>JAPQWV010000018.1:5000000-10000000 GCA_027422505.1 Craterostigma plantagineum
TTAATATCTTTTATCCACCAACATCGTAATAAAAACGTAAGAATGTGCGATAACCTATAGGCAACATACTGAGAAAAGAATGTGCTATAACCTATCATTTCATTGATCAAACAATAAATATGTGTTCTTCTTATATTCACATATGGGAACAACGTGAGCCCACCAAAGATATTTGTAGACAACATAGCTTCGTATGATATGACCTGTAAAACAACAAACCATTACCATATGATACAGCTAGAAAGCTTCAAAATGTACTTTATAGAAGAAATGTGGGTACTGTAATTCAACATACTTTGGTACTGCATATAATAAATCGCTTTAACCAATAAATTAGCCAAATATGAACCAAATATTAACCTCCGTCGATACCCACAATATGCTAATCGTAGAAAACATGAGGAAAATTCAACCTTTTACAGCTCGACACGCAAATCGCAACACCCACAGCTCGACACTCAACTCTCGACACCCCAACTCGATACCCAATTTAGGTCGATGCCACTACCACCAACGTTCATTGTAAACCTCACCGGAGTGTTCCCTAACTCAAAATCGTTCGCTCGAGGCCAAGAATCTCGAAGGGGGTAAACCACAGTGGAAAAAAAACAAAAACCTAACTCAACTTACCTAGACCGAGAAGCCCACGGTAGATTAGGCAAGCTCCGAGCACTTCCGGCGCGGGCAGGGGCTTTTCCTACGCCGGCGATAGATTTACCAGTTGAGTGCTAAAATTACAAAGCTACGTGGGTGTTCCAATTAATGGTTTGGAGAAGAAAGATTTAAAATTTAATAGAGGGGCAAAATTGTCCATTGAGAGTTATGTGTAAGATTATTTTGATTTAGTGGGTTTGCTAATAAATAATATAAAATGAGGAGTTAGTTCATAGAAAATAAGGGAAGGGGGATTTTAGTTGAAGTTGCCCTCCTAAGGTTATCGATATATATATAATATATATATATATTATACATATATATATATATATATATATATATATATATATATTATAGGTGGGAAGAGATCTAAGCGATGAAAAACTAAATAAATAAAAGGAACAGAGAACGAAAATTTAAAAGGAGGAATTTCAACAAGGACGAAGGTTTGATTAGCTAAAATCACCTAAAACCGCAAAAGCTTGGACATGATATAGGTGAAAAAATCATATACAACACGTAAATATATGTATGGTTTAATGTATTATACATGTTTCTTCGTGACAAATATGTGCTTGAGGTGATATGTGTGATTTATTTATGTTTTCGAGCATGGGTGTTATGTGTTTAATATGCTAATTGTTGTTTGCTATTGTATGTGATTAATTCTGGAAGTTTTCGATTGTAGCATGACTTTGTTATGTGTTACGGTGAATCGTATGAGATTTTCATGATTTATATGTTGGGACTAAGTTCTAGAGTTTCGAAATGCCTATATGAAAAATGCGTTGGTGCTTATGAGAGTAGTTCTCAGTATTAGAACAATTGATAAATTATTAAAGGGTTTGCAATAATGTTATTGTAGCCGGGGTTCAACTTATTTTAGACAAATGATTAGTTTCAAGCATAGGATAGTTTTCGGTGTATATAAACTTCTCCGCAACTCTAGATTTTGGTTATCTAAGTATTCGGTAATTTATTAGTGGTATATTAAGGTTTTCAAATACTTGTGTCTATTATGCAAGTAAGTTATCGGCATGTTATTTTCAGATAAAAACGTTTTCTGTATTTTAATGAAGTTTTCGGCAAAGACCAAAGAGTATTCGGACACCTCTTAATGTTTTCGGCATTAGATATCTCATCGAAGTTTCCGGTATGCAATAGAGTTTTCGATATTAATAGGTTTTCGGCATTTACATACAGTTTTCGCTATAGTTCAGAAGGTTTTCGGCATTTAACTCAGCAAAAGTTTTTGGTACAGTTATATAAAAGTTCGGCACCATCTAAAGTTTTCGGTAGTGTATAATTTTCGTCATTAGAAACTATATTCGGCATAGCTCAAAAGTTTTCGGTGTTATAATTTAAAAAGTTTTCGGCATGCTTAGCAGGAAAGTTTTTGTAATACCCCGAACTTTTATGAGCATGTTAATATATGAACTTATGTGTAAACTATGTGATTTCGTGAATTAATATTATATATTTACATGACTACATATTATGTGTTTATATGACTTCATAAATACATGTTTAATTATCTGTGTGCTATATGAAATTCTACCCTAATAAAATTTAAGTTGGGACCTATAAGAGATTTTATATAAGATAGGAGAAAGATTTAAATATAGGATTGTTCAAATATAAGACTCTAAACCTTAGTCAAAGGGTAATCTATTTCAATATTAAAATAAGAATAGTACTTTGAAAAGGGAGAGACTTCGAAGCTTGAAACATAGAACTATCATAGCATCGCTATCTTAGCCTTAAAGAATGATTATAGTATTAGAAGTTATGTTGATAACTTAATGTAAAGGGAAAACACCCTAAGATAATATTATTATAATATTTTCTACATAAAGATAGGATAAACATGTTGAAGACCTAACGTCATTTGTATTATATCGCACGCAAATAGCAAGCTTGGATAAGAAAGAATTTCCATCATTAGTTAGAAACTATCGAAGAACTTAAGTAAGAAGGGAGGAGAAAATTCGAACAAGGCTCATATTCTAAGCTTGGAAAGGTATAGATTATCACTCTGACTTTTCCATGTTTTCTTTGTATATAGTATGCCTAGAAATTACATGGTATAAAAAGTTTGAATATGATTAGAGTATGTACAGGTTTAGTTAACGAGGGTTTTTGGAAATGATTAGTTAGAGCTCTTATAATCAGGTTTTATGAAGATTGAACTTACGCGGAATAAACCATCGTTCAATTTTATGAAGCCTTTAAAATATTCAAATTGTTCTTGGAGAAAAGTAAATTGTAAATTTGAGGGTTTGAAAATATTAAAGATCTTAGAAAACCCATACTGTTCTTGAGAAGAACAATATTTTGATCGGAAATTCTAATGTTTTAAAAGTGTTATACATTTTAGTAGGAGTCGCAGGATGTTAAATTCATGAACCATTAAGGTTTGCGAATTGCACTTGAAAATAGGGTTTCGCGAATTCATGTTACGAGGTGAATAGATGCGTAATAAAGATCTCACGAGTTAAGACAAGTTCGCGAACTTGACTTCGCAAACCTTAATAAGTAATTTCGCGAATTGGAAACCAAGAGTTCGCAGGCCAAAGGAATTGCAAGTTGGCGAACCCTTTTCCATAACATTTCACGAATCGAGGAAGAATTTGGCAAATTAGTATAGATTTTGTGAACCAATGAAAATCAATAGATAAGTGGGATAGTAAAAGGTTAGTCATGCGTGAGTCATTTAACAAACCAATAGGCACTTCACATGAATTGAGTAAAATAGGGAATTGTGCATGCACTTATGTGAGGTTCACGCAAGCATAATAGAATAGAAATATATTATAAGCCACCTAGAACCCCACAAGGCTATAAGAAAAGAAAAAGTAAATAATAATAATATTATAAGATAGCACTTGTCGAATTGTGGGGTGGGATTCAGCATGTAAGATATTCATGACGCCTTAAGTAATAAAATAATGATATAGGTACATATAGGTTCACGAGTTGTAAGGTGCTAGGAATTTCACTTATTATGAATAGGGAGCTTACTAAGAAAAAGGAATAAAATAATCTTATAACCCTCATAGGAAACTTCACGAACTTAACGAGTTTGACGGGTTAGAAATAATTCGCAAAGTAGTTTGCGAATTCAGCCACTCATCTAAGCAGTTCGCGGGTCGATTCAACTGAACAAAACATTTTAAATAATTACTTATCTAATACAGTTCCTTAGCTAATATTTCAATATAAGTAGGAAGATAAGCTAATAATTTGCCGACGATATGTAGGTGAAATCCACCTACGACGCGTAACCCTTTTATGTGAATTTCATGAATTATGTGATTATGTGAATTCGGTGAATTATATGACTTGGCGAATTATGTATGTTACATGTATTATATTTTGCACATCCATGTTTTACATGTTCGATATTATTGCACGTCATATGTACACTTGTTGCACGTCATATGTTATTTGCACTGCACTTGCATTCCAGGTCAATGTGAGGGGATTGAGTACCGCGCGGAACGGTAACGTTTGGGGACTCGACGAATGGTGTTGGTCATTGCGTCAGGTAGAGGGTGGTGTATGCCGCTCTAAAGAGACCTGAGTAGGCTGCCCGTGCTCTAGTAGGTACCACTCTAAAGAGACCTGAGTAGGCCAGCCGAGCGACTAGTATGTACCACTCTAAAGAGACCTGAGTGGGCAGACCGAGCGGGAACCTCAACTCGGGGAAATGGGCGACTCTAAAGAGACCTGAGAAGCCTTCCCATTCTAAAGCGACCTGAGTGGGATACCCGAGGGTGTAGTGTAGAGTCACGGGGAGTTGTGAGATGTGATGAGTCGTGATGAGTCGAGCGTGCATGTGTGGGATGTATGGGATGGGATCGAGCGCACGCTGCATTCATGCATATTTCACATACTGAGCAAATAGCTCAGGGTTTTACGTGTTGTAGGTACCGAGCCCGGTGCTGGTACGCGTCGAGGCTAAGGGGGGTGACGGCAGTGCTCCATGGACTTTTGAGGGCGAGGCTGTACATGGATGCGACCTGTGGAGTGATTAGGGTTTTGAGCATTTTGATATTTTGGGGGCTACGATCCTTGTATAGTGATGGCGATGTAGACGAATATTTTGATGTAAAAAATTTTATTTTAGGAAAAAGTTTTTGTTAGACGGGTCTTCCGCGACTTACGTTTCGAAAATCCGCCATTAACTTGTATTAGAAAGTGAGTGCGGTGCCCCTAACTCCTACCGCCCATTCTTACTACTATTTATGTGACTGCATGTGATATAATGAAATCTATATACGAAAATGCGTACAAAATTTTTCCTTTTATATAAAGGAATTCTTCTGTACAGTACAAAATATCCCTAGGACATAAATACATAGGTGAGTGCGCATGCGTGTTCAAAATAATCTTGTTGGCCCTTATATTACCAAATAAGGATCAAAAGAAGGGTTTGAATGTGTTAAAAGAAGAACACCTTGAGTGTGTGTGTTAGTGTGTGTTTTCTTAATTCTAACGTGCAAGGTGGCTTACCTTTCAATTCTTTTGATAAAACCCTAATTAGGGTAATTTGGGCTTTATATACCACAATTCTTTGGTATATTAAAGCCCAATACAAAACTATGACTTAATATCATAAGTCTCCCCAAACTACTACAACCCACTAACTAAACATATTAACCCAAGATTACACAAATTAAAGGATGCTACAAAATATTCCTAACAATCTCCCCCTTAGCATCCTTTTCGCTTTGGCGTCCTTTGTGTCTTCTTCTTCTTGGGTTTCTCCACTGCATCAATCGATTTCCTGAGTCCAAGTCTGAACTCGTAAGATCGTATCATTCTTCGTAAAGATAATCGATCGGAGATGATGTTGATCAGCTTCTCGTACTTCTCCTGGGCTTCTACTTCTTCGTTCCTTAGCGTCTCCAAGATCCATTCGAGTTTCACCCGAATAATCAGCAGCGTCCCATCGCTGAATTTGGCAATCTCGGATGCTTTCATCAGTCTCTTTTCTCCTTTGTAATTGGTGTAGACCACCGATGGATCGTTGTCATCATTGATTATGTGGCCGTCACCAAGACTTGAGTCGGGGACTTCGAAGGATGGCTTCGTGAGATTCACCCTTTTCATATTGCTTTCCACCGCCATTTGAAGATCGTGAGTCGCATTGAAATTGATTTGGCGCATCATAAATCGCTTAAGAGCAACGTAGCCCACTTTCAAGTCTGGATTCTGGAGTGTTCCAAGAAATCTGAAGCTGAAAAGTATCCGATCAACATCTTCACCTCTGATGTAGGAGAGATCGCCTTCAGTCAGTTCCTCAACCATTCAATCTTCTCGCTGCACCTTATAGATAGGGTATTCATAATAGTCGACACGACCTCGCCGAACTCCCAAGATTTTGTTGATTCTGGCCTTTTCCTTCTATTCTCTTCTAAGAATGTTAACATCTGTATCTTTTGCTCTCCACACAAGTCCTCTACGAAGAGAGAGCAGGTATCGTATAGCAGTTGGTCTCGGGAGATGAGTTAGGCCTCTTAGACTCAGCTCGTCTAGGTCCTTGATCCTATCCTTCTTCCTCCAAATTCTTCTCCGTATTTCTTCTTGATATGGAGCTATCACTTTGACATTTTCCCACGGCGGCGTCTGTTCTTTTCCTATCTTTGACTTCGAAAGGGGGCACTCCTTATCGACAACAACGTGTTTGAGAAGCTCTGGAAGTTCTGGAATGTCTGCTTCGTAGTCTTCACCTTCCTCGAGCTCATCATCGTCGATTAGTGCCAGGTCAACATTTGCCTTCATCAAGAAGTATCTGGCGTTGTCCAGTAAGCCTTTGGCCAAGTCTGGATGCATCGGCTTTGTTAACCAATCGTCGTTGAAGATGTACTTTTCCACCGCTGAGTGTGGGTTGTAAAGTGTTTGGAGAGATAGAAAATGTGAGGATGGAGGATCAGAGGAAGGTCTTGGGTTTGTAAGGCTAGGCGGTGATGGACTCACGGTTGATGAGGAGGTCGCTTGGGTTGTGTTGGTAGTAGTTCGGGTAGATTTTCTGGTTTGGGTGGGTGTAGGTGATTTTGTTCTGGTGGGTGTTTGGGTGGTTCTAGGTTGCGGCTGTGGCTGCGGCGGTGGCCCTGTCCCTTGTGTCTTCTCCCCCACGGGACGATCCCCACCGTCAGGGTCGTCACGTGATTGTCTTGATGACTGGCCTCGCCGGGGTTAGGCGGGTTGAAAGGAAGTTCCAAACGTCTGAGGATCTCTGCTTCATAGGCAGTGAGCGTCGGTGCAGTACGGAGTCTGGCCAGTAGAACGCCGATCAGTTCCGGGATTGGTACGTTCCACGGTCCTTCCTCTGAGGCAGGAGTTGGATCGGGTTGCGCGGGTACTTCTTCGTTGACGGGGGCTTTGCCTTTATCCCAAGAGGATGTCCCAATGGCGTTGTAGACTTGGGTCATAATAGTGTCCTCGAGATCTTTCGCCAATGTTGCGAGTCGATTCTCTAGCCTCGCCTCCGTCACGAACGGGGAAAATAACCTGACGGAGTCACTAAGACGTTCCGTCGTCACAACATCAGTAGAGGGTACTGATATGCCGCCCGTTTGCACAGGACTTGAAGAACCGAGACCACGAAGGCTCATCGTTGACATCAAAGCTGAGACTGAATCAGATTGATGGCCCAAGGTCATAGCTGCAGTGATGTTGACTACGTTGGGTCTTCCGCTCGGTTCCGTACTAGACTCTAGTACGGAGACATCGTAGAGCGTTCGGTCTAGATCACGAAGATATAGAGGTGCAGAATCTAATCGTAGTGTCCTAGAAAGTGGAAAAATTATGGATGGTGAGGGCACTAGACTCGTAGTGATCAACGAAGGTGCAGTCTGAGGCGGAGTACTGCTTGTTACATCAACCACCTCCGAGCGAGGTGGTGATGAATGACGTGGCACCTCGTGAGTATGTGAAACAACCATCTGTTGGGAGATGATTGAGTGGCTGGGAAGGGTAGTTTGCGCGATTGGACCCGATGTCGCGACTTCTACTCGGGGGAAGACAAAGTCATCCCCTGTACCTATGGGCTTGGTCCGACTTATAATTGGACTAGTTGGCTTAGGAGTACGGTCGTGTTTTTGCTTTGTACGCTGTTCCTGTTGTCCTCCTCGATCATCCCCTTTGGATTTACGCTTTCGTTTTGGTTGTGGGGATGAGGAGCTTCCTAGACCTACATTTGGCTGTAGGGGTTGGCTTGTCCCTGGGTTAGGTTCAACTGGGTTTTGTTGAGCCACGGGGACGTCGTCGAGGTTGTTGGCTTGCATGTATTTGCGTAGCTCCGGCTCATTCCGATCGAGGAGGCGAAGTAAGTAGTCTGGGATGATCATGGCCTCCTGATCGATTTTGCTCTTCATCGATTGAATTTTTATGAGCTTCGGACATTGATAACCCTCGTCTCTCGATCGACGTTCGATTTCGGGATGAAGATCCACGAAATGTTGGACGATGACGGGCAGCCACCGTAAGTAAGGGAGCACCGGCTTCGTTGATCCAAGGCCTCGCCTTCGCAGTTGATCAAGTATGTCCGACCAGATTAGTTGGGCGACATCATAATTTTTGTTGAAGACAATCCCATGGAAGATAAGCATGATGTTCCGGTTGCACTTGTCGGACCCGGAGTGCTTTGGCGAGAGGCACTTGTTGACAATGAGAAACAGAGTCGTCCAAGGTGCAGGGATGTCTTTGGCAGTGAACTCAGGTAAGTGTATGGTGTTTTGGGCGTTAGGTTTGTGGCCCATGAATAGGAAGTCCCTGATTAGGTCGTCGTTGGAGGGATGGGGATCATATAGGAGTGAATGAGGTAGGTTTAGTATGGAACGGAGTATGGTTGGAGTAAAAACAACTATGGTGTTGTCGATTATGGCGGAAAGGGCGGTTGTTTTTGGGTTATTGGTTGGTTTCTGAAGGGTAGACCAAAATTGTTGCACATACACTTCAGGGACTACCTCGGTGATGTTTAGGGCGGTTCTTAGAGGGTGGTTTGCGAGGATTTTAATAATGATAGGATCTGGGCACGAGGTATTATCAAAGTCCAGTTGATGGTTGTTGGGTGTTCTCTGTGCCCAGTCCTTGGAGGCGAAAATCTCATCAATTTGTCGCACCATTTTGGTAGATCTGCAAGATAAGAGCAATGGATTAGTGGAAATCGACCATTTTGACTTAGAAAGTATGCAAAATTATTCGTTGTTAAGCATGTTAGGACTTAGAAAAATTTGGCAAAAAAATTGTGATAAGGTATCGTGAAAGAAACAAAGTGAAATTGGATTAAGCAATCGGCGAAAGTGACAATTTCAATTCAATTTCAACTGGTTTTGAGTTTCGGTCAACAATGTGCATCGTGCGATGAGTTCAATTTGGATTGCGGTTTTGATCGAAAGTCATGTTCAATTTAGGCAAATTCGGCGAAAGTGAAATTAAAGTCAGTTTCGATCGGAAGTCATATTTAATTTAAATAACTTCGGCGAAAGGGGAAGTCAATTCAGTGTCGATTGAAAGTCCTATGTGGTACGATTTAAATCACGAATCGATCGATTTAATTGAACCTTCAGTTTCGATCGAAACTGTGGAATAGAGCAAAACTGTGAGATAGTGTCGATCGATTAAAATTGATTTTGTCGTCAGTTTCGATCGAAACTGTGAGGTAATATCGGCCGAAATGGTTAAATCAAAGCGATTAAAATTATGTTGAAAATTGAAATGCCCTGTTTCGATCGAAAGTAGTAAAAGGGTTTTATGTTGAAAATTGAAATGCCCTGTTTCGATCGAAGTAGTAAAACCCTGGACACCGTCGATTTGAAAAACACAGAAAATAATACTTTCAGTAACAATCGATCGATTGTGATGTGAAATAGAAACTAGAGTTTAGTTTCGAGCGAATCTAGGCGAGGTGAAAACGCGTTTTAACAGTGATTCGCTCGAACTCACGCAACCCTAATCTGCGTAACCTGCACGAAGGAGAAATAATCAGTTGAAAACTGTGGATTAAGCGTTTTTCCTTACCAATGAGGGATTTGGAGTTGCAAGAACGGTAAAATAGAGTGAGACAGTGATGAGTTCGTGTGCGAATGCAGAGAGGTTTTAAGAGTGAATTTGAAAATCGATGAAGAAGAACAGTGTTTCGGGCGAAACTCTATTTAAATAAGCAGAATCTCGGTTTCGCCGAGAAAAATTGCAAAGAGTCAATTTTGATTTTCGATGGATTGAATTGAGTTTCGGGCGAAAGTTAGTTTCGCCGAGAGAAATTTCAAAGGATTTAAAAATCAATTTCAATCGAAATGTGTTTCGAGCGAAAGTCAGTTTCGCCGTCAGTTTCGCCGATAAAAGTATAAAAGTAGTATGTAATTAAATTACAATTTCAATCGAATCGTGTTTCGAGCGAAAGTCGGTTTCGCCGAGAAATTAATAACTCATGAGCTAAAGTTCAGTTTCGATCGAAACTTGTTTAGCACGATTGGCAAATCAATTTGAAAGGATTTCGGGCGATATGCAGTTTCGCTGAGAGAATTTGAAGAGGAATTTCAAGAGAATTTTCAGTTTCTCCGAGAAATATTTGTGATATTTGAAATTTTTGAATGATTGTAATGTCGATAGAAATTTAAGGAGTTTCACCATACTATACAATTTAAATATGATGAGAAATCATAAAAACTCCTTGTGTGAACTATTTTGTGCATAATTTTGAGAGACTCCCCCTAGATTTGTGCGAACCATTTAATGACTCCCCCTAGATTAGTGCATAAAAATGAAAGACTCCCCCTAGATTCATGCATAACAATTTTATTAGTCTCCCCCTAGATATATTAGTAGGATTTTTACCATTCATAACATATAGAGAAAAATTAAATGATCTATTTACACAATATCAGGTTCATGTAGGGACAATCGATCATGTCTTATGGTTCAACATGCCTAATCTAGATACCAAGAATTGAAATCGCTTTTCATCCAATGCCTTAGTAAATAAGTCAGCAAGTTGAAGACCTGTGTGGACAAAATGCATTTCGATTGTACCTTGTTCCACATGTTCCTTGATAAAGTGATATCTAATGTCTATATGTTTTGTGCGTGAATGATGTACTGGATTACTTGTTATAGCTATAGCACTTTCAGAGTCACTAAAAATTGGGATATGATTTAACGTTATGCCAAAATCTCGCAGCTGGGTTCTCATCCACAAAATTTGTGAGCAGCAACTCGCAGCAGCGACATATTCTGCCTCTGCTGTCGACGTTGAGACACAATTTTGCTTTCGAGACGACCACCTTACGGTTTACCCCCGAGAAATTGAGCGGCTCCAGAATTGCTCTTTCTGTCCAGCTTGCATCCTGCGTAATCAGCATCTGTGTATCCTACGAGTTCAAAACTTGATTCCATCGGGTACCATAGACCTAGACTCGGAGTTCCCTTGAGATATTTGAAAATTCGCTTGACCGCGAGCATGTGAGATTCCTTTGGATCAGCTTGAAAGCGCGCACAGAGACACGTGGCGAACATGATATCAGGTCTACTTGATGTAAGATAGAGCAAGGATCCTATCATGCCTCGATAAGTTGTCTGATTAACAGATTTTCCTGAGGAATCTGCATCAAGTTTGCATGAGGTAGACATTGGAGTCATGGCAGTATTTGAGTTGTCCAAGTTGTACCTCTTGAGTATGTCGTGAATGTACTTGGATTGACTGATGAAGATTCCATCTTGAAGCTGTTTAACCTGTAGTCCTAAGAAGAAATTTTGTTCACCCATCATGCTCATTTCGAATTTCTGCTTCATTAAATCCCCAAAGTTCCTGCACATTCGTGAGTCTGTTGACCCGAATATGATGTCGTCAACGTAGATCTGCACTAGCATAATGTCGGAGCCGTTCTTCTTGATAAAAAGAGTCGTATCAATCTTCCCTTTTGTGAAGCCAGATGAGATGAGAAAATCCGAAAGGACCTCGTACCAGGCTCTGGGAGCTTGTTTAAGTCCATAGAGAGCTTTATCGAGTCTGTAGACGTGGTCTGGGAGTTGTTCGTTTACAAAACCTTCAGGCTGGGATACAAAAACTTCTTCTTTTAGTATTCCGTTGAGGAATGCAGTTTTGACATCCATCTGGTAGACTGTGAAGTTCCTGTGTGCAGCGAAAGCTAAGAATATCCTGATAGCTTCTATTCTTGCAACTGGGGCATATGTCTCATCACAGTCGATTCCTTCTTGTTGATTGTAACCTTTTGCCACCAGCCTTGCTTTATTCCGGATAACAACTCCTTGCTCGTCCTTTTTGTTCTTAAACACCCATTTAGTCCCTATAATAGTTTTCCCAGCTGGTCTAGGTACTAGGTTCCAAACCTTCAACCTCTCAAACTGATTGATTTCCTCCTGCATTGCTATTATCCAGTCTGGATCGGCGAGTGCTTCAGCTACTTTACTTGGGTTCCTTTTGACTGAGAAAGCAGGAGTAGAGGCTTTCGTTTATCGTTGATGCTCGAGTGGTTACTCCAGTGGAGGGATCTCCAATTATTTGTGAGTATGGGTGGGCTCGAGTCCACTTTCTGGTACTAGGTTGTGATGAGCCAGCTGTGTTTGTATCGTATGTTATTTCTCCACCTTGATCAGCCTGATGTTCTATTTCTTCTCCAGGTTGTGGCATTATTGACTCTCCTGAAGAAATTTCAATTGTTGTATCATAAGGATGAGGAGTTTCAGTGCCTGAGCTAGATATGATTTCTGTAGCTGTCGGGGGTTCACTATCGTCATTAAGGTGAAGATTTTCCATCGAAGGAGGGGTATTGTCATTGTTAGGCTCCGCATAATCAATATTTTCTGGTGCCGCAGATGTTGTTGGAGCAGTGTGTGGTGCCGGTTTTGGGAAGAGATCTTCAAATAAGAGATCGAGTTCCATGTCACTTAACGCCTTTGTTTTTGAAGTTTCTCCCATAGAGGAAGTGCTAGGTTGGTCCTTTGTTAATTCTCGTAGAAGTCCTGGTTCTGGACTGATTTGTGCAGAAACGACTCGGTCTACTTCATCAAACGTTACGTTAATGCTCTCCATAACAGATCTTCTCTCTTTGAGATATATGCGATAGGGTTTTGATGTTGTTGAGTATCCAACCAGTATGGCTTCGAATGCTTTTGGGTCAAGTTTGCCTCTATCTTCACGATCATTTGCCACATAGCACTTGCACCCAAAAACTTTCAGGAATGAGACGTGTGGCACTCTACGATTTATCAACTCATAGGGTGTCCTATTGAACCTCTTGTGAAGTGAGCCACGATTTTGAGTGAAACAAGCTGTGTTCATTGCTTCGGCCCACAAGAAGTGAGGTAATCCAGAGTGAATGAGTTGCTTCAACTAAGGTTCTGTTCTTGCGCTCAACTACCCCATTTTGTTGAGGTGTTTTAGCTGCTGCGAACTGTTGGGTGATTCCAAGTGATGCATAGAAGTCACTGAGTTTTCTGTTCTTGAATTCTGTCCCATTATCAGTTCTTATTGTTTGTACACTTAGTTGGTAGAGGTTTTGAGCGGTTTTGATGAACTCAATGATTAGACCTGGAGTTTCATCCTTGGTTCTCAGAAATTTAGTCCATGTATAGCGTGAGAAATCATCCACAATGACTAAAACATATTTCCGCCCATTAATGGTTTGAGTGCGCATGGGTCCACACAGATCCATATGAATGAGTTCGAGAGGTTTGGAAGTTAAGGCTATGTGTTTGGTCCGGTGGGAGGCTTTCCTTATCTTTCCCATTTCACACGCCGAGCAAAGATGCTCTTTGTGATATCTGAACGAGGGAAGCCCTTTTACCCAGTTTTCTGATCGCAGTTTGTTTAGATCTTTGAAGTTGAGATGTGAAAGTCGCTGATGCCAGAGATCGTTCTGAGAGAGGCTCGAGAAATAAGGCATGTGGGTCGAACAGTCTTGAGCTCAATGGAGTAAAGATTCGTCTTCCTGTGTCCAGTAAGTAGCTCTCTTCCATTGATATCTGTGACACTATATTTGTTAGTCTCGAAGTTCACCTTGTAGCCTTTGTCGCAGAAACGACCTATGCTGAATAAATTGTAGCTCAGTCCTTCGACGTAGGATACTCCTTTGATGGTTAGCCTGTCATGAATGAGATCACCTGTTCCTAGCATGGATGCAGATTGACTGTTTCCGAAGTAAACCTTCCCGAGGAATCCTTCAGAGAAGTTGCTCAACAGCTCTTTGTTTCCAGTCATGTGTGAGGAGCAACCTGAATCAAAGTACCACACATGACGGACCTGCAAAAAGAATCAAGTAAGTTTTGGCACCCATTTATAGATGGGTCCTCTTTTGATAGTAGGTGTAGTAGATTTCTTGTTCGTTGCTAGATTTAATTCTTTGCTAGGTTGTTGTGTAGCTGGTTTGAGAATCCAAGCGTGATGATTTCCTATAGGATGCAGTTGAGATTTCGGAATCCAAATCTGTTTTGGACTTAATTTCTTGCTTGGCTTGGTCTTGTAGATGTTGTGTTTCTTTACTTTAGATTTAGTAGTATGATTGGATGGCGAGGGAGATGTGTCCTTAGAACGAGCGCTATGCGATTTGGAAACGCTATTGCTGAAGTGACTGTCATGAGGATGGGAAAGTACATCATTGTTGACATGACAGAACTTTGATTTTAGGGAATGGAATAACGAAACACGTTCTGTGACATTACAAGAAGTCACTTTTGGAAATGCAAAAGATTTTGAAACATGAGAAGAAAAGTTGGGGACTGGTCTCTTCTTCTTATCAGGGACTGTTGTCTTCTTAGCTGCGCCAGGTTGAACCTTCTCCGCTTCCTTAGATCTCACGCCTTTGTCTGTGAGCACATGCGATACCAAGTTAGTGTGAGATAAAGGTATTTTCTTTGTAGTTTGCTTGCATTTACATGTAAATGATTCTGGAATAGAACGGGAGGTGGAAGGTCTGTAAGCATCAGGAAAGTTTTCAAGAGTATAAATTTTGCTCAACAAAATAGTTCTCTCTTCTTCGTGAGCTTTCTTTTCCGACTCTAGAGAGGCTGTCAAGGAACCAATTTTGCGTATGATTTCTGGAATATATATGGATGAATAAAAAGGTTTAGTCTGTTCGTCAGTGCCTTCGGGTCCGAATGGTGACATGTAATCATCAGAGAGCGTTATCTCTCTTGTTTTGTAGCTATTGTTGAGTTCGTCGTAGTCACACATGATTTGAGCCCATTCTTTGTTCTTCCGTCTTTGTTCATCAGATTCAGTCACCTCACTTGATCCGACGAAGGGCATTAGTCGTTCGATGCTTAACCCAAAACGTTTGATGTTGTACAGAGAGTCTACTTTATCTGCTACAGGGTTAGTGGTGGGCTCAAATCCCAATCCTTCGCGAGGATTATAAAATTCAACATCTTTAGGTTGGCTAAGGAACATGGCTCGTTCACTTTGACCTCTTTTGGTGTTGATGTCCTCTAATTCCTTGATTTTCTTGTATAGGCGTACACGTTCGTTGGTGATTAGTTCGTATTGAGACGCTACATTTACACATTCTTCCTCGCTGTCTTTCAATCTTCTACTCATATTGCTAATTTCTATTTCCTTGTTTTCTATATGATCTTCTAAAGTCTTCACTTTGGTTTCAGACAAAATCAAGGTTTCATTAAGAATAGCTATCTCTTCCTGTTGTTTGTTCAACAGGGCATAATTTTTGTTGAAATTGCTTTGGAGTTCTGAGTGATTTTTACGATGCATGGAGAGTTCGGCTATCCGAGGTTCTAGTTTAACTAAATCATGTAGGGATGGAGTGTATACCTCCAGGTCGGATGACGAAACATCTGTCCTGTCTGATCCGATGGATGGCTCATCCTCGTCGGAGTCATCCTCTATGCTTTTCACCATGAAGGCCATTTCTTCTTCCTCCTTGTCAGATGTGTCCTCCAGCCATTCCTCTTCCTCAGCTACCAAGACTATTCCCGCTTCCTTGCGCTGTGAGAGCTGAAATTTTTTCTTGTAGTATTCAGTGTTTTTCTTCTTGGGTCTGAAGCACTCCGAAGCAAAGTGACCCGGCTTGCCACAGTTGAAGCACTTCTTCACTATTTTAGATTTCTTAGTTTCAGTCTCTTCAGGGGCAATGTACTTCTGTTTCCCTCCCGAGGTTCGTTGTTTGTTGAAGGAAGACGATGATTTCTTGGCGCTCATCTTATTGACAGTATCTGAGATCATTGCCAGCTTCTTTCTGATGGATTCGAGTTCGTCCTCTGATTCTTGGTCAGATTTGGTGTTGTCAGAGATGTCAGATGGTACGACCTGCTTTCCTTTAGAAGTCTTCGAGCTCCTGTTGCTTGACTTAGAAGTTACGAGTGCAATTGGTTCCATTTCAACGTTTGGCTTTCCTTCGTTCTTAATTTCTTTGGCATATTGCAAGTATTGTGAGAGATTATTGTGTAGGGAATGAATATCCATCTCGTCCAGATCTTTGTTCTGTTGCTTAACCAGAACTGCAATTCGTCCCCACTCAGGTTGAAGTGTGGAGAGGAACTTGATGTTGTGTTCGAGATTGGAGCGCTGGATGTTAATCTTTCTCATCTCGTTGATGATGGTTAAGAAGCGAAGGTAAGCATCTCGAAGTTCTTCTCCCTCCTTAGCCTTGAAGGAGTCATAGGCAGTAAGGATACTGGATTTCTTAGACAAAGTACTAACTTCTGTTCCGACCATCATCTTGCAGACTTCGTCCCAAATTTCCTTTGCCGTGACCATTGCATCTACTTGCTTGTAGACATCATTTGATAGAGCCTGAAGTAGATAGTGTCGAGCAAGCTTGTCCGCTCTGGCTCGTGCTTTCTCAGCATCGGTGTATCGACTAGGGTCCTTAGGAGTTCTCCTTTCTGGAATTGCAGGAACTGCATCGGGTTGAGCAGGGATAATGGTCCAAAATTTGGCAGGTCCTTCAAAAATGGAGGAAAGCATGTCATTTGCGAGGTCTCCATCCTTGATTTCTATGAAATTTATGAATCGTTGCTTCCATATGCCGTACTCTCCCCATCTCAGTAGTGGTGCACGATTGTCAGATCCAATAGCAAGACCGTCCATGTTAATGTTTGGTAATGATCGTTAACGCGAGATATATCTGCGAAATGAAACACTTTAATTTTGAAAGAAATGTAGTCAAGTTTGAGTAATTTCTAGTGTTGAGTCTAAGTAGGTCTTAGTGAATCCTGTCGATATATAAGAGTTTGATGAATTTAGTGTACTGCTCGAGGATGGAACAATTGGTGTTGAGTGAGATTGAGAATTTTGTTCAACTCAATATGAGTGCTTGATCGACTCTAGTATGATATGGAAAAAAGGCTCAACGATTGGTCCTAAGTGTTGAGAATCGGGCAATCGAAACTAAGTTTAGATTTGAAGATTCAGGCGAAAGTGTGAGTTGGGCAAGAGAGTTTTGAAATTGTTAGTTTCGATCGAAAGATGGAATTCGATTTTGATTTGAATAAATAGTTTCGATCGTCTGAGATTGAAATTGGCTAAGTGGAGAAAAAAAGTTTCGAGCGAAACAGTTAGTACATTGGACTTTCGCCGAGATGTGTATCGATCGAAACTGTGAAATTGTGCACTGTAGCGTTCGAGATGTGTATCGATCGAAACTATGAGATTGTGCACTGTAGTGTTTCGGGCGAAAATGATTTGCCTTTCGCCGAGAATTGTATCGATCGAAACCTGTGAAATTGGTGGAAAATTCGTCGAAACCCAAATCGATCAACTTTCGGGCGAAGCAATTGGACTTTCGCCGAGAAATCTTTCGAGCGAAACTGTGGAAAATGCGAGAAATTGTCTGAAATTCAAATCGATCGAATCTCCTCACAGTTAGTTTCGGTCGAAACCTTCAAACTCAATGGTACTGTTCAATTTGTTACTCGAAAGTGACGCCCAGTTCAGTAAAAAAAAAATTTTCAGACTCGTTTTTGCTAAAATCCGACTCAAACTTGACTGGAATCGACGTGAAAGAACCAAAACGTACTCAATATCAGTTTTCTAATGTCTTAGGAGTAAAAAATCACTGAAAACGATTTGAAAACATCCAAAAACAGTGAAAAACCAGGGAATGAGTTTTCAAGCAAAAATCTCTGTCAAATCACGTCGAAATCGAGCAAAACTGGATTCAAATGGAAGATATTGATCCGCGTTAGGCTCTGATACCACTTGTTGGCCCTTATATTACCAAACTAGGATCAAAAAAAGGGTTTGAATGTGTTAAACGAGAAGAACACCTTGAGTGTGTGTGTTAGTGTGTGTTTTCTTAATTCTAACGTGCAAGGTGGCTTACCTTTCAATTCTTTTGATAAAACCCTAATTAGGGTAATTTGGGCTTTATATACCACAATTCTTTGGTATATTAAAGCCCAATACAAAACTATGACTTAATATTATAAGTCTCCCCAAACTACTACAACCCACTAACTAAACATATTAACCCAAGATTACACAAATTAAAGGATGCTACAAAATATTCCTAATAAATCTATTGGCCCGCCACTCAGGTCGCATCCATGTACACACTGCCACCTCAAAAGTCCTCCGGAAGCTTAAAAAATTGGCCTCGCCCTCGTAAAGATCACGTACCGTGATCCTGTGAACCTACAACACAAAAAACGTGGAATGAGCTTATAAAGCTCAGTAAGTGAAAGCCATGCATGCCATGCACGTGTCCTAAATTTGCAAAGGCATCCGCGCCAATGCTCCCTAGACCTCATATTTTTCCTTGTCTTGTCTTGTCATATAGGGCCCTCTGCAATCTTGTTATGCACCATCATGTAGCTCGAATCCACTAGGGATTAATAAATATAAGTGGCAATACCCACTCAGGCTAACCTTAGGGTGCCTTTTCTGTCCCAAGGTGGTTTCATACGTCACGCGGACGCTTCACACTGGTAGCCTAATCTGAGGTAGTCGACGGCAGAGGTACCCTCGGTGTCGCTTACTCCCTCAGCTCGCACCCTCCAGGTTTCACGACCCACCATGAGGGCATTAGCCCTGAAATCATGTCTTGCCTTGTACATGTCATGTCTTAACGGTAGCGCCATAGGACGTCACCTTGATAGCATAGAAGAGCCGTGACTCAACTGTGAGTCGACATCATATTGGCGAATCTTTATCGGATCGTATATTATGCACACTCTCATATCATGCCTATTGTACTATACGTGCGTGCATATGCTCATGTCATGAATATGCGTGTCATGCCATCACATATGGTAATAATTCACGCGTACCATATAACGCAAACAATTCACGTAGGAAATCACATAAAATCACATAAACAAATAACACATATTTTAATGCACATACAATTATGTGTTGTAGTTGGGACTTCCACTTACCTGGTATCCTTAGCTTATTGTACGGTTAAATTGCAAAGCTTCGAACCCTAATATAGAAACATATAAAATTAGGGTTTGTTAATCTAGTTATAATTTCACGAAATTTGCTTAGTTTGAAAACCCTAGTTTCGACTTCTATAAATTTCGAAACCCTAAAACTTCGAATTTTAACTTAGACTGAGAAGTACCATTTCAGAGATAGTTCTCGGCATGGATTGGATATAAATCTTGATATATAATATAAAATGGATCTCGATATTTTCGAGATAAATCTCGACATGACTTAAAAATTGGATCTCGATATCATACATAGGAAAGATCGACATTTAAACTCTACCCAATATCTCGACACAAGTTTGGATCTTGATTTGAGACTTGAATTTAATTTGTGGGATTTCGAAATCAATGTCAACATGTATCGAGATCAAACCGTAATATAAAAGATGCCGAGATGTATCACACACAAAGATCTCGATATACATGTCAAGATTATGAATAAACGGTCAATATGTATTTATAATCAGATGTCGAGTTCTTACACAACATGTCGAGTTGTTTGTTGATATTATAATCAATATGTCGAGATGTTGAAGTCAACATTAATGATAGACCTCGAGCTTTGTTAGGGCATTTTGACGTGATCTCGAGATCTTCTATTAAGTCCCAAAATTAATACTAAAACGTATTTCGACATCATACACAAATATTTCGAGATCAAAGTTAACATGGATTTCGACATTCTTTTATTTTCATCATTGAGCTCGAGATTATTCTTCGAAGACCTGACTGAGTTTTGATACTTATCGAACTGAAACTCGCACGAACCTTAAACGATTCCTAAACCTTCAAGAACTAACTATAGTATCAAAGTAAAAACACTATTTTTCAAGAACACAAATGATTTTAATATACCTAGGTCTTTTCAGCAATTAAAGCTTCATGTAACTAGAATAAACGATTTTTTTTATATTCCCTAATCATCCCAACATGCTCAGATCTAAGTAAAAATGTAAAAATCAAAGCAAAGAATTATACCTTTCTAGCTGAGTAACGAGTTCTGCTTGAGCTTTTCTAGACTTCTTCTTTTCTTCTTTTTGTGCTTTTTGTTAGTCCCTTGGTAATGATCTCAAGATAAGCATGTCATCTTTTATTACCCCTTGCGTGTTACTTGAGCCAAATCGCGTTGGCTTCTCCTTTTATTTTTATCAATACTTATCTGGTTTAATTTCTTAAGTAATATTCTTATAATATTATATACTACATATATTGCCTTGTAGCTAGGAATTCAATTTCATTAATTTGTACACAAAACTATGTCGAGAAGCATAGCCTTCGAGATTCAAAGATCTCGAGGTCTCAAGGTTTCGTGATATAAAATTCGAGACCCTATGCATCAAAGTCTCTATCTAGCCTTTTTCGGAATTTATCCCCACTAATTCGTGTTCCCCAAAACTTGTACCAACACTAAATCCAATATTCTAAGTTAGCATGTTATGTACTAAAAACCCTAACATCAATAACTAACCTAATTTCAATTAACTCCTCTACTTGCTTAGTAACCCTAATAGCACCCAATTTGAAATCATGTCGACACATAAAATCGTAAAACACATCTTATGCAGTCACGCAAGCCATATAATATGTATGCCTATTTTATCGGCCGATTTACTTACGGCACTCGGGTATTACATCCTCCCCCTTAAAAGGGATTTTTCCCCCGAAATCAGGCTGGGGGAAACAGCTCAGGGTAGCGGTTTCTCATATCATCTTCCCGTTCCCATGTAGCTTCTTCTGTGGATTGATTCTGCCACAATGCCTTGACTAGCGGAATTTCTTTATTCCGTAATCGTTTTATGTCGTACATAAGGATCTCTACTGGCTTCTCCTCGTAGCTCAAATCTGGCTTAAGTTGTTGCTGAAGATTTTCAGTATTCAGCACATGGCTTGGGTCTGCGACGTATTTTCGTAACGTCAATACGTGAAAATATCATGTACTTGAGCTAGCGAATTCGGTAGTGCCAGTTGATAGACAACTTCGCCAACTTTTCTGAGGATTCGGAATGGTCCTATATAACTCGGGCTTAGCTTGCCCTTTTTCGCAAACCGTTTCACGCCTTTCATTGGGGACACCTTCAAAAATACGAAGTCATCTATTTGGAATTCCATTGGTCTACGTTATTGATCTGCGTAGCTTTTCTGTCTACTTTGGGCCGTTTTCATTCGTTCTCGTATTTTTGATATTGCTTCCGTCATTTCTTGTACCAAATCAAAGCCTAACATTGCTCGTTCTCCGACTTCATCCCAGTGAATCGGAGATCTGCATTTGCGTCCGTATAGCGCTTCATATGGAGCCATTCCGATTGTTGCAAAAAAACTGTTGTTATATGAGAATTAGATCAAAGGAAGGTATCGGCTCCAATTTCCTTTAAATCGAGCACACAAGCCCTTAGCATATCTTCCAACGTCTGGATTGTTCGTTTAGATTGCCCGTCTGTCTGAGGATGGTAGGCAGTACTGAATGACAACTTGGTTCCCATTGCTTTCTGCAAACTCATCCAGAACTTGGATAAGAATCTCGAATCACGATCAGAAATAATCGAGATTGGAACTTCGTGAAGTCGTACTATTTCTTGAATATATAGTTCTGCGTATAGTTCCATTGAGAATGTTGAACTGATAGGCATAAAGGGGCAGATTTGGTCAGTCGATCAACGATGACCCATATAGCGTCGTGGCCTTTCACAGTCTTAGGCAAACCAACAACGAAGTCCATCGTAATGTGGTCCCACTTCCATTCAGGTACTGGCAGGGATTGCAGGGTTTCTGCCAGTCGTTGATGTTCCGCCTTAATTTGCTATCACGTCAGGCATTGACTTACAAATGTTGCTATTTCTCGTTTCATCCCTGGCCACCAATAGTTGGTTCGTAAATCCCTATACATTTTCGTCGCTCCTAGGTGAATAAAGTATACAGTAGTGTGGGCTTCTGTCATTACTGTCTTTCGGAGTTCGGTGTCGTTAGGAACATATAAGCGTCTTCTCTAATACTAGCTCCCGTCATCTCGTATGGTGAAGTCTACTGCTCTTTGTTCCATTGGTGCTTCTTTGATTTTCAGATATAACTCGTCATTCTCTTGGGCCTTCGTAATCTGCTCCATCAACGTAGGTCGAAGTGTTGGTGCCGCTAATCTTGTTTCAATTTTGGCCATTGGTATCACTTCTACTTCGAGCCTCTGTAACTCCGTGTTTATAGTCTTACGACTCAATGCATCCGCGACTACATTTGCTTTCCCCGAATGGTAACTAATCACGCAGTCATAGTCCTTGACTAACTCGAGCCATCGTCGTTGTCTGATATTTAACTCCTTCTGGGTGAAGAAGTATTTGAGACTCTTGTGGCCAGTGAAAATCTCGCATCACTCGCCGTATGGGTAGTGCCTCCAGATCTTGAGAGCAGAGACTATAGCGGCACGCTCTAGGTTGTGAGTCGGGTAGTTCTTCTCATAATCCTTTAGCTGTCGGGAAGCATATGCAACTACGTTTCCATTTTGCATTAGAACGCATCCTAGGCCATTCTTGGACGCGACACGATAAACAGAAAACTCTCCAGTGCCTGTAGGGATAGTTAGCACTGGAGCCGTAGTGAGTCGTCGCTTAAGTTCCTGAAAGCTTTGCTCGCAAGCATCGTCCCATTGAAATGGAGTATTTTTCTTTGTTAACTTCGTCAGGGTTGATGCGATCTGGAAAAATCTTTGATGAACTTCCGATAGTATCCAGCTAGTCCAAGAAAACTCCGTATTTCTGTCATGCTCGTCGGTTGAGGTCAGTTGTTAATAGCCTCGATCTTGCTGGGGTCGACAGAAATTTCAGCTCCTGGGATAACATGTCTAAGAAATGCGACTTGATTGAGACAGAACTCGCATTTCCTGAATTTTGCGTATAGATGCTTTTCTCGTAATATTCCTAGTATGGTTTCAAGTGTTGTTCGTGCTCCTCCTTGGTCTTCGAATAGATGAGAATGTCATCAATGAATACGATGACACACTTATGGTTTGAATACCCGGTGCATCAGGACCATGAAGGCTGTTGGCGCATTAGTCAGCCCGAAAGGCATGACCAAGAATTCGTAGTGTCCATAGCGGGTGCTAAAAGCCGTCTTCGGGACGTCTTCTTCTCGAATCTTCAACTGGTGATACCCTGGCCTTAAGTCTATTTTTGAAAAGACAGTTGCGCCTTGTAGTTGGTCGAATAAGTCATCAATTCGAAGGATGGGGTATTTGTTCTTGATCGTAATCTTGTTCGGCTCCCTATAATCGATGCAGAGCCGCATCGATCAATCTTTCTTCTTAACGAACAGAACTGGTGCTCCCCAGGGTGAGAAGCTTGGCTGAATGAACCCTTTTTGTAATAGTTCATCCAGTTGCTCCCTCAATTCCTTCTATTCAGCTGGAGCGAGTCGGTACGGTGCCTTAGAAATTGGTGCCGCTCCTGGTACTAAGTCAATTGTAACTTGAATCTCTCGATCCGGCGGAAGTCCGGGTAAGTCTTCAGGAAACACATCGGGAAAGTCTTGTACTACTGGGACTTCTTCTAACTTTGGGGGTAACCGTTCTTCGGATGATATCGCGAATATTATATAAGCTTCACATCCTGTCTTGAGTAAACGATGTGCCTTCATTGCTGAAATCTTGGGAATCTTATTACTCTTGATAGTCCCCATGAATGTGAAGGATTCGCTGTCTTCTAGGTTAAAGGTCACTTGCTTACGGTTACAGTCAATAATTGCTCCGTACTTCGATAGCCAGTCCATTCCTAAGATTACTTCATAATCGTTCATTGGAATGACTATCAGGTCAACAGGTAAGGTTCTATCGTTTACTATTACGGGGCTACTTCGTAAGATTTGGTTGGTTCTTCGTAGCTAACTAGGTTAGGCGTAACCCCAAGTCTCGCCACGTAATTAGTAGATGCAAATGAATGCGTGGCTCCTGAATCAACTAATATGCATGTCGGGGTTGAATGAATTAGGAGAGTACCTGCCACCATAGACGGATTGTTCTCCGCCTCCTCGGAAGTCAACGTGTAAACTCTAGCAGGTACCGTAGGTGGCCTAGTTTGAGCAGGGGCTTGACTTCCAGATGCCATTTCCGTGCATGCCTTGGAGAAATGGCCTGTCTTGCCACACTTATAGCAGATAGCATTCTGAGAATAGCACACGCCCAGATGTCGTCGTGTGCACCTGGGATATGGGGGTATGCTCATTGGAGGTCTTCCCTGATTAGGACTGAATTGCTGTGGAGGTCCAGGTCGGTTCTGGAAGTATGGTCGGGCATTCTTGGGGTTAAAAGGCTTTTTCGGGCTACCTCCACTCCATTTCGGCCCTTGAATAAACTTTCTTTTTGCTTCTTGAGCGCGCATAATTCGAAGTTCCACTTGTTCTGCCATTAACGCGCGTTCAGCCACTTGAGCATAGGTGGCTCCTTGGAATCTGGCCATGTTCACATCTCTGTATAGCTCAGGTTTCAGGCCTTCCAGGAAACGCTCCACTTTCAACGCATCTGTGCTCACCATGTGAGCTGCGAATCAGGATAATTGCTCAAACTTCCTAATGTACTCTACCACGGTCATCGGGCCCTGGCGTAAATTGATGAATTCATTCATCCTTTGGGCTCGTACCGGGGAGGTGAAGTATTTGCTCCTAAAGAGCTCCTTGAACCTGTCCCACATCATCGTAATAGGATCTTCAAAGGCGACAATTGTATCCCACCAATAGCCTGCACTTCCCCTCAGTAGGAAGACAACACATAACACCTTCTCATCTTCTGGAATCCTACTATACTGGAACATGCTTTCCAGAGCTCGGAGCCAGTCTTCAGCCGCAGTAGGGTCGATAGCATCTTCAAAAGTCGGGGGATTGAGTTTATGAAATCTTTCCCCCACTATTTCGACCCTCTCTGCTTGAAAAAGTCCACCACTAGGTTGTCCGTCCGTGTTGCGCTGCTGAATTAATTCTTGTATTTGGGTAGACTGTTGGCGTACTAGTTCCGTGAGCTGACTAATCGCCGTGTCACGATTATCGGTTTGTGTTTTGGGTTCTTTGCCTTTACTAACGCTCCCGCTACCCTCACTTCTTGTTCTACCCATTCTTGTCCTGATACCCTAATAGTCCCTATGGCCAATAAATTACGCACGTACAACATTTATGGAAACATAAAACTTACTAGCAAGGCCACTTCCGTGCTTTTGAGTGTGTGTACATGGACATTCTACAGAACTTATAACCGAAAGCTCTGATACCAACTGCGGCGCCCCTAACTCCTACCACCCATTCTTACTATTATTCTATGTGACTGCATGTGATATAATGAATCTATATACGAAAATGCGTACAGAATTTTTTCTTTTAGATAAAGGAAATTCATCTGTACATTACAAAATATCCGTAGTACATAAATACATAGGTGAGTGCACATGCGTGTTAAAAATAATCTATTGGCCCGCCACTCAGGTCGAATCCATGTACACACTGCCACCTCAAAAGTCCTCCGGAAGCTTCAAAAATTGACCTCGCCTTCGTAAAGATCACGTACCGTGATCCTGTGAACCTACAACACATAAAACATGGAATGAGCTTATAAAGCTCAGTAACTGAAAGCCATGCATGCCATGCACGTGTCCTAAATTTGCAAAGGCATCCGCGCCAATGTTCCCTAGACCTCATATTTTTCCTTGTCTTGTCTTGTCATGTAGGGCCCTTTGCAATCTTGCTATGCACCATCATGGAGCTCGAATCCACTAGGGATAAATAAATATAAGTGGCAATACCCACTCAAGGGAGGCTAACACTAGTGCTCCTTTCTGTCCCAAGGTGGTTTCATACGCCACGCAGACGCTTCACACTGGTAGCCTAATCTGAGGTAGTCGACGGCAGAGGTACCCTCGGTGTCGCTTACTCCCTTACCTCGCACCCTCCAGGTTTCACGACCCGCTATGAGGGCATTAGCCCTGAAATCATGTCTTGCCTTGTACATGTCATGTCTTAACGGTAGCGCCATAAGACGTCGCCATGGTAGCATAGAAGAGCCGTGGATCAACTGTGAGTCGACATCAGATGCCCATATCGGCAAATCTTTATCGCTCTCAGGCGATCGTATATTAAGCACACTCCCATATCATGCCTTTTGTACTATACGTGCGTGCATATGCTCCTGTCATGAATATGCGTGTCATGCCATCATATATGGTAATAATTCACGCGTATCATATAACGCAAATAATTCACGTAGGAAATCACATAAAATCACATAAACAAATAACACATAATTTTATGCACATACAATTATGTGTTGTAGTTGGGACTTGCACTTACCTGGTATCCGTAGCTTATTGTACGGTTAAATTGCTAAGCTTCGAACCCTAATTATAGAAACATATAAAATTAGGGTTTGTTAGTCTAGTTATAATTTCACGAAATTTGCTTAATTTGAAAACCCTAGTTTCGAATTCTATAAATTCCGAAACCCTAAAATTTCGAATTTTAACTTAGACAGAGAAGTACCATTTAAACTCTACCCAAGATCTCGACACAAGTTTGGATCCCGATTTGAGACTTGAATTTAATTTGTGGGATTTCGAAATCAATGTCAACATGTATCGAGATTAATCAAACCGTAATATAAAAGATGCCGAGATGTATCACACACAAAGATCTCGATATACATGTCAAGATTATAAATAAAAGGTCAATATGTATTTATAATCAGATGTCGAGTTCTTACACAACATGTCGAGATGTTTGTTGATATTATAATCAATATGTCGAGATGTTGAAGTCAACATTAATGATAGACCTCGAACTTTGTTAGGGCCTTTTGACATGTGATCTCGAGATCTTCTATTAAGTCCCAAAATTAATACTAAAACGTATTTCGACATTATACACAAATATTTCGAGATCAAAGTTAACATGGATTTCGACATTCTTTTATTTTCATCCTTGAACTCGAGATTATTCTTCCAAGACCTAATTGAGTTTCGATATTTACCGAACTGAAACTCGCATGAACCTTAAACGAGTCCTAAACCTTCAAGAACTAACTACAGTATCAAAGTAAAAACCCTATTTTCAAGAACACAAATGATTTTAGTATACCTAGGTCTTTCCAGCAATTAAAGCTTCATGTAACTTGAATAACCCATTTTTTTTTTATGTTCCCTAATCATCCCAACATGCTCAGATCTAAGTAAAAATGTAAAGATCAAAGCAAAGAATTATACCTTTCTAGCTGAGTAACGAGTTCTGCTTGAGCTTTTCTAGACTTCTTCTTTTCTTCTTTTTGTGTTTTTGTTAGTCCCTTGGTAATGATCTTAAGATAACATGTCATCTTTTATTACCCCTTGCGTGTTACTTTAGCCAAATTTCGGGCTTCTCCTTTTATTTTTATCAATACTTATCTAGTTTAATTTCTTAGGTTCAATTAGATGCGTTGTTTAAGGGGATTCATAGTACTATGTATCAATTCGATTAATTTATGGTTGGCTTTGGTGTTTAGACGAAAAAAATGAAGAGACAAAACTTCAAATCAAATCATTTTTTCTCGAGCCGTATGAGGAGAAAACTTCCTATACAGTTCTAGGGGGGGGGGGTATTGTTGATCTATATCTATCCCAATGAGCCGTCTATCGAATCGTTGCAATTGATGTTCGATCCCGAAGAGAAGGAAAAGATCTTCGAAACGTGGGGGTCTTATATTATTATATACTATATATATTGCCTTGTAGCTAGGAATTCAATTTCATTAATTTGTACACAAAACTATCTCGAGAAGCATAGCCTTTGAGATTCAAAGATCTCGAGGTCTCAAGGTTTCCTGATATAAAATTTCGAGACCCTATGCATCAATGCGGCGCCCTGACTCCTACCGCCCATTCTTACTACTATTTTATGTGACTGCATGTGATATAATTGAAATCTATATACGAAATTGCGTACAAAATTTTTCCTTTTATATAAAGGAAATTCTTCTGTACAGTGCAAAATATTTCTAGGACATAAATACATAGGTGAGCGCGCATGCTCATGTCATGAATATGCGTGTCATGCCATAATATTATGTAATTAAATCATGCGTGTCTTGTAACGCAAATAATTCACGTAGGAAGTCACATAAAATCATAGAAACAAATAGCACATAATTTCATGCACATATAATTATGTGTTGTAGTTGGGATTTCCATTTACCTGGTGTCCTTAGCTTATTTAATTTTATCGTACGGTACGTCGCTAACCTTCGAACCCTAAATATACAATCATAATAAATTAGGGTTTGTTAGTCTAGTTATAACTTTACGAAATTGGCTTAATTTAAAAACCTAGTTTCGACTTCTATAAATTTCGAAACCCTAAAATTTAGAACTTAACCTAATTTAAGAAATACAATTTCAGAAATAGATCTCGACGTATTTATAATAAATCTCGAGTTTGTGTTATTAGTAGATCTCGACATTTATTATTTGTGGATCTCGACATTTGTTTTGGAATAAAATTCGACATTAAACATATAAGGGTTCGACATTTCAATTCCAAACATCTCGATATAAATCTCGAGATGTATGTCGAGTTTTAACAACTATTGAGATGCAAAATTTCGATATATTATAAAAAGCTTTCGATACCCTTATCTAAATAGACCTCGATATAGCTTTGGGTTACTCTCGACAAAGTATATATATATAAGAATTTCGAAGTCAATCTTAGCAAGGATCTCGGCATGTGACATTCAAAGATCTCGAGTTATGTGTCTTCCAGATTATATACCAAGATGTCGATTTTTCCTTTCTCAATATAAATCTCGAGCTAAAGTGCACCTTAGATCTCGACATTTTCAAGATAAGTCACGATATAGCATACAAAATTTCGAGGGGGGTTTTCAAGGCTATACATGAAGATTTCGACATTCTTCTATTTTCATCCTTGAGCTCGAGTTATTCCTACAAGACTTAACAGAGTTTCCATATTTACCAAAGTGAAACTCAGCATGAACCTTAAACGATTCCTAAACCTTCAAGAACTAACTACGGTATCACAGTAAAAACCCTAAAAATAATAAACTTGTACAAAACCTAATCGTATGTAATTCTGAGCCTAGAATCCCTTAAACACTTTAATATATAACTAAAACAGAAAATCATAGTGTTGGTCCCGAATGCACCAAACAAGGAATCAAAGAGGCTTTGATGGAATGAAAAGAGAGATTTCTCACCTTGTAGTGTGTGTAGTGTGTGAAAACTAGGGTTAGCCTTTTGATCTTTGATTAGCTTTCAAATGGTGTTGGTAACACCTTATATACCACATTAACTCTAGGTATATTAAGGCCCAAACACCAAAAATTAAATAATTACATACTAGTCCAAAGCCCAAGTTAAAGGATAATTACAATATTAATCCCAAGACTTAAACTATTGACACAATCACTAAAATATCCTAACAATCTCCCCCTTTGTGTCAATTGTTGGGAGTCTTGAATCTTGGGCGTTGGGATGGTGGATTAGCGTGTGAGTGTTTCGCGAAGCCCTAGCTTGAACTCGAAGGCGCGGAGATTCCTTCGAAGTACCATTCGATCAGCTATAGCGTCAATGAGCTTCGCGAACTTGGATTGGCAGAGAGGATCTTCTTCCGAAAGGATGCGGCAAATCTTCATTAGTTTGTCTTGGATGATGGTGAGTGTCCCATCCGAGAACTTTGCCACTTCGGAGCAGCGCAGCAGCCTCATCTTTCCCTTGTAGTTCGAGTAGGCGACCGCCGGATCATCTCCGTCGATCACATCGCCTTCTCGGTAGTCGTCCGCGTTCTTGAAAGATGGGCGAGTCAGATTCACCTTCTTCAGGTTGTGTTCCACCGCCATCTGCAGATCGTGGGTGGCGAAGAATCTGACCTGTCGGAGCATGTGGCGCTTGAGAGCCACATATCCCATGGTGACCGGTTCAGCACGTACGAGATGTCCAGAGCTTCTGAGGACGAGTCTGAACTGTTTCATGGATTCCAGCATGCTGTATAGGTCACCCAGGCGTAGAAACTTGAAGTCCGCCTCACTGACTTCACTGTAGCTCTCATCCTGCCTCATTACTGTGAAGACTGGGTAGTGGACAGGTCCTTTCGACTCTTGGCGGAGGTCAGTGACTTTGCAGATGGGGGCCCGACTCATTTCTTGAGCGATGTTTTCCTCATCGGATAGCGTCCTCTTTGTGCACTTGTTGCAAAGAAGGCTCCATCGATAGAGCTTCTTCTTTTGCTCGCTCCAATTTTGGATGTTCATCAGCTCATACTCGTCGAAGGTTGTGACGATCTGCTCCTTGCGCCGCCAGATCCTCTTCCTGATCTCTTCTTGAAACGGCGCGGTTATCTTTTTGTTTTCCCACGGTGCTTCCGGTATATTCACCGTGGGTACATCCGTTTGAGCAGCAGGGCCTCAGTTTGCTGCGCTTGGAATTGTAGGATGTTCTCGAGCTCGGCCGATTCAGCGTCGTATTCCTCTCCGTTCTCGTCGTCTGCGGTGTTGATCAGCGTAAGCGAGGCCTCCATGAGCAGACGTCGAGCATTTTCCACCAATTTCCTAGCTGCTACTGCATCGACGGGCGTGTATAGCCATTCATCGTTGAAGATGTAGGCTTCGATCTCGTTCTGTGCGCATAGACATCCTAGGAAGCCAGGTTGGAATCGATGTTGAGAGGGGTATGGCCATGTGGTGGCGAGGGTGTAGCGTCGGAGGAGTTTGTGGATTGTGGGGATGGAATTGGTGGAGATTCTGGTGGTTCGGTTGAGGTGATGGTTTTGGCAAGGATGATTTGGGTGACGGGTGGTGTAGATGTGGTGATGGCCTCTAACGTCGATGTGACAGCTAGAGGTTCCGAGGTTGTGGGTGGAGGCGATGTTGAGGTGGTCTCTAACGTCGTTGTGACGATTAGAGTTTTGGAGACGGTAGTGGGTGGTGGTGAGGGTGATTTGGCTAGTGGCTCAGGGTGAACAATGTGGGATTTTTGGCTAGTGGGTTGTGAGGTTTCAGGTGCAGGCGTCGTTTCAGGTCCAGAGGAGGAGGGCGGCGTCGATTGCATGAGTCCTTGGGATTGTGAGCCCTGCTGCCTATTCTCCCCCTCGTGGCGATCTTGATCATCGTCTTGATCGTCGCGCCTGATCCTGCTAGATTCGCCTTGAGCACGGCAGGACATCGGTTGAGTCATTATTCGCCTCATCTGCTGTTCTTCCTCGTCAAGTTCCGTCATCGATTCGAATCGGGCTCAGAGGATGTAGAAGAGCTCCTTGGCGGAGATGGAGGAGAGAACAGCGTCTGGGTCCGTGTGTTGCATGGGTGGTGGCGTCTCCGGGGCCACACCTTTGCCTTTGTCGACGGTGGACGCATCGAGACGCGCGTAGACTTTATCGAGAATCGACGCCTCAAGAGTCTTTGCAAACTCTTGAAGACGTGTCTCTAGCGTGGTCTCGGTGACGAATTGGGGTAAATCTAACAAGTTGGAATCACGAAGAAATCCAACTGACACCGAATCGGTGAATAAAGCCGATTGGCCGCCCGTTTGCACAGGTCTGGAAAAGACGGGGTCACTCAGACTTCCCGTTGGCATCATCGATGAGACAGACTCACTCGAATGATCGCCTAGACTCACGGTTGTTGTGATGTTGGCCGTGCTAGGTCTTCCGCTCTCAGTCACAGAGACATCACCGAGCGTTCTGAGAGAGTCACGAAGACTCTGTGGTGCGGTAGGAGATGTATGTGTCCTAGAGACGTATGAAACTATGGGGAGTGAGGGCACTAGACTCGATGTGCATGAAGAGGATGCAGTCTGAGGCGAGGGACTGCTTGATTCAACATCGATCATCTCCAAGTGGGATGTCGATGGTATACGTGGCTCCTCGTGGAATGAAATACCTTCCTGTAGAGAGGAAGATAAGTGGGTTGGTGGGGTCGTTTGCGTGGTTGAGCCAGATGCCACGTCTTCTACTCGGGAGGTGAACACATCACCTCCTGTACCTATTGGTTCGGCACGGCTTATTTGTGGCTGAGGAGGTTGATCGTGTTTTTGTTTCGATCGACGCTCCGTGGGACGGCTTACGTCATCCTCACGCGACCGTTTTTTCGAAACGCGGGTGGAAGAGGATGCGGCGTGACTCGATGATTTTTTGGAGGTGGTGGTGGGTTTTTGGCTAGTCCCAGGGTTAGGAGCAGTGGGGTTGATCTGCGCCGTAGGGACAGTAGATAGAGGTCGGGGGCTTTCGCGGAACGTGGCGGTTGTGGCTCGATATTAGCGGACGTGCGGATTTGTCTGGTCTGCGTAGGCGAGCACTTTGTCCGGAATGATCATGGCGTGTCGATCCTTTGCCGGAGTTTTTTTCTTGGCGAACTTCTCGACAGTTGGGATGATGAAGTGTTCCGCTGCCGGCCGGATGCGAATGGTGGTTGAGTGCAAGCGGAAATGCTTGATGAGAGCAGGGAGCCACCGCATGTAAGGTACGAATCGGTTTGTGACTCCCTTGGCGACTTCCCGGTCGCGATGTTGGATCATGGAGACGAGATCCATCCAGATTATGTCGGCGTAGTTGTACTTGCGGTTGTGCGCGATGCCGGTCAGGATGGTGAGAATTTGAAAATTGCCGCGGTCTTGACCAGCATGCTTCCTGACATGCACTTGTTCACTAGCAGGTACAGTGTTCGCCATGGTTGAGGTAGATTGCGGGTGGTGACTTCACTGAGGACAAGTGGGCCCTTCTTTTTCTTGTTATCTGGTTGGTAGCCCAGTCTGTCAATGTCTTCAACGAGTTGTTCGTGCGTCGGTAGTGGGTCGTAGGGTGAGTAGACGGGTAGTTGTAGTACTTCTTGTACTATCTTGCGAGTGAGGACCACCGTGTCTTGATCAATTCTGGCTGATAAGGTTTTGGCAAGATGGAGTGGTCCAGCTATCTGCAGCGTATGCCAGAATTGTTGAAGATATACTTGTGCTTCTGGCTCGCCATGTGTGAGGGCGTGGCGAAGTGGATGCCCTTTGAGGATTTCTACAATGACGGGGGCATCGCACCGAAAGCTCTCCAAATCCACCATGTAGTTGTTGGGAATCAGGGCCGCGCATTGGCTTAGTGGGAAGATCTCCTCAGGTGGTGGGACATAGGTACGCGTGGTGAGTTCGATGCGAGCGACGTCCCTTTGGATTGCGGCCGCCTCAAGCGCTTCAAGTGTACTTTGATCTTTGTTGGTCATATCTGTGCTCGACAGTAATTGTAATATGATTAGTACGGACTAAGTAGCGAATTCGCGAAGTATAAAACGTAGATATGTCAAGCAAACTTTCGCATTTTTGTATAAAATTTCGCATGTAATGAAAATTCGCTAAGTGATAGAGAAAATTTTCGCAAGTAATGTTACTTTTCGCATATTGGGTAAATTTCGCAGATACGAAAATTTTCGCATGCATTATGAAATTTTCGCAAGTGATTGCACATAGACATGTCATGAGAAATTTTCGCACAGTGAGTAAAATTTCGCGAGTATGGAAAATTTTCGCAAGTTAAGAAATCGCGCAAGTTGTCCAAATTTTCGCATGTAATGAGAAAATTCGCAAGTTATCATACATAGACAAGTCGAGAGACATTTTCGCATATATCAAGGAAATTTCGCAGATAGAGATAATTTTCGCATGTGTTAGGAAAATTTCGCAAGTGATAGCACATTGTCATGTCGTGAGAAAATTTTAGCAAACTGAGTAAAATTTCGCAAGTATGGAAGATTTTCGCAAGTGAAGAAGTCTCGCAAGTTGTCCAAAATTTTCGCATAAAATGAAAATTTTCGCAAGTTGAAGTGCTTTCGCATTCAGAGTGAATTTTCGCATGTAAGGTAAATTTTCGCAAGTTATATGAAAGTTTCGCGGAAGGAAAAAGCTTTATGCATTGAGAAAATTTTCGTGTTTCACTGTGGTTGCGAAAGAGTGAAGATGCGAAAGTATGTAGTATGAAGTGATGTGTTATGAGATTTTCGCGGGGTGACACTCACTGTAGCAGAGAAAGTTTTGTCGTGAATAAAAAAAATTCTCAGATAAACTTTCGCGGGACTTCACATACTGTAGCAGCGAAAAAAAATTTTAACTCATGTAAATTCTCGAATGAAAGTTTCGCATTTCCTTAGTCACTGTAGCAGCGAAAATTTTAGCGCTGGAAATTTCTCGGATAAAATTTCGCGGAACCTCACTCAGTGTAGTAGCGAAACTTTCAACGTAAGAAATTTCTCGGAAAAATTTTCGCGGAACTGTCCTCACTGTAGCAGCGAAAATTAACGTTTTAAAGCAATTTTTTTCTTGAGAATTTTCGCGGTGAAGAACACAGTGCGAAAGCATGTGAAACGACGCAATGATTTTAGCCTTAGACCTACTCAAATCTCAATCAAAATGCTATAATCTGGGCTTAATCGACTCGTAACTGAATGGGCAATGCATATTTGGGGATATTAAACATTAATAACATATCATGAGTTCGATTCAGAGGCCGCGAAAAATCTATTCTAACCTAACAGATTTAATCGAAACAGGGCAAAACAGCTTAAAGTGACTGGAAATTGATTTATCTGAGGTGTATTCATACCGAGAAGCTGATTTGCGACAATGGAGGTAGCAAGAAACGGATTTTGAAAGCAGATTTTGACGACGACGCGATGCGGGGAGTTGCGAAATTTTTGAGAGAGGGGTTGCAAAAGTTTTGAATTTTCTCGGGAATTTTAGGATAGTGAATAACGTTAAGGGTTTTGGGGTTTTAGGGGTTTTAGTCACTGTTCATGCGAAATTTTGTGTAAATGGGCCGAAATTCATGGGCTTGGTCAAAGCTGAGTCCAGATATGATTTTCGCGGGCTTGGTCAAAATTGGGTCCAATTGAAGCTCAATTGGTCCAATTTTGACCCTTTTTGACCAGAAATTTTAAAATTCAACCCAAAACATTTTAATCAGTCCAATTTTGACTCAATTTGACCAAACTTTAGAATTTCAACACAAAATTTTATTTTTATATAGGCATAATCAGAAACTCCACCTTAATCTAAAGCTCTCCTTTTTTAAGTAATGGAAAAATCAGAAGCTCCCCCTTAATCGAAAACTTTACTTTAAAAATAATAGAAAAATCAGACGCTCCCCCTTAATCGAAAACTCCCCCTCAAAAGACATAATTCAGAAGACACATAGACAATGGAGTGAAGTGGAAAGGAAATATATACACTTAATCAAAGTTCATGTAGGGACGATTGATCACAACTGAATATTCAACATGCCCAACATAGTCACTAGGTGTTGGAATCGTTTGACATCCAACGGTTTTGTGAAATGTCGGCCAGTTGATCTTCGGTTGTGACGTAGTGCAATTCAATTGTCCCTTGTTCGAAATGTTCTTTGATGAAGTGGTGACGAATATCTATGTGTTTCGCTCTCGAGTGATGTACCGGATTACTCGTCATTGCAATAGCACTTTATGAGTCACAATAAATGGGAATTTTATCAACATGAATATTAAAATCTCGTAGTTGGGTTCTCATCCACAAAAGCTGTGAACAGCAACTAGCGGCGGCGACATATTCTGCCTCCGTCGACGAAGTTGAGACACAGTTTTGTTTTCGAGACGACCAACTTACGAGTTTACCGCCCAAGAAGTGTGCAGCTCCAGAGGTGCTTTTTCGGTCCATCTTGCATCCTGCATAATCCGAGTCAGAGAATCCAACCAGTTTGAAGTCCGATCGAGTGGGGTACCACAAACCCAGATTGGGTGTTCCTTTGAGATAGCGGAGAATCCTTTTGACAGCAGTGAGATGGGATTCCTTCGATGTTGCCTGAAAACGAGCGCAGATTCCCGTCGAGAGAACGATATCCGGACGACTAGCAGTGAGGTACAGAAGAGAGCCTATTATCCCTCGATAGACGGTTTGATCCACGGGAGCACCAGATGGGTCCGCGTCGGGTCGACCAGAGGGTGACATAGGTGTAGCAGCAGTCTTTGCATCCTTCATTCCATATTTCTCGAGGATGTCATGGATGTATTTGGACTGATTGATGAAGATTCAGTCGGGGAGTTGCTTTACTTGAAGACCAAGAAAGAAGTTCAGCTCGCCCATCATACTCATTTCGAACTTTTCCATCATCAATTCTGCGAACTCTTCACACAGTTGTGGTTCAGTCGATCCAAAAATGATGTCATCGACATAAATCTGTACAATCATGATGTCCGGCCCACTCCGCTTTGTGAAGAGAGTTGTATCCAAAGATCCTTTCTTGAAACCAGACTGTACAAGGAAGTCTGAAAGGACATCATACCAAGCTCGGGGAGCCTGTTTTAGTCCGTAGAGGGCCTTGTAGAGTCGATATACCTGATGAGGAAACTCTTCGCTCAAGAACCCTTCAGGTTGATCAACGTACACTTCTTTCTTGAGAAACCCATTCAGAAATGCAGTCTTCACATCCATTTGGTAGACTTTAAAGTTCTTGTGTGCAGCAAAGGCAAGAAAAATTCGTATGGCTTCGATCCTGGCAACTGGGGCAAAAGTTTCATCGTAGTCGATGCCTTCTTGTTGGTTGTACCCCTTAGCCACAAGTCTTGCTTTATTGCGGATGACAACACCGTCTTCATCCTTTTTGTTCTTGAAGATCCACTTTGTGCCGATAATGGATCTATTGTGAGGTCGTGGTACGAGTTCCCAAACTTTTAAACGTTCAAACTGATTTATTTCCTCCTGCATTGCAATCAGCCAATCAGGATCGTTGAGAGCTTCAGCTACTCGTGATGGTTCGACTTGACTGAGATAGCAAGCGAACAGACTTTCATTCATCGTAGTCGAACGAGTTGAAACACCAGATGTGTGATCCCCAATAATCTGATCTGTAGGATGAGAGCGAGCCCAAACTGGTACATTGGTCTGAGATGAACTGGCTGCATTTGTATTGGTTGGAGGTTCATTGGTTTGGGGTCCGGTGTCCGAAGAAGAGATCTCAATCGTAGTAGATTGAAAAGGTTCATCATCAGGATCAGCAATGTTCCCAAGGTTGGGTAAAATGTCGTCTTCGTTGAGGTTGAGATTATCCAAGTTAGGTGGAACCACATCATCGCCGATAGCTGGTGGTGTAGGTGAGGTGTGTGCTGCGGTAGTTTGAGTGGTGGCGACGGGAGACTTGGGGACTGGATAGAAGTATTCGAAGAGCAGGTCGAGATCCAGTTCACCAGAATTGCCCTCAGATGAGGAAGTTCCCGCCGTTGAAGGTTGACCTTTTGTCAACGACTGTAGAAGACCTGGTTCTGGTCTGATATGAGCAGAAGCCATGTGGTCACCTTCGCTTTCGTCAAAGGTGACATTTGTGCTCTCTATTACTGATCGTTTCTCTCTAAGATAGACTCTGTATGCCTTTGAGTTCAGCGAATATCCAACAAAGATGCCTTCAATTGCTTTTGGATCAAGCTTCCCAAGATGTTGGCGATCATTGGCCACAAAACATCGGCAACCGAAGACCCTCAGATAAGATATATCGGGGATACGACGGTTATTCAGCATCTCGTATGGGGTGCGGTTGAATCTCTTGTGGATTGAAGCCCGGTTTTGTGTGTAACAAGCCGTTTGAATAGCTTCGCCCCAAAGAGAATGAGGAAGTCCGGATTGAATGAGGAGAGTCCTAGCTGCTTCAACTAGTGTTCTATTCTTACGCTCAACGACACCATTCTGTTCCGGTGTCTTCACAGCTGAGAACTGTTGGGTGATGCCCTGAGTGGCATAGAAATCGCTGAGCTTCTTGTTCTTAAACTCAGTTCCGTTGTCTGTTCCGATAATCCGAACCTTTTGTTGATGAAGAGTTTGGGACGTAACAACAAACTCGATGATTATATCAGGAACTTCATCCTTTGTACGTATGAGTTTCGTCCACGTGTAGCGTGAAAAATCGTCGACAATTACAAGAATATACCGTCTTCCTCCGAGTGTGGCCGTAGGCATAGGGCCACATAGATCCATGTGTAAGAGCTCGAGGATGAGCTTAGAGGACGGTGTTTCCTTGGAAATGTGAGACGATCGCTTTATCTTCCCCAATTCACAGGCAGAGCAGAGGTGTTCCTTATGATATGTCAGTTGGGGTAGACCGTTGACGAGTTTATTCTGACGTAGTTTGTTGATGGTCTTGAAATTGAGATGAGAAAGACGTCGGTGCCATAGATCGTTCAACTTGGGAGCGGCTCGAGAGAGAAGGCATATTGGTCGAGAGGTCTTAAGATTGAGTATGTAAAGGTGAGACGTGCGTGTTCCAGAGAGAAGAGGTTGTCCCGAGGCATCTATAATGCTGCAGATGTCAGATTCGAAGAGAACCTTGTATCCTTTGTCGCAGAAATGACCAATGCTGAAGAGATTGTAGCTCAAACCCTCGACATAAGAGATGCCCTTAATCGTCAGTTTGTCGTGGACGAGATCACCAGTTTCGAGAATTGGCGCCATTTGACTGTTTTCGAAGGAGACCCTTCAGAGATAGCGCTCGGAGAAGTTGCTCAACAGCTCCTTGTTCCCCGTCATGTGTGTGGAGCAACCCGAGTCTAGATACCACACATGACTGACCTGCAATTATCAGCAAACGTTGGGTCCCCGTATACGGACGGGGCTTTCTTGTGATACAAGTAGAATTTTCATGCGCTTAAAGGGAAATGTGGTGTCTAAATCTGATTGTGTCGGTTATAATTTAGCTTTCCCTTTGTCATTTGTTTGATGAGGCGGGATTATGGTTTTTCTAATCCATATTTTCCTAACTTGTGCTTGCATGTATGGTGCCTTATACATGTATTGGCGTGGGGGATGCGATTGTTGTTTTCGTGCTTCGTTTTTGGTTGCCTTTCGCTTGCGAGCAGTAGATGAGTTTGCGTTTGACGACGAGAGACGTTTTCGCTTAACCTTAGTTAGGCGAGATGGGAGAATTCAAAGACGTCGTAGAGGAGGTTCGCTTTCGTGGTCGGCGTGTTGCGTGTTCATGTGTTTCATATTCATGAAAGCGTGGGAGAACAAAGTCATTGCAGCAGCACATAGACATAAGCTTGAAAAAAGAAAGATAAGTTTTGGCAACATAGTTGTCTACGACCTTAGGATATTTGGATTCAGTACATAAAGAGGATAGACGAATATAGGATGGTCTTTTCTTCTTGTCATCGAAGAGCGGATTCTCCTTTATTTGATACGAACTCCCTTCCAGAGACGTCGAACTCACATTCCCTGTATCCATAAGAATACTAGAGTTAGTGTTAGAACATATGTCAGCTTCAGGAGTCATTTTCGCCGTCCTCTTACATTTACATGTTTGAGAATCGGGTACTTGACTCGACGTAGAGGGTTTGTTCGAGTTGTGAAATTGCTCTAGGGTAAAGATTTTGCTAAGTAGATCTTCTCGCTCTTTTGCAAAGGCTTTCCGCTCTACTTCTATGGTTCGTTCTAGTTCTGCTATGATCAGAAGTTTCTCTGGGACATAGATGCGAGAGAGTGCTTCTCGGAAAGCGATTTCCTGTTCTTCGGTTGGGAACTGAGACTTGATGTCTTCAGAGAGTGAGGGCTTTTTAGTCTTATCACTAGCATTCAACTCTGTGTAGTCGTACGCGATTTCTGCTCAGAGAATGTTTTGTTCCCTCTTTTCTTCCGAAAGAACACCGGAGGAGGATCTTACAAACGGCATGAGCTGTGAGGGAGTCCCCTTCCTCGTTTTCAGGAATGATGTACTGTACATGTTATACCTTTTGACAATTAGCGGCGTTGGATCGCAGTTGCTGGCCAGGCCGATTCCCATCCGGGCGTCGTAGCTGTTTCAACTGGTTGGTTCAATAGGCATAAGATGTGTGCGGCCTTTTTTCTAAGGTGAAGTTGCTCTTCAAGTTCTTTCACCTTGCGGTATAGCCTAACTCTTTCCTTCGTAAGCAGTTCATATTGGGAGGCCGTCAGGAGGCGAGAAGTTTCACATGAACTGATGGCTAGTGTGGTTTCCTTAACCTTAGTCTCACTTTGTTCATTCTTTCTTTGCAAACGTTTGACTAATGCTTCAGAGGCCATTAGTCGTTCGTTTGCACAGGCAAGCTCTTCTACTCTTAGTCTAAGTAAGGCATAGTTGTTTTCAAATTTTAGCTTAAGTTCATTATAATCCTGAGCATCTACGGTGGGTTTGTTGATGGTGTGTCGGTGATTAAACACATTATCGAGTTGTGAGATTCGTACCTCAGACTCAGCGTTGGTAGGAGTCTCAGCTGTGTTCTTATCGGTGTTACCCATCTCCTCGTCCTCGTCCTGTTCGACCAGCCTTGCCATGCAGCAATCTTCATCCTTAGGCTCCTCGTCTTCTGATGTGTCGTTCACCCATTCAGCTTCTTCGGTGAGTAGAGCTTTCCCACTTTCCATTTGCGGGTCAATCTGACCTTACGGTCATAGTAGCCAGAGTCCTTTACGCGTGGGGCATGGCATTCTTTGGCAAAGTGGCCTGACTTCCCACATCGAAAGCACTTCACAGACTTTTGAGGTGCTGATTCCTCTTCTTTCTTTGTCGGCTTAGCTTCCTCCGTGGGAGTGGTCTTTTTGGTGCCGCTAAAGGTTCTTTGGCGATTGGAGGAGGATGAGGATTTTTTCCCGAGCTTCTTTGAGACCATCTTAGTGAGCATTGCCAGTTGTTTGCGTAAATCGCGAACATCTTCATCAGATTCTGTGTCAGCTTCGGATCCTGAAGGAGTGCCCGATACAGCTCTGGTAGCTTCCCTTTGTTCAGTTTGGTCTTGGTGGTGGAAGATCGTTCATTGGTTTTGTTCGAGAGGAGGGCCAGTGGGTCGACTCGAGTGTTGGCGGAATTTTGCACGTAAGGAGCATAGGCTGACAGACTGTCATAAAGAGCATGGATGGAAGTGTTGGAGAGGTCCTTACTCTGAATCATCATTACGATTGCATTGCCCCAATGTGGTTTGAGGCTACCAAGGAAGCGATTGTTGATATCGAATTTGTCCCTCGAGATCCTGGCTTTCTTGAGTTCATTGATGACCTTCAAGTATCGGAGGTATGTGTCACGCAGTTCCTCTCCTTCATAAGCCTGAAAGTGTTCATACAGCGAGAGACATGCTGATTTCCTTCCTTGAGCACTCTCAATTGTGCCTGCCATGATTTCCACGAGCTCATCCCATATTTCCTTAGCAGTTGTGCAGCACTCAATGTGAGCGTAGACCTCATTTCCCATAGCCTGGAAGAGATATCCTTTGGCAGTCTCATCGGCCTATGCGCGAGCCTCTTCATCCTCATTGATGGGACCTCTTGGAGCGCGGCGTTCATCCATGGGAGGGTTTGCGTTTGGCTGTGCAGGGATGATTGTCCAGAACTGTGCTGGGCCGTTGAAGATCGAGTCCAGAAGGTATTGAGAGAGTGGTGCGCCTTTGTTCCTGATGAACGTGAGGAATCGGTTTGTCCATATGCTGTAGTCGCCTTGTCGCAGCATCGGAGGCCTGGTGTCGGAGCCCACTGTTGAGATGTCATTCGTGGTAGACATGGTTGGTGCAGTCGAATCGTCCGTGGTTTTGATCTTGTAGAGATTAGAAAGTTAGTAACGAACGAGATGAGAAACACGAGTTTAACGTGTAGAGTTTTGAGAAGAAAACTGTTTAAAGAATTTCTTAGAACTAAGTGAGCGTGTGTGATGGTCGATAATGTATGAAGGGAAAATATATCTTGAAATTAGGAGAAGTTCTAGAAATTTAAGAGCGAGATTTGAGGCGAGAAAAATATTTAATGTCAAAAGTGGTCTAGGGTGATAGGACTAAAGTGTAAGGCTCAAATCTTAAATAAGTTTGAGAAAGATTTAACCCGAGAAAATTTTAACCCTAGAAGAATTTAACACGTTAGAAAAATTCACAAGTTGAAGAATTTCGCAAGTTATAAAGATTTCGCAAGTTGAGATTTTTTAAGCTTCGCAAGAAAACTTCGTAAATTATAAAAATTTCGCTAGTTGTGAATTTTAAAGTTTCGCAAGAGAATTTTCGCAAGTTATAAAAATTTCGCAAGTTGAGAATTTTAAAGCTTCGCAAGAGAATTTTTGCAAGTTATAAAACTTTCGCAAGTTGAGAATTTAAAGCTTCGCAAGAGAATTTTCGCAAGTTGTAAAACTTTCGCAAGTTGAGAATTTTAAATCTTCGCAAGAAAATTTCGCAAGTTAAAAAAGTTTCGCACGTTGAGAATTTTAAAGCTTCGCAAGAAAATTTCGCAAGTTAAAAAATTTCGCACGTTGAGAAAATTTTCGCGGCCAAAAAAAATTCTTGGAATAAGCTTTCTTGGATATGGAATTTCTCGGATTATGAAAAGTAAGCCAATTTCGCAGGTGAAAGTTTCTCGGATTTTGAAAGTAAACAGTTGCGATAAAAATGCTGTATAAGTGAAAGTTTCGCGGCTTAAAATTCTCGGATCTTGAAAGTAGGCAGTTGCGAAAAATGTAGTATAGATCAAAGTTTCGCGGTTTAAAATTTCTCGGATTCTTAAAGTAGGCAGTAGCGAAAAAATGTAGTAGAAGTGAAAGTTTCGCGGTTTTGAAGATTCTCGGATTTGAATGTGGGCAGTTGCGAAAAAATGTAGTATGAGTAAAAGTTTCGCGGTTTAAAAATTCTCGGATTTGAATGTGGGCAGTTGCGAAAAAATGTAGTATAAGTAAAAGTTTCGCGGTTTAAAAATTCTCGGGATCGACTTTCGCGGACATGGAAAATTCGCGGACTTGAACGATCAAGCACAAAATTTCGCGGTCAAGAACACGTTAGTACTGTTCCATTGCTTTCACGCGTTTTCCCAGAAAATCGTCCCGTTCTTGCTCAAATCTCAACCAAAATCGCTCAAACTTGATCCTAAACTTCAGAAATTCTTTCCTAAACACATAATCGACCGATTTGTGAGCTAAAAACAACAAGAAATAGGTCAAATCGACCGAAAACAGAGAATGACCGAGATGTCCTTTTCTGAAAAGTTTTTGCTTCAATCTTGCTCAAAACTCGTTAAAACTGATCCAAAAGTTTTTTAAAAACATCTTAGGCATAGAATCGATCTGGGGGAAGGTTTTAAACACAAAAACAAAGCATAAACACCCCAAAACGAGCTCAAAATGCCCGAAAGTGATTTTTTATTCAAAAACACCTTTGATCTTTCTTGGAATCGAACGAAACTGGACTCAAATCAATGCAGATCGATCCACGTTTGCTCTGATACCACTTGTTGGTCCCGAATGCACCAAATAAGGAATCAAAGAGGCTTTGATGGAATGAAAAGGGAGATTTCTCACCTTGTAGTGTGTGTAGTGTGTGAAAACTAGGGTTAGCCTTTTGATCTTTGATTAACTTTCAAATGGTGTTGGTAACACCTTATATACCACATTAACCCTAGGTATATTAAGGCCCAAACACCAAAAATTAAATAATTACATACTAGTCCAAAGCCCAAGTTAAAGGATAATTACAATATCAATCCCAAGACTTAAACTATTGACACAATCACTAAAATATCCTAACACATAGTGAGAAAATATACCCCTGCCAACGTGAAGTTTGATCTTTTGTTCGACTTCGTCCTTCCCTCTGTATGGTCTTTCTTATGATGTGTGTTGTTTGTTTTCTTCTTGTTGGGGTTTACGTTTGTTCTTCTCTACGGATGTATATTCCCCTTCCTTATCTTATTGATTGAGTGTTACAGTTAGCAATTGACATCATCTAAACTTTATACTTATATATTATTATTATTAAACTAGAATAGCTTTTCTTCATGACTAGGTTCTTTCGAGACCCTAGTTACCATTATTTTCCCATTTTAGTGAACCTCTTAGTTTAATCTTTATCCTATTTTCCTGTAATAACTTATTATAATACTATTAGATAGTTTCCTCATGGCTAAGTAATCGCATCATATGTTAGTCTTGGATTCTAGAGTTTCCGCTCCCAATGTCTCGATGTCCCTTTCATAATTTTCGGTTTCACCAATTTGAGATCCTAAGATCTCGAGTTTATATTTTAGACTTGGAAGATTTTGAGCTTACCAATCTCGAGTTTTGAATTTATTGAATTTCATGGGTTTCGATATTCATGCTATCATAGACTAAAGATTTCAACATTTGATTGCTCGATATTTTCTCTTTTTCTAGCTTTGATCTTCATGTTATTAAGTTTCGAACTTATTTCTACCAGTTCATGTTCCCAACGTGGCATTAATACTTACTATACCAAATCAAGCCTTCTAGGTTAGCATGTTATGTACTAAAAACCCTAGAATAAATAATTAACCTAAATTTAATTAATTCTTCTACTTTCTAATTCATATATGTCATGTTGGCATATAACATGAAATCATTTAAGCACATAAAAGTCACAAAACATGTCTCATGCAGTCACGTAAGTCATATAATATGTTTGCTTATTTATTGGCCGACTTACTTACGGGACTCGGGTATTACAATCAAAGTCTCTATCTAGCCTTTTTCGGAATTTATCCCCACTAATTCGTGTTCCCCAAAACTTGTATCAACACTAAATCAAATATTCTAAGTTAGCATGTTATGTACTAAAAACCCTAACATCAATAACTAACCTAATTTCAATTAATTCCTCTACTTAGTTAGTTACCCTAATAGCACCCAATTTGAAATCATGTCGACACATAAAAGCGTAAAACACATCTTATGCAGTCACGTAAGCCATATAATATGTATGCTTATTTATCGACTGATTTACTAACGGGACTCGGGTATTACAGTGAGGGTCGCCTCAGTTTTCGCTATTATACAAGCTTCAACATTTTATAAGTTATCGGTATTTTTGGGGGTTTTTTGGTATTTTAGAGAGTCCCACGGATGAGTTTATTTTCGGACTTTTAATTTCGAGTGAATAATTTCGATTGAATTAGGAATTTTGGGAGAATTATTTTAATAGATTTAGGGAAAGTTTTCTAGAAAGTGTCGAGGAATTATCTTTAGTGACTTACGGGTAGGGCTGTAAACGAGCCGAGCCGAGCCCGAACATGGCCCAGCTCGAGCTCGGCTCGATAAAAAATATGGCAGGCTCGAGCTCGGCTCGAGCTCGATCGAACATTAAAAATCAAGGCTCGAGCTCGGCTCGACAATTTATCGAGCTGCTCGAGCTTGGCTCGTTAAGGCTCGAACCACATCAAATTAAATAAATTAAAATGCTCGAGCTCGGCTCGTTTTGGCTCGAACCACATCTCCTAATTTTTTTGAATAAATAATACATAGAAAATACACATGCAGCTCCCAATAGAATTCCAACCAAATAAGGAAATGAAATCCCACAATCCAAATCAACCAAAATCACATGTTGCAACTCCCAAGTTCCCGACGGAATTTCAATCCAATAGAGAAATAAACTTCCACAATTCAAAAACAACCAAAATCAATTCCCTCTGAACAGTTCCTTCGTCACCTACATTCACCACCAATTAAAAGTGAATGGTAACATTTCACACATATATAAATGAATGTAATTATATACCTCATTCGTTAGGTAGTCCCATGAAGATTAATCACTTGATATGATCTTTCACCCTACAAAAGAACGGTATTATATACGGAAATATTGCGCTAAGAAAATAAGGTATATTCTTATGTCAACTTACTTTCATCTTTTTCTTCACCCCATGCATATGTCGAAGCCAATCACCTCCACAAAGTAGAACTTGAACGGTGTCCGGGGAGAGCGATGCGCGATAAGAATCTATTACTCTTGTTCCGGCACTAAATGTTGCTTCCGACGCCACCGAGCTCACGGGTATGGCTAAAATATCAGCAGCCATCCTTGACAATATTGGATATTGCATTCGATTCATCTTCCACCAATCTAAGCAAGAAAAATCTTTGGGAATTTCGTCCTTCCTCAAACGATTTTTTCCCAAGTAGTCGACCAATTCTGATGTTTTAACGTCAGAAGTCTCCACTTCCACACAATATGCATCAAAATCATCCCATTTATACATAGAGTTTTGTTGGCCACTACTCGCATCGCTAGACGAACCTGTACTCTCGGAGTTCAAAGTAACAACTCCTCTACTAGCGTATTCGACGACATATTCATCATACAAACTATTGAGAACTTCCTTCACTTTGAAAAGATTCTGTTGTGCTTCACCATGAGAATAAAGTCTAGGGAAGCAAAACTCAAGTGCAAGCATTTTTTTTTGTGGGATCAAGCACAGCCCCAATAGCCATCAACAAATTACAATCTGAACAATATTTGTCAAATTTGGTTTTCATTTTTCCAACCAATTCCCGAACAAATAAGTCTTCAGCGTTAGCATAAAAATCCAATCTCGACTTAATTTTCTGAACTTCTTGAAGAAACAAATTTGAAGTAGGATACTCACTACCTGAAATTGTAGGTCCTAGATTACACCAACAATGCGACTTTGGACGGATTAAACACGCCTAATGATCTAGATTTTTGGGTTAGGGCGTGGGGCTTGGTGGAAGAAAAAGAGGCTCTCTTGATTCTAAAATGTTTCTTTGATTTTCACACACAAGCACACCTAACTATGTGTTAGGGTTTTCCTATTTATACCACAAGTTGGTATATAAAAGGTGGGCTTCTTGTGAAGGCCCATTACATGAATAACTAAGAACTAACCCAACTAAGAGCTAGCCCAAAGTTTAATAAAGCTAACCAACAAAGATAATATAATGAAATTGAACACTACAAAATATTTCCTAACAATCTCCCCCTTAGTGTTCAATCTTCAGTTCAGCGCGGGATATCTTTGTTGGGCATATTGGAGATCTCGATTCCTAGCAAACTCCCCCTACATGGGATATCTCCTCTTCTTGCGGAGGCATTGATGGCTCGGCTAGGACTCACTTGTTAAGATTCTCCAATCTTCTTCTTCTTGGCGCCGGATTTGTCGTCTTCGAATGGAAGTTGTCTGGTTCAGCCTCGAAAATGACTCGTCTGGCTCCAGAAGAAGGTAGGCGTGGGGAGTAAAGAATGTGCCAAGGCTCCATTGAAATGTGACTTTCAAGAGCAGGGAGCCCGGTCTTCAGAGTGGTCAGCGCAGTAGTGGCGGAATGTGGTGGATGAGATGTGCCGTGGCTCCTTCGAGTGTTCCATTATGAACATAATAGCCTGACACATAAGAATGTGCGCGGAGGTAGTGGAAGCCTCCGGCGGGGCGTAGTTGGTGGAGGTGGTGGAGTAGGTGTTGTGAGAGGTGGCATAGGTGGTGTGAGTGGAGGTGGATGATGGTTGCTGCTGATGCTGCTGTACGATCTTCAACTCATTTCTTCTCCTTTGCTCCCCCTTGAGATGATCTCCGTCTTCGGGATCGTCACGTCGTCCGTGGGACGAGCCTGCCTCTGGCGTTGATGGTGGTGATGGTGATGTGGTGTGGTGTTGAGTGAGGCAATCAAGTGGGATTCTCAGGAGTAGCAGCAATTGATGTTCCTCCGGGTTCAGTTTTGAAACACTGGAGAGACGGAGCAGCATGTGGTGGCGTAGGCGTAGGCGTGGTGGAGTGGTGTCGGTGATGGGACCTTTTCCTTCATAGATCCTTGTTGAGCGCGGCATGGAATGTGTAAGTTCCTCGCTGATTGCTATGAGTCGGGGCTCCATCACGAACGGTGTAACTAACCAGACGGGGGTCACAAAGACGCTCCGTCGTCACAACATCGAAACATGTGTCCGATGTGCCGCCTGTTTGCACAGGACAAAAAGAACCGGAGAGCCACAAAGGCTTTCCGTTCGCACGGACGATGAGACAAGCTCGTATACGTGGCCCATCGACAGTTGTGCTGAGGGTGGCTGTCGTGGGTCTTCCGCTCTCGGTCACAAGGACGTCATCAAGCGTTCGGGCAAGTTCACAAAGAACCTGCGGTGCGTAAAGAGTGTTTGTGTCCTAGAAAGTTGAAAATTTCGGTGGGTGAGGACACTAGACTCTATGTGGGTGGAAGAGGTGCAGTGAGAGGCGGGGCACTGCATGTTCAACATCAACCGTCTCCAAGTGGGGCGGTGATGGCTAACGTGGTTCCTCTTGTGCGAATGAAACAGCTATCTGTGAAAGGATAGCTGAGTGGTTGGGAGGGGTTAATTGCGCGGTTGGACCAGATGCCGCGACTTCTGCTCGGGAAACGAACGAGTCGTCTCCTGTACCTAAGGGCGAGGTCCGGGTTATGGTGAGATATGACAGAGGAGTGCGATCATGTCGTCGTTGGTTCGCAACTCCTGCAAGCGACTTACTTCATCCTCCCGAGATCGTTGATTGGATCTTTGCGTGGAGGAGGATGTCGCGCGACCTAGACCTAGACTAGAGAGGCTAGGGTAGGCTCGTTCCTGGGTTAGGATCAGGGGGGTTTCACTGATCCATGGGAACTATGGTGGCGTGGCGTGATCGCGTTGAAAGGCGACCACGAGTGATGTCGACGAGGGTGGCCCAAAACTGTTGATCAGACACTTCTGAGACTCGTCTGGTGGAAGTGGTGGTGAGGGCGTAAAGAGGATCACGGTGGCTTAGGACGTCTCCATGTAGCGCACCATGGTGGAATGGATGGCAGTGGGTGGACGGTGGAGTCTGGTACATGAGATCCACATCGCCTAAGCATCGAGATTGGATGGCGCCCACTGATTGTACAGAAGTCATGATGATTGCTCGCTTCTCTGACATCCCTTCATGCACGTGGAGCAATCCGTGTAACGTGCATGATGGGGTTGGTTGCTCGCAGTGCATACCGGTCATGAATGTGGAGCAACCCATGTACCATTCATGCCGGGGGTAGTTGCTCACGTCGTGTACCAGTCATGTATGTGGAGCAACCCGGGTACCATACATGCTGGGTTAAAATTAGCTGCCCTCGTCGCATACCAGTCATGAGTGTGGAGCAGCTTTCTTAGTACCTACTCATGCTGGGAATCTGCAAAAACTTTATTGGGACTTTGGTACCCATTTTTGGATGGGTCCTCCCTTGTTAGCAGAAAACAAGTTAAGCACATTTGGTTCAGCTATTGATCCTAAATCATCCTTTAAAGTCCTATCCAATTTGATTTGTGATTTAGGAATCCAAGTTTGGTGAACCTTAGAGGGAAATGACAATTCAGCGCAGGTGAATGTGTGCCTAGGTGTAGAAGACCTAAAGATTTTCTCCCTAGCCAGTCGCATAAGATGCTTTCTAGAATAAATCTGGACTGGGTATTTCAAGTAGGAATATGAGCTTATGGCGCTATATGCGTCATTGGATGATGAGTTGTATTGCCTACAAGAGTTCACATCATTCACTCTATAATGATGAGGGGGTGTAGTTTGAGAAGTTCGCTTGCTTGAGCTTTGAACTTCTTCGCATGCTCTCCTTTTAATAGGAGTCGAAGAGGGGCAATCATTAAAATTTTTGTTCAAGTTTTTCAAAAAGAAAGTCGATTTTCCTCTCTTTATTTTTTCTTTTAATTGTTCCTTTGAAAATTTAAGCGCTTTGCTTTTACTAAACATATCAGTATCAGTCAAAGGTGACTCAGAATTTGTAGAAAAAGCAGTTTTAATTTTTGGAACAAAGATGCTTGACTTTCTTTTCTTTACCTGTTTCGAGGAAGATGTATCTTTTAAAAGATCATTGGAGACAGGTAAAGACGGGGAATTTTTAAGATTTGAAATCTCATTTAAAAATATTTCCTTTTCAGACTCAAACGAATTTTCGAGATTAGAAATCTTCTCTAAAAGCTTTTTCTTTTCCGCGCCAAAACTTATTCTTTCGAATTCCAGAGTTTCTTGCAAATCTTTCAATTTACGAAGAGTCTCCGGGATATCACATGGAATAGGTTTTTCAGAATGTAAATTATTTTCCCCGTTCGAATCTAAGTTTGAAGATGTATTGCGTTCCTCTAAGAGCATTTGATATTGCAAAGAGAGGCAATCTCGCTCACCTTTGCAAATATCTAAGCTTTTAGTTAGATCGCAGACTCTCTTTTCACTCATTGCTACCTTAGATTCCAAGCTAGTCAAAATTGACTTGAAGGATACTAATGTTCCTTTAGCGGAAGCCAAAGCGTCATTAGCTACAGCTAGCTCCGTCAATTTTGTCTCTAACAATGCGTAATTATTAGCATATTGTGCTTCTAATTTCGCGATTGTCCTTGCTTGAGCATCCATTTTTGTTTTCAAAAATATTTTAAATAAAAAAGAAAAAATGGCTTTGGAAAATTTTTACTCCGAAAAGTTTGGTTCGTCGAGAAATATCGTGAAGTTTCGAAAAAAACGTGAGTGTCGAAATTTTTGGTGGATACCGAAAAATTTTATAAAATGATTTCGAAAACTTCGTGAGTATTACCAAAACTTTTTCTATAATATGCCTAAACCGTCCTAGGTCGATCGTTGGGTACGGTGATCGTTGCCGCGTTTTGGATTTGCCTTCAAAAATTTTACAAAAACATAGTCTATACCGAAAATTTTGGCCCAGAAAAAAATTTTTTTCGGAAAATTTTTTAAAAGTGTAAAATAGACAAAGTCCAATAGGCTTAGAAAATTTTTCTCTATCGAATGATATAAATTTTCCGTAGGCGTATTGAAAAATTTCAACCCTTAGAAAATAGACAAACTTTTTTTTTTTTTTTTTTTTTTTGCTCCTTAAAACCTTATTTAATCCGAGGGGGGGCCAGAATTTTTTTGGTGGTCAAAAACGTTTAAGTGTATTTTTAAAGAGTGATTTTTGCAAGATTTGAAGCTATAAGGTGTGTTTGGATCAAGTTTAAAGGTTGGGTGCAAATTTCTCGGGGGGTGCGAAAAATGGTGTGTGAAATGTGCGAAAAATGTTGTCCCGAGAAATTTCGTTGTGAGAGTGAGTTGCGAAAATAAGGAAATTTTGCATTCAGAGGAAAATTTCGCATGTACAGTAAAAGTTTCGCATATCAAGAAGATTGCGCATTCAAAGTAAAATTTCGCATGTATAAAAATTTTCGCAAGTTATAGCACATCGACACGTCGTGAGAAATTTTCGCTGATTGAGTAATATTTCGCAAGTATGGAAAATTTTCGCAAGTGAGAAATCTCGCAAGTTGTCCAAATTTTCGCATGTATTCCAAAAATTTCGCAGAGAAAATTTGTTCTAAAAACGGTATTAAATTTTCGCAGTTAGAAAGAGTTTTCAAGCTGGAAAAAATTTCGCAAGTTTGAATTTTCTCAAGTGATATGGAAGTGAAGTGATGATGCGAAGTAGTGAAGATGCGAAAAAGTGAAGTTGAAATTTTTTGGATCACTGTAGATGCGAAATAGTGAAGATGCGAAAATATGTATGATGAAGTGAAGTGTATGAAAATTTCGCGGGCTTCACATGCTGTACCAGCGAAATTTCTCAGAAAAATTTCTCGGCCTGCGAAATTTCTCGGCCTGTAGATGCGAAAATTTCTCGGGCAGCGAAAGTTTCTCGGCCTGCGAAATTTCTCGGCTAAGAATTTCTCGGGTAAGAAAATTTCTCGGCCAAGAACACATGTTACTGTTCCATAGCTGCGCGACTTTTACCAGAAAAATGGCTCGTTTTCGCTCAAATCTCACTCAAAATCGACGAAACTTGTTCCAAAACTTCAGAAAAACATTCCTAAACACATAATCAACCTTTGGGATGTCTAAAAACAACAAATCGAGGTCGAAATCGCCCAAAAACAGAAAGTGACGAAAATGGTTTTTCAAGCAATTTTTCACTCAAATCTTGCTCAAAACTCGCAAATCCGGTCGCGTTGGGCTCTGATACCACTTGTAGGTCCTAGATTACACCAACAATGCGACTTTGGACGGATTAAACACGCCTAATGATCTAGATTTTTGGGTTAGGGCGTGGGGCTTGGTGGAAGAAAAAGAGGCTCTCTTGATTCTAAAATGTTTCTTTGATTTTCACACACAAGCACACCTAACTATGTGTTAGGGTTTTCCTATTTATACCACAAGTTGGTATATAAAAGGTGGGCTTCTTGTGAAGGCCCATTACATGAATAACTAAGAACTAACCCAACTAAGAGCTAGCCCAAAGTTTAATAAAGCTAACCAACAAAGATAATATAATGAAATTGAACACTACAAAATATTTCCTAACAGAAATGATATGTGTGGCTGTCCAAAACCCCTCCAAAATCAAGCAGATCTTCTGAATTTTCTCCCAATCTTCCTCTTGTGGACAACAATCGTAAAATGGATCGCGCTCTTTGAACATATAAAACGCGTCTTTGAATTTCAGCGCACAAGTCAACATTTCAAACGTGGAATTCCAGCGGGTTTTACAATCACGAATCATCTTCTTGTCTTTCAATTGCAATTGCTGCACGCATTCTGTGAATTGCATCCGTCTTGCATCTGATCGGTTCACATACTCGACACTTTCTCGAACATTGCTAGTAATGCCTTCAATTGCTCCAAGTCCATCTTGAACACAGAGATTTAGAACATAAGCACAACATCGAACATGAAATAGACTTCCTCCGCATGATAGTGATTTGGTTTTCTTGATCGTATCTTTCATTCTTTGAATAGCCACGTTGTTGCTAGAAGCATTATCAACTGTAACCGTAAAGACCTTGTTTTCAATCCCCCGCTCTTTCATACATTTGAAGATTGCATCGGAAATCTGAATGCCTCCTCTAGGTGGTGGAATATTAATGAAGCTCAAAACTCTCTTTTGAAGCTTCCAATTAGAATCAACCCAATGTCCCGTCACCACCATGTATTCGATCTTTTGATTTTTAGATTTCCAACAATCCGTCGTCAAAGAAATCCGATCAACAGCCTCAAGACTCTTCTTCAATACCTTCTTTTCAACTTCATAAACTTTCACGCAATCAGATTTGCACGTGTTTCTGCTAACTCTTTGCCATTCAGGCATCCCCGTCTTCATCATCAAATTAAATCCCTCCTCATCCAAAATAGTAAATGGATGTTCATGCATCATAACCCAATGAGCGGCTGCCTCTCTCATTTTCTCCATGTCAAATTTTCCCGAGTGCACGGCAGGAAAACATTGAGACGGAGAATCGACCGGCATGAAGTTTAACTTGGAATTTTGTGTACTTTGACGCAATGCAATTATTCTCTTTGTACATGTCTTCCGATGCCGAAGAAGGGTTGTCGTAGCTCCCGACTTAGGCAGTGCATAGTGCCCATGACAATAGTGACATTTACCCTTCTTAATTCCATCCACTGTCACTACCTCAAAATCGTTCCAAGCATCTGAAGTTTTTTTTCTTTTATTTGTCTGAAACTTTCTTGTTCTGCTTGTGGGTTCTCTTGTGTTTGTGTAGTATTTGCCCCAACAGAATTTAAATCCATTCTTTCCATTGCTTCACTTTGTCCTTGTAGCTCATTATCGACTTGATTGCTTTCAGCAACATCGCTTCCAATAGTAAGTGGAGTAGATGATTGATCCATTGCAGATGATATTCAAACAATTGGGGGCCTGCATAATAAAATCAGAACCACAAAAAATCAGAGGAACCAACATAAAAAAGAAGAACAATGAAGCCTATCTGATAAATACTCAAGAAAAATTAATTGCCCCAGGGTAAAAAAGAGGACAAATTAGATAAAAACAAAGGATGGAAAAAGAACAAATGAGCCCAAATGTATACTAGCGTGAATGAAATGTTGATGATTGCGACCAATAGAAGGCTGGCGCCTTCTACTTACGAAGTATTTCAATTTGAAACTGTTGACCATAGATAATACTTTATAGAAGTTAAATCGACATGGAATTACCAGAATATAGGCAAGTGGAACTGATTTTTGCGTGGGTGCGTTGATGGTGTGCGGCCTCTGCGTGAAATTGCTAGAGGCGAATCTTAACAGCGACGAAGCAAAAGCAACCCACAGTAACAAGCAAAAGAATCGGTTCTTCTGGTAGGGGAAAGGGTTTTAGTCCATCTCTTTTGCAGGTGAAGTTTGAGATGTGAAGTTTGAGAAGTGTGTGGGTGTGGCGGCTAGGAGCTGGGTTCATTTTAGGTTAGTGTTAGGGTTTGTTTAATAGATTAATTTAGATTTTTAATTGTTATAGTATTATAATATTAAGCCACATAAAAAAATATATCAAATAATATAAATAGCTAGTGGGGCTCGATAAGCTCGACGAGCTATCGAGCCCACATATAATCAGCTCGAGCTCGTCACGATAGCTTATCGAGCCGGCTCGAGCTCGGCTCGAGCTCGATTTTGACCGAGCTCGAGCCGAGCTTTGACCGAGCTGTTCGCGAACCGTTCGCGAACAGCTCGGTTCGTTTACACCCCTACTTACTGGGTGAGCGGAAGTATTTTCTAGGGAAATATTTATTTAATTATGTCATATGGAATTTTATTTGCACTTCATAGCATGTGCACGACATATCAGTGTGAGAGAGGTTGACCGTGTTGGCACGTGACACCTTAAGGTATCGCCGCGAGGCGCGCGGGGTAGAGGTGACCAATTTCGGTTGTCGACTCGTAGTGGAGTCTGAGGGTAGTACTAGTGCACCTGACATTTATTGTATGAGATATGAGAGGGTCTGTTTGGCGAAAGGAGAGACCTGGTAGACTTAACTCAGGGAGATCACTACCAGCGTAGGCATTGCCGGGGCAGGAAGACGTTTCAAGAAGGAGCGATCTGTGAGATAGTGTATGCAACCCGAGAACTGATTCTTGACCTCTTCCTTAAATGTGTTGGGCGAGGTGCCTAGTTCTAGGCTGTGGGCCCTGTGGTTGAGGTGAGACCTGTGCTTGAGATGAGAACTAGGTTGAGACGAGATCTGATGGCAGGATGAGCGTGATTGCATGGTGTGGTGAGAACACTTTCATATGAGATGAAAGTGTTGGGTATCGGGGTTGGGTCATGGTTGAGTGCACGTTGCATGTCATGCATTATTTCATCTACTGAGCGATAGCTCTGAGTTATGTGTTGTAGGTACCGAGCCGATGCTGGTACACGTCGCGGCTGAGATGGGCTGATGGCGGTGCTCCACAAACTTTTGGGGGCAAGGCTATAATGGATGAAGATCTGTGGAGCGACATTAGGGGCTGCGGCCCTTGTACAGTTATGACTACGTAGACAACGTTCGTTGTAATATTGTTTTGAAAAAGTTTTTGTTAGACTGGTCTTCTGCGACTTACGTTGCGAAAATCTGCCACTAATTGTGACTAGAAAGTGAGGGTCGTCACATTATATTCCAAATCAGACGAAGAACATGCCAGTCATCTTAGGATTGTATTGGGACCCTTCGTGGAAATCGGATCTAGGTTAAGCTATCAAAATATGAATTATAGCTTTGTGATATTAGCTTTTTGGGGTATCTCATATACAAGGAAAGAATATTCGTAGTTTCAACAAAAATTCAAGCAATAGTAGATTGAGATCGTCCAAAGAATGTGACGAAAATAAAGAGTTTCAGGGATTAGCCTGGTATTATCGAAAATTTATCAGACATTTCCTTGATAGCTACGTCTTTAACTAAGCAGACTCGAAACGGAATGAAGTTTGAATGGAATGACGATTACGAGAAGGCATTCCAAGAGTTGTAAGGCTACTTACTTCAGCCCCTATTCTTACCTTGTCGAATCCGGAGATTAATGAATTCACTATCTATGGCGATGTGTCAAGACGTGGCTTAGGATGCAAGTGGGAGAAGTGATTGCCTACTCCTCTAGCAACTAAAGAAAAATGAAGAAAATTGCGTGACACATAATTTGGAGCTGGCCGTCATTGTCTTTTGTGACGACCTAACTTTCTAATACTGATTGTGGCGGATTCCCGCAACATAAGTCGCTGAAGACCCGTCTAACAAAAATTTTTTCCAAAATAAAATATATTACATCTAATATCGTCTACAGCGTCATCACTACACACGGGCGTAGCCCCAAATATCAAAATACTGAAAACCCTAACGTCGCTCCACGGGTCGCCATCCAGGTACAGCCCTGCCCTCAAAAGCCCGTGGAGCACCGCCGTCAGCCTTCCTTAGTCGCGATGCACATCGGTATCAGGCTCGGTACCTACAATACGTAAACCCTGAGCTATTGCTCAGTATGCATGTATGCAGCGTGCACTCAAACCCATCCCACAACGTCTCACAAATGCAATGCACGCTCAACTTATTTCTCTCGTCTCACCTAACGTATTTACAAACATCACACCAGGTCCTCACATCTCAAAAATATACGCATTGGACACTTACCAGCCTGACGCACTTGAGTCACATCCCAGCCTCACGCACCGGAGTCTCGCGCCTCATGGGAGGCTTACCGGCCTGACGCACCTGAGTCGCATCCCAATCCTCCGCACTGGAGTCTCGCGCCATATCACACATAGGACCTCAAGCCACACGCACTGTCCGGACCTAACGGACCTGAGTCGCGGCCCAAGCCACACGCACCGGACACTCACCGGCCTGACGCACCTGAGTCACACACGCTCCAGGCCTCACTCACCGGGGTCTGACGCTCGCACTTGAGTCAACGCACTGCCTCGACGGCCTCTACCGTCTGGTGTCCTAGTACTAATCTCAACCCCATATCGAGTCGACGACCAGTATTGGTCACAATCTCACGCTACCCCGCTCCTCGACACTATACAGTGTGACCGTGCCCACACGGTCAACCTCTCTCGCACTGGAGTATCGTGCATATGCTATGCAGTGCAGATAACAGATATATAACATGCCAAGAATATTTAATACATGTGAAACACATAACTCACCAATTCGCTTAATTCATCAAATTCACATAAGCACATGGTTATTTTGAAAATCATTACAATATCCTAAAATTTAAGATACCCTAAATCGTCCGAAGTTTATCTTGGTGAATTTCTCAGTCGACCAAAACTCACTATGCTTAAATTAATAAAATATTCTAAGACTAGAAAAATCGAAAATGACGGAATGGTCTTACTAATCGAAAGTTACTCGGCAAAAGTCATCATCGCAACGAAAGTCGAGACCTGAGAAAATTTGAAATTGCCCGAATTCAAAGGTGCATGGTAAGCTATACTGAAATTATTAAAATATTTTATAACCTAAAATACTCTAAACCGCTCGAAAGATGCCAATTTAATTCATCGACGAAAGTTACTCAGCTTGGCGAATTATCATTGCTCGAAAGTCATTATACGGAATATTAAAACATTCCAAGGCCTGATCTATTATAAATCGGTTGAGAGTTCCGACTGATCGAAAGTCACTTTAATAGGGTGAGTGTCATCGTCGATCAAAATCTACTTATATTGGATTTAATAAAATATTCTAAGATAAAAAATCACCAAATCGGCCGATTATTCATACCCTGCTCGAAAGTGGTAATCAACTAAATTGGTCTCGGGGTGCTCAAACATAAAAAGGCCTATTGTAACTTAATGGATTTAATAAAATATTCCAAAATCTGTATTCATTAAATCGGCCAAATGTTGCCTTATTACTCAATTATTATAACTTCACTTGAAAGTATGTCACCATCAGTGTTTTAAAAAGCGCGAAATCGTGCGTGTTGACGCGCGCTAATGCGCAGATTACACGAAAACGCTATGATGCGTAAAAAATAAAGCGTACGGAATTCAGGTGTAGTATTACGAGGAAGAGAGTGTTGTTTCGTGTCGTTTAGTGATAACTGATAAGACGTTTACCTTTAGCTAAATATTTTCACTTTGTTTTTTTAAAATTTTAAACTTTTGTTACCATCGTATCATAAAAAAATAATTATTTAATGTAATTTATGTAATGAAAATAAATAATTTTTTCTAATTTATTCTTTATTTAACGGCGATCAAAATGACATGCGTATGTTATATTTTGTTATCCATAAAAATTACTTTTTAAAGACTGCATTTCTATGACTAGGTAGATAAAATTTTAGTAATTATCATTAATTTTTTTTGAGAACCTTAGGTGTTGTTTAGTATATTTAGTTCTCAATTGTTTGAATAATTTTATTATATATGATGATAATTTTTTTAAACTGATGATAATTAATATCATATTTTTTATTTTAACTACTCCATTTATTTATAATTATCATATTTCATAATCTTTATATTATAAGTGGACTGTCTGAAATACTCATGCAACGCGCTACACTATTTACGCTACGCGTTGTCGGAATCAAAACGCGACGTCATACGCTACACACTTTTTAAAACACTGGTCACCATCGATCGAATTTACTGTATTGACTTTATCAAAACCTTCGAATCGCCTGTATGTTGTCTCATTGTCCATTTACTATAATCTCATTTGGAAGTATTCATCACCCATGATAAGGTCAACTACCTACCAATAATTAAATATCTAAGTATACTATACTACCCGAAGTTCATCATAAGAAAATAAACCCTCCATCCTACTGCTCGAAAGCTAATCATCCTAAGTTATCATACGTGTGTATATATATATATATATATATATATATATATATATATATTATATATGATGTGGGTTACGACCCCGATCAACAGTATTTATGGTCCGGGAATTAAAGATGAGGGCCGGTTCGGATGAAATCGTGGTTGAATGTATGAAGAAAGAGACGAAACGTAAAGGAACAAAGACTTACGTGGTTCGGATTCGGATAAATCCTACGTCCACGGGCCACCGGAGAATATTCACTATTAATAGAGGAAGATTACACACTCAAGCTCACTTTCTCTCATGTTTGCAAGTGATTCCAAGCCCTATAAAGTAAAGAGAAGATAATGAGAGGGAGGGAGAACATGTGTGTGCGTTCTTGGTGTGTTAGTGTGTGTTAGGCGTGTGGAAGATGATGTAAAATGGATAAGAGACCTTATTTATACTTGTAGGCCCGTCTAGGATTTGGTACTGCTTCCCCTCGTCAGGTCTCCCGGACGCTTCCTGAGCTCTCCTGAGCACTTCCTTTGGCCCTTTCGAATAGCTCCGTAGCTCTCTAGAATATCCCGAGCTCCTCCAGATATCACCTTCGTACTTTGTCCTTGTCGAACCTCGTACCTAGTCCTTGTCTCCGTCCGACCCAACTCCTACTCTGTTCTTTGTGGGTTATCAGGTCAGAAGGAATGCTGGATCGCAGGTGACCTTATCATCCAGTCCCCCTACTCTGAGTTGCAATATGCTAAGTATTGCAGCTCGGAGTATTATTAAGAAAACATTCCTCCTCTTGTGTCCTTAAATTTCTTTCGCTATTTTCTCCCGTTGCTCAAGAAGTCCCAAACAGCCCAGGACTTAGCATGTTCGTTAGCCCGTAGTTGGGCCCTCGATCAGTAGACAAGGTCTTTAATTGTTAGTGGAAAGTTGATCTAATCCTGGTAGATCAGGTCCCCTCTGCCAGCAGAAAGCTGGATTTTGAAAATCCTAATCATATAGATCAGGTCTTTATGAGTCGGCGTAGCGGGGAGCTTGGAGCCGGACTTGGGAACCTCAAACAGACGAAGGGGCCTTTGATACTCCAGCATGGGAGCCAGCTCTGAAATCCCAGGTAGATAAGTTGGGTCTTCTCAGGGCAACATAGAACTGGACTTGTAAATTAGGATCAAGCAGATACAGCTTGTGGGAGAGAACTAACTTGAAATTCGAAGAACTGAACTGAAAATCGGGAGAAGGTAGATCAGGTCTTCGCTCATCAGTTCGAAGCTGGACCTCTGATCGTGTATGTCAAGCCTCCTACCAAAGGGCTGGCCTGTGAATCTTGACAAGATGGCGCCGATCTCCATTCATTAGCTTAAAATAGACTCCTGATTGCATAGATCAGGTCTCTTTGTCGACGGAGAGCTGATGTAGGGCTCCTGCTCCAGGTGCCAGGTCTTCGTATGTTAGCGTGGGAGCCGGGTTACAATGCCGTGGACCTTGTCTGTCTCCCTTGATAAGTTGGATGTCCACTCTGCTGGCAAATTCCCTCGTCGTGACTCGTCTCAAAGGAGCTATCCAAGTTGCTGAAGTGTAGGGACGCCACGATCAGGCAGTTGAAGAATGAGCTAGCAAGCCTGTGGCAGAATATGAGCAGCTCATCGAGTGTAAGGCTACAAATCTGCTAGTGAAGGACCAAAAAGCCAGGCTGCAGCGTTCGAATAAGAGTTAAAGAGGAGGCACAGAGACTTCGCTGCTGGATCTGGATTTCATCCTGGATGAAGCCAATGTGGCGTAACTATCCGCCTTCGGTTGCGGGGAATCCTGTATCAACTTCCAGCTCTCTAGCTCCCCGTGGTCCCTTTCTATCAGGGCTAACCTTGAAGCTTTCTTGAGCCCGCTTTCCTGTCTCAAACTTCAGCGAATGGGTCATGTCGATGCTTTAAGACGCTGGGTCGAGCGTTATCTGCCAGATTGGAGCTGGACTTAGGTGTCCCGATGAAGTAGGTCGGGTCTTAAACGCCGGAGCAGAATTGGACCTAGATATCCAAACAGATAAGTCAAGCCTTCGTGTGCCAACACGGAGCTGGACTTCGATATCCCAACAGATCGGTTGGATCTTTTAGTGCTAGTGCGGAGCTGGACTTAGATCTTCCACCAGTTAGGTTGGGCATTTACATGCCAGCCCGAAGCTGGACTTAGATAGATATCTCAACAGTTAGGTTGGTTTCCTGTGCCAGCACGGAGCTGGACTTGAAATCCCAACAGTTAGGTTGGGTTTCCTGTGCCAGCACGGGGCTGGACTTTGATGTCCCAAACACGTAGGTTGAACATTTTGGTGCCAGCACGGAGCTGGACTTAGATGTCCCAATCAGATAGATTGGGTTTCCTTTGCCAGTGCGGAGCTGGACTTAGATATCCCAACAGTTAGATTGGATCTTCTGGTGCCAGTGTAGAGCTGGACTTAGATATCCCAACGGTTAGGTTGGGTTTCCTGTGAGAGCGCGGAGCTGGACTTAGATATCTCACCAGTTAGGTTCGGCATTCAGGTGGGAGCACGGAGCTGGGAGTTCTGCCTCGACTTCTGGCGACCCGTCATTGGTCGTCTGGAGGTCCGTGCCAGAAACCTGATCTGGAAACCTGCACCAGAAAGCTAGTCGAAACATTAATGCTATGAAGTTAGCATCACCTGGATAGACTAGGGCTTACTGCCTTCTGTTTTATAGTCTTGAGACTTGTCATCGGCAGATCCTTAGATCTATAGTAAACGTCGAAATGTTTCTGCCTGGGCTAGACCATGGCTCATGACATTCGTTTCCAGTATGGGCGACATCCCTCCTCATGCATTTTCCCTCTGACATCCTGATGCAATCACGCCCAAACATTCGTCTGAATGGTTATTGGCAGATTTAAACGTGTACCTGGGAGATGTCCGTCTAGGTTGGACTTGGCGCTCCTCGCTTTCGTATCCGCGATTTGGGGGCTCGTCTTCACCAGGTCCATAGATCAACCACGGAGATTTGCACCTGGAGCTAGGTCGGGGTCAACGGGCCTCGTATCCAGCTTGGGGTTGAGTCCGCACTTAAAGAGCCAAGTGCAGCCGATCTTGCTGCCAAGGAGAATGAGCTTACGTCCCATATGAACCAGCACGTGGAGGAGCGGCAAGCCTTATTGAACGGAAGGCTAAGGACTTGTTGGCAGAGAGGGAGAAGGCTAGAAAGGCTGTTACGGACCGAGCCTTCGATGCCGAGGTGGCGAAGGAAGTGCAGAGTGACTCGAGTCAATGCACCGGAAAAGGCGTTCTGCAGGCAGGCTAGAGGGAACACAGCTCTGCCAAAAATACTCTCATGCGGCACTAGTTCTTGGGAGGTTTTGCTACTGGACGGGAGCCAGCTTCCACCCTGGATGTAACGATGGCGGCTATGAGCGCTCCTCCGGCCTTTAAAGGTAATCCTGAGGCGACTCTTAATCCCAACTTCTGGCTCAACAAAGTGCCTCACTGCTGCACTCGCATCCGAACATACATTTGAAGAGTTAGTGGCGGATTTAAACATGTACCTGAACGATACTCGCCTAAGTCGGACATGATACTTTTCGTTTTCGTGGATTGGATGCCCGTCATCACAAGGCCCGCAGACTGACTGGGGAGACTCACTTGGAGATAGGCTAGGGCCTTCGGACCTTGTTTCCAGCCTGGGAGCTGGGTCAAGGTTTGGAGGCTTAGTGGCATGTTTTCTTTGTATTTTGCTCATGTCTCCTTTCGGAGGAATGTTTCTTCTTAAGTGTTCTGGGCGAACTTTACTGTAAATGTCCGGACATGTACTACTACCACACTCCACTCCCTCTAAGTGAGGATTATGTGTGGCGACCCTAACTTTCTAATACTAATTGTGGCGGACTGTCACAACGCAAGTCGTTGGAAGACCCGTCTAATAAAAACTTTTCCCTAAAATATGATATGTTACGCCAAAACGTAATCCACATCGTCGTAATTATATAAAGGCCGAAGCCCCAAAACATATATCATATAAAAACAGCCTAACATCGCTCCACAAGTCGTAATCCATGTATAGTCTCGCCCTCAAAAGACCCTGGAGTACCGCCGTCAGCCCGCCTTAGTCGCGGCGTTTCTCAACGTCCGACTCTATCATACCTACAACACATAAAAACGTGGAATGAGCTTATAAAGCTCAGTAAGTGGAAATCATCCATGCAATGCACGTCTCATAAAATGCAAAGGCATCTGCGCCAATGCCTTCTAATAGTGTCATGTAATTTAATTCGTGTCTCGTCTTATCTATTAGGGCCCTTGGCTTATCTTGCCATGCACCATCATGAGCTCAAATTCACTAGGGATAAATAAATATATAAGTGGCAATACCCACTCATGGGAGGCTAACCTAGGGCGCCTTTTCTGTCCCAAGGTTGTTTCATACGCCACGCGGACGCTTCACACTGGTAGACCTACTCCGAGGATGCTAACACCAATTTTGCCCTTGGTGCTGCTTGTCTCCTCGGTTTTGCATCTTCCAGGTCACAACTTTCATCCACATGCATGCCCTTGTCTTGAGACATGTCATGTCACATGCAAGCCCTTATCTTGAGACATGTCATGTCGTGAAATCGGTGACATAAAATCACCATGGTAGCATAGAAGAGCCATTAAATGCAAACATTTATCGTGTACAAGAAATCATGCGTGACATATGCTCGTGTCTTGTAGTCTTCGTGGGACTCATGTATGCACGTGAAAATGCGTACGTGAATAATGCTGAAGTGCTTGTCATGCCACTTCATATAATAATTAATTCACATAAATAAAAAAATCACATAGGGATTCACGTAAAGTCATAAAAGCACATAATCATGAAATTCATGCACACCTAATTTATGGGTTGTAGTGAGAATTTGCACTTACCTGTCGTCCGAGCTAGTTAACTTACGGCCTCGGGGATTCCTTACTTTCAATCCTTAAGTTTAAGCATAAAAAAATCACATAAGTCACATATCACTTGAATCATAAAAATCGCTTATGATACTGAAGACACTCACATATCCAATCTAGAGTTACACATCCGTAAGCACTTAATTTATCCCACGTTTCCCAACATGAAATTCCCAAATTGTCATACAATCACCGTAGTCATTTTCATACTAAACATTATTCACACCCCAATGACATTTCATACATATACAAACGTTTAAGAGAATAATTCGAACATATGTATTCCCATCCCTATAAATAATTCACTAAAACTTCCTTAAGCTTGCTTATCGCTTTATCTATCCAAAAATATTCACCTGCCGAAACTGCACTTAACATCGAAAATCTGTCCCTAATATGATTATATGGTAGATGGATATGATCTTTCCGTACCCTACAATTAGCACATTAGGACGTACCCTAAACTGTCCCTAATAATCTCCATACAAACATCGAAAATCTGTCCCTAATAAACATAACTTAGGTAAAGGTAATGGATGGAATTTTCTAACCTTCATAGCTTTTAAATGTAACTCCTTGACGTTAAAGGTTTCATGGTTTTCTCGATTACTCCTCTTATCCTTAGCAATGTGTTTGTTGCTTTCTCTTCATTTCAAATTAAGAAATCCATGTCGTACGTGTATATATATATATATATATATATATATATATATATATGCTGTAAATATATAGGTGCTTTTTAATTGATTGTATTGGTATCGATTGCCTTGAAGTTAGGAAACCTAGTCCTAGTCATACATATCAATAAGCTAAATGGTACCCACGTGTCCTCAAGTTCTCATGGAATATAAATATAGAAAGGATATGCAATTATGTCAATTATATGATGTGATAAAGCATAAAATATCGAAACCTTTTATGGTTTGGACCCCAATTTGAATGATAACTCAACTAATTACAAGCCCAAATCGAATTTAGTTATGCACTACCGATCATAATTGGCTCCTTGGACCTTTTCAAATTAAATTCGAACCCTTCATTTAGTCATTCTGCCACTGGAACCTCTTTGTTAGACTTTCTAATTCATAAGATTATATATTTAATTTACATCAAAATCCCGTATTAAATTTATGGGTATTACATCCCCCTTGAAAAGAATTTTGCCCCTGAAATTCCGTCAGCTGGAATAATTTTAGGTAACGATTGGTGGGGGAATTTGAAATAATCTTCGAAGTCAGTTGAATAAGGACTGAGAATTTTGAATCAAACGCGAAAATTTGGGATCATTAGTCTTGCAAAACTTGTTCGGGTAAGGAAAAGCTTAGATATTTTTCCAAAGCAAAATAAGATTCTTGTATTGATCTTTTCTTGGCTAGGGACTTATCGTAACAAATTAATCCTAATTCTCGACTTCGTATTGCTTGCATTCGAAGACTTCGATTGTCCTAGGATCACAATCGAATAAAAAGTACGAAAAGTCATAAGCGACAAGATCATCATAAATCAAGGGATTTCATAGAAACAATATCCATGTTTCAATTTATTTTATCCTTGTCTTTTTTCCGTCATGCAAGATTTCATGGAGAATTTCTATAAACTCCTAATGTGCTAATTGTAGGGTACGTCCTTGTCTTGAATCTTAACAGCTGAGGAAGGAAAATCTTATTACTAGTTCATAGTCTACTATTCCCCTAAGTAAAGATCTGCCTAACCTCCATTCCCAAAAGTCTAGGAATGATTGTGGTAACAAGAGTTTAAAAAAGAGAAACATTCCCTTGAAGAAAATGAAATGACACGAGTTTATAAAGGTTATAGTAGAGTTTCTCTTGCCGTCTTGGATTCTGACGACGATTTCTTGATAGAACACGGATAACATTTACCTAAGTTGGTCAGACATGTATCGCCTTGAGGTTGAGTTAACGAGAATAGTTACAATTCTATTCAGATAGAATTTGGAAATCATGAACATCCACCACACTTTCGTTGCGTCACTCTGATATGGAGCATGTATGATTCACAGAAGGAATAGAAAAATTAGGGTATAAGGTATATTCTAGTATACTAGGATCTAGACTTATTAATTTATTAGGCTGAAAGAAGTGAAATGTAACTTTATCATCATATTTCGGAAGTAAAAATATTCAAAGAAAAGAAATACGGCTTTGATCGTGAATCGATCAGGAAATACTTTCGAAATATTATCGTAACATATATTGGTGTCTTTGGGAGCTATTGGCATTATTCTGTCTAAGACTAAGGAAATTTCTCCGCCTAACCACTTGTGCATGAGAAGATTCGCAACTTGTCCTAAGAAGTTACTAAATCTTTAGATCAGATGCTTTAAATTTTAGTTGGGATGGTCTTACCCGTAAGATGGATTATTCTTTTCTCGGCTATTTGAAACTTATGATCTTTCTTAGAGAATCAGATACGGCTTCATATTTTGAAAGCCTGTCAATCAACATCATGGTTCAAAACAATACCCAAGCTGCCATCCTAAAATAATTAATGGAGTATCTTCCCAACGCATAATTATTATGTGTTGGACCTCCATGCGGCAGGTTAGTACATCACTGTATTTAAGAGGTCAGAAGGTATTTCCACCTTCGGTTCATTATTGGCGACATATTTAAATATGTGGCTCAATTTTTCTAAAACGAACCATTGGAGTATAGGCACAATATAAATTGTTAACGTACCCGTTATTTTCGTAGGAAGAATTTCTGTTTCTTCTAAGTTTAGATTGAACATCTGTGGGGAACTGGGGAGGGTTGTGTCGATGTTTGGTCGGGTTCCAATGGTGTATGCATCTGACAAATCTTTGCAAAATGTCCCCGCCTTCCACATTTGAAACAGTTGGCATCCTGCAAACAGCAAATGCCTCTGTGCTGTCGGCCACACTGTTGACATCGAGGTATGGGGTTCGGAACATGTGCATGGAAAGTAGCATCCATCGGGTTCGGCCTTTATTGCCCAACCTGGGACCCTTGACGAATTATTTGGGCGGTGTGAGGATTCTTGAAATATAGATAGTTTTCGCTCTGCCCTATCTCTCATCTTTCGCTTTCCTTTCTTATTTTGGAAAGTCTAGCTTTTCGTAATAGGGTTAACAACATTTGCAGATAAGGACCTACGGCGTTCGAATGATCTTTGTTCATTGATGAGCTTATAGACCAAGTCCTTTTGTTCACCAAAGTGATCTTTAAGTTCACTTATCTGATCTGACCATTGGATCAGTTCAGTAAGATGTGGGAGTGCTGAGTCTCGTTCATTCATTGGGGACTTAGGTGTAACCCCACGATTCGACTCACCAGAAAATTCCCTATGTCCGCTAGCCATCAGTTAGTCAAACAAATAGGCATGTCATCATAAGCACATTATCATATCAAACGTATAACTTACTGGCAAGGCTGATCCTCCAGTCTTTTGAGTGGCCGTACATGGACAGTCTACAGAACCTATATCCTAAGCTCTGATACCACCTGTGGCGACCCTAATTTTCTAATACTAATTATGGCGGATTTTCACAACGTAAGTCATTGGAAGACCCGTCTAATAAACTCAATTATAAAATTACATAGTCCATACAAACATCGAAAATCTGTCCCTAAACATAGGTAATGGTAGTGGATGGAATTTTCTAACCTTCGTAGCTTTTAAATTAACTCCTTGACGTTAAAGGTTTCATGGTTTTCTCGATTACTCCTCTTATCCTTAGCAATGTGTTTGTTGCTTTCTCTTTATTTCAAATTAAGAAATCCATGTCGTACGTGTATATATATATATATATATATATATGCTGTAAATATATAGGTGCTTTTTAATTGATTGTATTGGTATCGATTGCCTTGAAGTTAGGAAACCTAGTTCTAGTCATACATATCAATAAGCTAAATGATACCCACGTATCAATAAGCCAATGCCTTCTAATCGTGTCATGTAATTTAATTCGTGTCTCGTCTTGTCTATTAGGGCCCTTGGCTTATCTTGCCATGCACCATCATGAGCTCAAATTCACTTGGGATAAATAAATATATAAGTGGCAATACCCACTCATGGGAGGCTAACCCAGGGCGCCTTTTCTGTCCCAAGGTGGTTTCATACGCCACGCGGACGCTTCACACTGGTAGACCTACTCCGAGGATGCTAACACCAATTATGCCCTTGGTGCTGCTTGTCTCCTCGCTTTTGCATCTTCCAGGTCACAACTTTCGTCCACATGCATGCCCTTGTCTTGAGACATGTCATGTCACATGCAAGCCCTTATCTTGAGACATGTCATCGTGAAATCGGTGACATAAAATCACCATGGTAGCATAGAAGAGCCATTAAATGCAAACATTTATCGTGTACAAGAAATCATGCGTGACATATGCTCGTGTCTTGTAGTCTTCGTGGGACTCATGTATGCACGTGAAAATGCGTACGTGAATAATGCTGAAGTGCTTGTCATGCCACTTCATATAATAATTAATTCACATAAATAAAAAAATCACATAGGGATTCACGTAAAGTCATAAAAGCACATAATCATGAAATTCATGCACACCTAATTTATGGGTTGTAGTGAGAATTTGCACTTACCTGTCGTCCGAGCTAGTTAACTTACGGCCTCGGGGATTCCTTACTTTCAATCCTTAAGTTTAAGCATAAAAAATCACATAAGTCACATATCACTTGAATCATAAAAATCGCTTATGATACTGAAGACCCTCACATATCCAATCTAGAGTTACACATCCGTAAGCACTTAATTTATCCCACGTTTCCCAACATGAAATTCCCAAATTGTCATACAATCACCGTAGTCATTTTCATACTAAACATTATTCACACCCCAATGACATTTCATACATATACAAACGTTTAAGAGAATAATTCGAACATATGTATTCCCATCCCTATAAATAATTCACTAAAACTTCCTTAAGCTTGCTTATCGCTTTATCTATCCAAAAATATTCACCTGCCGAAACTGCACTAAACATCGAAAATCTGTCCCTAATATGATTATATGGTAGATGGATATGATCTTTCCGTACCCTACAATTAGCACATTAGGACGTACCCTAAACTGTCCCTAATAATCTCCATACAAACATCGAAAATCTGTCCCTAATAAACATAACTTAGGTAAAGGTAATGGATGGAATTTTCTAACCTTCATAGCTTTTAAATGTAACTCCTTGACGTTAAAGGTTTCATGGTTTTCTCGATTACTCCGCTTATCCTTAGCAATTTTTTTGTTGCTTTCTCTTCATTTCAAATTAAGAAATCCATGTCGTACGTATATATATATATATATATTATATATATATATGCTGTAAATATATAGGTGCTTTTTAATTGATTGTGAAGTGTAAAGTGCCTAAGAGGGGGGGGGGGGTGAATTAGGCTATAAAAAAATTGGATTGTTCTTCTTTGAAAAATACTTTTTTTTAAGAAGATATTGCAGAGAGTGTTATTTCCCTGAAATCAGTATGAGTATCAATTTTATCTCCCTAACCCTGTTCAAAATATCACGTTAGTTTCAGAATGGGTTGCTACGATATCACCTAGATATTTGCGCGTTTTCCGGGTTTGTCTCACAGTAAAGTAAATAGCAGAAAGTAAAGTGAGACGAGATTTTTATACAGGTTATATCCCCAATCGGGGTTTAATCCTGTCCTTGGGGTGTGATCTCCCCAAGAGTTCCAATCAATCACTATGTGTTACCCGTTACACTATGATTGACCCGTACACAACCGAAGCACTATGGACACTAGACCTCGCTTTAGGCTGACGCACGCCAAGTTTCGATCCACGCCGTTTACCCAGGAAACATATTCCCCGACTGAATGCATCTTGCTACCGAAGGGCCACCGAATCCACAAAATTCGTCCCTCCACGTGCGTAAGACTCCACTCGTGCTCCTTTGTGCGCTCAACGTGCCCGCAGACACAACACGTCCGAAGACAAGGTTTTAGGATTTGGAGTTTCTAAGGATCGCTCAAAGGGTACAGATTCGCAAATGAAAGCTCAATCACAAACTACAAATGAATCGCAAAGTAAAGCTCAAATCGTCTAAGGAATTCAATAGCTTGTGTGTTCGTTGTGTACCCTTCAAAGTGAAGTGTTTGTCTTCTATATAGACCCACGAATAGCTTCTACACTTCACAAGGAAAGTTAAGCACAGAATATGCAAGATAAAGCTCAATAATCACGTGCATTAACTCAAACAATCATGCCAATAATAAACTAATTAAGCTCAACTGTCATGCATGATCACTTACCATAAATACTACATATTAACATTCATTCCACTGTAATATCATCTATTTGTCAGTATATTCCATATATATTCCACTCAGCATATTTTCAACGGTAAGCTCAATCAACTGATTTCTTTAACAAAATATGATACCCAATTCGCACGGAGAAAGATTTGATCTACTGAGTATAATGCAAAGCATACTTTCCATTTGATTTCAGCACATTCCATACGCAAACAGCATCTTAACACATATAAGCCCAATCAATAAATCACTTTCCATAGTATGAACCCTAAGTCGCACAAGGAAAGTAGGATCATGATTCACTGATTTAAGAGTCATTTAATATCGCACTCAACGAATACCTCATTGATATTCTTTCCTAAAATAGATCAATCATATGTAAGCACTTAATCAGAATATCTTTTCCATATATACAGCATATTCATTCATTATCTGGGTGATCACATCGATATTCTTTCCTAAACTAACTCAATCACGTTTTCAGCTCAATCAGAATATCTTTTCCATACATATAGCATACAGTCGTTCATAGGTGATCACTTCTTTCCTAAAATAACTTATTCTCGCAGACAGTTCATATATCACTCAGCATCATATATTTTCCATATATAGCACGCAATGAGATTCCATTCAAACGTAAACGTTCATAACCAGGTGATCACATAAATATTCCAGTTAAGCACATGATCACACAAATTCGATTCTCTTAACAGTTTAATCACATTTAAGCGCTCAATCAAACATCTTCACATACTTAAACATCATATAACATGCATATCGAGTTTTCTAATTTACCCCCCAATTTACATAATTACTTGGAATAATCAAAACTCTCATAGTCATTTGGACCAAAAAGGTCTACAATCTCCCCTTTTTTGATGATGGCAAGTAATTAATGCCTATCTTAAGCATATGAATACACTCGATATGAAGCCATTTACGCACGTAGCATGTTTAAGTATCACAGCATGTGACATATGATCAGAGCAAATAATTTTATCAGATTTCGAAGCCTGCTCCCCCTGTCTAATTGTTAGTATTCCCATGTAAAGCACAGCAGCAAAAATATATATCAATTACCAGGTCATATCATATGAAATGTCACAAGTCACCATGGAGTGTCACCCATTTCAGATCATATCATACGGAGTGTCACAAGTTACCATGGAATGTCGCAAATTATTACACCATATCAGTTGCTCCCCCTGCCTATGTGCGGAATTCCTTAATCCTTAACAAATCACAAACTCAAGTATAGAGAGATTAAGAGCAAGCCGATAGTATTAATCGCATTCCAAGATAACTAAGTGCCAAAAAAAATGAACGAGCCGACACCAAACCAAAACACCCAAAACACGGCATTAATTGCCCAAAATTCTCCCCCTTCAGCATCAAAAAGGAGGGACCCAAAACACCACCAACTTACCAAAAACCTGCAACCAACCACAACCTATCAACTCAAAAACCAGCAAACTAAAAGAACTTAGTAGTAAGCGCAGATGGGAACTAGGCAGAGCTAGGGGATATCTAGGGACCGAAGTTCTAAGGGCTGGAGTCGCTATCAGGTGGGGCAGATGAGGTTTCAACGATATTCAGAGCCGTGGAGATCTCCTTCATAAACTTTTTTTAACCCTTTTAAAGTACCACGAGATCTCATCGAACTTCTTCCTGCAATCGTCCTTGATGCCTTTGATACTCCGTCTCAAATCAACTATGGTTCCATGCTCGTCGTCGCTCTCAAGATCCTTTTTCTTCCTGATTTCGAACGAGTGGCTTTCGGAGAGATTGGAGATTTGATCAGAGCAGACTTTCGCTTCTTGTCAGAGACAGATTCAGCACCTTTGGTTTTCATCATGAAAGATCGAAGGATAGAGCGAAATAATAAAGTGAAAGACTTAGGGTTGAATGAATTGAATAAAGATGAGATTGGATGGTTAGAAAGACCGAAAACTTCTTGATAAGAATGAAAAGGATTTTGGAGAGATGTGATAACGATTTGACGTGAGGCAGATAAGGAAAAGATTTCAAAATTTGAATTTCAAAGATCATAGCTGGATAAGGAAACGGCCAATTAGATGGAACTAAATGAAGATCAGAGGATATCTCGCGGAGATTAAGGAAGGAAATAAGTAAGATCAGAGTTCAAAGAAAATATTGGCTGAAAATAGATTTTGACATAAATGTCGAAGAAAGTCTAAAAATAATCTCCCCCTGAATGGAAAAGATCTTAATAGATAAGAAATATAGAAATAAGGAAAACTATTAATAGAATCAAGGAATAAAATCGAGGAGATCCTAAAGGATAAGATCAAGGAAATACTAAGGGCTAACATATTTAGTCACCTTTCCTATTTGAGCTCAATAATTCCTAATCGGTCACGGATATCACAGAATCTACTCTCAATAAGGGGTTTCGTGAAGATACCAGCCAACTGATCATTAGTTCCTACGAAGTTCACGCTGCTATTCCCTTTCTGAACATGATCTCGAATAAAATGATGTTTCACCTCTATATGCTTAGTTCGAGAGTGGTGTACGGGATTCTTAGTGATACTAATGGCACTAGTACTATCACAAAAAATAGGAATTTGGTCGTACCTTAAACCGTAATCACTCAAGGTCCGTTTCATCCAAAGGATTTGCTGAGAACAACTTCCTAAGGCCATATATTCGGCTTCGGTTGTGGATAGGGCCACGGCATTTTGTTTCCGACTGGACCAAGTTACAAGGGAATTCCCTAGTAATTGGCAAGTTCCACTAGTGCTTTTCCTATCTTCCCTAGAACCAGCGTAATCCGCATCCGAGTATCCCATTAATGGGAATTCCATGGAATTTGGATATCACATACCATGATTGATTGTTCCCTTCAAATATCTAAGTATCAGCTTGACTGCTGTCAAGTGAGATTCCCTAGGACTCGATTGATATCTAGAACATAGACCAGTAGCAAACATAATACCGGGTCTGCTTGCCGTAAGGTATAGCAAACTTCCGATCATACCTCTATACTTAGTTTGGTCAAAAGGCGTACCTTGTTCATCACTGTCAATTTTAGCGGTCTGCTGAATAGGAGTGGGAAGTACCTTGGAATCAGTCATTCCGAATTTTTCAAGTAGTTCCTTCGTGTACTTCGTTTGAGATATGAGTGTTCTCGTATCCAATTGCTTGATTTGCAATCCAAGGAAGTACGTGAGTTCTCCCATTAGGCTCATCTCAAATTCCTGTTGCATAGACTTAGAAAAATTCTCGCAAAGAGTGATGTCAGTGCTACCAAATATGCTATCATCAACGTATATCTGCACAAGTAATATGTGATTCCCTTAGCACTTTATAAACAGAGTGTTATATATTGTTCCTGTTGTAAACCCATGTCTAGCAAAAACATACTCAATCTTTAATACCATGCCCTAGGTGCCTGTTTTAAACCATATAAAGCTTTGTTTAATTTAAAGACGTGATTTGGTTCTTTTTCAAAATCGGGAGGTTGTTCGACAAAGACTTCCTCATTTATAAACCATTTAAAAATGCACTTTTCACGTCCATTTGAAAAAGCTTAAATCTTTTGAAGACTTCCTCATTTATAAACCATTTAAAAATTGGATTGTTCTTCTTTGAAAAATACTTTCTTTAAGAAGATATTGCAGAGAGTGTTATTTCCCTGAAATCAGTATGAGTATCAATGTTATCTCCCTAACCATGTTTCAAAATATCACGTTAGTTTCAGAAATGGTTGCTACGATATCACCTAGATATTTGTGCGTGTTCCGAGTTTGTCTCACAGTAAAGTAAATAGCAAAAAGTAAAGTGAGACGAGATTTTTATACAGGTTATATCCCCAACTGGGGTTTAATCCTGTCCTTGGGGTGTGATATCCCCAAGAGTTCCAATCAATCACTATGTGTTACCCGTTACACTATGATTGACCCGTACACAACCGAAGCACTATGGACACTTGACCTCGCTTTAGGCTGACGCACGCCAAGTTTCGATCCACGCCGTTTACCCAGGAAAACTATTCCCCGGCTGAATGCAGCTTGCTACCGAAGGGCCACCGAATCCACAAAATTCGTCCCTCCACGTGCGTAAGACTCCACTCGTGCTCCTTTGTGCGCTCAACGTGCCCGTAGACACAACACGTCCGAAGACAAGGTTTTTAGGATTTGGAGTTTCTAAGGATCGCTCAAAGGGTACAGATTCGCAAATAAAAGATCAATGACAAACTACGAATGAATCGCAAAGTAAAGCTCAAATAGTATAAGTAATTCGATAGCTTGTGTGTTCGTTGTGTACCCTTCAAAGTGAAGTGTTTGTCTTCTATATAGACGGATAGCTTCTACACTTCACAAGGAAAGTTAAGCACAGAATATGCAAGATAAAGCTCAATAATCACGTGTATTAACTCAAACAATCATGCCGAGAATAAACTAATTAAGCTCAACGGTCATGCGTGATCACTTACCATAAATACCACATATTAACATTCATTCCACAGTAATCTCATCTATTTGTCACCATATTCCATATATATTTCACTCAGCATATTTTCAACGGTAAGCTCATCAACTGATTTCTTTCACAAAATATGATACCCAATTCGCACAGAGAAAGATTTGATCTACTGAGTATAATGCAAAGCATACTTTCCATGTATGGTGATCTCATCCAATTTCAGCACATTCCATAAATAGACTCAAACAACATCTTACCACATGTAAGCCCAATCAATTAATCACTTTCCATAATATGAACCCTAAGTCGCACAAGGAAAGTAGGATCATGATTCACTGATTTAAGAGTCATTTAATATCGCACTCAACGGATATCTCATTGATATTCTTTCCTAAAATAGATCAATCATATGTAAGCACTTAATCAGAATATCTTTTCCATATATACAGCATATTCATTCATTATCTGGGTGATCACATCGATATTCTCTCCTAAACTAACTCAATCACGTTTTCAGCTCAATCAGAATATCTTTTCCATACATATAGCATACAGTTCATATATCACTCAGCATAATATATTTTCCATATATAGCACGCAATGAGATTCCATTCATACGAAAACATTCATAACCAGGTGATCACATAAATATTCCAGTTAAGCACATGATCACACAAATTCGATTCTCTTAACAGTTTGATCACATTTAAGCGCTCAATCAAACATCTTCACATACTTAAACATCATATAACATGCATATCGAGTTTTCTAATTTACTCCCCATTTACATAATTACTTGGAATAAACAAAACTCTCATAGTCATTTGGACTAAAAAGATCTCCAGATTGTATTGGTATCGATTGCCTTGAAGTTAAGAAACATAGTCCTAGTCATACATATCAATAAGCTAAATGATACCCACCTGTCCTCAAGTTCTCATGGAATATAGAAAGGATATGCAATTATATCAATTATATGATGTGATAAAGCATAAAATATGGAAACCTTTTATGGTTTGGACCCCAATTTGAAATATAACTCAACTAATTACAAGCCCAAATCGAATTTAGTTATGCAACAGATCATAATTGGCTCCTTGGACCTTTTCAAATTAAATTCGAACCCTTCATTTATTTATTCTGCCACCGGAACTTCTTTGTTAGACTTTCTAATTAATAAGATTATATATTTAATTTACATCAAATCCCATATTAAATTTACGGGTATTACAATATGCCTCCTTGTTTGCCGACCTCAATCCTTCCCTTGCAAACTGCACTTTGAGTACCCACGCTGATCCATCTCGGCAGATTGCAGTACTCTTGGGGGATATTTTTATAGGCTGAACCAGTGCTCCTTGCTTTCATTTTTTTATAGATTGGGGGCTCGTCATCACCAGGTTGGAAGGCTACCAGGTAAGCTTTCCACCTCGAGCCTGTCTTTATCCCATGAACGTTTTTCCGTTAAGTATTTGTGGTCCGCTGTTGTCAATGCGGAGACCTATACTACTACCTCTCTCCACTGCCCCTACTTTAGATAGTGCTGATGTCTATCAGCACATTTGACGTACGCAAAGAGCACTCCTTTTATTTTACCAACTTTATTATTTTCCCTCGTTACCCCATCTAGCTGTGTTTGCATTCTAATTCTCCTTTAATAAATTGTTCGTAAACATAAATGCGTACCTGGGGAGCTCACTGGTATATCAGGTTCGATACCCACTTTCGCTTTTTATCAGGTCCGTTGGATACCAGTGGATCTTTCTTCCTTTTGCAAGGCCAGCATTGGCTGATCTTGGGACCAGCGAGGTTCGCCCGTGGTTGCCCAATCTGGGCTCATCAAGCGTTTATCCAGGATGACCTGGAGATTGGATACCTTTGTGCGAGCGCCATCTGCGCGACCCCGTCTGGGCTTATTGGTGCGCCATCTGCACGGCCCCGTCTGTGCTTATTCGTGCGCCATCTGTGCGGCCCCATCTGGGCTTATTAGTTCGCCATCTGTGCGGCCCCGTCTGGGCTTATTGGTGCGCCATCTGCGCCGCCCCATATGGGCTTATTAGTGCGCCATCTGTGCGGCCCCATCCGGACTAATCGTGTAGCACCCCGTTTCCTTTTCCCTATTTGCACAGCTATTTTTTTTTCATAAAATTTTTTTCTTTTCTGTCCTTTCATAACCGTTCCCTTTGAACATAAACGGAGGCGTACATCTGTCTATTTCCTTTCAGACATAAAGCATATTTATGTGCAACATAATTATTTTAATATCATATAGAAAGTCTTACTAATATCTCTTAAACTATATGCAACTATGAGCTGTGGGGAGTGGGATGAGAATATAGCCGGCCAACCTTGAATCCATGCTTTTGTATGCGATGCGTTCTAAGTCGCCTGTTAGATATCTACATCACTGTGAAACAACTATTCAGGGTATGATCGCAACATGTTATTCCATATGCATATAATAAATAAAATTGTAATAATAAAATAATCCGTCTTCCATAGCCATAAATATCATAATGTTCCTTTTGTAAATCTATTATGTAACCCTTGTTCACATAACCAATATTCATTAGACCCGTTGATCAATTGCTATACTATCTGTCAATCACATACCATCGTTCATATCCCTCGTTCATATAGCCATTATTCATATCACATCCGTAGATCAAAGGCATGAAATCCTTTTAATCATATGTTGTTTCACATAACCGTAACGTATTCCAAACATAACCGTAACGTATTCCAAACATAAATTTTGTCACATAACCATAGTCCATATAACCATTTATATGACCTATAAATCCATGCAATTCTATATGATCATTTTTCATTGATACTCCCGTTATAGACTGGCCAAACTCGTGCCGTAGGCCTGTCGGCGCCCATGCATGGGACTCTGTCAATACTGTAAATATCTGTATGTGCCTGTACAGGACTCTGTCATCCCCCGATTTGAAGGGAAGTAACTGTCATCCCCCATTAAAAGGAAAGTATCTATCATCCCCCGAAAGGGAAGTATGCCGTAGCATCCATATCGTACCATCCGTAGTCATAGCAGTCATAACGGTTTCACCTTTCATTTATTACGTGTATGCAATGACGTGCATCTATCCTTATATGATACATATTTCATATGAGAGCACGTTACGGTCACACAATTCACGTCAATTTACAATTAACACGTATATCATAAAATTGTAAATCAGTAAATCCATACAGAGCACGTAGGCGCATAAAACCCATTATCATCAATCAATTCATATAGCCATATAATTTCAATTCAATCAATAAATTCGTATAAAACATATAAGCATATAAGCATATATAAGCACATAAATCACATAGAAACAGAACACATATTGCATATCATACTCACAGATTTCGTTTATACTCCCGTTTGCTAATCGACCGTTTCCTTGCCTTTTATCGGGATCCTGACCTATAGAGATATTATTTTTCGTAAATATGAGATCCCTGTAATGATATGCATGCGTGCTATGCATACTTTACTATGCCTGATCCATTCCTATCCGTAGTCTTTACCTTTCTGTTTATTAGCTATAATATTTTAGACTCTCAGCTTCGATGATATATTTTAATCAATACCAAAAATTTTACTGAAATTTGGTAATCATACTATACCGTAAAATATTACAGAAACCCCTAATTATATCATATCAAAAACCTTACAATACTAAAAACTTAGGTACATAAGTCAAATGCCGAAAAAGTCAAGGAAATCTGTCCAATGACGAAAACCTTCTTTATTACACCAACTTGTCGAAAACCTTCTCCTTTGTCGAGAACTTTGTTTCACTTAAGTACCCTTTTGACTTTGATTAGCACTTATTCTTTGATAGGGGTAGAATATCAAGCAGGCTAGAAAGGAGGAATGCTTTCTTAATAATACTCCGAGCCGCAATACTTAGCATATTGCAACTCAGAGTAGGGGGACTGGTTGATAGGGGTGACCTCTGGTCCAGCATTCCTCATGAACTAATAACTTAGACGTAGGGCAGTAAGGAAGAGAGCCGGAGGACCTAAGGGATCGATCGGGCGAGAAGAACTAAGTACGAGGTTCGACCATAGGCAATGTACGAAGCTGATATGGAGGAGCTAGGGATATATCCCAGGAAGCTACGGAGCTATCCAGAGGGACCAAAGGAAGTAATCGAGAGACCTAAGGAAGTGTCCGGTAGACCTGAAGAAGGAGATATCCCAGGAAGCTACGGAACTATCCGGAGGGACCAAAGGAACTAATTGGGAGAGCCAAGGAAGTGTCCGGTAGACCTGAAGAGGGAAATATCCCAGGAAGCTACGGAACTATACGGAAGGGCCAGAAGAAGAGCTCGGGAGAGCTAAGGAAGCGTCCGGAAGACCTGACGAAGGAGGGCAGTATGAAACCCTAGATGCGTCAATAGTATAAATTAGTGGCTCTTATCCATTTACATCATCTTACACACGCCCCACACACACTAACACACCAAGAACACACACACATACCCTCTCTCCCTCTCTTTATCTTCTTTCTACTGTTTAGAGCTTGGAACCACTTGTAAATATGAGAGAGGGCAAGCTTGAGTGTGTAATCTTCCTCCATTAATAGTGAATATTCTCCGGCAGCCCGTGGACGTAGGATTCACCCAAATCCGAACCACGTAAATCTCTGTCCCTTTATTTTTATGTTCTTTTTCGTATGTTCCAACCACGATTTCATCCGTTTCGGCCCTCACCTTCATTTCCCGGACCATAAATCTTGTTGATCGGGATCGTACCCGCATCAAATGGCACCGTCTGTGGGAATCGAGGGTTTGGAACGTGAGATATGGAGTCGTGGCATGGATTAGACGACTTGTTTGGAAGTTCTCCGGGCTGCCTTTCTTGGTTTTTCGTCTATGGCATTTCGTCGAACACTTGTGGGGCAAGAGTTTGCCCAGCCATGAGCGTGGCCATCGGCCACCTTGGCCTTGTCGTCAGCGACCACACACCACCCGCCGGCGAGGCAACAGTGGTCGCCCGTCCAGCAGCGTTACGTCACCAATCGCTCGGGCAACGACAAACGGCAGCTGCCCCGGAGTTCGTAGCGGTGTCCCGCCATCCATGAAGCTCCGTTGCAGGCCGCATAACACCACCGACCGTGAAGGCAACCATCATTACAGCCAGGGCCAGCGGCAACCCCAGCCCACCGTCGCCGAAGACCTTTGCCGATTCAATCAACGCTAGTGTCGCGCCGTCACCCAGCCAAACGACGGAGAGCAACGACTACCCCTCAAAGCAAAAATCTGGGAAAGAAGTCCTGACAGCTGATAACATCCCAACAGCATCAGATTTAGAAACGGGGAAAAATCGACACCGACATCTCGAAATCGAAGATGCCCAGGGCCAAAATCTTTTGCTTAACATCTTTTTCCAACCATGGCCTGTGGAATTGGGGGCAGCGACCGTTGTTTTCGCCGTCACTATCGGTTGGGTCATCGCCATAGTTTTTGTACGCCGAGCTCGGATTTTGGACCCCATTGAGCTCGAACATCCGGAACCACGACGGCCATGCGCTGATGAAGAGCCGCCGTGGTCGCCGCTTCGGTCGCCGGCGACATCCCGCCAGAAATCACGCCCCGGGATTGGTTTGTAACTTTTCTAACTTTTGGGGTGTTGAGTGGAATTACAGAAATAATAAGGTTAATCCTGTTATTCTCCTTCGGGCCAAATGCTGTGAGATTTTAAATATAGGGGCGAAGTTGAATTTTGATATTATTTGGGGCGTTGTTATTTTACCTGGGTTTCTGATGGGCTTGGCCTTTTAAGTCCACATGAATTATATTTGGGCCATTGGCTTAATTTATTGGGTAGTTTAAATCAATTAAATGCTTGGGCTTTTAGGCCTGCTAGACTTTAAAATATTCAGGTTGCTAGTATTATTTTATTGAGCTGCCAGAAGTATTTCTATGGGGCCGTGAATTGATTATTTTTCATTATTGAAATTATTTTATTTAGTTCCTGGAGATAATTATTTTGGGGTTATTGGGATTAGTTATCATTGCTAAGGGAATTAATTATTTAGGGTTACCAAAATAAATTAAACGTGAGGCTTTTAGAGTTGGGGGACTTAAATGAGTTGATCTTGATTTATTTTATTAGGCTCTCAAATTAATTATTTGGGCTATAGTTGGATTGCTGGAATTGTTGTCATTGGGCCGCTAGCCCAGTAGGTCTCCTTCATGACTCCCAAAGGTACAGCCTAGGACAGAAAGTCACAGGTGTACTATTGTCAGACAGATAGATCATAATGTTCCTCTGTCTACACCCTCTTTGTGTCCCCTAGTCGGCTGTAAACAGTCCCGTCCTTTTCAACACCCCGTGTCAGGATTAGCTGGGATATGTACTTCCTCCGTACACTACCTTTGACCTCCAGCTTGCCCACTTAGCTACTGACCTTCAAATTTCCTACTTAGCTATTGACTCGTGGCTCTCTTACTTAACTACCCCATATCTCGAAATCCAACCTCTCTAAATCACCGGATTAGGAGGAATACTGGGCTAGGCGCTTTATTTATACATGCTTATTTCTAACCCGCCATGCCACACTGTTTCACTAGGCAATTACTAAATATTATTTCATTATTATTTTTATTATCTCACGACGCTCACTATGTCTCGTGCATTGGAGTTTCTTGTGGTTGTGGCTTGCAGATTTGGCAGGTCTAATGGTCCAACTCCAAGCTGGTGACCAAAGTTTCCTAGCTCCAGGCGGAAACCAAAGCCTCTAAGCCCTGGCTTTGATCCAGGCTGGAAAAAAGCCGCCCAGGTTTCGGCTTACTCCGGACTAGGACACCTGTTGGCGCGCGGAACAAAAAATGCCCAGGTTTCGGATTACTTCGGACTAGGACACCTGTTGGCGCGCGGAACAAAAAATGCCCAGGTTTCGGATTACTCCGGACTAGGACAACTGTTGGCACTCATCGCGAAAAAGCCGCCCAGGTTTCGGATTACTCCGGACTAGGACACCAGTTGGCGTGCAGAACAAAAAATGCCCAGGTTTCGGATTACTCCGGACTAGGACACCTGATGGTGCGCGAAAGATACGCCCAGGTTTCGGATTACTCCGTAGTAGGACACCTGTTGGCACTCGAAATGAAAGATACGCCCAGGTTTCGGATTACTCCGGACTAGGATACCTGTTGGCACCCATTGCGAAAAAGACGCCCATGTTTCGGATTACTCCGGACTAGGACACCTGATGGTGCACGAAAAATACGCCCAGGTTTCGGATTACACCGGATTAGGATACCTGTTGGCACCCGGGACAGAAAGCGCGCCCCAGCCCCAGATCGCCCGGGGATGAATATTTGCAGGCTTCATGAAAAAGTACCTCTCAGCCCCAGCTATCCAGGGTGAAGCTTGCTGACCCTGGATCATTCCAGGTACAAGAGAAAGCTCGTAGGCTCCGACTCAACCACAAAACAGAAGATCAAACCAGCCAATGTTGGCCTTGCGAAAGACAGAAAGGCTCACCGGTACTCTACGAACCTGGTTAAAAGCGAAAACGAGGGGTGTCGGACCTAGCTCACTCGGAGCTCCTCAGGAAGGGAGTGAATAAGAAGTAGGCATCTCCCGGGGTACACTCTTCACGTACTTCTAATTGTGCTGATAAACATCAGCACAATTCGAAGTAGGGGAGTAGAGAGTGGTAGTAGTACAGGTCCCCGCATTGACAGAGAGGATCACAAATACTTAAACGTCCCTGGGTTAAAGACAAGCTCCAGGTGGAAAGCCTACCTGGTAGCCTAACGACCCGGCGCGAGCCCTCAAGTTATGAAAAAGAAAGCAAGGAGCGCTGGGTTCAGCCTATAAAAATATCTCAAAGGATGTTAGGAGGAAAGCGCAAGAGGCAGAAATATCGCCCATAAGTAAACATCCCTGCAATCTGCAGAGATGCATCATCGTGGGTACTCAAAGTGCAGCTTGAAAGGGAAGGATTGAGGTCAACAAATAAGGAGACTCCTCACTTACTTCGAATGTGCTAACAAGTATCAGCACAATTCGAAGTAGGGGGAGTGGACAGTGGTAGTAGTACAGGTCCGGACATTAACATAAAGCTAGCTCAGAGTATTTAAGAAGAAAAGGAGACAAGGGCAAAATGCAAAGAAAACATGTCACGAAGCCTCCAGGCATTGACTCAGCTCCCAAGCTGGAAACAAAGCCCGAAGGCCCCAGCCTATCTCCAGGTGGGAGCCTTCCTAGTCAGTCTGTGGACCTTGTGATGACGGGCATCCAATCCATGAAAATTGCATCATGACCGACTTAGGCGGATATCGTTCAGTGAGCCAGAATGTTGGATTAAGAGTCGCCTCATAACCCCCTTTAAAGACCGGAGAAGCGCTCATAGCGCCGACGCTACATCTAAGATGGAAGCTGGCTCTCGTCCAGCAGCAAATCCTCCCAAGAAGTAGTGCCGCACGAGAGCATCGAAGGCTCGATCCAGAACAACCTTTATAGCCTTCTCCTTCTCTGCCAACAAGTCCTTAGCCTTATGATTAATCAAGGCTTGCCGCTCCTCCGCAAGCTGGCTCATACGGGACGCAAGCTCATTCTCCTTGGCAACAAGATCGGCGGCACTCGGCTTTTCTAAGTCCGAGCTCAACCCCAAACTAGAAACTAGGCCCATAAAGCCCAGGCTAGCTACAGGTATGAACTTCCTTGGTTAATGTACGGACCTGGTGAAGACGAGCCCCCAAATCGCGGAAACGAAAGCGATGAGCGCCAAGTCTAGCCTTGGCGGACATCTTCCATCCTCAGCCTAGCCCAAGCGTTTACCATAGATCTATGGATCCACCTATAACAAGTCTCAAGACCATAAACAGAAGGCAGCTTCAGATCAGCTTTCTGGAATGGACCTCTAGACGACCTATGACATGTCGCCAGAAGCCAGCGCAGAACTCCCAGTTCTGAGCTAGCACCAGAAGACCCAACCTAACTATTGGGATACCTAAGCCCAGCTCCGTGCTGGCACAGGAAACCCAACCTAACTGTTGGGAGATCTAAGTCCAGCTCCCCGCTGGCATCAGAAGGCCCAACCTACGTGTTTGGGATATATAAGTCTAGCACCGCGCTAGCACAGGAAACCCAACCTAACTGTTGGGATATCTATCTAAGTCCAGCTCCGGGCTGGCACGTAAAGACCCAACCTAACTATTGGGAAATCTAAGTCCAGCTCCGCACTGGCACGGGAAGCCCAGCCTAACTGCTGGGATATCTATCTAAGTCCAGCTCCGGGCTGGCACGTAAAGACCCAACCTAACTGTTGGAAAATCTAAATCCAGCTTTCCGCTGGCACGCGGAAACCCGACAAGTCTGATCGGGGCATCTAAGTCCAGCTCCGTGCTGGCACACGAAGGCCTGACTTATCTGTTGGGAAATCTAAGTCCAGCTCCGCACTGGCACAGGAAGCCCAACCTAATTGTTGGGATATCTATCTAAGTCTAGCTCCGGGCTGGCACGTAAAGACACAACCTAGCTGTTGGGAAATCTAAACCCAGCTTTGCGCTGGCACGCGGAAACCCGACATGTCTGATCGGGGCATCTAAGTCCAGCTCCGTGATGGCACACGAAGGCCTGACTTATCTGTTGGGAAATGTAGTCCAGCTCCGTGCGGGCGCTGGGAAACCCAATCTATCTGGATGGGGATATCTAAATCCAGCCATGCGCTGGCACCAGAAGACCTAACATATCCGTAGGTATCTAAGACAATTCTGCTCCGGTATTTAAGACCTGACCTACATCATCGGAATATCCAAGTTCAGTTCTAATCTGGCGGCAAAACTCGACCCAGCGTTCTTAAAGCGTCAGCATGACCCGTTCGCTGAAGTTTGACCACAGGAAAGCGAAGAAAGCTTCAAGGCTAGCCCTGATAGGAAGTGACCACGGAGAGCTGGAAGTTGAGATTGGATTCCACGCAAGCAAACGCGGATAGTTACGCCAAATTGGCTTCATGCATGATGAAATCCAGATCCAGCAACGAAGTCTCCGTGCCTCCTTTCTGACTCTTACTTCGAAGGCTCCAGCCTGGCGTTTTGCTCCTTTGCCAGCAGATTTGTAGCCTTGCACCCAGGAACTGCTCCTATTCTGCTGCAAGCGTGCTAACTCATCCTTCAACCGTCTGATTGTGGCATCTCTACGCTTCAGCAGCTCGGCTAGCTCCATGGGCACAAGCCACAATCAGGAGTTAGCCAGCGGAGCAGACATCCAACTTATCAAGGGAGACGGAGTCCACAGCATGGCCACCCACCTCCCATGCTAACATACGGAGACCTAGTTTTGGGAGCAAGAGTTCTACGTCAGCTCTCAGTCGACAAATAGATCTGATCTATTGGATCGGGAATCCAACTTCGAGTTGATGAACGAAGACCTGGTCTATCTCATCAGGATTCCAAGGGTCCGGGTCAGCTCTTCGGATTCCAGGTCAGTTCTTCGGATTCCAGGTTAGTCCTCACCCACAGGATTGATCTGGTCGATCCTAATTTACAAGTCCAGCTTTAGGCTGGCCGGAGAAGACCTATTCATCTACTTGGGATTTCCGAGCCAGCTCCATGCTGGCATGTAAAAAGCCCTGTCATCTGTTTGAGGTTCCCAAGTCTGGCCCTAGGCTGGCGAGAGGAGATCTGATATAATCCGTCAGAACGTTTTAATTCCAAATCTTGATCAATCCTGTCCGATTGTCTGAATTCAGCTCCCCGCAGACTCAGAGAGACCTGATCTATATGGGCAGGATTTTCAATCCAGCTCTCCACTAACGAAGGGGACTTGACCTATCTCGTTAGGATTTCAAGGATCAACTTTCTGTTAGCAGGGTATCCGACAAGGCATTGGCTGGCGAGTATCCAAGTCATCTCGTCAAGACTGCTGAGTATATCACCGGCCCGACTTGGCTCTAGATCCAGACGTGGCCGCGCAGATGCGCACATATAAGCCCAGATGTGGCTGGCACAGAAGTGGCCGCGCAGATTGCGCTTAAAATTCCGGACTCCAGGTCATCCTGGGTTAAAGTCTGATGAACCAAGATCCGGTTAAATTCAGGAGGGCTGTGCCACGCACGCCCCGCGCTGATTGCGCTTAAAATTCCGGACTCCAGGTCATCCTGGGTTAAACTCTGATGAACCCAGATGCGGTTAAATTCAGGAGGGCTGTGCCACGCACGCCCCGTGCAGATTGCGCTTAAAATTCCGGACTCCAGGTCATCCTGGGTTAAAGTCTGATGAACCCAGATGCGATTAAATTTAGGAGGGCTGTGCCACGCACGCCCCGCGCTGATTGCGCTTAAAATTCCGAACTCCAGGTCATCCTGGGTTAAAGTCTGATGAACCCAGATGCGGTTAAATTTAGGAGGGCTGTGCCACGCACGCCCCGCGCAGATTGTGCTTAAAATTCCGGACTCCAGGCCATCCTGGATCAAAGTCTAGTCTAATGGACCTGGATTGGGTTATATTCAGGAGGGTTGTGCCACGCACGCCCCGCGCAGATTGCGCTTGTATAAATGTACCCAGGCTCCAGGTTACCCCGGATGAACACCTGACGGACCCGAATGGGGACAAGCTCCAGCTCTGGACCATTCGAGATACGTAAGGAACCTCCTGAGCTCTGAAGCAACTCCCAAACAGAAGAACCGAACCAGCCAATGCTGGCCTTGCGAAAGCTCGAAAGGTTCACTGGTACTCTACGAACCTGGTCAAAAGCGAAAATAAGGGTGTCGAACCTAGCTTACCGAGGCTTCCCAGGTACATGTTTCCGTTTACCAGCAACTTCTTGAATGCAGACTTCGAAAGCAAATTGCAATGGGATGTTGGGAAGAGAATGCATAGGGAGCAAGCATCTCCCGTAAGCAAATATCCGGTGTACTGCAATCTACAAAGGAGGTCTGACGTAGACTACCTAGGAGTAACAAGGGGAAAAAACTGAGGGTGGTAAGATAGGGGGTACACTCTTCACGTACTTCGAATGTGCTAATAAACATCAGCAAAATCCGAAGTAGGGGGAGTGGAGAGTGGTAGTAGTAAAGGTCCCCGCGGTGACAGAGATGCGGACCACAAATACTTAAGAGAAAACGTTCCTGGGATGAATATACGCTCCAGGTGGAATGCTTACCCGATGAAAATGTTGGATGCAAATGTAGTGGGATGTTGGGAGGAAGGCGCAAGAGGTCCAGAGTGCGGCAATCTGCTAAGATGGATCAGTGTGGGTACTCAAAGTGCAACTTGCAAGGAAAGGATTGAGGTCGCCAGATAAGGAGGCATACTCCTCACTCACTTCGAATGCGCGGAGTGGAGAGTGGTAGTAATACAGGTCCGGACATAACAGTAAAGCTCGTCCAGAATACTTAAGAGAAAAATTCATCCGAAAGGAGATAAGGGCATAAGCAAAAGGCAAAGAAAACATGCCACGACGCCTCCAAGCCTTGACTCAGCTCCGAAGCTCGAAACAAGGCCCGAAGGCCCTAGCCTATTTCCAGGTTGGAGCCTCCCCAGTTGGTCTGCGGGCCTTGTGATGATGGGCATCCAACCCACGCGAACGAAAAGAGTCATGTCCGACTTAGTCGGATATCGGAGTACACGTTTAAATTCGCCATTAACTCTTCAAATGTGTGTTCGGATGCGAGCGCAGCTGGGAGGCGCTCTAGTGAGCTAGAAGGTGGGATTAAGAGTCGCCTTAGGATCCCCTTTAAAGGATCGAGGAGCGGTCATAGCCGCCACCGCTACAGCCAGGGTGGAAGCTGGCTCTCGTCCAGCAGCAAAACCTCCCAAGAAGAAGTGCCGTACGAGAGGTGGAGAGATATTTTTGGCAGAGCTGTGTTCCCTCTAGCCTTCCTGCAGAATGCCCTTCCTGGCGCATTGAGTTACTCTGCACTTCCTTCGCTATCTCAGCATCGAAGGCTCGCTCCAGAATAGCCTTCATAACTTTCTCCCTCTCTGCCAATAAGTCCTTAGCCTACGTTCAATCAAGGTTTGCCATTCCTCCACGAGCTGGTTCATATGGAACGCAAGCTCATTCTTGTTGGCAACAAGATCGGCTGCACTTGACTCTTCTAAGTCCGGGCTCAACCACAAGCTGGAAACATAGCCCGTAGAACCCAGCCTAGCTCCTTGAGGGTACCTCTGTAGTTGATCTACGGACCTAGTGAAGAAGATCCCCCAAGTCGCGAAAACGAAAGCGATGTGCGCCAAGTCCAGCCTATACGGACATCTATCAGGTACACGTTTAAATCTGCCAATAACCATTCAGACGAATGTTTGGACATGATTGCAGCAGGATGTCAAAAGAAAAGTACATGTGGAGGGGATGTCGCCCCGGCTGGATACGAATATCATAAGCCCTGGTCTAGTCCAGGTGGAAACTTTTCAGCGTTTACTACTGATCTACGGATCTGCCGATGACAAGTCTCAAGACTATAAAACAGAAGGCAGTAACCCCTAGCCTGTTCAGGTAATGCTAACTTCATAGCATTCATACTTCGACTAGCTTTCTGGTGCAGGTTTCGGGATTAGCTGTCTGGCATGGACCTCCAGACGACCAATGCAGTTCACCAGAAACTGACACAGATCTCCCAGCTCTTACACCATGAAAGAAGGGTGCAAAAAGGAAAACAACTAGCAAATAGGGTAGCTATCATGATGCAAGTACCACTAATGCTGCCTGGTGCCCAAAGACCCAACTTAACTGTTGGGATATCTATCTAAGTCCAGCTCCGCGCTGGCACATAATGGCCCAGCCTAACTGCTGGGATATATAAGTCCAACTTTGTGCTGGCACGGGAAACCCAACCTAACTGTTGGGATATCCAACTAACTCCAGCCCCACGCTGGCACCAGAAGACCCAACCTATTCGTCGGGATATCTACAGTTCAGCTCCGTGCCGGTACTCGGAAACCCAATCTGTCTTGATTGGGATATCTAAGTCCAGCTCCTTGCTGGCACACGAATGCCCGACTTATCTGGTTGTGTATCTACGTTCAATTCTGCTATGCTTAGGAACCGACCTACTTCATCGGGATATCTAAGCTCAGCTCTCCGTCAGCACGCCGAGGCTGGCCTATTTCACATAGGATATCCAAGTCAAACCACGAGATGGCGAGCAAGTGCAGGTTCGAACTAGGTGTTCAGAGTACAGCTCACCACGAGGTTTTTGAGTCGAGCCTCGAGATGTAAAGCAGTAGTCCGGTGTGTAAAAGGAGCAGAAGGAGATGCCATCTAATTTCGAGTATTCCGAATATGCTACTACATTAAGCACAGTTCAGAGTAGGGGAGTAGTTAATGGGGAAGGCTCGGCCATATGTTTAACTATCTACTCCGATAGAAAGATAGCAAGATCACAGGTGCAGAACTACACGAGCGACTAGGACAGAATTCTCCATAACGAAGTCCCTGCACCTCTACCTGGTTATCAGTTCGAATGCTCCAACCTGGCTCTGTGCTCCCTTGCCGACAGATATGCAGCCGTGCGCTAGTGAGCTGCTCCTGTTCTGTAGCAAGCTCGCTAACTCATCCTTCGACCGCCCAATCGTGTCATCTCTACACGTCAGCAACTCGGCAAGCTCCATGAGGACGAGCCACGACCAGGAGTTAGTCAGCAGAGCGGACATCCAACTTATCAAGGGAGACGGAGTTCACAGCATGGCGACCACCTCCCATGCTAACATACGGAGACCTAGTTTTGGGAGCAGGAGTTCTACGCCAGCTCTCCGTCGACAAATAGACCTGATCTATTCGATCAGGAGTCCAGCTTCGAGTTGATGAACGAAGAACTGGTCTATCTCATCAGGATTCCCAGGATCCGGGTCAGCTCTTCGGATTCCAGGTCAGTTCTTCGGATTCCAGGTTAGTCCTCATCCACAAGCTTGATCTGGTCGATCCTAATTTATAAGTCCACCTCTATGCTGGCCGGAGAAGACCTACTTGTCTACTTGGGATTTCTGAGCCAGCTCCATGCTGGCATGTAAAAGGCCATGTAATCTGTTTGAGGTTCCCAAGTCTGGCCCTAGGCTGACAAGAGGATATCTTATATAATCCGTCAGGACGTTTTAAGTCCAGATCTCGATCTATCCTTTCCGATTGAATTCAGCTCCCCGCCGACACAGAGAGTCCTGATTTATATAATCAGGATTTTCAATCCAGCTCTCCACTAACGAAGAGGACCTGGCCTATCTGGTTAGGATTTCAAGGATCAGCTTTATGTTAGCAGGGTATCCGACAAGGCATTGGCTGGCGAGTGTCTAAGTCACCTCGTCAAGCCTGCTGAGTATATTTCTGTGCAGATATGTGAAGCCCTAAGCTGTCTGGGACTTCTTGGGCAACATGAGGAAATGACAAAAGAAATTTAAGAACACGAAAAGAGGAATGCATTCTTAATAATACTCCGAGCTGCAATACCTAGCATATTGCAACTCAGAGTAGGGGGACTGGATGATAGGGGAGACCTATCCAGCATTCCTCTGACCTGACAACCTACAAGGAACAGAGTAGAAGATTGGGTCTGAAGGAGGTAAGGACCAGATACGAGGTCCGACCAGAACGGTGTACGAAGGTGAGGTTTAGAGGAGCTCGGGAGGTACTCCACAGAGCTACAAAACTATTCAGAAGGACCCAAGGAAGTGCCCGATAAGGACTATGTGCGATGCTCGACTAGAGGCAATGTACGAAGGTGATATTTGGAGGAGCTAGGGAGATGTCATAGGAAGCTACAGAGCTATCAGGAGGGAACAAATGAAGTAATCGAGAGAGCTATAGAAGTGACTGGGAGACCTGACGAGGGAGGGCAGTACGAAACCCTAGCCGCTTCTACAGTATAAATAGGGTCTTTTGTCCATTTTACACCATAAGTTACGCGCCCCCACACACACTAACACGCCAAGAACACACATAGAAGCTCTCTCTCCCTCTCTTCATCTTCTTCATACTATTCATAGCTGAGAATGACTTGTAAATAAGAGAGAACGCGAGATTGAGTGTGTAATCTTCCTCCGTTATTAGTGAATATTCTCCGGCGGCCCGTGGACGTAGGATTCACCCGAATCCGAACCACGTAAATCATTGTCTCTTTCCTTTTTATGTCTTTCCATCCACGATTCCATCCGAACCGGCCATCACCTTTATTCTCGGACCATAAATATTGTTGATTGGGGTCGTAACCCGCATCAGTCTCTATCAAAGATTTCTTTTAGATCATAAATTCATATATATATATAAGGGTTTCATAGGTAGTGACGTGTTTTAAAGTCGAGTAAGATTATATTATTAGTCATACCTATTACCATTCTAAATGCATTACACGTGTATCTTCCTTGAATTAATTATTATTAGAATTGATCTTGTTATCCCTCACGTGTATTTACTTTTGGATTGCTAACCAATCAAAATTATAAGAACTTATATGCTTCGACATTTCCAGTTTTAATAATATAACTTTACTATAATAGGTTTCAAGTCTTCGAGTTTTTCCCTGTCCATTTTGAAATCTTCTCTCGAGATCTTCATTGCTAAATGTCGACATGTCTTGGAATCTCATTTCGAGATTTGTCTAATTGATCTCGAGATCACATCTCGAGTTTTACTTAGTTCATTCGAGATTATACCTCGATATTATATTTCAGCATTCCTAGCAATTTCGACATCTAATTCGAGATTCTGAGGTTTCGACAACTTTTCAGATAATTTCGAGAACGATCTCTGTATATATAAGATGTCGAAACCCTAATTAGTAAGTGACCTATATCGAGAACCTATCTATTCTCTATTCATTTTGAAGTCCTCTTTCGAGATTTATATTCCAACATTCTATGGATTTCGAGATCATGTCTCGAAATCTATCAAATTGATATCATCGAAATCATTTTCTAAACCAGATCAAAATCCGGAAAGTGGTACACCTTATAACACATTTTCCTTTCGAAATTTCTCCAAAATTCGATCAATCCTAAATACTCAATCCTTAACATATATCAAAAATTATAGAATCAACGAAGTTTTCTGCTTAGGGTATCGAAACCCTATACATCTAAATCTTCTAAATACTAGGGAATTCAGGTGGCGAAAACTATTTTCTTAATCAGGTCAATAGAACTACTTGAGCCTAACTACCTTTTATCTAGAATACTTATCTAATATCACATAAATCACATAATGATATAAGGTATACAAATATCGAAAGTAGTGCTAAGTATACTATGTGTAAGAAATTCTTTTCTATACCTCACGTTGGAATCAGATTTTTGAATTGTTGAAACTTCTGTTCTTGGTTTGAAAACCATGTTCGATGTTCTTTCTTCGTTAATGAAAGTTCTTATCTTTAACGAGGGTTTTCCACTGGATATACATGTTATAGATATATATTATAAAAAAAAATGTAACGTGACAAGTTGGTAATGACTTTTTTCCTCTTATGCTAAGAAACCTTATAATTATCTCATTCTATCGAAATCTGTCTTTATCGAGAATACTATATTTTTAATAATAAAACTATTGTTTTTATAACTAGTTTTCGATTGTATGTATAGATCTTGAAACTTCTTAAATTACCAATTCTTATCTCGAGAATCAAAGTTCTCGCAATACCTATCGAAAATCAACAGTCATACCATAGTTCAATTTAATTCTAATGAATTTATCTATAACAAGTAATATTTTCATACTGACAACCCCTAATTCCTTAGTTAAATATTTGTACTATCTATATGGATGCATAATTTTATGTAAATACATGAAATTAAAATATGAAGTTTCGGTTCCTGACAAATCGGGCATCCAAAGTAACCCCGAGCCCGGGCACATTTGTGTGAGCGCCATCTGTACGGCCCCATCTGGGCTTGTCGTGCGCTATCTGCGCGGCCCCATCTGGGCTTATTAGTGTGCCATCTGTGCGGCCCCATCTGGGCTTATTAGTGCGCCATCTGCACGGCCCCACCTGGACTTATTAGTGCGTCATCTGTGCAGCCCCATCTGGGCTTATTGGTGCGCCATCTGCGCGGCCCCATCTGGGCTGATTAGTGCGCCATCTGCGCGGCCCCATCTGGGCTTAGCAGGCATTTATCCGGGGTAACCTGGAGCCCCATCTGGGCTTATCAGGCATTCATCCAGGGTAACCTGGAGCCTGGGCACGTTCGTGCGAGCACAATCTGCGTAGCCTCAAGCATTGGCTTGGTCACATCCCAATATGGGTTTATCAGTTGTTCATCCAGGGTAAGCTGGAGCCTGGGCACGTTCGTGCGAGCGCAATCTGCACAGGCGCGCCATCTACGCAGCCCTCAAGCATTGGCTTGGTCATATCCCCATCTGGGTTTAGCAGGCGTCAGTCCAGGGTAAGCTGGAGCCTGGGCACATCTGTGCGGGCGCATTCCGCGTAGGTGCATTCGCGCGGCCAACAAGAGCGAATCCCAGTTCGGGAGCCATCAGTTATTCAACCCCGAGTAATTCGGGGTCTGAGCTTATTTTTCCGTCCGAAACTAGGCAGGGGATTATGGTTTTCAACTACGTCTGGAGCTAGGAGACTTTGGTTCCTGCCTGGAGCTAGGCCAATGATAGGAGACTTTGGTTGCCAACAGATAGCTGGGCCATCATACCTGCCAGATCTGCAAAGCCACAACCACAGGCAACTCCAACGCACAAGGCGTAATAAGCGTTGTGAGATAAAACAATGATAAAATATCATTTACTATTTGCATAGTGGAAACAGTGCGTTATCGCATGTTAGAAGTAAGCCTAGACAAATAAATTTCAGCACCTAACCCAGTATTCCTCTTAATCCGGTGATCTAGAGGGGTCAGATTTCGAGATATGGGTTAGCTAAGTAGGAGGGTCAGAGGTCAAAGGTAGCTAAGTAGGAAACCCGGAGGTCCGTAGCTACGTTGGAAAGCTGGCAGGTAAGTAGCTACGTAGGAAAGCTGGAGGTCCACAGTATACGGAGGAGGTACATAATCCCAGCTAATCCTGACATTAGGGTGTTGAAAAGGACGAGACTATTTACGGCCGACCAGTGGACACAGAGGGTGCAGGTCAGGGAACATTATGGTAAGACAGAAGGTATTTCAGTCTGACAGTAGTACACTCGTAACTGTCTGTCCTAGGTTGTACCTTTTGGGAGTCCTGATGGGACCTACTGGGCTAGCGGCCCAATGAAAATAATTCCAGTAGTCAAAATTAGCCCAAATAATTAATTTAAGAGTCTAGTAAAATAATTCAAGCCCAATTCATTTAAATCTTCCGACTCTAAAAGGTCTCATATTTAATTTATTTTAGTAATCCCAAAATAATTTATACCAGCAAGCTATGACAATTATTCTTAATAACCTCAAAATAGTTATTTTCAGAAACTAATAATTTCAGCTGGGAAAAATAATTAATTCCTGCAGCCCAACGAAAATAATTCATGTAGCCCGATAAAATAATACTAGTATAACCAAAATGTTTTAAAGTCTGGCAGGCCTAAAATCTCAAGCATTTAATTGATTTAAGTTACTCAATAAATTAGCATATAGCCCAGATATAATTCCTACATGCTTAAAAGGCCCAAGCCCATTAGAAATCCTAGGTGAAATAACGACAAAGGTTATAAAACTTACAATCGGACCCGGAGGTGCCGTCTCCGGCGAGGCGTCATCGGCAACCGACGCGGCGGTCACGGCGGTCGTCGTCTAGGTGCAACAGCCACGGCGGTGTTCTATTAAAATCAGCTCATAGTGACAATGCAACACTTGGCATGGCACAACACACTGATACTGAAGGTGAATTGCGTGGGAAAAGGATTGGAACATTTTTGTTTGACTTGCAGGTTTCTTAGTGGGCCAAATGGGCTTCGCGAGTTTAAACTTATGGAATCGCTTCCAACACTGACGACTTCAGCTTCTCTATTTAAACAAATCGCGCGCTTCATTTGTTTGGCTGTGACAGATGTGTGGGCGATTACACCTTCTAGTGTGCGTGTTCTTTATTGTGAGCTGATTCAGAGCGTAGAGTTTGTTTTTGTGTAATTTGTAATGGACACGATCATTTTGAGAAGTTCTTCAGCACCGTGGACGTATGATCAATCGCATCCGAACCACGTTAAACTCGCCTGTCTTCGCTTTTCAATTTTATTATGGTATCAGAGCGACTCCTTTAATCAAGTCTGCGATCTGCTGCGTTGCTTGCTCGTGATATTCATGGAAGAACAGGATTAGAACGTGCCGCCGCAGCCACAGGTGACAGAGGCCAATTCCACTACGAACAATCCAGGCTCAATTCCCAATTTCTTGAACAATCCCTTTTTCTTGAATGCCAATGATACGGCAGGCCAATTGTTGGTGCACGAATGGCGACCTAGTCCTACCCGCGGGATCAAACCAAGATGCAATCAATGCATGGAAGAGGAACAATAATGTGGTCATTTCATGGATTCTAAACTCAGTTTCGCGGGAGATTTCAGCAAGTATTCTCTACAGTTCGTCGGCTAGGGATGTTTGGGTGGATCTCCAGGAGAGATTTGGGCAAACGAACAAGCCACGAATCTTTCAGCTCAATAAAGATGTGATTAATCTTGCTCAAGGATCGAACTCTATGACTGTTTATTTCACAAGGCTTAAGACCTTGTGGGATGAGTTAATCAATTACAGGCCTGTTTATCAGTGTGCCTGTGGAGGGATGAATGACTTGAGGAATCATCAGAATAAAGAGCATGTTATGGTGTTCTTGATGGGATTGAATGATACCTACGCACAAATCAGAGGGAATATCCTTTTGATGGACCCATTGCCATCTATTAACAGGGTATTTTCGTTGCTTGTTCAAGAAGAAAGGCAGAGATCTATGGGTCCAGGCAATGCATGACAGGGAGAGGAGTTATCCAACAGTATGGCCATGTTAGCAGCAAAACCAGATCAAGAATCGGTCAAGAAAATCTTCAACAGTTCAAGAAAGGAACCAAGTAAGGCTGTTTGTACCCATTGCGGGAAGAAAGGGCATACGAAAGAGACTTGCTATCAGCTACATGGGTACCCTCCAGGCTATAGGCAGAATACAAGACTTAGAGGCAACAGAAGCAACCAAACCTCAGTTGACTCAGGGCAGCATCAATACGGTCACATGACTTCAGTTCCAGCTGTTGCAGGGGACACCATGGTGCATATTCAGCTGAATCCTTTGGAGTTACAGAACCTGGAGATGTTAATGAGTCAGCAAGGAACGAGTCTGCAGCAGAATAATTCAGACTTGACAGCAGAAAAAGTCAGGAGGTACTTGTTTCTCTTTTAACTTGCCTGTGTTTATTAATTCAAAGCATTGGTTGATTGATTCGGGAGCTACTAAACATGTTTGTGGAAACATAAACCTATTAAGTGCACTGCATGATATTAAAGGAACGAAGGTAATTTTGCTAGAGAATTCAGTTATTAAAGTCAGCCGAGCTGGTAAGGTCAGGCTGAATAACAGAATTGAGTTAACAGAAGTTTTATATGTCCCAGAATTCCATTTTAACTTAATATCTGTTAGTTGTTTGGTTAATGATAATGCTTGCAGTGTTGTGTTTGGGCCTGATGGATTCTTGATACAGGACGCCTCACGTCTAATGATTTGTAGGGGTGACAACTTAGCTGGAGTATACATTTTTCAATCAGATTCTGGTTCTGGTTTTAGTTCTGATGTTTTCTTAAATAAGATGTCAAGTAGTTTGTGGCTTGATAGGTTGGGGCATCCTTCAAATAAGGTCCTAGAAGTTTTAAAAGGATGCTTGAAGAACTCAGGGCAATCCTCTCATACATTTTGCAAAATCTGTCCACTTTCAAAACAAAAGAAATCCATTTTTCCTAGTGATAGCAAGAACACTTCTACCATGTTTGATTTGATACATTGTGACATTTGGGGTCCCTTTCATATTCCTTCTCATCAAAATCAGGAATACTTTATAACCATTGAAGATGATCACTCCCGGTTCACTTGGATTTTCATGATTAGGAACAAATCTGAGGCTAGCTCAATTATCACATTCTTCTTAACTATGATAGAGACACAATTCAGATGCAAAGTAAAGACCATACGAACAGATAATGCAAGGGAACTAAATCTGACCAGTTTATACCAGAGTAAAGGAATATTACACCGCCATTCTTGTGTACAAACTCCGCAACAAAACTCCGTAGTAGAGTGGAAGCATCAACACTTGCTTAATGTTGCTAGGTCCTTATACTTTCAGCCTATGGTTCCTATAGAGTATTGGTCTGAGTGTATTATGACAGCTGCATTTTTAATTAATAGAACTCCTTCAGTTTCTCTAGGAAATAAGAGTCCTTATCAATTGCTATTTCAGAAACCATTTGACTACACTTCTCTCCGAGTGTTTCGGTGTTTGTGTTTTTGTTCTACTTTAGTTGCAGGTAGGAAAATGTTTGATCCGAGGGCTAAGGAATGTGTGTTTCTGGGATATCCAAATGGCATTAAAGGGTATAAGGTGTTGGACTTGGCAACAAAGGAGATCACCATTTCCAGAGATGTTAAATTCTTTGAGAATGAATTCCCTTTCAAAAGGCAGTTGAGCTCCCAGAATGTGGCTGATCCTTCCGAGATTGTGGCTGATCCTTTCCCTTCACATGTTTTACCTCGGCCTTACTCAATGGAGAATTCAGATCAATCAAAGCATCAACATAGGACCTCAGACATCCATGCAAATTCTGATGTTTCTCCCCAGGGAGCTCATGCTTCTGCTCCTTCAAGGCTACATAAGTATTCTGTTGATGTTCCTTCACAGCATAGTTTTGATCCTATGACACACCCAGGCGAGGGGACCCCTTAAGGCTCAAACCATGCAGCAGACCAGTCACAAGTAGTTCACACAGAACACTCATTGGCAGAGGACATAGCGGCACAACCAGAAACACATGAGCCATACAGAAGGTCAAGCAGACAGTCCAAAAGACCTCAGTACTTAAATGACTATCATTGTAACAGTCTCTGTGGGAACAAGGTGCTACACCCCTTATGCAAGGTCCTCACATACCAACATTTTTCACCTCAATACCAGGTTTTCATTAACATTGTGTGTACAGCAAAGGAGCCCAGGTGCTTCTCCCAAGCTGCCAGCTCAAGGCAGTGGTTACAGGCCATGAATGAAGAGCTACAGGCCTTGGAGGAAAATGTCACTTGGTCCATTGTTCCCTTTCCAGAGGGGAAGAAATCTATTGGGAACCGATGGGTTTACAAACTCAAAATTCCAATGGGCAAATAGAGAAGCATGGCGAGGTTGGTAGCTAAAGGTTACGACAAACGGGAGGGAGTAGACTATTTTGACACGTTTGCGCCCGTGGCAAAACCAAACACCATCAAGATCATTTTATCTCTAGTTGCCAAACTAAACTGGAATCTCCTTCAGTTGGATTTTAACAACGCATTCCTCAACGGGGAACTAACAGAGGAAGTATATATGGACATCCCACATGGTTTTCAGGGAAGATACCAACAGGGCAGCGGTAAGAACTTAGTCTGCAAATTACATAGGTCGATCTATGGGCTTAAACAAGCCTCTAGACGGTGGAATAAGACCTTTACAGATGCAGTCAAGAGCTTTGGGTTCATACAGACTCAATCCGATCACACTCTCTTCATCAAAGAGAAGGCAGAACAGTTGGTCATCTTACTAGTATACGTTGATGACATCATTCAAGCAGGACCTTCCATTGAGCATGTTCAGCAGACACAGGCCTTCTTGAATTCCCGCATCAAGGTAAAGAATCTAGGCAACCTCGAGTTCTTCCTTTGCATAGAAGAAGCCCGGAGTGATGCAGGGGTCTCTCACAGCGGTAGTATACCTTGCAACTTCTAGAGGACTCGGGATACATTAACTCGAAGCCGTTAACTACTCCTATGAGTCCAACTGACAAGCTCATGGCTGGAGTGGGAGAGCCTCTGAGAGATCCATTTCAGTACAGAAGACTGATCGGGCGTCTGTTGTATTTGACCTTTACATGGCCAGATATAGCTTACGCAGTTCACAAATTCAGTCAGTTCATGACTGCTCCTCGCACTGTCCATCTCATGGCTGCTCACCACTTGCTGCGATACTTGAAAGGCTCGGCAGGACAGGGATTGTTCCTATCGTCCGACCAGGATTTTACCTTACGAGCCTTCTCCGACGCATATTGGGCAGCTTGCCGAGACACCAGGAAATACGTTACTGGTTTTTGCACCTTTTTAGGAACCTCATTACTTGGAAGGCAAAGAAACAGGCTACCGTGTCGAGATCATCTACAGAAGCAAAGTACAGGGCATTAGGAGCTGCTGTAGCTGAGGTCCTTTGGATCAATCACCTCCTCACTGAGCTTAATCTGGCCAGTCCCCAAGTTCCTGTGGTCTGTTATGATAATCTCTCCGCATTAAAGCTTGCATCCAATCCGAAGTTCCATGAGCGCTAGCATATCGAGATCGACTGTCATTTCATCAAACACCATGTCCTCGCAGGCACCATAAAGCTGCTTCCAGTTCGGACTGAGTTTCAACTCGATGTCTTTACCAAAGCTTTGTCCGGCCCGCAGCTGAAGCAGCTCTTACTCAAGATGTCCGTCCTTGATTTGTGTCGTCCATCTTGCGGGGGCATATTAAAATCAGCTCATAGTGACAATACAACAGTTGGCATGGCACAACACACTGATACTGAAGGTGAATTGCGTGGGAAAAGGATTGGAACATTTTTGTTTGACTCACAGGTTTCTTAGTGGGCCAAATGGGCTTCGGGAGTTTAAACTTATGGAATCTCTTCCAACACTGACGACTTCAGCTTCTCTATTTAAACAAATCACGCGCGTCATTTGTTTGGTTGTGACAGATGTGTGGGCGATTACACCTTCTAGTGTGTGTGTTCTTTATTGTGAGCTGATTCAGAGCGTAGAGTTTGTTTTTGTGTAATCTGTAAAAGACACGATCATTTTGAGAAGGTCTTCAGCACCGTGGACGTAGGATCAATCGCATCTGAACCACGTTAAACTCGCGTGTCTTCGGTTTTCAATTTTATTATGTTCGGGTGGCGAATTCTTGCATCTCTGCCTTTGGACTCCCCAAGCCCGTTTGTATGAAGCAGGCGCTGAGAGGGCTGTGCATTTCTTAAGCATCAGACATGGACAACGGTTGAGCTGCTTCGTCCCTCACAAACCATTAACGAGCACCAGTCAAAGAACCAGTCCCAAGCCCAACTTCGAGCACCACGTCACTCCCTTTCCATCTGCTGCTTTCACGAGCTCTTCGTTCACCAAAGATTCAACCTATAATTTTGGCCGAGAGATTTTCTGGAAGAACGGCCTTTCGCGTTAAGGGCTTTGAGGATAGAACAGTAATCATCTACTCGCATTTTCGGTGTTGCTTTCTTCGTAGAGGGTGTGCTCATCAGCACTTTAATGTCTCTAACGGGTATTAATCTGGATGGGGACGTGGCGATGGCGGTGTTATCGTGTTCTGGCGTTGACGCAGTTTCAGCTAGGGTGAGTGGAGATTGCCACGACCTCCACTTCCCTAACTGCCTATTCTAGCGCATTCCTATGTGCCTAGCGAGTTATGAGTAGTAAGGTACACTGAAAATGCGTATAAATTTTTTTTTCCTTTTTCCATTTACATAATGGAATGATGTTCTGTACAAGTCAAAAGAATACATGTCGAACACTAAGTTCCAGACACGATCTAACTACGAGGACGATGGTGCGTCGGCACAGCAAAAGGCTCCTATGCGCCCGGCCTCACAGGTCGTCATCCATACACACACGTCCACGCCAAAAGCAGCGCGAAGCTCCAAAAGATTGGCCTTGTCATCTAATGCGATCACATACCGTGCTCGCTGGCGCCTACAACACATAACATAAAAGAATGAGCCACCGAGGCTCAGTAAGCAGAAATCATGCATGTATGCACGTGTCCCTTTCCCCGCAAAGGCGAACCCTGCCGATGCATAAATTTCTAAGCAAGGGCAATCCGCGCCGATGCACCTAGCACTCGTACTAGCAAAACTCAGGGCCCTCGGCTAATCTCACTATGCACCACAAGAGCTCACGTCCCTCAAGGACAATACGATAGCGGTCCACGCCGGATGGCCGAACCCTAGGATGCACATCGTTCCCCTAGGTCGCCATATGAATCCGGTCGTCCCCGACTGTTCGGCGTTCGCTCACGCTGGTAGCCCACGCTGAGGTCGCCTACACCAGGGTTCCACCCTGTGTCGCTTATACCCTCAGGTCGCACCCTCCAGGTCGCACCTTACCGCCACGGGCCATGCCCAAATCCTTTCCACAGGATATCAATATATATCTACAATAATAGTACGACGACGCTAAAACGCCGCCCTGGTAGCATAGGAGACAGCCCCTGACTCAACTATGAGTCGACACACTTGCCCACATCGGCAAGTCCTCGTCGCGTACAAGCGACATATCACCATGCACACTCTATCCCATGACCCTTCCCCATGAGTTCGTGCGTGCACATGAGCATGCATATGCAAACAAATGCAACTTATGCTTACGATATGAAAGCGTAACGATTAATTCACGTAATCACGAAACCACGTAGGCATATAGTCACATACACATATAGCACACAAGTTATGTGTTGTAGTTGGATTTCTACTTACCTGGCGTCCGTGGATTAGTCGCTACCTGACCCGGAATTCTCCTAAGTCCAAACCTTAGACATAGAATAGTATCGTTAGGACACTATTTTAATTAATTAATTACGTACTGACTTAGGTATTTTCCTTGGTTGTAAATATCTTCAGGAGTCTTAGTTAACTTGGTACGTCTCACTTGACTTAGGGAACTTTATGAAGTTCACGAAATTCATAAAATTTGTCCATAAGCTATTTGCTAGCCGGTCTGGTGAATTTCCTAACTTTTCATCCTTTAAACTCGAACCGGCTATAATGTTAGTCTATAAATTATATCAGTTGACTACGTAAATTTTCGTTCCAAAATTCTATCTAATTCAACGTCTACCTGTACCGAAAATTGACCCTGAGGACACCGATAGGCAAATTATGATCGGGCGTTGAAAGAGACTATGCTCATTGGAATCGGAATATTTTTCTGATTAAATGATACGAAAATATTTTTCCTAAAAAGGCGATATTTTTTTTATAACTTGAAACGATTTTCGTCTAAGGGGTTCAATTCGTGAAGTTGATTTGCGAAGTGTTTGAGTTCGCAAATCCTTGGATTCGTAAACTCGACTCGCCAAATAATTGCAGCCCGCGAAGTGCTTGGACCCGCAAACGCACGAGTTTGCAAACCCTCGATCGGCCCGCAAAGTTGTTGGGTTCGCAAACCCTTGGTCGACCCGCGAAATGTATTGGACCCGTGAACCTCCATTCGCAATCCTCGTGGGGTTCGCAAAGTGTGGAGTTCGCAAACTGATGAGCCCGCAAAATGATTTGGATGCAAAAACTCCGGACCCGCGAAGTTGGGGTTTGCGGCTTGTGGGAATTCATCAACTTGGACGGGTTCGCAAATCTCCTCAGCCCGCAAACTTCCACGGATTCGCACAAGGTCCCATTCGCAAGATGGGGCCGCGAAGTGCATGAATTCGCAAAACTCCAACTTTGCGGCTTGTATGCGTTCGCAGAGCACAACCCGCGAACTTCGATGAATTCGCAAAGTTGGCCCCGCCGAGTTTTTGGATTCGCGAAATGAGTTCGCGAACCTGAGTTCGCAGAGTTTGTACTTCGCGAACTCATTCCTAAACAAACACCATCTAATCCGCGATAGGCTAGTTATGAAGATCAAAAAGGTGACTTTTCAAGAACTCTTTTGAAGGTGGTATGAATTCCTTAAACCCTAATGTCCAGGCTTAACAGAAATGCTAGTCTAAACTTAACCTCTCATGCCTAATAATCCATAGAACGTGTTATTACAAAACTAAGATTACTAAATCAAAGTTAGGACGCTTCTCGGGGGGTTAAAATCGCATAATCCCTAATGTGTAGTACTTATTTTCGTGTTTAAAGCTCTAAGATACCGAAATGCCTAAACGAGGATACGAGTGTTAGGGTGAGGATTCATTACCTTTCACTCGGCGTGTTTTTCGCCTGGTTTCTCCTCCCTCTTTGGCTAAGCTCACGTTAGTTTCTTGGCTATGGAGTTTTTTTTTTTTTTTGTGGACTTCAAATGAGTTTTAGGTGTAATTTTAAGTGGCTAAGGCTTTAGGTAACGAAAATATCCCTTGATTCAAGGAGGGTTTCTCTAAGCAATATCCCTAAGTGAGTTGGGCCCAATATTTTGATTGGCCCAATTCTTACATCTAGTCCAATCTTTATTCATGACCCAAATTCCTTTTTGCCTATTTACGAAAATTCCTAAATAAATTAGGGGTTACTTGGTACGAATTAATTGCACTAAATTCAAGAAATCGCCTAAGCATGTAAATTTTCCACACAAATTCCAAGTAAGTCACATAAGCACGAAGGTAACATACGAAAAGCGCGTAATTGCATTCCACATTTTATGCAAATTTATTGGCCCTAATGTGCTTACAAGGACTCGGGTGCTACAGAGATGTTGTTGCAAACTTGGACGGGCGGGTCTTTTCTCCCTTTTTTTCTTTTTGTTTCGAGGCTACAGGAATCTTGAAGGCAGCTGTTGTAAGACCCGTAAGATTAATTACGGGGTTTACGGCATAATTAAGAGCAGAGAAAATTAATTAGAGACATAGTTGAGTAATTACGTTAGGGAGAATAGGATTTTGGGTAAAATATTTTACTTAGGACACGTAATTAATCCATGCCCAATGTGCGATATATGATTACATGCTCTTACATGACATATGTGTCTACATGACTTCATGTGATGTGATTTATAATCCCTATATGTGTTACGAATTATGATTATGTGATCTATGTGAATTCATGAAGTATGTGTATATGAGTTATGAGGACTTAAGGAATTTTAAGCCACTAGTACACGTGGCATGCACGTAAGAAATCGCCGAGCTCAAATTGAGCAAGTTAGAATCGGCCGATTCCCATACACGTGAAATTAGAATTATGGGGTAAATCGACTAGGAATCGGGCGATTTAACGAAACCGCATTTCGGGCGACTTGTTACATAGGAGACGTTGATCGAAAATGAATTAGGACATTTAATCGGGCAGCACTTGAATAGTATAGGTTTCGATCAAGTTAGAAATCGGGCGTTTTCGCTAAGCTCCACTAAGCCTCATTTCGGGCGATTAAAATAGAAACCACCCGTGGCATAAGGAGAAGAAATCGCCGAGCTTAACTGGGACAACGTGAAATCGGGCGATTTCTTAACCCAATCCTAGAGATCGGACGATTTATGCCTAGGATGAAGTATAATCGACCAATTTGAAAATAAAATAGAAGGAATAAGGGAATGAAGAAAATGACAATAGTTATGTGGGAATTGGGCCATGCAATGTTGGGCTAGAAATTTCATAGTTGGTCCAATCCATAAGAAAAACAAATAGGAGACAACTCTCCCTAAAATAAGGAAAAACCCACGTCCCACGCCATACCTTCTTGCAAAAATATCTACCTAGCACACTTTAATCTCTCAACCTCACTCAAGAACCCAGCAAAAATCAAGTGAAAGGAGAGGAGAAGGGGCCGAAAGATATCAATCCAGAGGACACCCCAAATAGCTTGGAAATTCAAAGAAGTAAGTGAAAAACATTTCCCTAAACCTTGCTATTCCGTAAATTAAGATTTCTAGGTGTATTCTTCACCTACATCACATAAATAAGTTCAAATTCTCAAACTTGGGTGTTTCGACCATTAAGTTCGAATTTATGAACTTTGGAATATATGATTACGCTGCTTATTAATTTCTATGTGTTAGCCGTAAGCTTTGAACCCAATATGTGTGTTTTTGAATGAATATACACGTTTATATGCTTAGCAAATAATTTTGGGTGCTTGAGCTGTTTCGGGTAGATGAATTTCGAATCGAGTGATTGTTTAACAGTTTTTAGATTGAGGGTAGGATGTGGTGAAATCGGGCAAATTCAACAACACTTGAAATCGGGCCATTAGGACATAGTAGATAAATTACTTAACCAGTTACTTTCCGGCAGTTTTAATAATCGGGCAGAATTGAAATAGAACTGCTACTTTATACATCCCCAGAATCGGGCGTTTTCAGCAAATAAACTTTCACAAAAATCGGGCGATTTACACTAAACCAAAATCGGGCGATTTTCTCTACAACACGTGTCGAATGGCCATGAAATCGCCGAGTTCTGATCAAAATCGGGCAGAACCAAATCCCGTGAGGAAATCGGGCGAAAATCGTCAGCGCGGGCTGCTTTCAAATCGCCGAACGACCGTTTAAAAGAAATCGGGCGATTTCTCGCTGCAACACGCGTCAAGCAACCATGAAATCGCCGAATTTGCATTCTAATCGAGCGAAACCTTGCATTTTGAGAAATCGGGCATTTCAACAGCTCGAAGTCGAAATCGACGAAGAAATCGCCGAGAGTCCGTCAAATCGGGCGATGCTAGTGAGCACTCAAATCGCGCGATTCCAAGCCGACTTCAAGTCGTGCGACTCCAGTGCCTCGACAAATCGGGCGATTTCCGTCAGTGGCTCCTCAAATCTGGCAAATCAAATTAAATCTAGTTTCGGGCGGAAACACCTTGAAACGACAATAATCGGGCGATTCGTCGAGCTTTATATACATAGGGCGCGATAAAATACTAACATAGCAGAGAGTAAAACAGACTGACTTAGAAAAATTAGCAAGATAGTACGATTGCGTAACAATTTCAATATGGTTAGCTAAGCTAGATAATGTACTGATACGACAATATTTTTATGATTTAAAAGGTCGAACAGTAGGAAATTCCCGAGGAGCTAAGTACGCGTAGCTTGGACGACAGGTAAGTGGAAATCAACTACGACACGTAACTTATGTGTGCATGATTAATGTGATTCCGCGCTTATGTGATTACGTGACCTTACGTGGAATTTACATGAAGTGATTTATTATTACGCATGAAGACATGAAATGCATATACGTATGAACACGACATGAGCATTTGCACGCATAATTAGTACGAAAAAGCATGAGGTACTAGTGTGCCTAAGATCGTCTGTGAGCGATAGATATACGCCGATATTGGCGTTTGTGTCGACTCAACGAAGAGTCACGGCTCTTCTAAGCGACCATGGCGATACGATGCCGAATTACCTGTTATGATAGGTAAGGGTATACACCGTGGCGATCATGATGCCGAATATGCCTGAATCACGATAGGCAGGTGGAACCCCATAGCGGAAGACGCAACCTGGAGGATGCGACACGAGGGAATCGCGACACAGAGGGAACCTCTGGTGTTGGCGACCTCGGGGTTGGCTACCAGTGAGAAGCGTCCGCGTGACAGGCCTCACTGGGATTGAAAGGTGCCCTCGGGTAACCTCCCAGTGCGCGAGCCATCACATATGTATGAATCCCTTGTGGATTAAGAGCTCTATGAAATGGCGCATAGTAAGATTGAAAGCCGAGGGCCCATATGAAGTACGAGTCCAAAAGAGTATGAACGTCAGAAAGCAACGGCGTGGATTGTCGTTGCGAGTTAGGACATGTGTGAGAATTAAAAAGCATAGACGCGGATTGTCTTTGCGAATTAGGGCACGTGCATTCATGCATATTTTCACTTACTGAGCCACGGCGGCTCACCCTTACGTTATGTTTGTAGGTACGAGCGAACATGATATGTGATCGCCTAGCCGGCAAGGCATGCTTTTGAAGCTTCCGAGCGTCTTTTGGGGGTGGTGTGTACGTGGACGACGACCTGTGAGGCCGGGCGCATAGGAGATTCTTTTGCTGCAAATATATATACATCCCATGTATTTAGGACTTGAATGTAGTTAGGAATACGGAAGCACCCTTTTGACATGTAAAGAAACAATGTTCCTTTACGAATAGGAAAAATTTCTACCGTATTTTCGTATCTTCTAAGTTATCGTATCATTAGACACTTAGAATTACGTTAGAAATGGTAGCGATGGCTAGGGTCGCTACAGTTGGTATCAGAGCTTCGGTCACAGGTCCTGCAGACTATCCATGTACACACACCCAAAAGCGCGGAAGCGGCCTTGCTTGTAAGTGTTATGTTTACGCAATTGTTTGAATGATATGATTGATTTACCTTAGGGACAACAGGATAAAACGAAATACGATGGTTAGAATTAGAGGCGAGGGAAGTAGGGATGCCGAACCAAATAGGGAAACGGCAGCCCCTACAGATAGTAGGGATGCGACCATCCTCCAGCTGACGGAGTTAGTCCGTCAGCAATCAGCTCAAATTCAGCAGTTAATCCAGCAGCAAAACGCTGGAGGACAGTCGAGTATCGGACCGCCTCAGGCCGAAAGGATTGAAATGATCGGGGAAAGGTTTCGTAAACTTAAACCCCCGACATTTGAGGATGCCCTTGACCCAAGTTCGGCCGAGGACTGGCTCCGAACCATAGAAAGCATGTTCCAGCATAGTCGTACCCCCAACACTGAAAAGGCCTTGTGCGCGGGATACCTGTTAAGGGGAAGCGCCGGCCACTGGTGGGACATGATTCTAACCCTGGAAGATCCGGTAACAATGACCTGGGAACACTTCAATGAACTCTTCCGTGGAAAGTATTACACCGCTTCCGTTCGAGCTCAAAGGATGAACGAGTTCATCAACCTCCGCCAGGGAGCTATGACGGTAGCGGAGTACATTAGGAAATTTGAGCAGCTCTCCCGATTCGCTGCTCATATGGTGAGCACCGACTCGTTGAAAATCGAGCGCTTCATGGAGGGCCTAAAGCCCGAGCTCTACCGCGACGTTAATGGCAGGATTCCAAGGGGCTACATATGCCCAAGTAGCGGAGCGCGCTCTGGTGGCCGAACAGGCCGAGATGAGGATTTTGCGAGCCCGAGAGAGCAAGAGAAAGTTGGAGCAAGGACCTAAAGGGGACGGAAACAATCCAAAGAGACAGCTCGTCCTTAAGAACGGGAAACCTAACTTCTAAAACCGCCCTAGTCCACCCCAGCAACCTAACCCGAATCAGGGAAGACCCCAACCGAACGTACTAGTATGCCCAAAATGTGCACGGCGCCATTTGGGCGTTTGTTTCTCCGAACACGCCACCTGCTTTAAATGTGGCAAGACAGGCCATTACTCCGTAGCCTGCCCAGAGAACACAAATAGAGGCCAGGGAGCAAATCAGGCCAAGCCGCCGACGGCACCTACTCGGGTATACACGCTCACGGCAGAAGAAGCAGAAGAGAACCCGCCTACGGCGGCAGGTACCCAACCCGTTTAGCGAGCCTCGACTTGCTTTCTGGTGAATATAGAAACCACGTATCGTTTGCATTCACCCTCTACGTGGCGAGGCTCAGGATTATTCCTAGCCGACCTTATCGACACCAGGTCGATATTCGATGCGAATGGTAACCGAAGCAAATAAGCTTTCAAAAATGACAACCCATATTTAAATCGCCTAGGAAGGGACCTAATACTCAATAGGTCCAATATCAGAGCGACGCAATGGAAGCGTGATGGATGCTAGTGATTCTGACCTTTGCTTGAGAATTTGGCGTGTTTCCTAGAAAGAGAGGGATACGTTGCAAGTTCGTCGTAGTTTTCCTTCTCACGCTGAAACCTAACCGCTTAGAGAAAATACTTACGTCTCCTACCACGAGATCGTAGTCATCATCATGATTGGTAGACCAGGGAGGAAGGCCACGATAAGTTGTAGGCACAAGGAAACCAAAGACGGAACCCTATTCCCTTTTGTCTTCACCCCTTATCTAATTTCTAATGTTAGATCGAGATGACCGTCGGGCTAAGATCAACTTTCCTTCTTAGAAGTACAAAATTCGGGAAACTCATTCCGCTTTTGCGAGAATTCACTCCTTTTATTTTTCCTCGTAAGGAAATACCTTTGCAAGCAATCAGGGGATGTTCTACCACTTAACTAATAAGCTAGCTCAACTCCCTACCCTTCTTCGCCCCGACTTATCCCAGCTAACGGAATTTCGGGGGCGAAATTCTTTTAAGGGAGGGAGGATGTAAGACCCGTAAAATTAATTACGGGGTTTACGGCATAATTAAGAGCAGAGAAAATTAATTAGAGACATAGTTGAGTAATTACGTTAGGGAGAATAGGATTTTGGGTAAAATATTTTACTTAGGACACGTAATTAATCCATGCCCAATGTGCGATATATGATTACATGCTCTTACATGACATATGTGTCTACATGACTTCATGTGATGTGATTTATAATCCCTATATGTGTTACGAATTATGATTATGTGATCTATGTGAATTCATGAAGTATGTGTATATGAGTTATGAGGACTTAAGGAATTTTAAGCCACTAGTACACGTGGCATGCACGTAAGAAATCGCCGAGCTCAAATTGAGCAAGTTAGAATCGGCCGATTCCCATACACGTGAAATTAGAATTATGGGGTAAATCGACTAGGAATCGGGCGATTTAACGAAACCGCATTTCGGGCGACTTGTTACATAGGAGACGTTGATCGAAAATGAATTAGGACATTTAATCGGGCAGCACTTGAATAGTATAAGTTTCGATCAAGTTAGAAATCGGGCGTTTTCGCTAAGCTCCACTAAGCCTCATTTCGGGCGATTAAAATAGAAACCACACGTGGCATAAGGAGAAGAAATCCCCGAGCTTAACTGGGACAACGTGAAATCGGGCGATTTCTTAACCCAATCCTAGAGATCGGACGATTTATGCCTAGGATGAAGTATAATCGACCAATTTGAAAATAAAATAGAACGAATAAGGGAATGAAGAAAATGACAATAGTTATGTGGGAATTGGGCCATGCAATGTTGGGCTAGAAATTTCATAGTTGGTCCAATCCATAAGAAAAACAAATAGGAGACAACTCTCCCTAAAATAAGGAAAAACCCACGTCCCACACCATACCTTCTTGCAAAAATATCTACCTAGCACACTTTAATCTCTCAGCCTCACTCAAGAACCCAGCAAAAATCAAGTGAAAGGAGAGGAGAAGGGGCCGAAAGAAATCAATCCAGAGGACACCCCAAATAGCTTGGAAATTCAAAGAAGTAAGTGAAAAACATTTCCCTAAACCTTGCTATTCCGTAAATTAAGATTTCTAGGTGTATTCTTCACCTACATCACATAAATAAGTTCAAATTCTCAAACTTGGGTGTTTCGACCATTAAGTTCGAATTTATGAACTTTGGAATATATGATTACGCTGCTTATTAATTTCTATGTGTTAGCCGTAAGCTTTGAACCCAATATGTGTGTTTTTGAATGAATATACACGTTTATATGCTTAGCAAATAATTTTGGGTGCTTGAGCTGTTTCGGGTAGATGAATTTCGAATCGAGTGATTGTTTAACAGTTTTTAGATTGAGGGTAGGATGTGGTGAAATCGGGCAAATTCAACAACACTTGAAATCGGGCCATTAGGACATAGTAGATAAATTACTTAACCAGTTACTTTCCGGCAGTTTTAATAATCGGGCAGAATTGAAATAGAACTGCTACTTGATACAGCCCCAGAATCGGGCGTTTTCAGCAAATAAACTTTCACAAAAATCGGGCGATTTACACTAAACCAAAATCGGGCGATTTTCTCTACAACACGTGTCGAATGGCCATGAAATCGCCGAGTTCTGATCAAAATTGGGCAGAACCAAATCCCGTGAGGAAATCGGGCGAAAATCATCAGCGCGGGCTGCTTTCAAATCGCCGAACGACCGTTTAAAAGAAATCGGGCGATTTCTCGCTGCAACACGCGTCAAGCAACCATGAAATCGCCGAATTTGCATTCTAATCGAGCGAAACCTTGCATTTTGAGAAATCGGGCATTTCAACAGCTCGAAGTCGAAATCGACGAAGAAATCGCCGAGAGTCCGTCAAATCGGGCGATGCTAGTGAGCACTCAAATCGCGCGATCCCAAGCCGACTTCAAGTCGTGCGACTCCAGTGCCTCGACAAATCGGGCGATTTCCGTCAGTGGCTCCTCAAATCGGGCAAATCAAATTAAATCTAGTTTCGGGCGGAAACACCTTGAAACGACAATAATCGGGCGATTCGTCGAGCTTTATATACATAGGGCGCGATAAAATACTAACATAGCAGAGAGTAAAACAGACTGACTTAGAAAAATTAGCAAGATAGTACGATTGCGTAACAATTTCAATATGGTTAGCTAAGCTAGATAATGTACTGATACGACAATATTTTTATGATTTAAAAGGTCGAACAGTAGGAAATTCCCGAGGAGCTAAGTACGCGTAGCTTGGACGACAGGTAAGTGGAAATCAACTACGACACGTAACTTATGTGTGCATGATTAATGTGATTCCGCGCTTATGTGATTACGTGACCTTACGTGGAATTTACATGAAGTGATTTATTATTACGCATGAAGACATGAAATGCATATACGTATGAACACGACATGAGCATTTGCACGCATAATTAGTACGAAAAAGCATGAGGTACTAGTGTGCCTAAGATCGTCTGTGAGCGATAGATATACGCCGATATTGGCGTTTGTGTCGACTCAACGAAGAGTCACGGCTCTTCTAAGCGACCATGGCGATACGATGCCGAATTACCTGTTATGATAGGTAAGGGTATACACCGTGGCGATCATGATGCCGAATATGCCTGAATCACGATAGGCAGGTGGAACCCCATAGCGGAAGACGCAACCTGGAGGATGCGACACGAGGGAATCGCGACACAGAGGGAACCTCTGGTGTTGGCGACCTCGGGGTTGGCTACCAGTGAGAAGCGTCCGCGTGACAGGCCTCACTGGGATTGAAAGGTGCCCTCGGGTAACCTCCCAGTGCGCGAGCCATCACATATGTATGAATCCCTTGTGGATTAAGAGCTCTATGAAATGGCGCATAGTAAGATTGAAAGCCGAGGGCCCATATGAAGTACGAGTCCAAAAGAGTATGAACGTCAGAAAGCAACGGCGTGGATTGTCGTTGCGAGTTAGGACATGTGTGAGAATTAAAAAGCATAGACGCGGATTGTCTTTGCGAATTAGGGCACGTGCATTCATGCATATTTTCACTTACTGAGCCACGGCGGCTCACCCTTACGTTATGTTTGTAGGTACGAGCGAACATGATATGTGATCGCCTAGCCGGCAAGGCATGCTTTTGAAGCTTCCGAGCGTCTTTTGGGGGTGGTGTGTACGTGGACGACGACCTGTGAGGCCGGGCGCATAGGAGATTCTTTTGCTGCAAATATATATACATCCCATGTATTTAGGACTTGAATGTAGTTAGGAATACGGAAGCACCCTTTTGACATGTAAAGAAACAATGTTCCTTTACGAATAGGAAAAATTTCTACCGTATTTTCGTATCTTCTAAGTTATCGTATCATTAGACACTTAGAATTACGTTAGAAATGGTAGCGATGGCTAGGGTCGCTACAGCTGTTGTTCGGCTTGGTGAGGGCATGAGTTGGTCGCCTTTAATATCGGTGCAGTCACAGGGGCACAACGGCTGTGGTGGGTGCCTCCCACGACCACCAAGTGTTCGATGAAATGCCATAGAAGAAAGCTAAGAACAGCAACCCAGAAAACTTCCAAAAACAGCCATTGAATCCAAGCCACGACTCCATATCTCACGTTCCAAGCCCTCGTTTCCCACAGACGGCGCCATTTGATGCGGGTTACGACCCCGATCAACAATATTTATGGTCCGGGAATTAAAGGTGAGTGCCGGTTAGGATGAAATCGTGGTTGAATGTATGAAGAACGAGACGGAAAAAGTAAAGGAACAGAGATTTACGTGGTTCGGATTCGAATGAATCCTACGTCCACGGGCCACCGGAGAATATTCACTATTAATAGAGGAAGATTACACACTCAAGCTCACTTTCTCTCATGTTTACAAGTGATTCCAACCTTTAGAAAGTGAAGAGAAGATAATGAGAGGGAGGGAGAACATGTGTGTGTTCTTGGTGTGTTAGTGTGTGTAGGGCGTGTGGAAGATGATGTAAAATGGATAAGAGCCCTTATCTATACTTGTAGGCCCGTCTAGGATTTGGTACTGCCTCCCCTCGTCAGGTCTCCCGGACGCTTCCTGGGCTCTCCTGAGCACTTTCTTTGGCCCTTTGAAATAGCTCCGTAGCTCTCTGGAATATCTCCCGAGCTCCTCCAGATATCACTTTCGTACTTTGTCCTTGTCGAACCTCGTAGCTAGTCCTTGTCTCATTCGAACCCAACCTCCTACTCTGTTATTTGTGGGTTGTCAGGTCAGGAGGAATGCTGGATCGCAGGTCACCCCTATCAATATATATTATATATATATTCCAACTAACATACCCTATATTCTAAAAATTAGTCATACTCGAGAATCATGAATTATTCTAGCCAAAAGTTTTCATAGGTCTGAAAATTGAATTCAACTGCCCGAATTTAAATTACTTTACTTCCTATAATTTCATCCCAACTGGTTTTTTTTTATACCAAAGCATATATAAAACAACACTGAACATTTACACAACACGGTCAATCCAAAAATTAGACTTTTCGAACCATTCAAGAGTCCCACATAAAATCATAGATCACGTAAGCAAATAAACTATATTAATTTTACATATTGTGCGTGCTATTTTCACCTACCTCTTACTTCCAGTAATGCGATTTGCTAAGGGTTCGCTGAACTGGTCCAATCTGGTTCTTAACAGAGTTATTGAAGTCTTGCCCTCTTTGCTTCCTATTTCTTATGTTTCACTTATGAGGGTTTTTGTCTCCCTTTCACTACTCCTCATGATCTTTCTATTAATGATTCAATATATTTTGGTAAGTATGAACTACTTAGGGAACGGTGAATGATGGAACTAGTAGGTCTCGATAATTCCCTCTAGATAAGCAGAGTTACAAGTTATCCTCATTGATATTTTTGCACATACGGGCTATATTTCGAGAATTAACACTTAGTGCAGCCCAATCTTAATTAATCTAAGATCACTATTTTGGTCCAATCCCTTATGGCTATAATTCGAAATTAATCCAAAGTTGTTACACTTTATATTTCTCGTCTAAAATCTTGAATACTTAATCGAAATGTCAACCTTAAATATTTACGGACCACAAAATCCTGAAATTATATCACTACTCAAAAGGAGTTGAACCTTCGACAAAGGCAATGGATGGAATTGGTTAGTGACGACGATCTAATCACTGATTATCATCCAGGGAATGCCAACGTGTTAGCCGATGCACTTAGGAGAAAATCTTTCAGCCCACTTGCTTCGATTCGATCGGAAACAACTGAAAGGCCTTCTCGCTTCATCATGGGGAGGCAAGTAAAGCTTTATTGCTTGCTAAATTCGAGGCTAGAACTACCTTGTTCTAGCAGATTCGATAAAAGCAATCGAAAGATGATCATTTACAACTCATTGCAAAATAAAAACAAGGAGAGGCGAGCGACTTAAAATTCGAGACGATGAAATTTGACTTTTCGAGATCGTATCTGTGTACCATCAGACGTTGACCTTCGTAAAGCCATCCTCGAGGAAGCTCATTCCGCCGCCTATGATATGCATCCTGGTAACACAAAATGTATCGAACTCTTCGAGAAAATTACTGGTGGCCCGTTATGAAGCGAGACATTGCAAACTTGGTATCAAAATGCCTATCATGTCAACAAATCAAAGCGGAGCATCAGAAGCAACGAGCACTCTACAATCTCTTCCAATTCCCGAGTGGAAATGGGATAATATCACTATGAATTTCGTATCTAGGCTACGCCGAACTCAAAAAAGCCATGATTCAAAATATGGTTCATCGTCGATCGTTTAACCAAATCGCCTTTTTTTTTTCTTTCGGTGCGTACAAAAGATAGCTTAGGAAACCTGGCCAAGCTGTATGTTGATGAAGTCGTAAGATTAAATGGCATGTCAGTGTCCCTTATAACTGATCGTGACCCGCAATTTACTTCCCATTTTTGGCCAAGTCTTCAGAAAGCATACGCGGTTACTATTCAGTATGGCATATCACCCTCAGACAGATGGGCAATCGGAGAGGATGATTCAAACACTTAAAGATATATTACGTTCAGTGGTTTTGAATTTGAGATGCAGCTGGGATAAATATGTGATGCTAATGTAATTTGCTTATACCAACAATTTTCATTCGAGCATTGGTATGAGCCCGTACGAAGCTTGTTCTGGCAGTACGTGTCGAACACCTCTCTTTTCGGATGAAGTAGGCGAATAAAAGATTTAACAAATTGAGTTGATTGAAGATGCAACTGACAAACTGAAACTTATCCGCGATAGGCTCAAAGCAGCTCAAGATCGACAAAAGAATTATGCAAATAATTGGAGGTGGGAGCTGGAAGTCCATGGAGACAAAGATTTCATAAAAAGTTTATCAATGGAAGGGCGTATTAAGGTTTCAGCATCGTGTAAAGCTCAGTCATGTATATTATTGGTCCATTTACAATCACAGAAAGGATTGTTGCGTATAGATTAGAGCTACCATCGAAGCTGTCACAAACCCATGACGTCTTTCACGTGTCCATGCTTCGGAAATACGAACTAGATCCTTCGCATATACTTGAGTCGCCACCACTTGCATTGAAGGACAATCTTTCTTACGAAGTAAGACCAATTCAAATCTTGGATTGACAATAGAAGAATCTACGTAACAACTCCGTTCCTATGGTGAAAGTTCTTTGGCGAAGCGACCAAGTCCAAGAAGAAACATGGGAGTCACTATGCGCTGTCGATATCCATACCATTTTTATTAGGTATGTTTACGTTTCGGGGATGAAACTTTTTGAAGGGGGAGATAACTTTGAACATCTTAACCAAATCTCAAGTGTAGCCCAAATGTTTTTAAAAAAAGCTCAGCCCGACTCAAATTTTATCAAACAGCCCAGCCCATATAGATTGATTCACGTTTTCTTTATTCATCATTATCATCTCTATTTTTTTTCATCCTAAGGTATGGCTATGTGAGAAACCAACCGAGCAAGCCAGGAGAACGTGGGAACCCATGGAAACTTGACCATCTAGGAATAAATGTTTGCTTAGTTTGAGCTGCATAAAGGTGAGGAGCCTTCTTCCTCAATTAATTCAATCAAGGATACTTGTGCGAGCTGTTACGAAATTTTGAAAAATCCTGTTTGCACAACCTCTGATTTTAGTGAATTTAACCGACAGTACACCAATTCTTGATAAGCCTGTTTCTGTGGAAATACAACGTTCTCAGCTGTTCACGGCTTTTAAAATCATCTCGATCCGATACTTGTGTGAGCCATACGAAATTTTGTAGTTTCTGCCATCAAACATAAATTTCCTAGTTAATTGTCAAAGAATTTTGAAATATTATTTATTTCTGGTCTAGATGCTCTTCAAATAGAATTACAAATTCAAATAAATGTTCTTATAGTAGTTTCAGCGCTCTTTTCGATGCCGGATCTCCTGACTATGTCGTAATTTTTAAGAACCTTGCTTATCATTGATATATATTGATCTCTTGAACTTGTGATCTCATACTTTAGGTGAAGGGACATTGAGATGAGGCCCGAGGGCAGCTGCGGAGGCCGAATAGCTAGGCATACGTTGTGAGTTGATAGTACGGGGACACTTTCCCTTCATGGAACGTGGGAACCTCGCGATGACTCATTTTATATTCGTCGTTTCGTGGAATTATATGATAATTTGTCTAGGCTAGTGAGCCTTGTCGGCTATAGGGTGTTGATATTTGTTGGCTTAGGAATATGCCGTCGAATGCTATACGAGGATTAGATTGTATAGGGCATTAGCTTATTTATCATTCGACCTTTTTGTGTAATAAAATATTTTTCGTGTGTTTATTGAAAGGCATTGTTCGTTTATTGGATATAAGAGTTCTTTACTTGTCATTCGGTAAAGCAATAAATGAACAAGTCCAAATGTATCGAGTTGAGTCACTGTTCTCGATGGGCACGAGAGAGGAAGACACCAGTGGACTCTTAACCTGGAACATCAAAAGTCCGTAAGCCTTAGGCTCCTGTTGGGTGTTGGATAACCGATCACGGCTTATTTGTAGATGATCTATCATGTGCCGATATCCCGCTTGAAAGCGGAGGTAATGACTTGTGATATGAACCGAATCAAGGGATTGAATTGTTTCCTGGACTCTGACTCACGGGTTGTACGGTCGAACATGGCTTATTACTCAAGGTGTGTCAATTACCGACGACAACACTATAGTAGTCTACATGAACCTTAGATCGAAAGGGGCTTTGACGGAGTTGACTTCGAAGTCTCGACTGTCGCTGGTTCCCCTCGACCTGAATTGTTGTTGCATGGGTCAGCGGGCCAGATGCAGTCTTCATAACGATTTGTGATTGCCGGGCTTAGAACGCCAAGTACGAATTCGCAGTCTCGTAAGTAATCGAGACAAGTGTCCTTTGTGGACGGCGGCGGGTGTAATACCCGTAAATTTTAAAGATGAGATTTTGATGTAATTACCTATGCAATTTGCGAATGGGTAAAATAACCCACTCGTAATTTTGCCGAAATGCACATAAACCCCCGTAGTGTTTTTTATTGCGCGGTACTTCCTCGTGGTTTAACTAATGTTGCACCGTGCCCCCGGGCAGCAGTTTTGCCCGAATTTGGATTACACGCGCTTTTACTGCAGGTGGTTAAGCTTGGACCATATTATTTACTGTTAAATGATCAGAATAACCTCAACTATTCACCTTCTTTTCAAATGATAACCCCCGGGGGCAGCAGTTTTGCCCGAAACTGGATTATACGCGCTCAAATGACCATATTATTTACTGTTAAATGATCAGAATAACCCCAACTATTCACCTTTAGTCATTTAACAGTAAATAATATGATACAAGCTTAACCCACCTGCAGTAAGAGTGCGTGTAATCCAATTTCGGGCAAAAACTGCTGTCCGGGGTGTACGGTGCAACATTAGTTAAACCACGATGGAGTACCGTGCAATAAAAAACCACGGGGATTTATGTGCATTTCGGCGAAATCACGAGGGGGTTATATGCATTTCACCCTTTGCGAATTAAGACCGAGATAAAGAAGTTCAAGTCTTGGAACGAGAATATAAAACTTTCATAGTTTCAAATTAAATATCAAAATTTAGTCAAGGAATATCCAAAAATAATATTATAAGGATTTATAAGGTAGGCTATGTTTAATAAAACAATCTACGGATTTGTGATGTTGGGCCATATGTGATGTGATTATTTTTGGCCCAAGCTCTCAAGGATATACAATAATAATAACGTTACTTAAGCAATAGGAAATAAGATAAGCAACTTGTCACATCATCTTGAAAAGCTTATCTAGTTTATGTAGTGTATTAAAATCACAAAAAGAAAAGAACCCCTTATGAGAGCAAAGTGAAACACAAGTGGAACACAAACACTCCAACATCGAAAATTAAGCTCCAAGGTATGAAAATTTATATGTAAAGTGGAGTTGTCTATTCTATTTATGATACTTTGAGGTGTAACATGTCTTTAATATGTAAATAGAATAGATTTTTGGGGAAAGATTCGTGTTTTATGTGTTGGAAATAAGTCTCAGATTTATGAAAAACAGTATTAGATATTACTTTGTGAGTTCAGGTTGAAGCTTCGACTTCAGGACAGTTGTATAAAGACTTTAGGGTTTGTAGGTTAATACATGCTTAATAACTAAGAAGTTTCGATTGTGTGGAGCTTTCGGTAAAAGCTATTTTAATTATGTGACCCTAGGGAACTTTTGCTGTATGAAAACATTTATAGATGTTTGAATTTAAGACAAACCATTTTCTGGGTTAGAATAATTTTCAAAGACGATCTTGATAGTATCGTTTTTAGGGTTTTGAAAGAATAATTGTTTTGAGGGAGTATTCGGGCGACTTAGGTAGCCTAACCCTTTTTGAACGTCGGACGATTTAAATTGGTGTGGGTATCGACCGGAACTAGGCATTAATGTGTAACCATTTGACCGATTTAATGATTTAATGGAACTAGGCGATTTTGGCTTGGGGACACGTCGAATCGGGCGACTTGTAAATCATGCAATCGGGCGATTTGTGAGGAGTTGAACAAATCGGCGAAAGTAAACTTTGATTTTAACTAATCGGCCGAATGGTTGAAGGTTTAACAGCAAATCAGACGACGACATGTAGGCACTGGAATCGGGCGATTGGATGAATGAATAAATTCGGCGAAACTCGCCTCATGCATGAACAAATCGGGCGAAACTAACGTATATGCATAAACAAGTAGGGCGGTTATGATATATGTAGAAACTTTCAGCGAAACTAAGTTCGAGCACTAAGAATCGGGCGATTCCGAATAATTGCAAAGCTATTTTAGCCAAGCAACACTTTCGGGCGATCCAGGGTATTTCACGATCAGGCGAATTCAAGCCTAGACCAACTCGAGGAATAGTACATATACTAATAATATTTAATGTGCAGAGGTCCGAGAATTAGTAAGTTCACTAGATACCGTGACTGATTATGTCAGGACGACAGGTAGGTGAATTATTCATCTACAATACGTAAACACTTATCTGAGTTATGTGCTTTTATGTACTTCGATGATTTACGTGATTTACGTGTTTTTACATATATTTCATGTGGAATCACATTTTCGTATGTTATCACGTTTATATGCATGGCATATGCATATCATATCACAGAGGTGGGATAATTACACTATCTTGAGACGGTGACGAATTGAGATAGTGACGAGAGGGGTAGACTGAGATGATTGTGATTGTTGACTCGTTGAGGAGTCGAGGTTGGTACTCAAATGACACCTGACAGCAGACAGGTGTGATCGATCTGTCTACTCGGGCGTGAACGTCCCGAGGTGCAAAGTCGTCGTGATTTTTATTTTAAGCGGAGGGACCTGACAGGGGAGTTGCGTGAACGTCAAAATGCTGTAAGCGTCGGCAACCGCTTACGGAAGAGCGACCTAGCAGGGCAGTTGCGTGAACGTCAAAACGCTGCTAAGTAAGCTTCCGCGTGATAGGCGCGCGAGGTGTCGAGTCTGACCTAGGGCCATGTGTTGTGTGATTTGAGACAAGATCGTGAGAAAAGAAAGAGTGTACATTGCATGCGAGACATTGGGATTGGGATTGGGACTGAGTGTACACGTTCATTCATGCATTTTATTCACCTACTCGGCGAATTGCTCAGTGTTTACGTGTTGCAGGTACCGAGTCTGACGTTGATACGCGTCAAGACTGAGGCGGCTGGTGGCGGTGCTCCACGGACTTTTGAGGGCAGGGCGTTACATGGATGAAGACCTGTGGAGCGACAATAAGGTTTTTGTTCTTTTGACATTTTGGTGCTACGGCCTTTGTATAGATCGGATTTTCTGAATGATGTTGTAATATATTATTTTAGGAGAAAGTTTTTAATAGACTGGCCTTCCGCGGGTTACGTTGCTGAAATCCGCCACTAATCTTAGTTAGAAAATGAGGGTCGCTACAACCTGAAATTACGAAATCCTTAGCCAATGTATTGAACTAACTCATGTGAGACATGGTGGGTACTGGTAATTTGCCTCGTCTCCGTTTTATAATATAATCGAGTTTAGTGAGTTTGACATAGACCATGGCTCTCACTCGATTGTGACACAGATGAAGGCTTTATACGTAGCACTATTATATATAGTGAGGTTCTGGAATAAAGACTGGCTCGAAATTTGCACTCGAATCGGGTTACGGTCCGGTACTGCGGGATTGGCTACGTGACTACCGGACTCTTCAATTCCTACCTTGCCGATTGAGTCGAACCTATAGAGTCGGGCTTAAACGGATCATCAACCTGTATTGATAAGGAGAGAATGTACTTTGGGCCTTAACGGGCCTTGGGCCGTTGAGCCGCGCCTTAGTGGGCCTCGGGCCGTTTAATTTACCGAAGTTAGTTGGTAACACCTTATATACCACATTAACCCTAGGTATATTAAGGCCCAATCACTAAAGTTTAACTATTTAAATACTAGTCCAAAGCCCAAGCTAAAAGGATAATTACAAAATTAATCCCAAGACTTATACTATTGACACAATCTATAAATATCCTAACAATTTCCCCCTCTGTGTCAATTGTTGGGAGTCTTGGATCTTGGCCGTTGTTATGGTGGATTAGCGAGTGTGTGTTTCGTGAAGTCCTAGCTTGAACTCGAAGGCACGGAGATTCCTTCGAAGGACCATTCGATCAGCTATATCGTCAATGAACTTCGCAAACTTGGATCGACAGAGTGGATCTTCTTCCGAAAGGATGCGGCAAATCCTTATGAGTTTGTCTTGGATGATGGTGAGCGTCCCATCCGAGAACTTTGCCACTTCGGAGCAGCGCAGCAGCCTCATATTTCCCTTGTAGTTCGAGTAGGCAACTGCCGGATCATCTCCGTCGATCACATCGCCCTCTCGGTAGTCGTCCGCGTTCTTGAAAGATGGGCGAGTCAGGTTCACCTTCTTCAGGTTGTGCTCCACCGCCATCTACAGATCGTGGGTGGCGAAGAATCTGACCTGTTGGAGCATGTGGCGGTTGAGAGCCACATAACCCATAGTGACCGGTTCAGCCCGTACGAGATGTCCAGAACTTCTAACGACGAGTCTGAACTGTTTCATGGAATCCAGTATGCTGTACAGGTCACCCAGGCGCAGAAACTTGAAGTCTGCCTCACTCACTTCACTGTAGCTCTCATCCTGCCTCATTACCGTGAACAATGGATAGTGAACACGTCCTTTCGACTCTTCGCGAAGGTCAGTGACTTTGCAAATGGGGGCCCGATTCATTTCCAGAGCGATGTTTTCTTCATCGGTCAGCGTCCTCTTTGTGCACTTGTGGCAAAGAAGGCTCCATCGGTAGAGCTTCTTCTTTTCCTCGCTCCAATTTTGGATGTTCATCAGCTCATATTCGTCGAAGGTCGTGATGATCTGCTCCTTGCGCCGCCAGATCCTCTTCCTGATCTCTTCTTGGAATGGCGCGGTGATCATTTTGTTTTCCCACGGTGCTTTCGGTATATCCGCCGTGGGCACATCCTGTTGAGCAGCAGGAGCCTCAACTTGCTGCGCTTGGAATTGTAGAATGTTCTCGAGCTCGGCGGGTTCGACGTCGTACTCCTCTCCGTTCTCGTCGTCTGCAGTGTTGATCAGCGTAAGCGAAGCTTCCTTTAGCAGCTGTCGAGCATTTTCCACCAACTTTCTGGCTGCTGCTGCATCGGCGGGTGTGTACAGCCATTCATCGTTAAAGATGTAGGCCTCGATCTCGTTTTGTGCGCAGTAGAAGTCCTCGGAAGCTATGTTGGAATCGGTATTGAGAGGGGTATGACTGTGTGGTGGCGAGGGTGTTGCGTCGGAGGAGTTTGTGGATTGTGGGGATGGTTGTGGTGGGGATTCTGGTGGCTCGGTTGAGGTGATGGTTTTGGCGAGGATGACTTGGGTGTCGGGTGGTGGAGATGTGGTGGTGGCCTCTAACGTCGATGTGACAGTTAGAGGTTCTGAGATGGTGGGTGGAGAAGGTGTGGTGGTGGTCTCTAATGCCGATGTGACGATTAGAGGTTCGGAGACGGTAGTAGGTGGTGGTGAGGGTGATTTGGCTAGTGACTCGGGGTTAATAGGGTGGAATTTTTGGCTAGTGGGGTGTGAGGTTTCTGTTGCGGGCGTCGTTTTAAGTGCAGAGGAGGAAGGCGGCGTTGATTGTACTGGTCCTTGAGTTTGTGAGGCTTGCTGCCTATTCTCCCCCTCGCGGCGATCTTGATCATCGTCTTGATCGTCGCGCCTGATCCCGCTAGACTCGCCTTGAGTACGGCAAGTCATTGGTTGAGTCATGATTTTCTTCATTTGCTGTTCCTCCTCGTCGAGTTCCGTCATTGATTCGAATCTTTCTCGTAGGATGTAGAAGAGCTCCTTTGCAGAAATGGAGGAGAGAACAGCTTCTGCGTCCACATTTTGCGTTGGTGGTGGCGTCTCCGGGGCCACACCTTTGCCTTTGTCGATGGTGGACGCATCTAGACGCGCATAGACTTTGTCGAGGATGGACGTCTCAAGAGTCTTTGCAAACTCTTGAAGACGAGTCTCTAGCGCGGTCTCGGTGACGAACTAAGATAAGTTTAACAAGTTGGAATCACGAAGAAATCCAACTGTCACCGAATCGGAGAAGATAGCCGATCGGCCGCCCGTTTGCACAAAGGGAAAGACGGGGTCACTAAGACTTCCCGTTGGCATCATCGATGAGACAGACTCAAACGAATGATGGCCTAGGCTCACGGTTGTTGTGATGTTGGCCGTGCTAGGTCTTCCGCTCTCAGTCACAGAGACATCACTGAGCATTCCGACAGAATCACGAAGACTCTATAGTGCAGTAAAAGGTGTATGTGTCCTAGAAACGTAATTATGGGGAGTGAGGGCACTAGACTCGATGTGATTGAAGAGGATGCAGTCTGAGGCGAAGGACTGCTTGTTTCAACATCGACTATCTCCAAGTGGGATGTCGATGGCATACGTGGCTCCTCGTGGAATGAAATATCTTCCTGTAGAGAGGAAGATAAGTGGATTGGTGGGGTCGTTGCGTGGTTGAGCCAAATGCCACGTCTTCTACACGGGAGGTGAACACATCACCTCCTGTACTTATGGGTTGGGCTCGGCTTGTCTGTGACTGAGGAGGTCGATCGTGTTTTTGTTTTGATCGACGCTCCGTGGTGCGGCTTACGTCATCCTCACGTGACCGTTTTTCGGTCGCGGGTGGAAGAGGATGCGGCGCGACCCGGTGACTTTTTAGAAGTGGAGGTGGGGTTTTGGCTAGTCCCGGGGTTAGGAGCAGTGGGGTTGATCTGCTCCGTAGGGACAATGGATAGTGGACGGGGGCTTTCGCGGAATGTGGCGGTGGAGGCGCGATATTCTCGTACGTGCGGATTGGTCGGGTCTGCATAGGCGATAACGTCGTCCGGGATTATAATAGCGTGTCGATCTTTTGCCGGAGTGTTTTTCTTGGCGAACTTCTAGACAATGGGGATTACGAAGTGTTCAGTTGCTGGGCGGACGCGGATGTTGGTGGAGAGCAGGCGGAAGTGTTTGATGAACGTTGGGAGCCACCGCATGTAGGGTACAAAGCGGTTTGTGACTGCCTTGGCGACTTCCCGATCGCGACGTTGAATCATGGAGACGAGGTCCATCCATATTATTTCAGCGTAGTTGTACTTGCGGTTGTGGGCGATGCCGGTTAGGATGGTAAGGATTTGATGTTTGCCACGGTCCTGACCAGCATGCTTCCCTGAGATGCATTTGTTTATCAGTAGATACAGTGTTCGCCAGGGTTGAGGTAGATTGCGTGTGGTGACTTCGCTGAGAACAAGTGGGCCTTTCTTCTTCTTGTTTTCTGGTTGATAGCCCAATCTGTCGATGTCTTCAATAAGTTGTTCGTGCGTCGGTAGTGGATCATAGGATGAGTAGACAGGGAGGTCAAGAACTTCTTCGACGATCTTGCGGGTGAGGACTACTGTTTCTTGATCGATTGTGGCGGACATTGCTGAAGCGCGGTAGTGTGGTCCAGCAATCTGCAATGTGTGCCAGAATTGTTGAAGATAGACTTGCGCTTCTGGCTCGCCATGAGTGAGGGCGTGGCGGAGTGGATGCCCTTTGAGGATCTCTATGATGATGGGAGCATCGCACCGGAAGTTGTCCAAGTCCACCATGTGGTTGTTTGGTATCAAGGCAGCCCATCTACTTGTTGGAAATACCTCCTCGATCGGTGGAACGTACATCAATGTATTGAGTTCGATGCGAGCGACGTCCCTTTGAATTACGGCAGCCTCAAGCGCTTCAAGTGCTTCTTGGTTTGTGTTAGTCATGTCTGTGCTCAACATAAATTGAAGCATAGTTAGTACGGACTAAATTGCGATAAGATGAATTATAGGTAAGTCATGGGTAAAATAAATAAAACGAAGCATAAAAATGCCCAAAATCGTAAAGATAAAAGTGAAGTTAAAACTCAAGCTAAGTAAGAGTCCTTTTGAGATAAAGGCGTTAAGATACAAATGATGGTCATGTGATGGCGAGTTTCGACAATTTTAGAAATTCATACGAAATTTTTCCAACACTTAGAAAATTTTCAGGATTGAAGATGTTTATGTGAGATGAGAAAATTTTGGTGTAGAATTTCGCGTAGGGGAATTCTTCGCAAGTTAAGATATCTAGCAAGTTGTCCAAAATTTTCGCATGTAATGAGAAATTTGCTGATTATCACACATAGACAAGTCAAGAGGACGTTTTCGTATTTAGTGTAAGATTTTTGCATGTAGTGGGAAATTTTCGCACATCAGGAAATTTCACAGTCAGAGTAAATTTTCGCATATATCAAGGGAATTTCGCATTCATAGTAAAGTTTCGCATGCAGTGGGAATTGTCGCATTCAAGTTACCCAAAGATTTTCGCATGTAAGGAAAATTTTCGCACGTTAAAGAAATTTCACATTCAATTTATCCATGAATTTTCGCGTATAAGGAAAATTTTCGCACGTTAAAGAGATTTCGTATTCAGAGTAAGTTTCGCATATAGTGGGAAATTTTCGCATTCAAGTTATCAGATTTATAAGTTATCCAAAAATTTTCTCGGTTAACATATTTTCTCAAAAGTTATTAAATTTTCCCAAGTAGAGAAATTTTTCAAGTTAGCAAACTTTCGCAAGTTTTGAATTTTTCTCAAGTGAAATGAAAGTCTCGCGGAGTGATAAAGCTTTGAAGAAACATCTGCTCAAGTGATAAAATTACTCGGGTTGAAATTTCTTAGTTTTGACAAGTGAAAAGAAATTTCTCGGATAAAATTTTTGCAGATTGAGAAAGTTTCATGATCCGCAAAAAGATGATGCATGTAAGGGTTGATAAATTATTGAACCACTGTAGCTGCGAAAGAATTGATTAGCATGGGTCCGAGAAAAATTTAATTTTGCAGATTGAGAAAATTTTGGTTACTGTAGTTGCGAAATAGTGAAGATGCGAAAAAATGCAATATGACGTGAGGTGTATGAAAGTCTTGCGGGGCATGACTCACTGTAGCAGCAAAAGTTTTAATCGTAAGAAAATTCTCAGATGAAAACTTTCGCGGGACTTCACACACTGTAGCAGCGAAAATTTTAACGCAAGAAATTTGTCTGATAAAATTTTCGCGGAACCTTACTCACTGTAGCAGCGAAAATCTATCGTTAAAGTATTTTTCCTGAAAAGTTTCTCAGTGAAGAACACTGTGCGAAAACGTTCAAAGCGACGCTGTGATTTTTGCCTTAGACCCACTCAAATCTTAACCAAAATGCAATAAACTGGACCCAATCGTCTCGAAATTTGACGGGCAATACATATTTGAGGGTTTTAAACACCGAAAACCTAACATACGTCCGAGTTAAAGCCGAGAAAAAAATAATTTAAAACCTAAAATTTAACAGTCGGGGCTAAAAACGGAGTATATCGAACGAGAAGCAGTTTATTTACGATGTATTCATACCGAAAAGCTGATTTTGACGATGGAGAAAGCAGAAAAACGGAGTTTGAAGACGGATTTGAAGAAGATGACGATTGCGAGGGTTTGAGAAATTTCGAAGAAGGAGGGTGCGAAATTTTTAAAGTTTTCTCGGGAATTTGGAAGGATTGTGAAAAGAGTTAAGTGTTTTGCGGGTTTTGTGACTGTTCATGCGAGATTTTGAGTAAAATGGGCCGAAATTCGCGGGCTTGTTCAAAATTGGATCCTGAGCCGATTTTCGCGGGCTTGGTCAAAATTGGGTCCAACAATTGACCCAGTTTGACCAAAAATTAAAATTTCAACCCAAAATTCAATTGGTCCAACTTTGACTCCGTTTGACCAAAATTTAAATTAAATTTCAGCCTTTTTTTTAAATAGGCAAAATCAGAAACTCCCCCTTAATCGAAAACTCCCCTTTTAAATAACGGAAAAAGCAGAAACTCCCCCTTAATCGAAAACTCCCCCTTAAGAGACATAATTCAGAAGACACATAGAGAATGAAGTGAAGTGAAAAGACATATGTACACTTTATCAAAGTTCATGTAGGGTCGATTGATCACAACTGAATATTCAACATGCCCAACATAGTCACAAGGTGTTGGAATCGTTTGACATCCAACGGTTTTGTGAAAATGTCGGCTAGTTGATCTTCGGTAGTGACGTAGTGCAATTCAATCGTCCCTTGTTCAACATGTTCTTTGATGAAGTGGTGACGAATATCTATGTGTTCCGTTCTTGAGTGATGTACCGGATTACTCGTCATCGCAATCGCACTCTTCGAGTCACAATAAATGGGAATTTTATCAACATAAAAATTAAAAATCTCGTAGTTGGGTTCTCATCCACAAAAGCTGTGCGCAACAACTAGCGGCGGCGACATATTCTGCCTCCGTCGACGAAGTTGAGACACAGTTGTGTATTCGAGAAGACCAACTCACGAGTTTACCGCCCAAGAAGTGTGCAGCTCCAGAGGTGCTTTTTTGATCCATCTTGCATCCTGCGTAATCCGAGTCAGAAAATCCAACCAGTTTGAAGTCCGATCGAGTGGGGTACCACAAACCCAGGTTGGGTGTTCCTTTGAGATAGCGGAGAATCCTTTTGACAGCAGTGAGATGGGATTCCTTCGGTGTGGCCTGAAAACTAGCGCAGATTCCTGTTGAGAGAACGATATCCGGTCGACTAGCAGTAAGGTACAGAAGAGAGCCTATTTTCCCACGATACACGGTTTGGTCAGCGGGAGCACCAGATGAGTCCGCATCGTGTCGGCCAGAGGGTGGCATAGGTGTAGCAGCAGTCTTAGCATCCTTCATTACATATTTCTCGAGGATGTCATGGATGTATTTGGACTGGTTGATGAAGATCCCGTCGGGGAGTTGCTTTACTTGAAGACCAAGAAAGAAATTCAGCTCGCCCATCATACTCATTTCGAATTTCTCTTTCATCAATTCTGCGCTCTTCACACAGTTGTGGTTTAGTCGATCCAAAAATGATGTCATCAACATAAATCTGTACAATCATGATGTCCGGGCCACTCCGTTTGGTGAAGAGAGTTGTATCCAGAGATCCTTTCTTGAATCCAGACTGAACAAGAAAGTCTGAATGGACGTCATACCAAGCTCGGGGAGCCTGTTTCCGTCCGTAGAGGGCCTTGTAGAGTCGATATACGTGATGAGGAAACTCTTCGCTCAACCCTTTAGGTTGATCAACGTACACTTCTTCTTTGAGAAATCCATTCAGAAATGCAGTCTTCACGTCCATTTGGTAGACTTTAAAGTTCTTGTGAGCAGCAAAGGCAAGAAAAATTCGTATTGCTTCGATCCTGGCAACGGGGGCGAAAGTTTCATCGTAGTCGATGCCTTCTTGTTGGTTGTATCCCTTAGCCACAAGTCTTGCTTTATTGCGGATGACAACACCGTCTTCATCTTTTTTGTTCTTGAAGATCCACTTTGTGCCGATAATGGACCTGTTGGGAGGGCGTGGTACGAGTTCCCAAACTTGTAAACGTTCGAACTGGTTTATTTCCTCCTGCATTGCAATCAGCCAATTAGGATCGTTGAGAGCTTCAGCTACTCGTGATGGTTCGGCTTGACTGAGATAGCAAGTGAACAGACTTTCATTCATCGTAGCCGAACGTGTCGAAACACCGGATGTGGGATCCCCAATATTCTGATCCGTAGGATGAGAGCGAGCCCAAAGTGGTGCATTGGTCTGTGAGGAGCTAGCCGCATTTGTATCGATTGGAGGCTCATTAGATTGGGGTACGGTGTCCGAAGAAGATATCAATTGTAGTAGATTGAGAAGGTTCAGCATCAGGATTAGCAATGTTCCCAGGGTTGGGTAAAATGTCGTCTTCGTTGAGATTGAGATCATCCAAGTTTGAAGGGACGACATCATCGCTGATAGCTGGTGGTGTAGGTGGGGTGGGTGCAGCGGTGGCTTGAGTGGTGGCGACGGGAGTCTTGGGGACTGGATAGAAGTACTCGAAGAGCAGATCGAGATCCAGTTCACCAGAATTGCCCTCAGATGAGGAGGTTCCCGTCTTTGAAAGTTGACCTTTTGTCAACGACTGTAGATGACCTGGTTCTGGACTGATATGAGCAGAGGCCATGAGGTCTTCGCTTTCGTCAAAGGTAACATTTGTGCTCTCTATACTGATCGTTTCTCCTTAAGATAGACTCTGTATGCCTTCGAGTTCAGCGAATATCCAACAAAGATGCCTTCAAGTGCTTTTGGATCAAGCTTCCCAAGATGTTGGCGATCATTGGCCACAAAACATCGGCAACCGAAGACCCTTAGATAAGATATATCTGGGATATGACGGTTATTCAGCATCTCGTATGGGGTGCGGTTGACTCTCTTGTGGATGGAAGCCCGATTCTGTATGTAGCGGGCCGTTTGAATAGCTTCCCCCAAAGAGAGTGAGAGGCCGGATTGGATGAGGAGAGTCCTAGCTGCTTCAACTAGTGTCCTATTCTTACGCTCAACGACACCATTCTATTCCGGTGTCTTCACAGCTGAGAACTGTTGGGTGATGACCTGAGTGGCATAGAAATCACTGAGCTTCTTGTTCTTAAACTCAGTTCCGTTGTCAGTCCTAATAACCCGAACCTTCTGTTGATGAAGAGTTTGGGACGTAACAATAAACTCGATGATTAAATCAGGAACTTCAACCTTTGTGCGAACGAGTTTCGTCCACGTATAGCGTGAGAAGTCGTCGACAATCACAAGAATATACCGTCTTCCTCCGAGTGTAGCCGTAGGCATTGGGCATAGATCCATGTGCAAGAGCTCAAGGATGAGCTTAGAGGACGGTGTTTCCTTGGAGATGTGAGACGATCGCTTCATCTTCCCCAATTCACAGGCAGAGCAGAGGTGTTCCTTATGATACGACAGTTGGGGTAGACCGTTGACGAGTTTATTCTGACGCAGTTTGTTGATAGTCTTGAAATTGAGGTGTGAAAGACGCCGGTGCCATAGATCGTTCAACTTTGGTGCAGCTCGAGAGAGAAGGCATATTGGTCGAGAGGTCGTGAGATTGAGTACGTAAAGGTGAGACGTGCGCGTTCCAGAAAGAAGAGACTGTCTCGAGGCATCGATAATGCTGCAGATGTCAGATTCGAAGAGAACCTTGTATCCTTTGTCACAGAAACGACCAATGCTGAAGAGATTGTAGCTCAAACCCTCGACGTAAGAGATGCCCTTAATCGTCAGTTTGTCATGGATGAGATCACCAGTTGCGAGAATTGGCGCCATTTGACTGTTTTCGAATGAGACCCATCCGAGATAGCGCTCGGAGAAGTTGCTCAACAGCTCCTTGTTCCCCGTCATGTGTGTGGAGCAACCCGAGTCTAGATACCACACATGACAAACCTGCAATCATACACAAACGTTGGGTCCCCGTTTATGGACGGGACCTTCTTGTGATACAAGTAAAATTTTCATGTGCTTAATAGGATTCGATGTTGTCATTACCATCAAGCGCAACAATTGGCCTTTCATGCAGGGCCTTCCGTCTGGACAGGAGTTCGCTCACAGATTTTCCGCCCAGAAATGTGGGGTCTAAATCAGATTGTGTTAGATCTAATTTAGATTTCCCTTTATGATTTGTTTGATGAGGCGGGACTAAGGTTTTTCTAACCCATATTTGCCTAACTTGTGCTTGCATGTACGGTGCCTTATTTAAGAATTGGAGTGGGAATTTTGGTTGTTGTTGTCGTCCTTCGGTTTTAGTCGTCTTTTGCTTGTGAGCAGTAGGTGACTTTGTATTTAGCGTTGGAAGGCGTTTTCACTTAACCGTAGGCGTAGATGAACTGGGAGAATACGAGGCAACCTAGAGGGGATTCGCTTGCGTGGTCGAAGTGTTGCATGTTCATGTGTTTCATATTCATTGCAGCAACACATAGACATTAGCTTGGTAAAAGGAAGATACGTTCTTGTAACATAATTATTACGTCCTTAAGATACTGGGATTCATTACATAAAGAGGAAAGACGAGTATAGGATGGTCTTTTCTTCTTGTCATCGAAGAGCGGGTTCTCCTCTATTTCAAATGAACTCCCTTCCAGAGACGTCGAACTCACATTTCCTGTATTCATAGGAATACGAGAGTTAGTGTTTGAACAAGTTTCAGCTTCAGGAGTCATCTTCGCCGTCCTCTTAAATTTACATGTTTGAGAATCGGGTACTTGACTCGATGTAGAGGGATTGTTCGTATTGTGAAATTGCTCTAGTGTAAAGATTTTGCTAAGTAGATCATCTCGCTCCTTCGCGAAGGCCTTCCGCTCTAATTCTAGTGTTCGTTCTAGTTCTGCTATGAGCAGAAGTTTCTCTGGGATATAGGTGCGAGAGAGCGCTTCTCGGAAAGCAATTTCCTGTTCTTTGGTTGGGAGTAGAGTTTCAACATCCTCCGAGAGTGAAGGTATCTTAGTCTTATCACTAGCATTCAATTCTGTGTAGTCATACGCGATTTCCGCCCAACGAATGTTTTGTACCCTCTTTTCTTCCGAGATGACAACGGAGGATGATCTCTCAAATGGCATAAGCTGCGAGGGAGCACCCTTTCTTGTTTGCAGGAACGTAGTGTTACACATGTTATACCTTTTCACCGTTAGTGGCGTTGGTTTGCAATTGCTGGCCAAGCCGATTCCCTCCCGGGCATCGTAGAATTCTGTTTCTGCCGGTTGGTTCAACTAGCATAAGATATGTGTGTTTTTGTAGACGTCAAGAGACGAGATGTTTTACATGAACTGATGGCCAATGTGGTTTCCTTAACCTTAGTCTCACTTTGTTTATTCTTGTTTTGCAGACGTTTGACTAATGCTTCAGAGGCGATTAGTCGTTCGTTTGTGCAAGCGAGCTCTTCTACTTTTAAACTAAGTAAGGCATAGTTGTTTTCAAATTTTAGTTTGAGTTCATCATAATCCCTAGCGTCTACAGTGGGTTTCTTAATGGTGTGTCGGTGATTAAACACATCATCGAGTTGTGAAATTCGTACCTCAGACTCGGCGTTGGTAGGAGTCCTAGCTGCATTCTCACCGGTGTTAACCATCTCCTCGTCCTCGTCATGTTCGACCAGCCTTGCCATGCAACAATCTTCATCCTTACGCTCCTCGTCTTCTGAAGTGTCGTTCACCCACTCAGCTTCTTCGGTGAGAAGAACTTTCCCACTTTCCATTTTGCGGGTCATTCTGGCCTTACGGTCGTAATAGCCAGAGTCCTTCACGCGTGGGGCGTGGCATTCCTTGGCAAAGTGGCCCAACTTTCCACACCGAAAGCACTTCACATACTTTTGAGGTGCGGATTCCTCCTCTTTCTTTATCGGCTTAGCTTCCTCCGTGGGAGTGGTCTTTTTGGTACCGCTAAAGGTTCTTTGGCGATTGGACGAGGATGAGGATTTTTTCCGATCTTCTTTGAGACCATCTTTGTGAGCATTGCCAGTTGCTTGCGTAGATCACGAACATCTTCATCAGATTCTGTATCAGCTTCGGATCCTGAGGAGGTCAGATACAACAGCTGGTAGCTTCCCTTTGTTCTGTTTGGTCTTAGAGGCGGAAGATCGTTCGGTAGTCTTGTTCGAGAGGAGAGCCAGTGGGTCGACTCGAGTGTTGGTGGACTGAGGTTGCACGTAAGGAGCATAGGCAGACAGGCTGCCGTAGAGGGCATGGATGGATGAGTTGGAGAGGTCCTTACTCTCTGAATCATCATCACGGTTGCATTGCCCCAATGTGGTTTGAGGCTACCAAGGAAGCGGTTGTTGATATCGAATTTGTCCCTCGAGATCTTGGCTTTCTTGAGTTCATTGATGACCTTTAAGTATCGGAGGTATGTGTCACGCAGCTCCTCTCCGTCATAGGCCTGGAAGTGTTCATACTGCGAGAGATATGCTGATTTCCTCCCCTGAGCACTCTCAGCTGTGCCTGTCATAATTTCCACGAGTTCATCCCATATTTCCTTGGCAGTTGTGCAGCACTCGTGTGAGCGCAGACTTCGTTGCCCATAGCCTGGAAGAGGTATCCTTTGGCAGTCTCATCGGCCTGTAGGCGAGCGTCTTCATCCTCATTAATGGGGCCTCTTGGAATGCGACGTTCATCCATGGGAGGGTTTGCATTTGGTTGAGCAGGGATGATTGTCCAGAACTGTGCTGGACCGTTGAAGATGGAGTCCAGTAGGTATTGAGAGAGTGGTGCGCCTTTGTTCCTGATGAACGTGAGGAACCTGTTTGTCCATATGCTGTAATCGCCTTGTCGCAGCATCGGGGGTCTGGTGTCGGAGCCCACTGTTGAGATGTCATTTGTGGTAGACATGGTTGGTGCAGTCGAATCGTCCGTGGTTTTGATCTTGTATAGATAAAAGGGTTAGTAGCGAACGGGATGAGAAATATGAGTTTAACGAGTAGAGTTTGAGAAAAATCGTTTAAAGAATTTCTAAGAACTAAGTGAACGTGTGTGATGGTCGACAACGTAGGAAGGGAAAATATATCCTGAAGTTCGGAGAAGTTCTAGAAATTTAAACACGAGATTTGAGGAGTAAATTTTATCAAAAGTGGTCTAGGGGGATAGGATTAAAGTGTAAGGGATCAAGACTTGAATGAGTTTGAAAAAGAATTTTAACACGAGAAAAAAAATTTAACACGTCAGGAAAAATTCGCAGTTTGAAGAGACGTGATTATATGAAGAATTACTCGAGAAATAGTTTGCTGGGAAACTTCGATGTTTGCGTGAGTTTTAAAGAGAAATTCAACGGAGAAAAAGAATTCTCAGTTGAAAATTATTTTCTCGGATTTTAAAAATTTCGCATGTGAGAAAGTTTTTTAGTTTTTGAGAAAAATTTCAGTTTGGAAGAAGTACATCGGGTCGAAGTGTAATTTGAGTAAGTTTCTCGGAATTGGAAAAACGTGGTTTTGAGAAGAATTTCTCGGAGGAAAGAAACTTTCTCGGCTGAAAACTTAGAAATATTTCTTAGTTTTTTTTCGAAAGTTTTCACGGATAAATTTTCGGAATAAATTTTCTCGGATATATGTTTCTCGGATTTGGAGAAATAAGCAGTTGAGAGAGAAAAAATTGAAGTGAAAGAGAAATTTCGCGGTTTTGGAAAGCTAGGCAGTTGAGAAAAAACAATGAGGTGAAAGTGGAATTTTCGCGGTTTTGATAAGATTCTCGGAATCAAATTTCGCGGATATATGATTTCTCGGATTTTGAAAAGTTTTCGCGGTTTTGATAAGATTCTCGGAATCAAAGTTCGCGGATATACGATTTCTCGGATTTTAAGAAAAGCTGGGCAGTTGAGAAAAATGAAGTGAACGTGAAATTTTCGTGGTTTTGAAAGGATTCTCAGAATAAAACTTCTCGGATAAGAAAATTTCGCGGACTTGAACGACTCAGCATGAAATTTCGTGGCCAAGAACACTAAGTTACTGTTCTATTGCTTGTCGCGAGTTTTACCAGAAAATCGTCCGTTTTCACTCAAATCTCAACCAAAATCACTCAAACTTGAACGAAAACTTCGGAAATTCTTCCCTAAACACATATTCGACCGATTTGTGAGCTAAAAACAACAAAAGCGGACCAAATCGACCAAAAACAGAGAGAGGCCGAGATGACTTTTTCTGAGGAATTTTTGCTTCGATCTTGCTCAAAACTAGTTAAAACTGATCCAAAAGTGTTCTAAAAACATTTTAGGCATAGAATCGATCTGGGGAAAGGTTTTAAAACAAAAACGAAGTATTATAACCCCAAAACGATTGCCCAAAACACCTTTGATCTTTCTCGGAATCGAACGAAACTGGATTCAAATCAATGCAGATCGATCCACATTTGCTCTGATACCACTTATTGGTCCCGATTGCACCAAACAAGGAATCAAATAGGCTTTAATGGAATGAAAAGGGAGAGGTTCTCACCTTGAAGTGTGTGTATTGTGTGAAAAATAGGGTTTGCCTTTTGATCTTTGCTTACTTTGAAAATAGTGTTGGTAACACCTTATATACAACATTAACCCTAGGTATATTAAGGCCCAATCACTAAAGTTTAACTATTTACATTCTAGTCCAAAGCCCAAGCTTAAAGGATAATTACAAAATTAATCACAAGACTTAAACTATTGACACAATCTATAAATATCCTAACACATGCTCCCTATGCTAAGAACATATATTTGAACCTCCTTTCTTCGTTCATCTCCCAATCCGTGATGCTGTCAACGTTTGCTTGCCCCAACGCATCCAAGTACGCCGGAAGTAAACCGTAAAAATCGTCCCTGTTACCGACTAATTCGTCCGACGCTAGTTGCTTGCCATTCCAAGCCTTGTAGTACGAGACATCTACTCCCCTGTTCTGCATCATCGACATGATTGACTTGGGTGGCGGAATGTCTTTAGGACCGGTGAAATGTTCCAACAAAACTTGGGATACAACTGACGAACTTCCTCGGCGATGTCTACGGCAACGATGAGAAACCCATCAGTGTGCTTGCCGCAGTACGTTCGTATTGAGAAAAAGGGAAGTCCTTGTCCTGTGCAGCTCGTACGCGCCATGTGCATCAGTCGCTTGCGCATTTCACTACGTACATTGTTTTATTTGACCGGACTAATTTGAACTCGAAACATGCATCAATGGCGACTTTAGTGATCAAGTCCTTGACTTCCCTCTTGTCCCGAAATTCCTGACCAACGAACAGGCTTGAACCATCTCCAAATCCATACGTGTTGTTGTCCGCATGTGGAGAGTTATGCTCCGCCATTGTGACATCATCATTATCACTTTCCGAAGCATAATGTTCCTCAAGTTGTTCGAACGTATCATCTTCATTCTCATTTTGATTCTCACACGGTCCGGTTTGATCTTCTTGAAAACCCTCGTTTTCAGAAAGATGGTAAGAATGGTAGTTAGATGTATCGCCCATGTAAACCTCCACGAGATGTATTTCCTCATTTGCGTCGCACTGCTCTATTAGACCGACTTTGAAATTCGATTCGTCATTAAGATGAGCTTGTGGTGGTGTGGCACTGGCAAAGGACGCAACCCCAACATGGAGCATGGGTCTAGACTGTGGACCACCAAAACCAAGGTATGCACGTATATCTTAGTCATTCTCGATGTAGATGGGTCGTGGGAAATCGTAAACTACGCTAGACATATAGCTTAACGTGGTTTGGAATTGTCGCTGCATAGCGACAAAACCTTCACAATCCCATTCTTCATGTCATCTAACGTGCATGTTTCCTCGTCGACCAAGATTGGTTGCCATCTATGAGTAGGAAGAGGACACCACTTCGAGGTATTGTCCTCGCCAATTATCCACTGACCCTCGACTTGGAACACAATATTAGTGATCATTAGGGCTGGGGAAAAACCGAAATACCAATATACAGTCCTTATTGTCGAAACGTATCGAAAATATCGAAAATTTTGGTATCGAAGTTTTGGTAAGGTATGATACCGTACCGAAAATTTTCGGTACGGTAATGGTATGAAAATTTAAACAATTAGGTATACCGATTATACCTAAATACTGAAATAATAAAATTTCTAATATTATATATATATATACACACACCTACATATATTATACTAGTTTTTTGCCCGTGCAATGCACGGGTATTAATTTTGTGTAATTACTATAAGTTGTTAGAAAGATAATTTACTTCTGAACAAAAAATCATAATGTTATTTATCGAACATGAAATCTACAAAAATTGTTGATTTTCTAAAGATATCCAACCAATGCTTGGCAAGCGTTGCTGATCTTTTATAATATAAAACATATCATGTCTTGTGGGTTCTATCGAAAAAGTAATATGTCAAATGGTAAAAAATTTTTTACGGGATAATAATAAATTACTTAATTAAAATCACGATTATTGTAATTTTGCAGATTTAATAAATATACTCTAACATGCTCACCCCAAATGTTGGAAAACTCGATGTGCTCGGAAATTTTTTTTTATGTAAAGGGACACTTCATATGGAACAAATCATCCTAGATCAGCATTCAAACTGCTTGAATCGGTGATATTACTTCGCCTGCTACTTTTGGTATTTCAATATATTCGTGTCATTACACACTCTTCATCTTCGGCATCATAAGAATCATATAGTCCGTGCGCTATTTTAACAGGCCAATTCTTCGATCTTTCAAAGACGGGGGCATATGAACTGCGTTTTCTTTGCTTGTTGTGGATTAGCTATGGCATGAGCTAAGCCTGCATTCTTCTAATGTTTTTGAGCAGCTTGTGCCCTTTGTGAAGACATCTTAACAATCGAATGATGTTAACTAATCATTTGTAAAAGATTACATACACAGTTATGAGAAAAATAAACGACTTGATACATAAAGAGTTATGTAATTTTTCTTAAACATTCTGCAAAAATATTACAGCGTCATTGTTAGGTAACTGAATAATATTAATTATACATAGTTAAGACATGTGCATTGCGTAATATTAAGTAAATAGTTTGGATATTTGTTAAGTAAATAATATTAATTATACATAGTTAAGAAATAAAGGAAAAGGTTAGAAGATGTAGAAAAAGATTAATTCAAAAACTAATAACATGTCAAAAAAATGAGAAAATAATATTAAAAATAAAACATGTATTGACCTTACATGTTCGATAAAACCTCACTGTACACAACGTTCTTGGTCACATTTTCGGGCAGGACATTCTTGTTTCGTATTAGAATCTTGAGTCCCTTTGGTGACGTGACACGGGATACTGCAACATAAAGTTGCCCATGGCTGAATACAGGGTTCGGAAGATATAAACCAACCGAATTTAACGTCTGTCCCTAACTTTTATTTATTGTCATCGCAAAGGCTAATTAAAGAGGAAATTGTCTTCTTCTGATGGCAAAACCCAATTCCTGGTTGGAGGGCGATAAATCAATGCGGGGAATAGAACATTATCTCCGGTCTTAGGCCGAGAAATAACTGTAGCTTCGATCACCTTATCGCCTTGCTTGTAAATAACCAGCCGTGTGCCATTGCACAAACCAATTGACTGATTCATGTTACGCAATAAAATGACCGGCGCTCCGACTTTCAATTGTAAGCAAGGTTTGGAAGACCAGGAAAATTCGTTGAATTGAGCAACTCAAGTAATTTCGAGAAATTCCGCGAAGCAACGACAATATTTTTGAATTGATGCTGTCAACATCACTGTTTGTGGGCGCGAGAATAGCTCGTTCCTTAAGGTAACCAAATCGGAATACCGTCCTGGAAGGTCTTGACACTGCATCAAGAATTCCTGTGGAATATCAATCCAATTCGATTCACCGTTAGTTGTAAGCGATCTTCCCGGAAATTTACCATCCCCTATGTCTAGGACCCATTTTCCGAATTGTGCCATTCTTTGCAAATCTTCCCCGGAAACATCAGCAGCACAGAGACGCATGTTTATTTCCACCTTTACTAACTGATATTGATTCCAGAAATTAGCACGGTGCAAAGTAGATGCAACAATTGCCTCTCGACCACCATGTGCGACAACCGGTAATATTTGTCTGAAATCACCTCCCAAAACGAATAATTTTCCTCCAAATGGCAAATTATTGTCACAAATATCCCTTAGATGACGATCAACGGCTAAAATGCAAGTCGATTAGTCATAGGAGCCTCATCCCAAATAATCAATGACGCCAATCGAACTAGCTCAGCTTGTGAAGAAGTTTTCTCAAACGAACAAACAGAATTCTCCGCATGAATTAACGGTATCTTAAATGTAGAATGAGCAGTTTTACCACCAAGTAGTAATAAGACAGCAATTCCAGAAGACGCAACCGAAATAGCAATTTGTCTGTCTGACCTAAATTTGGAGATTAGTGTATTCCACAAGTAGGTCTTTCCCGTTCTGCCACTACCATAGACAAAGAATAAGTCACCCGTATTTTGGTCTCGAGCTCTCATAATAGTAGAAAATACCCTAAACTGGTCTGAATTTGGGCCCCGGGCAAGTCTTTCGTAGTTTTCCTTCTCTAGTGATGTATCATAATCGGGTTCATCCATTAACAACCGATTGGTGGAGCGCTGCGCATCCTCGACTGATGGTTGCGGCATTTGAGGATAATCTTTCAAAGACTTGTCATTTTTGTTGAGGATATGCTCAATCTCAAGAATACCCAAGTTACGTCGTTCTTCATCGATAAGGCGCATGTCAAAATTATTAGATCGACGTTGAATCATATTCTCAATATCATCAGTCATGTTTTTCCAATGTGTTTCCCATATAGTTACTGGATCGGCTACTTCGGTGAACATTAATATGGAACAGAACATATTCATTAGTTGAGAACCTGTAGTCCAAGTAGCTGCTTCTCTTAAAGCAACATGCCAGTCATTGTTGTCGTCGAGCAAGCCTAATTCAAGACATGTTGCCTGGAATGTAGGTTGAACAACTCCACTTACCGTCCTTATGTCCTCGTATGACATTGGTCCACGAACCTTCGTAAGAAGCATCCTGAGATAGTAGTGCTCACCAGCACTTGGATGTGTAAATGGTAGTCTCCCTATTGAAACTCTTTGGTGACGTGTTCTCCAAATTTTACTTTGACGGTTTCACAACCATTCGGTTGGAAAATCCGAATATGTCAACGTTCGAGCTTCGTGATACCTTCTATTTGCATCGAACCACATTGTCAACATGGTGTTTTGTGGCTGATTAATTAATTCATGCAGATCGTTGTCGTCATGAAAGACAATGTTTTGATCGCTGTGCAGATGAAACTGCATCCTCTCAACAGATGGGTATTGATGTTGAAGTGGGAAATCAAAAATCCTTCAACATGCTTCTATGGCAGACACATAACGACAGTCTAAATATTGCCTAATCTCATCAACGCGATGTTGTTGCGCCCAACAATGTTACCTTGCACTCCACTCTCTTCGATGACAAATGTTGCACGATCGTGTCCTATGTGGATATACTTGTATAAGTATTTAACCATGCTTCGGACGACTACTCGTTCAATGTTTATGTGAGCATCGTACTTGACACACAAATCCCTGTTGAATGGGACCACCCATCTGTTGTCGATTTCCCGACTGTTAGCTAATATTGTCACAGATGTTCTTCTACGCCTGTACTGCACAAAGCTTCGATCATCGATAACCGTCTCATCGCAAAATCTCTTCGGATACCGCTTTGAGCACTTTCCCTTGACTAAGCATGGACCACATGGTCCATGAATCATAAACTTAGTGACAGTTTCATAAGCCAATGGGTCAATGACTTTATCAGGTATCTCAGAGCTGATGAATTTGTTAACATCCTCCGCACATGCGGGCTTATCAGTTGGAGTCACTGTAATAAGTATATGTGCATGCGGAAGGCCGCGTTTTTGGAATTCAACAACAAATAAATCTGCATTATTTATTTAGTTTTGTTAGAATATTATAAAATATTGAAAATAAAAACAGTATCAACATAGAAAATTACCAGCAATGACAGTTCCAAACATCCGTCTGTCCTTCAAATCACGAATTAGTTCTTTCATCTTTAGTCTGAAAACTCGAGACACGATGCCCGGACGGTCTTCAACATGTTCATTGAAGTAGTTGTCTTGTAATTTCGGGCCAATTAGGATTACAGGTGAAAATGATGAAAAAATCAAGAGGACCCATTGCACGACATATTGCGACTGCGTCATGATAATGCTGGATCATATTGCACGGTCCTCCAGTAAATGATGATGGTAATATAAACTTTCTACCAACAGAAAGCGCATTAACATCTCCGCTTAATACAGCATCTTGAAGCCCGCTATATAGTTCTGTAAGCAGACGGCCTTGGTTACACTTGACATAAAAAAGACGGTTTTGCTCAATAGCGTAATACACATCAACAATAAATTGTTGGTATAAGCGGCCACCTCTAACTAAACTATCACCATCCTCTTCCCTATCTTGGATTCGGTAACATAATAATGTTGTTGGTCCCGAAATGCACCAAACAAGGAATCAAAGAGGCTAAATGGAATGAAGAAGGGAGAGTTTCTCACCTTTGAGTGTGTGTAGTGTGTGAAAATAAGAGTAAGCCTTTTTATCTTTGATTACCATTCAAAGTGAGTTGGTAAAACCTTATATACCACATTAACCCTAGGTATATTAAGGCCCAATCACTAATAATACAAAAATTACTATCTAGTCCAAAGCCCAAGCTAAAGATAATTACATAATTAATCCCAAGACTTAAACTATTGACACAACCAATTAAATATCCTAACAATCTCCCCCTTTGTGTCAATTGTTGGGAGTCTTGAATCTTGGGCGTTGGGATGGTGGATTACCGTGTGAGTGTTTCGCGAAGCCCTAGCTTGAACTCGAAGGCGCGGAGATTCCTTCGAAGAACCATTCTATCAGCTATAGCGTCAATGAGCTTCGCGAACTTGGATCGGCAGAGGGGATCTTCTTCTGAAAGTATGCGGCAGATCTTCATTAGTTTGTCTTGGATGATGGTGAGCGTTCCATCCGAGAACTTTGCCACTTCAGAGCAGCGCAGCATCCTCATCTTTCCCTTATAGTTCGAGTAGACGACCGCCGGATCGTCTCCGTCGATCACATCGCCCTCTCGATAGTCGTCCGCGTTTTTGAAAGATGGGCGAGTCAGATTCACCTTCTTTAGGTTGTGCTCCACCGCCATCTGCAGATCATGGGTGGCGAAGAATCTGACCTGTCGGAGCATGTGGCGTTTGATAGCCACATATCCCATGGTGACCGGTTCAGCACGTATGAGATGTCCAGAACTTCTGAGGACGAGTCTGAACTGCTTCATGGATTCCAGCATGCTGTACAGGTCGCCCAGGCGCAGAAACTTGAAGTCCGCCTCACTGACTTCACAGTAGCTCTCATCTTGCCTCATTACCGTGAATACTGGGTAATGGACAGGTCCTTTGGATTCTTGGCGAAGGTCAGTGACTTTGCAGATGGGGGCCCGACTCATTTCCTGAGCGATGTTTTCCTCATCGGATAGCGTCCTATTTGTGCATTTGTGGCACAGAAGGCTCCATCGATAGAGTTGCTTCTTTCTCTCGCTCCAACTTTGGATGTTCATCAGCTCATACTCGTCGAAGGTGGTGATGATCTGCTCCTTGCGTCGCCAGATCCTCTTCCTGATCTCTTCTTGAAACGGTGCGGTGATCTTTTTGTTTTCCCACGGTGCTTCCGGTATATCCACCGTGGGTGCATCCGTTTGAGCAGCAGGGGCCTCAGTTTGCTGCGCTTGGAATTGCAGGATGTCCTCAAGCTCGGCCGGTTCAGCGTCGTACTCCTCTCCGTCCTCGTTGTCTTCTGTGTTGATCAGCGTTAGTGAGGCTTCCATTAGCAGACGTCGAGCGTTTTCCACCAGCTTCCTGGCTGCTACTGCATCGACGGGTGTGTACAGCCATTCATCGTTGAAGATGTAGGCTTCGATCTCGTTCTGTGCGCAGTAGACGTCCTCGGGAGCTATGTTGGGGTCGGTGTTGAGAGGAGTGTCGCTGTGTGGTGGCGAGGGCGTTGTTTCGGAGGAGTTTGTGGATTGTGGGGATGGTTGTGGTGGAGATTCAGGTGGTTCAGTTGATGAGATGGTTTTGGCGAGGATGATTTGGGTAACGGGTGGTATAGATGTGGTGGTGGCCTCTAATGTCGATGTGACAGTTAGAGGTTTTGTGTTGGTGGGTGGAGACGGTGTGGAGATGGTCTCTAACGCCGATGTGACGATTAGAGTTTCGGAGACGGTGATGGGTAGTGGTGAGGGTGATTTGGTTAATGACTCGGGGTTAATGGGATGGGATTTTTGGCTAGTGGGGTGTGAGGTTTCTGTTGCGGGTGTCGTTTCAGGTCCAGAGGAGGAGATCGGCGTCGATTGTATGAGTCCTTGAGATTGTGCGCCTAGCTGCCTATTTATCTCCCCCTCGCGGCGATCTTGATCATCGTCTTGATCGTCGCGCCTGATCCCGCTAGTCTCGCCTTGAGCGCGGCAAGACAATGGTTGCGTCATTATCTTCTTCATCTGCTGTTCCTCCTCGTCAAGTTCCGTCATTGACTCGAAGCGAGCTCTGAGGATGTAGAAGAGCTCCTTGGCGGAAATGGAGGAGAGAACAGCTTCTGCGTCCTCATTTTGCTTTGGTGGTGGCGTCTCCGGGGCCACACCTTTGCCTTTATCGACCGTGGACGCTTCGAGACGCGCGTAGACTTTATCTAAAATTGACGCCTCAAGAGTCTTTGCAAACTCTTGAAGACGTGTCTCTAGCGCTGTCTCGGTGACGAATTGGGGTAAAGTAACCAGGTTGGAATCACGGAGAAATCCAACTGACACCGACTCGGTGAATATCGCCGATCGGCCGCCCGTTTGCACAGGTCTGGAAAAGACGGGGTCACTCAGACTTCCCGTTAGCATCGTCGATGAGACAGACTCAATCGAATGATGGCCTAGGCTCACGGTTGTTGTGATGTTGGCCGTGCTAGGTCTTCCGCTCTCAGTCACAGAGACATCAGCGAGCGTTCTGACAGAGTCACGAAGACTCTGTGGTGCGGTAAGAGGTGTATGTGTCCTAGAAATGGGAGAAATTATGGGGAGTGAGGGCACTAGACTCGATGTGCCTGAAGAGGATGCAGTCTGAGGCGAGAGACTGCTTGTTTCAACATCGATCACCTCCAAGTGGGATGTCGATGGTATAAGTGGCTCCTCGTGCAATGAAATATCTTCCTGTAGAGAGGAAGATAAGTGGATTGGTGGGGACGTTTGCGTGGTTGAGCCAGATGCCACGACTTCTACTCGGGAGGTGAACACATCACCTCCTGTACCTAATGGTTCGGCTCGGCTTATTTGTGGCTGAGGAGGTCGATCGTGTTTTTGTTTCGATCGACGCTCCGTGGGACGGCTTACGTCATCCTTACGCGCCCGTTTTTTCGGAACGCGGGTGGAAGAGGATGCGGCGTGACTTGATGACTCTTTGGTGGCGGTGGTGGGGGTTTGGCTAGTCCCGAGGTTAGGAGCAGGGGGTTTATCTGCTCCGTAGGGACAGTGGAGAGAGGGTGCGGGTTTCACGGAAGGATGCGGTTGAGGCTCGGTATTCTTGGACGTGCGGGTTGGTCTGGTCGGCGTAGGCGAGCACGTCGTCCGGAATCACCATTGCGTGTCGATCCTTCGCCGGTGTGTTCTTCTTGGCGAACTTCTCGACAGTTGGGATTTGGAAGTGCTCTGCTGCCGGACGGATGCGGATGTTGGTTGAGTGCAGGCGGAAGTGCTTGATCAGAGCTGGGAGCCATCGCATGTATGGGACGAAGCGGTTCGAGACTCCCTTGGCGACTTCCCGGTCGCGTCGCTGGATCATTGAGACTAGGTCCACCCAGATGATGTCGGCGTAGTTGTATTTGCGGTTGTGAGCGATGCCGGTCATGATTGTGAGGATTTGAATGTTTCCGCGGTCCTGACCAGCATGTTTTCCTGACATACACTTGTTCACCAGCAGGTACAGTGTCCGCCAGGGTTGTGGTAGATTGCGGGTGGTGACTTCACTGAGGACAAGTGGGCCTTTCTTCTTCTTGGTATCTGGTTGATAGCCCAGTCTGTCTATGTCTTCAATGAGTTGGTCGTGTGTTGGTGGTGGATCGTAGGGTGAGTAGACCGGGAGTTGAAGAACATCTTGGAGTATTTTGGGTGTGAGGACCACCGTTTCTTGATCGATATGGGCGGATAATGTCTTGGCAAGGCGCATTGGTCCAGCTATCTGCAGCGTATGCCAGAATTGTTGAAGGTACACCTGTGCTTCTGGTTCGCCATGAGTGAGGGCGTGGCGAAGTGGGTGCCCTTTGAGAATTTCTATGATAACGGGGGCATCGCACCGAAAACTGTTCAAGTCCACCATATAGTTGTTGGGAATCAGGGCCGCCCATTGACTTAGTGGGAAGATCTCTTCGGGTGGTGGGACATAAGTGCGCGTGTGGAGTTCGATGCGAGCAACCTCTCTTTGAATGGCAGCCGCCTCAAGTGCTTCAAGTGTATTTTGATCCTTGTCAGTCATATCTGTGCTATACAGTAATCGTAATAAGATTAGTACTGACTAAGTCACGAAAATGATAAAAATAGACATAGAATTGCCCAAGATTATATATAAGAAAATTTTCACATTTTGCGTAAATTTAGCAAGTATGGAAAATTTTCGCAAGTTAAGAAATCTCGCACGTTGTCAAAATTTTCGTAGGTAATGAGGAGAAATTCGCAACTTATCTTTGTTTCAAGGAATTTTCTCATGTTTCAAGGAAATTCGCACTTAGCATATAATGAAAGTTTCGCACGTTGATGTGTTTTCTCAGTCAGAGTGAATTTTCGCATGCATCTAGCTGTAATGAAATTTTCGCACTCAGCCTATAATGAATTTTCGCACTTAGCATATAATGAAAATTTCGCACGTTGATGTGTTTTCTCATTCAGAGTGAATTTTCGCATGCATCTAGCTGTAATGAAATTTTCGCACTCAGCATATAATGAATTTTCGCACTTAAGGAAAAACTTCGCAGGTTATGGAAGTTTCGCGGATTGAAAAAATTTGTTCACTGTAGATGCGAGAAAAGTGAAAATGCGAAAATCTGGATTATGAAGTGAAGTATATGAAATTTTCGCGGGAGTTCACTTGCTGTAGCAGCGAAATTTTAACATATGTAAATTCTCGTATGTAACTTCCTCAGATAAAATTTCGCGAGACCTCACTCACTGTAGTCCAAGAATTTTCTCGGGTAAAATAAAAGTTTTGCGGGGCCTATCTAACTGTAGCAGCGAATTTTAACAATTAAAGCAATTTTTCTGAGAATTTTTCGCGGTGAAGAACACAGTTGAAAAAGTGCGAGACAGCGCAATCAATTTTTTGCCTTAGACCTACTCAAATCTTAACCAAAATGCAATAATTTGGACTCAATCGACTCGTAATAGGATGGGAAATACATATTTGTTGGATTTAAACATTAAAAGCCTAATATTCGTTCGATTCAGAACCGAGAAAGTTTTAACCCTAACCAAGCAGGTTTAATCAAAACGGGCAAAACAGGGTAAAATCGAACAGAAATTGGGTTATTTAAGTTGTATTCATACCGAAAAGCTGATTTGCGATGGTGGAGTTAGCAGGAAACGAAGTTTGAATGCAGATTTTGACGATGACGAAGATGCGGGGAGTTGCGAATTTTTTGAAAGAGGGGTTGCGAATTTTTGAATTTTCTCGGGATTTTTAGGAAAGTGAAAAACGTTAAGGGTTTTGGGGTTTTACGATTGTAGACACTGTACATGCGAAATTTTTGAGTAAATGGGCCGAAATTTCGCGGGCTTGGTTAAAAATTCAGCGTAGCTGAATTTCGCGGACTTGGACCCAATTTTGACTTATTTTGGGTTGAAATTTGAAATTCACCCCAAATGTTTTGATCGGTCCGATTTTGACTCCCCCTTAATCGTAAAACTTCCCGTTCTAAATAATGAAATATCAGACGCTCCCCCTTAATCGAAAAACTCCCGTTTTAAATAATGAAATATCAGACGCTCCCCCTTAATCTAAAAACTCCCCCTCAACAGACATAATCCAGAAGACACATAGACAATGAAGTGAAGTGAAAATGAAATATGTACATTTCATCAAAGTTCATGTAGGGTCGATTGATCACAACTGAATATTCAACATACCCAACATAGTCACTAGGTGTTGGAATCGTTTGACATCCAACGGTTTTGTGAAAATGTCGGCCAGTTGATCTTCAGTTGTGATGTAGTGCAACTCAATCGTGCCTTGCTCGACATGTTCTTTGATGAAGTGATGACGAATATCTATGTGTTTTGTTCTTGAGTGATGTACAGGATTGCTCGTCATCGCGATGGCACTTTTTGAGTCACAATAGATGGGAATTTTATCAATATGTAAATTAAAATCTCGTAGTTGGGTTCTCATCCACAAAAGCTGTGAGCAGCAACTAGCGGCGGCGACATATTCTGCCTCCGTCGACGAAGTTGAGACACAGTTTTGTTTTCGAGACGACCAACTTACGAGTTTACCGCCCAAGAAGTGTGCAGCTCCAGAAGTGCTTTTTCGGTCCATCTTGCATCCTGCATAATCCGAGTCGGAGAATCCAACCAATTTGAAGTCCGATAGAGTGGGGTACCACAAACCCAGATTGGATGTTCCCTTGAGGTAGCGGAGAATCCTTTTTACAGCAGTGAGATGGGATTCCTTTGGTGTGGCCTGAAAACGAGCGCAGATTCCTGTCGAGAGGACGATATCCGGTCGACTAGCAGTAAGGTACAGAAGAGATCCTATTATCCCTCGATAAACGGCTTGGTCAACGGGAACACCAGATGGGTCCGCGTCGGGTCGGCCAGAGGGTGATATAGGTGTAGCAGCAGTCTTAGCATCGTTCATTCCATACTTCTCAAGGATGTCATGGATGTATTTGGACTGATTGATGAAGATTCCGTTGGGGAGTTGCTTTACTTGAAGACCAAGAAAGAAATTCAGTTCACCCATCATACTCATTTCGAATTTCTCTTTCATCAATTCTGCGTACTCTTCGCACAGTTGAGGTTTAGTCGATCCAAAAATGATGTCATCGACATAAATCTGTACAATCATGATGTCCGGGTCACTCCGCTTTGTGAAGAGAGTTGTATCCAGAGATCCTTTCTTGAATCCAGACTGAACAAGGAAATCTGAAAGGACGTCATACCAAGCTCGGGGAGCCTGTTTTAGTCCATAGAGGGCCTTGTAGAGTCGATAAACGTGATGAGGAAACTCTTCGCTCAAGAACCCTTCAGGTTGATCAACGTACACTTCTTCTTTGAGAAATCCATTCAGAAATGCAGTCTTTACGTCCATTTGGTAGACTTTGAAGTTCTTGTGAGCAGCAAAGGCAAGGAACATTCGTATGGCTTCGATCCTGGCAACTGGGGCGAAAGTTTCATCGTAGTCGATCCCTTCTTGTTGGTTGTACCCCTTAGCCACTAGTCTTGCTTTATTGCGAATAACAACACCATCTTCATCCTTTTTGTTCTTAAAGATCCATTTTGTGCCGATAATGGATCTATTGTGAGGTCGTGGTACGAGTTCCCAAACTTGTAAGCGTTCAAACTGATTTATTTCCTCCTGCATTGCAATCAGCCAATCAGGATCGTTGAGAGCTTCTGCTACTCGTGATGGTTCGACTTGACTGAGATAGCAAGCAAACAAACTTTCATTCATCGTAGCCGAACGTGTCGAAACACCGGATGTGGGATCCCCAATAATCTGATTGGTAGGGTGAGAGCGAGCCCAAAGTGGTACGTTGGTTTGTGAGGAGCTGGCCGCATTTGTGTCTATTTGAAACTCATTAGGTTGGGGCCCGGTGTCCGAAGAAGAGATCTCAATTGTATTAAATTGAGAGGGTTCTGCGTCAGAGTCAGCAATATTCCCAGGGTTGGGTAGTATGTCGTCTTCGTTGAGATTGAGTGCATTCAAGTTTGGAGGGATGACGTTATTGACGGTAGCTGGTGGTGTAGGTGGAGTGGGTGCAGCAGTAGGTTGAGTGGTGGCGACGGGAGTCCTAGGAACTGGGTAGAAGTACTCGAAGAGCAGATCAAGATCTGGTTCACCACAATTGCCCTCAGATGAGGAAGTTCTCGCCGTTGAAGGTTGACCTTTTGTCAACGTCTGTAGAAGACCTGGTTCTGGACTGATATGGCCAGAAGCTGTGAGATCGCCTTCGCTTTCGTCAAAAGTGACATTCGTGCTTTCTATTACTGACCGTTTCTCCTTCAGATAGACTCTGTATGCCTTTGAGTTTAGTGAGTATCCAACAAAGATGCCTTCAAGACCTTTTGGGTCAAGCTTCCCAAGATGTTGACGATCATTGGCCACAAAACATCGGCAACCGAAGGCCCATAGATAAGATATATCGGGGATACGACGGTTATTCAGCATCTCGTATGGGGTGCGGTTGAATCTCTTGTGGATGGAAGCCCGGTTCTGTGTGTAGCAAGCCGTTTGAATAGCTTCGCCGCAAAGAGAATGAGGAAGTCTCGATTGTATGAGAAGAGTCCTAGCTGCTTCAACTAGTGTCCTGTTCTTGCGCTCAACAACACCATTCTGTTCCGGTGTCTTCACAGCTGAGAACTGTTGAGTGATGCCCTGAGTGGCATAGAAATCACTGAGCTTTTTGTTCTTAAACTCAGTTCCGTTGTCAGTTCTGATAATCCGAACCTTCTGTCGATGAAGAGTTTGGGACGTAACAACAAACTCAATGATTATATCAGGAACTTCATCCTTTGTGCGAATGAGTTTCGTCCACGTGTAGCGTGAAAAATCGTCGACTATCACCAGAATATACCGTCTTCCTCCGAGTGTGGCCGTAGGCATTGGGCCACATAGATCCATATGTAAGAGCTCGAGGATGAGCTTAGAGGACGGTGTTTCCTTAGAGACATGAGACGATCGCTTCATCTTTCCCAATTCACAGGCAGAGCAGAGCTGTTCCTTATGATATGTCAGTTGGGGTAGACCGTTGACGAGTTTATTCTGACGCAGTTTGTTGATGGTCTTGAAATTGAGATGTGAAAGACGTCGGTGCCATAAATCATTCAACTTGGGTGCGGCTCGAGAGAGAAGGCATATTGGTCGAGAGGTCGTAAGGTTGAGTACATAGAGGTGGGACGTGCGCGTTCCAGAAAGAAGAGATTGTCCTGAGGCATCTATAATGCTGCAGATGTCAGATTCGAAGAGAACCTTGTATCCTTTGTCGCAGAATCGACCATGCTGAAGAGATTGTAGCTCAAACCCTCGACATAGGAGATGCCCTTGATTGTCAGTTTATCGTGCACGAGATCGCCAGTTCCTAGAATCGGCGCCATTTGACTGTTTTCGAAGGAGACCCTTCCGAGATAGCGCTCGGTGAAGTTGCTCAATAGCTCCTTATTCCCTGTCATGTGTGTGGAGCAACCTGAGTCTAGATACCACACATGACAGACCTGCAAACATTTAGCAAACGTTGGGTCCCCGTTTACAAACGGGACATTCTTGTGATATATGTAAAGTTTTTATGCGCTTTAAGGGAAATGTGTTTTGTAAATCAGATTGTGTTGTTTCTAATTTAGCTTTCCCTTTGTCGTTTGTTTGATTAGGCGGGATTATGGTTTTTCTAACCCATATTTTCCTAATATGTGCTTGCATGTGTGGTGCCTTATACATGAAATGGCGTGTGGAATGTGGTTTTCGTTTTTGTGCGTCGGTTTTGGTCGCCTTTGGCTTGCGAGTAGTAGGTGAGCTTGCGTTTGACGACGAGAGGCGTTTTCGCTTGACCTTAGGTTTAGGCGAGATGGGAGAATTCAAAGACGTCGTAGATGAAGTTCGCTTGCGTGGTCGGAGTGTTGCGTGTTCATGTGTTTCATATTCGTGGAAGCGTGGGAGGACAAATTCATTGCAGCAGCACATAGACATAAGCTTGGTAAAAGAAAGATGAGTTTTGGTACCATAATTGTCTACGACCTTAGGACATTGGGATTCAGTACATAGAGAGGTAGAATGAATATAGGATGGGCTTTTCTTCTTGTCATTGAAGAGCGGATTCTCCTTTATTTGGTACGAACTCCCTTCCAGAGACGTCGAGCTCACATTCCCTGTATCCATAAGAATACTAGAGTTAGTGTTAGAACATGTGTCGGCTTCAGGAGTCATCTTCGCCGTCCTCTTACATTTACATGTTTGAGAGTCGGGTACTTGACTTGACGTAGAAGGTTTGTTCGTATTATGAGATTGTTCTAGGGTAAAGATTTTGTAAATTAGATCTTCTCGCTCTTTTGCAAAGGCTTTTCGCTCTACTTCTATGGTTCGTTCTAGTTCTGCTATGACTAGAAGTTTCTCTGGGACATAGATGCGAGAAAGTGCTTCTCGGAGAGCGATTTCCTGTTCTTCGGTTGGAATTGAGATTTGATGTCTTCAGAGAGTGAGGGCTTTCTAGTCTTATCACTAGCATTCAGTTCTGTGTAGTCGTATGCGATTTCTGCCCAAAGTATGTTCTGTTTCCTCTTTTCTTCTGACAGCACAGTAGAGGAGGATCTTACAAATGGCATGAGTTGTGAGGGAGTCCCTTTCCTCGTTTTTAGGAATGCTGTACTGTACATGTTATACCTTTTGACAATTAGCGGCGTTGGATCGCAGTTGCTGGCCAGTCCGATTCCCATCCGGGCGTCGTAGAATTCGGTTTCAACTGGTTGGTTTAATAGACATAAGATGTTTGCTGCCTTTTTCCTAAGGTGAAGTTGCTCCTCAAGTTCTTTCACCTTGCGGTATAGTCTAATTCTTTCCTTCGTAAGGAGTTCATATTGGGCGGGCCGTCAGGAGGCGAGAAGTTTCACATGAACTAATGGCTAGTGTAGATTCCTTAACCTTAGTCTCACTTTGTTTGTTCTTACTTTGCAGACGTTTGACTAACGCTTCAGAGGCCATTAGACGTTCGTTTGCGCAAGCAAGTTCTTCTACTTTTAGACTAAGTAAGGCATAGTTGTTTTCAAATTTTAGTCTAAGTTCATCATAATCTCTAGCGTCTACGGTGGGTTTCTTAATGGTGTGTCGGTGATTAAACACATCATCGAGTTGCGAGATTCGTACCTCAGACTCAGCGTTGGTAGGAGTCTTAGCTGTGTTTTCACCGGTGTGACCCATCTCCTCGTCCTCGTCATGTTCGACCAGCCTTGCCATGCAGCAATCTTCATCCTTAGGCTCCTCGTCTTCTGAAGTGTCATTCACCCATTCAGCTTCTTCGGTGAGTAGGGCTTTCCCACTTTCCATCTTGCGGGTCATTCTGGCCTTTCGGTCGTAGTACCCGGAGTCCTTCACGCGTGGGGCGTGGCATTCTTTGGCAAAGTGGCCTGTCTTTCCACACCGAAAGCACTTCACAGACTTTTGAGGTGCGGAGTCCTCTGCTTTCTTTGTCGGCTTAGTTTCCTCTGTGGGAGTGGTTTTTGTGGTGCCGCTATAGGTTCTTTGGCGATTGGAGGAGGATGAGGATTTTTTTCCGATCTTTTTTGAGACCAACTTAGTGAGCATTGCCAGTTGCTTGCGTATATCACGAACATCTTCATCTGATTCTGTATCGGCTTCGGATCCTGAAGAGGTGTCAGATACAACAGCTGGTAGCTTCCCTTTGTTCTGTTTGATCTTAGTGGTGGAAGATCGTTCATTGGTTTTGTTCGAGAGGAGTGCCAGTGGGTCGACTCGAGTGTTGGTGGACTGAGGTTGCACGTAAGGAGCATAGGCAGACAAACTGTCATAGAGAGCATGGATGGAAGTGTTGGAGAGGTCCTTACTCTGAATCATCATCACGATTGCATTGCCCCAATGTCGTTTGAGGCTACCAAGGAAGCGATTGTTGATATCGAATTTGTCCCTCGAGATCCTGGCTTTCTTGAGTTCATTGATGATCTTCAAGTATCGGATGTATGTGTCACGCAGTTCCTCTCCTTCATAGGCCTGGAAGAGTTCATACTGCGAGAGACATGCTGATTTCCTCGCCTGTGCACTTTCAGTTGTGCCTGCCATAATTTCTGCAAGTTCATCCCATATCTCCTTAGCAGTTGTGCAGCACTCAACGTGACCGTAGACCTCGTTTCCAAAAGCCTGGAAGAGGTATCCTTTGGCAGTCTCGTCGGCCTGTGCACGAGCCAGTTCATCCTCATTGATGGGACCTCTTGGAGTGCGGCGTTCATCCATGGGAGGGTCTGCGTTTGGCTGTGCAGGGATGGTTGTCCAGAACTGTGCTGGGCCGTTGAAGATGGAGTCCAGAAGGTATTGAGAGAGTGGTGCGCCTTTGTTCCTGATGAACGTGAGGAACCGGTTTGTCCATATGCTGTAGTCGCCTTGTCGCAGCATCGGAGGCCTGGTGTCGGAGCCCACTATGGAGATGTCATTCGTGGTAGACATGGTTGGTGCAGTCGAATCGTCCGTGGTATTGATCTTGCGTAGATAAGAAAGTTAGTAACGAACGATATGAGAAATACGAGTTTGATGAGTAGAGTTTTGAGAATAAAATTGTTTAAAGAATTTCTTAGAACTAAGTGAGCATGTGTGATGGTCGATAATGTATGAAAGAGAAATATATCTTGAAATTTGGAGTAGTTCTAGAAATTTAAATTGAGACTTGGGGAGCAAAAACAAATTTTATCTCAAAAGTGGTCTAGGGAGATAGTTCTAAAGTGTGAGGATCAAATCTTAAAAAGTTTGAAAAAAAAAAAAAATTTAACCCAAGAAGATTTTAACACTAGAAAGACTTAACACGAAAGAGGAAAAAAAAATTCGCAGCTCAAGGAGACGTGATTAGTGAAATGTTATCCGAGAAATCACAGGTGAAAATTTTCTCGGATTTAAAAGTTTCGCGTGTGGGAATGATTCTAAGTTGAGAGTTTTAAATTCTTCACAAGAAAATTTCGCAAGTTAAATAGAATCGCATCGAGTGGTGAAGTGTGATTTTTAGGAAATTTTCTCGGATTTGGAAGAGACGTGGTTTTGAAAGACTTTCTCAGATGAGATAAACTTTCTCGGCTTAGAAAAACTTTCTCGGATGTGAAGATTTTCAACAAGTTCGCGGCTGAAAAAAATTCGCGGCTTAGAAAGATTCTTGGAATTGACTTTCTCGTGTATAAAGTTTCTCGGATTTTAAAGAATACGAACTTGAGAAAAATTGGGTCTTAGAGAAATTTTTTCGCGGTTTTTGGAAATTCTCGGATTTTAAAGAGTACGAAGTTGAGAAAAATTGGGCCTTAGAAAAATTTTCGCGGTTTCAAACTTTCTCGGATTTTGAGCATAGGTTGTTGCGAGAAACTGCAGTGAAAGCGAAATTTTCGCGGTGTAAAAATTCTCGGATTGTGAGCATAGACCGTTGCAAAAAAAATTCAGTGAAAGAGACGTTTCGCGGTTTAACAATTCTCGGATTCAACTTCGCAGAGATGAAACTTTCGCGGATTTGAACGATTCAGCAAAATTTCGCGGTCAAGAACATCAAGTACTGTTCCATTGCTTTGTCGCGACATTTTCCAGAAAAACCGTCTGTTTTCACCCAAGTCTCAACCAAAATCGCTCAAACTTGATCCTAAACTTCAGAAATTCTTCCCTAAACACATGATCGACCGATTTGTGAACTAAAAACAACAAAAAATGGGTCAAATCGACCGAAAATATAGAGTGGCCGAGATGTCCTTTTTCTGAAAAGTTTTTGCTTCAATCTCGCTCAAAACTCGTTAAAACTGATCCAAAAGTGTTCGAAAAACATTTTAGGCGTAGAATCGATCTGGGGAAAGGTTTTAAACATAAAAGCGAAGCATCAAAACCCCAAAACAAGCTCAAAATGCCCGAAAACAATTTTTTGCTCAAAAACACCTTTGATCTTGCTTGGAATCGAGCGAAACTGGATTCAAATCAATGCAGATCGATCCACGTTTGCTCTGATACCACTTGTTGGTCCCGAAATGCACCAAACAAGGAATCAAAGTGGCTAAATGGAATGAAGAAGGGAGAGTTTCTCACCTTTGAGTGTGTGTAGTGTGTGAAAATAAGAGTAAGCCTTTTTATCTTTGATTACCATTCAAAGTGAGTTGGTAAAACCTTATATACCACATTAACCCTAGGTATATTAAGGCCCAATCACTAATAATACAAAAATTACTATCTAGTCCAAAGCCCAAGCTAAAGATAATTACATAATTAATCCCAAGACTTAAACTATTGACACAACCAATTAAATATCCTAACAATTGTCTCATTGAAACTTTATCTCTTGAGCTACTCGAAGAGCTTATCGGTATGTTGATTCTACAACCATCCGTTCCGTAAGGAAATAACAATGGATATTGTAAAGGCACATAAGCTGGATGTGTTTCATTTATCCTTTGTAAATTACCACTCCTTGTCGGTAAAATTACGTCTCTATGTCCCAAGTTTTCTGTACAATCACCTACCAATAAAGCAGCTACTTCACTCGACGTTGGATGCATATATTGTCTACTTTCTCTAGACTGAATGATACGTATACGAAGATTTAGAATGATCTCTTGTCCAACCAGCATATCTCGAGCATTTCGAAAAACTGAAACGTATGGGTTTACAACATCGAGCATGTCTTCTAGCCCACGAAGTATATCGGCACTTACATCTGTAGTAATCAATGAATTCATCGCATTCAGACGATTGGAAACCTCATTCTCAGTGTCATAAATATATAACTGAGCAAATCTAGGACCAGTACCCTGTTCTGGGAGTAATGATCCAATTCTATGGTAATTGCTACCACCAATGCGAAACACGTAAGGTCCCCTACCATCATTGACACTGTTGTCGATTCGCCCTCCCATTGAAGTGAAAGCCAATAATGAATTGTACATTCGGATTTTGTCTTTGAAAACTGCCTGGGAATGAAGGGACTGAAGGAACGGTTGTTATCAGAATGCTTGGTAGCCGAACTTGACCGTTTCCACAACATAATTGAAATCTAGGATTCGTCAAGGTACTATCACGAACTTTTTCCGAAATCCACATGAGGGCATTACAATTGGGGCATTTGATTGTTCCATCTCCAATATATGAACGAACCGAGAAAAAGCTTCTTCTATTTGTAGTGGATGTTTCTAGAAAGAAATAGTTGAAATAAATACTTCACAAGAAAGATTTTTTCATTTGAGAAATAAGTAAAACTAATTAAAAGAGATTACCAGGTTGACTACGATTCCTAACAGGCTGAGTAATTATTGATTGACTCGAAAGATTAGTTCGTCGAGTTGACATTCTCAAGGCCCGAGCTTCACGTTGTAAAGACAATTGCCGTCGCCTTCCAGTTTGCATAATATGATTTGAAGATCTAGTGGTTCCGAAATGATTTGCGTCCATAGTTGTTTTAACTAATTGGCAATGTACGATGCCTACAAATACATAAATTTATAATCCTAATTTAATTATTTATTGAAATTTATTATATTAACTGAAATGATTAGTGAACAAAATATATTATGCGGGATAAGAACTTACGTAAATATTATATTATGATCGATAATGAAAAGGCTGTAGCGTTATAAATTTAAAGTACCTTTTTGACAGTCGAGCGGTGTTGTAAATATGTAGACCCTCCCAAATGTTTTTTAATATCCTGCAAGTGAAAATTATAAAATTATAAAATATCTACAATCAATGTAAATAGTAGTTGGGTGCATTATTTAATGATATAAGATGTTACGAAAAATTCTTATATTTTATAGTCGGGTGCATCTATTTTATAGTTTGGAGAAGCGCAAAAATTTCAGAGAAAGAAGTCATATTATCAGAGAAAACATTGGTACAATAAAAAATAATCCAAGAAACTTGGTAAACAAATATAATTGGATCACACGATTATGGATAAAATTAATATTGGCTTTTAAATATGTTTGGGATATTATATTATAAACAGCATAAACACACAAATGACAAAATTTCGTACTTTGTGCCTAATTTAATTATTTAATTAAATTTATTATATTAATTGAAATGATTAGTGAACGAAATATAATATGTGGCATAAAAACATACGTAAATATTATATAATGATCGATAATGAAAAAGGTTGTAGCATTATAAATTTAAAGTACCTTTTTGATCGCCGAGCGGTGTTGTAAATCTATAGATCCTCCCAATTAAATTATAAAATCCTGTAAATTTTAATTAAAAGTAATATTATATAAATATTTACACTCAATCTAAATAGTAATCGGGTGCATTATTTAATGACAATATGTTAAAAACATTCTTCTATTTTATAGTCGGGTGCATATATTTTATAGTTTGGAAAAGCGCAAAAAATATTAGAGAAATAAGTCATATTGTTAGATGCATCACAATGCTGACAAATTGCACACCGGGTAAAAGAGCGATTGATGCAAGAGTTGGCGATGATTTCACGAAATTAATACGATTAAAATAGTGACAAAGTATCTTGCATATAAAAAGGACAAACACGAAGCACAAATAAGTGTATTATGATAAAAAAAAAAAACAAACAAACATGATCAACGAAGAATGATACATATCTTAGACCTGCACAGAATTTATCATACAAAATAACATAAACAAAAAATATGTAAAAAAAATTTTTAATCAATCATATTACCTGTGACGTCTACGAAAATTTAATAGCAAATATCTATCATGTATTACTCAGCGGACACATTTATCATCATCGTCAGAAAACTTATGCATCTGAGAAAACCAAAAGATAGAGCCTAGTGTAAAACCTTTAATTGTATGCTAGGATTCATCTATAAACAAATAAAGCTTATATTAAGTTGCTTAGTTTCATGTGCCGCCCCAGCAACTGACGGTACGTACAGTGACCATGAAGAAAAGTAGAAGCAATGCAATGGTGATAAGTTACGGTAAACGTTTCTCTATTAGCAAACGTGTGAGAATAGCTTAAAATAGTATATTAGTTCTTTTTTGTCCTGTGAAAATAGTTGAACGTGGTCAAACGATTTGGACAAAAAAAAAAAAAATTAGTATGCAACATGGGAATTTTTTGTATAAATAAAAGAATAAAAAAAGGGACACGTGGCAGATTGTCGTTGAAACTACATTTGCATATCTATGTAAGATTATTTCAAAAAAATATAAAATGGATAAAAATATTTTAAGGATGTTCATAAATTTATTTAGCCCCTAAATTATTAATAAAACCCAACTTTCTAAGATTATTGAGGCCACCATATTTCGTTTACATTAAAAAAAGGAAATACAAAAATACATGTTAATCTTCACTAATTTTTTAAATAGCCGTTTCATTTTAATTAATCTGTATATAAAGTTGTATTTTGTGGTTATGTAAAGTTCTTTGTCTTATTAAGGAGACTGACTAAAATATGTAAGCTATTTTGGTTATTTTATGAATTAAAAATCTTTTTTTGAAAATTTTGATATTAATGATCCATCTTATTGGGGTCTAAGGAGTTTGAATTGACTAATAATTCGAAAACAACGAATTAACGAGTTACGAGACACGCATGGTAAAAAACCCTCCGTGTGAATGGTATAGATGGTATGATACCAATACCATACCGAAATTTCGGTATGATACCGTACCGAATTTTAAGGTATACCGAAAAATTTTCATACGGTATTGGTATGATTTGTGTCGATATCGAACGGTACGGTATACGTATCACAGTTTTGGTACGGTATACCGTACCGAACCACCCCTAGTGATCGTCATGATTACTGCCTGCTATAGAAGTAAAATTTATTAGAACTGTAGCCCTACTTGCGAAAACCAATACATCTTGCGAAAACCCTAGCCTCTTTCAAAACCCTAGTTTGCGAAAACCCTAGTTTTCGAAAATGTTATTTCGGATGCTGTGTGTTTGCTATGATTTCGAGACATAATTAAAGCCCTAACAGCTTGCAAAACCCTACAACTTTCGAAAACCCTAACATCTACCAAAAACCCTAACACATGGCGGGACCCTTGAAATGCAGCTCGGACCCACGCACTGCTGCTCGGGAACCCTGCTCAAGTGCGCAGGACCCCTACTCTAGTCGCGGACGGCACTGGTGCACTCGTCCTCAGTTCTCATGTGCGCGGGAGCAAGCCTAGTGCACGGGACCCAAGTTCTAGTGCGCGTGACCCTTGACCTAATGCGCGGGACCCATGCCCCAGTGCGCGGCCCATGCACTGATGCGCGGGACCCCAGAAACAGTGCCCGGGACCCCAAAACTAATGCGCGGGTCCCGTGTTCATGCGCGCGCAGACCCGTGCTCTAGTGCTTGCGCCCCCAGCCTAGTGCGCACCACCCCGGCACCAGCGTGCGAGGACGCTGTAAAGATGCATGGGGCCCCTAAAGTTATACGCGAGCAGATCTAATGCATGGGGCCCTTGTGGATATATGTGCGGATTCCATGAAGCATGACCACGAGTTTCGTCTATCCGAGTGGAAATTCGACCACTCTCATGGCCAAACATCATCTCCTAGATACAATCACGTAATTTCGAGGGTTAAAATTCGTAATTCGAAACGAAAAAACGTACCGTAAAGATTAGAGCTGGGTATTTCCTTCCAGACTTATTTCGTAGACTTCGAGCTCGACTTAGTGACGAAAATGAGGCTGTTTTTTTCTTTGGAGACGATGAAGAAGAAATGATGGATCGATCTGGGTGATTGTAGTAATTATTACGTGCTGGTGCGTTTAAATGGGGTTTCGTTTCTTTTATATATATGCAAATAAGCTGTATGTATATTTATTTTTCTTTTTCTTTTATTTTTAGAAGAGGGTCTAAAGAAGATGGTTAATGCTTAATTAAAATGAAAGCCATTGACAAAAAACGTCAACGAGGCTATTTTAACATTGACTGAGTCAATGGCTATAATTTAAAAGACTCGACGCCAAAACTACCGAAAGTGGAAGTGATCGCATCAGAGCGATGCTATCAAAAGGCAACTTCTAGTCAAAAGATATCAACGACCTTAAAAGAAAGAATATATATATATATATATATATATATATATATATAATATATATATATATAATATATGGGGTGCAAACCACTAGCTAAGTGAGAAGATAATACAGACACACCTTTCCTCACAGAAGGTGTGTCCTCAACGATGATACCACAACAAATTAAATGTATACTCATATGAGACGAATACTATAGCGAACTATCATGAGAAATACCAAGAACGTCAACAAAATCCACGAATACGAGTTCGTCACCGTACTTTAGATCATGGACCGTAAACTAACATATCAACACTAGAACATGCATGTCCCACACATATCAGTGACGTAAATCTCCCCTACGTTCACCCCTCAACGATAATCAATATCAGTGTATGGCACTGGAAGAGTGCACTCGTTGTACTCATCCGGTATGCCAAGCCACGGGCTACTTACTCGATTTGCCACTCTCCACTCACCCGAACGTGGCCATTTGGGCTACTTAAAACCTGGTACCAAGTGTATGCAACAAACAAGACCAACCAACAAAACATGTATCACAAATTAAGTCATAGAATGAAATAGTATCACATCCCCATGTCGTGTAATGACTCGTGTAATCCTCAATCCAAATCACAAAACACATATATGCCAAATGTTGGGTTACCAGGTACCTCCTGGAGACGCCACGTCACCGGATACGGTGCGGAACAAAAATTTCCAGGTTACCCGTTGCCCTCGTAGCTCGGATCAGAATAGTAACACTTAGACACGAAATAGGTCGGGTCAGACCTGTAGAGAATTACCAGTTGAAGCGAGTGGCAGCTCCTCGTCCTTTTCTTCAAGACATCGTCGATGGTGGTGGATGGCACTAGATCATCGCGCCGACCTCGCAGTGTACCGCGGAATTAGTTCTCTAAAGATGGCTAGAGAGAACCGAGCCGTCGCGTGGGAGAAAAGTGTGTGCGTTCGGTGTTTGTTTTACTGACTTGTGATGGACGAAATTTTCTCTCATGGAGCACGAAAATTCTCTCTAAAATATGAAATAGGGTTGCCCTATTTATACTAAGCTAGAATTGAAAATCCCAAGAATATCTCAAAGATATGATTTTTGAATTTTACTCCTTAAGTGGAGAGATTCTTTTGCCATATTTTACTCTCTTTTGAATTCCAAATCCAAACTTAAGGAAACTTGCTATTATTAAAAAAAAATCAGCTCCAATACCAAGTCAAACTAAGTATCTTTAAATATTAAATAAAATTCGAAATTTAAACCTAGATCAATTTCGAAATTTCCAACTTAAAATAAATAATATTCCAAATATATTATTTCCATATTTATATTTAAGTTTCGAAATTACTTCCCAAGGTATAAATCTAAAATCAGCTTAATCAAAGATCAAAAGGCTAACCCTATTTTTCACACAATACACACACTTGAAGGTGAGAACCTCTCCCTTTTCATTCCATTAAAGCCTCTTTGATTCCTTGTTTGGTGCAATCGGGACCAACAGCATGCGTTAGGGGATTTGCATACATGAGGAAAGTCGTATCTATCGATGCAGCCTTTTTGAAGGGAAAGTATAAAGGAGTTTTGCTCATTACTGCGGTTCAAGATGGCTATTACCATCAATACCCGCTAGCATGAGGTCTTGCTGACTCGGAGGGAACCGAATCTTGGACGTAGTTTCTCACTAGATTGAGTCGTTTCGTACCGGATAGTAATGAACTCGTCATTATTTCTGACCGAAACCGCGGTATAAAGAATGTCGTCCCTGCTGTGTTTCCGAATTCGATTTCTGTGTGGCACATTCAACAAAATCTGAAGACGAAAATGTCGGACAAGGGTGCGTGCCCCATTTTCTGGCGGGTAGCGAATGCCTATACCAAGGCCGCGTGCGATCTACAATACAAAGCTTTGGGTTCAACATTCAAGTCGGCGGACGATATCTTGACGAGATTGCAATGGAACGGTGGACGAGGGCATATTATCCCAAATCGAGATATAACATCATGACGACCAATGGATCGGAGTCGATAAATGTGGCTCTACGCGGGGATAGAGAACTTCCAATTATATGATTGTTGGGTTCGATTCACCGATTAACATCAGCTTGGTTCAGTAAGCATCGAAGAGCATGCGAAGCTTCTATCGCTGCGAATTCGACGTGGTTTACGCCGAAGATCAAGTCGATCCTCCGCGAGAATTTCGTTTGGTCGCAAAGGTTTCATGTGTCGCAAGTTGGGCGTCTAACATATAACGTACACGGCCACAATGTGAACAAGGTCGTCGATCTACACACGCGTACATGCAGCTGTAAGATGTTAGACATCGACCGAATTCCTTGCCCACACGCGATTGCTGCTTGTGGTTATGCCAACGTCGATGTGGGTTCATTAGTTGACCCTTGTTACAGCTTGGAAATGTGGAAGTTAGCTTACAATGGTATTATATGGCCGGTGTCCGAAAACATTGAAAGAAGTGTTGAAATGCTGCCACCTCCTCGTGAGAGACAACGTGGGATACCATAGAAAAATAGGTTGCCTTCTGTTGACGAATTTAGCGGGAGGTAAAACCTCTAAATTTAGGGTTTTCTAATGTAAAAGAACGCAACTATGAGTGTTATGTAATGATATTTTTTTAGATTAACGTAATTATGATTTTATAATGTAAGCGTACCTAATTATGAGTGTTATGAAATGAATTGTAGGACGAATTATTTTTCGGGGCATTATATGACGAATTATATGAACATAATCACAGAGGTCCCTTGATTTCACGCACGGGTCCCATGCTCATGCGCAGTGGACCCGACTGATGCACGTTGGATGCGTAGGACCCGTGCTTATGCGCGAAGGTCCCTTGATTTTATGCACGGGTCCCATGCTCACGTGCGGGGACCCGTGCTTAATTGCTTGGTTCCCAGTGCATAAGTTTGGTCCCGGCCCGCAGGAATTTTGTAAACCCTAATAAATATTATATATTCAATTATTGTTCTTCCCTTGCAGACAATTACTTTTGAATTCTTGGCTGGTCAGTTATTTGTCTAAAACATGTCAGCTTGACTTCAATGTCATAATGCCTTGTCAAATCTGATGTGCTTTTTTATGTGCGAAAAAGCAAGCCACGAGTTTTAAAAAGGAGTTCAGTAATTATAATACAAATATAATTTGTACATATTAAACTTAAAAAAAATAATCATAACGAAAACTTTGTCGAAAAAAATAATCTTGACCAAAAAATTACTCTTAAGTCGTTATGTATACAAAACAAAATTTCACTATTTGGTTATTGTTTTGAATGTGAAGTTGGTGAATTAGTTGGATGTCACAATAATTGAGCAAATTTACTTGAGAATAACTTGTCTTACGGTGGTGACTCCGTTAGGATGTAACAATAGAAAAATCGTATCTAACTATTGCAAATGACCATACTTTTGTGGGGTATGATATTATATGACGTATTAAATTCGTACGGAGGCTCAACCAAAGTTCGAAATTATTAAATCTACTGTAAAATCGCGAAAATAATCGCACGGTCCCCATACATGAGCTCTGTGGCCCGGGGATCATGATCTGTGGACCCGCGCTAGCTGATGCGCGTTGGATGCGCAGGACCCCTGGTACCACGCGAGAGACCTGTGATTTGAAGCACGGGTCTCATGCTCATGTGCAGAGACCCCTGCTTAAGTGCTTGGGCCCGTGCGCATAAGTTTGGTCCCATGCGCATCAGACCGGCCCCGTGTGGGAATTATACTTGACTAGTCAACAATTATTGGTCAATTATTCACTGTTACTTTTTCTGTGATATTGTCAGTTTCATAAAAGTAATGTCAAATCTGATGTAGAGTTTCTTTGTGAAAAACAACAGTGCTTTTAAATTTTTTTGTAAATATATATAAATTTCGGGATAATCATTAAACATTTAATCGTGACGAAAAAATTCAACTTCAACACAAAAACTTACATTTAACAATTAAAATACAAACAACACTTAAAACGTGTCCCAATCATTCTTCGAAATAGAGATAGCGAGGAATTTTCGAAAATTTCTCATATGAATTTGTGTGAGGCGGGAGACGTCGTCCTTGTTCACCATCAGCGATATTGCCGCCCGCAACATTGCCACGCCATCTTCTCATCTGAAAATCATATCCAACTTTATACTTGTTTTTTACACGATAAATACGAACGACAATTAAACGCAACATTTCATGAAAACTTACGAATTTTGTCCTCTGAAGTCGCGACACCAATCCGCTGGCCAGCTCTTGCCCTTGGAGGGGAGGCGTTTTATCATCCCTAGCTCCTTGAAAATCGCCGGGAGCATGATGAGAAGTTTGTTGACGTCATCCGCGATATAGCGCCAATCGAAGTCAGGGGGCGCACCGGAGTCGTAAATCGTGAACGTTTTCGCTGTGTAATCAACAACAAACAACGCCCACCGGCCATGCGTACGGATAGGAATGGCAGCGGGGGTCGCTATATCCCACGACGTGTTCTTCCAATGTTCATTTCTCCCCTAGTGATTGAACGAATCGAGTAATAAAATAAAACGAACACTAACAAACTATCCTACGCTCAACAGGCAAGTGTACGTATCGAAATAGCATAGACGTATCAAACATTCGAGTATTGAATCCCAAGGGAACTATGTACCTTAGAACAAACTTTTGCTTAAATATTCTAGTACGAACGTGTGACTGTTGAAACGGTAAATAACAATGCTTAAAAAAATACAACTTAATAAAATAGTACGGAGAGAAACGTTTATGGAAACAGACGTATTTGAGACTTCGAATCCCCCTAGCTTGACCAAGACAAATATCAAGTGTACGTAAGCAACGATATGATTAGACCGTGGAGATTCCTACCAGATGTATACAAGTTATATAGCTGACGAAACGGCGCCTTACCACATAATAATCGTAAACAACTAATCAACGAATTAAGTAACTGGGCAAGCTTCCCTAACTACTTAACTGAAGATCGAATTGAAACACGATGAATCCCGCTATTAGATTTGACTTTAATCCGGCGGGGTAGTTCAACCTATCTAGTGATTATTCCGCTCGTTTACGAGTGGTCTAATCGTTCGCCCCTCTCTCGAGCGTAGAGTACGATTTCCCAACTACGTTAACTAAATCACATGGACATGATCGAGCTAACTAGATAGTTCCAAAGACATAATCAAAATCATATGCTTCATAAATGAGTCATAGCAATAGCAAATCATCAAATACGCTTAAACATACGATTGATCGCGATAGGGTTCATCTCATCTCAAATATAATAGATTTAGCTACTCATCATGATCACAACAAAGCACGTAACTAGCATCAAATACATCATAAATACTTCCCTGAATTCGACTTCGATGTTAGTCTCGTTCTTCACTGAGTACTTTTGTCGAACACGTGGTGAGGAAACTTCTTAAGTGTTCTTGGGTTTTGAAAGGCAACGTGTATGTACATGAGCTTAATGAAGTATCTTTTACGTAGCTTCTTCTCCTCTTTTTTCTGTTTCCCGTTGGCTCTTTATATAGAGTTTTACCCCAATCCTTCATCATCTTTGTTGAGCCCCTCAAAGATGAGAAAACATAATCTTCATAGACTTGTGCAGCCAACAAAATCTCTTGAGCTGCCTTGCTTTAACTTGCCTTGTCATATGCAGAAATATTAATCAAGCGTGATCTTTGCTCTGACTTGGACGCAAGTTTCTTTACCAAATAAGTTAGTGTCGTCTCTTATTTGTGCTTGACTTTAATATGGCCATATGAAAGTTCACGGCCTCGTCTATGCATTTTTGCGGCCATGACAACATAAAGCCTGATGAAAAATGCCTCTGCCCGTGTTCACGGCTTCGTATACTATTGTTCACTGCCGTGACGAATTTCCTGCAAAACAGCAGCACATTCAAAAATTTACTTCTCCCAATATAGACTCAAATTGAAAATCCCATTGGAATCAAGATTAACAAGCCCTCTATCTATGGTTAAAATTTAAGGTCCATCGGATATCATTTACCCTGTGATCATTGAGAAATAAGGAACTGTCGCAAAACTGCGTAAAACGTTTGATTTGTTGTGAAACCATATTATAGCACAAAAATAATCAAAACGGCTTCACTTCTCATGCAAACGACATAAATATAACAAATATAAATGTAAGAAAGTACGTTATCAAATCTCCCCACACTTAAGCGTTTGCTTGTCCTCAAGCAAATAAATGCAAATGGCATATAAAAGTATAAATCATGCAACGTATTAATCAAGAATGAAATCACGTAGGAGATAATGCAAGTAAAGTCGGAAAGCATATTCGAAATCAACAACTAACCACACGACTTCCTTAGAAATAACTATCAAGATCCGCACCTCACAAAGATGCACTCAAATCACTAAGTATGGGTTAAGATGTCGGTGATATCTCTCGGGTCATGCACTAATCTAATCCCTACCATAAGCTTACAAATGATTCGTAAATCTACCACTTTCAATGTTCAAGCGTGAATCGGAAAACTTTACCGGGTTATAATATGGCTAAGATATGTAATATATGCAAGGAATAAGCGTAAAAAGGATATGAGCTGTAGTCGTGTCAGAATCATGCCATCATCTCGAATGCGCCAAATCCGCCGTTCTTATTCATCGCTTCTGTTCTTTTGCATTCGTCATTTTTTTTCTTTTCACCAAGCCCTTCTTTCAACTTCTCGATCTAGGAAATAGATAATACGCTTTCGACAGTGAAAGATTATCGGAGGAAGGGTTCTTAGTCATGTATTTTTCCTCTCTTTTTTTTCTTTCTTTTTTTCTTTTTCTTCTCTCTCTCTCTCTTTTGTTTTTTAACATCAGCTCGGAAATTTAGTACGGGTTGCGCTATTAAGTCCGGCACTCATCCTCCACTTCTACTATTACTCTAATGGGTTTATATCTGAAGGCTTAATCAGGGTCGGCAATTTATAATCCGGTTTTCACAAATAAAAGGCTCAGGCTCAAAGTGGATAACTACGGTGATCATGCGTGGTCGGATACTTTGGCTATGGACTGAATTTCCAATGCCTTCCTCATTTTCATATCACACTTTAAGTAGTTTCAACACGCAATACATAAGCAAGTTGTAGAATACCACTTGTAATTGTGCTTGATTTCATTAGTTGTCCTTGTAAATAGGGGCGTTTATATAGTAGTCCTTATATTAGGACTAGTTTGATATTTATACAAAGTTTGTTTGGTATAAATACATGTAAATCAATTGAGATTAATAGAGAAAGTTTGAAGATTGATCCGAAAGGCTTGCAATTCTAGAGAGAGAAACAACAGTAACTTTCTCACTCTAATCGAATTCTCTCTCGCTCTTCAAATGAGTTTTTCGATCGAAGCTTATTGATTATCATTATCATCGAATTACTTTGAATTCTTGCTTAGGATCTTAGAGTTGTTAATCGTAGGACCTAATTGGTATCAGAGCAGATTCGTTCTGTTTTGAATCGTAAATTGTTAGAATTGGATCGAAATTTTATTACGAACACTGTTCCATCGAAGAACAGATTTGGCGCGAAAAGTTTTTCGATCTAATAGCTTAATTATGTGCTTAGTTGACTTGAATCTGTTGTTTCAGTGCTAGATTAAGTGATAAATGATCATTGCTACTAAATCAGTGGCAGTTTGAACGTCGAATTTGGATTAATTTGGTTTAAATTTTACTGTTGATGAAGAACATGAAGAACACGTTCTGATTTTGATCAAATTCGATATATTTTGCTTCATAACGTGTTTAGCTGCTTGTTCGTGTGTGGTTAGTACTTGATTGCAAGCAATTACCTCAAACTTCACTATCTAATTCTTTGTTTTTGCTCGAATTTGTGTTAATCGTATTCTGTGAATTTTTCTCGCTAAGTTTTGCGATCGGATTAGTTTCTCGATCGATAAACTTAGCGCGAGAATTTTTCTCGGTCAGAATACGAAGTCAGCGTTAGAATCGTCATCAGCAGAAACGTTTTTAGTTACAAATATTTCTAGAGCATTATCCAGCGAAAAACTTTTTCGAGTGAGACCAATTTTGACCTTGCATGCGTAATAACTTTCACTCGAAAGACTTTTTCTTGTCAAACCTTTTAACGTTTGACCAGGCGAAAATCATTTATACGCGAGAAACTTTTCTAGTCAACGGATTTATTTTGACTTGTCGAGAAATTTACTAACGTACTGTTTCTTTACGATCGAAATAAATTCACGATCAGGAAATTTTTCTCGACTGAACGATTTTGGGCAATTTATTTCGCTCGTAAAATTTTCCGTTGACAAAATTTCTCGCACGAAAACAGTAAATACATTCTATATCGACGAAATTAATTTCGATCATACTTTAAAGATTGAATCGAAAATAATTGTCGATCTAATCTTCGAATCAAACGCAACTAACAAATTTCGTCACTTGTGAAGCACTTTACATCGTCTTCAACCCTCAAAACAATCAACGAAGATCCGTCAACAACCCGACTACTATAATACAAACATGGATGCATACTCACTTGGAAATGACAACCGTCCGCAGATCTTGCAAAGAGGCGAATACACAGTGTGGAGAAGCCGGTTCCTGAATTTCTTCGCTCTAAAGGATCAAGCCGAAAATCTACTGAAGTCCCTTGAAGAGGGACCGGCACAGTTCTGGGTCATGTACCCGGGGACGAAACAGCTACTCCAGCAATTCCAGCTTCTAGGCGACTGAAGGAGCCTAGAGAATACTCTCTGGAGGAAAGAGCTCGAGCTAAGGCTGATCTAGTAGCCATGAATACCCTTATGCAGGCATCCCCAACGATATATACAGACAAATCGACAGCCTTACATCGGCCAAAGGGATGTGTGATGAGCTGCATAGGATGATGCAAAGGACGGAAGTTGGTATAAAGGCCAAGAAGGCGAACATTCTCACCGCTTACGACTCATTCAAAGCAAAGCCGGAGGAGAGTCTAAACGAGATCTACCAACGATACCTCAATCTTCTCAATGAGATGAGGAAGATAGAATAACGAAGACAAACATGGAGACAAATCGTTAGGCCACCTTCATCATCAGAGTCGGAAGATGAATCGGACTCCGACATCGAGCCGAACATGAAAGCCCTTGGAATCAGTTAGCTCTCATTGGACAAATGATGAGCAAGAAGTACTTCAAGAAGAAGTCTTCAACCTCAGCCAATAGACTTCGGACTACAAGCTCTAAGAACAAAGAACGTGCTCCGGAGAGTTCCGAGGTCAAGAATCCCAAAGAGACTAACAAATGCTTTAACTATGGCAAAGCAGGTCACTTCGCCAGAGAGTGCACTCTCCCGAAGAAAAGAGATGCAAACTACTACTCCAGGAAGCTTCAATTACAAAACAGTAAGAAGCTGGAGTAGCTCTCATGGCTGAACAGGACCAATGGCTCGAGGACACGTCGAGCTCCGAAGAAGAGAACTTAGCCCTCATGGCCCGTCTCGACAACGAATTGGACGCCGAAACATCCACTCGTACGGACGACGACAACGCATCCACGTCTTCAAATGAGGTAGTCACTCCTTCCACATTATTGACCATGTTAGAATCATATCAAAAGCAATATGCTAACATGAAACGTGAGCAAAGTATAAAGGAAGTAGAGAACGAACTTGAGAGAGCTCAGGAGAAGATAGATAGTCTCGAGCAAAAACTTAGGAGCTCTAGTCCAAAAATAGATGAACTTACTAAGAGCCTCCATTCTAGAGAGACTAGTCAACCTCAACTAGGACAACAGAGCGAAAAGATTAAGGAATTAGAAGATAGGCTAGCAAATAACTACAATTGCTTGGTTAGAAATCTCAACGAGAAAGCCATTTTAAATTGTAGAATAACCGAAGCTACCTCTAAAATCACTAACTTAGAAGCTCAATTAGAAACATCGAATGCTAAGATTAGTGAGCTTAGTAAGGATTTTGATGCTTGTCAAGCCGCTAAACTAACCGTGGAAAATAATTATGCTCTCCTAGGTGAGGAACACAAGAAACTATATGCCAAAGTAAAGAAATTAGACGATATAGTTACGCGTAGGGCACAATCCGAACAGACGATATTTTTGAACAAGCCCAAGGATATAGAGTTCTATAATCCTATAGAAGGCATAGGTTTCACTAACCCGTGTGTTTTACAAAAGAAAGAAATATACGATGTTAAACACATGGGCTTAGGAATAACCTCTCTTAGAAATTTTACTTAATCGTCATATGAAAATACTTTCGATTCATCTATTAGACAACGTCCACATGGTCCAGAAATCCCCTTTGACTACGAAGAACTAAATGAAAGGGACAAAAATAGGAAAGAAACTCTAACACCTGTCTGCAATTTAGTTCAAATTCTACCTCGTGACTCTCAAACACACCACGAGGAAGTTAAAATCGTTACTTATAAAAATTCTCTCTACAAACCCCCTATCATAAAACAGATAGAGGAGTCACAGACAAAGTTAGAAAAAGAACGAGAGAATTTCGAAGCTGAAAAGAAAAAATTCTTTAAGGAGATGAAGAATCTCAAGGCTTCCTCGTCCTCCCAAACTATCTATCACGCTATTACAAAAAGCGTGAAAAATGAAAAAATGCCTTTGAAAGATAAAATTGTAAAAATAATTCTGTTAAAAGTGATTTGACTAATTTTACTTTACCTACGTCTACAGGGAGCGTAGCGTCAGCACTAAAAACAAAGGCGAGAGTGTCTAGCACTAAGATAAAGAAGGAGCCATTAGATTTAAATGTTTCTGAACATGCTAGTCCTTCTGTTACAATAAAAGACACTCCTAGAAATAAAAGAGCTATTTCCACTTTTAAGATAGTTGCTTCTACTTATTCACTTTTGCCGATTACCCTTAGAAGCACCAACTTCGAAATAGGCTCTACGTCAAAACTTAATCATTCTGAAACAAATGCCACAAGGAAGACTCGTAGGAAACAAGATCTAGCCATAAAGAAAGCTTATGGCCCTACATGAATGTACTCACCTAAGGTATCCCGTAGAAATTAAATCCCCCAAGCACCTTAGGAGACTATCACAAGAAAAGATTTTTTCCTCGGTCAAACTCTCCAAAGCATTTGTACGTGCTGAACTTAACCTTCCCTGCAAGGTTCAACCCAAATGGGTTCCTAAATCTCCGCCTAGGACGACAAAAGCCAAAAGCGCCAAGTCTCTTATAGAGGCAAAACCCAAACCCACTTTTTCAAAAGTGCAATGGGTTATTAAGACTCTTCCAAAACTAGATATAGGAGTCATATCTGAACCCAAAACTAAATCTGTTAATCCGAGAGGACCCATGCTTAAGTGGGTACCTAAAGCTCTCTAAATTGTTTTTGGAGATCCATCATGTGTGGTACCTCGACTCTGGTTGCTCCACACACATGACTGGTAATCAAAGCTGCTGAGCAACTACAACGACCGACCAAACGGCAAAGTCAGATTTGGGAACAACGATTCAGCCCCGATTCTAGGACTTGGGGATAATCAAAGATGTCTCATACGTCGAATGCCTCCGCCATAACTTGTTCAGCATAGGCCAATTCTGTGACAAAGGCTTCAAGGTGTTCTTCAATGCTGACCGGTGTAGAATTTTGGATAGTCAGGACACAGAACTCCTTCAAGGACTTCGGAGATCCAATCTTTACACGATCAACCTGACGTCTGTGCGGCCCTCGACAGCTGTATGCCTCATTTCTCAGATTGATTACAGAGGAACAGCCTATGGAATCAACGACTGTCTCATCTAAACATGAAAGCTCTCCAACGTCTTTCTACAAAAAAGTTGGTTCACGGTCTTCCAACTATACAACTACAAAGTGAGCATCACTGTTCGGCATGTCACCTAGGAAAAATGAAGCGAGCATCTCATCACGTCAAGCAAATTGCGTCTACTTCTTGACCATTGGAACTAATTCACATGGATCTCTGTGGTCCGATGCAGACTCAGAGTATCAATGGAAGAAAGTATGTCCTAGTGATTGTAGATGACTATTCTCGCTACACGTGGACAAAGTTCCTCCGAACGAAAGATGAGACTGGTGACTTGAATATCAATTTTGTGAACACAACGAAAATCTGCTGCAATAGACTATTCAAGTTGTTCGAACAGACAACGGCACTAAGTCAAGAACAATCACCTCAGTGAGTTTTATCAGAAACTTGGAATAAGTCAACAATTTTCAGCCGCCAAAACACCTAAACAAAATGGGGTCGTTGAAAGGAAAAATCGAACACTAGTGGAAGCCGCTCGTACAATGCTGATCCAATCGGGACTTCCACACTTTCTATGGGCTGAAGCAGTCAATACCGCTTGTTTTACTCAAAACAGGACGGTGGTTCACAAACGGTTCAACAAGACTCCGTACGAGATTGTGAATAATAGAGTGCCCAATATCTCTTTCCTTAAAGTCTTCGGGTGCAAGTGCTTTGTGGCGAACGACCGAGCAACGTGCAAAGTTCGACCCTAAAGCACTCGAAGCTACATTTGTCGGGTATTCTTCAACATCAAAAGTGTACCGAGTATACATCAAGTCCAACCGAACTATTAAGGAAAGCTATATGTCACTTTCCACGAAGTGCCAGAAATGGCTTCTGGTCTATTCAGTCCAGGACCCGTGCCTAACCCGTTGGTTCCTGCTCAATTCGGTTCAGGACCCGTTCTCAACCCGTTGGCTTCTGAAGACAACATTTCAGAACCCGTAATCACTGGTGTGTTGGCACAAAACCAACAGAAGATGTCAACAACTTCAGGATCAGTGTCAGACGAAGCAACGAGACTTGCAATAGACAACTTGGATTCTCTCTTCGAACCGGTATATCGGTCATACACGACTACACTTACAATGGATTCTCTACCGAATGAGATCGACGTACCAAGTTCATCTCACACCTCTACCCCACCCGATTCAGAATTGCTACAAAACACCGAAGAACCTACAATGGTCATCGAGGAAGTATCATCAGAGACGATCAATCCAAGTGCAGTATTGGAACTTCCCCAGACAAATGATCAATCGGAGACTAGGCAATCTAGATCCATAGATGGCTGACGCATCGACTTCAGCCTTGCCTCATGAGCGCAAGTGGACGAGAGGCCACTCGGTTGATCAGATAATTGGCGATCCTTCGGTTGGTGTGAGGACACGTCGTCAACACAGTCTTTTCAGTTGCTTCCTGAGCCAAAACGAGCCTACCAAAGTAGCAGACACACTTCGAGACCCGGATTGGACAATTGCAATGAAAGAGGAAATCAATCAATTCGAACGTCTTCAAGTGTGGACCTTGGTACCCCGTCCACATGGGAAAACAATGGTCGGAACTAAATGGGTTTTCAAGAAAAGAATGAAAATGGTGAAGTGATCCGGAACAAAGCAAGGCTAGTTGCTAAGGGATACAATCAACAGGAAGGCATCGACTACGACGAGACTTATGCCCCTGTTACCCGTATCGAAGCTATCCGTCTCCTGCTGGCTTATGCGGCTCACAAAGACTACAAAGTCTATCAGATGGATGTTAAAACCGCCTTTCTCAACGGCGTGTTAAAAGAAGAAGTCTACGTCGCTCAGCTGGAAGGTTTCATTGATCAAGAACATACCGATCATGTCTATCGCTTGGACAAAGCTCTCTATGGACTAAAACAAGCCCCACGTGCTTGGTATGATGTCCTGAGATAAAGTCTGGATTCATACGAGGAACGATAGACACAACTCTCTTCAGTAAATGGCATGACAAAGATCTGATGGTTTTCCAAGTATACGTCGACGACGTCATCTTCGGATCAACAAATCCTCGGCTCTGTAAGAAGTTGGGAGATCTCATGAAGAGCAAATTCGAGATGACAAAATACATCAAGGATATTCTGAGGAAGTTTCATCAAGACCAGAGCAAGCCTCTCAGCACTCCTATGTCACCAAGCTGCAAGTTGGATGCCGATCTCTCTGGTAAATCGGTCGACATCACACTGTATCGCAGTATTATTGGATCTCTTCTCTACCTCACTTCGAGTCGGCCGGATATCATGTTTGCCACCTGCTTGTGTGCCCGTTTTCAAGCCGATCCCAAAGAATCCCATATGCTCGCGGTCAAAAGAATTTTACGCTACCTTAAGGGCACCTCTACCCTTGGCCTATGGTATCCAAAGGGTACGAATTTTAAACTTATCGGCTACACTGACGCTGACTAAGCAGGTTGCCGAATGGACAGGAAAAGCACGTCCGGTGGCGATCAATTTTTAGGCGAAAAGCTGGTTTGCTGGTCATCCAAAAAGCAGAACTGTGTGTCCACTTCGACGGCCGAAGCAGAATACGTAGCTGCCGCCAGCTGTTGCTCACAGATGCTGTGGATGCGAACTCAGCTTCGCGACTATGGGTACAATCTAAATAATATACCCATATATAGTGATAGTAAGAGTGCAATCGCCATAACTTGCAATGCTGTTCACCATTCACGCACAAAACACATAGACATTGGATATCATTTTATCAAAGATCACGTAGAAAAAGGCACGATAGAGATGTACTTTGTGAACACGGAGTTTCAACTAGCCGACATTTTCACCAAGGCCTTGGATGAGAAACGATTTCAATTCCTTCTCGGAGAATTAGGCATGTTGAATCTTCCGTAATATGTGCATTACCTGATCTTCTGTGCTATCACATGTTCTATTCTATGTGTTTTCTATGCTTATTTGTCCTTATCTTGCGTGATAAAAATAATATAAAAATAACATATATATATAATAATAAATAAATAATAAATAATAAAATTCGCACATTTTGACATGAAATGTTATGTTTCATATGCGTTGAATTGAATAAATGCGAATTTCTTTAGTGTATTGCACATTCTAAATGCAATTTTAGATTGCATTGGTACTGAATTGTTTAAATACGGTAAAGTTTTCATTGCTTCTACCCTCACACAATATTTTAAAGTACATGTTTTCGGGGACCATGTATACATGCTTATTTGGTAAATTTGTGTGCTCGTGACTTGAATTGATTTCATATGCTTGCATAATTAGTCAATTTTTGTGCATCATTTGAGGGGGAGCAAGTATAAGACTCGTAGATTAGCTCCAAATATTTTTGACGTTTTTTCTCTGAGTATTTCAGATCTTTCAAATTTAAGGAGCGAGACGTCGACACTACAAAGAGAGGAGCTAGACACAAGACCAAATATTTCAAAGATAAATTGCCAAAAATAATTGTTGATTAACTCCATACGCTTATCTCTAAGTGGTACAGATTTTTAAATTTCTGCCAGGGGAGCTAGACGTTACTACACAGAAAATACAGGGAGTTAATTGCATTTATTTCAATTACTAAGGTGGAGCCTTACAATGGGTTTTATTTTGAAATAGGGGTCAATCTGAAATTCTTTAGAAGAACTTACTATCGAGAAACTGGATACTAGAATTAATTCGCAATCTAAAGTTTCTCGATCGTAAACAGTGTCGGGATAGATTTTGATTAACCGCGATCATTTGCGATCGAAAAATTTGAATTTTTCGTGTGCAAATAGTAATGGGCCTGATCCATTAAATCGCAGAATGTCAAATCACAAGCCCGAAAACAAATCAATGCTAGTTAATAAAAGTTTAACTTTTGTCAGTCGAAAAACTTTTTTCTCGCGCAAAACCTAATCGAAATAAAAAAACAACTCTCTCTCGCAAAACTTTCTCAGACGATACAAAATCCTTCAAAAACTTTCAATTTTTCACTCCAAATCGTCTGATTAAGGTAGAAATTCGATTCGGTTAACGATTGCGAATGATATAACTTGATTTGCATTTACATTCTGTAGTTTTTCGCATGATTAGTTAAAATTTTTCGATTGTTCTTCAAAAACTAGTTAAACGTATACTGTTTCACTAAAATTGTGGCATGCTTCTTGGATTTTCTGAGTTAAATGCCCGTTTTTTTTGGATAGATTTGATGTTCTTGATGAAACAGATAGTTTAAATCTTCGGAAAAATCTGCATCTGTGACGTTAAAATAAGTTTAGATGAAACTGGGTTTTGAAGTTTTGAAGTTGTCGAAGAACTTTGTCGATCGCAAATAATCCTAATTGAATTCCAATTCAATTGAGATACTATTTGTGTCGATTTAGTTTTCGATCGCAAAATTTTGATTTGGTCGTCACGATAAAAGATTTTAACCGTTACACTTACCATCGAAAAATCCAATTATAATTTTCTGCGAGCGAAAAACTTATGCACTGACTTGACAATTTAGATGCAAATTTTATCGAGCGTAAAATTTACTATCGCAAAATAGAATTTTCGATTTAATTTCAATTTGGTCGCAAAAAGTTAGCAGCGAAAAATTAATTTTTCAACTCTTAATTTTTCGATCGTAAAATTCGCCGCTTAGGACTTAATTGATCGGAAAATTTCTCGATGTTTGACTTAGTCGTTCGTTGACTAATTTCTCGATAAAATATATCGCAGCGAAAAACTTCTACTTTTAATCGAAAATCACATTCCGCTCGACAAATTTCGAATCGAAAAATTTTATTCAATCGAAGAAAAATTTTCAATAGTAAATTTACCTGAGACGTAATTTCTCGATCATAAATTTACACGGAATTTTTCTCGATCGTAAAATTGATCGACTACAATCACGCTTTCAACTTCAACACTTAGGAAATTTTTCTAAGTCTGTTACACTGTAGCTAACAATAGAAGATAAAATTCTTCGATCGCAAAATTTAGAATTCTTTCAATTGAAATCGATATATAGGAAATCAAATTGCAATTCAATTTTCTCGACCGAAAATTTTCTCGGCATGAACAGTTACTTACTGATTTAATACTTAGCGAAATTTCGAACTATTTTTCACGCGACATATATTTCATTCGAAATTACATTCATGCCATCACGATTTTTGAAATTGAACTTACACTATGCATTTGATATGATTTCAATTCATCGAACATGCTATTATTTACAATATTACTATAGTTTGATGAAATTTATTCATATTTCGACTGAAAATAAAATTGATCTAGTAAATTTTTATACATCTTATTTTTCAGATGGATCGCTACCCGAAATACACATCTACGATCACAACCTTTATCTAAAGGTTCAAGATACGAACTTCCAGCTCGATCTGAGCATGTTTAGGTGTCCAGACGAGATCATCGTATCAATCCTACAAGGCCACCCCATCTGGCATGCGTTAACGGTCACTGCATCAGTGCCGATGGTCTATCTCCAGCAGTTCTGGGGCTGCATACAAGGAGAAGTGAACAATGGAGCCTTCAGATTCGTAACAAGGATAGGGACGCGGCATATCAGCATGGACAAGAACTAGTTCGGCATGGTACTGGACTTGCCCCACAGTGATAATTACGACCCGCTCCCATCGGATGCCGAGATGATTCAGGACTTCTTGCACATGGGCGACCAACCGCCGCTCACGAGATTAGCTCAGGTCCAGAGCAGCGGAATCCCACACCCGTGGAAGACACTATTCGGAATAGTGAATAAGTGTCGCCCAAGCACGCAGGATTTGATAAGGGCAACAACAATATTTTGAGGATCTTCTACGACATCGCCTTTTCAAGAAATTATGACTACACTCAGCTGATCTCGAACGACCTCGCGGACCAGATTCGGCAGAAGGAGAACCGGCGATCAAATAACGTGCCTTATGCTCGGTGGTTCAGCATCATCATCAGGGAGATCATGGCGCTGCACCAGACAATCCCTACTCTGCCTCCTGGCGGAAATTACCAACCACCAAGGCTTAAATTCTTCCACAACCCACGGCTCACGGACCTTGACCAACCGTCGATGCCAATCTCATTCGAGCTCCTTCGTCTCGCGGACCCCAACGGAGACGTCTACAAGCTATACTGTCGGGACAGGAATCTCACCGAGGAAATGATTCGAGGGCCCCCGACAGTGCTTGGAGCTAGCCCTCAACAACAACAACAACAGCTAAGCCCTGAGGACGCGATGATTGATGATGTCGCTCAGGAGCTAGCTCCGGAGCCAACATTGGTCGAAGTACCAATGCCCGACGTAGATGATACCCTGATAGAAGTCGTGGCTACAGAGACGAAACGGAAATGGGGCACACATCACTTCCACTGGTGACAGATCAGACATTGGAGAATGTCGATCGAGATCTTACTCCTCACACCGCCACCCCGTCTGACACAGAGTCTGACGAGGAAATCAGTCTGATCAGGAGGACTCCGAGAAGACTCAGTATTCAGTTGGAGTCGCTCCTTCCAGCAGTTACCACCGCACCAGATACTACGCTAACCACAACGACAAGTGTTGCCGGCACTTCTTCGCTCAATCTTGAGCCGCAACCAACTCACGTGGTGTCTGGTTCGCAAGCGCAACCTGAGCCTGCCTTAACACCCATTGAGACGAATCCTCAAGATTCGACTCAAGGATTGTGTGGAAGTCTCATACAGTCACAACCTCAAGTGACTGTGAGTCAACCCACAGAGTCGGTGTCTACTCAAGGGTTGATAACAGGCGACATCAGTCGTCCTGGTCCATTCACGGAGGCGTCCGCACCCTTTGTGATGAACGAGCAGTTTCAGGCCGCTCTCTGCCGCTGTACAGTCAATGGAAGACAAGATCACAGAGAGAGTACTTCAACCAATCGAGGCATCCCGAAGAGATACCGGGAAAGCACCTGCCTCTGAAGGCCCTTCGTCACAAATCAACCCCACACCTCCACAACCCACACCCACCGACCCTCTAGCCACTTTCTCCATCCTCATCAATCCATACACAATCCCCATCACCGAGCTCCACGACATTCTCCTCGCCCGTCTGATAGGCCTTTCCATCCGATCACCGCAAGAAGAATCCCTCTATAGGCGATTGGTGGACCATCCTGAGCCACCGACTGACACCTGCCGAGGCCAAAGCTCCCACTCACGGCGCAGACATGACGATCCTGACGATCAGGACCCTCATGAGGGGAGAAGAGGCCGATGACATCTACAAGTTGCCAATTACAAGGCTCGGGCGCTACGCAGACAAGCGCTGGAGCTGGCGAAACTCATACTACCCACCAAACCCATACTACTCACCAAACCCAAACTACTCACACCACGCACCACACCGCCCACATCGACCCACCAACCTTTCACCTCAGGACACCTCCGCCCACACCGTCGATCTACTCAAGCCCATTGCTTCCGGAAGAAGAAGCAAGTGCTGCAATGCTTGTAGCTCTAGCAGCCACCCAAGCCACTCCCTTAGTTGCTCCAGACCAATCGGGACCCTCTGGACATGGCTTCAATCCACACGAGGTCCTAGACAAGTATATCTTCGAAGGACAGTGGATGACCCATTCCATGCCCGAGGAGCATCAAAGGCGACGGCTTCACGACGTTCGGCGTTTTCTACAACAAGCGTCTATAGACCTCGTAATCATAGAAGACGACGAGCTTCAGGAAGGTGAAGACTATGAGCGAGATATCCCAAAGCTACCAGAATTAATCGCTCAACAGGCGGTTCCCTCTCCAAGGCTAACGCCAGGGACCGTTCGGATCGACACGCCATGGGAGAACATCCAAATAGAAATTCCCTTCCTAGAAGAAGTTCGTGAGAATATTTGGAGGTCTCCGGACAGAGTCAAGAAGCCGAACGAGTTCGAGCTTAGAGGGATCTCTCATTGGGATCAGCAGAAGAGGATGACCTACCTCTGGATGCTGACCAAACTAGGACCTGATGTTAGGCTGGGGATGTCTAAGGCACAAGCCAAGAGCCATTATAAGAGTCTCTCTCCAATAAGCCAACTACTCAGCGTCTACTGTGACATAGGAGGACTTCCAACACCTCACTACATCATCGATCGAGTGGACAGGACCCGAGAGGAACTGAGCGAGAGCGACCTGTCGTAACTCCCTGCCGATAAAGTGTACCATCTTTATCAGCTATACGTGGAGAAGTACAAAGGTCCTCAGGGCTTCATCAAGAAAGAATGCCTCGAAGGGCTCTACCGGTTCATGATGCGACAAGTCAAGTACTTCGCCGCTCACGACCTTCAAATGGCGCTTGAGAGCAATATGGAGAAGGTCAACATGACCGCTCCGCTCAACAAAGGACCTGAGATCGAAGGGCTTCCCAATAATCACGTGCACATCAGCTCAGTCCTAGGCATCACCTACAACAATCCAATAGCAAAGAAGAATAGGTTGATGCTGAAGACTGAAATCAACAAGTTTTGTGATGGGACGCTCAAGGTCATCAGGAGGAATATCGAGCAGAGGTTGGAAGAAATAAATAGAGACACTATGCTGAGGATCCACATGTTCTTGAGAGAACAGCCGCTACTAGTGGAATTGCATGAAGATATCGAGGAGCGACTGGAGCTGAGGATCATGCTGAGGAACTACGAGCATGCGCTGGGCTTGCGCAGATCGTATTACGCCCGACGAGGACAAACGGCGCGGAGACGTAATCAAGCACAAAGGGGGAGATTGTAGAATACCATTTGTAATTGTGCTTGATTTCATTAGTTTTCCTTGTAATTAGGGGCGTTTTATATAGTAGTCCTTAAATTATGACTACTTTGATATTTATACCAAGTTTGTTTGGTATAAATACATGTAAATCAATTGAGCTTAATAGAGAAAGTTTGAAGATTGATCCGAAAGGCTTGCAATTCAATTTCTAGAGAGAGAAACAATAGTAACTTTTTCACTCTAATCGAATTCTCTCTCTCGCTCTTCAAATGAGTTTTTCGATCGAAGCTTATTGATTATCATTATCATCGAATTACTTTGAATTCTTGCCTAGGATCTTAGAGTTGTTAATCGTAGGACCTATCAGAAAGCGCTACTTGGGAGGCACCATAAGCCTATCCTATGTTTTTCCTTTATTTTCCTATGCATTTTAGTTTTCATGATTCTGTTTTCGATGATCGCAGGGAAATCAAAATCTCAAGTGTGGGGAGGAGCTGTACAAAGCATGCACATCGGACTATTCAGGGAAGTTTGCTTATCTATTTATTTTCTCTTCCTTGTGTTACATAATTGTTACGTTGAGGACAACGTAAATCTTAAGTGTGGGGAAGGGAATTTCTGCAAAATTGATGCGAACATCTTATACGTGCATGACTTGATTTTGGTTTAAAATTTTTAAACTTTTGAAAACTGGCACGAATTTTTTTCGAAAAGAACTGTGTTTCTTATCGATCGAAGTCTTGATTTCATGTTAGAAATCTTGTGAGTTATTAGGATACATATGCGTGTTGACCTCTTTCTTACATAGATGAACTTGGCAATACCTGATGGATTCGTGCACATAACCCAATTTTTGTGAGATTTTTGAGCCTACGAGCTTTTTGCTCACTTCTTTGGTTGTGTGAATCATGCTTTTCTCTTCAGTTAGAACCCCATATATCCAACCTAGATCGATGAATAGCAAATCTAAGAAATTCGAGAGCTTACGATTGAGATTTGCTTACCAAGAAAGCTTGGGAGAGAAGCAACGTTGAGAGCACTCAAGGGAGGCGAAAATCTTCTCTCTAAATTTTCAATTCTATTTTTCGATCCGAATTCCCTTGTACAACGCCCTCCTTACTTTCTAAGGAGTTCATTTATAGATACCACCTCGTGATATATTTACACAAGTAGTCCTACAAAATGACTAATTACAATTTAGCCCAAGACTACTAATTTGCATAGCAAGATTAAGACAACTATATTAATTGAATACAATTAAATAGTTCCAACACTTTCTTTAATGTCTTTTAGCTAGACATAGTTCGGAGGATTTTAGCGTTGTGTGGGGTCAAGGAGGTGGATCGTTTCCTTTCCAAGCGCATCGATCTCACCGCCATAGTAATGCTTGACACGTTGACCGTTCACCTTGAAAGTTCCTTTTTATGGGTGTGTGATCTCGACAGTTCCGTAGGAAGCACTCGGGTCACCGTGAATGGGCCAAACCACCTCGATTTCAGCTTACCGGGAAATAGTCGAATGCGCGAGTTATATAACAAGACGTGGTCGCCCTCTTGGAACTCTCGCTTCATGATTTTACGATCATGGTAAAGCTTCGTACGCTCTTTGTAGAGGCGGGTATTTTCATAAGCCATTTGCCCCCACTCGTCGAGCTCGTTGATCTGCAAGTTTTTCTTTTTACCTGCAAGATTCAAATCAAAATTCAGTTTTTTTAGAGCCCAAAGTGCTTTATGTTCTAGCTCGATTGTTAAATGATAAGATTTCCCATAAACAAGTCTACAGGGCGTGGATCCGATAGACGTCTTGTATGCTGTCCGGTACTCAAGCATTGTTCAGCTTGTTCGACCAATCCCGCCTATTGTGTTCCACGGTCTTTTGTAGTATGCGCTTCAGCTCCCTGTTTACGACTTCTGCTTGGCCGCTCGCTTGAGGATGGTACGCAGTCGTAACATTATGTTTTACGTCGTATTTCTCGAGCGTTCTTGCAAATTGAGTGTTACAGAAATGCGTACCTTTGTCGCTAGTAATGCAACGAGGTGAACCAAATCGTGAAAATAAAGATTACAAAAATTTACGACTACCTAGCATCATTAGTGGGTAGCGCTTGTGCTTCTTCCCACTTTGAAACATAATCAACCGCAACTAGGATACATCGATTCTCGAAAGTTGTAGGAAACGGACCCATAAAATCAATGCCCCAGACGTGAAATATTTCACAAACGAGAATAAAATTCTAAGGAATTTTGTTTCCTTAGAAATATTACCTGTCCATTGGCACCTATCACATTCCTCTACGTATTTTTGAGCGTCTTTGAAAATTGTAGGCCAATAAAAACCACATTCGAGTACCTTTTGTGCAGTTCGATTATCTCCGTAATGTCCTCCACATGGCCCGGAATGACAATGGTCAAGCTTTTAACCGTCTCGGGAAAGGACACGCATCGCTGTATTATCTTGTCTGCGCAAACCCTAAACAAATACAGATTATCCCAAAAATAATACTTCAAGTCCGAGAAGAATTTCTTCCTCTGATGACTTGTATATCCCTTTGGCATGATCCTAGTGACAAGATAATTAGCAAAATCGGCATACCATGGGGTTTCATCGAATACCTCACGTATAGCATATAGATGCTCGTCGGGAAAGTGGTTTCGGATGACTTCCTCGTTGGTAACCTCGTGGGCTGCGTCTTCAAGTCTTGAAAAGTGATCAGCTGCACAATTCTCGCTACCTTTTTGGTCATGAAATTCCACGTCGAACTCTTGGAGTAACAGAATCCATCGATTAAGCCTCGGTTTTGCATCTGGTTTCGCGTGTTTGAGGGCCGAATGGTCCATGTAGATGTTGAATTTTGAGAGAACGAGATATGGATGGAATTTGTCGACGGCGAACACGACTGCGAGCAACTTCTTCTCTGTGGTAATGCAATTCGCCTGGGCCTCGTTTAGAGTTTTGCTTGCATAGTGCATCAGTTGAAAATATTTTTCCCGTCGCTGCCCTAAAACAACACCTACTGCAAAATCACTTGCATCGCACATTAGTTCGAATGGTAGGCTGCAATCGGGGGCTCCATAACAGGGGCATTAATTAGCTTATCCTTAAGTTTGGTAAAAGCATTCATGCACTCGGGTGTAAATTCGTAAGGATCGAGTTAGAGGCCTAGCAATTTTAGAAAATCCTTGATAAATATACGATAAAGACCGCATGTCCTAGGAAACTTCTTATTGCCTTGACCGACGAAGGTGGAGGTAATCGTTCGATGGTTTCTATTTTAGCTCTATCTACCTCGATACCTCTCAAAGATATCTTATAACCTAAACCAATACCCTCTCTTACCATAAAGTGGCATTTCTCCCAATTTAGCACAAGGTTGGTTTCCTCGCATCGCTGGAGCACTTTCTTTAAACTAAATAAGTATACGTCGAACGAGTCATCAAAAATCGAGAAATCATCCATGAATACCTCCATTCCCTCACCAATCAGTTTGTCGAAATAGCCATCATGCAACGTTGGAAGGTGGCCGGACATTGCAAAGTCAAGGCATCCATCGGTAGGCAAATGTCCCGAACGGGCACGTGAACATCGTCTTCTCTTGATCCTCGGGTGCAATGGGAATCTGCAAATAATCTGAAAGTCCATCGAGAAAATAATAAAAATTCATGACCAGACAAACGTTCAAGAATTTGATCAATAAAAGGAAGTGTAAAATAGTCTTGTCGCGTTGCGTCATTTAATTTGCGATAATCAATGCAAACGCGCCATCCGGTGATAGTCCTCGTCGGAATGAGTTCGTTCTTCTCGTTGGGTACAACTGCCATTCCTCCTTTTTTCGGCACTACCTGAACAGGGCACACCCATGCACAGTCCGAGATTGGGTAAATCACTCCCGCGTCGAGCATTTTAATTACCTCGGCCTTAACTACCTCCTGCATGTTGGGGTTCAGACGCCTCTGGTGTTGTATCACCGGTTTGAAGTCGTCCTCCATCAGAATTTTATGCATGCAGAAGGTCGGGTTAATTCCTCGAATATCTGATATCTTCCATGCGAGCGCCTTCTTGTGCTCCTGTAGTGCGTCTAAGAGCAAAATTTTATGCTCTTTCTTCGGATTTGATGCAATGATTACGGGAAGCTTTGCATTTCCCTCGAGGAAATCGTATTCCAAGTGATCTGGCAATTGATTGAGCTCGTGTGTTGGTGGTTCCTCGACCGAGCTCTTCTCACGATTTTCTTCGCTACTCTTTTGCACCTTTATCGGTGGTTCCTCATTGACATTCTCACTTACATCTGCTCGGGAAATTAGGAAAGAGCAAATGGGTTCTCCTCGGCTCTTCATCATGGAGTTCCTCGTTTTCCTCCATTTCTTGCTTTGAGCTGAAGGAATCGGGCTGCGAAAGTCCCGGCAATGATAAGAATTCATTCCATGCATCGATATAAAAACACTTATCGTCTAACTTCTCGGCATTGTTCGTGGACTCGGCCATATCAAATGTCACTTTCTGACTATCTATAGTTAATGTCAATGTTCCGTTACGAACACCGACCATGGTTCCTCCTGTAGCGAGTAGCCTTCCTATAACTAGAGGAATATTTTCATCTTCCTCCATGTCGAGAATTACGAAATCTGCAGGAATGATAAATTTCTCGACTATAACAAGAACGTCTTCGATAATACTCCTAGGATATTTAACAGATCTATCCGATTACTGTATACTCATCCTAGTACGTTTGGGTTCTCCTAAGCCGAGTTTCTTGAACATCGAATAAGGCACTAAATTTATACTTGCACCTAAATCGGTCAATGCCTTATGTACCACTAGATCGCCTATTAAACAAAGTATAGCAAAACTCCCTGGATCTTTCTTAACTTCTTCGGGATTTTGCTTTGTAGGATCGCGAAGCACTCCCCTCGTAGTTCGACTGTGGACACGTCTTCGAGCTTGCGTTTGTTTGTGATAAGATCCTTTAAAAACTTTGGCCAGCGGGGCATCTGTGCAAGAGCTTCGACAAGAGGTAAATTAATATGTAATTGTTTAAAAATTGCGAGAAATTTACCAAACTGGTCATCAACGATGTCCCTTTTAAGTCTCGCTGGGTATGGAATTTTTGGTTGATACGCCTTGACAGGTCGTTTGGATACGGTCTCCTCTTCTTTGTCGGCCTCGATGTTTGCTTTTGCGGGCTCAACATCTTTCTTCAATCTCTGCACTTCCTCGAGCTCCCTCCCGTTACGAAGCGTGACCGCCTTTACGTGGTGGTCCTTTGGGTTCGTCTTAGTGTAGCTTGGCAATGAACCGGGAGGACGTCGTTGGATCGATTCGGCAATCTACCCAACTTATTTCTCCAAGGCTCGTAGGGAAGACTCGGTGTTTTGAAACCGTTCCTCTTGATTGTCCAGGCGAGAGTCGAGCTTTCCCATTAGCTTCTCGAGCATCCCCTCCAGCTTATCACCGCGACCTTCAGGGGCAACTTCAGAATTTCCACTGTGGTATCCACGCGACCTCTGATTTTGAAATCCCGGAGGAGCTTGTTGTTGATTCCCATAGGCCAGGTTCGGATGAACTCGATTTGGAACGAAGTTTCGCTGATCTTGGTGGTTTCCCATGTAATCGACTTGCTCTGTTGGAATAGTGGCTAGGCAGTGAGCTGCGTCGTGGCTTCCTCCGCATATAGTGCATGGTGGAGTATACATCGGATACGAATGAGATGGCGCAATAGTTGTCGAAGTCCTCGGTGTAACTTGCAATTGGACAGAGTTAACGGCCGGCTTCATAGGCAAGAGCGCATTCATCAAAGTCTACATTTGTTGGTGGAGGGCTTCGAACTTAGCGTTGATTGCGGTAGTTTCAACGACGTCGTACATTCCTGGTGGTTTACCCCTGTGCTTGAACTCCCTCGCCGGAAGTTGTTTGCGCTATAATCTTCGATAAGATTCTAGCCCCCCGCACGCTGAGATTACAAAGTCCTCTATTGCACGCTCCATCCAATAATTGTACGGTATGGTCGTTCAGCGATTCGTGGAACCGCTGAATTTGCTCGCTCTTTGTCATCCCGTGTTGAGAAAATCGGTTCAAAAGCGCCTTGAATCTGGTCCATACGTCATACAGATTTTCGCCCTCCTTTTGCTTGAATGCAGTGAGGTCCATTTTAATTTGAGTGCCTTGAAAGGTGGAAAGAAGTAATTGATGATGTGGCGTGCATCTGGTCCCAAGTGGTAATAGATATCTCGGGGAGCAGGTTGAACCACTCCTTCACATTGCCTCATAGAGAGAATGGAATTAGGTAGAGTCGAATGACTTCCGGGCTTACGCTTGTACTCGTATTGCGTCCGCCGACAGACAAGAAGTCTCGGATGTGACGATAAGCATCTTCCTTGGTGAGTCCATTGTATTGAGTTGTCGTCTGAAGCATTTGGAGCCAATGATGTTTGAGCTCGAAATTGTTCGGCACCTGAGGAAGTACTATCGCCGAGCAAATCATTCCTTCGGCATTGTTTCTCCAAAGTTCTCTCATTGGTAATTCTTGCACTGCTAATGGCATTGTTATTTTGAGTCGCCATTTCGGCTTGCCTTGCGTTTTCTTGCACGTTGCGTCGGAAAGTCCTTTCGATCTCCGGGTCTCCTTCCATTATTGGTCATGCAGGGTTCCTTCGGGTCATGCACCAAGGTACACGTACATAGACAAAAAGAAATATGGTTAGGTGAAGATTTTGATACTACATAATAAATAGCTAGAATAATAAACTAAGGCTTTTCTAATATCGATAGTTCCCCGGCAACGGCGCTAAAAACTTGATCGAACGAATCGAGTAATAAAATAAAACGAACACTAACAAACTATCATACGCTCATCAGGCAAGTGTACCTATCGAAATAGCATAGACGTAGCAAATATTCAAGTATCGGATCCCAGGAACTATGTACCTTAGAGAAAACCTTTGCTTAAATATTCTAGTACGAACGTTTGATTGTTGAAACAGTAAATAACAATGCTTAAAAATATAACTTAATAAAATAGTACGGAGAGGAAACTCTTATGGAAACGGACGTATTTGAGACTTCGAATCCCCCTAGCTTGACCAAGACAAATATCAAGTGTACGTAAGCAACGCTACATTAGACCGTGGAGATTCCTACCACATGTATACAAGTTATATAGCTGACGAAACTGCGTCTTACCATATAATAATCGTAAACAACTAATCAACGAATTAAGTAACTGGGCAAGCTTCCCTAACTACTTAACCGAAGATCGCATTAAAACACGATGAATCCCGCTATTAGATTTGACTCTAATCCGGCGGCGTAGTTCAACCTATCTCTAGCAATTATTCCGCTCGTTTACGATGGTCTAATTTTTCGCCCCTCTCTCGAGCGTAGCGTACGATTTCCCAATTACGTTAACTAAATCACATGGACATGATCGAGCTAACTAAATAATTCCAATCACATAGACATAATCAAAATCGTATGCTTCATAAACGAGTCATAACAATAGCAAAACATCAAATACACTTAAACATACGATCGATCGCGCGTAGCTGACAACAATAGATTTAGCTACTCATCGTGTCACAACAAAGCACGTAGCTCACAACGAATACATCATAAATACTTCCCTGATTCGACTTCGAAGTTAGTCTCGTTCTTCGCTGAGTACTTTTATCGAACACATGGTGAACGAACCTTTTAAGTGTTATTGGGTTTTGAAAGGCAACGTGTATGTATATGAGCTTAACGAAGTATCTTTTACGTACCTTCTTCTCCTCTTTTTTCTTTTTCCCGTTGGCTCTTTATATAGAGTTTTCCTCCAATCCTTCATCATCTTTCTTGAGCCCCTCAAAGATGAGAAAATATCATCTTCATAGACTTGTGCAGCCAACGAAATCCCTTGAGCAGCCATTTAAATTTCCTTGTCCTATGCAGAAATATTATTCAAGCGTGATCTTTGCTCTGACTTGGACGCAAGTTTCTTTACCAAATAAGTTAGCGTCGTCTCTTATTTGTGCTTGACTTTTAATATAGCCATATGAAAGTTCACGGCCTCGTCTATGCATTTCACGGCCGTGACAACATAAAGCCTGAAGAAAAAAGTCTCTGGCCGTGTTCACGGCTTCGTATACTATTCTTCACGACAGTGACGAATTTCCTGCAAAATAGCAGCACATTCAAACATTCATACCTCCCAATCTAGACCTTAGATTGAAAATCCCTTTGGGCAGAACCAAGATTAACAAGTCCTCTATCTATGGTAACAATTTTAGATCTATCGGATGTTGTTTACCTCGTGATCATTGAGAAATAAAAAACTGTCGCAAAACTGCTGTAAAACATTTGATTTTGTTGTGAAACCATATTATAGCACAAAATAATCAAAACGGCTTCACTTATCATGCAGATGGCTTAAAAATAACAAATATAAACGTAAGAAAATACGTCTATCACCTAGCGTACGGGATCAATTGCTTGAACACTTTTCCTGCTGGCTTCCCTGTTAATGTTAACACCCCTCGCTCATCGACTAGCTTCTTAAAGCTAGTCGGCATGTACGCCACACGGTGCATGCATGATTTCTGATACCTCTGCATGTGGAGGATCCCAGAGAGGCATTCATCAACGTGCTGCAATAAAATATAGACCGTTGTTTAAGATATCCAAGCAAGCGCAAAAGTATGTGATAAAAGTAACACGTACTATCATCGAGCGGCGTACCGGCAGTGGCAAGATTTTGGAGTCACCGAGGGTCGTGTAGTCCGAGCCGGCCGTTGACTTCAGCACCGCATATCAACTTAAGCGTTAAAATGTGAATTTCGACAGTGGACCAATATTTCTCTACCTTGAAATTGATATGCCGCTCAAAGCCGAAAGCTTTGGAGCCTTGACTGCAGTCGTCCGCGGGAAATTTGTCTACAGCGTCAGCTTAAACTTCGAAGGCTTTTGCTGTCGCCACACCTCTAGGTTCGTCTCGACCAGCACCTCTGGGGTCGCCTCGACCACAGCTTTCCCCTTGTCTGCACGCATCGACTCCTCCGCCACGGCTGACATTGGCATCGTTGACTCCACCGCCACGGCCGTTGTCCTCCTCCAAGTAGATGGTCCACATCATAATAACGCTCCCTCTGCTCGTCGATTAATCGTCCTCTTGCAGTGGAACATAAGAGCTCCAGTCGTACCTTCGGCCTGGACATCCCCGCGTGCTCCAACTTGGTGGATCCGGCCTCACAAATTGATCCCACCCAGTCGAACTCGGCTCGGCTATTCGTACGATGCATTTTAAATTGTAAGCTACACCCGTAAATTAAATCTGAATTAGGGTAAAGACACTTACCGTCGTAATACGGCGCCTCATTATATGGACTACCAAAGGGGGGCGTCGGTATGTGGACTATCAAAGCAGGGGGCGGGTGGACTACCAAAGTGGGGGGCGTTGGTATGTGCACTTGCACCGAAGAAACTTGTCCAATTGTTTCGCAGCTCGTGCAGCTCATGAGCAACTCCTCCGATGCCTTCGCCCAACCCTTGCATCGAGTTCCACCTCTCCTCGTAGTTTCGGAGCGTCGGTTGTAATCTTGTTAGAATTGCGAAAATTCGTTTCTGAGTTGTTCGACCCGACCACTAAGCGCGTCGAAGCCGCCACTAAGAGTGTCGAACCGACCCCCAAATTCCTCGAGCTGCAGGTCCACGCGGCGCGAAAATTCATCGAACTACTCCGAAGACAGATATCCATACTCATGCGATGGCCCCGCATGTGGCGGTGATCTTGCCGGCGTATGGAAGTCGGCTTCGTGAATGAACGACGGCACATAGTCAGAGCCCATGCCCCCCTCTTCGTCTTGCCGTGATCTGTTAGAGAGCTGGGGGACGGACTCGACCTCGTAATTGACTTCGATCGCTACCGGCCGCCAGTCACGAGGTCCTTCAGCCGCCCGACGACCGCACCTAACATCCACTTTGTCCATCAGTAGGGTCGTCACCTCATCGTACACATTGTGTGGCGCACCGATGTTGAAGTCGCTTTCCCGGAAATTGCCTGCCTGCATCTCTTCTCCGGTGGTCATTAATAGCCCTCGCAGAGGGGGACCATGCACGGCAGTGGCAATAGCCACCATCGTCGGACATCCCTTCCGAGGCCATGGATTCGTGACCCACCGGCATATTCACGGCCTCGCACGCTCCAACTCCCTAAGTTGAGCGAAGCGCTTAGCGAAGCACGGTATGCATTCTTATGCTAATATCTGAAGACCAATGACAAATAATCTTCGCAACCAGACGAAACCGTAACCTCACAAGATCATTTCAAAGATAAAACCCTAACCTAAAGTGGATGTACGTATCAACTGACCAACGTACTCTCCTTAACCTCATTTAGATCTCGTTTCAGCAACCGTATTGTCGCTTCGAAAGACAAGGTTCCCCAAAGGTAACGGTCGAAGGCCGCCGAGTCTTCGACTAAATAAACGATCCAAGAAGGAAGGGAGCTATCCTTCTTGGAATGTCGGGGCAGCAAGACGTACCCCGCAAACAAGAGGTTCGCCAACTTCAACTTCTCGACGTCGACGCGCACCGTATTGTTGGCAGCTAACTCCTCCAACCGCTACTCAACGTACGACAAGCGAATCGTCTCCGCCGATCGATTGGGAAATGTGTATGCCAAAACTCGTCCCTTTGGTTCACATCCGGTTCGGCTACGACTTTAGCCCCGTGATTAGGCAATACTCCAATTTTGAAAAACGGAGCGGTTTCTTCCTGATGATCATCCAAAGCAACTCACGATCGTGAAGCTCCATATGTCTCTTGATGAGATACCACAAAAGCTATGCCGACAGATTGAAATCGGCAGCAGCTTCGACGAGCCTGCCGAACGGACTCCCTTCCGTAAACACTGCCAGCTCATCCTCGTTTAGCCAACCGATGATCTGCTGGCTCACTTCGCCGTAGCGTGATGTGATATGTAACCGGCAGTCACGGTCTTCGTCGCCTCCGGCAAGTTGCTTCTTCAATATAACCTAAAAATAAGAAACTGCAAGCTAATTAGATCGAAAGTAATATGCTTATTATTATATCTGCTTCCACGCACGGGTCCCCTGCCATGCTACGCGGGGACCCTAACCTTTCGTGCGGGTCCCTTGCGCTTGCACGCACGGGTCCACATCACCATCAAGCGGGACTCTTTGCTATGCTGCGGGACCACATCACTTGCACGAGGGTCCGCAGCACTAGCAAACACGGGCCTGTGCTCGCAAGCACGGTACCCGTACTATGTAGCACGGGACCCCCGCTAGTGCGCATGGGTCCCCGTGTCTACATCACCCGGGTCCCCACCGCAGCATAGCACGGGTCCCCACCGCAGCAAGCACGGGTCACATGCTATGTTGCAAGGGTCCCCGCGCTGGCACGCACGGGTCCCCACCGCAGCATAGCATAGGTCTCCAGCGCTAGCAAGCACGGGACCCGTGCTTATGCGCGCGGGTCCCTTGCTGCGCTTTAGGGTCCCCAGCGAGACAAAGCACATGTCCATTGCCATGGACCCCTGCACTTGCCCCACGAGTCTCCTGTACTTCCACACGGATCTTTGAGTTTCAAAGCACCCCTACCATTGCAAGCACGAGTACCCTGCGCTTCGAATTAGGGTACTCTGGCCTGGAATTAGGGTCCGGTGCGATGTATACGACGGGTTCTTCATAAATTAAAAACATTACATTCACTGTTTGGGATCTCGCCTGAAATGCCATGAATTCGGAGCTTGAAATTCGACTGTGAAGAAGGGTTTGAAGAGAAAGGGGAGAAAGCTTGATCGATTTTGCAAAGGGCCCGTGAAGTGAAATAGGTGCTTTATTTATTCACTGTTGCTTTTTCAGATTGTACACTAAACCTATGTGAAAAGCTGTAATTTTCGTTAAGTGTTGTTGATTTCCATTAAAGAAGGGTAAAATAGTCTTATACGCAGAGTAAGTTAGGATACATTGGTCTTTTATCATTTAGGAGGCTATTTTTTAAACGTTGACTATGTGAAGGCCATTTTTTTAAATAATCCTTTTGGCGTCTGATCCGTTGCGGGAATATTTTTGAACATTTTTTCTGTACATTTTTTCCTTCATTGATCAATATGTTCTTTTGACTTCTTTCTCGCGTTTTCTTGTTATTCAACGACCAAATAGTTGAAATCTAGCCTTGCGGTCAATTACAAACGCGACGTCTGGCGTGGCTTCGATGTGGCTCTGGGTATGACAGTCGCTTTGAGTGATTAAAGTTAATTTGGATTGGGACCTACATCAAGCTTGGGGTGGTGCGTCTGTCGGAATCGTTGCATGTAAACATGAAGGCACATGTATTGGCTGGTGGACCAAGTTACTATGAAGAATTCCTACAAGAGATTATTGAAGCTATGGCAGCACTACATGCATAAGTATTATCTCAGCAACATGGATGACGTGACGTTATTATCGAAGGAGGCTGTTTGAAAGTTATCAAGAATCCCCAGTAGGGCAATCGCTTTCACCTCGTGTTGGCTCTATATTAGTTGTCTACATATCCCTAGAGCTGTCAAAATGGGTCGGCGGGGTAGGCCAGCCCACAGCCCGCCACTGGCGAGGCGAGCGCGGCAAGCACGCCTATTTTAAAAAAAAATAAGAAATACGAAAAAAATAGAAAAATGAAGAATTAAAGTTGGAAAATATATTTAATTTAATCAACTATTTATGTTCTTAAAGTACAAATTATAGCTCAAAAACATAAAAATCAATATAATTTATATATATTATTTAATATAATTTTAATTTTTTAATTTTCGACGGGCCTGCCTGCAGCCCTCCAGGCCCGCACCGCCAAAGCCCGCCCTATGTGGGCTTGCCCACCCCGGCCCGCTCATTGGCGTTCTACATATCCCTCTCTTCAGGTTTTTCACATATTTCTTTTGATTTCGTGAATAAAGAAGATGTGAATCAATCAATATGGTCTGGGTTGTTTGAGACAACTGGGTCGGGCTGAGTTTTTTTTAGAAATATTCGTTTTACACTAGAGATTCAGTTCAAATGTTATCGCGACGGTCGAGTCCAATGACCCACAGTCTACTTACCTGTTAAGTTCGGCATGCCCATATCAGATTTTAGGTGTACGTTCACCTCTCCAACTTGTCTCGGGATTGTTTGAGCATTGTTCGTCTACCGTCCGTAACCCATCTTTTCCCAGTGGGCGTATTAAGGAATTTTGCAAAAATAAAAAGGGGTTAAGAGTCATTCTTAAAATGCAGTAAGTTCTCCATTGTTTGCACCAATTGGCGTATTAGTCTATCTAGAGTCCTAGAGATAACCTGACGTTGAGCTAAAGGAGATAATCTGTGTTAAAATTATGAGCTATAAGGGTTTAAGTCTACCAAAAGGAGATCGTCTAGTCTCACGTGTTAAATCCAGTTTAAATTAACGATTGAATTAATTAAGGGACAAACTGCGAAAATCAGTAACATTGGCAACTAAAAGTGGCACTCAAATATGGAAAACAAAAACTGTTCATGCCTTAAACGTTGAGGACTAAAAATGTCATTGTATAAATGAAGAAAAGAGACCCAACATCTATTAATGGACTTTGAACACAATAAATGTATTGAATTTTCTCTCTCTTAAATATAATTTTGATGTTTACACGACTTACTAACACTTGATTACGTTGTTGTTTTGTTTTATATTTATTACTTCCTCAGTCCCACATATTTCTTCCCAACGATTAGTGGGCACGTAAATTAAGAAAGTCCTTTTTTAAGACTAAAAGGCAAATTTGGTGCTTAAACTATACCATTGTCTCACTGTTGGTGCTGAAACTTTCAAATGTGCCATTTTAGTTCTCAAAGTATGCAAAACCTTTCATTTTCGGTTCTTTTGACCAAATTCACAGGCTAACCAACCGGTGGCCCAAAAACAAGGGGGTTTAAAAAGTCATTTACTATAATAAAAAACAAAAAAACCTAACAATAAAGATCTTGGACTAAAACAAAAAAAATGAAAGAAAAAGAGGATTGGTAAAGGAGAGATGATATAGTCTCAGGAATTTCTCCGGCGACTCAATTTTCGGACAGGTCAAGAAACTCGAGCTGTGATAGGTTTTGCATATTTTAAGAACCAAAACAGCACATTTGAAAGTTTGAGCACCAACAGTGAGACGCTGGTATACTTTAAGCACCAAATTTGCCTTTTACTCTTATATAAAAGACAAAAAGGCAAATTTGGTGAGTAACCGTACCGGTGTCTCACTGTTGGTGCTCCAACTTTTAAATGTGTCGTTTCAGTTCTTGAACTATACAAAACCTTTCATTTGTGGTTCTTTGGCCCAAAAACGAGGGGGTAAAACGGTCATTTACTTGACGTGCTTCACATATGCCATTTGCTGGGGAATTCACAAGCGGCCCTCATTGAATATATAATGTTTCCACAAGCTTCACATGTCTCCTCTCAAAGATGGCATATAGACTCACTAAATATCTAAACTCCTTCTTTCCAAACTTTAAGCCAACATGGAGGATAGGAGTCCGATCCTCCAACAGTATGTGATCAGTATACTTATATTGCACACCACAGACATATCTATTTTAGCAACAACCTGTTGCTCGTCATCATTGTATCCTCCTCATCATCATCATCAGAATCATCATCATCTTCCGTATCAATATCAGAATTCAATTTGATCCACGAACTCGAGGCTAAATGGTCTTGTAATATATCTTTCTGAATGCGCTCGGGCTCAAACAACTGTTAAGCTTCGAAATTTGGTATCCATCTTTCATTTGTTCATCATCACCTCGCCCATCTTCACTATCCCCTTCAGGTTGTTCATCTTCAGCCCGGTAATCTTCATCATCACATTCTTGTTGTTCACCATCAACTTGCTCATCCTCATCATGAATTATTGTTGTTCATCATCAACTTGCTCAACTTCAACATCGCATGCGTCTTGTTCATTATCATCTCGATTATCTTCATCATCACCTTCTGCTTGTTCATATTCAGCTTCCTCATCTTCATCGGCAACTTTCAAGTCTTTATTTTTTTCAGCTTCTTCATCTATTAAAGTCTTGCCCCATCAATCATCTCAACTAGTTCCAGGCACATCACTAGTTTCTGCTGCATCATGAGCTAATGTTGAGTGCTTCCATTCATATCTAATATCATAAGGATTATCCATCCTGCCAGAGGATTTTGATCAACTTCTTACTTTTTCCGACAGTATCTCTGCGAATCTTATCGGTACTTTCAGCCTCAATCTCTTCAATCATAACACATGAGGTCCTTTTTGGATGTTCTATTTCCCTATTCAAAAATTGTTTCATCTCCTCCTCGGTTGAATGATGACATAAAACATCCCAAACTCTGAAAGCAGTCGCATTGGACAGAAATTGGAGCATCTGGGCATTGTTGGTCAATTCTCGAATACCCTCTCGCTGTGAATGTCAAGGGTCTAGATAGAGATACACCACTTTTTCATCATCAGGATAACCCAAATGATCAAATATCTTATTTAGCTTGTTTATGCTGAACTTGTCTGCGTTGCAGAAATCAACATACAACACTTGGCTCGCAACATACGATTTTGATATTTTTTTTATAATTTATTTGCCTCCCATGATGAAATTTTTGTGTAAATTCAACAGCATCATCAAAGGAAAAAAAGCAGACTTCATAAAAACCAAATAAACTCAATCCGAAATCCAGACAAGTTCGCAAATTCGTAGAACAACACAAATAAAGAAAGTTACTCACTGTTAGTGTAAGCAGAAGTCGGGTCTAGATCTTTCCCATGAGGCCTAATAGACTAGGTCATCTTTTTACAACACCCTCTTTACAGTGATTTAGGGTTTGGGTTAGTTCTTCAATCTAGGATTTGCGAAAGTGAGCAAGCTACATTTTTCAATTGAGCGAAGCTTTACTGGTTTATGTCGTGAAACTTGAACTATCGAAGATCTTTCGATTTCAATGGTGATGTTTGAGATCTTTCATAGTGAGCGTATGTTACTCTCTTACTGAGATTTGTTTTAAGCGAGGCTTTTTTTTGTTTTTATTTTACTATTTCTAACTACAAAATCCTTAAAAGATGAAAATACCCTTTAATTAATTCTACTAATCGGTTAAAATATGATCGAACAAGTCAAAAGAACAAAAAAGGTTTTGCATAGCTTAATAACCAAAACACCACATTTAAAAATTTAAGAACCAACATTGAGACACCGGCATAGTTTAAGCACCAAATTTACCTTTTACTCTATATAAATTGAAGGGTAAAGTTGTATGCACAATCCCAATATGCTGTTTTGTCGATTATTATGTGGGAAAACCTCGATCCAACACCACACTAGTTCAAAACCACAATGTTTTAAACTCGTCCTAAATCGAAGAAATAACCGAGTAGTTCTCTTTTCAAATTTATGGGCGACATTTATAAAAATAGAGTTGTTATTATCGGAAAAAAAATAATTGAAGCATAAGCTACCTCCTTTTCCAAATATTTTTACCTCACAATAGCTCTATGTTTGTGGTACGTTTCTGTTTATTTCTCTATTTTACAGGTACTAGGAATGAAGCAGCGCGTTGCACGGCATTAGCGCAACAATAGCCCGTGCACTTGCATAAATTGGATGTCATTTGGGTCTTTTCACTTGCAACCATTGAGGTTGTCATGCACCTCTCCCGCTGTTGACCTATTCGAAACCTTACAAATCCGAACCGGCCACTTTTTGTTATTGGCATTTTCAAGATATACATTAAAACTTTTTTTAAATGGTTCCGACTTCCCGCTTTACTCCACACTTTCTTCATATATTATTATGTATATCTCCCATCATCACCTCACTTCACCCGGAGAACTACATACGCACGCCCATAAGACCACAAAACATATCCCTTGGCATCGATGTCCTTGTTTAAAGAGTTCAAAAGATTCATTCCAATACAAAAACTGTAATAATAAAAGAAATGGAAGAACGATTCGCCTTTTATGATCATCGTCGGCGAAGTACAAGGGAAAACGTCGCCTTAGCTGCGAAAATCACTGCCATTTTTTGCAAAAAGGCCACCAGGATCTTGCTACGTGGTGGTACTTGGTAGACATGCTCGTGAAGGCACTACAACGAACTAGCGAAACATAGAATAAAGAAATCTTGTTGGCTACAGCTCAACAAATTATGTTTTCTAATCTATCGCTTACGTTTTTTTTTTTTTAAAACCAGGAAGAACCGCCCATATCCATTTAATGTTGTCTAGGTTATATTCCTTGTCCTTGCTCCCAGCCGTAAATCTAAATATTAATGGCATGTTGTAGGTTAACATGGCCTACACAAAACCCATGTTAGTTTACATATGTTTTCTTCTTCTTCCCAGCCATTTACACGTAATAACTATACGCATGCATTATTTTTTCAATCATTTATCTATTGTCTATCGAATATAAACGTTCATAACATTTTTAGTTGGTTACTTACCTTTTATAATTATTATACAAATCCATACACATGGTAAATGGATTGATACATGACAAAAACAGCTTATCGAACCTCGATAATGATACACGGACTTTGTTTAACCAGTTTAGTCCACTTGGACCTAAGGTAGTCAAACCGTCATACCAAAAATCGAACTTTCGTTAGAAAGCTTTGTTCAAAAGTAGTTCAACCAAAATACCAAACATCAATTTTTTGTTTTATTTTTAAACTTTTGTACAGATCATTTCCGTATGGTATCAGAGCCATGGTAGGGTATTAAGAAGTTAAGGTGTAGTTTAATGACTTTTTCAAATGAATTTGATGCGAGAAAAGATACTGTTAAAAAACAGTATTGAAGAGGAATATGATGTTCCTCAAGATTTAGACAAATTAAATCGTTGGACAATTCCTAAAATAGATCATAAAATAATCTATGAATTAGGAACTTTGAAAAATTAGGCTTGAAACAGGTAGTCAAAACTACCGAAGAAACTATCTCTCTTAACAACGAAGAGATGGTTATTAGGCTTCTAAGTAATAGAGACCTAGAAAAATATAGAATAAACCATAAGTTTATTCATATCGGGTTAGTTCAGGTAGCCTTTAAGCCTTTGACTTTAGAAGGTTTACCAGAAAGCTTTATAGTAGCTGTTAGAGACGGTAGAAATTTTGACTGGAAACAATCCCTATGGGAATAATTCAGTCTAGTCTGGCCATTAAATATATTGGATGCTTTGACATTAAATATCAAAACTCATGGATATAATTACGCTCCGGGATCGGAAGTAATTTGTATATGTTATAGGATTTATTATAAACCTCTATATACATTGAATCCTCAGTGAAAAATTGTGGATAAACCTATTAACGAAACTATTTTAATAGAAATTAATTTTAGTAGATCTAATATTACAACTCGCAGATCTATTAAATGGGAAGAAATTCAATTCCCAGAAAATTGGGTTATTGAATGAGCTATGCCTCTGCAACCCAAAATCAAGAAAAATCCTACTCAAATAATACAGACAATAGATGGAACTGTTCAAATACACTTTGAGCAGGATAGAAAATCTGTAGATGTAAAAACTCCGAGATCTAGAATTACTAGATCAAGCTCTTCACATTATCATATATCACCATGTGATTATATGATAAGATCTCCTTCTAGAGCTTCGACTTCTCAGGTTAGAGAATCAACCTCTAGTGATTACGTTCAAAATAAGGTAGAAGAATTAAGAGTTAATCCTGATAATATTGTTCATGGTGTTTTTAAAAATCAAGACGAGGAAATAACCGAGTTAGAAATGGATTTTCGTGTTTAATGGATTTTAAACCAAAAATTGATTTTAGTCCGGGATCACCGGCAAGAAAGAAAATTCAACAAGAATTTAACCAACCCAAATGAGAACTTTTTAGAAAATGGTTTTTCGAAAACTTTAATAAAGAAGATAAAAATATTATTCAAGAAAAATTTTATAAAGATCTTGAAAACGAAAAGAAAAATTGCCTTTCGTTCCTCGGTTTTTATCAAGATATTTTAAAAATACGATTTCTGTTCTTGAAAGAAATTATAAGCTTTCGAATGGAAAAATATTAACTCTATTTTTCCTCCTCAAACCAGTTTCCAAATGGAAAAAGAAAATGAAATTAGGTTTTTTAATGCTTTTCAAAAATTATTTGAAAAAGAAAATGATACGCTTTCTATTACTATTAATCATATTAATAGTCTTTTAAAACAACAAAATTATACAAATATGTATGTTATTGTTTTAGGAGAACAAATTTCTTTATTAAAAAAGAATATTGAAGAAATTTCATCTTCTATAAAAGACATAAAAAATTATCTTTTAATAAACAAGTATAAAGTTGAAGAAAAAATAGCTAATAAGCTTCTCCGAGTGTTCAGCCTCCTCCTAAAATTATCGATTTTAAATTAGAATCAATTTCTAATATTGAAAATTTACTTAATGAAAAGCTCAAAGACTTAAAACTTAATACTTTAAGCGAAGAATTTGAAGAAAAACTTGAAAATTCTGATAGTATTTATAATATTTGTAATGAAGAATTAAATAAAATCAAACAAGGAAAATATTCCAGTAAACCTATTCAAACTAAATTTTATTACCCAAGACCAACCCCTCAAGATGTCTTGTTCGAAGAACAAGAATTAACACTTAATAATTCTTATAGTGGCAGGAGTATTTATGAGTGGAACCTAGACGGTTATACTGAAACACAAATTTTTAAAATGATACGTAGAATGCTTATGTATAGTACAATACGCAAAGCTAATCATAATAGTGACAGAGTTGTTGCTAAGATGATTGTTGCTGGCTTCACTGGTCAGCTAAAAGGATGGTGGGATAATTATCTTACTCCTCGAGAGCAAGAAGAAATTTATCTTACCATGAAAGAAGAAAATGACGAATTAGTCGAAAATGCAGTTTATACACTGTGTATTAATATAATAGAACATTTTACAGGTCGATGGTCTGATAATTCTGAAAATATCAGAACTCTTCTTCAAAACTTAAGATGTAAAACTCTTACATCTTTTAGGTGGTATAAAGATACTTTCCTTAGCCGTGTGATGGAACTTCCAGAGTCTAATAGTACTCACTGGAAATACAAATTTATTGACGGTTTACCTTCACTATTTGCAGAAAGAGTAAGGAATAATCTTAGATAAGGAGAACCGAGTATAGGTTATAATTCTTATACTTACGGTAAACTTATTGGTATTTGTACTCAAGAAGGTTTAGCTTTATGCGACAAAATAAAGCTGAACAAACAAATTAAAAGAAATTCTTTTAATGAAAAGAGACAATTAGGAGATTTTTGTGATCAATTTGGCATAGAAAATCCTTCTACGAGTCAACCTCGTAAAGAATATAAACCTAAAAAATATTCTCGTAAACAATATGAAAGGAGAAAATATCGAAAATCTAATCGAAGAGAACAAAAACTCTTAAAAGATAATAAAGATTATCAATATAGATGAAATTTCCCTCCAATTGTTTGTCGAAAATGTGGGAAAATAGGTCACAAAGCAAAAACTTGCTGGACCAAAAAGAAAATTAATAATTTAAATATTGATAATGATTTAAAAGAAACATTATCAAAAATTCTGTTGGAATCAGACAGTGAAACTTCTTCGAATGATGAAAACAATATCATCGAAGATAGTTCATCGTCAGTATCTAAGAATGTCAAAATTGTCAAATAGGACAATCTTGTGCTACAAATATTAAAAGTTCAGAATCTGAACCAGAAGATAATAATTTATACCAAATTATTTCTCAATTTCAAGAATTAAATGTTCTTGACAATAATCTTCTCGAAATGTTAAAACATACAGAAGACCCAGATTTAAAAATCATATAATCAAAAGATTGATTCAAAAAGAGGAAGAAACTTCAAAAGAAGTTATTCCTAAAACTGAACCTTAAAAAATGTCCGAAGTAATGAAATTACTTCAAAATAAAAACAAATTTAAGAATGAATTTCCTATTAATATTAAAGATTTGACAATTGAAATTTCAAATCTTAAAAATGAAATTAAAAATCTAAAATTAAGTCATATTGACTTAGAACGAAGATTTTCTAAATTAGAAAAAGGAAAAGAAAAAATTGAAGAATTAAAAAATTATGAAGAATTTACTAATATTTCTTTAAATGATAAAGATGACAATTTCCTTTCAACACTTGAAGTTATAACCTCACAAAAATGGTTAGTAAAAATATCACAACTTATTGACGGAAATTTTCAAAAGAATCTTATTGCACTAATTGATAGTGGAGAAGATTTGAATTGTATTCAACAAGGAATAATTCCTACACAATATTTTCATAAAACAACACATTATCTTAGCTCTGCGAGCGGAGAAAAGTTGCAAATTAATTATAAAATTCCAAAGGCCTATATCTACACAAATTAGGTCTGTATTCCTACTTCATTCTTGTTAGTCAAGAATATCACGAACCAAGTAATTCTTGGTACTCCATTTCTTAAAAAAATATTTCCTATAAAAAATATTGATGAATATGGATTTAAAGGAAGCTTCGATAACAAAGAAGTATACTTTGAATTCATTACTGAACCTTTTTCTAGGATTTTTAATGAAATTAAGGATTCTATTATTATTAAAGCAAAAGAAAAAAAGGTAAATTACCTGAAACAAGAAATCAGTATACTTACGATTGAGGATAAACTCCAAAATCCTAAGTTACAAGAAAAGATAAAAATTCTACATAATGAATTTATGCTACAAATATGTAGCGATTTACCTAATGCTTTTTGAAATAAGAAAAAGCATATTGTTACATTACCTTATGAGGAAGATTTTAGTGAGAAAAATATTCTTACTAAAGCTCGACCTTGTCAGATGAATCCTGAACTATTAGAGTTATGTAAAAAAGAAATAACTTCCCTTTTACAGAAAGGTTTAATAAAACCTTCAAAATCTCCTTGGTCGTGTACTGCCTTTCTTCATTTATTTAGGTCCTTTTAGCGGGTCCCACCTTGGTTTAATAGAGGATCTCAACCCCCAACATAGTCCTTTTAGCGGGTCCCACCTTTCTTCATTTATTTATTATTTTACGTAATGGGCCTTCCTTTATTAATCTCACTGTCAAATAAGTCGTATTAGGTTGGTGACCGTATTTCTCCCTCATTGTACCATGTGTATGGATTTGTATAATAAATATAAAAGGTAAGAGCATACGGAAAGGATCTTTACAAAAGTTTAAAAATAAAACAAAAAAAAAAATTGATGATTGATACATGATAAAACAGCTCATCGAACTTCGATAATGATACACGGACTTTGTGTAACCAGTTTAGTCCACTCGGACCTAAGGTAGTCAAGCCGTCATACCAAAAATCGAACTTTCGTTAGAAAGCTTTGTTCAAAAGTAGTTCAACCAAAATACCAAACATCGAAAAAGAAATTGTAAAAAGGTATGCGGCGTTGTTAAACCTATTAGTCCAGTTATCAAGCAGTAAATAGTTTGATCCCGTTCGAACCCAAGGTATTCCAGCCTATATACCATAATTCCACAACAAAGTAAAATTTATTTTTGTGATCATTAGAATTAAATCATCAGATACAAGGATTTTTACATGATAAAATTTTCATTTGACTTAATTCAATCGGTAACAGCCATGCCCTCAAACGCCTCATTTCAGCAACACGGGCTTTGCCAAGAGCCGACATAGAATTTAATCAAAATCAAATTTTTTCACAACCTTTATCCAAAATTTAATTCTTTTAATCGATTTTAAAAGATTTTTGTAAAAGAAAATATTAAATACATCATATTAATATATGTATAGAAATAGGATATAAACCATGATTAAGTATTAAGGCATCTGTAGTTTAACGATAGAATTTAGCCTTCCATTAAGGCTAAGTGAAACAAAATAAAATATATAAAGACAAAATTAAAAACTTACTTTTGAGAAGAGTCGTACAAGAAATTCAACTTTTATTTCTTAAAATATTTTACTATAGAGGGGAATTCAAGAGAGAAGGGAGAGAGAGTACAAAAGAGCATATGAAAAGGCACACCGAAGCATATGAGCTCCAACACAATAAATAGAAGGAAAAGTAAAATACAATAATTCTATATATTTGGAGAAAACTAAAATATCATCAATATATACGATATTAAAATTACTATAAGGAATAAAAATATCATTCATAATATTTTGAAATTCAGGAGCAATTTTTAAACCAAAGGGCATAACATTCCACTCAAATTGTCCAATTGGGACAGTAAAAGCAGTTTTATACCGATCTTCTTAGGCTATTTGGATTTGCCAAAAACCTGATTTTAAATCAAATTTTGAAAATAGAATGACATTAAATAATCGATCTAAAAGATCTTTTTTATTAGGAATAGGATACCTAGTCCATTTTAAAACTTTTTTTAAAGGCTTATAATTAATAACTAACCTTGGTGCTCCCCTTTCCTGTTAGGAATATTTTATAGTGTTCAATTTCATTGTGTTTATCTTAGTTGGTTTGTATTTAGTTAACTTTGGGCTAGTTTGTAATATTCTAGTTCTTAGTTACTACGGATATAATATATCAACTCATGTGGTATATATACCCCCAAACCCTAATTCATTAGGGTGTGTGTTTTTGGTGTAGTATGTGTGAGTGCGTGTGTGTTGAATAGTAAGAAAGCATTTTCGAAGCATTCATCGCCTTCACTGTCACACCCCACGCACAAGCTTTAAATCTTTCATCATTAGCGTGGTAAATCGTCCTAGGTCAGTATTGTTGGATCCAATAGGGACCATCAAGTGGTATCAGAGAAAAACACGTTCGGATTTGAACAATTTTCGAAATTTTTGGGTATTTTTTTTGGGTTCGAATTTCTGCCATTTCTTGACTTTTTGAGTTGATTTTACTGATTTTGGAAGCTCAAGAGGTAATTAGGTTGTTTTCGAGTGATTTTAAGTGATTACCCAACTTTTTCAGTTGATTTGGGTGAGTTTTGGGTAGAAATCGCGTCTGTTTTTCATCATTTTGAGTCCAAAATCAGGTAGATGAACATATTGCCCGATTGCTATAGTACCTGAAACAGCTACAGTACCAATTTAATCAGTTTCGGGCGAATTTTGACGGGTCAAACCAGAAACTGGACTGGTCAACTCGAAACTGGACTGGTCAACACCCGAAAGGTGACTGGTTAATCCAATTTTGACTGGTCAAACCCAAAACTAGACTGGTCAACATCCGAAATTTGACTAGTTAATCCAATTTTGACTGGTCAAACCCGAAACTGGACAGGTCAACCCGAAACTTGACTGGTCAACACCCGAAAGTGGACTAATTTCATAAAAAAGTTAAAATAATAATAAGAAAAAAAATCACTGTAGCAGTTTCGCCCGAAACACTGTAGCAGTTTCGATCGGAACACTGTAGCAATTCACTGTAGCAGTTTCGATCGAAACACTGTAGCAGTTTCGATCGAAACACTATAGCATTTCAATGTAGCAGTTTCGATCGAAACACTGTAGCAAATTCGCGATTCACTGTAGCACCCGAAAACACTGTAGCAAATTTGCGATTCACTGTAGCAATTCGATCGAAACTGCTACAGTACCCGATATTTTAAAAAAAATTTCTTTCAAAATTTTCTGAATTTTTTTATCATTGGGTAGAAACAAAAAAAAAACTCAATTTAATATTTTCGGGTCCAAAATTTTCGGTGTAGACGACGTTTTTGTAAAATATTTTTTTTGAAGCAAATCCGCAAAACATGTCAACGATCATTTATATCCAACAATCAACTTAGGACATCATTGGCATATTATAGAAAAAGTTTTGGTAATTTCACAATGTTTTCGAAATCATCACAAAATTTTACGGTAAACGCCAAAAACAAATTCGACGCCGACTTTCTTCGGTACTTCTCGAGTAAACCAAACTTTTCGTCACTAAAATTTCAAAAGCCAATTTCAATTTTTTAATTAAATATAAAATCAAATTAAAATGGATGCTCAAGCTAGGAAGATTGAGGAATTAGAAGCACGTCTTGCTAATAATTACTCTTTGTTGCTTAAGCAACAAGAAAGCCTAGCTTATGCTAATGAAGATTTGACAAACGCAAAGTCAAACATAATTAGCTTAGAATCTAAGCTAGAAGATAGTGAAAATAGGGTCTGCGAGATGACTAAAAATTTACGTTCTTGCGAAGCTGAGCGAAATGAAATCTCATCAAAATATGAGACCGTCTTAGAGGAACAGCGTATGCTTTACTCTAAGATTAAACGATTAGAGAATGTTATTTCGAATATAGGTCCAGCAGGTCAAAAATCTCCTTCTAACTTAATTCCTAACGGGGAAAATATTTTATGTAATCAAAAACCTACCCTATGTGATACTCTAGAGACTCTTCGTAAATTGAAAGATTTACAAGATACTTTGGACTCTGAAAGGATAGGTTTTGGCGCTGAAAAGGAAAAGCTTTTAAAGGAGATTTTATATCTCAAAAATTCCCCGTCTTTATCTGTTTGCAATAATATGTCAAGTAATACATCTTCCTCGAAACAGGTAAATAAAACAAAACTAAAAGAAGCATCCTTGTTCCTAAATCTGAAAAGGCTTTTACTAATCATTCTAAATCAATTTTGACTGAAGCTGAAACGTTAAGTAAACGCAAAGCACTAAAAATAGCTAAGGAACAAATAAAGATTAGGAAGGAGAGAGGAAAATCAGTATTATCTTCCAAAATTAAAGCCGAGAATGTTCAGGGTTTTTCCTCTCCCATTCCTATCAAAAGGGAAGCGTGCAACGAAGAAGTTCCAAGCTTACGTAGACGAACTTCTCAAATCCCGCACACTCATCATTATAAAGTGAATGATGTGGATCTTATAGGTAACATGACTCATCATCCAATGACGCATATAGCGCCATAAGCTCATATTGCTACTTGAAATATCCAGTCCAGATTCATTCTAGAAAGCATCTTATGCGACTGGCTAGGGAGAAAATCTTTAGGTCTTCTACACCTAGGCACACATTCACCGGCGTTGAATTGTCATTTCCCTCTAAGGTTCACCAAACCTGGATTCCTAAATCACAAATCAAATTGGATAGGACTTTAAAGGATGATTTAGGATCAATATCTGAACCAAATGTGCTTAACTTGTTTTCTGCTGACAAGGGAGGACCCATCAGAAAATGGGTACCAAAATCCCGATAAAGTTTTTGCAGAATCCCAGCATGGGTAGGTACAAGAGAGCTGTTCCACACCCATGACTGGTATGTGATGAGAGCAGCCAAACATCCCAGCATGTATGGTATCTTGAGTTGCTCCACATACACGACTGGTAAGCGATGCGAGCAACTAAGTAGGTAAATTCTATATGCATCCCATAAGAAATTTGGCATGCATCTTGAGCTGAAAAGACAATACACCTCCTTTGAAAACACGAGGGTACATTATATACATGCATGATTCAAAAGAACTTTAAATGTTAAATTTTAGCATGCATATGAACTGAAATGTCTAATGCCCTCTCATATGTACATTTTCACTACACATATATCTTAAAGAGCTACAAGCTTAAACATTCACGTATGCATATAAGATGAATCGTTAAAATACCTATTTTAAGTGTTAATAGCGAAAAACGTACATACTAATGCATTTTTAATGAACAATAGTTCTTTAGTTTGCACCTGATCTGAAAATAGATAAATATGTTCACGCTTATTTAATTGGGAGAGAACTTAGATGTTTAAACGTGCATGCATTGAGGGGGAGTATCACTCCATATTTATGAGGGGAGAGTAGGGGGAATACATCTTAGGTGCACGATTTGAGGGGGAGAAACTTACTTTAACCCATATACATATACCTATACATAAACCTATATCTATTACTATTACGATACTACTTATCTAATACTATTACGATAATATATATATATATATATATATATATATTATATATACATAAAAAAATGAGAAAAGAAAAGCAAAACAAAAAATAAAGAAAGAAAAACCCTCTCAGATGCTTCCACCTCACAAGACGGACTTCACCTGAAAACTCGACCCTTAAGAGTTCGAGAATTACAAAAGGCGTGACATCCATACACAAACACGAAAACGATCTCAACCGCCCTGCTCCGACTTACTGATGAAGCAGCTCTCACCAAAATTGACGGACGCATGATTCTAGATTCGCATGGTTCAGTCAGACCAAACTGATCCTAACCCCGGAACATAGCCGAGTGTTAGTGAAGAATTCAAGTCCATAAGCCACATCCCTATTTGGCAATTCTTGATAAGACCAAAGAGCGGAAGATACAAAAATCCCTGAGCTCACAAATTACTCGGACCATCCCATATAGGTGCAGGAGTTGATTTCTGTCAGCTCCCGGGTAGGAGTCGCCTCATTTGGTCCAATGGCGCATGCACAACCGAGCCTTACCCACTTATCGATCTCCCTAAAGACCGATATTTCATCAAATCACGGGGAGCCACGCATGCTATCACCGCTTCACTTGGAAGCGGGAGATATTGAATTAAGTGGTAGTTAGCCCCACACCACTGAACTTCCTTGAACACATCGATTATAGGTGTCCTCACTACCTATATGTTTTATACTTTTTAGGTTTCTTATTTGGACTTCGTGACCAGATCAGAACTTCCATAGATACATCCTCTTAGATGTGATTCCATGATTGGAAGGAAGTCCTACCGTTGCAACATCAAACAACAACGGCATCAGGCCATCGTCTGCGAGCTACGCTCCTAGATCGATGTTAATGGAACGCCTATGTGGCTCCGGTTCTAAGCGCTGTGCTTACAGGCCGCGTCTCAGAGTTTAACTTTGAACTCCTGCCGATGGATTGCCTTAGTGGCTCCGTCTGGTTATTACCCACACCAACCTGTCGTTTGTTTATTCCTTCGACTCCTATACAAGCATGCCGATCTCGTTAACACGAATCGCCATGAGGGGGAGAAGGGGATACGTATAAACAAACAGGTCGGACCACCCACCAACTTCCGCCGTGCGTACCACTATGAAGCTGGGCTCTCCTGCACCCAAACGTCAATTTAGAAGGAGCCTTGGCACATTTTATAACACATCCCACGCTCACCATCAATATTCCGCCGCGCTTTCACGATGAAGCCGAACTCCACTGGAACCTACAATGTCACATTCGGAAGGAGCTTTGGCACATGTTAAAAGACACCCCACGCATATCTTCTTCTGGAGCCAGACAAGCTTCCTCGAGGCCGAACCAGACAACTTCCTTCTACGAAGACGAATCTGGCGCCGAGAAGAAGACTGGAAAAGACTTGATGACTTCAAAATACGGAAAAAGACATGGACAAGATGCAAACAGAATTTCAAAGATCTGCGACATCATCAAGAAACGAGTATCGTGGCGTGGATCACAGCATACATCCGATCTACAACGTATAGCATCAAGACAAGAGACTTCTAGCTGGAAGTGCATTCAAACCCTCCACAAGAAGAGGAGACAACCTTTGCAGTTGTTAGGACTCGAGAGATTCTCCATGTACCCAACAAAGATAACCCGCGTTGAATTAAAAATTGAACACTAAGGGGGAAATTGTAGGAATATTTTATAGTGTTCAATTTCATTGTGTTTATCTTAGTTGGTTTGTATTTAGTTATCTTTGGGCTAGTTTGTAATATTCTAGTTCTTAGTTACTAGGGGTATAATATATCAACTTATGTGGTATATATACCCCCAAACCCTAATTCATTAGGGTGTCTGTTTTTGGTGTAGTATGTGTAAGTGCGTGTGTGTTGAATAGTAAGAAAGCATTTTCAAAGCATTCATCGTCTTCACTGTCACACCCCACGCACAAGCTTTAAATCTTTCATCATTAGCGTGGTAAATCGTCCTAGGTCAGTATTGTTGGATCCAATAGGGACCTTCATTTCCTTTTCTGCATGGTTATTAACATAAAAGGCAGTACACGACCAATGAGATTTTGAAGGTTTTATTAAACCTTTCTGTAAAAGAGAAGTTATTTCTTTTTTACATAACTCTAATAGTTCAGAATTCGTCTGACAAGGTCGAGCTTTAGTAGGAATATTTTTCTCACTAAAATCTTCATCATAAGGTAATGTAACAATATGCTTTTTCTTATTCCAAAAACCATTAGGTAAATCGTTACATATTCGTAGCGTAAATTCATTATGTAGAATTTTTATATTTTCTTGTAACTTAGGATTTTGGAGTTTATCCTCAATCGTAAGTATACTGATTTCTTGTTTCAGGTAATTTACCTGTTTTTTCTTAGCTTTAATAATAATAGAATCCTTAATTTTATTAAGAATCCTAGAAAAAAGGTTCAGTAATGAATTCAAAGTATACTTCTTTGTTATCGAAGCTTCCTTTAAATCCATATTCATCAATATTTTTTATAGGAAATATTTTTAAGAAATGGAGTACCAAGAATTACTTAGTTCGTGATATTCTTGACTAAAAAGAATAAAGTAGGAATACAGACCTTACTTTTGCAAATATAGGCCTTAGGAATTTTGTAATGCAACTTTTCTCCGCTCGCAGAGCTAAGAGAATGTATTGTTTTATGAAAATATTGTGTAGGAATTATTCCTTCTTGAATACAATTCAAATCTGCTCCACTATCAATTAGTGCAATCAAATTCTTTTGAAAATTTCCGTCAATAAGTAGTGATATTTTTACTAACCATTTTTGCGAGGTTATAACTTCAAGTGTTGAAAGGAAATTGTCATCTTTATCATTTAAAGAAATATTAGTAAATTCTTCATAATTTTTTAATTCTTCAATTTTTTCTTTTCCTTTTTCTAGTTTAAAAAATCTTCGTTCTAAGTCAATATGACTTAATTTTAGATTTTTAATTTTAATTTTAAGATTTGAATTTTCAATTGTCAAATCTTTAATATTAACAGGAAATTCATTCCTAAATTTATTTTTATTTTGAAGTAATTTCATTACTTCGGACATTTTATAAGGTTCAGTTTTAGGAATAACTTCTTTTGAAGTTTCTTCCTCTTTTTGAATCAATCTTTTGATTATATGATTTTTTAAATCTCGAAATGTTGAAAAAATCATATAATCAAAAGATTGATTCAAAAAGAGGAAGAAACTTCAAAAGAAGTTATTCCTAAAACTCAACCTTATAAAATGTCCGAAGTAATGAAATTACTTCAAAATAAAAATAAATTTAAGAATGAATTTCCTGCTAATATTAAAGATTTGACAATTGAAATTTCAAATCTTAAAACTGAAATTAAAAATCTAAAATGAAGTCATATTGACTTAGAACGAAGATTTTCTAAATTAGAAAAAGGAAAAGAAATTGAAGAATTAAAAATTATGAAGAATTTACTAATATTTCTTTAAATGATATAGGTGACAATTTCCTTTCAACACTTGAAGTTATAACCTCGCAAAAATGGTTAGTAAAAATATCACTACTTATTGACGGAAATTTTCAAAAGAATCTGATTGCACTAATTGATAGTGGAGCAGATTTGAATTGTATTCAAGAAGGAATAATTCCTACACAATATTTTCATAAAACAATATATTCTCTTAGCTCTGCGAGCGGAGAAAAGTTGCGAATTAATTATAAAATTCCTAAGGCCTATATTTGCAAAATAAGGTTTCCTACTTCATTCTTCTTAGTCAAGAATATCACGAACCAAGTAATTCTTGGTACTCCATTTCTTAAGAAAAATATTTCATATAAAAAATATTGATGAATATGGATTAAAGGAAGCTTCGATAACAAAGAAGTATACTTTGAATTCATTACTGAACCTTTTTCTAGGATTCTTAATGAAATTAAGGATTCTATTATTATTGAAGCAAAAGAAAAACAGGTAAATTATCTGAAACAGGAAATCAGTATACTTACAATTGAGGATAAACTCCAAAATCCTAAGTTACAAGAAAAGATAAAGATTCTACATAATGGATTTACGCTACAAATATGTAACGATTTACCTAATGCTTTTTGGAATAAGAAAAAGCATATTGTTACATTACCTTATGATGAAGATTTTAGTGAGAAAAATATTCCTATTAAAGCTCGACCTTGTCAGACGAATTCTGAACTATTAGAGTTATGTAAAAAAGAAATAACTTCTCTTTTACAGAAAGGTTTAATAAAACCTTCCAAATCTCCCGTGTACTGCCTTTTATGTTAATAACCATGCAGAAAAGGAAAGGGGAGCACCAAGGTTAGTTATTAATTATAAGCTTTAAATAAAGTTTTAAAATGGATTAGATATCCTATTCCTAATAAAAAAGATCTTTTAGATCGATTATTTAATGCCATTCTATGTGACGCCCGGGGCTGAAGAGGGGGGGAGTGATCGCCGGTGCCAGAGTGCACGGACAAGGAGCGGCTCCTGGAAGGCTTCTAGGCGAAGGGGTACATGAATGAACCGATCCAACACCAGAATGAGAGGAGATCCTGAGACTGACAATGTATGGGCATGTCAGGCTAAGAATCGTATAAAAGAATTGATAGTACTACTCATATCACCAAGGTCGACCTACCTTTTCGGGAGTCCATCTATAGAAACTCCAAAGTTAAGCGTGCTTGACTTGGGGCAATCTAGGGATGGGTGACCCCCTGGGAAGTTTCTCAGGGTGCGTGTGAGCGAGTGCACGAAGCACGCTAAAAGTTTAAATGGTGGTACAGTGGGGTCAGACTATCAGTCGGAGTGTGGTGGGCCCAACCCCACTTGTCCCGGTAGGGACCGATGCTATAGTGACACCCGGTATGGGACGGGTCGTTACATTCTATTTTCAAATTTTGATTTAAAATCAGGTTTTTGGCAAATCCAAATAGCCAATGCTCCTTCTGAATTTCAAAATATTATTAATGATATTTTTATTCCTTATAGTAATTTTTATCGTATATATTGATGATATTTTAGTTTTCTCCAAAGATATAGAAACTCATTTTAAACATCTCGATATTTTCAAGAAATTTATTGTTCAAAATGGATTAGTTATATCTAGTCCAAAAATGATTTCGTTTCAAACAAAAGTTAGATTTTTGGGTCATACTATTGAAAAGGGTAATGTTAACACAATTAATAGTAGTATTGAGTTTGCGTCAAAATTTCCAGACAAAATTCTTGATAAAACTCAACTTCAAAGATTTTTAGAGAGTCTTAATTATATTTCTCCTTATTATGGAAATCTTGCAATTGATACATCTATTTTTATGATAGATTAAAAAAGATTCCATGTCAGTGGACAAATAGTCACACTGAAGCAATTAAGAAAATTAAGAATAAGGTTACTCATTTACCTTGTTTAATGCTTGCTAATCCTAATTGGCCAAAAATTATTGAAATTGATGCTTCTGATTTAGGCTTCGGAGGAATCTTAAAACAAGTTTCTCCAGAAGATAAAAAAGAATATTTAGTTAGATTCCATTCGGGAAAATGGAATAATGTTCAGAAGAATTATGCTACTATAGCTAGAGAAGTCCTCGCTATAGTTAAATGTGTCCTTAAATTTCAGGATGATTTATATAATAAAACGTTTTTAATAAAAACTGATTGTCAAGCTGCGAAATTCATGTTTCAGAAAGATTTCAAACATGATGTCTCCAAACAAAAGTTTGCGAGATGGGAGGTCATTTAGCCCCATTCGATTTTGAAATTATTTATAAAAAAGGAAGTGATAATAGTCTTCCTGATTATCTTACGCGTGAGTATCTTTCATGAATTTTGCAGATATGTCCCAATATGGGAGAAATTTCCCCTCTAATAGATGTGGAAGAGGTGGAAAAAATGTTATTGCTCAAATGGGCAATAAAAAGCTGGTAAAAGAAAATTTATCAGCATCCTCAAGTAATACCTTGAGCAGAGAATTCAGAGAATTCCTTGAATATAAAAAGCAGAAAGCTGCTGAAGGATCATCTTACGCAAAAATAATTGCGGAAGAAGAAGATGGGTTTGACTATGAGAAAATTTCTCATAATGGGGTAATTATTTTAATCGAATTTAAAGATTTGAAATGGTCTGATGAACCTTGGACTTTAATGTCAAGGTATTTAGACAGAGCATCATATGCTGCTACTTTTTATAAAAACCGTGATACTTACGAAAATATTCTTAAGTCTACGGGAACATGTGACTTTGATCACTTTAGTGCGGGAAATACCCCGTATGCTTTGAAAAAAGGTTATACCTTTAGTAAAATCATTTTCAATCAAATTATTATTTCGCCTGAAAAATGGGCTATACACCCGTTAAAAGATAGGGAATATTTCCATCCTGAGTTAAAAACTCTTCTTACGATTATATTGATGTCTTTTATAAGGTATTTTTATACCAGAATGAAAGTAAAAAAATTCTTGGTGGATAAAAATTTGTGCGGATGTATATAAGTCCGAAATTCCAAATTGGTTTTATCAATGGTGGCTTTTTTATGGAGCTACAATTGATATTCTTAAGGAACCCTTTTTTGGGTTATATCAAGAATGGGTTAAAGTTTCTCCGATTCTTATAGAAACGGAACATAAAAAAGAATGTATTAAAGGAATGGCTTCTTTACATTTTTATATTGAATTTAGCATTCCATGGATATGGAGATGGACTCCTGAAGTGGGTTATACCCAACAAAAAATTCCATGTCTTAAACAAAACTTTCATATAAAGTTTTGGAATGTGCGATTAATAACCGTGAACAAAGGGAAGCCCCTAGTACTTTTGAGATGATTTCTCAAAGGAGTAATCTTCAAAAGGGTAAAATGAAACCCAATGAAATTATTGATGTCTACTTCGAAGAAATGAAGAAAGACATTGCAAAAAATTTTGGTATGGATATTGGAGATATTTCGATGTGGACATCTTCAAAAAATGAAGATGATGAAGAGTTTTGCCTTGCTGGTGAAGGACAAGATCCGAAAATCCAGATGATTTTATTATTGAAGAAATAATTGGAGATAATGCGATGGACCTCATGGGAGAAGAAATCTCAATTATTAAAGAAAAGGTAGAGCAAATTGCCAAAGCTCGTGAAGAAATAAAAGAATCCAATGTCAAAGATGCTCTCAAGATCAAAGAGATTAAAGAGGCTATGAATAAGATCAGAAAAAGCTGAAAGCAACATCAACGAAGGAAAATTGTCCACTACTAGCTTTTTTAAAGCTAAAGATAAGTCCAAAGACTTTCTTACCAAATAAATATAGCTGACCAGGTTCCCTCGACAAGTTGGATTGCTATGAAGAAAAATTTTCTTCTTTGTAATTATTGTATTTTACTTTTTCCTTCTATTTATTGTGTTGGAGCTCATATGCTTCGGGGTGCCTTTTCATACGCTCTTTTGTACTCTCTCTCTCTTCTCTCTTGAATTCCCCTATATTGTAAAATATTTTAAGAAATAAAAGTTGAAGTTCTTGTACGACTCTTCTCAAAAGTAAGTTTTTTATTTTGTCTTTATATATTTTATTTGTTTCACTTAGCCTTAATGGAAGGCTAAATTCTATTGTTAAACTACACCAAGATGCCTTAATACTTGTTGGCCCTTATATTACCAAACAAGGATCAAAAGAAAGGTTTGAATGTGTAAAACGTGAAGAACACCTTGAGTGCGTGTTAGTGTGTGTTTTTCTAAGGAAAAGTGCAAGGTGGCTTACCTTTCTAATTCTTTTGATAAAACCCTAATTAGGGTAAATGGGGCTTTATATACCACAACTATTTGGTATATTAAAGTCCAATACAAAACTATCAATAAATATCATAAGTCTCCCCAAACTACTACAACCCACTAAATAAACACAACATAAATCAAAGAATGCTACAAAATATTCCCAACAATCTCCCCCTTAGCATCCTTTTTGCTTTGGCGTCCTTGAAGTTGTCTTCTTCTTAGGTTTCTGCACATGGTATGGAGATTTCCTGAGCCCTAAGAAGTACTCATACGAACGTAACCTTCTTCGAAAGGAAATCTTCGCAGAGATGGTCTCGATCAGCTTTTCGTATTCCTCTTGAACTTCGTACTCTTCTTCTTTTAGCTGCTCCGGTATCCTTCTGAGCTTCTTCCTGATAATTAGTAGGGTTCCATCGCTGAACTTGTGAATCTCTGATGTCTTCATAAGACTCTTCTCTCCTTTGAAGTTGATGTAGACGATTGATGGATCGTCGTCTTCATTTATGATGTGCCCTTCACCATAACTTGGATCTGGGACCTCAAAGGATGGCTTCGTCAGATTCACCTTCTTCATGTTGGTCTCGACCGCCATTTGTAGATCATGTGTTGCGTTGAACTTGACTTGGCGTAGAATGAACCTCTTCAGTGCGTAGTAGCCAAGCCTGAGTTCTGGCGTCTTGAGTGCTCCAAGCATTCTATATTCCCTCGCTATTTGTTCGACATCTTCTCCTCTGATGTAGGCGAGGTCGGCATCATTCATTTCTGCACATTCTCCATTTTCTCGCCGTACCTTGTAGATAGGCATTTCCATGTCAGCGAACCTCACTTTGCGAACCCCCATAATTTCTCTGATTCCGGGCTTCTTCGTCTCTTCCTTTCTCAGAGTGTCTACGTTGCCCCCTTGTCCTCTGAACATCAGAATTCGCCGAAGCGACAGCAGGTACTGAACTGCTTTTGGTCTGGAGAGATGGCTCAGTCCTCTAAGCTCAAGTTCGTCGAGCTTCTTGATTCTATCCTCTTTTCTCCAGATTCTCCTTCGAATTTCTTCTTGATAGGGGGCAGTTACTTTGACATTCTCCCATGCAATTCCACCACCTCCTTTGTCTTCGTCTTCATTGGTGGACCTTCGTCGTCGATGACGGTGTGTTGGAGTAACTCGGGAAGTTCTGGGATGTCTGCTCCGTAGTCTTCACCTTCCTCGAGTTCATCGTCATCGATAAGGGCCAAGCTGATGTTTGCCTTCATTAGAAAAGATCTGGCATTCTCCATTAGTCCTCTGGCCATGGCTGGGTCGGTTTGGCTATCCAATCCTCGTTGAAGATGTAGTTTTCCACGGCGCCATGTGGATTGTACAGTTCTTCGGTTTGTTGGATTGGTTCGTTGGTCTGAAGGGAAAGGATGGGAGATGATGGATATATTAAGGGACTGTCTTGGTTTGTGGGAAGAGGAGGTGAGAGGCTCATAGTTGGTGAGGAGGGCTGTTGGATTGTTTTGGTGGTAGTTCGGGTAGTTTTCTTTGTTTGTTTGGGTGTGGGTGGTTTTGTTCTGGTGGGTGTTTGGGTGGCTCTAGGCTGTGGCGGCGTAGGTCGAGGCCCTATCCCTCGTCTCGTCTCCCCCTCGGGATGACCCCCACCGTCAGGTTCGTCAGGGTCGTCGGGGTCGTCACGTGAATGTGAGGATTGGGCGTCGACTGGGTTCGTTGGGTTGAATGGAAGTTCCAGACATCTGAGTACCTCCGCTTCATATGCGGCCAGCATCGGCGCAGTGCGGAGTCTGGCCAGTAGAACGTCAATGAGTTCGGAGATTGGGACGTTCCACAGCCCGCCGTCAGCGTCAGGAGAGGGTGTGGTGTGGGCGGCAGCTTCTGCGGTGACGGGGGCTTTCCCTTTGTCTCAAGAGGACGTCCCAATGGCGCTGTAGACTTGGGTCATGATCGTGTCCTCAAGATCCTTTCTGAGCTCAGCCAGGCGATCTTCCAGCCTTGCCTCCGTCACTAATGGGGAAAATAACCTGACGGAGTCACTAAGACGTTCCGTCGTCACAACATCAGTGGAGGGTACAGATGTGCCGCCTGTTTGCAGAGGGCTTGAAAGACCGAGGCCGCTTAGGCTCATCGTTGACATCAAAGCTGAGACAGGCTCAGATTGATGGCCCAAGATCGTAGCTGCAGTGACGTCCACTACGTCCACTACGTTGGGTCTTCCGCTCTGTTCCGTACTAGACTCTAGTATGGAGACATCGTGGAGCGTTCTGTCTAGATCACTAAGATCTAGAGGTGCAGAAAGTAATGGTAGTGTCCTAGAAAGTGGAAAAATTATGGATGGTGAGGGCACTAGACTAGACGTGATCAAAGAAGGTGCAATCTGAGGCTGATGACTGCTTGTTACATCAACCTCCTCCGAGCGAGGTGGTGATGAGTGACGTGGCACCTCGTGAGTATGTGAAGCAATCATCTGTTGGGAGATGATTGAGTGGACGGGGAGGGTAGTTTGCGCGATTGGACCAGATGTCGCGACTGCTACTCGGGGGAAGACAAAGTCATCCCCTGTACCTATGGCCTCGGTCCGGCTTGTTTGTGGACTGGAGGAACGAGGATTACGGTCGTGTTTTTGCTTTGTAACGCCGTTCCTGTTGGACGCCTCTATCAACCCCTTTGATTTTCTCTTTTGTTTTGAAGTAGGGAATGAAGAGCTTCCTAGACCTATATTTGGCTGTGGGGATTGGCTTGTCCCTGTCACAACATCAGTGGAGGGTACAGATGTGCCGCCTGTTTGCACAGGGCTTGAAAGACCGAGGCCACTTAGGCTCATCGTTGACATCAAAGCTGAGACAGGCTCAGATTGATGGCCCAAGATCGTAGCTGCAGTGACGTCCACTACGTCGGGTCTTCCGCTCTGTTCCGTACTAGACTCTAGTATGGAGACATCATGGAGCGTTCTGTCTAGATCACTAAGATCTAGAGGTGCAGAAAGTAATGGTAGTGTCCTAGAAAGTGGAAAAATTATGGATGGTGAGGGCACTAGACTAGACATGATCAAAGAAGGTGCAATCTGAGGCTGATGACTGCTTGTTACGTCAACCTCCTCCGAGCGAGGTGGTGATGAGTGACGTGGCACCTCATGAGTATGTGAAACAATCATCTGTTGGGAGATGATTGAGTGGACGGGGAGGGTAGTTTGCGCGATTGGACCAGATGTCGCGACTGCTACTCGGGGGAAGACAAAGTCATCCCCTGTACCTATGGCCTCGGTCCGGCTTGTTTGTGGACTGGAGGAACGAGGATTACGGTCGTGTTTTTGCTTTGTACGCCGTTCCTGTTGGACGCCTCTATCAACCCCTTTTGATTTTCTCTTTTGTTTTGAAGTAGGGGATGAAGAGCTTCCTGGACCTATATTTGGCTGTGGGGATTGGCTTGTCCCTGGGTTAGGTTCAACTGGGATGTGTTGAACCACGGGAATGTCATCAAGGTTGTTGGCTCGTAGGTATTTGAGGAGCTCCGGCTCATTTCGATCGAGGAGTTGAGTTAGATAGTCTGGGATGATCGTGGCCTCCTGATCGAGTTTGTTTTTTGTAGATTGTATCTTGATGAGCTTCGGAGATAGGTAGCCTTCATCTCTGGGTCGGCACTCGATTTCGGGATGAAGATCCACGAAATGTTGGACGATGACAGGTAGCCACCGTAGGTATGGGAGCACCGGCTTCGTGGATCCAAGTCCTCGTCGTCGAAGTTGGTCAAGGAGGTCCGTCCAGATTAGTTAGGCGACGTCGTAGTTCTTGTTGAAGACTATCCCATGGAAGATGGTCATTATGTTCCGGTTGCACTTGTCGGACCCTGAGTGTTTTGGTGAGAGACACTTGTTCACTATTAGGAATAGGGTCCTCCAAGGTGTAGGGATGTCTTTGGCATTGAAGTCAGGGAGGTGAATAGAATTTTGGGTGTTAGGTTTGTGGCCCATGAGTAGGAAGTCCCTGATTAGGTCGTCGTTGGAGGATGGGGATCATATAGGAGTGAGTGTGGTAGGTTTAGTATGGAACGAAGAATGGACGGGGTAAAGACAACTATGGTGTTGTCAATTATGGCTAAAAGACTGGTTATTATTGGGTTATTGGTTGGTTTTTGAAGGGTAGACCAGAATTGTTGCACATATACTTCAGGGACTACCTCGGTGATGTTTAGGGCGGTTATTAGAGGGTGGTTTGCTAGGATTTTTATAATGATAGGATCTGGGCACGAGGTGGTGTCAAAATCAAGTTGGAAGTTGTTGGGTGTCCTCTGTGCCCAGTCCTTAGTAGCGAAGATCTCATCTATCAGTCGCACCATTGTAGTATATTTATAAGATGAGAGCAAAGGATTAGTGAGAACCAATCATGTTAACTTAGAAATTTTGGAAATTTTGATGACACAATGTTCACATGATAGGACTTAGAGAAATTTCGCATATATAATGTTCACATGATAGGACTTAGAGAAATTTCGTAGATAGGAACAAAAATGGAGAATTGATTGAAGCACTCGGTGAAACATGGTATAGGAAAATCAATTTAGGGAGTTTCGACCGAAAGTCTAAGTTCAATAAGTGAAATCAGTTTAAATTTGTAATGTCCAAGTGTCGGCCGAAAAGTCCGGAATTGTGCGATATAATCAAAGTATAATTGAATTCGGAAATTGGTTTCGGGCGACAGTGGAATGCAATTAATCAATTTTAGTTTGGAGTCAGTTTCGGCCGAAAGTCAGATTCAATTCAATTTCGATCTAAAATCAGATTTAATTTAGAAAGGTTCGGCGAAAGTGAAATTCAAGTCAGTTTCGATCGAAAGTCAGATTCAATTCAAATTAAGCAATTGAAAGTAATTTAAATTGGTAAAGACCAGTTTCGGCCGAAAGTCCTAAGTTAGCCAATTGAATCAAAATGAAATTGTATTGGATAGTTTCGGTCGAAAGTCGATCGAAAATCAATTTGAAAATGTTAAAGTTCAGTTTCGACCGAAAGTAAAAAAGAAGTAGTTCAAATTGTTCGATTGAAACCCATAGAAGTAAAGATTATCGATATCAATCGATTTTAATGGGAAACTGAATCTGGGTTTTTGTTTCTGGCGAAGTTAGAACTAAATGGAAACACGATTGAAGCTCGAGTCGCACGAACCCACTTAACCTTAATCTGCGCGATCTGCAAAACAAGAATAATGTTAGTTAAAATCTGCAGATAATGCGTTTATCCTTACCAAATATGCTGTTAGTGCTGTGAAAATAGTGAAAAAATCGAGTTTGAGTGTCTCTGTGACGCGATATGTGGGCGACGACTGTGACGGTTTTGAAAGTGAATTTCGAAATTCGATGAAGAAGAACAGTGTTTCGGGCGAAACGCTATATGTATAAGTTGGGTTTCGATCGAAACTTAGTTTCGCCGAGAAAAATTACAAAGGGTTAATTTTGAGTTTCGATCGATTTGATTTAGTTTCGCCTTGTATCTTATATAATGATTTAGACAAATTTTCAATTTCAATTGAAACGAGTTTCGGGCGAAAGTCAGTTTCGCCGAGAAAATTCTAGAGTGATTTAAAGAAAATTTTCAATTTCGATTGAAACGAGTTTCGGGCGAAAGTCAGTTTCGCCGAGAAAATGATAAAGGTAATTAAAATTCAGTTTCGATCGAAACGCAATTTGTGCGATTTATCAAATCAATTCGAGGAAGTTTCGGCGAGAAAGGTTTTGAATTAATTGAAAATTCAGTTTCGATCAAATTTAACGCGATTTATCAAATTTTGAGTTTCGCCGATAAAATTTGTTTGAAGGTTTATAGAAATTATTATTTTATAAGTTTAACCCTTAACGCAATTTTGAAAGTTAAATTTGGTAAAAGATCATGAAAAAAACTCCCCCTCAATTTGTGCAAAGTGTTCAATGTCTCCCCCTAGATTAGTGCATAATTTTCAAACACTCCCCCTAAATACATGCATAGAGTTTTTATTGAACTCCCCCTAGATACGATAGTGGAAATTTTTACATTCATATGAAAAGCATATAGAGAAAGAAAATTATGTGACCTATTTACACAATATCAGGTTCATGTAGGGACAATCGATCATGTTAACGGTTCAACATGCCTAACCTAGATACCAAGAATTGGAATCGTTTTTCGTCCAATGCCTTAGTGAATAGGTCGGCAAGTTGAAGATCTGTGTGAACAAAATGCATTTCGATTGTACCTTGTTCCACATGTTCCTTGATAAAGTGATATCTAATGTCTATATGTTTTGTGCGTGAATGGTGTACTGGATTACTTGTTATAGCTATAGCACTTTTGGAGTCACTAAAAATTGGGATATGATTCAACGTTATGCCAAAATCTCGCAGCTGGGTTCTCATCCACAAAATTTGTGAGCAGCAACTCGCAACAGCAACATATTCTGACTCTGTTGTCGAAGTTGAGACACAATTTTGCTTTCGAGACGACCAACTTACGAGTTTACCCCCAAGAAGTTGAGCGGCTCCAGAAGTGCTCTTTCTGTCCAGATTGCATCCTGTGTAATCAGCGTCAGTGTATCCTATGAGGTCGAAGCTTGACTCCATCGGGTACCATATACCTAGGTTTGGTGTTCCCTTGAGGTATTTGAAAATTCTCTTGACCGCGAGCAAGTGAGACTCCTTTGGATCAGCTTGGAAGCGAGCACAGAGGCATGTGGCGAACATGATGTCAGGCCGACTGACGTAAGATAGAGTAAGGATCTGATCATGCCTCGATAAGTTGTCTTGTTAACAGAGTTTCCTGATGGATCTGCATCAAATTTGCATGAGGTAGACATGGGATTTTTGGCAGCATTTGAGTTGCCCAAGTTGTACTTCTTGAGTATGTGACTTGGACTGACTGATGAAGATTCCATCGTGAAGCTGCTTAACCTGAAGCCCTAAGAAAAAGCTTAGTTCGCCCATCATGCTTATTTCAAATTTCTGCTTCATGAGGTCCCCAAAGTTCCTGCACATTCTTGAGTCCGTCGACCCGAATATGGTGTCGTCGACGTAAATCTCTACTAACTTAATGTCTGAGCCGTCCTTCTTGATAAAGAGAGTAGTATCGATCTTCCCTTTTGTGAAGCCAGAGGAGATGAGAAAATCTGAGAGGACCTCGTACCAGGCTCTGGGAGCTTGTTTAAGTCCATAGAGAGCTTTATCGAGTCTGTAGACGTGGTCTGGGAGTTGTTCGTTTATAAAACCTTCAGGTTGTGATACAAAAACTTCTTCTTTTAGGATTCCGTTGAGGAATGCAGTTTTGACATCCATCTGGTAGACTGTGAAGTTCTTGTGCGCAGCGAAAGCTAAGAAGATCCTGATGGCTTCAATTCTTGCGACTGGGGCATATGTTTCATCATAGTCGATTCCTTCCTGTTGATTGTAACCTATTGCCACCAGCCTTGCTTTATTCCGGATAACAACTCCTTGCTCGTCCTTTTCTTCTTAAACACCCATTTAGTCCCTATGATTATTTTCCCAGCTGGTCTAGGTACTAGATTCCAGACTTTTAACCTCTCAAACTGATTGATTTCCTCCTGCATTGCGATCATTCCGTCAGGGTCGGCAAGGGCTTCAGCTACTTTGCTGGGCTCCTTTTGACTGAGAAAGCATGAGTAGAGGCTTTCATTTATTGTTGATGCTCGAGTGGTTACACCAGTGGAGGGGTCCCCAATTATTTGTGAGTTTGGGTGAGCTCGGGTCCACTTTCTTGTACTCGGTTGGGATGATCCAGCTGCATTTGTATCGTGTATTGCTTCTTCATTCTGATCAGTCGGATGTTCTGTTTCTTCTCCAGGTTGAGGTATTACTGGCTCTCCTGAAGAGATTTCTATTGTTGAATCCGACGGCTGAGGAGTTTCAGTGGCTGAGCTAGAGATAATCTCAGTATCGGTAGGAGATTCACTGTTGTCATCAAGGTGAAGATTTTCCATTGTTGGAGGGGAATTGTCATTATTAGTCACTGCATGATTATTATCTTCTGGTGCTATAGAGGTTGTTGGAGCAGTGGGTGGTGTCGGCTTAGAAAAGAGATCCTCAAGTAAGAGATCGAGTTCCATGTCGCTCAAACTGTTTGATTTTGAAGTTTCCCCCACTGAGGATGTGCTTGGTTGATCCTTTGTCAATTCTCGTAGAAGTCTTGGTTCTGGACTGATTTGTACAGAAACTACTCGGTCTACTTCATCAAACGTTACGTAATGCTTTCCATCACAGACCATTTCTCCTTGAGATATACTCGATAGGCTTTTGAAGTTGTTGAGTATCCCACTAATATCCCTTCAAATGCTTTTGGGTCAAGTTTGCCTCTATCTTCACGATCGTTTGCTACATAGCACTTGCATCCAAAGACTCTCAGGAAAGAGACATCTGGCACTCTTCGATTTATCAACTCGTAGGGAGTCCTATTAAACCTCTTGTGAAGGGAGCCACGATTTTGAGTGAAGCGTGCCGTGTTCATTGCTTCGGCCCACAAGAAGTAAGGTAATCCAGAATGAATGAGGAGTGTACGAGTTGCTTCAACTAAGGTTCTGTTTTTGCGCTCGACTACCCCGTTCTGTTGAGGAGTTTTTGCCACTGCGAACTGTTGGGTGATTCCAAGTGATGCATAGAAATCGCTGAGTTTTTTGTTCTTGAATTCTGTCCCGTTGTAAGTTCTGATGATTTGTACACTTAGTTGGTAGAGGTTTTGAGCGGTTTTGATAAACTCAATGATTAGACCTGGCGTTTCGTCCTTGGTTCTCAGAAATTTGGTCCATGTGTAGCGTGAGAAATCATCCACAATAACCAACACATATTTTCGCCCATTAAGGGTCTGAGTCCGCATGGGTCCACACAGATCCATATGAATGAGCTCGAGAGGTTTGGAAGTTGAGGCTATGTGTTTGGTCCGGTGGGATGCCTTCCTTATCTTTCCCATTTCACACGCCGAGCAAAGATGCTCTTTGTGATATCTGGACGAGGGAAGTCCTTTGACCAAATTTTCTGATCGCAGTTTGATAAGATCTTTGAAATTGAGGTGGGAAAGTCGTTGATGCCAGAGATCATTCTGATGTAGAGAGGCTCGAGAGATAAGGCAAGTCGGTCGGACAGTCTTGATGTTAATGGAGTAGAGATTTGTCTTCCTGTGGCCAGTGAGTAGCTCCCTTCCATTGTTATCTGTGACACTACATTTGTTGGTCTCAAAGTTCACCTTGTAGCCTTTGTCACAGAAACGTCCTATGCTGAATAAATTGTAGCTCAGTCCTTCGACGTAGGACACTCCTTTGATAGTCAGCCTGTCATGGATGAGATCACCAATTCCTAGCATGGATGCAGATTGGCCGTTTCCGAAGTAGACCTTCCCGAGAAATCCTTCAGAGAAGTTGCTCAACAGCTCGTTGTTTCCAGTCATGTATGAGGAGCAACATGAATCTAAGTACCACACATGACGGACCTGCAAAAAGAATTAAGTTAGTTTTGGCACCCATTTATAGATGGGTTCCCTTTTGATAGCAGGTTTAGTAGCTTTCCTGTTCGTTGCTAGATTTAATTCTTTGCTAGATTGTTGGATAGCTGGTTTAAGAATCCAGGCGTGTTGATTTCCTATAGGATGCAGTTGAGATTTCGGAATCCAAATCTGTTTTTGACTTAATTTCTTGTTCGGCTTTGTCTTGGAAGTGGTGTGTTGCTTTACTTTAGATATAATAGTATGATTGGACGGCGTGGGAGATATATCCTTAGAACGCGTGCTATGCAACGTGGAGGCGCTTTTGCTGAAATGACTGTCATGAGGATGGGAAAGTAAATCATTGTTTACATGACAGAACTTTGATTTTAGGGAATGAAATAACGAAACACGTTCTGCGACATTACACGAAGTCACTTTTGGAAATGTAAAAGATTTTGAAACATGCGAAGAAAGGTTGGAGACTTGTCTCTTCTTCTTATCAGGGATAGTTGTCTTCTTTGCTAAGCCAGCTCGAACCTTCTTCGCTTCCTTAGATCTCACGCCTTTGTCTGTGGGTACATGTGATACAAAGTTAGTGTGAGATAAAGGAATTTCCTTTGTGGTTTGCTTGCATTTATATGTAGAGGATTCAGGGAGAGGTCTGGAGGTGGAATGTTTGAATGCGTCAGGAAAGTTCTCGAGAGTATAAATTTTGCTCAACAAAACTGTTCTTTCTTCTTCGTGAGGTTTCTTTTCTGAATCTAGAGAGGCTGTCAAGGCACCTATTTGCGTATAATCTCTGGAATATAGATAAAAGAATAAATAGGTTTAGCCTGTTCGTCAGCGTCTTCCGGTCCAAATGGTGACATGTAATCATCAGAGAGCGTTATCTCTCTAGTTTTGTAGCTATTATTGAGTTTGTTGTAGTCACACATGATTTGAGCCCATTCTTTGTTGCTCCGTTTCTGTTCGTCAGTTTCAGTCACCTCTCTTGAGCTTACGAAGGGCCTCAATTGTTCAATGCTTAACCCAAAACATTTAATGTTGTACAGTGAGTGTACTTTCTCTGTTTCAGGGTTAGTGGTGGGTTCAAATCATAAAATTCTACATCTTTAGGTTGTTTAAGAAAGACGGTTCGTTCAGATTGACCTCTTTTGGTGTTAATGTCCTCTAGCTCTTTGACTTTCTTGTATAGACGAACACGTTCGTTTGTGATTAATTCGTATTGAGACAATATGTTTGCTCGTTCTTCTTCGCTGTCTTTCAATCTTCTACTCATATCGCTAATTTGTATTTCCTTGTTTTCTATAAGATCTTCTAAAGTCTTTACTTTAGTTGTAGACAAGATCAAGGGTTCATTAAGAATAGCTATCTCTTCCTGTTGTTTGTTTAACAAACAATTAGAATTGATCTTCCACATTCTCCCCCTTTGTGCTATTGCGACTCTGCGCAGTTTGTCCTCGTCGGCGTAATAAGATCTGCGCAATCCCAGCGCATGCTCAAAGTTCCTGAGCGTGTTTCACAGCTCCAGTCGCTCCTCGATATCTTCTAATAGTTCCATTAGGAGGGGCTGTTCTCTCACGAACCTGTGGATCCTCAGCATGGTGTCTCTGTTCATTCTTCCAACCTCTGCTCGATATTCCTCCCGATGACCTTGAGCGTCCCACCACAAAACTTGTTGACTTCAGTCTTCAGCATCAACCTATTCTTCTTTGCTATTGGATTGTGGTAGGTGATGCCTAGGACTGAGCTGATATGCACGTGATTGTTGGGAATCCCTTCGATCTCAGATCCTTTGTTGAGCGCAGCGGTCATGTTGACCTTCTTCATGTTGCTCTCCAGAGCCATCTGAAGGTCGTGTGCGGCATAGTACTTGACTTGGAGCATCATGAACCGGTAGAGTCTTTCGAGTCCTTCTTTCTTGATGAAGCCTTGAGGACCTTTGTACTTCTCCACGTACAGCTGATAGAGACGGTGCACCTCATCAACAGGGATGTACGGTAGGTTGCTCTCGCTTAGATCTTCTCGAGTTCTATCTACTCGCTCGATGGTGTAGTGAGGTGTTGGAAGTCCTCCTTTTGCACAGTATACGCTGAGTAGCTGGCATATTGGGGAGAGACTCTTATAGTGGCTCTTGACTTGTTCTTTAGTCATCCCCAGTCTTACGTCAGGTCCAAGCTTGGTCAGCATCTAAAGGTATGTCATCCTTTTTTGCTGATCCTAGTGAGAGATCCCTCTTAGCTCGAACTCGTTCGGCTTCTTAACTCTCTCCGTTGACCTCCAAATGTTTTCACGAACTTCTTCGAGGAAGGGGATTTCTATTTGTATGTTATCCCACGGCGTGTCGATCCAAACAGTCCCCGGTGTTAGCCTTGTAGAGGGAGTTGCTTGTTGCGTGATCAAGTCTGGTAGCCTTGGGATGTCTTGCTCGTAGTCTTCACCTTCCAGAAGCTCGTCGTGTTCTATGATTACGAGGTCTATGGAGGCTTGTTATAGAAAACGTCGAACGTCTTGAAGCTGTAGTCTTTGATGCTCCTCGGGCATGGAATGGGGGTCATTCACTGTCTATCGAAGATATACTTATCTAGAGCCTCATGTGGATTGACGCCATGTTCTGAGGGGCCCGGTTGGTCTGGAACGACCGAGGGAGTAGCTTGAGTAACTGCTAGGGCTATGAGCATTGCGGCACTTGCTTTTTCTTCCGGAACCAAGTGGCTTGAGTAGATCGGTGATGTGGGCGGAGGGGTCCTGAGGTGAAAGGTTGGTGGGTCGATGTGGGTTAGAGTGGTGGTGCGGTGCGTGGTGTGGGAAGTTTGGGTGGTTTGTGTTTGATGGGTGGTTTGGGTTTTGTTAGGACCCCTAATATCCAACCTAGATCGAAATACGAAGAATTGAATAGTAAATCTAAAGAATTCGAACACTTACGCTTAAGATTTACTGATGTTGAGGTTCGAGAGAGAAACAACGTTGAAGAACACAAAAGCGCGAAAATCTTCTCTCTAAAGTTTCCAATTCTAATTTTTCGATCCGACCATACTAAGCGCACTCCTAATTTTCTTAGGAGTTCACTTATATATACCACCTCGTGGTATATTTACACAAGTAGTCCTATACAATGACTAATTACAATTTAGCCCAAGACTACTAATTTGCATAGCAAGACTAATACAACTATATTAATTGAATACAATTAAATAGTTCCAACAATCTCCCCTTTGTATTCAATTTTCAATATAGCGCGGGTTGTCTTCGTCTTGCAAGTGGAAAGAGTCCTCGAAATCTCCTCTTTAGAATGTCTTCAAGCTCACCTGGTCTTCTAGGCATCGGCTTTTTCTTCGAATCTTCCTTTGAAGTTCTTCTCCTAAATGCCATAACATGTACGAAGTATTCTTGCCGGATTTAGAAAGTCCGCGTTCCATTTCTCCCGTTGAAAGCACACGAAACTCCCCCTATTTGGGTCAACCTTGTGTTGACATCGGTGAATCCGATGTGAGGTTTGGAGAGGTGAACACGGTTGGCAACTTCGGTCGTTGATGCAGTGGTCACAGTTGGCAACTTTGGTCCTTGGTGCAGTGGACACGGGTGGCAACTTAAGTCCTTGTGATGCTTGAGTCACGTGTCGTTCGGTCCTCAGTCCTTGCTTCTTCTTCCGAAAGCAGGGGCATGAGAGAGTCGAGGAGAGGGCTCGGGGTTTAGCCATCTTCTCCGTTTCGCCAGATTCGTCTTCTTCGAGTGGAAGTTGTCTGGTTCGGCCTCAAAGAAGCGTCTCTAGTTCCAGAAGAAGGTAGGCCGTCTCTTTCTTTGATTTTTTTTAAGTTGTACCGAGCTTCCTTTGAATGTGGCGTTGTGAGAGAGCCCGGTTTCAGAGTGGTACGCGCGGCGGAATTTGGTGAGTGGACCGACCGATTGTGTATGCATAACCCCTTCTCCCCCTCATGGCGAATCGTGTGAACAATGTCGGCATGTTATTTTCGAGGTAGGTAAGGACAATACCAAAAGGTCGGAGACGGTAATAACCGTTGTTAGGCACAAAAGGTCGGAGACGGTAGGTAGGCCGGACGGAGCCACAAAGGCAAGCCGTCGAATGAGTATCAGGGCCACATAGGCGTCCCGTTGACATCAACTAGGAGCAAAGCTCGTAGAAGATGGCCGAAACCGTTGTTGCTTTGATGTTGCAACGGCCGGACTTCCTTCCGATCCTTGAAGCATGTCGTTTAAAAGAACATGTCTACGGAAGTTCTAACGTAATCACAAAGATTAGGTGTATTAAAATGTGTATGTGTCCTAAAAATTTGAAAATTTTGGGGAGTGAGGACACACTAGACTCGAGTGAATCAATAAAAGTGTGGTACGGGGCGAAATACCACTTAGTTCAATATCTCTCGTTTCCGAGTGAAACGGTGATAGCATAGGTGGTTCCCCGTGATTTATGAAACACCTATCTTATAAGAGATAGACGAGTGGGTAAGGCTCGGTTGTGAATGCGCCGTTGGACCTAATGCGACGACTTCTACCCGGGAGCTAATTAAAATTACACCTGTACCTACGGGGTTGGTCCGAAAATTATGTGAGATAAGGGAGTGATGTATCTTCAAAGACTTCCTAGGCAACATCGAAATAATATTGCTTGGTCTCAAATGCTCGAACGCGTTCCGGGGTTAGGATCAAGTCGGATTAGACTGAACCATAGGAACATGAAATCCGTGCTTCCGGGGTATGTGAGAAGTGTTTCTCTAGTTGAATTAGCAAGCCGGAGCCAGTTGATGAAAATACGGAGCATTTGATCTTCACTTAGATCGTCGCCGTCGTCTTTGGAAAATTTTGTCCGTTTGAAAGCTCGAGATTCTTCGTGGTACGTCCATCTTTGGATGTGAGAGAATAAATCCGAGAAACATATCAAACATATTTGATTTTTTTTATCTCTCTCATTTTTTTTCGTTTTTCTTTTTTTTCATCTTCATTTTTTTTGTTTTTTTTGTTGTTTTTTTTTTATCATCACCAACAATTGAAGGAAAACAAAATTAAAGATTGGGCTCACAAACTGAACTGTGTAGCTACACAATCTTGAAAAAGAAAGCATATAAATAATATGAGGCAATAATGTACTTTCCTCTCTCTTTTTTTTTTCTTCTTCTTCTTTTTTTTTATCTCACTTTTTTTCATATTTCCCTTTTTTTGGATATATGTATATATATATATATGCACATTATTAATATAGTAGTATTATATTTATATCTCCCCAAACCAATGCTTCGAAAATGAATTTACCCCCCCAGAAATTTGCGTAGTTAGCTTGATGAATATTAAGAATCTTGTTCCCTTAAATCGCTCATTGTAAGTTTTTCTTCCCCTCAAGAATTAAAAATTTGTGCTTCCTTAAAAATATAAAGGTTGCTCCTCATTAAAATAACGAGTAGCTCCCCCTCAATTAAAGCTCATTTGAAAGTATTAATCGAAAAATGATATTTATCGCTTCCGTTCGTAATATGCATTTGAAATTTCAAAACTCGTTTAAAGCACTGAAATGCATATCGAAAATGTATCATTTGAAAAGTTTTCAAAGAAAATAGGTATATATTTTTTTCGACGAAACTCATATGCATATGTAAGTTTGAAATATACCTCGTTGAAACTTATTTGTAGTAGCTCACGCCTCATCCCTTTATCATGTACGTGGAGCCACTACGTCGAATTCCATACATGAGGGAAATCTGCAAAACTATCGAGACTTTGGTACCCATTGTTGTGTGGGTCCTCCCTTATTAGTAGATAACGATTTAAGCATAAAAGGTGTCAAATTTAAATGTTGTCCTAAATCATCCATTAATGAACCTTTCAGTACCCAAATTTGTTTGGGACTACCTAAATTTTGTGAAGAAATAGGAACCCATGTGGGAACGATTTGACACGGATAAGGCATTTCCGCTCGGGTGAATTGTTTTTCGGAGAAGGTTTAAAAATTTTCTCCGAGGCCAAGCGCACAAGATGTTTCTTTGAATGAACTTTGACCGGATATTGCATGTAGGAATACGAGCATATAGAATGATAAGCATGTAAACGAGATGTATCATATTTCCTACATGGAGAATGCACATTTTTCACATAATGATTATAAGAATTTCGATATTATTTTCAAGTTTAGGCTTTTTGAATGAAAAAGTAGTAGGATCATTTGAAGCACACGATGAAGTTTGTTCGCTAGAACTTGAAATATTTTCGTGAAAATTTTTCTTTTTGAGAGCGGGAGAGGAAGACCTTTGATCTCTATTATTCACTCTTGGAGCTTTTCTGTTCTCTCGTTTCCGCGGGACTTGTTCCTTGAGTATAGAAAGTGCGGGACTTTTACTATGAATTTCAGCTTTGGTCAAGATTGACGTAGAACTAAAAGAAGTCGTGTCGATGATAGGAACGAGATCATCCGTTTGCGTCCCTTGATCGTGTTTTGACATGAAGGAAGCTTTGAGATTAGATATCTCCGTTAGAAGTGTATTATTTTCTGCTTCAAAATTCTTTCTTTCCTTTTCTAATGTAAAATTTAAATCCACTAATTTCTTAAGAACATGAGATATATCGACGGAAGAAGAATTTTCAGAATGATGAGATTGCGCTTCCTTGGTCTTAGAAATCGCAAGAAGATTTTCTAATTGATTAATCTTATAATAGAGCGTCCCACGTTCTTCTCTTAAGAAAGCATAGTTATTTTGAGCAGTTCTCTTCTCGGCTTGACAGGTGTCTGGACTCTTAGTTAACTCACTTATCTTAGAATTAAATTTTTCTATTTGAGCTTCGAGGATAGTGACCTTTTTGTTCACACCCTCTAGTTTACTTTTAAGAAGGCTTTTCTCGTCTAGATTTCTAAGTATACATTTACGGTTGTTGTCTAGCATGTCCTCTAATTCCTTAACTACCGAACTATGCTTCTCTAACAAAATATGTTGTCTCACTAGAATTCAAGCTCATAGTTAATTCATCTATTTTGAGAGGATGTGTTAGTTTCTACTAGCTTCGCAATAATTTTCTCTAAAGAGATAACTCTAGTGTACCAGATATTGCGATATGTTAGGATAATCTTATATTGTTCAGTGACTTCATTCCACTGAGTTGATTTGAGTTCGAGACGATTTAGCTCAGTTACTTTGTCTTGTAATGTTTTTACTTCGTCTTGTAATTTCTTTATAGTTGGATTCATAATGTTTTTATTGTAGTTTAATTTTGGGTTGGATATTTTGATCGTTGACGTGTTTTATGGATTTGAATTTTTAATATCGATTAAAATATTTGGCTTTTAACATTTCAGTTTCGAAAAGTTTTCTTTTGGTTTAATAATTTGATTAAAAATTCTTAGAGTAATACCAAAGGCATTTTCTATAATGTGCCAATTGAAGGTTACTGTTTTCGATCGAAAAAAAAATTATTAAAAGTTTTTCTTTTTTTTTTTTAAAGTCAATAAAAGACACTGCTTTCGATCGAAAATAATTCTCGAGTAAAGTTTATCGAGTGAAGATGTAGAGCACTGTTTTCGATTGTAAGTTTTTCGACAAGTTACTGTTTCTAAAAAAAAGTTTCGAATTTCAAACAGTTAGATTTACGATCGTAAAAGTTTTGCAATTTGATAAAACGTCGTCGTTTTGAGATGTTACTATCTAAACCTTCAAAATAAAATTTTTCGATCGCAAAAGGTTTTGCGGGCGAAAAATAAGTTTTGCGACGACAACCTGCAATTGCAACTAAACAAAGATTTGGATCGTAAAATTTAAAATAAGTTTTGAAATTCAAGGTCAACGAAAAATGACCGAAAATTGATTTGTGTTGAAAATGTGTTGCGGGTCAATGTTATTTGTTGACCGAATAAGTTTACGTTCGCAAAATAGTTTTGCGTTCGTAAAAGTTTTACGCTCAAGGTAAACAATTGACTGTAAAGGAGAGTCAGATAGCAAATAGTTTTGTGATCGCAGAAGTTTTGCTTGGAATCCAATTTTCAATGTAATGCAATGATGATGAGTAATGTTTATCAACAATGAATTGCTACGTAAGTAATATAATGATAACAATAGCAAAGTGACAATGTGTAATGATTGCTGAATGATTGCAATGATGACTGAATGATGATGCAATGTTATTACCTTGTGGAGTTTTTCGATCAATTGACAATCAATATTTTCGATCATACATGCAATGAGATGAACAGTTCTCAGATCATCTGATCAATCAATTTTTTTTTTCTCGATCGTGTCCTTCTAGAATGTCCATTTATTTCTTTTTATGATGGCCTGTCCAATCAATTTCTTTCGAAAAAAGAACTTTTTGTTTTTAAACAGTACCAATCGTAATTATCGATGGCAAAAGTTATCGTACCAATCGTACCAATCGTAGAACCGGAACCGGTAGAACCGGCCCGGAACCGGCCCAACCCGGCCCAAAGCCCAGCACTAGTTAAGCATCGGCTTGACTTTCAAAGCTTCAGTATGGACTTTCGACCATGTGCTAACTATTGAGCAATTTGTCGATCTAATTTCTCGATTGTTACTGTTTTCGAATGATTGCTACAGTAATATGCAGATAACGAGATGCTCATCGAGAAACTTAACTGAAGCCTTTTACGAGAACTTGCAAAATAAAGAATTCAATAAAAACAATTAATGATGCCAATCAAGCATGGGTTATTGATCAAAAGTTATAGAATAATAGTTCTAACACAGAATCAAATTAGAAAACAGCAAAGCATGTCAGTTTTCTAGAAATTGGATGAATCTCACGAAGAACACAAAGAACACACACATATTTTCACGAATTCGAACAAAACAGCAAATCAGTCTAACAACGTCCGAGTAATCGATCGAAATCATCAATTTGACAAGAACAAACACTCAATTTAGCACAATCAAAGCAAAATCGGTTCGATTTACGAAAATTGAGATTAAGAACTCCAAGAACAATTTTCAATCAAATCTTCACAATTCGCTAAAATTTGTACTTCGATCAAACGAAAACAAGCTCAGATCAATTAGAAACACATAACCGAACCTCAATAACATCAAAACAAGTCGAGTTAAGAAAAATCAGATTGAAAATCAGCGATGAACAGTGCCAATTCGCGATGAACAGTAATTTCCACGATGAACAGTAATTTTCGCGATGAACAGTAACTCGAATTTTTTTTCCAGATTTTCAAAATTCGATTCAAATCCTAACACGCTCAGCTCTGATACCAATTGTTAGGACCCCTAATATCCAACCTAGATCGAAATACGAAGAATTGAATAGTAAAGATTCGAACACTTACGCTTAAGATTTACCGATGTTGAGGTTCGAGAGAGAAACAACGTTGAAGAACACAAAGGCGCGAAAATCTTCTCTCTAAAATTTCCAGTTCTAATTTTTCGATCCGAAAACCATACTAAGCGCACTCCTAATTTTCTTAGGTGTTCACTTGTATATACTACCCCGTGGTATATTTACACAAGTAGTCCTATACAATGACTAATAACAATTTAGCCCAAGACTATTAATTTGCATAGCAAGACTAAGACAACTATATTAATTGAATACAATTAAATAGTTCCAACAGGTTTGGTGGGTGGTTTGGGTTTCACCTGCTCCAGCGCTTGTTTGCGTTGCGCCCGAGCCTTGTCCTTGGCCACTAGTAGATGTCCTTAACCTCTTCTCCCCCTCATGAGGATCATGATTGTCAGGGTCGTCATGTCGGCGTCTTGTGGGAGCTTTGGCCTCGGCAAGTATCAGTAGGTGGCTCAGGATGATCCACCAATCGCCTGTAATGAGACTCTACTTGAGGTGACCGGATGGAGAGGCCTATTAGTCGGGCGAGTAGGATGTCGTGGAGCTCGGTTATGGTGTATGGGTTGATGAGGATGGATGAATTGGCTAAAGGGTCGGTGGGTGTGGGTTGTGGAGGTGTGAGGTTGGGCTGTGACGAGATGCCTTCGGAGACAGGTGCTTTCCCAGTGTCTCTGCGGGATGTCTCAATGGCAGTAAGAACTCTCTCCAGTATCGTGTCTTCAAGAGATTGAAGCACAGCGGAGAGAGTGGCTTGGAATTGCTCATTCGTCACAAACGGTGGGGACGCCTCTTTGGATGGACCAGGACGACTGATGTCGCCTGTTATCAACCTTTGAGTAGACACCGACTCTTCAGGTTGGCTCACAGTCACTTGAGGTTCTGACTGTACGAGACTTCCACCCAATCCTTGAGTCGAATCTTGGAGATTCGGCTCTATGGGTGTTGTGGCAGGCTCGGGTTGCGCCTGCGAACTAGATACCGGTGGATTTGGTTGCGGCTCAAGATTGAGCGATGAGGTGCCAGCAACACTTGTAGAAGCAGTCATCATAGCGTCTGGTGCGGTGGTGACGGCGGGGAAAAGGGACTCCAACTGAATGCTAAGTCTCCTGGGAGTCCTTCTCATCAGACTTATTTCCTCGTCCGACTCCGCGTCAGACAAAGTGGCCGTATGAGCAGTAGGGTCACGTTCAGCGTCCTCATGTGCCTGATCCGTCACCCGTGGAAGCGAGCTTTGCCCCAGTTCAACCCCGGGCTGTGCTACTGGTAGAAGAACATCCTCAATGGTTGCTTCGAGCACGCCTACATGTACGGGTACTTCCACTTGAAATTCTTCTGTTGGAGCCTCTTGTTCCAACTCAGCAGCCACAGCATCTATCAAGGTGGCATCTGCATCAGGAATCTCTTCGTCCTGAGTTGGTAGCTCCTGCTCTAGCTCCCGAGCCACTTCATCAATCAACATGGTTTCAGGGCTGTGGTGTTGTTGCGGTTGGGGAGGGCTCACTTGGAAACCTGCCGGGGGCCCTCTGATCATTTGTTCCGTTAGATTATGTTCCCAACAGAATCTCTAATATTCAGCTCCCGCGGGGTCGGCGAGCCGAAGAAGGTTGAGCGGAATCGGTATCGACGGTTGGTCCAAGTCCGTAAGCCGTGTATTATGGAAGAATTTGAGCCTTGGCGGCTGATAGTTTCCTCCGGGAGGCAGCTGGGGGATATTCTGTGCGTGGAACCCTGATGTTGAACCATCGAGCGTAGGGCACGTTCTATGATCTCCGATTCTCCTTCAGCCGAATCTGTTCAGCAATATCATTCTAGATCAGCTGCGTGAAATCGTAATTCTGGAGAATGCGAGTCCATGAAAGATCCGCAGTATGTTGCAGTTGCCCTTGTCGAAGCCAACATGCTTGGGTGATAGACACTTGTTCACGATCCCGAACAGTGTCTTCCAGGGATGAGGGATACCGCTGCTCTGGACCTGAGTGCTTGGTGAGCTGCGGTTGATATCCCATCTGCATGAAGTCATGCCCATTTCTGCATCCGACGGGAGCGGGTCGTAGTTTCCGCTGTATGGCAAGTCCAGAATCATCCCGAACTGGTTCTTGTCCATATGAATATGCCGCGTCCCGATTATTTCTCAGGTAAATTTACTGTCGAAGGACTGAATAAAATTTTTCGATTTGAAATTTGTCGAGTGGTACGTGATTTTCGATCCTAAGCAAAAATTTTCGCTGCGATATATTTCTGTCGAGAAATTAGTCAACGAAAGACTAAGTCAATCGTCGAGAAATTTTTCGATCAATTAAATCCTAAGCGGCGAATTTTGCGATCGAAAAATTAGGTGTTTAAAAATTAATTTTCGGCTGCTAAATTTTTTGGGCCGTATTGAAATTAAATCGAAAATTTAATTTTGCGACAATAAGTTTTACGCTCGATAAAATTTGCATCTAAATTGTCTATTCAATCCTTAAGTTTTTCGCTCACAAAAATCCTAATTAGATTTCTCAATGGTAAATAATTTTTTCGGTCAAATCTTCTATCTTAGCGACTAAATCAGAATTTTATCGATTGAAAACTAATTCGACACAAACAGTATCTTAATTAAATCGGAATTCAATTAAGACTGTTTGCGATCGACAAAGTTCTTTGATGGCTTCAAACATTCAAATACCCAATTTCATCAAAACTCAAATTACAGTCGAAGATGCAGATCCGAAGATTTACACTATCAAATTCATAAATAACATCGAAACTATCATAAGTGCAGGCATTAATCTTAGATAACACTCATAATCAAGCCTAAATCACTATAAAATAGTATACAGTTTCTCAGTTTTGAAGAACAGTCGAGAATCTAATCTTAAACATGCGAAAAACTACAAAATGCAGATGCTAACTAAGGTAAATCACACGCAGATGTCAAAATAATCTCATTTCCACCTTAAACAGACAATTTGTTGTGGGAAAATCGAAAGATTTTTTCGAAAATGAGACTGTCTGTGAAAGTTTTTCGAGAGAGAATTTTTTGCGATTTAGGGTTGCGTGAGAAAAAGTTTTTCGACTGACAAGAAGGTGAACTTTTATTAACTCGCTGTAAATCAATGTTGGGTTTGCGATTTGACATTTTGCGATTAAATGGATCAGGCCCACTACTAGTTGCACTCGAGAAATTTTTTATTCGAAAATTGCTCTTCTATTCAATTTGTCGATCGCAAATTATCGCGGCTAAACAAAATCGTTCCCAACACTGTTTACGATCGAGAAACTTAAGATCGCAAATTAATTCTTATATTCGGTTTCTCGATAGTAAGTACTTCTAAACTTTTCAGATTGACCTCTATTTCAAATAGGATCACATTTGTAAAGCTCCCCCTGAGAATTAAAATAAATGCAATTAACTCCCTGTATTTTCTGTGTAGTAACGTCTAGCTTCCCTGGCAGAAATTAAAAAAGCTGTACCACTTAGAGAAAATGTGAAATAATGAAGTTAATCAACAATTATTTTAGGCATTTTTTCTTATATTTGGTCTGTGACTAGCTCCTTTCCTTGTCGACGTCTCACTCCTTAATTTTGTTTGAAGGAATCCGAAATGCTTAGAGAAAAAACGTCAAGAATAGTTGAATCTAATGCACGATTTTTATATTTGCTCCCCCTAATGCACAAAAATTGACTTTAACATGCAAGCATATGAAATTAATTCAAGTCATGAGCATATAACACACAATTTTATCCAGTAAGAACATATATATGGTCCCCAAAACATGTACTTATGATATTGCGTGAGGGTAAGAGCAGTGAAAAATTTATCGCATTTAAACAATTCAGTATCAATGCAATCTAAAATTACATTTTGAATGTGCGATAACAAAATAAATTCGAATTTATTCAATTCAACGCATATGAAACATAACATTTCATATCAGAATGTGCGCAACACACTTTTTTATTTGTATTACTATTATTATAGTATGGGGTCAGATTATTTTGCTTCGATCAATTGTCATACTTAAAATTTTATGCGACACTTGAAAGAAGAAAAATGTCGTCAAGTCATGTCGTCAAACTAAAGTCCTAAGTCCATAGACTGGTCCATTTCGACAACTCTCACTAGGTTCGCTCCTGCACTCAATAATTTCTAACTTGGAGTTTTTATATTTATATCGCTCAAGTCAACACAAGCAATTTTAAGTCAACTTACCTGTTATCGAGGCATTTTTTAATCATTTCACCTAAGCGAGAGACCGTCGAGTGGAATCAAAGGGTTGTAAGGGTTATAGTTTGGTTAGGACTTAGAAGGGAAGGAATTTAGAGGAAAGTGAGCTTATCTCTTCATCATCTTCCATTTCTACGTCCGTCTCCTTCTTTTTTTTCGGCATTTCTCTTCTTTTCAATCTCTTCTCCCTTTTTTTCTTTTAAGAATTATCCATTTTTACGCCATGCTCAAGCTGAAGCTCCGCTTCTCCACGAGGCTATAGGAGATTATCGTAGGCGAAGTTCTTCTTGATGGTTGTCGGGCCGATACCGTGCTCCTCTTCTCTTAATCCCTAGAGAGGTTTCAGAGATTATCTTTTTGGAGAAGTTCACGGTTATGGATTTCGTACCCAAGGCTGCGCTCCTCTTCTCGTTTCCCGATATAAGACCTGATTATCGTTGGAGAAGTTCACTTCGTGGTGCTCCTCTTCCCAGTCGTTCTGACAAGCGTACGAGATTATCGTTGGAGAAGTTCACAGCAGGATCCATGCCTCCGTCTAAAAAAAAGTCGGAAGGCATGTTCCTTTGATCTGATTGCGCGTTGAGCAATGCCTTCTTTTGTCATCATCCTCTTTATTTTCTCCCCCTCCTTTTCTCGTTTGAACAACCATCCGAAGAGTATATAAGGCTGAAGGCTAGGAATGGGATTCAAAGGAAGAAAATGGCGTTGGAGAAGGCTCAAAATGGATGACTTAAGGACTAATGAAAAGAAAAAAAATTATAAGGCCGAGTGAGGAATAACCTAAGCGCCCTTATCATTTTCTAACGATCTAAGGCAAGGTGAGTATAAAGCCAAGTATCACTAGTTAAGACAAGCAATTGATGTGGGACTCACTCGAGAAATAGATCCAAAGAAAGGAAAAAAATAAGGCTTGAATCCTCACATATGTATAGTGGCTTTGTGTCTAGTGCAGCAACCTAATGACCTTTAGACACAAGAATGATACTAAGACTGACAAAATTAAGCAATTAAATCGATCACATGTCGGGGTGAAATTCTAAGTGACTTTAGATCAATGCATCCTAAAGGATTTCGTCATTCCCCTATATTATAGGTATATGTATAGTATTTTAATAAAATTTTTTTATTAAGTTCACTCAAGATAAAGCATATAAGCAAAGAAAACACATAGCATAGAACATTTAGTAGCACAAAGGATCAGGTAAAGCACGTATTACGGAAGATTCAACATGCCTAATTTTCCGACAAGGAATTGAAATCGTTTTTCATCCAATGCCTTGGTGAAATGTCAGCTAGTTGGTACTCCGTATTCACGAAATACATATCTATGGTGCCTTTTCTACGTGATCCTTGATAAAGTGATATCTAATGTCTATGTGTTTTGTGCGTGAGTGATGAACAGGATTGCAAGTAATAGCAATGGCACTTTGACTATCACTATATATGGGTATATTATTTAAATTGTACCCATAGTCTCGAAGCTGAGTCCGTATCCACAACATCTGGGAGCAACAACAGGCGGCAGCCACGTATTCCGCTTCGGCCGTCGAAGTTGACACACAGTTCTGCTTTTTGGAAGACCAGCAGACCAGCTTTTCGCCTAGAAATTGAGCGCCACCGGACGTGCTTTTCCTGTCCATTAGGCAACCTGCATAATCAGCGTCAGTATAACCTATAAGTTTGAAGTTCGTACCCTTTGGATACCATAATCCAAGGGTAGAAGTGCCCTTAAGGTAACGCAGAATCCTTTTAACCGGGAGCATATGAGATTCTTTGGGATCGGCTTGAAAACGGGCACATAAACAGGTGGCAAACATGATATCCGTCTGGCTCGAAGTGAGGTAGAGAAGAGATCCAATAATGCTGCTATCCAGTGTGACGTCGACCGTCTTGCCAGAGGAGTCGGCATCCAACTTGCAGCTTGGTGAGATAGGAGTGCTGAGAGGCTTGCTCTGATCTTGATGGAATTTCTTCAGAATATCCTTGATGTATTTTGTCTGACTGATGAAAAACCCATCTTCGAGTTGCCTGACTTGTAGTCCTAAGAAGAACTGCATCTCTCTCATGTGACTCATCTCGAACTTGCTTTTCATTAGATCTCCAAACTTAGTGCAAAGCCGGGATTAGTTGATTAGAAGATGATGTCATCGACGTATACTTAAATGACCATCAGATCTTTGCCTTGCGCTTTGATGAAGAGAGTTGTGTCTATCGTTTCTCGTATGAATCCAAACTTCACGAGGAATACACTCAGGACATCATACCAAGCACATGGGGCTTGTTTTAGTCCATAGAGAGCTTTGTCCAATCGATAGACGTGATCGGGATGTTCTTGATCAACGAAGCCTTCCGACTGAGCGACGTAGACTTCTTCTTTTAACACGCCGTTGAGAAAGGCGATCTTAACATCCATTTGATAGACTTTGAAGTCTTTGTGAGCCGCAAAAGCCAGGACAAGACGGATAGCTTCGATTCGGGCACAAGAGCATATGTCTCGTCGTAGTCGATGCCTTCCTGTTGATTGTATCCCTTCGCAACTAGCCTTGCTTTGTTCCGGATCACTTCACCATCTTCATTCTTGTTGTTTTTTAACACCCATTTGGTTCCGACAATAGTTTTCCCATGTGGACGGGGTACTAAGGTCCACACTTGAAGACGTTCGAATTGATGAAGTTCATCATGCATCGCTATTATCCAATCCGGATCTTGAAGTGCATCTGCTACGTTGGTAGGCTCATTTTTACTTAATAAGCAGCTGAAGAGACTGTGTTGACGACGTGTCCTCACTCCATCCGAAGGATCGCCAATTATCTGATAAACCGGATGACCTCTAGTCCACTTGCGCTCATGAGGCAAGGCTGAAGACGATGCATCAGCCATCTGTGGGTCTAGATTTCCAGTAGTCTCTGTTTGATCAATGGCGTGAGGAAGTTCCAATTCTGCATTTGGAACGATCGTCTCCGATGATTCTTCCTCAATAACCACTGTAGGTTCTTCGTTATTCTGTGGCAATTCTGAATCGGGTGAGGTAGGGACGTGAGAAGCACTTGGTACGTCGGTCTCGTCGGCTGGAGAATCCACTATAGGTGTACCAGTGTGTGACCGATATACTGGCTCGAAGAGAGAGTCCAAATCGTCTAATGCAAGTCTCGTTGCTTCTTCTGACATTGAATTTGGAGTTGTTGCCATCTTCTGTTGGTTTTGTGCCAACACACCAGTGAAAACAGGTTCTGAACTGTATTCAGAAGCTATCTGGTTAGGTACCAGTCCTGAACTGAGGTGTGCATGAGTCATCGAGTTGAGCACGGGTCCTGGACTGAAGTGACCAGAAGCCATGTCCGCCACTTCATGGAAAGTGACGTTGTAGCTTTCTTTGATTGTGTGGTTGGACTTGATGTATACTCGGTACGCTTTCGAGGTTGAAGAATGCCCGACGAAAGTGGCTTCGGATGCTTTAGGGTCGAACTTAGCACGTTGCTCTCGGTCGTTCGCCACAAAGCACTTGCACCCGAAGACTTTGAAGAATGAAATGTTGGGTACTCGTTTGTTGACAATTTCGTACGGAGTCTTGTCAAAGCGCTAGTGAACCACCGTCCTGTTTTGAGTGAAACAAACGGTATTTCCTGCTTCCGCCCAGAGAAAATGTGGAAGTCCAGAATGGATAAGCATCGTACGCGCGGGTTCCACTAGTGTTCTGTTCGTTCGTTCGACTACCCCATTCTGTTGAGGAGTCTTGGCGGCTGAAAATTGTTGACTTATCCCAAGTTTCTGATAAAATTCACTGAGACATCTGTTCTTGAACTCAGTGTCATTGTCTGTTCGAATGACTTGGATAGTCTGCTGCAGCAAATTTTGAGTAGAGTTCACGAAATTGACGATCATGTCCCCTGTCTCATCTTTTGTTCGGAGAAACCTTGTCCATGTGTAGCGAGAATAGTCATCGACTATGAGCAGCAGATAATTGCGTCCATTTATGCTCTATTTCTTCATCAGTCCACAGAGGTCCATATGTAGCAGTTCCAAAGGACGTGAAGTAGAGGCCACTTGTTAGGTCCTACGATTAACAACTCTAAGATCCTATGCAAGAATTCAAAATAATTCGACGATAATGATAGACATTAAGATTCGATCGAAAAACTCATTTGAAGAACGAGAGAGAGAGTTCGATTAGAGTGAGAAAGTTACTGTTGTTTCTCTCTCTCTAGAAATTGAATTGCAAGCCTTTCGGATCAATCTTCAAAACTTTCTCTATTAAGCTCAATTGATTTACATGTATTTATACCAAACAAACGTGGTTAAACTAGTCCTAATCTAAGGACTACTGTACAAAACGCTCCTAATTACAAGGACAACTAATAATAACAAGCACAATTAAATGTATACTCTACAATCTCCCCCTTTGTGCTTGATTGCGTTTCCGCGCCGTTTGTCCTCGTCGGGCGTAATACGATCTGCGCAAGCCCATCGCATATTCGTAGTTCCTCAGCGTGATCCTCAGCTCCAGTCGCTCCTCGCTATCTTCAAGCAGTTCCATTAGGAGCGGCAGTTCTCTCACGAACCTGTGGATCCTCAGGATGGTGTCTCTGTTGATTTCTTCCAACCTCTGCTCGATATTCCTCCTGATGACCTTGAGCGTCCCATCACAAAACTTGTTGACTTCAGTCTTCAGCATCAACCTATTCTTATTTGCTATTGGATTGTGGTAGGTGATGCCTAGGACTGAGCTGATATGCACGTGATTGTTGGGAAGCCCTTCGATCTCAGGTCCTTTGTTGAGCGGAGCGGTCATGTTGACTTTCTTCATGTTGCTCTCCAGAGCCATCTGAAGGTCGTGTGCGGCATAGTACTTGACTTGGCGCATCATGAACCGGTAGAGACCCTTGAGTCCTTCTTTCTTGACGAAGCCTTAAGGACCTTTGTACTTTTCCACATATAGCTGATATAAGTTGTAAACTTCTTCAGCGGGGATGTACGGTAGGTCGCTCTCACTTAGATCTTCTCGAGTTCTTTCTACGCGCTCAATTGTGTAATGAGGTGTTGGAAGTCCTCCTTTGTCACAGTAGACGCTCAGTAGTTTGCTTATTGGAGAGAGACTCTTATAATGGCTCTTGGCTTGTGCCTTAGTCATCCCCAGCCTAACATCAGCTCCTAGTTTCGTCAGCATCCAGAGGTAGGTCATCCTCTTCTGCTGATCCAAATCTCGAACTCGATCGGCGTCTTAACTCTGTTTGGAGACCTCCAAATGTTCTCACGAACTTCTTCTAGGAAGGGGATTTCTATTTGGATATTTTCCATGGTGTGTCGATCCAAATGGTCCCTGGCGTTAGCCTTGTAGAGGGAACCGCCCATTGAGCGATTAACTCTGGTAGCCTTGGGATATCCCGCTCGTAGTCTTCACCTTCCTGAAGCTCGTCGTCTTCTATGATCACGAGGTCTATAGATGCTTGTTGTAAAAAGCGTCGAACGTCGTGAAGCCGTCGTCTTTGATGCTCCTCGGGCATGGAATGGGTCATCCACTATCCTTCGAAGATATACTTGTCTAGGACCTTGTGTGGATTGACACCATGTCCAGAGGGTCCCGGTAGGTCTGGAGCGACGGAGGGAGTGGCTTGGGTAGCTGCTAGAGCTACAAGCATCGCAGCACTTGCTTCTTCTTCCGGAAGCGAGGGGCTTGAGTAGATCGGTGGTGTGGGCAGAGGCGTCCTGAGGTGAAAGGTTGGTGGGTTGATGTGGACGGTGCGGTGCGTGGTGTGGGTAGTTTGGGTTTGGGTGGTTTGTGTTTGGGTTTGGTGGGTTTGTGTTTGGGTTTCACCAGCTCTAGCGCTTGTCTGCGTAGCGCCCCAGCCTTGTCCTTGGCCAGTTGTAGATGTCATCGGCCTCTTCTCCCCCTCATGATGGTCCTGATCGTCAGGATCGTCATGTCTGCGCCGGGAGTGGGAGCTTTGGCCTCGGCATGATTGGTTAGGTGGCTCAAGATGGTCTACCAGTTGCCTATTGAGGGACTCTTCCTGAGGCGATCGTATGGTAAGACCGATGAGGCGGGCCAGAAGGATATCATGGAGCTCGGTGATTGGGATAGTGTATGGGTTGATTAGGATGGAAGAGTGTTGTAGAGGGTCGGTGGGTGTGGGTTGTGGAGGTGTGAGGTTGGGTTGTGACGAGGTGCCTTCAGAGACAGGTGCTTTCCGGGTATCTCATCGGGATGTCTTGATTGCCTGGAGTACTCTCTTTGTGATTTTGTCTTCCATAGACTGTACAGCGGCAGATAGAGCGGCCTGGAACTGCTCGTTCGTCACAAAGGGTGCGGACGCCTCCTTGGATGGACCAGGACGACTAATGTCGCCTGTTATCAACCCTTGAGTAGACACCGACTCTTCAGGTTGGCTCACACTCACTTGAGGTTGTGACTGTATGAGGCTTCCACCAAATCCTTCAGGTTGGCTCACACTCACTATGGGCGTTGTGGCAGGCTCGGGTTGTGCCTGGGAACCAAACACCACGAGATGTTGTTGCGGCTCAAGATTGAGCGAAGAAGTGCTAGCAACACTTGTCGATGTGGTCAGCTGTAGGACCCCGGTCCCCGAAAATCAGGTCGGCCAATAAACTACGTGTATGCCTTACGCGATTTCCTGTTTATTGTGTATACGTTGAATGTTTATGTGATGTTATGAATTTTATGCTCGTGAAAGCTACGAGAATTATGTGCAAGTAAGTACGAAGGACTTCGGGTCCATTATGAACCCTACTTTGGAAGAGTAAATTCTAGGAAATGGAAAATGATAGATTGGGCTAGGAATTTACTTTTTAACATATTATGATATGGATCTCCAAGTGGGCTAAAATTTGAATTAGGCCCAATTGTGAGAAATACCCAAAACGGGAGACAAGTTTCCCCAACTTAAGGGAAACCCACGCATATACCATGTCCAACCCTTAACATGAGAGAAAATATCTAGCCAAAAATCCCCAAACCCAAAACTCCACTTAAGAAAAGCAACGAAAGAGCCAAGAGAGAAGGAGAAAGGAGCCGAGCCAAAAATCGAACAAAGAGCGTTTCAACTAACTTAGGAAGCTAAAGTTGGTAAGTGAATACCCTTCTTAAGCTCTTAATTTCGTACTTTAGGTAGTTGGAGATTATTCATGACATTTAATGCAAGTAGTTGAAGAAAAAAAAAACAAAACACTCTAAATGCGAGGTGTAAGTTCAGAATAAGGTCCCGAGTCGAACAAACTAGTGAATCGATAGTTTAAGGGGTAATTTAGAACCTAGGAGTGTGCTTTTAAGTTAGGAATCATACGGTTTCAGCAGTAGAAAGGGATAAGATGCAGAGTTTCGATGAGGATGGTAGAAAGAAAGAAGTTTCGATCGAATAGGATTAACCATGGCACCTTCGATCGAAAATAAGAAATCAATTTCAGGGTTTCGGGTGACCCTCGAATAAAATTTGGTTTCGATCAAATTGATTTGCAAGATAATAAATCCAATAGGCCACGAGTTTCGACCGAAACACATTTCGATAAACGAGTTTCGATCGAAACCCTACACCAATTCCATGCACATGCAAGACACGGCGAAACCCTGAAATTAATTGAAAGCAGCCGATTTAAACGAGTTTCGATCGAAGCAAAACTCTGCGAAACTCCTTCATAATGATGCTCAATCGAGCGAAACTCATAGATTGATCGAGGATGGGGCTTTCGATCGAAAGAAAACTCGGCGAAACCCATATGGTTTCGGCCGAAAGAGATCCCTCTTCATGCACGGCTTCGACCAAATCAAATTACAAGATGGTGGAATTAAGAAATTCATGAGTTTCGATCGAAACTCATCCTAATATGTTTAAATCAATCGAAAGACTAAAATTAGGAAATACACGGTTTCGATCGAAACCTAAAATGATCTCATGATGACATAAAAATGCGACGAAACTCTCATGAATAAGCTCAATCGATCGAAACCCTAATTCAATCGAAACTAAGATTTAGAGCACATAGATTTTATTAAATCGAATCGAGCAAAAACCTAGTAGAATCAAGTGACTTTCGCTGAGCTTATAGTGTAAGAAATTTAGATGATAAGTGAGAAATTTCTTAAGGATCGAAACTTGATTGGAATTGAATCAATTAAGGATCGATTGATACCAAGTCCTAATCACTTTTGCCTAGCTATATGAATTAGAGCCATCGAACTCTAACATACCTTAGCTCCCGAAATATAAAGACTTAGGAATGCAATAGGACGCAAATAAATTAAATTGAAGTCTAGAAAATTTATACAAACCCAAATATTTAATAAGACGGAATTTAATTATCCCGACGGATTAGCCAAGGAAACTATGTACTAATACTCCGACAATTTTATTTAAAAGGTCGAACGGTAGGAGCGAACTGGGAGAATACTAATCTCGCTTGGACGACAGGTAAGTAGAAATTCAACTACGACACGTAACTTGCCTGCGTTCCGAATTATGTGCTCGTGTGATTTATGTGAAAGATGCACGTTAAGACATGATTTAATTTTACGTATGATGGCATGGTTTGCATATGTACATGAGCATAGCATGAGCACTTGCACGCATGCGTTGCACGTAAGGCGCGAGGTATGAGCGTGCATAAGATCGCCTGTGTGCTATGTATACTCGCCGATATTGGCGTTGGTGTCGACTCGAATGAAGAGTCACGGCTACCCCTATGCGGCCATGGCGAATGAAGCCATAAGGCCTGTATAAGAGGCTGGGGGAATACCCCGTATGCGGGAGATGCAACCTGGAGGGTGCGGCCCGGGGCACACGCTGAGTAAGGGAAGATTCCTTCGGGTGACCTTCTAGCGTGTAAAACACTACCCGGAGGGAAGATTCCTTCGGGTGACCTCCGTGGTTAGTGGCCTCGGTGTTGGCTGCCAGTGAGAAGCGTCCGCGTGGAGGCCACACTGAGTAAGGGAAGATTCCTTCGGGTGACCTTCTAGTGTGAGAACCTCCACACTTGAGATCTCTATGATATGGCGCATAGTGGGATAGAAAGTCGAGGGCCCGAATGAAATAAGAGTATAAGAAAAAGTGTACGAGTCAGGAGAAGAGTAAGAGTACGAGTAGAAGTGTACGAGCGATAGAAAACGACGACGTGGATTGTCGATCGTTAGGACATGTGCATACATGCATAATTTCCGCTTACTGAGCCTCGGTGGCTCATTGTTTACGTTACGTGTTGTAGGTACAGACGATCACGGTACGTGATCCTAACGTTATGCGAGGCCAGCCTTTTGAAGCTATCCGGCTGCTTTTGAGGTGGGAGTGTGTGTATGGATGACGACCTGTGAAGGCCGGGCACATAGGGAGCTTTTGGCTGCACGCACACACACACTTGTATTTTGTGAAGACACGATTTCGATGATTTGTAGAACGAATTACGAATATTCTTTTGACATGTATATAAGACTTCCGCATGCACGTTTAAAATGAAAAATTTTATTCGCATTTTTACGTAACCCGCACGATAACAAAGCATTAACACTTAGATTTAGAACGGAATATTAGGGCAGGACGACGGGTCCTGACAGAGTGGTATCAGAGCTTCGGTCACAGGTCCTGTAGACTGTCCCTACACACACACTCAAAAGCGCGGAAGCGGCCTTGCTTGTAAGTATCATGTTATGTGAATTCTTTGTATGGTTTAATTTATTGGCCTTAGGAATTGTCAGGATAGGTAAAAATGGTAATACTTAGGGGTGAAGGAAGTAGGGAGTCGGATCAAGGTAGGGACCCTAATAACCCTCCTGATAGCCGGGATGCTACCATCCTGCAACTGACTGAACTGGTCCGGCAACAGTCGGCCCAGATTCAGCAGCTGATCCAGCAGCAAAACGCTGGTGGACAATCAACCAACCTACCTTCCCCACCTGAACGAATTGAGATGATCGGGGAAAGGTTTAGAAAGCTCAACCCTCCCCTGTTTGAGGATGCGGTAGACCCCACGTCCGCTGAGGATTGGCTGAGGACGCTGGAGAACATGTTCCAGCACAGCCGCACCCCGGAGGCGGAAAAGGTCATGTGCGCTGCCTACCTACTAAGGGGGAGCGCCGGACACTGGTGGGAAACCGTCTCAGCCGTCGAAAACCCCCTAACGATGAGCTGGGATAGGTTTAAGGAATTCTTCAGGGGAAAGTATTACACCGCCCCTGTCAGAGCACAACGGATGAATGAGTTCATCAACCTCCGCCAGCGAGCAATGACAGTGGCGGAGTACATCAGGAAATTCGAGCAACTCTCAAGGTTTGCCGCTCACATGGTCAGTACGGACGCGCTCAAGATCGAGCGGTTCATGGAAGGGTTGAAGCCCGAGTTATACCGGGATGTGAGTATGGCTGGGATCCAGGGAGCCACATACGCACAAGTGGCTGAAAGGGCGCTGGTGGCGGAGCAGGCAGAGGCTAGAATTGCTCGCGCCCAAGAAGCCAAGCGCAAGTTCGTACAAGGGCCGCAAGGGAGCGGAAGTAACCCAAAGCGACAGTTCACTCCCAAGGGTGGAAAGCCGAACATTCAGAATCGACCAGGACCACCCCCACAGTTTAACCCCAACCAGGGTGGACCTCAGCAGGACCTACCCGTATGCCCTAAGTGTGCGCGGAGGCACACGGGAGTCTGCAACTCCCAAAATGCTGTCTGCTTCAAATGTGGCAAGACGGGCCACTATCTCAGGGCATGTCCGGAAGGTGGATCCGGAAGCCAAGCTGGAAACCAAGCAGCACCACCAAGGGTACCAGCCAGGGTTTTCACTATAACCTCCGAGGAAGCGAAAAATAACCCGGCAGTGGTGACAGGTACCCTTCTTGTCTATGAAACCCCCACATGCATCCTAGTCGACTCGGGGGCGACCCACTCATTTGCTTCCACTAAGTACGTCACAAGGGTAGGAGTCATGCCTCACCAAGCTGAGTGCGAATTTAGGGTTACAGTTCCGAACGGGAATCCTATCCAAACTAATCAAGTTTTACGGGATTGCCCAGTAGTGATCGGAGATCAGGAACTGCCCATAGACCTCATAATAATTCCCATGAATGATTACGAGGTACTACTTGGAATGGATTGGCTATCGAAGTACGGAGCTGTCATAGACTGCCACCGCAAGATAGTCACGCTCAATACGGATGGAAATAAACCCCTCAAGTTCGTAGGAACTAGCAAGGGAACCATGATCTCTAGGACATCAGCGCTGAAAGCCCAACGACTGATCAAATCAGGGTGCGAAGCCTATCTGGTATTCGCTATCACGTCGGAGGAGGATCCCTCTCCGAAATTCGAGGAAGTGCCGGTAGTTAAGGAGTTCCCTGACGTATTCCCCGAGGAATTACCGGGACTACCACCCGAGCGAGAAATAGAGTTCGCCATAGATCTGGTACCTGGAGCAGCGCCAGTATCTAAGACCCCCTATCGGCTAGCACCGACGGAGATGAAGGAGTTAAAAGACCAACTCGACGAACTCCTGCAGAAGGAGTTCATACAGCCGAGTTTCTCTCCCTGGGGAGCGCCGGTGCTATTCGTGAAGAAGAAAGATGGGTCTACGCGACTATGCATAGACTACAGGGAGCTGAATAAGTTGACGATCAAGAACAAGTATCCACTCCCTAGGATAGACGATCTATTCGATCAACTACAAGGCGCGACAGCTTTCTCCAAGATCGATTTAAGATCGGGCTATCACCAACTGAGGATCCGGAAGGAAGATGTCCCGAAGACAGCCTTTAGTACCCGTTATTGCCACTACGAGTTTCTGGTGATGCCATTCGGGCTGACTAATGCGCCTGCAGCTTTGATGGATTTAATGAACCGAGTGTTCAAACCCTACTTAGATAAGTTTGTCATCGTCTTCATTGATGACATCCTAATCTACTCACGGACGAAGGACGAGCACGAAGAACACCTGAGAACAGTTCTAGGAATACTACGGGAGAAGCAACTATACGCCAAGTTCAAGAAGTGCGAATTTTGGCTTGACCAAGTCGCCTTCTTGGGGCATATAGTGTCAGGAGAAGGGATTTCTGTGGACCCAAAGAAGATAGAAGCTATTAGCAACTGGCCCAGGCCGACGAATGTGACGGAAATACGAAGTTTCCTCGGTCTGGCAGGATACTATAGGAAGTTTATAAAGGACTTCTCGAAAATAGCGTCGACACTGACGAGGCTGACCAGGAAGAATACTCCATTTCAATGGACCATGGAATGTGAACGGAGCTTCCAAGAGTTGAAAGAAAGGCTTACGACGGCCCCAGTTCTCACAATTCCATCGGGAACTGGAGGATTCACCGTTTATAGCGATGCGTCTAAGAACGGGTTAGGGTGTGTGCTAATGCAGAACGGGAATGTAGTAGCATACGCCTCTCGTCAACTAAAGGAGTACGAGAAGAATTACCCGACGCACGACTTAGAACTGGCGGCAGTGGTCTTTGCTCTCAAGAATTGGAGGCATTACCTCTATGGAGAGCGGTGTGAGATATACACTGACCACAAGAGCCTCAAGTACTTCTTCACGCAAAAGGAGCTGAACATGAGGCAAATGAGGTGGTTAGAGTTAGTTAAGGATTACGACTGTGTAATCAACTACCACCCAGGCAAGGCGAACATAGTAGCCGATGCCTTAAGCCGAAAAGCAGTTAGTGTAGAACTGCAACTGCTAGAAGTAGAAGTCGTAAGGTTAGGCGAGGTTGAGGCGCAGCTAACAGCCTTAACTTTGCAACCGACACTGCTGGAGCAGATCAAGACAGCGCAAGGAGCAGACGAGTTGTATGCGAAGATTAAGGAGGCACAACCGGAACAACCAACTGGAGACCTTATGATACGGGGAGACGAACGATTATATTTCAGGAATCGGTTGTATGTGCCAGACGACGCCGAACTACGACGGCTAATAGTGACGGAAGCACACGCTACGGCGTACTCGGTACATCCAGGAGCAACGAAGATGTACAGAGACCTCAAGGAAAACTACTGGTGGCCAGGCATGAAAAAGGACATCACGACCTTCGTGAGTCAGTGCCTGACGTGCCAGCAGATTAAGGCCGAGCATCAAAGGCCAGCGGGAACCCTACAACCGTTACCCATTCCGGAATGGAAATGGGATAACATTACCATGGACTTCGTAGTAGGACTGCCTAGGAATGCAAAAGGGCACGACGCGATTTGGGTAATCGTCGATCTACTAACCAAGTCTGCCCATTTCCTACCAATCAGTACGACGTTTTCCATGGAACGGTACGCGGAGCTCTATATCCAAGAGATAGTGCGACTGCACGGCGTTCCATCATCGATAGTCTCGGATCGCGACTCCAGATTTCTATCAAAATTCTGGACGAGCTTGCAAAAGGCGATGGGAACGAAGCTATCTTTTAGTACCGCCTACCATCCGCAGACAGATGGTCAATCCGAGCGGACGATACAGACATTGGAGGACATGCTGCGAGCATGCGTACTCGACTTCAAAGGGAATTGGAGTAGGTATCTTCCATTGATCGAGTTCTCGTACAACAACAGCTACCACGTCACCATCGGGATGGCACCGTACGAAGCACTGTATGGGCGTAGGTGCAGATCCCCAGTACATTGGGACGAAGTGGGCGAACGGGCAATGTTAGGTCCCGATATAGTACGAGAAATGACGGAAGCCATTTCTATGATACGAGAAAGAATACGAACGGCACAGAGTCGACAGAAAAGCTACGCAGATAGAAGGCGTCGACCACTGGAATTTGACGAAGGCGATATGGTTTTTGTGAAAGTATCGCCAGTGAAGGGCGTGAAAAGGTTTGGAAAGAAAGGAAAGCTAAGTCCTAGGTACATAGGACCATTCAGAATACTGAAAAGGGTAGGCGAGGTAGCATATCAATTGGAGCTACCTGCGTCACTAGCGCAAGTGCATGACGTGTTCCACGTCTCGACACTACGGAAATACCTAGCTGACCCAAACCACGTGCTAGGAAACGAGTCCTTACATCAACAATTGAAGCCGGATCTGAGTTACGAGGAGACTCCGGTGGAAATATTGATGTACGAGACTAAAAGACTAAGGAATAAAGATATTCCCTTAGTGAAAGTACTGTGGCGGAACCAGCCCACGGAAGAAGCCACATGGGAACGGGAAGACGAAATGAGAATTCGTTACCCCGAGTTGTTTCACACGGGCTGATTTCGGGGGCGAAATCCTCCTTAAGGGGGGGAGGTTGTAGGACCCCGGTCCCCGAAAATCAGGTCGGCCAATAAACTACGTGTATGCCTTACGCGATTTCCTGTTTATTGTGTATATGTTGAATGTTTATGTGATGTTATGAATTTTATGCTCGTGAAAGCTACGAGAATTATGTGCAAGTAAGTACGAAGGACTTCGGATCCATTATGAACCCTAATTTGGAAGAGTAAATTCTAGGAAATGGAAAATGATAGATTGGGCTAGGAATTTACTTTTTAACATATTATGATATGGATCTCCAAGTGGGCTAAAATTTGAATTAGGCCCAATTGTGAGAAATACCCAAAACGGGAGACAAGTTTCCCCAACTTAAGGGAAACCCACGCACATACCATGTCCAACCCTTAACATGAGAGAAAATATCTAGCCAAAAATCCCCAAACCCAAAACTCCACTTAAGAAAAGCAACGAAAGAGCCAAGAGAGAAGGAGAAAGGAGCCGAGCCAAAAATCGAACCAAGAGCGTTTCAACTAACTTAGGAAGCTAAAGTTGGTAAGTGAATACCCTTCTTAAGCTCTTAATTTCGTACTTTAGGTAGTTGGAGATTATTCATGACATTTAATGCAAGTAGTTGAAGAAAAAAAAAAACAAAACACCCTAAATGCGAGGTGTAAGTTCAGAATAAGGTCCCGAGTCGAACAAACTAGTGAATCGATAGTTTAAGGGGTAATTTAGAACCTAGGAGTGTGCTTTTAAGTTAGGAATCATACGGTTTCAGCAGTAGAAAGGGATAAGATGCAGAGTTTCGATGAGGATGGTAGAAAGAAAGAAGTTTCGATCGAATAGGATTAACCATGGCACCTTCGATCGAAAATAAGAAATCAATTTCAGGGTTTCGGGTGACCCTCGAATAAAATTTGGTTTCGATCAAATTGATTTGCAAGATAATAAATCCAATAGGCCATGAGTTTCGACCGAAACACATTTCGATACACGAGTTTCGATCGAAACCCTACACCAATTCCATGCACATGCAAGACACGGCGAAACCCTGAAATTAATTGAAAGCAGCCGATTTAAACGAGTTTCGATCGAAGCAAAACTCGGCGAAACTCCTTCATAATGATGCTCAATCGAGCGAAACTCATAGATTGATCGAGGATGGGGCTTTCGATCGAAAGAAAACTCGGCGAAACCCATATGGTTTCGGCCGAAAGAGATCCCTCTTCATGCACGGCTTCGACCAAATCAAATTACAAGATGGTGGAATTAAGAAATTCATGAGTTTCGATCGAAACTCATCCTAATATGTTTAAATCAATCGAAAGACTAAAATTAGGAAATACACGGTTTCGATCGAAACCTAAAATGATCTCATGATGACATAAAAATGCGACGAAACTCTCATGAATAAGCTCAATCGATCGAAACCCTAATTCAATCGAAACTAAGGTTTAGAGCACATAGATTTTATTAAATCGAATCGAGCAAAAACCTAGTAGAATCAAGTGACTTTCGCTGAGCTTATAGTGTAAGAAATTTAGATGATAAGTGAGAAATTTCTTAAGGATCGAAACTTGATTGGAATTGAACCAATTAAGGATCGATTGATACCAAGTCCTAATCACTTTTGCCTAGCTATATGAATTAGAGCCATCGAACTCTAACATACCTTAGCTCCCGAAATATAAAGACTTAGGAATGCAATAGGACGCAAATAAATTAAATTGAAGTCTAGAAAATTTATACAAACCCAAATATTTAATAAGACGGAATTTAATTATCCCGACGGATTAGCCAAGGAAACTATGTACTAATACTCCGACAATTTTATTTAAAAGGTCGAACGGTAGGAGCGAACTGGGAGAATACTAATCTCGCTTGGACGACAGGTAAGTAGAAATTCAACTACGACACGTAACTTGCCTGCGTTCCGAATTATGTGCTCGTGTGATTTATGTGAAAGATGCACGTTAAGACATGATTTAATTTTACGTATGATGGCATGGTTTGCATATGTACATGAGCATAGCATGAGCACTTGCACGCATGCGTTGCACGTAAGGCGCGAGGTATGAGCGTGCATAAGATCGCCTGTGTGCGATGTATACTCGCCGATATTGGCGTTGGTGTCGATATGAAGAGTCACGGCTACCCCTATGCGGCCATGGCGAATGAAGCCATAAGGCCTGTATAAGAGGCTGGGGGAATAGCCCGTATGCGGGAGATGCAACCTGGAGGGTGCGGCCCGGGGCACACGCTGAGTAAGGGAAGATTCCTTCGGGTGACCTTCTAGCGTGTAAAACACTACCCGGAGGGAAGATTCCTTCGGGTGACCTCCGTGGTTAGTGGCCTCGGTGTTGGCTGCCAGTGAGAAGCGTCCGCGTGGAGGCCACACTGAGTAAGGGAAGATTCCTTCGGGTGACCTTCTAGTGTGAGAACCTCCACACTTGAGATCTCTATGATATGGCGCATAGTGGGATAGAAAGCCGAGGGCCCGAATGAAATAAGAGTATAAGAAAAAGAGTATGAGTCAGGAGAAGAGTAAGAGTACGAGTAGAAGTGTACGAGCGATAGAAAACGACGACGTGGATTGTCGATCGTTAGGACATGTGCATACATGCATAATTTCCGCTTACTGAGCCTCGGTGGCTCATTGTTTACGTTACGTGTTGTAGGTACAGACGATCACGGTACGTGATCCTAACGTTATGCGAGGCCAGTCTTTTGAAGCTATCCGGCTGCTTTTGAGGTGGGAGTGTGTGTATGGATGACGACCTGTGAAGGCCGGGCACATAGGGAGCTTTTGGCTGCACGCACACACACACTTGTATTTTGTGAAGACACGATTTCGATGATTTGTAGAACGAATTACGAATATTCTTTTGACATGTATATAAGACTTCCGCATGCACGTTTAAAATGAAAAATTTTATTCGCATTTTTACGTAACCCGCACGATAACAAAGCATTAACACTTAGATTTAGAACGGAATACTAGGGCGGGACGACGTGTCCTGACAGAGTGGTATCAGAGCTTCGGTCACAGGTCCTGTAGACTGTCCCTACACACACACTCAACAGCGCGGAAGCGGCCTTGCTTGTAAGTATCATGTTATGTGAATTCTTTGTATGGTTTAATTTATTGGCCTTAGGAATTGTCAGGATAGGTAAAAATGGTAATACTTAGGGGTGAAGGAAGTAGGGAGTCGGATCAAGGTAGGGACCCTAATAACCCTCCTGATAGCCGGGATGCTACCATCCTGCAACTGACTGAACTGGTCCGGCAACAGTCGGCCCAGATTCAGCAGCTGATCCAGCAGCAAAACGCTGGTGGACAATCAGCCAACCTACCTTCCCCACCTGAACGAATTGAGATGATCGGGGAAAGGTTTAGAAAGCTCAACCCTCCCCTGTTTGAGGATGCGGTAGACCCCACGTCCGCTGAGGATTGGCTGAGGACGCTGGAGAACATGTTCCAGCACAGCCGCACCACGGAGGCGGAAGAGGTCATGTGCACTGCCTACCTGCTAAGGGGGAGCGCCGGACACTGGTGGGAAACCGTCTCAGCCGTCGAAAACCCCCTAACGATGAGTTGGGATAGGTTTAAGGAAATCTTCAGGGGAAAGTATTACACCGCCCCTGTCAGAGCACAACGGATGAATGAGTTCATCAACCTCCGCCAGGGAGCAATGACAATGGCGGAGTACATCAGGAAATTCGAGCAACTCTCAAGGTTTGCCGCTCACATGGTCAGTACGGACGCGCTCAAGATCGAGCGGTTAATGGAAGGGTTGAAGCCCGAGTTATACCGGGATGTGAGTATGGCTGGGATCCAGGGAGCCACATACGCACAAGTGGCTGAAAGGGCGCTGGTGGCGGAGCAGGCAGAGGCTAGAATTGCTCGCGCCCAAGAAGCCAAGCGCAAGTTCGTACAAGGGCCGCAAGGGAGCGGAAGTAACCCAAAGCGACAGTTCACTCCCAAGGGTGGAAAGCCGAACTTTCAGAATCGACCAGGACCACCCCCACAGTTTAACCCCAACCAGGGTGGACCTCAGCAGGACCTACCCGTATGCCCTAAGTGTGCGCGGAGGCACACGGGAGTCTGCAACTCCCAAAATGCCGTCTGCTTCAAATGTGGCAAGACGGGCCACTATCTCAGGGCATGTCCGGAAGGTGGATCCGGAAGCCAAGCTGGAAACCAAGCAGCACCACCAAGGGTACCAGCCAGGGTTTTCACTATAACCTCCGAGGAAGCGGAAAATAACCCGGCAGTGGTGACAGGTACCCTTCTCGTCTATGAAACCCCCACATGCATCCTAGTCGACTCGGGGGCGACCCACTCATTTGCTTCCACTAAGTACGTCACAAGGGTAGGAGTCATGCCTCACCAAGCTGAGTGCGAATTTAGGGTTACAGTTCCGAACGGGAATCCTATCCAAACTAATCAAGTTTTACGGGATTGCCCAGTAGTGATCGGAGATCAGGAACTGCCCATAGACCTCATAATAATTCCCATGAATGATTAAGAGGTACTACTTGGAATGGATTGGCTATCGAAGTACGGAGCTGTCATAGACTGCCACCGCAAGATAGTCACGCTCAATACGGATGGAAATAAACCCCTCAAGTTCGTAGGAACTAGCAAGGGAACCATGATCTCTAGGACATCAGCGCTGAAAGCCCAACGACTGATCAGATCAGGGTGCGAAGCCTATCTGGTATTCGCTATCACGTCGGAGGAGGATCCCTCTCCGAAATTCGAGGAAGTGCCGGTAGTTAAGGAGTTCCCTGACGTATTCCCCGAGGAATTACCGGGACTACCACCCGAGCGAGAAATAGAGTTCGCCATAGATCTGGTACCTGGAGCGGCGCCAGTATCTAAGACCCCCTATCGGCTAGCACCGACGGAGATGAAGGAGTTAAAGGACCAACTCGACGAACTCCTGCAGAAGGAGTTCATACAGCCGAGTTTCTCTCCCTGGGGAGCGCCGGTGCTATTCGTGAAGAAGAAAGATGGGTCTATGCGACTATGCATAGACTACGGGGAGCTGAATAAGTTGACGATCAAGAACAAATATCCACTCCCTAGGATAGACGATCTATTCGATCAACTACAAGGCGCGACAGCTTTCTCCAAGATCGATTTAAGATCGGGCTATCACCAACTGAGGATCCGGAAGGAAGATGTCCCGAAGACGGCCTTTAGTACCCGTTATGGCCACTACGAGTTTCTGGTGATGCCATTCGGAGTGACTAATGCGCCTGCAGCTTTGATGGATTTAATGAACCGAGTGTTCAAACCCTACTTAGATAAGTTTGTCATCGTCTTCATTGATGACATCCTAATCTACTCACGGACGAAGGACGAGCACGAAGAACACCTGAGAACAGTTCTAGGAATACTACGGGAGAAGCAACTATACGCCAAGTTCAAGAAGTGCGAATTTTGGCTTGACCAAGTCGCCTTCTTGGGGCATATAGTGTCAGGAGAAGGGATTTCTGTGGACCCAAAGAAGATAGAAGCTATTAGCAACTGGCCCAGGCCGACGAATGTGACGGAAATACGAAGTTTCCTCGGTCTGGCAGGATACTATAGGAAGTTTATAAAGGACTTCTCGAAAATAGCGTCGACACTGACGAGGCTGACCAGGAAGAATACTCCATTTCAATGGACCATGGAATGTGAACGGAGCTTCCAAGAGTTGAAAGAAAGGCTTACGACGGCCCCAGTTCTCACAATTCCATCGGGAACTGGAGGATTCACCGTTTATAGCGATACGTCTAAGAACGGGTTAGGGTGTGTGCTAATGCAGAACGGGAATGTAGTAGCATACGCCTCTCGTCAACTAAAGGGGTACGAGAAGAATTACCCGACGCACGACTTAGAACTGGCGGCAGTGGTCTTTGCTCTCAAGAATTGGAGGCATTACCTCTATGGAGAGCGGTGTGAGATATACACTGACCACAAGAGCCTCAAGTACTTCTTCACGCAAAAGGAGCTGAACATGAGGCAAAGGAGGTGGTTAGAGTTAGTTAAGGATTACGACTGTGTAATCAACTACCACCCAGGCAAGGCGAACATAGTAGCCGATGCCTTAAGCCGAAAAGCAGTTAGTGTAGAACTGCAACTGCTAGAAGTAGAAGTCGTAAGGTTAGGCGAGGTTGAGGCGCAGCTAGCAGCCTTAACTTTGCAACCGACACTGCTGGAGCAGATCAAGACAGCGCAAGGAGCAGACGAGTTGTATGCGAAGATTAAGGAGGCACAACCGGAACAACCAACTGGAGACCTTATGATACGGGGAGACGAACGATTATATTTCAGGAATCGGTTGTATGTGCCAGACGACGCCGAACTACGACGTCTAATAGTGACGGAAGCACACGCTACGGCGTACTCGGTACATCCAGGAGCAACGAAGATGTACAGAGACCTCAAGGAAAACTACTGGTGGCCAGGCATGAAAAAGGACATCACGACCTTCGTGAGTCAGTGCCTGACGTGCCAGCAGATTAAGGCCGAGCATCAAAGGCCGGCGGGAACCCTACAACCGTTACCCATTCCGGAATGGAAATGGGATAACATTACCATGGACTTCGTAGTAGGACTGCCTAGGAATGCAAAAGGGCACGACGTGATTTGGGTAATCGTCGATCGACTAACCAAGTCTGCCCATTTCCTACCAATCAGTACGACGTTTTCCATGGAACGGTACGCGGAGCTCTATATGCAAGAGATAGTGCGACTGCACGGCATTCCATCATCGATAGTCTCGGATTGCGACTCCAGATTTCTATCGAAATTCTGGACGAGCTTGCAAAAGGCGATGGGAACGAAGCTATCTTTTAGTACCGCCTACCATCCGCAGACAGATGGTCAATCCGAGCGGACGATACAGACATTGGAGGACATGCTGCGAGCATGCGTACTCGACTTCAAAGGGAATTGGAGTAGGTATCTTCCATTGATCGAGTTCTCGTACAACAACAGCTACCACGTCACCATCGGGATGGCACCGTACGAAGCACTGTATGGGCGTAGGTGCAGATCCCCAGTACATTGGGACGAAGTGGGCGAACGGGCAATGTTAGGTCCCGATATAGTACGAGAAATGACGGAAGCCATTTCTATGATACGAGAAAGAATACGAACGGCACAGAGTCGACAGAAAAGCTACGCAGATAGAAGACGTCGACCACTGGAATTTGACGAAGGCGATATGGTGTTTGTGAAAGTATCGCCAGTGAAGGGCGTGAAAAGGTTTGGAAAGAAAGGAAAGCTAAGTCCTAGGTACATAGGACCATTCAGAATACTGAAAAGGGTAGGCGAGGTAGCATATCAATTGGAGCTACCTGCGTCACTAGCGCAAGTGCATGACGTGTTCCACGTCTCGACACTACGGAAATACCTAGCTGACCCAAACCACGTGCTAGGAAACGAGTCCTTACATCAACAATTGAAGCCGGATCTGAGTTACGAGGAGACTCCGGTGGAAATATTGATGTACGAGACTAAAAGACTAAGGAATAAAGATATTCCCTTAGTGAAAGTACTGTGGCGGAACCAGCCCACGGAAGAAGCCACATGGGAACGGGAAGACGAAATGAGAATTCGTTACCCCGAGTTGTTTCACACGGGCTGATTTCGGGGGCGAAATCCTCCTTAAGGGGGGGAGGTTGTAGGACCCCGGTCCCCGAAAATCAGGTCGGCCAATAAACTACGTGTATGCCTTACGCGATTTCCTGTTTATTGTGTATATGTTGAATGTTTATGTGATGTTATGAATTTTATTCTCGTGAAAGCTACGAGAACTATGTGCAAGTAAGTACGAAGGACTTCGGGTCCATTATGAACCCTAATTTGGAAGAGTAAATTCTAGGAAATGGAAAATGATAGATTGGGCTAGGAATTTACTTTTTAACATATTATGATATGGATCTCCAAGTGGGCTAAAATTTGAATTAGGCCCAATTGTGAGAAATACCCAAAACGGGAGACAAGTTTCCCCAACTTAAGGGAAACCCACGCACATACCATGTCCAACCCTTAACATGAGAGAAAATATCTAGCCAAAAATCCCCAAACCCAAAACTCCACTTAAGAAAAGCAACGAAAGAGCCAAGAGAGAAGGAGAAAGGAGCCGAGCCAAAAATCGAACCAAGAGCGTTTCAACTAACTTAGGAAGCTAAAGTTGGTAAGTGAATACCCTTCTTAAGCTCTTAATTTCGTACTTTAGGTAGTTGGAGATTATTCATGACATTTAATGCAAGTAGTTGAAGAAAAAAAAAAAACAAAACACCCTAAATGCGAGGTGTAAGTTCAGAATAAGGTCCCGAGTCGAACAAACTAGTGAATCGATAGTTTAAGGGGTAATTTAGAACCTAGTAGTGTGCTTTTAAGTTAGGAATCATACGGTTTCAGCAGTAGAAAGGGATAAGATGCAGAGTTTCGATGAGGATGGTAGAAAGAAAGAAGTTTCGATCGAATAGGATTAACCATGGCACCTTCGATCGAAAATAAGAAATCAATTTCAGGGTTTCGGGTGACCCTCGAATAAAATTTGGTTTTGATCAAATTGATTTGCAAGATAATAAATCCAATAGGCCACGAGTTTCGACCGAAACACATTTCGATAAACGAGTTTCGATCGAAACCCTACACCAATTCCATGCACATGCAAGACACGGCGAAACCCTGAAATTAATTGAAAGCAGCCGATTTAAACGAGTTTCGATCGAAGCAAAACTCGGCGAAACTCCTTCATAATGATGCTCAATCGAGCGAAACTCATAGATTGATCGAGGATGGGGCTTTCGATCGAAAGAAAACTCGGCGAAACCCATATGGTTTCGGCCGAAAGAGATCCCTCTTCATGCACGGCTTCGACCAAATCAAATTACAAGATGGTGGAATTAAGAAATTCATGAGTTTCGATCGAAACTCATCCTAATATGTTTAAATCAATCGAAAGACTAAAATTAGGAAATACACGGTTTCGATCGAAACCTAAAATGATCTCATGATGACATAAAAATGCGACGAAACTCTCATGAATAAGCTCAATCGATCGAAACCCTAATTCAATCGAAACTAAGGTTTAGAGCACATAGATTTTATTAAATCGAATCGAGCAAAAACCTAGTAGAATCAAGTGACTTTCGCTGAGCTTATAGTGTAAGAAATTTAGATGATAAGTGAGAAATTTCTTAAGGATCGAAACTTGATTGGAATTGAATCAATTAAGGATCGATTGATACCAAGTCCTAATCACTTTTGCCTAGCTATATGAATTAGAGCCATCGAACTCTAACATACCTTAGCTCCCGAAATATAAAGACTTAGGAATGCAATAGGACGCAAATAAATTAAATTGAAGTCTAGAAAATTTATACAAACCCAAATATTTAATAAGACGGAATTTAATTATCCCGACGGATTAGCCAAGGAAACTATGTACTAATACTCCGACAATTTTATTTAAAAGGTCGAACGGTAGGAGCGAACTGGGAGAATACTAATCTCGCTTGGACGACAGGTAAGTAGAAATTCAACTACGACACGTAACTTGCATGCGTTCCGAATTATGTGCTCGTGTGATTTATGTGAAAGATGCACGTTAAGACATGATTTAATTTTACGTATGATGGCATGGTTTGCATATGTACATGAGCATAGCATGAGCACTTGCACGCATGCGTTGCACGTAAGGCGCGAGGTATGAGCGTGCATAAGATCGCCTGTGTGCGATGTATACTCGCCGATATTGGCGTTGGTGTCGATATGAAGAGTCACGGCTACCCCTATGCGGCCATGGCGAATGAAGCCATAAGGCCTGTATAAGAGGCTGGGGGAATACCCCGTATGCGGGAGATGCAACCTGGAGGGTGCGGCCCGGGGCACACGCTGAGTAAGGGAAGATTCCTTCGGGTGACCTTCTAGCGTGTAAAACACTACCCGGAGGGAAGATTCCTTCGGGTGACCTCCGTGGTTAGTGGCCTCGGTGTTGGCTGCCAGTGAGAAGCGTCCGCGTGGAGGCCACACTGAGTAAGGGAAGATTCCTTCGGGTGACCTTCTAGTGTGAGAACCTCCACACTTGAGATCTCTATGATATGGCGCATAGTGGGATAGAAAGCCGAGGGCCCGAATGAAATAAGAGTATAAGAAAAAGAGTATGAGTCAGGAGAAGAGTAAGAGTACGAGTAGAAGTGTACGAGCGATAGAAAAGGACGACGTGGATTGTCGATCGTTAGGACATGTGCATACATGCATAATTTCCGCTTACTGAGCCTCGGTGGCTCATTGTTTACGTTACGTGTTGTAGGTACAAACGATCACGGTACGTGATCCTAACGTTATGCGAGGCCAGTCTTTTGAAGCTATCCGGCTGCTTTTGAGGTGGGAGTGTGTGTATGGATGACGACCTGTGAAGGCCGGGCACATAGGGAGCTTTTGGCTGCACGCACACACACACTTGTATTTTGTGAAGACACGATTTCGATGATTTGTAGAACGAATTACGAATATTCTTTTGACATGTATATAAGACTTCCGCATGCACGTTTAAAATGAAAAATTTTATTCGCATTTTTACGTAACCCGCACGATAACAAAGCATTAACACTTAGATTTAGAACGGAATACTAGGGCGGGACGACGGATCCTGACATCAGCATCGTATTTGGTGCGTTGGTGACGGCTGGGAAGAGGGACTCCAGTTGAATGCTAAGTCTCCTGGGAGTCCTCCTTATCAGGCTTATTTCCTCGTCAGACTCCGTGTGAGACGGGGTGGCCGTGTGAGGAGTGAGGTCTCGATGGACGTCCTCCAGTGCCTGATCCGTCACCGGTGGAAGAGAGGTTTGCCCCATTTCGACTTCGGGCTGTGCTATTGGTTGAAGAATCCTCAATGGTTTCTTCGAGCACGCCAACATGAACGGGCACTTCCACTTGGTATTCATGTTGAGGAGCCTCGAGCGCCATCTCAGTAGCCACGACGTCTATCAAGGTCTCATCTACGTCGGGCATCGGTTCTTCGACCAAGGGAGACACCTGTCGAAGCTCCTGAGCGACAACATCTATCATCACGTCGTCAGGGCTTGGTCGGTGTTCCGGTTGGGGAGGGCTCACATGGTAATTTGCCGGGGGCCCTCTGATCATTTGCTCCGTATATTGTGTTCCCGGCAGAATCTCTGATACTCAGCTCCCGTGGGGTAGGCGAGCCTGAGTAGATGGAGCGGAATTGGCATCGACGGTTGGTCCAAGTCCGTGAGCCGTGGGTTATGGAAGAACTTTAGCCTTGGCGGTTGATAGTTTCCTCCGGGAGGCAGCTGAGGGGTGTTCTCCGCATGTAACTCCATAACCTCCCTGATGATCACGTTGAACCAACGAGCATAGGGCACGTTCTTTGATCTTCGATTCTCATTCCAGATCAGCTGTGCGAAATCGTAGTTTCTAGAGAAGGCGAGACCGTGAAATATCCGTAGTATATTGCCGTTGCCCTTGTCGTAGCCGGCATGCTTTGGTGATAGACACTTGTTCACGATCCCGAACAGTGTCTTCCAAGGGTGAGGGATACCGCTGCTCTGGACCTAAGCTAATTTGGTGAGCTGCGGTTGATATCCCATTTGCATGAAGTCGTGGACCATTTCTGCGTCCGACGGGAGCGGGTCGTAGTTGTCGCTGTGTGGCAAGTCCAGTATCCTCCCGAACTGGCTCTTGCTCATATGAATATGCCGCGTCCCGATTCTTGTTGTGAAGGAGAATGCCCCATTCGCTACAACTCCTTGTATACATCCCCAGAATTGCTGGAGATAGACCATCGGCACTGAGGCGGTGACCGTCAATGCGTGCCAGATGGGGTGGCCTCGCAGGATAGATACGATGATCTCGTCCGGGCACCGAAATGTGCTTAGATCGAGCTGGAAGTTCGTATCCTGGACCTTCAAATATAGATTGTGATCGTATATGTGTTTGTATCGAGGGTAGCGATCCATCTGAAAGGAAATAAAGAGATATAAAAGTTCATTAGTTCATAATTTTTTATCATAGTCGAAAATGGATTTAATTTCATTTAACTATAATTTTGTACCAAATCATGACATGTTTGATGAATATTGAAGTGAAATCATATGATTTGCACATAGGATACTTGATTTTGGAAAAAAAATGTAATGGCATGATTGTAATTTTGAATTAAACACTTAACGCGTGAAAAATAGTTCGAAAATTTTCTAAGTGTTTAATCGCGGGTAAAGTCATTGTTCATGCCGAGAAATTTTTCGCTCGATAAAATTGGTTTTCAAATTGATTTCCTATGCATTGATTTCAAATGTAATGTCTCCGTGTAATTTTTCGATCGAGAAATTTTATTCGCTAATGTACGCTACAGTGTAAAAGACTTAGAGAAAAAATTTTCTAAGTGTTGAAGTTGAAATCGAGACTGTAGTCGATCAATTTTATGATCGAGAAAAATTCCGTGTAAATTTACGATCGAGAAATTATTTCTCAAATAAATTTACTGTCGAGAAATTTTCTTCGATTGAATAAAATGTTCGATTTGAAATTTGTCGAGTGGTATGCGATTTTCGATTGTAAGAAAAATTTTCTTCGCTGCGGTATATTTCTATCGAGAAATTAGTCAACGAAAGACTAAGTCAACCGTCGAGAAATTTTTCAATCAATTAAGTCCTAAGCGGCGAATTTTACGATCGAAAAATTAAGCGTTGAAAAATTAAAATTTTTTTTCGCAGCTAAATTTTTACGACCAAAATCCAATTAATACGAAAATTCTATTTTGCGATAGTAACTTTTGCGCTCGATAAAATTTGCATCTAAATTGACTATTCAGTGCTTAAGTTTTTCGCTCACAGAAAATCCTAATTAGATTTCTCGATGGTAAATAATTCTTCGGTCAAAATCTTTTATCTTAGCGAGTAAATCAGAATTTTATCAATCGAAAAACTAATTCGATACAAACAGTATCTCAATTAAATCGGAATTTAGTTAAGACTGTTTGAGATCGACAAAGGTCTTCGATGGCTTTAAACATTCAAATACCCATTTTCATCAAAACTCAAATTACAGTCGAAGATGCAGATTTTCCGATGATTCATTCTACCTGATTCATAGAGAATATCGAAACTATCTTAAGTACAGGCATTAAACTCAGAAAACACTCATAATCAAGCCTAAATCACTATAAAACAGTATACGATTTCTCAGTTTTGAAGAACAGATGGAAATCTTAACGTAAACATGCGAAAAACTTCAAAAAGCAGATGCAAACGACGTTAAATCACACGCAACTTTCAACATAATCTCTTTTCTACCTTAAACAGACAATTTGTTGTGGAAAAAAGCGAAAGATTTTTGTGAAGATGAAACTGTCTGTGAAAGTTTCTCGAGAGAGAATTTTTTACAATTTAGGGTTGCGTGAGAAAAAGTTTTTCGACTGACACAAAGATGAACTTTTATTTACTCGCTGTAATTCAATGTTGGGTTTCCGATTTGACGTTTTGCGATTAAATGGATCAGGCCCATTACTATTTGCGCTCGAGATATTTTTGAGTCGAAAATTGCTTCTCAATTCAAATTTTTCGATCGCAAACTATCGCGGCTAATCAAAATCGTTTCCAACACTGTTTGCGATCGAGAAACTTATGATCGTGAATTAAGTCTTCTATATAGTTTCTCGATAGTAAGTACTTCTTAAATTTTCAGATTAACCCTTATTTCGAGTAAAATTACATTGTAAGGCTCCCCCTTAGAACTAAAATAAATGCAATTAACTCCCTGTATTTTTCGTGTAGTAACGTCTAGCTCCCTTGACAGAAATTAAAAAATCTGTACCACTTAGAAAGAGGACGTTAGAAATAATGGAGTTAATCACCAATTATTTTAGGCATGAAATATTTGGTCTTGTGACTAGCTCCTTTCCTTGTAGTGTCGACGTCTTGCTTCGTAGTTTTGTTTGAAGGAGTCTGAAATGCTTTGAGAAAAACGTCAAGAATATTTGGAGCTAATGCACGATTGTTATATCTGCTCCCCCTCAAATAATACGCAAGAACTGACTAAGTATACAAGCATAGTCAATTCAAGTCGCGAGCATATAACACACAAATTTACTCATTAGGCACATATACATGGTTCCCGAAAACATGTACTTGTAATATTGTGTCAGGATAAGAGCAATAAAAAACTTATCGCATTCAAACAATTCAGTACTAATGCAATCTAACATTGCATTTAGAATGTGCGATTATAACATAAATTCGCATTTAGTCAATTCAAAGCATATGAAATATAACATTTCATGTCAAATCACTAGTACAGTACGGACTTTTGGCGACTGTTGTTATTAAGTATGGGCGACTGTTGCCCAGGGTCGCCGAGGGCACCGACGCACATACCCCAGGCTATTGGCGTCGGTTGTTAGCAGTCGCCCATACCTCGACTTTGGGCGACTGTTGTCACAGTAACAGTCGCCCATAATCGAGGTATAGGCGACTGTTGCTTATCTATAAAAGTCGCCCATAGACATAAAAACTAAAAAAAACGTTACATAAAACAGGGATGGGCGACTGTTAGACAAACAACAGTCGCCCATTGTGGAGGTATTGGCGACTGTTTCGTTGCAACAGTCGCCCATAGTTGACAGAATAGGCGACCCTTGTTTGCAACAGTCGCCAATGGGTAGTTTGATTTTTTAAATATATTATTTGTTTTCTAATACCCAAAAACCTGTATATAATAAAACAGCCCAACAATCCCAAGATAAATAAGGCTCAATAATATACGATACACACAAGAAAGTTCAACTCAATATAACCATAAGTATGTCAATAACATAATCACAAAACAACCTAAGTATCAAGTGAACAATTACATAAACAATGTTCAAAGTCTTCACCTAAAACTTGTGCTTTGTTGCAGACATACTTCAATGAAGTGCTTCGCCCACAACTCTCGAATTTCTTCATGCGTCTCTTTGACATAGACAGCGTGTTCCAATTCCTAAAATATGAACACGATTCACAAAAGTTACAACTAACTATATTTGATATCAATGCTTCAACTTTATCGTACCTTTGACAGATTTTGTGTTTGATAGCCGATATTTCTCGCAATGTCGTACATGTAGCGCATGATGAAGTTTCCACATAGTTGACTATCATCAGGTTGGCGTGGGCACTAAGTTTAAACAAATATCATATTATAACCTAATATCGTTATACTTTTAATAGAAATTGCTCAAAGAGTTGCAAACCTTGCATGCTTTCCAAGTAGTAGAGGAAGACTTCTTCATAACTTGTGCCGCTCCAAACATTGTCGAAATCTTCAATGCACTGAAATTCAAAAGTATATATTAGAAGCATCTATAAATAAAAGTATACCATGTTGTTTATTTATATTGCACTTACTTGTTCACGTGATCACGAATTCCAATTTTTTTGATCCCCACCTTAGGTGCCAGTGAATCGAAAACATATACAGTGTTCGCGGGATAATGGATGACCAACAGTATCCAATGATCACTATAAATACAACAAAACATATTATTTAAAATAAAAACTTTAAATATAAAATAATAAAGCAATTATACTTACCCTTCACAGTAAGGCGCGAAGAAGTATGTCGATGAGTTATACGAATTTTTAAAAACTGTAGTCATATATTCAACTTCCGAGGGGTTCGTGTTCATCAAGCTTAACCGATTAAGGTTGAAACACGCAATCTCCGGCGCCAATTCCAAACGAAGATACCTACAATGGACGATAATCAATAAAATTTAACGTTAAATTTAAACTAAAAATTAATGAAGCTGCCTCAAGAAAAGTTGAATGACGCTGGAATCCAAACTCTCGCCCTTAAATAAGTGCTCAATATCGGTGCTGTCGATGCCGGTATCTAACGACTCTTCTCCCGGATTGTAGTACACATCTCTCATAGAGAATACAAAAGAACGATCAATCCGAGAGGAGATGACATCGAATACATACCGAGAATACTTGCCTAGACCTGGGATATCGTCATTGCGCCGAACAGTGCTAGACTCCAATGAAGAATTCCCTAATGTCGGCATAGGAGCCTACATAGGAAAATACAAGTTAATTTATTATTGATCAAATTTACATATTTATTTACATACCGCATTTGACGATAATGTCAAATCGTGGGGCCACTGTACGAAGTTGCCCAATGCATCTCCTAATGTCAAAAGCTCCGAGGTTTGTACGGGAAGATATTCCCCCTCCCTTCCGTGCGCTATGAGATCGACGGTGACTACGACGTTCGATTCGGACACTAGGACATGATGAACACTATCACGGCCCTCGATGACTGTCCCAAGAGCGACGACTTCTAAGCCGGTGGAAGAAAAGTCCTCTTTCCTTGTTCTATCGGTGCTAGTTCAGGCCTCATTCGAAGTTCCACCATATCTTGTCTTGCTTTAAGTCCGTCTTTCGTCTTACCTGGCATATTCAAAAGAGTTCCCACAATACTATCACAAACATTTTTCTCCACATGCATCACATCGATGCAATGTCTCACGTCGAGGTTTTTCCAGTAAGGGAGCTCCCAAAATATTGAACGCTTTTTCCAAACACCACCATCTTTTGATGGTTTGCACTTCTTACCAAACTGAACATTAATGTTTGCGACAATGTCACTCACTTCGGTGCCTTTCAACGGTAATTTAGCCCTTGAGAGCTCGCTCTTCCCGTTAAACAGCGGTAGCAGCTTTTTCTTCGTTCGGTATTCATGGGTACGCGACAGGAATTTTCGATGGCCCATGTAAATGTGTTTCCTGCAATTGTTCAACCATTGGCTATCTGTATCATCCCCACAAATCGGACATGCTTTCTTGCCCTTCACACTACAGCCAGACAAATTCCCGTAAGCTGGAAAATCATTGATGGTACAGAATATCATAGCCCGAAGCGTAAATCTTGATTTCGCGTATGCATCGTACACCTCGACGCCTTCAGACCACAGTATTTTTAGATCCTCAATTAACGGAGTCAAGTATACGTCAATGTCATTACCAGGTTGTTTCGGACGAGATATTAGACACGAAAGCATGATATGCTTTCTTTTCATCGAAAGCCAGGGAGGGAGGTTGTACATACAAAGCAGCACCGGCCAAGTGCTGTGACGGCTGCTCAAATCCCCGAACGGGTTTATCCCATCGGTACAAAGCCCAAGTCTTAAATTCCGTGCATCATTTCCAAATGTCGGAAACAACGAATCAATGTTCCTCCATTGAGGAGAATCTGCCGGATGTCTCAATTTTCCGTCCTTTTTCCTTTCCTCATCATGCCATCTAAGCATTTTAGAATCATTGGCGTTGGAGAACATTCGCTTAAATCTAGGTATTATCGGCAAATACCATAGAACCTTAGCAGGAGCCCCACCGACTTCATCCTTTCGTTTGTAACGCCAAGTGTCACATATCGGACATTTATCAGCCGATTCATACTCACCTCTATATAGCACACAGTCGTTGGGGCACGCATGTATTCTTTCGTACTGCAAGTTCAAAGGGCACAACAGCTTCTTTGCATCGTAAGTTGACACCGGAAGTTCATTCCCATCGGGAAGCATATCGGTAAGTGTTTCTAAGAGTGTTGAGAAACATTTATCCGAAATCCCAAATTTAGCCTTAATGTTCAACAATTTGAACACAGCAGACAATTTTGTATATTTAGAACATCCGTTGTACAAGGGGATATTATTGTCCCTAAGCAGACTGTCAAATATGGGAGGATGATAAACGTATTTTCTTACGTTTATAGGTATTATAATTGAAGTATTTGCAAGTTAAAAAGGAGTCTTCATGTCAAATTTGGTAATTAGTTATGAGTTTACATCATTTCGGACAGTTTTGCGGCAGTTTAGCATGTCTCGTAAAATAAGGGGTTAAAGTTGACCGATAGATCTGAAAATTGGAGGGGAGCTAGAATATTTAACGATCTTAATTCTCACAAAAGGGATTTGCATTTGAATGTCTACATCGTGAGATATTAATTTTTGAACTTAATGCAAATTTTTTAGTGAATCAAAGTCAAGCTTTGTTTGCTTGATTTCCAAGTTTTTCGACAGTTTTGGATTCTTAACAGATGAGGGGGTAAAAGTTGTCCAATGAAGCTGAAATTTTAACCAAAGATAGAAGACTTGTTAATCTTGATTCTTACCGGAGGGATTTGGATTTGGAGCTCTAAATTGAGAGATATTAATTTCGGAAGTTACTGCCGTGTTAGAGGTGGTGTTGGAGGTCAAAACACACTAAAAATGACTCCTACCTAACTTGTCTCTTCTTGGTCGAAAGTTCAACCATTATTCAAGGAAAGAGGCATGCTTTAGACCTAACTTTCGACATTGAAACACCCCATTCCATTTGAACTCAATAAAGGAGGCTAAAGTTGAAGGAATTGGGGGACAAAGTTAGCTTTCTTCAATGTGAACAAGTTAAAGCAAAGAAGACTTGCATGTACATGAGTATGAGCTCCCCTTGCTATAAATAGAGGAAGGAATCGTTGGGAGAGAACACACACATACACTTAGAGAAGAGAAAGAAAGGCTAGAGAGAAAGTTAGCTCATTCACTTAGCTTGTATGCTAGGTATTCGATAAACGGCTCAACGAAGAACAAGGGTACGAAGCCATAAACAGGGAAGATCTATATTTTCTTTGATGTTTATTATGTTCTTAGTTGAGAAAATGAGTAGCTAATTTCTTGTGTATTTGAGATGAGATGAACCCTGGCAAGATCGATCGTATGTTTTAAGTATATTTAATGTTATGCTATTGTTAAGACTCTTTTACGAATTTATATGATTTCGATTGTGTCTATGTGATTGAAATTCTTATTTACCTATTCATGTCTATGTGTGTAAGATAGATTAATTGGGAAATCGTACGCTGCGCTCGAGAGAGGGGTGAACGATTAGAACACTCGTAAACGAGCGGAATAAACTCGTCACTAGAGATAGGTTGAGCTACTCCGCTGGATTAGAGTCAAATCTAATAGAGGGATTAATAATGATTTAATGCAATCTTCAATTAAGTAGTTAGGGAAGCTTGCTCGGCTATTTAAGACGTAGATTAGTTGCTTACGAGCCTCGTGTGATAAGGCGCAGTTTCGTCAGTCATATGAACTCATACGCATGTGTTGGTAATCCTCACGGTCTAAAGTTTAGCTAAAACTTTGATATATGTTTTCAGCAGATCGATCGAGCTAGGGGGAGTCGAAGTCTCAAATACGTTTCGCTTTCTTATCGTCGTTCATTCTCATCATTTTTATTAGTTTTGTTCATTTATATTTTCAGTTTTACAACAATCAAAGCATTTTCACTAGGATATTTAAATTCAAGTTTTTCTAATTATTTAGTTCCCTTGGGATTCGATACTCGAATACTCGCCATTCTATACTATTATCGATAGGTACACTTGCCTGTTGAGCGTGGTTAGTTTGTCGATATTCGTTTTATTTTTATTACTCGATTCGCTCGATCAAGTTTTTGGCGCCGTTGCCGGGGAACTATTGATATTTGGAAAACTTCAGTTTATTATTTTAGCTCTATTATTATTATTAATATTATTTCTTCAAACTATCTTATTTATTTTTATCATCCTCAAAATAAAAAAATATATATTATATTATAGTGATTATTATTTTCTTTATTATTGTGTGTCAGTTATTATATTATTATTACTATTATATTATTTTTATTAGTACTATTATTATTATTATTATTATTATTATTATTATTATTATTGTTTTTACTGTTATTTTTACTTATTTTTATTTTTTTTATTTTTTTTTCGCAATTTTTATTGTTACTTTAATTAGTATTATTATTTTTTAATTAAATATTTTTATTGTTATTTTTATTATTTTGCTTAATCGAATTTCTTTTGGTCTAGGTACGTGTACTCTGGTGCATGACCCGGAGAAACCATTCGCTACCATTAGTTGAAGGAGACCCAGAGATCGAAAGAACGTTCCGACACAACCTACGAGAAAACGCAAGGCGAGTGAAAATGACGGAGCAGAATCGCGACGAGATGCCATTAGCAACGAGAGAACCTCCAATGAGAGAGTTGTGGAGAAACAACGCCGTAGGGTCGGTCGGCTCAGCGATAGTCCTTCCTCAAGTCCCGAACAACTTTGAGCTGAAACATCATTGGCTTCAAATGCTTCAGACGACAGCCCAATACGACGGACTCTCCGAGGAGGATGCCTACAGACACATACGAGACTTCTTATCTGTCACCGACGCAATACGAGTACAAGGCGTAAGCGCCGAAGCCATCCGACTCTATCTATTTCCATTTTCTCTACGAGGGAACGCGAAGGAGTGGTTTAACTTACTTCCCGAGAGATCTATCACCACTTGGGACCAGATGCATGCCACCTTCATCAATTATTTCTTTCCACCTTCCAAGGCTCTCAAACTAAAGATGGACCTCACCGCATTCAAGCAAAAGGAGGGCGAAAATCTTTATGACGTGTGGACCAGATTCAAGGCGCTCTTGAACCGATTCCCTCAACACGGGATGACGAAAAGCGAACAAATCCAGCGGTTCCACGAGTCACTGAACGACCACACTGTACAACTATTAGACGGAGCATGCAATGGAGGTCTGTGTAATCTTAGCGCAACGGAAGGCTGGAATTTGATTGAGGATTATAGCGCTAATAGCTTCCGGCGCGGGAGTTCTGGCAATAGAGGCAAACCACCGGAATGTACGACGTCGCTGAAACTACCGCAATCAATGCCAAGTTCGACGCTCTCCAACAACAAATGCAAACTTTGATGAATGCGCTCTTGCCTATGAAACCGGCCGTTAATGCTGTCACCCACACCGAGGCCTCCCACAACTATTGCGCCTTCTCATTCATATCCGGCGTATATTCCACCATGCACTATATGCGGAGGGAGCCACGATGCAAATCACTGCCCAGCCACTATTCTAACAGAGCAAGTCGATTACATGGGAAACTACCAAGGTCAGCGAAATTTCGTCCCGAATCGTGTTCATCCTAACCTCGCCTATGGGAATCAACAACAAGCTCCACCGGGATTTCAAAATCAAAGGTCGCATGGATACCACGGTGTAAATTCCGAAGTTGCCCCTCAAGGTCGCGGTGATAAGTTGGAGGGAATGCTCGAGAAGCTAATGGGAAAGCTCGACTCTCGCTTGGACAATCAAGAGGCGCGGTTGCAAAACACCGAATCTTCTCTACGAGCCTTGGAGAAACAAGTTGGACAGATTGCCGAATCAATCCAACAACATCCTTCCGGTTCATTGCCAAGTTACACCGAGACCAACCCAAAGGACCACCATGTGAAGGCGGTGTCACTTCGCAACGGACGACAGCTCGAGGAAGTACCAAGGACCAAGGCGAACGTCGAGATCGAGAAGGCGAATGTCGAGATCGAGAAGGCGAATGTCGAGGACGAGAAGGCCAACAAGGAGGACGAAGTCAAACCGACTATTAAGGCGTACCAACCAAAGGTCCCGTACCCAGCCAGACTCAAGAAGGAGATAGTAGACGATCAGTTCGGTAAATTTCTCTCCATTTTCAAAGCATTACATATTAACTTACCGCTTGTCGAGGCTCTTGCACAGATGCCGCGTTGGGCGAAATTCGTCAAGGACTTGGTAACGAACAAGCGCAAACTCGAAGATATCTCCACCGTTTGCCTTCGAGGGGAATGCTCGGCCATTCTCCAATGCAAGATTCCGAAGAAGCTTAAGGATCCAGGGAGTTTTACTATACCTTGTCTTATAGGAGATTTAGTTGTTCATAAGGCATTGGCCGATCTAGGTGCTAGTATAAATCTAATGCCTTATTCTATGTTCAAAAGACTAGGTTTAGGTGAGCCCAAACCCACTAGAATGAGTATTCAGTTAGCCGATAGATCTATCAAGTATCCTAGGGGTATCATCGAGGATGTACTCGTGAAAGTTGATAAATTTATAATCCCAGCTGATTTTGTTATTCTTGACATGGAGGAGGATGAGAATATTCCCCTTATTTTAGGAAGACCATTTCTCGCTACCGGGGGAACGATGGTCGATGTTCGTAATGGAACATTGACGTTGACTATAGATAGCGAGAAAGTGACCTTTGATATGACAGAGTCGATGAGTAACACCGAAGAGCACGATGATAAATGCTATTACATGGATATTATTAATTGGGATAACTTCCTGACTTTGCAGGGACTCTCACAAGCCGACTCACTCTCTTTAGTGCAAGAATTTGAAGAGCCCGAGGTTGCCTTAACGACGGACGTTCACATAAATGAAGACAACAACATCAAAGACGAGCAACTCGTCAAGGTAAAGACGAGCAACGAAGAAGAAAGGGAGAAAAGCTCAATCGAGGAACCACCGACGCTCGAACTCAAGCAACTACCCGATCACTTGGAGTATGCATTCTTAGGAGAAAATTCGAAGTTACCCGTCATCGTGGCCGCAGATCTAGAAGAGGAGCAGAAAAGCATGCTCTTGGACGTACTAAAAGAACACAAAGAGGCGCTTGCATGGAAGATCTCAGACATTCGAGGAATTAGCCCAAGCTTTTGCATGCATAAGATCCTCATGGAGGATGAGTACAAACCGGTGGTGCAACCCCAAAGGCGATTGAATCCAAACATGAAAGAAGTCGTGAAGGCCGAGGTGATTAAGTTGCTCGATGCGGGTGTTATATATCCGATCTCGGATAGCAAGTGGGTGAGCCCAGTTCAAATGGTACCTAAGAAGGGATGAATAACTGTAGTGCCCAATGAGAAGAATGAGTTAATTCCGACGAGAACCGTCACGGGGTGGCGCGTTTGCATCGACTATCGAAAGTTAAACGATGCGACGCGAAAGGATCATTTCCCTTTACCTTTTATTGATCAAATGCTTGAACGTTTATCGGGTCATGATTTTTATTGCTTTCTTGATGGTCTTTCAGGATATTTGCAGATTCCCATTGTGCCCGAGGATCAAGAAAAGACTACCTTTACATGCCCGTTCGGGACATTCGCATACCAAAGGATGCCTTTTGGACTATGCAACGCTCCAGCCACTTTTCAGCGGTGTATGATGGCCATCTTCGACAAGCTAGTAGGAGACATAATGGAGGTATTCATGGATGATTTCTCGGTTTTTGGTAACACGTTTGAGGTATGTCTCTCTAACCTTAAGGCTGTGCTTAAGCGATGCGAGGACACCAATCTTGTGTTGAATTGGGAGAAATGCCATTTTATGGTGAGAGAGGGAATCGTGCTAGGTCATAAGATTTCGTCTAGGGGGATTGAGGTAGATAGGGCTAAAATTGAGACTATCGAGCGTTTACCCCCACCCTCGTCAGTAAAAGCAATTAGAAGTTTCCTAGGACATGCGGGTTTTTATCGTAGATTTATTAAGGACTTCTCTAAAATTGCTAGACCTTTGACCCGATTACTTGAGAAAGACGTGCCATATGAGTTTACATCCGAGTGCATGCATGCATTTTCGATACTTAAGGATAAGCTTATTAATGCTCCTATCATGGTAGCTCCCGATTGGGGTCTACCTTTTGAACTCATGTGCGATGCAAGTGATTTTGCAGTAGGGGCAGTTTTGGGGCAGCGACGGGACAAACACTTTCGGCCGATATACTACGCAAGCAAGACTTTGAACGAGGCACAAGCAAATTACACTACCACTGAAAAAGAATTGCTTGCGGTCGTGTTCGCACTCGACAAGTTTCGCACCTACCTCATCCTTTCCAAGGTCATTGTCTACACGGATCACTCGGTCCTCAAGCACCTCCTCGTCAAACCCAATGCAAAGCCAAGACTAATCCGATGGATACTACTACTTCAAGAATTTGACGTGGAAATTCGAGACCAAAGGGGGGCTGAAAATTTTGCAGCCGATCACTTATCGAGATTAGAGGAACCACATTACGAAAAGAAGGACGACGATAACATCAAGGACCACTTCCCTGATGAGCATCTTTATGCTTTACGTGAGGTAAACGATGATATTCCTTGGTATGCTGATATTGCTAACTATCTCGTGGCAAGGATTATACCAAAGGAATACTCAAGCCAACAGAAGAAGAAATTCTTCTCGGACTTGAAGTATTACTTTTGGGATGATCCATACTTGTTTAGGACTTGTGCTGATAAAATGATCAGGCGATGCGTATCATTTCCCGAGACGATCAAAATCTTAGACCATTGCCATACTGGACCGACCGGAGGCCACTATGGGGGGAATCGAACAGCCCATAAGGTACTCGAATGTGGTTTCTATTGGCCTTCAATCTTCAAGGACGCTCAAAGGTATGTTGACATGTGCGATAGGTGCCAACGGACAGGTAATATCTCGAAGCGCAATGAAATGCCGCAAAATTTTATTTTAGTGTGCGAGGTATTTGATGTTTGGGGCATTGATTTCATGGGACCTTTCCCTACTTCGTTCACTAATCGATATATCCTAGTTGCGGTTGATTACGTTTCTAAATGGGTAGAGGCGCAAGCGCTGCCCACTAATGATGCTAGGGTTGTCGTTAAATTCTTAAAAACGTTGTTTTCACGATTTGGTTCTCCTCGTTGCAATATTAGCGATAAAGGTACTCACTTTTGTAACACTCAGTTTTCTAGGACACTCGAGAAATACGGCGTTAAGCATAGTGTTACCACTCCATACCATCCTCAAGCAAGCGGCCAAGTGGAAGTCGTGAATCGGGAACTGAAGCGAATTTTAGAGAAAACCGTTGAGCAGCACCGAAGGGATTGGTCGAACAAGCTGAATGACGCATTGTGGGCCTATAGGACAGCCTATAAGACGCCTATAGGATCCACACCTTATCGCCTCGTTTATGGAAAATCTTGTCATTTACCCGTCGAGCTCGAACATAAGGCATATTGGGCTCTAAAGAAATTAAATTTGGATTTGAATCTCGCAGGAGAAAAGAGGAACTTGCAGATTAACGAACTCGACGAGTGGCGCCAGATGGCTTACGAGAATACCCGCCTCTACAAGGAGCGTACGAAGCTTTACCATGATCGTAAAATAATGAAGCGGGAATTCCAAGAAGACGACCAAGTCTTGCTGTACAATTCGCGGCTGCGATTATTCCCGGGAAAGCTAAAATCGAGGTGGTCGGGTCCATTCATGGTTACCCGGGTGTTTCCCTATGGGACGGTCGAGATCACACACCCAGAACGAGGGACTTTCAAGGTGAACGGACAGCGCCTCAAGCATTACTATGGCGGTGACATCAAAGCGCTTGGAAAGGAAACGATCCACCTCACCACCACCCAGAGCTAAAAATCACCGAACAATGTCTAGCTAAAAGACATTAAAGAAAGCGCTACTTGGGAGGCACCCCAAGCCTATCCTATATTTTTCCTTTATTTTTCTATGCGTTTTTTTTTATGTTTCTATTTTTCGGTGATCGCAGGGAATTCAAAATCTCAAGTGTGGGGAGGAGCCGAACAAAACATGCACACCGGACTATTCAGGGAAGTTTGCTTATCTATTAATTTCCTCTTCTTTGTGTCACATAATTGTTACGTTGAGGACAACGTAAATCTTAAGTGTGGGGAGGGGAATTTCTGCGAAATTGATGCGAACATGTTATATATATGCATGTCTTGATTTTTGGTACAAATTTTTTCGAAATTTTGGCATAAAATGTTTTTTCGAAAATTATGTTTCTTATCATGAAGGGATGACTTTATGTTAGAAATTGTGTGAGTAATTAGGATGCATATGCGTAGTCTACGTCTTTCTTACATGATGAACTTGGCGATACTTGAGAGATTCGTACACATAACCCTATTTTTGTGAGATTTTTGAGCCTACGAGCTTTTTGCTCATTTCTTTGGTTGTGTGAATCATGCTTAGTTTATTTCTCTTCAGAACTTGCTTGTGTATTACGTTTTGAAACTACTTAAAGTGTGATTGCGTGAAAATGAGGATGGCATTAGGAATTTAGTCCATAGCCAAAGTATCCAACCACGACTGACCCCCGTAGTTAGCCACTTTGAGCCTGAGCCTTTTATTTGAAACCGGATTATAAATTGCCGACCTGATTAAGCCTTAAGACATAAACCCATCGGAGCGATAGTAGAAGTGGAGGTTGAATGCCGGATTTAAGAAGCGCAACACGTGCTAACTTTTCGAGCTGAGCGTCGAAAAAAAAAGGAAAAAAAAAGAAAAAGAAAAGTAAAAAAAAGAAAAAATATATATATTTGACTAAGAACCCTTCCTCCGATAATCTTTCGCTCTCAAAAGCGTATTATCTATTTCATAGATCGAGAAGTCGAAAGAAGAAGGGCTTGGTGAATGAAAAAAAAAAGAAAGAAAAAAATGAAAAAACGACGAATTTTGGCGCATTCGAGATGATGGCATGATTCTGACACGACTACAGCTTATATCCTTTTTATGCTTATTCCTTACATATCTTACATATCATAGCCATATTATAACCCGATAAAGACCTTCCGATTCACGCTTGAGCATTGAAAGTGGTAGATTTACGAATCACTTGCAAGCTTATGGTAGAGATTAGATTAAGTGCATGGCCCGAGAGAGTTCATAGACATTTTAACCTATACACTGAGTGATTTGAGTGAATCCTTGTGAGGTTCGAATTTCGATAGGTATCGCTAAAGGAAATCGTGAAAGTTAGTCGGTGATTTCGAATATGCCTTCCGACTTTATTTGCATTATCTCCTACGTGATTTCGTTCTTGATTGATACGTTGCATGATTTTATCCTTTTATATGCCATTTGCATTTCTTTGCTTGAGGACAAGCAAATGCTTAAGTGTGGGGAAATTTGATAAACGTATTTTCTTACGTTTATAGGTATTATAATTGAAGTATTTGCAAGTTAAAAAGGAGTCTTCATGTCAAATTTGGTAATTAATTATGAGTTTACATCATTTCGGACAGTTTTGCGGCAGTTTAGCATGTCTCGTAAAATAAGGGGTTAAAGTTGACCGATAGATCTGAAAATTGGAGGGGAGCTAGAATATTTAACGATCTTAATTCTCACAAAAGGGATTTGCATTTGAATGTCTACATCGTGAGATATTAATTTTTGAACTTAATGCAAATTTTTTAGTGAATCAAAGTCAAGCTTTGTTTGCATGATTTCCAAGTTTTTCGACAGTTTTGGATTCTTAACAGATGAGGGGGTAAAAGTTGTCCAATGAAGCTGAAATTTTAACCAAAGATAGAAGACTTGTTAATCTTGATTCTTACAGGAGGGATTTGGATTTGGAGCTCTAGATTGAGAGATATTAATTTCGGAAGTTACTGCCGTGTTAGAGGTGGTGTTGGAGGTCAAAACACACTAAAAATGACTCCTACCTAACTTGTCTCTTCTTGGTCGAAAGTTCAACCATTATTCAAGGCAAGAGGCATGCTTTAGACCTAACTTTCGACATTGAAACACCCCATTCCATTTGAACTCAATAAAGGAGGCTAAAGTTGAAGGAATTGGGGGACAAAGTTAGCTTTCTTCAATGTGAACAAGTTAAAGCAAAGAAGACTTGCATGTACATGAGTATGAGCTCCCCTTGCTATAAATAGAGGAAGGAATCATTGGGAGAGAACACACACATACACTTAGAGAAGAGAAAGAAAGGCTAGAGAGAAAGTTAGCTCATTCACTTAGCTTGTATGCTAGGTATTCGATAAACGGCTCAACGAAGAACAAGGGTACGAAGCCATAAACAGGGAAGATCTATATTTTCTTTGATGTTTATTATGTTCTTAGTTGAGAAAATGAGTAGCTAATTTCTTGTGTATTTGAGATGAGATGAACCCTGGCAAGATCGATCGTATGTTTTAAGTATATTTAATGTTATGCTATTGTTAAGACTCTTTTACGAATTTATATGATTTCGATTATGTCTATGTGATTGAAATTCTTATTTACCTTATTCATGTCTATGTGTGTAAGATAGATTAATTGGGAAATCGTACGCTACGCTCGAGAGAGGGGTGAACGATTAGAACACTCGTAAACGAGCGGAATAAACTCGTCACTAGAGATAGGTTGAGCTACTCCGCTGGATTAGAGTCAAATCTAATAGAGGGATTAATAATGATTTAATGCAATCTTCGATTAAGTAGTTAGGGAAGCTTGCTCGGCTATTTAAGACGTAGATTAGTTGCTTACGAGCCTCGTGTGATAAGGCGCAGTTTCGTCAGTCATATGAACACATACGCATGTGTTGGTAATCCTCACGGTCTAACGTTTAGCTAAAACTTTGATATATGTTTTCAGCAGATCGATCGAGCTAGGGGGAGTCGAAGTCTCAAATACGTTTCGCTTTCTTATCGTCGTTCATTCTCATCATTTTTATTAGTTTTGTTCATTTATATTTTCAGTTTTACAACAATCAAAGCATTTTCACTAGGATATTTAAATTCAAGTTTTTCTAATTATTTAGTTCCCTTGGGATTCGATACTCGAATACTCGCCATTCTATACTATTATCGATAGGTACACTTGCCTGTTGAGCGTGGTTAGTTTGTCGATATTCGTTTTATTTTTATTACTCGATTCGCTCGATCAGAGGACGTTCATCGAAATCCTCTTGAACATCACGGAGCATGTCCTCAATACGATCATTATCAGATGAATTACTATCAGCTAAAACATCTACATCTGCCTCGGCTTGCACTCTTGTACTAGATCCTTCATCCACCCGACCAGCTACAGACTCACCGTGCCATATCCAATTTGTATAACCAGGTTTAAAACCCGAGACTATCAGATGATCCCTAACAATCTCACTTTTCCACCACTTTGTGTTAATACAATTACGACAAGGACATGAAATCTTGGATTGCCTCTTTTTTCTACGATTTTGCTCTGCACAATTCATAAACTCTTCTACACCATTCAAATATTCGGCCGTTGTTCGCTTACTAGACATCCAAACTCGATCCATCCCAATCACCTAAGTTAGATAATAAACAAATTTACATCGTAAAGCAATAGCGTGTGTTTAGGAACGGTCCCGGGGGACCATTCAAAGTTTCCTCCAAATGAGCAAACCTTGAACATATCTAAGCTTAACGAAAACAATAAATTCGCAAATCATAGGCAATTCCAACAAATATTAAGCATAAAAATAACTATCCAAACATAAAAATCTCGGGTACCCGACAATCGAACACATCGGGTACCATCGGGTCGGGTCGCAATTTCCTTTTTTAACAATTATGATTTCTAACATAGTATAAGACGTTAATAAAACCTTAAATCACAATACGGAACCAAAATCGAAAGCAAATCTAAATTTCCCAAATTAAATAGATTAGGGTTACAAGAAATATATATTACCTTATAATTTGGGCCGGTGGCTGCGGCTGAGAGGGGCAGGGCGGGGCAGGGCAGGGGCGGCGAGGTGGGGCAGCGAGGTGGGGCGGCGAGGTTGCGGCTGCAAGGTTTGGGAGGCGGCCACAGCAACCGATGGGGAGCTGGCGCGGCTGTGAGTGGTGGGGCACGGCGCGGCTGTGAGACGGCGGGTGAGGGACAGCGGCGACAACAAGGAGCTGGGCGGCAACGGCGAGGGCACGGGAACGTGGCGGTGGTGCGAGGTGTGGCGCGGAACGAGCTGAGGAAGTTGGGCTGCGCCGAGCGGCGCGGCGGCTGTGCAAGCGGTGGGCGCGACTGCAAAGGGGCGGGCGGCGGCTGAGCAAGTGGTGGGGGCGACTGCAAAGGGGCGGGCGGCGGTTGTGTGTGAGCGTTCGATCTGCCTGGGTTGTGTGTGTGAGTGTTCGATGTGTGTGTAATCGATCTGTATTTTAACAATGGGCGACTGTTGTACCGCGTAACAGTCGCCAATGATCCTCAAATATTAAAAAAAAAATTAAATCGACTATGGGCGACTGTTACGGTACACAACAGTCGCCCAATGTCTTATATAATAAAAAAAATAAAAAAGAAAAAACTATGGGCGACTGTTATAGTTATAACAGTCGCCAATGACCCTCAAATATTAAAAAAAAAGATCCACTATGGGCGACTGTTACAGCTCACAACAGTCGCCCAAAGTCTGATGTAATAAAAGTAAAATAAAAACGAAAAAACTATGGGCGACTGTTGTTGTAATAACAGTCGCCAATGATCCGTAAATATTAATAAAAAATTAAATCGACTATGGGCGACTGTTATGTACCACAACAGTCGCCCAATGTCTTACATAATTAAAAAAAATAAAAACGAATATACTATGGGCGACTGTTGGTAAAATAACAGACGCCAATTGTCAAAATTTTTACCAATTGGCGTCTGTTGTTGACAACAGTCGCCCATTGTGCCGCAGCCTATTCCCTTATCTGTACTAGTGAATGTGCGAAGTTTTTTTTTTCGTATTACTACTATTGTAGTATGGGGTTGGATTATTTTGCTTCGATCAATCGTCACGCCTAAAATTTTACGAGACATTTGAAAGAAGAAAATGCAGTCAAGTCATGTTGTGGCTACCCTACTTTTATAACTAGGATTAGTGGCGGATTTCCGCACCGTAAGCCGCAGAAGGCCCGTCTAATTAAAACTTTTCCTAAAATAATATACAATACTATAAACATCCGTCTACATCGTTATTTCTGTACATGGGCCGAAGCCCCAAAATATTAAAAGAAAAAAAAGCCCTAAAGCCGCACCACAGGTCTTCATCTATGCACCGCCCCGCCCTCAAAAGTCCGTGGAGCACCGCCACCAGCCGCCTCAGTCTTGACGCGTACCGGCGTCAGACTCAGTACCTACAACACGTAAACACTGAGCAATTTGCCCAGTAGGTGAATAAAATGCATGTATGCAAGTGTGCACTCAACCCCGATCCCGGTATCTCACAACATGATATAATGCACACTCTTTCTTTTCCCACATTCCTATTTCACACAACACATGGCCCTAGGTTAGGCTCGACACCCTCGCACGCAAAGACTACTGGGAGGCCACCCCCAAGTCTCGCGGCAGCCTATCCTGGTAGTGCACTGGACGATCACGCCAATGGCCTCCTACCGGGTCGCTCCGCACCAAAAGTATACACTGATAGTGCACTGGACGATCACGCCAATGGCCTCCTATCAGGTCACATCAATATCTCATCCGGCGGTATGCACCTCGGGACGGTCACGCCCGAGTAGACAGATCGATCACGCCTGTCTCCGCCAGGTGCCTAGTGAGCCTAACCTCGACTCCTCTAAGAGTCACCAATCACAAGGATCTCATTCTAATCCGTACGTCAATATCTCATATCACCGTCTCAATACGGTACAACCATCTCTCTCCCTAACGTGGTATGCATGCGCTATGCATATACATGAAATTTCATAAAGCATGATCCACGTACAACGTAAGTAAAACAGGTAAAACATGTAAATCACATAAGCCACGTAAATCACATAATCACATGAAACCACATAAATGTGTTTACGTATTGTAGATGGATGATCCACCTACCTGCCCTCCTGATAAAATCGGATACGAACTCCGGTGGAATCTCTAACGGTCGATCCTCTGAATATAATAATATAATTAGTATATCTGCTAATTCTCGAACTATACTAATTTAAAATAATTTTATTTAGACATTGATTTTACAGTCAATGGTCAATCAGCTAAACTAATTCGCCCGAAAGTTTATTAAAATGTTGATCAGAATCGGGTCAAGACTAGTATAAATTTAATTTGGTCCAAACTAGTATTTCCCAATTTGCTCGATTCAAACACCCAGGTTTCGCCCGATCCATGATATGTCCAAGTCGCCCGATTTGGGATGTTTAGAGGTTGAAATCGCCGAGTGTCCATCATCCTTGAATCGCCCGATTTCTTAAGGGTTTCGTCGTGTTATGACGTCATTCCCTATTGATCGCCCCGATTGGTTGTGCATGGATAAGTTTCGCCTGATTCATGCATGTGTAAAGTTCTCCAATCGCGCGGTTTGATATATGTCGTGGGTTGCTTTTATTCAATCATCACAGTTCCAAATCGTCCGATTGCTTAGTCTCTATATGTCGTCCGATTGACAACTTTCACCAGGTTCGCTCTAGCACTCGATTGTTTTTAACTTGGGATTTTTATATCACTCAAGTCAACACAAGCAATTTTAAGTCAATGTAGCTGTGATCGAGGCATTTTTACTCATTTCACCTAAGCGAGAGACCGTCGATTGGAATCAAAGGGTTGTAAGGATTTATTTTGGCTAGGACTTAGAAGGGAAGGAATTTAGAGGAAAGTGAGCTTATCTCTTCGTCCTCTTCCATTTCTACGTCTGTCTCCTTTTGCGTCTGTTTTTTTCAATCTTTTCTCCTTCTTTTTCTTTTACGAACTATCCCTTTTTACGCTATGCTCAAGCTGAAGCTCCGCTTCTCCACGAGGCTATAGGAGATTATCGTAGGCAAAGTTCTTCTTGTTGGTTCTCGGGCCGATACCGTGCTCCTCTTCTCATAATCCCTAGAGATGTTTCAGAGATTATCTATTTGGAAAAGTTCACGGTTATGGAATTCGTACCCGAGGCTGCGCTCCTCTTCTCGTTTCACGATATAAGACCGAATTATCGTTGGCGAAGTTCACTTCGTGGTGCTCCTCTTTCCAGTCGTTCTGACGAGCGTACGAGATTATCGTTGGAGAAGTTCACAGCAGGATCCATGTCACCTTCTAAGAAATAGTAGGAAGGCAGGTTCCTTTGGTCTGATTGCGCGTTGAGCAATGCCTTCTTTTGTTATCATCCTCCTTACATTCTCCCCCTCCTTTTCTCGTTTGAACAACCATCCGAAGAGTATATAATATGGTTGAAGGCTAGGAATGGGATTCAAAGGAAGAAAAGGGCATCGGAGAAGGCTCAAAGTGGATGACTAAGGGCTAATGTGAGGGAAAAAACTTTATAAAGCCGAGTGAGGAATAACCTAAGCGCCCTTATCATTTTCCTAACGATCTAAGGCAAGGTGAGTATCAAGCCAAGTATCACTAGTTAAGACAAGCAACTGATGTGTGACTCACTCGAGAAATAGATCCAAAGAAAGAAAAATATAACAAGGCTTGAATCCTCACATGTATAGTGGCTTTGAGTCTAGTGGAGCAACCTAATGACCTTTAGACACAAGAATGCGACTTAGACTGACAAAATTAAGCAATTAAATCGATCGCATGTCGGGGTAAAATTCTAAGTGAATTTAGATCAAAGCATCCTAAAGAATTTCTTCATCCCCCTATATTATAGGTATATGTATAGTATTTTTATATGTTTTAAAATTTTATTTATTTATTAAATTCACGCAAGATAAGGCATATAAGCCAAGAAAACACATAACATAGAACATTTAGTAGCACAGAAGATCAGGTAAAGCACATATTACGGAAGATTCAACATGCCTAATTTTTCGATAAGGAATTGAAGTCGTTTTTCATCCAATGCCTTGGTGAAAATGTCACCTAGTTGGAACTCCGTGTTCACGAAATACATATCTAAAGTGCCTTTTTCTACATGATCTTTGATAAAGTGATATCTAATGTCTATGTGTTTTGTGCGTGAGTGATGAACATGATTGCAAGTAAAAGCGATGGCACTTTGACTATCACTATATATGAGTATATTATTTAAATTGTACCCATAGTCGCGAAGCTGAGTCCGCATCCACAGCATCTGGGAGCAACAACTGGCGGTAGCCCCGTATTCCGCTTCGGCCGTCGAAGTTGACACACAGTTCTGCTTTTTGGATGACCAACAGACCAGCTTTTCGCCTAGAAATTGAGCGCCACCAGACGTGCTTTTCCTGTCCATTCGGCAACCTGCACAATCATCGTCAGTATAGCCGATAAGATTGAAGTTCATACCCTTTGGATACCATAGTCCGAGGGTAGAAGTGCCCTTAAGGTAACGCAGAATCCTTTTGACCGCGAGCATTTGGGATTCTCTGGGATCGGCTTGAAACCGGGCGCATAAGCAAGTGGCAAACATGATATATGGCCAGCTCAAAGTGAGGTAGAGAAGAGATCCAATGATACTGCGATATAGTGTGACGTCGACCGGCTTTCCAGGGGGATCGGCATCCAACTTGAAGCTTGGTGACATAGGAGTGCTAAGAGGCTTGCTCTGATCTTGATGTAATTTCTTCAGAATATCCTTGATGTATTTTGTGTGACTGATGAAAATTCCATCTTGAGTTGCCTGACTTGTAGTCCTAAGAAGAACTGCATCTCTCCCATGTGAATCATCTCGAACTTGCTTTTCATTAGATCCCCGAACTTCGTGCAAAGCCGCGGATTAGTCGATCTGAAGATGATGTCGTCGACGTTTACTTGAACGACCATCAGATCTTTGTCTTGCCATTTGATGAAGAGGGTTGTGTCTATCGTTCCTCGTATGAATCCAGATTTCACGAGGAATTCACTCAAGACATCGTACCAAGCACGTGGGGCTTGTTTTAGTCCATAGAGCTTTGTTCAATCGATAGAAGTGATCGGGATGTTCTTGATCAACGAAGCCTTCCGGCTGAGCGACGTAGACTTCCTCTTTCAACACGCCGTTGAAAAAGGCGGTCTTAACATCCATCTGATAGACTTTGAAGTCTTTGTGAGCCACATAGGCCAGGAGAAGGCGGATAGCTTCGATTCGGGCAACAGGAGCATATGTCTCGTCGTAGTCGATGTCTTCCTGTTCATTGTAGCCCTTCGCAACTAGCCTTGCTTTGTTCCGGATCACTTCACCATCTTCATTCTTCTTATTCTTGAATACCCTTTTGGTTCTGATAATTGTTTTCCCATGTGGACGGGTTACTAAGGTCTTGAAGACGTTCGAATTGATGAATTTCTTCTTGCATCACAATTATCCAGTCCGGGTCTCGTAGTGCGTCTGCTACTTTAGTAGGCTCATTTTGGCTTAAGAAGCAGCTGAAAAGATTGAGCTGACGACGTGTCCTTACTCCGCTCGAAAGATCGCCAATTATCTGATCAACCGGATGGGAACTAGTCCACTTGTGCTCATGCGGCAGGGCTGAGGAAGATACGTCAGCCAGTTGTGGTTCTAGATTTCCAATTATCTTCGATTGTTCAATTGTTTGAGGAAGTTCCACTTCTGCACTTGGAACGATAGTCTCTGATGATTCTTCCCCAGTAACCATTGTAGGTTCTTCGTTATTCTGTGGCAAATCTGAACCGGGTGAGATAGGAACCTGAGAAGTACTAGGTACGTCGGTCTCGTCTAGTGGAGAATCCACTATAGGTGTAGCAACGTGTGACCGATATACGGGCTCGAAGAGAGAGTCCAGATCGTCTAATGCGAGTCTCAATGCTTCTTCTGACGTTGATTTCAAAGTTGTTGCCATCTTCTGTTGGTTTTGTGCCAACACACCAGTGAAGACAGGTTCTGAACTGTTATATTCAGAAGCTATCTGCTTGGATACGGATCCTGAACTGAGGTGTGCAGGAGCCATCGGGTTGAGCACGGCTGCTGGACTGACTTGACCAGAAGCCATGTCCGCCACTTCGTGGAAAGTGACGTTGTAGCTTTCTTTGATTGTGTGGTTGGACTTGATATATACTCGGTACGCTTTCGAGGTTGAAGAGTACCCGGCGAATGTCGCTTCGAATGCTTTAGGGTCGAACTTGGCACGTTGCTCTCGGTCGTTCGCCACAAAGCACTTGCACCCGAAGACTTTAAAGAATGAGATGTTGGGTACTCTATTATTCACAATCTCGTACGGAGTCTTGTTGAACCTTTTGTGAACCACCGTCCTGTTTTGAGTAAAACAAGCGGTATTTACTGCTTCAGCCCATAGAAAGTGTGGGAGTCCAGAATGAATCAGCATTGTCCGTGCTGCTTTCACTAGGGTTCGATTTTTCCTTTCAACGACCCCATTTTGTTGAGGTGTTTTTGCGGCTGAGAATTGTTGACTTATCCCAAGTTTCTGATAAAATTCACTGAGACGTCTGTTCTTGAACTCAGTTCCATTGTTTGTTCGAATGAGTTGGATAGAGGAGTTATGTGTCCTGACTGTCCAAAATTCTGCACTGGTCAGCATAAAAGACCACCTGGAACTCTTTGTCACAGAACTGGCCTATGTTGAACAAGTTATGGCGGAGGCCTTCGACGTATGAGACATTTTTTATAATCAGATTCTTCAGAATGATATCCCCAAGTCCTAGAATCGGGGCTGAATCGTTGTTCCCAAATCTGACTTTGCCTTTTGGCTGGTCTTTGTAGTTGCTCAGCAGGTCTTGATTTTCCGTCATGTGTGTGGAGCAACCCGAGTCAAGGTACCACATATGATGGATCTGCAAAAACAAATTAGAGAGCTCTAGGTACCCATTTAAATATGGGTCCTCTCAGATTAGCAGAATTTTTTGGTTCTGATATAGTTCCTAAATTATTACTTGAGGGAGTTTTGATAACCCGAGCCACTTTCGGAGCAGTGGGTTTGGGTTTGACCTCTTTAGGTGACTTGGCCTTTTCGGCTTTTGTCGACCTAGGCGGAGATTTAGGAACCTATTTGGGTTGAACCTTGCAGGAAAGGTTAATTTCAGCACATACAAATGCTTTGCTAGGTTTGGTTGAGGAAAAGATCTTTTCTTGATGTAATCTCCTAAGGTGCTTGGGGGATTTAATCTCTACGGGATACCTTAGGTGAGTAAAAGCATGTACAGCTCCATAAGCTTTCTTTATGGCTGGATCTTGTTTCCTACGAGTCTTCCTAGTGGCATTTGTTTCAGAATGATTAATTTTTTGACGTAGAGCCTATTTCAAAGTTGATGCTTCTAAAGGTGATCGGCTGAAGTGAACAAGTAGAAGCAACTATCTTAAACGTGGAAATAGCTCTTTTATTTCTACGAGTGTCTTTTATTGTAACAGAAGGAGTAACATGCTCATAAACATTTAAATCTAGTGGCTCCTTCTTTATCTTAGTGCTAGACACTCTCGCCTTTGTTTTTAGTGCTGACGCTACGCTCCTGTGGACGTAGGTAAAGAACAAATAGTCATAGCACTTTTAACAAAATTATTTTTACAATTTTTATCTTTCAAAGGCGATTTTTCATTTTTCACGCTTTTTGTAATAGCGTGAGAGGTAGTTTGGGAGGACGAGGAAGCCTTGAGATTTTCCATCTCCTTAAAGAATTTTTCCTTTTCAGCTTCGAAATTCTCTCGTTCTTTTTCTAACTTTGCATGTGACTCCTCTATCTGTCTTATGATATGGGGTTTGTGGAGAGAATTTTTACAATTAACGTCTTTAACTTCCTCGTAGTGTGTTTGAGAGTCAGGAGCAAGAACTTGTACTAAATCAGAGACAGGTGTTAAATATGGTTTCATATTTCTGTCTCTTTCATTTAGTGCTGTGTAGTCAAAGGGGATCTCTGGCCCATGTGAGGTTTGTCTTATAGAGGAATCATAACTATTTTGATACGTTGATTCAGTGATTTCTCTAAGAGAGGTTACTCCTAAACCCATGTTCTTAATGTCGTATATTTCCTTCTTCCGTAGAACTCAGGGGTTAGTGAAACATATGCCTTCTATTGGATTATAAAACTCTATATCATTGGGCTTGTTCAAAAATATCGTCTGTTCGGATTGTCCCCTACGCGTAACTATATTATCGAATTTCTTAATTTTAACATATAGTTTCTTGTGTTCCTCATCTAGTAGAGCATAATTGTTTTCTATCGTCAGTTTGGCGGCTTGACAGGCATCTAGATCCTTACTAAGCTCACTAACCTTAGCATTTGATGTTTCTAATTGTGCTTCTAAGTTAGTGATCTTAGAGGTAGCTTCGGTTATCCTACAATTTAAAATGGCTTTCTCGTTGAGATTTCTAACCAAGCAATTGTAGTATTTGCTAGCCTATCTTCTAGTTCCTTAATCTTTTCGCTCTGTTGTCCTAGTTGAGGTTGACTAGTCTCTCTAGAATGTAGGCTCTTAGTAAGTTCATCTATTTTTGCACTAGAGCTCCTCAGTTCTGATTCGAGACTATTTATCTTCTCCTGTGATCTCGCAGGTTTATCCTCTACTTCCTTAATACTTTTCTGCTCACGTTTCATGTTAGCATATTATTTTTTATATGATTCTAACATGGTCAATAATGTTGAAGAAGAGACTACCTCTTGTGACGAAGTGGATGCGTTGTCATCGTCCGTACGATCGGATATTTCGGCGTCTGATTCATTGTCGAGATGGGCCATGAGAGCTGAATTCTCTTCTTCAGAACTTGACGTGTCCTCGAGCCATTGGTCCTGTTCGGCCATGAGAGCTACTCCGGCTTCCTTCTGTTTCGTCAATTGGAGCTTCCTGGAGTAGTAGGTGGCATCTCTCTTCTTCGGAAGAGTGCACTCTCTGGCAAAGTGATCTGGCTTGTCACAGTTGACATTTGTTAGCCTCTTTAGGATTTTTGACATCGGAGCTCTCTGGTGCACGCTCTTTATTTTAGAGCTTGTAGCCTGAAGTCGGTTGGCTGAGGTTGAAGACTTCTTCTTGAAGTACTTCTTGCTCATCATTTGTCCTATGAGAGCTAATTGCATTCCTAGAGCTTTCAGATTTGGCTCAACGTCGGTGTCTGACTCTTCTTCCCACTCTGAAGGTGAAGGAGGCCTAACGGTCTTTTCTTTTCTTGATCTTGAGCACCTCTTCTCCGAGACTAAGGCAACAATGTCTTCGTTCTGTTTGCCTTTCTGCTCTTTGAGAATCTCGCTTATATCATCCTCATACTGTGCGAGATTGTCAAACATGGCATGGACATCCAACTCCTCTAGATCTTTATTTTGTCGAATCTGAGTGGATATTTTCTTCCATTCCGCGGGCAGAGAAGATAGAAATCTAATGTTTGTCTCCATGTTGGTCTTTGTGATCTCTATCTTCCTCATCTCGTTGAGAATAGTGAGGTGTCTTTGGTAGATCTCATATAGACTCTCCTCAGGCTTTGCTTTGAAGGAGTCGTAAGCGGTGAGAATGTTCGCCTTTTTGGCCTTTATGCCAACTTCCTTCCTCTGCATCATCCTATGCAGTTCGTCCCACATTCCTTTAGCCGATGAAAGGCTATCAATCTGTCGGTAGATGTCATTGGGGATGCCCTGCATGAGGATGTTCATGGCTACTAGATCAGCCTTAGCTCGAGCCCTCTCCTCGATTGTGTACTCCCTAGGCTCCTTCAGTCGCCTAGATGCGGGAATTTGAGGAGTTGCCATTTCGTCACTGGAGACATGTACCCAAAACTGTGCGGGTCCCCCTTCTATTGACTTCAGTAAATTCTCGGCTTGATCTTTTAGAGCGATGAAATTGAGGAAGCGGCTTCTCCACACGGTATATTCGCCTCGTTGCAAAATCGGTGGACGGTTGTCATTTCCGAGCGAGTATACATCCATTTTGTTTTGTAGTTGAGTTGTTGAAGGATCTTCGTTAAGTTTTTTGAATTTTTGAGGATGATGTCATTTGCTTCACAAGTGACAAAATTGTTAGTAGCGTTTGATTCGAAAAATGGATCGAGAATTATTTTCGATTCAATCTTTAAAGTTCGATCAAAAATAATTTCGTTGAAATAGAATATAGTGTGTACTGTTTACGTGCGAGATAGTTTGTCAGTGAAAATTTTTCCAGCGAAACATTTCCGGATCGTGAATTTATTTCGATCGTAAAGAAATAGTACGTTAGTAAGTTTCTCGACAAGTCAAAATAAATCGATTGACTGGAAAAGTTTCTCGCGTGTAAATGATTTTTAGCTTGGTCAAACTTTAAATGTTTGACCGAAAATGTTTCTCGAGAGAAAGTTTTTACGCGTGCAAAGTCAAAATTGGTCTCCCACGAAAAAGATTTTCGCTGAATAATGCTCGAGAAATATTTCTAACTAAAATCGTTTCTAGTGTTGACGATTTTAGCACCGACTTCGTATTCTGTCCGAGAAAAATTATCGCGCCAAGTTTTTCGATAATCTGATCGCAAAACCTAGCGAGAAAAATTAGAACGATCGAGAAAAAATCACAGAATACAATTATCACAGATTCAAGCAAAAACAAGGAATTAGACACTGAAATTTCAGGTAATTGCTCGCAATCCTTTACTGACTACGCACGAACAAGCAATTAAACACTTTATGAAGCAAAATATGTCAACTTTGATCAAAATCAGAACGTGTTCTTCATGTTCATCGCATACAGCAACTTCGCAGAATCGATTTAATCCTAAAAATCGAAGTTCAAACAGCTACAGAACTGATCACGATCATGATCTAGCACTTAAACAAGCATAGAAACATCAAATTCAAGTCAATTAATTATGCTATTGGATCGAAAACAGATTTCATCGCATACAGCAACTTCGCAGAATCGATTTAATCCTAAAAATCGAAGTTCAAACAGCTACAGAACTGATCACAATCATGATCTAGCACTTAAACAAGCATAGAAACATCAAATTCAAGTCAATTAATTATGCTATTGGATCGAAAACAGATTTCACGCCAAACTGTTTTCGATGAACAGTGAACAGAATTAAATTTTCGATCCAAATCTAACAATTTTTTATTCAAAACAGAACGAATATGCTCTGATACCAATTGTTAGGTCCTACGATTAACAACTCTAAGATCCTAGGCAATAATTCAAAGTAATTCGACGATAATGATAGTCTTAGACTTCAGTAGGGTGACTGAATGTCGATCATGACTTATTTGTTAATGACTATTAAATGGTTGTGCTAAACATTCACTTGGAAAGTAGGAGGTTGTAACATTGATATGAGTTGAATAGGGGAGTAACTCGTATTTGGACACGACTCGTAATCGACGATCATGTGGCCTATTACTCTAGAAAGCGTCAATGATGGACCTATTGACTATAGTAGTGTACGTGGACCTTAGATCAAATGGTCTTTGATGGAGTTGACTTTGGGGTCTTGATTTGTCCTTAGTTTGCTAGGCCCGCATGTTCGAGGTAGAACATGGGTTAGCGCCATGCTGTCTTGACAACGAAGGGTGACTGCCGGGCATAGACAGTCGTCAGGGATTCACGGTCTCGTTAGTAATCGAGATATATGTCCTATGTATATTTGGGGACGGGAAATTACATAGTCTTTGGCCAAAGCAATAAACTGACTCAGGTGGGACATGGAGTGCAGTTTAGTACTTCGGCCAAGTCAAGAATTGATCAAAGAGTCGAGTAAGTGAGTTTGACGTGACCATGACTCTCACTCGACCGGGGCATAGGTGAAGGGTCTATACGAACGGCGATAATCTATAGTCGGTTCGTAAAACGACGAAGATCGTACTGAACACGGGATCTATTCGGTACCGTGTGATTGGCTAGGTGCTTACCGAATTCTTGGATTCCCCCCTTGCCGGGTCGAGACGAACTAAGAGAGTCGGGCTTAAAAGGATCACTGAGACAGTGTCAACTAATTGAGGTGTATAATTATTTAACGGGCTTGGAGATGTATGTTAAATATGAGTTTTAGTTTACATGGACTTAGATTCCCGGAACGAAACTGAAGACAAAAATGTGCCTAAGAGGGGGGTGATTAGGCTTATAAAAATTTCTGCTTCTCTTTCCACAAATCCTAAGATGTAGTGACTTAGAGATACCTACTAATGCTTGTATTGTGTATGCCTAATATATCCTAGTTACGTCCGATGTGTGTCGGGTCTGTCTCACTACAAAAAAGAAATAACTGTAAAGTAAGTGCGAGACATGATTTTTATACAGGTTATATCCCCAACTGGGGTTTATTCCTCTCCTTGAGGTTTGCTCCTCAAGAGTTTAACCAATCACTATAATGCACCGTAAATGGATACAAAACTGATTAATTAGCCCAATACACAACCGAAACAAGTCGAACACTAGACACACTAGGTTAACACACGCCGAGTTTCGTTCCTCGAAATCTCCAGATTCCAACAAGACACAGGTCACTATCGAAGGGCCCTCGGAACTCGTCCATCCCTTCACGTGTGCATAAACGTCGACCTTGCCTCCTTGGTATTGCTCACGTCTGAAGACAACACGTCCTAAGACAGAATATATGGTGGGAGGTTGGAATATCTCAGTACAGTCAGTGCTTCGCAAGTGATCGCTCAGGTAGGAAGAAAGCTATTGTAAGTGAATGCTCAAGAATCTCTCAATAATGTTTCTGCTCAAAACTCTCGTAGTCGTATGTTCGCAAACTCTAGGTGTTTTGAAAATATGAAGTGTTACTCATATATAAACCTTTTTCATTCAATACTTACATGGAAAATCAGATATTAATCACAAAAATTAAGCATATAATTCATGCAATTTTCGAGTAAGTAAATATGCCATGTAAATCATGCTAATCATAAAATATTCACAACGGTCATAAGCTCATAATAGCATGATTATTATCCATATAAAAGCTCAAATTCGTATTCAAGGCATATTTAACTAATTCGGATGATATTTTCCATAACAGCACTTTCCATATGTGATATCCATCTATCATCTTATAGAATAAATCAATCAGGATTACTTTCCATATTTAGCATACGAGATAGCATCAGATCGGTATATTTCCGTATTCAGTACAGAGATAAGATCAAATCACATATTTCACGAATTCATATATTCTGGCATATCTTCCATATATCTGAGATCGATCCGTTTCAGCACGTACCATATTTATCAGCATCTTATCCACATAAAGTCAACTAATCAAATCTTTCCAATTAATAATATCCTATTTAGCATAAGGAAAGATATCAATCTATATTTCAATATAATATAAGCAAGATGCACATTTAATATCATCAATATGATTTTCGACTCGGAATAGACAGCTTCCAACGAAAAACACATTCCATATTTCGACAACATATTTTCCATATATAGGCCAGTATGATATCTCACACGGTATTTCCTTAAATAACACAGTATATCCATAATCCGATATATCCTAGCATGTGAGACGTCTATAACATGCGATCACATAGTTTCATCTATAAATCACAGAATCACATGTGAATCAAATATTCAACACTTCAACTAATTATAGCTCACAAATAATGCATGGTCGAATATTATCATGTACTTAGACATTATATATATCGTTTATTGAATTGCTTAATGTATAGACCTAATGTCATTGCAATTACATAGTTCATCAAAACTCTCTAACACTCATGGACCAAAAGGTCAACAGAAACGATGTAGAATGGACCAAAAATAGGGTTCACAGCCAAGAGCAAGGCTCGTCACCGCCGTGAAGCTCGCATGAAAAGTAGCAGCAGATTAAAAAATTCATGTATCCCAATCTAGACCTTGGATTGAGAATCCATTTGGTCAGAAGCAAAATTGGTGAGTCTTCTTTCTGTGGTTAAAATTTCAGATCCATCGGACATAGTTTACTCCTCGATCGGAGAGAAATATGAAAATGTCGCAAGCCAGTTGACGGTCACGGCTGTGAAGGTTGTGGTGGTGGCCTTGACCACCTTGGTCATGGCCGTGAAGCCACTCACGCGTGGCCGTGAAGGCGGCTGCGGATAAACAAGCCGCGGGCCGATGCCTTCACGGCCGTGAATCCTCTTCCCATGTGAATGGTTGTGACATAGGCCGTGAAGGCCGGCCGAGCTTGGCCAAGTTTTCTGTCAGTGCGCTCACGGCCGTGAACCATGGGTTCGTGGCCGTGATGCCTTGTTCGGCCGTGAAGCCGTCAGTCGAAGGTTGTGAACGTCGCTTTCTTGGTCAATTTTGATCCAAATCAGATCCAATTTCGTTCCTTGTTCTAATACGAGACATATGTGATATTGTCTAGTTATTTGATGACTTAATACAATGGAATCAAACAAGAATTATGTCACGTAGCACATGATTTAATTTGGTTTTGAGTAAAGTCATTTTCAATAGTTGAAAAATGATTTTTATCACAAAGCCTTTATGATTTTCGTGGCTTAGTTTGCTAAGTTCTTTACTCACTCCAAACTTTGAGTTTTAAAGAGAGTTGAGAGCAAAAAGACTTGTTCTTTGTGAAGTCTTTGTAAGTTTGAGAAAATCAAACATGCATACACACACACACATCTCTACATACTTTCCACTACCTCTTTAGCCAACCTGGGAGGTCTTGGTCCGTGGCGCGTCTCGGGTTGGCGTGACGATCTTCGGCGCGGTTCGTGGAAGCTTGGGAGCTAGGATCTTCGCTACGAGGGTAATCCCTTTACCTTATTATGTGTCATACATGCGTTTTTCTTTACATATACCGAGCTCGATCTTGTGGCGGTGGCGAGAAAATTTTTGCAATTCACTCGCCCAACATAAATATATAAAAAGAAAATTTATTTATTATAAAATTGAAGGTCGAATAGTTAAAAATGCGGGTATCTGCACATAAATACCTATTTCAATAAAAACTTACAGATCAGTACCTATGTCAGAAATTTTTACAAATAGCTACCCGATTTCATTTTACCAGTCTCTTCAGTCATGCGTACCTTCTTGTGTGCGTATTGCGTACCATAACACGTTAATATAGGGTACCTAAATGTGATTGTACAGCGTACTAATGTATAAAGAGGGCGTACCTAAACGTGCTAGTACGGCGTACCATTTTCTAAACATATTACGTACCACAATACGTTGATATAGGGTACCCAAATGTGTTGTATGGCGTACCTGCAATGGATCGGGTACCTATCCGCAAAAAATTTATTCTGTTAGGTACCTACATATAAAAAAAATACTGACAGGGTATACAAATTTTTTTACAGAGGGGTTATTTATGTGTAAAGACCCAAAGGTAGTGGGTGTTTTGTTTTAATTTTATGAATTAATTTTCCTAATGAAACTTAACTTGACTGACCCCCTCGCGATTGCGCCAGTGAAAAGAATAGAAGAAGCATCTGACTACTTCATGCATGCCCCACTTGGCTCGGGGGGATATAGCTCAGTTGGTAGAGCTCCGCTCTTGCAATTGGGTCGATGCGATTACGGGTTGGATGTCTAATTGTCCAGGCAGTAATGATAGTATCTTGTACCTGAACCGGTGGCTCACTTTTTCTAAGTAATGGGGAAGAGGACCGAAACATGCCACTGAAAGACTCTACTGAGACAAAGATGGGATGTCAAGAACGTAGAGGAGGTAGGATGGGTAGTTGGTCAGATCTAGTATGGATCATACATGGACGGTAGTTGGAGTCGGCGGCTCTCCCAGGGTCCCTCATCTGAGATCCCTGGGGAAGAGGATCAAGTTGGCCCTTGCGAACAGCTTGATGCACTATCTCCCTCAACCCTTTGAGCGAAATGCGGCAAAAGAAAAGGAAGGAAATAATTTTTTTCCACTGAGACTAGCGCTTCTCAAGTTTGAATTTCTTCCGATCTGGTGTAATCTGAGCTTTATTAAGGTAAGCAAGGTCTAAAGTGGCCGTAGGACTTCGAATTCGTTCTTGTGTGCATGTTTTATTTGAAACCCACTTGTATGTCCAACCTTTGTTTCAAACGTTTTTGACCTAGTTACCCTCCTCGGATTCGTATAACATTTGTTTCCGTGGAAATCTAACTTTCTCATCTGTTCATAACCACCCTTGGAATCGGTTCAATCCGATTCTTCTTCAATTTTCAATGTCTTTTATAAATTGAAAGTGCGAAACTGGAATTATTTTTGTATTTGCTATTTGGAAAAAACCTGCTAGCGCAGCTGCAGTATTCCTGAAGTTTGATCCATCTGTGCTTCTTCGATTTCGTTGAAAATGGTTTTTACGGGAAGCTGATTTCTTAAGTTGTTCATAGCCACCAAAAACATCTCGATTGGGTAGTCCTACGATTTTCTATGACTGTATGAAGTAGCTGCTACGAATCTGGAAATTTTGCAGTTCTTGAAGGAATCTCGTATCTTGGCTTCAAATGACCTTGGGCGGTACGTCCGAGCCATTATAACTTAAAACAGTTTTTTGATACTTCGTAGGGTCTAGACATTTGTTTACTTTGTAGGCGTAAAAGGCGTTGAAGATTGTCAATTACACGTCAAAATCTAAAAAAGTTAACTCGTTATCATCCTGTTAGGCGAAGGAAAGAAACATCAATCGTGGGCACAAGGTCAGCTTTGGATTTTAGGAACACTAGACATTGACACTGTGAGTTGGTAATATGGGGACACCTTCCTTTCGCGGGTTGTGTGAACCTCGCAATGGTTTGTTGTTTTTCGTCATTTTTGTGGTAGTTCTCATATGCGATTATTAATTTGATAGTGAGCCTTGCCGGCCGTAGACTGCTCGTATTGTTATCGTTGATGATTATCTGGGCGTATTCTTGAATTGTGAATTGGTTTGAGGATGTTACAAGGAATTATATGCCGCATTGACTGTGTGATTGATTTGTGGTATTGAGTTATTTGTGGGTTTGCAGATATTGTTGATGCTGCATATACTCGGATCGAGGTTTATAGCCTGAATTGCCACGATTTGGTTGAGTGATAGTGGCATATGTGTATCAGTAGCCCGAATAGCCACGGTTTAGATGAGTGATAGTGGCATATATTTATAAGTAGCCCAAATAGCCACGATTCAAGTGAGTGGGTGGCACATATATGTTTACTAGCCCGAATGGCTACGGATTGGGTGAGTGAGAGTGGCATATTGAGTAGTAGTTCGGCCAACATCACTAGTGTGGGACATACGTGTCATGCATGATTAATATAGATTACTCACGGCATATTATTTAGAGTATGGTGATGGCCTCGTATGACTCTTGCCTTTCGAGGGTGATTATGGCTACCCACGCGTCCTGTATTTGATTGCGTGCATTCTTCTTGGTATGTCGTGATTTTGGTATTTTCTTATTTCTAATTGTGCGAGTGAGATCGTTTATGCGATGTTCGAATGTAAGGTTGTTTTTAATGTGAAATATGCATGTTTTTGCCTCGAATAGGCCGAAAAATTTCCTATTGGGGACATATTCGGGGGTAAGGAATGATTTACATATGGATATAATGACCTCCAATTATTAAACTGTTCGTCCCTAATATTAGCGGCAAAAAAGGCTGCAAACTTGTTCCAACGCTTTTCATTGGGGTCGAAGGCACCGAAATACTAACTTTCCAAACGAAAAGATAGATAAGATGTACGTGCTCGTACATTTGTACATTTGGAATGTCAGATCTTGGATCACGTCTGGAAATTTAATATTTGATTGATATTCCAGACTCCAGTTACAGACATTTCAATATTTATACTTGTGAAAACTTAATCCCCGGTGTTGTTTTGTTTTATCAATTTGACAAGTTTTTAATTGTTTACAATATATTTTTATGGATGGTTGAATTAATGAACTTTACATCTATGAGCTAACTGTGAGACATAGAAACGTTAGTACTCTTTGTCTGTTTCTGTTGCTAATTTTCATATTCTCAACCAATTAACGAAATAATTATTCAATGGTAATTAATTGTTTGGTCTCCTAAATTCTGTAGGCAAGGATAGAATGCCAGACTTGCCTCGTTATATGAGAGCCTGCATAGAGTCCTGGAAACTGGCATTGTTAGCGATTCTTGTGTCTGGGGGAATTGTATTGCAGATATTGGTTGATTTCTGTCTCCTTTCGTTCTTTTGCGTTGATTCTTTTTACTATATTATCTAATTATTTCTGATTTGCGATACTTTTCACACTACAAAAAAAGGATAGAATAGTGACGGCTGGTGGCGACAAAAATATGGTAGCACAGGTTTCCGATGGTATTTGTGACGGAACACCAGTTGCAAAAATTTGCTACGGAAATACAGTCGCAAAAAACCGTAGCAAAATTTTGTGATGGATATACAGTCCCAAAAAACCGTTGCAAATTTTTGTGACGGAGACAGCATTTCCGTCGCAATATTTGTGACGGTAAAGCGGTCGGAAAAATATGCGACGGAATATCCGTCACAAATAACTGCGACCAGAAAATCCGTCGAATGTTTGCGACGGCTTTTCCGTCGGAAAGATTTCCGACACCAATTTCCGTCACAAAAAATGAGCGCTGAAATGAAAATTTCGAAGTATCTTCGAAATACGCGTTTCAGTTCTCTCTCTTATCATATCACTCGTTCCCATCCACTTCTCACTTCGTCTTTTTCCCCTTTTTTCTTGATCTTAATTTCTCTTCTCTTCTCTTCATCATTTTTTCTTCAGAGTTTTTTTCTTCTATTTCGGCTGCTCCAAGGTTAGGCGAGGGAATGAATGGTGGTGGATCTGCGACGAGCTTGAGTGGTGACGCATCTGGCGGCGAGGAGCTCAGACGGTGGCGCATCTAGCGGCGACGAGCTCGAGTGGTGGCGCATCTGGCGGCGAGGAGCTCGGACGGTGGCGCATCTGACGGCGACGAGTTCGGACGGTGGCGGATCTGGCGGCGACGAGCTCAGACGGTGGCCGATCTGGCGCCGCGGGGGATCTGGGGAATAAGGCAGCTTCGGTGGCCCGCTGACGGTTGATTGGCGGTGGATCTGGGCAGCGAAGGTAACGGCGGTGGCGGACCTTGCTGTAAGCGACCGGCGCCGGCCTAATCTGGCGACCGCCAGATTCGGTATTTTTTTTAAATTTATTTCCCCAGTTTAGCGACGGATTTTCCGCCGCTATTTTGGCGCACTATGCCGTAGCTAATTTTGTGACGGAACTTCCGTCTCAACGATCCGTCGCTAAATTAGTTACGGATTTTGCCACCTTTTCAATTTTTCCGATAAGCGATCAGCTACGGACAATTTCCGTAGCTATTCCGTCGCTTATCCTTATTAGCGACTGAAAAGCTACGTCTCTGCCTGTCTATCGGACGAATTTTTGTAGTGTCAGGCTTGCGCTTTATACAATAAAGGTTGCATTTTGAAAGACTTTTGAGACTCAATTATTTGCATGTTGCATACATGATTTTTTGCAGCATTTTAGGGATATTTGTTGATGTTTTATCGACTATTCTTCAAACTATGCATTCGGATTCTTCATTAGAGTTTACTGTATTGACTTCACCTCTTGTAACTTCTCTTATGCTCAGAAGTTTGCCAGACATTCAAGACAAATATGCTGAAATGTCTATTTTCTTCCATTTTCTCTCAAGTGGATTTGGATTAAGTGTGGTACTTATCGAAGGGATATAAAAATGTCACTGCAGGACAAATAATAGTCTGTTTAGTGATGTCATGAACCGACAGATGTTGAGCAAAAATACATGGGATATCGATTCTAGTGGATCGTTTTTACACAATCGTTTTTGGCAGAGTAGTTCCATGTTAGGGTACAAGTCCATGTTAGATTATTCCTTCCATCTTCCAACAAGCATTGGTAAATGAACTTTTTATAGTGTCACATAATCATTGATAGTTTTGGACTTTTAGCTTTTTTCCTCCTAAACATCTGCAAATTTTCCTAGCCTATGTATTGGTTAAACATATTTTGTGCACTTCGTCTCTGAGTTAAGGAAATTCACACGATTCATCAGTTTATTGTTCATAAAAAGTGCCAATTCTATATATATATATATATATATATATATATATATATATATATATATATATATTATTCTTTCGATCGATTTGTTATCAACTTAATAATTGAAACTTGCAAATAATTTCGACTTAGTTGTCAGTAAGCTTCATGCAACTTGCACCATGCACGAATCACTTTTGACCTCCTATTCTATGATAAATTGATGGTTTGCAATTAGAATACCTAGTAGTGCAGTGTTTTCGATCAGTTTCAGAATTTTTGAAATCCTTCGTCCTCTTTATTTGCAGTACTGATGTATGTTCTTCTACCAATGCCTTTGGTCTTCTTTGTCGGGTCGGATACTTCCTCGCTTTACTCTGAATCTTCCAGGAGGTATTTTTTTCTTTCTTCTACTTGGTTTTTATTGAATTGGTTTGAAAGAGTATTGTGACTGGATTTCTCTTATTCACTATGATGGAAAGCCTTGCATTTGCAGTTGGATCAATGCGACAAAGTTTTTAACCGGTGCTTCAACAATTGGTAGCATCGTGATTCCAATAATATTGAAACATGCTGGTGTAATTGGTTGGGGAGCACTAGGAATGGAGCTTTCGTCCTTCTTTATATTCGTGCTGACAATTTTATTTTACCTTGGGATGGATGAAGATGATGGATACACAAATATGTTTTAAAAGTGAAATTGATACCAACCACCTTGTGATGGGCGATGGGTGGTGGTGTTTGGTGTCTGTGTTTATGTTTATGTTATCGTACTACCTCATATTTGGCTTCTTGGTGTTACTGATTCTTGTTGGCCTTGTGAAAAGAAGACGAGAAAGCCAAAAACTCACAAAATTGATACACCACATATGTGCATATTGCGGAGTCCTCTTTCTCAGTTAACGAAGATAGAACGACTATGCGGCTGTTTTTGTTTTCTTTGTTTGTCGATGGTTGTTTTCGTATATCACTAGTACATAATAAGTAATAGGGGACGGCACTTTAGGCGACGGTTTCTAAAAAACCGTCGCCAGAAACTACCGCCTATAATACACGTGGTGGCATTTTAGTAATATTTTTAAAGTTTCAGCGACTATAGGCGACGGTTTAAAACTACAAGCGACAGGTTGTTACGGGAAACCGTCGCCAACACTGAAGATATTTTTTTTGAAATTTTTTAATATTTATCTATAGGCGACGGACTTTTACTTTTTTTTTTTAATTTTGGGCGACAGTTAGATAGTAAACAGTCGAATATTTCTACTAACCCTAAACTTAATTCAATCCTCATCAGTCGTCACTAGCAACATCTCCCTCTCTCTCCACTATACCACACGTCTCTCTCTCTCTCTCTCTCTCTCTCTCTCTCTCATCTCCTCTCCTCTCCTCTGTCGTGAGGTGGCGTTGGTGGCTCTGGTAGGTCTCTAATGGTGGTACTAGGTCGCGATAGCTGATTCCGACGGATCTGGCGGCTGTTCTGTTGCCGACAGATGGCTTCGAGCGGCGGATCTGCTGAGTCTGGCGGAGCAAGGCTGCGAGATCTGAAGATCTGGAGGCGGATCTGGTGGCCGGAGAGCTAGGGCTGCAAGAGGCGGATCTGGTTGCCGGATCTGGAAGCGGATCTGATGGCTTCGTGCGGCGGATCTGATGGCTGTAAGGCCAGGCTAGTGGTTGCTGTGGTGGATGCAAGCTGCACGTCGACGGATTTGGTGGCCGGAGGTTCTGCGACGCTGCGAGAGGAGAGGCGCGACGGTAGGTGGTGCTGAGTTTAGATTTTTTTTTTTAATTTCTTTTTTCATATGCGACGGTTGTTAGGAAACAACCGTCGACTATTGTCAAGTATAGGCGACGGGTTATAACCATCGCCTATTCTCAGGAGTATCAACGACGGGGCTGTCAGCGACGCGGTGAAACCGTCGCCTATAGCTCAAAAGCACCGTCGCCTATAGCCTCTTTTGTAGTAGTATGTTAGTTTTGACTTTGCTTTATTTCTTCACGGTTACTTAATATGTTTGTTATCCTGGCTTTTATAGTTCATTCAAGCTTGTATGTTTCCTTGTTATTATTATTCGTCCCAGATCAGTGAGGTTAGACCGTTTGCGTTGAACATAAATGATAAGGAAAGACAAAACCTTCATTAAATTAACCTTTCTCTTAGTGGAGGTGAGCCTTGTTAAATGTATGAAACCTTGGATCACATTAAGTACGTTAAGTAACAGCAACACACTTCTCATGTAGCATGTTTAGGATTATTGAGCATGGAAACGCCATGTCATAATCTTTTAGAAGGAAATTAACCGACCAAATTAATTTACTCCTGGTACAAAAATAGTGTCAATCTCTACATTTAGTGTTTGTTTGGTTCATAGTTTTCAGATTTCTACATGTTAGTTTAAGTCATGTTACTGTGCTTTGTTCGCGGGTTTTGTAAAGCATGTCTTAATCTATCACATGTTTAAACTCATGGCTTTGGGGTTTTAGATAAACACGACAACTCATATGTGTCTATCTAAACTTACTAATCAAATACACACTTATTTTAAACCCAATTACCAAACAAGCTTTTGGAGTTTTCCACTTCCTATTCTTGAAGCACCTCGTGTTTAACTAATCATGATCATGTTCTTCACGTTTGAACTTTATTAGATTCACAAATCTCGAACATTATGTTGCAATTTTATGTGGTTCACATATTTTAGGGGTGACAATGGGCGGTTCGGGGATGGTATGCATACCATCCCCATACCAAATTCTCGTTCTCAATAACATCCCCCACTAACTCACCGCCTATACGTAATTGGTTCGGTGATTGGTAATCATCGTTTGGGATCAGTTCACCGTTGGGAATTTTGAGGTTCTCCATATTCATGTATATCCAACATATTTTTTTAAAATTTTTTGCAATAAAAAAAGAAACTAAGTAATATAGAAAAATTAATGTTTAAAATATGATATGGAAGTATAAAAAATTTAATGTAATATGCGATTGTATTGTGAAGAATATATATTGAGCGAAGATTTGTTTTCTAAATAATCTTGAATCTAAAAAGGATGATCTTTTTGAAGATCTTTGAAGTTTTTCGATATTATTTATTAATAAATGTAGCCGGGGACCGGTGAATCGCTGCTTGACCCAAATGGGTTGGTTCGGGGCAGAGGATGGGTGGAAAATCTGATTCCCATCCCGTCCCGTCCTGTCCAACTCTTTCACCAACGGAGAATCACCGCTGGTATTTTTCCATCCTTACAATTTTTCATTCTTTTATTTAGCATGGACGACGACTATGAAGCTCGAGCAGTGAAGTGCAAACGTGAAACTATAATTGCCGAATCGAGTTGAATATAACAATATTCTATTATTTATTCGAATATTCGTATTCTTATTTGAATCATAAATCAACTCATATTCTTATTCGAATATATACGAATCGTGAATATTAGAATATGAATGTATTTTATTTTTATTTTTTATATAGTAAAAAATATGAATAGTCCTGTATCTAAATATTTATTGAATTATAATAGAATGCGAACGATAATTTTACTCCCCAATGTTCGAGGCATTGGCGTTTCTGGTCCCCCATGTTCCGATGTGCCACTTTTAGTCCCTAATGTTATCGAATTTTTACGGTTTTCGTCCATCGATTAATTTCATCGCTAATTTAGACGAAATTTAACACGTGAGAGCCCATGATATCCTTTTACTCGACGTAAAACCTCATAACACATCTTCGATTTAAACGCACATGAACATCATTAAACATCACATTCAGGAAATCATCGACAACCTTGAAAATGAGTTAAAATGTGATACGTAATGATGCTCACGTGCGCTTTAGTTGAAGAAGATGATGATTTATGAGGTTTTTAGTCAAAAAGATAATATGCTCTTATGTGTTACATTCCATCTAACATTAGGGAGATTAGGGACCAAAACGGAGCATGGGGGGCCGAAAATGGCCCTGGCCCAAACATTGGGGACTAAAACGGAGGACCAAAATGGCCTAAAATGGTCCAAAATTGGTAAGATTAGAGACCAAAAGTGGCACCTCAGAACATGGGGACCGAAAATGACCTTGGCCCAAACATTATGGACTAAAAATGTCGTTCTCCCTTATAATATGTTATATATTTATTTTTGATTCAATAAAAAATGGGGCAACCTCAAACAAATCCCCCTCCCAACACTATCTACCAACTAACTCCACATTCCCGTTTATATATATATATATATATATATATATATATATATATATATATATATATATCGAATACAAGTATATTTACATAATAGAATTTTTCATTTAATTAATTCATCGGTGACAGCCATGCCCTCAAACGCCTTATCGGCAATACGGGCTTTGCCAAGAGCCGACATCGAATTAATCAAAATCAAAAAAGTGATATCATTAAAAAAGCCAAGAGCCGATATCCAATTTTAGTAGATCTAATATCCTTAACTTCTTAATACCCCACCATGGCTCTGATACCATACGGAAAGGATCTTTACAAAAGTTTTGAAAATTAAACAAAAAAGTGATGATTGATACATGGTAAAAACAACCTATCAAACCTCGATAATGATACTCGGCTTTGTTTAACCAGTTTAGTCCAATCGGACCTAATGTAACAGCCAAAATAGTCAAGTCATTATACCAATCGGACTTTCGTTAGAAAGCTTTGTTCAAAGGTAGTTCAACCAAAATACTAGACATCAAAAGTAAAATTGGAGAATGGTACGTGGCATTATTTTGACGTCAGTCCAGTTATCAGACTTTAAATAGTCTGATCCCGTTCAGACCGTAGGTATTCCAGCCTATATACCATTAATCCGAAAATTAAAATTATTTTTGTGATTGTTGGAATTAAATCGTCGAATACAAGGATTTTTACATAATAGATTTTTCATTTAATTATTTCATCGGTAACAGCCATGTCCTCAAACGCCTTACTTTCGGCAACACGAGCTTTGCCAAGAGCCGACATCGAATTAATCAAAATCAAATTTTATTATAACCTTTATTCAAAATTTAGTCCCTTCAATCAATTTTTAAAAGATTTTTATGAAAGAAAATATTTAATACATCATATTAATATATTTATGAAAATATGATATAAAACTATGATTAAAGTATTAAGGCATCTTGGTGTAGTTTAACGTGGAAATTTAGCCTTCCATTAAGGCTAAGCGAAACAAAAGATAAATATATAAACCAAAAAATATAGACTTGTAAGGGAAATCGTACAAGAAACTTCAACTTTTATTTCTTGAAATATTAATATTTTACGGAGGGGGGAATTACAATGAGAGAAATGAGAGAGAGAGTGTGCATAAGAAGATGCATCCATAGCAAATGGCTTAAGGCCGTTTTTATAGACAGAAAAGAAAAATACATAGTACACATCAATAATTCGCTAAAGAATTTTCTTCAAATTTTGCTTTATTAGCTGTCCACCATCTTTGAATGTAGACCGTTGCTTTATTAATGTTATCAACTTTGCCTCGAAAGTCTTCGTAACCATCCTTACTTTAGAAAATGGACAAAGTAAGGCATCATTTCTTCTTATCATTTTCTTGAATTTTCTTGGTGATCGTATCCTTGAGGATATCAATTGCATCATCCACCAAAATATTATCCGGATCTTCCGGATCTTGTCCTTCTCCACCAAGACAAAAATCTTCGTCTTTTGACGAAGTCTCCATTGAGAAATCCATCGAGGCTTCAATGCAAAGATTTTTGTGGATATCTTTTCTCATTAGGTCAAAATAAGCCTGAAGAATTTCTTCAGTCTTCATTTTTCCCTTTTGAATATTCATCCTTCTTGGAATTATTTCAAAAGGACTTGGGTGTTCTCTTTGTTGATGATTATTAATCATCTTCTTATATTGAGAAATTTTCTCTTCGATTTTATCAATAGTCTGCTGGCTTTCATATTCACCAGTAGCGGTCTTTCTTATCATTTTTTTCCAAAATTTTATATAAAAATTTCGTTTAAGACCTGGGATTTTTTGTTGGGTATAACCCACTTCTGGAATCCATCTCCAAATCCATGGAATACTGAATTCAATATAAAAATGTAAAGAAGCCATTCCTTCAATACATTCATGTTTATGCTCCGCTTCAATTAAATTCGAAGAAATTTTAACCCATTCTTGATATTATCCAAAAAAGGGTTCTTTAAGAATTTCAATTGAGGCTCCATAAGAAAGCCACCATTGATAAAACCAATTAGGGATTTCGGACTTATAAACATCCGCACAAATGTTAATCCACCAAGAATGTTTGTTATTCTCATTCTGGTATAAAAACTCTTTATAAAAGGCATCGATATAATCATAATAATTAAATTTAAATGAAGTTTTTAACTCAGGATGGAAATATTCTCTATCCTTTAAAGGGTGAATAGCCATTTTTCAGGCGAAATAATTTGCTTGAAAATAATTTTACTAACGGTATAACCTTTTTTCAAAGCTGTTTGGGAATTTCCCGCATTAAAATGATCAAAATCACACGTACCAGTGGATTAAGAATATTTTCATAATTGTCACGATTTTTATAAAACGTGGCATGTTGGTCCCTATTTGATCCAACAATACTAATCTAGAACGAATTTACCACGATTTAAGATGGATGAATTGCTTCAACGTGGGGTGCATGTGTGTGTTGAAGGTTGGTGGCTTCACAAAATTCTCTCTCTATAATTTTAACACACAAGACACACATAACTATGTGTTAGGGTTTTAGTATTTATACCACAAGTTGGTATATAATACTTGGGCCCTTATAAGCCCATTACAAGAACAAAAATCACTGGGCTCTAAAACAGTAAAGCCCAGTTCACTTAAATTAATTACAAGATTAAGATAACCTAATTTAATTGAACACAATAAAATAATCCTAACAATCTCCCCCTTTGTGTTCAATTTGAAATCTAACGCTTGTCATCTTGGTCTTGTAATTATCCTGAGTCCTCAAATAACATGTATCAAAGTATGCGGCGGAAGCATGTGCGTGCGTGTTCTTCTTCAATATCCTCCTCCTTTATCTTGTCTTGTGACCTCTTCTTTAGGAGATCCAAGCTCACCATGTTCTGAACATCTCTTCACGAAGCTGCTTGCCAGATCGTCTCTTTAATTCGATCTCTCCCTTCAGTAGTTACAACTCCCCCTACATTTGGTCAACCTTTAGTTGGAATTGGGGAGTTTTCTTTAAATTTGGAGAGGCGTAATGGAGGCAGATCTTCACTTCTTGTGTTCTGGCTCTCCCTTCGATATCGAGACTCCCCCTACATTTGTTCAATCTTGTGTTGGATTGGGGAGTTCTCTTTAAATGGGGAGAGCTGTACACGAGGCGGTAACTTTGATCTTTGAAGTCTGTGGTGTTTGCTTGATTATCTGAAAGCGCTTGAAATTCACCATTTTCTGATCTATCTTGCATTTTGTCGTAGTATTGCTCCCATTTTGCTTTAGTGCTACTCCCCCTCATGAGGATCGAGTTGGGGAGATCGTCATTCGATCGATGACAATGTGGCATTGTCTCTGGCAAGAAGATTGCGTCGTTAGGACAAGAAGTCGAGTTGATTGGTACTCACGGGAACTCTTCTTCACGGCGCCAGATAGGCTTTTTCGAAGGAAGTTGTCTGGTTCGGCCTCGAGGAAGCTTCTCTAACTCCAGAAGAAGATATGTGTGTGGTGTCTTTTAACATGTGCCAAAGCTCCTTTGGAATGGGACATTGGTGGTTCCAGTGGAGTTCAACTTCATCGTAGTAAGCGCGGCGGAATATTGATGGTGAGTGTGTGATGTATTATAAAATGTGTCAAGGCTCCTTCTGAATTGACGTTTGAGTGCAGGAGAGCCCGGCTTCATAGTGGTGCGCACGGCGGAAGTTGTGGGTAGTCCGACCTGTTTGTTTATACGTATCCCCTTCTCCCCCTCATGGTGATTCGTGTTAACGAGATCGACATGCTTGTATAGGTGTACAAGATGGACACAAACGACAGGTCGGTGCGGGTAATAACCAGACAGAGCCACTAAGGCAATCCGTCAACACGAGTTTAGAGTTAAACTCTGAGACGCGGCCTGTGAGGACAGGGCTTAGAATCGGAGCCACATAGGCATTCCGTTAACATCGATCTGGGAGCGTAGCTCGCAGAGGATGGTCTGATGCCGTTGTTGTTTTGATGTTGCAACGGTAGGACTTCCTTCCAATCTTGGAATCACATCTACTACAGACGTGTCTATGGAAGTCTGATCTGGTCAGAAGTCCAGATAAGAAAAAGTGTATGTGTCCTAAAAATTTTAAAACATTTAGGTAGTGAGGACACCTAGACTCGATGTGTTCAAGAAAGTTCAGTGGTGGGGGCTAACTACCACTTAATTCAATATCTCCCGCATCAAAGTGAAGCGGTGATAGCATACGTGGCTCCCCGTGATTTGATGAAAATCGGTCTTTTGGGAGATCAATGAGTGGGTAAGGTTCGGTTGTGCATGCGCCATTGGACCAAATGAGGCGACTTCTACCTCGGAGCTGATAAAAATCAGCTCTTGCACCTATATGGGATGGTCCGAATGTTTTGTGAGTTGACGGATATGTGAAACGCTCTTCGGTCTTGTCAAGAATTGCCAAATGGGAATGTAGCTTATGGACTTGAAATCTTTACTAACACTCGGCTACGTTCCGGGGTTAGGTTCAGTTTGGTCTGACTGAACCATGGGAACTTAAAATCAATGCGTCCGTCAATTTTGGTGAGTGCTACTTCATCAGCAAGTCGGAGCAGGGCGGTTGAGATCATCTTTGTGTTTGTGTATGGAGGTCACCCTTTTGTAATTCTCGAACTCTTGAGGGTCGAGTTTTCAAGTGAAGTCCGTCTTGGGATGTGGAAGTCCGTCTTGTAATATCGTAAGAGTAGTAGATAAGTAGTATCGTAATAGTAGTAGATATAGGTATATGTATACATATATGTATATGGGTTAAATGAAGTTTCACCCCCTCAAATCGTGCACCTAAGGTGTACTCCCCCTAAAAATGTAGTCTCCCCTCGTAAATATGGAGTTATACTCCCCCTCAAAGCATGCACGTTTAAACATGTAAGTTCTCTCCCAATTAAATAAGCGTGAACGTATTTATTTATTTTCAGATCAGATGCAAACTAAAAGAATTATTGTTCTTTAAAAATGCATTAGAATGTACGTTTTTCGCTATTAACACTTAAAATAGGTATTCTAACGATTCAGCTTATATGCATACGTGAATGTTTAAGCTTGTAGTTCTTTAAGATATATGCATAGTTAAAATGTACCTATCATGGGGTATAGACATTTCAGCTCATATGTAATACCCGCAAATTTTAAAGCGGGATTACGAGATGAAATTTTAGATAATTAGTGAATAAAAGATTAAAGATAAAAAAATTCATAAGAAACTCCGTGTAAGAGCTGAATAATATTTGGAGTCCAATTAAACATTTAATGGATTTAATCATACCAAGGCCCAAATGAATAATTATTGGACCAAATCATATTTAAACCCCAAAAATAAATAGTAGTGAGTTATCAAAATGAATAGGACCAAATATCACGTGAGGCCCAAAATACAGATAAAGGAAATTTGGTAACTTAACTCCAAGGGAAATAACGTCAACTATGTGCGTTTAATTTCATTTCCCAATGAATTGGATAAACAGTCATGTATTCATTTCATAAGAAGAAACCCTCAACTCAACAAAACAAGAGAAAAAAACCAAATAGGAGAAAGAACGAAAAATCACAGCAAGAGCATAGGAACTTTCAGCGAACTTGGGAGTCTAGCAAATAAAGTTTTCGGATGTGAGTACGTCTATATTTTTATATGCGATACGATTTATTTGATACTTCCGATTTATGAGCTAGTTTACATGACTTCAACCTTCGATTAGAATAAACTATGTGAAGCTTTAGCTTTTGTAACTCATACACTGGTTAGTAAAATTCGAATCTGAAATAGCTAGCTATGTTAACATGCATTGACATTTAATTGTGAAGTTTTCTGCAGTAGGACTGAGGTCGAAATATATTAAGAATTACAGTATGTTACTGTTATTAGGGTGTGAGTATTTCGTTATTTGGACAAATATGGAAAACGTAAGGAATAATATCCTATACTGTGCTAGGTGTTTGAGTGGAAATAAATATTAGTTTAGTTATTGAACTTAAAATAACCTTCATGAGTTAGCAATTTGTGAGTATGTAGGTTACGGTGGATATTTGATAAGGTAGAGTTTTCGATATTAGGTGTTTAATAGTTGAAAGATTTCAGTACTTTGGAATTTAGTTACTTGATAGTTTTCGCAACTATAAGCTTAGGATTTAAAAAGCCTTCTGTGTATTATGTCCATAAAAGATTTCGCTGTATTGCCTTTACATCAAGGTGCTCGATGTTCCTATAAATGTTTAAGTATTTGCAAGCTGGGAAAGCAATATTATATTTTCGGCGATTTTAGGATTTTCGTTATTAGGGTTTCGGGATTTCTAGGGTTTTTGGTATTTTTAGGGTTTTGATAATCTTAGGGTTTTCGATACGTAGGGTTTGGCAATATTTCGACATTCTATGTTCGAAGAGTAGGGAATTTCCCAGATATCGTGGTTGACTTTATCAGGAGGACAGGTAGGTGGATCATCCATCTACAATGCGTAAACACATATGTGATTTATGTGTTTTATGTGATTCGATGATTTCTGTGACTTACGTCACTACAAAAAATATTATTTTATGTGACCATGTTTTGTGATAACATTAAAAATCATCACATAAAATTAGATTATATGAGGAAATAATATTTTCTCACAATAACTATTATATAATGTGATGAATTGGTTTTCCTCATAAGTGAATATATATTATGTGAGGAAATTGTTTTTTCATCACATAATAGTAATATATTTCCTCACAAAAGCTAAACATTAATGTGATAGATAAAATCATCACATATAGTTCATAAATTTCCTAATAATAAATAATTTTTTAATGTGAGGAATATTTTCGTGTTATAATTCGTTTTGTAATTAAAGTTAGGGAAATTTCCACTGGTACCCTCGAGGTTTCGAGTTTTTCCGTTGGTACCCAAAGTTTTTTTCGATTCCCTCTGGTACCCTCGAGGTTTCGACTTTTTCCCGTTGGTACCCAAAACTAGATTTATAATACTTAAAATAATGAGAAATTCAAAAAATAAAATATGTTTTATTAAAAAATAATTATAAAAAATAGTATATAGTTGGGAAAAAATAGTATATAGTTGGGAAAAATTATAGATGACTTTTTTTGTAGTGCGTGATTTACATGATTTATATATGTTTTATGTGAAACCACGTTTTTATGTACCATCATATATATGCATGGCACGTGCATATCACGTGAGGGTGAGAGATGGTTTCCACCGTATTGAGACGGTGATGATTCGAGGTATTGTTAAGTGGGGTAGATTGAGATTATTGTGACGACTTGTTAGGCTCACAGATTACTTGGCCGAGACAGACGTGATCGATTTGTCTACTCGGATGTGGTTGGTTCGAGGTGCAAAATGCCAGATGATTAAATATATATAAATATGGATACAGGCTTTATCGTCCATGATTTATTGTGGAAGAGACGACCTGGTAGGTGGCCATTAACGTGATCGATCAGTGCACTACCGGCGTAGCTTATCGCTGATTACGGGTGGAATCACGTGACCACCCATGATATTTATTGCGCGCGCGTGAGCCTAACCATGGGCCCCATATTGTGTGAAACAAGATAGGATTGTGGGAAAATAAAGAGTGTGCATTGGCATGTGAGATATTGGGACTGTGTTGAGTGCACACTTGCATACATGCATTTTATTCACCTACTGGGCAAAATTGCTCAGTGTTTACATGTTGTAGGTACTGGGTCTGATGCTGCTATGCGTCAAGGCTAAGGCGGCTGGTGGCGGTGCTCCACGGACTTTTGAGGGCAGAGCAGTACATGGATGAAGACCTGTGGAGCGGCATTAGGACTTTTGTTCTTTCGATATTTTTGGGGCTCCGGCCCATGTATAGAGATGACGATGGAGTTGCATTTTGTAGTAATCTATATTATTTCAGGAAAAAGTTTTTGTTAGACGGGCCTTCCGCGGCTTACGTTGCGGAAATTCGCCACTAATCCTGATTAGAAAAGCAGGGTCGCTACATCATATGCATGCGAAAATTTAACATTTAAAGTACATTTGAGTCATGCATGTTTATGATGTACCCTATTGTTTCAAAGTAGGTATATTGTCTTTTCAGCTCAAGATGCATGCCAAGTTTCTTATGGGATGCATAGAATTTACCTACGTAGTTGCTCGCGTCGCTTACCAGTCGTGTATGTGGAGCAATCCAAGATACCATACACGCTGGGATGTTTGGCTGCCCTCGTAGATTACCAGTCATGAGTGTGGAGCAGCTTTCTTAGTACCTACCCCCATGTTGGAATTCTGCAAAAACTTTATCGGGATTTTGATACCATTTTTGGATGGGTCATCCCTTGTTAGCAGAAAACAAGTTAAGCACATTTGGTTCAGATATTGATCCTAAATCATCCTTTAAAGTCCTATCCAATTTGATTTGTGATTTAGGAATCCAGGTTTGGTGAACCTTAGAGGGAAATGACAATTCAGCCCCAGTGAATTTGTGCCTAGGTGTAGAAGACCTAAAGATTTTCTCCCTAGCCAGTCGCGTAAGATGTTTCCTAGAATGAATCTGGACTGGATATTTCAAGTAGCAATATGAGCTTATGGCGTTATATGCGTCATTGGATGATGAGTCATGTTGTCTACGAGATTTCACATCATTCACTTTATAGTGATGAGTGTGCGGGATTTGAGAAGTTAGTCTATGTAAGCTTGGAACTTCTTCATTGCACGCTTCCCTTTTGATAGGAAGGGGAGAGGAAAAACCTTGAACATTCTCGGCTTTAATTTTGGAAGATAATACTGATTTTCCTTTCTTCTTCCTAATCTTTATTTGTTCCTTAGCTATTTTTAGCGCTTTGCTTTTACTTAACGTTTCAGCTTCAGTCAAAATTGACTTAGGGTGATTAGTAAAAGCCTTTTAAGTTTTAGGAACGAAGATTCTGGTTTTTGGTTTTGTTTTCTTTAACTGTTTTGAGGAAGATATATTACTTGAAAAATCATTGGAAACAGATAAAGATGGGGAAATTTTTAGAAGTAAAATCTCTTTTGAGAGTTTTTCATTTTCAGCGTGGAAACCTACTCTTTCAGATTCCACGATTGCGTTCAATTCCGAAATTTTACTAGCAACCTCTGGAATTTCCCAACAAGGAGTAGGTTTTTGATAATGTAAATTATTTTCCCCGATAGAAATTAAGTTAGAAGGAGAGTTTTTGTTTGTTGGACCTAAATTCGAAATATCAGTCCCTAACCGTTTAATCGTAGAGTAAAGCATACGTTGTTCCTCTAAGACAGTCTCATATTTTGATGAGACTTCATTTCGCTCAGCTTCGCAAAAACGTAAACTATTACTCTTCGCAGACCCTCTTTTCACTATCTTCTAACTTAGTTTCTAAGCTGATGATCTTGGACTTTGCAATGGTCAAATCTTCATTAGCATAGGCCAGGTTTTCTTGTTGCTTAAGCAACACGGAGTAATTATTAGCAAGTCTTGCTTCTAATTCCTCAATTTTCTAAGCTTGAGCATCCATTTTAATTAATATAATATTATTAATTAATTTTTTTTGTTTAAAACAAATTGGCTTTTGGAAGTTCTGTTTCGAAAAGTTTAGTTTACTTGAGAAGTATCGTGAAGTATCGAGGAAAGTCAGTGTCGAAAAGTTTTTGGTGTGCACCTAAAAATTTTGAGATAATTTCGAAACCTTTGTGAAAATTACCAAAACTTTCTCTATAATTTGCCAATGAGGTCCTAAGTTGATTGTTGGATATAAATGATCGTTAACGCGTGACATATCTGCTAAACGAAACGCTTTAGTTTTGAGTGAGATATAGTCAAGTTTGAATGATTTCTAGTGTCGAGTCTAAGTAGGTAAATTCTCTTAATGAGTTCTGTCGCAATTTAAAAATTGATGAATTTTGTGTACTGCTTGAGGATCAGACGATTGGAGTTATGTGAGATTAAAATTTTGGTCTACCCAATTTGAATGCTTGATCGATTCTAATTTTATATCGATTGGTCCTAAGTGTTGAGAATCGGGCAATTGAAATTGAATTTTGTGTTCTAGAATAGGGCGAAGGTATCGTGCAGTATAGATCCCAAAGGCTAAATTCGAGAGACAGTCTGTGAATCGGGCGAAAGCAGCTTAGATAAGGAAAGATTCGATCGAAAGAGGAATTTCGATTTCGATTGGAATAAATCGTTTCGATTGTCTAAGATTGAAATTGGCTAATTGGATGATTGAGTTTCGGGCGAAACAGTGAGTAAATTGAACTTTCGCCGAAACAGAGATGAATCGAGCGAAACTTATCGATTTGTTACTGTAGACTTCGGGCTAAACAGATTAGGTTTTCGCCGAGAATTGTACCGATCGAAACTGTGAAATTGGGTACTGTAGCCTTTCGGGCGAGATGGATTGGGCTTTCGCCGATAATTGTATCGATCCAAACGTAGCAATTGGGTACTGTAACGGTTCAGGCGAGATGGATTGGGCTTTCGATGAGAGTTGTATCGATCGAAACTGTGAAATTAGCGAAAAATTACCCGAAACTCAAATCAATCGAACTTCTCATAGTGGGTTTCGGTCGAAACCTTCAAACTCAAAGGTACTGTTCTATCGGTTACTGATGAATAGTTCAGTAAAACCCAGATTTTCAGACTTGGTTTTGCTCAAATCCTACTCAAACTTGACTGAAATCGACGTGAAAGTGCATAAATGTACTCAATATCAGTTTTCTAACGTCTTAGGGCTAAGAAATCACTGAAAACGATTTAAAAACACCTAAAAACAGAAAAAAATCGAAATGAGTTTTCAAGCAAAAAACTTCTTCAAATCACGTCGGAATCGAGCAAAACTGGATTCAAATGGAAGATATTGATCCGCGTTAGGCTCTGATACCACTTGTTGGTCCCTATTTGATCCAACAATACTAATCTAGAACGAATTTACCACGATTTAAGATGGAAGAATTGCTTCAACGTGGGGTGCGTGTGTATAGAATACTATTTGTAATTGTGCTTGATTTCATTAGTTGTCCTTGTAATTAGGGGCGTTTTGTATAGTAGTCCTTAGATTAGGACTAGTTTGATATTTATACCAAGTTTGTTTGGTATAATACATGTAAATCAATTGAGCTGAATAGAGAAAGTTTTTAGAATTGATCCGAAAGGCTTGCAATTCGATTTCTAGAGAGAGAAACAACAGTAACTTTCTCAATCTACTCGAATTCTCTCTCTTGTTCTTCATTTGAGTTTTTCGATTGAATTCAATTGCTTATCATAACGACCGAATTACTATGAATTGTAGCCTAGGATCGTAGAGTTGTTAATCGTAGTACCTAACAATTGGTATCAGAGCAGATTCGTTCTGTTTTGAATCGTAAATTGTTAGATTGGATCGAAAATCATTTTCTGGATACTGTTCATCGAAGAACAGTTTGGCGCGAAAACCTTTTCCGATCCAATAGCTTAATTATGTGCTTAATTGACTTGAATTTGGTGTTTCTGTGCCCGTTTAAGTGTTAGATCATCATTGCGATCAGTTCTGTAGCAGTTTAAACTTCGATTTTTAGGATTGAATTGCTCCCGCGTGTTACTGTTTGCGAAGAACATGAAGAACACGTTCTGATTTTGATCAAATTCGATATATTTTGCTTCATAACATGTTTAATTACTTGTTCGTGCGTGATTAGTACTTGATTGCGAGCAATTACCGTAAACTTCACTATCTGATTCTTTGTTTTTGCTCGAATTTGTGTTAATCGTATTCTGTTAATTTTTCTCGATTGCTCAAATTTTTCTCGCTAAGTTTTGCGATCGGATTAGTTTCTCGATCGATAAACTTAGCGCGAGAATTTTTCTCGGTCAGAATACGAAGTCAGTAATAGAATCGTCATCAGCAGAAACGATTTTAGTTAAAAATATTTCTCGAGCATTATTAGCGAAAAACTTTTTCGAGAGAGACTTATTTTGACTTTGCATGCGTAAAAACTTTCACTCGAAAAACTTTTTCGGTCAAACATTTTAACGTTTGACCAGGCGAAAATCATTTACACGCGAGAAATTCTTCTAGTCAACAGATTTATTTTGACTTGTCAAGAAACTTACTAACGTAATGTTTCTTTACGATCGAAATAAATTCACGATCAAGAAATTTTTCTCGACCGAATGATTTTGAGCAATTTATCTCGCTCGTAAAATATCACGCTGACAAAATTTCTCGCACGAGAACAGTACCCAGTACATTGTATCTCGATTGAATCGAAAATAATTCTCGATCTAATTTTCGAATCAAACGCTACTAACGAATTTCTTCACTTGTGAAGCACATTACATCATCTTCAACCTTCAAAACAGTTAACGAAGATCCTTCAACAACTCGACTACAATACAAACATGGATGCATACTCACTCAGAAATGACAACCGTCCGCCGATCTTGCAAAGAGGCGAATACACAATGTGGAGAAGCCGCATTCTGAATTTCATCGCTCTAAAGGATCAAGCCGAAAATCTACTGAAGTCCCTTGAAGAGGGACCGGCACAGTTCTGGGTTCATGTACCCGGGGACGAAACAGCTACTCCAGCAATTCCAGCTTCTAGGCGACTAAAGGAGCCTAGAGAATACTCTCTGAAGGAAAGAGTTCGAGCTAAGGCTGATCTAGTAGCCATGAATACCCTTATGCAGGGCATCCCCAACGATATATACAGACAAATCGACAGCCTTACATCGGCCAAAGGGATGTGGGATGAGCTGCACAGGATGATGCAAAGGACGGAAGTTGGCATAAAGGCCAAGAAGGCGAACATTCTCACCGCTTACGACTCATTCAAAGCAAAGCCGGAGGAGAGTCTAAACGAGATCTACCTACGATACCTCACTCTTCTCAATGAGATGATGAAGATAGAAATAACGAAGACAAACATGGAGACAAACATAAGATTTCTATCTTCTTTGCCCACGGAATGGAAGAAATTATCCACTCAAATACGACAAAACAAAGATCTAGAGGAGTTGGATGTCCATGCCGTGTTCGACAATCTCGCCCAGCATGAGGAGGATATCCGCGAGATCATCAAAGAGCAGAAAGGCAAACAAATCGATGACACGGTTTCCTTAGTCTCGGAGAAGAGGAGCACAAGATCAAGAAAGGATAAGATCGTTAGGCCACCTTCATCATCAGAGTCGGAAGAGGAATCGGACTCCGACATCGAGCCGAACATGAAAGCCCTTGGAAAACAGTTAGCTCTCATTGGACAAATGATGAGCAAGAAGTACTTCAAGAAGAAGTCTTCAAACTCAGCCAATAGACTTTGGACTACAAGCTCCAAGAACAAAGAACGTGCTCCAGAGAGTTCCGAGGTCAAGAATCCCAAAGAGACTAACAAATGCTTTAACTGTGGCAAAGCAGGTCACTTCGAAGAAAAGAGATGCAAACTATTACTCCAGGAAGCTTCAATTGACAAAACAGAAAGAAGCTGGAGTAGCTCTCATGGCCGAACAGGACCAATGGCTAGAGGACACGTCGAGCTCCGAAGAAGAGAACTTAGCCTTTATGGCCCGTCTCGACAACGAATTGGACGCCGAAACATCCACTCGTACGGACGACGACAACGCATCCACGTCTTCAAATGAGGTAGTTACTCCTTCCACATTATTGACCATGTTAGAATCATATCAAAAGCAATATGCTAACATGAAACGTGAGCAGAAATGTATAAAGGAAGTAGAGAACGAACTTGAGAGAGCTCAGGAGAAGATAGATAGTCTCGAACAAGAACTTAGGAGCTCTAGTGCAAAAATAGATGAACTTACCAAGAGCCTCCATTCTAGAGAGACTAGTCAACCTCAACAAATAGGACAACAGAGCGAAAAGATTAATGAATTAGAAGATAGGCTAGCAAATAACTACAATTGCTTGGTTAGAAATCTCAACGAGAAAGTCATTTTAAATTTTAGGATGACCGAAGCTACCTCTAAGATCACTAACTTAGAAGCTCAATTAGAAACATCGAATGCTAAGATTAGTGAGCTTAGTAAGGATTTCGATGCTTGTCAAGCCGCGAAACTAACCGTGGAAAATAATTATGCTCTCCTAGGTGAGGAACGCAAGAAACTATATGCCAAAGTAAAGAAATTAGATGATATAGTTACGGGGACAATCCGAACAGACGATATTTTTGAACAAGTCCAAGGATATAGAGTTCTATAATCCTATAGAAGGCGTAGGTTTCACTAACCCATGTGTTTTACAAAAGAAAGAAACATATGATGTTAAACACATGCGCTTAGGAATAACCTCCCTCAGAAATTTTGCTGAATCGTCTTATGAAAATACTTTCGATTCATCCATTAGACAAGGTCCACATGGTCCAGAAGTCCCCCTTGACTACACAGAACTAAATGAAAGGGACAAAAATAGGAAAGAAACTCTAACACCTGTCTGCAATTTAGTTCAAATTCTACCTCCTGATTCTCGAACACACCACGAGGAAGTTAAAACCATTAATTATAAAAATTCTCACTACAAACCCCCTATCATAAAACAGATAGAGGAGTCACAGGCAAAGTTAGAAAAGAACGAGAGAATTTCGAAGCTGAAAAGAAAAAATTCTTTAAGGAGATGGAACATCTCAAGGCTTCCTCGTCCTCCCAAGCTACCTCTCACGCTATTACAAAAACGTGAGAAAAATCGCATTTGAAAGATAAATATTGTAAAAATAATTTTGTTAAAAGTGCTATGACTAATTTTACTTTACCTACGTCTATAGGGAGCGTAGCGTCAGCACTAATAACAAAGGCGAGAGTGTCTAGCACTAAGATAAAGAAGGAGCCATTAGATTTAAATGTTTCTAAGCATGCTACTCCTTCTGTTACAATAAAAGACATTCGTAGAAATAAAAGAGTTATTTCCACTTTTAAGATAGTTGCTTCTACTTATTCACTTCAGCCGATCACTTTTAGAAGAACCAACTTCGAAATAGGCTCTACGTCAAAAATTAATCATTCTGAAACAAATGCCACTAGGAAGACATGTAGGAAACAAGATCCATCCATAAAGAAAGCTTATGGCGCCGTACATGAATGTACTCACCTAATGTATCCCGTAGAAATTAAATCCCCCAAGCACCTTAGGAGACTATCACATGAAAAGATCTTTTCCTCAGTCAAACCCTCCAAAGCATTTGTACGTGTTGAAATTAATCTTCCCTGTAAGGTTCAACCCAAATGGGTTCCTAAATCTCCGTCTAGGACGACAAAAGCCAAAAGAGCCAAGTCTCCTATAGAGGCAAAACCCAAACCCACTTTTTCAAAAGTGCAATGGGTTATTAAGACTCTTCCAAAAATAGATTTAGGAGTCATATCTGAACCCAAAACTAAATCTGCTAATCCGAGAGGACCCATGTTTAAGTAGGTACCTAAAGCTCTCTAAATTATTTTTGCAGATCCATCATGTGTGGTACCTCGACTCTGGTTGCTCCACACACATGACTGGTAGTCAAGAGCTGCTGAGCAACTACAAAGACCGACCAAATGGCAAAGTCAGATTTGGGAACAACGATTCAGCCCCGAGTCAAGGACTTGGGGATATCACTCTGAAAAATCTGACCATCAAAGATGTCTCGTACGTCGAAGGCCTCCGCTATAACTTGTTCAGCATAGGCCAATTCTGTGACAAAGGCTTCCAGGTGGTTTTCCATGCTGACCGGTGCAGAATTTTGGATAGTCAGGACACAGAACTCCTTCAAGGACTTCGGAGATCCAATCTTTACACGATCAACCTGACATCTGTGCGGCCCTCGACAGCTGTATGCCTCATTTCTCAGACTGATTTACAGAGGAACAGCTTATGGCATCAACGACTGTCTCATCTGAATATGAAAGCTCTACAACGTCTTTCTACGAAAAAGTTGGTTCACGGTCATCCAACTATACAACTACAAAGGGAGCATCATTGTTCGGCATGTCAATTAGGAAAAATGAAGCGAGCATCTCATCACGTCAAGCAAATTGCGCCTACTTCTCGACCATTGGAACTAATTCACATGGATCTCTGTGGTCCGATGCAGACTCAGAGTATCAATGGAAGAAAGAATGTCCTAGTGATTGTGGATGACTATTCTCGCTACACGTGGACTAAGTTCCTCCGAACGAAAGATGAGACTGATGACTTGATCATCAATTTTGTGAACACAACTCAAAATCTGCTGCAACAGACTATTCAAGTTCGAATAGACAACGGCACTGAGTTCAAGAACAATCACCTCAGTGAGTTTTATCAGAAACTTGGAATAAGTCAACAATTTTCAGCCGCCAAAACACCTCAACAAAACGGGGTCGCTGAAAGGAAAAATCGAACACTAGTTGAAGCCGCTCGTACAATGCTGATCCAATCGGGACTTCCACACTTTCTATGGGCTGAAGCAGTCAATACCGCTTGTTCTCAAAACAAGACGGTGGTTCACAAACGGTTCAACAAGACTCCGTATGAGATTTTGAATAATAGAGTGCCCAACATCTCTTTCCTTAAAGTCTTCGGGTGCAAGTGCTTTGTGGCGAACGACTGAGAGCAACGTGCAAAGTTCGACCCTAAAGCATTCGAAGCTACATTTGTCGGGTATTCTTTAACATCAAAAGCATACCGAGTATACATCAAGTCCAACCGAACTATTAAGGAAAGCTATAATGCCACTTTCCACGAAGTGGCAGAAATGGCTTCTGGTCAATTCAGTCCAGGACCCGTGCCTAACCCGATGGCTTCTGAAGACAACATTTCAGAACCTGTAATCACTGGTGTGTTGGCACAAAACCAACAGAAGATGGCAACAACTTCAGGATCAGTGTCAGACGAAGCAACGAGACTTGCAATAGACGACTTGGATTCTCTCTTCGAACCGGTATACCGGTCATACACGCCTACACCAACAATGAATTATCTACCAAACGAGACCGACGTACCAAGTTCATCTCACACCTCTACCCCACCCGATTCAGAATTGCCACAGAACACCGAAGAACCTACAGTGGTCATCGAGGAAGTATCATCTGAGACGATCAATCCAAGTGCAGTATTGGAACTTCCTCAGACAAATGATCAATCTGAGACTATAGGCAATCTAGATCCACAGATGGCTGACGCATCGACTTCAGCCTTGCCTCATGAGCGCAAGTGGACGAGAGGCCACTCGGTTGATCAGATAATTGGCGATCCCTCGGTTGGTGTGAGGACACGTCGTCAACACAGTCTTTCAGTTGCTTTCTGAGCCAAAATGAGCCTACCAAAGTAGCAGACGCACTTCGAGACCCGGATTGGACAATTGCAATGCAAGAGGAGATCAATCAATTCGAACGTCTTCAAGTGTGGACCTTGGTACCCCGTCCACATGGGAAAACAGTGGTCGGAACTAAATGGGTTTTCAAGAATAAAGCAAGACTAGTTGCTAAGGGATACAATCAACAGGAAGGCATCGACTACGACGAGACTTATGCTCCTGTTGCTCGTATCAAAGCTATCCGCCTCCTGCTGGCTTATGCGGCTCACAAAGACTTCAAAGTCTATCAGATGGATGTTAAAACTGCCTTTCTCAACGGCGTGTTAAAAGAAGAAGTCTACGTCGCTCAGTCGGAAGGTTTCGTTGATCAAGAACATCCCGATCATGTCTATCGCTTGGACAGAGCTCTCTATGGACTAAAGCAAGCCCCACGTGCTTGGTACGATGTCCTGAGTGATTTCCTCGTGGTCTGGATTCATACGAGGAACGATAGACACAACCCTCTTCATTAAATGGCATGACAAATATCTGATGGTCGTCCAAGTATACGTCGACGACATCATCTTCGGATCAACCAATCCTCGGCTCTGTAAGAAGTTTGGAGATCTCATGAAGAGCAAATTCGAGATGAGTCACATGGGAGAGATGCAATTTTTCTTAGGACTTCAAGTCAGGCAGCACAATGATGGAATTTTCATCAATCAGACAAAATACATCAAGGATATTGTGAAGAAATTTCATCAAGACAGAGCAAGACTCTCAGCACTCGTATGTCACCAAGCTGCAAGTTGGATGCCGATCCCTCTAGCAAGTCGGTCGACATCACACTGTATCGCAGTATCATTGGATCTCTTCTCTACCTTATTTCGAGCCGGGACATCATGTTCGCCACGTGCTTGTGTGCCCGTTTTCAAGCCGATCCCAAAGAATCCCATATGCTCGCGGTCAAAAGAATTTTTCGCTACCTTAAGGGCACCTCTACCCTTGGCCTATGGTATCCAAAGTACGAATTTTACTCATCGGCTACACTGACGCTGACTATGCAGGTTGCCGAATGGACAGGAAAAGCACGTCCGGCGGCGCTCAATTTTTAGGTAAAAAGCTGGTTTGCTGGTCATCCAAAAAGCAGAACTGTGTGTCCACTTCGAGGGCCGAAGCAGATTACGTAGCTGCCGCCAGCTGTTGCTCACAGATGCTGTGGATGCGGACACAGCTTAGCGATTATGGGTACAATCTAAATAATATACCCATATATAGTGATAGTCAGAGTGCAATCGCCATTACTTGCAATCCTGTTCATCATTCACGCACAAAACACATAGACATTAGATATCATTTTATCAAAGATCACGTAGAAAAAGGCACGATAGAGATGTACTTTGTAAACACGGAGTTTTAACTATCCGACATTTTCACCAAGGCACTGGATGAGAAACGATTCAATTCCTTGTCGGAAAATTATTGAAATAGGGGTCAATCTGAAAATTTTAGAAGTACTTACTATCGAGAAACTAGATAGAAGATTTAATCCACGATCATAAGTTTCTCGATCGTAAACAGTGTTGGAAACAATTTTGATTGGCCGCGATAATTTGCGATCGGAAAATTTTAATTGAGAGGAAATTTTCAAATCAAAAATTTCTCGAGCGCAAATAGTAATGGGCCTGATCCATTTAATCGCAAAACGTCCAATCGCAAACCCAACATTGACTTAATGATAGTTAATAGAAGTTTAACTTTAGTCAGTCGAAAAACTTTTTCTCACGCAACCCTAATCGCAAAACTCTCTCTAGCGAAAAACTTTCACAGAGAGTTCAAAACTGCTCAAAAATCTTTCGATTTTCAACACGAAATTGTCTGTGTAAGGTAGAAATGAGAATCTGTTGCTATTTACGTGTGATTTAACTTCGTTAGCATCTGCATTTTGTTGTTTTTCGCATGATTTATATTAGTTGCTCGACTGTTCTTCAAAACTGAGAAAATCGTATACTATTTCATAGTGTTTTAGGCTTGATTATGAGTGTTTTATGAGTTTAATGCCTGCACTTAAGATAGTTTCGATATTCTCTATGAATCTGGTGGAATGGATCATCGGAAAATCTGCATCTTCGACTGTAATCTGAGTTTTTGATGAAACTAGGTATTTGAATGTTTAAAGCCATCGAAGAACTTTGTCGATCGCAAACAGTCTTAATTGAATTACGAATTAATTGAGATATTGTTATGTCGAATTAGTTTCTCGATCGGTAAAATTCTGATTTAGTCGCTAAGATAGAAGATTTTGACCGGAAATTTTTTAACATCGAGAAATCTAATTAGAATTTTTGTGAGCAAAAAACTTACCCACTGATTAGACAATTTAGATGCAAATTTTATCGAGCGTAAAACTTACTTTCGCAAAATAGAAATTTTCGATTCAATTTCAATTTGATCGCAAAAATTTAGCAGCGAGAAATTAACTTTTCAACACGTAATTTTTCGATCGCAAAATTCGCCGCTTGGGATCTAATTGATTGGAAAATTTCTCGACGATTGACTTAGTCTTTCGTTGACTAATTTCTCGATAAAATTATATCGCAGCGAAAGTTATTTTACTTACAATCGAAAATCACATACCATCGACAAATTTCAAATCAAGAATTTTATTCAATCGAAGAAAATTTCTCGATAGTAAATTTACCTGATAAATAATTTCTCGATCGTAAATTTACACGAAATGTTTCTCGATCTTAAATTAGACCGACTACAGTCTCGATTTCAACTTCAATACTTAGAAAATTTTACTAAGTCTTTTACTCTGTAGCGGACCTTTGCGAATAAAATTTTCTCGATCGAAATATCGAACTGAGTCATTACAATTGAAATTAATGCATAGGAAATCATTTTCAAAATGAATTTTATCGAGCGAAAATTTTCTCGGCATGAGCAGTGTCCTTTTTAACGATTCAACACTTAGAAAAATTTCGAACTATTTTTCATTCGAAATCACATTCATGCCATTACGATTTTCAAAATTGAGCATATACTATGCATTCGATATGATTTCAATTCAAAATTCATCGAACATGCTATTACTTGCGATATTACTATAGTTTGATGAAATTTATTCATACTTCGACTGAAAATAAAATTGAACTAATAAACTTTTATATATCTTATTTTTCAGATGGATCGCTATCCAACATATAATCACATATACGAGAAATCCCTATATCTCAATGTCCATGATACGAACTTCCAACTGGATCTGGCCACCTTTCAGTGTCCAGACGGCATCATCGTGTCAATCCTTCAAGGCCATCCCCTATGGCATGGACTTACCGTGTCGGCATCAGTGCCGATGGTCTACCTCCATCAGTTTTGGGGGATGATCAAGAGCATCATCTTGGACGGGGGATATCATTTCACGACGGTTGTAGGGACGAGGCACATTTGCATGGGCAAGAACGAGTTCAGAGCTCTACTCGACCTCCCTCACAGCCAAAACTACGACCCCCTCCCACCAGATAAAGAACTGGTGGCTGATTTCCTTCAAATAGGTTACCGTCCGCCGCTCACCAAGCTCGCTCAGGTTCAGAGATCGTGATCCTGAACAAGTGTCTATCGCCGAAGCACGCCGGCTTGGACAAGGGCAACGACCACATCCTTCGGATTTTTCACGGAGTCGTGTTCTTGCGAAATTATGATTTCGCCCAGCTGATCTGGAACGACCTTGCAGAACAGATCAGACAAAAGGAGAACAACCGGTCCAAGAACGTGCCGTACGCGAGATGGTTCTCCGTCACCATCCGCCAACACATGGAGCTGTACGCGCAGAACATCCTTCGCCTGCCACCAAGTGGAAACTATCAGCCGCCCGGCTCAAATTCTTCCACAACCCAAGGCTGGTGGACCTTACACAGCCTTCAATGGCCATACCTCTCAACCTTCTTCGGCTCGCTGACCCCGCAGGAGCTGAATATCAGAGATACTGCCGGGGACATCACCTCACCGAGGAAATGATTAGAGGGCCCCCGGCAGATGTACACATGAACCCTCCCCAACCACAACAACAGCTAAGCCCTGAGGTCGCGATGATTGATGATGTCGCCCAGGAGCTAGCTTAGGAGCCACCATTGGTCGAAGAGCCAATGCCGGACGTCGATGATACACTGATAGACGTCGTGGCTATGGAGATGGAACTTGAGGCTCCTGACCTCGAATTACAAGTGGAAGAGCCCTTACATGTAGGCGTGCTCGAAGAAATCATTGAGGAGGTTCTTCTACAAGAAGCACAGCACGAGACAGAAATTGGGCAGAGCTCGCTTCCACTGGTGACGGATCAGGCTCCAGGGGATGTTGAACATGATCCCACTCCTCACACAGCTACACCATCCGACACGGAGTCAGATGAGGAGATCAGCCTGATAAGACGGACTCCCAGACGACTTAGTATTCAAATGGAGTCCCTCTTCCCGGCCGACACCGACGCACCAGATATCACGCTGACCACAACGACAAGTGTTGCCGGCACTTCTTCGCTCAATCTTGAGCCGCAACCAACTCACGTGGTGTGTGGTTCGCAGGCGCAACCTGAGCCTGCCTTAACACCCATAGCGACGAATCCTCAAGATTCGACTCGAGGATTGGGTGGAAGTCTCATACAGTCACAACCTCAAGTGACTGAGAGCCAACCCACAGAGTCGGTGTCTACTCAAGGGTTGATAACAGGCGACATCAGTTGTCCTGGTCCATCTCAGGAGGTGTCCGCACCCTTCGTGACTCCCGAACAGTTCCAGGCCGCTCTCTCTGCCGCTGTACAGTCAACGGAAGAAAAGATCACAGAGAGAGTACTCCAAGTACTCGAGGCATCCCGAAGAGATACCGGGAAAGCACTTGCCTCTGAAGGCCCATCGTCACGAATCAACCCCACACCTCCACAACCCACACCCACCGACCCTCTAGCCACTTCCTCCATCCTCATCAACCCATACAAAATCCCTATCACCGAGCTCCATGACATTCTCCTCGCCCGTCTGATAGGCCTTTCCATCCGATCGCCGCAAGAAGAATCCCTCTATAGGCGATTGGTGGACCATCCTGAGCCACCGACTGACACCTGCCGAGGCCAAAGCTCCCACTCACGGCGCAGACATGACGATCCTGACGATCAGGACCCTCATGAGGGGGAGAAGAGGCCAAGGACATCAACAAGTGGCCAAGGACAAGGCTTGGCGCTACGCAGACAAGCGCTGGAGCTGGTGAACCCCAAACAACCCAAACACGAACCCACCATACCTAAACACAAACCCACCGAACCCAAACACAAACCACCCACCAACCCCAAACTACCCACACCACACACCGCACCGTCCACATCGACCCACCAACCTTTCACCTGAGGACGCCTCCGTCCACCCCACCGATCTACTCAAGCCCTTGCTTCCGGAAGAAGAAGCAAGCGCTGCGATGATTGTAGCTCTAGCAGCTACCCAAGCCACTCCGTCAGTCGCTCCAGACCAACCGGGACCCTCTGGACATGGCGTCAATCCACACAAGTACATCTTCGAAGGACAGTGGATGACCCACTCCATGCCCGAGGAGCATCAAAGACAACGGGTTCACGACGTTCGGCGCTTTCTACAACAAGCGTCTATAGATCTCGTAATCATAGAAGACGACGAGCTTCAGGAAGGTGAAGACTACGAGCGAGTTATCCCAAGGCTACCAGAGTTAATCGCTCAACAGGCGGTTCCCTCTCCAAGGCTAACGCCAGGGACCATCCGGATCGACACGCAATGGGAAAACATTCAAATAGAAATTCCCTTCCTCAAAGAAGTTCGTGAGAATATTTGGAGGTCTCCGGACAGAGTGAAGAAGCCGAACGAGTTCGAGCTTAGAGGGATCTCTCATTGGGATCAGCAGAAGATGATGACCTACCTCTGGATGCTGACCAAACTAGGACCTGATGTTAGACTGGGGATGACTAAGACACAAGCCAAGAGCCATTATAAGAGTCTCTCCCCAATAAGCAAACTACTCAGCGTATACTGTGCCAAAGGAGGACTTCCAACACCTCACTACATCATCGAACGAGTGGACAGGACCCGAGAGGAACTGAGCGAGAGCGACCTGCCGTAACTCCCCGCCGATGAAGTGTATCGTCTTTATCAGCTATACGTGGAGAAGTACAAAGGTCCTCAGGGCTTCATCAAGAAAGAAGGCCTCGAAGTGCTCTATCGGTTCATGATGCGCCAGGTCAAGTACTATGCCGCACACGACCTTCAGATGGCTCTGGAGAGCAATATGAAGAAGGTCAACATGACCGCTTCACTCAACAAAGGACCTGAGATCGAAGGGTTTCCCAACAATCACGTGCACATCAGCTCAGTCCTACGCATCACCTACCACAATCCAATAGCAAAGAAGAATAGGTTGATGCTGAAGACTGAGATTCATAAGTTTTGCGATGGGACGCTAAAGGTCGTCAGGAAAAACATTGAGCAGAGGTTGGAAGAAATCAACAGAGACACTATGCTGAGGATCCACAAGTTCGTGAGAGAACAGCCGCTCCTAATGGAATTGCTTGAAGATATCGAGGAGCGACTGGAGCTTAGGATCACGCTGAGGAACTACGAGCATGCGCTGGGCTTGCGCAGATCGTATTACGCCCGACGAGAACAAACGGCGTAGAGACGCAATCAAGCACAAAGGGGGAGATTGTAGAATACTATTTGTAATTGTGCTTGATTTCATTAGTTGTCCTTGTAATTAGGGGCGTTCTGTATAGTAGTCCTTAGATTAGGACTAGTTTGATATTTATACCAAGTTTGTTTGGTATAAATACATGTAAATCAATTGAGCTGAATAGAGAAAGTTTTTAGAATTGATCCGAAAGGCTTGCAATTCGATTTCAGAGAGAGAAACAACAGTAACTTTCTCACTCTACTCGAATTCTCTCTCTTGTTCTTCATTTGAGTTTTTCGATCGAATTCAATTGCTTATCATAAAAGTCGAATTACTATGAATTCTAGCCTAGGATCGTAGAGTTGTTAATCGTAGGACCTAACAATTGGTATCAGAGCCGAGCGTGTTAGGATTTGAATCGAAATTAGGATCGAATTTTGAAATCTGAAATTTTTCTCGCGAGTTACTGTTCATCGCGATAGCGAAATTGGCACTGTTCATCGCTGACTTTCAATCTGATTTTTCTTACTTCGACTTGTTTTGATGTTATTGATGTTCGATTGTGTGTTTCTAATTGATCTGAGCTAATCTTCGTTCGATCGAACCACAAATTTTAGCGAATTTTGAAAATCTGATCGAAATTGTTCTTTGGAGCTTCATTCTGATTTCTTTAAAATTGGACTGATTTTGCTTGGATTGAGCTGAATTGAGTGTTAGTTCTTGTCAATTTCTTGATTTCGATCGATTACCCGGACTTTGGTAGACTGATTCGCTGTTTTCGTTCCGATTTGCGATAATATGTGTTCTTCGTGAAATTCATCAAATTCTGGAAAAATTCATCATGTTTTGCTGTTTTCTGGTTTGATTATGTGTTTGAACTGTTATTCTATGATTTTCAATCAATAACCCATGCTTAATCTGCATTATTAATTGTTTTGTGTTGAATTCTTAATTTTCTGCTGTGTGTTCGTAAGCTTGAGTGATAGCTTTTCAATATACTACTGTTTGAAAAAGCTGAAAGCGACAAAGTACTTGAGCGAGAAACTAATGCGAGCGAAAAAAATTAGCTAATGACAAAAATCAACAGTACATACTAACAATCGTAAAAAATTAGCTAGCGAAAAACACTGTACACGATCGAAAATCCCATATCAATGAGAAACAACTAAAAATTGAAACAGTTCCATTCTCGGGAATTTTCTGAGATAAAATTGATCGAAAATGGAATTTCATCTACGGTTTATATTTCGATTTCAAAATTTCGCTGCAAATTGATGTTTCTAGGCTTCGATCGAGTGTCTCAAACGTCTCTGTGCTAAAATCTGATCGATCGAAACAATATTTTGTGCAAATTTTGAAAATTAATCGAAAATTCATTTTTGTGTTCTTCGTGAAATTTCGAAACATTCGATAGATTTTACTTCGAGTGTGCTAAATTGATTGTTCGTTCATGCTTAGTGCTTGATTCCGATCAATAACCCAGGCTGAATTTGAACGATTTTGTGTTTGACTGAGATTTCTCTGTTTTGGTTTGCAATCCGTACACCTCTGTTCGACTGTGGGTCATCTCTGTTTTGCATTCTTCATCGTTAAAAATTTCTGTTTTCAATCGAGAAATCGATTAACGCTCGCAAAATCTGTTCGAGAAAGGTTTTCGATCGATAAATCGTTCTGAATTTTTTTTCGATCGAGAAATCTGCCATCGTCTTCTTCGCGTCAGCTTGGGTGCTCACCTCTGTTCATCGTGCAACAGCGAAAAACAATTTTGTTTAACCCTCGAAAAATCTGTTCAACACGAGAAACATTGGTCAACGCTCGAAAATCCGTTCGAGAAAGGTTTATGATCGCAAAATCTGTTGTCTTGAAATTTTTTTCGATCGTGAAATACAGCTTCGTCTTCTTCGGTGGTTCACATACAGAGGAAATACAATTGCAGGGCAAATTGCATTCCAAGTCCCAGAAATATTATTTTTTGTCCCTCTAGTTATATTTCCGCCCAAATAGTTTTCAATTAAGTCCTGAAAATTCTGATCTAGTCCAAATATTTTTCAATTTAACCCCAGAACTTACAATTTTATTGATTTCTCACTCATTTACGTGAGTTTACGATCGCAAATTCTGTTTAGTTGCTTTTACAGGTTTGTCGTCGCAAAACTTAGTTTTCGCCCGCAAAACTTTTTGCGATCGAAAAAGTTGATTTTAAAGGTTTAGATATTAAAATCTCAAAACGACGACGTTTTATCAAATTGCAAAACTTTTACGAACGTAAATCAAACTGTTTGAATTCAAATCTATTTTATAGAAACAGTACCTTGTCGAAAAATTGTACAATCGAAAACAGTGCGCTACATCTTCAGTCGAAAAACTTTTAATCAATTTTTTTTCGATCGAAAACAATAACAAATTGGCATATTATAGAAAAAGATTTTGGTAAATACTATTAAATTTTTTAATCAAACCTTATTAAACTAAAAACTTTTCGAAACTGAAATGTTAAAAGCCAAATATTTTAATCGATATTCAAAATTCAAATCCATAAAACACGTCAACGATCAAAATATCCAACCCAAAATTAAACTACAATAAAAACATTATGAATCCAACTATAAAGAAATTACAAGACGAAGTAAAAACATTACAAGACAAAGTAACTGAGCTAAATCGTCTCGAACTCAAATCAACTCAATGGAATGAAGTCACTGAACAATATGAGATTATCCTAACATATCGCAATATCTGGTACACTAGAGTTATCTCTTTAGAGAAAATTATTGCGAAGCTAGTAGAAACTAACACATCCTATCAGGAGGCTGTGATTCCTAATTCTACATTGTTTAACATGTTAGAATCCTTACAAACTGGGTATGCTAACATGAAAAATGAGCGGAAAAGTACAAGGGAGTTAAAGGACGAATTAACTAAGTCTAAGGAGAAAATAGCTAGTCTCGAATTAGAACTTAGAAGCTCTAATGTGAAAATAGATGAACTAACTAAGAGCTTGAATTTTAGTGAGACTAAGCATATTGAACTAGAGAAATATAGTTCTATAGTGAATGAACTTGAGGACAGGCTAGACAACAACCATAAGTGTCTTGTTAGGAATTTAGACGAGAAAAGTCTCCTTAAGTGTAGACTAGAAGTTGAGAGCAAAAAGGTCACTAGTCTAGAAGCCGAAGTAGATAAATCTAATTCTAAGATTAGTGAATTAAGAAAGAGTCTAGACGTCTGTCAAGCCGAGAAGAGCACTGCTCAAAATAACTATGCTTTCTTAAGAGAAGAACGTCGGAAGCTCTACTCTAAGATTAATCAATTAGAAAATCTTCTTGCGATTTCTAAGACCAAAGGAGCACAATCTCGTCATTCTGAAAATTCTTCTTCCGTCGATATACCTCATATTCTTAAGAAAATAGAGGATTTAAATTCTACACTAGAAACGGAAAGAAAGAATTTTGAAGTAGAAAAGAATACACTTCTAACGGAGATATCTAGTCTGAAAGCTTCCTCGTCTTCAAAACATGATCAAGGAACGCAAACAGATGATCTCTTTCCTACCATCGAAACGACTTTTACTAATTCTACTTCAATTTTGACCAAAGTTGAAATTCAAAGTAAAAGTCCCGCACTTTCTATAGCTAAGGAACAAGTCCCATGGAAATGGGAGAACGGAAAAGCTCCACAACGGAATCATAAAGACCAAAAGTCTTCCTCTCCTGTTCCTAAAAAGAAAATCTTTCACGAAAATATTTCAAGTTCTAGCGGACAAACTTCATCTTGTGCTTCAAATGATTCTACTATTTTTTCATTTAAAAAGCCTAGACTTGAAAATAATTTTCGTAATTCTTATTCTCATGTGAAAAATGTGCATTCTCCACGTAGGAATTACGACAGTTCTACTTTACATGCTTATCACTCTATTTGCTCGTATTCTTACATAAAGTATCCAGTCAATATTTGTTCCGAAAAGCATTTATTACGATTAGGTACCGAGAAGACCTTTACAAGTACATATTCTAGGAGCACATATTCACATGCTAGAATTACTTATCCGTGTAAAATCAAGCAAAAATGGATTCCTAAGTCGGATATCAAGTCACAAAGTCCTAGTCAAATATGGACTCCTAGGACTAAATCTTCGACCAACTTAGGCTCACAATATAATTTTACACGATTTACGACTAACTCGTTTTTTGCTAATAAGGGAGGACCCATACGACAATGGGTACCAAAGTCCCGATAGTTTTGCAGATTTCCCTCATGTGTGGAATTCGACGAGGTATATTTCAAACTTACATATGCATATGAGTTTCGTCGAAAAAAATATATACCTATTTTCTTTGAAAACTTTTCAAATGATACATTTTCGATATGTTTCATCGCTTAAATGGTTGTAAGATTTTCAATTGCATATTACGAACGGAAACGATGATATCATTTTTCGATTAATACTTTCAAATGAGCTTTAATTGAGGGGGAGCTACTCATTATTTTAATAAGACCACCCTTTATATTTTTAAGGAAGCACAAATTTTAATTCTTGAGGGGGAGAAAACTTACAATGAGCGATTTAAGGGAACAAGATTCTTAATATTCATCAAGCTAACTACGCCAATTACTAGGGGGAGAAAATTTATTTTCGAAGCATTGTTTTGGGGAGATATAATACTACTTTATCAATAATGTACATATATATATATATATATATATATATATATACATATATCCAAGAAAAGGGGAAATATGAAAAAAAGTGAGATAAAAAAAAAGAAGAAGAAAAAAAAAAGAGATAAAAGAAAAAAAGAAAAAAAGAGAGGAATGTACATTATTGCCTCATATTATTAATATGTTTTCTTTTCCAAGATTGTGTAGCTACACAGTTCAGTTTGTGAACAATCTTTAATTTTTTTTCCTCTTCAATTGTTGGTGATGATAAAAAAAAAGCAAAAAAAAACAAAAAAAAAGAAAAACGAAAAAAAATGAGAGAGATAAAAAAAATCAAATCTGTTTGATATGCTTCTCGGATTTATTCTCCCACATCCAAAGATGGACGTACCACGAAGAATCTCGAGCTTTCAAACGGACAAAATTTTCCAAAGACGATGGCGACGATCTAAGTGAAGATCAAATGCTCCGTACTTTCATCGACCGGCTCCGGCTTGCTAATTCAACTAGAGCAACACTTCTCACATACCCCGGAAGCACGGATTTCATGTTCCTATGGTTCAATCTAATCCGACTTGATCCTAACCCCGGAACGCGTTCGAGCATTTGAGACCAAGCAAGATTATTTCGATGATGCCTAGGAAGTCTTTGAAGATACATCACTCCCTTATCTTACATAATTTTCGGACCAAACCCCATAGGTACAGGTGCTAATTTTAATTAGCTCCCGGGTAGAAGTCGTCGCATTAGGTCCAACGGCGCATGCACAACCGAGCCTTACCCACTCGTCTATCTCTCAAAAGATAGGTGTTTCATAAATCACGGGGAGCCACGTATGCTATCACCGTTTCACTCGGAAACGGGAGATATTGAACTAAGTGGTATTCCTCCCCGTACCACGCTTTTATTGATCATTCGCGTCTAATGTCTCCTCACTCCCCAAAATTTTCAAATTTTTAGGACATACACTTTTTAATACACCTAATCTTTGTGATTACGTTAGAACTTCCGTAGACATGTTTTTTTTAAAAGACATGCTTCAAAGATCGGAAGGAAGTCCGACCGTTGCAACATCAAAGCAACAATGGTTTCGGCCATCTTCTATGAGCTTTGCTCCTAGTTGATGTCAACGGGATGCCTATGTGGCCCCGGTACTCTTTTCGACGGATTGCCTTTGTGGCTCCATCCGGTTATTACCCACACCGACCTTTTTGTATGTCCTTTTTCTACCTCCAAATTAACATGCCGAAGTCGTTCACACGATTCGTCATGAGGGGGAGAAGGGGTTATGCATACACAATCGGTCGGTCCACCCACCAAATTCCGCCGTGCGTACCACTCTGAAACCGGGCTCTCTCACAACGCCACAAAGGAAGCTCGGTACAACTTAAAAATCAAAGAAAGAGACGGCCTACATTCTTCCGGAACTAGAGACGCTTCTTCGAGGCCGAACCAGACAACTTCCATTGGAGAAGACGAATCTGGCGAAACGGAGAAGATGGCTAAAACCCGAGCCCTCTCCTCGATTTTCTCATGCCCCTTGCTTCCGAAGAAGAAGCAAGGACCGAGGACCGAACGACACGTGACTCAAGCATCATCAAGGACTGAAGTTGCCAACGATGTCCACTGAATCAAGGACCAAAGTTGCCGACTATGTCCACTGCATCAATGATCGAAGTTGCCAACCGTGCTCACCTCTCCAAACCTCACATCGGATTCCCCGATCTCAACACAAGGTTCAAATACGGGGAGTTTCGTGTGCTTTCTGGAACGCGAACTTTCTAAATCCGGCAAGCATCGTACATCTTATGGCATTTAGGAGAAGAACTTCAAAGGAAGATTCGAAGAAATAGCCGATGCCTAGAAGACCAGGTGAGCTTGAAGATATTCTAAAGAGGATATTTCGAGGACTCGAGGACACTTTCCACTTGCAAGACGAAGACAACCCGCGCTATATTGGAAATTGAATACAAAGGGGGAGATTGTTGGAACTATTTAATTGTATTCAATTAATATAGTTGTCTTAGTCTTGCTATGCAATTAGTAGTCTTGGGTTAAATTGTAATTAGTCATTGTATAGACTACTTGTGTAAATATACCACAAGGTGGTATATATAAGTGAACTCCTAAGAAAATTAGGAGTGCGCTTTGTATAGTTTCTGATCGAAAAATTAGAATTGGAAATTTTAGAGAGAAAATTTCAAGCGCCTTTGTGTTCTTCAACGTCGTTTCTCTCTCAAACCTCAACGTTGGTAAATCTCAATCGTAAGTGTTCGTATTCTTCAGATTTACTATCCGATTCTTCGTGTTGATCTAGGTTGGATAAAAAAGGACCTAACAAGGCCCATTGATAATTTTTCGCTCGAAAAACTGAGGTTGCAAAACCTTTTCGACCCAGTTTTTCGTTGATTAGTTTCCTAATTCTATCAGATTGACCTTTTTATGCAACGAAATCACATCATCACTCCCTCTATGCTTTAAAATAAATGCAATTAACTCCCTGTAGGTCTGAACAGTAACATATGGCTCTTGGATGAAATCTGAAAATTTGGACCACTTAGAGCAAAAATGTTAGAAATATTAGAGTTAATCAACAATTATTTTAAACATGCTCCCCATGAGTTCATTGACGAGTGAAATTAGCTCCATGTCTTGAAGAGTCGACGTTTCATTCCTTAGTTGTGTTCAAAAAATTTCTGCAACACTTAAAGAAAAACGTCAAAAATATTTGGAGCTACTAACATGATTTTTCCGCTCCCCCTCAAATAATGCGCCTAAATTGATTTAACATGCAAACCTAAAAAAACAATTCAAGTCACGAACATATAATACGCAATTTAATCAATTAAGCATAGATACATGGCCCCCTAAACATGTTGTTGAATATGATTTTAATTGTGCATTGATTTAATTACCTGTCCTTGTAATTAGGGGCTTGATGTATAGTTGTCCTTAGTTTAAGACTTAGTTTGTAATTTATACCAAGCTTGTTTGGTATAAATAGATGTACAAATATTGAGCTAATATAGAAGATTTTAGAATTTGATCCGAAAGGCTTGCAATTCGATTTCTAGAGAGCGAAACAAAAATATCTTCTCTCATTACTAGAGATTCTCTCAAAAGCTCTCCAAGGTGGTTTTCGATCGAAATCTTATTCTATGCAATTCTTATCGATTCCTTTGGAATTCATGCCTAGTATCATAGAGTTGATTAATTAGGACCTAACAATTGGTATCAGAGCAGATTCGTTCTGTTTTGAATCGAAAATTGTTAGAATTGTATCGAAATTTTAATTCTGACACTGTTCATCGAAGAACAGTTTTGGCGCGAAATTCAATTTCGATCTAATAGCTCACTTCTGTGCTTATTTGACTTGAATTTGATGATTATGTGCTCATCTTAGTGATATAAGTTGATTGCGATTAGATCTGCAGATGTTTGAACTTTGATTTAGCAGATTTGATTTGATTCGAAAAGTTACAGTTCGCGTGAAGAACAGTTTGAACATGTTCTGATTTTGCTCAAATTCGACATATTTTGCTTAATGAGGTGTTTAATCGCCTGTTCGTGCGTAGTAAGTAGTTGATTTCGAGCAGATAGGTGTAATTTCACGGTCTATTCATCATTTTTGCTTGAATCAGTGTTAATTGTATTTTGTGATTTTTTGCGATCATCTTAAAGTTTTTCACTAGATTCTTCAATCAGTTTAATTTCTCGATCGAGCGCGAGAATCTTTCTCGATCAGAATACGAAGTCAGACCTAAAGTCGTTTCTGTCAAGAACGACTTTAGTAGAAAAATTTCTCGAGCATTAATTAGCGATAAACTTCTTCGACAAAGACCAATTCTGACTTTGTGTGCATAAACTTATTGTCGAAAAAACTTTTTCGGTCAGACTCCTCTGTTTGACTAAGCGAAAACCTTTGGCGTCCGAGAAACTTTTTCAGTCATCGAATTTATTTTGACCCAGCGAGAAACTTATTAAAAATACTGTTTCTCTGCGCTCGAAATAAATTCACGATCCAAATTTTTTTCTCGACCAATAGATTTTGAGCAATTTTTCTCGTTCGTAGAATTTTTCGCTGACATACTCTCTCGCACGAGAACAGTAACAGTGACAATTTTTCTCGATGAATTAATTTTTGATCAAACTTTAAAGGTTGAGTCAAAAATAATTCTCGAATCTAATCTAGAATCAGACGCTACTAACTAGTCGGCTTTTTGGGAAGCACATCACATCAGTTCAAGACATCAAAACAACAAACAAAGATCCTACATCAACTCGAAGAAGACATGGATGCTTACTCACTAGGAAATGATAATCATCCTCCAATTCTCAAGAGAGGCGAATATACAGTCTGGAGAAGCCGATTTCAAAATTTCATAGAGCTAAAGGAACAGGTAGAAGACCTTCTCTCATCAATTGAGCAAGGTCCAGCTCAGTTCACGAAAGATGTTCCCGGGGACAACACTGCTAACCCTCCAATTCCTGCATCTAGGCGACTGAAAGAGCCTAGGGAATATACTGCGGAGGAAAGAGTGAGAGCAAAAGCTGATCTAGTAGCCAAGGACACGCTTATGCAAGGAAACCCAAATGATATCTATCGACAGATCGATAGTATTCAAACCGCCACGGGAATGTGGGATGAGCTGCACAAGATGTAGGACCCCAGTCCCTGTAAATTAGGTCGGCCAATAACTTACGTATATGACCTATTTGATTTCATATTAATTTCGTATATGTTATATGCTCATGTGATGTTACGAACTTTATGCTCGTGAGTGTTACAAGCATTATGTGCAATTAAGTGCCAATGATATGAATTCGTGATGACCCCTAACCTAGGAAAGGAGAATTTTTCGAAAATAATAAGGAAGATGCAATTTTAGATGGGCTAAGATTTCCTATGGACTAGGAATTTAACTATTGTTGGGTTAGGAATTAACAATAGGCCCAAATTGCAGGGAATCAAACTTGAGACAATATTCCTTGGTTTAAGGAAGGGCCACGCCTACTCTATGCCTCACCCACCCTAAGTAAAAGAAAATATCTAATCAAGAAATCAAAACACACTAATCTCACCCAACTAACGAAAACTCAAAAAGGAGAAGAAGGAGTTGACGAAAGGAGTTCCACCCAAAGAACGCACCAAGTAGCTTGGGGTTCGAAATTTGTAAGTTAAATGCCCTCCCTAAGTTTTTTAACTCGTACCCTAGGCCTAGTTTGATGTATTTATGACATTAAAAGCAAAGTAGTTGAAGAAGGGCACGAGAACCCTAGATGCGGAACATAGATCCGTATTTAAGTTGTTATTTGGGCAAATTAGTGACCGGATAGTACAATGTATTATTTAGAACCTAGAAATTTTGCTTCTAAGAAAGAACCGCACGACATTGGTATCAAAAAGGGATAGAATGCAGAAGTTTCGACTGGATGAATTAGGAAGAAGGCAGTTTCGATGAGATGAGTGATTTTGATGTTTCGATCGAAAGTGAGTAATCGAAATAGGGTTTCGGGCGACGGTTGGATAATTGAAAGTTAGTCTCAATTAAGCCGATTGTAAATAGTAAATTTAACAAGCTATGAGTTTCGACCGAAACTCACATTAATAAATGAGTAATCGATCGAAACTCAATCCCGATCCATGAAATTAATCGAAAGTCATTAATAACTTTGCATGGTTTCGATCGAAACCCAAGATGACGCCATGCACACGTCAGGACATGGCCAAACTTGCATGGTTTCGACCGAAAGTGATACTTTCCCATGCCAAGTCTCGATCGAAACTAAGGTGAGGTCATGATGATGAAATACCTGGGCGAAACTCCCCTTCAAGCCCATGCAATCGATTGAAATTAGCCTCTACACATGCAAGGTTTCGATCGAAACTAGGATGATATCATGATGACCTAATGACTCGGCGAAACTCAAGTTGATTGAAAGTGGAATCGATCGAAACCCTCAAAATTAATTTGAAATGATCCTCTATCCATGGAGGGTTTCGATCGAAATCAAGATGAGGTCATGCCGACGTAGAAACACGGCGAAACCCATAGTCTATCACGCAACATCGAGCGAAACCCCTAATTTGATCGAAAGTGATCCTTTAGTGTGCATAGTGTTGATCGGCACTAGGAATTGAGGAACTTCAATTGGACAAAATTAAATCGGGCGAAACCCTACAAATTAAATGACTTTCGTCGAGCTTAGAATTGAAATGTTATAAGTTAGGAATTTCTTAAGGATCGAAACTTAGCTTTAGCATAACGTGGTATGGAGTCAATTCACTTAGGAAACTTAACAAGGCAAATCAATTGACTTGGAGTCTAGGAAATTAATACAAGTCCAAATAAGTAGTGTAACGAAAACTAATTATTTCGACAAGTTAACCAAGGAAAACAAGGTACTAATACTCTAACAATTTTTATTTAAAAGGTCGAACGTTAGGAAAGAACGAGGAAGCACGCTAATTAAAAGCTTGGACGACAGGTAAGTAGAAATCCAACTACGACACGTAACTTGCCTGCGTATGATTATGTGGTTTCGTGCTTATGTGACTTTATGTGGAGTGTGTATGTATAGCATGACCTCATTTTATGCATGATAGCATGATCTGCATATTTTTACGAGCATGGTATGAGGATTTGCACGCATGCGTAGTATATAAGACGCGAGGTACGAGCGTGCATAAGATCGCTTGTGTGCGATGTATACTCGCCGATTTTGGCGTTTGTGTCGACTCGAATGAAGAGTCTCAGCTCCCCTATGCAGCCATGGCGAATGAAGCCATAAGGCCTGTATAAGAGGCTGGGGGAACACCCCGTATGCGGGAGATGCAACCTGGAGGATGCTGCCCGGGGCACGCGCTGAGTAAGGGAAGATTCATTCGGGTGACCTTCTAGTGCGTGAACACTTACCGGGTGGGAAGATTCCTTCGGGTGACCTCCGCGGTTAGTGGCCTCGGTGTCGGCTACCAGTGAGAAGCGTCCGCGTGGAGGCCACACTGAGTAAGGGAAGATTCCTTCGGGTGACCTTCTAGTGTGTGAACCTCCACATATGTACGAATCCTTAGTGGATTGAGATCTCTATGATATGGCGCATAGTGGGATAGAAAGCCGAGGGCCCATATGATGTACGAGTCAAGAAAAGAGTATGAGTGTAAGAAAAGAGTACGAGTATAAGAAAAAGAGTATGAGTGTTAGAAAATGACGGCGTGGATTGTCGATCGTTAGGACACGTGCATACATGCGTAATTTCTGCTTTCTGAGCCTCGGTGGCTCATCCTTACGTTACGTGTTGTAGGTACGGACGATCACGGTACGTGACCCGATTTTTTTACGCAAGGTCAATCTTTTGAAGCTATTCGGCTGCTTTTGAGGTGGGAGTATGTGTATGGATGACGACCTGTGAAGGCCGGGCGCACTTTTGCTGCACACACACGCACTTATATTTTGCGTAGATACGATCAGGAAACTGTAGAACATTCTTTTGACTTATATGTAAGACTTCCGCACAGAGTTTTAAAAATGAAAAATTTTATCCGTAATTTCATGCCTTTGCGCGACAACACACCATTAAGCACTTAGGATTAGAACGGAATACGAGGTCGGACGACGGGTCCTGACAGAGTGGTATCAGAGATTCGGTCACAGGTCCTGCAGACTGTCCATACACACACACTCAAAAGCGCGGAAGCGGCCTTGCCTGTAAGTACACTGTTATGTGACTTTTATGTATGGGTTGATTCATTGGCCTTAGGAAATTGTCAGGACAGGTTGAGAATGGTAAGACTTAGGGGAGAAGGAAGTAGGGAATCAGATCAGGGTAGGGATACCAATAACCCTCCTGATAGCCGGGATGCTACCATCCTGCAACTCACCGAACTGGTCCGACAATAATCGACCCAGATTCAGCAGCTGATCCAACAGCAGAACGTTGGTGGCCAATCAGCCGGCTTACCTTCCCCACCTGAACGAATCGAGATGATCGGGGAGAGATTCAGAAAGCTTAATCCTCCTTTGTTTGAGGATGCTGTAGACCCCACTTCCGCCGAGGACTGGTTAAGGACGCTGGAGAACATGTTCCAGCATAGTCGCACTCATGAGGCGGAGAAAGTCATGTGCGCTGCCTACCTTTTGAGGGGGAGCGCTGGGCACTGGTGGGATACCATCTCAGCCATCGAAAACCCTCTAACGATGAGCTAGGATCGGTTTAAGGAGATCTTTAGAGGAAAGTACTACACCACCACTGTCAGAGCCCAGAGGATGAACGAGTTCATCAACCTCCGCCAAGGGGCAATGACAGTGGCGGAGTACATCAAAAAGTTCGAGCAGCTCTCGAGGTTCGCTGCTCATATGGTCTGTACGGACGCGCTCAAGATTGAGCGGTTCATGGAAGGGTTGAAGCCCGAGCTGTACAGAGATGTGAGTATGGCCGGGAACGAGGAGCCACGTACGTGCAAGTGGCTGAGAGGGCGCTAGTGGCGGAGCAGGCAGAGGCCAGAATTGCTCGCGCCCAGGAAGCGAAGCGCAAGTTCGTACAAGGACCGCAAGGGAGCGGAAGCAATCCAAAGCGGCAGTTCGTAACCAAGGGTGGAAAACTGAATTTCCCAAATCGACCAGGACCACCCCCACAGTTCAACCCTAACCACGGTAGACCCCAGCTGGACCTACCCGTATGGCCGAAGTGTGCACGGAGGCACACGGGAGTCCTCAACTCCCAGAACGCCATCTGCTTCAAATGTGGCAAGACGGGCCACTATCTTAGGGCGTGCCCGGAAAGTGGATCCGGAAGTCAAGCTGGAAACCAGGCAGCACCACCAAGGGTACCGGCCCGGGTTTACATTTTAACGTCTGAGGAAGCGGAAAACAACCCGGCCGTGGTGACAGGTACCCTCCTCGTCTATCAAACCCCCACATGCATCCTAGTCGACTCAGGAGCGACACACTCGTTCGCGTCCACTAAGTACGTCACGAGGGTAGGAGTTACGCCTCACCGAGCTGAGTGCGAGTTCAGGGTAACAGATCCGAATGGGAATCCCACCCAAACTAACCACGTTTTACGAGATTGCCCAATAGTAATCGGGGATAAGGAACTGCCCATAGACCTCATAATAATCCCTATGAATGATTATGAGGTGATCTTTGGAATGGATTGGCTATTGAAGTACGGAGCTGTCATAGACTGCCACCGCAAGATAGTCACGCTCAATATGGACGGGGATGAACCCCTTAAGTTCGTAGGAACTAGCAAGGGAACAATGATCTCTAGGATATCAGCGTTAAAAGCCCAACGATTGATCAAATCAGGGTGCGAAGCATATCTGGTGTTCGCTATCAAGTCGGAGGAGAACTCCTCTCTGAAGTTCGAGGAAGTGCCGGTAGTCAAGGACTTCCCCGACGTATTCCCTGAGGAATTACCGGGACTACCACCCGAACGGGAAATAGAATTTTCCATAGAACTGGTACCTGGAGCGGCGCCAATATCTAAGACCCCATATCGGCTAGCACCGACGGAAATGAAGGAGTTAAAGGACCAACTCGACGAACTCATGAAGAAGGACTTCATACAGCCGAGTTTCTCTCCCTGGGGAGCGCCGGTGCTATTCGTGAAGAAGAAGGATGGGTCCATGCGATTATGCATTGACTACCGGGAGTTGAACAAGTTAACAATCAAGAACAAGTACCCACTCCCTAGGATAGACGATCTGTTCGATCAACTACAAGGCGCAACGGTTTTCTCCAAGATCGACTTAAGATCGGGCTATCACCAGTTAAAGATTCGGAAGGAAGATGTCCCGAAGATGGCCTTTAGTACCCGTTATGGCCATTACGAGTTCCTAGTGATGCCATTCGGGTTAACTAATGCGCCCGCAGCTTTTATGGATTTAATGAACCGGGTGTTCAAACCTACCTAGATAGGTTTGTCATCGTCTTCATAGATGATATCCTAATCTACTCGAAGACGAATGAGGAGCACGAAGAACACTTGAGAATAGTTCTGAGTATATTACAGGACAAACAACTATAGCCAAGTTCAAGAAGTGCGAATTTTGGCTCGACCAAGTCGCCTTCTTGGGGCATATAGTATCAGGAGAAGGGATTTCTGTAGACCCGAAGAAGATAGAAGCCATTAGCAACTGGCCCAGACCGACCAACGTAACGGAAGTACGAAGTTTCCTCGGTCTGACGGGTTACTACAGGAAAATCATCAAGGATTTCTCAAAGATAGCGTCTACACTGATGAGGCTGACCAGGAAGAATACGCCATTCCAGTGGACCACAGAATGCGAACAGAGCTTTCAAGAACTGAAAGAACGGCTTACAACGGCCCCAGTTCTCACGATACCCGCGGGAACTAGAGGATTCACCGTGTATAGTGATGCGTCGAAAAACGGGTTAGGGTGTGTGCTAATGCAGAACGGGAATGTAGTAGCATACGCCTCTCGTCAACTAAAGGAGTACGAGAAGAATTACCCGACGCACGACTTAGAATTGGCAGCAGTGGTCCTTGCTCTCAAGATTTGGAGGCACTACCTCTATGGAGAGCGGTGTGAAATATACACAGACCACAAGAGCCTCAAGTACTTCTTTACGCAAAAGGAGCTAAATATGAGGCAGAAGAGGTGATTAGATTTATTCAAGGATTACGACTGCGTAATCAACTACCACCCAGGCAAGGCGAATGTAGTAGCCGATGCCTTAAGCCGAAAAGCAGTGAGTGCTGAACTGCAACTGCTGGAAGTAGAAGTTGTACAACTAGGCAAAGTTGAAGCGCAGCTAGCAGCTTTGACTCTGCAACCAACGCTGCTAGAGCAAATTAAGACAGCGCAAGGAGTAGACGAGCTCTACACGAAGATCAAAGAAGCGCAACTGGAACTACCAACGGGAGACCTCATAATACGGGAAGATGGACGACTGTATTTCAAGAACCGGTTGTACGTGCCAGACGACGCCGAACTACGACGACTGATAATGACAGAAGCATATGCCACTGCGTACTCAGTACATCCAGGAGCAACGAAGATGTACAGAGGCTTAAAGAAAAACTATTGGTGGCCAGGCATGAAAAAGGACATCGCGACTTTCGTGAGTCAATGCCTGGCGTGCCAGCAGATAAAAGCCGAGCATCAAAGGCCGGCGGGAACCCTACAACCGTTACCCATTCCAGAATGGAAATGGGATAACATTACCATGGATTTCGTAGTAGGACTGCCGAGGAATGGAAAGGGCACGACGCGATTTGGGTAATCGTCGATCGACTAACAAAGTCTGCCCATTTCCTACCAATTAGTACGACGTTTTCCATAGAACGAGACGCGGAGCTGTACATCCAAGAGATAGTACGACTGCACGGCGTTCCATCGTCCATAGTCTCGGATCGTGACTCCAGATTTCTGTCGAAGTTCTGGACGAGCTTGCAAAAGGCAATGGGAACAAAGCTGTCTTTTAGCACCGCCTACCATCCGCAGATGGACGGTCAATCGGAAAGGACAATCCAGACGTTGGAGGACATGCTGCGAGCATGTGTACTCGATTTCAAAGGAAATTGGAGTAGATACCTTCCACTGATCGAGTTCTCGTACAATAATAGCTACCATGTTACAATTGGGATGGCACCATACGAAGCGCTATACGGGCATAGGTGCAGGTCCCCAGTACATTGGGACGAGGTCGGGGAACGGGCAATGTTAGGCCCCGACATAGTACAAGAAATGACGGAAGCCATCACTGCCATACGAGAAAGAATGCGCACGGCACAGAGTCGACAGAAAAGCTATGCAGATCGAAGGCATCAACCACTGGAATTCAAAGAAGGCGATATGGTGTTCGTAAAAGTATCGCCGATGAAGGGCGTGAAAAGATTCGGGAAGAAAGGGAAACTGAGCCCTAGATACATTGGTCCCTTTCGAATAGTAAAGAGAGTTGGCGAGGTATCCTATCAACTAGGGATGCCAGCATCGCTATCGCAAGTACATGACGTGTTCCACGTCTCGACACTACGGAAGTACTTAGTCGACCCGAATCATGTTCTAGAAAATGGGTCCCTACACCAACAATTGAAACCAAATCTGAGTTACGAAGAGATTCCGGTGGAGATACTGATGTACGAGACCAAAAGACTAAGGAATAAAGATATTCCTTTAGTGAAGGTACTGTGGCGAAACCAGTCTACGCGAGAAGTAACCTGGGAATGGGAGGACGAATGAGAATTCGTTACCCCGAATTGTTCCACACGGGCTGATTTCGGGGGCGAAATCCTCCTTAAGGGGGGAGGATGTAGGACCCCAGTCCCGATAAATTAGGCCGGCCAATAAATTACGTATATGACCTATGTGATTTCATATTAATTTCGTATATGTTATAAGCTCATGTGATGTTACGAACTTTATGCTCATGAGTGTAGCATTATGTGCAATTAAGTGCCAATGATATGAATTCGTGATGACCCCTAACCTAGGAAAGGAGAATTTTTCGAAAATAATAAGGAAGATGCAATTTTAGATGGGCTAAGATTTCCTATGGACTAGGAATTTAACTATTGTTGGGTTAGGAATTAACAATAGGCCCAAATTGCAGGGAATCAAACTTGAGACAATATTCCTTGGTTTAAGGAAGGGCCACGCCTACTCTATGCCTCACCCACCCTAAGTAAAAGAAAATATCTAATCAAGAAATCAAAACACACTAATCTCACCCAACTAACGAAAACTCAAAAAGGAGAAGAAGGAGTTGACGAAAGGAGTTCCACCCAAAGAACGCACCAAGTAGCTTGGGGTTCGAAATTTGTAAGTTAAATGCCCTCCCTAAGTTTTTTTAACTCGTACCCTAGGCCTAGTTTGATGTATTTATGACATTAAAAGCAAAGTAGTTGAAGAAGGGCACGAGAACCCTAGATGCGGAACATAGATCCGTATTTAAGTTGTTATTTGGGCAAATTAGTGACCGGATAGTACAATGTATTATTTAGAACCTAGAAATTTTGCTTCTAAGAAAGAACCGCACGACATTGGTATCAAAAAGGGATAGAATGCAGAAGTTTCGACTGGATGAATTAGGAAGAAGGCAGTTTCGATGAGATGAGTGATTTTGATGTTTCGATCGAAAGTGAGTAATCGAAATAGGGTTTCGGGCGACGGTTGGATAATTGAAAGTTAGTCTCAATTAAGCCGATTGTAAATAGTAAATTTAACAAGCTATGAGTTTCGACCGAAACTCACATTAATAAATGAGTAATCGATCGAAACTCAATCCCGATCCATGAAATTAATCGAAAGTGATTAATCACTTTGCATGGTTTCGATCGAAACCCAAGATGATGCCATGCACACGTCAGGACACGGCGAAACTTGCATGGTTTCGACCGAAAGTGATACTTTCCCATGCCAAGTCTCGATCGAAACTAAGGTGAGGTCATGATGATGAAATACCTCGGCGAAACTCCCCTTCAAGCCCATGCAATCGATTGAAATTAGCTGCTACACATGCAAGGTTTCGATCGAAACTAGGATGATATCATGATGACCTAAGGACTCGGCGAAACTCAAGTTGATTGAAAGTGGAATCGATCGAAACCCTCAAAATTAATTTGAAATGATCCTCTATCCATGTAGGGTTTCGATCGAAATCAAGATGAGGTCATGCCGACGTAGAAACACGGCGAAACCCATACTCTATCATGCAACATCGAGCGTAACCCCTAATTTGATCGAAAGTGATCCTTTAGTGTGCATGGTGTTGATCGAAACTTGGAATTGAGGAACTTCAATTGGACAAAATTAAATCGGGCGAAACCCTACAAATTAAATGACTTTCGCCGAGCTTAGAATTGAAATGTTGTAAGTTAGGAATTTCTTAAGGATCGAAACTTAGCTTTAGCATAATGTGGTATGGAGTCAATTCACTTAGGAAACTTAACAAGGCAAATCAATTGACTTGGAGTCTAGGAAATTTATACAAGTCCAAATAAGTAGTGTAACGAAAATTAATTATTTCGACAAGTTAACCAAGGAAAACAATGTACTAATACTCTAACAATTTTTATTTAGAAGGTCGAACGTTAGGAAAGAACGAGGAAGCACGCTAATTAAAAGGTTGGACGACAGGTAAGTAGAAATCCAACTACGACACGTAACTTGCCTGCGTATGATTATGTGGTTTCGTGCTTACGTGACTTTATGTGGAGTGTGTATGTATAGCATGACCTCATTTTATGCATGATAGCATGATATGCATATTTTTATGAGCATGGCATGAGCATTTGCACGCATGCGTAGTATATAAGACGCGAGGTACGAGTGTGCATAAGATCGCCTGTGTGCGATGTATACTCGCCGATTTTGGCGTTTGTGTCAACTCGAATGAAGAGTCACGGCTCCCCTATGCAGCCATGGCGAATGAAGCCATAAGGCCTGTATAAGAGGCCGGGGGAACACCCCGTATGCAGGAGATGCAACCTGGAGGGTGCTGCCCGAGCACTCGCTGAGTAAGGGAAGATTCCTTCGGGTGACCTTCTAGTGCGTGAACACTAACCGGTGAACTCCGCGGTTAGTGGCCTCGGTGTCGGCTACCAGTGAGAAGCATCCGCGTGGAGGCCACACTGAGTAAGGGAAGATTCCTTCGGGTGACCTTCTAGTGTGTGAACCTCCACATATGTACGAATCCCTAGTGGATTGAGATCTCTATGATATGGCGCATAGTGGGATAGAAAGCCCAGGGCCCATATGATGTACGAGTCAAGAAAAGAGTATGAGTGTAAGAAAAGAGTACGAGTATAAGAAAAAGGGTATGAGCGTTAGAAAACGACGGCATGGACTGTCGATCGTTAGGACACGTGCATACATGCATAATTTCTGCTTACTGAGCCTCGGTGGCTCATCCTTACGTTACGTGTTGTAGGTACGGACGATCACGGTACGTGACCCGATTTTTTTTTACGCAAGGCCAATCTTTTGAAGCTATCCGACTGCTTTTGAGGTGGGAGTGTGTGTATGGATGACGACCTGTAAAGGCCGGGCGCATAGGAAGCTTTTGCTGCACACACACGCACTTATATTTTGCGTAGATACGATCAGGAAACTGTAGAACATTCTTTTGACTTATATGTAAGACTTCCGCACATAGTTTTAAAAATGAAAAAGTTTATCCTTAATTTCATTCCTTTGCGCGACAACACACTATTAAGCACTTAGGATTAGAACGGAATACGAGGTCGGACGACGGGTCCTGACACAAGATGATGCAACGAACAGAAGTCGGTATCAAGGCCAATAAGGCTAATATTCTCACAGCCTACGATTCATTCAGAGCTAAACCAGAGGAGTGCTTGCATGATCTATACCAGAGATATCTCACCCTCCTAAATGAGATGAGGAAAATCGAAATCTCTAAGACAAACATGGAAACCAACATCAGATTTCTTTCCTCCCTGCCTCGGAATGGAAAAAGAAATCCACTCAGATCAGACAGAATAAAGACCTTGAGGAGCTGGATATCCATGCCATGTTTGACAATCTTGCACAACACGAGGAAGACATAAGCGAGATTCAGAAGGAGCAGAAGGGCAAACTTATCGACGACTCAGTTGCCCTAGACTCAGACAGGAGGAAGATCGTCAAGCCTCCTACCCCCTCAGAATATGAAGAGAATCAGATTCAGACATGGAGCCTAACATGAAAATGCTGGGAAAGCAGCTGGCGCTAATTGGTAAAATGATAAACAAACAGTACTTCAAAAAGAAGTCCTCATCATCAGCCAATCGACTTAGGACCTCAAGCTCAAAGAACAAAGAACCTGCACCTGAGACTTCTGAGTTCAAGACCATCAAAGAACCGACCAAATGCTTTAACTGCGGAAAAACTGGTCATTACGCCCGAGAATGTACTCTCCCGAAGATGAGAGACACTAATTACTACTCCAGGAAGCTTCAACTTACGAAACAACAGGAAGCTGGAGTAGCTATAATGGCTGAATAAGACCACTGGCTCGAGGACACGTCTAGCTCAGAGGAAGAGAATCTAGCTCTAATGGACCTGCCAAGACAAACAATCAGACGCCGAAGACTCACACTCGACGGACGAGGACCAAGCATCTGATTCTTCACATGAGGTGATCTCTCCTTCCACATTATTGACCATGTTAGAATCATATCAATTAGCATACACTAACATGCAACGTGAGCAAAAAAGCGTAAAGGAAGTAGAAGAAACTAGCTAAGTCTGAGGAGAAAATAGCCAGTCTCGAATTAGAACTTAGGAGCTCTAGTGGGAAAATAGATGAACTCACTAAGAGCTCGAACCTTAGCGAGACTAAGCATATTTCGTTAGAGAAGCATAGCTCGAAAGTGAAGGAATTAGAAGACAGACTAGAAAGTAACTATAATTGCTTGACTAGAAATCTCAATGAGAAAGCTAATCTCAATTGTAGATTAACAGAAGCAACTTCCAAGACACTAATCTAGAAGCCGAATTAGATAAATTGAATACTAAGGTTTGTGAACTTATGAAGGACCTATATGCCTATCAAGCCGCCAAGGTAACAGTGGAGAATAACTTTGCTCTCTTAGGAGATGAGCGTAAGAAGCTATTTACTAAAATCAAGAAGTTAGAAGATCTTGTTGTGAAACGGGCACATACAGATCAAACTATATTCTTGAATCAGCCCAAGGACTTCGAATTCTATGACTATAGGTATGGTTTAGGCTATGAGAACCCACATAACCTCAAGAAAGTTGATTGCAAACAACTTTATGATATCTCGTACATGGGTCTCGAACTAACTTCTCTTATGAACATTACCAACTCAAAAGTAATATTTGAGGAAGAAGAAACCAAGAGACAAGCCAGTACAAGGGCTGAAATATCGAACTGAATTAACGCGACAAAACTTGGGTATCACCCAAGGGCTGGAGCCTTGAAACTGTTAATTTTCTTGAAGATCATTCTAAAAATGAGGAAGTTCAACATCATCGTTCTGAAAATTCTCTCTACATCCCTCCTATAGTTAAGAAGATAGAGGAATTACGAATTGCCTTAGATAAAGAAAGAGAGAATTTTGAAGCTGAAAAGACTAAATTCCAAAACGAGATGGACAATCTCAAAGCTTCCTCCATCTCAAGCACCATTTCTCACGCATCTTCTCCAAAATAAAGTATAATTCTGAAAGCGTTACGAAAGAAAAATCGTCTTCAAAAGATCATAAGTCTAAAAATAAAAATGTTAAAAATACTAACTCTAACTTTGTATCTACTACATCGACAGGGAGCGTAGCACTTGAGCTAGAGGAAACGAAAGCGAAAGTGTCCAGCTTAGATATTAAGAAGGAGCCCATAGATGTTAAAGTTACAAGCTCATCTTCTCCTTCTGTGAAAATAAAAGACACTCGTAGAAATAAAAGAGCTATTTCATCCCTCCAATTAATTGCTTCTACTTGTTCTTTAAAACCTATTATCTTCAGAAGCACCAACTTTGAAATAGGCTCTTCATCTACGAAACCAAACATCCATTCTAAGACAAATGCTTCTAGGATGACCCGCAGGAAACAAGATCCAGCCATTAAGAAAGCATATGGCGCTATACATGCTTGTTCTCACCTAAGGTATCCCGTTAAGGTAGAATCCCCCAAACACCTTAGGAGACTATCCAATGAGAATATCTTTTCCTCAATCAAGCCTATCAAAGCATTTGTTCGTGCTGAAATTAACATTTCCTGCCAGGTTCAACCCAAATGGGTTCCTAAGACTCCGCCTAGGAAGACAAAAACCGAAAAGGCCAAGTCTCCTACCACGGACAAAAGCAAATCCACATCTTTAAAGATGGTTTGGGTTGCTAAAGTCACTAAAAGCGATAAGTTAGGAACCATATCTGAACCTAAGACTAAATCTGCTAATCCACGAGGACCCATTTACAAGTGGGTACGTACCTAAAGTGCTCTAAATTGTTTTTGAAGATCCATCATGGGTGGTACCTCGACTCTGGTTGCTCCACACACATGACGGGAATACAAGAGCTGCTGAGCAACTACCACGACTGACCGAATAGAAAAGTAAGATTCAGAAATAACGACTCAGCCCCCATACTAGGAGTTGGGAACATCATTCTGGAAAATCTGACGATAAAAGATGTCTCTTACGTCGAAGGTCTCCGCCAGTTCAGCATAGGCCAATTCTATGACAAAGGCTTCCAGGTGGTCTTTCATGCTGACCGGTGTAGAATATTGGACAGTCAGAACAAAGAACTCCTGCAAGGACTTCGAAAATCTAATCTTTACACGATCAATCTGACGTCTGTGCAGACTACGACAGTTGTCTGCCTCGTCTGCCAGATTACAATTCAGAGGAACAGCTTATGGCATCAACGTGTGTCTCATATAAACATCAAAGCTCTTCAAAGACTATCAACGAGAAAGTTGGTTCACGGTCTACCAACAATTAGTCTACATAAAGAGCATCAGTGTTCGGCATGTCAATTAGGAAAAATGAAGCGAGCATCTCATCATTTTAAACTAGTTGCCTCCACTTCACGTCCTTTGGAATTGCTACATATGGATCTCTGTGGACCTATGCAGACACAGAGTATTAGTGGGCGAAAGTACGTACTAGTGATCGTTGATGATTACTCCCGCTACATAGAACGGGGTTGTTGAAAGGAAAAACAGAACTCTAGTAGAGGCTGCCCGTACAATGCTGATTCATTCCGACCTCCCACACTTTCTATGGGCTGAAGTAGTAAATACCGCCTGTTTCACTCAGAACAGGACGGTGGTTCACAAGCGCTTTATTAAAACTCCGTACGAAATAATAAACAAGGGAGTACCCAATATCTCATTCTTCAATATCTTCGGATGTGGCGAATGACAGAGAGCAACGTGCTAAGTTCGACCCTAAAGCATTCGAAGCCACATTCATTGGGTATTCATCAACGTCAAAGGCGTATCGAGTTTACATCAAGTCCAACCTATCAATCAAAGAAAGCTACAACGTCACTTTCCACGAAGTGGCAGAAATGGCTCATGCACGCCTCAGTTCAGGACCGGTACTAAACCCAATGGCTTCTGAATACGACAGTTCAGAACCCGTATAGACTGGTGTATTGGCGCAAAACCAACAGAAGATGGCAACAACTCCAGATTCGACGTCTGAAGAAGCACTGAAACTTGCGTTGGAAGATTTGGATTCTCTCTTTGAGCCCGTATATCGGTCAGAAAACATTATAGCAACACCGTTAGTGGAACCCCCACTCGTCGAGGCCAGTATACCGAGCTCTTCAGATGTCCCTACCTCACCTAATTCAGAATTACCACAGATCAATGACGGACCTACAACAGTAAATGAGGAAGTCTCTACAGAATCACTCAATCCAAATGCAGAATCTGAGTTACCTCTATCTCCTGACGAATCTGAAATCATTAGAGGTCTCAGTCCTCAAATGACCGATGCATCTAGCTCTGCACTACCCCATGAGCGAAAATGGACTCGAGCACATTCGGTTGATCAGATTATTGGTGATCCTTTACGTGGAGTACTGACACGTCATCAAAACAGTTTATTCAGCTGCTTCTTAAGCCAAAATGAGCCAACTAAGGTAATAGACGCACTAAAAGACCCGGATTGAGTGATAGCAATGCAAGAGGAAATTAACCAATTTGAGCGTCTTCAAGTGCGGACCCTAGTATCCTATCCACATGGGAAAACAATCATCGGAACGAAATGTGTATTTCACAACAAAAAGAATGAAGATGGCTAAGTGATTAGGAACAAAGCTAGATTGGTTGCGAATGGCTATAACCAACAGGAAGGAATTGACTACGACGAGACATATGCTCCGGTTGCCCGAATCGAAGCCATTCGTCACTTCCTGGCTTATGCGGCTCATAAAGACTTCAAAGTCTACCAAATGGATGTAAAGACCGCCTTTCTCAATGGCGTGCTAAAAGATGAAGTCTACGTCGCTCAGCTAGAAGGCTTCATTGATCAAAAACATCCCGATCACGTCTATCGATTGGACAAAGCTCTCTACGGACTGAAACAAGCTCCACGCGCTTGGTATGAGGTATTGAGCAATTTCCTCGTAAAATCTGGCTTTATTCGAGGAACGATCGATACGACCCTCTTCATAAAATGGCAAGACAAAGATTTGATGGTCATCCAAGTCTATGTAGACGACATCATATTCGGATCAACAAATCCATGGCTATGCAAGAGATTTGGAGAATTGATGAAGAGCAAATTTGAAATGAGCCACATGGGAGAGATGCAGTTCTTCTTAGGACTTCAAGTAAGGCAGCTCGATGATGGGATATTCATCAGTCAGACTAAATACATCAAGGACATCTTGGAGAAATTCCATCAAGATCAGAGCAACCCACTCAGCACTCCCATGTCCACAAGCTGCAAGTTGGATGCCGATCCCACAGGAAAAGCGATCGACATTACATTATATCGCAGCATCATCGGCTCTCTTCTTTATCTCACCTCAAGCCGGCCAAACATCATGTTTGCCACATGTCTATGTGCCCATTTTCAAGCCGATCCCAAAGAATCTCACATGCTTGCGGTGAAGCGAATTCTGCGTTACCTTAAGGGCACCTCCACCTTAGGACTATGGTATCCTAAAGGAACAAATTTCAAATTCATTGGCTATACTGACGCTGACTACGCAGGTTGCCGAATGGACAGGAAAAGCACATCCGGTGACGCTCAGTTTCTAGGCGAAAAACTAGTCTGCTGGTCATCCAAAAAGCAGAACTGCATCTCAACATCGACGGCCGAGGCAGAATACGTTACTGCTACCAGCCGTTGCTCGCAAAATGCTATGGATACGAACTCAGCTTCACAATTATGGGTACAATCTAAATAATATACCCATTTATAGCGATAGCCAAAGTGCCATTGCGATTACATGTAATCCTGTTCACCACTCACGCACAAAACACATAGACATACGATATCACTTCATCAAAGATCACGTAGAAAAAGGCACGATTGACATGTATTTTGTGAAGACGGAGCATCAACTAGCTGACATTTTCACCAAGACTTTAGACGAAAAACGGTTCCAATTCCTTGTTGGAAAATTAGGCTTGTTGAACCTTCCGTGATTTGTGCATGATGTGATCCTATGTGCTTTCACGTATTCTATGCTGTTTTCTATACTTAACAAATGTTATATCTTGCGTGAAATTTTTCATTTAAATATATATATATATATATATATATATATATACATATAAGTATAATATTAGGGGTATGACGATATCTTTAGGATGCTCGATCAACGTCACGAATAGAATTCACTCACATGCGACTGATTGCTTGCTTAAATTTTGTCAGTCTCAGTCGCATTCTTGTGTTTCTTAGGTATTGAGTTTGTTCCACTAAGACGCAAAACCACTTTTTATAAGTGATGATTCTAGCCTTCTTATTGCTCTCGTCGGATCTTTTCTTGAGTGAGTCACACATTAATTGCTTGTCCTTAACTTATGATTCACGGCCTCATACTTTCCGTGTAATAGATCGTTCCGAAAATGATTAGGGCACTTAGGAATTCCTCACTTGGCCAAATCTTAATTTTCATTCCTTTAAGATTACCTTAGTCATCCATTTTGAGCTTTCTCCAAATTCCTTTTCTTCAATTGAAAACCCTTTATGCCTTCAACCGACTATTTAATGACTTGAACGAGATATTCAATCAAGAAAAGAAGGGGGAGAATAACTAGACGAAAATAAAAGATGACAAAAGAAGGGAAAAAAAAAAGAAAAAACGCACACGAGGAATGCTCAACGCACAACAAACAGATCAAAAGAACCTGCGTTCTCAACTATGGCACTCTCAAAACATTTAAGACGGAGGCATGGATCTTGCTGTGAACTTCTCCGTAGATAATCTCGTACACTCATCAGAACGGCTGGAAAGAGGAGCGCCTAGAAGTGAACTTCTCCGACGATAATCCGGTCTTATATCGAGACAGCGAGAAGAGGAGCACGGCCTTGGGTTTGAATTCCATAACCATGAACTTCTTCATATCGATAATCTCTGAAACCTCTCTAGGGAATAAGAGAAAGGAGCATGGTATCGGCCCGGGAACGAACACGAAGAACTTCGCCCTAGATAATCTGTTAGCCTCGTAGAGAAGCGGAGCTTCAGCTTGAGCAAGTGCAGATGAATATGGAAAAAAATATAAAGGATGAGAATGAAAAGACGAAAGAGAAAAATGCCGGAGAAAAGGAGAACGACAAAGAAACGGAAGATGACATAAAGCCTATTTTTCCCAAACATTATCCTTCCCTTCAAAGTCAGAGCCAAATTCAAAATCCCTCAAAGTCCCTTTGATTCCAAATCGACGGTCTCTTGCGAAGGCAAGATGGTTAAAAGTGCCTCGATCACAGGTATTTTGACTTAATATGACATGTGTTGACTTGAGCGATATAAATATTAAATCCCTAGTCAAAAGTTAAAAGAGTGCTAGAGTGAACTTAGTGAGAGTTGTCGAAATGGAATCATTCTTTGAACCTAGGACCTTAGTTTGCTGACATGACTTGACGGCATTTAATCTTTCAAATGTCGTATGAATGTTTAGGCGTGATAATGATCGTAGCAAAATAATCTGACCCCATAGTATTAATAATATTAATATACATAAAAAAAATATAATAATAATAATATAGTTTTAATCGCACATTTTGACATGCAATAGATATTTGCATTCGAATTGAGTTGATAAAAATGCGAATACTTGTTCTAGCTCATACCCTTGCGCGAAATCACAGTTACGTGTATAGGGGAACATGTATCTAGGCTAATCTTGATAAATCGCGAGTTTTTTAATAAGTGTCTCTTTGATTGATTTATATGCTTATTTGATCAATCAATTGAGATGCATTATTTGAGGGGGAGCATTTACAAATTTATGTCTTGAGCTCCAAATATTTTTGATGATTCTTCTCTAAGTGTTGCAGAAATCGATCTAAATTTTCCCGTAGCACGCACCTCAATGAGAAGAACTTCACGAATTTACAGGATTTGGTGCGCACGACATTGGTTTAAATTTTGGTTGGTTAAATATTTGGATCATCAACGTGTTTTATGAATTTGATTTTAACCAATTTATCTCAAATATTTTTCAAGGGGAATCAAATAAAATATAAATAATTGGTTCCAAAGTTAACTAATATTTTCGACATCTGCTCCTTTAAGCCTTGCAGATCTATAACATGTGAAGACGGAGCCAGATGTCATCAACCAGAATTACATCGAGTTAATTGCGTTTATTTTCATACATAGGGGGAGCAATTATGTGATTTACTCGAAAACTTTGGATCAATTTGAAAACACAGAGAACCTAGCTATCGAGAAATTTAGGCAAATTCGTAATTTTCTCTTACAAATTCTCGAGCGAAAATTTATTTGGGACCAAGTTGTAATTTTTATTTGCATACTAACGAGCGAAAATTAAACAGGAACCAAATGAAATTTCTCGATCGAAATTTGTTGCGAGGAAAATTAAACAGTAACCATAGGAAATTTCTCGATCGTAAGTTTCTCGATCGCAAATAGAAACGGGCCTAGAAATTCTTAATTGTCTAAAACGTCTAATCAGCCCATTAAAGTACTTAATGCTTGAAGATGAAAATCCCTAAATACACGCTAAAACCCTCAATCGCAAAATTCAACAGTCAAAATTCTCGTGCGAAAAACTTTTTTTCTCAGAAGACGAACATTAAAACCCTTCAAATCTTTCGATTTTTCCTCTGATTTTCGTCTTTAGAAGGTAGATTTGAGTTCTTTTAGGGATTATCGTGTGTTTAAACTTCATTTGCATCTATATTTTGTAACCTTTCGCATGATTCTATGCAAATTTCTCGTCTGTCAGAATATGAAAACTCGAGTGCTACTTTGCAGTGTTTTTCGATCATTTTATGAGTAAAATCTGGGCTATAATCTGCATTCAAGATAGTTACGGTGTTTTAAATCATTCTAGGGGTCTATTTTTTCGATTATCTGCGTTCTTAAGGATCGATTGAGAGTTAGACGGTACTGGGTCTTAAATGTTTGAAGGCGTCGAAGAACTTTCTCGCTTGCGACAGTGTCAATTGTATTTTAATTTGATTGAGTTACTGTTTGCATTGTAAAAGTTTTTCGATCGCTAAATTCCTGACTTAAATCGATAAAATAAATAACATAAGTCGAAGTATACTTAAAATCGAGAAATCGAATCGATTATGCGAGCGAAAAGATTACTGTGCTGAATAGTTCAAATAGATGTAATTAAGTTTCGAGCGCAAAACTTACAATCGCAAATAGTAATTTCGATTTCAATTTCATTTTTGATCGAAAATTTTAGCGGCGATAAAATTAATTTTTCGACAATAAAATTTCTCGATCGCAAACATGCACAGTAATGATTTTTATCGATCGAAAATTTTCTCGGCGACTCACCAAGTTTCTCGCTATCAATTTTCTCAATCGTAAATTTTCATAGCGAAAAACTATTTTGAAATCGAAATACTTTCTCGCTCGATAATTTTCACTGCGAAAAATTTTATTCACGCGCGAAAAATTTATTGACAGTAAATTTACTTAGTAATTTCATTTTTTTCGATCGTAAATTTACACGGAAATTTTCTCGATCGTAAAATTTCTCGGCTACAGTATCGTATCTTAAGTTCAAAAACTTAGAAAAGTTTCTAAGTCCTTTTCACTGTAGCTTTCAATAGAGCATAAAATTCAATTGAGAACTTTAATTCTCGCGCGACAAATAGCACGGAGTGAATAGTGCTTAAACACTTAGGAAAATTTCTACTGAACCTCAATAAGACCAACATACTTATGTCGCAATTGAATTATTTCTTCAATATTCACTTCGTATGATCTATGTGCAAATTTTGTGATTTCAATTACGAATTTATTCCAACATGCTATGACACTTTGATAAATTCAAAATTCGACTCAAGTTAAAAATTTTGAACTAATGATTTACATTTCTTATGTGTATTTCAGATGGATCATTATCGTACTTACAATCACATCTATGAGAAGGCCCTGTACCTCAGTGTACAAGACACTAATTTCCAGCTCGACATGACTTTCTTTCGATGTCCTGACGAGATTATGGTGTCTATACTACAAGGCCCTGTGGCATGCTCTGACGGTGACGGCCTCAGTGCCTTTGGTCTACCTTCTACAATTTTGGGGGATGATCAGGAGACACGTTATTGAAGGGGCATACAGCTTCACAACGGTGATAGGGACGAGGCACATAAATATGAACAAGAATGACTTCGGTCTCATCCTCGACCTCCCCACAACCCGAACTACGAACCCCTTCCAACTGACGCGGAGCTAGTACGTGACTTCCTTCAGCTGGGATACCGTCCGCCGCTCACCAAACTCGCACAAATGCAGAGCAACGGGATTCCTCATCCGTGGAAGATATTGATTGGGATCATCAACAAATGTCTATCCCCGAAGCACGCCGGCTTCGACAAAGGCAACGGCAACATTCTGAGGATTTTCCATGGAATCGTCTTCTCACGAAATTAAGATTTTGCTCAACTGATCTGGAATGATCTAGCCGAGCAGATCAGGCAGAAGGAAAAAAAAGCTCAAAGAATGTGTCGTACGCCCGGTGATTCTCCGTCATCATTCGATAATACATGGAGTTGCACGAGCAGAACGTTCCTCGTCTACCTCCTGGAGGGAATTACCAACCACCGTGGCTGAAATTTTTCCACAATCCAAAACTAATGGACTTGGACCAGCCGTCAATGGCCATACCGTTCGAGTTGCTACGTCTCGCCGACCCCTCTGGAGATGTATACCAACTCTACTGCCAGGAGAATCATCTGACGGACAGATGATCAAAGGGCCCCCGACAGATTTCGCAGTCGGCCCTCCACAACAACAAAGCCCTGAGGACACGATGATCGATGCAGTGGCCCAGGAGCCTCCAACTCAGGATGTGCAAATCACTGACGACGATGCCACGTTGATTGATGTTGTGGCAGAAGAGTTGGAACAAGAGGCCCCAACGGAAACACTCCAAGTGGAAGTGCCCATCCATGTAGGCGTGCTCGAAGAGCCCATTGAGGAGGTTCTTCAACAAGTAGCACAGCTCGAGGCAGAAATGGGGCAAGCTCACTTCCACTGGTGAAGGAACAGGCTCGTGAGGACGTTGAACGTGAACCATCCCCTCACACAGCCACCTCATCCGACACGGAGTTCGATGAGGAGATCAGATTAATAAGACGGACTCCCGGAAGACTAAGCATACAACTGGAGTCTCTCTTCACCACCATCACCACCACATCAGACCCAACACCAATCATCTCTCCAAGTGTCGTGGCCGAGATCCAGATTCCTCTTACTACCGGCCTCGACATCGAAATGTCCGACGTACAGGATCAATCTGAGCATGTCACAACATCCATAGATGCGAATCTTATAGATTCAAATCAAGGATTGGACGGAAGTCTCGGACAGTCACAACATCAAGTGACGAGCCAACCTGAGGAGCCGGTTGTCAGGACCCATCGTCCGACCTCATATTCCGTTCTAATCCTAAGTGCTTAATGGTGTGTTGTCGCGCAAAGGCATGAAATTACGGATAAAATTTTTCATTTTTAAACTGCATGCGGAAGACTTACATACAAGTCAAAAGAATGTTCTACAGTTTCCTGATCGTATCTACACAAAATATAAGTGCGCGTGTGCGTAGCAAAAGCTTCCTATGTGCCCGGCCTTCACAGGTCGTCATCCATACACACACTCCCACCTCAAAAGCAGCCGGACAGCTTCAAAGGATTGGCCTTGCGTAAAAATCGGATCACGTACCGTGATCGTCCGTACCTACAACACGTAACGTAAGGATGAGCCACCGAGGCTCAGTAAGCAGAAATTATGCATGTATGCACTTGTCCTAACGATCGACAATCCACGCCGTCGTTTTCCAACACTCATACTCTCTTTCTTAAACTCGTACTCTTTTCCTGACTCATACTCTTTTTCTCGTACTCATACATCATATGGCCCTCGGCTTTCCATCCCACTATGCGCCATATCATAGAGATGTCAATCCACTAGGGATTTGTACATATGTGGAGGTTCACACACTAGAAGGTCACCCGAAGGAATCTTCCCTTACTCAGTGTGGCCTCCACGTGGACGCTTCTCACTAGTAGCCAACACCGAGGCCACTAACCCCGGAGGTCACCCGAAGGAATCTTCCCTCCCGGTTAGTGTTTTACACACTAGAAGGTCACCCGAGGGGATCTTCCCTTACCCAGTGTGTGCCTCGGGACGCATTCTCTAGGTTGCATCTCCCGCATACGGGGTATTCCCCCAGCCTCTTATACAGGCCTTATGGCTTCATTCGCCATGGCTGCATAGGGGAGCCGTGACTCTTCGTTCGAGTCGACACAAACGCCAAAATCGGCGAGTATACATCGCACACAGGCGACCTTATGCACGCTCGTACCTTGCGTCTTATTTACTACGCATGCGTGCAAATGCTCATGCCATGCTCATAAGGATATGCAGATCATGCTATCATGCATAAAATTAAATTATGTTGTAACGTGCACATTTCACGTAAAATCACGTAAGCACGTAATCACATAATCAGACGCAGGCGAGTTATGTGTCGTAGTTGAATTTCTACTTACCTAATATCCTTAGCTATATCGTACGGTAAGTTGTTAATCTTACCCAAAATATACAATCATAATAAATTAGGTTTGTTAGTCTAACCAGTATTTCACGAAATTGGCTTCGGGTGAATCTCGAGATATATTATAAGTAGATCTCGAGCTTGGCGTTGGAAAGATCTCGACATTTGTTTTGGTATAAAACTCGATATTATACATATAAAGGTTCGACATTTACATTCTACAAAGATCTCGATATATGGTTTCGAGATTACCTATAATATAACAATGTCGAAATATATATTAATATCATGCTTAAGATGTCGAGAGGTGGTTAATGTCGATATTAAGAAGATAAATGTCGAGGTGCATAAAGATTTCGATACTCTATATACCTTTCAACATTTCAGTTTTAAATATCTCAATATAGACCTTAAGTTCAGTCTCGACATTCTACATATAAGGTCCGATATTTTCATAATATACAAAGATTTCGACATGTTGAAAACAGATTTCGAGTTTTAAATCATGTACAATTTCGACATTTGGACTATTTAAAGATCTTCGGTTGATTCCTAGAATAGATCTCGAGCTATGTAAAATGTCGATACTACATCTCAATATACTGACGAGATTTTAATTTACTTAATGACTTAAATCTCGAACTAACATCTCGATATCAATTATCAGTTATCAAAATAAACCTCGACATCCTTCTTATAAGACTTCGACATGTGTTTACAAGTGAATCTCGATATTACACTAGGGATTTCGATATTTACACTACACAAAGATGTCGAGTCTTACATATATGACATTATATTTAACATATCGAGATTATAACTAGGATTTAACACATAACATCTGCAAAGATATCGAGATTCACTAATAAGCTCTCGAGATTATGTCTCGACTTTTCAACTCGATATTTTCCTATCGAAATTCCTAACTAAATCGTCCCGGGTTTCATCAATTCTTAGGGTCCTCTTCCACCTAAACATCCCCATACCATCCTAAGATCATCCCCAACTAAGGTTACAACCCTTAGAACGAATTAGGCTATCAATGCTTAATTAATCTCAAGAAATCCCTTAAGTATGAGTTTTATTCAATAAGCTAGGGACTTTGCCGTCTATGGTGCTCTCAATTTCCTTAATCCTCCTATGAAATTTTACTAAATAATTTTAAATAGGGCAAATCATAGTAGCTTAGGGAGGATAATTTTGCTTACCACTTCGATTCCCAAGCTACTTGGTGTGCTTTTTAGGTAGAAAATCTCCTCGGCTCCTTCTCTTGGATTTTTTTTTTCGTTGGTTCTTCAGTGGTGTTATGGGTTTTTTTAATTGTTTATTGGACATTTATCTTAGGCATGGAAAAAGGGTACTAGAGTTGGCGTGAGTTTCCCTTAATTCATGGAGATTGTCTCCTAAGTTGGTATTCCTTGAATTGGGCCTAAGGTTAGGTGTTAGCCCAATTTTAATATTTCATAATCCCATGAATTTCTTAGCCCATTTTGATGCTTCGTGGTCCAATAAAATCCTAGTCCATGTTTCTATACGCCATCCTCGAGAATTTCCTCCTTGTGGCGAGTCATCGTAACACATAATTAATAGCACATAATTTCACTTAATTCTCATAAAAATCACGAGCATAAAGTTCGTAAGATCCCATAATCATATGACATATACGCAATTCACATGAAACCATTCGAATCATAACGAAATTTATTGACCGACCTAGTTTTGCGAGTCCCGGGTCCTACATCCCCCCCTTAAGGAGGATTTCGCCCCCGAAATCAACCCATGTGAAACAACTCGGGGTAACGAATTCTCATTTCGTCCTCCCGTTCCCACGTGGCTTCTTCCGTAGATTGGTTCCGCCACAGTACTTTCACTAAGGGAATACCTTATTCCTAAGTCTCTTAGTCTCGTACATCAATATCTCCACCGGAATCTCTTCGTAACTCAGATCCAGCTTCAATTGTTGATGTAGGGACTCGTTTCCTAGAACATGATTCGGGTCAGCTAGATACTTTCGTAGGGTTGAGATGTGGAACACGTCGTGTACTTGCGATAATGACGCTGCGAGTTCTAATTGGTATGCTACCTCACCAACCCTCTTTAGTATCCTAAATGGACTGATATACCTAGGACTTAGTTTCCCTTTCTTCCCAAAACTTTTCACGCCCTTAATCGTATTCCAGTGGTCGACGTCTTCGGTCTGCGTAGCTTTTCTGTCGACTCTGTGCCGTTCGCATTCTTTCTCGTATGGTAGTAATGGCTTCCGTCATTTCTCGTACTATGTCGGGGCCTAACATTGCCCGTTCTCCGACCTCATCCCAATGTACTGGGGACCTGCACCTACGCCCGTATAGCGCTTCGTATGGTGCCATCTCGATTGTAACATGGTAGCTATTATTGTACGAGAACTCGATCAGTGGGAGGTACCTACTCCAATTTCCTTTGAAATCGAGCACACACGCTCGGAGCATGTCCTCCAGCATCTGAATCGTTCGCTCGGATTGACCGTCCGTCTGCGGATGGCGGTGCTAAAAGATAACTTCGTTCCCATGGCCTTTTGCAAGCTCGTCAAGAATTTCGACAGAAATCTGGAGTCGCAATCTGAAACTATTGACGATGGTATGCCGTGCAGTCGTACTATCTCTTGGATGTAGAGCTCCGCGTACCGTTCCATGGAGAACGTCGTGCTGATTGGTAGGAAATGGGCAGACTTGGTTAGTCTGTCGACGATTACCCAAATTGCGTCGTGCCCTTTCGCATTCCTCGGCAATCCTACTACGAAGTCCATGGTAATGTTATCCGCATTTCAATTCCGGAATGGGTAACGGTTGTAGGGTTCCCGCCGGCCTTTGATGCTCGGCTTTTATCTGCTGGCACGTCAGGCATTGACTTACGAAAGTCGCAATGTCCTTTTTCATGCCTGGCCACCAGTAATTTTCCTTTAAGCCTCTGTTCGTTGCTCCGGGATGTACTGAGTATGCAGTGGCATGTGCTTCCACCATTATCGTTCTTCGTAGTTCAGCATCTTCTGGCACGTATAGTCGATCCTTGAAGTACAACCTTCCATCTTCTCGTATTATGACATCTCCTGTCGGTTGTTCCGATTGTGCTTCTTTGATCTTCGTGTAAAGCTCGTCTGCTTCCTGTGCCGTCTTAATTTGCTCTAGCAGCGTTGGTTGCAGAGTTAAAGCTGCTAGCTGCGCTTCAACTTCGCCTAGTTGTACGACTTCTACTTCCAGTAATTGCAACTCTGCACTAACTGCTTTTCGACTTAAGGCATCGGCTTCTATGTTCGCCTTGCCTGGGTGGTAGTTGATTACGCAATCGTAATCCTTAACTAATTCTAACCACCTCATTTGCCTCATGTTCAGCTCCTTTTGCGTGAAGAAATACTTGAGGCTTTTGTGATCGGTGTATATCTCATACCGCTCTCCATAGAGGTAATGCCTCCAGATCTTAAGAGCAAAGACCACTGCCGCGAGCTCTAGGTCATGCGTCGGGTAATTCTTCTCGTATTCCTTTAGTTGACGAGAAGCGTATGCTACTACATTCCCGTTCTACATTAGCACACACCCTAACCCGTTCTTCGACGCATCGCTATACACGTTGAACCCTCCAGTTCCCGAGGGTATTGTGAGAACTGGGGCCGTTGTAAGCCGTTCTTTCAGCTCTTGAAAACTCTGTTCGCATTCTGTGGTCCACTGAAATGGCGTATTCTTCCTGGTCAGCTTCGTCAGTGTAGACGCTATCTTTTAGAAATCCTTGATGAACTGCCTGTAGTAACCCGCCAGACCGAGGAAACTCCGTACTTCCGTTACATTGGTCGGTCTGGGCCAGTTGCTAATGGCTTCTATCTTGTTCGGGTCTACAGAAATCCCTTCTCCTGATAATATGTGCCCCAAGAAGGCGACTTGATCGAGCCAAAATTCGCACTTCTTGAACTTGGCGTATAGTTGCTTGTCCCGTAATTTACTCAGAACTATCCTCAGGTGTTCTTCATGCTCCTCCTTCGTCTTCGAGTAGATTAGGATGTCATATATGAAGACGATGACAAACCTATCTAGGTAGGGTTTGAACACCCTGTTCATTAAATCAATAAAAGCTGCGGGCGCATTAGTTAGCCCGAATGGCATCACTAGGAACTCGTAATGGCCATAACGGGTACTAAAGGCCGTCTTCGGGACATCCTCCTTCCGAATCCTTAACTGATGATAGCCCGATCTTACGTCGATCTTGGAGAAAACCGTTGCGCCTTGTAATTGATCGAACAGATCGTCTATCCTAGGGAGTGGGTACATGTTCTTGATTGTTAACTTGTTCAAATCCCGGTAGTCAATGCATAATCGCATGGACCCATCCTTCTTCTTAACGAATAGTACCGGCGCTCCCCAGGGAGAGAAACTCGGCTGTATAAACTCCTTCTGCATGAGTTCGTCGAGTTGGTCCTTTAACTCCTTCATTTCCGTCGGTGCTAGCCGATATGGGGTCTTAGATACTGGCGCCGCTCCAGGTACCAGTTCTATGGAAAATTCTATTTCCCGTTCGGGTGGTAGTCCCGGTAATTCCTCGGGGAATACGTCGGGGAAGTCCTTGACTACCGGCACTTCCTCGAACTTCAGAGAGGAGTTCTCCTCCGACTTGATAGCGAACACCAGATATGCTTCGCACCCTGATTTGATCAATCGTTGGGCTTTTAACGCTGATATCCTAGAGATCATTGTTCCCTTGCTAGTTCCTACGAACTTAAGGGGTTCATCCCCGTCCATATTGAGCGTGACTATCTTGCGGTGGCAGTCTATGACAGCTCCGTACTTCAATAGCCAATCTATTCCAAAGATCACCTCATAATCATTCATAGGGATTATTATGAGGTCTATGGGCAGTTCCTTATCCCCGATTACTATTGGGCAATCTCGTAAAACGTGGTTAGTTTGGGTGGGATTCCCATTCGGATCTGTTACCCTGAACTCGCACTCAGCTCGGTGAGGCGTAACTCCTACCCTCGTGACGTACTTAGTGGACGCGAACGAGTGTGTCGCTCCTGAGTCGACTAGGATGCATGTGGGGGTTTGATAGACGAGGAGGGTACCTGTCACCACGGCCGGGTTGTTTTCCGCTTCCTCGGATGTAATAGTATAGACCCGGGCCGGTACCCTTGGTGGTGCTGCCTGGTTTCCAACTTGGCTTCCGGACCCAGTCACCGGACACGCCCTCGGATAGTGCCCCGTCTTGCCACATTTGAAGCAGTGGCATTCTGGGAGTTGCAGACTCCCGTGTGCCTCCGTGCACACTTCGGGCATAGGGTAGGTCCAGCTGCGGTCTGCCCTGGTTGGGGTTGAACTGTGGGGGTGGTCTTGGTCGATTCGGGAAATTCGGCTTTCCACCCTTGGTTACGAACTGCCGCTTTGGGTTGCTACCTCTCCCTTGCGGCCCTTGTATGAACTTGCGCTTCGCTTCCTGGGCGCGAGCAATTCTGGCCTCTGCCTGCTCTGCCACAAGCGCCCTCTCAGCCACTTACGCATACGTGGCTCCTTGTGCTCCTGCCATACTCACATCCCGGTACAGCTCGGGCTTCAATCCTTCCATGAACCGCTCGATCTTGAGCGCGTCCGTACTGACCATGTGAGCAGCGAATCTTGATAGCTGCTCAAACTTCCTGATGTATTCCGCTACTGTCATCGCCCCTTGGCGGAGGTTGATAAACTCGTTCATCCTCTGGGCTCTGACAGAGGCGGTGTAGTACTTTCCTCTGAAGATCTCCTTGAACCGATCCCAGCTCATCGTTAGTGGGTTCTCGATAGCTGAGATAGTGTCCCACCAGTGCCCAACGCTCCCCCTCAACAGGTAGGCAGCGCACATAACTTTCTCTGCCTCAGGTGTGCGGCTGTGCTGGAACATGTTCTCCAGCGTCCTGAGCCAATCCTCGGCCGAGGTGGGGTCCGTGGCATCCTCAGACAAGGGAGGATTTAGTTTCTGGAACCTCTTCCCGATCATCTCAATTCGCTCGGGTGGGGGAGGTAAGCCAGCTGATTGTCCACCAGCGTTCTGCTGTTGGATCAACTGCTGAATCTGGGCCGACTGTTGCCGAACCAGTTCGGTGAGTTGCAGGATGGTAGCATCCCGGCTATCGGGAGGGTTATTGGTATCCCTACCCTGATCTGATTTCCTACTTCCTTCTCCCCTAATTCTTACCATTCTCAACCTATCCTGACAATTCCTAAGGCCAATAAATCAAATCATACAAGGAGTTCACATAACAAGGTTCTTACAAGCAAGGCCGCTTCCGCACTTTTGAGTGTGTGTGTGTGTGTCTGGACAGTCTGCAGGACCTGTGACCGAAGCTCTGATACCACTCTGTCAGGACCCGTCGTCCGACCTCGTATTCCGTTCTAATCCTAAGTGCTTAATGGTGTGTTGTCGCGCAAAGGCATGAAATTACGGATAAAATTTTTCATTTTTAAAACTGCGTGCGGAAGACTTACATACAAGTCAAAAGAATGTTCTACAATTTCCTGATCGTATCTACACAAAATATAAGTGCGTGTGTGCGTAGCAAAAGCTTCCTATGCGCCCGGCCTTCACAGGTCGTCATCCATACACACACTCCCACCTCAAAAGCAGCCGGATAGCTTCAAAGGATTGGCCTTGCGTAAAAATCGTATCACGTACCGTGATCGTCCGTACCTACAACACGTAACGTAAGGATGAGCCACCGAGGCTCAGTAAGCAGAAATTATGCATGTATGCACGTGTCCCAACGATCGACAATCCACGCCGTCGTTTTCCAACACTCATACTCTCTTTCTTACACTCGTACTCTTTTCCTGACTCATACTCTTTTTCTCGTACTCATACATCATATGGCCCTCGGCTTTCCATCCCACTATGCGCCATATCATAGAGATGTCAATCCACTAGGGATTTGTACATATGTGGAGGTTCACACACTAGAAGGTCACCCGAAGGAATCTTCCCTTACTCAGTGTGGCCTCCACGCGGACGCTTCTCACTAGTAGCCAACACAGTGGCCACTAACCCCGGAGGTCACCCGAAGGAATCTTCCCTCCCGGTTAGTGTTTTACACACTAGAAGGTCACCCGAGGGGATCTTCCCTTACCCAGTGTGTGCCCCGGGACGCATTCTCTAGGTTGCATCTCCCGCATACGGGGTATTCCCCCTACCTCTTATACAGGCCATATGGCTTCATTCGCCATGGCTGCATAGGAGAGCCGTGACTCTTCGTTCGAGTCGACACAAACGCCAAAATCGGCGAGTATACATCGCACACAGGCGACCTTATGCACGCTCGTACCTTGCGTCTTATTTACTACGCATGCGTGCAAATGCTCATGCCATGCTCATAAGGATATGCAGATCATGCTATCATGCATAAAATTAAATTATGTTGTAACGTGCACATTTCACGTAAGCACGTAATCACATAATCAGACGCAGGCGAGTTATGTGTCGTAGTTGAATTTCTACTTACCTAATATCCTTAGCTATATCGTACGGTAAGTTGTTAATCTTACCCAAAATATACAATCATAATAAATTAGGTTTGGTAGTCTAACCAGTATTTCACGAAATTGGCTTCGGGTGAATCTCGAGATATATTATAAGTAGATCTCGAGCTGTTGGGAAAGATCTCGACATTTGTTTTGGTATAAAACTCGATATTATACATATAAAGGTTCGACATTTACATTCTACAAAGATCTCGATATATGGTTTCGAGATTACCTATAATATACCAATGTCGAAATATATATTAATATCATGCTTAAGATGTCGAGAGGTGGTTAATGTCGATATTAAGAAGATAAATGTCGAGGTGCATAAAGATTTCGATACTCTATATACCTTTCAACATTTCAGTTTTAAATATCTCAATATAGACCTTAAGTTCAGTCTCGACATTCTACATATAAGGTCCGATATTTTCATAATATACAAAGATTTCGACATGTTGAAAACAGATTTCGAGTTTTAAATCATGTACAATTTCGACATTTGGACTATTTAAAGATCTCCGGTTGATTCCTAGAATAGATCTCGAGCTATGTAAAATGTCGATACTACATCTCAATATACTGACGAGATTTTAATTTACTTAATGACTTAAATCTCGAACTAACATCTCGATATCAATTATCATTTATCAAAATAAACCTCGACATCCTTCTTATAAGACTTCGACATGTGTTTTCAAGTGAATCTCGATATTACACTAGGGATTTCGATATTTACACTACACAAAGATGTCGAGTCTTACATATATGACATTATATTTAACATATCGAGATTATAACTAGGATTTAACACATAACATCTGCAAAGATATCGAGATTCACTAATAAGCTCTCGAGATTATGTCTCGACTTTTCAACTCGATATTTTCCTATCGAAATTCCTAACTAAATCTTCCCGGGTTTCATCAATTCTTAGGGTCCTCTTCCACCTTAACACGCCCCATACCATCCTAAGATCATCCCCAGCTAAGGTTACAACCCTTAGAACGAGTTAGGCTATCAATGCTTAATTAATCTCAAGAAATCCCTTAATTATGAGTTTTATACAATAAGCTAGGGACTTTGCCGTCTATGGTGCTCTCAATTTCCTTAATCCTCCTATAAAATTTTACTAAATAATTTTAAATAGGGCAAATCATAGTAGCTTAGGGAGGATAATTTCGCTTACCACTTCGATTCCCAAGCTACTTGGTGTGCTTTTTAGGTAGAAAATCTCCTCGGCTCCTTCTCTTTTCCTTCTCTTGGATTTTTTTTTTCGTTGGTTCTTCAGTGGTGTTATGGGTTTTTGAATTGGTTATTGGATATTTATCTTAGGCATGGAAAAAGGGTACTAGAGTTGGCGTGAGTTTCCCTTAATTCATGGAGATTTTGTCTCCTAAGTTGGTATTCCTTGAATTGGGCCTAAGGTTAGGTGTTAGGCAAATTTTAATATTTCATAATCCCATGAATTTCTTAGCCCATTTTGATGCTTCGTGGTCCATAGTCCATGTTTCTATACGCCATCCTCGAGAATTTCCTCCTTGTGGGGAGTCATCGTAATGCATAATTAATAGCACATAATTTCACTTAATTCTCATAAAAATCACGTGCATAAAGTTCGTAAGATCCCATAATCATATGACATATACGCAATTCACATGAAACCATTCGAATCATAACGAAATTTATTGGCCGACCTAGTTTTGCGAGTCTCGGGTCCTACACCGGTGTCTGCTCAAGGGTTGTCGACAGGCGACATCAGTCGTCCTGGTCCATCTACAGAGGCGTCCACCCCTTTTGTGACTAAAGACCGTCTCAAGGCTGCCCTCTCCGCAGCATTTCAAATCTTTCGAAGACAAATTATGGAGCGCGTGCATACGACAATCGAGACGTCCCGTCATGATCGAGGGAAAGCACCCGTCTCGGAGCCAACTTCAGCACAAGCCGACCTCACAACCCATACCCACTGACCCTTTACAAAACTCATCCATCCCAATCAACCCATACACCATTCCCATCACCGAGCTCCACAACATCCTTCTAGCCCGCCTCATTGGTCTTACCATCCGGTCGCCTCAGGAGGAATCGCTCTATAGGCGACTGGTGGACCATCCTGAGCCACCTACCCAAACGTGCCGAGGCCAAAGCTCTCACTCCAGACGACGACATGACGACCCTGACGATCAGGATCATCATGAAGGGGAGAAGAGGCCAAGGACATCTACGAGTGGCCAAGGACAAGGCTCGGGTGCAATGCAAACAGGCGCTGGAGCAGGTGAAACACAAACCACCCAAACTACCCACACCACGCACCTAACCACCACTCTAACCCACATTGACCCACCATCCTTTCACCTAAGGACGCCTCCGCCCACACCACCGACTCTGACAAGCCCCTTGCTTCCGAAAGAAGAAGCAAATGCAGCTATGCTCGTAGCACTGGCGCAAACCCAAGCTACTCCCTTTGTAGCTCCAGATCAACCGGGCCCTTAAGGCATGGCGCCAATCCACATGAGTTCCTCGACAAAGTCATATTCGAAGGACAGTGGGTGACCCATTATATGCCCGAGGATCATCAAGTACAACGGCTCAAGGAAGTTCGACAAATTTTGCAACAAGCTTCGGTGGACCTCGTGTTGATAGAAGACGGCGAACTTCAGGAAGGTGTAGACCATGAACAAGATCCCACAGGACTTTCAAAACTAATCACACAATGAGCAGTTTCCCCCACAAGACAAATGCCAGGGACCGTTCAGATTGACACGCCGTGGGAGAATATTCGAATAGAGATACCTTTCCTTGAAGAAGTCCGTGAAAATATTTGGAGGTCACCGGACAAAGTCAATAAGCCGAACGAGTTTGAGCTGAGAGGGGTTTCCCACTAGGATCAGCAAAATAGAATGTCATATCTCTGGATGCTAACCCATCTCGGACCGGAAAGTGAGGATGAAGATGACTAAAGCACAAGCAAGGAACCATTATAAGAGTCTATCTCCCATCTGCCAGCTACTAAGCGTCTACTGCACCAAAGGAGGACTTCCAACACCGTTCTATGTAATCGAGAGAGTTGACAGAACTGGAGATAAACTCAGGGAGAGTGACCTACCCTACCTTCCTCACGAGGAGGTGTACCGTCTCTACCAGTTCTACATAGAGAAGTACAAGGGTCCTCAAGGCTTCGTAAAGAAAGAAGGACTCGAGGGACTCTACCGGTTCATGATGCGCCAAGTCAAGTACTTCGCCGCACACGACCTTCAGATGGCTCTGGAGGGCAACATGAAGAAGGTCAACATGACCACTCCACTCAACAAAGGACCTGAGATCAAAGGGCTTCCCAACAATCACGTGCACATTAGGTCAGTCCTAGGCGTCACCTACAACAATCCGATCGTGAGGATGATGCCGGAGACTGAGATACACAAATTCTGTGATGGGACGCTCAAGGTCATCAGGAGAAATATAGAGCAGGGGTTGGAAGAAATCAATAGAGAGACGATGCTGAGGATCCACTAGTTCGTGAGAGAACAGCCTCTCCTACTGGAACTATTAGATGATATCGAGGAGCATCTAGAGCTAAGGAACATGCTCAGAAACTTTGAGCAGGCGCTGGGCTTGCGCAGGTCGTACTACGCCTGATGAGGACGGACGGCGCGGAAAAGAAATCAAGCACAAAGGGGGAGATTGTTGAAAACGATTTTAATTGTGCATTGATTTAATTACAAGTCCTTGCAGTTAGGGGCTTGATGTATAGTTGTCCTTAGTTTAGGACTTAGTTTGTAATTTATACCAAGCTTGTTTGGTATAAATAGATGTACAAACATTGAGCTAATAGAGAATATTTTAGAATTTGATCCGAATGGCTTGCAATTCGATTTCTAGAGAGAGAAACAAAAATATCTTCTCTCACTACTCGAGATTCTCTCAAAAGCTCTCCAAGAAGGTTTTCGATCGAAATCTTATTCTATGCAATTCTTATCGATTCCTTTAGAATTCATGCCTAGAGTCATAGAGTTGATTAAATAGGACCTAACACATGTATTCTTAAATTTGCGTGAGGGTAAGAGCAACTCAATTATTCGCATACCAATGCAAACTAAAATTGCATTGAGAATGTGTGAAGTCATATTATCTAAAATATAAAAAAATAAGAGAAATAAGAAAAAATATTATTATTTATATATATACATATATATATATATATATTTTTTATTATATATATACTAATATTATTATTAATAGTTAGGGGTCAGATTATTTTGCTTTGATCAATTATTCACGTATAAAATCTCTTAAGACACATGGAAAGATAGTATGCCGTCAAGTCATGTCGTCAAACTAAGGACCCAAGTTCAACGTATGATCCATTTCGACAACTCTCACTAGGTTCACTCTAGCGCTCAATTATTTTTATCTTGGGATTTTATATTTATATCACTCAAGTCAGCACAAACAAAATTTTATCAATTAACCTTGTGATCAAGGCACTTTTAATCATTTCACCAAGCGAAAGATCGTCGTTTTGGAATCAAAGGGTTTGGACTCTGACTTAGAAAGGAATGAATATTTGGGAAATGTGAGCTTATAGTCTTCATCTTCCTTTTCTTGGCCTTTTTTCTCCACCAAAATTTCGTATTTGATCTTACTTTTGGCTTTTTCATCCCTTTTTTTTATTCACACTTGCTCCAACTGAAGTTCCGCTTCTCTACAAGGCTGAGAGATTATCTAAGGTGAAGTTCTTCTTGTTGGTTCTCAGGCGATACTGTGCTCCTCTTCTCTTAAACCCTAGAGAGGTTTCAAAGATTATCGATTTGGAGAAGTTCACAGTTATGGAATCCGTACCCAAGGCCGTGCTCTTCTCGTTTCCCGATATAAAACCGGACTATCATTGGAGAGTTCACTTCGTGGTGATCCTCTTTCAAGCCGTTCTGACGAGGTTACGATATCGAAGGAGAAGTTCACATCAAGATCCATGCCCCTCGTCTTATGATTTCTAAAAGATCTCGATAATTGAAAGGGCATGTTCTTTTGGACTGCTTTTTGTGCGTTGAGCATCCCTCGTGTGCGCTTTCCACCTTCTTTTGTCGTCTTTCTTTTTCTCTTTTTTTCGTTGTTTTCTCCCCCTCCTTTCTCGTTTGAATATTCCTCCGAAGAATTTGGAGTTCGGTTGAAGGCTTGAACGGGTCTCAAACAAAGAAAAGGAATTCGGAAAAGGCTCAAAATGGATGACTAGAGGCAATGTTTAAAGGATCGAATTTTTCTATTTGGCCGAGTGAGGAATTTCCTTAGTGCCCTAATCTTTTTCCTAATGATCTAACGCAAGGCGAGTATGAGGCCAAGAATTACAAGTTAAGACAAGCCATTGTTACGTGACTCGCTCAAGGACAAAATAAATAAAAGGCTCAAATCCTCACTTATATAAAGTGGCTTTGTGTCCAGTGGAGCAAACTAATGACCTTTAGACACAAGAATGCGACTAGACTGACAAAAATTAAACAATCAATGAGTCACATGTCGGAGAAAAATATTTTGTGATTAGACCAAAGCATCATATAGATATCTTCATCCCCCAAATATTATATATATATATATATATATATATATTATATTATATATATATATATATATATATACGTATATACTTTTGGATTTTATTACTTATTATTATTACTTATAAAATGAATATTCACGCAATATATAGCAATTTAATTCAGAAAACACATAGAATAGAGCATGGGGGAGCACATAAGATCAGGTAGAGCACATATCAAGGTAGATTCAACATGCCTAATTTACCAACAAGGAATTGGAATCGTTTTTCATTCAATGTTTTGGTGAAAATATCGGCTAGTTGATACTTCGTGTTCACAAATACATGTCAATGGTGCCTTTTTCTACGTGATCCTTAATAAAGTGATATCTTATGTCTATGTGTTTTATGCGTGAATGGTGAACTGCATTGCACGTAATGGCAATCGCATTTTGGCTATCGCTATATACGGGTATATTATTTAAATTGTACCCACAATCGCGAAGCTGAGTCCGCATCCATAGCATTTGCGAGCAACAACAGGCGGTCGCGATGTATTCTGCCTCAGTCGTCGATGTTGCGACGCAGTTCTGCTTTTTGGATGACCAGCAAACCTTCTTTTAGCTAAAAATTGAGTGTCGTCGGACGTGCTTTTTCTGTCCATTCGGCAACCTGCATAGTCAATGTCAGTGTAGCCGAGTTGTTTAAAATTCATACCTTTCGGATACCAAAGTCCTAAGGTAGAAGTGCCCTTGAGGTAGCTTAGTATCCTTCTGATCGGCTTGGAGATGAGCGCAGAGACAAGTGGCAAACATAATGTCCGGCCGGCTTGAAGTGAGGTATATGAGAGATCCAATGATACTTCGGTAGAGTGTAAGGGCAACTGGTTTTGATGAGGGATCAGCATCTAGCTTACAACTCATTGCCATGGGTGTACTGAAAGGCTTGCTGTGGTCTTGATGAAATTTCTTGAGGATGTCCTTGATGTACTTCGCTTGACTGATAAAGATTCCATATACGAGCTGCCTGACTTGGAGTCCTAGAAAAATTGCATCTGACCCATATGGCTCATTTCAAACTTAGTCTTCATTAAATCTCCGAATTTCTGACATAGCTGGGGGTTTGTTGATCCGAAGATGATGTCATCGACTTAGCCTTTAACAACCATCAGACCCTTGTCTTCCCATTTTGATGAAGAGAGTCGTATCGATGGTTCCCCGGATAAATCTAGACTTTGCGAGGAATTCGCTCAGGACGTCATACCAAGCACGTGAGGCTTGTTTTAGTCTGTAGAGAGCTTTGTCCAATCGATAGTCATAATCGGGGTGCTTGTGAATAGCGGTTTTTACGTCCATTTGGTAGACTTTGAAGTCCCTGTGAGCCGCGTAAACCAAAAATAGTCGAATAGCTTCTATACGAGCAACAAGAGCGTACATCTCGTCGTAGTCTATTCCTTCATGTTGGTTGTATTCTTTAGCGACGCGTCATGCTTTGGTTCCGATAATGGTTTTCCCATATTTTCTCGGTACTAAAGTCCACACTTGGAGACATTCGAATTGGTTGAGCTCATCTTGCATAGCGATAACCCAACCCGTGTACTTAAGTGCATCTGCTACCTTAGTTGGCTCGTTTTGGCTTAAGAAGCATGAGGAAAGACCTTTCTGATTTCTCGTCCAAACTCCACTCGAAGGATCACCGATGATTAGCACGACTGGATGCGCTCGAGTCCACTTCCGCAAATGAGGAAAGGCTGAATCTGAGGCATCAGCCATTTGTGATCGAGATTACCAGAGATGTGAGGCTGTTCAGTTGAATGAGGTAATTCCATTTCTGCACTTGAGTTGAGCGGCTCTAATGATATTACCTCAGCATCTACTGTAGGAGTTTTAGCACTCTGTGGTGATTGTAGAATATACGATTTAGTTGTGCTTTGATTTATTCGCTGACCTTGTAATTAGGGGCTTCACTTGTATTTGTCCGTAGATTAGGACCTAACTTGTATTTATACCAAGCCTATCTGGTATAAATACTAATGTAAACATTGTGCTTGATAGAGCAAATCAGTCAATTGATCCGAAAGTCTTCCAAATCATATTCTAGAGAGAGAAATTCAGAAAACTTTCTCTAACTAAGCGAAATCTCTCTCGAAGCTCTCTAAGATGGTTTTCGATCGAAATCTAATTCTTAACAATTCTAATCGATTGCCTTAGATTTCAAGTCCAGGATATAAGAGTTGATAATCGAGGACCTAACAATTTGTATCAAAGTAGATTCGTTCTTGATTCAAAACTGTTAGAATTCGGATCGAAATTTAATTCTGAAACTATTCCGTGCGAAGAACAGTTTTGTCGCGAAAACGAATTTCGATCTGATTTGCTTAATCGTGTGCTTATTTGATTTGAATTTGACGTCTCTGTGCTTGCAAAAGTAGTATGAATCAATTAGGATTAGATCGGTAGCAATCGAAATCATGATTTAGGTTGAATTTTCATTCTGATATTCACTGTTCGTGCGAAGAACAGTTTGAACATTTTCTGATTTTTGCAAAATTGAACATTATTTGCTTCAAACATGTTTAATCTTCTATTCGTGAGTAATCAGTAGCTGATTTCGAGCATATACATGTACTTTCGTCGATTAATTTTTAGTATCTGCTTGAATTCAGTGTTAAATCGTATCTGTGATTATTTGCGCTATTTCAATTTTTCTCGCTAGGTTTTTTATCAGATTAATTTCTCCATCGAAAACTCTGCGCGAAAGTTTTCTCGATTTAGAATACTAAGTCAGCGTTAATGTCGTCGTCACTAAAAGCGATTTTAGTTAGAAAACTTTCGCGAGCATTATTCAGCGAAAATCGTTTTCGAGAGAGACTTATTTTGACTTTGCGTGCGTAAAACTCTCTCAAAAAACATTTTCGTCAGACATTAAAGTTTGACCTAGCGAAAATCATTTGCTATCGAAATAAATTCACGATCCAGAAATTTTTCTCGACCAAAAGATTTTGAGCAATTTATTTCGCTCGTAAAATTTTTTGCTGACTTAGTTTCTAGCACGAGAACAGTAACGACTATACTTTATTTCGACAAAATTATTTTCGATCAAACTTTAAAGATTGAATCAAAAATAATTCTCGATCATTCTTTTAAAATCAAATGCTACTACAAATTTGCTACTTGTGAAGCACGTCACATTTTTCAATTCATCAAAACAACCAACGAAGATCCTTCATCAACTCAAATCGAAGAAAAAAATTGATGCATATGCTCTAGGAAACGACAATTGATCGCTTGTGTGTATGTTTAAATAAAAGTTCGTGCGAGTACATCAAGTAATAATTAAAACGAATATATTATAACTAGAATCACGCGCGATAGGCAGTGTACCTATCGTTTGTAATACAGCTATAGCGAATATCCGAGTATCGAACACGAGGAATAAATTGAGTACTAGTATTAACCTATCGACTCGATATTTAACCTAAATAAAATAACAGGATTTGTTTATATTACGAATTAACTTAACAGAGCAACTTAAAGGATCGGAAGACTAAGGAACACAACTAGAAGTAATAAGAGTGACTTAAGATGACAAAAATGTGTCCGGGATTCGAATCCCGCTGAGTTTTGTTGGCTAAGGCTTACGGAATATCGATCCTACGTGATTATCGACTACATCACAGTAATTTCCTACCCACTCAGGGATTTGCTGTCGCCCTAAACGTTCGTGGGGATCTAAGTTTAGCGATTACTAGACGGCGAGGATCGAGTATTTGCTGTCGCCCTATACTCGAATCCTAACGTCTACGAACGGCCTAATCGTTATTTAGCTGTCGCCCTAAACGCTATACCACACATGCATATCAACACATAGACATATTGATACGAAGAAACAATATCATAGAATGATAAATAGTCGAATACACGTGTTCACGATTATCCTACGCCTTAACTACAACATAACCCAACGTTCATCTATTCCCAAACACACAAGAGGATTAGCTACTCATATTGAACGTCACAACAACGAGATTTAAGGGAAACGAGGATAGAGAACTCATAAAAACTTCCCTAAGAAGTGAATATGGCGTTTCCGAGGTGGAGCTCTCGTTCCTCGATCGTATGAGCGTAGCTTCGTTGTTGGATCGTCCCTTGAGCTTCTCCGAATCACGGGACTGCTTCTAGTGTTCTTCCTTCTCTTCTTTGCTCTAAGTTTTCGTCCCTATCAAGTTCTTCTTCAGTTCTAAGGAGCCTCCCCTTTTTATGCTTCGAAAATAGGCTAAAACCCTGAATTTTGGCACGTTCACGGCCTCTTAATGGGCCTTCACGGCCGTGAAGGCGGCTTAAAACCCGATTTCTTGACTTTCTGGCATGCGTCACGGCCTCGTGCAACACCCTTCACGGCCGTGACGGCGGCTTAAACCCTAAATATTGAATCTCTGGCAAGAGTCACGGCGTCTTGCATCGGAAGTCACGGCAGTGAATCAATGGACTTTTCCTTCGTTGAGCTCTCTGCCTTGATTCACGGCTTGTTGCATAAGCCCTCACGACCGTGACACTTGAAGTCTATTCTTCACTTAAGCCTCTGCCAGAATTCACGGCCTATTGCGTGATGATTCGCGGCCGTGAGTGGAGCTTCTTCAAGTCTCTGTCGTCGTTCACGGCCTCTTGCATAAGGCCTCACAGCCGTGACACGTAAGGCTCTTCTCATCTTAACCTCACTACCCGAGTTAACGGCCTCCTGCGAGGTGATTCACGGCCGTGACTAGTGACTGGCAGCTTCATACTTTGCCGTTTTTGTGTCGTTTTCGCCTCGTTTTCGTTCCTTTTCGCTTGATAACCGTTTAAAGGTCCTACAATATTTAAATGGGTGTAAATAGAGTCAAGAAATACATGAATAACCAAAAATATCCTATTATAACCCAAATAAACACAATAATAAACGTATTAAAATACCTTTATCAAACCTCCCCACACTTAAGCTTTTGCTTGTGCTTAAGCAAATTAGAAGGAAGAAAAGGTAACAAGATAGTGGCATGACCGTTCACAATTCACCAACGAAGATGGAAAACACAAAATGGAATCAAGCAAGCAATTATGGACACTGCAACAATAATAACACTTATCGACACGAATTTCCCTAGCACTACTAATCAAGATCCACACCTTGCAGGGATTCACTCAAATCACTCAGTGTATAGGCTAATAAATCGGTGAATCGCTCAATTCATGCGATAATCTAGTCCAAACCATATGCTTGCAAGTAAATCACACGTCTACTACTTAAAGCAGTTAGCATGAATCAGAAGGTCTTTTCGGGTTAAATGGGTTCAGATAGTAATGAGGTGGTAATGGAAGCACATATGAGTAGCAGTCGTGTCGGTCTTCATGTCATTGTCTAAAGCACGCCAGGATCAACCCTTTTGATTACGTCGTCTTCGTATTTTTCTTTTTTTTTCTGCGTTCCACTAAGCCTTTCTTCTCCCAAGTCTCAAAATAAGAAATGATGTGGAATTCACGAGACTGGAAGATTATCGAAGGAAAGGTTTTTTCTTTCTTTTCGCAACAGTTCATCCTCTTCTTGCTTCAGTTTCCCAGCAGCCACACCATTTCTCTCTTTTTTTTTTCTTTTTTTTTTCCTTCCCCTTTTTTTTCTTTTTTTTTTCGAATACCCTTTCGCATTGCGGTGCGCTGCCCTTACGCCAACTCCTTGTGAGTTGAAACTTGTTGAAGAGGGAGTTCTTGACTGCTTTCGGCGTTGTCTTAAGGCGTCATCCGACTAGCTTTTCGACTTTGACATTCGACCTTCACTTCCGCTTAACCCGGGTTCAGATGATCTCTGGAGGCTTATTTAGGTCAGAGGGTTATGATATACGAGGTCTTTAAGAAATAAAAAGGCTTAGGCACAAAGTGGTTAACTACGGTGATCAGTCGTGGTCGGAAACTTTGGCCGTGGACTTATTTCGTAATGCCTTCGTCATATTCATACAAAACATACTAAAAGCAATTCAATGCGTATCAAACGAGCAAGTTCTAGAGAGACGTAAATTATGCACTACTCACACAACCAAGAAAATGAGCAAAAGCTCGTCAGCTCAAACTCTCACAACGGAACATGGGTTATGTGTGTGAATCTCTCAAAGTAACACTATATCTATTCAAGCTGAAAAGATTAATCACTGATGCATGTCTTTATCGCTCACTAGACTCCCTAGCATGCAATCCAAATTCGAGATGAACGCAAACAATCATGCCAAACTTTTATAGATTTAAAAGCCAAAACACGTCATAAAAAATTTTCACGTAACTTTTCAACAAAATTCCTTAACAAAATTCCCCCACCCCACACTTGAGATGCACGTTGTCCCCAACGTGTAAAATCAAGAAAAAGAAGGTAAAAGAAGTTGAAAAGAACGTGACTTCCCTGAAAAAATTGGCGTGGTCCTGCCTCGAGCATTTGATGTAGTTGAACATGGTTGTTGCTTCTGAGTTTGACATATTTTGTGTCGTAGTTCGAAGTCGTGTCACGTTTCCTGAAATACTCAAAAGAAAATTAAACGCACATAGAAAATATTAAAAGAAATTAAGTCTTAGTCATCACAAGTGACTTAAGCACTAGACCGACACAAAAGAGTACTAAAAGAAAAACATCAGAACATAAACGAAACTATGGTGGTGGTGGTGAGGGCTGCCGAGGGCGAAGAAATGCCAGTGACTCCTGCGATCGCCTGACCACGTCGTCCATGGCTTTAAGGGCCTGCTCATATCGCTGTTGCTCCTCGCGGTAGCGTCGGTGGGCTTCTTCGTTCCGACGCTCGTACTCCTCCTGGCGTCGCCGCGTCTCCTCATCACGCCGTATGGCCTCCTCGTTGTAGCGCAGCATTTCCTAGCGTAGGGCATCGAGCTCGGCAGCTGACGCATAACGAGCGACACCTGACGATTCCCCCTCTTGATAGCCTGAAGAATGGGAAGGTCCGGCATTGTCTGAGTGAACAGGAATTGGCCCCACACCCTTAATTTCTAGTGGCTCGGGGAATGCGTTGCCCAGGTCCGTCTGCCCACGGTAAACTTCGTGCCAGACGTAGACTTTGTTTGAGCGGGACCAGGTGGGCGCCTTGATCAACATCTTCATCTTCACCATCATATCCTCGTTGACCGAATTACGCCCGCCCACAATCTCCATCTCCGGTGGATTTGCCGGCCACAGGTTAAGGCCTTTGATGATCCTAGTAATAAATGGCGCTACTGCGATCTTCCCGTGGCTACGAACGTCGGCTTGGGCCGCGAAGGCGTGCTTCAGGGCCATTCCTAGGTGTACGTGTTCCCCGCGCTGCATCTTGGCTAAATAAAAGAGGTCGCGAAGACCAATCGCGCCGTGTGACTCACCCCTTGGTGTGAGCGAAGTCGTCAGTAGCCGGTGGATATATCGCAAACCGGGGCTCCTGAGCGACGCGGCCTTCGATGTTTTGATGCTGAAGGGTGGCTCGCCGGGTCTTGTAATCTCATTCCAACAGGCCTGTCGGACGTCCGGGTTTTCCAGATAGTTCTTGTAATATAAGTCTTGTAGCCCTTGGTGCCCGTAAGGTAGCTCCGGTGTCCCAATTGCACGGCAGATGTCTTTAATGGTAAACACCTCCTCCATGTTAAACGCCCGAAAAGTAATCTTGTTCCGGCCGAATTCTTCGTGGGCGAAGGTGGACAGGAACTCCAGGGTAAGCTCTTTATATCCCGGCTCGTCGATGTGAAAGAAATCGAGCCACCCTCAGTGACAGGTAGCCGGCCACCTGCTGGTCAATGTTGTACTTTTCCAGCGTGTCATGATCGATCTGATCGGTCGGGATGAACTGTGTTTCCTTGAGCCGGTTGTAGCGGGCTTGGTGCGTCTCATCTTCAAATTGCCCCATGGCCTCTAGTAATGTCGTCGTGCCTTGGCCTCGACGTTGACGACTCGATGATGCGGCCGAGCGACTTCTACCCATAGTGCCTAGACGTCCAAATGTTAGTTGGCGAGAAAACGATAATCGATACAGCTCGACTCGACCAACGTAGCGACAAAATTGACAATTCTAAAGCAAGAACATTTGAACATTCAAAACAGTAGAACACATAATAGACATGCTAAAAATACTCCCTCTAATCGCAGTAATCGATCAACTAATCAAATTCCACGGCTTCAAACAAGTAACCAACGCAAAATGGACCAATAACAGCACCCAATTCCGTCCAAATTTCCCAAAATCCCTATATTCGATATTAGGGTTAATCATACCAAAATCGAAATTAACGCATGAAATCAACGAATTAAACATTCCCAAGATGATATGAGTGTGTTCGACGGTGGTGTATGAGTTTTGAATTTAAAATGTGAGTATGAGTTTCTTAGTTGGTGTCGCCAGAGTGTGTTCGACGGTGGTGTTTGGTGGTCGGATGTGGCCGCCGGTTGCTTGGTGGGTGGATTTTAGGTTGTGAGGGAGAGGAGAGAAAGAAAGAGGGAAAAGAGAAGGGAGGACATGGCGAATTTCTTTTTTTTTATGCAGCCCGTCGATGTCACGGCCGTGAATACAGATTCATAGGCCGTGATCGGGGCAGTATGTATGTTGGGAGGGGTTCACGGCCGTGACTCAGAAGGTCATAGGCCGTGAACGCGGGCAGTGGCATTGCCTCGTACGAATCACGGCCGTGACTTATGAGACGCAGGCCGTGAGATATATTAGTTTTTTTTATTATTATTTTTTTAAACTAAATTAATTAATTTATTTTTAATTTTTTTTTATTAATTTTTTTTTATTATTAATTGCAATGGTCACGGCCGTGAGGTCTATGCCTCTAGCCGTGACTTGAGGCAGTGAGCGATATGGATAATTGATCACACTCTCACGGCCGTGAATGGCTAAACACTTGGCCGTGAGGAGCGCCAGTGGCCATTGTTTTCATGTCCACGGCCGTGAGTAATGAGGCTACGGGCCGTGAACAATGATTTTCCATTTTTTTTAGTATTATTATTTAATATAAATTTGAAATATAATTGACACGCAATCGACGAATTTTTTTTTCAAGGACGATTTGCGCGAGGAAAAATCTTGTAATCGACAAGAGAAATATCACTTTCTCACGCGGCATCAAATCTTCCAGTCAAAAATTCGTCTGTATCATTTAATGGATTGCCGGGTATGATAATGATATTTTTGTGCCATTCATGCCTATAAATAGACATTGGTGGAACAACACAAGAGCATCATCTACCATACAACCCACGTCTTTACAATCTTATTTTTGAAATTTCTGGGTTAGCTAGCCACTATGTACTGGGGACAGCAGCAAGACCGTGAGGATGAGAGTGAGGAATATGCAAGGATTGGTCGTAATTTAGATATGGTATCACGCTACCTTGCTCCTCTTTTGGGTTTGTTTGGAGTTTTACTTGCTTTCGTGTGTTGGGTTATCACAAGGTGCACTTGTGTGTAACCGCCCTTGTGAAGCAAAATAAACTATTGTTCTGTCTTTTGTGTTATTCGCAGTTTTAATTTGCTTTTGTGTTGGACCTTCACACGCTGTAATGGTGTTGTAACCATCTTTTATGAAGTAAACTATCGTTCCTATCTCGTCTCTAGAGTCTGTGTTGTACCCATCTTCAATGTTTGTAATAAACTTATTATTAATTAAAATATTACTGTTATTATTATTATTGTTGTTTTATTTTATAAGTTTTAGATTATTAATTAATATTATTATATATATATATTGTTTTTAAGTTATAATGCTTAAAACATAAATAAAAATACATGGGTTGCCTCCCAAGAAGCGCTTCTTTAACGTCGTGAGCCGGACGTACCCTTTTTTTTTGTTCTAGGTAGCTTGAAATCGAGGTACATGACCTCCTTTGTGCCCGCGTCTTCTCCTCCACCGTAATAATGCTTCAGTCGATGGCCATTAACCTTGAAATTTCCCTGCTCAACATTTGAAATTTCGACAGTACCATAGGGAAAAACGCGAGTAACTGTAAAAGGTCCTGACCAACGAGATCTTAGCTTTCCGGGAAAAACGTCTAAGACGAGAATTGAAAAGGAGGACTTGATCCCCCTCTTGAAATTCTCTATGTTGCTTGATCTTCTTACGTGATACGCTTTTGAGCGTTCCTTATACATTTTTGCGTTGTCGTATGCCGACAAACGCCATTCATCAACTTCATTGATCTGGAGCTTACGTTTTTCACCAGCTTGCACCAAATCGAGGTTTAAAGACTTTATCGCCCAGTAGGCTTTATGTTCTAGTTCGACAGGAAGGTGACATGCCTTTCCGTAAACTAGTCGATATGGGGTAGTGCCTATTGGTGTCTTATATGCAGTCCTATAGGCCCAAAGTGCATCGTTAAGCTTATTTGCCCATTCTCGATGATTCCCATCTATGGTTTTCTCTAGAATGCGCTTCAACTCACGGTTCACTACTTCTACTTGACCACTTGATTGTCGGTGATAAGGTGTAGAAATGCTATGCTTAACACCATATCTTTCTACTGTACGTGCGAATTGGGTGTTGCAAAAATGAGTACCCCTATCACTAATAATGCATTTAGGTGAACCGAACCGTGAAAACAATGCTCGTAGAAATCTAACAACAACTTTAGCATCGTTCGTGGGTAAAGCTTGCGCTTCCGCCCACTTGGATACATAGTCAACAGCCACAATTATATATTTGTTATTGTACGAACTTGGAAATGGACCCATAAAGTCTATGCCCCAAACATCGAACACCTCGCAAACTAAAATAAAACTCTGAGGCATTTCATCGCGTATAGAAATGTTACCTGCTCGTTGACATTGGTCACATGTGTCAACGTACCTTTGGCGTCCTTGAAAATCGTGGGCCAGTAGAATCCGCTTTCCAACACCTTCTGGGCGGTATGGCTGCGTAGTGCCCTCCGGTCGGTCCATTGTGGCAGTGCCTCAGGATCTATGTCGTCTGTGGAGCGGCAACGCATCGTCGTATAACCTGGTCTGCACATCGCCTGAAAATATATGGGTCTTCCCAAAAGTAGTACCTCAAATCAGAAAAGAATTTCTTCTTTTGCTGACTGGTGTACTCCTTTGGTAGGACCCTCGCAACAAGATAGTTAGCGTAATCAGCAAACCAGGGAGTGTTGTCACTTACCACCTGTATCGAGTAAAGATGCTCGTCTGGGAACCTATCTTGTATCGGCCTTCCGTCCTCGTGATATATTTCGGACTCCTCCAGTCGAGAGAGGTGATCCGCCGCAAGGTTCTCCGGACCCTTCTTATCCCGAATCTCAATATCGAACTCTTGCAGTAGTAGGATCCATCTGATTAGCCGTGGCTTGGCGTCGGGCTTTGCTAATAGGTACTTAAGAGCATAATGGTCAGTAAAAACGATAACTTTGGATAGGATAAGATATGACCTGAATTTGTCAAAAGCAAACACGACGGCCAACAGCTCCTTTTCGGTGGTCGTGTAATTGGCCTGGGCTGCGTCTAACGTCTTACTCGCATAGTAGATCGGCCTGAAATGGTTGTCCTTACGCTGCCCTAACACGGCCCCAACTGCATAGTCGCTAGCATCGCACATTAGTTCAAAGGGCAGCCCCCAGTCGGGGCGACCATAATAGGTGCTGCGATAAGTCGCTCCTTAAGTAAATTGAAAGCATACAAGCACTCGTCATTAAAATCAAACGGGGCATCTTTTTCTAGCAACCTAGACATGGGTCTTGCGATCTTAGAAAAATCTTTAAGAAACCTATGATAAAACCCTGCATGTCCTAGAAAGCTTCTAATAGACTTCACGTTCGAGGGAACGGGCAATTTTTCTATCGTCTCTAACTTAGCTCGGTCCACTTCGATTCCTTTAGAGGAGATCTTGTGACCGAGAACTATACCCTCTCGAGCCATGAAGTGGCACTTTTCCCAATTAAGTGCAAGTTTGTTTCCTCGCATCGTGCGAGTACGAGTTTCAGATTCGATAAACACACATCGAATGACGACCCGAAAATAGAAAAATCGTCCATAAATACCTCCATTACCTCACCTACCAGTTCGTCAAATATGGCCATCATGCATCGCTGAAAGGTGGCTGGGGCATTGCATAAGCCAAATGGCATCCTTCGGTACGCGAACGTTCCGAACGGGCACGTAAACGTCGTCTTTTCTTGGTCCTCGGGTGCTATGGGGATCTGCAGATAACCTGACAAACCATCAAGGAAACAATAAAATGAATGACCGGCGAGTTTTTCTAACATCTGATCAATAAACGGTAAAGGAAAATGATCCTTTCTCGTCGCATCGTTCAACTTCCTGTAGTCAATGCAGACGCGCCGTCCAGTCACCGTCCTCGTCGGAATCAGCTCGTTCTTGTCATTGCTGACGACCGTCATGCCTCCCTTCTTTGGGACTACTTGGACCGGGCTGACCCATGCGCTGTCAAAAATGGGATAGATCATCCCTGCGTCTAGCAGTTTGATCACTTCCTTCTTTACCATGTCCTTCATATTGGGGTTGAGCCGCCTTTGGCGTTGAGCGAACGGCTTGAAATCGTCCTCCATGAGGATCTTATGCGTGCAGTAGCTCGGGCTGATATCCCTTATGTCGGATATCTTCCATGCCAAGGCCTTCTTGTGCGCTTTCAACACATCCAAGAGTTGGCCCTTCTGTCCGTCGTCTAGGCTCGATGGGATGATGACTGGTAGCCCTCCATTGCTGCTAAGGAACGCGTACTCGAAGTGGTCGGGCAGCGGCTTCAACTCTAGGACCGGTGGCTCCTCGACCGAGCTCTTTTCTTTGTCCTCTTCGCTTCTCTCGTCGATGGCTATGATAGGCTCGTCGACCTCCTCCCCACACTCGGCGATTGCCATAAGTGTATGCATGTCCTGCTCGCCGACCTGTGACAGACCTTGCACAGAAAAGACAAAATCGTGCTCAAACACGTCTAAAAAATAGCATTTATCGTCTTGCTCATTACTCTTTTTCATCGAATCCGCCATACTAAATGTAACCTTTTCTCCATCTACTGTCAACGTCAATGTACCATTCCTAACGTCTATCATGGTTTCTCCTGTGGCTAAGAACGGTCTGCCTAATATCAACGGGACATTATCATCCTCCTCCATGTCTAAAATAACGAAATCAGCAGGAATTACGAACTTATCCACTTTAACTAGAACGTCCTCGATAACACCTCGAGGATACTTCAACGATCTATCGGCTAATTGCAAGCTCATCCTAGTAGGTCGTACCTCACCTAATCCTAAACGCTTAAACATTGAATATGGCATTAAATTAATACTAGCACCTAGGTCAGCTAACGCACGCTCAACAACTAAGTCTCCTATAAGACAGGGAATAGTAAAACTCCCTGAGTCCTTAAGCTTCTTAGGGATCTTGCTTTGGAGTATCGCCGAGCACTCTCCTCGCAGGCATACGGTGGAGACGTGTTCGAGCTTCCTTCTGTTCGTCAGCAGGTCCTTCAAGAACTTGGCGAAGCTGGGCATCTGCGTAATAGCTTCAACAAAAGGTAGGTTAATATGCAATTCCTTACACATACTCATAAATTTACCAAATTGTGCCTCATCTTTATCCTTCTTTAGTCGGGCTGGGTAAGGAATTTTTGGCTGGTATGGATTCACCGGTGGCCGCTCGATCTCCTTCGCCTTTTCTTTCTCAGGCTCGACCTTCTCCTTCTCAGCTTCGGCGTTTTCCTTCTCAGCTTCGGCTTTCTCAACATTGTCGCCTTTGCCTACCTTCACTTCTGGCTCGTCGTGGACCTCGACCTCAGCTTTATCATTTGATTTCTTCTTGGGAGGTACCTTTTGCAACTCTCTTCCGTTTCTCAGGGTGATCGCCTTGCAATACTCCTTAGGATTTGGTTCGGTATAACTTGGGAGTGATCCCTGAGTTCGCTCAGCCAACTGCTTCGCCATCTGGCCCACTTGTTGCTCCAATTTCTTGATAGAAGCGTCGGTATTCTGGGCACGTACTTCTATGTACTCCTCCATCTTATTCATCCGACTCTCGTGGGCTTGTGTGGTGTTGCTGAAATTGGTGATGAGCGTCTTCATCATATCCTTCATTTCCCTCATGTCGTCGGACCCCGACCCTGCAGATGTATTCTGATACGGACGTGATGTTCCTCCTTGGAAACCAGAAGACCTAGGTTGGAATCCCGGTGGTCCTTGGGCGTTGTGGTTTTTGGTTCCCATATGATAGATTTGGATGCGCGCGAGGTTGAAAACTCCGCTGGCCTTGGTAATTCCCCATATAGTCCACGTGTTCCAGTGATTGTCCAAGTTGGCATTCTGAGGTCTCGTGGGCTGTGCCACAAATTCCGCACAAGGGCACGTAAGGTTAAACACGCCGAATGATCGAGATTTAGGTTTGGGGCGTGTGGGGCTTGGTGGTGTTCTTGAGGAGACTCTCTCACTCTAAATGTTTATTTGATCTACACACACAAGCACACCTAACTATGTGTTAGGGTTTTCCTATTTATACCACAAGTTGGTATATAATAGGTGGGCCTCTTGTGAAGGTCCATTATATGAATAACTAAGAACTAACCCAACTAAGAACTAGCCCAAAGTTTAATAAAGCTAACCAACAAAGATGATATAATGAAATTGAACACTACAAAATATTTCCTAACATGCTGCGTCGGTGCGGTGGTGGCCACAGCGTTCACGGGCTGTATCTGCCCGGACATGGGAAGTAATGCACCTATCACCGTCTGCAACTGGGAGTTCGTCGAGCGATTTGTTGCTGGAGCGCCTCGATCTTGGCACTAGTGGCCGTCTCCTCGCTGACTCCAAACACACCAGGTGTCTTCATCCTGGTATTGCCCCTCATGAAACTGTTCCTCGAGTAATCCTCAATCCAACTCCACGCGTCCGTGGCATTGAGCTTCACGAGTCCTCCTCCTGCAGCTCCGTCTAGCATATGGACAGTCTGATCGTTGAGCCCCTCGTGGAATCGGTTGATCTGGGCTGCCTTTGACATCCCGTGTTGTGGGCATTTCTTCAACAGTGACTTGTACCTCTCCCACACCTCGTAAAGATTCTCTGAATCCTTCTGGTGAAACAGGGAGATCTTCGTCTTCAATCTTAATACCTTTGATAATGGGAAGTAATGGCCGATGAATGCTGCTCGCAGCTCTTCCCACGTAGTGGCTGGGCGGTAGCATCTACAACCAATCATTCGCCCTGTATTTGAGTGAGAATGGGAACAGCATCAGCTTGATAGCATCGCTCGGGACCCTATTAATCTTGATGGTGTCTGTTACTGTCAGGAAAGCCTTCAGGTGGGAGTATGGATCGTCCTCAGGGTTCCCCTCAAATTGGGCCGTCTGAAAGATCATCTGAAGCCAAGCATGCTTCAACTCGGAATTATTATTTTCGATAGGTGGAATAACGATTGCCGATTCAGTTCCGCCGAGGGAGGCACTCTTGAGTAGGTCTTGCAGAGATTGTTCCTCTTCTTGGTCCTAGTGGACCGGTACTCTGCGTTCAGCCATCTTGACTTCTGTCTCTCGATTGCCTTTGGACGTCTCTGTTCGAGAATTGTCTGCCGACTCCTGAGAGTTGTCCTTCGAGTAGCTAACCAGTGCTTCGTGATAATTACGAGCCGTGCCTTCTGAATTGTATCTGAGCTGCCTTCGTAATTTTCGCTCGAAATCTGGATCTCCTTCAACGATGGGACCTGATGGGTGGCTTCGTGTCATTCACCGCTGAATCGTACCTTCAATAAGCGAAACTGAAAATTAGCGAAGAACTAGATAAATATGTCGAAAAGGTAACGGACTAATAATGATGTAGGAAACAAATAACGCAATTAACGATAAAAAATAAGAAAATGTAAAATAAGATAGCTAAATTACCGAACTAGGGTGTTCCTAATATCAATCTATTCCCCAGCAACGGCGCCAAAAACTTGATCGCGTGTGTGTATGTTTAAATAAAAGATCGTGCGAGTACGTCAAGTAATAATTAAAACGAATATATTATAACTAGAATCACGCGCGATAGGCAGTGTACCTATCGTTTGTAATATAGCTATAGCTAATATCCGAGTATCGAACACGAGGAATAAATTGAGTACTATTATTAACCTATCGACTCGATATTTAACCTAAATAAAAGGATCGGAAGACTAAGGAACACAACTAAAAGTAATAAGAGTGACTTAAGATGACAAATATGTGTCCGGGATTCGAATCCCGCTGAGTTTTGTTGGCTAAGGCTTACGGAATATCGCTCCTACGTGATTATCGACTAAATCGCAGTAATTTCCTACCCACTCATGGATTTGCCGTCGCCCTAAACGTTCGTGGGGATCTAAGTTTAGCGATTACTAGACGGCGATGATCGAGTATTTGCTGTCGCCCTATACTCGAATCCTAACGTCTACGAACGGCTAATCGTTATTTAGCTGTCGCCCTAAACGATATACCACACATGCATATCAACACATAGACATATTGATACGAAGAAACAATATCATAGAACGATAAATAGTCGAATACACGTGTTCACGATTATCCTACGCCTTAACTACAACATAACCCAACGTTCATCTATTCCCAAACACACAAGAGGATTAGCTACTCATATTGAACGTCACAACAACGAGATTAAGGGAAACGAGGATAGAGGACTCATAAAAAATTCCCTAAGAAATGAATATGGTGTTTCCGAGGTGGAGCTCTCGTTCCTCGATCGTGGATCGTCCCTTGAGCTTCTCCGAATCACGGGACTGCTTCTAGTGTTCTTCCTTCTCTTCTTTGCTCTAAGTTTTCGTCCCTATCAAGTTCTTCTTCAGTTCTAAGGAGCCTCCCCTTTTTATGCTTCGAAAATAGGCTAAAACCCTGAATTTTGCCACGTTCACGGCCTCTTAATGGGCCTTCACGGCCGTGAAGGCAGCTTAAAACCCTATTTCTTGACTTTCTGGCATGCGTCACGGCCTCGTGCAACACGCTTCACGGCCGTGACGGCGGCTTAAACCCTAAATATTGAATCTCTGGCAAGAGTCACGGCGTCTTGCATCGGAAGTCACGGCCGTGAATCAATGGACTTTTCTTCGTTGAGCTCTCTGCCTTGATTCACGGCTTGTTGCATAAGCCCTCACGGCCGTGACACTTGAAGTCTATTCTTCACTTAAGCCTCTGCCAGAATTCACGGCTTGTTGCATAAGCCCTCACGGCCATGACACTTGAAGTCTTCTTCACTTAAGCCTCTGCCAGAATTCACGGCCTATTGCGTGATGATTCTCGGCCGTGAGTGGAGCTTCTTCAAGTCTCCGTCGTCGTTCACGGCCTCTTGCATAAGGCCTCACAGCCGTGACACGTAAGGGTCTTCTCATCTTAACCTCACTGCCCGAGTTCACGGCCTCCTGCGAGGTGATTCACGGCCGTGACTAGTGACTGGCAGCTTCATACTTCGCCGTTTTTGCGTCGTTTTCGCCTCGTTTTCGTTCCTTTTCGCTTGATAACTGTTTAAGGGTCCTACAATATTTAAATGGGTGTAAATAGAGCCAAGAAATACATGAATAACCAAAAATATCCTATTATAACCCAAATAAACACAATAATAAGCGTATTAAAATACGTTTATCAACAATCGTCCTCCAATTCTCAAACGAGGCGAATACACAGTATGGAGAAGTCGGTTCTGGAATTTAACTGAACTTAAAGACCAGGCTGAAGATCTGCTTAAATCACTCTTTGAGGGACCAGAAATATTTTTGTAAATCAAGAAGGTGATAGCTCGAATAACCAGTCGAACCCACTAGGCGAGTACGACGATGGTGAGAAAAGAATAGCAAAGGCAGATCTTATAGCCAAGAACACACTAATGCCGGGGATCCCCAATGATATCTACATACAAATAGATAGCCTTCCAATGGCTAAAGGGATGTGGGATGAACTGTAGAGGATGATGCAAAGAACCGAAGTAGGCGTCAAGGCTAAGAAGGCTAACATACTAACGGCGTATGATTCCTTCAAAGCCAAGAATGGGGAGAGCTTACATGATCTTTATCAGCGGTACGAAATGAGAAAGATTGACATAAAAAAGACGAATACGGAGATGACTTTGGTTTCAGTCATCATTGCACACAGAATGGAAAAAGATATCCACTCAACTCCGACATAGTAAAGACCTGGATGTTATGGATATTCACGCTATTTTTGATAACCTCGCACAACATGATGAAGACATTGGTGAGATACAAAATGAGCAAAAGGGCAAACAGCCCGAGGACTCCATAGCTTTAGTTTCAGAGAAGAGGAGCTCCAGCTCACGCAAAAGCATGTCAATCTTCCTAGCTCTTCAGAGGACGAGGAAAGATCCGATTCATAACTTCCCTCTGAGATTAGAGAATTTGCTAAACAGTTGGCTTTCGTCGCCAAAATGATGACGAAGAAATAGTTCATGAAGAAGTCGTCATCATCTGCTAATCGTCTTCGAACTACAAGCTCGAAGAATAAAGAGAAGACGACTGAGTCCTCAAAGCCACAACATCAAAAGACATAGTTAAGTGTTTTAACTGTGGAACAGCTGGTCACTTTGTCAGAGAGTGCACTCTTCCAAAGAAGAAGGATGCTAACTACTAGTCTAGGAAGCTTCAACTTACAAAACAGAAGGAAGCTGGAGTAGCTCTAATGGCTGAACAGGACCATTGCCTCGAGGACAGCTCAGATCCTGACGCTGAAAACCTCGCTCTAATAGCACGCCTCGAGGATGAAAAGGAAGATGGAACTTCCGCGAAGACGGACGACGACAACGCTTCCATATCATCTCAGGAGTTAGTAACTACTAACTCTACACATTCTGACCTTTTAGCTGAATTAAATTCAAATTGCTAACATGGTACTTAAGCAGAAACATGGAATAAAACTAGAGGAAAAGCTCTTAAGTCTAAGGATACCATAGCTAGTCTCGAAGAAACTCGCAGGAGCTCTAGTCTCAAAATAGATGAATTAAGTAAGAGACTCCAATCCTATGAGATTATGCACATTCCATTAGAAAAGCATAGTTCGATGGTAAACGAACTAGAAGGCAGGCTAGACAATAACCACAAGTGTCTACTAAGGAACTTAGATGAGAAGAGCCTTTTTAAAAGTAGACTTGAAGCAGCAACTAAGAAGGTATTCTCCAAGATGAATTAGCTAAATCAAATTCTAAGATTAGTGAATTAGGGACGACTCTAGATGTTTGTCAAGCCGAAAAGAGCACCGCTCTAATTAACTATGCTACCTTAGACACCGAACGTAAGAAGCTATACTCTAAGATTAAAGAATTAGAAGATCTTCTTGTGAAAAGGGGTCAAACTGATAAGACTATATTCTTTAATCAACCCAAGGATATAGATTTTCATGACTACAAGTTTGGTTTAGGTTTTGAGAATCCACGCCACTTGAAGAAAGTTGATTGTAAGCAACTTTATGATGTCAAGTACATGGGTCTAGGACTAGCCTCTCTTATGGTCTTTACTAATGCAAAAGAAATAAAAGCGTTAGAAGAAGCTAAGAGAAAAGCCAAGAGTGGGCAGAAATCCCTTTTCTACACGGAATTGAATCAAAGTGACAAAACTAGGAAACTTCCCAAGGGTGGGAGCTTTGAGTCAATTTATCTTCCAGAAGAGCGCTAACCGGAGGAAGTACAAAGTCGTCATTCTGAAAATTCTCTCTACATACCCCCTATGGTTAGGAAAATAGAAGGGTTAAGAGCTTCCTTAGAAGAAGAACTAAAGAAATTTGAAGCTGAAAAGAAAATGTTCCTAAAAGAGATGGAAAATTTCAAAGCTTCCTCCATCTCACAAATCAGTTCTCACGCATCTCCCTCAAAAGATAATATCATTCTGAAAAGCATCAAGAAAGAAAATATGCCTTCTCCTAATCCAAAACCCAAGAACAATATTTCCAAAAATATTATTTCTAATATTATCTCTACTACGTCTACAGGAAGCGTAGTGACACAGCCTAAGGAGTCGAAGGCTACAGTGTCTAGAATAAAAACTGAGAAGGAGTCCTTAGATATAAATGTCTCAAATGCTATTTCTCCTTCCGTAACAGTTAAAGGCACTCGTAGAAATAAAAGAGTCATTTCTCATCTCAAAATTATTGCTTCTACGTGCTCTCTTCAGCCTACAACTTTTAGAAGCGCCAATTCGAAATAGGTTCTATGTCAGAAATTACAAATAATCATTTTAAAACAAAAGCCGATAGGAAGACTCGTAGGAACCAAGATCCAGCCATTAAGAAGGCTTATAGTGCTATTCATGCTTGTTCTCACCTAAAGTATCCCGTAAAGATCGAATCCCCCAACCACCTTAGGAGACTATCCAATGAAAAGATCTTTTCCTCGATCAAGCCTAGCAAAGCATATGTCTGTGCTGAAATTACTCTTTCCGCCATTCAACCTACATGGATTCCTAAATCTCCACCTAGGAAGACGAAAGCCAAAAAACGGCCAAGTCTCCTACAAAGGCCAAGCCCAAAGCTACTTCTTTTAAAGTAACTTGGGTCGCTAAAGCTTCTAGCAATAATTTAGGAACGATATCTGAACCAACATCTAAATCTGCTAATCTTAGAGGATCCAGTGGCTACATAACGCTCTCTAAATTGGTTTTGCAGATTCATCATGTTTGGTACCTCGACTCAGGTTGCTCCATACATGACGGGAAATCAAGAGCTGCTGAGCAACTATCAAGACCGTCTAAATGGCAAAGTCAGATTTGGGGACAATAACTCGGCTCCTATACTAGGATTCGGAGACATCATTCCGGATAATCTGACTATCAAGGATGTCTCCTACGTCGAAGGCCTCCGCCATAACTTGTTCACGGCTCCTATACTAGGATTACTTCGCGAACTCTATCTCTCCCCCTCTAAATTCGCAAAGTTCCTCCTATCTAATTCGCGAAGTTGCACTTCACCCTTTTACACGTGACTTCGTAGAATTCGCGAACTACCCTATGCCTTATCCTAGGTTCGTGAAGTTTGTGGCCCGTGAAAACTTTACATCCTTCTAGTTCGTGAAGTCTCCCTCAATTCGTGAAGTTGACTTCACCTTACATCCATCCACTTCGCGAATTAAGCTCACCCAATTAGTGATGTCCAATTTCACATTCTCATCATTCGTCATAAACCCATGAAACCCTAATTTTATCACCAATTCGCGAACTATTGTTCGTGAAACTCATACTTCACGACCCAATCAAAGTTGAAAATACGTTTAAAAATAAAACTTTGAAACTCTCGATCAAATCAGGTTTTCTTCGAAGAACAGTTTGAATACCATATGAACATTAACTATTTTCGAAAACCCTTGTTAAACTTGTGCAAACCCTTATTATTTTCACACTTTTGTACCTTATAATTCCTAAGCATGCTAATATATGAATAAAACATGTAAAAGTTAGAGTAATAATCTATACCTTTCCAAGCTTAGTGAGGAGTTCTTGTTCGAGTTCCTTCATTTTTATTCAGACTTCCGTTAGTTCCTACCTAATGATATAAACTCTTTCTTTATCCTATTGTTGGCATGTTATTGTTAACAAATTACATCGATGGTTTCAGTAATGTTTATCCTATCTAAGTAACACCGATTATAATATTATATAAGTTTCCCTTTATACTAGGCTAAATTCTTTCAAAAGTTGGTTAATTCTATTATTCAAATCTTTATTATTATCCCTCGCAATTCATATCTTCTAAATTCTAAATTTTTCATCCACCTATATTTCGAAAATCATACCTTAATATCCTAATTTTCAAACTAACCCCTTTTTCGGAAATCTCCCTAAGTCCCACATCAATTTTCCTACTATGTTAGAATTCAGAATAGCACATAATCTAACTAAACATGTATTTATGCAATCACATAAGCACATGATACGCATGCACATTTATTGGCCGGCTTACATACGGGACTCGGGTACATGTTTATTTAATTAAGTGCCATTATGAGTTCTAACTTAATAAAAATTGAATTGAGACTTAGAAAGAATTTTATATAAGATAGAAAAAATTCTTCGATAGAAACTAGTTACTAGATTTCAAATTAAGTGACTTTTAAAATAATAGAAGAGATTTCGAAGAAAATAGGAACAGAGTCAAATATATATATATATATATATATATATATATTGATTCGATTACTTTGCTATGAGGAAATGTATATAATATAATAATGTTATGAGAATTGTTACTTAAAGACTAGATAAGTATTGATAAAGTAGAAATCAACATCACTTAGTAACTACAACACGCAAGGTATAGTAGAGATAAGAAGAGAACTTACATACTCATTAGTGAAGAATTATCGAAAGACCTAAGTGAGGGAGAGAATGAGTTCGAACCCAAGGTCAAGTTTGGAATAGGTATAATTTCTTACCATAATTTCATGTTTTCATTTAGTTAATAGTATGCTAAAAGTTATTAAGCAGGAAAATATTATTTGCTTAGACTCTATACAAGTTTTAGCTTTCAAAGGTTTAGACTAGATGAATTTCGTATGGTATTTAAATTGTTCTTGGAGAAAATAACTTTTGATCGAGGGTTTTGAGAACCTTAAATGTTTAAAGTGTTTATGGTTCTCGAATGAGGTGTGAAGTAAGGATTTTACGGATTGAATTAGTATGATTAATTGTGAGGTTGTTAAGTGGAATTCTCGAAGTTAGAAAGGGTTCGCGAAATGTGTGTGAGATGACTTCTCAAATGAGGCAAGCTTGACGAATCATAGGTCGGTGAAATAAGCTTCGCGAATTAATGTAGTACTTCGCCTGGAGCTAGAAACCTTGCATGAGCCATAGACAGTTCGCGAACCTTGAAGGGTTGGTGAGGTGTCGACTTCACGAATTGGAAAGGGGCTCCAAGCACTTCACCGAATTATGAGAACCCCACTTCGCGAATTATGAGATCTAAGTAGTTCATGGGCCACTAAGAATAAGACCTAAGGTAATTCGCGAACCCATGAAGTTCGCGGGTTAGGTTCGGTTCGTGGAGTGTGTGTGCATGTTAGGTATTTCGCAAAATTAGGATCTTTCATGGTCTATGAGAGGTTCACGAATCATGAGGGAGTAAAATTTTACGAACCCTACTTCACGAGTCATACTTCGCAAATTGTGAGAAGTAGGAGCTTTCATGAGTCACCCCAAACTTCACGAATTATGAGAGTTTAAAATAGTTCATGAGTCATAGAGCTTTCACGAGTTGAAGTTGATGAATTCTTTTCAAATAACTATCTTTCAAATACAACTTTAAATATAATATTTTACTACTTAGGAAATTCGAGAACTTAGATAGTTGAATAATTTAGATAGTATACTATGGCGACCCTACTTCATAATTAAATAATTTGGCGGATTTTCGCAAAGTAAGTCGCGGAAGACACGTCCGACAAAGACTTTTAAAGGAATCACATATATATTGTAATATCGGGTTTACAAAACAACGTCACAAAAATACATCGGGCCGAAGCCCCAAAAATCTAAACCGACTCCACTATACTACGCCATTCCACAGGTCGCGTCACATGTACTGCACCGCCCTCAAAAGCCCGTGGAGTCACCGCCACCAGCCATCCTAAAGGTCACCCTGACACCCATCGGTGTCAGGCTCAGTCTCACCTGAAAAATAAAACCCTGAGCAACTGCCCAGTAGATGGTAGTAAAAACATGCAATGTGTGCGTGCACTCAACCCAATCCCAAGTCCTCACATCAAAATAAAATGCACGCTCAAACCTATGTCACATTCAACATGTAACAGGGCTCTAGGCTACACTCGGCACCCACGCACGCAATGGCAAAGTACGCTATAAACCATGCGGTAGCCCACGCCGGCCGTGCCGGGTCGCTCCTTCCGCACACAATCTCAACCCGACGGTTTTACACCTCGGTGTAATGGCCCGAGTAATGTACCACTAAACCCGGGTAAACAGGAATCTCACATCTGTCTGCCGTCATTGAGCCAAATATATATCATGTGGTATACACCTCGATTGGCTCAATCCCGAGTAGACAGGTGTCGCAAACCCTATCTCCCATCAGGTGCTCAATCGAGACTAAACCTGATTGCCAAAATCGGCAACTCTATTCCGTTCATCCGACACCGTAAGGCGTCACCGTATAATTATGGTACATCAATCTCTCACATGCTATGCCGTGAAATGCACATAGAAATCAACCACATGTAGCACGTAACGTTTCTCAAAACTCGAAAATGCATAACTCATAAAGATGCTAAAACCCGATACTAGACCGAACGTTAAATCCAAAATAATATTTATATATTTTTCAAAAACATGGGTTGACCCAAAAATATTAGTCAAACTACGAAAATATTTTATCTATAATGATTTGGGCCGAAAATGATTTGATTTAAAAGTATCGGGCCTGAAATAAGGCAAAAGTCCAAAAATTAATAACCGGTCAAACTCCCACAAAACTCGGTCAAGTCCAAATCTAAATTGCCCGAAACCTAATCATTCATATAAAACTCGTATTTTCAAACTTCATAAATGCTACAGTTCTTTCGAAAACATATGTTTCACATATTCATCACCACGAAACACCTCAATATAACATAATCACTCAAGAACTCATATGTTGAGTTCGAATACACATTAAAGTATGTTAAGAGCCTCACGAATGTACCAAAAATTTATGAGAAAATATTTCTTGAATCCGGAAGACACGAATTCTAACATTTTTCGGGACTTAAAAACGGGTTGTAGGGGTTAAAAACCACCTACCCAGCCTCCAAGCTTAGTTGAATTAATTCCTACGTTGAAAATTTGCCTAAGCTCCAAAATCCTTCTCTGCTTTGATCATCGTCTTCTTCCTTCTTTTGTTCGCTTCCTACTATGCACTAACTTAAGCTTAGTGCACCAATCCGCGTAAAGTACTAAACACATGAGCTTATAAAAGATTTATAACTTATAAGTTGGATTCTTACCTCCTTGCAATGTTTGGAGTTAATTTCTAGGTTGGAGTTCGATCAAGCTTGCCAAAATATGCTTCTCCTTCATTCGGCTCTTCTTTCTTCCTTAGTTTTGTTTTTGTCCTCCTTTGATCACACGTTTTCTATTTGGCTAATAATAGTTCCCTTTTCACGTTAGATTTTTATGTGGTTAAATGAGGGTTTTATTTTGTTGGCTTTCACGTTGGTTTGTGTAATACACATGCGAATTTCCATATATTAATATTAGGTGGTGACAAGATTCACGTGGCTTTCCTTAGCCATTAAGAAACCCCATTTTAAACTTGTGGGCTGCAATTATTCATGTTGGTTTCGTTGGTTTATGTGGTCATTATTAAAGTTTCTCATATAAGGTGACAAAGTGATGATAAGTCACCATAACGTGACTTTCCCTAGTCATGAAGAAACCTTGGGCTATTTTAATACCTTGGGCCTTACTTAAATAATTGGGCCTTTAGTATATAACTTGGGCCTTTTTTTATTCTCTTTGGCCTCTCTACTTATTTTGTTTTAACTTATCTCTTGGGCTTTCTAAGCTTTTTGGCCCATACTATTTAACTCTCGGCTCAATTATTATTTTTGGCTCGATTCCGAAAATCCATTTTGTCCGAAAATCGACTTCATTAATTTCGGATATTACAAAAATAATCCCGTATTAAGTTTGCGAGTATTACATATACTGACATCATAATTTTTGTGCAGGTCGAGAAATAAGAAATTTCCACAGGATTACTAGCAAATAGTTTGCGGACGACAGGTAAGTGGAGATTTCACTACAACACATAAAATAAGTTATGTATACATGTTTTATGCGACTATCTACTTCTATGAAATTACGAGAATTATCTGTTATGTGAAATGGCATGATAAGCATTTTTGTACCGTTCACGTACGCATTATCATGTGCATGCACGAGTTATACGAGAGTTATGAGAGGAGAGTATGCACAGTATATGGTCGCCTGTGTGCGATTTGCCGATATGGGCATTTGATGTCGACTCGAAGTTGAGTCAGAGCTACTTCTACAAAGTCACCATGATGGGATGTAAGCCGTCGAATAGATGTACTTGAATCGTCTGGTAAATGGCAACCTAGTTAACCGGTGTGGGCATAGCCGGCGACCAGGGAAGGCAACCGCTAGATAGAATGGCGACAAGCAAATGACGACCTCGGGGAAATCCCTAGTGTAGGCCCAGCTGGAGAAGACCAACTATCGTATTTTATCCATATTGGATTTGAGCTCAGAATGGTGTGCGTAGCAAGTTAGCTGAGGGCCCTGGGTGAAATGAAAATGAAAATGAGAATGAGAATGAGAATTCGATGTGAGAATTGGAAAGCATTGGCGCGGATGCCTTTGCGAATTTGACACGTGCATGACATGCATCATTTCCACTTACTGACTTATAGCTCATCACATGTTTTTATGTGTTGTAGGTTCACGCGATCATCGTACGTGATCCTTTTGATGGCGAGGCCAACCTTTTGAAGCTCTTGGGGACTTTTGAGGATGGAAATGTGTACATGGATGCGACCTGTGTGGCGGGCACTAGACTTTTTTCTTTTGCTGTGTCTATGTACCCATCCTATGTAACTAGTGTTGAGATAACGTTTTGTTTGTATAGGATGACTTCATTTATATAAAAGGAAAAATTTTATACGTATTTTTCTAATGATATAATTATTACACCTTAGATAGTCACGCGATTTAGGAATAAAATAATTTGTATCAGAGCTTCGGATATAGTTTCTGTACACTGTCCATGTACACACACTCAAAAGCACGGAAGCGGCCTTTTCGCTCGTAAGTTTTATGTTTCTGTGAATTTCTTGTATTGCATGATTTATTGGCCTTAGAGACTATCAGGGTATATAGAAATAGGTAGAACAAGAGGTGAAAGTAGTGGGGTTCGGACCGACGCAAGGAACCCGCAACCCCGACAGATAATCGTGACACTGCTAATCTCCAACTTATGGAGTTAGTACGGTAGCAGTCTGCCCAAATTCCAGAATCGTAAAGCAGCGAAATACTGAAGGCCAGCAAAATAGCGGACTATCTCTGGAAGTACGAATCGAAATAGTTGGGGAAAGGTTTCGTAAACTCAATCCCCCAACTTTCGAGGACGCGATCGACCCAACATCAACCGAGGATTGGCTAAGGACCTTAGAGAACATGTTTCAATACAGTCGCATTCCTGAGGAGGAGAAAGTTCTGTGCGCCATATTTTTACTGCGAGCAAGTGCGGGCCACTGGTGGGACACACTCCTGGCAATCGAAGACCCAATCACGTTGAGCTGGTATCTTTTCAAGGAACTATTTACGAATAAGTACTTTATTGCTCCAGTCGAGCTCAGAGAATGAATGAATTTATCAATCTTCGCCAAGGAATGATAACGGTGGCGGAATATATAGGATGTTTGAACAGTTGTCGAGGTTTGCCATGCACGTGGTAAGCACCGATGCCCTAAAGGTTGAGAGATTCCTGTAAGGCCTGAAGCAGTTATATCGGGACGTAAACATGGCCGGACTTCAGGGAGTAACTTATGCTCAAGTAGCGAAGAGAGCATTAGCGGCGGGACAGGCTGAAACGCGAATTATCCGAGCCCAGGAGATGAAAAGAAAGGCCATACAAGGAACGCATTGGAGTGGGGGAAGCCGAAAGCAACAATTCATCTCAAAACGCGTGCAGCCTAATTTTCAGAACACACCGGGACCACCCCAGCAGCCTAATCAAAATTAGGGGAGCCCCCAACAACAGTACAGTGTGCTCAAGATGTGCACGACGACATATGGTCATATGTTTTTCAAAAAATGCCAATTGCTTCAAATGTGGCAAAACGGGCCCTTTCTCAAGAGTATGCCCAGAAATTCCTTCTAGAAGTCAAGCAACCATTCAAGCCAGAGCACCGACTGTACTAGCCCGAACGTACACGCTTATTTCAGAGGAGGCAGAAAACAACCCGACACTGGTGGCAGGTACCCTCCTTATCCATCAAACCCCAACATGTATTTTTAGTAGATTCAGGAGTCACACTTTCATTTGCATCCACTAACTACGTGGCGAGACTCGGCGATACACCTTATCAATCTAACTATTAATATAACGTAATAATCCAGCATGGAGCTTTGACTCGAACCAACCAGATTCTGCGAGACTGCCCAGTATTAGTCAATGATAGGACATTACTTGTTGACTTTATAGTCATTCCAATGAATGATTACAATGTAATTCTTGGAATGGACTAGCTGTCGAAGTACGGGGCAGCTTTCGACTGCAACCAGAAGAAGGTCACATTTAACTTGAAGATACCTGAATCTTTCAAATTCACGGGAACAAGTAAGGGCGAAAATGTTTCTAAGATTTTAGCAATGAAGGCACAACATTTGATCAAGGCAGGATGCGAAGCCTACCTTATGTTTGCAATAACATCAGAGGAACACTCACCCCCAAAACTAGAAGAAGTACCTGTGGTACAAGGATTCCCCGATGTGTTTCCTGAAGACTTACCAGGACCCCTCCAGATCGAGAAATCCAAATTACTATCGATCTTGTACCAGGAGCTGCACCTATCTCGGAGGCTCTTTATCGGTTAGCTCTAATTGAGTTGATTGAATTGAAAGAACAATCGGGTGAACTACTTCAGAAGGGATTCATTCAACCAAGATATTCTCCTTGGGGAGCGCCAGTTCTCTTTGTCAAGAAAAATTATGGATCTATGAGGCTATGCATCGACTACAGAGAATTGAACAATATCACAATTAAGAACAAATATCATCTACCAAGGATTGATGACCTGTTTGATCAATTACAGGGCACGACTGTATTTCAAAGTTAGATTTGCAATTGGGATACCATCAGTTGAAGATTCGTGAAGAAGATATTCCAAGACAGCATTCAGCACCCGATATGGCCACTACGATTTTTAGTCATGCCTTACGAGCTGGCTAACGCGCCAGAAGCATTCATGGACCTGATGAACCGCGTATTCAAGTCATTCCTAGATAAGTTTTTCATCGTATACATAGGCGACATCCTTATCTATCGAATACGAGGGAAGAGGACGAACAACACTTGAAGGTCGTCCTCGAAATACTATGAGAAAAGCAATTATATGCCAAATTCAAGAAATGTGAATTTTGGCTGGACCAAGTCGCATATCTTGGACATATCATTCGGGAGAAGGAATCTCCGTAGACCCGAGTAAGATAGAAGCTATCAACAATTGACCTCAACCGACGAATGTAACAGAAGTACGAAATTTTCTTGGATTGGCGGGATAATACAGCAAATTCATCAAGGATTTTTCGAAGTATCGTATCAACTTTAATGAAATTGACAAAGAATAATGTGCCTTTTCACTGGAGGGACGAATGCGAGCAGAGGTTTCAGGACTTAAAAAGGCGACTCACTTCGGCCCCAGTCTTAATGATACGCACAGGGATCGAAGGATTCCCAGTATACAGTGATGCATCGAAGAATGGCTTAGGATTGTCCTAATACAAAACGGAAACGTGGTTGCATACGCCTCTCGACAGCTAAAAGAATATGAAACGAACTATCCGACGCACGATTTAGAACTCACCGCAGTAATATTTGCTTTGAGGATTTGGAGGCATTACCTATATAGCGAACGCTGCGAGATATTCACGGACCACAAGAGTCTGAATACTTCTTCACTCGGAAGGAGTTAAATATGAGACAACGGTGGTGGCTCGAACTAGTCAAAGACTGTGATTGTGTTATTAGCTACCACCCAGGTAAGGCGAACATGGTGGCAGATGCGCTAAGACGAAAAGCGGTGGGCGCTGAGTTACAATGGCTTGAAATAGAAATGGTGCAAATGGGAGAAGTGGAAGCGAAAGTAGCAACGTTAACCCTCCAACCTACATTATTGGAACGAATCAGAACGGCATAGGAAAAAGATTAATTTTACTTGAAAATCGAACGCAAAAGGAGCAAATGCTACCCAACTTCGAAATACGAGGAGTTGGAAGCTTGTACTACAGAAATCGTCTATATGTGCCTAATGACGTGGAGCTTCGGAGGACTATTATGACCGTCGAGTTGAGATTGTGTGCGGAATGAGCGACCCGGCACGGCTGGCGTGGGCTACCGCATGGTTTATGGCGTACTTTGCCATTGCGCGTGTGGGTGCCGAGTCTAGCCTAGGGCCCCGTTATGTGTTGAGATGTGACGAAGGTTGAGCGTGCATTTTATTTTGATGTGAGGATTTGGGATTGGGTTGAGTGCACGCACGCATTGCATGTTTTTGCTACCACATACTGGGCAAGTTTGCTCAGGGTTTTATTTTTTATAGATGAGACCGAGCCCGACACCGATGGGTGTTAGGGCTAGTTGTAGGCTGGTTGGCGACGGCGACTCCACGGGCTTTTGAGGGCGGCGCAGTACATGGGACGCGACCTGTGGAGCGACATAGTATAGTGTAGTCGGGTTAGATTTTTGGGGCTTCGTCCCGATGTGTGGACGTGAAGCATTTTGTAAAACCCGACTTTATTTTACATATGTATATTATTTACTTAAAAAGTTTTTATCGGGTCCTTCGCGACTTTCATTAGGTAAATCTGCCAAATTATTTAATTAGGAAGTCGAGTCGTCCCAGGTGGTATCAGAGTGTAGGTTTAGTAGATTCTGAAGACTGTCCATGTACTGCCGCTCAAAAGCCGGGAGACAGCCTTGCCTGTAAGTGTTATGTTTTGATGTGATTATGTGACCTGAATATGCTCTTTTATGTGCATTATGTAGTATTCGAAAATGCCGAGAGGACGACCGAGGAGCGAGTTTGCAGGAGAAACTAGTCGTAGGGACGAATCTGAGTCCCCGACTCGCGAGCGCGACACAATACATCGTCCGACTAAGCTTGTCCAACGATAGTCAGACCAGATCAATAACCTAATCCGTCACCGGAGCTCATCTGAGCACCGTTCCTCTCCGCAGCATGATCGCGTGGAGATTATCGGTGGATCGGCACGATCGAAGATCACTTTATTTATAGTCACGTGCCGGAGAATGAGAAGGTGCTATGTGTCGTTCCCTACTTCGGGGAAGCCCGCGTTTTTGGTGGAACACCGTAAAGGTGTAAGAAGACCTTGAAACTATGGCATGGGAACGCTTCAGGGAGCTCTTTTATGACTAGTACTTCACTGCTCATGACCAGGAGCAGCGGATGTACGAATTTATGAATCTGAAGCAAGGGCGCATGCCAGTTGCGGAGTACATCCGCAAATTCGAAGAATTGTCCCGCTTTGCCCTCACCTTGTAGCAACTGATACACTAAAGTGACGAGATTCCTTAGGGGGCTGAAACCCGAGTTCTATCGGGATCTAAGTGTGGCGGGAGTGCGACAGTTGGATTTTCGCCAAGCGACAGAGCGTCCATTAATAGCAGAACTGGAAGGAGTGGTAAGGGAAGCTCAGGGAAGCGAACCAGAAGAGGGAAGCTCAGCAAGGAGGAGGAAGCCAGAAACTTCAATTTTTAGGCAAGGGCGAGAAGAGCAAAGGCAACCGACCGGGTCAACAGAATTGGCGCCCGAACACTAATCAGGGACCGGCCAACGTCCCCAATCGACCATTGAATCCAGCTCCCCAGTGCCAACAGTGCGGGCTGAATCATTTTGGCGTGTGTTATGGACCATGCCCAGTGCAGACTCTGCAATGCTTCCGGTGTGGGGAGACCAGACATACCGGACAGGATTGCACAAAAGGTCAGCCTCTACTACAGAATCATCCGCAGAATCTGATCCAACCTCTACCAGTGCCTGCAAGAGTTTTCACGTTGACGAATGAGGAGGCGAAGGCGAACCCGGCCGTAGTTACTGGTATGTTGAATATCTTTCACGTACCATCTTCAATTCTGATCGATTCCGGAGCGACGCATTCGTTTGTGTCGGCTAATTTCGTGGCTAGGGCGGGACTCTATCCCACCCATTCTTTATGCAACTACATAGTCTCTTTACCCCACGGAGACCCTACTCGGACAAATCTGGTGGTGAAAAATTGTCCCGTTAGTATCGAGGGCAGGGAATTGAATGTAGATCTAATAGTGATCCCGATGAATGATTACGACATCATATTCGGGATGGATTGGCTGTCGAAATACTGGGCTATCATTGACTGCTCGAAGAAGGTAGTCCAATATCAATCACCCGAGGGAGGAGCTCTACAAAACAAATCCCTCGTATTTCAGCTCTGAAAGCCGAGGGAGTCGTGAACACGGGTTGCGAATCATTTCTGATCTTCGCGGTGAAAGCTGAAGCTTCTCGGCCGAAGCTTGAGGAGGTTCCAATAGTGAATGAATATCCCGATGTGTTTCCCGAGGATCCCCGGGATTATCCCCAAATCGAGATTGAATTTGCAATCGATCTCATTCCCGGAGCTGCTCCAATCTCTAAAGCTCCGTATCGGTTAGCACCGAATGAACTGCAGGAGTTGAAAGGGCAATTAGAAGAATTGCTGCAGAAGGGCTTAAATCAACCTAGTTTCTTGCCTTGGGGAGCCCTAATAATATTCGTAAAGAAGAAAGATGGGTCGATGAGATTGTGCATTGATTATCGTGAGCTCAACAAAATCACGATAAAGAACAAATACCCGTTGCCTAGAATTGGCGATTTATTCGATCAGCTACAAGGGGCGACGGTATTCTCGAAGATCGACCTACGTTCCGTTACCATCAGTTGAAGATACGTGAGAATGATATTCCCAAAACAGCGTTTAGCACGAGGTACGACCACTACGAATTCTTGGTCATGCCTTTCGGGCTAACGAACGCCCCAGCTGCCTTCATGGATCTGTGAACCGGGTATTTAAGGAATTTTTGGACCGATTCGTTATCATCTTTATTGACGATATCCTCGTATACTCTAAGACGAAGGAGGAACACGAAGAACATCTGAGAACGGTCCTTGAAATTCTTCGGGGGAAACAACTATTCGCCAAATTCAATAAATGCGAATTCTGGTTGGAACAAGTGGCTTTTCTGGGACATATCATTTCGGGGAGCGAAATTTCAGTGGACCCCATCAAGATTGAAGCTATGGAAAATTGGCCACGACCGACCACTCTCACTGGAGTTAGAAGTTTTCTAGGACTCGCTGGATATTACAAAAATTTTATCAATGTTTTTTTCCAGTATTGCCTCAACACTCACAAACCTGACGAAGAAAAATGTTCCGGTCAAATGGACAGAAGAGTGTGAGCAAAATTTTAAAGAGTTGAAGAAATGACTGACGACTGCTCCAGTTCTAGCAATACCTTCGGGTACCGAAGGATTTTTGGTTATAGTGATGCCTCGAAGAATGGCTTGGGGTGCGTGTTAATGCAAAACGTGAACGTAATCGCTTATGCCTCCCGACAGTTGAAACCATACTAGAAGAATTACCCTACCCATGATCTTGAACTCGCTGTCGTGGTGTTTGCTCTCAAAATGTGGCGACACTACCTGTACGGAGACATATGCGAGATCTATACGGATCATAAGAGCTTGAAGTACTTCTTCACACAGAAGGAGTTGAATATGAGGCAAAGACGATGGCTCGAATTAGTGAAAGACTACGATTGCGTAACAAATTATCACCCAGGAAAAGCCAATGCAGTCGCACACGCGTTGAGCCGAAAAGCCGTAAATGCTGAATTGTGCCATCTCGGAGTTGAAGTAATCAACTTTGGGAGATTGAAGCGAAATTGGCTACGTTGACCCTCAAGCCGACGCTGTTAGACCGAATTCTCGAAATGCAGAAGGAAGATGAGCTGTATTTGAAGATTCGAAATGAACGAGAAGGAGATGTCTCATCAGAATTCGAGTTTCGAGAAGGCGAAAGCTTACGATTCAGAGGTCGCTTATATGTGCCGAAAGATGAAGAAATCGGTCGAACCTTTGACGGAGGCACATACAACGATCTACTCAGTGCATCCCGGTGCAACGAAGATGTATCGAGATTTGCGAACGAATTATTGGTGTCCAGGAATGAAGAGAGATTCTGCTGCTTTCGTAAGTCGATGTCTGACTTGTCAACAGATCAAAGCAGAACATCAAAGGCCGGCGGGAATGTTGCAACCTTTGAAGACTCCTGAGTGGAAGTGGAACCACATAACAATGGATTTTGTGGTCGGGTTACCGAAGACTGTAAAAGGTCATGATGCAATTTGGGTGATTGTCGACAGATTGACCAAGTCCGCCCACTTCCTACCAATTAATCGAACATATTCCATGGAAAAGTTCGCCGAGTTGTATATTCAAGAAGTAGTGCAACTCCATGGGATTCCGATGTCGATCGTTTCAGATCGAGATTCAAGGTTTCTGACCCAGTTCTGGGTGAACTTACAAAAGGCTTTGGTGACTAAACTGTCTTTTAGCTCTGCCTATGATCCCCAAATTGATGGACAATCGAAAAGAACGTTCCCGACGCTCGAAGACATGTTGAGGGCGTGTGTTCTGGATTTTCGCGGAAGCTGGAGTAAATACCTCCCACTGATTGAATTCTCGTACAACAACAGCTATCAAGCGACGATCGGGATGGCGCCATACGAAGCCTTGTACGGGCGTAAATGTCGATCCGCAATTCATTGGGATGAAATCGGCGAGAAGGCGTTGTTAGGTCCCGAGATGGTTCGCGAAATGATAGAAGCTGTTGGTAAAATTTGGGAGAGAATGCTAACGGCCCAGAGTCAACAGAAGAGTTATGCGGACAAAAGACGAAGGCCATTGGAATTTGAGGAAGTGATCAAGTCTTCCTAAAGGTATCACTGATGAAGGGTGTTAAACGTTTCGGACGAAAAGGAAAGCTAAGTCCTAGATATATAGGACCTTTCAAGATTTTGAAAAGAGTCGACGAAGTGGCGTATCAGCTTGAATTGCCGACATCATTAGCACAAGTCCATGACATCTTCCACGTGTCTACGTTACGGAAGTACGTTTAGGACCCGAGCCATGTGCTACGAATTGAAACACTTCAGCAGCAATTGAAACCGGACTTAAGTTATGAGGAAAGGCCGGTAGATATTTTAATGTACGAGGTGAAGCGACTTTTAAGAACATCCCCCTAGTGAAGGTCGTGTGGTTGAACCAGACACTGGAAGAAGCCACATAGGAACGAGAAGATAAAATGAGGCAGAAGTACCCCGAGTTGTTTCAAACGACTTAAATTTCGGGGACGAAATTCTTTTAAGGGGGGAATGCAATACCCGTGAAATTAATATGGGACTATTTTTTAATGTTCGGAACTCATGAAGTTAATTTTCGAACAAAATGGATTTTTTCGGAAACTGAGCCGAAAATAATAACTAGGCCCGGGAGTTGAATGAATTAAGATGGCCGAAAGTTGTAAAAAGGGTCGAATAAATATCCAATAGAGCCCAATAAATAACTTAGGCTAACTAATAGTAGAGCTCAATAAAATCAAATAAAAGGCCCAAATGAATGCTTAGCTTGGCCAAATGACTACGATAAGAAGGAGGTTACTTAAGGGCAAAGGAAAAGACGTGTGGACCACATCACCCTTCGCTAACCTCATGTTGAAAACAATTAATATCATCCACATGTTGAAAACGAAAAGAGAAAGCAAGGGAAAAATAATTCAAGCCAATGAAACTGACGTTGAGCCTTGTCACCACCCAATCACTTAATATATGGAAGTTCGCATTGGTATTACATAACCCAACGTGAAAAGCCAACAAGAGAAAACCCTCATTTTTACTACCTAAAAGCCCACGTGAAAATAGAGAGTGAGGAATCATTTTAGGCAACAAGAAAGAAAAAAAATGGGGGAAGTCGAACCAAGAGAAAGAAAGAAGTCGAGCAATGAGGAGAGGCAAATGTAGGCAAAGCTTCATCCAATTTCTCAACTTTGGAAATTATCCATACTAAGCTAAGGAGGTAAGAACCCTATCTAACGTATAACTCTCCTATTAGTTTATATATTTAACATTCGACATCGTTCGATGAATTAGCCGAGGTTAGAGCACAATAAGTGGTGAACGAAACAAAGAGCAATAAGGTTTTGGCTAGCTCAACATAACAAACAATTATCTAGCCTAGCTTGAAAGTGAGGTAGGTGGTTTTTTTAACCCCTACATCCCGTTTTTAAGTCCCAAAAAATGTTGGATTCAGAAGAAAGGTTTTCTGGGTTCAAGAAATATTTTCTCTTGAGTTTTTGGTGCTTTCGTGATGCTCTTGACGTGTTTTAATGTGTATCTGAACTCAACATATGAGTTCTTGAGTGGTTATGTGATACGGATGTGTTTCGTGGCGATAATCATATGAAAAATTTGTTTTTGAAAGTGACTATAGCACTTATGAAGTTTTGAAGACGCGTTTTATAACGGTTAGGTTCGGGCGAGTGATAAATGTTGGGAAATACGGCCATAGCAAAATTCCGCCCAAGATCCGTCGCGGAAATATAAACAGAAGAAAATAACAACACAAAGATTTAACGTGGAAAACCCTCTGTTAACGAAGAGGGAAAAACCACCCGGCAACAAGGCCGCGGAAAATCCACTATGTGAATATTACAATCACACAATTCTTCTACGCTCGCCTACACCCAAAACCCAACAACAGCAACCCGAAAGTTATTTCACCCGCTAATCCAAACTCTCACCGAAAGGGAATTTTCCTAGAGTTAATTGTTAACACAAATAACTTTCTAATGTGTTGGTGTGTCAAAAATCCAGGGTATAGCCCTCCTTATATAGGAGAGGGAACCCTCATGCCTTCTTGTCGTTTCCAATGTGGGACATTGACAAAGGCACAATTTGGGCCCAAGTCCAACAATCTCCACCTTGTGACTCTGTCTATCTTGACACCTTTACTTGGCGAAGATCCACATAGCTTCCGCTACCATGCTCCACCATAAAAGCATATCAACTTGGAATCACATCCAAGCATTTCTTCGGCCCCTAACGAAATAACCTTGCCGAAATCTATGGTGCAACTTCCACACTTGGCTTGCCAGGAAGTTTATCAGCCCTCGACAAGAAATTTCCACCACACACCTAATAGTAAACTGTGGACCCGCTAATAGTAACGCGCACTCTCATGACACTTAGCGACATGCCATAAGGACGCCCTTCTCTCTCTCAGAAAAACTCATCCGTGGAGAGAGAGAGAGACAAAATTAGCGTCTTTCTCGGTATCTCCACTTTCGACTTGGAACTGCTTGCCGAACCTGCTGCACCTTTCTGACAATTTCTTTTCACGTGCCGAGATTGTCCACACGTCCAGCAAATCGCAACTTGTTTCCCCTTGGAGTTCCTCTACTTTCCGCCACTGATGTACAAAGCTTGATCTTCCGATGGATTGTTCCGTCCAGCATCTAGCCTTTCTCCTCCGCAAGAAGTTTGCCGGTGACTTCAGAAAATACAATCTTCTCCTTCCCATGAATCAAGATCGGCTTTTTGTGTTCATAAGAAGGTGGAAGAGACCATATGAGTCTCAACGCCTGATCCTCATCGTCAATCTTCACTCCAATAGATTCCAGCTCCGAGACGATTCCATTGAGAACGCTTAAGTGATCTGAAATACTTCGACCTTCAGACACCCGCAATGTATGTTGCTCCTTCAGATACACCCGATTCGAGTCGCCTTTAGTCTGATACAACTCCTCAAGCTTCTCTCATAACGTTTTTGCCGCCAAAATTCCATGCACGTTTGCAAGAACATTTTTGGCCAGACACAGACGTATCGCACTTGCCGCTCTCAAATCCAGTTCCTTCCAATCGTCGTCGCTCATTCCAGTTTTGCTCGCTCCAGCTGTTTCCTCAGTGATGCTGGTAGCACCGCATTTGGGAACTTCCTTGCCCTTCAAAGTCTTGTGTAACCCCGACTGAATCAACACATCCTTGCTTGCACTTGCCACAAGCCAAAGTTGATTCTTCCGTCGAACTTCTCCACATCAAATCTCGCCAGATTTGAGAACCTACATCCGGACATCCTTGTGGATTAGCGAACAAAAACGTCGCCGAAAACCGAACAGCAACTTGCCTGGAAACCCTTCTGCGCTCAAGATCCACCCGTCGCTAGCTCCACCGCACGAACAAACTAGGTTTAACCTCGCTCTGATACCACTTGTTCGGAAATCCTGCCGTACCGAAATTCCGCCCAAGATCCGTCGTGGAATTATAAACTGAAGAAAATAACAACACAAAGATTTAACATGGAAAACCCTCTGTCAACGAAGAGGGAAAAATCACCTGGGCAAGAAGGCCGCAGAAAATCCACTATGTGAATATTACAATCACACAATTCTTCTACGCTCGCTTACACCCAAAACCCTACAACAACAACCCGAAAGTTATTTCACCCGCTAACCCAAACTCTAACCAAGAGGGAATTTTCCTAGAGTTAATTGTTAACACAAATAACTTTCTAATGTGTTGGTGTGTCAAAAATCCAGGGTATAGCCCTCCTTATATAGGAGAGGGAACCCTCATGCCATCTTGTCGTTTCCAATGTGGGACATTGACAAAGGCACAATTTGGGCCCAAGCCCAACAATAAATTCGGGAGTTTTTAGGTTTCGAGCGATTGTAAGTTCGCGGGCCGTTTTAATTTGCGAGTTGTGTGTGAAATGCATTTTTAAATGAATAGGAAGTCGGCCGAATGGGTTTTCGGGTCGCGAAATTTTGTCGCGGGCCCAAAGGTTTTTGTTGTGTGTGTAAACGTGTATTTCGCGGGCCAAAATTCGGGTTCTCGCGGGCCGTAGTCTTTCGCGGCCTGATTTGAAGGGTGATTCCGGTGAGAGAATCGCGGGCCGACTTAGGTCTCGGGGGCCAACTTGAATTTCGCAGCGTGATTCCTGTGAGAGAAGTCGGGTTTCTCTCGGGCTTGAAATCGGGCTTCGCGCACCCAAATCGGACTTGCGAACGCGGCGAAAGTCCCGTGGATTCGAGCTTTGACCTGAGATTTCGCGGGTTGACCAAGTATTTTAAGTGGCGGGCGATTTAAGATTTGGGCCTGGAACGAATTTGTGTGAGTTTGACCAACTAATAAATTTTTGCACTTTTGCCCTATTTTAGGCCAAATATTTTTAAATAAAAATTATTTTTGGCCCAAATCATTTTAACTAAAATATTTTCGTAGTTATATTTTTGTGTCAACCCATAATCTCAAAATATATAAAGATTATTTTTGTTATTTAAAACGTTCGGCCTAGTATCGGGTTTTAGCATTTTTATAGTTATGCGATTTCGATATTACGAGACGTGTTATATGCTATATGTGATTGATGTGTGCATTTCACGACATGCACGTGAGAGGTGATGGTACCGTATTTATACGGCGACGCCTTACGGTGTCGGATGAGTTGGGTAGAGTGATCATTATTGGTCGTCAGGGTTAGACTCGTTTGGGCACCTGGTGGGAGAGGGGGTTTGCGACACCCATCTACTCGGGATTGAGCCACCCGAGTTGTATACCACCAGACATATTTGGCTCAGGGACGGCTGACAGATGTGAGATTCCTGTCTACTCGGGTTAGTGGATACTACTCGGGAGAAACCGTCGGGTTGAGATTGTGTGCGGAAGGAGCGACCCGGCACTGCCAGCGTGGGCTACCGAATGGTTTATGGCGTACTTTGCCATTGTGCGCGTGGGTGCCGAGTCTATCCTAGGGCCCTGTTATGTGTTGAGATGTGACGTAGGTTGAACGTGCATTTTATTTTGATGTGAGGATGTGGGATTGGGTTGAGTGCACGCACGCATTGCATGTTTTTACTACCACCTACTGGGCAATTTTGCTCACGGTTTTATTTTTTTATAGGTGAGACCGAGCCCGACACTGATGGGTGTTAGGGCCAGGCTGGCTTGCGGCGATGACTCTGCGTGCTTTTGAGGGCGGCGCAGTACATGGGACGCGACCTGTGGAGCGGCATAGTATAGTGTAGTCGGGTTAGATTTTTGGGGCTTCGGCCCTGTGTGTGGACGTGACGCGTTTTGTAAAACCCGACTTTATTTTATATACGTATATTATTTACTTAAAAGTTTTTATCGGGTCCTCCGCGACTTTGGTTACGGAAATCCGCCAAATTATTTAATTAGGAAGTAGGGTCGTCACAAGTGGTATCAGAGCGTAGCTTTAGTAGATTCTGAAGACTGTCCATGTACTGCCGCTCAAAAGCCGGGAGAACCAGCCTTGCCTGTAAGTGTTATGTTTTGATGTGATTATGTGACCTGAATATGCTCTTTTATGTGCATTATGTAGTATTCGAAAATGCTGAGGGGACGACCGAGGAACGAGTTTAAAGGAGAAACTAGTCGTAGGGACGAATCTGAGTCCTCGCGAGCGTGACACAATACATCGTCTGACTGAGCTTATCCAACGACAGTCAGACCAGATCAATGACCTAATCCATCACCGGAACTCATCTGAGCACCGTTCCTCTCCGCAGCATGACCACGTGGAGATTATCGGTGTGCGGTTCCGTAATCTTGACCACATATCTAAGCTTATCTATCTCGCCATCTTTCACGGACATAAGCCTATTGATTCTCTCGACGTTCTTCGCAGTGTACCACGGAATCAGCTCTCTAAAGATGGATAGAGAGAACTGAGCCGTCGCGTGGGAGAGACACGTGTGTGGTTCGGTGTGTGTTTTGTGCCTTTGGTTGATTTCGAAAATAACTTCTTTTCTCTACCTTTGGAGCACGAAATTCTTAGCCTATTTGAAGACTTGGATTTCGATATCTTAGTCCTTAAAGTGTGTGAGATTTTTGCAAAATTTTACTCTATTTTGAATTCCAAATCCAATAAGGAAACTTGCTATTATTAGAAAACTAACTAAAATATCAAGTCAAACTAAGTATATTTAAATATATTATGGAATTCGAAACTTAATCCTAGATTAATTTCGAAATTTAAATAAATAATATTCCAAATTTTTATTCCATATTTATTTATATCAAATGCATATTTCGAAATTAGCTTAAGGTGAAATCCAATTTTATCCTCAAGCCCATTAAGCACTTGGCCAAGCCCAAGTCTTAAATTTAGTTTCATAAGAAGTCCAACTTCGATCCAATAAATGGCCTGAGGGCCATTAAGGCGTGGCCCAACGGCCCAACGCCCGTTAAGGCCCAAAACACTTTCTCTCTTTATTAGTATACGTTGATGATCCTTTTAAGCCCGACACTCTAGGTTCGACTCAATCGGCAAGGGAGGAATCCAAGAGTCCGGTAGTTACCTAGCCAATCCCGCAGTACCGGACCGTAACACGATTCGAATGCGAATTTCGACCCAGTCTTTATCCCAGAACCTCACTATAGATAACAGTGCTACGTATAAACCCTTCAGCTATGTCCCAATCAAGTGAGAGCCATGGTCTATGTCAAACTCACTAAACTCGATTCCATAATAAATCGGAGACGAGGAAAATTACCAAACTACCCTCCATCTCTCACATGAGTTAGTTCAATACCTTGGCCAAGGATTTCATATTTCCCCGTCGCCGTCCTCATAGGACACTTATCTCGATTACTTGCGAGACTGTGAATTCGTACTGTCATAGAACAATTAGTTTCTAAAACGTAAAGTTCTTTACCTGAGGCGGCTAGCTTTGGGAAATCGCGCTTCCAATAACCAAGCTCATTGCAGCGAATGCATTTGTCCATCGGCTTGGCACCTTTGAACACGTTCTTCTTGGGCTTGCCTTTCGAAATTCGTCATTTCGGCTTAGTGGGCTTGTCCGACTTTTTCTTTCTACTTGACCCTCGAGTCTTCGCATTCACGACAAGAACAACTTCCTTTCTTTTCACCTTCTTCATTTGAGTTTGCATCGTGGACAACTGGTTCATCAACCCAGTCAACGTCATCTCGGCCTTCTTCAGATTAAAGTTCACAATGAACAAACTAAAGGAAGGTGGGAGCGACTGAAGTATCGGATCGTTCTGGAACTCATTATCCACAATAAAGTCCAGTGCCTCGAGTATGTCGATTCAATCGATCATCATGAGCACATGCCCTCCGACGTCACTACCCTCAGCCATTTTGCAATGAAGTAGTTGCTCCGTTAGGGAATAGCGAGCACTCCTGGAATGTTCTCTAAAAAGCTCCTTCAAATGAAGCAAAATGGCGTCCACTTCCATTTCCGAGTGAGTGCGCTGCAACTCATTGCTCATGGAAAGAAGTATATAGTCCTTAACCTTTGGCTCGTCAATCTGCCACTTGGCATACGCAGTCCGGTCTTCGTCACTCGCATCAGCCCCTGGGATTTGCGGTACGGGGGAATCGAGGACATAAGTTAACGACTCCATACCTAGGACTATCCTCAGGTTACGGAGCCAGTCCACGCTGCTTCGTCCAACCAAACAATTTCTCTCAAGCAGCGTAGTAATAATGTTCGTCATCGCAGTAAATAGAAAGAAATTTAAAACTGCAGAAAATAAAGATCTAATTAGGTTTATCTTATCATTCATCAAGCGCAAACAATGACTTTTTCGTTTCGCTTGACTCCCATTATTTTTCTCGAAAACACTATCCTTCCGAGAAGAGTTTCAAAAACCTCGTTGAAAGTTTCATATTGGAGGTTATGCCCCCGACTCATCTAGATACGCCTCAGCCTTTAACGCAAGGCTCATCTAATCTTATCGAAGTCACGTCAAATGTGAACTTATCCAATAAGAGTTTCAACTATCTTTATCTCAGTCATTGACCCTCACGGCTAACCCTGCTTATTGGGTATAACTTCCTAAGTGTGACCTATCAACTTATGCTCAAATCGCACAGAATGTACCGCCCCTTCCTGCCATACACTTCGTGGGGGGCGGACTGTTATGACGAGCGGCGTCCAAGAATCACCCGAGACTCTAACATTGGGGCGGGATATACGATGCCAACTTACTCGGAACAAATCGCAAACTCCCCAATGCTAGACATCTCAAGCATGATAGAAGACAGGAATCCAACTCCTTTACCCACTTACTATTTATCAAGTGGGGAATAAATCATCTCACATAAGAGCACTTCGGACATGAATATCACTTTAAAAACTAACACGCACGTAGGTAGTAAATTAACCCTAGCAAAATAAACTACAAGACAACACAAGCGGGTTATTTCTAGTTTATGCCTATTAAATGCGTATTCAAAAAAAACTCGGATTGTCGCACGGGTCTTGAAGTCGTCAAACGTCCTTCGTCACTCGAAGGCCTCAAAGTCACCGAACGTCCACCGCCTTGTCACCGCCGGGGGTTGTCTACCATCAAATGGGCCATCGTGTTCGTATTTAAGCTAGTCCAATAAAACGGTAAATGGGGGCCATAAGTCCCGAACAACGCGTATAAAACAAATACAACACGGGGGAACGTGTCCCTTAACAAATGACCCGGAAACCAAATCCTAAACCCATAACTACGCCTTAAATCACATTCATAACGAGCACGTTGACAATTACATGATTTCAAAAAGAAATGAAAATTGGGCCTCAAACGGGCCAAGCCCATTAAAAGGCGCGTTAAGGCTTTGAGCGTGAAGCCCTAAAGCGCTGCCGCGACTCAAATCGCTCAGTCGTCAAAACACGCCGGATATCCACGACGGAGAAGGCCATCGGCGGGGAGTCCCGGACTGAGACGGAACAGTCGCGCCGCCGGCGACGACACGCCACAAGCAACGCGCTCGTGTTCATCTCACGGCAGAAAACTGCTGCAACTTCTTCGTCGCCTCAGCCCCTCCTTGCCGGAGCCTCGTCGGGAGATCACCGCCGCAGCGTTCCGACCGAGCCGGAGTCACTGCGGTTGTCTTGCGCGCCGTCGCAGTCCGCGGCCAAAGCCACGAACGATCTCTGCGGTGCCGCCGCCCCTTGCGGCGGTGCTGCCCGTGGCCGGTGCCTAAGCCACCATGCTGGCTCGGTCCCGGAGTACGAGGCGGATCGGGCCTGCTCGAAGCAGCCCGATCCCGCGGCTGCAGCGTCGCTGCACTGCTCGCAGCCCGCGCGCAACGCGCGGCCGCCCGGATCCCGCCGCCGCGCGGGTCCCGGTCCGGTCCGTACCTCACGAGTGGCTAGCCGTGGGTTGGCAAACGACGCATCAGACAGCCCAACAACGGTCGAACCGCGTCGGCGTTTCGATCGTCTCCCGCACGCCTCGTTTCAATTTAAACACGTTATGATTCCGATCACGAGCGCCGGCTCTGATACCATTGTTGGGTTACGCGGTGTCTCCAGGAGACCCCACGTCCCCGGGAATGAAGCGGAATAAAAATTTTCCGGGTTTCCCGATTGCCCTCGTAGCTCGGATAAGAATAGTAACACATAGACATGCAGTAAGGCGGGTCAAACCCGCAGAGAATTACTAGTTGATGCGAGTGGCAGCTCCTCGTCCTTTTCTTCAAGACTTCGCCGATGGTGGTGGATGGCACTAGATCGTCACGCCGACCATGCAGTGTACCACGGAATCAGAAAGATGGCTACACAGAACTGAGCCATCGTGTGGGAGAAACGTGTGTGCGTTGGGTGTGTGTTTTGAGCCTTCGGTTGATTTCGAAAATAACTTCTTTTCTCTACCTTTGGAGCACGAAATTATTAGTCTATTTAAAGGTTTGGATTTCGATATCTTAGTCTTTAAAGTGTGAGAGATTTTTGCCAAATCTTACTCTCTTTTGAATTCCAAATCCAAACTTTAAGGGAACTTGTTATTATTAGAAAACTAACTTAAATACGAAGTCAAACTAAGTATATTTAAATATAGTATGGAATAATCCTAGATTAATTTCGAATTTAAATAAATAATATTCCAAATATTTTATTCCATATATTTATATCAAATATGCGAATTTCGAAAATACCTTCAAATGCATATTTCGAAATTAGCTTAAGGTGAAATCCAATTTTATATTCAAGCCCATTAAGCACTTGGCCAAGCTCAAGTCTTAAAGTTAGTTTCATAAGAAGTCTAACTTCGATCCAATAAATGGCCTGAGACCCATTAAGGCGTGGCCCAACGGCCTGTTAAGGCCCAAAACACTTTCTCTCCTTATCAGTACACGTTGATGATCATTTTTGACCCCAACTCTCTAGGTTCGACTCAATCGGCAAGGGAGGAATCCAAGAGTCCGGTAGTTACCTAACCAATCTTAAGGTCACTCCCGATCCTGATCAGAGTGTGTGTGTGGCGGAACCTGTTTGCCCGTTGGAGTCCCGCAGTACCGGACCATAACCCGATTCGAGTGCGAATTTCGACCCATTCTTTATCCCAGAACCTCACTATAGATAACAGTGCTACGTATAAACCCTTCAACTGTGTCCCAATTAAGTGAGAGCCATGGTCTATGTCAAATTCACTAAACTCGATTCTATGATAAAACGAAACTACCCTCCATCTCTCACGTGAGTTAGTTCAATACCTTGGTCAAGGATTTCGTAATTTCTCGTTGCCGTCCTCATAGGACACTTATCTCGATTACTTACAAGACTGTGAATCCGTGCTCGGCGGTCTAAGCCCGGCAATCACAAATCGTCATCAAGACCGCATCTTGCCCGCTGACCCATACAACAGCAAATCGGGTCGACGTGAACCAGTGATAGTCGAGACTACTATAGTGTTGTCGTCGGTCATTGACACTCCTTGAGTAATAAGCCATGTTTGATCGTACGACCCGTGAGTCAGTGTCATGAAACGAGTCAATCCCTTGATTCGATTCGTATAACAAGTGATGACCTCCGCTTCCAAGCGGCACATGATAGGTCATCGACAAATAAGTCGTGATCGGTTATCCAGCACCCAACTGGAGCCTCAGGCTTACGGACTTTTAATGTTCGAGGTTAAGAAGTCCACTGGTGCCTTCCTCTCTCGTATCCATCGAGAACAGTGACTCAACTCGACACATTTGAATTTGTTCATTTATGGCTTTACCGGATGCCGAGTAAAGAACTTTTATATCCAATAAACGAACAATGCCTTTCATTAAACACACGAAAATATCTTATTACACAAAAGGTCGAATGATAAATAATCTAATGCCCTATACAATCTATTCCCCGTATAGCGTTCGAGGGCATATTCCTAATAGTTCCATTTGTTGTTGCAGTTTGTTTACGTTGATTTCGAGTTCTTTCAAGAGATGTCATTCTCTTCCAATTCTTTCGCTAAGGCGCAACACTGTAATTGAGCTGATTGAGCAGCTTGGACACTTGCTTGGGCGGACTCTTTGGCGGATGATAGAGCTAAGCTAAGATTGTCCAATTCTTTTACGTACTGTGAAGCAAAAAAGGAATTACAACGAATCTTGGAATTTTTTTGGACTATATAATACTTCGAAAAAAAGTAGGCAAAAATCAATCATATATAGGAGGGCCTATCAACCTGCTATTTAGCAAGACATAAGAGAAAATGCACAAAGAGGCCAGAGATAGCACAAAAATTAGGCAATTGATGAAAAAGATTTTGATTATGTGGTTCCACAATATTAACTTTTATTACCAGCTAATGTTGACTATGAGGGAGACAAGTTCCTAGATTTATTCAAACTATAATACCAGAATTTTTAAAAAACTAAAGTGAGACAATTTCAGATGCTTTGCACAACATTTGAATAGGATTCCCACATCCCATATGCAACAAACAAGAAAAGCCGAAAGGGTTCTTAAAAAGAGGAGTGGATTCAAGATGTGTTTTTTTCTACTCTATCAAGACAAACCACAAAAACCAAAACCGAGATATAATAAACCTAAAATGAATTCACTTCAACAACCATGATCGATTCCCATGAACGAGAAATCTCACTCAGACAATAATTAAGAAGAATTAGGGATAATTACAGTTTCAGCAGCTGATATTGAAGCGTTGAGCTGTAGATCTCTCCCCTCTAAACTCCCTTTTTAATCTGCTCATCTCCGATTCCATGTTCTTCACCCTACTTTCTGCTTCCTGTACAACGAAGGAAAAAGAAGAAATCATGAAGTAATAAAGAAAACAAAGAGAACCCAAAATAAAAGATCTCATCTTTTTCAATCATTGTACTTCCAAAGAGGAGAAACCCAAAGCACGATACTAAAAATCATTTCAAACGGACAAATCCCACAATTCAGAAAATATAAAGAAGAAAAGGAGTAGTGTGATCTAATTCATTACGCACCTGTCTAGTCAAAGCCTCTTTAGCTAAGGAGTTCTGCTGAGAAGCGAGTCGAGATCTTACATCCTTAAGCTCAGCAGCCAAAGAAACGACGTCGCGCCTGAAGTTCTGCATCTTCTAGCTAAGATACTTCAGCAACGGATCAACCTCCTTGAAGATGTCAGCTTCTCCGATGGTGACGCCGTCGCCGCCGCAGCATAAATAATACAGAATTCTTGAACCAAAAAAAACCCAGATCGAATTTATCTAAACAAGTAGGTGTAATGAATCGGGCCTAGAATATACAGCGACTTAATTTCAGTAATTGCTCTCCTATGCCGCTCGCGGTCGCATTTAATGGAGGCTTAAATCTTGCCCACTGCATGTGGATGGACTTCTATATATAATATATATTTATGATCAAAGCAATATTCTATGTACATACGTAATTGAAAGTGAGTCATATATCTAGTAAAATATTAATAAACTTGTAACTTAGTATTACCAGTTCGTATATACGAGATGAAAAGGTGAGATGCTACCTGCTAACTGGAATGGAAACTGGCCATATTCCCTCTTTTATAGTAGTATAGATATAGAAGTTCTAAGTTAAAGTGAGGGGCGGCTTCTGGGGCGCCGTCGGCGACGTTGATGCGTCGGGGGATTGTCATGGTTGGGTTGATGCACTCATTGCGGGGTTGATGCCCGTATATCCCTAATAGCATGGTTGGGTTGATGCCCTTATGCTTTGAATTGATGCCCGTGGTTGGATTAGAGCTCTATACAGTGTACGCCTGGGTAAAAGTCTGTCGGGGCCCTGAGTGAACGTAGTGTGAGGTTTAAGTGCATTGGCGAGGATGCCTTTGGGGGGATTTGTCACGTGTATTGTCATGCATAATTTCTACTTACTGAGCATATCGCTCATCCATTACGTTATGTGTTGTAGGTGCGAGTGACCACGGTACGTGATCGCTTAGGTGGCAAGGCTTCCTTTTGACGCTTCGAGTGACTTTTGGGAGGTGGTGTGTGCATGGATGACGACCTGTGAAACCGGGCGCATAGGATTCTTTTGTAATGCATGTATACGCTTCCATGTAGTTAGAATTAGGAAACATTCTTTTGACATGTAAAGGAACGTTCTCTATTACATAAATGGAAAAATTTCATACGCAATTCCGCATGCCTTTTAAGTTAATACATTGTTAGGCACGTAGGATAACAATAGAATAGGTAGCGAGGGTTGGGGTCCTGACAAGATTAGCGAATATGGATGGGTTCTAGGTGGGTCGCAGCGGGATCTTGGGATGCTGTTGTTGCATCGCTTCAATGGAAAATAACAAATCTTCCTCACATTTACCGCATAAACGCTATCAATAGACATAGTCGAAAAATGGGAAGGTCGCGAGGGATGTGTGGCGGCACAGTGCTGCTTGCCCGTGTTACTGTAGTTTTGTAAGACTGCAAACTTGCAAGCCTGATACAACAGCGTAAGACTGCAAGATCTCGCAAGGCTTATTATAACAAAGACTATTTTAGAAACGTAAGACTGCAACTATGGCTTTAGAACTGCAAGATTGTGAGACTCCTCTACTTATAAGGAATTTTGAGGCTTAATTGACACAAATTCCTTAAAATTGATTTGTTCTCTCAACATAAGACCTCGAGTATATTTGATGTAAGTGTAAGAGAACCCCGCTAGATGACACCATATTAGATACAATTACAATTTTGTATCGTTGGTAGTATAAGATCTCAAGCCAGAAACATATCGATAGAAATGGAATTGGGAAATAGATGATAAATCTTGTTCAATATTCAAATATATTTGAAAACCTGCGACAAAATAGTTCCGTGCATGGCACCGGACCACATCTAGTAATTATTAGTTTCACATAAATGTTTGTTGGCATTTACCGTGTTACAATAGAACATGTTTTTACGTTGAATTGTGCTACGTTTTTCTTCATCCCGATTTTTCTTAATTAAATTCCATCTAATTATTGAATGTATAACACACACACATATGTATATATATAATCGTGAAATAATGTAATTAGTTGACTTGCTAAACTCTAAATTCATCTTTAATTATCACCGTGACCCGCAAAATATTGACTAGTATTCCTAACTATCTCTTTAAAACCTTTTTGCTCCGCTCTTGGTGCTGACATAATATAGTAATAGTCTCCCAACATACAACGACAACATTTCGAAACAGAAGCACTTCAAATTTCGAAACTGACAAACTTTATGAAAGTTTTTCGACTCAAATGGCTACATGAATGCTTTATTGCAGCAAACCTATTCGAATGACCCAATGAGAAAATGAATGCCCTATATATATGGGATGGATGTGCCGGAGAATTATGTATGTTTGTGACGCTTTCACTTGAATACGCACAAAATAATGAAGCGTTGCTTCTTGTTCTTCACTTGAGGAGTTAGAACCTTCACAATATAATTATAATAATAATAATAAAGTATTATTATTTTTTATTTATTGATTGAAGGGTTGCAACCTTTACAAAATAATAATGTTAATATTATATGATTTTTATTTATTTCCAACATTCTCCCACATAAATAAAAATCAATGCCTACATGCATAAAATCAATGCCTACATGCATAAGTAACTAGAGTCCATTCGATACATGCATCGAGATTGATTGCTTGTGCCTTTAAAGCTTCCTTAGTGGAACGCTATCGAGATACTAGCTTACAGTGAACGTGATGTCTTGAACTGCCTAGCTGTTCGTGGGTACTAAGACGACAACACCCACATAAAGACTTATCACACTTCCTTTAGTTCTCATGTTTTTTGTTCCATTTCAGCCATATATTATCTAGGATTCATGAGTTTCATTAAAGCGGCTCGTCTTCAGACTCACATAGGTGATACTTCTATCAAGAGTATCCTACCAGTACTCCACCTTATGAAGCTATAAAAAACATTACAAGCAAAACTCAACCTCATTACCTGCGGTAAGAACCCTTAAACATTCTAGGAATGGAGTGAGACAATATGTCTCCTGTTGTCGCAACAATTTCTGTAACTTAGTTGTCCCATTGAACGAAGATCTTGGGATCTCCAACCAACAAGGTTGGGTGTCCGCTACAGTCACTTTGTTAATCCATTCCTCTTGATGTGCATGAAGTGGTCCCTATACGGATGAGTACTAAGTTATAAAATTGGTGACCTAAATGGTGACTCTAATGTTGAGCTAACATTGAACCCAACACACAACGCATAGCGGACTTAAACCTCACATAGTTTCGCACAACGGAAATAACTAATAACTTAGTAATGAAAAGCGATTGACACATGGGATCTAAAATTGTGCAGCAAGTTTTAAAACTTGTTGCGAGCCTCATGGCAAAATTCTACTAATAAAAATGGATTACAAAAGAACAAGCCTATAAAAGCAAATCTTACAATCCTACCAAAACTACAAAGTCCTACGACTTTTGCAAAGACAAAATACTAGGCTAAAAATTAACGCTCTCTCGTTCTTTCCAAATTTCATTCGCTCAAAGTATCTCGTGTGTTTCGCTCATTGCTGCTCAAAAGTTACTCCGTTAAAGCTCTCAAAAGTTTCTCGTGCAAAGCTCATCTTGGCAGCTCAAAATCTCATTTTACTTATAGGCATTGGCTCCCTCTTTAATTGGTAAAAATCTCTTGAGAATCTCCTAAGATATCTCCTTGAAGATCTCCGAAAATATTGTAAATATTTAGTTCGAATATTCTCTCCTAATTTACGCTTGATCTTCATATCTTCAATCTTTGGTAAATGCAATCTCCTAGTTTGGGCATGTAAGCCGATATCCGATATGATCTACATATCTTGTATTGTTGGTAAGTGCATCACTTATTTTGGGCATGAAAGACAATATCTTTTTCATATCTTCGACATTAACAATCTCCAACTTTTTGTCTATCTTCCCAAAACCCGTGCACATCCACTTAGCTTAGTCCACCAGCGAATTTTTCCATCCTGACTTCTCGCCTACATCATCTCCCCTTTTCGGAAGGAAGAAATCTCCCCCTTTGACGTTCCAGGATTGGTGTTGGAGAAGATGTTGAACTAACATTTGGTGCAACTTTTGACGTTCCTCATCAAATGACTCGCTGCTATAAAAAAATCAGTGCAGAATCTCCAAAAACTACCCTGAAAGCAAAAAGATCCTCAACCAAAAATTCAGTATGGTTAGAGCAAAAATAATAGAATAGTTATCACGCTATTCAAAATACTAAAAGTTAGTAGATACCCCTCCGAGTTCTTTAGGTAAATCTGCAAAACTCAAAAATTCGACAGGTTATCAAACACGCAATCATATCAGAGAAGTAAATCAACATGCACAAAAGCATAAAACTCTATCAGGCATGCAAGAATTATTAAGGATCAGAAATTCAAACTCTCAATGGAGTTCTGCATTCTCCTGTTCAGCTTCTTTCTGTTTCAGTTCTAGCTCCCTATCAAAGTTCCCTTAGCACCATCTTCTCCCGCCTTTTTGGAAAGTAAACCTCGGAGAATTTCTCCAGGTGAGATGTTGAGGATGATGTAGGGCCAACAGATGGGTCAACATTCTCAGACTCGAAATTGGGTGAGTTCGCGATAGACATTCAAGATTAAGAGTATCAAAGCTGAGCAGTATAAATCTTGAAATCTATAAAGGTCTGAAAGAATTTCTCGAATTTGCAGAGATAGGATTTGTGAAAGTGGAAGATATGAAGGAGCCAAGTCAAGTCCATAAATGTCCTAAACTGTTTTTTTTAAAAAAAAATTGATCGATGTGGAGCTAAATATAGTATATAGCAAATCAACGCACACGAAAAATCAGGAGAAAGTCATGGTTCAGCGAAAAATAACCAAGCGTAGCAAGATGAGATAACGTTGATGAGCGCATGAGACAAGCGTAGAAAGATGTTCTTCGAACTAATGCATTTTGAGAGATATAGATACTAGACACATGCAATCCTAAAGCTAAAACACATAAATGGAAACACAAAGAATACAGCATGATCAAACTGACAGTCACATATGTTGCCCTAACATAAGACTCCAACATATTTACTCCGAAATTCCAGACTTTTCTGTTCGACAACCTCAACTCAATTTCCTTTCGTTTTCTGCCCTTTTCACCTTAGGTATTGATCTGGATTATAGTGCACTGCTCTTCTTCCCTAAACACCAAGGTTTGGCTTTTTGTCGCAAAGAATACATCGTCACCGTGATTGCCGTTTACCTAGGGATACTTTACCAAAACCCATTTCTCGAAAATGGTTTATGAGAATGCTTTGCGCAAGGGATTGGGTCATTTCATAAAGCCATCTAGGTGAGTCGAATCATTTCACATAATAACAGGGAGAACATTAAATCAAATATCAAAGCAGTAACAACAAGTTCGACATATGCTATGTTGATCCAAATGTTGGACCAACATTCAGACACACTGATGCATCCGAAAATCTTTCAAAATCAAGTGCTTTTGTAAATATATCAAATAATTGATGCTTAGTATCTATATGCTCTATTCTAACTAATTCTTTTTCTACCATATCTCTCAGAAAATTATGCCTAATATCTATATGCTTGGTTTGTGAATGCTGAATAGGGTTCCTAGAGATGTTGATGGCACTAAGGTTGTCGCAATACATAAGTACGGACTCACACTCTAAACCATAGTCACACAACATGCTATTTAACCACATAAGCTGAGCACAGCAGCTACCCGCAGCTACATATGCAGACTCAGCTATAGACAAATGATACGCAATTTTATTTCTTACTATACCAAGACACAATATTATTACCTAAGAAAAACAGCCGCTACCTGTGCTCTTGCGGTCATCTTCGTCACCTGCCCAATAGACATCGCTATATCCTACAAAATTCGTGTTAGTATCCTTCGAAAACCCCTAAACTACATGACTCACATATCTTAGTATTCTCTTCACAACATTTAAATGGGAACGGCTCAGCATGATAACTAGCACAAACACAAATACTATACATAATATCAGGTCTACTCAATGAAAGATATAATAAACTGCCTATCATGGAGCGATACAATGTTGGGTCAACATTCTCCCCAACATTATCTCTACTTACCTTCTGCGTTGAACCCATCGGTGTTTTCATTACCTTGGCAGTGTCTAACCCGCATTTGTCACTGTGTTCGTTGCATACTTCTCCTAGGACATGAAAATACCATCGTTGTTTTGCTTAATCTGCAGTCCTAAGAAAAATGTTAGCTCACCAATCATACCCATTTCGAAAGTAGAATTCATAGCATGTACGAATTGGTCTAACATGGATTGAGAACTCAATTAAAAAATAATATCATCTACATAAATTTGGCAATCAAAATATCTGCACCAACTCTTTTTACAAAGAGCGTGCGAACCCAAACTCAAGTAGAAACGTAGTGCACCTACCATACCAAGCACGATGCGTCTACTTCAGGCCATAAAGTGCTTTCTGTAACTTAAAACATGATTAGGAAAATTTGGATCTTCAACTCCTTTAGAGCTTAACATATATATCCTTATCTATATACCCATTCAAAAATGAACCGTTAACATCCATTTGATGTAAGGTAATGTTGATCCAACATGCTATAGCAAGTAGTAACCTAATCGATTCAAGTCTAGCAACAGGAGCAAATGTCTCATCAATCTCTATACCCTCGACTTGTGTATAGCCTTGGGCAACTAAATGCACTTTATTCCTGACTACTCTACCATGCTCATCGGACTTATTCTTAAAAATCTACTTAGTGCCTATTACATTAATGTCTTTCGGCCGTGGAACCAAGGCCCAAACTTGGTTTCTCGAATTGAAAAAGTTTCTGTTGCATGCCATTGATCCAAAGACTGTACTTGAGAGCTTCAAAAACGTTTTTAGGCTCCACTTTAGATACAAAATAGTTAAAGCGTACCTCGATGTATACGGAGTTCATGCATACATTTCTTACCATCGACTTGTAGTCATTCTGTGGCTTGTCCCTGGTCTTACATCCTTTGTTCAGTTCTCCAATAATCAGGTCAGTAGGATGGTCTTTCTTGATTTTCGCTAGGGGGTCTCCTAGAACTTCGTTGGGTCCTTCATTAGTAGTCTGTTCCGGCGCAGATGTTAAGATTGATGTTGGCTCAGCATTTGCCTCCACATTTGCCTCTATCTCACCAACAGCTTGGAATCTGTAATATCAACTTGTGGAGCATTTCTGCTAAGATCGGAAGAGTAATCAAATACTATATTAACATATTCCTGACCATATTCCAGTCTCAGATTATAAACACGATGTGCACGACTGTTCGAATAACTAGCCAAGAAGATGCACTTATCACTTTTCGAATCAAACTTAGTCAAATATTCACGATCATTTAGCATATAGCACCCAAAAACATAAATATATTTGACAGTCGGCTTTTCTCCTTTCAATAGTTCACACGAAGTTTGCTTAGTACCATGCCGAAAATAAACACGATTCGAAATATGATATGCAGTATTCAAAGCTTCAGCCCCAAACCTTTTCGAAAGATTCTTAGTGTGTAACATCACACGCACCATCTCCTGTCGCGTTCTATTCCTCTTTTCGGCCACCCCATTTTGTTGGGTTGTCTTAGGAGAAGAGAACTCATGAATAATCTGTTTCTTATCACATAATTCATTAAAGGACTGATTTTCAAACTCCTTGCCATGATCATACCTAATACGAAATATAGGCGCAAAAAAGTATTCTCGGTTTTTGAAGAAGTCGAACGATTCAGACGTTGGGTTACCCGGTGTGTACCGGAGATGCCACATCCCCGGATACGGTGCGGAACAGTTTTCCGAGTTTCCCGATTGCCTCGTAGCTCGGATCAGAATAATAACATATATTGCACGTAATAGGGCGGGTCAAACCCGTAGAGATTTACCAGTTGAAGCGAGTGGCAACTCCTCGTCCTTTTCTTCAACTCTACGGCGATGGTGGTGGATGGCACTAAATTATCACGCCGAGATCGCGGTGCACCACAGATCCAGTTCTCTATGGCTAGAGAGAATTGATCCGTCGCTTTGGGAGAAGGTGTGTGCGTATCGGTGTGTGTTTGTGTCTTTTTTTGTGATTTCGAAAATCTCTTTCTTCTTCTCCTATGGAGTACGAAATTTCAAGCCTATTTTAAGGCTTGGATTTCGATTTTTATGTCCCTAAAGTATGAGAGATTTTTGCTATATTTATCTCTCCCTTTTGAATTCCAAATTCGAATTATGGAAACTTACTAAAAATAGAACTAACTTAGATATATAAAATATCTTTAAATATGGAATCAGATTTCGAATTTTGTACTATATTAATTTCGAAATTTCTAATCCAATTAAATAATATTCCAAATATTTTTATTCCATATTTTTTTATATCAAATATGCAAATTCTGAAAATACCCTCAAAGGCATATTTCGAATTAGCTTAAGGTGTAATCCAATTTTACCCTCAAGCCTATTAAGCACTTAGCCAAGCCCAAGTCTTAAGTTAGTTTCATACGAAGTCCGACTTCGATCCATTAAATGGCCCGAGACCCACTAAGGCGCGGCCCAACGGCCCAAGGTCCGTTATGGCCCAAAAACACCTTTCTCCTTATCAGTACACGATGATCCTTTTTTAAGCCCGACTCTCTAGGTTCGACCCAGTCTTTCTTCCAGAAGCTTACTATAGATTATAGTGCTACGTATAACCCTCCAACTGTATCCCAATCGAGTTAGAGCCATGGTTTATGCAAACTAATTGAACTCGATTCTATGATAAAACGGAGACGAGGAAAACAACCCTCCATGTCAACATGACTTGGTTCAATACGTTGGCCAAGGATTTCGTAAGTTCCCGTCACTATCCACGTATGACACTTGTCTCAATTACTTACGAGGCTGTGAATCCGTACTTGGCAGTCTGAGCCCGTCAATCACAAATCATCATGAAGACCGCATCTGGCCCGCTGACCCATGCAACAGTAACTCGGGTCGAGAGGAACCAGTGGCAGTCGAGACTTCGAAGTCAACTCCGTCACAGCCCCTTCCGGACTAAGGTTCACGCAAACTACTATAGTGTTGTCGTCAGTCATTGACACTACCTGAGTAATAAGCCATTTTCGACGGTACGACCCGTGAGTCAGTGTCCAAACGATTCAATTCTTTGATTCGACTCGTATCACAGGTCATGACCTCCGCTTCCAAGCAGGATATCATCACACGATAGGTCATCGACAAGTAAGCCGTAATTGGTTATCCAGCATCTAACTAGAGCCTTAGGCATACGGACTTTTAATATTCGAGATTAAGAGTCCATTGGTGCCTTCCAATCTCGTTCCAATCGAGAACAGCGATTCGACTCGACACATTTGGATTTGTTCATTTATTGTTTTACCTGATGCTAAGTAAAGAACTCATATATCCAATAAACGAACAATGCATTTATTAAACACAAGAAAATATCGTGTTACATAAGAAGTCGAATGATAAATAAGCTAATGCTCTACACAATCCAATCCATCATTCGAGGGCATATTCCTAACATCAGATTTTTCTCTAAGAAAGAAAATCCATGCATATCTATAGTACTCATCAATGAGCACATAAGCTTACTTTCTACCACCAATGCTTTCTACTTCCATGAGACCCATCAAATCCATATGAATCAACTGAAAACAATGAGTAGTTCTGAAATGTTGAGCAGAACGTTGCAACATGATGACTCGCATGTACTTGTTTATCCTTAAGACATGACTCACAAATAACCTTACTAAACTCCTTAAGCTTCGGAATGCCTCTGATCGCCACATGTTTGATAAGCTGCTCCAAAGTTCTATAGTTGGCGTGGCCTAGTTTGTAATGCCAAAGTACAACATCTTCTTCAGCCTTCGAGAGTTGGCACACGTCCTTTGATCCAGATTTGTCACCGACTACATATCAATTATCACTAGATCTTTTCCATGGCATGACACAAACACCTTTTCTGTTAAAAACTTCACAACATTCCTTGTTAAACCTTACCTGGAGGTCGCCGTTGCAAAGCTGATTTTCGCACCACCTCCAAACGTCACAGATCCACTGCTCAAGGGTATATAGTGTATAAGGAACTCTTTGGTACCCGTCATGTGGCGTGAACATCTGCTATCGAAGTACCATGAACCTCTCTCATTAGCTCGCAAAGAAGTATAGACAACATTGCATTTATTTACGGACTTCTCTACCCAAACCTTGTTAGACGTCAAAACAGCTGTATGATCACCAGAAGTTGAGAAGGGTTGTCTGAAATTTCTCCAGACATACTTTCCAACTGATTTCTTAATGTTGGACGGAATGTTGGATGACATTTCAGTCAACATAGACTTCTGCGAAATCTCCCCCTTCAATTTCCAGCAGAATACCAGGCTGCATACAATGATGGCATTTATATGATCTATTCTTTGGCTTACTGGCAACATGCTTCGAATTTTCCTTAACAAACCTAATCTCAGATCGATCGTTAGCACCTTTGGAACCCTTAATAAAGACAATCTTAGATTGGTCGTTAGAAATAAATTAGACACATCTAAAGCAGGCTGAGAATTGAATTATAAACCTTGTTTATCAAACTTAGCAACAGTACCTCATCAAGGGTCGATTTACCTTTTATTCGTTTTCGAAAACGTTTTGTCAGCTTCATCAACTTGCTTCTGAAGTTTGTTGATTTCTTTGTCTTTTCTTGTCAGCACGGCTTCCACTTGTTCATTCCTTCTACGAGACTCTCAATCTTCTTTTTGCTTTTCTCGTTTTCCTCGGCCAGAGTTTTCACAATTGCCTTCAATTCCCTCTTTTTCGCCTTTTCCTTCGAAAACTCCACGGACAGCAGGTTGAAGGCATCCTCAGTCTAGACTTCATCACGAACACCAGTTCCTATCTTGCATCATTAAAACTTACATACCCATCAAACCATTTGAGTCATCATAATCAAATTATATATTTCTCAGATGTTGAGTCCAGTGTTGGCACAACATCAGTTACCGCAGTGAAGCGGATATGATGATCGTCAGACCCTTCGCTGTTCGAGAAGGATTGAATGGTTACTGATGATTGCTTAGACTCCTTTACACACAGTTCTGCATCGTCAGAAAGTTTGACCCAAGTGCTTTCCCACGCTTGCGAAGGGTGTTCGCACATTCGTTGGCAAAGTGACCCCAACCCGTGCGTGAATGGTATCGCACAGATTCCCATTTGATATTCTTTTTCTCCATTTGGTTGCGTCTGAAGAACTGAGGAGCAAAGGTCGGTTCTTTGACATTCTGGCCTTTCTTAAATGTTGGGCTAACATTTGGATCCACATTCTTCTTATGGAACTTTTTGAATTGCTTCACGATCATGGCTATATTCCCATCATCATCAGGATCAACCTCAGATTTAAAATAAAGGGTTGACCGACTAGAGCTGCTTTTTATGCGAGAAGCTCTCTTTTAGACTTTGAGGTTGGTTTCGTAGTTCTTCATAACGTTCATCAAGGAGTTGAAATCCATCGTGGCCAAATTGTTTGCTTCCTCGACCGCCGCTACCTTTACATTATACTTTTCAGTGAGAGAACGAATTGCTTTAGAATTTACTACCTTATTTGAGATCGGATCTCCCAAGCTGGCACATTTGCTCGATATAGTCAGAAGCTTCCCAAATACGTGGTGATATCCTTGTCTTCTTTCTTTATGAGTTTCTCGAATTGATTGTGGAGGAGTCGAAGTTTGGTTTCTTTTACGTTCGCATCTCCCTCACGGTACCGTTGAAGCATCTCCCGCCTCTTTAGAGCCGTTGTGCAGTTCTGAATGATTCTGAACATGAAGATGTCCACCAAAGAGAAGTTCGCATGAAGGGCTTTGTCGTTGAACTCGGCTGCACTTCTCTCATGAATAGACCATTCACCGACTGGTTTTTCCACTACTTCGCCATCAGCGTCTGGAGCAGATCAAGGTGGAGAATATCCATTAATCACAGCATCCGAAGCCATTGGCTCACGCACAGTTTCCAATAGGCATAGTTGGATCCGTCTAACACGCGAACCTTGCCAGAATAATTTCAGGTTGAGACATCCATTGAAAAGGATAAAAACGCTTAGTTACGTCAAGGGAGGCTCTGATACCACGTTGAAGTGGTCCCTATACGGATGTGTACTAAGTTATAAAACTGGTGACCTAAATGTTGACACTAATGTTGAGGTATGAACCCAACACACAATGCACAGCGGACTTAACCCTCACATAGTTTCGCACAGAGGAAATAACTAATAACTTAGTAATGAGAAACGATTGACACATGAGATCTAAATTGTGCAGCAAGTTGTAAAACTTGCTGCGAGCCTCATGGAAAAATTCCACTAATGAAAATGGATTACAAATAGAACAAGCCTAGAAAAACGAATCTTACGATCCTACCAAAACTACAAAGTTCCACTAATGAACATTCTCTCGTTCTTTTCAGATCGCGTTCGTTCAAAGTATCTCATGTGTTTCTCTCGTTGTCGCTCAAAAGTTACCCCGCTAAAGCTCTCAAAAGTTTCTCGAGCAAAGCTCATCTTGGCTGCTCGAAATCACCTTTTTTATTTAGAGGCCTTGGCTCCTTCTTGAACTGGTAAAAGATCTCCTGATAATCTCCTAAGATATCTCCTCGAAGATCTCTCAAAATATTGTAAATATTTAGTTCGAATCTTCTCTCCTTATTTACCCTTAATCTTCATATCTTCCATCTTTGGTAAATGCAATGTCCTATTTTGGGCATGTAAGACAATACCTGATATGATCTTCATATCATTGTAGGTAAGTGCACCACTTATTTTGGGCATGAAAGACAAAATCTTTTTCATATCTTCGACATTAACAGTGCAGTTTATTTTATGCTATTTAATGTCTTCGTAATGGGGTCTTCTATATTATCCTTAATTTGACATAATCAATTTAAATCACTCTATTTGATATCAACTGCCTAATGGTATTATGTCTACAACATAATTTCGTGATTTACCATTATACATACTATTATATGCCCTTACAATTCCTAATTGACTATAACAATGTATCATCACGGCAGCCACCAGTTTCTTTTAGCTCGGAATATCTTCTAAAAAGTTCCGCAAGCATTCAACTTCTTCTGCAGCTTTGTCCAAGGCAATAAACTCGGAATCCATAATCGACCGAGCGATGCACGTTTGCTTGGTGGATTTCGACTACACCGCTCCACCACCAATTGTGATTACATATCCACTTATAGATTTAGAGTCTTTCATATATGATATCCAGTCTGCACATAATAGCCCTTTTAAGACAGCATGACAATTCCCATAATGTAATCCATAGGTCATAGTATATCTCAAATACCTAAAACCCTCACCAATGCTTTGCAATAGGTGTTGTTTTGATTACTTGTGAAATGACTTAGTTTTTACTGAACAGGCAAAATCAGGACGCGTACAGTTCATAAGATACATCAAATTGCCTATTATTCGAGGATATTCCAATTGCGACACAGGTTCCCCATGTTTTTTGTTAAGTGCTAACTTAAATCCGTATGTGTTTTAATAGTAGAGTGTTCGTACGCGTTGAACATTTTCAATATCGACTCTACAAAGTGAGATTTAGTGAATAACAATCTCGCTAGATGTTCTAAAAATTTCAATTCCCCAATAGTATCTGCCAAACCAATATCCTTCATATCAAAGTTCTTCACTAGCATTTCTTTGTAATCAAGATTATATCATATGATTAATCCCATTATAAGCTTACCATCTATGCATAGACAGACAATACATAACTGTTAGGTGTCTTTATGAGATACATGCATCTTTCATATTTATTTATTTTGAATTCGTTTGACATCATTATTTTGTCAAATTTTCGGTGACATTGTTTAGGTGCTTGCTAAGTCCGTCAATGATTTAACTAGTTGACACACCTTCTTCTCTTGTCCTCGAGCTACAAGCTCCTCAGGTTGCTCCACATATATTCTTCTTCTAACTCACCATTTAAAAATGCAGTCTTAACATCCATTTGACGAATTTAGAGGTTGTACAGTGCAACAATATCAATGGGTACCGGTATTGTTCTAAAATGACATTTTCGTTAGAACTATCATTGCTTTGATTTTCAGTAGTTTCCTATTCGTTAGAGAAACTATCTAAAAAAAAGAAACATTGCATTCCTCGAGACTTATGCATTATAAATCGATAAGCACTTATATTATTGGCTTACCCAATAAATATTCCATCGGACATTTTAGGCCAATTTTACTTGCTAGGCCGATACTTCAACATTTGCCAAACACCCCCATACTTTCAAGCATTTATATGAAGCTTGCATCTTTTCAAAGTTCATATGGTGTTTAAAATGTGATTTGATGATAATGTAGCTCCAACACCCTCCCCCACCCCCCCCCCCCCCCCACCCCCCAAAAAAAAAGTTGTGGGTAAACTTGAGTTTAGCACCAGTGCATTTATCCTTTCAACGTATGATTTTATGTTTTCCACACCATTTGGTTGGGGCAAATAAGGCGCCACTGCTTGATGTACGATACCGGTATCTACACAAAACTCATCGAACGGTAACACCATATTCTTCACACCTCTCACTACAAATTATCCTATTCGTCTATCAAGTTGATTTCAACTTCAACTTTATAGGTTCTCAATGCATCTAGTGCTTTGTCTTTGCCCCGTAACAGGTATACATAACAGAACCTCATGCAATCGTCTATAAAAGTAATAAAATACTTTTTACCTCCTCTAGTTTGCACGAATTTCAAGTCACGTATGTAACTATGAATTCATTCTACAGTGTCGTACGTCTTTCCACTGAATGAAATGGTAACTTTGTCATTTTGTCCAACGCGCACTTCACATTTTTAGTGTCATTTATTAAATTTATGGTAATAAATTCAATATTACGATGCTTATCACAGTATTATTATTCACATGTCCAAATCCGTCATGCCATAAATTAAAACACTCAACAAGATAGGTGGAAACTTTTTATTACCATCGAAATTACGGTGTACAGTCATTACGTGTAATTTGAATAGACTACCGTCTAAGTATCCTTTTCCTAAGAATGCACCTTTTTTTTTTTGATAGCACAAACTTGTTTGCCTCGAAAACTTGTCGACTTCACTGGCTTGAGTTTCTCGGAAGTCTACAATCTCTTGCAAGATGATTCAGCTTAATGCAATTAGCATTTTTCCGTGAATTCTTCACTTTGTGATGATCCTTCACTTTGGACTTTTAGTGTTCTAACTAGCATTTGGTTCAACCAAATTTGTGCCATCTCCAAAAGCTCTTTTTGTTCCTCTAGATTCGGACTGCTTTCAGTTGTCCTCTTATATTCGTAACCTTATGATCAAGTCTTCATGTCCCATTTCTTTTCTTATACTTTAGGTAATTTTGAAATTAATCCGCGGAGGAGGGAGTTTCTGAATCACCGCGGCCACTTGGAATGACTCATTCATCTCAATCTTCTCAGCATGGAGATCGTGCAATAATAATTGCAGTTTTGGACTTGAAGATACATATTTTTAATTCACCATTTTGAAGTCAAGAAACCAGCCAAGGACGATTGCTTCAATCTGGCGCTTTCTGTCTTGTACTTTCTCCACGGGATTCCGACAATAGTTTTGTCGTTTCCATTGGACTATACACGTTATACACCGAGTTCCAATCCATTAGACACATAGTTACGGCAAAGAAAACCGCCATTTTTTTATTCTCCTCACGCTGCCTTTTCATCAAGGTCAAGCTCATCCTCCTCGGTAACCGGGGAACCTTCACGTACAAATCTAACGAGATTTGTTGTTAAGTAAAAATGCATCTTTTGCTGCCACCTTTTGAGATCGGCTCCATTGAATTTTGTTGGTATTTTCTCGGTGTTGTACGGTAGTTGAATCATGGCAACGTTGTTTGATGTCAACGTCATATCAGTTTGCATGAAAACTAACGTCTTAAACATGTTAGTAAGTGCGAACTTGTATGCAAATGATATGCAAAATATTTCGATGCAAGTATTTAATACTATTTCTTCGAAACGTTATTGCTCCACTCTTGGTGCTAATGGAGCAACCAATAGTCTCCCAAGACAAGATAACGACTACCTTTCGAAATAGAATCACTTCAAAATTTCGAAACCGACGAACCTTTTGAAAGCTTTTTGGACTTATGACTACTTGAATGCTCTATTGTAGAAAACTTTTTCCGATGACTCAAATGAGAAATTGAGTGCCCTATTTGTAGATGGGAATGGATGAATGTGCGGGAGAATTATGTCTGTTTGTGAAGCTTCTCACTTGAATAGACACAAAATAATGAAGAGTTTGCCTCTCACGACTCGTCTTAAAGAGTTACAACTTTCAGAATTTAATCATGATATTAATACAAATATATTTTTTATTTATTGTTTGAAGAGTTGCGACCTTCACAAAATAATAATATTAAATACATATAGCATATCCAAGGGCGGATCTATTCATGGGCCGTGGCCCCCCCGGAAATCGAAAATTTTAGTACTATATATATGTCATACATCAATTATTATTATATAGAGCTTTTCTTCTACTGGTTTCACATTAAGACATTTGGCATGTTGGTTGGTTAGGGTGGTAAGTTTCTGAAACCTAGGTTCAGGGTTCGCATCATCCAACCTAGTTTTTAGCTTTAGCTTTTGGCTTTCAAATTAAGTAAAAGAATATTTCGTGGGTTGGGCTGCCCAAAAAAGCAATGTACTCTCTTTGCCCAATATAGGTGGTATCCAGAAAATTTGTACAAAAATCTGAAATTCAAAATAAAATCAAATATAAGCCTAAGAATCAATCATTCAATATCAAGTAAAAAATTCGTTCTCGTCATCATCGAAACCAATATCTGCTGAATTTCAGTATCATCTTGTAAAATCAATCATAAGAGAATTTAATTATTAATACTTTTATATTTAATTTAAATATCCTTTTACTTTTCTAATACTTACCTAGATACTATTAGATAAGATTCTAATTATTTAACCACATAGTTGATAATTATAGTACATAATACTTAGATGTTTGTCATGACTTATATTAATTTTGCCATAATTAACATTTCTTGTAATATAGATTAAATATTCATCTTTTTTTTTAAGACAGGATTCATCAATGACTATCATTTTAATAATTATGGTTTCAAATTAAAAATTCTTATTATGAACTTACTGTATAAACGTCATTTGTAAAAATATATATCCAAATTATTAATTCAATGAGCCTTGAAAAATTAAAACAATCACTTTCTAAGTAAAAAAGACATCATCAAATAAAAAAGAAAAAATAAATACTATAATCTATCTCCAAAAATCTCGAATAATATACTTGTTCTCACACCAACATATGACTTATGCAAAAAAAAAAGCAAATGAAATTTACGCTTTTATCTTCCTCGCTAATATACACATTTTATACTACGGCTCCACCGGTCAAACATTCCGGGATCCGCCGCTGATTATATCTTTTTTATTTATTTCCAGCAGTCCGGTCGTTATTTCAACGGCTGGCCTTATTTCTGTGACTTGAATCAATGAGAAACCACAACTTCAACTTGATCTCCAAACAAACGTCTCCTATATAGAATCCCAACCCTTCAAACACATATGGCACCGAGCAAAAAAACAACAGCAGCCTAGTACTATTATTTCTCGTCATTCTCTTTTCTCTCAGCAAGATATACAGAGCATCCCATCATCATTATAACGAAAGAGTAGATAAAGAAAATAATATATATCCTGAGAAGAGAGACAAAGAACAAGAAAAATCACCATGTCGTCCTATTCATACATGCCCTTGTTTGCTCTCTTCTTCGCCTTAATTGTATCTCCTTCGCCAATCAATGCCATCAGGCTGCTTGACGTTGGTTCTCATATCCGAGACACTCGTAAAGTGACAGATTCTGATAGTATCCCGTTGATAAAAAACGCATGCCATGGCACAGGAGATTTCGAATCGCAGTGCTTATCTACCATGCAAACCGCGCCTTCGCATCAGAGATCGAACGCCAACGGGCTTTCGTTCTTCACCTTAAGGTATATTTTGGTTCCCTAAGCTACCTGTTGATGCAGATGAACGCCATTTTTGGTCGTCATGTTTGGGATATGAGCATTTTTTGTCAACATATTTCGAGATGTCACATTTATTGCCCAATATAATCAATTTTGTGCCGCTTTGTTCCTGATTAATTTTACTGTTAGCTTGGACGGCGGGCCAGGTTGGGCAAGCCCGAAATTTTTGCGGACCACAAACACGAAGGGCCCAACAACGCCCATATCCCGTAATTCCGTACACTAATGATTAAATTAACTGGTGGACTAAAACACCTTAAAACTAGTAACATGCGCGATTAAAAGTGGCATCTCAGAATATGAGGGCCAACAACACCCATATCCCGAATATTGGGACAAAAAATGGTGTTCTCCCAATACCAGTACCATATAGCTGTGGTTCCAGGCTAGGGTTTAGAAGTTGATTTTCTTACAGCATCATTATGTGTGATGCCTTTCTGTTTTGTTTTTTATATTCTTTCTTAGGTTTGTTGATGATCAAGCAGCAAATATCTACTCGGAAATCAAGAAAATTGCAGCCTCGGACAACCCAGACCTGAGCCCGATGCTTCAGTCGGGGCTCAGCGAGTGCATGGATCAATACAATTCTTTCGACGATTTGGTTGACAATGCTGTTGAATCTGTTGTATCGAAATCCTATGCCGATGCTCGGCAATTTATCGAGGCTGCAATGACAAATCTCGATTCTTGTGTTTCGCATCTTAAGATAGACGAAATGGAAGATAAGGAAGACAAGAAGCTCGAAGATGATATTGAGTTGGCCAAAGACGTGAAGAAGAACAACTTGTTCCTCAAGAATATGTTGTCCGCTGCTTTGAACATCGTCAATAAAGAAAATTAAAGGAAGCTCTTAATTAGCTTGGTGCTGGTATTGATGTGTCTGTGTTATATTTTTTCTAATGATCCATCATTTTCTGGGAAAAGCATGTTCCTTGTACTTAGGCGGGATCATGTTTTTGTCCTACCACACACGTTGTCCGATGTGAATTAAGCAAATGAGGATTTGTTGGGTTAATCTTATATATATAAGTTTTATATTTAAAATATATATAGTAAACAAAGCTAATTTGTTAGCGTTAAACATATGTACTTAGGTCATCTCCAACCAAAAAGCTCATTTATAAACCAATTGTAGAATACGATTTGTAATTGTGCTTTGATTTCATTACTTGTCCTTGTAATTAGGGGCATTATTTGTATTTGTCCTTAGTTTAGGACATAGCTTGTTATTTATACCAAGTATATTTGGTATAAATACCTTGTACACATTTGAGCTTAATAGAGAATTTTAGTCAATTGATCCGAAAGGCTTCACAATCCAATTCTAGAGAGAGAAAGTCAGAAAACATTCTCTCACTACACGAATTCTCTCTCGAAGTTATTTAACGAGGGTTTTCGATCGAAATTCTATTTCTATAATCCTAATCGATTTCCTTAGGACTGAAGTCTAGGATCGTAGAGTTGATAAATGAGGACCTAAGAATTGGTATCAGAGCAGGTTCGTTCTGTTTTGAATCGAAAATTGTTAGAATCGGATCGAAATCTAATTTGGAACTGTTCCCTCGAAGAACAGTTTTGGCGCAAAATTCAATTTCGATCTGATAGCTCAATTCTGTGCTAATTTGACTTGAATTTGATGTCTATGTGCTCGTTTTAAGTGCTAAAAATCGTTTGCGATTAGATTGGTTGTATTTAGAACATCAATCTACCATATTCGATTGGATTTGAGAAGTTACTATTCGCGCGTAGAATTCTTATAACACGTTCTGATTTTGCTCAAATTTCATATATTTTGCTTCATGACGTGTTTAGTTGTTTGTTTGTGCCTATTCATCTGCTGATTACGAGCAGATACTTGTAATTTCACGGTCTAATTCATCGTTTTTGCCGAAATCAGTGTTCATTAGGGTTCTAAGACTGCTGCGCGATTTGAATTTTTCTCGCTAGAGTTTTCGATCGAATTAATTTCTCGATCGAAAACTTTGCGCGATAGTTTGTCTCGTTCAGAACTCTAAGTCAGCGCTAAAGTCGTCGTAATCAGAAGCGATTTTAGTTAAAAAAATTCTCGAGCGTTTATCAAGCGAAAATCTTTTTTGACGAGGGGCCAATTTTGACCTTTGTGCTCGCAAAACTTTCCGTCGAAAAACATTTTCGGTTAGACGATTAAGTTTGACCTAGCGAAAATCATTTACGGTCGAAAAACTTTTCCAGTCAACGAATCTTTTTTGACACAGCGAGAAACTTACGAAACGTACTGTTTCTTGCGATCGAAATAAATTCACGATTCTGAAATTTTTCTCGATCGAAAGATTTTCACCAATTTTCTTCGCTCGAAAATTTTTCGCTGATTGACTTTCTCGCACGAGAACAGTAACGACTACATTTTACTTCAACAAAATTATTTTCGATCAAACTCTAAAGATTGTATCGAAAATAATTCGACTGCTTTAGAATCAAACGCTACTAACTAATTTGCTACTTGTGAAGCACATAACATCAGTCCAAATCATCAAAACAACAAATGAAGATCCTTCATCACTCAAGGAAACAAAATGGATGCTTACTCGCTTGGAAACGACAACCGTCCCCCGATACTTAAGAGATGCGAATACACAGTATGGCGAAGCCGCTTTCTGAACTTCATCGAGCTAAAAGATCATGCAGAAGACCTTCTCTTATCACTTGAGCAAGGTCCAGCTCAGTTCTGGGTAAATGTATCTGGTGATAGCACTGCTAATCCTCCTATTCCCGCTACTATACGACTGAAAGAGCCTAGGGAATACATGACAGAGGAAAGGACCCGAGCTAATAGCTGCTGTGATAGCCAAGAACACACTCATGCAAGGCATCCCAAATGATATTTACAGAAAAATAGACAGCCTTCCAATGGCTAAAGGAATGTGGGATGAACTGTATCGAATGATGCAAAGAACGGAAGCGGGCATCAAGGCCAAGAAGGCAAACATTTTCACGGCTTACGACTCCTTCAGAGCAAAACCAGATGAGAGCTTACATGATCTATATCAGAGATATCCGACACTTCTCAACGAGATGAGGAAAATAGAAATCACCAAGACGAACATGGAGACAAACATCAGATTTCTATCCTCTCTGCACTCAGAATGGAAGAGATATTCACTCAGATAAGATAAAATAAAGATCTCGATGAGCTGGATATTCATGCCATGTTCGACAATCTCGCACAGCACGGGGAAAATATAAGCGAGATTCAGAAGGAGAATAAGGGCAAGTTGGTTGAAGACACAGTTGCTCTAGTCTCAGAGAAGCGGAGTTCAAAGTCAAGGAAAGAGAAGATCATTAGACCTCCTACCCCTTCAGAATCGGAAAGCGAATCAGACTCGGACGTAGAGCCAAATATGAAAGCGCTGGGAAAGCAGTTGGCTCTAATTGGAAAAATGATTAGCAAGCAATACTTTAAGAAGAAGCCCTCATAATCCATTGCTTCCACTTGAATCGAGATTGGAATCAGCCAACTGACTTCGGACCTCAAGCTCAAAGAACAAACAACGTGCACCTGAGACCTCCGAAGTCAAGAATGCCAAAGAGCCGAACAAGTGCTTCAACTGCAGCAAACCAGGTCACTCTGCCCAAGAATACACTCTCCCAAAGAAGAGAGATGCTAACTACTACTCCAAGAATATTCAACTCACAAAGCAGAAGGAAGCTGGAGTAGCTCTCATGGCAGAACAAGACCATTGGCTCGAAGACACGTCAAGCTCTGACGAGGAGAATCTAGCACTCATGGCCCGCCTAGACGAAAACTCAGACGGCGAAATCTCGAATCAGACGGACGAAGACCAAGCACCCAAATCGTCACAGGAGGTAGTCTCTCCTTCCACATTATTGACCATGTTAGAATCATATCAACTAGCATACACTAACATGAAACGTGAGCAGAAAAGTGTAAAGGAAGTATAGAAGAAATTAATTAAGTCTCAGGAAAGGATAGCTAGTCTCGAAGCGGAACTTACAAGCTCTAATGACAAAATAGAAGAATTATCTAAGAGTCCCATTATTAGCGAGACTAAGTATATTCCCTTAGAGAAGCATAGGTCGATAATCAAGGAATTAGAAGACATACTAGAAAATAACTATAATTGTTTTGTTGGGAATCACAATGAGAAAGCTAGCCTCATTGTAGGATAACTGAAGTGACAACTAAGGTCACCAACCTAAAAGCCCAACTAGATAAATCTAATGCTAAGGTTTGTGATCTTACGGAAGATCTTGACGCCTGTAAAGCCGCCAAATTAACGGTGGAAAATAATCTTGCTCTCTTAGGAGAAGAACGTAAGAAGCTATACGCAAAAGTTAAGAAATTAGACGATCTTCTTACCGAAGGGGACAAACTGAACAAACCATTTTTCTAAATAAGCCCAAGGATATAGAATTCTATAATCCCATTGAACGCTTAGGTTCACTAACCCTCGTGTGTTAAAGAAGAAAGAAGCTTAAGATATAATATACATGGGTTTAGGCGCAAAACTCTTATGAACTTCACCAAAGCAGACGATCAAGGTGCTTTGGAGTTAGCTAAGAGAAGTGCCACACATAGGGCCCAAATCCCCTTCGACTATAAGAATTAAATGACAGCAACAAATCCAGGGAAATACCCTTGATGCCGGTCAGTGATTTAGTTCAACCTCCTGAGCCTCAACCTGAAATCGAGGAAGCCAAACGCGCACATTTTGAAATTCTCCCTAAAAACCTCCTATCGTAAAGCAGATAGAGGAATTACGAGCAGCATTAGACAAAGAAAGAGAGAATTTTGAAGCGGAAAAGGAAAGATTCCTAAAAGAGATTGAAAATATAAAGACTCCTCGATCTCACAAAATACTTCTCACGCATCTCCCTCAAAAGATAACATCGTTCTGAAAAGCGTGAAGAAAGAAAAATCGCCTTCCAAATAATGAAAATCTAAAAATAATGTTCTTAAAAATCTAATCTCTAATCCTGTTTCCACTACGACTACAGGGAGCGTAGTCATGGGGCAAGAGAAACCAAAGGCGGGAGTGCTAAGAAATAAAGAAGGAATCTATGGATGTTAAAATTCCAAGTTTTTCATCTTCTTCTATAAAAATAAATGACACTCGTAGAAATAAAAGAGCTGTTTCTTCTCTCAAAATAATTGCTTCTACTTGCTCCTTAAAGCCTACCACATTTAGAAACACTAACTTTGAAATGGGCTCCTCTTCTACAATACAAGTTAATCATTCTAAAGCAAATGCCTCTAGGAAGACTCGTAGGAAACAAGATCGAGTCATTAAGAAAGCATATGGAGCTATTCATGCTTGTTCTCACCTTAAGAGACTATCAAAGGTAAAGATATTTCCCTCCATCAAGCCTACTAAAGCATTTATCCGTGCTGAAATTAATCTTCCCTGCCAAGTTCAACCTAAATGGGTTCCTAAATCCCCGCCTAAAAAGATGAAAGCCAAAAAGGCCAAGTCTTCTACAAAGGGCAAACTCAATTCAAATTCTTCGAGATTGACTTGGGTTGTTAAACTTCTTCGGGGTTTTTGGAAAACTCCGATTACGGCTGTAACATATACAAGGATAGGCAGTGTGCATTCTTCTTCGGGGTTTTTGGAAAACTCCGATTACGGCTGTAACATAATTAGTTTGTGGGTCTTTTCCGGGACCAACAAGGGGTAGTACAGGAATATTCATCGTCTGTCAACCAATTTTTTGGAAAGCAACTCGATTAGGATAGGCAGTGTGCATTCTTCTCTCGGCTCTAGACTCCAATTAGTTGTACCCTTTTCCGTTATAACTAGGAAAGAAAGGTGCATGATCTCGCGAATTACTTCGAGTCCTTGTGAATGGGCAAAGCCAGGTGCTCTTATTTTACGATGGTAGGGACGATTGCTTCCATTACTGCGCCAGGACGGCGTCAAGAGATCTGAACCAACGTCTAAATCTGCTAATCTGAGAGGACACATTTACAGGTGGGTACCTAAAGTTCTCTAATTTGATTTTGTAGATTCATCATGTGCGGTACCTTGACTCTAGTTGCTCCTCACACATGACGGGAAATCAAGAGCTGCTGAGTAACTACCAAGACCGACCAAATGGGAAAGTCAGATTTGGGAACAAAGACTCGGCTCCGATTCTCGGCTTCGGAGATATAATTCTGGAAAATCTGACAATAAAGGATGTCTCCTACGTCGAAGGTCTCCGCCATAACTTGTTCAACGCCAATTCTGTGACAAAGGATTCCAGGTGGTCTTCCATGCTGACCGATGCAGAATATTGGACAGTCAGGACAAAGAACTCCTCCAAGGACTCAAAAATCAAATCTTTACACGATAAACGTGACGTCCATGCGGCCCTTGACAGCCGTTTGCCTCATCTCCCAGACTGTAATTCAGAGGAACAACTTATGGCATCAACGCATGTCTCATCTAAACATTAAAGCTCTTCAATGCCTTTCAACGAAAAAGTTGGTTCACGGTCTTCCAACTATAGTATTACAGAAAGAGCATCAATGTTCAGCATGTCAACTAGGAAAAATGAAGCGAGCGTCTCATCATATTAAACTAGTTGCCTCTACTTCACGTCCTCTGGAATTATTACACATGGACCTCTGTGGACCGATGCAGATACAGAGTATCAGCGGACGCAAGTATGTGCTAGTTATTGTCGACGACTTTTCTCGCTATACATGGACAAAGTTCCTCCGAACTAAGGATCAGACAGGGGACTTAATCATCAATTTCATGAATTCTACCCAAAATTACTGCAGCAGACTATTCAAGTCATCTGAACGGACAACGACACTGAATTCAAGAGCTAATACTTCAGTGACTTTTACCAAAAAATTGGGTTTTGTCAGCAATTCTCAGCCGCCAAAACACCTCAACAGAATGGGGTCATTGGAAGAAAGAACAGACGTTGGTGGAAGCCGCACATACGATGCTCATTCACTCCGGTCTCCCACACTTCCTTTGGGCTGAAGCAGTAAATTCCGCCTTCTTTCACTCAGAACAGGACGATGATTCACAAGCGCTTCGATAAGACTCCGTACGGGATCATTAACAAGCGAGTACCCAACATCACCTTCTTCAAGGTCTTCGGGTGCAAGTGCTTTGTGGCGAACGTCAGAGAGTAACGTGCTAAGTTCGACCCTAAAGCATTCGAAGCCACTTTTGGCGGGTATTCTTCAACTTCGAAGACGTACCGATTATACATCAAGTCCAACCGAACTATCAAAGAAAGCTACAATGTCACTTTCCACGAAGTGGTAGAGATGGCATCTGGACACATTAGTCCAGGATCTGTGCCTAACCAGATGGGTTCTGAATACGACAGTTTAGAACCCATATTCACTGTTGTGTTGGCACAAAACCAACAGAATATGGCAACAACTCAGGATTCAACGTTAAAAGAAGTTATAAGACTTGTGTTAGAGGACATGGACGCTCTCACTGAGCTCGTATATCGGCCAGACACCATCACTGCTACACCTTTAGTGGATTCCCCACTCGATGAGGCTGATGTACCAAGCTCTTCAACTGTTCCCACCTCACCCGATTCAGAATTACCACAAAACACTGAAGAACCTCCGATGGTCATTGAGGAAGTATCATCAGAATCATTCAATCCAAGTGCAGTAATGGAACTACCTCAATCAAATGAACAACCTGAGATTTTTGGAAATCTCGACCCACAAATGGCGGATCCATCTACTTCAGCTTTGCCTCACGAGCGCAAGTGGACTCGAGCACATCCGGTTATCAAATTGGTGATCCTTCGGGTAGAGTACGGACAGGACATCAACACCGTCTCTTTAGCCGTTTCATAAGGCAAAATGAGCCAACCAAGGTAGCAGACGCACTTAAAGACCCCGATTGGGTAATAGCAATGCAAGACGAAATCAACCAATTCGAGCTTTTCCAAGTGTGGACATTAGTACCTCATCCGCATGGGAAAACAATTATCGGGACGAAGGGCTACAACCAACAGAATGAAGATGGTGAAGTGATCCGGAATAAGGGAAGACTGGTGGCGAAGGGCTACAACCAACAAAAAGGCATTGACTACGACGAGACATATGCTCTTGTTGCCCGAATCGAAGCCGTCCGCCTCTTCTTGGCTTATGTGGCTCATAAAGACTTCAAAAGTCTACCAAATGGAGGTTAGGACCGCTTTTCTCAACGGCGTGTTAAAGGAGGAAGTTTGTGTCGCTCAGCCAGAAGGTTTTATTGATCAAGAACATCCCAATCACGTCTATCGATTGGATAAAGCTCTCTACGTACTGAAACAAGCTACACGTGCTTGGTATGATGTCTTGAACGATTTCTTCATGAAGTCTGGATTCATCCGAGGAATGATCGATACGACCCTCTCCATCAAATGGCAAGACAAAGATCTGAAGGTCGTCCAAGTTTACATAGATGACATCATCTTCGGATCAACTAATCCACGACTCTGTAAGAGGTTCGGAGATATAATGAATAGAAAGTTTGAAATGAGTCACATGGGAGAGATGCACTTGGGACTCCAAGTCAGGCAGCTCGAAGTGTGTAACGACCCGTCCCATACCAGGTGTTACTATAGCATCGTTCCCTACCGGGACAAGTGGGGTTGGGCCCACCACACTCCGACTGATAGTCTGGCCCCACTGTACTACCATTTAACCTTTTTAGCGTGCTTCGTGCACTCGCTCACACGCACCCTGAAAAACTTCCCAGGGGGTCACCCATCCCTAGATTGTCCCAAGTCAAGCACGCTTAACTTCGGAGTTTCTATAGATGGACTCCCGAAAAGGTAGGTCAACCTTGGTGATATGAGTAGTACTATCAATTCTTTTATACGATTCTTAGCCTGACAAGCCCATACATTGTCAGTCTCAGGATCCCCTCTCATTCTGGTGTTGGATCGGTTCGTTCATGTACCCCTTCACCTAGAAGCCTGCCAGGAGCCGCTCATTGTCCGTGCACCCTGGCACCGGCGATCACTCCCCGCCCTCTTCGGCCCCGGGCGTCACATGCCCACCAGCTTCCGCCTGGTTCGTCCCCGAACCAGCACCGTACTGCGAGAGGTTGTGCTCTGATACCACCTGTAACGACCCGTCCCATACCAGGTGTTATTATAGCATCGTTCCCTACCGGGACAAGTGGGGTTGGGCCCACCACACTCCGACTGATAGTCTGGCCCCACTGTACTACCATTTAACCTTTTTAGCGTGCTTCGTGCACTCGCTCACACGCACCCTGAAAAACTTCCCAGGGGGTCACCCATCCCTAGATTGCCCCAAGTCAAGCACGCTTAACTTCGGAGTTTCTATAGATGGACTCCCGAAAAGGTAGGTCAACCTTGGTGATATGAGTAGTACTATCAATTCTTTTATACGATTCTTAGCCTGACACGCCCATACATTGTCAGTCTCAGGATCCCCTCTCATTCTGGTGTTGGATCGGTTCGTTCATGTACCCCTTCACCTAGAAGCCTGCCAGGAGCCGCTCATTGTCCGTGCACCCTGGCACCGGCGATCACTCCCCGCCCTCTTCGGCCCCGGGCGTCACATGCCCACCAGCTTCCGCCTGGTTCGTCCCCGAACCAGCACCGTACTGCGAGAGGTTGCTCTGATACCACCTGTAACGACCCGTCCCATACCAAGTGTTACTATAGCATCGTTCCCTACCGGGACAAGTGGGGTTGGGCCCACCACACTCCGACTGATAGTCTGGTCCCACTGTACTACCATTTAACCTTTTTAGCGTGCTTCGTGCACTCGCTCACACGCACCCTGAAAAACTTCCCAGGGGGTCACCCATCCCTAGATTGCCCAAAGTCAAGCACGCTTAACTTCGGAGTTTCTATAGATGGACTCCCGAAAAGGTAGGTCAACCTTGGTGATATGAGTAGTACTATCAATTCTTTTATACGATTCTTAGCCTGACACGCCCATACATTGTCAGTCTCAGGATCCCCTCTCATTCTGGTGTTGGATCGGTTCGTTCATGTACCCCTTCACCTAGAAGCCTGCCAGGAGCCGCTCATTGTCCGTGCACCCTGGCACCGGCGATCACTCCCCGCCCTCTTCGGCCCCGGGCGTCACAAAGTGGCATCTTCATAAGTCAGACGAAATACATCAAGGACATTCTGATGAAGCTCCATCAAGATCAGAGCAAGCCTCTCATCACTGCTATGTCAACAAGCTGCAAGTTGGATACCAATCCCACTGAAAAAGCGGTCGACATCACACTTTATCGCAGCATCATCGGCTCTCTTCTCTATCTCACCTCAAGCCGGTCGGATATTATGTTTGCCACCTGTCCTGTGCCCGTTTCCAAGCCGACCTCAAAGAATCTCACATGCTCGCGATCAACCAGATCGTGCGCTACCTCAAGGGAACCTCAATCCTAGGTTTATGGTATCCGAAGGGCACAAATTTCAAAGTTAGCCTATACTGACGCTAACTATGCAGGTTGCCGTATGGACAGGAAAAGCACATCTGGTGGCGCTCAATTTCTCGGCGAAAAGCTAGTCTGCTGGTCCTCCAAGAAGTAGAACTGCGTCTCAACGTCGTCTGCTGAGGCTGAATACGTCGCGGCTGCCAGCTGTTGCTGGCAAATGCTATGGATGCGGACTCAGCTTCGCGATTATGGGTTTACAATTTAAATAATATACCCATTTACAGTGATAGCCATAGTGCCATTGCGATTACGTGTAGTCCTGTTCACCACTCACGCACAAAACACATAGATATTAGATATAATTTTATAAAAGATCACGTAGAAAAAGGCACAATTGACATGTACTTTGTGAGCATGAAGTTTCAAGTAGCTGACATTTTCACCTTGGCATTGGATGAAATACGATTCCAATTTCGTGTCGGAAAATTAGGCATATTGAATCTTCCGTAATATGTGTTTTACGTGGTCCAATGTGCTTTCATATGTCCTTTTCTATGTGTTTTCACTCATAAATGCTATATTCTGCTTGAAAAATAAAGAATTATATAATCAATAAAATTATCCTAATAATATAAAATCAAAAAATATTATACATACTTATAATATTAGGTGAATGACGATATCTTTAGGATGCTCGATCTCGTTACGTATAGATTTCCCTGACATGCGAGTGATTAATTACTTAATTTTTTCAGTTTAAGTTGCATTCTTATGTCTAAAGTTCTTTAGTTGACTCCACTAGACACAACGCCACTTTATATTAGTGAGGTTCTAGCCTTTTAATTTTTCGACGTATCTATTCTTGAGCGAGCCACACAATAATTGCTTGTCTTAACTAGTGATCGTGGCCTCATACTCATTTTGTGTTAGATCGTGAGGACATTGATTAGGGCAATAAGGAAATTCCTAACTCGGCCAAATATATAATTTTCAATTCTGTAACAAAGCATTTAGTCATCCATTTTGAGCCTTCTTCGAATTCCTTTCTTCATCTGACAACCCTTTAAGCGTTCAACCGACTATCTAAGCTTTCGGCGGGATGTTCAATCGAGAAAAAAAGGGGAGAAAACGATACGACAAAGAGAAACATGACAAAAGAAGGTGGAAAACGCCCACGAGGAATGCTCAGCGCACTAAAATCACTCCAAAAGAACATGCCCTCCTAATTATTGAGATCTTTTAGAAATCATAAGATGAGGGGCATGGATCTTGTTGTGAACTTCTCCGTTGATAATATCGCATGCTCGTCAGAACGGCTGGAAAGAGGAGCACCCCGAAGTGAACTCTCCAACAATAATCAGGTCTTATATCGAGAAACGAGAAGAGGATCACAGCCTTGGGTTCGAATTTCACAATTTTGAATTTCTTCAAATCGATAATCTCTGAAACATCTCTAGGGATTAAGAGAAAAGGAGCATGGTATTGGCCCGAGAATCAATAAGAAGAACTTCGCCTAAGATAATCTCTCAGCCTCGTAGAGAAGCGGAGATTCGGCTTGAGCAAGTGTAGACTGATACGAAAGAAAAATTAAAGGATGAGAATGACAATAGATATGAGAAAATGCAAAAGAAGACGAAGAAATGGAAGACAAAAAGCTCACTTTTCCCAAATTTTTCCTTCCCTTCTAAGTCAGGGCCAAATTAAAAATCCTTCAAAGTCCCTTTGATTCCAAATCGATGGTCTTTCGCACAGGTGAAATGATTCAAAGCGCATCGATCACAGGTAAATTGACATAAAATTGTTTGTGTTCACTTGAGTGATATAAATATAAAAATCCCAAGTTAAAAATAATTGAGCGCTAGAGTGAACCTAGTGAGAGTTGTCGAAATGGATCATTCTATGAACTTAGGACTTTAGTTTGTAGATATGACTTGACGTCATATGATCTTTTCAAGTGTCTTGTGAAATTTTAGGCGTGACAATGATCGAAACAAAATAAATCTGATCCCATAATATAAATAATATTAATATTCAACGAAAAAAATTATATTGATAAATGATAATTTTTCTTGAAATTTTCTTCCTAATTTTCTTACTATTATATGTTATCAAAATTTAAAAAAATAAAATAAAATAAAATAAATAAATATATATACATATACATATAAAAGATATTACGCACATTATGTCTTGCAAATTCAGTTTGCATCTACTTTGAATTGTATAAATGCGAATATTTGTTCTTGCCCATACCCTCGCGCGATATTATAGTTACATGTATAGGGGAACATGTATCTAGGCTAATCTTGATAAATCGTGTTTTTTTAAGAGTGTGATTTTGATTGATTCATATACTTACTTGATAAATGAATTGAGATGCATTATTTGAGGGGGGAGCATTTACAAAATTGATGTCTTGAACTCCAAATATTTTTGATGATCATTCTCTACGCGTTGCAGAAAACTTCAGTTCCGATTCTTGAATAACGCACTTCAATTAGGAGGACTTAAAAAATTGTCACGATTTGGAGCGCACGACATTGGTTTAAATTTTGGTTGGTTAAATATTTTGATCGTTAACGTGCTTTATGGATTCGAATTTAACAAATTTTTCTTAAAAACTTTTCAGGGGGCGTCTGATTAGAAAAATTGCCTCCAAATTAACTCTAATATTCTCGACATTTGTTTTGCTCTAAGTATTGCAGATTTCAAATTTCGACTATGGAGCCAGATGTCACCATTCAGAATTACGGGGAGTTAATTGCATTTTTTTCATATATAGGGGGAGCAATTATGTGGTCTTTAATTGATTTAGGGGTCAATCTGCAAACTTAGGAAAAACTTCCGATCGAGAAACTAGGTTTAGAATGTAATTTTTGATCATGAGTTTCTCGAGCGAAAATTAAAAGTGGCCTTGTCAAATCAAGAACCCAATACGTCTTGTCGGCCCATTAATATTAGTTTACTTTTTGCAGTCGAAAAACTTTATCTCACGCAAAACCTAATCGCAAAATATACAGTGTCTCTTCATTTTGCTCTCTCGCAAAACTTTCAAAAGACGATTAAATCGTTACTCAAAGTTTTCAATTTTTATCTTGGAATTGTCTTTTTAAGGTAGAAACGACACTTATTTGTTATTTGCGTGCGATTTAACTCGGTTTGTATATGTATTTTGTAGTTTTTCGTGTGATTTGGATTAGATTCTTATTTGTTTTTCAGGCTTCGAAAACCCGCATACTATCTTGCAATGATTAAGTCCTGCTTACGTGTTGCATGATTAAGATAGTTTCAGTGTTTTTGCATAATCTGGTAGTATATAGTTTTGGAAATCAGAGTGTTATGGTTGAAATTGAAGTACGACTTAACTGGGTTATTTGAAGAGTTGTAGTTATCAACGAACTTTGTCGATCGCAAACAGTATTAATTGAGTTTCGAATCAATTGAGATACTGTTCGCATCGTAAAGATTTTCGATTGATATAATTTAGTTAGTCGCTAAGATAGAGGACTTTGACTGAAAAATTACTCATGAAGAAAGGTTAACTCTAATTAGAATTTTATGCGAGCGAAAAACTTCAGTCGTTTCGCTCTCAAGGTTAACTCCAACACACGACATTGAACTCGCAGCAGTCGTTTTCGCTCTCAAGATCTGGAGACATTACTATACGGCGACGATGCGAGATTTTCACTGACCACAAGAGTCTCAAATACTTCTTCACCCTGAAGGAGTTGAACATACGACAACGGCGATGGCTTGAATTGGTCAAAGATTATGATTGTGTAATCAGCTACCACCCGGGAAAAGCAAACGTGGTGGCTGACGCAATGAGCCGCAATACTGTAAACACAGAGTTACAAAGCTCGAGGAGGAGTTAATACCAATGGGTGAAATTGAAACAAAACTAGCGGCGTTAACACTTCGACCTACATTGATGGAGCAGATCACGAAGGCCCAAGAGAATGATGAATTGTACTTGAAAGCCAAAGAAATGCAACCAGAACAAAGATCAGCAGACTTCACCATACGAGACGACGGAAACCTATACTACAGAAGACGTCTATATGTTCCTAACGACGCCGAACTTCAAAAGAATTTCATGACAGAAGCCCACACCACTGTCTACTCCATCCACCCAGGAGCAACGAAGATGTACAGAGACTTACGAAGCCATTATTGGTGGCCGGGGATGAAACGAGAAATAGCAGTATTTGTAAGCCAATGCCTGACGTGTCAGCAAATTAAGGCAGAGCATCAACGACCGGCAGGAACCTTGCAATCCCTGCCAGTACCCGAATGGAAGTGGGATCACATTACGATGGACTTCGTTGTTGGCGTGCCTAAGACTGTGAAAGGCCACGACGCTATATGGGTCATCGTTGATCGATTGACCAAGTCCTCTCACTTTCTGCCTATCAGCTCAACATTCTTAATGGAACGATACGCGGAACTATATATTCAAGAAATAGTATGACTTCATGGAGTTCCAATCTCGATTATTTCCGATCGTGATTCGAGGTTCTTATCCAAGTTCTGGATGAATTTGCAGAAGGCCGTAGGAACCAAGTTATCATCAGTACTGCCTACCATCCTCAGACAGACGGGCAGTCTGAACAAACTATCCAGACATTAGAAGATATGCTAAGAGCCTGTGTGCTCGACTTTAAAGGATATTGGAGCCGATACCTTTCGTTGATTAAGTTATCATATAACAACAGTTTCCATGCAACGATCGGAATGGCTCCATATGAAGCTCTACACGGCTGCAAGTGCAGATCTCCCATCCACTGGGATGAAGTTGGAGAACGAGCAATATTAGGCCCTGAATGCAAGAAATGACGGAAGCAATATCAAAGGTACGGTTACGGATGAAAACGGCCCAAAGCAGACAGAAAAGCTATGCAGACCGAAAGCGTAGACCACTGGAGTTCCAAGTAGATGACTTCGTATTTTTTAAGGTGTCCCCAATGAAAGGCGTGAAGCGGTTTGGGAAAAAGGGCAAGCTAAGCCCGAGATATATAGGACCGTTTCGAATTCTTAAGAAGGTTGCGAAGTTGCATACCATCTTGAATTACTAAATTCGCTAGCTCAAGTGCATGATGTCTTTCACGTATCGACGCTACGAAAATACGTCGCAGATCCAAGTCATGTATTGAACACTGAAAATCTCCATCATCAGCTCAAGCCAGATTCAAGCTACGAGGAGAAGCCAGTGGAAATCCTTATGTACGACATGAAACGATTACGGAATAAAGAAATTCCGTTGGTCAAGATATTATGGCAGAATCAGTCCACTGAGGAAGCTACGTAGGAACAAGAAGATGATATGAGAAATCGCTACCCTGAGCTATTTCTCCGACCTGATTTCGGGGGCGAAATCCCTTTTAAGGGGGAGGATGTAATACCCGAGTCCCGTAAGTAAGCCGGATAATAAATATGCATACATATTATATGACTTACGTGACTGCATGGAACATATTCTATGAATTTATGTGTCAATGTGATTACATATTAGGTACTATTAGAGTTACTAAGTAGAGAATTAATGGAACTTAGAAAGGGTTTGATATGAGATAGGAAGGGATGAATTTCGAAACCAAGAGACAACAATTTAGAAATAGAAAACCTCAAAAGAACTAAGAAAGAATTTCGATACATTAGGATGTCGACATCTTTGAAGCTCGAATTCTCTAAATCTCGAGAACAAGGATGGAAATAGAAAGATGTCGAGACATTGGGACTCGATTTCTTAGGTATAAAGAAAGGTATATAGTTGAGATAAGAACAAACTAGAAGATGTCGATGTCATTTGTTTGTTTAAACACGTCAAGTTGGAGATAAGGAACGAAAAACTTCATTTCATTAATACAAACCCTCGAAAACTAACGGAAACACTAGTAGGAAGGAAGAAAGAGTTCGAACAGAGGTATTACCAACGGTTGGAGTAGGTATAATTTTCTTATTATAACTTCGTGTTTTTACTCTTATATTACAGATTCTACGAATTATTAAGCTTGAGAAATTAGATATGATTAGGGTTTGCATAAGTTAGTTCTTGAATAGTTTAAGGCTCACACGATATTTATACTGTTCTTGAAGATATGCTTTTGATGAAGGTTTAGATGTCGAGCAATATGATTCCTAGTTTGATAGATTTTGAAACCCTGTTAGTTTTGTAGGAATGATTACGAGATCAAAAACAAGGATAGAAAATGTCGAGTTCCATCCTGGAATTAATTTCGAAACTTGGTATAAGGATCTCGAGATAACGCTCGAGATCCATATCGAAATGTTTAGGGTTGGAATGTCGAAATGTTGTGTAAGATCTCGAGTTCATGTCAACATTTAACTTGGAAACTAACTTCGAAATCAAGGTATAGGATCTCGAGATCAAGCGCGAGATCCATGTCGAAATTTGTGTATTGTTCAGTTTAAAGCTCGAAGTCTTGTATAATTTCAATGTCGAGATTTGTTTTTTTTAAAATGATTTCGGAACTTGTGTAAAATCTCGAGATCAAGCTTGAGATTTATGTTTAATAGAATTTCACAACCAAGCTAAAAGAACCATGTCGAAATCCATTTTAGTACTAGCTTCGAAACCTGGTGAGAGATCTCGAGATCGAGCTCGAGATACACCTTGAGAACCATATCGAGAACCCTGATTAATCAATCTTGAAATCTTGTATAAGTTACTTCGGGATCCTAAGGTCACAAGTTCAAAACATGTCCAATGGAATCTCGAAACCCATACCGAGACCTTTATGAGTTTCGAAATGGTATTTTTCAATTTAAGTCATAGTCTGAAATTTTATGATTTCAAAACTTATAAGAATCGAAACTAAGGTTTTTAAACTAAGCCACTTTCGTATAGCTGTAATTAGACTAACAAACCCTAATCTTATATTTCCATACTTAGGGTTCGAAGGTTAGCAATTTACAGTAGGATAAGCCAAGGATACCAGGTAAGTGGAAGTCTCAACTACAACACATAATTGTATGTGGATGATATTATGTGTTATGTGTTTCTATGATATTATGTGAATTATTTGCGTTACATGACACACATGATTTATTTACATTATATGATGGCATGACACGCATATTCATGACATGAGCATATGCACGCACGATTAGAATGAAAGTCAGGATACGATACCGTGCATAATACACGATTGCCTGAGAGCGATAAAGATTCGCCGATATGGGCGTCTGATGTCGACTCACAGTTGAGTCACGGCTCTTCTATGCTAGCATGGTGACGTCGCATGTCGCTACCGTCAAGACATGACATGTACAAGGCAAGACATGATTTTTAGGGCTAATGCCCTCATGGCGGATCGTTAAACCTTGAGGGTGCGAGCTGAGAGAGTAAGCGACACCAATGGTATCTCTGTGTTGACTACCTCAGATTGGGCTACCAGTGTGAAGCGTCCGCGTGGCGTATGAAATCACCTTGGGACAAAAAAGGCACCCTAGGGTTAGCCTCCCTTGAGTGGGTATTGCCACTAATATGATTATTTATCCTTTGTGGATTCGAGCTCCATGATGGTTCATAGCAAGATAGCCGAGGACCCTACATGACAAGACAAAACAAGACATGGAAAATATGAGGTCTAGGGAGCATTGGCGCGGATGCCTTTGCAAATTTAGGACACATGCACGGCATGCATGACTTTCACTTACTGAGCTTTATAAGCTCATTCCACGTATTTATGTGTTTAGGTTCACGGGATCACGGTACGCGATCTTTACAAGTGCGAGGTCGATTTTTTAAGCTTCCGGGGGACTTTTGAGGTGGCAGTGTGTACATGGATGCGACCTGAGTGGCGGGCCGATAGATTAGTTTGAACACGCATGCGCACTCACCTTGTATTTATGTCCTAGAAACATTTTGTATTGTGCAGAACACTTCCTTCATATAAAAGGAAAAATTTTGTACGCATTTTCGTATATATATTTCATTTATATCACATGCAGTCACGTAGAATAGTAGTAAGAATGGGCGGTGGAAGTTAGGGGCGCCGCAACATCCGACTCGCCCTTATCGGCCTCCCCACCGCCTCAGGAAGAATCACTCTACAGGCTTCTCGTGGATCACCCTGAGCCACCTACTCAATCTTGCCGAGGCCAAAGCTCCCACACACGACGTAGACATGACGATCCGGACGGTCATGAGGGGGGAGAAAAGACCTAGGACATCTTCGAGTGGCCAAACAGAAGGTCACGAACAAGGTTCAGGTGCGACGCCGACAGGCGCTGGAGCAGGTGAAACCCAACCCACTACCTAAACCACCACCACGCACCGCACCACCCAAACTCTTACCCACATCGACCCACCAACCTTCAATATAAGGACGCCTCGGCCCACACCACTACAGGCCCTCACAAGCCCCTTGCTTCCGGAAGAAGAAGCAAGTGTTGTATGCTCGTAGCCCTGGCGCAGATTCAAGAAACTCCAAGTTCGATCACTCCAGACCAATTGGGACCATCTGGACATGGGGTCAACCCGCACGAGTTCCTCGACAAATATCTATTCGAAGGACAATGGATGACCCATTCTACGCCCGAAGAGCATAACGACTCAAGGATGTTAGACACTTCTTGCAACAAGCCTCGGTCGACTTAGATCTGTTAGAAGACGAAGAACTCCAGGAAGGGGAAGACCATGAACAGATTCGCCAAGGGCTTCCAGAGCTGATTGCTCACCGAGCGGATTCTCCTACGAGACTAATGCCAGGTTCCGTTCGAATCGACACACCATGGGAAAATATTAGAATTGAAATTCCTATCCTTGAAGAAATTCGGGAACATATATGGAGGTCACCAGACAAAGTCAAGAAGTTGAACGAGTTCGAGCTCAGAGGGATCTCTCACTGGGACCAGCAAAAGAGAATGACCTATCTCTGGATGCTAACCCATGTTGGATCGGATGTGAGGCTCAGGATGTCTAAGGACGAGCAACGAGCCAGTACAAGAGTCTATCCCCCATATGTTAACTACTAATCGTCTATTGTGCTAAAGGAGGTCTTCCAACACCATACTACGCCATGGAGCGAGTAGACAGAAGAGGAGCTAAGCGAGAGCGACCTACCTTACCTTCCCGCCGAAGAGGTGTACAATCTGTTAGAACCCCTAATATCCAACCTAGATCGAATCTACGAAGAACAGATTGTAAATCTAACGAATTAGAAAGCTAAAGATCGAGATTTACCAATTAAGCTTTGGAGAGAAATGACTTGGAGCTCAAGCAAGGGTTTGGTGCTAATTTCTCTCAAAAAATTCTGATTCTTGTATTTCGATTCTGATTCCTTGCTACAACACACTCCTTACTTTCTAAGGAGTTCACTTATATATACCACCTCGTGGTATATTTACACAAGTAGTCCTACAAAATGACTAATTACAATTTAGCCCAAGACTACTAATTTGCATAGCAAGACTGAAACAACTATATTAATTGAATACAATTAAATAGTTCCAACAATCTCCCCCTTTGTATTCAATTTCCAATATAGCGCGGGTTGTCTTCGTCTTGCAAGTGGAAAGAGTCATCGACTCCTCGAAATCTCCTCTTTATAATATCTTCAAGCTCGCCTGGTCTTCTAGACATCGGCTATTTTTTCGAATCTTCCTTTGAAGTTCTTCTCCTAAAAGTCGTAAGATGTACGAAGTTCTTGCCGGATTTTGGAAAGTCCGCGTTCCATCTCTCCCGTTGAAAGCGCACGAAACTCGAAATTCCCCTATTTGGGTCAACCTTGTGTTGAGATCGGGGCGTTCGATGTGAGGTTTGAAGAGGTGAACACGGTTCGCAACTTCGATCAGTGATGCAGGACACAGTTGGCAACTTTGGTCCTTGATGCAGTGGACACGGTTGGCAACTTCAGTCCTTGATGATGCTTGAGTCACGTGTCGTTCGGTCCTCGGTCCTCGCTTCTTCTTCCGAAAGCAGGGGCATGAGAGAGTCGAGGAGGGGGCTCGGGATTTAGCCATCTTCTCCGTTTCGCCAGATTCGTCTTCTCCGAATGGAAGCGTCTCTAGTTCCAGAAGAAGGTAGGTCGTCTCTTTCTTTGATTTTTTTGTTGTACCGAGCTTCCTTGATTGTGGCGTTGTGAGAGAGCTCGATTTCAGAGTGGTACGCGCGGCGGAATTTGGTGGGTGGACCGACCGATTGTGTATGCATAACCCCTTCTCCCCCTCATGGCGAATCGCGTGAACGATGTCGGCATGTTAATTTCGAGGTAGGTAAGGACAATACCTGTAATACCCGTAAATTTAATACGGGATTTTGTAGTCATTAATTATGTAATTTTACGAATTAGGAAGTTGGCAAAGAAATTAAAGTTGTAAAATAAAAATTTAAATTCCTAATTTCAACTTGGTTTCGAAATTTATCAAAAGACTAAATTAAAAATTTATAATATTAGAATTTACTAAGTTGGGCTAACTTTAAGTAAGTTATATTTGGTCTTTAGAGTTAAGGCCCAAGTACTCAAAACCAAACTTTAACAATTTTTACTTGGGCATTAGGGAAACTTACGTCATTAACATGTCCCATCAAATGATATTTTCGATGATATAATACTCATCCAACTTATATCTAGAACCATTCATTTAGTAAGAAAACACTTAGCAAGAAGAGAAGACGTCAAGCAAGAGCAGAAGTTGTCAACGTAAAGATAAGAACTCAACAACTTTGAAGAATAAGTAAATTGAAAGACTGAAGATTCGAAGTAAGGTATATATTTGTTTAAAATGCTTAATGTTCAAATAAATTATGCCTAAAAATTCTCTATGGTTGCTGTATTTAATACTTGGAGTAATTCGAAGGGTCCACGAGTTCTTAGGGGCTGATATAGGAAACTTAATGGTTGTCAAAGACGGTTGTGTTCTTGAGGATTGATACTTAAGGTGTAAGATTTTTAGGGTTTCTTTGAAGAGATAGGGAGATGTATTTCAGTGACCTTAATGATAACTACGAAATATATATAGGATAGAAAAGTTTCGAAATATATCTATTAGATGTCGAAATGTACAGAAAGTCGAGATATGTAATAAAAAGACTTCGAGTTTAATAACTAGGAAGGCTTTCGATATGTATAATGAGAAGTCTTCATGACTTAGCTATGTCATGGTTCGATATTATCACAAATGGGTTAGTGATTTGACGGGAAGTTCGAGATGTTGGATAATAAAATGAAGGTCTCGATATCATTATAAGATTTCGATATCATAGTCTCGATATTTTCTATTATGCTGTCTCGACATTTTATCCTAACAAGTCTCGACATTTTACAACATTTCACATTATAATTATAGTCTCGACATTTTCATAACCTATAATAAGGTCTCGATATTATTTGTTTTACAAAGGAGCTCGACATTTTCAATATACTTGACATTTCTATCGACATTTATAGAATGTCGATATGGTTGATGTTTTCGACATTAGTTATATATATATATAGATCTCGACATTTATATTAAAGACCTCGATAATTGTATAAATATTTCGACATTGTGTTTTAATTAATAAATTTTTGGTATTTTAGAATTTTGCTATATCTAGGGTTTTCAATATTTTAGGGTTTTCTATAATTAGAGTTTGGGAACTTAAAAACTTATACAGTTTAGCAAATATACTGATATAATAATATTTATTATATTCAGAGGATCGATATATAGGGACTACACCGGACTTCTTATTTGACAATAGCAGGAGGACAGGTAGGTGGATTATCCATCTACAATACGTAAACACAAATTATGTGTTTTCATGTGATTATGTGATTTACGTGACTTATGTGCTTTACCTATTTTACGTACGATTTATATAAATCATGTTTATATGAAATTTCATATATATGCATATCACGTGCATATCACGTTAGGGCGAGAGACGGTTGTACCGTAGTGAGACGATGGTGATATTAGATATCGACGTACGGGGTAGAATGAGATGTTTGTGACTGGTGACTCTTAGAGGAGTCGAGGTTGGGCTCACTGGCACCTGGCAGAGACAGGCGTGATCGATCTGTCTACTCGGGCGTGACCGTCCCGAGGTGCATACCGCCGGAGATATTGATGTGACCTGATAGGAGGCCATTGGCGTGATCGTCCAGTGCACTATCAGTGTATACTTTTGGTGCGGAGCGACCCGGTAGGAGGCCATTGGCGTGATCGTCCAGTGCACTACCAGGGTAGGCTGCCGCGAGACTTGGGGGTGGCCTCCCAGTAGTCTTTGCGAGCGAGGGTGTCGAGCCTAACCTAGGGCCCTGTGTTGTGTGAAATAGGAATGTGGGAAAAGAAGAGTGTGCATTATATTATGTTGTGAGATATTGGGTTTGGGGTGAGTGCACACTTGCATACATGCATTTTATTCACCTACTGGGCAAATTGCTCAGTGTTTACGTGTTGTAGGTACTGAGTCCGACGCTGATACGCGTCGCGACTGAGGCGGCTGGTGGCTGTGCCCCACGGACTTTTGAGGGCGGTGCGGTACATGGATGAAGACATGTGGAGCGGCTTAGGGACTTTTGTTCTTTTGTCATTTCGGGGCTTCGGCCCGTGTACAGAGATAACGATGTAGACGTATTTTTATATTAGTGTATATTATCTTAGGAAAAAGTTTTAATTAGACGGGCCTTCCGCGACTTACGTTGCGGAAATCCGCCACTAATTCTAATTAGAAAATGAGGGTCGCCACAATAGGAGTGATAAGGAAGGACGTGATTTGTTACACTGACAAATCACAGATTGATTTGGTTCATCAATGAGGGGATAATGGGAGTAATCAAGGATGTCACATTAAGACTCAATCACGTTTAATATGGCAAGTCAATGAAGAGATTGAAGATCATCATCAATCAATCATCGAAGATCTTTATCCATATAAGAGCATTGAAGACCCTAATCAAGGGATTAATGAAATTGATATGTTTTCCTATTTATATTAATTGCTAGCCTCTATAAAGTCGATATAACTAGTATACTCAATCAAGTCTTACGTTAAAAATTAATAAAGCTACATTAAAGTTTATTTCTTCTTTACATCGTGTGCTCTTGCGTGTTAAATTCTGTCTAAATTAAAGATTACAGTAATCGGTGGACCAAACCTAACATTAGGAACTAAAAGTGGCAGTTTGAAATGTAGAGGACTAAAAAATATAATTCGCCCTTCTTGTAGTAAGAGGCTTTTTCCTTTTTGTTAGGTGGGAGATGATGAGAAAGATCATGCTTGTTGGGAGAGGCCCGAGGACATGAACACGCCAAGGAGTGTGTTTAAGGTTGACAAAGACGCGCCAGGCACTGAGGTGGCAGCCGAGACATCTACAGCATTAGCAGCTGCTTTGTTAGTCTTCCGAAGAATCGACCCTAATTACTCCAAGATTCTCGCCACAAGGGCCATTCGAGTATGTATGTATATATATAATATATATATATATATACACATTAATTTTTTTCAAAGATATATATATATATATATATATATGTATATACATTAATAGCTCAGCTTATTTGTCTTCTTTTCTCATGGTTTTATCATTTATGTGGACAATATAGGTGTTTGAGTTTGCTGACAAGTACAGAGGTTCATACAATGATGGGTTGAGGCAGTATGTGTGTCCCAATTACTGCGACTATTCTGGTTACGAGGTAACAGAAAATCCATCTTTTATTTTACCAAAGAGAAGAGCTTTAGTTTCTTTATATGAAGGATGAGCTGTTGTGGGTTGCTGCTTGGCTGCAAAAAGCAACAAGACATCCAACTTATATGAGCTACATACAAGCAAATGGGCAAAAATTACTTGGGGCCGATGAGTCGGACAATATGTTTGGATGGGACAATAAACACGTTGGAGCTCGAATCCTCCTCTCCAAGGTTGTTTTATTATTTAATCGAATCATGGTGAGTGATTCTTTGTGCTGCTTATGGCAGTGTACTGTAATAAATCCTCTGTTTATTGCATTACAGGCATTTCTCGTCGAAAGGGTTCAGCCACTCCACGACTACAAGAGCCATGCCGCTAACTACATTTGCTCCCTCATCCCGGGTACCCCTTATTCTACCACTCAGTACACTCCAGGTATTTTACACCAAAAAAGTTTTGTTTTTATTCATTCTCTGTTGAATGATCAATTCACCTAATAGCTTAACGTTCAGAAGTCAAAGAGGTCTTAGGTACGAATCCTCATGACCATCATTTAAAAACATTACACGTCTACTACATGTAGATAATAAAAAAAGTCTAAACTGTTCAAAATAAAAAAAAACATAATGCACGCCCTACAAGATCTTTTACGTGACGTGATTGTTAAATGATCAATTCACCTAAAAGTTTAAGCTTGTATGGAGTGTATTATATTTAAATTTTATATATTTATTTCTGTATTTCTAACACGCCCTCTCACTCGTAAGCTGATTATTTTCTTATCTAGCTTTAGATGTGGGGATTTGTACGTAATATCTTTAGTTCTTAAGCTATAATGTCATGTTGAACCACCTCTTCAACTCAAAACCAAAGCTCGTAGGGAGTGTATCATTTTTAACTTTATATTCATCTGTCTCTCGGCAGGTGGGCTTTTGTTCAAGATGAGAGAAGCCAACATGCAGTACGTAACTTCGACTACTTTCCTTCTAGTGACCTACGCAAAGTACCTAGCGACTTCCCACGAGGTGGTTAGCTGTGGAGACACAGTCATCACCCCCAATACATTAAGATCCCTGGCCAAGTAACAAGTCGATTACTTACTCGCAGATAACCCGATGATGTCTTTATGGTCAGCTACATTGCTAAGTACCCTTCGAGAATCCACCACCGAGGATCTTCCGTCCCCTCGGTGGGAGCACACCCATCCAAGATGCAGTGCTTGTCTGGCTTTGAATATATGCACTCTCAGTCCCCTAACCCTAATGTACTGATCGGGGCGCCAGTCCCCTAACCCTAATGTACTGATCGGAGCGTGGTCGGCGCCCCGATCAGAACGATGGGTTCGAGGATCAACGTTCCGGTTACGACAAGTCCGAGTCCGCCACTTACATCAACGCCCCACTTGTTGGGACATTGGCCTACTTTGCACACTCATTTGGCCAACTTTAGTACTTTGCAAGTGTTCAACTATACGTCTTTCTAGTTTCGAAAGCAAGTCTTGTCTTACTGTTCTGTGTCATCAAATGTAAATTTGTCTGTCCCCTAAGGCTGAGTGACGGTACGATCACAGAAATTACAGTGATACAGTCAATTGATAGATAGATAGACATGCTGCTGTTATAGAATGTAGACAAGATAACTGAGTTTCATTTGCAGTGCACACTTTATTTAGTTACAATAACAAACTCGAGAGCTCTTCTGTTTTTCCATTTTTCCACTGAATGTACTACACTGACGAAGTACTAACATTATTAAACTCGAGTGAAAGCTCCGAAGAAGAGTGTTCGCGGGCGCGTTCTTACTCTGAAGCGTATGGAACAGATTTTGCCTGGGAAAAGGGTATCATTTATCGTTACGAGTGATCAATTGTCCAATTAAAATTAAAAGGGAAGTAGTATTAGTTGTAGGTAGATAGATAGCGGATGCTCACCAAGTTTCGGAATTTGAGAATGTAAAACATCTCAAGGTATCGCCTCGTCTCACGCCTTTCCAGCTTCGAGACATATTTCCAGAAACTGTAGACTCCGGCCAATGTCATCAGCCTCTCCGAGTAGATATTCCACGTATAGCTTCATTCATCAATGCCAATACCATATTCAGAAAACAAAAAGAGCCAACAAATTCATTCATAAATATATATATATATAATATATATATATAATATATTTATATTATATATATATATATATATGTACTCACACACACACACACATACCATTCTCGAATTCTCTGAAGAGCCTGCTCAGATATCTTAACCCAGTAGCTCGGATCATCGTCGCACTTGGCGAAAAAATCAGCCATACGAGTTGCAGCTTTTTCGGGATGGTAGGGATCAATGTGAAATCCCGACACGCCGTCTTCAATGATCTCGTGGGGCCCACCATGTAGAGTTGCGAACGCAGGCAGGCCACACGTCATGGCCTCGACTACCGTAAGCCCAAAAGCTTCATAAAACGCAGGCTAGAAAGACAGCAAAATTTCACAATCATTGTGGCTTCGTAGGAAAGTACAAAAAGAAAAAGGAAAAAAAAATTACATGACTTGTTTAGTTTACCTGGACAAATATCCCCCTCTTGTCAGCTATGTAACGGTAGAGCTCGCCGTTGCGAGCTTTGTTGCTCTGCGCAGATATCCACCGCAAGCTTCCGTTCAAGTCGTATTGGTCGATGAGGTTATGCATCTTCTCTATCTCGTCCTTCTCCTCTCTGTCGCTCGACTTCTTCACGTCGTTGTAACCGGCGACCACCACGAGGTTGGTGAGCTCTCTCAGCTTCTTGTTCTTGGCGTACATTTCGACCAGCCCAGTGATGTTCTTCACGCGGTCGAGCCTCGCCATCGAGAAGATTATGGGCTTCGATCGGTCCTTCAGCACGCCGCTGAATCCATAAAAACAACGAATAAAGTCAAGTTTCTTGTTTTTTTTTTTTGCTTTTTCTATCTCCAACCTTTTCAAAGGATACGGCGAATGGCTGAGAAGATTGTCTTTCTTAATTGCAACATCAAGGGAGAGATTTGTATGAAACGGCCAGAAGACTTGATACATATAGTGGGAGCGAGTAAATGGTTTGCAAACTCAAGAGGTCTATTTATGGACTTTAACAAGCTTCAAGTAGTTGGAACGTCCGATTTGATGGAACGATTTAAAACATTTGATTTTAAACAAAAACACTGTAGCTTACTAACATGTGTTCTTCGTTCTGCTCAGGATCGAAAAGGAGCTTCTCGATGGAAGCGTGCAGATTGGTCAGCCTCTTCTCTTTGTCCGTATAGGGAAAGTAAATGGACTCGTCTGCCCCGGGCGAGACTATGTTGAACTTCGGATCGAACACATCGATGCCGTGGACCACACGGTACAATCCCGGCATGGTGAAAGCCACGTGGCTCTCATACTGACCGACCACGTTTCTCCTGCAAAATGAAACAAACTTATACAGCAACAGATTCTTCCATGTAACGGTTAAGTTAGTTGGTTAGTTACTTACGTCCCTGCTATTTCTTGGTACGTGCTGGTGATTATGAAGTCCGAGTGCTGCATGGCTAGCAGGTCAGCGGTGAACTGGCACGAGAAGTGGTACTTCTCTTCGTGTTTTTTCCAGTATATATCCGAGTCGGGGTACTTCGTCTTCTCCAAAGCATGGGCTATCGTACACTAAGCGAACGAACAAACGCCCCAACGACAAAAAAAAAGGTTAACAAAATCCCATACAAATAAAAGCCTAAAAAATAAGAAAAAATTCACCTGCGTCACTCCCATCTTATAAGCCAAAAGCGATGCCACGAGGTTTCCATCGCTGTAGTTGCCTATAAGTAGATCTGGGACGGCTTTCATCTCGGCATGGATTTCTTTTCCTGCATCCTGAGGATGAAATTCGTACTAGAAAATGATTTTCGGGCCTTTTTAATAGTATACAAAAAACTTTTTAAGCCTGAGAAAAATTGATTGGTTACCTCTGCAAACTTCTCAAGATAAGGCCAAACATCGAACCTCGAAATCCACTGCTTGAGTATTCCTTCCTCCGTTCTAAAAGGGACACGCAAGATATGCGAATGCTCACACCCGTCGATCTTCTCCAGGCGCTGATCGCAATTGGTGCCTCTTGCCTCGGGTATCAACCTAGTGACCTTCAAATGATGATAATGCACCATATCAGTTATAAGAACCTATTTACTACATATCAACTATCATCAATCAGTCTTAAAAGGGATGCATTCGAATCTCACTATAAGAATTCTTGGAGTGATATTGAGGCCATGGTACTTGATCCTTTTGATCATCTCGTTCTCCATGGCGCGGACTTGATCCAAGACATATACAACCTGCCCACGAATGAATCCAAGTTTTTATAAGACATTAACGGATAGGACAACTGTTAATGCAAGAAAAAGGGCGGGCTGAGAATAATGGAACATCACCTGCCCGCCAGTGTCGGGCAGGCCGAGGACATCCGTTTGGGCAAAGTAGCCATGAATTGATAAAACGACGACGTTAAACACCATGGGCAGCTGACCGAGGAACGATTCGAGTGATGAAGGGTCGGGCGCCTGAAGTATGTCGGAGAGGAGATGCATCATCTCCAATGACCTTCGAGCCGTGTCGCCCCAGCCCCTTTCGAATCCCATGCCTTGCAATCTGTAATTCAATCCCAAAAAACATATATTTCAACAATAGGATGATGGGTTTTTTTTCTTCAAAAAATAAGAAAATTCTTACTTGGATTCTAACTCAGAGTAAGGAGTGTCGGGCGGTACTTTAGAAAGATATTCCTCGGCGCTAGCCAACGAATACTCGAGTTGGGAGACACGTTGTATCTTATCATTCAGCATCATCACCTAAGCAGTCGACAATGCCATAAAAAATCAAATAAGGTGTTGGATGACACTAATTACAGAGAAAACATACAATCCCAGCACTTACATGGCCTTTATGGCTGTGAACTCTGAGGAAATCAAGCAAAGGCTCGAGGGAATCTTTGTTTCGAAACATGATTGAAGATAGGTGACGGTTGAGGAATTGGACCCCATTGCCGATAGACGAAGAACGAGACGGTCGTGGAAATGTAGCGTTGAACGGCTCGAAATCTAATTCGAGAACATACGGATCAAAGCCCCTGAATAGAAAAAGTTCACCGATAAAAAAATAAAAAGGAATGTATATCTGTCATGATTTGTTGCAATTTACTGGCGAAGATGAAGAAGCATTGAATTGATTTTATCGAAATGCTCACCGGCCATCCACGAGCTCTTCTTTGAAGCACAAGTACTCCGAAACGGTGAGCTCATCGATGCTTAGCTCTTGCACGTTGACCCGAACATATGCCCAGACGCCAGGCCTCGGGCGAACAGCCAAAATCACAAACGGTGGCAAAACTATTGCTTCCTGTCATCAGCCATCGTGGTAAAAAAGGAAGAACCAGGGGGACCGAAAATACTTATACTCTAATTCAATTTATAACTAACGATTAAATTCATCGAGGACAAAAAAGACTCAAAATCGATATCATTAGGAATTAAGAGTGACATCTCAAAATTTGGAGATAAAAAAGGCCCATACTACAAACTTTGAAGACTAAAAGCTACAAACTGTGGCAAAACTACTGCTTGACATCAGCACATCGTGTCAATAAGAACTTTGGAGACCAAAAACACATACACTCCAAATTCGGTCTAAACTAACGAATAAATTAAGCATTAGACCAAAACGAACAAAAATCGGTAACATTAAGAATTAAAAAAGGCATCTCGAAACAAGAAGACTAATAACATTGTAAGCACTGGGAACTAAAAATGTCCATTTCTCACGATATTTAATAAGAGATTTTGTTCTGACTCATTGTATTTATTATTAACCTGAGCAGAGCTGAGGACTTCATTAAAACAGCTGTCACTCAGCTTTTTATTTGCAGAGTCCTCAGCTATGGCGTTCTCAAGCTCATCCATCAACTGATGGGACTGCAACAAACATTTTCCCCGCGAAGCATATCTTTAAAAAACGAAAAAAAAAATGATTTTCATTAAAAAGATTGGACCATTAGGTTATGTTATAACAAGAGGCACAATAACGTATTTTATTACCTTGAAAGTAGAGAAATCAATTCGTCTCTGTGATCAGCAAGAGTTTCTTCGACCCTTTCTCTCATGCAGGGCGCTGGTGCTTTTTCATGGGTAGTCATGGCGAATATCAAAGCTGAGAAATTTTGATGACTTTTTTTCTTGAACTGGGAATTTTTACATACAAATTCGAGAAAGTGGTAATGTAGCAGCGTGGAGAATGGAAGTGGCGATCGATGATCTTATTATTGTGTCGTTCATAATGAGGAAGGGGACAGGTGTTGCACTGATTCAAGAGAGATCTTTTTTCATACTTAGATGTGTAGGTTTGATTGGATATTATGCATAAGAACCCTTGTTTTCAACGTGCAGAGTGTTAATTGTTTCGATGGGTCTCCCAACTACCAAGTGCCACCTGACGCTAAATAACAAATGTATGAATGAAACGTGTACATACGATAATGGTTGAGATTGTCCTTGTCATTAATCGATTGACCAAAGAATTATTTTTTTTTAATCAAAAAGACGAGGAAGAAAGTATTACGTTGTGGGCCCATTAATTTGCATAGTTAAATCATCTTCGATCGGACTCTAGTAAATTCCTCTCGATTATATTCAATTTATTTATTTTCGAGAATATTCGAGTAATATTCTCTAATCGGCTTTCTACATTTAAATACCTATTTGGAAAGTTAAAAGGCAATCAGTACATTGTCAGACTAATTTTATACTGAGGTATCCATTTGAAACATTTATTGCTCATAGGTACCAAACTGACCATTATATCATTGTAACTTCTATTTATTACAGTTTTGCCTATATTTTAGCTTGAATTAAAAAGAAAAAGATAAACCACCCAAACAAACAAATCGAACGAGAGATTTCTCTTGCACCACAAAAGAGACTTTATTGATTTCGTTGATATGCTGTTGTGATTTCTTGCACCCACAAAGAAGCAATTTCTTGCACCCACAAAGCGATTCCTTTGTCTCTTCAGTCGATTCTCGTCGCATGAAATGAAAAGCAATTTTGATATTTCGAAATTCAGTCATATATCTTGATTAACTCTCGCTTTGGGTATATTTTATTTTCTTAGGGTTTAGATTAGTTGATTGACTATAGGCCTTTTATTTCAGTTATCAATTCGGAATTTTTTGTGTTTCAATTTCGGTTTCTCTCTTATTTGAAATTGTCCTTTGATTCTGATCCGATGAGGGCTTCTTCTTCATGTATACATGGCCTCGTTGTGGTGCGATATTCCAGTGCTGGGGTTCAATTATAGGCCTGTAATCGTAGTTATATAGTTTGGTACGATATATGCTTGATACTTAGTACTGTATATGCTTTATAATGGTACTCCTTATTTGAGTGGTTTGGTACTCCATGTTTGAAGTATTGTATGTTGATAATGTGATTTTCCATTTTTTGTTTATGCAGTAATAGATATCTAAGTACCAATGCAAACAAACGTTATACATCTATATTTCTCTCAAAGATGACCGATGTAAAGAATAAGATGAGTAAACGTGAAGCTATAAAAAAGACACTTTTTTTTAGGTTTTGGGACATGATGGAAATCTCTCATTCATCTACTAGATTAGTTGCATTTGTACATCGATACAATGTATAAGCTAATTCTTTCTGGATTGATGGGCTAGAATGTATGCTCTCTCTTTTTTCATTTAATTATGTGTTTTTTTTAATATTTATGTCGATGACTTGGATATGATTTGGGAGCATGCATAGGAGCGGCTTCATGATTACTTGGTGAAGCTCATGCACCCTATCAATATGTTTCTTGAGGTATAAATTTTGCTAAATTTTAAAATTGTTATTAGTTTATCGACATTGTTTAAGGTGCATGGATATGGAGGTATTGGTGTCTCTTGGAATGACTTGCTCGTATCGAACGTGTGGAGGCAAAGCTAAGGAAGCATGCGCGTGTTCTATAGCTGATGTCACGGTTCCTCAAATGATGATGATTGAAGAAGTAGCTTTTGATGAGGTTGTTGCATAGGCATGCAATGAGGTTGGTGCAGGGATCCGGGCAGTGGTACGACATGAGAGTTTATCCTTATATTCAAAGGAGACGAGAGGAGGAAATTGGTATGTTTTAAGTGATTTTATGTGTTGGTTGTTATTTGTTTGGATATTATCCTTTTGTTGGATGTTGTGTAACTGTAAGAACTAGCTTTGGTGTTCGTGGAATTTTTGGATTTGAGCAGACTAGGTACGATGATAAACGTATTTTCTTACGTTTATATATGTTACATTTAAGTCGTTTGCATGATAAGTGAAGCCGTGGATTATTTTTGTGCTATAATATGGTTTCACAACAAAATCAAACGTTTTACGGCAGTTTTGCGACAGTATTTTATTTCTCAATGATCACGGGGTAAATGACGTCCGATGGACCTGAAATTTTAACCATAGATACAGGACTCGTTAATCTTGATTCTGACCAAAGGGATTTTCAATCCGATGTCTAGATTGAGAGATATGAATTTTTGAACGTGCTGCTGTTTTGCAGGAGAAGGAGTCACGGCCGTGAAGACCTTGCACGAGGCCGTGAACAGCACCAGAGAGCCATTTTCTAGCCCGATTGAGTCACGGCCGTGAACCTTGACCAACCAGGCCGTGAGGAGTGCTTCATGGCCGTGAATGTAGGTGCAAGAGGCCGTGAATGAGGGCAGAAAGCCATTTTTTAAGCCCGAAAGCCTCACGGCCGTGAATGGTGGCTACCTAAGCCGTGAACACGGGCAGAGACGTTGTTTTCTTCCGGTTTTATGTGGTCACGGCCGTGAAGATTGATTGAAGAGGCCGTGAACATCCCGTGGCTGTGTTAAAAGTCAAGTACATGAGGAAAACGACCCTTACTTACCTTATCTTCTCAAGAACGAACGTATGACCAACTGAGATGGAAAAACCCACGCTTGGAATGAAATTTCTGCATAGGACAATACCATTAAAAGAAAGGGCTGCTCAAGAGATCTTGTGGCCGCACAAATCTTTGAAAATGAGCTTCATATCTTTGCAAGGCTCAAGAAGGATGACGAGAATTTGAGATGAAAAAACCTCTATATAAAGAGCCAATGTGATGAGAATAAGAAAGAGGGGAGGAAGGTACGTTATAGATACATCATTGAAGCTCTCATATACATACGTTGCCTTTCCAAGATCCAAGAACACTTAGTTGCTTATTACGTGCTCGATAAAAGTCCTCAACGAAGAACGTGGATTAAGCTCGAAGTTGAATTCAGGGAAGTATTTATGTTGTATTCGATGTTAATTACGTGCTTTGTTGTAATGATAATGAGTAGCTAAATCTATTGTATTTGAGATGAGATGAACCCTAGCGCGATCGATCGTATGTTTACGTGTATTTGATGTATTACTATTGTTACGACTCGTTTATGAAGCATATGATTTTGATTATGTCTATGTGATTAAAGTCATCTAGTTAGCTGATCATGTCTATGTGTTTAAGTTAACGTAGTCCGGGAAATCGTACGCTACGCTCGAGAGAGGGGCGAACGATTAAACCACTCGTAAACGAGCGGAATAAACTCATCGCTAGAGATAGGTTGAACTACCCCGCCGGATTAGAGTCAAATCTAATAGTGGGATTCACCGTGTTTTTAATGCAATCTTCGGTTAAGTAGTTAGGGAAGCTTGCCCGACTATTTAATTAGTTGATTAGTTGGTTGCGAGTCTTGTATGATAAGGCGCAGTTTCGTCAGTCGTATGAATTCGTACGCATGCTGTAGGAATCTTCACGGTCTAATGATAGTGTTGCTTACGTGTACTTGATATATGTGTTGGTCGAGCTAGGGGGACTCGAAGTCTCAGAAATACGTCTATTTACACAAGGGTTTTCTTCTACGTGCTACTTTATTAAGTTGTATTTTCTAAGTATCGTTATTTACCGTTTCTACAATCAAACGTTCGTACTAGGATATTTAAGCAAACGTTTTTCTAAGGTACATAGTTCTTTTGGGATTCGATACTCGAATACTTGCTACGTCTATGCTATTTCGATAGGTACACTTGTTTGTTGAGCGTAGGATATTTCGTTAGTGTTCGTTTTATTTTATTACTCGATCCGCTCGATCAAGTTTTTTGCGCCGTTGCCGGGGAACTATCGATATTAGAGAAACCGTAGTTTACTATTCTAGCTATTTATTATTAAGTAACAAAATCTTTGTTTAGTCATATTTCTTTTGGTCTAGGTACGTGTACGAAGGTGCATGACCCGAAGGAACCCTACGGTACCATTAGTGGAAGGAGACCCGGAGATCGAAAGGACTTTCCGACGCAACGTGCGAGAAAACGCAAGGCAAGACGAAATGGTGACTCCAAATAACGATGGAATGCCATTAGCAGTGCAAGAACCACCAATGAGAGAACTCTGGAGAAACAACGCCGTGGGAACAATTAGCTCGGCAATAGTACTTCCTCAGGTACCGAATAATTTTGAGCTCAAACATCATTGGCTCCAAATGCTGCAGGCGACGGCTCAATATGATGGACTCTCCGAGGAAGATGCTTATCGCCACATCCGAGACTTTCTATCCGTAACCGATGCAATACGGGTACAAGGTGTAAGTTCAGATGCCATTCGACTCTACCTGTTTCCTTTCTCTCTGCGGGGCAATGCCAAGGAGTGGTTCAACCTACTTTCCGAACGATCTATCACCACTTGGGACCAGATGCATGCCACCTTTATCAATTACTTCTTTCCACCTTCCAAGGCTCTCAAACTAAAGATGGACCTAACCGCATTTAAGTAGAAGGAAGGCGGAAATCTATATGACGTATGGACTAGATTCAAAGCGCTTTTGAACCGATTCCCTCAACACGGGATGACGAAGAGCGAGCAAATTCAGCGGTTCCATGAATCTTTAAACGACCATACCGTGCAATTACTAGACGGAGCATGCAACGGAGGCCTATGTAACCTCAGCGCTACAGAGGGCTGGAATCTTATCGAAGACTATAATGCAAATAGTTTCCGACGAGGGAGTTCAAGCAATCGAGGTAAACCTCCAGGGATGTACGATGTCGACCACACCACTGCGATGAACGCCAAGTTCGATGCTCTACAACAACAAATGTCCGCAACTAATCTTCAAATGCAAACCTTGATGAACGCACTCATGCCTAAGCTAGCAACGAAGCCGGCCGTTAACGCAGTCCAATTACAAACTGCCCGATGACCCCTGTAGTCGGTGCGCCTTCTCATTCATATCCGACGTATATTCCGCCATGCGCTACATGCGGAGGAAGCCACGACGCAGCTCACTGCCCAGATGCTATTACGACTGAGCAAGTCGATTACATGGGGAATTACCAAGGTCAGCGAAACTTCGTTCCAAATCGAGCTCATCCGAACCTGGCCTATGGGAATCAACAACAAGCTCCACCGGGATTTCAAAATCAAAGGTCACATGGATACCACGGTGGAAATTCCGAAGTTTCCCCTGAAGGTCGCGGTAACAAGCTAGAGGGGATGCCCGAGAAGCTAATGGGAAAGCTCGACTCTCGCTTGGACAATCAAGAGGCACGGTTGCAAAACACCGAATCTTCCCTACGAGCCTTGGAGAAACAAGTTGGGCAGATTGCAGAATCAATCCGACAACATCCTCCCGGTTCGTTGCCGAGCTACACCGAGACCAACCCAAAGGACCACCATGTCAAGGCGGTAACGCTTCGCAACGGGAAAGAGCTCGAGGAAGTGCAGAAATTGAAGAAGAAAAATGTTGAACCCGTGAAAGCAAACATCGAGGCCGACAAAGAAGAGGAGACCGTATCTAAGCCACCCGTCAAGACGTATCAACCAAAGATTCCATACCCAGTGAGGCTTAAAAGGGACATCGTTGATGATCAGTTTGGTAAATTCCTTGCAATTTTTTAACAATTACACATTAATTTACCACTTGTTGAAGCCCTTGCGCAGATGCCTCGTTGGGCAAAATTCTTGAAGGACCTTATCGCAAACAAACGCAAGCTCGAAGACGTGTCCACAATCGAACTACGAGGGGAGTGCTCCGCCATCTTACAAAGCAAAATCCTGAAAAAATTAAAAGACCCAGGGAGGTTCACTATACCTTGTTTAATTGGCGATCTTGTTGTACATAAGACATTGACTGACTTAGGTGCTAGTATAAATTTAATGCCTTATTCGATGTTCAAGAAACTCGGCTTAGGAGAACCCAAACCTACTAGGATGAGTATACAATTAGCGGATAGATCTGTTAAATATCCTAGGGGTATTGTCGAAGATGTTCTTGTTAAAGTCGATAAATTTATCATTCCTGCAGATTTCGTAATTCTCGACATGGAGGAAGATGAAAATATTCCTCTAATCTTAGGAAGACCCTTCCTCGCTACAGTATAGATAGTGAGAAAGTGACATTTGATATGGCCATGAATAATGCCGAGAAGTTAGATGATAAGTGCTTTTATATCGATGCATGGAATGAATTTTTGTCATTGCAGGGACTTTCGCAGCCCGATTCATTCAGCTCAAAACAAGAAATAGAGGAAAACGAGGAACTTCATAAGGAAGAGCCAAACGATGACCTACCCCTCGTCGTTGCCCAAGCAGATGTAGATGAGAATGTCAATGAGGAACCAACGATCGAGGTGCAAGAGAGCAGCGAAGAAAATCGTGAGAAGATCTCGGTCGAGGAACCACCAACGCTCGAGCTCAAGCAATTGCCCGATCACTTGGAATACGCTTTCCTCGAGGAAGGTGCAAAGCTTCCCGTAATCATCGCGTCAAATCTGGAGAAGGAGCAGAAACTCATGCTCTTAGATACACTACGGGAGCACAAGAGGGCACTTGCATGGAAGATATCAGACATCCGAGGAATTAGCCCGACCCTCTGCATGCATAAAATTCTAATGGAGGACGACTTCAAACTGGTGATACAACACCAGAGGCGTCTGAACCCCAACATGAAGGAGGTAGTTAAGGCCGAGGTAATTAAACTGCTCGACGCAGGAGTGATTTACCCAATTTCGGACAGTGCATGGGTGAGCCCAGTTCCGAAAAAAAGGAGGAATGACAGTTGTGCCCAACGAGAAAAATGAACTCATTCCGACGAGGACTGCCACGGGATGGCGCGTTTGCATTGACTACCGCAAATTAAATGACGCGACGCGAAAAGACCACTTTCCTCTTCCTTTTATTGATCAAATGCTTGAGCAGTTGTCTGGTCATGAATTTTATTGTTTTCTCGATGGACTTTCAGGTTATTTGCAGATTCCCATTGCACCCGAGGATCAAGAGAAGACCACATTCACGTGCCCGTTTGGTACATTCGCCTACCGACGGATGCCTTTTGGACTTTGCAATGCTCCGACCACCTTTCAATGTTGCATGATGGCTATCTTCGATAAACTAATAGGTGACGGAATGGAGGTATTCATGGATGATTTTTCGATTTTTGGTGACTCGTTCGAGGTATGCTTATTTAATTTAAAGAAAGTACTTCAGCGATGCGAGGAAACAATCCTTGTACTAAATTGGGAGAAATGTCATTTTATGCTAAGAAAGGGTATTGTTTTAGGTCATAAGATATCGTCGAAAGGTATCGAGGTAGATAGAGCTAAAAAGAAACCATAGAACGATTACCTCCACCTTCATCGATAAGGGCAATTAGAAGTTTCCTAGGACATGCAGGTTTTTATCGTAGATTTATCAAGTATTTTTCTAAAATTGCTAGACCTTTAACGCGCTTGCTTGAGAAAGACGTACCTTACGAATTTACACCAGAATGCCTGAATGCATTTAACATACTTAAGGATAAGCTAATTAATGCTCCTGTTATGGTAGCTCCCGATTGGAGCCTACCGTTCGAACTATTGTGCGATGCGAGTGATTTTGCAGTAGGTGCAGTTTTAGGACAACGACGGGAAAAACATTTTCAGCCGATACACTATGCAAGCAAAACTCTAAACGAGGCCCAGGAGAATTACACTACCACGGAGAAGGAGTTGCTCGCAGTCGTGTTCGCCGTCGATAAATTCCGTCCATATCTCGTTCTCTCGAAAGTCGTCATATACACGGATCATTCGGCCCTCAAACACCTCTTTGCGAAACCGGATGCAAAACCGAGGCTTATCCGATGGATTCTGTTACTCCAAGAATTTGACGTGGAATTCCGTGACCAGAAAGGTACCGAGAATTGTGCAGCTGATCACTTGTCAAGAAACCCCATGGTATGCCGATTTTGCTAATTATCTTGTCGCTAGGATCATGCCAAAGGGATACACAAGTCACCAAAAGAAGAAATTCTTCTCAGACTTGAAGTATTATTTTTGGGATGATCCGTATTTGTTTAGGGTTTGCGCGGACAAGATAATCCGGCGATGCGTGTCGTTTCCCGAGACGGTTAAAATCTTGAGCCATTGTTATTCGGGGCCATGTGGAGGACATTACGGAGGTAATCGAACTGCACAAAAGGTACTCCAATGTGGTTTTTATTGGCCTACGATTTTTAAAGATGCTCAAAAATACGTAGAGGAATGTGATAGGTGCCAACGGACAGGTAATATTTCTAAGCGAAATGAAATGCCTCAGAATTTTATTCTTGTGTGTGAAATATTTGAAGTATGGGGCATTGATTTTATGGGTCCGTTTCCTACCTCTTTCAAGAATCGATATATCCTAGTTGCGGTTGATTATGTTTCAAAATGGGTAGAAGCACAAGCGCTACCTACTAACGATGCTAGGGTAGTCGTTAAATTTTTGAAAACATTATTTTCTCGATTTGGCTCACCTCGTTGCATAATTAGCGATAAAGGTACGCATTTCTGTAACACTCTTTTTGCAAGGACGCTAGAAAAATACGGGGTGAAACATAGTATTACCACAACATACCATCCTCAAGCGAGCGGCCAAGCAGAAGTCGTAAACAGTGAGCTAAAGCGCATACTCGAAAAGACCGTGGAGCACCATAGGCGAGATTGGCCAAGCAAACTGAACGATGCTTTATGGGCGTACCGGACTGCCTACAAAACGCCTATCGGATCCACGCCATATAGACTAGTTTACGGGAAATCTTGTCATTTACCCGTCGAGCTAGAACACAAAGCATATTGGGCTCTAAAGAAACTTAACTTTGATTTGAATCTTGCAGGTGAAAAGCGAATGTTGCAGGTCAACGAGCTCGACGAGTGGAGACAAATGGCATACGAGAATACCCGCATCTACAAGGAGCGTACGAAGCAATATCATGATCGGAAGATCATGAAGCGGGAATTCCAAGAAGGCGACCAGGTCCTGTTGTATAATTCGCGGCTGCGATTTCCGGGCAAGCTAAAGTCGAGGTGGTCTGGCCCATTCACGGTGACCCGAGTGTTTCCCTACGGAACTGTCGAGATCACACACCCAGAAAAAGGGACCTTCAAGGTGAACGAGCAGCGTCTCAAGCATTGCTATGGCGGTGACGTTGAGGCACTCGGGAAGGAAACGATTCACCTCCTCAACACCACAAAACGCTAAAATCCGCCGAACTATGTCTAGCTAAAAGACAATAAAGAAAGCGCTACTTGGGAGGCACCCCAAGCCTATCCTATGTTTTTCTTTTATTTCTATTCGCATTTTTAGTTTTTTATGATTTTGTTTTTCGATGATCGCAGGGAACTCAAAATCTCAAGTGTGGGGAGGAGTCGTACAAAGCATGCACACCGGACTATTCAGGGAAGTTTGCTTATCTATTTATTTCCTCTTCCTTGTGTTACATAATTATTGCGTTGAGGACAACGTAAATCTTAAGTGTGGGGAGGGGAATTTCTGCGAAATTGATGCAAACATCATATATGTGCATGACTTGATTTTTGGTATATATTTTTTCGAAAATTGGCATAAACTTTTTCGAAAATCATGTTTCCTTCTATCAAAGGGTGATTTCATATTAGAAATCTTGTGAGTCATTAGGATACATATGCGAGTCGACTTCTTTCTTACATAGATGAACTTGGCGATACCTGATGGATTCGTACACATAACCTTATTTTTGTGAGATTTTTGAGCCTACGAGCTTTTCGCTCATTTCTTTGATTGTGTGAATCATGCTTAGTTTATTTCTCTTCAGAACTTGCTTGTGTTTTGCGTTTTGAAACTACTTGACGTGTGATTGCGTGAAAATGAGGAAGGCATTTGGAATTCAGTCCATAGCCAAAGTATCCGACCACGCTTGATCACCGTAGTTAGCCACTTTGAGCCTGAGCCTTTTATTTGTGAAAAATAGGATTATAAATTGCCGACCCTGATTAAGCCTTCAGACATAAATCCATTGGAGCGTAGTATAAGTGGAAGTTGAGTGCCGGACTTAAGAAGCGCAACCCGTACTAAATTTTCCGAGCTGATGTCAAAAAAAAAACAGAGAAAAAAAATGAAGAAAAAATAATACGACTAAGAACCCTTCCTCCGATAATCTTTCACTCTCAAAAACCATATTACATATTTCCTAGATCGAGAAGTCGGAAGAAGAAGGGCTTGGTGGAAAAAAAAACAAGAACGACGGATTTGGCGCATTCGAGATGATGGCATGATTCCGACACGACTACAGCTCATATCCTTTTTACGCTTATTCCTTGCATATCTTACATATCTTAACCATATTATAACCCGGTAAAGACCTTCCGATTCACGCTTGAACATTGAAAGTGTTAGATTTACGAATCATTTGCAAGCTTATGGTATGGATTAGATTAGTGCATGACCCGAGAGATATCACCGACATCTTAACCTATACACTTAGTGATTTGAGTGAATCTTTGTGAGGTACGGATCTTGATAGGTATTTCTAAGGAAGTCGTGTGGTTAGTTGTTGATTTTGAATATGCTTTCCGACTTTGCTTGCATTATCTCCTACGTGATTTCATTCTTAATTGATACGTTGCATGATTTTATACTTTTATATGCCATTTGCATTTATTTGCTTGAGGACAAGCAAACGTTTAAGTGTGGGGAAATTTGATAAACGTATTTTCTTACGTTTATATATGTTACATTTAAGTCGTTTGCATTTGGATTATTTTTGTGCTATAATATGGTTTCACAACAAAATCAAACGTTTTAAGGCAGTTTTGCGACAGTTTCTTATTTCTCGATGATCATGGGGTAAATGACGTCCAATGGACCTGAAATTTTAACCATCGATAGAGGACTCGTTAATCTTGATTCTGACCAAAAGGGATTTTCAATCCGATGTCTAAATTGGGAGATTTGAATTTTTGAACGTGCTGCTGTTTTGCAGGAGAAGGAGTCACGGCCGTGAAGACCTTGCACGAGGCCGTGAACAGCACCAGAGAGCCATTTTCTAGCCCGATTGAGTCACGGCCGTGAACCTTGACCAACCAGGCCGTGAGGGGTGCTTCATGGCCGTGAATGTAGGTGCAAGAGGCAGTGAATGAGGGCAGAAAGCCATTTTTTAAGCCCCGAAAGCCTCACGGCCGTGAATGGTGGCTACCTAAGCCGTGAACACGGGCAGAGACGTTGTTTTCTTCAGGTTTTATGTGGTCACGGCCGTGAAGATGAATAGAAGAGGCCGTGAACATCCCGTTGCTGTGTTAAAAGTCCAAGTACATGAGGAAAACGACCCTTACTTACCTTATCTTCTCAAGAACGAACGTATGACCAACTGAGATGGAAAAACCCACGCTTGGAATGAAATTTCTGCATAGGACAATACCATTAAAAGCAAGGGCTGCTCAACAGATCTTGTGGCTGCACAAATCTTTGAAAATGAGATACCTCATATCTTTGCAAGGCTCAAGAAGGATGACGAGAATTTGAGATGAAAAAAACTCTATATAAAGAGCCAATGTGATGAGAATAAGAAAGAGGGGAGGAAGGTACGTTATAGATACATCATTGAAGCTCTCATATACATACGTTGCCTTTCCAAGATCCAAGAACACTTAGTTGCTTATTACGTGCTCGATAAGAGTCCTAAACGAAGAACGTGGATTAAGCTCGAAGTTGAATTCAGGGAAGTATTTATGTTGTATTCGATGTTAATTACGTGCTTTGTTGTGATGATAATGAGTAGCTAAATCTATTGTATTTGAGATGAGATGAACCCTAGCGCGATCGATCGTATGTTTACGTGTATTTGATGTATTACTATTGTTACGACTTGTTTATGAAGCATATGATTTTGATTATGTCTATGTGATTAAAATCATCTAGTTAGCTGATCATGTCTATGTGTTTAAGTTAACGTAGTCCGGGAAATCGTACGCTACGCTCGAGAGAGGGGCGAACGACTAAACCACTCGTAAACGAGCGGAATAAACTAATCGCTAGAGATAGGTTGAACTACCCCGCCGGATTAGAGTCAAATCTAATAGTGGGATTCACCGTGTTTTTAATGCAATCTTCGGTTAAGTAGTTAGGGACGCTTGCCCGACTATTTAATTAGTTGATTAGTTGGTTGCGAGTCTTGTATGATAAGGCGCAGTTTCGTCAGTCGTATGAATTCGTACGCATGCTGTAGGAATCTTCACGGTCTAATGATAGTGTTGCTTACGTGTACTTGATATATGTGTTGGTCGAGCTAGGGGGACTCGAAGTCTCAAATACGTCTGTTTACATAAGGGTTTTCTTCTCCGTGCTACTTTATTAAGTTGTATTTTCTAAGTATCGTTATTTACCGTTTCAACAATCAAACGTTCGTACTAGGATATTTAAGCAAACGTTTTTCTAAGGTACATAGTTCTTTTGGGATTCGATACTCGAATACTTGCTACGTCTATGCTATTTCGATAGGTACACTTGCCTGTTGAGCGTAGGATATTTCGTTAGTGTTCGTTTTATTTAATTACTCGATCCGCTCGATCATACGACATAATACATTCGTGGAATTTTTGGATTTACGGTACCTTATCTTTTACATACAGAGTACCATAATATGCAGGTTTACCGTACCATTATATAAATATATAGCGTACCATAACTAGAATTTATGAAGTACCTTGTCTTTTATATTACCGTACCTTATCTTTTACATATAGAGTACCATAATATGCAGGTTAACCGTACCATTATGTATATATAGCGTACCATAACAAGAATATATGAAGTACCTTATCTTTTACATTAACATACCTTATCTTTTACATATATAGTACCACAATCTGCAAGTTTACTGTACCATTATTTATAAATATAGCGTATCATAACCAGAATATATGAAGTACCTTATCTTTTATAGTAACGTACCTTATCTTGTACAGTAATGTACCTTATCATTTACATATATAGTAGCAGAATCTGCAGGTTTACCGTATCATTATGTATACATATCTGTTACGCTAATCTGCAAGTATACCGTACCATTTGTTAGACCATCGAAAAAATAGATTCAAGTAAATCGCTTAGGGCTGCGTGATTTTTACCAGACCTAACAAAATAAAATGACTAAAAAAGAAAAAAACTTCACACATTTAGGACTCACCAGATTTTCCAAAATATGTTGTAAGATGTTCTTCTGCTTCTATCCTTATACTCTAGTAACTCTTGGAGTTTGAATGTTTAATTCATGGTGTAAGGCCTAATGCACCTAATTTGGTATAGAAGGTAATAGATACTCTATATTAGTGTTTTAGGGTGGTTCTAGATGAAAAACTGATTCGTACGACCTCGAAAAATACTAACCCTAGTATGACGTATCACATATTTAAGGGACGCCGTACCTTTCTTAACTTTGTAGGTGTATCTATTTTTTGTTTTAAGCACCTTCTCAGACATGGTTGCAGTACCCAAACTACATATGACATCAAACATTTTCAGAAAGGCACGACATATCAGAGGAGCTGTATGTCAGAAATATGTCCAGTCGTGATAGAAAAATGTCAGAAAATGTCTCTAACGTTTTTGACACCAAACATCTTCTGAAAGGCTTATTTTTTGATGAAATATTCCCAAGTCATGTTACCGAACTTTTACTTTAATTTATACGATACCTATTTGTGAAATGATACCTTACCCTCTATGGCATGTTTATGGTACCTTATTGTCCTATATTACAGTACTTTGTTGGCATATATTACAGTACCTTGTTGGTATATATTACAGTACATTTTCATAACCCTATTGCGTATATTGCAGTGCTTTTTTGGCATATATTACAATACATTTTTGACTTATATTACAATAATTTGTTGGCATATATGTCCCAGTAACTTGTTCGCATATATTATTACACTACCTTGTTGGCATAAATTACGGTACCTTGTTGGCATATATTGCAGTACCCTATCGGAATATATTACAGTACATTGTTGGCATAAATTGCGGTACCTTTTGTTGGCAGATATTGCAGTACTTTCTAGGCATATATTGCAGTACCTTGTTGGTATAGATTACAGTACCTTATTGGCATACCTTGTTGGCATATATATTACATTACCAAATTGACATATATTACAGTATTTTTTGTCGGTATATATTACAGTACCAAATTGACATATATTAACAGTACTTTTTATGACCCTATTGTGTATATTACAGTACCTTGTTGACATTGGCATATATTACAATACTTTATTGGCATATATGCCCCAGTACCTTGTTGGCATATATTACAGTACATTGTTTGTATATATTAATGTACCTTGTTGGCAAATATTACAGTACATTGTTGGCATATATTACAGTACTTATTGGCATCATTTGGACAAAAAGAATGAGTCATATCCCATTGACACATTTGGACAAAAGAATGACCTACTGGCATCATTTGGTCAAAAGAATATGCCATTACCATACAAAAGAGCAACAAGAAAAGGTTGTTGAGACAAAAGCTGTAACAAAATACATGGCAAATACGGACACTACGTCAATACGGCTTCTCTAAATGGCATATAAACAGCTGGTATATATTGAACAGATCTGCATTTTTCTTTCAGTGTTGAGTACAAACTTTCGAACGGGATTTGGTACTTTATTGAGTCATGCCGAGGATCGATATCCGACCACCTTCTTTGGAGGGATACATATTATATCGATAAGCGTCATCGATTCATTGATCAATAGTAAGAATGACTCCATTTTATACTCACACAATGCAAATAATGTCCTGCCACCAAACGAACTTGTAGACGGCATAGTTTCAGATAATATGGCAACCTTTATAAATGGTACATCTGTATAGTTTACAATGGTACTGCGTACGAGGACACCTTAGCACCGTACAGACACTTTAATTAGTACGTCATAATCATAACAAATGGTACATAATAGTAGTTACATAAAAAACCGAAATCCGAATGGATTAGCCTCAATAACTATCAAATACAGACATCCCACCCTTATATCGATCTCTTAGATCGCATTTAGCTCCCAGATTTGGTCTCGAGCTTTACCACACAAGTACAATCGATTAACCAAACCCAAAGCAAAATAAAATCTTATCTGACAAAATCGAGACCCTAAACCGAGAACCAACGTGGAATAGGCTCGCCGCTCGTCGTTCGGCAATACCACGAGCGAAAGACGGTCTCAATTGCAGAGATGGAGCTCAAAATTTCGTCAATTGCCGGAAGAGCCCGAGTGGGAAACAAATTCGATGTATTTCGTTCTGGGTTTCATTGTGATTTCATGTTGAGAAGAAGAAACTATAAAGAAGCTCTCATTTGATGTGGATTTCATGGTGAATATCAATATTTCTGAGAGAGAATATGATGGTGGTGAAGAAGAGAACGATGAAGAGAAAAAAATAATATAAAATCTCAAAGTAAGGGTATATTCGTCTTTTCAGTTGAATGGGTACCTCAGAGTAAATTTTTTTTCAACCAGGTACTTTAGGATAAAAATATCTGACATGGGACTGATCTAAAAGTTCTTTTTACTAAAGGGTATTTAAGTGTTGATCACCCTTCTCTAATCTCTATCAAATCAATTTTACAACTTTTGCTGCTACCGAAATATTTTACTACTTTACCAATTAGACATCAATATATACTTTGACGCACATAAAAATTTTTGAGAAAGTTTTTATGCTAGGAATAATTAAATCAATTTAGATTAATCGTTTTGGTGATTGAACTAAACTGAGATTACCGGATAAACATAAGAGAAACCGGAACACGTAGTAATATAACCACGTGAATAAAAATCTGATCAAGATTGGATATTGAAACAAGACTGAAGACCGGATCACTGATACTGGATGTGCCATACTGGACAGAACTCAAATTGAGTTAAGGGAAGACAAATTGAAGCCTTCTGGCAAGTGATTAATGCTATGCTGACAGATAGAGCCAAGTCAAAAGTCAAGTCAAGCCAAATAAGGAATAGAGTAAAGTGCACAGGGCGACTGCTACAAAGACCGGACAGACCCATTTTGGGTAAAATCAGTTAATGCACTGTCCGGTGTACAATCGTATCCCACAACGGCTACAACTTCAAACCTCAACTATAAATAAGAGGGAAGACCAGCTGAAGACGTACACCTTACTAAGAGAGATCAACAGAACCAACAGAGCAAGGCAAAAGCTCACAAAGGAAGCAAGAAAATTAAGTGCTGCCCCCACGTATTCGGCCAGTTTCGGTTAATAAGCGAAGTGTTCTCAAGGGACTGTAAAAAGCTCTTGAAAGTAGACGGACTGTAAAAAGCTGTCTAAGTGGTGTCTAGGAGTTTGTTTAGCTGAGTATAGCCGTGTGCGTTGTACTGCGTTAGTCTAGCTAAGAAGGTTGTGCAACAGGGGTTGTAAAACCAAGTCTTCTAGTGGTTCCTTCCTTGCGGGGAAGAAGGGAGTGTAGGAGATCTTAACTCCGAACTTCCAGAAACAAATTCGTGTCTTTCGCTAACACACACACATCACATCTTCCATCCGGTCTTGGTTCAAAACCGATCGAGCTGCTTTCGCACAAGTCACCTACACAAATATCATGTACCGATATCTAAACGTAACTGGTTACTGAAAAAGTGACAAGTGTTTATTCACCCCCTCTAAACACATAACCGATCCTAACAAGTGGTATCCGAGCAAATTCCTTGATATTTTTTTTACTAACCATGAGTTCATCAAACAAGCTTCTATGTTTAGCAGGGAAAACTTCATTGAATGGAAGATTAGGATAATGACTCATCTCTGTGCCCAAGATGAGGAGATGATAGATGTGATAAACATAGGACCATTTATGTTTACAAAGGTTAACATACGACATACGGTACATCCTGACGAGCCACGGGAAATTACAAAGGAAAAACACGAGTTAACCCCAGAAGAAAGAAGTAAAGCAAACCTTGACAACATTGCCAAAGACACTCTGTTGAAAACACTGGACATACGTACTTTCAGGCAGGTAACGATGTGCATCACTGCGAAGGAACTATGGGCAAGACTCTGTCAAATCGGTGAAGGCAATGAACGAATGGAAGAGACAATGCCAGACCAATCAGTCAAGGTTTGGGCAGTCACAGAACCTTCCTAGACTATTGACGAAACAAGTAAAGAAGATATGGACCTTCGCATCAAAAAGTTTGGAAAGACCGGGCACTTCACTGCTGATTGCCCCAAAAAGGAGGAAATATCTAATGAGGCAAATAAATCCAAAAGCAAGAGAGGGACACATGTTCTTTTAGCTAAAAGGAACACTTGTAGATGGGACGCCACTAACTCAGAAGAATCAAGCTCTGAAGAAGAGCTGAGCAAATATGAAAGTGAGAAAGAACTCGTCTGTTTTATGGCAGATCAGCCAAACCAAGAGGTTGAAACCAGTTATGAAGAAGTATTGGAGCAGAAGCCAGTAAGCGTTAACAAGAGGCTGAAGGAGGTCTATGATAGCTGAGAAGAGTAAGAAGCCAGTAAGCTTTAACATCGAACCTCTAGTTGAGAAAATTAATCAACTAGACGCAGAAAACAATAGGCTGAAGGAGGTCATCGAACTAAGATACTCAGAGAACCAAAGACTGTCCACCATCATCCAATCATGGACTGTCAATCGCCTTCAAGAAACCATGAAGGACACCAATTACCGGACTGGTCCTGGATACAGCAAACAAGGGACACTATGAAAGGAGTCAACATCAATTCAGCCACTTACTTTAACTAAGGTAATAAGCTTCATTCGACCTTCTAATTTTAACCCAAGTCCGTTTACTCTGGAAAACAGCTCCAGAAGATCCGAACTGGGATATATAATCAGTGAACCCTCTATCTCTCACAAAAAGATAATATCGCAATCAGTAAGGGGGAATACTACTAGAAATCATTATGGAAAAAAATGTTCCGCAGAGAAAGAAAAGACTCCAACAATCAAAGGGAAATCCTATTTTTACAAACGATAACTCTAGGCAGTCAAGACCGCATCCTCTGTCTCGGAGATACCTACTTCATAAAGAGAAATTGGAGTCTCAAAGATATATATGTCAAAAACACCTGTCGTAGTAATCATAAAAATAAGAATAAAAGAACTAAATATCTGATAGATCCAATACCAGAAGATATATATGGGTCACCCAAATCTGGATATTAAGGAACCTAATCGCTGACCGGGGCCCAAACCTAAGTGTGTACCAAAGAATATGTTTGTTCTATCAGGAATGGTGTTAACAAGTTAAGAGAATTCCAAAGCTACAGCCGCCTGACATCACATAGAAAGACGAGACTACCATCGAAGATATGTAAAAGCTAAGTTCACTTACTTTCGAAATGCTTTAGGACTATTAGATTTATCTTAAAAGTCCTAAATGAAGTCAGGTGGAACAACGTTATATCAAATTGATTCATATAACGAAGTTGTCTAGACTTTACAAAAATATTGCATTTTGATGATTTCAGTGCACGCCTTTTCAAAATCGGTAATTTCTTCATGATACCAGTCTATACACTTATTCCAGTTGGACTCAGCTACAATCAACAATTAAGTACTGAAAAACTTAAACACTGTACTCTTTCATACTATTTCAAGTGGAAACTTTCAGAATCAGATACAGGATTCCCTCTGAAACCGGACCTCTTTTCAAAAACAGTTTCTACATTCCACATACCGACTGGTCAAGACCGGTTTCGTTCTTATTTAATGCATTCCATCAATGCATATATTGCATGTTTTTAGGTAAAACTATCAAGTCTGCAAGTTTATTCGCAGATAATGAGTACAAAACATGGTACCGCATACATAAAGCACTGAGGTAATTAATGAAAAGGGATAAATCACAATAAGCCCATCCTCAAGCCCCCCAAGACAATAGAAGAACTTGAAAGGATTAAAAACATCATCTTCCTCTTCAAAACCTCACAAGCTCACGAAATCTCCTGAAAGCCCTAAAACTCCCAAGCTACTTTCAAACCCTCTTGAAATCACTCCAATGGCACCTCACAAATCACAAATGACCGAACCATCCTTCAAATCAATTTTAATGACGCTATGACCGATGAACCAGAAATTCTACGAGATGTTTCTGACTCTGTCGTTACCCATGGTAGCAACCTCCAGTGCGTCATCAGAGGTGAAGACGTTGAGATTGAGCGCAACTGGTTTGCCGAAGCACTGGGGTTGCCACAGGTACACCGATAATGAGAATCTGAAGGAGAACATGAAAACGATGATGTTAGTAACTGGAGCACCCCTCAAGGACGCTGAGAAGAGAATTACTCTCAGACCAGCATACCGACTACTTCATGATGTCCTAGCTAAAGCAGTGTTGGGTAAAGCTGGGTCATTTGACATGTTGACCGCGGAGAAGGTTCAAGCAATGGTGGCAGTGCTAACAAATCAAAGGATAAACTGGGCGGTAATAATCTTCAACACCCTGGCTGCCATGGTGCCTAATAGAAGTACGCAATTCAAGAATTATGATCCACAACTGCTGTTCCTTCTGTCCCAGAAAGTTCAAGAACTGGGACATGTACAAAAACTCACAGCCGGTCAGCTGGTCAAGGCCACATATGCAAGCCAGCTCACTCTAACCACCTCTCTGAAAGATCCTATCAAGAAGCGAGCAAAGGAACTGGGAAAGAGAAAGGCATTAGAACAACCGGCGACAGAGAAGTCAAGCAAGAAAATGGCGATTGAAAAACCCCAAAAGTCCAATACAACGAGGAAAAAACTGGTTCTGTCTTCTTCAAGCGCAGAATCAGATTTGCCTATCACCCAAGTGGTGGTTAAGAAGAAAAGGACCAAACTGGACGCCAAGAAGAAGCTGCTTAAGGCTTCTAGCAAGCCTACAATTACTTTCGAATCAAATGAGGCAGAGGTCACGATCAGGTTTGCCAGACCAGAGAATGCAAGAACTGAAGCCTTACTCTCCGATGAAGTACCAGTCTCATCACCGATCGCACCAAGGACAGAAGCTGCTGCTAAGAATAAAGGCAGCGTGGTGATAAGGGAACCGAATGCTATCCAGTCAGTGGCCACTGGCAAAGGCAAAGGGAAGGCTCCAATGATCTCCTTTCCTCAAAAGGTTGTAGACACTGCGTGGGAGTTAATAAGTGAGGAAATTGAGGAGAAGATAGCCCAACCGATCAAAGACTTTGACGAATGGACTGCCGTCAGGTACACACACCTTAGTTGCCGGTTATCAAAAGACCGGATGAGCAAGGCAAGGAAGAGTGAAGGTTGAATTATTAGATATCTCGGCACTAAGACTATCAAAGAGCTGCTCCAGTCGAGGGAACTCTACACCCTCCTTCTCAAGACAAACGAGCTTCAAGTCTACATCAATTAGAGAAGAGCAAACTTCCAGCCCGCATCTGTTAGTGGTTTTGATGATTTGGAAGTTATACAGCGACTGGAATAAGAAAAGGTCAGCCTTGAGCACCGGTTCTCCTCTGTAGTGAATGAGATAACTGGTACAGGTCCAATCACCACCTCTGCACTGCCCATCCTTTCCGTATCGGTTCCGATAGTTGAGTAGCAACTACGTGCAGAAGACCCGGTCTCCAGTTCAGCTCTCGAGGCCACAATGAGTGATACCCTAAGAACCCCACCAATCAGCGAAGTGAATGAAGCACTGGCAATAGTGCCATCTGTGATTTGGACGCAAGAGACTGTGTCAGGAACCGAAACCAAAATCTCATATCATTTCACGCATTCATAAATTTATGCATTTATGTATATATTTAATTTTATAGATATGTATATAGTTGATATTAATATTAATTTCCCCGTGTGGTTTTAACGAAATGTGTGTTAGTACCTCGTGGTTATTTTTTTACGCAACACTCCCTTATGCTTTATAAAACCCAGCATGCTAACCCCCAATCAGCACTTCCTGTCCGAGAGTGTACCACACGCGCCGTGTTTGCAACTGGAATAAGATTTGACCATATATTTTACATGAAATGACTAAATTACCCCCTTCATGTCATCTTTTTCTACCCAATAATACGAGTTAATTGAATAAATCGTCTCCACCATTGTAGCCACCGCCATAGCCACTGTCAGACCCAGACCCACACCAAACATCAAAATCGAAATTGCAGCACAAATCGATCAGAAGAAATTTAAATAAGAATTGCACATCAAAATATATAAATTGAAATTACAACATAAAACAAAATTCCGCAGAATAAATCGAAATCGGAAGCAAAGTTGCAGTAGAAACCGAAGTTCACATCGAGTTCCAATATTGAGCTTAACAAAATAATTATATATGAACACATCACATCCTCAGAAATGATAATCAGTTTCTATGTTGAAAACAAAGGGACAGACATGAATCATCTCGCATAGAGAAAATGGGTAAGATAATGTCTCCGTTGCTCTATTATTTTTTTTATTTAGCAAATCACTCGCTGTTTCACCTTAAGCAAAGTTGGCATCCTCTATGGAAAATTTCGCTTCTCTGTAGAAAATCTATGAAATCAACCTCACCTTGCTCACCCAACACAACTATCATCAATTTAGAAATCAAGGAAAGGAGTTTCAATTTGGAATAGTGAATTTGCATTCAATTCATAATTCAATATGTGAAAGCAGCATATTTCTGCAGGTTAGAACCGCCAAGCTTAATTTGTGCGCAACATACTTTTTCGATGCCAACAATGTTGACGAATTTTGAACGAGCAAGCTCCCAAATCGATGATGCGACTTCTTCATGCTATGTATTTTTAAGATATCTGGAACTAGGTTATAGACCTTGCACTATAATTTCCATATATGTTGTGGGAGTTTTTGTAATGGGACAACAAACTTAGTTTGTGGTGAAGACGAGACTCTCCTCTAGAAATGAAGGTTTGCATATGCTGTCAAATAAAACATGAAGTATTGTGAACAAGAAGAATAGTTTTTTTCCATTGCGGAACTGTTATCACCTAGGTCCCCTCTACAGTTCCAGATCATGGGTAAAACTGGAATATTACTTTTTTCCGACCGTTTGACTTAATTTTGACCGAAAGGGGAGCGTGTGCAGAATTAAATAAACTACGAGGGGTATTTTAAGCTATTTTAAAATCATAGGGGTTTTGGTGCTTACTTTTTAAACTACAAGTGGGTTATATGCAATTTAGCCTATAAATAATTAAGTAAGACAAATATTTCGGCATTAGGACTAGGCAAAAGAAAGTTTTCGTGTAATCACCACATCAGAATGAATATGATTGGTGGAAAATAAGTGCTAACAAAGTTTTCGACAAGGGTATAGGAGGAATTAAGTTTCGATATAAAGGCCAAGTAGACCAATTTTTCGACAAGTATAACTTAATTAATAGGGAAACATCTTACTTAACACATAGGGAAATATTCGTCACCTTCTTGTCATGTCAAACACAAAGTTCAAAATTCTAATGATATCCTTCAGTGATTAATAAAAACTTTTATGAAAGAGTGAAAATATTCTAAGAACCGACTGAAAGAAAGAAAGCATAGTGAAAGGGAAAAAAAAAGGAAATTTCGACAGAGAACATTTTCGATTAAGGCTAAGCAAATCTTTTGTAAGGTAATGAAATTAAATTATGCTTTCGTAAATTAAAATACATGTTAGAATTAGCAATGATGTTAAGTGTGTTGGTAATTGTTAGAAGGGTTTCCGGTATTAGGACCTAACATGTTTAAGAAGATCTTAGTGTTTTCTATATAAATACGCTTAGATGGGTTCAAGTAATTTTTTTGAATAGGCAGGCATCTTTCGACACATATAGATATATTTAAAGTTTCACTAGATCTATAGATTAGAATCTGGAAATAGTATTATGTGATTAAATAGTTCAAAGAAGTCTTTGGTATTGATAATTGTGGGAGACTTCTTCCCAAAGATATTAGGGTTTCTAGATTTAGAAAAAAAAAAGAGAAGAAAAAGGATTTCATATATGTTAGCGGTAAGAACATGTTAGTATGTTGAATGTTCGAGTCTTCTAAAAATAAAAATGTCCTAGTAGTTTTAAGTATTGTGGTTAAACAGATAATTTTCGAGATATGAACACTCTTAGCGTTTTGGGATGGATAAGTATCTTAGAGTTTTCGATACTTTACCTCATATGTGAAGTTTTGGCATGAAATCATTATAATAAAGTTTTGGACACTTTATTTCATGAACAAAGTTTCGAAAGGTTTTCAGTAATTTTAAAATAAAATTCTCGACATCATTATGTCGTTTAAAGTTTTCGATGTCATATTGAAGTTCTCGACATGTTCCGCTAAGTTTTCGATAGGTGTGGACTTCTCGGTACTTAAGGTTTTCGAAATAATATGTGTTCTTAGATGTACGACATTCCGGGTAAGATTTTGGAGGGAATTTTAGTAATATGAATTTCAATAATTTCTGAATATATGTTGTTCTTAAGGAAATTGATAATTTTCGAATGATTAGAAGTTATGAATTTCGAAAGATTAAGTTAATAATATCTTAAAGGTTTTCAAAAGATTGGAGTTATGAAATTCGAAAGGGGTTAGAATTTCGATGGAATTTTCAAAAGATTGATTTCACAAAAGGTTTCGTAAAAGTTTTCGAAGTTGATTTCGCCAAAAAGAGTTCTTGCGTGCCAACGGGCCGATTGGTTTTGCAAATTCTGAGATGAGACTCGGGCCAAAATCAAGTTCTCGCGGGCCAAACGATTTTCGAATCAAGGAAAAGGTCGGGCCGCGAATTGTTTTCGCGGGCTAAATAAATTCGCAATCCCTCTAAAGGATTTCGCGAAGTAAAATCTCACGGGTCAAATCAGGTTTTGCGAATTGAAATGATTTCACAAACTTAAATTGATTTCACGAATTCTAAGGATTTCATGAAGTATAGAGTTCGCAGGTCAAGGTTAATTTCGAAACAAAGCATGCATGTGATCCACGCATATCATTCATTATAGGAATTTCGTATTTACCCGATAAATAATTGTAGAGGTCAGGAGACTGATAAGGGCAAAGATAAAGCCAAGTAAAGGACGGGAAAATAGGCGAAACTTGTGAGTATGATTTGCAACATGTAACTTATATGCTTATATGCTCTATATGGATTAATTGATTGGTACGTGATATATGTGCTATTTATAAATCTACGTGATTTATGTGACCGTAACATGTTCTCACATGATATACATGTTATATAAGGTATTTTATATAGCATTGCATACTGCGGCATCCCTGACTCCTACCGCCCATTCTTACTACTAATTTATGTGACTGCATGTGATATAAATAAAATCTATATACGAAAATTCGTACAAAATTTTTCCTTTTATATAAAGGAAATATCTCTGTACAGTGCAAAATATTTCTAGGACATAAATACAAGGTAGAGTGCGCATGCGTGTTCAAAATAACCTATCGGCCCGCCACTCAGGTCGCATCCATGTACACACTGCCACCTCAAAAGTCCTCCGGAAGCTTCAAAACTAGGCCTCGCCTTCGTAAAATCACGTACCGTGATCCCGCGAACCTACAACACATAAATACGTGGAATGAGCTTATAAAGCTCAGTAAGTGAAAGCCATGCATGCCATGCACGTGTCCTAATTTAGCAAAGGCATCCGCGCCAATGCTTCCTAGACCTCATATTTTTCCTTGTCTTGTCTTGTCATATAGGGCCCTCGGCTATCTTGCTATGCACCATCATGGAGCTCGAATCCACTAGGGATAAATAAATATAAGTGGCAATACCCACTCAAGGGAGGCTAACCCTAGGGCGCCTTTTCTGTCCCAAGGTGGTTTCATACGCCACGCGGACGCTTCACGCTGGTAGCCTAATCTGAGGTAGTCAACACCAGAGGTACCCTCGGTGTCGCTTACTCCCTCAGCTCGCACCCTCCAGGTTTCACGATCCGCCATGAGGGCATTAGCCCTAAATCATGTCTTGCCTTGTACATGTCATGTCATAACGGTAGCGCCATACGACGTCACCATGGTAGCATAGAAGAGCCGTGACTCAACTGTGAGTCGACATCAGACGCCCATATCGGCGAATCTTTATCGCTCTCAGGCGATCGTATATTATGCACGCTATCATATCATGCCTTTCGTACTAAACGTGCGTGCATATGATCATGTCGTGACTATGCATGTCATGCCATAATATCATGTAATTAAATCATGCGTGTCATATAACGCAAATAATTCACGTAGGAAGTCACATAAAATCATAGAACACATAACATAAAATTTTCATGCCCATATAGTTATGTGTTGTAAATGGGACTTCCACTTACCTGGTATCCTTAGCTTATTTAATCTTATCGTACGGTAAGTCGTAAATCTTCAAACCCTAAATATAGAAACATATAAAATTAGGGTTTGTTAGTCTAGTTATAGTTTTACTAAAATGGCTTAATTTGAAAACCCTAGTTTGGACTTTCATAAATTTGGGAACCCTAAGATTTAGAACTTTGACCTAGACTAAGAAATATTATTTTCAGAAATAGATCTCACGCGATATGTCTCGACATTACGCTAAGATTTCGAGTTCTATACTAACCAAGATAAAATCTCGATATGGTTTTGACATAGATATCGAAATGTTATAGAATGCCAAATGTCGACATTATAGGTCAAAATGTCGAGAGGTTATAGATACCAAATGTCGACATTACACTAAGAATTTTGATGCTCATTATACGAATAACTCTCGACATTTTCCAATCTATATACTTTAATATATATCTCTCGACAATTAAACATGCAACAAGATCTCGATATTATACTAAGCAACATATCGACATTTTCTGGGGGTAAATCTCGAGTTTGATGGTGGAACAATTCTTGATATAAGACATAACATGGCCTCGACATTTTCATGATAATCTCCACATAGTATATAAACTTCGAGACCTGCTTTGATATTATAACCAAGGTGTCGATATATATGCATTAGACTTTTATAGGGAATGTCGAGAGGTGTGTGATTAACATCAAAATGTCGAGATGTGCCTTAACCTCACACACAAGATTTCGATATGTGTTTACAAATAAAAATCTCGATAAGGCTTTGGTGAATCTCGAGATGAGTTATAATTATATTTCGAGTTTGGTGGTGGAAAGATGTCGGCATCATTTCCATTAAGCTAACAAGGTCGACATTCACCATCGTATCATTCGTGAACCTTGAATATTTTCCAAACCCTTCAGAAAACCGATTGAATATTTGGGAGCTTCATAAAAGTGAGCTATGTCTTATCCTACTGAAATTTAAATTTGATAAAACCGAATTATAAAGCTCTAATTATTTCAAAAACCCTTGTGAACTAAACGTATACACCCAACTTTCATACCAATTTCTATGCATGCTAATATATGTAAACATCAGAATAATAAATTATACCTTTCTAAGCTTTTTCTTTTTCAAATTCCTTCTTTTTCCTCCTCACTTAGGTCCCTCCGACAGTGCTCCACTAGTCTTTTGATGGTGCTCCACTAAGTGTTATGATATATGAATTCTTGTCTTTGCTTAACTTTTTATAGCTCCTCAAATCCTCTCTCGTAAGTATAATATACGTATTTCTTTCTTAGCCCTATCTTTCCTTGCGTGTTATAATCAACAAATGATGTTAGCTTCTACTTTTACCAAGCTTATCTAATTCTCATGTAATAAGTCTTATAATATTATTATCTCTTTCCTTCCTTGATAAGTCTTCGAGTGTTCGGGTTTAAGAAATTTTTGCTACTAATATTTATTTCTCAACATTTTGGGCTTAAATTTAAATGTAGCCCAATCATGATATAGTCCAGATTTTAATTTCAATAGTTCTATTATATAGTTCAAATTTCTTATAACTAATCATATTAATAATTACTCCTACCCGATCAATTTTCCTAATAACTCATAAGCACATATAAGATGGTATCATACGTAGCATGTAATCATATAATATTGTAAAAACATGTACCATGCAGTCACGTAAGTCACATAATATGTATGCAAATTTATTGGCCGGCTTACTTACGGGACTCGGGTATTACATCCTCCCCCCCTTAAAAGGGATTTCGCCCCCGAAATCAGGCAGGGAGAAATCGCTCAGGGTAGTGGTTCCTCATATCATCCTCCCGTTCCCACGTAGCTTCTTCGGTGGACTGATTTTGCCATAATACTTTGACTAACGGAATTTCTTTATTCCGTAGTCGTTTCGTGTCGTACATAAGGTTTTCCACTGGCTTTTCCTCGTAGCTCAAATCTGGCTTAAGCTGTTGATGAAGATTTTCAGTATTCAACACGTGGCTTGGATCTGCGGCGTATTTTCGCAGCGTTGATACATGAAAAATATCATGTACTTGAGCTAATGAATTAGGTAATTCTAACTGGTATGCGACTTCGCCGACTTTTCTGAGAATACGGAATGGTCCTATATATCTCGGGCTTAGCTTGCCCTTTTTCCCAAATCGTTTCACGCCTTTCATTGGGGACACCTTCAGGAATACAAAATCATCAGTTTGGAATTCCAGTGGCCTACGCCTTTGGTCTGCGTAGCTTTTCTGTCTGCTTTGAGCTGTTTTCATCCGTTCCCGTACTTTTGATATTGCTTCAGTCATTTCTTGTACTAGATCGGGCCCTAATATTGCCCGTTCTCCAACTTCATCCCAATGTATTGGAGATCTACATTTTCGTCCGTATAGCGCTTCATATGGAGCCATTCCGATTGTTGCGTGGAAGCTGTTGTTATAGGAGAATTCAATCAACGGAAGATATCTGCTCCAATTTCCTTTAAAATCGAGCACACAGGCTCTTAGCATATCTTCCAAGGTCTGGATTGTTCGTTCAGACTGCCCGTCTGTCTGAGGATGGTAGGCAGTACTGAATGATAGCTTGGTTCCCATGGCCTTTTGCAAACTCATCCAGAACTTGGATAAGAATCTCGAATCACGATCGGAAACGATCGAAATTGGAACTCCGTGCAGTCGTACTATTTCTTGAATGTATAGTTCCGCGTATCGTTCCATTGAGAATGTTGAACTGATAGGCAGGAAGTGAGCGGACTTGGTCAATCGATCAACGATGACCCATATAGCGTCGTGGCCTTTCACGGTCTTAGGCAAGCCAACAACGAAGTCCATCGTAATGTGATCCCACTTCCATTCGGGTACTGGCAGGGATTGCAAGGTTCCTGCCGGTCGTTGATGCTCTGCTTTAATTTGTTGACACATCAGGCATTGGCTTACGAAGGTTGCAATTTCTCGTTTCATCCCTGGCCACCAATAGTTGGCTCGTAGATCCCTATACATCTTCGTCGCTCCTGGGTGAATAGAGTATACGGTAGTGTGGGCTTCCGTCATGACAGTCTTGCGTAGTTCAGCATCGTTAGGAACATATAAACGACTTCTGTAGTATAAGCTCCCGTCGTCTCGTATGGTGAAGTCTGCTGACCTTTGTTCCATTGGTGCTTCTTTGATTTTTAGATATAACTCGTCATTCTCCTGGGCCTTCGTAATCAACTCCATTAGTGTAGGTCGAAGTGTTAACGCCGCTAATCTCGCTTCGATTTCGCCCATTGGTATCACTTCTACTTCGAGCTTCTGTAACTCCGTATTGACAGTCTTGCGGCTTAGTGCATCAGCTACTACATTTGCTTTCCCCGGATGGTAGCTAATCACACAGTCATAGTCCTTGACTAACTCGAGCCACCGTCGTTGTCTCATATTTAACTCCTTTTGAGTGAAGAAGTATTTGAGACTCTTGTGATCCGTGAAAATCTCGCATCGCTCGCCGTATAAGTAGTGCCTCCAAATCGTGAGAGCAAAAACTACAGCGGCAAGCTCTAGGTCGTGGGTCGGGTAGTTCTTCTCATAATCCTTTAGCTGTCGGGAAGCATATGCAACGACATTTCCATTCTGCATTAAAACACATCCGAGTCCGTTCTTAGATGCATCACTATAAACAGAAAATCCTCCAGTGCCTGTAGGGCTAGTTAGCACTGGAGCCGTAGTGAGTCGTCTCTTAAGTTCTTGAAAGCTCTGTTCGCAAGCTTCATCCCATTGAAATGGAGTATTCTTCTTCGTTAGCTTTGTCAGGGTTGATGCAATTTTGGAGAAATCCTTGATGAACTTCCGATAATATCCGGCTAGTCCAAGAAAACTCCGTATTTCTGTCACGTTCGTCGGTTGAGGCCAGTTATTAATAGCCTCGATCTTGCTGGGGTCGACAGAAATTCCAGCTCCTGAGATAACGTGTCCAAGAAATGCGACTTGATTGAGCCAGAACTCGCATTTCTTGAATTTCGCATACAGCTGCTTTTCTCGTAATATTTCCAATACCGTCTTCAGGTGTTGTTCATGCTCCTCCCTGGTCTTCGAGTAGATGAGAATGTCATCGATGAATACGATAACACATTTATCCAAGAAGGGTTTGAATACCCGGTTCATCAAGTCCATGAATGCTGCTGGCGCGTTAGTCAGCCCGAAAGGCATGACTAGGAATTCATAGTGCCCGTAGCGGGTACTGAAAGCTGTCTTCGGAACATCTTCTTCTCGAATCTTCAGTTGGTGATATCCCGACCTCAGGTCTATCTTTGAAAAGACAGTTGCGCCTTGTAGTTGGTCAGATAAATCGTCAATTCGAGGGAGGGGGTATTTGTTCTTGATCGTAATCTTTTTCAGCTCCCTAAAATCGATGCAGAGTCGCATCGACCCATCTTTCTTCTTAACGAACAAAACCGGTGCTCCCCATGGTGAAAAGCTCGGCTGAATGAACCCTTTTTGCAATAGTTCATCCAGTTGCTCCCTCAATTCCTTCAGTTCCGCTGGAGCGAGTCGGTACGGTGCTTTAGAAATCGGTGCAGCTCCTGGCACTAGGTCAATCGTGAATTGAATTTCACGATCTGGCGGAAGTCCGGGTAAGTCTTCAGGGAACACATCGGGAAAATCTTGTACTACTGGGACTTCTTCTAACTTCGGAGGTACATGTTCCTCGGATGATATTGCATATATCAGATAAGCTTCGCATCCTGTCTTGAGTAAACGATGTGCCTTCATTGCTGAAATCCTGTGAATCTTATTACTCTTGCTAGTTCCCATGAATGTGAAAGATTCGTTGTCTTCTAGGTTAAAGGTCACTTGTTTACGGTTACAATCAATAACTGCTCCGTATTTCGATAGCCAGTCCATTCCGAGAATTACTTCATAATCGTTCATTGGAATGACTATCAGGTCAACGGGTAAGGTCCTATCGTTCACTATTACTGGGCTATCCCGTAAGATTTGGTTGGTTCTCATAGAGGTTCCATGAGGGATGGTAACGTTGTATTCGTAGTTAATTAGGTTAGGTGTAACCCCGAGTCTCGCCACGTAGTTAATAGATGCAAATGAATGCGTGGCTCCTGAATCAACTAATATGCATGTCGGGGTTGAATGGATAAGGAGAGTACCTGCCACCACAGACGGATTGTTCTCCGCCTCTTCAGATGTCAGCGTGTAAACCCTAGCAGGTACCGTAGGTGGCCTAGTTTGAGCAGGGGCTTGACTTCCAGATGCCGCTTCCGGGCATGCCTTGGAAAAGTGGCCTGTCTTGCCACACTTATAACAGGTTGCGTTCTGAGAATAGCACACTCCCAAATGTCGACGTGTGCACCGAGGACATGGCGGTATGCTCATTGGAGGTCTCCCCTGATTAAGATTGAATTGTTGGGGAGGTCCAGGTCGATTCTGGAAGTTAGGCCTGACATTCCTGGGGTTAAAGGGTTTCTTCGGGTTGCCTCCACTCCACTTCGGCCCTTGGATAAATTTTCTTTTTGCTTCATGAGCGCGCAAAATCCTAAGTTCCGCTTGCTCTGCCATTAACGCACGTTCAGCCACTTGAGCGTAGGTAGCTCCTTGGGATCCGGCCATGTTTACATCTCTATATAATTCGGGTTTCAGGCCTTCTAAGAAACGCTCCACCTTTAACGCATCCGTGCTCACCATGTGAGCTGCAAATCGGGACAGTTGCTCAAACTTTCTGATGTATTCTGCCACGGTCATCGGGCCCTGGCGTAGGTTGATGAATTCATTCATCCTTTGGGCTCGTACCGGGGCGGTGAAGTATTTGCTTCTAAAGAGCTCCTTGAATCGGTCCCACGTCATTGTAATAGGGTCTTCAAAGGCGAGAATAGTATCCCACCAGTGGTCTGCACTCCCCCTCAGCAGGAAGGCAGCACATAACACCTTTTCTTCTTCAGGAATGCGGCTATATTGGAACATGCTTTCCAATGTTCGGAGCCAGTCTTCGGCCGCAGTAGGGTCGACCGCATCTTCAAAAGTCGGGGGATTGAGTTTACGAAATCGCTCCCCAACGATTTCAACTCTTTCCGCCTGAGAGAGATTATTACTAGATTGTCCCCCCGCATTTCGCTGTTGCATCATTTCTTGAATTTGTGCGGATTGCTGGCGAACAAGTTCGGTGAGTTGAAGAATCGCTGTATCACGATTATCGGCTCGTGTTTCGGGTTCCTTGCCTTTACTAACGCTTCCGCTACCCTCACTTCTCGTTCTACCCATTTTTGTCCTGATACCCTAATAGTCCCTATGGCCAATAAATTACGCACATACAACATTCATAAAAACATAAAACTTACTAGCAAGGCCGCTTCCGTGCTTTTGAGTGTGTGTACATGGATAGTCTACAGAACTTGTAACCGAAAGCTCTGATACCACCTGCGGCATCCCTGACTCCTACCGCCCATTCTTACTACTAATTTATGTGACTGCATGTGATATAAATAAAATCTATATACGAAAATTCGTACAAAATTTTTCCTTTTATATAAAGGAAATATCTCTGTACAGTGCAAAATATTTCTAGGACATAAATACAAGGTAGAGTGCGCATGCGTGTTCAAAATAACCTATCGGCCCGCCACTCAGGTCGCATCCATGTACACACTGCCACCTCAAAAGTCCTCCGGAAGCTTCAAAACTAGGCCTCGCCTTCGTAAAATCACGTACCGTGATCCCGCGAACCTACAACACATAAATACGTGGAATGAGCTTATAAAGCTCAGTAAGTGAAAGCCATGCATGCCATGCACGTGTCCTAATTTAGCAAAGGCATCCGCGCCAATGCTTCCTAGACCTCATATTTTTCCTTGTCTTGTCTTGTCATATAGGGCCCTCGGCTATCTTGCTATGCACCATCATGGAGCTCGAATCCACTAGGGATAAATAAATATAAGTGGCAATACCCACTCAAGGGAGGCTAACCCTAGGGCGCCTTTTCTGTCCCAAGGTGGTTTCATACGCCACGCGGACGCTTCACGCTGGTAGCCTAATCTGAGGTAGTCAACACCAGAGGTACCCTCGGTGTCGCTTACTCCCTCAGCTCGCACCCTCCAGGTTTCACGATCCGCCATGAGGGCATTAGCCCTAAATCATGTCTTGCCTTGTACATGTCATGTCATAACGGTAGCGCCATACGACGTCACCATGGTAGCATAGAAGAGCCGTGACTCAACTGTGAGTCGACATCAGACGCCCATATCGGCGAATCTTTATCGCTCTCAGGCGATCGTATATTATGCACGCTATCATATCATGCCTTTCGTACTAAACGTGCGTGCATATGATCATGTCGTGACTATGCATGTCATGCCATAATATCATGTAATTAAATCATGCGTGTCATATAACGCAAATAATTCACGTAGGAAGTCACATAAAATCATAGAACACATAACATAAAATTTTCATGCCCATATAGTTATGTGTTGTAAATGGGACTTCCACTTACCTGGTATCCTTAGCTTATTTAATCTTATCGTACGGTAAGTCGTAAATCTTCAAACCCTAAATATAGAAACATATAAAATTAGGGTTTGTTAGTCTAGTTATAGTTTTACTAAAATGGCTTAATTTGAAAACCCTAGTTTGGACTTTCATAAATTTGGGAACCCTAAGATTTAGAACTTTGACCTAGACTAAGAAATATTATTTTCAGAAATAGATCTCACGCGATATGTCTCGACATTACGCTAAGATTTCGAGTTCTATACTAACCAAGATAAAATCTCGATATGGTTTTGACATAGATATCGAAATGTTATAGAATGCCAAATGTCGACATTATAGGTCAAAATGTCGAGAGGTTATAGATACCAAATGTCGACATTACACTAAGAATTTTGATGCTCATTATACGAATAACTCTCGACATTTTCCAATCTATATACTTTAATATATATCTCTCGACAATTAAACATGCAACAAGATCTCGATATTATACTAAGCAACATATCGACATTTTCTGGGGGTAAATCTCGAGTTTGATGGTGGAACAATTCTTGATATAAGACATAACATGGCCTCGACATTTTCATGATAATCTCCACATAGTATATAAACTTCGAGACCTGCTTTGATATTATAACCAAGGTGTCGATATATATGCATTAGACTTTTATAGGGAATGTCGAGAGGTGTGTGATTAACATCAAAATGTCGAGATGTGCCTTAACCTCACACACAAGATTTCGATATGTGTTTACAAATAAAAATCTCGATAAGGCTTTGGTGAATCTCGAGATGAGTTATAATTATATTTCGAGTTTGGTGGTGGAAAGATGTCGGCATCATTTCCATTAAGCTAACAAGGTCGACATTCACCATCGTATCATTCGTGAACCTTGAATATTTTCCAAACCCTTCAGAAAACCGATTGAATATTTGGGAGCTTCATAAAAGTGAGCTATGTCTTATCCTACTGAAATTTAAATTTGATAAAACCGAATTATAAAGCTCTAATTATTTCAAAAACCCTTGTGAACTAAACGTATACACCCAACTTTCATACCAATTTCTATGCATGCTAATATATGTAAACATCAGAATAATAAATTATACCTTTCTAAGCTTTTTCTTTTTCAAATTCCTTCTTTTTCCTCCTCACTTAGGTCCCTCCGACAGTGCTCCACTAGTCTTTTGATGGTGCTCCACTAAGTGTTATGATATATGAATTCTTGTCTTTGCTTAACTTTTTATAGCTCCTCAAATCCTCTCTCGTAAGTATAATATACGTATTTCTTTCTTAGCCCTATCTTTCCTTGCGTGTTATAATCAACAAATGATGTTAGCTTCTACTTTTACCAAGCTTATCTAATTCTCATGTAATAAGTCTTATAATATTATTATCTCTTTCCTTCCTTGATAAGTCTTCGAGTGTTCGGGTTTAAGAAATTTTTGCTACTAATATTTATTTCTCAACATTTTGGGCTTAAATTTAAATGTAGCCCAATCATGATATAGTCCAGATTTTAATTTCAATAGTTCTATTATATAGTTCAAATTTCTTATAACTAATCATATTAATAATTACTCCTACCCGATCAATTTTCCTAATAACTCATAAGCACATATAAGATGGTATCATACGTAGCATGTAATCATATAATATTGTAAAAACATGTACCATGCAGTCACGTAAGTCACATAATATGTATGCAAATTTATTGGCCGGCTTACTTACGGGACTCGGGTATTACACATACATATAAAATGAAGGGAGAAACCGTTATGATTGCTACGATTACCGATGGTATGATACGGATGCTACGCATACATCCCTACAAATCGGGGGATTTTACAAAGTCATGTACAGGCACATACGTATCCCTACAAATCGGGGGATTACGAAATGGTTACAGAGTTCCATGCATGGGCGCCGACTGGGCGTACAATACAGTCTAGCTTGTCTATAACGGGAGTTTCAATATAACTGGACATATAGAACCGCATGTGATCTACGGATCTTATGATTGACGGTTATGTGAACGATGATTACATGATTTAAAATGGCTATGATATTTACGGAAATGGATGGATTACTGCTTATTTTATTCCTGTATGTAATTCGTTAACACATTGCGATCATACTCTGAATTATTGTCTTCACAGTTGTGTAGATAATTAGCAGGCTGCGTAGAACGCATCTTCATAAGCATGGATTCAAGGTTGGCAGGCTACGCTCTCCTCGTGCTCCTCTCTGTTCATCGTTAGCATATAGAATATAAATGATTTAGACTATGGCATTTTGTGACTCGTATGATAGGTACATATATGTTCATTATTGTGGAAGGAACTAGACCGGATGAACGCACCCGTTTTTTGTTAAATGAAATAGTTATGGGAATCGCGAAAAATGTGAATATATTATAGATGTGAAAAATGGTAATAGGAAACGAGCGCTACAGACTGAGGGGGAAATTCCAGTCTCGGCCAATGAAACTGGAAAATCTGTCCCAGTAGAGGCAACATCAAATGTGGAGGCAGTCTCAGTAGAAGTCCAACGGGCAGAAATTCCGGCTGCGACTCATGAAGCTGAAGCTAATGATGAAGTCCCAGTCACAAAGAATTCACAATTGGAACAACAACCGTTGCTCCTAACATATGAAGAAGCTGGAATCACGATGGAAGTCGAGGAACCAGAAGCCCTCGAAGTGGAGCTGCCACAACAAGAGGATACTTCCACAGATCTGGTATAGTCCTCAGTTCCCGTTCACACTCACGAACAACGACCGGAGACGGCCACTGTTCCTACTTCTACCCCTCGACCGGCTGAAGACTTACAACAATCGGAACCACGACCATCACATCTGAATGAGCCGGTCCTTACCACTGCACCTTAAATCTCCATCCACACAGAGATTGTCGCCAATGTCAAAGAAGTTGGTCAAAGCGATGCACCGCCAAATGATGCTCCTTGAAAGACAGTTGGGGTCAACAAGGAGAAGCCCAACGAGGATCTCAACAGCATTCGCACTGACATCAGAGGTAGTGAGGATGCTATTAAGGGGGAACTTGCAGCTGTCAAGACCCAGTTGGCAGAACTGGTTCAACTGATGGCAAGTCAAGCTAAAATCGGGGCGGTAATTGACAAAAAGAGGGAAAGTAGAAGGCCAAGTAGGCCAAGTGGTGGAAGTGCTGGAAGTGGAAGCAGAAGTCAGGAAACTCAAAGGCCAGGTAGCAGTGCTGCTAGGGGAGCTGGTAGAGGCCAGATTGGACAAGCCACAAATAGCAGTGTTGGTCGGGGAGTTGGTAGAGGCTAGATTGGACAAGCCACAAGTCAACCACCCCTCTTCGTATCTACATCTCAACCTTTTGATCTACTTGTGCACATTATCAGCGCACAAGACTCCAGGAGACTCAGGGTAGAGCAAATAGTAATACCGGACGACGAACTAGTCTATCTAAGAACAACACCGGTGGCTGAAGTTGGACCGCTTGAAAATTCAAGCCTGCGGTCCTATGACACATAGCCTGCAATCTTACTGAGGAACAGGCATCTGATCTAATCAGAATGGTGGATCTCAAGCGAGCAGCCTATAATGAGCTCAACAAGATGAAGGATGTTCAAGAACTAGCCAAATCAAAGGACTAGATACGCTAGATTGGTGTACTAGACATGTGGCCTTGTATCAAATCCTTTTTTATATATTTAACGATTCGTCTGCTTCTTTGAGAGGTTTTGTCAATCACCAAAAAGGGGGAAACTGCTAGGAATCATGAATTAAATCAATTCAGATTAATAGTTTTGGTGATTGAACTAAATTGGGATTACCGAATAAACATAAGAGAAACAGAAACACGTAGTAATATAACCACGTGATAAAAATCGGATCAAGATTGGATATTGAAACAAGACTGATGACCGGATCGCTGATACTGGATGTGCTGGACAGACCTCTAATAGAGTTAAGGGAAGACAAATTGATGACTTCTCGCAAGTGATTAATGCAATTCTGACAGATAGAGCCAAGTCAAAAGTCTAGTCAAGCCAAATAAGGAATAGAGTAAAGTGCACAGGGCGACTACTACAATGACCGGACAGATCCATTTTGGGTAAAATCAATTAATGCACTAGCCGGTGTACAATCGTATCCCACAACGGCTACAATTTCAAACCTCAACTATAAATAAGAGGGAAGACAAGCTAAAGACGTACACCTTACTAAGAGAGATCAACAGAACCAACAGATCAAGGCAAAAAGCTCACAAAGGAAGCAAGAAAATAAGGTGCTGCCCCCACTATATTTGGCCGGTTTCGGTTAATGTGTGGTGTTTTCAAGGGACTGTAAAAAGCTCTTGAAAGTAGAAGGACTGTAAAAAGCTGTCTAAGTGGTGTCTAGGAGTTTAGCTAGGTGAGTATAGCCTGTGGGCTGTGCTGTGTTAGTCTAGCTAGGAAGGCTGTGCAACAGGGGTTGTAAAACCAAGTCTTCTAGTGGTGCCTTCCTTGCGGGGAGAAGGGGAGACGTAGGAGATTTTTACTCTGAACTTCCAGAAACAAATTCGTGTCTTTCGCTAACACACACATCACATTTCCATTCGGTCTTGGTTCAAAACAGACCGGTCTGCTTCCGCTCAAGTCACCTACACAAATATCAAGTACCAGTATCTAACCGTAACTGGTTAAGAACTGGTTAACTTGCTAGCTCGCCATTGCATGTTACTTATGATCGATCAATCCGCAAGAGGAATGACAACAGATAAACTTGTCCACGTTGATTGCTTTGGTCATGAAGTCGGCCAGATTATCCGCATGAACTTTTTGCATATCCATTGTTCTCTCTTCCACTTGTTCACGAAAAACGTAGCATTGAACCCAAATGTGTTTGGTTCTTGAATGAAACGATGGATACCTTGCAAGATGAATTGCACTCTGACTATTACAATAGAGAAAAATATTCTCTTATTTGTGGCCGAGTTCTTCCAGCAATCTCTTCAACCATATCGCCTCTTACTGGCTTGCGTAACTGCTACATATTCTGCTTTCGTCGTTGACGTCACAACAATCGACCGCAGTTTGAAACCCAACTTACAACATCGCTAGCAAGATTAAACACATATTCGATTGTGGATCTGCTTTTACCAAATTCACCTGCATAATCAACATCAACATAACCGTGGACAGTAAATCTGTACTTCCATAACATAACGCATGATCAGAGGTTCATTTGATGTATCTGAGAATCCTCTTAAAGGCACTCTAGTGCTCCCGACCGGGGTTGGACATGTATCGGCTCACCACTCCCACTGCGTGGGCAATGCCAGGTCTCGCACACACCATGACAAACATTAAACTTCCAATCGCGGATGCATACGACACTCAAGACATCTCTGTCTTCTGATCTTCATTGGGTGGACATATATCGGCAGATAACTTGAAGTTAGCAGCAAGACAGGTGAATATTGACTTGCTGTCTTGCATGTTGAACCTTCGCAGGACTTCCTTCAAGTAGTTCTTTTGACAAAGCCAAATCTTCCTATTGCTTCTGTCTCGAGAGATTTGTTTGTCGGTCCCAAGTCCTTTATTTTGAATTCACCATAGAGTTGAGTCTTTAGATCATTGATACGGTCATTGTTGGGTCCTGCTACCAGCATAGCGTCAACGTACAACAGCAACATTGTAATCTTTAGAGTGAAATCTCTTGAAATACGCACAAGGATCTTACTATAGTCTAGTGTAGCCGAGATCATTATGAATGAATAAAATCTACTTTACCAGCATCATGGTGCTTGCTTGAGCCCTTACAGAGATTTGATTAGCTTGCAAACCAGATCTTCTTTTTCTTTTTCTTGAAAGCCTTCTAGTTGAAGCATATATATTTCTTCTTTTAGGTTGCCATGGCGAAAGGCTGTTTTAACGTCGAGCTGCTCAAGATGCAGGTCAAATGTGCCACACATTGACAAGACAACCACGACTGTTGTAAGTCGAACCACCAGTGAGAATATCTCATTGAAGTTGGTCTCTTCTTTCTGAGCATATCTCATCGAAGTTGATCACCATTCCCCTTGATTTTATACACCCATTTGTTTATAATAGGTCTAATTCCTTCCGGTAATGGCACCAACTCCCACGTCTAATTTTTACTCAGAGCTTCCATTTCTTCTCGCATTGCTGAACTCCATTGACTCGCATCTGAACAGTATGGAATGTTGCTCTCAATATCAAAATCCGAGTACCAAATTGGCGGCTTACGCATTCTTTTTGATCGCCAGAAGTCCGGTACTTTAGTTTCGACCGGGTCAAGCTCTTCTTGCACTGGTTCCGCTTCAGAAGAATCATCATGCTCTAATTTTCTCTTCGCCGGTGTTGGTATATTATTTGTCATGTTTTCATCGTGGTTGACTTGCTCATGCTTGCTATCTTTGAGGAAATTAACATCTCTGCTGATAACAACTTTGTGGTCAGTGAGATCCCACAACGATAATCCTTTACCCCTTCGACGTACCCCAGGAATAGCCTTCTTCCAGACTTTGGATCCAACTTCATCATTTCTTGATTGTGGTACATCACATATGCAGGAGTTCCAAATATATGGAGGTTTGAATAATCAGCAGGTTTTCCAGTCCATATTTCAATCGGTGTCCTCATCTCTAAAGCAGTAGATGGGGCTAGGGGTGGTTCGGTACGGTATACCGTACCAAAACTGTGATACCGTATACCGTACCGAAATTTCAGTATCCAAAAAAATCATACCAATACCATACCAAATTTTCGGTATACCTTAAATTTCGATACGTTATCATACCGAAATTTCGATATGATATCGATATCATACCTTCTATACCATTCACACGGAGGGATGTCTCGTAACTCGTTAATTCGTTGTTTTGGAATTCTCAATCAATTCAAACTCCTTAGGCCCCAATAAGATAGATTATTAATACCAAATTTCGAAATAAAAAGATTTTTTAACCTTAAATAATTTACATAGTTTAGCTAGTCTCCTTAGTAAGACAAAAAACTTTACATGACCACAAAACACAACTTTATATACAGATTAATTAGAATGAAGCGGCTATATTTTAAAAATTAGTGAAGAATAACAAAAAGTAATTGCATTGCATCTTAACGCTTTCAAAATCATGAAAAAAACATTAAAAGGCAAAAATTAAACGTTACTTGAGTTACATAAGTAAAATATGGCGAGCCTAATATTAAAAAGTTGTGTATAAGTTAATAATTTATTGGCTAAATAAGTCTATGAAGATCCTTAATTTTTCATTGTATATTTTTTGAAATAATATAATATATATAGGTGTGTATATATATAAAATATATTAAAAATTTTAGAATTTCGGTATTCGGTATAATCGTATACCGAATTTTAAAAACTTACATACCATTACCGTGCCGAAAATTTTCGGTACGGTATCATACCTTACCAAGAATTCGGTATACCAAAATTTTCGATATTTTCGATACGATAAGGACGGTATTTCGATATTTCGGTATTTTTGCCAGCCCTAGATGGGGCCAATTCACCACATAACAGGCAGTGCAGACCGCTTCCGCCCAAAACTCCTTGTCTAGGCTTGCAGTTCTTAGCATAGCCATCGTGCTTTCCAATAGGGTCCTATTCAACTGCTCTGCCACTCTATTTTATTATGGAGTATATGCCGCGGTGAAATGTCTTTTAATACCCACAGCTTTGTAGAATTCATTGAATTCTTGCCAGTATACGCTCCTCTGTTATCGATTCGCAGGCATTTGATATTCCTAATGGAATCAATTTCGACCCACGCTTTGTATGTTTGGAAGGTAGGAAATACACCATCCTTCTTCTTGATTGGATACACCCAACATCTTCCGGAGTAGTCGTCTATGAATGACATGAAGTAGTTCGCTCCCCCCAGAGATGTAATCGGTGCTTGCCAAACATCAGAGTGCAGCAGTTTCAGAATTTCTTTACTTCAGAAATTTGACGGGTTTATCTTCAGGAGACGATGCTTGCTTACAATTCACTTTTCACAAAATGGTGGTGATACGGTTGTAAGACCAGGAAGTAGATTCTTCTGGATAAGGATTTTCATGCCTTGCTCCAACATATGACCAAGCTTCTTGTGCCAAGTCATCGAAAACTTATTGATTGAACTTATGGTGGCCACAGAAGCTTGCCTCTCGTGTAGAGTTTCCCCATTCAGCATGTATAAGTTTGTGACAATCTTCTCTCCTTTCATTATTGTCTACGCTCCTTGAAAGATTTCCATGACCTTTGAAGTGTAAAATATGCCTATGGGGGGGGGGGGGGTGAATTAAGCTATAAAAATTTTGGCTTGTTCTTTTTTGAAAACTACTTTTCTTTAAGAAGATATTTGCAGAGTGTGTTATTTCCCAGAAAGCAGTAAGAGTATCAACGTTATCTCCCTAACCTTGTTTCACAAAATATCACGTTATTCTCAGAAAGCATTCCAAAGATATTACCTAGTTATGTGCAGGCGTTTCGGGGTCTGTCTCACAGGAAAGTAAATAACAGAAAGTAAAGTGAGATGGGATTTTTATACAGGGTATATCCCCAACTGGGGTTTAATCCTGTCTTTGGGTGTGATTTCCCCAAGAGGTCCAATCAATCACTAAGTACCGGTTATGGTTACAGAATGACCATTCCTACAAAACCGAAGCACTATGGAAACTAGACCTCCACCTAGGTTGCCGCACACCAGGAAACCAATTCCCCGACTGGACACATCTTGCTACCGAAGGGCCACCAAATCCACCAAATTCGTCCCTCCACGTGCGGAAGACTATACTCGTGCTCTTTTGTGTGCTCAACACCTCCGAAGACAAATCACATCCGAAGACGAGGGTTTTGGGATGGGGTGTTGCTAAGGATCGCTCACGGGTACAGATTCGCAAATGAAAGCTCAACACAAACTATGAATTTTTTTCGCAAATTAAAGCTCAAAATTGTCTTAAGGAATTCGATGGCTTGTGTGTATGTTTCGCACCCTTCAACATGAAATGTCTATCTTCTATATAGACCTCAAGATTGCTTCTACACTTCACAAGGAAAATTAAGCACAGAATATGCAAGATAAAGCTCAATAATCACGTGCATTAATTCAAAGACTCATGCCAAGAATAAACCAATTAAGCTCAACGGTCAAACATGATCATTTACCATAAATACCACAGTCTTACTTTCCTTCCACGGTAATCTCCCCCGTTTGTCAGCACATTCCATATAGACTCAATCAGCATATTACCACATATAAGCGCAATCATTTAATCACTTTCCAAAATAAAATCCCAAGTCGCATAGGAAAGATAGATCATGATTTACTGATTTAAAAGTCAAATAATATAGCACTCAAACGGATATACCATTGATGTTATTTCCTAAAATAAATCAATCATATGTAAGAACTTAATCAAAATATCGTTCCATATATAGCATACTCATTCATATCCGAGTGATCACAGCGATATTCTTTCCTAAAACAACTCAATCTCATAGACAGTTCACATATCACTCAACGTATATTTTCCATATATGCACACAGTGAGATTCCATACATACGAGAACGTTATAACAAGGTGATCACTATCAATGTTCCAGTAAATCATAAGATCACATAAATTCGATTAACTTAACAATTTGATCACATTAAGCACTAAATCGAATATTTGTACATACTTAAACATCATAGATCATACATATCGAGTTTTCTAAGTTGTACCCACAATTTACATGGAATAATCAAAACTCTCTAAGCATTGGACCAAAAAGGTCTACAATCTCCCCCTTTTGATGAAACAAGTAATTAATGCCTATCTTAAGCATATGAGTACACTCGATATGAAATTATTTATGCACATAGCATGTTTAAGTATCAAGACATGTGACATATGATCACAGATAAATTTACCAAATTTTAAAGCATGCTCCCCCTGCCTAATTGCTAATCTTCCTATGTAAAGCACAATAGCAAAAACATTTAGCAATTACCAGGTGTCACAAGTTACCATGGAATGTCGCTAATTATCAGATCATATCAGTTTGTTCCCATGGCTATGTGCAGAATTCCTTAATCCTTAACATATCACAAACTCAAGCATAGAGAGATTAAGACATAAGCATATAAAAGCAAGCCGATAGTATTAATCGCATTCCAAGATAACTAATGGCCAAAAAGTGAACGACTTGACACCCAACCAAAACACCCAAAACACGACATTAATTTCCCAAGATTCTCCCCCTTCAGCATAAAAAGGAGAGATCCAAAACACCACTAACTTACCAAAAGCGTGCAACTTACCACAACCTACTAACCCAAAAATGTGCACCTTAACTTCAAAGATTGGTTGCCACCATGTGAGGGGCGAAGCATGATAATTCCTCAAACTTGCGGATATATTCTGTAATAGGCTTCTCGCCTTGTTGAGGTTTATGAACTCGTTCATCTTCTGAGTTCGATAATAAGTCGTAAAGTACTAGTCGCGGAATAACTCTTTAATTCTTTCCCACGACATAGCCATCGGGTCTTCCAAAATTGTGATGGATACCAAAACCTTGCGCTCCCTGAAAGCATTGAGATGGCGCAAAATACCCTCTCGTTTTCTGGGACGCGGCTATACAGGAACATGTCATCAACTGTTCGCAACCAATCCTCGATCGTGTAGGATCGGTAGCGTCTGAGAATGTAGGGGGATTCATTTTCCTAGACCGTTCTCCTATAATCTACACACGCTCCGGCTGTGGAGACGGACGAAGTTCAGACGGACTTCGATTCTGGATAAGCTCATTGATCTGATCCGACTGGCGTTGGATCAGTTCGGTAAGTCGCATTATGGTGGAATCCCGTTCATGCTTAGGAGACTCAGGTTCGTTCCTACGACTTGTCTCTCCTACATATTCTCTCTGCGTCCTCATCATTATTCACTATATCTACAATAATTCACATAGAACACATGTCAAATAACAAGTAGTCGCATCAAATCTTAGAACTTACCGGCTTGACTGGTTCTCCAGACTTTTGAGCGGCAGTATATGGACAGTCTACAGAATCTCCAACCTAAGCTCTATACCAGCTGTGACGACGCTCGTTTTCTAATTACTATTATTGGCGGATTTCCGCAACATAAGCCGCGGAAGGCCCGTCTAACAAAAACTTTTTCGAAATAAAATATATTACAATGAACATTGTCTACATAGTATAACTTTACATGGGACGTAGCCCCAAAATATCAAAATATCAGAAACCCTAACGTCTCTCCACAGGCATTCATCCATGTCCTCCCCTCAAAAGTCCGTGGAGCACCGCCACCAGCCCACCTTCGTTGCGATATACTTCGACGTCGGACTCAGTACCTACAACACATAAATTCTGAGATACCGCTCAGTAGGTAGGGAAAAATCAGTCCCAGTCCCCGCCCCGCGGGGATAAAACACCGGGTATTCCCCGCCACTTCTGGGGCGGATCCCCGCGGGGACGGGGAATCCCCGCCCCACTGCCCACCCTACATACACCCAGAATTGTAGATGGTTTTTTCGAAAGACCTCCCAATCAAATTCGACCATTTTCTCGGCTTTTGGAGGAGGCCGACGCTTTTCCCGCCCCAACAACTACTTCGACGTAGTTAGAAAACTCACGCGAACACAGTGAACACGATATTGTTTGATGCTGCTGAAAATCGACTGCGTTTTTCTGTAGTCTTTGCACTACTTAAATAGTAGTTTACATGGAAACTAATAAAAGCCTACAATCAGGCCACTAATATAGCCTAAGCTAATAAGGAAAACACAATATGCTCCTAAGTTAAGTACAATCTTCTCCTAAGCTAAGTCTAAGCCAATTAAGGAAAGTAAATCAAAAGGATTATTCCTACAATCTCCTCCTAAGCCTGCGTCCACCGTTGATGTTGATTAGGCCGCTCTTACCCCATAGCTCATGAAACTTGGTCCTACAAAGCGGCTTTGTCAGAATGTCGTCCAGCTGATCCTCGTTTTTTATGAACTCTACTTCAATCAAGCCTTCTTCTGCATCCTCCCAGACGAAGTGATATTTCACTCGAATGTGCTTACTCTGTCCGTGGAGTATTGGATTCTTGATCAGAGCAATGGCGGACTTATTATCCACCCTCAGCATTGGTGCTCTTGCTGCTGTTCCCTGCACCTCAGACAACACACGAGCGAGCCACAATGCTTGACAAGTAGCGTTACCAGCTGTTATATACTCTGCCTCACAGCGGGACTGAGCCACCACCTTCTGCTTCATGGATTGCCATGTGATTGGGCTGCCGCCGAGGAAGAAAATCACGCCAGTTGTGCTTTTACTTGCATCAACATCCCTAGCGTAATCATTGTCGCTGAAGCTGTCAGATAAGGTTCCTTCTTCTCCCTCCTGCCGAACCAGAGTCCCCAACCTTGGGTCCCAGCCACATAGCAGAGGATGCGCTTCACAGCTGCGAGGTGATCCTCGCGTCTCCAGGAACCGACTTACATAGCCAACCGCAAACGCTAGATCAGGGCGAGTGTTGACCAAATACATCAAGCTCCCGACGATGCTCCTCCGCCATCCCAGTGATGGCGGCTCTGTGCTAAGCTTGCTCAACTTCAAGCGCGGTTCCATGGGCATGTGACAGGGGTTACAACCTGCCGTGCCGCTCTTCTCCAGGATATTGCCGGCGTATGCGCCTGGCTCAGCGAGATCCCCCTCGCACCCTGCTTCACTTCAATGCCGAGGTAGTAGTGAAGCAGGCCAAGGTCACTCATCTTGAACGTGGCCGCCATCTCCTACATTAATGACTTGATGTCACAACGTTCGAGCCGATGATCACGAGGTCATCGACATAGACCCCGATCACTAGCTGCTTGCCGTCGTTCTACATAATGTAGATGGCGTGTTCCAACGGGCTCTACCTGAAGCCAAACGACAACAGCTTGCTGTTTAGCTTCGCGTTCCATGCGCGCAGCGCTTGATGCAGCCCGTACAGTGCCTTTCGGAGCTTGAGCACCTTGTGCTCCTTGCCGGTGATGACAAATCTCGTTGGCTGCTCGACGTAGATTTCCTCCTCCAGGTCTCCGTTCAATAACGCCAACTTGACGTCCATATGGTGCACCTCCCACCCTTCGTGCGCCGCGAGGGCGATGATCAGACGCCCCGAGTCTAGCCGTGCCACCGACGCGAACACTTCGTCGTACTCGATGTCGTGCCACTGTGCGTAACCCTTCACCACGAGGCACGCCTTATGCTTGGACACGCTTCGTGCTCGTCCCTCTTCACCTTGAAGACCCACTTCAAGCAGATCGCCCGGCGGTCAGGCGGGAGGTCAGCGTGGGACCATGTTCGATTGTCCTCAATCGAGTCCATCTCCTTCATCGTCGCCTTCCTCAAGTTGGGGTTGCGTTCCACCTCGGCGAAAGATGCAGATTCGTCGGAGCTCATGGCGTGGAGATCCTCCGCCATCAGTGCTTGTGGCACGAAGCCACACAGCGAAGCCGGCCCGATGATGTTGTCGATTCTCCAAAATCGAAGGGGAGCGTCGTCATCGTGGTCGGCTGGTGCTCGCCGGCCTCGGTCGGCGGTGAGGCGAAATCTATCTCCTATGCCCCGCCGGATCCCGCAGGTACAGCACCTCCGCCACCATGAGGCGATGCCGGCGGCGTCAGCTCGCCCTCCTGAGTTGCAGTTTCAGGTGCCTCCTCGGTCCCCTCGGCCACCGGAGGTCCCTGGTTCGTGATGGAGTACTCCACCGCGAACACGTCGTCGTCGTCGTTCGGCTCGCCATCAATTCTACAGAGCCCCAATCCTATTGTGCTCCCTCGTTGAACACCGCATTGCGCGTCACGTGGACATGCTTCGTGACAGGGTCGTACGCGCGGTATGCCTTTGAGCCGCGCTCGTAGTCGATGAAGATTATCTTGCAGCCACGATCCTCGAGCTTCTTCAGATGCGGCGTCGTGTTCCAGACGTAGACGATGCAACCAAATGTCCTCAGGTGATGCACTGCCGGCTTCTTCCCATTCCACGCTTTGAATGGCGTCATGCCGTCCACTCTCTTCGTTAGGCATCTGTTGAGGATGTATACCGCGGTGTCACGGCCTCCCTGAGAATCACCGCGGCCGCGCTTTCGCCTTGAGCATACTCCTCGTTGTCGCCACCACCATCCCATACCGTCGCTCGACTACGCCATACTGATGCGGGCTGCATGGTGCGGTGTGTTGGCGATGTATCCCTTCTCCGGTGCAGTACTCCGCGAACTCGATCGAGCTGAATTCGCCACCACGATCCGTCCGGAGTGCCCCCAGCTTCAGCCCGGACTCCCCCTCTGCCCGTGCTTGGAGTTTCTTGATGGAGCACCTTGCGAGACATAGTGAGGCCTCCTCATCCTAGACCGCATGGGCCTGTTCCTTCTTGGGCCTCGATCGGTACTCTCGGGCCCAATGGCCCAGCTTTCTGCACCGGCAGCATTCATCGTGTGGGCTTGTTCGCGATTGCTGGCCCACTCGACGACCCGCCAGCACGACCACGACCGCGTCCGCATCGATCGCCTCCCCTGTTCGTGTTGTCCTGCCTCTTGAGCCGTCGCGGGAGTGGTTCTCCGCATCCTGCTTCTTTCGCCCCGCTTCCCACTCCTCAGTGAGATACAGCTTGCCCTCATGCTGTGATGACGCCGACGGTCCATCCAGCTCTTCGTCCGCCTCTTGCAATCGCTCGGTGAGATCGGCGATCGTCATGGTGGATGGATTGAGCAACGTCTTGATCGCAATCGCGATCTGCTTGAAGCGGGGAGGCAGACTCTATAGCATCTTGGTTAAAATTTCCTCGTCTTTTACCTCATCTCCCAATGTAGTGAGGTGCACCACCAATCCATTGAGGCGCAGTGCGAACTCCTCGACGGTCTCACCGTCGTTGAACGGGGCGAGGTCGAATTTGCGACGCAACTGCTGTGTCGTTGCCTTCTTCACACGCTTGTCCCCGATCCGCATGGTCGCGATCGCGTCCCAGGCCTCCTTGGACGTCTCCTTCGAGCTGATCGTCGACACCATTTCGGGCGGGACCACGCTCACCAGTGCATCGAGCGCCATCATGTCTTTCCTGCTCATCGGCAGTGCCCTTAACGATGGTGTTCCATAGCGCTCTCGCCTTCAATTTCACCTTCATCCCGAGCGCCAGTGGGAGTAATTGGTCTTGGTGAGAACGGGGTAGTTATTCCCGCCGCCCACCTCACGAATTACTCGTTGGATCACGGTGCCGGAGGCCTCGGCTTTCTTGCTTCCATCGCCCATGGTCCTGGATGAAACTCGCTTTGATACCAGTTCTTAGAAAACTCACGCAAACACATTGAACACGATCTTGTTTGGTGCTGCTGAAAATCGGTTGCGTTTTCTATAGTCTTTGCACTGCTTAAATAGTAGTTTACATGGAAACTAATAAAGGCCTACACTCAGGCCACTAATTTAGCCTAAACTAATAAGGAAAACACAATATCCTCCTAAGCTAAGTACAATCTTCTCCTAAGCTAAGTCTAAGCCAATTAAGAAAAGTAAATCACAAGGATTATTCCTACAGACATTATCATACCCGCAATTGACAAATATAATGATTAAGAAGACGCACTAAAGTAACCAAGAGAAATACTCGATAAGGAAAAGTAATTGTGTCGCCTCGCTTGTGAAGACGACTCTCTGAAACCTCAACATCCTTCGGAATTTTCGATTGCGATATCTCCAGAGTATGCTTCAACGAATCAAGCAGACCAGAGAAGAGGTTCTTCAGTCCAGAAATCGAGTTCATGCTTCTCATAGGAGAGGGAGTTTTCTTCACGAACCACTCCCGATTTCACTTTATTCTTTCCTTTGGGTTTCGCGGAGAAGCCATTGAGAATCCATCAGAAGATTGAGATGGAGCCTCGTTCGACGGTGGTTGAGATTGCGGCAATGTGAAGAAGGGGATCACAGAGGATTTGTGGTTCTTGGTAGTGATATCTTCTCCATTATCTCTCTTCTGGGAATTCTAGAGTGTTGGTTTTTTTTGTGCGTAAGCTGGCGGACGTGGGTTATGATTGTAAACTTAATTCATTTTTTACTTTTAAAAAGTTTAATGGACACGTGGCATCATTAGAGGCACTACATTTGCATAATACTATAAAATAATTAGTTCAATATTAGTTGTTGATCTATCATATGTTTTCTTTTGTATCGAACCATTGTGTACAAACCATTCGATCGTGGTTTCCGTATGGTTCAGTTCGTATATTTGTCCAAACCGTCGGTTACGGTATACATCTTTTTTATAATTAGTTTATTACCCGTGATTTGCACGGCTTAACTATTTATAACTATTTTATATTAATAAGTAACTATTTGTAGTGGATAGTGTGATAGTGGGTAGTTTTACATGTTTATTATAACTTTAATATATTATAATTAATTATTATAGGACACGTGGCATCATATGAGGACACCTACATTTCCTTAGTAATATAAGATATTATGAAAATTATTTAAAAGAACAAACGGTTAAGAAATCGTTACCAATGAAAAGTGTCCATAACATCTTTGATACGAACTAAAATGGATGGCCCAAAAAGTAAGATAAAAGGCCCAGTAAAGCCCAAACAGGTGAAGGATTAGTGCTTCGGAAATATAAAAGGAAAAAGAAGCTTTTGCAGTAACCTTGGGAAACGGAATAACCATAGGGCAAAAAAATTCTCCTCTGGAAACTGCGCACGAAGAGACATCTGAAAGGAAGGGAAAAGGCTGGTATGATGCGTGTCGAATTATAACAGGGCCGTGCCACTGTTCGAGGACTGTAGCCATTGCAGAACGTCAATCGTCGTACACAGCCATCACGTCCCCCCTTGAACCCTGGAACATAGCATCACGCAGGCAACAGGGACCTCCTATAAAAAGGAGGAGACTTGGTCGTTTTTTAGGACAGACCCTTTTCTACATAGATACACAAGACGAAATGCGCGAGACGTCGATGGAGGAATATCTGTCCATATCGAAGAACCTAGACGTCGATGGAGGAATATCTGTCCATATCTGTCCATATCGAAGAACCTCCAGAAACTGCCGAATGTGTTTAGGAACGTCTATGACCTGAAACACAGGCCTGAGATGATGAAGGCAAGCAAGACGGTATCTATAAAAAGTAAAGGGATCTCAGAACACCCAGGAAGACCTCAAACAGAGGAAAAGCTAGTAGTCACGCAAAGGAGGGAGCCTTGGGGATCTATTTCGAGGGCCCCACAAAGGTTCATGCCACTGCAGAACAATCCGAAAGAGATCCTGACCTTAGAACGGAGGCAACCAGCGATGAGAAGGCCTGAGACCGAAACTTCAGGGCCTTCTAAACCTCATTCTAATTTATGTTGTCACTATCATAATAAATATCGGCACTATACTAACTGCTGCTATCATTTGAAGGACGAAATAGAGAGGCTCATCCAGGAAATTGCCCTAAAGGAGTCTGTCCGAGGTCCCGTTCCATATCCCAGAGCAAAATCCGAAGTTCTCCCTTCAGGACCTAAATGTCCAGCTCCGCGCTGGCAAGAAGACCTGAATCTCCCCCTTCGGGACCTAAAAGTGCAGCTCCCCGCTGGCAAGAAGACCCGAAGCTCCCCCTTCGGGACCTAAAAGCTCAACTCCGCGCTGGCGAGAATACCCAAAGCTCCTCCTTCGGGACCTAAAAGCCCAGCTCCCCGCTGGCGAGAAGACCCGAAGCTCCCTTTTCGGGACCTAAAGCTCAGCACCCCGCTGGCGAGAAGACCCGAAGCTCCCCCTTCGGGACCTAAATGCCCAGCTCCCCGCTGGCGAGAAGAACCAGAGCTCCATTTTTGGAACCCAAGAGTCCAGCTCCGCGCTAGAAAAGACTCGAAGCTCTACATTCAGGACATCCAGCTCCATGCCGATGTCCAGAGGTCCACGGGAGATAAAAGCCTAGTTCCATGCGGGAACATGAAGATCCATGGAAGACGTCCCGTGTTGATAAGGCTCCTAGCTGGGTGCTCAGACCCTCTAAAATCTCATTCTCTCTTATATGTTGTTGTTATTAGTACACATGTGCACCACCCTGACAGAACACACAAAGGTGCTAGCTGCAGTAGCAAAGGTTCGCGCCTCGTTCGCATACTAAGGTTCGCTTTTGGGGACCTCCAAACCAGCTCCATCCGAGCACAGGAAGGCCCATTGGATCTATTAAAGGAGCTCCATACTGGTATGAGAGATCTAAGATGCTAAGGACCGGCGGGTCATACCCTTTCATCGACAAAGGGAGGACGAGGACCTCCATACAACATTAGTAGGTCCAACATTGCGGCCATGGGGGCACCCACCACCATTTTCTCCGTAAAAAGGAGTGCACCAATCAACGCCCTCCATGATGGGAGCTCCCTGGGTCGTTGTCCCATGAGCTCCCACTGAATTCCATAAAGTTGTTATGCCAGGAAGAAATAGGCGAGAGCCGCGCCCATGGAAAGCCACCTCAACCTCGGGATTGGGAGCTATTGGGATCTCTCCTTAGGATCCTGCAGAACCTCATACCGTCATGCAACAACATGGAAGAGATCCTGGCCAGTCGGGAGACATCCCGTGATGAAAAGGGCTCTTAGCCGGAACTGCAGGGCCCTCTGAATCTCATTTTCATTTACCTTACCAATATTTATAAGTATATGCATCACACTAACAACTTCTATTGTTTGAAGGACCAAATAGAAGGACCCATCCTCGTATGAAGTCTAGGGAAGTCCATTGGGCATAGCCTCGACCAAGGTCTGAAGGCAGCCAAGAAGGGGCCCGGGGGATCTATGCCGACTAAAGGCAGACAATCCCCCCATCTTCCATTTAAGGATCCTCCGCATTGGCACGCGAAGGTCCGTAGGACCTCGAAGTAAGCTCCGCACTACCACCAGCTCCGCACTAGCATCCGAAAGCCCAACATACTTTCCGGTAGCAAAGTCCCTAAGCTTTTGATAGGGATCTATAGCCTTAGCTACTCGCCTGCATAAAAGATCCAAAGGGCCACAACGTCTGAAAACCTGAGCTTCATGCTAGCACATAAAGCTCTGCTGGAGGACAATTCCCAGCTCCGCTCTGACAAACATCCGTAGGATCTCAAAGCCCATCTCCTCGCAGGTAATATCCGTGGGACCTAAGAGACATCTCCGTGCTAGCACGCAGAGACATACCGCACTGATAAGGCTCTTAGCCGGAATTTCAGGGCCCTCAAAACCTTACTCTAATTTATATCATCAGAACCATAATAAATGCATGCATCATACTAACGACTGCTATTATTTGAAGGATGAAATCGAAGTGCCCTCCCTAGTGGAACAACTGAGGAAGTTCCTTGACCGTGGCATCAACCGAGGTCGGGAGGTAGCCAAGAAGGAGTCTGGGGATCTGTGCCAATCAAAGGCAGACAGCCCCACCTCCTCTAGACAAGGGCCTGCTCCATTTAAGGCTCACATCCCTATCATAATAGGAGCTCCAGGGCAGAGGAATCCAATTTACAACAGAACCCAAAATTGTTCACTTGAGCAGTCGAAGGACCGAGCCTCCGGAGATTGGGAGCCAGGGACCTCATTATTAACATAGGACAAAGGAGCTCCATTACTTCAAATTTTAGGCCTCCAACAAGAAGCCCGGATACTAAGCGAGCGGGCGCTATAACCACACGCTTAAGCGAGCGGACGCTATAACCACGCGTTCAAGCGAAACTGGCGCTATAACCAGGGTAAACTAATTATATCCCTAAGAAAATACCGCCTTGTCGGAATATACACATTTTATCATATAATGAAAGGTGCACCATAAAATATAATCGATGCCGAGGGTCGACGGACCTAAGGTGTACCCGACATCAAAGACTGATAGTCTGCAACGTGTGATGATCCCAAAACCCGACATCAAAGATAATAAATCTGCGACGTGATGATGCCCATAAGGGTGTACAAGATGCCGCCATTGACGGGCTGCGGTGTACAAGACATCAAAGGCTCTCAGTAAGCCTACGACGTGAATGGTACCTAAAAGCGAAGCTGGCACTATAACCAGGGTAAATCGATGAGGGGATCCTCTGGGTTAAAATTTTGTAGACCTAAAGTGTCTACCCAGATACTGAACTCGCTAAGGACAAAGAGAGCCTAGCGGAAAGCGACACCTGAGGACAATGACGACGGTCATCGCAACCGAGGGCGTGAATTCGTACTTGGCTTACGAATTGATAAGCGAGCTGGCGCTATAACCATGCATTTTAAGCGAGCTGGCGCTATAACCATGCCATGATAATAATGTTTCCAGAAACATCTATCAGATCCCACAATGACGAAAGGAAATATAATACAGGAGAAAGGGAACTCCGATGGAACGTGCGAACATGGGGAGTTAAGCTCCCCACACCATTATGTCTCGAAAGAACTGACAAAGTATTTTTTACAGGCTATCACAAGGATGAAAAGAGAAAAGGTTGTTACAAACGGAATGTCCCAAAAGGGCTAGGAGCAACGTGCAGTAGGACCTAGGGATCTCCTTCAAAATACAAGGCTCGAAGAGGAGCTCCGCCATCAGGTCCCTGTCAGGTCCTAAGATGTCTAAAAAAGGCATTACACCAAGTTCCCTGAGGAGGTAGAGACGACGTTCGAGATCAGCAGCGGGCCAGGACCTCTGCATGCTTCTCTGCAGCAGAGAGCCCAAAGTGAAGGTCCTCGAAGGCCTGCAGATCCCCTTGGGAGTATTCGGAAAAAGGAAGGTCCCGAAGAGCATACACGGCCCTAGTTCCCGAGGACTCAGCGCCGGAAGCCCCCATGAAGTAGTGCCGCATGAGACATGGGGCCCTTCAGACAAGCTTGGCGCCAATCCTCAGCCAGAAACCCCAAAAACTTATTCCTGGCAGTTGTAGGAAGAAGTTGATGCTGACAAATCTTGGCCCCTTATGTCTTCGCATTCGCTATCTCGAGTGCCATATGTGCCAAAGCTCTCGTCCCACTTGGTTTTCTCTCTAGCAAAGGAACTCCGCAGCTCCTCCCTTTCTTTCTCTACCAGTTCCATCTTAGCGTCAAACTTAACTACAGCCCAGTCAGCTGCGTTCTCCTTGGCGGCGAAACTAGCCTGAACTTGCTCCAAATGCACCTGAAGGGCCTGACCGCCATCTTCTGACTCTCAGGCTGACGACCGCACAACCATGTGATTTACCACAGCAAAAGGAAGCTCCATCAAGGAAAATACCAGCAGGAATGTAAGACCAGAAACATATCTTTGGGCAACCCTCTCCTTATTCCCATAGGAGGCCAAACGGCCTAGCACCTCCACCTCTTTTTCTCCTAACTGGCCTATGAAATCTGGGAGGTCTTTCTTTAAGGCTTTCACTTGTGAGGCGTCTATGCGTTTAAGGCTTTCACTTGTGAGGCGTCTATGCGGGCCTCCCCACTGTCACTCCCCGACATCGGCAACTTCGCTTGACCCCCTTGCTCAGCTTCGGTGGCGCCCCAGCTTCCCTCTTGGCCCTGTAAGCAAGAGCGGCTTCCGGAGCTGCCATGATCTCTTGGTCCTTAGGAGGAGAAGGAGCCAACTCCCCGCGGACATCTCTAGCTAGAGGAACCCCCGTGAAAATAGGAACCGCGGCAGGCGATCGGACCTGGGGAACCAACTAACATTTCTCCACATCAGCCAACAGAACGTGTCCCTTCAAGAGGTAACTGCGGTGGGGAGGTAAGGCCCATCTCATTATTTTACTCTAATTTACTTTTTGTCCCAAAAAACAAATTAGAGTAGGGGAGTGGTTGATACGGACGAAAATGGATGTCCCAAAAAGTAAGATAAAAGGCCAAGTAAAGCCCACATAGGTGAAGGATTAGTGCTTAATCGAAAATATAAAAGGAAAAAGAAGCTTTTGCAATAACCTTGGGAAACGGAATAACCATTGGGCAAAAGAAATCCTCCTTGGAAACTACGCACGAAGAGACATCTGAAAGGAAGGGAAAAGGCTGGTATGATGCGTGTCGACTTATAACAGGGCCGCGCCACTGTTCGAGGACTGTAGCCGTTGCAGAACGTCAATCGTCGTACACAGCCATCACGTCCCCCCTTGAATCCTGGAACATAGCATCACGCAGGCAGCAGGGAGCTTGTATAAAAAGGAGCAGACTTGGTCATTTTTTAGGACAGACCCTTTTCTACATAGATACACAAGACGATTTCTCTTTCAAGTGTGTTAGTTAGTTTCTTTCATATTCTTCAACATTTATTAGCGAAAGTGAGGATTGATCGAGTGTGTAATACATGAAGATATAGTGAAAGGAAGTTCCGCAGCGCCCCGTGGACGTAGAACCCAAAAGGGTTCGAACCACGTAAATCCTCGTATCCTTTTCGTTTACGTCCCCGCGTCCCCCCGTAAAAACAACACCTTATGCCCTTAAAAATCATAGTATTCGATCTACCGCTATATAAATTTACCCACACGTATAAATTTCGTTGATTGGGAGAGACTCATATCAATCTTCATCATTGATTTAAAATCTTTAGCAATAAATTGAAAACAAAAAACATGCGGTTGACTCATTTATATATGGAACATGAAAACCATTGACCCGATGAACCCTTGTGACACTAGTTCAGATCCTTGTGTGACAGCTTCGCTTAAGGAAATTGGCAGGGAGAATCGATCACGAAACACTCCTTCCGTAATCCTGAATGCCTCACCCTTGATTGTTAGACCATGAACTCGCCAGATAAGACATCTAGTGAAAGGTCTTGTATTTTTCTTTAGTATTCTCGCTCATTGAAGTGATTGTTAACGGGGTGAAATTGCATTCATATTTTAAGGAAGCCAAATCCTTCCTCAGATTCATGTTGGGTACTTTCCCTTGAAAAAAAAAATCATTATACATCAGAAGCAACAACTGATTGTTTGTATATCTAAGCTACGATGACAAGTCACGGCTCGTAAAAAAATGGACCAAGTGAGTAAAGCCTCATGCCGCCTCCGTTGGTGGAGCCCACGAGCCTGAATGCACTCACCGACTCGTCGCTATTGTTTGCTTTCAATGGAACTTTGCAGGCTTTGAGAGGCAAGCTGTGAAGGAACGCCTTACACTGAGATATTCTAAAGCCACAGCCACCTTCTCTAACAAGCATCGCCTCGGTACTCGAGAGCTTCGTGAGGAAGTAGCCATTGCCGTCTGTGGGGCGGGTGAGCAGAGAAATCTGAGCTGTCTCACATCCAAACTTGTCTAGGCCCACGCATTCCATCCGCACAACGGATCCTATGCAAGATTATTCGCATATATATATATATATATATATATGGTTTCATATTTATAAAGAAAACGTGAGCACCTTACCTGAGGAGTTATTATGTGGCATTGATCAATGACATATCAACATAAGAGGTGTCAATAGTGAATCACCTCTTGTATTGATATGACATGTTGATATGACACCACTCAAGGTCATGTAAGAGATGCTCAGGTGACTATCATAAGATAGTTATATAAAGGCTGATAACTACATATGATATAATAGAGATACCTTTGAGTGGGAAGAGACCGGGGCCTGACTTGCAGTAAACGATGCCTTGAACGCAAAAACCTCTGGGAAAATATGTTTCTGCAATTTTCTCTAATTGGTAGCTATAGCTATTTTTTGTGCAAATCAACAAAGATAACAGAAGAAAACAGACAACATGGGATGGTTTTCGCAAACCCATGGTCTGATTTTCTTTAATTTTTTTCTTTTCGGTGACCTTCAAACTGCAATTCTTGATAATTATTGCGAGTAGTTCTCCATTTGTCGTTTGTTTAAGATTGGTCAGAAGTCAGCACAACATCATCGATACTTGTATGCACGATGCAGAAATGGGAGGCACACATATATTATTTATTAAATTCACGTTATAAATTAGACGCATTTCTGACAATTAACTTGGGAATCTGTTAACAGTTTATCAAATTTATTGACTAAGACTTTAACTAACTAATTTTGTAAGGCAAGGCCCCCAAAAATTTTCTATACTAGCCACGTTGTTAGTTATACATAAACTAAAAGACCGATAAATACTAAAGTACCTGAAATAATTCAAATGAATGAGACATATCTACCTCATCTCTTCTTCTTCTCCTCCTTCCCTTCGTTTTTTTTCTTCCTGGGAAATCTCTTTCCATGATTCAATCGAGCTTCTTTCAGCATCTTCAACCACAGCTCATCGAATTGACTATGAAATCCTTCTTGATACCAATCTCGAATCTCCGAATACAGCTCTCTTGGGTTTTCCTCCCACAACAATCCGAGTTTTCCACAGCTTTCGACAACCCTTTTTCTTCTGTTTAATCCACCCAAAAGATTGCCAACCCTTTTAAGACCCCATGCTTCAGGTTTCAGCAAAGTCACAGGCGAAGCTGAGAGAAACTCACGCGCATCTCTAAGGCACGGTAGGACTTGTCCCTCAAGTAAAGCACAAGCAAACACTGCCACTCTATCACCCTCATCTTTGATAGGCAAACCGTGCAATGGAAGCTTCCATAAGTGGGGCCCAAAACTCGGGGCGACCCATGAGAAGACTCGATCAGTCATTGGGTCGTAGTAAGGTCTCGGGTCAGAAAGTGCGGCAGAGAAAGTACACAGCGTTCGAGCATAGTGAAGAAGCCAGCTTGGTTTCACACTAGTGGCTCCATGAATGTATGGCCTTTTAGTATAGAGTAGCTCGCTATATACCAGATATTCGGGCGTAGACTTGGAAACTGATGAATAGCGGTGGAGAAAAACGGTCTCTGAAACAGAACAAGCTTGGTATCGAACAGCGTTAACTTTTCCAACTTCCTCCGAGGGATTCGAAGCCGCTCCTTTGACTCGTTTCGCAACTCTATCAGCCCAGCCAGCACATATGGCCTGCCCTAAAATCTCTTCCTCGTTCAATGACAGAGGATGCTTATCGAAGGCAACCCTCCAAGCAGATTCTATTTCCTCGAGACTCCCAACGTTCCATGAGAATTCATGCTGCTCATGAGTAACATTGGCATTAAAGGCTAGCTGAAGGAGCTGTTTCCTTAGCTTGGACATTTCTTCCATAGTTTTGTAGTGCAAAGCGTTTTCGTTACAGAATTTTGTCTGGTCTTCAGACAGTTCAAAGCACTGGAGCGCGAAGGCAACGGTCAGAGCATCGCTCGTGGGGTTAGAGAATCGATCGCGCGAAAATTTAGCACTTTGCTTGAGTTTCTTGACCCTCGATTTTTCTTCCTTGTCCAAACTCTTCCTGCTTTTTTCAGAACAAGCTTCGTCAGCATCGCCATCATTGCTTCCTTCAAACTGCTTCACAAAGGGATTTGACAAGCTTAAAGCTGCAGCTGCTGCTACTGCATAACCCAAAACTAGATTCGCCCGAGCATGACTTTCCGATTGATGCATTATTTGAATAACTGTTAGAAGCATTCTCGAGTGACGGGGACTCATTGGATAGTGAGCCATGGCCTTCCCAATAGGAGTCAACCTTCCTTTCTCATCAAGTGCTTCAAGAATCTTAAGACAACGTTCTGCTTCTATCAAAGCGCTGGTCTCTGGCGGCGTCGGGAAAGGAAAATTTGCAACCTGAAAAATACACATACCATGTTCAATGCAAATAAATTGCACCAAATGATGTAACCAATAACAAAAAGATACATGCTACCATTCAAAGAAGATAACCAGAAAAAAAAAAGACAAATAAAGAAACTTACCTTGCTAATATTCATGGATTTCATAAGAAGGACAACACCATCAACCGGCACTTTTAAAATTTCAGCACAAGAGAAATCTGGAAATATATTGCTGAATACTGCTGAAGAATAGAGGCGATAGCAGTGCCCTGGCCCTGTTCTTCCAGCTCTTCCAGCTCGTTGGGCCGCAGAAGCTTTACTTATCCATTGTATATCGTAGGTTTCCATGCCATTAGAAGAATTGTAATTCTTGACCTTTTCTCTGCCAGTGTCAACGACATACTTTATTCCCGGGATTGTCAAAGAGGTTTCAGCAACATTAGTAGCAACAACGACAAGACGCTCCCCTTCCTCGACCTTTTCAAACACATGAAGCTGGGATGACGCTGGAAGCATAGCATAGAGCGGTAGAACTCGCATTGGACCAGCCGGCGATTCCTTCTCCTTGCATGGATTTTGTTCAGCATCTATACGAGACTCGTGTGAAACATCAGTGCTAAGATCAGGTTTGGCATCTAAGGCTTCAAACGCGGCCTTCAGCGAAGCAAGTGTTTCCTCTGTTCCGAAAACGTCAGACTCCAACGTTTCCAAATTCGATTGATTTTCTTCGACATCACTGAATTCCAGATCACTCTCTTCGTCTGAATCATAGGGAACATCCGATTCATCTTCAGAGATAGTATTATTACTGTCATCTGCGAAAGAACTGAAACGTTCGGTAAGGTCATGGCTGGAGTTTCCTTGAGATTCAAATGCCTCGCTTATCTCTTTCATATCGTTTTCTGCGGACCTATTTTCTTCGCCGTTTCGAGATTCATCCCTGCTCCCTTTCACAGCATTAGAAACAATCTGCCGAGAAGCTCCACGTAATCTCTGACAGAGGTACTCTACTTCTCTCTGACCGGTCACAAAGACAAGGATACCCCCAGGAGGCAACCTCTTGTGAATCGATAGAACCTTCTTATAAGCTTGACCTATATAATCAACAATCTCAGTCTTCTTAGAGAAGTGCACGGTAACAGGATATTGTCTGGTTGGAATCTCTATGACAGGTGGAGGATTTCGAAAGATTTTCTGATTAGATACGAAATCTTCCACACGGAGTGTGGCACTCATCAGCACAAGTTTCAAAGGGTATATTCTTTGACCACGTGGAATAGTTTCACCATAAAGAATCCTCTTCAGCTGTGCTTCATGCTCCCTCTACAAGGAATCAAACAAAGTTCACCACTTAGTCAAACATTAAGAAGAATGGTACGAAGTCAAAATCAAAATAATAATTACAGCATGCTATGGGGCATTACTTGTCGCTCTTGGATAACTCGTGAAAGCATTCCAATAAGAATATCTGTATTCAAACTCCGCTCGTGAGCTTCATCCAAGATAATCGCAGAGTACCGTTTCAGAAGAAAATCACTCTACAGCACAAATATCTATGGTTAGTAAAAGAAACATCAGCAAATAAAGTAAAAGGAGAAAGCATACAACAATGTTACAATGAAGAAGTTCAAGATACCTGAACCTCCCGAAGTAAAATTCCATCAGTCATAAATTTGATCGAGCAATTTTCTCCAACTCTTCTATCATGCCTAACTTGAAATCCGATCTCCTTTCCCAGTTTAAAACCAAGTTCAAATGCCACTCGCTTGGCAGTTGAAAGCACAGCTACACGACGAGGTTGAGTTACGCCAATAATTCCTCCTCCATCAGTGAGATGATTTGCTCCAAAACCAGCCTCATAAAGAAACTGAAAATAAAGATGTCACTACAGCAACACAACAATGCAACATAACTGTTTCCTTAAATTTGAGGGAAATCAATGCAATCAATTTACCTGAGGAACTTGCGTAGTCTTACCACAACCAGTCTCACCACATATAATAACAGCATTATTCTCTTTTATGGCCTCCATTACTTCTTGTTCCATCATAACTATGGGGAGTCCTGTCCTTTGCTCTTCAACCTCCTGAGGTCTTGAAACATGAACTACAGTCGGGGCAAGGGCAACTAAATAATCTTGTGTGGAGCAGTTGGCGTGGTTATTTTCCCCCTCGCGATTGTGATTTAAGTCCGATGATCCTCTGTTGTTCTGAGAATGCAAGTAAATCCATGTCATAAACGGAATAAAATTGCATGTGCATAAATAAATGTAAGAGAATGAGCCCTGCTAATTCCAATATTTAATACAGAAGGCAACTAAAAGTAAGCATGCACCGCACTACTTCCAACGTTTAACAAAACAGACAACTAATGAACAGAAGAGTTATAATTTACATACCATACAGTTAACGACTTCTCGTGGGGGACTTTCATGCCTAGAATCCTGCTGAATATCAGGTGTTGAGGGCCCACCAACCACTTCAGCAACCATGCGTTCATCACCTTCATCAGTAACCAAAGGTTCCTCATCTGATTTTACAGAGACGGACGATACCTCATTCAATTCTGCTGTTTCTTTCACCAATGAAGAAAGAAAATTTTCACTTCTATTGTCTTCGACTGGAGACTCGGTTGTCCCCTCGCCCGCTCCAACAGCAGCAGATGGTTTGTTCCCTGCCCTCTTCTTTGAAGGTCGAGCAGTACCCACCACTTCAAGGCCGACCTTTGAAAACTCAACCTCTCGACTTCGTTTTTCACGGACTGATTCAACCTATTGATCAATTGGACAGCTAAAAAAGCTGCGAATAGATTTTACAAATTAAATATTACCCAAAAATAAAAGGGCATGCCTGTCCCAAATTCCTTGAAGACCACATAAGCGGATACAGGTCTTCCCGAATCTTGTATTTCCTTAATCATGAGATAGACAACAAACAACCAATCATCAATAACGAACATATTTCGATTAAAACAAATGAGTTCAAATGCATTCGGCTGAGGGAGAAACGAAAATGAGGGGAAAGCACAAAGTTGTAGAAGTTTCCTACTCCAACGCCTCAAAACTTTTTTGAAGCAGCAAGTGCTTCTCCTTCTCCTCCTACGCATCATAGCATTGACGTCACTCAAAATAAAAATGAGCTACATTTTCTATTCAACACAAATCTGCATACCTCAAGTTTCTTCAGCTTCCTTTTCTGAGACTTGCTTAGCTTACAGTCGCTCTTCATGTTGTGGATTATCAACTATTAATCAGGGACGGAATCAGAGGGAGGTCAGGGGGTCGACAGAGCACCCGGCGGCGGGCGCTACAAGGGTTGTTGTGGCGTCGGCATCGATTTTTATTTTTCTTTTTCTTTTGAGAAGATTAGTGTGGAGGAAGAAGATTAAAAAGAAACCTAAATTGACCCTTATTGGGCTGCCTTTTAAAAATATTATCGTTTAATTACGCAGGCCCATTCCAATTAAATTACTAAAATCTAATTAATATTCGAGAATCAGCCCTAAATTAAGGAAATGAAATAAAGTTTACTAAAAATATCAATTTTAGTATATATTTAATAATTTAACAAATTAATTTACTAATTGCACTATCTCATAACTAGCTTACATCTATTAAATGTTTTTATGACCAATCATATGCATAGTAACAATAATTTTATTTCAAAAAAAATAATAAGGTATGTAAAATAATTTTACTGTAAAATTAAATTAATACTAAAAAGACGATTATTTCCATTTATATCAATTATATTGTGTTAAAACAGTTATTTAATGGAACGATGAAAAATTGTTTTAATATATATGCATCAAAGTCAATGTAAAACATACGAAACTATTTTCATTGTTATCAAATAATTTTCAATGAACTCATATAAGACATTTTAAATATTTTATCACGGATGTAAAGTTTTTTAAAATTTATTTTAAACGTAAGTTTTAAACCAAAATTTAATTTATGGTTCATGGCACTATAAAATGTAATCTCATGTATAGAATAAACATTTTATACAAAACATCATTTTGAAAGCATTTTTCGACTCTCTAAGTTATAATTTCTGATTCTGCCATTATTATAATATGTAAAAAATATATGTTATGAAAAAGTATACATTGAAATTTTACAAATGCTTGTCGTTTTGTATTATTTTGTTTAAATGTGGTATATGGCTTTGGACCGAAGGTTTTGTTCGAGAACCGGAACCAATCCCGTCGGAACATTGGACAGGAACCGGTAAACCATAACGGCTAGAGCATAGCCGGAACCGGTAACGACTATAAATGGCTCTTCTATTTATGTATTTTTTCTTTGCAGACCAATTTTTCTATACCTATCGAAAACAGTATAAAATACCACCATACTTCACTATTGTTCACATTTAATCTCCAAAACTCTCCTAATCTCTCAATTTAATCTCTCTCGCATTATACGAAACTACACAAATTACTACACACACATACACTCAAAACACACACACACTTTATTTTACTAACATGGCATCAAGTTCGCACTCGAACGGCGATATTTTTAGTTATCTTCGTACACGTATGGCCCATACGCCTGACGAGGTTGATGCCGACGATAACGACATCGAGGAGACGGAAGAGGACGACGCGGAACTGGACCGAGCCAAGAATCCACCACGGTCACGGCGAAATCACACACCCGGACGAAACGCTCCAAGATTTGGCTACATTTCAACCTCGAACTCGAACCCGGTGACACCACCAAAGGTAACGCTGTTTGTAAAATATGTCGTGCGAAATATAAATATAGAAGTGGTGGTAACACGGGTGGTATGGGATCTCTGAAAAACATTTAACCGGTTTTCACAAATTTGATTCAGTAACATTACAGCCCATAATAGTGAGCGTACATGGCACGCTCTTTCGACTAGCTTCTAGTTCTTTAGTAGAACGCGAGCGGGAAACTTTTTATACATAACAGTAGGAATTTCGTTCACTAGGGAGATTTCGAAGATGGCGGTAGTTAAGTGCTATGAATATTTTAGAAGTCCAAAATATTTATTCTTAGTCTTTTGTATTTCTTTATGATGTATTTAATGTGTTAATTCCTAGTTGTTTGTGTTGTGATTGTAATGGGCTTGTTAGGGGCTCAATGGGCTTAATATATTTCCAATGTATTTAAGCCTAAACCCCAACCATTATTAGTCTAAGTTTCCATTTACACACTAGACCTCTAAAGCATACTATTCGCATTCAACGAAGGTTTAATCTGTTGAAGTGTTCTTGGATAATCTGGAATTACAAGTGGTGTCAGAGCAAGCGTGTAGGTGAGGGAACTTCATTACAAATGACAAAAAAATCGAGTTTTGAGCTATTTCTGCAGAGTTCTCAGATTTCGTCACGCAGACAAAAATCGAACTTTCCAAGCTGTTTTTCAATTGTTTTCTGGGCTCTTCTAGTGTTACTTTGCATTTCTATCAGTTCTGTGGATTTTCAGTCGAGTTGCTGCCGATATCAAGCTTTTGGAAATATTTCAGTCTGTGAAGAGAATAAACCTCTGTTCTTCGTTCTGTTTCTATGTTCGCAAACGGCGCTGTATTAGGGTTTTAGGTTCTCGAACTCAAGGATTTCTACCTATTTCACGGGTCTACTCTCACAAGGCTACTTTGCGAATCAAGTCCGCACTCCTTGGTTGGCGAATTCTAAGGTTCGTGCATCGTCACACTTCGCGAAGTACCATTTTTCGGGTTCGAAGCTCACGAGCCGTTAGATTTTCAAAGATCAACGCCTCAGATTCAATTTCACACTTCACGAATCCACTCCCCACTTCGCAAACTCAGATCACTTTGCGAACTCTAGACCACTTCGCAAACTCGGACCACTTTGCGAATCCAGACCAAGTCGCGAATCGTCCTCATGAACCCAAACCTGTTTCCGAACTCAAAGAACTTGTTCACTTAACGAGTTGAGTCACTTCGCAATCCAACCTACTTCGCGAACTAGTCTGTCTTCGGTCACGAACTGGACGGAAGCCTCTGTCATAGATGGACCAGGTCGACTGATGTCGCCTGTTGACAACCCATGAGCTAACACCGGCTCCTCAGGTTGGCTCGTAGTCACTTGAGGTTGTGACTGTTCGAGACTTCCACCCAATCCTTGAGGTGAATCATTAGGATTCTCCTATATGGGTGTTGCGGCAGGTTCTGTTTGAACCTGCGAACCAGACACCGGTAGGATGTGCTACGGCTCAAGATTGAGCGATGACATGTCAGCAGCACTTGAAGGAATGATCGGCGTGGTGTCTGATGTGGTGGTGACGGTGGTGAAGAGGGACTCGAGTTGTATGCTTAGTCTTCTAGGAGTCCGTCTTATCCGTTGAATCTCCTCATCGGACTCCGTGTCGGATGAGGTGGCTGTGTGAGGAGAGGGTTCACGTGCAATGTCCTCGTCACCAGTGGAAGTGAGCTTTGCCCCGTTTCTGCCTCGGGCTGTGCTTCTTGTTGATGAACCTCCTCAATTGGCTCTTCGAGCACGCCTACATGAATAGACATTTCCACTTTGAGCTCCTGAAGTTGATCTTCAGCTTCCATTTCGAGAGCCACCTCGTCGATCATCGTGGCATCCATATCTGCATACGGGACATTCTTCGATCGTTTGTTCTCCTTTTGCCTGATCTGTTCTGCAAGGTCATTCCAGATCAGCTGAGCGAAATCGTAATTCTGGAGAAAGCAATGCCGTGAAAGATCCTCAGAATATTTCCGTTGCCTTTGTTGAAACCAGCGTGCTTTGGCGACAAACACTTATTGATGACACCGAAGAGTGTCTTCCATGGATGTGGGATGTCGTTGCTCTGTACCTACGCGAGCTTGGTGAGCGGTGGACGGTATCTCATGTGGAGAAAATCTTGTATCATCTCCGTATCCGTCGGCAGAGGATCGTAGTTTTGGCTGAACGGAAGGTCCAGGACAAGTCCAAGATCGTTCTTACTGAAGCTTATGTGTCTTGTGGCGACCACCGTTGTAAATTGGTAAGTGCCGTTGGCTACGTGACTCTGTATCCGTCCCCAAAACTGTTGGAGATAAACCATTGGTACCGAGGCCGTCACGGTGAGTGCGTGCCAGAGGGGATGGCCTTGTAGTATGGATATTATGATTTCGTCAGGACAACGAAACGTAGTCAGATCTAACTGAAAGTTCGTGTCCTAAACTTTGAGGTACAGATTATGGTCATAAATGTGATTGTATTGATGGTAACCATCCATCTGAAATGATAAGAATTAGGAAACTCATTAGATAATTGAGTCGAAATTAATTTGAAGAATAAATGATTCGGCACATAGGTATACGAAAATGAACATTGAAGAGATAATGACATTTCGACAATTGTATGCAAGTCATATGGAATGGTTAGTCGAAAATTTTTACTAAGTGTTTAATATCACTGTTCACTCCGTGCTTTTTGTCACGCGAGAATTGAAATTCTCAATTAAATGTTTAAGTGCAATTTTGAAATTAAAATCCCCGTTTAATTTTGCGATCGAAAATTCTATTCGCTAAGTTTCGCTACAGTGGAAAGGACTTAGAGAATTTTTCTAAGTGTTTGAACTTTGAAAAGTGGTACTGTAGGCGAGAAGTTTTACGATCGAGAATATTGATTTCCGTGTAAATTTACGATCGAGAAAATTGATTTCCGTGTAAATTTACGATCGAGATATTTTTCGTGCATGAAAAAAATTTTCGCTGTGAAAGTTATCATGCGAGAAACTATTTCGATTTTTAAAAAGGATTTTTCGCTGCGAAATTTCACGATCGAGAAAATTTTCATCGAGAAACTAAGTCAAACATCGAGAAAATTTTCGATCGATCAAAATTGCCGCCGCGTGCTTTTACGATCGGGAAATTTTATCGTCGAAAAATTAATTTTATCGCCGCTAAAATTTTCGACCGAGAACGAAATTGAAATAATTACTATTTTTGTAAGTTTTGCGCTCGAAACTTATATTGCCCTATTTGATCTACTTCGTTCAGTAATCTTTGCGCTCGCATAAAATCAAAATTCAATTTCTCCATTGTAATTATCTTTTAATCTACGTTATCTAACTTAGTGACTAAGTCAAAAGTTTAGGGATCGAAAAACTTTTACAATGCAAACATTAGATCAATTGAAATTCAATTGACGCTGTTTGCGAGCGAGAAAGTTCGTCGACGCCTTTAAACGTTAAAAACCAAGTTTAGTCTATCTTTGAATCGAACTATAATAACGCAGAAAATCAAAACAATCTACCCTAAAAAACGATCAGGAAACTTCGAAACTATCTTAATATGCAGTTTTTATCCTAGATTATGCCTAGAGACTGGTCTTTAACCACTGCGGACTAGCATTCGTGTTTCCGCATTATGAACAGACGAGAAATTATCATCAAATCGTGCGAAAGATTGCAGAAAACAGATGCAAACAGAGTTTAAACACACAAAAATCCCTAAAGTATGTCGAATCTACCTCTCAAAGACGAAGATTTAGTGAAAGTATGTAAGATTTTGTAAGATTACGACTTTCGTCTTTCCGGAAAAAGTTTTTCGCAAGAGAAAAATTATCGACTGTTGAGTTTTGCGATGGATGGTTTTGCGTGTATTTGGGGATTTTCGACTGCAAGCATTAATTTTGCTAAATGGGCTGATAAGACGTTTTCCGATACTTAACCATTTCTAGGCTCATTACTGTTTACGATCGAGAAACTTACGATAGAGAAATTTCCTTTGGTTGCTACTTAATTTTCGCTAGACAAATTCCGATCGATAATTTTATTTGGTTCATGTTTAATTTTCGCTCAACAATATCAAAGCGAAAATTATCACTTGGTCCCAAATCAATTTTTGCTCGAGAAGTTGTGAATGAAAATTACGAAATTACTCGAATTTCTCGATAGCAAGTTTTTCTAAGTTTTCAGTTTGACCCTGAGTTCAAAAATAAACCACATAGTTGCTCCCCTATATATGTAAATAAATGTAATTAACTTCCTGTAAGATTAGTGACATCCGACTCCCTATTCAAATTTTGTAAATCTGCAATCCTTAAAGCAAAAGATGTCGAGATTATTAGAGTTAATTTTGGAAGCAATTTTTCTATTTAGGCCCCCCTGACTTGTTATACCAATGTCGTGAGCTCCAAAACGCGAAGATTCGTGAAGTCCTCATCTAAAGTGCGTTGTACAAGGAATACCAAATTGGAATTTTCTGCAACACTTAGAGAAAGATCATCAAAATTATTTAGAGTTCAAGGCATAAGTGTTGTAAATGCTCCCCCTTAAATAGTGCACCTTAATTGATTGATCAAGCAAGTACATAAATCAATCTAAGTAACAATTTAAGAACATGCGATTTATCAAGATTAGCCTAGATACATGGTCCCCTAAACATGTGTAGAAGATCAATTCTAAATTGTGCATTGATTTCATTAGTTGTCCTTGTAATTAGGGGCTTTATTTGTATTAGTCCGTAGATTAGGACTAGATAGATATTTATACCAAGTGTGTTTGGTATAAATACTTTTAATCAATCGCAATCAATAGAGGAAGTTTTGGAAATTGATCCGAAAGGCTTGCAATTATATTTCTAGAGAGAGAAACAACAGTAACTTTCTCACTCTACTCGAATCCTCTCTCTTGTTCTTCATTTGAGTTTTTCGATCGAATCTTAATGTTGATCATTATCATCGAATTACTCAGAATTCCTGCCTAGGATCATAGAGTTGTTAATCGTAGGACCTAACAATTGGTATCAGAGCAGATTCGTTCTGTTTTGGATAGAAAATTGTTAGAATTGGATTGGAAATCTTTTTTTGATTTCTGTTCATCGAAAATAGTTTGGCACGAAAAATTATTTTCGATCCAATAGCTTAATTTTGTGCTTAATTGACTTGAATTTGGTGTTTCTGTGGTTGTTTAAGTGGTAGATCGTGATTGCGATCAGTTCTGTAGCGATTTGAACTTCGTTTGTTGGATTAGGTCGATTCTGTGACTTACTGTTGGCGAAGAACATGAAGAACACGTTCTGATTTTGATTAAATTTGACATACTTTGCTTCATAACGTGTTTAATCGCTTGTTCGTGCGTAGTTAGTAAATGATTGCGAGCAATTATCTGAAATTTCACTGTCTAATTGGTTGTTTTTGCTTGAATCTGTGTTAATCGTATTCTGTGATTTTTCTCGATCGTTCTAATTTTTTTCGCGAGGTTTACGATCAGATTAATTTCTCGATCGAAAAACTTGGCGCGAGAATTTTTCTCGATCAGAATACGAAGTCAGAGCTAGAATCGTCAGCACTAGAAACGACTTTAGTTAGAAACATTTCTCGAGCGTTATTCAGTGAAAATCTTTTTTCGAGAGAGACCAATTTTGACTTTGCATGCGTAAAAACTTTCTCTCGAGAAACATTTTCGGTCAGACCTTTAAAGTTTGACCAAGCTAAAAATCATTTACACGCGAGAAACTTTTCTAGTCAACAGATTTATTTTGACTTGTAGACTAACGTACTGTTTCTTTGCGATCCAAATAAATTCACGATCCGAAATTTTTCTCGACCGAACGATTTTGGGCAATTTATTTCGCTCGAAAAATATTTCGCTGACAGACTTTCTCGCATGAGAACAATACACATTATATTCAATTTTGACAAAATTATTTTCGATCAAACTTTAAAGATTGAATCAAAAATAATTCTCGAACTATTTTACAAATCAAACGCTACTAACGAACTTTGTCACGTGTGAAGCACATTACATCATCTTCAAACCTTCAAGACACTTAACTAAGATCCTTCAACAACTCTACTACAAAACAACAATGGATGCATACTCGCTTGGAAATGACAATCGTCCGCCGATCTTGCTACGTGGCGAATACACCGTTTGGAGACGCCGCTTCCTCAATTTCATCGCTTTAAAAGATCAAGCCGAGAATTTGCAAAAATCACTAGAAGAGGGACCCACACAGTTTTGGGTGAATGTCCCCGGTGATGAATCGATAACTCCTCAAATTCCCGCATCTAGGCAACTGAAGGAGCCTAGCGAGTACTCAATCGAGGAAACGGCTCGAGCTAACGCTGATCTAGTAGCTATGAATACCCTCATACAAGGCATCTCCAACAACATGTATAAACAGATTGATAGCCTTTCATCGGCTAAAGGAATGCGGGATGAACTGCATGGGATGATGCAGAGGACGGAAGTTGGCATAAAGGCCAAAAAGGCGAACATTCTCACAGCTTACGACTCCTTCAAAGCAAATCCGGAGGAAAGTCTATATGAGATCTACCAAAGATACCTCACTCTTCTCAACGAGATGAGGAAGATAGAAATCACGAAGACCAACATGGAGACAAACATCAGATTTCTCTCTTCCCTGCCCACGGAATGGAAAAAGATATCCACTCAAATTCGACAGAATAAAGATCTAGAGGAGCTGGATATCCATGCCATGTTTGACAATCTCGCACAACATGAGGATGATATAAGCGAGATTCAAAAGGAGCAGAAGGGCAAAAGATCGAAGACACGGTCGCCTTAGTCTCAGAGAATAGGAGCTCAAAGTTAGGAAAAAGAAAAGATCGTTAGGCCTCCTTCACCTTCAGAGTCGGAAGAAGAATCAGACTCCGACGTTGAGCCAAATATAAAAGCCCTAGGGAAGCAGTTGGCCTTGATAGGAAAGATAATGACCAGAAGTACTTCAAGAAGAAGTCTTCAACCTCAGCCAACAGACTTCGGACTACAAGCTCTAAAAATGAAGAACGTGCACCAGAGAGCTCCGAAGTCAAGAACCCAAAAGAGGCTAACAAATGCTACAACTGTGGCAAGCCAGGTCACTTTGCCAGAGAATGCGCTCTTCCGAAGAAGAGAGATGCCAACTACTACTCCAGGAAGTTCCAATTACCTAAACAGAAGGAAGCTGGAGTAGCTCTCATGGCCGAACAAGACCAATGGCTCGAGGATACGTCGAGTTCTGAAGAAGAGAATTTAGCCATCATGGCCCTTCTCGACAATGAATCGGACGCCGAAAAATCCAATCTTACGGACGACGACAACGCATCCACCTCGTCACAAGAGATCCATCATGTGTGGTACCTCGACTCTGGTTGCTCCACACACATGACGGGAAGTCAAGAGCTGCTGAGCAACTATAAAGACCGACTGAATGGAAAAGTCAGGTTTGGAAACGACTCAGCCCCAATTCTAGGACCTGGGGATATCATTCTGGAGAATCTGACTATAAAAGGTGTCTCATACGTCGAAGGCCTCCGCCATAACTTGTTCAGCCTAGGCCAGTTCTGTGACAAAGGGTTCCAGGTGGTCTTTCATGCTGACCGGTGCAGAATTTTGGATAGTCATGACATAGAACTCCTACAAGGACTTCGGAAATCAAATCTATACAAGATAAACCTGACATCTGTGCGGCCCTCGACAGCTGTGTGCCTCATATCTCAGACTGTGATTCAGAGGAACAGCTTATGGCATCAACGCATGTCTCATCTCAACATCAAAGCTCTTCAACGTCTCTCAACGAAAAAGTTGATTCATGGTCTTCCAACTATAACTTTACAAAAGGAGCATCATTGTTCGGCGTGCCACTTAGGAAAAATGAAGCGAGCATCTCATCATATCAAACAAGTGGCCTCTACTTCACGTCCTCTGGAACTGCTACATATGGACCTCTGTGGACCAATGAAGAGCATAAATGGACGCAAGTATCTGCTGGTCATAGTCGATGACTATTCTCGCAACACATGGACAAGGTTTCTCCGAACAAAAGATGAGACAGGGGACTTGATCGTCAATTTCGTGAACTCTACTCAAAATTTGCTACAGCATACTATCCAAATCATTCGAACAGACAATGGCACTGAGTTCAAGAACAGATGTCTCAGTGAATTTTATCAGAAACTTATAAGTCAACAATTTTCAGCCGCCAAGACTCCTCAACAGAATGGAGTAGTCGAACGAAAGAACAGAACACTAGTGGAAGCCGCGCGTACGATGATCATCCACTCTGGACTTCCACATTTTCTCTGGGCGGAAGCAGTAAATACCGCCTGTTTCACTCAAAATAGGACGGTGGTTCACAAGCGCTTTGACAAGACTCCGTACGAAATTATCAACACACGAGTACCCAACATTTCATTCTTCAAAGTCTTCGGGTGCAAGTGCTTTGTGGCGAATGACCGAGAGCAACATGCTAAGTTCGATCCTAAAGCATTCGAAGCCACTTTCGTCGGATATTCTTCAACCTCGAAAGCGTACCGAGTAGACATGGCTTCTGGTCACTTCAGTCCAGGACTCGTGTTCAACCCGATGGCTCCTGCACACCTCAGCTCAGGACCCATACCTAACCAGATAGCTTCTGAATATAACAGTTCAGAACCTGTTTTCACTGGTGTGTTGGCACAAAACCAACAGAAGATGGCAACAACTCCGAATTTAACGTCAGAAGAAGCAACGAGACTTACAGTAGACTATTTGGACTCTCTCTTCTAGCCAGTATATCGGTCACACACTGCTACACCTATAGTGGATTCTCCACCCGACGAGACCGACGTACCAAGTGCTTATCACGTCCCTACCTCACCCGATTCAGAATTGCCACAGAACAACGAAGAACCTACAGCCGTTATTGAGGAAGAATCATCGAAGACGATCGTTCCAAATGCAGAATTGGAACTTCCTCACGCAATTGATCAAACAGAGACTACTGGAAATTTAGACCCACAGATGGCTGATGCATCGTCTTCAGCCTTGCCTCATGAGCGCAAGTGGACTAGAGGTCATCCGGTTGATCAGATAATTGGCGATCCTTCGGATGGAGTGAGGACACGTCGTCAACACAGTCTCTTCAGCTGCTTCTTAAGTAAAAATGAGCCTACCAAGGTAGCAGACGCACTTCAAGACCCGGATTGGGTAACAGCGATGCATGATGAACTTCATCAATTCGAACGTCTTCAAGTGTGGACCTTAGTACCCCGTCCACATGGGAAAACTATTGTCGGAACCAAATGGGTGTTCAAAAACAAGAAGAATGAAGATGGTGAAGGGATCCGGAACAAAGCAAGGCTAGTTGCGAAGGGATACAATCAACAGGAAGGCATCGACTACGACGAGACATATGCTCCTGTTGCCCGAATCGAAGCTATCCGTCTTCTCCTGGCTTTTGCGGCTCAGAAAGACTTCAAAGTCTATCAAATGGATGTTAAGACCGCCTTTCTCAACGGCGTGTTAAAAGAATAAGTCTACGTCGCTCAGCCGGAAGGCTTCGTTGATCAAGAACATCCCGATCACGTCTATCGATTGGACAAAGCTCTCCATGGACTAAGACAAGCCCCACGTGCTTGGTATGATGTCCTGAGTGAATTCCTCGTGAAGTCTGGATTCATACGAGGAACGATAGACACAACTCTCTTCATCAAAAGGCAAGACAAAGATCTGATGGTCGTTCAAGTATACGCGACGACATCATCTTCGGATCAACTAATCCACGACTTTGCACGAAGTTTGGAGATCTAATGAAAAACAAATTCGAGATGAGTCACATGGGAGAGATGCAGCTCTTCTTAGGAGTACAAGTCAGGCAACTCGAAGATGGTTTTTCATCAGTCAGACAAAATACATCAAGGATATTCTGAAGAAATTCCATCAAGATCAGAGCAAGCCTCTCAGCACTGCTACGTCACCAAGCTGCAAGTTGGATGCCGATCCCTCTGGCAAGACGGTCGACGTCACACCGTATCGCATCATTGTTTGATCTCTTCTCTACCTCACTTCGAGCAGGCCGAATATCATATTTGCCACCTGCTTATGTGCCCGTTTCAAGCCGATCCCAAAGAATCTCATATGCTCGCGGTTAAAAGGATTTTGCATTACCTTAAGGGCACTTCTACCCTTGGACTATGGTATCCAAAGGGTACGAACTTCAAACTTATAGGCTATACTGACGCTGATTATGCAGGTTTCCGAATGGACAGGAAAAACACGTCCGGTGGCGCTCCAATTTCTAGGCAAAAAGCTGGTCTGCTGGTCTTCCAAAAAGCAGAACTGTGTGTCAACTTCGACGGCCGAAGCGGAATACGTGGCTGCCGCCAGTTGTTGCTCCCAGACGCTGTGGATGCGGACTCAGCTTCGCGACTATGGGTACACATTAAATAATATACCCATATATAGTGATAGTCAAAGTGCCATTGCTATTACTTGCGATCCTGTTCATCACTCACGCACAAAACACATAGACATTAGATATCACTTTATCAGAGATCATGTAGAAAAATGCACCGTATATATGTATTTCGTGAACACGGAGTACCAACTAGCTAACATTTTCACCAAGGCATTGGATGAAAAAGGATTTCAATTCGTTGTCGGAAAATTAGACATGTTGAATCTTCCGTAATATGTGCTTTATCTGATCTTTTGTGCTATTAAATGTTCTATGCTATGTGTTTTCTTTGCTTATATGCTTTATCTTGCGTGAACTTAATAAAAATAATTATTAAAATACTATACATATACCTATAATATAGGGGAATGACGAAATCCTTTAGGATGCTTTGATCTAAAGTCACTTAGAATTTTACCCCGACATGCGATCGATTTAATTGCTTAATTTTGTCAGTCTAAGTCGCATTCTTGTGTCTAAAGGCCATTAGGTTACTCCACTAGATACAAAGCCACTATACATATGTGAGGATTCAAGCTTTTTTTTCCTTTCTTTGGATTTATTTCTGGAGTGAGTCACACATCAATTGCTTGTCTTAACTAGTGATACTTGGCTTCATACTCACCTTGCCTTAGATCGTTAGGAAAATGATAAGGGCGCTTAGGTTATTCCTCACTCGGCCTTATAAAATTTTTTTCTTGTAATTAGTACTATCCATTTTGAGCCTTTTCCGATGCCCTTTTCTTCCTTTGAATCCCATTCCTAGCCTTCAATGTATTATATACTCTTCGGATGGTTGTCAAACGAGAAAAGGAGGAGAAAATAAGGAGGATGATGACAAAAGAAGGCATTGCTCAACGCGCAATCAGATCAAAGGAACATGCCTTCCGACTATTTTTTTAGACGGAGGCATGGATCCTGCTATGAACTTATCCAATGATAATCTCGTACGCTCGTCAGAACGACGGGAAAGAGGAGCACCACGAAGTGAACTTCTCCAACGATAATCCGATCTTATATCGAGAAACGAGAAGAGGAGCGCAGCCTTGGGTACGAATTCCATAACCGTGAACTTCTCCAAAAAGATAATCTCTGAAACCTCTCTAGGGATTAAGAGAAGAGGAGCACGGTATCGGCCCGAGAACCACCAAGAAGAACTTCGCCTACGATAATCTCCTATAGCCTCGTGGAGAAGTGGAGCTTCAGCTTGAGCATAGCGTAAAAAGGGATATTCTTAAAAGAAAAAGAGGAAGAAAAGATTGAAAAGAAGAGAAACGCCGAAAAAAAGAATGAGACGGACGTAGAAATGGAAGATGACGAAGAGATACGCTCACTTTCCTCTAAATTCCTTCCCTTCTAAGTCCTAACCAAACTATAACTCTTACAACCCTTTGATTCCAATCGACGGTCTCTCGCTTAGGTGAAATGATTAAAAATGCCTCGATCACAGGTAAGTTGACTTAAAATTGCTTGTGTTGACTTGAGCGATATAAATATAAAAATACCAAGTTAGAAATTATTGAGTGCAAGAGCTAACCTAGTGAGAGTTCTCGAAATGGACAAGTCTATGAACTTTGGACTTTAGTTTGTGTAGCACCCGGGTTCCCCGTAAGTCTTTAGGGCCAATAAATTACGTATATGGCCTAAGTAATTACGTGTCTAATCCCGTACTCGATATATGCTTATGCGAATCATGTGCGATTAGGTGCCATTAATTTTGGGTCTATATGACTTCAGGCTGTGTGATTTAATTCCTAAATGTGTTACGAATTAGGACTATGTGTTATAAGGACTTGGAAAATTTTTATCACTAGTACATGTGGCACGCACACGAGAAATCGCCGAGCTCAAATTAGACAAATAGAATCGGGCGATTTCAATGTGTAAAGAATATGGGAAATCGCCGAGCTCAAATTGAGCAAATTAGAAATCGGCCGATTCCCATATACTTAGAAGCTAAAATCATCGAACAAATCGAGTGGGAATCGGGCTAATTAACGGGCGATTAGTAACAAGAAACACGTGGCATGACGAGGGGAAATCGCCGAACTTATACTTAAGTGATTGGAAATCGGGCGATCATGGAACGAAATCGCTGAGGTTGAGCAAATAGAAATGAGGACAGGAATCGGGCGATTCCTTAGACTAACCCTAGAGATCGGACGATTTATGCGTAGAGAGAAGTATAATCGACCGATTTGAAAATAAACTAGAAACCTAGGTCCAACACCCGATAAAATTTGGACTATGACTGAATGATATGCCTAATTAAATTAAAAGAAACTATAGGGACAACTTTTCCTTAAGATAAGGAGAGTCACGTTAAGTCTATTCCCATTTCTCCATACCTATGATGTATAAAATATCTAACCTAACAATCCAAACCCTTAACCTCACTCAATAACCATCGACACCCAAAAGCAAGAAAGAAAAGAGAAGAGGCCGAGAGGATTCATCCCAAAGGACCACTCCAATCTGCTCAGGATTTCGAGTAAGCGAACTTATCACCCTAAACTACTTTGGTTTCCGTTACTAAGTGTTAAAGCATGTTCAAGATGTAAGGGACTTAGGAACTTGAATGTACCATAGACGGCAAAAGTCCTAGGATTGGAAATGAAATCATAACTAAGAGTGTTCCTCGAGATTATTGTTTGATTTTGGCTAGCCTAACTTGCGCTAAGACTCATTTCTCCAGCAAGAGAAGATCTTTAGGTAGTATTCGACATTTTGGTTAATAGAAGGAAACCTTAGAACTTGGAGATTCGGGTAGATGATTCAGAGATCAATCGAATATGGGGAAATTAGGTAACAAATCGGGCAAATTACTGCATGCGTAGGATCAATCGAACCAGTCCTTAAGAGATCAAATCGGGCGATTTGAAATAGAAACTCCACGTGGCATTAGGAGAACAAATCACCGAAACTTAGATTAGCAAACCTAAATCGGACGATTTGCCGCAACCTGAAGGACTCACCGATTTCCAAATCGGCCGAAGGCTCTAACCACTTCATGCATGGAAATCGGGCGATTTCCATCCTTGCAAACCCTCAAATCGGCCGAAAACAATCCTTACCCCATGCATGGTTTCGGGCTGACGTCATGATAACGAAAAGACACGGCGATTTACAAATCGGCCGATGGAAGTTATCATGCAAATCAAATGGGGCACCTTGAAGATACATAGGAAATCGGGCGAAATATTGGCAAAATAGAAGTCAAAACCGGCGATTTGCCACCTTGTGAAGAACATGGCGATTTCTAAAATCGGGAGTCTCCAAGCTTCACAAATCGAATGAATCAAACAATACTTAGACATTTCGCCGAACTCTTTAGATTAAGAATTTAATACTAACATAATTTAGAAATTGGTCGGGCAGGGACTTAGCCTCAAATTGAAACTAACGACTTACAGTCTAGCCTATTAAATATAATACGACTTAGGTACCTTACAAAGGCACGACACTGATACGACGATATTTATGTGAAAAGGTCGTACGTTAGGAGCGAACGAGGAGAACACTAAGTACGCTCGGACGACAGGTAAGTAGAAATCCAAATACGACACACAACTTGTTTTATGTGCCTAAATTGCGTGTTTACGTGCCTACATGGTTTCATGAACTCGTGAAAATTGATTGAAGCATTTTAAAGTGGTAAGTTATGTTACGTTTACTTGCATCTGCATATGCATACTCACATGCACACACGAACTCGTGAGGGAGGGTCGTGGGACTAAGTGTGCATTCTATTATGTCGCTTGTATGCGACGAAGACCCGCCGATATAGGCCGGTGTGTTGACTCGCAGTTGAGTCACGGACGACTTCTATGGCACCCTATACGGCGTACGACGCCGGTATTTATGATGAGGCAGAAGGAGCGACCCAGGAAGGAGCGACCTAGCTATGCTAGCGTAGGCTAATTGGCGTAGGCAACTGCCCTGTTTGCGGAAGGAGCGACCTGGAAGGAGCGACCTAGGGGGAATCCTAGCGTAGGCTGCCAGTGGCTACCGTATGACAGAGGGGACGACCTGGGAGGGTGCGACCTAGGGAAACCTAGCGTAGGCTACCCAGCGTGGGTCGCTGTCACGATCCTATTGAGGACATTGAGCTCTTAGTGGTGCATAGTAAGTGCGTCGTGGGCCCTGAGTGGTACTAGTATGAGTACTAGGAGCATTGGCGCGGATCGTCTTTGCTGAGTGGGGTGTGCATCGGCGTGGATTGCCTTTGCAGGGGAGTGACACGTGCATACATGCATGATTTCCGCTTACTGAGCCTCGGTGGCTCATTCCTTACTGTGTGTTGTAGGCACCGACGACCACGGTACGTGATCGTGTTGAAAGACAAGGCCGACCTTTTGAAGCTTCGTGCTGCTTTTGTGGTGGACGTGTGTGTGTGGATGACGACCTGTGAGGCCGGGCGCATAGAAGCTTTTGCTGTGCCGACACACCTTCACCTTTGTAATTAGACCATGTCTGGAGCATAATGTCCGACATGCATTCTTTTGTCCTGTATAGAACGATGTTTCCATTACGTAGATGGGAAAATGAAAAATTTATACGCATTGCTGATGCAATTCACTACTCACAACTCGCTAGGCACTTAGGAACACGCTAGAATATAGGATTAGGAGGTCGGGTCGCCACAGTTTGACGACCTGACTTGACGGCATTTCTTCTTTCAAGTGTCGCGTAATATTTTAGGTATGACAATTGATCGAAGCAAAATAATCTGACCCCATACTATAATAATAGATATACATAAAAAAAAGTGTGTTGCGCACATTCTGATATGAAATGTTATGTTTCATATGCGTTGAATTGAATAAATGCGAATTTATTTTGTTATCTCACATTCTAAATGTAATTTTAGATTGCACTGATACTGAATTGTTTAAATGCGATAAATTTTTCACTGCTCTTACCCTCACGCAATATCATAAGTACATGTTTTGGGGACCATGTATATGTTCTTACTGGATAAAATTGTGTGTTATATGCTCATGGCTTGAATTGATTTCATATGCTTGCATGTTAAAGTCAATTTTGCGCACTATTTGAGGGGGAGCAATATAAAAATCGTGCATTAGCTTCAAGTATTCTTGACGTTTTTTTCTCTAAGCATTTCAGATTCCTTCCAACAAAATTACGGAGTGAGACGTCGACACTACAAGGAAAGGAGCTAGTCACAGACCAAATATAAGAAAAAATGCATAAATAATTGTTGATTAACTTCATTATATCTAACGTTTTTGTCTAAGTGGTACAGACCTTTTAATTTCTGCCAGGGAAGCTAGACGTTACTACACAGGAAATGCAGGGAGTTGATTGCATTAGGGGGAGCTTTACAAATGTGATCCTATTTGAAATAGAGGTCAATCTGAAAAGTTTAGAAGTACTTACTATCGAGAAACCGAATATAAGAATTAATTTGCGATCTTAAGTTTCTCGATCGTAAATAGTGTTGGGAACGATATTGATTAGCCGCGGTAATTTGCGATCGAGAGAATTGAATTGAGGAACAATTTTCGAATCAAAATTTTCTCGAGCGCAACTAGTAATGGGCCTGATCCATTTAATCGCAAAATGTCAAATCGCAAACCCAACATTGATTTACAGCGAGTTAATAAAAGTTCACCTTCTTTTCAGTCGAAAAACTTTTTCTCAAGCAACCCTAAATTGCAAAAAATTATCTCTCGAAAAACTTTCACAGACAGTCTCATTTTCGCAAAAATCGTTCAATTTTTCCACAACAAATTGTCTGTTTAAAGTATAAATGAGATTATTTTGACATCTGCGTGTGATTTACCTTAGTTAGCATCTGCATTTTGTAGTTTCTCGCATGTTTAAGATTAGATTCTCGATTGTTCTTCAAAACTGAGAAACCGTATACATTTTTATAGTGATTTAAGTTTGATTATGAGTGTTATCTGAGATTAATGCCTGCACTGACGATAGTTTCGATGTTCTTTTTGAATTTGATAGTGTATATCTTCGAAAAATCTGCATCTTCGACTGTAATTTGGGTTTTGATGAAACTAGGTATTTGAATGTTTGAAGCCATCGAAGAACTTTGTCGATCGCAAACAGTCTTAATTGAATTCCGACTTAATTAAGATACTGTTTGTGTCGAATTAGTTTTCAATCGATAAAATTCTGATTTAGTCGCTAAGATAGAAGATTTTGACCGAAAATATTATTTACCATCGAGAAATCTAATTAGGATTTTTGTGAGCGAAAAACTTAAGAACTGAATATACAATTTAGATATAAATTTTATCGAGCGTAAAACTATTGTCGCATAATAAAATTTTCGATTTAGTTTCATTACGGTCGCATAATTAATTTTAAACGCCTAATTTTTCGATCGCAAAATTCGACGCTTAGGATTTAATTGATCGATAAATTTCTCGACGATTGACTTAGTCTTTCGTTGACTAATTTCTCGACAGAAATATATCGCAACGAAAAATTCTGCTTAGGATCGAAAATCACGTACCGCTCGACAACTTTCATATCGAAAAATTTTATTCAGTCGAGGAAATTTTTCGACAGTAAATTTACCTGAGAAATAATATCTCGATCGTAAATTTACGCGGAATAAAATTTTCTCGATCGTAAAATTGATCGACTACAGTCTCACGATTTCAACTTCAACACTTAGACGATTTTTCTCTAAGTCTTTTACACTGTAGCGAACATTAGCGAATAAAATTTTCTCGATGGCAAAATTAAAGGGAGTTATTACAATTGAAATCAATGCATAGGAAATCAATTTGAAAATCAAATTTATCGAGCGAGAAATTTCTCGGCATGAACAGTGACATTACCCGCGATTAAACACTTAGAAAATTTTGAACTCTTTTTCACGCGTTACATGTTTAACTCGAAATTACAATCATGACGTTACATTTTTTCAAAATCAAGTATCCGATATGCATATTATACGATTTCAATTCAAAATTCATCAAACATGTCATGAGTTGATACAAATATTATAGTTTGATGAAATTTAATCTATTTTCGACTATAATCAAAATTATGAACTAATGAACTTTTATATCTCTTTATTTTTCAGATGGATCGCTACCCTCGATATAATCACATATACGACCACAACTTGTATCTGGAGGTCCAGGATACAAATTTCCAGCTCGATCTGAGCACCTTTCGGTGTCCGGACGAGATCATTGTCTCTATCCTGCGAGGCCACCCCAATCTGGCATGCATTAACGGTCACCGCCTCTGTGCCAATGGTTTATCAACAGCAATTCTGAGCCTGCATACAAGGAGATGTGGCAAATGGAGCATTCTCCTTCACAACTATAATCGGGACGCGGCATATTCATATGGACAAGAACCAGTTCGGGATGATTCTGGACTTGCCATACAGCGAAAACTACGACCTGCTCCCGTCGGACGCAGAAATGGTGCATGACTTCAACCGCAGCTCACCAAGCTAGCTCAGGTCCAGAGCAGCGGTATCCCTCATCCCTGGAAGACACTGTTAGGGATCGTGAATAAATGTCTATCACCCAAGCATGCTGGCTTCGACAAGGGCAATACAACATACTGCGGATCTTTCATGGACTCGCATTCTCTAGAAATTACGATTTCACGCAGCTGATCTGAAATGATCTTGCTGAACAGATTCGGCTGAAGGAGAATCAGAGATCGAAGAACGTGCCCTACGCTCGATGGTTCAATGTGATCATCGGGGAGTTCATGGAGTTACACGCACAGAATATCCCTCAACTGCCTCCCGGAGGAAACTATCAGCCGCCAAGGCTCAAATTCTTCCATAATCCACTGCTCACGGACTTGGACTAACCGTCGATGCCGATTGCACTCAACCTTCTTCGGCTCGCCGACCCCGCGGGAGCTGAATATCAGAGATTCTGTCGGGAACATAATCTAACGGAACAAATGATCAGAGAGCCCCCGGTAGTTTCCATGTGATCCCTCTCCAACCGCAACAACACCACAGCGCTGAAGCCATGTTGATTGATGAAGTGGCTCAGGAGCTAGAGCAGGAGCTACCAACTCAGACGAAGAGATTCCTGATGCAGATGCCACCTTGATAGATGTTGTGGCTGCTGAGTTGGAACAAGAGGCTCCAACAAAAGAATTTCAAGTGGAAGGGCCCGTACATGTTGGCGTGCTCGAAGAAACCATTGAGGAGGTTCTTCTACCAGTAGCACAGCCCGAGTTTGAAATGGGGCAAAGCTCGCTTCCACGGGTGACGGATCAGGCACATGAGGACGCTGAACGTGATCCTACTCCTCATACGGCCACCACGTCTGACACGGAGTCGGACGAGGGAATAAGTCTGATGAGAAGGACTCCCAGGAGACTTAGCATTCAGTTGGAGTCCCTTTTCCCCGCTGTCACCACCGCACCAGACGCTATGATGACTGCTTCTACAAGTGATGCTGGCACCTTATCGCTCAATCTTGAGCCGCAACCGAATCCACCGGTGTCTGGTTCGCATGCGCAACCCGAGCCTGCGACAACACCCATAGAGCCGAATCTCCAAGACTCGACTCAAGGATTGGGTGGAAGTCTCGTACAGTCACAACCTCAAGTGACTGTGAGCCAACCTGAAGAGTCGGTGTCTACTCAAGGGTTGATAACAGGCGACATCAGTCGTCCTGGTCCATCCAAGGAGGCGTCCCCACCGTTTGTGACGAATGAGCAATTCCAAGCCGCTCTCTCCGCTGCGGTTCAATCTCTTGAAGACAAAGATACTGGAGAGAGTTCTTACTGCCATTGAGACATCCCGCAGACACCGGGAAAGCACATGTCTCCGAAGACACCTCGTCACAGCCCAACCTCACACCTCCACAACCCACACCCACCGACCCTTTAGCCAATTCATCCATCCTCATCAACCCATATACCATACCCATAACCGAGCTCCACGACATCCTACTCGCCCGACTGATAGGCCTCTCCATCTGGTCGCCTCAAGAACAGTCTCTTTACAGGCGATTGGTGGATCATCCTGAGCCACCTACTGATACTTTCCGAGGCCAAAGCTCCCACTTAAGACACCTACATGACGACCCTGACGATCAGGATCCTCATGAGGGGGAGAAGAGGCTAATGACATCTACTAGTGGCCAAGAGGACAAGGCTCGGGCACAACGCAAACCAGCGCTGGAGTAGGTGAAACCCAAACCACCCACCAACCCCAAACCACCCACCAAACACAAACCTCCCAAACTACCCACACCACGCACCACACCACCACTCTAACCCACGTCGACCCACCAACCTTTCATCCCAGGATGCCTCCGCCCACATCACTGATCTACTCAAGCCCCTTTCTTCCGGAAGAAGAAGCAAGTGCCGCAATGCTCATAGCCCTAGCAGCTACTCAAGCTACTCCCTCGGTCGCTCCAGACCAACCGGGCACCTCAGGACATGGCGTCAATCAACATGAGGCTCAGATAAGTATATCTTCGATGGACAGTGGATGACCCATTCCATGCCCGAGGAGCATCAAAGACGACGGCTTCAAGACGTTCGACGTTTTCTACACAAGCCTTCATAGAACTCGAAATCATAGAAGACGACGAGCTTCTGGAAGGTGAGGACTACAAGCAAGACATCCCAAGGCTACTAGAGTTGATCGCGCAACAAGCGGCTCCCTCTACAAGGCTAACGCCAGGGACCGTTCGGATCGACACGCCGTGGGAGAACATACAAATAGAAATCCCCTTCCTCGAAGAAGTTCGTGAAAACATTTGGAGGTCACCGGAGAGAGTTAAGAAGCCGAACGAGTTCGAGATAAGATGGATCTCTCACTGGGATGAGCAGAAAAGGATGACATACCTTTGGATGCTGACCAAGCTTGGACCCGATGTAAGGCTGGGGATGACTAAAGAACAAGTCAAGAGCCACTATAAGAGTCTCTCCCCGATATGCCAACTACTCAGCGTATACTGTGCGAAAGGAGGACTTCCAACACCTCACTACACCGTCGAGCGAGTAGATAGAACTCGAGAAGATTTAAGCGAGAGCGACCTACCGTACATCCATGCTGATGAGGTACACGGTCTATATCAGCTGTACGTGGAGAAGTACAAAGCTCCTCAAGGCTTCATAAAGAAAGAAGGACTCGAGGGACTCTGTCGGTTCATGATGCGCCAACTCAAGTACTTCGCCGCACACGACCTTCAGATGGCTCTGGAGAGCAACATGAAGGAGGTTAACATGACCGCTCCGCTCAACAAAGCACCTGAGATCGAAGGGCTTCCCAACAATCACGTGCACATTAGCTCAGTCCTAGGCATCACCTACCATAATCCAATTGCCAAGAAGAATAGGTTGATGCTGAAGACTGAGATTCATAAGTTTTGCGATGGGACGCTCAAGGTCGTCAAGAAAAACATCGAGCAGAGGTTGGAAGAAATCAATCGAGATACGATGCTGAGGATCCACAGGTTCGTGAGAGAACAGCCGCTCCTAATGGAACTATTAGAAGATATCGAGGAGCGACTGGAGCTGAGAAACATGCTCAGGAACTTTGAGCATGCGCTGGCTTGCGCAGATCTTATTACGCCCGACGAGGACAAAATGCGCAGAAACGCAATCAAGCACAAAGGGGGAGAATGTAGAAGATCAATTCTAAATTGTGCATTGATTTCATTAGTTGTCCTTGTACTTATGGGCTTTATTTGTATTAGTCCGTAGATTAGGACTAGATAGATATTTATACCAAGTGTGTTTGGTATAAATACCTTTTAATCAATCGCAATCAATAGAGAAAGTTTTTGAAATTGATCCGAAAGGCTTGCAATTCTATTTCTAGAGAAAGAAACAACAGTAACTTTCTCACTCTACTCGAATTTCTCTCTTGTTCTTCATTTGAGTTTTTCGATCGAATCTTAATGTCGATCATTATTATCGAATTACTTAGAATTCATGCCTAGGATCATAGAGTTGTTAATCGTAGGACCTAACAACATGTAACTATACTATCGCGCAAGGGCATGAGCAAAAACAAATATTCGCATTTTCAACAACTCAGCTCAAATGCAAAGTAGAATTGCATATCAAACTGTGCAAAGTAAACAAATTTTTTTTATGTACTAATATATTAATAGTATGGGGTCAGATTATTTTGCTTCGATCATTGTCACGCCTAGAAATGCACAAGACACTTGAAAGATTTTATGCCGTCAAGTCACGTCAACAAACTCAAGACCTAAATTCACAATAGGATCCATTTTAACAACTATCACTAGGTTTGCTCTAGCGCTCATTTATTTTTGACTAGGGATTTTATATTTATATTACTCAAGTCAGCACAAGTCATATTAAGTCAATTTACCTGTGATCGAGATACTTCTAATCATTTCACCGAGCGAGAGACCATCGATTCGTAATTAAAGGGACTTTTGAGGGATTTATTATTTCTGACTTAGAAGGGAAGGAAAATATTTAGAGATCATGGACTAAAGACCTTCTTCCTTTTCTTCGTCATTCTCCTTTTCCCCGGCATTCTCCTTCTCTACGAGGCTAAGAGATTATCTATGGCGAAGTTCTTCTTGTTGGTTCTCGGGCCGATACAGTGCTCCTTTTCTCTTAATCCCTAGCGAGGTTTCAAAGATTATCGATTTGAAGAAGTTCACAGTTATGGAATTCGAACCCAAGGCTGTGCTCCTCATCTCGTTATCTCGATATAAGACCGGATTATCATTGGAGAAGTTCACTTCGTGGTGCTCCTCTTTCCAGCCGTTATGACGAGTGCACAAGATTATCGTTGGAGAAGTTCACAGCAAGATCCATGCCCCCTTCTAAGTGATTTGAGATTGCGATAGTCGAGAGACAGGTTCTTTTGGTCTGTTTTTTTTGCGTTGAGCATTCTTCGTGTGCTTTTTCCACCTTCTTTTGTCACCTTTTTTCTTTTTCATCTTCAGTTTTCTCCCCCTCCTTTTCTCGATTGAATATCCCGCCGAAAGATTAGATAGTCAGTTGAAGGCTCAAAGGGTTTTCAAATGAAGAAAGGGTATTTGGAGAAGGCTCAAAATGGATGACTAAAGGCTATGTTAAAGGATTGAAAATTACAAATTTGGCCGAGTGAGGATATCCTAAGTTCCCTAATCATGTTCCTAAAGTTCTAATGCAAGGCGAGTATGAGGCCAAGAATCACTAGTTAAGACAATCCATGATCGTGTGACTCGCTCAAGAATAGATCCGTGGAAAGAAATAAAAGGCCTGAATCCTCACTACTATAAAGTGGCTTTGTGTTTAGTGAGTCTACGTAAGAACATTTAGACACAAGAATGCGACTTAGACTGATAAAATTAAGCAATTAATCAGGCACATGTCAGGGAAATTCATACGTGACTTAGATCGCATCCTAAAGATATCCTCATACCCCTAATATTATACTTATATGTATAATATTTATTGGATTTTTGTAGTTTTATTAATATAAAATATTTCACGCAAGATATAGTTTTAAAGTATAGAAATACATAGCATATAACATGTAAAAGCACATAGGAGCACGTAAAGCACAGATTACGGAAGATTCAACATGCCTAATTTTCCGACAAGGAATTGGAACCGTTTTTCATCCAAAGCCTTGGTGAAAATGTCACCTAGTTGATATTCCGTGTTCATAAAGTACATGTCAATCGTGCCTTTTTCTATGTGATCTTTTATAAAACGGTATCTAATATCTATGTGTTTTGTGCGTGAGTGGTGAACAGGATTACACGCAATCGCAATGGCACTTTGGCTATCGCTATAAATGGGTATATTATTTAAATTGTACCCATAATCACGAAGCTGAGTCCGCATACATAGTATCTGCGAGCAACAGCTGGCAGCCGCGACGTATTCAGCCTCGGCCGTCGACGTTGAACACAATTCCGCTTCTTTCTGACTAGCAGACTTGCTTTTCACCTAGAAATTTAGCGCCACCGGATGTGCTTTTCCTATCCATGCGGCAACCTGCATAATCAGCGTCAGTATAGCCAATTAATTTTAAATTAGTGCCTTTAGGGTATGTAGAATACTATTTGTAATTGTGCTTGATTTCATTAGTTGTCCTTGTAATTAGGGGCGTTTTGTATAGTAGTCCTTAGATTAGGACTAGTTTGATATTTATACCAAGTTTGTTTGGTATAAATACATGTAAATCAATTGAGCTGAATAGAGAAAGTTTTTAGAATTGATCCGAAAGGCTTGTAATTCGATTTCTAGAGAGAGAAACAACAATAACTTTTTCACTCTACTCGAATTCTCTCTCTTGTTCTTCATTTGAGTTTTTCGACCGAATTCAATTGCTTATCATAACGATCGAATTACTATGAATTCTAGCCTAGAATCGTAGAGTTGTTAATAGTAGGACCTAACAATTGGTATCAGAGCAGATTCGTTCTGTTTTGAATCGTAAATTGTTAGAATTGGATCGACAATCATTTTCTGGATACTGTTCATCGAAGAACAGTTTGGCGCGAAAACCTTTTTCGATCCAATAGCTTAATTCTGTGCTTTATTGACTTGAATTTGGTGTTTCTGTGCTTGTTTAAGTGTTAGATCATCATTGCGATCAGTTCTGTAGCAGTTTAAACTTTAATTTTTAGGATTGAATTGCTTCTGCGTGTTACTGTTTGCGAAGTACATGAAGAACACGTTCTGATTTTGATCAAATTCGATATATTTTGCTTCATAACGTGTTTAATTGCTTGTTCGTGCGTGATTAATACTTGATTGCGAGCAATTACCTTAAACTTCACTATCTGATTCTTTGTTTTTGCTCGAATTTGTGTTAATCGTATTCTGTTAATTTTTCTCGATTGCTCAAGTTTTTCTCGCTAAGTTTTGCGATCGGATTAGTTTCTCGATCGATAAACTTAGCGCGAGAATTTTTCTCGGTCAGAATACGAAGTCAGTACTAGAATCGTCATCAGCAGAAACGATTTTAGTTAAAAATATTTCTCGAGCATTATACAGCGAAAAACTTTTTCGAGAGAGACATATTTTGACTTTGCATGCGTAAAAACTTTCACTCGAAAAACTTTCTCTGTCAAACCTTTTGACGTTTGACCAGGCAAAAATCATTTACACGCGAGAAATCCTTCTAGTCAACAGATTTATTTTGACTTGTCGAGAAACTTACTAACGTACTATTTCTTTACGATCGAAATAAATTCACGATCAAGAAATTTTTCTCGACCGAATGATTTTGAGCAATTTATCTCGCTCGTAAAATATCACGCTGGCAAAATTTCTCGCACGAGAACAGTACCCAGTACATTCTATCTCGACGGAATATTTTTCGATCAAACTTTAAAGATTGAATCGAAATAATTCTCGATCTAATTTTCGAATCAAACGCTACTAACGAATTTCTTCACTTGTGAAACACATTACATCATCTTCAACCTTCAAAACAATTAACGAAGATCCTTCAACAACTCGACTACAATACAAACATGGATGCATACTCAATCGGAAATGACAACCGTCCGCCGATCTTGCAAAGAGGCAAATACACAGTGTGGAGAAGCCGCTTTCTGAAAATCTACTGAAGTCCCTTGAAGAGGGACTAACATAGTTCTGGGTTCATGTACCCGGGGACGAAACAACTACTCCAGCAATTCCAGCTTCTAGGCGACTAAAGGAGCCTAGAGAATACTCTCTGGAGGAAAGAGCTCGAGCTAAGGCTGATCTAGTAGCCATGAATACCCTTATGCAGGGCATCCCAACGATATATACAGACAAAATGACAGCCTTACATCGGCCAAAAGGATGTGTGATGAGCTGCATAGGATGATGCAAAGGACGGAAGTTGGTATGGCCAAGAAGGCGAACATTCTCACCGCTTACGACTCATTCAAAGCAAAGCCGGAGGAGTGTCTAAACGAGATCTACCAACGATACCTCACTCTTCTCAATGAGATGAGGAAGATAGAAATAACGAAGACAAACATGGAGACAAACATAAGTTTCTATCTTCTCTGCCCACGGAATGGAAGAAAATATCCACTCAAATACGACAAAACAAAGATCTAGAGGAGTTGGATGTCCATGCCGTGTTCGACAATCTCACCCAGCATGAGGAGGATATCCGCGAGATCACCAAAGAGCATAAAGGCAAACAAACCGATGACACGGCTGCCTTAGTCTCGGAGAAGAGGAGCACAAGATCAAGAAAGGATAAGATCGTTAGGCCACCTTCATCATCAGAGTCGGAAGAAGAATCGGACTCCGACATCGAGCCGAACATGAAAGCCCTTGGAAACAGCTAGCTCTCATTGGACAAATGATGAGCAAGAAGTACTTCAAGAAGAAGTCTTCAACCTCAGCCAATAGACTTCGGACTACAAGCTCCAAGAACAAAAAACGTGCTCCGGAGAGTTCCGAGGTCAAGAATCCCAGAGAGACTAATAAATGTTTTAACTGTGGCAAAGCAGGTCACTTCGCCAGAGAGTGCACTCTCCCGAAGAAAACAGATGCAAACTACTACTCCAGGAAGCTTCAATTGACAAAACAGAAAAAAGCTGGAGTAGCTCTCATGGTCGAACAGGACCAATGGTCGAGGACACGTCGAGCTCCGAAGAAGACAACTTAGCCCTTATGGCCCGTCTCGACAACGAATTGGACGCCGAAACACCCACTCGTACGGACGACGACAATGCATCCACATCTTCAAATGAGGTAGTCACTCCTTCCACATTATTGACCATGTTAGAATCATATCAAAAGCAATATGCTAACATGAAACGTGAGCAGAAAAGTATAAAGGAAGTAGAGAACGAACTTGAGAGAGCTCAGGAGAAGATAGATAGTCTCGAACAAGAACTTAGGAGCTCTAGTGCAAAAATAGATGAACTTACTAAGAGCCTATAGTCTAGAGAGACTAGTCAACCTCAACCAGGACAACAGAGCGAAAAGATTAAGGAATTAGAAGATAGGCTAGCAAATAACTACAATTGCTTGGCTAGAAATCTCAACGAGAAAGCCATTTTAAATTGTAGGATAACCGAAGCTACCTCTAAGATCACTAACTTAGAAGCTCAATTAGAAACATCGAATGCTAAGATTAGTGAGCTTAGTAAAGATTCGATGCCTGTCAAGCCGCGAAACTAACCGTGGAAAATAATTATGCTCTCCTAGGTGAGGAACGCAAGAAACTATATGACAAAGTAAAGAAATTAGATGATATAGTTACGCGTAGGGGACAATCCGAACAGACGATATTTTTGAACAAGCCCAAGGATATAGAGTTCTTTAATCCCATAGAAGGCATAGGTTTCACTAACCCGTGTGTTTTACAAAAGAAAGAAATATATGATGTTAAACACATGCGCTTAGGAACAACCTCTCTCAGAAATTTTACTGAATCGTCTTATGAAAATACTTTCGATTCATCCATTAGACAAGGTCCACATGGTCTAGAAATTCCCTTTGACTACACAGAACTAAATGAAAGGGACAAAAATAGGAAAGAAACTCTAACACCTGTCTGCAATTTAGTTCAAATTCTACCTCCTGATTCTCGAACACACCACGAGGAAGTTAAAACCATTAATTATAAAAATTCTCTCTACAAACCCCCTATCATAAAACAGATAGAGGAGTCACAGGCAAAGTTAGAAAAAGAACGAGAGAATTTCGAAGCTGAAAAGAAAAAATTCTTTAAGCAGATGGAAAATCTCAAGGCTTCCTCGTCCTCCCAAGCTACCTCTCACGCTATTACAAAATGCATGAAAAATGAAAAATCGCCTTTGAAAGATAAATATTGTAAAAATAATTTTGTTAAAAGTGCTATGACTAATTTCACTTTACCTACGTCTACAGGAGCGTACCGTCAGCACTAAAAACAAAGGCGGGACTGTCTAGCACTAAGATAAAGAAGGAGCCATTAGATTTAAATGTTTCTGAGCATGCTACTCCTTCTGTTACACTAAAAGACATTCGTAGAAATAAAAGAGCTATTTCTGCTTTTAAGATAGTTGCTTCTACTTATTCACTTCAGCCGATCACTTTTAGAAGCACCAACTTCGAAATAGATTCTACGTCAAAAATTAATCATTCTGAAACAAATGCCACTAGGAAGACACGTAGGAAACAAGATCCATCCATAAAGAAAGCTTATGGCGCCGTACATGAATGTACTCACCTAAGGTATCCCGTAGAAATTAAATCCCCCAAGCACCTTAGGAGACTATCACAAGACAAGATCTTTTCCACAGTCAAACCCTCCAAAGCATTTGTACGTGCTGAAATTAACCTTCTCTGTAAGGTTCAACCCAAATGGGTTCCTAAATCTCCGCCTAGGACGACAAAAGCCAAAAGAGCCAAGTCTCCTATAGAGGCAAAACCGAAACCCACTTTTTCAAAAGTGCAATGGGTTATTGAGACTCTTCCAAAAATAGATTTAAAAGTCATATCTGAACCCAAAACTAAATCTACTAATCCGAGAGGACCCATGTTTAAGTGGGGCTCTCTAAATTGTTTTTGCAGATCCATCATGTGTGGTACCTCGACTCTGGTTGCTCCACACACATGACTGGTAGTCAAGAGCTGCTGAGCAACTACAAAGACCGACCAAACAGCAAAGTCAGATTTGGGAACAACGATTCAGCCCCGATTCTAGGACTTGGGGATATCACTCTAAAAAATCTGACCATGAAAGATGTCTCGTACGTCGAAGGCCTCCGCCATAACTTGTTCATCATAGGCCAATTATGTGACAAAGGCTTCCAGGTGGTCTTCCATGCTGACCTGTGCAGAATCTTGGATAGTCAGGACACAGAACTCCTTCAAGGACTTCGGAGATCCAATCTTTACACGATCAACCTGACATCTGTGCGGCCCTCGACAGCTGTATGCCTCATATCTCAGACTGATTTACAGAGGAACAGCTTATGGCATCAACGACTATCTCATCTGAATATGAAAGCTCTACAACGTCTTTCTACGAAAAAGTTGGCTCACGGTCTTCCAACTAAACAAATACAAAGAGAGCATCACTGTTCGGCATGTCAATTAGGAAAAATGAAGCGAGCATCTCATCACGTTAAGCAAATTGCGTCTACTTCATGACCATTGGAACTAATTCACTTGGATCTCTCCGATGCAGACTCAGAGTATCAATAGAAGAAAGTATGTCCTAGTGATTGTGGATGACTATTCTCGCTACACGTGGACTAAGTTCCTCCGAACGAAAGATGAGACTGGTGACTTGATCATCAATTTTGTGAACACAACTCAAAATCTGCTGCAACAGACTATTAAAGTTGTTCGAACAGACAACGACACTGAGTTCAAGAACAATCACCTCAGTGAGTTTTATCAGAAACTTGGAATAAGTCAACAATTTTCAGCGGCCAAAACACCTCAACAAAACGGGGTCGTTGAAAGGAAAAATCGAACACTAGTGGAAGCCGCTCGTACAATGCTGATCCAATCGGGACTTCCACACTTTCTATGGGCTGAAGCAGTTAATACCGCTTGTTTTACTCAAAACAGGACGGTGGTTCACAAACGGTTCAACAAGACTCCGTATGAGATTGTGAATAATAGAGTGCCCAACATCTCTTTCCTTAAAGTCTTCGTGTGCAAGTGCTTTGTGGCGAACGACCGAGACCTACGTGCAAAGTTCGACCCTAAAGCATTCGAAGCTACATTTGTCGGGTATTTTTCAACATCAAAAGCATACCGAGTATACATCAAGTCCAACCGAACTATTATGGAAAGCTATAATGTCACTTTCCACGAAGTCGCAGAAATGGCTTTTGGCCAATTCAGTCCAGGACCCGTGCCTAACCCGTTGGCTTCTGAAGACAACATTTCAGAACCCGTAATCACTGGTGTGTTGGCACAAAACCAACAGAAGATGGCAACAACATCAGGATCAGTGTCAGACGAAGCAACGAGACTTGAAATAGACGACTTGGACTCTCTCTTCGAACCAGTATATCGGTCATACACGCCTACACCAACAATGAATTATCTACCAAACGAGACCGACGTACCAAGTTCATCTCACACCTCTACCCCACCCGATTCAGAATTGCCACAGAACACCGAAGAACCTACAGTGGTCATCGAGGAAGTATCATCTGAGACGATCAATCCAAGTGCAGTATTGGAACAACCTCAGACAAATGATCAATTTGAGACTATAGGCAATCTAGATCCACAGATGGCTTACGCATCGACTTCAGCCTTGCCTCAGAGCTCAAGTGGACGAGAGGCCACTCGGTTGATCAGATAATTGGCGATCCCTCGGTTGGTGTGAGGACACGTCGTCAACACAGTCTTTTTCAGTTGCTTCCTTAGCCAAAACGAGCCTACCAAAGTAGCAAACGCACTTCGAGACCCGGATTGGACAATTGCGATGCAAGAGGAGATCAATCAATTCGAACGTCTTCAAGTGTGGACCTTGGTACCCCGTCCACATAGGAAAACAGTGGTCGGAACTAAATGGGTTTTCAAGAATAAGAAAAATGAAGTTGGTGAAGTCATCCAGAACAAAGCAAGGCTAGTTGCTAAGGGATACAATCAACAGGAAGGCATCGACTACGACGAGACTTATGATCCTGTTGCTCGTATCGAAGCTATCCGCCTCCTGCTGGCTTATGCGGCTCACAAAGACTTCAAGTCTATCAGATGGATGTTAAAACCGCCTTTCTCAACGGCGTGCTAAAAGAAGAAGTCTACGTCGCTCAACCGGAAGGTTTCGTTGATCAAGAACATCCCGATCATGTCTATCGCTTGGACAAAGCTCTCTATGGACTAAAGCAAGCCCCACGTGCTTGGTACGATGTCCTGAGTGATTTCCTCGTGAAGTCTGGATTCATACGAGGAACGGTAGACACAACCCTCTTCATTAAATGGCATGGCAAAGATCTGATGGTCGTCCAAGTATACGTCAACGACATCATCTTCGGATCAACAAATCCTCGGCTCTGCAAGAAGTTTGGAGATCCCATGAAGAGCAAATTCGAGATGAGTCACATGGGAGAGATGCAATTTTTCTTAGGACTCCAAGTCAGGCAGCTCAATGATGGAATTTTCATCAGTCAGACAAAATACATCAAGGATATTCTGAAGAAATTTCATCAAGACCAGAGCAAGACTTTCAGCACTCCTATGTCACCAAGCTGCAAGTTGGATGCCGATCCCTCTGGCAAGTCGGTCGACATCACACTGTATCGCAGTATCATTGGATCTCTTCTCTACCTTACTTCGAGCCAGCCGTACATCATGTTCGCCACGTGCTGGTGTGCCCGTTTTCAAGCCGATCCCAAAGAATCCCATATGCTCGCGGCCAAAAGAATTTTACGCTACCTTAAGGGCACCTCTACCCTTGGCCTATGGTATCCAAAGGGTACGAATTTTAAACTCATCGGCTACACTGACGCTGACTATGCAGGTTGCCGAATGGACAGGAAAAGCACGCCCGGTGGCGCTCAATTTTTAGGCGAAAAGCTGGTTTGCTGGTCATCCAAAAAGCAGAACTGTGTGTCAACTTCGACGGCCGAAGCAGAATATGTAGCTGCCGCCAGCTGTTGCTCACAGATGTTGTGGATGCGGACACAGCTTCGCGACTATGGGTACAATCTAAATAATATACCCATATATAGTGATAGTCAGAGTGCAATCGCCATTACTTGCAATCCTGTTCATCATTCACGCACAAAACACATAGACATTAGATATCATTTTATCAAAGATCACGGAGAAAAAGGCACGATAGAGATGTACTTTGTGAACACGGAGTTTCAACTAGCCAACATTTTCACCAAGGCATTGGATGAGAAACGATTTCAATTCCTTGTCGGAAAATTAGGCATGTTGAATCTTCCGTAATATGTGAATTACCTGATCTTCTGTGCTATCGCATGCTCTATTCTATGTGTTTTCTATGCTTATTTGTTCTTATCTTGCGTGATAAAAATAAATATAATAATATATATATTTCTTTATATAATATAAAGGGGTATGACGAAATCTCTTTAGGATGCTTTGATCTAAAGTCACTTAGAATTTTACCTCGACATGCGATTGATTTAATTGCTTCATTTTGTCAGTGTAAGTCGCATTCTTGTGTCCAAAGGTCATTAGGTTGCTCCACTAGACACAAAGCCACTATAATGTGAGGATTCAAGCCTTGTTCTATTTTTCTTTCTTCGGATCTTTTTCTCGAGTGAGTCACACATCATTTGCTTGTCTTAACTAGTGATACTTGGCTTCATACTCATCTTGCGTTAGATGGTCAGGAAAATGATAAGGGAGTTTAGGATTTTCCTCGTACGGCCTTATATTAATTTCCCCATGTTAGCCCTTAGTCATCCACTTTGAGCCTTCTCCGATGTCCTTTTCTTCATTTGAAACCCATTCTCAGCCTTCAACTGAACTCTATACTCTTCGAATGGTTGTTCAAACGAGAAAAGGTGGGGGAGATAACGAAAGAAAAAGTAAGATGATGACAAAGCTCAACGCGCAACAAACAGACCAAAGGAACCGGCCTTCCGACTACTTTGTAGAAAGTGGCATGGATCCTGTTGTGAACTTCTCCAACGATAATCTCGTACGCTCGTCCAACGGCTGGAAGAGGAGCACCACGAAGTGAACTTCTCCAACGATAATCCCGGTCTTATATCGGGAAACTAGAAGAGGAGTGCAGCCTCGGGTACGAATTCCATAACCGTGAACTTTTTCAAATAGATAATCTCTGAAACCTGTCTAGGGATTAAGAGAAGAGGAGTACAGTATCGGTCCGAGAACCAACAAGAAGAACTTCGCCTACGATAATCTCCTAGAGCCTCATGGAGAAGCGGAGCTTCAGCTTGAGCATAACATAAAAAGGGATAGTTCTTAAAAGAAAAAGATGGAGAAAAGATTGAAAAGAAGAAAGACGCCGAAAAAAAAAAGGAGACGGACGTAGGATTGGAAGACGGTGAAGAGATAAGCTCATGTTCCTTTAAATTCCTTCCGTTCTAAGTCGTAGCCAAATTATAACCCTTACAACCCTTTGATTCCACATAGACGGTCTCTCGCTTAGGTGAAATGATTAAAAATGCCTCGATCACAGGTAAATTGACATAAAATTGCTTGTGTTAACTTGACTGATAAAAATATAAAAATCCCAAGATAGCTATTTGAGAACAAGAGCGAACCTGATGAGAGTTGTCGACATGGACCAGTCTATGAACTTAGGACTTTAGTTTGACGACATGACTTGACGGCATTTTCTTCTTTCAAATGTCTCGTAAAATTTTAGGCGTGACGATTGATCGAAGCAAATAATCTGATCCCATACCATAAAAAAAATATAAAAAATAATAATAATAATAATAATAGTAATAAAAAATATATATATACATATATATACTAAAAAATAAATAATAAATAAAAATTTCGCACATTTTGACATGAAATATTATGTTTCATATGCGTTGAATTGAATAAATGCGAATTTCTTTAGTGTCGCACATTCTAAATGCGACTTTAGATTGCATTGGTGCTGAATTGTTCAAATGCGATAAATTTTTCATTGCTTCTACCCTCACACAATATTTAAAGTACATGTTTTCGGGGACCATGTATACATGCTTACTTGGTAAATTTGTGTGCTCGTGACTTGAATTGATTTCATATGCTTGCATAATTAGTCAATTCTTGTGCATCATTTGAGGGGGAGCAAATATAAGACTTGTAGATTAGCTCCAAATATTTTTGACGTTTTACTCTGAGAATTTCAGAATTAAGGAGCGAGACGTCGACACTACAAAGAGAGGAGCTAGACACAAGACCAAATATTTCAAAGATAAAATTGCCAAAAATAATTGTTAATTAACTCCATTATTACTAACGCTTATCTCTAAGTGGTACATATTTTTAAATTTCTGCCAGGGGAGCTAGACGTTATTACACAGAAAATTCAGGGAGTTAATTGCATTTATTTTAATTACTAAGGGGGAGTCTTACAAAAGGTTTTATTTTGAAATAGGGTCAATCTGAAAATTTTAGAAGTACTTACTATCGAGAAACTAGATAGAATACTTAATTCACGATCATAAGTTTCTCGATCGTAAACAGTGTTGGAAACAATTTTGATTGGCCGCGATAATTTGCGATCGGAAATTTGAATTGAGAGGAAATTTTCAAATCAAAAATTTCTCGAGCGCAAATAGTAATGGGCCTGATCCATTTAATCGCTAAACGTCCAATCGGAAACCCAACATTGACTTAATGATAGTTAATAAAAGTTTAACTTTAGTCAGTCGAAAAACTTTTTCTCACACAACCCTAATCGCAAAACTCTCTCTAGCGAAAAACTTGCACAGACAGTTCAAAACTGCTAAAAAATCTTTCGATTTTCAACACGAAATTATCTGTGTAAGGTAGAAATGAGAATTTGTTGCTATTTGCGTGTGATTTAACTTCGTTAGCATCTGCATTTTGTTGTTTTTTCGCATGATTTATATTAGTTTCTCTACTGTTCTTCAAAACTGAGAAAATAGTATACTATTTCATAGTGTTTTAGGCTTGAGTTTGAACTTTATCTGAGTTTAATGCCTGCACTTAAGATAGTTTCGATATTCTCTATGAATCTGGTAGAATGGATCATCGGAAAATCTGCATCTTCGACTGTAATCTGAGTTTTTGATGAAACTGGGTATTTGAATGTTTAAAACCATCGAAGAACTTTGTCGATCGTAAACAGTCTTAATTGAATTCCGATTTAATTGAGATACTGTTTATGTCGAATTAGTTTCTCGATCGGTAAAATTCTGATTTAGTCGCTAAGATAGAAGATTTTGACCGGAAATTTTTTAACATCGAGAAATCTAATTAGAATTTTTGTGAGCGAAAAACTTACGCACTGATTAGACAATTTAGATGCAAATTTTATCGAGCGTAAAACTTACTATCGCAAAATAGAAATTTTCGATTCAATTTCAATTTGATCGCAAAAATTTAGCAGCGAGAAATTAACTTTTCAACACGTAATTTTTCGATCGCAAAATTCGCCGATTGGGATCTAATTGATTGGAAAATTTCTCAACGATTGACTTAGTCTTTCATTGATTAATTTCTCGATAAAATTTTATCGCAGCGAAAATTATTGTACTTACAATCGAAAATCGCATTCCGCTCGACAAATTTCAAATCGAAAAAATTTATTCAATCGAGGAAAATTTCTCGATAGTAAATTTACCTGAGAAATAATTTCTCGATCGTAAATTTACATGGAATTTTCTCGATCGTAAAATAGACCGACTACAGTCTCGATTTCAACTTCAATACTTAGAAAATTTTACTAAGTCTATTAATGCATAGGAAATCATTTTCAAAATCAATTTTATCGAGCGAAAATTTTCTCGGCATGAACGGTGTCCTTTTTCACGATTCAACACTTAGAAAAATTTCGAACTATTTTTCACGCGATTTATACTTCATTCGAAATTGCATTCATCCCATTACGATTTTTCAAAATTGAGCATATACTATGCATTCGATATGATTTCAATTCAAAATTCATCGAACTTGCTATTACTTGCGATATTACTATAGTTTGATGAAATTTATTCATACTTCGACTGAAAATAAAATTGAACTAATAAACTTTTATATATCTTATTTTTCAGATGGATCGCTATCCAAGATATAATCATATATACGACCACAACCTGTATCTGAAGGTCCAGGATACAAATGTTCAGCTCGATCTGAGCACATTTCGATGCCCGAACGAGATTATTGTCTCTATCCTGAGAGGTCACCCCATCTGGCATGCGTTAACGGCCACCGCATCAGTGCCGATGGTATATCTCCAGCAGTTCTGGGGCTGCATACAAGGAGAAGTAGACAATGGAGCTTTCAGATTCTCAACAAGGATCGGGATGCGGCATATCAGCATGGACAAGAACCAGTTCGCCATGTTACTGGACTTGCCTCACAACAATAATTACGACCCGCTCCCATCCGATGCTGAGATGATTCAAGATTTTTTGCACATTGGATACCAACCGCCGCTCACAAGATTAGCTCAGGTCCAGAGCAGCGGAATCCCACACCCGTGGAAGACACTATTCGGAATAGTGAATAAGTGTCTGTCGCCCAAGCACGCAGGATTTGATAAGGGCAACAGCAACATTTTGAGGATCTTCCATGGCATCCCCTTCGCAAGAAATTACGACTACACTCAGCTGATCTGGAACGACCTCGCGGACCAGATTCGACAAAAGGAGAACCGGCGATCGAAGAACGTGCCTTATGCTCGGTGGTTCAGCATCATCATCAGGGAGATCATGGCGCTGCACCAGACCATCCCTACTCTGCCTCCTGGCGGAAATTACCAACCACCAAGGCTCAAGTTCTTCCACAACCCATGGCTCACGGACCTGGACCAACCGTCGATGCCGATCTCATTCGAGCTCCTTCGTCTCGCGGACCCCAACGAAGACGTCTACAAGCTATACTGTCGGGATAGGAATCTCACAGAGGAAATGATTCGAGGGCCTCCGATAGTGCGTGGAGCTAGCCCTCACCACCAACAACAATAGCTAAGCCCTGAGGAAGCGATGATTGATGATGTCCCTCAGGAGCTAGCTCAGGAGCCACCATTGGTCGAAGAGCCAATGCCCGACGTCGATGATACGCTGATAGACGTCGTGGGTACGGAGATGGAACTCGAGGCTCCTGACCTCGAATACAAGTGGAAGAGCCCTTATATGTAGGCGTGCTCGAAGAAACCATTGAGGAGGTTCTTCTACAAGAAGCACAGCCCCAGACAGAAATTGGGCAGAGCTCGCTTCCACTGGTGACGGATCAGGCTCCAAGGGATGTAGAACGTGATCCAACTCCTCACACAGCTACACCATCCGACACGGAGTCAGATGAGGAGATTAGCTTGATAAGACGGACTCCCAGACGACTTAGTATTCAACTGGAGTCCCTCTTACCGGCCGTCACCGACACACCAGATATCATGCTGACCACAACGACAAGTGTTGCCGGCACTTCTTCGCTCAATCTTGAGCCACAACCAACTCACGTGGTGTTTGGTTCGCAGGCGCAACCTGAGCCTGCCTTAACACCCATAGAGACGAATCCTCAAGATTCGACTCGAGGATTGGGTGGAAGTCTCATATAGTCACAACCTCAAGTGACTGTGAGCCAACCCACAGAGTCGTTGTCTACTCAAGGGTTGATAACAGGCGACATCAGTCGTCCTGGTCATCTCAGGAGGCGTCCGCACCCTTCGTGACGACCGAACAGTTCCAGGCCGCTCTCTCTGCCGCTGTACAGTCAATGGAAGAAAAGATCACAGAGAGAGTACTCCAAGCACTCGAGGCATCCCGAAGAGATACCGGGAAAGCACCTGCCTCTGAAGGCACTTCGTTACGAATCAACCCCACACCTCCACAACCCACCGACCTTCTAGCCAGTTCCTCCATCCTCATCAACCCATACACAATCCCTATCACCGAGCTCCATGACATTGTCCTCGCCCGTCTGATTGGCCTTTCCATCCGATCGCCGCAAGAAGAATCCCTCTATAGTGGAATGGTGGACCACTATGAGCCACCGACTGACACCTGCCAAGGCCAAAGCTCCCACTCACGGCGCAGATATGACGATCCTGACGATCAGGACCCTCATGAGGGGGAGAAGAGGCCAAGGACATCAACAAGTGGCCAAGGACAAGGCTCGGGCGCTACACAGACAAGCGCTGGAGCTGGTGAAACCCAAAACCCAAACACAAACCCACCATACCCAAACACAAACCCACCGAACCCAAACACAAACCACCCACCAAGCCCAAACTACCCACACCACGCACCGCACCTCCCATATCGACTCACCAACCTTTCACCTGAGGACGCCTCCGTCCACCCCACCGATCTACTCAAGCCCCTTGCTTCCGGAAGAAGAAGCAAGTGTTGTGATGCTTGTAGCTCTAGCAGCTACCCAAGCCACTCCCTCAGTCGCTCCAGACCAACCGGGACCCTCTGGACATGGCATCAATCCACACGAGGCCCCAGACAAGTTCATCTTCGAAGGACAGTGGATGACCCACTCCATGCCCGAGGAGCATCAAAGATAACGGCTTCACGACGTTTGGCGCTTTCTGCAACAAGCGTCTATAGATCTCGTAATCATAGAAGACGACGAGCTTCAGGAAGGTGAAGACTACGAGCGAGTTATCCCCAGACTACCAGAGTTAATAGCTCAACAGGCGGTTCCCTCTCCAAGGCTAACGCCAGGGACCGTCCGGATCGACACGCAATGGAAATAGAAATTCCCTTCCTCGAAGAAGTTCGTGAGAATATTTGGAGGTGTCCGGACAGAGTGAAGAAGCCGAACGAGTTCGAGCTTAGAGGGATCTCTCATTGGGATCAGCAGAAGAGGATGACCTACCTGTGGATGCTGACCAAACTAGGACCTGATGTTAGGCTGGGGATGACTAAGACACAAGCCAAGAGCCATTATAAGAGTCTCTCACCAATAAGCCAACTACTCAGCGTATATTGTGCCAAAGGAGGACTTCCAACACCTCACTACATCATCGAACGAGTGGACAGGATCCGAGAGGAACTGAGCGAGAGCGACCTGCCGTACCTCCCCGCCGCTGAAGTGTACCGTCTTTATCAGCTATACGTGGAGAAGTACAAAGGTCCTCAGGGCTTCATTAAGAAAGAAGGCCTCGAAGGGCTCTACCGGTTCATGATGCGCCATGTCAAGTACTATGCCACACACGACCTTCAGATGGCTCTGGAGAGCAATATGAAGAAGGTCAACATGACCGCTCCACTCAACAAAGGACCTGAGATCGAAGGGCTTCCCAACAACCACGTGCACATCAGCTCAGTCCTAGGCGTCACCTACCAAATCCAATAGCAAAGAAGAATAGGTTGATGCTGAAGACTGAGATTCATAAGTTTTGCGATGGGGCGCTCAAGGTCGTCAGGAAAAACATCGAGCAGAGGTTGGAAGAAATCAACAGAGACACTATGCCGAGGATCCACAGGTTCGTGAGAGAACAGCCGCTCCTAATGGAACTGCTTGAAGATATCGAGGAGCGACTGGAGCTTAGGATCACGCTGAGGAACTACGAGCATGCGTTGGGATTACGCAGATCGTATTACGCCCGACGAGGACAAACAGCGCAGATACGCAATCAAGCACAAAGGGGGAGATTGTAGAATACTATTTGTAATTGTGCTTGATTTCATTAGTTGTCCTTGTATAGGGGCGTTTTGTATAGTAGTCCTTAGATTAGGACTAGTTTGGTATTTATACCAAGTTTGTTTGGTATAAATACATGTTAATCAATTGAGCTGAATAGAGAAAGTTTTTAGAATTGATCCGAAAGGCTTGCAATTCGATTCTAGAGAGAGAAACAACAGTAACTTTCTCACTCTACTCGAATTCTCTCTCTTGTTCTTCATTTGAGTTTTTCGATCGAATTTAATTGCTTATCATAACGATCGAATTACTATGAATTCTAGCCTAGGATCGTAGAGTTGTTAATCGTAAGACCTAACAGGGTACCATAAACCTAAGGTCGCGGTGCCCTTTAGGTAGCGAAGAATCCTCTTAAGCGCGAGCATGTGAGATTCTTGGGGTCGGCTTGGAAACGGGCACAAAGGCCAGTGGCAAACATAATATCCGAGCGGCTTGAGGTGAGATAGAGAAGAGAACCGATTATGCTGCGACAAAGGGTGATGTCGACCGCTTTTACAGTGGGATCAGCATCCAACCTGCAGCTTGCTAATATAGGAGTGCCGAGTGGCTTTCTTCGATCTTGATGAAACTTCTTCAGAATGTCCTTGATGTATTTGGTCTGACTTATGAAGATGCCATCTTCGAGCTGCCTTACTTGGAGTCCCAAGAAGAAATGCATCTCTCCCACGTGACTCATTTTGAATTTGCTCTTTGTAGAGTATACATTTAATTGTGCTTGGTATTATTAGTTGTCCTTGTAATTAGGGGCGCTTTTTATAGTAGTCCTTAGATTAGGACTAGTTTGATATTTATACCAAGTTTGTGTTGGTATAAATACATGTAAATCAATTGAACAAAATAGAGAAAGTTTTGAATATTTATCCGAAAGGCTTGCAATTCAATTTCTAGAGAGAGAAACTACAGTAACTTTCTCACTCTAGTCGAATCCTCTCTCTCGTTCTTCAAATGAGTTTTTCGATCAAATCTTATTGATTATCACTATCATCGAATTACTTTGAATTCTTGCCTAGGATTTTAGAGTTGTTAATCGTAGGACCTAACAATTGGATTATAGCAGATTCGTTATGTTTTGGATCAAAAATTGTTAGATTTGGATCGAAAATTTAATTCTGTTCACTGTTCATCGAAGAACAGTTTGGCGCGAAATCTGTTTTCGATCCAATAGCATAAGTTTGTGCCTAATTGACTTGAATTTGATGTTTCTGTGCTCGTTTAAGTGTCAAATGTTGATTGAGATCAAATCCGTAGCTGTTTGAACTTCGTGTTTGGATTAAATCGATTTTGTGAGTTACTGTTTGCATAACAACATGAAGAACACGTCCTGATTTTGATCAAATTCGATATATTGTGCTTCATAACGTGTTTAACTGCGTGTTCGTGCGTAGCTAGTAAACGATTGCGAGCAATTACCTGAAAGTTCAGTGACTAATTCCTTGTTTTTGCTTGAATCTGTGATAACTGTATTCTGTAATTTTTCTCGATCATTCTAATTTTTCTCGCTAGGTTTTGCGATCGGATTAATTTCTCGATCGAAAATCTTGGCGCGATAATTTTTCTCAGTCAGAATACGAAGTCGGTGCTAAGTCGTCAACACTAGAAACGATTTTAGTTAGAAATATTTCTCGAGCATTATTCAACGAAAATCTTTTTTCGAGGGAGACCAATTTTGACTTTGCACGCGAAAAAACTCTCTCTCGAGAAACATTTTCTGTCAGACACTTAAAGTTTGACCAAGCTAAAAATCATTTACACGCGAGAAACTTTTCCAGTCAACCGATTTATTTTGACTTGTCGAGAAACTTACTAACGTACTGTTTCTTTACGATCGAAATAAATTCACGATTCCAAAATTTTTCTCGACCGAACGATTTTGGGCAATTTATTTCGCTCGAAAATTATTTCACTGACAAACTATATCGCACGTAAACAGTTCACACTATATTCTATTTCGACGAAATTATTTTTGATCAAGCTTTAAAGATTGAGTCGAAAATAATTCTCGATCTATTTTTCGAATCAAACGCTTCTAACGAATTTTGTCACTTGTGAAGCACATTACATGATCTTCAAACATTCAAAACACTTAACGAAGATCCTTCAACAACTCAACTACAAAACAAAATGGATGCATACTCGCTCGGAAATGACAACCATCCACCGATTTTGCAACGGGGCGAATATACCGTGTGGAGGAGCCGCTTCCTCAATTTCATTGCTCTAAAAGATCAAGCCGAGAATTTACTGAAGTATCTAGAAGAGGGACCCGCACAGTTTTGGGTACATGTCCCCGGTGACGAAGCGGCAACTCCACAAATTCCCGCATCAAGGCGACTGAAGGAGCCTAGGGAGTACACAATCGAGGAGAGGGCTCGAGCTAAGGCTGATCTAGTAGCCCTGAACACCCTCATGCAGGGCATCCCCAACGACATATACCGACAGATTGATAGCCTTTCATCAGCTAAAGGAATGTGGGATGAACTGCATAGGATGATGCAGAGGACGGAAGTTGGCATAAAGGCCAAAAAGGCGAACATTCTCACCGTTTACGACTCCTTCAAAGCAAAGCCTGAGGAAAGTCTATACGAGATCTACCAAAGTGTAGAATACTATTTGTAATTGTGCTTGATTTCATTAGTTGTCCTTGTAATTAGGGGCGTTTTGTATAGTAGTCCTTAGATTAGGACTAGTTTGATATTTATACCAAGTTTGTTTGGTATAAATACTTGTAAATCAATTGAGCTGAATAGAGAAAGTTTTGAGAATTAATCCGAAAGGCTTGCAATTCGATTTCTAGAGAGAGAAACTACAGTAACTTTCTCACTCTACTCGAATTCTCTCTCTTGTTCTTCATTTGAGTTTTTCGATCGAATTCAATTGCTTATCTAAACGATCGAATTACTATGAATTCTAGCCTAGGATCGTAGAGTTGTTAATCGTAGGACCTAACAATTGGTATCAGAGCAGATTCGTTCTGTTTTGAATCGTAACTTGTTAGAATTGGATCGAAAATTTAATTCTGTTCACTGTTCATCGAAGAACAGTTTGGCGCGAAATCTGTTTTCGATCCAATAGCTTAATTCTGTGCTTAATTGACTTGAATTTAGTGTTTCTGTGCTTGTTTAAGTGATAGATCATCATTGCGATCAGTTCTGTAGTATTTTAAACTTCGATTTCCAGGATTGAATTGCCTCTGCGTGTTACTGTGTGCGAAGAACATGAAGAACACGTTCTGATTTTGATCAAATTCGATATATTTTGCTTCATAACGTGTTTAATTGCTTGTTCGTGCGTGATTAGTACTTAATTGCGAGCAATTGCCTCAAATTTCACTATCTGATTTTTGTTTTTGCTCGAATTAGTGTTATTCGTATTCTGTTAATTTTTCTCGATTGCTCAAATTTTTCTCGCTAAGTTTTGCGATCGGATTAGCTTCTCGATCGATAAACTTAGCGCGAGAATTTTTCTCGGTCGGAATACGTAGCCAGCGCTAGAATCGTCATCAGTAGAAACGATTTTAGTTAAAGAAGAATTTCTCGAGCATTATACAGCGAAAAACTTTTTCGAGGAAGACTTATTTTGACTTTTGCATGAGTAAAAATTTTCACTCGAAAAACTTTTTCAGTCAAACCTTTTAACGTTTGACCAGGCGAAAATCATTTATACGCGAGAAACTTTTCTAGTCAACAGATTTATTTTGACTTGTCGAGAAACTTACTAACGTACTGTTTCTTTACGATCGAAATAAATTCACGATCAAGAAATTTTTCTCGACCGAATGATTTTGAGCAATTTATCTCGCTCGTAAAATATCTCGCTGACAAAATTTCTCGCACGAGAACAGTACTCAGTACACTATCTCGACGGAATTAATTTCGATCAAACTTTAAAGATTGAATCGAAAATAATTTTCGATCTAATTTTCGAATCAAACGCTACTAACGAATTTTGTCACTTGTGAAGCACATTACATCATCTTCAACCTTCAAAACAATTAACGAAGATCCGTCAACAACTCGACTACAATACAACCATGGATGCATACTCACTCGGAAATGACAACCGTCCGTCGATCTTGCAAAGAGGCGAATACACAGTTTGGAGAAGCCGTTTTTTGAATTTCATTGCTCTAAAAGATCAAGCCGAAAATCTACTGAAGTCCCTTGAAGAGGGACAGGCACAGTTCTGGGTTCATGTACCCGGGGACGAAACAGCTACTCCAACTTCTAGGCGACTAAAGGAGCATAGAGAATACTCTCTGGAGGAAAGAGCTCGAGCTAAGGCTGATCTGGTAGCCATGAATACCCTTATGCAGGGCATCCCCAACGATATATACAGACAAATCGACAGCCTTACATCGGCCAAAGGGATGTGGGATGAGCTGCATAGGATGATGCAAAGGACGGAAGTTGGCATAAAGGCCAAGAAGGCAAACATGGAGACAAACATAAGATTTCTATACTCTCCGCCCACGGAATGGAAGAAAATATCCACTCAAATACGACAAAACAAAGACCTAGAGGAGCTGGATGTCCATGCCGTGTTCGACAATCTCGCTCAGCACGAGGAAGATATCCGCGAGATCACCAAAGAGCAGAAAGGCAAACAAACCGATGGTACGGTTGCCTTAGTCTTGGAGAAGAGGAGTACAAGATCAAGAAAGGATAAGATCGTTAGGCCACCTTCATCATCAGAGTCGGAAGAGGAATCGGACCCCGTCATCGAGCCGAACATGAAAGCCCTTGGAAAACAGTTAGCTCTCATTGGACAAATGACGAGTAAGAAGTACTTCAAGAAGAAGTCTTCAACCTCAGCCAATAGACTTCGGACTACAAGCTCCACGAACAAATAACGTGCTCCGGAGAGTTCCGATGTCAAGAATCCCAAAGAGACTAATAAATGTTTTAATTGTGGCAAAGCAAGTCACTTCGCCAGAGAGTGCACTCTCCCAAAGAAAAGAGATGCAAACTACTACTCGAGGAAGCTTCAATTGACAAAACAGAAAGAGGCTGGAGTAGCTCTCATGGCCGAACAGGACCAATGGCTCGAGGACACGTCGAGCTCCGAAGAAGAAAACTTAGCCCTCATGGCCCGTCTCGACAACGAATTAGACGCCGAAACATCCACTCGTACGGACGAAGACAACGCATCCACGTCTTCAAATGAGGTAGACACTCCTTCCACATTATTGACCATGTTAGAATCATATCAAAAGCAATATGCTAACATGAAACGTGAGCAGAAATGTATAAAGGAAGTAGAGAACGAACTTGAGAGAGCTCAGGAGAAAATAGATAGTCTCGAACAAGAACTTAGGAGCTCTAGTGCAAAAATAGATGAACTTACCAAGAGCCTGCAGTCTAGAGAGACTAGTCAACCTCAACTAGGACAACAGAGCGAAAAGATTAAGGAATTAGAAGATAGGCTAGCAAATAACTACAATTGCTTGGTTAGAAATCTCAACGAGAAAGCCATCTTAAATTGTCGGATAACCGAAGCTACCTCTAAGATCACTAACTTAGAAGCTCAATTAGAAACATCAAAAGCTAAGATTAGTGAGCTTAGTAAGGATTTCGATGCCTGTCAAGCCGCGAAACTAACCGTGGAAAATAATTACGCTCTCCTAGGTGAGAAACGCAAGAAACTATATGCCAAAGTAAAGAAATTAGACGATATAGTTACGCGTTGGGGACAGTCCGAACAGACGATATTTTTGAACAAGCCCAGGGATATAGAGTTCTATAATCCTATAGAAGGCATAGGTTTCACTAACCCGTGTGTTTTACAAAAGAAAGAAATATATGATGTTAAACACATGCGCTTAGGAATAACCTCTCTTAGAAATTTTACTGAATCGTCTTATGCAAATACTTTCGATTCGTCCATTAGACAAGGTCCACATGGTCCAGAAATCCCCTTTGACTACAAAGAACTAAATGAAAGGGACAAAAATAGGAAAGAAACTCTAACTCCTATCTGCAATTTAGTTCAAATTCTACCTCCTGATTCTCAAACACACCACGAGGAAGTTAAAGCCATTAATTATAAAAATTCTCTCTACAAACCTCCTATCATAAAACAGATAGAGGAGTCACAGGCTAAGTTAGAAAAAGAACGAAAGAATTTCGAAGCTGAAAAGAAAAAATTCTTTAAGGAGATGGAAAATCTCAAGGCTTCCTCGTCCTCCCAAACTACCTCTCACGCTATTACAAAAAGCGTGAAAAATGAAAAATCGCCTTTGAAAGATAAATATTGTAAAAATAATTTTGTTAAAAGTGCTATGACTAATTTCACTTTACCTACGTCTACAGGGAGCGTAGCGTCAGCACTAAAAACAAAGGCGAGAGTGTCTAGCACTAAGATAAAGAAGGAGCCATTAGATTTAAGTGTTTCTGAGCATGCTACTCCTTCTGTTACAATAAACGACAATCGTAGAAATAAAAGAGCTATTTCAACTTTAAGATAGTTGCTTCTACTTATTCACTTCAGCCGATCACCTTTAGAAGCACCAACTTCGAATTACGTCAAAAATTAATCATTCTGAAACAAATGCAACAAGAAAGACACGTAGGAAACAAGATCCAGCCATAAAGAAAGCTTATGGCGCTATACATGAATGTGCTCACCTAAGGTATCCCGTAAAAATTAAATCCCCCAAGCACCTTAGGAGACGAGACTATCACAAGAAAAGATCTAATCAAACCATCCAAAGCATTTGTACGTGCTGAAATTAACCTTCCCTGTAAGGTTCAACCCGAATGGGTTCCTGAATCTCCGCCTAGGACGACAAAAGCCAAAAGAGCCAAGTCTCCTATAGAGGCAAAACCCAAACCCACTTTTTCAAAAGTGCAATGGGTTATTAAGACTCTTCCAAAAATAGATTTAGGAGTCATATCTGAACCCAAAATTAAAACTGCTAATCCGAGAGGACCCATGTTAAGTGGGTACCTAAAGCTCTTTAAATTGTTTTTGCAGATCCATCATGTGTGGTACCTCGACTCTGGTTGCTCCGCACACATGACTGGTAATCAAGAGCTGCTGAGCAACTACAAAGACCGACCAAACGGAAAAGTCAAATTTGGGAACAACGATACAGCCCCGATACCAGGACTTGGGGATATCACTCTGAAGAATCTGACCATCAAAGATGTCTCGTACGTCGAAGGCCTCCGCCATAACTTGTTCAGCATAGGCCAATTTTGTGACAAAGGCTTTCAGGTGGTCTTCCATGCTGACCGGTGCAGAATTTTGGATAGTCAGGACACAGAACTCCTTCAAGGACTTCGGAGAACCAATCTTTACAAGATCAACCTGACATCTGTGCGGCCCTCGACAGCTGTATGCCTCATTTCTCAGACTGATTTACAGAGGAACAGCTTATGGCATCAACGACTGTCTCATCTGAATATGAAAGCTCTCCAACGTCTTTCTACGAAAAAGTTGGTTCACGGTCTTCCAACTATACAACTACAAAGAGAGCATCACTGTTCGGCATGTCAATTAGGAAAAATGAAGCGAGCATCTCATCACGTCAAGCAAATTGCATCTACTTCTCGGCCATTGGAACTAATTCACATGGATCTCTGTGGTCCAATGCAGACTCAGAGTATCAATGGACGAAAGTATGTCCTAATGATCGTGGATGACTATTCTCGCTACACGTGGACTAAGTTTCTCCGAACAAAAGATGAGACTGGTGACTTGATTATCAATTTTGTGAACACAACTCAAAATCTAATGCAACAGACTATTCAAGTTGTTCGAACAGACAATGGCACTGAGTTCAAGAACAATCACCTCAGTGAGTTTTATCAGAAACTTGGAATAAGTCAACAATTTTCATCCGCCAAAACACCTCAACAAAACGGGGTCGTTGAAAGGAAAAATCGGACACTAGTGGAAGCCGCTCGTACAATGCTGATCCAATCGGGACTTCCACACTTTCTATGGGCTGAAGCAGTCAATACCGCTTGTTTTACTCAAAACAGGACGGTAGTTCACAAACGGTTCAACAAGACTCCGTACGAGATTGTGAATAATAGAGTGCCCAACATCTCTTTCCTAAAGTCTTCTGGTGCAAGTGCTTTGTGGCGAACGACTGAGATCAACGTGCAAAGTTCGACCCTAAAGCATTCGAAGCTACATTTGTCGGGTATTCTTCAACATCAAAAGCGTACCGAGTATACATCAAGTCCAACCGAACTATTAAGGAAAGCTATAATGTCACTTTCCACGAAGTGGTAGATATGGTTCCTGCTCAATTCAGTTCAGGACCCGTGCCTAACCCGATGGTTCCTGCTCAATTCTGTTCAGGACCCGTTCTCAACCCGATGGCTTCTGGTCAATTCAGACCAGGACCCGTGCCTCACCCGATGGTTCCTGCTCAATTCAGTTCAGGACCCGTGCCTAACCCGATGGCTTCTGGTCAATTTAGTCCAGGACCCGTGCCTAACCCGTTGGCTTCTGAAGACAACATTTCAGAACCCGTAATCACTGGTGTGTTGGCACAAAACCAACAGAAGATGGCAACAACCTCAGGATCAGTGTCAGATGAAGCAACGAGACTTGCAATAGACGACTTGGATTCTCTCTTCGAACCGGTATATCAGTCATACACGCCTGATTATCAACCGAACGAGACCGACATACCAAGTTCATCTCACTCCTCTACCCCACCCGATTCAGAATTGCCACAGAACACCGAAGAACCTACAGTGGTCATCGAGGAAGTATCATCTGAGACGATCAATCCAAGTGCAGTATTGGAACTTCCCTAAAGCCTACCATTTTTAGAAGCACTAATTTCGAAATAGGCTCTACCTAAGAAATTAAAAAATCATTCTGAGACAAATGCCGATAGGATGACTTATAGGAAACAAGATCCAGCCATTAAGAAAGTTTATGGCACCATTCATGTTCTCATCTAAGGTATCCTGTGAAAATCCAATCCGTAAAGCACCTTAAGAGACTTTCTAGCGAAAAGATCTTTTCCACGATCAAGCCTACCAAAGCATTTGACCTTGCTGAAATTCATCTTCCCTGCCAGGTTCAACCCAAATGGGTTCCTAAATCTCCGCTTAGGAAGACGAAAGCCAAAAAGGCCAAGTCACCAAAGGACAAACCCATATCAACTTCTTCAAAAGTGACTTGGGTTGCTATAACTCCTATTGGTGAATTTAGGAACCATAGCTGAACCATATCTACTAATCTAAGAGGACCCATTTATAAGTGGGTACCTAAAGCTCTTTAAATTTGTTTTTGCCGATCCATCATGTGTGGTACCTTGACTCGGGTTGCTCCATACACATGACAGGAAATCAAGAGCTGTTGAGCAACTTCCAAGACTGCTTAAATGGAAATGTCAGATTCGGCACAACAACTCAGCTCCAATTCTAGGACTTGGAGATTTCAGAGATCTGATCATCACGGATGTCTCTTACGTCGAAGGTCTCCGCAATAGCTGACCGGCAGAGTTTGGGACAGTCAGGACACAGAACTCCTCCAAGGAATTCGGAGATCACATCTATACACGATCAACTTGACGTCTGGGCGGCCTTTGAAAGTTGTTTGCCTCATTTCTCAGACTACAATTCAGAGGAACAACCTATGGCATCAACGCATGTCTTTTCTAAACATTAGAGATCTTCAACGACTCTCACAGAAAAAGTTGGTTCACGGTCTTCCAACTATAACGCTACAGAAAGAGCATCACTGTTCGGCATGTCAACTTGGAAAAATGACGCGAGCCTCTCATCACGCCAAGCTAGTTGCCTCTACTTCACATCCTCTGGAACTACTTCACATGGACCTCTGTGGACCAATGCAAGCACAGAGTATCAACGGACGCAAGTATGTGTTGGTCATAGTTGATGACTTTTCTCGCTACACATGGACGAAGTTCCTCCGAACTAAGGATGAGAAAATGAGACTTTATCGTCCCATTGACAATGGAACTGAGTTCAAGAATAAATTTCTCAATGGAACTGAGTTCAAGAATAAATTTCTCTGTGATTTCTATGAGAAGCTTGGGACAAGTCAGCAATTCTCAGCCGGCAAGACACCTGTTAGGTCCTACGATTAACAACTCTACGATCCTAGGCTAGAATTCATAGTAACTCGATCGTTTAGATAAGCAATTGAATTCGATCAAAAAACTCAAATGAAGAACAAGAGAGAGAATTCGAGTAGAGTGAGAAAGTTACTCTCTCTCTAGAAATCGAATTGCAAGCCTTTCGGATCAATTCTCGAAATTTTCTCTATTCAGCTCAATTGATTTACAAGTATTTATACCAAACAAACTTGGTATAAATATCAAACTAGTCCTAATCTAAGGACTGCTATACAAAACACCCCTAATTACAAGGACAACTAATGAAATCAGGCACAATTACAAATAGTATTCTACAATCTCCCCCTTTGTGCTTGATTGCGTCTCTGCGCCGTTTGTCCTCGTCGGGCGTAGTACGATCTGCGCAAGCCAGCGCATGCCCGTAGTTCCTCAGAGTGATCCTAAGCTCCAGTCGCTCCTCGATATCTTAAAGCAATTCCATTAGGAGCGGCTGTTCTCTCACGAACCTGTGGATCCTCAGCATAGTGTCTCTGTTGATTTCTTCCAACCTCTGCTCGATGTTTTTCCTGATGACCTTGAGCGTCCCATCGCAAAACATATGAATCTCAGTCTTTAGCATCAACTTATTCTTCTTTGCTATTGGATTGTGGTAGGTGATGCCTAGGACTGAGCTGATGTGCACGTGATTGTTGGGAAGCCCTTCGATCTCAGGTCCTTTGTTGAGTGGAGCAGTCATGTTGACCTTCTTCATATTGCTCTCCAGAGCCATCTGAAGGTCGTGTGCGGCATAGTACTTGACCTGGCGCAACATGAACTGGTAGAGCCCTTCGAGGCCTTCTGTCTTGATGAAGCCCTGAGGACCTTTGTACTTCTCCACGTATAACAGATAAAGACGGTACACTTCATCGGCGGGGAGGTACGGCAGGTCGCTCTCGCTCAGTTCCTCTCGGATCCTGTCCACTCGTTCGATGATGTAGTGAGGTGTTGGAAGTCCTCCTTTGGCACAATATACGCTGAGTAGTTGGCTTATTGGTGAGAGACTCTTATAATGGCTCTTGGCTTGTGTCTTAGTCATCCCCAGCCTAACATCAGGTCCTAGTTTGGTCAGCATCTAGAGGTAGGTCATCCTCTTCTGCTGATCCCAACGGGAGATCCCTCTAAGCTCAAACTCGTTCGGCTTCTTCACTTTGTCCGGAGACCTCCAAATATTCTCACGAACTTCTTCGAGGAAGGGAATTTCAATTTCCATTGCGTGTCGATCCGGACGGTCCCTGGCGTTAGCCTTGGAGAGGGAACCGCCTGTTGAGCTATTAACTCTGGTAGTCTGGGGATAACTCGCTCGTAGTCTTCACCTTTCTGAAGCTCGTCGTCTTCTATGATTATGGACGCTTGTTGTAGAAAGCTCCGGACGTCGTGAAGCCGTTGTGTTTGATGCTCCTCGGGCATGGAGTGTGTCATCCACTGTCCTTTGAATATGTACTTGTCTAGGGCCTCTTGTGGATTGACGCCATGTCCAGAGGGTCCCGGTTGGTCTGGAGCGACTGAGGGAGTGGCTTGGGTAGCTGCTAGAGCTACAAGCATCGCAGCACTTGCTTCTTCTTCCGGAAGCAAGGGGCTTGAGTAGATCGGTGGTGTGGACGGAGGCGTCCTCAGGTGAAAGGTGTAATACCCGTAAATTTTAAAACGGGATTTTGATGTAATTAGATATATAGTTAAATGAAATCTGTTTAATATGTCTTTTAAGTATTAGTTGTGTAAGAATCATTTTTGAAAATTTGGGCCAAAAATCTTAAGAAATATTATGGGGATAAATTCATTTGGGCTATAGGAAATTTAATATTAGTTCTAAGGCCCAATAAATTAATAGGCTATAACTTAACATCTAAACGAGTCCCAAAGTGTTCTTAATATGACGTTAATATGGGATTTTGTTGTAATTAGTTGTACAATTATTTTCAGAATAGGAAACAGGATCACGAAAGTTAAAGTTGCGCAATTAGCATTGTTGATTTGGGCTGTACATAGTTAAATAAACTTTCGAAATAAAACCCAAATAGCTAAAGTGATTACTTAGGCTTAAGGTAAGAAAACGTCACCACCTTCTAGTCCCATCATTACTAATTTCAAAGCTCTAATACTTATCCAAGAGATATATATATATATATATATATATATATATATATATATATATATATATATATGAGAATGCTTAATAAGAAGGACTTTCGACAACAAATGAACATTGAATAGGAAGAATTCAGCAACTAGGAGATTTTTACCATTTCCAAAACCGGAAACAGGTATGCATAAGTTATCATGATTAAGATTTCAATAGATACTCGATATGTATTAGTATGTACACGTTAACACATGTTCTTATGATTAGCCCATAGGAGCTCGAATGTTTAGAAAACCCTAAAGCATGAAATTTGTTTAGGCTTGCGAGTATTTATGTGGAATTAATAATTTGGGGCGTAAGAAGGACGACAAAAGCCTAGCTTGGGAACATCGATTTATACTAAGTACTTAGGTTAAACTATATTCGGATAGGACATATGTTATGTCTTGAAAGATTGATGAAATAAGAACTGGAATTATGAATAAGAAGGCTGCTTGAAGTAGTTTCGAAGATTTCAATGCAAAGAAAACCCTAACTGTTCGAGTTTAACCATTGACTATGTGAGTTTATATGATAAAATAGGAGTGCTAGTGATCTTTGGTACATAAAATATTAATAATTGTTTGATTTTAGGAATACTCTTTTCTAGAATTAATATGATTTTTGAAGATGAACTCAATAAAATATGAATTCGGCTCTTAAGAATTTTGAAGGTTTAGCTTGAATATCGAAATGCATAGCTGATAGAATTCAAAGTTTATTAGTTTCGACATTTGTAAGATGTCGACATATACAATGGTATCGATATTTATAAGACTCAATAGTTGAGGACCTCGACATTTGTAAGACTCAAGAATGCGATAATAATAATGAAAGTCTCGACATTTATATTATTGAGATCTCGACATTGCTTGCCCGAGATGTTTGATGACAATAATAATAAATGTCGATATAAGTAATAGGTCTCGATATTAGTAATAGGTCTCGATATTATTAATAGGTCTCGATATTATTAATAGGTCTCGATATTATTTAGAAGGTCTCGATGTTTACTAAGAAGTCTCGACATTTTATCCTACCATATATTAATAGGTCGACATTTTAAGACTTAATAGATCTCGACATTATTTATTTGTAAAATCTCGACATTATTTATGTATAAGATCTCGACATCCATATGCTCGACATTTTCAATATTTTCAAAAAGACCTCGAGCTGATGAATATACTCGACATTTTCAATATACTCGACATTTTATATGCTGTCTCGACATTTAACAAATGGTCTAACTATTGTCGCTGTGAAAAAAATTCGACATTGCTAAGAATTCGAACTCAACATTTTTATATGTCTCGACATTTTGTTCGAACTCGACATTTTTATATATCTCGACATCTTGAGGTATAAAGCAGATAGGTTTCGTGATACCTATAATAAAGTCTCGACATTTATATATCTCGATATATGATAAACAATGAGCTCGACGTTCTATAGGAATAGATTTCGACAATGTTTAAATATTTCGACACTTAACATAATTTCAATAGTTTAAAAGTGTTCTACAATTAATAAATTTTCGGTATTTTAGAATTTTGCTATATCTAGGGTTTTCAATATTTTAGGGTTTATATATTTTAGGGATTTCGTTATTTTTAGGATTTCATAAATTTTAGGGTTTTAATAATTTTAGCGTTTCGAAATTTATATGACTTAGTAAATTTATTAATATGAAAATATTTATTATATTCAGAGGATCGATATATAGGGACCACACCGAAGTTATTTGACAATAGCGGGAGGACGGGTAGGTGGATCATCCATCTACAATGCGTAAACACATATGTGACTTATGTGATTTTATGTGATTCAGTGATTTATGTGAAATACGTGTTTTATGTGTTTTTACATATATTTCATACGAATCATGTTTTATATGTTATTACGCTTATATGCATAGCATGTGGATATCACATCAGGTTGAGAGATGGTTTCCACCGTAGCGACCGGTGATGATTTGATATACGAACGATTGGGGTAGACTGAAATGATTTTGACTATTGTTTGAGGTTGGGCTCGCAGGCCACTTAGAGGAGACAGACGTGATCGATCTGTCTACTCGGATGTGGTCGATTCGAGGTGCATACCGCTGATATTGATACGTGTATATTGATATATTACCCATGGTACTGATACGGGTCTGACCGCCCATGACTATGGGTTAGCACCCATGATATTGGATACGGGTGTTATCACCCATGATATTGGATACGGGTGTTATCACCCATGATATTGGATACGGGTGGAATCACGTGACCACCCATGATATTTAGTGCGCGCGTGGGTGCCGAGCCTAACCTAGGGCCCTGTATTGTGTGAAATAGGAATGTGGGAAAAGAATAGAGTGTGCATTATATCATGTTGCGAGATGTTGGGATCGGGGTTGAGTGCACACTTGCATACATGCATTTTATTCACCTACTGGGCAAATCGCTCAGTGCTTACGTGTTGTAGGTACTGAGTCTGACGCCGATACGCGTCAAGACTGAGGTGGGTGGTGGCGGTGCTCCACGGACTTTTGAGAGCGGGGCGGTACATGGATGAAGACTTGTGGAGCGGCATTAGCGCTTTTTGTTCTTTTGATATTTTGGGGCTTCAGCCCATGTACAGAGATAGCAATGTAGACGAATTTGTATATTAGTATATATCATTTTAGGAAAAAGTTTTAATTAGACGGGCCTTCCGCGGCTTACGTTGCGGAAATCCGCCACTAACCTTAAATAGAAAACGAGGGTCGCCACAGGTGCTATCAGAGCTTAGGCTTCAGATTCTGAAGAATGTCCATGTACTGCCGCTCAAAAGTCTGGAGAACCAGCCTGGCCTGTAAGTTTACTTCTGGAGTATGTGATTACATGTTATTTGATATATGTGCTTTGTGTGAATAGTTGTAGAAATAGTTAAGAAATGCCAAGGACACGTAGAGAAGCGGGTGAAACTAGTCGTAGGGCGGGTTCGGAATCCCCACTGAATGAGGACCGCTCTACAATTCATCAGTTAACTGATCTGATTCGGCGACAGTCCGATCCGATTAACGACCTTATCCACCGTCAAAATTCCTCGGAACGCCACTCATCCCCTGGCCTAGAACGTGTAGAGGCTGCCGGGGAAAGGTTCCGAAGGTTAAACCCCCCCTTCGTTCGAAGAGGCAGTCGATCCTACCTTCGCGGAGGATTGGCTCAGAACAATAGAAAATATGTTCCGAGTTAGCCACCTGCCTGATACTGAAAAGGTGACGTGTGCCACCTTTATGTTACGTGGGAACGCGGCCTACTGGTGGACACCATTCAGGTGCTCGAGGATCCCAATATGATGACCTAGGAGAGGTTTAAGACACTCTTCCGAGGAAAATATTTCACGGCGCCAGACCGGGCGCAGAAGCTAAACGAGTTTATCAATCTGAAACAAGGAGGAATGTCTGTAGCAGACTACATTCGCAAATTTGAGCAAGTCTCTAGGTTTGCGCCACATATCGTGGCCACCGACGAGCTGAAGATAGAACGTTTTCTGGAAGGTCTCAAGCCCGAGATCTTCCGGAGCGTAAGTATGTACGATACGGAAGGGAAGACTTATGCTCGTATCGCTGAACGAGCAATATTAGCTGAGCAAGCGGAGAGTAGAGTTGCAAAAGCGCAAGAAGCAAAAAGAAAGACAGAAGTGCAACAGGGAGGAGGGAACCAGAAGCGTCAGTTCTTTGGTAAGGGGCCAGACTACCACGGGAATCCACAAGGCCAACAAAACTGGCAACCGAGGCCGAACCAGGGACCGGGTAATATTCCAAACCGACCCACGAACACCGTACCACAGTGTAAACAGTGCGGACGCTACCACTACGGGGTATGTCGTAGGACAGGATCGAACCTAACTTCGCAGTGCTTTCGATGTGGAAAGACTGGGCACTATGCCAGAACTTGCCATGTGAATATTCCTCAAATTCCAAATCAACCGTTAGTCCGACCTCCACCGGTGCCAGCACGAGTTTTTGCTTTGACAAATGAGGAGGCTGAAGCAAATCCTTTTGTAGTAACGGGTCCGTTGACTATCTATTACGTTCCCATCCGTGTTAATTGACTCTGGGGCCACAAATTCGTTCGTGTCGGCCAAGTACGTGGCAAAGGTGGGACCTCTCCTACCTTATCTAAATGCAACTATGTAGTTTTTCTGCCATAAACTAAGTGCTAAAAGGATGCTCCGTGAACGTTGAGGGTAGGAATTTGAGCGTCGACCTAATTGTGATCCCAATGAATGACTATGATGTCATCTTTGGGATGAATTGGCTTCCGAAATACGGAGCCATTATAGATAATAACAAAAAGGTCGTAAAATTTCAATTGCCCGAAGAAGAGGTGTTCACTTTTTCGGGTAAAGCCAATTCCACTCGTGGTCCATGAATTTCTGCTCTAAAGGCTATGCGACTTTTGAGGTCCGGTTGTGAGTCTTATCTCGTATATGCGGTAAAGGCGGAGGAATTACCTCAGCCAGAACTGAAAAGCGTAACGATAGTTAATTAGCATGCTGAGGTATTTCCCAATGATCTCCCGGAATCGAGAAATACGGTTCAGGATAGATCTGAGTCCAGGGTTTGCCCCTATTTCTAAAAACTCCTTATCGCCTAGAATGCGCAGCGGAACGTGATGGGAATAGAAATAAGTACGCTTAGAGGGTATGGGGAATACACAAATAAAGGTTAGTCGTAGAACCGAACGTGAGTCCTCCACCACTGAATTTCACGGACGAAATTCTTTTAAGGGGGGAGGATGTAATACCCGTAAATTTTAAAACGGGATTTTGATGTAATTAGATATATAGTTAAATGAAATCTATTTAATATGTCTTTTAAGTATTAGTTGTGTAAGAATCATTTTTGAAAATTTGGGCCAAAAATCTTAAGAAATATTATGGGGATAAATTCATTTGGGCTATAGGAAATTTAATATTAGTTCTAAGGCCCAATAAATTAATAGGCTATAACTTAACATCTAAATGAGTCCCAAAGTGTTCTTAATATGACGTTAATATGGGATTTTGTTGTAATTAGTTGTACAATTATTTTCAGAATAGGAAACAGGATCACGAAAGTTAAAGTTGCGCAATTAGCATTATTGATTTGGGCTGTACATAGTTAAATCAACTTTCGAAATAAAACCCAAATAGCTAAAGTGATTACTTAGGCTTAAGGTAAGAAAACGTCACCACCTTCTAGTCCCATCATTACTAATTTCAAAGCTCTAATACTTATCCAAGAGATATATATATATATATATATATATATTATAATATATATATATATATATATATATATATATATATATGAGAATGCTTAATAAGAAGGACTTTCGACAACAAATGAACATTGATAGGAAGAATTCAGCAACTAGGAGATTTTTACCATTTCCAAAACCGGAAACAGGTATGCATAAGTTATCATGATTAAGATTAATTCAATAGATACTCGATATGTATTAGTATGTACACGTTAACACATGTTCTTATGATTAGCCCATAGGAGCTCGAATGTTTAGAAAACCCTAAAGCATGAAATTTGTTTAGGCTTGCGAGTATTTGTGTGGAATTAATAATTTGGGGCGTAAGAAGGACGACAAAAGCCTAGCTTGGGAACATCGATTTATACTAAGTACTTAGGTTAAACTATATTCGGATAGGATATATGTTATGTCTTGAAAGATTGATGAAATAAGAACTGGAATTATGAATAAGAAGGCTGCTTGAAGTAGTTTCGAAGATTTCAATGCAAAGAAAACCCTAACTGTTCGAGTTTAACCATTGACTATGTGTGTTTATATGATGAAATAGGAGTGCTAGTGATCTTTGGTACATAAAATATTAATAATTGTTTGATTTTAGGAATACTCTTTTCTGGAATTAATATGATTTTTGAAGATGAACTCAATAAAATATGAATTCGGCTCTTAAGAATTTTGAAGGTTTAGCTTGAATATCGAAATGCATAGCTGATAGAATTCAAAGTTTATTAGTTTCGACAGTTGATAGCCCAACCGGTCTATGTCCTCGATGAGTTGTTCATGGGTTGGTAGTGGGTCGTATGGTGAGTAGATTGGGAGTTGAAGCACTTCTTGTAGTAGTTTGCGAGTGAGGACCACGGTTTCTTGATCAATTTGGGCGGATAAGGTTTTGGCAAGATGGAGTGGTCCAGCTAGTTGCAGTGTATGCCAGAATTGTTGAAGATACACCTGTGCTTCTGGCTCGCCATATGTGAGGGCATGGCGAAGTGGGTGCCCTTTGAGGATTTCGACAATTACGGGGGAATCGCACCGAAAGCTGTGCAGGTCCACCTTGTAGTTGTTGGGAATCAGGGCCGCCCATTGACTTAGTTGGAAGATCTGCTCGGGTGGTGGGACATAGAGACGCGTGTTGAGTTCGATGCGAGCAATGTCCCTTTGGATTGCAGCCGCCTCAAGCGCTTCAATTGTGCTTTGATCTTTTTCAGTCATATCTGTTGTTTCAAAAAAATTTCGCATGCAGAAGGATTTAGCACTTAGTAATTTTGAATTGAAGACAATTTTCGCATGTAAGTAGTGGAAAATTTTCGCAGATTATGATATGTAGGCATGCCGAGAAAATTTCGCAGATAGAGTAAGATTTCGCATGTTTTGGAAGGTTGTCGCATGTCAAGAATTTTTGCAAGTTGTCCAAATGTTTCGCATGTAATGAGAAATTTTCGCAAGTTTTATCACATAGACATGTCGTGAGAAATTTCCGCAGATTGAGTAAAATTTTGAAAGTATGGGAAAATTTCGCAAGTTATATCATATAGACATGTCGTGAGAAATTTTGCGCATGACAGAGTAAAATTTCGCAAGTATGGAAAATTTCGCAAGTTATATCACATAGGCATGTCGTGAGAAATTTTCGCAGATTGAGTAAAATTTCGCAAGTATGGGAAATTTCGCAAGTTAGGAAATCTTACAAGTTGTTCAAATTTTTCGCATGTATCAAAGAACATTCACATGTAGTATATCCATGAATTTTCGCATATAAGGAAAAATTTTCGCAAGTTCTATGAAAGTTTCGCGGAGGGAAAAGGCTTTGTGGACTGAGAAAATTTTTGTTCACTGTAGTTGCGAAAAATATGTAATATGAAGTGAAGTGTATTAGAATTTCGCGGGGCTAAACTCACTGTAGCAGAGAAAGTTGTGTCGTGAGGGAAAAAGATTTTCTCAGATAAACTTTCGCGGGACTTAACATGCTGTAGCAGCGAAAAAATATTTAACACATGTAAATTCTCGAATGAAAGTTTTGCATTTCCTTAGTCACTGTAGCAGCGAAAATTTTAGCGCTGGAAATTTCTCGGATAAAATTTCGCGGAACCTCACTCACTGTAGTAGCGAAACTTTCAACGTAAGATATTTCTCGGAAAAATTTTCGCGGAACTGTCCTCACTGTAGCAGCGAAAATTAACGTTTTAAAGCAATTTTTTCTTGAGAATTTTCGCGGTGAAGAACACAGTGCGAAAGCATGCGAAACGACGCAATGATTTTAGCCTTAGGCCTACTCAAATCTCAACCAAAATGCTATAATCTGGGCTTAATCGACTCGTAATTGAATGAGCAATGCATATTTGGGGATATTAAACATTAATAACATATCATGAGTTCGATTCAGAGGCCGCGAAAAATTTATTCTAACCTAACAAATTTAATCGAGACGGGGCAAAACAGCTTAAAGTGACTGGAAATTGATTTATCTGAGGTGTATTCATACCGAGAAGCTGATTTGCGACAATGGAGGTAGCAAAAAACGGATTTTGAAAGCAGATTTTGACGACGACGCGATGCGGGGAGTTGCGAAATTTTTGAGAGAGGGGTTGCGAAAGTTTTGAATTTTCTCGGGAATTTTAGGATAGTGAATGACGTTAAGGGTTTTGGGGTTTTAGGGGTTTTAGTCACTGTTCATGCGAAATTTTGTGTAAATTCGCCGAAATTCATGGGCTTGGTCAAAGCTGGGTCCAGATATGATTTTCGCGGGCTTGGTCAAAATTGGGTCCAATTGAAGCTCAATTGGTCCAATTTTTACCCTTTTTGACCAGAAATTTTAAAATTCAACCCAAAACATTTTAATCAGTCCAATTTTGACTCAATTTTGACCAAACTTTAGAATTTCAACACAAAATTTTATTTTTATATAGGCATAATCAGAAACTCCCCCTTCATCTAAAGCTCTCCTTTTTAAGTAATGGAAAAATCAGAAGCTCCCCCTTCATCGAAAACTTTACTTTAAAAATAATAGAAAAATCAGACGCTCCCCCTTAATCGAAAACTCCCCCTCAAAAGACATAATTCAGAAGACACATAGACAATGGAGTGAAGTGGAAAGGAAATATGTACACTTAATCAAAGTTCATGCAGGGGCGATTGATCACAACTGAATATTCAACATGCCCAACATAGTCACTAGGTGTTGGAATTGTTTGACATCCAACGGTTTTGTGAAAATGTCGGCCAGTTGATCTTCGGTTGCGATGTAGTGCAATTCAATCGTCCCTTGTTCGACATGTTCTTTGATGAAGTGGTGACGAATATCTATGTGTTTCGTCCTCGAGTGATGTACTGGATTACTCGTCATCGCAATTGCACTCTTTGAGTCACAATAAATGGGAATTTTATCAACATGAAAATTAAAATCTCGTAGTTGGGTTCTCATCCACAAAAGCTGTGAACAACAACTAGCGGCGGCGACATATTCTGCCTCCGTCGACGAAGTTGAGACACAATTTTGTTTTCGAGACGACCAACTCACGAGTTCACCGCCCAAGAAGTGTGCAGCTCAGAGGTGCTTTTTCTATCCATCTTGCATCCTGCGTAATCCGAGTCAGAGAATCCAACCAGCTTGAAGTCCGATCGAGTGGGGTACCACAAACCCAGATTGGGTGTTCCTTTGAGATAGCGGAGAATCCTTTTGACAGCAGTGAGATGGGATTCCTTCGGTGTAGCCTGAAAACGAGCGCAGATTCCTGTCGAGAGAACGATATCCGGTCGACTAGCAGTGAGGTATAGAAGAGAGCCTATTATCCCACGATAGACAGTTTGGTCGACAGGAGCACCAGAAGTCCGCGTCGGGTCGGCCAGAGGGAGACATAGGTGTTGCAGCAGTCTTAGCATCCTTCATTCCATATTTCTCGAGGATGTCATGGATGTATTTGGACTGGTTGATGAAGATTCCGTCGGGGAGTTGTTTTACTTGAAGACCAAGAAAGAAATTCATCTCGCCCATCATACTCATTTTGAATTTTTCTTTCATCAAATCTGCGAACTCTTCACACAGTTGTGGTTCAGTCGATCCAAAAATGATGTCATCGACATAAATCTGTACAATCATGATGTCAGGGTCACTCCGCTTGGTGAAGAGGGTTGTATCCAGAGATCCTTTCTTGAATCCTGACTGAACGAGGAAATCTGAAAGGACGTCATACCAAGCTCGGGGAGCTTGTTTTAGTCCGTAGGGAGCCTTGTAGAGTCGATAAACGTGATGAGGAAACTCTTCGCTCAAGAACCCTTCAGGTTGATCAACGTACACTTCTTCTTTGAGAAATCCATTCAGAAATGCAGTCTTCACATCCATTTGGTAGACTTTAAAGTTCTTGTGAGCAGCAAAGGCAAGAAAAATTCTTATAGCTTCGATCCTGGCAACGGGGGCAAAAGTTTCATCGTAGTCGATTCCTTCTTGTTAGTTGTACCCTTTAGCCACAAGTCTTGCTTTATTGCGGATGACAACACCGTCTTTGTCTTTTTTGTTCTTGAAGATCCACTTCGTGCCGATAATGGATCTGTTGTGAGGTCGTGGTACGAGTTCCCAAGCTTGTAGACGTTCAAACTGATTTATTTCCTCCTGCATTGCAATCAGCCAATCAGGATCGTTGAGAGCTTCAGCTACTCGTGATGGTTCGACTTGACTGAGATAGCAAGCAAACAGACTTTCATTCATCGTGGCTGAACGCGTCGAAACACCGGATGTGGGATCCCCAATAATCTGATCGGTAGGGTGAGAGCGAGCCCAAAGTGGTACATTTGTTTGTGAGGAGCTGGCCGCATTTGTATCGATTTGAGACTCACTAGATTGGGGTCCGGTGTCCGAAGACGATATCTCAACCGTAGTGGATTGAGAGGGTTCAGCATCAGGATTAGCAATGTTCCCAGGGTTGGGTAAAATGTCGTCTTCATTGAGATTGAGTGCATCCAAGTTTGGAGGGACGACGTCATTGCCGATAGCTGGTGGTGTAGGTGGAGTGGGTGCAGCGGTAGGTTCAGTGGTGGCGGCGGGAGTCTTGGGAACTGGATAGAAGTACTCGAAAAGTAGATCGAGGTCCAGTTCACCAGAGTTGCCCTCAGATGAGGAAGTTCCCGCCGTTGAAGGTTGACCTTTTGTCAGCGACTGTAGAAGACCTGGTTCTGGACTAATATGAGCAGAAGTCATGAGGTCGCCTTCGCTTTCGTCAAAGGTGACGTTTGTGCTCTCAATGACAGATCGTTTCTCCTTAAGATAGACTCTGTATGCCTTCGAGTTTAGTGAGTAACCAACAAAGATTCCTTCGAGTGATTTTGGATCAAGCTTCCCAAGATGTTGGCGATCGTTGGCAACAAAACATCGGCATCCGAAGACCCTTAGATAAGATATATCTGGTATACGACGGTTGTTCAACATCTCGTATGGAGTGCAGTTGAATCTCTTGTGGATGGAAGCCCGGTTCTGTGTGTAACAGGCCGTTTGAATTGCTTCGCCCCAAAGAGTGTGAGGAAGGCCAGATTGAATGAGGAGAGTCCTGGCTGCTTCAACTTCCTGTTCTTACGCTCAACGACACCATTCTGTTCCGGTGTCTTCACAGCTGAGAACTGCTGAGTGATGCCCTGAGTGGCATAGAAATCACTGAGCTTCTTGTTCTTAAACTCAGTTCCGTTGTCAGTTCTGATAATCCGAACCTTCTGTTGATGAAGAGTTTGGGACGTAACAACAAACTCGATAATTATATCAGGAACTTCATCCTTTGTACGAATGAGTTTCGTCCATGTGTAGCGTGAAAAATCGTCGACAATCACAAGAATATATCGTCTTCCTCCGAGTGTGGCCGTAGGCATTGGGCTACATAGATCCATATGTAAGAGCTCGAGGATGAGCTTAGAGGACGGTGTTTCCTTGGATATGTGAGACGATCGCTTCATCTTCCCCAATTCACAGGCAGAGCAGAGGTGTTCCTTATGATATGTTAGTTGGGGTAGACCGTTGACGAGTTTATTCTGACGCAGTTTGTTGATAGTCTTGAAATTGAGATGTGAAAGCCGTCGGTGCCATAGATCATTCAACTTAGGTGCAGCCCGAGAGAGAAGGCATACTAGTCGAGAGGTCGTGAGATTGAGTACGTAGAGGTGAGACGTGTGCGTTCCAGAAAGAAGTGGCAGTCCCGATGCATCTATAATGCTGCAGATGTCAGATTCGAAGAGAACCTTGTATCCTTTGTCGCAGAAACGACCTATGCTGAAGAGATTGTAGCTCAAACCCTCAACGTAAGAGATGCCCTTGATCGTCAGTTTGTCATGGACGAGATCACCAGTTCCGAGAATTGGCGCCATTTGACTGTTTCCAAAGGAGACCCTTCCGAGATAGCGCTCGGAGAAGTTGCTCAACAGCTCCTTGTTCCCCGTCATGTGTGTGGAGCAACCCGAGTCTAGATACCACACATGACTTACCTGCAATCATCAACAAACGTTGGGTCCCAGTTTTCGGACGGGACATTCTTGTGATATATGTAAAGTTTTTATGCGCTTAATGGGAAATGGGGTTACTAAATCAGATTGTGTTGATTCTAATTTAGCTTTCCCTTTATCGTTTGTTTGATGAGGCGGGATTATGGTTTTTCTAACCCAAATTTTCCTAACTTGTGCTTGCATGTATGGCGCCTTATACATGAATTGGCGTGAGTAATGTGGTTGTTGTTTTCGTGCTTCGGTTTTGGTCGCCTTTGGCTTTCGAGTAGTAGGTGAGTTTGCGTTTGACGACGGGAGGCATTTTCGCTTGACCTTGGGTTTAGGCGAGATGGGAGAATTCAGTGACGTCGTAGAGAAGGTTCGCTTGCGAGGTCTGAGGGTTGCGTGTTCATGTGTTTCATATTCATGAAATCGTGGGAGAACAAAATCATTGCAGCAGCACATAGACATAAGTTTGGTAAAAGAAAGATAAGTTTTGACAACATAATTGTCTACGAACTTTGGACAGTGGGATTCAGTACATAGAGAGGAAGGACGAATATAGGATGGTTTTTTCTTCTTGTCATCGAAGAGTGGGTTCTCCTTTATTTGATGCGAACTGCCTTCCAGAGACGTCGAACTCACATTCCCTGTATCCATAAGAATACTAGAGTTAGTGTTAGAACATATGTCAGCTTCATGAGTCATTTTCGCCGTCCTCTTACATTTACATGTTTGAGAATCGGGTACTTGACTCGAAGTAGAGGGATAGTTCGTATTGGGAAATGTTTCTAGTGTGTAGATTTTGCTAAGTAGTTCATCTCGCTCATTTGCAAAGGCGTTCCTTTCTACTTCTAGTTGTCGTTCTAGTTCTGCTATGAATAGTAGTTTCTTTGGGATGTAGGTGCGAGAGAGCACATCTTGGAACGCAACTTCCTGTTCTTCGTTTGGGAGTAAGGTTTCGACATCCTCCGAGGGTGAGGATATCTTAGTCTTATCTCTATTATTCAATTCTGTGTAGTCATACGCGATTTCTGCCCAATGAATGTTCTGTTCTCTTGTTTCTTCTGAGATGACAGCGGAGGATGATCTCACAAATGGCTTAAGCTGCGGGGGAGCACCATTTCTTGTTTGCAGGAACGTAGTGTTGCACATGTTATATCTTTTAACTGTCAGCGGTGTTGGATTGCAATTGCTAGACAGTCCAATCCCCCCCGGGCGTTGTAGAATTCAGTTTCCACTGGTTGGTTCAATAAGCATAAGATGCGTGAGTTTTCGTTTCTAAGGTGAAGTTGCTCTTCAAGTACCTTCACCTTTCGGTACAGCCTAACTCTTTCCTTGGTAAGTAGTTCATATTGGGATGCAGTTAGGAGACGAGATGTTTCGCATGAACTGATGGCCAGTGTGGTTTCCTTCACTTATTCTCATTTTGCTTATTCTTGCTTTGCAGACGTTTGACTAACGCTTCGGAGGCCATTAGACGTTCGTTTGCACAAGCAAGCTCTTCTATTTTTAAACTAAGTAATGCATAGTTGTTTTCAAATTTTAGCCTAAGTTCATCATAAACCTTAGCGTCTACGGTGGGGTTCTTAATGGTGGGTCGGTGACTAAACACATCATCGAGTTGCGAGATTCGTACCTCAGACTCAGCGTTGGTAGGAGTCTTAGCTGTGTTTTCACCGGTGTGACCCATCTCCTCGTCCTCGTCATGTTCGACCAGCCTTGCCATGCAGCAATCTTGATCCTGAGGCTCCTCGTCTTCTGAAGTGTCGTTCACCCATTCAGCTTCTTCAGTAAGCAGAACTTTGCCACTTTCCATTTTGCGGGTCATTCTGGCCTTACGGTCGTAGTAGCCTGAGTCCTTCACGCGTGGGGCGTGGCATTCCTTGGCAAAGTGGCCTATCTTTCCACATCGAAAGCACTTCACAGACTTTTGAGGTGCTGAGTCCTCCTCTTTCTTTATCGGCTTTGATTCTTCTGTGGGAGTGGTCTTTTTGCTGCCGCTAAAGGTCCTTTGGCGATTGGAGAAGGATGAAGATTTTTTCCCGATCTTCTTTGTGACCATCTTTGTGAGCATTGCCAGTTGTTTGCGTAGATCACGAACATCTTCATCCGATTCTGTATCAGCTTCGGATCCTGAAGAGGCATCAGATATAACAGCTGGTAGCTTCCCTTTGTTCTGTTTGGCCTTAGAGATGGAAGATCGTTCGGTAGTCTTGTTTGAGAGGAGAGCCAGCGGATCGACTCGAGTGTTGTTAGACTGAGGTTGCACGTATGGAGCATAGGCAGATAGGCTGTCGTAGAGAGCATGAATGGAGGTGTTGGAGAGGTCCTTACTCTGAATCATCATAACAGTTGCATTTCCCCAATGTGGTTTGAGGCTACCAAGGAAGCGGTTGTTGATGTCGAAGTCCCTCGAGATCCTGGCTTTCTTGAGTTCATTGATGACCTTCAAGTAACGGAGATATGTGTCACGCAGCTCCTCTCCTTCATAGGCTTGGAAATGTTCATACTGTGAGAGACATGCTGATTTCCTCCCCTGAGCACTCTCAGTTGTGCCTGCCATAATTTCTACGAGTTCATCCCATATTTCCTTAGCAGTTGTGCAGCACTCAATGTGAGCGTAGACTTCGTTGCCCATAGCCTGGAAGAGGTATCCTTTGGCAGTCTCGTCGGCCTGTACGCGAGCCTCTTCATCCTCATTGATGGGACCTCTTGGAGTGCGGCGTTCATCCATGGGAGGGTTTGCGTTTGGCTGTGCAGGGATGATTGTCCAGAATTGTGCTGGACCATTGAAGATGGAGTCCAGTAGGTATTGAGAGAGTGGTGCGCCTTTGTTCCTGATGAATGTGAGGAACCGGTTTGTCCATATGCTGTAGTCGCCTTGTCGCAGCATAGGTGGCCTGGTGTCGGAGCCCACTGTTGAGATGTCATTCGTGGTAGACATGGTTGGTGCAGTCGAATCGTCCGTGGTTTTGATCTTAAATAGATAAGAGAGTTAGTAACGAACGAAATGAGAAATATGAGTTTAACGAGTAGAGTTTTGAGAGAGAAAAAAATTGTTTACAGAATTTCTTAGAGCTAAGTGAGCGTGTGTGATGGTCGATAATGTATGAAGAGAAGATATATCTTGAAATTAGGAGAAGTTCTAGAAATTTTGAAATGATTTTTGAGGTGAGATAATATTTTATGTCAAAAGTGGTCTAGGGTGATAGGACTAAAGTGTAAGGATCAAATCTTAAATAAGTTTGAGAAAAATTTAACCCAAGAAGATTTCAACACGAGAAAAGGACTTAACACGTTAGGAGAAAAAAAAATTCGCGGTTTTAAAGGACGTGTTTATACGAAGAGTTACCCGAGAAATTATGTGTTGAGAATTTCGATGCTTGTGAGTTTTAATGAGAAATTCTCGGAAGAAGAGAAAAATTCTCAGTGGAAAATTTCTCGGATTTTAAAAATTTCGCATGTGAGGAAGATTCTCAGTTGAGAATTTTAAAGCTTCGCAAGAAAATTTCGCAAGTTATAAAATTTCGCAAGGAAGAAAAAAAATACTCAGTTAGGAAATTTTCTCGGATTTGAGAGAGTCGTGGTTTTGGAAAACTTCCTTAGACGGATTTTCGCGGATTTGCAAATTTTTTCTTGGTTTTGAAAAATTTCTCGGATATATAAAAATTTCTCGGCTGAGAAATTTCGCGGCTCAGGAAATTCGCGGAGTAAGCTCTCTTGGATATGGAATTTCTCGGATTATGAAGAGTAAGCAAATTTCGCAGTTGAAAGTTTCTCAGATTTTGAAAGTAGACAGTTGCGAAAAGTGCCGTGAAAGTGAAATTTTCGCGGTTTAAAAATTCTCGGAATAAAATTTCGCGGATTTGAAATTTTCGCGGACTTGAACGATTCAGCAAGAAGTTTCGCGGGCAAGAACAAGCTTTCACTGTTCCATTGCTTACACGCGTTTTGCTAGAAAATCGTCTCGTTCTTGCTCAAATCTCAGCCAAAATTGCTCAAACTTGATCCTAAGCTTCAGAAATTCTTTCCTAAACACATAATCGACCGATTTGTGAGCTAAAAACAACAAAAAATAGATTAAATCGACTAAAAACAGGGAATGGCCGAAATGACTTTTTCTGAAAAACTTTTGCTTCGATCTTGCTCAAAACTCATTAAAACTGATCCAAAAACTGATCTAAAAGTGTTCTAAAGCATTTTAGGTAAAGAATCGATCTGGGGAAAGGTTTTAAACACGAAAACGCAGCATCAAAACCCCAAACCGAGTTCAAAATGGCCGAAAGTAATATTTTGCCCAAAAACACCTTTGATCTTTCTCGGAATCGAACGAAACTGGATTCAAATCAATGCAGATCGATCCACGTTTGCTCTGATACCACTTGTTGGTCCCGATTGCACCAAACAAGGAATCAAAGAGGCTTTAATGGAATGAAAAGGGAGTATTCTCACCTTTGAGTGTGTGTATTGTGTGAAAAATTTGGATAAGCCTTTTATCTTTGATTACCTTCAAAAGTGAGTTGGTAAAACCTTATATACCACATTAACCCTAGGTATATTAAGGCTCAATCACTAAATATAAGATAATTACATTATAGTCCTAAGCCTAAGCTAAAGGATAATTACAAAATAAATCCTAAGACCTAAACTATTGACACAATCTATTAAATATCCTAACAAGATGCGAATTTTTGTAACAAAAATAGGATAGTTTCGACTAATCAAAAAGGGTCCAAAAATAATAGTATGAAAATTAATAATGGACTAAATTAAATATGTGAATAAAGCCCAACAAATTAAGGAACTATACCTAGGGCTCGTTTGATATCGTGTTTTTTGATTTGATGGGTATAACTTATTTGTGTATGGCTATACAAGGATTTCGTTGATAGAGTATTTTCACATGTTTGTTAGGTGTGTTTTAATTACTTGGGTAATGATATAGATATTGTTTGATAGGTATGTTTGAGATGTGTATGGAATTTGTAAATATACTGAAAAGACATTTTTAACCTTTTTACAAAAAGCAATTAAAAAAAATACAAAATCATCGTCTTCTTCAATTCCCAAATTACAGAGCTTCAGCAACAGTAACTAAATCCATTGGCCCAGATCCATTAAATTGATTTGCAGAGAAAATCGGATGCTTCGATTTCCCAAATCTACCTCTCCATGATTTGCGCTGAATTGAGACTCAACGAAGAGAATCTCGCCCTCTTCTTGCTTGGTGCTGACGTGGCATCATCTTCTTCATTGTCTTCCACCACCACACTCCCTTTTATTTTTACTCGCAATCATCGCCGGAAGAGAGGGTAAAGGCGAGGAGAAGGGTCGACGTGGCCTGTCTTCCTATCGGGGGTAAAAGCTGGTAATAGAAAAGATGTATGGATATACCCACCTCTCTGGTGGGTTTGTATATGCAAGCTTCAAAAACGTTTTGTGTGTAACAGGCATGTGTACTTATACATGCCATGTATATCTATACAAAGTTATCAAACATGAGCAAATTTATCTATACCTATTTGATACCCATCTATACATGGGTATCAAACGAGCCGCTAATGTTTAAATAAGGCCCAAGGGTATTAATAAAAATGATGGATGATGATAGGGCTTAACTTATTACTTAAGTCTAGGAGAAAAATACGTCACTTTAATGTCTAATCATGCACAAAAATCAATGATGTCATGTATATCAAATAAGGAACGAATTGTAAGTAATAAGAGCTAGAGAAATGAATGGAATAAGCTTAAATGTGAAGTTACGGCAAAACTTGTGAGAGCAATATTAAGTTCAAACCACACATCTTGAAGAAAGGTATTCAAATATTCTCAAACTCAAGTAACTTTCAGTATACTCATATGTTTATAATACACGTGTATACATAATCTAATACTAACCATGAGAAAGTTCGGTATTTAGCATAACTTAGAAACCCTAGCTTGTTAAGACCTAACATGAATATACTATGTGGTTATAACCAGCGGTTCTCTAAGTTGATCTTTTATGGTAAAACCGCCGGTTATAACCGACGCGGCTGTTTTACCATCAAAGATCAACTTAGGTGATACGTTCGAATGTCGACAAGGTGAAAGTGGAAGTAGCTCGGGATGTGATCCGATATTTGTGTTATTTTTTGAGTATAACTCAGAATATTTCATCTTCTAAAGTGGTGGGTCGACGTAAGTGGCATCTTTTCCGGCATTGACAATGATCGCAAGAGAAATATTAGCGTGCCTGCCTCAACGGTTTCCGTTGAGCAAGCGTCTAGCGTTTGAGGATATACATTGGATTCAAGGCGATCGAGATTAACCGTTGAAAATCTAGAGAACCAATGTTTGCTTGATGATTGGACAAGGCAAGAACACAAGAACCTAACTTTAGCGACACGGACGAAGAAGGAGATGGCTATGACGAGTGTTCGTCGAACACTAACGGAAGCTAAGATTGAGCGATCGTAATTGTTTTTATAAACTTTAAGGTGTAATTGTGTTATTTCTTAGTGGAATGAAATTTTCGACATTGTTAAATAAAATTAATTATCTTTGTTCATTGAAGTCATCTTCTTGGTTTTTTAAATAAAATAAAAAAATATTTAAAACCGTAAACCGGCGGTTCAAATCGTAACCGGCTCCTCCGGTTACAAACCGTAACCGTAACCGCGATTACCGCGGTTCGGTTACGGTTATAGATTGTCACTAACCGTGAACCGGCGGTTATAACCGTGAACCGTTTGAACACGTCTACATACGATTGGGATACTCCGATCATCTTTCATGACCTATCTCTATAAATCTTTATCCCTAGGATAAAAGATGCTTCTCCCAAATCTTTCATGAAAAATTGTTCAGACAACCATGTCGTTGTTGACTGCAACATTCCTATATCATTCCCAATGAGTAGATGTCGTCAACATATAGTACGATAAGTGCCACTGCATTTCCACTTATGTATTTGTGGGAAACTTTGTGGTTGCTTTTCTTCTCTAAGTACTACAGCTTCGCCTCAGAAAGGAACTCTGCATCTAAGAAAGTAGCATTCATCGAATTAAACACTTTTTGTTCGGAGGGATAGTAAAAATAGTATCCTATAGACTTTCTTGGATATCCCACAAATGCATAAAATGGATCTCATGTCCAAATTATCTCCCTTTTGCTGCTTCATGTAAGCTGCACAACCACATACTCTGAGATACTTGTATGATGGTTGTTGGTCCGAGTTTCACCCAAACGAACAACTTCGGACGGATTAAACATGCCTAATAGATCGGAATCGAGAACGGGCATGGGGCTTGGTGGTGTTCTTGAGGAGGCTCTCTCACTCTAACATATGTTTATTTTGTCTACACACACAAGCACATGCACTATGTGCTAGGGTTTTCCTATTTATACCCCAAGTTGGTATATAACAGGTGGGCCTCTTGTGAAGGCCCATTACATGAATAACTAAGAACTAAACCAACTAAGAACTAGCCCAAAGTTTAATAAAGCAAATCAACAAAGATAATACAATGAAATTGAACACTACAAAGTATTTCCTAACAATTGTTGGTCCGAGTTTCACCCAAACGAACAACTTCGGACGGATTAAACACGCCGAATGATCGAGATTTAGGTTCGGGGCGTGTGGGGCTTGGTGGTCGAAAAGGAGGCCCTCTCACTCTAACATATGTTTATTTTATCTACACACCCAAGCCCCTTGCACTATGTGCTAGGGTTTTCCTATTTATATCACAAGTTGGTATATAATAGGTGGGCCTCTTGTGAAGGCCCATTACATGAATAACTAAGAACTAACCCAACTAAGAACTAGCCCAAAGTTTAATAAAGCAAATCAACAAAGATAATACAATGAAATTGAACACTACAAAATATTTCCTAACAATCTCCCCTTAGTGTTCACTTCAGTTCAGCGCGGGATATCTTTGTTGGGCATATTGGAGATCTCGATTCCTAGCAAACTCCCCCTACAAGGGATGTCTCCTCTTCTTGCGGAGGCATTGATGGCTCGGCTAGGACTCACTTGTTAAGATTCTCCAATCTTCTTCTTCTCGACGCCGGATTCGTCGTCTTCGAATGGAAGTTGTCTGGTTCGGCCACGAAGTTGACTTGTCTGGCTCCAGAAGAAGGTAGGCGTGGGGCGTAAAAAATGTGCCAAGGCTCCATTGAAATGTGACTTTCAAGAGCAGTGAGCCCGGCCTTCAGAGTGGTCAGCGCAGTAGTGGCGGTGTGGTGGATGAGACGTGCCATGGCTCCTTCGAGTGTTCCATTATGAACATAATAGCCTGACACATAAGAATGTGCGCGGAGGTAGTGGAAGCCTCCGACGGGGCGTAGTTGGTGGAGGTGGCGTGGATGATGGTTGCTGCTGATGGTGCTGTACAATCTTCAACTCATTTATTCTCCTTTACCCCCCCTTGAGATGATCTCCGTCTTCGGGATCGTCACGTCGTCCGTGGGACGAGTCTGCCTCTGGTGTTGATGGTGGTGATGATGGTGTGGTGTGGTGTTGAGTGAGGCAATCAAGTGGGATTCTCAGGAGTAGCAGCAATTGGCGTTCCTCCGGATTCAGTTTTGAACACTGGAGAGACGGAGCAGCATGTGGTGGCGTAGGCGTAGCCGTGGTGGAGTGGTGTCGGTGATGGGACCTTTTCCTTCATAGATCCTCGTTGAGAACGGCATGGAATGTGTAAGTTCCTCGCTGATTGCTATGAGTCGGGGCTACATCACGAACGGGGTAACTAACCAGACAGGGGTCACAAAGACGCTCCGTCGTCACAACATCGAGACATGTGTCCGATGTGCCGCCTGTTTGCACAGGTCAGAAAGAACTGGAGAGCCACAAAGGCTTTCCGTTCGCACGGACGATGAGACAAGCTCGTATCCGTGGCCCGTCGACAGTTGTGGTGAGGGTGGTTGTCGTGGGTCTTCCGCTCTCGGTCACAAGGACGTCATCAAGCGTTCGTGCAAGTTCACGAAGAACCTACGGTGCGTAAAGAGTGTTTGTGTCCTAGAAAGTGGAAAATTTCGGTGGGTGAGGACACTAGACTCTATGTGAGTGGAAGAGGTGCAGTGAGAGGCGGGGCACTACATGTTCAACATCAAACGTCTCCAAGTGGGGCGGTGATGGCTAACGTGGTTCCTCTTGTGCGAATGAAACAGCTATCTGCAAAATGATAGCTGAGTGGTTGGGGGGGTTAATTGCGCGGTTGGACCAGATGCCGCGACTTCTACTCGGGAAACGAACGAGTCGTCTCCTATACCTATGGGCGAGGTCCGGGTTATGGTGAGATATGATAGAGGAGTGCGATCATCTCGTCGTTGGTTTGCAGCTCCTGCAAGCGACTTACGTCATCCTCCCGAGATCGTTGATTGGATCTTTGCGTGGAGAAGGATGTTGCGCGACCTAGACCTAGACTAGAGAGGCTAGGGTAGGCTCGTTCCTGGGTTAGGATCAGGGGGGTTTCACTGATCCATGGGAACTATGGTGGCGTGGCGTGATCGAGTTGAAAGGCGACCACGAGTGATGTCGACGAGGGTGGCCCAAAACTGTTGATCAGACACTTCTGAGACTCGTCAGGTGGTGGTGGTGGTGAGGGCGTAAAGAGGATCACGGTGGCTTAGGACGTCTCCATGTAGCGCACCATGTTGGAATGGATGGTAGTGGGTGACGGTGGAGTCTGGTACAAGAGATCCACATCGCCTAAGCATCAAGATTGGATGGCGCGCCCACTGATGGTTGGTTGAACTTTTGTCAACCCTTCTTTGTAGGTCCGGGTTCTGTACGGATTTGTACAAGTCATGATGGTTGCTCGCTTCTCTGACATCCCTTCTTGCACGTGGAGCAACACGTGTAACATGCATGATAGGGTTGGTTGCTCGCAGTGCATACCGGTCATGAATGTGGAGCAACCCATGTACCATTCATGCCGGGGGTGGTTGCTCACGTCGTGTACCAGTCATGTATGTGGAGCAACCCGATTACCATACATGCTGGGTCTGTGAAATTGGCATTTGGAAATTTCGCTCCGAAAAGTTGGGGGTGACCTAAACTTTTTCTATAATGTGCCAATACTGTCCTAGGTCGATCGTTGGGTACGGTGATCGTTGTCGCGTTTTGGATTTTCCTTCAAAAAATTTCAAAAAAACGTCGTGTAATTTTTTTTAAACCTTATTTAATCCGAAGGGGGGGCCAAAAATTTTTGGTGGTCAAAAACGTTTAAGTGTAATTTTAAATAGTGATTTTGCAAGATTTGAAACCAAAAATCGGGTTTGGATCAAGTTTAAAGGTCGGGGTGCAAATTTCTCGGGGGGTGCAAAAAAATGATGTGTGTCGAGAAATTTCGTTGAGAGAGTGAGTCGTGAAAATTTCGAAGTTCCGGAAAATTTCTCAGTTTGAAAAAATTTCTCAGTTTTAAATTCTCAGGTTGAAAAATTCGCGGGTGAGAAAAAGCAGCTGTGTGAGAGAGACCGCGAAAAAATCGTGAAGTGTGAACTGAGAAAGTTTCGCAACTGAAAAGTTTCTCGGATAGAAATTTCTCAGCCTGAGAAAGAAAATTTCTCGGTTTCGAAATTTCTCAACCTGGAAAAGAAAATTTCTCGGTTTCGAAATTTCTCAGCCTGAGAAAGAAAGTTTCTCGGTTTTGAAATTTCTCAGCCTGAGAAAGAAAGTTTCTCGGTTTCGAAATTTCTCAGCCTGTGAAAGAAAGTTTCTCGGTTTTAAAATTTCTCAGCTTGAGAAAAAATATTTCTCGGCTATGAAATTTCTCGGCCAAGAACAGTGTACTGTTGGATAGGCTGCGCGACTTATACCAGGAAAATCAACTCGTTTTCGCTCAAATCTCACTCAAAATCGACGAAACTTGTTCCAAAACTTCAGAAAGGCATTCCTAAACACATAATCAACCTTTGGGATGTCTAAAAACAACAAAACGAGGTCGAAATCGCCCAAAAACTGAAAGTGACGAAAAATATTTTCAAGCAATTTTTCACTCAAATCTTGCTTAAAAACGCAAATCCGTCGCGTTGGGCTCTGATACCAATTGTTGGTCCGAGTTTCACCCAAACGAACAACTTCGGACGGATTAAACACGCCTAATAGATCGGAATCGAGAACGGGCGTGGGGCTTGGTGGTGTTCTTGAGGAGGCTCTCTCACTCTAACATATGTTTATTTTATCTACACACACAAGCACATGCACTATGTGCTAGGGTTTTTCTATTTATACCACAAGTTGGTATATAATAGGTGGGCCTCTTGTGAAGGCCCATTACATAAATAACTAAGAACTAACCCAACTAAGGACTAGTCCAAAGTTTAATAAAGCGAATCAACAAAGATAATACAATGAAATTGAACACTACAAAGTGTTTCCTAACAATGGTGGCTTGCCACACCACATCTTACAGGGTGTACTTGGGACAGCTTCGCTTGGCACTCTGTTCAGTAGATGTGTAGCCGTTTCAAAGGCATAGCCCCAAAATGAAAGAGGTAAAGTAGTGAAACTCATCATTGATCGAACCATGTCTAACAAGGTCCGTTCCGTCGTTTAGAAACTCTATGAAGTTGTGGAGTACCAGGAGGACTCCACCATGAGCGAATCCCATTCTCTTTTAGATAATCAAGAAATTAGGTGGTCAAGTATTCACTTCCGCGATCAGAGTCTTTATGCTACGACCACTCTGCTTCTCCATTTCAGATCTAAATTCAATGAACTTTTCAAAAGCGTCAGATTTATTCCTCATAAGGTATACATAACTGTATATAGAGAAATCGTCGGTAAAATGTTATGAAGTAGTGATAGCTCCCTCTTGCCCTAACACTTACTGGCCCACAAACATCTGTATGAATCAGATCCAACACACCGTTGGCTCGTTCCACTTGTCCAATAAATGGAAACTTGGTCCTTTTTCTTTTAAGACACGACTCAAAAGTAGGCAACTTATCCTCTCCCCTAAGGTCGAGTTTTTGCCCTAACTTGTGAATGAACAATCATTATATAACTTTCTTTTATTTTGTTGAATTGTAAGGACTGGGCTTTCCGATGTTATAGTGTGTAAACAATTTGTCAACAAGCTGAATATACAAAAGTATTATTTTTGAAAATGGAACAACTTCCACTCTTAATAATAAACTTAGAACCTTCTCTATCCAAAATTGGAATAAAGATAATATTTCTAATAATGTCTGGAACATAAGACAATTATTCACAGATAAACCAATACCATTATTGAAAACTAAGGAAATAGTTCCAATAGCTAATGCCATAACTCTTGCTCCATTGCCCATCCTAAAGACCGTTTCCTTACTGTCCAGCTTCCTGCTTGTTTCCATCATGTGTATATCATTACAGATATATGAGCCATAACCGATATCTAATACCCAAGAAGCATCATTACTGATAAGTTAACTTCAACACAACACATACTCGAACTCTTCAGGCTGGCAAGGTACTCCTTGCAATTCCTCTTCCAGTGCCCCACTTTTCCACAATGAAAGCACTTATGATCGGCGTGAGAATTAACCTTTTCTTTTCCTGTGCCCTTTGCCTCATTGCCTTTTCCCTTCTTGTTGGGCTTGGCGGGAACCTTTCCCTTCCACTTTCTTTTCATCGAGATCGTTGCCTTAGAAGTGGATTCAACGAAAAGCATCGGCTTGTCCTTCTTTATAGTGGACTCAGCTGTCTTTCACATGTTCACCAACTCCGGGAGAGTATTCTACATGGAGTGCAAGCTGTCAAATGATGGAGGTAGAGATAACAACACAAGGTTCACAAAGAACTTATTATCCATAACGAATCCAAGTGACTTAATCTTTTCAATGAGGCCTATCATCTTAAGCCCGTCTGAAAATATCTTTCGATATCTGATATCTCATGTGCCTAGTTCTCTTCTAGGTGAACAAGAATATCTCTAGCATATCAAATTGCTCATGCTGACTTTGCAGCTCATTTGTCAAAGATGCTAACATGTAGCACCGAGCATGTAGATTATCATCAACATGAATATGATACTGCTCATAGTTCTTAGACGCCTCATCCTCAGGTACATGAGGAGGGGCTGTGTCGAGCTCATAGTCCTTCTCTTCAGACTGAAGGACAATCTTAAGGTTTCTAAAGCAGTCAACTAAATTTGGGCCAGTCAACTTGTTTTGCTCAAGAATACTTGCAATTGGATGTTTAGCCATTGTAGTATAAAAATCTACAGAAACAAACGAAACAGAAAATAAATAAACTATGGAAAAATATCTATTTAATATAAGGTCTTTTATATTAAATTTCCTCCCACTATTTTATTTAAACCCCGAAATATATTTTGAAAATCACATTTTCATAGTGGGCTTGAAATCCAATTAAAATAATTCACACCTCAATTTTATGAGCCCATGAAAAATTTATATTGGTAGTGAACGCATTAACAATTGTAGCAACATACAACCTTCAAGATTATTTTGCCTCACGTTTCCTATATGCCCCAATTTTATGAGCATATATAGTACTACGTGCCAAATCAAGCCCATCAAACCTTCGCGCAAATGGAACATCAAGGTGTCCCACGACTCGTGGCCAGCACAAAGACGACTCACGAATATCTATATGTTGGTAGAGATCATTCCGCACAAGTCCACTCCACAACTCATTGCCAGCGACCAAGCACGATAGCATCGTCATGTCATCTACCTTTGGTGGAAGGCATGGAATAATAGGTCTCCACCTATTTTCTCCATTTCGATTTGATTGGAACTAATCAAATTAGATTCGTTCAAAGTTTCAAAAACTTAGGGTTTTCAAAACCTCATCAACTTAGAATAAAAATCATCATATGAAGGAAGCAAATAACATTCAAATAAATCTAACATGCATCCTATGCAAATAATCAAGTGATAAAGCATTCATCACATGAATTTGAAACGAATAAATTCACCAATTTATGCAAGCAATCATTAACATGTAAATGCATTTTAGCAATAATCATCCGTCGTTCATCATATCAAAAAAAAGTATATTTCATATGCTCACAGAAAACACTTTTCTTATGAACAAATTATGTGTTTCATGAGAAGAAGCAAATAAATTTGTTTATCGTATAAACAACCACAGCAAAATCTGATTTAGAAGATGCTGAAACCCGTGGCTCTAATACCACTGTTGGGTTCGCCATTTATAGTTGGAACACATACCTTGTGGGATAACCAAGAGAGTCTATAGGATACTATTTCTACGATCCCTGCTACGATCACACTCTTCTTCTCACGTCAAAAGCAGAGCCATGTCTAACAAGGCCTTTGCGGTGTGGCCACGCGATCAAATAAATTTGTTTATCGTATAAGCAACCAAAGCAAAATCTGATTTTAAAGATGCTAAAACTCGTGGCTCTGACAGCTAATCGGTGGGCTCATAAATTTGTTTACTGTATTTAGACTGGGTTATATGATTTGCAACATTTTTTCTCGTACAAACAACCTTTTGTTCTCCACTTTGTGTATCATAGAAATTCAGTCCAAGTGCATTGGCTTAAGATGATAGGCCTCGTTGAAAAGATTGAGTCATCTGGAGTCCTTATGGATAATGATCTCTTTGTGGAACTTTGTGTTGCAATCTCTACCTCCATCCTTTGACAGCTTTTTTGTTAACTTTAACATGCACTCCATAGAATCTACTTTCCCCTAGTTGGTCAACATGTTAAAGACGACTGAGTCCACTAAAAAGAAGGACAAGCCAGTTCTTCTCGTTTAATCCACTTCTAAGGCAGCTCTGTATAAGAAAAGAAAGTGGAAGGGAAAGGTTCTCGCCAAGCCCAACAAGAGGCAATGAGGCAAAGGGCAAAGGAAAAGAAAAGGTTAATTCTCAAGCGGACCACAAGTGTTCTAATTGTGGGAAAATGGGGCATTGGAAGAGGAACTGCAACGAATACCTTGCTAGCCTGAAGAGTTCGGGTATGTATTATGTTGAAGTTAACTTATCAGTTAATGATGCTTCTTGGGTATTAGATACCGGTTGTGGCTCACATTGTAATGATATACACATGATGACAACAAGCGGGAAGCTGGACAGTAGGGAAACAGTCCTTAGGATGGGCAATGGAGCAAGAGTTGCGGCACTAGCTATTGGAACTGTTCCTTTAGCTTTGAATAATGGTGTTGGTTTATCATTGAATATTTGTCTTTATGTTCCAGACATTATTAGAAATATTATCTCCATTCCAGTTTTGGATAGAGAAGGTTTTAAGTTTATTATTGAGATTGGAAGTTAATCCATTTTCAAAAATAACACTTTTATATATTCAGCTTGTTCGACAAATTGTTCATACACCATTACACCGCAAAGCTCAGTTCTTGAAATTCAGCAAAATAAAAGAAAGTTAGATGATCATACTTCACTTACACTTTGGCATGCTAGATTGGGTCATATATCTGAAAAGAGTTCACAAATTAGGCCAAAAACCCGACCTTAGGGGAGAGGATAAGTTGCCTACATGTGAGTCTTGTCTTAAAGGAAAGATGACAAGTTACGATTTGTTTGACAAGTGGAGCGAGCCAAAGGTCTATTCGATCTGATTCATACAGATGCTTGTGGGCCACTAAGTGTTAGTGAAAGTGGGAACTATCACTACTTCATAACATTTACCGATGATTTCTCTAAATACGGTTATGTAGACCTTATCAGGTATAAATCTGAGGCTTTTGGAAAGTTCAACGAATTTAGATCTGAAAAAAGAAAAGGGAAGTGGTCGTAGCATAAAGACTCCTCGATCTGATCGAGGAGGCGAATACTTAACCACTAAATTTCTTGATTATCTAAAAGAGAATGGGATTCTCTTACAATAGACTCCTCCTGGTACTCCACAACTTAACGGAGTTTCTGAACGACAGAATCGGACCCTGTTAAACATGGTTCGATCAATGATGAGTTTCACTGCTTTACCTCTTTCATCTTGGGGCTATGCCTGAGAGACGGCGGCAAATCCACTTAATAGAGTACCAAGCAAAGCTGTCCCAAGTACACCCTATGAGATATGGTGTGGCAAGACACCCTCTTACAGGTATCTCAGAGTATGGGGTTGTGCTGCTTTCGTGAAGCAGAAAGTGGGAGATAAATTGGACCTGAGATCCATTTTATGTAAATTTATGAGATATCCAAGAGAGTCTATATGATACTATTTCTATGATTCTTCCGAACAAAAAGTGTTTGTTTCGAGGAATGCTACTTTCTCAGAGGAAGAGTTCCTTCGTGAAAACAGTTGCAAAGTTGTAGATCTTAGAGAAGAAAAGGAACCACAAAATATCCACAAGTTGTCAGAAATAACACAAAGTTAAGCATGAACCATCTGAGGCACAACCTCTTAGGAAGTATGTTAGGGTTTCAGAGGCGCCGGATAGACTTAACCACTGTTAGAGAACAAGGAAGAGGGACTCCTATTGGATAATGATCCAAGAAGCTATGAAGAGGCAATGTCGGACATTGACTCTTGGCAAAAAGCAATGCAGTCCGAGATGGACTCCATGTACTTGAACAAGGTATGAACCTTGGTAGACCCACCACAAGGTTTTGTACTTATAAATGGGTATACAAGTGTAAGCTTGGAGTAGATGGAGAAGTAAGTACTTATAAGGCGCGTCTGGTTTGTCAGGACCCGCTGTCCTCGTTACCTAATTCTAACGTATCCTATGTGCCTAACGATGCTTCATCTTAAAAGGAATGCGGAAATGCGTATGAAATTTTTCCATTTATGTAATGGAAGTCGTTTCTATACATGACAAAAGAATTACATGAATTCCTAAGTTCATGCGAATCCTAATTACACAAGATGTGTGCACATGCACAGCAAAAGAATCTCTATGCGCCCGGCTTCACAGGTCGTAATCCATGCACACACTCCCACCCCAAAAGCTACTGGAAGTGCCAAAAGATTTCCTTGTCCTCTAAGCGATCACGTACCGTGGTCGCTCGCACGTATAACACATAATGTAAGGGGTGAGCAATATGCTCAGTAAGTAGAAATCATGCATGACGTGCACGTGAGAATTCCCTACAAAGGCAATCCACGCCAATGCATATTACGTCTCATAGACTAAAAACAATCTCATATATTTTATCTTAGGGCCCTTGACAGGCTTTTACCCAGGCGTACACCGTAAAGAGCTCTATCCAACCACGGGCATCAACCCAAAGTATGGGGGCATCAACCCAACCATACTAAAACGTGAGGGCATCAACCCAACCACGCTAACAGGGATATAAGGGCATCAACCCAACCACAAGGACATCAACCCAACCATGGTAATCCCCCGACGCATCAACGTCGTTCGTATATGGGCGACGCATCAACGTCACCGATGGCGCATCAACGCCGTCCCGGTGCCCCGGGAGCCGCCACTTAACTTAACTTATAACATCATTGCTCACCTCGGCATTTATTTTTCGCTATTTGCGACATAATCATGCACGCTCATCATCTTATTACCACCAAGTGTTTGGTGCATGCTCGTGCATATGCATAATGCTTTAACGCCGTAATGCTTACCAAAATCATGGAACCATGTCATACAAGTTCACATAAGCACGTAAGCACCTTATCACGTAACCACATAAATCAAGCACATACACATATGTTATGTGTTGTAGTTGGGTTTCCACTTACCTGTCGACCGTCGACTAGTTGCAACCTGATCCGATGTAACTCCTAGGTATCGACTTAGCATAAGAATAATTAAGTTAGTACCTTATTTAAATAATATAACTAGCTAAAGTCTCGAATTTCCTAAGTGTCGATATTTACCATTTTTATTATTGCCTTTAAAGAATAATTAATTAGAAAAGAGTTCAAAAATTATGAACCCGTGAAATCCCAAGACGCGTGGAATTATTAATTTGTGAATTAACTTGACTCTTTTTGGATTCAGTAAACACCTAATAGAATTCACGAACTTATATAGTTCGCTAAACTATAATTCGTGAAATACCTAATAAAATCAAGTTTCGCGAATTATGTCTCATCTTATAGTTCGATTCCCGGAATGCTACTCGGTTCTAATTTCGCGGGCACTCACTCAACTCGCAGAATGTAGGTTGTACCTGGTTCGCGAATCGTATCGTAGTTCGCGAAATTTCTTGGATTCGCAAACCTATTCTAATTCGTGAAAAACTCTATCTAGGTATAAGTTCGCGAACTCTTTCTCTATTCCTTCTTAATTCGCAGAATTTCATTTCTATGATTTGGAGTTCGCCAGATTGGTTTGATTCGAGAATTCGTCGAGTTCGCAAAAGTCTCCTTCGCCGAGTTCGCAAAATTCTTCCTCGCCGAATTCGCAAAACACGGCCCGCAAACCTCGATGGGTCTGGGAAACTCGTTTGAGTTTGCAATACTCGATTCGCCAAAGATCCATGACTTTAGTGTTCGCCGAATGCTAGGGTTTGCAAAAATGAGTTCGCCATTCTCCCGTGGGTTCGCCGAGTGGATTCGTAAAAGTTGCATCTTTTGCGGCTCTCAACGATTTGCGAATTGTCGAGCTCGCTAGCTTCATGTGTTTCGCAAACCTCCGCTCGCCAAATTCTCGCTTCGCGGCCTGTGTGGATTCGCCAAAGGTGTCCGATTCGCGAAACCCTCAATGGATTCGTCAAACCAATTCACGAACCTTTCCTAAGTCGTAATCTTTACGGTTTGCGATACTTAAACAGTTCTAACACTTAAAATTCTATAGGGCTTCGATCAAAACACCCCCCTTTTTTTTATTAAAGGACACTTTGAAGGCCAATATGAACTTACGAACCCTAAATCCGAGCTTAAGATACTGCCAACCTAAACATAATTTTCGTGCCTTAATAGTTCCTAAAACATGTTATTATAGGGCTAAAATTACAAACTCGAGGTTAGAACAGTTTTTGGGAATTTAAATCGCATAACCCCTTCTGCACATGTATTCCCGAGCTTAAATTCTTCAAGGTACGCTATCACTTAAACGAGGATACGAAAATTAGGGTGAGAACTTGTACCTAGTTCAAGCTTGGACAATTTCTACTCGGCCCTTCCCTCTCTCTTGCCTAAGCTTGAGTTCGTTCCTTATCAATGGAGTTACAGGCTTGAAATGCTTTTTAGACAAATGCTAAATTTTTAAAGTATGGTGATGGGATGCAAGTGACGAAAATATCCCATAAATTAAGGAAAGTTGTTCCTAAAATTATTTCAATTGTTTTGGGCCCAAGTTTTGGTGCTACTTGGGCCTTTTATTTCCTACAATTCATTGTTGAGTTCCTCACTAGCTTGGACCATATGTTTAAATTCCCAGCCCAACAACAACCTTAGTCCAATTTAGAACTAATTTCGGTTATTATACCTTTTTCGAAGTTCCTCCTAAATTAGACATCATCGATGCACATATTTAGATTTGCAAAATAATTAAAGTCAAGTAAGCACATGTTTTCATAAAACTCACTTAGCCACACAATCAATGCACAAAATTCCTATAATCTCATAGACATAAATCGCGCTATGCAAGTATAGGAATTCACATACATATATAGTGTGCGTGCAAATCTTACTGGCCAACTAGCTTACGGGGATCCCGGGTTCTACATGGTTGCAAAAGGTTATACTATAAAACAAGGTGCTGATTATGATGAATCTTTTTCACAAGTAGAAATGCTTAAACCCATTCGTATCTTGATCGCCATAGCTTCGTATTATGACTACGAGATGTGGTACTAGCAGGTGGATGTGAAGACTGTCTTTCTTAATGGCAACATTAATGAAGGGATTTATATGAGACAACCAGAGGGCTTTATATCTAGTGGGAGCAAGCAAATGGTTTGCAAACTTCAAAGGTATTTATGGATTAAACAAGCTCCAAGGAGTTGGAACATTCATTTTGACGAAACGATCAAAATGTTTGGTTTCTATAAAAATTCGTATGCATCTGCTATTGGTAGCATTATGTAAGCAATGCCATGTACTAGGCCTGATGTAGCTCATGCTCTAAGCGTTACGAGCAGGTATCAGTCTAATCCAGGTGAAGAACAATGGAAAGCCATTAAGATGATCCTTAAGTACTCGAGAAGAACTAAGGACATCTTTTTGATATATGACAAATGAGAATTGAAGCTAGAAGCGTCTACTGATTCTAGTTTTCAGTCCTACAAAGACGACTCAAAATCATTGTCTCGATACTTGTTTACCTTGAATGGAGCTGCAGTCAGTTAGAAAAGTTCCAAGCAAGAGACGAATGCTGATTCTATAAACCCTTCCAGTTTCAGTTCTCCATTGCCAAAGATTTCCTTAGTTCTTCTCAAGTACTTAACGGTTGCCTGTATTCTTCGCCTGGATTAGACTGATACCTGCTCGTAACGCTCAGAGCGTGAGCTACATGAGGCCTTAGTATATAACATTGCATACATAATGCTACCAATAGCAGATGCATAGGGGACTCGAGCCATTCTTTCTCCTTCTTCAGGCGTCTTAGGATAAATAGCCTTAGAAAGTGAAACACCATGACTCATTGGGAGGTATCCACGCTTGATTCCTCCAAGCTAAACCTCTTTATCACCTTGTCTATGTACATCGCTTATGTTAGTTCGATCATCTTTCGTTACCTATGTCTATAAATCTTTATCCCTAGGATAAAAGATGCTTCTCCCAAATCTTTCATGGAAAATTGTTTTGACAACCAAGTCCTTGTTGACTGTAACATTCCTATACCATTCCAATGAGTAGAATGTCGTCAACATAGAGTACCGTAAATGCCACTGCATTTTCGGTACCTTCTTATAAAACATGGTTCATCCGGATTTTTATCAAAATCAAATATTTTGATCGTTTCATCAAAACAAATGTTCCAACTACTTGAATCTTTTTTAGCCCATAAATAGACCTTTGAAGTTTGCAAACCATTTGCTCGCTCCCACCAGATATAAAGCCCTCTGGCTGTCTCATATAAATCTCTTCCTTAATGTTGCCATTAAGAAAGGCAGTCTTCACATCCATTTGCCATATCTCGTAGACATAATACGCAGCTATGGCGATCAGTATCCGAATGGATTTAAGCATTGCTACTTGTGAAAAGGTTTCATCGTAATCAACACCTTGTTTTTTAGTATAACCTTTTGCAACCAGACGCGCTTTATACGTACTTATTTCTCCATCTACTCCGCACTTGTATACCCAGTTACAGCCAATCGGTACAGTACCTTGTGGTCCAAAGTTCTTACCTTGTTTGAGTACATGTAGTCCATCTCGGACTGCAGTGCTTCTCGCCATTTATTAGAGTCAATATCCGACATTGCCTCTTCATAGCCTCTTGGATCATTATCCAAAAGTAGTCCCTGTTATTTGTTCTCTAATAATAGGTTCAGTCTATCAGATGCCTTTGAAACCCTGATAGACTTCCTAAGATGTAGTGCCTCAGATGCTTCAGGCTCAACTTGTGTGTTATTGGTAACAACGTGTGGGATACCTTTTTGTTCCTTTCCTTCTCTAAATTGTACAGTTTAGCCACTGTTTTCAGAAAGGAACTCTTCCTCTAAGAAAGTAGCATTCCTCGAAACCAACACTTTTTGTTCGGAGGGACCGTAGAAATAGTATCCTAAAGACTCTCTTGGATATCCCACAAATTTACATAAATGGATCTCAATTCAAATTTATCTCCCATTTGCTGCTTCATGTAAGCAGCATGAGATTAAGAAGGTGTCTTGCCACACCACGTCTCATAGGGTGTTCTTGGGACAGCTTTGCTTGGCACTCTGTTCAATAGATGTGCCGCTGTTTCCAAGGTATAGCCCCTGAACGAAAGAGGTAAAGTAGTGAAACTAATCATTGATCGAACCATCTCTAACAAGGTCCGATTCCGTCGTTCAGAAACTCCATCAAGTTGTGGAGTACCAGGTGGAGTCCCTGTGAGCGAATCCCATTCTCTTTTAGATAATCAACAAATTCAGCGGTCAAGTATTCGCCTCCTTGATCAGATCGAAGAGTCTTTATGCTAAGACCACTTTGCTTCTCCACTTCAGATCTAAATTCATTGAACTTTTCAAAAGCATCAGATCTATACCTCATAAGGTATACATAAGCGTATCTAGAGATACCGTCGGAAAGTGTTACGAAGTAGTGATAGTTCCCTCTTGCACTAACACGTAGTGGCCCACAAAATCTGTATGAATCAGATCCAACAGACCTTTGGCTCATTCCAATTGTCCAACAAATGGCGACTTTGTCATTTTTCCCTTAAGACAAGACTCGCATGTAGGCAACTTATCCTCTTCCCTAAGGTCGAGTTTTTGCCTTAACGTGTGAATCCTTTTTTTGTTGAATTGTAGGGACTGGGCTTTGCGTGCAATAGTATATAAACAATTTGTCAACAAGCTGAATATGTAAAAGTATAGTGGAACAACTTCTATTACCTAAAACCTTCTCTATCCAAAACTGGAATAAAGATAATATTTCTAGTAATTTCTGGAACATAAAGACAATTATTCAAAAATAAACCAACACCATTATTCAAAACTAAAGAAACATTTCCAATAGCTAATGCCGCAACTCTTGCTCCATTGCCATCGTTTGTATGTCATTACAGATATGTGAGCCACAACCGGTATCTAACACCCAATAAGCATCATTAACTGATAAGTTAACTTCAACATAATACATACCCGAACGCTTCAGTCTGGCAGGGTATTCCTTGCAGTTCCTCTTCCAGTGCCCCATTTTGCCACAATGAAAAGACTTGTGATAGGCTTGAGAATTAAACTTTTCTTTCCCTTTGCCTTTGCCTCATTGCCTTTCGCCTTCTTGTTGGGCTTGGCGGGAACCTTTCTCTTCCACTTTCGTTTCTTAGACAACATTGCCTTAGAAGTGGATCCAACGAGAAGCCTCGGCTTGTCATTCTTTATAGTGGACTCAGCCGTCTTGATTACGATGAAACCGTTTCACCATTAGCAATGCTTAAATCCATTCGTATCTTGATCGGCATAGCTTCGTATTATGACTACGAGATGTGGTACTAGCAGGTGGATGTGAAGACTGTCTTTCTTAATGGCAACATTAAGGAAGAGATTTATATGAGACAGCCGGAGGGCTTTATATCTAGTTGGAGAGAGCAAATGGTTTGCAAACTTCAAAGGTCCATTTATGGACTTAAACAAGCTTCAACGAGTTGGAACTTTCATTTTGACGAAACGATCAAAATGTTTGATTTTCATAAAAATCAGGATGAACCATGTGTTTATAAGAAGGTTAGTGGAAATGCGGTGGCATTTATAGTACTCTATGTTGACGACATTCTACTCATTGGGAATGATAGAGGAATGTTGCAGTCCACAAGCACTTGGTTGTCTAAACAATTCTCCATGAAGGATTAGAGAGAAGCATCTTTTATCCTAGGGATAAAAATTCATATAGATAGGTCATGTAGGATGATTGGACCCAATAGATGTACATAGACAAGGTGCTAAAGAGGTTTAGCATGGAGGAATCAAAGCGTGGACACATCCCAATGACTCATGGTATTTCACTTTCTAAGGCTATATTTACTTAGACGCCTGAAGAAAGGGAAAGAATGGCTCGAGTCATATATGCATCTGCTATTGATAGCATTATGTATACAATGTTATGTACTATGCGTTGTAGCTCATGATCCTTAAGTACTTGAGAAGAACTAAGGATATCCTTTTAATATATGGCAATGGAGAACTGAAACTGGAAGGGTTTATTGACTCTAGTTTTCAGTCCGATAGAGACGACTCAAAATCAATGTCTGGATACTTGTTTACCTTGAATGGAGCTGCGGCTAGTTGGAAAAGTTCCAAGCAAGAGACGACTGCTGACTCTACAACCGAGGTTGAATACATTGCAGCATCAGATGCATCAAAAGAAGCTGTTTGGATGCGGAACTTTATCCATGGGTTCAGTGTGGTTCCGTCAGTTGTTGATCCAATAATGGTTTGTTGTGACAACAACGAAGCTATAGCGCAAGCAAAAGAGCCAAGATCTCATCAAAGATCCAAACACATTATATTGTCTTTCTGTCAAGGGACCCCGGTGAAAATATCTAAAAGTATAGGGTAAGGGGTCCAATTAGACTGTACCCCATTAGGTGATGATTCTGCCTCCGCCACTGTCTGCGTTAGCTCTGCACTTAGAAAATTCTCGGATCTTCAGCTTAGTAAGAAAATAGAGCTCGATCCACGCGAAGCCATGATTGACTGTGGCGTATCGGAAAATGTTTGAAACTTTTGAATGGCCTTCGTGATCTTGATAGTCATCTATGTAACCATCGGAGGATACATCGAGGGCTCTTATCGGTCCATCCAATATACACTGGCATTTCTAGTTAAGAGTCAGTGAGTTTACATCCGAGGACGTCAATACTTATTTGAAACAGACAAAACAACAGTGATCTGTAATTGTATGCAAACAGTCGAGATTCAGAGATCTCAAATTTGAACAGTGTGTGTAGGAGAAACATGGATAGCAAGCCTTCGAAATGGGTACGTCCGAAATAATGACTTCGAACGACGAAGCCTTCCTCAGCTAGAATCCTTTGATTTTGCTATGAGCCTTGGAGGGATAGTGAGGACATAGATAATTCGAAACTTTGCACCATAAAATCCGACGACATGAGTTTTGAATGTTAATCTATATTAGTCACAATGGTCGTTGCCCATGGAAAATATGACAGAGACAATCATCGGAAAGCTGAAGAATAGATGTAGTTGATCGATTTGTTGAGTTGTCGTTATTGGACGTTGTTAAGGCTCCATTTTAGACCATGATGGATTCCATAGAAGGCTCTTATCCGTCTGTCAGAGATTTGTTGGCACTATGAGAGATTGATGTGTTTATACCCGAACACGATGAGAACAACATTTTCAATACGGCGTAGGTTAACCTTTTTGAGAAACGGTGAACCGATCACCAAACCATGACATAAAAATACAGTCAATTTTACAGAATAGCTACAGTGCTTTTACTCCAACCCATAAACTCTATTTTCTACACTAATTTTTACTCCAACCCGTTAACTCTATTTTTTACACAAGAAATCAAATTCATATTTATTAATATCATAATTGAGTTATTAAACTTTACAACTATAATGATTAAATGTCAGCATACTCCCTCCACTCAAACCATTTTATACATTTTACTAAATCGTGCGTTCTACATCTTTTGTACATTTTCTTATTTAGCAAAAAAAATTATCACAAACAATCAATATAATAATATTATTTTTCCAAATATTATTATAAAAATACGTGTCAAAATATACACTTTTTTACCTTTTAATTGTACTATATTATTAAAATATTTAGTTTTTTAATTCTTGTGCCATCTCCCAAATGTCCATGGGACAGAGGGAGTATTATTTAATTATAACTTTATAAAATAAATATATCAATAAATGAATGAAAACTAATATTATTTTTCCTAATATTATTATAAAAATATTTACATATTATTATAATATATTTTATTTTATTAGTTAAAATATAAATAAATAGAAACTGCTACTGTATTTTTGCATTGAAAATTGTGTATACTCTAGATCTAGAGTATCTATGCTCAGCAATATGAGATTTGTTTTAAATATAGAGTCTCAACATAGTAAAAACGTACTTTATTTTATGTTTTACACAAAGATGAAGTACCCATTGGAGATGCTCTGAAGATGAGAGAAAACTCACGATATGTAATTGCGTAACAACATTCAAGGTTCAATAGAAAATGACACAAATAGTGTTATTTTTAATAGTGCTATTACAAATGTTGTTAATTTTCTCACCCTATTACAAAACAAATCAACCTTTTCAGTCTAAACTAATATTATTTCAGCTTTCACCAGAAAATTGTTTTAAATTACAATTATCTCTATCATTATTTAAAATAAGTACAACAATTGCACTTATTATATTTTAATCCCAAAATATTTTTTACTCTTTAATTTTCCCTTTCTCGCCATTTACCATCGGAATCAGTCATACATGATGTTCCCCATATGGACATACATATTTAGAACTATTATTTGACACATTAAACAAACAAAAAAACTCAGAAAAAATGTAATAGTCCATTGAATGTTCAAATAAGTATTATTTGACAAAAATCAAATCTAAAATTCTTCTATAACAACTCTATAGTTTCCCTTGAGTTTTTCTTGTGAGACATTCGATCCATTTGACATGGATATCTTCGTGATCGCTTACGTCCGACCTTTCTCTCTAGACATAAATAAGAATTATGTACAAGATGGAAAGGAGCCTTCCAACATCACTCCTCTAATGGACAGTCAAAGTGATGAATATGTTGTCTCGAAATCTCAATTTTGAAATCATCTAGAACATATTCACATGTATCAACTTTAAGAAGTTGTAAACCTAAACGAAATAGAACAGCAGGAGTTCAACAGCAACAACACAATAATAATATTAAGTTATTACAATATAAAATGGAATATTTTTCTTATTTCCAAGTAATGATTTCGATTACGTTCTTTGGAGGTTATTTTTATTAATATCTTCGAAATTAAATTACTGAGAAATATGAGATTTCTTAGTTTATGAAAGTGTAAAAAAAGATTATGGTTAAAAATATAATTATTGATAAGTGTGTTGAGAATTTAAGATATTTAAGGTGAAAAAAAGCAATATTAAAAGGTTTGAGGTGAAAACTGAAAAAAATATAATAATTAACATAAAAAAGTTGATTAGTTTTGTAAGAGGATAAGAAAGTTATCTAGTTTTGTAATAGCACTAATAAAAATAACCTATTTGAGTCATTTCTACAAAGTTCAGAGCCCTTAAAATTGAATCGTGTCGAAGCAGCATAGATGAAGAGCAGTTGGCTTCTTTGTAAGTACACACTTAATTTTATTAATCTTAAGGAGGAATTTGACAATATAGGAAATTAAGGGTAATAGAAGACACAAAATATAAGGACTAAATAGTCTAATTAAATAAGTACTGTTTGGAAATATAAATGAAGGGAAAGAGGACTTTAGCAATTAAAGACATTATGTTATTTTCATCTCTCACTCTCATACGTACCTCACATGGTTTGGCTAAGGAGAACGGGAAGATGACATGAAAGCTATGGAGTGAAGGATTGAAGAATATTTGAAATCAAATGCTTAAATGCTAAGTAAAATGAAGCCTTTATAGTTAATCTTTTGGGAGGGAAGAAGGATTAGGAAATTAGGGTTGCGAAAATTATTGGGTATTATGGTTTATGTTTTAATATGATGGTGTTGAGGGCTTATTAAGTATTCTTTGAGCATGTTAGCAGGTGTTTATGCTACATTCTATTACGACCAAGGTTTCACCCGAAGGACTAAGCCCAATTAAAGTGTACCATTGAAGAGCCAAAGTGGGTCGAGGCGATTTGGGTTGAATCGATTGGAGGATTAAGTCAACAGACAACATTTGTATCATCTTCAACATTTACAACATGTTATATCAAGCGTATCATATCATATAGCAACCATAGGATGAATTTGTTGTTTACTAGTGGGATTTGTGTAGATTAGATTTTATTATAATAAAAAGGGACCTAGATAGGTTTCTTGAGGCATGCATGGAAAATAATGTGAGGATACGAGACTTGTTCTTGTGAGAGTTATGAAAAATGACTTATTAGCTTGTTTTTGCTTAATATCTTCAAAGTGCTTAAGAAAAGCTTATTTCCGAATCGTCTTTGATATGGGCTATCCCAATCATTGAAATTTATATGGTTCGGGAAATTTATATAGCGATAGGTTACATATCACAAAGTCTTAGGGTGTGTGTAAGGTGCTTGTTTGTAAGGGATATGAAAGGGATGTGTTTGGGACGTGTATGGGATGTTGGGACGTGTTTGGGATGTGTATGGGACGTTCGGACGTGTTTGTGGCATGCTTGGGACGTAAACACAGGGATTATGTTGTTCGGATCTTAGCAGATCCTACGTCCACGGGCGCTCTGAAACCTCTTTCACTATACTTTGAAGATTTACACACTCGAACTACATATTCCTCGCTATTTTCTCTCAAGAACACATAAGAAATATATAGAGGCGTTTTTTATAGTGAGAGAATATTTTCGAAGTGCTAAGAATTGTTAGAATGAGAATGGTGTGTGAAAAATGACGAAGTCCCCTTTATATAGGAGCTCCCAACGGCCAGCTTGGCTTGCATCCCAGGATTCCCGAAGATGTGACCTTCTGGGTCAATGTAATGTAGGTAGGCCGTCGTACAGTCTGCAGTCCTTTCGGCAGTGAACATTGGTCGCAACCTTTTTGCAGTGGTGCTGCCATCTCTCAATAGGACAGGTGGTACTCTCATTGGATTCCCTTTTTACAAGATCTTTTCACTAGTAGCGTGCCAGGGAAGCTTCGTTCGTCCTCGGGAGCTGCCAGTGGTTCCTCAGGTCCCGAATTCCTTCAACCCCTGTTGTTAGTTCCCTCAAGCCTGTCGGAGGCCCCTGCAGATCTTATTTCCCCTATTTTCCCAAAATATTATATTTTGCCATCCTTCCTCATCTCTTTCTTATCTTTAGTTACTTCATTAGCCTTCCTAATTTCTGTTTATATCATTCCTAATCTTTTTCTTAGCCTGCCTAATTAATTACCACATCAACAATTCCCCTACTCTAATTTTGTATTTGAAACAAAACAAATTAGAGTAAAAAATTGTAAGTCATGCAGTAATTAAAGTAAATAACAGCAAGGTAGGTCTTACCAGGACCTACTCAATTAGGGCTATTAAAAATCGACCCAACCAACACGACACGAACCGCACCCGAAAATAGCATGTTCGGGTTAGCATTTTCGACCTGTTTACGTAAATGGTTAAACCCGAATCCAACCCAATTATTAAGTGGGTCAGGTTAGGGTTCAGATTTTCAACCCGAAATCAACCCGTTTGTCAACCCATTTAACCCGAATAATATATATTATTAAAATATTATTAATATAAATAAAAAGAGGAAAATTTCTACTTAACCCTAATTCTCTATCCATTCTCACGCTCACACATGCTCACAGGCCCAACTCGCATCCCAAACTCAAATTCCATATTTTTTTTCCTTATTTTTAGTTTATGTTTTCGCCTATTCCCGATATAATCATTTGATTTCATTTGATTTTTTTAGCAAATATGGATCATATTCCTATGCTGGATGATTTATGCGAAGATGTCATAAACATAAGGGTGAAAGATCAAATGGAAGAGTATGGTTGAGAGTTCGAATCAATTATCATCGGCTTTGGTTAATACTTGATGACCATGAAATAATTTGTTTGGTATTTAACTAGTGAGACTTTTGTTATTTGGAACTTAATTGTTTCTTAATTATGATGATGTTTTTAGAAAACAATTGCATTATTTCACCTTTTTTGTTTAATTTGGAATTATAATACTGTACATTTTGTTATTTTCTTTTTAAATTTTAAACGCGTTGGCGGGTTGGGTTAGGGTTAAAGTAGGTTGGGTTTGGGTTTGATTTTTCAACATGTTTAAGTAAACGGGTCAGGTCAGGGTTGAGGTTTTCAACCCGTTTATTAAACGGGTTGAACCCGAATATGATCCAATCCGACCTGTTTACCACCCCTACTAACTATTTCTGAAAAAGGTCCACCTTTACATGTAGCAATGGCCCTTTCGGCTTTCTCTTCTGTGGGTATTTTGAGTTTTTTCTGCTTTTATCCATTACCTTGGAGAGTATGTGTCTTGGGTTCCTAGTGCAGGTACGACGTTCTCCAACTCCCCAAGCCAGCGCACCCACTGTAGCTCCCTAGCTCCCTCAGGTCCCTGTGGCCAGGCACGTTCGCGGGGAGATTACTCTTTCTGTGGGTACGGAGGATGTTTCTGTGGTTCCTTCTCTTGTTAGGGGACTAAAGAAGTTCCCATCACATGCCCTTCATTAAAAGGAAAACAACTTCATCCAAAGGGTCAGAAAGCAAAAAAGAAGTTACGTTCTTCTTCCCTAGGGCGCGGACATGGTAAGCCTCTCGCAGGACCTATAGGGACGTCAATAGACGGGCCCCTTGCTTCTGTGGACCATCTGAGCATAGATGAAAAGATGATCATGATAAGTTGTTTGTGTCCCGGATGATCAGAGGGCCATCTCCCAAGGGCCCGCGGAAGCGAACGGAGAGCAATTGGCGTATCATCTTCTTTTGTCTTCTAGTTCTGTTGACCTTTTTTGTCTTGCACTGTATTTGAATTTTGATGATTGTATGTACTTAAGATGAGACAGGCACTACAAATTTAGCAATTCGAAATGCGTATGTATCATGTACTTATATTTGAGTGAATTGTATTTTAACATTGTGATTCCGTTGCAACATGACCTATGTGGTACCACTGTGATCATTGATTCCACCGTCATGATATCATGTAACGTATATTGGAAAGTTTATGCATAAATGGAATGATGACTGACTGTGATCTTGAAATTATTTGTGGAAAATAACACGTGATGATTAATTCTTAATATGATGTGATTGCGTTAATTTAAGTAAGGATCATTATGATATACATGGTAAATATATTTCCGCTGGAAACTAGTTATCTATGGAATGTGATCATGACTATATCCTTTAATATGTTAATATGGATATTATATGATTAGGATATAATCGAATACATGCTTATCTGTTTAAGACATGCTGAAATCGGAATTATATGATGAAGATATATTTTAATTCGTGCTTATCTGTTTAACAACTCGCATTTGTGCTATACATGGTAAGGATAATGTGCTAGACATGGAAAATACGTCATCCACTGGAACCTGTATATTTCTAGGAAGAAATCATGCCCATATAACTGAGAATTGCATCTTAAATGTTTGAGTCAACACGAATTCTTTCACTATGCGACTTTGGTATTTATTTGAATGGAAAGTTCGTGATTAATGTGCCACGTATTTGATAAGATGCTGAGTGGAACTATTTATGGTATCTTCGCAAGTACCAACGTGCTAATAGGCATGAGATTTACTGGTATGGTATGGAAAAAGTATTTAGGGTAAGATTTCATGCAAATTAATTAATATGACCGTTGTGATACTTGGAGCTTAATTTGGCATGATATCTTTGATGGAATAATGTGTTGAACTGCTAACTGTGTCTAACATTCCATATGAAATGTGTGATGCTAACAGGTTTATATAAGTCGACACTTCTATATCAAGTGCACACAACGAACGAACATACATACGAAATAGCAAGAACAAAGATCTAAGACCGAGCGTTTTGATTTCCGAATTACTGTATTCTCTGTTAGTGCTTTGAGCTAAGCGATAGTTGAGTGCACCCTATGTTAGAAAAACCACCATCCCAATCTGAGAGCGTGAGAACCTCATAAGGAGACAAGAGCGAAGCGTGCCTTTCCTGAAGGGAGGATTTGAGATCCAGCTGCCCTTCGGGAGTGAGCCGTTTCCAGCCGGAGAATAGGAATTCTCAGGGAACGAAGTGGAACGAAACTCGGCATTAGGCATCCTAGTTGCGGACTAGTGTTCGTGTTTGTCTCGGTTGTGTAAGGGTGATCGATCACTTCTGTAACCAACTACGGTTACATATTAGTGGATTGATCAAACACTTGAGGAGCAAACCTCAAGGAGATGACTAAATCCCACTTGGGGATATAACCTCTATAAATCCTAGTGTTCTTTACTCTTCAGTTCACTGCTCTCACAAGGTTCCACTCGATCAACTTTTAAAAACCAGGAAACTTCTTTTAAGGGAATATCCGTCAAAACATTTTAATTCCGTTGTTCTCATTTTAAAGATGCTTTTTATCAAATAAGCAAAAAGTTTCTGATAGCCTAATTCACCCCCTTCTTGGGCACATATTTTACCTCAATTGGTATCAGAGCAATGTTACTCATACGACGGGCCTAACAAGCCTGAGAATCTAATGGCTTCTTTGAGTTTTGATGTGTTTGCAAAAGGTCAGATTCATACCAGGCCTCCACTATTCGATGGCACCAACTACGCTATCTGGAAGAAGAGGATGAAAGAGTTCTTAATCGCTGTTGACTATGACATCTGGGAGATAGTCACGACTGGACCCTACAGTCCCCCTACAAAAACTGATGGGACCAGCAAGATTCCTACTGAATACACTGCTATTGAGAAATAAGGGTTGCGAGGGCTCTCTCTAAAGGCCAAAGCAAAGAACTTAATCCCATGTGCATCTAACGAAAAAAGAGTACAACCGCATCAGCTCCTGTGAGACCGCAAAAGATATGTGGAACATGCTTCAAGTAACACATGAAGGCACTACCAAAGTGGTACAAGAAAGAATCGCTCTTCTCACCCACCAGTACGAATTATTCTCTATGGAACCCACTGAGACGATCAGCCAAATGTACGCCAGATTCATGGGTATCATCAACCAGATGTTCTCCCTTGTGAAAAAGATACCAAAAAGTGAAAGAGTTCGGAAGATACTCAGATCACTTCCCAGAGACTAGAATGCCAAAGTACTGCTATCTATGAGGCCAAATACTTGGAGGAACTGACGATTCTAGAACTGATATGATCCTTACTTCTTACGAAATGAACTGACTTCCCTCAACGAGATAACACAGCCTCGAAATCAGAAGTTTGTCGCCTTCAACGCTGAACAATCTGAAGAAGAATCTGACAAAGGAGAAGAAAGTGAGAAAAGCACGATGAAACAATTGCCATGCTCACTAAGAGGTTCGAAAAGTTTCACCGAAAGAAGTTTAAAGGCAACTTTAATAAATTGCAACAGAATGGAGCCAGTACTACTAAGCGCAACACCTCTCGGTGCTTCAATTGCAATAAGCCCGGTCACTTTGCTCAAAACTGCCCTCAAGAGAACGATGACAATAATCAAAGGAAAGCAAAAACCATGGTGGCAAATGGGATGACTCCGAGAACGAACAGTTAGAGGACGAAATCTTGCTTACATGGCCGATGATGATCAGGTACCATATTCATTAAGTATTGAGAAAAATAATATTTTGAATGAAATCTATGCTAAAGATCCCGATGAAAGTGCATCCTCAGTATTTGATGTATATGAGAGCAAGGAAGAGTTATGCGAATTGATTCAAACTGGCAATGGAAAGATAAAGTCTCTTAATGCTTTAGTGAAAGAAGTTGTGAAGAAAAGAGATAACCGTAGTCAGGAGAAACACCAAGCTGACCTAGAGATTATGAGTCTAAGGAGTGAAGTAGAAACTCTAAAGAAAGAAAAGAGAGCATGTAAATGTGATGTACTAGAAACGAACAAGGAATCGACTAGTGATATCACTGCAACTAGAGTATCCCTAAGTGAGAAAGAGCGCACTATTGATAGACTACTCCAAGTGAAACAAAATCTATATCTCCTATTAAATATACCTAGGTACTGAAAGATCAGGGATATGATATTCCACTGTAGAAAAACAGGTAGTACCAAAGGTTCCAAAACTAAGTGATTTACTTGTGGTAGAAGTAGTCATCATTCTTATAATTGCTTTCTGAAACGTGTTGACAGGTCTAAATATGTTTGGAAACCTAAACGTACCAATGCGACTGCACCCATGCATCCTAGTTTAGTGGAATCATCTCTTGAAAATGATAGATTGTCATATGTAAACAAGAATTATTTTGCTGCTAATTTGTTAGGACCCAACAGAAATTGAGTACCTCAGAGAGCTAAAAATTCTTGCAGGTACAGAGAAAGTTTACCAGCAATAAAAAGAGGTGGTATCTTGACAGTGGGTGCTCTCGACATATGACATGTGATATCACTAACTTTGTCTCCCTGAAAGCATGCGACGGAGGGTTTGTATCATATGCTGATAACACAAAAGCTAAGAAAATTGGTATTGGAACAGTAGGTAACATTCTTAATACCACTATAGATGATGTTTGGTTAGTGAAGGATCTTGAGCACAACTTGATCAGTATAAGTCAACTATATGATAAGGGTCATTCTGTGACTTTTGAAAATAATAAATGCATAGTTAGGAAAGATGATCAAGTAATCTTTAGTGCATCTAGGCAGGGGAATATATCTTGTATCTCACTCGATGACATCACTATCCAAAATGTTATATGCTTAGCTGCTACTCAGGATACCTCATGGTTATGGCACCAGCGTCTTGGTGATGCCAACATGGGACTGATATCCCATATTACTGAAAGACCTGGTACATGGAGTTCCGATTGGTAAGTTCTCCAAGGACAGGACATGTCAGGCATGTCAAATGGGTAAGCAAACCAAATCGTCTTTTAAGAGTAAGAATACTATCTCTACATCTACACCTTTAGAGCTACTTCATCTTGACCTATTTGGCCCGTTCAAACCATGTCTTTACGATGCATTTGTGATTGTAGATGACTACTCTAGGTTCTCATGGGTGATATTTCTTGCAAGAGTGAGGCTCTAGAGAACTTCATATCACTAGTAAAGAAGTTAGAAAATGAGCAAGATGCCACTCTATGTAAAATTCGTAGTGATAATGGATTGGAATTTATAGTAATTCATCCGCATCTTTCTGCGATCAGCATGGTTATACACATAATGTTTTAGCTCTCCTCAGCAGAACGGTGTAGTTGAGAGAAAGAACAGAGTGCTACAGAAAATGTCGAGAACAATGTTCCGTGAGTATGATCTCCCTAAAAAATGTTTGGCAGAAGCTGTTAGCACAGCTAGCTATGTTTCAAATCGAGTTTTTCTTAGACCAATTCTGAAAAAGACTCTCTATGAGCTGTGGAATGGTAGAACACCTAACATAGGATACTTTTGTGTTTTTTGTTGCAAATGTTTTATCTCAAATGATAGGGACAAAAGAGGGAAATTCGACACAAAAGTGGATGAGGGCATATTCTTAGGTTATAGTCTTCATTCTAAGGCATATCATGTATTCACCAAAAGAAAAGAGACTGTGCGGAATCTATGCATGTAACCTTTGATGAGTATCTCACATCATGTTGCTACTGATGAGGAAGGTTTAGTATTCTCACTGAACACTAAAAATTCTTCAAACTTGATTATTTTTCACTCGAAACTAAAACATTTCATTTCGCATATCTAAGTCCCCTGAAGATTTGCAGATACTGCAAGTGCCAGCTGACGAGTCTCCTCAGGATGAAGCTGGTGATCCCACTGCTGAACCAGAACTCATTGAAGTTCCACCTCAAAGAAAGTTCAAGCACGCCAGCCATCCCACTGATCAAGTCATTTGGGAACATTACCTATGGGATCAAAACTAGAGACACTGCAGGAAACCAATTTTCAGAGGATTCCCCCAATGCTCTACTATCCTTGATGGAACCCAGGTCAGTAAATGAAGATCTCTCTGATTCATGGGTATCTGCTTTGCAGAAAGAACTTGCTCAATTCGATAAGAGCCATGTGTGGATACTTGTTGATAAGTCAGTCATCGGTACCAAGTGGGTCTTCCGCAACAAGGTTGATGAAAATGGTAAAGTTATCCGCAACAAAGCAAGTTTAGTCGCTAATGGTTATTCTCAAGAAGAAGGTATTGATTATGAGGAAACGTTGCCCCCGTAGCTAGACTAGGATCCATTCGTATATTACTTGCTTTTGCATGCTTTAAAAGATCCATGCTATTTCAATGGACGTAAAAAGTGCTTTTCTAAGTGGTTTCATAAGTGAAAAGTTTACGTCGAACAACCCCTTGGAGTTTTAAATGAATAGTTTTTAGATCATGTTTTCAAATTAAATAAAACTCTATATAGTTTAAAACAAGCACCTAGGGCTTGGTACGAAAGACAGCAAATTTCTGTTAGATATGAGATTTACTACTGGAACTACTGATAACACGCTATTTATCAAGCATGATGGTGATCACATGTTACTGGAAATTTATGTTAATGATATCATTTTTCGAAGTACCAATAACCTGCTCTGCGAAGAGTTTTCTAAGTCTGTGCAGCTAGAATTTGAAATGAGTCTCATGAGGGAGCTAAGTTACTTCTTGAGTCTCCAAATCAAAATCAAGCAACAGTGCAATGGAACCTTCATGTCTCAGACCAAATACACCAAAGAGTTGTTGCAGAAGTTTAGAATGGCAGATTCCAATGTACTGCCCACTCTTATGCACCAAACTGCTAAGATTGATAGTGACGAATCAGGCACACGAGTAAATCAAACTAAGTATCATGGCGTTATAGGCAGTTTACTTTATCTGACTGCAAGTAGGCCAGATATCTTGTTTGCTGTTGGTATGTGCTCTAAATATCAATCGAACCATAAGGAATCCCACTTAACTACTGTTAAGGTATACTTAGATACTTTAAGGGAACCACGAACTTAGGATTTTGGTATGGAGCTAGCGATAACTTACCTTTTGTAGGATACTCTGATGATGACTTTGTGGGTTGTAGGGATGATCGAAAAAGTACCAGTGGAACTTGCCAATTACTTGGTAATTCCCTTGTAACTTGGTCTAGTAAGAAACAAAATGCGATGGCTCTAGAAAACTGTTGTCAACAACTGTTATGGTTAAGACAAACTCTTAGTGATTACGGTCTAAGCTATGATAAGATCCCTCTTCTCTGTGAAAGTACCAGTGCTATTAGTATCACTAAGAACCCCGTCCATCACTCTCGAACCAAGCACATAGAAATAAAACATCATTTTATTCGAGATCATGTTCAAAAAGGAAATATTAGCATTGATTTCGTGGGTACCACATGTCAATTAGCTGATATCTTTACTAAGCCTCTCATAGAAAGTAGATTCGAATATCCGTCAGCGTTTAGGAATCTTAGAGCAAATTAAGGAATGGTACTCCCTTCTTTCAGCCTTATATATCTCAGCCTTACATAGAAAATATCCTTCAGCCTCAAGTTAGGAAATTGTGCTTCTAATACCCTCAAATCTTTTCACAATAATTCTTCTAAGTGTCTCTCTCACACGATTTCTTTTGAATTTTAAAACAATCACGTCCCATCAATTGTCTTTATCTACCTTTCATTAACTTCATCTTCAACCTCACATCGACATTCTAATCCTCTCCTCTCTGAAAACCCTAAAAATGATGGTGAGAACGGCTGGCACTAAGCAGATCGAAGCTAGCTCCAGCACTGCAAAGAAACGAAAGGAACCATCACCCAAAGAGTCACCATCCCCGACTTCATCGCCTCCTTCAAGATCCACCCGTTCGAAGACTAAGCCTTCAGCCAAGTCTGTGAAACCATCAAAACCGTCCAAGAAAACCAAAATCGTTCAGAAAGAACCTTCACATCTCCTGAAATTACCCCCGTTACGAACCCTACTCCTACCTCTAAAACCGTTCCTGTTCGTGAACCCACTCCCCATGTCTCTCCGGTTCGTGAACCCAACCCACTCCTCTTGTCTCCCCTGTTTATGAACGACTCCACAACCCTCTCCTGTTCGTGAACCTACTCCATAGCCCTCTACTCGTGATCCCAGTCCACCTAAGCAGAGCCCTCCATCTAAGGAACCTTCAGCCTCTAAGGAAGGACAATCCAGTGAAGACGAGACAACGACTGATATCCCTAAAGCGATCTTCGACATCCACAACCCCGATGAGATCCCTTTCGAGGTAAAGTTTCTAGATCCCACTGTTGAAGAGAACTTTAAGTTCTTGTTAAATCGTGATGCTGCTAGAGGCCGTGGAATATTGTTTGAAGATATCCCTTCATGTACTGCTCTTTCGTGGCTAGTTAGATTTGGGTGGGAAAAATTCCTTAGCATCAATAGGTCCTATTACCCTGAGGTTGTAAAGCTTTTCTATTCCAATCTCGATTATGAAGAGGATGATTCTGACATTGTGATAACCTCCTCTGTTCTGGGAGAGAAAATTGAGTGGAGCTGTGAGAAGATCAATGAGATGCTTGGTAAGTAACATTGGGATTACGGTGAATGGTGTGAGTCTGATGAGTTCAGTTTGCCAGAGCGCACAAGAGTCTTGTGGAACAGCAATAGGAGACCTAAGTCCGCAGAAGAAATTGCTCTTAAGAAACTAGAGATAGATCATTACATCCCTCCAAAAGTCCTGAACATGACCCTATGGAGCGCTAAAATTGGCAGCGGCGGACACTCCACCAACATGAATGCCATTGGCACTTTCGCCGTATTCATGATCTCTAAGAATCACAAATTAAATCTAGCCTACGCTCTCATGAAATACATGATCTACGCTTTTGAAAGCCATGACAAGCTACTTTCATATGGTATGATTTTGTCCTACCACTTAGAACTTGAAGGAATACCACTACTGCCTAGCTGGGAGAACACTGCACAGCACGCAGTTGATCTCAAGACCCTCAAACGAATGGGAATCTACTACGAGAAACAAGTCAGCTGGTTTAGTACAAAGGACAAGAAGTCTGTTATGAGTTCTCTGAAAAAGGCGCCCGTTGGTAAGGGCAAATCTAAGGTCATCGAACTGACGGATGATGATGAGGAACTTGCTGATGAACGCCAAAACGATGATGTGATCACAGTGATTCGCACTAATATCGTGGCCATCTTCATAAGGTTAGCAAGATCAAGCACCGGAATACTGAGATCCTTTGCAAGCTGTCCAAGCTTGGCAAGAAACTGGAGAAGCGCGCCTCGTCTAACAGCGAGTTCGATAGCGTTTAGTGCGATCTGTATCATCCTTCCATCTTCTGTTTTATGCAGCTCCGCCCCTAATATCCATCGTCTAAGTGTCTAGGTAGTTCTTTCTTCACCCTTTTTTGATGCTGAAGGGGAGAGATTTATGGACCTAGTGTAATAAGAAAGGTACATGTGTGTGATCCCTGTTGTTGGGATAAGACCTTGTTATGCTTATGACTGTGCTCTTATGCATTTATGCCTTAACCTAATGCCTTGACTAACCCTTATGTGGACTAACGCGTGCTGACTTATGCTTTGTGAAGTTTGTTTTTGGTATCTGAGTCAGAGGCAGTACAATAGTCAATGATACTTATGTGTGCTGATTTGCTGGAACATTTATGTGATATCATGGATCAAGCGACAAGTCAGGGGGAGTAAATCATAATAATCTTGTAACTTATGTGTGGTATTTGTCATTTATCCTGCAGTGATTATTAAACATGCTATGGATCTCAACATGAAGAACTTGCACTTAGATAGGGGGACCATACGCACTTTATGTGAAACTTGATATCTCTCATGCTCTGTCTATGACTAAAATTGGCTCTTACGTTGCATACCTACATGTTCGAATATGCTCATTACATTAGTAACATGTCATCATCAAAAAGGAGAGAATGTTTACCTTTTTGTTCTTGCACTGTATTTGAGTTTTGATGATTCCATGTACTTGAGATACACTACAAATTAGCAATTCGAAATGTGTATGTATCATGTACTTATATTTGAGTGAACTGCCTTTTAACATTGTGATTCCATTGCAGCGTGACTTATGTTATACCACTGTGATCATTGATTCCACCGTCATGATATCATGTAATGTATATTTGGAAAGTTTATGCATAAATAGAATGATGTCTGACTGTGATCTTGAAACAATTTGTGGAAAATAACAAGTGATGATTAATTCTTAATATGATGTGATTGCGTTAATAATTTGAGTAAGGATCATTATGACATGCATGGTAAATATATTTGTGCTGGAACCTAGTTATATATGGAATGTGATCATGACTATATCCTTGAATATGTTAAACATGGATATTATATGATTAGGATATAACTGCATACATGCTTATCTGTTTAAGACATGCTGAAATCGGTTTTATATGATGAAGATATATTTTAATTCGTGCTTATATGTATATGTTCTCGCATTTGTGCTCTACATGGTAAGGATAATGTGCTATACATGGAAAATACGTCATCCACTGTAATCTGACTGTTTTTAGGAAGAACTCATGCCCATATCGCTGAGAACTGCATCTTAAATGTTGAGTCAACACGAATTATTTCACTATGCGATTTTGGTATTTATTTGAATGGAAAGTTCGTGATTAATGTGCTACATATTTGATAAAATGCTGAGTGGAACTATTTATGGTGTCTTCGTATGTACCAACGTGCTAATATGGATGAGATTTACAAATATGGTATGGAAAAGGTATTTAGAGTAAGATTTCATGCACATTAATGAATATGACCGTTGTGATACTTGGAACTTAATTTGGCATGATATATGTGATGGAATGATGTGCTGAATTGGTAATTGTGACTAACATTCCATATGAAATGTGTGATACTAATAAATTTATATAAGTCGACACTTCTACATCAAGTGCACACAGCGAACGAACATACATACGAAATAGCAAGAACAAAGATCTAAGAACGAGTATTTTGATTTGCGAATTACTGTATTCCCTGATAGTGCTTTGAGCTTTCATTTCCGATAGTTTAGTGCACCCTAAGTTAGAAAGATCACCATCCCAATCTGAGAGCGTGAGAACCTCACAAGGAGACAAGAGCGAAGCGTGCCTTTCATGAAGGGAGAATTTGACATCCAGCTGACCTTCGGGAGCGAGCTGTTACCAATCAGGGAATAGGAATTCTCAGGGAACGACGTGGAATGAAACTCCATGTTAGGCATCCCAGCTGCGGACTAGTGTTCGTCTTTGTCTCGGTTGTATAAGGGCGATCGATCACTTCTGTAACCAACTACGGTAACATATTATTGGACTGATCAAACTCTTGAGGAGCAAACCTCAAGGTGAGGACTAAACCCCACTTGGGGATATAACCTTTTTAAATCCTAGTGTCCTTTACTTTCCAGTTCACTGCACTTACAAGGTTCCACTCGATCAAATTTTAAAAACTAGGAAACTGCTTTTAAGGGAATATCCATCAAAACGTTTTAATTCCGCTGTTCTCATTTTAAAGATACTTTCTATTAAAGAAGCAAAAACTTTCTAATGCCTACTTACCCCCCCCCCCTCTTAGGCACATATTTTACTCCAGTTCATTCCGGTGTTCTTTTTGCAATCTTCCCAGGTGGTGACCTACGTAGCGACCGTATCGTCCGCCAAGTCGTCAATCCTGGATTTGGAGCTAGCTAATCAAACTAGGACCAGTTGGAACAAGGTCCGGTCGCTTGTGGAACAGCGCAAAGGATGAGGCATCCAGGGAAGCTGCATCCAAGTTGCAATAAAAGATGGAGAAGGAGCGTGTCAAGTTAGTGGAGTAGCATGAGAGGGAACTGCTGAGCTCCCTAGAAAAAGAAAAGCAGGAGCGCACCCCACTTGTGGAGTAGCGCAATATGGAGCTGCGCAGCTCCGTTGCTAATGAGAAGGAAGAATGGGATGCCTAGTTGGTGGGTGCGAAAGCTAAAGGTACCCGCCTTTGTTAGCAGCATCTCATGTCCACGGTGGCTTATCAATTCTCTTGTACGATCTTAGCCTAACACGCCCATACATTGTCAATCTCAGAATCCACTCTCACTCGGGTGTCGAAATACCGGGACCCACTTACAACATCATGTCCCATACCGGGTGTTACTTTAACACATGTCCCTATCGAAACCTGTGAGGTTGGGCCGACCACACTCCGACTGATAGTCAGACCCCATTGTATCACCAGTTACCCTTCCAGCGTGCTTTGTCCTCACTCACACGCACCACGGGTAAACTTCACAGGGGTTCACCCATCCCAAGATTGCCCCAAGTCAAGCACGCTTATCTTTGAAGTTCTCATCGATGGAATCGCGAAAAGGTAGGTCGACCTTGGTGATATGAGTAGTACAATCAGTCTCATTCGGGTGTGGGATCGGTTTATTCATGTACCCCTTCGCCCAGAAGCCTGCCACGAGCCGCTCATTGGTGCACCCATCGAACGTCGCACGCTGGCTTGACACACCTGGGGTTGGGGCCTCACGCACCGTATATCTCACGCCGGGCTGACACCTGAAGCGCGCCACAAGCGTGATGGATCACTCCGCGCCCTCTCCGGCCCTGGGTGTTGTGACCCTCACTTTCTAAAACTAATTGTGGCGGATTTTTGCAAAGTAAGTCACGGAAGACCCGTTTAACAAAAACGTTTTTCTAAAATAGCATATAATATAATAAAACGTCGTGTACAGTGTCATCACTATACATGGGCCGTAGCCCCAAAATAACAAAATATCAAAAACCCTAACGTCGCTCCACAGGTCGCATCCATGTACAGCCTCACCCTCAAAAGTCCGTAGAGCACCACCGTCAGCCCGCCTCAGCCGCGACGCGTATCAGCGCCGGGCTCGGTACCTACAACATGTAAACCCTGAGCCATTGCTCAGTAGGTGAAAATATGTGTGTATGCAACGTGCACTCGACCCCACCACAAACATCTCACAATACGCACGCTTATCCTCATCCCAACCGATCATATCTCACCATCTCATATTATATCACGTCCACGCTCAGATAATACACACTGGTAGCAATTCTGGTCGTTTATGCCAGGCTGCCCTACCAGATCGCTGGTAGCATATACTGGTCGTTAACGCCAAGCTGACCTACCAGTCTCAATCACAAACCCTCAAATATCACATCACATCACATCATCTCACATCACATCCGGACCACTCTCGGATAACTCACACTGGTAGCAAATAGTGGTCGCTTACGCCAGGCGGACCTACCAGACCACTAGCAGCATATACTGGTCACTTACACCAAGACCTACCAGGTCCCTAAGCTCAAACTCTCACACATCACATCAGCGTCCACACTGGTAGCAAATACTGGTCGCTTACGCCAGGCTGACCTACCAGACCACTGGTAGCATATACGGTCGCTTACGCTAGGCAGACCTACCAGGTCTCTCACATATACTGGTAGCAAATACTGGTTGCTTACGCCAGGCAGCCCTACCAAATAGCATATACTGGTCGCATGCGCCAGGCAGACCCACCAGTATTGGTCACAAACTCTTTCTACCCCGCTGGTGAGTACGTCAAAACGTCACCGTTTCATACGGTGTTCAATTTTTGCACTAATATGATATGGTATGCAAGTACAATGCACATAACATATAATATCATATTGAAAATGATTAAATAAATACTTTTTCAACACCTAAGATCGAAACCGTATATACTTAATTAAACTATCCACATGGAAACTTACCAAAACTATTAGGTGTTAGATAGCTAAACTAATTAGCACATGAAGCCTCGAAAACATTCAAAGTTAAACCTGTAAATACCTAAACTTTTTCCCTCAAATAGTACAACTGTCGAAACCTTTCAAATCTAATCATACACCTACTGATCAATCAATCCTCGAACAATATGCTAAGCCTCTAACCTTCAATATTTTCAATATTTGTTCTAGTATCAAAGAATTCTCAACTCAAAGAGGCCTCTATGCATAATATTGCCGAAAGTCCAAGCTTTGGTAAACATTTAAACACTCAACATTAATTCAAACTGAAAACATACAATTAACTTGGGAATGTAAAATAAAACCAAGAGCTGCCCCGCCATACCTAGAAGTATAGGTCATGGATTACGACTACTTAACACACTAAATTGTTCAAGTTGTGAAAACATCCCACATGCCAAAAGCATTCGAAAATTCCAGCTTAACTACATAATATAATAATCACACATAAGTTACGTAAACTGAGCATATATATTAAGGTCAATCTAATTACCTAACCATTTCGAGAACTTCACGTGGTTAATGGATACTCACATAAGGCATGAAAGCAATAAACCACATATGGTTTACATATTGTAGGTGAGAAATTTCACCTGCCTCACTTCGAACTTTGTTAGAGATTTCCTATCTTGATCAACTTCTCCTTTCGATGTTCTCTTCTCTGTCCTTTGTATTTTTAATACATGAGGGTTATAACTAAGCTAAGTGATATATATCACATTTATCCAAGCTTAGGTTTTACTAGGTGAAGTGACTAGTAGCTTATAAATGTTTCCTCATGGATTAAGGAAAGCTCTCCCTCACAACCGATATCTTATTATTTTTCTAGTATCTCTTATTCTTATTCATAGTTATCTCTTTATTATACTTGTAGTTCTATGTGATATAATAATATATACGTATATATATGTAACATCACCAAACTTTGGGGTCTAGCTTAATATGTTCACGAAAACTTTGTAGATGATATACCCCACAAAAACTTCGTTTCTTCCTAAATATTTAGTTTGAAGCCCGAAATATTCTACTTGCCTATCTAATATTTTCGAATATATCTTTTACTGAAGTCTTCAATTTAATTCAAGCTTCTAGAATTATATTTTCTTTATTAAATTTTTCTAAGTTGCGTAATCGCTAACTACACCGTAAACCCGTATTATAATTTTACTGGTATTACATTCTCCCCCTAAAAAGAATTTCGTCCCCGAAATTTGCCGACCGCTGAAACTCGGAGTAAGGATTGATAAGGAATGAGTTGGCTCAGTTAGGTGATCGAAAATCACCCAATTGCCCTACTTTTCACCGTGGAAAGCATTGTAGACGTTCTAGGCCGAATTAGGATTTGTGAAGTCGAACAGCAAGCGTAGGGTATATTCTTGATCTAAACATGTGCATTCACTACGCTTCCGCTGCGCCACTCTGATACCCGAAAGTATCCAAGATTGATAAGATGAACAAAAAAGACGGTGGCATAAGATCATACTTCGGCACTATAGGGTTTAGAATTTGTTGCGCTGGTGTGTAGCGTGGCTTCATCATCATACCCAAAGAAAGGGCATTTAATGAAGAAATAATATGTCTTTGATCGTGAATCGATCAAGGGAGAATCACGAGAAATCATCGGGAAGCACATTGATGCTTTCGATAATCCCTGATACATTTTTCGGTCCCGACTGAGTTAATTCCTCCGTCTTCACCACATATACTAGAGAAGATTCACAACTTATTCTCAGTGTCGTTTGAGTTTTTTTTTTATGGCAGAAGTCTTGGAATTCTATTTTAGCTCGCTTTACCCGAAATATGAATACTCTCCTCCTGGGTAATTGAAACCTAGCGATTTCTCCTATGAACAATCGGATATGGCTTCACATTTTGAAAGCCTATCCATTGGAGTCATGATTCAAACCAATACTCAGGCTACTATTCTCTGTAATAACTAAGTATCTCTCCAACACTTGATTAGTTTGTGTTGGATTCATGCGTAGAAGATTATTACGTTACTACCCTAGGAAAAGTAGGAGATATTCCCATCTTCTTCATACAACTTAAGCAACACATCCAAATGTGTGACTCAATTTCTAAGATCAAATATAGTTGTCGGTATATCGTAAATTAATAACGTACCCGATACGTCTGCTGGATTCCTTTCCGCATTTTCATTTGTCAGTGTGAACACTTGGACTGGAGCTGATGGAGATTGTATAGGTCGTTGAACTTGGTTCTGGGGTCGATCTGCCGGACATGAATTTGCAAAATGCCCTCGCTTCCCACATCGGAAGCATTGGGGATTGGGAATAGGCCCTGCGCCGTAACAAACGCCCGTATGGTAGCGCCCTCATTGTTGGCATTGTGGGATGATTTTCGGTGTTTGAGTTGGAAGATTGGTCTTTCCCTGATTAGGACTCGGCCTCCAACTCTGTCGCCCATGAGGATTGTTCTGATTATTATTCGCGCCCCTTTCGAAGACTTGCTGCTTTTTGTGAGTTTCACGATCTGGCTGTCTCTCCGCCTCTCTCTTCGCCGCTCGCGCTTCTACAATTTGGGCCTCTGCCTGTTCCGCAATGAGCGCCCGTTCTGCCACTTGAGCAAACGTCATGTCTCGTATTCCTGCCAAGCTAACGTCTCGGTAGATTTCAGGATTGAGACCTACTTGGGATCGTTCTATCTTCAGAGCGTTTGTCGCCACCAAATGTGGGGCAAAACGGGATAACTCATCAAATTTGCGAATATATTCGCAATAGATTTCTCGCCTTGTTTGAGGTTTATGAACTCGTTCATATTCCGAGTTCGATCGTAGGTCGTGAAGTATCTTCGTGGAATAGTTTCGTAAATCTCTCCCACGGCATAGTCATCGGGTCATCCAAGATTTTGACGGTATCCCACCAAAATTTTGCGTTCCCTCGAAGCATTGAAATGGCGCACAATACTTTCTCATTTTCTGGGATTCGGCTATAGAGGAACATGTCCTCGATTGTTCGCAACCAGTCCTCGGCCATAGTAGGGTCGGTTGCGTCAGTCATTTTTCCAAACCTCTCTCCTATAATTTCCACGCGCTCAAGCTGTGGAGACGAACAAGGTTCAAACGAACTTCGAGTCTTCGTTGATTTGATCTGACTGGCGATTGATCTGATCCGATTGTCGTGGGATCAGCTCAACTAGTCGCACGATTGTTGTGTCCCGTTCAGTTGTAGGGGAGTCGAGTTCAGCTCTACGACTAGATTCGCCATATTCTCTACGTCCTCTTGTCATTTTCTTACTACAATCAATTACATAGACAGGCATAATATTATAATTACATAAATTAGTTAAACTTAAGGGTTAATTAAAGATCAGGCCCTACAAGCATATTTAAGTTTGGGTTCAGGCCCCACTTGAATTTGATTTAGGCTAAAGGACCTAGTTTTCGAAAATTTCAGCGGAAACTACCTAAAAGCTGCAAAAAGACATAAATACCCCTGACATATGTGAAATTTACCACAGGATACCTAAATGATCCGTTAGAGTTGTCGAGATAATTATAACAGTACTGGGCTGGAAAAAACACTTATGTTCTGTAATACCCGTGAAACTTAAATACGGGATTTTGATTTAATCAAATGTGTTATATTATGAAATTAGGAATTTTGGTAAAGAGATGCGAATTTTTGTAACAAAAATAGGATAGTTTCGACTAATCAAAAAGGGTCCAAAAATAATAGTATGAAAATTAATAATGGACTAAATTAAATATGTGAATAAAGCCCAACAAATTAAGGAACTATACCTAGGGCTCGTTTGATACCGTGTTTTTGATTTGATGGGTATAAGTTATTTGTGTATGGCTATACAAGGATTTCGTTGATAGAGTATTTTCACATGTTTGTTAGGTGTGTTTTAATTATTTGGGTAATGATATAGATATTGTTTGATAGGTATGTTTGAGATGTGTATGGAATTTGTAAATATAATGAAAAGACATTTTTAACCTTTTTACAAAAAGCAATTAAAAAAAATACAAAATCATCGTCTTCTTCAATTCCCAAATTACAGAGCTTCAGCAACAGTAACTAAATCCATTGGCCCAAATCCATTAAATTGATTTTGCAGAGAAAATCGGATGCTTCGATTTCCCAAATCTACCTCTCCATGATTTGCGCTGAATTGAGACTCAACGAAGAGAATCTCGCCCTCTTCTTGCTTGGTGCTGACGTGGCATCATCTTCTTCATCGTCCTCCACCACCACACTCCCTTTTATTCTTACTCGCGAATCATCGCCGGAAGAGAGGGTAAAGGCGAGGAGAAGGGTCGACGTGGCCTGTCTTCCTATCGGGGGTAAAAGCTGGTAATAGAAAAGATGTATGGATATACCCACCTCTGTGGTGGGTTTGTATATGCAAGCTTCAGAAACGTTTTGTGTGTAACAGGCATGTGTACTTATACATGCCATGTATATCTTTACAAAGTTATCAAACATGAGCAAATTTATCTATACCTATTTGATACCCATCTATACATGGGTATCAAACGAGCCGCTAATGTTTAAATAAGGCCCAAGGGTATTAAATAAAAATGATGGATGATGATAGGGCTTAACTTATTACTTAAGTCTAGGAGAAAATACGTCACTTTAATGTCTAATCATGCACAAAAATCAATGATGTCATGTATATCAAATAAGGAACGAATTGTAGGTAATAATAGCTAGATAAATGAATGGAATAAGCTAAAATGTGAAGTTATGGCAAAACTTGTGAGGGCAATATTAAGTTCAAACCACACATCTTGAAGAAAGGTATTCAAATATTCTCAAACTCAAGTAACTTTCAATATACTTATATGTTTATAATACACGTGTATACATAATCTAATACTAACCATGAGAAAGTTCGGTATTTAGCATAACTTAGAAACCCTAGCTTGTTAAGACCTAACATGAATATACTATGTGGTTAGGATAGATTTCTTTTGGAAGCTTCGTAACACATATGGTAAGAACTAGATCTCAGGTGCATAAAGTTCATACGATAACTATGTTTCGTACTATTTGATTAATTAGAGTTTACAAGGCTTAGAAGCCGGTATAAAGAATCCAACGATTTTCAAAGTTGATGTGTTCTTGAGAGTTTGGTGTTTTAAGGAGTATTAGTTTCTGGAATTAGTATAATCTTGGAAGATGTCGAAATGCATAGCAGATAGAATTCGAGACATATATATATGTAATAGGAAGATATCGATATGTGTAATAACTAGAATTCGAGATGCTTCATTACACGGTTTTGAGATGTATTATAGACATAATTCGAGATGTGTCTTCAGAAAGATTTCGACACCAGTGTAAGCTTCGATATTTATAAAATACTGACAAGAAGATCTCGACATTGGTAAGATGTCGAGATTTGATGATCCTCGACATTTACCTTTTAAATATCTCGACATCTATAAACCTCGAGATGTAATAGGACTCGACATTTCCTTTTCAACTAAAGGTCCCAATAAGTTATTAAGAATCTCGATATTAGTTGTTTAGTAAGATTTCGATAAGCACATAGGGATCTCGACATTTAATAAAAATTGCCGACCATTTTCATTGTGAATAGAGTTCGATATTTACCTTAGATCTCCATAAGTAAGGGCTTCGATATTTTCTCTTATACTATGGTATTGATTCTCGACATTGGTAAGATGTCGATAACTTTAATTACGACAATTGCTTCCCAACAAAAGAATTAGACAAGCTTATTAAAATCTCGAGATATACCTTTTAAAGAACTCGACACCGCCATAGACTTCGACATTATTAGGGTTCGACAAGAGGGTCTCGACATTGTATATATGACTCGACATTTCTAAGGTCTCGACATTTATAGGATGTCGATATGGCTTGACGACTTCGACGTTAGTTATATATATATATATATATATATATATATACATATATAGATTAGTTATGATTGCATAGATCTCGACATCATCAAGTTAGAAAAGATTTCGATATTATATTTCAGTTAATAAATTTTCGGTATTTTAGAATTTTGCTATTTCTAGGGTTTTCAATACTTTAGGGTTTATTTATTTTTAGGAATTTCATTATTTTTAGGTTTTCATAAATTTTAGGGTTTTAATAATTGTAGCATTTTTGAAACTTATATGACTTAGTAAGTTTATTGATGTGAAAATATTTTCAATATTCAGAGGATCGAAGCATAGGAAGTTTACCCGACTTCATATCTAGTTTTAGCAGGAGGACAGGTAGGTGGATCATCCATCTACGATACATAAACACAAATGTGAATTTTATGTGTTTCCATGCAATTCGATGATTTACGTGACTTATGTGATTTGCGTGTTTACATGTTTTACGTACGTTTTATATAAATCATGCTTCTATGAGATTTTATGAATATGCATGGCACGTGCATATCACGTCAGGGAGAGAGAGTGGTACCGTAGTGAGGCGGTGATGTTTTGAGATAGTGACGTACGGGGTAGAATGAGATGTTTGTGATCGGACTCCTAGAGGAGTCGAGGTTGGGCTCACTGGGCACCTGGCGGAGACAGGCGTGATCGATCTGTCTACTCGGGCGTGACCGTCCCGAGGTGCATACCGCCGGATGAAATTTTGGTGCGACCTGATAGGAGGCCATTGGCGTGATCGTCCAGTGTACTATCAGTGTATGCTTTTGGTGCGGAGCAACCCGGTAGGAGGCCATTGGCGTGATCGTCCAGTGCACTACCAGGGTAGGCTGCCGCGAGACTTGGGGGTGGCCTCCCAGTAGTCTTTTGCGAGCGAAGGTGTCGAGCCTAACCTAGGGCCCTGTGTTGTGTGAAATATGAATGTGGAAAAAGAAGAGTGTGCATTATATCATGTTGTGAGATATTGTGATTGGGGTTGAGTGCACACTTGCATACATGCATTTTATTCACCTACTGGGCAAATTGCTCAGTGTTTACGTATTGTAGGTACTGAGTCTGATGCTGATACACGTCGAGACTGAGGCGGCTGGTGGCGGTGCTCCAAGGACTTTTGAGGGCTGTGCGGTACATGGATGAAGACCTGTGGAGCGGCGTTAGGGCTTTTGGTCTTTTGACATTTTTGGGACTTTGGCCCGTGTATAGTAAAGACAATGTAGACGGACTTTTATAGTGATGTATATTATTTTAGGAAAAAAGTTTTTAGTTAGACGGGCCTTCCGCGGCTTACGTTGCGGAAATCCGCCACTAATCGTACTTAGAAAACGAGGGTCGCCACATGTTCATCTGGATAACAAATTGTCTATATTGGGAACAATATTACATATATTTAGTAACAATTTTATGAATTATAATACCAATACAAGTACAACGAATAAATCAAAGGAAAATACGTAAATGATGCGATAAGACGTATTTAACCCTAAAATATGCCAAATCGAAGAAAAATACATGAATGATGCCATAACGATTTTGAAATAATAATAACAATTTTTGCTGAAGAAAAACATCTACTTTTATTTGAATAACAAATAGTCTTTTATTGAGTATTATACGCTAAATGATGCGATAACAACTTTCGAAATAAAAATAACACTATTGAGTTGAATAAAACAATTTTTTCCATTTCGATAACAAGAATCTTATAATGAGTACTACAAGCTGTATAGTTAGTAACAGGTGTGTCATCGAGAATACCAGTACTAACGCAACGAATAGAAATTTGGCAGTTGTGATAAGACATTTAACCCTAGCCAAAGCGACGAAAAATAGCTGAATGACGCGATAACAAGTTTCGAAACAAAAATAACACTTTTAAGCTAATAGGAAACATTTTCTTTCACTTTAATAACAAAAGTCTTTTAATTAGTTCTAAAATTTGTATATTTAGTAACATGTGTGTCATCTATAATAGCAGTAGCAACACAACGAATGACAAATTTTCCAGTTGGTATAAGACATTTAACCCTAGCCAAAGTGACGAAAATATACCTGAATGATGCGATAACAAGTTTCGAAACAAAAATAACACTTTTAAGCTAAAACGAAACATTTGGTTTCAGTTAAATAACAAAAGTATTCTATTAAGTTCTAGAATTTGTATATTTAGTAACAAATATGTCATATATAATGCTCCCCACAATTTAGTGCCCCTAAAATAATTGTTTTAAGCTGAAAAAACATACGTTTAATAATCTGAAAAATTCATGTTTCAAATCCGACCCAATCTCGATGTTACTAACAACAAACGTTGTATTGGCTTCGATTTTTCATGGGTCAAAGAGAATTTTCGAGATTCATAAAGCACGAATGCTCCAAACATACGTTTAATACGGTGAAATCTCGACTTTAATGACCGAATAATGTAAATTCGACACAATTTCATCATAGGCCTTAGTTATCGACGACAATTATTGATGTTAATCATGGAATAATGAAGAATTTTGATGAGATCTAAGTGGTAAACGTTTGCTAGTTAAAATGGTCACTGAATAACATTTCATGCTTTTTGGGGAACAATTCGTGGAACAATAATACCATATGTCTAGATATTCATAACAAATATATCCGCAAAACGAACATATAATGAGAAATTAATAACGACTCGTTATCCGTAAATAACACCTGTAATACTCAAGTAAAGGCAAAGAGAAATAGATCTTAAAAAAACAAGTGAATCTCGACTTTAATGAACTAATAAGGTAGATACGACTAAGTTTGATCAAACGGTCATTTTAATTGAATGAGATTATTAATGGTTATAATGTGATAACGAAGAATTTTGATGAGAAATAATATTGGAACTTTTGTCAATTAAAAAGTTGGTTGATAACACTTTCTTTATTCTGAGTAACAATTCACGCATTCTTGGGTAACACATCGTTAAGAACACTCTAGGAGTTTCTAGATTGTCAGAGATATTAATAGTACAATAACACATTGCCTGCAAATCCACATGACTGATAAAAAATAACAATATAGACAAACCTTATAACGCATTTGTAGGTACAAGTACCACAAAATAGCTAATTAATGCCACATTACTATTTCGATTAATTTCGTTCATAAATTCATTTCGTTCGGATGTATAAGATTGACATTCATGGAAATAGATGATATAATAAAGCTAAATCACAAAATTGCTTTAAAAGACACGTTTTGCGAATGTTGATATCAATATGTGAAAGTTGAGATAAAATATCATGTAAACATATAGCTCTTCCTTCACAACATACACTAGTATCTCTTTTAATGAGACATAACGTTACGAATTTTATCACAAACATATTCAAAATTTAAAATTAAACCACAAATACCATTTTATATGTCGTAAATCTGTATTCATACATTCTCGAAGTTATTTCTTAAGGAATATTAACAGGATGATTCGCTAACGTCACCAGTACCAGATTACCCGCACGTAATACTACATGTTTGCTACAAAATAATAATACGAACCTATCGAAATAACGTGTTTACAGATAATGATACCACATAATAGGTTTCCAGTACCACATTACTAATTCGATTAATTTCGTTCATAAATGCACATTGTTCGAGATTTACAAGATTAACATCTTGTAAATGTATGATTTGATCTATTTATCACACTAAATTCCTTTAAAAGCTACATTGTCGATTGAGGTAGATGATAGTGAATGTTCGAGGTCAATAGTTATTCAAAACATAGACTATTACTTTGTTCATTGAAACATCACATATGAATCTCAGCACGAATGCCATCAAAATTCAAAATTAAACCACAAATATCAGTTTATATGTAGTAAATCCTGAAACCTTAAACCTTAATCTTCATAAACACATAACCCAAAACCTTGGTGCGACAACTACAGAAATTTGTAACACATAAGCAACTTTTAGTAACATATTTAACTAATGGGTAACAGTTAAATTGTTATTAGTAACACATTTGCACTGATTTGGCAATCCCGCCAAAATCCCAATCGTGGCATAAATCCCGCCCAATTAACCCAATCAGTCCACAAATCCCGCCCAAAATTTAGCAAGTATAGTAAATTCATCCAAATCCATCCAAAACCAATATCCCGCCCAAAATTTATCCATCCAAAACCAATATCCCGCCCCAAAATTTATCCAAAACCAATATCCTGCCCAAGTCCACAAATACCACTTGATGGCAACGCAGTAATATTTATTGTATGACAAATTCTGTACTTTTAATAACAGTTCCGATAAAACAAGTAACTCTTAGGTTTTATGTAGTAACAGTTCAATGTCAAAAAATATCGAAACATGTCTTCTAAAAAAAACATAGCTCGTAATATAACCTTCAGATAATCAAAGTAACGTTTCGATTTCATGTAGTAATAGTTCGATCTCAACAAATATCGAAACAGGTCTGCGAAAAAACTAAAGTAGGTCGTAATATTACACTTCAGAAAAAAACTAAAGTAACACTTCGATTTCATGTAGTAGCAGTTCTGCTAGAAAAAATCATTATTACTACTTCTGAAACACATTAGAAGGACATAATATACCACTTCAGATGTACCAAGTAACGTTTCTATTTTAGGTAGTAACAGTTCAATGTCAAAAATTATCAAAATAGGTCCACTAAACAAAGTACCACAACTATACTTTAGAAAAACAAAACAAGGTCATAATATACCAATTAATCGACGACCAGATCGATTATGAGTTACCATTTATATCATGGTCCACTTTGTTTATAGTATTACATCTATAATTATTATAAACAAAACGAAGTTAGTATATAACACTTGATTGGAAAAAAATATACTTTATGAGTAGGAAAAGTAATTTTTCTTGGTACATTTATAACGCGAAGACGTAAACGAGTAACAAGAATGCATAAAATAGTAACACTTATTCCAGATGCCTTCCATACGATCAGCTTCACATGACGTACATTTCAAAAGTAATGAGGTTACGATTGTTTCAAAATTCACAGAGCCTATGAAACGCCAAAACGATGGGTACCTCGAATACACAAAGATTAGCTGCAATTGCTACGAAAATCTAGTTCGATTTGGGCAGTTTTTTCTCGAATTTGAAACCATATAAAAATTCATTAAAATTCTTACATCGTACTTCATCAATATCAGAATAAACATTTTACTATGCAGAAATAACATATTATCAGTTTAAAGTAACGGTTATGATTATCACGGTAACAAATCGTCAGATCTCTGTAACATAAATATGGCGTCAAATACCCCTTCAGAGAACCCTTTATGAAGGGTATTTTAGTCAAAACATAGTCTGGGTCTTTACCTTTGAATTTTTCAAAAAACAGGTCCTTCAAACTAAAGATTATCCTGACAGGGATGATCACTAAATTGAAACTTTTCTAGGGCCTGATACGTAATTGTCCCTAAACTTAAAACTTACAAGCAAGCTGATCCTCCACGCTTTTGAGCGGCAGTACATGGACAGTCTGCAGAATCTAGAACCGAAGCTCTGATACCACCTGTAGCGACCCCACTTTCTAATACTAATTGTGGCAGATTTTTGCAACGTAAGTCACGGAAGACCCGTTTACCAAAAACATTTTCTAAAATAGCATATAATACAATAAAACGTCGTGTACAGTGTCATCACATACACGGGTCGTAGCCCCAAAATAACAAAATATCAAAAACCCTAACGTCGCTCCACATGTCGCATCCATGTACGGCGTCACCCTCAAAAGTCCGTGGAGCACGCCGTCAGCCCGCCTCAGCCGCGACGCGTATCAGCACCGGGCTCGGTACCTACAACACGTAAATCCTGAGCTATTGCTCAGTAGGTGAAAATATGCGTGTATGCAACGTGCACTCTACCCCACCCGAAACTCAAAAAATGCACGCTTATCATCATCCCAACCTATCATATCTCACCATCTCATCATATCACGTCCACGCTCAGATAATACACACTGGTAGCAATTTCTGGTCGTTTACGCCAGGCTGCCCTACCAGATCGCTGGTAGCATATACTGGTCGTTAACGCCAAGCCGACCTACCAGTCTCAATCACAAACCATCAAATATCACGTCACATCACATCATCTCACATCACATTCGGACCACTCTCGGATAACTCACACTGGTAGCAAATACTAGTCGCTTACGCCAAGCGGACGTACCAGACCACTGGTAGCATATACTGGTCGCTTACGCCAGGCAGACCTACCAGGTCCCTAACCTCCAACTCTCAAACATCACATCATGGTCCACGCTGGTAGCAAATACTGGTCGCTTACACCAGGCTGACCTACCAGACCACTGGTAGCATATACCGGTCGCTTACGCTAGGCAGACCTACCAGGACCCTCACCTATACTGGTAGCAAATACTGGTCGTTTACGTAGGGCGGCCCTACCAAATAGCATATACTGGTCGCATGCGCCAGGCAGACCCACCAGTATTGGTCACAAACTCTTTCTACCCCGCTGGTGAATACGTCACAACATCACCGTATAATACAGTGTTCAATTTTTGCACTAATATGATATGGTATGCAAGTACAATGCACATAACATATAATATCATATTGAAAATGATGAAATATCTACTTTTTCAACGCCTAAGATCGAAACCATATATACTTAATTAAACTATCCACATGGAAACTTACGAAAACTATTAGGTGTTAGATAGCTAAACTAATTACCACATGAAGCCTCGAAAACTTTCAAAGTTACTCCTGTAAATACCTAAAATTTTCCCTCAAATAGTACAACTGTCGAAAGCTTTCAAATCTAATCATACACCTACTGATCAATCAATCCTCGAACAATATGCTAAACCTCTAACCTTCAATATTTTCAATATTTGTTCTAGTATCAAAGAATTCTCAACTCAAAGACGCCTCTATGCATAATATTGCCGAAAGTCCAAGCTTTGCTAAACACTTACACACTCAACACTAATTCAAACTGAAAACATACAATTAACTTGGGAATGTAAAATAAAACCAAGAGCTGCCCTACCATACCTAGAAGTTTAGGTCACGAAGACTTTCTAGGATTACGACTACTTAATACCCTAATTTGTTCAAGTTGTGAAAACATCCACATGCCAAAAGCATTCGAAAATTCCAGCTTAACCACATAATATAATAATCAGACATAAGTTACGTAAACTGAGCATATATTAAAGTCAATCTAATTACCTAACCATTTCGAGAACTTCACGTGGTTAATGGATACTCACGTAAGGCATGAAAGCAATAATAATATATTAACCACATATGGTTTACGTAGGTGAGAAAATTCACCTACCTCACTACGAACTTTCTTAGAGATTTCCTATCTTGATCAACTTCTCCTTTCGATGTTCTCTTCTCTGTCCTTTGTATTTTTAATTCATGAGGGTTTTAACTAAGCTAGGTGATATATATCACATTTATCCAAGCTTAGGTTTTCGTAGCTGAAGTGACTAGTAGCTTATAAACGTTTCCTCATGGATAAGGAAAGCTCTCCCTCACAAACGATATCTTATTATTTTTCTAGTATCTCTTATTCCTATTCATAGTTATCTCTTTATTATACTTGTACTTCTATGTGATACCAAGTAATAATATATACGTATATATATATATATATATATATATATGCAACATCACCAAACTTTGGTGTCTGGCTTAATATGTCCACGAAAACTTTGTAGATCATATACCCCACGAAAACTTCGTTTCTTCCTAAATATTTTTTTGGAAGCCCGATCTACTTGCCTATCTAATATTTTCGGATCATCTTTTACTAAAGTCTTCAATTTAATTCAAGCTTCTATATAAATGTGCCTGTGAGGGGGGTGAATTAGGCTTATAAAAGTTTTATGCTTCTTCTTTTCACAAATGCTAAGTGTACTGACTTAGATATGCCTATTGATGCTTGTGACGAGTATGCCTGATATATCCTAGTAACAACGGATGTGTGTCGGGTCTGTCTCACAACGAAATGGAAATAACTGTAAAGTAAATGCGAGACAAGATTTTTATAGAGGTTATATCCCCAACTGGGGCTTACTCCTCTCCTTGGGGTTTGCTCCCCAAGAGTTTAACCAATCACTATAATGCATCGTAGCTGGATACAAATCTGATTGATTAGACCAATACACAACCGAAACAAGTCGAACACTAGACACTACTAGGTTACCATATGCCGAGTTTCGTTCCTCGGAATCTCCTGATCCCAATAGACGCAGCTCGCTACCGAAGGGCCCCCGGAACTCGTCCTTCCCTTCACGTGTGCGTAAACGTCGACCTTGCCTCCTTGGTATTGCTCAAGTCCGAAGACAAAATATATGGCAGGAGGTTGGAATATCATGATCAGCACGTTTTCCATATACATCAATATATTTACCATCTTTAGCACATAAATCAGATCAGAGCATTATTATATTCGAATTATCATATCATGGCAAAATGTTCCTTATTTCAAAGATAACATCCGTTTATATCATATACCATATAATATTGCATCTTATCCAAAAAGTCAATAAATCGATATCTCATGCCTAAGTGCAGTTATCTATATGACATGTGGAGATATATCATGAATGGATATGCTCCCCCTGTCTAAGTGCAGATATCTCATGTCATACTCAGTGATATATCATGAATGCAAACTTTAAGTTACCCGTAAGTGTGCTCCCCCTGCCTAAGTGCGCATTTTCCAAACATGGTTCAAGCAGCAGATAATTATCGCACCATGCACTTATCACTTATCAAGAAATCTCATAAACGTTAATAGGCGCAGATAAGTATCAGAGCACAATATCAAGCATCGTATAAGAGCATCACAGATATATCAAAAGTGCAGATATTCCATTCGTGAGTGCACATATTCACCATATCATTTACGCAGATATTAGCAAACATACTAGTAAAGTTCGGAAATTTTACCAATCTATATTAGTTTGCTCCCCCGGTATAAATGAGGTTATTCCAAATGTCCAGAGCATACATTCAAAGTTCCACTTAGAGCATAGAGAGATATCATATAGGCGAAAGTCTGAATTCACATACCATTATGCTCCCCTTGCATTTGTGCAGATATTTTCATGCAAATTCTGTCAGCACATATAAGCACTAAGATATATCATACGCGCATAAAAATTTTCATGCAAATTCAGTCTGAACACAATATCATCAAGATATATCATAGGCGTTTCATGCAAATTCAGTAAGTACACAATATCATCACGATATACCGTAGGCGCATAAAAGGAATATCGTACGCACATCATTACGAATATCTGAGACAGTTCTTAGGCGCATTATATCATTAATTTACTCAGACTTAAATATCACACACAAATTATTACGAATATCAAGGACAGTTATTAGACCCCTTATATCATTAATTATTCAGACTTCTCCCCCTTCAGCATAAAAAAGGGATATACTAAGGCTTTAAGGCTGAAAGCTTAGCACAAAATAACTAAAAAGAATGAGAATGAAGGAAGGAATGACTTATCAGAAAACGTTCTCAAGGCTGGAATCACTATTAGATCTGGCAGATATCGCAGATTTGTTCAGCTCCCCGTGATCTTATCGGAACTCTTAAACGCTGGAGTATAACTTAGATGGTTTTCAAGAGGAGAAACTGTGAACTTCGAATTCTGAGGTTAGGAGGAAGAAGTATCGAGTGATCTAAAAAATGGGCAATTATCCAAGAGATATAGTTTTCAAAAATGAGATAGGATAAACTCGGCGTAAATATAATTAAGAAGATATGGTTTCAAACCGAATTTCAAAGGAAAGTGAAATCTGTCAATCAGTGCGCCAGGGATCTCATAAATAATGAAAAGATTTGATAAGGGCTGAAAAAGAAGGATCCAAATTTCCTGAAATAACTTAGTGGCTGAAAAGAGATCTACAAATATCTTCCTAAAATAGCTTAATCACATCCTAAGAATAGATCCAGAAAATCCGACATTCCTAAAATAATTTATCAGCTGAAAAAGAAATCTCAAGGTAGGATAATTACGAATTTCTTCCTAATATAGTCACACTTTAAGATAAGATCTAAAGGATCCGAAATTCCTAGAATATTCTAGATAGCTAAAAGATGATCTCAGAAAGGGATAACTATGAATTTCTTCCTGAAATAACGTGATCACACTCTAAGGAAGGATTTAGAGATTCAAGATTCCTAAAATAATATTGGTGACTATAGGAACGATCTTATCCTGGAATTACTACGAATCTTTTTCTAAAATACTGAAATCACATTAAAGGGCAATGGCTTATAAGATCCGAAAAATAATATAGGGCTGAAAGAGCATCCTAGAGTAGGATAACTACGAATTTCTACCTAAAATAGCATAATCCAGAGTAAATGGTAGAATTAGGCAGATTTACTAACCTTATTTAGCTCAATATTTCCCAATCGATCGCGGATGTCATAGAATCTTGCCTCAGTTAGGGATTTTGTGAAGATATCGGCAAGCTTATCATTTGTTCCTACGAATTCCACACTGATATTCCCCTTCTGAACATGGTCTCGTATAAAATGGTGTTTGACTTCAATATGCTTAGTACGAGAGTGATGCACGGGATTCTTAGTAATACTAATGGCACTAGTGCTATCACATAGAATAGGAATTTTGTCATAACCTAACCCAAAATCACTAAGGGTTTGTTTCATCCAAAGAACTTGTTGGCAGCAATTTCCTAAGGCCATAGATTCAGCTTCGGTTGTGGAGAGGGCGACAGGATTTTGCTTTCTACTAGACCAAGTTACGAGGGAATTTCCAAGTAATTGGCAAGTTCCACTAGTACTTTTCCTATCTTCCCTATAGCACGAATAGTCAGCATCGGGATATCCCACTAATGGTAATTCATCCGTATGAGAGTACCACAAACCAAAATTGACAGTACCCTTGATATATCTAAGTATACGCTTAACTGCTGTCAAGTGGGATTCCCTAGGGTCAGACTGATATCTCGAAACATACCAAACAGTACCCTTGATATATCTAAGTAAACATGATATCATGACGACTAGCAGTTAAGTAAAGAAGGCTTCCGATCATACCTCGATATTTTGTTTGATCAACTGGTCCTAGTGTTTCAGCATGTTCGTCTTTTGTAATATCCTCCTCATTGTCTTTAGTACCCTGCAATTCTGCACAAGGAAAATCTATACCTTCCTCATCAGTAGCATCTGCGTTAGGTATCTCATCAAAAGTAACATGTATGGATTCCTGAACAGTCAGCTTCCTTTTATTATAAACACGATATGCCTTAGACTGAAGATTGTAACCAAGGAATATCCCTTCATCTACCTTAGAGTCGGATTTTCCTTTCTTATCTCTATCATTCAAGATAAAACATTTACATCCAAACACACGAAAATAACCTATATTTGGAGTCCTACCATGTCAGATTTCATAAGATGTCTTCTTTAATATCGGCCTATGAATTGCCCGATTTGACACATAACAGGCTGTACTAACAGCTTCTGTCCAGAAATGTTTAGGAATATCATACTCATGTAACATAGATCTAGCCATTTCCTGTAACATTCTATTTTTTCGTTCAACTACACCGTTCTGTTGGGGAGTTATAGGAGCAGAGAAGTTATGACTATATCCATATTGATCACAGAATGATGCAAATGACTTACTATCAAATTCCAATCCGCTATCACTGCGTATCCTACATAAGTTCATTTCTTTTTCAATTTCAAGTCTCTTTACTAGCGATGCAAAGTTATCTAATGCCTCATTCTTATGTGCAAGGAATACCACCCAGTATACCTGGAATAATCATCAACCATGACAAAGGCATATCTTTTACCTCGCAGAAACATTGTCTGAACAGGACAAAAAAGGTCGAGATGTAGCAGTTCCAGAGGTCTGGATGTGGATATCACATTTTTTGCTTTGAACGATGTCTTGGTCTGCTTGCCCATCTGGCATTCCTTACATGTTTTATCCTTGACGAACTTTATGTCAGGAACGCCTCGTACCAATGCATAGCTTGTAATATGAGACAGTAATTCCATGTTGGCATGTCCTAAGCGTCTATGCCATAACCAGGTATTATCCTGTGTAACTGCTAGGCACTTGACATTCTTGTTAGTGATATCATCAACAGTAATACAATAGATATTTCTATCCCTAGATGCACTAAATAGCACTTTATTATCATTTCTAACAACACACTTATCATTTTCGAAAGTTACCGTATGACCTTTATCACATAATTGACTAATGCTAATGAGATTATGTTCTAAGTTCTTAACTAACCATATGTCATCTATAGTAGTATGTAAAGTGTTAACGACAGTTCCAACTCCAATAATCTTAGCTTTTGAGTTGTCGGCGTAAGAGACATATCCTCCCTCATATGCTTTCCGACACAAACTTACTGATATCACCTGTCATATGGTGGGAACACCCACTGTCGAGGTACCACTTGTTTTTCTTGCTGGATTTTCTTCTTTGTACCTACATGAATCAGTTCTTTTCTTAGGTGCCCTACATTGATTGGGTCCTAAATGGTTAGCAGCAAAGTACCTCCTGTTAACACGTGATATATCATGTGTCACAGACTCTAATCTCTCAAACACAGCTTGCCAGTGTTAGAGACTTCATGAACTTTCTTTGGCCTCCAGACATATCTAGATTTGTCAGCTCTCTTTAAAAACCAATGGTTAGCATAATGACCGTGACGGCCACAAGAAAAACACTTAGGTTTTCTAACAGTTGGTGCAACATGTTCCTGTATCATGGAATATCCTATCCCTGATTTTCCGATATTCATAGGAATACTTAGTAACACAAGATTCTGTCTACCCTCAAGAAGTCAATCACTAGTACGTGTCTTTTCTTCCAAGGGATTCCTAAGAACAGAGATCTCTCTAGATATCTTACAGTTTTGCTTTCTAAGCTCCTCACAATTACATAAGGCTTTTTCTTCCGTAAGGGTTTCTAGTTCGGTCCTTAAGCATGCATTATATAGATCTGTTTCGTGTTTCTCTCTAGCTATATCATCTCGTTGCCTAACCAGTTTCTTTACTTGAGAGTTGAGCGACTTAATCCTTCTTTCTACATTTTGAATTATTTCGAACATCTCTTCCTTTTCATCTACTTTAGGGACTGAGGATGCGTTATCATGAGATTCATCTTGCATAGCATATAATTCATTTAGAAAAAGTATTTTCTTAATAGTGGATAAAGAAGATACCTAATCATCACCATCGGCCATGTAGGTGAGATCTTCATCCTCTTCACTTCCGGCCTCCTCCCAATTAGTGACCATGGCTTTCTACTTCTTTAACTTTTTGTCACCATTTTCCATCGGGCAGTTTGAGGCAAAGTGGCATGGCTTGTTGCACTTAAAGCATTTCTGCACGTTGTTCTCGGATGATGATATTCCCTTGTTCTTGGGTTGGAACTTGGAGTTTCCCATAAACTTTCTTCTCAGCCGAGACTTTTCAAATTTCCTCGTCAGCATGGCGATCTGTTTCAGTATGTCTTCCTCAGTTTCTTTTTCGCCCTCAGAATCATTCTCTTGTTCAGTGTTGAAGGCAATATTTGGTTGATTTCGGACTGGTGGTTTCTTTTTTATGGAGATCTGAGTCATCTCGTAGGTGGTCGGAGATCCATCAGTTCTGACACGGAAAGTTCGTCCAAGTCCTTCGCTTCGTAGATGACAGTTACTTTGGGATTCCATTCTCTTGGAAGAGATCTCAGTATTTTCTGCACCTTCTCACCGTCCGGTATTTTCTTTCCCAATGAGAACAATTGATTGATGACGTTCATGAATCTCGCATACATGTGGCTTACGGTCTCGTTGTCCTCCATTTTGAACAGCTCGTATTGGTGAGTTAAGAGGGCTATTCTTTCTTATACAACTCGAGTGGTTCCCTCATGTGTGACTTGAAGCATGTCCCACATATCTTTGGCAGATTCGCATGAACTCACACAATTGTATTCTTCTCTTGTAAGCGCGAAGGCGATCATGTTCTTCATTTTGGCATTAGAGGAGATTCCTCGCTTGTCTGTTGCATCGTAGTCAGAACCGTTCTTTGGAGTTCCACCTGCTTTTTTGGGATTGTAAGGTCCAGTCGTGATGATATCCCACACGTCATAGTCAGTAGCAAGCAGGAACTCATTCATACGGTTTTTCCATACGGCATAGTTTGTTCCATCGAAGAGTGGTGGCCTAGAATGGGATTGCCCCTCTGCAACAACATCAAAACTCGAAGAAGCCATTAGATCTTTAACTCAGGCTTGTTAGGCCCGTCGTTTGCGTAACCCGCTCTGATACCAAATCCTAAGTGCAGTGACTTAGATATGCCTACTGATGCTTCTGACGAGTATGCCTGATATATCCTACTAACAACGGATGTGTGCTGGGTCTGTCTCACAACGAAAAGGAGATAACTGTAAAGTAAATGCAAGACAGGATTTTTATAGAAGTTATATCCCCAACTGTGGTTTACTCCTCTCCTTGGGGTTTGCTCCCCAAGAGTTTAACCAATCACTATAATGCACCGTAGCTGGATACAAATTTGATTGATTAGCTCAATACACAACCAAAACAAGTCGAACACTAGACACTACTAGGTTACCACACGCCGAGTTTCGTTCCTCGGAATCTCCTAATCCCAATAGACACAGCTCGCTGCCGAAGATCCCCGGAACTCATCATTCCCTCACGTGTGCGTAAACGTCGACCTTGCCTCCTTGGTATTGCTCACGTCCGAAGACAACACGTCCGAAGACAGAATATATGGCGGGAGGTTGGAATCTATGGATGAATCACTCGCTCAGCGATGGAACCGCAAGTTAAAGCTCAGTATGGCAGAAAGCTATCGCAATGAAAGGCTCAGGAACCTCTCAGTAGTGTTTCTGTCAAGACTCTCGTAGAAGTAGTAGGTTCGCAAATGCTAAGTGTCTCGAAATTATGAAGTGTATCTCATATATAAACCTTTTCAATCATCACTTCACATGGAAAATCATATCATATAATAATCACCAAATCAAGCATAGTTTCCATGCAATTTTCGAGAGTCAACATGCCATATTAAATTATGCTTCTAGAAGTCATCACAACGTTTATAAGCACATTAAAGCATGACCATATTCCGTATAAAAGCTCATTTAAAGACTCGGATTTTTTCTCAAGCATATTCAATCATTTCGCATATATTTACCATATCAGAACTTTTCATAAGTGATTCCCTGCTATTTGTTTCTAGAACAAATCAATTCAGATTAACTTTCTAAATAAGCACACGAGATAGCATATCAGCACATTTTCCATATACAGCTCATAGTATTAGATCAATATATTTACCATCTTTAGCACATAAATCAGATCAGAACATTATCATTTTCGAATTAACATATGTTAGGTCCTACAACAACTCTAAGATATTGGGCTAGAATTCAAAGTAATTCGACGATAATGATAATCAATAAGATTCGATCGAAAAACTCATTTGAAGAACGAGAGAGAGAATTCGATTAGAGTGACAAAGTTAATGTTGTTTCTCTCTCTATAAATTGAATTGCAAGCCTTTCGAATCAATCTTCAAAACTTTCTCTATTCAGCTCAATTGATTTACATGTATTTATAGCAAATAAACTTGGTATAAATATCAAACTAGTCCTAATCTAAGGACTACTATACATAACGCCCCTAATGACTAGGACAACTAATAATATCAAGCACAATTAAATGTATACCCTCCAATCTCCCCCTTTGTGCTTGATTGCGTTTCCGCGCCGTTTGTCCTTGTCGGGCGTACTACAATCTGTGCAAGCCCAGCGCATACTCGTAGTTCCTTAGCGTGATCATCAGCTCCAGTCGCTCCTCGATATCTTCAAGCAGTTCCATTAGGAACGGCTGTTCTTTCACGAACCTTTGGATCCTCAGCATGGTGTCTCTATTGATTTCTTCCAACCTCTGCTCGATATTCCTCATGACGACCTTGAGCGTCCCATCATGATCCTCAGCATCAACCTGTTCTTCCTTGATATTGATTGTGGTAGGTGATGCCTAGGACTGAGCTGATATGCACGTGATTGTTGGGAAGCCCTTCGATCTCAGGTCCTTTGTTGAGCGGAGCGGTCATGTTGATAAATCAGATTGTGTCGGTTCTAATTAGCTTTCCCTTTGTCATTTGTTTGATGAGGCGGGATTATGGTTTTTCTAACCCATATTTTCCTATCTTGTGCTTGCATGTATGGCGCCTTATACATGAATTGGCGTGGGGGATGTGGTTGTCGTTTTCGTGCTTCGGTTTTGGTCGCCTTTGGCTTGCGAGCAGTCGGTGAGTTTGCATTTGACGACGAGAGACGTTTACGCTTAACCTTAGGTTTAGGCGAGATGGGAGAATTCAAAGACGTCGTAGAGGAGGTTCGCTTGCGTGGTCGGAGTGTTGCGTGTTCATGTGTGTTATATTCATGAAAGCGTGGGAGAACAAAGTCATTGCAGCAGCACATAGACATAAGCTTGGTAAAAGAAAGATAAGTTTTGGCAACATAATTGTCTACGACCTTAGGATATTGGGATTCAGTACATAGAGAGGAAAGACGAATATAGGATTGTCTTTTCTTCTTGTCATCGAAGAGCGGATTCTCCTTTATTTCATACGAACTCCCTTCCAGATACGTCGAACTCACATTCCCTGTATCCATAAGAATACGAGAGTTAGTGTTAGAACATATGTCAGCTTCAGGAGACATCTTCGCCGTCCTCTTACATTTACATGTTCGAGAATCGGGTACTTGACTCGACGTAGAGGGTTCGTTCGTATTGTGAAATTGCTCTAGGGTAAAGATTTTGCTAAGTAGATCTTCTCGCTCTTTTGCAAAGGCTTTCCGCTCTAATTCTAGGGTTCGTTCTAGTTCTGCTATGATCAGAAGTTTTTCTGGGACATAGATGCGAGAAAGTGCTTCTCGGAGAGCGATTTCCTGTTCTTCGGTTGGGAACTGAGACTTGATGTCTTCAGAGAGTGAAGACTTTTTAGTCTTATCACTAGCATTCAATTCTGTGTAGTCGTACGCGATTTCTGCCCAAAGTATGTTCTGTTCCCTCTTTTCTTCTGACAGCCCAGTGGAGGAGGATCTTACAAATGGCATGAGCTGTGAGGGAGTACCCTTCCTCGTTTGTAGGAATGATGTACTGTACATGTTATACCTTTTAACAATTAGCGGCGTTGGATCGCAGTTGCTGGCCAGGCCGATTCCCATCCGGGCGTCGTAGAATTCTGTTTCAACTGGTTGGTTCACTAGGCATAAGATGTGCGGCCTTTTTTCTGAGGTGAAGTTTCTCTTCAAGTTCTTTCACCTTGCGGTATAGCCTAACTCTTTCCTTCGTAAGCAGTTCATATTGGGAGGCCGTCAGGAGGTGAGAAGTTTCACATGAACAGATGGCTAGTGTAGTTTCCTTAACCTTAGTCTCACTTAGTTTGTTCTTGCTTTTCAGACGTTTGACTAACGCTTCAGAGGCATTAGACGTTCGTTTGCACAGGCGAGCTCTTCTACTTTTAAACTAAGTAAGGCATAGTTGTTTTTAAATTGTAGGATAACCGAAGCTACCTCTAAGATCACTAACTTAGAAGCTAAATTAGAAACATCGAATGCTAAGATTAGTGAGCTTAGTAAGGATTTCGATGCCTGTCAAGCCGCTAAACTAACCGTGGAAAATAATTATGCTCTCCTGGGTGAGGAACGCAAGAAACTATATGCCAACAAGTAAAGAAATTAGACGATATAGTTACGCGTTGGGGACAATCCGAACAGACGATATTTTTGAACAAGCCCAAGGATATAGAGTTCTATAATCCTATAGAAGGCATAGGTTTCACTAACCCATGTGTTTTATAAAAGAAAGAAATATACGATGTTAAACACATAGGCTTAGGAATAACCTCTCTTAGAAATTTTACTGAATCGTCTTATGAAAATACTTTCGATTCATCCATTAGACAAGGTCCACATGGTCCAGAAATCCCCTTTGACTACAAAGAACTAAATGAGAGGGACAAAATAGGAAAGAAACTCTAACACCTGTCTGCAATTTAGTTCAAGTTCTACCCCGTGACTCTCAAACACACCACGAGGAAGTTAAAATCGTTAATTATAAAAATTCTCTCTACAAACCCCCTATCATAAAACAGATAGAGGAATCACATGCAAAGTTAGAAAAAGAACGAGAGAATTTCGAAGCTGAAAAGAAAACTTCTTTAAGGAGATGGAAAATCTCAAGGCTTCTCGTCCTCCCAAACTACCTCTCACGCTATTACAAAAAGCGTGAAAAATGAAAAAACGCCTTTGAAAGATAAAAATTGTAAAAATAATTCTGTTAAAAGTGCTATGACTAATTTCACTTTATCTACGTCTACAGGGGGCGTAGCGTCAGCACTAAAAACAAAGGCAAGAGTGTCTTGTACTAAGATAAAGAAGGAACCAAGGGGTTTCGCACATTTTGACATGAAATGTTTTGTTTCATATGTGTTGAATTGAATAAATGCTAATTTCTTTATTGTATCGCACACTCTAAATGCAATTTTGCATTGGTACTGAATTGTTTAAATGCGATAAATTTTTCATTGCTTCTACCCTCACACAATATTTTAAAGTACATGTTTTCGGGGACCATGTATACATGCTTACTTGGTAAATTTGTGTGCTCGTGACTTGAATTGATTTCATATGCTTGCATAATTAGTCAATTCTTGTGCATCATTTGAGGGGGAGCAAGTATAAGACTCGTAGATTAGCTCCAAATATTTTTGACGTTTTTTCTCTGAGTATTTCAGATCTTTCAAAATTAAGGAGCGAGACGTCGACACTACAAAGAGAGGAGCTAGACACAAGACCAAATATTTCAAAGATAAAATTGCCAAAAATAATTGTTGATTAACACCATTATTACTAACGCTTATCTCTAAGTGGTACAGATTTTTAAATTTCTGCCAGGGGAGCTAGACGTTACTACACAGAAAATACAGGGAGTTAATTGCATTTATTTCAATTACTAAGGGGGAGCCTTACAATGGGTTTTATTTTGAAATAGGGGTCAATCTGAAATTCTTTAGAAGAACTTACTATCGAGAAACTGGATACTAGAATTAATTCGCACTCTAAAGTTTCTCGATCATAAACAGTGTCTGGATCGATTTTGATTAACCGCGATAATTTGCGATCGAAAAATTTGAATTTTTCGTGTGCAAATAGTAATGGGCCTGATCCATTAAATCGCAAAATGTCAAATGACAAGCTTGAGAACAAATCAATGCTAGTTAATAAAAGTTTAACTTTTGTCAGTCGAAAAACTTTTTCTCACGCAAAACCTAATCGAAAAAACTCTCTCTCGCAAAACTTTCTCAGACGCTACAAAATTCTTCAAAATCTTTCAATTTTTCACTGCAAATCGTCTGATTAAGGTAGAAATTCGATTCGGTTAACGATTGCGAATGTTATAACTTGATTTGCATTTACATTCTGTAGTTTTTCGCATGATTAGTTAAAATTTTTCGACTGTTCTTCAACAACTAGTTAAACGTATACTGTTTCACTAAAATTGTGGCATGCTTCTTGGATTTTCTGAGTTAAATGCCCATTTTTTGGATAGATTTGATGTTCTTGATGAAACAGATAGTTTAAATCTTCGGAAAACTCTGCATCTGTGACGTTAAAACGAGTTTAGATGAAACTGGGTTTTGAAGTTTTGAAGCTATCTGAAGAACTTTGTCGATCGCAAATAATCCTAGTTGAATTCCAATTCAATTGAGTTACTATTTGTGTCGATTTAGTTTTCGATCGCAAAATTTTGATTTAGTCATCACGAAAAAAGATTTTAACCGTTACACTTACCATCGAAAAATCCAATTATATTTTTCTGCGAGCGAAAAACTTATGCACTGAATAGACAATTTAGATGCAAATTTTATCGAGCGTAAAACTTACTATCACAAAATAGAATTTCCGATTTAATTTCAATTTGGTCGCAAAAATTTAGCAGCGAAAATTAATTTTTCAACTCTTAATTTTCGATCGTAAAATTCGCCGCTTAGGACTTAATTGATTGGAAAATCTCTCGACGTTTGACTTAGTCTTTCGTTGACTAATTTCTCGATAAAAATATATCGCAGCGAAAAACTTCTACTTTCAATCGAAAATCACATTCCGCTCGACAAATTTCGAATCGAAAATTTTATTCAATCGAAGAAAATTTTTCGATAGTAAATTTACCTGAGACGAAATTTCTCGATCGTAAATTTACATGGAATTTTTCTCGATCGTAAAATTGATCGACTACAGTCACGCTTTCAACTTCAACACTTAGGAAATTTGTCTAAGTCTTTTACACTGTAGCTAACAATAGCGGATAAAATTCTTCGATCGCAAAATTTAGATGGAATTCTTTCAATTGAAATCAATATATAGGAAATCAAATTGCAATTCAATTTTCTCGACCGAAAATTTTCTCGGCATGAACAGTGACTTACTGATTTAATACTTAGCGAAATTTCGAACTCTTTTTCACACGACATATATTTCATTCGAAATTACATTCATGCCATCACGATTTTTGAAATTGAACTTACACTACGCATTTGATATGATTTCAATTCAAAATTCATCGAACATGCTATTACTTGCTATATTACTATAGTTTGATGAAATTTATTCATATTTCGACTGAAAACAAAATTGATCTAATAAACATTTATATATCTTATTTTTCAGATGGATCACTACCCGAAATACAACCACATCTACGATCACAACCTTTATCTAAAGGTTCAAGATACGAACTTCCAGCTCGATCTGAGCACGTTTAGGTGTCCAGACGAGATCATCGTATCAATCCTACAAGGCCACCCCATCTGGCATGCGTTAACGGTCACTGCATCAGTGCCGATGGTATATCTCCAGCAGTTCTGGGGCTGCATACAAGGAGAAGTGGACAATGGAGCCTTCAGATTCGTAACAAGGATAGGGACGCGGCATATCAGCATGGACAAGAACCAGTTCGGCATGGTACTGGACTTCCCCACAGTGATAATTACGACCCGCTCCCATCGGATGCCGAGATGATTAAGGACTTCTTGCACATGGGATACCAACCACCGCTCACAAGATTAGCTCAAGTCCAGAGCAGCGGAATCCCACACCCGTGGAAGACACTATTCGGAATAGTGAATAAGTGTCTGTCGCCCAAGCACGCAGGATTCGATAAGGGCAACAGCAATATTTTGAGGATCTTCCACGACATCGCCTTCTCAAGAAATTATGACTACGCTCAGCTGATCTGGAACGACCTCGCGGACCAGATTCGGCAAAAGGAGAACCGGCGCTCAAAGAACGTGCCTTATGCTCGGTGGTTCAACGTCATCATCAGGGAGATCATGGCGCTGCACCAGAACATCCCCCAGCTGCCTCCTGGTGGAAACTACCAGCCGCTAAGGCTTAAGTTTTTCCACAACTCACGGCTCACGGACCTGGACCAACCGTCGATGCCTATTCCACTGAACTTACTCAGGCTCGCCGACCCCGCGGGAGCTGAGTATCAGAGATTCTGCCGGGAACACAACTTAACGGAAAAAATGATTAGAGGGCCCCTGGCAGATCACCATGTGAGCCCTCCCCAACACCAACCAAGCTCTGATGACGCGATGATAGACGTCGTTGCCCAGGAGTTTCAACAGGAGTCCTCTTTGATCGAAGAGCCAATGCCCGACGTGGAAGATACCCTAATCGACGTCGTGGCTACAGAGATGGAGCTCGAGACTCCTGCACTCGAATTACAAGTGGAAGAGCCCGTACATGTTGGCATGCTCGAAGAAACTTTTGAGGAAGTTCTTCAACAAGAAGTACAGCCCGAAACAGAAATGGGGCACACTTCACTTCCACTGGTGACAGATCAGACACTGGGCACACTTTTGGAATATCTTCCTCACTATCTTTAGTTTCCTGCAATTCTGCACACGAAAAATCTATACCTTCCTCATCAGTAGTATCTGCTTTAGGTATCTCATCGAAAGTAACAAGTATAGATTTCTAGACAGTCTGTTTCCTCTTATTATAAACACGATATGCCTTAGAATGAAAACTGTAACCAAGGAATATCCCTTCATCTACCTTAGAGTCGAATTTTCCTCTCTTATCTCTAGTTCAAGATAAAACATTTACATCCATACACACTAAAATAGCCTATATTTGGAGTTCTACCATGCCAGATTTCATAAGAAGTTTTATTTAATATTGGGCTAAGGAAAACACGATTAGACACATAACAAGCTGTACTAACAGCTTCCGCCCAGGACTGTTTAGGAATATCATACTCATGTAGCATAGATCTAGCCATTTCCTGTAACACGCTATTTTTCCGTTCGACTACACCGTTCTGTTGGGGAGTTATAGGAGCAGAGAAGTTATGACTATATCCATATTGATCACATAATGATGGAAATGACTTACTATCAAATTCCAATCCGTTATCACTGCGTATCCTACATAAGTTCATTTCTTTTTCATTTTCAAGTCTCTTTACTGGCGATGCAAAGTTATCTAATGCCTCATTCTTATGTGCAAGGAATATCACGCATGTATACCTGGAATAATCATCAACGATGACAAAGGCATATCTTTTACCGAGCAGAGACATCGTCTGAACAGGACAAAAAAGGTCGAGATGTAGCAGTTCCAGAGGTCTGGATGTGGAAATCAAATTCTTTTCTTTGAACTATGTCTTGGTCTGCTTGCCCATTTGGCATTCCTTGCATGTTTTGTCCTTGACGAACTTTATGTCAGGAACACCTCGTACCAGTGCATTACTTGTAATATGAGACAGTATTTCCATGTTAGCATGTCCTAAGCGTCTGTGCCATAACGAGATGTTATCCTGGTAACTGCTAAGCACTTGACATTCTGGTCAGTGACATCATCAAGGGTAATACAGTAGATAAAACTACCTCTAGATGCACTAAATAACACCTTACTATCATTTCTAACTACGCACTTATCATTTTCAAAAGTAACCGTATGACCTTTATCGCATAATTGACTAATGCTAATGAGGTTATGTTCTAAATTCTTAACCAACCATACGTCATCTATAGTAGTATGTAAAGTGTTACCGACAGTTCCAACTCCAATAATCTTAGCTTTCGTGTTGTCGGCATAGGAGACATATCCTCCATCACACGCTTTCACCGACACAAATTTACTGATATCACCTGTCATATGGTGGGAACACCCACTGTCGAGGTACAACTTGTTTTTCATGCTCGATTTTCTTCTTTGTACCTGCATGAATCAGTTCTTTTCTGAGGTGCCCAACTTTGATTGGGTCCTAAATGGTTAGCAGCAAAATAACTTCTGTTCACACGTGATATATCATGTGTCACAGACTATGATCACTTGAACACTGATTGGTCAGTGTTAGATACTTCAGGAACATTCTTTGGCCTCCAGACATATCTAGCTTTATCAGCTCTTTTCAGAAAACAATGGTTAGCATAATGACCGTGACGGACGCATGAAAAACACTTAGGTTTTCTAGCAGTTGGTGCAACATGTTCCTGTATCATGGAATATCCTATCCCTGATTTTCCGATATTCCTAGGAATACTTAGTAACATATCAAGATTCTGTTTACCTCAAGAAGTCTATCAGCAGTACGTGTCTTTTCTTCTAAGGAATTCCTAGGAGCAGAGATCTTTCTAGATATATCACTGTTTTGCTTTCTAAGCTCCTCACAATTACATAAGGCTTTTTCTTCCTTAAGGGTTTCTAGTTCGGTCCTTAAGCATGCATTATCTAGATCCGTTTCGTGTTTCTCTCTAGCTATATCATCTCGTTGCCTAACAGTTTCTTTACTTGTGAGTTGAGCGACTTAATCCATCTTTCTGCGTTTTGAATTATTTCAAACATCTCCTCCTTTTCATCTACTTCAGGGACTGAGGAAGCGTTATCATGAGATTCATCTTGCCTAGCATATAATTCATGTAGAAAAAGTATTTTCTTAATAGTGGATGAAGAAAATACCTGATCATCATCATCGGCCATGTAGGCGAGATCTTCCTCCTCTTCACTTTCGGCCTCTTCCAAGTTAGTGACCATGACTTTCTGCTTCTTTATCTTTTTGTCACCATTTTCCATCGGGCAGTTTGAGGCGAAGTGGCCGGGCTTGTTACACTTGAAGCATTTCCGCACACTGTTCCCGGATGACAATATTTCCTTGTTGGTTGGAACTTGGAGTTTCCCTTGAACTTTCTCCTCAGTCGAGTTTCAAATTTCCTGGTAAGCATGGCGATCTGCTCCGGTATGTCTTCGTCAGTTTCTTCTTCGCCCTCAGAATCGTTCTCTTATTCAGGGTTGAAGCCAATATTTTGTTGATTTTGGACTGGTGGTTTCTCTTTGATGGAGATCTGAGTCATCTAGTAGGTGGTCAGAGATCCGATCAGTTCTGACACAGAAAGTTCGTCCAAGTCCTTCGCTTCGTAGATGGCAGTTACATTGGGATTTCATTCTCTTGGAAGAGATATCGGTATTTTCCGCACCTTCTCACCGTCCGGTATTTTCTTTCCCAACGAGAACATTTGATTGATGATGTTCATCAATCTCGCGTACATGTGGCTTGTGATCTCGTTGTCCTCCATTTTGAACAGCTCGTATTGGTGAGTTAAGGGGGCTATTCTTGTACAACTCAAGTGGTTCCCCATGTGTAACTTGAAGCATGTCCACATATCTTTGGCAGATTCGCATGAACTCACGCGATTGTATTCTTCTATTGTAAGCGCGCAGGCGATCATGTTCTTTGCTTTGACATTCAAGGAGATTCCTCGCTTGTCTGTTGCATCGTAGTCAGAACCTTTATTTGGAGTTCCGTCCGCCTTCTTAGGAGTGTAAGGTCCAGTCGTGATGATATCCCACAGATCATAGTCAGTAGCAAGAAGGAATTCCTTCATCCGATTTTTCCATATAGCGTAGTTGTTCCATCGAAAAGTGGTGGCCTGGAATGGGATTGTCCCTCGTAAAAAACATCAAAACTCGAAGAAGCCATTAGATCTTTAACTCAGGCTTGTTAGGCCTGTCGTTTGAGTAACCCTCTCTGATACCAAATGAAAATAAAAACGTGCCTAAGAGGGGGTGAATTAGGCTAATAAAAAAAATTATGCTTCTTCTTTCCACAAATCTTAAGATGTAGTGACTTAGAGATGCCTACTGATTCTTATGATGAGTATGCCTGATATATCCTAGTATCGTCGGATGTTTGTCGGGTCTGTCTCACAGCGGAAAGGAAATATCAGTAAAGTAAATACGAGACAGGATTTTTATAGAGGATATATTGCCAACTAGGGTTTACTCCTCTCCTTGGGTTTGCTCCCCAAGAGTTTAACCAATCTCTATAATGCACCATAGCGGGATACAAAACTGATTGATTAGCATCCATCATTTCTTTACGAGTTCGATTCTTGCGTTTAACAACATCGTTTGATTGTTGTTTGCTGAAGCCTTTTCATGTTTTTTGGCAGAATTCTTCGAACGATGTCATGTGTTCTACCCATATGTCACTTTATTACATTGATTTTTCAATTAAGTTTACTCGCAACTTCACTGCGTATCTTCTCAAGACATCAAAAGATTCATCTTTACCATTTAAATGATATACTACATCGTGCAAATTAGATAAAATCAATATATACAAATCTAGCTTCCATGTACTACATATTTCGGTATGGATTAAATTCTAAACGTGAACTGTTTTTCTCTACAAAGAAATACATTTCTTTTGCGTCAACACGGATCGTACACTTATGTTGTGAGTCAACATCCATTTGTGGACGTGAATTTAAACTTTTTAACTTTTGTAGTTTGTTTAAACTCATCTAATATGTCATTCTCTAGATTAGAACATTGAACTTAGATTATTATTAGCGAGTATAATCTCATGTTTTACAATCATTTATCTTAAAGAACATCTTCTCGATGTAGCCTTTACTATGAATTGACAATTTCTGGTCAGTGCAAGCTTATCAATTTCAAGTACTTATCAACACATCCACGTCCACAAGTGTCAACTCTTTTTCGACGGCCATCTGCAGCACCTTCCTTCTCAACCCTATGATGTTTGAGGTTGTCGAGTGCCCATATAGACTTTCCACATCGATTTGTAGGTGGAGAACATCTCCTTGCCGGAACAGATGCAGTGTGACCTTTCGTGTCGACGTCTAGTCTCTCGAGTTGTCAAAATCGTTGTTTTAGAACATGACTCCAGAAAGGTGCATCCCCGTTAGATCCAACATTGCCAGCTTCTCCAGTTATGTGAGCTTGATTCTTGTTACCTTGTTATAATTTTTATAAAGGGAAACGTCCCGAACACTGAGTATATATTGTGATGGAGAGCGCTATGTTTCATGCATCCAACGCTCTCACATTAGCTACATTTCCTGCCACGTTAGGTGGGATTTCTTTCAAGAAATAATAAGATTCAGAGTCTTGAGCTAACCAACATCTTTTCTGGTGGCTTTATAAACTATACCCGTCAAACTTTGTCTGTTATTTTGGCATGAGCAATATAGTTGCTCGGTATTAAAAAATTCGTTGTAATGATTGCCATCGATAAAAAAACGAATAATCGTCCTTTCGTTGTTGTTAACGAGTTTTATCACCCGTATGTCTTTGAAAGATGATAATTGCCTCGAGTTTCTACGCTCGTGCAATACGACAATCATCCCCAAGATACAATGGCTTATTCACTTCGATATTGCACCACAATGATTCGAAATTTTTCATAGATCAATTTACTTGAAATTCGAATCTTTCTTGCACTAAGTGGTTTGGGGACTTGGAGTGACTTGTTTATAATGCAGTGGAATTGAAGTTAACAAACTTTCCAGCCCCTCAAGTGGTTATTTACAGCTTATGAAGTGTTCTGGGCACGGTACGGAATGAAACTAATCCTGAGGGTCAGGTGATCATGTACCAACTCCAACCTAACAACATTAATTGAAGTCCTCCATGGAGTCGCCAAGACCTCCCAATGTAATTTCGAAAATATTGTTTGAGACTAAGCCATGGTTTAAGTTGGTCAAGATTAGGTGCGAGAAGGAAATAATATCTCGACACACAATAAGTTAGCTCAACATAAATGGTAATACACCTAGTCAAGTATGGTATGAGATAAACATGACAATATATCTCAACCTATACTAAACAAGATGGAACCATACTATATCAAAGTAGATCATAATTTACCTTGCCAAGAGCAGAATTTCGGGCCTCACAAGTCTCATAGCCCTATTGTAAATTCACACACTAAAAAGCAAACAAGTTCGAACCGTCACAAGCCGTAAACTCTCTCGATTGAAGTCTTTTACTTAGGGAAAGAAAGAAGGACGGATGTACCTCGTAAAACTTATATTCAGCACGTTCCTCGGACTACCAGTTTTGTGGAGACCAGGGTTTCCAATATAAGTATGGGGCGAGGCGCGGGCTTGGGCTCGTACGTGTGTTGCACCTACTCGCCCTTGCCTTGGTCCATTAATAAACTAAAATCCACAAGCTCACATAGACAAGCCTCCACAAAGAGTTTCTATATATAAGATGTAGATTCTCATGTTGTTTTCTAGCGTGGGACAATAGTTTGCTTTTTATCGGCTATGGAACAACAATTAAATTTATTTCTGGTCAACTTGGCCAATTAACGATCCATTCACCGATATCGGTTATAAGCAAATTAATTAATGGTTCATGAACCCTCCTCGAAACGTAGATTACAATCTTGAAAGCACTTTTAGATTTCGCTGGGCAAACATTGTATTCTATAAAAGGGATTAAATAGTTGATATAAATGGGTTTATTAGCTCCCCCAAGTACTTGCCGCCCGTTAATATTGCGGCCACTCCCGATCCGCCAACGGGTCCCCGCCTTAATAATGCCCCATGCCGAATGAATAGCTCGCCAGGTTGCCGAGGGTATCGAGCCTAGGCTGGCCTCCAAGTCTGTCCCGTAAGGGAAATATTTAGCTTTTAAGACCCGACTAAGGAGGCTCTCCACCTTCGATAATATCCTCCAAACCTGTTTAGCAAGAAGTGCTTCGTTAAATAGCTTTATATCACAAAACCCATACCTCCCTCGGATTTTGGTTTACATATCCTCGTCCAAGAAACCCAATGGAGCTTTTGTTTATCAATAGAGCTCAACCAGAACTTCGAAATTAGTTTTTGTATGTCTCGGACTAGTGACAACGGCATCTTGAAAACGCTCATCGCATACGTAGGAATCGCCTGTAGAACCGCTTTAATGAGAATCTCCCTCCCGGCTTGTGATAGGGTCTTCTTCGACCAGCCAAGAACGCATTTCCATATCCTTTCTCGAATATGGTTGAAGACTTCCTTCTTATTCCTACCCATGACTGATGGTAACCCTAGGTATAGGTCATGTCGAGCTTCTTGGTTTATCCCAAGGGTCGCGCAGCATAGGATTTTGCTTGAGTCATCAACGTTCGGCGAAAATGATGCAAACGACTTCCCTAAATTCAGCGTTTGGCCAGAGGCTCGTTCATAGATTTCAAGGATGCCACGTATAGTCTGCATGCTCTCGGCATTGGATCGCGTGAATATAAGGGTGTCATATGCAAAGAGGAGATGTGAAATAGCTGGTGCTCCCCGACATACCGTGATCCCTCGCAGCCCATGATTAGTTTCAGCTTCCCTCAATAAGCTGCTATAAGCTTCCGCACAGAAAAGGAATAGATAGGGTGATAACGGGTCCCCTTGGCGTAATCCCCTTGCGGGAGATATACGACCGAAAGAGCGACCATTAAGCCCAAAGGAGTAATCGAGATAGGACACACATAACATTATAAGCCTAATAACAGCATCATGAAAACCCAACTTACACAAAACCCGCTCCAGAAAAAGCCATTCGACCCTGTCGTAAGCTTTGCTCATATCCAATTTTAGGGAACATAATCCCTCTTGCCTTGTTTTGTTTGTCTCATCGCATGGTTAGATTCGAAAGCAAGAAGAACATTATCTGTAATTAGTCGGTGAGGAATAAAGGCGGATTGGGTGGAGAAATAGTCCGGTCCATGAAATGTTTTAACCAGTTAGCAATGCATTTGGAAGAGATACGATAAATGACATTGAGGCCGAAATTGTGTAAGATTCTCAGGGTTTTCACATTTGGGAATAAGCACTATATGGGTATCATGGAAAGCCGGTAATGAAATGCCCTTATTCAAGAAATCGAGGATGAATTTAGATGTTTCTTCACCGTTCGTGGTCATTTAAGGTGGTAAGCCCAGTACGTGCCCAACTCGAAGATATGACGGTTGCTGACCTTCGTTCCTCACCGATGGGGAGTTGGTCTCCTACGCAAATTAGATTGTTATTTTTACCTATGGATGCGGAATTGATCTTGGGGTGTCCTTTAAGCATGACTGATGTACCAGATAAGTTGGTATGGCATTATACGAAGCATGACTCCTTCACGGTGAAGTCGGCTTACTACGTGGCTAGGGATATGGATCAAAGAGGCCAAGCAGCACTAGTTTGACGCAAAATGCATGGCACTTTCTCCGGAATGCAAATATCCAACCCAAAGTCAAAGTGTTTGCCTGGCGACTGTGTATGAATGCACTAACAACGGCGGCGAACCTCGTTTCGCGGAAGTGTTTACACCAGGAGATGTGCAGAAAATGTGGTGCCCCACGAGAAGATGATAGGCATATTTTCACTGAGTGTCCAACAGTGAAGTCAATCTGGAAAGCCGCGGGCTTCTCCTCTCGCTTGATATGCACCTAGGGAACGTCAGCTAAAGAGTGGGTGCGGGGCTTACATGATCGCTTAGACTCGTCCGCCTTTGACCTCTTCCTTTCGACATGCTGGTCTATATGGTAGGCTCGGAATAAATGGGTGATGGAGGATGTTGTCGTGGCGCTGGGAAGTGTACTATCTAGAGCACAAGATGGTATTTGGGTCCGAAGGTAGCTGTTCAAGGTCTGCCGGCTCGGAATGTGAGTTGCCCTACCTCTTGGCGATGTCCAGACCACGGTGTGATTAAGCTTAACTTCGATGGGGCACTCCATAGAGCAAGGCACGGGCTGTTAGGTCCCCGTTTGTCAACTCAATCAATCCTAGGCATGAATTCTAAGGAAATCGATTAGAATGATTTAAATTGAAATTTGATTGAAAACCTTCGACGAAGAACACGAGAGAGAATTCCTTTAGTGAGATGATGTTTTCTGAGTTTCTCTCTCTAGAATTGAATTCGACAGCCTTTCGGATTGATTCTCTAATTTTCTGTGTATTAAGCTCAATGTTTGTACAACTATTTATACCAAACAAACTTGGTATAAGGCCATCTCCAACCATTCCTCCACATATTGAGTTGAAACAGTGCAATTCCTCTATATTTACAGTTTAAAAAGTACCATTAAACTCCAACCATTCCTCTATATTTTCCTCTATATATAATATTTCTTAATATTTAATTAGGTAAATAATTAAACAACTTAAATTCTCAAATAAAAAATATTAAGAATCCAGAATTTAAAGTTGAATCTAAATTAAAATCTAAAGTAAAAAATATAAGAAAATACTATAATCAAAAGGAACCTAAAAGAAAAAGAGAAAAAATTTAAAACGATAAATCAAAACAAAAAAAATTAAATTGAAAAGTTACACTTCTCTCTCCTCGTCATCATCGTCTTCCCCATCGTTTCCCCATTTTTCATTCAACAGTCTAAGTTTCAGAAAATCAAAACGAAAAAAAAAATAAAAAAAGAAGAAAAATCGTATAGCGGTTGAACAGTGCCCCGCTACAGATGGCGGGGCACTGCAGACTTCGCTAGATTTGGCGTGGTGTATGGCGTTCCCTTGGAGCTCCTCCACGCTAAATTTTCCAGTCCAACTCCAGCTATATAGGACGGTTGGAGATGCCCTAAATATCAAACTAGTCATAATCTAAGGACGACTATACATCAAGCCCCTAATTACAAGGACAGGTAATTAAATCAATGGTCAATTAAAATCGTATTCTACAATCTCCCTCTTTGTGCTTGATTTCTTTTCCGCTCAGTCTGTCCTCGTCGGGCGTAGTACGACCTGCGCAAGCCCAACGCATTCTCAAAGTTCCTGAGCGTGTTCCTCAGCTCCAGACGCTCCTCGATATCTTCTAATAGTCCCATTAGGAGCGGCTGTTCTCTCACGAACCTATGAATACTCAGCATTGTATCTCTATTGATTTCTTCAACCTCTGCTCTATGTTCTTCCTGATGACCTTGAGCGTCCCATCACAGAACTTGTTGATTTCAGTCTTCAGCATCAATCTATTCTTCTTAGCTATTGGATTGTGGTAGGTGATGCCTAGGACTAAGCTGATGTGCACGTGATTGCTGGGAATCCCTTCGATCTCAGGTCCTTTGTTGAGCGGAGTGGTCATGTTGACCTTCTTCATGTTGCTCTCCAGAGCCATCTGAAGGTCGTGTGCGGCGAAGTACTTGACTTGGCACATCATGAACCGGTAAAGCCCCTCGAGACCTTCTGTCTTGATGAAGCCTTGAGGACCTTTGTACTTTTCCACGTACAGCTCATAGAGATTGTATACCTCATCAGCAGGGATGTACGGTAGGTCGCTCTTGCTTAGAGCCTCTCGGGTCCTATCCACTCGCTCGATAGGGTAGGTTGTGGTTGGGAGACCACCTTTAGTACAGTAGATGCTGAGATGTTGGCAAATCGGGGAGAGACTCTTATAGTGGCTCTTGACTTGTTCTTTAGTCATCCCCAGCCTTACATCAGGTCAAAGTTTGGTCAGCATCCAGAGGTAGGCCATCCTCTTCTGCTGATCCCAGTGAGAGATCCCTCGCAGCTCCAACTCGTTCGGCTTCTTGACTTTGTCCGGTGACCTCCAAATATTTTCATGGACTTCTTCAAGGAAAGGTATCTCTATTTGAATATTCTCCCACGGCGTGTCGATCCGAATGGTCCCTGGTGTTAGTCTTGTAGAGGGAGCCGCTCATTGCGCGGTCACTCCGGTATCCTTGGGATGTCTTCGTCGTAGTCTTCACCTTCCTGAAGTTCTTCGTCTTCTATGAGCACGAGGTCTACCGAGCCTTTTGTAAGAAGTGTCGAACATCCTGAAGCCGTTGTCTTTGATGCTCCTCGGGCATGGAATGGGTCATCCACTGTCTTTCGAATATGTATTTGTCTAGGACCTCGTGTGGGTTGACGCCATGTCCGGATGGTCCCGGTTGGTCTAGAGCAATTGAGGGAGTCGCCTGAGTCTGCGCTAGGGCGACGAGCATGACTGCGCTTGCTTCTTCTTCGGGAAGCAAGGGACTTGTGAAGGTCGGTGGTGTGGGAGGAGGCGTCCTTATATGAAAGGTAGGTGGGTCGATTTGGTGGTGGTTGTTTGGGTAGTGGGTTGTGAGGTTCCGGCGACTCCTTTACTTGTCTGAGTCACGCCAGGGTTCTGTCTCTGACACCTTGTGATTATCCTTGGCCTCTTCTCCCCCTCAGGACGGCCCTGATCGTTTGGATTGTCATGTCGGCGTTTGGAGTGGGAGCCTTAGCCACGGCACTTTTCTGATGGGTCAGGACGATCCACGAGACGCGGAAGAGATCTTCTTCTTCCGGCATTCGTGTGGTCAATTCCAACAGTCTGGCGACCAGAATTGAGTGGAGTTCGCCGATGGGTACGGTGGCGTGATTTATTAGGTTGTGGGTGAGGATGGGTGTTGGTGTTTGTGTGGATATTATGGGTTGAGTGGGTGCTAGGATGGGTTGTGACGAAGATGGCTCCGAGACGGGTGCTTTCCAACGATCTTGGTGGGACGTCTCGAGGGTATTGCACACGCTCTCCATAATTTTGTCTTTAAAATCCTTCAGTGCGTTAGCTAGAACGGCCTGAATCTTCTGTCACATACGGAGCGGACGCCTCGGTTGTGGATGGTCCAGGACGACTGATGTCGCCTATTATCAATCTTTGAGCTAACACCGGCTCCTCAGGTTGGCTCAGAGTCACTTGAGGGTGTGACTCTTCGAGACTTCCATCCAATCCATGAGTCGTATCTTGGAGATTCTCCTCTATGGGCGTTAGGGCAGGTTCTGATTGTTCCTGCGTGTCAGACACCGGAGCTTCTGGTCCCGCCTTGACATGCTGCGGCTCAAGATTGAGCGAAGAAGGGTCAGCAACACTTGGAGTGATGGTCGGCGCTGTGTCTGATGGTTAGGTGACGGTTTCGAAGAGGGACTCAAAGGATATGCTCAGTCGTCTTGGAGTCCTTCTAGTCAACTGAATCTCCCCATCTGACTAGGTGTCAGATCGGGGTGAGGCGAGAGTCCTCGTGCTACATCCTCACTGGCTGGTTCCTTCACTGGAGGCTCGATAGGCTGTATCGTTGGTATTAGAGCCTCTATTTCTGGTGTAGTAGCCAGTGGTGGTGAAATGTGCCCCGTTCCTGCCTTGGGTTGTACTACTTGAAGACTTTCCTCAATAGGTTCTTCGAGCACGCCAACAATGATGGGCACTTCCACTTGGAGTGTCTCTGCTGGAGCCTCTTGTTCCAACTCTGCCGCCACAACATCGATTAGGATGGTGTCAACATCTGGTACTGTTTCCTCGTGAGCTGGAGGCCCAGCTCTAATTCTTGAGCCACTTCATCAATCATCGTGTCTTCAGGACTAGGCTATTGTTGTGGTTGTAGAGGGCTGGTTTTGAAGTCTGTCGGGGGCCCTCTAATCATCTGCTCTGTCAAATGATGTTCCGGACAGTATCTCTGATATTCATCTCCTGCGGGGTCGGTGAGACGTAGTAGCTCGAGCGGAATGGCCATCGATGGCTGAGCTAGGTCCGCGAGCTTGGGGTTGTGGAAAACTTGATCCTGATGGCTGATATTTTCCTCCCGGAGGCAAGCGAGGAATATTCTGCTCATACATCTCCATTTGTTGACGGATGATGACGGAGAACCATCTCGCATATGGCACATTTTTGGACCGTTTGTTCTCTTTCTGTCTGATCTGTTCTGCGAGGTCGTTCCAAATCAGTTGAGCGAAATCGTAATTTCGCGAGAACATGACTCCGTGAAATATCCGGAGGATGTGGCCGTTGCCTTTGTCGAAGCCTGCGTGCTTTGGGGATAGACACTTGTTGATGATTCGAAAAAGTGTCTTTCACGGATGGCGGATCCCGTTGCTCTGCATCTGAGCTAGCTTGGTGAGCGGCGAGCGGTACCCCATATGGAGAAAATCATGCACCAGTTCTGCATCCGATGGGAGGGGGTCGTGATTTTGGCTGTGAGGGAGGTCGAGTAGAAGTCTGAAGTCGTTCTTGCTCATACAGACGTGTCTCGTCCCTACAACTATAGTAAAGTGATACGCCCCATCCACGATGAGGCTGTAATACCCGTAAAAAATTAATACGGGATTTGCTATTTGGGAATTTAATAATGAAAATATGAATTTTAATAGTCAACATCTATTTCGAAATTTACCCAAAGAATTTAATACAATATATACGATTTTTGGGGATAAATTAGTTGGGCTACATTTAAAATTCAAAACATAGGCCCAAGTTTAAGTATTCTAAGGCCCAAATTTGCAAAGCTAAACATTAGGAATCAATTTGCTTAATAGTAAGGGAAATAACGTCATCAAGTTGTCTAATCATCACAATTATCGAATGGTTCCATATACATATCAACAACTTATCATATCAAAATAACGAAACCCACATCATATGAATTAAGATGAAGAGAACAATAATAGAACAAGATAGGCCCAAAAATCTTTCTATATCACCATAGTAATAATTCATTTTAGTCTTAAAGGAGAAATAGGATAATGATCAACATTGCGTAACAAGGAGGTAAATGACGTCACCTATATGGCTTTACTTTCTCATTTCCCAACCTAATGACATGACAAGCAAATGTACATCTTTAAGCTTGGAAAGTTAAATAAGAAACCCTTAGTAAGATAAGTGAAACACACGTTTGAGCTCTCCAAGAACTAAGCTTCAAAGAGAGGTATGGAATTTACATGTAGAAGTGTTTTAATTAATACACTCCTGTTATTATAAGGTATAACGTGAAGTTACTATATGATTAGGATGGATTGTGGGAAGTTTCGTAAGCCATATGTTAAGAATAAACCTCAGATTTATAATATAGCTTCGATAAGCTGAGATCGAAGATTTTAGCTGTGGAATACTTGTAGAAACAATCTGAGTTGTTGGGTGGGTCTTAATACTTTTCAAGTGCATCGTACTCGGAGTTAGGAATGAGTTTTGTAGCTGATGTCGATAGAATATGAATCCCTGACGATTTTTAGATCTCGACATGGTATGATCCCACTAATGATTTCGAGATATGTAATAAATTCGAAAGACAGATGTCGAGATATAGTACCACTAATGATTTCAAGGTATGTTGAGTGTTGTATTTTTATTATAGATAGATGGATATATAATAAAAGGATTTCGATATGTCTAATAACATGATTTCGAGAATGCGTTAATAATAATGAGATCTCGACACTTACCTTTTAAAGATCTCGATATTTCTATTTCATTGTGATCTCGACATTGTGTGAAGAATTCGACATCTTTTATAGGTCTCGACATGATTCAACAATCTCGACATTTATATTAGAAGGTCTCGACATTTCTTTCTGGAGACATTTTTATACAAGGATGTCTCGACATTTTTATACAAGGATGTCTCGACATTTATAAGACTAGATATTATTTGTTGAGTTTGACATTTAATTTCCTTATCAAATCTCGACATCCATGTCTCGACATTTACAAGATTTCGACATATTATAGATCTCGACATTAGTTATGCTTGTATAGATCTCGACATCATCAAGTCAGAAAAGATTTCGACATTGTATTTCCGTTAATAAATTTTCAATATTTTAGGGTTTATTTATTTTTAGGAATTTCATTACTTTAGGTTTTCATAAATTTTAGGGTTTTGATAATTTTAGCATTTTCGACATTCATATGACTTAGTAAATTTATTGATGTGAAAATATTTTCAATATTCAGAGGATCGAAGCGTAGGAAGTTTACCCGACTTCGTGACTAACTGTATCAGGAGGATAGGTAGGTGGATCATCCATCTACGATACGTAAACACAAATGTGAATTTATGTGTTTCCATGTGATTATGTGATTTACGTGACTTATATGATTTACGTGTTTACATGTTTTACGTACGTTTTATTAATCATGCTTTTATGAGATTTTGTGAACATGCATGTCATGTGCATATCACGTTAGGGCGAGATATGATTGTACCATAGGATGATGGTAAGGATATGAGATATTGACGTACGGGGTAGAATGAGATGTTTGTGATTGGTGACTCTTAGAGGAGTCGAGGTTGGGCTCACTAGACACCTGGCGGAGACAGACGTGATCGATCTGTCTACTCGGACGTGATCGATTCGAGGTGCATACCGCCGGATGGGATTTTTGATTAGTGCGGGAGATATACGACCTGGTAGGAGGCCATTGACGTGATCGATCAGTGCACTACCGGCGTAGCTCGCCGCGAGACTTGGGGTGGCCTCCCAGTAGTCTATTGCGCGCGGAGGTGTCGAGCCTAACCTAGGGCCCTGTGTTGTGTGAAATAGGAATGTGGGAAAAGAAGAGTGTGCATTATATCATGTTGTGAGATATTGGGATTGGGGTTGAGTGCACATTTGCATACATGCACTTTATTCACCTACTGGGAAAATTGCTCAGTGTTTCCGTGTTGTAGGTACTGAGTTTGACGCTGATATGCGTCGAGACTGAGGCGGCTGGTGGCGGTGCTCCACGGACTTTTGAGGGCGGGGCGGTACATGGATGAAGACCTGTGGAGCGGCTTTAGGACTTTTGTTTCTTTTAATATTTTTGGGGCTTCGGCCCATGTACAGAAATAACGATGTAGACGAATGTTTATAGTATTGTATATTATTTTAGGAAAAAAGTTTTAATTAGACGGGCCTTCCGCCGCTTACGTTACGAAAATCCGCCACTAATCCTAATTAGAAAAGCAGGGTCGCCACAGGTGGTATCAGAGCTTCGGTTTTAGATTCTAAAGACTGTCCATGTACTGCCGCTCAAAAGTCTGGAAAACCAGCCTGGCCTGTAAGTTTACTTCTTGGGTATGTGATTACGTGTTATTTGATACATGTGCTCTCTATGACTGATTGTAGAACTAGTTGAAAATGCCGAGGACACGTAGAGAAGTGGGTGAAACTAGTCGTAGGGCGGGTTCCGAATCCCCACCGAATGAGGACCGCTCTACCATTCATCAGTTAACAGATCTGATTCGGCGGCAGTCCGATCAGATTAACGACCTTATCCACCGTCAAAATTCCTCGGAACGTCACTCATCCCCTGGCCTAGAACGTGTAGAAGCTGCCGGGGAAAGGTCCGACGGTTAAACCCCCCTTCATTCGAGGAGTCAGTCGATCCTACCTTTTTCAAGGATTGGCTTAGAACAATAGAAAGGGTGACGTGTGCCACCTTTATGTTACGTGGGAACGCGGGCTACTGGTGGGACACCATTTAGGTGCTCGAGGATCCCACTACTATGACTTGTGAGAGATTCAAAACACTCTTTCGGGGCAAGTACTTTACCGCACCTGATAGAGCGCAGAAGCTGAACGGATTCATCAACCTCAAGCAAGTAGGAATGTCAGTGGAGGATTACATCCGCAAGTTCGAACAACTCTCGAGGTTTGCACCACATATAGTGGCACGGACGAGCTGAAGATTGAGCGTTTTCTGGAAGGTCTCAAACCTGAGATCTTCCGAAGCGTAAGCATGTACGATACCGAGGGAAAGACTTACGCTCGTATCGCTGAACGAGCAATATTAGCTGAGCAAGCAGAGAGTAGAGTTACCAAGGCTCAAGATGCAAAGCGAAGAGCAGAAGTGCAACAAGGAGGAGGGAATCAGAAACGCCCGTTCTTTGTCAAGAATCTAAATAATCGTGGAAATCAACCAGGCCAACAGAACTGGAGACCGAGGCCAAACCAAGGACCAGCTAATATTTCAAACCGACCCCCAAACACTGTACCTCAGTGTCGACAATGTGGGCGCTACCACTACGGAGTATGCCATTGGACAAGACCAAATCCAACTCCTCAATGTTTTCGATGTGGAAAGATTGGCCACGATGCCAGGATCTGGAACGAGAAAATACCGCAAGCTCCAAATCAACCTTTAATCCGACCTCCACCGGTACCGGCGAGAGTCTTTACTTTGACCAATGAGGAGGCCGAAGCGAATCCTTCTGTAGTAACGGGTACGTTAACTATTTATGACGTGGCCACTTCTGTGTTAATTGACTCTGGGGCCACACATTCGTTCGTCTCGGCCAAGTATGTGGAAAAGGTGGGAGTCCCTCCTACCTTATCTAAATGTGATTACGTAGTTACCTTACCACACAGTAATCAGACGCGCACTAACCAAGTGCTGGAAAGATGCTCCGTTAACATTGAGGGTAGAAATCTGAGCGTCGACCTGATTGTGACCCCAATGAATGACTACGATGTTATTTTTGAGATGGATTGGCTTTCGAAATACGGAGCCATCATAGATTGCAACAAGAAGGTCGTAAAATTTCAACTGCCTGTAGAAGAGGTGTTCACTTTTTCGGGAAAAACTACTTTGAATCGTATTTCGCAGATCTCTGTGTTGAAGGCTCAACGACTCTTGAGATCCGGTGTGAGTCTTATCTCGTATATGCGGTGAAGGCGGAGGAGTTACCTCAGCCAGAACTGAAGGATGTACCGATAGTCAGTGAGTATATTGATGTATTTCCCGATGATCTCTCGGGGTTACCCCCTGATCGAGAGATACAGTTTACGATAGATTTAATGTCGGGGTCCGCCCCAATTTCTAAAGCTCCTTATCGCCTAGCGCCGAATGAACTGAAGGAGTTGAAAGAACAGCTAGAGGACTTGTTGCAGAAAGGGTTTATTCAGCCCAGCTTTTCACCGTGGGGAGCACCAGTCCTATTCGTGCGAAAGAAAGACGAGTCGATGCGACTATGCATCGACTATAGGGAGCTGAATAAGATCACGATCAAGAATAAATATCCGTTGCCGAGGATCGATGATCTGTTCGACCAACGACAAGGTGCTACGGTATTCTCGAAAATCGATCTCCGTTCGGGATAGCATCAGCTAAAGATTAGGGAGACAGATGTTCCTAAAACCACATTCAGTACAAGGTACGGCCATTACGAGTTTCTGGTCATTCCTTTTGGATTGACAAATGCTCCAGCTGCATTCATGGATCTTATGAACCGAGTCTTTAAAGACTATCTTGACCGCTTTGTAATCGTCTTTATTGATGATATTCTTATATATTCTAAGACGAAGGAAGAACACGAGAGTCATCTACGAATCCTATTAGGAATCCTGCGTGAGAAACAGCTCTACGCCAAATTCAAGAAATGCAAATTCTGGCTTGAGCAAGTAGCCTTCTTGGGACACGTGATATCTGGGAATGGAATCTCTGTGGACCCGAGTAAGATTGAGGCCTTGAACAGTTGGCCACGACCGACTACTTCGACCGAGGTCCGAAGTTTCCTAGGACTTGCGCGATACTACCGTAAGTTCATAGCTGACTTCTCTAGCATTGCCTCGACCCTGACGAACTTGACCAGGAAGAACGTGCCTTTCAAGTGGTCTGAAGCGTGCGAACAAAGCTTTCAGGAACTAAAGAAACGACTCACTTCTGCTCCCATTCTAACAATTCCATCGGGAACGGGAGGATTCTTAGTCTATAGCGACGCTTCGAAGAATGGACTAGGATGCGTATTGGTGCAGAACGGTAAAGTGATTGCTTACGCCTCAAGACAACTTAAAGAGTACGAAAAGAACTACCCGACCCACGATCTAGAATTAGCAGCTGTGGTTTTCGCGCTAAAAATCTGGAGACACTACCTTTACGGAGAAAGGTGTGAGATCTTCACAGACCACAAAAGCTTGAAGTACTTCTTCACCCAGAAGGAGTTAAACATGCGACAACGACGGTGGCTGGAGCTCGTAAAAGACTACGACTGCGTTATCAATTATCATCCGGGCAAAGCGAACGTAGTTGCAGACGCGCTCAGTCGAAAGGCGATGAACACGGAATTGCACAGACTTGGAGTGGAAATAGTCAATTTAGGCGAAGTCGAGACGAAACTAGCAGCGCTAACTTTACAACCTACGTTGCTAGAACAAATCAGGAAAGCACAAGAAGAAGACGAATTTTATCTGAAGATGAAAGATGCGCTACCTGAAACTTCGAAATCCGAGAAGATGGAACCTTACTGTACAAGAATCGATTATACGTACCCAATAATGAAGCGTTACAACGGATAACAATGACAGAAGTGCATGCAACAACGTACTCAGTACACCCAGCCGCTACCAAGATGTACCAAGACTTGCGAATCACGTATTGGTGGCCGGGAATGAAGAAGGATATCGCGACGTTCGTAAGTAGATGTATGACATGCCAACTAATCAAAGCGGAATACCAGCAACCAGCTGGAACTTTACAGCCCTTACCGATACCCGAATGGAAGTGGCCCATTTATGGATTTCGTCGTTGGTTTACCAAAAACGACGAAAGGCCATGACGCTATCTGGGTGGTGGTAGACCGCCTGACAAAATCAGCCCATTTCTTTCCAATCAGTTCTACTTTTTCCATGGAATGTTACGCTGAATTGTATATTCAGGAAATTGTTCGACTCCATGGAATTCCAATTTCTATAGTCTCGGATCGAGATTCGAGATTTCTATCCAACTTTTGGCAAAGCTTAGAGAAAGCGATGGGTACTAAGCTCTCGTTCAGTACTGCATATCATCCCCAGATCGACGGGCAGTCTGAACGGACTATCCAAACCCTTGAAGATATGTTACGAGCCTGCGTGTTAGACTTCAAGGGAAATTGGAGCAAATATTTGTCGTTGATCGAATTCTCCTACAACAATAGTTTCCATGCTACAATTGGAATGGCGCCGTATGAAGCGTTATACGGACGTAAGTGCCGATCGCCTATTTACTGGGATGAAATCGGCGAACGAGCTTTATTAGGACCCGATATGATCCGGGAAACAACAGAAGCAGTGACCAAAATCCGAGAACGAATGCGAACGGCTCAAAGTCGACAAAAGAGTTATGCAGATCATCGACGACGACCTTTGGAGTTCGCAGAAGATGACCAAGTGTTTCTAAAGATTTCCCCGATGAAAGGAGTGAAGCGTTTCGGACGAAAGGGCAAGCTAAGTCCCAGATATATAGGCCCATTCAGAATCATCAAACGAGTGGGTGAAGTCGCGTATCAATTAGAGTTACCAGCTTCCCTATCACAAGTTCACGACGTATTTCACGTATCGACATTACGAAAGTACGTCGCGGACCCGAGCCATATTATTCAGAACGAGCTTCTTTATCAGCAGCTCAAGCCCGACTTGAGTTACGAAGAGAAGCTTGTAGATATTTTGATGAACGAGTCGAAACGACTACGGAATAAGATATTCCGCTAGTTAAAGTATTGTGGCAGAATTAATCAATTGAGGAAGCCACTTGGGAGCGTGAGGATGAAATGAAAGTTCGTTATCCAGAGTTATTCCAGTCGGCGTAATTTCGGGGACGAAATTCTTTTAAGGGGGAGGATGTAATACCCGTAAAAAATTAATACGGGATTTTGCTATTTAGGGAATTTAATAAGGAAAATATGAATTTTAATAGTCAACATCTATTTCGAAATTTACCCAAAGAATTAAATACAATATATACGATTTTCGGGATAAATTAGTTGGGCTACATTTAAAAATTCAAAACATAGGCCCAAGTTTAAGTATTCTAAGGCCCAAATTTGCAAAGCTAAACATTAGGATTCAAGTTGCTTAATAGTAAGGGAAATAACGTCATCAAGTTGTCTAATCATCACAATTATCGAATGGTTCCATATACATATCAACAACTTATCATATCAAAATAACCAAACCCACATCATATGAATTAAGATGAAGAGAACAATAATTGTGACGCCCGAGGCCGATGAGGGCGGGGAGTGATCGCCGGTGCCAGAGAAGTGCACGGACAAGGAGCGGCTCCTGGCAGGCTTCTAGGCGAAGGGGTACGTGAACGAACCGATCCGACACCCGAATGAGAGGGGATCCTGAGACTGACAATGTATGGGCGTGTCAGGCTAAGAATCGTATAAGGGAATTGATAGTACTACTCATATCACCAAGGTCGACCTACCTTTTCGGGAGTGCATCTATAGAAACTCCGAAGTTATGCGTGCTTGACTTGGGGCAATCTAGGGATGGGTGACCCCCAGGGAAGTTTCTCAGGGTGCGTGTGAGCGAGTGCACGAAGCAGGCTAAAAGTTTAAATGGTGGTACAGTGGGGCCAGACTATCAGTCGGAGTGTGGTGGGCCCAACCCCACTGGTCCCGGTAGGGACCGATGCTATAGTGACACCCGGTATGGGATGGGTCGTTACAATAATAGAAGAAATAGGCCCAAAAACTTTCTATATCACCATAGTAGTAATTCATTTTAGTCTTAAGAAGAAATAGGATAATGATCAACATTGCGTAACAAGGAGGTAAAAAACGTCACCTATATGGCTTTACTTTCTCATTTCCCAACCTAATGACATGACAAGGAAATATATATCTCTAAGCTTGGAAAGTTAAATAAGAAACCCTTAGTAAGATAAGTGAAACACACGTTTGAGCTCTCCAAGAACTAAGCTTCAAAGAGAGGCATGTCTCGACATGATTCAACAATCTCGACATTTGTATTATAAGGTCTCGACATTTCTTTCTGGAGACATTTTTATACAAGGATGCCTCGACATTTTTATACAAGGATGTCTCGACATTTATAAGACTAGATATTATTTGTTGAGTTCGACATTTAATTTCCTTATCGAATCTCGACATCTATGTCACGACATTTACAAGATTTCGACATATTATAGATCTCGACATTTGTTATGCTTGATAGATCTCGACATCATCAAGTCAGAAAAGATTACGACATTGTATTTCAGTTAATAAATTTTCAATATTTTAGGGTTTATTTATTTTTAGGAATTTCATTACTTTAGGTTTTCATAAATTTTAGGGTTTTGATAATTTTAGCATTTTCGAAATTCATATGACTTAGTAAATTTATTGATGTGAAAATATTTTAAATATTCAGAGGATCGAAGCGTAGAAAATTTACCCGATTTCATGACTAACTTTATCAGGAGGACAGGTAGGTGGATCATCCATCTACGATACGTAAACGCAAATGTGAATTTATGTGTTTCCATGTGATTCTGTGATTTGCGTGACTTATATGATTTACGTGTTTACATGTTTTACGTACGTTTTATAAATCATGCTTTTATGAGATTTTGTGAACATGCATGTCATGTGCATATCACGTTAGGGCGTGATATGGTTGTACCGTAGGATGACGGTAAGGATTATGAGATATTGACTTACGGGGTAGAATGAGATGTTTGTGATTGGTGACTCTTAGAGGAGTCGAGGTTGGGCTCACTGGACACCTGGCGGAGACAGACGTGATCGATCTGTCTACTCGGACGTGATCGATTCGAGGTGCAGACCGCCGGATGGGATTTTTGATTAGTGCGGGAGATATACGACCTGGTAGGAGGCCATTGACGTGATCGATCAGTGCACTACCGGCGTAGCTAGCCGCGAGACTTGGGTGTGGCCTCCCAGTAGTCTATTGCGCACGGGGGTGTCGAGCCTAACCTAGGGCCCTGTGTTGTGTGAAATAGGAATGTGGGAAAAGAAGAGTGTGCATTATATCATGTTGTGAGATATTGTGATTGGGGTTGAGTGCACACTTGCATACATGCACTTTACTCACCTACTGGGCAAATTGCTCAGTGTTTAAGTGTCGTAGGTACTGAGTCTAACGCTGATATGCGTCGAGACTGAAGCGGCTGGTGGCGGTGCTCCACGAACTTTTGAGGTCGGGGCGGTACATGGATGAAGACCTGTGGAGAGGCTTTAGGACTTCTGTTTCTTTTAATATTTTTGGTGCTTCGGCCCATGTACAGAAATAACGATGTAGACGGATGTTTATAGTATTGTATATTATTTTAGAAAAAAGTTTTAATTAGACGGGCCTTCCGCGGCTTACGTTGCAAAAATCCGCCACTAATCCTAATTAGAAAAGCAGGGTCGCCACAGAGGCTCTTGGTCATCACCCAAAACTGCTGTAGGTAGACCATCGACACGGAGGCTGTCACTGTAAGAGCATGCCACAGTGGATGGCCTTGCAGTATGGACACGATGATGTCGTCTGGGCACCGGAAGGTGGTCAGATCTAGTTGGAAGTTCGTGTCCTGTACGTTAAGGTACATAGCCTTCTCGTAGATGTGGTTGTAAGTAGGGTAGTGATCCATCTGAAATATTCATGAGAAATGTAGATCATTAGTTCAAAAATTTTGAGTCGAAGTTCAATATCTATCACACCATAATGATGTCCCTATTAATAACATGTTTGATAAAATTGTAGTGGAAATATAAATGCACATATAGGTCATATAGAGTGAATTTTTTGAAGAAATAATTTTATTTCGACATATGTATGTAGGTTCAAAAAAAAATTGGTCGAAAATTTTCCCAAGTGTTAAAGTACTATTCACTCCGTGCTTTTTGTCGCGCGAGAATTGAAATTCTCAATTGAATTGCCTAAATGTGATTTTGAACTGAATATTTGCAATGGAAAATTTTATTCGCTAATGAAGGCTACGGTGAAAAGAACTTAGAAAATTTTCTAAGTTTTTGCGCTCAAGATACGATACTGTAGCCGAGAAATTTTACGATCGGGAAAAATTTTCTGTGTAAATTTACGATCGAGAAATTAGATTTCTAAGTAAATTTACGATCCAAAAATTTTTCGCGCGTGAATAAAATTTTTCGATATGAAAATTAACGAGCTAGAAAGTATTAAAGGGTTTTTCGCTGCAAAATTTTGCGATCGAGAAAATTTTATCGTCGAAAAATAACGCAGAACCGAAGTTATATTCACTCAAAATGATCAAGAAACATCGAAACTAGCCTATTATGCAGTTTTTATCCCAGATTATACTTAGAGATGATCTAAAATACTGCAAACAAGTGTTGGAGTTGAGAATATGAACAGTCGTGAAATAATCAAATAATCATGCGAAATATTCCAAATACAGATGCAAATGTAGTTTAAATACACGATAATCCCTAAAAGAAGTCAAATCTACCTTCTAAAGACGAAAATCAGATGAAAAATCGAAAGATTTTGAAGATTTTGACGTTTGTCTTTTGAGAGAAGAAGTTTTCCGCACGAGAATTTTGACTGTTGATGGTTTGCGATCGAGGGTTTTAGCGTGTATTTAGTGATTTTTCGACTGCAAGTAATGATTTCGTTTAATTCGGGCCGTTTAGACGTTTTTTGTGAGACTCAGTGAATTTAAAGCCCATTACTATTTACGATCGGGAAACTTACGATCGAGAAACTTACTTTGTTTACTTGTTTAAATTTTCGCTCGACAAAATCCGATCGAAAATTTTCATTTGGTTCCTGTTTAAATTTTCGCTCGTCAATTTTCAAAGCGTAAATTACCACTTGGTCCCAAATCAATTTCGCTCGAGAAACTGTGAATGAAAATTGCAAAATTTGTCCGAATTTCTGGATAGTAAGTTTTTCATAATATTTCAGATTGACCCTAAATTTTGAGAAACCACAAAATTACTCCTTCTAAATGTAAACGAAAGTGCAATTAACTCCCTGCATTTTCGAAGAAATGACATCTCGCTCCAAAATTGATATTCGAAAATCTGCAATACTTAGAGCAACATGTCGAGACTATTAGAGTTAATTAAGAAGTAATTGGTCTATTAAGGCTTCCCCTTAATTGTTTTACCATTATCTTGAGTTCACAATCATGAAAATTTGTGAAGTCCTCCTTATTTAAGCATTGTCCTCAGCGAATCAAAACGAGAATTTCTGCAATACTTGAAGAAAGAACATCAAAAGTATTTGGAGCTCGAAACATGGAATCATTGTAGATGCTCCCCCTCAAATAGTGCACCAGTATCGATTCATCACATAATCATGCAAATCAATACAAGTAACAATCATTATTACACGCAATTAATCACTTTAGACTAGATACATGTTCCCCTAAACATGTGATAAAGATTTGCGCGAGGGTATGAGAAAAATAAAATATTCGCATTTTGATCATTCAATACCAATGCAAGTTAAATTTGCATTCAAAATGTGCGATTTTTTTAATCATATGTATATATATATATATATATATATATATATATATATATAATTTTCATATGCAATGTTAATATTATCAATAGTATGGGGTCAGATTATTTTGCTACGATCATTGTCACGCCTAAAATTTCACAAGACACTTGAACAGATCACATACTGTCAAGTCATCTCGTCAAACTACAGAGTCGTAAGTTCATTGAATGATCCATTTCGACAACTCTCACTGGGTTCACTCTAGCACTCGATTATTTTTGCTTTGGGATGATTATTTTATATCACTACAGTCAACACAAGCAATCGTAAGTCAATTTACCTGTGATCGAGGCGTTTTTAGTCATTTCACCTTTGCGAGAGATCGTCGATGTGGAATCATAGAGATTGTGAAAGGTTTTAATTTGGTTCTGACTAAGAAGGGAATGATAGTTTTGGAACTGTGGATTAGAGATCTTGTTCATTTTCTTCGTCATTCTCCTCCTTTTGCCATTTTTGTCTTTATTGTTTATTATTCTTCATCCTTTAATGATTTTTCTTCGATTCAGTAGGCACTTGCTCAAGCTGAAGCTCCGCTTCTCTACGAGGCTGAGAGATTGTCTAAGGCGAAGATCTTCTTGTTCGTTCTCGGGCCGATACCGCACTCATTTTCTCTTAATCCCTAGTGAGGTTTCAGAGATTATCTATTTGAAGAAGTTCACAGTTGTGGAATTCGAACCCAAGGCCGCGCTCCTCTTCTCGTTGTCTCGATGTAAGACTGGATAATCGTTGGAGAAGTTCACTTCGTGGTGCTCCTCTTTCCAGCCGTTCTGACGAGTGTACGAGATTATCTATGGAGAAGTTCGCAGCAAGATCCATACCCCCTTCTAATGATATGAGATTGTGATAGTCGAGGGGCATGTTCTTTTGGACTGCTTTTTGTGCGTTGAGCATTCCTCGTGTGCGTTTTCCACCTTCTTTTGTCATCTTTTTCTTTGTCGTCTCTTTTTCTCCCCCTCCTTTTCTCGATTGCATATCCCATCGAAGACTTAGGTGTTCGGTTTAAGGCTCAAAGAATTTTCAAGTGAAGAAAATGATATCAGAGAAAGCTCAAAATGGATGACTAAAGGCTGTATTAAAGGATTGAAATTTTATATAGGTCAAGTGAGGAATTTCCTAAGTGCTCTAATCATTTCCTAAGGATCTAACTAAAGGCGAGTATGAATCCAAGAATCACTAGTTAAGACAAGCAATTGATGCGTGACTCGCTCAAGAATAAATCAATAGAAAGGAAAAATAACAGGCTAGAATCCTCACTTATGTAAAGTGGCTTTGTGTCTTGTAGAGCAAACTAAATGAGCTTTAGACACAAGAATGCAACTTAGACTGACAAAATTAAGAAAGCAATCAGTCGTATGCCAAGGAAATCTAATTGTGACGTAGATCGAGCACCCTAAAGATTTCTTCATTCCCCTATATTATAGGTGTATTGTATAGTTTATTATTGTATATGTATTTATTATTATTTTTGTTTATTTATTTTTAGTAATTTTCATCATCACGCAAGATAAGACAAATAAGCATGGAAAACACATAGAATAGAGCACGTGATAGCACAAAAGATCAGGTAATGCACATATCACGGGAGATTCAACATGCCTAATTTTCCGACAAGGAATTGGAATCATTTTTCATCCAATGCCTTGGTGAAAATGTCAGCTAGTTGATATTCCGTGTTTACAAAGTACATGTCAATGGTGCCTTTTTCTACGTGATCTTTGATAAACTGATATCTAATGTCTATCTGTTTCGTGCGTGAATGGTGAACAGGATTGGACGTAATCGCAATGGCACTTTGGCTATCACTATATATGGGTATATTATTTAAATTGTACCCATAATCGCGAAGCTGAGTCCGCATCCATAGCATCTGGGAGCAACAGCTGGCGGCTGTGACGTATTCAACTTCAGCCGTCGAAGTTGAGACGCAATTTTGCTTTTTGGACGACCAGCAGACTAGCTTTTCGCCTCGAAATTGAGCGCCACCGGAGGGGCTTTTCCTGTCCATTCGGTAAACTGCATAATCAGCGTCAGTATAGCCGATAAGTTTGACGTTCGTACCTTTAGGATACCATAGTCCTAAGGTAGTTGTTCCCTTAAGGTAGCGAAGAATACGCTTCACCGCGAGCATGTGGGATTCTTTGGGATCGGCTTGGAAACGGGCACAAAGACAAGTGGCAACAAGATATCCGGCCGACTAAAAGTGAGGTAGAGAAGAGATCCAATCATGCTGCAATAGAGTGTGATGTCAACCGATTTTCCTGTGGGATCGGCATCCAACTTGCAGCTTGTTGACATGGGACTGCTGAGAGGTTTGCTCTGATCTTGATGGAACTTTTTCAGGATGTCCTTAATGTATTTTGATTGACTGATAAATATCCCATCATCGAGCTGCCTGACTTGAAGTCCTAGAAAGAATTGCATCTCTCCCATGTGGCTCATTTCGAATTTACTCTTCATGAGATCTCCAAACTTCTTGCACAGCCGTGGATTTGTTGAGCCGAAAATGATGTCGTCGACGTAAACTTGGATGACCATCAGATCCTTGTCTTGCCATTTGATGAAGAGGGTCGTATCAATTGTTCCTCGAATAAATCCAGACATTAGAAGGAAGTCACTTAAGACATCATACCAAGTACGTGGGGCTTGTTTTAGTCTGTACAGAGCTTTATCCAAACGATAGACGTGATCGGGATGTTCCTTATCAATGAAGCTGTCTGGCTGAGCGACGTAGACCTTCTTCTTTGAGTACGCCATTGAGAAAGGCAGTTTTAACGTCCATTTGATAGACCTTGAAGTCTTTATGAGCCGTGTAAGCCAATAAGAGACGAATGGTTTCTATTCGGGCAACAGGAGTATACGTTTAGTCAATGCCTTCCTGTTGGTTGTATCCCTTTGCAACTAACCGAGCCTGGTTCGGGATCACTTCACCATCTTCAATCTTTTTGTTCTTAAATACCCATTTTGTCCCAATGATAGTTTTCCCAAGCGGACGTGGTACTAATTTCCACACTTGAAGACGTACGAATTGGTTGATTTCCTCTTGCATTGCAATTATCCAGTCCGCGTCTTGTAGTGCGTCTGCTACCTTAGTAGGCTTGTTTTTGCTTAAGAAACAGCTGAAAAGACTGTGTTGATGTCGTGTCCTTACTGCACTCGAAGGATCGCCAATTATCTGATCAACCAGGTGAGCTCTAGTCTACCGGCGCTCACGCAGCAAAGCTAAAGATGATGCATCAGCCATTTGTGGGCCTAGATTTCCAATGATTTCCGATTGGTCAATCGTGTGAGGAAGTTCCAAATCTATATTGAGTGGGAGTGATCTGATGATTCTTTCTCAACACCCACGCTAGGTTCTTCATTGTTCTGTGGCAAATCTGAATCGGGTGAGGTAGGAACTGTTGAAGAACTTGGTACATCAGCCACGTCGTGTGTAGGATTAACGGTGACTGGCGGATGTAGAGGCTCAAAGAGGGAATCCAAGTCTTCCAACACAAGTCTTAGAGCTTCGTCTAACGGTGATTGCTGAGTTGTTGCCATCTCCTATTGGTTTTGTGCCAACACACCAGTGAATACGGGTTCTGAGATGTTGTTTTTAGAAGCCAACGGGTTAGCACGCGTCCTGAACTGTTCTGTTCAGAAGCCATCGGGTTGAGCACGGGTCCTGAACTGTTCTTTTCAGAAGCCATCGGGTTGAAAATGGGTCCTGAACTGTTCAGTTCAGAAGCCATCTCGTTCACTTCGTGAAAAGTGATGTTATAGCTTTCCTTAATCGTGTGGTTGGACTTGATGTATACTCGGTACGCTTTTGATGTTGAAGGATACCCGACGAAAGTTGCTTCGAATGCTTTAAGGTCGAACTTTGCTCGCTGCTCTCTGTCGTTCGCCACAAAGCACTTTCACCCGAAGACTTTAAAGAATGAGATGTTGGGTACTCTCTTATTCACAATATCGTATGGAGTCTTGTTGAACAGTTTGTGAACCACAGTCCTATCTTGGGTAAAACAGGCGGTATTTACTGCTTCAGCCCAAAGAAAGTGTGGAAGGTCGGAATGGATCAGCATTGTACGAGCGGCTTCCACTAGGGTTCTGTTTTTCCTTCAACAACACCATTTTTGTTGAGGTGTCTTTGTGGTTGAGAATTGTTGACTAATTCCAAGTTTCTAATAAAACTCGCTGAGATATTTATTCTTGAACTCAGTGCCGTTGTCTGTTCGAATAACTTGAATAGTTTGTTGCAGCAGATTCTGAGTTGTGTTCACAAAGTTGATAATCATGTCCCCTGTCTCATCTTTGGTTCGGATGAACTTTGTCCAAGTGTAGCGAGAGAAGTCATCGACGATCACTAGCATGTAGTTGCGTCCATTGATACTCTGTGTCTGCATCGGCCCACAGCGGTCCATGTGGATTCCAATGGACAAGAGGTAGACGCAATTTGCTTGACATGATGAGACGCTCGCTTCATTTTTCCTAATTGACAAGCCGAACATTGATGCTCCTTTTGTCGTAGTATAGTTGGAAGACCGTGAACCAACTTTTTCGTAGAGAGGCGTTGGAGAGCTTTCATATTCAGATGAGACATTCGTGATGCCATAAGCTGTTCCTCTGAATCACAGTCTGAGAGATGAGGCATACAGCTGTCGAGGGCCGCACAGACGTCAGGTTGATCGTAAAGATTGGATTTCCGAAGTCCGTAAAGGAGTTCTGTGTCCCGACTGACCAAAATTCTGCACCGGTCACCGTGAAAGACCACTTGAAATCCTTTATAACATAATTGGCCTATGCTGAACAAGTTATTGCGGAGGCCCTCAACATAAGAGACATCTTTTATTGTTTGATTGTCCAAAATAATGTCCCTACATCCAAGAATGAGAGCTGAGTCATTGTTTTCGAATCTGACTTTGCCGTTCGGTCGGTCTTTTTAGTTGCTCAACAACTCTTGTTTTCCAGTCATGTGTGTGGAGCAACCAGAGTCGAGGTACTACACATGATGGATCTGCAAAAACAAGTTTAGAGAGCTTTAGGTACCCACTTAAGCATGGATCCTCTCAGATTAACAGATTTAGTTTTAGGTTCATATATGATTCCTAAAGTATTACTTGAGGGAGTTTTAATAACCCAAGTCACTTTCGTAAAAGTGGTTTTCGGTGTTGGCTCTTTAGGTGACTTGTCCATTTCGACTTTTGTCGTCCTAGGCGGGGATTAAGGAACCCATTTGGGTTGAATCTTGCAGGGAAGGTTAATTTCAGCACGTACAAATGCTTTGGTAGGCTAGGCTGAGGAAAAGATCTTTTCTTTTGATAATCTCCTAAGGTGCTTGGGGGACTCAATCTTTACGGGATACCTGCGGCGACCCGACCTCCTAATCACATATTCTAGCGTGTTCCTATGTGCCTAGCGAGTTGTGAGTAGCGAATTTCATCAGAAATGCGTATAAAAATTTTTCATCTTCCATCTACGTAATGGAAACATCGTTCTATACAGGACAAAAGAATGCATGTCGGACATTTTGCTCCAGACATGGTCTAACTACAAAGGTGAAGGCGTGTCGGCACAGCAAAAGCTCCTATGCGCCCGGCCTCACAGGTCGTCATCCACACACACACGTCCACCCCAAAAGCAGCACGAAGCTTCAAAAGGTCGGCCTTGTCTTTCAACACGATCACATACCGTGGTCGTCGGTGCCTACAACACACAACGTAAGGAATGAGCCACCGAGGCTCAGTAAGCGGAAATCATGCATGTATGCACGTGTCACTCCCCTGCAAAGGCAATCCACGCCGATGCACACAACACTCAGCAAAGGCGGTCCGCGCCATGCTCCTAGTACACGTACTAGTACCACTCAGGGCCCACGACGCACTTACTATGCACCACTAAGAGCTCAATGTCCTTAGTAGGATCGTGACAGCGACCCACGCTGGGTAGCCTACGCTAGGTTTCCCTAGGTCGCACCCTCCCAGGTCGTCCCCTCTGTCATACGGTACCCCACGCTAGCAGCCTACGCTAGGATTCCCCCTAGGTCGCTCCTTCCAGGTCGCTCCTTCCGCAAACAGGGCAGTTGCCTATGCCAGGCAGCCTACGCTAGCATAGCTAGGTCGCTCCTTCCTGGGTCGCTCCTCCTGCCTCATCATAAATACCGGCATCGTACGCCGTATAGGGTGCCATAGAAGTCGTCTGTGACTCAACTGCGAGTCGACACACCGGCCTATATCGGCGGGTCTCCGTCGCATACAAGCGACATAATAGAATGCACACTCAGTTCCACGACCCTCCCTCACGAGTTCGTGTGTGCATGTGAGTATGCATATGCAGATGCAAGTAAACGTAACATTACTTACCACTTTAAAATGCTTCAATCAATTTTCACGAATTCATGAAACCACGTAGGCACGTAAACACGCAATTTAGGCACATAAAACAAGTTGTGTGTCGTAGTTGGATTTCTACTTACCTGTCGTCCGAGCGTACTTAGTGTTCTCCTCGTTCGCTCCTGACGTACGACCTTTAGACATAAATATTGCCGTATCAGTGTTACGCCTCTATTAATTAGTTAGATCGAACTAATTTATCGACTACGTTTATTTTGTTAGACTCTAGGTCGTTAGCTTCTATTCTAGATCGAGCCCCTAGCCCCGTAATTTCTAAGTGAAGTTAATCAGTTTCGTGACCTAATGAATTCGGTAAGGGTTAGGTTGTCGTTAATTTTCAATTCACTCGATTTTAGTTCATCTTTAATTCGCTCGATTTCACGTACGAAATGGTTGAGCAATTCGGCCGATTTAAGGTCTTCAATAGGTAGAAATCGCACGATTATGGCTTGCACGAAATCGCCCGATTTAGGGCTTGTTGAACTCGATCTAGGCGATTTGTTCTCCTCATGCCACGTGTTCTTTCAGTTTAATTCGCCCTATTTGTTCCCAATCAATTTGGTTCGCTCGATTCCATGCATGGAGTGCCTAAGGAGATTCGGCCGATTTGGAAATCGCCGCGTTTCCTCGTCATCGTGACGTCACGATTAGCCCGATTTGTGGAGTTTGCATGGCAATCGATTTCGCCCGATTTCCTTTGTATTCAAAGTGCCTGATTGGTGTTCGTTGCACTTAGTTTCGGCCGATTTGGGTTGTATATGAAATCGTCCGACAGATTCAATTCAAAGCACGATGGTATTTTCTTGTTCTTGAATGGGTTTCATGCGTACAGGCTCACGCCCGATTTGTTAGCCCTCATGTTCATTTGATCGATTTGTCAAACAACTATAGTCGCCCGATTTGTTATCTAATTTCCCCGAAATCGCATTCCTAGTTCGATCTACCCCAGACTTTCCTCAGTTCGAAGGCTTTATTCTTCCTCACAAAACATCGAACACTACCTTAAGATCTTCTCACGCTAAAGTAATGATATTAGGGCAAGTTAAATTAGCCACAACCAAGTAAAACCTCAAGGAGACCCTAAACTATGATTTCGTAACAAGTCCTAGGGCTTTTGCCGCCTATGGTATATTCAAGTTCCTAAATCCCCTATATCTTAAACATGTTTTAACACCTAGTAATGAAATCAAAGTAGCTTAAAGTGGTAAATTCACTTACTCAAAATCCTAAGCAAGTTGGAGTGGTCCATTGGGATGAATTCTCTCGGCTCCTTCTCTTTTTCTTTCTTGGCTTTTTTGTTGGTTTTGGAGTGAAAATGGTGAAGATTGAATTGTTTGGATTAGATATTTATCATAGGTTATAGGGTGGAATTAGAGTTAACGTGGTCCTCCTCATTTTGAGGAAAAGTTGTCCCACACTTGTTTTGTTATAAGTTGGGCCTAGTGTTAAATGTTTTTGTCCAAAGTTTACATGTTGTATGCTAATTATCTCAAATCGCCCGATTCCCCATAAATTACCCGGCGAATTTTTACCTTTCGTATACGAGGAAATCACCCGATTTGAGCTTCTCTTGCTCGGCGATTTCCAGCATTTCACCCAAAATGAGATCGCCCGATTTCAGCATCAAATGATTTACTATTCCATTCTATAATCGCCCGATTTCTCATCACATTATCACAAGCTCGGCGATTTCTTACGTGCACGCCACGTGTACTGGCGACCTAATATTTCTTAAGTCCTTATAACAACAAAACAAAAAAAAAATCGAAACTCTCAACACATATAGGAATTAAAATCGCATAGCTTGAAGTTATATAGACCCAAAGTTAGTGGCACATAAGTCACATAATGCACATAAATCACGTAATTGCACCTATACAATACGAGGTCACACTTCACTAATTTATTGGCCCTAAACACTTACGGGGGCCCGGGTGCTACATCCTCCCCCCCTTAAGGAGGATTTTGCCCCCGAAATCAGTCTGTTGAAAACAATTCGGGATAGCGGGTTCTCATCTCATCTTCGCGTTCCCATGTGGCTTCCTCCACAGACTGATTCCGCCACAGAACTTTTACTAGAGGAATCTCTTTGTTCCTAAGTCTCTTTGTCTCATGCATCAATATTTCCACGGGAATTTCCTCATAACTCAGGTCTGGTTTCAAGTGTGGGTGCAGTGAGTCGTTTATCAACACGTGGCTTGGGTCAGCGATGTACTTCCGCAAAGTCGAGACGTGGAACACGTCATGTACTTGCGACAATGATGCAGGTAGTTCTAGTTGGTACGCTACTTCGCCAACTCTCTTTATTATCTTGAAGGGACCAATGTATCTCGGGCTTAGTTTTCCATTCTTTCCGAACCTTTTGACTCCCTTCATTGGTGATACTTTCACGAAAACCCAATCATCCACCTCGAATTCTAGCGGTCTGCGTCTCCGATCCGCGTAACTCTTCTGCCTGCTTTGCGCCGCACGCATTCTCTCTCGGATCATCGTGATAATTCCCGTCATTTCTCGTATCATGTCTGGGCCTAACATCGCCCGTTCACCGACTTCATCCCAATGCACTGGGGACCTGCACTTCCGTCCGTACAAGGCTTCATATGGAGCCATCCCAATCGTGGCCTGGTAAGTGTTGTTGTACGAGAATTCTACAAGTGGAAGGTATTTGCTCCAATTGCCTTTGAAATCAAGCACACAGGCTCGTAGCATATCTTCCAGCGTTTGGATCGTCCGCTCGGATTGGCCATCCGTTTGCGGATGTCTTGGTCCTAGTATATCCAACTAAAACACATTTCTAGCATTTTAACCACGAAAATAATGGGAAGAATTTAACTTATCGTGGGGGCGTGCGTGCGTGTTCTTGAGAGGGGTTTGGAGCTTCTCTCACAAAAATTATTTCTGTATTTCTCACACACACTAGACCCTCAACTATGTGTTAGGGTTTTAGTACTTATACCACATGTTGGTATATTGTACTTGGGCCCTTGTAAGCCCATTACAAATAAGCTCACTAGGCTTTACAAATAAAAGCCCATTTTACTTAAATAAAATTACAAGGCTTAGATAAAATAATTAATTGAACACAATAAAATATTCCTAACAATCTCCCCCTTTGTGTTCAATTTGCAATTCAGCGCTGGTTATCTTCGTCTTGTAATCGTCCTGACTCCTCAAAGAACACGTATCAGAGTTACGTACGAGAAACCATTTGCATGCGTGTTCTTCTTCAAAAGATCTTTAAGCTCATTGTCTCTTGAACTTCCCTTCTCTTAAGTGTTGAAAGCTGCTTGTTGGATCATCACTTTTTTGTGTTCGAACTCTCCCTTGGATAGTCACCACTTCCCCTGCATTTGATCAAGCTTTGGGTTGTGGATTTCTCTTTAAATTTGGAGAGGCATAGACGAGTCGAATATTCTCTTTAGGTGTTCTAGCTCTCCCTTCACTTGTCGCAACTCCCCTTACTTTCAACCTTGTGCTGATATTGGGAGTTTTCTTTTTGAAGAGCTATACACGAATCAGCAGCTTTAATCTCTGAAGTCCGTGCTGAAGTTGTTGGTCGTATCTTGTCATTTGAGTCTGATCTCTGCGTTTGATAGTGGCACAACTCCCCTACATTTGCTCAACCTTGCATTGGGATTGGGGAGTTCTCTAAAGTCGATGAGATGTACTTGAGGTGGCAACTTCAGTCTTTGGAATCTGTGGTCTTCGCTGGATTCTTTGACGACGCTTGAGATTTAGCATTTTCTGATCTATCTTGCTCTTGAGTCGTGGTGTTGCTCCCATTTTGCTTTCGTAGCCCTCCCTCTGAAGATCGAGCTGGGGAGATCATCATGCGATGGGTAGATATGGGGCGTCATCTTTGGTAAGAAGATCGCGTTGTTGGGACAAGATAATGGAGTTGATTGGTGGTCACGATTACTCTAATTCTCGGTGTCAGATTCGTCATCTTCGAAGGAAGTTGTCTGGTTCGGCCTCGAAGAAGCTTATCTGGCTCCAAAAGAAGGTAGGCGTGGAGTGTGTTTTCTGACAATGTGTTTGGGCACCTTGAGATTATCCATTCAAATGCATGAGAGCCCGGCTTCAGAGTGGTTGGCGTGGCAAAAATAGTAGGTACTCAGGTTAGTCTTCTCCTTCACTGCAGTTGAAACATGGTGAATCTTCTTCTTCACGACACCAGATTCGTCATCGCCGAAGTAAGTTGTCTGGTCCGGCCTCGGCGAAGCTCGTCTGGCTCCCAAAGAAGGTGTACGTAGGGTGTGTTTTAAGTTGTGACAATGCTCCTTTGGAATGTAACGTTTGGGTGCAGCAGTGCCCCGCTTCAGAGTGGTACGCTCGGCGGAAATTTGGTGGGTGGTCCGACCTATTTGTTTATACGTATCCCCTTCTCCCCCTCATGGCGATTCGTGTCAACGAGATCGACATGCTTGTATAGGAGGCGAAGGAGGACACACACGACAGGTAGGTACGGGTAATAACCAGACGGAGCCACTAAGGCTATCCGTCGACACGAGTTCAGAGTTAAACTCTGAGACGCGGCCTGAGGATAGGGCTTGATAACCGGGGCCACTTAGGCATCCCGTTAACATCTATCTAGGAGCGTAGCTCGTAGACGATGGCCTAATTCCGTAGTTGTTTTTATGGTGCCACGGCAGGACTTCCTTCCGATCATCGAAGCATGTCTTGCAATGACATATCTACGGAAGTTCAGATCTGGTCACGAAGTCAAGATGAGAAAAAGGTGTATGTGTCCTAAAAATATATAAAACATTTATATAGTGCAGACACCTAGACTCGATGTGTTCAAGAAAGTTCAGTGGTCTGGGGCTAACTACCACTAAATTCAATATCTCCCGCTTCCAAGTGAAGCGGTGATAGCATACGTGGCTCCCCGTGATTTGATGAAACATCGGTCTTATGGGAGACCGATGAGAGGCTTGGTTGTGCATGCGCCATTGGACCAAATGAGGCGACTGCTATCCGTGAGCTAATAAAATTAGCACCGGTACCGATGGGGGTTGGTCCGAGTAATTTGTGAGCTAAGGGAATTTTGTATCTTCCTCTCTTCAAGATTTTCCACATATGGGTAGCTTTATGAGTTTGAGATCGTCAGTAACACTGAGCTGTGTTCCGGGGTTAGGTTCAGTTTGGTCTGACTGAACCATGGGAACATGAAATCCATACGTCCGGTAAAAAATGATGTGTGCTGCTTGATTTTGGTCAGCAGTTCGGGGCAGGTCGGTTGAGGTTATTCTCGAGTTAGCATTAGAAGCCACCGTCGCCTTTGGATTTCTTGAACTCTCGAGAATTGCTTGTTTTTGGTTGGAGTCCGTCTTGGAGATCGAAGTGCTTGAGGGGGCAGTTTCTTTCTTTGTTCTTCTTCGTCTTTTTTTTTTACCTTTTTTTTGCGTTTCTTTTCCTCTTTGTATATATATATATATATATATATATATATATATATATAATATATATATGTATGTATGTATTATCGTATTAATAATGTAATAGTATATTATATATTATACTACGTATATATGTATATATATATATATTTTTTCAAACCATGCGTCTTAAAACTTAATACCTCCCCCTCAATAGATGCAACAAAAAACTTATCAAATTTATCTTTCGAATCTCTTTCCTTGAGTTCAAGTATTTAAGTTCGCTCCCCCTCAAAAATTTAATTATCTCTTCCTTTAACACAATAGGAGTTGCTTCTCTTTAAACATAAAGAGTTCCCCCCCTCAAATTTAGCTCAATTAAAAAAATGGTATTTATAAGTTGGCCACGGAATATGCGTTGTCTATTTCAAAATCTTGCAAGAACATGCATATTCAAAATGTACCATTTAAAAGATATAGGCATTTATCAATTAAGCGTATATGCATACGTAAAAGTTAAGCTTGAAAATTCTGTAAGTTGTATGCATAATGAAAATATACCTATTATAGGGTATTTATGTATTTCAGCTCATGTTTGCATGCAAAAATTTGAAATTTAAAGTCTTTTGAAGCATGCGTAACTATAATGTACCCTATTATTTTCAAGATAGGCAATTTGAAGTTTTAACATGGTATGCATGCAAAAATTACAAAAGGATGTATATAAAATTTACCTACGTTGGGTTGCTCGCATCCTAACCAGTCTATGCAGCAGCCCGAGATACCATACACGCTGGGAGGTGTGGTTGCTCGCATCTCTACCAGTCATGCATGTGGAGCAACCCGAGATACTATGCATGCTGGGGGTGTGGTTGCTCGCATCTCTTACCAGTCATGCATGTGGAGCAACCCGAGATACTATGCATGCTGGGGGGTGTGGTTGCTCGCATCTCTTACCAGTCATGCATGTGGAGCAACCCGAGATACCATGCATGCTGGCAGGTGTGGTTGTTCACTAGGTATTTTTGAAGAATTTTCAAAGTAGGATACCGAGTTTATAAAATTAGGAGTTCGAAGATGTGTGGTGCTGTTAGTTCGAAGATCTCAAAGTGTTGTGCCAAAATCCCGTATGCGAAAATGATTTTCTAAGATGTATGTCTTCAAACGAATTTGAAGTCTTTGAGTCTCAAATTGGAATTTGGCTTGGCCCGCGAATTGAGCTATGGTTCTCGAACTGAGGAGGGTTCGTGAAACTTGAATTTTAATGACACGGGAACTGAACTTGCGAAACTCTAGTTCTTAAGATGGCCCGCGAAGCTTGATGACGTTATGGGCATGATTCGTGTACACGATTTTGGGAAAGTGAAAATCGGGCGAATTTGGTATATATATATATATATATATATATATATATATATATATATATAGATGCACTGTAGCACGTTCGATCGATTGAGGAATCAGGTGATTGGAAGTATCCAGCGATTTGATAAATCGGGCGATTTTGAAGAATCGACGAGAGGTATTTTAACAAAGTGATTTCGTCGATTTCGAAATCGGGCAATTTTGATGAATCGGGCGATTTGACAATTCGGTCGATTCTGAACTGGAATCAGAAGCAAGACGATGAAGAGAACGAGGAACATGCGGAGTTAAGGCGTCGTTTTAAACGCAATTTAGATATGTTGGTGCTCGAGCTCTTTCTTCTTTCGTGTTTATCTGTTGCTTTAATGGCTGTTCTGTTTTGGGTCCTTACAAAGCGTACTGGCTTTTGAGAATGATCTATGTATTTTGGTGATGTAATTTTCATGATTTGTGTGATGAAAGTGGTTTTCGCATTTTGAAGGTGTTTTGCGTATTTGAGTTGTAGGTGTTTTTTTTTTCTTTTTTTTTCATTTGAAAGGATGTACGAATCGTCTAAAGACTAGTTCGCAAAACACATCTACTCCCCCTCAATATTTGAAGTTTTGGAAATTTGAACCTCAAAGATAAAAACTTAAAGCAAAGAAATATTTTAATAAATAAAAATATTTCCCCGATTCTTAGTTCGGGCGATTCAAAAGTTGCAAAGGAAGTTTCGAGCGATGATCAGTTTCGGGCGATTCATAGGCTCGGTCAATTAATTAAAAATAAAATCCAAAGCAGTTCCGAGCGATTCTTAGTTCTCCGAGAAAAACATAAATTAATTTGAAATTTCAGTTCAAAATTTTATAAAGGTAAAATTGACGAAATATTTCAAAACCTCCCCCTAAATTAATTGATTTTGTAAATTACTTAATCATGTAAACTAGGATTGAAAATGTTTTTCAGAATAAAATGCAGTTCTTCCTAGATTTTACTAACATAGTAGGTATGTTATTCATTTGAGCACATATGCATATTGAAATACAGTGAACTACGAACAAGTAATTTTATGCATATTTAGAATTTACCAAATTTGTCAGTGTGGTTTTAGCTGTCCGCATCCCATTCCTTAATCACGTATGTGGGGCTGCTTCAGGTACCATACGTGAGGGATAATCGTGGTTACTCGCGTCGCCAACCAGTCACAGGTGTGGAGTAACCATTTCTATGTACCTACCCATGCTGGAAACTGCAAAACATCTCAAGCAGATTTTGGTACCCATCTAAGAATGGGTCCTTTCGTATTAGATCTAGAGTTTATGCATGCGTCTTTCATAGATTTATGTCCAACTTTAGGTTTATCTATAGCGTTAATTTTTGATTTAGGAACCCAAATCTTTCTAATTCCTAAGGGATAACAAAGGCTAGTGCTTGCCCTAAGTTCTTGTTTTGTAATCCAGATTTTCTTAATTCCTAAAACTTTAGCTTTAGCTTCAGTCTTAGGGTGCTTTGACTGGATGCTTTTGTGATCTTCTCGTTTGTCAAGTTTAGAACTGGACTTGGGAGACGAATGAGCAGGCTTTGTCTTTCTGTTCGTTTGAATCTTCTCCTTTTGAGTTTGTGAGCCTGACTTAGCGAAGAAGCGTTCGTCGTTCTTGATTGTATGTGCATTTGCTAATCTAAAACGAGAATTTAAGGCAAGTGCATTATCATAAGAATAGTGGAAGTTAGAGAGAATAGATGTCCGTACAGGTTCAGAAAATGAAATCGATGGAGATGTGGCAATTTTAGATTTAGCTTGTGACAGATGCATACTATGCGAATTTGAACTTGATGCTCTAAATTTAATTGCTTCATTTTTAGAAGAAGGGGCACAATTTTTAAATAATAGGTCGTCTCCTGTGGCTATCTCCTTTCCTTTCATTCTGTTTAAAAGTTTACCTGTAGGAGCATGCGATGATAAGTTGGTACGCATTGATTTTCTCGATGCATTCTGCTTCCTTAATGTCCTAGGGTTGGTTAGAGTTTCTATTTTAGACTCAGCTAGAGACATTTGTGGAGACGCTGAAGCTATAATGTTATTGATTTGTTTTTCGAGCGAGGAAATTACTGTCAATAGCACGTCATTTTCTAACTGAAAAACAATTTTTTCGGACTCTAGGGTCGAGCGCAAGTCATAGATTTCCTTAATAACTGCTGGTATATATGCACTAGAGGGCCTGGATTGTGCTAAGTCACGGGACGTGTTGTCGGCAGTGATTGGTGTTGAAGGGGGAATAAGAGCATCTAAATAGTCATCAGACAAAGGTATTTCCCTTGTCTTGTCACTGTTATTCAGTTCATCATAGTCAAAAGAAATTTCCGCCCTGTCCTCTCTATGTCTCTTCTTCTTCTCTAATGCATCGGATTCAGATGAGTTAGTAAAGGGCATAAGTCTAGGCATATTTAATCCTAGGAAGCTGACGTCATACAGAGGTAGAGGTTTTTTAATAACCGGAATGGATTTTGGATTAAATCCTAATCCTTCTCGTGGATTATAAAACTCTATGTCTCTAGGCTTATTCAAGAATATTGTTCTATCTGTTTGTCCTCTTTTTGTTAGGAGGTCCTCTAGCTTTTTAATCCTAGCATACAGTTTTACACGTTCTTTATTCAGGAGATCGAACTCGCATGTTTTATTGATTCGCTCGTCGATGCAAGTTGTCAATTTAGCGTTTAGCTCGCTAACCTGTGTCTTCAACTTTACTATTTCAGCATCGCGACTGTCAATTTTTGATTGCGCTACTTCCAGCAGGCAATCAAGATTACTCATTTCTTGAAGCTGCCTGAGCAGACATTGATAATTGTTATCAAACCGAGCTTGCAAGTCGTTGATTATCCTCTCGTGATCAACACATTTGCTTGTTGTTTGCTCGTAGTTTGAGACTTTGTTAGTTAAGTCAATGACTTTTGACGCTGATTCAGCTAAATTGGCTTCGGAATTAGCTAAGCTAGTTTCTAGTCTATCTACTTTTTCACGTGTCATATCTAGATCGACTATAGTCTTAGCTAGTTCATTTTCTACTGACCTAAACTTGCTATGAAGAGCCGTAAATGTTTTTTGGAGTTCGAAATACAAAAGGGGGTCAATAGATTCTACCTCCCTTTCTGAAGACGCTTCCTCGTTTTTACCACCATCGACTGCTTCCATGTCATTCGGCTCCAATTTATCTCCTTTCACCAGGGTTATTTTGGCTATACTCTCTTGCTCGCTTTCAGATGTTTCATCGAGCCAGTTGTCTTGTTCTCCCATCAAGCCCAGTCCATCTTCTGTTTTAATCTGTCGTAATTTTCTAGAGTAGTACTCTTCACCCTTCTTTTTGGGTAGGAAGCAGTCTATAGCCGTGTGCCCAGGTTTGCTGCAGTTATAGCATTTGATTGGCTCGGCGCCTTTCTTACTATGGGAGTTGTGGAAGGGTGCCATTGATTGATTCGAAGTTTTAAGAATTTAAGCGTTGAATTCTTTTTTTTTTGTCTACACCCGAAGACTGTGTGATGATTTCGAAACTTCGAGAAAATGTCAAGTCTTTTTCTATAATATGCTTGAATGTTCTAAGTAGATCGTTGGATATGTGATCGTTGACACGTTTGTGGATTTGCTTTCAAAATTTTACAAGGACGTCGTTTCACCGATAAATTTGGACCTGGAAAATATATTATGAAAATTTTCGAAAAAAGGCCTAAAACAGACTGTAACTGTTGGGTTCAATTTTCCTTTTTTTTTATTTTTATTTTTATTTTATTTTACTTATTATTATTTTTTTTTTGTGATCAAGAGTGTTTAAGTGTGAATTTCAAAGGGTGATTTAGTGAGAATTGGATTTCCCGATTAAATTTTTTTGAATGATGAAGATTTCTTTTTTTTTTTTTACTAGAATTATAAGTTCTGAAATCGATAGCAAAAATCGGGCGAATTTGCAAAGTGAAGATTCACCGAATTTAATTTGGGCGAATTGCTGTTCAAAGAGGATCAGAATCGGGCGATTGTTTGTCAAAGGACTGAAATTCGCCGAGAGTTTCAAAATCGGGTGATTTGCAAATTCTAGCTACAGTACCAAATCGTGTGATTCAGCGATTCGTATTCCTACAATGAATTTACTGAAATCGGCCGATTTGCTCTATGAGGAACAAGTGAACTATTTATTAAAATCGTGCGATTTAGTGCGTGGAATTGAATTCGCTACAGTTGATTAGCTACAGTGAAATCGCTACAGTAATCGGGCGCTAAAGTAAACTTTGCTACAGTGAAATCGGGCGATTTTGCTATTTGCTACAGTGAATCGTCCGATTGAAATTGCTACAGTGAAATCGGGCGATTTTGCTACAGTAATCGGGCGAATTTGCTACAGTGAAATCGTCCGATTTGAAATTGCTACAGTAATCGTGCGAATTTGCTACAGTCTAATTGCTACAGTGATTTTGTGAAAACTCGTTTGCAATCGGACGATTACTTGAATTGCTACAGTGCTTTGATACAGTGATCGGACAAGTTGCTACAGTACGCGCGACTTGATGCTACAGTAAATCGGGCACTCGTTGCTACAATGAATCGCTACAGTGAATAGCTAAATTGAATCGGACGACCTGTTGCTACAGTAACCAATTCAAATCGGGCGCTACAGTAAACTTTGCTACAATATAGGGAATCGGGCGATTTGTTCATCTACCCGATTCTGCACTGAAAACTAACGAAAAACAGATTCGATTTCTACCCAAAGCTCACCCAAATCAATTGAAAAATGTTGGGTAATAACTTCAAATCACTCTAAAACTATCTAGTTAGCTCTTGAGCTTGTAAAATTAGTAAAATTAACTCAAAAACTCAAGAACAATGCAGAAATTCGAACTGAAAAAAAATACCCAAAAGTTTCTAAAATCTCATTCAAATCCGAACGTGTATGCTCTGATACCACTTCTTTGTCCTAGTATATCCAACTAAAACACATTTCTAGCATTTTAACCACGAAAATAATGGGAAGAATTTAACTTATCGTGGGGGCGTGCGTGCGTGTTCTTGAGAGGGGTTTGGAGCTTCTCTCACAAAAATTATTTCTGTATTTCTCACACACACTAGACCCTCAACTATGTGTTAGGGTTTTAGTACTTATACCACATGTTGGTATATTGTACTTGGGCCCTTGTAAGCCCATTACAAATAAGCTCACTAGGCTTTACAAATAAAAGCCCATTTTACTTAAATAAAATTACAAGGCTTAGATAAAATAATTAATTGAACACAATAAAATATTCCTAACAGGATGATATGCTGTGCTAAATGCCAAGTTCGTCCCCATCGCCTTTTGTAAACTCGTCCAGAATTTAGATAGAAACCGTGAGTCGCGGTCTGAAACTATCGTTAAGGGTGTTCCATGGAGTCTTACTATTTCTTGGATGTACAATTCTGCATACCGCTCCATGGTAAACGTTGTACTTATCGGCAGAAAATGGGCAGATTTCGTAAGTCGGTCTACAATTACCCAAATTGCGTCGTGTCCTTTCGCGTTCCTCGGCAATCCGCTCACGAAATCCATCGTTATATTGTCCCACTTCCACTCTGGAATGGGTAAAGGTTGCAGTGTCCCAGCCGGCCGCTGATGTTCTGCCTTAATTTGCTGGCAGGTGAGGCATTGGCTCACGAACGTTGCTACGTCCTTTTTCATTCCCGGCCACCAGTAGTTAGTCCTTAGATCCCTATATAGTTTCGTAGCCCCTAGGTGTACCGAATATGGTGTGGTATGTGCTTCCGTCATTATGACTCGTCTAAGATCCACGTCGTTCGGTACGTATAATCTACTTTTGTAGTATAAGCTTCCGTCGTCCCGAAATACGAAGTCCGTCGTCGACTGTTCAGTCTGCGCTCCCTTGGTTTTCAGGTAAAACTTGTCACTTTCCTGTGCCTTTCTGATCTGCTCCAGTAATGTTGGTTGCAGAGTCAGGGTTGCTAACTTCACCTCGACTTCTCCCAATGGTACGATCTCCACGTCGAGTGGTTGAAGTTCCGTGCTCACTGCTTTCCGACTTAGGGCATCCGCTACCACGTTCGCCTTTCCGGGGTGGTAGTTGATTACACAGTCGTAATCTTTCACCAGTTCCAGCCACCTTCTCTGCCTCATATTGAGCTCTTTCTGGGTGAAGAAATACTTTAAACTCTTGTGATCGGTGTAGATTTCGCATCTTTCTCCAAGCAAGTAGTGCCTCCAAATCTTGAGAGCGAAGACTACAGCAGCAAGCTCCAAGTCGTGTGTAGGGTAGTTCTTCTCGTACTCCTTCAACTGCCGTGAGGCGTAAGCCACCACATTACCGTTCTGCATTAGTACGCATCCTAACCCGTTCTTCGAGGCGTCACTATACACTGAGAACCCTCCTGTTCCCGTGGGTATCGTCAACACTGGGGCTGTAGTAAGCCGCTTTTTCAGTTCCTGGAAGCTTCGTTCACACTCCTCGCTCCATAGGAAAGGTGTGTTCTTTTTAGTCAACCTTGTCAGCGTAGAGGCAATTCTAGAGAAATCCTTGATGAATTTCCTATAGTAGCCCGCTAAGCCCAAGAAGCTCCGTACTTCCGTTACGTTAGTTGGCTGCGGCCTTTCTGGGTGAAGAAATACTTTAAACTCTTGTGATCGGTGTAGATTTCGCATCTTTCTCCATGCAAGTAGTGCCTCCAAATCTTGAGAGCGAAGACTACAGCAGCAAGCTCCAAGTCGTGTGTAGGGTAGTTCTTCTCGTACTCCTTCAACTGCCGTGAGGCGTAAGCCACCACATTACCGTTCTGCATTAGTACGCATCCTAACCCGTTCTTCGAGGCGTCACTATACACTGAGAACCCTCCTGTTCCCGTGGCTATCGTCAACACTGGGGCTGTAGTAAGCCGCTTTTTCAGTTCCTGGAAGCTTCGTTCACACTCCTCGCTCCATAGGAAAGGTGTGTTCTTTTTAGTCAACCTTGTCAGCGTAGAGGCAATTCTAGAGAAATCCTTGATGAATTTCCTATAGTAAGCCCAAGAAGCTCCGTACTTCCGTTACGTTAGTTGGCTGCGGCCAGTCACTAATTGCTTCGATTTTGCTCGGGTCCACCGAGATTCCCGCTCCCGAGACGATGTGTCCCAAGAACGCTACTTGGTCCAGCCAGAATTCGCACTTCTTATACTTGGCGTACATCTGCTTTTCCCTCAGTACTCCGAGTACTACTCGTAGGTGTTGTTCGTGCTCCTCCTTCGTCTTGGAGTAGACGAGGATGTCATCTATGAATACAATTACAAACTTGTCTAGATAGGCTTCGAACACCCGATTCATTAGGTCCATGAAGACCGCCGGTGCGTTCGTCAGTCCGAAGGGCATGACTAGAAATTCAAAGTGCCCGTATCTGGTACTGAACGCCGTTTTGGGAATGTCTTCTTTGCGGATTTTCAGTTGATGGTAACCCGATCTCAAGTCGATCTTGGAAAACACTGTGGCGCCTTGTAATTGGTCGAAGAGGTCGTCTATTCGGGGTAGTGGGTACTTGTTCTTGATCGTCAGCTTGTTCAGCTCCCTGTAGTCTCTCATCGAGCCATCCTTCTTTCGTACGAATAGAACTGGCGCACCCTGTAGGACCCCGGTCCCCGCAAATTAGGTCGGCCAATAAGTTACATATGTGACCAATGTAATTTCATGTTAATTTTCTATATGTTATATGCTCATGTGATGTTACGAATTTTACGCTCGTGAGTGTTACAAGTATTATGTGCAATTAAGTGCCAAGGATATGAATTCGTGATGACCCCAACCTAGGAAAGGAGAATTTTTCGAAAATAGTAAAGGAGAGGAAGATGCAATTTTAAATGGGCTAAGATTTCTTATGGACTAGGAACTTAATTATTATTGGGCTAGAACCTAATATTAGGCCCAAAGTGAGTTAAATCGGGATGGCACCGTACGAAGCACTCTATGGGCGTAGGTGCAGATCCCCAGTACATTGGGACGAAGTGGGCGAACGGGCAATGTTAGGTCCCGATATAGTACGAGAAATGATGGAAGCCATTTCTATGATACGAGAAAGAATGCGAACGGCACAGAGTCGACAGAAAAGCTACGCAGATAGAAGACGTCGACCACTGGAATTTGACGAAGGCGATATGGTGTTTGTGGAAGTATCGCCAATGATGGGCGTGAAAAGGTTTGGAAAGAAAGGAAAGCTAAGTCCTAGGTACATAGGACCATTCAGAATACTGAAAAGGGCAGGCGAGGTAGCATATCAATTGGAGCTACCTGCGTCACTAGTGCAAGTGCATGACGTGTTCCACGTCTCGACACTACGGAAATACCTAGCTGACCCAAACCACGTGCTAGGAAACGAGTCCTTACATCAACAATTGAAGCCGGATCTGAGTTACGAGGAGACTCCGGTGGAAATATTGATGTACGAGACTAAAAGACTAAGGAATAAAGATATTCCCTTAGTGAAAGTACTGTGGCGGAACCAACCCACGGAAGAAGCCACATGGGAACGGGAAGACGAAATGAGAATTCGTTACCCCGAGTTGTTTCACACGGGCTGATTTTGGGGGCGAAATCCTCCTTAAGGGGGCGAGGATGTAGGACCCCGGTCCCCGCAAATTAGGTCGGCCAATAAGTTACATATGTGACCAATGTAATTTCATGTTAATTTTGTATATGTTATATGCTCATGTGATGTTACGAATTTTACGCTCGTGAGTGTTACAAGTATTATGTGCAATTAAGTGCCAAGGATATGAATTCGTGATGACCCCAACCTAGGAAAGGAGAATTTTTCGAAAATAGTAAAGGAGAGGAAGATGCAATTTTAAATGGGCTAAGATTTCTTATGGACTAGGAACTTAATTATTATTGGGCTAGAACCTAATATTAGGCCCAAAGTGAGTTAAATCAAGTGGGGAGACAAGCCTTCCTCAAAATAAGGAAAACCCACGCCAACCTGTGCCTTACCCCTCATATCTAAATAAAATACCTAGCAAAAATTATCAAAACTCCATAAGCATACTTGAAAACTAACGAAAGCAAGGGAAGGAAAAGAGGAATGAGCCGAGACGAAATCCACACCATAAGCACCCCAAATTAGCTTAGGATCTTGAATTGGTAAGTAAACTTCCTTCCCTAAGCCTTTCAATTCGTAATTTTGGTAGTATGGGATGAATTAATGTCATTAATGCAAATTTTAGTCTAAGAAGGAATGCGAAAATCCTAAGTGTGAGGCATAAGCTCATGTTAAGGCCCCTACTTGGATAAATCAGTGTTGGGATTGCTCAATGTACGATTTAGGAACCATGCAATTGATTTCTCGAGATAGGAACCAACCGATTTTGGGTAGAGAAGGGATGGAATTGAAGAGTTTCGACTAGGTTAATGAGATAAATGTAGTTTCGATGGGATGAATTTTAGGGTTTCGATCGAAAGTGAATAGGGAATTAGAGAGTGCTATTAGCCAATGGACTTTCGATCGAAAGTAGGGAATTAATTCTAGAGTTTCGGACGACATTTGAATACATCCAAGTTCGATTAAATCAATTTGCAAGATAGTAAATTTAACAAGTCATGAGTTTCGACCGAAACTCATTTCATTACTTGAGTATCGATCGAAACCTCGTACCAAATCCATGCAATTGATCGAAAGCAACTTTGTTCCATGCATAGTTTCGTTCGAAACTCAGATGATGCCATGATGATGTAAGACTCGGCGAAACCCTCAAATTGATCGAAAGAGATCCTCAATGCATGTATAGTTTCGGGCGAAATGATGATAATGACGTAAGAATGATGAAATGGCGCAGCGAAACTCCATCAATTAAGCGAAACTAACATAGGCTAACCATCGATTTGAATTAGAATTTAGCATAAAGGAGTTTCGATCGAAAAGTTTGCTTTCGGTCGAATTAGATCTCGGCGAAACTTGTATGAATAAGCCAAATCAATCGAAACCTAAAATCTATCCCATGTGATTGATCGAAAGAGATAACTTGAAAGGGTTTCGGCCGAAAGACGAAACTCAACCCTATCAAGCCATCGATCGAAACTAGGGTTTAGGGTACAACAATTTAATTAAATCGAATCGGGCAAAGTAGATCTCAATAGCTAATCACTTTCGCCGAGCTTCTTATGCTAGGAATTTTAATGTTTGGACTTATAATTTAATCGGGAATAACAACTTAGGAGGGATTGAACACTTAGAAGTTTCGATCGAAACCGAATCACAATTTTGGGACTTTCGCCGAGACGTATGGGTGAAGCATTAATTTCCTAAGTTAACTTAATCGAGGGTAGGAAATCAAATGACTTAAGAAAAATTCAAATAAGGCAAATTGAACAATTTGGAGTCTAGAAAATTTGTACAAATCCAAATAATTAATAAGACGGAATTTAATTATCTCGACGAATCAGCCAAGGAAAACAAGGTACTAATACTTCAATAATTTTATTTAAAGGTCGAACTTAGGAGCGAACGAGGACGTACGCTAATTAAGCTTGGACCACAGGTAAGTAGAAATTCAACAACGACACGTAACTTGCCTGCGTTCCGAATTATGTGCTCGTGTGATTTATGTGAAAGATGCACGTTAAGACATGATTTAATTTTACGTATGATGTCATGGTTTGCATATGTACATGAGCATAGCATGAGCACTTGCACGCATGCGTTGCACGTAAGGCGCGAGGTATGAGCGTGCATAAGATCGCCTGTGTGCGATGTATACTCGCCGATATTGGCGTTGGTGTCGACTCGAATGAAGAGTCACGGCTACCCCTATGCGGCCATGGCGAATGAAGCCATAAGGCCTGTATAAGAGGCTGGGGGAATACCCCGTATGCGGGAGATGCAACCTGGAGGGTGCGGCCCGGGGCACACGCTGAGTAAGGGAAGATTCCTTCGGGTGACCTTCTAGCGTGTAAAACACTACCCGGAGGGAAGATTCCTTCGGGTGACCTCCGTGGTTAGTGGCCTCGGTGTTGGCTGCCAGTGAGAAGCGTCCGCGTGGAGGCCACACTGAGTAAGGGAAGATTCCTTCGGGTGACCTTCTAGTGTGAGAACCTCCACACTTGGGATCTCCATGATATGGCGCATAGTGGGATAGAAAGCCGAGGGCCCGAATGAAATAAGAGTATAAGAAAAAGAGTATGAGTCAGGAGAAGAGTAAGAGTACGAGTAGAAGTGTACGAGCGATAGAAAACGACGACGTGGATTGTCGATCGTTAGGACATGTGCATACATGCATAATTTCCGCTTACTGAGCGTCGGTGGCTCATTGTTTACGTTACGTGTTGTAGGTACAGACGATCACGGTACGTGATCCTAACGTTATGCGAGGCCAGTCTTTTGAAGCTATCCGGCTGCTTTTGAGGTAGGAGTGTGTGTATGGATGACGACCTGTGAAGGCCGGGCACATAGGGAGCTTTTGGCTGCACGCACACACACACTTGTATTTTGTGAAGACACGATTTCGATGATTTGTAGAACGAATTACGAATATTCTTTTGACATGTATATAAGACTTCCGCATGCACGTTTAAAATGAAAAATTTTATTCGCATTTTTACGTAACCCGCACGATAACAAAGCATTAACACTTAGATTTAGAACGGAATACTAGGGCGGGACGACGAGTCCTGACAGAGTGGTATCAGAGCTTCGGTCACAGGTCCTGTAGACTGTCCCTACACACACACTCAAAAGCGCGGAAGCGGCCTTGCTTGTAAGTATCATGTTATGTGAATTCTTTGTATTGTTTAATTTATTGGCCTTAGGAATTGTCAAGATAGGTAAAAATGGTAAGACTTAGGATGAAGGAAGTAGGGAGTCGGATCAAGGTAGGGACCCTAATAACCCTCCTGATAGCCGGGATGCTACCATCCTGCAACTGACTGAACTGGTCCGGCAACAGTCGGCCCAGATTCAGCAGCTGATCCAACAGCAAAACGCTGGTGGACAATCAGCCAACCTACCTTCCCCACCTAAACGAATTGAGATGATCGGGGAAAGGTTTAGAAAGCTCAACCCTCCCCTGTTTGAGGATGCGGTAGACCCCACGTCCGCTGAGGATTGGCTGAGGACGCTGGAGAACATGTTCCAGCACAGCCGCACCCCGGAGGCGGAAAAGGTCATGTGCGCTGCCTACCTGCTAAGGGGGAGCGCCGGACACTGGTGGGAAACCGTCTCAGCCGTCGAAAACCCCCTAACGATGAGCTGGGATAGGTTTAAGGAAATCTTCAGGGGAAAGTATTACACCGCCCCTGTCAGAGCACAACGGATGAATGAGTTCATCAACCTCCGCCAGGGAGCAATGACAGTGGCGGAGTACATCAGGAAATTCGAGCAACTCTCAAGGTTTGCCGCTCACATGGTCAGTACGGACGCGCTCAAGATCGAGCGGTTCATGGAAGGGTTGAAGCCCGAGTTATACCGGGATGTGAGTATGGCTGGGATCCAGGGAGCCACATACGCACAAGTGGCTGAAAGGGCGCTGGTGGCGGAGCAGGCAGAGGCTAGAATTGCTCGCGCCCAAGAAGCCAAGCGGAAGTTCGTACAAGGGCCGCAAGGGAGCGGAAGTAACCCAAAGCGACAGTTCACTCCCAAGGGTGGAAAGCCGAACTTTCAGAATCGACCAGGACCACCCCCACAGTTTAACCCCAACCAGGGTGGACCTCAGCAGGACCTACCCGTATGCCCTAAGTGTGTGAGGAGGCACACGGGAGTCTGCAACTCCCAAAATGCCGTCTGCTTCAAATGTGGCAAGACGGGCCACTATCTCAGGGCATGTCCGGAAGGTGGATCCGGAAGCCAAGCTGGAAACCAAGCAGCACCACCAAGGGTACCAGCCAGGGTTTTCACTATAACCTCCGAGGAAGCGGAAAATAACCCGGCAGTGGTGACAGGTACCCTTCTCGTCTATGAAACCCCCACATGCATCCTAGTCGACTCTGGGGCGACCCACTCATTTGCTTCCACTAAGTACGTCACAAGGGTAGGAGTCACGCCTCACCAAGCTGAGTGCGAATTTAGGGTTACAGTTCCGAACGGGAATCCTACCCAAACTAATCAAGTTTTACGGGATTGCCCAGTAGTGATCGGAGATCAGGAACTGCCCATAGACCTCATAATAATTCCCATGAATGATTACGAGGTAATACTTGGAATGGATTGGCTATCGAAGTACGGAGCTGTCATAGACTGCCACCGCAAGATAGTCACGCTCAATACGGATGGAAATAAACCCCTCAAGTTCGTAGGAACTAGCAAGGGAACCATGATCTCTAGGACATCAGCGCTGAAAGCCCAACGACTGATCAGATCAGGGTGCGAAGCCTATCTGGTATTCGCTATCACGGCGGAGGAGGATCCCACTCCGAAATTCGAGGAAGTGCCGGTAGTTAAGGAGTTCCCTGACGTATTCCCCGAGGAATTACCGGGACTACCACCCGAGCGAGAAATAGAGTTCGCCATAGATCTGGTACCTGGATTGGCGCCAGTATCTAAGACCCCCTATCGGCTAGCACCGACGGAGATGAAGGAGTTAAAGCACCAACTCGACGAACTCCTGCAGAAGGAGTTCATACAGCCGAGTTTCTCTCCCTGGGGAGCGCCGGTGCTATTCGTGAAGAAGAAAGATGGGTCTATGCGACTATGCATAGACTACAGGGAGCTGAATAAGTTGACGATCAAGAACAAGTATCCACTCCCTAGGATAGACGATCTATTCGATCAACTACAAGGCGCGACAGCTTTCTCCAAGATCGATTTAAGATCGGGCTATCACCAACTGAGGATCCGGAAGGAAGATGTCCCGAAGACGGCCTTTAGTACCCGTTATGGCCACTACGAGTTTCTGGTGATGCCATTCGGGCTGACTAATGCGCCTGCAGCTTTTATGGATTTAATGAACCGAGTGTTCAAACCCTACTTAGATAAGTTTGTCATCGTCTTCATTGATGACATCCTAATCTACTCACGGACGAAGGACGAGCACGAAGAACACCTGAGAACAGTTCTAGGAATACTACGGGAGAAGCAACTATACGCCAAGTTCAAGAAGTGCGAATTTTGGCTTGTCGCCTTCTTGGGGCATATAGTGTCAGGAGAAGGGATTTCTGTGGACCCAAAGAAGATAGAAGCTATTAGCAACTGGCCCAGGCCGACGAATGTGACGGAAATACGAAGTTTCCTCGGTCTGGCAGGATACTATAGGAAGTTTATAAAGGACTTCTCGAAAATAGCGTCGACACTGACGAGGCTGACCAGGAAGAATACTCCATTTCAATGGACCATGGAATGTGAACGGAGCTTCCAAGAGTTGAAAGAAAGGCTTACGACGGCCCCAGTTCTCACAATTCCATCGGGAACTGGAGGATTCACCGTGCGATGCGTCTAAGAACGGGTTAGGGTGTGTGCTAATGCAGAACGGGAATGTAGTAGCATACGCCTCTCGTCAACTAAAGGAGTACGAGAAGAATTACCCGACGCACGACTTAGAACTGGCGGCAGTGGTCTTTGCTCTCAAGAATTGGAGGCATTACCTCTATGGAGAGCGGTGTGAGATATACACTGACCACAAGAGCCTCAAGTACTTCTTCACGCAAAAGGAGCTGAACATGAGGCAAAGGAGGTGGTTAGAGTTAGTTAAGGATTACGACTGTGTAATCAACTACCACCCAGGCAAGGCGAACATAGTAGCCGATGCCTTAAGCCGAAAAGCAGTTAGTGTAGAACTGCAACTGCTAGAAGTAGAAGTCGTAAGGTTAGGCGAGGTTGAGGCGCAGCTAGCAGCCTTAACTTTGCAACCGACACTGCTGGAGCAGATCAATACAGCGCAAGGAACAGACGAGTTGTATGAGAAGATTAAGGAGGCACAACCGGAACAACCAACTGGAGACCTTATGATACGGGGAGACGAACGATTATATTTCAGGAATCGGTTGTATGTGCCAGACGACGCTGAACTACGATGGCTAATAATGACGGAAGCACACGCTACAGCGTACTCGGTACATCCAGGAGCAACGAAGATGTACAGAGACCTCAAGGAAAACTACTGGTGGCCAGGCATGAAAAAGGACATCACGACCTTCGTTAGTCAGTGCCTGACGTGCCAGCAGATTAAGGCCGAGCATCAAAGGCCGGCGGGAACCCTACAACCGTTACCCATTCCGGAATGGAAATGGGATATCATTACCATGGACTTCGTAGTAGGACTGGCTAGGAATGCAAAAGGGCACGACGCGATTTGGGTAATCGTCGATCGACTAACCAAGTCTGCCCATTTCCTACCAATCAGTACGACGTTTTCCATGGAACGGTACGCGGAGCTCTATATCCAAGAGATAGTGCGACTGCACGGCGTTCCATCATCGATAGTCTCGGATCGCGACTCCAAATTTCTATCGAAATTCTGGACGAGCTTGCAAAAGGCGATGGGAACGAAGCTATCTTTTAGTACCGCCTACCATCCGCAGACAGATGGTCAATCCGAGCGGACGATACAGACATTGGAGGACATGCTGCGAGCATGCGTACTCGACTTCAAAGGGAATTGGAGTAGGTATCTTCCATTGATCGAGTTCTCGTACAACAACAGCTACCACGTCACCATCGGGATGGCACCGTACGAAGCACTGTATGGGCGTAGGTGCAGATCCCCAGTACATTGGGACGAAGTGGGCGAACGGGCAATGTTAGGTCCCGATATAGTACGAGAAATGACGGAAGCCATTTCTATGATACGAGAAAGAATGCGAACGGCACAGAGTCGACAGAAAAGCTACGCAGATAGAAGACGTCGACCACTGGAATTTGACCAAGGCGATATGGTGTTTGTGAAAGTATCGCCAATGATGGGCGTGAAAAGGTTTGGAAAGAAAGGAAAGCTAAGTCCTAGGTACATAGGACCATTCAGAATACTGAAAAGGGTAGGCGAGGTAGCATATCAATTGGAGCTACCTGCGTCACTAGCGCAAGTGCATGACGTGTTCCACGTCTCGACACTACGGAAATACCTAGCTGACCCAAACCACGTGCTAGGAAACGAGTCCTTACATCAACAATTGAAGCCGGATCTGAGTTACGAGGAGACTCCGGTGGAAATATTGATGTACGAGACTAAAAGACTAAGGAATAAAGATATTCCCTTAGTGAAAGTACTGTGGCGGAACCAGCCCACGGAAGAAGCCACATGGGAACGGGAAGACGAAATGAGAATTCGTTACCCCGAGTTGTTTCACACGGGCTGATTTCGGGGGCGAAATCCTCCTTAAGGGGAGGAGGATGTAGGACCCCGGTCCCCGCAAATTAGGTCGGCCAATAAGTTACATATGTGACCAATGTAATTTCATGTTAATTTTGTATATGTTATATGCTCATGTGATGTTACGAATTTTACGCTCGTGAGTGTTACAAGTATTATGTGCAATTAAGTGCCAAGGATATGAATTCGTGATGACCCCAACCTAGGAAAGGAGAATTTTTCGAAAATAGTAAAGGAGAGGAAGATGCAATTTTAAATGGGCTAAGATTTCTTATGGACTAGGAACTTAATTATTATTGGGCTAGAACCTAATATTAGGCCCAAAGTGAGTTAAATCAAGTGGGGAGACAAGCCTTCCTCAAAATAAGGAAAACCCACGCCAACCTGTGCCTTACCCCTCATATCTAAATAAAATACCTAGCAAAAATTATCAAAACTCCATAAGCATACTTGAAAACTAACGAAAGCAAGGGAAGGAAAAGAGGAATGAGCCGAGACGAAATCCACACCATAAGCACCCCAAATTAGCTTAGGATCTTGAATTGGTAAGTAAACTTCCTTCCCTAAGCCTTTCAATTCGTAATTTTGGTAGTATGGGATGAATTAATGTCATTAATGCAAATTTTAGTCTAAGAAGGAATGCGAAAATCCTAAGTGTGAGGCATAAGCTCATGTTAAGGCCCCTACTTGGATAAATCAGTGTTGGGATTGCTCAATGTACGATTTAGGAACCATGCAATTGATTTCTCGAGATAGGAACCAACCGATTTTGGGTAGAGAAGGGATGGAATTGAAGAGTTTCGACTAGGTTAATGAGATAAATGTAGTTTCGATGGGATGAATTTTAGGGTTTCGATCGAAAGTTAATAGGGAATTAGAGAGTGCTATTAGCCAATGGACTTTCGATCGAAAGTAGGGAATTAATTCTAGAGTTTCGGACGACATTTGAATACATCCAAGTTCGATTAAATCAATTTGCAAGATAGTAAATTTAACAAGTCATGAGTTTCGACCGAAACTCATTTCATTACTTGAGTATCGATCGAAACCTCGTACCAAATCCATGCAATTGATCGAAAGCAACTTTGTTCCATGCATAGTTTCGTTCGAAACTCAGATGATGCCATGATGATGTAAGACTCGGCGAAACCCTCAAATTGATCGAAAGAGATCCTCAATGCATGTATAGTTTCGGGCGAAATGATGATAATGACGTAAGAATGATGAAATGGCGCAGCGAAACTCCCTCAATTAAGCGAAACTAACATAGGCTAACCATCGATTTGAATTAGAATTTAGCATAAAGGAGTTTCGATCGAAAAGTCTGCTTTCGGTCGAATTAGATCTCGGCGAAACTTGTATGAATAAGCCAAATCAATCGAAACCTAAAATCTATCCCATGTGATTGATCGAAAGAGATAACTTGAAAGGGTTTCGACCGAAAGAAAACTCGGCGAAACTCAACCCTATCAAGCCATCGATCGAAACTAGGGTTTAGGGTACAACAATTTAATTAAATCGAATCGGGCAAAGTAGATCTCAATAGCTAATCACTTTCGCCGAGCTTCTTATGCTAGGAATTTTAATGTTTGGACTTATAATTTAATCGGGAATAACAACTTAGGAGGGATTGAACACTTAGAAGTTTCGATCGAAACCGAATCACAATTTTGGGACTTTCGCCGAGACGTATGGGTGAAGCATTAATTTCCTAAGTTAACTTAATCGAGGGTAGGAAATCAAATGACTTAAGAAAAATTCAAATAAGGCAAATTGAACAATTTGGAGTCTAGAAAATTTGTACAAATCCAAATAATTAATAAGACGGAATTTAATTATCTCGACGAATCAGCCAAGGAAAACAAGGTACTAATACTTCAATAATTTTATTTAAAGGTCGAACGTTAGGAGCGAACGAGGACGTACGCTAATTAAGCTTGGACCACAGGTAAGTAGAAATTCAACTACGACACGTAACTTGCCTGCGTTCCGAATTATGTGCTCGTGTGATTTATGTGAAAGATGCACGTTAAGACATGATTTAACTTTACGTATGATGTCATGGTTTGCATATGTACATGAGCATAGCATGAGCACTTGCACGCATGCGTTGCACGTAAGGCGCGAGGTATGAGCGTGCATAAGATCGCCTGTGTGCGATGTATACTCGCCGATATTGGCGTTGGTGTCGACTCGAATGAAGAGTCACGGCTACCCCTATGCGGCCATGGCGAATGAAGCCATAAGGCCTGTATAAGAGGCTGGGGGAATACCCCGTATGCGGGAGATGCAACCTGGAGGGTGCGGCCCGGGGCACACGCTGAGTAAGGGAAGATTCCTTCGGGTGACCTTCTAGCGTGTAAAACACTACCCGGAGGGAAGATTCCTTCGGGTGACCTCCGTGGTTAGTGGCCTCGGTGTTGGCTGCCAGTGAGAAGCGTCCGCGTGGAGGCCACACTGAGTAAGGAAAGATTCCTTCGGGTGACCTTCTAGTGTGAGAACCTCGACACTTGAGATCTCAATGATATGGCGCATAGTGGGATAGAAAGCCGAGGGCCCGAATGAAATAAGAGTATAAGAAAAAGAGTATGAGTCAGGAGAAGAGTAAGAGTACGAGTAGAAGTGTACGAGCGATAGAAAACGACGACGTGGATTGTCGATCGTTAGGACATGTGCATACATGCATAATTTCCGCTTACTGAGCCTCGGTGGCTCATTGTTTACGTTACGTGTTGTAGGTACAGACGATCACGGTACGTGATCCTAACGTTATGCGAGGCCAGTCTTTTGAAGCTATCCGGCTGCTTTTGAGGTGGGAGTGTGTGTATGGATTACGACCTGTGAAGGCCGGGCATATAGGGAGCTTTTGGCTGCACGCACACACACACTTGTATTTTGTGAAGACACGATTTCGATGATTTGTAGAACGAATTACGAATATTCTTTTGACATGTATATAAGACTTCCGCATGCACGTTTAAAATGGAAAATTTTATTCGCATTTTTACGTAACCCGCACGATAACAAAGCATTAACACTTAGATTTAGAACGGAATACTAGGGCGGGACGACGGGTCCTGACACACCCCAGGGAGAAAAGCTGGTCCGAATGAATCCTTTTTGTAGGAGTTCATCTATTTGTTCCGTCAACTCCTTTAATTCGGTTGGCGCTAATCGGTATGGAGTCTTGGACACCGGTGCTGCTCCTGGCACCAGGTCGATGGTAAACTCGATTTCCCTGTCTGGGGGCAGTCCCGGCAAGTCTTCCGAAAATACGTCAGGGAACTCTTTAATCACGGGTACGTCTTCAAGTTTCGTGGGGGTATCTTCTTCTGCCTTCAGTGCGAACACCAGGTATGCCTCGCATCTGGAATTGACTAGTCGCTGAGCTTTTAATGCTGATATCCTCGGAGTGCCTCTCCCCTTCACTGTCCCCTTAAGGGTGAAAGATTCTCCCCCTTCTATGTTGAATGTAACTATCTTACGATTACAGTCTATCACCGCTCCATACTTTGAGAGCCAGTCCATCCCGAGGATCACTTCATAGTCGTCCATCGGGATGACTATCAAGTCTACAGGCAATTCTTTGTTACCGACTAGGATTGGGCAATTTCTTAATATTTGGTTAGTCCTAGTTGGTGCCCCACTTGGTATTGCTACGCTATACTCATAATCCACTCGCTCAGGCGTTACCCCGAGTTTCATCACATACTTCACATAGACTTAACACTTACTTGCAAGGCCGCTTCCGCTCTGTTGGGTGTGTTGTGTGTGGACAGTCAACAGAACCTGTAACCGAAGCTCTGATACCACCCTGTGGCGACCCGACCTCCTAATCACATATTCTAGCGTGTTCCTATGCACCTAGCGAGTTGTGAGTAGCAAATTTCATCAGAAATGCGTATAAAAATTTTTCATCTTCCATCTACGTAATGGAAACATCGTTCTATACAGGACAAAAGAATGCATGTCGGACATTTTGCTCCAGACATGGTCTAACTACAAAGGTGAAGGCGTGTCGGCACAGCAAAAGCTCCTATGCGCCCGGCCTCACAGGTCGTCATCCACACACACACGTCCACCCCAAAAGCAGCACGAAGCTTCAAAAGGTCGGCCTTGTCTTTCAACACGATCACATACCGTGGTCGTCGGTGCCTACAACACACAACATAAGGAATGAGCCACCGAGGCTCAGTAAGCGGAAATCATGCATGTATGCACGTGTCACTCCCCTGGAAAGGCAATCCACGCCGATGCACACAACACTCAGCAAAGGCGGTCCGCGCCAATGCTCCTAGTACACGTACTAGTACCACTCAGGGCCCACGACGCACTTACTATGCACCACTAAGAGCTCAATGTCCTTAGTAGGATCGTGACAGCGACCCACGCTGGGTAGCCTACGCTAGGTTTCCCTAGGTCGCACCCTCCCAGGTCGTCCCCTCTGTCATACGGTACCCCACGCTAGCAGCCTACGCTAGGATTCCCCCTAGGTCGCTCCTTCCAGGTCGCTCCTTCCGCAAATAGGGCAGTTGCCTACGCCAGACAGCCTACGCTAGCATAGCTAGGTCGCTCCTTCTTGGGTCGCTCCTCCTGCCTCATCATAAATACCGGCATCGTACGCCGTATAGGGTGCCATAGAAGTCGTCTGTGACTCAACTGCGAGTCGACACACCGGCCTGGTAGGAGGCCATTGACGTGATCGATCAGTGCACTACCGGCGTAGCTAGCCGCGAGACTTGGGTGTGGCCTCCCAGTAGTCTATTGCGCACGGGGGTGTCGAGCCTAACCTAGAGCCTGTGTTGTGTGAAATAGGAATGTGGGAAAAGAAGAGTGTATTATATCATGTTGTGAGATATTGAGATTGGGGTTGAGTGCACACTTGCATACATGCACTTTACTCACCTACTGGGCAAATTGCTCAGTGTTTAAGTGTTGTAGGTACTGAGTCTGACGCTGATATGCGTCGAGACTGAAGCGGCTGGTGGCGGTGCTCCACGAACTTTTGAGGTCGGGGCGGTACATGGATGAAGACCTGTGGAGAGGCTTTAGGACTTCTGTTTCTTTTAATATTTTTGGTGCTTCGGCCCATGTACAGAAATAACGATGTAGACGGATGTTTATAGTATTGTATATTATTTTAGAAAAAAGTTTTAATTAGACGGGCCTTCCGCGGCTTACGTTGCAAAAATCCGCCACTAATCCTAATTAGAAAAGCAGGGTCGCCACAGAGGCTCTTGGTCATCACCCAAAACTGCTGTAGGTAGACCATCGACACGGAGGCTGTCACTGTAAGAGCATGCCACAGTGGATGGCCTTGCAGTATGGACACGATGATGTCGTCTGGGCACCGGAAGGTGGTCAGATCTAGTTGGAAGTTCGTGTCCTGTACGTTAAGGTACATAGCCTTCTCGTAGATGTGGTTGTAAGTAGGGTAGTGATCCATCTGAAATATTCATGAGAAATGTAGATCATTAGTTCAAAAATTTTGAGTCGAAGTTCAATATCTATCACACCATAATGATGTCCCTATTAATAACATGTTTGATAAAATTGTAGTGGAAATATAAATGCACATATAGGTCATATAGAGTGAACTTTTTGAAGAAATAATTTTATTTCGACATATGTATGTAGGTTCAAAAAAACATTGGTCGAAAATTTTCCCAAGTGTTAAAGTACTATTCACTCCGTGCTTTTTGTCGCGCGAGAATTGAAATTCTCAATTGAATTGCCTAAATGTGATTTTGAACTGAATATTTGCAATGGAAAATTTTATTCGCTAATGAAGGCTACGGTGAAAAGAACTTAGAAAATTTTCTAAGTTTTTGCGCTCAAGATACGATACTGTAGCCGAGTCGGGAAAAATTTTCTGTGTAAATTTACGATCGAGAAATTAGATTTCTAAGTAAATTTACGATCCAAAAATTTTTCGCGCGTGAATAAAATTTTTCGATATGAAAATTAACGAGCTAGAAAGTATTAAAGGGTTTTTCGCTGCAAAATTTTGCGATCGAGAAAATTTTATCGTCGAAAAATAACGCAGAACCGAAGTTATATTCACTCAAAATGATCAAGAAACATCGAAACTAGCCTATTATGCAGTTTTTATCCCAGATTATACTTAGAGATGATCTAAAATACTGCAAACAAGTGTTGGAGTTGAGAATATGAACAGTCGTGAAATAATCACATAATCATGCGAAATATTCCAAAATACAGATGCAAATGTAGTTTAAATACACGATAATCCCTAAAAGAAGTCAAATCTACCTTCTAAAGACGAAAATCAGATGAAAAATCGAAAGATTTTGAAGATTTTGACGTTTGTCTTTTGAGAGAAGAAGTTTTCCGCACGAGAATTTTGACTGTTGATGGTTTGCGATCGAGGGTTTTAGCGTGTATTTAGTGATTTTTCGACTGCAAGTAATGATTTCGTTTAATTCGGGCCGTTTAGACGTTTTTTGTGAGACTCAGTGAATTTAAAGCCCATTACTATTTACGATCGGGAAACTTACGATCGAGAAACTTACTTTGTTTACTAGTTTAAATTTTCGCTCGACAAAATCCAATCGAAAATTTTCATTTGGTTCCTGTTTAAATTTTCGCTCGTCAATTTTCAAAGCGTAAATTACCACTTGGTCCCAAATCAATTTCGCTCGAGAAACTGTGAATGAAAATTGCAAAATTTGTCCGAATTTCTCGATAGTAAGTTTTTCATAATATTTCAGATTGACCCTAAATTTTGAGAAACCACAAAATTACTCCTTCTAAATGTAAACGAAAGTGCAATTAACTCCCTGCATTTTCGAAGAAATGACATCTCGCTCCAAAATTGATATTCGAAAATCTGCAATACTTAGAGCAACATGTCGAGACTATTAGAGTTAATTAAGAAGTAATTGGTCTATTAAGGCTTCCCCTTAATTGTTTTACCATTATCTTGAGTTCACAATCATGAAAATTTGTGAAGTCCTCCTTATTTAAGCATTGTCCTCAGCGAATCAAAACGAGAATTTCTGCAATACTTGAAGAAAGAACATCAAAAGTATTTGGAGCTCGAAACATGGAATCATTGTAGATGCTCCCCCTCAAATAGTGCACCAGTATCAATTCATCACATAATCATGCAAATCAATACAAGTAACAATCATTATTACACGCAATTAATCACTTTAGACTAGATACATGTTCCCCTAAACATGTGATAAAGATTTGCGCGAGGGTATGAGAAAAATAAAATATTCGCATTTTGATCATTCAATACCAATGCAAGTTAAATTTGCATTCAAAATGTGCGATTTTTTTAATCATATGTATATATATATATATATATATATATATATAATTTTCCTATGCAATGTTAATATTATCAATAGTATGGGGTCAGATTATTTTGCTACGATCATTGTCACGCCTAAAATTTCACAAGACACTTGAACAGATCACATACTGTCAAGTCATCTCGTCAAACTACAGTCGTAAGTTCATTGAATGATCCATTTCGACAACTCTCACTGGGTTCACTCTAGCACTCGATTATTTTTGCTTTGGGATGATTATATTTATATCACTACAGTCAACACAAGCAATCGTAAGTCAATTTACCTGTGATCGAGGCGTTTTTAGTCATTTCACCTTTGCGAGAGATCGTCGATGTGGAATCATAGAGACTGTGAAAGGTTTTAATTTGGTTCTGACTAAGAAGGGAATGATAGTTTTGGAACTGTGGATTAGAGATTTGTTCATTTTCTTCGTCATTCTCCTCCTTTTGCCATTTTTGTCTTTATTGTTTATTATTCTTCATCCTTTAATGATTTTTCTTCGATTCAGTAGGCACTTGCTCAAGCTGAAGCTCCGCTTCTCTACGAGGCTGAGAGATTGTCTAAGGCGAAGATCTTCTTGTTCGTTCTCGGGCCGATACCGCACTCATTTTCTCTTAATCCCTAGTGAGGTTTCAGAGATTATCTATTTGAAGAAGTTCACAGTTGTGGAATTCGAACCCAAGGCCGCTCGTTGTCTCGATGTAAGACTGGATAATCGTTGGAGAAGTTCACTTCGTGGTGCTCCTCTTTCCAGCCGTTCTGACGAGTGTACGAGATTATCTATGGAGAAGTTCGCAGCAAGATCCATACCCCCTTCTAATGATATGAGATTGTGATAGTCGAGGGGCATGTTCTTTTGGACTGCTTTTTGTGCGTTGAGCATTCCTCGTGTGCGTTTTCCACCTTCTTTTGTCATCTTTTTCTTTGTCGTCTCTTTTTCTCCCCCTCCTTTTCTCGATTGCATATCCCATCGAAGACTTAGGTGTTCGGTTTAAGGCTCAAAGAATTTTCAAGTGAAGAAAATGATATTAGAGAAAGCTCAAAATGGATGACTAAAGGCTGTATTAAAGGATTGAAATTTTATATATGTAAGGTCAAGTGAGGAATTTCCTAAGTGCTCTAATGATTTCCTAAGGATCTAACTAAAGGCGAGTATGAATCCAAGAATCACTAGTTAAGACAAGCAATTGATGCGTGACTCGCTCAAGAATAAATCAATAGAAAGGAAAAATAACAGGCTAGAATCCTCACTTATGTAAAGTGGCTTTGTGTCTAGTAGAGCAAACTAAATGAGCTTTAGACACAAGAATGCAAATTAGACTGACAAAATTAAGTAAGCAATCAGTAGTATGCCAAGGAAATCTAATTGTGACGTAGATCGAGCACCCTAAAGATTTCTTCATTCCCCTATATTATAGGTGTATTGTATAGTTTATTATTGTATATGTATTTATTATTATTTTTGTTTATTTATTTTTAGTAATTTTCATCATCACGCAAGATAAGACAAATAAGCATGGAAAACACATAGAATAGAGCACGTGATAGCACAAAAGATCAGGTAATGCACATATCACGGGAGATTCAACATGCCTAATTTTCCGACAAGGAATTGGAATCGTTTTTCATCCAATGCCTTGGTGAAAATGTCAGCTAGTTGATATTCCGTGTTTACAAAGTACATGTCAATGGTGCCTTTTTCTACGTGATCTTTGATAAACTGATATCTAATGTCTATCTGTTTCGTGCGTGAATGGTGAACAGGATTGGACGTAATCGCAATGGCACTTTGGCTATCACTATATATGGGTATATTATTTAAATTGTACCCATAATCGCGAAGCTGAGTCCGCATCCATAGCATCTGGGAGCAACAGCTGGCGGCTGTGACGTATTCAACTTCAGTCGTCGAAGTTGAGACGCAATTTTGCTTTTTGGACGACCAGCAGACTAGCTTTTCGCCTCGAAATTGAGCGCCACCGGAGGGGCTTTTCTTGTCCATTCGGTAAACTGCATAATCAGCGTCAGTATAGCCGATAAGTTTGACGTTCGTACCTTTAGGATACCATAGTCCTAAGGTAGTTGTTCGCTTAAGGTAGCGAAGAATACGCTTCACCGCGAGCATGTGGGATTCTTTGGGATCGGCTTGGAAACGGGCACAAAGACAAGTGGCAACAAGATATCCGGCCGACTAAAAGTGAGGTAGAGAAGAGATCCAATCATGCTGCAATAGAGTGTGATGTCAACCGATTTTCCTGTGGGATCGGCATCCAACTTGCAGCTTGTTGACATGGGACTGCTGAGAGGTTTGCTCTGATCTTGATGGAACTTTTTCAGGATGTCCTTAATGTATTTTGATTGACTGATAAATATCCCATCATCGAGCTGCCTGACTTGAAGTCCTAGAAAGAATTGCATCTCTCCCATGTGGCTCATTTCGAATTTACTCTTCATGAGATCTCCAAACTTCTTGCACAGCCGTGGATTTGTTGAGCCGAAAATGATGTCGTCGACGTAAACTTGGATGACCATCAGATCCTTGTCTTGCCATTTGATGAAGAGGGTCGTATCAATTGTTCCTCGAATAAATGCAGACATTAGAAGGAAGTCACTTAAGACATCATACCAAGTACGTGGGGCTTGTTTTAGTCTGTACAGAGCTTTATCCAAACGATAGACATGATCGGGATGTTCCTTATCAATGAAGCTGTCTGGCTGAGCGACGTAGACCTTCTTCTTTGAGTACGCCATTGAGAAAGGCGGTTTTAACGTCCATTTGATAGACCTTGAAGTCTTTATGAGCCGTGTAAGCCAATAAGAGACGAATGGTTTCTATTCGGGCAACAGGAGTATACGTTTAGTCAATGCCTTCCTGTTGGTTGTATCCCTTTGCAACTAATCGAGCCTGGTTCGGGATCACTTCACCATCTTCAATCTTTTTGTTCTTAAATACCCATTTTGTCCCAATGATAGTTTTCCCAAGCGGACGTGGTACTAATTTCCACACTTGAAGATGTACGAATTGGTTGATTTCCTCTTGCATTGCAATTATCCAGTCCGCGTCTTGTAGTGCGTCTGCTACCTTAGTAGGCTTGTTTTTGCTTAAGAAACAGCTGAAAAGACTGTGTTGATGTCGTGTCCTTACTGCACTCGAAGGATCGCCAATTATCTGATCAACCAGGTGAGCTCTAGTCTACCGGCGCTCACGTAGCAAAGCTAAAGATGATGCATCAGCCATTTGTGGGCCTAGATTTCCAATGATTTCCGATTGGTCAATCGTGTGAGGAAGTTCCAAATCTATATTGAGTGGGAGTGATCTGATGATTCTTTCTCAACACCCACGCTAGGTTCTTCATTGTTCTGTGGCAAATCTGAATCGGGTGAGGTAGGAACTGTTGAAGAACTTGGTACATCAGCCACGTCGTATGTAGGATTAACGGTGACTGGCGGATGTAGAGGCTCAAAGAGGGAATCCAAGTCTTCCAACACAAGTCTTAGAGCTTCGTCTAACGGTGATTGCTGAGTTGTTGCCATCTCCTATTGGTTTTGTGCCAACACACCAGTGAATACGGGTTCTGAGATGTTGTTTTCAAAAGCCAACGGGTTAGCACGGGTCCTGAACTGTTCTGTTCAGAAGCCATCGGGTTGAGCACGGGTCCTGAACTGTTCTGTTCAGAAGCCATCGGGTTGAAAATGGGTCCTGAACTGTTCAGTTCAGAAGCCATCTCGTTCACTTCGTGAAAAGTGACGTTATAGCTTTCCTTAATCGTGTGGTTGGACTTGATGTATACTCGGTACGCTTTTGATGTTGAAGGATACCCGACGAAAGTTGCTTCGAATGCTTTAAGGTCGAACTTTGCTCGCTGCTCTCTGTCGTTCGCCACAAAGCACTTGCACCCGAAGACTTTAAAGAATGAGATGTTGGGTACTCTCTTATTCACAATATCGTATGGAGTCTTGTTGAACAGTTTGTGAACCACAGTCCTATCTTGGGTAAAACAGGCGGTATTTACTGCTTCAGCCCAAAGAAAGTGTGGAAGGTCGGAATGGATCAGCATTGTACGAGCGGCTTCCACTAGGGTTCTGTTTTTCCTTCAACAACACCATTTTTGTTGAGGTGTCTTTGTGGTTGAGAATTGTTGACTAATTCCAAGTTTCTAGTAAAACTCGCTGAGATATTTATTCTTGAACTCAGTGCCGTTGTCTGTTCGAATTACTTGAATAGTTTGTTGCAGCAGATTCTGAGTTGTGTTCACAAAGTTGATAATCATGTCCCCTGTCTCATCTTTGGTTCGGAGGAACTTTGTCCAAGTGTAGCGAGAGAAGTCATCGACGATCACTAGCATGTAGTTGCGTCCATTGATACTCTGTGTCTGCATCGGCCCACAGCGGTCCATGTGGATTCCAATGGACAAGAGGTAGACGCAATTTGCTTGACATGATGAGACGCTCGCTTCATTTTTCCTAATTGACAAGCCGAACATTGATGCTCCTTTTGTCGTAGTATAGTTGGAAGACCGTGAACCAACTTTTTCGTAGAGAGACGTTGGAGAGCTTTCATATTCAGATGAGACATTCGTGATGCCATAAGCTGTTCCTCTGAATCACAGTCTGAGAGATGAGTCATACAGCTGTCGAGGGCCGCACAGACGTCAGGTTGATCGTGTAAAGATTGGATTTCCGAAGTCCGTAAAGGAGTTCTGTGTCCCGACTGACCAAAATTTTGCACCGGTCAGCGTGAAAGACCACTTGAAATCCTTTATAACATAATTGGCCTATGCTGAACAAGTTATTGCGGAGGCCTTCAACATAAGAGACATCTTTTATTGTTTGATTGTCCAAAATAATGTCCCCACATCCAAGAATGAGAGCTGAGTCATTGTTTTCGAATATGACTTTGCCGTTCGGTCGGTCTTTTTAGTTGCTCAACAACTCTTGTTTTCCAGTCATGTGTGTGGAGAAACCAGAGTCGAGGTACTACACATGATGGATCTGCAAAAACAAGTTTAGAGAGCTTTAGGTACCCACTTAAGAATGGATCCTCTCAGATTAACAGATTTAGTTTTAGGTTCAGATATGATTCCTAAAGTATTACTTGAGGGAGTTTTAATAACCCAAGTCACTTTCGTAAAAGTGGTTTTCGGTGTTGGCTCTTTAGGTGACTTGTCCATTTCGACTTTTGTCGTCCTAGGCGGGGATTGAGGAACCCATTTGGGTTGAATCTTGCAGGGAAGGTTAATTTCAGCACGTACAAATGCTTTCGTAGGCTAGGCTGAGGAAAAGATCTTTTCTTTTGATAATCTCCTAAGGTGCTTGGGGGACTCAATCTTTACGGGATACCTGTGGCGACCCGACCTCCTAATCACATATTCTAGCGTGTTCCTATGTGCCTAGCGAGTTGTGAGTAGCGAATTTCATCAGAAATGCGTATAAAAATTTTTCATCTTCCATCTACGTAATGGAAACATCGTTCTATACAGGACAAAAGAATGCATGTCGGACATTTTGCTCCAGACATGGTCTAACTACAAAGGTGAAGGCGTGTCGGCACAGCAAAAGCTCCTATGCGCCCGGCCTCACAGGTCGTCATCCACACACACACGTCCACCCCAAAAGCAGCACGAAGCTTCAAAAGGTCGGCCTTGTCTTTCAACACGATCACATACCGTGGTCGTCGGTGCCTACAACACACAACGTAAGGAATGAGCCACCGAGGCTCAGTAAGCGGAAATCATGCATGTATGCACGTGTCACTCCCCTGCAAAGGCAATCCACGCCGATGCACACAACACTCAGCAAAGGCGGTCCGCGCCATGCTCCTAGTACACGTACTAGTACCACTCAGGGCCCACGACGCACTTACTATGCACCACTAAGAGCTCAATGTCCTTAGTAGGATCGTGACAGCGACCCACGCTGGGTAGCCTACGCTAGGTTTCCCTAGGTCGCACCCTCCCAGGTCGTCCCCTCTGTCATACGGTACCCCACGCTAGCAGCCTACGCTAGGATTTCCCCTAGGTCGCTCCTTCCAGGTCGCTCCTTCCGCAAACAGGGCAGCTGCCTATGCCAGGCAGCCTACGCTAGCATAGCTAGGTCGCTCCTTCCTGGGTCGCTCCTCCTGCCTCATCATAAATACCGGCATCGTACGCCGTATAGGGTGCCATAGAAGTCGTCTGTGACTCAACTGCGAGTCGACACACCGGCCTATATCGGCGGGTCTCCGTCGCATACAAGCGACATAATAGAATGCACACTCAGTTCCACGACCCTCCCTCACGAGTTCGTGTGTGCATGTGAGTATGCATATGCAGATGCAAGTAAACGTAACATTACTTACCACTTTAAAATGCTTCAATCAATTTTCACGAATTCATGAAACCACGTAGGCACGTAAACACGCAATTTAGGCACATAAAACAAGTTGTGTGTCGTAGTTGGATTTCTACTTACCTGTCGTCCGAGCGTACTTAGTGTTCTCCTCGTTCGCTCCTGACGTACGACCTTTAGACATAAATATTGCCGTATCAGTGTTACGCCTCTATTAATTAGTTAGATCGAACTAATTTATCGACTACGTTTATTTTGTTAGACTCTAGGTCGTTAGCTTCTATTCTAGATCGAGCCCCTTGCCCCGTAATTTCTAAGTGAAGTTAATCAGTTTCGTGACCTAATGAATTCGGTAAGGGTTAGGTTGTCGTTAATTTTCAATTCACTCGATTTTAGTTCATCTTTAATTCGCTCGATTTCACGTACGAAATGGTTGAGCAATTCGGCCGATTTAAGGTCTTCAATAGGTAGAAATCGCACGATTATGGCTTGCACGAAATCGCCCGATTTAGGGCTTGTTGAACTCGTTCTAGGCGATTTGTTCTCCTCATGCCACGTGTTATTTCAGTTTAATTCGCCCTATTTGTTCCCAATCAATTTGGTTCGCTCGATTCCATGCATGGAGTGCCTAAGGAGATTCGGCCGATTTGGAAATCGCCGCGTTTCCTCGTCATCGTGACGTCACGATTAGCCCGATTTGTGGAGTTTGCATGGCAATCGATTTCGCCCGATTTCCTTTGTATTCAAAGTGCCTGATTGGTGTTCGTTGCACTTAGTTTCGGCCGATTTGGGTTGTATATGAAATCGTCCGATTTCATGCGTACAGGCTCACGCCCGATTTGTTAGCCCTCATGTTCATTTCGATCGATTTGTCAAACAACTATAGTCGCCCGATTTGTTATCTAATTTCCCCGAAATCGCATTCCTAGTTCGATCTACCCCAGACTTTCCTCAGTTATAAGGCTTTATTCTTCCTCACAAAACATCGAACACTACCTTAAGATCTTCTCACGCTAAAGTAATGATATTAGGGCAAGTTAAATTAGCCACAACCAAGTAAACCTCAAGGAGACCCTAAACTATGATTTCGTAACAAGTCCTAGGGCTTTTGCCGCCTATGGTATATTCAAGTTCCTAAATCCCCTATATCTTAAACATGTTTTAACACCTAGTAATGAAATCAAAGTAGCTTAAAGTGGTAAATTCACTTACTCAAAATCCTAAGCAAGTTGGAGTGGTCCATTGGGATGAATTCTCTCGGCTCCTTCTCTTTTTCTTTCTTGGCTTTTTCGTTGGTTTTGGAGTGAAAATGGTGAAGATTGAATTGTTTGGATTAGATATTTATCATAGGTTATAGGGTGGAATTAGAGTTAACGTGGTCCTCCTCATTTTGAGGAAAAGTTGTCCCTCACTTGTTTTGTTATAAGTTGGGCCTAGTGTTAAATGTTTTTGTCCCAAGTTTACATGTTGTATGCTAATTATCTCAAATCGCCCGATTCCCCATTAAATTACCCGGCGAATTTTTACCTTTCGTATACGAGGAAATCACCCGATTTGAGCTTCTCTTGCTAGGCGATTTCCAGCATTTCACCCAAAATGAGATCGCCCGATTTCAGCATCAAATGATTTACTATTTGTTGGTCCCGAAATGCACCAAACAAGGAATCAAAGAGGCTAAATGGAATGAAGAAGGGAGAGTTTCTCACCTTTGAGTGTGTGTAGTGTGTGAAAATAAGAGTAAGCCTTTTTATCTTTGATTACCATTCAAAGTGAGTTGGTAAAACCTTATATACCACATTAACCCTAGGTATATTAAGGCCCAATCACTAATAATACAAAAATTACTATCTAGTCCAAAGCCCAAGCTAAAGATAATTACATAATTAATCCCAAGACTTAAACTATTGACACAACCAATTAAATATCCTAACAATCTCCCCCTTTGTGTCAATTGTTGGGAGTCTTGAATCTTGGGCGTTGGGATGGTGGATTACCGTGTGAGTGTTTTGCGAAGCCCTAGCTTGAACTCGAAGGCGCGGAGATTCCTTCGAAGAACCATTCTATCAGCTATAGCGTCAATGAGCTTCGCGAACTTGGATAGGCAGAGGGGATCTTCTTCTGAAAGTATGCGGCAGATCTTCATTAGTTTGTCTTGGATGATGGTGAGCGTTCCATCCGAGAACTTTGCCACTTCAGAGCAGCGCAGCATCCTCATCTTTCCCTTATAGTTCGAGTAGACGACCGCCGGATCGTCTCCGTCGATCACATCGCCCTCTCGATAGTCGTCCGCGTTTTTGAAAGATGGGCGAGTCAGATTCACCTTCTTTAGGTTGTGCTCCACCGCCATCTGCAGATCATGGGTGGCGAAGAATCTGACCTGTCGGAGCATGTGGCGTTTGATAGCCACATATCCCATGGTGACCGGTTCAGCACGTATGAGATGTCCAGAACTTCTGAGGACGAGTCTGAACTGCTTCATGGATTCCAGCATGCTGTACAGGTCGCCCAGGCGCAGAAACTTGAAGCCCGCCTCACTGACTTCACAGTAGCTCTCATCTTGCCTCATTACCGTGAATACTGGGTAATGGACAGGTCCTTTGGATTCTTGGCGAAGGTCAGTGACTTTGCAGATGGGGGCCCGACTCATTTCCTGAGCGATGTTTTCCTCATCGGATAGCGTCCTATTTGTGCATTTGTGGCACAGAAGGCTCCATCGATAGAGTTGCTTCTTTCTCTCGCTCCAACTTTGGATGTTCATCAGCTCATACTCGTCGAAGGTGGTGATGATCTGCTCCTTGCGTCGCCAGATCCTCTTCCTGATCTCTTCTTGAAACGGTGCGGTGATCTTTTTGTTTTCCCACGGTGCTTCCGGTATATCCACCGTGGGTGCATCCGTTTGAGCAGCAGGGGCCTCAGTTTGCTGCGCTTGGAATTGCAGGATGTCCTCAAGCTCGGCCGGTTCAGCGTCGTACTCCTCTCCGTCCTCGTTGTCTGCTGTGTTGATCAGCGTTAGTGAGGCTTCCATTAGCAGACGTCGAGCGTTTTCCACCAGCTTCCTGGCTGCTACTGCATCGACGGGTGTGTACAGCCATTCATCGTTGAAGATGTAGGCTTCGATCTCGTTCTGTGCGCAGTAGACGTCCTCGGGAGCTATGTTGGGGTCGGTGTTGAGAGGAGTGTCGCTGTGTGGTGGCGAGGGCGTTGTTTCGGAGGAGTTTGTGGATTGTGGGGATGGTTGTGGTGGAGATTCAGGTGGTGAGATGGTTTTGGCGAGGATGATTTGGGTAACGGGTGGTATAGATGTGGTGGTGGCCTCTAATGTCGATGTGACAGTTAGAGGTTCTGTGTTGGTGGGTGGAGACGGTGTGGAGATGGTCTCTAACGCTGATGTGACGATTAGAGTTTCGGAGACGGTGATGGGTAGTGGTGAGGGTGATTTGGTTAATGACTCGGGGTTAATGGGATGGGATTTTTGGCTAGTGGGGTGTGAGGTTTCTGTTGCGGGTGTCGTTTCAGGTCCAGAGGAGGAGATCGGCGTCGATTGTATGAGTCCTTGAGATTGTGCGCCTAGCTGCCTATTTATCTCCCCCTCGCGGCGATCTTGATCACCGTCTTGATCGTCGCGCCTGATCCCGCTAGTCTCGCCTTGAGCGCGGCAAGACAATGGTTGCGTCATTATCTTCTTCATCTGCTGTTCCTCCTCGTCAAGTTCCGTCATTGACTCGAAGCGAGCTCTGAGGATGTAGAAGAGCTCCTTGGCGGAAATGGAGGAGAGAACAGCTTCTGCGTCCTCATTTTGCTTTGGTGGTGGCGTCTCCGGGGCCACACCTTTGCCTTTATCGACCGTGGATGCTTCGAGACGCGCGTAGACTTTATCTAAAATTGACGCCTCAAGAGTCTTTGCAAACTCTTGAAGACGTGTCTCTAGCGCTGTCTCGGTGACGAATTGGGGTAAAGTAACCAGGTTGGAATCACGGAGAAATCCAACTGACACCGACTCGGTGAATATCGCCGATCGGCCGCCCGTTTGCACAGGTCTGGAAAAGACGGGGTCACTCAGACTTCCCGTTAGCATCGTCGATGAGACAGACTCAATCGAATGATGGCCTAGGCTCACGGTTGTTGTGATGTTGGCCGTGCTAGGTCTTCCGCTCTCAGTCACAGAGACATCAGCGAGCGTTCTGACAGAGTCACGAAGACTCTGTGGTGCGGTAAGAGGTGTATGTGTCCTAGAAATGGGAGAAATTATGGGGAGTGAGGGCACTAGACTCGATGTGCCTGAAGAGGATGCAGTCTGAGGCGAGAGACTGCTTGTTTCAACATCGATCACCTCCAAGTGGGATGTCGATGGTATAAGTGGCTCCTCGTGCAATGAAATATCTTCCTGTAGAGAGGAAGATAAGTGGATTGGTGGGGACGTTTGCGTGGTTGAGCCAGATGCCATGACTTCTACTCGGGAGGTGAACACATCACCTCCTGTACCTAATGGTTCGGCTCGGCTTATTTGTGGCTGAGGAGGTCGATCGTGTTTTTGTTTCGATCGACGCTCCGTGGGACGGCTTACGTCATCCTTACGCGCCCGTTTTTTCGGAACGCGGGTGGAAGAGGATGCGGCGTGACTTGATGACTCTTTGGTGGCGGTGGTGGGGGTTTGGCTAGTCCCGAGGTTAGGAGCAGGGGGTTTATCTGCTCCGTAGGGACAGTGGAGAGAGGGTGCGGGGTTTCACGGAAGGATGCGGTTGAGGCTCGGTATTCTTGGACGTGCGGGTTGGTCTGGTCGGCGTAGGCGAGCACGTCGTCCGGAATCACCATTGCGTGTCGATCCTTCGCCGGTGTGTTCTTCTTGGCGAACTTCTCGACAGTTGGGATTTGGAAGTGCTCTGCTGCCGGACGGATGCGGATGTTGGTTGAGTGCAGGCGGAAGTGCTTGATCAGAGCTGGGAGCCATCGCATGTATGGGACGAAGCGGTTCGGGACTCCCTTGGCGACTTCCCGGTCGCGTCGCTGGATCATTGAGACTAGGTCCACCCAGATGATGTCGGCATAGTTGTATTTGCGGTTGTGAGCGATGCCGGTCATGATTGTGAGGATTTGAATGTTTCCGCGGTCCTGACCAGCATGTTTTCCTGACATACACTTGTTCACCAGCAGGTACAGTGTCCGCCAGGGTTGTGGTAGATTGCGGGTGGTGACTTCACTGAGGACAAGTGGGCCTTTTTTCTTCTTGGTATCTGGTTGATAGCCCAGTCTGTCTATGTCTTCAATGAGTTGGTCGTGTGTTGGTGGTGGATCGTAGGGTGAGTAGACCGGGAGTTGAAGAACATCTTGGAGTATTTTGGGTGTGAGAACCACCGTTTCTTGATCGATATGGGCGGATAATGTCTTGGCAAGGCGCATTGGTCCAGCTATCTGCAGCGTATGCCAGAATTGTTGAAGGTACACCTGTGCTTCTGGTTCGCCATGAGTGAGGGCGTGGCGAAGTGGGTGCCCTTTGAGAATTTCTATGATAACGGGGGCATCGCACCGAAAACTGTTCAAGTCCACCATATAGTTGTTGGGAATTAGGGCCGCCCATTGACTTAGTGGGAAGATCTCTTCGGGTGGTGGGACATAAGTGCGCGTGTGGAGTTCGATGCGAGCAACCTCTCTTTGAATGGCAGCCGCCTCAAGTGCTTCAAGTGTATTTTGATCCTTGTCAGTCATATCTGTGCTATACAGTAATCGTAATAAGATTAGTACTGACTAAGTCACGAAAATGATAAAAATAGACATAGAATTGCCCAAGATTATATATAAGAAAATTTTCACATTTTGCGTAAATTTAGCAAGTATGGAAAATTTTCGCAAGTTAAGAAATCTCGCACGTTGTCAAAATTTTCGTAGGTAATGAGGAGAAATTCGCAACTTATCTTTGTTTCAAGGAATTTTCTCATGTTTCAAGGAAATTCGCACTTAGCATATAATGAAAGTTTCGCACGTTGATGTGTTTTCTCATTCAGAGTGAATTTTCGCATGCATCTAGCTGTAATGAAATTTTCGCACTCAGCATATAATGAATTTTCGCACTTAGCATATAATGAAAATTTCGCACGTTGATGTGTTTTCTCATTCAGAGTGAATTTTCGCATGCATCTATCTGTAATAAAATTTTCGCACTCAGCATATAAGAGATCTAGCATATAAGGAAAAACTTCGCAGGTTATGGAAGTTTCGCGGATTGAAAAAATTTGTTCACTGTAGATGCGCGAAAAGTGAAAATGCGAAAATCTGGATTATGAAGTGAAGTATATGAAATTTTCGCGGGAGTTCACTTGCTGTAGCAGCGAAATTTTAACATATGTAAATTCTCGTATGTAACTTCCTCAGATAAAATTTCGCGAGACCTCACTCACTGTAGTCCAAGAATTTTCTCGGGTAAAATAAAAGTTTCGCGGGGCCTATCTAACTGTAGCAGCGAATTTTAACAATTAAAGCAATTTTTCTGAGAATTTTTCGCGGTGAAGAACACAGTTGGAAAAGTGCGAGACAGCGCAATCAATTTTTTGCCTTAGACCTACTCAAATCTTAACCAAAATGCAATAATTTGGACTCAATCGACTCGTAATAGGATGGGAAATACATATTTGTTGGATTTAAACATTAAAAGCCTAATATTCGTTCGATTCAGAACCGAGAAAGTTTTAACCCTAACCAAGCAGGTTTAATCAAAACGGGCAAAACAGGGTAAAATCGAACAGAAATTGGGTTATTTAAGTTGTATTCATACCGAAAAGCTGATTTGCGATGGTGGAGTTAGCAGGAAACGAAGTTTGAATGCAGATTTTGACGATGACGAAGATGCGGGGAGTTGCGAATTTTTTGAAAGAGGGGTTGCGAATTTTTGAATTTTCTCGGGATTTTTAGGAAAGTGAAAAACGTTAAGGGTTTTGGGGTTTTACGATTGTAGACACTGTACATGCGAAATTTTTGAGTAAATGGGCCGAAATTTCGCGGGCTTGGTTAAAAATTCAGCGTAGCTGAATTTCGCGGACTTGGACCCAATTTTGACTTATTTTGGGTTGAAATTTGAAATTCACCCCAAATGTTTTGATTGGTCCGATTTTGACTCCCCCTTAATCGTAAAACTTCCCGTTCTAAATAATGAAATATCAGACGCTCCCCCTTAATCGAAAAACTCCCGTTTTAAATAATGAAATATCAGACGCTCCCCCTTAATCTAAAAACTCCCCCTCAACAGACATAATCCAGAAGACACATAGACAATGAAGTGAAGTGAAAATGAAATATGTACATTTCATCAAAGTTCATGTAGGGTCGATTGATCACAACTGAATATTCAACATACCCAACATAGTCACTAGGTGTTGGAATCGTTTGACATCCAACGGTTTTGTGAAAATGTCGGCCAGTTGATCTTCAGTTGTGATGTAGTGCAACTCAATCGTGCCTTGCTCGACATGTTCTTTGATGAAGTGATGACGAATATCTATGTGTTTTGTTCTTGAGTGATGTACAGGATTGCTCGTCATCGCGATGGCACTTTTTGAGTCACAATAGATGGGAATTTTATCAATATGTAAATTAAAATCTCGTAGTTGGGTTCTCATCCACAAAAGCTGTGAGCAGCAACTAGCGGCGGCGACATATTCTGCCTCCGTCGACGAAGTTGAGACACAGTTTTGTTTTCGAGACGACCAACTTACGAGTTTACCGCCCAAGAAGTGTGCAGCTCCAGAGGTGCTTTTTCGGTCCATCTTGCATCTTGCATAATCCGAGTCGGAGAATCCAACCAATTTGAAGTCCGATAGAGTGGGGTACCACAAACCCAGATTGGATGTTCCCTTGAGATAGCGGAGAATCCTTTTGACAGCAGTGAGATGGGATTCCTTTGGTGTGGCCTGAAAACGAGCGCAGATTCCTGTCGAGAGGACGATATCCGGTCGACTAGCAGTAAGGTACAGAAGAGATCCTATTATCCCTCGATAAACGGTTTGGTCAACGGGAACACCAGATGGGTCCGCGTCGGGTCGGCCAGAGGGTGACATAGGTGTAGCAGCAGTCTTAGCATCCTTCATTCCATACTTCTCGAGGATGTCATGGATGTATTTGGACTGATTGATGAAGATTCCGTTGGGGAGTTGCTTTACTTGAAGACCAAGAAAGAAATTCAGTTCACCCATCATACTCATTTCGAATTTCTCTTTCATCAATTCTGCGAACTCTTCGCACAGTTGAGGTTTAGTCGATCCAAAAATGATGTCATCGACATAAATCTGTACAATCATGATGTCCGGGTCACTCCGCTTTGTGAAGAGAGTTGTATCCAGAGATCCTTTCTTGAATCCAGACTGAACAAGGAAATCTGAAAGGACGTCATACCAAGCTCGGGGAGCCTGTTTTAGTCCATAGAGGGCCTTGTAGAGTCGATAAACGTGATGAGGAAACTCTTCGCTCAAGAACCCTTCAGGTTGATCAACGTACACTTCTTCTTTGAGAAATCCATTCAGAAATGTAGTCTTTACGTCCATTTGGTAGACTTTGAAGTTCTTGTGAGCAGCAAAGGCAAGGAACATTCGTATGGCTTCGATCCTGGCAACTGGGGCGAAAGTTTCATCGTAGTCGATCCCTTCTTGTTGGTTGTACCCCTTAGCCACTAGTCTTGCTTTATTGCGAATAACAACACCATCTTCATCCTTTTTGTTCTTAAAGATCCATTTTGTGCCGATAATGGATCTATTGTGAGGTCGTGGTACGAGTTCCCAAACTTGTAAGCGTTCAAACTGATTTATTTCCTCCTGCATTGCAATCAGCCAATCAGGATCGTTGAGAGCTTCTGCTACTCGTGATGGTTCGACTTGACTGAGATAGCAAGCAAACAAACTTTCATTCATCGTAGCCGAACGTGTCGAAACACCGGATGTGGGATCCCCAATAATCTGATTGGTAGGGTGAGAGCGAGCCCAAAGTGGTACGTTGGTTTGTGAGGAGCTGGCCGCATTTGTGTCTATTTGAAACTCATTAGGTTGGGGCCCGGTGTCCGAAGAAGAGATCTCAATTGTATTAAATTTAGAGGGTTCTTCGTCAGAGTCAGCAATATTCCCAGGGTTGGGTAGTATGTCGTCTTCGTTGAGATTGAGTGCATTCAAGTTTGGAGGGATGACGTTATTGACGGTAGCTGGTGGTGTAGGTGGAGTGGGTGCAGCAGTAGGTTGAGTGGTGGCGACGGGAGTCCTAGGAACAGGGTAGAAGTACTCGAAGAGCAGATCAAGATCTAGTTCACCACAATTGCCCTCAGATGAGGAAGTTCCCGCCGTTGAAGGTTGACCTTTTGTCAACGTCTGTAGAAGACCTAGTTCTGGACTGATATGGCCAGAAGCTGTGAGATCGCCTTCGCTTTCGTCAAAAGTGACATTCGTGCTTTCTATTACTGACCGTTTCTCCTTCAGATAGACTCTGTATGCCTTTGAGTTTAGTGAGTATCCAACAAAGATGCCTTCAAGAGCTTTTGGATCAAGCTTCCCAAGATGTTGACGATCATTGGCCACAAAACATCGGCAACCGAAGGCCCTTAGATAAGATATATCGGGGATACGACGGTTATTCAGCATCTCGTATGGGGTGCGATCGAATCTCTTGTGGATGGAAGCCCGGTTCTGTGTGTAGCAAGCCGTTTGAATAGCTTCGCCCCAAAGAGAATGAGGAAGTCTGGATTGTATGAGAAGAGTCCTAGCTGCTTCAACTAGTGTCCTGTTCTTGCGCTCAACAACACCATTCTGTTCCGGTGTCTTCACAGCTGAGAACTGTTGAGTGATGCCCTGAGTGGCATAGAAATCACTGAGCTTTTTGTTCTTAAACTCAGTTCCGTTGTCAGTTCTGATAATCCGAACCTTCTGTCGATGAAGAGTTTGGGACGTAACAACAAACTCAATGATTATATCAGGAACTTCATCCTTTGTGCGAATGAGTTTCGTCCACGTGTAGCGTGAAAAATCGTCGACTATCACCAGAATATACCGTCTTCCTCCGAGTGTGGCCGTAGGCATTGGGCCACATAGATCCATATGTAAGAGCTCGAGGATGAGCTTAGAGGACGGTGTTTCCTTAGAGACATGAGACGATCGCTTCATCTTTCCCAATTCACAGGCACAGCAGAGCTGTTCCTTATGATATGTCAGTTGGGGTAGACCGTTGACGAGTTTATTCTGACGCAGTTTGTTGATGGTCTTGAAATTGAGATGTGAAAGACGTCGGTGCCATAAATCATTCAACTTGGGTGCGGCTCGAGAGAGAAGGCATATTGGTCGAGAGGTCGTAAGGTTGAGTACATAGAGGTGGGACGTGCGCATTCCAGAAAGAAGAGATTGTCCTGAGGCATCTATAATGCTGCAGATGTCAGATTCGAAGAGAACCTTGTATCATTTGTCGCAGAATCGACCAATGCTGAAGAGATTGTAGCTCAAACCCTCGACATAGGAGATGCCCTTGATTGTCAGTTTATCGTGCACGAGATCGCCAGTTCCTAGAATCGGCGCCATTTGACTGTTTCCGAAGGAGACCCTTCCGAGATAGCGCTCGGTGAAGTTGCTCAATAGCTCCTTATTCCCTGTCATGTGTGTGTAGCAACCTGAGTCTAGATACCACACATGACAGACCTGCAAACATTTAGCAAACGTTGGGTCCCCGTTTACAAACGGGACATTCTTGTGATATATGTAAAGTTTTTATGCGCTTTAAGGGAAATGTGTTTTGTAAATCAGATTGTGTTGTTTCTAATTTAGCTTTCCCTTTGTCGTTTGTTTGATTAGGCGGGATTATGGTTTTTCTAACCCATATTTTCCTAATATGTGCTTGCATGTGTGGTGCCTTATACATGAAATGGCGTGTGGAATGTGGTTTTCGTTTTTGTGCGTCGGTTTTGGTCGCCTTTGGCTTGCGAGTAGTAGGTGAGCTTGCGTTTGACGACGAGAGGCGTTTTCGCTTGACCTTAGGTTTAGGCGAGATGGGAGAATTCAAAGACGTCGTAGATGAAGTTCGCTTGCGTGGTCGGAGTGTTGCGTGTTCATGTGTTTCATATTCGTGGAAGCGTGGGAGGACAAATTCATTGCAGCAGCACATAGACATAAGCTTGGTAAAAGAAAGATGAGTTTTGGTACCATAATTGTCTACGACCTTAGGACATTGGGATTCAGTACATAGAGAGGTAGAATGAATATAGGATGGGCTTTTCTTCTTGTCATTGAAGAGCGGATTCTCCTTTATTTGGTACGAACTCCCTTCCAGAGACGTCGAGCTCACATTCCCTGTATCCATAAGAATACTAGAGTTAGTGTTAGAACATGTGTCGGCTTCAGGAGTCATCTTCGCCGTCCTCTTACATTTACATGTTTGAGAGTCGGGTACTTGACTTGACGTAGAAGGTTTGTTCGTATTATGAGATTGTTCTAGGGTAAAGATTTTGTAAATTAGATCTTCTCGCTCTTTGTAAAGGCTTTTCGCTCTACTTCTATGGTTCGTTCTAGTTCTGCTATGACTAGAAGTTTCTCTGGGACATAGATGCGAGAAAGTGATTCTCGGAGAGCGATTTCCTGTTCTTCGGTTGGGAGTTGAGATTTGATGTCTTCAGAGAGTGAGGGCTTTCTAGTCTTATCACTAGCATTCAGTTCTGTGTAGTCGTATGCGATTTCTGCCCAAAGTATGTTCTGTTTCCTCTTTTCTTCTGACAGCACAGTAGAGGAGGATCTTACAAATGGCATGAGTTGTGAGGGAGTCCCTTTCCTCGTTTTTAGGAATGCTGTACTGTACATGTTATACCTTTTGACAATTAGCGGCGTTGGATCGCAGTTGCTGGCCAGTCCGATTCCCATCCGGGCGTCGTAGAATTCGGTTTCAACTGGTTGGTTTAATAGACATAAGATGTTTGCTGCCTTTTTCCTAAGGTGAAGTTGCTCCTCAAGTTCTTTCACCTTGCGGTATAGTCTAATTCTTTCCTTCGTAAGGAGTTCATATTGGGCGGCCGTCAGGAGGCGAGAAGTTTCACATGAACTAATGGCTAGTGTAGATTCCTTAACCTTAGTCTCACTTTGTTTGTTCTTACTTTGCAGACGTTTGACTAACGCTTCAGAGCCCATTAGACGTTCGTTTGCGCAAGCAAGTTCTTCTACTTTTAGACTAAGTAAGGCATAGTTGTTTTCAAATTTTAGTCTAAGTTCATCATAATCTCTAGCGTCTACGGTGGGTTTCTTAATGGTGTGTCGGTGATTAAACACATCATCGAGTTGCGAGATTCGTACCTCAGACTCAGCGTTGGTAGGAGTCTTAGCTGTGTTTTCACCGGTGTGACCCATCTCCTCGTCCTCGTCATGTTCGACCAGCCTTGCCATGCAGCAATCTTCATCCTTAGGCTCCTCGTCTTCTGAAGTGTCATTCACCCATTCAGCTTCTTCGGTGAGTAGGGCTTTCCCACTTTCCATCTTGCGGGTCATTCTGGCCTTTCGGTCGTAGTACCCGGAGTCCTTCACGCGTGGGGCGTGGCATTCTTTGGCAAAGTGGCCTGTCTTTCCACACCGAAAGCACTTCACAGACTTTTGAGGTGCGGAGTCCTCTGCTTTCTTTGTCGGCTTAGTTTCCTCTGTGGGAGTGGTTTTTGTGGTGCCGCTATAGGTTCTTTGGCGATTGGAGGAGGATGAGGATTTTTTTCCGATCTTTTTTGAGACCAACTTAGTGAGCATTGCCAGTTGCTTGCGTATATCACGAACATCTTCATCTGATTCTGTATCGGCTTCGGATCCTGAAGAGGTGTCAGATACAACAGCTGGTAGCTTCCCTTTGTTCTGTTTGATCTTAGTGGTGGAAGATCGTTCATTGGTTTTGTTCGAGAGGAGTGCCAGTGGGTCGACTCGAGTGTTGGTGGACTGAGGTTGCACGTAAGGAGCATAGGCAGACAAACTGTCATAGAGAGCATGGATGGAAGTGTTGGAGAGGTCCTTACTCTGAATCATCATCACGATTGCATTGCCCCAATGTGGTTTGAGGCTACCAAGGAAGCGATTGTTGATATCGAATTTGTCCCTCAAGATCCTGGCTTTCTTGAGTTCATTGATGATCTTCAAGTATCGGAGGTATGTGTCACGCAGTTCCTCTCCTTCATAGGCCTGGAAAAGTTCATACTGCGAGAGACATGCTGATTTCCTCGCCTGTGCACTTTCAGTTGTGCCTGCCATAATTTCTGCAAGTTCATCCCATATCTCCTTAGCAGTTGTGCAGCACTCAACGTGACCGTAGACCTCGTTTCCAAAAGCCTGGAAGAGGTATCCTTTGGCAGTCTCGTCGGCCTGTGCACGAGCCAGTTCATCCTCATTGATGGGACCTCTTGGAGTGCGGCGTTCATCCATGGGAGGGTCTGCGTTTGGCTGTGCAGGGATGGTTGTCCAGAACTGTGCTGGGCCGTTGAAGATGGAGTCCAGAAGGTATTGAGAGAGTGGTGCGCCTTTGTTCCTGATGAACGTGAGGAACCGGTTTGTCCATATGCTGTAGTCGCCTTGTCGCAGCATCGGAGGCCTGGTGTCGGAGCCCACTATGGAGATGTCATTCGTGGTAGACATGGTTGGTGCAGTCGAATCGTCCGTGGTATTGATCTTGCGTAGATAAGAAAGTTAGTAACGAACGATATGAGAAATACGAGTTTGATGAGTAGAGTTTTGAGAATAAAATTGTTTAAAGAATTTCTTAGAACTAAGTGAGCATGTGTGATGGTCGATAATGTATGAAAGAGAAATATATCTTGAAATTAGGAGTAGTTCTAGAAATTTAAATTGAGACTTGGGGAGCAAAAACAAATTTTATCTCAAAAGTGGTCTAGGGAGATAGTTCTAAAGTGTGAGGATCAAATCTTAAAAAGTTTGAAAAAAAAAAAAATAAAAAAAATTTAACCCAAGAAGATTTTAACACTAGAAAGACTTAACACGAAAGAGGGAAAAAAAATTCGCAGCTCAAGGGGACGTGATTAGTGAAATGTTATCCGAGAAATCACAGGTGAAAATTTTCTCGGATTTAAAAGTTTCGCGTGTGGGAATGATTCTAAGTTGAGAGTTTTAAATTCTTCACAAGAAAATTTCGCAAGTTAAATAGAATCGCATCGAGTGGTGAAGTGTGATTTTTAGGAAATTTTCTCGGATTTGGAAGAGACGTGGTTTTGAAAGACTTTCTCAGATGAGATAAACTTTCTCGGCTTAGAAAAACTTTCTCGGATGTGAAGATTTTCAACAAGTTCGCGGCTGAAAAAAAATTCGCGGCTTAGAAAGATTCTTGGAATTGACTTTCTCGTGTATAAAGTTTCTCGGATTTTAAAGAATACGAACTTGAGAAAAATTGGGTCTTAGAGAAATTTTTTCGCGGTTTTTGGAAATTCTCGGATTTTAAAGAGTACGAAGTTGAGAAAAATTGGGCCTTAGAAAAATTTTCGCGGTTTCAAACTTTCTCGGATTTTGAGCATAGGTTGTTGCGAGAAACTGCAGTGAAAGCGAAATTTTCGCGGTGTAAAAATTCTCGGATTGTGAGCATAGACCGTTGCGAAAAAAAATTCAGCGAAAGAGACGTTTCGCGGTTTAACAATTCTCGGATTCAACTTCGCAGAGATGAAACTTTCGCGGATTTGAACGATTCAGCAAAATTTCGCGGTCAAGAACATCAAGTACTGTTCCATTGCTTTGTCGCGACATTTTCCAGAAAAACCGTCTGTTTACACCCAAGTCTCAACCAAAATCGCTCAAACTTGATCCTAAACTTCAGAAATTCTTCCCTAAACACATGATCGACCGATTTGTGAACTAAAAACAACAAAAAATGGGTCAAATCGACCGAAAACAGAGAGTGGCCGAGATGTCCTTTTTCTGAAAAGTATTTGCTTCAATCTCGCTCAAAACTCGTTAAAACTGATCCAAAAGTGTTCTAAAAACATTTTAGGCGTAGACTCGATCTGGGGAAAGGTTTTAAACATAAAAGCGAAGCATCAAAACCCCAAAACAAGCTCAAAATGCCCGAAAACAATTTTTTTGCTCAAAAACACCTTTGATCTTGCTTGGAATCGAGCGAAACTGGATTCAAATCAATGCAGATCGATCCACGTTTGCTCTGATACCACTTGTTGGTCCCGAAATGCACCAAACAAGGAATCAAAGAGGCTAAATGGAATGAAGAAGGGAGAGTTTCTCACCTTTGAGTGTGTGTAGTGTGTGAAAATAAGAGTAAGCCTTTTTATCTTTGATTACCATTCAAAGTGAGTTGGTAAAACCTTATATACCACATTAACCCTAGGTATATTAAGGCCCAATCACTAATAATACAAAAATTACTATCTAGTCCAAAGCCCAAGCTAAAGATAATTACATAATTAATCCCAAGACTTAAACTTTTGACACAACCAATTAAATATCCTAACACTATTCCATTCTATAATCGCCCGATTTCTCATCACATTATCACAAGCTCGGCGATTTCTTACGTGCACGCCACGTGTACTGGCGACCTAATATTTCTTAAGTCCTTATAACAACAAAACAAAACAAAATCGAAACTCTCAACACATATAGGAATTAAAATCGCATAGCTTGAAGTTATATAGACCCAAAGTTAGTGGCACATAAGTCACATAATGCACATAAATCACGTAATCGCACCTATACAATACGAGGTCACACTTCACTAATTTATTGGCCCTAAACACTTACGGGGGCCCGGGTGCTACATCCTCCCCCCCTTAAGGAGGATTTCGCCCCCGAAATCAGTCTGTTGGAAACAATTCGGGATAGCGGGTTCTCATCTCATCTTCGCGTTCCCATGTGGCTTCCTCCACAGACTGATTCCGCCACAGAACTTTTACTAGAGGAATCTCTTTGTTCCTAGGTCTCTTTGTCTCATGCATCAATATTTCCACGGGAATTTCCTCATAACTCAGGTCTGGTTTCAAGTGTGGGTGCAGTGAGTCGTTTATCAACACGTGGCTTGGGTCAGCGATGTACTTCCGCAAAGTCGAGACGTGGAACACGTCATGTACTTGCGACAATGATGCAGGTAGTTCTAGTTGGTACGCTACTTCGCCAACTCTCTTTATTATCTTGAAGGGACCGATGTATCTCGGGCTTAGTTTTCCCTCCTTTCCGAACCTTTTGACTCCCTTCATTGGTGATACTTTCACGAAAACCCAATCATCCACCTCGAATTCTAGCGGTCTGCGTCTCCGATCCGCGTAACTCTTCTGCCTGCTTTGTGCCGCACGCATTCTCTCTCGGATCATCGTGATAATTCCCGTCATTTCTCGTATCATGTCTGGGCCTAACATCGCCCGTTCACCGACTTCATCCCAATGCACTGGGGACCTGCACTTCCGTCCGTACAAGGCTTCATATGGAGCCATCCCAATCGTGGCCTGGTAAGTGTTGTTGTACGAGAATTCTACAAGTGGAAGGTATTTGCTCCAATTGCCTTTGAAATCAAGCACACAGGCTCGTAGCATATCTTCCAGCGTTTGGTTCGTCCGCTCGGATTGGCCATCCGTTTGCGGATGATATGCTGTGCTAAATGCCAAGTTCGTCCCCATCGCCTTTTGTAAACTCGTCCAGAATTTAGATAGAAACCGTAAGTCGCGGTCTGAAACTATCGTTAAGGGTGTTCCATGGAGTCTTACTATTTCTTGGATGTACAATTCTGCATACCGCTCCATGGTAAACGTTGTACTTATCGGCAGAAAATGGGCAGATTTCGTAAGTCGGTCTACAATTACCCAAATTGCGTCGTGTCCTTTCGCGTTCCTCGGCAATCCGCTCACGAAATCCATCGTTGTATTGTCCCACTTCCACTCTGGAATGGGTAAAGGTTGCAGTGTCCCAGCCGGCCGCTGATGTTCTGCCTTAATTTGCTGGCAGGTGAGGCATTGGCTCACGAACGTTGCTACGTCCTTTTTATTCCCGGCCACCAGTAGTTAGTCCTTAGATCCCTATATAGTTTCGTAGCCCCTGGGTGTACCGAATATGGTGTGGTATGTGCTTCCGTCATTATGACTCGTCTAAGATCCACGTCGTTCGGTACGTATAATCTACTTTTGTAGTATAAGCTTCCGTCGTCCCGAAATACGAAGTCCGTCGTCGACTGTTCAGTCTGCGCTCCCTTGGTTTTCAGGTAAAACTTGTCACTTTCCTGTGCCTTTCTGATCTGCTCCAGTAATGTTGGTTGCAGAGTCAGGGTTGCTAACTTCACCTCGACTTCTCCCAATGGTACGATCTCCACGTCGAGTCGTTGAAGTTCCGTGCTCACTGCTTTCCGACTTAGGGCATCCGCTACCACGTTCGCCTTTCCGGGGTGGTAGTTGATTACACAGTCGTAATCTTTCACCAGTTCCAGCCACCTTCTCTGCCTCATATTGAGCTCTTTCTGGGTGAAGAAATACTTTAAACTCTTGTGATCGGTGTAGATTTCGCATCTTTCTCCAAGCAAGTAGTGCCTCCAAATCTTGAGAGCGAAGACTACAGCAGCAAGCTCCAAGTCGTGTGTAGGGTAGTTCTTCTCGTACTCCTTCAACTGCCGTGAGGCGTAAGCCACCACATTACCGTTCTGCATTAGTACGCATCCTAACCCGTTCTTCGAGGCGTCACTATACACTGAGAACCCTCCTGTTCCCGTGGGTATCGTCAACACTGGGGCTGTAGTAAGCCGCTTTTTCAGTTCCTGGAAGCTTCGTTCACACTCCTCGCTCCATAGGAAAGGTGTGTTCTTTTTAGTCAACCTTGTCAGCGTAGAGGCGATTCTAGAGAAATCCTTGATGAATTTCCTATAGTAGCGCGCTAAGCCCAAGAAGCTCCGTACTTCCGTTACGTTAGTTGGCTGCGGCCAGTCACTAATTGCTTCGATTTTGCTCGGGTCCACCGAGATTCCCGCTCCCGAGACGATGTGTCCCAAGAACGCTACTTGGTCCAGCCAGAATTCGCACTTCTTATACTTGGCGTACACCTGCTTTTCCCTCAGTACTCCGAGTACTACTCGTAGGTGTTGTTCGTGCTCCTCCTTCGTCTTGGAGTAGACGAGGATGTCATCTATGAATACAATTACAAACTTGTCTAGATAGGCTTCGAACACCCGATTCATTAGGTCCATGAAGGCCGCCGGTGCGTTCGTCAGTCCGAAGGGCATGACTAGAAATTCAAAGTGCCCGTATCTGGTACTGAACGCCGTTTTGGGAATGTCTTCTTTGCGGATTTTCAGTTGATGGTAACCCGATCTCAAGTCGATCTTGGAAAACACTGTGGCGCCTTGTAATTGGTCGAAGAGGTCGTCTATTCGGGGTAGTGGGTACTTGTTCTTGATCGTCAGCTTGTTCAGCTCCCTGTAGTCTCTCATCGAGCCATCCTTCTTTCGTACGAATAGAACTGGCGCACCCTGTAGGACCCCGGTCCCCGCAAATTAGGTCGGCCAATAAGTTACATATGTGACCAATGTAATTTCATGTTAATTTTGTATATGTTATATGCTCATGTGATGTTACGAATTTTACGCTCGTGAGTGTTACAAGTATTATGTGCAATTAAGTGCCAAGGATATGAATTCGTGATGACCCCAACCTAGGAAAGGAGAATTTTTCGAAAATAGTAAAGGAGAGGAAGATGCAATTTTAAATGGGCTAAGATTTCTTATGGACTAGGAACTTAATTATTATTGGGCTAGAACCTAATATTAGGCCCAAAGTGAGTTAAATCAAGTGGGGAGACAAGCCTTCCTCAAAATAAGGAAAACCCACGCCAACCTATGCCTTACCCCTCATATCTAAATAAAATACCTAGCAAAAATTATCAAAACTCCATAAGCATACTTGAAAACTAACGAAAGCAAGGGAAGGAAAAGAGGAATGAGCCGAGACGAAATCCACACCATAAGCACCCCAAATTAGCTTAGGATCTTGAATTGGTAAGTAAACTTCCTTCCCTAAGCCTTTCAATTCGTAATTTTGGTAGTATGGGATGAATTAATGTCATTAATGCAAATTTTAGTCTAAGAAGGAATGCGAAAATCCTAAGTGTGAGGCATAAGCTCATGTTAAGGCCCCTACTTGGATAAATCAGTGTTGGGATTGCTCAATGTACGATTTAGGAACCATGCAATTGATTTCTCGAGATAGGAACCAACCGATTTTGGGTAGAGAAGGGATGGAATTGAAGAGTTTCGACTAGGTTAATGAGATAAATGTAGTTTCGATGGGATGAATTTTAGGGTTTCGATCGAAAGTGAATAGGGAATTAGAGAGTGCTATTAGCCAATGGACTTTCGATCGAAAGTAGGGAATTAATTCTAGAGTTTCGGACGACATTTGAATACATCCAAGTTCGATTAAATCAATTTGCAAGATAGTAAATTTAACAAGTCATGAGTTTCGACCGAAACTCATTTCATTACTTGAGTATCGATCGAAACCTCGTACCAAATCCATGCAATTGATCGAAAGCAACTTTGTTCCATGCATAGTTTCGTTCGAAACTCAGATGATGCCATGATGATGTAAGACTCGGCGAAACCCTCAAATTGATCGAAAGAGATCATCAATGCATGTATAGTTTCGGGCGAAATGATGATAATGACGTAAGAATGACGAAATGGCGCAGCGAAACTCCCTCAATTAAGCGAAACTAACATAGGCTAACCATCGATTTGAATTAGAATTTAGCATAAAGGAGTTTCAATCGAAAAGTCTGCTTTCGGTCGAATTAGATCTCGGCGAAACTTGTATGAATAAGCCAAATCAATCGAAACCTAAAATCTATCCCATGTGATTGATCGAAAGAGATAACTTGAAAGGGTTTCGGCCGAAAGAAAACTCGGCGAAACTCAACCCTATCAAGCCATCGATCGAAACTAGGGTTTAGGGTACAACAATTTAATTAAATCGAATCGGGCAAAGTAGATCTCAATAGCTAATCACTTTCGCCGAGCTTCTTATGCTAGGAATTTTAATGTTTGGACTTATAATTTAATCGGGAATAACAACTTAGGAGGGATTGAACACTTAGAAGTTTCGATCGAAACCGAATCACAATTTTGGGACTTTCGCCGAGACGTATGGGTGAAGCATTAATTTCCTAAGTTAACTTAATCGAGGGTAGGAAATCAAATGACTTAAGAAAAATTCAAATAAGGCAAATTGAACAATTTGGAGTCTAGAAAATTTGTACAAATCCAAATAATTAATAAGACGGAATTTAATTATCTCGACGAATCAGCCAAGGAAAACAAGGTACTAATACTTCAATAATTTTATTTAAAGGTCGAACGTTAGGAGCGAACGAGGACGTACGCTAATTAAGCTTGGACCACAGGTAAGTAGAAATTCAACTACGACACGTAACTTGCCTGCGTTCCGAATTATGTGCTCGTGTGATTTATGTGAAAGATGCACGTTAAGATATGATTTAATTTTACGTATGATGTCATGGTTTGCATATGTACATGAGCATAGCATGAGCACTTGCACGCATGCGTTGCACGTAAGGCGCGAGGTATGAGCGTGCATAAGATCGCCTGTGTGCGATGTATACTCGCCGATATTGGCGTTGGTGTCGACTCGAATGAAGAGTCACGGCTACCCCTATGCGGCCATGGCGAATGAAGCCATAAGGCCTGTATAAGAGGCTGGGGGAATACCCCGTATGCGGGAGATGCAACCTGGAGGGTGCGGTCCGGGGCACACGCTGAGTAAGGGAAGATTCCTTCGGGTGACCTTCTAGCGTGTAAAACACTACCCGGAGGGAAGATTCCTTCGGGTGACCTCCGTGGTTAGTGGCCTCGGTGTTGGCTGCCAGTGAGAAGCGTCCGCGTGGAGGCCACACTGAGTAAGGGAAGATTCCTTCGGGTGACCTTCTAGTGTGAGAACCTCCACACTTGAGATCTCCATGATATGGCGCATAGTGGGATAGAAAGCCGAGTGCCCGAATGAAATAAGAGTATAAGAAAAAGAGTATGAGTCAGGAGAAGAGTAAGAGTACGAGTAGAAGTGTACGAGCGATAGAAAACGACGACGTGGATTGTCGATCGTTAGGACATGTGCATACATGCATAATTTCCGCTTACTGAGCCTCGGTGGCTCATTGTTTACGTTACGTGTTGTAGGTACAGACGATCACGGTACGTGATCCTAACGTTATGCGAGGCCAGTCTTTTGAAGCTATCCGGCTGCTTTTGAGGTAGGAGTGTGTGTATGGATGACGACCTGTGAAGGCCGGGCACATAGGGAGCTTTTGGCTGCACGCATACACACACTTGTATTTTGTGAAGACACGATTTCGATGATTTGTAGAACGAATTACGAATATTCTTTTGACATGTATATAAGACTTCCGCATGCACGTTTAAAATGAAAAATTTTATTCGCATTTTTACGTAACCCGCACGATAACAAAGCATTAACACTTAGATTTAGAACGGAATACTAGGGCGGGACGACGGGTCCTGACAGAGTGGTATCAGAGCTTCGGTCACAGGTCCTGTAGACTGTCCCTACACACACACTCAAAAGTGCGGAAGCGGCTTTGCTTGTAAGTATCATGTTATGTGAATTCTTTGTATTGTTTAATTTATTGGCCTTAGGAATTGTCAGGATAGGTAAAAATCGTAAGACTTAGGGGTGAAGGAAGTAGGGAGTCGGATCAAGGTAGGGACCCTAATAACCCTCCTGATAGCCGGGATGCTACCATCCTGCAACTGACTGAACTGGTCCGGCAACAGTCGGCCCAGATTCAGCAGCTGATCCAGCAGCAAAACGCTGGTGGACAATCAGCCAACCTACCTTCCCCACCTGAACGAATTGAGATGATCGGGGAAAGGTTTAGAAAGCTCAACCCTCCCCTGTTTGAGGATGCGGTAGACCCCACGTCCGCTGAGGATTGGCTGAGGACGCTGGAGACATGTTCCAGCACAGCCGCACCCCGGAGGCGGAAAAGGTCATGTGCGCTGCCTACCTGCTAAGGGGGAGCGCCGGACACTGGTGGGAAACCGTCTCAGCCGTCGAAAACCCCCTAACGATGAGCTGGGATAGGTTTAAGGAAATCTTCAGGGGAAAGTATTACACCGCCCCTGTCAGAGCACAACGGATGAATGAGTTCATCAACCTCCGCCAGGGAGCAATGACAGTGGCGGAGTACATCAGGAAATTCGAGCAACTCTCAAGGTTTGCCGCTCACATGGTCAGTACGGACGCGCTCAAGATCGAGCGGTTCATGGAAGGGTTGAAGCCCGAGTTATACCGGGATGTGAGTATGGCTGGGATCCAGGGAGCCACATACGCACAAGTGGCTGAAAGGGCGCTGGTGGCGGAGCAGGCAGAGGCTAGAATTGCTCGCGCCCAAGAAGCCAAGCGCAAGTTCGTACAAGGGCCGCAAGGGAGCGGAAGTAACCCAAAGCGACAGTTCACTCCCAAGGGTGGAAAGCCGAACTTTCAGAATCGACCAGGACCACCCCCACAGTTTAACCCCAACCAGGGTGGACCTCAGCAGGACCTACCCGTATGCCCTAAGTGTGCGCGGAGGCACACGGGAGTCTGCAACTCCCAAAATGCCGTCTGCTTCAAATGTGGCAAGACGGGCCACTATCTCAGGGCATGTCCGGAAGGTGGATCCGGAAGCCAAGCTGGAAACCAAGCAGCACCAAGGGTACCAGCCAGGGTTTTCACTATAACCTCCGAGGAAGCGGAAAATAACCCGGCAGTGGTGACAGGTACCCTTCTCGTCTATGAAACCCCCACATGCATCCTAGTCGACTCGGGGGCGACCCACTCATTTGCTTCCACTAAGTACGTCACAAGGGTAGGAGTCACGCCTCACCAAGCTGAGTGCGAATTTAGGGTTACAGTTCCGAACGGGAATCCTACCCAAACTAATCAAGTTTTACGGGATTGCCCAGTAGTGATCGGAGATCAGGAACTGCCCATAGACCTCATAATAATTCCCATGAATGATTACGAGGTAATACTTGGAATGGATTGGCTATCGAAGTACGGAGCTGTCATAGACTGCCACCGCAAGATAGTCACGCTCAATACGGATGGAAATAAACCCCTCAAGTTCGTAGGAACTAGCAAGGGAACCATGATCTCTAGGACTGATCAGATCAGGGTGCGAAGCCTATCTGGTATTCGCTATCACGTCGGAGGAGGATCCCTCTCCGAAATTCGAGGAAGTGCCGGTAGTTAAGGAGTTCCCTGACGTATTCCCCGAGGAATTACCGGGACTACCACCCGAGCGAGAAATAGAGTTCGCCATAGATCTGGTACCTGGATTGGCGCCAGTATCTAAGACCCCCTATCGGCTAGCACCGACGGAGATGAAGGAGTTAAAGGACCAACTCGACGAACTCCTGCAGAAGGAGTTCATACAGCCGAGTTTCTCTCCCTGGGGAGCGCCGGTGCTATTCGTGAAGAAGAAAGATGGGTCTATGCGACTATGCATAGACTACAGGGAGCTGAATAAGTTGACGATCAAGAACAAGTATCCACTCCCTAGGATAGACGATCTATTCGATCAACTACAAGGCGCGACAGCTTTCTCCAAGATCGATTTAAGATCGGGCTATCACCAACTGAGGATCCGGAAGGAAGATGTCCCGAAGACGGCCTTTAGTACCCGTTATGGCCACTACGAGTTTCTGGTGATGCCATTCGGGCTGACTAATGCGCCTGCAGCTTTTATGGATTTAATGAACCGAGTGTTCAAACCCTACTTAGATAAGTTTGTCATCGTCTTCATTGATGACATCCTAATCTACTCACGGACGAAGGACGAGCACGAAGAACACCTGAGAACAGTTCTAGGAATACTACGGGAGAAGCAACTATACGCCAAGTTCAAGAAGTGCGAATTTTGGCTTGTCGCCTTCTTGGGGCATATAGTGTCAGGAGAAGGGATTTCTGTGGACCCAAAGAAGATAGAAGCTATTAGCAACTGGCCCAGGCCGACGAATGTGACGGAAATACGAAGTTTCCTCGGTCTGGCAGGATACTATAGGAAGTTTATAAAGGACTTCTCGAAAATAGCGTCGACACTGACGAGGCTGACCAGGAAGAATACTCCATTTCAATGGACCATGGAATGTGAACGGAGCTTCCAAGAGTTGAAAGAAAGGCTTACGACGGCCCCAGTTCTCACAATTCCATCGGGAACTGGAGGATTCACCGTTTATAGCGACGCGTCTAAGAACGGGTTAGGGTGTGTGCTAATGCAGAACGGGAATGTAGTAGCATACGCCTCTCGTCAACTAAAGGAGTACGAGAAGAATTACCCGACGCACGACTTAGAACTGGCGGCAGTGGTCTTTGCTCTCAAGAATTGGAGGCATTACCTCTATGGAGAGCGGTGTGAGATATACACTGACCACAAGAGCCTCAAGTACTTCTTCACGCAAAAGGAGCTGAACATGAGGCAAAGGAGGTGGTTAGAGTTAGTTAAGGATTACGACTGTGTAATCAATTACCACCCAGGCAAGGCGAACATAGTAGCCGATGCCTTAAGCCGAAAAGCAGTTAGTGTAGAACTGCAACTGCTAGAAGTAGAAGTCGTAAGGTTAGGCGAGGTTGAGGCGCAGCTAGCAGCCTTAACTTTGCAACCGACACTGCTGGAGCAGATCAATACAGCGCAAGGAACAGACGAGTTGTATGCGAAGATTAAGGAGGCACAACCGGAACAACCAACTGGAGACCTTATGATACGGGGAGACGAACGATTATATTTCAGGAATCGGTTGTATGTGCCAGACGACGCTGAACTACGACGGCTAATAATGACGGAAGCACACGCTACGGCGTACTCGGTACATCCAGGAGCAACGAAGATGTACAGAGACCTCAAGGAAAACTACTGGTGGCCAGGCATGAAAAAGGACATCACGACCTTCGTGAGTCAGTGCCTGACGTGCCAGCAGATTAAGGCCGAGCATCAAAGGCCGGCGGGAACCCTACAACCGTTGCCCATTCCGGAATGGAAATGGGATAACATTACCATGGACTTCGTAGTAGGACTGGCTAGGAATGCAAAAGGGCACGACGCGATTTGGGTAATCGTCGATCGACTAACCAAGTCTGCCCATTTCCTACCAATCAGTACGACGTTTTCCATGGAACGGTACGCGGAGCTCTATATCCAAGAGATAGTGCGACTGCACGGCGTTCCATCATCGATAGTCTCGGATCGCGACTCCAGATTTCTATCGAAATTCTGGACGAGCTTGCAAAAGGCGATGGGAACGAAGCTATCTTTTAGTACCGCCTACCATCCGCAGACAGATGGTCAATCCGAGCGGACGATACAGACATTGGAGGACATGCTGCGAGCATGCGTACTCGACTTCAAAGGGAATTGGAGTAGGTATCTTCCATTGATCGAGTTCTCGTACAACAACAGCTACCACGTCACCATCGGGATGGCACCGTACGAAACACTGTATGGGCGTAGGTGCAGATCCCCAGTACATTGGGACGAAGTGGGCGAACGGGCAATGTTAGGTCCCGATATAGTACGAGAAATGACGGAAGCCATTTCTATGATACGAGAAAGAATGCGAACGGCACAGAGTCGACAGAAAAGCTACGCAGATAGAAGACGTCGACCACTGGAATTTGACGAAGGCGATATGGTGTTTGTGAAAGTATCGCCAATGATGGGCGTGAAAAGGTTTGGAAAGAAAGGAAAGCTAAGTCCTAGGTACATAGGACCATTCAGAATACTGAAAAGGGTAGGCGAGGTAGCATATCAATTGGAGCTACCTGCGTCACTAGCGCAAGTGCATGACGTGTTCCACGTCTCGACACTACGGAAATACCTAGCTGACCCAAACCACGTGCTAGGAAACGAGTCCTTACATCAACAATTGAAGCCGGATCTGAGTTACGAGGAGACTCCGGTGGAAATATTGATGTACGAGACTAAAAGACTAAGGAATAAAGATATTCCCTTAGTGAAAGTACTGTGGCGGAACCAGCCCACGGAAGACATGGGAACGGGAAGACGAAATGAGAATTCGTTACCCCGAGTTGTTTCACACGGGCTGATTTCGGGGGCGAAATCCTCCTTAAGGGGGGGAGGATGTAGGACCCCGGTCCCCGCAAATTAGGTCGGCCAATAAGTTACATATGTGACCAATGTAATTTCATGTTAATTTTGTATATGTTATATGCTCATGTGATGTTACGAATTTTACGCTCGTGAGTGTTACAAGTATTATGTGCAATTAAGTGCCAAGGATATGAATTCGTGATGACCCCAACCTAGGAAAGGAGAATTTTTCGAAAATAGTAAAGGAGAGGAAGATGCAATTTTAAATGGGCTAAGATTTCTTATGGACTAGGAACTTAATTATTATTGGGCTAGAACCTAATATTAGGCCCAAAGTGAGTTAAATCAAGTGGGGAGACAAGCCTTCCTTAAAATAAGGAAAACCCACGCCAACCTGTGCCTTACCCCTCATATCTAAATAAAATACCTAGCAAAAATTATCAAAACTCCATAAGCATACTTGAAAACTAACGAAAGCAAGGGAAGGAAAAGAGGAATGAGCCGAGACGAAATCCACACCATAAGCACCCCAAATTAGCTTAGGATCTTGAATTGGTAAGTAAACTTCCTTCCCTAAGCCTTTCAATTCGTAATTTTGGTAGTATGGGATGAATTAATGTCATTAATGCAAATTTTAGTCTAAGAAGGAATGCGAAAATCCTAAGTGTGAGGCATAAGCTCATGTTAAGGCCCCTACTTGGATAAATCAGTGTTGGGATTGCTCAATGTACGATTTAGGAACCATGCAATTGATTTCTCGAGATAGGAACCAACCGATTTTGGGTAGAGAAGGGATGGAATTGAAGAGTTTCGACTAGGTTAATGAGATAAATGTAGTTTCGATGGGATGAATTTTAGGGTTTCGATCGAAAGTGAATAGGGAATTAGAGAGTGCTATTAGCCAATGGACTTTCGATCGAAAGTAGGGAATTAATTCTAGAGTTTCGGACGACATTTGAATACATCCAAGTTCGATTAAATCAATTTGCAAGATAGTAAATTTAACAAGTCATGAGTTTCGACCGAAACTCATTTCATTACTTGAGTATCGATCGAAACCTCGTACCAAATCCATGCAATTGATCGAAAGCAACTTTGTTCCATGCATAGTTTCGTTCGAAACTCAGACGATGCCATGATGATGTAAGACTCGGCGAAACCCTCAAATTGATCGAAAGAGATCCTCAATGCATGTATAGTTTCGGGCGAAATGATGATAATGACGTAAGAATGATGAAATGGCGCAGCGAAACTCCCTCAATTAAGCGAAACTAACATAGGCTAACCATCGATTTGAATTAGAATTTAGCATAAAGGAGTTTCGATCGAAAAGTCTGCTTTCGGTCGAATTAGATCTCGGCGAAACTTGTATGAATAAGCCAAATCAATCGAAACCTAAAATCTATCCCATGTGATTGATCGAAAGAGATAACTTGAAAGGGTTTCGGCCGAAAGAAAACTCGGCGAAACTCAACCCTATCAAGCCATCGATCGAAACTAGGGTTTAGGGTACAACAATTTAATTAAATCGAATCGGGCAAAGTAGATCTCAATAGCTAATCACTTTCGCCGAGCTTCTTATTCTAGGAATTTTAATGTTTGGACTTATAATTTAATCGGGAATAACAACTTAGGAGGGATTGAACACTTAGAAGTTTCGATCGAAACCGAATCACAATTTTGGGACTTTCGCCGAGATGTATGGGTGAAGCATTAATTTCCTAAGTTAACTTAATCGAGGGTAGGAAATCAAATGACTTAAGAAAAATTCAAATAAGGCAAATTGAACAATTTGGAGTCTAGAAAATTTGTACAAATCCAAATAATTAATAAGACGGAATTTAATTATCTCGACGAATCAGCCAAGGAAAACAAGGTACTAATACTTCAATAATTTTATTTAAAGGTCGAACGTTAGGAGCGAACGAGGACGTACGCTAATTAAGCTTGGACCACAGGTAAGTAGAAATTCAACTACGACACGTAACTTGCCTGCGTTCCGAATTATGTGCTCGTGTGATTTATGTGAAAGATGCACGTTAAGACATGATTTAATTTTACGTATGATGTCATGGTTTGCATATGTACATGAGCATAGCATGAGCACTTGTACGCATGCGTTGCACGTAAGGCGCGAGGTATGAGCGTGCATAAGATCGCCTGTGTGCGATGTATACTCGCCGATATTGGCGTTGGTGTCGACTCGAATGAAGAGTCACGGCTACCCCTATGCGGCCATGGCGAATGAAGCCATAAGTCCTGAATAAGAGGCTGGGGGAATACCCCGTATGCGGGAGATGCAACCTGGAGGGTGCGGCCCGGGGCACACGCTGAGTAAGGGAAGATTCCTTCGGGTGACCTTCTAGCGTGTAAAACACTACCCGGAGGGAAGATTCCTTCGGGTGACCTCCGTGGTTAGTGGCCTCGGTGTTGGCTGCCAGTGAGAAGCGTCCGCGTGGAGGCCACACTGAGTAAGGGAAGATTCCTTCGGGTGACCTTCTAGTGTGAGAACCTCCACACTTGAGATCTCCATGATATGGCGCATAGTGGGATAGAAAGCCGAGGGCCCGAATGAAATAAGAGTATAAGAAAAAGAGTATGAGTCAGGAGAAGAGTAAGAGTACGAGTAGAAGTGTACGAGCGATAGAAAACGACGACGATCACGGTACGTGATCCTAACGTTATGCGAGGCCAGTCTTTTGAAGCTATCCGGCTGCTTTTGAGGTAGGAGTGTGTGTATGGATGACGACCTGTGAAGGCCGGGCACATAGGGAGCTTTTGGCTGCACGCACACACACTTGTATTTTGTGAAGACACGATTTCGATGATTTGTAGAACGAATTACGAATATTCTTTTGACATGTATATAAGACTTCCGCATGCACGTTTAAAATGAAAAATTTTATTCGCATTTTTACGTAACTCGCACGATAACAAAGCATTAACACTTAGATTTAGAACGGAATACTAGGGCGGGACGACGGGTCCTGACACACCCCAGGGAGAAAAGCTGGTCCGAATGAATCCTTTTTGTAGGAGTTCATCTATTTGTTCCGTCAACTCCTTTAATTCGGTTGGCGCTAATCGGTATGGAGTCTTGGACACCGGTGCTGCTCCTGGCACCAGGTCGATGGTAAACTCGATTTCCCTGTCTGGGGGCAGTCCCGGCAAGTCTTCCGGAAATACGTCAGGGAACTCCTTAATCACGGGTACGTCTTCGAGTTTCGTGGGGGTATATTCTTCTGCCTTCAGTGCGAACACCAGGTATGCCTCGCATCTGGAATTGACTAGTCGCTGAGCTTTTAATGCTGATATCCTCGGAGTGCCTCTCCCCTTCACTGTCCCCTTAAGGGTGAAAGATTCTCCCCCTTCTATGCTGAATGTAACTATCTTACGATTACAGTCTATCACCGCTCCATACTTTGAGAGCCAGTCCATCCCGAGGATCACTTCATAGTCGTCCATCGGGATGACTATCAAGTCTACAGGCAATTCTTTGTTACCGACTAGGATTGGGCAATTTCTTAATATTTGGTTAGTCCTAGTTGGTGCCCCACTTGGTATTGCTACGCTATACTCATAATCCACTCGCTCAGGCGTTACCCCGAGTTTCATCACATACTTCACATAGACTTAACACTTACTTGCAAGGCCGCTTCCGCTCTGTTGGGTGTGTTGTGTGTGGACAGTCTACAGAACCTGTAACCGAAGCTCTGATACCACCCTGTGGCGACCCGACCTCCTAATCACATATTCTAGCGTGTTCCTATGCACCTAGCGAGTTGTGAGTAGCAAATTTCATCAGAAATGCGTATAAAAATTTTTCATCTTCCATCTACGTAATGAAACATCGTTCTATACAGGACAAAAGAATGCATGTCGGACATTTTGCTCCAGACATGGTCTAACTACAAAGGTGAAGGCGTGTCGGCACAGCAAAAGCTCCTATGCGCCCGGCCTCACAGGTCGTCATCCACACACACACGTCCACCCCAAAAGCAGCACGAAGCTTCAAAAGGTCGGCCTTGTCTTTCAACACGATCACATACCGTGGTCGTCGGTGCCTACAACACACAACGTAAGGAATGAGCCACCGAGGCTCAGTAAGCGGAAATCATGCATGTATGCACGTGTCACTCCCCTGGAAAGGCAATCCACGCCGATGCACACAACACTCAGCAAAGGCGGTCCGCGCCAATGCTCCTAGTACACGTACTAGTACCACTCAGGGCCCACGACGCACTTACTATGCACCACTAAGAGCTCAATGTCCTTAGTAGGATCGTGACAGCGACCCACGCTGGGTAGCCTACGCTAGGTTTCCCTAGGTCGCACCCTCCCAGGTCGTCCCCTCTGTCATACGGTAGCCCACGCTGGCAGCCTACGCTAGGATTCCCCCTAGGTCGCTCCTTCCAGGTCGCTCCTTCCGCAAATAGGGCAGTTGCCTACGCCAGACAGCCTCCGCTAGCATAGCTAGGTCGCTCCTTCTTGGGTCGCTCCTCCTGCCTCATCATAAATACCGGCATCGTACGCCGTATAGGGTGCCATAGAAGTCGTCTGTGACTCAACTGCGAGTCGACACACCGGCCTGGTAGGAGGCCATTGACGTGATCGATCAGTGCACTACCGGCGTAGCTAGCCGCGAGACTTGGGTGTGGCCTCCCAGTAGTCTATTGCGCGCGGGGGTGTCGAGCCTAACCTAGGGCCTGTGTTGTGTGAAATAGGAATGTGGCAAAGGAAGAGTGTGCATTATATCATGTTGTGAGATATTGAGATTGGGGTTGAGTGCACACTTGCATACATGCACTTTACTCACCTACTGGCAAATTGCTCAGTGTTTAAGTGTTGTAGGTACTGAGTCTGACGCTGATATGCGTCGAGACTGAAGCGGCTGGTGGCGGTGCTCCACGAACTTTTGAGGTCGGGGCGGTACATGGATGAAGACCTGTGGAGAGGCTTTAGGACTTCTGTTTCTTTTAATATTTTTGGTGCTTCGGCCCATGTACAGAAATAACGATGTAGACGGCTGTTTAGAGTATTGTATATTATTTTAGAAAAAAGTTTTAATTAGACGGGCCTTCCGCGGCTTAGGTTGCAAAAATCCGCCACTAATCCTAATTAGAAAAGCAGGGTCGCCACAGAGGCTCTTGGTCATCACCCAAAACTGCTGTAGGTAGACCATCGACACGGAGGCTGTCACTGTAAGAGCATGCCACAGTGGATGGCCTTGTAGTATGGACACGATGATGTCGTCTGGGCACCGGAAGGTGGTCAGATCTAGTTGGAAGTTCGTGTCCTGTACGTTAAGGTACATAGCCTTCTCGTAGATGTGGTTGTAAGTAGGGTAGTGATCCATCTGAAATATTCATGAGAAATGTAGATCATTAGTTCAAAAATTTTGAGTCGAAGTTCAATATCTATCACACCATAATGATGTCCCTATTAATAACATGTTTGATAAAATTGTAGTGGAAATATAAATGCACATATAGGTCATATAGAGTGAATTTTTTGAAGAAATAATTTTATTTCGACATATGTATGTAGGTTCAAAAAAAAATTGGTCGAAAATTTTCCCAAGTGTTAAAGTACTATTCACTCCGTGCTTTTTGTCGCGCGAGAATTGAAATTCTCAATTGAATTGCCTAAATGTGATTTTGAACTGAATATTTGCAATGGAAAATTTTATTCGCTAATGAAGGCTACGGTGAAAAGAACTTAGAAAATTTTCTAAGTTTTTGCGCTCAAGATACGATACTGTAGCCGAGAAATTTTACGATCGGGAAAAATTTTCTGTGTAAATTTACGATCGAGAAATTAGATTTCTAAGTAAATTTACGATCCAAAAATTTTTCGCGCGTGAATAAAATTTTTCGATATGAAAATTAACGAGCTAGAAAGTATTAAAGGGTTTTTCGCTGCAAAATTTTGCGATCGAGAAAATTTTATCGTCGAAAAATAACGCAGAACCGAAGTTATATTCACTCAAAATGATCAAGAAACATCGAAACTAGCCTATTATGCAGTTTTTATCCCAGATTATACTTAGAGATGATCTAAAATACTGCAAACAAGTGTTGGAGTTGAGAATATGAACAGTCGTGAAATAATCACATAATCATGCGAAATATTCCAAAATACAGATGCAAATGTAGTTTAAATACACGATAATCCCTAAAAGAAGTCAAATCTACCTTCTAAAGACGAAAATCAGATGAAAAATCGAAAGATTTTGAAGATTTTGACGTTTGTCTTTTGAGAGAAGAAGTTTTCCGCACGAGAATTTTGACTGTTGATGGTTTGCGATCGAGGGTTTTAGCGTGTATTTAGTGATTTTTCGACTGCAAGTAATGATTTCGTTTAATTCGGGCCGTTTAGACGTTTTTTGTGAGACTCAGTGAATTTAAAGCCCATTACTATTTACGATCGGGAAACTTACGATCGAGAAACTTACTTTGTTTACTTGTTTAAATTTTCGCTCGACAAAATCCGATCGAAAATTTTCATTTGGTTCCTGTTTAAATTTTCGCTCGTCAATTTTCAAAGCGTAAATTACCACTTGGTCCCAAATCAATTTCGCTCGAGAAACTGTGAATGAAAATTGCAAAATTTGTCCGAATTTCTCGATAGTAAGGTTTTCATAATATTTCAGATTGACCCTAAATTTTGAGAAACCACAAAATTACTCCTTCTAAATGTAAACGAAAGTGCAATTAACTCCCTGCATTTTCGAAGAAATGACATCTCGCTCCAAAATTGATATTCGAAAATCTGCAATACTTAGAGCAACATGTCGAGACTATTAGTGTTAATTAAGAAGTAATTGGTCTATTAAGGCTTCCCCTTAATTGTTTTACCATTATCTTGAGTTCACAATCATGAAAATTTGTGAAGTCCTCCTTATTTAAGCATTGTCCTCAGCGAATCAAAACGAGAATTTCTGCAATACTTGAAGAAAGAACATCAAAAGTATTTGGAGCTCGAAACATGGAATCATTGTAGATGCTCCCCCTCAAATAGTGCACCAGTATCGATTCATCACATAATCATGCAAATCAATACAAGTAACAATCATTATTACACGCAATTAATCACTTTAGACTAGATACTTGTTCCCCTAAACATGTGATAAAGATTTGCGCGAGGGTATGAGAAAAATAAAATATTCGCATTTTGATCATTCAATACCAATGCAAGTTAAATTTGCATTCAAAATGTGCGATTTTTTTAATCATATGTATATATATATATATATATAATTTTCATATGCAATGTTAATATTATCAATAGTATGGGGTCAGATTATTTTGCTACGATCATTGTCACGCCTAAAATTTCACAAGACACTTGAACAGATCACATACTGTCAAGTCATCTCGTCAAACTACAGAGTCGTAAGTTCATTGAATGATCCATTTCGACAACTCTCACTGGGTTCACTCTAGCACTCGATTATTTTTGCTTTGGGATGATTATATTTATATCACTACAGTCAACACAAGCAATCGTAAGTCAATTTACCTGTGATCGAGGCGTTTTTAGTCATTTCACCTTTGCGAGAGATCGTCGATGTGGAATCATAGAGACTGTGAAAGGTTTTAATTTGGTTCTGACTAAGAAGGGAATGATAGTTTTGGAACTGTGGATTAGAGATTTGTTCATTTTCTTCGTCATTCTCCTCCTTTTGCCATTTTTGTCTTTATTGTTTATTATTCTTCATCCTTTAATGATTTTTCTTCGATTCAGTAGGCACTTGCTCAAGCTGAAGCTCCGCTTCTCTACGAGGCTGAGAGATTGTCTAAGGCGAAGATCTTCTTGTTCGTTCTCGGGCCGATACCGCACTCATTTTCTCTTAATCCCTAGTGAGGTTTCAGAGATTATCTATTTGAAGAAGTTCACAGTTGTGGAATTCGAACCCAAGGCCGCGCTCCTCTTCTCGTTGTCTCGATGTAAGACTGGATAATCGTTGGAGAAGTTCACTTCGTGGTGCTCCTCTTTCCAGCCGTTCTGACGAGTGTACGAGATTATCTATGGAGAAGTTCGCAGCAAGATCCATACCCCCTTCTAATGATATGAGATTGTGATAGTCGAGGGGCATGTTCTTTTGGACTGCTTTTTGTGCGTTGAGCATTCCTCGTGTGCGTTTTCCACCTTCTTTTGTCATCTTTTTCTTTGTCGTCTCTTTTTCTCCCCCTCCTTTTCTCGATTGCATATCCCATCGAAGACTTAGGTGTTCGGTTTAAGGCTCAAAGAATTTTCAAGTGAAGAAAATGATATCAGAGAAAGCTCAAAATGGATGACTAAAGGCTGTATTAAAGGATTGAAATTTTATATAGGTCAAGTGAGGAATTTCCTAAGTGCTCTAATCATTTCCTAAGGATCTAACTAAAGGCGAGTATGAATCCAAGAATCACTAGTTAAGACAAGCAATTGATGCGTGACTCGCTCAAGAATAAATCAATAGAAAGGAAAAATAACAGGCTAGAATCCTCACTTATGTAAAGTGGCTTTGTGTCTAGTAGAGCAAACTAAATGAGCTTTAGACACAAGAATGCAAATTAGACTGACAAAATTAAGTAAGCAATCAGTCGTATGCCAAGGAAATCTAATTGTGACGTAGATCGAGCACCCTAAAGATTTCTTCATTCCCCTATATTATAGGTGTATTGTATAGTTTATTATTGTATATGTATTTATTATTATTTTTGTTTATTTATTTTTAGTAATTTTCATCATCACGCAAGATAAGACAAATAAGCATGGAAAACACATAGAATAGAGCACGTGATAGCACAAAAGATCAGGTAATGCACATATCACGGGAGATTCAACATGCCTAATTTTCCGACAAGGAATTGGAATCGTTTTTCATCCAATGCCTTGGTGAAAATGTCAGCTAGTTGATATTCCGTGTTTACAAAGTACATGTCAATGGTGCCTTTTTCTACGTGATCTTTGATAAACTGATATCTAATGTCTATCTGTTTCGTGCGTGAATGGTGAACAGGATTGGACGTAATCGCAATGGCACTTTGGCTATCACTATATATGGGTATATTATTTAAATTGTACCCATAATCGCGAAGCTGAGTCCGCATCCATAGCATCTGGGAGCAACAGCTGGCGGCTGTGACGTATTCAACTTCAGTCGTCGAAGTTGAGACGCAATTTTGCTTTTTGGACGACCAGCAGACTAGCTTTTCGCCTCGAAATTGAGCGCCACCGGAGGGGCTTTTCTTGTCCATTCGGTAAACTGCATAATCAGCGTCAGTATAGCCGATAAGTTTGACGTTCGTACCTTTAGGATACCATAGTCCTAAGGTAGTTGTTCGCTTAAGGTAGCGAAGAATACGCTTCACCGCGAGCATGTGGGATTCTTTGGGATCGGCTTGGAAACGGGCACAAAGACAAGTGGCAACAAGATATCCGGCCGACTAAAAGTGAGGTAGAGAAGAGATCCAATCATGCTGCAATAGAGTGTGATGTCAACCGATTTTCCTGTGGGATCGGCATCCAACTTGCAGCTTGTTGACATGGGACTGCTGAGAGGTTTGCTCTGATCTTGATGGAACTTTTTCAGGATGTCCTTAATGTATTTTGATTGACTGATAAATATCCCATCATCGAGCTGCCTGACTTGAAGTCCTAGAAAGAATTGCATCTCTCCCATGTGGCTCATTTCGAATTTACTCTTCATGAGATCTCCAAACTTCTTGCACAGCCGTGGATTTGTTGAGCCGAAAATGATGTCGTCGACGTAAACTTGGATGACCATCAGATCCTTGTCTTTCCATTTGATGAAGAGGGTCGTATCAATTGTTCCTCGAATAAATCCAGACATTAGAAGGAAGTCACTTTAGACATCATACCAAGTACGTGGGGCTTGTTTTAGTCTGTACAGAGCTTTATCCAAAGGATAGACGTGATCGGGATGTTCCTTATCAATGAAGCTGTCTGGCTGAGCGACGTAGACCTTCTTCTTTGAGTACGCCATTGAGAAAGGCGGTTTTAACGTCCATTTGATAGACCTTGAAGTCTTTATGAGCCGTGTAAGCCAATAAGAGACGAATGGTTTCTATTCGGGCAATAGGAGTATACGTTTAGTCAATGCCTTCCTGTTGGTTGTATCCCTTTGCAACTAATCGAGCCTGGTTCGGGATCACTTCACCATCTTCAATCTTTTTGTTCTTAAATACCCATTTTGTCCCAATGATAGTTTTCCCAAGCGGACGTGGTACTAATTTGCACACTTGAAGACGTACGAATTGGTTGATTTCCTCTTGCATTGCAATTATCCAGTCCGCGTCTTGTAGTGCGTCTGCTACCTTAGTAGGCTTGTTTTTGCTTAAGAAACAGCTGAAAAGACTGTGTTGATGTCGTGTCCTTACTGCACTCGAAGGATCGCCAATTATCTGATCAACCAGGTGAGCTCTAGTCTACCGGCGCTCACGCAGCAAAGCTAAAGATGATGCATCAGCCATTTGTGGGCCTAGATTTCCAATGATTTCCGATTGGTCAATCGTGTGAGGAAGTTCCAAATCTATATTGAGTGGGAGTGATCTGATGATTCTTTCTCAACACCCACGCTAGGTTCTTCATTGTTCTGTGGCAAATCTGAATCGGGTGAGGTAGGAACTGTTGAAGAACTTGGTACATCAGCCACGTCGTGTGTAGGATTAACGGTGACTGGCGGATGTAGAGGCTCAAAGAGGGAATCCAAGTCTTCCACCACAAGTCTTAGAGCTTCGTCTAACGGTGATTGCTGAGTTGTTGCCATCTCCTATTGGTTTTGTGCCAACACACCAGTGAATACGGGTTCTGAGATGTTGTTTTCAAAAGCCAACGGGTTAGCACGGGTCCTGAACTATTCTGTTCAGAAGCCATCGGGTTGAGCACGGGTCCTGAACTGTTCTGTTCAGAAGCCATCGGGTTGAAAATGGGTCCTGAACTGTTCAGTTCAGAAGCCATCTCGTTCACTTCGTGAAAAGTGACGTTATAGCTTTCCTTAATCGTGTGGTTGGACTTGATGTATACTCGGTACGCTTTTGATGTTGAAGGATACCCGACGAAAGTTGCTTCGAATGCTTTAAGGTCGAACTTTGCTCGCTGCTCTCTGTCGTTCGCCACAAAGAACTTGCACCCGAAGACTTTAAAGAATGAGATGTTGGGTACTCTCTTATTCACAATATCGTATGGAGTCTTGTTGAACAGTTTGTGAACCACAGTCCTATCTTGGGTAAAACAGGCGGTATTTACTGCTTCAGCCCAAAGAAAGTGTGGAAGGTCGGAATGGATCAGCATTGTACGAGCGGCTTCCACTAGGGTTCTGTTTTTCCTTCAACAACACCATTTTTGTTGAGGTGTCTTTGTGGTTGAGAATTGTTGACTAATTCCAAGTTTCTAGTAAAACTCGCTGAGATATTTATTCTTGAACTCAGTGCCGTTGTCTGTTCGAATAACTTGAATAGTTTGTTGCAGCAGATTCTGAGTTGTGTTCACAAAGTTGATAATCATGTCCCCTGTCTCATCTTTGGTTCGGAGGAACTTTGTCCAAGTGTAGCGAGAGAAGTCATCGACGATCACTAGCATGTAGTTGCGTCCATTGATACTCTGTGTCTGCATCGGCCCACAGCGGTCCATGTGGATTCCAATGGACAAGAGGTAGACGCAATTTGCTTGACATGATGAGACGCTCGCTTCATTTTTCCTAATTGACAAGCCGAACATTGATGCTCCTTTTGTCGTAGTATAGTTGGAAGACCGTGAACCAACTTTTTCGTAGAGACGTTGGAGAGCTTTCATATTCAGATGAGACATTCGTGATGCCATAAGCTGTTCCTCTGAATCACAGTCTGAGAGATGAGTCATACAGCTGTCGAGGGCCGCACAGACGTCAGGTTGATCGTGTAAAGATTGGATTTCCGAAGTCCGTAAAGGAGTTCTATGTCCCGACTGACCAAAATTCTGCACCGGTCAGCGTGAAAGACCACTTGAAATCCTTTATAACATAATTGGCCTATGCTGAACAAGTTATTCGGAGGCCTTCAACATAAGAGACATCTTTTATTGTTTGATTGTCCAAAATAATGTCCCCACATCCAAGAATGAGAGCTGAGTCATTGTTTTCGAATCTGACTTTGCCGTTCGGTCGGTCTTTTTAGTTGCTCAACAACTCTTGTTTTCCAGTCATGTGTGTGGAGCAACCAGAGTCGAGGTACTACACATGATGGATCTGCAAAAACAAGTTTAGAGAGCTTTAGGTACCCACTTAAGCATGGATCCTCTCAGATTAACAGATTTAGTTTTAGGTTCAGATATGATTCCTAAAGTATTACTTGAGGGAGTTTTAATAACCCAAGTCACTTTCGTAAAAGTGGTTTTCGGTGTTGGCTCTTTAGGTGACTTGTCCATTTCGACTTTTGTCGTCCTAGGCGGGGATTGAGGAACCCATTTGGGTTGAATCTTGCAGGGAAGGTTAATTTCAGCACGTACAAATGCTTTGGTAGGCTAGGCTGAGGAAAAGATCTTTTCTTTTGATAATCTCCTAAGGTGCTTGGGGGACTCAATCTTTACGGGATACCTGTGGCGACCCGACCTCCTAATCACATATTCTAGCGTGTTCCTATGTGCCTAGCGAGTTGTGAGTAGCGAATTTCATCAGAAATGCGTATAAAAATTTTTCATCTTCCATCTACGTAATGGAAACATCGTTCTATACAGGACAAAAGAATGCATGTCGGACATTTTGCTCCAGACATGGTCTAACTACAAAGGTGAAGGCGTGTCGGCACAGCAAAAGCTCCTATGCGCCCGGCCTCACAGGTCGTCATCCACACACACACGTCCACCCCAAAAGCAGCACGAAGCTTCAAAAGGTCGGCCTTGTCTTTCAACACGATCACATACCGTGGTCGTCGGTGCCTACAACACACAACGTAAGGAATGAGCCACCGAGGCTCAGTAAGCGGAAATCATGCATGTATGCACGTGTCACTCCCCTGCAAAGGCAATCCACGCCGATGCACACAACACTCAGCAAAGGCGGTCCGCGCCATGCTCCTAGTACACGTACTAGTACCACTCAGGGCCCACGACGCACTTACTATGCACCACTAAGAGCTCAATGTCCTTAGTAGGATCGTGACAGCGACCCACGCTGGGTAGCCTACGCTAGGTTTCCCTAGGTCGCACCCTCCCAGGTCGTCCCCTCTGTCATACGGTACCCCACGCTAGCAGCCTACGCTAGGATTCCCCCTAGGTCGTTCCTTCCAGGTCGCTCCTTCCGCAAACAGGGCAGTTGCCTATGCCAGGCAGCCTACGCTAGCATAGCTAGGTCGCTCCTTCCTGGGTCGCTTCTCCTGCCTCATCATAAATACCGGCATCGTACGCCGTATAGGGTGCCATAGAAGTCGTCTGTGACTCAACTGCGAGTCGACACACCGGCCTATATCGGCGGGTCTCCGTCGCATACAAGCGACATAATAGAATGCACACTCAGTTCCACGACCCTCCCTCACGAGTTCGTGTGTGCATGTGAGTATGCATATGCAGATGCAAGTAAACGTAACATTACTTACCACTTTAAAATGCTTCAATCAGTTTTCACGAATTCATGAAACCACGTAGGCACGTAAACACGCAATTTAGGCACATAAAACAAGTTATGTGTCGTAGTTGGATTTCTACTTACCTGTCGTCCGAGCGTACTTAGTGTTCTCCTCGTTCGCTCCTGACGTACGACCTTTAGACATAAATATTGCCGTATCAGTGTTACGCCTCTATTAATTAGTTAGATCGAACTAATTTATCGACTACGTTTATTTTGTTAGACTCTAGGTCGTTAGCTTCTATTCTAGATCGAGCCCCTTGCCCCGTAATTTCTAAGTGAAGTTAATCAGTTTCGTGACCTAATGAATTCGGTAAGGGTTAGGTTGTCGTTAATTTTCAATTCACTCGATTTTAGTTCATCTTTAATTCGCTCGATTTCACGTACGAAATGGTTGAGAAATTCGGCCGATTTAAGGTCTTCAATAGGTAGAAATCGCACGATTATGGCTTGCACGAAATCGCCGATTTAGGGCTTGTTGAACTCGTTCTAGGCGATTTGTTCTCCTCATGCCACGTGTTCTTTCAGTTTAATTCGCCCTATTTGTTCCCAATCAATTTGGTTCGCTCGATTCCATGCATGGAGTGCCTAAGGAGATTCGGCCGATTTGGAAATCGCCGCGTTTCCTCGTCATCGTGACGTCACGATTAGCCCGATTTGTGGAGTTTGCATGGCTATCGATTTCGCCCGATTTCCTTTGTATTCAAAGTGCCTGATTGGTGTTCGTTGCACTTAGTTTCGGCCGATTTGGGTTGTATATGAAATCGTCCGATTTCATGCGTACAGGCTCACGCCCGATTTGTTAGCCCTCATGTTCATTTCGATCGATTTGTCAAACAACTATAGTCGCCCGATTTGTTATCTAATTTCCCCGAAATCGCATTCCTAGTTCGATCTACCCCAGACTTTCCTCAGTTCTAAGGCTTTATTCTTCCTCACAAAACATCGAACACTACCTTAAGATCTTCTCACGCTAAAGTAATGATATTAGGGCAAGTTAAATTAGCCACAACCAAGTAAAACCTCAAGGAGACCCTAAACTATGATTTCGTAACAAGTCCTAGGGCTTTTGCCGCCTATGGTATATTCAAGTTCCTAAATCCCCTATATCTTAAACATGTTTTAACACCTAGTAATGAAATCAAAGTAGCTTAAAGTGGTAAATTCACTTACTCAAAATCCTAAGCAAGTTGGAGTGGTCCATTGGGATGAATTCTCTCGGCTCCTTCTCTTTTTCTTTCTTGGCTTTTTCGTTGGTTTTGGAGTGAAAATGGTGAAGATTGAATTGTTTGGGTTAGATATTTATCATAGGTTATAGGGTGGAATTAGAGTTAACGTGGTCCTCCTCATTTTGAGGAAAAGTTGTCCCTCACTTGTTTTGTTATAAGTTGGGCCTAGTGTTAAATGTTTTTGTCCCAAGTTTACATGTTGTATGCTACTTATCTCAAATCGCCCGATTCCCCATTAAATTACCCGGCGAATTTTTACCTTTCGTATACGAGGAAATCACCCGATTTGAGCTTCTCTTGCTCGGCGATTTCCAGCATTTCACCCAAAATGAGATCGCCCGATTTCAGCATCAAATGATTTACTATTCCATTCTATAATCGCCCGATTTCTCATCACATTATCACAAGCTCGGCGATTTCTTACGTGCACGCCACGTGTACTGGCGACCTAATATTTCTTAAGTCCTTATAACAACAAAACAAAACATAATCGAAACTCTCAACACATATAGGAATTAAAATCGCATAGCTTGAAGTTATATAGACCCAAAGTTAGTGGCACATAAGTCACATAATGCACATAAATCACGTAATTGCACCTATACAATACGAGGTCACACTTCACTAATTTATTGGCCCTAAACACTTACGGGGGCCCGGGTGCTACATCCTCCCCCCCTTAAGGAGGATTTCGCCCCCGAAATCAGTCTGTTGGAAACAATTCGGGATAGCGGGTTCTCATCTCATCTTCGCGTTCCCATGTGGCTTCCTCCACAGACTGATTCCGCCACAGAACTTTTACTAGAGGAATCTCTTTGTTCCTAAGTCTCTTTGTCTCATGCATCAATATTTCCACGGGAATTTCCTCATAACTCAGGTCTGGTTTCAAGTGTGGGTGCAGTGAGTCGTTTATCAACACGTGGCTTGGGTCAGCGATGTACTTCCGCAAAGTCGAGACGTGGAACACGTCATGTACTTGCGACAATGATGCAGGTAGTTCTAGTTGGTACGCTACTTCGCCAACTCTCTTTATTATCTTGAAGGGACCAATGTATCTCGGGCTTAGTTTTCCCTTCTTTCCGAACCTTTTGACTCCCTTCATTGGTAATACTTTCACGAAAACCCAATCATCCACCTCGAATTCTAGCGGTCTGCGTCTCCGATCCGCGTAACTCTTCTGCCTGCTTTGCGCCGCACGCATTCTCTCTCGGATCATCGTGATAATTCCCGTCATTTCTCGTATCATGTCTGGGCCTAACATCGCCCGTTCACCGACTTCATCCCAATGCACTGGGGACCTGCACTTCCGTCCGTACAAGGCTTCATATGGAGCCATCCCAATCGTGGCCTGGTAAGTGTTGTTGTACGAGAATTCTACAAGTGGAAGGTATTTGCTCCAATTGCCTTTGAAATCAAGCACACAGGCTCGTAGCATATCTTCCAGCGTTTGGATCGTCCGCTCGGATTGGCCATCCGTTTGCGGATGATATGCTGTGCTAAATGCCAAGTTCGTCCCCATCGCCTTTTGTAAACTCGTCCAGAATTTAGATAGAAACCGTGAGTCGCGGTCTGAAACTATCGTTAAGGGTGTTCCATGGAGTCTTACTATTTCTTGGATGTACAATTCTGCATACCGCTCCATGGTAAACGTTGTACTTATCGGCAGAAAATGGGCAGATTTCGTAAGTCGGTCTACAATTACCCAAATTGCGTCGTGTCCTTTCGCGTTCCTCGGCAATCCGCTCACGAAATCCATCGTTATATTGTCCCACTTCCACTCTGGAATGGGTAAAGGTTGCAGTGTCCCAGCCGGCCGCTGATGTTCTGCCTTAATTTGCTGGCAGGTGAGGCATTGGCTCACGAACGTTGCTACGTCCTTTTTCATTCCCGGCCACCAGTAGTTAGTCCTTAGATCCCTATATAGTTTCGTAGCCCCTAGGTGTACCGAATATGGTGTGGTATGTGCTTCCGTCATTATGACTCGTCTAAGATCCACGTCGTTCGGTACGTATAATCTACTTTTGTAGTATAAGCTTCCGTCGTCCCGAAATACGAAGTCCGTCGTCGACTGTTCAGTCTGCGCTCCCTTGGTTTTCAGGTAAAACTTGTCACTTTCCTGTGCCTTTCTGATCTGCTCCAGTAATGTTGGTTGCAGAGTCAGGGTTGCTAACTTCACCTCGACTTCTCCCAATGGTACGATCTCCACGTCGAGTCGTTGAAGTTCCGTGCTCACTGCTTTCCGACTTAGGGCATCCGCTACCACGTTCGCCTTTCCGGGGTGGTAGTTGATTACACAGTCGTAATCTTTCACCAGTTCCAGCCACCTTCTCTGCCTCATATTGAGCTCTTTCTGGGTGAAGAAATACTTTAAACTCTTGTGATCGGTGTAGATTTCGCATCTTTCTCCAAGCAAGTAGTGCCTCCAAATCTTGAGAGCGAAGACTACAGCAGCAAGCTCCAAGTCGTGTGTAGGGTAGTTCTTCTCGTACTCCTTCAACTGCCGTGAGGCGTAAGCCACCACATTACCGTTCTGCATTAGTACGCATCCTAACCCGTTCTTCGAGGCGTCACTATACACTGAGAACCCTCCTGTTCCCGTGGGTATCGTCAACACTGGGGCTGTAGTAAGCCGCTTTTTCAGTTCCTGGAAGCTTCGTTCACACTCCTCGCTCCATAGGAAAGGTGTGTTCTTTTTAGTCAACCTTGTCAGCGTAGAGGCGATTCTAGAGAAATCCTTGATGAATTTCCTATAGTAGCGCGCTAAGCCCAAGAAGCTCCGTACTTCCGTTACGTTAGTTGGCTGCGGCCAGTCACTAATTGCTTCGATTTTGCTCGGGTCCACCGAGATTCCCGCTCCCGAGACGATGTGTCCCAAGAACGCTACTTGGTCCAGCCAGAATTCGCACTTCTTATACTTGGCGTACACCTGCTTTTCCCTCAGTACTCCGAGTACTACTCGTAGGTGTTGTTCGTGCTCCTCCTTCGTCTTGGAGTAGACGAGGATGTCATCTATGAATACAATTACAAACTTGTCTAGATAGGCTTCGAACACCCGATTCATTAGGTCCATGAAGGCCGCCGGTGCGTTCGTCAGTCCGAAGGGCATGACTAGAAATTCAAAGTGCCCGTATCTGGTACTGAACGCCGTTTTGGGAATGTCTTCTTTGCGGATTTTCAGTTGATGGTAACCCGATCTCAAGTCGATCTTGGAAAACACTGTGGCGCCTTGTAATTGGTCGAAGAGGTCGTCTATTCGGGGTAGTGGGTACTTGTTCTTGATCGTCAGCTTGTTCAGCTCCCTGTAGTCTCTCATCGAGCCATCCTTCTTTCGTACGAATAGAACTGGCGCACCCTGTAGGACCCCGGTCCCCGCAAATTAGGTCGGCCAATAAGTTACATATGTGACCAATGTAATTTCATGTTAATTTTGTATATGTTATATGCTCATGTGATGTTACGAATTTTACGCTCGTGAGTGTTACAAGTATTATGTGCAATTAAGTGCCAAGGATATGAATTCGTGATGACCCCAACCTAGGAAAGGAGAATTTTTCGAAAATAGTAAAGGAGAGGAAGATGCAATTTTAAATGGGCTAAGATTTCTTATGGACTAGGAACTTAATTATTATTGAGCTAGAACCTAATATTAGGCCCAAAGTGAGTTAAATCAAGTGGGGAGACAAGCCTTCCTCAAAATAAGGAAAACCCACGCCAACCTATGCCTTACCCCTCATATCTAAATAAAATACCTAGCAAAAATTATCAAAACTCCATAAGCATACTTGAAAACTAACGAAAGCAAGGGAAGGAAAAGAGGAATGAGCCGAGACGAAATCCACACCATAAGCACCCCAAATTAGCTTAGGATCTTGAATTGGTAAGTAAACTTCCTTCCCTAAGCCTTTCAATTCGTAATTTTGGTAGTATGGGATGAATTAATGTCATTAATGCAAATTTTAGTCTAAGAAGGAATGCGAAAATCCTAAGTGTGAGGCATAAGCTCATGTTAAGGCCCCTACTTGGATAAATCATGTTGGGATTGCTCAATGTACGATTTAGGAACCATGCAATTGATTTCTCGAGATAGGAACCAACCGATTTTGGGTAGAGAAGGGATGGAATTGAAGAGTTTCGACTAGGTTAATGAGATAAATGTAGTTTCGATGGGATGAATTTTAGGGTTTCGATCGAAAGTGAATAGGGAATTAGAGCTTCGATTGAGTGCTATTAGCCAATGGACTTTCGATCGAAAGTAGGGAATTAATTCTAGAGTTTCGGACGACATTTGAATACATCCAAGTTCGATTAAATCAATTTGCAAGATAGTAAATTTAACAAGTCATGAGTTTCGACCGAAACTCATTTCATTACTTGAGTATCGATCGAAACCTCGTACCAAATCCATGCAATTGATCGAAAGCAACTTTGTTCCATGCATAGTTTCGTTCGAAACTCAGATGATGCCATGATGATGTAAGACTCGGCGAAACCCTCAAATTGATCGAAAGAGATCCTCAATGCATGTATAGTTTCGGGCGAAATGATGATAATGACGTCAGAATGATGAAATGGCGCAGCGAAACTCCCTCAATTAAGCGAAACTAACATAGACTAACCATCGATTTGAATTAGAATTTAGCATAAAGGAGTTTCGATCGAAAAGTCTGCTTTCGGTCGAATTAGATCTCGGCGAAACTTGTATGAATAAGCCAAATCAATCGAAACCTAAAATCTATCCCATGTGATTGATCGAAAGAGATAACTTGAAAGGGTTTCGGCCGAAAGAAAACTCGGCGAAACTCAACCCTATCAAGCCATCGATCGAAACTAGGGTTTAGGGTACAACAATTTAATTAAATCGAATCGGGCAAAGTAGATCTCAATAGCTAATCACTTTCGCCGAGCTTCTTATGCTAGGAATTTTAATGTTTGGACTTATAATTTAATCGGGAATAACAACTTAGGAGGGATTGAACACTTAGAAGTTTCGATCGAAACCGAATCACAATTTTGGGACTTTCGCCGAGACGTATGGGTGAAGCATTAATTTCCTAAGTTAACTTAATCGAGGGTAGGAAATCAAATGACTTAAGAAAAATTCAAATAAGGCAAATTGAACAATTTGGAGTCTAGAAAATTTGTACAAATCCAAATAATTAATAAGACGGAATTTAATTATCTCGACGAATCAGCCAAGGAAAACAAGGTACTAATACTTCAATAATTTTATTTAAAGGTCGAACGTTAGGAGCGAACGAGGACGTACGCTAATTAAGCTTGGACCACAGGTAAGTAGAAATTCAACTACGACACGTAACTTGCCTGCGTTCCGAATTATGTGCTCGTGTGATTTATGTGAAAGATGCACGTTAAGACATGATTTAATTTTACGTATGATGTCATGGTTTGCATATGTACATGAGCATAGCATGAGCACTTGCACGCATGCGTTGCACGTAAGGCGCGAGGTATGAGCGTGCATAAGATCGCCTGTGTGCGATGTATACTCGCCGATATTGGCGTTGGTGTCGACTAGAATGAAGAGTCACGGCTACCCCTATGCGGCCATGGCGAATGAAGCCATAAGGCCTGTATAAGAGGCTGGGGGAATACCCCGTATGCGGGAGATGCAACCTGGAGGGTGCGGCCCGGGACACACGCTGAGTAAGGGAAGATTCCTTCGGGTGACCTTCTAGCGTGTAAAACACTACCCGGAGGGAAGATTCCTGCGGGTGACCTCCGTGGTTAGTGGCCTCGGTGTTGGCTGCCAGTGAGAAGCGTCCGCGTGGAGGCCACACTGAGTAAGGGAAGATTCCTTCGGGTGACCTTCTAGTGTGAGAACCTCCACACTTGAGATCTCCATGATATGGCGCATAGTGGGATAGAAAGCCGAGGGCCCGAATGAAATAAGAGTATAAGAAAAAGAGTATGAGTCAGGAGAAGAGTAAGAGTACGAGTAGAAGTGTACGAGCGATAGAAAACGACGACGTGGATTGTCGATCGTTAGGACATGTGCATACATGCATAATTTCCGCTTACTGAGCCTCGGTGGCTCATTGTTTACGTTACGTGTTGTAGGTATAGACGATCACGGTACGTGATCCTAACGTTATGCGAGGCCAGTCTTTTGAAGCTATCCGGCTGCTTTTGAGGTAGGAGTGTGTGTATGGATGACGACCTGTGAAGGCCGGGCACATAGGGAGCTTTTGGCTGCACGCATACACACACTTGTATTTTGTGAAGACACGATTTCGATGATTTGTAGAACGAATTACGAATATTCTTTTGACATGTATATAAGACTTCCGCATGCACGTTTAAAATGAAAAATTTTATTCGCATTTTTACGTAACCCGCACGATAACAAAGCATTAACACTTAGATTTAGAACGGAATACTAGGGCGGGACGACGGGTCATGACAGAGTGGTATCAGAGCTTCGGTCACAGGTCCTGTAGACTGTCCCTACACACACACTCAAAAGCGCGGAAGCGGCCTTGCTTGTAAGTATCATGTTATGTGAATTCTTTGTATTGTTTAATTTATTGGCCTTAGGAATTGTCAGGATAGGTAAAAATGGTAAGACTTAGGGGTGAAGGAAGTAGGGAGTCGGATCAAGGTAGGGACCCTAATAACCCTCCTGATAGCCGGGATGCTACCATCCTGCAACTGACTGAACTGGTCCGGCAACAGTCGGCCCAGATTCAGCAGCTGATCCAGCAGCAAAACGCTGGTGGACAATCAGCCAACCTACCTTCCCCACCTGAACGAATTGAGATGATCGGGGAAAGGTTTAGAAAGCTCAACCCTCCCCTGTTTGAGGATGCGGTAGACCCCACGTCCGCTGAGGATTGGCTGAGGACGCTGGAGAACATGTTCCAACACAGCCGCACCCCGGAGGCGGAAAAGGTCATGTGCGCTGCCTACCTGCTAAGGGGGAGCGCCGGACACTGGTGGGAAACCGTCTCAGCCGTCGAAAACCCCCTAACGATGAGCTGGGATAGGTTTAAGGAAATCTTCAGGGGAAAGTATTACACCGCCCCTGTCAGAGCACAACGGATGAATGAGTTCATCAACCTCCGCCAGGGAGCAATGACAGTGGCGGAGTACATCAGGAAATTCGAGCAACTCTCAAGGTTTGCCGCTCACATGATCAGTACGGACGCGCTCAAGATCGAGCGGTTCATGGAAGGGTTGAAGCCCGAGTTATACCGGGATGTGAGTATGGCTGGGATCCAGGGAGCCACATACGCACAAGTGGCTGAAAGGGCGCTGGTGGCGGAGCAGGCAGAGGATAGAATTGCTCGCGCCCAAGAAGCCAAGCGCAAGTTCGTACAAGGGCCGCAAGGGAGCGGAAGTAACCCAAAGCGACAGTTCACTCCCAAGGGTGGAAAGCCGAACTTTCAGAATCGACCAGGACCACCCCCACAGTTTAACCCCAACCAGGGTGGACCTCAGCAGGACCTACCCGTATGCCCTAAGTGTGCGCGGAGGCACACGGGAGTCTGCAACTCCCAAAATGCCGTCTGCTTCAAATGTGGCAAGACGGGCCACTATCTCAGGGCATGTCCGGAAGGTGGATCCGGAAGCCAAGCTGGAAACCAAGCAGCACCAAGGGTACCAGCCAGGGTTTTCACTATAACCTCCGAGGAAGCGGAAAATAACCCGGCAGTGGTGACAGGTACCCTTCTCGTCTATGAAACCCCCACATGCATCCTAGTCGACTCGGGGGCGACCCACTCATTTGCTTCCACTAAGTACGTCACAAGGGTAGGAGTCACGCCTCACCAAGCTGAGTGCGAATTTAGGGTTACAGTTCCGAACGGGAATCCTACCCAAACTAATCAAGTTTTACGGGATTGCCCAGTAGTGATCGGAGATCAGGAACTGCCCATAGACATCATAATAATTCCCATGAATGATTACGAGGTAATACTTGGAATGGATTGGCTATCGAAGTACGGAGCTGTCATAGACTGCCACCACAAGATAGTCACGCTCAATACGGATGGAAATAAACCCCTCAAGTTCGTAGGAACTAGCAAGGGAACCATGATCTCTAGGACATCAGCGCTGAAAGCCCAACGACTGATCAGATCAGGGTGCGAAGCCTATCTGGTATTCGCTATCACGTCGGAGGAGGATCCCTCTCCGAAATTCGAGGAAGTGCCGGTAGTTAAGGAGTTCCCTGACGTATTCCCCGAGGAATTACCGGGACTACCACCCGAGCGAGAAATAGAGTTCGCCATAGATCTGGTACCTGGATTGGCGCCAGTATCTAAGACCCCCTATCGGCTAGCACCGACGGAGATGAATGAGTTAAAGGACCAACTCGACGAACTCCTGCAGAAGGAGTTCATACAGCCGAGTTTCTCTCCCTGGGGAGCGCCGGTGCTATTCGTGAAGAAGAAAGATGGGTCTATGCGACTATGCATAGACTACAGGGAGCTGAATAAGTTGACGATCAAGAACAAGTATCCACTCCCTAGGATAGACGATCTATTCGATCAACTACAAGGCGCGACAGCTTTCTCCAAGATCGATTTAAGATCGGGCTATCACTAACTGAGGATCCGGAAGGAAGATGTCCCGAAGACGGCCTTTAGTACCCGTTATGGCCGCTACGAGTTTCTGGTGATGCCATTCGGGCTGACTAATGCGCCTGCAGCTTTTATGGATTTAATGAACCGAGTCAAACCCTACTTAGATAAGTTTGTCATCGTCTTCATTGATGACATCCTAATCTACTCACGGACGAAGGACGAGCACGAAGAACACCTGAGAACAGTTCTAGGAATACTACGGGAGAAGCAACTATACGCCAAGTTCAAGAAGTGCGAATTTTGGCTTGTCGCCTTCTTGGGGCATATAGTGTCAGGAGAAGGGATTTCTGTGGACCCAAAGAAGATAGAAGCTATTAGCAACTGGCCCAGGCCGACGAATGTGACGGAAATACGAAGTTTCCTCGGTCTGGCAGGATACTATAGGAAGTTTATAAAGGACTTCTCGAAAATAGCGTCGACACTGACGAGGCTGACCAGGAAGAATACTCCATTTCAATGGACCATGGAATGTGAACGGAGCTTCCAAGAGTTGAAAGAAAGGCTTACGACGGCCCCAGTTCTCACAATTCCATCGGGAACTGGACGATTCACCGTGCGATGCGTCTAAGAACGGGTTAGGGTGTGTGCTAATGCAGAACGGGAATGTAGTAGCATACGCCTCTCGTCAACTAAAGGAGTATGAGAAGAATTACCCGACGCACGACTTAGAACTGGCGGCAGTGGTCTTTGCTCTCAAGAATTGGAGGCATTACCTCTATGGAGAGCGGTGTGAGATATACACTGACCACAAGAGCCTCAAGTACTTCTTCACGCAAAAGGAGCTGAACATGAGGCAAAGGAGGTGGTTAGAGTTAGTTAAGGATTACGACTGTGTAATCAACTACCACCCAGGCAAGGCGAACATAGTAGCCGATGCCTTAAGCCGAAAAGCAGTTAGTGTAGAACTGCAACTGCTAGAAGTAGAAGTCGTAAGGTTAGGCGAGGTTGAGGCGCAGCTAGCAGCCTTAACTTTGCAACCGACACTGCTGGAGCAGATCAATACAGCGCAAGGAACAGACGAGTTGTATGCGAAGATTAAGGAGGCACAACCGGAACAACCAACTGGAGACCTTATGATACGGGGAGACGAACGATTATATTTCAGGAATCGGTTGTATGTGCCAGACGACGCTGAACTACGACGGCTAATAATGACGGAAGCACACGCTACGGCGTACTCGGTACATCCAGGAGCAACGAAGATGTACAGAGACCTCAAGGAAAACTACTGGTGGCCAGGCATGAAAAAGGACATCACGACCTTCGTGAGTCAGTGCCTGACGTGCCAGCAGATTAAGGCCGAGCATCAAAGGCCGGCGGGAACCCTACAACCGTTACCCATTCCGGAATGGAAATGGGATAACATTACCATGGACTTCGTAGTAGGACTGGCTAGGAATGCAAAAGGGCACGACGCGATTTGGGTAATCGTCGATCGACTAACCAAGTCTGCCCATTTCCTACCAATCAGTACGACGTTTTCCATGGAACGGTACGCGGAGCTCTATATCCAAGAGATAGTGCGACTGCACGGCGTTCCATCATCGATAGTCTCGGATCGCGACTCCAGATTTCTATCGAAATTCTGGACGAGCTTGCAAAAGGCGATGGGAACGAAGCTATCTTTTAGTACCGCCTACCATCCGCAGACAGATGGTCAATCCGAGCGGACGATACAGACATTGGAGGACATGCTGCGAGCATGCGTACTCGACTTCAAAGGGAATTGGAGTAGGTATCTTCCATTGATCGAGTTCTCGTACAACAACAGCTACCACGTCACCATCGGGATGGCACCGTACGAAGCACTGTATGGGCGTAGGTGCAGATCCCCAGTACATTGGGACGAAGTGGGCGAACGGGCAATGTTAGGTCCCGATATAGTACGAGAAATGACGGAAGCCATTTCTATGATACGAGAAAGAATGCGAACGGCACAGAGTCGACAGAAAAGCTACGCAGATAGAAGACGTCGACCACTGGAATTTGACCAAGGCGATATGGTGTTTGTGAAAGTATCGCCAATGATGGGCGTGAAAAGGTTTGGAAAGAAAGGAAAGCTAAGTCCTAGGTACATAGGACCATTCAGAATACTGAAAAGGGTAGGCGAGGTAGCATATCAATTGGAGCTACCTGCGTCACTAGCGCAAGTGCATGACGTGTTCCACGTCTCGACACTACGGAAATACCTAGCTGACCCAAACCACGTGCTAGGAAACGAGTCCGTACATCAACAATAGAAGCCGGATCTGAGTTACGAGGAGACTCCGGTGGAAATATTGATGTACGAGACTAAAAGACTAAGGAATAAAGATATTCCCTTAGTGAAAGTACTGTGGCGGAACCAGCCCACGGAAGAAGCCACATGGGAACGAGAAGACGAAATGAGAATTCGTTACCCCGAGTTGTTTCACACGGGCTGATTTCGGGGGCGAAATCCTCCTTAAGGGGGGAGGATGTAGGACCCCGGTCCCCGCAAATTAGGTCGGCCAATAATTACATATGTGACCAATGTAATTTCATGTTAATTTTGTATATGTTATATGCTCATGTGATGTTACGAATTTTACGCTCGTGAGTGTTACAAGTATTATGTGCAATTAAGTGCCAAGGATATGAATTCGTGATGACCCCAACCTAGGAAAGGAGAATTTTTCGAAAATAGTAAAGGAGAGGAAGATGCAATTTTAAATGGGCTAAGATTTCTTATGGACTAGGAACTTAATTATTATTGGGCTAGAACCTAATATTAGGCCCAAAGTGAGTTAAATCAAGTGGGGAGACAAGCCTTCCTCAAAATAAGGAAAACCCACGCCAACCTATGCCTTACCCCTCATATCTAAATAAAATACCTAGCAAAAATTATCAAAACTCCATAAGCATACTTGAAAACTAACGAAAGCAAGGGAAGGAAAAGAGGAATGAGCCGAGACGAAATCCACACCATAAGCACCCCAAATTAGCTTAGGATCTTGAATTGGTAAGTAAACTTCCTTCCCTAAGCCTTTCAATTCGTAATTTTGGTAGTATGGGATGAATTAATGTCATTAATGCAAATTTTAGTCTAAGAAGGAATGCGAAAATCCTAAGTGTGAGGCATAAGCTCATGTTAAGGCCCCTACTTGGATAAATCAGTGTTGGGATTGCTCAATGTACGATTTAGGAACCATGCAATTGATTTCTCGAGATAGGAACCAACCGATTTTGGGTAGAGAAGGGATGGAATTGAAGAGTTTCGACTAGGTTAATGAGATAAATGTAGTTTCGATGGGATGAATTTTAGGGTTTCGATCGAAAGTGAATAGGGAATTAGAGAGTGCTATTAGCCAATGGACTTTCGATCGAAAGTAGGGAATTAATTCTAGAGTTTCGGACGACATTTGAATACATCCAAGTTCGATTAAATCAATTTGCAAGATAGTAAATTTAACAAGTCATGAGTTTCGACCGAAACTCATTTCATTACTTGAGTATCGATCGAAACCTCGTACCAAATCCATGCAATTGATCGAAAGCAACTTTGTTCCATGCATAGTTTCGTTCGAAACTCAGATGATGCCATGATGATGTAAGACTCGGCGAAACCCTCAAATTGATCGAAAGAGATCCTCAATGCATGTATAGTTTCGGGCGAAATGATGATAATGACGTAAGAATGATGAAATGGCGCAGCGAAACTCCCTCAATTAAGCGAAACTAACATAGGCTAACCATCGATTTGAATTAGAATTTAGCATAAAGGAGTTTCGATCGAAAAGTCTGCTTTCGGTCGAATTAGATCTCGGCGAAACTTGTATGAATAAGCCAAATCAATCGAAACCTAAAATCTATCCCATGTGATTGATCGAAAGAGATAACTTGAAAGGGTTTCGGCCGAAAGAAAACTCGGCGAAACTCAACCCTATCAAGCCATCGATCGAAACTAGGGTTTAGGGTACAACAATTTAATTAAATCGAATCGGGCAAAGTAGATCTCAATAGCTAATCACTTTCGCCGAGCTTCTTATGCTAGGAATTTTAATGTTTGGACTTATAATTTAATCAGGAATAACAACTTAGGAGGGATTGAACACTTAGAAGTTTCGATCGAAACCGAATCACAATTTTGGGACTTTCGCCGAGACGTATGGGTGAAGCATTAATTTCCTAAGTTAACTTAATCGAGGGTAGGAAATCAAATGACTTAAGAAAAATTCAAATAAGGCAAATTGAACAATTTGGAGTCTAGAAAATTTGTACAAATCCAAATAATTAATAAGACGGAATTTAATTATCTCGACGAATCAGCCAAGGAAAACAAGGTACTAATACTTCAATAATTTTATTTAAAGGTCGAACGTTAGGAGCGAACGAGGACGTACGCTAATTAAGCTTGGACCACAGGTAAGTAGAAATTCAACTACGACACGTAACTTGCCTGCGTTCCGAATTATGTGCTCGTGTGATTTATGTGAAAGATGCACGTTAAGACATGATTTAATTTTACGTATGATGTCATGGTTTGCATATGTACATGAGCATAGCATGAGCACTTGCACGCATGCGTTGCACGTAAGGCGCGAGGTATGAGCGTGCATAAGATCGCCTGTGTGCGATGTATACTCGCCGATATTGGCGTTGGTGTCGACTCGAATGAAGAGTCACGGCTACCCCTATGCGGCCATGGCGAATGAAGCCATAAGGCCTGTATAAGAGGCTGGGGGAATACCCCGTATGCGGGAATGCAACCTGGAGGGTGCGGCCCGGGGCACACGCTGAGTAAGGGAAGATTCCTTCGGGTGACCTTCTAGCGTGTAAAACACTACCCGGAGGGAAGATTCCTTCGGGTGACCTCCGTGGTTAGTGGCCTCGGTGTTGGCTGCCAGTGAGAAGCGTCCGCGTGGAGGCCACACTGAGTAAGGGAAGATTCCTTCGGGTGACCTTCTAGTGTGAGAACCTCCACACTTGAGATGTCCATGATATGGCGCATAGTGGGATAGAAAGCCGAGTGCCCGAATGAAATAAGAGTATAAGAAAAAGAGTATGAGTCAGGAGAAGAGTAAGAGTACGAGTAGAAGTGTACGAGCGATAGAAAACGACGACGTGGATTGTCGATCGTTAGGACATGTGCATACATGCATAATTTCCGCTTACTGAGCCTCGGTGGCTCATTGTTTACGTTACGTGTTGTAGGTACAGACGATCACGGTACGTGATCCTAACGTTATGCGAGGCCAGTCTTTTGAAGCTATCCGGCTGCTTTTGAGGTAGGAGTGTGTGTATGGATGACGACCTGTGAAGGCCGGGCACATAGGGAGCTTTTGGCTGCACGCACACACACTTGTATTTTGTGAAGACACGATTTCGATGATTTGTAGAACGAATTACGAATATTCTTTTGACATGTATATAAGACTTCCGCATGCACGTTTAAAATGAAAAATTTTATTCGCATTTTTACGTAACCCGCACGATAACAAAGCATTAACACTTAGATTTAGAACGGAATACTAGGGCGGGACGACGGGTCCTGACACACCCCAGGGAGAAAAGCTGGTCCGAATGAATCCTTTTTGTAGGAGTTCATCTATTTGTTCCGTCAACTCCTTTAATTCGGTTGGCGCTAATCGGTATGGAGTCTTGGACACCGGTGCTGCTCCTGGCACCAGGTCGATGGTAAACTCGATTTCCCTGTCTGGGGGCAGTCCCGGCAAGTCTTCCGGAAATACGTCAGGGAACTCCTTAATCACGGGTACGTCTTCGAGTTTCGTGGGGGTATCTTCTTCTGCCTTCAGTGCGAACACCAGGTATGCCTCGCATCTGGAATTGACTAGTCGCTGAGCTTTTAATGCTGATATCCTCGGAGTGCCTCTCCCCTTCACTGTCCCCTTAAGGGTGAAAGATTCTCCCCCTTCTATGCTGAATGTAACTATCTTACGATTACAGTCTATCACCGCTCCAAACTTTGAGAGCCAGTCCATCCCGAGGATCACTTCATAGTCGTCCATCGGGATGACTATCAAGTCTACAGACAATTCTTTGTTACCGACTAGGATTGGGCAATTTCTTAATATTTGGTTAGTCCTAGTTGGTGCCCCACTTGGTATTGCTACGCTATACTCATAATCCACTCGCTCAGGCGTTACCCCGAGTTTCATCACATACTTCACATAGACTTAACACTTACTTGCAAGGCCGCTTCCGCTCTGTTGGGTGTGTTGTGTGTGGACAGTCTACAGAACCTGTAACCGAAGCTCTGATAACACCCTGTGGCGACCCGACCTCCTAATCACATATTCTAGCGTGTTCCTATGCACCTAGCGAGTTGTGAGTAGCAAATTTCATCAGAAATGCGTATAAAAATTTTTCATCTTCCATCTACGTAATGGAAACATCGTTCTATACAGGACAAAAGAATGCATGTCGGACATTTTGCTCCAGACATGGTCTAACTACAAAGGTGAAGGCGGGTCGGCACAGCAAAAGCACCTATTCGCCCGGCCTCACAGGTCGTCATCCACACACACACGTCCACCCCAAAAGCAGCACGAAGCTTCAAAAGGTCGGCCTTGTCTTTCAACACGATCACATACCGTGGTCGTCGGTGCCTACAACACACAACGTAAGGAATGAGCCACCGAGGCTCAGTAAGCGGAAATCATGCATGTATGCACGTGTCACTCCCCTACAAAGGCAATCCACGCCGATGCACACAACACTCAGCAAAGGCGGTCCGCGCCAATGCTCCTAGTACACGTACTAGTACCACTCAGGGCCCACGACGCACTTACTATGCACCACTAAGAGCTCAATGTCCTTAGTAGGATCGTGACAGCGACCCACGCTGGGCCTACGCTAGGTTTCCCTAGGTCGCACCCTCCCAGGTCGTCCCCTCTGTCATACGGTAGCCCACGCTGGCAGCCTACGCTAGGATTCCCCCTAGGTCGCTCCTTCCAGGTCGCTCCTTCCGCAAATAGGGCAGTTGCCTACGCCAGACAACCTACGCTAGCATAGCTAGGTCGATCCTTCTTGGGTCGCTCCTCCTGCCTCATCATAAATACCGGCATCGTACGCCGTATAGGGTGCCATAGAAGTCGTCTGTGACTCAACTGCGAGTCGACACACCGGCCTATATCGGCGGGTCTCCGTCGCATACAAGCAACATAATAGAATGCACACTCAGTCCCACGACCCTCCCTCACGAGTTCGTGTGTGCATGTGAGTATGCATATGCAGATGCAAGTAAACGTAACATAACTTACCACTTTAAAATGCTTCAATCAATTTTCACGAATTCATGAAACCACGTAGGCACGTAAACACGCAATTTAGGCACATAAAACAAGTTGTGTGTCGTAGTTGGATTTCTACTTACATGTCGTCCGAGCGTACTTAGTGTTCTCCTCGTTCGCTCCTGACGTACGACCTTTAGACATAAATATTGCCGTATCAGTGTTACGCCTCTATTAATTAGTTAGATCGAACTAATTTATCGACTACGTTTATTTTGTTAGACTCTAGGTCGTTAGCTTCTATCCTAGATCGAGCCCCTTGCCCCGTAATTTCTAAGTGAAGTTAATCAGTTTCGTGACCTAATGAACTCGGTAAGGGTTAGGTTGCCGTTAATTTTCAATTCACTCGATTTTAGTTCATCTTTAATTCGCTCGATTTCACGTACGAAATGGTTGAGCAATTCGGCCGATTTAAGGTCTTCAATAGGTAGAAATTGCCCGATTATGGCTTGCACGAAATCGCCCGATTTAGGGCTTGTTGAACTCGATCTCGGCGATTTGTTCTCCTCATGCCACGTGTTCTTTCAGTTTAATTCGCCCGATTTGTTCCCAATCAATTTGGTTCGCTCGATTCCATGCATGGAGTGCCTAAGGAGATTCGGCCGATTTGGAAATCGCCGCGTTTCCTCGTCATCGTGACGTCACGATTAGCCCGATTTGTGGAGTTTGCATGGCGATCGATTTCGCCCGATTTCCTTTGTATTCAAAGTGCCTGATTGGTGTTCGTTGCACTTAGTTTCGGCCGATTTGGGTTGTATATGAAATCGTCCGATTTCATGCGTACAGGCTCACGCCCGATTTGTTAGCCCTCATGTTCATTTCGATCGATTTGTCAAACAACTATAGTCGCCCGATTTGTTATCTAATTTCCCCGAAATCGCATTCCTAGTTCGATCTACCCAGACTTTCCTCAGTTCTAAGGCTTTATTCTTCCTCACAAAACATCGAACACTACCTTAAGATCTTCTCACGCTAAAGTAATGATATTAGGGCAAGTTAAATTAGCCACAACCAAGTAAAACCTCAAGGAGACCCTAAACTATGATTTCGTAACAAGTCCTAGGGCTTTTGCCGCCTATGGTATATTCAAGTTCCTAAATCCCCTATATCTTAAACATGTTTTAACACCTAGTAATGAAATCAAAGTAGCTTAAAGTGGTAAATTCACTTACTCAAAATCCTAAGCAAGTTGGAGTGGTCCTTGGGATGAATTCTCTCGGCTCCTTCTCTTTTTCTTTCTTGGCTTTTTCGTTGGTTTTGGAGTGAAAATGGTGAAGATTGAATTGTTTGGATTAGATATTTATCATAGGTTATAGGGTGGAATTAGAGTTAACGTGGTCCTCCTCATTTTGAGGAAAAGTTGTCCCTCACTTGTTTTGTTATAAGTTGGGCCTAGTGTTAAATGTTTTTGTCCCAAGTTTACATGTTGTATGCTAATTATCTCAAATCGCCCGATTCCCCATTAAATTACCCGGCGAATTTTTACCTTTCTTATACGAGGAAATCACCCGATTTGAGCTTCTCTTGCTCGGCGATTTCCAGCATTTCACCAAAAATGAGATCGCCCGATTTCAGCATCAAATGATTTACTATTCCATTCTATAATCGCCCGATTTCTCATCACATTATCACAAGCTCGGCGATTTCTTACGTGCACGCCACGTGTACTGGCGACCTAATATTTCTTAAGTCCTTATAACAACAAAACAAAAAAAAATCGAAACTCTCAACACATATAGGAATTAAAATCGCATAGCTTGAAGTTATATAGACCCAAAGTTAGTGGCACATAAGTCACATAATGCACATAAATCACGTAATTGCACCTATACAATACGAGGTCACACTTCACTAATTTATTGGCCCTAAACACTTACGGGGGCCCGGGTGCTACAATACCTTAGGTGAGTACATGCATGTACAGCGCCATAGGCTTTCTTATGGCTGGTTCTTGTTTCCTACGGGCCTTCCTAGTGGCATTTGTTTCAGAATGATTATTTTTAATTTGTGAGGTGGAGCCTATTTCGTAGTTGTTGTTTCTAAAGGTGATGGGCTGAAGAGTGCATGTAGAAGCAATTATTCGAAGAGAAGAAATGGCTCTTTTATGTTTTCGAGTGTCATATATTTGTACAGAAGGAGTAACATTCTTGGTCATACTCAAATCTACTAGCTCCTTCTTAATATTAGACACTCTTGCATTCGGTTCTAGGGCTTGCTCTACGCTCCCTGTAGACGTAGGTAAACAAGATTTAGTCTTAGCACTCTTAACAGAATTATTAATGTAGTTTTGATCTTTCGAAGGTTAATTTTCGATTTTCGCGATTTTCATAATAGCATGAGAGGTAGTTTGGGAGGATGAGGAAGCTTTGAGATTTTCCATCTCTTTTAAGAACTTTTTCTTTTCAGCTTCGAAATCCTCTATTTCTTTATCTAGTTTTGCTTGAGATTCCTCAATCTGTTTGATTATTGGAGGTTTGTAGAGAGAATTTTTATAATGAACGTCTTTGACTTCCTCGTAGTGTGTTTGAGATTTAGGAGGTAGAACTTGAACTAAATCACAAACAGGTGTTAAAGATGGTTTCATATTTCTGCCTCTTTCATTTAGTTCTGTGTAGTCGAAATGGATTTCATGTAATACCCGTATATCTATATACGGGATTTTGTATGTGATTAGTGGTACACGTTTGTGAATTGGGAAATTTGGTGGAGAAATTTCATTGCTCTAAAGAGAATATATATATATATATATATATATATATATATATATATTCAGGAAGGAATAATTCCTACACAATATTTCCATAACACAACTCATTCTCTTAGCTCTGCGAGTGGAGAAAAGTTGCACATTAATTATAAAATCCCTAAGGCCTATATTTGCAAAAATAAGGTCTGTAGTCCTACTTCATTCTTGTTAGACAAGAATATTACGAACCAAGTAATTCTTGGTACTCCATTTATTAGGAAAATATTTCCTATAAAAAATATTGATGAATATGGATTTAAAGGAAGCTTCAATAACAAAGAAGTATACTTTGAATTCATTACTGAACCTTTTTCTAGAATTCTTAATGAAATTAAGGATTCTATTCTTATTAAAGCAAAAGAAAATTAGGTAAATTACCTGAAACAAGAAATTAGTATACTTGCGATTGTGGATAACTCCAAAATCCTAAGTTACAAGAAAAGATAAATATTCTACATAATGAATTTACGTTACAAATATGTAAAGATTTACCTAATGCCTTTTGGAATAGAAAAGAGCATATTGTTACTGTTAGGAATATTTTATAGTGTTCAATTTCAATATGTTTATCTTAGTTGGTTTGTATTTAATTAACTTTGGGCTAGTTTGTAATATTCTAGTTCTTAGTTATTAGGGGAATAATATACCAACTAATGTGGTATATATACCCCCAAACCCTAATTCATTAGGGTGTGTGTTTTTGGTGTAGTATGTGTGAGTGTGTGTGTGTTGAATAGTAAGAAATTATTTTCAAAGCACCCATCGTCTACACTAACCCACCCCACGTTCGATCTTTAAAACTTTCATTATTGGCGTGGTAAATGGTCCTAGGTCAGTGTTGTTGGATCAAATAGGGCCAACAAGTGGTATCAGAGCAAAACACGTTCGGATTTGAACAATTTTCGAAATTTTTGGGTATTTTTTTTGGTTCGAATTTCTGCAATTTCTTGAGTTTTTTGTTGATTTCACTGATTTTGCAAGTTCAAGAGGTAATTAGGTTGTTTTCGTGTGATTTGAAGTGATTACACAACTTTTTTCAGTTGATTTGGGTGAGTTTTTGGTAGAAATCGCGTCTGTTTTTTTTTTGTCATTTTCAGTCCAGAATCGGGTAGATGAACAAATTGCCCGATTGCTACAGTACCTGAAATAGCTACAGTACCAATTTACTAAGTTTCGAGTGTTTTTATTCAGTTTCGGGCGAATTTTGACTGGTCAACACCCGAAAGTAGATTAAAAAAAAATAATAATTTTTAAATCTACAAACTGATTTTCGGGCGAAACAAGTAGTCACTGTAGCAAATAATTAGTTTCCGGCGAAACTAGTAGCAATCACTGTAGCAAATTCAATAAGATCACTGTAGCAATTATTTCGGGCGAAACACTTCAAATCACTGTAGCAACACTGTAGCAACCTGTAGCAACACTGTAGAAAGTGATTTCACTGTAGCGAAATAATCAAATCTGGTTTCGATCGAAACTTTTTATTTCACTGTAGCAAATATTAATTGCATTGTAGCAAACCTGGTTATGGGCGAAACTACAAAATACACTGTAGCAATATATGGTTTCGGGCGAAACAACAAATTTCACTGTAGCACGCCCCGAAATACTGTAGCACGCCCAATTGCAAATTTCACTGTAGCATTTTCACTGTAGTTTCGGGCGACACAATTTCTTTCGGTAAAAAAGTAGTAAGCTCCATCGATTGGTGACTCAGCATCGATCACTCGCACAATCGGCCGATTGCAATCAATTTTCACAAGATTTACTGTAGCATATTAAATCAATAGCCCGAAACTGCTCTCGCCGAGCAAAAATTCACTATAGAGTATTGTAGCCATTTCACTGTGCAGTGTTGATCGAAACACTGTACCACTTCACTGTAGCAGTTCCGATCGAAACACTGTAGCGTTTCACTGTAGCAGTTTCAATCGAAACACTAGCAGTTTCGATCGAAACACTGTAGCAAATTTCACTGTAGCACGCCCGAAACGCTACAGTACCCGATTACAAAAAAGAAATATTCAAAATTTTCTGAATTTTATTTTATCATTGGGTAGAAAGTAAAAAAAAAATAAAAAATAAAAATTAAAAAAAATAAAAAAAAAACTCAAATTAATATTTTCGGGTCCAAAATTTACGGTGTCGACGACGTTTTCGTAATTTTTTTTTAAAGAAAAGCAAATCCACAAAACGTGTCAACGATCATTTATATCCAACAATCAACTTAGAACATCTTTGGCAAATTATAGAAAAAGTTTCGGTCATTTTCTCGAAGTTTTCGAAATCATCACAAAATTTTTCGGTGCACGCCAAAAATTTTCGACGCCGACTTTCTTCGATACTTCACGATACTGCCAAACTTTTCGTAACTGAAATTTTAAAAGCCAATTTCTATTTTCAATTAAATATTATATTAATGAAAATGGATGCTCAAGCTCGGAAAATTGAGGAATTAGAAGCAAGACTTGCTAATAATTACTCCGTGTTGCTTAAGCAACAAGAAAGCCTAGCCTATGCTAATGAAGATTTGACCATGGCAAAGTCTAAGATCATTAGCTTAGAAACTAAGTTAGATGATAGTGAAAAGAGGGTCTGCGATATGAGTAGTAGTTTACGTTCTTGCGAAGCTGAGCGAAATGAAGTCTCGTCAAAATATGAGACCATCTTAGAGGAACAACGTATGCTTTACTCTAAGATTAAACAATTAGAGAATGTTATTTCGAATATAGGTCCAGCAGATCAAAACTCTCCTTCTAACTTAATTTCTAACGGAGAAAATAGTTTACATGATCAAAAACCTACCATGTGTGATACTCCAAAGACTCTTCGTAAATTGAAAGATTTACAAGATACTTTGAACTCTGAAAAGATAGGTTTTGGCGCTGAAAAGGAAAAGCTTTTAAAGGAGATTTTATATCTCAAAAATTCCCCGTCTTTATCTGTTTCCAATAATTTGTCAAGTAATACATCTTCCTCGGAACAGGTAAATAAAACAAAAACTAAAAGAATCATCCTTGTTCCTAAAACTGAAAAGGCTTTTACTAATCATTCTAAATCAATTTTGACTGAAGCTGAAACGTTAAGTAAAAGCAAAGCGCTAAAAATAGCTAAGGAACAAATAAAGATTAGGAGGAGAAAGGAAAATCAGTATTATCTCCCAAAATTAAAGCCAAGAATGTTCAAGGTTTTTCCTCTCCCATTCCAATCAAAAAGGAAGCGTGCAACGAAGAAGTTCCAAGCTTACATAGACGAACTTCTCAAATCCCGCACACTCATCATTATAAAGTGAATGATGTGAGATCTTATAGGCAACATGACTCATCATCCAATGTCGCATATAGCGCCATAAGCTCATATTGCTATTTGAAATATCCAGTCCAGATTCATTCTAGAAAGCATTTTATGCGACTGGCTAGGGAGAAAATCTTCAGGTCTTCTAAATCTAGACACACATTCACCGGCGCTGAACTGTCATTTCCCTTTAAGGTTCACCAAACCTGGATTCCGAAATCACAAATCAAATTTAATGGGACTTTAAAGGATGATTTAGGATCAATATCTGAACTCAAATGTGCTTAACTTGTTTTTTGCTAACAAGGGTACATTATAAACATGCATGACTCAAATGTACTTTAAATGTTAAATTTTCGCATGCATATGCGCTGAAATGTCTAATACCCCATGATAGGTACATTTTAACTGCATATATCTTAAAGAACCACAAGCTTAAACATTCACGTATGCATATAAGCTGAATCGTTAAAATACCTATTTTAAGTGTTAAAACAGCGAAAAACGTACATTCTAATGCATTTTTAAAGAACATTAATTCTTTAGTTTGCATCTGATCTGAAAATAGATAAATACGTTCACGCTTGTTTAATTGGGAGAAAACTTACATGTTTAAACGTGCATGCATTGAGGGGGAGTTTCACTCCATATTTGTGAGGGGGGAGCACATCTTAGGTGCACGATTTGAGGGGAGAAACTTCATTTAACCTATATACATATACGTATACATATTCCTATATCTATTATTACTATGATACTACTTATCTACTACTATTACGATAATATATATATATATATATATATATATATATATATGTACATAAAAAAAGAAAAAAAGAAAAAAAAAACGAAAAAAAAAGGAAAAGAAAAGCAAAAAAAAAGAGGAAAAGAAAGAAAAACCCTCTCAGACGCTTCTATCTCCCAAGACGGACTTCACTTGAAAACTCGACCCTCGAGAGTTCAAGAATTACAAAAGGCATCACATCCATACACAAACAGAAAGATGATCTCAACCACCCTGCTCCGACTTGCTGATGAAGCAACACTCACCAAAATTGACGGACGCATGGATTCAGGTTCCCATGGTTCAGTCAGACCAAACTGAAAACCCCGGAACGTAGCCAAGTTTTAGTGAAGATAGTCCATAAGCCACATTCCCATTTGGCAATTCTTGACAATACCGAAGAACGGAAGATACAAAAAATCCTCACCTCACAAAATTTTCGGGCCATCCCATATAGGTGCAGGAGCTGATTTTTATCAGCTCACGGGTAGAAGTCGCCTCATTTTGTCCAATGGCGCATGCACAACCGAGCCTTACCCACTCATCGATCTCCCAAAGCGGGGAAGCCACGTATGCTATCACCGCTTCACTTGGAAGCGGGAGATATTGAATTAAGTGGTAGTTAGCCCCACACCACTGAACTTTCTTGAACACATCGAGTCTAGGTGCCCTCACTTCCTAAAAGTTTTACATTTTTTAGGACACATACACCTTTTCTCATCTGGACTTTGTGACCAGATCTGGACTTCCGTAGACATGTCATACTAAGACATGCTTCAATGATCGGAAGGAAGTCCTACCGTTGCAACATCAAAACAACAACGGCATCAGGCCATCGTCTGCGAGCTATGCTCCAAGATCGATGTTAACGGGACGTCTAAGTGGCCCCAGTTTATCAAGTACTGTCCTCACAGGCCGCGTCTCAGAGTTTAACTCTGAATTCGTGTCGACGGATTGCCTTAGTGGCTCCGTCTGGTTATTACCCGCACCGACCTGTCGTTTGTGTATTTCTTCAACTCCTATACAAGCATGCCGATCCGTTAACACGAATCGCCATGAGGGGGAGAAGGGGATACGTATAAACAAACAGGTCGAACCACCCACCAAATTTCCGCCGCACGTACCACTATGAAGCCGGGCTCTCCTGTACTCAAACGTCAATTCAGAAGGAGCCTTGGCACATTTTATAACACCTCAATACATTCGGAAGGAGCTTTGGCACATGTTAAAAGACACCCCACGCATATTTTCTTCTGGAGCCAGACAAGCTTCCTCGAGGCCGAACCAGACAACTTCCTTCGACGAAGACGAATCTGGCACCGAGAAGAAGACTTGACGACTTCAAAATACGGAAAAAGACACGGACAAGATGCAAACAAGATTTCAAAGATCTGCGACATCATCAAGAAACGAATATCGGGGCGTGGATCACAGCATACGTCCGATCTACAACGTATAGCGTCAAGACAAGAGAGTTCTAGCTGAAAGTGCATTCAAATCCTCCACAAGAAGAGGAGATAGCCTTTGCAAGGGGAGCAAGGGGGAGATTGCTTGGACTCGAGAGATTCTCCATGTGCCCAACAAAGATAACTCGTGCTGAATTGAAGATTGAACACTAAGGGGGAGATTGTTAGGAATATCTTATAGTGTTCAATTTCAATATGTTTATCTTAGTTGGTTTGTATTTAATTAACTTTGGGCTAGTTTGTAATATTCTAGTTCTTAGTTATTAGGGGAATAATATACCACCTAATGTGGTATATATACCCCCAAACCCTAATTCATTAGGGTGTGTGTTTTTGGTGTAGTATGTGTGAGTGTGTGTGTGTTGAATAGTAAGAAATTATTTTCAAAGCACCCATCGTCTACACTAACCCACCCCACGTTCGATCTTTAAAACTTACATTATTAGCGTGGTAAATCGTCCTAGGTCAGTGTTGTTGGATCAAATAGGGACCATCAGTTACATTACCTTATGAGGAAGATTTTAGTGAGAAAAATATTCCCACTAAAGCTCGTCCTTGTCAAATGAATTCTGAACTTTTAGAATTATGTAAAAAAGAAATAGCTTCTCTTTTACAGAAAGGTTTAATAAAACCTTCAAAATCTCCTTGGTCGTGTACTGCCTTTTATGTTAATAACCATGCAGAAAAGGAAAGGGGAGCACCAAGGTTAGTCATTAATTATAAACCTTTAAATAAAGTTTTAAAATGGATTAGGTATCCTATTCCTAATAAAAAAGATCTTTTAGATCGATTATTTAATGCCATTATATTTTCAAATCTGATTTAAAATCAGGTTTTTGGCAAATTCAAATAGCCGAAGAAGATCGGTATAAAACTGCTTTTACTGTCCCAATTGGACAATTTGAGTGGAACGTTATGCCTTTTGGTTTAAAAAACGCTCCTTCTGAATTTCAAAATATTATGAATGATATTTTTATCCCTTATAGTAATTTTATCATCGTTTATATTGATGATATTTTAGTCTTTTCTAAAGATATTGAAACTCATTTTAAACATCTTGATATTTTCAAGAAAATTGTTATTCAAAATGGATTAGTTATATCTAGCCCAAAAATGGTTTTATTTCAAACTAAAGTTAGATTTTTGGGTCATACTATTGAAAATGGTAATGTTAACCCAATTAATAGAAGTATTGAGTTTGCGTCAAAATTTCCAGACCAAATTCTTGATAAAACTCAACTTCAAAGATTTTTAGGGAGTCCTAATTATATCTCTCCTTATTATAAAAATCTTGCAATTGATACATCTATTTTATATGATAGATTAAAAAAGATTCCATGTCAATGGACAAATAGTCACACTGAAGCGGTTAAGAAAATTAAAAGTAAGGTTACTCATTTACCTTGTTTAATGCTTGCTAATCCTAATTGGCCAAAAATTATTGAAACTGATGCTTCTGATTTAGGCTTCGGAGGAATCTTAAAACAAGTTTCTCCAGAGGATAAAAAAAAATATTTAGTTAGATTCCATTCGGGGAAATGGAATAATGCTCAGAAAAATTATGCTACTATAGCTAGAGAAGTTCTCGCTATAATTAAATGTGTCCTTAAATTTCAGGATGATTTATATAATCAAAAGTTTTTAATAAAAACTGATTGTCAAGCTGCGAAATTCATGTTTCAGAAAGATTTCAAACATGATGTCTCCAAACAAATGTTTGCGAGATGGCAGGCTCATTTAGCCCCATTCGATTTTGAAATTATTTATAAAAAGGGAAGTGATAATAGTCTTCCTGATTATCTAACTCGTGAGTATCTTTCATGAATTTTGCAGACATGTCCCAATATGGGAGAAATTTCCCCTCTAATAGAGGAAAAGAGGTGGCAAAAATGTTATTGCTCAAATGGGCAATAAAAGGTTGGTAAAAGAAAATTTATCATCATCCTCAAGTAATACCTTGAGCAGTGAAGAATTCAAAGAATTCCTCGAATATAAAAAGCAGAAAGCAAAAACTGCTGAAGGAACATCTTACGCAAAAATAATTGCGGACGAAGAAGATGAAGTTGACTATGAGAAAATTTCTCATAATGAGGTAATTATATTACTCGAATTCAAAGATTTAAAATGGTCTGATGAACCTTGGACTTTAATGTCAAGGTATTTAGACAGAGCATCATATGCTGCTACTTTTTATAAAAACCGTGATACTTATGAAAATATTCTTAAGTCCATGGGAACGTGTGATATTGAGCACTTTAGTGCGGGAAATACCCCGTATGCTTTGAAAAAAGGTTATACCTTTAGTAAAATAATTTTCAAGCAAATTATTTTGCCTTAAAAATGGGCTATACACCCATTAAAAGACAGGGAATATTTCCATCCTGAGTTAAAAACTCTTATTAAATTTAATTATTACGATTATATCGATGCTTTTTATAAAGTATTTTTATACCAGAATGAAAGTAAAAAACATTCTTGGTCGATAAAAATTTGTGCGGATGTATATAAATCCGAAATTCCAAATTGGTTTTATCAATGGTGGCTTTCTTATGGAGCTACAATTGAAATTCTTAAGGAACCATTTTTTGGATTATATCAAGAATGGGTTAAAGTTTCTCCGATTCTTATAGAAACGGAACATAAAAAAGAATGTATTGAAGGAATGGCTTCTTTACATTTTTATATTGAATTTAGTATTCCATAGATACGGAGATGGACTCCTGAAGTGGGTTATACCCAACAAAAAATTCCATGTCTTAAACGAAACTTTTATATAAAGTTTTGGAAAAAAATGATAAGAAAAACAGCCACTGGCGAATATGAAAGCCAGCAGACGATCGATAAGATTGAAGAGAAAATTTCTCTTTATAAAAATGCGATTAATAATCGTGAACAAATGGAAGCTCCTAGTCCTTTTGAGATGATTTCTCAAATGATTAATCTTCAAAAATGTAAAATGAAACCTAATGAAATTACTGATGTCTACTTCGAAGAAATGAAGAAAGACATTGCAAAAAATTTTGGAATGAATATTGAAGATATTTCGATGTCGACATCTTCAAAAAATGAAGATGACGAAGAATTTTGCCTTGCTGGTGAAGGACAAGATCCGGAAAATCCGGACGACTTTATTATTGAAGAAATAATAGGAGATAATGCAATGGACCTAATGGGACAAGAAATCTCAATTATTAAAGAAAAAGTAGAGCAAATTGCCAAAGCTCGTGAAGAAATAAAAGAATCCAATGTCAAAGATGCTCTTAAAATCAAAGAGATATAAAGAAGCCATGGATACGATTAGGAAAAGCTGATAGCGACATCAACGATGGAAAAAGGATCATTAGCTTTAATAAAGCTCAAGATAAGAACGAAGATTTTTGGCCAAATTGATGATAGCTGTCAAGACTTTTTGACAAGTGGGGCGGCTACGAAGAAAAATTTTCTTTACTTTAATTATTGTATTTTACTTTTCTCTTCTATTTATAAAGTCAAAGCTCATAAGCTTCAGGTGTGCCTTTTCTTACGCTCTTTTGTACTCTCTCTCTCCCTTCATTGTAATCCCTTCTCTTCTGTAAAATATTAAGAAATAAAAGTTGAAGTATTCTGTACGACTCCTCTCTCTCTAAAGTAAGTTTTAATTTTGTCTTTATATATCTTATTTTGTTTCTCTTAGCCTTAATGGAAGGCTAATTTCTAAGTTAAACTACACCAAGATGCCTTAATACTTAGATCGTGGTTTTATATCATATTTTTATAAATATATTAATATGATGTATTTAATATTTTCTTTTTTAAAAATCCTTTAAAAATGATTAAAAGAATTAAATTTTGGATAAAGGTTATGAAAAATTAGATTTTGATTAATTCCGAGTCGGCTCTTGGCAAAGCCCGTGTTGCCGAAAGAAAGGCGTTTGAGGGCATGGCTGTTACCGATTGAATTAAGTCAAATGAAAATTTTATCATGTAAAGATCCTCGTATCCGATGATTTAATTCTAATAATCACAAAAATAAAATTTTAACTTTGTTTTGGAATTACGGTATATAGGCTGGAATACCTTAGGTCCGAACGGGATCAAACTGTTTACAGACTGATAACTGGACTAATAGGTTTAACAACGCCACGTACCTTTTTTCCAATTTCTTTTTGGGTGCTTGGTATTTTGATTGAACTACTTTTGAACAAAACTTTCTAACGAAAGTTCGATTTTTGGTATGACGGCCTGACTACCTTAGGTCCAATTGGACTAAATTGGTTAAACAAGGTCCGTGTATCATTTTCGAGGTTCGATAAATTGTTCTTTTCATATATCAATCATCACTTTTTCTTTAATTTAGAAATTTTTGTAAAGATCCTCTCCTTTTGTAAAGATCCTCTCCATATGGTATCAGAGACATGGTGAAGTATTAAGAAGTTAAGGTGTAGTTTAACATCTTATTCAAATGAATTTGATGCGAAGAAAAGATACTGTTAAAAACAATATTGAAGAGGAATATGATGTTCCTCAAGATTTAGACAAATTAAATCGTTGGACAACTCCAAAAATAGATCATAAAATAATCTATGAATTAGGAACCTTTGAAAAATTAGGTTTGAAACAGATAGTCAAAACTACCGAAGAAACTATCTCTCTTAACAATGAAGAGATGGTTATTAGGCTTCTAAGTAATAGAGACTTAGAAAAATATAGAATAAACCATAAGTTTATTCATATCGGGTTAGTACAGGTAGCTTTTAAACCTTTGACCCTAGAAGGTTTACCAGAAAGCTTTATAGCAGCTCTTAGAGACGGTCGAAATCTCGACTGGAAACAATCCCTTATGGGAATAATTCAGTCTAGTCTGGCACATGGTCCAGTTTATTTTATTGTTTATCAAAATCTCCAATTATCATTGACTGATGTCAATATTTTGGATGCTCTGACATTAAAAGTCAAAACTCACGGATATAATTACGCTCCGGGATCGGAAGTAATTTGTATCTGTTATAGAATTTATTACAAACCTCTTTATACACTGAATCCTCAGTGTAAAATTGTTGATAAACCTTCTAACGAAACAGTTTTAATAGAAACCAATTTTAGTAGATCTAATATTACAACTCGTAGATCTATTAAATGGGAAGAAATTCAATTCCCAGAAAATTGGGTTATTGAACGAGCTATGCCTCTGCAACCCAAAATCAAGAAAAATCTTACTCAAATAATACAGACAACAGATGGAACTGTTCAAATACACTTTGAGCAGGATAGAAAATCTGTTGATGTAAAAACTCCGAGATCTAGAATTACTAGATCAAGCTTTTCACATTATCATATATCACCATGTGATTATATGATAAGATCTCCTTCTAGAGCTTCGACTTCTCAGGTTAGAGAATCAACCTCTAGTGATTACCTTCAAAATAAGGTAGAAGAATTAAGAATTAATCCTGATAATATTGTTCATGGTGTTTTTAAAAATCAAGACGAGGAAATAACCGAGTCAGAAATGGATTTTCGTGTTTAATGTATTTTAAACCAAAAATTGATTTTAGCCCGGGATCACCGGCAAGAAAGAAAATTCAACAAGAATTTAATCAACCCAAATGGGAACTTTTTAGAAAATGATTTTTCGAAAACTTTAATAAAGAAGATAAAAATATTATTCAAGAAAAATTTTATAAAGATCTTGAAAAACGAAATGAAAAATTGCCTTTTGTTCCTTGGTTTTTATCAAGATATTTTAAAAATATGATTTCTGTTCTTGAAAGGAATTATAAGCTTTCGAATGGAAAAATTGTTAACTCTATTTTTCCTCCTCAAACCAGTTTCCAAATGGAAAAAGAAAATAAAATTAGGTTTTTTAATGCTTTTCAAAAATTATTTGAAAAAGAAGATGATACGCTTTATATCAATATTAATCATATTAATAGTCTTTTAAAACAACAAAATTATACAAATATGTATGTTCTTATTTTAGGAGAACAAATTTCTTTATTAAAAAAGAATATTGAAGAAATTTCGTCTTCAATAAAAGACATAAAAAATTATCTTTTAATAAACAAGGATAAAGCTGAAGAAAAAATAGCTAATAAAGCTTCTCCGAGTGTTCAGCCTCCACCTAAGATTATTGATTTTAAATTAGAATCAATTTCTAATATTGAAAATTTACTTAATGAAAAGCTTAAAGACTTAAAACTCAATACTTTAAGCGAAGAATTTGAAGAAAAACTTGAAAATTCTGATAGTATTTATAATACTTTTAATGAAGAATTAAATAAGATCAAACAAGGAAAATATTCCAGTAAACCTATTCAAACTAAATTTTATTACCCAAAACCAACCCCTCAAGATGTCTTGTTCGAAGAACAAGAATTAACACTTAATAATTCCTATAGTGGTAGGAGTATTTATGAGTGGAACCTAGATGGTTATACTGAAAGACAAATTTTTAATATGATACATAGAATACTTAAGTATAGTACAATATGCAAAGCTAATCATAATAGCGACAGAGTTGTTGCTAAGATGATCTTTGCTGGCTTCACTGGTCAGTTAAAAGGATGGTGGGATAGTTATCTTACTCCTAGAGAGCAAGAAGAAATTTATCTTACCATGAAAGAAGAAAATGACGAATTAGTCGAAAATGCAGTTTATACACTGTGTATTAATATAATAGAACATTTTACAGACCGATGGTCTGATAATTCTGAAAATATCAGAACTCTTCTCCAAAATTTAAGATGTAAAACTCTTACATCTTTTAGGTGGTATAAGGATACCTTCCTTAGTCGAGTTATGGAACTCCCTGAGTCAAATAGCACTCATTGGAAGTCTAAATTCATAGACGGTCTACCTTCACTCTTTCCAGAAAGAGTAAGGAAGAACCTTAGAAAAGGAGAACCGAGTATAGTTTATAATTCTTATACCTACGGTAAACTTATTGGTATATGTACTCAAGAAGGTTTAGCTTTATGCAACGAAATAAAGCTGAACAAACAAATTAAGAGAAATTCTCTCAATGAAAAGAAATAATTAGGAGATTTCTGTGACCAATTTGGCATAGCAAATCCTTATACGAGTCAACCTCGTAAACCTAGAAAATACTCTCCTAAACAATATGAAAGGAGAAAATATCGAAAATCTAAAAGAAGAGAACAAAAACCCTTAAAAAATAATAAAGATTATCAATATAGAAGAAATTTTCCCCAATTGTATGTCGAAAATGTGGGAAAATAGGTCACAAGCAAAAACTTGCTGGACCAAAAAGAAAATTAATAATTTAAATATTGATAATGAATTAAAAGAAACATTATCAAAAATTCTGTTGGAATCAGACAGTGAAACTTCTTCGAGTGATGAGAACAATATCATCGAAGACTTTTCATCATCAGAATCTGAAGAATGTCAAAATTGTCAAATAGGACAGTCTTGTGTTACAAATATTAAAAGCTCAGAATCTGAACCAGAAAATAATAATTTATACCAAATTATTTCTCAATTTCAGGAATTAAATGTTCTTGATAATAATCTTCTCGAAATGCTAAAACAAACAGTTTGATCCCGTTAACTCAGGATGGAAATATTCCCTGTCTTTTAATGGGTGTATAGCCCATTTTCAGGCGAAATAATTTGCTTGAAAATTATTTTACTAAAGGTATAACCTTTATATATAAGATCACAACTTTGAATTGATTTCGAAATTTAAATAAGGAGCTAATTACAAATAATAGAATTATAATGCATAAGATAGGGCTATATATATATGCATGGCTTAGCCAATTCCCGAATGAAGCCCAATTATTCAAAGATCCATAACATTACTTAGGCTTGGGGCAAAATTAAGTCACCTTCTTGTCTAATCAAACAGTATAATCGAGATGCTCATACTTATCTAATATCATAAGGAACGTTAAGAGAGGAAGTCCATTAGCTAGCGCAAAATTTGAGCTGAAATACCCAAAACAAAAACAACAACGAGTGGGAACTCTATCAAACTCAAGCAAGGCATCTTCCAAATAAGGTATACAAACGATTCCTGAGCATAGTATATTTAAGAGTATTTTAATATTTATAACTAACTACATGACTAGAAGATGCGTATGAAAGGGTTTCAAAATAATTAATATGTGTAGGAAACCCTAAAACGTTGAAAAGGTTTAGACGTATAAATGATTATGTAACAGGAGTTTTTTTTTCGGAATCTATGGGGTACTGTTTTGGAATTTATTAGGTTCTTTAGGAACTTGATAATTTAAGGTATAAGATTTTATGGGTTTGAAATGATTTTAGAAGCCGTTGTTAATGATATATATATATCTATTTTTAGGGTTTCGAAAGAATCAGCATTTATCGGGCGAATTCTATTTTATGTTAGGATCGGACGATTTTACTTATTTTGAGTCTTAGAATATTAAAACAATCACATTCGGTCGATTAAATGAGAATTATGTGATTTGACCGATTTGAGTATATGATATAATCAGGCGATTTGTGTCACTCGGCGATTTTAAAATCGTGCGACTTAGCCTTCTCAAGTCGGGCGATTTGGTGGTGACTAAAAGCTCGCCGAAACTCCGATTGGCACATGATGAATCGGACGAGCTTGATAAATCGGGCGAAATCCTTCCCATGCTTGACAAATCGGGCGATTGGTTGAGGAAGTGAATAACTCGGCGATTTAGGCCCTTAGATACTCGAATCTAGCGATGCAACTGATATCAAGCATGATGAATTGGGCGATCAAAAGCTAGGAACTCTCCAACAAATCGGGCGAAATGATGACGTAATTGAAGCTCGGCGATTTGGCATGCAATCGGGCGAAGTCTAGTATTAAGCTTAGCGAGTCGTGCGATTCAATAGCTTTAACACACAACCAATCGGACAAGTCTAGGTTTATGAAAGGAACTTAGATGAGCTGGACCCTAACGTAGGCTTAGATGAGAAATCGAAACTTAGGGCCTTAACAGATTAACCTAATCGAAATTATAATCATTCAGTTTCGATACTATATTGATAATATTTATTTTATCCAGAGGACCAATTTATATAGACTCTATCAGATTTCATAAATTGACGTGAGCAGGAGGACAAGTAGGTGGATCATCCATCTACAATGCGGAGATTGATGATATTTCTGACCTGTTAGGCTCACAGGATTCCTGGCGGAGACAGACGTGATCGATCTGCCTACTCGGACGTGGTCGGTTCGAGGTGCATACCGCCAGAAGGGATACGGGTGTTATCACCCATGATATATATATATATATATATATATATATATATATATGGATACGGGCGGTATCGCCCATGACTTACAGACGGGTTTAACCACCCTTAACATTGGATTCGGGTGTGATCACATGACCACCCATTGTATTTATTGCGCGCATGAGCCTAACCTAGGGCCCTGTGTTGTGTGAAATAGGAATGTAGGAAAAGATAGAGTGTGCATTATATCATGTGGATTGTAAAGTTCTTCGACTAAGGTGTCTGGATTGTCGATCTGAAGGGATGGGATGGAAGTTTGGGGACTTATCTGGCTTGTGAGATGTGGGGTTGTGGTTGTTTGGACTGATTGGGTGGAAATCCTCAAGGAGCCAGATTCGACTTCGTCAAGGGAAATTGTCTGGTTCGGCCCTGGCGTAGCTTGTCTGCCCCTAGAGGACATTGGTGGTGGGTTGGATTGTCGGGAAGAACCGCCTCCACGAGTTAGGACCCCGCGCCCTCGTCCGCCGTGAGTGACCGGATACATGACTCTTGGTCTCTTCTCCCCCTCAGGGCGATCTTGGTCATCAGGATCATCATGATGACGTTTCTGTCTAGAGCCTTCCTGACTACATGTGGATGGGTCAGGTATGATTCCGCCTTTAATCAGCTTTTTGTAAAAATCTTCTTCGTCCGGAGTCCGCTGATTGTCAAGTTCGATAATTCGGGAGATACCTACGTCGAAGAGCTCAAGTAGAGGCATGTTGTATGGACTGGGTTCATGAGTGACTCGTGGTGGTGGTAGTGAGATGAGACGAGGCTGTGACTGCTGTTCTCCTACGGGTGCCTTTCCTTTGTCCGTGGAGGCTGATTGCAGTGCATCCTTAATGAGTCCTCGAACCCGTGGTAAGGTCACGGATTCAAGGAACTCAAAAAGGTGATTCTCCAGGTAAGGCATCGTCACAGCTTGAGGAGTTGAGGATGGTGCTCCGACGCTTGTTGGGTTAACCGTTATCACACGTTAAGAACTAGGTTCTTGAAGGTGGCCCTCGTCAACCGAAGTCCGGTGGACTTTAGTAACGGGTCTTCCGACCTCTCCTTGCGACACATCTTTAGAAGATGGTGCTCGGGTCGTTATGGGCACATCGATAAGATGGGCTGGAGTGGAGCTTTCACCGGGGCCACTTCTCGTTAGCACTCGTCCAGAACTAGGTTATGGTCGGTGGCTCTCGGATGCTGTGCTGCTGAGATCATCATCATCCGTGAGGCTTCCGTCCAATCCTCGAAGGGCCTCAATTTGAGGCTCTTCTACGGGCGTTGATGCCTGAAGGACGGGCGGAGACTCGGGCTGTGTCGTAGGGATGGTGATTATTTGTTGTGGAGTGGACACGGGAACCGAGGTGACAGATATTTGAGGAGGTTCTGGGGATTTTGAGACACGTGGCTGTTGGGAGGCAGGTGAATGGTCTGGTGCAGGTTGCATTTGCGCCTTTGGGTCGACTGCGGCGTCTCCTACCCTAGGGGTTGACCCGACTATATCTGACTGGGTAGTTTGGATAGTTTCTAACACGGGAACGACGATTTGTGGTGGTTCAGGTTGCTCTTTTGATGGTCATTCCTCGTGAGGTTGATTAGTAATGAGTAGTTGTTGGGTCGGTTGGGATGGTTGAGGTACTATCTGTTGTTCTATGGGTTCTCTCAGGCCCTCACTCGTTCCCTCTCTCTCTCTCACTTGTTTTCGCTCTCTCTATCTCACTAACCCCTGGGTTAGACTCGGGTGGGTCGGCCTGAGTCACGGGGTGGGGAATGCTGTACTTCTGGCAGTACTTTTCAATGTCATCTGAGCTAGCAAGTAGTAAGATGGCGCGCGGAATTGGCATTGGTGTGCGTGAGTACTTCTCGTCGGTCTTTCCTTTTTGAAGAAATTTGAGTTTGGGAGGGGTGTAGTTTTCTGCTTGCGGCCTTGTTGGTATCCCCGGTGTTGTAGTCATAAAGTGGTGGATCATTAGTGAGAACCACTGGGGATAGGGCAGATTCTGTGTCTTTTTCGATTTGGACTTTGATCTCTGAAGAAGCTGATCGTCCAGGTCCATTGTGATTAGCTTGGCATAGTCGTATCCTTTCCTGAAGGCGATCCCATGGAAGATTCGTAGGATCGTAATGTTGCATCTGTCCCACCCTGAGTGCTTTGGTGAGAAGCACTTGTTGACAATTGCGAAAAGAGTTCGCCACGGATGTGGAATCATTGATTGTTGAAAACGCGAAACAAACTCGAGTGAGCTATAGTAACCCATTTTCAACATATCTGCGATGAGCTCATCCTCGGATGCCTCATGTTCATAATCTGGTTGAGTCGGCAGCCGAAGAATTTGTCGAAGAAAGTCCCTGGTTATTCTGACGGTCTCATTTGCGATTTGGGCTTCATAGTAAGTGGTGTTGTCTTGAGAGATTTTGGTAGTCATCGTTCCCCATAACTGTTGAAGGTACACGGTTGGTGCAGGAACTGATGCAGAGAAGGCGTATCCCAGGTGGTGGTTTCTCAGAATGGATGGAATGATCTCTTCTTGACACTTGAAAGTGTTCAAGTCGAGTTGATAGTTGTTGTCTTTGATTATAATCCATTTGGAGGTAGAGTAGACAAGATCTGCTGGAGTAGTCATTCTGTCGAAACTCAACGAAATCTGTGAGTGTGTGTGTGTGGACGAGAAGCACATCAACGAAAATCCAAAGTTGAGTTCGACGCGTTTTGAGAGATTTTGAGATTTTAGGGTTCGTAAAATCTGATTTGGGGAAATTCGCGAATTAGATAAAGGAAATTTCGTGGGCCGGAAGATAAAAATTTAGTTTAAAACTGGGCGGCGAAATTTTTAGTTAAAGAGGCCCACCGAGAGTTCGCGAATTATCCCTTGGTGATGTTTTGAAGAAACAGTTCGCAAGTCAGAGATTTAAAACTTTAGCGAACTAGTAGAAAGGAGATTTAAAAATTTACGGTTCGCAGATTTGGAAATAAAATGAATTCGCAAAATGTCCATGAGTTATCACGAAGTTCGCGGATTATGATTTCACAAATTGTTCACTAAAAGTTTAGCGAATTATTGACCAAAGATATTTAGTAATCTAGTAATGACCCAATACTACCAATTTGACTCGATCAATCACTAGGATAACATCAAATCTATGGGTTTTTCAAGATCGATTTTCATGATACGATATCCTTATTGGAGAAGAAAAATCGTCGCCTTAGTCAAAAATTCGTCTTAATGTCGGGACAATAAATGACGTAAGTTTTCTTCATGTTTATAAATAGATGTTTCAAATCTCATTGAAGTACCTTACATCTAAGAACTAACTCATTTCTAATTTTCTCGTTAAAGATGAATTGGCAGAAGCAGGAAGAAGAGAAGAAGTTCAAGGAACAGGCAGAGTTAAGACGTGACTTTGAGCATAACTTGAATATGCTAGTTTTTAAGATTTTCCTTCTTTTGAGCTTATTCGTTGTTTTACTTGCTATTATGCTTTGGGTCTTAATAGGGCATATGAGTTTTTAAGAGTTATCTGCGTATTATGAATGTTTTATGTGTTTGAGAGAGTTGTTGTACTAAAACTCCTCCTAAATGAAGAAATTTCTTGAATAAGTATTTGTTGAAAAACTCCCCCTAGATACAATGCCTATCGAATATCTTAAAAATTGAATGATTGAATGAATTCACTTACTCCCCCTCGACGAATGGATATAGCATTTCTCCCCCTCGATGTATTGCCATCAGCATTTGCGCTACATCGACTTACTGAAAACAGGAAAATTTATTGAAAATTAGAAAGTAAGCAAAGAAAAAAAAAATAACTAATTAACATAATAAACACGCACAGAATAAGAGAGAAGTAAAACATAGCAAATAGATAAATAGTGAACTGTAGGAAGGCATAATCGAAATTAAAAATTGAGGTTCAACATTCGCAACTTTGCAACTAAGAATTGGAAACGTTTTTCATCCAATGCTTTTGTAAGCAAATCGGCTAGTTGTTGACAAAGTACATTTCTATTATGCCTCTTTCTACGTGGTCCTTTATGAAGTGATATCGAAGATCTATGTGCTTAGTGCGTGAGTGATGAACAGGGTTACGTGTAATTGCGATAGCACTCTTGGAATCACAGTAAATAGGTATTCTATTTAGATCAAACCCGTAGTCCCGTAGTTGAGTTCTGATCCACAAAATTTGTGAGCAGCAACTTGCTGCAGCGACGTATTCTGCTTCCGCCGTGGAAGTTGACACACAAGTTTGTTTCTTCGAGGCCCAACATACAAGCTTGTCGCCTAGGAATTGGATGTGTCCAGAAGTGCTTTTTCTGTCTAGTCTGCAACCTGCAAAGTCTGCGTCAGAATACCCTATTAGTTTCATATTTGAGTTCTTAGGATACCATAGTCCAAGGTCTGGCGTTCCTTTCAAGTACTTCAAGATTCTTTTGACAGCATGAAGATGCGACTCCTTAGGGTTAGCTTGGAGCACAGAGGCATGTAGAGAATAAGATGTCTGGTCGACTGGCTGTGAGGTGGAGCAGTGATCCCTCTGTAATGAGTAACATCTACAGGTTCACCTAAGTGATCTGCATCGAGGGAGCATGAGGTGGACATTGGTGTGCTTGTGATTTGCTCTTGTCGATCCCATATTTTCTAAGAATATCGTGGATGTACTTTGATGGACTGATAAAAATCCCATCCTGAAGTTGTTTGATTTGTAATCCGAGGAAGAATGACATTTCTCCCATCATACTCATTTCAAATTGTGATTGCATCAGAATGCTAAATTCTTCACAAAGTTTAGGGTTAGTAGAGCCAAAAATGATATCATGCACGTAGATTTGCACAAGCATGATATCAAAACCGTCTTTCTTTACGAACAAAGTAGTGTCAATTTTCCCTTTAGTGAAACCTGAGGAGAAAAGAAAGTCGGATAGCACCTCATACCAGGCCCTTGGAGCTTGTTTAAGTCCGTACAGTGATTTGTCGAGTTTGTAAACAAAGTCGGGATGATCATTATTGAGAAATCCGTCTGGCTGTGACACATACACTTCTTCTTTCAGAATTCCGTTCAAGAAGGCTGTTTTTACATCCATTTGATAGACCGTAAAGTCTTTGTGTGCTGCATATGCAAGGAATAACCTAATAGCTTCGATTCTGGCTACAGGGGCAAACGTTTCATCGTAATCAATTCCTTCTTGTTGATTATAACTCTTAGCAACGAGCCTGGCTTTGTTTCGAACTACAACACCATCTTCATCCTTTTTGTTTTTAAATACCCACTTTGTTCCGATCACAGTCTTCCCTTTTGGACGAGGAACTAAGTTCCAGACTTTGAGACGTTCGAATTGATTAATCTCCTCTTGCATAGCCACTATCCAGTTAGGATCCCGTAGTGCGTCAACTACTCGTTTAGTTTCTGTTTGGCTCAAGAAACAGGTGAAATTACATTCATTTGAATGTGATCTTCTAGTCGTTACTCCTGTATTGGGATCTCCTATTATTTGATCTATAGGATGATGTCGAACCCATTTCTTTTCGTGGGGTAATGTCGTTTCGTCTATTTGCGATTCCTCACTTAGTGGATAGTCGATTGCAGACGCGGTAGTGTTGTCGGCTGAAGTTGAAGAGGTGGCCTCTATCTGCGTTGTTGTCAAAGTTGTTGGGATCGAGGCTTCTGCATCTGAGGGAGGAATTGTCTGGTTAGGAATAAGTTCTGAATCATGAGTTGACGAACTAGGACTGTATTCAGTATTTGGAAAGGGATCGGTGGATGGTCTTGTCTGATTATGAGAGATATATATATGTTCAAAGAGGAGATCCAGATCCAGTTCCTCTTGAGCTCGTTGAGTGAAGCATGTGGGGTTGCGTTGTCTAGACTTGTCAGTTGCTTGTTGATCTGACTTCAAACTTCCTTTGTCCGATCCCTGTTCTGAAGAGTTCCGTTCAGAGGCATTTCTCGAACACTCTCCTTCTTCTGTATGAGAGTGAATAAGGTGTGGTGTTCTAGATACTTGTCCCAAACTGCTATGTCCAGTAGAAAGTTCGAGTCCCTCATCAAAGGTGACATTTATATTTTCAATGATCATCCTTCTGTCTCTGAGAAAAATCCTGTATGCCTTAGATTGTTGATCGAGCGAATCGAGTAATAAAAATAAAACGAATATCGACAAACTAACCACGCTCAACAGGCAAGTGTACCTATCGATAATAGTATAGAATGGCGAGTATTCGAGTATCGAATCCCAAGGGAACTAAATAATTAGAAAAACTTGAATTTAAATATCCTAGTGAAAATGCTTTGATTGTTGTAAAACTGAAAATATAAATGAACAAAACTAATAAAAATGATGAGAATGAACGACGATAAGAAAGCGAAACGTATTTGAGACTTCGACTCCCCCTAGCTCGATCGATCTGCTGAAAACATATATCAAAGTTTTAGCTAAACGTTAGACCGTGAGGATTACCAACACATGCGTATGAGTTCATATGACTGACGAAACTGCGCCTTATCACACGAGGCTCGTAAGCAACTAATCTACGTCTTAAATAGCCGGGCAAGCTTCCCTAACTACTTAATCGAAGATTGCATTAAATCATTATTAATCCCTCTATTAGATTTGACTCTAATCCAGCGGAGTAGCTCAACCTATCTCTAGTGACGAATTTATTCCGCTCGTTTACGAGTGTTCTAATCGTTCACCCCTCTCTCGAGCGCAGCGTACGATTTCCCAATTAATCTATCTTACACACATAGACATGAATAAGATAAATAAGAATTTCAATCACATAGACATAATCGAAATCATATAAATTCGTAAAAGAGTCTTAACAATAGCATAACATTAAATATACTTAAAAACATACGATCGATCTTGCCAGGGTTCATCTCATCTCAAATACACAAGAAATTAGCTACTCATTTTCTCAACTAAGAACATAATAAACATCAAAGAAAATATAGATCTTCCCTGTTTATGGCTTCGTACCCTTGTTCTTCGTTGAGCCGTTTATCGAATACCTAGCATACAAGCTAAGTGAATGAGCTAACTTTCTCTCTAGCCTTTCTTTCTCTTCTCTAAGTGTATGTGTGTGTTATCTCCCAATGATTCCTTCCTCTATTTATAGCAAGGGGAGCTCATACTCATGTACATGCAAGTCTTCTTTGCTTTAACTTGTTCACATTGAAGAAAGCTAACTTTGTCCCCCAATTCCTTCAACTTTAGCCTCCTTTATTGAGTTCAAATGGAATGGGGTGTTTCAATGTCGAAAGTTAGGTCTAAAGCATGCCTCTTTCCTTGAATAATGGTTGAACTTTCGACCAAGAAGAGACAAGTTAGGTAGGAGTCATTTTTAGTGTGTTTTAACCTCCAACACCACCTCTAACACGGCAGTAATTTCCGAAATTAATATCTCTCAATCTAGAGCTCCAAATCCAAATCCCTCCGGTAAGAATTAAGATTAACAAGTCTTCTATCTTTGGTTAAAATTTCAGCTTCATTGGACAACTTTTACCCCCTCATCTGTTAAGAATTCGAAACAGTCGAAAAACTTGGAAATCATGCAAACAAAGCTTGACTTTGATTCACTAAAAAATTTGCATTAAGTTCAAAAATTAATATCTCACAATGTAGACATTTAAATGCAGATCCCTTTTATGAGAATTAAGATCATTAAGTATTCTAGCTCCCCTCCAATTTTCAGATCTATCGGTCAACTTTAACCCCTTATTTTACGAGACATGCTAAACTGCCGCAAAACTGTCCGAAATGATGTAAACTCATAATTAATTACCAAATTTGACATGAAGACTCCTTTTTAACTTGCAAATACTTCAATTATAATACCTATAAACGTAAGAAAATACGTTTATCAAATTTCCCCACACTTAAGCATTTGCTTGTCCTCAAGCAAAGAAATGCAAATGGCATATAAAAGGATAAAATCATGCAACGTATCAATCAAGAACGAAATCACGTAGGAGATAATGCAAATAAAGTCGGAAGGCATATTCGAAATCATCGACTAACTTTCACGATTTCCTTTAGCGATACCTATCGAAATCCGAACCTCACAAAGATTCACTCAAATCACTCAGTGTATAGGTTAAAATGTCTATGAACTCTCTCGGGCCATGCACTTAATCTAATCTCTACCATAAGCTTGCAAATGATTCGTAAATCTACCACTTTCAATGCTCAAGCGTGAATCGGAAGGTCTTTATCGGGTTATAATATGGCTATGATATGTAAGATATGTAAGGAATAAGCATAAAAAGGATATAAGCTGTAGTCGTGTCAGAATCATGCCATCATCTCGAATGCGCCAAAATTCGTCGTTTTTCATTTTTTTTCTTTTTCTTTTTTTTTTTCATTCACCAAGCCCTTCTTCTTTCGACTTCTCGATCTATGAAATAGATAATACGCTTCTGAGAGCGAAAGATTATCGGAGGAAGGGTTCTTAGTCAAAATATATATATTTTTTCTTTTTTTTACTTTTCTTTTTCTTTTTTTCTTTTTTTTTTCGACGCTCAGCTCGAAAAGTTAGCACGTGTTGCGCTTCTTAAATCCGGCATTCAACCTCCACTTCTAATATCGCTCCGATGGGTTTATGTCTTAAGGCTTAATCAGGTCGGCAATTTATAATCCGGTTTCAAATAAAAGGCTCAGGCTCAAAGTGGCTAACTACGGGGGTCAGTCGTGGTTGGATACTTTGGCTATGGACTAAATTCCTAATGCCATCCTCATTTTCACGCAATCACACTTTAAGTAGTTTCGAAACGTAATACACAAGCAAGTTCTGAAGAGAAATAAACTAAGCATGATTGACACAACCAAATAAATGAGCAAAAAGCTCGTAGGCTCAAAAATCTCACAAAAATAGGGTTATGTGTACGAATCTCTCAAGTATCGCCAAGTTCATCATGTAAGAAAGACGTAGACTACGCATATGCATCCTAATTACTCACACAATTTCTAACATAAAGTCATCCCTTCATGATAAGAAACATAATTTTCGAAAAAACATTTTATGCCAAATTTTCGAAAAAATTTGTACCAAAAATCAAGACATGCATATATATAACATGTTCGCATCAATTTCGCAGAAATTCCCCTCCCCACACTTAAGATTTACGTTGTCCTCAACGTAACAATTATGTGACACAAAGAAGAGGAAATTAATAGATAAGCAAACTTCCCTGAATAGTCCGGTGTGCATGTTTTGTTCGGCTCCTCCCCACACTTGAGATTTTGAATTCCCTGCGATCATCGAAAAATAGAAACATAAAAAAAACGCATAGAAAAATAAAGGAAAAATATAAGATAGGCTTGGGGTGCCTCCCAAGTAGCGCTTTCTTTAATGTCTTTTAGCTAGACATTGTTCGGTGATTTTTAGCTCTGGGTGGTGGTGAGGTGGATCGTTTCCTTTCCAAGCGCTTTGATGTCACCGCCATAGTAATGCTTGAGGCGCTGTCCGTTCACCTTGAAAGTCCCTCGTTCTGGGTGTGTGATCTCGACCGTCCCATAGGGAAACACCCGGGTAACCATGAATGGACCCGACCACCTCGATTTTAGCTTTCCCGGGAATAATCGCAGCCGCGAATTGTACAGCAAGACTTGGTCGCCTTCTTGGAATTCCCGCTTCATTATTTTACGATCATGGTAAAGCTTCTTACGCTCCTTGTAGAGGCGGGTATTCTCGTAAGCCATCTGGCGCCACTCGTCGAGTTCGTTAATCTGCAGGTTCCTCTTTTCTCCTGCGAGATTCAAATCAAAATTTAATTTCTTTAGAGCCCAATATGCCTTATGTTCGAGCTCGACGGGTAAATGACAAGATTTTCCATAAACGAGGCGATAAGGTGTGGATCCTATAGGCGATAAGGTGTAAATGACAAGATTTTCCACTAATTCGCTTCAGTTCCCGATTCACGACTTCCACTTGGCCGCTTGCTTGAGGGTGGTATGGAGTGGTAACTCTATGCTTAACGCCGTATTTCTCGAGTGTCCTAGAAAACTGAGTGTTACAAAAGTGAGTACCTTTATCGCTAATAATGCAACGAGGAGAACCAAATCGTGAAAACAACGTTTTTAAGAATTTAACGACAACCCTAGCATCATTAGTGGGCAGCGCTTGTGCCTCTACCCATTTAGAAACGTAATCAACCGCAACTAGGATATATCGATTAGTGAACGAAGTAGGGAAAGGTCCCATGAAATCAATGCCCCAAACATCAAATACCTCGCACACTAAAATAAAATTTTGCGGCATTTCATTGCGCTTCGAGATATTACCTGTCCGTTGGCACCTATCGCACATGTCTACATACCTTTGAGCGTCCTTGAAGATTGAAGGCCAATAGAAACCACATTCGAGTACCTTATGGGCTGTTCGATTCCCCCCATAGTGGCCTCCGGTCGGTCCGGTATGGCAATGGTCTAAGATTTTGATCGTCTCGGGAAATGATACGCATCGCCTGATCATTTTATCAGCACAAGTCCTAAACAAGTATGGATCATCCCAAAAGTAATACTTCAAGTCCGAGAAGAATTTCTTCTTCTGTTGGCTTGAGTATTCCTTTGGTATAATCCTTGCCACGAGATAGTTAGCAATATCAGCATACCAAGGAATATCATCGTTTACCTCACGTAAAGCATAAAGATGCTCATCAGGGAAGTGGTCCTTGATGTTATCCTCGTCCTTCTTTTCGTAATGTGGTTCCTCTAATCTCGATAAGTGATCGGCTGCAAAATTTTCAGCCCCCCTTTGGTCTCGAATTTCCACGTCAAATTCTTGAAGTAGTAGTATCCATCGGATTAGTCTTGGCTTTGCATTGGGTTTGACGAGGAGGTGCTTGAGGGCCGAGTGATCCGTGTAGACAATGACCTTGGAAAGGATGAGGTAGGTGCGAAACTTGTCGAGTGCGAACACGACAGCAAGCAATTCTTTTTCAGTGGTAGTGTAATTTGCTTGTGCCTCGTTCAAAGTCTTGCTTGCGTAGTATATCGGCCGAAAGTGTTTGTCCCGTCGCTGCCCCAAAACTGCCCCTACTGCAAAATCACTTGCATCGCACATGAGTTCAAAAGGTAGACCCCAATCGGGAGCTACCATGATAGGAGCATTAATAAGCTTATCCTTAAGTATCGAAAATGCATGCATGCACTCGGATGTAAACTCATATGGCACGTCTTTCTCAAGTAATCGGGTCAAAGGTCTAGCAATTTTAGAGAAGTCCTTAATAAATCTACGATAAAAACCCGCATGTCCTAGGAAACTTCTAATTGCTTTTACTGACGAGGGCGGGGGTAAACGCTCGATAGTCTCAATTTTAGCCCTATCTACCTCAATCCCCCTAGACGAAATCTTATGACCTAGCACGATTCCCTCTCTCACCATAAAATGGCATTTCTCCCAATTCAACACAAGATTGGTGTCCTCGCATCGCTTAAGCACAGCCTTGAGGTTAGAGAGACATACCTCAAACGTCTTACCAAAAACCGAGAAATCATCCATGAATACCTCCATTATGTCTCCTACTAGCTTGTCGAAGATGGCCATCATACACCGCTGAAAAGTGGCCGGAGCGTTGCATAGTCCAAAAGGCATCCTTCGGTATGCGAATGTCCCGAACGGGCATGTAAAGGTAGTCTTTTCTTGATCCTCGGGCACAATGGGAATCAGCAAATATCCTGAAAGACCATCAAGAAAGCAATAAAAATATGACCCGATAAACGTTCAAGCATTTGATCAATAAAAGGTAAAGGGAAATGATCCTTTCGCGTCGCATCGTTTAACTTTCGATAGTCGATGCAAACGCGCCACCCCGTGACGGTTCTCGTCGGAATTAACTCATTCTTCTCATTGGGCACTACAGTTATTCCTCCCTTCTTAGGTGCCACTTGAACTGGGCTCACCCACTTTCTATCCGAGATCGGATATATAACACCCGCATCGAGCAACTTAATCACCTCGGCCTTCACGACTTCTTTCATGTTTGGATTCAATCGCCTTTGGGGTTGCACCACCGGTTTGTACTCATCCTCCATGAGGATCTTATGCATGCAAAAGCTTGGGCTAATTCCTCGAATGTCTGAGATCTTCCATGCAAGCGCCTTTTTGTGTTCTTTTAGTACGTCCAAGAGCATGCTTTTCTGCTCCTCTTCTAGATCTGCGGCCACGATGACGGGTAACTTCGAATTTTCTCCTAAGAATGCATACTCCAAGTGATCGGGTAGTTGCTTGAGTTCGAGCGTCGGTGGTTCCTCGATTGAGCTTTTCTCCCTTTCGTCTTCGTTGCTCGTCTTTACCTTGACGAGTTGCTCGTCTTTGATGTTGTTGTCTTCATTTATGTGAATGTCCGTCGTTAAGGCAACCTCGGGCTCTTCAAATTCTTGCACTAAAGAGAGTGAGTCGGCTTGTGAGAGTCCCTGCAAAGTCAGGAAGTTATTCCAATTAATAATATCCATGTAATAGCATTTATCATCGTGCTCTTCGGTGTTACTCATCGACTCTGTCATATCAAAGGTCACTTTCTCGCTATCTATAGTCAACGTCAATGTTCCATTACGAACATCGACCATCGTTCCCCCGGTAGCGAGAAATGGTCTTCCTAAAATAAGGGGAATATTCTCATCCTCCTCCATGTCAAGAATAACAAAATCAGCTGGGATTATAAATTTATCAACTTTCACGAGTACATCCTCGATGATACCCCTAGGATGCTTGATAGATCTATCGGCTAACTGAATACTCATTCTAGTGGGTTTGGGCTCACCTAAACCTAGTCTTTTGAACATAGAATAAGGCATTAGATTTATACTAGCACCTAGATCGGCCAATGCCTTATGAACAACTAAATCTCCTATAAGACAAGGTATAGTAAAATTCCCTGGATCCTTAAGCTTCTTCGGAATCTTGCATTGGAGAATGGCCGAGCATTCCCCTCGAAGGCAAACGGTGGAGATATCTTCGAGTTTGCGCTTGTTCGTTACCAAGTCCTTGACGAATTTCGCCCAACGCGGCATCTGTGCAAGAGCCTCGACAAGCGGTAAATTAATATGTAATGCTTTGAAAATGGAGAGAAATTTACCGAACTGATCGTCTACTATCTCCTTCTTGAGTCTGGCTGGGTACGGGACCTTTGGTTGGTACGCCTTAATAGTCGGTTTGCCTTCGTCCTCCTTGTTGGCCTTCTCGTCCTCGACATTCGCCTTCTCGATCTCGACATTCGCCTTCTCGATCTCGACGTTTGCCTTGGTCCTTGGTACTTCCTCGAGCTGTCGTCCGTTGCGAAGTGACACCGCCTTCACATGGTGGTCCTTTGGGTTGGTCTCGGTGTAACTTGGCAATGAACCGGAAGGACGTTGTTGGATTGATTCGGCAATCTGTCCAACTTGTTTCTCCAAGGCTCGTAGAGAAGATTCGGTGTTTTGCAACCGCGCCTCTTGATTGTCCAAGCGAGAGTCGAGCTTTCCCATTAGCTTCTCGAGCATTCCCTCCAACTTATCACCGCGACCTTGAGGAGCAACTTCGGAATTTCCACCGTGGTATCCATGCGACCTTTGATTTTGAAATCCCGGTGGAGCTTGTTGTTGATTTCCATAGGCGAGGTTAGGATGAACACGATTCGGGACGAAATTTCGCTGACCTTGGTAGTTTCCCATGTAATCGACTTGCTCTGTTGGAATAGTGGCTGGGCAGTGATTTGCATCGTGGCTCCCTCCGCATATAGTGCATGGTGGAATATACGCCTGATATGAATGAGAAGGCGCAATAGTTGTGGGAGGCCTCGGTGTGGGTTGTAATTGGACAGCATTAACGGCCGGTTTCATAGGCAAGAGCGCATTCATCAAAGTCTGCATTTGTTGTTGGAGAGCGTCGAACTTGGCGTTGATTGCGGTAGTTTCAGCGACGTCGTACATTCCCGGTGGTTTGCCTCTATTGCCAGAACTCCCGCGCCGGAAGCTATTAGCGCTATAATCCTCAATCAAATTCCAGCCTTCCGTTGCGCTAAGATTACACAGACCTCCATTGCATGCTCCGTCTAATAGTTGTACAGTGTGGTCGTTCAGTGACTCGTGGAACCGCTGGATTTGTTCGCTTTTCGTCATCCCGTGTTGAGGGAATCGGTTCAAGAGCGCCTTGAATCTGGTCCACACGTCATAAAGATTTTCGCCCTCCTTTTGCTTGAATGCGGTGAGGTCCATCTTTAGTTTGAGAGCCTTGGAAGGTGGAAAGAAATAATTGATGAAGGTGGCATGCATCTGGTCCCAAGTGGTGATAGATCTCTCGGGAAGTAAGTTAAACCACTCCTTCGCGTTCCCTCGTAGAGAAAATGGAAATAGATAGAGTCGGATGGCTTCGGCGCTTACGCCTTGTACTCGTATTGCGTCGGTGACAGATAAGAAGTCTCGTATGTGTCTGTAGGCATCCTCCTCGGAGAGTCCGTCGTATTGTGCTGTCGTCTGAAGCATTTGAAGCCAATGATGTTTCAGCTCAAAGTTGTTCGGGACTTGAGGAAGGACTATCGCTGAGCCGACCGACCCTACGGCGTTGTTTCTCCACAACTCTCTCATTGGAGGTTCTCTCGTTGCTAATGGCATCTCGTCGCGATTCTGCTCCGTCATTTTCACTCGCCTTGCGTTTTCTCGTAGGTTGTGTCGGAACGTTCTTTCGATCTCCGGGTCTCCTTCAACTAATGGTAGCGAATGGTTTCTCCGGGTCATGCACCAGAGTACACGTACCTAGACCAAAAGAAATTCGATTAAGCAAAGTAATAAAAATAACAATAAAAATATTTAATTAAAAAATAATAATACTAATTAAAGTAACAATAAAAATAACAGTAAAAACAATAATAATAATAATAATACTAATAAAAATAATATAATAGTAATAATAATATAATAACTGACACACAATAATAATAAAGAAAATAATAATCACTATAATATAATATATATATTTTTTTTATTTTGAGGATGATAAAAATAAATAAGATAGTTTGAAGAAATAATATTAATAATAATAATAGAGCTAAAATAATAAACTGAAGTTTTCCAAATATCAATAGTTCCCCGGCAACGGCGCCAAAAACTTGATCGAGCGAATCGAGTAATAAAAATAAAACGAATATCGACAAACTAACCACGCTCAACAGGCAAGTGTACCTATCGATAATAGTACAGAATGGCGAGTATTCGAGTATCGAATCCCAAGGGAACTAAATAATTAGAAAAACTTGAATTTAAATATCCTAGTGAAAATGCTTTGATTGTGGTAAAACTGAAAATATAAATGAACAAAACTAATAAAAATGATGAGAATGAACGACGATAAGAAAGCGAAACGTATTTGAGACTTCGACTCCCCCTAGCTCGATCGATCTGCTGAAAACATATATCAAAGTTTTAGCTAAACGTTAGACCGTGAGGATTACCAACACATGCGTATGAGTTCATATGACTGACAAAACTGCGCCTTATCACACGAGGCTCGTAAGCAACTAATCTACGTCTTAAATAGCCGGGCAAGCTTCCCTAACTACTTAATCGAAGATTGCATTAAATCATTATTAATCCCTCCATTAGATTTGACTCTAATCCAGCGGAGTAGCTCAACCTATCTCTAGTGACGAGTTTATTCCGCTCGTTTACGAGTGTTCTAATCGTTCACCCCTCTCTCGAGCGCAGCGTACGATTTCCCAATTAATCTATCTTACACACATAGACATGAATAAGATAAATAAGAATTTCAATCACACAGACATAATCGAAATCATATAAATTCGTAAAAGAGTCTTAACAATAGCATAACATTAAATATACTTAAAAACATACGATCGATCTTGCCAGGGTTCATCTCATCTCAAATACACAAGAAATTAGCTACTCATTTTCTCAACTAAGAACATAATAAACATCAAAGAAAATATAGATCTTCCCTGTTTATGGCTTCGTACCCTTGTTCTTCGTTGAGCCGTTTATCGAATACCTAGCATACAAGCTAAGTGAATGAGCTAACTTTCTCTCTAGCCTTTCTTTCTCTTCTCTAAGTGTATGTGTGTGTTCTCTCCCAATGATTCCTTCCTCTATTTATAGCAAGGGGAGCTCATACTCATGTACATGCAAGTCTTCTTTGCTTTAACTTGTTCACATTGAAGAAAGCTAACTTTGTCCCCCAATTCCTTCAACTTTAGCCTCCTTTATTGAGTTCAAATGGAATGGGGTGTTTCAATGTCGAAAGTTAGGTCTAAAGCATGCCTCTTTCCTTGAATAATGGTTGAACTTTCGACCAAGAAGAGACAAGTTAGGTAGGAGTCATTTTTAGTGTGTTTTGACCTCCAACACCACCTCTAACACGGCAGTAAATTCCGAAATTAATATCTCTCAATCTAGAGCTCCAAATCCAAATCCCTCCGGTAAGAATTAAGATTAACAAGTCTTCTATCTTTGGTTAAAATTTCAGCTTCATTGGACAACTTTTACCCCCTCATCTGTTAAGAATTCGAAACAGTCGAAAAACTTGGAAATCATGCAAACAAAGCTTGACTTTGATTCACTAAAAAATTTGCATTAAGTTCAAAAATTAATATCTCACAATGTAGACATTTAAATGTAGATCCCTTTTATGAGAATTAAGATCATTAAGTATTCTAGCTACCCTCCAATTTTCAGATCTATCGGTCAACTTTAACCCCTTATTTTACGAGACATGCTAAACTGCCGCAAAACTGTCCGAAATGATGTAAACTCATAATTAATTACCAAATTTGACATGAAGACTCCTTTTTAACTTGCAAATACTTCAATTATAATACCTATAAACGTAAGAAAATACGTTTATCAATTGTGCAGAGTAGCCTACGAAAATTCCTTCAGTTGCTTTTGGATCAAGCTTGGACTTGTCTTCGCGGTCGTTGGCGACGAAGCACTTGCATCCAAAAATTCAAAAATGGGCAATGTTGGGCAGTCTTCCATTTATAAGTTCGTATGGCATCTTACCAAATCTTAGATGAAGGTTTGTGCGATTCTGCGTATAGCAAGCAGTATTCATTGCTCCAGCCCAAAGGAAATGAGGTAGTGATGATTGGATGATCATTGTTCGGGCAGTCTCTACGAGTGTTCGATTTGCCTTTCGACAACTCCATTTTGTTGAGGTGTGTAGATAGCAGAAAACTGTTGAGTAATCCCTATGGATTCGTAGAAGTCACTGAGCTGTTGATTCTTGAATTCTGTTCCATTGTCTGATCTAACTATTTTAACACTGCTCTGGAGTAGGTTCTGTGTTGTTCTGATTAGGTTTGGAATATGTTCGACTGTCTCTGATTTAGTTTTTAAGAAGCGTACCCAAGTATATCGTGAAAAGTCGTCGACGATAACCAGCATATACCGCTTTCCACTTATGCTTTCAGTTCGCATCGGGCCACACAGATCCATGTGTAAAAGCTCTAGAGGATGTTGAGTGGATGCTGTGTGTTTTGTAGGATGTGAAGCTCTCATCATTTTTCCTTTCTCACAAGCAGAGCACATATGCTCTTTTTGGTACTTCAGTGGTGGTAGTCCAATAGCCAATTTGTTGGTTGACAGCTTGTTGAGGGTCTTGAAGTTAAGATGAGATAATCGCTGGTGCCTTAAGTCATCTTGAGTTGAAGTTGTTTTGGAGATTAGGCAGATATCAGTCTTTGGTTTGATAGTTCTAATATCAATGGTGTAAAGATTTGTCTTGCGAGTTTTAGTGAGAAGTTCTTCACCATTGGCATTGAGAATTTTGCAAGTTTTCTTTAGAAACACAACTTGGAGTCCAATATCACTGAACTGTCCTATTGATAAGAGGTTGTGTGTCAGTCCTTCAACATACGAAACTTGTTTAATTGTGAGTCGATTGCATATGAGATCGCCATAACCAAGGACTCTGGCTCCATTGCTATTGCCAAAGCGTACCAGTCCTCCTGGTCTATCAACGTAGTTGCTCAACAGTTCCTTTGTCCCAGTCATGTGTGTGGAGCAATCAGAATCTAAGTACCACACTTGAAGGGCCTGCAAAATAAAACTAGAGGGTTTTAGGTACCCATTGAAATATGGGTCCACCTCTATTATGTTTATTAGTCCATTTAGACTCCCTAGATTTTCCTTTGTTGGTGGATGACACAAAGTCACTAATTATTTCTAGGGTTGGGAGTGGTGTTCCTGCAGTCTGAAGCTTTGGAACCCATTTGTGCTCTAGTAAGGGTCTCTTTGTCTTAAGCTTAGACACGATTTTTTTGGTTTAACAGGTTTGACAGGTTCTTTGATAGCTTTTGGTTTTGATTCGTGTCTTGAATTTGTAATTTTGTTTTTAGGAATTGTTTTGTGAGTTTGCTTGGTGACATGATCATGCACGGAAAGCTTTGTTTTTTATTTAGAAGATAATTATTTCGATACATGGCGAAATAAAGAAGGTACAAAGGTTTTGGAGGGAAAATATTCAATGACAAAAGGTGTATTGAGATCACTATTCTCCTTCAAGATATCTTTCTTTTTAACTCATACTTTACCCTTCAATGGCGCTTTTGTGGGTCCTGAAAATTTAAACGTATTAGTGTAGGAAATTTTGTCATCCGAAACTAAGGTGTATGAAATTGTGTGTAATCTTAACTTTTCTTTAAGTGAAGATATTTCCTGAAGAAGTTTCTGCCTTTCTTCACCAAATTACTTTCTCTCGCTTTCGATAGTGGAGTGAAGATCACTGATTTTCTTTATGCGATCAGGCATATATCCTGTTGCATATGTAACCATCGGTGCCGTACTTTCCGAAACACCTGAGGTTTCTCCTTCGTTTGGACGTGGAATATCTGACTCAAATTCAGTTATTGCTGGACAACTTCTTTCTTTATAACTATCATTTAATTCTGTGTAGTTAAATGATCTGTGTTGATGTCTCATTTTCACTGACAAAACGCATGAGATTTGCCAGGCAACCTGTCTGCATGAATTTGAGATCATATAGATAAGGTGAACTTGATATGCCTTGTTTTAACTTACATGGGTTTTCAAAACCTAGTCCTTTATGGGGATTATAAAACTCAACGTTAGCTGGTTTGTTCAAGAAGATCGTTTGTTCTGACTGATCTCGTCGGGTTAAAATGTCCTCCAATTTTTTTATTTTGGAGTACAGTCTTTCCCGTTCTTTACTTAGTAAGTCATATTTATTTGTAGCGTCCATTGCCTGATCTCTATGAGATTTCATTTCCTTTTCTAATCCTTGGCTTTAGGTTCGGATTTTTGCACTTGTATTTCTAGCTTAGCAACTTTTTCATTTGCTACAATTACACGATTCTTCTCACATGCATAATCATATCTAACGTTATCTAATACTACTAAATTCTTCTCTAAGTTAGCTTCTAGTTCCTTGATTTTCCTTTTCCCCAGTTTGTTAGATTTATATAAGGATAAAAATTCATTTTTCATCTTAAGTAAAGAATCATAATCTGCTTTACCTCCACTATGTCTGAATTGTTAGAGGTTTCCCTGTCTGACTCGCTTCCTTCAGCTCCAGCTCCATCTTCTTCGTCATCTAGTTTTGCCATCAGTGCCACGTTCTCATTCTCACTGTCTGAGGTATCTTTAAGCCAATGATCCTCTTCTGCCATTAAGACCAGTCCTTTTTCTTTTTGTTCAGCTAATTGAACTTTTCGGCGGTAATAGTTAACGTCCTTTTTCTTGGGCATTCTGCACTCTCTGGCAAAGTGTCCATTCTTACCGCAGTTGAAGCATTTGCCGCCTTGATGAGGAGTTTCAGAGTTGTTTTCCTCATCCTGAGTCTTTCCTTTAGAGTTGGAGGAAGTTCTTTGACGATTGGAGGAGGAACCAGTCTTCTTATAATATTTCTTCTGCACGAAATTCGAGATCAGAGCGAGTTGCTTAGCAAGATCTTTGAGGGTGATCTCCTGGTCTCTATGTTTCGTAAGATCCTTGGATTCGTCATCAGAATCAAAGTCTCCTCCCTCCTTAACTTGTGATGACTGGATAATTTCTTTGTCCTTGGATTGTTTTCTTAGTGATCGTTCAGTCATAAGAGCAAGTGAGACGCTTCCTATTGATTTGATTTCCTCCCTTCGTTTCTCCACATGATTGGAATGTTGATTGAGGTAGTCGAATAATGTATGAATGCTAACTTTGGTTAGGTCGTTCATTTGTCTTATCATAATTGCAGTAGCCTCCCATTCTGGATGAAGTGATCCTAAGAATTTGATATTGATCTCCATTACACTTTTTGTGACTCCATTCATCTTTAGCTCGTTTAGAAGTACAAGAAATCGATGGAAGGTTTCTTGGAGAGTTTCCCCTTTGTTAGCATGAAAGCGGTCATAAGAGATGAGTGTGTTCGCCATTCTTGCCATTGTATTGATTCTGTCCCCTGCATCATAATTCGAAGAGCATCCCACATTTCTTTTGCGCTATCACCACATTCGAGTTGCATCAAAATGTCATTGGGAATGGCTTGCATCATGTATGATTTCGCCACTTTGTCTGCCTTTAGTCGCAGTTTTTCTTCATCACTACATTGGTCAGTTTTCAAGATCCTCTGTTCCTCTCTTGCAGGAGTGGTGTCAGTAGTGGCGGGAATTATGGTCCAATACTGTGTAGGTCCATTGTAAATAGATTCCAGCAGGTTCTCAGAATTGTCCTTGCTTTCTATGAAGTTGATGAACCTTCTCTTCCAGACTGCGTATTCTCCATGTCGGACGATGGGAGGTCTAACATCATTTCCCATACTGAAAGAGTCCATTGCTTGTGTTTTTGGATATGATCGTTAACGTGTAATGTGAGGAAAATAAGTTAGGGTCGAAGTCAAATCTGAGAGTTGACTTTGTAGAATTGGATAAGCACGGGTGTTCGTAAAATGAGGATTGGAATTTGTCCACGAATTTGGTAGGGTTGTTTTTGCGAATTGGTTAAGATAGGTGTCCTCGTAAAACTTGATCAAGTTCGTGAAATACCACGGGTTCGTGAAACTCGCTGCTCAAGTTGTCTCGCGAAGTTCAATCCGCAGACTTAAAGTTCGCGAAGTGAGAGATCGCGAATTGACTTGATAGGCTGATTCGCAGAAAATGAGTAGTTTGTGAAGTTGATGATTCGCGAAATTATCCGGGTTCGCAAGGTGATGATTCGCGAAGCTTACTTGAGAACTTGGATTCGTGAAATTAAGATCTTTCAATTCGCGAAATTTCACCTTGATTCAGAATTCGTGAATCTAGCCAGTAAGTGAACTAATTCGCGAACTAGGAAATAGTGACTAATTCGCGAACTGAAAATTAGTGAACTTTAAGCCCTACCCAAGCGCCGTTCGCGAACTCAAGAGCAGAAGGAATAACAGACTCGTTCTTCTATTTTCAGACAAAAATTCCAACCAATCTGACTCAAACTCGACCGAAACTGATAACTGAACTAATGGCAGCCTTAGCAAAGCAGAAAAACATCCAATAACAGTTCGAGCCCACGAATTTGAGTTTTGTGACGGGAGCTGAAGAATCAAACTGAAAGAACACTGCTTGATTCTTTAAAGCTTGAAATGAAGTTTCCTCACCTACATGCTTGCTCTGATACCACTTGTAAATCCAGATTATCCAATAACACTGAGAAGATTGATTCTTTGTTATAAACTTGAACAGTGTTTTAAGGGTTTAGAGAGTCTGCGATATGTGAAGTAGTTTTGCAAAAATGGAAACTTGATTAGTGATGGTTAGGGTTTAAGCTTAAATACCTTGTAAGGTATTTAAGCCCATTGGGCCCCTAACAAACCCATTACAACTACAACCCATCTAACTGAAGTGTAACGTATAAAACATAGTAAAGAACTAACAAGACTTAGAACAATACTTTTGGACACTTCTAAAATATTCCTAACAGTGAGAATTTTTCTCGGTCAGAATACGAAGTCAGTACTAGAATCGTCATCAGCAGAAACGATTTTAGTTAAAAATATTTCTCGAGCATTATACAGCGAAAACTTTTTCGAGAGAGAGACTTATTTTGACTTCGCATGCGTAAAAACTTTCACTCGAAAAACTTTTTCGGTCAAACCTTTTGACGTTTGACCAGGCGAAAATCATTTACACGCGAGAAATCCTTCTAGTCAACAGATTTATTTTGACTTGTCGAGAAACTTACTAATGTACTGTTTCTTTACGATCGAAATAAATTCACGATCAAGAAATTTTTCTCGACTGAATGATTTTGAGCAATTTATCTCGCTCGTAAAATATCACGCTGACAAAATTTCTCGCACGAGAACAGTACCCAGTACATTCTATCTCGACGGAATTAATTTCGATCAAACTTTAAAGATTAAATCGAAAATAATTCTCGATCTAATTTTCGAATCAAACGCTACTAACGAATTTCTTCACTTGTGAAGTACATTACATCATCTTCAACCTTCAAAACAATTAATGAAGGTCCTTCAACAACTCGACTACAATACAAACATGGATGCACTCGGAAATGACAACCGTCCGGCGATCTTGCAAAGAGGCGAATACACAGTGTGGAGAAGCCGCTTTCTGAATTTCATCGCTCTAAAGGATCAAGCCGAAAATCTACTGAAGTCCCTTGAAGAGGGACCGGCACAGTTCTGGGTTCATGTACCCGGGGACGAAACAGCTACTCCAGCAATTCCAGCTTCTAGGCGACTAAAGGAGCCTAGAGAATACTCTCTGGAGGAAAGAGCTCGAGCTAAGGCTGATCTAGTAGCCATGAATACCCTTATGCAGGGCATCCCCAACGATATATGCAGACAAATCGACAGCCTTACATCGGCCAAAGGGATGTGGGATGAGCTGCATTGGATGATGCAAAGGACGGAAGTTGGTATAAAGGCCAAGAAGACGAACATTCTCACCGCTTACGACTCATTCAAAGCAAAGCCGGAGGAGAGTCAAAACGAGATCTACCAACGATACCTCACTCTTCTCAATGAGATGAGGAAGATAGAAATAACGAAGACAAACATGGAGACAAACATAAGATTTCTATCTTCTCTGCCCACGGAATGGAAGAAAATATCCACTCAAATACGACAAAACAAAGATCTAGAGGAGTTGGATGTCCATGCCGTGTTCGACAATCTCGCCCAGCATGAGGAGGATATCCGCGAGATCACCAAAGAGCAGAAAGGCAAACAAACCGATGACACGGTTGCCTTAGTCTCGGAGAAGAGGAGCACAAGATCAAGAGAGGATAAGATCGTTAGGCCACCTTCATCATCAGAGTCGGAAGAGGAATCGGACTCCGACAGCGAGCCGAACATGAAAGCCCTTGGAAAACAGCTAGCTCTCATTGGACAAATGATGGCAAGAAGTACTTTTAGAAGAAGTCTTCAACCTCAGCCAATAGACTTCGGACTGCAAGCTCCAAGAACAAAGAACGTGCTCCGGAGAGTTCCGAGGTCAAGAATCCCAAAGAGACTAATAAATATTTTAACTGTTGCAAAACAGGTCACTTCGCCAGAGAGTGCACTCTCCCCAAGAAAAGAGAAGCTGGAGTAGCTCTCATGGCCGAACAGGACCAATGGCTCGAGGACACGTCTAGCTCCGAAGAAGAGAACTTAGCCCTTATGGCCCGTCTCGACAACGAATTGGACGCCGAAACATCCACTCGTACGGACGACGACAACGCATCCACGTCTTCAAATGAGGTAGTCACTCCTTCCACATTATTGACCATGTTAGAATCATATCAAAAGCAATATGCTAACATGAAACGTGAGCAGAAAAGTATAAAGGAAGTATAGAACGAACTTGAGAGAGCTCAGGAGAAGATAGATAGTCTCGAACAAGAACTTAGGAGCTCTAGTGCAAAAATAGATGAACTTACTAAGAGCCTACAGTCTAGAGAGACTAGTCAACCTCAACCAGGACAACAGAGCGAAAAGATTAAGGAATTAAAAGATAGGCTAGCAAATAACTACAATTGCTTGGTTAGAAATCTCAACGAGAAAGCCATTTTAAATTGTAGGATAACCGAAGCTACCTCTAGGATCACTAACTTAGAAGCTCAATTAGAAATATCGAATGCTAAAATTAGTGAGCTTAGTAAGGATTTCGATGCCTGTCAAGCCGTGAAACTAACCGTGGAAAATAATTATGCTCTCCTAGGTGAGGAACGCAAGAAACTATATGCCAAAGTAAAGAAATTAGATGATATAGTTACGCGTAGGGGACAATCCGAACAGACGATATTTTTGAACAAGCCCAAGGATATAGACTTCTATAATCCTATAGAAGGCATAGGTTTCACTAACCCATGTGTTTTACAAAAGAAAGAAATATACGATGTTAAACACATGCGCTTAGGAATAACCTCTCTCAGAAATTTTACTGAATCGTCTTATGAAAATACTTTCGATTCATCCATTAGACAAGGTCCACATGGTCCAGAAATCCCCTTTGACTACACAGAACATGGAAGGGACAAAAATAGGAAAGAAACTCTAACACCTGTCTGCAATTTAGTTCAAATTCTACCTCCTGATTCTCAAACACACCACGAGGAAGTTAAAACCATTAATTATAAAAATTCTCTCTACAAACCCCCTATCATAAAACAGATAGAGGAGTCACAGGCAAAGTTAGAAAAAGAACGAGAGAATTTCGAAGCTGAAAAGAAAAAATTCTTTAAGGAGATGGAAATCTCAAGGCTTCCTCGTCCTCCCAAGCTACCTCTCACGCTATTACAAAAAGCGTGAAAAATGAAAAATCGCCTTTGATAGATACATATTGTAAAAATAATTTTGTTAAAAGTGCTATGACTAATTTCACTTTACCTACGTCTACAGGGAGCGTAGCGTCAGCACTAAAAACAAAGGCTAGAGTGTCTAGCACTAAGATAAAAGGAGCCATTAGATTTAAATGTTTCTGAGCATGCTACTCCTTCTGTTACAATAAAAGACATTCGTAGAAATAAAAGAGCTATTTCCACTTTTGAGATAGTTGCTTCTACTTATTCACTTCAGCCGATCACTTTTAGAAGCACCAACTTCGAAATAGGCTCTACGTCAAAAATGAATCATTCTGAAACAAATGCCGATAGGAAGACACGTAGGAAACAAGATCCATCAATAAAGAAAGCTTATGGCGCCGTACATGAATGTACTCACCTAAGGTATCCCGTAGAAATTAAATCCCCCAAGCACCTTAGGAGACTATCACAAGAAAAGATCTTTTCCTCAGTCAAACCCTCCAAAGCATTTGTACGTGCTGAAATTAACCTTCCCTGCAAGGTTCAACCCAAATGGGTTCCTAAATATCCGCCTAGGACGACAAAGCCAAAAAAGCCAAGTCTCCTATAGAGGCAAAACCCAAACCCACTTTTTCAAACGTGCAATGGGTTATTAAGACTCTTGCAAAAATAGATTTAGGAGTTATATCTGAACCAAAAACTAAATCTGCTAATCCGAGAGGACCCATGTTTAAGTGGGTACCAAAAGCTCTCTAAATTGTTTATGCAGATCCATCATGTGTGGTACCTCGACTCTGGTTGCTCCACACACATGACTGGTAGTCAAGAGCTGCTGAGGAACAATGAATTATCTACCAATGAGACCGACGTACCAAGTCATCTCACACCTCTACCCCACCCGATTCAGAATTGCCACAGAACACCGAAGAACCTACAGTGGTCATCGAGGAAGTATCATCTGAGACGATCAATCCAAGTGCAGTATTGGAACTTCCTCAGACAAATGATCAATCTGAGACTATAGGCAATCTATATCCACAGATGGCTGACGCGTCGACTTCAGCCTTACCTCATGAGCGCAAGTGGACGAGAGGCCACTCGGTTGATCAGATAATTGGCGATCCCTCGGTTGGTGTGAGGACACGTCGTCAACACAGTCTTTTCAGTTGCTTCCTGAGCCAAAACGAGCCTACCAAAGTAGCAGACGCACTTCGAGACCCGGATTGGACAATTGCAATGCAAGAGGAGATCAATCAATTCGAACGTCTTCAAGTGTGGACCTTGGTACCCCGTCCACATGGGAAAACAGTGGACGGAACTAAATGGGTTTTCAAGAATAAGAAAAATGAAGATGGTAAGTGATCCGGAACAAAGCAAGGCTAGTTGCTAAGGGATACAATCAACAGGAAGGCATCGACTACGACGAGACTTATGCTCCTATTGCCTGTATCGAAGCTATCCGCCTCCTGCTGGCTTACGCGGCTCACAAAGACTTTAAAGTCTATCAGATGGATGTTAAAACCGCCTTTCTCAACGGCGTGTTAAAAGAAGAAGTCTACGTCGCTCAGCTGGAAGGTTTTGTTGATCAAGACCATCCCGATCACGTCTATCGCTTTGACAAAGCTCTCTATGGACTAAAACAAGCCCCACGTGCTTGGTACGATGTCCTGAGTGATTTCCCCGTGAAGTTTGGATTCATACGAGGAACGATAGACACAACCCTCTTCATTAAATGGCGTGACAAAGATCTGATGGTCGTCCAAGTATACGTCGACGACATCATCTTCGGATCAACAAATCCTCGGCCCTGCAAGAAGTTTGGAGATCTCATGAAGAGCAAATTCGAGATGAGTCACATGGGAGAGATGCAATTTTCCTTAGGCCTTCAAGTCAGGCAGCTCAATGATGGAATTTTCATCAGTCAGACAAAATACATCAAGGATATTCTGAAGAAGTTTCATCAAGACCAGAGCAAGCCTCTCAGCACTTCTATTTCAGCAAGCTACAAGTTGGATGCCAATCCCTCTGGTAAATCGGTCGACATCACACTGTATCGCAGTATAATTGGATCTCTTCTCTACCTCACTTCGAGCCGGCCAAATATCATGTTCGCCACGTGCTTGTGTGCCCGTTTTCAAGCCGATCCCAAAGAATCTCATATGCTCGCGGTCAAAAGAATTTTACGCTACCTTAAGGGCACCTCTACCATTGGCCTATGGTATCCAAAGGGTACGAATTTTAAACTCATCGGCTACACTGACGCTGACTATGCAGGTTGCCGAATGGACTGGAGAAGCACGTCCGGTGGCGCTCAATTTCTAGGCGAAAAGCTAGTTTGCTGGTCATCCAAAAAGCAGAACTGTGTGTCCACTTTGACGGCCGACTATGGGTACTATCTAAATAATATACCCATATATAGTGATAGTCAGAGTGCAATCACCATTACTTGCATTCATGTTCATCATTCACGCACAAAACACATGGACATTAGATATCATTTTATCAAAGATCACGTAGAAAAAGGCACGATAGAGATGTACTTTGTGAACACGGAGTTTCAACTAGCCGACATTTTCACCAAGGCCTTGGATGAGAAACGATTTCATTTCCTTGTCGGAAAATTAGGCATGTTGAATCTTCCGTATATGTGCATTACCTGATCTTCTGTGCTATCACATGCTCTATTCTATGTGTTAAAAATAATAAACAAAATATAATAATAATAATATATATATCTATTTCTATATATAATATAAAGGTGTATGACGAAATCCCTTTAGGATGCTTTGATCTAAAATCACTTAGAATTTTACCTCGACGTGCGATTGATTTAATTGCTTAATTTTGTCAGTCTAAGTCGCATTCTTGTGTCTAAAGGTCACTAGGTTGCTCCACTAGACACAAAGCCACTATAAATGTGAGGATTCAAGCCTTGTTCTCTTTTTCTTTCTTCGGATCTTTTTCTCGAGTGAGTCACACATCAATTGCTTGTCTTAACTAGTGATACTTGGCTTCATACTCATCTTGCGTTGGATCGTCAGGAAAATGATAAGGGAGTTTAGGATATTCCTCATTCGGCCTTATATTAATTTCCCCACGTTAGCCCTTAGTCATCCTCTTTGAGCCTTCTCCGATGTCCTTTTCTTCATTTGAAACCCATTCTCAGCCTTCAACCGAACTCTATACTCTTCGAATGGTTGTTCAAACGAGAAAAGGAGCGGGAGATAACGAAAGAAAAAGTAAGATGATGACAAAAGAAGGCATTGCTCAACGCGCAACAAACAGACCAAAGGAACCGGCCTTCCGACTACCTTGTAGAAAGTGGCATGGATCCTGCTGTGAACTTCTCCAATGATAATCTCGTACGCTCGTCAGAACGGCTGGAAGAGGAGCACCACGAAGTGAACTTCTCCAACGATAATCCGGTCTTATATCGGGAAACGAGAAGAGGAGTGCAGCCTCGGGTACGAATTCCATAACCGCGAACTTTTCCAAATAGATAATCTCTGAAACCTCTCTAGGGATTAAGAGAAGAGGAGTACGGTATTGGCCCGAGAACCAACAAGAAGAACTTCGCCTACGATAATCTCCTAGAGCCTCATGGAGAAGCGGAGCTTCAGCTTGAGCATAACATAAAAAGGGATAGTTCTTAAAAGAAAAAGAGGGAGAAAAGATTGAAAAGAAGAAAGACGCCGACAAAAAAAGGAGACGGACGTAGGATTGGAAGACGGTGAAGTGATAAGCTCATTTTCCTTTAAATTCCTTCCGTTCTAAGTCCTAGCGAAATTATAACCCTTACAACCCTTTGATTCCACATAGACGGTCCCTCGCTTAGGTGAAATGATTAAAAATGCCTCGATCACATGTAAATTGACATAAAATTGCTTGTGTTGACTTGAGTGATAAAAATATAAAAATCCCAAGATAGGTAATTGAGAGCAAGAGCGAACCTGGTGAGAGTTGTCGACATGGACCAGTCTATGAACTTCGGACTTTAGTTTGACGACAGGACTTGACGGCATTTTCTTCTTTCAAATGTCTCGTAAAATTTTAGGCGTGACGATTGATCGAAGCAAAATAATCTGACCCCATACTACAAAAAAAAATAATAATAATAATAAAATAATAATAATAATAGTAATAAATATATATATATATATATATATACATATATATATGTTAGGATATTTATAGATTGTGTCAATAGTTTAAGTCTTGGGTTTAATATTGTAATTATCCTTTTAGCTTGGGCTTTGGACAAGAATGTAATTAGTTAATCTTTAGTTCTTGGGCCGTAATATACCTAGGGTTAATGTGGTATATAAGGTATTATCCTCACTATTTTTAAAGTTAATCAAAGATCAAAAGGCTTATCCTATTTTTCACACAATACACACACTTGAAGGTGAGAACCTCTCCCTTTTTCATTCCATCAAAGCCTCTTTGATTCCTTGTTTGGTGCAATCGGGACCAACAAGTGGTATAAGAGCAAACGTAGATCGATCTGCATTGATTTGAATCCAGTTTCGTTCGATTCCGAGAAAGATCAAAGGTGTTTTAGGCAAAAAATCACTTTCGGCATTTTGAGCTCGGTTTGGGGTTTTAATGCTTCGTTTTTGTGTTTAAAACCTTTCCCCAGAACGATTCTATGCCTAAAATGTTTTTAGAACACTTTTGGATCAGTTTTAACGAGTTTTGAGCAAGATCGAAGCAAAAAATCTTCAGAAAAAGTCATATCGGCCTCTCTCTGTTTTTTGGTCGATTTGACCAGTTTTTTGGTGTTTTTAGCTCACAATAAGGTCGACTATGTGTTTAGGGAAGAGTTTCTGAAGTTTTGGATCAAGTTTGAGTGATTTTGGATGAAATTTGAGTGAAAACGGACTATTTTCTGGGAAAAACCCGCGACAGGCAATGGAACAGTAAACTTGTGTTCTTGGCCGCGAAATTTCATGCTGAATCGTTCAAATCCGCGAAATTTCTTATCCGAGAAATTTTATTCTGAGAATCCTTTCAAAACCGCGAAAATTTCACGTTCACTTCATTTTTCTCAACTGCCCAGCTTTTCTTAGAATCCGAGAAATCGTATATCCGCGAACTTTGATTCCGAGAATTTTATCAAAACCGCGAAAATTCCACTTTCATCTTTTTCTCAACTGCCTAGCTTGTTCCGAGAAACTTTTATATCCGAGAAAATCATTCCAAGAATCTATCTAAAACCGAGAAAAATTCTCTTTAAGTCCATTTTTCTCAACTGCTCAAGTTTAAAATCTGAGAAATTCTATACCCGAGAAAGACTATTCCTAGACCTTATCTAAGTCGAGAAATTTCTTAAAAACCGAGAAAATTTGCAAATCGCATAAATTCTTTGAAACTGAGAAAGTTTGTCAAATCCAAGAAATTTTCAGCCGAGAAAGTTTATTCCCTCTGAGAAAATTTTTCAAAACCACGATTTTTCAAATCCGAGAACTTCTCGATGCGAAATTTCTTGCGAAGTTTTAAAATCCTCAACTGAGAAACTTTCTCACATGACAAGTTTTAAAATCCGAGAAAATCATTTTTAACAGAGAATTTGTTTTTCCTCTTTCTGTCCGAGAATCTTTCATTAAACTCACACAAACACGAAAATTCCTCAACCAAAATTTCTTGGGTAATTTATCTTGTAATCACGAAGATCTTCTCAAACTGCAACTTGTTTCTTTCTCGTGATAAATTCTTTCACGTGTTGAAATTTTTCCTCAAACTCATTCAAGTCTTGTTCCCTTCCACTTGAGACATATCCACCTAGACCACATTTTGAAAATTTCACTCCTCAAAAATCGTTTTTGAATTTCTCGAACTTCTCTGAACTCTAAGATATACTTTCCCTTCACACGTTTTCGACTATCACACACGTTCACTTAGTTCTAAGAAATTCTTTAAACTTTTTTCTCAAACTCTACTCGTTAAACTCATATTTCTCATCTCGTTCGTTACTAACCCTCTTATCTATATAAGATCAAAACCACGGACGATTCGACTGCACCAACCATGTCTGCCACAAATGACATCTCAACAGTGGGCTCCGACACCAGACCCCCGATGCTGCGACAAGGCGATTACAGCATATGGACAAACAGGTTCCTCACGTTCATCAGGAACAAAGGCGCCCCACTCTCTCAATACCTACTGGACTCCATCTTAAACGGTCCAGCACAGTTCTGGACAATCATTCCTGCTCAAGCAAACGCAAACCCTCCCATGGATGAACGTCGCACTCCATGAGGCCCCATTAATGAGGATGAAGAGGCTCGCCTACAGGCCGATGAGACTGCCAAAGGATACCTCTTCCAGGCTATGGGTAACGAAGTCTATGCTCACATCGAGTGCTGCACAACTGCCAAGGAAATATGGGATGAACTCGTAGAAATTATGGCAGGCACAACTGAGAGTGCTCAGGGGAGGAAATCAACATGTCTCTCGCAGTATGAACATTTCCAGGCCTATGAAGGAGAGAGTTACGTGACACATATCTCCGATACTTGAAGGTCATCAATGAACTCAAGAAAGCCAAGATCTCGAGGGACAAATTCGATATCAACAACCGCTTCCTTGGTAGCCTAAAACCACATTGGGGCAATGCAACCGTGATGATGATTCAAAGTAAGGACCTCTCTAACACCTCCATCCATGCTCTCTACGACAGTCTATCTGCCTATGCTCCGTACGTGCAACCTCAGTCCACCAACACTCGAGTCGACCCACTGACTCTCCTCTCGAACAAGACTACCGAACGATCTTCCGCCTCTAAGACAAAACAGAACAAAGGGAAGCTACCAGCTGTTGTATCTGACACCTCTCCGGGATCCGAAGCTGATACAGAATCTGATGAAGATGTTCGTGATCTACGCAAGCAACTGGCTATGCTCACTAAGATGGTCTCAAAGAAGATCGGGAAAAAATCCTCATCCTCCTCCAATCGCCAAAGAATCTTTAGCGGCACCAAAAAGACCACTCCCACGGAGGAAGCTAAGCCGATAAAGAAAGAGGAGGACCCAGCACTTCAAAAGTCTGTGAAGTGCTTTCGGTGTGGAAAGTCAGGCCACTTTGCCAAGGAATGCCACGCCCCACGCGTGAAGGACTCTGTCTATTACGACCGTAAGGCCAGAATGACCCGCAAAATGGAAAGTGGGAAAGTCCTTCTCACCGAAGAAGCTGAATGGGTGAACGACACTTCAGAAGACGAGGAGCCTAAGGATGAAGATTGTTGTATGGCAAGGCTGGTCGAACATGACGAGGACGAAGAGATGGTCAACACCGGTGAGAATGCAGCTAAGACTCTTACCAACACCGAGGCTGAGGTACGAATTTCACAACTCAATGATGTGTTTAATCACCGGCACACCATTAAGAAACCCACCGTAGACGCTAGGGATTATGATGAACTTAAGCTAAAATTTGAAAACAACTATGCCTTACTTAGTTTAAAAGTAGAAGAGCTCGCCTATGCAAACGAACGTCTAATGGCCTCTGAAGCGTTAGTCAAACGTCTGCAAAGCAAGAATAAACAAAGTGAGACTAGGGTTAAGGAAACCACACTGGCCATCAGTTCATGCGAAACATCCCGTCTTCTGACGGCGTCCCAATACGAACTACTTACAAAGGAAAGAGTTAGGCTGTACCGAAAGGTGAAAGAACTTGAAGAGCAACTTCACCTTAGAAACGAAAACGCACGCATCTTATGCCTTTTGAACCAACCAGTTGATATAGAATTCTACAACGCCCGGGGGGGAATTGGCCTGGCCAGCAATTGCAAACCTACACCGCTAACAGTTAAAAGGTATAACATGTGTAACACTATCTTCCTGCAAACAAGAAATGGTGCTCCCTCGCAACTTAGGCCATTTGTGAGATCATCCTCCGCTGTCATCTCGGAAGAAAAAAGAGTACAGAACATTCATTGGGCAGAAATCGCGTATGACTACACATAATTGAATGATAGTGATAAGACTAAGATACCTTCACTCTCGGAGGATGTCGAAACTCTACTCCCAACCAAAGAACAGGAAGTTACTTTCCAAGAAGCGCTCTCTCGCACCTACATCCCAAAGAAACTTCTGCTCATAGCAGAACTAGAACGAACACTAGGATTAGAACGGAAGGCCTTCGCAAAGGAGCGAGATGAACTACTTAGCAAAATCTTTACACTAGAACAATTTCACAATACGAACAATCCCTCTACATCGAGTCAAGTACCCGATTCTCAAACATGTAAATGTAAGAGGACGACGAAGATGACTCCTGAAGCTGAAACTTGTTCAAACACTAACTCTCGTATTCCTGTAGATACAGGGAATGTCAGTTCGACGTCTCTGGAAGGGAGTTCATTTGAAATAGAGGAGAACCCGCTCTTCGATGACAAGAAGAAAAGACCATCCTATATTCGCCTTTCCAATCTGTGTCGTGAATCCCAACATCTTAAGGACGTAGACAATTATGTTGCCAAAACTTATCTTTCCTTTGCCAAACTAATGTCTATGTGTTGCTGCAATGACTTTATTCTTCCACGCTTTCATGAATATGAGGCACACAAACACGCAACACTCCGACCAAAATAGCAAACCTCCTCTACGACGCCCTTGCATTCTCCCAGTTCATCTACGCCCACAGTTAAGCGAAAACGCCATCCAACGCTGAATACAAAGTCACCTACTGCTCGCAAGCAAAAGACGGCTAAAACCGAAGGACGACAACAACAACCAAAACCCTCATGCCAATTCATGAATAAGACAACGTATATGCAAGTGCAAGTTAGGCAAATATGGGTTAGAAAAACCGTAATTCCGCCTCATCAAACAAATCACAAAGGGAAAGCTAAATTAGATCCAACACAACCTGATTTAGACCCCACATTTCCCATTATGCGCATGAAAATTTTACTTGTATCACAAGACGGTCCCGTCCGTAAACGGGGACCCAACGTTTGCTGATGATTGAAGGTCTGTCATGTGTGTTATCTAGACTCGGGTTGCTCCACACACGTGACGATGGAGCTGTTGAGCAACTTCTCCGAGCGCTATCTCGGAAGGGTCTCCTTCGGAAACAGTCAAATGGCGCCAATTCTCGGAACTGGTGATCTCGTCCATGAAAACTGACGATTAAGGGCATCTCTTACGTCGAGGGTTTGAGCTACAATCTTTTCCGCATTGGCTGTTTCTGCGACAAAGGATACAAGGTTCTCTTCGAATCTGACATCTGCAGCATTATCGATGCCTCGGGACTACCTCTTCTCTCTGGAACACGCACGTCTCACCTCTACGTACTCAATCTTACGACCTCTCGACCAATTTGCCTTCTCTCTCGGGCTGCACCCAAGTTGAACGATCTATGGCACCGGCGTCTTTCACACCTCAATTTTAAGACTATCAACAAACTGCGTCAGAATAAACTCGTCAACGGTCTACCCCAACTGTCATATCATAAGGAACACCTCTGCTCTGCCTGTGAATTGGGGAAGATGAAGCGATTGTCTCACATCTCCAAGGAAACACCGTCCTCTGAGCTCATCCTTGAGCTCTTACACATGGATCTATGTGGCCCAATGCCTACGGCTACACTCGGAGGAAGACGGTGTATTCTTGGGATTGTCGACGGCTAAACTCGTTCGCACAAAGGATGAAGTTCCTGATTTAATCATCGAGCTGGTTGTTACGTCCCAAACTGTTCATCAACAGAAGGTTCGGATTATCAGAACTGACAACGGAACTGAGTTTAAGAACCAGAAGCTCAGTAATTTCTATACCACTCAGGGCATCACCCAGCAGTTCTCAGCTGTGAAGACACCGGAACAGAATGGTGTCGTTGAGCATAAGAATATGACACTAGTTGAAGCAGCTAGGACTCTCCTCATTCAATCCGGACTTCCTCATCTCTTTGGGGAGAAGCTATTCAAACGGCTTGTTACACGCAGAATCGCGCTTCCATCCACAAGAGATTCAACCGCACCCCATACGAGATGCTGAATAACCGTCGTATCCCAGATATATCTTATCTAAGGGTCTTCGGTTGCCGATGTTTCGTGGCGAATGATCGCCAACATCTTGGAAAGCTAGATCCAAAAGCACTTGAAGGCATCTTTGTTGGATAATCGCTGAACTCAAAGGCATACAGAGTCTATCTTAGGGAGAAACGATCAGTAATAGAGAGCACAAATGTCACCTTTGACAAAAACGAAGGCGACCTCATGGCTTCTGCTCACATCAGTCCAGAACCAGGTCTTCTACAGTCGTTGACTAAAGGTCAACTTTCAACGACGGGAACATTGCTGATGCTGATGCTGAACCTTCTCAATCTACTACAATTGAGATCTCTTCTTCGGACACCGGACCCCAATCTAATGAACCTCCAATCGATACAAATGAGGCTAGCTCCTCACAGACCAATGTACCACTTTGGGCTCACTCTCATCCTACGGATCAGATTATTGGGGATCCCACATCCGGTGTTTCGACGCGTTCAGCTACATTGAATGAAAGTCTGTTCGCTTGCTATCTCAGTCAAGCCGAACCATCACGAGTAGCTGAAGCTCTCAACGATCCTGATTGGGTGATTGCAATGCAGGAGGAAATAAATCTGTTTAAACGTTTACAAGTTTGGGAACTCGTACCACGCCCTCACAACAGATCCATTATCGGCACGAAGTGGATCTTCAAGAACAAAAAGGACGAAGACGGTGTTGTCATTCGCAATAAAGCAAGACTTGTGGCTAAGGGGTACAACCAACAAGAAGGTATCGACTACGATGAAACTTTCGCCCCTGTTGTCAGGATCGAAGCAATTCAAATTTTTCTTGCCTTTGCTGCTCACAAGAACTTTAAAGTCTACCAAATGGACGTGAAGATTGCATTTCTGAATGGATTTCTCAAAGAAGAAGTGTACGTTGATCAACCTGAAGGATTCTTGAGCGAAGAGTTTCCTCATCACGTATATAGACTCTACAAGGCCCTCTACGGACTAAAACAGAGTGGGCCGGACATCATGATTGTACAGATTTATGTTGATGGCATCATCTTTGGATCGACTAAACCACAACTGTGTGAAGACTTCGCAGAATTGATGAAAGAAAAATTCGAAATGAGTATGATGGGCGAGCTGAATTTCTTTCTTGGTCTTCAAGTAAAGTAACTCCCCGACGGAATCTTCATCAACCAGTCCAAATACATCCATGACATCCTCGAGAAATGTGGAATGAAGGATGCTAATACTGCTGCTACACCTATGTCACCCTCTGGTCGAACCAACGCGGACCCATCTGGTGCTCCCGTTGACCAAACCGTCTATCGCGGGATAATAGGCTCTCTTCTGTACCTCACTGCTAGTCGACCTGATATCGTTCTCTCGACAGGAATCTGCGCTCGTTTTCAAGCTACACCGAAGGAATCACATTTCACTGCTGTCAAAAGGATTCTCCGCTATCTCAAAGGAACACCCAATCTGGGTTTGTGGTACCCCACTCGATCGGACTTCAAGCTGGTTGGATTCTCTGACTCGGATTACGTAGGATGCAAGATGGATCGCAAAAGCACCTCTGGAGCTGCACACTTCTTTGGCGGTAAACTCGTGAGTTGGTCTTCTCGAAAACAAAACTGTGTCTCAACTTCGTCGACGGAGGCAGAATATGTCGACGCCGCTAGTTGTTGCTCACAGCTTTTGTGGATGAGAACACAACTACGAGATTTTAATTTTCATGTTGATAAAATTACCATTTATTGTGACTCGAAGAGTGCGATTGCGATGACGAGTAATCCGGTACATCACTCAAGAACGAAACACATAGATATTCGTCACCACTTCATCAAAGACATGTTGAACAAGGGACGATTGAATTACACTATGTCACTACCGAAGATCAACTAGCCGACATTTTCACAAAACCATTGGATGTCAAACGCTTCCAACACCTTGTGACTATGTTGGGCGTTGAATATTTACTTATGATCAATCGACCCTACATGAACTTTGATAAAGTGTACATATGTCTTTTCACTTTACTCTGTTTTCTGTGTGTCTTCTGAATTATGTCTCTTAAGGGGGAGTTTTCGATTAAGGGGGAGTTTTCGATTAAGGGGGAGTTTCTGATTTTGCTTATTCAAAAAAAGGGGGGGGGGGGCTGAAATTTAATTTAAATTTTTGGTCAAATGAAGTCAAAATTGGACCAATTGAATTTTGGGTTGAAATTTTAATTTTTGGTCAAACTGGGTCAAAATTGGACCATTTTAAATCCAATTGGACACAATTTTGACCAAGCCCGCGAAATTCGGCCCAGGATCCAATTTTGAACAAGCCCGCGAATTTCGGCCCATTTTACTCAAAATCTCGCATGAACAGTCACAAAACCCCCAAAACACTTAACGTTTTTCACAATCCTACAAATTCCCGAGAAAAAATTCAAAAATTTCGCACCCCCTTTTTAAAAAATTTCTCAAACCCTCGCATCATCGTCTTCTTCAATCTGCACTGATAATCTGTTTCCTGCTAACTCCATTGTTGCAAATCAGCTTTTCGGTATGAATACATCCTAAATAAACCAATTTCCGTTAGATTTAATCATAACTACGCTCCGTTTTGTTAATTTTTCCTAGGTTTAATATTATTTCTCGGCTTCAATTAGGACGATGTTAAGTTTTAGGTGTTTAAAACCCCCAAAAATGCATTGCCCGTCCAACTTCGAGTTGATTGAATCCAGTTTATTGCATTTTGGTTAAGATTTGAGTAGATCTAAGGCAAAAATTCACAGCGTCGTTTTGTACGATTTCGCACAGTGTTCTTCACCGAGAAAATTTTCTGGAAAAATACTTTGACAATAGATTTTCGCTGCTACAGTGAGTAAGGTTCCGCGAAAATTTTATCCGAGAAATTTCTTATGTTAAAGCTACAGTGTGTAATGTCCCGCGAATTTTGTTTTAGAAATTTCTTGCTACACTGACTAAGGACCCGCGAAAGAATTTTGACAATAGAATTTTGTTGCATTAAAGTTTCGCTACTTCAGTGAGTAAAGTCCCGCGAAAGTTTTATGCGAGAAAATTTTTCCATACGTCAAAATTTTCGCTGCTACAGTGAATCATGCTCCGCAAAACTTTCATACACCTCACAACATATTACATTTTTCGCAACTTCACTATTTCGCAACTACAGTAACCTAAATTCTCTCAATCCGCAAACTTAATTTTTTCTCGGACCCATGTTAATCAATTCTTTTCGCAGCTACAGTGGTTCAACAATTTCTCAACCCTTACATGCATCATCTATTCGCGGATCACGAAACTTTCTCAATCTGAAAAATTTTATCCGAGAAATTTCTTCTCACCTGTCAAGACTAATAAATTTCAACGCGAGAAATTATCACTTGAACAGATGTTTCTTCAAAACTTTATCACTCCGCGAAATTTTCATTTCACTTGAGAAAAATTCAAAACTTGCGAAAGTTTGCTAACTTAAAAAATTTCTCTACTTGCGAAAATTAAAAAAAAAAACTTTTGAGAAAATATGTTGACCGAGAAAATTTTTGGATAACTCATAAATTTGATAACTTGAAATGCGAGTTTCCACTATATGCGAAACTTTACTCTAAATGCGAAAATCTTACAACGTCCTCTTGACTTGTCTATGTGTGATAATCAGCGAATTTTCTCATTACATGCGAAAATTTTGGACAACTTGCTATATGTCTTAACTTGCGAAAAATTTCCCTATGCGAAATTCTACACTAAATGTGAAATTTTTTTTATCCCGGCTTGCTCAAGTACCAAAATTTTCTCATCTCACAGAAACATCTTCAATCCTGAAAAATTCTCAAAGTGTTGAAAATTTCGTATGAATCCCTAAAATTGTCCAAACTTGCTGTTACATGACCATCATTCAATCTTAACAACTTTATTTCAATAGGACTCTAAATTAGCTTTAATTTTAATTTTACTTTTATCTTTACTATTTTGGGCACATTTATGTCTCCTTTTATTGTTTTACCCACGACTCACTTATATCATTGTTCTCACTACTAATCATGTTATAATTACTGTCAAGCACAGATATGACCAACAAAAATCAAGATACAATTGAAGCACTTGAGGCGGCAGCACTCCAAAGGGACATCGCTCGCATAGAACTCAATACGATAACCTATGTTCCACCGATCGAGCAGGTCTTCCCAACAAGTCGATGGGCTGCCAAACAACCATATGGTGGACTAGGACAACTTCAGATGCGACGCCCCCATCATCATAGAAATCCTCAAAGGGCATCCCCTCCGACATGCCCTCACATGGCGAACCAGAAGCGCAAGTCTATCTCCAACAGTTCTGGCACACATTGCAGATCGCTGGACCACACTACCTCGCCAAAACAATGTCCGCAGAAATCGATCAACAAACAGTAATCCTCACCCGAAAGATTGTTCAAGAAATCCTCCAACTTCCTGTCTACTCACCTACGATCCACTACCGACGCACGAACAACTTATTGAAGACATCGACAGATTGGGCTATCAACCAGAAACCAAGAAGAAGCAGGGCCCACTTGTCCTCAGTGAAGTCACCACACGGAATCTACCTCAACCCTGACGAACACTGTACCTACTGCTGAACAAATGCATGTCAGAAAAGCATACTGGTCAAGACCGCGGGAACCACCAAATCCTCACCATCCTAACCGGCATCGCACACAACCGCAAGTACATCTACGCCGAGATCATCTGGATGGATCTCGTCTCCATGGTCCAACGTCGCGACTGGGAAATCGTCAAGGGAGTCACAAACCGCTTCGTCCCTTACATGCGGTGGCTCCATGCAATCATCAAATACTTCCGCATTTTCTCCACTAGCATCCGCATCCGCCCGGCGAGTGAGCTCTTCATCATTCTCGTTGTCGAGAAGCTCGCCAAGAAAAATACTCCGACAAAAGATCGACACGCCATGATCATCCCAGACGAAGTACTCGCATATGCCGACCCAACAACCCACATGTTCAAGACTATCGCGCCTCCACAGCCTCATTCCGCTAGAGCCCGTCCACTATCCATTGTCCCTACGGAGCAGACCAACCCTGCTGCTCCTAACCCCGGGACTAGCCAAAACCCCACCCCCACTACTAAAAAGTCGTCGAGTCGCGCCACATCTTCTTCCACCCGCGTACCAAAAAAACGATCGCGTGGGGATGGCGTAAGCCGTCCCACGGAGCGTCGATCGAAACAAAAACACGATCGACCTCCTCAGTCACATACAAGCCGAGCCCAACCCGTAGGTACAGGAGGTGATGTGTTCACCTCCCGAGTAGAAGACGTGGCATTGGGCTCAACCACGCAAACAACCCTACCGAGCCACTTATCTTCCTCTCTACAGGAAGATATTTCATTCCACGAGGAGCTACGTTTGCCATCGACATCCCACTTGGAGATAGTCGATGTTGAAACAAGTAGTCCTTCGCCTCAGACTGCATCCTCTTCAATCACATCGAGTCTAGTGCCCTCACTCCCCATAATTTCATACGTTACTAGGACACATACACCTTTTACAGCACTACAGAGTCTTCGTGATTCTGTTAGAACGCTCGGTGATGTCTCTGTGACTGAGAGCGGAAACCTAGCACGGCCAACATAACAACAACCGTGAGCCTAGGCCATCAATCGTTCGAGTCTGTCTCATCGATGATGCCAACGGGAAGTCTTAGTGACCCCGTCTTTTCCCGTCCTGTGCAAACGGGCGGCTGATCGGCCATCTTCTCCGATTCGGTGACAGTTGGATTTCTTCGTGATTCCAACTTGTTAAACTTACCCCAGTTCGTCACCGAGACCGCACTAGAGACTCGTCTTTAAGAGTTTGCAAAGACTCTTGAGACATCCATCCTCGACAAAGTCTATGCGCGTCTCGATGCGTCCACCATCGACAAAGGCAAAGGTGTGGCCCCGGAGACGCCACCACCAACGCTAAATGTGGACGCAGAAGCTGTTCTCTCCTCCATTTCCGCAAAGGAGCTCTTCTACATCCTACGAGCAAGATTCAAGTCAATGACGGAACTCGACGAGGAGGAACAGCAAATGAAGAAAATAATGACTCAACCCATGACATGCCGCACTCAAGGCGAGTCTAGCGGGATCAGGCGCGACGATCAAGACGATGATCAAGATCGCCGCGAGGGGGAGAATAGGCAGCAAGCCTCACAAACTCAAGGACCCGTACAATCGACGCCGCCTTCCTCCTCTGCACCTGAAACGACGCCCGCAACAGAAACCTCACACCCCACTAGCCAAAAAGCCCACCCTATTAACCCCGAGTCACTAGCCAAATCACCCTCACCACCACCTACTATCGTCTCCAAACCTCTAACTTTCACATCGGCGTTAGAGACCACCACCAAACCTTCTCCACCCACCATCTCAGATCTCTAACTGTCACATCGACGTTAGATGCCACCACCACATCTCCACCACTCGACACCCAAATCATCCTCGCCAAAACCATCACCACAACCGAACCACCAGAATCTCCACCACAACCATCCCCACAATCCACAAACTCCTCCGACGCAACACCCTCGCCACCACACAGCCATACCCCTCTCAATACCAATTCCAACGTGGCTTCTGAGGACGTCTACTGCGCACAGAACGAGATCGAGGCCTACATCTTTAACGATGAATGGCTGTACACACCCGCCGATGCAGTAGCAGCCAGGAAGTTGGTGGAAAATGCTCGACGTCTGCTAAAAGAAGCTTCACTTACGCTGATCAACACTGCAGACAACAAGAACGGAGAGGAATAAGACGCTGAAGCCCCCGAACTCGAGAACATCCTTCAATTTCAAGCGCAGCACGCTGAGGCTTCTGCTGCTCAACCGGATGTGCCAACGGCGAATATACCAGAAGCACCGTGGCAAAACAGAAAGATCACCGCACCATTCCAAGAAGAGATCAGGAAGAGGATCTGGCGGCGCAAGGAGCAGATCATAACGGCCTTCGATGAATACGAGCTGATGAACATCCAAAACTGGAGTGAAGAAAAGAAGAAGCTCTATCGATGGAGCCTTCTTTGCCACAAGTGCACAAAGAGGACGCTGTTCGATGAAGAAAACATTGCTCTGGAAATGAATCGGGCCCCCATCTGCAAAGTCACTGACCTCCGCCAAGAGTCGGAAGGACGTGTTCACTATCCAGTGTTCACGGTAATGAGGCAGGATGAGAGCTACAGTGAAGTCAGTGAGGCGGACTTCAAGTTTCTGCGCCTCGGTGACCTGTACAGCATGCTGGAATCCATGAAGCAGTTCAGACTCGTCCTCAGAGTTCTGGACATCTCGTACAGGCTGAACCAGTCACCATGGGCTACGTAGCTCTCAAGCGCCATATGCTCCGACAGGTCAGATTCTTCGCCACCCACGATCTGCAGATGGCGGTGGAGCACAACCTGAAGAAGGTGAACCTAACTCGCCCATCTTTCAAGAACGCGGACGACTACCGAGAAGGTGATGTGATCGACGGAGATGATCCGGCGGTCGCCTACTCGAACTACAAGGGAAAGATGAGGCTGCTGCGCTGCTCCGAAATGGCAAATTTCTCAGATGGGACGCTCACCATCATCCAAGACAAACTCATGAGAATTTGCCGCATCCTTTCGGAAGAAGATCCACACTGTCGATCCAAGTTCGCGAAGTTCATCGACGCTATAGCTGACCGAATGGTCCTTCGAAGGATCTCCGCGCCTTCAAGTTCAAGCTAGGACTTCGCGAAACGCTCACTCGCTAATCCACCATCACAACGCCCAAGTTCCAAGACACAAAGCCACTATAAATGTGAGGATTCAAGCCTGGTTATATTTTTCTTTCTTTGGATCTATTTCTCGAGTGAGTCACACATCAATTGCTTGTCTTAACTAGTGATACTTGACTTCATACTCATCTTGCGTTAGATCGTTAGGAAAATGATAAGGGAGTTTAGGTTATCCCTCATTAGGCCTTATATAAATTTCCCCACGTTAGCCTTAGTCATCCACTTTGAGCCTTCTCCGACGTCCTTTTCTTCATTTAAAACCCATTCCCAACCTTCAACCGAACTGTATACTCTTCGAATGGTTGTTCAAACGAGAAAAGGAGGGGGAGATAACAAAAGAAAAAGTAAGATGATGACAAAAGAAGGCATTGCTCAACGCGCAACAAACAGACCAATGGAACCGGCCTTCCGACTACCTTGTAGAAAGTTGCATGGATCCTGCTGTGAACTTGTCCAACGATAATCCCGAACGCTCGTCAGAACGGCTGGAAGAGGAGCACCACATAGTGAACTTCTCCAACGATAATCCAGTCTTATATCGGGAAACAAGAAGAGGAGTGCAGCCTCGGGTACGAATTCCATAACCGAGAACTTCTCCAAATTGATAATCTCCGAAACATCAATAGGGATTAAGAGAAGAGGAGCTCAGTATCGGCCCGAGAACCAACAAGAAGAACTTCGCCTACGATAATCTCCAAGAGCCTCATGGAGAAGCGGAGCTTCAGCTTGAGCATAACATAAAAATGGATAGTTCTTAAAAGAAAAAGAGGGAGAAAATATTGAAAAGAAGAGAGACGCCGAAAAAAAGGAGACGGATATAGAATTGGAAGACGATGAAGAGATAAACTCACTTTCCTTTGAATTCCTTCCGTTCTAAGTCCTAGCCAAATTATAACCCTTACAACCCTTTGATTCCACATAGACGGTCTCTCGCTTAGGTGAAATGATTAAAAATGCCTCGATCACAGGTAAATTGACATAAAATTGCTTTTGTTGACTTGAGTGATAAAAATATAAAATTCCCAAGATAGCTAATTGAGAGCAAGAGCGAACCTGGTGAGAGTTGTCGAAATGGACCAGTCTATGGACTTAGGACTTTAGTTTGACGACATGACGTGACGGCATTTTCTTCTTTCAAATCTCTCGTAAAATTTTAGGCGTGACGATTGATCGAAGCAAAATAAATCTGACCCCATAAAATATATATATATATATATATATATATATATATATATAATAGTAAACAAACAATAAATAATAAATTCGCACATTTTGACATGAAATATTATGTTTCATATGCGTTGAATTGAGTAAATGCGAATTTCTTTAGTGTATCGCACATTCTAAATGCAATTTTAGATTGCATTGGTGCTGAATTGTTTAAATGCGATAAATTTTTCATTGCTTCTACCCTCACACAATATTTTAAAGTACATGTTTTCGGGGACCATGTATACATGCTTACTTGGTAAATTTGTGTGCTCGTGACTTGAATTGATTTCATATGCTTGCATAATTAGTCAATTCGTGTGCATCATTTAAGGGGGAGCAAATATAAGCCTTGTAGATTAGCTCCAAATATTTTTGACGTTTTTCTCTTAGAATTTCAGATCTTTCAAAATTAAGGAGCTAGACACAAGACCAAATATTTAAAAGATAAAATTGCCAAAAATAATTGTTGATTAACTCCATTATTACTAACGCTTATCTCTAAGTGGTACAGATTTGTAAATTTCTGCCAGGGGAGCTAGACGTTGTTACACAGAAAATTCAGGGAGTTAATTGCATTTATTTTAATTACTAAGGGGAGACTTACAAAAGGTTTTATTTTGAAATAGGGGTCAATCTGAAAATTTTAGAAGTACTTACTATCGAGAAACTAGATAGAAGACTTAATTCACGATCATAAGTTTCTCGATCGTAAACAGTGTTGGAAACAATTTTGATTGGCCGCGATAATTTGCGATCGGAAAATTGAATTGAGAGAAAATTTTCAAATCAAAAATTTCTCGAGCGCAAATAGTAATGGGCCTGATCCATTTAATCGCAAAACGTCCAATCGCAAACCCAACATTGACTTAATGATAGTTAATAAAAGTTTAACTTTGGTCAGTCGAAAACTTTTTCTCACGCAACCCTAATCGCAAAACTCTAGCGAAAAACTTTCACAGACAGTTCAAAACTGCTCAAAAATCTTTCGATTTTCAACACGAAATTGTCTGTGTAAGGTAGAAATGAGAATCTGTTGCTATTTGCGTGTGATTTAACTTCGTTAGCATCTGCATTTTGTTGTTTTTCGCATGATTTATATTAGTTTCTCGACTGTTCTTCAAAACTGAGAAAATCGTATACTATTTCATAGTGTTTTAGGCTTGATTATGAGTGTTTTCTGAGTTTAATGCCTGCGCTTAAGATAGTTTCGATATTCACTATGAATCTTGTAGAATGGATCATTGAAAAATCTGCATCTTCGACTGTAATCTGAGTTTTTGATGAAACTGGGTATTTGAATGTTTAAAGCCATCGAAGAACTTTGTCGATCGCAAACAGTTTTAATTGAATTCCGATTTAATTGAGATACTGTTTATGTCGAATTAGTTTCTCGATCGGTAAAATTCTGATTTAGTCGCTAAGATAGAAGATTTTGACCGGAAATTTTTTAACATCGAGACATCTAATTAGAATTTTTGTGAGCGAAAAACTTACGCACTGATTAGACAATTTAAATGCAAATTTTATCGAGCGTAAAACTTACAAACGCAAAATAGAAATTTTCGATTCAATTTCAATTTGATCGCAAAAATTTAGCAGCGAGAAATTAAGTTTTCAACACGTAATTTTTCGATCGCAAAATTCGCCGCTTGGGATCTAATTGATTTAGTCTTTCGTTGATTAATTTCTCGATAAAATTATATCGCAGCGAAAATTATTTTACTTACAATCGAAAATCACATTCCGCTCGACATTATCGAGGAAAATTTCTCGATAGTAAATTTACCTGAGAAATAATTTGTCGATCGTAAATTTACACGGAATTTTTGTCGATCGTAAAATAGACCGACTATAGTCTCGATTTCAACTTCAATACTTAGAAAATTTTACTAAGTCTTCGGACCTTTGCGAATAAAATTTTCTCGATCGAAAAATCGAACTGAGTCATTACAATTGAAATGAATGCATAGGAAATCATTTTCAAAATCAATTTTATCGAGCGAAAATTTTCTCGGCATGAACAGTGTCCTTTTTCACGATTCAACACCTAGAAAAATTTCGAACTATTTTTCACGCGATTTATACTTCATTCGAAATTACATTCATGCCATTACGGTTTTTCAAAATTGAGCATATACTATGCATTCGATATGATTTCAATTCAAAATTCATCGAACATGCTATTACTTGCGATATTGCTATAGTTTGATGAAATTTATTCATACTTCGACTGAAAATAAAATTGAACTAATAAACTTTTATATATCTTATTTTTCAGATGGATCGCTATCTAAGATATAATCATATATACGACCACAACCTGTATCTGAAGGTCCAGCATACAAATTTTCAGCTCGATCTGAGCACCTTTCGATGCCCGGACGAGATTATTGTCTCTATCCTGAGAGGTCACCCCATCTAGCATGCGTTAACGGCCACCGCATCAGTGCCGATGGTATATCTCCAGCAGTTCTGGGGCTGCATACAAGGAGAAGTAGACAATGGAGCTTTTAGATTCTCAACAAGGATCGGGACGCGGCATATCAGCATGGACAAGAACCAGTTCAGCATGTTACTGGACTTGCCTCACAGCAATAATTACGACCCGCTCCCATCCGATGCTGAGATGATTCAAGATTTTTTGCACATGGGATACCAACCTCCGCTCACCAGATTAGCTCACGTCCAGAGCAGCGGAATCCCACACCCGTGGAAGACACTATTCGGAATAGTGAATAAGTGTCTGTCGCCCAAGCACGCAGGATTTGATAAGGGCAACAGCAACATTTTGAGGATCTTCCATGGAATCGCCTTCGCGAGAAATTACGACTACACTCAGCTGATCTGGAACGACCTCGCGGACCAGATTCGGCAAAAGGAGAACCGGCGATCGAAGAACGTGCCTTATGCTCGGTGGTTCAGCATCATCATCAGGGAGATCATGGCACTGCACCAGACCATCCCTACTCTGCCTCCTGGTGGAAATTACCAACCACAAGGCTCAAGTTCTTCCACAACCCACGGCTCACGGACCTTGACCAACCGTCGATGCCGATCTCATTTGAGCTCCTTCGTCTCGCGGACCCCAACGAAGACGTCTACAAGCTATACTGTCGGGACAGGAATCTCACCGAGGAAATGATTCGAGGGCCCCCGACAGTGCTTGGAGCTAGCCCTCACCAACAACAACAACAGCTAAGCCCTGAGGACGCGATGATTGATGATGTCGCTCAGGAGCTAGCTCAGGAGCCACCATTGGTCGAAGAGCCAATGCCCGAAGTCGATGATACGCTGATAGACGTCGTGGCTACAGAGATGGAACTCGAGGCTCCTAACCTCGAATTACAAGTGGAAGAGCCCTTACATGTAGGCGTGTTCGAAGAAACCATTGAGGAGGTTCTTCTACAAGAAGTACAGCCCGAGACAGAAATTGGGCAGAGCTCGCTTCCACTGGTGATGGATCAGGCTCCTTGGGATGTTGAACGTGATCCCACTCCTCACACAGCTACACCATCCGACACGGAGTCAGATGAGGAGATTAGCCTAATAAAACGGACTCCCAGACGACTTAGTATTCAACTGTAGTCCCTCTTCCCGGCCATCACCGACGCACCAGATATCACGCTGACCACAACGACAAGTGTTGCCGGCACTTCTTCGCTCAATCTTGAGCCGCAACCAACTCACGTGATGTCTGGTTCGAAGGCGCAATCTGAGCCTGCCTTAACACCCATAGAGAAGAATCCTCAAGATTCGACTCAAGGATTGGGTGGAAGTCTCATACAGTCACAACCTCAAGTGACTGAGAGCCAACCCACAGAGTCGGTGTCTACTCAAGGGTTGATAACAGGCGACATCAGTCGTCCTGGTCCATCTCAGGAGGCGTCCGCACCCTTCGTGACGACCGAACAGTTTCAGGCCGCTCTCTCTGCCGCTGTACAGTCAATGGAAGAAAAGATCACCGAGAGAGTACTCCAAGTACTTGAGGCATCCCGAAGAGATACCAGGAAAGCACCTGCCTCTTAAGGCCCTTCGTCACGAATCAACCCCACACCTCCACAACCCACACCCACCGACCCTCTAGCCACTTCCTCCATCCTCATCAACCCATACACAATCCCTATCCCCGAGCTCCATGACATTCTCCTCGCCCGTCTAATAGGCATTTCCATCCGATCGCCGCAAGAAGAATCCCTCTATATGCGGTTGGTGGGCCATCCTGAGCCACCGACTGACACCTGCCGAGGCCAAAGCTCCCACTCACGGTGCATACATGACGATCCTGACGATCAGGACCCTCATGAGGGGGAGAAGAGGCCAAGGACATCAACAAGTGGCCAAGGACAAGGCTTGGGTGCTACGCAGACAAGCACTGTAGCTGGAGAAACCCAAACAACCCAAACACAAACCCACCAAGCCCAAACTACCCACACCATGCACTGCACCGCCCACATCGACCCACCAACCTTTCACCTGAGGACGCCTCCGTCCACCCCACCGATCTACTCAAGCCCCTTGCTTCCGGAAGAAGAAGCAAGTCTGCGATGCTTGTAGCTCTAGCAGCTACTCAAGCCACTCCCTCAGTCGCTTCAGACCAACCGGGACCCTCTGGACATGGCATCAATCCACACGAGGCCCTAGACAAGGACATCTTCGAAGACAGTGGATGACCCACTCCATGCCCGAGGAGCATCAAAGACAACGGCTTCACGACGTTCGGCGCTTTCTACAACAAGCGCCTATAGATCTCGTAATCATAGAAGACGACGAGCTTCAGGAAGGTGAAGACTACGAGCGAGTTATCCCAAGGCTACCAGAGTTAATCGCTCAACAGGCGGTTCCCTCTCCAAGGCTAACGCCAGGGACCGTCCGGATCGACACGCAATGGGAAAACATTCAAATAGAAATTCCCTTCCTCGAAGAAGTTCGTGAGAATATTTGGAGGTCTCCGGACAGAGTGAAGAAGCCGAACGAGTTCGAGCTTAGAGGGATATCTCATTGGGATCAGCAGAAGAGGAAGACCTACCTCTGGATGCTGACCAAACTAGGGCCTGATGTTAGGCTGGGGATGACTAAGACACAAGCCAAGAGATATTATAAGAGTCTCTCCCCAATAAGCCAACTACTCAGCGTATACTGTGCCAAAGGAGGACTTCCAACACCTCACTACATCATCGAACGAGTGGACAGGACCCGAGAGGAACTGAGCTAGAGCGACCTGCCGTACCTCCCCGCCGATGAAGTGTACCGTCTTTATCAGCTATACGTGGAGAAGTACAAAGGTCCTCAGGGCTTCATCAAGAAAGAAGGCCTCGAAGGGCTCTACCGGTTCATGATGCGCCAGGTCAAGTACTATGCCGCACACGACCTTCAGATGGCTCTGGAGAGCAATATGAAGAAGGTCAACATGACCGCTCCACTCAACAAAGGACCTGAGATCGAAGGGCTTCCCAACAATTACGTGCACATCAGCTCAGTCCTAGGCGTCACCTACCACAATCCAATAGCAAAGAATAATAGGTTGATGCTGAAGACTGAGATTCATAAGTTTTGCGATGGGACGCTCAAGGTCGTCAGGAAAAACATCGAGCAGTGGTTGGAAGAAATCAACAGAGACACTATGCTGAGGATCCACAGGTTCGTGAGAGAACAGCCGCTCCTAATGGAATTGCTTGAAGATATCGAGGAGCGACTGGAGCTTAGGATCACGCTGAGGAACTACGAGCATGCGTTGGGCTAACGCAGATCGTATTACGCCCGACGAGGACAAACGACGCAGAGACGCAATCAAGCACAAAGGGGGAGATTGTAGAATACTATTTGTAATTGTGCTTGATTTCATTCGTTGTCCTTGTAATTAGGGGCGTTTTGTATAGTAGTCCTTAGATTAGGACTAGTTTGATATTTATACCAAGTTTGTTTGGTATAAATACATGTAAATCAATTGAGCTGAATAGAGAAAGTTCTTAGAATTGATCCGAAAGGCTTGCAATTCGATTTTTAGAGAGAGAAACAATCGTAACTTTCTCACTCTACTCGAATTCTCTCTCTTGTTCTTCATTTGAGTTTTTCGATTGAATTCAATTGCTTATCATAACGATCGAATTACTATGAATTATAGCCTAGGATCGTAGAGTTGTTAATCGTAGGACCTAACACAGAACGTGTCATGTTAATGTGCCTCAAGTCCCGGATCAACCATTGGTACGACCCCATCCAGTGCCAGGACGAGTTTTTAGTCTGACTAACGAGGAGGCTAAAGCAAACCCTTCCGTAGTGACGGGTACGTTAACTATCTATAACGTGCCTACTTCCGTGTTAATTGACTCTGGAGCCACACATTCCTCCATGTCGGCCAAATACGTGGTAAAGGTGGGAATCTCTCCTACCTTATCTGAATGCAGCTACATAGTTACCTTACCACACGGTGATCCAACACGCACTAGTCAAGTGCTGAAAGGATGCTCCGTGATCATTGAGGGTAGAAATTTGAGCGTCGACCTAATTGTGATCCCAATGAATGACTACGATATTATCTTTGGGATGAATTGGCTTTCAAAATACGAGCCATCATAGACTGTAACAAGAAGGTCGTAAAATTTCATCTGCCCAAGGAAGAGGTGTTCACTTTTTCGGGTGAAACCGCTCCGAATCATATTTCTCGAATCTCTGCGCTGAAGACTCAACGACTATTGAGATCCGGTTGTGAGTCTTATCTCGTGTATGCGGTGAAGGCGGAGGAGTTACCGCAGCCAGAACTGAAAGATGTATCGATAGTCAATGAATATACTGATGTATTTCCCGATGATCTCCCGGGGTTAACCCCCTGATCGAGAAATACAGTTCACGATATAATTGATGCCGGCGGCCACCCCAATCTCTAAAGCTCCTTATCGACTAGCGCGAAACGAACTCAAGGAGTTGAAAGAACAATTAGAAGATCTATTACGGAAAGGATTAATTCAACCCAGCTTTTCACCGTGGGGAGCACCAGTCTTATTTGTACGGAAGAAGGATGGGTCGATGCGACTGTGTATCGACTATCAGGAGTTGAACTAGATCACGATCAAAAATAAATACCTGTTACCAAGGATCGATGACCTGTTCGACCAGCTACAAGGTGCTACGGTATTCTCGAAAATCGATCTCCGTTCGGGATACCATCAGCTAAAGATCAGGGAGATAGATGTTCCTAAACGGCATTCAGCACGAGGTACGACCACTACGAGTTTTTGGTCATGCCCTTCCGACTGACTAATGCCCCTGCTGCATTCATGGATCTTATGAACCGAGTCTTGAAAGACTATCTGGACCGCTTTGTAATCGTCTTTATTGACGATATCCTGATCTATTCTAAGACGAAGGAAGAACACAAGAATCATCTACGAATCGTCTTAGGAATTCTGTGAGAGAAACAGCTCTACGCCAAATTCAAGTAATGCGAATTTTGGCTTGAGCAGGTAGCCTTCTTGGGACACGTGATTTCTGGGAATGAAATCTCCGTGGATCCGAGTAAGATTGAGGCCGTGAACAATTGGCCACGACCAACTACTCCGACCGAGGTTCGAATTTCCTTGGACTTGTGGGATATTACCGTAAGTTCATAGCTGACTTCTCTAGCATCGCCTCAACGCTGACGAACTTGACCAGGAAGAATGTACCTTTTAAGTGGTCTGAAGCATGCGAACAGAGCTTTCAGGAATTGAAGAAGCGACTTACTTCTGCTCCTATTCTAAAAATACCATCGGGAACTGGAGGATTCTTAGTCTATAACGACGCTTCGAAGAACGGTCTAGGATGCGTGCTAATGCAAAATGGAAAGGTGATCGCATATGCTTCAACACAGTTGAAAGAATACGAGAAGAACTATCCGACCCACGACTTAGAGCTTGCAGCGGTAGTGTTTGCCTTAAAGATTTGGAGGCATTACCTCTACGGAGAAAGGTGTGAAATTTTCACTAACCATAAAAGCTTGAAGTACTTCTTCACCCAGAAGGAGTTAGACATGCAACAACGACGATGGCTGGAGCTCGTAAAAGACTACGACTGCGTTATCAATTATCATCCGGGCAACGCGAACGTAGTCGCAGACGCGCTCAGTCGAAAGGCGATGAACACGGAAATGCACAGACTTGGAGTGGAAATAGTCAATTTAGGCGAAGTCGAGACGAAACTAGCAACACTGACTCTTCAACCTACGTTGCTAGAACGAATCAGGAAAGCACAAGAAGAGGACGAAGTTTATCTGAAGGTGAAAGATGCACTTCCCGAAGACTTCAAAATCCGAGAAGATGGAACCCTGTTGTACAAGAACTGGCTGCACAGTAATAAAGCATTACGACGAACAATTATGATAGAAGCACACGCAACAACTTACTTAGTGCACCCGAACGCAACAAAGATGTACCAAGATTTGCGGGTCACGTATTGGCGGCCAGGAATGAAGAAGGACATCGCCGCATCCGTAAGTAGATGTATGTTATGCCAATTGATCAAAGCTGAACACCGACCAGTTGGAACTCTGCAGCCTTTACCGACTCCTGAATGGAAATGGGACCATATCACGATGGACTTTGTCATTGGTTTACCTAAGACGACGAAAGGCGACGATGCCATTTGGGTGATTGTTGATCACCTAACCAAATCAGCTCATTTAATTCCTATCATCTCTACTTTTTCCATGGAACGGTTTGCTGAATTATATATTCAGGAAATTGTTCGACTCCATGGGATTCCAGTTTCTATCGTCTCGGATTGAGATTCGAGATTCCTATCAAATTTTTGGCAGAGCTTACAGAAAGCTATGAGGACTAAGCTCTCGTTCAGTACTGCATATCATCTCCAGACCAACGGGCAGTCTGAACGAACAATCCAAACCCTTGAAGATATGTTACGAGCATGCGTTTTAGACTTCAAAGAAAACTGGAGTAAATACCTACCACTGGTCGAATTCTCCTACAACAATAGTTTCCACGCTACGATCGGAATGGCGCCGTACGAGGCATTATACGGGCGCAAATGCCGATCTCCAATCCATTGGGACGAAATTGGCGAACGAGCTTTATTAGGACGAGAAATGATACGTGAAACAACAGAAGCTATAACGAAAATCCGAGAACGGATACGAACTACTCAGAGTCGACATAAGAGTTATGCTGATCATAGACTACGACCCTTGGAATTCGCAGAGGACGATCATGTATTCCTAAAGATCTCCCCAATGAAAGGAGTAAAGCGCTTTGGAAAAAGGGGCAAGCTAAGTCCCAGAAATATAGGCCCATTCAAAATCCTTAAACGAGTCGACGAAGTAGCATATCAATTAGAGTTACCGGCTTCTTTATCGCAAGTTCACGACGTATTTCACGTATCGATGTTACGAAAGTGCGTCGCGGACCCGAGCCACGTTATTCAGAACGAGCTTCTTTATCAACAGCTCAAGCCTGACTTGAGTTACGAAGAGAGGCTAGTAGAGATTTTGATGTATAGGATAAGCAACTTCGGAATAAGTCTATTCCGTTAGTTAAGGTGTTGTGGCGGAATCAATCAATTGAGGAAGCCACCTGGGAGCGTGAGGATGATATGAGAGATCGTTATCCCGAGTTATTCCAGTCGGCGTGATTTCTGGGACGAAATTCTTTTAAGGGGGGAGGATATAATACCCGTATATCTAAATACATGATTTTGTACGTGATTAATCGTACACGTTCGTGAATTGGGAAATTTAGTGGAGAAATTTCATTGCTCTAAAGAGTATATATATATATATATATATATAGCCATATCTTATGTATTCTAATTCTATTATTTGTAATTAACTCCTTATTTAAATTTCGAAATCAATTCAAAGCTGTGAGTTTATATATATATATATATATATATATATATATATATATATATATATATATATGCATGGCTTAGCCAATTCACGAATGAAGCCCAATTATTCAAAGATCCATAACATTACTTAGGCTTGGGGAAAATTAAGTCACCTTCTTGTCTAATCAAACATTATAATCGAGATGCTCATACTTATCTAGTGTCATAAGGAACGTTAAGAGAGGAAGAAATCCATTAGCTAGCAAAATTTTTAGCTGAAATACCCAAAACAAAAACAACAACGAGTGGGAACTCTATCAAACTCAAGCAACGCATCTTCCGAATAAGGTATAAACACGATTCTTGAGCATAGTACATTTAAGAGTATTTTAATATTTATAACTAACTACATGACTAGAAGATGAGTATGAAAGGGTTTCAAATAATTAATATGTGTAGGAAACCCTAAAACGTTGAAAAGGTTTAGACGTATAAATGCTTATGTAGCAGGAGTTTTTTTTCGGAATCTATGGGGTACTGTTTTAGAATTTATTAGGTTCTTTAGGAACTTGATAATTTAAGGTATAAGATTTTCTGGGTTTGAAATAATTTTAGAAGCCGTTGTTAATGATATATAAATCTCTATTTTTAGGGTTTCGAAAGAATCAGCATTAGGAATCGGGCGATTCTATTTTATGTTAGGATCGGGTGATTTTACTGATTTTAATATTATAATATTAAAACAATCACATTCGGACGATTAGATGAATTACGTGATTTCGACCGATTTGAGTATAGGATATAATCGGGCGATTTGTGTCACTCGGCATTTTTAAAATCGGGCGACTTAGCCTTCTCAAGTCGGGCGATTTGGTGGTGATTGAAAGCTCGGCGAAACTCCTATTGGCACGTGATGAATCGGACGAGCTTGGTAAATCGGGCGAAATCCTTCCCATGCTTGACAAATCGGGCGATTGTTGAGGAAGTGAATAACTCAGCGATTTAGGCCCTTAAATACTCGAATCGAGCGATGCAACTGATATCAAGCATGATGAATCGGGCGATCAAAAGCTATGAACTCTCCAACAAATCGGGCGAAATGATGACGTAATCAAAGCTCGGCGATTTACCATGCAATCGGGCGAAGCCTAGTATTAAGCTTAGCGAATCGGGCGATTTAATAGCTTTAACACACAACCAATCGGACAAGTCTAGGTTTATGAAAGGAACTTAGATGAGCTGGACCCTACGTAGGCTTAGATGAGAATCGAAACTTAGGGTCTTAACATATTAACCTAATCGAAATTATAATCATTCAGTTTCGATACTATATTGATAATATTTATTTTATCCAAAGGACAAATTTATAGAGACTCTATCAGATTTCATAAATTGACGTGAGCAGGAGGACAAGTAGGTGGATCATCCATCTACAATGCGTAAACACATGTGTGCTTTATGTGCTCTTGTGTGATTCAATGACTTACGTAATTTACGTATTTTACGGATATTTCATGCGAACCATGTTTTTATGTGTTTTACCACATATACCTGGCATGTGCATTTCACATCAGACTGAGAGATGGTTTCCACGTATTGAAACGGTGAAGACTCGACGTATTGTTAAGTGGGGTAGATTGATGATATTTCTGACCTGTTAGGCTCACAGGATTCCTGGCGGAGACAGACGTGATCGATCTGTCTACTCGGACGTGGTCGGTTCGAGGTGCATACCGCCATAAGGGATACGGGTGTTATCAGCCATGATATATATATATATATATATATATATGGATACGGGCGTTATCGCCCATGACTTACGGATACGGGTTTAACCACCCATGACATTGGATTCGGGTGTGATCACGTGACCACCCATGATATTTATTGCACCCGTGAGCCTAACCTAGGGCCCTGTGTTGTTTGAAATAGGAATGTAGGAAAAGATAGAGTGTGCATTATATCATGTTGTGAGATGTTGGGATCAGGGTTGAGTGCACGTTTGCATACATGCATTTTATTCACCTACTAGGCAAATCGCTCAGTCTTTACGTGTTGTAGGTACTGAGTATGACACTGATATGCGTTAAGACTGAGGCGGCTGGTGGCGGTGCTCCACCGACTTTTGAGGGCGGAGCAGTACATGGATGACGACCTGTGCAGTGGCTTTAGGGATTTTGTTCTTTTGATATTTTGGGGCTTCGGCCCATGTGTAGTGATGACATGTAGAAAGATTTTTTTTTATATTAATGCATATTATTTTAGGAAAAAGTTTTAATTAAACGGGCCTTCCGCGGCTTACGTTACGGAAATCCGCCACTAATCCTAATTAGAAAAGTAGGGTCGCCACATTTCAGGCCCATGTGAGGCTCTTCTCTTGGATGAGTCTAAAGTACTTTGTTTTGTCGCTTCAGTAAAATCTCTAAGAGTAAACCCATTTGCTTAATATCATATATTTCCTTTTTCCGTAGAACACGTGGGTTAGTGAAACCTGTGCCTTCTATTGGATTATAGAACTCTATATCCTTGGGCTGGTTTAGAAGTATCGTCTGTTCTGATTGTCCCATACGCGTAAGAAGATCATCTAATTTCTTAATTTTTGCATATAACTTCTTACGTTCCTCGCCTAAGAGAGCATAGTTATTTTCTACCATAATTTTAGCGGCTTGACAGGCATCTAGATCTTTACTAAGCTCACTAACTAATTAGATATTTCTAATTGAGCTTCTAAGTTGGTGATCTTAGTCGTAGCTTCGGTTATCCTACAATTTAGGGTGGCTTTCTCATTGAGATTCATAACCAAGCTATTGTAGTTATTTGCTAGCCTATCTTCTAACTACTTAATCTTTTTCGCTACGCTGTCCTATTTGAGGTTGACTAGTCTCTCTAGAATGTAGGCTCATAGTAAGTTCTTCTATTATAGCACTAGATCTTCTAAGTTCTGATTCACGACTATTTTTCTTCTCCTTAGACCTAGAAAGTTTATCCTTTACTTCCTTAATACTTTTCTGCTCACGTTTCATGTTAGCATATTGTTTTTGATATGATTCTAACATGGTCAATAACGAGGAATAAGAGTCTCTCTCTTGTGATGAGGTGGATGCGCCATCTTCGTCCGTCTGAATGGATGTTTCGGCATCACTGTCGTTATCAAGGCGTGCCATGAGGGCAAGATTCTCGTCTCCAGAACTAGACATGTCTTCAAGCCAGTGGTCCTGCTCTGCCGTACGGGCTACTCCTGCTTCCTTCTGCTTCGTGAGTTGAAGCTTCTTCGAGTAGTAATTAGCATCTCTTTTCTTTGGAAGAGTGCATTCTTTGGCAAAATGACCATGCTTGCCACAGTTGAAGCACTTGTTGGGCTCTTTAGTGTTCTTGACTTCGGAGCTCTCTGGTGCATGTTCCTTGTTCTTAGAGCTTGAGGTCCGAAGTCTGTTGGCCGAGGATGAGGACTTATTCTTGAAGTATTTCTTGCTCATTATCTTTCCGATTAAAGCCAACTGCTTCCCCAGTGCTTTCATGCTTGGCTCGGGATCTGATTCTGAATCTTCTTCTGACTCGGATGATGAGGGAGGCCTAACGATCTTCTCTTTGCGAGGCTTTGTTCCACGCTTCTCTGAGACTAGAGCAACGGTGTTGTCAACCTGCTTGCCGTTCTGCTTTCTTTGATTCTCGCACACATCTTCCTCGTGTTGGACGAGATTATCAAATACTGCATGGGTATCCAACTCCTCCAGATATTTGTTTTGTCTAATTTGAGTTGATATCTTTTTCCAGTCCGAGGGCAGAGAGGATAGAAATCTGATATTTGTTTCCATGTTTGTTTTCGAGATTCTATCTCCCTCATCTCGTTGAGAAGAGTGAGGTATCTTTGGTATGCATCGTAGAGGTTCTCCTCCGGCTTAGCTATAGCAGTGAGAATATTCGCCTTTTTGGCCTTGATCCCTACTTCCGTCCTTTGCATAATCCTATGCAGCTCATCCCACATTCCCTTAGCCGTTGGGAGGCTGTCTATCTGTCTATAGATGTCGTTGGGGATGCCTTGCATGAGTGTCTTCATGGCTATCAGATCTACCTTAGCACAGGCCCTTTCCTCAATGGTGTATTCCCTAGGTTCCTTAAGTTGCCTAGTAGCGGGAATTGAAGGAGTAACCGTGTCATCACCGGCTACGTTGACCCAGAACCTTGCAAGTCCCTCTTCAAGTGACTGCAATAGATTTTCAGCTTGATCTTTCAGAGCTATGAAGTTTAGGAAGCGGCTTCTCCATACTGTATATTCACCGCGTTGCAAGATTGGCGGACGGTTGTCGTTTCCTAGTGAGTACGTATCCATCCTTCTTCCCTTTTTTTTGTTGACAAAGGATCTTCGTTTGTTGTTTTGATGGATTTGAATGATGTATTGTGCTTCACAAGAAGCAAATCCGTTAGTAGCGATTGATTAAAAATGATCGAGAATTAATTTCGATTCAATCTTTAAAGTTTGATCGAAAATAATTTCTTTGATTTGAAAAGATGGTACTGTTTTCGCGCATCAGGTACTGTTCAAAAATTTTCGAGCGTAAGTTATTTCAACTTGTACGTAATTTTACGCTGAAAAGTTATGTAAACAGTGAAATCAATCGTAAAATTATTGAGAGAAGTTTTGCGATCGAAAATTTTAAGCGTCGAAAAATATTGTTGACCAGAATCCACAATGCAGATTTTATCAAAGGTTGACTGGGAAGATTGACCAGTGTTTTCGAGCGTAAAATTTCTTTAATTGACTTTGGTCGTTGAAAAACAGTACTCTAAGAAGTTTCTCGCCGAGTCAAATCTAATTGGTTGACCGAAAAATTTACGAACGAGAATCAAATACACTGACCGACTAAATTTTCGAGAGAAAAAGTTTTGCGCGGGGGTCAAAATAGTCAATTCTCGTCAAATTTTTAACGCTCGTAAATATTTTTTTAAAACATGTTCTTGACAGCAGCGAATTCAGTAACTAATCAATTTCTCGATTGAAAACCTATGTGCGAGAAAATGAAATTCACAGTTTAAGCACATAATATGATTTTAACACAGATTCAAGCAAATACTAGAAATTAATCGATGAAACTACAGGTATATGCTCGAAATAAGCTACTCAGTACTCACGAACAGAAGATTAAACATGTTTTGAAGCAAATGATAATCAATTTGACGAAAATCAAAACACGTTCATACTGTTTTCGCACGAACAGTAATCTCACAGAATCAAAAATTCGACTCAAATCATGATTATGATTGCTAACGATCTAATCCTAATTGATTAATACTACTTATGCGAGCATAGAAACATCAAAGTCATATCAAATAAGCACATAATTAAGACTGTTTGATCGAAATTCAACTTCGCGCTAAAACTGTTCTTCGATGGAAGAGTGACAAAATAAAATTTCGATCAAATTCTAACAATTTTCGTTTCAAAACAGAACGAATCTACTCTGATACCAAATGTTAGGTCCCCGTTTGTCAACTCAATCAATACCTTTAGTGAGATGATGTTTTCTGAGTTTCTCTCTCTAGAATTGAGTTCGACCGCCTTTCGGATTGATTCTCTAATTTTCTGTGTATTAAGCTTAATATTTGTACAACTATTTTACCAAACAAACTTGGTATAAATATCAAACTAGTCCTAATCTAAGGACTACTATACATCAAGCCCCTAATTACAAGGACAGGTAATTAAATCAATGCACAATTAAAATCGTATTTTACAGTGGCTGCGTTAGGCGTGATTGCAAGAAACTCTGAAGGAGTGTGCGTTGGGTGGTGGACGAAGTTCTTCTCGGGGAGTTTGATCCTGAGGTCATCGAGGGGATGGGAGCAAGATGGGCACTTGTGGTTGCAAGGCTGAACCAATGGCGCAAGGTCATGATTGAAGGTGATTGCGCTAACGTTATCACGAAACTCAATCAGCGCATAACGGATTCATCTACGACAAGGACTATACTCGAGGATTGCCTGAGGTTCGCTCACAATTTTGACAGGTTATCGTTTAACCTTGTTCGACGTAGTTGTATGGTGTTGCTCATTTTCTTGCCAAAAGCCCCGGTGTTAATGGCGAGGGTCGTTCCCCAACATCCCAAGAAATGGCCGATCTGTTAACTTCAGACATTCGTCTATAATGAAATATAACCATCTTATTTCAAACAATAAAAAAGTACTTTCCGCCCGTTATCTTATTAAAATCCAACAAAGATTTTAAGAAAACAAACACTTATGTAGGATTTCTTACTTCGATGACTTACGAGGAATATAATAAAAGCATAAACATAACAAGAGAATTTTGATTTGGTCCAAACAATTCAATTCAATTCAATTCAGTTCAGTATACAAAAAGCTTATTATTTGCCACGTAAAACATACGTATGTCGTATATAGTACGGAGAGCATTACGCAGCTTGCCAATTTAGAAGATGCTGCGATGCACAAGGTGTCACGTGACACAACCTCATTGCATGCAAACCAAGTTTCCGCAGAATGAAGCACACATGTGGACCCGCCCCCCGCAAAGTTTTTGTTATTACCGTCTTCTTTCTTCTAATTATACGTATAGAATCGATATAATTCCTCTTCCACAAAGATAGATCTCTTACACACAGTCACTACTTTCACCATCAAACTAACGTAAGCTTCGAACAACATTTTCGAGTTAAGCAATCGTTTTACATAATAACAATAATAGACCTATGGATATGTCGATCGCCAAAGCTTCTTCGACTTATCAAGGTTTCAGATTTCTTCCAACCGACGAGGAATTAATACAACATTATCTCAAGAGAAAGCTTCAAGGCTCAAACGAGGCTGTCAACATTATTGCTGAGGTTGATATTTGCAGTCATGAGCCTTGGGATTTACCAGGTAAGAAGCGACTGGAAAAAATTTCTTCTTCTTCTTCTTCATCGTGGTATACTGTAAATGATGTTGAGCAACTGTAGAATTTACATATTCTTAGCTTAAATGATGTTTGCTAATGATAATGACGACAAAAGCTGAAGTGATTGACAAAAGTGGTCAGTGCAAACCACGGTAAACCAAATCAATAATAAGGATGCTAATATGTTGATGATACATGTTTTAGCAGATGATAATAGATCGACAAATCATCGTTTGCAATAGTAACTAATTAATCTCCACTTATTCCTTGTTTGGCTTATATATCCCTCTCCGCAATACACTCGGACAATGTATAGTTCTTCTTCTCTCCTCGGGGAAGGAGATACCCAAACGGGTCTAGAAGGCGCAAAAGAGCCACACAGTGTGGGTATTGGAAGCCCACGGTGAAGGAACGAGCTGCAAATGGCTGGTCCAATGTCATCATAAACACCAAGAGGACTCTGGTCTTCCACACTGGTCGCGTCCCGAGAGGCCAAAGAACCGAGTGGATGATGCAAGAGTACACTGCTGCTACTACTGCTACTACTACTAATTCTCCTCAGGTATTCATACTGATTAGACTTTGTCTTACCTACTTGGTTAGGATATACCGAGGTAGACTTGAAAGCGCTACATATAGCACTTGTACACAGTGAAACACATTGATTGGGGGCACCGATACGGATGGAATAGTGTGTAAGGTGCCAAATGTCAAATTTTAAGCATAGTTCAGTATTAAGCCCAATTGGGTACGAAAGACAAAAGCAAACTGATTTACTTTTCAAAATTCGATGTTGCTATATATTTAATGCTACATCTCTTCACTTATAAATACAAGGATGGTATGGTGGTATGCCGGCTTCAGAGAATAGCGAGTCCATCTTCGATCGGGCGAAAATCAGAGAAATAACAAGGAAAAAGGAGGACACAATAGCAACACATCCAAGGAGTCGAGCGATGTATGTAAATATATACGATTCCCACCTATTCTTTTTGTTGATTGGTTTTGAGTTTATTCTTCTCATCTTGGGCTCAATGACCGATTGACCGACTATGCAGGTCTATCCCGGGGAAGGTGATCATCATCACCATTATAACGATGAAATGAACGATGACATAATAAAGGAGCATGCATGTGAAACAATGATGAAGTTTTCAGAACCTCAGAAAGATAAAAAGCGCAAAAGAAGTCAGGGGGACTGCTTATGCTCTTCTAGGTCCTCTTGCTCGTGATGTTCCTTTTACGTAATCTGAAATAATAGATACGTATTGCAGTTTGAAGAAACATACGGCGTAGATTGCGTTGATCTTGCTTACTGTTGGTTTTTAAGCTAAAATGGCTTTGGGTCCAAATGGGTATTAACCCATTAATAAAATCAGTTTCGGTTTTCTATTAAATCGAAAAGCCATTGAATGTCGAAACGAGAAATCGTTGAAAGATTATGAATATATGTTTCATGGAGAATCTAAAGAATATTAATTGGTTCAAAACCGAATTTGGGTGAATGAGAAATTAATTTTCGAAGTTGGACCAATAATGATTAAAATGGTTGATAGTGTTTAAGTGGGGAATATAGTGTCCCACACTGGTTAGACACTAAGAAAATATTCACCATATATATAGAAACCCATGTGGGTTTATTCAAAAGGGTTTGCCATGTGATGGGCTTAAATGGGCTTAAGTGGGCTTATTGGGCTTGAAAAACTTGTGTGTGTTTTGGCCAAAGTAATAGGTGCGAGTCGGTGCCTCGCACCGACGAGCACCGAGCATCGAGCTCGAGCCCGTGGCATGGTCGGGCCGGGCCAAAGTGCGCAATGGGCGCTTTGGGGCGCCACACTTTGCACTTCGCACAACGTCGGAGCATTGCGGAGCTTACTTAAATTTTTCATCCAGTGGGCGGCGACGGTGACGGTGCCGGTGACATGGCAGTTGAGGCGAAACGAGGCATCGGAGCATTGAGGAGCTTACTTACATTTTTCCTCCGGTGACATGGCATTGAGGTGAAGATGATTGGGCAGTCCAAATGAGATGGTATGATCCATTGGATCAAATGGAAGTTAGTGGGTTGTTGGGCTGATCCGGCCAACTAGAAACTATCGGTCCATGCATCGGAGCGAGGAGCATTGATGAGCTTACTTAAAATTTTCCTCCGGTGGGCGGCGACGGTGATGGTGCCTGTGACATGGCAGTTGAGGTAAAGATAATTGTGCTGTCCAGATGAGATGGTCCATTGGATCAAATGGAAGCAGTGGGTTGTTGGGCTGATCCGGCCCAACTAGAAATTGTCGGTCGGCCCAAGGACAGGCGTCGGTAGCCGCCTCGGGCTGTCGGTCGGAGAACCGGGTCGCCGTCGGTGGGACATGCCTTAGATTCGGGCTGTCTCTCGCCGGGCAATAAATAGACCAATAATCCAATAAGTTTGAAATATTCGTTCAGATCCCTGCAAAATTACATAAGCAGTCTAGAAAGTTCTTGAAATTGCAATTAAGCCCCTACGTTATAAATTCCTATAAATAGACCCCTTATGAATTGGAAAAATTCATTGATATTAAAACCCAAATGAAATTACATCATTCACTCCCAACTCCCTAAAAATCCTGAATCAATAGAAACTCGAGTTTCGAGTACGTTCGCCGAAAAAATTTGAATTGTTGTGCTAGGATTTCGAGTTTAGAAGTCGGTGTATCTTCGAGACAATCGCTGCTGACCGAAAGCACAGAATATCGAGGCGATTTCGTCTTACGGACAGTGTGTTCAACACACGCCTCGACTCGTCTACGGTCATGGATAATCTAGACAAACTCAAGGTCGAGTTTGTTCATCATGTGGGGTTTACTAGTGCTCGTATTTGAGCTATCATATTCTGGGTACTCACGAACTGCACCTGCGTTTGAAGACACTCCATCCTCCGACTATCTACCGCCGAAGTTTACTATCAAAGCTTTCTCTGCCGCCGAACAGACTCACCCGATACAACAATCGTAAGATGAAACTTTTGTTCGTGAGCTGATCGATGGCAACCAACGCACCAATGATTCCTGCCAGCAGCCACTCGAACGTCGTGCCAAGTTCAACGGACGGAGTTCAAACGTTGGCAGCAAAAGATGATGTTCTACCTGACGACGCTCCACCTTGTCCGATTCCTGAAGGAGATTGCTCCTATGGTGACAGAAGTCGCCCCACCAGCTGAGGGTGAAAACCCTAACGACGGCCACTTAATCTGAGCAAGAAAGAGCTGCGTTAGACGCATGGAATCATAATGATTTCATGTGCCGCAACTATATTCTAAACGCCCTAGACGATGACCTATACAACTTCTATGCAGTGGCTACGACTGCGAAAGAGTTGTGAGATTCGTTGGACAAGTAGTATAAGACCGACGATGCCGGACTGAAGAAGTTCATCGTCGGCAAATTCTTGGACTATAAGATGACTGACTCTAAGCCGGTGCTGGACCAGGTCCGTGACCTGCAACTAATTATTCACGATATTCATGCTGAAAATATGCAGATCAACGAAACCTTCCAGGTAGCTGCGATTATCGAGAAGCGGCCGCCTCTGTGGAAGGATTTCAAGAATTACCTCAAGCACAAACGAAAAGAGATGGGGCTTGAGGACCTGATTGTGTGGCTTTGGATCGAGGAAGATAACCGAAAGAGTGAAGCCAAGAACAAGTGGGGCAGTATGGAGGCAGGAGCCAACTTGGCCGAGCCGAGCTATGGAAACAAGCGTAAAAGGCCATGTCCGCCGCAAAAAGAAGCAAGACCCGAATTCCAAAAGATTTAAGGGCAACTGTTATAACTGCGATAAACCAGGGCATATAGCCAAGGATTGTCGTAAAAAGAAGAGAGTTAATAAGACTCAAGCGCATATCACTGAAGAGAAGCAGCCGGCAACAGACATGTTCGAGCTAGACCTGACTGCAGTCGTGTACGAGGCAAACATTGTGGAAAATGCGAACTACTGGTACATCGACAGCGGAGCAACGTGCCACGTATGCTCCGACAAAGAAATATTCTCCACCTACACGCCTTTCGGGTATGACGCTCTATACGGGGAATGCAGCGACGTCCAACATCGTAGGATTGGAATGGGTGGTGTTGAAGATGACTTCGGGCAAGGAAGTAATGCTTGTGGACGTGCTGCATGTCCCAGACATCCGCAAGAATCTGGTATCTGGTGCTCTGCTTAGTAACGCTTGATTTAGACAAGTGTTTGAAGCTGGAAAATATGTACTGACCAAGAATGGTCATTTAATTGGCAAAGGTTACCTGGAGAATAGCCTTTTTAAGTTATCTGTAATGCCTGTAAAATGCGATATTAAGATCGCTGATAATAATAAAGTCAGTTCTTACTTTGTTGAGTTGTCTAATTAATGGCATGTCAGATTAGGATATGTGAGTTTAAACAAACTGAAAAAGTTAATAAGTTTAAACTTACTTCGACAATTGGAAATGATTCACAACATAAGTGTGAAATCTTGATAGAAGCAAAAATGGCCAAGGCAGCATTTTTCTCTGTCGCAGCACTAGAATTGATACATACTGATATATGCGATCTGAAATTCGTGCAAACTAGAGGTGGAAAGAAATACTTTATTACGTTTATCGACGATTGCACGAAGTACTGTCACGTGTATCTTTTAAGTGGTAAAGACGAAGCTCTTGATACCTTCAAAAAATATAAAAGTGAAGTTGAGAATCAACTTAACTCTAAGATCAAAATAATAAGAAGTGGTAGAGGAGGAGAATACGTGGCACCGTTTGTGGAATTTTGCCGAGAACATGGTATTATTTACCAGACGACGACACCATATTCACCTCAATCAAATGGCATTTTTGAACGCAAAAATAGAACTCTTAAGGAGATGATGAATGCGATGCTAATTAGTTCAGGGCTACCTCAGAATTTGTGGGGGGAAGCCATACTATCATCAAATCGCATTCTAAATATGTTGCCACACAATAAACATGATAAAACACTGTAAATAGTGGAAAGGTAGACAACCTTCCTACGGATATCTTAAAGTGTGTGGGTGACCCGCAAAGGTAGAAGTACCTAACCAAAACAGGTCATTGCAGAAAATAGTAATGCATACAAATTTCTGGTGCATAAGTCGGAAATTCCCGACATGAATTCTGGGATGATTATTGAATCGAGAAATGCTGTTTTCTTTGATAACATCTTTCAAACGAAGGAAAGAAATGAAATAAGTTGTAAAAGAAATATGAAATCGTTGAAATTTCGCCTCCAAAAGTTGAGGAACCACGGCAAAGTAAGCGTAAAAAAGTGGCCAAATCATTTGGGCCTGATTTCCTAACATATATGTTTGACAACGAACCTAGGACGGTGCAAGAAGCTCTGTCGATTCCAGAAGCTCCGTTCTGGAAAGAAGCTGTAAACAGTGAAATTGAAGCCAACATGAGAATCACACTTGGGAGTTAGTAGATCTCCCTAAGGGTGTAAACCTTTAGGATGCAAGTGGGTCCTTAAAAGGAAATATAAAACCGATGGATCAATTGAAAAATATAAGACTCGTTTAGTAGCCAAGGGATACTCCCAAAAGGAAGGGTACGATTTCTTCGATACCTATTCACCCGTAACGAGAATTACATCAATAAGGGTTTTACTATTGCAGCATTGTATGACCTCGAGGTACACCAAATGGATATAAAAACGGCATTCCTAAATGGAGACCTCGAAGAAGAAATCTACATGGATCAGCCTCAAGGGTTTACAGTACCTGGGCAGGAAAACAAAGTGTGCCGACTCGTGATGTCGTTTTACGGGCTTAAACAAGCAGCAAAACAATGGCACCAAAAATTCGATATGACTATGCTATAGAATGGATTCAAAAAACAGAGGAGACCTGTATCACAGCAAGAATAAGCTCGAGTGATTGGCAATGTACTTAACTAACTACACTCGACCTGATATAGCATATTCAATAAGTAAACTCAGCAGGTTTACGAGTAATCCTGGGAGTAATCATTGGATAGCTATGAGAAGGATGCTGAAATATCTGAAGCACACTATTAATCATGGCATACTCTATAGATATCCAGTATTCTTGAAGGATAGTGCGATGCTAACCGGATATCTGACAGCAAAAATTCCAAATCCACTAGTGGTTATGTATTTACCATTGGTGGAGGAGCAATTTCTTGGAAATCATCCAAGCAAACCTGCATAGCTCGAACTACGATGGAATAGGAGTTCGTTGCACTAGATAAAGCCGGTGAAGAAGCAGATTGGCTCCGAAATTTTTTGGAGGACATTCCTTGTTGGAATAAGCCTGTACCGCCCATTATGATACATTGCGACAGTATGGCCGCAATTGGTAGGGCAAAAAATAGTATGTATAATGGTAAATCTCGGCACATACGTCGAAGACATAATACCGTACGACAACTGATCTCTAGTGGAATAATCTCTATTGACTATGTGAAGTAAAGAGAATATAGCAGATCCTTTGACGAAAGGCATTGCTAGAGATCAGCACTATAATGTAGTAAGGGGAATGGGGCTTAAAAACCACACACCCAAGAACAAGCTCGGTGGTAACTCAACCATGATGAGTGGAGATCCCACAAACATGGTTCAATGAGACAACTAAGCTGAGTGTAGTTCAGTAGCTTACTTGGATTTTTTTTTATGAAGCTCATTCTCATAAGCTGCCCAAGTAATTAGCCGATGACGTGTGGTAAAGGATAAACAATGTTGTTTTTAATGATGGCTATACCTGATGGTGGAGTATTTTGGGATACTCTAGGATTAAGTCCTAATAGTCGATCACATATATAGTGAGAAGTGGGGCCGAAATGGACACAACGTGAGAATCGGAAGAAATTAGATTCGTCACTATGTGTACGCAGTTGTCTTAATTTACATAAAAGCTGTCAGTTCAAGCATCATGTTCACTGAACAACGAGTAAATTCGACTGAGTTTCACTAGGGAAGGTTCAAAGCCACAAGCTACCTATCTCGATGCGGTGACGGGTTGTCGAGTTTTTCTTGCAAGAGTCAGCATGCATAGCATTTGCATTAATTTCCATTCATATGGGGGATTGTTGGTTTTAAACCAAATGGGACTATATTGGTGAGAGAATCCGTAAGCTTAATCCCCCGACCTTCGCCAAGGCCGTTAATCCTTCGGTGGCCGAGGATTGGATCGGCACGATCGAAGATCTCTTTGTCTGTAGCTGCGTGCCGAATAATGAGAAGGTATTGTGTGCCGTTTCCCTATTACGGGGAAGCGCACGTTTCTGGTGGAACACGTGAAGGTGTTAGAAGATCCCGCTGCTATGACGTGGGAAGCTTCAGAGAACTTTTCTACGATAAGTATTTCACTGCTCACGACCAGGAGCAGCGAATGTACGAATTTATGAACCTGAATCAAGGTCAAATGCCAGTTGCGGAATATATCCGCAGGTTCGAGGAGTTATCACGTTTTGTTCCTCATCTCGTAGCGACGAATACGCTAAAGGTTACGAGATTCCTACGGGGACTGAAACCCGAATCTATCGGGACTTGAGTGTAGCGGGTGTACGACAACTAGACTTCGGCCAAGCAATGGAGCGTGCGCTGATAGCCGAACAGGCGGAAGTAGTGAGGGAAGCCCAAGAAACCAACCGGAAGAGGGAAAGCTAGCAAGGAGGAAGTAGCCAGAAGCGCCAATTTTCGGCAAGGGCCCAAAAAATAAAGGTAACCGACCGGGTCAGCAGATGTGGCACCCGAACTTAGCCAGGGACCAACCAACGTCCCGAATCAACCACCGGTGCCAGCGCCACAGTGTCTACACTGTGTCGAAATCACTTCGACATTTCCTACGGACCACGACCGAGCCAGAATCTGCGGTGCTTCCGGTGTGGAAAGACTGGACACACTGCACGGACTTGTACGGAAGGTCAGCCTCGACTGCAAAATCAGCCGCAGAATCTGATTCGACCTCCACCTGTACCGGCACGAGTTTTCACGCTGACCAACGAAGATGCTGAGGCGAACCCAGCCGTGGTGACTGGTACGTTGAATATCTTTCACGTACCATGTTCAATTCTTATCGATTCTGGAGCCACACATTCGTTTGTGTTGGCCAATTTCGTGACTAGGAGGGGAATCTATCCCACCCATTCTTCATGCAATTTCATAGTATCCCTACCACACGAAGATCCAAATCAGACCAACTTAGTGGTAGAAAATTGTCCTGTTAGTATTGAAGGGAGGGAATTAGATGTAGACCTAATAGTAATCCTGATGAATGATTACGACATCATATTCGGGATGGGTTGGCTCTCGAAATACGGGGCTATCATTGATTGTTCGAAGAAAGTAGTTAGGTTCTGATCACCCGAGAGAGACAGAAATTCTAATTTTCGGGAAAGAAAAATGGTAAGTTAATCCCTCGGATTTCTGCTTTGAAAACTCAGCGACTCGTTAATACGGGTTGCGAATCTTTCCTAGTACTTGCAGTAAAAGCTGAGGAGTCTTCTCAACCGAAGCTTGAGGAGGTTCCGGTAGTAAATGAATATCCCGACGTGTTTCTCGAGGATCTTCCGGGATTAACTCCGGATCGGGAAATCGAATTTGTTATTGATCTTGTACCTGGAGCTGCCCCGATCTCTAAATCTCCGTATCGGTTTGCACCGAACGAATTACGAGAATTAAAGGAGCAATTGGAAGACTTGTTATAGAAGGGTTTTATTCAACCTAGTTTCTCGCCATGGGGAGCCCCAATACTATTCGTTAAGAAGAAAGACGGGTCGATGAGAATGTGCATCGATTATCGTGAACTCAATAAAATCACGATCAAGAATAAGTATCGGTTGCCGAGAATAGACGATTTATTCGATCAATTACAAGGGGCGATGGTATTCTCGAAGATCGACCTGCGTTTTGGTTATCATCAATTGAAGACTCGTGAGACGGATGTTCCCAAAACCGCGTTCAGCACGAGGTACGACCACTATGAATTCTTGGTCATGCCTTTCGGGCTAACGAATGCTCCAGCTGCTTTCATGGATCTGATGAACCGGGTGTTTAAAGAACATCTGGACCGATTCGTTATCGTATTTATAGACGATAACTTCATATAGTCGAATACGAAGGAAGAACACGAGGAACATCTGAGACCGGTCCTTAGAATTCTCCGAGATAAGCAGTTATTTGCCAAATTCAAGAAGTGCGAATTCTGGTTGGAACAAGTGGCTTTTCTGGGGCACATTATTTCGGGGAGCGGAATTTCGTTAGACCCCAGTAAGATTAAAGCAATAGATAAATGGCCACGACCGACCACTCCCACGGAAGTCAGAAGTTTTCTAGGGCTTGCTGGATATTATCGAAAGTTCATTAAGGACTGTTCCAGCATAGCCTCGACGCTTACGAATTTAACAAAGAAGAATGTCCCTTTCAAGTGGACCGATGAATGCGAGCGGAGCTTTCACGACCTGAAGAAAAGATTGACGACGGCTCCAGTTCTGTCAATACCTTCGGGTATCGAAGGATTCTCAGTATATAGTGATGCCTCGAAGAATGGTTTGGGGTGTGTACTAATGTAGAACGGGAATGTAATAGCATATGCCTCCCGACAATTGAAACCACACGAGAACTACCCCACCCATGATCTTGAACTCGTCGCCCTCAAGATCTGGCGACACTATCTGTACGGAGAAAGGTGCGAGATCTTTACTGATCATAAGAGCCTGAAGTACTTCTTCACACAGAAGGAGTTGAATATGAGGCAAAGACGATGGCTCGAACTAGTGAAAGACTACGACTGCGTAATATATTATCACCCATGGAGAGCTAATGTAGTCGCAGATGCTTTGAGCCGGAAAGCGTTAAATGCTCAATTGTGCCAACTCGGAGTTGAGGTCATCAACTTTGGAGAGATTGAAGTGAAATTAGCAGCGTTTAAACTCAAGCCGACGTTGTTAGATCGAATCATCAAGGCACAAAAGAAGATGAATTGTATTTCAAGATTCGAGATGAACGAGATGCAAATGTCCCGTCAGAGTTTGAATTTCGAGAAGACGGGAGCTTGCGATACAGAAATCGTTTATATGTGCCTAAAGATGAAGAAATTCGTCGAACTTTAATGTTGGGGGCGTATATGACGATCTACTCGGTGCATCTTTCGTAAGTCGATGTCTAACCTGTCAACAGATCAAAGCAGAACATCAGAGGCCGACAGGAATGTTGCAACCTTTGACGACACCCGAGTGGAAATGGGACCACATAACAATGGATTTCGTCGTCGGGTTACCGAAAACGGTAAAGGGCTATGACGCGATTTGGGTGATTGTCTATAGATTGACTAAGTCCGCCCATTTTCTACCAATCAATCAGATGTATTCCATGGAGAAGGACGCAGAGTTGTACATTCAAGAAATAGTTAGACTCCATGAGATCCCGATGTCGATCATCTCAGATTGAGATTCAAGGTTTTTGTCTCGTTTTGGGTGAGCATACAGAAAGCTCTAGGGACTAAATTGTCCTTTAGCTCAGCCTATCATCCCCAGACAGACGGACAATCAGAACGGACGATCCAAACGCTTGAAGATATGTTGAGAGCGTGTGTTCTGGATTTCTGAGGAAGTTGGAGTAAACATCTCCCTTTGATCGAATTTTCGTACAATAGCAGCTATCAAGCAACTATTGGGATGGCGCCACGAAGCCTTGTATGGACGTAAGTGTTGATCACCAGTTCATTGGGATGAAATCGGCGAGAAGGCGCTGTTAGGTCCCGAAATGATTCGTGAAATGACCGAAGCTGTTGGAAAAATTCGGGATAGAATGCAGACGGCCCAAAGTCATCAGAAGAGTTACGCAGATAAGAGACGGAGGCCGATGGAATTGAAGAAAGCGATCAAGTCCTTTTGAAGATATCACCAATGAAGGGTGTTAAACGATTTGGACGAAAAGGAAAGTTGAGTCCAAGATATATAGGACCGTTCAAAATTTTGAATTGAGTCAGCGAGGTGGCGTACCAGCTAGAACTGCCGACCTCATTATCACATGTCCATGACGTCTTCCACGTATCTACGTTACGGAATTACGTTCCGGACCCGAATCACGTGCTACGAAACGAGGCACTATACCAGCAATTGAAACCGGACTTGAGTTACGACGAAAGGCCGGTAGAGATTTTGCTGTATGAGGTGAAGCGACTAAGGAACAAGAATATCCCCCTAGTGAAAGTCTTGTGGTGAAACCAGACAATAGAAGAAGCCACTTGGGAACGAGAAGACGAAATGAGAGAGAAGTACCCAGAGTTGTTTTCGACGACTTAAATTTCGGGGACGAAATTTCTTTTAAGGGGGAAGGATGTACTACCCGTAAAATTAATACGGGATTATTTTTGTAGTGCTCGAAAATTAATGAAGTTAATTTTCGGACATAGCGGATGTTTTTGAAGTGAGCCGAGAATAATAATTAGGACCGAAGGTAAATAAAATATTATGGGCCGCGAACATCTAGAAAGCCCAAGAGAAAATGGGGACAAAAGATGTAAAGAGGCCAAGAAGAATAAATAGGCCCAATGCAACAAATAATAAATAAGAATTAATATTAGTCCAATTGAGAATTAGATATTGGCCCAAAAGTAGATAATAAAGCCCAAGTAACTTGAGATAAGTATGGCATTTCTTAATGATTGGGGTAAAGCACGCTGGGGCCTTTTTATCACCTTGTAAAACGTGCGGTAGTAATTATTTATAAGACCTAGAAATACAAAACGTTTGGAACTATTCAGCCAAGTAGAAGACGTATGATCAGAGAAGGAGAAGCGAATTCTTAGAAAGATTTAAACTCTAATCGACTTTCATCTTAGGAAATCAATTTCAAGCTAAGTTGGAGAGGTAAGAATCCTATCTAGTTCTAATTTATAAGTCTTCCGTAAGCTTGAATATTTATTGGCATAGGATTAAAAGATTGTTTATAGGAAGTGACGACCAAGCAGTGAAGGAGTTAGGAAACTTCGAGCAGATCTTTGGTATAGGAAATAATTTGAACAAGCTTAGGACGTGAGGTAGGTGGTTTTTAACCCCTACAACCCGTATTAAATTCCTAAGAATGTTTAGAATTCGATTGAAAGGCCAGTCGAATTCATTGAGATTTATTTTACGTTTTTTGGAATTTTCAAATCTGTTCTTGACGTGTTTTGATATGTGTTTGTGTTGATCTGGAATGTGTTTATGTGAAGGAACTTTGACAAAAAAGTTAGGGTTTTATAATAAGGTTGAAGAATCGGTAATATAAATCGCGGGCCTGTGCTTAATTTGCAAATCGGGCGAAAATGATTTTTAAGAAATAGGAAAATCGGCCGATTGGAGTTTCGGGTAGCGGAAGTGTTTCGCGGGCCAAAATGGATTTTTCGCAGTGTGTCGAAACAGGTTTCGCGGGCCAGAATTCGGGTTTCGCGGGCTGAAGCTGTTTCGCGAGTTGTGAGATAAGTCGCGGGCCGACTTTGAGTTTCGCGGGCCGATTTTAAATCGCGGGGTGATTCCTGTGAGGAGAGTCCGGCTTTTCGTGGGCTCAAATTAAGTAGCGCGGGCCTGATCGAACGATTCGCAAAATCGCCGAAAGCTTCGCGAAATCGGGCGTTGACCCATACTTTCGCGGGTTGACCAGAGTTTTAAACGTAGAATCGGGCATTGACTTGGACTTTCGCGGGTTGACCAATTGGGTTTCGGGCGATTTGATTTGGGCTTTGACCGATTTTGGTGTGAGTTGACCAACAGTTTCGACTTTTGGGGTTTTGCCCTATTTCAGGCCCAATGCATTTAAATAAAATTATTTCCAGCCCAAATCAACTTTATAATAAAATAGTTTCGTACAATTACTTATATTTTCGGGTCAACCCATATTTTAAATCATAAATATTATTTTTGGATTTTAAAAACATTCGGCCTAGTTTTATAACTATACGATTCTGTGCTTTTGGTGACGTGTTTTCATATTGACTAATTATGTGTGCATATCACGACATGCACGGGAGAGATGATGATACCGTATTTGTACGGTGACACCTTGCGGTGTCGGTTGAGTGGGGTAGAGTGATCGTTGTTGGTCGTCACGGTTAGACTCGCGTAGCACCTTGTGGGAGAGGGGGTTTGCGACACCCATCTACTCGGGATTGAGCCACCCGAGGTGTACACCGCCGGATATTATTTGGCGCAGGGACGGCAGACAGATGTGAGATTCCTGTCTACCCGAGTTAGTGGTATACTACTCGGGGAAAAGTCGTCGGGTTGAGATTGCGTGCAAAGGAGCGACCCGGCGCGGCCGGCGTGGGCTACCGCATGATTCATGGCGTACCATGCCATTGCGCACGTGGATGCTGAGTCTAGCCGACCTCATTATCACATGTCCATGAAGTCTTCCACGTATCTACGTTACGGAAGTACGTTCCGGACCCGAATCACGTCCTACGAAACGAGGCACTATACCAGCAATTGAAACCGGACTTGAGTTACGACGAAAGGCCGGTAGAGATTTTGCTGTATGAGGTGAAGCGACTAAGGAACAAGAATATCCCCCTAGTGAAAGGCTTGTGGTGAAACCAGACAATAGAAGAAGCCACTTGGGAACGAGAAGACGAAATGAGAGAGAAGTACCCCGAGTTGTTTTCGACGACTTAAATTTCGGGGACGAAATTTCTTTTAAGGGGGGAGGATGTACTACCCGTAAAAGTAATACGGGATTATTTTTGTAATGCTCGAAAATTAATGAAGTTAATTTTCGGACATAGCGGATGTTTCGGAAGTGAGCCGAAAATAAAATTAGGACCGAAGGTAAATAAAATATTATGGGCCGCGAACATCTAGAAAGCCCAAGAGATAAAATGGGGACAAAAGATGTAAAGAGGCCAAGAAGAAATAAATAGGCCCAATGCAACAAATAATAAATAAGAATTAATATAGTCCAGTTGAGAATTAGATATTGGCCCAAAAGTAGATAATAAAGCCCAAGTAACTTGAGATAAGTATGGCATTTTTTAATGATTGGGGTAAAACACTTTGGGGCCTTGTTATCACCTTGTAAGACGTGCGGTAACTAATTATTTATAAGACCTAGAAATACAAAACGTTTTTAACTATTTCAGCCAAGTGGAAGACGTATGATCAGAGAAGGAGAAGCGAATTCTTGGAAAGCTTTAAACTCTAATCGACTTTCATCTTAGGAAATTAATTTCAAGCTAAGTTGGAGAGGTAAGAATCCTATCTAGTTCTAATTTATAAGTCTTCGTAAGCTTGAATATTTATTGGCATGGGATTAAAAGATTGTTTATAGGAAGTGACGACCAAGCAGTGAAGGAGTTAGGCAACTTCGAGCATATCTTTGGTATAGGAAATAATTCGAACAAGCTTAGGACGTGAGGTAGGTGGTTTTTAACCCCTACAACCCGTATTAAATTCCTAAGAATGCTTAGAATTTGATTGAAAGGTCAGTCGAATTCAAAGAGATTTATTTTATGATTTTTGGAAATTTTCAAATCTGTTCTTGACGTGTTTTGATATGTGTTTGAGCTCAATCTATGAGTTTTATGATTTGCTAGGTGTTTATGTTGATCTGGAATGTGTTTATGTGAAGGAACTTTGACAAAAAGTTAGGGTATTTATAATAAGGTTGAAGAATCGGCAATTTAAATCGCGGGCCTGTGTTTAATTTGCAAATCGGGCGAAAATGATTTTTAAGAGGTAGGAAAATCGTCCGATTGGAGTTTCGGGTCGCAGAAGTGTTTCGCGGGCCAAATTGGATTTTTCGCAGTGTGTAGAAACAGGTTTCGCGGGCCAGAATTCGGCATCAACTCGAGATTGAGCCACCCAAGGTGCACACCACCTGATATTATTTCGCTCAGGGACGGCAGACAGATGTGAGATTCCTGTCCACCCAGGTTAGTGGTATACTACTCGGGGAAAAGTCGTCGGGTTGAGATTGTGCGCGGCCGGCGTGGGCTACCGCATGATTTATGGCGTACCTTGCCATTGCGCGCGTGGGTGCTGAGTCTAGCCGAGGGCCCTGTTATGTATTGAGATGTGAGGTTTGAGCGTGCATTATCATGTTGTGAGGACATGGGATTGGGATGAGTGCACGCACGCATTGAATGTTTTTACTACCACCTACTGGGCGATTTTGCTCAGGGTTTTATTTTTGTAGGTAATACCGAACCCGACACCGGTGAGTGTAAGGCTGAGAGGTAGGCTGGCTGGCGGCGGTGACTCCGCGGGCTTTTGAGGGCGGCGCAGTACATGGGACGCGACCTGTGGAGAGGCGTAGGATAGTCAGGTTTAGATTTTTGGGGCTTCGGCCCGATGTATTATAGTGACGCATTTTGTAAACCCGACTTTAGATTATATATTTATATATTTTCTTTAAAAGTTTTTTATAAATCGAGTCCTCCGCGACTTTCGTTGCGGAAATCCGCCAATTATCCTAATTAAGAAGTAGGGTCGCAACAGGCGGCGACGATAACGGTGCCGGTGACATGGAAGTTGAGGTGATGATGATTGGGCCGTCCAGATAGGAAGGTATGATCCTTTGGCTCAAATGGAAGTAGTGGGCTGTTGGGCTGATCCGGCCCAACTAGAAATTATCGGCCGGCCCAAGGAGAGGCGTCGGTAGCCGCCTCGGGCCGTCGGTCGGAGAACCAGGCCGCCGTCGGTGGGACACGCCTGAGATTCGGGCTATCGGCCCGAGAATCGGGCCTGTCGCGGGCCAGTAAATAGATCGACAGTCCAATATGAAATATTGCGTTCAGACCCCTGGAAAATTACATAAGCAGTCCAGGAAGTTCTTGAAATTGTAATTAAGCCCCTGCGTGAAAAAATCTATAAATAGACCCCATTGGAAAAATTCACTGATATTAACACCCATAAGAAATTACATCATTCACTCCCAACTCCCTAAAATCCCGAAGCAAGAAAAACTCGAGTTTCGAGTACGATTCGCCGGAAGTCGTTGTATCTTGGAGATGATCGCTGCTAATCGAAAGCACAGAATATCGGGGCGATTTCGTCTTACGGACAGTCTGTTCAACACACGCCCCGACTACGTCTACCGTCATAGATAATCTAGACAAACTCAAGGTCGAGTTGTCCATCATGTGGTATTTACTAGTGCTCGTATTTGCAGCTAAGATATTCTGGGTACTCACGAACTGCATCCACGTTTGAAGACACTCCATCCTCCGACTATCTACCGTCGAAGTTTATCTATTGTCAAAGCTTTCTCTGCCGCCGACCAGACTCACCGAAGATTCAACACTTACTTCGTCAGAATAACGAATATCTTCATTTCTCCATCTCATGTGTATTATTATTACGACAATGTGTGCACATCGAAACCAAAACAAAAGCCTTGATAAGGGAACCCACGCATTCAATACAAATGGAAGTATCAACTATAGCAATCAAGATTTGCAATGAAGTCTACGTTATGTTAAGCTCTTGGTTATCTGCAATGAAGTGTACGTTAAGGTTACGTACTCAATCGATTAAATCTACGATCCAGGTCATATTTATTAGCAGGTTTTACGTGAATCTACAATTTCTGTTGAGGCACATTTCAGTAATCTTAGGTGGGATGCAGTAACTTCAACACCACGGCCTTCAGCAGCATTAAATAGCACAAAAGAAACCGTAAAATGAGGACAGAAAAGGCTACATGAAAAATAAACATGGAATGGAAACCAACTATAGTGTAAACTGCTTCTGGAGTAGATTTGTTTCAACGTGTTTGCTTGTACCCATTTTATTAAGTGTTTTACATATAAGCTGCGGACAGTGTAATCCTTTATTGGGGTTGTGGTAAATGAATACATGTCATTCTATCAAAAACTATAGTGTAAACTAGACATCACATTCTCAATCAAATTGTGTCTAATATTGATCTAAGTATATGCATTATGAAGAGAGAGTGAATTAAGGAATAAGAAGACCAATACCACACTCAATACCCACATTTGCCTTGTCAGCATATTTCTTTTTAGCAAACGACCTATGTGATATGAATGCTTCAAAGTCACACTGAAAAAAGAAAATATGACGAAACAAAAAAGTCAAACGAAATAAATTTTCAAATTCCAAAAATCCACAAAAATTGCAAATGGGGAGGCTAGGCTTGTATATAATATTGGTTGTGCAAGGTAAAATTTTTATAGCGCAAGAGATGTTTAACAGACTAGTAGAAGGGTTTATAGGGAAGGTGAAATGATATAAGAACTAACACCCAGAACCAAAGTTCTTGTCCGATCTATATGTTGAGGAATGGATACCGTTGGACTGTGATTCAATGTATTTTATGTGTGTGACTCGTGTGAACTAATATGCACGTTTTGAAGCTTAAACGAACGAAAAAAGAACCAGAAACTCACACACACGAAACAGAGAATTTGACGTGGTTCGGCTGACTTCAGCCTACGTCCTCGGATCAACCGAGACTTCTTTGCATTAACTCCTAACATGAAACTTACAGATCCATCAGCCCTCTACAACTTTAGTGTTTTGACCTCACCGTGATTCTCACTGTATACAAAGTTACGAGCACTAAAAGTTGGAGGATCAGACCAGAAATTACAGAATTTATAAGCTGAAGTTCATGTGTTAAGTGTGATTCATGATTGATCTCGACCGTCCGTTTAATCTGATCAGACGTCTCAGATAGCTCCACGTATTCCATGCTTTCCACGTGAAGCTGCATAAAGCATATAACGTTTTTATAAGTGAAATAGCATTTTCAACGTGAGCCGTCCGAGTTAGATCCAACGCCCGGTATTCATTATTCGCTTAATCACCACAGATTCAATCTGAGCCTTGATTCTGTTCGCGCCTTATCCAACGCACGATATTTAATCTTCAGACTTCAATTTCTAGCCATCCGATCGCGCGCCAAGGAAGATCCAACGGTTCCTGAATCCGGCCTACTCCGGCGACTCCGGCGAGGTTCAGGCTCGCGTTTCCCGACAATCTCCACCTCGAGACTGCAACTTCTCGATCCCAACTCCATGAATCCTCATAGCTGTCCGGACCTGCAAGCTATACTCGCTTGAACTTACCCAAAAATCAGCTTTATCATCATCATCATTGGTTCAGTTGAACTTACCTTCGTGTGCTTTGAAAATCCCATTAAAGCTCCACCTCGATTAATATGTTCTTGCTCGATTGATCACCCAGCTCCCTTAGGAGCTTCGAGCCTCAAGGGTAAACTTGCCAACTCCAAGTACGATTGAAATTTCCCACTTGGAATCAACTTGAAAACTTGAGCTCACCATCTTCGTGTAGCTTGAAGATCCATCCGTGCTAGCCTCTTGAGCCACCTAATTGACTACCCAACAGCTAGAGAACACTTTTCTTTTGGCCTTCTCGCATCCAAGACAGCAGCATCACAAAAACCTGAAAAACAACGAACTTTATATTTCAGAAAATTCTGATTTTCCAGATTTTTCATCCCACATTGCCACTGTGTTTTCACCATTTTCTTCCCGAATTCCTGAGCTACCCTCCACCTTCGAGACCACCCTACCATGTGGCCTTCAAGTGCCTTCATCACTGGGCACGAACAACTTCATTTTGGGCTCCGAAAGATCCTCGTTCGAACCCATTAAAACCAGCCCAGTAGCTGGTTTTAAAATTTCTGGTTCGTGCTTCTCTTTTACTCCACCTTTATCCACCTCGTTTCCGAGGTTTTCTGGGATTCCGCTTGGCCTCATTATGACCCCCACATTCCCTAGTTTCCCCAGTTGTCACCACAGAGCATCCCTTCAAGAAGTAGATACCACTCCTCTTAATCCCCTCCAGATCCAGCCTGTTTTTCTTTTTCATTGAAATTTTTCCTGCACTTAGGTGGGTGTTGTATCCCTTGTCATCCAAAGAACCAATTGATATAAAGTTCTTATTTACCTCAAGAACATACCTCACATCCCTTAGGATCACCACACCACCATTGTCCAGCTTCAAGCGAATGGAACCACATCCCAAACCTTCACATATTTTCCCATTTCCCACCTTCACCGATTTTCCTTCCAGCTCTTTGCAACCTTGCAACCACGCCTTGTTGCAAGTTATATGAAAGCTAGAACCCGAGTCAAGGATCCATTCTTCACCCTCCTCGAGCTCAGAGACATGAAGAACATCGGCATATTCAAAATCATCCCCACTTGTAACCGGATGAGCTTGATTTGGATTTATGTGTTCATTTTGCAACTTTGGGCAAAATCTCTTGATGTGTCCCACTTCCTCACAGTTGTATCACCTCCTAATCTCAGCCTTACCCTTGTCATTCTCCATCTTCTTCCATTGCTTGGATTTCACTTGTGCCATCAACATGTTCCCCTCATTTGCAACTTTGAAAGAATAAAAATTAAGAGGTTTTTTTTGTGCTAAGTTACTTGGAGCTAAGTGCAGAGAGCACATCCTCCATCTTCAGCATCTCACTTCCATACATGAGAGCTTCCTTGAAGTAATCATGGCTCGGTAGCAGTGCACACAATAGGAGAAGAGCTTGATCTTCATCGTGAACTTTTCTTCCCGATGTTTTGAAGATCCAACCGCATCCGTTGGAACTCACTTACTTGCTGCTCTAGGGCAATCCATCCACTATTTGGAACATGTATAAGGCTTGTTTGAGGTCCAATCTGCGAGCTAGAGATTTGGTTATGTAGAGAGCATCGAGCTTCTTCCAAATCTCCTCAGTTGAAGTCTCCGTAGCCACCCTTCGAAGCACTTGATCTGATAGGCATAAGATCATTGTTGAGTAGGCTTTTTCCTTGAGCTTCTTATTTGCACTTGGACTCATCGTGGCTGGTTCCATCTCAGCATCTGGTTTCAACGCTTTCTCCAATCACTTCTCCACGAGCACAACCTTCATTTTGAGCATCCACAGCCCAAAATCGTTGGAACCATTGAACACTTCCGTCTCCAACTTCATCACGGTAGCCATTGACGGGAATTCGAGCTCTCGTCCATGCTCACCGCACCACTTGTTGAGGAATGGATACCGTTGGACTCGTGCTTCAATGTATTTTATGTGTGTGACACTCGTGTGGATTGATATGCATGATTTGAAGCTTAAACGAATGAAAAACAGAACACATAAACTCACACACACACGAAACAGAGAATTTAACGATGTTCGGATGACTTCAGCCAACGTCCACGGATCAATCGAGCCTCCTTTGTATTAACTCCCAACACGAAACTTACAGATCTCTCAACCCTCTACAACTTTCGTGTTTTGATTTCACCGTGATTCTCACGAGCACTCAAAGATGGAGGATTGGACCTGAAATTACAGAATTTATGAGATGAAGTTCATGTGTTAAGTGTGATTCATGATTGATCTCGACCGTCCGTTTAATCTGATCCGACGTCTCAGATAGCTCCACGTATTCCATGCTTTCCACGTGAAGCTACATAAAGCATATGGCATTTTTATAAGTGAAATAGCATTTTCAACGTCAGCTGTCCGATTTAGATCCAACGCCTGATATTCAATATCCGCTTAATTACCTCAGCTTCAATCTGAGCCTTTGATTCTATTCGTGCCTTATCCAACACACGATATTTAATCTTCAGATTTCAATTTCTAGCCATCCGATCGTGCGCCAAGGAATATCCGACGGTTCCTGAACTTCGCTATCTCTCTTCATCTCAAAGTCATTTCCAGCCTCTGTTTTTCCATCCGATCATCTTCTCCGGCCTATTCCGGCGACTCCGGCGAGGTTCAGGCTCGCTCTTCCCGACACTATATAGTGATAAACATCATGTAAATACTGCAAACATTTACAAAACGTTGGCATGGAAATCAGCTTGCACATACCTGAAGAAGATAATCCTTGAGGGTTTTCTTATAGTTTCAAGAGCTCCTTAGATGCAGATTTCCTTCATGGAATTCACGAGATCATTATGAGTTTGAAGAACTTTTATTCGAGAAGCATTCAGAGGCGTGAAATAATCAATTCAAATGCAACAATGCAAATACAACCATATCAAAATGATATGGGGCTATCCCAATCAAAGAAATTTATATGTGGTTCGGGAAAATATATAGAGCCGGAGAATCGATTATCACAAAGTTCAAGAAGTGCGTACGGTGCTTGCTTGCAAGGGACGTGAAAGGGATGTATTTAGGACGTGTTTGGGGACGTGGGACGTATTTGAGACGTGTTGGGACATAGGACGTGTTTGGGACATCGGGGATGTGTTGGGGACGTAACAGAAAATAGTAGGCATGTATATTTTGAGGTCCGTGTAGGAAAAAATGGAAAATACTTCACACAGTAAATAGGGAGTGTTTTGATGTGTTTTTTGTGTCTTGAGTGCCTTTTTCGCAAAAAATGGCAAGTACCCCTTTTATAGAGGCTCTTGGATATAAGGTACATCTCGAGATCCCCGGTGATATGACGCTCTGGGACAATGTGCTGCGCAGCTTTTGCAGTCCTGTCAGAAGCAGCTTTTGCTCCCCTCACTTTTCACCTGAAAGCGTACCGAGGAAGCTTTCTTCTTCTTGTGAGTCGCCAACTACCTATCGGAGGTCCCTGAAGGTCCCTATCTCTATCATTTATCATTATTTACTTAAGCATTAAGTATTTTCCAACGGGCCTAACGAGCCTTTTCTTATCTTTCCAGGCCCATCTAGTTGTAGTCCATATCAACCACTCCCCTACTCTAATTTGTTTTTGGGACAAAAAGTAAATTAGAGTAAGATAGTAAGATGGGCCTTACCTCCCGACCGCAATTACCTCTTGAAGGGACACGTTCTGTTGATTGATGAAGAGGAATTAGCCACTCGCTGGTTCCCCAGGTCGGATCGCCTGTCACGACTTCTATGTTCTCAGAGATTCCTGCAGTCAGAGATTCGTGAGGAGATGATTCCGTCTTCTCCTATAGACCAGGAGATCATGGTGGTTTCTGGAGGCTGTTCCTGCTTCAGGGGCTAAGAGAAAAGCTGGCGCGCCACCCAATCCAAGCAGTGAAGCCAAACGGAAGTTGCCCATGTCAGGAAGCGGCCGTGGGGAGGCTCCGTTGAAGTCTCACGAGGGAAGTTCTCAAAGGACGTCCCTTCCTATATAAATCAGTTTTGAGAAGGGTAAACAGATGGAGGTGCTGGGTCGCTTAGTTTTTCTGGAGACAAGAAGAAGATCTTCCGAAGATCTACTGAAGAGCGCGAGACAGATTAGCCACCGTAAGTTAAATTCTTGATCTTGTCTTCGTAGGCATTTCTTTCTTCGGTGCTTCGTTCTAGAAACTTCGTTTTTGGTATTAGGTTGTGTGGATGTACGACCGACCACAAGTTCGTCTGTCAAGGAGTTGGAAGAAACTAATTAGGCCCTTCGGAAAGAATTAGAGCAAGCAAGTTCAGACCAGTTCGGCCGCTAAGGAGGGGGCAGCTAAAGAGGCTGCAGTTAAGTTTGACATTGAGACAAATGGTAGAGAAGGAAAAGGAAGGGCTATGGAGTTCCTTGGAAAGGGAGAAAGAGGAGCTCCGTAGTTCCTTTGCTAGAGAGAAAACCGAGCGGGACGAGAGGTTGGCACGTATGGCAGTCGAGACGGCAAATATGAAGGGCGAAGGAGCCAAGATTGGTCAGCATCATCTTCTTTCTACAGTTGCTGGGCAGACTTTTTGGAGGATCTGGCGGAGGGTTGGTGATAGGCTTATCTGAAGGACTCCATGGCTCACACAACACCTGCTTCATGAGGGCTACGATGCTGGATCTTCGAGGGCTGAAGCCAAGTCATCCCTTCAGGACCTTCCTTATCCTACGTGCTTCAAGGGGGATCCGAAGGCTCTGAGAATCCTCTGTTTTGGCTCCCTACTGCAGAGAAGCATGCGAAAGTTCTTGACGGCGCCGTCATCTCCGAACTCCTAGGCGTTACCTTCGTTCTTCCAGAGAACCCCGCCCCCAAATTTCTATAAGTGTTTTGTAATGAACCTCTTTTATTTTTCTATCTTTCTTTCCTCTGGACAACTTTAGGACTTCCTCGTTTTTAAGGGAGCTTAACTCCCCTATTTCTGTCTGTTTTCGTCGGGGTTCTTATTCCTTATGCTTTATTATTACCGTTACATCCATCGTCCTTGGAATCTGGAAGGGACCTACCTGGCAGAGACCTGATGGCGGAGCTCCTCTTCAAGCCTTGCACTTTGAAGCAGATCCCCCGTTCCTACTGCATACTGCTGCTAGCTCCCTAGGACATCCTCTTTGTTTATATTTCTTTTCTGCTTGTTTTTCCACCAGAGTGATGGCCTGTAAAAAAAGAATTCCTTTCGAGACATAATGGTAAGGACTCGGGGAGCTTAACTCCCCTTATTTGCATGTTTCATTCGGAGTTCCCTTTGTTCTATATTTTACGTCCGTATTTCTGCTTAGCTCTTTTCTTTTGTTATCGTGGCATGGTTACAGCACCAGCTTGCTTAAATGCATGGTTATAGCGCCATCTAGTTTAGTAAATCGCGGGCCAAGTACGTTGCACGCCATCGGTTGCAATGACCGTCATCATTGTCGTCAGGTGTCATTTTTGTGCTAGGCTGTCTTTGTCCTTAGCAAGTTCAGTATTTCTATAGACACTTAGGTCTATAAAATTCTAACCTCGGGGATCCCCTCATCGATATACCCTGGTTATAGCGCCAGATTCGCTTTAGATACCATTCACGTTCATGGCTTCGTCTTCTAAGTATGTTCCTATCTTGGTGGTCCTCATTTTTTATCCTTTTGTCACGTCCGATTCCTTGCCTAACGGCCTCCTTTTCTTGTGACACACCTTTACTTTGTTGACATAACATCATCGGGAACTCTGTTGGTCTCTTGAGATCTTCCGCCACTTGCTCTCCCATGGGGAACTTGATCTTCAATGATGTGTAGATGGAACGGTTCCGAATTTGTTGACGGCGTGTCGTCCCAGACATTGTAGGAGAAGGCGATGCCGATCTCCAGAATTTTGACTATCCAAGCCGGATCATCCCCCATTTCGACATGCAACATGATCTCTGCCATAGGCCGTATCCCTGGGCTTCCAAAACCAAATAAGACTGTGGAGACCGGGCAGAGCTTGGCCTCCAAATCCGCCTTCTGGAAACACTCTAAGCATATTATATCTGCAGAGCTCTCTCCATCATCGAAAATTCTGGACAAGTCGAATCCCGCTATGCACGTGGTGATAATCGAGGCATCATTATATGGTTAGGACACATGTATTTCATCTTTTGGTACCAGTTGAACTTTAGTCAGTGGATCTCTGTACATCCCACTGATCCCCCGGGACTTCAATCTTATTTTTTGGAGGAAATGGGGCTTGTCTGCCTTTATATGGCACAGATCCCCCTACTTCTTTTTTCCCTACGGACCTGGAGCTCATACTATGGCAGTGATGTGAGTTTTAAGTTGAGTTGGCTCTTCATATAGAGGAAGCAAGGGTTGTCTGTCTTTGGTTAGCACAGATCCCCCTGGTTCCTTCTTTGCTGCTTTCAGACCTTAGTCGAGGCCATGGTTAACGAACTTCCTCATAGGTTCTGCCAGAACGTGCCTTCGATTTCATCCTTCAAATGATAACGGTTGTTAGAATGATGCATGTATTTAGTATAGTATCGGCAATGTAAATGAAAATGAGACTAGGCCCTCGAATTCCGGCTAAGAGACTTTTCGTCATGGAATGTTTCCCGAGTACTCATGATCTCCTCCAGGTTGTTTCATAACCCTGAGGTCCTTCAGGACACTAAAAAGAGATCCCGATAGCTCCTTGTTGTGAGGTTAAGGCGATAATGGTTTTTTGTGGTCATGTTTCTTGCTCGTTCCTTCCTGTTGAGCGCGGTGGCTTGCTTTTCTTCTTGGGCGTTGGCGTTTTTATTTTCTAGTCAAGGTAGTTGTCCTCATGGCACAAGAGCTTCATGGAGGTCCAAAGGAGCTTCTTTGACAGCGGCACGACGAAATCCCAATTGTGGAAACCGTTGCTTGGTGTACTTATCTTTGATGGAGGAAAGATCGGTGGGTGCTCCCAGGACCGTGATGTTTGGACCTGCCGATGTATGGTCCTCATCCTCCGCATCATGGAGCTCATATAATAGATCCATTGGGCCTTCTTGTGCTCGTGTAGAGCTGGTTTGGAGGTCCACAAATGAGTATTTTCGCATGCAAACGAGACGTGGGACTTTGGGATCTCGAACTTATAACTCATGTGTTTGTTTTCAGTGGAGCTGGTCTTCATGAATCCCTTTGGTAGGTATCTTATGTTAGTGGAGAGCTAGGGTCATAGACCCCAATCTAATAGGCAGGTCCCTTGCGCGTGAACAAGGAGAGATCCGAACGGAGAGATCGAGCCTTCGTATGTCGGTGTGGAGCTGACTTTTAAATCCCCAACTTGTGAAGCATGCCGTCATATGACAGCATGGATCTTGATTCTTAGGTCCCAAACGTAGAAAGTCGGGTCCTCATGTCAGCACGGAGCTGGTTTCTAGGTCAACACGGGGCTGGGCCCAATCTTCTGCGGATCTTTGTATACCAATGCGGAGCTGGGCCTTGGGGTCCCTCGGATCTTCATACGTCAGCACGGAGTTGGCCTTTAAGTCCTTATGCGGTACAGATCCCCTAGACTCCTTATCGATCACCTTCGAATCGTGCTTGCTACTGCGGTCAAAACCTTTTTTAGGTGTTCCATCGGGATAAGCCTCTTGGTCACATCCTTCAAATAATAACAATTGTTAGCAAAATGCGCATAGTTATCATGATAGCAATAATATATAATAGAGAATGAGATTCTGAAGGGTCCCGAGGTCCCGGCGAAGAGCCTTATCAACGCGGGATATCATCCGTGGATCTTCATGTACCCACACGGAACTGGGCTTTTATCTCCCGCTAATCCCCAAGCGTCGGTACGGAGCGGTATTTTGGGTCCCACGGACCTTCGGACATTAGTGTGGAGCTGTCTTCGTAAATCAACGTAGAGCTTGGCTCTTACGGATGATCCAGAATATAGGAGCTCGGGTCTTCTTGGAGCTGGCCTTTCAAGCCTTCTGCCGTCATGGAGCTGGACCTTTAGGTTTTCTACAAGTGCGGAGCTGGACTTTTAGGTCTTTAAGGTGGAACTTCAAGTCTTCGTGCCAGCGCAGAGCTGGGGTTTCAGGTCCCGAATACAGAGCTTCGGGTCATCGTGCCAGCGCAGAGCTGAGCTTTCAGGTCCCGAATGCGGAGCTTTGAGTTTTGCCAGCAGAGCTGGGCTTTTAGGTCCCTTAAGCGGAGCTTAGTGTCTTCTTTCCATTGCGTAGCTGGGAGGTCCCGAATGCGGAGCTTCGGATCTTCGTGCCAGCACGGAACTGGGCTTTTAGGTCCCGAAGACCGAGCTGCAGGTCTTTATGCCAGCGCGGAGATGGGATTTTAGGTACCGAAGGCCGAGCTTCGGCCTTCGTGCCAGCGTGGAGTTGGGAGGTCCCGAATGCAGAGCTTCTGGTCTTCATGCCAGCGCGGAGCTGGTAGGTCCCGAATGCGAAGCTTCCCGTTTTGCCAGCGCGGAGCTGGGCTTTTAGGTTCCGAAGGCGGAGCTCCGGGTCTTCTTGCCGGCGCAGAGCTTCGGAGCTGGATTTAGGTTCCGAAGGCAGAGCTTCGGTCTTCGTGCCAGCGCGGAGCTGGGAGGTCCCGAATGTAGAGCTTCGGGTCTTCTTCCCAGCACGGAGCTGGGAGGACCCGAATGCGGAGCTTCAGATTTTGCCAGCGTGGAGCTGGGCTTTTAGGTCCCGCAAGTGGAGCTCCGGGTCTTCTTGCCAGCGCAGAGCTGGGAGGTCCCGAATGCGGAACTTCAGGTCTTCGTGCCAGCACGGAGCCGTGAGGTCCCGAATGTGGAAATTCGGGTGTTCTTGCACAGAGCTGGCAGGTTGCGAATGCAGAGCTTCAGGTCTTCTTCCTAGCGCAGAGATGGGCTTTTAGGTCCCGAAGGGGGAGCTTCGGTCTTCTCGCCGGCGCGGGGCTGGGCTTTTAGGCCTCGAAGGGGGAGCTTCGGGTCTTCTCACCAGCAGGGAGCTGGGCTTTTGGGTCCCGAAGAGGGAGCTTCGGGTCTTCTCGCCAGCGCGGAGCTGGGCTTTTAGGTCCCGAAATAGGAGCTTGTGGTCTTCATTCTCTCCTCCTCTCGGTCAAGGTGGTGCACATTGCATTAGATCTCAGGAGCTTCAGTTGTGCTTCGCAGCTCCTGTGGGTTATAGGTCCAAGTAAAAAGATATAAAAAATGATAAGCACAGCTTCGCACAATATAGGCAAAATTACTCACTCCTTCAACTCTGAATTTTCCAACGGACGGCGCCATTTGATATGGTGCTATCCTAGTCAAAGAAATTTATATGTGGTTTGGGAAAATTTATATAGTCGATGAATCTATTATCACAAAGTTCAGGACGTGCGTAAGGTGCTTGCTTGCAAGGGACGTAAAGGGATGTGTTTAGGACATGTTAGGGGACGTGGGACGTATTTGAGACGTGTTGCAACGTAGGACGTGTTTGGGACATTGGGGATGTGTTGGGGACGTAACAAAAAGTAGTAAACATCAATATTGTGAGGTCTATGTAGGTCCGCGGGCGGTGCGGACCTAGTTGTGCACGTGATATGACGTAAACAGAGCATAATACAGACGTAAAAAAGAGAGACAGGAGGTCACGTGGTTCGGATTCTTTAGAATCCTACGTCCACGGGGCGCAATCAATAGTTTCTTTATCACTATTGAAAATTACACACTCGAATCGCTCACTTTCGCTTAAATATGACAAGTACCGAATGGATAAGGCTTCACGAAGTAAAGAGGGAGAGTTCTGATGTGCTTTTTGCGTCTTGCGTGCCTTTTTTCGCAAAAAATGGCCAAGTGCCCCTTTCATAAAGGTCCCTGGATATTGCCTAAAGGTACATCCTGAGATCCCTGGTGATATGACCCTCTGGGACAATGTGTTGCGCAACTTTTGCAGACCAGTGAGAAGCAGTTGTTTCTCCCCTCTTACCTTTCTTTTCACCTGGAAGCGTACTGAGGAAGCTTTCTTCTTCCTGTGAGTCGTCAACTACCTATCGGAGGTCCCTGAAGGTCCCCATCTCTATCATTTATCATTATTTACTTAAGAATTATATATTTTCCAATGGGCCTAACGGGTCTTTTCTGATCTTTCCAGGACCATCTAGTTTTAGTCCATATCACAAAACCTTCAAACACAAATCGGCATAAAATCCTGTCTCCATAAACTGTAATCAGTACAGCAACCAAACTAGATATCACAAAACAGTTTAAACTTCAAGGCCAATAGCTTCATGATAATTGCGTTGAGATTTTAGCCAAAACATCATATTAAAAAGAACAAATAAGATCATCTTGGCGGATGAATCTGACCATCTGTTGGATCTAGTTTGATACATCAGCGTCGCTCATTTTTTTAGACTCCACCTTCGCGAAACTACTAAAGGGAAGGCTAACAGTCTTTAGCGCAGCTTATTAGGGATTTCCCAACGGAAAGGCTTTGTCGAACCCTCTTACGTCTTCAATTTCTCCCCGATCCGCAGTTTTCTACTTTTTATCGAGTAGAATGAACGATCAGAATTCAAAGACAGATGCGATCTTCAATTTCGATGTTGAACCCAGGAAGTTGGGGAAATATTTAAAAAGGGGTAACTATGTTTCAGGCCCAATTAACATAGTTTCATTAGGTTTTAGGACCAATAACGTTTATAATAGAGAAGTGATCTATTTGAAGTTTTGTCTTAAAGTTAAGTACCAATTTTGAGCACACGACTCATTTGCCCATTCCTGTTGCGGAAATTACACTTGTTTGCCATCAGCTCTTCCAAACACTCGACGGATACCACTTTGTGCATTCTGAGTAACACTTCATGTAGTGGTAACACTTCACGAATTACAGGAAAGTGTTACCAGAAATAAGGAAGTGGTACCAGAAAGCATGAAGTGGTGACACTTCATGAATTACTTGAAACTGTTATCCAGAAATAAGAAAGTGTTGCCAGAAAAGCATGAAGTGGTAGCACTTCATAAATTAGAGGAAAGTGTTATCCAGAAATAAGGAAGCGTTACGAGAAAAGCATGAAGTCGTATCGAAAAACCATGAAGTGTGCCGAGCGAGCATGTTAATCGCACATGCTTCAAAACTTATTCTATTCTGTTCATTGATACCACTTATTAGCAATAGAGTAACACTTCATCTGCATAACACTTCTTGGGTTAACTGTATTCTCTTACAAAAAATGAATTACAAGAAAGTGTTAGCCAAAAACAATGAGTGTTATAGGAAAGCATGAACTGTTACCCAGCATGTTAATTATGTTAATAGCCAGAAACAAGGAGTGTTACCCGGAAAGCATGAAGTGTAAGCATGGAGTGTTTCCGAGAAACAAGGGAGTGTTACGCGAAAGTATGTAGTGTTATCAAGCAAGCATGTTAATGGCATATGCTTCAAAAACTATATTTTATTGTGTTGATACCATTTATTGGATATACAGTAACACATTTGTGCGTGGTAATACTAGACGTGTTCAGACGGTTCAAAAAATCATAACCGAACCGTAATCAAACCGGCAGTCAACGGTTCGGTTAACTGTAGTCAACGGTTACGGTTCGAACCGTGACGATTACAGAAATCTCTAACCGTGAACCACCGACCTCCGATTATAACCTGCAGTTTTCCATAAAATAAGGGATTGGACTAAGCTTATATTTGGCTGAACTTGAGTTTTTGGATATTTTTTCCAACGGTGGGACGTTACCTTATTTCTCTTATTTATTCTCACTCAACGGTCATCAAGTTATTCTCACTCACATTTTCTTTTTATTTTTCAATTTTTCCTTTCTTCTAATTGTCACTCAACTGTCATGTTACCATTATCATTTTTATTAGTTTATATTTTTTTCATGCTATAGTTCTATAAATATGTGGAGAATTTGTATAAATTTTACACAGAATTTTGTTGCTCTCAATTCTCAAGTTAAGGAAGCTGGAGTTGCTCTAATGGCAGAACAAGACTATTGGCTCGAGGATACGTCAAGCTCTGAGGAAGAGAATCTAGCCCTCATGGCCCGCCTGGACGAGAACTCAGATGCCGAAACCTTCAATCAGACGGATCATGACCATGCATCCGAACCTTCACAGGAGGTAGTCTCTTCTTCCACCTTATTGACTATGTTAGAATCGTATAAATTAGAATACGCTAACATGAAATGTGAGCAGAAAAAGTATAAACAAAGTAGAGAAGAAACTATCTAGGTATCAGGAGAAAATCGCTAGTCTCGAGTCAGAACTTAGAAGCTCTAATAGAAAAATAGAAGAACTTACTAAGAGCTTAAATATTAGCGAGACTAAGAAGCCTCAAATAAAGCAGCATAACTTAAAAATTAAGGAAGTAGAAGATAGGCTAGAGAACAACTACAATTGTTTGATTAGGAATCTCAACGAGAAAGCTAGCCTCAATGGCAGGTTAAAGGATGCTACAACTAAGTCACTAACCTAGAAGCTTTAGAAAAATCTAATGCTTAAGTTAGTGAACTTGCTAGAGAACTTGATGCCTGTAAAGCCGCCAAACTATCGGTGGAAAATAACAATGCTCTCTTAGGCGACGAACGTAAGAAGTTATACGCCAAAGTTAAGAAATTAGACGAGAACATAATCCTAAATCAGCCCCAGAGGCTTAGGTTTCACTAACCCTTGTACATTAAAGATGAAAGAAGCTTACGATATAGAATATATGGGTTTAGGCGTAAACGCTCTGATGAACTTTACTAAAGCAGACGATCTAGGTGTTTAGAGTAAGCTAAGAGAAGTGCCAAACATAGGGCCCAAATCCCCTTCGACTACAAAGAATTAAATGACAGCTACAAATCTAGGGAAATTACCTTGACCCGTGTCTGTGATTTAATTCAACCTCCTGAGCCTCAAACTGAAATTGAGGAAGCCAAACATGTGAATTCTGAAAATATTCTCTCTAAACACCTCCTATCGTGAAGTAAATAGATGAATTACAAGCTACATTAGACAAATAAAGAGAGAATTTTGAAGCGGAAAATGAACAATTCCTAAAGAAGATCGAAAATCTAAAGGCCTCATCGACCTCCCAAATTATTTCTCATGTATCTCCCTCACTTGAAAATAAAATTCTGAAAAGCGTGAAGAAAGAAAAGATGCCTTCTCCTAATCCATAACCCAAGAATAATATTTCCAAAAATATTATTTCTAATCTTGTCTCTACTACGTCTACAGGGAGCGTAGTGACAGCCTAAGGAGTCGAAGGCGAGAGTGTCTAGAATAAAAATAGAGAAGGAACGTGTAGATTTAAATACTTCTGATTTTCATCCTCCTCCTGTAAAAATAAATGACACTCGTAGAAATAAAAGAGTTATTTCTTCGCTACAAATAGTTGCTTCTACATGCTCTCTTTAGCCTACAACTTTTAGAAGCACCAATTCCGAACTAGGTTCTACTTTAGAAAATAAAAAAATAGTCGACTACTAAGATTCAATCCCCAAAACAACTTAGGAGACTATCCACTGGAAATATCTTTTCCACGCTCCAGCCTACTAAGACATTTGTTCGTGCTGAAATTAATCTTCCCTGCCAAGTCCATCCCACTTGGGTTCCTAAATCACCACCTAAGAAGACGCAAGCCAAAAAGGCTAAGTCTCCTACAAAGGCAAAACTCAAAGTTACTTTTTTGAAAGTAAACCTGGGTCGCTAAAACTTCTACTAGTAAAAATTTACGAACTACATCTGAACCAAAACATAAATCTACTAAACCGAGAGGTCCCATTTTTAAGTGGGTCCCTAAAGCTCTTTAATTTGTTTTTTGCAGATACATTATGTGTGGTACCTCGACTCTCGTTGCTCCCCACACATGACGGGAAACCAAAAGCTGCTGAGCAACTACCAAGACCGATTAAATGGAATAGTCAGATTCGGGAACAACAATTCGGCCCCTATTCAGGAACTCGGGGACATCATTCTGAATAATCTGACTATCAAAGATATCTCATACGTCGAAGGATTCCAGGTGGTCTTCCTCGCTGGTCGGTGAAGAATTTTGGACAGTCAGGACAAAGAACTCCTTCAAGGACTTCGGAAGTCAAATCTTTACACGATCCAGACGTCTTTGCGGGCTTCGACAGCTGTTTGCCTCATCTCTCAGACGGTAATTCAGAGCTCTTCAACGTCTTTCAACGAAAAAGTTGGTTACGGTCTTCCAACTATAGCATTACAGAAAGAGCATCTGTGTTTGGCATGTCTACTAGAAAAATGAAGCGAGCGACTCATCACGTTAAGCTAGTTGGTTCTACTTCACGTCTTTTGGAACTACTTCATATGGACCATTGTGGACCTATGCAAACACCGATTATCAATGAACGTAAGTACGTACTAGTCATTGTCGATGAATTTTCTCGCTACACATGGATGAAGTTCCTCCGAACAAAGGATGAGACAAGGGACTTGATTGTGAATTTTGTGAACTCAACCCAGAATTTACTGCAGCGGACTATCCCAATCATCCGAACAGACAATGGAACTGAGTTCAAGAACAAGTATCTCAGTGAATTTATCAGAAACTTGGTGTCAGTCAGCATTTCTCCGCCGCAAAGACGCCTCAACAGAACGGGTTAGTTGAAAGGAAGAACAGAACTCTCGTGGAAGTTGTGCATTCATTTCGGCGTCCCGCACTTCCTTTTGGCTGAAGCAGTAAATGCTGTCTGTTTCACTCAAAACAGGACGGTAGCTCACAAGCTTTAATAAGACTCCGAATGAGATCATTAACAAGCTAATACCCAACATTTCCTTCTTCAAGGTCGTCGGGTGCAAGTGCTTTGTGGCGAACGACAGAGAGCAACGTGCCAAGTTCGCCCTAAAGCATTCGAAGCTACATTTGTGGGATATTCTTCAGCTTATAAAGTGTACCGAGCATACATCAAGTCCAACCGTACAATATGGAGAGCTACAATGTCACTTTTCATGAAGTGGCCGAGATGGCTTCTGTGCGCATCAGTCCGAGATCCGTGCTCAACCCGATGGCTCCTGATCATCTTAGTTCATGACCCGTGCCTAACCAGATGGCTTCCGAATATGATAGTTCAGAACCCATGCTCACTGGTGTATTGGCACAACACCAACAACGAACGGCAATACCACAGGAATCAACGTCAGAAAAAGCGTTGCGATTTGCTGTTTTAGACTTGGACTCCCTCTTTGAGTCTGTATATAGGCCAAATACCACCACTACTACACCTACAATGATCCTCCACTTGACGAAGCCGATGTATCAAGTTCTTTAACTGTCCCTCCTCACCTGATTCAGAATTACGTCTGAGTGCTGAAGACCTTATCATGAATATTGAGAAAGTACCATCGGAGGCGCTCAACTCCAGTTCAGAAATGGAACTACCTTAATCAAATGAACAGCCTGAGATTATTGGAAATCTCAATCGACAAATGGCTGATGCATCTACTTCGGCCTTGCCTCATGAGCGTAAGTGGACTCGAGCTCATCTAGTTGATCAAATCATTGGTGATCCTTCGAGAGGAGTACGGACAAAACATCAGCATGGATTATTCTGTTGCCAAGTCAAAATGAGCTAACTAACGTAGCAGACGCTCTAAAGGACAATGTTTGGGTAATGGCTATGCCAGATGAAATCAACCAATTCGAACGCCTCCAAGTGTGGACTTTAGTACCCCGTCCGCATGGGAAAACCATCATAGGGACGAAATGAGTATTCAAGAACACAAAAGAATGAAGATGGAGAGGTGATTCGGAATAAAGCTAGACTAGTTGCAAAGGGCTACAACCAACAGGAATGCATTGATTACGACGAAACATACGCTCCTGTTGCTCGAATCGAATCCATTCGCCTTTTCTTGGCTTACGCGGCTCATAAGGACTTGTCTATCAAATGGACGTCAAGACCGCCAGCGTGTTAAAGGAGAAAGTCTATGCGCTCAGCCACAAGTCTTTGTTGATCAAGCATATCCCGATCACGTCTATTGGTTGGATAAAGCTCTCTACGGACTAAAACAAGCTCCACGTGCTTGGTATGACGTCCTGAGTGAATTCCTCGTAAAATTGGGATTTGTCAGAGGAATCGTCGATACAAAACTCTTCATCAAATGGCAAGACAAAGACTTGATGATCGTCCAGGTTTACGTACACGGCATCATCTTCGGATCAACAAATCAACTGCTTTGCAAGAGATTTGGAGATTTAATGAAGAGCAAGTTTGAAATGAGTCACACGGGAAATATGCAGTTCTTCTTAGGAATACAAGTCAGACAGCTCGTAGATGGAATATTTATAAGTCAGACCAAGTATATCGAGATATTCTGAAGAAATTCCATCAAGATCAGAGCAAGCCTCTCGCACTCGTATGTCAACAAGCTGCAAATTGGATGCCGATCTCACTGGAAAAGCGGTCGACATCACCCTTTATCGCAGTATCATCGGGTCTCTTCTCTATCTCACCTCAAGGAGGTCGGACATCATGTTTACCACATGTTCATGCGCCCGTTTCCAAGCCGATCCCAAAGAATCCCACATGCTTGCGGTCAAACGGATCTTGCGCAACCTTAAGGGCACTTCTACCCTCGGACTGTGGTATCCGAAAGGTACGAATTTTAAACTCATCAGCTACACTGACACTGACTATGCAGGTTGCCGAATGGACAGGAAAAGCACTTCCGGCCGTGCTCAATGTCTAGGCGAAAAGCTCGTTTGCTGGTCATCCAAGAAGCAGAACTGTGTCTCAACGTAGACGGCTGAGGCAGAATACGTAGCGGTCGCTAGCTGTTGCTCGCAAATGCGATGAGGTCTCAGCTTCACGATTATGGGTCGAATTTAAATAACATACCAATTTACAGTGATAGCCAAAGTGCCATTGCGATTACGTGTAATCCTGTTCACCACTCACGCACAAAACACATAGACATTAGATATCATTTTATAAAAGATCACGTCGAAAAAGGCACTATTGATATGTATTTCGCAAACACAGAGTATCAACTAGCCGACATTTTCACCGAGGCACTAGATGAAAAAAGATTTCAATTCCTTGTCGGAAAATTAGGCATGTTGAATCTCACGTGATATGTGCTTTACCTGACCGTCTGTGCTCTCATATGCTCTATACTCTGTGTTTTCAATGCTTTAATGATTGATCTTGCGTGAAAATAACAAATATGGTAAAAAAAATATATATATATATATATATATATATTATACATATACTTATAATATTAGGGGTATGAAGAATTCCTTTAGGATGCTTTGATCTAAGTCACGAATAATTTTCCGCGACATGAGACTGACTCATTGCTTAATTTTGTCAGTCTAAGTTTCATTCTTGCGTCTAAAGGTCATTAGTGTGTTCCACTAGACACAAAGCCACTTCATATAAAAGGGGATTCTAGCTTTCTTATTTCTTCTTTATACGGATTTCTTCTTGAGCGAGTCACGCATCAATTGCTTGTTTTAACTAGTGATTCTTGGCCTCATACTCGCCTTGCGTTCCATCGTTAGGAAAATACGGCATTTAGGAAATTCCTCACTTGGCCAAACAGAAAATTTCGATCATTTACCATAGCCTTTTGTCATCCATTTTGAGCCTTCTCCGAATATCTTTCTTCCTTTGATAGCCTTTAACCTACTATCTAAGTCTTTGGCGGGATTTTCAAACGCGAAATAGAGGGGGAGAAACGTTACGACAAAGAAAAAGATGACAAAAGAAGGTGGAAAACGTACCCGAGGAATGCTCAACGCACAAAAAGCAGTCCAAAAGAACCTGTCTTCCCAATTAATGAGATATTTCAGAAATCATAAGAAGAGGGGCATGGATCTTGCTGTGAACTTCTCCATCGATAATCTCGTACGCTCGTCAGAACGCTGGAAAGAGGAGCACCACGAAGTAAACTTCTCCAACGATAATTTGGATCGGGAGAGCAGGGCCTTGGGTTCGAATTCCATAACTGTGAACTTCTTCAAATTGATAATCTCTGAAACCTCACTAGGGATTAAGAGAAAAGGAACACGGTATCGGCCCGAGAACCAACAAGAAGAACTTCGCCTTAGATAATCTCTTAGCCTCGTTGAGAAGCGGAGCTTCAGCTTGAGCAAGTGTAGACTGATATGAAAAATCTAAGGATGAAAATGACAAACGAAGTTACGAAAAGAGAAATGTCAATAAAGGAGAAAGACTAAAGAAAAGGAAGACGAAGACTCTAAGCCCATTTCCCATATATTTTCCAAGCCAAAGCCAAATTACAATCCTTAAAGACCCTTTGATTCCAAATTGACGATCTTCGCTTAGGTGAAATGATTAAATGTGCCTCGTTCCCATGTAAATTGACCTAAAATTGCTTGTGTTGACTTGAGCGATATAAATATAAAAATACCAGAGTAAATATAATTGAAGGCTAGAGCAAACTTAGTGGGAGTTGTCGAAACAGATCATTCTATGAACTTAGGACTTTAGTTTGTTAACATGACTTGACTGCATATGATCTTTTCGAGTGTCTTGTGAAATTTTAGGCGTGACATTGATCGAAGCGAAATAATCTGACCGTATACTATTAATAATATTAATATTTTTAAAAACAAACGCACATTTTGATATGCAATTTTACTTTGCATTTACACTTAATTGATTGAATGCGATATTTTTTAAAATCGCACATTCTGAATGCATGTTTAGCTTGCATTGATATTGAATTGTATAAATGCGAGTTATTTTTTTTTTTTGTGCTCATACTCTCACGCAAAATTTTAAAATACATGATTATAAGACCATGTTTCTAGGCTAAAATTGTCCATATTGCGTGTTACTTGTTTGATACTTGATTTGATTTTCTTTGTCTACATGTTTAATCAATTTGGGTGCAATATTTAAGGGGGAGCATTTACGAAATATTATGACTTGAGCTCCAAATATTTTTGATGTTCTTTCTCTAAGTGTTGCAGAAATATTCGATTCAATTTTCTCGCTACAACGCACTTTAATGAGGAGGACTTCATGATTTTTCACGATCTGGAGCTCACGGCATTGCTATAAAAATTCAGGGGGAGCCTGGTTAAGAACAATTGCTTCCTAATTAACTCTAATATTCTCAACATTTTTACTCTAAGTATTGCAGTTCAACTATCGAAAGCCAGATGTAATCGTTCAGAATTACAGGGAGTTAATTGCATTTCTTCTAATACTTAGGGGGAGCAATTATGTGGTTATTAATTAAAAAGGGGGTCGATCTGAAAACATCTGAAAAACTTACGATCGAGAAACTGGATAGAATAAGTAATTTTCGATCCTAAGTTTCTCGAGCGTAAATAGTTTTGGGCCAGACTTCCCTTTGAAACAAAAAAGTCTCATCAGCCCAATAAGAAAGAGTTACTTTAAGCTGTCGAAAAAGTATTTCTCACGCAAAACCCTAATTCGTAAAAGTAAAAGTATCGATTGAAATTTCTCGAGCGAAAAACACAAAAACGAAAGACGACCTCAAAAATCACTCAAACTCTTTAACCTTACACAGTTCTCCTCTTTCAAGCGTAGATTCGACATCCATTAGGTGTTTGTGTCCGGTTGATTTCAGTTTGTGTCTATATTATGCAACTTTTCGCTTTATTATGTGTTCGATTCTCAACAGTTTAAACTGTGAAACCCCGCATCCTGTAATGCAGAGATTTAGACCTTTGTCAGTGTTTAAATGGGTTAAACTCTGCATCTTAAGATAGTATCGGTGTTTTTAATCATTTCGATAATCTGCGTTTAGAGTTCAAATCGATGCTTCGATTAATCAGGGTTTTCGAAGGTTTAAAGTCGTCGAAGATCATTCTCGATCGTAAACAGTATCAATGGAATTTTAATTCGATTGAGTTATTGTTTATCGAAAAAGATTTTCTATCGATAAATTGTAACTTAGTCGTTATGATAAATTTTGATCGAATATTTACTTACCATCGAGAAATCATATTAGAATTTTATGCGAGCGAAAATTATTAAGTGAAATAGATAAAATTGATACAATTCTTTTATGAGCGCAAAACTTACCATCGAAAACAGTACTTTCGATTTCATTCTATTTCTGTCGCAAATTTTAGCAGCGAAGAAATCAATTTTTCAACATTAAAATTTCTCGATCATAAAATGGAGCGATAATTTTGTTCGATCGCAAAATTAAACGGAGACATGAATTTACGATCAGCACTTAGGTTAAAATTGGGAATTCAATTCTCGTGCGAAAAATTTAGCGGAGTGAACAACGATATTCTCGCGGCAAAACACTTAGAAAAATTTCGATCCAACTCTACATGCCTTGCATGAAATCTTCAAAATTTCCTTAAAATGCCATTGCATTTCTTTACCTCCGTATAACCTATGTGCATAATTGAATCTTACATAAATATCAAACATGCTACAAATTGTTCAAATACTTCAGTTTGATATAATAATCTCCCAATTTTCTATTTCAGATGGATCATTACCCGGCTTACAACCACATTTATGACAAGAACCTGTATCTCAAGGTCCAGGACACCAATTTCCAACTGGACCTGACCACCTCTCGGTGTTCAGACGAGATCATAGTGTCCATCCTACAAGGCCATCCCCTCTGGCACGCGCTCACAGTGATGGCCTCGGTGGTGGTTCCAACAGTTTTGGGGAGGCAGCAAGAGTCACGTAGTTGAGGGAGCTTACTGTTTCACTTCGATGCTCGGGACGAGGCACATCAGTATGAACAAAAATAATTTTGGCCTCATCTTGGACCTGCCTTTCAGCCACAACTACGATCCTCTGCCCACGGATGCGGATATGGTGCATGACTTCTTACAAATGAGATACCGACTCCCGCTCACCAAGCTAGCACAAGTACAGAGCAACGGCATCCCACATCCATGGAAGACACTTTTTGGGATAATCAACAAGTGTCCGTCGCCGAAGCATTCCGCATTTACAAGGGCAATGGCCACATCCTAAGCATTTTCCACGGTGTCATGTTCTCACGAAATTACGATTTCGCTCAGCTAATCTGGAACGATCTTGTAGAACAGATCAGGCAAAAAGAGAACAAGAGGTCAATGAATGTGTCGTACGCCAGGTGGTTCTCTGTGATCATTGCTCAACTTATGGAGCTTCACGAGAATATTCCTCGACTGCCTCCAGGAGGAAACTACCAGCCGCCCAAGCTCAAATTATTACACCACCCTAGGCTCACGGATCTGGATCAGCCATCGATGCCGATTCCATTTGAGCTACTCCGTCTCGCTGACCCCTCGGGAGATGTGTACCACTTATACTGTCGGGAGAATCATCTCACGGAAGCGATGATTCGAGGGCCCCCGACAGACTTCAATGTGAAGCCCCCTTAACAACAACACCACAACCCTGAGGTCGAGTTGATGGATCAAGTGGCCCAGGAGCTCGAAGTGGAGACTTCTGCTCAGGACTTAGACGTTATGTTGATTGACGAAGTGGCGCAAGAGCTGGAGGTCGAAGCTCCGGTCGCAGCACTAGGAGCTGAAGTGCCGATCGATATAGGTGTGTTTCATGGGTCTATTGAGGAGATCCTCCAACAAGAAGCACAGTCCAATGCAGAAATGGGGCACAACCCAACTCAACCATCGACACAAGCCCATGAGGAGTCTGCACGTGACCCAACTCCTCACACAGCTACCTCATCAGACACAGAGTCAGGTGAGGAGATACAATTGATTAGATGGCCTCCCGCACATCAACTCACATCCGGCGAGCCCGTTTATCTGTTGTTGGTTCCACGTTAGACACGACGCTGGTTTTCATTCCAAGGGCTAAGGACCTTCCTTCGCTCCACATTGAGCCGCAGTCCGATCCCTTAGCATCCGTCGAGGCCAAGATTCATATGCCAATTATTACCGGTCAACAACTTCAAGTGTCTAACACGCAAGTCCAACTAGAACTTGCAACAACACCCATAGATGTGAATCTTGTAGATTCAAATCAACGATTGGGTGGAAGTCTCTTACCATCACAACCTCAAGTGTCGATGAACCAACCTATTGAGCAGGTGTTCACTTATGGGTTGATAACAGGCAACATCAGTCGTCCTGGTCCGTCTACGGAGGCATCCGTCCCGTTTGTGACTGAAGAACGACTCAAGGCCGGTCTCTTCGAAGCATTGAATTCTTTTGAAGACAAAATTATGGAGTGCGTGTGTACTGCAATCGAGACGTCCCATCAAGATCGAGGGAAAGCACCCGTCTCCGAGCCAACTTCTTCACAAGCCAACCTCACACCACCACAAGCCACACCCACTGGCCCTCTCCGTCACTCATCCATCCTTATCAATCCATACACCGTACCCCTTAACGAATTCCAGGACATCATGCTAGCCCGACTTGTTAGCCTTACCAGGACACGTCAAGAGAATCTCTCTTCCGAGGTCTGCTCGATTATCCTAAACCACCGACCCACACATGCCGCAGTGAGGACTCCCGCTCCAAACGACGACATAACGACCCAGATGACCAGGATCGTCATGAGGGAGAGAAGAGGCCGAGGACTACTACAAGTGGTCAAGGATTTGAACAAACCAAAGGCTCAGGCTCAGCATTTGAACAAGGCCAAGGCGCAAGCTCAGCATTTGAACAAGGCCAAGGCTCAGGCTCATTACAAGAATAGCCGCTGAATCCTCACAACCCACTAGTCAAACAACCTTCACCATGCACCGAACCACCCAAACTCTAACCCAAATCAAACCACCAACCTTCAACCTAAGGACACCTCCTTCCACACCACCATCGATATACACAAGCCCCTTGCTTCCGAAAGAAGAAGCAAGTGCCGCAATGCTCATGGCCTTCGCAGAAACTCAAGCAACTACCAGCTCGACCGCTCCAGATCAGTCGCGAACATCAAGAAGTGGAGTCGACCCACACGAGTTCCTTGAAAGACAGTGATGACCCATAGTATGCCCGATGACCTTGAAAGATAGAGACTCAAGGACGTTGGACACTTCTTACAACAAGCTTCGGTTGACCTAGTCCTGATAGAAGATGAAGAACTTTAGGAAGGTGAAGATCATGAGCAAATTCCCCCAAGGCTTCCAGATTAGATTGCTCGATGAACGGATTCCCCTACGAGACTAATGCAAGGGTCCGTTCGAATCGACAGGCCATGGGAGAATATTAGGATTGAAATCCCATTCCTTGACGAAGTTCATCAGCACATATGGAGGTCAATGGACAAAGTCAAGCAGTTGAACTAGTTCGAACTCAGAGGCATATCTCACTGGGAAAGGTAGAAGAGGATGACTTATCTTTGGATGCTAACCCAACTTGGACCTGATTTGAGGCTGGGGATTCCAAAAGGACAATTGAAGAGTCATTTCATGAGTCTATCCCCAATTTGTCAACTGCTAGGTGTCTACTGTAAAAAGGCAATCTTCCAACTCCTTTCTATATCACAGAACGGATAGATAGAACTCGAGAGGAGCTAAGCGAGAGCGACCTACCGTACCTCCCTGCCGAGGAGATGCACCGTCTCTACCAGCTGTACGTAGAGAAGTACAAGGGTCCTCAAGGCTTTATAAAGAATGAAGGACTAGAGGGACTCGACCGGTTCATGGTACGCCAAGTCAAATACTTTGCTGCACACGACCTTCAGATGGCTCTGGAGAGCAACATGAGGAAGGTCAACATGACCGCTCTCTTCAACAAAGGAATTGAGGCGAAGGGCTTCCCAACAATCACGTGCACATAAGCTCAGTCTTGGCAATCACCTACCACAATCCAATTGTCAAAAAGAATTGAGTGATGCTGAAGACTGAAGTCAATAATTTCTGTGATGGGACATCAAAGTAATCCGGAATAACATTGAGAAGAGATTGGAAGAGATTAATAGAGACACCATGCTGCGTCTTCACAGGTCCGTGAGTGGGCAACCCCTCCTGATGGAACTTCTTGAAGACATCGAGGAACAGCTTAAGCTGATAGAAAACATAAGGAACTACAAACCATGCGCCGGGCTTGCGCAGGTCGTACTATGCCCGACAAGGACAGATAGCGAGGACTTTGTACCAAGCACAAAGGGAGAGAATGTAGAATACCAATTAGAGTTGTGCTTTGATTTTATTAGATGTTCTTGTAATTAGGCTTTATTTGTATTTGTCCTTAGTTTGAGGACTTTGATATTTATACCAAGCTTGTTTGGTATAAATAACATTGTAAAGAACGAATTGAATAGATTAAGTTTTAGAATTTGATCCGAAGGGCTGCCAATTCATATTCTAGAAAGAGAAACACAAAGGACTTTATTACACTAGTAACATTCTCTCTCGATTCTTCATTTGAGTTTTTCGATCGAAATTTGATTCTCAACAATTATGATCGAATTACAGAATTCAATTCTAGGATCGCAGAGTTGATAATCTAGGGACCTAACAAATGTAGAATACCAATTAGAGTTGATTGATTTTATTAGTTGTTCTTGTAATTAGGGCTTAATTTGCATTTGTCCTTAGTTTGAGGACTAGTGTGATATTTATACCAAGCATGTTTGGCATATTGCATTTTAAAGAAAGAATTGAGTAGATAAAGTTTTAGAATTTGATCCGAAGGTCTGCCAACTCATATTCTAGATAGAGAAACACAAAGGACTTTCTCACACTAGTAAAATTCTCTCCCGATTCTTCATTTGAGTTTTTTGATCGAAATTTGATTCTCAACAATTATGATCGAGTTACTTTGAATTCAAGCCTAGGATCGTAGAGTTGATAATCTAGGGACCTAGCAATTGGTATCAAAGCAGATTCGTATCTGGTTTGAAGCTGAATTGTTAGATTTAGATGAAAATTCATTCTGAAAAGTTTTTCAATCGTTCGAAGAACATTTTGGCGCCAAACTGATATTTCGATTTAATGGCTCAATTCTGTGCTTACTTGATTTGATTTTGATGACTGTGTGCTCACTTAGGTGTTAGAATTCATTCGCGATTAGATCGATAGCAATCAAAAACTCGAATCAGCAGAGTTAGTTAGATTTGAAAAGTCATTGTTCGTGCAAAAACCATGTAGAACACGTACTGATTTTGCTAAATTCGATATATTTTGCTTCATGGCGTGTTTAATTGTTTGTTACGTAGCCTGTAGTTGATTTCGAGCTATTACCTACAATTTTACTGTCTAATTCGTTGTTCTTGCTTGAATCAGCATTAATTCGTATTCTGCGATTATTTGCGCTATCTCAATTTTTCTCGCTAGGTCTTCGATCAGATTAATTTCTCGATAAAAAACTCTGCGCGAAAATTCTTCTCGATCAGAATACTAAGTCAGCGCTAAAATCGTCATTACTAAGAGGAAGTTCAGTAGAAAAATTTCTCGAGCATTATTCAGCGAAAATCGTTTTCGACGAGACCAATTTTGACTTTGCACGTGTAAAACAAACTATTTTTGGTCATATTTTCTTAGTTTGACCAAGCGAAAATCATTTGCGTTCGAAATTTGTTTTCAGTCAACGAATTTATTTTGACTTAGTGAGAACTTACTAGACGTAATGCTTTGCGACCGAAATAAATTCACGATCTAGAAATTTTTCTCGACCGAACGATTTGAGCAATTTATTTCGCGCGAAAAAATTTTCGCTGACTGGCTTTCACGCACGTGAACAGTAACCAGTACACATTTTTTTCGACGATTTTAATTTTGATCAAACCTTAAGGATTGAATCAAAATTAATTCTCGACTTCTTTCGTATCAAACACTACTAACTAATTTGTCACTTGTGAAGCACATTACATCACTGCAAATCATCAAAACACCTTACGAAGATTCTTAGATCAACTCTTCAACAAAGATGGATGCTTATTCGCTTGGTAACGACAACCGTCCGCCAATCTTGATTCGCGGCGAATATACTGTCTGCTGAAGCGCTTCCTTAAGTTCATGCGGTAAAAGATCAAGCAGATGACCCTCTCCAGTTACTTGAGGAAGGTCCAGCTTAGTTCTGTGCCAACATACCCAGCGACAACACAGCCAATCCTCCAATTCTCGCTACTAGGAGACTGAAACAGCCTAGGTAATACACCGATGAGGAAAGGATCAGAGCGACGGCTGATCTGATAGCCAAGAACACACTCATGCAAGGCATGCCAAACGACATCTACAGACAAACAGACGGCCTCCCAACGGCTAAGGAAATATGGGATGAATTGCATCGAATGATGCAAAGAACGGAAGTAGGCATCAAGGCCAAGACGGCAAATATACTCGCGACTTACGACTCTTTCAGAGCAAAACGAGAGGAGAGCTTGCATGATCTCTATCAGAGATAGCTCACACTTCTCAACGAGATGAGGAAAATAGAGATCACCAAGACGAACATAGAGACCAACATTCGATTTTTATCCTCTCTGCCCTTAGAATGGAAGAAGATATCCACTCAAACCAGCCAGAATAGAGACCTCGAGGAAGATGAAAGTGAGATTCAGAAGGAGCAGAAGGGCAAACATATTGAACACACAGTTGCCTCAGAGAAGTGGAGCTCAAAGTCATGAAAAGAGAAAATCGTTAGGCCTCCTACATCTTCAGAATCGGAAGAGGAATCAGACTCTGACGTTGAGCCAAATATCAAAGCGCTAGGAAAGCAATTGGCTCTGATCGAAAAATGATGAGCAAGTAGTATTTTAAGAAGAAGTCCTCATCATCAGCAAACAAACTTCGGATCACAAGCTCAAAGAACAAAAAACGTGTACCCGAGACTTCCGAAGTGAAGAATACGAAAGAGAAAACCAAATGCTTTAATTGCGGCAAATCCAGACACTTCGCCAGAGAATGCACTCTTCCAAAGAAGAGAGATGCCAACTACTACTCTAAGAAGCTTCAACTCACAAAGCAGGAGGAAACTGGAGTTGCTCTAATGGCAGAACAAGACCACTGGCTTGAGGATACGTCAAGCTCCGAGGGAGAGAATCTAGCCCTCATGGCCTGCCTGGACGAGAACTCAGACGCCGAAACCCTCAATCAGACGGATGATGACCAATATCCGAACCTTCACATGAGGTAGTCTCTTCTTCCACCTTATTGACCATGTTAGAACCGTATCAATTAGAATACGCTAACATGTGTTGGTCCGAAATTTCACCAACAATACGACTTCGGACGGATTAAACACGCCGAATGATCGAGATTTAGGTTCGGGGCGTGTGGGGCTTGGTGGTGTTCTTGAGGAGGCTCTCTCACTCTAAAATTATTTATTTGATCTACACACACAAGCACACCTAACTATGTGTTAGGGTTTTCCTATTTATACCACAAGTTGGTATATAATAGGTGGGCCTCTTGTGAAGGCCCATTACATGAATAACTAAGAACTAACCCAATTAAGAACTAGCCCTAAGTTTAATAAAGCAAATCAACAAAGATAATACAATGAAATTGAATACTACAAAATATTTCCTAACAATCTCCCCCTTAGTGTTCAATCTTCAGTTCAGCGCGGGATATCTTTGTTGGGCATATTGGAGATCTCGATTCCTAGCAAACTCCCCCTACAAGGGATATCTCCTCTTCTTGCGGAGGCATTGATGGCTCGGCTAGGACTCACTTGTTAAGATTATCCAATCTTCTTCTTCTCGACGCCGGGTTCGTCGTCTTCGAATGGAAGTTGTCTGGTTCGGTCACGAAGTTGACTCGTCTGGCTCCAGAAGAAGCTAGGTGTGGGGCGTAAAAAAAAATGTGCCAAGGCTCCATTGAAATGTGACTTTCAAGAGCAGGGAGCCCGGTCGTCAGAGTGGTCAGCGCAATAGTGGCAGAATGTGGTGGATGAGATGTGCCATGGCTCCTTTGAGTGTTCCATTATGAACATAATAGCCTGACACATAAGAATGTGCGCGGAGGTAGTGGAAGCCTCCGGCGGGGCGTAGTTGGTGGAGGTGGTGGAGTAGGTGTTGTGAGAGGTGGCATAGGTGGTGTGAGTGGAAGGTGGATGATGGTTGCTGCTGATGCTGCTGTACGATCTTCAACTCAGTTCTTCTCCTTTACTCCCCCTTGAGATGATCTCCGTCTTTGGGATCGTCACGTCGTCCGTGGGACGAGTCTGCCTCTGGCGTTGATGGTGGTGATGGTGATGTGGTGTGGTGTTGAGTGAGGCAATCAAGTGGGATTCTCAGGAGTAGCAGCAATTGATGTTCCTCCGGGTTCAGTTTTGGACACTGGAGAGACGGAGCAGCATGTGGTGGGTGGCGTACGCGTAGGCGTGGTGGAGTGGTGTCGGTGATGGGACCTTTTCCTTCATAGATCCTCGTTGAGCGCGGCATGGAATGTGTAAGTTCCTCGCTGATTGCTATGAGTCGGGGCTCCATCACGAACGGGGCCAGACGGGGGTCACAAAGACGCTCCGTCGTCACAACATCGAAACATGTGTCCGATGTGCCGCCTGTTTGCACAGGTCAGAAAGAACCGGAGAGCCACAAAGGCTTTCCGTTCGCACGGACGATGAGACAAGCTCGTATCCGTGGCCCATCGACAGTTGTGGTGAGGGTGGCTGTCGTGGTCTTCTGCTCTCGGTCACAAGGACGTCATCAAGCGTTCGGGCAAGTTCACGAAGAACCTGCGGTGCGTAAAGAGTGTTTGTGTCCTAGAAAGTGGAAAATTTCGGTGGGTGAGGACACTAGACTCTATGTGAGTGGAAGAGGTGCAGTGAGAGGCGGGACACTGCATGTTCAACATCAACCGTCTCCAAGTGGGGCGGTGATGGCTAACGTGGTTCCTCTTGTGCGAATGAAACAGCTATCTGCGAAAGGATAGCTGAGTGGTTGGGGGGTTAATTGCGCGGTTGGACCAGATGCCGCGACTTCTACTCGGGAAACGAACGGGTCGTCTCCTGTACCTATGGGCGAGGTCCGGGTTATGGTGAGATATGATAGAGGAATGCGATCATCTCGTCGTTGGTTCGCAACTCCTGCAAGCGACTTACGTCATCCTCCCGAGATCGTTGATTGGATCTTTGCGTGGAGAAGGATGTCGCGCGACCTAGACCTAGACTAGAGAGGCTAGGGTAGGCTCGTTCCTGGGTTAGGATCAGGGGGGTTTCACTGATCCATGGGAACTATGGTGACGTGGCGTGATCGCGTTGAAAGGCGACCACGAGTGATGTCGACGAGGGTGGCCCAAAACTGTTGATCAGACACTTCTGAGACTCGTCAGGTGGTGGTGGTGGTGAGGGCGTAAAGAGGATCACGGTGGCTTAGGACGTCTCCATGTAGCGCACCATGGTGGAATGGATGGCAGTGGGTGGACGGTGGAGTCTGGTACATGAGATCCACATCGCCTAAGCATCGAGATTGGATGGCGCGCCCACTGATGGTTGGTTGAACTTTTGTCAACCCTTCTTTGTAGGTTCGGGTTCTGCACGGATTTGTACAGAAGTCATGATGATTGCTCGCTTCTCTGACATCCCTTCATGCACGTGGAGCAACCCGTGTAACGTGCATGATGGGGTTGGTTGCTCGCAGTGCATACCGGTCATGAATGTGGAGCAACCCATGTACCATTCATGCCGGGGGTGGTTGCTCACGTCGTGTACCAGTCATGTATGTGGAGCAACCCGGGTACCATACATGCTGGGTGAAATTGGCATTTGGAAATTCGGCTCCGAAAAGTTTGGGGGTGACCTAAACATTTTCTATAATGTGCCAATTACCGTCCTAGGTCGATTGTTGGGTACGGTGATCGTTGCCGCGTTTTGGATTTGCCTTCAAAATTTTTCAAAAACGTCGTCTATACCGAAAAATTTGGCCCAGAAAAATTTATTTCGGAAAATTTTAAAAGTGTAAAATAGACAAAGTCCAATGGCCTTAGAAAATTTTTCTCTATCCAATGATATAAATTTTCCATTGGTAGAAAAAAATTTCCAACCCTTTTTTTTTTAAAAAAAAAAACCTTATTTAATCCGAGGGGGTGCCGGAAATTTTGGTGGTAAAAAACGCTTAAGTGTATTTTTAAAGAGTGATTCTTGCAAGATTTGAAGCTAAAAGGTGTGTTTGGATCAAGTTTAAAGGTTGGGTGCAAATTTCTCGGGGGGTGCGAAAAATGATGTGTGAAAATGTGCGAGAAATGTTGTCCCGAGAAATTTCGTTGAGAGAGTGAGTCGCGAAAATTTCGAAGTTCTGGAAAATTTCGCAATTTGAAAAATTTCTCACTTTTAAAAGTTTCTCAGGTTGAAAAATTCGCGGGTTGAGAAAAAGCAGCTGTGTGAGAGAGACCGCGAAAAATCGTGAAGTGTGAACTGAGAAAATTTCGCAACTAAAAAGTTTCTCGGATAGAAATTTCTCAGCCTGACAAAGAAAGTTTCTCGGTTTCGAATTTCTCAGCCTTAGAAAATTTCGCGGTTTCAAAATTTCGCGGTTTCAAAAAATTTCTAAACCTGAGAAAGAAAGTTTCTCGGTTTCAAAATTTCTCAGCCTTAGAAAATTTCTCGGATTGCGAAAGTTTCTCGGCCAGCGAAATTTTCTCGGCTAAGAATTTTCTCGGGTAAGAAAATTTCTCGTTCAGTGAAAGTTTCTCGGCCAGCGAAATTTTCTCGGCTAAGAATTTTCTCGGGTAAGAAAATTTCTCGGCCAAGAACAAAGCATGGGCAGCGCGACATTTACCAGAAAAATGGCTCGTTTTCGCTCATATCTCACTCAAAATCGACGAAACTTGTTCCAAAACATCAGAAAAACATTCCTAAACACATAATCAACCTTTGGGATGTCTAAAAACAACAAATCGAGGTCGAAATCGCCCAAAATCAGAGAATGGCCGAAAACAATTTTCAAGCAATTTTTCACTCAAATCTTGCTCAAAACACGCAAATCCGGTCGCGTTGGGCTCTGATACCAATTGTTGGTCCGAAATTTCACCAACAATACGACTTCGGACGGATTAAACACGCCGAATGATCGAGATTTAGGTTCGGGGCGTGTGGGGCTTGGTGGTGTTCTTGAGGAGGCTCTCTCACTCTAAAATTGTTTATTTGATCTACACACACAAGCACACCTAACTATGTGTTAGGGTTTTCCTATTTATACCACAAGTTGGTATATAATAGGTGGGCCTCTTGTGAAGGCCCATTACATGAATATCTAAGAACTAACCCAATTAAGAACTAGCCCTAAGTTTAATAAAGCAAATCAACAAAGATAATACAATGAAATTGAATACTACAAAATATTTCCTAACAATCTCCCCCTTAGTGTTCAATCTTCAGTTCAGCGCGGGATATCTTTGTTGGGCATATTGGAGATCTCGATTCCTAGCAAACTCCCCCTACAAGGGATATCTCCTCTTCTTGCGGAGGCATTGATGGCTCGGCTAGGACTCACTTGTTAATATTCTCCAATCTTCTTCTTCTCGACGCCGGGTTCGTCGTCTTCGAATGGAAGTTGTCTGGTTCGGCCACGAAGTTGACTCGTCTGGCTCCAGAAGAAGGTAGGTGTGGGGCGTAAAAAAAAATGTGCCAAGGCTCCATTGAAATGTGACTTTCAAGAGCAGGGAGCCCGGTCGTCAGAGTGGTCAGTGCAATAGTGGCGGAATGTGGTGGATGAGATGTGCCATGGCTCCTTTGAGTGTTCCATTATGAACATAATAGCCTGACACATAAGAATGTGCGCGGAGGTAGTGGAAGCCTCCGGCGGGGCGTAGTTGGTGGAGGTGGTGGAGTAGGTGTTGTGAGAGGTGGCATAGGTGGTTTGAGTGGAGGTGGATGATGGTTGCTGCTGATGCTGCTGTACGATCTTCAACTCAGTTCTTCTCCTTTACTCCCCCTTGAGATGATCTCCGTCTTTGGGATCGTCACGTCGTCCGTGGGACGAGTCTTCCTCTGGCGTTGATGGTGGTGATGGTGATGTGGTGTGGTGTTGAGTTTGGCAATCAAGTGGGATTCTCAGGAGTAGCAGCAATTGATGTTCCTCCGGGTTCAGTTTTGGACACTGGAGAGACGGAGCAGCATGTGGTGTGTGGCGTACGCGTAGGCGTGGTGGAGTGGTGTCGGTGATGGGACCTTTTCCTTCATAGATCCTCGTTGAGCGCGGCATGGAATGTGTAAGTTCCTCGCTGATCGCTATGAGTCGGGGCTCCATCACGAACGGGGCCAGACGGGGGTCACAAAGACGCTCCGTCGTCACAACATCGAAACATGTGTCCGATGTGCCGCCTGTTTGCACAGGTCAGAAAGAACCGGAGAGCCACAAAGGCTTTCCGTTCGCACGGACGATGAGACAAGCTCGTATCCGTGGCCCATCGACAGTTGTGGTGAGGGTGGCTGTCGTGGGTCTTCTGCTCTCGGTCACAAGGACGTCATCAAGCGTTCGGGCAAGTTCACGAAGAACCTGCGGTGCGTAAAGAGTGTTTGTGTCCTAGAAAGTGGAAAATTTCGGTGGGTGAGGACACTAGACTCTATGTGAGTGGAAGAGGTGCAGTGAGAGGCGGGACACTGCATGTTCAACATCAACCGTCTCCAAGTGGGGCGGTGATGGCTAACGTGGTTCCTCTTGTGCGAATGAAACAGCTATCTGCGAAAGGATAGCTGAGTGGTTGGGGGGTTAATTGCGCGGTTGGACCAGATGCCGCGACTTCTACTCGGGAAACGAACGGGTCGTCTCTTGTACCTATGGGCGAGGTCCGGGTTATGGTGAGATATGATAGAGGAGTGCGATCATCTCGTCGTTGGTTCGCAACTCCTGCAAGCGACTTACGTCATCCTCCCGAGATCGTTGATTGGATCTTTGCGTGGAGAAAGATGTCGCGCGACCTAGACCTAGACTAGAGAGGCTAGGGTAGGCTCGTTCCTGGGTTAGGATCAGGGGGGTTTCACTGATCCATGGGAACTATGGTGACGTGGCGTGATCGCGTTGAAAGGCGACCACGAGTGATGTCGACGAGGGTGGCCCAAAACTGTTGATCAGACACTTCTGAGACTCGTCAGGTGGTGGTGGTGGTGAGGGCGTAAAGAGGATCACGGTGGCTTAGGACGTCTCCATGTAGCGCACCATGGTGGAATGGATGGCAGTGGGTGGACGGTGGAGTCTGGTACATGAGATCCACATCGCCTAAGCATCGAGATTGGATGGCGCGCCCACTGATGGTTGGTTGAACTTTTGTCAACCCTTCTTTGTAGGTTCGGGTTCTGCACGGATTTGTACAGAAGTCATGATGATTGCTCGCTTCTCTGACATCCCTTCATGCACGTGGAGCAACCCGTGTAACGTGCATGATGGGGTTGGTTGCTCGCAGTGCATACCGGTCATGAATGTGGAGCAACCCATGTACCATTCATGCCGGGGGTGGTTGCTCACGTCGTGTACCAGTCATGTATGTGGAGCAACCCGGGTACCATACATGCTGGGTGTGAAATTGGCATTTGGAAATTCGGCTCCGAAAAGTTTGGGGGTGACCTAAACATTTTCTATAATGTGCCAATTACCGTCCTAGGTCGATTGTTGGGTACGGTGATCGTTGCCGCGTTTTGGATTTGCCTTCAAAATTTTACAAAAACGTCGTCTATACCGAAAAATTTGGCCCAGAAAAATTTATTTCGGAAAATTTTAAAAGTGTAAAATAGACAAAGTCCAATGGCCTTAGAAAATTTTTCTCTATCCAATGATATAAATTTTCCATTGGTAGAAAAAAATTTCCAACCCTTTTTTTTTAAAAAAAAAAACCTTATTTAATCCGAGGGGGGGCCAGAAATTTTGGTGGTAAAAAATGCTTAAGTGTATTTTTAAAGAGTGATTCTTGCAAGATTTGAAGCTAAAAGGTGTGTTTGGATCAAGTTTAAAGGTTGGGTGCAAATTTCTCGGGGGGTGCGAAAAATGATGTGTGAAAATGTGCGAGAAATGTTGTCCCGAGAAATTTCGTTGAGAGAGTGAGTCGCGAAAATTTCGAAGTTCTGGAAAATTTCGCAATTTGAAAAATTTCTCACTTTTAAAAGTTTCTCAGGTTGAAAAATTCGCGGGTTGAGAAAAAGCAGCTGTGTGAGAGAGACCGCGAAAAATCGTGAAGTGTGAACTGAGAAAGTTTCGCAACTAAAAAGTTTCTCGGATAGAAATTTCTCAGCCTGACAAAGAAAGTTTCTCGGTTTCGAATTTCTCAGCCTTAGAAAATTTTGCGGTTTCAAAATTTCGCGGTTTCAAAAAATTTCTAAACCTGAGAAAGAAAGTTTCTCGGTTTCAAAATTTCTCAGCCTTAGAAAATTTCTCGGATTGCGAAAGTTTCTCGGCCAGCGAAATTTTCTCGGCTAAGAATTTTCTCGGGAAAGAAAATTTCTCGTGCAGTGAAAGTTTCTCGGCCAGCGAAATTTTCTCGGCTAAGAATTTTCTCGGGTAAGAAAATTTCTCGGCCAAGAACAAAGCATGGGCAGCGCGACATTTACCAGAAAAATGGCTCGTTTTCGCTCATATCTCACTCAAAATCGACGAAACTTGTTCCAAAACATCAGAAAAACATTCCTAAACACATAATCAACCTTTGGGATGTCTAAAAACAACAAATCGAGGTCGAAATCGCCCAAAATCAGAGAATGGCCGAAAATAATTTTCAAGCAATTTTTCACTCAAATCTTGCTCAAAACACGCAAATCCGGTCGCGTTGGGCTCTGATACCAATTGTTGGTCCGAAATTTCACCAACAATACGACTTCGGACGGATTAAACACGCCGAATGATCGAGATTTAGGTTCGGGGCGTGTGGGGCTTGGTGGTGTTCTTGAGGAGGCTCTCTCACTCTAAAATTGTTTATTTGATCTACACACACAAGCACACCTAACTATGTGTTAGGGTTTTCCTATTTATACCACAAGTTGGTATATAATAGGTGGGCCTCTTGTGAAGGCCCATTACATGAATAACTAAGAACTAACCCAATTAAGAACTAGCCCTAAGTTTAATAAAGCAAATCAACAAAGATAATACAATGAAATTGAATACTACAAAATATTTCCTAACAACATGAAACGTTAGCAAAAAAGTATAAGGGAAGTAGCAAATATATTATCTAGGTCTCAGGAGAAAATCGCTAGTCTCGAGTCAGAAATAAGAAGCTCTATTACAAAAATAGAAGAACTTACTAAGAGCTCAAAAATTTGCGAGACTACGAAGCCTCAAATAGAGCAGCATAACTTAAAAATTAAGGAACTAGAAGATAGGCTAGAGAACAACTATAATGTTTGATTAGGATTCTAAACGAGAAAGCTATCCTCAATTGCAGGTTAACGGATGCTACAACAATGGTCACTAACCTAGGAGCTTTAGAAAAATCTAATGCAAAAGTTAGTGATGTTACTAAAGATTTTGATGCCTGTAAAGCCGTCAAACTAACGGTGGAAAAATAAATATGCTCTCTTAGGCGACGAACGTAAGAAGTTATACGTAAAAAAGTTAAGAAATTAGACGATCTTCTTACGCGAAGGGGACAAATTGAACAGACCATATTCCTAAATCAACCCAAGGATATAGAATTCTATAATCCCAACCCTTGTACATAAAAGAAGAAAGAAGCTTACGATATAGAATATATGGGTTTAGGCGGAAACGCTCTTATGAACTTTACTAAAGCAAACGTTCTAGGTGCTTTACGGTTAGTTAAGAGAAGAGCCAAACATAGGGTCCAAATCCCCTTCGACTATAAAGAATTAAATGACAGCTACAAATCTAGAGAAATACCCTTGACGCGTGTCTGTGATTTAGTTCAACCTCTTGAACCTCAAACTGAAATCGAGGAAGTCAAACATGAGAATTCTGAAAATTCTCCGTACAAACCTCCTATCGTGAAGCAGATAGAGGAACTACAAGCTAAATTAGACAAAGAAAGAGAGAATTTCGAAGTGGAAAAAGAAAAATTCCTAAAGAAGATCGAAAATCTAACAGCCTCCTCGACCTCCCAAATTATTTCTCACGTATCTCCCTCACTTGAAAATAAAATTCTGAAAGGCGTGAACAAAGAAAAGTTGCCCTCTCCTAATCCAAAATCCAAGAATAATATTTCTAAAAATATTATTTCTAATCTTATCTCTACACCGTCTACATGGAGCGTAGTAACAGAGCCTAAGGAGTCGATGGGGAGAGTGTCAAGAATAAAAATAGAGAAGGAACGTGTAGATTTAAATACTTCCGATGTCCGACATTCTTCTGTAAAAATAAAAGACACTCGTAGAAATAAAAGAGACATTTCTTCACTATAAATAATTGCTTCTACATGCTCTCTCTCCAGCCTACAAATTTTAGAAGCACGAATTCGAAATTGGTTCTACTTCAGAAATTAAAAATAATCATTCTAAGACAAATGCGGAAAGGTTGACTTGTAGGAAACAAGTTCCAGCCATCAAGAAAGCTTATGGCGCTATTCATTCATGTTCTCATCTAAGGTATCCCGTAAAGATCCAATCCCCAAAACACCTCAGGAGACTATCCAATGAAAAGATCTTTTCCACGCTGCAGCATACTAAGACATTTGTTCGTGCTGAAATTAATCTTCCCTGCCAGGTACATCCCACTTGGGTTCCTAAATCACCGCCTAAGAAGATGTAAGGCAATAAGGCTAAGTCTCCTACAAAGGCTAAACTCGAAGTTACTTCTTCGAAAGTAACATGGGTCGCTAAAACTCCTATTAGTAAAAATTTAGGAACTATATCTGAACCAAACATAAATCTGCTAATCCGAGAGGACCCATTTTTAAGTGGGTACCGAAAGCTCTCTAATTTGTTTTTGTAGATCCATCATGTGTGGTACCTCAACGCTGGTTGCTCCACACACATGACGGGAAACCAAGAGCTGCTGAGCATTTACCAAGACCGACTAAATGGGAAAGTCAATTTCAGAAACAACGATTCAGCCCCTATTCTGGGACTCGGGGACATTATTCTGAATAATATGACTATCAGAGATATCTCATACGTCGAAGGCCTCCGCCATAACCTGTTCAGCATAGGCCAGTTCTGCGACAAAGGATTCCAGATGGTCTTCCTTGCTGATCGGTTCAGAATTTTGGACAGTCAGGACAAAGAACTCCTTCAAGGACTTCGCAAGTCAAATCTTTACACGATTAACCTGACGTCCGTGCGGCCTTCAACAGCTGTTTGCCTCATCTCTCAGACGATAATTCAGAGGAACAACTTATGGCATCAGAACATGTCTCATCTCAACATCAAAGCTCTTTAACGTCTTTCAATGGAAAAGTTGGTTCACGGTCTTCCAACTAAAGTATTGCAGAAAGAGCACCAGTGTTTGGCATGTCAACTAAGAAAAATGAAGCGAGCATCTCATCACGATAAGTTAGTTGCTTCTACTTCACGTCCTCTGGAACTCCTTCATATGGATCTCTGTGGACATATGCAAACACAGAGTATCAACGGACGTAAGTACGTACTAGTCATTGTCGATGACTTTTCTCGCTACATGGACGAAGTTCCCCCGAACAAAGGATGAGACAGGGGACTTGATTGTGAATGTTGGAACTGAACCCAGAATTCAGTACAACAGACTATCCAAATCATCCGAACAAACAATGGAACTGAGTTCAAGAACAAGTATCTCAGTGAATTTTATCAGAAACTTGGGATCAGTCGGCAATTCTCCGCCGCAAAGATGCCTCAACAAAATGGCATAGTTGAAAGGAAAAACAGAACTCAAGTGGAAGACGCGCATACAATGTTAATTCATTCCGCCTTCCACACTTCCTTTGTGCTGAAGCATTAAATACTGTATCTTTCACTCAAATAGAACGGTATTTCACAAGCGCTTTAATAAGACTCCGTACGAGATCATTAACAAGCGAATACCCAACATTTCCTTCTTCGAGGACTTCGGTAGCAAGTGCTTTGTGGCGAACGACAGGGAGCAACATCCCAAGTTCGACCCTAAAGCATTCGTCTACTTTTGTGGGATATTCTTCAAATTATAAAGCTCACCGAGTATACATCAAGTCCAACCGTACAATCGAAAGCTACTTTTGTCGCTAATTTGGTCTAGTCTGTCTGCTTTGATTAATTTGCTATATTTTCTATGAGCTCACATATGTTTTCTAGGTACTATCGGTCGAAGCCACAACACCGCTCAGCGTGACCCCGCCTCACGCTCGCCCGTTCGTCAAAGGCGACGCGGCCCCCCGCCGACACTGCTAGAAGCCATGACCAATTTACTGGCGAGGCTCAAACGGCACGGTATACCAGGCTGAAGGCCATGGAGTTCATCCCCATGGACCAGATCGACTACGATACGCTGGCTAAGCACCACATCGACCAGCAAGTCGCGCAGTACCTCTCACTCAGTGGATGGACCACTTTCTTCAACGTCGACGAACCGGCGTACAAGGAACTCACCTTGGAGTTCCTGTCCACCTTCTCTCACTAGGAGTACGGCGTCAGCAAAATCAACTTCCGGGCATTCAACGAAGAACATATAGTGAAGGTTGATGACTTTTGCCATGCACTTGGAGTACCCATACCATTTTTCGGGCACGACGGACCATTCCCGAACCTCTACTAGACGCTCTAATTTTAGCGACCGGGAGGTCGACTGGCTTGCTGGGCTGACATGGCCCGACCAGACGAGCCAGAATACAGCCCGAAGACCTCGACGGCGTCCGTGCTTAGGAGCCCAGGACTAGGGGTGGGCGTTCGGTACAAACCGTACCAAAATTTCGGTTAACCGAAATTTCGGTTCGACGATTTGAAGAACTGAATATCGAACCGAACTCAATTCGGTCGGTTCGGTAATACCGAAAAAATTTCGGTTTTTTCGGTTATTTACCGAAAATACCGAGGTTCAAGAAAAAAAACTGAATTTCGTCTCTTAATGCGGGATGTCGGAGGGAAGCCCATCAGGCCGGCGCGGCCGAAGAACGTGGCGACAAACATGGTGTGCGGCCCTGGCTATCGGCGGTTTCGATTCACTGCAAGCACGCGCAGAGTCGCCGTTGCTGCTCATTCTTTTCCTAATCGAAGCGAGACCCCTGTTTTCTGGGAAGATCGATATGAGGACTGAGGTTGCGGTTTGATTGTAGATAAGATTTATTGAGGAAGAAGATTAGAGAAGATTAAGGAAATAAGGTTGCTGACTGCGGTTTGATTCCATCGTGTAGATGAAGAACATTAAAGTAAACCCTAAATTGAATCTCATAGTGGGCTTTTGGGCTGTGCATTTAAAATATTATAATTATTGCCTAGCCCATTTCGGGCCTACAAAACATATAACTAATAAATTAAATATATATTATTTTAAATTCAGTAATTCGGTATACCGAAAATACCGAACCAAAAAATTTGTACCGAACCGAAATACCGAATTTTTTCGGTTCGGTTTGTACCGAAATTTCGGTTTTTCGGTAAATCTGTTCGGTAAACCGAACTGTGCCCACCCCTACCCAGGACTGCGCTACAACCACCGCCCCCTCACGACCTCGCTCACACCGAGGGGCGAGTCGCACGGACCAATCACCCTCCGTGATCTCTTTTACCAAACTAAGATGCAGCGAGGCGAACGGGGACTACGACTGTGGCCAGCGAACGCACCCGAGATGGAGGTAGTCAGCGGGCGCAACCCCTTGAACGAGGAAATGCTCGTGAATATGAAGATGCTCGTGAAGGTGCCCACATGGACTCGCACGAACAAGGTGTACGTCCGGCACGAGATGTATCGTGCCAGACGGACCACGTCGACGTCCCCGCTGACCAGCTCAACATCGATGGCCCTTACCCAGTGGAGACAGAGATGACCGCCAGGCCTTCTTATTCCTCCGGCTACCATCATGGCGAGTCATCCGACATCACCCCCTACGCGTCGACAGCGGACCTCGAAGCACTGCGCCAAGACATGATGCGCATGAACGCCGACGCGATGTGCTATAACGAAGAGACCCCACGGCGCCAACAGGAGCACGAGCGCCGAAACGAAGAAGTCCACCGTCGGTACCAAGAAGAGCTAGAGCGCTATAACCAGGCCTTACAAGCCATGGACACCGTCGGTACCAAGAAGTCCACCCTCGCCGCCGCCACCACCACCTTAGTGACTTTTGCTTTTCTTCTCTAGAAGTTTCGTTTGGTTGAGTAGTCGTGTGTGTTTATTACTATTTTCTTTCTTAATTATAACTATGTTTATAGTTAATCTATGACCCTCTTGTTGCGTCTATTCTCTCTCTAGCTAGGCCAGGATACGCATAACGAGTTACAGCACGACCTTCAGGCGTACAGTCACGACCACTTGAGAGTTATTGTTTCAGTGTATGATTTGATGTTCTTCTCTACTATTCGTGAAATGACTCGTCCCTTACTTGATCGTTTTCTGAAATGACTCGATCCCTTGCATAAGCCTGCCCATAACCCTTTGGCAAGATATAGGTTTTGGTAATAAGTATCCCTAGCTACACGGCATTTGTTGTGACGATGTATTCTTTGCGACAAAAGCCAACCCTAATGTTTTTAGTGATTAAGGGCAGTGCACAAAAGTAGAGCGTAACTAAAGTGAAAGGGCAGAAAATGAAAGGGAACTGAGTCGAGAGGGTCCGGCAGAAAAGTCAAGGATTTGAGAGCAAGAACGTTGAGTTTTATGTTGGAGCATGTGACTGGAGATTTAATCATGCTAGGTTCTTTGATATTTTTCGCTTACGTGTCCTAGCTCTAGATTACGTTTTCATTACATGCTTGTCGCTTCATGATTGTTCGACCCGTTTCGACCTGAAAAGACCCTCAGATTTATGCTTGCCACTTAAAGTAGTAGAGATGCGATTAGCTTGCAAGTTCATGGTAGGGGTGAGACTCGTGCACGATGAGCGATTCACTCTATGCTAGCCTATACACCGAGTGATTTTGAGCGGATCCCTGTGAGGTATGAGTCTCGCTTGGCAGTGCGAAGGAAGTTTAGGTCGACAAGTGCAAGTCATTAGTGTGATGTCCATGATTGTTTGCTTGATTCCATTTCGTGCTTTCTTGCTTTGATGATAAATTGCGAACAATTGTGCCATCATCTCGATTCGATGCCATTTCTAACTTCTAATTTACTTTCGGACAAGCAAATGCTTAAGTGTGGTGAGGTTTGATAAACGTATTGTAGTACGTTTATCGAAGTATTTAATTGGCTCATAATAGAGTTTTCGTAGTCATTTTATGCAATTATTAACCATATTTCTGCTTATTTTTGTATTATAAGGCCTTAGGACGAGTTTGGGGCGACAAGGAGCGAAAACGAGGAAAAACGGCGCGAAGACGATTAAAACTGGTGTATGTCACGGCCGTGACACGTAGCGTACGCGGCCGTGACAACGGACAGAAGCAGCCAACGACTTAGTCATGGCCGTGACTTCTATTGCACGTGGTCGTGACGTTGCAGTGAGCGAGGAGTCCAAGCTGGTGATCGTCACGGCCGTGACAATGTATGCATTAGGCCGTGACCATGGGCAGAGAGTTGGAGCTAAGTTGGTGACGGCCGTGACACTTCAAGCACTAGGCTGTGACGTTTGGCAGTTCTAAGATCAGTATGTCACGGCCGTGACGCTTGGTGCACTTGGCCGTGACACTTGGCAGAAATCGCGAGAAGTAAAACGACGACTGTCACGGCCGTGACGGCCCATGTCCCAGGCCATGACCGTTACGAAAATCAATATACAAGCCCAATTCAACACAGAAAAAGGGGATACTTACCAGATATCAACCTAAATCTTCCAGAGACGAAAAAGAGCCTTAAAGAACACAGAAATACATCTAGGAGCATGAGAGACGGATCAACGACGCAAGTACGCCCAATTGAACGAAGAACGAAGATTCATCACGCTAGCATCCCTAATTCGCCAGTATTCAAGATCATGCGTCTTCCTTCTCTGTTCTCTATTTCTTTCGTTGTTTTCCCGTCTATTATGAGTAGCTAAATTCCCTATGTATTTGGGATTAGATGAACGCTGGGTTATTTCGAATTTAAGACATGTTTATCGTGACTTGCGTATTCTGACTATTTATCGTTCTATGAATTTGTTTCTTCGCTTTAATATGTCTATTTGTTAAGGTGAATGAATAGAAAATTTAGCGGCAGCTAAACAACGATTAGGCCGTTCTTAGAAAATATGATTCGAGTATAGGGCGAAAGCAAATACTCGATCCTCGCCGTTAGTAATTACTGAATTTTAGATCTGGCGAGCGTCTAGGGCGACAGCAAATTCGTGAGTGGGTAGGAACATTACTGCGATCTAGTCAAGAATCCCGTAGGCACGATATTTCATTGTCTTATGCGATAATACCTAGCGGGATTCGAATCCCGAGCACATATTTATTATCCGGAAGCTCTATTACCAGTTTTAGGCGTGTTCTTTGAATCTCCAGTTGATTTAGGAGTAATCTGTAAGGGTAGTTCGTAATACCATCTGCACTTTATTTAGGCTAAATATCGAGTCGATAGGTCACTACTAGAACTCAGTTTATTCCTCGTGTTCGATACTCGTTTACTCACTTTACCGCACTACACACGATAGGTCCACTGCCTATCGCACGTTGGTGATAGTAATCAGGTATTCGTTTTATATTATCACTTGTCGCACTTTTCAGTAGTACACCACGTGTAGATCAACGGTTTACACCCCGTCATGGTGCCTGTAGGACCCCGGTCCCTGCAAGTTAGGTCGGCCAATAAAATTTCGTATATGATCTAAGTGATTGTGTGACTATTTGCATACATGATATATGCTTACGTGATCTTACGATTTTCGTTCTTACGTGCTACGTGAAATTCGTGCAAATACGTGACAATAATATGTGCCCACGATGACCCGAATTCATGAGAGGGATTTTCGAAAATAATAAGAAAAAGGAAGATGCACTTGATAAATGGACTAAGAATTTATTATTAGTGGGCTAGAACTCAATTTAGGCCCAAAGCCAAGCAAGTTGGGAGACAAATTCCCTAATTCAAGGAAACCCACGCCTTATCCACCATAAACTAAGAAATATCTAACCAAGAAAATAATTGAAACTTCCTAAACACACCCAAGAAACCCACGAAAGAAGAAGCAACGAAGAAGTCGAAGCAAGGCACAAAGCAACACCCTCAAAACCGCTTGGGAATTCGAAGTTAGTAAGTTAAACACCCTCCTTAAGCTATTAATTCTTTATCTTGGAAGTAGTTAAGAGCATTAAAAGGCGTTAAATGCAAGTGGTTGGAGAAAACCACGAGAAACCCTAAAATGCCGAGCTTGGGTTAGTTCTAAGGATTTTCGTGTGGGCAAATATGGAGTTGGATAGTTTGTTAGGTGATCTAGAACTTAGAATGATAGGAAGAACAAGCCATGAAACTAATTTCGCGGGATGAAGGATGAAGCAGATGATAAATGTCGAGATGCTAGTAAATGTCGAAATAATAGATAAAAATGTCGACTTATCATGAATTGAGGTGTTTAGGTAAATGTCGAACTAAATGTCGACATTAAGGTCGAGCTCAATGTCGAATTGGATAAAATGTCGAGATGATAAGGTAGAATGTCGGAACTTTATTAGGAGAAATGTCGAGTTCAAAGAAATCGGTACAAATGTCGAACTAGAGGAAAATGTCGAGAGCAACGAAAAATGTCGAGAGCCGAGGTAAAAATGTCGAAACCGTGTTAGAGAAGATGCCGAGATCTTTACATGTCATATATCGACATTTAGATATAAGAAATGTCGAGATCCACCTATAAGAGATGTCGAGGCACAATGTCGAATGATAGCTAAAATGCCGAGCTTCACAAAATGTCGAGACCCAAGACAAAAATGTCGACATGTTGAATAAGATGTCGACTTAGCATGTCGATATTTTACACTATAAATGTCGAGACCTTCACATAAGTATATCGAGATTTAAGGTTAATGATGTGTCGAATGATAGGATGCCGAATAAAATGTCGAGAAGCTATGGCAAAATGTCGAGACCTCTAATTGAAATATATGTCGAATTCTTAAATCATTTAAAAGTCGTGTCCTTTCACCTAGGCGAAATGTCGAGTGGAAATTGGGCATGAAATGTCGAAATACATGATTGAAATTTATGTCGACATCTTATGTACTAAAATGACGAGGTAAATGTCGAAACCCTAAAAATGCCGAAGTGTTAAGAAAAGATGTCGAGATATCCCAAAAGTAAAATGTCGAAACGTTAAACAGGGAATGTCGAACTGTTAGGATAAATGTCGAACGATAGATATAATGTCGAGCCAAATGTCGATATTAAATTCAGGATCAAAATGTCGATATCTTTAAACAATTCGAAATGTCGAAGTTAAGAAAATACCGAAATCTTCACATACAATATTAAGTAAAATATTTCAACACATTTCAAGTACATAGATAACTAATATTTTAGAAAATGCACTGACATAATAATTTTATGATTAAGGTCGAAAATTAGGAATTTCGCCGAACCAGTAACGGTTATTCTACGGACTCCAGGTAAGTAGAAATTCAACTACGACACGTAATTTGCCTGCGTCCAATTATGTGAATTACATGCTCGTGTATCTTCTATGAAATGCGTACGTATGAGAGGATTGAATTCTATGCATGATAGTATGATTTGCATATGTATATGTGCATAACATGAGCATTTGCACGCATGAGTATGGAGTAAGGAGCGAGGCATGAGTGTGCATAAGATCGTCTGTGTGCGATGTATATTCGCCGATATTGGCGTTTGTGTCGACTCGAATGAAGAGTCACGGCTTCCCTTATGCAGCCTTTAAGGCCTGAATAAGAGGCTGGGTACATACCCCGTACGATAAGGCCTGAATAAGAGGCTGGGTACATACCCCGTACGATAAGGCCTGAGTAAGAGGCTGGGTACATACCCCGTACGATAAGGCCTGAATAAGAGACTGGGTAAATACCCCGTACAATAAGACGTAATAAGAGGCTGGGGAAACGAAAGCCGAGGGCCCGTCAGAAATAAGAGTATAAGAAATAAGAGTATAAGAAAAAGAGTAAGAGCGAAAGAAAAGAGTACGATTAAGAGAAAAAGAGTACGAGCGTTAGAAAACGACGACGTGGATTGTCGTCCGCTAGGACACGTCCATTCATGCATAACTTCTGCTTACTGAGCCTCGGTGGCTCATTATTTGTGTTACGTGTTGTAGGTACTGACGATCACGGTACGTGATCTGACTTTTACGCGAGGCCGATCTTTTGACGCAGTCCGACCGCTTTTGAGGTGGGAGTGTGTGTATGGATGACGACCTGTGAAGGCCGGGCGTATAGGGAGCTTTCGGCTGCACACACACACGTACACTTGTATTTTGTAGACAAGGGCATGATGATGTCGAATGATGTATAACATTCTTTTGGCATGTATAAAAAAAAAAAAAAAAAAAAAAAAATTTCTGCATGCATTTTTAAAATGAAAAATTTTATTCGCATTTTTACGTATTCGCACGATCACCAAAGCATTTACACTTAGAATTAGAACGGAATACGAGAGCGGGACGACGGGTCCTGACAGAGTGGTATCAGAGCTTCGGTCACAGGTCCTGCAGACTGTCCATACACACACACTCAAAAGCGCGGAAACGGCCTTGCTTGTAAGTACGATGCGATGTGAATTTATTGTATGGTTTGATTTATTGGCCTTAGGAATTATCAGGATAGGTTGAGAAAATGGTAAGACTTAGAGGAGAAGGAAGCAGGGAATCTGATCAGGGTAGGGACACTAATAACCCCCCTGACAGTCGGGATGCTACCATACTGCAGCTGACTGAACTGGTCCGGCAACAATCGGCCCAGATTCAGCAGCTGATCCAGCAAAATGCTGGTGGGCAACCAGCCAACTTACCTCCCCCACCGGAACGAATTGAGATGATCGGGGAGAGGTTCAGAAAGCTCAATCCTCCACTGTTCGAGGATGCTGCAGACCCTACCTCCGCTGAAGACTGGCTAAGGACGCTGGAGAACATGTTCCAGCATAGCCGCACACCCGAAGCGGAAAAGGTCATGTGCGCTGCCTACCTGCTAAGGGGGAGCGCCGGACACTGGTGGGACACCGTCTCAGCCATCGAAAATCCACTAACGATGAGTTGGGATCGGTTTAAGGAGATTTTCCGAGGAAAGTACTACACCGCCCCGGTCAGAGCCCAAAGGATGAACGAATTCATCAACCTCCGCCAAGGATCCATGACAGTGGCGGAGTACATCAGGAAGTTCGAGCAGCTTTCAAGGTTCGCTGCTCATATGGTCAGCACAGACGCGCTCAAGGTCGAGCGGTTCATAGAAGGACTGAAACCTGAGTTATATCGGGATGTAAGTATGGCGGGTGTGCAAGGGGCCACGTATGCACAAGTGGCTGAGAGAGCGCTCGTGGCGGAGCAGGCCGAGTCTAGAATAGCTCGCGCCCAGGAAGCTAAGCGTAAATTCGCACAAGGGCCGCAGGGAAGCGGAAGTAATCCGAAACGGCAACTCGTGGCCCAGGAAGGGAAACAGGGGCCTCAATATCGACCTGGACCACCCCCACAGTTCAAGCCCAATCAGGGTAGGCCCCAGCTGGATCTACCCGTATGCCCGAAATGCGCACGGAGACACTCGGGAGTCTGCAACTCCCAGAACGCCGTTTGCTACAAGTGTGGCAAGACGGGCCATTATTCGAGGGCATGTCCGGAAGATGGATCCGGAAGCCAAGCTAGGAACCCAGTAGAACCTCCAAGGGTACCGGCCAGGGTCTACACCATAACCTCCGAAGAAGCAGAAAATAACCCGGCCGTGGTGACAGGTACCCTCCTCGTTTACCAGACCCCCACATGCATACTAGTCGACTCAGGGGCGACCCATTCATTCGCGTCTACTAAGTATGTCGCGAGGGTAGGAGTCACGCCTCACCGAGCTGAGTGCGAATTTAGGGTAACAGTTCCGAACGGGAATTCCACCCAAACCAATCAGGTTTTACGGGATTGTCCAATAGTAATCGGGGACAAAGAACTGCCCACAGACCTCCTAATAATTCCCATGAATGATTATGAGGTAATCCTTGGAATGGATTGGCTGTCAAAGTACGGAGCTGTCATAGACTGCCACCGCAAGATAGTCACCCTCAACGTAGGCGGAGATGAACCCCTTAAGTTCGTAGGAACTAGTAAAGGGACCATGATCTCTAGAATATCAGCGTTGAAAGCTCAGCGACTGATCAAATCGGGGTGCGAAGCCTATCTGGTATTCGCTATCAAGTCGGAAGAGAACGCCTCCCCGAAACTCGAGGAAGTACCAATAGTTAAGGACTTCCCCGACGTATTTCCCGAAGAGTTACCGGGACTACCGCCCGAACGGGAAATAGAGTTCGTTATAGATCTGGTACCTGGAGCGGCACCAGTATCTAAGACGCCCTATCGGCTAGCACCGACGGAGATGAAGGAATTAAAGGATCAACTCGACGAACTCATGCAGAAGGAGTTCATACAGCCGAGTTTCTCTCCTTGGGGAGCGCCGGTGCTATTCGTGAAAAAGAAAGATGGATCCATGAGACTGTGCATAGACTACAGGGAGTTGAACAAGTTGACGATCAAGAACAAGTACCCACTCCCTAGGATAGACGATCTATTCGATCAACTGCAAGGTACAACGGTCTTCTCCAAGATCGACTTAAGATCGGGCTATCACCAACTAAGGATCCGGAAAGAAGACGTCCCGAAGACGGCCTTTAGTACCCGTTATGGCCACTACGAATTTCTGGTGATGCCATTCGGGTTGACTAATGCGCCCGCAGCCTTTATGGATTTAATGAACCGGGTGTTCAAGCCATACTTAGATAGGTCTGTCATCGTCTTCATAGATGACATCCTAGTCTACTCGAAAACGAAGGAGGAGCACGAAGAACACCTGAGGGAAGTTCTAGGAATACTACGGGAGAAACAACTATACGCCAAGTTCAAGAAGTGCGAATTTTGGCTCGACCAAGTCGCCTTCTTAGGGCACATAGTATCAGGAGAAGGAATCTCAGTGGACCCGAAGAAGATAGAAGCTATTAGCAATTGGCCCAGGCCGACGAACGTGACGGAAATACGAAGCTTCCTCGGTCTGGCAGGATACTATAGGAAGTTCATAAAGGACTTCTCGAAGATAGCATCAACACTGACGAGGCTGACCAAGAAGAATACGCCTTTTCAGTGGACCGTAGAATGTGAACGGAGCTTCCAAGAGCTGAAGGAAAGGCTTACGACGGCCCCAGTTCTCACAATCCCATCGGGAGCAGGAGGGTTTACCGTTTATAGCGATGCGTCGAAGAACGGGTTGGGGTGTGTGCTAATGCAGAATGGGAATGTGGTAGCATACGCCTCTCGTCAACTAAAGGAGTACGAGAAGAATTACCCGACGCACGACCTAGAACTGGCGGCAGTGGTCTTTGCTCTCAAGATCTGGAGGCATTACCTCTATGGAGAACGGTGTGAGATATACACCGACCACAAGAGCCTCAAGTACTTCTTTACACAAAAGGAGTTAAATATGAGGCAGAGGAGGTGGTTAGAGTTAGTTAAGGATTACGACTGTGTAATCAACTACCACCCAGGCAAGGCGAACATAGTAGCCGATGCCTTAAGCCGAAAAGCAGTTAGTGCAGAACTGCAACTGCTAGAGGTAGAAATTGTAAGGTTAGGCGAAGTCGAGGCGCAGCTAGCGGCCTTAACGTTGCAACCGACACTGCTGGAGCAGATCAAGACAGCGCAAGGAGCAGACGAGTTGTATGCGAAGACCAAGGAGGCACTACCGGGACAACCGACTGGAGACCTTATGATACGGGGAGACGAACGATTATACTTCAAGAACCGGTTGTACGTGCCAGACGACGCCGAACTACGACGGCTAATAATGACAGAAGCACATACTACGGCGTACTCGGTACATCCAGGAGCAACGAAGATGTACCGAGATCTCAAGGAAAACTACTGGTGGCCAGGCATGAAAAAGGACATCGCGACCTTCGTGAGTCAATGCCTGACATGCCAGCAGATTAAGGCCGAGCATCAAAGGCCGGCGGGAACCCTACAACCGTTATCCATTCCAGAATGGAAATGGGATAACATTACAATGGATTTCGTAGTAGGGCTGCCGAGGAACACGAAGGGGCACGATGCGATTTGGGTGATTGTCGACAGACTCACTAAGTCCGCCCACTTCCTACCTATTAGCACGACATTTTCCATGGAACGGTACGCGGAGCTCTATATTCAAGAAATAGTGCGACTGCACGGCGTTCCATCCTCAATAGTCTCGGATCGCGACTCCAGATTTCTATCGAAATTCTGGACGAGTTTGCAAAAGGCAATGGGAACGAAGCTATCTTTTAGTACCGCCTACCATCCACAAACGGACGGTCAATCCGAGCGAACTATTCAGACGCTGGAGGATATGCTCCGAGCGTGCGTACTCGATTTCAAAGGAAATTGGAGTAGGTACCTTCCACTAATCGAGTTCTCCTATAATAATAGCTACCACGTCACCATTGGGATGGCACCGTACGAAGCGCTATACGGGCGTAGGTGCAGATCCCCAGTACATTGGGACGAGGTTGGTGAAAGAGCAATGTTAGGTCCTGACATCGTACGAGAAATGACGGAAGCCATTACCACCATACGGGAAAGAATGCAAATAGCACAAAGTCGACAGAAAAGCTACGCCGACCGAAGACGCCGACCGTTGGAATTTGAGGAAGGCGATATGGTGTTTGTTAAGGTATCGCCGATGAAGGGCGTAAAGAGGTTCGGGAAGAAAGGAAAGCTAAGCCCTAGATATATCGGTCCATTTAGGATACTGAAGAGGGTTGGCGAGGTGGCATACCAATTAGAACTGCCAGCCTCGTTATCGCAAGTGCATGACGTGTTCCACGTCTCGACACTGCGAAAATACATAGCCGACCCGAACCACGTTCTAGGAAATGAATCTCTACATCAACAATTGAAACCGGATCTAAGCTACGAAGAGACCCCGGTGGAGATATTGATGTACGAGACCAAAAGACTTAGGAACAAAGACATTCCTTTAGTAAAAGTGTTGTGGCGGAACCAATCCACGGAAGAAGCCACATGGGAACGGGAGGACGAAATGCGAATTCGTTACCCTGAGCTGTTTCACACGGGCTGATTTCGGGGCGAAATCCTCCTTAAGGGGGGGAGGATGTAGGACCCCGGTCCCTGCAAGTTAGGTCGGCCAATAAAATTTCGTATATGATCTAAGTGATTGTGTGACTATTTGCATACATGATATATGCTTACGTGATCTTACGATTTTCGTTCTTACGTGCTACGTGAAATTCGTGCAAATACGTGACAATAATATGTGCCCACGATGACCCGAATTCATGAGAGGGATTTTCGAAAATAATAAGAAAAAGGAAGATGCACTTGATAAATGGACTAAGAATTTATTATTAGTGGGCTAGAACTCAATTTAGGCCCAAAGCCAAGCAAGTTGGGAGACAAATTCCCTAATTCAAGGAAACCCACGCCTTATCCACCATAAACTAAGAAATATCTAACCAAGAAAATAATTGAAACTTCCTAAACACACCCAAGAAACCCACGAAAGAAGAAGCAACGAAGAAGTCGAAGCAAGGCACAAAGCAACACCCTCAAAACCGCTTGGGAATTCGAAGTTAGTAAGTTAAACACCCTCCTTAAGCTATTAATTCTTTATCTTGGAAGTAGTTAAGAGCATTAAAAGGCGTTAAATGCAAGTGGTTGGAGAAAACCACGAGAAACCCTAAAATGCCGAGCTTGGGTTAGTTCTAAGGATTTTCGTGTGGGCAAATATGGAGTTGGATAGTTTGTTAGGTGATCTAGAACTTAGAATGATAGGAAGAACAAGCCATGAAACTAATTTCGCGGGATGAAGGATGAAGCAGATGATAAATGTCGAGATGCTAGTAAATGTCGAAATAATAGATAAAAATGTCGACTTATCATGAATTGAGGTGTTTAGGTAAATGTCGAACTAAATGTCGACATTAAGGTCGAGCTCAATGTCGAATTGGATAAAATGTCGAGATGATAAGGTAGAATGTCGGAACTTTATTAGGAGAAATGTCGAGTTCAAAGAAATCGGTACAAATGTCGAACTAGAGGAAAATGTCGAGAGCAACGAAAAATGTCGAGAGCCGAGGTAAAAATGTCGAAACCGTGTTAGAGAAGATGCCGAGATCTTTACATGTCATATATCGACATTTAGATATAAGAAATGTCGAGATCCACCTATAAGAGATGTCGAGGCACAATGTCGAATGATAGCTAAAATGCCGAGCTTCACAAAATGTCGAGACCCAAGACAAAAATGTCGACATGTTGAATAAGATGTCGACTTAGCATGTCGATATTTTACACTATAAATGTCGAGACCTTCACATAAGTATATCGAGATTTAAGGTTAATGATGTGTCGAATGATAGGATGCCGAATAAAATGTCGAGAAGCTATGGCAAAATGTCGAGACCTCTAATTGAAATATATGTCGAATTCTTAAATCATTTAAAAGTCGTGTCCTTTCACCTAGGCGAAATGTCGAGTGGAAATTGGGCATGAAATGTCGAAATACATTATTGAAATTTATGTCGACATCTTATGTACTAAAATGACGAGGTAAATGTCGAAACCCTAAAAATGCCGAAGTGTTAAGAAAAGATGTCGAGATATCCCAAAAGTAAAATGTCGAAACGTTAAACAGGGAATGTCGAACTGTTAGGATAAATGTCGTACGATAGATATAATGTCGAGCCAAATGTCGATATTAAATTCAGGATCAAAATGTCGATATCTTTAAACAATTCGAAATGTCGAAGTTAAGAAAATACCGAAATCTTCACATACAATATTAAGTAAAATATTTCAACACATTTCAAGTACATAGATAACTAATATTTTAGAAAATGCACTGACATAATAATTTTATGTTTAAGGTCGAAAATTAGGAATTTCGCCGAACCAGTAACGGTTATTCTACGGACTCCAGGTAAGTAGAAATTCAACTACGACACGTAATTTGCCTGCGTCCAATTATGTGAATTACATGCTCGTGTATCTTCTATGAAATGCGTACGTATGAGAGGATTGAATTCTATGCATGATAGTATGATTTGCATATGTATATGTGCATAACATGAGCATTTGCACGCATGAGTATGGAGTAAGGAGCGAGGCATGAGTGTGCATAAGATCGTCTGTGTGCGATGTATATTCGCCGATATTGGCGTTTGTGTCGACTCGAATGAAGAGTCACGGCTTCCCTTATGCAGCCTTTAAGGCCTGAATAAGAGGCTGGGTACATACCCCGTACGATAAGGCCTGAATAAGAGGCTGGGTAAATACCCCGTACAATAAGACGTAATAAGAGGCTGGGGAAACGAAAGCCGAGGGCCCGTCAGAAATAAGAGTATAAGAAATAAGAGTATAAGAAAAAGAGTAAGAGCGAAAGAAAAGAGTACGATTAAGAGAAAAAGAGTACGAGCGTTAGAAAACGACGACGTGGATTGTCGTCCGCTAGGACACGTGCATTCATGCATAACTTCTGCTTACTGAGCCTCGGTGGCTCATTATTTGTGTTACGTGTTGTAGGTACTGACGATCACGGTACGTGATCTGACTTTTACGCGAGGCCGATCTTTTGACGCAGTCCGACCGCTTTTGAGGTGGGAGTGTGTGTATGGATGACGACCTGTGAAGGCCGGGCGTATAGGGAGCTTTCGGCTGCACACACACACGTACACTTGTATTTTGTAGACAAGGGCATGATGATGTCGAATGATGTATAACATTCTTTTGGCATGTATAAAAAAAAAAAAAAAAAAAAAAAAAAAATTTCTGCATGCATTTTTAAAATGAAAAATTTTATTCGCATTTTTACGTATTCGCACGATCACCAAAGCATTTACACTTAGAATTAGAACGGAATACGAGAGCGGGACGACGGGTCCTGACAGTGCCTTTGTAGAAATAGCTATATTCTCATTTATCTACATCAAATATAACTCGCTTTCAACTCGAGTAGTACAATGCACGCTCATACCTCAAAATACTCAATATAATTTGTGCGTGCACATGATCATGCTGCATGAATAATGCGACAAATAATAATAATTTCCAAGCAGTTGCATGTAACAGATAATTCACATACCACATATTCATCGAAGCAGTTAGTCAGGTAACATAACACATATAAATCAATTTATGTGTTGTAGGTGAAATTTTCACTTACCTGTCGTCCGAGCTAATACACTCACTGCTTCCTGAATTTCCTTATTAGTCGACCATTTAACAAAATTATTATAATATCAGTATAATACCAAAATTAAATAATTCTGTAAAAGTAAACTTTTTAACCTATACCAATTTATTTGAAATCTCTTAATTGCTCGACTCTAACCCACGTCGAGCATCTCCACATTCGGTCAATTCTCAATACATTAAGGTCCACTTTCGATCGATTCTATGTAAATTTAACCTTATGTGTATATAGCGGCGAAAGCATACAAAATTTCTACTTTCGATCGAATGCCTCTTCAACATAAAATCGCCCGTTCCTAAGTTTAATTAAGCTCACTCTCGATCGATTCTCAAATCGACCAACTCATGATTGTTTAACATCATATATAACACGGCGAAAGTGCATACGTTCCCTAGTTTCGATAGATTGTGCCCACATCATGAAGAATCGCCCGATATGAGTCCTTCAAATCGCCCAATTGATAAGCATCATTCTACTTTCGGTCGAAAGTCATCTTACTCAAATTGTTTCGCTCGAAAGTGCTCTCACACAACCATTCGAATCGACCAATTCTATATGTTATTATTTTGTTATAGAACTCGGCGAAACTCTATTTATTCAAAGTAGTTTCGACCGAAAGTATACTTCTCTCAGTAATCATAATCCATCGAACATGATGTCACTTGATTTAAAGTGTGCACAAGCTAAATCGATCGAAACTTCATGTGTCATAGCACACCTTTCGATCGATTCTTTGACCCTTCAATTTACCCGATTCCATGAAATTAAACAATATACTATATAACAACGACAGTTCTAAGATACATTCGATCGGAAGTTCACATAAACACCTAAATTTCTCGAAAGCTACAAGTGACCTTCTCTGACATATCATACATAGATCTTAAAAAATCATGTTAGTATGATTTATATTTGAAAACCCTAAAATCAACAACTTATATACAATTGTTATTCACCTAGAACCTTATCCTAAACCCTAGTTTTCTTTGGAAACATACTAAATCTTGATTTAAAAATGTAAACTTCAAAGTAATAATTTTATACCTTTTCCAGTTTAAGCTGGATCTCTACTGCTCGAACTCTCACTTCCCTATTGATCCTATGCTCTCGACAATTAAAGCATAAAGTGTTTATATTTCTTTCTTCTTTATTTCTTCAACTTGAGATAATGATTAATAAATGACAAAAATCTTAACCTAATCCTCCTCTTTACTCACGTAATATATATTGTTATACTTCTAATGTGTTCGCCACCTCACTTAATAAACTATAAGGTTAAAATATTCAACAAATTTCCAATTACTAAGTTATGGAATTCTCTTCAATATTTCATAAATTGCCACGAACGAAATCTAGTGCTTCTCATTCCATATATATTGAAATCCACTCTAAAAATAAATTATTCTTCTAAATTCCGAAATTCTTCATAATTTCGAAATTCCTCATTAAGTAACTTTTCCACATAAACATATAATAAATAAATATAAATTATGCATTCATATAATCATGTAATATGCATGCACATTTATTGGCCGATTTACTTACTTGACCCGGGTTTTACATTCCCCCCTTAAAGAGGATTTCGCCCCCGAAATCATGTTAGTTGAAACAATTCTACGTAGCGACTTCTCATATCATCTTCACGTTCCCATGTAGCTTCTTCCACTGACTGATACTAACGGAATCTCTTTATTTCGTAGCCTCTTCGCTACATACATCAAAATCTCCATTGGCTTCTCTTCATAACTTAAACTTGGCTTGAGGTGTTGATACAAAAATTCGTTTCTTAACACATGGTTTGGGTCAGCAACATATTTTCTCAGCGTCGACACATGAAAGACATTATGAACTTGTGCCAACGAAGCTGGTAACTCTAGTTGATAAGCGACCTCGCCAATTCTATAATTATTCTAAATGGTCCAATGTATCTTGGGCTTAACCTGCCCTTCCGTCCAAATCGCTCTATGCCTTTCATAGGGATACTTTAAAAAACAGCCAACCATCAACTTTAAATTCCAACGGCCTTCGTCTTTGATTTGCATAGCTCTTTTGTCGACTTTGGGCTGTTCGCATTCTTTCTCGTATCTTTGATATTGCCTCCGTCATCTCTTGTATCAGGTCCTAATATCGCACGTTCGCCAACTTCATCCCAATGTATAGGAGATCGACATTTGCACCCATATAAAGCTTCATATGGTGCCATCCCAATAGTTGCATGATAACTATTGTTGTAAGAGAACTCGATCAATGGCAAGTATTTGCTCCAGTTTCCTTTGAAATCCAAAACACATGCTCACAACATGTCCTCCAATGTTTGAATCGTTCGTTCAGATTGGCCATCAGTCTGAGGAGGATAAGCCGTACTGAAGGACAACTTAGTCCCGATCGCGTTCTGCAGACTCCTGCAAAAATTAGATAAGAACCGCAAGTCTCGATCCGAAATAATTGATAACGAAATTCCGTGGAGTCGAACTATTTCTTGAATATACAGTTCCACGTATCGCTCCAGAGAAAACATTGAACTTATGGGTAGAAAATGAGCAGACTTAGTCAATTGATCCACGGCCACCCAAATAGCATCGTAACCTTTCACAGTTTTTGGCAAACCGACCACAAAGTCCATTGTAACGTGATCCCACTTCCACTCAGGTATTGGCAAAGGCTGTAATGTCCCTGCTGGTCGTTGATGCTCCGCCTTTATTTGTGGGCAAGTCAGACATTGACTTACGAACGTCGCTATGTCTCTTTTCATTCCCGGCCACCAATAATTTATTCGTAAATCTCGATACATTTTTCTAGCTTCTGGATGTACCGAATACGCCATAGCATGTGCTTCGTCATTACAATTCTTCGAATCTCCGCCTTATCAGGTACATATAAACGGTCCTTGTAATATAGACTTTCATCTTCTTGTATCTTGAAATCAATCGAGGTTTGCTCCGCCAGTGTATCTTTGATTTTTAGATGTAATTCATCATTTTCTTGCGCCCTTTTGATTTGTTCCAATATTGTAGGTTGTAGAGTTAATGCTGCCAACTTTGTTTCAACTTCTCCCAATTGCACTACCTCCACTTCCAATAATTGTAACTCCACGTTCACCGCTTTTCGACTTAATGCATCAGCCACCACATTTGCTTTGCCTGGGTGATAACTGATTACGCAATCGTAGTCTTTAATAAGTTCTAGTCACCATCTTTGCCTCAATTTAATTCCTTCTGAGTGAAGAAATATTTCAAACTCTTGTGATCCGTGAATATTTCACACCACTCCCCATATACATAATGCCTCCAAATTTTTAGAGCGAACACCACTGCAGCTAATTCCAAGTCATGTGTCGGATAATTCTTTCATATTCCTTCAATTGCCGAGAGGCGTAAGCAACCACATTTCCATGTTGCATCAATACACATCCCAAACCATTTCTTGACGCGTCACTATAGACTGAAAATCCTCCAGGCTCAGATGGTATTGTAAGAACTGGGGCTGAGGTGAGTCGCTTGTTCAATTCTTGAAAACTTTGTTCATACTCCTCGTTCTAATGGAATGGAACATTTTTCTTTGTTAATTTTGTTAAAGTTGGGGCAATTTTTGAGAAGTCTTTGATGAACGTCCTGTAGTATCCAGCTCAAGAAAACTGCGTACTTCTGGTGACATTAGTTGGTTTACGCCAATTGTTGATAGCTTCAATTTTGCTAGGATCTACCGAAATTCCTTCTCCAGAAACAATGTGCCCTAAAAATGCGACTTGACTCAACCAAAACTCACATTTCTTGAACTTAGCATATAATTTATTTTCTCGTAATGTTTCAAGAATAGTCTTCAAATATTGTTCGTGTTCCTCATTCGTCTTCGAGTATATAAGACATCAATGAACACAATGACAAACTTGTCCAGGAATTGTTTGAACACCCGATTCATTAAATCCATAAATGCCGTTGGCGTATTAGTCATCCCGAAAGGCATAACTAAAAATTCAAAATGTCCATATCGAGTACTGAACGCCGTCTTCGGAATGTCTTCTATTCGAATCTTCAATTGATGATATCCTGGTCGTAAATCTATTTTTCAGAACGCCGTTGCACCTTGAAGTTGATCAAATAAATAATTGATTCTTGGTAGTGGATATTTATCCTTGATTGTTATTTTGTTCAGCTCCCTGTAATCGATACATAGTCGCATCGATCCATCTTTCTTTCGTACGAACAGAACTGGGGCTCCCCAAGGAGAAAAACTGGGTTGGATAAATCCCTCGTAATAAATAATCCAATTGCTCTTCTAACTCCTTTAATTCAGCCGGCGCTAACCGATAGGAAGTCTTAGAGATTGGACCAGACCCTGATATTAGATCGATCGTAAATTCAATTTCTCGATCTGGTCGTAATCCTGGTAAATCTTCAGGAAAGACATCAGGGAAATCTTGTACCACGGATACATCTTCTAATTTCGGTGATGGTCGTTCCTCTGACTTCGCTGCGAAGACCAGATAACCTTCACATCCAGCCTTGATCAAACGTTGTGCCTTTGTCGTTGAAATTCTAGAAACATTTCTCTCTTTGATTGTTCCCACGAAAGTTAAAGGCTCGTTCTCTTCTGTTTTAAACGTAACTGTCTTGCGATTGCAGTTGATGACGGCTTCGTATTTCGATAGCCATTCCATTCCAAGAATCACCTCATAATCGTTCATTGAAATAACTATTAAATCTACGGACAATTCTCTTCCGTTAACTAACACAGGACAATTCCGTAAAACCAGATTATTCACATCAGAACTCTGTGTGGAACGGTCACATTATATTCACAATCAGACATGGTAGGTGTAATCCCGAGTCTCGCCACGTATTTAGTGGATGCAAATGCATGCGTGGCTCCTGAATCTATTAAAATGCATGTCGGGAGTTTGCTAATAAGTAGAATACCTACCACCACAGATGTATTAGCTTTTGCTTTCTCTGCAGTCAAGGTATACACACGTGATGGCACAGTTGGGGGTTTGGCCTGAGCCGCAGCTTGATTTCCTGCATTTGTAACAGGTAGCATTCTGTGAAAAGCAGATACCAAATGATGTTGTCCGCATCTTGGGCAAATTGGTGTTGGGGCTGGGGTCTCCCTTGATTAGGGTTTTGCTGCTTAGGCATTCCAAGCCTATTCTGAAAATTTGGCTTCCCACATTTTGGAAAGAACTGCCGTTTCTGATTACCACCCCTCCAGTTTGCTCCCTGAACAAACTTTCGCTTTGCCTCCTGAGCACGAATAATTCGTGTCTCGGCCTTTTCTGACCATCGCTCGCTCCACCACTTGAGCATATGAGATTCCTTGTAGTCCAGCCATATAACATCACGGTACAACTCCGGCTTTAGACCCTCAAGGAATCGTTCGACCTTCAAAGCATCGGTGCTCACCATATGAGTCGCGAATCTTGACAGTTGCTCAAATTTCCTAATATACTCAGCGACATATATCGCCCCTTGCTTGAGATTAATAAACTCGTGCATTGAGCTCGAACAGGTGCAGTGAAGTATTTGTTCCTGAACAGCTCCTTGAAACGTTCCCAACTCATAATGTGTGGATCCTCAATCACCAAAATGGTGTTCCACCAGTGTCATACACTTCCTCGCAATAGAAATGCAGCACACAAAACATTCTCGTTCTCAGGAATTCTGTTGTATTGGAACATGCTATCCAATGTTCTGAGCCAATCCTCAGCCGATGTTGGACCAATAGCATCCTCAAAGGTCGGTGGGTTTAATTTTTCAAATCTTTCACCCACTCCTTCAACCTGGTTAACCCGAGAGGTTCCATTGTTCCTTTACCCCTCAAAGTTTCGCCGTTGAATCAATTCCTGGATCTGTTGAGACTGCTGACGGACTAACTCGGTGAGCTGAAGGATAATCGAATCACGATTGTCAGTCGGGGTTGCATTTTGGCCATCATGGTTGTTTACTCCGCTGCCTTCTCCTCTGGTTCTAACCATGTTATATCTCTTACCCTAACAGTCCCTAAGGCCAATAAATCATGCAATGCCAGAAATTCATAATATCATAAAACTTACGAGCATGGCTGTCCTCCGCGCTTTTGAGTGCGTGTGCGTGGACAGACTACAGAACCTGCAACCGAAGCTCTTATACCAACCTGTGGCGCCCCGCCATCTACTACTATTTCCTTACATTAATTTACGTGACTAAGGAACATTTACAATGTATTACATATGAAAATATCGATAAAAATTTTTAGTTTTACATAACAAACCACACACTGCTATTCTACAACGCAAATTTTATTCAGACCTTACAAACAATACAAACGTATTTTACAATAACACAGCATAATTAACGCCCGCCACAGGTCGCATCCATGTACACACCACCCTCAAAAGTCGCTGGAAGTTCCAGAAGGGCCAGCCTCGTCATCTAAACATTTACATATCGGGTTCGCTGCGTCTCCAACACATAAAACATGGGATGAGCTATAAATAGGCATCTATGCACGTGCCAAAATAGCAAAGGCATCTGCGCCAATGCTTTCTAATACTCGTATTCTCACGTCATTCTCATTTTTTTCATTTCTATTATTTTTCTGATTTTTCTCAGGGCCCTTAGCTAACTTTCTACGCGCACCATCATATCATGAGCTCAAATCCTATAAGGATAAAAATACGATACGACTCACTCTGGCTAGGATAAAACTAGGGTTTATCTCCAGTTTTACCCTTCACCAGGTCGCCCCTCTATCTGGCCAGTTTTCCTGGCACTCTAGTTTATACCATGTGCCTTCCCATTACCTAAATAATTTAGGTAAATACATTCGACGGTCTACATCCCGTCTTGGTGCCTTTGTAGAAGTAGCTATATTCTCATTTATCTACATCAAATATAACTCGTTTTCAACTCGAGTAGTACAATGCACCCTCATCCCTCAAAATACTCAATATAATTCGTGCGTGCACATGATCATGCTGCATGAATAATGCGACAAATAATAATATTTCCAACCAGTCGCATGTAATAGATAATTCACATACCACGTATTCATCGAAGCAATAAGTCACGTAACATAACACACATAAATCAATTTATGTGTTGTAGGTGAAATTCCTACTTACCTGTCGTCCGAGCTAATACACTCACTGCTTCGTGAATTCCCTATTAGTCGACCCTTTAACAGAATTATTATAATATTAGTATAATACCAAAATTAAATAATTCTGTAAATTACACTTTTTAAACTATACCAATTCATTTGAAATCTCTTAGTTGCTCGATTCTAACCCACGCCAAGTTAGTATATAATCTTATTTTATACCCTTGACTTAATATTTAATATCAACTTATCGTAAGGTTTATTAAAACATGGTCAAAGTCGGTCAATCTTAATTCATACAATATTTCGTCGAAAGTATAATCGCTTGGTTTGTTATAAGTTTTTAATCGCCCGATTCATTCATGCTTTAAGCCTAGTTTCGCCCGACTTTAATTAACACATGTGACTCTCTTCATGAATTCAATCGATCGAAGCTCATCTTCACATCTCCACATTCGGTCGATTCTTAATACATTAAGGTCCACTTTCGATCGATTCTTTGTAAATTTAACCTTATGTGTATATTGCGGCGAAAGCATACAAAATTTTTACTTTCGATCAAATGCCTCTTCAACATAAGATCGTCTGATCCTAAGTTTAATTAAGCTTACTCTCGATCTTTTTTCAAATCGACCAACTCATGATTGTTTAACATCATATATAACACGGCGAAAGTGCATAAGTTCCCTAGTTTCGATCGATTGTGCCCACATCATGAAGAATCGTCCGATATGAGTCCTTCAAATCGCCCAATCGATAAGCATCAATTCTAGTTTCGGTCGAAAGTCATCTTACTCAAATTGTTTCGCTCGAAAGTGCTCTCACACAACCATTCGGTTCGATCAATTCTATATATTATTATTTTATTACAGAACTTGGCGAAACTCTATTTATTCAAAGTAGTTTCGACGAAAGTATACTTCTCTTAGTAATCACAATCCATTGAACATGATGTCACTCGATTTAAATTGTGCACATGCTAAATCGATCGAAACTTCATGTGTTATAGCACACCTTTCGATCGATTCTTTGACCCTTCAATATACCCGATTCCATGAAATTAAACAATACAATATATAACAACGGCAGTTCATCTTTCTAAGATACATTGGATCGAAAGTTCACATAAACACCTAAATTTCAATCGAAAGCTACAAGTGACCTTCTCTAACATATCACACATAGATCTTAAACAATGATGTTAGTATGATTTATATTTGAAAACCCTAAATCAACAACTTCTATACAATCATTGTTCTCCTACTTCTACTCGGGAAACGAACGAGTCGTCTCCTGTACCTATGAGCGTGGTCCGGGTTATGGTGAGATATGATAGAGTAGTGCGATCATCTCGTCGTTGGTTCGCAACTCCTGCAAGCGACTTACGTCATCCTCCCGAGATCGTTGATTGGATCTTTGCGTGGAGAAGGATGTCGCGCGACCTAAACCTAGACTAGAGCGGCTAGGGTAGGCTCGTTCCTGGGTTAGGATCAGAGGTGTTTCACTGATCCATGGGAACTATGGTGGCGTGGCGTGATCGCGTTGAAAGGCGACCACGATTGATGTCGACGAGGGTGGCCCAAAACTGTTGATCAGACACTTCTGAGACTCGTCAGGTGGTGGTGGTGGTGAGGGCGTAAAGAGGATCATGGTGGCTTAGGACGTCTCCATGTAGCGCACCATGGTGGAATGGATGGCTGTGGGTGGATGGTGGAGTCTGGTACAAGAGATCCACATCGCCTAAGCATCAAGATTGGATGGCGCGCCCACTGATGGTTGGTTGAACTTTTGTCAACCCTTCTTTGTAGGTCCTGGTTCTGCACGGATTTGTACAGAAATCATGATGGTTGCTCGCTTCTCTGACATCCCTTCTTGCACGTGGAGCAACCCGTGTAACGTGCATGATGGGGTTGGTTGCTCGCAGTGCATACCGGTCATGAATGTGGAGCAACCCATGTACCGTTCATGCCGGGGTGGTTGCTCACGTCGTGTACCAGTCATGTATGTGGAGCAAACCGGGTACCATACATGCTGGGTGTGTGAAATTGGCATTCGTTAATTCCGCTCCGAAAAGTTTGGGGTGACCTAAACTTTTTCTATAATGTGCCAATACCAGTCGATCGTTGGGTACGGTGACCGTTGCCGCGTTTTGGATTTGCCTTAAAAAAATTCACAAAAAATGTCGTCTATACCGAAAATTTTGAGGCCCGGAAAATTTATTTCGAAAATTTTAAAAAAATGTAAAATAGACAAAGTCCAATGGGCTTAGAAAATTTTTCTCAATCCAATGATTTTTTTTTTAATCCGGGGGGGGGGGGGTGCAGAAATTTTTGGTGATCAAAAACGTTTAAGTGTATTTTTTAAAGAGTGATTTTGCAAGATTTGAAGCTAAAAGATGGGTTTGGATCAATCGTTTAAAATTTCTCAGACTTTGAAAGTTTCTCAGGTTTGAAAATTTTCTCAGTTTTAGAAAATTCTAGGATTTGAAAAATTTCTCAGTTTTGCAAAATTTCTCGGATTTGAAAAAATTTCACAGTTTAGCAAAATTTCTTGGATTTGAAAAAATTTCTCAGTTTAGCAAAATTTCTCGGGCAGCGAAAGTTTCTCAGGTTGATAAAATTTCTCGAGCAGTGAAAGTTTCTCGGCCAGCGAAACTTTCTCAGGCAAACTCGGCTAAGAAATTCTCGGCCTGCAAAAAAAGATTTCTCGGTTTCGAAATTTCCCAGCCTGAGAAAGAAAATTTCTCGGTTTCGAAATTTCTCAACCTGAAAAATTTTTTTTTCTGTTTCGAAATTTCTCAGCCTGAGAAAGAAAGTTTTTCGGTTTCGAAATTTCTCAGCCTGGGAAAAAATTTCTCGGCTATGAAATTTCTCGGCCAAGAACAGTTTACTGTTGCAAAGGCTGCGCGACTTTTACCAGAAAAATGGCTCGTTTTCGCTCAAATCTCACTCAAAATCGACGAAACTTGTTCAAAAACTTCAGAAAAACATTCCTAAACACATAATCAACCTTTGGGATGTCTAAAAACAACAAATCGAGGTCGAAAGCGCCCAAAAACTGAAAGTGACGAAAAATATTTTTCCAAGCAATTTTCACTCAAATCTTGCTCAAAACACGCAAATCCGGTCGCGTTGTGCTCTGATACCAATTGTTGGTCCCGATTTCACCCAAAACAACAACTTCGGACGAATTAAACACGCCTAATAGATCGGAATCAAGAACGGGCGTGGGGCTTGGTGGTGTTCTTGAGGAGACTCTCTCACTCTAACATATGTTTATTTTATCTACACACACAAGCCTCTGCACTATGTGCTAGGGTTTTCCTATTTATACCACAAGTTGGTATATAATAGGTGGGCCTCTTGTGAAGGCCCACTACATGAATAACTAAGAACTAACCCAACTAAGAACTAGCCCAAAGTTTAATAAAGCAAATCAACAAAGATAATACAATGAAATTGAACACTACAAAATATTTCCTAACAGGTATTACAAGAGTTATCGAAAGCAGTTGATTGTTTGAAAAGGAGTTCGAAATGAAAGATCTCGGTAAACGAAATTTTGTCTCGGACGGCAAACTGAATATTTAAAGAACGGGATATTTGTACATCAAGAAACTTAAATATTTTACATCGATGTATCTCATCCATTAGATACTCCAATGATTGCTAGATCTTTAGACGTGAGTAAAGATCCGTTCAGACCGCGCGAAAATGATGAAGAGCTACTTGGTCCTGAAATACCATATCTTAGTGCTATTGGAGCGCAAATGTATCTTACGAGTCATATGCAACCTGATATAGCATTTGCTGTAAATTTGTTGGCAAGATACAGCTCTTCGCTGACTCGTAGACATTGGAACGGAGTTAAACGAATCTTTCGATACCTTCAAGGAACAACTGATATGGGATTGTTCTACTCTAAGGAGATGAAAGCAGATTTAATTGCGTATGCGGATGCTGGATTCTTATCCGACCCACATTATTTTTTTCGACCGCAAAGGTGATAGAAGCTTAATTGCGTATGATGAAGTGGCAATTATGCTTTGTTTAACTTTCTCTAAATTCTCCCCTTATATTATTATTATCAAAATAATCATAATATAAATAAAATAATCTTAATATAATATCAATCATAATAAAAATTTTATAACACTTTGTGGTTTATGCAAAATGCAAAAAACATTGTTATGATTGAAAATTCCACCGAAACCGCTCAAAGTTTATTTATGCTCTTGTCATTTACACCTCATAATTGGGGTAAGATCCACAGATGGGATATGATGCTAAGTTAAGCAAAAGACGAAGGATCGCGCTATGGAAAAAACTAGTGTAGTATCGTTCATTTCAGTATAAAAACGTTGGAGTATATCATAATTTATCCATTTTCTTCTATAAACAGATAGATAATAAGGTCTGAACCAAGTTTTCGAAACAGGATTTTCGATTTGGACCAAAAATTTTAGTAGTTCAACATTTAGGGGTTTAACCGATATAAAATCGGAATCATACCAAAGTGTAGAACCGGTCCCTAAAAAGTAATAAAAATATCTCATGTATCAATCAATGAAATAATATAATTAACCTACAATTAAAATTTATAAATTGGGGTTTAAAAGAAATCAAAGTAAAATGTATGGGAATATCAACAATTAATTGTACAATGAGTGTCCACTATAAATTTTATAAATGGGGATCAAAAAGTTACAAAATACGTTTTCATATAGAATTTGTGGGAGTCGAACCCAACTCAATGTGGAAATAACTTAAAATGTTACCACTAGGCAATACTATATTTTGTTACGTCACCTTATATTTTTTGTTTCATTGTTTTATTACTTTTTCTTCTTCTTCTTTTTTTTTTTAAATTTAAACATGAACCGGGCCGGGACATGATCGAATTTTGACCGGTCCTGTCGAAATTGGCCAGATTCGGCCGGTCAGGTTCTAACAGTATATTAGGGCATTGGTTGGTTACAAGCCCCTCACAGAAGCCCATGTGGACTCGTCTGATGTCCCCAATATAAGCCATATAATATAGATATTATAAAGAGTTATTTTATGATTCAGGCCCCATTTAATTTTTAAAATCGGATTCAGGCCCTGTCAGTATAAAATTTAGTTTCAAGGACCCGATTTCTATAGTCACTTCATTGTTCTGCAGTACCAATTCATTGTTATTCAGTACCACTTCAGTGTTCTGCAGTACCATTTCATTGTTATGCAGTACCACTTCATTTGTTCGGCAGTACCACTTCATTGTTCTACAGTAAAAAATGAAGTGGTACTGCAGAACAATGAAGTGGTACTGCAAAACAATGAAGTGGTACTGCAGAGTAATGAAGTGGTACTGCATAAATCGAGTCCTTAAAACTAATTCTTACACTGAGGGCCTGAAATCAACTTTAAAACAGTAACAGGGCCTGAGTAAAATTGCCCTAATATAAATTAATAGTGTTTGATTTTGGAATTTCAGCCCGAGATTAATCTTTAAGCCTGATTGTAGAATACGATTTTAATTGTGCATTCATTTAATTACCTGTCCTTGTAATTAGGGGCTTGATGTACAGTAGTCCTTAGATTAGGATTAGTTTGATATTTATGCCAAGTTTGTTTGGTATAGATAGTTGTACAAACATTGAGCTTAACACAGAAAATTAGAGAATCAATCCGAAAGGCTGTCAAATTCATTTCTAGAGAGAGAAACTCAGAAAACTTCATCTCACTAAAAGAATTCTCTCTCGTGTTCTTCATCGAAGGTTTTCGATCGAATTTCAATTTAAATCATTCTAATCGATTTCCTTAGAATTCATGCCTAGGATTGATTGAGTTGACAAACGGGACCTAACACTGATAATTACAGGATAGAAATAAACAAACTATGTTATCAGGCTCAGATGACTTATCATGGGCTTGCTCTAGATAATTTATGTTGGGCTTTTAGATAACACTTATAACCAAAAAGGCCCAAGTAATATAGCCCGATATATTTATCTCACAACTTCCATCGATATTATTTATACTCATACATCCCCCCGATCGCTTAGGGGTGTTCGTTTTGGGGTGATCATCCAAAACATCAACATGATCCTCTTTTCGCCTTATCATCACTGTGTTTGTTTAGCCTAAGTGATGAGTCATCACCGTAATGACAGATCACCTAGGTGATGAAAATGGGGTGATATTCCACCTTTTATATTACCCCAAAAAAGCTAGGTGATCTTACATCACTATAATAGTTGATGTTTCAAATATTTTATTTGGACAACATTACCCATTTGTTAAATATTTATATCTTATATATCTTTACTCATATTTTTAATCATCTAACTAAACTATTAAATCCTAAAATAATATCTTTAATAATAAACAGTTATATCGAATAACAATACAAAAAACTTATTGTTAATTCTTAAAAATTTTTAAACTCGACATCAAAAAAGTAATCATTATTATTTAAATATCATCTCAATATATATATATATATATATATATATATATATGTATAATTCACATTATCGCTATAGTATGCGTATAGTTAAATATGACATTTACGCGATATCACCCACACACCACCGTTATTAAACAAACACAATATTCTAATATCACCTTGATAAACAAAATGAAATATCACCCCAAAACAAACACATGAGATATCACCTTGATCACATCACGATAATGTTCACATTACGGTGATATGAGTATCATCGTTATGTTGGATCACTAGAAACAAACCCCCCTTAGTGTGTTTTAATTAATCTTGGGTTGAAAATACAAAATCAAACAACATATAACGTGTCCCTCTTAATATTATCTAGTCTAATCTAGAATACCAAACATGCCCTAGATAATAAGATTTTGTATACGAAACCCGAAAAATCCAATTGTTGGCTTTGCAGGGATGTAAATGTGGCAGATGCGGTGCGGCCGTCCCCGTCTCGCGTTCTTGGGGAATCGCAAGTAAGCGGAATGAAATTATCTTCCCGTGGTCCGCGCTGTGTAAATATTTGCGTAAAAAAATATTATTTGTCAGACATGTAAAATTTATTTTTTTAAGAAAACCTACAAATTGATTTGAGAGTTTCTCGAACACAGGATGCTGCGGAGAAGTGGATTGTAGTATAGATAGAAAACGGGGATTTATTGCCTCGGTTTCGGAGCAGATGATCCCACCCAATTAGCATCCCTAAGACCATCTCTAACCGAGAAACGCATTCTCAAACCCAAACGCATTCTCAAACTCAAAATGCAGTAATTATTCTCCAACCGATCAACTCATTCTCAAACTCAAAAGACTATTTTGTAATATTTATTTCTACACCAATTTTTACAAATTTTCAAACTACCCACGTACGTTATAACTTCACAAATTAAACTAGAAATATTATTACAAAAAATATTTATAGAAATCGTTTTTTGGAAAACAAAACAAAAAAAAAGTAATAAGGTTAAAAACAAAAATATATCTATACATGTGAAAACGTTTATTAAAAAAAGTATAAATGTAAGGTAGGAATAGCGCAACACCGAGTAAAGCGCAAAAATCCAAGTAAAGCGCAACACCAATTTGCATGATTATGTGATAAATCGATGCTGGTGCACTATTTGAGGGGGAGCATCTACAATGATTCCATGTTTTGCCCTCCAAATACTTTTGATGTTCCTTCTTTAAGTATTGCAGAAATTCTCGTTTTGATTCGCTGTGGACAATGCTTAAATAAGGAGGACTTCACAAATTTTCATGATTGTGAACTCAACACAATGGTAAAACAATTAAGGGGGAGCCTTAACAGACCAATAACTTCTTATTTAACTCTAATATTCTCAACATGTTGCTCTAAGTATTGCAGATTTTCGAAGATCAATTTGGAGCGAGAGTCATTTCTTTGAAAATACAGGGAGTTAATTGCACTTTCGTTTACACTTAGAAGGAGTAATTTTGTTGTTTATTCTTAAAATTTAGGATCAATCTGAAAAATTAAGGAAAACTTACTATCGAGAAATCCGGGTGAATTTTGCAATTTTCATTCACAGTTTCTCGAGCGAAAATTGTTTTGGGACCAAGTGGTAATTTACGCTCTCAAAATTGACGAGCGAAAATTTAAACAGGAACCAAATGAAAATTTTCGATCGGATTTTGTCGAGCAAAAATTTAAACAAGTAAATAAAGAAAGTTTTTCGATCGTAAGTTTCCCGATCGTAAATAGTAATGGGCTTAAATTCACTGAGTCTCACAAAAACGTCTAATCAGCCCAAATTAAACGAAATCATTACTTGCGTCGAAAAATCCCTAAATACACGCTAAAACCCTCGATCGCAAAAAAAATCAACAGTCAAAAGACGAACGTCGAAATCTTCAAATATTTCGATTTTTCATCTTTAGAAGGTAGATTTGACTTCTTTTAGTGATTATCGTGTATTTAAACTACATTTGCATCTATATTTTGGAATATTTCGCATGATTCTGTGATTATTTCACGACTGATCATATTCTGAGAACTCGAACACTTGTTTGCAGTATTTTAGATCATCTCTAAGTATAATCTGGGATAAAAACTGCATAATAGGTTAGTTTCGATGTTTCTTGATCATTTTGAGTGAATATAACTTCGATTTTCTACGTTACTAGAGTTCGATTTAAAAATAAGACTAAATTGGGGTTCAAACCTTTGAACGCGTCGAAGAACTTTCTCGCTTGCAAACAGTGAAAATTTGAATCTCAATTTGATTAAGTCACTGTTTGCATCGTAAAAGATTTTCGATCGCTAATCTTTTGATTTAGTCATTAAGATTAATAACGTAGATCGAAAATTACTTACAGTCGAGAAACACAATTTTGATTTTATGCGAGCGAAATTAATGAGAGGAATAGAAAAAATAGATGCAATCCCTTTAAATTTTAGAGCGCAAAACTTACAGTCGAAAAATTTCGATTTCAATTTTGATCTCGGTCGAAAAATTTTAGCGGCGATAAAATTAATTTTTCGACTATAAAATTTTCCCGATCGCAAAATTTTGCAGCGAAAGGCCCCTTTAAAATCGAATACTTTCTCGCTCGTTAATTTTCATAGCGAAAAATTTTATTCACGCGCGAAAAAATTTTCGATCGGAAATTTACTTGGAAATCTAATTTCTCGATCGTAAATTTACATGGAAAATTTTTCTCGATCGTAAAATTTTTTAAGTCCTTTTCACTGTAGCCTTCATTAGTGAATAAACTTTTCGATCGCAAATATTCAGCTCAAAATAACATTTAGGCAATTCAATTGAGAATTTCAATTCTCGCGCGACAAAAAGCACTGAGTGAATAGTACTTTAACACTTAGTAAAATTTTCGACCAAAATTTTTTTGAACCTACATACAAATGTCGAAATAAATTATTTCTTCAAAAAATTCACTCTATATGACCTATATGTGCGTTTATGTTTCCACTACAATTTTTGTCAAACATGTTATTAATAGGTACATCATTATGGTTTGATAGATATTGAATTTCGACTCAAAATTTTTGAACTGATGATCTACATTTCTCATGAATATTTCAGATGCATCACTACCCTACTTACAACCACATCTACGAGAACGACACGAACTTCCAACTACATCTCACCACCTTCCGGTGCCCACACGACATCATCGTGTCCATACTGCAAGGCCATCCACTATGGCATGCTCTTACAGTGACGGCCTCCGTGCTGATGGTCTACCTCCAACAGTTTTGGGGGATGATCAAGAGCCTCATCGTGGACGGGGCGTATCACTTTACTACAGTTGTAGGGACGAGACACGTCTGTATGAGCAAGAACGACTTCAGACTTCTCCTCGACCTCCCTCACAGCCAAAATTACGACCCCCTCCCATCAGATACAGAACTGGTGCATGATTTCCTCTAGATGGGGTACCGCTCGCCGCTCACCAAGCTAGCTCAGATGCAGAGCAACGGAATTCGCCATCCGTGGAAGACACTTTTTGGAATCATCAACAAGTGTCTGTCCCCGAAGCACGCAGGCTTCGACAAAGGCAACGGCCACATCCTCCGGATATTTCACGGAGTCATGTTCTCGCGAAATTACGATTTCGCTCAACTGATCTGGAACGACCTCGCAGAACAGATCAGACAGAAAGAGAACAAACGGTCCAAAAATGTGCCATATGCGAGATGGTTCTCCGTCATCATCGGTCAACAAATGGAGATGTACGAGTAGAATATTCGTCGCTTGCCTCCGAGAGGAAAAATTCAGCCACCCAGGCTCAAGTTCTTCCATAACCCCAAGCTCGAGGACCTAGCTCAGCCATCGATGGCCATTCCGCTCGAGCTACTACGTCTCGCCGACCCCGCGGGAGATGAATATCAAAGATACCGTCGAAAACATCATTTGACTGAGCAGATGATTAGAGGGCCCCCAAAGACTTCAACATCAGCCCTCTACAACCACAACAACAGCCTAATCCTGAAGACATGATGATTGATGAAGTGGCTCATGAACTAGAGCTGGAGCCTCCAACTCACGAGGAAACAGTACCACATGTTGACACCATCCTAATCGATGCTATGGCGGCAGAGTTGGAACAAGAGGCTCCAGCAGAGACACTCCAAGTGGAAGTACCCATCATTGTCGGCGTTCGCGAAGAACCTATTGAGGAAAGTCTTCAAGTAGCACAGCCCGAGGCAGCAACGGGGCACATTTCGCCACCGCTGGCTACTACGCCAGAAACAGAGGCTCTAATATCAACGACACAGCCTATCGAGCCTCCGGTGACGGAACCAGCCAGTGAGGATATAGCACGAGGACTCTCGCCGCACACGGCTACCCCATCAGACACCGAGTCAGATGAGGAGATTCAGTTGATTAGAAGGACTCCGAGACGACTGAGCGTATCCTTCGAGGCCTCTTCGAAACCGTCATCGAACCATCAGACACAGCGCCGACCATCACTCCAAGTGTTGCAGACCCTTCTTCGCTCAATCTTGAGCCGCAGCATGTCACGGCGGGACCAGAAGCTCCGGTGTCTAATACGCAGGAACAATCAGAACCTGCCCTAATGCCCATAGAGGAGAATCTCCAAGATTCGACTCAAGAATTGGGTGGAAGTCTCGAAGAGTCACACCCTCAAAGTGACTCTGAGCAACCTGAGGAGCCGGTGTTAGCTCAAGGGTTGATAAAGGCGACATCAGTCGTCCTGGATCATCCACAACGGAGGCGTCCTCTCCGTATGTGACAAAAGATCGACTTCAGGCCGCTCTCCCTAACGCGCTGAAGGATTTTGAAGACAAAACTATGGAGAGCGTACGCAATGCCATCGAGACGTCCCGTTAAGATCGTGGGAAAGCACACGTCTCGGAGCCATCTTCGTCACAACCCATCCTCACACCCACTCAACCCATAATATCCACACAAACACCAACACCCATCCTCGCCCACAACCTAATAAATCCTTCCACCGCACCCATCAGTGAACTCCACTCAATTCTGTTCGCCAGACTGTTGGAATTGACCACACGAACGCCGGAAGAAGAAGATTTTTTCCGCCGTCAGAAACGTGCCGTGGCCAAGGCTCCCACTCCAAACGCCGACATGACGACCAGACGATCAGGGCCGTCCTAAGGGGGAGAAGAGGTCAAGGATAATCACAAGGGGTTAGAGACAGAACCCTGGCGCGACACAGACAAGTAAAGGAGTCGCTGGAATCTCACAACCCACTACCCAAACAATCACCACCACGCGCCGCACCACTCTAACCCAAATCGACCCACCTACCTTTCATATAAGGACCCCTCCGCCCACACCACCGACCTTCACAAGCCCCTTGCTTCCGGAATAAGAAGCAAGCGCTGTGATGCTTGTCGCCCTAGCGCAGACTCAGGCGACTCCCTCAATTGCTCCAGGCCAACCGGGACCATTCGGACATGGAGTCAATCCACACGAGGTCCTAGACAAATACATATTCGAATGACAGTGGATGATCCATTCCATGCCCGAGGAGCATCAGACAACGGCTTCAGGACGTTCGACACAGGGACCGTTCGGATCGACACGCCGTGGGAGAATATTCGAATAGAGATACCTTTCCTTGAAGAAGTTCGTGAAAATATTTGGAGGTCACCGAACAAAGTCAATAAGCCGAACGAGTTTGAGCTGAGAGGGATCTCTCACTGGGATCAGCAGAAGAGGATGACCTACCTCTGGATGCTGACCAAACTTGGACATGATGTGGCTGGGGATGACTAAAGAACAAGTCAAGAGCCACTATAAGAGTCTCTCCCCGATTTGCCAACTTCTCAGCGTCTACTGTACTAAAGGTGGTCTTCCAAATCCAACCTACGCTATCGAGCGAATGGATATGACCCGACAGGATCTAAGCGACAGCGACCTACCGTACATCCCTACTGATGAGGGAAATACGAAACTGCCGCAAAGCTGTTGAAAGTGTCCGGCCGTGACACAAGCTGCATGTAGCGACCCTATCCATCGCTACCATTTCTAACGTCATCATACGCACCTTTTCATCGCTACCATTTCTAGTGTTATCCGAAGTGTTTAACGAGGTGTTAAGTAATATAAACGTGCGGAACTTCGTATGAAATTTTTCCTTTTCGTGAAGGAAGTCATTTTTATACACGTCAAAAGAATACATTACATTCCTAACTACATTCATGTCCTAATTACACGGGACGTGTATACATTTGCAGCAAAAGAGTTTCCTATGCGCCCGGCCTCACAGGTCGTCAACCACGTACACACCTCCTCCAAAAGTCGCTCGAAAGCTTTCAAAAGAATGCCTTGCCGACTAGGCGATCACGTACCGTGCTCGCTAGTACCTACAGCACATAAAATATGGGATGAGCTTATATAGCCCAGTACGTAGGAATTATGCATGATGTACCCGTGTCATGACTTGCTGAGGCATATGCGCCAGTGCCCACTAATCCTCACAAAAATCATGTCTTGTTTCATCTTGTCTTGTCTTGTCTCATCTTGTAATGTCATGTCATGTAGGGTCCCTAATACACGTCTTGTCTTGCACGTGTCTTGTCTTGTAGGGCCCTCGACTAATCTTGCTACGAGGGCATTTAACCTATTTACACGTCTTGTCTTGCACGTGTCTTGTCTTGTCATCGGTGACTTAGAAGTCACCTCGTAGCATCAGAAGAGCCGTATTACACGTCTTGTCTTGCACGTGTATTGTTTGGTAAATGGTAATAAACTAGTATTAGCAGATATTTGTCGCACCCTGGCGATCATGCGTTTTCATATCTTAAAACGCTCGTGAGACTCGTGTATGCCCGTGAAATGCGTGTATGAAATGCCAAATGACTTGTCATGCCATGTCATGTATCGTGTAATTCATGCCCTGTAATAATTAACATAGAATCATAGAGGCACGTAGCCACGTAAGAAATGCGTACTAAATTTTATGTGTTGTAGTTGAAAAGTCTCACTTACCTGGCTTCCGTAAATTTTATGCGTATTAACATATAACTGATAATGTTATGTAAAAAAATCATCAACATAAAAATTTATCTTAAAAAGCATCAATTTAGTTGTGTCACGGGCAAGTTAGGTCTATTATGTAGTCAAGAATAGTGGCATATTATATTATATGATTTGCCTTAGTTTTATAAGCAATTGCCTTATTTGCGCCTCGCCTTTGAGGCAAGGCAGTGGCCTCTCGCCTTTTTGCGCCTCTCGCCTTTAGTAACTATGGTCATGCACACACAGTACTATTTCGTAACGTAACAATTCAATTCAGCATTCAATTGTGACATCGAGAGTAAGTTGTTCCAGCATGGAACATGGAACACATTGTCAGACTTCAAATTCTTCCAGAGATTCACCATCCCTTCTTGCGTCGCCATCACTTGGCCACCATCCGGTAAGCCCAATAAACCAACAACGTCACGTAGATGCATCAGGCATTGCGAAATTCTCGTCATATGACGTGACGCCCCTGAATCAATTATCCATTCTAACTGGTTCTTGCCAGTTAGTTTGTCAGTGGTACCCGGATTGTGTGAGTTTAACAAGCTCATAAACACGTTCCATTGCTTGAAAGAATTTGATGTTGCTTACCGAGCAACTGATGTTGTCCCGCTCGATTCAAATCCTTAGTTTGCCCGCTTCGTGCGCATGCGTTGGGTGTGACCATCGTTGCATCATTGTCGTCATGATGCATTGTCTGAACAGAGTGAGCCCTAGCTGATGACCCTCCTCTGTTTCGACACGAGGCGATATTTCCACGCCCCTTGCCTGTACGTCCACGAGTTGCCGTTGGTCCATATTTCTCTTCACACCACTCCGGGTATCCAGTCAGTTGAAAATAGTCTCCAACCGCATGTCCTGCCTTGTTGCAGTGAGTAAAGACCGATCCCTCACTTCTTCCTTGAATCTGCCAATTCCACCACCTCGAACAGCAAAAGCAATAACCTCGAGCTTACCCGTCGCCTCCTTCGTCAGTCCGCGAACCCTACTTTTCTAACTAGGATTAGTGACGGATATCCGCAACGTAACCCGCGGAAGGCCCATCTAAATAAACACTTTTTCCTAAAATAATATACATTACTATAAAAGTCTGTCTACATAGTCATCATTATACACGGGCCAAAGCCCAAAATGTCAAAAGAACAAAAGCCCTAACGTCACTCCGTATGTCTTCATCCATGTACCGCCTCGCCCTCAAAAGTCCGTGGAGCACCGCCACCAGCCGCCTCAGTCTTGACGCATTCTTCCACACGGCGAAAGTCTTCACTAAGGTGGGTTCGCCCGATTTGATCATGTATAGAAACTAGTTTTGTCCGATCTGTGCCTGCATGGAGACGAGTTTCGCCGAGATCCTACTCAATCCTTGAGTCGTCCGATTCCATGGCTCCCAATCGCCCGACTTCATAACACGACGAAAGTCCTTTATTTGAGATTTCATTCGCCCGATCACATGAGCCTTATTGCCACCTGATTTATTATGCATGGAAGTTCACTTTCGATTGAAACTTATTGTGTTGGTCTAAATCGACCGATGCAAATAAAATGATAATTCGCCCGATATTGCACTTGGATTTCTTAGATTCGGTCGAAACTCCCCCTTATGTGATTGTCATTATCGGGTGCTATTTATTCAAAGCTAAATCGCCCGAATTTATTCAAACCCAGAAATTCATATACTCTAAGAACATCAAACCCTAAATTAATAAAAAATTATACTATAATGACCTTCGAAAACTATACTGATTCCAGGAAATGGTACGCCTTAACAACATTAAAACCTTACCCTTCCGAATACTTCCTATATCGAAAATTACTAGCACCCTTATTTTCCCCATGATCGTAACTAAATTGCTTCCAGTTAGGGTTTTCTTATACATGCTAATCCTTGGACAACCATTTATAAGCAATGTTTAGCCACCTATTAAGGTCACATTGGACTCATTGCAATACTAAAGATAGACCAAACGAATAGCTTTACATGTTAGAAATTTTCATACGTCGCTTGAAGGTTGAGATTCGATGTTATGAATACTCAAGACTTTCTTTCGTCTCCTTTCAGGTTTTCTCCCTTTTTAACAATTTCTTTTCTCAAAGTTTTCGTTAATTACATGGATTGGAGATATATACTAAAGTTTCAATTTTATCAACTTGACAAGACTATATGATGACGTGAATTTTCCCCATGCCTTAAGTAACATTTTTATTCATATCTCTAATAGCTTGGGCATAAGTTTCAAAACTAAGTTTAGCCCAATTTATTTTATTCAACATGATACATATAGCCCAATTATAAATTCTATCTAATTATTTGGTAATTTCGAAATTATTTAAATTTATTGAAATTTATATCTTAGTCTCATAACTTAAAATTTTCCTAGCAAACTTCATAATTTACAAAATTATAAAATTCCAAACTGATTACATCAAAATCCCGTATTAAGATTTACGGGTATTACATCCCCCCTTTAAAAGAATTTCATCCCCCGAAATTACGCCAATTGGAATAACTCGAGATAACAAATTCTCGTATCATCCTCACGCTCCCACTTGGCTTCCTCAATTAAATGATTCCTCCACAAAACCTTAACTAACGGAATAGTTTTATTCCGAAGTCGTTTCGATTTAGACATCAAAATTTCGACAGGTTGTTCCTCATACTTAAGTCAGGCTTAAGTTGTTGGTAGAGAAGTTCATTCTGGATCACATGGCTCCGGTCATGTATTTTCGTAATGTTATACGTGAAATACGTCGTGAACTTGATAAAGAAGCCGACAATTCTAACTGATACGCAAGCTCGCCGACTCGTTTAAGGATTTTGAATGGGCCTATGTATCTGGGACTTAGTTTGCCCTTTCGTCCGAAGCGTTTCACGCCTTTCATTCGGGAAATATTAGGACTACTTGGTCATCATTCGCGAACTCTAAAGGTCGTTTCCTGTGATATGCGTAACTCTTTTGTCGACTCTGAGCAGTTCGCATCCGTTCCCGAATTTTCGTCACGGCTTCGGTCATTTCACGGATCATTTCAAGTCCTAATAGCGTTCGTTCGTCGATTTCATCCTAATGGACTGGGGATCGGCACTGGCGTCCATATAATGCCTCGTACGGTGCCATTCCGATTGTTGTGTGGAAACTATTGTTGTAGGAAAACTTGATCAGCGGTAGATACCTGCCAATTTCCCTTGAAGTCTAGTTCGCACGCTCGTAACATATCCTCAAGGGATTGGATTGTTCGTTGAGACTGCCCGTTGGTCTGAGGATGATATGCAGTACTGAACGAGAGCTTAGTTTCCATCGTTTTCTGAAGCTCTGCCAAAAGTTCGAAAAAAATCTCGAATCTCGATCCAAGACGATAGAAGTTGGAAATCCTTGGAGTCCAATTATTTCCTGAATATACAACCCAGCATAACGTTCCATGGAAAAAGTAGAGTTGATTGGAAGGAATGGGCTGATTTCGTCAGACGCTCTACAACCACCAAGATAGTGTCATGGCCTTTCGTCGTCCTAGGCAAACCAGCGACGAAGTCCATCGTGATGTGGTCCCACTTCCATTAAGGAATTGGTAAAGGCTGCAGAGTTTCAGCTGGTCGTTGGTGTTCGGCTTTGATCAGTTGGTAAGTCATACATCTATTTACGAACGTAGCGACGTCCTTCTTCATTCTCGGCCACTAATACGTGACCCGCAAATCTTAGTACATCTTTGTCGCGCCCGGGTGCACTGAGTACGTTGTTGCGTGTGTTCTTTCATTATCGTTCGTCGTAATTCTTCATCATTGGGTACATACAGCCGCTTCTTGTATAGTAAGGTTCCATCCTCTACCTTGAAATCCTCAGGTAGCGTCTCCTTCACCTCCAAATAAAATTCATCATCTTCTTGTGCCTTTCTGATTCGTTCTAGCAAAGTAGGCTGAAGAGTTAGTGTTGCTAGTTTCATCTCTACTCTCTACTACGCCCAAGTCGACTACCGCTCCAATTCTGTGCAATTCTGTGCTCATCGCCTTTCGACTCGGCACGTTAATAACGCAGTCGTAGTCTTTGACAAGCTCCAGCCAACGTCGTTGTCGCATGTTTAAATCCTTCTAGGTGAAGAAGTACTTCAAACTCTTGTGGTCGGTGAAAATCTCGCGCCTTTCTCCGTAAAGGTAATGCCTCCAAATCTTTAAGACAAACACGACCGCTGCAAGCTTTAAGTCGTGGGTCAGGTAGTTCTTCTCGTATTCTTTCAAATGTCTTGAAGCATACGCGATCACTTTACCATTTTGCATCAGCACGCATCCTATGTCGTTCTTCGAGGCGTCACTATATACTGAGAATCCTCCTGTTCTCGATGGTATTGTCAAAATCGGAGCAGAGGTAAGACGTTTTTTTAAATTATTGAAGCTCTGCTCACATGCTTCTATCCACTTGAAGGGCACATTCTTTCTGGTCAAACTCGTCAGAGTCGAGGCGATACTAGAGAAGTCAGCTTTGAACTTACTGTAATATCCCGCAAGTCCTAGGAAATTTCGAACCTCAGTCGGAGTCGTCGGTCGTGGCCAATTGTTCACAGCCTCGATCTTACTCGGGTCCCCAGAGATTCCATTCCCAGAAATCACGTGTCTCAAGAAAGCTACTTGCTCGAGCCAAAATTCACATTTCTTGAATTTGGCATAGAGCTACTTCTCTCGCAGGATTCCAAAGATGATTCGCAGATGATTTTCGTGTTTGGCTCTTGTCTTAGAATAGACCAGTATATCGTCGATGAAGACGATGACGAATTGATCAAGATAGTCTTTAAAGACTCGGTTCATAAGATCCATAAATGTAGCAGGGGCATTTGTCAGTTCGAAGGGCATGACTAAAAACTCGTAATGGTAGTACCTCGTACTGAACGCTGTTTTAGGAACATCTGTCTCCTTGATCTTTTGCTGATGGTATCCCAAATCGATATCAATTTTCGAGAATACCGTAGCACTCTGTAGTTGGTCGAACAGATTATCGATCTTCGGCAATGGATATTTATTCTTAATCTTGATCTTGTTCAACCCCCGATAGTCGATACACAGTCGCATCGACCCATCCTTCTTTCGTACTAATAGGACTGGTGCTCCCCACTATGAAAAGCTGGGTTGAATAAACCCTTTCTGCAACAAGTCCTCCAGCTGTTCTTTCAATTCTTTCAGTTCGTTCGGCGCTAGGTGATAAGGAGCTTTAGAGATCGGGGCAGACCCCGGCATCACTTCTATCGTGAACTGTATTTCTCGATCAGGGGGTAACCCCAGGAGATCATCGGGAAATGCATCAGCATATTCCTTGATTATCGGTACGTCTTTCAGTTCTGGCTGAGGTAATTCCTCCGCCTTCACCGCATATACAGGAAAAGACTCACAACATGAGCCTTCAGAGCGGAAATTCGCGGAACACCATTCTTATTCGCCTTACCCGAAAAAGTGAATACCTCCTTTTCGGGAAATTGAAATTTTACGACCTTCTTGTTACAATCTATAATGTCTCCGTATCTCGAAAGTCAATCCATCCCAAAGATGACATCGTAGTCGTTCATTGGGATCATAATTAGGTCGACGTTCAGATTTCTACCCTCAATGTCACGGAGCATCCTTCCAGCACTTGGTTAGTGCGTGTTGAATCACTGTGTGGTAAGGTAACTATATAATTGCATTCAGAAAGGTAGGAGAGATTCCCACCTTTTCCACATACTTCGCCGACACGAACGAATGTGTGGCTCTAGAGTCAATTAACACAGAAGTGGGCACGTTATAGATAGTCAACGTACCCGTTACTACAGAAGGATTCGCTTCGACCTCCTCATTTGTCAGAGTAAAACTCGTGCAGGCATCGGAGGGGGTCGAAGCAATGGTTGGCTAGAGACTTGAGGCACATTCTCGTCGCAATTTCTGGCATAATACTCGATCTTTCCACACCGGAAACATTGTGGGGTCGGGTTTGGTCTTACCCCATAACACACACTGGGTGGTAACGTCCGCACTGTCGACATTGAGATGCAGCGTTTGGGGGTCTGTTTAGAATGTTAAATGGTCCCTGATTCGGCCTTGGCCTCCAATTCTGCTGGCCCGATTGACTCCCACGATTGTTCAGATTTTTACTAAAGAACGGGCGTTTTTGGTTTCCTCCTCCTTGTTGTCCTTCCGCTCTTTGCTTTGCAACCTGAGACTTGGTAACTCTAACCTTGGCCTTCTCAGCTAAGATTGCTCGTTCATCGATACGGGCGTAAGTCTTCCCTTCTGTATCGTACATACTTACGCTCTGGAAGATCTCAGGTTTGAGACCTTCTAGAAACGTTCGATCTTCAGCTCGTCGGTAGCCACTATGGCACAAACCTCGATAATTGTTTAAACTTCCGAATATAATCCGCCACTATCATTCCTCCTTGTTTAAGATTGATGAATTATTCAGCTTTTGCGCTCTGTCTGGCGCGGTAAACTACTTTCCTCGGAAAAGCGTTTTGAACCTCTCCCGGGTCATGGTGGCAGGGTCTTCGAGCAATTGAATTGTCTCCCACCAATAGCCCGAGTTTCCACGTAGCATAAAGATAGCACAGGTATTTCGGTATCGGGTAAGTGGCTCACACGGAACATATTCTCGATAGTCTTGAGCCAATCCTCCGCATAGGTAGGATCAGCGACTTCCTCAAATGTAGGGGGCTTAATCTTCGAAACCTTTCCCCGACAGCTTCTACTCGTTCTAATGCTGGGGACACATGACATTCCCAAGAGTTCTGACGGTGAATGAGAACATTAATCTGATCTGACTCGGATCAGATCAGTCAACTGATGAATAGTAGAACGGTCGTCATTCGGTGGGGATTCAGAACCCGCTCTACGGCTAGAACTGCCTACCTCTAGATGTCGCTTCGGCATTTTTATATATGTCTACAATTATTCACATAGAGCATGTATCAAATAACACGTAAATCACCAAATCAAATATTAAACTTACAGGCCAGGCTGATTCTCCAAGCTTTTGAGCGGCAGTACATGGACAGTCTGAAGACTCTAGAGCTTACGCTCTGATACCACCTGTTGCGACCCTACTTTTCTAACTAGGATAGTGGCGGATTTCCGCAACGTAAGCCGCGGAAGGCCCGTCTAAATAAACACTTTTTCCTAAAATAATATACGTTACTATAAAAGTCTGTCTACATCGTCATCCCATACACGGGCCAATGCCCCAAAATATGAAAAGAACAAAAGCCCTAATGCCGCTCCGCAGGTCTTCATCCATGTACCGTCCCGCCCTCAAAATTTCGTGGAGCACCGCCACCATCGCCTCAGTCTTAACGCGTATCAACATCAGTCTCTGTACCTACAACACGTAAATACTGAGCGATTTCCCGAGTAGGTGAATAAAATGCATGTGTGCAAGTGTACCCTCAATCCCAATCCCAAACATCATGCCGATGCACACTCTTTCTTTTTCCACATTCCTATTTCACACAACACAGGGCCCTAGGTTAGGCTCGGCACCATCGCGCGCAATAGACTATTGGGAGGCCACCCCCAAGTCTCGCGGCAGCCTACACTGGTAGTGCACTGAACGATCACGCCAATGGCCCCCACCTGGTCGCCCCACACCAAAACCAAAATCCCATCTGGCGGTATGCACCTCGGAACGATCACGCCTCTCTCCGCCAGGTGCCCAATGAGCCCAACCTCGACTCCGCTACGAGTCACAAATCAAATCATCTCACTCTACCCCTGACATGATATGCAATATACATGATATTTCATAAAAACATTATCTACATAAAATGTACATGAAACAAGTAAACACGTAAATCACATAAGTCATGTAAGTCATGAAAATCATCGAATCACGTGAAAGTACATAAATCACATATGTGTTTACGCATTGTAGATGGATGATCCACCTACCTGTCCTCCCGCTTAGTCAAGTACGAACCCTGGTGAAATCTCTAACCATCGATCCTCAGAATAAAATAATAAAATTAGTATACGTACAAATTTTCAAACTATACATTGTCGAAAATAATTATGTTTATATATATTAGATTCAGCAGTCAACAGCCAACTTGCTAAACTAATTTCGTCCGAAAGTTTATTAAGACATTGGTATCGAGGTAATCTTAATTCTTAAAAATCTCGGCGAAAGGTGGTATCGCCCGATTTATCACACTTAGAACCTAGTTTGGCCAAGTTTGTTTATTCATGAAATCGCCTGATCCTAATACCTACACGTCGCCCGATTCATCATGTGATTTATCTCACTTTCGCCCGATCATATGTGTCGCCCGATTTCTTCCACACGGCGAAAGTCTTTCACTAAGGTGGGTTCGCCCGATTTGATCATGTATAGAAACTAGTTTCGCCCGATTTGTGCCTGCATGGAGACGAGTTTCGCCGAATTCCTACTCAAGCCTTGAGACGCCCGATTCCATGGCTCCCAATCCGCCGACTTCATAACACGGCGAAAGTCTTTTATTTGAGATTTCATTCGCCCGATCACATGAGCCTCACTGCCATCCGATTTATTATGCATGGAAGTTCACTTTCGATCGAAACTTATTGTGTTGGTCAAATCGACCGATACAAATAAAATGATAATTCGCCCGATATTGCACTTGGATTTCTTAGATTCGGTCGAAAGTCCCCCTTATGCAATTGTCATTATCGGCTGCTATTTATTCAAAGCTAAATCGCCCGAATTTATTCAAACCCAGAAATTCATATACTCTAAGAACATCAAACCCTATATTTATCAAGAATTATTATTACTATAATCACCTTCGAAAACTATACTGATTCCAGAAAATGGTACGCCTTAACAACATTAAAACCTTACCCTTCCGAATATTTCCTATATCGAAAATTACTAGCACCCTTATTTTCCCCATGATCGTAACTAAATTGCGTCCAGTTATGGTTTTCTTATACATGCTAATCCTTGGAAAACCATTTATAAGCAATGTTTAGCCACCTATTAAGGTCACATTGGACTCATTGCAATACTAAAGTAGACCAAACGAATAGCTTTACATGTTAGAAATTTCCTCGCTTGAAGGTTGAGTTTCGATGTTATGAATGCTCAAGACTTTCTTTCGTCTCCTTAGAGGTTTTCTCCCTTTTTAACACTTGCTTTTCTCAATGTTTTTGTTAATTACATGCTTGGAGATATATACTAAAGTTTGGTTTTTTTCAAATTGACAAGACTAGATGATGACGTGAATTTTCCCCAAGCCTTAAGTAACATTTTTATTCTTATCTCTAATAGCTTGGGCTTAAGTTTCAAAACTAAGTTTAGCCCAATTTATTTTATTTCAACTTGAAACATGTAGCCCATTTATAAATTCTATCTATTATTTGGTGACTTTCGAAATTATTTAAATTTATTGAAATTTATATCTTAGTCTCATAACTTAAATTTTTCCTACCAAACCTCCAAATTTACAAAATTAAAACAGATTACATCAAAATCCCGTATTAAAATTTACGGGTATTACCTAAATTGCACTTACAACCTTTACACGTGCATGCATGTGGCTGATCGTAATTGTTCAATTCGTCCCACAATTGCTTCATCCTTCCATAATAAGTGACCACAGTCGCTCTTTGTTCCAAGCCAGCTATCTCCGCCTTGGTCTGTTGCACTAGCGTCCCGTCGGTCACGAAAAATCTCTTTACCAACGTGGAGTTAACGGTCCACCATTCTTCATCTTGCGTCTCATTGTCCGGTTGTGTCTATACGCCGTCGATGAAACCGAGCTTCTTCTTTGCCCGCAAAGTGGTACGCATCTCCCGCGACCATTCTTCGTAACTTCTGATTCTATTGCACGTGAGTAATCAAGTTACCCAGTTGTTGTCGTTCGACGACAAAGTGCACGCCGAACTCAATTTCTTACGTTTATTGGTTTTCTGTGAGCTCGCCGTGCCTCTGATACCATAACAAGATATGAAGAACGAACTCTTGTATTCCGTCTTAAGTGATCGAGTACACGTTTACATCATATACAGGCAAAAGCTAAAAATCATACGCACTAAGTACTCTATCTATTCCCTAATTACACGGCCTAGAGACAGGAAAATATACACGTGTGATCGAATACCATATACAAATATATTCAATAATACAATATATACCATAACAAAGATATATCAATACCATCATGAAAAAACCGATTCTTGTTATTAGGGGATTCTAATCCTCAGCCTGTAGTATGCAATTACACAGATCCAACTTTTTTAGGGAAAAACTTTACCTCGTTAAGTGCAAGAATGATAAGCAAAGTCAAATGTGAAATATATAATTATATATACTGGTATATTTTGCACGTACAGATGTATTAAGTTAATTTATATTTTGACATTAACTAAGTTACTAAGTAACAAAATTTTAAACTTCCAATCAGAGTGCAAAACACAAAATATATTGTTACATACTTGCTTGAACTTGAAGTGTGTGATAATAGTTACCGGTTTTATGAGTTTTTGCTTGTAATGTAATTGACTATACGATTTACATATTATTTATTCTGTAAATTGCAAGGCCTCGGGCCAGATCAGTTACTGGACTCGTGAATGATGTACATTCGCCTGCAGCTGATGAATTAGGCAGAATACAACTTATTGCAGATGAGAACGTAAGTTAATCAACGTTATCATAATTCGAAGTCCATGCAATCCTCTTTGGTTCAATTGTGACGTATGAATCAATCCAATGCTTCGGGTTCAAGGAGCAGTCTTTGACCTGAACAAGGAGCTAACACCATCACCAAGATCACCAAAGTATGGCCTTTATCCTTACATTTATATAAATTGAGATTTGCAAAATAAATAGGTGTTGAGAGTGAAAATTAACACCGTCGCTACGTTGCAAAATTAATACACAAAGTATGTTGTCACGAGTAAAATAAAGGAGTGCAACACGAGGACTTCTCAGGTGGTCACCCATCCTAGTACTACTCTCGCCCAAGCACGATTAACTTTGGAGTTCTAATGGGATCCGGTGCATTAGTGCTGGTAATGATCGCACCCGTTTAGTTTGTTGCACGTAGCTGTTTTGTTTGTACGGCTGAAAATGTATTGAAAATTTTGCAACAAAGACCAGCGCGTTGCTGGTAACCAAGCTAGTTCGTGAGCTTCACGGTCGTAGATGTCTCCCCTTTTCAACGAAAAAAATACAGCACATAAGCACTATTCACGTGATTCTTTTATAAAAATTGAGATTTGCGAAATCAATATGTGTTGAGAGTTAAAATTAACACCGTCACTTCATTGCAAAATTAATACCTGAAGGATGTTCTCAGGGGTAAAAAAGTGGTGCAACATGAGGATCTCCCAAGGGGCACACATCCCAGTACTACTCTCGCCGAAGCACGCTTAACATCGGAGTTCTGATGGACCCGGTGCATTAATGCATGATCGCACCCGTTTAGTTTGTTGCACGTAGTTGTTATGTTTGTACGGCTAAAAATGTATTGAAAATATGCAACAAAGACCGGTTTGTTGCTCGGTAACTATGCCAGTTCGTGAACGTCGCAGTCGTAGATGTATCGCATTTTCAACAACAAAAATATACTACGGAAGCACTATGCACGTGATTCATTCATAAAAATTGAGATTTGCGAAATCCATAGGCGCTGAGAGTGAAAACTAACAACGTTACTACTCTGCAAAATTAAAACCCAAAGTATGTTGTCACGAGTAAAAGAAGGGAGTGCAATATGAGGACTTTCCAGGTGGTCACCCATCCTAGTATTACTCTCTCCTAAGCACGATTAACTTTGTTATATGGCTGAAATGTATTAAAAATATGAAACGAAGAACGATGCGCTAATCGGTAACCAAGCTAGTTCGTGAATGTCGCAGTCGTGGATGTCTCGCATTTTCAACGAAAAAAATGCAGCACATAAGCACTATTCACGTGATTCTTTATAAACATTGAGATTTGCGAAATCCATAGGTTGTTGAGAGTGATAATTAACACCAACACTTCATTGCGAAATTAATATCCGAAGGATGTTGTCACGAGTAAAAAAGTGGGTGCAACACGAGGACTTCCTATACGGTAACCCATCCTAATACTACTCTCGCCCAACCACGCTTAACTTCGGAGTTCTGATGGGATCCGGTGCATTAGTGCTGGTAGGATCGCACCCGTTTAGTTTGTTGCGTGTAGTAGTTTTGTTTGTACGGCTGAAAATATACTGAAAATATGCAACAAAGACCGGTGCGTTGCTCGGTAACAAAGCTACTTCGTGAAGTTCGCGGTCGTAGATGTCTCCCATTTTCAACGAAACAAATACACCACATAAGCACTATTCACATGATTCATATATAAAAATTGAGATTTGCGAAACAATAGGTGTTGAGAGTTAAAATTAACACCGTCACTTCATTGCAAAATTAACTTCGGAGTTCCGATGGGACTCGGTGCATTAATGCATGATCGCACCGGTTTAGTTTGTTGTGCATAGTTGTTATATTTGTACGGCTAAAAATGTATTGAAAATATGCAACAAACACAGGCGCGTTGCTCGGTAACCACGCCAGTTCGTGAACGTCGCAGTCGTAGATGTATTGCATTTTCAACAACAAAAATATACTACGGAAGCACTATGCACGTGATTCATTCATAAAAATTGAGATTTGTAAAATCCATAGGCGTTGAGAGCGAAAAGTAACACCGTCACTACGTTGCAAAATTAAAACCCAAAGTATGTTGTCATGAGTAAAAGGAGTGCAACATGAAGACTTCCCAGGTGGTCACCCATCCTAGTAGTACTCTCGCCTAAGCACGATTAGCTTTGTTGTACGGCTGAAAATGTATCAAAAATATGCAACAAAGACCGGCGCATTAATCGGTAACCAAGCTAGTTCGTGAACGTCGCCGTCGTAGATGTCTCGCATTTTCAAGGAAAATAATGCAGCACGTAAGCACTATTCCCGTGATTCTTTTATAAAAATTGAGATTTGCGAAATCCATAGGTTCTTGAGAGTGATAATTAACACCGTCACTTCATTGCAAAATTAATATCCGAAGGATGTTGTCACGAGTAAAAAAGGGGGTGCAACACGAGGATCTCCCAAGGGATCACACATCCTAGTACTACTCTCGCCCAAGCACGCTTAACATCGGAGTTCTGATGGACCCGGTGCATTAATGCATGATCGCACCCGTTTAGTTTGTTGCACGTAGTTGTTATGTTTGTACGGCTAAAAATGTATTGAAAGTATGCAACAAAGACCGGTTTGTTGCTCGGTAACCACGACAGTTCGTGAACGTCGCAGTCGTAGATGTAGCGCATTTTCAACAACAAAAATATACTACGGAAGCACTATGCACGTGATTCATTCATAAAAATTGACGATTTGCAAAATCCATAGGCGTTGAGAGTGAAAACTAACGACGTTACTACTCTGCAAAATTAAAACCCAAAGTATGTTGTCACGAGTAAAATAAGGGAGTGCAACATGAGGACTTTCCAGGTGGTCACCCATCCTAGTACTACTCTCTCCTAAGCACGATTAACTTTGTTATATGGCTGAAATACAAAACGAAGACCGGCGCGTTAATCGGTAACCAAGCTACTTCGTGAATGTCGCAGTCGTAGATTTCTCGCATACGAAAAAAATGCAGCACATAAGCACTATTCACGTGATTCTTTATAAACATTGAGATTTGCGAAATCCATAGGTTGTTGAGAGTGATAATTAACACCGACACTTCATTGCAAAATTAATATCCGAAGGATGTTGTCACGAGTAAAAAAGTGGGTGCAACACTAGGACTTCCTATATGGTAACCCATCCTAATACTACTCTCGCCCAACCACGCTTAACTTCGAAGTTCTGATGGGATCCGGTGTACTGGTAGGATCGCACCCGTTTAGTTTGTTGCGTGTAGTAGTTTTGTTTGTACAGCTTAAAATATACTCAAAATATGCAACAAAGACCGGTGCGATGCTCGGTAACCAAGCTAGTTCGTGAAGTTCGCGGTCGTAGATGTCTCCCATTTTCAACGAAAAAAATACACCACATAAGCACTATTCACATGATTCATATATAAAAATTGAGATTTGCGAAACAATAGGTGTTGAGAGTTAAAATTAACACCGTCACTTCATTGCAAAATTAACTTCGGAGTTCCGATGGGACCCGGTGCATTAATGCATGATCGCACCGGTTTAGTTTGTTGCGCATAGTTGTTATATTTGTACGGGTAAAAATGTATTGAAAATATGCAACAAAGACAGGCGCGTTGCTCGGTAACCACGCCAGTTCGTGAACGTCGCAGTTGTAGATGTATGGCATTTTCAACAACAAAAATATACTACGGAAGCACTATGCACGTGATTCATTCATAAAAATTGAGATTTGCAACATCCACAGGCGTTGAGAGCGAAAAGTAACACCGTCACTACTTTGCAAAATTAAAACCCAAAGTATGTTGTCACGATTAAAAGAAGGAGTGCAACATGAGGACTTCCCAGATGGTCACCCATCCTAGTACTACTCTCGCCTAAGCACGATTAGCTTTGTTGTACGACTGAAAATGTATCAAAAATATGCAACAAAGACCGGTGCATTAATCGGTAACCAAGCTAGTTCGTGATCGTCGCCGTCGTAGATGTCTCGCATTTTCAAGGAAAAAAATGCAGCACGTAAGCACTATTCCCGTGATTCTTTTATAAAAATTGAGATTTGTGAAATCAATAGGTGTTGAGAGTTAAAATTAACATCGTCACTTCGTTGCAAAATTAATACCTGAAGGATGTTCTAAGGGGTAAAAAAGTGGTGCAGCGTGAGGATCTCCCAAGGGGTCGCACATCCTATTACTACTCTCGCCCAAGCACGCTTAACATCGGAGTTCCGATGGACCCGGTGCATTAATGCATGATCGCACCCGTTTAGTTTGTTGCACGTAGTTGTTATGTTTATACGGCTAAAAATGTACTGAAAATATGAAACAAAGACCGGTTTGTTGCTCTGTAACCCCGCCAGTTCGTGAACGTCGCAGTCGTAGATGTATCGCATTTTCAACAACAAAATATACTACGGAAGCACTATGCACGTGATTCATTCATAAAAATTGAGATTTGCGAAATCCATAGGCGTTGAGAGTGAAAACTTACAATGTCACTACTCTGCAAAATTAAAACCCAAAGTATGTTGTCACGAGTAAAAGAAGGGAGTGCAACATGAGGACTTTCCAGGTGGTCACCCATTTTAGTACTGCTCTCTCCTAAGCACGATTAACTTTGTTATATGGCTGAAATATATTAAAAATATAAAACGAAGACCGGCGCGTTAATCGGTAACCAAGCTAGTTCGTGAATGTCGCAGTCGTGGATGTCTCGCATTTTCAACGAAAAAAATGCAGCACATAAGCACTATTCACGTGATTCTTTATAAACATTGAGATTTGCGAAATCCATAGGTTGTTGAGAGTGATAATTAACACCGACACTTCATTGCAAAATTAATATCCGAAGGATGTTGTCACGAGTAAAAAAGTGGGTGCAACACGAGGACTTCCTATGTGGTAACCCATGCTAATACTACGCTCGCCCAACCACGCTTAGTTATCACTCCGTTTAGTTTGTTGCGTGTAGTAGTTTTGTTTGTACGGCTTAATATATACTGAAAATATGCAACAAAGACCGATGCGTTGCTCGGTCACCAAGCTAGTTCGTGAAGTTCGCGGTCGTAGATGTCTCCCATTTTCAACGAAAAAAATACACCACATAAGCACTATTCACATGATTCATATATAAAAATTGAGATTTGCGAAACAATAGGTGTTGAGAGTTAAAATTAACACCGTCACTTCATTGGAAAATTAACTTCGGAGTTCCGATGGGACCCGGTGCATTAATGCATGATCGCACCGGTTTACTTTGTTGAGCATAGTTGTTATATTTGTACGGCTAAAAATGTATTGAAAATATGCAACAAAGACAGGCGCGTTGCTCGGTAACCATGCCAGTTCGTGAACGTCGCTCTCGTAGATGTATGGCATTTTCAACAACAAAAATATACTACGGAAGCACTATGCACGTGATCCATTCATAAAAATTGAGATTTGCAAAATCATAGGCGTTGAGAGCGAAAAGTAACACTGTCACTACATTGCAAAATTAAAACCCAAAGTATGTTGTCACGAGTAAAAGAAGGAGTGCAACATGAGGGCTTCCCAGGTGGTCACCCATCCTAGTACTACTCTGCCTAAGCACGATTAGCTTTGTTGTACGGCTGAAAATGTAACAAAAATATGCAACAAAGACCGGCGCATTAATCGGTAACCAAGCTAGTTTGTGAACGTCGCCGTCGTAGATGTCTCGCATTTTCAACGAAAAAAATGCAGCACGTAAGCACTATTCCCGTGATTCTTTTATAAAAATTGAGATTTGTGAAATCCATAGGTTGTTGAGAGTGATAATTAACACCGACACTTCATTGCAAAATTAATACCTGAAGGATGTTCTCAGGGGTAAAAAAGTGGTGCAACATGAGGATCTCCCAAGGGGTCACACATCCTAGTACTGCTCTCGCCCAAGCAAGCTTAACATCGGAGTTCTGATGGACCCGGTGAATTAATGCATGGTCGCACCCGTTTAGTTTGTTGCACGTAGTTGTTATGTTTGTACGGCTAAAAATGTATTGAAAATATGCAACAAAGACCGGTTTGTTGCTCGGTAACCACGCCAGTTCGTGAACGTCACAGTCGTAGATGTATCGCATTTTCAACAACAAAAATATACTACGGAAGCACTATGCACGTGATTCATTCATAAAAATTGAGATTTGCGAAATCCATAGGCGCTGAGAGTGAAAACTAACAACGTCACTACTCTGCAAAATTAAAACCCAAAGTATGTTGCCACGAGTAAAAGAAGGGAGTGCAATACGAGGACTTTCCAGGTGGTCACCCATCCTATTACTACTCTCTCCTAAGCACGATTAACTTTGTTATATGGCTGAAACGTATTGAAAATATAAAGCGAAGACCGGCGAGTTAATCGGTAACCAAGCTACTTCGTGAATGTCGCAGTCGTGGATGTCTCGCATTTTCAACGAAAAAAATGCAGCACATAAGCACTATTCACGTGATTCTTTATAAACATTGAGATTTGCGAAATCCATAGGTTGTTGAGAGTGATAATTAACACCGACACTTCATTGCAAAATTAATATCCGAAGGATGTTGTCACCAGTAAAAAAGTGGGTGCAACACGAGGACTTCCTATGTGGTAACCCATCCTAATACTACTCTCTTCCCAACCACGCTTAACTTCGGAGTTCTGATGGGATCCTGTGCATTAGTGCTGGTAGGATCGCACCCGTTTAGTTTGTTGCGCGTAGTAGTTTTGTTTGTACGGCTGAAAATATACTGAAAATATGCAACAAAGACCGATGCGTAGCTCGGTCACCAAGCTAGTTCGTGAAGTTCGCGGTCGTAGATGTCGCCCATTTTCAACGAAGAAAATACACCACATAAGCACTATTCACATGATTCATATATAAAAATTGAGATTTGCGAAACAATAGGTGTTGAGAGTTAAAATTAACACCGTCACTTCATTGGAAAATTAACTTCGGAGTTCCGATGGGACCCGGTGCATTAATGCATGATCGCACCGGTTTAGTTTGTTGCGCATAGTTGTCATATTTGTACGGCTAAAAATGTATTGAAAATATGCAACAAAGACAAGCGCGTTGCTCGGTAACCATGCCAGTTCGTGAACGTCGCAGTCGTAGATGTATGGCATTTTCAACAACAAAAATATACTACGGAAGCACTATGCACGTGATTCATTCATAAAAATTGAGATTTGCAAAACCATAGGCGTTGAGAGCGAAAAGTAACACTGTCACTACGTTGCAAAATTAAAACCCAAAGTATGTTGTCACGAGTAAAAGAAGGAGTGCAACATGAGGACTTCCCAGGTGGTCACCCATCCTAGTACTACTCTCGCCTAAGCACGATTAGCTTTGTTGTACGGCTGAAAATGTATCAAAAATATGCAACAAAGACCGGCGCATTAATCGGTAACCAAGCTAGTTCGTGAACGTCGCCGTCGTAGATGTCTCGCATTTTAAAGGAAAAAAATGCAGCACGTAAGCATTATTCCCGTGATTCTTTTATAAAAATTGAGATTTGTGAAATCCAGAGGTTGTTGAGAGTGATAATTAACACCGACACTTCATTGCAAAATTAACACCTGAAGGATGTTCTCAGGGGTAAAAAAGTGGTGCATCATGAGGATCTCCCAAGGGGTCACACATCCTAGTACTGCTCTCGCCCAAGCACGCTTAACATCGGAGTTCTGATGGACCCGGTGCATTAATGCATGATCGCACCCGTTTAGTTTGTTGCACGTAGTTGTTATGTTTGTACGGCTAAAAATGTATTGAAAATATGCAACAAAGACCGGTTTGTTGCTCGGTAACCACGCCAGTTCGTGAACGTCACAGTCGTAGATGTATCGCATTTTCAACAAGAAAAATATACTACGGAAGCACTATGCACGTGATTCATTCATAAAAATTGAGATTTGCAAAATCCATAGGCGTTGAGAGCGAAAAGTAACACTGTCACTACGTTGCAAAATTAAAACCCAAAGTATGTTGTCACGAGTAAAAGAAGGAGTGCAACATGAGGGCTTCCCAGGTGGTCACCCATCCTAGTACTACACTGCCTAAGCACGATTAGCTTTGTTGTACGGCTGAAAATGTATCAAAAATATGCAACAAAGACCGGCGCATTAATCGGTAACAAAGCTAGTTTGTGAACGTCGCCGTCGTAGATGTCTCGCATTTTCAAGGAAAAAAATGCAGCACGTAAGCACTATTCCCGTGATTCTTTTATAAAAATTGAGATTTGTGAAATCCAGAGGTTGTTGAGAGTGATAATTAGCACCGACACTTCATTGCAAAATTAATACCTGAAGGATGTTCTCAGGGGTAAAAAAGTGGTGCAACATGAGGATCTCCCAAGGGGTCACACATCCTAGTACTGCTCTCGCCCAAGCACGCTTAACATCGGAGTTCTGATGGACCCGGTGCATTAATGCATGGTCGCACCCGTTTAGTTTGTTGCACGTAGTTGTTATGTTTGTACGGCTAAAAATGTATTGAAAATATGCAACAAAGACCGGTTTGTTGCTCGGTAACCACGCCAGTTCGTGAACGTTACAGTCGTAGATGTATCGCATTTTCAACAACAAAAATATACTACGGAAGCACTATGCACGTGATTCATTCATAAAAATTGAGATTTGCGAAATCCATAGGCGCTGAGAGTGAAAACTAACAACGTCACTATTCTGCAAAATTAAAACCCAAAGTATGTTGCCACGAGTAAAAGAAGGGAGTGCAATACGAGGACTTTCCAGGTGGTCTCCCATCCTATTACTACTATCTCCTAAGCACGATTAACTTTGTTATATGGCTGAAACGTATTGAAAATATAAAACGAAGACCGGCGAGTTAATCGGTAACCAAGCTACTTCGTGAATGTCGCAGTCGTGGATGTCTCGCATTTTCAACGAAAAAAATGCAGCACATAAGCACTATTCACGTGATTCTTTATAAACATTGAGATTTGCGAAATCCATAGGTTGTTGAGAGTGATAATTAACACCGACACTTCATTGCAAAATTAATATCCGAAGGATGTTGTCACCAGTAAAAAAGTGGGTGCAACACGAGGACTTCCTATGTGGTAACCCATCCTAATACTACTCTCGCCCAACCACGCTTAACTTCGGAGTTCTGATGGGATCCAGTGCATTAGTGCTGGTAGGATCGCACCCGTTTAGTTTGTTGCGTGTAGTAGTTTTGTTTGTACGGCTGAAAATATACTGAAAATATGCAACAAAGACCGATGCGTTGCTCGGTCACCAAGCTAGTTCGTGAAGTTCGCGGTCGTAGATGTCTCCCATTTTCAACGAAAAAAATACACCACATAAGCACTATTCATATGATTCATATATAAAAATTGAGATTTGCGAAACAATAGGTGTTGAGAGTTAAAATTAACACCGTCACTTCATTGCAAAATTAACTTCGGAGTTCCGATGGGACCCGGTGCATTAATGCATGATCGCACCGGTTTAGTTTGTTGCGCATAGTTGTCATATTTGTACGGCTAAAAATGTATTGAAAATATGCAACAAAGACAAGCGCGTTGCTCGGTAACCATGCCAGTTCGTGAACGTCGCAGTCGTAGATGTATGGCATTTTCAACAACAAAAATATACTACGGAAGCACTATGCACGTGATTCATTCATAAAAATTGAGATTTGCAAAATCCATAGGCGTTGAGAGCGAAAAGTAACACTGTCACTACGTTGCAAAATTAAAACCCAAAGTATGTTGTCACGAGTAAAAGAAGGAGTGCAACATGAGGACTTCCCAGGTGGTCACCCATCCTAGTACTACTCTAGCCTAAGCACGATTAGCTTTGTTGTACGGCTGAAAATGTATCAAAAATATGCAACAAAGACCGGCGCATTAATCGGTAACCAAGCTAGTTCGTGAACGTCGCCGTCGTAGATGTCTCGCATTTTAAAGGAAAAAAATACAGCACGTAAGCACTATTCCCGTGATTCTTTTATAAAAATTGAGATATGTGAATTCCAGAGGTTGTTGAGAGTGATAATTAACACCGACACCTCATTGCAAAATTAATACCTGAAGGATGTCCTCAGGGGTAAAAAAGTGGTGCATCATGAGGATCTCCCAAGGGGTCACACATCCTAGTACTACTCTCGCCCAAGCACGCTTAACATCGGAGTTCTGATGGACCCGGTGCATTAATGCATGATCGCACCCATTTTGTTTGTTGCACGTAGTTGTTATGTTTGTACGGCTAAAAATGTATTGAAAATATGAAACAAAGACCGGTTTGTTGCTCGGTAACCACGCCAGTTCGTGAACGTCACAGTCGTAGATGTATCGCATTTCCAACAACAAAAATATACTACGGAAGCACTATGGACGTGATTCATTCATAAAAATTGAGATTTGCGAAATCCATAGACGCTGAGAATGAAAACTAACAACGTCACTACTCTGCAAAATTAAAACCCAAAGTATGTTGTCATGAGTAAAAGAAGGGAGTGCAATATGAGGACTTTCCAGGTGGTCACCCATCCTATTACTACTCTCTCCTAAGCACGATTAACTTTGTTATATGGCTGAAATGTATTAAAAATATAAAACGAAGACCGGCGAGTTAATCGGTAACCAAGCTACTTCGTGAATGTCGCAGTCGTGGATGTCTCGCATTTTCAACGAAAAAAATGCAGCACATAAGCACTATTCACGTGATTCTTTATAAACATTGAGATTTGCGAAATCCATAGGTTGTTGAGAGTGATAATTAACACCGTCACTACGTTGCAAAATTAAAACCCAAAGTATGTTGTCACGAGTAAAAGAAGGAGTGCAACATGAGGACTTCCCAGGTGGTCACCCATCCTAGTACTAATCTCTCCTAAGCACGATTAGCTTTGTTGTACGGCTGAAAATGTATCTAAAATATGCAACAAAGACCGGCGCATTAATCGGTAACCAAGCTAGTTCGTGAACGTCGCCGTCGTAGATGTCTCGCATTTTCAAGGAAAAAAATGCAGCTCGTAAGCACTATTCCCCGTGATTCTTTTATAAAAATTAAGATTTGCCTAATCCATAGGTTGTTGAAAGTTAAAATTAACATCGTCACTTCATTGCAAAATTAATATCCGAAGGATGTTGTCACGAGTAAAAAAGGGGGGTGCAACACGAGGACTTCCTCTGTGGTCACACATCCTAATCGCAGTCGTAGATGTCTCGCGTGTTCAACGAAAAAAATATAGTATGGAAGTACTATTCACGAGATTCATTTATATAAACTGAGATTTGCAAAATCAATAGGTGTTGACAGTGAAAATTAACACCGTCGCTACGTTGCAAAATTAATACCCAAAGTAGGTTGTCACGAGTAAAAAAAGGGAGTGCAACACGAGGACTTCTCAGGTGGTCACCCATCCTAATACTACTCTCGCCCAAGCACGATTAACTTTGGAGTTCTAATGGGATCCGGCGCATTAGTGCTCGTAATGATCGCACCCGTTTAGTTTGTTGCACGTAGTTGTTTTGTTTGTACGGCTGAAAATGTATTGAAAATTTGCAACAAAGACCAGCGTGTTGCTCGGTAACCAAGCTAGTTCGTGAGCTCGCGGTCATAGAGGTCTCCCCTGTTAGGATATTTAATTGGTTGTGTCAATAGTTTAAGTCTTGGGATTAATTATGTAATTATCTTTAGCTTGGGCTTTGGACTAGATAGTAATTTTTGTATTATTAGTGATTGGGCCTTAATATACCTAGGGTTAATGTGGTATATAAGGTTTTACCAACTCACTTTGAATGGGAATCAAAGATAAAAAGGCTTACTCTTATTTTCACACACTACACACACTCAAAGGTGAGAAACTCTCCCTTCTTCATTCCATTTAGCCTCTTTGATTCCTTGTTTGGTGCATTTCGGGACCAACAAGTGGTATCAGAGAAAACGTGGATCGATCTGCATTGATTTGAATCCAGTTTCGCTCGATTCCAAGCAAGATCAAATGTGTTTTTGAGCAAAAAATTGTTTTCGGGCATTTCGAGCTTGTTTTGGGGTTTTGATGCTTCGCTTTTATGTTTAAAACCTTTCCCCAGATCGAGTCTACGCCTAAAATGTTTTTAGAACACTTTTGGATCAGTTTTAACGAGTTTTGAGCGAGATTGAAGCAAAAACTTTTCAGAAAAAGGACATCTCGGCCACTCTCTGTTTTCGGTCGATTTGACCCATTTTTTGTTGTTTTTAGTTCACAAATCGGTCGATCATGTGTTTAGGGAAGAATTTCTGAAGTTTAGGATCAAGTTTGAGCGATTTTGGTTGAGACTTGGGTGAAAACAGACGGTTTTTCTGGAAAATGTCGCGACAAAGCAATGGAACAGTACTTGATGTTCTTGACCACGAAATTTTGCTGAATCGTTCAAATCCGCGAAAGTTTCATCTCTGCGAAGTTGAATCCGAGAATTGTTAAACCGCGAAACGTCTCTTTCACTGAACTTTTTTTTCGCAACGGTCTATGCTCACAATCCGAGAATTTTTACACCGCGAAAATTTCGCTTTCACTGCAGTTTCTCGCAACAACCTATGCTCAAAATCCGAGAAAGTTTGAAACCGCGAAAATTTTCTAAGGCCCAATTTTTCTCAACTTCGTACTCTTTAAAATCCGAGAATTTCCAAAAACCGCGAAAAAATTTCTCTAAGACCCAATTTTTCTCAAGTTCGTATTCTTTAAAATCCGAGAAACTTTATACACGAGAAAGTCAATTCCAAGAATCTTTCTAAGCCGCGAATTTTTTTCAGCCGCGAACTTGTTGAAAATCTTCACATCCGAGAAAGTTTTTCTAAGCCGAGAAAGTTTATCTCATCTGAGAAAGTCTTTCAAAACCACGTCTCTTCCAAATCCGAGAAAATTTCCTAAAAATCACACTTCACCACTCGATGCGATTCTATTTAACTTGCGAAATTTTCTTGTGAAGAATTTAAAACTCTCAACTTAGAATCATTCCCACACGCGAAACTTTTAAATCCGAGAAAATTTTCACCTGTGATTTCTCGGATAACATTTCACTAATCACGTCTCCTTGAGCTGCGAATTTTTTTTTCCTCTTTAGTGTTAAAATCTTCTTGGGTTAAATTTTTTTTTTCAAACTTTTTAAGATTTGATCCTCACACTTTAGAACTATCTCCCTAGACCACTTTTGAGATAAAATTTGTTTTTGCTCCCCAAGTCTCAATTTAAATTTCTAGAACTACTCCTAATTTCAAGATATATTTCTCTTTCATACATTATCGACCATCACACATGCTCACTTAGTTCTAAGAAATTCTTTAAACAATTTTATTCTCAAAACTCTACTCATCAAACTCGTATTTCTCATATCGTTCGTTACTAACTTTCTTATCTACGCAAGATCAATACCACGGACGATTCGACTGCACCAACCATGTCTACCACGAATGACATCTCCATAGTGGGCTCCGACACCAGGCCTCCGATGCTGCGACAAGGCGACTACAGCATATGGACAAACCGGTTCCTCACGTTCATCAGGAACAAAGGCGCACCACTCTCTCAATACCTTCTGGACTCCATCTTCAACGGCCCAGCACAGTTCTGGACAACCATCCCTGCACAGCCAAACGCAGACCCTCCCATGGATGAACGCCGCACTCCAAGAGGTCCCATCAATGAGGATGAACTGGCTCGTGCACAGGCCGACGAGACTGCCAAAGGATACCTCTTCCAGGCTTTTGGAAACGAGGTCTACGGTCACGTTGAGTGCTGCACAACTGCTAAGGAGATATGGGATGAACTTGCAGAAATTATGGCAGGCACAACTGAAAGTGCACAGGCGAGGAAATCAGCATGTCTCTCGCAGTATGAACTTTTCCAGGCCTATGAAGGAGAGGAACTGCGTGACACATACCTCCGATACTTGAAGATCATCAATGAACTCAAGAAAGCCAGGATCTCGAGGGACAAATTCGATATCAACAATCGCTTCCTTGGTAGCCTCAAACCACATTGGGGCAATGCAATCGTGATGATGATTCAGAGTAAGGACCTCTCCAACACTTCCATCCATGCTCTCTATGACAGTTTGTCTGCCTATGCTCCTTACGTGCAACCTCAGTCCACCAACACTCGAGTCGACCCACTGGCACTCCTCTCGAACAAAACCAATGAACGATCTTCCACCACTAAGATCAAACAGAACAAAGGGAAGCTACCAGCTGTTGTATCTGACACCTCTTCAGGATCCGAAGCCGATACAGAATCAGATGAAGATGTTCGTGATATACGCAAGCAACTGGCAATGCTCACTAAGTTGGTCTCAAAAAGGATCGGAAAAAAATCCTCATCCTCCTCCAATCGCCAAAGAACCTATAGCGGCACCACAAAAACTACTCCCACAGAGGAAACTAAGCCGACAAAGAAAGCAGAGGACTCCGCACCTCAAAAGTCTGTGAAGTGCTTTCGGTGTGGAAAGACAGGCCACTTTGCCAAAGAATGCCACGCCCCACGCGTGAAGGACTCCGGGTACTACGACCGAAAGGCCAGAATGACCCGCAAGATGGAAAGTGGGAAAGCCCTACTCACCGAAGAAGCTGAATGGGTGAATGACACTTCAGAAGACGAGGAGCCTAAGGATGAAGATTGCTGCATGGCAAGGCTGGTCGAACATGACGAGGACGAGGAGATGGGTCACACCGGTGAAAACACAGCTAAGACTCCTACCAACGCTGAGTCTGAGGTACGAATCTCGCAACTCGATGATGTGTTTAATCACCGACACACCATTAAGAAACCCACCGTAGACGCTAGAGATTATGATGAACTTAGACTAAAATTTGAAAACAACTATGCCTTACTTAGTCTAAAAGTAGAAGAACTTGCTTGCGCAAACGAACGTCTAATGGCCTCTGAAGCGTTAGTCAAACGTCTGCAAAGTAAGAACAAACAAAGTGAGACTAAGGTTAAGCAATCTACACTAGCCATTAGTTCATGTGAAACTTCTCGCCTCCTGACGGCCGCCCAATATGAACTCCTTACGAAGGAAAGAATTAGACTATACCGCAAGGTGAAAGAACTTGAGGAGCAACTTCACCTTAGGAAAAAGGCAGCAAACATCTTATGTCTATTAAACCAACCAGTTGAAACCGAATTCTACGACGCCCGGATGGGAATCGGACTGGCCAGCAACTGCGATCCAACGCCGCTAATTGTCAAAAGGTATAACATGTACAGTACAACATTCCTAAAAACGAGGAAAGGGACTCCCTCACAACTCATGCCATTTGTAAGATCCTCCTCTACTGTGCTGTCAGAAGAAAAGAGGAAACAGAACATACTTTGGGCAGAAATCGCATACGACTACACAGAACTGAATGCTAGTGATAAGACTAGAAAGCCCTCACTCTCTGAAGACATCAAATCTCAATTCCCAACCGAAGAACAGGAAATCGCTCTCCGAGAAGCACTTTCTCGCATCTATGTCCCAGAGAAACTTCTAGTCATAGCAGAACTAGAACGAACCATAGAAGTAGAGCGAAAAGCCTTTGCAAAAGAGCGAGAAGATCTAATTTACAAAATCTTTACCCTAGAACAATCTCATAATACGAACAAACCTTCTACGTCAAGTCAAGTACCCGACTCTCAAACATGTAAATGTAAGAGGACGGCGAAGATGACTCCTGAAGCCGACACATGTTCTAACACTAACTCTAGTATTCTTATGGATACAGGGAATGTGAGCTCGACGTCTCTGGAAGGGAGTTCGTACCACATAAAGGAGAATCCGCTCTTCAATGACAAGAAGAAAAGCCCATCCTATATTCATTCTACCTCTCTATGTACTGAATCCCAATGTCCTAAGGTCGTAGACAATTATGGTACCAAAACTCATCTTTCTTTTACCAAGCTTATGTCTATGTGCTGCTGCAATGAATTTGTCCTCCCACGCTTCCACGAATATGAAACACATGAACACGCAACACTCCGACCACGCAAGCGAACTTCATCTACGACGTCTTTGAATTCTCCCATCTCGCCTAAACCTAAGGTCAAGCGAAAACGCCTCTCGTCGTCAAACGCAAGCTCACCTACTACTCGCAAGCCAAAGGCGACCAAAACCGACGCACAAAAACGAAAACCACATTCCACACGCCATTTCATGTATAAGGCACCACACATGCAAGCACATATTAGGAAAATATGGGTTAGAAAAACCATAATCCCGCCTAATCAAACAAACGACAAAGGGAAAGCTAAATTAGAAACAACACAATCTGATTTACAAAACACATTTCCCTTAAAGCGCATAAAAACTTTACATATATCACAAGAATGTCCCGTTTGTAAACGGGGACCCAACGTTTGCTAAATGTTTGCAGGTCTGTCATGTGTGGTATCTAGACTCAGGTTGCTCCACACACATGACAGGGAATAAGGAGCTATTGAGCAACTTCACCGAGCGCTATCTCGGAAGGGTCTCCTTCGGAAACAGTCAAATGGCGCCGATTCTAGGAACTGGCGATCTCGTGCACGATAAACTGACAATCAAGGGCATCTCCTATGTCGAGGGTTTGAGCTACAATCTCTTCAGCATTGGTCGATTCTGCGACAAAGGATACAAGGTTCTCTTCGAATCTGACATCTGCAGCATTATAGATGCCTCAGGACAATCTCTTCTTTCTGGAACGCGCACGTCCCACCTCTATGTACTCAACCTTACGACCTCTCGACCAATATGCCTTCTCTCTCGAGCCGCACCCAAGTTGAATGATTTATGGCACCGACGTCTTTCACATCTCAATTTCAAGACCATCAACAAACTGCGTCAGAATAAACTCGTCAACGGTCTACCCCAACTGACATATCATAAGGAACAGCTCTGCTGTGCCTGTGAATTGGGAAAGATGAAGCGATCGTCTCATGTCTCTAAGGAAACACCGTCCTCTAAGCTCATCCTCGAGCTCTTACATATGGATCTATGTGGCCCAATGCCTACGGCCACACTCGGAGGAAGACGGTATATTCTGGTGATAGTCGACGATTTTTCACGCTACACGTGGACGAAACTCATTCGCACAAAGGATGAAGTTCCTGATATAATCATTGAGTTTGTTGTTACGTCCCAAACTCTTCATCGACAGAAGGTTCGGATTATCAGAACTGACAACGGAACTGAGTTTAAGAACAAAAAGCTCAGTGATTTCTATGCCACTCAGGGCATCACTCAACAGTTCTCAGCTGTGAAGACACCGGAACAGAATGGTGTTGTTGAGCGCAAGAACAGGACACTAGTTGAAGCAGCTAGGACTCTTCTCATACAATCCAGACTTCCTCATTCTCTTTGGGGCGAAGCTATTCAAACGGCTTGCTACACACAGAACCGGGCTTCCATCCACAAGAGATTCAACCGCACCCCATACGAGATGCTGAATAACCGTCGTATCCCCGATATATCTTATCTAAGGGCCTTCGGTTGCCGATGTTTTGTGGCCAATGATCGTCAACATCTTGGGAAGCTTGATCCAAAAGCTCTTGAAGGCATCTTTGTTGGATACTCACTAAACTCAAAGGCATACAGAGTCTATCTGAAGGAGAAACGGTCAGTAATAGAAAGCACGAATGTCACTTTTGACGAAAGCGAAGGCGATCTCACAGCTTCTGGCCATATCAGTCCAGAACCAGGTCTTCTATAGACGTTGACAAAAGGTCAACCTTCAACGGCGGGAACTTCCTCATCTGAGGGCAATTGTGGTGAACTAGATCTTGATCTGCTCTTCGAGTACTTCTACCCAGTTCCTAGGACTCCCGTCGCCACCACTCAACCTACTGCTGCACCCACTCCACCTACACCACCAGCTACCGTCAATAACGTCATCCCTCCAAACTTGAATGCACTCAATCTCAACGAAGACGACATACTACCCAACCCTGGGAATATTGCTGACTCTGACGCAGAACCCTCTCAATTTAATACAATTGAGATCTCTTCTTCGGACACCGGGCCCCAACCTAATGAGTTTCAAATAGACACAAATGCGGCCAGCTCCTCACAAACCAACGTACCACTTTGGGCTCGCTCTCACCCTACCAATCAGATTATTGGGGATCCCACATCCGGTGTTTCGACACGTTCAGCTACGATGAATGAAAGTTTGTTTGCTTGCTATCTCAGTCAAGTCGAACCATCACGAGTAGCAGAAGCTCTCAACGATCCTGATTGGCTGATTGCAATGCAGGAGGAAATAAATCAGTTTGAACGCTTACAAGTTTGGGAACTCGTACCACGACCTCACAATAGATCCATTATCGGCACAAAATGGATCTTTAAGAACAAAAAGGATGAAGATGGTGTTGTTATTCGCAATAAAGCAAGACTAGTGGCTAAGCGGTACAACCAACAAGAAGGGATCGACTACGATGAAACTTTCGCCCCAGTTGCCAGGATCGAAGCCATACGAATGTTCCTTGCCTTTGCTGCTCACAAGAACTTCAAAGTCTACCAAATGGACGTAAAGACTGCATTTCTGAATGGATTTCTCAAAGAAGAAGTGTACGTTGATCAACCTGAAGGGTTCTTGAGCGAAGAGTTTCCTCATCACGTTTATCGACTCTACAAGGCCCTCTATGGACTAAAACAGGCTCCCCGAGCTTGGTATGACGTCCTTTCAGATTTTCTTGTTCAGTCTGGATTCAAGAAAGGATCTCTGGATACAACTCTCTTCACAAAGCGGAGTGACCCGGACATCATGATTGTACAGATTTATGTCGATGACATCATTTTTGGATCGACTAAACCTCAACTGTGCGAAGAGTTCGCAGAATTGATGAAAGAGAAATTCGAAATGAGTATGATGGGTGAACTGAATTTCTTTCTTGGTCTTCAAGTAAAGCAACTCCCCAACGGAATCTTCATCAATCAGTCCAAATACATCCATGACATCCTCGAGAAGTATGGAATGAAGGATGCTAAGACTGCTGCTACACCTATGTCACCCTCTGGCCGACCCGACGCGGACCCATCTGGTGTTCCCGTTGACCAAACCGTTTATCGAGGGATAATAGGATCTCTTCTGTACCTTACTGCTAGTCGACCGGATATCGTCCTCTCGACAGGAATCTGCGCTCGTTTTCAGGCCACACCAAAGGAATCCCATCTCACTGCTGTCAAAAGGATTCTCCGCTATCTCAAGGGAACATCCAATCTGGGTTTGTGGTACCCCACTCTATCGGACTTCAAATTGGTTGGATTCTCCGACTCGGATTATGCAGGATGCAAGATGGACCGAAAAAGCACCTCTGGAGCTGCACACTTCTTGGGCGGTAAACTCGTAAGTTGGTCGTCTCGAAAACAAAACTGTGTCTCAACTTCGTCGACGGAGGCAGAATATGTCGCCGCCGCTAGTTGCTGCTCACAGCTTTTGTGGATGAGAACCCAACTACGAGATTTTAATTTACATATTGATAAAATTCCCATCTATTGTGACTCAAAAAGTGCCATCGCGATGACGAGCAATCCTGTACATCACTCAAGAACAAAACACATAGATATTCGTCATCACTTCATCAAAGAACATGTCGAGCAAGGCACGATTGAGTTGCACTACATCACAACTGAAGATCAACTGGCCGACATTTTCACAAAACCGTTGGATGTCAAACGATTCCAACACCTAGTGACTATGTTGGGTATGTTGAATATTCAGTTGTGATCAATCGACCCTACATGAACTTTGATGAAATGTACATATTTCATTTTCACTTCACTTCATTGTCTATGTGTCTTCTGGATTATGTCTGTTGAGGGGGAGTTTTTAGATTAAGGGGGAGCGTCTGATATTTCATTATTTAAAACGGGAGTTTTTCGATTAAGGGGGAGCGTCTGATATTTCATTATTTAGAACGGGAAGTTTTACGATTAAGGGGGAGTCAAAATCGGACCGATCAAAACATTTGGGGTGAATTTCAAATTTCAACCCAAAATAAGTCAAAATTGGGTCCAAGTCCGCGAAATTCAGCTACGCTGAATTTTTAACCAAGCCCGCGAAATTTCGGCCCATTTACTCAAAAATTTCGCATGTACAGTGTCTACAATCGTAAAACCCCAAAACCCTAACGTTTTTCGCTTTCCTAAAAATCCCGAGAAAATTCAAAAATTCGCAACCCCTCTTTCAAAAAATTCGCAACTCCCCGCATCTTCGTCATCGTCAAAATCTGCATTCAAACTTCGTTTCCTGCTAACTCCACCATCGCAAATCAGCTTTTCGGTATGAATACAACTTAAATAACCCAATTTCTGTTCGATTTTACCCTGTTTTGCCCGTTTTGATTAAACCTGCTTGGTTAGGGTTAAAACTTTCTCGGTTCTGAATCGAACGAATATTAGGCTTTTAATGTTTAAATCCAACAAATATGTATTTCCCATCCTATTACGAGTCGATTGAGTCCAAATTATTGCATTTTGGTTAAGATTTGAGTAGGTCTAAGGCAAAAAATTGATTGCGCTGTCTCGCACTTTTTCAACTGTGTTCTTCACCGCGAAAAATTCTCAGAAAAATTGCTTTAATTGTTAAAATTCGCTGCTACAGTTAGATAGGCCCCGCGAAACTTTTATTTTACCCGAGAAAATTCTTGGACTACAGTGAGTGAGGTCTCGCGAAATTTTATCTGAGGAAGTTACATACGAGAATTTACATATGTTAAAATTTCGCTGCTACAGCAAGTGAACTCCCGCGAAAATTTCATATACTTCACTTCATAATCCAGATTTTCGCATTTTCACTTTTCTCGCATCTACAGTGAACAAATTTTTTCAATCCGCGAAACTTCCATAACCTGCGAAGTTTTTCCTTAAGTGCGAAAATTCATTATATGCTGAGTGCGAAAATTTCATTACAGCTAGATGCATGCGAAAATTCACTCTGAATGAGAAAACACATCAACGTGCGAAATTTTCATTATATGCTAAGTGCGAAAATTCATTATAGGCTGAGTGCGAAAATTTCATTACAGCTAGATGCATGCGAAAATTCACTCTGAATGAGAAAACACATCAACGTGCGAAACTTTCATTATATGCTAAGTGCGAATTTCTTGAAACATGAGAAAATTCCTTGAAACAAAGATAAGTTGCGAATTTCTCCTCATTACCTACGAAAATTTTGACAACGTGCGAGATTTCTTAACTTGCGAAAATTTTCCATACTTGCTAAATTTACGCAAAATGTGAAAATTTTCTTATATATAATCTTGGGCAATTCTATGTCTATTTTTATCATTTTCGTGACTTAGTCAGTACTAATCTTATTACGATTACTGTATAGCACAGATATGACTGACAAGGATCAAAATACACTTGAAGCACTTGAGGCGGCTGCCATTCAAAGAGAGGTTGCTCGCATCGAACTCCACACGCGCACTTATCTCCCACCACCCGAAGAGATCTTCCCACTAAGTCAATGGGCGGCCCTGATTCCCAACAACTATATGGTGGACTTGAACAGTTTTCGGTGCGATGCCCCCGTTATCATAGAAATTCTCAAAGGGCACCCACTTCGCCACGCCCTCACTCATGGCGAACCAGAAGCACAGGTGTACCTTCAACAATTCTGGCATACGCTGCAGATAGCTGGACCAATGCGCCTTGCCAAGACATTATCCCCCCATATCGATCAAGAAACGGTGGTCCTCACACCCAAAATACTCCAAGATGTTCTTCAACTCCCGGTCTACTCACCCTACGATCCACCACCAACACACGACCAACTCATTGAAGACATAGACAGACTGGGCTATCAACCAGATACCAAGAAGAAGAAAGGCCCACTTGTCCTCAGTGAAGTCACCACCCGCAATCTACCACAACCCTGGCGGACACTGTACCTGCTGGTGAACAAGTGTGTCAGGAAAACATGCTGGTCAGGACCGCGGAAACATTCAAATCCTCACAATCATGACCGGCATCGCTCACAACCGCAAATACAACTACGCCGACATCATCTGGGTGGACCTAGTCTCAATGATCCAGCGACGCGACCGGGAAGTCGCCAAGGGAGTCCCGAACCGCTTCGTCCCATACATGCGATGGCTCCCAGCTCTGATCAAGCACTTCCGCCTGCACTCAACCAACATCCGCATCCGTCCGGCAGCAGAGCACTTCCAAATCCCAAATGTCGAGAAGTTCGCCAAGAAGAACACACCGGCGAAGGATCGACACGCAATGGTGATTCCGGACGACGTGCTCGCCTACGCCGACCAGACCAACCCGCACGTCCAAGAATACCGAGCCTCAACCGCATCCTTCCGTGAAACCCCGCACCCTCTCTCCACTGTCCCTACGGAGCAGATAAACCCCCCTGCTCCTAACCTCGGGACTAGCCAAACCCCCACCACCGCCACCAAAGAGTCATCAAGTCACGCCGCATCCTCTTCCACCCGCGTTCCGAAAAAACGGGCGCGTAAGGATGACGTAAGCCGTCCCACGGAGCGTTGATCGAAACAAAAACACGATCGACCTCCTCAGCCACAAATAAGCCGAGCCGAACCATTAGGTACAGGAGGTGATGTGTTCACCTCCCGAGTAGAAGTCGTGGCATCTGGCTCAACCACGCAAACGTCCCCACCAATCCACTTATCTTCCTCTCTACAGGAAGATATTTCATTGCACGAGGAGCCACTTATACCATCGACATCCCACTTGGAGGTGATCGATGTTGAAACAAGCAGTCTCTCGCCTCAGACTGCATCCTCTTCAGGCACATCGAGTCTAGTGCCCTCACTCCCCATAATTTCTCCCATTTCTAGGACACATACACCTCTTACCGCACCACAGAGTCTTCGTGACTCTGTCAGAACGCTCGCTGATGTCTCTGTGACTGTGAGCGGAAGACCTAGCACGGCCAACATCACAACAACCGTGAGCCTAGGCCATCATTCGATTGAGTCTGTCTCATCGACGATGCTAACGGGAAGTCTGAGTGACCCCGTCTTTTCCAGACCTGTGCAAACGGGCGGCCGATCGGCGATATTCACCGAGTCGGTGTCAGTTGGATTTCTCCGTGATTCCAACCTGGTTACTTTACCCCAATTCGTCACCGAGACAGCGCTAGAGACACGTCTTCAAGAGTTTGCAAAGACTCTTGAGGCGTCAATTTTAGATAAAGTCTACGCGCGTCTCGAAGCGTCCACGGTCGATAAAGGCAAAGGTGTGGCCCCGGAGACGCCACCACCAAAGCAAAATGAGGACGCAGAAGCTGTTCTCTCCTCCATTTCCGCCAAGGAGCTCTTCTACATCCTCAGAGCTCGCTTCGAGTCAATGACGGAACTTGACGAGGAGGAACAGCAGATGAAGAAGATAATGACGCAACCATTGTCTTGCCGCGCTCAAGGCGAGACTAGCGGGATCAGGCGCGACGATCAAGACGATGATCAAGATCGCCGCGAGGGGGAGATAAATAGGCAGCTAGGCGCACAATCTCAAGGACTCATACAATCGACGCCGATCTCCTCCTCTGGACCTGAAACGACACCCGCAACAGAAACCTCACACCCCACTAGCCAAAAATCCCATCCCATTAACCCCGAGTCATTAACCAAATCACCCTCACCACTACCCATCACCGTCTCCGAAACTCTAATCGTCACATCGGCGTTAGAGACCATCTCCACACCGTCTCCACCCACCAACACAAAACCTCTAACACATTAGAGGCCACCACCACATCTATACCACCCGTTACCCAAATCATCCTCGCCAAAACCATCTCATCAACTGAACTACCTGAATCTCCACCACAACCATCCCCACAATCCACAAACTCCTCCGAAACAACGCCCTCGCCACCACACAGCGACACTCCTCTCAACACCGACCCCAACATAGCTCCCGAGGACGTCTACTGCGCACAGAACGAGATCGAAGCCTACATCTTCAACGATGAATGGCTGTACACACCCGTCGATGCAGTAGCAGCCAGGAAGCTGGTGGAAAACGCTCGACGTCTGCTAATGGAAGCCTCACTAACGCTGATCAACACAGCAGACAACGAGGACGGAGAGGAGTACGACGCTGAACCGGCCGAGCTTGAGGACATCCTGCAATTCCAAGCGCAGCAAACTGAGGCCCCTGCTGCTCAAACGGATGCACCCACAGTGGATATACCGGAAGCACCGTGGGAAAACAAAAAGATCACCGCACCGTTTCAAGAAGAGATCAGGAAGAGGATCTGGCGACGCAAGGAGCAGATCATCACCACCTTCGACGAGTATGAGCTGATGAACATCCAAAGTTGGAGCGAGAGAAAGAAGCAACTCTATCGATGGAGCCTTCTGTGCCACAAATGCACAAATAGGACGCTATCCGATGAGGAAAACATCGCTCAGGAAATGAGTCGGGCCCCCATCTGCAAAGTCACTGACCTTCGCCAAGAATCCAAAGGACCTGTCCATTACCCAGTATTCACGGTAATGAGGCAAGATGAGAGCTACTGTGAAGTCAGTGAGGCGGACTTCAAGTTTCTGCGCCTGGGCGACCTAGCATGCTGGAATCCATGAAGCAGTTCAGACTCGTCCTCGGAAGTTCTGGACATCTCATACGTGCTGAACCGGTCACCATGGGATATGTGGCTATCAAACGCCACATGCTCCGACAGGTCAGATTCTTCGCCACCCATGATCTGCAGATGGCGGTGGAGCACAACCTAAAGAAGGTGAATCTGACTCGCCCATCTTTCAAAAACGCGGACGACTATCGAGAGGGCGATGTGATCGACGGAGACGATCCGGCGGTCGTCTACTCGAACTATAAGGGAAAGATGAGGATGCTGCGCTGCTCTGAAGTGGCAAAGTTCTCGGATGGAACGCTCACCATCATCCAAGACAAACTAATGAAGATCTGCCGCATACTTTCAGAAGAAGATCCCCTCTGCCGATCCAAGTTCGCGAAGCTCATTGACGCTATAGCTGATAGAATGGTTCTTCGAAGGAATCTCCGCGCCTTCGAGTTCAAGCTAGGGCTTCGCGAAACACTCACACGGTAATCCACCATCCCAACGCCCAAGACTCAAGACTCCCAACAATTGACACAAAGGGGGAGATTGTTAGGATATTTAATTGGTTGTGTCAATAGTTTAAGTCTTGGGATTAATTATGTAATTATCTTTAGCTTGGGATTTGGACTAGATAGTAATTTTTGTATTATTAGTGATTGGGCCTTAATATACCTAGGGTTAATGTGGTATATAAGGTTTTACCAACTCACTTTGAATGGGAATCAAAGATAAAAAGGCTTACTCTTATTTTCACACACTACACACACTCAAAGGTGAGAAACTCTCCCTTCTTCATTCCATTTAGCCTCTTTGATTCCTTGTTTGGTGCATTTCGGGACCAACATCCCCTTTTCAACGAAAAAAATACAGCACATAAGCACTATTCACGTGATTCTTTTATAAAAATTGAGATTTGCGAAATCAATAGGTGTTGAGAGTTAAAATTAACACCGTCACTTCATTGCAAAATTAATACCTGAAGGATGTTCTCAGGGGTAAAAAAGGGGTGCAACATGAGGATCTCCCAAGGGATAACACATCCTAGTACTACTCTCGCCCAAGCACGCTTAACGTCGGAGTTCTGATGGGACCCGGTGCATTAATGCTTGATCGCACCCATTTAGTTTGTTGCACGTAGTTGTTATGTTTGTACGGCTAAAAATGTATTGAAAATATGCAACAAAGACCGGTTTGTTGCTCGGTAACCATGCCAGTTCGTGAACATCGCAGTCGTAGATGTATCGCATTTTCAACAACAAAAATATACTACGGAAGCGCTATGCACGTGATTCATTCATAAAAATTGAGATTTGAAAAATCCATAGGCGTTGAGAGTGAAAAGTAACACAGTCACTACGTTGCAAAATTAAAACCCAAAGTATGTTGTCACGAGTAAAAGAAGGGAGTGCAACATGAGGACTTCCCAGGTGGTCACCCATCCTAGTACTACTCTCTCCTAAGCACGATTAACTTTGTTATATGGCTGAAATGTATTAAAAATATGAAACGAAGACCGGCGCGTTAATCGGTAACCAAGCTACTTCGTGAATGTCGCAGTCGTGGATGTCTCGCATTTTCAACGAAAAAAATGCAGCACTTAAGCACTATTCACGTGATTCTTTTATAAACATTGAGATTTGCGAAATCCATAGGTTGTTGAGAGTGATAATTAACACCGACACTTTATTGCGAAATTAATATCCGAAGGATGTTGTCACGAGTAAAAAAGTGAGTGCAACACGAGGACTTCCTATGTGGTAACCCATCCTAATACTACTCTCGCCCAACCACGCTTAACTTTATAGTAGTTTTGTTTGTACGGCTGAAAATGTACTGAAAATATGCAACAAAGGCCGGTGCGTTGCTCGTTAACCAAGCTAGTTCGTGAACATCGCAGTCGTAGATGTCTCGCATGTTCAACGAAAAAAATATAGTACGAAAGCACTATTCTCATGATTCATACATAAAAATTGAGATTTGCGAAATCCGTAGGTTTTGAGAGTGAAAAGTAACACCGTCATTACTTTGCAAAACTAATACCCAAAGTATGTTGTCACGAGTAAAAAAAGGGAGTGCAACACGAGGACTTCCCAGGTGGTCACCCATCCTAGTACTACTCTCACCCAAGTACGATTAACTTTGAAGTTCTAATGGGATCCGGTGCATTAGTGCTGGTAAGTCGCACCCGTTTAGTTTGTTGCACGTAGTTGTTTTGTTTGTACGGCAAAGAACGTATTGAAAACATGCAACAAAGACCGGCGCGTTGCTCGGTAACCAAGCTAGTTCGTGAACTTTGCAGTCGTAGATGTCTCCCATTTTCGACCAAAAAATATAGCACATAAGCACTATTCACGTGATTCTTTTATAATAATTGAGATTTGCGAAATCAATAGGTGTTGAGAGTTAAAAATAACACCGTCACTTCTTTGCAAAATTAATATCCGAAGGATGTTGTCACGAGTAAAAAAGGGGGTGCAACACGAGGACTTTCTATGTGGTCACCCATCCTAATACTACTCTCGCGCAACCACGCTTAACTTCGGAGTTCTGATGGGATCCGGTGCATTAGTGCTAGTAGGATAGCACCCGTTTAGTTTGTTGCGTGTAGTAGTTTTGTTTGTACGGCGGAAAATGTACTGAAAATATGCAACAAAGACCGGCGCGTTGCCCGTTAACTGTTAGGTCCTTTTTTATCCAACACAGATTGAATATAGAAGAATCGAATCGTAAATCTAAGAAATTCGGAGCTTACGTATGAGATTTACCTTCGTTGAAGATTGGGAGAGAAAACTTGTAAAACAAGTAAGGGTTGGCGAATTTTTCTCTCTAAAATTTTCGATCCTAATTTTTCAATTTTTAAAACCCTACAAAGCGCACTCCTAATTTTCTTAGGAGTTCACTTGTATTCCACCTCGTGGTATATTTACACATGTAGTCCTATGCAATGACTAATTACAATTTAGCCCAAGACTACTAATTTGCATAGCAAGACTAAGACAACTATATTAATTGAATACAATTAAATAGTTCCAACATTCTCCCCCTTTGTATTCAATTTTCAACATTGCACGGGTTGTCTTCGTTTAGCAATGGAAAGAGTCCTCGAGTCCTTGAAATCTCCTCTTTAGAATGTCTTCAAGCTCACTTGGTCTTCTAGGCATCGGCTTTTTCTTCGAATCTTCTTTTGAAGTTCTTCTCCCAGATGCCGTAAGATGTACGAAGTTCTTGCCGGAGTTTGGAAAGTCCGCATTCCATTTCTCCCGTTGAAAGCACACGAAACTCGAAACTCCCCCTATTTGGGTCAACCTTGTGTTGAGATCGGGGAATCCGATGTGAGGTTTGGAGAGGTGAACACGTTTGCCAACTTCAGTCCTTGATGATGCTTGAGTCACGTGTCATTCGGTCCTCAGTCCTGGCTTCTTCTTCCGGAAGCAAGGGCATGACAGAGTCGAGGAGGGGGCTCGGGATTTAGCCATCTTCACCGTCATCAGATTTGTCTTCTCCGAATGGAAATTGGCTGGTTCGGCCTCGAAGAAGCGTCTCTTAACACACCGGTCTATATTTTGTTTCATCTCATCCCTCAAAATGAAGAAGGTAGGCCATCTCTTTCTTTGATTTTTTTTAAGTTGTACCGAGCTTCACTTGAATGTGGCGTTGTGAGAGAGCCCGGTTTCATAGTGGTACGCGCGGCGTAATTTGGTGGGTGGACCGACCTATTGTGTATGCATAACCCCTTCTCCCCCTCATGGCGAATCGTGTTAACGATATCGGCATGTTAATTTAAAGGTAGAAAAGACATACAAAAAGGTCAGTGAGGATAATAACCGGACGGAGCCACAAAGGCAATCCGTAGAATGAGTACCGGGGCCACATAGGCGTCCCGTTGACATCAACTAGGAGCAAAGCTCGTAGAAGATGGCCGAAAGCGTTGTTGCTTTGATGTTGCAACGGCCGGACTTCCTTCCGATTCTTGAAGCATGTCTTTTTAAAGAACATGTCTACGGTTCTAACGTAATCACAAAGATTAGGTGTATTAAAAAGTGTATGTGTCCTAAAAAATTTGAAAATTTTTTGGGGAGTGAGGACACACTAGACGCGAGTGATCAATAAAAGCGTGGTACGCGGTGGAATACCACTTAGTTCAATATCTTCCGTTTCCGAGTGAAACGGTGATAGCATACGTGGTTCCCCGTGATTTATGAAACACCTATCTTTTGAGAGATAGACGAGTGGGTAAGGCTCGGTTGTGCATGCGTCGTTGGACCTAATGCGACGACTTCTAGGGACCTAATTAAAATTAGCACCTGTACCTATGCGGGTTTGGTCCGAAAATTTTGTGAGATAAGGGAGTGATGTATCTTCAAAAACTTCCTAGGCATCATCGAAATAATATTGCTTGGTCTTAAATGCTCGAATGCGTTCCGGGGTTAGGATCAAGTCGGACTGAACCATAGGAACATGAAATCCGTGCTTTCGGGGTACGTGAGAAGTGTTGCCCTAGTTGAATTAGCAAGCCGGAGCCGGTCGATGAAAATACGGAGCATATGATCTTCACTTAGATCGTCGCCGTCGTCTTTGGAAAATTTTGTCCATTTGAAAGCTCGAGATTCTTCGTGGTACGTCCATATTTGGATGTTGGAGAATAAATCCGAGAAGCATATCAAGCAAATTTGATTTTTTTTTATTTTTTTTGTTTTTCTAGTTTTTTTTTCCCTTTTTTTGTTTTTTTTCTTTGTTTTTTTTTCTGTTTCTTTGTTTTTTTTTGTTTTTTTTTGGATCATCACCAACAATTAAAAAGAAAAAAAATAAAGATTGAGCTCACAAACTGAACTGTGTAGCGACACAATCTTGGGAAAACAACAAGGTGAAAGCATATAAATAATATGAGGCAATAATGTACTTTCCTTTTATTTCTCTCTATATCTCACTTTCTTTTCCATATTTCCCCTTCTCTCTTTTTTTTGGATATATGTATATATATATATATATATATATATATATATGTACATTATTAATATAGTAGTATTATATTTATATCTCCCCAAAAAACAATGCTTCGAAAATAAATTTTCTCCCCCTAGAAATTTGCGTAGTTTAGCTTGACGAATATTAAGAATCTCATTCCCTTAAATCGCTCGTTGTAGGTTTTTCTCCCCCTCAAATAAAGCTCATTTAAAAGGTACTAATCGAAAAATGGTATTTATCGTGTCCGTTCGTAATATACATTTGAAAATTTTAAAACCATTTAAAGCGATGAAATGCATATCGAAAATGTATCATTTGAAAAGTTTTGAAAGAAAATAGGTATATATATATATTTTTTTTTACGAAACTCATAGGTATATGTAAGTTTGAAATATACCTCGTTGAAGCTTAGTTGTAGTAGCTCACGCCTCATCCCTTTATCATGTACGTGGAGCAACTACGTCGAATTCCATACATGAGGGAAATCTGCAAAACTATCGGGACTTTGGTACCCATTGTCGTATGGGTCCTCCCTTATTAGCAGAAAACAATTTAAGCATAAAAGGTGTCAAATTTAAATGTTGTCGTAAATCATCCATTAATGAACCTTTCGGTACCCAAATTTGTTTGGGACTACATAAATTTTGTGAAGAAATAGGAACCCATGTGGGAGTGATTTGACACGGATAAGGCATTTCCGCTCGGGTGAAAGTGTGTTTCGGAGGAGGTTTAAAAATTTTCTCCGAGGCCAAGCGCACAAGATGTTTCTTTGAATGAACCTTGACCGGGTATTGCATGTAGGAATACGAGCACATAGAATTATAAGCATCTAGCGCACATAAGTCGTATTTCCTATGGTTAGAATTCACACAATTAGAATGAGAAGAATTTCGAAAATTATTTTGAAGTCTAGGCTTTTTAAATGAAAAATTAGTATAATCATTTGAAGCACACGATGAAGTTTATGCGCTAGAGCTTGAATTTTTTCATGAAAAATTTTCTTTTCGGGATCATGAGAGGAAGGCTTTTGGTCTTTATCATTCCGTTTTGGAGCTTTACCGTTCTCCCATTTTCGTGGGACTTGTTCCTTAATTATAGAAAGTGCGGGACTTTTACTTTGAATTTCATCTTTGGTCAAAATTGAAGTAGAATTAGTAAAAGTCGTTTTGATGGTAGGAACGAGATCATCCGTTTGCGTCCCTTTATCGTGTTTTGACATGGAGGAAGCTTTGAGATTAGATATCTCCGTTAGAAGTGTATTATTTTCTGCTTCAAAATTCTTTCGTTCCGTTTCTAATGTAGAATTTAAATCATCGATGTTCTTAACAATAGAAGGTATATCAACGGAATAAGAATTTTCAGAATGACGAGATTGGGCTTCCTTTGTCTTAGAAATCACAAGAAGATTTTCTAATTGATTAATCTTAGAGTAGAGCTTCCCACGTTCTTCTCTTAAGAAAGCATAGTTATTTTGAGCAGTGCTCTTCTCGGCTTGACAGGCGTCTAGACTCTTTCTCAATTCACTAATCTTAGAATTAGATTTATCTATTTCAGCTTCTAGACTAGTGACCTTTTGCTCTCAACTTCTAGTCTACACTTAAGGAGACTTTTCTCGTCTAAATTCCTAAGTAGACACTTATGGTTGTTGTCTGGTCTGTCCTCAAGTTCCTTAATTTTTGAGCTATGCGTCTCTAACTGTGGCATCTTAGTCTCACTAATTTTCAAGCTCTTAGTTAGTTCATCTATTTTTGCATTAGAGCTTCTAAGTTCTAATTCGAGACTAGCTATTTTCTTCTCAGACTTAGATAATTTTTCTTCTAACACTATTGTACTTTTCTGCTCATTTTTCATGTTAGCATACCTAGTTTGTAAGGATTCTAACATGTTAAACAATGTCGAGTTAGAAATCACCGCCCCCTTAGAGGATGTGTTAGTTTCATCTTCGCGTGCCAAAGCCAAGTACATCTTTTGTTCGGAATTTGTAGTCTCTTGCTTATTTGAGCGTGACTTGGTCTTTGTGGTCTGCTTGTTTAACTCCTTCTTGATTAATCGTAGTTGACGCCCAAGCTTCTTCAGCGCTTCATATGTGTCGGAGCTAGAGTCGTCGGATCGAGTAATCAAGTTGGTGTCCATTTTGGTTTTTCTTTAATTTTCTATTATTTAAAATTTTTGTTGGATATTTTGATCGTTCACGTGTTTTGGGATTTGGATTTTTTTCTTAATACTGCTTAAAATATTTGGCTTTTAAAATTTCAGTTTCGAAAAGATTTTGGTTTATAAAGTTTGATTTTAAAATTTAATAGTATTTACCAAAAGCTTTTTCTATAATGTGCCAATTGAAGGTTACTGTTTCGATCAAAAAGTTTTTAATAAGTTTTTTTTTTTAATGTGAGATAAGGCACTATTTTCGATCGTTATGTTTTTCGACGAGGTACTGTTTTAGAAAATAGTTTAGAAGCAAACAGTTACGATCGTAAAAGTTTTTCGATTTGGTAAAACCTCGTCGTTTTGAGACTTTAATATTTGAACCTTTAAAATCAAATTTTTCGATCACAAAAGGTTTTGTGGGCGAAAAAAATTTTGCGACGACGATCTGTAAAAACAACTAAACAAAAATTTGCAATGATTAGAGAATATTTCGATCAAACTTTCTCGATCAAATGAATAGTACTATTTCGATCATAAAACTTTTCGATCAGTTTTTTTTATTCGATAAAAAAAAATTCGGACGTTAGTATGAAACAAAAAGTTTTCGATGCTGTAATAGAAAAAAAATTCGATGACTTTTCAAAGTTTTGCCGTGAGTTTTATGCAAGTGGTCAAGTGAAATGCAATAATGAGTAATGATTACTACATGAAATGATTGCTAATTGTTTTACAATTTTGCACATGCGATCAGACTTTTCGATGCCTTTCTCGATTGCTTACTATTTGCGATCGGTAACTATTTCGAGTACTGTTTTCGACCATTAGTTTCTACTAGTATTTTATTCACCCATATACTGTTTTCGCTCGCAATACTTTCTCGATCAGTTTTCAATTGCAAACAGAAAAAACTTCACTGAAGCTTACGAAACATTTGTGTAAAATCAGAATTCAAACCAGAAAACAGCAAATATGTCAAAATTTTCAGAATTTGGATGAAGAACACGAAGAACACATTTTATCACAAAACGAAAACAGTGAATCAGTCCACTAAAGTTCGGGTAATCGATTGAAATCACGAAATTGACAAGAACAAACACTCAATTCAGCACAATCCAAGCAAAATCAGTCCAATTTTAGAAAATCAGAATGAAGCTCCGAAGAACAATTTCGATCAGATTTTCAAAATTCGCTAAAATTTGTGTTTCGATCGAACGAAAACAAGCTCAGATCAATTAGAAACATATAATCGAACCTTAGTAACAGCAAAACAAGCCGAATTATAGAAGAACAGATAGAATTTCAGCTATGAACAGTCGCACGTGAATAGTGACCCTCGATGAACAGTAACTCGCGAAAAAATTCCAGAAATTTCAGATTCGAAATTCAGAAAAATTAATTGAAATCCTAACACGCTCAGCTCTGATACCAATTTTTTTTCATCCAACACAGATCGAGTATAGAAGAATCGAATCGTAATCTAAGAAATTCGAAGCTTACGTATGAGATTTACATTCGTTGAAGATTGAGAGAGAAAACTTGTAGAATAAGTAAGGCTTGGCGAATTTTTCTCTCTAAAATTTTCGATTCTAATTTTTCAATCTGTAAAACCCTACAAAGCGCACTCCTCGCACCTCCTAAATTTCTTAGGAGTTCACTTATATACCACCTCGTGGTATATTTACACAAGTCGTCCTATATAATGACTAATTACAATTTAGTCCAAGACTACTAATTTGCATAGCAAGACTAAGACAACTATATTAATTGAATAGAATTAAATAGTTCCAACATTAACCAAGCCAGTTCGTGAACATCGTAGTCGTAGATGTCTCGCATTTTCAACGAAAAAAATACAGCACATAAGCACTATTCACGTGATTCTTTTATAAAAATTGAGATTTGCGAAATCAATAGGTGTCGAGAGTCAAAATTAACACCTTCACTTCATTGCAATATTAATACCTGAAGGACGTTCTCAGGGGTAAAAAAATGGTGCAACATGAGGATCTCCCAAGGGGTCACCCATCCTAGTACTACTCTCGCCCAAACACGCTAAACTTCGGAATCCTGATGGGACCCGATGCATTAATGCATGATCGCATCCGTTTAGTTTGTTGCGCGTAGTTGTAATGTTTGTACGGCTAAAAGTGATTTTAGTTTGCTGCGCGTAGTTGTTATGTTTGTACGGCTAAAAATATATTGAAAATATGCAACAAAGACCGGTGCGTTGCTCGGTAACCACGCTAGTTCGTAAACGTCGCAGTCGTAGATGTATCGCATTTTCAACAACAAAAATATACTACGGAAGCACCATGCACGTGATTCATCATAAAATTGAGATATGCGAAATCTGGGTTGAGAGTGAAAACTAACACCGTCACTACGTTGCAAAATACAAACTATGTTGTCACGAGTAAAAGAAGGGGGTGCGACATGAGACCTTCCCAGGTGGTCACCCATCCTAGTACTACTCTCGCCTAAGCATGATTAACTTTGTTGTACGGCTGAAAATGTATTAAAAATATCCAACGAAGACCAGCGCGTTAATCGGTAACGAAGCTAGTTCGTGAATGTCACAGCCGTAGACGTCTCGCATTTTCAACGAAAAAATGCAGCACGTAAGCACTATTCACGTGATTCATTTATAAACATTGCGATTTGCGAAATCCATAGGTTGTTGAGGGTGATAATTAACACCGACACTTCATTGCAAAATTAATATCCGAAGGATGTTGTCAGCAGTAAAAAAGGGGGTGCAACACGAGGACTTCCTATGTGGTCCACCTATCCTAATACTACTCTCGCCCAACTATGCTTAACTTCGGAGTTCTGATGGGATCCGGTGCATTAGTGCTGGTAGGATCGCACCCGTTTAGTTTGTTGCGTGTAGTAGTTTTGTTTGTACGGCTGAAAATGTACTGAAAATACGCAACAAAGACCGGCGCGTTGCTCGTTAACCAAGCTAGTTCGTGAACATCGCAGTTGTAGATGTCTCGCACGTTCAACGAAAAAAATATAGTACGGAAGCACTATTCACGTTATTCATGTATAAAAATTGAGATTTGTGAAAGCCATAGGTGTTGAGAGTGAAAAGTAACACAATCATTACTTTACAAAACTAATACCTAAAGTATGTTGTCACGAGTAAAAAAAGAGAGTGCACACGAGGACTTCCCAGGTGGTCACCCATCATAGTACTACTCTCGCCAAAGCACGATTAACTTTGGAGTTCTAATGGGATCCGGTGCATTAGTGCTGGTATGATCGCACCCGTTTAGTTTGTTGCACGTAGTTGTTTTGTTTGTACGGCTAAAAATGTATTGAAAACTTACAACAAAGACCGGCGCGTTGCTCGGTAACCAAGCTAGTTCGTGAACTTCGCAGTCGTAGATGTCTCCCATTTTCGACAAAAAAATACACCACATACGCACTATTCACGTGATTCTTTTGTAATAATTGAGATTTGCGAAATCAATAGGGGTGGAGAGTTAAAATTAACACCGTCGCTTCATTGCAAAATTAATATCCGAAGGATGTTGTCACGAGTAAAAAAGGGGGTGCAACACGAGGACTAGCTATGTGGTCACCCATCCTAATATTACTCTCGCCCAACCACGCTTAACTTCGGAGTTCTGATGGGATCCGGTGCATTAGTGCTGGTAGTTTTGTTTGTACGGCTAAAACTGTATTGAAAATATGCAGAAAGACTGGCGCGTTGCTCGTTAACCAAGCTAGTTCGTGAACATCGTAGTCGTAGATGTCTCGCACGTTCAACGAAAAAAATATAGTACGGAAGCACTATTCACGTGATTCATTTATATAAATTAAGATTTGCGAAATCAACAGGTGTTGAGAGTGAAAATTAACACCGTCACCACGTTGCAAAATTAATACCAAAAGTATGTTGTCACGAGTAAAAAAAGGTAGTGCAACACGAGGACTTCCCAGGTGGTCACCCATCCTAGTACTACTCTCGCCCAAGCACGCTTAACTTCGGAGTTCTGATGGGACCCGATGCAATAATGCATGATCGCACCCGTTTAGTTTGTTGCGCGTAGTTGTTATGTTTGTACGGCTAAAAATGTACTGCAAATATGCAACAAAGACCGACGCGTTGAACGGTAACCACGCCAGTTCGTGAACATCGCAGTCGTAGATTTCTCGCATTTTCAACGACAAAAATATACTACGCAAGCACTATGCACGTAATTCATTCATTAAAATTGAGATTTGCGAAATCCATGGGCGTTGAGAGAGAAAAGTAACACCGTCACTACGTTGCAAAATTAAAACCCATAGTATGTTGTCACGAGTAAAAGAAGGGAGTGCAACAAGAGGACTTCCCTGGTGGTCACCCATAGTACTACTCTCGCCTAAGTACGATTAACTTTGTTGTACGGCTGAAAATGTATTAAAAATATGCAACAAAGACCTGTGCGTTAATCGGTAACCAAGCTAGTTCGTGAATGTCGTAGTCGTAGATGTCTCGCATTTTGAACGAAACAAATACAGCACGTAAGCACTATGCACGTGATTCTTTTATAAACATTGAGATTCGCGAAATCCAAAGGTTGTTGAGAATGATAATTAACAACAACACTTCATTTCGAAATTAATATCCGAATGATGTTGTCACGAGTAAAAAAGGGGGAGCAACACGAGGACTTCCTATGTGGTCACCCATCCTTATACTACTCTCGCCCAACCACGCTTAACTTCGGAGTTCTGATGAGATCCAGTGCTGGTAGGATCGCACCCGTTTAGTTTGTTGCGTGTAGTAGTTTTCTTTGTACGACTGAAAATATACTAAAAATATGCAACAAAGACCGGCGCGTTGCTCGTTAACCAAGCTAGTTCGTGAACATCGCAGTCGTAGATGTCTCGCACGTTCAACGAAAAATATAGTATGGAAGCACTATTCACGTGATTCATTTATATAAATTGAGATTTGCAAAATCAACAGGTGTTGAGAGTGAAAATTAACATTGTCACTACGTTGCAAATTTAATACCCAAAGTATGTTGTCACGAGTAAAAAAAGGGAGTGCAACACGAGGACTTCCAAGGTGGTCACCCATCCTAGAACTACTCTCGCCCAAGCACGCTTAACTTCGGAGTTCTGATGGCGATGCATTAATGCATGATCGTACCCGTTTAGTTTGTTGCGTGTAGTTGTTATGTTTGCATTGCTAAAAATGTATTGCAAATATGCAACAAAGACCGGCGCGTTGTACGGTAACCACGCATTTTCGTGAACGTCGCAGTCGTAGATGTCTAGCATTTTCAACGACAAAAATATACTACGAAAGCACTATGCACGTGATTCTTTTATAAACATTGAGATTCGCGAAATCCAAAGGTTGTTGAGAGTGATAATTAACAACAACACTTCATTTCGAAATTAATATCCGAATGATGTTGTCACGAGTAAAAAAGGGGGAGCAACACGAGGACTTCCTATGTGGTCACCCATCCTTATACTACTCTCGCCCAACCACGCTTAACTTCGGAATTCTGATAGGATCCGGTTAATTAGAGCTAGTAGGATCGCACCCGTTTAGTTTGTTGCGTGTAGTAGTTTTGTTTGTACGGCTGAAAATGTACTGAAATTATCCAACAAAGACCGCCGCGTTGCTCGTTAACCAAGCGAGTTCGTGAACATCGCAGTCGTAGATGCCTCGCATTTTCAATGAAAAAGTATAGTACGGAAGCACTATTCATGTGATTCATTTATATAAATTGAGATTTGCGAAATCAATAGATGTTGAGAGTGAAAATTAATACCATCACTTTGCTGCAAAATTATACCCAAAGTATGTTGTCACGGGTAAAAAAAGTGAGTGCAACACGAGGACTTTCCAGGTGGTCACCCATCCTAGTACTACTCTCGCCCGAGCACGATTAACTTCGGAGTTCTAATGGGATCCGATGCATTAGTGCTGGTATGATCGCACCCGTTAAGATTACGAACAAGATGCCACAGGGCTTCCAAATTTGATTGCGCAACGAGCGGCTTTGTAGCACCCGGGTCTTCGTAGGTAAATAAGGCCAATAAATTTGTATGAAATGAGGAATGCAACTATGTGTATTATGTGCATTAATGTTGTGATTATGTGATTGATTTATGTGCCTAGGGGACTTAGGAAATTTTGTGGGATTAATTTGGGCTAGGAGATCTCTAAATTTAATTAGGGCTTTTCGAAAATGAAGCTAAACGAAATTGGGCCATAAATTAAAGCTAGAATTAGAGTCTAGAAGTGGGCTGAAGGTTTAATATGGGGCCAAAACTAGGAATTTGGGTTATGTGTATTAATAGAATAAGCTAAGAGTTTGCGGCCCAAAATAATTAGAAATGGCTTTAGAGACAAGCTCCCTAGAAATAAGGGATATTATCGTCCCATCATCCCCTATTAAAAATAATAAAATACAAATAAAGGCCCTTTCAAACCCATAAAACTCCATTGGAGTGGAACTGCCGAGAGCAAGCCAAGAAGAAAACGCCAAGGCAAGTTGAAAGGCCACACAAATCGGACTAGGTACCCTTCTTTAACCACGATACGTAGATTTTAGTTCAAGGACTAGTATATTTTAGAATTTAGGACACAAAAATACCATATGTTGGGGCTTGTACGATTTTAAATCCCTCAACGTGCACCTTCTAAGCTTGACTTGGTGAGATGGGTTCTTAAAGGGCCTGTTTAGGGAATATTAGCCACGAAAAGTTAGGTCTAACTCAGTAATTTTGTTAAGCACGAACTTAGGGGTTTTCGAAGTTCATGCGTCTTCAAAGATGTTCTTTAAAAAAGCAGCTTTTTGATCCTTGGAACTTGAGAGTTACGAGTCGGGAAGATGTTATGAGTAGGGTAGGATTCGCAGAATACAAGTTTCGCTAACTTAGGACCGTGAGCCGAGAGCGACACGAGTTTCGCGAACTCAACAACCCCCGCGTGCATGAATTCGCGAAGGATACAGTTCGCGAACTCGTTCCGCGAATCCATGCATTTCGCGGCCTCATTTCGCGAGCTCGGCGTTTGGCGAACCCTCATGCACTTTGCGAACCCGCTTTTGCGAACCCTTGACGTCATGAAGGTTGCGAACTCACATGGGCGAACTCATCAATTTCACGGGTCGCGTTCATGTGGCGAATTGAAGATGTTTTGCGGGCCGTGGCCATTTTGCGAACTCGAGTCATTTCGCGGGCCAAAGGAAGAATGACGAATCCCATGCAATGGAGTTTGGCGAACCCTAATTCCTTAGATATACACTTCGCGAATTGGACAGGGCACGACGGGATTCGCGAACCCTTAGTTACGGAAAGAGTTTTGCGAAGTCTCCTGGCTTCAACTTTGCGAATCCATGGAAGTCTGCGGATCCTTGCAACGATTTGCAGGTCCATGAGCCGCGGAATTCACTTCGCGGAACAAGCCATTTGGCGAATCCACGAAGTAGGCCAATCAAAGACGTTTCGCGGGCCGTTACTAGTTGGCGAATCCCTTTTGGCGAACTCGGCGTCCCGCGAAGTCATGCACTTCGCGAATCGAGCGAACTTTGCGAATTCATTCAGGAACCTAGTGACAATCCGCGAACTACACTTACCCAATTTTAGCTAGATTTCACGGGTCTAACACTTCACGAATTCATGGCACTTCGCGGGTTCTTAGGGTTTCGTGGGTTGGGTACTTCGCGAACCTACATGCAATTCGCGAAGTGAACTTAGCTAATCGAACCCTCACGTGTTAGGTCGCGAACCACACTTAACTAATTACTAGCTAAAATTCCCGGGTCATGTGAGACTTTCGAGTCCAATTAGAGTTCTCAAATATATTATAACTTAGGAAATTATTTAAGTCCTTAAGTAATTATTTAATTTAAAATAGTGTCCTAACGATACTATTTTATGCCTAAGGATTGGACTTAGGAAATTCGCCGGGTCGGGTAGCAATTAGCCTACGGACGCCAGGTAAGTAGAAATCCAACTACAATGCATAACTTGTGTGTTATATGCTTTATGAGACTATGTGCCTACGTGATTTCATGATTTCGTGAATTGTTTGTAGCGCTTTCATGTGGTAAGCTCATGTTGCATCTATCTGCATATGCATGTTCATGTGCACGCACGAACTCACGAGGGAGGGTCGTGGGACTGAGTATGCATGATAATATGTCATTTGTCAGCGACGAAGACTTGCTAAAGTGTAAAATATGCCTAGAGGGGGGTGAATTAGGCTTTAAAAAAATTATGGCTTTTGAAAACTACTTTTCTTTAAGAAGATATTGCAGAGCACGTTATTCCCTAGAGAGCAGTAAGATTGTCTATATTATCTCCCTAACCCTGTTTACAGAATATCGCGTTAACCTCAGAAATCCTTTAAACGATATCACCTAGTTATTTGCCAACGTTCCGGGTTTGTCTCACAGAAAAAGTAAATAGCAGAAAGTAAAGTGAGACGGAATTTTTATACAGGTTATATCCCCAACTGGGGTTTAATCCTGGCCTTGGGGTGTGATCTCCCCAAGAGTTCCAATCAATCACTAGGTATTACCGTTTACACTATGATTGACCCGTACACAACCGAAGTATTATGGACACTAGACCTCGCTCTAGGCTTACGCATGCCAAGTTTCGATCCACGCCGTTTACCCAGGAAAGCTATTCCCCGGCTGGATGCAGCTTGCTACCGAAGGGCCACCGAATCCACAAAATTCGTCCCTCCACGTGCGTAAGACTCCACTCATGCTCCTTTGTTCGCTCAACGTGCCCGCAGACACAACACGTCCGAAGAAAAGGTTTTTAGGGTTTGGAGTTTTTAAGGATCGCTCACAGATTCGCAAATGAAAGCTCAATCACAAACTACGAATGAATTGCAAAGTAAGCTCAAGTCGTCTAAGGAATTCGATAGCCTGTGTGTTCGTTGTGTCCCTTCAAAGTGAAGTGTTTGTCTTCTATATAGACCCACGAATAGCTTCTACACTTCACAAGGAAAGTTAAGCACAGAATATGCAAGATAAAGCTCAATAATCACGTGCATTAACTCAAACAGTCATGCCAAGAATAAACCAATTAAGCTCAACGGTCTGCATGATCACTTACCATAAATACCACAGATTAACAATCATTCCAGGGTAATCTCATCCGTTACTCAGCATATTCCGTATATAATTCCATTCGGCATATTATCAATGGTAAGCTCAAACAACCGATTTCTTTCCCAAAATATGATAGCCAATCGCGCATAGAAAGATTTGATCTACTGAATATAATGCAGAGCATATTTTCCATGTATGTGATCTCATCCGATTTCAGCATATTCCATAAATAGACTCAATTATCATCTTACCACATATAAGCTCAATCAACTAATCACTTTCCAAAATATAAATCCTAAGTCGAACAAGGAAAGCAGGATCATGACCCACTGATTTAAGAGTCATTTAATATCACACTCAACGGATATATCATTCATATTCTTTCCTAAAATAGATCAATCATATGTAAGCACTTAATCAGAATATCCTTTCCATATATACAGCATAGTCATTCATATCCGGGTGATCACAGCGATACTCTTTCCTAAAATAACTCAATCTCGCAGACAGTTTGCATATCACTCAACATGATATATTTTCCATATATAGCACGCAACGAGATTCCATTCATGCGAAGACGTTCATAACCATGTGATCACATGAATATTCCAGTTAAGCATAAGATCACACAAATTTGATTTTCTTAACAGTTTAATCACATTTAAGCGCTTAATCGAACATTTTCACATACTTAAACATCACACAACATGCATATCGAGTTTTCTAATTTGTACCCCCCAATTTACATAATTACTTGGAATAATCAAAACTCTCATAATCATTTGGACCAAAAAGGTCTACACTTGCCGATGTGGGCAGTGTGTCGACTCGCAGTTGAGTCAGGGCTGTCTCCTATGCTACCAGGGCGGCATTTAACTATTATGTAAATATATATATGTGGATATCCTATGGATATGACTGGGCATGCCCGTGGCGGTAAGGTGCGACCTGGAGGGTGCGACCTGATGGTATAAGCGACATAGGGTGCAACCCTGGTGTAGCATGGGCTACCAGCGTGAGCGACCGCCGAACAGTCGGGAATGACCGGGTTCATATGGCGACCTAGGGGAACGATGTTCATCCTAGGGTTCGGCCATCCGGCGTGGACCGCTATCGTATGGTCCCTGAGGGACGTGAGCTCTTTGTGGTGCATAGTGAGATTGGCCGAGGGCCATGAGTTATACTAGTACGAGTACTAGGTGCATCGGCGCGGAATGCCATCGGCGCGGATTGCGTTTGCGTAGTGGTTTTAGGCATTGGCGCGGATTGCCATTGCGGGGAAAGGTCACGTTGTTACATGCATGATTCCTACTTACTGAGCCTCGGTGGCTCATTCCTTTATGTTATGTGTTGTGTGTACCTGCGACTACGGTACGTGATCGCTTATGTTGGCAAGGCCGATCTTTTGGAGCTTCGCGCTGTTTTTGGGGTGGAAGTGTGTGTGTGGATGACGACCTGTGAGGCCGGGCGCAAAGGAGACTGTTGCTGCGCCGACGCATATTCGCCTTTGTATTTAGGACATGTTTAGAACGATAGCATTCGACATGTATTCTTCTGACATGTACAAAGACAACGTTCCATTACATAAATGGAAATGAAAAATTTTATACGTATTTTTAGTATACTTTTGCACTTGCAACTCGCTAGGCACATAGGAATGCGCTAAAATAGGCAAGTTAGGACAGTCGGGTCCTGATAGGCTTCCCACACAAGGCTAACACCAGGGACCGTTCGGATCGACACGCCGTGGGAGAATATTCGGATTGAAATCCCCTTCATTGAAGAAGTTCGTGAAAACATTTGGAGGTCACCGGACAAAGTCAAGAAGCCGAATAAGTTCGAGCTTAGAGGGGTCTCTCACTGGGATCAACAGAAGATAATAACGTACCTCTTGATGCTGACCCACCTTGGACCAGGCGTGAGAATAGGGATGACTAAAGGACAAGCCAAGAGTCATTACGAGAGTCGTTCCCCAATCTATCAGCTACTCAGCGTCTTCTGTGCTAAAGGGGAACTTCCAACCCCATTCTACGCCATCGGGCGAGTAGACGGAACTTGAGAAGAACTAAGCGAGAGCGACCTGCCGTATCTCCCAGCTGAAGAGGTGCACAACCTATACCAGCTATATGTGGAGAAGTACAAAGGTCATCAAGGATTCATCAAGAAAGAAGGTCTCGAGGGACTCTACCGGTTCATGATGGGCCAAGTCAAGTACTTCACCGCACACGACCTTCAGATGGCTCTGGAGAGCAACATGAGGAAGGTCAACATGACCGCCCCACTCAACAAAGGACCTGAGATCGAAGTGCTTACCAACAATCACGTGCACACCAGCTCAGTACTAGGCATCACCTACCACAATCCTATCGCTAAGAAGAATAGGTTGATGCTGAAGACTGGAATCCACAAATTCTGTGATGGGACGCTCAAGGTCATCAGGAGGAATCTAGAGCAGAGGTTGGAAGAAATCAACTGAGAGACGATGCTGAGGATTCACCGATTCGTGAGAGAACAGCCGCTCATGATGGAACTGCTCGATGAAATCCAAGAGCGACTAGAGCTGAGGAATACGCTCAGGAATTTCGAGTATGCACTGGCCTTGCGCAGGTCGTACTACGCCCGACGAGGACAGACAGTGCGGAAGAGAAATCAAGCACAAAAGGGGAAAATGAAGAATATAATTTCTAATTGTGCTTTGATTTATTAGTTGTCTTCATTGATTGGGGCTTTTCTTGTATTTGTCCACAGTTTAGGACTTAGTATGTTATTTATACCAAGTATGTTTTATATAAATAGATGTACAAACATTGAGCTTAATGAGAATATTTGAGAAATTGATCCGAAAGGCTTGCAATTTGATTTCTAGAGAGAGAAACACAAGAAATCTTCTCACTCTAAGCGGAATTTTCTCTTGACCTCTCAACGAAGGTTTTCGATCGAAATTCGTTTCTTAATAAAATTCTAATCGATTGCCTTAGAATTCATGTCTAGGATCATAGAGTTGATTAATTAGGGCCTACAAAGTTGTCGAGTAGTCCAATTCCGCCATGCTCTTGTTCCAACCTTCTGCCCTTAGTTCTTTTTTCTTCTTAGGGTTACTTTTCTTTTTATGGTTTTATACACGATGTGATATTTGATCTAGATAAGTATTAAGTCTTCAAGGATGAAGGAACAAGTTGTTCTCATTTATTTCCTATGGTCTAAGTAACGTAGCTCTTAAGGCTTATTAGTGGAAATTTGGGCCCAAGTTCAAAACAAAATGTAGCAGTAGCCCAATTCCTTATTCATCCCACTTAGCTTTCTGCATAAATTCGAAATTAAGTGAAAATAGAAGATTTTATTCACAAGTTAACCTTCTTTGTCAAACTTCTTAATTCACATAACTGCTTAATTAATTGCATAAAAAGTTCCTTATTAAAATTACGGGCATTACATCCTATTTAATAACATCTAAGACCCGTATTAAATTTTACAGGCATTACAATCTCCCCTGTTAGGTCCTCATTAACTCTATGATCCTAAACATGAATTCTACGGTTATCGATTAGAATGATTGAGAAACGAATTTCGATCGAAAACCTCCGTTGAGAGCTCGAGAGAGAATATCGCTTTGAGTGAGAAGATTTCTTGTGTTTCTCTCTCTAGAAGTCGAATTGCAAGCCTTTCGAATCAATTTCTAAAATCTTCTCATTAAGCACAATGTTTGTACATCTATTTATACCAAACACACTTGGTATATATAACATACTAAGTCCTAAACTAAGGACAAATACAATAAAAGCCCCTAATTACAAGGACATCTAATTAAATCAAAGGACAACTAAAATCGATATTCTACATTCTCCCCCTTGGCAAGGCTGATCCTCCAGGCTATAGAGCGGCCGTACATGGACAGTCTACAGAACCTGTATCCTAAGCTCTGATACCACCTGTAGCGACCCTCACTTTCTAATCAAAATTAGTGGCGGATTTTCGCAACGTAAGTCGAGGAAGACCCGTCTAATAAAAAACTTTTCCTAAAATATGATATATTACTACGAAACATAGCCTACATCGGCTTAATTATACAAAGGCCGAAGCCCCAAAACATATTCCTATCAAAATATATCCTAACATCGCTCCACAGGTCGTCATCCATGTACGGCCTCGCCCTCAAAAGTCCATGGAGCACCGCCGTCAGCCCGCCTTAGCCTCGACGCGCACCAGCGCCGGACTCATCCATTAATCATTCTTATCATTTGGTAATCGATTCTCTTTAGTGAATGATTTCTATGTGTATATATAGTTATATATCTATATATATATATAACTATTACGAAGTGTTAGGAATTAATTATAATGTCCTCTATTTGTGTATTAGGCTAAAATTTAGATATTAATCGGGTTGTAGTAGGTTGGGGAGACAACTTGTATTAGTAGATGTTATGGTACTTGGGCTTTAATATACCAAAGAGCTGTGGTATATAAAACCCATTTTTACCCTTGTTAGGGTTTTATCAAAAGAAAATTCACTGAAGCCGTTCTCGTTAAAACACACACACAAACACATACTAAAAGGTGCTTCATACGGTCTTAATCTTTCTAATATTCTTTTGATCTTTGTTTGATAACAAGTGGACCAACAAGTGGTATCAGAGCAAAACGTGGATCGATCTAATCAATTTGAATCCAGTTTTGTTCGATTCTGAAAAGATTTGAAAGAACACTTGCTCAAAATCCATTTTCGATTATTTTGTGCCTTTTAAATCGTTTTTAACCATCTTTGGTGAGGAAAATCGTTAATGAGTGCATTTCTGTTCTTTCACATAGATTATAGTCCAGTTTAAGTTGGATTTAAACCAGAAAATCGAGTCTGAGATTCATTTTATCTGGGTCTATTCTTCACTTTCGGGTAGATGTTTCGCACAGCTCCTTGATTCTTGTAGGAATCGAAGGAGATGCTTTAATTTCGTAGGAATCGCCCGATTTCCTATCATATAAAAGAAAATCGCTCGATTGCACCAAAAATCGCCCGATTTAAGCCTCGGCGAATTTTAGTCGCTAAGACTAAATCGCCCGATTTCTTCCCTTCCTGCAAAAGGAAATCGTTTGATTCCACGGAATTGCCGATTTCACTGTAGCAAGCATGAATTCTCTTCAAAACACTAATTGGTAATTGGAGACGAATCGCCCGATTAGATAAATCACCCGATTAATAAATCGCTCGATTCAACCTTATCCGATTTCGCTCAAATCGCCCGACTGACACATTCCTACCTAGATGCAAATCGTTCGATTAAATCTCTTAGTCATCGTCCGATTTCCGATTTCTCACTTTAATTAAAGTCATGCGAATTAAATTCTTTTAACCTCAAATTGCCCGAAACTTATATCGCCCGATTTCAGTTTCTGACCCAACCTATCAAGTAAATTAGTTGAGTCACCCGATTTAGATCAATATTATGTCACTCGATTTTCACAATTAGGATCTGAGTTGTCCGATTCCAGTCCTTAACTTGTTCAATCAACTAAAACTTAAATTGTCCGATTTCTTGTTCTTAACTAAAAAGGTCGCGAGAACTTAAAATTAGAAAGTAAAATCGACTGATCTTGACTAACTCTTTTTTTTTTGCGACACCCGAACTTAAAATTTAAAAAAATAAAACACAAAACCATATATTGCAATAATAATACTAAATATTACTTTCTCTACTTCAAACTTGACTAAAATTGTTCGAAACTAGCATTTCATTTCGCAGATCACTTCCACGTAAGGATCACTACCAAACAACAAATGGGCTCCTTAGCCATGGGAAGCGATATCCGTGTTCCAGTCCTGAGGCGCGGAGACTTCGGAGTCTGGAGAAGCAGATTCCTCAACTTCCTTGAACTAAAGGACAATGGCGAAGACATTATCAATTCTCTTGAGAATGGACCACAACAATTCTGGATCAGAGTCCGTGGTGATAGCACCGTCTCCCAGTGGTTCAAGAGAGCACAACACTCAAAACTCCAGCATACACTGATGCAGAAAAAAAAACGAGCTAAAGCAGACCTTCTGGCAAGAAATTATTTGATGCAAGCCTTACCCAATGACATACTGATTCAAGTGGATAGCTTTCCAACCGCTAAAGCAATGTGGGATGAGGTTGCAAGATTAATGCAAGGAACAGAGAGTGGACTAAGAGCCAAAAAAGCTAATACCCTAGCAGCATACGATTCATTCAAGGCTAAGCCCGATGAGCAAATTGGCGAGACCTACAACAGGTTCATGGTCCTCGTGAATGAACTAAGGAAGATAAACATCGTAAAAACGAACATGGAACTCAATGTCGAATTCCTCGCCTCTCTGCATCCAGAATGGAAGAGAGTCACCACACACTTTAGGCTTAACAAGGACCTAGACCAGATTGATATTCACAGTATGTACGGATGTCTGGAGCAGCACACTGATGATGTTTATGAAGAAGTCGAAGATAAAAAGGGTAAAGCAATCATGGACACAGTTGCCCTAATTACAGATACTAATCTTAAGAAAAGTGCAAAAGTTGCAAAGAATAAGTCTGCTAAGTCTTCCAGTCCGTTAGAAAGTGAAGACTCTGAGCCAGAATCAGATCCTGAATTCAAAGACTTCGAGAATCATGTGGCTTACAAAACGAAAAGAATGGAAAAATAATACTTCAAAAAGTCATCATCATCAGCCAATCGACAGAGAGTCTCGTCAAGTTCCAAACAGCCGCCAAAGTCTTTTCAATAGCATGATACTAGAACCGACCCCGAGCCTAGCAAATGCTTTAATTGTGGAAAGCCTGGACAATTCGCTAGAGACTGCTTCCTTCCCAAGAAGAAGGATGAAGAGTACTACACTAGAAAACTTCAACTGCTCAAGTAGAAAAAATATAGAGTTGCATTGATGGCTGAACAAGACCATTGACTGGACGACATATCTGAAAGTGAGTCAGAGAAGGTAGCCCTAATGGCTCTGGTGGAGGAAGAAGGTGAGACTGAGCAGAAGGACCTTGAAGCTAATGCTGGTGATGAGGGCAAGGAGCTGTCTTCCGGAAAGGAGGTAGAATCTCTTAACCATAAACTACATTCTGAACTTCAAGAAAACTACGTACTACTTCAAAGTGAACTAATGTTAGGAATATTTTATAGTGTTCAATTTCATTGTGTTTATCTTAGTTGGTTTGTATTTAGTTAACTTTGGGCTAGTTTGTAATATTCTAGTTCTTAGTTATTAGGGGTATAATATATCAACTTATGTGGTATATATACCCTCAAACCCTAATTCATTAGGGTGTGTGTTTTTGGTGTAGTAAGTGTGAGTGCGTGTGTGTTGAATAGTAAAACAAAACATTTTCAAAGCATTCATCTTCTTCACTGTCACACCCCACGTCTAAGCTTTCAAATCCACATCATTAGCGTGGTAAATCGTTCTAACTCAGTATTGTTGGATCAAATAGGACTAACAAGTGGTATCAGAGCCAAACATTTAGGATTTGGACTTTATTTGGAATGATTTCTGATTTTTTTTAAACTTTTTTATTTTGTCGACCACTGTTCTTAACATTTTCGACCAAATTCTCAAAATTTCGAGTTGTTTTGCTGTTTTTGTTGTTCGATCGAGTGTTTCTACAATATCTAAGCCTATTTCTGATCGATCGAACCAACTTTCTCTGTATTTTGATGATCAATCGAATGTCTTCTGTTTGAACTGTTCTTCGTAAAATCTCAAAAATACGACCAATTTCGCTTTGATTTCGTTAAAATTGATTGTTTGTTCTTGCTTTGTGCTTGATTTCGATCCATAACCCAGAGTGATTTCGAACAATTTTGTGTTTGGGTCAAGTTTTTCTTTTGAGCGACAATCGTCTCTGTTTTTTTTTTGTTTCTGCTTCGATCGAAACACCCAGCCTCTGATCGAAACACACCTTCGATGACAGCCTTCGATCGAAACTCGTTTCTCAGTTTTATTTCGATCGAAACTCATTTCTGAATTCTCTTTCGATCGAAAGTCATTTCTGAATTCTCGTTCGATCGATACAGTTTCGCCGACCATTGCTTTTACTGTAGATTACTGTAGCATTTCACACTCTCGCCGAGCTGGACAGATTCTTCGATCGAAACTCTCCAAATTAATCGATCGAAACTCGTTGTCTCAATTCTCTTTCGATCGTTACCAAACCCCTGTGAGAAGTCTCGCCCGATTGAAATCTCGGCGATTCTCAATCAATTTCACTCAATTGATAGACAGTGTCTTGCCCGAAAGTCCACAGTACCAAATTCCCGTTTCGATCAATTTATTACTTGGTGATTTTTTTTCTCTTTGTTTCGCCCGAAACTCACTCAAATCGATCGAAACTCAACATTAACCTTTTGAAACCTTTCTCAGCGAAACTGAGTATTGACCGAAACTTATCTGCATCAATCGAAACCTTAAATCAAGCGATCCAAACTCACTCTACAAAATCACACATAAATGTTTTCAATCACCAAAACTATTGGACCCCTTGAATAAAAATTTTTCAAGTTTCAAAAATATATATAATATATATATATATATATATATATATATATATATATATATAAAACTAACACTTTTTGAGGAAAATTATTTTTTTCAACATTTGATGAGAAGAACATCATGAGTCCAACGGGCATAGTCAGTCCTAACGCCCGTTTATAATTTTCCTTCCAGTCCAAAAATTTTCGGTGTAGACTGCCTTTCTGTCAAATTTTTGAAATCAAATCCCTAAACGTGACAACGATAAATCATCCAATAATCTACTTAGGACAATTAGGCAAATTATTGAAAAAGTTTTCGTCATTTTCTCGAAGTTTTCGAAATCATCACAAAATTTTTCGGTGCACGCCAAAAATTTTCGACGTCGACTTTCTTCGATACTTCACGATACTGCCAAACTTTTCGTCACTGAAATTTTAAAAGCCAATTTCTATTTTCAATTAAATATTATATTAATGAAAATGGATGCTCAAGCTAGGAAAATTGAGGAATTAGAAGCAAGACTTGCTAATAATTACTCCGTGTTGCTTAAGCAACAAGAAAGCCTAGCCTATGCTAATGAAGATTTGACCATAGCAAAGTCTAAGATCATTAGCTTAGAAACTAAGTTAGATGATAGTGAAAAGATGGTCTGCGATATGAGTAGTAGTTTACGTTCTTGCGAAGCTGAGCGAAATGAAGTCTCATCAAAATATGAGACCATCTTAGAGGAACAACGTATGCTTTACTCTATGATTAAACAATTAGAGAATGTTATTTCGAATATAGGTCCAGCAGATAAAAACTCTCCTTCTAACTTAATTTCTAACGGGGAAAATAGTTTACATGGTCAAAAACCTACCCTTTGTGATACTCCAGAGACTCTTCGTAAATTGAAAGATTTACAAGATACTTTGAACTCTGAAAAGATAGGTTTTGGCGCTGAAAAGGAAAAGCTGTTAAAGGAGATTGTATATCTCAAAAATTCCCCGTCTTTATCTGTTTCCAATAATTTGTCAAGTAATACATCTTCCTCGAAACAGGTAAATAAAACAAAAACTAAAAGAATCATCCATGTTCCTAAAACTGAAAAGGCTTTTACTAATCATTCTAAATCAATTTTGACTAAAGCTGAAACGTTAAGTAAAAGCAAAGCGCTAAAAATAGCTAAGGAACAAATAAAGATTAGGAAGGAGAAAGGAAAATCAGTATTATCTCCCAAAATTAAAGCCAAGAATGTTCAAGGTTTTTCCTCTCCCGTTCCTATCAAAAGGGAAGCGTGCAACGAAGAAGTTCCAAGCTTACATAGACGAACTTCTCAAATCCCGCACACTCATCATTATAAAGTGATGATGTGAGATCTTGTAGGCAACATGACTCATCATCCAATGACGCATATAGCGCCATAAGCTCATATTGCTATTTGAAATATCCAGTCCAGATTCATTCTAGAAAGCATTTTATGCGAAACTATTTTAGTAAAATTTAATTGTCTTAATTCCCGGGGGATTGCACCAAAAATTCGAGTTCCTTTTGGATTTTTTTCTTGATCAATCACAACTGCAGCATTATCATCATATCTTATTATCATACCGCTATCACGTTTGAGTTCTTTACAGGTACGAACAATTACAGCTCTGACTACTTCTGATTTTTCTAGAGGCATATTTGGTACTGCTTCTTTGATCACAGCAACAATAACATCACCAATATGAGCATATCGGCGATTACTAGCTCCTATGATTCGAATACACATCAATTCTCGAGCCCCGCTCTGGCTAGGGAGAAAATCTTTAGGTCTTCTAAACCTAGACACACATTCATCGACGCTGAACTGTCATTTCCCTCTAAGGTTCACCAAACCTGGATTCCGAAATCAAATCAAATTTAATGGGACTTTAAAGGATGATTTAGGATCAATATCTGAACCAAATGTGCTTAACTTGTTTTTTGCTATCAAGGGAGGACCCATCCAAAAATGGGTACCAAAGTCCCGATAAAGTTTTTGCAGAATCCCAGCATGGGTAGGTACTAAGAGAGCTGCTCCACACTCATGACTGGTATGCGAAGAGGGCAGCCAAACATCCCAGCGTGTATGGTATCTTGGGTTGCTCCACATACACGACTGGTAAGCGATGCGAGCTACTATGTAGGAAAATTCTATATGCATACCATAATAAATTTGACATGCATCTCGAGCTGAAAAGATAATATACCTATTTTGAAAACCCGATGGTACATTATAAACATGCATGACTCAAATGTACTTTAAATATTAAATTTCCGCATGCATATGTGCTGAAATGTCTAATACCCCATGATAGGTACATTTTAACTGCATATATCTTAAAGAACTACAAGCTTAAACATTCACGTATGCATATAAGCTGAATAGTTAAAATACCTTTTAAAGCGAAAAACGTACATTCTAATGCATTTTTAAAGAACAGTAATTCTTTAGTTTGCATCTGATCTGAAAATAGATAAATACGTTCACGCTTGTTTAATTGGGAGATAACTTACATGTTTAAACATGCATGCATTGAGGGGGAGTATCACTCCATATTTGTGAGGGGAGAGTACATTTTTAGGGGGAGCACATCTTAGGTGCACGATTTGAGGGGGAGAAACTTCATTTAACCTATATACATATACGTATACATATTCCTATATCTATTATTACTATGATACTACTTATCTACTACTATTACGATAATATATATATATATATATATATATATGTATACATATAAAAAAACAAAAAAACAAAAAAAAGGAAAAGAAAAGCAAAAAAAAAGGGGGAAAAGAAAGAAAAACCCTCTCAGACGCTTCCACCTCCTAAGACGGACTTCACCGCTTCCACCTCCTAAGACGGACTTCACTTGAAAACTCGACCCTCGAGAGTTCAAGAATTACAAAAGGCATGACATCCATACACAAACACAAAGATGATCTCAACCACCCTGCTCCGACTTGCTAATGAAGCAGCACTCACCAAAATTGACGGACGCATGGATTCTAGGTTCCCATGGTTCAGTAAGACCAAACTGAACCTAACCCCGGAACGTAGCCAAGTGTTAGTGAAGATAGTCCATAAGCCACATTCCCATTTGGCAATTCTCGACAATACCGAAGAACGGAAGATACAAAAAATCCTCACCTCACAAAAAATCCTCACCTCACCTCCCGGGTAGAAGTCGCCTCTGTCCAATGGCGCATGCACAACCGAGCCTTACCCACTCATCGATCTCCCAAAAGACCGGTGTTTCATCAAATCACGGGGGAGCCACGTATGCTATCACCGCTTCACTTGGAAGCGGGAGATATTGAATTAAGTGGTAGTTAGCCCCACATCACTGAACTTTCTTGAACACATCGAGTCTAGGTGTCCTCACTTCCATAATATTTTATATTTTTTTAGGACACATACACCTTTTCTCATCTGGACTTTGTGACCAGATCTGAACTTCCGTAGACATGTCATTCTAAGACATGCTTGAATGATCGGAAGGAAGTCCTGCCGTTGCAACATCAAAACAACAACGGCATCAGGCCATCGTCTGCGAGCTACACTCCTAGATCGATGTTAACGGAACGCCTATGTGGCTCCGGTTCTAAGCCCTGTTCTCACAGGCCGCGTCTCAGAGTTTAACTCTGAACTCGTGTCGACGGATTGCCTTAGTGGCTTCGTCTGGTTATTACCCGAACCGACCTGTCGTTTGTATATTTTCTCGACTCCTATACAAGCATGCCGATCTCGTTAACACGAATCGCCATGAGGGGGAGAAGGGGATACGTATAAACAAACAGGTCGGACCACACACCATTTCCGCCGTGCGTACCACTATGAAGCCGGGCTCTCCTGCACTCAAACGTCAATTCAGAAGGAGCCTTGGCACATTTTATAACACATCCCACGCTCACCATCTATATTCCGCCGTGCTTACTACGATGAAGCCGAACTCCACTGGAACCTACAGTGCCACATCCCAAAGGAGCTTTGGCACGTGCTAAAAGACACCCCACGCATACCTTCTTCTGGAGCCATACAAGCTTCCTCGAGGCCGAACCAGACAACTTCCTACGACGAAGATGAGTCTGGCACGGAGAAGAAGAAGATTGGAGAAGACTTAACGACTTCAAAATACGAAAAAGACAAGGACAAGATGCAAACAAAATTTTAATGATCTGCGACATCATCAAGAAACGAATATCCGGGCGTAGATCACAGTATACATCCGGTCTACAACGTATAGCATCAAGACAAGAGAGTTCTAGCTGAAAGTGTATTCAAATCCTCCACAAGAAGAGGAGATAGCCTTTGCAGGGGGAGCAAGGGGAAGATTGTTAGGACTCAGAGATTCTCCATGTACCCAACAAAGATAACCCGCGCTGAATTAAAAATTGAACACTAAGGGGGAGATTGTTAGGAATATTTTATAGTGTTCAATTTCATTGTGTTTATCTTAGTTGGTTTGTATTTAGTTAACTTTGGGCTAGTTTGTAATATTCTAGTTCTTAGTTATTAGGGGTATAATATATCAACTTATGTGGTATATATACCCTCAAACCCTAATTCATTAGGGTGTGTGTTTTTGGTGTAGTAAGTGTGAGTGCGTGTGTGTTGAATAGTAAAACAAAGCATTTTCAAAGCATTCATCTTCTTCACTGTCACACCCCACGTCTAAGCTTTCAAATCCACATCATTAGCGTGGTAAATCGTTCTAAGTCAGTATTGTTGGATCAAATAGGGACTAACATTCCAGGTCAACAGAATTAAAATTAGCTAATACTTTAGAAATTCTAGAAACAACACGTGAAGAATAAGTAGATTAGAAACTAGCCTGGCTGACTCAAGAACTAGCTTAATTGAATTTGAATCAAGATTAAATGACTTACAAGCTCGTTTGGATAATAATTATACATGTCTACTTAAGCAGTTACGAGATAATAGCAACTTAGACTATCTGTTAGAAGTAGCGCAATCAAAGATCGATAGTCGTGACTTAGAAATAGAAGATTTGAAAACACAGGTTAGTGAGTTAAAGGCCAAATGGACAAATAGCGAGGACTAGCGAATTACAAAAAACATGCGAATTTGAAATCTTAAGCAAAGAGCATGTAAAATTGTATGCTAGGATTAAGAAACTAGAGGACCTACTCACTAAGAGAGGACAAACAGATAGAACAATCATCTTGAGTAAGCCTAGAGACATAGAGTTTTATAATCCACGAGAATGATTAGGATTTAATCCAAACTCCATTCCGGTTAGTAAAAAAACCTCTACCTCTGTATGACGTCAGCTTCCTAGGATTAAATATGCCTAGTATTATGCCATTTACCAACTCATCTGCATTCGATGCATTAGAGAAGAAGAGGAGACATAGAGAGGACAGGGCAGAAATTTCTCTTGACTATGATGAACTGAACAATAGTGATAAGACAAGGGATATACCTTTGTTTGATGACTACTTACCTATCTATGCATCCTCTTCTGAAGAAGTAGATATCGAAAAACCAAAGATTTGTAATGCATATATACCAGCTATAATCAGAGGAATATATGACTTGCGATCAAATCTAGAGTCAGAAAGGATAACTTATCAGTTAGAGAATCAAATACTGTTCAGTATAATCTCCTCATTAGAAAAACAAATCGACACTAGCGAAACTTCAACCTTAAGTCTAGAGGCGGAGAGGATAACCTTCCAGGTAGAGAATGAAATACTAGTATGCAAAATTTACGCAAAATTTCCTCACTTGAAGAACAAATTAACACAAGCTTAGTTTCGCCCCCTCTGCAAACTTCGTTAGTTGACTCCCAAATTGACATCCCTAGCAAATCTCAATCAAAAAGAAAGAATATTGCTTCTAGCAAATCCAAGCTTACTAACTCATCACTGCATGTACTCACAGGCAATCGTTTAAATAAGAAAGGGAAGAAGAAAGCCACAGGAGACGACCTACAAAGAACGATGTTGCTTATTCACTTAGAAAGAAGCAGCGTTAATTTTGAAGCGTCCAGTTCTAATTTTTGTAACAGGCGTAAAGTGTGTGCTAAGAATTATCATGTTGAACCTTCATCTATTATTCTTCAGCCTATAACGACTACTATGGATCGTACCTTCTATGCTAGTCATGATGATGCTTTTATCTTAAATGCTAAATACCAGTCTACTAATGCCAGCATGTCCAAGGAAACACCACCAATTTCTCTTAAGTCACAATACAAACCTGACAAAAGACAAGGACAAGCCAACAAAGCAAAACCATCCCATAAAACCGAAACAAAAGCCAAAGCTATAGGAATGCGTAGCATATGGGTTACAAAACAACAATTCAGAGCATGGACAAATCACTGTCATCCTCTAGGGATTAGAAAGATCTGGGTCCCTGAGCAATCATCTGAAGCTGTAGATAAATCTAACACTAACCTTAGAAACAGACCCATAAGAAAGGCATACATAGACCATAAAACTAATAAGGGGATAAGAAGAGAGCTATTGAGCAACTACACTCAACAATTCGGTGGAAATGTGTCATGTGTGGATACTTGACTCTGGTTGCTCTACACATATGACTGGAAGAAGAGAGCGATTGAGCAACTACAATCAACAATTCGATGGAAATGTGCGCTTTGGAAACAATCACGCGGCTCCTATTTTGGGACATGGCGACCTCATTCATGACAACCTGACGATCACGGAGGTTTCATATGTTGAGGGTCTCAGTCACACTCTCTTCAGCATTGGCCAATTCTGTGATAGACAACTAAAGGTTCAATTTCATGCTGAAGATTGCAGTATTATGATGAGAGTGGTCGAGAGCTTCTAACTGGAACTAGAAAAAAAATCTCTATACAATCGATTTGAAAACTACTCGACCCTCATCCAAACTGTGTCTCATGACGAAGAACTCAATTCAACAAAGTGACCTTTGGCATCAAAGACTGTCTCATCTCAACATCAAAACATTGAATAGACTACACACTGACAAACTAGTGAGTGGATTACCAGCCTTGAAGTATCACAAGGAACATCTGTGCAGTGCATGTGAAATGGGGAAGATGAGAAGAGCATCACACAATGCAAAACTTGTAGCTTCAACGTCCCGACAATTAGAACTACTGCACATGGATCTGTGTAGGCCTATGAGAGTACAAAGCATCAAAGGACGAAAATACGTTCTGGTAATAGTGGATGATTTTTCTCGATATACGTGGACAAGATAACTTAGGACGAAAGATGAGACGCCCGACTTGATCATAGACTTTGTGAGGAAAAATCAAAAGTCAATGGAATGCAACGTTGAAGTGATTCGAACTGACAATGGTACTGAATTCAAGAATCAATTGCTTGACAATTTCTACTCATTACTTGGAATCACTCAGCAACTCGCAGCAGCTAGAACACCCAACAGAATGGGGTCGTGGAAAGAAGAAATCGTAGTCTAGTTGAAGCAGCTGGTACAATGCTAATACAATCCAAACTTTCTCATTTTCTCTGGGCCGAAGCAGTCAACACAGCCTGTTTCACTCAGAATAGAACTAGCATTCACCAAAGATTCGGAAAAACTCCATATGAGCTTATCAACAAAAGGATACAAACATCGGATTTCTTCGAGTTTTTGGCTGCAATGCTTCGTCTTGAATGCTAGAGAAGACCGAGGAAAATTTGATCCGAAAGCAGTCGAAGGAGTTTTCATTGGATACTCCGCCGAGTCCAAGGCGTACAGAGTTTACCTATCACAAAGGCGAATTGTCATGGAAAGTGCAAATGTTACATTCGATGAAGTGCCAACTATCGCCTCTGGACAGATAAGTCCAGAACCCGGACTCATAAGAATGTTGACGAAAACTCAACATAGTATTCAACCCGAGAAAAGACCATCTACCTCTCAACCATTCAATGAGGACGAGTTGGACCTTCTGTTTGATCAGATATACTTTTGCCCCCATCCACAATTGGATCCTACTCAAAATAATGAGAGTAGAGATACACCAGAACCACCCGTACACAGTTCAACTGGCCCAAATGAGATGTGTTGGTCCCTATTTAATCCAAACAATCTAGCAAAAAACGAATTTACCACGATTTAAGATGGAAGAATTGCTTCAACGTGGGGTGCGTGTGTATGTTTGAAGGTTGGTGGCTTCACAAAATTCTCTCTCTATAATTTTTAACACACAAGACACACCTAACTATGTGTTAGGGTTTTAGTATTTATACCACAAGTTGGTATATAATACTTGGGCCCTTGTAAGCCCATTACAAGAATAGAATCACCGGGCTCTAAAACATTAAAGCCCAGTTCACTTAAATTAATTACAAGATCAAGATAACCTAATTTAATTGAACACAATAAAATAATCCTAACAATCTCCCCCTTTGTGTTCAATTTGCAATTTAGCGCTTGTCATCTTGGTCTTATAATAATCCTGAGTCCAAGAACACGTATCAAAGGATGTGGCGGAAGCGTGTGCGTGCGTGTTCTTCTTCTATCTCCTCCTCCTTTATCTTGTCTTGTGACCTCTTCTTTAGGAGGTCCAAGCTCACCGTATTCTTAACTTCTCTTGTTGAAGCTGCTTGTCGGGTCGTCTCTTTGTATTCGATCTCTCCTTTCGATAGTCCCGACTCCCCCTACATTTGTTCAACCTTGTGTTGGGATTGGGGAGTTCTCTTTAAATGGGGAGAGCTGTACACGAGGCGGCAACTTTGATCTTTGAAGTCTGTGGTGTTTGCTTGATTATCTGACAGCGCTTGAGATTCAGCATTTCCTGACATATCTTGCATTTTCGTCGTAGTATTGCTCCCATATTGCTTTAGTGCTGCTCCCCCTCATGATGATTGAGTTTGGGAGATCGTCATACGATGGATCAAAATGGGGCATTGTCTTTTGCAAGAAGATCGCGTCGTCAGGGCAAGAAGTGGAGTTGATTGGTACTCACGGAAACTCTTCTTCTCGGCGTCAGATTGGTCTTCTTCGAAGGAAGTTGTCTGGTTCGGCCTCGAGGAAGCTTCTCTGGCTCCAGAAGAAGGTATGCGTGGGGTGTCTTTTAGTATGTGCCAAAGCTCCTTTGGGATGTGGCATTGTAGGTTCCAGTGGAGTTCGGCTTCATCGTGGTAAGCGCGGCGGAATATAGATGGTGAGCGTGGGATGTTTTATAAAATTTGCCAAGGCTCCTTCTGAATTGACGTTTGAGTGCAGGAGAGCCCGGCTTCATAGTAGTACGCGCAGCGGAAATTGTGGGTGGTCCGACCTGTTTGTTTATACGTATCCCCTTCTCCCCCTCATGGCGATTCGTGTTAACGAGATCGGCATGCTTGTATAGGAGTCGAGAAAATATACAAACGACAGGTCGGTTCGGGTAATAACCAGACGAAGCCACTAAGGCAATCCGTCGACACGAGTTCAGAGTTAAACTCTGAGACGCGGCCTGTGAGAACAGGGCTTAGAACAGGAGCCACATAGGCGTTCCGTTAACATCGATCTAGGAGTGTAGCTCGCAGACAATGGCCTGATGCCGTTGTTGTTTTGATGTTGCAAAGGTAGGACTTCCTTCCGATCATTCAAGCATGTCTTAGAATGACATGTCTACGGAAGTTCAGATCTGGTCACAAAGTCCTGATGAGAAAAGGTGTATGTGTCCTAAAAAAAATATAAAATATTATGGAAGTGAGGACACCTAGACTCGATGTGTTCAAGAAAGTTCAGTGATGTGGGGCTAACTACCACTTAATTCAATATCTCCCGCTTCCAAGTGAAGCGGTGATAGCATACATGGCTCCCCCGTGATTTGATGAAACACCGGTCTTTTGGGAGATCGATGAGTGGGTAAGGCTCGGTTGTGCATGCGCCATTGGACAGAGGCGACTTCTACCCGGGAGGTGAGGTGAGGATTTTTTGTGAGGTGAGGATTTTTTGTATCTTCCGTTCTTCGGTATTGTCAAGAATTGCCAAATGGGAATGTGGCTTATGGACTATCTTCACTAACACTTGGCTACGTTCCGGGGTTAGGTTCAGTTTGGTCTTACTGAACCATGGGAACCTAGATCCATGCGTCCGTCAATTTTGGTGAGTGCTGCTTCATCAGCAAGTCGGAGTAGGGTGGTCGAGATCATCTTTGTGTTTGTGTATGGATGTCATGTCTTTTGTAATTCTTGAACTCTCGAGGGTTGCTTGTTGTTGGTTGGAGTCCGTCTTGGAGATCGAAGTGCTTGAGGGGGCAGTTTCTTTCTTTGTTCTTCTTCGTCTTTTTTTTTTTTGCTTTTCTTTTCCTCTTTATATATATATGTAGGTATGTATTATCGTATTAATAATGTAATAGTATATTATGTATTATACTACGTGTATATATATGTATATATATATATATATTTTTAAACCATGCGTCTTAATACTGAATACCTCCCCCTCAATATGCAACAAAAAACGGATCAAATTTATCTTTCGAATCTCTTTCCTTAAGTTCAAGTATTTAAGTTCGCTCCCTCTCAAAAATTTAATATCTTTCCCTTTAACAAAATAGGAGTTGCTTCTCTTTAAACATAAAGAGTTGCCCCCCTCAAATTTAGCTCAATTAAAAAATGGTATTTATAAGTTGGCCACGGAATATGCGTTGTCTATTTCAAAATCTTGCAAGAACATGCATATTCAAAATGTACCATTTAAAAGATATAGGCATTCATCGATTCAGCTTATATGCATACGTAAAAGTTAAGCTTGAAAATTCTATAAGTTGTATGCATAATGAAATACCTATTATAGGGTATTTATGCATTTCAGCTCATGTTTGCATGCAAAAATTTGGAATTTAAAGTCTTTTGAAGCATGCGTAACTATAATGTACCCTATTATTTTCAAGATAGGCAATTTGAAGTTATAACATGATATGCATGCAAAAATTACAAAAGGATATATATAAAATTTACCTACGTTGGGTTGCTCGCATCCTAACCAGTCTGTGCGGCAGCCCGAGATACCATGCATGCTGGGGGGGTGTGTAGTTGTTCTTTAGGTATTTTTGAAGAATTTTCAAAGTAGGATACCGAGTTTATAAAATGAGGAGTTCGAAGATGTGTGGTGCTGTTAGTTTCGAAGATTTCAAAGTGTGGTGCCAAAAATCCCGTATGCGAAAATAATTTTCTAAGATGTATGTCTTCGAAAGAATTTGAGGTCTTTGAGTCGCAAATTGGAATTTAGCTTGGACCGCGAATTGAGCTGTGGTTCTCGAACTGAACTCGTGAAACTCTAGTTCTTAAGATGACCCGCGAAGCTTGATGACCTTATGAGAATGATTCGTGTACACGATTTTGGGAAAAGTGATGAAAATCGGGCGAATTTGGTATAAATATAAGATGCACTGTAGCACGTTCGATCGATTGAGGAATCGGGTGATTGGAAGAATCCAACAATTTGATAAATCGGGCGATTTTGAAGAATCGCCGAGAGGTATTTTAACAAAATTAATTTTGTCGATTCCGAAATCGGGCAATTTTGATGAATCGGGCAATGTGACAATTTGGCCGATTCTAGTATTTGATGGAAAGTGATTGTGTCGGGCAATTTTGATAGATCAGATGAATTGAATCGATTGAGAAATCGGGTGAACTGAAGAATCGGGCGATTTGAAGAATCGCCGAGGATATTTAGAAGTAGTTGTAATCGCCGAGAGATTAAGTTGAAATCGGGCGATTTTGAGAATGATCAAACCTTTTTTTAAAAAAAAAAAATTTTGACTCAAAAAATCAATTAAAGAAAATCTGAGTAAATCACCCTAACACTGACATATGCGAGATTTTCAATTAATATGTAACACAGAGTTCAAAATTTTTCCCAAATTAAATGTCAAATCAACTTAGTTTTTCAAAGTCGATTTATGTGACGCAAAATCCAATAAGCAACGACGAAAGCATCGCTTTCACTCGCGGCGCTGAGCTCTCAAGTCAAAGATCCGTCGATATCATTTATCATGTTTGTCGGGACTATTATGATTTCGTTGGTCGATTTACGCCTATAAATAGACACGATTCGAGCAGTACAGTAATGCCATAACAAAAAAATCTAGCTGACGGAAATGAACTGGAATCAGAAGCAAGACGATGAAGAGAACGAGGAACATGCGGAGTTAAGGCGTCGTTTTAAACGCAATTTAGATATGTTGGTGCTCGAGCTCTTTCTTCTTTCATGTTTATCTGGTGCTTTAATGGCTGTTCTGTTTTGGGTCCTTACAAAGCGTACTGGCTTTTGAGAATGATCTATGTATTTTTGTGATGTAATTTTCATGATTTGTGTGATGAAAGTGGTTTTCGCATTTTGAAGGTGTTTTGCGTATTCGAGTTGTAAGTGTTTTTTGTTTTCTTTTTTATTTGAAAGGATGTACGAATCGTTTAAAGACTAGTTCGCGAAACACATCTACTCCCCCTCAATATTTGAAGTTTTGGGATTTTGAACCTCAAAGAAAAAAAAAACTAAAGCAAAGAAATATTTTAATGAATAAAATATTTTGCCGATTCTTAGGTTCGGGCGATTCAAAAGTTGCGAAGGCAGTTTCGAGCGATGCTCAGTTTCGAGCGATTCATAGGTTCAGTCAATTAATTAAAAAAAAATCCAAAGCAGTTTCGGGCGATTCTCAGTTCGTCGAGAAGAACATAAATTAATTTGAAATTTCAGTTCAAATTTTTTTTTTAAGGTAAAATTGACGAAATGTTTCAAAAACTCCCCCTAAATTAATTGATTTTTTTTTAAAGTTATTTCACAAATATTAAATAATTTTGGCAATTTTAATTCCATTTGTATAATTTCTCCCCCTTAGGTTTACAAATAAAGCTTCCCCTAAATATAAGCATTTTACGAATTTCGGGGAACCTTGCTTAATCATGTATACTAGGATGGAAAATGTTTTTCAGAATAAAATGCAGTTCTTCCTAGATTTTACTAACATAGTAGGTATGTTATTCATTTGACCACATATGCATATTGAAAATACGGTGAATTACGAACATGCAATTTTATGCCTATTTAGAATTTACCAAATTTGTGAGTTGGTTTTAGCTGTCCGCATCCCATCCCTTGATCACGTATGTGGGGCTGCTTCAGGTACCATACGTGAGGAAAAAATCGTGGATACTCGCGTCGCCAACCAGTCATAGGTGTGGAGTAACCATCTCTATGTACCTACCCATGCTGGAAATCTGCAAAAACCTTATTGGGACTTTGGTACCCATTTTTGGATGGGTCCTCCCTTGTTAGCAGAAAACAAGTTAAGCACATTTAGTTCAGTTATTGATCCTAAATCATCCTTTAAAGCCCTATTCAATACGGTTTGTGTTTTAGGAATCCAAGTTTGGTGAACCTTAGAGGGAAATGACAATTCAGCGCCGGTGAATGTGTGCCTATGTGTAGAAGACCTAAAGATTTTCTCCCTAGCCAGTCGCATAAGATGCTTTTTGGAATGAATCTGGACTGGATATTTCAAGTAGGAATATGAGCTTATGGCTATATGCTGATGATGAGTCGTATTGCCTACAAGAGTTCACATCATTCACTCTATAATGATGAGCGTGCGGGATTTGAGAAGTTCGTTTGCGTAAGCTTGGAACTTCTTCATTGCACGCTTCCCTTTTGATAAGAATGGGAGATGAAAAATCTTGAAAATTCTCGACTTTAATTTTGGAAGATAATACTGATTTTCCTTTCTCCTTCCTAATCTTTATTTGTTCCTTAGGTAGTTTTAGCGCTTTGCTTTTACTTAACGTTTCAGCTTCAGTCAAAATTGACTTAGAATGATTAGTAAAAGTCTTCTCAGTTTTAGAAACAAAGATGCTTCTTTTAGTTTTTGTTTTCTTTACCTGTTTTGAGCAAGATGTATTATTTGACAAATCATTTGAAACAGATAAAGACGGAGAATTTTTGAGATATAAAATCTCATTTAAAAGCTTTTCCTTTTCAGCGCCAAAACCTATCCTTTCAGAGTCCAAAGTATCTTGTAAATCTTTCAATTTACGAAGAGTCTCTGTAGTATCACATAGAGTAGGTTTTTTATCATGTAAAATATTTTCCCCGTTAGAAATTAAGCTAGAAGGAGATTTTTGATCTGCTTGACCTATATTCGAAATAACATTCTAATCGTTTAATCTTACAGCAAAGCATACGCTGTTCCTCTAAGACGGTCTCATATTTTGATGAGACTTCATTTCGCTCAGCTTCGCAAGAACGTAAATTTTTAGTCATCTCGCAGACCCTATTTTCACTATCTTCTAACTTAGTTTCTAAGCTAATTATATTTGACTTTGCGTTTGTCAAATCTTCATTAGCATAAGCTAGGCTTTCTTGTTGCTTAAGCAACACGGAGTAATTATTAGCAAGTCTTGCTTCTAATTCCTCAATTTTCCTAGCTTGGGCATCCATTTAGATTAATATAATATTTAATTGAAAATAGAAATTGGCTTTTAAAATTTCAGTGACGAAAAGTTTGGTTTACTCGAGAAGTATGGTGAACTATCGAAGAAAGTCAGCGTCGAAAATTTTTTTAGCGTGCACCGAAAAGTTTTGTGATGATTTCGAAAACTTCGTGAAAATACCAAAACTTTTTCTATAATATGCCAATGATGTCCTAAGTTGATTGTTGGATATAAATGATCGTTGACACGTTTAATGGATTTTTTTTTGTTTTGTACTGTATTAAATCGGGTACTGTAGCTTCGACGATCACTGTAGCAATTTGGGTATTGTGGCAGTTTCGGGCGATTTAATCAATCGGGTGACACTCAGTTTCACCGAGGAAACACCCAGTTTCGGGCGAAGCAATATATAGGATTAGTTTCGATCCAATTTGCTACAGTGAAATTTTGCTCGTCGAAAGTGTTTGGGGCTATTGATTGAATTTGCTACAGTACTCTACAGTAAGAAAATTGCTCGGCGAAAGTGTTTCGTGCGAATTGCTTGAATTGCTACAGTAATATTTCTAGGTCAATCGGGCGAATTGCGTGAAATCGCTACAGTGAATTTTCGCTACAGTGATTTGTGCTACAGTAAATCACGCGAGATACAGTGAGTTTGTGACACAAACGTTTGCATCGGGCGATTGAGTGAAATCGCTACAGTGAATTTTTGCTACAGTAAATTACGCGATTTGCTACAGTTAATTTGGAAAAAGAAGAACGTTTGCAATGGCCGAATTGATGTTGAGTCACCGATCAATGGAGCTACTACTTTTTGACCGAAAGGTAATTGTTTGACTAAGTAAAAGTGGGTAATCGGGCGAAACACACTGAGTGGCCAATTTGAATTTAAATTTTTTTAATAATTGCAAATCGGCCTAAACTAACTTTCGCCGTGTGTGTGATAATCTGAAAATTGCACAAATTGGAAAAGTGCAATTTTACCCGAAAGTGCACAATTTTACCCGAAACACGCTGAAAATTGCACAAATTGGATAAGTGTGCAATTTTACCCGAAACTCAACCCAAACGCATTCAGCTACCCAAGAAATTTCATGAACAGCCGAGTGACGAAGTTCAGACTCGATTTCTAACTAAAATTCACTCAAAGTAACTGAAAAATGTTGGGTAAACACATCAGATCACTCGAAATCAACTTATTCAACTCTCGGGTTAGCAAAATAAGTTAAATCAGCAAAAAAAAAAGTCAAGAACAAGGAAGAATTCGAAACTGAAAAAAAAAATTTCAGAAACTTGCCCAAATCCTAACGTGGTTGCTCTGATACCACTTGTTGGTCCCTATTTAATCCAAACAATCTAACAAAGAACGAATTTATCACGATTTAAGATGGAAGAATTGCTTCAACGTGGGGTGCGTGTGTATGTTTGAAGGTTGGTGGCTTCACAAAATTCTCTCTCTATAATTTTTAACACACAAGACACACCTAACTATGTGTTAGGGTTTTAGTATTTATACCACAAGTTGGTATATAATACTTGGGCCCTTGTAAGCCCATTACAAGAATAAAATCACCGGGCTCTAAAACATTAAAGCCCAGTTCACTTAAATTAATTACAAGATCAATATAACCTAATTTAATTGAACACAATAAAATAATCCTAACAAGATGCCTTTAAGCAGCCAACCTCAAATTACCACAACTCATCAATCTGGTCACAATGAAGACATAGAGAATGCTCTATCGGATAATTTAGATAATGAAGATCAAACCCCCACTGAAATCTCTAGTACAGACGAAGCTGAACCTAGTGTGGAACTTAACCATGAGGAATTGAGTCAACCACTTCCTCAGACAAGGAAATGGACTAGAGCTCACCCAATGTCTCAAATTATCGGCGATCCAAATCAAGGAATAAGCACACGCTCCTCAACAACAAACGAGAATCTATATGCCTGCTTTCTAAGTCAAAGCGAACCAAGTAAGATTGAATATGCATTAGCTGATACAGACTGGATACAAGCCATGCAGGAAGAAATCAATCAATTTGAGCGACTCCAAGTGTGGAAATTAGTCCCAAGACCACTAGGCAAAAAAATTATAGGAACCAAGTGGGTCTTCAAAACAAAAGAGATGAAGATGGAATCGTCATTCGGAACAAGGCCCGATTGGTGGCAAAAGGCTACAACCAACAAGAAGGAATTGACTACGATGAAATCGTTGCTCCAGTCGCTCGAATTGAGGCCATCGGATTATTTCTTGCGTATGCTGCTCACAAAAACTTCACTGTTTACCAGATGGACGTCAAGGCAGCCTTCCTCAATGGGGTACTGAAAGAAGAAGTCCACGTAGCACAACTTGGAGGCGTCGTGAGCGAAACTCGTCCTGACCATGTGTACTTTCTAGCGAAGGCACTATATGGACTAAAACAAGTCCCACGCGCTTGGTACGAGGCACTCTCAGATTTTTTGATTAAATCCGGGTTCACAAAAGGAAAGATCGACACGACCGCTTCATCAAAAGACAATCAGGAATTCTCCTCGTTCAAATATATGTTGATGATATTATCTTTGGATCTGCAAATCCAAAATTGTGCAAAGACTTTGGCGAGTTGATGAAATCAAAGTTCGAAATGAGCATGATGGGAGAACTCAACTTTTTTCTTGGACTTCAAGTTAAACAACTTTCAGAAGGCATCTTTATTAACCAATCAAAGTACATCCACGACATACTCAAGAAGTACAACTTGGATAATTCAACCACAAAGAACACCCTAATGTCCCCTTCCTGTAAGCTTGACTCAGACCCAGACGGAAAGCCGGTCAATCCAACCACATATCGGGGAATCATCGGATCACTCATGTATCTCACGGCCAGTAGACCTGACATCGTTTTCGCCACATGCCTATGCGCTCGTTTCCAAGCCAATCCAAAGGAGTCATACATGCTGGCTGTGAAGAGAATAATATGAAGTATCTCAAATGAACCCCAACACTTGGACTGTGGTATCCTAAAAACTCAAATTTTCAATTACTTGGTTATACGGACGCGGATTTTGCAGGATGTAAGATGGACAGGAAAAACACATCAGGAGGGCTGCAATTCTTAGGTGACAAACTAGTAAGTTGGTCATCTAAGAAGCAAAACTGTGTATCCACATCCATTGCCGCGGCGGAGTACGTAGCTGCGGCGAGTTGCTGCTCTCAAATTCTGTGGTTGCGAATGCAACTACAGGATTACGGGTTTGATTTCAATAATATTCCTATATATAGCGACTCAAAGAGCGCCATAGCCATTGCCTGTAACCCTATTCATCATTCTCGTACTTCGTAAATACTGAGGTTCAGCTGGCTGACTTATTTACCAAGGCCTTGGATGAAACACGATTCCATCTCCTTGTATCCAAGTTAGGCATGCTAAATCGTGAACCTTAGACGATATGTCTCCACGGCGTCTTTGTGGGTGTATATTTTGTTTTGGGTGTCTTATCTTATATATATGAAAAAACACAAAAAACAAAAAAAAAAACAAAAATGGGGAGGGAGTTTCATTATACGTATATGCGTAGTTTGAGGGGGAGTTTTTGCAGGACTTACTCTAATCTTGGGGGCGCGTTTTAACGATATACACAGATTAAGGGGAGTAGCTCTTTAGTGAGTCTTACTCTAATCTAGGGGGAGCTTCAGAACGATATGCATAAGTTGAGGGGGAGTAGTGTTCTTCGCAAACTAATTTTTAAAAGACTCATTCATTCTTCCAAATACGATAAACATTACAATAACTCAAACACACAAAACATCTTCAAAATCTCAAAACACTCCAACAACGCAAATCATGAAAATAATATTACAACATACAAACTCAAAAACCAGTACGGCTTGTAAGAACCCAAAACAGAACAGCCACCAAAACAACGACCAAACACATAAAGAACAAAATCTCGAGTACTAACATTTCTAGATTGCGATTAAAGCAACGCACTAACTCTGCGTGCTTCTTGTCCTCCTCCTGGTCTCGCTGTTGATTCCAGTTCATCTCTGCGACCTTGATTCGTTGGTATGAATGATTGATGGTATTACCATGTGGTTCTAAATCGGATCTATTTATAGGCAAGAATCGACTAACGAAACCATAAAGTCACGAAAACATAATTAATGACTCAGACGGATTTTTGACTTAAGGGCTCTGCGCCTCGCACGAAAGCGATGCTTTCTTTGTCGATTACCAGATTCTGTCTCATCGATCTAGGAAAACTCAGTGATTTGATATTAAAAATTTTGGAGCCTAGTAGCATAGATTAGTTGAGCTTTTTGATATCCTTGATATTCTTCAAAGCTAATCTATGCGATTTCCAATTTCTATGGGCAAACAAAAAAATCGTCCGATCGTCTAAAATTGCCTGACTCAATAAAATTTCCTGAAATCACCCGATTTATCAATTTGCCCGATTATCCTAAATTGTGCCATTCAGAAAAGTATTAATATCGGCGATAGCTATTCGCCCGATCTCAAAATCGGTCATTCCGCTACAGTACATCTCCTTCATATAAATAGTGAAATCGCCCGATTTCTCGTCAGTTTCCCAACTCACATGATTCACAGATAAAACTCTTCAAACTCTTGAACAGACTTCGTCGAATGGACTCTCAAATCTCTCCATTTGCGTCTTTCTGCAAATCCCTCCACAACAACGGTATGGGCTTTCACTGGATTCGCAAGTTTTCGTTGGTGTCCTACTCGATTTGCTTGGATTATTTGCATTTAGGATTTGTTATCGCCTCGAATAGATGAAAATTTCTCTTATATGTGTTCACTGAGTTGTTTAACACTTCTGATCTGTTTTGCGTAATTGTTCTTCAATTATTTCTGATTACATCTATCTTAGAGTCGATTCTGCGTTTCAAACTCAACTCTCCCGATTTTCCCAATTCGCCCGAGTTTTCGTTGTTCAACATAAAATGCCTTTAATCGCCCAATTCACATCCTAATACATTTATCCGATTTGCTGTATCGCTCGATTTGCTTTAATCGCCCGATTTCTCATTTTACTCACAGTTGTCTCCAAATCGTCCGAAGATTTTTTTCTCTGAAAGTTCAATTTCAATCGCCCGATTCTATTGACAATGGCCCGAATGCCCACTAACTTTAAATCGCCCGATTTGTCTTTAAAATTGCAACTTCAGATTTAATTGCCCGATTATTCACTATCGTTTGATTCTATCAACTACGAACGATCACTAACCTTCAAATCGCCCGATTTGGCCTTCTCCGTCAATCGCCCGATTCTACCTTAACATACTTTCACTTCAAACTACTCGAATTGAACTTCACGCGATTTGATTCACTGTCTTAGTCTCGTGCCACCAAATCATGCGATTTCACACCAACGATACTATCTAAGTCGAGTCACATTATCAAAGTCCCATAGAACGTATATTTAACATTTGTTAACGACTTTGCTGACCTTACAATTTTTTATTTCTCAACATTGTGATCATTGGATTACTCAGCTAATGTTTCTTTTTGATTTTTTTCATCTCAATTTAAGGTTGATCAATATGGTGCGAGAAATTGACGATGTCTTCCCGTCTAACGACTGGGCTCAGCGACTTCCCAATAACGTCCAGTTGGACTTTGATAATACCCAATGTCCTGATCCTATCATCCTCAAAATCCTCCCCAACCACCCTCTAAAGAGTGCCTTTTGTATAACCGAGCGTGTCCCCGAGGTATACGTCCAACAATTTTGGGTCACGCTCCAAAATCCAACCGACAACCACAACCAACCCGTCTCTTCGCCTACATTGACAACACTGTTGTCGTCTTGTCCCCCGCCATCATACGCTCCACATTAAACCTATCAAACTCGCTCAATTACGACAAACATCCCACTTCTGAACAGTTGACTGCCGACTTCCTCTTTATGGGATACAAACCCAACGCCCAGAAATCAATCCATCTCCTCGACTTCTGCGCCAAATACATACCTCGACCCCGGCGATCGCTGTTCTTAGTCGTCAACAAGTGCCTCTCACCTAAGCACACTGGGTCAGACCGCTGTAACCGACAAATCATGCTGATCTTCGATGGCATAGTCTTCAACAAAAACTACGACGTCGCCCAATTGATATGGTCTGACCTTGTCGATCAACTACGAAGACGAATGTTCAGCTCCACAAGGGTCCTCCCAGACATAAGATGGTTTCCCATTCTGGTTCAACACTTCATCGACCTCAACCCTGAGATCGAACGTCGTCCCCAGGTCGAAGGCTATGATATACCCAAGCTCGGCAAAATACAATCAACGGAGACCAAGTTGAAATTCGTTGAAGAAGCCATGCTATTGGGGCAACACCTCCTTCATCTTCTAGACAAGACGGATTCCGTGCTACAAGCCTATCTGCGAGCAAACAATCTCGAAGATATCCCCACGGTTCAACAGAACCCAGTTGAACCTAACCCCGGGACTAGCCAATCACACCAACCAAGTATAGGTCTAGGACGTCTCTCATTTCCAAAACAAAAACAAAAGAGAAAATCCAAAGGGGATGACGGACGCAGCACGAAGGAACGGCGTACCAAACAAAAACACGACCGTCCTCCTCCTTCCTCCAGTCCACAAATAGCCCGGACCGAGCCCATATGTACAGAGGATGACTTTGTCCTCCCTCGAGTAGAAGTCGCGACATCGGGTACAAACGCGCAAACTACCCCACCTAGCCACTCAATCATCTCCCAACAGATGATTGCTTCATATACTCACGAGGAGCCACGTCAACCATCACCACCTCACTCGGAGGAGGTCAATGTTGTATTATGTAGTCCGCCGCCTCAGACTGCACCTTTATTGATCACAAGAGGTCTAGTGTCCGCACCCACCGCAGTTTTTTCCCTTTCTAGGACACAAACACCAATTTCTGCACCGACAGGTCTTAGTGATCTTCCCAGAACGCTCTTTGATATTTCTGTCCAAGCTGCTAGTTCGGGACTGAGCGGAAGACCCACAGTAGTCAACACCACAGCAGCTACTTACGTGGGCCATCGATCTGAGTCCGTCTCAGCATCGATGTCAACGATAGGCCTTAGTGGCTTCGGTTCTTCAAGTCCTGTGCAAGCAGGCGGCACATCAGTCCCTTCTACTGATGTTGTGACGGTGGAACGTCTTCCTGACTCCGCCTCGTTATTTTCCCCGTTCGTGACGGAGGCCACACTCAATGTTCGCCTAGCTGAATTCGCCAAAGAACTCCAAGACTCCATAATGACCCAAGTGTACAACGCGATTGGGACATCTTCTCGAGACAAGGGCAAAGCCTTCGTCCCCGAACAAGCACCTTCTCCAGCCGATCCCTCTACTGCCCCTAACGACTGTCCGTGGAATGTTCCTGTGACGGAACTGATTGATGTCGTCATCGCCAGACTCCGCACTGCAACGAAGCGTAGCAAATATGAAGCGGAGGTCCTTAGACGACTAGAGCTTCCGCTCACGTGCCGAGGTGCGGCTCAGACTTCGCATCAGCCGCATGACGACCCGGAGGGTGAGGGTCGTCCCGAGGGGGGAGAAGCAGCCAGAGCCACAGCCTCAACAATAGTAGACGACTCTAACCACCAAAACACCTACACCCTCACGAACCAAAAAATCTACCTGACCTACTATCAAAACAACCCAACAAGCCACATCACCAGATACACACCATCTAAGAAGCCCTCCAATATCTCCCTCATCTCCTACCTACGAACCCATCCTATCCCTCGAAGAGTTATACAATCCTCACACCACTGTTGAAAAGTACATTTTCAATGAGGATTGGATAACAAAACCAATGGACCCAGCCATAGCTAAGGGCTTAATGGAGAATGCCAGATATTTTATGATGAAAGCCAACGTAAGTATTGCCCTCATTGACGATGACGAGCTCGAGGAAGGTTAAGACTACGAAACCGCAATTCCAGAACTTCCCGAGCTTCTCAAACACCACGTCGTTGATGAAGAATGCCCTACCTTGAAGTCGAAGATAAGAGAAGAGCTTAATCTGCCCTGGGAGAATGCCAAAGTAGTTGCTCCCTATCAAGAAGAGATACGACGGAGAATATGGAGGAAAGAAGACAGGATTAAGCAGTTGGATGAGCTGGAACTCAGAGGACTAACCCATCTTTCAAGACCAACTGCCATCCGGTACCTGCTTTCTCTCCATCAAGGACTTAGGATGAAAGGAAAGGAGACGATGTTGAGACTCTTCGAAGAGAAGAGAAGGATCGAGCAAGAATTTGTGCAATCATCGGAGTACGGCGAGCTCGACTCGACTTCTACGAATTTCCCATCTACAAGATACGGCGAGAAAATGGAACGGTCGAAGAGCTGACTGAAGGCGATCTCTCCTACTTAAGAGGTGAGGACATTGATCGGATGGTTGGAAGCTACGGGTTTCGTGGAACGCTTCAGAATCCAGACCTCAAGGTCGGATATGTCGCTCTTAAGCGATTTTTGATGCGCCAGATCAAGTTCAACGCGACCCATGACCTCCAAATGGCAGTGGAAAGCAATATGAAGAGGGTAAACCTCACAAAGCCGTCCTTCGAAGTTCCAGACACAAGTTTTGGCGAAGGACACATAATTAATGAAGATGATGATCCGTCAGTTGTTTACATCAACTACAAGGGAGATAAAAGGCTAACGAAGACATTAGAGATTAACAAGTTCAGCGACAGTACACTTCGAATCATTCGAAACAAGCTTAGAAGTATTCTCGAGCAGCTTAAAGATGAAGAACACGAAGTCCAAGTAAAGTACATGAAGCTGATCGAGATCATATCTGAGAGAATATCATTTCGAAGAGTTTTGCGGTCGTATGAGCACATCTTAGGACTTCGGAAGTCACCATACGAGCTGGCGAGCCCCAAGAAAAGGAAGACCCAGAAGACATCAGCAAGAGGACGAGGACACTAATGGGGAGATTGTTAGGAATTAATTATAGTGTCCTCTATTTATTTGTGTATTGGGCTAAATTTATATATTAATAGGGTTGTAGTAGGTTGGGGAGACAACTTGTATTAGTAGAAGTTATGGTACTTGGGCTTTAATATACCAAAGAGCTGTGGTATATAAAGCCCATTTTTACCCTTGTTAGGGTTTTATCAAAAGAAATTCACTGAAGCTGTTCTCGTTAAAACACAGACAAACACATACTAAAAGGTGCTTCATAGGGTCTTAATCTTCTAATAATCTTTTGATCCTTGTTTGGTAACAAGTGGACCAACACGAAGTATTTAGTTTTGATATCATATAACTTGTTCTTATTATTTCGATGGCTAAAATTCTATTTTTCGATCTTATGTTCAAATTTCCGGGTTTTCTCTAATGTTAAATACCAAGATTTTTATTTTTGATAATTACGCTGCTAATTACATTATATCTACCGTAATCCCGTATCAAATTTTACGGATATTAAAAAAATATTTTACATGATCAAAAGCGTACTCTATGTAACACTCCAGAGACTCTTCGTAAATTGAAAGATTTACAAGATACTTTGGACTCTGAAAAGGATAGGGTTTGAAGTTGTTCCAAATGATTTGTCAAATAATACATCTTCCTCAAAACATGTAAAGAAAACAAAACTAAAAGAACCATCCTTGTTCCTAAAACTGAGAAAACTTTTACTAATTATTCTAAGTCAATATTGATTGAAGCTGAAACGTTAAGTAAAAGTAGAGCTTTAAAATTAGCTAAGGATAAAATTAGGAAGGAGCAAGGAAATCAATATTATCTTCGAAAATGAAAGTCGAAAATGTTCAAGATTTTTCCTCTCTCATTCCTATCAAAATGGAAGCGTGCAAAGAAGAAGTTCCAAGCTTAAGCAAACGAACTTCTCAAATCCATGCACATTTATCATTATACTGTGAATGACGTGCGTTATTGTTGTAGGAATACTAGTTCTCCAGTTACTGATGCTTATAATGCTTTATGTTCGTATTCTTATATGCAATATTCAGTTCAGATTAAGTCTGAAAGACACCTTTTGCGACTTGCTAGGGAGAAAATCTTTAGATCGTCTAGACCTAGGAACACATTCACTGGCGCTGATATGTCATTTCCCTCTAAGGTTCACCGAATCTGGATTCCTAAATCACAAATCAAATTGAATAGGACTTTAAAGGATGATATAGGATCAATATCTGAACCAAATGCGCTTAACTTGTTTTCTGCTAACAATGGATGACCCATCCAAAAATGAGTACCAAAGTCCCGATAAAGTTTTTGCAGATTTCCAGCATGGGTGGTACTTAGAGAGCTGCTCCACACCCATGACTAGTTTGTGACGAGAGCGGCCACGATTTTCCCTCACGTACGGTACCTGAAGCAACCCCACATACGTGATCAAGGGATGGGATGCGGGCTAAAACCACACTGACAAATTTGGTAGATTTTGAATATGCATAAAATTACATGTTCGTAATTCGCTGTATTTTCAATATGCATATGTGCTCAAATGAATAACATACCTACTACGTTAGTAAAATCTAGGAAGAACTGCGTTTTATTCTGAAATACATTTTCCATCCTAGTATACATAATTAAGTAAGGTTCCCCGAAATTCGTAAAGTGCTTGTATTTAGCAGAAGCTTTATTTGTAAACTTAATGGGGAGAAATTTTACAAATTGAATTAAAATTGCCAAAATTATTTAATTTTGTGAAATAAAGTTTACAAAATTAATTAATTTAGGGGGAGTTTTTGAAATATTTCGTCAATTTTACCTTTATAAAATTTTGAACTTAAATTTCAAACTAACTTATGTTTTCCTCGCAGAAACTGAGCATCGCTCGAAACTGCCTTTGCAACTTTTGAATCGCCCATACTTAGAACCGAAAAATATTTTATTCATTAAAATATTTCTTTGCTTTAGGTTATTATTTTTGAGGTTCAAATTCACAACACTTCAAATATTAAGGGGGAGTAGGTGTTTTTCGCGAACTAATCTTTAAACGATTCGTACATCCTTCCAAATGCGAAAAACACTCTTACAACTCAAGTATGCAAAACACCCTCAAAACGACAAAACTCTTCAACAACGCAAACCATGAAAATTACATCACCAAAATACATAGATCATTCTCAAAAGTAAGTACGTCTTGTCAGGACCCAAAACAGAACAACCATAAAAGCAACGGATAAACACGAAAGAAGCAAAAGCTCGAGCGCCAACATATCCAAATTGCGTTTATAACGACGCCTTAACTCCGCATGTTCCTCATTCTCCTCCTGATCTTGCTGCTGATTCCAGTTTATCTGTGTGAACTAAAATTTTTTAATACGAGTGATTTATGGTATTACCGTGTTGTTCGAATCATGTCTATTTATAGGCATAAATCGACCAACGAAATCATTTTGGTCCCGACAAACATGATAAATGATACCGACGGATCTTTGACTTGAGGACTCAGCGCCGCCAATGAAAGCGATACTTTCTTCGTCGATTATTGGATTTTGTATCACACAAATCGGTTTTGAAAAACTCAGTTGATTCGATATTTATTTTGGGACCTACTTTTTGAACTTTGAGCTTTAGATTAGCTGAAAATTTAGCATATGTCAGTTTAGGGAAATTGTCTTCAGATTCTCTTTAATCGAAAGTCGCCCGAAACTGAATTCTATCAAACCTTTATAAAAAAATGTCGAAACTAGAATATTTCTCGGCGAAACTAAGAATCGGCCGAAACTACGAATCACCCGAAACTGAGTCTTCCTTCCAAACGTTTCTCGGTGAAACTGAGATTCGCCCGAAATTGCGTCTATTGTGTACATGATTGCATACTTATCTCGGCGAACCCGAGAATCGCCCGAAACTAGTTTCGATCGAAACTCAATAGTTCAGCGTGTATGGTATCTAGAGATGCTCCACAGACACGACTAGTTAGCGATGCCAGCAACCAAACATAAGTAAATTTTATATGCATCCCTTTTGTAACTTTTGGATGCATATCAAGTTGAAATTTGAATTTAACTACTTGAAAACAATAAGGTGCATTATAAACATGCATGACTTTAAATGTTAAATTTCCGCATGCATATGAGCTGAAATATCTATTACCCATGATAAATACATTTTATCTATGCATATATCTTAAAGAACTTTGAGCTTAAACATTCACGTATGCATATAAGCTGAATTGTCAAAAATACCTATTTTTTTCAGAGCGGTAAAAAGTGAAAAACGTACATTCTTATATGCAATTTTTAAAGAACAATAATAATTCTTTGCATCTGCTCCAAAAAGAAAAATACGTTACGCTTATTTAATTGGGAGAGAACTTACATGTTTAAACGTGCCTACATTGAGGGGGAGTATCACTCCACGGTTACGAGGGGAGAGTATATTTTTAGGGGGAGTACATCTTAGGTGCAAGATTTGAGGGGGAGAAACTTAATTTAACCCATATACATATATGTATACATATACTTATATATTACTATTACGATGATACATATATACGTATATCTATATATATATATAAAGGAAAAGAAAATAAAAAAATTATAAAAAAAACCATCTCCGGCGCTTCCACATCCCAAGACGGACTTCAACTGAAAACAAGCAACCCTCGAGAACTCAGAATTTCAAAAAGGTGAAGGTGACATCCTCACACTAACAAGAAGACGACATCAACTGACCTGCTCCAACTTGCTGATCAAGCATCACTCACCAAAATTGACAGATGCATGGATTCTAAGTTCCCATGGTTCAGTCAGACCAAACTGAACCTAACCTCAGAACGTAAGCGAGTGTTAGTGACGATTCAAGCTCGTAAAAGTCGCATCCCTATTTTGGCAATTCATGACAAGACCAAAGAGCGGAAGATATAAAATTCCCTTAGCTCACAAATTACTCGGGCCATCCCATATAGGTGTACGATCTGATTGTTATCAGCTCCCTTAGCTCACAAATTACTTGGAAGCGGGAGATATTGAATTAAGTGGTAGTTAGCCCCACACCACTGAACTTCCTTGAACACATGGAGTCTAGGTGTACTCACTACCTAAATGTTTTATAATTTTTAGGACACATACATTTTTTCTTATCTGGACTTCGTGACCAGATCAGAACTTCCATAGACACGTCTGTAGTAGATGTGATTCCAAGATTGAAGGTAGTCCTACCGTTGCAACATCAAAACAACAACGACATCAGGCCATCGTCTACGAGCTACGGTCCTAGAACGATGTCAACGGAACGCCTATGTGGCTTCGGTTCTAAGCCCTGTCCTCACAGGCCGCGTCTCAGATTTTAACTCTGAACTCATGTCGATGGATTGCCTTAGTGGCTCCGTCTGTGCTGTTCTCCTGTGCAAGCTGACTCAAAACAAGCAAGAAGCAAGGAGCGATGCCCAGGTGGGTATCGCGACTGGTTAAACATGAGCTCAGGGGTAAGCCCAAACCATAGCTGGCCCGGAAGCCCTAAAAAGCGAGAGGGCCAGCGTATGCTTAAGGGCTGAACCCTGAGCGACGGAATGAAATTAATCATGACCGAAGGGAGTGATTAATTGAATACAGAAGTCGATAAATACGTAGTATTTATCTACTACCGCGCGTGTATGCCCGTGTGTGTACAGGCGCGTGTTAGTTATTTCCCACACCGACCTGTTGTGTATTTCTTCGACTCCTATATAAGCATGCCGATCTCGTTAACAGGAATCGCCATAAGGGGGAGAAGGGGATACGTATAAACTAACAGGTCAGACCACCCACCACTTCCGCCGCGCGTACCACTATGAAGTCGGACTCTCCTGCACTCATACGTCAATTCAGCAGGAGCCTTGGCACATTTTATAACACATCCCACGCTCACCATGTACCCAAGGGGAGCAAGGGGATATTGTTAGGACTCGAGAGATTCTCCATGTACCCAACAAGGATAACCCGCGCGGAATTAAAGATTAAACACTAAGGGGAAGATTGTTAGGAATATTTTATAGTGTTCAATTTCATTGTGTTTATCTTAGTTGGCTTGTACTTGATTAACTTTGGGCTAGTTTGTAATATTCTAGTTCTTATTTACTAGGGGTATAATATACCAACTAATGTGGTATATATACCCCCGAACCCTAATTCATTAGGGTGTGTTTTTTTGGTGTAGTATGTGTGAGTGCATGTGTGTTGAGAATAGAAAGAACAAGTTGAAAGCACCCATCTTCTACACTAACCCAACTCACCTTCGATCTTCAGACCTTTCATCAATTTGCATGGTAGATTCGTTCCTTGTAGATTGTTTGGTAGAATAGGGTCCAACACTTAGAATTCATATCTAAGATCATAGAGTTGATTAATTAGGACATAACATTACCCTCGTAGCAAAGATCCCAGCTCTCGCCTAGATGTCCCCGTTGTCGTAGTTCGCTCCAATCAACGCTCCGAACTCCAACGCCTTGGCAAGATCGTCATGCCGACCCCGGGACGTATAAAATTCCACCCCCTCCCAAGAATGGCTAGAGAGGAGGGGAAGATGTTTAGAAGAGATTTGTATATGTGTGGGATTTACTAAAAACTCACTCACCTAGGTTTTTCTAAGAACAACCTAAGTTTTCTCTCAACTCTCTCTAGAAACATTCTTTAGAGTGAGAATTGGACTTGAACTAATGAGCCACTAAATTATACAAGTCCTTAACTTAAAAATCAATTTTTCAGCCGTGAAAATGACTTTAAGTTTGGTAAAATTGAACCATGTCCTACATGACTCAGTTTTGTTTGATTCCCTTGTTTCTAGATGATCAAATGACTAAATTGTCCCATAAATCTAATGAAAAAACAATGGATGAGTTTGGACGTGATTTGGACAAGTCTTGACCAAAAGACCGTCGGTCCACGGCCACGCGCACGAGAGCCCACGGCTGTGGGAGGCATGAACCAAGCCTTGGCTAGGCCTGCCCTAGCCCCACGGCCTCATGAACTAGAAACCACGGCCGTGGGAGATAGGCAGTGGTCTTGGCCAGCCTCTGCCCTGCCCCCATAGCCTCTTGCATCATATCCCACGGCCGTGGCACTTTCGACAGGTTCATGGCAGTTTCGTGTTACTGTCAGATCGAGGGTTAAACGATGTCCGATGGATCTAAAATTTTAACCATAGATAAAAGACTCACCAATCTTGACTCTTACCAAAGATATGAATTTTTTAAGCTGCTACTACTTTGCAGGAGGGCTTCACGAACGTGAGAGCCTTGCTCATAGTTGTGAACCCTATTTACGCTCCATTCTACATTGCTTCGTTCCAGCAATCTAAGCCCATGTAAATATAGTTTCTAAAACTTTATTGACATTTCACTAACGACGCCAAGCTTGTTAAATTATAACACATCATATTCGTTATCAGATACTGTCCCAGTGATCCTTTTTAAGCGCGACTATCTTGATTCGTCTCAACCCGGTAAGAGAGGAATCCAAGAATTCGGTAAGCACCTAGACAATCCCGTGGTACCGAATAGTTCCCTGTTGAGTACGATCTTCGATCGACGAACCGACTATAGATACGTATAGACCCTTCACTTATGTCCCGGTCGAGTGAGAGTCGTGGTAATATCAAACTCACTAACCCGACACTATGTCTAATTCATGACGATTAAACTACTAAATTACGCTCCACGTCCCATGTGAGTTAGTTTTTATACTTTGCAAAGATTCTGTAATTCCTCGTCCCCAAATATGCATAGGACATATACCTTGATTACTTACGAGGTTGTGAATCCCTCACAACTGACAATGACCAGCAGTTGCACTTCGTTGTCAAGATTGCATTTCGCCGCTGACCCATGTTCAACCTCGAACAAGGCGAGCCTAGCAAACTAGTGACAAGTCAGGACCCCGAAGCCAACTCTGTCAAGGACCTTCGGTCTAAGGTCCACGCACACTAGTATAGTCAATTGATTGATCATTGACACTCAACGAGTAATTAGCCTTGTGATCATCGATTACGAGTATTGTCCAAATATAAGTTAATCCCCGATTCAACTCATATCAATGTTACGATCTCCGACTTCCCAATTGAATTGTTGGCACAACCATTTTAGAGTCGTCAACAAATAAGTCGGAATCGACACTCAGTCACTCTATTGAGGTCTAATACTTACGGAATAATTAAAATACGAAAATATTAGCTCACCGGTGCCCCCTCTCTCATCCCATGAGAATCGGTGACTAAACTCGTATATATGGGATTTATTTACTTACTGTCTCACTGAATGCCCAGTAAGACTGGATAGGTAAATAAATAATATGTCTTTGTAAATTCCATAAAAAGTACTTGAATACAATATCCAAATATTAACATGTGAATAATAAGTTCATCTTTATGCCCTATTCATTACATCCTCGAATGGCATTCCGAGGGCACATCCCCAACATATATATGGAAAATATGCTGTTTAAATATGGAATGCAATATACCCGTTGAGAAATGTTTTATTCCTTGATGAAAATCACATCGGTGATCTTTTGCATGCATCCCACTGATTTTATTCTGCTATACCGATTAATATCTTTCCTTATGCTAATTAGGATATATACTTTGGAAAGATTTGATTGATTGACTTTATGTGGAGAAAATGATGATATATATGGTATGTGCTGAAATGGATGAGATCTCTGATATATAGAAAGATATGCCATGATATGTTAATTCGTGAATGCGTGATCTGATCTGATCTATGTGCTAAACATAAGAAATATATTGATCTAACGTTATCTTAAGTGCTAAAAACATATAAAAAATTCGGATTGATTTATTCTATAAAATGATAGCAGGATATCATGTATGGAAAGTGCTGTTATGGTATTATTCGAAATATTTGAATATGCCTTGAATGCGAATCTGAGATTTTATGTGGATAATGATCACGCTATTAAGAGCTTATGATTGTTGTGAAGATTTATGATTGGCATGGTTACATGGCATATTAATATCTCGATAATGAGATATTTAAACCTCCCACCATATATTCTGTTTTCGGACGTGAGCAATACCAAAGAGGCAAGGTCGATGTTTACGCACACGTGAAGGTAAGGAGAGTTTCAGGGGCCCTTCGGTAGGAGCTGTGTTCTGTCATGAATTGGAGATTCCCAGAAACGAAACTCGACGTTTGGTAACATAGTGTATCTAGTGTTCGACTTGTTTTGATTGTGTATTGGGCCAATCAATCAATTTTGTAACCAGCTACGATGCATTATAGTGATTGATTCAACTCTTAAGGAGCAAACCTCAAGGAGAGGAGTAAACCCCAGTTGGGGATATAACCTCTATAAAAATTATGTCTCGCATTTACTTTATCGTTATTTCCTTTTGTAGTGAGACAGAGTCAATACACACCTGGCGTAACTAGGACATATCAAGAATACTCATCACAAGCATAAGTTGGCATCTCCAGGTCACTACACCGTAGGATTTGTGAAAAGAAGAAGCATAATTTTTATAAGCCTAATTCACCCCCTCTTAGGCACATTTTTATCTTCATTGATTGGGTGGATAGTTGGCATATTGTCAAAGTGGAATATTTCCAGTGTTCGCATGGAAACTCGGGAACACGTTACTGACCGAGCGTAAAGAGAATGAGGATTTCATAGACGAGTCTTAGTCTGTCAAAAAGAGGAAGGGTCTTATAATTCGGCTGAAGAAATGAAGGAGAATAAATGCTCAGCATGTATAGGGAGAGGTACACAAAAGTTGTCTGAATTGGATAAGGAAAGAACCAACAACAAAACTCAACGCTGAGGAAAAGGACAATCTGCGCAGAGAATCTCAGCTTGAGGCTGAGATTTTAAAACCTTGCGAAGATTGCGAAACTGTGAAGTCCATGCTAAGTGAAGAGAAAGATATGCTTAAGGGGGAGGGGAGGGTGTATAGATAAAAATTTTGCTTCTTGTTCCTAGGGATCTTTTCTAAATGATATCCTAGAAACGTCTACTTGTACAAGTGGTCTCGTTCGTCGGCTGTCTCATAGAAAATGTAAATTACTGAATAGTAAATGCGAAACAGAATTTTTATACAGGTTATATCCCCAACTGGGGTTTACTCATCTCCTTGAGGTTTGCTCCTCGAGAGTAATCAATCACTACAATGTCACCTTAGCTGGTTACAAAACTTATTGATTGGCCCAATACAAAGGCGAAACAAGTCGAACACTAGTCACTACACCACACGCCGAATTTCGTTCCTCAAAATCCCTAATTATCGACAGGACACAGCTCGCTACCGAAGGGTCCCCGAAACTCGTCATTTCCTTCAGGTGCCCGTAAACGTCGATCTTGCCTCCTCGTGTACTTCTCAAGTCCGAAGACAACTCGTACGAAGACAGAATGTATGGTAGGAGGATGGAATAACACAGTACACGCTCAAGGTCTCGATTGTAGCTTCTGCTCAAATCTCTCGTATACTTTCGCAAATTCTACTTTTATAATCGTGTTGCTCATACATATAGACATTTTTCAATCAACCACTTAAATGGAAAGTCAACGGTCATTAGCTCAAGATTGCATGATTTTAAAAAAGCTCGGATTCGAAATCAAGGCATATACTTATAGTTTGGATGCTATTTTCCATAACAGCACTTTCTATATGTGATATTCGGACAGCATCTTATAGAATTAATCAATCACAATCTTTCATATATATATAATTCCCTATTTTCAACAAGAGGATTATCCTAATCGAATTTTCATATAAGCAAAGTAAGATGCATGCAAAGATCAACACAATTTTCACTCCTCGAATAAATAGATTCCAACGGATACAGCACATTCCATATTTAATCAGCATATTTTCCACATATGACTTAATATGATATCTCACACGTTTCTTCCATAAGTAACACAGTATGTTCATGATTTGATATTTCCTAGCATGGAATCTATAACATTGAATCACACAGATTTACCAATGTAGCACAAGATCACATGTAAATCAAATATTCGACACTTTTTCCATTATATAGCTCGTAAGTTATGCATAGTCGAATGTGATCATATACTTAGACATTTTCTGAAATAGAAATCGAATTGCTCAAGTTGTAGCTGTAATGTCATTACAATTACCTAAATCATCAAATCTCTTTTAGCACAGCCAAAAAAGGTCAACACTAAGGTTGTCGTGGAAGGGTCACTTGTTTTTAGAGCCGAGGCTGAATAAAGGAATATAATAATATTCTAAAGTACCAAAATTTTGATTGGAGATGAGATACAAATGCAATGAAAGAGCTGATTATGCATGAATCGAAAGTGAAGGGTACCTTAAGGATCAACTCCAAATGCTAATTTAGATCAAAAATCTGCTCTGAATCAACACACGCGAGTAATCTCTCAACAATCTCGAGAACAAATTAAGAATGTACGAAGATGATGTGGAATGTCTGAGAGGGAGAGATGTTAATCAGAACACCTCAGACAGTACTTTTTCAAATTGATCCGAGGAAAAAGAACCAGCAATTCCTGGAGAACAGTCGAGCTAGCATGCATGTCCAAGGTGCGTGCAAACTTATTGTCAAGCAAAATTGAAGAAGTTAACTTCATACACACAGTCGTTATTGTGGTCGTTGTCACGTATATCGAACAGCTAATCAAATATGAAGAAGAGTATATTCGGGTGTGGTAGTAAGACAATCTGTTGCGAGAAGAAGCCCATGTCTTGTCATAGGGTGATGACCGAAGAAATTTGAAAGAGGTTGAGTTGAAAGAAGAACCGAGTTAGCAAATCGTATATAAGCTTCAAGCATGACGCTATTAGCAATGGATGAAAGAGAATGGTCTATCCTTTCCATGGCTGTGCACAAAGTGTTAGACACCTTAAGAACTTCTCCTCGACCTTCATAAACTGCATTGATCAGGCGCTGAAAAAGCATGTAAGGGAACTTCACGACAAAAACGGCGGGTGGCCTTCTCTATAATGATAGCGTTTACAGAAGAGGAATCGCAAGAACTCAAAGTTGAGAACCGTCACTCAGAGAGATGTTAGCGAAGTTAGAAAATGATTTTTAACGTTTTGATCCACAGCAAAGAAGACCAGATCAAAAATTTGAATTCGAGGAAGCATGAAACAATTAATGAGGACATGTTATCTTACAATGGAACTAAGTGAGTCGTCCAAGACAGTAAGATATCAACAAGAGCATCACATCAATAACCTATCAGCTAATGATCTTCCAAGTTCGAATATCAAATATTAATGAGATCGGACTCGAAGACATTGTGCAAGTCTCCAATCGAGGAAAAGAATAGGGAGAAAAATGCTTCCAGGAAACCATCAAAGAACGAAAAGATCACTATTAGAATCATTGAAGAGCATGAGGGAAGCCTATTAACAGAATGAAGCCATGACGCAGGTAACAGCGAGGAAGCTGACATGGCAGTCATGAAGATATTGGAAGGAAAATAAGGAAGTGATTAAGGGCATATAAAAGATAATGCTTCCCTTCGGATCCGGTGAGGTTGTGTAAGAACAAGCACGAAACACGTGTCTGAAAACTTGGCCCAGAAATTGTAGTTGTGCTGAGCATGCGACCCAAATAAAGGTAAAAAATTTAAGTTGTCTGAATCAATTTTTGATGACATTCTCTTCATTTTTTGCTTCTTGATCATTTACACAAGCACAACACATGTTACATATAATATACTAACACCAAAGAAGGCGCAACACCAACTCCCTACCTATCTCTGTGGCTTAAATTCAAGCATCTGCAGCTCTGAAGACGGTCAACAGGGACAAGAAGAGGTTGATGACATCCAAATACAATGCAACAGCAGCCCATATGTACTCATCGTAAGTATATCTCTTGATGAGATTATCCGTATCATAAATGATGTACCCACAGAAGATTATCGAAGCAAGACAACCATAAATCATCACGCTCAACCTCCCCAAAGGAAACAGCAGCTGTTCATTCATCCCATAGAAACAATGGAAACAACGTAATAAATCAATCTCCACCAATATCTAAAGATAAACAACAAACCACCATACATACTAGTTTAAGTTATTTTTGAATATTGTTTACTTACCTGAATTAGTGCAAAGATTAAGAGAACCATGACTCCGCCGAACAAGAACGGGCCAAGGAAGTTGAAGTCGTGCCCTCTCCTCGCAGCCCAGAAAGTGTATAGCGTGAGGCTCACCACCACAACGGCAGTTAAGATCACTGATTCTAATATCACTTTCCCTGTTAACAATCAATTGAACAACTCAACTACAGAAGATCAAGACTATGTCCCACTTAGGTATTCATCTTGACTCAAGGTACGGATGTAAGTCATCTTTTACTTTTATCTAACCAAAGAAGGTCAAACCAACAAACGTACCCCTGGTGAATGCACAAGCGAGGCCCACTACGAATGCCAGAGAAACGGTGAATATCGCCAGAAGGAAATAATTTACGGGGTGCTTCTGATGATAGTAGTACAATGGGCACATCGCTGCAGAGAAATCGAATTATCTAAGAAAGATATATACACAAGTAAATCGAAAACAAGAAGAAAGGGGGGGGGGGGGGGGGGGGGGGGGGGGGGGGGGGGCAAGAATCTTACTGATGAAAGGGACGAAGATAAGAACGATGTAAAGGGCCAAACCAGCGCTAGTGCTGGCGAAGAAGTGATTTACGGGATGGACAGTAACAACAACGGCGGCGACGGCGATGGTGAGAAGCAACTGAATACTGACGATGGCGTAAATCTTACGTATGAAAGACCACCTGACTTGTGGGTTCTCGAGCATCATCGGGTACAGCGGCCGTGCTCCTCCGGCCTCCACGTCAGATTTCCGACCGCCGTAGGCGTCAGCGCCGGCCCACATGATTTTTTAATCGCAAGGAAATTGAAAAAGGGAAATGTTGGAATTTGTCGTGTAGAGGGAGATTTGGGATTGCTTAGTGATAAGCGCAGTTTGCATTCGTGAGGAAGATTAATATAGAGCGGGAATGTGGAAACTTCTTGATGTTGTCTATTGCTTCGTGTGCGTTACACCTGTGTTCCAGAATTCTCTTACTGGTTAGGTTTATTTATTGGTTTTTTTGTTCCAGGACCCATTTTTGTTTCAGTTAGTGTTCAGAGCAAGTCAGAAATGCAGAACTATCTTCTTCAGAAACACTTTATGGCTCCTCCATACCACTTCATTACTTTACAATAACAGTTCATTGGTTTTCAATAACAGTTCATGGGTATATGGTACCACTTCGTGGGTCTATGATACCACTTCATTGGTATAATATCATTGTTCTGCAGTACACTTCACCACTTCATTATTCCGCAGTATCACATTATTGTTCAGCTCTACCGCATCATTTTTTTTAGTACCACTTCATTGTTATGCATACCACTTCATTATTCTGAAATAACACAAAATGATCATCTGATACCAATTCCAGTGTAAATCTAGGTCCTTATCTCTATGTTTTATACAAATTGGGTCCTTTAAACAATAGTTTTTGTGACATGGTCTGAAAGCTATTTTAAAACATCTTTTGGATCTGAGACGTAATTATACCTATTTTTGAGAGAGGGACTTGAATTTATGGCGAATGAAGTCGGTTTATATATCTTCAGTTTATTTTATTTCACTTTCTTGCATTTGTAAAAAATTGTGATGTGCATGGCATCGTACTTAGTATTGATAATTTGTATATAATTTCAAATTTTAAAAATATGAGTATATTCACCAATTACGATTATGATAAGGGGTAATTTCACTTAAACTCCCTACAAGACAAATTTATATCACTTAACCCCCATCATCATAAAAACATCAATTAATAATAAGGGGTAATTTCACTTAAACTCAGACAATTACTATTACGATATTACCTTATTTTTTAATTTAAATTAAATAAACAAATTAATAATCTAAAAGAGAGGAGGAGACGAGATCCACACTTCAAAAAACAATCAACTTCCTTCTCTTTAAACCCTAGAACCCGCAAATCGATTATGTTCGCCACGATTGACGACGATTCGAACCTACAAGCCCTACCAAGCCACGATTCTCCATGTATTTATAAAAATATAATATTATCCCAATCATTCATATCTAACTTTTTGCATTCAGTACTTTTTATATCGATTTTACAAATTACAAATCACATATTTATAGAGCATCACTCAAATTACCTCTACAAAATAATCATTCATATCTAACTTTCTTAACTAGTAGTAACTTTACAATAGATATATTTAACCATCATTCTAAATCAATATATATTCGTAAACGGGGAAAACACTCAAAGATAGTTGGAGGAAACTTTCGCATCCATTCTCATATATATATACAACGTCGAGCCTTGACCCAAGTGAGTACAAAAGCAATGGAAAATATTACACAATTAACTTCGTACTTTGACTAGAATATTTAACTTCTACAAGATATTCTATCCAATCCTACCATATATACAAATACACGCACATTAGACGTTATTAATATCCAGACTTGTAATCACGTGCACATCATCGAGTTTTGACGAAGGAATGATGGCCTTGGCTAACTCATTGTTATTTACATGGTCTCAGTTACAATCTTAACTATGCCCCCATTGAAATACTCCCGATCTATAATAGTTAGCTACGCTAGAGTCACATGGCAAATATGTTCTACGAATTGTTTATCAATAGCCGATTTGGGAGTCCTGCAGAAATAGAAACTCGCCATTTCACTTCTCTGAATATCTTGATAGCTAATGAAGTAGCCGAGACTGCATGGTCTCCATCCGCGTGTACCCTTCGGTTCCTTTCCTTCCAGATATGATATAGTGCAGCCATATAGCATGCAACCTCAACTTTATATCTCGCGCACTTTCTTCGTGATAAAGATCGGATCCACGAGCACCAAGCTGTAAATCCGAACGGGCCGATCATGGTTCCCATCCAAGCTGCTAGTTTCCTCACCACCTGTTGGCTGAAGAAACAATCAAAGAAAAGATGAGTTACTGATTCCTCCGCTGCATTACATAGTCTGCACGTTGAATTTGCCACAGGTATCTTCCAGGATCGTAATCTGTCAAAAGTTAACAATCTTCTTGTAATACTCGTAAAATTTAATAAGGGATTTACAATATAATTAGCAAAGGTTAAAGTTTTCCTAGCCTAGAAAGATTTCGAGGTCTGTAAGTTAGAAGTTTTTGTTATTATACCATATACATATGCCTATCTGATGTGGACTAAACTAGATGGGCCGAAAAATAAAAAAGCCCAGCAAACCCATAACAAAGGAAGGCCCACACGTTACAAGTGAAGAGATATTATAAAAAGGGAATCCAATGAGAAACGCCACGTGTCTGATGGAGAGAGGGCAACACCCCTGCAAAGGCTGCAACCACTGTTCACTATAGAGAGTCATCTGAGAGCTGTCAAAAGGCTACTCTGACAGACGGCCAGTCATGCTGAGCAGCACATGGCCCCAGAAGGTCCTATCACCAGGGATCACGGAAGGGACCTCCAGGCAATAACCAAAAGCTCCTGCCTATAAAAGGAGGACTTGGTTATTTTCACAGACGACTCTCCTTCCAACACTTCTTAATACTTATAATATTCTCTCTCTACATTTTTACGTCCCAGTAGCTATTTTATTAAGTGTTCTTGATATAAAGAAGAGAAAGTGAGCTGGTTGAGTGTGTAATCTTCCAAGTATAGTGAAAACAGTTTTAGAGCGCCCGTGGACGTAGGATCTAAGATCCGAACCACGTAATTCCTTGTGTTAATTTCCTTTACGTCTCAACACGTCCCAGACAGGTCCCCCGGCGTCCCAGACAGGTCCCCCATGTTCCAAACACGTCCAAAACAGGTCCCCTAACGTACCAAACATGCCCCCAGCAGGTCCCACACGTTCCAATACCACAAATACGTCCCCCAAAAGTCCCAATCACGTCCCCTTCAGTCTCTATTTCAATAAGCACCTTACGCACGTAACCTTATCAATTTTCCGGCTATGTAAATTCCTTTACCCACACACTTATAAATTTCGTTGATTGGGTTTGCCCCATATCAAATGGCGCCGTCTGTGGGAAATTCCGAGTTGAAGGCGTGAGTATTTTTTACTACCACCGTGCGAAGTTGTGCTGATGATTCACTGTTTTTTTCTTTGTCCTGTTCTATTGGGACAATACGAAACGCGCGAGACGTCAGCGGAGGAAGATTTGTCCATATCGAAGAACCTAGACCCACAATTTGCGAAGGAGGACCTCCAGAAACTGCCCAACGTGGTGAGGAACGTCCAGGACCTGAAACCCGGGCCAGAAAGGATGAAGACCCGAAGATCCCCCTTCGGGACCTAAGAGCCCAGCTCCGCGTTGGCAAGAAGACCCGAAGCTCCATCTTCGGGACCTCCCAGCTCCACGCTGGTAAGAAAAATTGAAGCCCCCCATTCGGTACCTAAGAGCCCAGCTCCGCCCTGGCAAGAAGAGCCGAAGCTCCCCAGCTCCTCGCTGGTGAGAAGATCCGTAGTTCCGCGCTCAAGACCTCCCAGCTCCGTGCTGGCACAAAGACCTGAGCTTCTATATTCCGGATCCAAGAGTCCAGCTCCACGCTGGCGTCCGAAGGTCCACGGGAGATACAAGCCAGCTCCGTCCTGGCACAAAGACCCGAAGTTCCACATTCGGGACCTCCCAGCTTCGCGCTGGCAGAAGGCTTAAAAGCCCCCGCTCCATGAAAACCCAGCTCCTATATTCGGGATCTAGGAGCCAATTCCCGCGCTGATGTACGAAGTGCCGCAGGAGATCAGAGTCCAGCTCCACGCGAGCATATGAAGGTCCGTGGACCTAGAAGTCAGCTCAGCGCCGACACTCGAAGACCAGTGGGAGACAAAAGCCCAGCTCCATGAGGGCAGGATCCACAGAAGACATCCCATGCTGATAAGGCCCTTGGCCAGAATTCCAGGGCCCTCTACATCCCTTCTCAATTATATAATATTGTTATCATAATAAATATGTGACCACACTAACAAGTGTTATTGTTTGAAGGACGAGATAAAGAGGCTCATCCAGGCAGTTGCCCTAAAGGAGTCTGTAGAAAATGTGCCTAATAAAGGCAGACGCCGTCCACCTCCTCTAGATAGGGGTCAGCTCCACTCAGGACTCATGTCCCCGTCATAGTAGGAGCATGAGGCACTAGGGACTCCAATGGCCAACAGAGCCCGAATCATGCACCTGAACATTTGAAGGACTTAGAGGTCCAGCTCCACGATGGTGTACCGAGGCCAGAGGGACCTCAAATCCCAGCTCCGCGCTGGCAAGAACACCTGAAGCTCCGTATTCGGGACCTCCCAGCTCTGCGCTGGCAGGAAGCTCCGGAGCTCCGCATCCGGGACCTCCCAGCTCCGCGCTGGCACATGAAGCTCCACAGGAAGTCAAAGCCCAACTCAGTACTGGCATACGAGGACCTCCGTGCGTGCATTAGCAGGGAGCTGTCGAGATCTCCCCTTAGGGTGCTACGGAACTCCCACCGTTACGCAACCACATGGTGGAAATCCTGACATTATCCGGGAGACGTCCCACGATAAGAAGGCTCTTAGCCGAAACTCCGAGACCCTCTGAATCTCATTTTTATTTACTTCACCAATATTATTATAAGTATATACGTCACACTAACAACTTTCATTGTTGAAAGGACCCACCCTCGCATGACGTTTGGAGAGGTCCGTCGGGCGTAGCTTTGACCAAGGTCTGAAGGCAGCCAAGAAGGAGCTCGGGGGATCTATGCCGATTAAAGGCAGACAACCCCCGCGTCTTCCAGATAGAAGCCAGCTCCACTTAAGGATCCAAAGGGCCGCAACACCTGAAAGCCTGAGGGAGATAGAACCTGAGCTCCATGCTGGCACATAAAGCTCCGCTGCAGTACCTCAGAGCCCAGCTCCCCGTTGGTAATATCCAGGGGACCTAAGAAGACAGCTCCGTGCTAGCGCGCAGACCCGAATCTTCATATTTGGGACCTGCGAATTCAACTCGACGCTGGTCTGAGGAGCCTAGTTACCACAGTCGCCAATTCCGCGACAACGCTGATCCACGGGAGACATTCCGCCTTGATAAGGCTCTTAGCCAGAATTCCAGGGCCCTCTAAACCTTATTCTCATTTATATCATTGATACTATAATCATACTAACAGCTGTTGTTATTTGAAGGATGAAATCAAAGTGCCCCCAATGGGACAATTGGGGAAGTTCCTTGACCGTGGCATCAACCAAGGTCGAGGTGTTTGGGGGATCTGTGCCGACAAAAGGCAGACAACCCCCGCTTCCTATGAAGGACCAGCTCCATGTAAGGCTCAGCCTCAAGCCAAGCTCCGCGCTGGCAAAGGTCTGCAAGACCTCGAAGCCCAGCTTTGTGCTGGCATCTGGAGATCCCCGGAAGGTCGAAGTCCTCCTCTGCACTGGCATATGAAAAGCCACAGGGATCTAGAAGTCCAGCTCCCCGCTGGTACAAAGACGTAATAGTCCAGCTCCATGCTGACGTGAAGGCCCTAACTCCCAGGGACCTAGAAACAAGCTTCTTGCTGAAAACGAGGACATAATCCGTGTGTTCGAGATCTCCATGCTGAGCTCCTCGCCAGCATGCGAAGTCAGTTATAAGGGATCTCCAAACCAGTTGAAACGCAGCTCCGTGCTGGGTGAAGGCGAAGAAGTCAAGCTCTGCGCTGACACTCGAAGGTCCAGGGGACCTAGGAGATAGCTCCATGCTAACACACAAGCGTCCAGAAACCTGGGGCCAGGGACCTCATTGCTAACCAAGAAGTAAAGGCGCTCCATTTCGCCATCACTTTCAAATCACAAGGCCTCTAACAAGGAGCCCTGATACTAAGCGAGTGGGCGCTATAACCACGCACTAAGCGAGCTGGCGCTATATCCACGCATTAAGCGAGCGGGCGCTATACCCACGCATTTAAGCGAGCGGACGCTATAACCACGCACTAAGCGAGCTGGCGCTATATCCACGAATTAAGCGGGCGGGCGCTATATCCACGCATTTAAGCGAAGCTGGCGCTATAACCAGGGTAAACTAATGATGTCCCTAAGCAAATGCCGCCTTGTCGAAATATAGATATTCTATAAACGGTGCACCGTATAATATAATCGATACCAAAGGTCGACGGACCTGCGGCGTACAAAGACATCAAAGGCTAATAGCCTGCGACGTGAAATGATACCAAGGGTCGACGGACCTGCGGCGTACAAAGACATCAAAGGCTGATAGCCTGCGACGTGAAAGATGCCCATGAGGGTGTACAAGATGCCGCCGCTGACGGGCTGCGGTGTACAGGACATCAAAGGTCATCAGTAAGGCCTGCGACGTGTATAGGTACCTTAGCGTAGCTGGCGCTATAACCAGGGTAAAACGGTGGGGTAGTCCCCCACTTTTTAGGACCTTCGGGCCTACATTACTGAACTCGCTAAGGACAAAGAGAGCCTAGCGCAAAACGACACCCGAGGACAATGACGACGGTCATTGCAACCAAGGGCGTGAATTCGTACTTGGCTTACGAATTGAATAAGCGAGCTGGCGCTATAACCATGCCATGATAATAATGTTCTCCGAAACATCCGCCATGTCCCGTGAGAAAAACATAATACGAGGAGGAAGGGAACTCCGACGAAACTTACGAACATGGGGAGTTAAGCTCCCCAAGTCCTTACCATCGTATCTCGAAAGGAAAAAAACGACATGATATTTCTTACAGGACATCACCACCCTGAAAAAGGCAAAAGGGAGCTCGGAGATACGTGCAGCAGGACCTAGGGATCTCCTTACAAGTGCAAAGGCTCAAAGAGGAGCTTCCCCATCAGGTCCTCGCTAGGGGAGTTAAGCTCCCCTAAAACATTGCAGGTCCTAGGATGCACCTGGGAGCTAGAAGCAATGTGCAGCATGACCTGAGGATCTCCTCCAAGGCTCGTAGAGGAGCTCCACCATCAGGTCCCCATCAGGTCCCTGCCAGGTCCCTTCCAGATTCCAAGGACGATGGATGCAACAGCGACGATAAAAGCCCGAGGAAAAACGAGCTCCAACAGAGACACACAAACATAGGGGAGTTAAGCTCTTTTAAAACATTGCAGGTCCTAAGATGTCTGGAAAGGCCTTCCACTAAGTCCCCTGAGGAGCTGCAGATGATGTCTGGGAGAGCATAGCTTGGGTCAGGCCCTTCACATGCTCCTTCAGGACGCCAACCCAGAAACGAAGACTCTCGGGAGCTTGGGGACCTCATTCAAAGCAATCAAAGATGGCGGCCCTTGAAGATAAGCCAAATGCACCTCCGTCACACGCGCAAAATCGACATCCCACTCTCCCTTCTCCTTAGCGAAGGAGCTCTAGAGATCTTCCTTGCGCTATTTCATAAGAGCTGCATTTTTATCTTTCTTTCTCCAGGAGCTCCGCAGTCCCCTCTCGTACTAATCCCTTGACTTTGTCTAATCAGCTATCTCCAGGTCCCGGGTTGACGACTTGGCGCCCACCACCTGGTAGGTAACCTCTGAACATCTGGGAGGACCCAACGACCTAACAAGCTCATCTTTTCACCTCCGTTCAGATGGTCCACAGAAGTAGGGAGCTCATCCGTTGAGGTCCCCATAGGTCTCATGAGAGGCTCAGCATATTCACCCCAAGGGGAAGAAGGACGTCACTCCTTTTTGTTTTTCTTTCTGACCCTTTGATGAAGTTGTTTTCGTGTTAACACGAGAAACAGGGGCTGTGTTTCTTGAGCTCCCATAATAGGAGAAGGAACCACAGGGATGTCCGCCGTCCCTGCAAAAGGATGAATCTCCTCGCAAACATCCCTTGCCACCAGGACCCGAGGAAACAAAGGAGCTACAATTGGTGCGCTGACTTGGGGAGTCGGAGGGACTAAGGAGCTGGTTGCCCCCTCCACATAAGCCAACAGAACGTGTCCCTTCAAGATGTAATTGTGGTAGGAAGGTAAGGCCCATCTTACTATTTTACTCTAATCTACTTTTTGTCCCAAAAAATAAATTAGAGTAGGGGAGTGGTTGATGTGGACTAAACTAGATGGGCCGAAAAATAAAAAAGCCAGCAAACCCATAACAAAGGAAGGCCCACACGTTACAAGTGAAGAGATATTATAAAAAGGGAATCCAATGAGAAACGCCACGTGTCTGATGGAGAGAGGGCAACACCCCTGCAAAGGCTGCAACCACTGTTCACTATAGAGAGTCATCTGAGAGCTGTCAAAAGGCTACTCTGACAGACGGCCAGTCATGCTGAGCAGCACATGGCCCCAGAAGGTCCTATCACCAGGGATCACGGAAGGGACCTCCAGGCAATAACCAAAAGCTCCTGCCTATAAAAGGAGGACTTGGTTATTTTCACAGACGACTCTCCTTCCAACACTTCTTAATACTTATAATATTCTCTCTCTACATTTTTACGTCCCAGTAGCTATTTTATTAAGTGTTCTTGATATAAAGAAGAGAAAGTGAGCTGGTTGAGTGTGTAATCTTCCAAGTATAGTGAAAACAGTTTTAGAGCGCCCGTGGACGTAGGATCTAAGATCCGAACCACGTAATTCCTTGTGTTAATTTCCTTTACGTCTCAACACGTCCCAGACAGGTCCCCGGCGTCCCAGACAGGTCCCCCATGTTCCAAACACGTCCAAAACAGGTCCCCTAACGTACCAAACATGCCCCCAGCAGGTCCCACACGTTCCAATACCACAAATACGTCCCCCAAAAGTCCCAATCACGTCCCCTTCAGTCTCTATTTCAATAAGCACCTTACGCACGTAACCTTATCAATTTTCCGGCTATGTAAATTCCTTTACCCACACACTTATAAATTTCGTTGATTGGGTTTGCCCCATATCACTATCTATTTAAAATATGAACAATAATTAGGAGATAAATATGGTTAAGAGAAATTAATAAAGTAATATTATTTTGAGGTAGAGTTCTCGCAAAAGAGATAAGGACTATGGCTTGAAGTTTTCGATGTCAACTTTATACTTGTGCTTACCTATATTACATATAATAATAATAAGGGAAAGTTTTCGTGGTGATATGAGAAGATTAGTAAGTTTTTGTGTTGAATTGATGTAACATATATCCAAGTACAATGATTGGTGTAAAAGTCTTAAGCACACCTAAGTTTTCTTGTCATTCGTCAATATATATATAATTATAAATGTATTTTAATTATCCAAAGTATTAACCCTAAGAGGGCATAGGGTAACACGTGGAGACCATTTCTATTTTTGTAGGTATGACTAATATAATGTTTTCTTAATCCTAAGGTAACTGACATCATCGATTGGGAAAAGCACCAACACACATAGACACTCATGTATATAATATGAAAAGTAGGAGAAATTAATAAAATAATTTGCATTTGGAAAGTCTAAAAGTTTTCAATAGATTTCCTTTACATCAAGTTTTCATACACACATATATTATTATAATAACCCTAAGAAGACTAGTATAACACGTGGGGGCCTCTCGTATTATTAATAAGTATGACTAATAGACATGTTTCTTAGCCTTAGGGTAATATTCACCTTTTGACTTAAGCACCCACGAATATATAAAATGTCTTCAATAGTGAAATACTTATCTAGCCTATATCTACTCATAAACCCACGAAAACACTTATACGGGTAAAAACGAGAATTAAAAGAACAGAGAAGAAAAGAGAACTTCATCGAGGGAGAAAGGAGATTTCAACACCATAAAATCCTTAGCAAGGGAATTTCTAACGTGAGCTAGGTAATTACTTTATTTATTACTCGAAAATCTTATGTAGTTAATATGTTAAAGTCGTTGTTATGACTTACATGATTTAAAACTAGATCAAAGAGGTTTTCGAAATACATGAGTAACTCGAGTGATTTTAAGATGTTTCTAAACTAAATTATATGATGTTACGTGACTGATGCGGGTTTGACCCCGATCAACAATATTTGTTCTTGATGCGTCTTAGAATATGTATTTTAATGTTAAAGAAGAGAAAATGAAAGAGACACAGATTTTACGTGGTTCTGACAGATGTCCTACGTCCACGGGCCGCCGGAAATAGTGTTTACTAGTGACAGTTGGGATTTACACACTCGACCTTACTTCGCTCATTACAGTGCTTTTTCCATGGTGAAGACGAAGAAGATGTATACAGTAAAATATCTAAGTGTTTTGTGTGTTGTGTTGAATCTGTCTTCTATCTCGTCTCTCTCTATTCCCATATACCCAAATTCCCTTTGTTCGCCTAGCTGGCACACTTCCGGGACCACTTGACAGCGACGTCTGGTACAACCTAGGAGAGACAGCACCTGCGATCGTACTATTGTCAGACTGACGCGCCTCCTCTCCGTTCACAATGTCGACCACTCCGAGAATGCCACGTGTTTCCTGGTCGACCCTATCCAACGTTTCCCGCTCAAGTTGCTTTGCTGTCAAGACCCACCTTATTTTTTTCGTACAGGGTTGCAGGTCCCCAAGTGTACTACCCATCTAGCCACTTATCCTAAGAGTCACTATCTTCAGGTGTTCGAGTAAAGAGGAATGATGGTCTGAAGGTCAATCATATCATCCAGTCCCCCTACTCTGAATTGTAATTCGTCAAGTATTACAGTTCGGAGTACATTTTAAGAGAACATTCACCCCTTCTGGTGCTACTCAGACTTTCTTAGCTGGCATGCACTGTTTTTATGTTGATGGTACATGCTCTGTGCTTGTCGCAGTGGAAAGAAGCACTCTCAGGGCGACACGTGCCTGACCCTGTCCCTTCCGCCTTTTTGAATTTTCTCGAGGCAGTCTCTTCTCGTCTTTCCCCCTTTTCAAAATCAATTTCCCATACTTAACAAAAAAGAACAGAAGAATTCCAAACGTCACTTTAGGGTTTCTATCGTCGCCTCGCCTCAAATCGTACAGCGCTCAGAATCATCGACATCCCCAATTTCCTCGCCATCCACAACTTCCCCAGGTATTTTTTCGCTCTCCTCTATCCCTATTTATCTTCGTTGATTCGTCCTTAGTTTTCCCTATTTTCTCCTTTACGCGTCGAAGATATGTCCGATAACGCTGCTTCCGAGAGTACTCACCTGGCGTCGCCGGGTATCTCCGCGTCTTCCACCGCGCCAGGCGTTGCCGCTAAAAGGGGTCGAAGCGAAAGGCCCCATCATCAGACGCGGCAGCGCCCGATCTTCCCCAATCCTCTTTTTCTCATCCCCCTGCGGACACATCTTCAGCCGTGCCACCAGCAGCACGGCCAGTTTCTGGCTCATCGTCATCTCGTCGGACCGTTCGCAAGGGGTCGGCGGGACTAGTGCAGGGGTGGATGATTGGAAGATGTTTGGCGCGTCGAAGTCGACCTACCGGCGCTTGGAGAAGTTAGTCCCGGAAGGTTTCTACAGCTCTGCTTTCATGTTTCCGTCCCGAACCCTAATCAGCGTGCCAATTTTCGCCTCTACCAGCCCTTGCTTTCTGGGAAAGCCAAGTACGGGCTGACTTGCGTTTTCCAGTCCACCCCTTTTTAGCTGCAGTTTCACAGGCTTATCGGGTACCTCTGAATCAATTCAGCCCTTCCTCCATTCGTCAGCTGGCAGCTTTCTACATCTTGGTCACTGCTGCCGGTGGGAGACCCTCTGTAGAGCTTGTTCTTTCCCAGTTTCAGCTTAAATTTGCTCCACCCTTTTTCTAGTTGTGAGCGAATCCACGCGGCCTTGTACATTTCTGCGACAAGGGCTCCTTCAAGGACAAAGAGTGGCACCCGTTTTATTTCTTTGTGGCCCCTTCTGAAGGCAGATGGGATTTCCCCCATCGCCACTGGGTGCATCAGGTCCCAGCGATTTCCAGGGGTCCGGCCCGAATGCTCCGAGGAGAACGAAGCGGCTCTCAAACTTTTGAATTTCCGGGCCTCTGAAAAAAAGTTTAACATGGTCGAACTGGTAACATATCGCGGCCTGCTTCATCACTTCAGCCTCTCCTCGCAGCCTCTACCTTTTAATCCTGAGGGTAAGGAGGTTTCCCTCCTGCCTCCTGACCTCTTTTCCAGGTTTCCCTTTTGACTTAGTATATTTTGTACAGGCATGTCGTTTTCCTGGAGAGATGCGTTCCGGGCCCTTCCTGTCAAACAAGAAGATTCTGCCATCCCCGACGAGCCTCATCCTTCAGAAGGTCGAAGTGCTCCTGGCCTGTCAGCTTCGAAGGTAGGTGGGAAACCTACAGTTAGGTCCTCATCTCCACCTACTCGTTCTGGAGCGGACACACGAGATCCGGATGTGGTGATCTCTGACTCTGAAGGCGATGTTGGTAAAAAGGGTACCTCGCCTGCGCCTCCCGAGAAGAAAAAGAAGAAGAAGACGACCACGACTAAGGGAAAAAGGCCACGTGTGGAGGCAGCCCCTCCCTCGCCTGATTTTTCCGAGTTTTCTCCTTTTGTCTACCAAAGTCCTGAGTGGGGTATTGATCGGCGGGCTGATGGAAAGATGGTGTTGGACCTGCCTGATAGCTATGACTCGCTGAGCCCTGAGGAGAAGATGAAGTTCATCCAGGCCATCGTGCCGCTCGAACAGCAAAAAGCGCTCCATCATCAGTCTGATGCCTCTGCTGCTGAGCTTGCTGCCCATCACTGGGCTAAGGTACTCCTCGTCCCCCAACCTTCTCACGTTGGTTATTTTTTGTCCTTTGTTGATTCATGTTTGGTTATGTCAGTTGTCCTTTCTGCTGCCCACTCTCTTGTCTGCAACTTCCTCTCGGGGTTTAGGGCCCAGTGGACCTACCTCCCCTGAGATCCACGCACTTGAGACGCTTAAGGAGCGGGACTCCAACATCGCACAGTTAGAACAAGAACTTGAAAAAGAAAAGAATGAGCGCGAGGCTCGTGTGAGGGACTTAGCTTTGGAGAAATCACGTCAGTTGGAGGTGGAGAGTGCAGCTGCCCTTGCTGCTAAAGAGACTGAGCTCACGACCCGTCTGTACCAGCTCATAGATGCACAACAAGCCCAGATCGAGCTGAGGGCCAAGGAACTATTGGCTGAGAGGGAGAAAACCCTGAAGGTTGAGCTGGAGCAAGATTTCACCGCTAAGGTCGAGAGTAGTCACTCCACGGGGAAGCTGGAAGGTGTCCAGCTCTGTCAAAGGCATCTCATGGGCTCTCCTCTTGGTATGAAGTTCCTGGCACAGCTGAGCCAGCATTGGCATGAAGGCTACCTGCATGATACCCTTTCTCTGGTGGATTTGCACTCTTCATGCAGCATTACTTCCTAGGGGGCTTTGCTGCTGGACGCGAGCCTGCCTCTACTCTGGATGCCGTCATGGAAGCTATGACCGCCCCTCCATCTTTCAAGGGCAATCCAGATGTGGACCCTAACCCGGACTTCTGGTCTGCCAGCGTGCCTCACTGTTCCCCTACGTTGCTGGAGGTCCCTCTTGAGGTTCTCCTGGGTCAACTTTCCGAGTTGGAGCAGCAGAGGTTGTCTGTTATCTCAGAGGTTTCCGACTCCGCAGCCGGCTCTGGTGCTCCGCCCTCCTAGGCTTGTCAATCTGTTTTCCATTTGGAACAATTTGTGATGTTTTCTATTCAGGACCTCTTTTGTTATTTTTCCGTTTTGGACCTTTGCTGTTGTTTTTCTCTTTTGGGCCCTGCGTGTTGTTTTCTTGGGGGCCTTTTGTGGAATTCCATTGGGACGTTGAAGCTTGTTTTCCTTTTCCTGTTTGGCGAGATTCCAACCTGCATCAACACCACTCTCCCTACTTTGAATTGTGCTGACGTTCTTCAGCATATTCGAAGTACAGGTGGAGTGTCTTCCTTAACCTACAAACTTCAATTTTTCCCATCCTGCCTCGTTATTCCGTCCTCCGCTTGGTGCGTTCCCATGCTCGCCTTCGGCATCTTTACCTCGACAAGTTATCAATAAGCAAAAGCGTGTACCTGAGTGCCCCATAGGTGTACTAGGTTTGACACTTTTTACTTTTAACTTTTCGTCAGACCCGCCGGGCTCTGGTGGACCTCGCTACCCCTCGTAGGGCGGGTACTGTCCGGTCCGGTTCTCTACTTTAGAATCTGCCCTCCTTCGCTTTAGGAACGTCTTACAGCTGGGGGATGTTTCTCATTTTGAACAGCTCCAGGCCCCTTGTATGGAGTGCCCCTGGACCTGAATATGTTTACACAAGCGCAATCTGCGCGGGGCGTGCGTGGCACAGCCCCCGGAATACAACCCCATATGGGTTTGTTAGACTCTATTCCAGGATGACCTGGAGTCTGAGATTTTAAGCGCAGTCTGCGCGGGGCGTGCGTGGCACACCCTCCTGGATATAACCCCATCTAGGTTCATCAGACTTTAACCCAGGATGCCCTGGAGTCTGGAATTTTAAGCGCGATCTGCGCGGGGCGTGCGTGGCATAGCCCTCCTGGAATATAACCCAATCTAGGTTCATCAGACTTTAACCCAGGATGCCCTGGAGTCTGGAATTTTAAGCGCGATGTGCGCGGGGCGTGCGTGGCACAGCCCTCCTGAATATAACCCAATCTAGGTTCATCAGACTTAACCCAGGATGCCCTGGAGTCTGGAATTTTAAGCGCGATCTGCGCAGGGCGTGCGTGGCACAGCCCTCCTGGAATCGCAATTCCCTACTCTGCGGGTGGAGCTAGACACGAATTTCGAAGAAAACTTCTTTTTCATTCAGAGGGCGATGCCTCGTTAAAACCTTGCCAAGTAAAATCCACTTGGGATAAAACCTTGGTGAAGGAAAAAGAGTACATCTCCTCATTTGATTTACGTACAACTTTCCAACCATACTAAGCATAGTACTTCTTCAGCTTCGAGATGTTCCAGGGTCGGGGTACCTCGCGCCCATCTTCGTCCCTTAGCTTGTAAGCTCCTCCCCCTAGAATACGGGCCACCTTGTAAGGGTCCTCCCACGTCGAGTCCATTTTCCTCAACGGTTTGAGTACATCTGCCCTTCTTAGGACCAGGTCTCCCACTTGTAATTGCCGAGGCCTTATCCGTCGGTCATAAGCCGCTTTCACTCGATGTTTGTACTTCTCCATTCTTATCAAGGCCAGCTCCCTGACTTCTCCTATCAGGTCCAGGTCCTCTCTTCTGAGTTGCGCATTCTGCTCTTCCTCATAATGGATGACCCTATGTGTCTCCATTCCCACCTCAACAGGTATCAGGGCGTTGGACCCGTAGACTAGCTGGAAAGGCGTTTCGTCGGTGGCTTCCCGCGGGGTCACACGGTATGCCAACAGCACAGGGTCTAGGGACTCTAACCATCTGCCACCCTCTTGCTCCAATCTGGCCTTTATACCTCGTAAGATGGTACGATTGGTGACTTCCACCTGCCCATTAGCCTGGGGGTGCCCCACAGAGACGAATCTCTGTTGTATTTTCATCCCTGCACAAAACTCAAGAACCCTGACTCCGGAGAACTGCGTTCCGTTGTCAAAGATGAGGATCCTGGGGGCTCCGAACCTGCAACAGATGTGATGCCACAAGAAATCTATTATGTTAGTTTCATCGATTTTCGATACTGCTTTCGCCTCAACCCATTTGCTGAAATAATCGACGGCCACTATGATAAACTTCTTCTGGGCCTTGGCCACAGGCATGGGTCCGACTATGTCCATCCTCCACTTATCAAAGGGGAACGGGGAATGCATTATTCCCAGCTCCTCCGCTGGCACGTGGATCTTCGGGCCGTGCTTCTGACAGCTCTCACAATGCCTGACCAGCTCTTTGACATCTCTCAACAACGTTGGCCAGACATATCCTGCCCCGACTACTCTCCGAGCGACCGCCTTGTATCCGGCGTGATCTCCGGCGCACCCTTTATGCACCTCTTCCAATACCAACATCCCCTCTTTTTTGGACAGGCAACGTGCGTAAGGGTGGACGAAAGCTCTTTTGTACAACTCCCCTCCGATGAGGCAGAACTTCCTGCGGACTTTTCCTGCATCCTTATGTTCAGGGTCGCGCAAGTCCTCCAGGATGGGAGCTCTCCAGTCTTCCTCCTCTCCTATGCATCCCACTTGCTCCTTCCGATCCTCTCGGCTGGCTGTCAGCATCGTAACCTTCCTGGTCCCCTCCGGAACTGGCGCTAGCCAGCTTCGCCAAAGAATCCGCCCGATTGTTCTCCTCTCCGGGAATTTGTCGTATCTCGAAACTGTCGAAAGAGGCTTTCAGTTTCCCCACTCGTTCGGTATACCTCATCATCTTTTCGTTCTTAGCTTCATAATTCCCTTGGACTTGTTGAGCCACCAACTGGGAGTCCGAGTATATGACCACCCCTATAGCTCCTAAGCTGCTAAGGATCTCCATTCATTTTATCTGGGCCTCGTATTCGGCTTCGTTATTTGACGCCGGAAAGTCGAATGTTACGGCGAACTGCAATTCGTCCCCTTCTGGTGTAATAATGAGGACTCCTGCTCCGGCTCCCGTCGCTGTTGACGAGCCATCGACATAAGCTTCCCAGATTGGTGACGCCTCTCCTCGAGTGGATTCTAACAGGAAATCTGACAGGGCCTGCCCCTTAATAGCAGGCCTTCTTTCGAATTCTACGTCGTACTCTCCCAGCTCAACTGCCCACTTGACCATCCTTCTGGAGAGGTCTGGTCTGCTCAGGGTCTGTTTTAAAAGTAAATTGGTGCGTATCCGTACTTTGTGAGATAAGAAATAAGGGCGCAGCCTCCGTACTGACACCATCACCGCCAAGGCTGCCTTCTCGATTTCAGGATACCTGCTTTCGGCCCCGTGCATTGTCTTACTCACGAAGTATACTGTCTTCTGGGTGTCACCCTCCTCTTTTAGGAGAACCAAACTTACGGCGTGCTCCCTTGTGGAAAAATATAAGATTGGCTCGTCACCAGGTAATGGTTTGGTCAATAATGGCATATGATGTAAGTAATCTCTTAGCCCTTTGAATGCCGACTGGCATTCTTCCGTCCACTCAAATCGGCAACCCTTCCGAAGTATTTTAAAGAAGGGTAGGCTCCTGTCCGCGGACTTGGCGATGAATCTGCTCAATGCCGCCAGCCTGCCCGTCAATCGTTGGACCTCCTTGATGTTCCGGGGTGGTTGCATCTCCAGTATGGCCTTTACTTTGTTGGGATTCACCTCGATTCCCCTCTTTGTCACCATATACCCCAGGAACTTTCCTGATTGCACCCCGAGGTTCAGTTTCATACCACTTCTTCGGATGGTCTGGAAGGCTTCTTCTAAGTCATCTACATGATCTTTAGCCCACTTCGATTTAACCAGCATGTCGTCCACATACACCTCCATATTACGCCCCAGCTGGTTTTTGAACACTGTATCGACCATCCGCTGATAGGTGGCTCCTGCATTCTTAAGTCCGAAGGGCATCCTGACGTAGCCGTATGTGCCACCGGCTGTCACAAAGCAAACCTTGTCCACATCGTCCGGGTTCAGCTTGATCTGTTGGTATCCTTGATAAGCATCCATCATGCTCAGCATCTCACATCCAGATGTGGAGTCCACCAACTGGTCTATCCTTGGTAGAGGATAATGATCTTTGGGGCAAGCCTTGTTGTGATCAGAATCTCTGAAGTCCACACACATTCTCCAGGAGCCGTTCCCATTCCTCACCATGACAACGTTAGCCAACCAAGTGGGAAATTGTACTTCTTTGATGTGTCATGCCTTGAGCAGCTTTTCCATTTCAACCCTAATACCCTGGTCCCTCTCGGCCCCAAACTGTCGAATCCTCTGCTTCACGGGGTGGCTCCCGGGGATTATGTTCAGGTGGTGCATGGCTATTTTTGGATCTACCCCGGTCATATCCGCTGGAGAGAAGGCGAAACGATCGGCATTCCTTCTCAAACATTCAACCAATTGCGACGCTATCCCCTCATCAATCTTTGTCCCTACTTGGGTGGTGAAACCTTCTTTGCCGGGGTAAAGCTCCACTGTCATTAGGTCCTCATTGGGCTGGGGCTGCAGCTTCGTGGGCTCTCCGTCTTCCTCCTCTAGTTTCGTACGTTTGGTCTGTCTGGCTTCGACTCCATTCCTCTCCTTTCCTCCCGTCACCACTTTGACTTCGTTAGCGTAGCAACGACGAGAACTGACCTGATCTCCCGATACCTCCCCCACCTGGTCACCTATTGGAAATTTGATCTTCAAGTGGTACGTCGAAGGTACCGCTCTGAATCCGTTGATGGCTGGACGCCCCAATATGATATTATACGAAGAAACTACGTCCACGACCAAGAAGTTGACCATTCGTACCACCCGTGTAGGGCTCTCATCTAGCCCTACTGGGAGCATGACTTGGCCTAGAGGCTGTATGCCAGCTCCGCCAAATCCATATAAGGAAGTGGTGATCGGTTTCAGATCCGCTCCTAACTTCATCTGCTTGAAGCAGTCCAGGAACATGATATCTGCTGAACTGCCTCCGTCTATGAACACCCGGGACACGTTATATCCTGCCACATCCGTGGTGATCACAAGAGCGTCATTATGGGGCCGTTCGACGTCAACCTCATCCTGCGCTCCGAACTGTATGTTCCCTGTTGTCTCCATTTGGCCCACTAGGCTGTCTCCCGTAAGGGCCTTTCCCTTCCCTCGCATCCGAGCATACGACTTCCGAGCTTTATGTGAGTCTCCCCCATCTGGGCCTCCAACTATGATGAGGATGTGAGCCCTTGGTTGGCTGGGTCCAGGCCTGTTTGGATCTGGCATCGGTTATTTTCCTTTATCCTGTCCTGGACCTTCCTTCTCCCTAGGCTGCATCAGGTGGTTAGGTACTCGGTCTCGGTATACAAATGTCCTGCCCTTATCAACCTTTCTATTTCATTCTTCAGGTGCGTGCAGGCGTCGGTATGATGCCCGTAATCGTTATGGAATCGACAGAAGGGCCCCGCTGCCGGTCTTGGAGGTCCACGTGAGTTGACCCAAGGGTACCTGATTTTCGGATGTTTTGATGCTACCGCCAGCACCTCCTGCAAGCTCGTTCGCAGAGGAGTGTAACTCTGATACTTGGGCGGGAACCTACCCCCTCTACCTTGCATGGATCCCCTCGCCACCTGGGGACGAGCTGTCCTGACACCTTCTCTGCTCCGCCCCTGGTCAGGTACTCCCTTCCTCGGAGGTGCCCTAGGCGTTGCTTCCCGAACCTTTGCTAGCTTGCTTTCCTCCAAATTTATGTACTTGTCGGCTCGACCCAACAGTTCCTTGAACGTTTGCGGACGCTTTTTGGAGAGCGACGCGAAGAAGTCGCTAATCTGCAAACCATGAACCAAAGCGTTAATTTTAACAGAAGTAGTGGCGGAGGGTACCTCTTAGGCTGTCACATTGAATCTCCTAATGTAAGATCGGAGGCTCTCTTCTGCACGCTGCCTGACTTGGAACAAAGACATGTCAAATTTGGGAGGCTTCCGAGCGCTAGCAAACTGGTTGATGAACATCTCCTGGAACTCCTCAAACAGTGGATGACCTCTGCTTCTAGTTGACTGAACCACTGTTGGGCAGCTCTCACCAGAGTCGTCAGGAAGACTCTACACTTCACTCCTTCCGAAAAGTTGTGCAACAGGATGGTGTTCTTGAAACGCAGCACATATTCCTCCGGGTCGGTGGTACCGTCATACTCATACGGCAGCTGCTTGAAGTTGAACGCCACTTCCCCTTCCAGCAGCTCCTTGGCGAAGGGCGTGCCAGCCTGGTGCAACCCTCGGAGGTGTGGCCTTGTTGTCTTATTTCGCATCTCGTCTATTACTTTCCTGAGGTCCGACACCTGCCTTCTGAGCTCTTGCCCCCGCGAACAGACAACTCCGTCTCTACCACGTGTGTCATAGCTCCTCACCTCCACCTCCTGTTCCCTGGCTTCCCTCTCTCCTTCCATCCTGCATTCACTGGCTATGGTTGCCGGAGGTGCGACATTCCTGGGGTCCCCTGGCCCCTCATGAACTTTCGTAGGAGGTTCTGCACCTCGGCGGGGTGTTGCGGCCAGGGGTCCCTCCCTTCCTCCATCATGGGCGACTTCTCTCCCCGGTAGGCCTGTTTCCGGTAGGGGATGTAAGGTCTCTTCCCCGGCCACGGCTTTATCTCCTACGGTTTCCGTCCACTCTGAGACGTGTCCGTCCGAGGTTTTGCCCTGAACAGAGAAGGACTGCTTCCGCTTGCCTTTGTTTCTTGCCTTCTTAGCAGTTACGGCGGCATCCACCGCGTTTCTCACCAGCAGATCTAGCTGCTCTATCGTCATAGTTATGGGAGTTTGAGGCGGGACCGCTCCGACGGTCCGGCAAAGGTAGGTGCCGGCGTAACCACTGAGGCCTCCATCGGCGAGGCTAACGTCAGATCCGGCATAGGGCTTTTCTCCGCGTTCCCCGCGACCTCCTCGAATTATCCTTGCAGGTTTTGCGTCAATGGCGGTTGTTCTTCCATTCTTACCGACTCCCAGCTGTCCTCGAGATTTACTGCTTTCCGAGCGATAATAATCTTCTGCTAGTTCTTCCACTTTTCACCTTCACACAGTCGCAAGCTCAGTTCGCCTTCCTTGCCTTATCTTCAACAGACCCAGAAACAGTCTGCCTTCCTTGCTATTTCTACCCAGCGAACTCACATCTCAGGCCATCTTTCCCACAGACGGCGCCATTTGACGCGGGTTTGACCTCGATCAACAATATTTGGTCCGGGAAAAATGGTGATGGGTGAAACGAACTGGGCCTTGTGTTCTTGATGCGTCTTAGAATATGTATTTTAATGTTAAAGAAGAGAAAATGAAAGAGACACAGATTTTACGTGGTTCGGACAGATGTCCTACGTCCACAGGCCACCGGAAATAGTGTTTACTAGTGACAGTCGGGATTTACACACTCGACCTTACTTCGCTCATTACAGTGCTTTTTCCATGGTGAAGGTGAAGAAGATGAATACAGTAAAATATCTAAGTGTTTTGTGTGTTGTGTTGAATCTGTCTTCTATCTCGTCTCTCTCTATTCCCATATACCCAAATTCCCTTTGTTCGCCTAGCTGGTACACTTCCGGGACAACTTAACAGCGACGTCTGGTACAACCTAGGAGAGACAGCACCTGCGATCGTACTATTGTCAGACAGGCGCGTCTCCTCTCTGTTCACAATGTCGACCACTCCGAGAATGCCACGTGTTTCCTGGTCGACCCTATCCAACGTTTCCCGCTCAAGTTGCTTTGCTGTCAGGACCCACCTTACTTTTTCCGTACAGGGTTGCAGGTCCCCAAGTGTACTACCCATCTGGCCACTTATCCTCAGAGTCACTATCTTCAGGTGTTCGAGTAAGAGGAATGCTGGTCTGAAGGTCACCCCTATCAGTGACAATATATGCTAGGATTAACTTCCAGATGTTTAAATTGGCCATGTTAGGTGCGCGTTGATGCCTTAACGGTGGTTTTAGTATTATAGTAATAATAAAAACCATAGAATTAGCCGACCTAAATCTTTGGAAATCACGGGTTGGGCTCATGAATGCATATGTAATCGGAGTTTGAATAAATTCGAAACCTATTGTGCTCTCTTCTTTAAGAACTTATTATGTTCATTAGAAATTCAAAGTTTTAAGACATACGTATCGTATTCTGAGTTAGGAATAATTTTTGAAGCTGATCCTAATGATATATGAATTTCATGTTAGGGTTTTTGAAAGAATCGAACGATTTTGAATTGAATTGATCGGGCGATTTAGTTAAGCCAAACCCTATTGAAATCGGGCGATTTATATTGTATGAGTATCGTGCGATTTAGGGTATTATAACTTTTAGAATAGTTTAATAATGTTTAGCCACATTGGATCGATTTAGGAATTCGTTGAGTTATATAATATGTTAATTTATGAGACGAATTGGGTGATTGGAAGACTTAGATGGACCTCGGCGATTTTGGAATCGGGCGACACCAAGTTTCAAAACACGATGAATTGGGCAATTCAGGTAGTTTGAATATTTTCAATTTCGAGCGAATTTAAGTTAGGAATCGGGTATTGACTCAATCTTTGACCACAAATCGCACGAATTTGGAATCGGGTAACTTGAAATTCAAAGCTCGGCGAATGCAAAATCGAGCGATTTCCGAGACTCTAAATATTTTAATATAGTTTAATTATTTGTCTCAATCGGGCTATTCGGGGTAGTTAACAATCGAGTGTTGATTGTAAGTTGGACGATTTAGGTCATCTCAAGCTTAGAATATTGTAATGATTTCTGATATAATTATTTTAGATTGTACAGTTCGAGGGTTGATAAAGATACTAACAATATTTACTATATCCAGAGGACCGATTTATAGAGACTCCACAAGATTTCGTATTTGACTGTAGCGGGAGGACAGGTAGGTGGATCTTCCATCTACAATACGTAAACACATACGTGAATTATGTGTTTTCATGCGATTCGAGATTTTCGTGACTTAGGTGATTTACGTGATTTACCTGTCGTACGTACGTTTTATTTAATCATGCTTCCATGAGATTTTGTGAACATGCATGGCACGTGCATACCACGTCAGGGAGAGAGATGATTGTACCGTATTGAGACGGTAGTGATATGAGATATTGACGTACGGGGTAGAATGAGATGTTTGTGATTGGTGACTCTTAGAGGAGTCGAGGTTGGGCTCACTGAGCACCTGGCGGAGACAGGCATGATCGATCTGTCTACTCGGGCGTGACCGTCCCGAGGTGCATACCGCCGGATGAGATTTTGATGCGACTTGATAGGAGGCCATTGGCGTGATCGCCCAGTGCACTATCATTGTATGCTTTTGGTGCGGAGCGACCCAGTAGGAGGCCATTGGCGTGATCGTCCAGTGCACTACCAGGGTAGGCTGCCGTGAGACTTGGGCGTGGCCTCCCAGTAGTCTTTTGCGCGCGAGGGTGTCGAGCCTAACCTAGGGCCCTGTGTTGTGTGTGAAATAGGAATGTGGAAAAAGAAAGAGTGTGCATCATATCATGTTGTGAGATATTGGTATTGTGGTTGAGTGCACACTTGCATACATGCATTTTATTCACCTACTGGGCAAATTGCTCAGTGTTTACGTGTTGTAGGTACTGAGTCTGACGCCGGTACGCGTCAAGACTGAGGCGGCTGGTGGCGGTGCTCCACGAACTTTTGAGGGCGGAGCGGTACATAGATGAAGACCTGTGGAGCGGCGTTAGGGCTTTTGGTCGTTTGACATTTTTGGGGCTTTGGCCCTCGTATAGTGAAGACGATGTAGACAGATTTTTATAGTAATGTATATTGTTTTAGCAAAAAAGTTTTAATTAGACGGGCCTTCCGCGGCTTACGTTGCGGAAATCCGCCACTAATCGTACTTAGAAAAGTAGGGTCGCCACACTTCTCCATAGGGCAAGCCACGCTATGATGGTGTGTTTAGGCACGTTCATACGATTCCAAATCACAGTGCATAGGTTCCAATTCTATGTGTTACCCTTCAGCCAGGAATAGCCAGATCTAGTCGAGTACATCCCAGAGCTAGAGGCTATCCACTTACCCTGCTGATATCCCTGCCTAAACAACTCTTTGACTTTGTTTAGTTTCCTCCAAAACCAACAACAATCTGCAGGGGGCTTGTGATCCCAAAAGTCCGTATTTTTCAAGTAAACACCATCCATCCATCGCACCCATAATTTGTCTGCCTTAGATGCTAAGTCCCATATTTGGTTCCCCAATAGCGCATCATTCCACAACTCACGGTCTTTGATATTAAGTCCTCCTGCTTTCTTGGCAGTGGTAATGAATTTTTCCTTACCAAAAAAAAACCCATTGCTATTCACAGATTCAATAATCTTCTAATTAGAGTCGATGTACAATAAAAATCCTCTTCGCCTCCGGACAATTGCTTCCTCAATATAACCTGAATATCAAATATTGGTATAGAATTGAGCTAATTTGACCGTAGGTGAACCATAGTGTTACTCTAATAGTCCATACGCGCCCGCGGAGGGGGGCCCACGGGCAGGGATGGACCCAGGACTAGTGTGACGACCCTCGCTTTCTAATACTATTTAGCGGCGGATTTCCGCAACGCAGGCCGCGGAAGACCCGATTTAAAAAACTTTTCCCTAAAATATCTATATTACGACAAAACTTATCCTACATAGTCGTTGTTATACGAAGGCCTAAGCCCCAAAATATTTATACTAACAAAACATCCGAACATCGCTCCACATGTCGTCATCCATGTACAGTCTTGCCCTCAAAAGACCGTGAAGTACCGCCGTCAGCCTGCCTTAGCCGCGATGTTTCTCAACGTCCGACCCTATCGTACCTACAACACATAAAATATGGGATGAGCTATAAAGCTCAGTAAGTGAAAATTATGCATGTTGTGCATGTGTCGTAATTTGCAAAGGCATCCGCGCCAGTGCTTTCTAATCGTGTCGTAATTTGTAGAGGCATCCGCACAAATGCTTTCTAATCCTCACGTTAGTCTTGTCTTGTCTGGTAGGGTCCCTAATATACGTCTTGTCTTGCACATGTCTTGTCTTGTAGGGTGGCTTATCCTGCTACTAGGGCATTAGCCCGATATACAGGTCTTGTCCTGCACATGTCTTTCATGAAATCGACAACTTAGATAGTCACCCCGTAGCATTGGAACAGCCGCGACTCTCTAAGGAGTCGACATCTGGTATTAATGTTAGCACTCTATCTATCGCGCATCGGCGACTATGCATAGCACATTTTCATGTCTTATACCCTCGTGCGACTCGTGTGTGCACATGAGAATGCATGTATGGAAAGTGCTCAAATACTTGTCATGACATTCCACATAAGAAATAATTCTTGTCATGTAATGAATCACGTAAAATCATAGGAGCATATAGTCATGTAAATTATGCACACATAAATAAGTTATGTGTCGTAGTTGAATTTCCATTTACCTGTCGTCCATGCAATATTTGCTAATGGTCCTGGGAAATTCCTAGTTCTTGACTATCTAAAATTATCATACTCGAAACTACGTTTGAAAGGTAACCGTTTGAAAAGAGTTCGCTAAGTCAAGTTAACACGTAAAATATTAGCTAGGCCGAAGGTTTTAAATCCCAAATAACCTTTAAATTTTAAAATATAGGTTGTTCCGGAAATATTAGTCAACATACAAAAATACTTTATTTTCAAACTGATTTGGGCCGAAAAAAAATTTATTTACAATGAGTGGGCCTAAAATAGGGCAAAAGCCCAAAAATTTAAATCGAAGGTCAAACTTACACAAATCCGGTCAAAGCCCAAATCTTAAATCGCCCGATCCCACTTTCAAAAGCTAGTAAACCCGAAACACTTGCGGGTGAACGCTTGAATTCACGGGACTTTCGCCGCGTTCGCAGAATCGCCCGATTGGATGCGCGAAACCCGATTTAAGTCCGCGAATCGTCCGACTCCTCTCACAGGAATCAAACCAGCGAAAATCGATCGGCCCGCGAAACCTAAAGTCAGCCCGCGACGCCTCTGACAGGAATCACCCCGCGAAAGTCAATCGGCCCGCGAAACCTGAAATCGGCCCGCGACGCCTCTCACAGGAATCACCCTTCAAGTCGGCCTGCGGAAGACTATAGCCCGCGAGAACCCGAATTTTGGCCCGCGAAACATGTTTACTCACACATCAAAACAACCCTTTGGGCCCGCGAAACACTTTCGCGACCCGAAATCCATTTGGCCAATTTTCCTTCCGGTCGCTCATAGCTTACAAAATAAAATGGCCCGCGATATTCAAAGTCGCCCGAATCTTAGAATCGGCCGAAACCTTCAAAACTCCATATATTATCAAAATCTCATTTGAAATTCATTTCAAACACAGAATATTGTACATCTAAAATTATTCTACTCGAATTCTCCCAAAATTTTCCCAAAACTAATCTACCATTATGATCTTTTTCAAAAATATCCTAGTTCTTGGAAAAATAGTACATCTTAAAACAATAAACCTCATCAATTGAAAATAAATTAGGCACTTAAACTCGTATAAATCAGTTATCCTAAAGTGTTGCTACCAAGGTTTCTAGGGCTGAACGTTTAATTCTCCCGAAAGCAGTACACGCGAACTCCAGCCCTCGAGAATACCATACATCTCAGAATCATTATAACCCTATATCATTGTGTAATTACTCATCGTGGACTTAAACTATAAAATTCCAGAATTCCTAATTATTAAACTCTCGACCCGTGAACTAATTTTCCGCCCGCCCTAACTCACAATTCGCGAACGCCTCTAACCCAAGGAGCTACTTTTCGACCCGAAATCGCTCCCCAATTCGCGAATTATTCCAACCCGTGAACTAATGTTAGAACTTTAACTTCTATTTCCACTCGTAAACTCATACGGCTAAAGAACTAAGCTAAAACCCTATGTTCGGTAATTCTCTTTAAGCTTTCTATACCACTCGAACACATCTCCTAATCGCACAAGCACGGATATTCACGCAAAACCCGCATTTTAGGTTTAAACATGACACCTAACATCAAACAATAATTACTAAAGTCACCTAGTACCAAGAAATCTATCGTCTTCGAACTTGGGGTGTTAGCACCCAAGTTTCGAATATTTTCGAGAAATATTTATGTTTTGTAGGTGTGAATCCACCTACCACACTTCCTTAGCTAAGTTCGAATGGTTTGGGGGTGGTAATCTTGCCAAAAATCTCGTGCTTCTTGCTCGTCTCCTTGGTTTCTTCTTGTTTGGTTTTCTTCTTTCTTTTCTCCTTTCTCTTCTTTTCTTTCTCTCGTTTCCCCCTCTTTTTGGTTTCTTTTTCTTGACCAAGAATGATTGTTTTGCATAAGGCTAGTACTAGGGGCAGGAAACCTACAAGTAATGTTCCTTTGTTTTCTCCTTTTTGGGCTCTAGTTTGGAGCTTAAAGTATTTCCCAGCTATTTACAATTATTGGCCCTTCTTTGGCTTAAATGGTTTTGCTTAGCTAAAAAAAATCGAGGGAGTTGGTGAGTGAGTTTTTCCTTGATGCTAAATAAGGTTTTACCCTTATCTCTAAGCATTTGGGCCAAGACTAAAATCCTGCTTAGGCTTAATTATTTTTGCCTTTAATATTTATTAGCTTCCCATTAATTTGGTCCAATTTTACTTGGGTAATATATATATACACACACACACATTGGGCCAACATGAAAAATCGATTTGGGTCTTTTGAATTTATTTAATAAGGTCCTGATATTATTAGCTTTTAGATAAACCTTTTTAATTGGGCCGAATTTCTTTATTAATTACTCACTCCTAATTGGGCCTCTAAATGCTCCAACACTAATTTGGTCTATTTTATTTGTTAAATTCTATTGAGTTGGGCCAAAATAAATTGGGTCGAATATTAATTCGGCCAAGTTCCTCGTTCGGCTTTTGATCCATTCGAATATTAACTTCATTAATTCGAACATCTATCGGATTAATTACATTTTAATTTCCCGTATTAAATTTACGGGTATTACAACTAGAAGGTTGGGGGGGGGGGGGGGCAGTCCAAGAGAGCCCACTGGAGGGGCAGCCCAGCCCACCCAAGCCCAATGACTATTTTATTAAAAAAATAAAACAACCTTACTAGGAGTCTAACCCGGGGCGATGTCCATGTAGAAATTAACTTCTTTCTGTCAACCAGTGGAACAGAGACTTCTTTATGCTAATATTTGTGTTTAAATATACTAAAACAAATATTGGGACTGGGGGGCAGCTGACCCCCATGCCCCAACGTAGGTCCCTCACTGCCCACGGGGGACTCTCGAGCATCTATATGGGAACCCTCCGCATATGCGTCAAGGTCAATGCGCTTACGTGCATGGTGTTGGGAATATGCCCTCGAAATGCCGATAAAGGATTAGATGAATATAGGCTATTTAATCTATGTAATATACACATTTGTTTATATCTCGATTGTATGACATTTCGATTGGTAACGGCATGTTATTCTTTTTGTCATATATTCTTGCAAGGCATTCTATTTAAGAAGATAAATTGAATAAACCATCAGAGTTTAGTTATCGATTCTGCTCGGCATAGTGGGGGAACCGATAGACTATTACTTTCTGAGGTTAAAATAGTCCACAAGTTAGTATCTCTAGTAGGGCGACCGGATCGATCAGATAAACTTGATATGTCGACAAGTCCGATGGATTGTACTAGTCGCTCACTCAGGGGAGTGGGAGCTCGTGACATTGAAATAACGAATCTGGAATTGTCTGAATTTGGACAATGACTCATAGTCGAATCGATTCGCATGCTGGACATGTCAAAGATCGAATCTACTGACTATGTAGCATGCGTGAACCTTAGATCGAAAGGATGAGAGTTGGCTTCGGGTCCTAACCTAACATTAGCTTTGCTAGGTCCGCCTTGCTTTTACATGGGTCGGCAGTTACATGCGGTTTTGACAATGATGTGCGACTGTCAGTTTTACCGCTGAGCGGGATTCATGATCTCGAAAGAGATACATGTCCTATGAGAATTTTGGGGGCGGGGAATTACCAAGTCTTTGGCCAAAGCATTGAAATTGACTCAATTGGAGGTGCACGCTAGTTTCGTAATTTTGCCAATCGCGATTTATCATATCGTTGAGTTCTGTTAGTTTGACATTACATGGCTATCACCCAGCTGGGACATATGTGAAGGATGACGATAATCAATAGTCGTTCCAGAATTTCGAATTCGGACATGACTCGGGGTCCGCTCGTTACCGCAAGATTAGCTAGGCGCTTACTGAGCTCTTAGATTCCTCCCAATGTAAGTTTAGAAGAACCAGAAGAGTAGCGCATAAAATGGATCACTAAGTACAGGTCAAATCAAAGAGAGATTGGACTTAGAGTCATAACGATCTTGGCAGAATTAAAATGGGGCTTGGCCAAAATTTTATATTATTAATTTTTGCTTGGCCGAAATTAATGTGTGATAGAATATTTATTTTATTATTTGATAATAAGGATAAATAGTTCGAGGTATAAATGGTATTAGTAACTTACAAAGAGGGGCAAATGGAGAATTTCACCTCATGAGATTTTTCGAAAATAGCATACAACATATGGCAGGAATTTTCAAAAATTGATTTGGAAATTAAAAGCCATGATTTTAGAAATATGCCATATATTCCTTTTTCAAAAGATATGGTAAGTTAAATAAGATAAGATCTAAGATCTTTCAAGATATGGTAGTAAAATCTCAACCACCAACCTTATAAATAAAGGGGAGGGCAAAAATGTTCAAACACATATCACAAACTACAAGCTTGCATCTCTCTCTCTCTCTCTCTCTCTCTCTCTCTCTCTCTCTCTCTCTCTCTCTCTCTCTCTCTCTCTCTCTCTCTCTCTCTCTCTCTCTCTCTCTCTCTCTCTCTCTCTCTCTCTCTCTCTCTCTCTCTCTCTCTCTCCGCCGGACGAATTCTCGATCGACATATCTAGCTATCCACGAGAGTCGATCGAACGTGAGCACCGAAAAGGATCGACGTGACGAATCTTTCTGCAATCCTCGACCGTCATCCTCTTTCTGTTTCGGTTCTTCTAACTACAAGGTACGTTTCGACGAATCCCCTCGACGTTATTACTGTTCGTATTAAAACCGAGCAATCCCGAGGAAAGGGCGCCTGAAAAGTTTAAAACCATGGGGATAATATAGTGTATCAGAGCTTAGGTTTGGTTCATGGACGAGGCGTGAACGAATCGATGAATCGATTTGATCGGAAAAACACGCACGAGATTGTCTCATGGGAGCAAGCGAGAAGCGATGATGCTGCAACGCACGGCGGTTGAGACTCGGCCCGTGGCCGCGACTCCCGTCAGCGATACAGCACCCAACGATGCAACAGCCATAACGTGCCTGCGACGCCAGGCGAGGCAGCCGTAGCGACGCAACCGTAGCGATGTAGCTGCTCGCGAAATGCGTGGTGGCTGCAGGTCGCAGCTTCGGCCTCGGCGGAGCTGTCGGCGATGACGGACTAGGTATGGCCGCTCAGGCCATACCTCTTCACGACGGCGCTTCATCGTGTGGTGTACGTCTGTGCGTTTTAACGGCGATTCTTTTGCGGATCGGAATGCGGCCGCTGGTGACTCCGCTTCGGCAGAGACGACGTGCTCACGATGGTGGACTTCGGAGCAGCTCAGCTGCGACGAGTCCTGTGGGTCCTTGGTAAAACTGACGAAAAATCGGGCCTTATTTTGAATGTTGGTGCCGACTGATTGTTTGGATCAGTTGCACGCCAAATTTGCGCTAACCCGCTTAGGGATAGGGCTAGGCCCATTATGGAACCCTAATGGGCTAGCGCTTTTGCCTGCCCAACCGGGGGCCAAACTGCGATTCATATGTTTTAAGAAAACTGTCGAAAATGCACCTAGGTTAATAACATTGTTGATAAAACAATTTATTTAAAAGAAATATAACTAGGTTATATGCATGCTAGTTTTGATACGTAACGATGATCTATCAGTCCATGAATTAACGTTTTGATACGTAGCCATGGGCATATCTAGGTACGAGCTGGGGGGGTCCATAGACCCCCCGACCACCGGGATGAACAAGTGTGATTATACCTCTTACTAGTAACCCTGTCAATGGCGTACCGTATTTTTCAGAGCTCATGAAAAAAGAAGCCTTCATTGGGCTAGGGTTATCTATTTCAATTCTGCTCTATTTATGACTATTGGGCTTTTAGGCCTCTTTTTAATAATACAAGTTAGTTACAATAAAAAAATTAATTTACTCTAACTTGAACCCATTACTTTAAAATTATCAGCAGAAAAAGAAGGAATTTTAAAAAAATGAGAATAACACAAGTTAAAAAAAGATAATGAAAGAAACAAAACACACTTCTGCCGCTTTGAAATTTTCGTTTGTTTTTTCATATTGTTTGTTTAACTAATTACTAGCTATATTGAAGGTTATGATTAGTTATTTAATGGAGATTCAAATCAACATTGCAAGAATGAAGAAGCTGAACATCTCATGAAATACAGTTACTGTGGAAGCATCCTTCTTGTATTGCTAGTATTTCATTCAATCATAAAAATGATTTTATAAGCATTATCATTCTAGTGTGCGTCTAATTTAAATTTGACATTAGCTACGGATGCAATTTAAATATGTTGTATAGTTAATTTTTTCCAGAAGGTAATTGTAACGGTTCAGTACTCCAAAGCAGGGCCTGATGGTTAGCCCCTAGACACTTCAATTTGGAGGTCGAATATTGTTAGGAATATTTAGTAGCATCCTTTAATTATTGTAATCTTTGATTTATATGTTGTTATTTAAAGGGTTGTAGTAATTTGGGGTAACAAGTGATATTTTGTATAAGTTAGGTGACTGGACTTTAATATACCAAATACTTGTGGTATATAAGTCCAAACTTACCCTAACAAGGGTTATCAAAAGAATTCCAAAAGTAAGCCACCTTGTACTTTCTTTATAAAACCACACAGTTACACACACTCAAGGTGTTTTTCACGTTTTAAGCATATCAAGCTATCTTTTGATCCTTGTTTGGTATCAGAGCCTAACGTGGATCAATATCTTCGATTTGAATCCAGTTTTGCTCGATTCCGACGTGATTTGAGTAAGATTTTGCTTGAAAACTCATTTTCGACTTTTTCACTGTTTTTGGGTGTGTTCTAATCGTTTTCACTGATTTCTTTCACCTAAGACATTAGAAAACCGATTATGAGTACTTTTCTAGTCATTCACGTCGATTTTCGTCAAGTTTGAGTAGGATTTTAGCAAAAACGAGTATGAAAATCTGATTTTTCTAGGTCTGTTCATCACTTTCGGGTAGACTTATAGAACAGTACTAAGAAATTTGAAGGTTTCGACCGAAACTAACTCACTGTGAAGAGTTTCGACCGATTAAGTTCTCGGCGATTTTCAGTCAATTTAACTCTATCGGTCGACACTCGATTCGCCCGAAAGGCTACAGTAACAAATTCTTGGTTTCGCCTGATCAATTTCTCGGCGATTTTTAGTCCTTTCAATTCTATCGCCCGACACTCAATCGCCCGATAGGATACATCCAATTTTAGTCAATCGAACCGCACTCTTTTGGGACCAAGAATTCGCCCGAAACTCGATCATCTGTATCGCCCGATTCAAGACATTCGAAATTAAAATTGCCCGGAACCAAACTTCATACTTTGTCGCTCGATTCAAATACTTAAGATCTATGTAGTCGGATTCATACTGTCGCCATATTCTAGTGCTCTAAATTTGAATTTTTCTTTATCACCCGATCTTGAAATCTTTGAATCTGAATCGCCCGATTCTCAGCACTTAGGACCAAAATCGCTGAACTTTCTTTTATAGGATTAGAATCGATCGATCACTAGAAATTGAGCAAGTATATTAATAACCAAGTTATATGAATAGATATACACATGCAAGTATATTAATTATATAACAACTCAACTTAGAAACACGTGGAGACAAGTTATGTTATTATTGGTATGACTAATACATGCTTTCTTAACCCTAAGGTAACCTAGGAAAAAATTAAAAACGTGAAGGTATATGTATATGTATACACTTGCATATCAATTTAGAAAAGAAGAAACCCTCGTTTACATCAAAACAAAGGAGAAAAATAAGGAAAGGTTTCGGCAAGCATTAAGACTCTTAACAACTTGAAGATTAGGATGTGGGGGATGTAAACTCTTGCTATACCACGTAAATAAAGCTTGTGTTAACATGTTTTCATTTTATTATATAACCTATGCGGATTAATAAGTGTTTAAAATGAACAAGAACGTCTTCGTAACCTTGTATGTTAGGGTCTGTACACAAGATTTAAAAAACAGTGATTGTTCTGCTTATTTTAATAGATCTCGGTAATGGAACTATAATAAGCGTGTAAAGGTAAGAAGCATAGAATGATTTTTTTGTTATGATCGGGATAGGATAGATTTCGTGATTATTGTATAAGTGAAGTGTTCGTGGTTATTATCTTGAGGATAGCTATGTGAGAAGAGTGTGTGCTTGTATGAGTTATCTTGAGGATAGCTATGTGAGAAGAGTGTGAGCTTGTATGAGTTATTGTTCGATATTAGACTTTGGCTAAAGCATTTCAAGGTTGCAATATACTACTCTTTTCGATGGTTGACTTATTTGTTAAGTATATGATTAGTTTTAAACTATAGCATGGTTTCGATCACCATAAAGCTAAGACATTGGATGCTTAAAGTTTCGGCCCTACAATTGTATATTAAAGTTTTCGTTATGTGTAATAGGCTTTTGATCAATTTATAGAGTTTTCTGCAAGGTATATTTGGCTTCTCGACATCCCATGCCTAAGTTCCGTTATTTAACAATTTTCTATAAAGCATATAAGTTTTCGGTATACGTGAGAAGTTTCGGAAATTCCTAAATTTTTGGCTTTACCTATATTTACAAAAGTTTCGGTATAATTAACTTTTTGGCATTTTAGGGTTTTCATTACTTTTGAGTTTTCGCGATTTTTAGGATTTTGATAATTTTTAGGGTTTTCGATACTTAACATTTGGAAATTCGAGACTTACGTAACTTAGCAAAAATAGTGATGTGATAATATTTATTTATTCAGAGGTTCGACATTTAGGGATCCAGATCTCTTGACTGATTTTAGCGGGAGGACAGGTAGGTGGATCATCCATCTACAATGCGTAAACACATCTGTGAATTATGTGTTTTCACGTGACTTATGTGCTTTACGTGTCTACATGCTTTACGTACGTTTTATTTAAATCATGCTTCCATGAGATTTTGTGAACATGCATGGCACGTGCATATCACGTCAGGAAGAGAGTGTTGTACCGTAGTGAGACGGTAATTGATATGGGGCTCTCCCAATCAACAAGATTTTTATGTGGGGTTCAAGAAATTTAATAACGGTAGGTCGAATATTGTGAAGTGTTTAAGGGCGTAAGGTGCTGTTTTTACGATGGGGACATGAGGGGGACCTGTTAGGGGCATATTTGGTACGTCGGGGACCTGTTTGGACGTGTTTGGAACGTGGGGGACCTGCTTGGGACGTCTTTGGGAAATGTTTGGACACGGGGATCTGCTTGGGACGTATTGGGGACCTAACAGAAAGTAGTAGGCATGGATATTTTGAAGTCCGTGTAGGTCCGCGGGCGGTGCGGACCTAGTTGCGCACGTGATATGACGTAATCGGGGCATGATAAAGACGTAAAACAGAGAGACAAGAGATTACGTGGTTCGGATTCGTTTGAATCCTACGTCCACGGACCGCATTCAACACTTCTATTATCACTTTTGAATATACACACTCTATCCTCTCTTTTCTCTCTCTAAAATGCATGAAAGTGGAAGAACTTTCTCAGTGTTTTTCGTATGTGAAGAAGTGTAAGAATGAGAGAATGCATTATGAAAATGACCAAGTCCTCTTCTTATAGGAGCTCCCAACGGCCCTAGGATGCCTTAGTGACAAGACCTTCTAGGACATCGTGTACTGTGGGCTGTCAGTCTTCAATCGCGTCAGTCATAGCTATTTCCTTTATAAAGTCTTCCTATCTAAAGCTTACTGAAGAAGCTTCCTTGTTTTTGTGGGTCTTCTCGCTAGGAAGTGTATTGAAGAAGTTCCCTATATTCTTTCTTGTTATTATTAAGTGTTAAATCATTTCTTTAACGGGCCTGGCGGGCTTTCTTTTTTATTAATTTTTTGGCCCATCTAATTTAGTACATATCAACCACTCCCCTACTCTAATTTGTTTTTTGGGACAAAAAATGAATTAGAGTAAAATAGTAAGATGGGCCTTACCTCCATACCGTATTATTTCTTGAAGGGACACGCCTTTGTGAATGGTTAAATGTTCGATCAGTGTCCTGGGTTTCTGGCGCAGGTATGACATCCTCATGATATGTCTGTTGGCCAATGTGGAGATGGGAATCAGTTCCCAAGTTCCTCAGCGCACCCTCTATAGCTCCCTTGCTCCTTTACGTCCTGGTGGCTAGGGACGTTCGCGAGGAGATTCCTCCTTCAGTAGAAACGGAGGAAGTTCCTTTAGTTCCTTCTCATCCTTCTTCCCCTTGGGGTGAATATGCTGAGCCTCTTATGGGACCTATGGGGACCTCAGTGGATGAGCTTGTTAGGTCGTTGGGTGCTCCCAGACGTTCAGAGGGTCTCGGGTGGTGAACTATGAAGCTACCGGACCGTTCGCCAAGTCGTCAACCCGGGCCTGGAGATAGTTAATTAGACAAAGTCAATCGATTAGTACGAGAGGGAACTGCGGAGCTCCCTGGAGAAAGAAAGCCAAAAATGCAGCTCTTATGAAATAGCGCAAGGAAGATGTCTAAAGCTCCTTCGCTAAGGAGAAGGAATAGTGGGATGTCGATTTCGCGCGTGTGACGGAGGTGCATTTGGCTTATCTTCAAGGGCCGCTATCTTTGATTGCTTTGAATGAGGTCCCCAAGCGCCCGAGAGTCCTCGCTTCTGGGTTGGCGTCCTGAAGGAGCATGTGGAGGGCCTGGCCCAAGCTGTGCTCTCCCAGCCATTATCTGCAGCTCCTCAGGGGACTTAGTTGAAGGCCTTTCCAGACATCTTAGGACCTGCAATGTTTTAAAAGAGCTTAACTCCCCTATGTTTATGTGTCTCTGTTGGAGTTCGTTTTTCCTTGGGCTTTTATCATCGTCGTTGCATCCATCGTCCTTGGAATCTGGAAGAGACCTGGCAGGGACCTGATGGGGGAGCACCTCTTCGAGCCCCGTACTTTGAAGGAGATCCCAGGTCCTGCTGCACGTTACTTCTAGCTCCCTAGGACATCCCATTTATATATACCTCTCCTGTTTTTATCATGATGATAGCCTGCAAAAATACTTTGTCATTTTTTTTCTTTCGAGGCATAATGGTGTGCGGGAGCTTAATTCCCCATGTTCGCATATTACATCGGAGTTCCCTTTCTCCTTGTATTATATTTTCTTTTGCGGGACCTCATGGATGTTTCTGGGAACATCATTACTGTGTCAGGGTTAATAGCGTCAGCTATTCAATTCGTAAGCCAGTACGAATTCACGCCCTTGGTTGCAATGACCGTCGTCATTGTCCTCGGGAGTCGCTTTGCACTAGGCTCTCTTTGTCCTTAGCGAGTTCAGTATCTGGATAGACACTTAGGTCTACAAAATTACAACCCCGGGGATCCCCTCATCGATTTACCTTGGGATAGCGCCAAATTCGCTTTTAGGTACCATTCACGTCGCAGGCCTACTGAGAGCCTTTGATGTCCTGTACACCGCAGCCCGTCAGCGGCGGCATCTTGTACGCCCTCATGGGCATCTTTCACGTCGCAGACCTGTGGCCTTTGATGTCGGGTACACCGCCGACCCGTCGGTCTTTGGCATCGTCTCACGTCGCAGACTATCAGTCTTTGATGTCGGGTACACCTTAGGTCCATAGACCATCGGCATCGATTATATTATATGGTGCACCTTTCATTATATGATAGAATGTGTATATTCCGACAAGGCGGTATCTTCTTAGGGATATCATTAGTTTACCCTGTTTATAGCGCCAGCTTCACTTGAACGCATGGTTATAGCTCCCGCTCGCTTAAATGCGTGGTTATAGCCCGCTCGCTTACATGCGTGGTTATAGCGCCCGCTTGCTTAGATGCGTGGTTATAGCGCCCGCTCGCTTAGATGCGTGGTTATAGCGCTCGCTCGCTTAGATGCGTGGTTATAGCGCTCGCTCGCTTAGTATTCGGGCTCCTTGTTGGAGCCTAACATTTGAAGTAACGGATCTCCACTGTCCTTGGTTAATGATGAGGTCCCTGGCTCCAGGTCTCTAGATGCTCCGACCTTCGACTGCTCAAGTGAACAAATTTGGGCTCTGTTGGAAATTGGAATTCCTCTGCCCTATAGCTCCTATAGGGATGTGAGCCTTAAATTGAGCTGGCCCCTGTATAGAGGAGGTGGGGGTTGTCTGCCTTTGATTGGCACAGATCCCCCAGACTCCTCGACCTTGGTTGATGCCACGTTCAAGGAACTTCCTCAATTGTCCCACTAGGGGGCGCTTAGATTTCATCCTTCAAATAATAGCAGTCGTTAGTATGATGCATGTATTATGGTACCGATAATATAAATGAGAATAAGGTTTAGAGGGCCCTGGAATTCCGGCTAAGAGCCTTATCAATGCGGGATGTCTCCCGTGGATCAGCGTTGTCGCGGCATTGGCAAATGTGGTAACTAGGCTCCTCAGACCAGCGCGGAGTTGGATTTGCAAATGTGGAGATTCAGGTTTGCATGCTAGCACGGAGCTGTCACCTAGGTCCCACGGATATTACCAGCGAGGAGCTGGGCTTTGAGGTCCTGCGGATCTTTGTCAGAGGGGAGCTGAGAATTATCATCCAGTAGAGCTTTATGTGTCAACATGGAGCTCAGGTTTTCAGGCGCTGCGGCCCTTTGGATCTTTTATGCAGGCGCGTAGCTAAGGCTATAGATCCCTATCAGAAGCTTACGGATTTTGCTACAGGAAAGGAGATTGAGCTTTCGGGTGCTAGTGCGGAGCTGGTGGCAGTGCGGAGCTCCCTTCGAGGTCCTATGGACCTTCGCGAGCCAATGCAGAGGATCCTTAAATGGAGCTGGCTTCTATGTGGAAGAACGGGGGTTGTCCGCCTTTAGCCAGCACAAATCCCCCGAGCCCCTTCTTGGCTGCCTCCAGACCTTGGTCGAGGCTCAACGGACCTTCCTAGATGTCATATGAGGATGGGTCCTTCTACTTGATCCTTCAAACAATAGAAGTTGTTAGCGTGATGCATATACTTATGAAAATATTGGTAAAGTAAATGAATATGAGATCCAGAGGGCCCTGCTGTTCCGACTAAGCCCCTTTCATCACGGGATGTCTCCCGGCTTGCTAGGATCTCCTCCATGTTGTTGCATGATGGTATGAGGTTCTGCAGGATCCTAAGGAGATATCTCAACAGCTCCATATCCCGAAGTTGAGGTGGTTTTTCATGGGCGCGTCTCTCGCCTATTTCTTCCTGGCATAACAGTTTTATGGAACTCTGAGGGAGCTCTTGGGACGACGACACAGTGAGCTCCCATCATGGAGGCCATTGGTTGGTGCACTCATTTTTTACGGAGAAAATGATGGTGGGTGCCCCCAGGACCGCAATGTTGGACCTAACAGTATGGAGCTCCTATGATAGATCCAGTGGGCCTTCCTGTGCTCAGATAGAGTTGGTTTGGAGGTTCCCAAAAGCGAACCTCCGTATGCGACCGAGGTGCGGACCTTCGCTACTGCGGCTAGCACCTTTGGGTGTTCAGCCAGGATAAGCTTCCCGATCACGTCCTTGTGTCAGTACGGAGCTGGGCTCTTAGGTCTCGATGGGGGAGCTTCGAGTCTTCTAGCCACCGTGGACCTAGGCTCTTAGGTCTCGAAGGGGAGCTTCGGGTCTTCATGCCAGTGTGGAGCTGGGCCCTTAGGTCTCGAAGGGGAGCTTCAAGTCTTCTTGCCAGCGCCGACCTGGGCTCTTAGGTCCCGAAGGGGGAGCTTCGGGTCTTCATTCCAGCGCGGAGCTGGGCTCTTATGTTCCAAAGGTGGAGCTCCGGGTCTTCTCGCCAGCAGGGAGCTGAGGAGATCCCGAATGCGGAGCTTCAGACCTTCATGCGCCGGGGAGATCCCAATTGCGCAGCTTTGGGTCTTCGCGCCAGCGAAGAGCTGGGCTTTTAGGTCCCGAAGGGGGAACTCCGGGTCTTCTCGCCAACGCGGAGCTGGACTTTTAGGTCCCGAAGGGGGAGCTTCGGGTCTTCTCGCCAGCGGGGAGCTGGGCTTTTAGGTCCCGAAGGGGGAGCTTCGGGTCTTGGTCTGGGATATGGAATGGGACCTCGGAGAGACTCCTTTAGGGCAACTACCTAGATGAGCCTCTCTATTTCGTCCTTCAAATGATAGCAACTGTTAGTATAGTGCCCATATTTATTATGATAACGACAATATAAATTAGAATGAGGTTTAGAAGGCCCTGAAGTTCCGGTCGCAGACCTTCTCATCGCTGGATGCCTCCGTTCTAAAGTCAGGATCTCTTCCGGATTGTTGTGTAGTGGCATGAACCTTTATGGGGCCCTCGAAAGAGATCCCCAAGGCTCTCTCCTTTGCGTGACTACTGACTTTTTCTCTGTTTGAGGCCTTCCTGGGTGTTCTGAGATCCCTTTACTTTTTGTAGGTACCGTCTTGCTTGTCTTCATCATCTCAGGCCTGTGTTTCAGGTCCTGACGTTCCTCAACATATTTGGCAGTTTCTGGAGGTCCACCTCTGCAGATTGTGGGTCTAGGTTCTTCGATATGGACGAATCCTCCTCCATTGACGTCTCGCACGTTTCCTTTCGTCCCAACAGAAGAGAAGAAGGGAAAAACAGTAAATCCTCAGCACAACTTCGCACAGTAGCAGTAGAAATTACTCACGCCCCCAACTCGGCATTTCCCACAGACGGCGCCATTTGATATGGGGCTCTCCCAATCAACAAGATTTTTATGTGGGGTTCAAGAAATTTAAATAACGGTAGGTCGAATATTGTGAAGTGTTTAAGGGCGTAAGGTGTTGTTTTTACGATGGGGACATGAGGGGGACCTGTTAGGGGCATATTTGGTACGTCGGGGACCTGTTTGGACGTGTTTGGAACGTGGGGGACCTGCTTGGGACGTCTTTGGGACATGTTTGGACACGGGGATCTGCTTGGGACGTATTGGGGACCTAACAGAAAGTAGTAGGCATGGATATTTTGAAGTCCGTGTAGGTCCGCGGGCGGTGCGGACCTAGTTGCGCATGTGATATGACGTAATCTGGGCATGATAAAGACATAAAACAGAGAGACAAGAGATTACGTGGCTCGGATTCGTTTGAATCCTACGTCCACGGACCGCATTCAACACTTCTATTATCACTTTTGAATATACACACTCAATCCTCTCTTTTCTCTCTCTAAAATGCATGAAAGTGGAAGAACTTTCTCAGTGTTTTTCGTATGTGAAGAAGTGTAAGAATGAGAGAATGCATTATGAAAATGACCAAGTCCTCTTCTTATAGGAGCTCCCAACGGCCCTACGATGCCTTAGTGACAAGACCTTCTGGGACATCGTGTACTGTGGGCTGTCAGTCTTCAATCGCGTCAGTCATAGCTATTTCCTTTATATAGTCTTCCTATCCAAAGCTTACTGAAGAAGCTTCCTTGTTTTTGTGGGTCTTCTCGCTAGGAGGTGTACTGAAGAAGTTCCCTATATTCTTTATTGTTTTTATTAAGTGTTAAATCATTTCTTTAACGGGCCTGGCGGGCTTTCTTTTTTATTAATTTTTGGCCATCTAGTTTAGTCCATATCAGTAATGATATAAGATATTGACGTACGGGGTAGAATGAGATGCTTGTGATTGGTGACTCTTAGAGGAGTCGAGGTTGGGCTCAATGGGCACCTGGCGGAGACAAGCGTGATCGATCTGTCTACTCGGGCGTGACCGTCCCGAGGTGCATACCGCCGGATGAGATATTGATGTGACCTGATAGGAGGCCATTGGCGTGATCGTCCAGTGCACTATCAGTATATATTTTTGGTGCGGAGCGACCGGTAAGAGGCCATTGGCGTGATCGTCCAGTGCACTACCAGGGTAGGCTGCCGCGAGATTAGGGGTGGCCTCCCAGTAGTCTTTTGCGCGGGAAGGTTTCGAGCCTAATCTAGGGCCCTGTGTTGTGTGAAATAGGAACGTGGGGAAAGAAAGAGTGTGCATCATATCATGTTGTGAGATATTGGGATTGGGGTTGAGTGCACACTTGCATACATGCATTTTATTCACATACTGGGCAAATTGCTCATTGTTTACGTGTTGTAGGTACTCTGTCTGATGCTGATATGCGTCGAGACTGAGGCGACTGGTAGCGGTGCTCCACAGACTTTTGAGGGCATGGCGGTACATGGATGAAGACATGTGGAGCGGCATTAGGGCTTTTGTGTCTTTTGATATTTTGGGGCTTCGACCGTGTATAGCGATGATGATGTTGACAGACTTTTACAGATATATTATTTTAGGAAAAGGTTTTAATTAGACGGGCCTTCTGCGGCTTACATTGTGGAAATCGGCCACTAATCCTAAGAGAAAAGTAGGTCGCCTCAGGTGGTATCAGAGCGTAGGCTTTAGATTATGAAGACTGTCCATGTACTGCTGCTCAAAAGCTTGGAGAACCAGCCTGGCCTGTAAGTTCATTACTTGTTTACATGATTATGTGTTACCTGATATATGCCTTATATGAATAATTGTAGAAATAGTTACGAATGCCGAGAACACATAGAGAAATTGGTGAAACTAGCCGTAGGGCGGGGTCTGAGTCCCCATCTAATGAGGACCACTCTACTATCCACCAGTTAAATAATCTGAACTGACGACAGTCAGATTAGATTAACGACCTCATTCACCGTCAAAATTCCTCAGAGCGTCATTCATCCCCAGGCCTAGAACGTGCTGAAGCGGCCGGGGAGAGATTCCGAAGATTAAATTCCCCTGCCTTCGAGGAGGCCGCCGATCCTACCTCTGCGGAAGATTGGCTTAGAACCATCGAGAATATGTTTCGCATTAGCCATTTACCGGACACCGAGAAGGTGACTTGTGCCACCTTCATGTTGCGTGGGAATGCGGGCTACTGGTGGGATACGATTCACGTGCTCGAGGATCCCACTACGATGACCTGGGAAAGGTTCAAAACACTCTTCCGGGGAAAGTACTTTACCGCGCCAGATAGGGCGCAGAAGCTGAACGAATTCATCACCTTAAACAAGGAGGAATGTCGGTGGTGGATTATATCCGTAAATTCGAGCAACTCTCTAGGTTTGTGCCATATATTGTGGCCACAGACGAGCTGAAGATCGAACGTTTTCTGGAGGTGTTAGGTCCTACGATTAACAACTCTATGATCCTAAGCATGAGTTCTAAGTAATTCGATGATAATGATTGACATTAAGATTCGATCGAAAAACTCAAATGAAGAACAAGAGAGAGAATTCGAGTAGAGTGAGAAAGTTACTGTTGTTTCTCTCTCTAGAAATAGAATTGCAAGCCTTTCGGATCAATTTCCAAAACTTTCTCTATTGATTGCGATTGATTACAAAGTATTTATACCAAACACATTTGGTATAAATATCTATCTAGTCCTAATCTACGGACTAATACAAAGCACAACTAATGAAATCAAAGCACAATTAGAATTGATCTTCTACATTCTCCCCCTTTGTGCTTGATTGCGTCTCTGCGCTGTTTGTCCTCGTTGGGCGCAATAAGATCTGCATAAGCCCAGCGCATGCTCAAAGTTCCTGAGCGTGTTCCTCAGCTCCAGTCGCTCCTCAATATCTTCTAATAGTTCCATTAGGAGCGGCTGTTCTCTCACGAACTTGTGGATCCTCAGCATCGTATCTCGATTGATTTCTTCCAACCTCTGCTTGATTTTTTTCCTGACGACCTTGAGCGTCCCATCGCAAACCTTATGAGTCTCAGTCTTCAGCATCAACCTATTCTTCTTGGCTATTGGATGGTGATGCCTAGAACTGAGCTGATGTGCACGTGATTGTTGGGAAGCCCTTCGATCTCAGGTCCTTTGTTGAGCGGAGTGGTCATGTTAACCTTCTTCATGTTGCTCTCTAGAGCCATCTGAACCGGTAGAGTCCCTCGAGTCCTTCTTTCTTGATGAAGCCTTGAGAACCTCTGTACTTCTCTACGTACAGCTGATAGAGACGGTATACCTCATCAGCAGGGATGTACGGTAGGTCGCTTTCGCTTAGATCTTCTCGAGTTCTATCTATTCGCTCGATGGTGTAGTGAGGTGTTGGAAGTCCTTCTTTTGCACAGTATACGCTGAGTAGTTGGCATATTGGAGAGAGACTCTTATAGTGGCTCTTGACTTGTTCTTTAGTCATCCCCAGCCTTACATTAGGTCCAAGCTTGGTCAGCATCCAAAGGTATGTCATCCTCTTCTGCTGATCCTAGTGAGAGATCCCTCTCAGCTCGACTCGTTCGGCTTCTTAACTCTCTCCGGTCACCTTCAAATGTTTTCACGAACTTCTTCGAGGAAGGGGATTTCTATTTGGATGTTTTCCCAAGGCGTGTCGATCCGAACGGTCCCTGGCGTTAGCCTTGTAGAGGGAACCGCTTGTTGGGATGTCTTGCTCGTAGTCTTCACCTTCCAGAAGCTCGTCGTCTTCTATGATCACGAGGTCAATGGAGGCTTGTTGTAGAAAACGTCGAACGTCTTGAAGCCATCGTCTTTGATGCTCCTCGGGCATGGAATGGGTCATCCACTGTCTGTCGAAGATATACTTATTAAAGCCTCATGTGGATTGATGCCATTTCCTGAGGGGCCCGGTTGGTCTGGAGCGACCGAGGGAGTAGCTTGAGTAGCTGCTAGGGCTATGAGCATTACGGCACTTGCTTCTTCTTCTGGAAGCAAGGGGCTTGAGTAGATCGGTGATGTGGGCGGAGGCGTCCTGAGGTGAAAGGTTGGTGGGTCGATGTGTGTTACAGTGGTGGTGCGGTGCGTGGTGTGGGTAGTTTGGGTGGTTTGTGTTTGGTGGGTGGTTTGGGTTTCACCTGCTCCAGCGCTTGTTTGCGTTGTGCCCGAGCCTTGTCTTTGGCCACTAGTAGATGTCCTTAGCCTCTTCTCCCCTCATGAGATCCTGATCGTCAGGGTCGTCATGTCGGCGTCTTGAATGGAAGCTTTGGCCTCGGCAAGTATCATTAGGTGGCTCAGGATGATCCACCAATCGCCTGTAAAGAGACTCTTCTTGAGGCGACCGGATGGAGAGGCCGATCAGTCGGGCGAGTAGGATGTCGTGGAGCTCGATTATGGGTATGGTGTATGGGTTGATGAGGATGGATGAATTGGCTAAAGGGTCGGTGGGTGTGGGTTGTGAAGGTGTGAGGTTGGGCTGTGACGAGGTGCCTTCGGAGACAGGTGCTTTCCCGGTGTCTCTGCGGGATGTCTGTATGGCAGTAAGAACTCTCTCCAGTATCTTGTCTTCAAGAGATTGAACCGCAGCGGAGAGAGCGGCTTGGAATTGCTCATTCGTCATGAACGATGGGGACGCCTCCTTGGATGGACCAGGACGACTGATGTCGCATGTTATCAACCCTTGAGTAGACACCGACTCTTCAGCTCACTGTCACTTGAGGTTGTGACTGTACGAGACTTCCACCCAATCCTTGAGTCGGATCTTGAAGATTCGGCTCTATGGTGTTGTGGCAGACTCGGGTTGCGCCTGCAAACCAGACACCGGCGGATTCGATTGCAGCTCAAGATTGAGCGATGAAGTGCCAGCAACACTTGTAGAAGTAGTCATCATAGTGTATGGTGCGGTGGTGACGGCGGGGAAGAAGGACTCCAACTGAATGCTAAGTCTCCTGGGAGTCCTTCTCATCAGACTTATTTTCTCATCCGACTCCGTGTGGGACAGGGTGGCCGTATGAGGAGTAGGGTCACGTTCAGCGTCCCCATGGGCCTGATCCGTTACCCGTGGAAGCGAGCTTTGCCCCATTTCAACCTCGGGTTGTGCTACTGGTGGAAGAACCTCCTCAATGGTTTCTTCGAGCACGCCTACATGCACGTGCACTTCCACTTGAAATTCTTCTGTTGGAGCCTCTTGTTCCAACTGAGCAGCCACAACATCTATCAAGGTGGCATCTGCATCAGGAATCTCTTCCTCCTGAGTTGGTAGCTCCTGCTCTAACTCCTGGGCCACTTCATCAATCATCATGGCTTCAGGGCTGTGGTGTTGTTGCGGTTGGGGAGGGCTCAAATGAAATCTACCGGGGCCCTCTGATCATTTGTTCCATTAGATTATGGTACCGACAGAATCTCTGATATTCAGCTTCCGCGGGGTCGGCGAGCCGAAGAAGGTTGAGCGGAATCGGCATCGAGGGTTGGTCCAAGTCCGTGAGCCGTGGATTATGGAAGAATTTAAGCCTTGGCGACTGATAATTTCCTCCGGGAGGCAGCTGAGGGATATTCTGTGCGTGTAACTCCATGAACTCCCTGATGATCACATTGGACCATCGAGCGTAGGGCACGTTCTTCGATCTCCGATTCTCCTCCAGCCGAATATGTTTAGCAAGATCATTCCAGATCAACTACGTAAAATCGTAATTTCTGGAGAATGTGAGTCCGTGAAAGATCCGTAGTATGTTGCCGTGGCCCTTGTCGAAGCCAGCATGCTTGGGTGATAGACACTTGTTCACGATCCCGAACAGTGTCTTCCAGGGATGAGGGATACCGCTGCTCTGGACCCGAGCTAGCTTGGTGAGCTGCGGTTGATATACAATCTGCATGAAGTCATGCACCATTTCTGCGTCCAACGGGAGCGGGTAGTAGTTTTCGCTGTATGACAAGTCCAGAATCATCCCGAACTGGTTCTTGTCCATATGAATATGCCGCGTCCCGATTATAGTTGTGAAGGAGAATGCTCCATTTGCCACAGCTCCTTGTATGCATCCCCAGAATTGCTGGAGATAGACCATTGGCACAGAGGCGGTGATCGTCAATGCGTGCCAGATGGGGTGGCCTCGCAGGATAGAGACAATGATCTCGTCCGGACACCGAAAGGTGCTCAAATCGAGCTGGAAATTTGTATCCTGGACCTTCAGATACAAGTTGTGGTCGTATATGTGATTGTATCGAGGGTAGCGATCCATATGAAAAAATAAAGAGATATAAAAGTTCATTAGCTCATAATTTTGATTTTAGTCGAAAATGGATAAATTTCAGCAAACTATAATATTTGTATCAAGTCATGACATGGTTGATGAATTTTGAATTGAAATTGTATAATATGCATATAGGATACTTGATTTTAACAAATGTAATGTATGATTGTAATTTCGAATTAAAGATGTAACTCGTGAAAAAGAGTTCGAAATTTTCTAAGTGTTTAATCGCGGGTAATGTCACTGTTCATGCCGAGAAATTTTTCGCTCGATAAATTTGATTTTCAAATTGACTTCCTATGCATTGATTTCAATTGTAATAACTCCGGTCAATTTTGCAATCGAGAAAATTTTACTCTCTAATGTTTACTACAGTGTAAAGGACTTTAAAAAAAACTTCTAAGTGATGAAGTTGGAATCATGAGACTGTAGCCGATCAATTTTACGATCGAGAAAAATTCCGCGTAAATTTACGATCGAGAAATTATTTCTCAGGTAAATTTACTACCGAATATTTTCCTCGATTGAATACAATTTTTCGATTTGAATTTGTCGAGCGGTACGTGATTTTCGATTCTAAGTAAAATTTTTCGCTGCGATATTTTTCTATCGAGAAATTAGTCAACAAAAAAAGTCAATCGTCGAGAAATTTTCAATCAATTAAACCCTAAGCAGCGAATTTTTCGATCGAAAAATTAAGCGTTGAAAAATTAATTTTTCGCTGCTAAATTTTTGCGACCGAAATAAAATCAAATCGAAAGTTCTATTTTGCGATAGTAAGTTTTGCGCTCGATCTAATTTGCGTCTAAATTGTCTATTCAGTGCTTAAGTTTTTCGCTTACAAAAAAATCCTAGTTAGATTTCTCGACGATTAGTGATTTGTCGATCAAAATCTTCTTTCTTAGCGACTAAGTCAGAGTTTATCGATCGATAACTTAATTCGACTCAAACAGTATCTCAATTTAATCGGAATTCAATTAAGACTGTTTGCGATCGACAAAGTTCTTCGATGGCTTCAAACATGCAAATGCCCAGTTTTATCTAAACTCAAAACAGAGTCAAAGATGCAGATTTTCCGAAGATTCACACTACCAGATTCATAAAGAACATCGAAACTTTCTTAAGTGCAGGCATTAACCTCAGATAAAACTTAAATCATGCCTAAATCACTGTAAAATAGTATACGATTTTCTCAGTTTTGAAAAACAGTCGAGAATCTAATCTTAATCATGCAAATAACTACAAAATACAGATGCTAACGAAGTTAAATCACACGCAAATGTCAAAAGAATCTCATTTCTACCTTAAACAGACAAGTTGGTGTTTGAAAATCGAAAGATTTTTGAGAATTTGAACTGTCTGTGAAAGTTATTCGCGAGAGAATTTTTTTGCGATTTAGGGTTGCGTGAGAAAAAGTTTTTCGACTGTAAAAAAGGTGAACTTTTACTAATTTGCTGTAAGTCAATGTTGGGTTTGCGATTTGACATTTTGCGATTAAATGGATCAGGCCCATTAATATTTGCGCTCGAGAAATTTGTGATGCGAAACTTGCTCTTCAATTCAATTTTTCGATCGCAAATTATCGCGGCCAATAAAAATCGTTCCCAACACTGTTTACGATCGAGAAACTTAAGATCGCAAATTAATTCGTATATTCAGTTTCATGATAGTAAGTACTTCTAAACTTTTCAGATTGACCCTTATTTCAAATAGGATCACATTTGTAAAGCTCCCCCCTGAGAATTAAAATAAATGCAATTAACTCCCTGTATTTTCTGTGTAGTAACGTCTAGCTTCCCCGGCAGAGAAAAAAATCTGTACCACTTAGAAAGAAAAACGTTAGAAATCATGGAGTTAATTTGGTCTGTGACTAGCTCCTTTCCTTGTAGGGTCGACGTTTCACTCAATTTTGTTTGAAGGAATCTGAAACGCTTAGAGAAAAACGTCAAGAATATTTGGAGCTAATGCACGATTTTTATATTTGCTCCCCCTCAAATAATGCGCAAAAATTGTCTTAACATGCAAGTATATGAAATCAATTCAAGTCATGAGCATATAACACACAATTTTATCCAGTAAGCACATATACATGGTCCCCAAAACATGTACTTAAGATATTGCGTGAGGGTAAGAGCAGTGAAAAATTTATTGCATTTAAACAATTTAGTATCAATGCAATCTAAAATTACATTTAGAATGTGCGATAACAAAATAAATTCGCATTTATTCAATTCAACGCATATGAAACATAAAATTTCGTATCAGAATGTGCGATAATCGTTTTTTGCATATTACTATTATAGTAGTATGGGGTCAGATTATTTGCGTCACACCTAAAATTTTACAAGACATTTGAAAAAAATGCCATCAAGTCATGTCGTCAAACTAAAGTCCTAAGTTCATAGACTGGTCCATTTTGATAACTCTCACTAGGTTCGCTCTTGCACTCAATAATTTCAAACTTGGGATTTTTATATTTATATCGCTCAAGTCAACACAACCAATTTTAAGTCAACTTACCTGTGATCGAGGCATTTTTAAATCATTTCACCTAAGCGAGAGACTGTCGATCGGAATCAAAGGGTTGTAAGGGTTATTGTTTGGTTAGGACTTAGAAGGGAAGGAATTTAGAGGAAAGTGAGCTTATCTCTTCGTCATCTTCCATTTCTACGTCCGTCTCCTTTTTTTCTCGGCGTCTTTCATCTCTCAATCTTTTCTCCCTCTTTTTCTTTTAAGAATTATCCCTTTTTATGCTATGCTCAAGCTGAAGCTCCGCTTCTCCACGAGGCTATAGGAGATTATCGTAGGCGAAGTTCTTCTTGGTGGTTCTCGGGCCGATGCCATGCTCCTCTCTCTTAATCCCTAGAGAGGTTTCACAGATTATCTTTTTGGAGAAGTTCACAGTTAAGGAATTCTTACCCAAGGCTGCGCTCCTCTTCTCGTTTCCCGATATAAGACCGGATTATCGTTGGAGAAGTTCACTTCGTGGTGCTCCTCTTTCCAGTCGTTCTGACGAGCGTGTGAGATTATCGTTGGAGAAGTTCACTGCAGGATCCATGCCACCGTCTAAAAGGTAGTCGGAAGGCAGGTTCCTTTGGTCTGATTGCGCGTTGAGCAATGCCTTCTTTTGTCATCGTCCTCCTTATTTTCTCCCCCTCATTTTCTCGTTTGAACAACCATCCGAAGAGTATATAATACGGTTGAAGGCTAGGAATGGGATTCAAAGGAAGAAAGGGCATCGGACAAGGCATAAAGTGGATGACTTAAGGGCTAATGGGAGGAAAAAAAATTTTTACAAGGCCAAGTGAGGAATAACCTAAGCGCCCTTATCATTTTCCTAACGATCTAAGGCAAGGTGAGTATGAAGCCAAGTATCACTAGTTAAGACAAGCAATTAATGTGTGACTCACACGAGAAATAGATCCAAAGAAAGGAAAAACAAGGCTTGAATCTCACATATGTATAGTGGTTTTGTGTCTAGTGGAGCAACCTAATGACCTTTAGACACAAGAATGCGACTTAGACTGACAAAATTAAGCGATTAATCGAGCGCATGTTGGGGTAAAATTCTAAGTGACTTGAGATCAAAGTATCCTAAAGGATTTCGTCATTCCCCTATATTATAGGTATATGTATAGTATTTTATTATTTTTTTATAAGTTCACGCAAGATAAAGCATATAAGCAAAGAAAACGCATAGCATAAAATATTTAGTAGCACAGAAGATCAGGTAAAGCACATATTACGGAAGATCAACATGCCTAATTTTCCGACAAGCAATTGAAATCGTTTTTCATCCAATGCCTTGGTGAAAATGTCAGCTAGTTGGTACTCCGTGTTCACGAAATACATATCTATGGTGCCTTTTTCTACATGATCTTGTATAAAGTGATATCTAATGTCTATGTGTTTTGTGCGTGAGTGATGAACAGGATTGCAAGTAATACCAATGGCACTTTGACTATCACTATATATGGGTATATTATTTATAGTGTACCCATAGTCGCGAAGCTGAGTCCGCATCCACAGCATCTGGGAGCAACAACTGGCGGCAGCCACGTATTCCGCTTCGGCCGTCGAAGTTGACACACAGTTCTGCTTTTTGGAAGACCAGCAGACCAGCTTTTTGCATAGAAATTGAGCGCCACCGGACGTGCTTTTCCTGTCTATTCGGCAACCTGCATAATGAGCGTCAGTATAGCCTATAAGTTTGAAATTCGTACCCTTTGGATACCATAGTCCAAGGGTAGAAGTGCCCCTAAGGTAAACATGATATCCGGCCGGCTCGAAGTGAGGTAGAGAAGAGATCCAATAATGTTGCGATACAGTGTGACGTCGACCGACTTGCCAGAGGGACCGGCATCCAACTTGCAGCTTGGTGACATAGGAGTGCTGAGAGGCTTGCTCTGATCTTGATGGAATTTCTTCAGAATATCCTTGATGTATTTTGTCTGACGGATGAAAATCCCATCTTCGAGTTGCCTGACTTGTAGTCCTAAGAAGAACTGCATCTCTCCCATGTGACTCATCTCAAACTTGATTTTCATTAGATCTCCAAACTTCGTGCAAAGCCGTGGATTAGTTGATCCGAAGATGATGTCATCGACGTATACATGAACGACCATCAGATCTTTGTCTTGCCTTTTGATGAAGAGAGTTGTGCCTATCGTTCCTCGTGGGAATCCAGACTTCATGAGGAATTCACTCAGGACATCGTACCAAGCACGTGGGGCTTGTTTTAGTCCATAGAGAGCTTTGTCCAATCGATAGACGTGATCGGGATGTTCTTGATCAACGAAGCTTTTCGGCCGAGCGACGTAGACTTCTTCTTTCAACATGCCATTGAGAAAGGCGGTATTAATATCCATTTGATAGACTTTGAAGACTTTGTGAGCCGCAAAAGCCAGGAGAAGACATATAGCTTCGATTCGGGCAATAGGAGCATATGTCTAGTCGTAGTCTACGCCTTCTTGTTGATTGTAGCCCTTCGCAACTAGCCTTGCTTTGTTCCGAATCACTTCACCATCTTCATTCTTCTTGTTTTTGAATACCGATTTGGTTCCGACAATTGTTTTCCCATGCGGACGGGGTACTAAGGTCCACACTTGAAGACGTTTGAATTGATAAAGTTCATCATGCATCGCTATTACCCAATCCGGGTCTTGAAGTGCGTCTGCTACCTTGGTAGGCTTATTTTTACTTAAGAAGCAGCTGGAGAGACTATGTTGAAGACGTGTCCTCACTCAATTCGAAGGATCGCCAATTATCTGATCAACCGGGTGACCTCTAGTCCACTTGCGCTCATGAGGCAAGGCTGAAGTCGATGCATCAGCCATCTGTGGGTCTAGATTTCCTGTAGTTTCTGATTGATCAATTGCTTGAGGAAGTTCCAATTCTGCATTTGGAACGATCGTCTCTGATGATTCTTCCTCAATAACCACTGTAGGTTCTTCGTTATTCTGTGGCAATTCTGAATCGGGTGAGGTAGGGACGTGGGAAGCACCTGGTACGTCGGTCTCGTCGGGTGGAGAGTCCACTGTAGGTGTAGCAATGTGTGATCGATATACTGGCTTGAAGAGAGAGTCCAAATCGTCTAATGCAAGTCTTATTGCTTCTTCTGACGTTGAATTCAGAGTTGTTGCTATCTTCTGTTGGTTTTGTGCCAACACACTAGTGAAAACAAGTTCTGAACCGTTATGTTCAGAAGCTATCTGGTTAGGTACGAGTCCTGAACTGAGGTGTGCAGGAGCCATCGGATTAAGCGCGGGTCCTGGACTGAAGTGACCAGAAGCCATATCCACCACTTCGTGGCAAGTGACGTTGTAGCTTTCTTTGATTGTGTGGTGGTTGGACTTGATGTATACTCGATACGCTTTTGAGGTTGAAGGATACCCGACGAAAGTGGCTTCGAATGCTTTAGGGTTGAACTTAGCACGTTGCTCGCGGTCGTTCGCCATAAAGCACTTGCACCTGAAGACTTTGAAGAATCAAATGTTGGGTACTCGTTTGTTGATAATTTCGTACGGAGTCTTGTCAAAGTGCTTGTGAACCACCGTCCTGTTTTGAGTGAAACAGGCGGTATTTACTGCTTCCGCCCAGAGAAAATGCGGAAGTCCAGAGTGGATGAGCACCGTACGCGCGGCTTCCACTAGTATTCTATTCTTTCGTTCGACTACCCCATTCTGTTGAGGAGTCTTGGCGGCTGAAAATTGTTGACTTATCCCAAGTTTGTGATAAAATTCATTGAGACATATGTTCTTGAACTCAGTGCCATTGTCTGTTCGAATAACTTGGATAGTCTGCTGCAGGAAATTTTGAGTAGAGTTCACGAAATTGACGATGAAGTCCTCTGTCTCATCTTTTGTTCGGAGAAACCTTGTCCATGTGTCGCGAGAGTACTCATCGACTATGACCAGCAGATACTTGCGTCCACTTATGCTCTGTTTCTTCATCGGTCCACAGAGGTCCATATGTAGCAGTTCCAAAGGACGTGAAGTAGAGGCCACTTGTTTGAGATGATGAGATGCTCTCTTCATTTTTCCTAATTGGCACGCCGAACAATGATGCTCCTTTTGTAAACTTACAGTTGGAAGACCATGAACCAACTTTTTCGTTGAGAGACGTTGAATAGCTTTGATGTTGAGATGAGACATGCGTTGATGCAATAAGATGTTCCTCTGAATTACAGTCTGAGATATGAGGCAAACAGCTGTCGAGGGCCGCACGGATGTCAGGTTTATCGTGTATAGATTTGATTTCAGAAGTCCTTGTAGAAGTTCTGTGTCCTGACTATCCAAAATTTTGCACCGGTCAGCATGAAAGACCACCTGGAACCCTTTGTCACAAAACTGGCCTATGCTGAACAAGTTATGGCGGAGGCCTTCGATGTATGAGATATCTTTTATAGTCAGATTCTCCAGAATGATATCCCCAAGTCCTAGAATTGGGGCCGAGTCGTTGTTTCCAAACCTGACTTTTCCATTCAGTCGGTCTTGATAGTTGCTTAGCAGCTCTTGATTTCCCGTCATGTGTGTGGAGCAACCAGAGTCGAGGTACCACACATGATGGATCTGCAAAAACAAGTTAGAGAGCTTTAGGTACCCACTTAAGCATGGGTCCTCTCAGATTAGTAGATTTAGTCTTAGGTTCAGATATAATTCCTAAATTATTTTAGCACGTACAAATGCTTTAGGCTTGACTGAGGAAAAGATCTTTTCTTTTGATAATCTCCTAAGGTGCTTGGGGGATTCAATCTTCACAGGATACCTTAGGTGAGTACAAGCATGTACGGCACCATAAGCTTTCTTTATGGCTGGATCTTGTTTCCTACGGGTCTTCCTAGTGGCATTTGTTTCAGAATGTCTAATTTTTGCTTTAGATGTAGAGCCTATTTCGTAAATTGGTGCTTCTAAAGGTGATGGGCTGAAGAGTACACGTAGAATCAATTACTCTAAGCGAAGAAATGGCTCTTTTATTTCTACGGGTGTCATTTATTTGTACAGAATAAGTAACATTCTTAAGCATACTCAAATCTACTTGCTCCTTGTTAAGACTAGACACTCTCACCTTTGATTCTAGTGCTTGCCCTATGCTCCCTGTAGACGTAGGTAAAGAAATTTTAGTCTTAGCACTCTTAATAGAATTATTAATAAACTTTTGATCTAAGCGAAGAAATTTTATGAATTACTCTAAGCGAAGAAATTTTCGATTGATGTAATACCCGTAAGTTTAATACGGGATTTTGATGTAATTAAATGGGTAATTTTATGAATTAGAGAGTTTGATAAGAAATTGTGTTGCGGAATAAAAATATAAGTTTTAATCATCCCAAAAGTATTTCGAAACTTAACTAAGAAATAAATAATAATAATAATAATAATAATAATAATAATAATAATAATAATTTAAAGATTTAAGATGTTGGGGTATAAAAATAAATAATTTAGGAACTTATAATATTGGGCTATTTAATATACATATATATATATATATATATATATATATATATATATATATATATATATATATAAGGCCCAACAAACTTAGAATGTGATAAGGCATAAATTATTTCTTAAGGCTAAGGTAAAATACGTCATCTGAATGTCTAATCAATCCCAAATATCAAAGCTCATATATATCTAGTAAATACACTTTAAAGGGAAGCTGAAGAAACGTAAATAAAACTGTAAACAGAAGTACAAAACCAAGACGAAAACTCGTGGGAGCAACATCAAGCTTAAACCACATATTGATTGAAGAAAGGTATGTATTAATTCTTAAGCTTACATAAATTACAGTTTATGTCTAATCAATCCCAAATATCAAAGCTCATATATATCTAGTAAATACACTTTAAAGGGAAGCTGAAGAAACGTAAATAAAACTGTAAACAGAAGTACAAAACCAAGACGAAAACTCGTGGGAGCAACATCAAGCTTAAACCACATATTGATTGAAGAAAGGTATGTATTAATTCTTAAGCTTACATAAATTACAGTTTGCTTAATATATTGTCGATACATATAGGTCTACATGAAGTCTTGTACTAACAATATGAGGTTCAACGGTAAAAATCAGATTTATTTTAGTGTCGAGGGTTTTCAGTCTTAGAACAGAAATGGGGTTTAAAAAGTTATGGCTTTATAAGCAAGATTCGGTGTTAGTGCTAGAGAAATTCTCAGTTGAGAGTGATAAATCGATCTCTAGCTACTTCATAGAAGAAATTTATTGATACAATACATTGCTCGAGATGTTTCATAGAAATGATTTCGAAGTATATGACATAAAATGTCGAAATGTGATAGTTGGTAGAATGTCGAAATGTTTAATAATAATAGTGAGGATTTCGACATCTATGTGTCGACAATTATATGCTTTCAATATAGGATAATTATTAAAGATGTTACCCCATAGGTTAAGCAAACATCTCCACTAGTCATACTTATAATTATATAATGGGCCTCCACGTGTCTTTATAGTTTCTTTAATAGGTTCTTGTAATCATTAGACGTGTATATGTATATAGAAATATGTAATAAAAGTCGATTCTATGTAATAAAAGTCGACACAATATAATAAAAGTCGACATGTATGTCTCGACATTTCATCTTCAACCAAGGTATCGAAATTATCTATTAAAGATCTCGATATCATAATAAAAGTCGAATTGATGAGCTCGACATTTTTCAAGGGGTTCGACTTTTTCAAGTGATGTCTCGACATTTGTATAATTCGACATCTTTATATGTCTCGACAATTGGTAAAGAATGAAAGTCTCGACTTCTATCAGCTATGCAAATTCGACATCTTCCTATCACTCACATCTCGACATTTTCTATTATGCTAAAACTCGACATTTCATTTTTAATCAAGGTCTCGACATTATTAATAGATCTCGATATTGTTTAAAGAACTCGACATTTGTATTGGTAAGAATTCAAAGTTATAAAGCTTCGACATTTTGAAGAAATTAACCTCGACATTTTATTAGATGATTTCGACATTTTGTTTTAGTTAATAACTTTTCAGTATTTTAGGGTTTTGTTATATTCTAGGGTTTTCAATATTTTAGGGTTTATTTATTTTTAGGAATATCATTATTTTGAAGTTTTCATAAATTTTAGGGTTTTCTATAATTAGGATTTGGGAACTTAAAAACTTATACAGTTTAGCAAATATACTGATATGATAATATTTATTATATTCAGAGGATCGAAATATAGGGACTACGCCAGACCTTCTATTTGACTGTAGCAGGAGGACAGGTAGGTGGATTATCCATCTACAATACGTAAACACAAATTATGTGTTCTCATGTGATTATGTTATTTACGTGACTTATGTGCTTTAACTATTTTACGTACGATTTATATAAATCATGTTTATATGAAATTTCATATATATGCATATCACGTGCATATCACGTTAGGGCGAGAGACGGTTGTACCGTAGTGAGACGGTAATTATATTAGATATCGACGTACGGGGCAGAATGAGATGTTTGTGACTGGTGACTCTTAGAGGAGTCGAGGTTGGGCTCACTGGGCACCTGGCGGAGACAGGCGTGATCGATCTGTCTACTCAGGCGTGACCGTCCCGAGGTGCATACCGTCGGAGATATTGATGTGACCTGATAGGAGGCCATTGGCGTGATCGTCCAGTGCACTATCAGTGTATACTTTTGGTGCGGAGCGACCCGGTAGGAGGCTATTGGCGTGATCGTCCAGTGCACTACCAGGGTAGGCTGCCGCGAGACTTGGGGGTGGCCTCCCAGTAGTCTTTGCGCGCGAGGGTGTCGAGCCTAACCTAGGGCCCTGTGTTGTGTGAAATAGGAATGTGGGAAAAGAAGAGTGTGCATTTATTATGTTGTGAGATATTGGGTTTGGGGTGAGTGCATTCTATTCACCTACTGGGCAAATTGCTCAGTGTTTACGTGTTGTAGGTACTGAGTCCGACGCTGATACGCGTCGTGACTGAGGCGGCTGGTGGCGGTGCTCCACGGACTTTTGAGGGCGGTGCGGTACATGGATGAAGACCTGTGGAGCGGCTTAGGGACTTTTGTTCTTTTGTCATTTCGGGGCTTCGGCCCGTGTACAGAGATAGCAATGGAGACGTATTTTTATATTAGTATATATTATTTTAGGAAAAAGTTTTAATTAGACGGGCCTTCCACGACTTACGTTGCGGAAATCCGCCACTAATCTTAATTAGAAAAGTAGGGTCGCCACAATTTTCACGCTTTGAGGTATAGCGTGAGAGGTAGTTTGGGAGGATGAGGAAGCTTTGAGGTTTTTCATCTCTTTGAAGACCTTTTCTTTTCAGCTTCGAAATTCTCTCTTTCTTTGTCTAATTTAGCTTGAGATTCCTCTATTTGTTTTATTAGAGGAGGTATGTATAGAGATTTTTATAATGAACGCTTTTGACTCCTCGTTGTGTGCTTGGGATTCCGGAGGTAGAAATTGAACTAAATCACATACAGGGGTTAAAGAAGGTTTCATATTTCTGTCTCTTTCATTTAGTTCAGTGTAGTCAAAGGGGATCTCGGGTCCATGTGAGGCTTTTCTCATAGATGAATCATAATTATTTTGATACGTTGATTCAGTAAATTCTCTAAGAGAGGTTACTCCTAAACCCATGTTCTTAATATCATAAATTTCCTTTTTTCGTAAAACTCGTGGGTTAGTAAAACCTACGCCTTCCTCACCTAGGAGAGCATAGTTATTTTCTACCGTCAGTTTGGAGGCTTGACAGGCATCTAGTTCTTCACTAAGCTCACTAACCTTAGCATTTGATATTTCTAATTGAGCTTCTAAGTTAGTGATCTTAGTGGTAGCGTCGTTTATCCTACAATTTAAGGTGGCTTTCTCATTAAGATTTCTAATCAAGCTGTTGTAGTTATTCGCTAGCCTATCTTCTAACTCCTTAATGTTTTCGCTATGCTGTACTATTTGAGGTTGACTAGTCTCTCTAGAATGTATGCTCATAGTAAGTTCTTCTATCTTAGCACTAGAGTTCCTAAGTTCTGATTCGAGACTATTTATCCTTTCCCGAGACCTAGAAAGTTTATCCTCTACTTCCTTAATACTTTTCTGCTCACGTTTATGCTAGCATATTGTTTTTGATATGAATCTAACATGGTCAATAATGTGGAAGGAGAGACTACCTCTTGTGACGAGGTGGATGTGTTGTCGTCGCCCGTATGATTGGCAATTTTAGCGTCCGATTCATTGTCGATTCGGGCCATGAGGGCTAAATTCTCTTCTTCAAAACTCGACGTGTCCTCGAGCCATTGGTCTTGTTCGGCCATCAGAGCTACTCCAGCTTCCTTCTATTTAGTCAATTGGAGCTCCCTGGAGTAGTAGTTGGCATCTCTCTCTTCTTCGGAAGAGTGCACTCTCTGGAAAAGTGACCTGGCTTGCCACAGTTGAAGCATTTGTTAGCCTCTTTTGGAATCTTGACTTCGGAGCTCTCTGGTGCACGTTCTTTGTTTTTAGGACTTGTAGTCCGAAGTTTGTTGGCTGATGTTGAAGACTTCTTCTTGAAGTACTTCTTGCTCATCATCTTTCCTGTCAAGGCCAACTGCTTCACTAGGGCTTTTATATTTGGCTCAACGTCGGAGTCCGATTCTTCTTCCGACTCTGAGGTGAAGAGGCCTAACGATCTTTTCTTTCTTAGCTTTGAGCTCCTCTTCTCTGAGACTAAGGCAACCGTGTCTTCGATCTGTTTGCCCTTCTACTCCTTTTGAATCTCGCTTATATCATCCTCATGTTGTGCGAGATTGTCAAACACGGCATGGATATCCAGCTCCTCTAGATCTTTATTCTATCGAATTTGATTGGATATCTTTTTCCATTCCGCGGGCATGGAAGAGAGAAATCTGATGTTTGTCTCCATGTTGATCTTCGTGATTTCTATCTTCCTCATCTCGTTGAGAAGAGTGAGGTATCTTTGGTAGATCTCATACAGACTTTCCTCCGGCTTTGCTTTGAAGGAGTCGTAAGATGTGAGAATGTTCGCCTTTTTGGCCTTTATGCCAACTTCCGTCCTCTGCATCATCCTATGCAGTTCATCCCACATTCCTTTAGCCGATGAAATGCTATCAATTTTAGCTCGAGCCCTTTCCTCGATTGAGTACTCCCTAGGCTCCTTCAGTCGCCTAGATGCGGGAGTTTGAGGAGTTACCGATTCATCACCGGGGACATTCACCCAAAACTGTGCGGGTCCCTCTTCTAGTGATTTCAGCAAATTCTCGGCTTGATCATTTAAAGCGATGAAGTTGAGGAAGCGGTTTCTCCAAACGGTGTATACGCCACGTAGCAAGATCGGTGGACGATTGTCATTTCCAAGCGTGTATGCATCCATTGTTGTTCTGTAGTAGAGTTGTTGAAGGATCTTCGTTAAGTGTCTTGAAGGTTTGAAGATGATGTAATATGCTTCACACGTGACAAAGTTCGTTAGTAGCGTTTGATTCGTAAAATAGTTCGAGAATTATTTTCGATTCAATATTTAAAGTTTGATCGAACATAATTTCGTCGAAAGTGAATATAATGTGTACTGTTCTTGTGCGAGAAAGTCTGTCAGCGAAATATTTTTCGAGCGAAAAAATTGCCCAAAATCGTTCGGTCGAGAAAAATTTCGGATCGTGAATTTATTTCGATCGTAAAGAAACAGTAGTTAGTAAGTTTCTCAACAAGTCAAAATAAATCTGTTGACTAGAAAAATTTCTCGCATGTAAATGATTTTTAGCTTGGTCAAACCTTTCGATCGTAAAGAAACAGTAGTTAGTAAGTTTCTCAACAAGTCAAAATAAATCTGTTGACTAGAAAAATTTCTCGCATGTAAATGATTTTTAGCTTGGTCAAACCTTAAAGGTCTGACCGAAAATGTTTGTCGAGAGAAAGTTTTTATGCATACAAAGTCATAATTGGTCTCTTTCAAAAAAGATTTTCGCTGAATAAAAAGATTTTCGCTGAATAACGCTCGAGAATGTTTCTAACTAAAATCATTTCTAGTGCTGACGATTCTAGCGCTGACTTCGTATTCTGACCGAGAAAAAAATTCTCGCGCCAAGTTTTTCGTTCGAGAAATTAATCTGATCGTAAAAATAGCGAGAAAAATTAGAACGATCGAGAAAAATCACAGAACACGATTAACACAGATTCAAGCAAAAGCAACGAATTAGACAGTGAAATTTCAGGTAATTGCGCGCAATCATTACTAACTACGCACGAGCGATTAAACACGTTATGAAGCAAAGTATGTCAAATTCAATCAAAATAAGAACGTGTTCTTTATGTTCTTCGCGAACAGTAAGTCACAGAATTGATTTAATCCAAAAAACGAAGTTCAAATCGCTACAGAACTGATCGCAATCATGATCTAACACTTAAACAAGCACAGAAACACCAGATTCAAGTCCATTAAGCACAGAATGATGCTATTGGATTGAAAATAATTTTTCGCGCCAAATTGTTCTTCGATGAACAGTACTAACAGTTTTCGATTCAAAACAGAACGAATCTGCTCTGATACCAATTGTTAGGTCCTACGATTAACAACTCTATGATGCTAGGCATGAATTCTAAGTAATTCGATGATAATGATGACATTAAGATTCGATCGAAAAACTTAAATGAAGAACAAGAGAGAGAATTCGAGTAGAGTGAGAAAGTTACTGTTGTTTCTCTCTCTAGAAATAGAATTGCAAGCCTTTCGGATCAATTTCGAAAACTTTCTCTACTGATTGTGATTGATTACAAAGTATTTATACCAAACACATTTGGTATAAATATCTATCTAGTCATAATCTACGGACCAATACAAATAAAGCCCAATTACAAGGACAACTAATGAAATCAATGCACAGTTAGAATTGATCTTCTATAAGAGGGTCTCAAACCTGAGATCTTCCGGAGCGTAAGTATGTACGATACGAAAGGGAAGACTTATGCCCGTATCGCTAAACGAGCAATCCTAGCTGAGCAGGCGGAGGTTAGAGTTGCAAAAGCTCAGGATGCCAAGCGGAGAACAGAAGGCAGCAAGGAGGAGGGAATCAGAAACTCCAGTTCTTTGGAAAGGCGCCAAACTTTCGCGGAAATCAACCAGGCCAACAGAATTGGAGGACAAGGCCGAATCAAGGATCGTTTAACATTCTAAACGACCCTCGGGTGCTGGAACTCAATACGACAGTGTGGACGCTATCATTCCGGTATGTGTTACGGGCCAAGACCAAACCAGACTCCACAATGTTTTCGGTGTGGGAAGATTGGACACTACACCAGAAACTGCAATGAGAATGTGCCCCAAATTCCAAACCAACCAATGACTCGACCCCCTCCGGTCCCAGCACGAGTTTTACTCTGACGAATGAGGTGGCCGAAGCAAATCCTTCTGTAGTGACGGGTACGTTGACTATCTGTGATGTGCCCATTTATGTGCTAATGGACTCTGGGGCCACACATTCGTTCGTGTCTGCCAAGTATGTGGAAAAGGTGGTAATCTCTTACCTTAACTGAATAACCACATGGGGATCCAACACACCTAACCAAGTGCTAAAAGGATGTTCCGTGAACGTTGAGGATAGAAATTTGAGCGTCGACCTGATTGTGATCCCAATGAATGACTATGATGTTATCATTGGAATGGATTGGCTTTCGAGATATGGAGCAATTATAGATTGTAACAAAAAGGTCATAAAATTTCAACTACCCGAGGAAGAGGTGTTCACTTTTTTGGGAAAAGCTACTCTGGATCGTCTTCCCTGAATCTCTGCGATGAAGGCTCAACGACTATTGAGATCTGGTTGTGAGTTCTATCTCGTATATGCGGTGAAGGCAGAGGAGTTACCTTAGCCAGAACTGAAAGACGTACCGATAGTCAATAAAGATCAGGGAGATAGATGTTCCTAAAACAGCGTTCAGTACGAGGTACGACCACTATGAGTTTTTGGTCATGCCCTTCGGACTAACTAACGCCCCAGCTGCATTCATGGATCTTATGAACCGGGTCTTCAAAGACTATCTCGATCGCTTTGTGATCGTGTTTATTGACGATATCCTGATTTATTCTAAGACGAAGGAAGAGCACGAAAATCATTTACGAATCGTCTTAGGAATTCTGCGAAAGAAACAACTCTACGCCAAATCAAGAAATGCGAATTTTGGCTCGAGCAAGTAGCTTTCTTGGGACACGTGATTTCTGGGAATGGAATCTCTGTGGACCCGAGTAAGATTGAGGCCATGAACAATTGGCCACGACCGACTACTCCGACCGAGGTTCGAAGGTTCCTAGGACTTGCAGGGTACTACCGTAAGTTCATAGCCGACTTCTCTAGTATCGCCTCGACTCTGATGAACTTGACTAGGAAGAACGTACCTTTCAAGTGGTCTGAAGCGTGCGAACAAAGCTTCCATGAACTGAAGAAGCGACTCACTTCTGCTCCCATTCTAACGATAACATCGGGAACGGGAGGATTCTCAGTCTATAGCGACGCTTCGAAGAACGGCCTAGGATGCGGGCTAATGCAAAATGGAAAGGTGATCGCATATGCTTCAAGACAGTTGAAATAATACGAGAAGAACTATCCGACTCACGACCTAGAGCTTGCAGCAATCGTGTTTGCCTTAAAGATATGGCTCCACTACCTCTACTGGGAAAGGCGTGAAATTTTCACTGACCATAAAAGCTTGAAGTACTTCTTCACCCAAAAGGAGTTAAACATGCGACAACAACGATGGATGGAGCTCGTAAAAGACTACGACTGCGTTATCAATTATCATCCGGGCAAAGCGAACGTAGTCGCATACGCGCTCAGTCGAAAGGCAATGAGCACAGAATTGCACAGACTTGGATTGGAGGTAGTTGAATTAGGTGAAGTTGAAGCAAAGCTAACGACATTAACCCTTCAGCCTTCGTTGCTAGAACGAATCAGGAAAGCACAAGACGAGGACGAATTTTATTTGAAGGTGAAAGATGCGTTACATGAGGACGTGCTGAGTGGCTTGCTCTGATCTTGATGGAATCTTTTCAAGATGTCCTTAATGTACTTAGTCTGACTGATGAAGAAATCGCTCAAGACATCGTACCAAGCACGCGGGGCTTGTTTTAGTCCGTAAAGATCCAATCGATAGACGTGATCGGGATGTTCTTGATCAACGAAGCCGTCAGGCTGAGCGACATAGACTTCTTCTTTAAGTATACCTTTGAGAAAGGCGGTTTTAACGTCCATTTAATAGACCTTGAAGTCCTTGTGAGCCGCATAAGCCAATAGTAGACGAATGGCTTCGATTCGGGCAACAGGAGCATACGTATCGTTATAGTCAATACCTTCCTATTGATTATATCCTTTTCAACTAATCATGCCTTGTTCCTAATCACTTCTCCATCTTCATTCTTTTTGTTCTTGAATACCCATTTCGTTCCGATGATAGTTTTGCCATGCGGGAGGGGTACTAATTTCCACACTTGAAGACGTTCGAATTGGTTAATTTCCTCTTGCATTGCAATTATCCAATCCGTAGAGCGTCTGCTACCTTAGTATGTTCGTTTTGGCTTAAGAAGCAGCTGAAAAGACCGTGTTGATGCCTTGTCCTTACTGCGTTTGGAAGATCGCCAATTATCTGATCAACAGGGTGGGCTTAGTACACTTGCGCTCATGTGGCAAGGCTGAAGAGACGCATCAGCCATTTGTGGATCTAGATTTCCAATAATTTCCGATTGTTCATTTGTGTGAGGAAGTTCCAAATCAGCATTTGGAGGGAGCGACTCTGATGATTCTTCCTCAACACTCATGACGGGTTCTTCATTATTCAGTTGCAAATCTGAATCGGGTGAGGTAGGGACAGTTGAAGAACTTGGTACATCGGCCTCGTCGAGTGTATGGTCGACGTTAGCTGGCGGATGTAATGGCTCAAAGAGAGAATCAAAGTCTTCTAACACAAGTCTCAGAGCTTCGTCTGACGATGTTTGCTGATTCGTTGCCATCTTCTGTTGGTTTTGTGCCAACACAACAGTGAATACGGGTTGTGAGGTGTTATCTTCAGAAGCCAACGGGTTGAGCACGAGTCCTGAACTGATTTGTTCAGAAGCCATCGGGTTAAGCACGGGTCCTGGACAGACTTGACCAGAAGCCATCTCCGCCACTTCGTGGAAAGTGACGTTGTGGCTTTTTTTGATTGTGTGGTTGGACTTGATATATATTCGGTACGCTTTCGAGGTTGAAGAATACCCGACGAAAGTCGCTTTGAATGCTTTAGGGTCGAACTTAGCACGTTGCTCTCGGTCGTTCGCCACAAAGCACTTGCACCCGAAGACTTTAAAGAATAAGAATGTTGGGTACTCTATTATTCACAATCTCGTACGGAGTCTTGTTGAACCTTTTGTGAACCACCGTCCTGTTTTGAGTAAAACAAGCGGTATTAACTACTTCAGCCCATAGAAAGTGTGGAAGTCCGGAATGAATCAGCATTGTCCGAGCTGTTTCCACTATGGTTCGGTTTTTCCTTTCAACGACCCCATTGTGTTTAGGTGTTTTTGCGGCTGAGAATTGTTGACTTATCCCAAGTTTCTGATAAAATTCACTGAGACGTCTGTTCTTGAACTCAGTGCCATTGTCTGTTCGAATGACTTGGATAGTCTGCTGCAGCAAGTTCTGAGTGGTGTTCACAAAATTAATGATCAAGTCACCGGTCTCATCTTTGGTTCGGAGGAACTTTGTCCAAGTGTAGCGAGAGTAGTCATCGACGATCACTAGCACGTACTTTCTTCCATTTATGCTTTGAGTCTGCATCGGCCCACGGAGATCCATGTGGATTAGTTCCAATGGTCGAGATGTAGACGCACTTTGCTTGACGTGATGGGATTCGCTTCATTTTTCCTAATTGGCATGCCGAACACTGATGCTCCCTTTGTAGTAGTATAGTTGGCAGACCATGAACCAACTTTTTCGTAGAAAGACGTTGGAGAGCTTTCATATTCAGATGAGACAGTCGTTGATGCCATAAGCTGTTCCTCTATAAATCAATCTGAGATATGAGGCATACAGCTTTCGAGGGCCGCACGGACGTCAGGCTGATCGTGTAAAGATTTGATTTTCGAAGTCCATAGAGGAGTTCTGTGTCCTGACTGTCCAAAATTCTGCACCGGTCAGCAGAAAAGACCACCTGGAACCCTTTGTCACAGAACTGGCCTATGCTGAACAAGTTATGGCGGAGGCCTTCGACGTATGAGACATCTTTTATAGTCAGATTCTTGAGAATGATATCCCCAAGACCTAGAATCGGGGTTGAATCGTTGTTCCCAAATCTGACTTTGCCATTTGGCTGGTCTTTGTAGTTGCTCAGCAGCTCTTGATTTCCCGTCATGTGTGTGGAGCAACCAGAGTCAAGGTACCACACATGATGGATCTGCAAAAACAAATTAGAGAGCTTTAGGTACCCATTTAAACATGGGTCCTCTCAGACTATCAGAATTTTTTGGTTCTGATATGGTTCCTAAATTATTACTTGAGGGAGTTTTGATAACCCGTTCAACTTTCGGAGAAGTGGGTTTGGGTTTGACCTCTTTAGGTGACTTGGCCTTTTCCGCTTTTGTCGTCCTAGCGTAGATTTAGGAACCCATTTGGGTTGAACCTTGCAGGAAAGGTTAATTTCAGCACGTACAAATGCTTTGCTAGGTTTGGTTGAGGAAAAGATCTTTTTCTTGATGTAATCTCCTAAGGTGCTTGGGGGATTTAATCTCGACGGGATACCTTAGGTGAGTACAAGCATGTACAACGCCATAAGCTTTCTTTATGGCTGGATCTTGTTTCCTACGAGTCTTCCTAGTGGCATTTGTTTCAGAATGATTAATTTTAATTTTTGAAGTAGAGCCTATTTCGAAGTTGTTGCTTCTAAAGGTGATCGGCTGAAGTGAACAAGTAGAAGCAACTATCTTAAACGTGGAAATAGCTCTTTTATTTCTACGAGTGTCTTTTATTGTAACAGAAGGAGCAACATGCTCGGAAACATTTAAATCTAGTGGCTCCTTCTTTATCTTAGTGCTAGACACTCTCGCCTTTGTTTTTAGTGCTGACTCTACGCTCCCTGTAGACGTGGGTAAAGTAAATTAGTCATAGCACTTCTAACAGAATTATTTTTACAATCGTTATTTTTCAAAGGCGATTTTTCAAATTTCACGCTTTTTGTAATAGCGTGAGAGGTAGTTTGGGAGGACGAGGAAGCCTTGAGATTTTCCATCTCCTTAAAGAATTTTTTCTTTTCAGCTTCGAAATTCTCTCGTTCTTTATCTAGTTTTGCCTGTGACTCCTCTATCTGTTTTATGATAGGGGGTTTGTAGAGAGAATTTTTATAACTAACAGCTTTAACTTCCTCGTGGTGTGTTTGAGAGTGAGGTGGTAGCACTTGAACTAAATTGCAGACAGGTGTTAGAGATTCTTTCCTATTTTTGTCTCTTTCATTTAGTTCTTTGTAGTCAAAGGGGATTTTTGGACTATGTGAGCCTTGTCTAATGGATGAATCGAAAGTATTTTCGTACGACGATTCAGTAAAATTTCTAAGAGAGGTTAGTCCTAAGCCCATATGTTTAGCATCGTATATTTCTTTCTTTTGTGAAACACATGGGTTAGTGAAACCTAAGCCATCCTTTGGATTATAGAAATAAACATCCTTTGGCTGATTTAGAAATATTGTTTGCTCGGATTGTCCCCTACGCGTAACTATATCGTCTAATTTCATTACCTTTGTATATAGTTTCTTGTGTTCCTCGCCTAGGAGAGCATAATTATTTTCCACCGTTAGTTGAATAGGCTTGACGGGCGTCTAGATCCTTACTAAGCTCACTAACCTTTGCGTTTGATGTTTCTAATTGAGCTTCTAAGTTAGTGATCTTAGAGGTAGCTTCAGTTATCCTACAATTTAAAATGGCTTTCTCGTTGAGATTTCTAACCAAGCAATTGTAGTTATTTGCTAGCCTATCTTCTATTCCTTCATCTTTTCGCTCTGTTGTCCTAGTTGAGGTTGACTAGTCTCTAAAATGTAGGCTCTTAGTAAGTTCATCTATTTTTGCACTAGAGCTCCTAAGTTCTAATTCGAGACTATTTATCTTCTCCTGTGATATCGCAAGTTTATCCTCTACTTCCTTAATACTTTTCTGCTCACGTTTCATGTTAACATATAGATTTTTATATGAATCTAACATGGTCAATAATGTGGAAGAAGAGACTATCTCTTCTGACGAAGTGGATGCGTTGTCGTCGTCCGTACGATTGGATGTTCCGGTGTCTGATTCATTGTCGAGACGGGCCATGAGAGCTAAATTCTATTCTTCAGAACCCGACGTGTCCTCGAGCCATTGGTCCTGTTCGGCCATGAGAGCTACTCCAGCTTCCTTCCGTTTCGTCAATTGGAGCTTCCTAGAGTAGTAGTTGGCATCTCTCTTCTTCGGAAGAGTGCACTCTCTGGCAAAATGACCTGACTTGCCACAGTTGAAGCATTTGTTAGCCTCTTTTGGGTTCTTGACTTCGGAGCTCTCTGGTGCACGTTCTTTGTTTTTAGGGCTTGTAGTCCGAAGTCGGTTGGCTGAGGTTGAAGACTTCTTCTTGAAGTACTTCTTGCTCATCATTTGTCCTATGAGAGCTAACTGCTTTCCTAGTGCTTTCAGATTTGGCTCAACGTCGGAGTCCGACTCTTCTTCCGACTCTGAAGGTGAAGGAGGCCTATCGGTCTTTTCCTTTCTTGATCTTGAGCTCCTCTTCTCCGAGACTAAGGCAATAGTGTCTTCGTTCTGTTTGCCTTTCCGCTCCTTGAGATCTCGCTTATATCATCCTCATGCTGTGCGAGATTGTCAAACACGGCATGCACATACAACTCCTCTAGATCTTTATTTTGTCGAATCTGAGTGGATATTTTCTTCCACTCCGCAGGCAGAGATGATAGAAATCTGATGTTTGTCTCTATGTTGGTCTTCGTGATCTCTATCTTCCTCATCTTGTTGAGAAGAGTGAGGTATCTATGGTAGATGTCGTATAGACTCTCCTCAGGCTTTGCTTTGAAGGAGTCGCAAGCGGTGAGAATGTTCGCCTTTTTGGCCTTTATGCCAACTTCCGTCCTCTGCATCATCCTATGCAGTTCATCCCACATTCCTTTAGCCGATGAAAGGCTATCAATTTGTCGGTATATGTCGTCGAGGATGCCCTGCATGAGGGTGTTCATGGCTACTAGATCAGCCTTAGCTCAAGCCCTCTCCCTCGATTGTGTACTCCCTAGGCTCCTTTAGTCGCCTAGATGCGGGAATTTGAGGAGTTGTCGTTTCGTCACCGGGGACATGTACCCAAACTGTGCGGGTCCCTCTTCTAGTGACTTCAGTAAATTCTCGGCTTGATCTTTTAGAGCGATGAAATTGAGGAAGTGGCTCATCCACACGGTATATTCGCCTCGTTGCAAAATCGGTGGACGGTTGTCATTTCCGAGCGTGTATGCATCCATTTTGTTTTGTAGTTGAGTTGTTGAAGAATCTTCGTTAAGTGTTTTGAATGTTTGAAGATGATGTAATGTGCTTCACAAGTGGCATAATTCGTTAGTAGCGTTTGATTCGAAAAATAGATTGAGAATTATTTTCAATTCAATCTTTAAAGTTTGATAAAAAAATAATTTCGTTGAAATAGAATATAGTGTGTACTGTTTACGTGCGAGATAGTTTGTCAGTGAAATATTTTTCGAGCGAAATAAATTGCCCAAAATCGTTCAGTCGAGAAAAATTTCCCGGATTGTGAATTTATTTCGATCGTAAAGAAACAGTACGTTAGTATGTTTCTCGACAAGTCAAAATAAATCGGTTGAGTGGAAAAGTTTCTCGCGTGTAAATGATTTTAGCTTGGTCAAACTTTAATTGTCTGACCGAAAATGTTTCTCGAGAGAGAGTTTTTACGCGTGCAAAGTCAAAATTGGTCTCCGTCGGAAAAGATTTTCGCTGAATAATGCTCGAGAAATATTTCTAACTAAAATCGTTTCTAGTGTTGACGATTTTAGCACCGACTTCGTATTCTGACAGAGAAAAATTATCGCGCCAAGTCTTTCGATCGAGAAATTAATCCGATCGCAAAACCTATCGAGAAAAATTAGAACGATCAAGAAAAATTACAGAGTACAATTATCACAGATTCAAGCCTTTCAGGTAATTTCTCGCAATCGATTACTAACTACGCACGAACACGCAATTAAACATGTTATGAAGCACAATATGTCGAATTTGATCAAAATCAGGACGTCTTCTTCATGTTCTACGCAAACAGTAACTACGAAATCGATTTAATCCAAACACGAAGTTCAAACAACTACGGATTTGATCGCAATCAACATTTGACACTTAAACGAGCACAGAAACATCACATTCAAGTCAATTAGGCACAGAATTATGCTATTGGATAGAAAACAGATTTCGCGCCAAACTGTTCTTCGATGAACAGTGAACATAATTAAATTTTCGATCCAAATCTAACAATTTTTTATTCAAAACAGAACGAATCTGCTCTGATACCAATTATTAGGTCCTACGATTAACAGCTCTAAGATCCTAGGCAAGAATTCAAAGTAATTCGACGATAATGATAATCAATAAGATTCGATCGAAAAAACTCATTTGAAGAACGAGAGAGAGAATTCGATTAGAGTGAGTAAGTTACTGTTGTTTCTCTCTCTATAAATTGAATTGCAAGCCTTTCGTATGGATCCTCTAATTTTCTGTAGTAAGCACAACGTTTTTACAACTATTTATACCAAACAAACTTGGTATAAATATCAAACTAGTCCTAAACTATGGACTAATACAAATAAAGCCCCAATTACAAGAAAAACTAATGTATCAAGCACAATTTTAAATCAATACTCTGCACATCTCAATTTCAAAGACCTTAACAAACTGCGATCAGAAAATTTGGTCAAAGGACTTTCCTCGTTCAGATATCACAAAGAGCATCTCTGCTCGGCGTGTGAAATGGGAAAGATAAGGAAAGCATCCCACCGGACCAAACATATACCCCAACCTCCAAACCCCTCGAACTCAATGGATATGTGTGGACCTGTGCGCACTCAGACCATCAATGGGCGAAGATATGTGTTGGTTATTGTAGATGATTTTTCGCGCTACACATGGACCAAATTTCTCAGAACCAAGGACGAAACCCCAGGTCTAACCATTGAGTTTATCAAAACCGTACAAAACCCAACTAAGTGTACAATCATCAGAACTGACAATGGGACCGAATTCAAGAACAAAAAGCTCAGTGATTTCTATGCTTCATTTGGAATCACCCAGCAGTTCGCAGCAGCAAAAACACCCCAACAAAACGGTGTAGTTGAGCGCAAAAACAGAACCTTAGTTGAAGCAACTCAAACACTCCTTATTCACTTTGGATTACCTGACTTCTTGCTGAAGCAATGAACACAACTTGCTTCACTCAAAATCGTGTCTCCCTCTACAAGAGTTTCAATAGGACTCCGTACAAGTTGATCAATCACAGAGTGCCAGACATCTCTTTACTGAGAGTCTTTGGATGCAAGTGGTACGTGGCCAACGATCGTGAAGACAGAGGCATACTCGACCCAAAAGCGTTTGAAAGGATAGGTGGGATACTCGACAACCTCCAAAGCTATCGAGTATACCTCAAGGAGAAAAGATCGGTTATGGAAAGCACTAACGTGACATTTGATGAAGTAGACCGAGTGTTTCTGCACAAATCAGTCCAGAACCCGGACTTCTACGAGAATTAATGAAAGATCAACTAAGCACCTCTTCCGTGAGCGAACCTTCGAATTCCAATACCGTGAGTACCATGGAACTCGATCTCTTATACGAGGATCTCTTCTCTAGATCGTCACCACCCACTGCTCCAACAACTTATGTAGCACCAGGCAATGGTGATTCTGCAAAGCATAGCAACGAAAATTCTCCTCCTATGTTGGAAAATCTCCACATTGATGATGACAGTGAAGTTCCAACTGATAATGAGATCATCTTCAGCTCAGCCGCAGAAACACCTCAGCCCACTGATTCGACAATAGAAATTTCTACAGGAGAGTCAATACTACCTCAACATGGAGAAGCTACGGAAGATCAGGCTGTTCAAAGTGCAGAAGCAATGGGGGATACCAATGTAGCAGAACCATCACAACCTCATACAAGAAAGTGGATCCCGACACACCCAAACTCACAAATAATTGGCGATCCCTCCACTGGCGTAACAACTCGAGCGCCAACGATAAATGAAAGCCTTTACTCCTGCTTTCCCAGTCAAAAGGAGCCCAGCAAAGTAGCTGAAGCCCTCGCTGATCCAGATTGGATAATCGCAATGTAGGAGGAAATCAATCAGTTTGAAGGGCTGGAGGTCTGGAACATGGAGCCAAGACCGGCTGGGAAAACTATCATAGGTAATAAATGGGCTTTTAAGAACAAAAAGGACGAGCAAGGAGTTGTAATACGGAATAAAGCTAGGCTGGTAGCAAAAGGATATAATCAACAGGAAGGAATCGATTATGATGAGACTTATGCTCCAGTCGCAAGAATTGAAGCCATCAGGATTTTCTTAGCTTTCGCTGCACACAAGAACTTCACAGTCTACCAGATGGATGTCAAAACTGCATTTCTCAACGGAATTCTGAAGGAAGAAGATTTTTTATCTCAGCCTGAAGGTTTTGTGAGCGAACAATTCCCAGACCACGTCTACAGCCTCGATAAAGCTCTATATGGACTTAAACAAGCTCCCAGAGCCTGGTACGAGGTCCTCTCAGATTTTTTCTCATCTTTTCCGTCACAAAAGGGAAGATCGACACTACTCTGTTCATCAAGAAGGTCGGTTCTGACATTATGTTAGTACAGATTTATGTTGACAACATCATCTTTGGCTCGACGGACGCAAGAATGTGCAGGAACTTTGGAGATCTAATGAAGCAGAAATTCGAAATGAGTATGATGGGAGAACTAAGCTTCTTCTTAGGCCTCCAAGTTAAGCAGCTTCGCGATGGAATCTTCATCAGTCAATCCTAGTACATTCACGACATGCTGAAGAAGTACAACTTGGACAACTCCAATCCTGCTAGTACTCCCATGTCCACTTCATGCAAGCTTGATGCAGATTCATCAAGAAAATCTGTTAACCAAACGATTTATCGAGGCATGATAGGATCTCTGCTCTATCTCGCGTCCAGTCGACCTGACATAATGTTCGCCACGTATCTCTGCGCTCGCTTTCAAGCTGATCCAAAGGAGTCTCATATGCTCGCCGTCAAAAGAATCTTCAAATACCTTAAGGGAACTCCCAACCTAGGTCTATGGTACCCGATGGACTCAAACTTCGAACTCATAGGATACACAGATGCAGATTACGCGGGATGCAAGCTGGATAGGAAGAGCACCTCAGGAGCCGCTCAATTTCTCGGAGGTAAACTCGTAAGCTGGTCGTCTCAAAAACAATATTTTGTCTCAACTTCTACAGCAGAGGCAGAATATGTCGCTGCTGCGAGTTGTTGTTCACAAATTTCGTGGATGAGAACCCAGCTACGAGACTTTGGCATATCATTAAATCGTATTCCCATCTTTAGTGACTCCAAAAGTGCAATAGCTATAACTAGCAATCCCGTACATCACTTCCGCACAAAACATATATATATTAAATATCACTTTATCAAGGTACATGTAGAACAGGGCACAATCGAAATGCATTTTGTTCACACGGACCTTCAACTTGCTGATTTATTCACTAAAGTATTGGATGAAAAGCGATTCCAATTCTTGGTGTCTAGGTTAGGGATGTTGAACCGTAAGACATGATCGATTGTCCCTACATGAACCATGTATTGTGTAAATAGGTCATTTAATTTTCTCCCTATGTTTTCTTGTGTGCGTCGGAGAAATTGAATATTATCTGGGGGGTCTTGAAAAAAAATTTGCACAAATTAGGGGAAGTCTTTGAGCATTTTGCACAAATTAACGGGGAGTTTATATGATTTTTCTTCAATCTTTCTTCAAAATCGATCTCTAGGGTCTTGATATAGAAATTTTCATTACTTTTTAAAATCAAAATCTCTTAAACGGCGAAACTCAAAATTGATTGAAACTGAAATACACGAAAGCTTTAAAATTATTTCGGCGAAACTGTGTATCACCCGAAACTCAATTTGAATCGATCGAAACTAACATTTTATAAAGGCTCGTAATTTTCCACGGCGAAACTGATCATCGCCCAAAACTGATTAGAATCGATCGAAATCAACATTTTCTAAAAGCCCTCATAATTCTACTCGGCGAAACTGAGAATCGCCCGAAACTACTTCCGATCGAAACTCATGCTATATATATAGTGTTTCGCCCGAAAGTCACTCATTTCTCATCGATTATCCCGATTTACTCCCAAGTTCTCTCTGCAATGACACTCGAATCTCGTCACCATCACACACTAATCCTGCATTTTTCACGATATTTTGAAGTTCAACACTCACTATCGGTAAGATAAACATATAATCTGCAAGTTTCAATTGATGTCGTTCTTATTTTTGCAGGATTCACATATTAGGGTTTGAATAAATTCACTCGAATCGCACCAGATTGCGTTTCGACTGTACTTCATTCGCCCGAATGACGCAAATCGCCTGAAACTCTTTCCGAACTTAATTTCAAATTTCAATCGACCAATTCATTTTACTACAGATCTTGACTTTCGCCTGAAACTGAGTTAAAATTAACAATTTTTTACTTTTGCCCGAAACTGAGCTAAATTTACACAATGCTTTACTTCGCCCGAAACTGAAATATAACTACACGTTGATTTGAATCACCCGATTCAATATTTTACCCGAAACTGAGTTACAACAATATTGAAAATCAGATCGCCCGATTGAAGACATCGCCGATTGATTGTTCAATTTCTCATTCTTGAATCGGCCGATCCAAACTAAATGTACTTGTCAAATTTTTCTAAGTCCTAAATGGTCACGACATTTGATATTATAATGGACTTGTCAATATTATTTTGCGGGAACCTTATTGTTAAGTACTACAACATTTGATATTTTCTCCTAACCTTTTGATTTTATCTTACAGAATTATCAAAATGGTGCGAGCAATTGATGATGTTTTTGCTTCAAAGGACTGGCACAAAGAATAGCTAACAACGTACAACTTGACTTTGCTAACACATCTTGCCCAGATCCAATCATTATCAAAATCCTAGACAATCACCCTTTGAAAACCGCCCTCAATATCACCGAGTGCATCCCTGAAGAGTACGTAACAATTCTGGGTCACTCTTCAAAACCCGACTGATAACCCAAAAACCACCCGTCTCTCCGCCAAAATCGACAATACTATTCTTTGCAACCTACTAAACCTCCCATACTCACTTTTCTATGATGCCCATCCCTCTAACGACGACCTCATCAGAGACTACCTCATCAGAGACTTCCTATTCATGGGCCACAAGCCTAACGCCCAAAATTCCATTCACCTCCTCGACTTCACAGTAAAAGATATTCCCGGAGCTTGGCGGACCCTCTTCCTAATCGTCAACAACGTCTTTCCCCGAAGCATGTTGGATCCGATAGGTGCAACCGCAATATTATTCTGGTCTGCCACGGCATCGTCTTCAACAAAAGTTATGATGTCGCCCAACTGCTCTGCACGGACATGGTTGACCAACTAAGAAGACAAGGTATAGGATCAACAAAGAGAGTCCTTCCTTAATTACGGTGGCTCCCTGTCATCGTCCAAAGCTCACCAAAATACAATCAACAAAAAGCAAGCTCGATCAAGAGGCCATGATCTTACCAGATTATCTCCTTCAACTCCTCAATCCAATTGACCCCATGCTCCTAAAATACCTTCGAGCAAACAACCTCGAAGACGATCCCATGGTTCAACACATCCCAGTTGAACCAAACCCAGGGATAAGGCAACCCTCACAACCAATATAGGTCTAGGAAGCTCCTCCTCCCCAAAACAAAAACAAAAGAGAAAATCAAAAGGGGATGACGGAAGCAGTAAACAGGAACGTCATACAAAACATAAACACGACTGGCTTCCTCAGTCCTCCAGTCCACAAATAAGTCGGACCGAGCCAATAGGTGCAGGGGATGACTTTGTCTTCCCCCAGTAGAAGTCGCGACATCGGGTCCAATCACGCAAACCACCCTACCTAGCCACTCAATCATCTCCCAACAGATGATTATTTCAGATATACATGAGGAGCCACGTCAACCATCACCACCTTGCTAGGAGGAGGTCAATGTTGTAACAAGCAGTGTTCAGCCTCAGACTGCACTTTCATTGATCACGACAAGTCTAGTGCCCTCACCCCGCATAATATTTCCCTGTTCTAGGACACATACACATGTTTCCCACAAGCCAAAGCAGCCCGTCGATCTCTATCATGTCTCACACCCACAAGCCATACAAGTCCTTCGATATCCCCATCCTCTCCCATCCTATCCCTTCAGACTGACAATCAAATCCCACAAACTGAAGAATTGTACAATCCACACGATGCTGTGGAAAACTACATCTTCAACTAAGATTGGATAACAAAACTAATGATCCGGACATGGCTAGAGGCTTGATAGAAAATACCAGATACTTCTTGATAAAGGGAAACGTGACGACCTAGCCCTAATCGGTGACGATGAACTCGAGGAAGGTGAAGACTACGAAGCAGAGTATCCAGAACTTCCTGAGTCCAACGCACCGTCCTTGATGAGGAATGCCCACCAATGAAGTCGAAGATAGAAGAAGAGCTGAAATTTCCGTGGGAAAACACCAAGGTGATTGCTCCATTTCAAGAAGAAATTCGAAGGAGAATCTGGAGGAAGGAGGATAGGATCAAGAAGCTGGACGAAGAAGCTTAGAGGACTTAGTCATCTTCCAAGACCAAAACCAGTACAATACTTTCTATCTCTTCGCCAAATTCGGATGCTCAGATGTAAAGGATGTGAGGTAGATACTCTCAGAAGAGAAGAGGCGAAGACCCAGAATTAGAGAAATTCTGGGAGTTCGTAAAGAGAAATTTGCAGACATAGACATGCCTATCTACATGGTACGATGAGAAGATGAAGCATACGAAGAACTGAATGAAGCCGACCTCGCCTACATCAGAGGTGAGGATGTTGAACAAATAGCGAGAGACTATAGAACACTTGGAGTACTCAAGACTGCAGAACTCAGACTAGGGTGCAACGCACTGGAAAGATTCATTATGCGCCAAGTCAAGTTCAATGCAACTCATGATCTTCAAATGGCGGTAGAGAGTAACATGAAGAAGGTGAATATCATGAAGCCATCCTTCGAGATCCCAGATCCAAGTTTTGGTGAAGGCCACATCATAAATGAAGACGTCGATCCATCAATTGTCTACATCAACTTCAAAGGAGAGAAAAGGCTTATGAAGACATCAGAGGTTCACAAGTTCAGCGACGAAACCCTCCTGCTCATTCGAAAGAAACTCAGAAGCATTCTCGAGTAGCTAAGACACGAAGAATACGAAGTTCAAGGAAAATACACGAGCTAATCGAGATCATCTCTGGGAAAATATCTTTTCGAAGAAGGTTAGGACTCAGGAAGTCTCCTTACAATCTGATGAAACCCAAGAAAAAGAAGACTCAAAGGACGCCAAAGCGAAAAGGATGCTAAGGGGGAGATTGTTAAGAATATTTAGTAGCATCCTTTAGTTATTGTAATATTGGGTTTATATGTTATTATTTAAAGGGTTGTAGTAGTTTGGGGTAACAAGTGATATTTTGTATAAGTTACGTGATTCGGCTTTAATATACCAAATACGTGTGGTATATAAAGCCCAAACTTACCCTAATTAGGGTTATCAAAAGAATTCCAAAAGTAAGCCACCTTGTACTTTTCTTTATAAAAACACACAAGTACACACACTCAAGGTGTTCTTCACGTTTTAAGCATATCAAGTTTTCTTTTGATCATTGTTTGGTAGTAAAAGGACCAATAAATACACTAAGAACTATTTCGATGTAGGGGTGGATAGACATTCTCATCAATCTCTCAAAATTGACTCATACATGAATTGTGTTGTGCAAGTATATAACTGATTGAATGGGGATGAGTTAAAAAAAGTGGGAAAACAACAATTGAAACGGACCCGCAGCTATAAATTTCTGGGTCCGCCCTGTACTTAACGATATATGATCTCCATGCATGTTAGTTTTGATACACAACTTTGTAGGATCTGTGTAACTAGGTTGCATGCATGATATCAAAAGAGACTTTTATGATATGAACTAGGTTATATGCATGCTAGTCTATTTCGTGATTAAGTGAGATCACCCGTTCGACGATATACTAAGTGTGACGACCCTAACTTTTTAATAATATTAAATGGTAGATTTCCCAACGAAAGCTGCGAAAGATCCATTTTACAATAACTTTTCTTCACATAAAATATGATACATTAAATGCCGGTTTACGGATTCAACATAACACAAAGTTTTCTGCCACATAATATTAAAAGCACACGATTTATAGCCCTACACTCAAAAGTACGTGGAGTCACCGCCATCAGCTCGCCTCAGTCGCGAGGTATCTCGACGGCCGACTCGGTTATACCTACAACACGTAAACACTTAACAATTACCGGTAGATGAAAATATGCATGAATGCACGTGCACTCAATCCCCATCTCAGAGTTACTCACAATAAATGCACGCTCGACTTTTCCTCTCTTTTCTCCTATCATGACTCCAGCCAACACATAAGGGCACTAGGCTATACTACGCACCACGCGCGCACAAAATATAACTGGTCGCTCACGCCAGTAATCAAGAGGTAGCCTATGCTGGTAGCATACCTGGTCGCTCACGCTAGGCCGCCCCTACCAGGTCGCTCCCTCCGCTGATAACTGATGATTTGCATCTGATATTGCACTCCTATGCATCCGAGTAGATGAGTCGCTCACGCCATCTCCCATCCGATGGGTTGCACCTCAGACTGCATTCCCATGCATCTGAGTAGACGAGTCCTCAAGCCCGTCTCCCGTTTGGTGCACTAGTACTAACTTCAAACTCTTCTATAAGTCAACAAGAAAAATTGGTCACATACTACCCCGCTCATCGACACTTTAAAGTGTAGCCGTGTCAACACGGTCATCACTCCTCATACTGATATGACATGCATATGTTGTGCACGTGAAATGCATCTGCCAAAACTATTTGACATAAAATATAGTCAATGTCCAAATCAAGCCCCAAAAACAATAATAAACCGAAAACTTCCAAACACCCGAAAATATTAATCTACCTGAAATGTTTCAATACTCAAATTCCTTAAAATCAGAAAACACATTTATATCGATAACCTTAAATTGTTGAAAACATTCAATAATATTTTCCCCTTTTAACACATCTCCGAACCTTATGTAATCACATATACAAAGATTTAAACCCCAAAAACCTATGTTCAAGAACACAAGTTGTCCTACCTCACGTCCGAAGTTGGGTATTCACCTACCACACGTCCGAAGTTGTCCTAGTGCTCTTGACTGATGTTCCTATGCCTAACAAGATGACGACTTATGTTTAAGATTAAACGCGAAGTTTCCTTCAGTAAAATATCCAGATTAGCAACAGCTACTTCAATTGATCATAGAGAATCGTAGGACTATCCGATCGATATGTTTTTGGTGGCTATGAATATGTTAGGAACTCAGATGTCGATAGAAACCAGTTTCAAAGAAATCGAAATAGATGGGTCAAAATTTAGGAATACTACAACCGTGACAGCAAATTTTTCCAAGAAAAACAGCTTCACGCTGTCAACTTAAAAAATTCATATATGATAAAAGATCAGATTGAACAGAATCTAGTGGCTATGAACATGTAAGCAAGCCAGCTTTCAAGGGAGACCAGTTTCGAATAAATCGGAGCAGCCTAGAAGGGTCAAAACTGAGAAATACAGCAGTTGCGCCAGTAGTTTTTCCAAAACAGCAGATAAAATTTCAAAGGGTTTTTTATTTAAATAATGTGAAAAAAATAATATTTAATGAATTAGGGTTGTTTTTGGAATATTTAACAAAATGGGGAATTTTGCGGTTAATACCAGCAACGTCGCCCCCATTAGGGGCGATGCTCTCTTTTCAAGATTATTTTTTTATTTTATTAGCTTCACCCCCATTAGGGGCGATGTTATTTTAATTTTTAAGTTATTTTATATATTATATAACCCACCAATCATTAAATCAACGTTATTTCATGTGATTTACATAATAAAATCACTAAACGCATTTAATTTATTGTTTGTTTCATGACGATTATGATATGCATATCTTATATTTTTTTATATTCAATTTTTTTTTATTTTACAAATAAAAATAGTAAATTGGAATAAATTTAAAAAACAATTAAATATTTCCATTATTCGAAAAATATAAGATACGCATGTCATTTTTTAATCGCTGCGAAACAAACAATAAATTAGAGGCGTTTATTAATTTTTATCATGTAAATCACACGAGCGTCGCGCCTGATCGTTATTTCACGTGATTTCAAATTAATGTCGCCCCCTCATCATTATTTCATGTGATTTAGAAATGATTGTTGCCAACTCATCGCCCTTCAGGGCCTCAACGACGCTGATTTAGAAATTCAATGCTACGCTCATGTGATTTACATAATAAAAGTTACTAAACGCATCTAATTCATTGTTTGTTTCACGACGATTAAAAATATATGCATATCTTATATTTTTCGAATATTGGAAATATTTAATTGTTTTCTAAATTTATTACAATTTAACTATTTTTTTAATTTATAAAAAAATTTGAATATCGAAAAATATAAGATATGCATATCATTTTTATCGTCGTGAAACAAACATAAATTAGATGCGTTTATTGATTTTTATTATGTAAATCACATGAAATAACGATGATTTTATGATTTTGTGGATTATATAATTAATAATATAAAATAACTTAAAAAAAAGAAAGAGAAGGTCGCTAATGGGGCGACTAAAAAAACAAAAAAAAGACGTCCCCCCTAATGGGGGCGACGTTAATAAAATAAAATAAAATCCTAAGAAGAGAGCATCGCCCCTAATGGGGGTGACGTCGCTGGTATTTACCGTGAAATACCCTATTTTATTAAATCTTCCAAAAACAACCCTAGTTCATTAAATATTATTTGTTTTCACATTATATATGTTGACCTCTTTGGTCTATGAGCGTTAGAGAGTTTTGATGAACTGTGTAATTGAGTGATGTTAGGTCTATAAATTAAGCAATTCGATATTTGATCAATATAATGTCTAAGTACATGATAATATTCGACCATACATTAATTATGAGCTATAAATTGGTTAATTGAATATTTGATTGACATGTGATTCCGTGATTATTGGTTAGTCGATCGACGATTACCCAAATCACGTCGTGCCCTTTCACATTCTTTGTCAAACCGACAACGACATCCATTGTTGTATTATCTCACTTCCATTCCAGGTCAAGCATTGACACAAACACTGCTATATCCTCTTCATTCCTGGCCACCAGTAGATTATCCGTTTTTTGTTAGACGGGTCATCTGCGACTTACGTTGTGAAAATCCGTCAATAATTACGATAGAAAGTGAGGGTCGCTATAGGTTGTATGAGAGCTTCGGATACATATTCTGTAGAGTATCCATGTACGGTTGGTCAAAAGCATGGAGAATCAACCTTGCCTATGAGTTTTACGGTACGATGAATATTTGCCTACAATAATATATTTGCTTACGTGGCTACTTGTAGATAATATGAATAAAATGCCGAAAACTCGTGGAGAATACGTAGGCAGTTCGAGTTGCAGGGACGAACCTCGGTCCCCGGTACATGAACGCGACTCCACGATAATGAGGCTTACTGAACCGATCAAACGATAGTCGGATCAGATTAATGCTCTTATCCAGCTCAAGCTCCCTCCACACACCAACCGTCTCCTCAGCCTGAACACATAGAGATCATAGGGGAACGGTTCCGAAAATTAAACCATACTACCTTTGAGGACGCCATTGACCCCACTATGGCTGACGACTGGTTGCGCATAGTCGAAGATATGTTCCTGTACGGTCGGGTCCCAGAGAATGAACAAGTGTTGTGCCCAATTTCCATGATCCGAGGGAACACTTGGTTTTGGTGGGACACCATCAAAATCTTAGAGGACCCAACGACTGTGGCGACCCTCACTTTCTAATACTGATTAGGTACAGATTGTCGCAACGTAGTCGCGGAAGACCCGTCTAATTTAAAACTTAATCTAAAATAAAATATATTATACCAAAATATTCGTCTACATTACCGTGTACACGGGCCGTGGCCCCAATATGACAAAATATCAAAATCCTAACGTCGCTCCACAGGTCGCATCCATGTACAGCCCCGCCCTCAAAAGTCCGTGGAGCACCGCCGTCAGCCTGCCTTAGCCGCGACGCGCACCAGCGTCGGGCTCAGTACCAACAACACGTAAACCCTTAGCTATTTGCCCAGTAGGTGAAATATGCGTGAATGCAACGTGCGCTCGATCCCATCCCATACCCCTCACGACATGCACGCTCGACTCGTCTCACGACCTATCACGTCCCACGACTCCCTGTGTCTCGACAATACATGTATTCGGGTATCCTACTCAGGTCTCTCACGTTAGAAGGAGAATGCTCCATTTGCCACAGCTCCTTGTATGCATCCCCAGAATTGCTGGAGATAGACCATTGGCACAGAGGCGGTGATCGTCAATGCGTGCCAGATGGGGTGGCCTCGCAGGATAGAGATAATGATCTCGTCCGGACACCGAAAGGTGCTCAAATCGAGCTGGAAATTTGTATCCTGGACCTTCAGATACAAGTTGTGGTCGTATATGTGATTGTATCGAGGGTAGCGATCCATATGAAAAACTAAAGAGATATAAAAGTTCATTAGCTCATAATTTTGATTTTAGTCGAAAATGGATAAATTTCAGCAAACTATAATATTTGTATCAAGTCATGACATGGTTGATGAATTTTGAATTGAAATTGTATAATATGCATATAGGATACTTGATTTTAACAAATGTAATATGATTGTAATTTCGAATTAAAGATGTAACTCGTGAAAAAGAGTTCGAAATTTTCTAAGTGTTTAATCGCGGGTAATGTCACTGTTCATGCCGAGAAATTTTTCGCTCGATAAATTTGATTTTCAAATTGACTTCCTATGCATTGATTTCAATTGTAATAACTCCGGTCAATTTTGCAATCGAGAAAATTTTACTCTCTAATGTTTACTACAGTGTAAAGGACTTTAAAAAAAACTTCTAAGTGATGAAGTTGGAATCATGAGACTGTAGCCGATCAATTTTACGATCGAGAAAAATTCCGCGTAAATTTACGATCGAGAAATTATTTCTCAGGTAAATTTACTACCGAAAATTTTCCTCGATTGAATACAATTTTTCGATTTGAATTTGTCGAGCGGTACGTGATTTTCGATTCTAAGTAAAATTTTTCGCTGCGATATTTTTCTATCGAGAAATTAGTCAACAAGAAAAAGTCAATCGTCGAGAAATTTTCAATCAATTAAACCCTAAGCAGCGAATTTTTCGATCGAAAAATTAAGCGTTGAAAAATTAATTTTTCGCTGCTAAATTTTTGCGACCGAAATAAAATCAAATCGAAAGTTCTATTTTGCGATAGTAAGTTTTGCGCTCGATCTAATTTGCGTCTAAATTGTCTATTCAGTGCTTAAGTTTTTCGCTTACAAAAAAATCCTAGTTAGATTTCTCGACGATTAGTGATTTGTCGATCAAAATCTTCCTTCTTAGCGACTAAGTCAGAGTTTATCGATCGATAACTTAATTCGACTCAAACAGTATCTCAATTTAATCGAAATTCAATTAAGACTGTTTGCGATCGACAAAGTTCTTCGATGGCTTCAAACATGCAAATGCCCAGTTTTATCTAAACTCAAAACAGAGTCAAAGATGCAGATTTTCCGAAGATTCACACTACCAGATTCATAAAGAACATCGAAACTTTCTTAAGTGCAGGCATTAATCTCAGATAAAACTCAAATCATGCCTAAATCACTGTAAAATAGTATACGATTTTCTCAGTTTTGAAAAACAGTCGAGAATCTAATCTTAATCATGCAAATAACTACAAAATACAGATGCTAACGAAGTTAAATCACACGCAAATGTCAAAAGAATCTCATTTCTACCTTAAACAGACAAGTTGGTGTTTGAAAATCGAAAGATTTTTGAGAATTTGAACTGTCTGTGAAAGTTATTCGCGAGAGAATTTTTTTGCGATTTAGGGTTGCTTGAGAAAAAGTTTTTCGACTGTAAAAAAGGTGAACTTTTACTAATTTGCTGTAAGTCAATGTTGGGTTTGCGATTTGACATTTTGCGATTAAATGGATCAGGCCCATTAATATTTGCGCTCGATAAATTTGTGATACGAAACTTGCTCTTCAATTCAATTTTTCGATCGCAAATTATCGCGGCCAATAAAAATCGTTCCCAACACTGTTTACGATCGAGAAACTTAAGATCGCAAATTAATTCGTATATTCATTTTCATGATAGTAAGTACTTCTAAACTTTTCAGATTGACCCTTATTTCAAATAGGATCACATTTGTAAAGCTCCCCCCTGAGAATTAAAATAAATGCAATTAACTCCCTGTATTTTCTGTGTAGTAACGTCTAGCTTCCCTGGCAGAGAAAAAAATCTGTACCACTTAGAAAGAAAAACGTTAGAAATCATGGAGTTAATTTGGTCTGTGACTAGCTCCTTTCCTTGTAGTGTCGACGTTTCACTCAATTTTGTTTGAAGGAATCTGAAACGCTTAGAGAAAAACGTCAAGAATATTTGGAGCTAATGCACGATTTTTATATTTGCTCCCCCTCAAATAATGCGCAAAAATTGTCTTAACATGCAAGTATATGAAATCAATTCAAGTCATGAGCATATAACACACAATTTTATCCAGTAAGCACATATACATGGTCCCCAAAACATGTACTTAAGATATTGCGTGAGGGTAAGAGCAGTGAAAAATTTATTGCATTTAAACAATTTAGTATCAATGCAATCTAAAATTACATTTAGAATGTGCGATAACAAAATAAATTCGCATTTATTCAATTCAACGCATATGAAACATAAAATTTCGTATCAGAATGTGCGATAATCCTTTTTTGCATATTACTATTATAGTAGTATGGGGTCAGATTATTTGCGTCACACCTAAAATTTTACGAGACATTTGAAAAAAAATGCCATCAAGTCATGTCGTCAAACTAAAGTCCTAAGTTCATAGACTCTAACTAGGTTCGCTCTTGCACTCAATAATTTCAAACTTGGGATTTTTATATTTATATCGCTCAAGTCAACACAACCAATTTTAAGTCAACTTACCTGTGATCGAGGCATTTTTAAATCATTTCACCTAAGCGAGAGACTGTCGATCGGAATCAAAGGGTTGTAAGGGTTATTGTTTGGTTAGGACTTAGAAGGGAAGGAATTTAGAGGAAAGTGAGCTTATCTCTTCGTCATCTTCCATTTCTATGTCCGTCTCCTTTTTTTCTCGGCGTCTTTCATCTCTCAATCTTTTCTCCCTCTTTTTCTTTTAAGAATTATCCCTTTTTATGCTATGCTAAAGCTGAAGCTCCGCTTCTCCACGAGGCTACAGGAGATTATCGTAGGCGAAGTTCTTCTTGGTGGTTCTCGGGCCGATGCCATGCTCCTCTCTCTTAATCCCTAGAGAGGTTTCACAGATTATCTTTTTGGAGAAGTTCACAGTTAAGGAATTCTTACCCAAGGCTGCGCTCCTCTTCTCGTTTCCCGATATAAGACCGGATTATCGTTGGAGAAGTTCACTTCGTGGTGCTCCTCTTTCCAGTCGTTCTGACGAGCGTGTGAGATTATCGTTGGAGAAGTTCACTGCAGGATCCATGCCACCGTCTAAAAGGTAGTCGGAAGGCAGGTTCCTTTGGTCTGATTGCGCGTTGAGCAATGCCTTCTTTTGTCATCGTCCTCCTTATTTTCTCCCCCTCATTTTCTCGTTTGAACAACCATCCGAAGAGTATATAAGACGGTTGAAGGCTAGGAATGGGATTCAAAGGAAGAAAGGGCATCGGCACAAGGCATAAAGTGGATGACTTAAGGGCTAATGGGAGGAAAAAAAATTTTTACAAGGCCAAGTGAGGAATAACCTAAGCGCCCTTATCATTTCCTAACGATCTAAGGCAAGGTGAGTATGAAGCCAAGTATCACTAGTTAAGACAAGCAATTAATGTGTGACTCACACGAGAAATAGATCCAAAGAAAGGAAAAACAAGGCTTGAATCTCACATATGTATAGTGGTTTTGTGTCTAGTGGAGCAACCTAATGACCTTTAGACACAAGAATGCGACTTAGACTGACAAAATTAAGCGATTAATCGAGCGCATGTTGGGGTAAAATTCTAAGTGACTTGAGATCAAAGTATCCTAAAGGATTTCGTCATTCCCCTATATTATAGGTATATGTATAGTATTTTATTATTTTTTTATAAGTTCACGCAAGATAAAGCATATAAGCAAAGAAAACGCATAGCATAAAATATTTAGTAGCACAGAAGATCAGGTAAAGCACATATTACGGAAGATCAACATGCCTAATTTTCCGACAAGCAATTGAAATCGTTTTTCATCCAATGCCTTGGTGAAAATGTCAGCTAGTTGGTACTCCGTGTTCACGAAATACATATCTATGGTGCCTTTTTCTACATGATCTTGTATAAAGTGATATCTAATGTCTATGTGTTTTGTGCGTGAGTGATGAACAGGATTGCAAGTAATACCAATGGCACTTTGACTATCACTATATATGGGTATATTATTTATAGTGTACCCATAGTCGCGAAGCTGAGTCCGCATCCACAGCATCTGGGAGCAACAACTGGCGGCAGCCACGTATTCCGCTTCGGCCGTCGAAGTTGACACACAGTTCTGCTTTTTGGAAGACCAGCAGACCAGCTTTTTGCGTAGAAATTGAGCGCCACCGGACGTGCTTTTCCTGTCTATTCGGCAACCTGCATAATGAGCGTCAGTATAGCCTATAAGTTTGAAATTCGTACCCTTTGGATACCATAGTCCAAGGGTAGAAGTGCCCCTAAGGTAAACATGATATCCGGCCGGCTCGAAGTGAGGTAGAGAAGAGATCCAATAATGCTGCGATACAGTGTGACGTCGACCGACTTGCCAGAGGGACCGGCATCCAACTTGCAGCTTGGTGACATAGGAGTGCTGAGAGGCTTGCTCTGATCTTGATGGAATTTCTTCAGAATATCCTTGATGTATTTTGTCTGACGGATGAAAATCCCATCTTCGAGTTGCCTGACTTGTAGTCCTAAGAAGAACTGCATCTCTCCCATGTGACTCATCTCAAACTTGATTTTCATTAGATCTCCAAACTTCGTGCAAAGCCGTGGATTAGTTGATCCGAAGATGATGTCATCGACGTATACTTGAACGACCATCAGATCTTTGTCTTGCCTTTTGATGAAGAGAGAGTTGCCTATCGTTCCTCGTGGGAATCCAGACTTCATGAGGAATTCACTCAGGACATCGTACCAAGCACGTGGGGCTTGTTTTAGTCCATAGAGAGCTTTGTCCAATCGATAGACGTGATCGGGATGTTCTTGATCAACGAAGCTTTTCGGCTGAGCGACGTAGACTTCTTCTTTCAACATGCCGTTGAGAAAGGCGGTATTAATATCCATTTGATAGACTTTGAAGACTTTGTGAGCCGCAAAAGCCAGGAGAAGACATATAGCTTCGATTCGGGCAATAGGAGCATATGTCTCGTCGTAGTCTATGCCTTCTTGTTGATTGTAGCCCTCCGCAACTAGCCTTGCTTTGTTCCGAATCACTTCACCATCTTCATTCTTCTTGTTTTTGAATACCCATTTGGTTCCGACAATTGTTTTCCCATGCGGACGGGGTACTAAGGTCCACACTTGAAGACGTTCGAATTGATGAAGTTCATCATGCATCGCTATTACCCAATCCGGGTCTTGAAGTGCGTCTGCTACCTTGGTAGGCTTATTTTTACTTAAGAAGCAGCTGGAGAGACTATGTTGAAGACGTGTCCTCACTCAATTCGAAGGATCGCCAATTATCTGATCAACCGGGTGACCTCTAGTCCACTTGCGCTCATGAGGCAAGGCTGAAGTCGATGCATCAGCCATCTGTGGGTTTAGATTTCCTGTAGTTTCTGATTGATCAATTGCTTGAGGAAGTTCCAATTCTGCATTTGGAACGATCGTCTCTGATGATTCTTCCTCAATAACCACTGTAGGTTCTTCGTTATTCTGTGGCAATTCTGAATCGGGTGAGGTAGGGACGTGGGAAGCACCTGGTACGTCGGTCTCGTCGGGTGGAGAGCCCACTGTAGGTGTAGCAATGTGTGATCGATATACTGGCTTGAAGAGAGAGTCCAAATCGTCTAATGCAAGTCTTATTGCTTCTTCTGACGTTGAATTCAGAGTTGTTGCTATCTTCTGTTGGTTTTGTGCCAACACACTAGTGAAAACAAGTTCTGAACCGTTATGTTCAGAAGCTATCTGGTTAGGTACGGGTCCTGAACTGAGGTGTGCAGGAGCCATCGGATTAAGCGCGGGTCCTGGACTGAAGTGACCAGAAGCCATATCCACCACTTCGTGGCAAGTGACGTTGTAGCTTTCTTTGATTGTGTGGTGGTTGGACTTGATGTATACTCGGTACGCTTTTGAGGTTGAAGGATACCCGACGAAAGTGGCTTCGAATGCTTTAGGGTTGAACTTAGCACGTTGCTCGCGGTCGTTCGCCATAAAGCACTTGCACCTGAAGACTTTGAAGAATCAAATGTTGGGTACTCGTTTGTTGATAATTTCGTACGGAGTCTTGTCAAAGTGCTTGTGAACCACCGTCCTGTTTTGAGTGAAACAGGCGGTATTTACTGCTTCCGCCCAGAGAAAATGCGGAAGTCCAGAGTGGATGAGCACCGTACGCGCGGCTTCCACTAGTATTCTATTCTTTCGTTCGACTACCCCATTCTGTTGAGGAGTCTTGGCGGCTGAAAATTGTTGACTTATCCCAAGTTTGTGATAAAATTCATTGAGACATATGTTCTTGAACTCAGTGCCATTGTCTGTTCGAATAACTTGGATAGTCTGCTGCAGGAAATTTTGAGTAGAGTTCACGAAATTGACGATCAAGTCCTCTGTCTCATCTTTTGTTCGGAGAAACCTTGTCCATGTGTCGCGAGAGTACTCATCGACTATGACCAGCAGATACTTGCGTCCACTTATGCTCTGTTTCTTCATCGGTCCACAGAGGTCCATATGTAGCAGTTCCAGAGGACGTGAAGTAGAGGCCACTTGTTTGAGATGATGAGATGCTCTCTTCATTTTTCCTAATTGGCACGCCGAACAATGATGCTCCTTTTGTAAACTTACAGTTGGAAGACCGTGAACCAACTTTTTCGTTGAGAGACGTTGAATAGCTTTGATGTTGAGATGAGACATGCGTTGATGCAATAAGATGTTCCTCTGAATTACAGTCTGAGATATGAGGCAAACAGTTGTCGAGGGCCGCACGGATGTCAGGTTTATCGTGTATAGATTTGATTGAGAAGTCCTTGTAGAAGTTCTGTGTCCTGACTATCCAAAATTCTGCACCGGTCAGCATGAAAGACCACCTGGAACCCTTTGTCACAGAACTGGCCTATGCTGAACAAGTTATGGCGGAGGCCTTCGATGTATGAGATATCTTTTATAGTCAGATTCTCCAGAATGATATCCCCAAGTCCTAGAATTGGGGCCGAGTCGTTGTTTCCAAACCTGACTTTTCCATTCAGTCGGTCTTGATAGTTGCTTAGCAGCTCTTGATTTCCCGTCATGTGTGTGGAGCAACCAGAGTCGAGGTACCACACATGATGGATCTGCAAAAACAAGTTAGAGAGCTTTAGGTACCCACTTAAGCATGGGTCCTCTCAGATTAGTAGATTTAGTCTTAGGTTCAGATATAATTCCTAAATTATTTTCGATAGGAACTTTAGCGATCCAAGTTGCCTTCAAGGAAGTAACTTTGGGTTTGGCTTTAGGAGACTTAAGAGGTGTGTTAGGAACCCAAGTGGGTTGAACCTAGCAGGGAAGTTGAATTTCAGCACGTACAAATGCTTTAGGCTTGACTGAGGAAAAGATCTTTTCTTTTGATAATCTCCTAAGGTGCTTGGGGGATTCAATCTTCACAGGATACCTTAGGTGAGTACAAGCATGTACGGCAGCATAAGCTTTCTTTATGGCTGGATCTTGTTTCCTACGGGTCTTCCTAGTGGCATTTGTTTCAGAATGTCTAATTTTAGCTTTAGATGTAGAGCCTATTTCGTAAATTGGCGCTTCTAAAGGTGATGGGCTGAAGAGTACACGTAGAATCAATTACTCTAAGCGAAGAAATGGCTCTTTTATTTCTACGGGTGTCATTTATTTGTACAGAATAAGTAACATTCTTAAGCATACTCAAATCTACTTGCTCCTTGTTAAGACTAGACACTCTCACCTTTGATTCTAGTGCTTGCCCTATGCTCCCTGTAGACGTAGGTAAAGAAATTTTAGTCTTAGCACTCTTAATAGAATTATTAATAAACTTTTGATCTAAGCGAAGAAATTTTATGAATTACTCTAAGCGAAGAAATTTTCGATTGATGTAATACCCGTAAGTTTAATACGGGATTTTGATGTAATTAAATGGGTAATTTTATGAATTAGGGAGTTTGATAAGAAATTGTGTTGCGGAATAAAAATATAAGTTTTAATCATCCCAAAAGTATTTCGAAACTTAACTAAAGAAATAAATAATAATAATAATAATAATAATAATAATTTAAAGATTTAAGATGTTGGGGTATAAAAATAAATAATTGAGGAACTTATAATATTGGGCTATTTAATATACATATATATATATATATATATATATATATATATATATATATATATAAGGCCCAACAAACTTAGAATGTGATAAGGCATAAATTATTTCTTAAGGCTAAGGTAAAATACGTCATCTGAATGTCTAATCAATCCCAAATATCAAAGCTCATATATATCTAGTAAATACACTTTAAAGGGAAGCTGAAGAAACGTAAATAAAACTGTAAACAGAAGTACAAAACCAAGACGAAAACTCGTGGGAGCAACATCAAGCTTAAACCACATATTGATTGAAGAAAGGTATGTATTAATTCTTAAGCTTACATAAATTACAGTTTATGTCTAATCAATCCCAAATATCAAAGCCCATATATATCTAGTAAATACACTTTAAAGGGAAGCTGAAGAAACGTAAATAAAACTGTAAACAGAAGTACAAAACCAAGACGAAAACTCGTGGGAGCAACATCAAGCTTAAACCACATATTGATTGAAGAAAGGTATGTATTAATTCTTAAGCTTACATAAATTACAGTTTGCTTAATATATTGTCGATACATATAGGTCTACATGAAGTCTTGTACTAACAATATGAGGTTCAACGGTAAAAATCAGATTTATTTTAGTGTCGAGGGTTTTCAGTCTTAGAACAGAAATGGGGTTTAAAAAGTTATGGCTTTATAAGCAAGATTCGGTGTTAGTGCTAGAGAAATTCTCAGTTGAGAGTGATAAATCGATCTCTAGCTACTTCATAGAAGAAATTTATTGATACAATACATTGCTCGAGATGTTTCATAGAAATGATTTCGAAGTATATGACATAAAATGTCGAAATGTGATAGTTGGTAGAATGTCGAAATGTTTAATAATAATAGTGAGGATTTCGACATCTATGTGTCGACAATTATATGCTTTCAATATAGGATAATTATTAAAGATGTTACCCCATAGGTTAAGCAAACATCTCCACTAGTCATACTTATAATTATATAATGGGCCTCCACGTGTCTTTATAGTTTCTTTAATAGGTTCTTGTAATCATTAGACGTGTATATGTATATAGAAATATGTAATAAAAGTCGATTCTATGTAATAAAAGTCGACACAATATAATAAAAGTCGACATGTATGTCTCGACATTTCATCTTCAACCAAGGTATCGAAATTATCTATTAAAGATCTCGATATCATAATAAAAGTCGAATTGATGAGCTCGACATTTTTCAAGGGGTTCGACTTTTTCAAGTGATGTCTCGACATTTGTATAATTCGACATCTTTATATGTCTCGACAATTGGTAAAGAATGAAAGTCTCGACTTCTATCAGCTATGCAAATTCGACATCTTCCTATCACTCACATCTCGACATTTTCTATTATGCTAAAACTCGACATTTCATTTTTAATCAAGGTCTCGACATTATTAATAGATCTCGATATTGTTTAAAGAACTCGACATTTGTATTGGTAAGAATTCAAAGTTATAAAGCTTCGACATTTTGAAGAAATTAACCTCCACATTTTATTAGATGATTTCGACATTTTGTTTTAGTTAATAACTTTTCAGTATTTTAGGGTTTTGTTATATTCTAGGGTTTTCAATATTTTAGGGTTTATTTATTTTTAGGAATATCATTATTTTGAAGTTTTCATAAATTTTAGGGTTTTCTATAATTAGGATTTGGGAACTTAAAAACTTATACAGTTTAGCAAATATACTGATATGATAATATTTATTATATTCAGAGGATCGAAATATAGGGACTACGCCAGACCTTCTATTTGACTGTAGCAGGAGGACAGGTAGGTGGATTATCCATCTACAATACGTAAACACAAATTATGTGTTCTCATGTGATTATGTGATTTACGTGACTTATGTGCTTTACCTATTTTACGTACGATTTATATAAATCATGTTTATATGAAATTTCATATATATGCATATCACGTGCATATCACGTTAGGGCGAGAGACGGTTGTACCGTAGTGAGACGGTAATGATATTAGATATCGACGTACGGGGCAGAATGAGATGTTTGTGACTGGTGACTCTTAGAGGAGTCGAGGTTGGGCTCACTGGGCACCTGGCGGAGACAGGCGTGATCGATCTGTCTACTCGGGCGTGACCGTCCCGAGGTGCATACCGTCGGAGATATTGATGTGACCTGATAGGAGGCCATTGGCGTGATCGTCCAGTGCACTATCAGTGTATACTTTTGGTGCGGAGCGACCCGGTAGGAGGCCATTGGCGTGATCGTCCAGTGCACTACCAGGGTAGGCTGCCGCGAGACTTGGGGGTGGCCTCCCAGTAGTCTTTGCGCGCGAGGGTGTCGAGCCTAACCTAGGGCCCTGTGTTGTGTGAAATAGGAATGTGGGAAAAGAAGAGTGTGCATTTATTATGTTGTGAGATATTGGGTTTGGGGTGAGTGCATTCTATTCACCTACTGGGCAAATTGCTCAGTGTTTACGTGTTGTAGGTACTGAGTCCGACGCTGATACGCGTCGTGACTGAGGCGGCTGGTGGCGGTGCTCCACGGACTTTTGAGGGCGATGCGGTACATGGATGAAGACCTGTGGAGCGGCTTAGGGACTTTTGTTCTTTTGTCATTTCGGGGCTTCGGCCCGTGTACAGAGATAGCAATGGAGACGTATTTTTATATTAGTATATATTATTTTAGGAAAAAGTTTTAATTAGACGGGCCTTCCACGACTTACGTTGCGGAAATCCGCCACTAATCTTAATTAGAAAAGTAGGGTCGCCACAATTTTCACGCTTTGAGGTATAGCGTGAGAGGTAGTTTGGGAGGATGAGGAAGCTTTGAGGTTTTTCATCTCTTTGAAGACCTTTTCTTTTCAGCTTCGAAATTCTCTCTTTCTTTGTCTAATTTAGCTTGAGATTCCTCTATTTGTTTTATTAGAGGAGGTATGTATAGAGATTTTTATAATGAACGTTTTTGACTCCTCGTTGTGTGCTTGGGATTCCGGAGGTAGAAATTGAACTAAATCACATACAGGGGTTAAAGAAGGTTTCATATTTCTGTCTCTTTCATTTAGTTCAGTGTAGTCAAAGGGGATCTCGGGTCCATGTGAGGCTTTTCTCATAGATGAATCATAATTATTTTGATACGTTGATTCAGTAAATTCTCTAAGAGAGGTTACTCCTAAACCCATGTTCTTAATATCATAAATTTCCTTTTTTCGTAAAACTCGTGGGTTAGTAAAACCTACGCCTTCCTCACCTAGGAGAGCATAGTTATTTTCTACCGTCAGTTTGGAGGCTTGACAGGCATCTAGTTCTTCACTAAGCTCACTAACCTTAGCATTTGATATTTCTAATTGAGCTTCTAAGTTAGTGATCTTAGTGGTAGCGTCGTTTATCCTACAATTTAAGGTGGCTTTCTCATTAAGATTTCTAATCAAGCTGTTGTAGTTATTCGCTAGCCTATCTTCTAACTCCTTAATGTTTTCGCTATGCTGTACTATTTGAGGTTGACTAGTCTCTCTAGAATGCATGCTCATAGTAAGTTCTTCTATCTTAGCACTAGAGTTCCTAAGTTCTGATTCGAGACTATTTATCCTTTCCCGAGACCTAGAAAGTTTATCCTCTACTTCCTTAATACTTTTCTGCTCACGTTTATGCTAGCATATTGTTTTTGATATGAATCTAACATGGTCAATAATGTGGAAGGAGAGACTACCTCTTGTGACGAGGTGGATGTGTTGTCGTCGCCCGTATGATTGGCAATTTTAGCGTCCGATTCATTGTCGATTCGGGCCATGAGGGCTAAATTCTCTTCTTCAAAACTCGACGTGTCCTCGAGCCATTGGTCTTGTTCGGCCATCAGAGCTACTCCAGCTTCCTTCTATTTAGTCAATTGGAGCTCCCTGGAGTAGTAGTTGGCATCTCTCTCTTCTTCGGAAGAGTGCACTCTCTGGAAAAGTGACCTGGCTTGCCACAGTTGAAGCATTTGTTAGCCTCTTTTGGCATCTTGACTTCGGAGCTCTCTGGTGCACGTTCTTTGTTTTTAGGACTTGTAGTCCGAAGTTTGTTGGCTGATGTTGAAGACTTCTTCTTGAAGTACTTCTTGCTCATCATCTTTCCTATCAAGGCCAACTGCTTCACTAGGGCTTTTATATTTGGCTCAACGTCGGAGTCCGATTCTTCTTCCGACTCTGAGGTGAAGAGGCCTAACGATCTTTTCTTTCTTAGCTTTGAGCTCCTCTTCTCTGAGACTAAGGCAACCGTGTCTTCGATCTGTTTGCCCTTCTACTCCTTTTGAATCTCGCTTATATCATCCTCATGTTGTGCGAGATTGTCAAACACGGCATGGATATCCAGCTCCTCTAGATCTTTATTCTATCGAATTTGATTGGATATCTTTTTCCATTCCGCGGGCATGGAAGAGAGAAATCTGATGTTTGTCTCCATGTTGGTCTTCGTGATTTCTATCTTCCTCATCACGTTGAGAAGAGTGAGGTATCTTTGGTAGATCTCATACAGACTTTCCTCCGGCTTTGCTTTGAAGGAGTCGTAAGATGTGAGAATGTTCGCCTTTTTGGCCTTTATGCCAACTTCCGTCCTCTGCATCATCCTATGCAGCTCATCCCACATTCCTTTAGCCGATGAAATGCTATCAATTTTAGCTCGAGCCCTTTCCTCGATTGAGTACTCCCTAGGCTCCTTCAGTCGCCTAGATGCGGGAGTTTGAGGAGTTACCGATTCATCACCGGGGACATTCACCCAAAACTGTGCGGGTCCCTCTTCTAGTGATTTCAGCAAATTCTCGGCTTGATCATTTAAAGCGATGAAGTTGAGGAAGCGGTTTCTCCAAACGGTGTATACGCCACGTAGCAAGATCGGTGGACGATTGTCATTTCCAAGCGTGTATGCATCCATTGTTGTTCTGTAGTAGAGTTGTTGAAGGATCTTCGTTAAGTGTCTTGAAGGTTTGAAGATGATGTAATATGCTTCACACGTGACAAAGTTCGTTAGTAGCGTTTGATTCGTAAAATAGTTCGAGAATTATTTTCGATTCAATATTTAAAGTTTGATCGAACATAATTTCGTCGAAAGTGAATATAATGTGTACTGTTCTCGTGCGAGAAAGTCTGTCAGCGAAATATTTTTCGAGCGAAAAAATTGCCCAAAATCGTTCGGTCGAGAAAAATTTCGGATCGTGAATTTATTTCGATCGTAAAGAAACAGTAGTTAGTAAGTTTCTCAACAAGTCAAAATAAATCTGTTGACTAGAAAAATTTCTCGCATGTAAATGATTTTTAGCTTGGTCAAACCTTAAAGGTCTGACCGAAAATGTTTCTCGAGAGAAAGTTTTTATGCATACAAAGTCATAATTGGTCTCTTTCAAAAAAGATTTTCGCTGAATAAAAAGATTTTCGCTGAATAACGCTCGAGAATGTTTCTAACTAAAATCATTTCTAGTGCTGACGATTCTAGCGCTGACTTCGTATTCTGACCGAGAAAAAACTTCTCGCGCCAAGTTTTTCGTTCGAGAAATTAATCTGATCGTAAAAATAGCGAGAAAAATTAGAACGATCGAGAAAAATCACAGAACACGATTAACACAGATTCAAGCAAAAGCAACGAATTAGACAGTGAAATTTCAGGTAATTGCACGCAATCATTACTAACTACGCACGAGCGATTAAACACGTTATGAAGCAAAGTATGTCAAATTTAATCAAAATAAGAACGTGTTCTTTATGTTCTTCGCGAACAGTAAGTCACAGAATTGATTTAATCCAAAAAACGAAGTTCAAATCGCTAGAGAACTGATCGCAATCATGATCTAACACTTAAACAAGCACAGAAACACCAGATTCAAGTCCATTAAGCACAGAATTATGCTATTGGATTGAAAATAATTTTTCGCGCCAAATTGTTCTTCGATGAACAGTACTAACAGTTTTCGATTCAAAACAGAACGAATCTGCTCTGATTACAAAGTATTTATACAAAGTTTTCGAGAAAGTTACTGTTGTTTCTCTCTCTAGAAATAGAATTGCAAGCCTTTCGGATCAATTTCGAAAACTTTCTCTACTGATTGTGATTGATTACAAAGTATTTATACCAAACACATTTGGTATAAATATCTATCTAGTCATAATCTACGGACCAATACAAATAAAGCCCAATTACAAGGACAACTAATGAAATCAATGCACCGTTAGAATTGATCTTCTATAAGAGGGTCTCAAACCTGAGATCTTCCGGAGCGTAAGTATGTACGATACGAAAGGGAAGACTTATGCCCGTATCGCTAAACGAGCAATCCTAGCTGAGCAGGCGGAGGTTAGAGTTGCAAAAGCTCAGGATGCCAAGCGGAGAACAGAAGGGCAGCAAGGAGGAGGGAATCAGAAACTCCAGTTCTTTGGAAAGGCGCCAAACTTTCGCGGAAATCAACCAGGCCAACAGAATTGGAGGACAAGGCCGAATCAAGGATCGTTTAACATTCTAAACCGACCCTCGGGTGCTGGAACTCAATACGACAGTGTGGACGCTATCATTCCGGTATGTGTTACGGGCCAAGACCAAACCAGACTCCACAATGTTTTCGGTGTGGGAAGATTGGACACTACACCAGAAACTGCAATGAGAATGTGCCCCAAATTCCAAACCAACCAATGACTCGACCCCCTCCGGTCCCAGCACGAGTTTTACTCTGATGAATGAGGTGGCCGAAGCTAATCCTTCTGTAGTGACGGGTACGTTGACTATCTGTGATGTGCCCATTTATGTGCTAATGGACTCTGGGGCCACACATTCGTTCGTGTCGGCCAAGTATGTGGGAAAGGTGGTAATCTCTTACCTTAACTGAATAACCACATGGGGATCCAACACACCTAACCAAGTGCTAAAAGGATGTTCCGTGAACGTTGATGATAGAAATTTGAGCGTCGACCTGATTGTGATCCCAATGAATGACTATGATGTTATCATTGGAATGGATTGGCTTTCGAGATATGGAGCAATTATAGATTGTAACAAAAAGGTCATAAAATTTCAACTACCCGAGGAAGAGGTGTTCACTTTTTTGGGAAAAGCTACTCTGGATCGTCTTCCCCGAATCTCTGCGATGAAGGCTCAACGACTATTGAGATCTGGTTGTGAGTTCTATCTCGTATATGCGGTGAAGGCAGAGGAGTTACCTTAGCCAGAACTGAAAGACGTACCGATAGTCAATAATATGCTGATGTATTTCCCGATGATCTCCCGGGTTACCCCCTGATCGAGAAATACAGTTCACGATAGATTTGATACCGGGGTCTGCCCCAATCTCTAAAGATCCTAATCGCCTAGCACCAAATGAACTGAAGGAATTGAAAGACAGTTAGAAGACTTGTTGCAGAAAGGGTTTATTCAGCCCGACTTTTCACCGTGGGGAGCGCCAATCCTATTCGTGCGAAAGAAAGATGGGTTGATGCGACTATGCATCGACTATAGGGAGCTGAATAAGATCACGATCAAGAATAAATATCCGTTGCCGAGAATTGATGATCTATTTGACCAACTACATGGTGCTACGGTATTCTCGAACATCGATCTCCTTTCGGGATACCATCAGTAAAAGATCAGGGAGATAGATGTTCCTAAAACAGCGTTCAGTACGAGGTACGACCACTATGAGTTTTTGGTCATGCCCTTCGGACTAACTAACGCCCCAGCTGCATTCATGGATCTTATGAACCGGGTCTTCAAAGACTATCTCGATCGCTTTGTGATCGTGTTTATTGACGATATCCTGATTTATTCTAAGACGAAGGAAGAGCACGAAAATCATTTACGAATCGTCTTAGGAATTCTGCGAAAGAAACAACTCTACGCCAAATCAAGAAATGCGAATTTTGGCTCGAGCAAGTAGCTTTCTTGGGACACGTGATTTCTGGGAATGGAATCTCTGTGGACCCGAGTAAGATTGAGGCCATGAACAATTGGCCACGACCGACTACTCCGACCGAGGTTCGAAGTTTCCTAGGACTTGCAGGGTACTACCGTAAGTTCATAGCCGACTTCTCTAGTATCGCCTCGACTCTGATGAACTTGACTAGGAAGAACGTACCTTTCAAGTGGTCTGAAGCGTGCGAACAAAGCTTCCATGAACTGAAGAAGCGACTCACTTCTGCTCCCATTCTAACGATACCATCGGGAACGGGAGGATTCTCAGTCTATAGCGACGCTTCGAAGAACGGCCTAGGATGCGGGCTAATGCAAAATGGAAAGGTGATCGCATATGCTTCAAGACAGTTGAAATAATACGAGAAGAACTATCCGACTCACGACCTAGAGCTTGCAGCAATCGTGTTTGCCTTAAAGATATGGCTCCACTACCTCTACTGGGAAAGGCGTGAAACATTCACTGACCATAAAAGCTTGAAGTACTTCTTCACCCAAAAGGAGTTAAACATGCGACAACAACGATGGATGGAGCTCGTAAAAGACTACGACTGCGTTATCAATTATCATCCGGGCAAAGCGAACGTAGTCGCATACGCGCTCAGTCGAAAGGCAATGAGCACAGAATTGCACAGACTTGGATTGGAGGTAGTTGACTTAGGTGAAGTTGAAGCAAAGCTAACGACATTAACCCTTCAGCCTTCGTTGCTAGAACGAATCAGGAAAGCACAAGACGAGGACGAATTTTATTTGAAGGTGAAAGATGCGTTACATGAGGACGTGCTGAGTGGCTTGCTCTGATCTTGATGGAATCTTTTCAAGATGTCCTTAATGTACTTAGTCTGACTGATGAAGAAATCGCTCAAGACATCGTACCAAGCACGCGGGGCTTGTTTTAGTCCGTAAAGATCCAATCGATAGACGTGATCGGGATGTTCTTGATCAACGAAGCCGTCAGGCTGAGCCACATAGACTTCTTCTTTAAGTATACCTTTGAGAAAGGCGGTTTTAACGTCCATTTAATAGACCTTGAAGTCCTTGTGAGCCGCATAAGCCAATAGTAGACGAATGGCTTCGATTCGGGCAACAGGAGCATACGTATCGTTATAGTCAATACCTTCCTATTGATTATATCCTTTTCAACTAATCATGCCTTGTTCCTAATCACTTCTCCATCTTCATTCTTTTTGTTGTTGAATACCCATTTCGTTCCGATGATAGTTTTCCCATGCGGGAGGGGTACTAATTTCCACACTTGAAGACGTTCGAATTGGTTAATTTCCTCTTGCATTGCAATTATCCAATCCGTAGAGCGTCTGCTACCTTAATATGTTCGTTTTGGCTTAAGAAGCAGCTGAAAAGACCGTGTTGATGCCTTGTCCTTACTGCGTTTGGAAGATCGCCAATTATCTGATCAACCGGGTGGGCTTAATACACTTGTGCTCATGTGGCAAGGCTGAAGAGACGCATCAGCCATTTGTGGATCTAGATTTCCAATAATTTCCGATTGTTCATTTGTGTGAGGAAGTTCCAAATCAGCATTTGGAGGGAGCGACTCTGATGATTCTTCCTCAACACTCATGACGGGTTCTTCATTATTCAGTTGCAAATCTGAATCGGGTGAGGTAGGGACAGTTGAAGAACTTGGTACATCGGCCTCGTCGAGTGTATGGTCGACGTTAGCTGGCGGATGTAATGGCTCAAAGAGAGAATCAAAGTCTTCTAACACAAGTCTCAGAGCTTCGCCTGACGATGTTTGCTGATTCGTTGCCATCTTCTGTTGGTTTTGTGCCAACACAACAGTGAATACGGGTTGTGAGGTGTTATCTTCAGAAGCCAACGGGTTGAGCACGAGTCCTGAACTGATTTGTTCAGAAGCCATCGGGTTAAGCACGGGTCCTGGACAGACTTGACCAGAAGCCATCTCCGCCACTTCGTGGAAAGTGACGTTGTGGCTTTCTTTGATTGTGTGGTTGGACTTGATATATATTCGGTACGCTTTCGAGGTTGAAGAATACCCGACGAAAGTCGCTTTGAATGCTTTAGGGTCGAACATAGCACGTTGCTCTCGGTCGTTCGCCACAAAGCACTTGCACCCGAAGACTTTAAAGAATAAGAATGTTGGGTACTCTATTATTCACAATCTCGTACGGAGTCTTGTTGAACCTTTTGTGAACCACCGTCCTGTTTTGAGTAAAACAAGCGGTATTAACTACTTCAGGCCATAGAAAGTGTGGAAGTCCGGAATGAATCAGCATCGTCCGAGCTGTTTCCACTATGGTTCGGTTTTTCCTTTCAACGACCCCATTGTGTTTAGGTGTTTTTGCGGCTGAGAATTGTTGACTTATCCCAAGTTTCTGATAAAATTCACTGAGACGTCTGTTCTTGAACTCAGTGCCATTGTCTGTTCGAATGACTTGGATAGTCTGCTGCAGCAAGTTCTGAGTGGTGTTCACAAAATTAATAATCAAGTCACCGGTCTCATCTTTGGTTCGGAGGAACTTTGTCCAAGTGTAGCGAGAGTAGTCATCGACGATCACTAGCACGTACTTTCTTCCATTTATGCTTTGAGTCTGCATCGGCCCACGGAGATCCATGTGGATTAGTTCCAATGGTCGAGATGTAGACGCACTTTGCTTGACGTGATGGGATTCGCTTCATTTTTCCTAATTGGCATGCCGAACACTGATGCTCCCTTTGTAGTAGTATAGTTGGCAGACCATGAACCAACTTTTTCGTAGAAAGACGTTGGAGAACTTTCATATTCAGATGAGACAGTCGTTGATGCCATAAGCTGTTCCTCTATAAATCAATCTGAGATATGAGGCATACAGCTTTCGAGGGCCGCACGGACGTCAGGCTGATCGTGTAAAGATTTGATTTTCGAAGTCCATAGAGGAGTTCTGTGTCCTGACTGTCCAAAATTCTGCACCGGTCAGCAGAAAAGACCACCTGGAACCCTTTGTCACAGAACTGGCCTATGCTGAACAAGTTATGGCGGAGGCCTTCGACGTATGAGACATCTTTTATAGTCAGATTCTTGAGAATGATATCCCCAAGTCCTAGAATCGGGGTTGAATCGTTGTTCCCAAATCTGACTTTGCCATTTGGCTGGTCTTTGTAGTTGCTCAGCAGCTCTTGATTTCCCGTCATGTGTGTGGAGCAACCAGAGTCAAGGTACCACACATGATGGATCTGCAAAAACAAATTAGAGAGCTTTAGGTACCCATTTAAACATGGGTCCTCTCAGACTATCAGAATTTTTTGGTTCTGATATGGTTCCTAAATTATTACTTGAGGGAGTTTTGATAACCCGTTCAACTTTCGGAGAAGTGGGTTTGGGTTTGACCTCTTTAGGTGACTTGGCCTTTTCCGCTTTTGTCGTCCTAGCGTAGATTTAGGAACCCATTTGGGTTGAACCTTGCAGGAAAGGTTAATTTCAGCACGTACAAATGCTTTGCTAGGTTTGGTTGAGGAAAAGATCTTTTTCTTGATGTAATCTCCTAAGGTGCTTGGGGGATTTAATCTCGACGGGATACCTTAGGTGAGTACAAGCATGTACAACGCCATAAGCTTTCTTTATGGCTGGATCTTGTTTCCTACGAGTCTTCCTACTGGCATTTGTTTCAGAATGATTAATTTTAATTTTTGAAGTAGAGCCTATTTCGAAGTTGTTGCTTCTAAAGGTGATCGGCTGAAGTGAACAAGTAGAAGCAACTATCTTAAACGTGGAAATAGCTCTTTTATTTCTACGAGTGTCTTTTATTGTAACAGAAGGAGCAACATGCTCGGAAACATTTAAATCTAGTGGCTCCTTCTTTATCTTAGTGCTAGACACTCTCGCCTTTGCTTTTTGTGCTGACTCTACGCTCCCTGTAGACGTGGGTAAAGTAAATTAGTCATAGCACTTCTAACAGAATTATTTTTACAATCGTTATTTTTCAAAAGCAATTTTTCAAATTTCACGCTTTTTGTAATAGCGTGAGAGGTAGTTTGGGAGGACGAGGAAGCCTTGAGATTTTCCATCTCCTTAAAGAATTTTTTCTTTTCAGCTTCGAAATTCTCTCGTTCTATATCTAGTTTTGCCTGTGACTCCTCTATCTGTTTTATGATAGGGGGTTTGTAGAGAGAATTTTTATAACTAACAGCTTTAACTTCCTCGTGGTGTGTTTGAGAGTGAGGTGGTAGCACTTGAACTAAATTGCAGACAGGTGTTAGAGATTCTTTCCTATTTTTGTCTCTTTCATTTAGTTCTTTGTAGTCAAAGGGGATTTCTGGACTATGTGAGCCTTGTCTAATGGATGAATCGAAAGTATTTTCGTACGACGATTCAGTAAAATTTCTAAGAGAGGTTAGTCCTAAGCCCATATGTTTAGCATCGTATATTTCTTTTTTTTGTGAAACACATGGGTTAGTGAAACCTAAGCCATCCTTTGGATTATAGAAATAAACATCCTTTGGCTGATTTAGAAATATTGTTTGCTCGGATTGTCCCCTACGCGTAACTATATCGTCTAATTTCATTACCTTTGCATATAGTTTCTTGTGTTCCTCGCCTAGGAGAGCATAATTATTTTCCACCGTTGGTTGAATAGGCTTGACAGGCGTCTAGATCCTTACTAAGCTCACTAACCTTTGCGTTTGATGTTCCTAATTGAGCTTCTAAGTTAGTGATCTTAGAGGTAGCTTCAGTTATCCTACAATTTAAAATGGCTTTCTCGTTGAGATTTCTAACCAAGCAATTGTAGTTATTTGCTAGCCTATCTTCTATTCCTTCATCTTTTCGCTCTGTTGTCCTAGTTGAGGTTGACTAGTCTCTAAAATGTAGGCTCTTAGTAAGTTCATCTATTTTTGCACTAGAGCTCCTAAGTTCTAATTCGAGACTATTTATCTTCTCCTGTGATATCGCAAGTTTATCCTCTACTTCCTTAATACTTTTCTGCTCACGTTTCATGTTAACATATAGATTTTTATATGAATCTAACATGGTCAATAATGTGGAAGAAGAGACTATCTCTTCTGACGAAGTGGATGCGTTGTCGTCGTCCGTACGATTGGATGTTCCGGTGTCTGATTCATTGTCGAGACGGGCCATGAGAGCTAAATTCTATTCTTCAGAACCCGACGTGTCCTCGAGCCATTGGTCCTGTTCGGCCATGAGAGCTACTCCAGCTTCCTTCCGTTTCGTCAATTGGAGCTTCCTAGAGTAGTAGTTGGCATCTCTCTTCTTCGGAAGAGTGCACTCTCTGGCGAAATGACCTGACTTGCCACAGTTGAAGCATTTGTTAGCCTCTTTTGGGTTCTTGACTTCGGAGCTCTCTGGTGCACGTTCTTTGTTTTTAGGGCTTGTAGTCCGAAGTCGGTTGGCTGAGGTTGAAGACTTCTTCTTGAAGTACTTCTTGCTCATCATTTGTCCTATGAGAGCTAACTGCTTTCCTAGTGCTTTCAGATTTGGCTCAACGTCGGAGTCCGACTCTTCTTCCGACTATGAAGGTGAAGGAGGCCTATCGGTCTTTTCCTTTCTTGATCTTGAGCTCCTCTTCTCCGAGACTAAGGCAATAGTGTCTTCGTTCTGTTTGCCTTTCCGCTCCTTGAGATCTCGCTTATATCATCCTCATGCTGTGCGAGATTGTCAAACACGGCATGCACATAAAACTCCTCTAGATCTTTATTTTGTCGAATCTGAGTGGATATTTTCTTCCACTCCGCAGGCAGAGATGATAGAAATCTGATGTTTGTCTCTATGTTGGTCTTCGTGATCTCTATCTTCCTCATCTCGTTGAGAAGAGTGAGGTATCTATGGTAGATCTCGTATAGACTCTCCTCAGGCTTTGCTTTGAAGGAGTCGCAAGCGGTGAGAATGGCCTTTATGCCAACTTCCGTCCTCTGCATCATCCTATGCAGTTCATCCCACATTCCTTTAGCCGATGAAAGGCTATCAATTTGTCGGTATATGTCGTCGAGGATGCCCTGCATGAGGGTGTTCATGGCTACTAGATCAGCCTTAGCTCAAGCCCTCTCCCTCGATTGTGTACTCCCTAGGCTCCCTTAGTCGCCTAGATGCGGGAATTTGAGGAGTTGTCGTTTCGTCACCGGGGACATGTACCCAAACTGTGCGGGTCCCTCTTTTAGTGACTTCAGTAAATTCTCGGCTTGATCTTTTAGAGCGATGAAATTGAGGAAGCAGCTCATCCACACGGTATATTCGCCTCGTTGCAAAATCGGTGGACGGTTGTCATTTCCGAGCGTGTATGCATCCATTTTGTTTTGTAGTTGAGTTGTTGAAGAATCTTCGTTAAGTGTTTTGAATGTTTGAAGATGATGTAATGTGCTTCACAAGTGACAAAATTCGTTAGTAGCGTTTGATTCGAAAAATAGATTGAGAATTATTTTCAATTCAATCTTTAAAGGTTGATAAAAAATAATTTCGTTGAAATAGAATATAGTGTGTACTGTTTACGTGCGAGATAATTTGTCAGTGAAATATTTTTCGAGCGAAATAAATTGCCCAAAATCGTTCAGTCGAGAAAAATTTCCCGGATTGTGAATTTATTTCGATCGTAAAGAAACAGTACGTTAGTATGTTTCTCGACAAGTCAAAATAAATCGGTTGAGTGGAAAAGTTTCTCGCGTGTAAATGATTTTAGCTTGGTCAAACTTTAATTGTCTGACTGAAAATGTTTCTCGAGAGAGAGTTTTTACGCGTGCAAAGTCAAAATTGGTCTCCGTCGAAAAAGATTTTCGCTGAATAATGCTCGAGAAATATTTCTAACTAAAATCGTTTCTAGTGTTGACGATTTTAGCACCGACTTCGTATTCTGATAGAGAAAAATTATCGCGCCAAGTCTTTCGATCGAGAAATTAATCCGATCGCAAAACCTATCGAGAAAAATTAGAACGATCAAGAAACATTACAGAGTACAATTATCACAGATTCAAGCAAAAACAAGGAATTAGACACTGAACTTTCAGGTAATTTCTCGCAATCGATTACTAACTACGCACGAACACGCAATTAAACATGTTATGAAGCACAATATGTCGAATTTGATCAAAATCAGGACGTCTTCTTCATGTTCTACGCAAACAGTAACTCACGAAATCGATTTAATCCAAACACGAAGTTCAAACAACTACGGATTTGATCGCAATCAACATTTGACACTTAAACGAGCACAGAAACATCACATTCAAGTCAATTAGGCACAGAATTATGCTATTGGATAGAAAACAGATTTCGCGCCAAACTGTTCTTCGATGAACAGTGAACATAATTAAATTTTCGATCCAAATCTAACAATTTTTTATTCAAAACAGAACGAATCTGCTCTGATACCAATTATTAGGTCCTACGATTAACAGCTCTAAGATCCTAGGCAAGAATTCAAAGTAATTCGACGATGGTGATAATCAATAAGATTCGATCGAAAAAACTCATTTGAAGAACGAGAGAGAGAATTCGATTAGAGTGAGTAAGTTACTGTTGTTTCTCTCTCTATAAATTGAATTGCAAGCCTTTCGTATGGATCCTCTAATTTTCTGTAGTAAGCACAACGTTTTTACAACTATTTATACCAAACAAACTTGGTATAAATATCAAACTAGTCCTAAACTATGGACTAATACAAATAAAGCCCCAATTACAAGAAAAACTAATGTAATCAAGCACAATTTTAAATCAATACTCTGCACATCTCAATTTCAAAGACCTTAACAAACTGCGATCAGAAAATTTGGTCAAAGGACTTTCCTCGTTCAGATATCACAAAGAGCATCTCTGCTCGGCGTGTGAAATGGGAAAGATAAGGAAAGCATCCCACCGGACCAAACATATACCCCAACCTCCAAACCCACCTCGAACTCAATGGATATGTGTGGACCTGTGCGCAATCAGACCATGAATGGGCGAAGATATGTGTTGGTTATTGTAGATGATTTTTCGCGCTACACATGGACCAAATTTCTCAGAACCAAGGACGAAACCCCAGGTCTAACCATTGAGTTTATCAAAACCGTTCAAAACCCAACTAAGTGTACAATCATCAGAACTGACAATGGGACCGAATTCAAGAACAAAAAGCTCAGTGACTTCTATGCTTCATTTGGAATCACCCAGCAGTTCGCAGCAACAAAAACACCCCAACAAAACGGTGTAGTTGAGCGCAAAAACAGAACCTTAGTTGAAGCAACTCAAACACTCCTTATTCACTTTGGATTACCTGACTTCTTGCTGAAGCAATGAACACAACTTGCTTCACTCAAAATCGTGTCTCCCTCTACAAGAGTTTCAATAGGACTCCGTACGAGTTGATCAATCACAGAGTGCCAGACATCTCTTTACTGAGAGTCTTTGGATGCAAGTGGTACGTGGCCAACGATCGTGAAGACAGAGGCATACTCGACCCAAAAGCGTTTGAAAGGATACTGGTGGGATACTCGACAACCTCCAAAGCTATCGAGTATACCTCAAGGAGAAAAGATCGGTTATGGAAAGCACTAACGTGACATTTGATGAAGTAGACCGAGTGTTTCTGCACAAATCAGTCCAGAACCCGGATTTCTACGAGAATTAATGAAAGATCAACTAAGCACCTCTTCCGTGAGCGAACCTTCGAATTCCAATACCGTGAGTACCATGGAACTCGATCTCTTATACGAGGATCTCTTCTCTAGATCGTCACCACCCACTGCTCCAACAACTTATGTAGCACCAGGCAATGGTGATTCTGCAGAGCATAGCAATGAAAATTCTCCTCCTATGTTGGAAAATCTCCACATTGATGATGACAGTGAAGTTCCAACTGATAATGAGATCATCTTCAGCTCAGCCGCAGAAACACCTCAGCCCACTGATTCGACAATAGAAATTTCTACAGGAGAGTCAATACTACCTCAACATGGAGAAGCTACGGAAGATCAGGCTGTTCAAAGTGCAGAAGCAATGGGGGATACCAATGTAGCAGAACCATCACAACCTCATACAAGAAAGTGGATCCCGACACACCCAAACTCACAAATAATTGGCGATCCCTCCACTGGCGTAACAACTCGAGCGCCAACGATAAATGAAAGCCTTTACTCCTGCTTTCCCAGTCAAAAGGAGCCCAGCAAAGTAGCTGAAGCCCTCGCTGATCCAGATTGGATAATCGCAATGTAGGAGGAAATCAATCAGTTTGAAGGGCTGGAGGTCTGGAACATGGAGCCAAGACCGGCTGGGAAAACTATCATAGGTAATAAATGGGCTTTTAAGAACAAAAAGGACGAGCAAGGAGTTGTAATACGGAATAAAGCTAGGCTGGTAGCAAAAGGATATAATCAACAGGAAGGAATCGATTATGATGAGACTTATGCTCCAGTCGCAAGAATTGAAGCCATCAGGATTTTCTTAGCTTTCGCTGCACACAAGAACTTCACAGTCTACCAGATGGATGTCAAAACTGCATTTCTCAACGGAATTCTGAAGGAAGAAGATTTTTTATCTCAGCCTGAAGGTTTTGTGAGCGAACAATTCCCAGACCACGTCTACAGCCTCGATAAAGCTCTATATGGACTTAAACAAGCTCCCAGAGCCTGGTACGAGGTCCTCTCAGATTTTTTCTCATCTTTTCCGTCACAAAAGGGAAGATCGACACTACTCTGTTCATCAAGAAGGTCGGTTCTGACATTATGTTAGTACAGATTTATGTTGACAACATCATCTTTGGCTCGACGGACGCAAGAATGTGCAGGAACTTTGGAGATCTAATGAAGCAGAAATTCGAAATGAGTATGATGGGAGAACTAAGCTTCTTCTTAGGCCTCCAAGTTAAGCAGCTTCGCGATGGAATCTTCATCAGTCAATCCTAGTACATTCACGACATGCTGAAGAAGTACAACTTGGACAACTCCAATCCTGCTAGTACTCCCATGTCCACTTCATGCAAGCTTGATGCAGATTCATCAAGAAAATCTGTTAACCAAACGATTTATCGAGGCATGATAGGATCTCTGCTCTATCTCGCGTCCAGTCGACCTGACATAATGTTCGCCACGTATCTCTGCGCTCGCTTTCAAGCTGATCCAAAGGAGTCTCATATGCTCGCCGTCAAAAGAATCTTCAAATACCTTAAGGGAACTCCCAACCTAGGTCTATGGTACCCGATGGACTCAAACTTCGAACTCATAGGATACACAGATGCAGATTACGCGGGATGCAAGCTGGATAGGAAGAGCACCTCAGGAGCCGCTCAATTTCTCGGAGGTAAACTCGTAAGCTGGTCGTCTCAAAAACAATATTTTGTCTCAACTTCTACAGCAGAGGCAGAATATGTCGCTGCTGCGAGTTGTTGTTCACAAATTTCGTGGATGAGAACCCAGCTACGAGACTTTGGCATATCATTAAATCGTATTCCCATCTTTAGTGACTCCAAAAGTGCAATAGCTATAACTAGCAATCCCGTACATCACTTCCGCACAAAACATATATATATTAAATATCACTTTATCAAGGTACATGTAGAACAGGGCACAATCGAAATGCATTTTGTTCACACGGACCTTCAACTTGCTGATTTATTCACTAAAGTATTGGATGAAAAGCGATTCCAATTCTTGGTGTCTAGGTTAGGGATGTTGAACCGTAAGACATGATCGATTGTCCCTACATGAACCATGTATTGTGTAAATAGGTCATTTAATTTTCTCCCTATGTTTTCTTGTGTGCGTCGGAGAAATTGAATATCATATCTGGGGGGGTCTTGAAAAAAAATTTGCACAAATTAGGGGAAGTCTTTGAGCATTTTGCACAAATTAACGGGGAGTTTATATGATTTTTCTTCAATCTTTCTTCAAAATCGATCTCTAGGGTCTTGATATAGAAATTTTCATTACTTTTTAAAATCAAAATCTCTTAAACGGCGAAACTCAAAATTGATTGAAACTGAAATACACGAAAGCTTTAAAATTATTTCGGCGAAACTGTGTATCACCCGAAACTCAATTTGAATCGATCGAAACTAACATTTTATAAAGGCTCGTAATTTTCCACGGCGAAACTGATCATCGCCCAAAACTGATTAGAATCGATCGAAATCAACATTTTCTAAAAGCCCTCATAATTCTACTCGGCGAAACTGAGAATCGCCCGAAACTACTTCCGATCGAAACTCATGCTATATATATAGTGTTTCGCCCGAAAGTCACTCATTTCTCATCGATTATCCCGATTTACTCCCAAGTTCTCTCTGCAATGACACTCGAATCTCGTCACCATCACACACTAATCCTGCATTTTTCACGATATTTTGAAGTTCAACACTCACTATCGGTAAGAAAAACATATAATCTGCAAGTTTCAATTGATGTCGTTCTTATTTTTGCAGGATTCACATATTAGGGTTTGAATAAATTCACTCGAATCGCACCAGATTGCGTTTCGACTGTACTTCATTCGCCCGAATGACGCAAATCGCCTGAAACTCTTTCCGAACTTAATTTCAAACTTCAATCGACCAATTCATTTTACTACAGATCTTGACTTTCGCCTGAAACTGAGTTAAAATTAACAATTTTTTACTTTTGCCCGAAACTGAGCTAAATTTACACAATGCTTTACTTCGCCCGAAACTGAAATATAACTACACGTTGATTTGAATCACCCGATTCAATATTTTACCCGAAACTGAGTTACAACAATATTGAAAATCAGATCGCCCGATTGAAGACATCGCCGATTGATTGTTCAATTTCTCATTCTTGAATCGGCCGATCCAAACTAAATGTACTTGTCAAATTTTTCTAAGTCCTAAATGGTCACGACATTTGATATTATAATGGACTTGTCAATATTATTTTGCGGGAACCTTATTGTTAAGTACTACAACATTTGATATTTTCTCCTAACCTTTTGATTTTATCTTACAGAATTATCAAAATGGTGCGAGCAATTGATGATGTTTTTGCTTCAAAGGACTGGCACAAAGAATAGCTAACAACGTACAACTTGACTTTGCTAACACATCTTGCCCAGATCCAATCATTATCAAAATCCTAGACAATCACCCTTTGAAAACCGCCCTCAATATCACCGAGTGCATCCCTGAAGAGTACGTAACAATTCTGGGTCACTCTTCAAAACCCGACTGATAACCCAAAAACCACCCGTCTCTCCGCCAAAATCGACAATACTATTCTTTGCAACCTACTAAACCTCCCATACTCACTTTTCTATGATGCCCATCCCTCTAACGACGACCTCATCAGAGACTACCTCATCAGAGACTTCCTATTCATGGGCCACAAGCCTAACGCCCAAAATTCCATTCACCTCCTCGACTTCACAGTAAAAGATATTCCCGGAGCTTGGCGGACCCTCTTCCTAATCGTCAACAACGTCTTTCCCCGAAGCATGTTGGATCCGATAGGTGCAACCGCAATATTATTCTGGTCTGCCACGGCATCGTCTTCAACAAAAGTTATGATGTCGCCCAACTGCTCTGCACGGACATGGTTGACCAACTAAGAAGACAAGGTATAGGATCAACAAAGAGAGTCCTTCCTTAATTACGGTGGCTCCCTGTCATCGTCCAAAGCTCACCAAAATACAATCAACAAAAAGCAAGCTCGATCAAGAGGCCATGATCTTACCAGATTATCTCCTTCAACTCCTCAATCCAATTGACCCCATGCTCCTAAAATACCTTCGAGCAAACAACCTCGAAGACGATCCCATGGTTCAACACATCCCAGTTGAACCAAACCCAGGGATAAGGCAACCCTCACAACCAATATAGGTCTAGGAAGCTCCTCCTCCCCAAAACAAAAACAAAAGAGAAAATCAAAAGGGGATGACGGAAGCAGTAAACAGGAACGTCATACAAAACATAAACACGACTGGCTTCCTCAGTCCTCCAGTCCACAAATAAGTCGGACCGAGCCAATAGGTGCAGGGGATGACTTTGTCTTCCCCCAGTAGAAGTCGCGACATCGGGTCCAATCACGCAAACCACCCTACCTAGCCACTCAATCATCTCCCAACAGATGATTATTTCAGATATACATGAGGAGCCACGTCAACCATCACCACCTTGCTAGGAGGAGGTCAATGTTGTAACAAGCAGTGTTCAGCCTCAGACTGCACTTTCATTGATCACGACAAGTCTAGTGCCCTCACCCCGCATAATATTTCCCTGTTCTAGGACACATACACATGTTTCCCACAAGCCAAAGCAGCCCGTCGATCTCTATCATGTCTCACACCCACAAGCCATACAAGTCCTTCGATATCCCCATCCTCTCCCATCCTATCCCTTCAGACTGACAATCAAATCCCACAAACTGAAGAATTGTACAATCCACACGATGCTGTGGAAAACTACATCTTCAACTAAGATTGGATAACAAAACTAATGATCCGGACATGGCTAGAGGCTTGATAGAAAATACCAGATAGTTCTTGATAAAGGCAAACGTGACGACCTAGCCCTAATCGGTGACGATGAACTCGAGGAAGGTGAAGACTACGAAGCAGAGTATCCAGAACTTCCTGAGTCCAACGCACCGTCCTTGATGAGGAATGCCCACCAATGAAGTCGAAGATAGAAGAAGAGCTGAAATTTCCGTGGGAAAACACCAAGGTGATTGCTCCATTTCAAGAAGAAATTCGAAGGAGAATCTGGAGGAAGGAGGATAGGATCAAGAAGCTGGACGAAGAAGCTTAGAGGACTTAGTCATCTTCCAAGACCAAAACCAGTACAATACTTTCTATCTCTTCGCCAAATTCGGATGCTCAGATGTAAAGGATGTGAGGTAGATACTCTCAGAAGAGAAGAGGCGAAGACCCAGAATTAGAGAAATTCTGGGAGTTCGTAAAGAGAAATTTGCAGACATAGACATGCCTATCTACATGGTACGATGAGAAGATGAAGCATACGAAGAACTGAATGAAGCCGACCTCGCCTACATCAGAGGTGAGGATGTTGAACAAATAGCGAGAGACTATAGAACACTTGGAGTACTCAAGACTGCAGAACTCAGACTTGGGTTTATATGCTATTATTTAAAGGGTTGTAGTAGTTTGGGGTAACAAGTGATATTTTGTATAAGTTACGTGACTGGGCTTTAATATACCAAATACGTGTGGTATATAAAGCCCAAACTTACCCTAATTAGGGTTATCAATAGAATTCCAAAAGTAAGCCACCTTGTACTTTTCTTTATAAAAACACACAAGTACACACACTCAAGGTGTTCTTCACGTTTTAAGTATATCAAGTTTTCTTTTGATCATTGTTTGGTAGTAAAAGGACCAATAAATACACTAAGAACTATTTCGATGTAGGGGTGGATAGACATTCTCATCAATCTCTCAAAATACATGAATTGTGTTGTGCAAGTATATAACTGATTGAATGGGGATGAGTTAAAAAAAGTGGGAAAACAACAATTGAAACGGACCCGCAGCTATAAATTTCTGGGTCCGCCCTGTACTTAACGATATATGATCTCCATGCATGTTAGTTTTGATACACAACTTTGTAGGATCTGTGTAACTAGGTTGCATGCGTGATACCAAAAGAGACTTTTATGATATGAACTAGGTTATATGCATGCTAGTCTATTTCGTGATTAAGTGAGATCACCCGTTCGACGATATACTAAGTGTGACGACCCTAACTTTTTAATAATATTAAATGGTAGATTTCCCAACGAAAGCTGCGAAAGATCCATTTTACAATAACTTTTCTTCACATAAAATATGATACATTAAATGCCGGTTTACGGATTCAACATAACACAAAGTTTTCTGCCACATAATATTAAAAGCACACGATTTATAGCCATACACTCAAAAGTACGTGGAGTCACCGCCATCAGCTCGCCTCAGTCGCGAGGTATCTCGACGGCCGACTCGGTTATACCTACAACACGTAAACACTTAACAATTACCGGTAGATGAAAATATGCATGAATGCACGTGCACTCAATCCCCATCTCAGAGTTACTCACAATAAATGCACGCTCGACTTTTCCTCTCTTTTCTCCTATCATGACTCCAGCCAACACATAAGGGCACTAGGCTATACTAGGCACCACGCGCGCGCAAAATATAACTGGTCGCTCACGCCAGTAATCAAGAGGTAGCCTATGCTGGTAGCATACCTGGTTACTCACGCTAGGCCGCCCCTACCAGGTCGCTCCCTCCGCTGATAACTGATGATTTGCATCTGATACTGCACTCCTATGCATCCGAGTAGATGAGTCGCTCACGCCATCTCCCATCCGATGGGTTGCACCTCAGACTGCATTCCCATGCATCTGAGTAGACGAGTCCTCAAGCCCGTCTCCCGTTTGGTGCACTAGTACTAACTTCAAACTCTTGTATAAGTCAACAAGAAAAATTGGTCACATACTACCGCGCTCATCGACACTTTAAAGTGTAGCCGTGTCAACACGGTCATCACTCCTCATACTGATATGACATGCATATGTTGTGCACGTGAAATGCATCTGCCAAAACTATTTGACATAAAATATAGTCAATGTCCAAATCAAGCCCCAAAAACAATAATAAACCGAAAACTTCCAAACACCCGAAAATATTAATCTACCTGAAATGTTTCAATACTCAAATTCCTTAAAATCAGAAAACACATTTATATCGATAACCTTAAATTGTTGAAAACATTCAATAATATTTTCCCCTTTTAACACATCTCCGAACCTTATGTAATCACATATACAAAGATTTAAACCCCAAAAACCTATGTTCAAGAACATAAGTTGTCCTACCTCACGTCCGAAGTTGGGTATTCACCTACCACACGTCCGAAGTTGTCCTAGTGCTCTTGACTGATGTTCCTATGCCTAACAAGATGACAACGACTTATGTTTAAGATTAAACGCGAAGTTTCCTTCAGTAAAATATCCAGATTAGCAACAACTACTTCAATTGATCATAGAGAATCGTAGGACTATCCGATCGATATGTTTTTGGTGGCTATGAATATGTTAGGAACTCAGATGTCGATAGAAACCAGTTTCAAAGAAATCGAAATAGATGGGTCAAAATTTAGGAATACTACAACCGTGACAGCAAATTTTTCCAAGAAAAACAGCTTCACGCTGTCAACTTAAAAAATTCATATATGATAAAAGATCAGATTGAACAGAATCTAGTGGCTATGAACATGTAAGCAAGCCAGCTTTCAAGGGAGACCAGTTTCGAATAAATCGGAGCAGCCTAGAAGGGTCAAAACTGAGAAATACAACAGTTGCGCCAGTAGTTTTTCCAAAACAGCAGATAAAATTTCAAAGGTTTTTTATTTAAATAATGTGAAAAAAATAATATTTAATGAATTAGGGTTGTTTTTGGAATATTTAACAAAATGGGGAATTTTGCGGTTAATACCAGCAACGTCGCCCCCATTAGGGGCGATGCTCTCTTTTCAAGATTATTTTTTCATTTTATTAGCTTCACCCCCATTAGGGGCGATGTTATTTTAATTTTTAAGTTATTTTATATATTATATAACCCACCAATCATTAAATCAACGTTATTTCATGTGATTTACATAATAAAATCACTAAACGCATTTAATTTATTGTTTGTTTCATGACGATTATGATATGCATATCTTATATTTTTTTATATTCAATTTTTTTTTATTTTACAAATAAAAATAGTAAATTGGAATAAATTTAAAAAACAATTAAATATTTCCATTATTCGAAAAATATAAGATACGCATGTCATTTTTTAATCGCTGCGAAACAAACAATAAATTAGAGGCGTTTATTAATTTTTATCATGTAAATCACACGAGCGTCGCGCCTGATCGTTATTTCACGTGATTTCAAATTAATGTCGCCCTCATCATTATTTCATGTGATTTAGAAATGATTGTTGCCCCTCATCGCCCTTCAGGGCCTCAACGACGCTGATTTAGAAATTCAATGCTACGCTCATGTGATTTACATAATAAAAGTTACTAAACGCATCTAATACATAATAAAAGTTACTAAACGCATAATAAAAATATATGCATATCTTATATTTTTCGAATATTGGAAATATTTAATTGTTTTCTAAATTTATTACAATTTAACTATTTTTTTAATTTATAAAAATAAAAAAATTTGAATATCGAAAAATATAAGATATGCATATCATTTTTATCGTCGTGAAACAAACATAAATTAGATGCGTTTATTGATTTTTATTATGTAAATCACATGAAATAAGGATTATTTTATGATTTTGTGGATTATATAATTAATAATATAAAATAACTTAAAAAAAAGAAAGAGAAGGTCGCTAATGGGGCGACTAAAAAAACAAAAAAAAGACGTCCCCCCTAATGGGGGCGACGTTAATAAAATAAAAAAAAATCCTAAGAAGAGAGCATCGCCCCTAATGGGGGTGACGTTGCTGGTATTTACCGTGAAATACCCTATTTTATTAAATCTTCCAAAAACAACCCTAGTTCATTAAATATTATTTGTTTTCACATTATATATGTTGACCTCTTTGGTCTATGAGCGTTAGAGAGTTTTGATGAACTGTGTAATTGAGTGATGTTAGGTCTATAAATTAAGCAATTCGATATTTGATCAATATAATGTCTAAGTACATGATAATATTCGACCATACATTAATTATGAGCTATAAATTGGTTAAAGTATTGAATATTTGATTGACATGTGATTCCGTGATTATTGGTTAGTCGATCGACGATTACCCAAATCACGTCGTGCCCTTTTACATTCTTTGTCAAACCGACAACGACATCCATTGTTATATTATCTCACTTCCATTCCAGGTCAAGCATTGACACAAACACTGCTATATCCTCTTCATTCCTGGCCACCAGTAGATTATCCGTTTTTTGTTAGACGGGTCATCTGCGACTTACGTTGTGAAAATCCGTCAATAATTACGATTAGAAAGTGAGGGTCGCTATAGGTTGTATGAGAGCTTCGGATACATATTCTGTAGAGTATCCATGTACGGTCGGTCAAAAGCATGGAGAATCAACCTTGCCTATGAGTTTTACGGTACGATGATTATTTGCCTACAATAATATATTTGCTTACGTGGCTACTTGTTGATAATATGAATAAAATGCCGAAAACTCGTGGAGAATACGTAGGCAGTTCGAGTTGCAGGGACGAACCTCGGTCCCCGGTACATGAACGCGACTCCACGATAATGAGGCTTACTGAACCGATCAAACGATAGTCGGATCAGATTAATGCTCTTATCCAGCTCAAGCTCCCTCCACACACCAACCGTCTCCTCAGCCTGAACACATAGAGATCATAGGGGAACGGTTCCGAAAATTAAACAATACTACCTTTGAGGACGCCATTACCCCACTATGGCTGACGACTGGTTGCGCATAGTCGAAGATATGTTCCTGTACGGTCGGGTCCCAGAGAATGAACAAGTGTTGTGCCCAATTTCCATGATCCGAGGGAACACTAGGTTTTGGTGGGACACCATCAAAATCTTAGAGGACCCAACGACTGTGGCGACCCTCACTTTCTAATACTGATTAGGTACAGATTGTCGCAACGTAGTCGCGGAAGACCCGTCTAATTTAAAACTTAATCTAAAATAAAATATATTATACCAAAATATTCGTCTACATTACCGTGTACACGAGCCATGGCCCCAATATGACAAAATATCAAAATCCTAACGTCGCTCCACATGTCGCATCCATGTACAGCCCCGCCCTCAAAAGTCCGTGGAGCACCGCCGTCAGCCTCCCTTAGCCGCGACGCGCACCAGCGTCGGGCTCAGTACCAACAACACGTAAACCCTTAGCTATTTGCCCAGTAGGTGAAATATGCGTGAATGCAACGTGCGCTCGATCCCATCCCATACCCCTCACGACATGCACGCTCGACTCGTCTCACGACCTATCACGTCCCACGACTCCCTGTGTCTCGACAATACATGTATTCGGGTATCCTACTCAGGTCTCTCACGTTAGAGTGGGTAGGCTACCCAGGTCTCTCGCGTTAGAGTCGCCTATTTCGAATATATGTAAAGTATAAAACTAGAGGTTCGTACACGGTCGGCCCACTCTGGTCCCTCGGGTTAGAGTGGTACGTACTGGAGTCTTCCCCTCTCCGCCCACGTAATAATCTATCGCTCGAGCAGCCAACTCAGGTCTCTCGCATTAGAGTGGCGCTCTCTCGCTAATTTCTAATTCTACACCACTCGACGACAGCCCATACGTTACCGTTCCGCACGGTAATCAACCCCCTCGTACTGACGTGGAATGAATGTGCAGTGCACATATTATACATATGACGTGCAACGGGTGTACATATGACGTGCAAAAATTATAACACACATAAAGCACGTAATTCGTCAAGTCGCAATATTCACTGAGTTCACATAATCACGTAATCACATAAATTACAAGTATCCATCTCGGTCTATTTGCGCTTTTGTTATTTTTGTCTCGCTGATGTCTTCTTCATGTTGAGCGAGATTATCAAAAACATCATGGATATCCATCTCGTCTAGGTCTTTGTTTTGCCTAAGTTTAGTGGATATCTTCTCGACGGGCAATGAGGACTGGAACCGAATGTTCATCTCCATATTAGTCTCTTGATCTCAATTTTCCTCATTTTATTGAGAAGAGTGAGGTACCGCTGATAAAGATCATGCAAGCTCTCCTCCTTTTTGCTTTGAAAGAATCATATGCCGTAAGTATGTTTGCCTTCTTAGCATGGACGCTACTTCGGTTCTTTGTATCATCATTGCAGTTCATCCCACATCCCCTTAGCTGTTGGAAGGCAGCTATTTGTCTGTAAATATCGTTGGGGATGTCCTGCATCAGTGTGTTCTTAGCTATTAGATCGGCCTTTGCTCTTAGTCTCTCAGCCTCGTCGATTTCACTAGGAAGCTTCAGTCGTCTATCGTGTGCGGCGGGAGGATTATTAGCATTGTCACCTTTTTGAGTAACCCAAAACTGTGTGGGTCCCTCTTCGAGTGATTTTAGTAAGTTTTCGGCCTGATCTTTGAGCTCAATGAAGTTCAAGAACATACGTCTCCAAACTGTATATTTGCCTCTGTTAAGGATTGGAGGACAGTCGAGCACATAAGCATCCATTTGTTGAAGAGTTGATTAAGGATCTTAGTTTGTTGTTTTAATTATTTGATTTGATGTAACGAGCTTCACAAGTGACAAATTTGTTAGTAGTGCTTGATTCGAAAGCAGTTCGAGAATTATTTCTGATTCAATCTTTAGATTTTGATAAAAAATAATTTCGTCGAATGAAATGCAATTATTACTGTTCTTGTGTGAGAAAATCGCTCAGCGATATATTTTTCGAGCGAAATAAATTTCTGAAAATTGTTCGGTCGAGAAAAATTTCTGGATCGTGAATTTATTTCGATCGCAAAGAAACAGTACTTTTTGTAAGTTTCTCGCCGAGTCAAAATAAATCCGTTGGCTGGAAAACTTTCTTGACCGCATTCGCTAGGTCAAGCTTAAATGTCTGACCGAAAATTTTTTTAGAGAGATAATTTCGCACGTGCAAAGTCAAAAAAAGTCTCGTCGAAAAAAGATTTTCGCTGAGTAAAGCTCGAGAAATTTTTCTAACTAAAATCATTCTTAGTGAGCGATTTTAGCGTTGACTTCGTATTCTGACCGAGAAAAATTCTCGCACAGAGTTTTCGATCGAGAAATTAATCTGATCGAAGACTTAGCGAGAAAAATTCAAACAGAGCAAATAATCACAGAGTACGAATTAACACTTATTCAAGCAAAAACAATGACTTAGGCAATGAAATTGCAGGTATTTGCTCGAACTCAACTACTGATTACTCACGAACAAGTAATTAAACACGTCATGAAGCAAAATATATCGAATTTAAGCACGATCAGTACGTGTTCTAACTGTCTTTGTGCGAACAGTAACTTTTCAAATTCAATCAAATATGCTAAATCGATGTTCTAAATGCTACAGATCTAATCGCAAACGATTTCTAGCACCTAACCGAGCACATAAATATCAAATTCAAGTCAAATAAGCATAGAATTAAGGCTATCGCAATCGAATTCAACTTTCGCGCCAAAATTGTTCTTCGAGCGAAAACAGTTTCAGAATTTAAATTCGATCAGATTCTAATAATTGTCGATTCAAAACAGAACGAATCTGCTATGATACCAATTTTTAGGTCCTCGACAATCAACGCCTATGATCCTAGACCTCAATCCTAAGTAATTCGATAAGAATGATTGAGATTTGAATTTCGATCGAAGAACTCAATTGAAACCTCGAGAGAATTCGGTTAGTTTTCTGATTTCTCTCTCTAGAAATGGACTGTGAAGCCTTTCGAATCAATTCAACTATCTTCTGTATTAAGCTCAATGTTTACAAGTGTATTTATACCAAACAGACTCGGTATAAATAACAAACTAGTCATAAACTAAGGACAAATACAAGAAAACCCCAAATAACGAATAGAGCTAATAAAATCAAATCACAATTACAAAGAGTATTCTACAAGAAGATTTGCGTCTATGGATGTTGTGATAGATTCTGTAGGAATCTGTGAATCAAACACTTGGGTGTCGGGGCCGGTAGTGGTCTTAATCTGGATCTCGGCCTCGGTGCAAGTGGTTCGTGCTGCGGCTCAAGATTGAGCAAAGGAAGGTCCTCGGCACGTAGGGTGATGACATGCGCTTTGTCTGATATAGGTTGGATAGCTATGTTGACGAGTTCAGATGATTGGAGGTGTTGTTGGTGAACCCGTTTGACCAGTTGAATTTCCTCATCGGAAGCCGTAGCTTCAGAAGAGGAAGCCGTGTGAGGAGATAGTATGTGCTCTGCTTCCTCACGAGCTTGGGCTGTCACTTGAGGTTCTTCAGGTTTGATCGTGGAGATCAAGGTATCCGCATCGATGGCTGATCAAGATCCGTCAGTTTGGGGTTATGGAAGAACTTGAGCCGGGGCGGTTGGTAGTTTCCACCGGGAGGTAGGCGGGGAATATCCGAGTGAACCTCCATGAGATTGGCAATGAGTACCGAAAACCACCTAGCGCACGACAAATTCTTCGATTTCTTGTTTTCCTTTTGCCTGATCTGTTCGGCAAGATCATTCCAGATCAGCTGAGCTACAACGTAGTTCCTGCAGAACACGATGCCCTGGAATATTCTAAGGATGTTTCCGTTGCCCTTGTCAAATCCGGCATGCTTTGGCGAGTGGCACTTGTTGACTATCCCAAACAACGCCTTTCATGGGTGAGGGATGCTGTTGCTCTGTACTTGTGCAAGTTTGGTGAGAGGCAGCCGGTATCCCATTTGTAGGAAGTCTTGTACCATCCCAGTATCCGTTGGGATGCCGTCATAATTGTGGCTAAAGGGCAGGTCCAAGACTAGGCCAAAATCATTTTTGTTGATGTTGACGTGTCTTGTCACGAGTAATGCGGTGAATTGGGAAGCACCTTCAGAAAAATTTATTAAATACCAACACATATGTTCGCTTCATATGACCTGTGCGCCTAATTTCTCATCTAAGATGTCTGTCAAACATGAAATAAACTGTTCGAATATATTATAGTTTGATATGATAATTTTCGACTCAAATTTAAATTTGAACTAATGAGTTCTCTTATTTCTTATCTTTTTCAGATGGATCATTGTCCGGCATACAACCATATCTACGCTAAAGAGATGTATATTAGCGTTCAGGACACCAATTTCCAACTCGATGTGACCACCTTTCGGTGCCCAGAAGAGATATTAGTGTCCATTCTTCAAGGCCATTCTTAAAGACGAATCCCGAAGTGGATTTCGGTCGTCCAAGTTTGACTGGAAATTCGGTCCGTATACCCTTCCACTTTCAATTCTCCATTACCATAGACCAGTGTTGTATCATTAGTCCGACTGAGGTACTTGAGGATAGTCTTGACTGCTGTCCAATGTTCCTTACCAGGTTTAGCATGGAACCGACTGACTACGCTCCCAACGTATGCCAAGTCCGCGTGCAAACCATTGCGGACATCAAGCTACCACTGCAGATGCATAGGGGATTCCATTCATCTCTTTCCACTCCAACTCTCTTTGAGGGCACATAGCCTTGGAAAGGTGAATCCCATGTCGCATAGACAGGAATGCTTTCTTAGAGTTGTCCATATTATATCGCTTCAAGACCTTCTCTAAGTAAAGGACTTGGGAGAGTCCTAACATACGATTCGCTCGATCTCTATAAAGGCGAATACCCAAGATGTAGGTAGCTTCTCCCAAGTCTTTCATGGAGAATTCGATCGAAAGCCACGCTTCCACCATCGAGAGCATTCCAATATCATTTCCTATCAAAAGGATGTCGTCCACGTACAATAGAGGAAATATATTTTGCTCCCATTGCTTTTCTTGTAGATGCAAGGTTCGTCTTCGTTCTTCAAGAATCCGTGGCCCTTGACCACTTCGTCGAACCGAGGATTCCAGCTTCTGGAGGCTTGTTTAAGTCCATAAATGGACTTGTTCAGTTTGCATACCTTATGAGCATCTCCTTGTGATGTAAAACCCATGGTGAGCTCCGTATATATTTCCTCCTTGAGGTATCCATTAGAAACGCAGTTTTCACATCCATCTGCCAGCAATGTTTGAATGGACTTCATCATAGCGACATGCGAAAAGGTCTCCTCATAGTCAATGCCCTCTTTTTGACTGTACCCTTTCGCCACAAGCCTAGCTTTGTATGTGTCAACCAATCCGTTAGATCTAATCTATCTCTTGTAGATCCATACACTCGATTGTTCTAAAACCATAAGGGAGGTCTACTAGAGTGGTTTTCGTGCCTATAATTCATTTCGGCTTGCATAGCTATAAGCCATTTTTTCTAATCTTTATCCGTAATTGCTTGGTCATAGGTAGTGGGATCGTCTCCAACGTTCCCTTCCATCACAGCAACCTCGTGTTCGATGTGGACTATCCCGTATCTCTCGGGCTAGCAAGATACTCTACCTGACCTCTGCAACTCAGGTTGCGTCCCGGACTGCTCTACGGTGTCTTTCGCCACTGGAGTCTGTGAAAGCACTTCTGACGACTCTCCAAGAGTTACTTCACGACCCACTCCTGTTGGGTTACCCGGTATCTCCCTGAGACCCCACATCCCCGGGAACAGTGTGGAATAAAAATTTTCCGGGTTCCCCGATTGCCCTCGTAGCTCGGATCAGAACAGTAACACATAGACATGCAATAGGGCTGGTCAAACCCATGGAGAATTAACAGTTAACGCGAGTGGCAGCTCCTCGTCCTTTTCTTCAAGACTTCGTCGATTGTGGTGGATGGCAGTAGATTGTCACGCCGACCTCGCAGTGTACCACGGAATCAGTTCTCTAAAGATAGATGGCTAGAGAGAACAGAGCCGTCGCGTGGGAGAACGTGTGTGCGTTCCATGTGCGTTTTGTGCCTTTGGTTGATTTCGATATCTTAGTCCTTACAGTGTTTTGTACCACGGAATCAGCTCTCTTTTGGAGCACGAAATTCTTAGCCTATTTAAAGGCTTGGATTTCGATATCTTAGTCCTTAAAGTGTGAGATTTTTGCCAAATCTTACGCTCTTTTGAATTCCAAATCCAAACTTAAGGAAACTTGCTATTATTAGAAAACTAACTTAAAAACCAAGTCAAACTAAGCATATTTAAATATGGTATGGAATTCGAAACGTAGTCCTAGATTAATTTCGAAATTTAAATGATTAATATTCCAAATATTTTATTCCATATTTATTTATATCAAATTATATGCAAATTCCGAAAATACACTCAAAGGCATATTTCGAAATTAGATTACGGTGAAACCCAATTTTATCCTCAAGCCCATTAAGCACTTGGCCAAGCCCAAGTCTTTCCAAACTATCCTCCATGTCTCACCTGAGTTAGTTCAATACCTTGGCCAAGGATTTCGTAGTTTCCCGTTATCTCGATTGCTTGCGAGACTTTGAATCCGTACTCAACAGTCTAAGCCCGGCAATCACAAATCGTCATCAAGACCGCATCTGGCCTGCTGACCCATGCAACAGCAAATCGGGTCGAGGAGAACCTGCGACAGTCGAGACTTTGAAGTCAACTCCGTCAAAGCCCATTTCGGTCTAAGGTTCACGTTGACTACTATAGTGTTGTCGTCGGTCATTGACACCCCTTGAGTAATAAGCCATTTTCGATCGTACGACCCGTGAGTCAGTGTCCATGAAACGAGTCAATCCCTTGATTCGATTCGTATCACAAGTCATGACCTCCGTTTCCAAGCGGGATATCGGCACGCTGTGATCGGTTATCCAGCACCCAATTGGAGCCTCAGGCTTACAGACTTTTAATGTTCGAGGTTAAGGATTGAGCAAGTCCAAGGAGCCAATACACGGATCTCCTGATAGTTCTTTTGTGCTCGCTGCCACCTGGTCTAGTAGATGGGCAAGAGGATTTTTTAGCTTTGACGGAGCGCAAGCCACTCTATTAGAAACGATATAGGAATCCAGGGATTGAGAACAACTGCTTTGGCAGAGATTCCATATTTCATTTTTTATGAAGCTGATTGCCCAAGAGGGGAATCGCAGCCCCTTAAGAAGCAGAGAGCATATCATTGCTCTAGAAAGAGGTAGTTCGCACGATCTTTCTTTTTATCGGGTTCGAATCCCGCTCGTGACAAAGGACTACCTTTTCTCTTACTTAAGTTAAGATAGTATCGATCTAAAAGCTATGAGGATTGAGACTACGATCTCAGAGAGTCACTCTTTTGGAGTGAGAACAGTTAGTTCAATCACGGATATGCTTATTATCGCAGGTCTCAAAGCCGAGGAAAAAGAGACTGAGGCATGAAACCTACCAGAAGAGTTCAGCCTGACCTAGTTCTTTGAAAAACAGAATAGAAGAAAGGTTAACAGAAAGTCTCACAAAGAAGAAGAGAAGATGAATTTCGTATTAGAATGATTGTCTAGACAAGCCTATAGTTCACTGGTGCCTTCCTCTCTCGTACCCATCGAGAACAGTGACTCAACTCGACACATTTGGATTTGTTCATTTATTGCTTTACCGGATGCTAAGTAAAGAACTCTTATATCCAATAAACGAATAATGCCTTTCATTAAACACACGAAAATATCTTATTACACAAAAGGTCGAACGATAAATAATCTAATGGCCTATATCCTCGTATAGCATTCGAGGGCATATTCCTAACAATCTCCCGCTTGCACTCAATGCCATGTGCTGCAGTTCTAATACCCATCTTTTCGAGATTTCTAGCCAGCACTACCTATGATAGTTGGTGAACGGGTCGGCCACGTTTTCCGCGGTCCAATCTTCTACACGGCTATGCAGCCATCCTCAATGAATCCACGTAACACGTGGTATTTTCTTTCTATATGTTTGGATCTGCTGTGAGATCTCGGTTCTTTTGCCTGCAATAGCGCCAGTATTTTCACACCACAATGGCAATGGCCTATCAGCTACAGAAACGACACCAAGTTCTTCCAAGAGCTTTCTCATCCAAGCACCTTCCTTAGGTGCCTCTGAAGCCACTATATACTCTACTTCGCAGGTGGAATCTGCAGTAGTGCTCTGTTTGGAACTTTTCCAAGACACTGCTCCACCGTTGAGCGTAAAGACGAATCCTGAAGTGGATTTTCGGTCGTCCACGTCAGACTGGAAATCCAAATCTATATACCCTTCCACTTCTAATTCTCCATTACCATAGACCAGCATTATATCCTTAGTCGGTCGGAGGTACTTGAGGATAGTCTTGACTGCTGTCCAATGTACCTTACCAAGGTCAGCCTGAAACCGACTGACTACGCTCACAGCCTACGCGAAGTCAGGTCGCGTGCAAAGCATCGCGTACATCAAGCTACCCACCGCGGATGCATAGGGGATTCCATTCATCTCTTTCCGCTCCAGCTCACTTTGAGGGCTCGTAGCTTTGGAGAGGTGAATCCCATATCGCATAGACAGGAACCTTTTCTTAGAGTTGTCCATATTATATTGCTTCACGACCTTCTCTAAGTAAAGGGCCTGGGAGAGTCCTAACATACGATTCGCTCGATCTCTATAAAGACGAATCCCCAAGAGTAGGTAGCTTCTCCCAAGTCTTTCATGGAGAATTCAGTCGAAAGCATTCCAATATCATTTCCTATCAAAAGGATGTCGTCCACGTACAATACAAGGAAAGATATTTTGCTCCCACTGCTTTTCTTGTAAACGCAAGGTTCGTCTTCGTTCTTCAAGAATCTGTGGCCCTTGACCACTTCATCGAACCGAAGATTCCAGCTTCTGGAGGCTTGTTTGAGTCCATAAATAGACTTGCTCAATTTGCACACCTTATGAGTATCTCTTTGCGATGTAAAACCCTTGGGCTGCTCCATAAATATTTCTCCTTGAGCTGCCAGATCTCATAGTCATAGTTAGCAGCTATCGCAAGCAACGTTCGAATGGACTTCATTATAGCGACAGGCGAAAAGGTCTCCTCATAGTCAATGCCCTCTTTTTGACTGTACCCTTTCGCCACAAGCCTAACTTTGTATGGGTCAACCTATCCGTCAGATCCAATCTTTCTCTTGTAAATCCATTTACACCCAATGGGTCTAAAACCATCTGGGAGGTCTACTAGAGTTCAGACTTTGTTTTCGTGCATAGAATCCATTTTGGATTGCATAGCTATAAGCCATTCTCCGAATCTTTATCCCTGATTGCCTGGTCTAGGTAGTGGGATCGTCACCGACGTTCCCATCCATCGTAGTAACCTCGTGCTTGATGTGGACCATCCCATATCTTTCAGGCTGGCGAGATACTCTACCCGACCTGCACAACTCAGGTTGCGTCTCGGACTGCTCTACGGCGTCACCTGACACTGGAGTCTTTGAAAGCGCTTCTGACGACTCTCCAAGAGTTACTTCGCGACCCGCTCCACCTTCTCGACGAACTCTTCTTCGAAAAAGTGGGTTTGAAGGGATACAACGATTCTCTGATCGTCGAGGAAGTAAAATTGGTATCCCATGGAAACCACAAGATACCCGACAAAATGTTCTTTCACAGCCTTCGATTCCAATTTATCTATCTTGAGATTTTTCACGAATGCGGGGCAACCCCAAACTCTAATGTGATTCAAGCTCGGTCTTCGTTCTGTCCATATCTGATACGGAATACGATCGACAGACTTTATAGGACATCTATTCAGAATGTGTGCCGCTGTCAACAGGGCATGACCACAGAATGATATGGGCATGTCTGTATTGCTCGGCATAGATCGAACCTCATCCAGCAGAGTTCGATCTGCGTTCAGACACACCGTTCGACTATGGTGTTCCGAGCAGTGTCAACTGTGAAATGATCATATTCACTTTGAAGAACTCGTCAAACTCGAGACTCATGTACTCGCCTCCTCCATCTGATCGAACGGCTTTGATGCTCTTTCCAGTCTGATTTTCCACCAAAGCATTGTTGTAATTCCAGATTATCCAAGAATGCTTCAATAGATTAAACCTTCGATTGATGTGAATAGTAGGTTTGGAGGCTTAAGCGTATTGAACTCGTGAGATTTTTGAATGGAAACTTAATTAACCTGTTGTTAGGGTTTAGGCTTAAGTACCTTGAAAGGTATTAAGCCTACTGGGCCCCTAACAAGCCCATTACATCTACAACCCATCTAAGAAATGTAAAACATATAAAATACATCATGAAGAAATAACAAGACTTAGAATAAATATTTTGGACACTTCTAAAATATTCCTAATATTCTCCCCCTAAGTGTCCAAATTACAAATAAGCCTATAATCTAAGTCTTCACGTCTTCTTTTTCTTCGAGCGAGGAGGAGGCGGAGGTTCCATGTGAGCTAAGTATGTCTTCCTGAATCCTAGTGTGGTCTCGAACTGCCTAACATCGTTTCGAAGAACGAGACGACCTCTGATTTTCTTGATAAATTTATCCAGTACGAGTACTTCTTTGGTATCTGTGCCTTCAAGCTGTGCATCGTCAGGGATCGTCTCTTGTCTTGGCACGAGTGGGTTAAGGATAATCTTCAGAGTCCCATCAGAGAACTTGGCGGCCTCTGATGATAGCATTGCCTGCATATGATTCTATGTCGTTGTAGATAAGTGACTGCAGGCTGTGGTTCTAAGAAGAGATATCCCTCGCTGAATTTGTCCGGAACTTTGTATCTGTTATCAGGTGAAGTCAGGTTGACTTTGCTCATGTTACTTTCTAAGGCCATTTGAAAGTCATGCGATGAAAATACTTGATCTGTCTCAGTATATACTCCTTGATTCTGTATCCATCCCGTTTCTCGCGAGTTTCGAGGGAGAACTTGTTGCGATATATGCTGTAGATCTTGTTCAGTTCGCCTAGTGGAAAGTAAGGAAGATCAGCCTCTGTATATTTTTCGATTCTCCTATCGTATCGTTCTATAACAAATACTGGACCTATGTATCTTCCCATCCCCCACTCAACTCCATGGATATCATATATGGCCGTTTGAGTTTTGAGATGTCTTCGCCATTGTTCTTTAGTCATTATGCCTTCATTAGATTCTCCCCTGAGCATGATACGATGACGAAGACCCCTGGACGTTCCTTTAAGATGCTCAAGACCTCGAAGATTCAGCTCGTTGATCCCCTTTATTTCTTCTTCCTCTCTCCAGATCTTTGGATAACAATCTTCAAGGAAGGGTGCCTTGATCTTCGCGTTCCTCCAACGAGTTTCTATGAACTCGTAACCCGGCATCAATCTCTCGGGAATTTGATGTTGAAGAAGCTCTGGGAGTTCTGGTAGATCTGCTTGAGTATTTTATCCTAGCTCCTCTTCCGCTCGCTCGATAAAACAGAAGTCTGATGCCGCCGCTTTCAAGAAATTTCTGACGTTTTCAATCCTCAGGCGGGACTCTTCTTCTGTCTCTGTTCTCATCAACCATTCCTCTTCTAGAATGTATTTGTCGATGTAGACTTGAGGATCTCTGGGACGAGGCTGAAGGGTTGTGGTTGTTTGGACTGATTGGGTAGAGGTCCTCGAGGGAACAGACTCGACTTCGCCAAGGAAAGTTGTCTGGTTCGGCCCTGGCGTAGCTTGTCTTCCAGTGGAGGGCCTTGGTGGTAGTGGTGGATTGGATGATCGGGAAGACCTGCCTCCACGAGTTTGAACTCCGCGTCCTCGTCCGCCACGAACGACTGGAGGCATGGTTCCCAGCCTCTTCTCCCCCTCAGGACGATCCTGGTAGTCAGGATCGTTATGATGACGCTTCTGACTTGAGCCTTCTTGACGACATGAAGTCGGGTGAGTATGATTCCACCCGCAATAAGTTTTTGGTAGAATTCTTCTTCTGCTCGAGTCCACTGATTATCAAGTTCAAGAAGGCAAGAAATTCCGACGTCGAAGAGTTCAAGTAGAGGCATATGATATGGACTGGGTTCTTGGGTTGCTCGTGGTGGTAGTGAGATGTTGCGAGGCTGTGACGGTGGTTGTTCTACCATGGGACCCTTTTCTTTGTCGGTGGAAGCTGGTTGCATGGCATCCCTAATGAGTCCTTGAACCCGTGGTAAAGTGACGGATTCTAGGAACTCAAATAGATGATTCTCCAGGTTGGCTGTCGTCACAGCTTGAGGAGTTGGTGAGGGTGCTCCGGCGTCACTAAGATTAGCCGTTATCACACGTGCAGAACTAGGTTTTGCACGGCGTCCCTCGTCAACCGAAGTTGTGTGGACTTCAGTATCCTTGGGTCTTCCGACCTCTCCTTGCGACACACCTTGTAAAGATGGTGCTCAGGTCGTACGGCCACATCAGTTAGATAGACTTGTGTGGAGCTTTCACCGCGGCCACTACCCGTTAGCACGCGTCCAGAACTAGGTTCTGTACGGTGGCTCTCAGATGGTGAGCTGCTGAAGTCATCATCATCCGTGAGGCTTACGTCCAATCCTCGAAGGGCCTCAATCATGGGCTCTTCTATGAACGTTGTTGCATGTTCAACAAGCTGTGACTCGGGCCGTGTCTTAGGAATAGTTATCATCTCTTGTGGAATAGAAATGGGAGCCGAGGCACCTGTAGGTTGGGGGTGTTCTGGGGATTTTGAGACACTTGCCTGTTGGGAAGCAAGTGAATAATCCGGTTTGGGGATTGTTTGCTCCGTTGGGTCGGGTTCGACGTCTTCTATCCTAGGGTTTGACCCGGGCTGTTCTGACCGAGGGACTTCAGACGTTGTTTCTTCTGGAATGATTGTTGGCTGTCGTTCAATCTGTGGTGGTTGCTCTAGTGATTGTTCAGGGATTGGCTCTTGAGGGGTAGGCTGAGGTTCCTGAGGGGCGGTTTCAGTAGACGTTGCTCTCTATTGGATGGTTGCTCTCTCGCTCTCACTAACCCCTGGGTTAGACTCAGGTGGGTTGTCCTGAGTCATGGGGTGGGGGACGTTGTAGTCTTGGCAGTAGGCTTCTATTTGGTCTGGGTTTGCTAGGATAAGTAACTCGCGAGGGATTGGCATGGTTGTGCGCGAGTACTTCTCGCATGTCTTCCTCTTCTAACAATATCTCAGTTTGTGTGGGGTTTAATTTTCTTCTACTGGTCTTGGTGGTGTCCCCGGTGTTATAGTCATAAAGTGGTGGATAATGAGCGAGAACCACCGGGATAAGGAAGATTCTGTGGCTTTTTGAACTTCGTTCGCTGGTGCAGTTGATCATCTAGGTCTGTTGTGACGAGCTTGGCGAAGTCGTAATTTTTCGGAACACAATCCCATGGAAGATGCAAAGAATTATGAGGTTGCATCTGTCCCACCCCGAGTGCTTTGGTGAGAAGCACTTATTGACGAATGCAAAAAGCGTTCGCAAGGGATGCGGGATCATGGAATACTGAAATGAGAGACAAACTTGATCTGAGTGTAGTATCCCATCCTCATCATGTCCTCAAGGAGCTCATCCTTCGATGCCTCAGGTTCGTATTGGGGTTGACTTGGCAGCCTGAGAATGCTTCGAATGAGTTCCCTAGTGATACTGACAGTCTCAGTTGCAATTTGGGCCTCATAGTAGACGCTATTATCCTGAGCAACTTTGGTCTACATTGTCCCCCAGATTTGTTGAAGGTAGACTGTCGGGACTTGGACCGAGGCCCATAAGGCATACCAAGGTGGTGGTTCCTCATAATGGATAGGATGATTTCTTCCTTGCACTTGAATGTGTTCAGATCAAGTTGGAAATTATTTTCATTAGTCGCTATCCACTTCGAGGTTGGGTAGACTAGATCCGTAGGTGTCGTCATTTTTTTAACACCGGGAAATCCTGTTGAAACTGCAACAAAGAGGATAAACATGATTAGAGATGCCATGATGAGTATTGTTGTTATGAATAGTGTGAGCTGGATTAAAATTTCATTTTGTAAAGATAAGTTTTGGCCCAACACTGTTTGGCCCATTTGAAAAAAACATTCTGTCGAAATTTCCTAAGTATGGTTTGCGGGTTCGTCTTAAAGTCCTTTGCTTCACTTTGCGAATTTTATATCGTGAACTCGAAAGTTTGCGGGTTGCTTCACTTTTGATATGAAGGCCCACAGAGTTCGCGAACTTGATTAAGAATCAGAATTTGTGAAATAAAATTGTAAAGATAATACAAATAACAAAGAAATACTTTGAAGGATTCGCAAATTGATTGTGGAAAAGATGAATTAAGGTTCATAAATTTTCCTCAAACTGAAAAATGAGAAAATTTAATCGATTTCAAATATATAGAATTTAGTATTTAGCCTTATAACGTTAATTCAACTCCATCAAATCATAAAATATCAAATCTACGAGTTTTTCGAAATTGATTTATATGAGCCAAACTCCGGAAATTGACAAAGAAAACATCGCTTTCTTTCGCAGCGATGAACCCTCAAGTCAAAAATTCGTCTGTACTGTTGATTATGTTGGTTGGAGCATTAATGATGTTATTGTTCATAATGTGCCTATAAATAGACAGAACTCAAACCAAATTCACAATTTCATAAGTTGCCACAAACTAACTCTACATTTTCATCATTCTCGCAAGGATAAATTGACAGGATGCAGCAAAAAATATAAGAAACTGAGGAACATGTGGAGTTAAGGCGTAATTTTTAGCGCAATATAGATAAACTGGCGTTTCTTATTTTTTTCTATTGTGCTTAATCGTTGTCTTACTTGCTATTCTTTTCTCGGCTCTCATCGGACGTGCTAGCTTTTGAGATTGTTTTGAGTATTTTGAGAGTTCATGAAAGCTCGTTGAGAATGTTTTGAGATCTGCTTTAAGAGTGTTTTGTAAGCTTATCGTATTTGTATTATGTATTTTGAAATTGTTTTTCGCATTTTTGAGACACTCGTGTAACTTTGAAATATCAATTAAGCGAAATAACTACTCCCCCTCAATGTTTTGGAATTTGGAATAATTACCCCAAACTCCTCCTAAATACTATGCCTATCGAGAATCTTATAGCATTTGATAAATTACTTACTCCCCCTCGATGCATGGATATGACATTTCTCCCCCTCAATGTAATGCCATCAGCATTGGCTTTACATCGACTTATTTAAAAGCAAGAAATAAAATTTATTAGTGAAAATAAACTAAAAACTAGAGAAATAACGTAATTTACATAGAGACACGCACTGAATTGAAGAACTTGCAGCAGAGTAGATGGATATGTAATGACCCGTAGGGAAGCATAATCGAAATTATAGATTGAGATTCAACATCCTCAGTTTTGCCACTAAGAATTGGAATCGTTTCTTGTAGAATACAATTTGTAATTGTGCTTGATTTCATTAGTTGTCCTTGTAATTAGGGGCGTTTTGTATAGTAGTCCTTAGATTAGGACTAGTTTGATGTTTATACCAAGTTTGTTTGGTATAAATACATGTAAATCAATTGAGCTTGATAGAAAACGTTTATAGAATTGATCTGAAAGGCTTGCAATTCAATTTCTAGAGAGAGAAACAACACTAACTTTCTCACTCTAATCGAATTTTCTCTCTCGCTCTTCAAATGAGTTTTCGATCGAAGCTTATTGATTATCATTATCATCAAATTACTTTGAATTCTTGCCTAGGATCTTGGAGTTGTTAATCGTAGGACCTACCAATTGGTATCAGAGCATATTCGTTCTGTTTTGAATCGTAAATTGTTGGACCGAAATTTTATTTCGAACACTGTTCCATCGAAGAACAGATTTGGCGCGAAAAGTTTTTCGATCTAATAGCTTAATTATGTGCTTAATTGACTTGAATTTGATGTTTCAGTGCTAGATTAAGTGATAAATGATCATTGCGACTAAATCAGTAGCAGTTTGAACGTCGAATTTTGATTAATTTGATTCTGAAATTTTACTGTTGACGAAGAACATGAAGAACACGTTCTGATTTTCATCAAATTCGATATATTTTGCTTCATAACGTGTTTAATTGCATGTTCGTGCATGATTATTACTTGATTTGCGAGCAATTACCTCAAACTTCACTATCTGATTCTTTGTTTTTGCTCGAATTGTGTTAATCGTATTATGTGAATTTTTCTCGATTGCTCAAATTTCTCTCGCTAAGTTTTGCGATCGGATTAGTTTCTCGATTGATAAACTTAGCGCGAGAATTTTTCTCGGTCAGAATACGAAGTCAGCGCTAGAATCGTCATCAGCAGAAACGTTTTTAATTAGAAATATTTCTCGAGCATTATCTAGCGAAAAACTTTTTCGAGTGAGACCAATTTTGACCTTGCATGCGTAATAACTTTCACTCGAAATACTTTTTCAGTCAAACCTTTTAACGTTTGACCAGGCGAAAATCATTTATACGCGAGAAACTTTTCTAGTCAACGGATTTATTTTGACTTGTCGAGAAACTTACTAACATACTGTCTCTTTACGATCGAAATAAATTCACGATCAGGAAACTTTTCTCGACTGAACGATTTTGGGCAATTTATTTCGCTCGTAAAATTTTCTGCTGACAAAATTTCTCGCACGAAAATAGTAAATACATTCTATATCGGTGAAATTAATTTCGATCATACTTTAAAGATTGAATCGAAAATAATTGTCGATCTAATCTTCGAATCAAACGCTACTAACAAATTTCGTCACCTGTGAAGCACTTTACATCGTCTTCAACCCTCGAAACAATCAACGAAGATCCTTCAACAACTCGACTACTATAATACAAACATGGATGCATACTCACTCGGAAATGACAACCGTCCGCCGATCTTGCAAAGAGGCGAATACAAAGTGTGGAGAAGCCGCTTCCTGAATTTCATCGCTCTAAAGGATCAAGCCGAAAATCTACTGAGTCCCTTGAAGAGGGACCGGCACAGTTCTGGGTTCATGTACCCGGGGACAAAACAGCTACTCCAGCAATTCCAGCTTCTAGGCGACTAAAGGAGCCTAGAGAATACTCTCTAGAGGAAAGAGCTCGAGCTAAGGCTGATCTAGTAGCCATGAATACCCTTATGCGGGGCATCCCAACGATATATACGGACAAATCGACAGCCTTACATCGGCCAAAGGGATGTGGGATGAGCTGCATAGGATGATGCAAAGGACGGAAGTTGTCATAAAGGCCAAGAAGGCGAACATTCTCACTGCTTACGACTCATTCAAAGCAAAGTCGGAGGAGAGTCTATACGAAATCTACCAACGTTACCTCACTCTTCCGAGATGAGGAAGATAGAAATAACGAAGACAAACATGGAGACAAACATAAGACTTCTATCTTCTCTGCCCACGGAATGGAAGAAAATATCCACTGAAATACGACAAAATAAAGATCTAGAGGCGTTGGATGTCCATGCCGTGTTCGATAATCTCGCTCAGCATGAGGATGATATCCGCGAGATTACCAAAGAGCAGAAAGGCAAACAAACCGATGACACGGTTGCCTTAGTCTCGGAGAAGAGGAGCACAAGATCAAGAAAGGAAAAAATCGTTAGGCCACCTTCATCATCAGAGTCAGAAGATGAATCGGACTCCGACATCGAGCCGAACATGAAAGCCCTTAGAAAACAGTTAGCTCTCATTGGACAAATGATGAGCAAGAAGTACTTCAAGAAGAAGTCTTCAACCTCAGCCAATAGACTTCGGACTACAAGCTCCAAGAACAAAGAACGTGCTCCGGAGAGTTCCGAGGTCAAGAATCCCAAAGAGACTAACAAATGCTTTAACTGTGGCAAAGCATGTCACTTCGCCAGAGAGTGCACTCTCCCGAAGAAAAGAGATGCAAACTACTACTCAAAGAAGCTTCAATTGACAAAACAGAAAGAAGCTGGAGTAGCTCTCATGGCCGAACAGGACCAATGGCTCGAGGACACGTCGAGCTCCGAAGAAGAGAACTTAGCCCTCATGGCCCGTCTCGACAACGAATTGTACGCCAAAACATCCACTCGTACGGACGACGACAGCGCATCCACGTCTTCAAATGAGGTAGTCACTCCTTCCACATTATTGACCATGTTAGAATCATATCAAAAGCAATATGCTAACATGAAACGTGAGCAGAAAAGTATAAAGGAAGTAGATAACGAACTTGAGAGAGCTCATGAGAAGATAGATAGTCTCGAACAAAAACTTAGGAGCTCTAGTGCGAAAATAGATGAACTTACTAAGAGCCTCCATTCTAGAGAGACTAGTCAACCTCAACTAGGACAACAGAGCAAAAAAATTAAGGAATTAGAAGATAGGCTAGCTAGTAACTACAATTGCTTGGTTAGAAATCTCAACGAGAAAGCCATTTGAAATTGTAGAATAACCGAAGCTACCTCTAAGATCACTAACTTAAAAGCTCAATTAGGAACATCGAATGCTAAAATTAGTGAGCTTAGTAAGGATTTTGATGCCTGTCAAGCCGCTAAACTAACCGTGGAAAATAATTATGCTCTCCTAGGTGAGGAACGCAAGAAACTATATGCCAAAGTAAAGAAATTAGACGATATAGTTACGCGTAGGGGACAATCCGAACAGACGATATTTTTGAACAAGCCCAAGGATATAGAGTTCTATAATCCTATAGAAGGCATAGGTTTCACTAACCCGTGTGTTTTACAAAAGAAAGAAATATACGATGTTAAACACATGGGCTTAGGAATAACCTCTCTTATAAATTTTACTGAATCGTCTTATGAAAATACTTTCGATTCATCTATTAGACAAGGTCCACATGGTCCAGAAATCCCCTTTGACTACAAAGAACTAAATGAAAGGGACGAATTTAGGAAAGAAACTCTAACACCTGTCTACAATTTAGTTCAAATTCTACCTTGTGACTCTCAAACACACCACGAGGAAGTTAAAACCGTTAGTTATAAAAATTCTCTCTACAAACCCCCCATCATAAAACAGATAGAGGAGTCACATGCAAACTTAGAAAAAGAACGAGAGAAAATAAAAGAGCTACGTCTACAGAGAGGTTATTCCTAAACTACCTCTCACGCTATTCCTAAGAACGAGAGTCACATGAAAAATCTCAAGGCTTCCTCGTCCTCCCAAACTACCTCTCACGCTATTACAAAAAGCATGAAAAATAAAAAAACGCCTTTGAAAGATAAAAATTGTAAAAATAATTCTCTTAAAAGTGCTACTACTAATTTTACTTTACCTACGTCTACAGGGAGCGTATCGTCAGCACTAAAAACAAAGGCGATAGTGTCCAGCACTAAGATAAAGAAGGAGCCATTAGATTTAAATGTTTCTGAGCATGCTACTCCTTCTGTTACAATAAAAGACACTCGTAGAAATAAAAGAGCTATTTCCACTTTTAAGATAGTTGCTTCTACTTATTCACTTCAGCCGATCACCTTTAGAAGCACCAACTTCGAAATAGGCTCTATGTCAAAAATTAATCATTTTGAAACAAATGCCACAAGGAAGACTCATAGGAAACAAGATGTGGCGACCCTCATTTTCTAAGTACGATTAGTGGCGGATTTCCGCAACGTAAGCCGCTGAAGGCCCGTCTAATTAAAACTCTTTCCTAAAATAATATACACTAATATAAAGTCAGTCTACATCGTTATCTCTGTACACAGGCCGAAGCCCCAAAAATATCAAAAGAACCAAAAGTCCTAAAGCCGCTCCACAGGTCGCATGAATGTACCGCCCCGCCCTCAAAAGTCCGTGGAGCACCGCCACCAGCCGCCTCAGCCTTGACGCATAGCAGCGTCAGACCCAGTACCTACAACACGTAAACACTGAGCACTTTTGCCCAGTAGGTGAATAAAATGCATGTATGCAAGTGTGCACTCAATCCCAATCCCCATATCTCACATGCCATGCACACTCTTTCTTTTCCCACAATCCTATCTCACATCACAATATGGGGCCCATGGTTAGGCTCACGCGCGCAATAAATATCATGGGTGGTCACGTGATTCCACCCGTAATCAGCGGTAAGCTACGCCGGTAGTGCACTGATCGACCACGTCAATGGCCACCTACCAGGTCGTCTCTTCCACAATAAATCATGGGCGACAAAGCCCGTATCCACATATATATATATATATATATATATAATCATCTGGCGTTTTGCACCTCGAATCGACCACATCCGAGTAGACAGATCAATCACGTCTGTCTCGGCCAGGTAATCTGTGAGCCTAACAAGTCGTAATTATCTTAATCTACCCCACTTAACAATACCTCGAATCATCACCGTCTCAATACGGAGGAAATAATCTCTCTGTCTGATATGATATGCACATGTCATGCCATGCATATACGTGATGGTACATAAAAACGTGGTTTCACATAAAACGTACATAAATCATGTAAATCACGTAAGTCACATAAATCATCGTATCACATAAAGCACATAAATCACATATGTGTTTACGCATTGTAGATGGATGATCCACCTACCCGCCCTCCTGCTATCGCTAAGTAAGAGGTCTGATGGAATCCTATAAGTCGATCCTCTGAATAAATAAATGTTATCATATTAGTATATTTGCTAAACTGTGTAAGTTTTTAAGTTCCCAAACCCTAATTATAGAAAACCCTAAAATTTATGAAAACCTAAAAATAATGATATTCTAAAATAAATAAACCTAAAATATTGAAAACCCTAGATATAGCAGAATTCTAAAATATCGAAAATTTATTAAGTGTAGAAACCTTAAAACAATGTCGAAATCTTTAGACAATGTCTAGAACTATGATGTCGAAATATTTTAGATCAAATGTCGGGTTCATCAAGTCATATTGACATCTTATAAATATCGATATCTTATCAACTTCTATAAGGTGTCGACATCTTTCAATACAATGTCGAGATCATATTAGGGAATATCGAGATCATCAATTCAATATCGAGGTTCTTAGCAACTTATCGAGATCTTCCTATTATAAATGCATTCTCGAAATCATCTAAATGTCGAGAAGATAGTATGATAGCTAATGTCGAGATGCTTAATAACTTGTCGGGATCTTTGGTTGAAAAAGAAATGTCGGGCTCTATTATATCTCGAGGTTATAAATGTCGGGATCCTTAAAAGTTAAAAGGTCGAGATCTTAATATATATAAAAAAAACAATTGTCGAGCTTATCAAATAATTTTGGGTCTTATACATGTCGAGACCACGATGTCGAGACTTGTTATTATGTATATACCTCGAAATCCTATCATTATCAAAGTCATTTGTCGAGATCTTACTAACATAATTACACCTCGAAATCTTTTTCTAAAGCCATCTACTATACATTACGATATCTTTCTACCACTCAACTGATTATTCATTTCGAACTCTTACTACACAATAAATTCTCAAGAACACTGTATATAGAACCTGTTATAACTCGTCACTCATCCAGCTATAACTGTAAATTGGATCCTTAAAGAACTAGGGTTTCTTAACTTAGTATTTTCGGTACACTTTAAAGCTTTCTTATGCTTGTCTAATCACATATAGATATTAACACCAACTAAATATTAAGTATAAGGAACTTACCGTGATTCCAAATTATGATTTGTGAATTATCAACTTCTCGTTATGATATTAGCTTCTGATTCTTCGTTGAAGGTTTCTCCCCCCCCCCCCTTTCCTTCCCTTATCGTTGATTATGTTCACTTGGATAATGATACTCCTCAATCGTTAGTTCAATACTAAGCATCGAAATTCTCAATGATGGGACAGGGTTTGTTGATAGCGATTCATTTTTCTTTAGGCTTAAGAAAACCTATCCTATCTTATGTATATTGTATATGTATATTAGATATAATTTGGGCTTTACCTATATATTTAATAGTCCAACGTTAAGTCCCAATGTTATTTTTATCATTTTTAATATTATTATTTTATGGTTCTAACATTATAAATACTTATATTATTATTTTCGGACATTATTTGAAACTAAAAGAAATCGATCTTAATTTCACAAATTATATTGATTACATCAAAACCCCGTATTAAATTTTACGGGTATTACACAAGATCCAGCCATAAAGAAAGCTTATGGCGCCGTACATGACTGTACTCACCTAAGGTATCCCGTAGAAATTAAATCCCCCCGGCACCTTAGGAAACTATCACAAGTAAAGATCTTTTCCTCAGTCAAACCCTCCAAAGCATTTGTACGTGCTGAAATTAACCTTCCCTGTAAGGTTCAACCCAAATGGGTTCCTAAATCTCCGCCTTGGATGACAAAAGCCAAAAGGGCCAAGTAACCTATAGAGGCAAAACCCAAACCCACTTTTCAAAAAGTGCAATGGGTATTAAAACTCTTCCAAAAATACATTTAGGAGTCATATCTGAACCCAAAACTAAATCTGCTAATCCGAGGGGACCCATGCTTAAGTGGGTACCTAAAGCTATCTAAATTGTTTTTGCAGATCCATCATGTGTGGTACATCGACTCTGGTTGCTCCACACACATGACTGGTAATCAAGAGCTGCTGAGCAACTACAACGACCGACCAAACGGCCAAGTCAGATTTGGGAATAACGATTCAACCCCGATTCTAGGACTTGGGGATATCATTCTGATGAATCTGACAATCAATGATGTCTCGTACGTCGAAGGCCTCCGCCATAACTTGTTCAGCATAGGCCAATTCTGTGACAAAGGCTTCCAGGTGGTCTTCCATGCTGATCGGTGTAGAATTTTGGTTAGTCAGGACACAGAACTCCTTCAAGGACTTCGGAGATCCAATCTATACACGATTAACCTGACGTCTGTGCGGCTCTCGACAGCTGTATGCCTCATTACTCAGATGATTTACAGAGGAACAGCCTATGGCATCAACGACTGTCTCATCTAAACATGAAAGCTCTCCAAAATCTTTCTACGAAAAAGCTGGTTCACGGTCTTCCAACTATACAACTACAAAGGGAGCATCACTGTTTGGCATGTCACCTAGGAAAAATGAAGCGAGCATATCATCACGTCAACAAATTGCGTCTATTTCTCGACCATTGGAACTAATTCACATGGATCTCTGTGGTCCGATGCAGACTCAGAGTATCAATGGAAGAAAGTATGTCCTAGTGATTGTAGATGACTATTCTCGCTACACGTGGACAAAGTTCCTCCGAACGAAAGATGAGACTGGTGACTTGATTATCAATTTTGTGAACACAACTCAAAATCTGCTGCAACAGACTATTCAAGTTGTTCGAACAGACAACGGCACTGAGTTCAAGAACAATCACCTCAGTGAGTTTTATCATAAACTTGGAATAAGTCAACAATTTTCAGCCGCCAAAACACCTCAACTGGGGTCGTTGAAAGGAAAAAGCGAACACTAGTGGAAGCCGCTCGTACAATGCTGATCCAATCGGGACTTCCATACCTTATATGGGCTCACGCAGTCAATACCGTTTGTTTTACTCAAAACAGGACGATGGTTCACAAACGGTTCAACAAGACTCCGTACGAGATTGTGAATAATAGAGTGCCAAACATCTCTTTCCTTAAAGTCTTCGGGTGCAAGTGCTTTGTGGCGAACGACCGAGAGCAACGTGCAAAGTTCGACCCTAAAGCATTCGAAGCTCCATTTGTCGGGTATTCTTCAACATCAAAAGTGTACCGAGTATACATCAAGTCCAACCGAACTATTAAGGAAAGCTATAATGTCACTTTCCACGAAGTGGCAGATATGGCTTCTGGACAATCCAGTCCAGGACACGTGCCTAACCCGTCGGTTCCTGCTCAATTCAGTTCAGGACCCGTTCTCATGGCTTCTGAAGACAACATTTCAGAACCCGTAATCACTGGTGTGTTGGCACAAAAATAACAGAAGATGGCAACAACTTCAGGATCAGTGTCAGACGAAGCAACGAGACTTGCAATAGACGACTTGGATTCTCTCTTCGAACCGGTATATCGGTCATACACGACTACACCTACAATAGATATCTACCGAACGAGACCGACGTACCAAGTTCATCTCACACCTCTACCCCACCCGATACAGAATTGTCACAGAACACCGAAGAACCTACAGTGGTCATCGAGGAAGTATCATCAGAGACGATCAATCCAAGTGCAGTATTGGAACTTCCTCAGACAAATAATCAATCTGAGACTTTAGGCAATCTAGATTCACAGATGGCTGACGCATCGACTTTAGCCTTGCCTCATGAGCGCAAGTGGACGAGAGGCCACTCGGTTGATCAGATAATTGGCAATCCTTCGGTTGGTGTGAGGACACGTCGTCAACACAGTCTTTTCAGTTGCTTCCTGAGCCAAAACGAGCCTACCAAAGTAGCAGACGCACTTCGAGACCCGGACTGGACAATTGCAATGCAAGAGGAAATCAATCAATTCGAACGTCTTCAAGTGTGGACCTTGGTACCCCGTCCATATGGGAAAACAGTGGTCGGAACTAAATGTGTTTTCAAGAATAAGAAGAATGAAGATGGTGAAGTGATTCGGAACAAAGCAAGGCTAGTTGCTAAGGGATATAATCAACAGGAAGGCATCGACTACGACGAGACTTACGCTCATGTTGCCCGTATCGAAGCCATCCGCCTCCTGCTGGCTTATGCGGCTCACAAAGACTTCAAAGTCTACCAGATGGATGTTAAAACCGCCTTCAACGGAGTGTAAAAAGGCGAAGTCTACGTCGCTCAGCCGGAAGGTTTCGTTGATCAAGAACATCCAGATCATGTCTATCGCTTGGACAAAGCTCTCTATGGACTAAAACAAGCCCCACGTGCTTGGTACGTTGTCCTGAGTGATTTCCTCGTGAAGTCTGGATTCATACGAGGAACGATAGACACAACCCTCTTCATTAAATGGCATTACAAAGATCTGATGGTCGTCCAAGTATACGTCGACGACATCATCTTCGGATCAACAAATCATCGGCTCTGCAAGAAGTTTGGAGATCTCATGAAGAGCAAATTCGAGATGACTCATATGGGAGAGATGCAATTTTTCTTAGGCCTTCAAGTCAGGCAGCTCAATGATGCAGTCAGACTAAATACATCAAGGATATTCTGAAGAAGTTTCATCAAGACCATAGCAAGCCTCTCAGCACTCCTATGTCACCAACCTGCAAGTTGGATGCCGATCCCTCTGGTAAATCGGTCGACATCACACTGTATCGCAGTATTATTGGATCTCTTCTCTACCTCACTTCGAGTCGGCCGGATATCATGTTTGCCACCTGCTTGTGTGCCCGTTTTCAAGCCGATCCCAAAGAATCCCATATGCTCGCGGTCAAAAGAATTTTACGCTACCTAAATGGCACCTCTACCCTTGGCTTGTGGTATCCAAGGGGTACGAATTTTAAACTTATCGGCTACACTGGCGCTGACTATGCAGGTTGCCGAATGGACAGGAAAAGCACATCCGGTGGCGCTCAATTTTTAGGCAAAATGCTGGTTTGCTGGTCATCCAAAAAGCAGAACTGTGTGTCCACTTCGACGGCCGAAGCAGAATACGTTGCTGCCGCCAGCTGTTGCTCACAGATGCTGTGGATACGGACACAGCTTCGCGACTATGGGTACAATCTAAATAATATACGCATATCTAGTGATAGTCAGAGTGCAATCGCCATAACTTGCAATCCTGTTCATCATTCACGCACAAAACACATAGACATTAGATATCATTTTATCAAAGATCACGTAGAAAAAGGCACGATAGAGATGTACTTTGTGAACACGGAGTTTCAACTAGCCGACATTTTCACCAAGACCTTGGATGAGAAACGATTTCAATTCCTTGTCGGAAAATTAGGCATGTTGAATCTTCCGTAATATGTGCATTACCTAATCTTCTGTGCTATAACATGCTCTATTCTATATGTTTTCTATGCTTATTTGTCCTTATCTTGCGTGATAAAAATAATATAAAATAAATATATAATATATATTTTTATATATAATAAAAGGGGTTATGACGCCTTTAGGATGTTTTGATCTAAAGTCACTTAGAATTTTACCCCGACATGCGATCGATTTAATTGCTTAAAATTTGTCAGTCTAAGTCGCATTCTTGTGTCTAAAAGGTCATTTGATTGTTCCACTAGACACAAAGTCACTCTACATGCGTGAGGATTCAAGCCTTGTTCCTTTTTCCTTTCTTTGGATCTACTTCTCGAGTGAGTCACACATTAATTACTTGTCTTACATAGTGATTCTTGGTGTCATACTCATCTTGCGTTAGATCGTCAGGAAAATGATAAGGGAGTTTAGGATATTCCTCATACGACCTTATATAAATTCCCCCACGTTAGCCCTTAGTCATCCACTTTGAGCCTTCTCCGATGTCCTTCACTTCAAACGAACTCTATACTCTTCAAGTGGTTGTTCAAACGAGAAAAGGAGGGGGAGGTAATAAAAGAAAAGTAAGATGATGACAAAAGAAGGCATTGCTCAACGCGCAAAAATCAGACCAAAGGAACCGGCCTTCCGACTACCTTGTAGAAAGTGGCATGGTTCCTGCTGTGAACTTCTCCAACGATAATCTCGTACGCTCGTCAGAATGGCTGGAAGAGGAGCACCACGAAGTGAACTTCTCCAACGATAATCCGGTCTTATATCGGGAAATGAGAAGAGGAGTGCAGTCTCGGGTACGAGTTGCATAACCGAGAACTTCTCCAAATTGATAATCTCTAAAACATCTACAAGGATTAAGAGAAGAGGAGCATGGTATCGGTCCGAGAACCAAAAAAAAAGAACTTCGCCTACGATAATCTCCTAGAGCCTCATGGGGAAGCGGAGCTTCAGCTTGAGCATAGCATAAAAATGGATAGTTCTTAAAAGAAAACGAGGGAGAGTAGATTGAAAAGCAGAAAGACGCCAAAAAAAAGGAGACAGATGTAGAATTGGAAGACGATGAAGAGATAAGCTCACTTTCCTTTAAATTCCTTCCGTTCTAAGTCCTAGCCAAATTATAACCCTTACAACCCTTTGATTCCACATAGACGGTCTCTCGCTTAGGTGAAATGATTAAAAATGCCTCGATCACAGGTAAATTGACTTAAAATTGCTTGTGTTGACTTGAGTGATAAAAATATAAAAATCCCAAGATAGCTATAATTGAGAGCAATAGCGAACCTAGTGAGAGTTGTCGATATGGACCAGTCTATATTTAGGACTTTAGTTTGCCGACATGACTTGACGGCATTTTCTTCTTTCAAATGTCTCGTAATATTTTAGGCGTGACGATTGATCGAAGCAAAATAATCTGACCCCATACTAAAAAAAATATATATATATATATATACATATAATAATAAATAAATAATAAATAATAAAACTCGCACATTTTGACATGAAATGTTATGTTTCATATGCGTTGAATTGAATAAATGCGAATTTCTTTAGTGTATCGCACATTCTAAATGCAATTTTAGATTGCATTTGTACTGAATTGTTTAAATGCGATAAATTTTTCATTGCTTCTACCCTCACAAAATATTTTAAAGTACATGTTTTCGGGGACCATGTCTACACGCTTACTTGGTAAATTTGTGTACTCGTGACTTGAATTGATTTCATATGCTCGCATAATTAGTCAATTCTTGTGCATCATTTGAGGGGGAGCAAGTATAAGACTCGTAGATTAGCTCCAAATATTTTTGACGTTTTTTCTCTTAGTATTTCAGATCTTTAAAAATTAAGGAGCGAGACGTCGATACTACAAAGAGAGGAGCTAGACACAAGACCAAATATTTAAATGATAAAATTGCCAAAAATAATTGTTGATTATCTCCATTATTAGTAACGCTTATCTCTAAGTGGTACAAATTTTAAATTTCTGCCAGGGGAGCTAGACGTTACTACACAGAAAATACAGGGAGTTAATTGCATTTATTTTAATTACTAAGGGGGAGCCTTACAATGGGTTTTATTTTGAAATAGGGGTCAATCTGAATTCTTTAGAATAACTTACTATCGAGAAACTGGATACTATAAATTAATTCGCAATCTAAAGTTTCTCGATCGTAAACAATGTCGGGATCGATTTTGATCAACCGCGATAATTTGCGATCGAAAAATTTGAATTTTTCGTGTGCAAATAGTAATGGGCCTGATCCATTAAATCGCAAAATGTCAAATCACAAGCCCGAAAACAAATTAATGCTACTTAATAAAAGTTTAACTTTTGTCAGTCGAAAAACTTTTTCTCACGCAAAACCTATCGCAAAACTTTCTCAGACGATACAAAATCCTTCAAAAACTTTCAATTTTCACTTCAAATCGTCTGATTAAGGTAGAAAATCGATTCGGTTAGCGGTTGCGAATGATATAAATTGATTTGCATTTACATTCTGTAGTTTTTCGCATGATTAGTTTAAATTTTTCGACTGTTCTTCAAAACCTAGTTAAACGTATACTGTTTCACTAAAATTGTGGCATGCTTCTTGGATTTTCTTAGTTAAATGCCCTTTTTTGGATAGATTTAATGTTCTTGATGAAACAGATAGTTTAAATCTTCGGAAAAATCTGCATCTGTGACGATAAAATGAGTTTAGATGAAACTGGGTTTTGAAGTTTTGAAGCTGTCGAAGAACTTTGTCGATCGCAAATAATCCTAATTGAATTCAAATTCAATTGAGATACTATTTGTGTCGATTTAGTTTTCGATCGTAAAATTTTGATTTAGTCGTCACCATAAAAGATTTTAACCGTTACACTTACCATCAAAAAATCCAATTATCATTTTCTGCGAGCGAAAAACTTATGCACTGACTAGACAATTTAGATGCAAATTTTATCGAGCGTAAAACTTACTATCGCAAAATAGAATTTTCGATTTAATTTCAATTTGGTCGCAAAAATTTAGCAGCGAAAAATTAATTTTTCAACTCTTAATTTTTCGATCGTAAAATTTGCCGCTTAGGACTTAATTGATCGGAAAATTTCTCGACGTTTGACTTAGTCTTTCGTTGACTAATTTCTCGATAAAAATATATCGCAGCGAAAAACTTTTACTTTCAATCGAAAATCACATTCCGCTCGACAAATTTCGAATCGAAAAATTTTATTCAATCGAAGAAAATTTTTCGATAGTAAATTTACCTGAGACGTAATTTCTCGATCGTAAATTTACACGGAATTTTTCTCGATCGTAAAATTGATCGACTACAGTCACGCTTTCAATTTCAACACTTAGGAAATTTTTCCAAGTCTTTTACACTGTAGTTAACAATAGCGGATAAAATTCTTCGATCGCAAAATTTAGACAGAATTCTTTCAATTGGAATCAATATATAGGAAATCAAATTGCAATTCAATTTTCTCGACCGAAAATTTTCTCGGCATGAACAGTGACTTACTGATTTAATACTTAGCGAAATTTCGAACTATTTTTCACACGACATATATTTCATTCGAAATTACATTCATGCCATCACGATTTTTGAAATTGAACTTACACTATGCATTTGATATGATTTCAATTCAAAATTCATCGAACATGCTATTACTTGCGATATTACTATAGAATGATGAAATTTCTTCATATTTCAACTGAAAATAAAATTGAACTAATAAACTTTTATATATCTTTTTTATTTCAGATGGATCGCTACCCGAAATACAACCTTTATCTAAAGGTTCAAGATACGAACTTCCAGCTCGATCTGAGCACGTTTAGGTGTCCAGACGAGATCATCGTATCAATCCTACAAGACCACCCCATCTGCCATGCGTTAACGGTCACTGCATCAGTACCGACGGTCTATCTCCAGCAGTTCTGGGGCTGCATACAAGGAGAAGTGGATAATGGAGCCTTCAGATTCGTAACAAGGATAGGGACACGGCATATCAGCATGGACAAGAACCAGTTCGGCATGGTACTGGACTTGCCCCACAGTTATAATTACGACCCGCTCTCATCGGATGCCGAGATGATTCAGGAGTTCTTGCACAGGGGATACCAACCACCGCTCACGAGAATAGCTCAGGTCCAGAGCAGCGGAATCCCAAACCCATGGAAGACACTATTCGGAATAGTGAATAAGTGTCTGTCGCCCAAGCATGCAGGATTCGATAAGGGCAACAACAATATTTTGAGGATCTTCCACGGCATCGCCTTCTCAAGAAATTATGACTACGCTCAGGTGATCTGGAACGACCTCGCGGACCAGATTCGGCAGAAGGACCACCGGCGATCAAAGAACGTGGCTTATGCTCGGTGGTTCAGCATCATCATCAGGGAGATCATGGCGCTGCACCAGACAATCCCTACTCTGCCTCCTGGCGGAAATTACCAACCACCAAGGCTTAAGCTCTTCCACAACCCACGGCTCACGGACATGGACCAACCGTCGATGCCAATTCCACTCAACTTACTCAGGCTCGCCGACCCCGCGGGAGCTCCTACACGAATTACAAGTGGAAGAGCCCGTACATGTTGGCGTGCTCGAAGAAACTTTTGAGGAAGTTCTTCAACAAGAAGCACAGCCCGAAACGGAAATGGGGCACACTTCACTTCCACTGGTGACAGATCCGACATGGGAGAACGTTGATCGAGACCTTACTCCTCACACCGCCACCCCGTCTGACACAGAATCTGACGAGGAAATCAGTCTGATAAGGAGGACTCCCACAAGACTCAGTATTCAGTTGGAGTCGCTCTTTCCAGCAGTCAGCACCGCACCAGATACTATGCTGACCGCAACGACAAGTGTTGCCGGCACTTCTTCGCTCAATCTTGAGCCGCAACCAACTCACGTGGTGTCTGGTTCGCAGGCGCAACCTGAGCCTGCCTCAACACCGATAGAGACGAATCATCAAGATTCGACTCGAGGATTGAGTGGAAGTCTCATACAGTCACAACCTTAAGTGACAGTGAGCCAACCCGCAGAGTCGGTGTCTACTCAAGGGTTGATAACAGGCGACATCAGTCGTCCTGGTCCATTCACGGAGGCGTCCGTACCCTTTGTAACGAACGAGCAGTTTCAGGCCGCTCTCTCTGCCGCTGTACAGTCAATGGAAGACAAGATCACAGAGAAAGTACTTCAAGCAATCGAGGCATCCCGAAGAGATACTGAGAAAGCACCTGCCTCTAGAAGCTTATTGATTATCATTATCATAGAATTACCTTAAATTCTTGCCTAGGATCTTAGAGTTGTTAATCGTAGGACCTAACATTTCTCATCCAACGCTTTCGTAAACAAATCGGCTAGTTGTATCTCTGCATTAACAAAATACATTTTCTATTATGCCTCTTTCTGCTTGGTCCTTTATGAAATGATGGCGTAGGTCTATGTGCTTAGTGCGTGAATGGTGAACATGATTGCAAGTAATTGCTATGGCACTTTTAGAATCACAATAAATAGGAATTTTATTGAAATCAAATCCCGTAGTCTCATAGTTGGGTTCTAATCCAAAAATTTGTGAGCAGCAACTGGCGGCAGCCACATATTCTGCTTCTGCCGTGGAAGTTGACACGCAATTTTGTTTCTTGGAAGCCCAACAGATAAGTTTATCTCGAAGAAATTGCATGTTGCCTGATGTGCTTTTCTTGTCCAGTCTGCAGCCCGCGAAATCTGCATCAGAATATCCTATTAGTTTCATACCTGAGTTTTTAGGATACCAAAGTCCTAGGTCTGGAGTTCCTTTCAGATACTTTAGTATTCTCTTGACGGCATGTAGATGCGAGTCCTTAGGATTAGCTTGAAATCCAGCGCATAGACATGTGGAAAATAAAATATCTGGTCGGCTGGCAGTGAGATAGAGAAAAGAGCCTATAATTCCTCTGTAATATGTAGGATCTATAGGTTCACCAAGTGATCAGCGTCGAGTGTGTATGAGGTCGACATTGGAGTGCTGGAAGATTTGCTCTTGTCGATCCCATATTTTCTGAGAATGTCGTGGATGTACTTTGACTGATTGATAAATATTCCATCCTGAAGTTGCGTGATTTGCAGTCCAAGGAAAAAAGGACATTTCCCCCATTATACTCATTTCAAACCATGATTTCATCAACGTGCTGAATTCGACATAGAGTTCCGAATTTGTAGAGCCGAAGATGATGTCATCCACGTAAATCTGCACAAGCATGATATCGGGACCAGTCTTTTGACGAACAATATGGTGTCAATTTTTCCTTTTGTGAAGCCTGAGTTGGGAAGGAAGTCGGGTAAGACCTCGTACCAAGCTCTTGGTGCTTGCTTTAGCCCATATAGAGCCTTGTCGAGTTTGTAGACGAAATCCGGATGTTCTTGATTGAGAAAACCGCCCGGCTGTGAGACATATACTTCTTCCTACAAAATCCCATTCAAGAATGCAGTCTTTACATCCATTTGATAGACAGTAAAGTCTTTGTGTGCCGCATATGCTAGAAACAGTCTGATGGCTTCAATTCTTGCTACAGGGGCAAAAGTCTCATCATAGTCAATTCCTTCTTGCTGATTGTACCCCTTAGATACAAGTCGAGCCTTGTTACGGATTATCACACCATCCTCGTCTTTCTTGTTTTTAAACACCCATTTTGTTCCGATAATTGTCTTGCCTTTTGGATGAGGAACTAAGTTCCAGACCTTGAGACGCTCGAACTGATTGATTTCTCCTGCATAGCCACTATCGAGTTCGGATAACGTAGTGCGTCTATCACTCTGGTAGGTTCTGTTTGGCTCAATAAACAGGTAAGGTGGCACTCGTTTGAGATTGAACCTCTAGTCTTTACTCCTGTAGTGGGATCACCAATTATTTAATCTGCTGGATTACTTCTAATCCACTTCTTCTAATGAGGTAGAGTTGTATCATCTGTTTCCGATCCCTCGTTGTCTGTGTTGCTGGGATCGAAGTTTCGGCATTTGAGGGTGGAGACGTTTGTTCAGGAATAGGTTCGGATTCAGGAGGTGATGGACTAGCACTAGCTTTTGTATTTGGAAAGGAATCAGTGTTTGGCCTGTTTTGATTTAGAGAGATGTACATGTGTTCAAATAGTTGATCCAAATCCATATCTTCTTGAGCTTGTTGACTGAAACATGTTGGATTGATGTGTCAAGATTCATCAGCTGTATGTTGTTGATCTTGCCTTGCTTTGTTCAAACCCGGTTCTAAAAGGTTGTGTTCAGAAACGCCTCTCGAAGATTCTTCTACACCAATACGAGAGTAGAATCTAGTATTGTTGAATCAAGTCCCGAGCTGCTGTGTCCAGATTTAATTTCTAGATCCTCATTGAAGGTGACATTCACACTTTCAATGATCATTCTTCTTTCCCTTAGATAGACCCTATAGGGCTTATTGCAGAGTAACCCACAAAGATTCCTTCTGTGGCCTTTGGATCTAGTTTAGATTTGTCCTCTCGGTCGTCGGCTACAAAGCATTTGCATCCAAAAATCCTTAAGTGGGCAATGTTGGGTAATCTTTCGTTTATTAGTTCATAAGGCTCCTTTCCAAATCTTAGATGAATATTCGTGCGGTTTTGCGTATAGCATGCAGTGTTCATAGCTTCCGCCCAGAGAAAGTGTGGTAGGGAAGACTGTATTACCATGGTCCGGGAAGCTTCCACAAGCATTCGGTTTCGTGTACTACTCCATTCTATTGTGGATTGTGGACAGCGGATAATTGTTGAGAATTCCTAGGGATTGATAGAATTCGTTGAGCTGTTGATTCTTGAATTCTATTCCATTGTCAGACCGAACTATTTTAACACTGCGTTGTAGCAAGTTCTGCGTTGTCCTGATGAGATTTGGAATATGTTCGACTGTCTCTGATTTAGTTCGTAAGAAGCGGACCCAAGTATAGCGGGAATAGTCGTCGGCAATAACCAGCATGTATCGCTTTCCAGTGATGCTATCAGTTCGCATTGGGCTACACAGATCCATATGTAATAGCTCTAGTGGATGTTGAGTGGATGTTGCGTGTTTTGTAGGATGTGCGGCCTTTTTCATTTTTCCTCTCTCACAAGCAGAGCACATATGCTCCTTCTGGTACTTCAGTGGTGGAAGTCTAATAGCCAATTTGTTGGTTGACAACTTGTTGAGGGTCATGAAGTTAAAATGTGAAAGCCGTTGATGCCATAAATTATTTTGAGTTGATGTTGCTTTGGAGATTAGGCAGATAGTTGTCTTTGGTCTGACGGTTCTAATATCAATGGTGTAAAGACTTGTCTTGCGAGTTCCAATGAGAAGTTCTTCACCATTGGCATTGAGAATTTTACATGTTTTCTTTCGAAATACAACTTGGAGTCCGATGTCACTGAACTGTCCTATTGATAAGAGGTTGTGTGTCAGCCCTTCAACATAAGAAACTTCCTTGATTGTGAGTCGATTGCATATAAGATCCCCATGACAAAAAATTCTGGCTCCATTGCTATTACCAAAGCGTACCAACCTACCTGGCCTATCAACGTAGTTGCTCAATAGTTCCTTCTTCCCAGTCAGGTGTGTGGAGCAACCAGATTCTAAGTACCACACATGGGATTTGGGTTTCCTCAGTCTTAAGCTTTGGAACCCATTTTCGCTCTAGCGAAGGTCTCTTTGTCTTAGGCCTAGAGATGAATTTTTGAGGTTTTGCAAGTTTTGCAGGTTCCTTGGTAGTTTTTGGTTTGATTCTTTCCTCTTCTTTATATTTGTGTTATAGGAATTGTTTTGTAAGTTTGTTTGTAGAACTGATCATGCATGGAAAACTTTGTTTTTTATTGAAGAGATAAGTTTTGCGATACATGCCGAAATAAAGATGGTACAAAAGTTTTTGAAGGAAAATAGTCAATAACAAAAGGTGCATTACGATCGCGGTTCTCTTTCAAGATATCTTCCTTTCTAACCCATACTTGACCTTTCAATGGCTCTTTTGTGGGTCTTGGTAATGTCAAGGCATTAGTGCAAGAAATTTAGTCATGCGAAACTAAGGTATAAGAAAGTGTGAGTTTTCTTTAAGTGAGGACATTTCCTCCAGAAGTTTCTGCTTCTTCATCAAAGGATTTTCTCTCTCTTTCGAGAGTTGAGTGTAGATCACTGATTGTCTTTATGCATTCAGGCATATACCCTGCTGCATACGTAGTTATCGGGGCCTCACTTGCTGAATCTCCTGAGGTTTTCTCCTTCAATTGGACGTGGAATATCGAACTCAAATTCTGTTTTGCCGGACAATTTCTATCTTTATAACTATCATTTAACTCTATATAATTAAATGATGTTTGAGTTTTACTGTGTGTTGTCTCATTTTAACTGACAAAAGACATGAGGTTTGCCAGGTAACCTGTCTGCATGAATTTGAGTTCATATAGATAAGGTGCACTTGATATGCCTTGTTTTAACTTACATGGGTTTTCAAAACCTAGTCCCTTATAAGGATTGTAGAAATCTACGTTGACTGGTTTGTTCAAGAAGATCGTTTGTTCTGACTGATCTCGTCGGGTTAAGATGTCCTCTAATTTTTTGATTTTGGAGTACAGTCTTTCCCGTTCTTTACAGAGTAAGTCATATTTAGTTGTAGCGTCCATTGCCTGATCTCTATGAGATTTCATTTTCTTTTCTAAATCCTTGGCTTTAGCTTCGGATTCTAGCTTAGCAACCTTTTCATTTGCTACATTTACTCGATTTTTCTCACATGCATAATCAAATCTAAATTTATCTAATACTACTAAAATATTTTCTAAGTTAGCTTCTAATTCTTTGATTTTTCTTTTTCCTTGTTTGTTGGATTTATATAAAGATAAAATTCATTTTTCATCTTAAGTAAAGAATCATAATCTGCTTCACTTACCTTCACCATGTCTGAGTTGGAGGTTTCCCTGTCTGATTCGCTTCCTTCAATTCAAGTTCCATCTTCTTCGTCATCCAGTTTGGCCATCAGTGCCACGTTCTTATCCTCGCTGTCTGAGGTATACTCAAGCCAATGATCCTCTTCTGCCATTAAGACTAGTCCTTCTTCTTTCTGTTCAGCTAATTGAAGTTTCTGGCGATAATAGTTGACACCCTTTTTCTTGGGCAATCTGCATTATCTGGCAAAGTGTCTAGTCTTACCGCAGTTGAAGCATTTTCCGCCTTGATGAGGAGTCTCAGCGTTGTTTTCCTCATCTTGAGTCTTTCCTTTTGAGTTGGAGGAAATTCTTTGACGATAGGAGGAGGATCCGGTCTTCTTATAATATTTCTTCTGCACAAAGTTCGAGACCAGTGCGAGTTGCTTAGCAAGATCTTTGAGTGTGATTTCCTTGTCTCCATGTTTCGTAAGATCCTTGAATTCACCATCGGAATAAGAGTCTCCTCCCTCCTTAACTTGTGATGACTGGATCATTTCTTTGTTTTGGATTGTTTTCTTGACGATCGTTCAGTCATAAGAGCGAGTGAGTAGCTTCCTATTGATTTGATTTCCTCCCTTCGTTCCCCCACGTGGTTGGAATGTTGATTGAGGTAATCGAATAATGTATGGATGCTAACTTTGGTTAGGTCGTTCATTTGTCTTATCGTTATTGCGGTGGCTTCCCAGTCTGAATGGAGTGATCCTAAGAATTTGATGTTGATCTCCATGACATTTTTTGTGACTCCATTCATCTTTAGCTCGTTCAGAAGGACAAGGAATCGATGGAAGGTTTCTTGGAGAGTTTCGCCTTTGTTAGCATAAAAACGATTGTAAGAGATGGGAGTATCCGCCATTCTTGCCATTGTGTTGACTTCTGTCCCCCGCATCATGATTCGAAGGGCATCCCACATTTCTTTTGTGCTTTCACCACATTCGAGTTGCATCAAAATGTCATTCGGAATGGCTTGCATCATGCATGATTTCGCCATTTTATCTTCCTTTAGTCGTAGTTTTTCTTCGTCATTGCGTTGGGCGGTTGTTCGCAAAATTCTATGTTCTCCTCTTGCAGGAGTAGTGTCGGTAGTAGCTGGAATTACGGTCCAATACTGTTTGGGTCCATTATATATGGATTCCAGCAAGTTATCTGAGTTGTCCTTGCTTTCAATAAAAGTGATGAACCTTCTTTTCCAGACTGCATATTCTCCGTGTCGGATGATAGGAGGCCTAACATCATTTCCCATGCTGAAAGAGTCCATATCTTGTGTTTTGGATATGATCGTTAACGTGTAATGTGAGGAAAGTTAAATTTGAATAAAAAATTTGACCAAATTATGAGAATTGACTTTGAGACGCGGGTGTAGTTCGCGAAGTTTGGATGGGAATGAGAATTCACAAACTGAAAAATGGATCTCGTTTGCGAATTGAAATAGTGACGTGTTACTTCCTGAATTGATCTGTGAGTTCGCGAACTAATCTACAAATTTTGTGGTTCCGTGAAACTGATTTGAGTTCGTGAAGTTTTCCGGGCTTGCAAAGTGATCGTGTCGCGGGTTGATAAGAGGATTCGCGAAGTGTCTTGATTCACGAAGTGAGCCGCGAAGAAGATCGTAATTCGTGAAGACAATTCGCAACATGGTCTGAATTCGCAAACTAAACTGAGTTCGTGAAATGGTCCGAGTTCGCAAAGTGATCTGAGTTCGCGAAGTGGTCCGAGTTCGCGAAGTGGTCTAGAGTTCGCAAAGCTGTCCGAGTTCGCGAATTGAGAACTGGATTCGTGAAGTGAAATTGAACCTGAGGCGTTCATCTTCGAAAACCTGACGGCTTGAGAACTTTGAACCCGCAAACTGGTACTTTGCGAAGTGTGACGATGTGCGAACTTTGGATTTAGCAAACAAGAAGTGCAGACTTGATTCGCGAAGTAGCCTTGTGAGATGAACAATCCGCGAAATAGATATAAATTCTTGAGTTCGCAAACCTAAAACCCAAAAACAGTGCCGTTCGCGAGCTCAAGACTAGAATGAATAACAGAGCTGTTCTTCAATTCTTTCTGACAGAAATCCAACAAATCTGGCACAAACTCGACAGAGACCGATTTGATAATTCTCAGAACTGATAGCAGCACTCAACTACCTTACCAAATCAGAGCAATCACCCAAAATGGCTAAAACCCACGAGTTTCAGCTTTGTGACAGAAGATGAAAAATCGCAAGAGCTCACACCACTCAATTCTTTAAAGCTTTGAAATGAAGTTTCCTCACCTACACGCTTGCTCTGATACCACTTGTAATTCCAGATTATCCAAGAACACTTCAATGGGTTAAATCTTCGATTGATGTGAATAGTAGGTTTGGAGGCTTAAGCATATTGAATTCGTGAGGTTTTTGAATGAAAACTTAATTAAACTGTTGTTAGGGTTTACGCTTAAATACCTTTAAAGGTATTAAGCCTATTGGGCCCCTAACAAGCCCATTACATCTACAACCTATCTAAGAAATGTAAAATATATAAAATACATCATAAAGAAATAACAAGGCTTAGAATAAATATTTTGGAAACTTCTAAAATATTCCTAACACTTGTACTCATTGAACCATTCAAAAGTATCAGACTTGTGCTTCATGAGGTACACCTTGCCGAAACGAGAGTGATCATCAGTGAAGGTAACTAAATAATGGAAATTACCGCGAGCTCCTACCCCGAACGGTCCACAAACATCCGTGTGGATCAAACCGAGAATACAAACGGCTTTATAATGCCGATTTTCTCCAACTCGAGAATCTTCTGTTCTCCGGCGCGATCGAGTTGAAGATGCCACAGCAGTCTCGAGTTCGACTCAAATTTTCATTTGTTGGTGATTGTATTCACAGTTTTTGTTTTATCTTCGACATTTAGATAATATAATCCATTCAGCAAACTTGCACTTCCGACGCAATTATATCCAAAATAAATATTGCATATATTATTACTAAAATGGAACTCATAACCGTTTCCGCTCAAAACGGTAATAGAAACAATATTCTTAACCCCATGGGCAAAACTAAACAATCGGAAAGTAGTAAACTATGTCTAGTAGATAAAACGAGAGTTCTTGATCCAATGTGGGTCGCCGATACACTATGTCCGCTTCCTACGTTGATCATGATCTCTCGGTCTGCCAGCTTCCTACTTCGTTCCAGACCCTGGTTCAAAATACAGATGTGAGCACTAGCTCCCGAGTCTAAGATCCACAAAGCGAAATATACTGTCATAGAACAATTAGTTTCTAAAACGTGAAGTTCTTTACCTGAGGCGGCTAGCTTTGGGCAATCAAGTTTCCAATGGCCGAGCTCATTGCAGTGAAGGCATTTGTCCGTCGGCTTGGCACCTTTGAACATGTTCTTCTTGGCCTTGCCTTTCGAAATTCGTCTTTTGGGCTTAGTGGGCTTGTCCGACTTTTTCTTTCTACTCGACCCTCGAGTCTTAGCATTCGCGACAACAACAACTTCCTTTCCTTTCACCTTCTTTATCTGAGTTTGCGCCGCCGACAACTGGTTCATCAACCCAGTCAACGTCATCTCGGCCTTGTTCAGATTAAAGTTCATAATGAACGAATTGAAGGAAGGTGGGAGCGACTGAAGTATCATATCATTCTCGAGCTCATTATCCATGATAAAGTCCAGTGCCTCGAGTCTTTCGATCCAATCGATCATCTTGAGCACATGCTCTCATACGTCACTGCTCTCAGCCATTTTGCAATGAAATAGTTGCTCCGTAAGGGAATAGCGAGCACTCCTGGAATGTTCGCCAAAAAGATCCTTCAAATGAAGCAAAATGGCACCCCACTTCCATTTTCGAGTGAGTGCGCTGCAACTCATTGCTCATGGAAAGAAATATATTGTCCTTGACCTTTGGCTCGTCAATCTGCCACTTGGCATACGCGGTACGCGGATTTTGAGGACATAAGTTAGCGACTCCATACATAGGACTATCCTCAGGTTACGGAGCCATTCCACGTAGTTTGGTCCAACCAAACAATATCTCTCAAACAGCATAGTAACAACGTTCGTCATTGCAGTAAATAGAAAGAAGCGTAAAGCTGCAGAAAATAAAGATCTAATTAGGTTTACCTTTATCATTCATCAAGTGCAAACCAGGACTTTTCGTTTCGCTTGACTCCCATTATTTTTCTCGAAACACTATCCTCCTGAGAAGAGTTACGGAAACCTCGTTGAAAGTTTCATAGTGGAGTTGATGATGTCCCCGACTCAACTAGATTTGCCTCAGCCTTTAACGCAATATTTGGCTCATCTAATCTTATCGAAGTCACGTCAAACGTGAACTTATCCAATAAGAGTTTCAACTATCTTTGTCTTTGTCATTGACTCTCACGGCTAACCCTGCTTATTGGGTATAACTGCCTAGTGATCTATCAACTTATGCTCAATCGCACAGAATGTACCACCCCTTGCTGCCATACGCTTCGTGGGGGCGGACTGGTATGACGAGCAGCGTCCAAGACGCACCCGAGACGCAAACATTGGGGCGGGATATATGACGCCAACTTACTCGTAACAAATCGCAAAACTCACTAACATTAGACATCTCGAGCATGATAGGAGACCGGAATCCAACTCCTTTACCCACTTAGTATTTATCAAACGGGAGAATAAACCATCTCACATAAGAGCACATTGAACATGCATATCACTTAAAAAACCAACACGCACGTAGGTAGTAAATTAACCCCAGGAAAATAAACTACAAGACAACAAAAGCGGGTTATTTCTAGTTTATCCCCATTACATGCGTGTTCAAAAAACTCGGGTTGTCGCACGTGTCTTGAAGTCGTCCAACGTCCTTCGTCACTCGAACGGCCTCAAAGTCACCGAAAGACCACCATCTTGTCACCACCGGGGGGTTGTCTACCATCAAATGGGCCCTCGTGTTCGTATTTAAGTTAATCTAATAAAACGGTAAATTACAACACGGGGGATCATAAGTCCCGAACAACCTGTATAAAACAAATACAACCCGGGTGGACGTGACCCCTAACAAAGGACCCGGAAACCAAATTCCTAAACCCGCGAGTGCGCCTTAAAAATCACATTCATAACGAGCACGTTGACAATTACGCGATTTCAAAAAGAAACAAAAATTGGGCCTCAAACAAGCCAAGTCCATGAAAAGGCCCGTTAAGGCTTTGAGCGTGAAGCCCGAACGCAGCTGCCGCGACTCAAATCGCTCAGCCGTCAAAACACGCCGTCGGGGAGTCCCGGGGTGAGCTGGAACAGCCACGCCGCCAGCGACGACACGCCGCGCGCAATGCGCGCGTGTTCATCTCACAGCAAAAAGCTGACGCGACTCCTTCATCGCCTCAGCCCCTCCGTGCCGGAGCCTCACTGAAAGACATCAATGCCGTAGCATTCCGATCGAGCCGGAGTCGCTGCGGCTGTCTTGCGCAGCGCGCATAGCGCCCGTCGCAGTCTGCGACCAAAGCCGCGGATGATCTCTGTCCGGGGCCAGTGCCTAAGCCACCATGGCTGGCCCGGTCCCGGAGTACGAGGCGGATCGGCATGTTTGAAGCGACCCGATCCCGTGGCTGCAGCATAGCTGCACAGCCCGTAGCTCGCGCGCAACGCGCCGATGCCCAGATCCCGCCGCTGTGCGGGTCCCGGTCCGGTCCGTGGTTCCTCGTCGGTCCATACCGCACGCGTGGATGGTCGTTGGTTGGCAAACGACGCATTGGACAGCCCAACAACGATCGATGCGCGTCGGCGTTTCGATCGTCTCCCACACGCCTCTTTTCAATTTAAACACGTTATGATTCCGAGTAGGAGCGCCCGCTCTGATACCACTGTTGGGTTACCCGGTGTCTCCCGGAGACCCCACATCCCTGGGAATGGTGCGGAATAAAAATTTTCTGGGTTCCCCGATTGCCCCCGTAGTTTGGATCAGAACAGTAGCATATAGACATGCTATAGGGCGGGTCAAACCCGTAGTTTGGCTCCTCGTCCTTTTCTTCAAGACTTTGTCGATGGTGGTGGATGGCACCAGATTGTCACGCCGATCTCGCAGTGCACCACGGAATCAGTTCTCTAAAGATGGCTAGAGAGAACTGAGCCGTCGCGTGGGAGAAACATCTGTGCGTTCGGTGTGTGTTTTGTGCCTTTGGTTGATTTCGAAAATCACTTTTTTTCTCTCTCTTTTGGAGCACGAAATTCTTAACCTATTTAAAGACTTGGATTTCGATATCTTAGTCCTTAAAGTGTGAGAGATTTTTGCCAAATCTTACTCTCTTTTGAATTTCAAATCCAAACTTACGGAAACTTGCTATTATTAGATACCAAGTCAAACTAAGTATATTTAAATATGGTATGGAATTCGAAACTTAGTCCTAGATTAATTTCGAAATTTAAGTAAATAATATTCCAAATATTTCATTCCATATTTATTTATATCAAATATGCAAATTCCGAAAATACACTCAAAGGCATATTTCGAAATTAGCTCACGGTGAAACCCAATTTTATCCTCAAGCCCATTAAGCACTTGGCCAAGCCCAAGTCTTAAAGTTAGTTTCATAAGAAGTCCAACTTCGATCCAATAAATGGCTCGAGGCCCATTAAGGCGTGGCCCAACGGCCCAAGGCCCGTTAAGGCCGAAAACACTTTCTCCCCTTATCAGTACACGTTGATGATCCTTTTTAAGCCCGACTCTCTAGGTTCGACTCAATCGGCAAGGGAGGAATCCAAGAGTTCGGTAGTTACCTAGCCAATCCCGTAGTACCGGACCGTAACCCGATTCGATTGCGAATTTCGACCCAGTCTCTATCCCAGAACCTCACTATAGATGAATGTAAGAGTTCTTTACTTGGCATTCGATAAATGAACAAATCCAAATGCGTCGAGTTGAGTCACTTTTCGAGAGGGGCACGAGAGACGAAGGCACCAGTGGACTCTTACCCTCGAACATAAAAAGTCCGTAAGCCTTAGACTCCAGTTGGGTGCTGGATAACCGATCACGGCTTATTTGTCGATGACCTATCGTGTGCCGATATCCCGCTTGGAAGCGGAGGTCATGACTTGTGATGCGAATTGAATCAAGGGATTGACTCGTTTCATGGACACTGACTCACGGGTCGTACGGTCGAACATGGCTTATTACTCAAGGAGTGTCAATGACCGACGACAACACTATAGCGGTGGGGCTTTGATGGAGTTGACTTCGAAGTCTCCACTGTCACTGGTTCCCCTCGACCCGATTTGCTGTTGCATGGGTCAGCGGGCCAGATGCAGTCTTGATAAATATTTGTGATTGTCGGGCTGAGACCGCCAAGTACGGATTCGTAGTCTCGTAAGTTGTTGAGCAGTGTCTATGTGGACGGCGATGGGAAATTACAAAATCCTTGGCCAATGTATTGAACTAACTCATGTGAGATATGGAGTGTAGTCTGGTAATTTGCCTATTCTCCGTTTTATAATAGAATCGAATTTAGTGAGTTTGACATAGACCATGGATCTCACTCGATTGAGACACAGCTGAAGGGTTTATATGTAGCACTATTATCTGTAATGAGGTTCCGGAATAAATACTTGGTCGAAATTCGCACTCGAATCGGGTTACGGTCCGGTACTGCGGGATTGGCTAGGTAACTATCGGACTATTGGATTCCTCCCTTGCCGATTGAGTGGAACATAGAGAGTCGGGCTTAAATGGATCATCAACGTGTACCGATAAGGAGAGAAAGTGTTTTGGGCCTTAACGGGCCTTGGGCTCGTTGGGCCGCGCCTTAGTGGGCCTCGCGCCGTTTAACGGACCGAAGTCGGGCTATGAAACTAACTTTAAGACTTGGGCTTGGCCAAGTGCTTAAAAGTCTTGAGGGTAAAATTGGAATTTAACCCTAAGCTCATTTTCGAATTATACCTTGGGAAATAATTTCAAAACTAAATATAATATGGAAATAATATATATGGAATATTATTTATTTTATGTTGGAAATTTCGAAATAAATCGAGGATTAAATTTCAAATATTATATCATATTTTAAGATACTTATTTTGACTTGGTATTTAAGTTGGTTATCTAATAATAGCAAGTTTCCTTATGTTTGGATTAGGAATTCGAAAGAGAGTAAAATATGGCAAAAGAATCTCTCCACCTAAGGAGTAAAATTTGAAAATCATACTTTGAGATATTCTTTGATTTTTTATTCTAGCTTAGTATAGGGCAGCCCTATTTCATAATTTGGAAGAAAAATTTCGTGCTCCATAAGAGATTTTTCGTCCATCACAAGGCCCAAAACACACACCGAATGCACACACTTTTCTCCCACGCGACAGCTCGATTCACTCTAGCCACTTTAGAGAACTGATTCCCTGGTACACTTCGAGGCCGGCGTGACAATCTAGTGACATCCACCACCATCGACGAAGTCTTGAAGAAAAGGACGAGGAGTTGCCACTCGCTTCAACTGGTAATTCTCTTCGGGTTTGACCCGCCCAATTACGTGTCTATGTTTTACTATTCTGATCCAAGTAACGAGGGCAATCAGGGAACACGAAAAATTTTCTTCCGCAACGCGGGGACGTGGCGTCTCCGGAAGACACCATGTAACCCAACCCTAGGCTCCAGTTTGGTGCTGGTAACCAATTACGGTGTACTTGTCGATAACCTATCGTATGTCGATATCCCGCTTGGAAGCGGAGGTCATGAGAGGATATGAGTCGAATCAAGGGATTGAATCGTTTCATGGACACTGACTCACGGGTCGTAAGGTCGAACATGACTTATTACTCAAGGAGTGTCAATGACCGATGACAACACTATAGTAGTTTGCATGAACCTTAGACCGAAAGGGGTTGTGATGGAGTTGACTTCGAAGTCTCAACTCTAACTTGTTCCCCTCGGCCCGATTTGTTGTTGCGTGGGTCAGCGGGCCAGATGCGGTCTTGATGACGATTTGTGATTTGCGGGCTCAGACCGCCTGGTACGGATTCGCAATCTCGTAAGTAATCGAGACAAGTGCACAATGTGGACGGGGATATGAAATTATGAAATCCTTGGCCAAGGTATTGAACTAACTCATGTTAGACATGGAGGGTTGTTTGGTAATTTGCCTCGTCTCCATTTCATCATAGTATCGAGTTCAGTGAGTTTGACATAGACCATGGCTCTCACTCGATCGGGAAATAGGTGAAGGGTTTGTACGTAGTACTATAATCTATAGTAAGGTTCTGAAATAAAGACTGGGTTAAAATACGCACTCGAATCGGGTTACTGTCCGTGTGGGATTGGCTAGGCAACTACTGGATTCTTGGATTCCTCCCTTGCCGATTGAGTCGAACCTAGAGAGTCGGGCTTAAAAAGGATCATCAACGTTGTACTGATAAGGAGAGAAATTGTTTTGGGCCTTAACGAGCCTCGGGCCGTTTAATGGACCGAAGTCGGACTTCGTATGAAACTTACTTTTCAGGTGTTTAATGGGCTTGAGTGTAAAATTTGATATTTCACCATAAGCTAATTTCGAAATATGCCTTTGAGGGTATTTTCGAAATTTTCATATTTGATAGAAATAAATATGGAATAAAAATATTCGGAATATTATTAATTGGATTATTCGAAATGTATATAGTATAAAATTCGAAATTTGATTCCAGATTTAAAGATATTTTATTTGATTTAAATATCTAAGTTAGTTATATTTTTAGTACGTTTGCTTAATTCATGTTGGTCCACTTGTTACCCAAGGATCAAAAGATTATTAAAAAGATTAAACCGTGTGAAGCCCCTTTAGTGTGTGTTCGTGTGTGGGTTTAGCAAAGCAGCTTCAAATGTTAATTATTTTGATGAACCCTAACAAGGGTAATCATGAGCTTTATATACCACATTTAATTGGTATATTAAAGCCCAAATCCAAAACTTCTACTAAATACAAGTTGTCTCCCCAAACTACTACATTCCAACAACAAGAAACAAAGACCCAAGACTTAAATAACTACAGGACACTACAACTAATTCCTAACAATCTCCCCCTTAGTGTCCTCGTCCCCTTGTTGGCGTCTTCTGAGTCTTCCTTTTCTTGTGGCTCGCCGGCACGTATGGTGACTTCCAAAGTCCTAAGATGTGTTCATACGACCGCAAAATTCTTCGAAATGATATTCTCTCAGATATGATCTCGATCAGCTTCATGTACTTTACTTGGACTTCGTGTTCTTCATCTTTTAGATGCTCGAGAATACTTCTGAGCTTGTTTCGAATGATTCGAAGTGTACCATCGCTGAACTTGTTAATCTCTGATGTCTTCATTAGCCTTTTATCTCCTTTGTAGTTCATGTAAACGACTGACGGATCATCATCTTCATTAACTATGTGTCCTTCGCCAAAACCTGTGTCTGGAACTTTGAAGGACGGCTTTGTGAGGTTTACCCTCTTCATATTGCTTTCGACTACCATTTGGAGGTCATGGGTCGCGTTGAACTTGATTTGGCGCATCAAAAATCGCCTAAGGGTGACATATCCAACCTTGAGGTCTGGATTCTGAAGCTTTCCAAGAAACCTGTAGCTTCCAACCACCGACCAATGTCCTCACCTCTTAAGTAGGAGAGATCTCCTTCAGTCAGTTCTTCGACCGTTCCATCTTCTCGCCATATCTTGTAGATGGGAAATTCGTAGAAGTCGAGTCGAGCTCGTCGTACTCCGATGATTGCACTAATTCTAGCTCGTTCCTTCTCTTCTCTCCGAAGAGTCTCAACATCAGCTCCTTTCCCTTCATTATAAGTCCTTGACGGAGAGAAAGCAGGTACCGAACGGCAGTTGGTCTTGAAAGATGGGTTAGTCCTCTGAGTTACAGCTCATCCAACTTCTTAATCCTATCTTCTTTCCTCCAGATTCTCCCATGGTAGATTAAGCTCTTCTCTTATTTTCGACTTCAGGGGAGGGCATTCTTCTTCAACGACGTGATGTTTGAGAAGCTCGGCAAGTTCTGGAATTGCGGTTTCGTAGTCTTCACCTTCCTTGAGCTCATCATCGTCAATAAGGGCAAGGCTTACATTGGCTTTCACCAAAAAGTATCTGGCATTCTCTATTATGCCCTTAGCTATGACTGGGTCCATTGGTTTTGTTATCCAATCCTCGTTGAAAATGTACTTTTCAACAGTGGTGTGAGGATTGTATAACTCTTCGAGGGAGAGGATGGGCTCGTTGGTACGAGATGTGGGAGATATTGGAGGGCTTCTTAGATGGTGTGTATCTGGTGATGTGGCTTGTTGGTTTTTTGGTAGTAGGTCGGGTAGATTTTTTGGTTCGTGAGGGTGTAGGTGTCTTCGTGGTTAGAGTGTCTGCTGTTGTTGAGGCTGTGGCTCTGGCTGCTTCTCCCCCTCGGTACGACCCTCATCCTCCGGGTCGTCACGTGGCTGATTCGAAGTCTGAGCCGCACCTCTGCACGTGAACGGAAGCTCTAGTCGTCTAAGGACCTCCGCTTCATATTCGTTGCCCTTCGTTGCAGTACGGAGTCTGGCGATGACGACATTAATCAGTTCCGTCACAGGAACATTCCACGGACCGTCGTCAGGGGCAGTAGAGGGATCGGCTTGAGAAGGGCTTGTTCGGGGACGGAGGCTTTGCCCTTGTCTCGAGAGGATGTCCCAATCGCATTGTACACTTGGGTCATTATGGAGTCTTGGAGTTCTTTGGAGTATTCAGCTAGGCGAACATTGAGTGTGGCCTCCGTCATGAACGGGGAAAATAACGAGGCGGAGTCACGAAGACGTTCCACCGTCACAACATCAGTAGAAGGTACTTGTCGCCTGCTTGCACAGGACTTGAAGATTCGAAGCCAATAAGGCCTATCGTTGAAATCTATGCTGAGACGGACTCAGATCGATGGTCCAAAACAGCAGCTGTAGTGGTGTTGACCGCTGTGGGACTTACGCTCTGTCCAGACTAGTACCTAGTACAGAGACATTGAAGAGTGTTCTGGTCAGGTCACCGAGACCTGACAGTGAAAAAAGAGGTGTATGTGTCCTAGAAAAGAGAAAAAATGTAGGTGGTAATGTTACTAGACTCGTTGTGGACAAGGAAAGTGCAGTGTGAGGCCGAGGACTGCATAGTTCAACATCGACCCCCTCAGAGCGAGGAGGAGATGGCTGACGTGGTTTCTCGTGAGAATGTAAAACAATCATCTGTTGAGAGATGATTGAGTAGGCAGGTTGGGTACTTTGCGCAATTGGACCAGATGTCGCGACTTCTACTCGGGGGAAGACAAAGTCGTTCCCTGAACCTATGGGATCGGTCCGGATTATTTGCTGACTAGTAGATGGAGGTGGACGGTCGTGCTTTTGTTTGGTACGTCGTTCCTTCTTACTGCTTTCGGCATCCCCCTTTTGTTTTCTCTTTTGTTTTCATTGTGGGGATGCGGTTGTCCTAGACCCAGACTTGTCTGGTGGGGTTGGCTGATCCTGGGGTAAGGTTCAACTGGGTTGGTTTGAACCATGAGGATGTCTTCAAGGTTATTCGCTCGTAGGTAGGCTTGAAGGGTGGAATCTGTTTTGTCCAAGAGTTGTGAAGTTGTTCCCCCAATAGCATGCCCTCTTCATCGAATTTTGACTTTGTCTTGGTTGATTGAATTTTGCCGAGCTTGGGAATGTCATAACTTTCGGGCTGGGGACGGTGTTCAATCTCGGGGTGGATGTCGATGTAGTGTTGAACGAGGATGGGAAACCATCTTATGTAAGGAAGGACCTTTGTGGAGCCGAACTTTCGTCTTCGGAGTTGATGAACAAGGTCAGACCAAATTAGTTGGGCGACATAGTAATTTTTGTTGAATACGATGTCGCGGAATATCAACATGATTTGTCCGTTGCAGCAGTCTGACCCGATTTGCTTAGGTGAAAGACACTTGTTGACAATTAGGAACAGCGTCCGCCAGGGTCGAGGTATGTCTTTGGTGCAAAAGTCGGAGAGATGAATTGATTTTTGGGCGTTTTGTTTGTATCCCATGAAGAGGAAGTCGACAATCAGATTGTCGGGACTGGGATGGTTGTCGTAGTTTAGTTAGGTCGGTAGGCTTAGTTGGAAATGTATGGTTGTTGGGGTAAGAACAACAATGGTGTTGCCAATTCGAGCGGAGAGGCGGGTTGTTCATGGGTTGTTAGTTGGGTTCTGGAGCGTGGCCCATTGTTGCACGTATACTTCGGGGACACGCTCGGTTATGGAAAAGGCTGTTTTTAGAGGGTGGTTTTGAAGAATTTTGGGATGATAGGGTAGGGACATTGTGTGTTTTTGAAGTCTAACTGGACGTTATTAGGGAGTCGCTAAGCCCAGTCTTTGACGGGAAGACATCGTCAATTCTCACACCATATTGATCAACCTTAAAATGAGATTAAAATATCAAAAAAAACATTAGCTGAGTAATCCAATGATCACAATGTTGAGAAATCAAATATTGTAAGGTCAGCAAAGTCTTCAAGAAATTTTAAATATACGTTCTATGGGACTTGGATAATGTGACTCAACTTAAATAGTATCGTTGGTGTTAAATCGCATGATTTGGTGGCACGAGACTAAACAGTGAAATCAAATCGCGTGAAGTTCAATTCGGGTAGTTTGAATCGAAAGTATGTTAAGGTAGAATCGGGCGATTGACGGAGAGAAATATTGGATTGATTAAATCGGCCGATTGAAGCATAAGTCAAAATCGGGCATGAACTATAAGGGTAGTGGACTCGATCATTTAATTTGTGAAAGTAGAATCGATCGATTTAATGCAATCGCTGAAGTTAGTCGATTACGTCGGACGAGTTAATTCATATTTTGTAATCGAGCAATTAAGTTATTGTCATTTACTTTAAAGATTCGAGTGAAATCGGGCGATTATTTCACTGTCTGTGGCAACGTCGATTGAACTATTGAATCGGGCGATTTAGCAGAAGGCCAAATCGGGCGATTGAAGGTTAGGGATTGTCCACAGTTGATGGAATCAAACCATTTTAGATTTAGTGAATAATCGGGCAATTAAATCTGAAGTTGCAATTTTAAAGACAAATAGGGCGATTAGGACGCAATCAGATTAATGTATTAGGATGTAAAATCGGGCGATTAAAGGCATTTTATGTTGAAGAGCAGAAAAGAGGAAAAATCGGGCGAATTGAGTTTGAAACGCAGAATCGACTCTAAGATAGATGTAATCAGAAATAATTGAAGAAAAATTACGCGAAACAGATTAGAATTGTTAAAAACAACTCAGTGAACACATATAAGAGAGATTTTCATCGATTCGAAGCGTTGAATTTCAGAGTAGAGACTGAAGAACTCTTGATCCCTAAAGGGAAATAATCCAAGCAAAACGAGTAATAAACGAACGAAAACTTGTAGATCCAGTGAAATCCCATACCGTTGTTGTGTAGGATTTGCAGAAAGACGCAAATGGAGAGATTTGAGAGTCCGATCGACAAAGTTTGTTCAAGAGTTTGAAGAGTTTTAAAGCTGTGAATCGCGTGAAGTTGGGAAAATGACGAGAAATCGGGCGATTTCACTATTTATATGAAGGAGATGTACTGTAGAAAATCAAAGGAGTAAGAAATCGGGCGAAATATGAAATCGCCGAGATGTAGTTTGACTTTCAAAATGATTTGAGAATCCGGCGATTTATATAGTTAAGCTACTTAAGAAATCGCGCGATTGGAGTCGATCGATTTGAAGAATCGCCTAAAGGTATTTTAAAACAGATTTTGAGAATTTCGACGATTTTTTTTTTAATTTAAGAGTTAGCAATTTCAAACTTAAAATTGTGCTTTAAGCATCGATGAAGAGAAATTGACGAGAATCACCCCTAGCTGTCAGATGTAAGATTTTCAACTAATCAATTATAGACTGGAAAGAAAAATAGGCCCTAAAATTAATATCGAATCAACGATCAATTTATTAATAATTTTTTTGTGTGTGACATAATCAGAGAATCTGAGAAAGAAAGCATGGCTTTCGTTCGCGGCGCTAAACCATCAAGTCAAAAATCTGTCTCTATAATTAATTTTGTTGTCGGGATTAACGATATTGTTGTTGGATTCTTGGCTATAAATAGACGTGATTAGAGAAAATGGTAAGATCAAAAATCGTTCAAGCAACTAAATCGAGTGTCCAAAGATGAACTGGAATCAGCAACAAGGCCAAGAAGAGAGCAATGAACACTCAGAGTTAATTCGTCGTTTTCATCGCAATTTGGATATGTTAGTATTCGAGGTTTCGCTTCTTATGTGCTTGTTTGTCGTTTTAGTGGTTGTTCTGTTTTGGGTTCTTACAAGCCGTACTGGCTTTTGAGTCTGTTTTAGTGATTGAGATTTCTCTTCTTATGTGCTTGTTTGTCGTTTTAAGAGCTGTTCTATTTTGGGTTCTTACAAGTTGTACTGGCTTTTGAGTCTTATGATTTTTTTGTTGAAGTAATTTGGTATTTTGGAGATGTTTGCGTATTGCATTTGTAAGATTTGTTTTTTGCATTTGGAAGAACGTATTAGTCATTTACAGATTAGTTTACGAAGAACAACTACTCCCCCTTAACTTATGCATATCGTTCTGAAGCTCCCCCTAAACTTAAGCATATATGAAAAAAATAAAGCTCCCCTTAATTTTGTTAAAGAAGCTTCACCAAAAAAAATAAAATACTAAATATGTATACTTTACAAAAGACTTCGTGGAGAAAGATTTCCTAAGGTTCGCGATTCAGCATGCCTAACTCAGATACGAGGAAAATGGAATCGAGTTTCATCCAAAGCCTTAGTTAATAGGTCAGTCAACTGAACCTCGGTATTTACGAAGTACATGGCAATTGTGCCCTTCTCCACATGGTTTTTTATAAAGTGATACCTAGGATCTATATGCTTTGTGCGAGAATGATGGACAGGGTTACAAGTAATTGCTATGTCGCTCTTTGAGTCGCTATAAATAGGAATATTATTGAAATCAAACCCGTAATTCTGTAGTTGTGTTCGCAACCACAGGATTTGAGAGCAGCAACTGGCCGCAGCAACGTACTCCGCCTCGGCAGTGGATGTGGATACACAGTTTTGCTTCTTAGATGACCAACTTACTAGTTTGTCACCTAAGAATTGCAACCCTCCTAATGTGTTTTTCTGTCCATCTTACATCCTGCAAAATCCGCGTCCGTATAACCAAGTAATTGAAAATTTGAGTTTTTAGGATACCACAGTCCAAGTGTTGGGGTTCCTTTGAGATACTTCATTATTCTCTTCAAAGCCAGCATGTGTGACTCCTTTAGATTGGCTTCAAAGCAAGCACATAGGCATGTGGAGAATACAATGTCAGGTCTGCTGGCGATGAGATACATAAGCGATCCAATGATTCCCCGATATGTGGTTGGATTGACCGACTTTCCATCTGGATCTAAGTCTAGCTTATAGGAAGGGGACATTGGGGTGTTCTTTGTCGTAGAATTATCCAAGTTGTACTTTTTGAGTATGTCGTGGATGTAATTTGATTGGTTAATGAAGATGCCTTCTGGAAGTTGCTTAACTTGAAGTCCAAGAAACAAGTTGAGTTCTCCCATCATGCTCATTTCGAACTGTGCCTTCATTAAATCGCCAAATTCATTGCACAGTCTTGGATTTGGGGACCCAAAGATAATATCATATGTCTTTTGATGAAGAGGGTCGTGTCGATCTTTCCTTTTGTGAACCCTGATTTAATCAAAAAATCTGAGAGTGCCTCGTACCAAGCGCGTGGGGCTTGTTTTAGTCCATATAGTGCCTTCTCTAGAAAGTACGCATGGTCAGGATGAGTTTCGCTCACGAAGCCTACAGTTTGTGCCACGTAGACTTCTTCTTTCAGTATCCCGTTGAGGAAGGCTGTCTTGACGTCCATCTGATAAACAGTGAAGTTTTTGTGAGCAGCATACGCAATAACTAGTCGGATGGCCTCAATTCGAGCGACTGGAGCAAAGGTTTCATCGTGATTGTAGCCTTTTGCCACAAATCGGGCCTTGTTCTGAATGACGATTCCATCTTCATCTATTTTGTTTTTGAAGACCCACTTGGTTCCTTTAATTGTTTTGCCTGGTGGTCTTGGGACTAATCTCCACACTTGGAGTCACTCAAATTGATCGATTTCTTCCTGCATGGCTTGTATCCAGTATGGATCAGCTAATGCATCTTCAATCTTACTTGGTTTGCTTTGACTTAGAAAGTAGGCATATAGATTCTCGTTTATTGTTGAGGAGTGTGTGCTCATTCCTTGATTTGGATCGCTGATAATTTGAGACATTGGGTGAGCTCTAGTCCATTTCCTTGTGTGAGGAAGTGGTTGACTCAATTCCTCATGGTCAAGTTCCTCACAAGGTTCAGCTTCGTCGGTACTAGAGATTTCAATGGGGGTTTGATCTTCATTACCTGAATTATCCGATGGAGCATTCTCTACGTCTTCATTGTGGGCGGATTTATGAGTCGTGGTAGTTTGAGGTTGGCTGCTTAAAGGTATCTCGTTTGGGCCAGTTGAACTGTGTACGGGTGGTTCTGATGTATCTCTACTCTCATTGTTTTGAGTAGGGTCCAATTGTGGACGAGGGCATAAGTATATTTGATCAAACAGAAGGTCCAGTTCGTCTTCATTGAATGGTTGAGAGGTAGATGGTCTTTTCTCGGGTTGAATGCTATGTTGAGTTTTCGTCAACATTCTTATGAGTCCGGGTTCTGGCCTTATCTGTCCAGAAGCGATAGTTGGCACTTCATCGAACGTAACATTTGCACTTTCCATGACAATTCGCCTTTGTGGTTGTGGCGATCCTCGTTTTCAAAGTACGATTAGTGGCGGATTTCCGCATCGTAAGCGGCGGAAGGCCAGTCTAATTAAAACTTTTTCCTAAATAATATACATTAATATAAAAATTTATCTACAACGTCATCACTATAAATGGGCCGAAGCCCCAAAATATCAAAAGAACAAAAGTCATAAAGCCGCTCCACAGGTCTTCATCCATGCACCGCTCCGCCCTCAAAAGTCCGTGGAGCACAGCCACCAGCCGCCTCAGTCTTGACGCGTACCGGCGTCAGACTCAGTACCTACAACACGTAAACACTGAGCAATTTGCCCAGTAGGTGAATAAAATGCATGTATGCAAGTGTGCACTCAACCCCGATCCCGGTATCTGACAACATGATATAATGCACACTCTTTCTTTTCTCATATTCCCATTTCACCGAGCACGGGGCCCTAGGTTAGCTCGACACCTGCACGCGCAATAGACTACTGGGAGGCCACCCCCAAGTCTCGCGGCAGCCTACCCTGGTAGTGCACTGGACGATCACGCCAATGCCCTCCTACCGGGTCGCTCCGCACCAAAAGCATACACTGATAGTGCACTGGACGATCACGCCAATGGCCTCCTATCAGGTCACACCAAAATCTCATCCGGCAGTGTGCACCTCCGGACGGTCACACCCGAGTAGACAGATCGATCACGCCTGTCTCCGCTAGGTGCCCGATGAGCCCAACCTCGACTCCTCTAAGAGTCACCAATCACAAGCATCTCATTCGACCCCGTACGTCAATATTTCATATCACTACCGTCTCCCTACAGTACAACCATCTCTCTCCCTGACGTGATATGCACGTGCCATGGATATACAAGAAATCTCATATAACATGATTTATATTAAACGTATGTAGAATAGATAAATTACATAAATTATGTAAGTCACGTAAATCATCGAATCACATGGAAACACATAAATTCACATTTGTGTTTACGTATCGTAGATGGATGATCCACCTACCTGTCCTCCTGATAAACTTAGTCACGGAATCTGGTAAATTTCCTACATTTCGATCCTCTGAGTATTGAAAATATTTTCATATTAATATATTTACTAAGTCATATAAGTTTCGAAAACGCTAAAATTATCAAAACCCTAAAATTCATAGAAACCTTAAAAATAATGACCCGCGATTGCGCAACAAGAAGCGCAAGAAACGGAGGAAGCTCCAGAGCAGAGGCTTGGGGCTGCTCGAGTCTTGAGTGGTGCGGAGGCCATTCAGGTATTGAATGCCATGGAGTTCAAGAGGGAACTCAAGTGCCACTTCTATCCGGAGAATGTGGTCTATGAAGCCAGGAAGAAGTTGCGGTAATTGAAGCATCGAGGCTCAATTCAGGCACACGTGGACGAGTTCACGATGCTAACTCTTCAGATCCCTACCATCACGACGAACCCTAAAATATCAAAAACCCTAGAAATAGCAAACCCTAAACTACCGAAAATTTATTAAGTGTAGAACACTTTTAAAATGCTAAAATTATATTAAGTGTCGAAATCTTTAGACAATGTCGAGAACTATGATGAGCTCGAAATCTTTCTATGTCGAGATTCTTCAAACAATATCGAAGTCTAGGTAATGTCGAATTCTTATTAAGGTCAAGATCTGTTATCTCGAGATCTTATAATGTCGAGATCTTATGTCAAATTCTATTATAAATTCTATTATAAATTCTATTATATATCTCTTTACTATATGTCTCGAAGTTTTTCCATTTGATGTCGAATTCTTATTGATGTCGAAATCTTTGCTATTATACCTCTCGACTTTCTATGATACATCTCGACATCTTCTATAATTAGCATACCATGATGTATCGAGATATATACATTATATGTTCAAAACATTTGAAGACACACGCAACTTTTGTCGAGATTGTTCTAATCCTCATGAATATGAATACTAAATCTAGACTTACCAACGTTCATATAAGTCCTAGGATTACCATGGAGATCACATGATATTGAAGATAACTATAGTTTATTAAGCTTCAAAAGTTAGGGTTTTCTATCAAAATCATCCTAAATCATATTCTCGATAACCTTGAGGACTTCAACTCACATATACTTCCATAAACACAGTCATGAATAAAACCTAAGAATATAAGTTCCTAGTATGATTAAGCCGTTTGTACAGCTCAAGGTTAATTATTCGATTACTTAAGTTACTTCAGTGTTTCGAAACCTTCTCAAAACATAACCTGTAATCATATGAAGTATGACTCGACTTTAATATATTGAGTATATAAGATTTCAATGTGATAAATAGCTTACGTAGCTCACGTTTGGAACAACACTTGCTAAGAGTTGAGTTGTCGAAATTTATTTTGCCTTTAATGAATCCTCTCCTCTACGGTTCTTTTAATTATTTGTTCTTATGCTATTCAAGGTTTTCGTGGTTTGATGTGGGGATAAATATGTTTGTCATGTCAATAGATTGGAAAGTGAGATGATGATAAAGATGTAGGTGACGTATTTTCCTTTGGTTTAAGTAAACCTTGAACTTGCCATATAATGACTTATCATATAAATAAATATTCATATTTTCGATATTAAATTCCCTAATCTGGAAAATTATCACACAAATAACTAGAGCAAAATCCCGTATTAATTTTTTTCGGGTATTACATCCTCCCCCCTTAAAAGAATTTCGTCCCCGAAATTACGCCGACTAGAATAACTCGGGATAACGAACTCTCATTTCATCCTCACGCTCCCAAGTGGCTTCCTCAATTGATTGATTCCTCCACAACATCTTAACTAACGGAATAGTTTTATTCCGGAGCTGTTTCATCTCGTACATCAAAATTTCTACAGGCTTCTCTTCGTAACTCAAGTCAGGCTTGAGCTGTCGATAAAGAAGTTCGTTCTGGATCACATGGCTTGGGTCCGTGACGTATTTTCGTAATGCTGATACGTGAAATATGTCATGACTTGCGATAATGAAGCCGGCAGTTCTAATTGATACGCGACTTCGCCGACTCGTTTGATAATTCTGAACGGGCCTATGTATCTAGGACTCAATTTGCCTTTCCGTCCAAATCGCTTCACTCCTTTCATCGGGGAAATCTTTAAAAATACTTGATCGTCCTCTGCAAACTCCAATGGCCGTCGTCGATGATCTGCATAACTCTTCTGTCGACTCTGAGCCATTCGCATTCTTTCCCGAATTTTCGTTACCGCTTCCGTCATTTCGCGGATCATATCATGTCCTAATATAGCTCGTTCACCTATTTCATCCCAGTGAATAGGAGATCGACACTTGCGCCCGTACAATGCCTCGTACGATGCCATTCCGACCGTAGCGTGAAAACTGTTGTTGTAGGAGAATTCGATCAGTGGTAGGTATTTACTCCAGTTTCCCTTGAAGTCTAGAACGCATGCTCGTAACATATCTTCAAGGGTTTGGATTGTTCGTTCAGACTGCCCGTCGGTCTGGGATGATATGCAGTACTGAACGAGAGCTTAGTTCCCATAGATTTCTGTAAGCTCTGCCAAAAGTTCGATAGGAATCTCGAATCTCGATCCGAGACGATAGAAATTGGAATCCCATGGAGTCGAACAATTTCCTGAATATATAATTCAGCGTAGCGTTACATGGAAAAGGTAGAACTGATAGGAAGGAGATGAGCTGATTTGGTTAGGCGGTCGACAACCACCCAGATAGCGTCATGGCCTTTCGTCGTCTTGGGTAAAGCAACGACGAAATCCGTTGCGATATTGTCCCATTTATTCAGGAATCGGTAAAGGCAGCAGAGTTCCAGCTGGTCGTTGGTGTTCCGCTTTGATCAGTTGGCATGTCATACATCTATGTTAGGAATATTTTAGAAGTGTCCAAAATATTGTTCTAAGTCTTGTTAGTTCTTTACTATGTTTTTATACGTTACACTTCAGTTAGATGAGTTGTAGTTATAATGGGTTTGTTAGGGGCCCAATGGGCTTAAATACCTTACAAGGTATTTAAGCTTAAACCCTAACCATTACTAATCAAGTTTCCATTTGCTAAAATCTCGCGTATTCAACACTAAACCTCTAAAGCACACTATTCACATTCTACGAAGGTTTAATCTGTTGAAGTGTTCTTGGATAATCTGGAATTACAAGTGGTATCAGAGCAAGCGTGTAGGTGAGAAAACTTCATTTCAAGCTTTAAAGAATCAAGCAGTGTTCCTTCAGTTTAACTTTTCAGCTCCCGTCACAAAACTCAAATTCGTGGGCTCAAACTGTTATTGGATGTTTTCTGCTTCGCTAAGCTGCCATAAGTTCAGCTATCAGTTTTGAGAATTACCAAGTCAGTTTCGGTCGAGTTTGAGTCAGATTGGTTGGATTTTTTGTCTGCAAATAGAAGAACGAGTCCGTTATTCCTTCTGTTCTTGAGCTCGCAAACGGCGCTTGGGTAGGGTTTAAAGTTCACTAATTTTCAGTTCGCGAATTAGTCATTATTTCCTAGTTCGCGAATTAGTTCACTTACTGGCTAGATTCACGAATTCTGAATCAAGGTGGAATTTCGCGAATTGAAAGATCTTAATTTCACGAATCCAAGTTCTCAAGTCAGCTTCGCGAATCATCACCTTGCGAACCCGGATAATTTCGCGAATCATCAACTTCACGAACCATTCATCTTCTGCGAATCAGCTCATCTCATCAATTCGCAAATCCATCTTCACTTCGCGAACCCGAACAATTTCCCGAATCAGGACAATTTTACGAATTCAGTGCTCAATTCACGATCATCTTTTTGCGAATCAGCCTCTCAAGTCAATTCGCGATCTCTCACTTCGCGAACTTTAAGTCTGCGGATTGAACTTTGCGAACCAACTGGAGCAGCGAGTTTCACGAACCCGTGTCATTTCACGAACTTGATCAAGTTTTACTAGGACACCTATCTTAACCAATTCGCAAAAACATCCCTACCAAATTCGTGGACAAATTCCAATCCTCATTTTACGAACACCCGTGCTTATCCAATTCTACAAAGTCAACTCTCAGATTTGACTTCGACCTTAACCTATTTTCCTCACATTACACGTTAACGATCATATCCAAAAACACAAGCAATGGCCTCTTTCAGTATGGGAAATGATGTTGGACCTCCCATCGTCCGACATGGAGAATACGCAGTCTGGAAGAGAAGGTTCATCAACTTCATAGAAAGCAAGGACAATTCTGAGAACCTGCTGGAATCTATTTACAATGGACCTACATAGTATTGGACCATAATTCCCGCCACTACTGACACCACTCCTGCAAGAGAGGAACAGAGGATCTTGAAAACTGCTGACCAATGCAGTGATGAAGAAAAACTGCGACTAAAGGCAGACAAAGTGGCGAAATCTTACATGATGCAAGCCATTCCCGATGACATTTTGATGCAACTCGAATGTGGTGATAGCGCAAAAGAAATGTGGGATGCTCTTCGAATTATGATGCAGGGGACAGAAGTCAATACAATGGCAAGAATGGCGAACACACTCATCTCTTATGACCGCTTTCATGCTAACAAAGGGGAAACTCTCCAAGAAACCTTCCATCGATTTCTTGTTCTTCTAAACGAGCTAAAGATGAATGGAGTCACAAAAAGTGTAATGGAGATCAATATCAAATTCTTAGGATCACTTCATCCAGAATGGGAGGCTACTGCAATTATGATAAGACAAATGAACGACCTAACCAAAGTTAGCATTCATACATTATTCGACTACCTCAATTAATATTCCAATCATGTGGAGAAACAAAGGGAGGAAATCAAATCAATAGGAAGCGAGTCACTTGCTCTTATGATTGAACGATCATCAAGAAAACAATCCAAGGACAAAGAAATTATCCAGTCATCACAAGTTAAGGAGGGAGGAGACTCTGATTCTGATGACGAATCCAAGGATCTTACGAAACATGGAGACCAGGAGATCACCCTCAAAGATCTGGCTAACCAACTCGCTCTGGTCTCGAATTTCGTGCAGAAGAAATATTATAAGAAGACTGGTTCCTCCTCCAATCGTCAAAGAACTTCCTCCAACTCTAAAGGAAAGACTCAGGATGAGGAAAACAACTCTGAAACTCCTCATCAAGGCGGCAAATGCTTCTACTGCGGTAAGAATGGACACTTTGCCAAGGAGTGCAGAATGCCCAAGAAAAACGACGTTAACTATTACCGCCGAAAAGTTCAATTAGCTGAACAAAAAGAAAAAGGACTGGTCTTAATGGCAGAAGAGGATCATTGGCTTAAAGATACCTCAGACAGCGAGAATGAGAACGTGGCACTGATGGCCAAACTAGATGACGAAGAAGATGGAGCCGGAGCTGAAGGAAGCGAGTCAGACAGGGAAACCTCTAACAATTCAGACATAGTGGAGGTAAAGCAGATTATGATTCTTTACTTAAGATGAAAAATGAATTTTTATCCTTATATAAATCTAACAAACTGGGGAAAAGGAAAATCAAGGAACTAGAAGCTAACTTAGAGAAGAATTTAGTAGTATTAGATAAGTTTAGATATGATTATGCATGTGAGAAGAATCGGGTAATTGTAGCAAATGAGAAAGTTGCTAAGCTAGAAATACAAGTGCAAAAATCCGAAGCTAAAGCCAAGGATTTAGAAAAGGAAATGAAATCTCATAGAGATCAGGCAATGGACGCTACAACTAAATATGACTTACTAAGTAAAGAACTGGAAAGACTGTACTCCAAAATAAAACAATTGGAGGACATTTTAACCCGACGAGATCAGTCAGAACAAACGATATTCTTGAACAAACCAGCTAACGTTGATTTTTATAATCCCCATAAAGGATTAGGTTTTGAAAATCCATGTAAGTTAAAACTAGGCATATCAAGTTCACCTTATCTATACGATCTCAAATTCATGCAGACAGGTTGCCTGGCAAATCTCATGCCTTTTGTCAGTGAAAATGAGACATCAACACAGTAAACTCAAACATCATTTAACTACACAGAATTAAATGATAGTTATAAAGAAAGAAGTTGTCCAGCGATAACTGAATTTGAGTCAGATATTCCACGCCCAAATGAAGGAGAAACCTCAGGTGTTTCGGAAAGTACGGCACCGATGGTTACATATGCAACAGGATATATGCCTGATTGCATAAAGAAAATCAGTGATCTTCACTCCACTCTCGAAAGCGAGAGAAAGTCATTTGATGAAGAAAGGCAGAAACTTCTTCAAGAAATATCTTCACTTAAAGAAAAATTAAGATTACACACAATTTCATACACCTTAGTTTTGCATGACAAAATTTCCTGCACTAATACATTGAAATTTTCAGAACCCACAAAAGAGCCATTGAAGGGTCAATTATGGGTTAAAAAGCAAGATATCTTGAAGGAGAATAGTGATCTCAATTCACATTTTGTCATTGAGTATTTTCCTTCCAAAACCTTTGTACCTTCTTTATTTCGCCATGTATCGAAAAAATTATCTTCTAAATCAAAAACAAAGCTCTCCGTGCATGATCATGTCAACAAGCAAACTCACAAAACAATTCCTAAAAATAAAATTACAAATTCAAGACACGAATCAAAACCAAAAGCTATCAAAGAACCTGTCAAACCTGCTAAACCAAAAAAATTCATGTCTAAGCTTAAGACAAAGAGACCCTTACTAGAGCACAAATGGGTTCCAAAGCTTCAGACTGCAGGAACACAAATCCCAACCCTAGAAATAATTAGTGACTCCGTGTCATCCACCAACAAAGGAAAATTCAGGGAGTCTAAACGGACTAATAAACATAATAGAGGTGGACCCACATTTCAATGAGTACCTAAAATCCTCTAGTTTTATTTTGCAGGCCCTTCATGTGTGGTACTTAGATTCTGGTTGCTCCACACACATGACTGGGACAATGGAACTGTTGAGCAACTACATTGATAGACCAGGAGGACTGGTACGCTTTGGTAATAGCAATGGAGCCAGAATTCTTGGTTATGGCGATCTCATATGCAATCGACTCACAATCAATGAAGTTTCGTACGTAAAAGGACTAACACACTGTAATACCCGTAAATTTTAAAGCGGGATTACGACAGAAAATTTCAAGTTAATTAGAGGAAGAAAATATTAGGGATAATTTCTAAATGAAAATTCGGATTAAACTAAATAATAAAATTGGAATTTATAATTTGGGTTATTTAATACATGATCAAGGCCCAAGGTTGCAAAGAAACATTAATAATCTAAGTTCCCTAAACCTTAGGGAAATTCACGTCATTAAAGGGTTCCATCAGCTTTAACTTTAAATTTTTAATACTCATTCATGACATACAATCCTTGTGAAAACGATTAGTGAGAAAGACTTTAACAAAAAAACAAAGGCAACATCGATTGGTGAATTCAGCAACTAGCAAAGTTTATCAAGTCTTAAATCGGATAGAGGTATTCAATAGTTCATATATAATAATATTATTGTTATTTGGATACTAGCTTTTAGAACTATCATATGACTCGATTGCTTAACTAGGAGGGAAGTAACTAAATTAATATTATAAGGGTATTACTTAGAAGTTTTGATAAGTATGAATAAAGTAGAAGAAGCAACGTCTTTAGTAAATAGGACACGACAAAAAGTTTAAAGCTCATCAATCATAACCTGTTAGTATTAAGGTAGTCGAACAAGAGAGAAGAGAGTGGAAACGAAAGAAACTCAAGTACCATTAGATCCAACGAGTTCAAAAGCTAAAGGTCTGAAGTAAGGGTTCGAAGGTTAGCAATTTAACCGTACGATAAGATAAGGATACCAGGTAAGTGGAAATCACCACTACAACATATAATTATATGTGTATGAATTATGTGCCTATGTGCCTTTCATGATTTTATTTGACTTTTATGATTTCTATGTGATGTAAATTTACGTGATTTTTATGTGACGTAAATTATTCTATGAATATTGTACGCATATTTACATGATTCATGGCATGAGCATATGCACGCATGACTAGTATGAGAGTCAGAGAAATAGCGTGCATGAGTATAAGATCGCTTGAAAACGATATGTATATTTGCGATATGGGCATTTGTGTCGACTCAATGATGAGTCACGGCTCTTCTATGCTACCACGGCGATTCACGAAGCCGAATTACCTGATTCACGAAAGGTAGGGGGAATACCCCGTAGCGGGAGATGTGTTAGGATATTTATAGATTGTGTCAATAATTTAAGTCTTGTGGTTAAGATTGTAATTATCCCTTGGTTTTGGGCTTTGGACTAGAATGTAATTATTTAATTTTTGGTGTTTGGGCCTTAATATACCTAGAGTTAATGTGGTATATAAGGTATTACCAACACCATTTGAAAGGTAATCAAAGATCAAAAGGCTTATCCTATTTTTCACACAATACACACACTTGAAGGTGAGATCCTCTCCCTTTTCATTCCATTAAAGCCTCTTTTATTCCTTGTTTGGTGCAATCGGGACCAACAAGTGGTATCAGAGCAAACGTGGATCGATCTGCATTGATTTGAATCCAGTTTCGTTCGATTCCGAGAAAGATCAAAGGTGTTTTTGGGTAAAAATCACTTTCGGGCATTTTGAGCTCGTTTTGGGGTATTAATGCTTTGTTTTTGTGTTTAAAACCTTCCCCAAGATCGATTCTATGCCTAAAATGTTTTTAAAACACTTTTGGATCAGTTTTAACGAGTTTTGAGCAAGATCGAAGCAAAAACTCTTCAGAAAAGGACATCTCGGCCATTCTCTGTTTTTGGTCGATTTGACCTATTTTCTGTTGTTTTTAGCTCACAAAACGGTCGATTATGTTTTTAGGGAAGAATTTCTGAAGTTTAGGATCAAGTTTGAGCGATTTTGGTTGAGATTTGAGCAAGAGCGAGACGATTTTCTGGCAAAACGCGTGTAAGCAATGGAACAGTGAAAGCTCGTTCTTGAGCGCGAAATTTTTGCTTAATCGTTCAAGTCCGCGAAATTTCCATATCCGCGAAAGTTGATCCCGAGAATTTTTAAACCGCGAAAATTTCTCTGTTTTTACCTCACTGTCGCTTCATTTTTCTCGACCACGTACCCTTTAAAATCCGAGAAACTTCATATACGAGAAATCTGATTCCGAGAATTTTTCTAACACGCGAAATTTGCTTACTCAGAAACCTTCATCTGCGAAATTTGCTTACTCTTCATAATCCGAGAAATTCCATATCCTAGAAAGCTTATTCCGCGAATTTTTCTAAGCCGCGAAATTTTTTTTTCCCGAGAAACTTTCTCAAATCACATTACAACACGCGACACCTTTTAAATCCGAGAAACATTATATGCGAGAAATTCCATTTCAAGAATTCATTTAAACCGCGAAATTTTCATAACTTGCGAAATTTCATCTCAAGGATTTTCTCAACAGCTCACTTTCAAAAGCTAAGAAATATTTCTAAGTCAAAACTTTTGAAATTGAGAAAGTCTTTCAAAACACACTTCAACTCTCGATGCGAAATTTTTATAACTTGCGAAATTTTTATAACTTGCGAAATTTTCTTGCGAAGCTTTAAAATTCTCAACTGAGAATCTTTCTCACATGCGAAATTTTAAAATCCGAGAAATTTTTCAACTGAGAATTTTTCTTCCGAGAATTTCTCTTTAAAACTCACAAAACACCGAAATTTCTCAACACATAATTTCTCGGATAATCCTTCATACAATCACGTCTCTACCTGCGAATTTTTCTGACGTGTTAAATATTTTTCCGCGTGGTAAAATTTTCTCTGGGTAAATTTTTCTCAAACTTATTTAAGATTTGATCCTTACACTTTAGTCTTATCACCCTAGACCACTTTTGACATAAATTTTTTCCCGCCTCAAAATCTCGTTTTTAAAATTTCTAGAACTTCTCCTAATTTCAAGATATATTTTCCCTTCATACATTATCGACCATCACACACGCTCACTTAGTTCTAAGAAATTCTTTAAACGATTTTTTTTTTCTCAAAACTTATATTTCTCATCTCGTTCGTTCGTTACTAACTCTCTTGTCTATACAAGATCAAAACCACGGACGATTCGACTGCACCAACCATGTCTACCACGAATGACATCTCAACAGTGGGCTCCGACACCAGGCCTCCGATGCTGCGACCAGGCAACTACAGCATATGGACAAACCGGTTCCTCACGTTCATCAGGAACAAAGGCGCACCACTCTCTCAATACCTTCTGGACTCCATCTTCAACGGCCCAGCACAGTTCTGGACAATCATCCCTGCACAGCCAAACGCAAACCCTCCCATGGATGAACGCCGCACTCCAAGAGGTCCCATTAATGAGGATGAACAGGCTCGCGTACAGGCCGATGAGACTGCCAAAGGATATCTAAGCTATGGGAAACGAGGTCTACGCTCACATTGAGTGCTGCACAACTGCTAAGGAAATATGGGATGAACTCGTGGAAATTATGGCAGGCACAGCTGAGAGTGCTCAAGGGAGGAAATCAGCATGTCTCTCGCAGTATGAACACTTCCAGGCCTATGAAGGAGAGGAACTGCGTGACACATACCTTCGATACTTGAAGGTCATCAATGAACTCAAGAAAGCTAGGATCTGGAGGGACAAATTCGATATCAACAACCGCTTCCTTGGTAGCATCAAACCACATTGGGGTAAGGACCTCTCCAACACTTCCATCATGCTCTCTATGACAGTCTGTCAGCCTATGCTCCTTACGTGCAACCCCAGTCCACTAACACTCGAGTCGACCTACTGGCCCTCCTCTCGAACAAGACCAATGAACGATCTTCCGCCACTAAGACCAAACAGAACAAAGGGAAGCTACCAGCTGCTGTATCTGACACCTCTTCAGGATCCGAAGCTGATACAGAGTCTGATGAAGATGTTCGTGATCTACACAAGCAACTGGCAATGCTCACTAAGCTGGTCTCAAAGAAGATCGGGAAAAAATCCTCATCCTCCTCCAATCGCCAAAGAACCTATAGCGGCACCAAAAAGACTACCCCCACGGAGGAAGCCAAGCCGACAAAGAAAGAGGAGGAATCAGCACCTCAGAAGTCTGTGAAGTGCTTTCGATGTGGAAAGTCAGGCCACTTTGCCAAGGAATGCCACGCACCACGCGTCAAGGACTCTGGCTACTACGACCGTAAGGCCAGATTGACCCGCAAAATGGAAAGTGGGAAAGTTCTTTCACCGAAGAGGCTGAGTGGGTGAACGACACTTCAGAAGACGAGGAGCCTAAGGATGAAGATTGCTGCATGGCAAGGCTGGTCGGAAAGGACGAGGACGAGGAGATGGTTGACATCGGTGAGAACACAGCTAAGACTCCCACCAACGCCGAGTCTGAGGTACGAATCTCACAACTCGATAATGTTTTTAATCACCGACACACCATTAAGAAACCCACCATAGACGCTAGGGACTATGATGAACTTAAGCTAAAATTTGAAAACAACTATGCCTTACTTAGTTTAAAAGTAGAAGAGCTAGCTTGTGCAAATGAACGTCTAATGGCCTCTGAAGCGTTAGTCAAACGTCTGCAAAGCAAGAACAAACTAAGTGAGACTAAGGTTAAGGAAACTACACTAGCCATCAGTTCATGTGAAACTTCTCGCCTCCTGACGGCCTCCCAATATGAACTGCTTACGAAGGAAAGAGTTAGGCTATACCGAAAGGTGAAAGAACTCGAAGAGCAACTTCACCTTAGAAACGAAAACTCACGCATCTTATGCCTATTGAACCAACCAGTTGAAACAGAATTCTACAACGCCCGAGGGGGAATCGGCCTGGCTAGCAATTGCAAATCAACACCACTATCAGTTAAAAGGTATAACATGTGTAACACTGCGTTCCTGCAAACAAGAAATGGTGCTCCCTCGCAACTTAGGCCATTTGTGAGATCATCCTCCGTTGTTATCTCGGAAGAAAAGAGGGTACAGAACATTCATTGGGCGGAAATCGCGTATGACTACACAGAAATGAATGCTAGGGATAAGACTAAGATACCTTCTCTTTCGGAGGATGTCGAAACTCCACTCCCAACCAAAGAACAGGAAATTGCTTTCCAAGAAGCGATCTCTCGCACCTATATCCCAGAGAAACTTCTGCTGATAACAGAACTAGAACGAACACTAGAATTAGAGCAGAAGACCTTCGCAAAGGAGCGAGATGAACTACTTAGCAAAATCTCTACACTAGAACAATTTCACAGTCAAACAATCCCTCTACACCAAGTCAAGTACCCGATTCTCAAACATGTAAATGTAAGAGGACGGCGAAGATGACTCCTGAAGCTGAAACTTGTTCAAACACTAACTCTCGTATTCCTATGGATACAGGGAATGTGAGTTCGACGTCTCCGGAAGGGAGTTCATTTGAAGTAAAGGAGGACCCGCTCTTCGATGACAAGAAGAAAAGACCATCCTATATTTGTATTTCCAATCTATGTACTGATTCCCAACATCTTAAGGACGTAGACAATTATGCTGCCAAAACTTATCTTTCCTTTGCCAAACTAATGTCAATGTGTTGCTGCAATGACTTCATTCTTCCACGCTTTCATGAATATGAGGCACACGAACACGCAACACCCCGACCAAAAAGGCAAACCTCCTCTACGATGCCCTTGCATTCTCCCAGTTCATCTACGCCCACGGTTAAGCGAAAACGCCATCCAACGCTGAATACAAAGTCACCTACTGCTCGCAAGCAGAAGACGACTAAAACCAAAAGGCGACAACAACAATCAAAACCTTCACGTCAATTCACGAATAAGACAACGTATGTGCAAGCGAAAGTTAGGCAAATATGGGTTAGAAAAACCATTATCCCACCTCCTCAAACAAATCACAAAGGGAAAGCTAAATTAGATCCAACACAACCTGATTTAGACCCCACATTTCCCGTTAAGCGTATGAAAATTTTACTTGTAACACAAGATGGTCCCGTCCGTAAACGGGGACCCAACGTTTGCTGATGATTGCAGGTCTGTCATGTGTGGTATCTAGACTCGGGTTGCTCCACACACATGATGGGGAACAAGGAGCTGTTGAGCAACTTCTCCGAGCGCTATCTCGGAAGGGTCTCCTTCGGAAACAGTCAAATGGCGCCAATTCTCGGAACTGGTGATCTCGTCCATGACAAACTGTCGATTAAGGGCATCTCTTTTGTCGAGGGTTTGAGCTACAATCTCTTCAGCATTGGTCGTTTCTGCGACAAAGGATACAAGGTTCTCTTCGAATCTGACATCTGCAGCATTATAGATGCCTCGGGACAGCCTCTTCTTTCTGGAACGCGCACGTCTCACCTTTACGTACTCAATCTTACGACCTCTCGACCTATATGCCTTCTCTCTCGAGCTGCACCCAAGTTGAACGATCTATGGCACCGGCGTCTTTCACATCTCAACTTCAAGACCATCAACAAACTGCGTCAGAATAAACTCGTCAACGGTCTACCCCAATTGACATATCATAAGGAACACCTCTGCTCTGCCTGTGAATTGGGGAAGATGAAGCGATCGTCTCACATCTCCAAGGAAACACCGTCCTCTAAACTCATCCTTGAGCTCTTACAAATGGATCTATGTGGCCCAATGCCTACGGCTACACTCGGAGGAAGACGATACATTCTTGTGATTGTCGACGACTTCTCACGCTATACATGGACGAAACTCATTCGTACAAAGGATGAAGTTCCTGATATAATCATCGAGTTTGTTGTTACGTCCCAAACCCTCATCAACAAAAGGTTCGGATTATCAGAACTGACAACGGAACTGAGTTGAACAAGAAGCTCAGTGATTCTATGCCACTCAGGGCATCACCCAGCAGTTCTCAGCGGTAAAGACACCGGAACAGAATGGTGTCGTTGAGCGTAAAAATAGGACACTAGTTGAAGCAGCTAGGACTCTCCTCATCCAATCCAGCCTTCCTCACTCACTTTGGGGCGAAGATATTCAAACAGCTTGCTACACGCAAAACCGGGCTTCAATCCACAAGAGATTCAACCGCACCCCATACGAGATGCTGAATAACCGTCGTATCCCCAATATATCTTATCTAAGGGTCTTCGGTTGCCGATGTTTTGTGGCCAATGATCGCCAACATCTTGGGAAGCTTGATTCAAAAGCACTTGAAGGCATCTTTGTTGGATATTCGCTGAACTCGAAGGCATACAGAGTCTATCTTAGGGAGAAACGATCAGTAATAGAGAGCACAAATGTCACCTTTGACGAAAGCGAAGGCGACCTCATGGCTTCTGCTCATATCAGTGCAGAGCCAGGCCTTCTACAGTCGTTGACAAAAGGTCAACCTTCAATGGCGGGAACTTCCTCATCTGAGGGCAACTCTGGTGAACTGGATCTCGATCTGCTCTTCGAGTACTTCTATCCAATTCCCAAGACTCCCGCCGCCACCACTCAACCTACTGCTGCACCCACTCCACCTACACCACCAGCTATCGACAATGACGTCGTCCCTCCAAACTTGGATGCGCTCAATCTCAACGAAGACGACATTTTACCCAACCTTGGGAACATTGCTGATCCTGATGCTGAACCCTCTCAATCTACTACGGTTGAGATCTCTTCTTCGGACACCGGACCTCAATCCAATGAACCTCCAACCGATACAAATGCGGCCAGCTCATCTCAGACCAATATACCACTTTGGGCTCGCTCTCATCCTACAGATCAGATTATTGGGGATCCCACATCTGGTGTCTCGACACGTTCGGCTACGATGAATGAAAGTCTGTTTGCTTGCTATCTCAGTCAAGTCGAACCATCACGATTAGCTGAAGCTCTTAACGATCCTGATTGGCTGATTGCAATGCAGGAGGAAATAAATCAGTTTGAACGTTTACAAGTTTCTCGTACCACGACCTCACAATAGATCCATTATCGGCACAAAATGGATCCTCAAGAACAAAAAGGATGAAGACGGTGTTGTTATCCGCAATAAAGCAAGACTTGTGGCTAAGGGGTACAACCAATAAGAAGGCATCGACTACGATGAAACTTTTGCCCCAGTTGCCAGGATCGAAGCCATACGAATTTTTCTTGCCTTTGCTGCACACAAGAACTTTAAAGTCTACCAAATGGACGTGAAGACTGCATTTCTGAATGGTTTCTCAAGGAAGAAGTGTACGTTGATCACCCAGAAGGGTTCTTGAGCGAAGAGTTTCCTCATCACGTATATCGACTCTACAAGGCCATCTACGGAATAAAACAGGCTCCCCGAGCTTGGAATGACGTCCTTTCAGACTTCCTTGTACAGTCTGGATTCAAGAAAGGATCTCTGGATACAACTCTCTTCACCAAGCGGAGTGGCCCCGACATCATGATTGTACAGATTTATATCGATAACATCATTTTTGGATCGACTGAACCACAAATGTGTGAAGAGTTCGCAGAATTGATGAAGGAGAAGTTCGAAATGAGTATGATGGGCGAGCTGAATTTCTTTCTTGGTCTTCAAGTAAAGCAGCTCCCCGGCGGAATCTTCATCAATCAGTCAAAATACATCCATGACATCCTAGAGAAATATGGAATGAAGGATGCTAAGACTGCTGCTACACCTATGTCACCCTCTGGCCAACCCGACGCGGACCCATCTGGTGCTCCCGTTGACCAAACCGTGTATCGAGGGATAATAGGCTCTCTTTTGTACCTCACTGCTAGTCGACCGGATATCGTTCTCTCGAGAGGAATCTGCGCTCGTTTTCAGGCAACACCGAAGGAATCCCATTTCACTGCTGTCAAAAGGATTCTCCGCTATCTCAAAGGAACACCCAATCTAGGTTTATGGTACCCCACTCGATCGGACTTCAAGGTGGTTGGATTCTCTGACTCGGATTACGCAGGATGCAAGATGGACCGAAAAAGCACCTCTGGAGCTGCACACTTCTTGGGCGGTAAACTCGTGAGTTGGTCGTCTCGAAAACAAAACTGTGTCTCAACTTCGTCAACGGAGGCAGAATATGTCGCCGCCGCTAGTTGTTGTTCACAGCTTTTGTGGATGAGAACCCAACTACGAGATTTTAATTTTCATGTTGATAAAATTCCCATCTATTGTGACTCAAAGAGTGCGATTGCGATGACGAGTAATCCGGTACATCACTCGAGAACGAAACACATAGATATTCGTCACCACTTCATCAAAGAACATGTCGAACGAGGGACGATTGAATTGCACTACGTCACAACCGAAGATCAACTGGCCGACATTTTCACAAAACCGTTGGATGTCACGATTCCAACACCTAGTGACTATGTTGGGCATGTTGAATATTCAAATACTCACCATCCTCACCAGCATCGCCCACAACCGCAAGTACAACTACGCCGACATCATCTGGATGGATCTTGTCTCCATGATCCAACATCGCGATCGGGAAGTTGCCAAGGGAGTCAAAAACCGCTTCGTCCCTTACATGCGGTGGCTCCCAGCTCTCATCAAACACTTCCGATTGCACTCCACCAGCATTCGCATCCGGCCGACAGCAGAACACTTCCTCATCCCCACTGTCGAGAAGTTCGCCAAGAAAAACACTCCGGCGAAGGATCGACACGCCATGATAATTCCGGACGAAGTTCTTGCCTACGCAGACCAGACAAATCCGCATGTCCGAGAATATCGCGCCACAACCGCCACATTCCGCGAAAGCCCCCGACCTCTATCCACTGTCCCTACGGCGCAGATCAACCCCACTGCTCCTAACCCCGGGACTAGCCAAAACCCCACCACCACCTCCAAAAAGTCATCGAGTCGCGCCGCATCCTCTTCCACCCACGTTCCGAAAAACGATCGCGTGAGGATGACGTAAGCCTCCCCACGGAGCGTCGATCGAAACAAAAACACGATCGACCTCATCAGCCACAAATAAGCCGAGCCGAACCAATAGGTACAGGAGGTGATGCGTTCACCTCCGAGTAGAAGACGTGGCATCTGGCTCAACCACGCAAACGACCCCACCAACCCACTTATCTTCCTCTCTACAGGAAGATATTTCATTCCACGAGGAGCCACGTATACCATCGACATCCCACTTGGAGATGGTCGATGTTGAAACAAGCAGTCCCTCGCCTCAGACTGCATCCTCTTCATGCACATCGAGTATAGTGCCCTCACTCCCCATAGTTTCATACGCTTCTAGGACACATACACCTTCTACCGCACCACAGAGTCTTCGTGACTCTGTCAGAACGCTCGGTGATGTCTCTGTGACTGAGAGCCGGAAGACCTAGCACGGCCAACATCACAACAACCGTGAGCCTAGGCCATCATTCGATTGAGTCTGTCTCATCAATGATGCCAACGGGAAGTCTGAGTGACCCCGTCTTTTCCCGTCCTGTGCAAACGGGCTGCCGATCGGCTATATTCTCCGATTCGGTGTCAGTTGGATTTCTTCGTGATTCCAACTTGTTAGATTTACCCCAATTCGTCACCGAGACCGCGCTAGAGACACGTCTTCAAGAGTTTGCAAAGACTCTTGAGGCGTCGATTCTCGATAAAGTCTACGTGCGTCTCGATGCGTCCACCATCGACAAAGGCAAAGGTGTGGGCCCGGAGACGCCACCACCCATGCAACATACGGACGCAGACGCTATTCTCTCCTCGATTTCCGCCAAGGAACTCTTCTACATCCTCAGAGCCAGATTCGAATCCATGACGGAACTTGACGAGGAGGAACGGCAAATGAAGGCTATTATCACTCAACCGATGACCTGCCGTGCTCAAGGCGAATCCAGCGGGATCAGGCGCGACGATCAAGACGATGATCAAGATCGCCGCGAGGGGGAATATAGGCAACTAGGCTCACAATCCCAAGGACTCGTACAATCGACGCCGCCCTCCTCATCTGGACCTGAAACAACACCCGCAACAGAAACCTCACACCTCACTAGCCAAAAATCCCACCTTATTTACCCTGAGCCACTAGCCAAATTACCCTCACCACCACCCACTACCGTCTCCGAAACTCTAATCGTCACGTCGACGTTAGAGACCACCTCGACACCGTCTCCACCCACCATCTCGGAACCTCTAACTGTCACATCGACGTTAGAGGCCACCACCACATCTACACCACCCGTTACCCAAATCATCCTCGCCAAAACCATCACCTCAACCGAACCACCAGAATCTCCACCACAACCATCCCCACAATCCACAAACTCCTCCGACGCAACACCCTTGCCACCACATAGCCATACCCCTTTCGATATCGATTCCAACCTGGCTTCCGAGGACGTCTACTGCGCACAAAACGAGATCGAGACCTACATCTTCAACGATGAATGGCTGTACACACCCGCCGATGCAGTAACAGCCAGTAAGTTGGTGGAAAACGCTCGACGTCTGCTAAAGGAAGCCTCGCTCACGCGATCAACACCGCAGACGACGAGAACGGAGAGGAGTACGACGCTGAACCTGCCGAGCTCGAGAACATCCTACAATTCCAAGCGCAGCAAACTGAGGCTCCTGCTGCTCAAACGGATGTGCCCACGGTGGATATACCGGAAGCACCGTGGGAAAACAAAAAGATCACCGCGCCATTTCAAGAAGAGATCAGAAAGAGGATCTGGCGGCGCAAGGAGCAGATCATCACAACCTTCGACGAATATGAGCTGATGAACATCCAAAATTGGAGCGAGGAAAAGAAGAAGCTCTATTGATGGAGCCTTCTTTGCAACAAGTGCACAAAGAGGACGCTATCCGATGAGGAAAACATCGCTCTGGAAAGGAATCGGGCCCCCATCTGCAAAGTCACTGACCTTCGCCAAGAGTCGAAAGGACCTGTCCACTATCCAGTCTTCACAGTAATGAGGCAGGATGAGAGCTACAGTGAAGTCAGTGAGGCGGACTTCAAGTTTCTGCGCCTGGGTGACCTATACAGCATGCTGGAATCCATGAAACAGTTCAGACTTGTCCTCAGAAGTTCTGGACATCTCGTAGGCGCTGAACCGGTCACCATGGGATATGTGGCTCTCACGCGCCACATGCTCCGACAGGTCAAATTCTTCGTCACCCACGATCTGCAGTTGGCGGTGGAACACAACCTGAAGAAGGTGAATCTGACTCGCCCATCTTTCAAGAACGCAGACGACTTCCGAGAAGGCGATGTGATCGACGGAGACGATCCGGCGGTCGCCTACTCGAACTACAAGGGAAAGACGAGGCTGCTGCGCTGCTCCGAAGTGGCAAAGTTCTCGGATGGGACGCTCACCATCATCCAAGACAAACTCATGGATTTGCCGCATCCTTTCGGAAGAAGATCCACTCTGCCGATCCAAATTCGCGAAGCTTATCGACGCTATAGCTGATCGAATGGTCCTTCGAAGGAATCTCCTCGCCTTCGAGTTCAAGCTAGGACTTCGCGAAACACTCACACGCTAATCCACCACCACAACGCCCAAGATCCAAGACTCCCAACAATTGACACAAAGGGGGAGATTGTTAGGATATTTATAGATTGTGTCAATAGTTTAAGTCTTGTGATTAAGATTGTAATTATCCCTTGGTTTTGGGCTTTGGACTAGAATGTAATTATTTAATTTTTGGTGTTTGGGCCTTAATATACCTAGGGTTAATGTGGTATATAAGGTATTACCAACACCATTTGAAAGTTAATCAAAGATCAAAAGGCTTATCCTATTTTTCACACAATACACACACTTGAAGGTGAGATCCTCTCCATTTTCATTCCATTAAAGATGCAACCTGGAGGATGTGACTCGAGGGTATGCGCGGCACCGAGGGAACCTCGAGTGTTGGCAACCTCGCAGTAAGCTACCAGTGAGAAGCGCCCGCGTGTCAGACCGCATTGGGATGGAAAGGCGCCTTAGGGTTAAACGAAATTTGTGTGCCCGGGTTAGCCTCTCAATGGGACGGCATTGGGATCGAAAGGCACTAGTAGCCTCTCAGTGTGGATCACATTGGGATTGAAAGGCACTCGTAGCCTCTCAGTGTGTACCGCATTGGGATTGAAAGGCACCATTGGGTTACGCACAGATTGAGTACTCGGGTTTAGCATCCCAGTGTGTGTACTGCCACTTGTACCCTTAGGGGTTTGAGCTCTATATGGTGCATAGTAAGATTGAAAGCCGAGGGCCCAAATATGTTATGAAAAGTCAAGAAGAATGTGAGAAAGGTCAGGAAGAATGTGAGAAGTAGATAGCATTGGCGCGGATACCTTCGGTATTTAGGTCAAGTGCATTGCATGCATGATTTTCACTTACTGAGCTTTATAAGCTCATTCCACGTTTTTATGTGTTGTAGGACCCCCCGATCACGGTACGTGATCATTTTCACGGCGAGGCCGACTTTTGAAGCTTCCGGGGGCTTTTGAGATGGAAGTGTGTGCATGGATGCGACCTCGTTGAGGCCCAGTAGATAGATTTATTCTGACCCGCATGCGCGCTTTCCTATGTAATTAGGGCCCAGGATGATTTTGTAGAAACCGTTACGATTCCTTTTTATAAAAGGAAAAATTGTACCAGATTTTACAAGATCTATTTTGTTATTAGGACATTAGTCGCGTAGACTAGTGTAGAAAGCAGTGGTGGAACGCGGGGCTGCCACAGGTGGTATCAGAGCTTAGGATATAGGTTCTGCAGACTGTCCATGTACACACACTCAAAAGCACGGAAGCGGCTTTGCCTGTATGTTTTATGTAAATTCATAAATTTCTGGTATTACATGATTTATTGATCTTAGGAACGTAGGATAGAAGAACGATGGGTAGAACGAGAAATGAAAATAGTGCGGGTGCAGATAAAGGTAAAGAACCCGCAGCCTCTACTGATAGTCGGGATGCGACTACCCTTCAGCTCGCGGAACTAGTCCGCCAATAATCCGCCCAAATCCACCAACTGATTCAGCAACAAAACGCTGGTGGGCAATCAAGCAACGGATCTTCTCAGGCCGACAGAATCGAAATGGTCGGGGAAAGATTTCGCAAACTTAACCCCCCAATCTTCGAAGATGCTCTTGACCCAACCTCGGTTGAGGATTGGCTCCGAACCCTAGAAACTATGTTCCAACATAGCCGTACTCCTGAAACAGAAAAGGTCTTATGCGCTAGCTACCTATTAAGGGGAAGCGCAGGTCATTGGTGGGATACCATACTAACTCTCGAAGATCCCCTGACAATGACCTGGGAGCGTTCTAAAGAACTTTTCCGCAATAAGTATTTCACTACTCTCGTCCGTGCCCAGAGAATGAACGAGTTCATCAATCTCCGCCAAGGAGCAATGACGGTGGCGGAGTATATTCGAAAGTTCGAACAGTTGTCTCGATTCGCAACGCACATGGTGAGTACGGATGCACTGAAGATCGAGCGATTTATGGAGGGCTTGAAGCCAGAACTTTACAGTGATGTTGGCATGGCTGGACTCCAAGGGGCTACTTATGCCCAAATGGCGGAACGAGCCCTGATGGCTGAACTAGCTGAAAGCCGAATTGTTCGAGCCCGGGAGATTAAGAGGAAATTCGAACAAGGACCCAAGGGGAACGGAAATAATCAGGAGAAACCGTTTGTTCCTCAGAATGTGAAACCTAATTTTCAAAACCGCCGTCGACCACCTCAACAAACAAATCCGAATCAGGGGAGACCCCAACCGAATGTACCCGTATGTCCAAAATGTGCACGACGTCATCTTGGCGTCTGTTTCTCCCAAAACTCCACCTGCTTTAAATGTGGCAAGACAGGCCACTACTCCGTAGTGTGCCCAGAGAATGCATCTGGAAGTCAGGGAGCAAACCAGGCTAAGCCGCTGACGGCCCCTGCTCGGGTATACATGCTTACAGCAGAAGAAGCAGAAAACAATCCATCCGAGACGGAAGGTACCCTTCTAACCGATTAAACCTCAACATGCATGTTAGTGGACTTAGGAGCCACACTTCCTTTTGTACCCACCACTTATGTGGTAAGACTCGGGAATTCTTTTAGCCGACTTGGTTGATACCAGTTCAAGTGTCGACCTGAATCATGATCGCAGTAGATAGGCGTTCGAAGTAGGAATTCGTACCTGAATTCCTGAAACCTAAGATTCAATAATATTCGGGGTATAACTCTATGCCCCAATCTTTTGCTCATTCTAAGGAACATGTTCGTTCGAGTATCAGAGTAACGCAATGGAAGCGTGATGGGTACTTAGGATCTTCGATCTCTGTCTAAGTTAGAATTATAGGGATTCTTCTTAGCTCCTTGAAGTAATACAGGTTCCACTAACTGGACCAATCTTCATGTTTACTTCACCAGGATTCTATTCCTTTCGATCCTCGAAAATTATTTGAGGTTCGTTGATAACTCCTAGGGTGAATATCTATCACCCAACCATGCCAGTTCAACTCCCTACCAATCATTACCCCGAATTATTCTAATCGATGGAATTTCGGGGGCGAAATTCTTTTTAAGGGGGGAGGATGTAATACCCGTAAATTTTAAAGCGGGATTACGACAGAAAATTTCAAGTTAATTAGCGGAAGAAAATACTAGGGATAAAATTCCTAATAAATATTTCTAAATGAAAATTCGGATTAAACTAAATAATAAAATTGGAATTTATAATATCGGGTTATTAATACATGATCAAGGCCAAAGGTTGCAAAGATAAACATTAATAATCAAGTTCCCTAAACCTTAGGGAAATTCACGTCATTAAAGGGTTCCATCAGCTTTAACTTTAAATTTTTAATACTCATTCATGACATACAATCCTTGTGAAAACGATTAGTGAGAAAGACTTTAAAAAAAAACAAAGGCAACATCGATTGGTGAATTCAGCAACTAGCAAAGTTTATCAAGTCTTAAATGGGATAGAGGTATTCGACAACAACGCGACGCCAACCTTCGATCAATGCAATACGAAGAGATTCCCTGGCCCCCATAGCCTCCGTGATCTCGGGGTCCATGATGCCACGAAAGGATCTAACCCACCAACCTCGGCATGCTCCGCTCGCATCACGTGCCACAACACCTATTGTTGAGCCATTCCTATCCTTGTGAATAGCACCGTCAAAGTTGAGCTTTAGTTCACTACCACTAGGGCAAACCCATGCGTCCTGATGATTGGATGGAACACGACTGAGCAGATTCGAGCAACGAATGGGAGGCACGTCAAGACCATGCATGATCACTTCAGGGTTGGTCTCCAGCCCTTCCAAGGCCCACTTATTACGAGCCTTCCATATCTCCCAACAAACAAGGAGGAAGTAGTTGAACGCGGAATCTTGTAATTTTTCAGCAGCCATACGTAGCCAATGCTCTGCAGATTGTGACTCCGCCATCACGACACTCGAGGGAATGGACTCGGTCGTTCCCCTCCGACTGAGGAAATGGTTAGCTTATTATCTTGTGATCTTATTTCTTGATTAATGGAATTCGTTATCCTCAAAAAAAAAAAATAGTTCATATATAATAATATTATTGTTATTTGGAGACTAGCTTTTAGAACTATCATATAACTCGATTGCTTAACTAGGAGGGAAGTAACTAAATTAATATTATAAGGGTATTACTTAGAAGTTTTGATAAGTATGAATAAAGTAGAAGAAGCAACGTCTTTAGTAAATAGGACACGACAAAAAGTTTAAAGATCATCAATCATAACCTGTTAGTATTAAGGTAGTTGAACAAGAGAGAAAAGAGTGGAAACGAAAGAAACTCAAGTGCCATTAGATCCAACGAGTTCAAAAGCTAAAGGTGTGAAGTAAGGGTTCGAAGGTTAGCAATTTAACCGTACGATAAGATAAGGATACCAGGTAAGTGGAAATCACCACTACAACACATAATTATATGTGTATGAATTATGTGTCTATGTGCCTTTCATGATTTTAAGTGACTTCAATGATTTCTATGTGATGTAAATTTACGTGATTTTTATGTGACGTAAATTATTCTATGAATATTGTACGCATACTTACATGATTCATGGCATGAGCATATGCACGCATGACTAGTATGAGAGTCAGAGAAATAGCGTGCATGAGTATAAGATCGCTTGAAAACGATATGTATATTTGCCGATATGGGCATTTGTGTCGACTCAATGATGAGTCACGGCTCTTCTATGCTACCACGGCGATTCACGAAGCCGAATTACCTGATTCACTAAAGATAGGGGTAATACCCGTAGCGGGAGATGCAACCTGGAGGATGTGACTTGAGGGTATGCGCGGCACCGAGGGAACCTCGAGTGTTGGCAACCTTGCAGTAAGCTACCAGTGAGAAGCGCCCGCGTGTCAGACCGCATTGGGATGGAAAGGCGACTTAGGGTTAAACGAAATTTGTGTGCCCGGGTTAGCCTCTCAATGGGACGGCATTGGGATCGAAAGGCACTAGTAGCCTCTCAGTGTGGATCACACTGGGATTGAAAGGCACTAGTAGCCTCTCAGTGTGTACTGCATTGGGATTGAAAGGCACCATAGGGTTACGCACAGATTGAGTACTCGGGTTTAGCCTCCCAGTGTGTGTACTGCCACTTGTACCCTTAGGGGTTTGAGCTCTATATGGTGCATAGTAAGATTGAAAGCCGAGGGCCCAAATATGTTATGAAAAGTCAAGAAGAATGTGAGAAAGGTCAGGAAGAATGTGAGAAGTAGATAGCATTGGCGCGGATACCTTCGCTATTTAGGTCACGTGCATTGCATGCATGATTTTCACTTACTGAGCTTTATAAGCTCATTCCATATTTTTATGTGTTGTAGGACCCCGCGATCACGGTACGTGATCATTTTCACGGCGAGGCCGACTTTTGAAGCTTCCGGGGGCTTTTGAGATGGAAGTGTGTGCATGGATGCGACCTCGTGGAGACCCAGTAGATAGATTTATTCTGACCCGCATGCGAGCTTTCCTATGTAATTAGGGCCCAGGATGATTTTGTAGAAACCGTTACGATTCCTTTTTATAAAAGGAAAAATTTTATACCAGATTTTACAAGATCTATTTTGTTATTAGGACATTAGTCGCGTAGACTAGTGTAGAAAGCAGTGGTGGAAGGCGGGGCTGCCACACACACAACCTCCTCTCTATCGGACAGTTCAATGATATAGGACTCCAAGTCATGTTTCAGAAGAGAACATGCAAAATTCTCAATGCCAATGGTGACGAACTACTCCCTGGGACTCGCGGAACAAATCTGTACACCATTGACATTAGAACAGTCAGACCAAAGATGGATATATGTCTGATCTCCCGCGCAACATCAGCTCAGAATAACTTATGGCACCAACGGGTCTCTCATCTAAATTTCAAAACTCTCAACAAGCTGGCGACTAACAAATTGGCTATTGGAATTCCACCACTGAAATATCAAAAGGAACATTTGTGCCCGGCTTGTGAGAAAGGAAAAATAAAAAAGGCAACTCATCCTGCAAAACACACAGCATCCACTCAGCATCCACTAGAGCTTTTACACATCGACCTATGTGGTCCAATGCGAACAGACAGTATCAGTGGAAAGTGTTACATGCTGGTTGTTGTAGACGACTACTCACGCTACACTTGGGTTCGATTTCTCCGGACAAAATCAGAGACAGTTGATCATATTCCAAATCTCATCATGACAACACAGAACTTGCTACAGCGCAATGTTAGAGTGATTCGATCTGATAATGGCACAGAATTCAAAAATCAACAACTTAGTGAATTTAGGGATTACCCAACAATTCTCTGCCGTCCACACCCCTCAACAGAATGGAGTCGTAGAAAGGCGAAATCGAACACTTGTAGAAGCTGCCCGAACAATGCTTATACAATCTTCACTACCTCATTTTCTTTGGGCAGAAGCCATGAACACCGCCTGCTATACTCACGCACCAACATTCAACTAAGATTGGAAAGACGCCTTATGAATTAATGAACAACAGATTACCCAACATTGCTCATTTGAGGATTTTTGGATGCAAATGCTTCGTTGCTAATGACCGAGAAGACAAAGCTAAGCTTGATCCAAAAGCTTTTGAAGGATTTTTTGTGGGCTACTCTTTGCAATCTAAGGCATATAGGGTATATCTTCGTAGAAGGGAATGATCATTGAAAGTACAAATATTACATTTGATGAATGTCCAGAAACTCAATTCGGACTAAATGGCTCAGGACCAAACCACACACAACAAGGTGCTATTCAACCACAGATGGAATTAGGCGAGTCCTCACAGAGAGTCTGAATACACTACTTTAGAACCAGCATTAAACAATGCAAGGCAAGATCAACAACATACAGCTGATGAATCTGGACACAGAAACCCAACGTATTTTAGTCAACAAGCTCAAGAAGATCTGGATCAACTATTTGAACACATATACATCTCTCGTAACAGGCCAATCACCAATTCTTTTTCAAATACAGAAACCAGTGCTTGTCCATCACCTCATGAATTCGACCCTATTCCTGATCAATCGTTTCCAACTACAAACGTTGAAACCTCAATCCCAGAAACACAGCCAGAGGACTCATCCACTTCCGCATGCAATCCTACTACTTCTGTGATTGAGTATCCATTAAATGAGGGATCGGAAACAGATGTTCCACCACTACCACATGAAAAGAAATGGATTCGAAGTCATCCAGCAAATCAAATCATTGGGGATCCCACTACTGGAGTAAAGACAAGAGGTTCGCTCTCAACCGAATGTAACTTTACTTGCTTTTTGAGTCAAACAGAACCTACAAGAATAATTGACGCACTCCATGATCCAAACTGGATAGTAGCCATGCAAGAGAAAATCAATCAGTTCGAACGTCTCAAGGTCTGGAACTGTAATACCCGCAAAATTTATACGGGATTACTTCAATAATATTCGAAATGAAATCAACTTTCGAACAAGAAACGATTTCTTTTCGAAAGGAGCCCAAAATTTACAATAGGGCCCGAAAAAAATTTTAATGGACCAAAAATTTATTTATGGGCCAAATGAAGAAAATAATGGCCCAAAATAAAAGGATGGGAGTTGGGTCCTTCAATAAAATTTAATTGGGCAAAAAAAAGAAGTGAATCCCAAATAAATAAATAATTTAAAAATAATAATAGTACTAATAATAATAATAATAATAATAATTATAATAATAATTTAATTATGGCTGAAATAAATTAAGAGAAAAATAAATAAATATGTACCTCCATGTGAGGTTGGTACAATAAAATAAAATAATAACTATAAGATAAATATCTTTACAAAATGAGGTAATAAAACCAAAACACCCCACCTCATCACCTTCATCCACCACCATGTGAGCATGGAGACAAAAGTAACAACCAAATTAAAGAAAATGGAGAGGAGAGAACGTGTGGGAGAGAGAAGAGGGGAGAAAAGAAAAAAAAAGGAAGAAAAAGGAGATAGCAAAATGCCAACTAATCCTCTCCATGAGCATTAGGACAAAGTCATCACCAAATCACCTAAATAAACCACCTAATGCCACCTAGACAAGATAATAAAGAAAGGAGAAGGAAAGAAAAGGGAGAGGGGAAGAGAACGTGAAAAAGAGAGAGGGAAGAGAAAAGAAGAGAAAAAAAAAAGAGAGAGAAAGGAAGAGAAAGGAAAGAAAGAAAAAGAAATAAAAGAGAGGAAGAAGAGAAGGAGAAGAGAGAAAAGAGAGAAAGGGAAGAAGAGATTTCGGGAGAGAGGGAGAAATCGCGGGAGAGATCGCGGGAGAGAACCGGGAGAAAAAGAAAAACCAGCGGACACGTGGAGGAGCTCGGGATCGAAATCCTAGAGTCGGGATCACGTAAAATAACCCCTAACGTAGCTCTCTACGCACGTAAGGTCGGTGAAGATCACCTACATACGTAAACAATATAGGATTTGTGAATTTTACGTGTTTTGCATGTTATTCATCGAATTCTTCGTGTTTATGTGATAATAATAATTTGCTTGCATGATTTTTCGTTGGTTATCTTAGGGAGCACGAGATTGAGTATTTTTAGATCTATGAATATTTGGAAATAGGGATAGAGGACTTTAGATTAAGATGATAGAGCAAAACTTGGGGAGAATTAGGGTTTTCTAGGGTATTCTTTATCCATTTCGGCCAAGAGGTTCAAAAATTCATATCTCACAATCTAGACTTCAGATTAAAAATTCCTTTGAACAGAATTAAGATTTGCAGTCCTTTATCTGTGGTTAAAATTTCAGGTCCATCGGACATCGTTTACCTTGTGATCATTGAGAAATCCAAAACTGTCGCAAAACAGCCGTATAAAATAATTATTTTTAAAATTTTGGAACTTAATCGAAATTTTACAAAATCCAGGGAGTCTGTGTTGTAAAATTCCGAATAGGGGATATTTTTAAAGAAATATAAAGTTTTTAGGACATATTTAAAATTCGGAATAAATAATTTGGGGTCCTTTGGGTAATTTTCAAAAATTTGGGGACTAGATTGAAAAGTTTCAAAAATCTGGTGGCTGAGAATGTAAAATCCGGATAGGGGAGATTTTTGAAGAAATATAAAGATTTTGGGGCAGATTTGAAATTCGGAAGAAATAATTGGGGTCCTTTGTGTAATTTTCAAAAAATTCGGGGACTAGATTGAAAAGTTTTAAATCTGGGAGCTGAGAATGTAAAATCCCAACAGGAGAGATTTTTAAATAAATATAAACTTTCGGGGCAGATCTGAAATTTTTAAAGATTTGGGGCAGATCTGAAACTTAGGAAAATTTTTGGATCCTTAAAAGTAAACTATGAAATTTTGGGGTTAAATGCAAAAATTTAAAAAGATATTTTTAAATTAGAAATTTAAGTGATATTTTGAAAGTTGGACAATAGAATTTTAAAATATATTAAATTATGGACCAATTTTGAAATTAGGGTGTTAAATAAAGTGAAAAGGATTAAATTTTGGGAACTCTTAGTGAAACTTCAAGGAGAGATCGATGAGTAAGGTTTCGGGCCGAGTTATTCGAAACGCGGGCTCTGGGCCCGATTATTTAGCGTACGATAGTTTTCGGATCGGGCCAAGCTGATACCTCGGGCCGATACATGATATGAAGATTTGCATTTTTATGTATTGCATTTACTTGCACGACATTTGCATACACGTGTTATGAGGGGAGAGAATCGTGCGTAGTCACGGTGAGATTGTATAGTGTTGATGAGTGGGGTAATTTATGACTGAGTGATGGTTGTCGAATGGTATGAGTTGAGGTTAGGACTAAGGCACACTATATGATTGAGATGTGGGGAGTGGGCCTCCCGAGCTACTGACCCTTGTGGGGAGTGGGGCCTCCCGAGCTACTGACCCCTGCGCGCGTGTTGCCTTTAGTTCCTAAGCCTCGGGCCCTGATTGTGATGAGATGAGTTGAGATGATGATGAGATATGAGAAAAGAGTCGAGCGTGCATTTTGTGAGATGTGTCGGGTTTGGGATGTGAGAGCATTTGCATTCATACATATTTTCATCTACTGGGCAAAAGCTCAGGGTTTACGTGTGTAGGTAAGACGGCTGATGGCGGTGACTCCACGGACTTTTGAGGGCGGCGCAGTACATGGGACGCGACCTGTGGAACGAGTTTATGTTTCGTGTATTTCTTTTTTTAAATTTGGGCTTGGACTTATTGGGCTTCGGCCCAATGAATAAAAATGTGTTTGGGTTTGGACTTATGGATTTAGACATCGAACGTATTTGTATTATTATATTTTAAAAGTTTTAATTAAATGGGCTTTCCGCAGCTTACGCTGCGAAAATCCGCCAAAATACGTATCTAGGAAGTCGGGTCGTTACAGGTGGTATCAGAGCGTTAGGTTATAGGTTCTGTAGACTGTCCATGTACTGCCGCTCAAAAGCCTGGAGAATCAGCCCATGCCTGTAAGTTTAATACGTAATTATGTGCTTTACGATTTTCTATTATATGCTTTACGTGAATATTTGTATGAATTTTATGTGCTACTGGATGTGTTCGAAAGTGAGAGATTTCGTACTTTATACTTATATTGGTAGAAGAATCTCGATTGAATTAAGGTAGGAAGAGAATGATCAGAATTCGGATTTTTTTTATCGAAATTGGGGTTGCTTTGAAATTCAGGTTTAAAAAAAAATCGGGTCAATTAGGAAACTGGGCAAAATTTAAGTTTTGGGCTTTTTCAAAATTTGGGCTTTGGTAATTTTGGCTTGACCGAATCGGACCAAGCTAAAACTCGGGAAGTTAAAAAAAAATAATAATAAACGGCGAAATAAAAGAGAGTTAAACAATATTAAATTTTAGTATTCGGGGCTTGTACACATTTTCGAAACTGAAACAAGGACATAGAGAAACATGGGTTAATTGTAGAAATTAAGGAAATGAGACGAGGATGTAGAGAAAACATGATAGAGTCGATGCATAACGATTACATAACTGAAAATCATATTACAACCCGAAAAAAAAAAAGAAAAAATTGAAGATAAAACATCGACGATGTTCGGGAAGTTCTGTCGGCGTCTTTTTCCGATACCCCCGAACAATACACGACTTCCCATTACTTAACATTTCACAAATTAGATGCAAGTGCAGTGAGTAGCAACCCACACCACAAAAATGGCGATCGCCACTGCGAGTAAAGCCAAGAGGGTGAATAACTCAAATTTGAGTCTTTCAAGATTTTCGCTCCAAAAGGGTTCTTGAGGGGCATCCTCACGATCCGCATTTCCTCCAAGGTTATACATTAGAAGTTTAAATGATGTGGTTGGAGAGAATTGTGTTATGGTGCAAACTAGCGTGCATCAAGTACCTATTATAGGAGTGAGTGAAGCGAAGGATAAGCATCATTAATTTCGAGTTTTCTTTGAACGCCGTATAAAGATAAACTTCATAATTTTCGAGATCAGAATTTTCTTCGAAACGCCGTAATCTTGATTTGAGAGATCACGCACAGGAAGAAAATCACATTGGACTTTTATCACAAAAATCCAATCTAAAATCTCGAAGAAATATGTTGATGTCCATTGCGACAAAGAAATTGTGCTCACGTTTAAATCAATGCCGTATTTACATGCACTGCGTAGACTCTGTCGCATCAATGAAATTAGTACGGTGAACTAACACACAAACACGGCTGAACTTCATCCTATGTCCACGGATCAACCGAGCTTCCTTTCTTATTGATCACAACACGGAAGTTACAGATCTTTTATCTCTTCTACAACTCTCGTGTTTTCACCTCACAACTCTAAAAGAAGTTACATGCTTGAGAAAGTAAACTAGAAATCCGACATTAATAAGATAGAAATCATGTTTTAAGCGTGATTCGCGATCTATATTCACCGTCCATTTTATCCGATCGAACGCTCCACAAGTCGCCACGTGGTATTGCATTCCTGCGTGTTAGAGCAAGAATCGCATACGACTCTGTAAGTGAAATAGCACCTTCACTATCATCCGTCCGATTTTTGATCCAACGCTCACGATTCACCATCCGATTCTTTCACTTCTTAAACATCTCAGCCGTTTATCTTTTCGCGCGATATCCTAGGAACATCATTAAATCTTCCAAATCCTGACCATTAGATCGCGCGCCATCTTGGATCCAACGGCAGTTGCTCATCGTGACAATAACGGTGAAGAAAGCCAGACTTAACTTATGAAAAATGTTTCATTTAAGTGGACGAAAGCATGTGAGAAAACTTCCATGAGTTGAAGAAACGACTGACAACAGCTTCTGTTCTTACAATACCCTCTGGTATCGAAAACATTTTCGGTATACAGTGATGCCTCAAAAAAAATGACTTGGGGTGCGTGTTGATGCAGAACGGGAAGGTAATTACGTATGCCTCACGACAGCTCAAAATCCTATGAGAAAAATTACCCCACACACGATTTGGCACTCGCAGCCGTGGTGTTTGCCCTAAAAATCTGGCGACATCATCTATACGGAGAATGATGCGAGATTTTAAAAGACTATAAAAGCCCAAAGTACTTCTTCCCGTATAAGGAGTTAAACATAAGGCAAAGACGATGGTTCGAGTTAGCAAAAGACTACGATTGTGTGATAAATTATTACCCAGGAAAAGCGAGAAGCTTTGAGCCGTAAATCAGTTAATACGAACCTGTGCCAACCCAGAGTAGAAATAATCAATTTCGGGAAGATCGAAATAAAACTAGCAGCGTTAACGTTGAAGCCAACACTGTTAGATCGAATATTTTTGGCCCAAAAAAAAAAAAAAAACTGGAAAGGGTCATGATGCAATCTGAGTGATCGTCGACAGATTGACTAAATCAGCCCATTTCCTGTCAATCAATCAAACTTGTTCCATGGAGAAGTACGCAGAGCTGTACATAAAAGAAATTGTGAGGCTCCGTGTGATCCCGATTTCTGTCCCAATTCTGGGTGAGATTACAAAAGGCCATGAGGACGAAACTGTCATTCAACACGGCATATCACCCTCACATGTACGAACAGCCTGAGAAAACAATCCAGACGCTCGAAGATATGTTGAGAACGTGCAATCTGGATTTCCAGGCAGAGCAAATACCTTCCACTAATAGAGCGTTCCTATAACAGCTATCAAGCCACGATCGGGATTACGCCTAACGAAGCCGTGAACGAGCGTAAATGTCGATCCCCAATTCATTGGGATGAAATCGGCGAGAAAGCGTTGTTGGGTCCTGCAATTATTCGTGAAATGACTAAAGCTGTGGAAAAAAAAAATCCAGGAGAGGATGCAAACGGCCCAAAGTCGTCAGAAGAGTCATGCAGACAAGATACAAGGGCTGTTGTAATACAACGAAGGTGATCAAGACTTAAAAAAAAATAGAAAAAAAAATTCATCAATGAGAGGCGTGAAGCGATTCGGGGAAAAGGGCAAATTGAGCCCAAGGTACATTGGCTCTTTCAAAATACTCAAGAGAGTAGGAGAAGTTGCGTATCAGCTTGAGTTACTCGCCTCGTTAGCCCAAGTCCACGACGTATTTCACGTATCAACTTTACGTAAATACGTTGCGGACTCGAATCAGGTGCTGAGAAGCGAATCACTTCATAAAAAATTGAAGCCGGCCTTGAACTATAAAGAAAGGCCGGTGGAAATTTTGATGTACGAGGTGCAACGTTTTCGAAATAATAACATACCCCTCGTGAAGGTCTTGTGGCGGAAATCAAGTATTGGAAGAAGCCACTTGGAAACGAGAAAACGAAATGAGAAAGAAGTACCCCGAATTATTTTACGTACTGTAATTTCGGGGACGAAATTCTTATAAGGGGGGAAGGATGTAATACCCGCAAAATTTATACGGGATTACTTCAATAATATTCGAAATGAAATCAACTTTCGAACAAGAAACGATTTCTTTTCGAAACGAGCCCAAAATTTACAATAGGGCCCGAAAAAAATTTTAATGGACCAAAAATTTATTTATGGGCCAAATGAAGAAAATAATGGCCCAAAATAAAAGGATGGGAGTTGGGTCCTTCAATAAAATTTAATTGGGCAAAAAAAAGAAGTGAATCCCAAATAAATAAATAATTTAAAAATAATAATAGTACTAATAATAATAATAATAATAATAATAATAATAATAATTATAATAATAATAATTTAATTATGGCTGAAATAAATTAAGAGAAAAATAAATAAATATGTACCTCCATGTGAGGTTGGTACAATAAAATAAAATAATAACTATAAGATAAATATCTTTACAAAATGAGGTAATAAAACCAAAACACCCCACCTCATCACCTTCATCCACCACCATGTGAGCATGGAGACAAAAGTAACAACCAAATTAAAGAAAATGGAGAGGAGAGAACGTGTGGGAGAGAGAAGAGGGGAGAAAAGAAAAAAAAAGGAAGAAAAAGGAGATAGCAAAATGCCAACTAATCCTCTCCATGAGCATTAGGACAAAGTCATCACCAAATCACCTAAATAAACCACCTAATGCCACCTAGACAAGATAATAAAGAAAGGAGAAGGAAAGAAAAGGGAGAGGGGAAGAGAACGTGAAAAAGAGAGAGGGAAGAGAAAAGAAGAGAAAAAAAAAAAAAGAGAGAGAAAGGAAGAGAAAGGAAAGAAAGAAAAAGAAATAAAAGAGAGGAAGAAGAGAAGGAGAAGAGAGAAAAGAGAGAAAGGGAAGAAGAGATTTCGGGAGAGAGGGAGAAATCGCGGGAGAGATCGCGGGAGAGAACCGGGAGAAAAAGAAAAACCAGCGGACACGTGGAGGAGCTCGGGATCGAAATCCTAGAGTCGGGATCACGTAAAATAACCCGTAACGTAGCTCTCTACGGACGTAAGGCAGGTGAAGATCACCTACATACGTAAACAATATAGGATTTGTGAATTTTACGTGTTTTGCATGTTATTCATCGAATTCTTCGTGTTTATGTGATAATAATAATTTGCTTGCATGATTTTTCGTTGGTTATCTTAGGGAGCACGAGATTGAGTATTTTTAGATCTATGAATATTTGGAAATAGGGATAGAGGACTTTAGATTAAGATGATAGAGCAAAATTTGGGGAGAATTAGGGTTTTCTAGGGTATTCTTTATCCATTTCGGCCAAGAGGTTCAAAAATTCATATCTCACAATCTAGACTTCAGATTAAAAATTCCTTTGAACAGAATTAAGATTTGCAGTCCTTTATCTGTGGTTAAAATTTCAGGTCCATCGGACATCGTTTACCTTGTGATCATTGAGAAATCCAAAACTGTCGCAAAACAGCCGTATAAAATAATTATTTTTAAAATTTTGGAACTTAATCGAAATTTTACAAAATCCAGGGAGTCTGTGTTGTAAAATTCCGAATAGGGGATATTTTTAAAGAAATATAAAGTTTTTAGGACATATTTAAAATTCGGAATAAATATTTTGGGGTCCTTTGGGTAATTTTCAAAAATTTGGGGACTAGATTGAAAAGTTTCAAAAATCTGGTGGCTGAGAATGTAAAATCCGGATAGGGGAGATTTTTGAAGAAATATAAAGATTTTGGGGCAGATTTGAAATTCGGAATAAATAATTGGGGTCCTTTGTGTAATTTTCAAAAAATTCGGGGACTAGATTGAAAAGTTTTAAATCTGGGAGATGAGAATGTAAAATCCCAACAGGAGAGATTTTTAAATAAATATAAACTTTCGGGGCAGATCTGAAATTTTTAAAGATTTGGGGCAGATCTGAAACTTAGGAAAATTTTTGGATCCTTAAAAGTAAACTATGAAATTTTGGGGTTAAATGCAAAAATTTAAAAAGATATTTTTAAATTAGAAATTTAAGTGATATTTTGAAAGTTGGACAATAGAATTTTAAAATATATTAAATTATGGACCAATTTTGAAATTAGGGTGTTAAATAAAGTGAAAAGGATTAAATTTTGGGAACTCTTAGTGAAACTTCAAGGAGAGATCGATGAGTAAGGTTTCGGGCCGAGTTATTCGAAACGCGGGCTCTGGGCCCGATTATTTAGCGTACGATAGTTTTCGGATCGGGCCAAGCTGATACCTCGGGCCGATACATGATATGAAGATTTGCATTTTTATGTATTGCATTTACTTGCACGACATTTGCATACACGTGTTATGAGGGGAGAGAATCGTGCGTAGTCACGGTGACATTGTATAGTGTTGATGAGTGGGGTAATTTATGACCGAGTGATGGTTGTCGAATGGTATGAGTTGAGGTTAGGACTAAGGCACACTATATGATTGAGATGTGGGGAGTGGGCCTCCCGAGCTACTGACCCTTGTGGGGAGTGGGGCCTCCCGAGCTACTGACCCTTGCGCGCGTGTTGCCTTTAGTTCCTAAGCCTCGGGCCCTGATTGTGATGAGATGAGTTGAGATGATGATGAGATATGAGAAAAGAGTCGAGCGTGCATTTTGTGAGATGTGTCGGGTTTGGGATGTGAGAGCATTTGCATTCATACATATTTTCATCTACTGGGCAAAAGCTCAGGGTTTACGTGTGTAGGTAAGACGGCTGATGGCGGTGACTCCACGGACTTTTGAGGGCGGCGCAGTACATGGAACGCGACCTGTGGAACGAGTTTATGTTTCGTATTTTTTTTTTTTTAAATTTGGGCTTGGACTTATTGGGCTTCGGCCCAATGAATAAAAATGTGTTTGGGTTTGGACTTATGGATTTAGACATCGAACGTATTTGTATTATTATATTTTAAAAGTTTTAATTAAATGGGCTTTCCGCAGCTTACGCTGCGAAAATCCGCCAAAATACGTATCTAGGAAGTCGGGTCGTTACAGGAACCTAGTTCCTCGTCCAAAAGGTAAGACAATAATCGGAACGAAATGGGTATTTAAGAACAAGAAAGACGAGGAAGGTGTGGTAATTCGTAACAAAGCCAGACTTGTAGCTGAAGGATACAATCAGCAAGAAGGAATTGACTATGATGAGACTTTTGCCCCTGTAGCAAGAATTGAAGCCATCAGACTGTTTCTTGCATATGCGGCACACAAAGACTTTACTGTCTATCCAATGGACGTAAAGACTGCCTTCTTGAATGGAATTTTGAAGGAAGAAGTATATGTCTCACAGCCAGACGGATTTCTCAATCAAGAACATCCTGATTTCGTCTACAAACTCGACAAGGCTCTCTATGGACTAAAGCAAGCACCAAGAGCTTGGTACGAAGTCTGGTCTGACTTCCTTATCAACTCAGGCTTCACTAAAGGAAAAATTGACACCACACTGTTTGTCAAAAGGGCTGGTCCCGAAATCATGCTTGTGCAGATTTACGTGGATGACATCATCTTCGGCTCTACAAATCCAGCACTCTGTGTCGAATTCAGCACGTTGATGAAATCACAATTTGAGATGAGTATTATGGGTGAAATGACATTTTTCCTTGGACTGCAAATTAAGCAACTTCAGGATTGGATATTTATTAACCAGTCGAGTACATTGACGACATCCTAAGAAAATATGGATTGACAAGAGCAAATCTTCCAGCACTCCAATGTCAACCTCATGCACCCTCGATGCAGATCACTTGGGCGAGCCTGTTGATCCAACGCATTATAGATGCATTATTGGGTCTCTGCTCTATCTCACTGCCAGCCGACCAGATATTCTCTTTTCCACATGTTTATGTGCTCGATTCCAAGCCAATCCAAAGGAGTCACATCTCCATGCTGTCAAGAGAATATTGAAGTATCTGAAAGGCACACCAGACCTTGGACTCTGGTATCCTAAAATCTCAGGTATGAATCTAATAGGATATTCTGATGCCGATTTCGCAGGATGCAGACTGGATAAGAAAATCACATCAGGCAACATCCAATTTCTTGGAGATAAACTTGTCTGTTGGGCTTCCAGGAAACAAAATTGTGTGTCAACTTCCACAGCAGAAGCAGAATATGTGGCTGCTGCCAGTTGTTGCTCCCAAATTTTGTGGATTCGAACCCAACTACGATACTACGGGTTTGATTTCAATAAAATTTCTGTTTATTGTGATTCTAAAAGTGCCATAGCGATTACTTGCAATCCTGTTCATCATTCACGCACTAAGCACATAGACCTACGTTATCATTTCATAAAAGACCAAGTAGAAAGAGATAATAGAAATGTATTTTGTCAATACAGAGATTCAACTAGCCGATTTGTTTACAAAAGCTTTGGATGAGAAACGATTCCAATTCTTAGTGGCAAACTGGGAATGTTGAATCTCAATCTCTAATTTTTATTATGCTTTCCTACGGTTCATCATGTGTCCATCTGCTCTGTTTTCCGTTTTACAACTCTGCTCTGTTTTCCGTTTCACTAATTATTTTTGTTTCTTGCTTTCCAATAAGTCGATGTAAAGCTAATGCTGATAGCATTACATCGAGGGGGAGAAATGCGATATCCATGCATCGAGGGGGAGTAAGTTATCAACTAATTAAGAGCTTTAAGATTCTCGATAGGCATATTATTTAGGGGGAGTTTGGGGTAACTATTCCAAAGTTCCAAAACATTGAGGGGGAGTAAATGCTTTAAGATTCTCGATAGGCATATTATTTAGGGAGAGTTTGGGGTAACTATTCCAAAGTTCCAAAACATTGAGGGGGATTAATTATGTTCGCTTAAATTGATCTTTCAGAGTTACACAAGTCTCTCAGAAATGCGAAAAACAATCTCCAAATACATAATACAAATAGAATAAGCTCTCAAAACATTCTTAACGAGCTTTCATGAACTTTCAAAATACTCAAAACAATCTCAAAAGCTAGCACGACCAACGAGTGCCCAAAACAGAACAGCTAGTAAGACGACGATTAGGCCCAACAGAAGAAAAATAAGAAACGCTAGTTTATCCATATTGCGCTCAATGTTACGCCTTAACTCCACATGTTCCTCAGATTCATATACTTGCCGCTGCATCCAGTCCATTTTTCCCTGCGAGAATGATGATAATGTGAGAGTTAGTTTGAGAAAAATTACGGAATTACGAAGTTGGTTCGAGTTCTGTCTTTTTATAGGCATAAAATGAACGATAACATCATTAATGCTCCAATCAACATAATCAACATGGAAGACGAATTTTTGACTTAAGGATTCATCGCCGCAAAAGAAAGCGATGTTTTTCTTTGTCGATTTTCGAAATTTGGCTCAGATAAATCATTTTTGAGAAACTCGTAGATCTGAAACTTTATGATTTTATAGTCAAATTAATGCCTTTAGGCTATGTTGTTTCTATTTAGATTAAATTTCGCATTCTCAGTTTTGGGAAATTTTTGAACGTTATTTCATTTTTTTTTCCGCGAAGTGATAACGAATCCTCTCAAACTTCGACTTGTCAAAGATTTTTTTTTTGCGAACTTTGAACCTTCAATTCGCGAATTCTCTGATTCGCAATACACTTCGCAAATCGGTTCAAATGCTGACCAGTCAAAATTGTCAACGCAAGTTCGCGAATCCAAGATTTCGAAATCTACAGTTCGCACGAATTCGAAATTCGCGAATCAAAAGTGGGCCTCCACCTAAAAATGTCGCGGCACAAATCTTTTTCTCAGCCCGCAAATCTGGCTTAACCCTATTCGCGAAACCCTAAAATTCCCAAATCACAATTTCACGAACTCGAAATCTCTCTCTGTCGCAAAATCTCTCTATCGCAAACTCCCTCTGTGCTTCTCACTTCAATCTCACTCTCACACACTCACAGATCTCCTTGGGTAAGGAAGAAACGGTATTTAACTTATTTGTTTATGGGTTTTCTTCGTTTTTGCAGGTTCAATCTCAGGAAGAACAGGGATTTCTTTTTGTGTTGACCTTTGGTTGATCTTTTTGTGTTTAATACTCATTTCTTTTCATAATATGTTTAATTTTATCGTGAAAAATGAGTTACAATTGCGCAGACTGAATTTTTAAATGTCGATTTTGAAGCTTTCAGCAAATAGGGGTTTCTATGTTTTTTCTTCGAAATTTCATTTTTGATCTTTCAGTTGTTTATTCGCGAATTGAAAATGTGTTTTGCGAATCAATCCATAAAATAAGTTGGATAAATGAATTCACTGTTTACAGTTGGCTATTTGACCAACTAAATTTTGCGAATTCGAATGTCGCGAACTGCCAATTTCTTCAGATGCAATTCGCAAACCAGTGTTTTGTGTGTTGTGGTTGATCTCGTCAATTCGCGAACTATCGAGTTCGCGATCTCTATTTCGCAAATCTTTTCTAATCGCAATTCCCACTTCGCAAATTTTCAATATTCAAAGAAACCTCTGAATTCGCAAAATGAGTGGTTCGCAAATTTACAACTCGCGAATTGTCTTTCGCACTTCAATTCGAATTTCTTGAATTTCACGATTATAAATTGACTAAGTCAATTCGCAAACGGAACCCTCTCAGTATTTCAAACTAATTCGCGAAACTAACTTAGTGAAGTTTTTGAAGAACTTCAGGCTTTTACAGACCCGCATATCTTTGTGTTCGCAAAACTGCAGGTTCAAATTCGATCTGAAGCAAACTCGCAACATCGATTTTGAAGTCTTTTGAACTAACTGTTTAAATTCGCGACCCTTGTCAAAATTTCAAAACTTCAAATTCGTGAAATACACTTTGAAATTTTTTTGGAGGCCGAACAGTTCCTTGTTAATTAAATTATCTTTTTCTAAGAAATTCAAATATCTTCTCATAAGACATTATTCACAACCTTGTTTTTCTCTTATAATGTAGCTTCGACAGAATGAATACACCAGCAGATCTCGTCTACTCAACCACCAAATGGATTGCTATAAAAGGGACTCCTTGGCCACAAGTTGAAAAAAGTCGGGCCCTTCGAAGAAGACCCTTCGGCTGCTCTCAGCGCCTCAGCTCCTTACCTTCAAGTTTGAGCTAGTAATCTTCACCCTCCAAACACACACTTAGCTTAGGCACTTGTAGCTTGTAGCTCGTCCTTTGCTTGTATATGATAGAGAGCTTATACGTGTACAGTCCCGATTAATAAAGCAATTGGGTTGGGAGATTATCCCGTAAATTCTGTGTGTCCCTATTCCGCAAACCCGCGTGTGAGTTAGGCTTATCGGCAAGGTGCGCCCACACCTTTGCCGGCCGGTCAAGTCCCGCTTCTTAACGAAAAAAATTCTAAGTAAAGTGAGGTCGTGACAAGTTATCAAATACAACTTTCAACTCGACTTGAACATTTTCAAGTGTCAAGAAGAGATCATCCCATCCATCCTGAGAAACCACCATCTAGGATACGCATTCTCTGCATCAGTCCCAGTTCCTACTGTGTATCTTCAACAGTTCTGGGGGACTATGACTACCAAAATCTCTCAGGACAACAACACTTACTATGAAGCCAAATCGCAAACGAGACCGTCAGAATCACTAGAGACCTTCTTCGACAAATTATTCGGCTGCCGACTCAACTAGATTATGAACATGAGGCATCCGAGGACGAACTGATCGCAGATATGTTGAAAATGGGTTACTATAGCTCACTCGAGTTTGTTTCCCGTTTTCAACAATCAATGATTCCACATCCGTGGCAAACTCTTTTCGCAATTGTCAACAAGTGCTTCTCACCAAAGCACTCAGGATGGGACAGATGCAACATTACGATCCTACGAATCTTTCACGGGATCGCCTTCAGGAAAGGATACGACTATGACAAGCTAATCACAATGGACCTGGACGATCAGCTTCACCAGAGATCAAAGTCCAAATCGAGAAAGACACAGAATCTGCCCGATCCCCGGTGGTTCTCACTAATGATCCACCACTTTATGACTACAACACCGGGGATACCAACAAGGCCGCAAGAAGAAAACTACACCCCTCCCAAACTCAAATTTCTTCAAAAAGGAAAGACCGACGAGAAGTACTCGCGCACAGCAATGCCAATTCCGCGCGCCATCTTACTACTTGCTAGCCCAGATGACATTGAAAAGTACTGCCAGAAGTACAACATTCCCCACCCCATGACTCAGCCCGACCCACCCGAGTCTAACCCAGGGGTTATGAGACAGAGAGAGCGAAAACAAGTGAGAGAGAGAGAGAGAGGGAACGAGTGAGGGCCTGAGAGAACCGATAGAACAACAGATAGTACCTCAACCATCCCAATCGACCCAACAACTACTCATTACTAATCAACCTCACGAGGAACGACCATCAAAAGAGCAACCAGAACCACCACAAATCGTCGTTCCCGTGTTAGAAACTATCCAAACTACCCAGTCAGATATAGCCGGGTCAACCCCTTGGATAGGAGACGCCGCAGTCAACCCAACGGCGCAAATGCAACCTGCACCAGACCATTCACCTGCCTCCCAACAGACACGTGTCTCAAAATCCCCAGAACCTCCTCAAATATCTGTCACCTCGGCTCCTGTGTCCACTCCACAACAAATAATCACCATCCCTACGACACAGCCCGAGTCTCCGCCTATCCTTCAGGCATCAACGCCCATAGAAGAGCCTCAAATTGAGGCCCTTCGAGGATTGGACGGAAGCCTCACGGATGATGATGATCTCAGCAGCACAGCATCCGAGATCCACCGACCAGAACCTAGTTCTGGACAAGTGCTAACGGGAAGTGGCCCCGGTGAAAGCTCCACTCCAGCCCATCTTATCGATGTGCCCATAACGACCTGAGCACCATCTTCTAAAGATGTGTCGCAAGGAGAGGTCGGAAGACCCGTGGAAACTGAAGTCCACCGGACTTCGGTTGACGAGGGCCACCGTCTAGAACCTAGTTCTGAACGTGTGATAACGGCTAACCCAACAAGCGCCGGAGCACCATCCTCAACTCCTCAAGCTGTGACGATGCCTTACCTGGGGAATCGCCTTTTGAGTTCCTTGAATTCGTGACCTTACCACGGGTTCGAGGACTCATTAAGGATGCCCTGCAATCAGCCTCCACAGACAAAGGAAAGGCACCCGTAGGAGAACAGCCCTCACAGCCTCGTCCCATCTCACTACCACCACCACGAGTCACTCATGAACCCAGTCCATACAACATGCCTCTACTTGAGCTCTTCGACGTAGGTATCTCCCGAACTATCGAACTCGACAATCAGCGGACTCCGGACGAAGAAGATTTCTACAAAAAGCTGATTAAAGGCGGAATCATACCTGACCCATCCACATGTAGTCAGGAAGGCTCTAGACAGAAACGTCGTAATGACTATCCTGATGACCAAGATCGCCCTGAGGGGGAGAAGAGACCAAGAGTCATGTATCCGGTCACTCGCGGCGGACGAGGGCGCGGGGTCCTAACTCGTGGAGGCGGTTCTTCCCAACAATCCAACCCACCACCAAGGTCCTCTAGGGGTAGACAAGCTACGCCAGGGCCGAAACAGACAATTTCCCTTGACGAAGTCGAATCTGGCTCCTTGAGGATTTCCACCCAATCAGTACAAACAACCACAACCACACATCTCACAAGCCAGATAAGTCCCCAAACTTCCATCCCACCCCTTCAAATCGACAATACAAACACCTTAGTCGAAGAACTTTACAATCCACATGATGTTGTGGAGAGGTACATCTTAGGCGAGGAATGGAGAACTCATCCTGTTAATCCGACTATGGCCAGAAACCTTATGGACAATGCTAGATGCTTTCTCTCGAAAGCTAACATTAGTCTAATTCGTCTTGAAGATGAGGAGCTCGAGGAAGGAGAAGACTACAAAGCAGAGGTACCCGAACTTCCAGAACTTCTACAACACACGGTCATAGACGAGGAGTGCCCTCCAGATACACACAAAGGAATTGACGAGCTACAACTTCCATGGAAAAATGTGAAGGTTAATGCTCCTTATCAAGAAGAGATGCGAAGGAAAATCTGGAGGAGGGAAGATAGGATCTTGAAGGTGGATGAACTTGACCTCATATGTTTAACTCATTTCCCACGATCAAAAGCCGTTCCGTACCTGCTGTCTATCCGTCGAACACTGATGTTCAGAGGAAAAGGAACGAACGTCGATGATCTCCGAAGACTTGAGGCAAAACGACCCAGAATCAAACAAATACTGACTGTTCGAAAGGAGGGATTTGGAGACATTGATTTCCCTATTTACATTGTACGACGTGAAGATAATTCAGCTGAAGAACTGAATGAAGGGGATCTCTCCTATCTCAGAGGTGAAGACATTGATCAATTAGTAGGGGATTATAGGAGGCTTGGAGTACTCAGGACTCCAGAATTAAGGATGGGCGATGCTTCATTGAAAATGTTCATGTTGCGTCAAGTCAAGTTCAATTCTACACATGACCTCCAAATGGCACTTGAAAGCAACATAAAAAGAGTGAATCTCACGAAGCCCTCCTTTGAAGCACCTGAGTCAGAGAGCTACAGAGAAGGCCATATCTTTGATGGAGAAGACCCTTCAGTAATCTACACCAATTACAAGGGAGCGAAGAGACTGATGAGAAGATCAGAAATCCACAAGTTCTGTGATGGAACTCTCCGTATTATTCTTGCTAAGCTCAAGAGGATCGTAGAGGAAATGAGAGAAGTAGAATCTGAAGTACAAGAGAAGTATCATAAGATGATCGAAATCATCTCCGACAAAATCTCTTTTCGTAGAAGATTGAGATCATATGATCAGAAGATCAGCCTACGAACTTCTGGAACCTCGGCCTCCTCCCCGCTCGAAGAAAAAGAAGACTTGAAGACTCAGATGGGTTTATTTGTAATTTGGACACTTAGGGGGAGAATGTTAGGAATATTTTAGAAGTGTCCAAAATATTGTTCTAAGTCTTGTTAGTTATTTACTATGTTTTTATACGTTACACTTCAGTTAGATGAGTTGTAGTTGTAATGGGTTTGTTAGGGGCCCAATGGGTTTAAATACCTTACAAGGTATTTAAGCTTAAACCCTAACCATCACTAATCAAGTTTCCATTTGCTAAAATCTCACGTATTCAACACTAAACCTCTAAAGCACACTATTCACATTCTACGAAGGTTTAATCTGTTGAAGTGTTCTTGGATAATCTGGAATTACAAGCTTACGAACGTGGCGAACCTCTTCATTCCCGGCCACCAATATATGATCCGCAATTCTTGGTACATCTTTGTCGCGCCCGGGTGCACTGAGTACGTTGTTGCGTGCGCTTCTGTCATTATTATTTGCCGTAATTCTTCATCATTGGGTACGTACAATCGATTCTTGTATAGCAACGTTTCATCTTCTCGGATTCCGAAGTCTTCAGGTAGTGCGTCCTTTACCTTCAGATAAAATTCATCTTCTCCTTGTGCTTTTCTGATTCGCTCGAGCAACGTAGGTTGTAGAGTCAGCGCTGCTAGTTTCGTCTCGACTTCGCCTAAATTGACTATTTCCACTCCAAGTTTGTGCAATTCCGTACTCATCGCCTTTCGACTAAGCGCGTCGGCGACTATGTTCGCTTTGTCCGGATGATAATCGATAACGTAGTCGTAGTCTTTTACGAGCTCCAACCATCGTCGTTGTCTCATGTTTAACTCCTTCTGAGTGAAGAAGTACTTCAAGCTCTTGTGGTCTGTGAAGATCTCACACCTTTCTCCGTAAAGGTAGTGTCTCCAGATTTTTAGAGCGAAAACAACTGCTGCTAATTCGAGGTCATGGGTTGGGTAGTTCTTCTCATATTCTTTTAGTTGTCGTGAAGCATAAGCGATCACCTTCCCATTCTGCATCATCACGCATCCCAGTCCGTTCTTCGAGGCATCACTATAGACCGAGAAACCTCCAGTTCCCGATGGTAGTGTCAATATCGGGGTAGAGGTAAGACGTTTCTTTAATTCTTGGAAGCTCTGCTCACATGCTTCTGTCCACTTGAAGGGCACATTCTTTCTGGTCAAGTTCGTCAGACTAGAGGCGATACTAGAGAAATCAGCTATGAACTTACGGTAATATCCCGCAAGTCCTAAGAAACTTCGAACCTCAGTTGGAGTAGTCGGCCGTGGCCAATTGTTCACAGCCTCAATCTTACTCGGGTCCACAGAGATTCCATTCTCCGAAATCACGTGTCCCAAGAAAGCTACTTGCTCAAGCCAAAATTCGCATTTCTTGAATTTGGCGTAGAGCTATTTCTCTCGTAGGATTCCTAGGACAATTCGTAAATGATTTTCGTGTTCTTCCTTCGTCTTAGAATAGATTAAGATATCGTCAATAAAGACGATTACAAAGCGGTCGAGGTACTCTTTAAAGACTCGGTTCATAGGATCCATAAACGCAGCTGGGGCATTTGTCAGTCCGAAGGGCATGACCAAAATTCATAGTGGCCATCTGAAAGCCGTTTTAGGAACATCTATCTCCCTGATCTTTATCTGATGGTATCCCAAACGGAGATCAATTTTCGAGAATACCGTAGCACCCTGTAGTTGGTCGAACAGATCATCGATCCTTGGTAACGGGTATTTATTTTTGATGGTAATCTTGTTCAGTTCTCTATAATCGATGCATAGTCGCATCGACCCATCCTTCTTTCGTACAAATAGGTCTGGTGCTCCCCATGGTGAAAAACTGGGTTGGATAAACCCTTTATGCAACAGGTCCTCCAACTGTTCTTTCAACGGTAAGGGGCTTTAGAGATTGAGGCAGACCCCGGGATAAAATCTATCGTGAACTGTATTTCTCGATTAGGGGGTAACTTCGGGAGATCATCGGGAAATACATCGATATATTCGTTTACTACAGGTACATCTTTAGAGCTGATATTCTTGGAATACTATTCTGATCTGCTTTACCGAAAAAGTGAATGCTTCTTCTTCGGGCAGTTGGAATTTAACGACCTTCATGTTACAATCTATGTTGGCTCCGTATCTCGAAAGCTAGTCCATCCCAAAGATAACATTGTAGTCGTTCACTGGGATCACAATCAGGTCGACGCTCACATCTCTACACTCAATATTAACGGAGTATCCTTCCAGCACTTGGTTAGAGCGCGTCGGATCACCGTGTGGTAAAGTAACTACGTAATTGCATTCAGATAATGTAGGAGAGATTCCCACCTTTTCCACATACTTGGCCAACACGAACGAATGTGTGGCCCAGTGTCAATTAACACAGAAGTGGGCACGTCATAGATAGTTAACGTACCCGTTACTACAGAAGGATTCGCTTCGGCCTCCTCATTAGTAAAAGTAAAAACTCGTGCTGGCACTAGACGGGGTCAAATCAACAGTCGGTTCGGAACTTGAGGCATACTCTCATTGCAGTTCCTAGCATAGTGTCCGATCTTCCCACATCGGAAACGTTGTAGAGTTTGGTTTGGTATTGGCCCATAGCACATACCGGAATGGTAGCGTCCACACTGTCGGCATTACGTTGCAGCACCTGGGGATCGGTTTGGAATGTTAAATGCTCCTTGATTCGGCCTTGGCCTCCAATTCTGCTGGCCCAGTTGATTCCCACCGTTTTCAGATTTTTACCAAAGAACGAGCGCTTTTGGTTTCCTACTCCTTGCTGTCCTTCTACTCTTCGCTTTGCATCTTGAGCCTTGGTAACTCTACTCTCAGCTTCCTCAGCTAATATTGCTCGTTCAGAGATACGAGCGTAAGTCTTTCCCTCAGTGTCGTACATACTTACGCTTCAGAAGATCTCGAGTTTGAGACCTTCCAAGAAACGTTCTATCTTTAGCTCATCAGTGGCCACGATATGTGGCTTAAACCTAGACAAATGCTCGAATTTGCGGATGTAGTCTGCTACACACATCCCTCATTCTTTCAGATTGATAAACTCGTTCAGTTTCTGCGTTCGATCTGGCGCAGTAAAGTACTTGCCCCGAAAGAGCATTTTGAATCTATCCCAAGTCATAGTAGTGGGATCCTCGAGCACCTGAATGGTGTCCCACCAGTAGCGTTCCCACGTAACATGAAGGTGGCACATGTCACCTTCTCAGTATCGGGAAGATGGCCAACGCGGAACATATTTTCGATAGTTCTTAGCCAATCCTCCGCATAGGTAGGATCGACAGCCTCCTCGAACGAAGGGGGTTTAACCTTCGGAACCTCTCTGGCAGCTTCTACACGTTCTATCCCTGGGGATGCATGACGTTCTGAGGAACCTTGACGGTGAATGAGGTCGTTAATCTGATCTGACTGTCGTCGGATCAGACCAGTTAATTGATGGATGGTAGACCGGTCCTCATTCGATGGGGATTTGGAATCCGCCCTACGACTAGTTTCGCCAACTTCTCTACGTGTCCTAGGCATTTTTAACTAGTTCTACAATCATTCATAGAAAGCACATATATCAAATGACACATCACATAATCAATCTTTAAACTTACAGGCTGGGCTGCTTCTCCAGGCTTTTGAGCGGCAGTACATGGACAGTCTTCAGAATCTAAAGCCTATGCTCTGATACCACCTGTGGCGACCTCGTTTTCTAAGTACAATTAGTGGCGGATTTCCGCAACGTAAGCCGCGGAAGGCCCGCCTAATTAAAACTTTTTCCTAAACAATATACATTAATACAAAAATTCATCTACAACGTCATCACTATAAATGGGCCGAGGCCCCAAAATATCAAAAGAACAAAAGTCCTAAAGCTGCTCCACAGGTCTTCATCCATGTACCGCTCCGCCATTAAAAGTCCGTGGAGCACCACCACCAGCCGCCTCAGTCTTGACGCGTACCGGCGTCAGACTCAGTACCTACAACATGTAAACACTGAGCAATTTGCCCAGTAGGTGAATAAAATGCATGTACACAAGTGTGCACTCAACCCTGACCCGGTATCTCACAACATGATATAATGCACACTCTTTCTTTTCCCACATTCTTATTTACACAACACAGGGCCCTAGGTTAGGCTCGACACCTTCGCGTGCAATAGACTACTGGGAGGCCACCCCCAAGTCTCGCGGCAGCCTACCCTGGTAGTGCACTGGACGATCACGCCAATGGCCTCCTACGGGGTCGCTCCGCACCAAAAGCATACACTGATACTGCACTGGACGATCACGCCAATGGCCTCCTATGAGGTCGCACCAAAATCTCATCCGGCGGTGTGCACCTCGGGACGGTCACGCTCGAGTAGACAGATCGATCACGCCTGTCTCCGCCAGGTGCACGGTGAGCCCAACCTCGAGTCCACTAAGAGTCACCAATCACAAGCATCTCATTCTACCCCGTTCAATATCTCATATCACTACCGTCTCCATACGTACCATGCATATACAAGAAATCTCATAAAACATAATTTATATTAAACGTATGTAGAACAGATAAATCACATAAATCATGTAAGTCATGTAAATCATCGAATCACATGGAAACACATAAGTTCACATTTGTGTTTACGTATCGTAGATGGATGATCCACCTACCTGTCCTCCTGATAAACTTAGTCACAGAATCTGATAAATTTCCTACTCTGAGTATTGAAAATATTTTCATATTAATATATTTACTGAGTCATATAAGTTTCGAAAACGCTAAAATTATCAAAACCCTAAAATTCATAGAAACCTTAAAATAATGAAATTCCTAAAAATAAATAAACCCTCAAATATCAAAAACCCTAGAAATAGCAAACCCTAAAATACCGAAAATTTATTAAGTGTATAACACTTTTTAAATGCTGAAATTATATTAAATGTCGAAATCTTTAGACAATGTCGAGAACTATGATGAGCTCGAAATCTTTCTATGTCGAGATTCTTCAAACAATGTCGAGGTCTAGGTAATATCGAATTCTTATTAAGGTCAAGATCTGTTATCTCGAGATCTTATAATGTCGAGATCTTATGTCAAATTCTATTATAAATCTCGAAGTCTCTTTACTATATGTCTCGAAGTTTTTCCAGTTTGATGTCAAATTCTTATTGATGTCGAAATCTTTGCTATTATACCTCTCGACTTTCTTTGATACATCTCAACATCTTCTATAATTAGCATACCATCATTTATCGAGATATATACATTATATGTTCAAAACATTTGAAGACACACACAACTTTTGTCGAGATTGTTCTAATCCTCATGAATATGACTACTAAATCTAGATTGTAGAATAAGTATACCAACGTTCATATAAGTCCTAGGATTACCAAGGAGATCACATGATATTGAACTCTAGTTTATTAAGCTTCAAAAGTTAGGGGTTTCTATCAAAATCATCCTAAATCATATTCTCGATAACCTTGAGGACTTCAATTCACATATACTTCCATAAACACAGCCATGAATAAAACCTAAGCATATAAGCTCCTAGTATGATTAAGCCGTTTGTACAGCTCACGGTTAATTATTCGATTACTTAAGTTACTTCAGTATTTCGAAACCTTCTCAAAACATAACCTGTAATCATATGAAGTATGACTCGACTTTAATATATTGAGTATATAAGATTTCAATGTGATAAATAGCTTACCTAGCTCACGTTTGGAACAGCTCTTGCTAAGAGTTGAGTTGTCGAAATTTCTTTTGCCTTTAATGAATCCTCTCCTCTACTATTCTTTTAATTATTTGTTCTTATGCTATTCAAGGTTTTCGTGGTTTGATGTGGGGATAAATATGTTTGTCATGTCAATAGATTGGAAAGTGAGATGATGATAAAGATGTAGGTGACGTATTTTCCTTTAGTTTAAGTAAACCTTGAACTTATCATATAATGACATCATATAAATAAATATTTTCCTATGATTTGGGCCTTAGAATACTTAAACTTGGGCCTATGTTTTTTTTTTGAATTTTTAAATGTAGCCCAACTAATTTATCCCGAAAATTGTATATATTGTATTTAATTCTTTCGGTAAATTTTGAAATAGATGTGGACTATTAAAATTCATATTTTCGTTATTAAATTCCCTAATCTGGAAAATTATCACACAAATAACTATAGCAAAATCCCGTATTAATTTTTTTCGGGTATTACAGTGGTAGGTAAACTCTGTATGCCTTGGACTCGGCGGAGTATCCAATGAAAACGCCTTCGACTGCTTTTGGATCAAATTTTCCTCGGTCTTCTCTATCATTCAAGACGAAGTACTTGCAGCCAAAAACTCGAAGAAATCTGATGTTTGGTATCCTTTTGTTGATGAGCTCGTATGGAGTTTTTCCAAATCTTTTGTGAATGTTAGTTCTGTTCTGAGTTAAACAGGCTGTGTTGACTGGTTCGGCCCAGAGAAAATGATGAAGTTTGGATTGTATTAGCATTATACGAGCTTCTTCAACTAGACTACGATTTCTTCTTTTGCGATTTCAACTAGACCCCATTCTGTTGCGGTGTCCTAGCTGCTGCGAATTGCTGAGTGATTCCAAGTGAGGAGTAGAAATTGTCAAGCAATTGATTCTTGAATTCAGTACCGTTGTCAGTTCGAATCACTTGAACGTTGCATTCCAGTGAGTTTTGAGTTTTCCTCACAAAGTCTATGATCAAGTCGGGCGTCTCATCTTTCGTCCTAAGGTATCTTGTCCACGTATATCGAGAAAAATCATCCACTATTACCAGAACGTATTTTCGTCCGTTGATGCTTTGTACTCTCATAGGTCCACACAGATCCATGTGCAGTAGTTCTAATGGTCGGGACGTTGAAGCTACGAGTTTGCCTTGTGTGATGCTCTTCTCATTTTCCCCATTTCACATGCACTGCATAGATGTTCCTTGTGATACATCAAGGCTGGTAATCCACTCACTAGTTTGTCAGTGTGTAGTCTATTCAATGTTTTGATGTTGAGATGGGACAGTCTTTGATGCCAAAGGTCACTTTGTTGAATTGAGTTCTTCGTCATGAGACACAGTTTGGACGAGGGTCGAGTAGTTTTCGAATCGATGGTACAGAGATTTGTCTTCCTCGTTCCAGTTAGAAGCTCTTGACCATTCTCATCAGTAATACTACAACCTTCAGCATGAAATTGAAGCTTTAGTTGTCTATCACAGAATTGGCCAATGCTGAAGAGATTGTGACTAAGACCCTCGACATATGAGACCCCCTCGATCGTCAGGTTGTCATGAATTAGATCGCCATGTATAAAATGGGAGCCGCGTGATTGTTTCCAAAGCGCACATTTCCACCGAAATGTTCGGTGTAGTTGCTCAATAGCTCTCTTCTTCCACTCATGTGTGTAGAGCAACCAGAATCAAGTATCCACACATGACGGATCCGCAAAAAAATTAATGGGATTTAGGTACCCATTTAAGGACGGGTCCTCCCTTATTAGTTTTATAGTCTATGTATGCCTTTTTTTATGGGTCTGTTTCTAAGGTTAGTATTAGATTTATATACAACTTCAGATGATTGCTTGGGGACCCAGATCTTTTTAATCCCTAGAGGATGACAGTGATTTGTCCATGCTCTGAGTTGTTGTTTTGTAACCCATATGCTACGCATTCCTATAGCTTTGGCTTTTGTTTTGGTTTTATGGGATGGCTTTGCTTTGTTGGCTAGTCCTTGTCTTTTGGCAGGTTTGTATTGTGACTTGAGAGAAAATGTTGGTGTTTCCTTGGACATGCTGGCATTAGTAGATTGGTATTAGCATTTAAGATAAAAGCATCATCATGGCTAGCATAGAAGGTACGATTCTTAGTAGTCGTTACAGGCTGAAGAATAATAGATGAAGGTTCAACATGATAATTCTTAGCACACACTTGACGCCTGTTACAAAAATTAGAACTAGACGCTTCAAAATTAACGGACTGTTTCTTTCTAAGTGAATAAGCAACATCGTTCTTTGGTAGGTCGTCTCCTGTGGCTTTCTTCTTCCCTTTCTTATGTAAACGATTGCCTGTGAGTACATGCAATGATGAGTTAGTAAGCTTGGATTTGCTAGAAGCAATCTGCTTTCCTTTTGATTCAGATTTGCTAGGGATGTCTATTTGGGAGTCAACTAACGAAGTTTGCAAAGGGGGCGAAACTAGGCTTCTGTTAATTTGTTCTTCAAGTGAGGAAATTTTGCGTACTAATATTTCATTCTCTACTTGGAAAGTTATCTTCTCCGCATCTAGAGTTAAGGTTGAAGTTTCGCTAGTGTCGATTTGTTTTTCTAATGAGGAGATTATACTGAACAGTATTTGATTCTCTAACTGATAAGTTATCCTCTCTGACTCTAGACTTGACCGTAAGTCAGATATTTCTCTGATTATAGCTGGTATATATGCATTAGAAATCTTTGGTTTTTCGACATCTACTTCTTCAGAAGAGGGTGCATAGATAGGTAACTAGTCATCATACAAAGGTATCTCCCTTGTCTTATCACTATTATTCAGTTCATCATAGTCAAGAGAAATCTCCGCCCTGTCCTCTCTATGTCCCTTCTTCTTCTCTAATGCATCGGATGCAGATGAGTTATTAAAGGGCATAAGACTAGGCATATTTAATCCTAGGAAACTGACGTCATACAGAGGTAGAGGTTTTTTAATAACCGGAATGGAGTTTGGATTAAATCCTAATCCTTCTTGAGGATCATAAAACTCTATGTCTCGAGGCTTATTCAAGAAGATTGTTCTATCTGTTTGTCCTCTCTTAGTGAGTAGGTCCTCTAGTTTCTTAACCCTAGCATATAATTTTACACGCTCTTTGCTTAAGATTTCAAATTTGCATGTTTTTGTAATTCGCTCGTCCTCGCTATTTGTCCATTTGGCCTTTAACTCACTAACCTGTGTTTTCAAATCTTCTATTTCTAAGTCACGACTATCGATCTTCGATTGCGCTACTCCTAGCAGACAGTCTAAATTGCTATTATCTGGTAACTGCTTAAGTAGACATGCATAATTATTATTAAAACGAGCTTGTAAGTCATTTACTTTGATTCAGATTCAATTAAGTTAGCTCTTGAGTCAGCCAGGCTAGTTTCTAATCTACTTACTTCTTCACGTGTTGTTTCTAGAACTTCTAAAGTATTAGGTGATTTTACTTCTGTCTACCTGGAATTTTTAAGTTCATTTTGAAGTAGTACGTAGTTTTCTTGAAGTTCAGAATGTAGTTTATGGTTAAGAGATTCTACCTCCTTTCCTGAAGACAGCTCCTGGTCCTCATCACCAGCATTAGCTTCAAGGTCCTTCTGCTCAGGGTCACCTTCTTCTTCCACCAGAGCCATCAGGGCTACCTTCTCTTACTCACTTTCAGATGTGTCGTCCAGCCAATGGTCCTCTCAGCCGTCAATACAACTCCAGATTTCTTCTGCTTGAGTAGTTGAAGTTTTCTGGTGTAGTACACTTCATCTTTCTTCTTGGGAAGGAAGCAGTCTCTAGCGAAATGTCCAAGTTTTCCACAATTAAAGCATTTGCTAGGCTCAGAGTCGGTCCTAGTATCGGGCTGTTGAAAAAACTTTGGCGGCTGTTAGGATCTTGACGAGACTCTCTGTCGATTGGCAGATGATGATGACTATTTGAAGTATTGTTTTGGCATTCTTTTCGTTATGTAAGCCACATGATTCTCAGAGTCTCTGAATTCAGGATCTGATTCTGACTCATAGTATTCACTTTCTAACGGACTGGAAGACATAGTAGACTCTCTTTGCAGCTTTTGCACTTTTCCTAAAATTAGTATCTGTAATTAGGGCAACTGTGTCCATGATTACTTTACCCTTTTTATCTCCGATTTCATCATAAACATCATCATTGTGTTGCTCCAGACTTTCGTAAACACTGTGAATATCAATCTTGTCTAGGTCCCTGTTAAGCCTAAAGTGTGTGGTGACTCTCTTCCATTCTGGATGTATGGAGCTGAGGAATTTGACATTGAGTTCCATGTTCGTTTTTACGATGTTTATCTTCCTTAGTTCATTCACGAGGACCATGAACCTGTTGTAGGTCTCGCCAATTTGCTCAACGAACTTCGCCTTGAATGAATCGTACGCTGCTAGGCTATTGGCTTTCTTGGCTCTTAGTCCACTCTCTGTTCCTTGCATTAATTTTACAATCTCATCCCACATTGCTTTAGCGGTTGGAAAGCTATCCACCTGAATCAGTATGTCATTACGTAAGGCCATCAAATAATTTCTTGCCAGAAGGTCTGCTTTAGCACGTTTCTTTTCTGCATCAGTGTATTGTGCTGGAGTTTTGAGTACTGTGCTCTCTTGAACTGCTGGGGAGACGGTGCTATCACCACGGAATGTGATCCAGAATTGTTGTGGTCCATTCTCAAGAGAATCGATGATGTCTTCGCCATTATCCTAACGGACTGTGCTCTCTTGAAGTTTTCTGGTGTAGTACTCTTCATCTTTCTTCTTGGGAAGGAAGCAGTCTCTAGCGGAATGTCCAGGTTTTCCACAATTAAAGCATTTGCTAGGCTCAGAGTAGGTCCTAATATCGGGCTGTTGAAAAAACTTTGGCGGCTGTTAGGAACTTGACGAGACTCTCTGTCGATTGGCAGATGATGATGACTTTTTGAAGTATTATTTTGGCATTCTTTTCGTTATGTAAGCCACATGATTCTCAGAATCTTTGAATTCAGTATCTGATTCTGACTCAGAGTCTTCACTTTCTAACGGACTGGAAGACTTAGTAGACTTATTCTTTGCAGCTTTTGCACTTTCCTTAAGATTAGTATCTGTAATTAGGGCAAATGTGTCCATGATTGCTTTACCCTTTTTATCTCCAATTTCTTCATAAACATCATCATTGTGCTACTCCAGACTTTTGTAAACACTCTGAAATATCAATCTGGTCTAGGTCCCTGTTAAGCCTAAAGTGTGTGGTGACTTTCTTCCATTCCGGATGTAGGGAGGTGAGGAATTTGACATTGAGTTCCATGTTCGTTTTTACGATGTTTATCGTCCTTAGTTCATTCACGAGGACCATGAACCTGTTGTAGGTCTCGCCAATTTGCTCAACGGGCTTAGCCTTGAATGAATCGTACGCTGCTAGGCTATTGACTTTCTTGGCTCTTAGTCCACTCTCTGTTCCTTGCATTAATTTTTCAATCTCATCCCACATTGCTTTAGCGGTTGGAAAGCTATCCACTTGAATCAGTATGTCATTACGTAAGGCTTGCATCAAATAATTTCTTGCCAGAAGGTCTGCTTTAGCTCATTTCTTTTCTGCATCAGTGTATTGTGCTGGAGTTTTGAGTACTGTGCTCTCTTGAACTGATGGGGATACGGTGCTATCACCACGGACTGTGATCCAGAATTGTTGTGGTCCATTCTCAAGAGAATCGATGATGTCTTCGCCATTGTCCTTTATTTTAAGGAAGTTGAGGAATCTGCTTCTCCAGACTCCGAAGTCTTCGCGCCTCAGGACTGGAACACGGATATCGCTTCCCATGGCTAAGGATTCAGTTTGTTGTTTGGTAGTGATCGTTACGTGGAAATGATCTGCGAAATGAAATGTTAGTTTCGAACAATTTTAGTCAAGTTTGAATTAGAAAAAGTAATATTTAGTATTATTATAGCTATATATGGTTTTGTGTGTTTATCCCTTTTTTTTAAGTTCCGGTGTCACAAGAAAATTAGTCAAGATCAAGAAATCGGACGATTTAAGTTTTAGTTGATCGAACAAGTTAAGGACTGGAATCGGACAACTCAGATCCTAATTGTGAAAATCGAGTCACTTAATATTGATCTAAATCAGGCGACTCAACCAATTTATTTTGATAGGTTTGGGTCAGAAACTGAGATCGGGCGAGATAAGTTTCGGGCAATTTGAAGTTAAAAGAATTTAATTCGCATGGCTTTAGTTAAAATGAGAAATCGGACGATTTGATCCTTATGACTAAGAGATTTAAATTGGACGATTTGCGTTTAGGTAGGAATGTGTCAATCGGACCATTTGAGCGAAATCGGTAAGGTTGAATCGAGCGATTTTATTAATCGGGTGATTTATCTAATCGGGCGATTCGTCTCAAATGACCAGTTAGTGTTTTGAAGAGAATTCATGTTTGCTACAGTGAAATCGGGCGATTCTGTGGAATGAAACGATTTCCATTTGCAAGAAGGGAAGAAATCGGGCGATTTAGTCTTAGAGACTGAAATTCGCCGAGGCTTAAATCAGGCGATTTTGGTGCAATCGAACGATTTTCTCTTATATGATAGGAAATCGGGCGATTCCTGCGAAATTAAAGCATCTCCATCGAATCCTACAAAAATCAAGAAGCAGTTGCGAGAAATCTACCCGAAATTGAAGAACAGACCCAGAAAAAAGTAAATCACAAACTCAATTTTCTGGTTTAAATCCAACTTAAACTTGACTATAATCAATGTAAAAGAACATAAATGCACTCATTAACGATTTTCCTCACCAAAAAGATGGTTAAAAACGATTTAAAAGGCACATAAAAAATCGAAAATGGATTTTGAGCAAGTGTTCTTTTAAATCTTTTCAGAATCGAACAAAACTGGATTCAAATTGATGAGATCGATCCACGTTTGGCTCTGATACCATTTGTTGGTCCAATTGTTACCAAACAAGGATAAAAAAATTATTAGAAAGATTAAACCTTTAGTGTGTGTTCGTGTGTGGGTTTAGCGAAAGCGGCTTCAAATGTTGATTCTTTTGATGAACCCTAACAAGGGTAATCAAGGGCTTTATATACCACATTTATTGGTATATTAAAGCCCAAATCCAAAACATCTACTAAATACAAGTTGTCTCCCCAAACTACTACATTCCAACAACAAGAAACAAAGACCCAAGACTTAAATAACTAGAGGACACTACAACTAATTCCTAACAATTCCAATTTGGAATTCAAAAGGAAGAGACAAATGTGGTGAAAATTTCTTACACTTTAGGGACTTAAAAATCGAAATCCAAGCCTTAAAATAGTCTAGAAATTTCGTTCTCCATAGGAGAAGAAGAGATTTTCGAAATCACACAAGGCACAAACACACACACCGAAACACACACATCTTCTCCTTAGCGACGGATCAATTCTCTCTAGCCATCTTTAGACAATTGGATCTGTGGTGCACTGCGAGGCCGGCATGACAATCTAGTGCCATCCACCACGATCGTTGTAGTTGAAGAAAAGGACGATGAGCTACCACTCGCTTCAACTGATAAATCTCTACGGTTTGACCCGCCTTCGTGTCAATGTGTTACTATTATGATCCGAGCTATGAGGGCAATCAGGGAAATCGGAAAATTTTTGTTCCGTACCGTGCCCGGGGACGTGGCGTCTCCGGGACACACTGGGTAACCCAATAGGAGCCACCATGGCTGGTGCCTGTAGAATTTGCACGCATGTTTTTATTTATGTGACTGCGTAAATTGTGTGCATTAGTTATGTGATAGTATGAAATTATGTGCCTTTATGACATCTAACTTGATAGGAAGTTTCGAAAAGTATAAGAATAAAGAAATTTAGGAACTTTCGAAAATGTGGAGTAAGGGAACCAAGGTGACAATGTTGATGAGACTTGAAATTGGGCTATGTTGGGATGGGCTAGAATTGAGAAATAATTTTAGCAACAAGATCCCTAAAATGAGGGATATTTTCGTTGACATGTCCCTTCTGCCATGCTTTGAATAAATTTTAAACTAAGATTATCACGTAAAATTTTTGGTTAGTAGATGTTTTGGTGCTATATACTTTTCAGTAAGTATAGTGAACTATAAATAGGGGTTGTAGCAAATTAAGTGAAGTTTTGTGATGCAATATTGGGGGAACTTTACGTGATTATTGTATGGGATAGGTGGATTTTTTTATGACATCTTAAGTCATTAGTTCAGTATATATTTTATGCTAACTAATATCGAGATTTCCTTGATGTATATTAAACATTCGACAAGTGCATTAGGTTTTAGACATTTTCAACATTTAGGAACTGAGAAATTTTATATCTACGTGACTTAGCATGTATATTTATGTGATGATATTCTCCTCAGATATTCGACATGTTAGGGAACTTACGAGACATTAGACGGATTTTATCGGGAGGACAGGTAGGTGAAACTCACCTGCGGCACGTAAACATTTTGTGAATTTTATGTGATATGGTGTGTAGGGGAAACTCACCTACGGCACGTAAACATTTTGTGAATTTTATATGATATGGTGTGTAGTTGGAACTCACCTACGACACGCAAACATTTTGTGAATTTTGTGTGATATGGTGTGTAGGTGAAACTCATCTACGACACGTAAACGTTATGTGAATTATTATGTGATGTGATTCTATGCTTTGATGACTATGTGCTTTACGTGAATTCTAATTATTCTTATATGTGAGTTTTCCATACATTACCATTTGCATTTCACGTTTGCATGGTGAGTGGATTGACCGTGGTAAGAATGTGGCACCTTACGGTGTCGGCGCGAGGCGCGTGGTGTTGTGCCGATATTGGCAGTCGACTCGTAGTGGAGTCGGAGGATAGTCTAGTGCACCTGACAGTTATACTGTCGAGATCTTTCTTACGAGGGTCTTTTTGGCGGAAGAGGCGACTTGGTAGTGTTAGCTCAGGGAGAATGCTACCAGTGTAGGCATCGCCGGGGCAAGTAGACGTCTCGGGTGAGAGCCGGGGGCTGCCCGAGAGTCGATCTCTTGACTCCCTTAAATGGGTTGCGCGAGGTACCTAGTCTAGACTAGGGCCCTGTCGTGTTTGATTATGATAGGATTCGGAAAACGGAAAAAGTAGAGTGTGCATTTATTGTGAGGTATTCGGGAATGGGTGTGAGCGCACATTGCATGCATGCATATTTTCACCTACTGGGCAAGGAGCTAAACTTACGTGTTGTAGGTACATACGAGTCCGGCATTAATACGCGTCGCGACTAGGCGGGCTGTTGGCGGTGACTCCACGGACTTTGAGGGCAGGGCGGTACATGGATGCGACCTATGGAGTGTTTTAAATTATGTTTCATGTTTTTACTCTTTGGGTTTCGGCCCAATAATAAAAGTGTGTATTGTTAAACATTTTATATTTTTGGATTTAGACTTTGGGCTTCGGCCCTGTACATAAATACTATTATGTTAGAAAAAGTTCTAATTAGACGGGTCTTCCGCGATTTACGATGCGAAAATCCGCCAAAATATTTATTAGAAAGTGAGGGTCGTTACACAGAATATCTCATCATTTCTCACACTAGAAATCGTGAGGTAAGTAGGGAGAGAGATCGATTTCAAGCTTGGGAAGAAGTATAAATGTTATTATGATTTTAAGTTCTAATTTCGGATTTAGCACACTTAAGAAGTTAGCCCACGAAATTTGTAAAAACACTCGTAATTTTATTAGGGTTGAATTTTAGGGTTTTCAAAGTTCATACTGATCTTCAACATGTTCTTGAAAAAAGTATCTTTTTGATCTTTAGACATGGAGTTTTCGCGAATTGGGAAGTGTTTGTAGGAACGGATTCGCGAAATGAAAGTTTCACGAACCCTAGTGTAATACCCGTAAAATATAGTTACGGGATTTACTATATAATTAATGAGAGAGATAATTAAGCAGAGACCTCCTTGGGTTAATTGCGTTAAGGAGCTAGGATTTTGGTTGAAATACTTCACTTAGGACATATAATTAATTTAAGCTCGATGGGTAATACTATGTTTCCATGCTTCTGTGCATTTAAATGACTTATGAGCCTGTGTAATTTTATGTTACGTGATTTATGACGCCGTATGTGCTACCAATTGTGACTTATGTGAGAATATTGAGACTTAAAAGAAATTAGCTAATATTTATGTGCAATATGGATTAATTCGGTCGATTGGAGCTAAGAACCAAGAATAGACCGATTCCATGTATATAAAATAAGAAAGCGCCTTGCAAATAAGGTAGGAATCGGGCGATTATCATATGTATGGAATTTGAAATGGTGGAAATCGCCGAGCAAGGGAGGCTCAAATCGGGCCAATTCCATAAGCATAGAAGTTATAATCGCCGAACAAATTGAGGGGAATCGGGCGATTGGAAGTACTTACCACGCATCACGCAAATCGGACGATTTCAAGTGTTCAACTAAGATCGGCCGAGTCCAATACCGAGAAGATGAAATCGCCGAGATAGAGAAATCGGGCGATTTATACCTAGGACGAAGTAAAATCGATCGATTTGAGATAAATAACAACCGATCGACTAGGTACCATACCACGATTTCTTAACGTAGGAGGAACTTATTAGTCACCAAGATGTCACATCAAACCCATTCTCCTAAGTCTAGGTTTAATAATCACTAAGCAAAGCAAGGGAACGTTAGATAAGGATCGAAATAAGATAAGAAGGAAACCCTCACAATTACGAAGCTCGACCAAAAGAAGTGACGGAAGAACCGAGAGGAACTTCAACCAAGAACACCTCAAGCAAAGCCTGAAATTCGAGTTGGTAAGTAAAATACTACTCATAAACTCTTATAAGTTCGTAACTTAGGAACAAGCATCTTAACCCTAGAAGTTAAGAAAACATAAGAACTAAGGTGTAAGAAAGACACCAAAAACCCTAATTTGGGGTATAGATTCGCGATGGGGTGTTATTTTGGGATAGATGGAATTCTGGTTAGTATTAGCATGTTTACAGGATTTGAACTTGGGTATAAACCGGATAGGTCGAGCCGAGGGTTTTTAAGTAGAAACTAAACCCTAAGATTTATTAGTTATGGGGAAAAATCGTTTGAAGAGATGAAGATTTGAAGATTTTGGTTGATGTGAGATTTGTATGATAAATCGGCCGAATGGAGCAACATGACATAGAATCGGGCGATTTTAGTTTAAATACACCACAAATCGGCCGATTGAAAGGAATAGGAAATAGCATGGGAAACTAAGTAATTAATTTAGTAAATCGAGCGAATGAAAACCCCAGAAATCGGGTGATTTACGAAGCTTCGATGATCGAATCGGGTGTAAGCGCATGCATGGAATCGGGCGAAATGAAGGTGACGTCATGATGATGAAAACACGCGGCGATTTACAAATCGGCCGATTAAGGATTTCATGAAACCAAAACGGGCGAAAATCAACGTGGCCTAAGCACGAATCGGGCGACTTGCACGCATGAGAAATCGGGCGACTGCAATAATAAGCAATCTGGCGATTAGATGGTCGGCGATTCTTAAATCGGGCAACTCCACGAACGAGCAATCGAGCCGACTTTGAGTTAGCTGAAAATATTTTAAGTTAGGGTCGACCCGACTTTTACCATGCTTTACTAAATATTAGGACAAAGCTCGAATTAAATATCAAATCAAGTGCTAACTCAACTTAGACTAGAATCGAAAGATTAAGGGTTTTAGCAAATTAGTATGGTCAAAACAATTTAGTTCGACTCAATTATCTAACAAAGCCATGATACTGATGCTATATTGTTTTTATTTAAGGGTTCGGAAATTAGGAACATCACGAAGACTTAAGCTAATTTAACTCGGACGACAGGTAAGTGGAAATCAACTACGACACATAACTTATGTACATGATTTACGTGATTTCGTGCCTACATGATACTACGTGAACCTTGAATGATACACATGATTTCGTGCTCATGTGACTATAGGTGAGCTTTATGTGACTCGATCTACTGTTATGAATGATGTCATGATATGCATATAACGATTTATTTGTTGTGCATGAGATTATGAAATGCAAACACACTTGAACATGGCATGAGCATTTGCACGCATGAATATGATGAAAAAAAAGCATATGAGCGTGCATATTATAAGATCGCCTGTGTCCGATGGATATTCGCCGATATTGGCGTCTGATGCCGACTCAATGAAGAGTCACGGCTCTTCTATGCGACCATGGCGATACGATGCCGAATTACCTGTTATGAAAGGTAGGGGTATACACCGTGGCGATCATGATGCCGAACATGCCTGATTCACGATAGGCAGGTGGAACCTCATAGCGGAAGATGCAACCTGGAGGATGCGACATGAGGGAATCGTGACAGAGGGAACCTCTGGTGTTGGCGACCTCGGAGTTGGCTACCAGTGAGAAACGTCCGCGTGACAGGCCTCACTGAGATTTGAAAGGTGCCTTCGGGTGACCTCCCAGTGCGCGAGCCATCACATATGTATGAATTCCACGTGGATTAAGAGCTCTATGAAATGGTGCATAGTAAGATTGAAAGCCGAGGGCCCAAATATGTCATGAAAGGTCAAGAAATGTATGAGAAGTAGAAAGCATAGACACGGATTGTCTTTGCCGAGTCTAAAAGAGTATGAGCGCTAGTAAGCGATGGCGTGGATTGCCGTCGTTAGGGCACGTGCATTCATGCATATTTTCACTTACTGAGCCACGACGGCTCACCCTTACGTTATGTGTTGTAGGTACGAGCGAACACGGTATGTGATCGCCTAGCTGGCAAGGCATTCTTTTGAAGCTTTCGAGCGTCTTTTGGGCGTGGTGTGTACGTGGACGACGACCTGTGAGGCCGTACGCATAGGAGTACTTTTGCTGCGAATGTATACACGTCCCGTAGTTAGGATATGAATGTAATTAATATGTTAAAGATATCATTTGATGTGTACAGGAAACGAACTCCATTATGAAAATGGAAAAATTTCATACGTACTTCTGTACGTCTTTTAAGTTATCGCCTCGTTAGGCGCTTAGGTTAACGATAGAAATGGTAGTGATGGCTAGGGCCGCTACACCTAGACCGCGAACCGTAAGTGGCTTTAAGTTTTGCAAACTCGATAGGTACCACGTGCACGAATTCGTGAAGGGTAAACTTGGCGAATTCATGATTTCTGCAAATTATGAGTAATGCAATTCGTAAAGTGGGGGAATAAAGTCAGAGTTCGTGAAATCGAGAGGAAAGAAAGTTGGCGAATCAATAAGCTTCATTGCATGGGTTCACAAAGTGGGAGATTCGCGGGGTGGATGAGTCGCGAACTCCATGCAAGTTCGCGAATTCTAGTTCGCGAAGCGGTGGATTCGCGGGTTGTGTCCACTTGGCGTGTAATGTCCCGTTTTCTTTTACCTTATTCGTACAGCTATGATATATTTCCACATAAAATATTTCGCCTTTTTACAACCATACCTTTATACATAAACTGGCGTACATCTGTTCTCGTCACTTTCACGCATATTATACATATATATTCACGTATCATATTTCTTATACGTCATATAAAAGACACTAATGGTTCTTATACTACATGCACACGACGAACTTAGGGGAGTAGGTGAGAGCGTAGCCGGTCAACCTTGAATCCATGCTTTCGTATGAAGATGTACTCTAAGTTCCCTGCTAGATATCTACAGCAACTGTGGAAACAATTATTCAGAGTATGATCGCAACATGTTATTCCATTATACAAATAATAAACAAAACTGTAGCAGAAAATTAATTTCTTCCCCTCGTTTGCTTACATAGACATTTCTAAAGAATATACCATCGTTCGTAGAATCTGTAAATTCATAACACTCGTACTATAAACTCTTAAACTCACATAATCATCACGTAATCAATCATTGAAGTTTGTTACATAACCATAGTCCATAAAATCATTCATGTAATCCATAGACCAATGCAATTCTACATGATCATTTATTTCTGATACTTCCGTTATGAACCTTCTAGACAAGTACTATTGACCCCGCAGGGGCCCATGCATGGGGCTCTGTAACTGTAGATATATTTTGTGTGCCTGAACAGGACTCTGTAATCCCCCTATTTGTAGGGATGTAACTATAGCTGTGTATCACGTCGTCCGATGTCGTAGTAGTCATAACGGTTTCTCTTTTCTTTATTATTCGTATGCAATACTATACTTTCACCTTATATGACATATAAATTCCATACAGCATCGAATCACACATATCACACAGTATCACATTATGGCCACGTAATTCACGTTCATTTCAAATACTACGTTTATAAGAAAATCGTCAATCATTTAACTTCACATAAAGCACATAAAAACAGAACACATGTTGCATATCATACTCACAGTATGGCTATAAGCCTCACTCGACTTTGTCCTTGCCTTTTTCTGAATCCTGACCTATAAATATATTTATCTGGTAAATATAAAATTCCCATAATGACATGCGTGCATGATGTGCATGTTTTATTATGTGTTAGGAAATATTTTGTAGTGTTCAATTTCATTATATTATCTTTGTTGGTTAGCTTTATTAAACTTTGGGCTAGCTCTTAGTTGGGTTAGTTCTTAGTTATTCATGTAATGGGCCTTCACAAGAAGCCCACCTATTATATACCAACTTGTGGTATAAATAGGAAAACCCTAACACATAGTTAGGTGTGCTTGTGTGTGAAAATCAAAGAAACATTTTAGAATCAAGAGAGCCTCTCTTTCTTCCACCAAGCCCCACGCCCTAACCCAAAAATCTAGATCATTAGGCGTGTTTAATCCGTCCAAAGTCGCATTGTTGGTGTAATCTAGTACCAACAAGTGGTATCAGAGCCCAACGCGACCGGATTTGCGAGTTTTGAGCAAGATTTGAGTGAAAAATTGCTTGAAAAACCATTTTCGTCACTTTCTGTTTTTGGGCGATTTCGACCTCGATTTGTTGTTTTTAGACATCCCAAAGGTTGATTATGTGTTTAGGAATGTTTTTCTGAAGTTTTGGAACAAGTTTCGTCGATTTTGAGTGAGATTTGAGGGAAAACGAGCCATTTTTCTGGTAAAAGTCGCGCAGCTATGGAACAGTAACAGGTGTTCTTGGCCGAGAAATTTTCTTACCCGAGAAATTCTTAGCCGAGAAATTTCGCAGGCCGAGAAACTTTCGCTGCCCGAGAAATTTTCGCATCTACAGGCCGAGAAATTTCGCAGGCCGAGAAATTTTTCCGAGAAATTTCGCTGCTACAGCATGTGAAGCCCGCGAAATTTTCATACACTTCACTTCATCATACATATTTTCGCATCTTCACTATTTCGCATCTACAGTGATCCAAAAAATTTCAACTTCACTTTTTCGCATCTTCACTACTTCGCATCATCACTTCACTTCCATATCACTTGAGAAAATTCAAACTTGCGAAATTTTTTTCCAGCTTGAAAACTCTTTCTAACTGCGAAAATTTAATACCGTTTTTAGAACAAATTTTCTCTGCGAAATTTTTGGAATACATGCGAAAATTTGGACAACTTGCGAGATTTCTCACTTGCGAAAATTTTCCATACTTGCGAAATATTACTCAATCTGCGAAAATTTCTCACGACGTGTCGATGTGCTATAACTTGCGAAAATTTTTATACATGCGAAATTTTACTTTGAATGCGCAATCTTCTTGATATGCGAAACTTTTACTGTACATGCGAAATTTTCCTCTGAATGCAAAATTTCCTTATTTTCGCAACTCACTCTCACAACGAAATTTCTCGGGACAACATTTTTCGCACATTTCACACACCATTTTTCGCACCCCCCGAGAAATTTGCACCCAACCTTTAAACTTGATCCAAACACACCTTATAGCTTCAAATCTTGCAAAAATCACTCTTTAAAAATACACTTAAACGTTTTTGACCACCAAAAAAATTCTGGCCCCCCCTCGGATTAAATAAGGTTTTAAGGAGCAAAAAAAAAAAAAAAAAAAGGGTTGAAATTTTTCAATAAGCCTACGGAAAATTTATATCATTGGATAGAGAAAAATTTTCTAAGCCTATTGGACTTTGTCTATTTTACACTTTTAAAAATTTTCCGAAAAAATTTTTTTCTGGGCCAAAATTTTCGGTATAGACGATGTTTTTGTAAAATTTTTGAAGGCAAATCCAAAACGCGGCAACGATCACCGTACCCAACGATCGACCTAGGACGGTTTAGGCATATTATAGAAAAAGTTTTGGTAATACTCACGAAGTTTTCGAAATCATTTTATAAAATTTTTCGGTATCCACCAAAAATTTCGACACTCACGTTTTTTCGAAACTTCACGATATTTCTCGACGAACCAAACTTTTCGGAGTAAAAATTTTCCAAAGCCATTTTTTCTTTTTTATTTAAAATATTTTTGAAAACAAAAATGGATGCTCAAGCAAGGACAATCGCGAAATTAGAAGCACAATATGCTAATAATTACGCATTGTTAGAGACAAAATTGACGGAGCTAGCTGTAGCTAATGACGCTTTGGCTTCCGCTAAAGGAACATTAGTATCCTTCAAGTCAATTTTGACTAGCTTGGAATCTAAGGTAGCAATGAGTGAAAAGAGAGTCTGCGATCTAACTAAAAGCTTAGATATTTGCAAAGGTGAGCGAGATTGCCTCTCTTTGCAATATCAAATGCTCTTAGAGGAACGCAATACATCTTCAAACTTAGATTCGAACGGGGAAAATAATTTACATTCTGAAAAACCTATTCCATGTGATATCCCGGAGACTCTTCGTAAATTGAAAGATTTGCAAGAAACTCTGGAATTCGAAAGAATAAGTTTTGGCGCGGAAAAGAAAAAGCTTTTAGAGAAGATTTCTAATCTCGAAAATTCGTTTGAGTCTGAAAAGGAAATATTTTAAAATGAGATTTCAAATCTTAAAAATTCCCCGTCTTTACCTGTCTCCAATGATCTTTTAAAAGATACATCTTCCTCGAAACAGGTAAAGAAAAGAAAGTCAAGCATCTTTGTTCCAAAAATTAAAACTGCTTTTTCTACAAATTCTGAGTCACCTTTGACTGATACTGATATGTTTAGTAAAAGCAAAGCGCTTAAATTTTCAAAGGAACAATTAAAAGAAAAAATAAAGAGAGGAAAATCGACTTTCTTTTTGAAAAACTTGAACAAAAATTTTAATGATTGCCCCTCTTCGACTCCTATTAAAAGGAGAGCATGCGAAGAAGTTCAAAGCTCAAGCAAGCGAACTTCTCAAACTACACCCCTTCATCATTATAGAGTGAATGATGTGAACTCTTGTAGGCAATACAACTCATCATCCAATGACGCATATAGCGCCATAAGCTCATATTCCTACTTGAAATACCCAGTCCAGATTTATTCTAGAAAGCATCTTATGCGACTGGCTAGGGAGAAAATCTTTAGGTCTTCTACACCTAGGCACACATTCACCTGCGCTGAATTGTCATTTCCCTCTAAGGTTCACCAAACTTGGATTCCTAAATCACAAATCAAATTGGATAGGACTTTAAAGGATGATTTAGGATCAATAGCTGAACCAAATGTGCTTAACTTGTTTTCTGCTAACAAGGGAGGACCCATCCAAAAATGGGTACCAAAGTCCCAATAAAGTTTTTGCAGATTCCCAGCACGAGTAGGTACTAAGAAAGCTGCTCCACACTCATGACTGGTATGCGACGAGGGCAGCTAATTTTATCCCAGCATGTATGGTACCCGGGTTGCTCCACATACATGACTGGTACACGACGTGAGCAACCACCCCCCGGCATGAATGGTACAAGGGTTGCTCCACATTCATGACCGGTATGCACTGCGAGCAACCAACCCCATCATGCACGTTACACGGATTGCTCCACGTGCATGAAGGGATGTCAGAGAAGCGAGCAATCATCATGACTTCTGTACAATCAGTGGGCGCGCCATCCAATCTCGATGCTTAGGCGATGTGGATCTCATGTACCAGACTCCACCGTCCACCCACTGCCATCCATTCCACCATGGTGCGCTACATGGAGACGTCCTAAGCCACCGTGATCCTCTTTACGCCCTCACCACCACTTCCACCAGACGAGTCTCAGAAGTGTCTGATCAACAGTTTTGGGCCACCCTCGTCGACATCACTCGTGGTCGCCTTTCAACGCGATCATGCCACGCCACCATAGTTCCCATGGATCAGTGAAACCCCCCCTGATCCTAACCCAGGAACGAGCCTACCCTAGCCTCTCTAGTCTAGGTCTAGGTCGCGCGACATCCTCCTCCACGCAAAGATCCAATCAACGATCTCGGGAGGATGAAGTAAGTCGCTTGCAGGAGTTGCGAACCAACGACGACATGATCGCACTCCTCTGTCATATCTCACCATAACCCGGACCTCGCCCTTAGGTACAGGAGACGACTCGTTCGTTTCCCGAGTAGAAGTCGCGGCATCTGGTCCAACCGCGCAATTAACCCCTCCCAACCACTCAGCTATCCTTTCACAGATAGCTGTTTCATTCGCACAAGAGGAACCACGTTAGCCATCACCGCCCCACTTGGAGAAGGTTGATGTTGAACATGCAGTGCCCCGCCTCTCACTGCACCTCTTCCACCCACATAGAGTCTAGTGTCCTCACCCACCGAAATTTTCAACTTTCTAGGACACAAACACTCTTACGCACCGCAGGTTCTTTGTGAACTTGCCCGAACGCTTGATGACGTCCTTGTGACCGAGAGCGGAAGACCCACGACAGCCACCCTCAGCACAACTGTCGATGGGCCACGGATACGAGCTTGTCTCATCGTCCGTGCGAACGGAAAGCCTTTGTGGCTCTCCGGTTCTTTTTGTCCTGTGCAAACAGGCGGCACATCGGACACATGTTTCGATGTTGTGACGACGGAGCGTCTTTGTGACCCCCGTCTGGTTAGTTACACCGTTCGTGATGGAGCCCCGACTCATAGCAATCAGCGAGGAACTTACACATTCCATGCCGCGCTCAACAAGGATCTATGAAGGAAAAGGTCCCATCACCGACACCACTCCACCACGCCTACGCCTACGCCACCACATGCTGCTCCGTCTCTCCAGTGTTTCAAAACTGAACCCGGAGGAACATCAATTGCTGCTACTCCTGAAAATCCCACTTGATTGCCTCACTCAACATCACACCACATCACCATCACCACCATCAACGCCAGAGGCAGACTCGTCCCACGGACGACGTGACGATCCCGAAGACGGAGATCATCTCAAGAGGGAGCAAAGGAGAAGAAATGAGTTGAAGATCGTACAGCAGCATCAGCAGCAACCATCATCCACCTCCACTCACACCACCTATGCCACCTCTCACAACACCTACTCCACCTCCTCCACCAACTACGCCCCGCCGGAGGCTTCCACTACCTCCGCGCACATTCTTATGTGTCAGGCTATTATGTTCATAATGGAACACTCGAAGGAGCCACGGCACATCTCATCCACCACATTCCGCCACTACTGCGCTGACCACTCTGAAGACCGGGCTCCCTGCTCTTGAAAGTCACATTTCAATGGAGCCTTGGCACATTCTTTACGCCCCACGCCTACCTTCTTCTGGAGCCAGACGAGTCATTTTCGAGGCTGAACCAGACAACTTCCATTCGAAGACGACAAATCCGGCGCCAAGAAGAAGAAGATTGGAGAATCTTAACAAGTGAGTCCTAGCCGAGCCATCAATGCCTCCGCAAGAAGAGGAGATATCCCATGTAGGGGGAGTTTGCTAGGAATCGAGATCTCCAATATGCCCAACAAAGATATCCCGCGCTGAACTGAAGATTGAACACTAAGGGGGAGATTGTTAGGAAATATTTTGTAGTGTTCAATTTCATTATATTATCTTTGTTGGTTAGCTTTATTAAACTTTGGGCTAGCTCTTAGTTGGGTTAGTTCTTAGTTATTCATGTAATGGGCCTTCACAAGAAGCCCACCTATTATATACCAACTTGTGGTATAAATAGGAAAACCCTAACACATAGTTAGGTGTGCTTGTGTGTGAAAATCAAAGAAACATTTTAGAATCAAGAGAGCCTCTCTTTCTTCCACCAAGCCCCACGCCCTAACCCAAAAATCTAGATCATTAGGCGTGTTTAATCCGTCCAAAGTCGCATTGTTGGTGTAATCTAGGACCAACATTATGCATGATCGTTTTATTCATAACCTTCACCTTTCTATTTATTACTTTTAATATATTACATTCTTGGCTTAGAAATTATATTTTGGATCACTATTGAAACCTTCATTAAAAATTGATAACTATACTATACCGGAAATATTATTGAAAACCCTAATTCTTTTTATGTGATAAACCTTGAATATCAAACACTTTATGTGATATTAAGTTCTTATATCTGTCATTACCACTCTCTTTATTTCGAAATTTCATTAAGTTCAGAAATTTTATTATTATAAAATTTTCATATATCTCGAAATTCTATTAAATTTCTAAATCTCGACATCCTACATAAATTAAACATTATAACTTGAAATCTTTCCAATTATACTTCTAAATGTCGAAGTCTTTCATTAACTAATTATCGAGATCTTTAGTTAAGGAAATGTCGAGATCTATAAAACCTAATATGTCGAGATCTTTAGAATATAATATCGATATTTTTGAATTTCAATGAACAACACATATCAACATCTTCCTAGCTAATCTCGAATTCATGTCTCAAGATCAATATTCGAAATGATGTTCAAATTCCTTAATCTCGAGATGTTCCTTTCTATATGTCAAAGTCATCACTCGAAATCTACACCTATCGAAAGCTTATTTACATATTGAAATCTTAGTAGTAGTGTGTCGAGATCTTTAACTGAATATCGAGATATTTTGCGTTTCAAATGAATAATACATTTCGACATCTATCTAATTATTTTTTTTTTTTAAATCTCGAATCATAACTCAACATCACCACTCGACATCATAACTCAGCATCCTACGAATTTCTAGACCTCGAGATCTTTACTTTTCACACCTTTAAAATCGTGTTCTAAATTCAATCGAAATCTGGAGAATGATACACCTAAAACATATTTTTCTTCCAAAATTCCTCCAAAAATCCAATCAAACTCTAATATTCTTAAAAACATGAAGAACTTCACTAACTAACTTGATTTATTCGCATGCTGTTTACAAATCATGAACTAATACCAATGACACATGCTAATATTTATAACAATTTATGTTTTAGTTCAAAATACCGAAATAAATAGTAAGATTCATACCTTTCTTGCTCTAAAATTAGAATTACGTTCTTTTTTTCTCTGCTTTTAACTTCCCGAGTTCTCTAAAATGATATTAAGTTTTCATTTCCTCCTTCTTATCTTAAGTTTGTGTGTAGTAGTTAAATGACTTCAGCACTTTTGTTTATACTTATCATAAGTTCTTCTCATTAACATTATATTATTATTATAACGTTCCCTTTACAACTAAGCTTCCAATATCTGTTCCTAAAAGTTATTTAAATTGTCACATATTATATATCGATAGTTCAAGAAATCTCGTGAATCTTACATTAATAATTCTCGAGTTCATGATTGAAAATTTTCGAAATCCTATTAAATGAATCTCGACATCTTTGAGGGAAAATTCGAAATCTTTTAATGGATAAATCTCGAAATTCTAAGAATTTCGACATTATACTTGGTTTTCGAAACTCTTCTTTGACCATAATAATTTCGAGATTATACTTGGTTTTCGAAACTCTTCTTTGACCATAATTTAATATTATTTAAATATTTCTTCCCAACTTGTTTAATCATTTTAATTACACACATGAAATTTTTCCAAACCTAAGAAAACCCTAGATAAAATACTTAGAAAAATTCGAATACCATAACATTCACTTCTTCACCACTTATCTCTTGGAGAACCTAGAACAATAATACTTTAGATACCTTATGTTATCTATACATCTGTTCTAAAGTGACATATGAATGCATGAATTTATGTAAATGCATGAAATATGATATGAAATTTCGGTTCCTGACAATTCTACCCCCCCCCCCCCCTTAAAAATTTCGACCTCGAAATTTCGTACCTATGTCAGTGAACAACCATGGGTACTGTGTTTCCATACTCTCTACCGTTTCCCATGTAGCTTCACGAGCTGAATGATTTTTCCATCTCACTTTGGCCATCGGAATCGTTTTGTTCCTTAACTGTTTATCAGTATATTCCAGAATTTCCGCCGGTTCTTCTAATTAAGATCTTCCGAAACGTTCACTTGTTCATCATGTAGAACATGAGATGGATCTGACCTATACCGTCGCAACATACTGCGAGTCGATACGCTAACGGTCCAATCCTTTCAAGTATTTCATAAGGTCCAATATAACGTGGACTTAACTTTCCTTTCTTTCCAAATCTTAGTACACCTTTCCATGGAGATACTCGTAGCAATACTTTCTCTCCAACTTCATTTCCATTTTCCGTCGATGTTGATCAATGTAACTCTTTTGTCGATCTTGAGCTGCTTTAAGCCGACTTTTAAGTGAACACGGAGTACCAACTAGCTGATATTTTCACCAAGGCATTGGATGAAAAACGATTTCAATTCCTTGTCGGAAAATTAGGCATTTTAAATCTTCCGTAATATGTGCTTTACCTGATCTTCTGTGCTACTAAATGTTCTATGCTAGGTGTTTTCTTTGCTTATATGGTTTATCTTGCGTGAAATAAATAATTTTTTTAAAAGATAAAACGAAAAAAAGGGGATGACGAAATCCTTTAGGATGCTTTGATCTAAAGTCACTAAGAATTCTACACCGACATGCGATCGATTTAATTGCTTAATTTTGGCAGTCTAAGTCGCATTCTTTTGTCTAAAGGTCATTAGGTTGCTCCACTAAACACAAAGCCACTATACATATGTGAGGATTCAAGCCTTGTTATTTTTCTTTCTTTGGATCCATTTCTCGAGTGAGTTACACATCAATTACTTTGTCTTAACTAGTGATACTTGGCTTCATACTCACCTTGCCTTCGATCGATAGGAAAATGGTAAGGGCGCTTAGGTTATTCCTCACTCGGCCTTATGAAGTTTTTTCCCTCACATTAGCCCATAGTCATCCACTTTGATCCTTCTCCGTCCTTTTCTTCCTTTAAATGGTTGTTCAAACGAGAAAAGGAGGAAAAAAACAAAAAAAAAATAAAAGAAGATGATGACAAAAGAAGGTATAGCTCAACGCGCAAATATCAGACCAAAGAAACATGCCTTCCGACTATCTCTTAGAAGGTGGCATGGATCCTGCTGTGAACTTCTCCAACGATAATCTCGTACGCTCGTCAGAACGGCTAGAAAGAGGACCACCACGAAGTGAACTTCTCCAACGATAATCCGGTCTTATATCGGGAAACGAGAAGAGGAGCGCAGCCTTGGGTACGAATTCCATAACCGTGAACTTTTCCAAAAAGATAATCTCTGAAACTTCTCTAGGGGATTAAGAGAAGAGGAGCACGGTATCGGCCCGAGAACCAACAAGAAGAACTTCGCCTACGAAAATCTCCTATAGCTTCGTGGAGAAGCGGAGATTCAGCTTGAGCATAGCATAAAAAGGGATAGTTCTTAAAAGAAAAAGTGGGAGAAAAGATTGAAAAGAAGAAAGACGCAAAAGGAGACGGACGTAGAAATGGAAGATGACGAAGACATAAGCTCACTTTCCTCCAAATTCCTTCCCTTCTAAGTCTTAGCCAAACTAAAATCCTTACAACCCTTTGATTCCAATCGACGGTCTCTCGCTTAGGTGAAATGATTAAAAATACCTCGATCACAGATAAATTGACTTAAAATTGCTTGTGTTGAATTGAGTGATATAAATATAAAAATCCCAAGTTAAAAATAATTGAGTGCTAGAGAGAACCTAGTGAGAGTTGTCGAAATGGACCAGTCTATGAACTTAGGACTTTAGTTTGACGACATGACTTGACGGCATTTTCTTCTTTCAAATGTCTCGTAAAATTTTATGTGTGACGATTGATCGAAGCAAAATAATCTGACCCCATACTATAATAATAGTAATATGCAAAAAAAAATTGTATATACATACATACATATATATATATATATATATATATATATTAAATAGAAAGTTAATACTTTTTTAATTTCTGAAAAAATACAAAAATCGTGAAAGGAAAAATTTCGCACATTCTGACATGAAATATTATGTTTCATATGCGTTGAATTGAATAAATGCGAATTTATTTTGTTATGGCACATTCTAAATGTAATTTTAGATTGCAGAATTGTTTAAATGCGACAAATTTTTCATTGCTCTTACCCTCACGCAATATCTTCAGTACATGTTTTTGGGACCATGTATATGTGCTTACTATGTAAATTTGTGTGTTATATGCTCGTGACTTGAATTGATTTCATATGCTTGCATGTTTATTCAATTCTTGCACATTATTTGAGGGGGAGCAAATATAAAAATCGTGTATTAGCTCCAAATATTCTTGACGTTTTCTAAGCGTTTCAGATTTCTTCAAAAAAAATTAAGGAGTGAGACGTCGATACTACAATGAAAGGAGCTAGTCACAGACCAAATATTTCAAAAAAAAGTAATGCCTAAAATAATTGTTGATTAACTCCATTATTTCTAACGTTTTTCTCTAAGTGGTACAGATTTTTTAGTTTCTACTAGGGAAGCTAGACGTTACTACACAGAAAATACAGGGAGTTAATTGCATTTATTTTAATTCTGAGGGGGAGCTTTACAATGTGATTTTATTTGAAATAGGGGTCAATCTGAGAATTTTAGAAGTACTTACTATCGAGAAACTGGATATGAGAATTAATTCGCAATCATAAGTTTCTCAATCGTAAACAGTGTTGGGAACCATTTTGATTAGCCGCGATAATTTGCGATCGAAAAATTTAATTGAAGAGCAATTTTCGAATAAAAAATTTCTCGAGCGCAAATAGTAATGAGCCTGATCCATTTAATCGCAAAATGTCAAATCGCAAACCCAACATTGACTTACAGCGAGTTAATAAAAGTTCATTTTTTGGTCAGTCGAAAAACTTTTTCTCACGCAACATAAAAATCAAGAATTTCTCTCTCGAAAAACTTTCACAAACATTTCCAATTTCTCAAAAATCTTTCGATTTTCAACACCAAATTGTCTGTTTATGGTATAAATGAGATTCTTTTGACATTTGCGTGTGATTTAACTTCATTAGCATCTGCATTTTGTAGTTGTTCGCATGATTAAGATTAGATTCTCGACTGTTCTTCAAAACTGAGAAAATCGTATGCTATTTTATAGTGATTTAGGCATGATTATGAGTTTTATATGAGATTAATGCCTGCACTTAAGATAGTTTCGATGTTCTTTATGAATCTGTAGTATAAATCTTCGGAAAATCTGCATCTTCGACTCTAATTTGAGTTTAGATAAAACTGGGCATTTGAATGTTTGAAGCCATCGAAGAACTTTGTCGATCGCAAACAGTCTTAACTGAATTCCGATTCAATTGAGATATTTTTTGTATCGAATTAGTTTTCGATCGATAAAATTCTAACTTAGTCGCTAAGACAGAAGATTTTGACCGACAAATTAATTACCGTCGAGATAGGATTTTTTTGTGAGCGAAAAATTTAAGCACTGAATATACAGTTTAGATGCAAATTAATTTAGCAGCGAAAAAATTAAATTTTCAACGCTTAAATTTTCGATCGTAAAATTCGGCGCTTAGGATTTAATTGATCGAAAAATTTCTCGACGATCGACTTAGTTTTTCGTTGACTAATTTCTCGACAGAAAAATATCGCAGCGAAAATTTTACTTAAGATCGAAAATCACGTACAGCTCGACAAATTTCAAATCGAAAAATTTTATTCAATCGAGTAAAATTTTTCGATAGTAAATTTACCTGAGAAATAATTTCTCGATCGTAAATTTTCACGAAATTTTTCTCGATCGTAAAATTGATCGGCTATAGTCTCACGATTCCAACTTCAACACTTAGAAGATTTTTTTCTAAGTCTTTTACACTGTAGCGAACATTAGCGAATAAATTTTTCTCGATCCCAAAATTAAACGGAGTTATTTCAATTGAAAATCTCGGCATGAACAAGGAAATCAATGCATAGGAAATCAATTTGAAAACCAAATTTATCAAGGGAAAAATATCTCGGCATGAACAATGACATTTCCCGCGATCAAATACTTAGAAAATTTCGAACTCTTTTCACGCGATTATATGTTTAATTCGAAATTACAATCTTGCCATTACATTTTTTCAAAATCAAGTATCCTATATGCATGCTACACGATTTCAATTAAAAATTCATCAAACATGTCATGACTTGATACAATATTATAGTTTGGTGAAATTAAATAAAATTTCGATTAAAATTAAATTCATGAACTAATGAACTTTTATATCTCTTATTTTTCAGATGGATCGCTACCCTCGTTATAATCACATATACGACCACAACTTGTATCTGAAGGTCCAGGATACGAATTTACAGCTCGATCTGAGCACCTTTCGGTGTCCAGACGAGATCATTGTCTCTATCCTGCAAGGCCACCCCATCTGCCATGCATTGACGGTCACCGCATCGGTGCCAATGGTCTATATCCAGCAATTCTAGGGATGTATACAAGGAGCAGTGGATAATGGAGCATTCTCATTCTCAACCATAATTGGGACGCGGCACATACATATGGACAAGAACCAGTTCGGGATGATTCTGGACTTGCCATACAATGCAAACTACGACCCGCTCGCATCAGACGAAGAAATGGTGCATGATTTCATGCAGATGGGATATCAACCGTAGCTCACCAAGCTAGCTCAGGTCCAAAGCAGTGGTATCCCTCATCCGTGGAAGACACTGTTCGGGATTGTGAACAAGTGTCTATCGGCCAAGCATGCTGGCTTCGACAAGGGCAATGGCAACATACTGTGGATCTTTCACGGACTCGCATTCTCCAGAAATTACGATTTCACGCAGCTGATCTGGAATGATCTTGCAGACCAGTTTCGGCAAAAGGAGAATCGGAGATCGAAGAATGTTCCCTATGCTCGGTGGTTTAATGTAATAATCAAGGAATTCATGGAGATGCACGAGTCCATCCATCGTCTACCTCCTGGAGGAAATTATCAACCACCCAGACTTAAATTCTTTCACAATCCACGGCGGACCAACCGTTGATGCCGATTCCTTTGAGTTTCTACGTCTCGCTGACCCCAGAGGAGACGTATACCGTATGTACTGCCGGGAGAATCACCTCACCGAGGAGATGATTCGAGGGCCCCCGACAGATTTTGGAGTTAGCTGTCCCCTCCCCAACCGCAACAACACTCAAGCCCCGAGGCCATGTTGATTGATGAAGTTGTCCAGGAGCTAGAGCAGGAGGTTCCGACTCACGAACACATTCCCGACATAGATGCCACATTGATCGATACTGTGGCGGCAGAGTTGGAACAGGAAGCTCCAACAGAAATGCTCCAAGTGGAAGTGCCTGTATAGGTTGGCGTGCTTGAAGAGCCTATCGAGGAGGCTCCTCTACAAGAAGCACAACCCGAGACTGAAATGGGGAACAACTCAGTTCCACTGGTGACGAACCAGGCTCATGAGGACGTGGAGCACGAATCTTCTCCTCACATGGCCAACTCATCTGATACAGAGTCGATGAGGAGTTCAGACTCATAAGACGAACTCCCAGACGATTGAGTGTACAGATGGAGTCCCTCTTCCCCGCCGTCACCATCGCACCAGATACCGTGCTGATCACTTCTTCAAGTGTTGCCGGCACTTCTTTGCTCAATCTTGAGCCGCAACAAAATCTATCGGTGTCTGGTTCGCAGGCCCAACTCGAGTCTGCCGTAACACCCATAGAGGAGAATCTTCAAGATTCGACTCAAGAATTGGGTGGAAGTCTCATACAGTCACAACCTCAAGTGACTGTGAGCCAACTTGAGGAGCCGGTGCCTGCTCATGGGTTGTCAACAGGCGACATCAGTTGGCCTGGTACATCTTCGACGGAGGCTTCCACACCGTTTGTGATGAACAAGAAATCACCTGCCTCCGAAGGCACCTCGTCACAGCCCAACCTCACACCTCCACAACCCACACCCACCGACCTTTTAGCCAATTCATCCATCCTTATCAACCCATACACCATACCCATAACCGAGCTCCACAACATCCTACTCGCCCGCCTGATCGGCCTCTCCACCCAGTCACCTCAAGAAGATTCTCTTTATAGGCGATTAGTGGATCATCCTGAGCCACCTACTGAAACTTGTCGAGGCCAAAGCTCCCACTCAAGACGCAGCATAACTATCCTGACAATCAGGACCCTCATGAGGGGGAGAAGAGGCCACGACATCTACAAGTGGTCAAGAACAAGGCCAAGGCTTGGGCTCTATGCAGACAGGAACTGGAGCCGGAGAAACCTCACAACCAACTACACAAACCACCACCACCACGCACCGCACACAACCTCTAAGCCCATTCTACCAACCCACCATCAGAACGCCTCCATCGACCCCATCCACCCCGCCGACCTTTACAAGCCCCTTGCTTCATGAAGAAGAAGCAAGTGCCGCGATGCTCGTAGCCTTAGCAGCTACTCAAGCTACTCCCTCGATCGCTCCAGACCAACCGGGCCCCTCATGACATGGCGTCAATCCACACGAGGTTCTGGACAAATACATCTTCGAAGGACATTGGATGACCCATTCCATGCCCGAGGAGCATCAAACACAATGGCATCAGGACGTTCGGAATTTCCTACAACAAGCCTCCACAGACCTCGTGATCATAGAAGACAACGAGCTTCAGGAAGGTGAACACTACCAACAAGAAATCCCAAGGCTACCAGAGCTAATCGCGCAACAAGCGGCTTCCCCCACAAGACTAACGCCAGGGACCATTCGGATCGACACGCCGTGGGAGAACATCCGGATAGAAATCCCCTTCCTTGAAGAAATTCGTGAAAACATTTGGAGGTCACCGGAGAGAGTTAAGAAGCCGAACGAGTTCGAGCTGAGAGGGATCTCTCACTGGGATCAGCAGAAGAGGATGACCTACCTCAGGATGCTGACCAAACTTGGACCTGATGTAAGGCTGGGGATGACTAAAGAACAAGTCAAGAGCCACTATAAGAGTTTCTCCCCAATATGCCAACTACTCAGCGTATACTGTGCAAAAGGAGGACTTCCAACACCTCACTACACCATCGAGCGAGTAATAGAAGTCGAGAAGAGCTAAGCGAGAGCGACCGACCGTACATCCCTACTGATAAGGTATACCATCTCTATCAACTGTACATGGAGAAGTACAAAGGTCCTCAAGGCTTCATCAAGAAAGGACTCGAGGGACTCTACCGGTTCATGATGCGCCAAGTCAAGTACTTCGCCGCACACAACATTCAGATGGCTCTAGAGAGCAACATGAAGAAGGTTAACATGACCGCTCCGCTCAACAAAGGACCTGGGATCGAATGGCTTCCCAATAATCAGGTGCACATCAGCTCTGTCCTAGGCATCACCTACCACAATCCAATAGCCACGAAGAATAGGTTGATGCTGAAGACTGAGATTCATAAGTTTTGTGATGGGACGCTCAACGTCGTCAGGCAACACATCGGGCAAAGGTTGGAAAAAATCAATAGAGATACGATGTTGATGATCCACATGTTCTTTAGAGAACAGCCGCTCCTAATGGAACTACTTGAAGATATCGAGGAGCGACTGGACCGAGGAACACGCTCAGGAACTTTGAGCATGCGCTGGGCTTGCGCAGATCATACTATGCCCGACGAGGACAAACAGCGCGAAGATGCAATCAAGCACAAAGGGGAGATTGTACAGTATACATTTTAATTGTGCTTGATTTCATTAGTTGTCCTTGTAATTAGGGGCTTTATTTGTATTATTCCATAGATAAGGACTAGTTAGATATTTATACCAAGTTTGTTTGGTATAAATACTTGTACACACATTATGCTTAATAGAGAAAGTTTTGGAAATTGATCCGAAAGGCTTGCAATTCAATTCCTAGAGAGAGAAACAATAGTAACTTTCTCACTCTACTCGAATTCTCTCTCTTGTTCTTCATTTGAGTTTTTCGATCGAATCTTAATGTCAATCATTATCATCGACTTACTTAGAATTCATGCCTAGGATCATAGAGTTGTTAATCGTATGACCTAACATACGTTCTGGTCATAGTTGATGATTACTCTCGCTACACATGGACGAAGTTCCTCCGAACTAAAGATGAGATAGGGGACTTGATAATTAATTTTGTGCACACTACTCAGAATTTGCTGCAACATACCATCCAAGTCATCAGAACGGACAACGGCACTGAGTTTAAGAACAAGTACCTCAGTGAATTTTATCAAAAACTTGGAAGTAGTCAGCAATTCACAGCCGCCAAGACTCCTCAATAGAACGGCGTCGTTGAAAGAAAGAAGCGAACTTTAGTGAAAGCCACGCGCACGATGCTGATTTATTCTGGCCTCCCACACTTTTTTGTCACTAAAATAAAGGAAAAATAGGAGTACAGATAAGCGTGTATGATATCGCTCATGACGCACTGTTAGGATATTTAATTGTTGTGTCAATAGTTTAAGTCTTGAGACTTATTATGTAATTATCTTTAGCTTGGGCTTAGGACTAGATTGTAATTATTTTATTATTAGTGATTGGGCCTTAATATACCTAGGGTTAATGTGGTATATAAGGTTTTACCAACTCACTTTGAAAGGTAATCAAAGATCAAAAAGCTAAAATTCGTTTTCACACACTACACACACTACAAGGTGAGAAATTCTCCCTTTTCATTCCATCTAGCTTCTTTGATTCCTTGTTTGGTGCATTTCGGGACCAACAAGTGGTATCAGAGCAAACGTGGATCGATCTTCGTTGATTTGAATCCAGTTTCGTTCGATTCCAAACAAGATCAAAGGTGTTTTTAAGCAAAAATAGGTTTCGGCATTTTGAGCTTGTTTTGGGGTTTGATACTTCGTTTTTGTGTTTAAAACCCTTCCCCAGATCAAGTCTATGCCTAAAATGTTTTTAGAACACTTTTGGATCAGTTTTAACGAGTTTTGAGCAAGATTTAAGCAAAAGTTTTCCAGAAAAAGCTAGTTCGGCCATTCTCTGTTTTTGGTCGATTTGACCTATTTCTTGTTGGTTTTAGCTCACAAATCGGTCGATTATGTGTTTAGGGAAGAATTTCTGAAGTTTAGGATCAAGTTTGAGCGATTTTGGTTGAGATTTGAGCGAGAACGAGACGATTCTCTGGCAAAACGCATGAAGGCAATGGAACAGTACATCGATGTTCTTGGCCGCGAAAGTTCTTGCTGAATCGTTCTAGACCGCGAAAATTTCTTGACCGCGAAATTTTATCCCGAGAATTTCCAAAAACGCGAAACTCTCCCTTTAACTGCACTTATTCGTAACTGCCTAGTTTCACAGTCCGAGAAAGTTTTAATCCGCGAATTTGTATTAGGCCAAATTTTGTGTTCTCAACTTTATACTCTATAAAATCCGAGAATTTCCAAAACCGCGAAAATTTCTCTAAGATCCAATCTTTCTCAAGTTCATACTCTTTAAAATCAGAAATTTTATACCCGAGAAAGTCTATTCCACGAATTTTTTTTCTGAGCCGCGAAATTTTCAAAAATCTGAGAAATTCTACTAAGTCGAGATTTTAACGGCCGAGAATTTTTTACAAACTCCATATACTAGAAAGCTCATCCCGCGAATCTTTCTAGGCCGCGAATTTTTTTTCAGCCGAGAACTTTCTGACAATTTTTCCATACGAGAAAGTTTTCTCAAGTCCGCGAAAGTTTTGAACTCAGTGAAGATTTTACATCCGAGAAACTTTTTTAAGGCCGAGAAATTTTTTTTTGTCATGAAAATCCTTACCTCCGAGAAAGTTTTCTAAGCCGAAATTTTTGAAATTTTACATCTGAGAATTCCTTTTCTTTAACTAAGAAAGTTTTGAAATTCACGAAAGTTTTCAATCCGAGAAATTTTCAACGCCGAGAAAATTTATCTCATCTGAGAAAGTTGTTTCTTTTCTTCTTTCAAATCCGAGAAATTTTCGAGAATTTTTTTTTTTCAGAATTTCGCTTTAAAACTCTCAAACACCGAAATTTCTCAACACCCAATTTCTCAGATAACACTTCATTCATCACGTCTCCTCGAGCTGCGAAATTTTTTTTTTTCACGATAAATTCGTCTTGGGCTAAACTTTTCTCAAAATTTTTTAAGATTTGATCCTTACACTTTAGTACTATCTCCCTAAACCACATTTGAGATAAATTTGTTTTTGCTTTCCAAGTCTCAATTTAAATCTCTAGAACTTCTCCCAATTTCAAGATGTATTTCTCTTTCATACATTATCGACCATCACACACGCTCACTTAGTTCTAAGAAATTCTTTAAACAATTTTATTCTCAAAACTCTACTTATTAAACTCGTATCTCTCATATCGTTCGTTACTAACTTTCTTATCTACGCAAGATCAAAAACCACGGACGATTCGACTGCACCAACCATGTCTACCACGAACGACATCTCCATAGTGGGCTCCGACACCAGACCTCCGATGCTGCGACAAGGCGACTACAGCATATGGACAAACCGCTTCCTCACGTTCATCAGGAACAAAGGCGCACCACTCTCTCAATACCTTTTGGACTCCATCTTCAATGGTCCAGCACAGTTCTGGACAATCGTCCCTGCACAGCCAAATGCAAATCCTCCCATGGATGAACGCCGCACTCCTAGAGGTCCCATCAATGAGGATGAACTGGCTCGCGAACAGGCCGACGAGACTGCCAAAGGATACCTCTTCCAGGCTTTAGGAAACGAGGTCTATGGTCACGTTGAGTGCTGCACAACTGCCAAGGAAATATGGGATGAACTTGCAGAAATTATGGCAGGCACAACCGAAAGTGCTCAGGGGAGGAAATCAGCGTGTCTCTCACAGTACGAACACTTTCAGGCCTATGAAGGAGAGGAACTACGTGACACATACCTCCGATACTTGAAGGTCATCAATGAACTCAAGAAAGCCAGGATCTCGAGGGACAAATTCGATATCAACAACCGCTTCCTTGGTAGCCTCAAACCACATTGGGGCAATGCAATCGTGATGATGATTCAAAGTAAGGACCTCTCCAACACTTCCATCCATGCTCTTTATGACAGTCTGTCTGCCTATGCTCCTTACGTGCAACCTCAGTCCACCAACACTCGAGTCGACCCACTGGCACTCCTCTCGAACAAAACCAATGAACGATCGTCCATCACTAAGGCCAAACAGAACAAAGGGAAGCTGCCAGCTGTAGTTTCTGACACCTCTTCAGGATCCGAAGCCGATTCAGAATCCGATGAAGATGTTCGTGACATTCTCAAGCAACTGGCAATGCTCACTAAGCTGGTCTCAAAGAAGATCGGGAAAAATCCTCATCCTCCTCCAATCGCCAAAGAACCTATAGCGGCACCAAAAGGATGACTCCCACGGAGGACACTAAGCCAACAAAGAAAGCAGAGGACTCCGCACCTCAAAAGTCTGTGAAGTGCTTTCGGTGTGGTAAGCCAGGCCACTTTGCCAAAGAATGCCACGCCCCACGCGTGAAGGACTCCGGGTACTATGACCGAAAGGCCAGAATTACCCGCAAGATGGAAAGTGGGAAAGCCCTACTCACTGAAGAAGCTGAATGGGTGAATGACACCTCAGAAGACGAGGAGCCTAAGGATGAAGATTGCTGCATGGCAAGGCTGGTCGAACATGACGAGGACGAGGAGATGGGTCACACCGGTGAAAACACAGCTAATACTCCTACCAACGCTGAGTCTGAGGTACGAATCTCACACCTTGATGATGTGTTTACTCACCGACACGCCATTAAGAAACCCACCGTAGACGCTAGGGATTATGATGAACTTAAGCTAAAATTTGAAAACAACTATGCCTTACTTAGTCTAAAAATAGAAGAACTTGCACGTGCAAACGAACGTCTAATGGCCTCTGAAGCTTTAGTCAAACGTCTGCAAAGCAAGAACAAACAAAGTGAGACTAAGGTTAAGGAAACTACACTAGCCATGAGTTCATGTGAAACTTCTCGCCTCCTGACGGCCTCCCAATATGAACTGCTTACAAAGGAAAGAGTAAGACTATACCACAAGGTAAAAGAACTTGAAGAGCAACTTCACCTTAGAAACGAAAACTCACGCATTTTATGCCTGTTGAACCAACCAGTGGAAACAGAATTCTACAACGCACGGGGGGGGATCGGACTGTCTAGCAATTGCAATCCAACACCGCTAACAGTTAAAAGATACAACATGTGCAACACTGCATTCTTGCAAACAAAAAATGGTGCTCCCCCGCAGCTTAAGCCATTTGTGAGATCATCCTCCGCTGCCATCTCAGAAGAAACAAGAGAACAGAACATTCATTGGGCAGAAATCGCGTATGACTACACAGAGTTGAACAATAGAGATAAGGCTAAGGTATCCTCACTCTCGGAGGATGTCGAAAACTTACTCCCAAACAAAGAACAGGAAGCTGCTTTTCAAGATGAGCTCTCTCGCACTTACATCCCAAAGAAACTACTACTCATAGCAGAACTAGAACGACAACTAGAAGTAGAAAGGAAGGCCTTTGCAAAAGAGCGAGATGAGCTACTTAGCAAAATCTACACACTAGAAAAATTTCCCAATACGAACTGCTCCACATCGAGTCAAGTACCCGATTCTCAAACATGTAAATGTAAGAGGACGGCGAAAATGACTCCTGAAGCTGACATATGTTCTAACACTAACTCTAGTATTCTTATGGATACAGGGAATGTGAGTTCGACGTCTCTGGAGGGCAGTACGTATCAGACAAAGGCGAATCCACTCTTCAATGACAAGAAGAAAAAACCATCCTATATTTATTCTTCCTCTCTATGTACGGAATCCCAATGTCCTAAGGTCGTAGACAATTATGTTGCCAAAACTCATCTCTCTTTTGCCAAGCTTATGTCTATGTGCTGCTGCAATGAATTTGTTCTTCCACGCTTCCATGAATACGAAACACATGAACACGCAACACTCCGACCACGCAAGCGAAGTTCATCTACTACGTCCTTGAATTCGCCCATCTCGCCTAAACCGAAGGTTAAGCGAAAACGCCTCTCGCCGTCAAACGCAAACTCACCTACTACTCGCAAACCAAAGGCGACCAAAACCGAAGCGCGAAAACAACAACCACATTTCACACACCATTTCATGTATAAGGCACCATACATGCAAGCACAAGTTAGGAAAATATGGGTTAGAAAAACCATAATCCCGCCTAATCAAACAAAGGACAAAGGGAAAGCTAAATTAGAATCGACGCAATCTGATTTAGAAACCACATTTCCCTTTAAGCGCTTGAAAACTTTACTTGTATCACAAAAAGCCCCGTCCGAATACGGGGATCCAACGTTTGCTGATAATTGCAGGTCTGTCATGTGTGGTATCTAGACTCGGGTTGCTCCACACACATGACAGGGAATATGGAGCTGTTGAGCAACTTCTCCGAGCGCTATCTCGGAAGGGTCTCCTTCGGAAACGGCCAAATGGCGCCAATTCTAGGAACTGGCGATCTCGTGCACGATAAACTGACAATCAAGGGCATCTCCTATGTCGAGGGTTTGAGCTACAATCTCTTCAGCATTGGTCGATTCTGCGACAAAGGATACAAGGTTCTCTTCGAATCTGACATCTGCAGCATTATGAATGCCTCAGGACAATCTCTTCTTTCTAGAACGCGCACGTCTCACCTTTACGTGCTCAACCTCACGACCTCTCGACCAGTATGCCTTCTCTCTCGAGCCGCACCCAAGTTGAACGATTTGTGGCACCGTCGTCTTTCACATCTCAACTTCAAGACCATCAACAAACTGCGTCAGAATAAACTCGTCAACGGTCTACCCCAACTGACATATCATAAGGAACACCTCTGCACTGCATGCGAATTGGGGAAGATGAAGCGATCGTCTCATGTCTCTAAGGAAACACCGTCCTCTAAGCTCATCCTCGAGCTCATACACATGGATCTATGTGGACCAATGCCTACGGCCACACTCGGAGGAAGACGGTATATTCTTGTAATTGTAGACGATTTTTCACGCTACACGTGGACGAAACTCATACGTACAAAGGATGAAGTTCCTGATATAATCATCGAGTTTGTTGTTGCGTCCCAAACTCTTTATCAACAGAAGGTTCGGATTATCAGAACAGACAACGGAACTGAGTTTAAGAACAAGAAGCTCAGTGATTTCTATGCCACTCAGGGAATCACTCAGCAGTTCTCAGCTGTGAAGACACCTGAACAGAATGGTGTCGTTGAGCGCAAGAACAGGACACTAGTTGAAGCTGCCAGGACTCTTCTCATCCAATCCGGACTTCCTCATTCTCTTTGGGGCGAAGCTATTCAAACGGCTTGCTACACACAGAACCGGGCTTCCATCCACAAAAGATTCAACCGCACCCCATACGAAATGCTGAATAACCGTCGTATCCCCGATATATCTTATCTAAGGATCTTCGGTTGCCGATGTTTTGTGGCCAATGATCGCCAACATCTTGGGAAGCTTGATCCAAAAGCACTTGAAGGCATCTTTGTTGGATATTCACTAAATTCAAAGGCATACAGAGTCTATCTTAAGGAGAAACGGTCAGTAATAGAAAGCACGAATGTCTCTTTTGACGAAAGCGAAGGCGATCTCATAGCTTCTGGGCATATCAGTCCAGAACCAGGTCTTCTACAGACGTTGACAAAAGGTCAATCTTCAATGGCGGGAACGTCCTCATCTGAGGGCAATTATGGCGAACTGGATCTCGATCTGCTCTTCGAGTACTTCTACCCAGTTCACAAGACTCCCGTCGCCACCACTCAACCTACCGCTGCACCCACTCCACATACACCACCAGCTACCGGCAATAACGTCGTCCCTCCAAACCTGGATGCTCTCAATCCCAATGAAGACGACATATTACCCAACCCCGGGAATATTGCTGATTCAGATGCAGAACCCTCTCAATTCAATACGATTGAGATCTCTTCTTCAGACACCGGGACCCAATCTAATGAGCTTCAAGTAGACACTAATGCGGCCAGCTCCTCACAAACCAACGTGCCACTTTGGGCTCGCTCTCACCCTACCGATCAGATTATTGGGGATCCCTCATCCGGTGTTTCAACACGTTCGGCTACGATGAATGAAAGCTTGTTTGCTTGCTATCTCAGTCAAGTCGAACCATCACGAGTAGCTGAAGCTCTCAACGATCCTGATTGGCTGATTGCAATGCAGGAAGAAATAAATCAGTTTGAACGTTTGCAGGTTTGGGAACTCGTACCACGACCTCACGATAGATCCATTATCGGCACAAAATGGATCTTTAAGAACAAAAAGGATGAAGATGGTGTTGTTATTCGAAATAAAGCAAGACTTGTGGCTAAGGGGTACAATCAACAAGAAGGCATCGACTACGATGAAACTTTCGCCCCAGTTGCCAGGATTGAAGCCATACGAATGTTCCTTGCTTTTGCTGCTCACAAGAACTTCAAAGTCTACCAAATGGACGTGAAGACTGCATTTCTGAATGGATTTCTCAAAGAAGAAGTGTACGTTGATCAACCTGAAGGGTTCTTGAGCGAAGAGTTTCCTCATCACGTTTATCGACTCTACAAGGCCCTCTACGGACTAAAACAGGCTCCCCGAGCTTGGTATGACGTCCTTTCAGATTTCCTTGTTCAGTCTGGATTCAAGAAAGGATCTCTGGATACAACTCTCTTCACTAAGCGGAGTGGCCCGGACATCATGATTGTACAAATTTATGTCGATGACATCATTTTTGGATCGACTGAACCTCAACTGTGCGAAGAGTTCGCAGAATTGATGAAAGAGAAATTTGAAATGAGTATGATGGGTGAACTAAATTTCTTTCTTGGTCTTCAAGTAAAGCAACTCCCCAACGGAATCTTCATCAATCAGTCCAAATACATCCATGACATCCTCGAGAAGTATGGAATGAAGGATGCTAAGACTGCTGCTACACCTATGTCACCCTCTGGCCGACCCGACGCAGACCCATCTGGTGTTCCCGTTGACCAAACCGTCTATCGAGGGATAATAGGCTCTCTTCTGTACCTCACTGCTAGTCGACCGGATATCGTTCTCTCGACAGGAATTTGCGCTCGTTTTCAGGCAACACCAAAGGAATCCCACCTCACTGCTGTCAAAAGGATTCTCCGCTATCTCAAAGGAACACCCAATCTGGGCTTGTGGTACCCCACTCTATCGGACTTCAAACTGGCTGGATTCTCTGACTCGGATTATGCAGGATGCAAGATGGACAGAAAAAGCACCTCTGGAGCTGCACACTTCTTGGGCGGTAAACTCGTAAGTTGGTCGTCTCGAAAACAAAACTGTGTCTCAACTTCGTCGACGGAGGCAGAATATGTCGCCGCCGCTAGTTGCTGTTCACAGCTTTTGTGGATGAGAACCCAACTACGAGATTTTAATATTCACGTTGATAAAATTCCCATTTATTGTGACTCAAAAAGTGCTATTGCGATGACGAGTAATCCGGTACATCACTCTAGAACAAAACACATAGATATTCGTCACCACTTCATCAAAGAACATGTAGAACAAGGGACAATTGAATTGCACTACGTCACAACCGAAGATCAATTGGCCGACATTTTCACAAAACCGTTGGATGTCAAACGATTCCAACACCTAGTGACTATGTTGGGCATGTTGAATATTCAGTTGTGATCAATCGTCTCTACTTGAACTTTGATTAAGTGTACATATTTCCTTTCCACTTCACTACATTTTCTATGTGTCGTCTGGATTATGTCTTTTGAGGGGGAGTTTTTTTCAATTAAGGGGGAGCGTCTGATATTTCATTATTTATTTAAAACGAGAATTTTTCAATTAAGGGGAGCGTCTGATATTTCATTATTTAAAACGGGGAGTTTTGCGATTAAGGGGGAGCTTCTTATTTTTATTATTTAAAAAAAAAAAAAAAAATGGGGTTGAAATTTTAAAAGTTTGGTCAAACTGTGTCAAAATCGAACCAATTAAAATATTTTGGGTTGAATTTCTAATTTCTGGTCAAAAAGGGTCAAAATTGGGTCCAAGACCGCGAAATTCAGCTAACTTAAGGTTTTGACCAAGCCCGCGAATTTTCGGCCCATTTACTCAAAAATTCGCATATACAGTCTCTCCAATCGTAAAACCCTAAAACCCTTAACAGTTCTCTCATTATCCTAAAGATCCCGAGAAAATTTAAAAATTTCGCAACCTCTCTCTCAAAAAATTCGCAATCCCTCTGTCAAAAATTCGCAACACCTCACATCCTCGTCTTCGTCAAATCTGCATTCAAATTTCATTTCCTGCTAACTCCATCATCGCAAATCAGTTTTTCGGTATGAATGCGTCTTAAATAACCCAATTTCTGTTCGATTTTACCGTGTTTGACCCATATTATTAAAACTGCTAAGCTACGGTTTATATTTTTCTCGGCTCTGAATCGCATGTATGCTAGGTTCTCCTTGTTTAATATCCCCAAATACGCATTACCCATTCAATTACGAATCGATTGAGCCCAGATTACAGCATTTTGGTTAAGATTTGAGTAGGTCTAGGGGTAAAATTTATTACGTCGCTTCGCTGCTTTCAACTATGTTCTTCACCGCGAAATTTTCTCAGATAAAGTGCTTTAAATTGTTAAATTTTCGCTGCTACAGTATCATAAGCCCCGCGAATTTTTTTTTTCACCGAGAAACTTTCTCAGAAAAATTGCTTTAAATGATAAAATTCGCTGCTACAGTGAGATGAGCTCCGCGAAATTTTCAACTTACCCGAGAAAATACTTGCACTACTGTAAGTGTTGCCCCGCGAAATTTTTTTCACTACAGTGAGTGTAGCCCGCGAAATTTTTAATATACCTGAGAAAAATTCTGCACTACAGTGAGTGTAGCCCCGCGAAATTTTATCTGAGAAACTTTCGTATGAGAATTTACATATCTTAAAATTTCGCTGCTACAGCACGTGAAGTCCCACGAAAACTTCATATACTTCACTCCATTATCCAGATTTTCGCATCGTTTCTTTTTTCTCGCATCTACAGTGCACTGAAAATTTTCTCAATCCACAAGTTTTTTTTAACCGCGAAAATCTCATACATTCGCATCTACAGTGAACAAAAAATTTCTCAAATCCACAAAGACTTTTCAATCCGCGAAATTTTCATTATATGCCGAATGCGAAATTTTGAAACATGAGAAAACTATCATTAAGTGCGAGATTTTTGAAATTCTGAAATTGTGGCTAAGTGCGAAATGTTGAAACTTGAGAAATTTTTTTAACGTGTGAGAGTTTTGTGACTGAGTGCAAAATTTCTTGAACCTTGAGAAAATTTCTATATCTGATAAGTTGCGATTTTTTTTTTCTCTCATCATATGCGAAAATTTGCACAACTTGCGAGATTCCACCACTTGCGAAAATCCTTCCATACTTGCGAAAAATCTCCTTAAATGCGAAAATTTTCTCTTTATGCGACAATTTTCTCGGCAAAATTTCTCTAAGTACTGAATACGAAATTTCTATGCTATATGCGAAAATATTCCATGCATCAGATATTTTATACAACATGCGAAAATATCCTCGACATTTCTACGTGTCATAATCTGCGAAAATTCTTCCATTACATGAGCAATTTTACATGTCGTGTGAAATTTTTTTTCTCTCGATATGACTATGTGTTATACTTAGCAAATTTTTCCATGTCCCATACACATCTTCATATCTGAAAATTTCCTAAGTGTTGAAAAATTTCGTTTAAATGCCTAAAATTGTCGAAACTCGCTACTGCATCATTTTCGCGAACTAACCTATACTAACCGTGCTCCAATTTCTGTTAAGCACAGAAATGACGGACAAAGACCAAAGTACACTCGAGGCACTTGAGCAGGCTGCAATCCAAAGAGAGGTCACTCGCATCGAACTCCATGCGCGTACCTATGTCCCACCACCGGAGGAGATTTTTTCCCTAAGTCAATGGGCGGCCCTGGTACCCAACAATTTCAAGGTGGACTTGGACAGTTTTCGGTGCGATGCCCCTGTAATTATAGAGATTCTCAAAGGACACCCACTTCGCCACGCCCTCACTCATGGCGAACCAGAAGCTCAGGTGTACCTTCAACAATTCTGGCATACGCTACAAATAGCTGGACCACTACGTCTTGCCAAGATCCTATCCGCTCAAATCGATCAAGAAACCGTCGTCCTCACTCCCAGAATACTCCAAGAAGTTCTTCAACTCCCGGTCTACTCACCATACGATCCACCACCCACTCACGACCAACTCATTGAAGACATCGACAGACTGGGCTATCAACCAGATGCCAAGAAGAAGAAAGGCCCACTTGTCCTCAGTGAAGTCACAACCCGCAACCTACCACAACCCTGGCGGACACTGTACCTGCTGGTGAACAAGTGCATGTCTGGAAAGCATGCTGGTCAGGATCGCGGCAACATTCAAATCCTCACAATCATGACCGGCATCGCTCACAACCGCAAGTACAACTACGCCGACCTCATCTGGGTGGACCTAGTCTCAATGATCCAGAGACGTGACCGGGAAATCGCCAAGGGAGTCACGAACCGGTTCGTCCCGTACATGCGATGGCTCCCAGCTCTAATAAAGCACTTCCGCCTACACTCAACCAACATCCGCATCCGTCCGGCAGCAGAACATTTTCAGATACCAACTGTCGAGAAGTTCGCCAAGAAGAACACACCGGCGAAGGATCGACACGCAATGGTGATCCCGGACGACGTACTCGCCTACGCCGACCCAACCAACCCACACGTCCAAGAATACCGGGCCACAACCGCCGCGTTCCGCGAGAGCCCCCGACCCCTCTCCATTGTCCCTATGGCGCAGATCAACCCCACTGCTCCTATCCCCGGGACCAGCCACACCCCTCCCACCACCTCCAAAAAGTCTTCTGGTCGCGCCGCATCCTCCTCCACCCGCGTTCCGAAAAAACGGTCGCGTGAGGATGACGTAAGCCGCCCCACGGAGCGTAGATCGAAACAAAAACACGATCGACCTCCTCCGCCACAAATAAGCCGAGCCGAACCAATAGGTACAGGAGGTGATGTGTTCACCTCCCGAGTAGAAGTCGTGGCATCTGGCTCAACCACGCAAACAACCCCACCAACCCACTTATCTTCCTCTCTACAGGAAGGTATTTTATTCCACGAGGAGCCACGTATACCATCGACATCCCACTTGGAGATGATCGATGTTGAAACAAGCAGTCCCTCGCCTCAGACTGCATCCTTTTCATGCACATCGAGTCTAGTGCCCTCACTCCCCATAATTCCTTCCGTTCCTAGGACACATACACCTCTTACCGCACCACAGAGTCTTCGTGACTCTGTCAGAACGCTCGGTGATGTCTCTGTGACTGAGAGCGGAAGACCTAGCACGGCCAACATCACAACAACCGTGAGTCTAGGCCATCATTCGATTGAGTCTGTCTCATCGATGATGCTAACGGGAAGTCTGAGTGACCCCGTCTTTTCCAGTCCCGTGCAAACGGGCGGCCGATCGGCGATATTCACCGAGTCGGTGTCAGTTGGAGTTCTTCGTGACTCCAACTTGTTAGATTTACCCCACTTCGTCACCGAGACCGCGTTAGAGACGCGTCTTCAAGAGTTTGCAAAGACTCTTGAGGCGTCAATTTTAGATAAAGTCTACGCGCGTCTCGAAGCGTCCACCGTCGACAAAGGCAAAGGTGTGGCCCCGGAGACGCCACCACCCATGCAACACACGGACGCCGATGATCTTCTCTCCTCCATCTCTGCCAAGGAACTATTCTACATCCTCAGAGCAAGATTCGAGTCCATGACAGAACTCGACGAGGAGGAACAGCAGATGAAGAAGATCATGACCCAACCACTGTCTTGCCGCACTCAAGGCGAGACTAGCAGGACCAGACGCGACGATCAAGATGATGATCAAGATCGCCGCGAGGGGGAGAATAGGCAGCTGAGCTCACAAGGATTCATGCAATCGACGCCGCCCTCCTCCTCTGGACCTGAAACGACGTCCGCACCAGAAACCTCACAACCCACTAGCCAAAAATCCCACCCTGTTCACCCTGAGTCACTAGCCAAATCACCCTCACCACCACCCACTACCGTCTCCGAAGCTCTAATCGTCACATCGACGTTAGAGACCACCTCAACATCATCTCCACCCACCACCTCGGAGCCTCTAGCTGTCACATCGACGCTAGAGGCCACCACCACATCTACGCCGCCCGTCACCCAAATCATCCTTGCCAAAACCATCACCTCAACCGAACCACCTGAATCTCCACCACAACCATCCCCACAATCCACAAACTCCTTCGAAGCAACACCCTCGCCATCACATAGCCACACCCCTCCCGACATCGACCCCAACCTGGCTGTCGAGGACGTCTACTGCGCACAAAATGAGATTGAGGCCTACATCTTCAACGATGAATGGCTGTACACCCCCGCCGACGCAGTAGCAGCCAGGAAGTTGGTGGAAAACGCTCGACGTCTGCTAAAGGAAGCCTCGCTCACGCTGATCAACACCGCAGACGACGAGAACGGAGAGGAGTACGACGCGGAACCGGCCGAGCTCGACAACATCCTTCAGTACCAAGCGCAGCAAACTGAGGCTCCTGCTGCTCAAACAGATGTGCCCACGGTGGATATACCGGAAGCACCGTGGGAAAATAAAAAGATCACCGCACCATTTCAGGAAGAGATCAGGAAGAGGATCTGGCGGCGCAAGGAAAAGATCGTTACCACCTTCGACGAGTATGAGCTGATGAACATCCAAAGTTGGAGCGAGAGAAAGAAGCAACTCTATCGATGGAGTCTTCTGTGCCACAAATGCACAGATAGGACGCTGTCCGACGAGGAAAACATCACTCAGGAAATGAATCGGGCCCCCATCTGCAAAGTCACTGACCTCCGCCACGAGTCGAAAGGACCTGTCCACTACCCAGTCTTCACAGTAATGAGGCAGGATGAGAGCTACAGTGAAGTCAGTGAGGCGGACTTCAAATTTCTGCGCCTGGGTGACCTATACAGCATGCTGGAATCCCTGAAGCAGTTCAGACTCGTCCCCAGAAGCTCTGGACATCTCGTACGTGCTGAACCGGTCACCATGGGATATGTGGCCATCAAGCGCCACATGCTCCGACAGGTCAGATTCTACGCCACCCACGATCTGCAGATGGCGGTGGAACATAATCTCAAGAAGGTGAACTTGACGCGCCCATCTTTCAAGAATGCAGACGACTATCGAGAGGGCGATGTGATCGACGGAGATGATCCGGCGGTCGCCTACTCGAACTACAAAGGAAAGATGAGGCTCCTGCGCTGCTCCGAGGTGGCAAAATTCTCAGATGGGACGCTCACAATCATCCAAGACAAACTCATGAGAATTTGCCGCATCCTTTCGGAAGAAGATCCCCTCTGCCGATCCAAGTTCGCGAAGCTCATTGACGCTATTGCTGACAGAATGGTTCTTCGAAGGAATCTCCGCGCCTTCGAGTTCAAGCTAGGGCTTCGCGAAACACTCACACGCTAATCCACCATCCGAACGCCCAAGATTCAAGACTCCCAACAATTGACACAAAGGGGGAGATTGTTAGGATATTTAATTGTTGTGTCAATAGTTTAAGTCTTGAGACTTATTATGTAATTATCTTTAGCTTGGGCTTAGGACTAGATTGTAATTATTTTATTATTAGTGATTGGGCCTTAATATACCTAGGGTTAAAGTGGTATATAAGGTTTTACCAACTCACTTTGAAAGGTAATCAAAGATCAAAAAGCTAAAATTCGTTTTCACACACTACACACACTACAAGGTGAGAAATTCTCCCTTTTCATTCCATCTAGCTTCTTTGATTCCTTGTTTGGTGCATTTCGGGACCAACACGCACCAAGCGGTAATGTTCTACCGACCAGACAGCAGCTAAAAACTTGACAGCCCAAACAATCCACAAGGTCCCAACAAGACCAAAGCCAAGAAGAAAACAAAGCAAAACCACTACCAACAACAGGTCCCTGGCACCAGATGAAGTACCAACAGGGAGGACAGGCACAAGCCACAAACAGCGCCAGAGCACTAGGAGCAGAAGACAATATCCCATAGGATAGGCTTCGAGCGGAAAAGAGAAATGCAGTAAATGCATCCGCGGGGCTAGTCGGTTAAGGGCGTTTGCACGCCACCACCCGAGTTTCCCACATGAGACCAAAGCAACGGGTGGAGCGAGCGCCAGACCAAGATGATCCTCTCCTTCAACGAGCGCAGGCACGAGTACACACAGGACATGCCAAGGTGCTCCTGAGTTTCCCACATGAGACCAAAGCAACGGGTGGAGCGAGCGCCAGACCAAGATGATACTCTCCTTCAACGAGCGCAGGCGCCAGTACACGCAGGACAGGCCAAGGTGCTGCACCAACCGAAAACACACGAAAAAACACGACAAGGAGGAAAGAGGTCAGCAAAAAGAAAAGAGGAAATAGGTGAAAGTGGGAAAGGAGGACGTGAGAAGTGAAAAGAAGTGACCCGATCTCCTTGAGCTGCCGGTTGGGAGGGAAACGTCGACCATCGCGCCGCCACCAAGCTCGGGCCAGCCACACCACCCACAAGAAAACCACCGAAGAAAGCAGATTAATGATAGGAAAAAGAGTACCTACCAAGCGATATTCCAGATTCGTCGAAGGGCGCAGACTTGTAGCGCATACTTGGTGGAAAGGGTGGATAGTCAGAGACATAACAACGTCTCGATTTCAGTAATGATCTGAATGGGCTGGCGTTGTCGCCCCTCAAGCCATCTTCTATTTTGTTCCATCCACAAGTGGTACACCAGGGAGGATAAGGCATGTCAAGGACGTAGTTTCGCAAGATTATTGCCTCGCCAACATCGAGCCGCCCAGCGAATACCCTCAGACCAGTCTCTAACCGGCCAGCCGAACCTCAGTTTTTGTTGAAGTAAACACAGGCACCATCTGGAGAAGGGGCATTCAAAGAAGAAATGTCAAGTGGTCTCCACCTCAGGCGAGTCACAAAGTAAGCAAGAAGAACTGTCCGCTTTAGCGGCGATCCACGGTTTGTCCTTTGTCACCAGTCTGTCCAGAATCGCAAGCCAAAGCATGATCTCATGTATGGGGATGGCCAGCGGACCCCCAAAGAGCGTATACCAAGGAACCTTTGGGCACCTCTTAAGGATACTATCCCTGGCCGATGAGGTAGAGAATTTCCCATTTGAAGACGCCGTCCAACTAATCGCGTCCTCCTCGTGAGGTCTAACCTCGGGAAGCAAAGGCTCAATCTCCATGTATTCACAGAAGTCTGGGTGGGCCAGCGCCAACCATACTCATTAATAACTTCGCTGAGCTACGAGTCAAGAGGGAGTCCCATAATCATTGGTCCGCGAGGGAATCGATCAATCATAGGACCCAAGAGCAGCCACGGATCGGTCCATAGACGAATGGTGGCTCCATTACCAATGTTGAAAGTAATGAGTGGTCTGATATGATCGCGAAGTTTAAAAAGCTTGTTCCAACTCCACGACGTCCGTGTGGTAGGTCTGGTGGTCCAAAGCGACGTCTTATGAAGTCGTGTCTGCCGAATCCATGTGGCTCAGATAGATGAATCGTCTCTGCTGAGCAGAGTCCAGAGAAGCCGCATAAGAAGTGCCTTATTATCAGTTTCAATCGAGCATATCCCCAATCCACCTTCCGCCTTTGGGAGACAGACGTCGGCCCCCGCGACTTTAGTAGTGGTGCCTCTCCAAAGGAAAGTCCATAGTCGAGACTCGATATTCCTAACAATACCCTTGGGAAGAAGGAAAACGCCCGCCCAATACGCATGAGACAAGGATAGATTAGTCCACGAGCCCAAACGTCGATCAATGCTGCGAAGGAGCGGAGAGCAGTCAGCAATTGTGAGACACGACGCTATGAGAGGGACCCCAAGGTAGCCTATGGGGAGAGATCCGTGCGGGATCTCCATAACGGCCTGGATAGCACCCTTAAGTCGTTCAGCCCTACGGGCAACGAGCATTTCGCTCTTCTGAATATTGGCCCACAGACCAGAGAGCGTAGCAAACCGTTCAAGGCCATTCTTGAAAGTCATCACCAACTCGACATCCGCACGGGATCAAAGGAGAAGGTCATCCGCAAATGTCAGCATGAAGAGCAAGGAGGTGTCGCATTTCCAGTGGTAAAGGAAGAGGGTGTTGCGTCGAATCCCGTCGGCGATGACGCAATACAAGACCTCCTAAAGAGGCCTCCCACACTTTCTATCGGCTGAAGCAGTTAATACCGCCTATTTCACTCAAAACAGGAAAGTGGTTCACAAGCTCTTCGATAAGACTCCGTACGAAATAATAAACAAGCGACTACCCAATATTTCCTTTTTCAAGGTCTTCGGGTTCTGAGCTTCGTTGGGTATTCTTTAACTTCTAAGGCGTACAGAGTATACGTCAAGTCCAACCGCTCAATCAAGAAAGCTACAATGTCACTTTCTACGAAGTGGCAGAAATGGCTCCTGCACACCTCAGTTCAGGACCCGTGCCAAACCAGATGGTTTCTGAATACGACAGTTCAGAACGCGCATTCACTGGTGTGTTGGCACAAAACCAACAGAAGATGGCAACAACTCAGGACTCAATGTTAGAAGAAGCTCTGAGACTTGCGTTAGAGGAATTGGATTCTCTATCTCACCCGATTCTTCAAATGTCCCTACCTCACCCGATTCAGAATTACCAAAGATCACTGAAGAACCTACCATAGTCAATGAGGAAGTCTCATCAGAGTCGCTCAACCCAAGTGAAGAATCAGACATCCCTCAACCTTATGAACAACCTGAGATAATAGCGCATCCGGTTGATCAGATTATTAGTGATCATTCGAGTGGAGTACGGACACGTCATCCATGCAGTCTTTTCAGCTGCTTCTTAAGCCAAAATGATCCACCCAAGGTAGCAGACGCACTAAAGTACCCAGATTGGGTAATAGCAATGCAAGATGAGATCAACCAATTCGAGCGTCTTCAAGTGTGGACCTTAGTACTCCGTCCGCGTGGGAAAACCATTATCGGGATGAAATGGGTGTTTGAAAACAAGAATGAAGATGGGAAAGTGATCTGGAACAAAGCAGGGCTGGTTGCGAAGGGATACAATCAACAGGAAGGCATTGACTAAGAGACCTATGCTCCTATTGCCCGAATCGAAGCCATCCGCCTTTTCTTGGCTTATGCGGCTCACAAAGACTTCAAAGTCTACCAAATCGACGTTAAGACTGCCTTCCTCAATGGCGTGTTGAAGGAGGAAGTCTATGTCGCTCAGCTACAAGGCTTTGTTGATCAAGAACATCCCGATCACGTTTTTCGATTAGACAAAGTTCTCTACGGACTGAAAAAAGCCCCACGGGCTTGGTATGAGGTCCTGAACGATTTCCTCGTAAAATCCGGATTCATTCGAGGGACAATCGATACGACCCTCTTCATAAAATGGCAAGGAAAGGACTTGATGGTCGTCCAATCTTATGTAGACGACATCATCTTTCGATCAACAAATCCACGGCTATGCAAGAGATTTGGTGATTTGATGAAGAGCAAATTCGAAATGAATCACATGGGAGAGATGCAATTCTTCTTGGGACTCCAAGTAAGGCAGCTCGAAGATGTTTCATCAAGATTAGAGCAAGCCACTCTGCACTCCTATGTCAACAAGCTGCTGGTTGGATGCCGATTCCACTGGAAAATCGGTCGACATCACACTTTATCGCAGCATATCGGCTCTCTTCTCTATCTCACCTCAAGCCGCCCAGACATAATTTTTGGCACATGTCTATCCGCATGTTTCCAAGCCGGCCCCAAAGGACTCACATGCTCGCGGTTAAGCGGATTCTTCGCTACCTAAAGGGCACCACGACCTTAGGTTTATGGTACCCTAAAGGCACAAATTTTGAATTCATTGGTTATACTGACGCTGATTGTGCAGGTTGCCAAATGGATAGGAAAAGCACATCCGGTGGCGCTCAACCCAAATGGGTTCCTAAATCTCCACCTAGGATGACAAAAGTCGGAAAGGCCAAGTCACCCATAAAGGTCACACCCAAACCCACTTCTCCGAAAGTGGCTCGGGTTATCGAAACTCCCCCAAGTAATAATTTAGGAACTCTATCAGAACCAAAAAATTCTGCTAATCTGAGAGCACCCATGTTTAAATGGGTACCTAAAGCTCTCTAATCTGTTTTTGCAGATCCATCATGTGTGGTACCTTGACTTGGGTTGCTCGACACACATGAAGGGAAATAAAGAACTGGTGAGCAACTACAAATACCAGCCAAACGGCAAAGTCCGATTTGGGAACAACGATTCAGCCCCGATTCTAGGACTTCGGGATATCATTCTGAAGAATCTGATTTATAAAAGATGTCTCATACGTCGAAGGCCTCCGCCATAACTTGTTTACCATAGGCGAATTCTGTGACAAAGGCTTCCAGGTGGTCTTTCATGCTGACCGGTGCAGAATTTTGGATAGTCAGGACACAGAACTCCTCTATGGACTTCGGAAATCAAATATTTACAAGATTAACCTGACGTCCGTGCGGCCCTCGAGAGCTGTATCCCTCATATCTCAGATTGATTTACAGAGGAACAGCTTATGGCATCAACGACTGTCTTATCTGAATATGAAACCTCTCCAACGTCTTTCTACGAAAAAGTTGGTTCATGGTCTGCCAACTATACTACTACAAAGGGAGCATCAGTATTCGTCATGCCAATTAGCAAAAATGAAGCGAGCATCCCATCACATCAAGCAACTTGCGTCTACATCTCAACCACTAGAACTAATCCACATGGATCTCTGTGGGCCGATGCAGACTCACAGCATAAATGGAAGAAAGTACGTACTACTGATCGTCGATCTACTCTCGCTACACTTTGACAAAGTTCCTCCGAACCAAAGATGAGACCGGTGACTTGATTATTAATTTCGTGAACACCACTCAGAACTTGTTGTAGCAGACTATCCATGTCATTCGAACAGACAATGGCACTGAGTTCAAGAACAGACATGTCAGTGAATTTTATCAGAAAATTGGGATAAGTCAACAATTCTCAGCCGCAAAAACACCTCAACAAAATGGGGTCGTTGAAAGGGAAAATCGAACCATAGTGGAAGCAGCTCGGACAATGCTGATTCATTCCGGACTTCCACACTTTCTATGGGCTGAAGCAGTTAATACCGCCTGTTTTACTCAAAACAGGACGGTGGTTCACAAAAGGTTCAACAAGACTCCGTACGAGATTGTGAATAATAGAGTACCCAATATCTCTTTCCTTAAAGTGTTCGGGTGCAAGTGCTTTGTGGCGAACGACCGAGAGCAACGTGCCAAGTTCGACCCTAAAGCATTCGAAGTGACTTTCGTCGGGTATTCTTCAACCTCGAAAGCGTATCGAGTGTATATCAAGTCCAACCACACAATCAAAGAAAGCTACAACGTCACTTTCTATGAAGTGGCGAATATGGCTTCTGGTCAAGACAGTTCAGGACCCATGCTTAACCCGACGGCTCCTGCACACCTCAATTCAGGACCCGTATCCAACCAGATAGCTTCTGAATACAACTGTTCAGAACCTGTTTTCACTGGTGTGTTGGCACAAAACCAACAGAAGATGGCAACAACTTTGAAATCAACGTCAGAAGAAGCATTAAGACTCGCATTAGACGATCTGGACTCTCTTCGAGCCCGTATATCGGTCATACACACCTATAGTGGATTCAGAATTGACACAGAATTGCCGATGTACCTAGTACTTCTCACGTCACTACATCACCCGATTCAGAATTGCCACAGAATAACGAAGAATCTACAATGGTTACTGAGGAAGAATTATCAGAGATGATCGTTCCAAGTGCAGAAGTGGAATTTCCTCAAACAATTGAACAATCGGAAATCATTGGAAATCTAGAACCACAACTGGCTGACGTATCTTCCTCAGCCCTGCCGCATGAGCACAAGTGGACTAGTTCCCATCCGGTTGATCAAATAATTGGCAATCTTTCGAACGGAGTAAGGACACGTCATCAGCTCAATCTTTTCAGCTGCTTCTTAAGCCTAAATGAGCCTACTAAAGTAGCAGACGCACTACGAGACCCGGATTGGATAATTACGATGCAAGAAGAAATTCATCAATTCGAACGTCTTCAAGTGTGGACCATAGTACCCCGTCCACATGGGAAAACAATAATCGGAACCAAATGGGTATTCAAAAATAAGAAGAATGAAGATGGTGAAGTGATCCGGAACAAAGCAAGGCTAGTTGCGAAAGGCTACAATACATGAAGGCATCGACTACAACGAGACATATGCTCCTGTTGCCCGAATCGAAGCTATCCGCCTTCTCCTTGCTTATGCAGCTCACAAAGACTTCAAAGTCTATCAGATGGATGTTAAGACCGCCTTTCTCAGCGGCGTGTTAAAAGAAGAAGTCTATGTCGCTCAGCCGGAAGGCTTCGTTGATCAAGAAAATCCCGATAACGTCTATCGATTGGACAAAGCCCTGGACTAAAACAAGCCCCACGTGCTTGGTACGATGTCTTGAGTGATTTCCTCGTGAAGTCTAGATTCATACGAGGAACGATAGACACAACCCTCTTCATCAAATGGCAAGACAAAGATTTGATGGTCGTTCAAGTATACGTCGACGATATCGGATCAACAAATCCGCGGCTTTGCACGAAGTTTGGAGATCTTATGAAAAATAAGTTCGAGATGAGTCACATGGGAGAGATGCAGTTCTTCTTAGGACTACAAGTAAGGAAACTCGAAGATGTGATTTTCATCAGTCAGACAAAATACATCAAAGATATTCTGAAGAAATTCCATCAAGATCAGAGCAAGCCTCTTAGCACTCCGATATCACCAAGCTGCAAGTTGGATGCCGATCCCGCTGGAAAGCCGGTCGACATCACACTATATCGCAGTATCATTGGATCTCTTCTTTACCTCACTTCGAGCCGTCCATACATCATGTTTGCCACTTGCTTATGTGCCCGTTTTCAAGCCGATCCCAAAGAATCCCATATGCTCGCGGTCATAAGGGTTCTGTGTTACCTTAAGGGCACTTCTACCCTCGGACTATGGTATCCAAAGGGTACGAACTTCAATCTTATCGGCTATACTGACGCTGATTATGCAGGTTGCCAAATGGACAGGAAAAGCACGTCCGATGGCACTCAATTTCTAGGCGAAAAGCTGGTCTGCTGGTCATCCAAAAAGCAGAATTGTGTGTCAACTTCGACGGCCGAAGCGGAATACGTGGCAGCCGCCTGTTGTTGCTCCCAGATGATGTGGATGCGGACTCAGCATCGCTACTATGGGTATAATTTAAATAATATACCCATATATAGTGATAGTCAAAGTGCCATCGCTATTACTTGCAATCCTGTTCATCACTCACGCAAAAAACACATAGACATTAGATATCACTTTATCAAAGATCATGTAGAAAAATGCACCATAGATATGTATTTCGTGAACACGGAGTTCCAGCTAGCTGACATTTTCACCAAGGCATTGGATGAAAAACGATTTTAATTCCTTGTCGGAAAATTAGGCATGTTGAATCTTCCGTAATACGTGCTTTACCAGATCTTATGTGCTACAAAATGTTCTATGCTATGCGTTTTCTTTGCTTATATGTCTTATCTTGCGTGAATTTAATAAATAAATAAATAAAAATTTAATACATATAAAAACACTATACATATACCTATACTATAGGGGGATGAAGAAATTCTTTAGGATGCTTTGATCTAAAGTCACTTACAATTTTACCCCGACATGCGATCGATTTAATTGCTTAATTTTGTCAGTCTAAGTCGCATTTTGTGTCTAAAGGTCATTAGGTTGCTCCACTAGACACAAAGCCACTATACATACGAGAGGTCTCAAGCCTTGATCATTTCTTTCCTTGGATCTATTTCTCGAGTGAGTCACACATCAATTGCTTGTCTTAACTAGTGATACTTGGCTTCATACTCACATTGCCTCACATCGTTAGGAAAATGATAAGGGCGCTTAGGTTATTCCTCAATCGGCCTTATAAAATCTTTTTCCCTCTTACTCATTAGCCCTCAGTCATCCAATTTGAGCCTTCTCCGACGTCCTTTTCTTCCTTTGAATCCCATTCCCAGCCCTCAACCGTAATCTATACTCTTCCGATGGTTATTCAAACGAAAAAAGGAGGGGGAGAAAATAAGGAGGATGATAACAAAAGAAGGCATTGCTCAACGCGCAAAAATCAGACCAAAGGAACCTGCCTTCCGACTATCTCTTAGAAGGTGGCATGGATCCTGCTGTGAACTTCTCCAGCAATAATCTCGTACGCTCGTCAGAACGGCTGGAAAGAGGAGCTCCACGAAGTGAACTTCTCCAACGATAATCCGGTCTTATATCGGGAAACGAGAGCAGCCTGGGGGACGAATTCCATAACCGTGAACTTTTCCAAATAGATAATATCTGAAACCTCTCTAGGGATTAAGAGAAAAGGAGCACGGTATCGGCCCGTGAACTAACAAGAAGAACTTCGCCTACGATAATCTCCTATAGCCTCGTGGAGAAGCGGAGCTTCAGCTTGAGCATAGCATAAAAAGGGATAATTCGTGAAAGAAAAGGAAGGAATAAAGATCGATAAAAAAAGAGAAGACGCCGAAAAACAAAAGGAGGCGGACGTAGAAATGGAAGATGACGAGGAGATAAGCTCACTTTCCTCTAAATTCATTCCCTTCTAGGTCCTAGCCAAATTAAAATCCTTACAACCCTTTGATTCCAATCGACGGTCTCTCGCTTAGGTGAAATGATTAAAAATGCCCCGATCACAGGTAAATTGACTTAAAATTGCTTGTGTTGACTTGAGCGATATAAATATAAAAATCCCAAGTTAAAAATAATTGAGTACTAGAGCGAACCTAGTAAGAGTTGTCGAAATGGACCAGTCTATGAACTTAGGACTTTAGTTTGACGACATGGCTTGACGGCATTTTCTTCTTTAAAATGTCTCGTAAAATTAGGTGAGACGATTGATCAAAGCAAAATAATCTGACCCCATACTATAATAATAGTAATATGAAAAAAAATTAATTTCGCACATTTTGACATGAAATATCATATTTCATATGCGTTGAATTAACTAAATGCGAATTTATTTTATTCTCGCACATTTTAAATGTAATTTTCAATTGCATTGTCACTGAATTGTTTAAATGCGATAAGTTTTTTTTCTATTGCTCTTACCCTCACACAATACCTCTAGTACATGTTTTTGGGGACCATGTATATGTGCTTACTAGGCAAAATTGTGTGTTCTATGCTCGTGAATTGAAGAGATTTCATATGCTTGCATACTTAGTCAATTTTTGCATTATTTGAGGGGGAGCAAATATTAAATTCGTGCATTAGCTCCAAATATTCTTGACGTTTTTTGCTAAGCGTTTCAGATTCCTACAAACAAAATTACGGAGCAAGACGTCGACACTACAAGGAAAGGGGCTAGACGTTACTACACGGAAAATACAGGGAGTCAATTGCATTTATTTTACTTCTAAGGGGGAGCCTTACAATGTGATTTTACTGGAAATATGGGTTAATCTGAAAATTTTAGAAGTACTTACTATCGAGAAATTGGATATAAGAATTAATTTGCTATCATAAGTTTCTCGATCGTAAGACGGTGTTGGGAACAATTGTTGATTAACCGCGATAATTTGCGATCGAAAAATTTGAATTGAGAAGCAATTTTCGAATCAAAAATTTCTCGAGCGCAAATAGTAATGGGCCTGATCCATTTAATCGCAAAACGTCAAATCGCAAAAACCCAACATTGATCTGCAGCGAATTAATAAAATTTCACTTTTCTTGTCAGTCGAAAAACTTTTTCTCACGCAACCCTACTCACAAAAAGTCGCTCTCGCGAAAAACTTCCACAGACAGCTTAAATTTCTCAAAAATCTTTCGATTTTTAACACCAAACTGTCTGTTTAAGGTAGAAAAGAGATTCTTTTAACATTTGCGTTTACCTTCATTAGCATCTGTATTTTGAAGTTTTTCGCATGTTTAGACTTAGATTTTCGACTGTTCTTCAAAACTGAGAAATCGTATACTGTTTTATAGTGATTTGGGCATGATTATGAGTGTTATCTGAGATTAATGCCTGCACTTAACATAGTTTCGATGTTCTTGATGAAACTGGTAGTATAAATCTTCGGAAAATCTGCATCTTCGACTGAGATTTGAGTTTCAATAAAACTGGGTTTTTTGAATGTTTAAATGTATCGAAGAACTTTGTCGATCGCAAACAGTCTTAATTGAATTCCGATTTAATTGAGATATTGTTTGTATCGAATTAGTTTTTCGATCGATAAAATTCTGATTTAGTCGCTAAGATAAGAAGATTTTGACCGAAAAATTATTTACCATCGAGAAATCTAATTAGGATTTTTGTAAGCGGAAAATTTAAGCACTGAATAGACAATTTGATGCAAATTTTATCGAGCGTAAAACTTACTATCGCAAAATAGAATTTTCGATTTAATTTCAATTTCGTCGCAAAAATTTTGCAGCGAAAAATTAATTCGAAAAATTTGCCGCCTAGGACTTAATTGATCGAAAAATTTCTCTTCGATTGACTTAGTCTTTCGTTGACTAATTTCTCGATAGAAACATATCGCAGCGAAAAATTTTTCTTACTATCGAAACTCACATACCGCTCGACAAATTTTCAAATCGAAAAATTTTATTCAATCGAAGAAAATTTTACGATAGTAAATTTACATGGGAATTAATTCTCGATCGTAAATTTACACGAGATTTTTCTCGATCGTAAAATTGACCAACTACAGTCTCGATTTCAACTTCAACACTTAGAAAACTTTTCTAAGTCTTTTACTCTGTAGCGAACATTAGCGAATAAAATTTTCTCGATCGAAATATCAAACTGAGTCATTACAATTGAAATCAATGCATAGGAAATAATTTTCAAAATCAATTTTATCGAGCAAAAAAATTCTCGGCGTGAACAGTGACATTTTTTTCGATTAAGCACTTAGCGAAATTTCGAACTATCTTTCACGCGATATATATTTCATTCGAAATTCATTCATGCCATTACGATTTTTCAAAATTGAGCATACACTATGCATTTGATACGATTTCAATTCAAAATTCATCGAACGTGCTATTACTTGCAATATTACTATAGTTTGATGAAATTTATTCATATTTCGACTGAAAATAAAATTGAACTAATAAACATTTATATATCTTATTCTTCAGATGGATCGCTACCCGAAATACAACCGCATCTACGATCACGACCTTTATCTAAAGTTCACGATACGAACTTCCAGCTCGATCTGAGCACGTTTAGGTGTCCAGACGAGATCATCGTATCGATCCTACAAGGCCACCCCATCTGGCATGCGTTAACGGCCACCGCAGCAGTGCCGATGGTATATCTCCAGCAGTTCTGGGGCTGCATACAAAGAGAAGTGGACAATGGAGCCTTAAGATTCTCAACAAGGATAGGGACGCGGCATATCAGCATGGACAAGAACCAGTTCGGCATGGTACTGGACTTGCCCCACAGCAATAATTACGACCTGCTCCCATCGGATGCTGAGATGATTCAAGACTTCTTGCACATGGGATACCAACCGCCGCTCACAAGATTAGCTCAGGTCCAGAGCAGCGGAATCCCACACCCATGGAAGACACTATTCGGAATAGTGAATAAGTGTCTGTCGCCCAAGCACGCAGGATTCGATAAGGGCAACAACAATATTTTGAGGATCTTCCACGGCATCGCCTTCTCAAGAAATTATGACTACACTCAGCTGATCTGGAACGACCTCGCGGACCAGATTCAGCAGAAGGAGAACTGGCAATCAAAGAACGTGCCTTATGCTCGGTGGTTCAGCATCATCATCAGGGAGATCATGGCGCTGCACCAGACAATCCCTACTCTGCCTCCTGGCGAAAATTACCAACCACCAAGGCTTAAGTTCTTCCACAACCCGCGGCTCACGGACCTGGACCAACCGTCGATACCGATCTCATTCGAGCTCCTTCGTCTCGTGGACCCCAACGGAGATGTCTACAAGCTATACTGCCGGGACAGGAATCTCACCGAGGAAATGATTCGAGGGCCCCCGACAGTGCTTGGGGCTAGCCCTCAACAACAACAACAACAGCTAAGCCTGAGGACGCGATGATTGATGATGTCGCTCAGGAGCTAGCTCAGGAGTCTCCATTGGTTGAAGAGCCAATGCCCGACGTAGATGATACGTTGATAGACGTCGTGGCTACAGAGATGGCGCTCGAGGCTCCTGCTCATGACTTACAAGTGGAAGTGCCCGTGAATGTTGGCGTGCTCGAAGAAACCTTTGAGGAGGTTCTTCAACCAGTAGCACAGCCCGAAGTAGAATTGGAGCAAAGCTCTCTTCCACTGGTGACGGATCAGGCACTGGAGGACGTCCATCGTGACCTCACTCCTCACACGGCCACCCCGTCTGACTCGGAATCGGACGAGGAAATCAGTCTGATGAGGAGGACTCCAAGGAGACTTAGCATTCAACTAGAGTCCCTCTTCCCGGCCGTCACCAATGCACCAGATACTACTCTCGTGGTGTCTGGATCGCAGGCGCAACCCGAGCCTGCCACAACGCCCATAGAGCCGAATCTTCAAGATTCGACTCAAGGATTGGGTTGAAGTCTCATACAGTCACAACCTCAAGTGACTGTGAGCCAACCTGAAGAGTCGGTGTCTACTCAAGGGTTGATAATAGGCGACATCAGTAGTCCTGGTCCATCTCAGGAGGCATCCCCACCCTTTGTGACGAACGAGCAGTTCCAGGCCGCTCTCTTTGCCGTTCTACAGTCTATGGAAGACAAAATCACGGAGAGAGTACTCCAAGCACTCGAGACATCCCAGGAGATACCGGGAAAGCACCTGTCTCTGAAGGCACCTCGTCACAACCCAACCTCACACCTCCACAACCCACACCCACCGACCCTCTACAACACTCTTCCATCATAATCAACCCATACATTATCCAATTACCGAGCTCCATGACATCCTTCTGGCCCGCCTCATCGGTCTTACCATACGGTCGCCTCAGGAAAAGTCCCTCTATAGGAGTCTGGTAGACCATCCTAAGCCACCTACTCAATCATGCCGAGGCCAGAGCTCCCACTCCCGGCGCAGACATGACGATCCTGACGATCAGGACCATCATGAGGGGGAGAAGAGGCCAAGGACATCAACAAGTGGCCAAGGACAAGGCACGGGCACTGCACAGACAAGCGCTGGAGCTGGCAAAACCCATACTACACACCAAACCCATACTACTCACCAAACCCAAACTACCCACACCACGCACCGCACCGCCCACATCGACCCACCAACCTTTCACCTTAGGACGCCTCCGCCCACACCACCGATCTACTCAAGCCCCTTGCTTCCGGAAGAAGAAGCAAGTGATGCGATGCTTGTAGCTCTAGCAGCTACCCAAGCCACTCCCTCCGTCGCTCCAGACCAACCGGGACCCTCTGGACATGGCGTCAATCCACACAAGGTCCTAGACAAGTATATGTTCGAAGGACAGTGGATGACCCATTCCATGCCCGAGGAGCATCAAAGACGACGGCTTCACGACATTCGGCGCTTTCTACAACAAGCGTCTATAGACCTTGTAATCGTAGAAGACGAAGAGCTTCAGGAAGGTGAAGACTACGAGCAAGATATCCCAAGGCTACCAGAGTTAATCGCTTAACGGGCGGTTCTCTCTACAAGGCTAATGCTAGGGACCGTTCGGATCGACACGCCGGGGAGAACATCCAAATAGAAGTCCCTTTCCTATAAGAAGTTCGTGAGAACATTTGGAGGTCTCCGAACAGAGTGGAGAAGCCGAACGAGTTCGATCTTAGAGGGATCTCTCATTGGGATCAGCAGAAGAGGATGACCTACCTCTGGATGCTGACCAAACTAGGACCTGATATAAGGCTGGGATGACTAAGGCACAAGCCAAAGGCCATTATAAGAGTCTCTCTCCAATAATCCAACTACTCAGCGTCTACTGTGATAAAGGAGGACTTCCAACACCTCACTACACCATTGTCGCGTAGACAGAACTCAATAAGATCTAAGCGAGAGCGACCTACCGTACATCCCTGCTGAAGAAGTTTACAACTTATATCAGCTATATGTGGAAAAGTACAAAGGTCCTCAAGGCTTCATCAAGAAAGAAGGACTCGAGCGTCTCTACCGGTTCATGATGCGTCAAGTTCGGTACTATGCCGCACACGACCTTCGGATGGCTTTGGAGAACAACATGAAGAAGGTCAACATCACCGCTCCGCTCAACAAAGGACCTGAGATCGAAGGGCTTCCCAACAATCACGTGCACATCAGCTCAGTCCTAGGCATCACCTACCACAATCCAATAGCAAAGAAGAATAGGTTGATGCTGAAGACTGAAATCAACAAGTTTTGTGATGGGACGCTCAAGGTCATCAAGATGAATATCGAGCAGAGGTTGGAAGAAATAAATAGAGACACTATGCTGAGGATCCACAGGTTCGTGAGAGAACAGCCGCTCCTAATGGAATTGCTTGAAGATATCGAGGAGCGACTGGAGCTGAGGATCACGCTGAGGAGCAATGAGTATGTGCTGGTCTTGCGCAGATCGTATTACGCCGGACGAGGATAAGCGGCGCGGAAACGCAATCAAGCACAAAGGGGGAGATTGTAGAGTATACGTTTAATTGTGCTTGATATTATTAGTTGTCCTTGTAATTAGGGGCGTTTTGTATAGTAGTCCTTAGATTAGGACTAGTTTGATATTTATACCAAGTTTGTTTGGTATAAATGCATGTAAATCAATTGTGTCGAATAGAGAAAGTTTTGAAGATTGATCCGAAAGGCTTGCAATTCAATTTCTAGAGAGAGAAACAACAGTAACTTTCTCACTCTAATCGAATTCTCTCTCTCGTTCTCCAAATGAGTTTTTCAATCGAAGCATATTGATTATCATTATCGTCGAATTACTTTGAATTCTTGCCTAGGATCTTAGAGTTGTTGATCGTAGGACCTAACCTGCCTCACGAACTATGACAATCTCAAATCATTTAGAAGGGGCATGGATCTTGTTGTGAACTTCTCCTGCGATAATCTCGTACACTCGTCAGAACGGCTGGAAAGAGGAGCACCACGAAGTGAACTTCTCCAACGATAATCCGGTCTTATATTGAGATAACGAGAAGTGGAACACGACTTTGGGTTCGAATTCCATAACTGTGAACTTGTTCAAATCGATAATCTCTGAAACCAACAAGAAGAACTTCGCCTTAGATCATGAATTGCTTAAGAGGGACGTATCCCACTCTTAAGTCTGGATTCTGGAGTGTTCCAAGAAATCTGAAGCTTCCTAGTATCTGATCAACGTCTTCACCTCTGATGTATGAGAGATCCCCTTCAGTTAGCTCCTCGATCGTTCCATCTTCTCGCTGCACTTTGTAGATAGGATACTCGTAGAAGTCGAGACGACCTCGCCGTACTCCTAAGATTTTGCTGATTCTAGCTCTTTCCTTCTCTTCTCTTCTAAGAGTGTCAACGTTAGTATCTTTTCCCCTCCACACAAGCCCTATACGAAGAGAGAGCAGGTATCGTACAACGGTTGGTCTCGGGAGATGAGTTAGTCCTCTTAAATCAAGCTCGTCTAACTTCTTGATCCTATATTTCTTTCTCCAGATTCTTCTCCGTATCTCTTCTTGATATGGAGCCATCACTTTGACATTTTCCCACAGTGGCTTCTGTTCTTCTCCTATCTTCGACTTCGAGGGGGGGCACTCCTCATTCACAACGGCGTGTTTGAGAAGCTCGGGAAGTTCTGGAATGTATGCTTCGTAGTCTTCTCCTTCCTCGAGTTCATCGTCGTCGATAAGGTTCAGGCTAACATTTGCCTTCATCAAGAAGTATCTGGCATTGTCCAGTAAGCCCTTGGCCAGGGTTGGATGCATCGGCTTTGTTAACCAGTCGCTGTTGAAGATGTATTTCTCCACTGTTGTGTGTGGGTTGTAAAGTGTTTCGAGAGATACGATCGGTTCATTTGACTGTAGGGATAGGATGGGAGAGGATGGAGACATCAAAGGGCTGTCTTGGTGTCAGGACCCGTCGTCCGACCTCGTAATTCCGTTCTAATCCTAAGTATCTAATGCTTTATTATCGCGCAAAAGCGTAAAAATGCGAATTAAATTTTTCTTCTTCTTTTAAAACTACGTGCGGAAGTCTTATACACATGTCAAAAGAATGTTCACAAATCGTTCTACAATTCCTCGTAGTCATGTCTATACAGAAGACAAGTGTGTGTGTGTGTGTGTGCAGCCAAAAGCTTCCTATGCGCCCGGCCTTCACAGTTCGTCACCCATACACACACTCCCACCTCAAAAGCAGCCGGATAGCTTCAAAAGATCGGCCTCGCATAAAAGTCGGATCACGTACCGTGATCGTCGGTACCTACAACACGTAACATAAACAATTAGCCACCGAGGCTCAGTAAGCAGAAATTATGCATGTATGCACGTGTCCTAACGAACGACAATCCACGCCGTCGTTTTCTAATGCTCATACTCTTTTCCTTATACTCGTACTCTTTCCTCGACTCATACTCTTTTTCTCATACTCTTACTTCATACGGGCCCTCGGCTTTCAGTCCCACTATGCGCCATCTTATAGAGATCTCAAGTGTGGAGGTTCACACACTAGAAGGTCACCCGAAGGAATCTTCCCTTACTCAGTGTGGCCTCCACGCGAGCGCTTCTCACTGGAAGCCAACACCGAGGCCACTAACCACGGAGGTCACCCGAAGGAATCTTCCCTCCGGGTAGTGCTTTACACCCTAGAAGGTCACCCGAAGGAATCTTCCCTTACTCAGCGTGTGCCCCGGGCTGCATCCTCTAGGTTGCATCTCCCGCATACGGGGTATTTCCCGCAGCCTCTTATACAGGCCTTATAGCTTCATTCGCCTTTGCCGCATAGGGGAAGCCGTGACTCTTCATTCAAGTCAACACAGACGCCAATATCGGCGAGTATACATCGCACGCAGGCGATCTTACGCACGCTCATACCTCGCGTCTTATACACTACGCATGCGTGCCAATACTCATGCTATGCTCACGTACGTAATCTAATCATGCCATCATGCACATAATTTAATCGTATCATACGTACACATTTCATACAAATTCACGAGCACGTAATTCACATAATTGTACGCAGGCAAGTTACGTGTCGTAGTTGAATTTTTACCTACCTGTCGTCCGGCGTAATTAGTATTCTCCTCGTTCGCTCCTAACGTACTACCTTTAGACATAGATATTATGTGTTGTTGTGCCTTTACAAATTGATTAGATCGAACTAAGTTATCTAACTTATTAATTTAGCTGGACTATAAGTCGCTAGTTTCAAGTCTAGGCTAAGTCCCCTGCCCAATTAATTCCTCAGTGAAGCTAGTAAATTTCGTTGTCCGATTCGCTCGATTTCAAGATCTCTCGCCCGATTTTTTTTTCACATCTCAAGCAAGGCTTTACCCGATTATTGTTTCGTTAACTTCAAGTTCGGCGATTTGTTCTGTCCATGCCACGTGTAACATCTATCTAATTCGTCCGATTTGTGCTCACTTAAATTGGTTTCGCCCGATTCCTTTGCATGTGAAATGGCCCGATTTGATTGCATGGAGTTCCATCGGCCGATTTGTAAATCGCCGCGCCTTTTCGTCACTATGACGTCGTCTTCATGTGTCCGATTTGGGGTCTTCAAAGGGTAGAAATAGCCGAGTTCTTCAAGTGTGCAGCTTGTCCGATTTAAGCTTTGCATGGAATCGCCCGATTTCAGGGTTTTGAGGCGCTACAAATCGCCGTGTTTTTCTGTACTCTAAATCGTCCGATCTTCGCATGCTTCAATTATGATTTCGCCCGATTTTTTAACACCTCGTCCCTCAAATCGCCGAGTCCTTCGATCCCTTTGGTACATCGCCCGATTTGATCTCTTGTGGCTGGTTTCGATCGATCCGTCTCATGCAGCGATTTACCCGATTTGTCACGTAATTTCCCCGATTCTGTCGAGCCTTCGATCATTTCTACCCGAAATCACATTCATCTCTCAATCTACCCAGAATTTCTAAGTTCTCAGGATACGTTGATCTACCAAGATCTCTAAGAAACCCTTAAATACTTATTTACTCCTCAACTAAGGTTTTTCCCGTTAATCTTAAACCCTAATTTCTCGGTTCTCCCATATATTTTCGAGACTAAATGCTTAAGTAGCTTAAATTACGAAATTAAAAGAGTTGTAAGGGGAGTGCTTCACTTACTAGCTTCGATCTTCAACCTACTTGGGTGCTTTTTGGTTCGAAAATTCGTCTCAGCTCTTTCTCCTTTCCTTCTTGCTGTTCGTTAGTTCTTAGGTGAGGTTTTGGGGTTTGGGAAAATCTTGTTAGATATTTTCTTGCATTTTTATTGGATAGGACATGGGTGGCGTGGTTTTCCCTTAAATTAGGGGTTTATGTCTCCTACTTGTCCTCTCTCACACATTGGGCCCAATTGCTAAGTTCTAGCCCATTATGTCTCCTTTGGCATTTCCGAGGATCACCCTTCCTAAGTTAGGGTCATGATGAACATGAAATCGTTGGCACTTAATTGCGTGAAATTCATGTATAATTCACGAGCATAAAATTCATGCGTCACATAGACATTCAACCTATACGCAACTATCATGAAATTACGTAAAGCACACACGTAATTTATTGGCCGACCTAATTTGCGGGGATCGGGGTCCTACATCCTCCCCCCTTAAGGAGGATTTCGCCCCCGAAATCAGCTCGTGTGAAACAACTCGGGATAACGAATTCTCATTTCGTCCTCCCGTTCCCATGTGGCTTCTTCCGTGAACTGGTTCCGCCACAGTACTTTCACTAAGGGAATATCCTTATTCCTAAGCTCCTTAGTCTCGTACATCAATATTTCCACCGGAATCTCTTTGTAACTTAGATCCGGCTTCAATTGCTGATGTAGGGACTCATTTCCTAGCACGTGGTTCGGGTCAGCTAAGTACTTTCATAGGGTTGAGACGTGGAACACGTCATGTACTTGCTATAGTGATGCTGGCAGCTCTAGTTGATAGGTGTGGCGACCCTACTTCTCTAACTAGGATTAGTGGCGGATTTCTGCAACGTAAGCCGCGGAAGGCCCGTCTAATTAAAACTTTTTCCTAAAATAATATATATTACTAAATACATGCGTCTACATTGTCATCCATGTACATGGGCCGAAGCCCCAAAAATATCAAAAGAACAAAAGTGCTAATGCCGCTCCACAGGTCTTCATCCATGTACCGCACCGCCCTCAAAAGTCCGTGGAGCACCGCCACCAGCCGCCTCAGTCCTGATGCGTACCGGCGTCAGACTCAGTACCTACAACACGTAAACACTGAGCAATTTGCCCAGTAGGTGAATAAAATGCATGTATGCAAGTGTGCACTCAGCCCCGATCCCGGTATCTCACAACATGATATAATGCACACTTTTTCTTTTCCCACATTCCTATTTCACACAATACAGGGCCCTAGGTTAGGCTCGACACCTCCGCGCGCAATAGACTACTGGGAGGCCACCCCCAAGTCTCGCGGCGAGCTACCTCGGTAGTGCACTGATTGATCACGTCAATGTCCTCCTACCAGGTCGTATACCTCCCGCACTAATCACAAATAAAATCCCATCCGGCGGTATGCACCCCGAATCGATCACGTCCGGGTAGACAGATCGATCACGTCTGTCTCCGCCAGGTGCCCAGTGAGCCCAACCTCGACTCCTCTAAGAGTCACCAATCACAAGCTCTCTTTCTACCCCGTACGTCAACATCTCATATTATTACTGTCACACTACGGTACAACCATCTCTCGCCCTAACGTAATATGCACGTGCCATGCATATAAAAATATCATAAAACATGATTTATATAAAACGTACGTAAAACATATAAGTCACATAAGTCACGTAAATCACATAATCATATGAAACACATAATTGTGTTTACGTATTGTAGATGGATAATCCACCTACCTGTCCTCCTGCTATTGTCAAATAAAAAGTCCGGTGTAGTCCCTATATATCGATCCTCTGAATAAATAAATATTATCATATCAGTATATTTGCTAAACTGTATAAGTTTTCAAGTTCCCAAACCCTAATTATAGAAAACCCTAAAATTTATGAAAACCTAAAAATAATGATATTTCTAAAAATAAATAAACCCTAAAATATTGAAAACCCTAGATATAGCAAAAATCCTAAAATACCGAAAATTTATTAATTAAAACATAATGTCGAAATCTCACACATGTCGACATCTTATCCCTCAAAATATCGAGACATATAAAATGTCGAGATCTTATTATAGGTCATGAAAAAGTCGAGACATATAAAGATGTCGAATTATACAAATGTCGAGATCATCATTTGAAAAAGTCGAACCATTGTAAAATGTCGAGATATCCTTTCACTATTGTCTCGACATCTATCTATAATACGTTTTCAAAAATCGATTTATGAAGCATCTCAAATTCTCTTTATTGCAGATCTCGAGATCTTATTGTTGAAAAGCACTTGTCGATTTCTTTCATTGAATAGCAAATATCGAACTTAATGTTATCGAGATCTATCAAGGAATTAAATGTCGAACTTCTAAATGTCGAAGTTGACTAGTAATGTCGAGACTTAAACAATATTAATGTCGAGATCTATTCTATCCCTTGAAAATGTCGAGACATAGAAATAAATAATATCGAGGTTTCATACTCTAAGGTGTCGAGATCTTGCAAATAATAATAAAAAGATGTCGAGTACTGTGATGAGGGTCGACTTCGTCCTATGTAAATCTCGAGGTCTTTTGTCACGACCGCCACTTCCCTAACTGCCTATTCTAGCGCATTCCTATGTGCCTAGCGAGTTATGAGTAGTAAGGTACACTGAAAATGCGTATAATTTTTTTTTCCTTTTTCCATTTACATCATGGAATGATGTTCTGTACAAGTCAAAAGAATACATGTCGAACACTAAGTTCCAGACACGATCTAACTACGAGGACGATGGTGCGTCGGCACAGCAAAAGGCTCCTATGCGCCCGGCCTCACAGGTCGTGATCCATACACACACGTCCACCCCAAAAGCAGCGCGAAGCTCCAAAAGATTGGCCTTGTCATCTAATGCGATCACGTAACGTGCTCGCTGGCGCCTACAATACATAACATAAAAGAATGAGCCACCGAGGCTCAGTAAGCAGAAATCATGCATGTATGCACGTGCTTTCCCCGCAAAGGCAAACCCTGCCGATGCACAAATTTCTAAGCAAGGGCAATCCGCGCCGATGCACCGAGCACTCGTACTAGCAAAACTCAGGGCCCTCGGCTAATCTCACTATGCACCACAAGAGTTCACGTCCCTCAAGGACAATACGACAGCGCTCCACGCCGGATGGCCGAACCCTAGGATGCACATCGTTCCCCTAGGTCGCCATATGAATCCGGTCGTCCCCGACTGTCCGGCGGTCGCTCACGCTGGTAGCCCACGCTGAGGTCGCCTACACCAGGGTTCCACCCTGTGTCGCTTATACCCTTAGGTCGCACCCTCCAGGTCGCACCTTACCGCCACGGGCCATGCCCAAATCCTTTCCACAGGATATCAATATATATCTACAATAATAGTACGACGACGCTAAAACGCCGCCCTGGTAGCATAGGAGACAGCCCCTGACTCAACTATGAGTCGACACACTTGCCCACATCGGCAAGTCCTCGTCGCGTACGAGCGACATATCACCATGCACACTCTATCCCATGACCCTTCCCCATGAGTTCGTGCGTGCACATGAGCATGCATATGCAAACAAATGCAACTTATGCTTACCACATGAAAGCGTAACGATTAATTCACGTAATCACGAAACCACGTAGGCATATAGTCACATACACATATAGCACACAAGTTATGTGTTGTAGTTCGATTTCTACTTACCTGGCGTCCTTAGATTTCTAGCTACTGGTTCGGTGAACTCCCCTAGTTCTTGACCTTACGAAACAAACAATGGTATCAGTACTTTGTCCAATTACTTGGCTAGCTAATTCGCTAATTTAATTTAAATTTTTTTTTAATATTTCGAACTAATTTTCGGCTTATAGCTCGGGACACTTGTAAACCCGTGAATTCTACCTGACTCGTGAACTAATTCTAGCCTCATATGATTTGTGAACTAATATAGTTCACTAACTTGCTATTGACTCATGAGGTTATATTGCGAACTTATGTAGTTCGAGAGGCGTACGAATTTCGTCTTTAAACTTTTTGCTAGCCGGTCTAGTGAAATTCCTAAAATTTCATCCTTTAAACTCGAACAAGCTATAAAGTTAGTCTATAAACTATATCAGTTGACTACGTAAATTTTCGTTCCAAAATTCTATCTAATTCAACGTCTACCTGTACCGAAAATTGACCCTGAGGACACCGATAGGCAAATTATGATCGGGCGTTGAAAGAGACTATGCTCATTGGAATCGGAATATTTTTCTGATTAAATGGTACGAAAATATTTTTCCAAAAAAGGCGATTATATATATATTTTTTTTAACTTGAAACGATTTTCGTCTAAGGGGTTCAATTCGCGACTTGTGTGAAGTTCGCGAACTATCCTACTTCGCGAATTCCTTATAACTAAGCTTGGATTCGTGATGTTCACAATTCGTGAAATATTCTATAAGTTCGCGAACTCTATCTAACCTCTCTCTCAATTCGCAAACAATTCTACTTCGCGAACTCTCTCTTAATTCGCAGACTGTTCTTCTTCGCGAAACCCTCATTTTCCTTACCAATTCGCAAATCATCCTAGTTCGCGGAATTCGCGAACCTGTGCATTATATGGCTTATGGTTCGCGACTTGTCGGACCCGCCAACCTTTATTTCGCGAATCCATGCACGTGAAATTGCTTGAGTTCGCGAACCTCGTGCCGCCTAGGATTCGCGATTCCGAGTTCGCGAAATTCATACTTCACGAACTCAACCACCCAGAAACACTTCCTAATTCGCGAAACACTATCTTTGAAGATCGAAGAGCTACTTTTCTCACCAACAAAACCGAAGCTCAGTATGAACTATGGAACCTTAAAGTCGAAGCCAGTCTAGAATGGGCCTAACATATTTTCGTGTCTAATAACCTTTAAAAATGTGTTAACGCAACATTAAAAACACTTAGACTAAAGTTCAACATGCCTTCGAGCCTTAAATCGCACAATCCTTAATACATAATACTTATATTCATGGTTAAACCTCTAAGGTACCGTATTACTTAAACGAGGACATGAAAGTTAGGGTGAGATCTTATACCTAATTTGAGCTTAGTGATTTCCTACTCTGCTTCTCCTCCTTCCTCGCTTTGGGCTTCCTTTGTTCCTCCTTCTATGGGGTTCGTGAACTTGAAATGGGTTTTAGAAAATTTCAAGTTGTGAGGGATGGCGATGGGACATAAGTGGCGTGGAACTCCCTAGTTTAAGGAACTTGTTTTCCAAAATATCCAGCTCTAATGGTTTGGGCCAAGCTTAAGGTTCTTCTTGGGCCTAAGTATTTAATTCTAGCCCAATGTCACTTCTAGTCCAGCTTTTATTTTTTTTTTGGCTCAATTTCTGTTAGGATATTTAATTGGTTGTGTCAATAGTTTAAGTCTTGGGATTAATTATGTAATTATCTTTAGCTTGGGCTTTGGACTAGATAGTAATTTTTGTATTATTAGTGATTGGGCCTTAATATACCTAGGGTTAATGTGGTATATAAGGTTTTACCAACTCACTTTGAATGGTAATCAAAGATAAAAAGGCTTACTCTTATTTTCACACACTACACACACTCAAAGGTGAGAAACTCTCCCTTCTTCATTCCATTTAGCCTCTTTGATTCCTTGTTTGGTGCATTTCGGGACCAACAAGTGGTATCAGAGCAAACGTGGATCGATCTGCATTGATTTGAATCCAGTTTCGCTCGATTCCAAGCAAGATCAAAGGTGTTTTTGAGCAAAAAATTGTTTTCGGGCATTTTGAGCTTGTTTTGGGGTTTTGATGCTTCGCTTTTATGTTTAAAACCTTTCCCCAGATCGAGTCTACGCCTAAAATGTTTTTAGAACACTTTTGGATCAGTTTTAACGAGTTTTGAGCGAGATTGAAGCAAAACTTTTCAGAAAAAGGACATCTCGGCCACTCTCTGTTTTCGGTCGATTTGACCCATTTTTTGTTGTTTTTAGTTCACAAATCGGTCGATCATGTGTTTAGGGAAGAATTTCTGAAGTTTAGGATCAAGTTTGAGCGATTTTGGTTGAGACTTGGGTGAAAACAGACGGTTTTTCTGGAAAAAGTCGCGACAAAGCAATGGAACAGTACTTGATGTTCTTGACCGCGAAATTTTGCTGAATCGTTCAAATCCGCGAAAGTTTCATCTCTGCGAAGTTGAATCCGAGAATTGTTAAACCGCGAAACGTCTCTTTCACTGAATTTTTTTTCGCAACGGTCTATGCTCACAATCCGAGAATTTTTACACCGCGAAAATTTCGCTTTCACTGCAGTTTCTCGCAACAACCTATGCTCAAAATCCGAGAAAGTTTGAAACCGCGAAAATTTTTCTAAGGCCCAATTTTTCTCAACTTCGTACTCTTTAAAATCCGAGAATTTCCAAAAACCGCGAAAAAATTTCTCTAAGACCCAATTTTTCTCAAGTTCGTATTCTTTAAAATCCGAGAAACTTTATACACGAGAAAGTCAATTCCAAGAATCTTTCTAAGCCGCGAATTTTTTTTCAGCCGCGAACTTGTTGAAAATCTTCACATCCGAGAAAGTTTTTCTAAGCCGAGAAAGTTTATCTCATCTGAGAAAGTCTTTCAAAACCACGTCTCTTCCAAATCCGAGAAAATTTCCTAAAAATCACACTTCACCACTCGATGCGATTCTATTTAACTTGCGAAATTTTCTTGTGAAGAATTTAAAACTCTCAACTTAGAATCATTCCCACACGCGAAACTTTTAAATCCGAGAAAATTTTCACCTGTGATTTCTCGGATAACATTTCACTAATCACGTCTCCTTGAGCTGCGAATTTTTTTTCCTCTTTCGTGTTAAGTCTTTCTAGTGTTAAAATCTTCTTGGGTTAAATTTTTTTTTTTCAAACTTTTTAAGATTTGATCCTCACACTTTAGAACTATCTCCCTAGACCACTTTTGAGATAAAATTTGTTTTTGCTCCCCAAGTCTCAATTTAAATTTCTAGAACTACTCCAAATTTCAAGATATATTTCTCTTTCATACATTATCGTCCATCACACATGCTCACTTAGTTCTAAGAAATTCTTTAAACAATTTTATTCTCAAAACTCTACTCATCAAACTCGTATTTCTCATATCGTTCGTTACTAACTTTCTTATCTACGCAAGATCAATACCACGGACGATTCGACTGCACCAACCATGTCTACCACGAATGACATCTCCATAGTGGGCTCCGACACCAGGCCTCCGATGCTGCGACAAGGCGACTACAGCATATGGACAAACCGGTTCCTCACGTTCATCAGGAACAAAGGCGCACCACTCTCTCAATACCTTCTGGACTCCATCTTCAACGGCCCAGCACAGTTCTGGACAACCATCCCTGCACAGCCAAACGCAGACCCTCCCATGGATGAACGCCGCACTCCAAGAGGTCCCATCAATGAGGATGAACTGGCTCGTGCACAGGCCGACGAGACTGCCAAAGGATACCTCTTCCAGGCTTTTGGAAACGAGGTCTACGGTCACGTTGAGTGCTGCACAACTGCTAAGGAGATATGGGATGAACTTGCAGAAATTATGGCAGGCACAACTGAAAGTGCACAGGCGAGGAAATCAGCATGTCTCTCGCAGTATGAACTCTTCCAGGCCTATGAAGGAGAGGAACTGCGTGACACATACCTCCGATACTTGAAGATCATCAATGAACTCAAGAAAGCCAGGATCTCGAGGGACAAATTCGATATCAACAATCGCTTCCTTGGTAGCCTCAAACCACATTGGGGCAATGCAATCGTGATGATGATTCAGAGTAAGGACCTCTCCAACACTTCCATCCATGCTCTCTATGACAGTTTGTCTGCCTATGCTCCTTACGTGCAACCTCAGTCCACCAACACTCGAGTCGACCCACTGGCACTCCTCTCGAACAAAACCAATGAACGATCTTCCACCACTAAGATCAAACAGAACAAAGGGAAGCTACCAGCTGTTGTATCTGACACCTCTTCAGGATCCGAAGCCGATACAGAATCAGATGAAGATGTTCGTGATATACGCAAGCAACTGGCAATGCTCACTAAGTTGGTCTCAAAAAAGATCGAAAAAAAATCCTCATCCTCCTCCAATCGCCAAAGAACCTATAGCGGCACCACAAAAACCACTCCCACAGAGGAAACTAAGCCGACAAAGAAAGCAGAGGACTCCGCACCTCAAAAGTCTGTGAAGTGCTTTCGGTGTGGAAAGATAGGCCACTTTGCCAAAGAATGCCACGCCCCACGCGTGAAGGACTCCGGGTACTACGACCGAAAGGCCAGAATGACCCGCAAGATGGAAAGTGGGAAAGCCCTACTCACCGAAGAAGCTGAATGGGTGAATGACACTTCAGAAGACGAGGAGCCTAAGGATGAAGATTGCTGCATGGCAAGGCTGGTCGAACATGACGAGGACGAGGAGATGGGTCACACCGGTGAAAACACAGCTAAGACTCCTACCAACGCTGAGTCTGAGGTACGAATCTCGCAACTCGATGATGTGTTTTAATCACCGACACACCATTAAGAAACCCACCGTAGACGCTAGAGATTATGATGAACTTAGACTAAAATTTGAAAACAACTATGCCTTACTTAGTCTAAAAGTAGAAGAACTTGCTTGCGCAAACGAACGTCTAATGGCCTCTGAAGGGTTAGTCAAACGTCTGCAAAGTAAGAACAAACAAAGTGAGACTAAGGTTAAGGAATCTACACTAGCCATTAGTTCATGTGAAACTTCTCGCCTCCTGACGGCCGCCCAATATGAACTCCTTACGAAGGAAAGAATTAGACTATACCGCAAGGTGAAAGAACTTGAGGAGCAACTTCACCTTAGGAAAAAGGCAGCAAACATCTTATGTCTATTAAACCAACCAGTTGAAACCGAATTCTACGACGCCCGGATGGGAATCGGACTGGCCAGCAACTGCGATCCAACGCCGCTAATTGCCAAAAGGTATAACATGTACAGTACAGCATTCCTAAAAACGAGGAAAGGGACTCCCTCACAACTCATGCCATTTGTAAGATCCTCCTCTACTGTGCTGTCAGAAGAAAAGAGGAAACAGAACATACTTTAGGCAGAAATCGCATACGACTACACAGAACTGAATGCTAGTGATAAGACTAGAAAGCCCTCACTCTCTGAAGACATCAAATCTCAATTCCCAACCGAAGAACAGGAAATCGCTCTCCGAGAAGCTTTCTCGCATCTATGTTCCAGAGAAACTTCTAGTCATAGCAGAACTAGAACGAACCATAGAAGTAGAGCGAAAAGCCTTTGCAAAAGAGCGAGAAGATCTAATTTACAAAATCTTTACCCTAGAACAATCTCATAATACGAACAAACCGTCTACGTCAAGTCAAGTACCCGACTCTCAAACATGTAAATGTAAGAGGACGGCGAAGATGACTCCTGAAGCCGACACATGTTCTAACACTAACTCTAGTATTCTTATGGATACAGGGAATGTGAGCTCGACGTCTCTGGAAGGGAGTTCGTACCAAATAAAGGAGAATCCGCTCTTCAATGACAAGAAGAAAAGCCCATCCTATTTTCATTCTACCTCTCTATGTACTGAATCCCAATGTCCTAAGGTCGTAGACAATTATGGTACCAAAACTCATCTTTCTTTTACCAAGCTTATGTCTATGTGCTGCTGCAATGAATTTGTCCTCCCACGCTTCCACGAATATGAAACACATGAACACGCAACACTCCGACCACGCAAGCGAACTTCATCTACGACGTCTTTGAATTCTCCCATCTCGCCTAAACCTAAGGTCAAGCGAAAACGCCTCTCGTCGTCAAACGCAAGCTCACCTACTACTCGCAAACCAAAGGCGACCAAAACCGACGCACAAAAACGAAAACCACATTCCACACGCCATTTCATGTATAAGGCACCACACATGCAAGCACATATTAGGAAAATATGGGTTAGAAAAACCATAATCCCGCCTAATCAAACAAACGACAAAGGGAAAGCTAAATTAGAAACAACACAATCTGATTTACAAAACACATTTCCCTTAAAGCGCATAAAAACTTTACATATATCACAAGAATGTCCCGTTTGTAAACGGGGACCCAACGTTTGCTAAATGTTTGCAGGTCTGTCATGTGTGGTATCTAGACTCAGGTTGCTCCACACACATGACAGGAATAAGGAGCTATTGAGCAACTTCACCGAGCGCTATCTCGGAAGGGTCTCCTTCGGAAACAGTCAAATGGCGCCGATTCTAGGAACTGGCGATCTCGTGCACGATAAACTGACAATCAAGGGCATCTCCTATGTCGAGGGTTTGAGCTACAATCTCTTCAGCATTGGTCGATTCTGCGACAAAGGATACAAGGTTCTCTTCGAATCTGACATCTGCAGCATTATAGATGCCTCAGGACAATCTCTTCTTTCTGGAACGCGCACGTCCCACCTCTATGTACTCAACCTTACGACCTCTCGACCAATATGCCTTCTCTCTCGAGCCGCACCCAAGTTGAATGATTTATGGCACCGACGTCTTTCACATCTCAATTTCAAGACCATCAACAAACTGCGTCAGAATAAACTCGTCAACGGTCTACCCCAACTGACATATCATAAGGAACAGCTCTGCTCTGCCTGTGAATTGGGAAAGATGAAGCGATCGTCTCATGTCTCTAAGGAAACACCGTCCTCTAAGCTCATCCTCGAGCTCTTACATATCCCACTAAGTCAATGGGCGGCCCTGATTCCCAACAACTATATGGTGGACTTGAACAGTTTTCGGTGCGATGCCCCCGTTATCATAGAAATTCTCAAAGGGCACCCACTTCGCCACGCCCTCACTCATGGCGAACCAGAAGCACAGGTGTACCTTCAACAATTCTGGCATACGCTGCAGATAGCTGGACCAATGCGCCTTGCCAAGACATTATCCGCCCATATCGATCAAGAAACGGTGGTCCTCACACCCAAAATACTCCAAGATGTTCTTCAACTCCCGGTCTACTCACCCTACGATCCACCACCAACACACGACCAACTCATTGAAGACATAGACAGACTGGGCTATCAACCAGATACCAAGAAGAAGAAAGGCCCACTTGTCCTCAGTGAAGTCACCACCCGCAATCTACCACAACCCTGGCGGACACTGTACCTGCTGGTGAACAAGTGTATGTCAGGAAAACATGCTGGTCAGGACCGCGGAAACATTCAAATCCTCACAATCATGACCGGCATCGCTCACAACCGCAAATACAACTACGCCGACATCATCTGGGTGGACCTAGTCTGAATGATCCAGCGACGCGACCGGGAAGTCGCCAAGGGAGTCCCGAACCGCTTCGTCCCATACATGCGATGGCTCCCAGCTCTGATCAAGCACTTCCGCCTGCACTCAACCAACATCCGCATCCGTCCGGCAGCAGAGCACTTCCAAATCCCAACTGTCGAGAAGTTCGCCAAGAAGAACACACCGGCGAAGGATCGACACGCAATGGTGATTCCGGACGACGTGCTCGCCTACGCCGACCAGACCAACCCGCACGTCCAAGAATACCGAGCCTCAACCGCATCCTTCCGTGAAACCCCGCACCCTCTCTCCACTGTCCCTACGGAGCAGATAAACCCCCCTGCTCCTAACCTCGGGACTAGCCAAACCCCCACCACCGCCACCAAAGAGTCATCAAGTCACGCCGCATCCTCTTCCACCCGCGTTCCGAAAAAACGGGCGCGTAAGGATGACGTAAGCCGTCCCACGGAGCGTCGATCGAAACAAAAACACGATCGACCTCCTCAGCCACAAATAAGCCGAGCCGAACCATTAGGTACAGGAGGTGATGTGTTCACCTCCCGAGTAGAAGTCGTGGCATCAGGCTCAACCACGCAAACGTCCCCACCAATCCACTTATCTTCCTCTCTACAGGAAGATATTTCATTGCACGAGGAGCCACTTATACCATCGACATCCCACTTGGAGGTGATCGATGTTGAAACAAGCAGTCTCTCGCCTCAGACTGCATCCTCTTCAGGCACATCGAGTCTAGTGCCCTCACTCCCCATAATTTCTCCCATTTCTAGGACACATACACCTCTTACCGCACCACAGAGTCTTCGTGACTCTGTCAGAACGCTCGCTGATGTCTCTGTGACTGAGAGCGGAAGACCTAGCACGGCCAACATCACAACAACCGTGAGCCTAGGCCATCATTCGATTGAGTCTGTCTCATCGACGATGCTAACGGGAAGTCTGAGTGACCCCGTCTTTTCCAGACCTGTGCAAACGGGCGGCCGATCGGCGATATTCACCGAGTCGGTGTCAGTTGGATTTCTCCGTGATTCCAACCTGGTTACTTTACCCCAATTCGTCACCGAGACAGCGCTAGAGACACGTCTTCAAGAGTTTGCAAAGACTCTTGAGGCGTCAATTTTAGATAAAGTCTACGCGCGTCTCGAAGCGTCCACGGTCGATAAAGGCAAAGGTGTGGCCCCGGAGACGCCACCACCAAAGCAAAATGAGGACGCAGAAGCTGTTCTCTCCTCCATTTCCGCCAAGGAGCTCTTCTACATCCTCAGAGCTCGCTTCGAGTCAATGACGGAACTTGACGAGGAGGAACAGCAGATGAAGAAGATAATGACGCAACCATTGTCTTGCCGCGCTCAAGGCGAGACTAGCGGGATCAGGCGCGACGATCAAGACGATGATCAAGATCGCCGCGAGGGGGAGATAAATAGGCAGCTAGGCGCACAATCTCAAGGACTCATACAATCGACGCCGATCTCCTCCTCTGGACCTGAAACGACACCCGCAACAGAAACCTCACAACCCACTAGCCAAAAATCCCATCCCATTAACCCCGAGTCATTAACCAAATCACCCTCACCACTACCCATCACCGTCTCCGAAACTCTAATCATCACATCGGCGTTAGAGACCATCTCCACACCGTCTCCACCCACCAACACAAAACCTCTAACTGTCACATCGACATTAGAGGCCACCACCACATCTATACCACCCGTTACCCAAATCATCCTCGCCAAAACCATCTCATCAACTGAACCACCTGAATCTCCACCACAACCATCCCCACAATCCACAAACTCCTCCGAAACAACGCCCTCGCCACCACACAGCGACACTCCTCTCAACACCGACCCCAACATAGCTCCCGAGGACGTCTACTGCGCACAGAACGAGATCGAAGCCTACATCTTCAACGATGAATGGCTGTACACACCCGTCGATGCAGTAGCAGCCAGGAAGCTGGTGGAAAACGCTCGACGTCTGCTAATGGAAGCCTCACTAACGCTGATCAACACAGCAGACAACGAGGACGGAGAGGAGTACGACGCTGAACCGGCCGAGCTTGAGGACATCCTGCAATTCCAAGCGCAGCAAACTGAGGCCCTGCTGCTCAAACGGATGCACCCACGGTGGATATACCGGAAGCACCGTGGGAAAACAAAAAGATCACCGCACCGTTTCAAGAAGAGATCAGGAAGAGGATCTGGCGACGCAAGGAGCAGATCATCACCACCTTCGACGAGTATGAGCTGATGAACATCCAAAGTTGGAGCGAGAGAAAGAAGCAACTCTATCGATGGAGCCTTCTGTGCCACAAATGCACAAATAGGACGCTATCCGATGAGGAAAACATCGCTCAGGAAATGAGTCGGGCCCCCATCTGCAAAGTCACTGACCTTCGCCAAGAATCCAAAGGACCTGTCCATTACCCAGTATTCACGGTAATGAGGCAAGATGAGAGCTACTGTGAAGTCAGTGAGGCGGACTTCAAGTTTCTGCGCCTGGGCGACCTGTACAGCATGCTGGAATCCATGAAGCAGTTCAGACTCGTCCTCAGAAGTTCTGGACATCTCATACGTGCTGAACCGGTCCCCATGGGATATGTGGCTATCAAACGCCACATGCTCCGACAGGTCAGATTCTTCGCCACCCATGATCTGCAGATGGCGGTGGAGCACAACCTAAAGAAGGTGAATCTGACTCGCCCATCTTTCAAAAACGCGGACGACTATCGAGAGGGCGATGTGATCGACGGAGACGATCCGGCGGTCGTCTACTCGAACTATAAGGGAAAGATGAGGATGCTGCGCTGCTCTGAAGTGGCAAAGTTCTCGGATGGAACGCTCACCATCATCCAAGACAAACTAATGAAGATCTGCCGCATACTTTCAGAAGAAGATCCCCTCTGCCGATCCAAGTTCGCGAAGCTCATTGACGCTATAGCTGATAGACAGGGAAGTCGGCAATTCTAACTGATACGCAACCTCGCCGACTCGTTTAACTATCTTGAAGGGGCCTATGTATCTAGGACTTAGCTTGCCCTTCTTTCCAAAACGCTTTACTCCTTTCATTGGGGAAATCTTTAGAAATACTTGATCGTCTTCTGCGAACTCCAAGGGTCGTCGTCCATGATCTGCATAGCGCTTCTGTCGACTTTGAGCCGTTCGCATTCTCTGTCTAATTTTGGTCACTGCTTCGGTTGTTTCTCGGATAATATCAGGTCCTAATAAAGCTCGTTCGCCGATTTCGTCCCAATGGACTGGGGATCGGCATTTGCGCCCGTATAATGCCTCGTACGGCGCCATTCCGATTGTACCGTGGAAGCTTGTTGTAGGAGAATTCGATCAGCGGCAAGTACTTACTCCAGTTTCCCTTGAAATCTAGCACGCACGCTCGTAACATGTCCTCAAGGGTTTGGATCGTCCGTTCAGACTGTCCGTCGGTCTGGGGATGATATGCAGTACTGAACGAGAGCTTAGTACCCATCGCTTTTTGTAAGCTCTGCCAGAAGTTGGATAGGAATATCGAATCTCGATCCGAGACAATAGAAATTGGAATTCCATGGAGTCGAACAACTTCCTGAATATATAATTCAGCATACCGTTCCATGGAAAAAGTAGAGATGATAGGAATGAAATGGACTGATTTGGTTAGGCGATCCACGATCACCCAAATAGCATCGTGGTCTTTCGTCGTTTTAGGCAAACCAACGACGAAGTCCATCGTGATATGGTCCCATTTCCATTCGGGAATTGGTAAGGGCTGCAGAGTTCCAGCTGGTCGCTGGTGTTCTGCTTTGATCAGCTGGCACGTCATACATCTACTTACGAATGTGGCGATATCCTTCTTCATTCCCGGCCACCAATATATCATCCGCAAATCTTGGTACATCTTTGTAGCTCCCGGATGTACAGAGTATGTTGTTGCGTGGGCTTCTGTCATTACCGTTCGTCGTAACTCCTCGTCGTTGGGCACGTATAGCCGATTCTTGTATAATAAGGTTCCATCTGCCCGGATTTCAGAGTCTTCGGGTAGTGTATTCTTCGCCTTTAGGTAGAATTCATCCTCTTCTTGTGCTCTTTGAATTCGTTCTAGAAACGTCGGCTGAAGAGTCAGCGCTGCTAGTTTCGTTTCGACTTCGCCCAAATTGACTATCTCCACTCCAAGCTTGTGCAATTCCGTACTCATCGCCTTTCGACTAAGCGCGTCTGCGACTACGTTCGCTTTGCCTGGATGATAATTGATAACGCAGTCGTAGTCTTTTACAAGTTCCAGCCATCGTCGTTGTCGCATGTTTAATTCCTTTTGGGTGAAGAAGTACTTCAGGCTTTTATGGTCTGTGAAGATCTCGCACCTTTCTCCGTAAAGGTAATGTCTCCAGATCTTTAAGGCAAAGACCACTGCTGCTAGTTCTAGATCATGGGTCGGATAATTCTTCTCGTACTCCTTCAGTTGTCTGGAGGCATGCGCGATTACTTTATCATTCTGCATCAACACGCATCCTAGTCCATTCTTCGAGGCGTCGCTATAGACCGAGAATCCTCCAGTTCCCGAGGGTATAGTCAGAATAGGAGCAGAAGTGAGTCGCTTCTTCAGCTCCTGAAAACTTTCTTCGCACGCTTCAGTCCATTTGAAAGGCACGTTCTTTCTGGTCAAATTCGTCAAAGTCGAGGCAATGCTAGAGAAGTCAGCTATGAACTTACGGTAATATCCCGCAAGCCCAAGAAAACTTCGAACCTCGGTTGGAGTAGTTGGTCGTGGCCAATTGTTCACGGCCTCAATCTTACTCGGGTCCACGGAGATTCCACTCCCGGAAATCACGTGTCCCAAGAAGGCTACTTGCTCAAGCCAAAATTCGCATTTCTTGAATTTGGCGTAGAGCTGTTTCTCACGCAAGGTTCCTAAGACTATTCGTAATTGACTCTCGTGTTCTTCTTTCGTCTTAGAATAGATCAGAATGTCGTCAATAAAGACGATTACGAAGCGGTCGAGATAGTCTTTAAAGACTCGGTTCATAAGATCCATAAAAGCAGCTGGGGCATTTGTGTAATACCCGTAAGATTAGTACGGGATTATGTTTGTAATGTTCGAAATTAATGAAGATGATTTTCGAACGAAACCAAATTTTCGGGAGCAAACCGAAAATTATTAGTTGGGCCGAAATTGTTTAGGAAGTCCAAGTAATTTATAAAGAAAATGGCCCAAGTCAACAAAAGGGGGGTAATGACCACTCAAGAAATGAAAAATTTTTCCTTTGAGCTATTAAGGCCCAAGTTGATTTTTAATTTTGGCCCAAACTTAATAAACCTTAAAAAGGAAATAAGAAGATATATATGAGGTTTCCCCAACCATGAAGTAAACTCATGTAAATGCTTGGGAGAAAACGATTTCACCTCACCTATCCACCAATCAAAAACAAGAAAGCAAAAAAAACATTAACTTGATAAGGTAAAACCATTCGAACAAATGAGTAGGGAAAGAAGAAAGACGTGAGAAAGCCGAGAAGAATTGAACAAGTCTGATCGAATTCTCAACTTAGGAAATTATCCAAACTTAGCTTGGGAGGTAAGGATTTTACCTAACGTATAAACCTCCTACTAGTTTATGTATTTAGACATGTTACATGATTTGGTCAATTTTCTTTAAAACCGAAGCTAGAAGGGAACGAAGGAGACGAAGCAACAAACCAAATTTTCGGCTAATTCAAGTTCATAACAATTATATAGCTAAGCTTGGAAGTAAGGTAGGTGGTTCTAAACCCCTACAACCCGTAATATTTTCCCGAAAAGTGTTAAAAATCGAATGGAAGGCCATTCGAATTTGAATCTTCAAGTTTCATGATTTTATAAATTTTTGGAATGTGTTATTACGTGAATTTCGAACTCATTATATGAGTTCTGTATTTTATTTATGTTCTTATATGGTTCGTTGTGTTGAATGTGTTAGAATTTCTGGGAAAATTTTAGGGTTTTATATGAAGGTTTCAGAGAAATCGGACGATTTGTAGAAATCGGACGATTTAGGGCTTCATAGTAAGATTTTAAATCGCGGGCCTGAGTTGAATTCACGAAATCGGGCGAAAATGATTTTTAAGTGATAGGAAATCGGCCGAATTGGATTTCGGGTCGCGAAAGTATTTCGCGGGCCCAATTGTTTTGATGTGTGAGTAAAAACAGGTTTCGCGGGCCAGAGTTCAGGTTTCGCGGGCTGAAGCATTTCGCGAGTTGTGAGAGAGCGTCGGGCCGATTTTGGGTTTCGCGGGCCAATTTCAAATTGCGGGGTGATTCCCGTGAAAGAAATCGGGCGATTCGCGAGATTTAAATTGGGCTTCGGGCGTTAAATCTATCGATTTGCGAAATCGCCGAAAGTCTTACGAAATCGGGCATTGACCTTACTTTCGCGGGTTGACCAGAGCTTTTTAATGCAGAATCGGGCGATTAGTGAAATCGGATGTTGACTCGACTTTCGCGGGTTGACCAAGTGGGTTTCGGGCGATTTTAATTGGGCTTTGACTGATTTTGGTGTGAGTTGACCAGCGACACTTATTTTGGGCTTTTGCCCCATTTCAGGCCCAAATATTTTAAATAAAATGGTTTTAAGCCCAAACCACTTTTAAATAAAATATTTCCGTACAATAACGTATATTTTCGGGTCAACCCATATTTTAAATTATAAATATTATTTTGGATTTTAAAACCATCGGCCTAGTTTAAATACTATACGATTACGTGATTTCAATGTACGTATTTTATGTGATTTATTATATGTGCATTTCACGACATGCACGGGAGAGATGATGGTACCGTATTTGTACGGTGACACCTTACGGTGTCGGTTGAGTGGGGTAGAGTGACCTTTATTGGTCGTCGAGGTTAGACTCGTGTAGCACCTGGTGGAAGAGGGGTTTGCGACACTCATCTACTCGGGATTGAGCCACCCGAGGTGCACACCACCGGATATTATTTGGCTCAGGGACGGCCGACAGATGTGAGATTCCTGTCTACCCGGGTTGGTGGTAGGCCACTCGGGGAAAAGTCGTCGGGTTGAGATTGTGTGTGGAAGGAGCGACCCGGCACGACCGGCGTGGGCTACCGTATGATTTTGGCTACTTTGCCATTGCGCGCGTGGGTGCTGAGTCTAACCGAGGGCCCTGTTATGTGATGAGACGTGATAGGTTTGAGCGTGCATATTTTATGTGTGAGGACATGGGATTGGGTTGAGTGCACGCACGCATACATTGCATGTTTTTACTGCCACCTACTGGGCATTTTGCTCAGGGTTATATTTTTCAGGTGGGACTGAGCCCGACACCGATGGGTGTCAGGGTTAAGATATAGGCTGGCTGGCGGCGGTGACTCCACGGGCTTTTGAGGGCGGAGCGGTACATGTGACGCGACCTGTGGAGAGGCGTAGGATAGTCGGGTTTAGATTTTTGGGGCTCCAGCCCGTTGTTTTATACAGACGCATTTTGTAAACCCGACTTAGTATATATATGTATATTATTTCCTCAAAATGTTTTTAATTAATCGGGTCCTCCGCGACTTTCGTTGCGGAAATCCGCCAACTAATCTAATTAGGAAGTAGGGTCGCCACAATTTGTCAGTCCAAAAGGCATGACCAGAAACTCGTAATGGCCGTACCTTGTACTGAATGCTGTTTTAGGAACATCTATCTCCCTGATTTTCAACTGATGGTATCCCGAACGGAGGTCAATTTTCGAGAATACCGTAGCACCCTGTAGTTGGTCGAATAGATCATCGATCCTCGGCAACGGATATTTATTCTTGATCGTGATCTTATTCAGCTCCCTATAGTCGATGCATAGTCGCATCGATCCGGCTTTCTTCCGTACGAATAACACCGGCGCTCCCCATGGTGAAAAATTGGGTTGAATAAACCCTTTCTGCAACAAGTCCTCTAGCTGTTCTTTCAACTCCTTCAGTTCATTCGGCGCTAGGCGATAAGGAGCTTTAGAAATTGGGGCGGACCCCGGCGTCAGATCTATCGTAAACTGTATTTCTCAATCAGGGGGTAACCCCGGGAGATCATCGGGAAATACATCAATATACTCATTAACTATCGGTACGTCCTTCAGTTCTGGCTGAGGTAACTCCTCTGCCTTCACCGCATATACTAGATAAGACTCACAACCAGCTCTCAATAGTCGTTGAGCCTTCAGCGCAGAGATTCGCGGAATATGATTCAAAGTAGTCTTTCCCGAAAAAGTGAACACCTCTTCTTCGGGCAGTTGAAATTTTACGACCTTCTTGTTGCAATCTATGATGGCTCCGTATTTCGAAAGGCAATCCATCCCAAAAATAACATCGTAGTCGTTCATTGGGATCACAATCAGGTCGACGCTCAGATCTCTACCCTCAATGTTCACGGAACATCCTCCCAGCACTTGGTTAGTGCGCGTCGGATCACCGTGTGGTAGGGTAACTATGTAATTGCACTCAGCTAAGGTAGGAGAAACTCCCACCTTTTCCACATATTTGGCTGACACGAATGAATGTGTAGCCCCAGAGTCAATCAACACAGAAGTGGGCACGTTATAGATAGTCAACGTACCTGTTACTACAGAAGGATTTGCTTCGGCCTCCTCATTGGTCAAAGTAAAAACGCGTGCTGGTACCTGTGGAGGTCGGATAAAGGGCTGATTCAAAGTTTGCGGCATTTTCTCATTACAGACCCTGGCATAGTGGCCAATTTTTCCACATCGAAAACACTGGGGAGTTGGGTTTGGTCTCGGCCCATGGCATACTCCGTAGTGGTAGCGCCCACACTGCCGACACTGAGATACAGTGTTTAGGGGTCGGTTTGAAACGTTAGCTGGTCCATGGTTTCGCCTCGGTCTCCAGTTCTGCTGGCCTGGTTGATTTCCACGATTGTTCAGATTCTTGCCAAAGAACGGGCGTTTCTGATTCCCTCCTCCTTGTTGCACTTCTACCCGTCGCTTTGCATCTTGAGCCTTGGTAACTCTACTCTCTGCTTCCTCTGCTAATATTGCTCGTTCAGCGATACGAGCGTAAGTCTTTCCCTCGGTATCGTACATGCTTACATTTCGGAAGATCTCGGGTTTGATACCTTCCAGAAAACGTTCGATCTTCAGCTCATCTGTAGCCACTATATGCGGCGCAAACCTCGAGAGTTGCTCAAACTTACGAATGTAGTCGGCCACGGACATCCCTCCTTGTTTAAGGTTTATGAATTCATTCAGCTTCTGTGCTCTATCAGGTGCGGTAAAGTATTTGCCCCGGAAGAGCGTTTTGAATCTTTCCCAGGTCATCGTAGTGGGATCTTCGAGCACCCGAATGGTGTCCCACCAGTAGCCCGCGTTCCCACGTAACATAAAGGCGGCACATGTCACCTTTTCAGTATCAGGCAGAAGGCTAGCGCGGAACATATTTTCTATTGTTCTGAGCCAATCCTCCGCTAAGGTAGGATCGACTGCCTCCTCGAATGAAGGGGGGTTTGTTGGTCCCGATTGCACCAAACAAGGAACCAAAGAGGCTTTAATGGAATGAAAAGGGAGTATTCTCACCTTTGAGTGTGTGTATTGTGTGAAAAATTTGGATAAGCCTTTTATCTTTGATTACCTTCAAAAGTGAGTTGGTAAAACCTTATATACCACATTAACCCTAGGTATATTAAGGCCCAATCACTAAATATAAGATAATTACATTATAGTCCTAAGCCTAAGCTATAGGATAATTACAAAATAAATCCGAAGACCTAAACTATTGACACAATCTATTAAATATCCTAACAATCTCCCCCTTTGTGTCAATGAGAGTCTTGGATCTTGAGCGTGGCGGTGGTGGATTAGCGTGTGAGTGTTTCCCGAAGCCCTAGCTTGAACTCGAAGGCGCGGAGATTCCTTCGAAGTACCATTCGATTAGCTATAGCGTCAATGAGCTTCGCGAACTTGGATCTGCAGAGAGGATCTTCTTCTGAAAGTATGCGGCAAATCTTCATGAGTTTGTCTTGGATGATGGTGAGCGTTCCATCCGAGAACTTTGCCACTTCGGAGCGCAGCATCCTCATCTTTCCCTTATAGTTCGAGTAGGCGACCGCCGGATCGTCTCGGTCGATCACATCGCCTTCTCGGTAGTCGTCCGCGTTCCTGAAAGATGGGCGAGTCAGATTCACCTTCTTCAGGTTGTGCTCCACCGCCATCTGCAGATCGTGGGCGGCGAAGAATCTGACCTGTCGGAGCATGTGGCGTTTGAGAGCCACATATCCCATGGTGACCGGTTCAGCACGTACGAGATGTCCAGAGCTTCTGAGGACGAGTCTGAACTGCTTCATGGATTCCAGCATGCTGTACAGGTCGCCCAGGCGCAGAAACTTGAAGTCCGCCTCACTGACTTCACAGTAGCTCTCATCCTGCCTCATTACTGTGAATACTGGGTAATGGACAGGTCCTTTGGACTCTTGGCGGAGGTCAGTAACTTTGCAGATGGGGGCCCGATTCATTTCCTGAGCGATGTTTTCCTCATCGGATAGCGTCCTTTTTGTGCATTTGTGGCAGAGAAGGCTCCATCGATAGAGCTGCTTCTTTCTCTCGCTCCAATTTTGGATGTTCATCAGCTCATATTCGTCGAAGGTTGTGATGATCTGCTCCTTGCGTCGCCAGATCCTCTTCCTGATCTCTTCTTGAAACGGCGCGGTGATCTTTTTGTTTTCCCACGGTGCTTCCGGTATATCCACCGTGGGTACATCCGTTTGAGCAGCAGGGGCCTCAGTTTGCTACGTTTGGAATTGTAGGATGTTCTCGAGCTCGGCAGGTTCAGCGTCGTACTCCTCTCCGTCCTCGTTGTCTGCAGTGTTGATCAGCGTTAGTGAGGCTTCCATTAGCAGACGTCGAGCGTTTTCCACCAGCTTCCTGGCTGCTACTGCATCGGTGGGTGTGTACAGCCATTCATCATTGAAGATGTAGGCTTCGATCTCGTTCTGTGCGCAGTAGACGTCCTCGGGAGCTATGTTGGAATCGGTGTTGAGAGGAGTGTCGCTGTGTGGTGGCGAGGGTGTTGCGTCAGAAGAGTTTGTGGATTGTGGGGATGGTTGTGGTGGAGACTCTGGTGGTTTAGTTGTGGTGATGGTTTTGGCAAGGATGATTTGGGTGTCGGGTGGTGTATGTGTGGTGGTGGCCTCTAACATCGATGTGATAGTTAGAGGTTCGGAGACTGTGGGTGGAGACGGTGTGGGGGTGGTCTCTGTCGATGTGACGATTAGAGTTTTGGAGACGGTAGTGGGTGGTGGTGAGGGTGATTTGGCTAGTGACTCAGGGTAGATAAAGTGGGTTTTTTGGCTAGTGGGGTGTGAGGTTTCTATTACGGGCGTTGTTTCAGGCCCGGAGGAGGAGGACGGCGTCGAGTGCATGAGTCCTTGGGATTGTTGGCCTAGCTGCCTATTCTCCCCCTCGCGGCGATCTTGATCATCGTCTTGATCGTCGCGCCTGATCCCGCTGGACTCTCCTTGAGCGCGGCAAGTCATGGGTTGAGTCATCATTCTCTTCATCTGCTGTTCCTCCTCGTCGAGTTCCGTCATCGACTCGAATCTTGCTCGTAGAAGGTAGAATAGCTCCTTCGCGGAAATGGCAGAGAGAATGGCTTCAGCATCCACATTCTGAGTCGGTGGTGGCGTCTCCGGGGCCACACCTTTCCCTTTGTCGACGGTGGACGCATCGAGACGCGCGTAAACTTTATCGAGAGTCGACGCCTCAAGAGTCTTTGCAAACTCTTGAAGACGGGTCTCTAGCGCGGTCTCGGTGACGAAAGTGGGTAAGGTTAACAAGTTGGATTCACGGAGAATGCCAACTGACACCGAATCGGAGAAGATTGCCGATCGGCCGCCCGTTTGCACAGGACTGGAAAAGACGCGGTCACTTAGACTTCCCGTTGGCATCATCGATGAGATGGACTCAATCGAATGATGGCCTTGGCTCACGGTTGTTGTGATGTTGGCCGTGCTAGGTCTTCCGCTCTCAGTCACAGAGACATCACCGAGCGTTCTGACAGAGTCACGAAGACTCTGTGGTGCAGTAAAAGGTGTATGTGTCCTAGAAATGGATGAAACTATGGGGAGTGAGGGCACTATACTCGATGTGCATGAAGGGGATGCAGTCTGAGGCGAGGGACTGCTTGTTTTAACATCGACTATCTCCAAGTGGGATGTCGATGGTATACGTGGCTCCTCGTGGAATGAAATATCTTCATGTAGAGAGGAAGATAAGTGGGTTGGTGGGGTCGTTTGCGTGGTTGAGCCAGATGCCACGACTTCTACTCGGGAGGTGAACACATCACCTCTTGTACCTATTGGTTCGGCTCGGCTTATCTGTGGCTGAGGAGGTCGATCGTGCTTTTGTTTCGATCGATGCTCCGTGGGGCGGCTTACGTGATCCTCTCGCGACCGTTTTTTCGGAGCGCGGGTGGAAGAGGATGCGGCGCGACTCGATGACTTTTTGGAGGTGATGGTGGGGGTTTGGCTAGTCCCGGGGTTGGGAGCACTGGGGTTGATCTGCGCCGTAGGGACAGTAGATAGGGGTCTGGGGCTTTCTCGGAATGAGGCGATTGAGGCGCGATATTCCTGGACGTGTGGATTTGTCTGGTCTGCGTAGGCGAGAACTTCGTCCGGAATTATCATGGCGTGTCGGTCCTTCGCCGAGGTGTTTTTCTTCGCGAACTTCTCGACCGTGGGGATGAGGAAGTGTTCCGCTGCCGGTCGGATGCGAATGTTGGTGGAGTGCAACCGGAAATGTCTGATGAGAGCTGGGAGCCACCGCATGTAAGGGACGAAGCGGTTTGTGACTCCCTTGGCAACTTCCCGGTCACGACATTGGATCATTGAGACAAGATCCATCCAAATGATGTCGGCGTAGTTGTACTTGCGGTTGTGAGCGATGCCGGTGAGGATGGTGAGGATTTGAGAGTTTCCCCGGTCCTGACCAGCATGCTTCCCTGACATGCATTTGTTCACCAGCAAGTACAGTGTGCGCCAGGGTTGAGGTAGGTTGCGGGTGGTGACTTCACTGAGGACAAGTGGGCCCTTCTTCTTCTTGGTTTCTGGTTGATAGCCCAGCCGGTCTATGTCCTCGATGAGTTGTTCATGGGTTGGTAGTGGGTCGTATGGTGAGTAGATTGGGAGTTGAAGCACTTCTTGTAGTAGTTTGCGAGTGAGGACCACAGTTTCTTGATCAATTTGGGCGGATAAGGTTTTGGCAAGATGGAGTGGTCCAGCTAGTTGCAGTGTATGCCAGAATTGTTGAAAATACACCTGTGCTTCTGGCTCGCCATATGTGAGGGCATGGCGAAGTGGGTGCCCTTTGAGGATTTCGACAATTACGGGGGCATCGCACCGAAAGCTGTGCAGGTCCACCTTGTAGTTGTTGGGAATCAGGGCCGCCCATTGACTTAGTGGGAAGATCTGCTCGGGTGGTGGGACATAGAGACGTGTGTTGAGTTCGATGCGAGCAATGTCCCTTTGGATTGCAGCCGCCTCAAGCGCTTCAATTGTGCTTTGATCTTTTTCAGTCATATCTGCGCTTGACAGTAATTGTAATATGATTAGTAGGAACTAATGTGAGATGAGAGAATTTGCTAAACAAATAGACATGGAAAATTTTCGCAAGTTAGGAAGTCTCGCCTGTTGTTTCAAAAAATTTTCGCATGCAGAAGGATTTAGCACTTAGTAATTTTGAATTGAAGACAATTTTCGCATGTAAGTAGTGGAAAATTTTCGCAGATTATGATATGTAGGCATGCCGAGAAAATTTCGCAGATAGAGTAAGATTTCGCATGTATTGGAAGGTTGTCGCATGTCAAGAATTTTTGCAAGTTGTCCAAATGTTTCGCATGTAATGAGAAATTTTCGCAAGTTTTATCACATAGACATGTCGTGAGAAATTTTGCGCATGACAGAGTAAAATTTCGCAAGTATGGAAAATTTCGCAAGTTATATCACATAGGCATGTCGTGAGAAATTTTCGCAGATTGAGTAAAATTTCGCAAGTATGGGAAATTTCGCAAGTTAGGAAATCTTACAAGTTGTTCAAATTTTTCGCATGTACCAAAGAACATTCACATGTAGTATATCCATGAATTTTCGCATATAAGGAAAAATTTTCGCAAGTTCTATGAAAGTTTCGCGGAGGGAAAAGGCTTTGTGGACTAAGAAAATTTTTGTTCACTGTAGTTGCAAAAAATATGTAATATGAAGTGAAGTGTATTAGAATTTCGCGGGGCTAAACTCACTGTAGCAGAGAAAATTGTGTCGTGAGGGAAAAAGATTTTCTCAGATAAACTTTCGCGGGACTTAACATGCTGTAGCAGCGAAAAAAAAATTTAACACATGTAAATTCTCGAATGAAAGTTTCGCATTTCCTTAGTCACTGTAGCAGCGAAAATTTTAGCGCTGGAAATTTCTCGGATAAAATTTCGCGGAACCTCACTCACTGTAGTAGCGAAACTTTCAACGTAAGAAATTTCTCGGAAAAATTTTCGCGGAACTGTCCTCACTGTAGCAGCGAAAATTAACGTTTTAAAGCAATTTTTTCTTGAGAATTTTCGCGGTGAAGAACACAGTGCGAAAGCATGCGAAACGACGCAATGATTTTAGCCTTAGGCCTACTCAAATCTCAACCAAAATGCTATAATCTGGGCTTAATCGACTCGTAATTGAATGGGCAATGCATATTTGGGGATATTAAACATTAATAACATATCATGAGTTCGATTCAGAGGCCGCGAAAAATTTATTCTAACCTAACAAATTTAATCGAAACTGGGCAAAACAGCTTAAAGTGACTGGAAATTGATTTATCTGAGGTGTATTCATACCGAGAAGCTGATTTGGACAATGGAGGTAGCAAGAAACGGATTTTGAAAGCAAATTTTGACGACGACGCGATGCGGGGAGTTGCGAAATTTTTGAGAGAGGGGTTGCGAAAGTTTTGAATTTTCTCGGGAATTTTAGGATAGTGAATAACGTTAAGGGTTTTGGGGTTTTAGGGGTTTTAGTCACTGTTCATGCGAAATTTTGTGTAACTGGGTCGAAATTCATGGGTTTGGTCAAAGCTGGGTCCAGATATGATTTTCGCGGGCTTGGTCAAAATTGGGTCCAATTGAAGCTCAATTGGTCCAATTTTGACCCTTTTTGACCAGAAATTTTAAAATTCAACCCAAAACATTTTAATCAGTCCAATTTTGACTCAATTTGACCAAACTTTAGAATTTCAACACAAAATTTTATTTTATATAGGCATAATCAGAAACTCCCCCTTAATCTAAAGCTCTCCTTTTTAAGTAATGGAAAAATCAGAAGCTCCCCCTTAATCGAAAACTTTACTTTAAAAATAATAGAAAAATCAGACGCTCCCCCTTAATCGAAAACTCCCCCTCAAAAGACATAATTCAGAAGACACATAGACAATGGAGTGAAGTGGAAAGGAAATATGTACACCTAATCAAAGTTCATGTAGGGGCGATTGATCACAACTGAATATTCAACATGCCCAACATAGTCACTAGGTGTTGGAATCGTTTGACATCCAACGGTTTTGTGAAAATGTCGGCCAGTTGATCTTCGGTTGTGACGTAGTGCAATTCAATCGTCCCTTGTTCGACATGTTCTTTGATGAAGTGGTGACGAATATCTATGTGTTTCGTCCTCGAGTGATGTACTGGATTACTCGTCATCGCAATTGCACTCTTTGAGTCACAATAAATGGGAATTTTATCAACATGAAAATTAAAATCTCGTAGTTGGGTTCTCATCCACAAAAGCTGTGAACAACAACTAGCGGCGGCGACATATTCTGCCTCCGTCGACGAAGTTGAGATACAATTTTGTTTTCGAGACGACCAACTCACGAGTTTACCGCCCAAGAAGTGTGCAGCTCCAGAGGTGCTTTTTCTATCCATCTTGCATCCTGCGTAATCCGAGTCAGAGAATCCAACCAGCTTGAAGTCCGATCGAGTGGGGTACCACAAACCCAGATTGGGTGTTCCTTTGAGATAGCGGAGAATCCTTTTGACAGCAGTGAGATGGGATTCCTTCGGTGAAGCCTGAAAACGAGCGCAGATTCCTGTCGAGAACGATATCCGGTCGACTAGCAGTGAGGTATAGAAGAGAGCCTATTATCCCACGATAGACGGTTTGGTCGACAGGAGCATCAGATGGGTCCGCGTCGGGTCGGCCAGAGGGAGACATAGGTGTTGCAGCAGTCTTAGCATCCTTCATTCCATATTTCTCGAGGATGTCATGGATGTATTTGGACTGGTTGATGATGATTCCGTCGGGGAGTTGTTTTACTTGAAGACCAAGAAAGAAATCATCTCGCCCATCATACTCATTTCGAATTTTTCTTTCATCAAATCTGCGAACTCTTCACACAGTTGTGGTTCAGTCGATCGAAAAATGATGTCATCGACATAAATCTGTACAATCATGATGTCAGGGTCACTCCGCTTGGTGAAGAGGGTTGTATCCAGAGATCCTTTCTTGAATCCTGGCTGAACGAGGAAATCTGAAAGGACGTCATACCAAGCTCGGGGAGCTTATTTTAGTCCGTAGAGAGCCTTGTAGAGTCGATAAACGTGATGAGGAAACTCTTCGCTCAAGAACCCTTCAGGTTGATCAACGTACACTTCTTCTTTGAGAAATCCATTCAGAAATGCAGTCTTCACATCCATTTGGTAGACTTTAAAGTTCTTGTGAGCGAAAAAAGGCAAGAAAAATTCTTATAGCTTCGATCCTGGCAACGGGGGCAAAAGTTTCATCGTAGTCGATTCCTTCTTGTTGGTTGTACCCTTTAGCCACAAGTCTTGCTTTATTGCGGATGACAACACCGTCTTTGTCCTTTTTGTTCTTGAAGATCCACTTCGTGCCGATAATGGATCTGTTGTGAGGTCGTGGTACGAGTTCCCAAACTTGTAGACGTTCAAACTGATTTATTTCCTCCTGCATTGCAATCAGCCAATCAGGATCGTTGAGAGCTTCAGCTACTCGTGATGGTTCGACTTGACTGAGATAGCAAGCAAACAGACTTTCATTCATCGTGGCTGAACGCGTCGAAACACCGGATGTGGGATCCCCAATAATCTGATCGGTAGGGTGAGAGCGAGCCCAAAGTGGTACATTTGTTTGTGAGGAGCTGGCCGCATTTGTATCGATTTGAGACTCATTAGATTGGGGTCCGGTGTCCGAAGAAGAGATCTCAACCGTAGTGGATTGAGAGGGTTCAGCATCAGGATCAGCAATGTTCCCAGGGTTGGGTAAAATGTCGTCTTCATTGAGATTGAGTGCATCCAAGTTTGGAGGGACGACGTCATTGCCGATAGCTGGTGGTGTAGGTGGAGTGGGTGCAGCGGTAGGTTCAGTGGTGGCGGCGGGAGTCTTGGGAACTGGATAGAAGTACTCGAAAAGTAGATCGAGGTCCAGTTCACCAGAGTTGCCCTCAGATGAGGAAGTTCCCGCCGTTGAAGGTTGACCTTTTGTCAACGACTGTAGAAGACCTGGTTCTGGACTAATATGAGCAGAAGCCATGAGGTCGCCTTCGCTTTCGTCAAAGGTGACATTTGTGCTCTCAATGACAGATCGTTTCTCCTTAAGATAGACTCTGTATGCCTTCGAGTTTAGTGAATAACCAACAAAGATTCCTTCGAGTGCTTTTGGATCAAGCTTCCCAAGATGTTGGCGATCGTTGGCAACAAAACATCGGCATCCGAAGACCCTTAGATAAGATATATCTGGTATACGACGGTTGTTCAACATCTCGTATGGAGTGCGGTTGAATCTCTTGTGGATGGAAGCCCGGTTCTGTGTGTAACAGGCCGTTTGAATTGCTTCGCCCCAAAGAGTGTGAGGAAGGCCGGATTGAATGAGGAGAGTCCTGGCTGCTTCAACTAGTGTCCTGTTCTTATGCTCAACGACACCATTCTGTTCTGGTGTCTTCACAGCTGAGAACTGCTGAGTGATGCCCCGAGTGGCATAGAAATCACTGAGCTTCTTGTTCTTAAACTCAGTTCCGTTGTCAGTTCTGATAATCCGAACCTTCTGTTGATGAAGAGTTTGGGACGTAACAACAAACTCGATAATTATATCAGGTGCTTCATCCTTTGTACGAATGAGTTTCGTCCATGTGTAGCGTGAAAAATCGTCGACAATCAGAAGAATATACCGTCTTCCTCCGAGTGTGGCCGTAGGCATTGGGCCACATAGATCCATATGTAAGAGCTCGAGGATGAGCTTAGAGGACGGTGTTTCCTTGGATATGTGAGACGATCGCTTCATCTTATGATATGTTAGTTGGGGTAGACCGTTGACGAGTTTATTCTGACGCAGTTTGTTGATAGTCTTGAAATTGAGATGTGAAAGCCGTCGGTGCCATAGATCATTCAACTTAGGTGCAGCCCGAGAGAGAAGGCAAACTGGTCGAGAGGTCGTGAGATTGAGTACGTAGAGGTGAGACGTGCGCGTTCCAGAAAGAAGTGGCAGTCCCGATGCATCTATAATGCTGCAGATGTCAGATTCGAAGAGAACCTTGTATCCTTTGTCGCAGAAACGACCTATGCTGAAGAGATTGTAGCTCAAACCCTAAACGTAAGAGATGCCCTTGATCGTCAGTTTGTCATGGACGAGATCACCAGTTCCGAGAATTGGCGCCATTTGACTGTTTCCAAAGGAGACCCTTCCGAGATAGCGCTCGGAGAAGTTGCTCAACAGCTCCTTGTTCCCCGTCATGTGTGTGGAGCAACCCGAGTCTAGATACCACACATGACAGACCTGCAATCATAAACAAACGTTGGGTCCCCGTTTTCGGACGGGACATTCTTGTGATATATGTAAAGTTTTTATGCGCTTAATGGGAAATGTGGTTACTAAATCAGATTGTGTTGATTCTAATTTAGCTTTCCCTTAATCGTTTGTTTGATGAGGCGGGATTATGGTTTTTCTAACCCAAATTTTCCTAACTTGTGCTTGCATGTATGGCGCCTTATACATGAATTGGCGTGAGTAATGTGGTTGTTGTTTTCGTGCTTCGGTTTTGGTCGCCTTTGGCTTTCGAGTAGTAGGTGAGTTTGCGTTTGACGACGGGAGGCGTTTTCGCTTGACCTTGGGTTTAGGCGAGATGGGAGATTCAGTGACGTCGTAGAGAAGGTTCGCTTGCGAGGTCTGAGGGTTGCGTGTCTTCTGTTTGCAGCAGCAACAGTGTCTTCTGACGTCGTGGGAGAACAAAATCATTGCAGCAGCACATAGACATAAGTTTGGTAAAAGAAAGATAAGTTTTGACAACATAATTGTCTACGAACTTTGGACAGTGGGATTAAGTACATAGAGAGGAAGGACGAATATAGGATGGTTTTTTCTTCTTGTCATCGAAGAGTGGGTTCTCCTTTATTTGATGCGAACTGCCTTCCAGAGACGTCGAACTCACATTCCCTGTATCCATAAGAATACTAGAGTTAGTGTTAGAACATATGTCAGCTTCATGAGTCATTTTCGCCGTCCTCTTACATTTACATGTTTGAGAATCGGGTACTTGACTCGATGTAGAGGGATAGTTCGTATTGGGAAATTTTTCTAGTGTGTAGATTTTGCTAGGTAGTTCATCTCGCTCATTTGCAAAGGCCTTCCTTTCTACTTATAGTTGTCGTTCTAGTTCTGCTATGAGTAGTAGTTTCTTTGGGATGTAGGTGCGAGAGAGCACATCTTGGAACGCAACTTCCTGTTCTTCGTTTGGGAGTAAGGTTTCGACATCCTCCGAGGGTGAGGATATCTTAGTCTTATCTCTATTATTCAATTCTGTATAGTCATACGCGACTTCTGCCCAATGAATGTTCTGTTCTCTTGTTTCTTCTGAGATGACAGCGGAGGATGATCTCACAAATGGCTTAAGCTGCGGGGGAGCACCATTTCTTGTTTGCAGGAACGTAGTGTTGCACATGTTATATCTTTTAACTATCAGCGGTGTTGGATTGCAATTGCTAGACAGTCCAATCCCCCCCGGGCGTTGTAGAATTCAGTTTCCACTGGTTGGTTCAATAGGCATAAGATGCGTGAGTTTTCGTTTCTAAGGTGAAGTTGCTCTTCAAGTTCCTTCACCTTTCGGTACAGCCTAACTCTTTCCTTGGTAAGTAGTTCATATTGGGATGCAGTTAGGAGACGAGATGTTTCGCATGAACTGATGGCCAGTGTGGTTTCCTTCACCTTATTCTCATTTTGCTTATTCTTGCTTTGCAGACGTTTGACTAACGCTTCGGAGGCCATTAGACGTTCGTTTGCACAAGCAAGCTCTTCTATTTTTAAACTAAGTAATGCATAGTTGTTTTCAAATTTTAGCCTAAGTTCATCATAAACCTTAGTGTCTACGTGGGGTTCTTAATGGTGGGTCGGTGACTAAACACATCATCGAGTTGCGAGATTCGTACCTCAGACTCTGCGTTGGTAGGAGTCTTAGCTGTGTTTTCACCGGTGTGACCCATCTCCTCGTCCTCGTCATGTTCGACCAGCCTTGCCATGCAGCAATCTTGATCCTGAGGCTCCTCGTCTTCTGAAGTGTCGTTCACCCATTCAGCTTCTTCAGTAAGCAGAACTTTGCCACTTTCCATTTTGCGGGTCATTCTGGCCTTACGGTCGTAGTAGCCTGAGTCCTTCACGCGTGGGGCGTGGCATTCCTCGGCAAAGTGGCCTGTCTTTCCACATCGAAAGCACTTCACAGACTTTTGAGGTGCTGAGTCCTCCTCTTTCTTTATCGGCTTTGATTCTTCTGTGGGAGTGGTCTTTTTGCTGCCGCTAAAGGTCCTTTGGTGATTGGAGGAGGATGAAGATTTTTTCCCGATCTTCTTTGTGACCATCTTTGTGAGCATTGCCAGTTGTTTGCGTAGATCACGAACATCTTAATCGGATTCTGTATCAGCTTCGGATCCTGAAGAGGCATCAGATATAACAGCTGGTAGCTTCCCTTTGTTCTGTTTGGCCTTAGAGATGGAAGATTGTTCGGTAGTCTTGTTTGAGAGGAGAGCCAGCGGATCGACTCGAGTGTTGTTAGACTGAGGTTGCACGTATGGAGCATAGGCAGATAGGCTGTCGTAGACAGCATGAATGGAGGTGTTGGAGAGGTCCTTACTCTGAATCATCATAACAGTAGCATTTCCCCAATGTGGTTTGAGGCTACCAAGGAAGCGGTTGTTGATGTCGAATTTGTCCCTCGAGATCCTGCTTTCTTGAGTTCATTGATGACCTTCAAGTAACGGAGATATGTGACACGCAGCTCCTCTCCTTCATAGGCTTGGAAATGTTCATACTGTGAGAGACATGCTGATTTTCTCCCCTGAGCACTCTCAGTTGTGCCTGCCATAATTTCTACGAGTTCATCCCATATTTCCTTAGCAGTTGTGCAGCACTCGATGTGAGCGTAGACTTCGTTGCCCATAGCCTGGAAGAGGTATCCTTTGGCAGTCTCGTCGGCCTGTACGCGAGCCTCTTCATCCTCATTGATGGGACCTCTTGGAGTGCGGCGTTCATCCATGGGAGGGTTTGCGTTTGGCTGTGCAGGGATGATTGTCCAGAATTGTGCTGGACCATTGAAGATGGAGTCCAGTAGGTATTGAGAGAGTGGTGCGCCTTTGTTCCTGATGAATGTGAGGAACCGGTTTGTCCATATGCTGTAGTCGGCTTGTCGCAGCATAGGTGGCCTGGTGTCGGAGCCCACTGTTGAGATGTCATTCGTGGTAGACATGGTTGGTGCAGTCGAATCGTCCGTGGTTTTGATCTTAAATAGATAAGAGAGTTAGTAACGAACGAAATGAGAAATATGAGTTTAACGAGTAGAGTTTTGAGAGAGAAAAAAAATTGTTTACAGAATTTCTTAGAGCTAAGTGAGCGTGTGTGATGGTCGATAATGTATGAAGAGAAGATATATCTTGAAATTAGGAGAAGTTCTGGAAATTTTGAAAACGATTTTTGAGGTGAGATAATATTTTATGTCAAAAGTGGTCTAGGGTGATAGGACTAAAGTGTAAGGATCAAATCTTAAATAAGTTGGAGAAAAACTTAACCCAAGAAGATTTCAACACGAGAAAAGGACTTAACACGTTAGGAGAAAAAAATTCGCGGTTTTAAAGGACGTGTTTATACGAAGAGTTATCCGAGAAATTATGTGTTGAGAAATTTCGATGCTTGTGAGTTTTAATGAGAAATTCTCGGAAGAAGAGAAAAATTCTCAGTGGAAAATTTCACGGATTTTAAAAATTTCGCATGTGAGGAAGATTCTCAGTTGAGAATTTTAAAGCTTCGCAAGAAAATTTCGCAAGTTATAAAATTTCGCAAGGAAGAAAAAAATTTTCAGTTAGGAAATTTTCTCGGATTTGAGAGAGTCGTGGTTTTAGAAAACATCCTTAGACGAATTTTCGCGGATTTGCAAATTTTTTCTTGGTTTTGAAAAATTTCTCGGATATATAAAAATTTCTCGGCTGAGAAATTTCGCGGCTCAGGAAATTCGCGGAGTAAGCTCTCTTGGATATGGAATTTCTCGGATTATGAAGAGTAAGCAAATTTCGCAGTTGAAAGTTTCTCAGATTTTGAAAGTAGACAGTTGCGAAAAGTGCCATGAAAGTGAAATTTTCGCGGTTTAAAACTTCTCGGAATAAAATTTCGCGGATTTGAAATTTTCGCGGACTTGAATGATTCAGCAAGAAGTTTCGCGGGCAAGAACAAGCTTTCACTGTTCCATTGCTTACACGCGTTTTGCCAGAAAATCGTCTCGTTCTTGCTCAAATCTCAGCCAAAATTGCTCAAACTTGATCCTAAACTTCAGAAATTCTTTCCTAAACACATAATCGACCGATTTGTGAGCTAAAAACAACAAAAAATAGATTAAATCGACTAAAAACAGAGAATGGCCGAAATGACTTTTTCTGAAAAACTTTTGCTTCGATCTTGCTCAAAACTCGTTAAAACTGATCCAAAAACTGATCTAAAAGTGTTCTAAAGCATTTTAGGTAAAGAATCGATCTGGGGAAAGGTTTTAAACACGAAAACGCAGCATCAAAACCCCAAACCGAGTTCAAAATGGCCGAAAGTAATATTTTGCCCAAAAACACCTTTGATCTTTCTCGGAATCGAACGAAACTGGATTCAAATCAATGCAGATCGATCCACGTTTGCTCTGATACCACTTGTTGGTCCAGATTGCACCAAACAAGGAATCAAAGAGGCTTTAATGGAATGAAAAGGGAGTATTCTCACCTTTGAGTGTGTGTATTGTGTGAAAAATTTGGATAAGCCTTTTATCTTTGATTACCTTCAAAAGTGAGTTGGTAAAACCTTATATACCACATTAACCCTAGGTATATTAGGGCCCAATCACTAAATATAAAATAATTACATTATAGTCCTAAGCCTAAGCTATAGGATAATTACAAAATAAATACTAAGACCTAAACTATTGACACAATCTATTAAATATCCTAACAGGGTTTAACCGTCGGAACCTTTCCCCGACTGCTTCTGCACGTTCTAAGCCAGGAGATGAGTGACGTTCCGAGGAATTTTGGCGATGAATGAGGTCATTAATCTGATCGGACTGCCGTCGGATCAGATCAGTTAATTGATGGATCGTAGAGCGGTCCTCATTCGGTGGGGATCCGGAACCCGCCCTACGACTAGTTTCGCCAACTTCTCTACGTGTCCTTGGCATTTTTAAGTAATTCTACAATCCGTCATAGAAAGCACATATATCAAATAACACGTAATCACGTACTCAAGAAGTAAACATACAGGCCAGGCTGGTTCTCCAGGCTTTTGAGCGGCAGTACATGGACAGTCTTCAGAATCTAAAACCGAAGCTCTGATACTACCTGTGGCGACCCAACTTCTCTAACTAGGATTAGTGGCGGATTTCCGCAATGTAAGCCGCGGAAGGCCCGTCTAATTAAAACTTTTTCCTAAACTAATATATATTACTAAATACATGCGTCTACATTGTCATCCATGTACATGGGCCGAAGCCCCAAAAATATCAAAAGAACAAAAGTGCTAATGCCGCTCCACAGGTCTTCATCCATGTACCGCACCGCCCTCAAAAGTCCGTGGAGCACCGCCACTAGCCGCCTCAGTCCTGACGCGTACCGGCGTCAAACTCAGTACCTACAACACGTAAACACTGAGCAATTTGCCCAGTAGGTGAATAAAATGCATGTATGCAAGTGTGCACTCAGCCCCGATCCCGGTATCTCACAACATGATATAATGCACACTTTTTCTTTTCCCACATTCCTATTTCACACAATACAGGGCCCTAGGTTAGGCTCGACACCTCCGCGCGCAATAGACTACTGGGAGGCCACCCCCAAGTCTCGCGGCGAGCTACGCCGGTAGTGCACTGATCGATCACGTCAATGTCCTCCTACCAGGTCGTATACCTCCCGCACTAATCACAAATAAAATCCCATCCGGCGGTATGCACCCCGAATCGATCACGTCCGGGTAGACAGATCGATCACGTCCGGGTAGACAGATCGATCACGTCTGTCTCCGCCAGGTGCCAAGTGAGCCCAACCTCGACTCCTCTAAGAGTCACCAATCACAAGCATCTCTTTCTACCCCGTACGTCAATATCTCATATTATTACTGCTACACTACGGTACAACCATCTCTCGCCCTAACGTAATATGCACGTGCCATGCATATAAAAATATCATAAAACATGATTTATATAAAACGTACGTAAAACATATAAGTCACATAAGTCACGTAAATCACATAATCATATGAAACACATAATTGTGTTTACGTATTGTAGATGGATAATCCACCTACCTGTCCTCCTGCTATTGTCAAATAAAAAGTCCGGTGTAGTCTCTATATATCGATCCTCTGAATAAATAAATATTATCATATCAGTATATTTGCTAAACTGTATAAGTTTTCAAGTTCCCAAACCCTAATTATAGAAAACCCTAAAATTTATGAAAACCTAAAAATAATGATATTTCTAAAAATAAATAAACCCTAAAATATTGAAAACCCTAGATATAGCAAAAATCCTAAAATACCGAAAATTTATTAATTAAAACACAATGTCGAAATCTCACACATGTCGACATCTTATCCCTCAAAATATCGAGACATATAAAATGTCGAGATCTTATTATAGGTTATGAAAAAATCGAGACATATAAAGATGTCGAATTATACAAATGTCGAGATCATCATTTGAAAAAGTCGAACCATTGTAAAATGTCGAGATATCCTTTCACTATTGTCTCGACATCTATCTATAATACGTTTTCAAAAATCGATTTATGAAGCATCTCAAATTCTCTTTATTGCAGATCTCGAGATCTTATTGTTGAAAAGCACTTGTCGATAGTTTTCATTGAATAGCAAATATCGAACTTAATGTTATCGAGATCTATCAAGGAATTAAATGTGGAACTTCTAAATGTCGAAGTTGACTAGTAATGTCGAGACTTAAACAATATAAATGTCGAGATCTATTCTATCCCTTGAAAATGTTGAGACATAGAAATAAATAATATCGAGGTTTCATACTCTAAGGTGTCGAGATCTTGCAAATAATAATAATAAAAAGATGTCGAGTACTGTGATGAGGGTCGACTTCGTTCCATGTAAATCTCGAGGTCTTTAATCAATGTCGACATCTTACAAATGTCGAGAACCTTGTTATTGTGATAATGTCGAAACTTCCAAAATCTATCACTGTTCTATCGAAACCCTTATAATTCCAAACTAACCCACCCTTATAGTTGTCTTGGAGATTAACCTAAGCTTAGGAAAACATCGAAACATAAGAGTATCTTATGTGTTCGAAAGTCATTAATCCATTGATATGTATATTGACTGAAAAGCCACAAAACCCTAAACATGTTAAATGTCGAGTTGTTTCCATGAACCCACCGAATCATCTCGAGTTCTTCACACGAATTAACTTTTAATCACATGAGTTAAGGAAAAATGTGAAATCCAACATTATGTTTTGAAAAGTAACGTTGTATAAATAAGATATTTACCTCTGCGCCTTTACTTCTTTGTGTTGTTCGAAGGTTTTGTGTTTGAAGTACCTTATTCCCTATTTCTTCCTTTCGTAGTTCAATATCACAGTTCTTTTCATTATATTGCTTTCCTACTAAGTAACTCTTGGTATCAACGATTTGTTTAGATAAGTATTCTTCATCGAAATTACCAAATTGATTAGACAAGGTAGTAATCTCATTTTCCTAAGTCTTACGTTATTTTTTTTTCTCAAATCTTATCTCCATTAATTGGGCCTAGCTTCAAATATTATGTGAAGCCCAACTAAGTTATTCTATTATATATTTGTATTTAAATTCTTTGATCAAACTCGAAATAAATTCCGAACTAACGAAATTAATAAATTCATATTTTCATTGTGCAAATTTTAAATTTTGTGATCCTGTTTCTTATTTTGAATAATCAGTATACAGATAATTTCAACAAAATTCCGTATTAAGTTTACGGGTATTACAATAGGCTACCTCACCAACCCGTTTTACTATTCGAAAAGGGCCAATGTACCTAGGGCTTAGTTTCCCTTTCCTCCCGAATCTTTTTACGCCCTTCATCGGCGATACTTTTACGAACACCATATCGCCTTTGTCAAATTCCAGTGGTCGACGTCTTTGATCTGCGTAGCTTTTCTATCGACTCTGTGCCGTTCGCATTCGTTCTCGTATCGTGGCAATAGCCTCTGTCATTTCTCGTACGATGTCCGGGCCTAACATTGCTCGTTCACCAACCTCGTCCCAATGTACTGGGGATCTGCACCTACGCCCGTATAGCGCTTCGTATGGTGCCATCCCGATGGTGACGTGGTAGCTATTGTTGTACGAGAACTCGATTAGTGGGAGGCACCTACTCCAATTTCCTTTGAAATCGAGTACGCATGCTCGGAGCATGTCCTCCAACGTCTGTATCGTCCGCTCGGATTGACCGTCCGTCTGTGGATGATTGGCGGTACTAAAGGACAACTTCGTTCCCATCGCTTTTTGCAAGCTCGTCCAGAACTTCGATAGAAATCTGGAGTCGCGATCCGAGACTATCGATGATGGAACGCCGTGCAGTCGTACTATCTCTTGAATATAAAGCTCCGCGTATCGTTCCATGGAGTACGTCGTGCTAATTGGTAGGAAATGGGTAGACTTCGTTAGTCTGTCGACGATAGCCCAAATTGCGTCGTGCCCTTTCGTATTCCTTGGCAGTCCTACTACAAAGTCCATGGCAATGTTATCCCATTTCCATTCCGGAATGGGTAACGGTTGCAGGGTTCCTGCCGGCCTTTGATGCTCGGCTTTTATTGGCTGGCACGTCAGGCATTAGCTCACGAATGTTGCTATGTCCTTCTTCATGCCTGGCCACCAGTAGTTTTCCTTTAAGCCTCTATACATCTTCGTTGCTCCTGGATGTACAGAGTACGCCGTGGCATGTGCTTCCACCATTATCGTTCTTCGTAGTTCAGCATCGTCTGGCACGTACAATCGGTTCTTGAAGTAAATCCGTCCGTCTTCCCGTACTATGAGATATCTAGTCGTTTGTTCCGGCTGTGCTTCCTTAATCCTCGTATAGAACTCATCTGCTTCCTGTGCCGTCTTAATCTGCTCTAGCAGCGTCCGCTGCAAGGTTAGAGCTGCTAGTTGCGTCTCAACTTCCCCTAGTCGTACGACTTCTACTTCCAATAATTGCAGTTCCGCGCTCACTGCTTTTCGGCTTAAGGCATCGGCTACTACATTTGCCTTGCCTGGGTGGTAGTTGATTATGCAATCGTAATCCTTAACTAACTCTAACCACCTCCTTTGCCTCATGTTTAGCTCTTTTTGAGTAAATAAGTACTTGAGGCTCTTGTGGTCCGTGTATATCTCACACCGCTCTCCATAGAGGTAATGCCTCCAAATTTTGAGAGCAAAGACCACTGCAGCCAATTCTAAGTCGTGCGTCGGGTAATTCTTCTCGTACTCCTTCAGTTGACGAGAGGCGTATGCTACTACGTTCCCGTGCTGCATTAGCAAGCACCCTAACCCGTTCTTCGACGCATCGCTATACACCGTAAATCCTCTAATTCTCGAAGGTATTGTGAGAACTGGGGCCGTCGTAAGCCGTTCCTTCAACTCTTGGAAACTTCGTTCACATTCCATGGTCCACTGGAATGGTGTATTCTTCTTAGTCAGCCTCGTCAGTGTAGACGCTATTTTCGAGAAGTCCTTTATGAACTTCCTATAGTACCCTGCCAGACCGAGGAAACTTCGTACTTCCGTCACATTCGTCGGTCTGGGCCAATTGCTAATTGCGTCCATCTTGCTCGGGTCTACGGAGATTCCTGCTCCGGATACTATATGCCCCAAGAAGGCAACTTGGTCAAGCCAGAATTCGCACTTCTTGAACTTGGCATACAGTTGCTTGTCCTGTAAGGTGCTCAGAACTATTCTCAGGTGTTCTTCGTGCTCCTCTTTCGTCCTTGAGTAGATTAGGATGTCGTCTATGAAGATGATGACAAACCTATCTAGATAGGTTTTGAACACCCGGTTCATTAAGTCCATAAAAGCTGCGGGCGCATTAGTTAGCCCGAATGGCATCACTAAGAACTCGTAATGGCCATAACGGGTACTACATCTTCCTTCCGGATCCTCAATTGATGATAGCCCGACCTTAAATCGATCTTGGAGAAACCGTTGCACCTTGCAGTTGATCGAACAGATCGTCTATCCCAGGGAGTGGGTACTTGTTCTTGATTGTCAATTTATTCAACTCCCTGTAGTCTATGCATAACCGCATGGATCCATCCTTCTTCTTCACGAATAGCACCGGCGCTCCCCAGGGAGAGAAACTCGGCTGTATGAACTCCTTCTGCATGAGCTCGTCGAGTTGATCCTTTAACTCCTTCATTTCCGTCGGTGCTAGCCGATATGGGGTCTTAGATACTGGGGCGCTCCAGGTACCAGATCTATGGCGAATTCTATTTCCCTTTCGGGTGGCAGTCCCGGTAACTCCTAGGGAAATACGTCGGGGAAGTCCTTGACTATCGGCACTTCCTCGAATTTCGGGGAGGCGTTCTCTTCCGACTTATTAGCGAATACAAGATAGGCTTCGCACCCCGATCTGATCAGTCGTTGGGCTTTCAACGCTGATATCCTAGAGATCACAGTCCCTTTACTAGTCCCTACAAACTTAAGGGGTTCATCCCCGTCCGCATTGAGCGTGACTATCTTGCGGTGGCAGTCTATGACAGCTCCATACTTCGATAGCCAATCCATTCCAAGGATAACCTCATAGTCATTCATGGGAATAATTATGAGGTCTATGGGCAGTTCCTTATCCCCGATTACTATTGGGCAATCCCTTGGGGTGGGATTCCCGTTCGGAACTGTTACCCTAAACTCGCACTCAGCTCGGTGAGGCGTTACTCCTACCCTCTTGGCATACTTAGTAGACGCGAACGAGTGTGTCGCTCCTGAGTCGACTAGGATGCATGTGGGGGTTTCATAGACGAGGAGGTTACCTGTTACCACGGCCGGGTTAATTTTCCGCTTCCTCGGAGGTTATAGTGTAGACCCGGGCCGGTACCCTTGGTGGTGCTGCTTGGTTTCCCGCTTGGCTCCCGGATCCCCCTTCCGGACATGCCCTCAGGTAATGGCCTGTCTTGCCACATTTGAAGCAGACAGCATTCTGGGAGTTGCAGACTCTCAGGTGTCTCCGTGCGCACTTCGGGCATACGGGTAGATCCAGCTGGGGTCTACCCTGGTTGCGATTGAACTGTGGGGGTGGTCCAGGTCGATTCTGGAATCCCTGCTTCCCTTCCTTGGCAATTAATTGCCGCTTCGGATTGCCCCCGCTCCCTTGCGGCCCTTGTACAAATTTGCGCTTTGCTTCTTGGGCGCGAGCAATCCTGGCCTCTGCCTGCTCCGCCACGAGCGCTCTCTCAGCCACTGTGCATACGTGGCTCCTTGGACTCCCGCCATGCTTACATCCCGATACAGTTCGGGCTTCAACCCTTCCATGAACCGCTCGATTTTGAGCGCGTCCGTGCTAACCATATGAGCAGCAAACCTCGAAAGCTGCTCGAACTTCCTGATGTACTCTGCCACTGTCATTGCCCCTTGGCGGAGGTTGATAAACTCATTCATCCGCTGGGCTCTGACGGGGGCGGTGTAGTACATTCCTCTGAAAATCTCTTTAAACCGATCCCAGCTCATCGTTAGTGGGTTTTCGATGGCTGAGACGGTGTCCCACCAGTGTCCGGCGCTCCCCCTCAGCAGGTAGGCAGCGCACATGACCTTCTCCGCCTCAGGGGTGCGGCTGTGCTAGAACATGTTCTCCAGCGTCCTCAGCCAATCCTCGGCGGATGTGGGGTCTACAGCATCCTCGAACAGTGGAGGATTAAGCTTTCTGAACCTCTCCCCGATCATCTCAATTCGTTCGGGCGGGGAGGTAGGTTGGCTGATTGTCCACCAGCGTTTTCCTGTTGGATCAGCTGTTGGATCTGGGCCGATTGTTGCCGGACCAGTTCCGTTAGTTGCAGGATGGTAGCATCCCGGCTATCGGTATGGTTACTGGTATTCCTACCCTGGTCCGACTCCCTACTTTCTTCACCCCTAAGTCTAACCATCTTCTCAACCTATCCTGGTAATCCCTAAGGCTAGTAAATTAAACCATACAAGCAATTCACATAACATAGTACTTACAAGCAAGGCCGCTTCCGCGCTTTTGAGTGTGTGTGTATGGACAGTCTGCAGGACCTGTGATCGAAGCTCTGATACCACTCTGTCAGGACCCGTCGTCCGACCTCGTAATTCCGTTCTAATCCTAAGTATCTAATGCTTTATTATCGCGCAAAAGCGTAAAAATGCGAATAAAATTTTTCTTCTTCTTTTAAAACTACGTGCGGAAGTCTTATACACATGTCAAAAGAATGTTCACAAATCGTTCTACAATTCCTCGTAGTAATGTCTATACAGAAGACAAGTGTGTGTGTGTGTGTGTGTGTGCAGCCAAAAGCTTCCTATGCGCCCGGCGTTCACAGGTCGTCATCCATACACACACTCCCACCTCAAAAGCAGCCGGATAGCTTCAAAAGATCGGCCTCGCATAAAAGTCGGATCACGTACCGTGATCGTCGGTACCTACAACACGTAACATAAACAATGAGCCACCGAGGCTCAGTAAGCAGAAATTATGCATGTATGCACGTGTCCTAACGAACGACAATCCACGCCGTCGTTTTCTAATGCTCATACTCTTTTCCTTATACTCGTACTCTTTCCTCGACTCATACTCTTTCTGTCATACTCTTACTTCATACGGGCCCTCGGCTTTCAGTCCCAATATGCGCCATCTTATAGAGATCTCAAGTGTGGAGGTTCACACACTAGAAGGTCACCCGAAGGAATCTTCCCTTACTCAGTGTGGCCTCCACGCGAGCGCTTCTCACTGGTAGCCAACACCGAGGCCACTAACCACGGAGGTCACCCGAAGGAATCTTCCCTCCGGGTAGTGCTTTACACGCTAGAAGGTCACCCGAAGGAATCTTCCCTTACTCAGCGTGTGCCCCGGGCAGCATCCTCCAGGTTGCATCTCCCGCATACGGGGTATTTCCCCCAGCCTCTTATACAGGCCTTATAGCTTCATTCGCCTTACTGGCCGCATAGGGGAAGCCGTGACTCTTTATTCGAGTCGACACAGACACCAATATCGGCGAGTATACATCGCACGCAGGCGATCTTACGCACGCTCATACCTCGCGTCTTATACACTACGCATGCGTGCAAATGCTCATGCTATGCTCACGTACGTATTCTAATCATGCCATCATGCACATAATTTAATCGTATCATACGTACACATTTCATACAAAATTCACGAGCACGTAATTCACATAATTGTACGCAGGCAAGTTATGTGTCGTAGTTGAATTTCTACTTACCTGTCGTCCGGCGTAATTAGTATTCTCCTCGTTCGCTCCTAACGTACCACCTTTAGACATAGATATTATGTGTTAGTGTTGTGCCTTTATAAATTGATTAGATCGAACTAAGTTATCTAACTTATTAATTTAGCTGGACTATAAGTCGCTAGTTTCAAGTCTAGGCTGTCCCCTGCCCAATTAATTCCTAAGTGAAGTTAGTAAATTTCATTGTCCGATTCGCTCGATTTCAGGATCTCCCAATTGCCCGATTTTTTTTTTCACATCTCAAGCAAGGCTTTACCCGATTATTGTTTCGTTAACTTCAAGTTCGGCGATTTGTTCTGTCCATGCCACGTGTAACATCTATCTAATTCGTCCGATTTGTGCTCACTTAAATTGGTTTCGCCCGATTCCTTTGCATGTGAAATGGCCCGATTTGATTGCATGGAGTTCCATCGGCCGATTTGTAAATCGCCGCGCCTTTTCGTCACTATGACGTCGTCTTCATGTGTCCGATTTGGGGTCTTCAAAGGGTAGAAATAGCCGAGTTCTTCAAGTGTGCAGCTTGTCCGATTTAAGCTTTGCATGGAATCGCCCGATTTCAGGGTTTTGAGGCGCTACAAATCGCCGTGTTTTTCTGTACTCTAAATCGTCCGATCTTCGCATGCTTCAATTATGATTTCGCCCGATTTTTTAACACCTCGTCCCTCAAATCGCCGAGTCCTTCGATCCCTTTGGTAGATCGCCCGATTTGATCTCTTGTGGCTGGTTTCGATCGATCCGTCTCATGCAGCGATTTACCCGATTTGTCACGTAATTTCCCCGATTCTGTCGAGCCTTCGATCATTTCTACCCGAAATCACATTCATCTCTCAATCTACCCAGAATTTCTAAGTTCTCAGGATACGTTGATCTAACAAGATCTCTAAGAAACCCTTAAATACTTATGTACTCCTCAACTAAGGTTTTTCCCGTAAATCTTAAACCCTAATTTCTCGGTTCTCCCATATATTTTCGAGACTAAATGCTTAAGTAGCTTAAATTACGAAATTAAAAGAGTTGTAAGGGGAGTGCTTCACTTACTAGCTTCGATCTTCAACCTACTTGGGTGCTTTTTGGTTCGAAAATTCGTCTCAGCTCTTTCTCCTTTCCTTCTTGCTTTTCGTTAGTTCTTAGGTGAGGTTTTGGGGTTTGGGAAAATCTTGTTAGATATTTTCTTGCATTTTTATTGGATAGGACATGGGTGGCGTGGTTTTCCCTTAAATTAGGGGTTTATGTCTCCTACTTGTCCTCTCTCACACATTGGGCCCAATTGCTAAGTTCTAGCCCATTAGTAACTAAATCCCCTACCCAACCTATCATTAGCCATTTCCTTTGGCATTTCCGAGAATCACCCTTCCTAAGTTAGGGTCATGATGAACACGAAATCGTTGGCACTTAATTGCGTGAAATTCATGTATAATTCACGAGCATAAAATTCATGCGTCACATAGACATTCAACCTATACGCAATTATCATGAAATTACGTAAAGCACACACGTAATTTATTGGCCGACCTAATTTGCGGGGACCGGGGTCCTACACTTGGCTTGTGGGAAGAGGAGGTGAGAGGCTAATAGCTGATGAGGAGGGCTGTTGGGTTGTTTTGGTGGTAGTTCGGGTAGATTTTCTTGTTTGTGTGGGTGTAGGTGGTTTTGTTCTGGTGGGTGTTTGGGTGGTTCTAGGATGTGGCGGCGGAGGTTGAGGCTCTGTGTCTCGTCTCGTCTCCCCCTCGGGACGACCCCCACCGTCAGGGTCGTCACGTGGTTGATGTGATGACTGGGCCTCGCCTGGGTTTGTCGGTGTGAAAGGTAGCTCGAGCCGTCTGAGGACCTCAGCTTCATACTCTATTAGCTTTGGTGCAGTGCAGAGTCGGGCCAGCAGGACGTCAATGAGTTCCGTGATAGGAACGTTCCACGGCCCGCCGTCAGCGTCAGTAGATGGATCGGCTTGTGAGGGTGCTTCTTCGGTGACGGGGGCTTTGCCTTTATCCCGAGAGGATGTCCCAATGGCGCTGTAGACTTGGGTCATTATGGTGTCCTCGAGATCCTTTTTGAGCGCAGCGAGTCGATCTTCCAGCCTTCATCCGTCACGTATGGGGAAAATAACCGGACGGAGTCACTAAGACGTTCCGTCGTCACAACATCAGTTGTAGCACCCGAGTCCTCGTAAGCGATTAGGGCCAATAAGTTTGCATAACTATGGAATGCAATTATGTGCCTTCCGTGCGTTACTTTCGTGCTTATATATGACTTATGTGTTACGTGGCCAGTTATGTGCATAAATTCGTGCTTAGTTGATCGGGAATTTGGTGCAATTAAATTGTGCCAAATAACCTCTAAATTATTTGGGGATTTTTGAGAAATGGGCAGGGGTAAAGTTGGGCCAAAGCTAAGATTTGGGCCATGGGTATTAATAGGCTAAGCTTAGAGGTTAAAGCCCAAAAATAGTTAAAGGGATTAATTGGGCTAGGCATGGAAATAGAAGGCCCAAAACATTAGAAATGGTTTTGAGACAAACCTTCCCTAATCTAAGGGATATTTCGTCCCATATGTCTATCACCATCCATCAAAACTTGATAATTATCTAAAAACCATTTGAAGTCCACGAACTCCATAGCTAAGCCACTGACGAGAAACCTAAGCAACGAAGAAGAGAGTGCCAAGCAGAAAATCGCCCAAGTTTGAACCGGTATAATCTCCCACCCTAATTTTCGTGTTCTTATGTAAGAGAATGGTTACCCTAACAGATTTAGATCCGGTAGGGGCTGTACGACTTTAATTCTCGAAACTGCATTTCGGCCTTACTTTGGTGTTTTTAATTCCACGATGGCACGATTAGGACTTATTGAGCACGAAAATAAGTTTAAGCTTTCATTTTGATTAAGTTCAAATTTTAGGGTTTAGAGAGGTTCAAACGGTCTTCAACGTGTTCTAGAGGAAAATAGCTTTTTGATCTTTAAATGTGAGGCTTCGCGAATTGAAAAGTGTTCGAATGAATGAATTCGTGAAATGAAAAGAGAATTGCGAACCAGCCTTGACGAATTGGGGAGGCATTTCGCGAATCCAGCAAGGATTGCGAAAGCCAAAAGAGCCAAGTCTCCTACAGAGGCAAAACCCAAACCTACTTTTTCAAAAGTGCAATGAGTTATTAAGACTCTTCCAAAAATAGATTTAGGAGTCATATCTGAACCCAAAACTAAATCTGCTAATCCTAGAGGACCCATGTTTAAGTGGGTACCTAAAGCTCTTTAAATTGTTTTTGCAGATCCATCATGTGTGGTACCTCGACTCTGGTTGCTCCACACACGTGACTGGTAGTCAAGAGCTGCTGAGCAACTACTAAGACCGACCCAACGGCAAAGTAAGATTTGGGAACAACGATTCAGCCCCGATTCTAGGACTTGGGGTTATCACTCTGAAAAATCTGACCATCAAAGATGTCTCGTACGTCGAAGGCCTCCGCCATAACTTGTTCAGCAGAGGCCAATTCTGTGACAAAGGCATCCAGGTAGTCTTCCATGCTGACCGGTGCAGAATTTTGGATAGTCAGGACACAGAACTCCTTCAAGGACTTCGGAGATCCAATCTTTACACGATCAACCTGACATCTGTGCGGCCCTCGACAGCTGTATGCCTCATTTCTCAGACTGATTTACAGAGGAACAGCTTATGGCATCAACGACTGTCTCATGTGAATATGAAAGCTCTACAACGTCTTTCTACGAAAAAGTTGGTTCACGGTCTTCCAACTATACAACTACAAAGGGAGCATCACTGTTCGGCATGCCAATTAGAAAAAATGAAGCGAGCATCTCATCACGTCAAGCAAATTGCATCTACTTCTCGACCATTGAAACTAATTCACATGGATCTCTGTGGTCCGATGCAGACTCAGAGTATCAATGGAAGAAAGTATGTCTTAGTGATTGTGGATGACTATTCTCGCTACACGTGGACTAAGTTCCTCCGAACGAAAGATGAGACTGGTGACTTGATCATCAACTTTGTGAACACAACTCAAAATCTGCTGCAACAGACTATTCAAGTTGTTCAAACAGACAGCGGCACTGAGTTCAAGAACAATCACCTCAGTGAGTTTTATCAGAAACTTGGAATAAGTCAACAATTTTCAGCCGCCAAAACACCTCAACAAAACGGGGTCGTTGAAAGGAAAAATCGAACACTAGTGGAAGCCGCTCGTACGATGCTGATCCAATCGAAACTTCCACACTTTCTATGGGCTGAAGCAGTCAATACCGCTTGTTTTACTCAAAACAGGACGGTGGTTCACAAACTGTTCAACAAGACTCCGTATGAGATTGTGAACAATAGAGTGCCCAACATCTCTTTCCTTAAAGTCTTCGGGTGCAAGTGCTTTGTGGCGAACGACCGAGAGCAACGTGCAAAGTTCGACCCTAAAGCATTCGAAGCCACATTTGTCGGCTATTCTTCAACATCAAAAGCATACCGAGTATACATCAAGTCCAACCGAACTATTAAGGAAAGCTATAATGTCACTTTCCACGAAGTGGCAGAAATGGCTTCTGGTCAATTCAGTCCAGGACCCGTGCCTAATCAGTTGGCTTCTGAAGACAACATTTCAGAACCCGTAATCACTGGTGTGTTGGCACAAAACCAACAGAAGATGGCAACAACTTCAGGATCAGTGTCAGACGAAGCAACGAGACTTGCAATAGACGACTTGGATTCTCTCTTCAAACCGGTACATCGGTCATACACGCCTACACCAACAATGAATTATCTACCAAACGAGACCGACGTACCAAAGTTCATCTCACACCTCTACCCCACCCGATTCAGAATTGCCACAGAACACCAAAGAACCTACAGTGGTCATCGAGGAAGTATCATCTGAGACGATCAATCCAAGTGCAGTATTGGAACTTCCTCAGACAAATGATCAATCTGAGACTATAGGCAATCTAGATCCACAGATGGCTGACGCATCGATTTCAGCCTTGCCTCATGAGCGCAAGTGGACGAGAGGCCACTCGGTTGATCAGATAATTGGCGATCCCTCGGTTGGTGTGAGGACACGTCGTCAACACAGTCTTTTCAGTTGCTTCCCGAGCCAAAACGAGCCTACTAAAATAGCAGACGCACTTCAAGACTCGGATTGGACAATTGCAATGCAAGAGGAGATCAATCAATTCGAACGTCTTCAAGTGTGGACCTTGGTACCCCGTCCACATGGGAAAACGGTGGTCGGAACTAAATGGGTTTTCAAGAATAAGAAAAATGAAGATGGTGAAGAGATCCGGAACAAAGCAAGGCTAGTTGCTAAGGGATACAATCAACAGGAAGGCATCGACTACGACGAGACTGATGCTCCTGTTGTTATCGAAGCTATCCGCCTCCTGCTGGCTTATGCGGCTTACAAAGACTTCAAAGTCTATCAGATGGATGTTAAAACCGCCTTTCTCAACGGCATGTTAAAAGAAGAAGTCTACGTCGCTCAGTCGGAAGGTTTCGTTGATCAAAAACATGCCGATCATGTCTATCGCTTGGACAAAGCTCTCTATGGACTAAAACAAGCCCCACGTGCTTGGTAATGTGTCCTGAGTGATTTCCTCGTGAAGTCTGGATTCATACGAGGAACGATAGACACAACCCTCTTCATTAAATGGCATGACAAAGATCTGATGGTCGTCCAAGTATACGTCGACGACATCATCTTCGGATCAACAAATCCTCGGCTCTGCATGAAGTTTGGAGATCTCATGAAGAGCAAATTCAAGATGAGTCACATGGAAGAGATGCAATTTTTCCTAGGACTCCAAGTCAGGCAGCTCGATGATGGAATTTTCATCAGTCAGACAAAATACATCAAGGATATTCTGAAGAAATTTCATCAAGACCAGAGCAAGCCTCTCAGCACTCCTATGTCACCGAGCTGCAAGTTGGATGCCGATCCCTCTGGCAAGTCGGTCGACAACACACTGTATCGCAGTATCATTGATCTCTTCTCTACCTTACTTCGAGCCGGCCGGACATCGTGTTTGCCACATGCTTGTGTGCCCGTTTTCAAGCCGATCCCAAAGAATCCCATATGCTCGCAGTCAAAAGAATTTTACGCTACCTAAATGGCACCTCTACCCTTGGCCTATGGTATCCAAAGGGTACGAATTTTAAACTCATCGGCTACACTGACGCGGACTATGCAGGTTGCCGAATGGACAGGAAAAGCACGTCCGGTGGCGCTTAATTTTTAGGTGAAAAGCTGGTTTGCTGGTCATCCAAAAACAGAAGTGCGTGTCAACTACGACGGCCGAAGCAGAATACGTAGCTGCCGCCAGCTGTTGCTCACAGATGCTGTGGATGCGGACACAGCTTCGCGAATATGGGTACAATCTAAATAATATACCCATATATAGTGATAGTCAGAGTGCAATCGCCATTACCTGCAATCCTGTTCATCATTCACGCACAAAACACACATTAGATATCATTTCATCAAAGATCACGTAGAAAAAGGCACATAGAGATGTACTTTGTGAACACTGAGTTCCAACTAGCCGACATTTTCACCAAGGTATTGGATGAGAAACGATTTCAATTCCTTGTCGGAAAATTAGGCATGTTCAATCTTCCGTAGTATGTGCATTACCTGATATTCTGTGCTATCACATGCTCTATTCTATGTGTTTTCTATGTTTATTTGTTCTTATCTTGCGTCATAAAAATAAATATAAATATAATAATAAAATAAAATATTTCTATATATAATATAGAGGGGTATGACGAAATCCTTTAGGATGCTTTGATCTAAAATCACTTAGAATTTTACCCCGACATGCGATTGATTTAATTGCTTAATTTTGTCAGTCTAAATAGCATTCTTGTGTCTAAAGGTCATTAGGTTGCTCCACTAGACACAAAGCCACTATAAATGTGAGGATTCAAGCCTGGTTATAAGATGCGTGAGTTTTCGTTTCTAAGGTGAAGTTGCTCTTCAAGTTCCTTCACCTTTCGGTACAGCCTAACTCTTTCCTTGGTAAGTAGTTCATATTGGGATGCAGTTAGGAGACGAGATGTTTCGCATGAACTGATGGCCAGTGTGGTTTCCTTCACCTTATTCTCATTTTGCTTATTCTTGCTTTGCAGACGTTTGACTAACGCTTCGGAGGCCATTAGACGTTCGTTTGCACAAGCAAGCTCTTCTATTTTTAAACTAAGTAATGCATAGTTGTTTTCAAATTTTAGCCTAAGTTCATCATAAACCTTAGTGTCTACGGTGGGGTTCTTAATGGTGGGTCGGTGACTAAACACATCATCGAGTTGCGAGATTCGTACCTCAGACTCTGCGTTGGTAGGAGTCTTAGCTGTGTTTTCACCGGAGTGACCCATCTCCTCGTCCTCGTCATGTTCGACCAGCCTTGCCACGCAGCAATCTTGATCCTGAGGCTCCTCGTCTTCTGAAGTGTCGTTCACCCATTCAGCTTCTTCAGTAAGCAGAACTTTGCCACTTTCCATTTTGCGGGTCATTCTGGCCTTACGGTCGTAGTAGCCTGAGTCCTTCACGCGTGGGGCGTGGCATTCCTTGGCAAAGTGGCCTGTCTTTCCACATCGAAAGCACTTCACAGACTTTTGAGGTGCTGAGTCCTCCTCTTTCTTTATCGGCTTTGATTCTTCTGTGGGAGTGGTCTTTTTGCTGCCGCTAAAGGTCCTTTGGCGATTGGAGGAGGATGAAAATTTCCCGATCTTCTTTGTGACCATCTTTGTGAGCATTGCCAGTTGTTTGTGTAGATCACGAACATCTTCATCCGATTCTGTATGAGCTTCGGATCCTGAAGAGGCATCAGATATAACAGCTGGTAGCTTCCCTTTGTTCTGTTTGGCCTTAGAGATGGAAGATTGTTCGGTAGTCTTGTTTGAGAGGAGAGCCAGCGGATCGACTCGAGTGTTGTTAGACTGAGGTTGCACGTATGGAGCATAGGCAGATAGGCTGTCGTAGAGAGCATGAATGGAGGTGTTGGAGAGGTCCTTACTCTGAATCATCATAACAGTAGCATTTCCCCAATGTGGTTTGAGGCTACCAAGGAAGCGGTTGTTGATGTCGAATTTGTCCCTCGAGATCCTGCTTTCTTGAGTTCATTGATGACATTCAAGTAACGGAGATATGTGTCACGCAGCTCCTCTCCTTCATAGGCTTGGAAATGTTCATACTGTGAGAGACATGCTGATTTCCTCCCCTGAGCACTCTCAGTTGTGCCTGCCATAATTTCTACGAGTTCATCCCATATTTCCTTAGCAGTTGTGCAGCACTCGATGTGAGCGTAGACTTCGTTGCCCATAGCCTGGAAGAGGTATCCTTTGACAGTCTCGTCGGCCTGTACGCGAGCCTCTTCATCCTCATTGATGGGACCTCTTGGAATGCGGCGTTCATCCATGGGAGGGTTTGCGTTTGGCTGTGCAGGGATGATTGTCCAGAATTGTGCTAGACCATTGAAGATGGAGTCCAGTAGGTATTGAGAGAGTGGTGCGCCTTTGTTCCTGATGAATGTGAGGAACCGGTTTGTCCATATGCTGTAGTCGGCTTGTCGCAGCATAGGTGGCCTGGTGTCGGAGCCCACTGTTGAGATGTCATTCGTGGTAGACATGGTTGGTGCAGTCGAATCGTCCGTGGTTTTGATCTTAAATAGATAAGAGAGTTAGTAACGAACGAAATGAGAAATATGAGTTTAACGAGTAGAGTTTTGAGAGAGAAAAAAAATGTTTACAGAATTTCTTAGAGCTAAGTGAGCGTGTGTGATGGTCGATAATGTATGAAGAGAAGATATATCTTGAAATTAGGAGAAGTTCTGGAAATTTTGAAAACGATTTTTGAGGTGAGATAATATTTTATGTCAAAAGTGGTCTAGGGTGATAGGACTAAAGTCTAAGGATCAAATCTTAAATAAGTTGGAGAAAAACTTAACCCAAGAAGATTTCAACACGAGAAAAGGACTTAACACGTTAGGAGAAAAAAATTCGCGGTTTTAAAGGACGTGTTTATACGAAGAGTTATCCGAGAAATTATGTGTTGAGAAATTTCGATGCTTGTGAGTTTTAATGAGAAATTCTCGGAAGAAGAGAAAAATTCTCAGTGGAAAATTTCACGGATTTAAAAATTTCGCATGTGAGGAAGATTCTCAGTTGAGAATTTTAAAGCTTCGCAAGAAAATTTCGCAAGTTATAAAATTTCGCAAGGAAGAAAAAAATTTTCAGTTAGGAAATTTTCTCGGATTTGAGAGAGTCGTTGTTTTAGAAAACTTCCTTAGACGAATTTTCGCGGATTTGCAAATTTTTTCTTGGTTTTGAAAAATTTCTCGGATATATAAAAATTTCTCGGCTGAGAAATTTCGCGGCTCAGGAAATTCGCGGAGTAAGCTCTCTTGGATATGGAATTTCTCGGATTATGAAGAGTAAGCAAATTTCGCAGTTGAAAGTTTCTCAGATTTTGAAAGTAGACAGTTGCGAAAAGTGCCATGAAAGTGAAATTTTCGCGGTTTAAAAATTCTCGGAATAAAATTTCGCGGATTTGAAATTTTCGCGGACTTGAACGATTCGGCAAGAAGTTTCGCGGGCAAGAACAAGCTTTCACTGTTCCATTGCTTACACGCGTTTTGCCAGAAAATCGTCTCGTTCTTGCTCAAATCTCAGCCAAAATTGCTCAAACTTGATCCTAAACTTCAGAAATTCTTTCCTAAACACATAATCGACCGATTTGTGAGCTAAAAACAACAAAAAATAGATTAAATCGACTAAAAACAGAGAATGGCCGAAATGACTTTTTCTGAAAAACTTTTGCTTCGATCTTGCTCAAAACTCGTTAAAACTGATCCAAAAACTGATCTAAAAGTGTTCTAAAGCATTTTAGGTAAAGAATCGATCTGGGGAAAGGTTTTAAACACGAAAACGCAGCATCAAAACCCCAAACCGAGTTCAAAATGGCCGAAAGTAATATTTTGCCCAAAAACACCTTTGATCTTTCTCGGAATCGAACGAAACTGGATTCAAATCAATGCAGATCGATCCACGTTTGCTCTGATACCACTTGTTGGTCCAGATTGCACCAAACAAGGAATCAAAGAGGCTTTAATGGAATGAAAAGGGAGTATTCTCACCTTTGAGTGTGTGTATTGTGTGAAAAATTTGGATAAGCCTTTTATCTTTGATTACCTTCAAAAGTGAGTTGGTAAAACCTTATATACCACATTAACCCTAGGTATATTAAGGCCCAATCACTAAATATAAAATAATTACATTATAGTCCTAAGCCTAAGCTATAGGATAATTACAAAATAAATCCTAAGACCTAAACTATTGACACAATCTATTAAATATCCTAACAGGGTTTAACCGTCGGAACCTTTCCCCGGCTGCTTCTGCACGTTCTAAGCCAGGAGATGAGTGACGTTCCGAGGAATTTTGGCGATGAATGAGGTCATTAATCTGATCGGACTGCCGTCGGATCAGATCAGTTAATTGATGGATCGTAGAGCGGTCCTCATTCGGTGGGGATCCGAAACCCGCCCTACGACTAGTTTCGCCAACTTCTCTACGTGTCCTTGGCATTTTTAAGTAATTCTACAATCCGTCATAGAAAGCACATATATCAAATAACACGTAATCACGTACTCAAGAAGTAAACATACAGGCCAGGCTGGTTCTCCAGGCTTTTGAGCGGCAGTACATGGACAGTCTTCAGAATCTAAAACCGAAGCTCTGATACTACCTGTGGCGACCCAACTACTCTAACTAGGATTAGTGGCGGATTTCCGCAACGTAAGCCGCGGAAGGCCCGTCTAATTAAAACTTTTTCCTAAACTAATATATATTACTAAATACATGCGTCTACATTGTCATCCGTGTACATGGGCCGAAGCCCCAAAAATATCAAAAGAACAAAAGTGCTAATGCCGCTCCACAGGTCTTCATCCATGTACCGCACCGCCCTCAAAAGTTCGTGGAGCACCGCCACCAGCCGCCTCAGTCCTGACGCGTACCGGCGTCAGACTCAGTACCTACAACACGTAAACACTGAGCAATTTGCCCAGTAGGTGAATAAAATGCATGTATGCAAGTGTGCACTCAGCCCCGATCCCGGTATCTCATAACATGATATAATGCACACTTTTTCTTTTCCCACATTCCTATTTCACACAATACAGGGCCCTAGGTTAGGCTCGACACCTCCGCGCGCAATAGACTACTGGGAGGCCACCCCCAAGTCTCGCGGCGAGCTACGCCGGTAGTGCACTGATCGATCACGTCAATGTCCTCCTACCAGGTCGTATACCTCCCGCACTAATCACAAATAAAATTCCATCCGGCGGTATGCACCCCGAATCGATCACGTCCGGGTAGACAGATCGATCACGTCTGTCTCCGCCAGGTGCCCAGTGAGCCCAACCTCGACTCCTCTAAGAGTCACCAATCACAAGCATCTCTTTCTACCCCGTACGTCAATATCTCATATTATTACTGCCAGACTACGGTACAACCATCTCTAGCCCTAACGTAATATGCACGTGCCATGCATATAAAAATATCATAAAACATGATTTATATAAAACGTACGTAAAACATATAAGTCACATAAGTCACGTAAATCACATAATCATATGAAACACATAATTGTGTTTACGTATTGTAGATGGATAATCCACCTACCTGTCCTCCTGCTATTGTCAAATAAAAAGTCCGGTGTAGTCTCTATATATCGATCCTCTGAATAAATAAATATTATCATATCAGTATATTTGCTAAACTGTATAAGTTTTCAAGTTCCCAAACCCTAATTATAGAAAACCCTAAAATTTATGAAAACCTAAAAATAATGATATTTCTAAAAATAAATAAACCCTAAAATATTGAAAACCCTAGATATAGCAAAAATCCTAAAATACCGAAAATTTATTAATTAAAACACAATGTCGAAATCTCACACATGTCGACATCTTATCCCTCAAAATATCGAGACATATAAAATGTCGAGATCTTATTATAGGTTATGAAAAAGTCGAGACATATAAAGATGTCGAATTATACAAATGTCGAGATCATCATTTGAAAAAGTCGAACCATTGTAAAATGTCGAGATATCCTTTCACTATTGTCTCGACATCTATCTATAATACGTTTTCAAAAATCGATTTATGAAGCATCTCAAATTCTCCTTATTGCAGATCTCGAGATCTTATTGTTGAAAAGCACTTGTCGATATTTTTCATTGAATAGCAAATATCGAACTTAATGTTATCGAGATCTATCAAGGAATTAAATGTGGAACTTCTAAATGTCGAAGTTGACTAGTAATGTCGAGACTTAAACAATATAAATGTCGAGATCTATTCTATCCCTTGAAAATGTCGAGACATAGAAATAAATAATATCGAGGTTTCATACTCTAAGGTGTCGAGATCTTGCAAATAATAATAATAAAAAGATGTCGAGTACTGTGATGAGGGTCGACTTCGTTCCATGTAAATCTCGAGGTCTTTAATCAATGTCGACATCTTACAAATGTCGAGAACCTTGTTATTGTGATAATGTCGAAACTTCCAAAATCTATCACTGTTCTATCGAAACCCTTATAATTCCAAACTAACCCACCCTTATAGTTGTCTTGGAGATTAACCTAAGCTTAGGAAAACATCGAAACATAAGAGTATGTTATGTGTTCGAAAGTCATTAATTCATTGATATGTATATTGACTGAAAAGCCACAAAACCCTAAACATGTTAAATGTCGAGTTGTTTCCATGAACCCACCGAATCATCTCGAGTTCTTCACACGAATTAACTTTTAATCACATGAGTTAAGGAAAAATGTGAAATCCAACATTATGTTTTGAAGTAACGTTGTATAAATAAGATATTTACCTCTGCGCCTTTACTTCTTTGTGTTGTTCGAAGGTTTTGTGTTTGAAGTACCTTATTCCCTATTTCTTCCTTTCGTAGTTCAATATCACAGTTCTTTTCATTATATTGCTTTCCTACTAAGTAACTCTTGGTATCAACGATTTGTTTAGATAAGTATTCTTCATCGAAATTACCAAATTGATTAGACAAGGTAGTAATCTCATTTTCCTAAGTCTTACGTTATTTTTTTTTTCTCAAATCTTATCTCCATTAATTGGGCCTAGCTTCAAATATTATGTGAAGCCCAACTAAGTTATTCTATTATATATTTGTATTTAAATTCTTTGATCAAACTCGAAATAAATTCCGAACTAACGAAATTAATAAATTCATATTTTCATTGTGCAAATTTTAAATTTTGTGATCCGATTTCTTATTTTGAAAAATCAGTATACAGATAATTTCAACAAAATTCCGTATTAAGTTTACGGGTATTACAATAGGCTACCTCACCAACCCGTTTTACTATTCGAAAAGGGCCAATGTACCTAGGGCTTAGTTTCCCTTTCCTCCCGAATCTTTTTACGCCCTTCATCGGCGATACTTTTACGAACACCATATCGCCTTCGTCAAATTCCAGTGGTCGACGTCTTTGATCTGCGTAGCTTTTCTGTCGACTCTGTGCCGTTCGCATTCGTTCTCGTATCGTGGCAATAGCCTCTGTCATTTCTCGTACGATGTCCGGGCCTAACATTGCTCGTTCACCAACCTCGTCCCAATGTACTGGGGATCTGCACCTACGCCCGTATAGCGCTTCGTATGGTGCCATCCCGATGGTGACGTGGTAGCTATTGTTGTACGAGAACTCGATTAGTGGGCGGCACCTACTCCAATTTCCTTTGAAATCGAGTACGCATGCTCGGAGCATGTCCTCCAACGTCTGTATCGTCCGCTCGGATTGACCGTCCGTCTGTGGATGATAGGCGGTACTAAAGGACAACTTCGTTCCCATCGCTTTTTGCAAGCTCGTCCAGAACTTCGATAGAAATCTGGAGTCGCGATCCGAGACTATCGATGATGGAACGCCGTGCAGTCGTACTATCTCTTGACTATAAAGCTCCGCGTATCGTTCCATGGAGTACGTCGTGCTAATTGGTAGGAAATGGGCAGACTTCGTTAGTCTGTCGACGATAGCCCAAATTGCGTCGTGCCCTTTCGTATTCCTTGGCAGTCCTACTACAAAGTCCATGGCAATGTTATCCCATTTCCATTCCGGAATGGGTAACGGTTGCAGGGTTCCTGCCGGCCTTTGATGCTCGGCTTTTACTGGCTGGCACGTCAGGCATTAGCTCACGAATGTTGCTATGTCCTTCTTCATGCCTGGCCACCAGTAGTTTTCCTTTAAGCCTCTATACATCTTCGTTGCTCCTGGATGTACAGAGTACGCCGTGGCATGTGCTTCCACCATTATCGTTCTTCGTAGTTCAGCATCGTCTGGCACGTACAATCGGTTCTTGAAGTAAATCCGTCCGTCTTCCCGTACTATGAGATATCTAGTCGTTTGTTCCGGCTGTGCTTCCTTAATCCTCGTATAGAACTCATCTGCTTCCTGTGCCGTCTTAATCTGCTCTAGCAGCGTCGGCTGCAAGGTTAGAGCTGCTAGTTGCGTCTCAACTTCCCCTAGTCGTACGACTTCTACTTCCAATAATTGCAGTTCTGCGCTCACTGCTTTTCGGCTTAAGGCATCGGCTACTACATTTGCCTTGCCTGGGTGGTAGTTGATTATGCAATCGTAATCCTTAACTAACTCTAACCACCTCCTTTGCCTCATGTTTAGCTCTTTTTGAGTAAATAAGTACTTGAGGCTCTTGTGGTCCGTGTATATCTCACACCGCTCTCCATAGAGGTAATGCCTCCAAATTTTGAGAGCAAAGACCACTGCAGCCAATTCTAAGTCGTGCGTCGGGTAATTCTTCTCGTACTCCTTCAGTTGACGAGAGGCGTATGCTACTACGTTCCCGTGCTGCATTAGCAAGCACCCTAACCCGTTCTTCGACGCATCGCTATACACCGTAAATCCTCTAATTCTCGAGGGTATTGTGAGAACTGGGGCCGTCGTAAGCCGTTCCTTCAACTCTTGGAAACTTCGTTCACATTCCATGGTCCACTGGAACGGTGTATTCTTCTTAGTCAGCCTCGTCAGTGTAGACGCTATTTTCGAGAAGTCCTTTATGAACTTCCTATAGTACCCTGCCAGACCGAGGAAACTTCGTACTTCCGTCACATTCGTCGGTCTGGGCCAATTGCTAATTGCGTCCATCTTGCTCGGGTCTACGGAGATTCCTGCTCCGGATACTATATGCCCCAAGAAGGCAACTTGGTCAAGCCAGAATTCGCACTTCTTGAACTTGGCATACAGTTGCTTGTCCTGTAAGGTGCTCAGAACTATTCTCAGGTGTTCTTCGTGCTCCTCTTTCGTCCTTGAGTAGATTAGGATGTCGTCTATGAAGACGATGACAAACCTATCTAGATAGGTTTTGAACACCCGGTTCATTAAGTCCATAAAAGCTGCGGGCGCATTAGTTAGCCCGAATGGCATCACTAAGAACTCGTAATGGCCATAAGGGGTACTACATCTTCCTTCCGGATCCTCAATTGATGATAGCCCGACCTTAAATCGATCTTGGAGAAACCGTTGCACCTTGCAGTTGATCGAACAGATCGTCTATCCCAGGGAGTGGGTACTTGTTCTTGATTGTCAATTTATTCAACTCCCTGTAGTCTATGCATAACCGCATGGATCCATCCTTCTTCTTCACGAATAGCACCGACGCTCCCCAGGGAGAGAAACTCGGCTGTATGAACTCCTTCTGCATGAGCTCGTCGAGTTGATCCTTTAACTCCTTCATTTCCGTCGGTGCTAGCCGATATGGGGTCTTAGATACTGGGGCGCTCCAGGTACCAGATCTATGGCGAATTCTATTTCCCTTTCGGGTGGCAGTCCCGGTAACTCCTAGGGAAATACGTCGGGGAAGTCCTTGACTATCGGCACTTCCTCGAATTTCGGGGAGGCGTTCTCTTCCGACTTGATAGCGAATACAAGATAGGCTTCGCACCCCGATCTGATCAGTCGTTGGGCTTTCAACGCTGATATCCTAGAGATCACAGTCCCTTTACTAGTCCCTACAAACTTAAGGGGTTCATCCCCGTCCGCATTGAGCGTGACTATCTTGCGGTGGCAGTCTATGACAGCTCCATACTTCGATAGCCAATCCATTCCAAGGATAACCTCATAGTCATTCATGGGAATAATTATGAGGTCTATGGGCAGTTCCTTATCCCCGATTACTATTGGGCAATCCCTTAGAACGTGGTTAGTTTGGGTGGGATTCCCGTTCGGAACTGTTACCCTAAACTCGCACTCAGCTCGGTGAGGCGTTACTCCTACCCTCTTGGCATACTTAGTAGACGCGAACGAGTGTGTCGCTCCTGAGTCGACTAGGATGCATGTGGGGGTTTCATAGACGAGGAGGTTACCTGTTACCACGGCCGGGTTATTTTCCGCTTCCTCGGAGGTTATAGTGTAGACCCGGGCCGGTACCCTTGGTGGTGCTGCTTGGTTTCCCGCTTGGCTCCCGGATCCCCCTTCCGGACATGCCCTCAGGTAATGGCCTGTCTTGCCACATTTGAAGCAGACAGCATTCTGGGAGTTGCAGACTCTCGGGTGTCTCCGTGCGCACTTCGGGCATACGGGTAGATCCAGCTGGGGTCTACCCTGGTTGCGATTGAACTGTGGGGGTGGTCCAGGTCGATTCTGGAATCCCTACTTCCCTTCCTTGGCAATTAATTGCCGCTTCGGATTGCCCCCGCTCCCTTGCGGCCCTTGTACAAATTTGCGCTTTGCTTCTTGGGCGCGAGCAATCCTGGCCTCTGCCTGTTCCGCCACGAGCGCTCTCTCAGCCACTGTGCATACGTGGCTCCTTGGACTCCCGCCATGCTTACATCCCGATACAGTTCGGGCTTCAACCCTTCCATGAACCGCTCGATTTTGAGCGCGTCCGTGCTAACCATATGAGCAGCAAACCTCGAAAGCTGCTCGAACTTCCTGATGTACTCTGCCACTGTCATTGCCCCTTGGCGGAGGTTGATAAACTCATTCATCCGCTGGGCTCTGACGGGAGCGGTGTAGTACATTCCTCTGAAAATCTCTTTAAACCGATCCCAGCTCATCGTTAGTGGGTTTTCGATGGCTGAGACGGTGTCCCACCAGTGTCCGGCGCTCCCCCTCAGCAGGTAGGCAGCGCACATGACCTTCTCCGCCTCAGGGGTGCGGCTGTGCTAGAACATGTTCTCCAGCGTCCTCAGCCAATCCTCGGCGGATGTGGGGTCTACAGCATCCTCGAACAGTGGAGGATTAAGCTTTCTGAACCTCTCCCCGATCATCTCAATTCGTTCGGGCGGGGAGGTAGGTTGGCTGATTGTCCACCAGCGTTTTCCTGTTGGATCAGCTGTTGGATCTGGGCCGATTGTTGCCGGACCAGTTCCGTTAGTTGCAGGATGGTAGCATCCCGGCTATCGGTATGGTTACTGGTATTCCTACCCTGGTCCGACTCCCTACTTTCTTCACTCCTAAGTCTAACCATCTTCTCAACCTATCCTGGTAATCCCTAAGGCTAGTAAATTAAACCATACAAGCAATTCACATAACATAGTACTTACAAGCAAGGCCGCTTCCGCGCTTTTGAGTGTGTGTGTATGGACAGTCTGCAGGACCTGTGATCGAAGCTCTGATACCACTCTGTCAGGACCCGTCGTCCGACCTCGTAATTCCGTTCTAATCATAAGTATCTAATGCTTTATTATCGCGCAAAAGCGTAAAAATGCGAATAAAATTTTTCTTCTTCTTTTAAAACTACGTGCGAAAGTCTTATACACATGTCAAAAGAATGTTCACAAATCGTTCTACAATTCCTCGTAGTAATGTCTATACAGAAGACAAGTGTGTGTGTGTGTGTGTGCAGCCAAAAGCTTCCTATGCGCCCGGCGTTCACAGGTCGTCATCCATACACACACTCCCACCTCAAAAGCAGCCGGATAGCTTCAAAAGATCGGCCTCGCATAAAAGTCGGATCACGTACCGTGATCGTCGGTACCTACAACACGTAACATAAACAATGAGCCACCGAGGCTCAGTAAGCAGAAATTATGCATGTATGCACGTGTCCTAACGAACGACAGTCCACGCCGTCGTTTTCTAATGCTCATACTCTTTTCCTTATACTCGTACTCTTTCCTCGACTCATACTCTTTCTCTCATACTCTTACTTCATACGGGCCCTCGGCTTTCAGTCCCAATATGCGCCATCTTATAGAGATCTCAAGTGTGGAGGTTCACACACTAGAAGGTCACCCGAAGGAATCTTCCCTTACTCAGTGTGGCCTCCACGCGAGCGCTTCTCACTGGTAGCCAACACCGAGGCCACTAACCACGGAGGTCACCCGAAGGAATCTTCCCTCCGGGTAGTGCTTTACACGCTAGAAGGTCACCCGAAGGAATCTTCCCTTACTCAGCGTGTGCCCCGGGCCGCATCCTCCAGGTTGCATCTCCCGCATACGGGGTATTTCCCCCAGCCTCTTATACAGGCCTTATAGCTTCATTCACCTTACTAGCCGCATAGGGGAAGCCGTGACTCTTTATTCGAGTCGACACAGACACCAATATCGGCGAGTATACATCGCACGCAGGCGATCTTACGCACGCTCATACCTCGCGTCTTATACACTACGCATGCGTGCAAATGCTCATGCTATGCTCACGTACGTATTCTAATCATGCCATCATGCACATAATTTAATCGTATCATACGTACACATTTCATACAAAATTCACGAGCACGTAATTCACATAATTGTACGCAGGCAAGTTATGTGTCGTAGTTGAATTTCTGCTTACCTGTCGTCCGGCGTAATTAGTATTCTCCTCGTTCGCTCCTAACGTACCACCTTTAGACATAGATATTATGTGTTAGTGTTGTGCCTTTATAAATTGATTAGATCGAACTAAGTTATCTAACTTATTAATTTAGCTGGACTATAAGTCGCTAGTTTCAAGTCTAGGCTGTCCCCTGCCCAATTAATTCCTAAGTGAAGTTAGTAAATTTCATTGTCCGATTCGCTCGATTTCAGGATCTCCCAATTGCCCGATTTTTTTTTTCACATCTCAAGCAAGGCTTTACCCGATTATTGTTTCGTTAACTTCAAGTTCGGCGATTTGTTCTGTCCATGCCACGTGTAACATCTATCTAATTCGTCCGATTTGTGCTCACTTAAATTGGTTTCGCCCGATTCCTTTGCATGTGAAATGGCCCGATTTGATTGCATGGAGTTCCATCGGCCGATTTGTAAATCGCCGCGCCTTTTCGTCACTATGACGTCGTCTTCATGTGTCCGATTTGGGGTCTTCAAAGGGTAGAAATAGCCGAGTTCTTCAAGTGTGCAGCTTGTCCGATTTAAGCTTTGCATGGAATCGCCCGATTTCAGGGTTTTGAGGCGCTACAAATCGCCGTGTTTTTCTGTACTCTAAATCGTCCGATCTTCGCATGCTTCAATTATGATTTCGCCCGATTTTTTAACACCTCGTCCCTCAAATCGCCGAGTCCTTCGATCCCTTTGGTAGATCGCCCGATTTGATCTCTTGTGGCTGGTTTCGATCGATCCGTCTCATGCAGCGATTTACCCGATTTGTCACGTAATTTCCCCGATTCTGTCGAGCCTTCGATCATTTCTACCCGAAATCACATTCATCTCTCAATCTACCCAGAATTTCTAAGTTCTCAGGATACGTTGATCTACCAAGATCTCTAAGAAACCCTTAAATACTTATTTACTCCTCAACTGAGGTTTTTCCCGTAAATCTTAAACCCTAATTTCTCGGTTCTCCCATATATTTTCGAGACTAAATGCTTAAGTAGCTTAAATTACGAAATTAAAAGAGTTGTAAGGGGAGTGCTTCACTTACTAGCTTTGATCTTCAACCTACTTGGGTGCTTTTTGGTTCGAAAATTCGTCTCAGCTCTTTCTCCTTTCCTTCTTGCTTTTCGTTAGTTCTTAGGTGAGGTTTTGGGGTTTGGGAAATTTTGTTAGATATTTTCTTGCATTTTTATTGGATAGGACATGGGTGGCGTGGTTTTCCCTTAAATTAGGGGTTTATGTCTCCTACTTGTCCTCTCTCACACATTGGGCCCAATTGCTAAGTTCTAGCCCATTAGTAACTAAATCCCCTACCCAACCTATCATTAGCCATTTCCTTTGGCATTTCCGAGAATCACCCTTCCTAAGTTAGGGTCATGATGAACACGAAATCGTTGGCACTTAATTGCGTGAAATTCATGTATAATTCACGAGCATAAAATTCATGCGTCACATAGACATTCAACCTATACGCAATTATCATGAAATTACGTAAAGCACACACGTAATTTATTGGCCGACCTAATTTGCGGGGACCGGGGTCCTACACTTGGCTTGTGGGAAGAGGAGGTGAGAGGCTAATAGCTGATGAGGAGGGCTGTTGGGTTGTTTTGGTGGTAGTTCGGGTAGATTTTCTTGTTTGTGTGGGTGTAGGTGGTTTTGTTCTGGTGGGTGTTTGGGTGGTTCTAGGATGTGGCGGCGGAGGTTGAGGCTCTGTGTCTCGTCTCGTCTCCCCCTCGGGACGACCCCCACCGTCAGGGTCGTCACGTGGTTGATGTGATGACTGGGCCTCGCCTGGGTTTGTCGGTGTGAAAGGTAGCTCGAGCCGTCTGAGGACCTCAGCTTCATACTCTATTAGCTTTGGTGCAGTGCAGAGTCGGGCCAGCAGGACGTCAATGAGTTCCGTGATAGGAACGTTCCACGGCCCGCCGTCAGCGTCAGTAGATGGATCGGCTTGTGAGGGTGCTTCTTCGGTGACGGGGGCTTTGCCTTTATCCCGAGAGGATGTCCCAATGGCGCTGTAGACTTGGGTCATTATGGTGTCCTCGAGATCCTTTTTGAGCGCAGCGAGTCGATCTTCCAGCCTTCATCCGTCACGTATGGGGAAAATAACCGGACGGAGTCACTAAGACGTTCCGTCGTCACAACATCAGTTGTAGCACCCGAGTCCTCGTAAGCGATTAGGGCCAATAAGTTTGCATAACTATGGAATGCAATTATGTGCCTTCAGTGCGTTACTTTCGTGCTTATATATGACTTATGTGTTACGTGGCCAGTTATGTGCATAAATTCGTGCTTAGTTGATCGGGAATTTGGTGCAATTAAATTGTGCCAAATAACCTCTAAATTATTTGGGGATTTTCGAGAAATGGGCAGGGGTAAAGTTGGGCCAAAGCTAAGATTTGGGCCATGGGTATTAATAGGCTAAGCTTAGAGGTTAAAGCCCAAAAATAGTTAAAGGGATTAATTGGGCTAGGCATGGAAATAGAAGGCCCAAAACATTAGAAATGGTTTTGAGACAAACCTTCCCTAATCTAAGGGATATTTCGTCCCATATGTCTATCACCATCCATCAAAACTTGATAATTATCTAAAAACCATTTGAAGTCCACGAACTCCATAGCTAAGCCACTGACGAGAAACCTAAGCAACGAAGAAGAGAGTGCCAAGCAGAAAATAGCCCAAGTTTGAACCGGTATAATCTCCCACCCTAATTTTCGTGTTCTTATGTAAGAGAATGGTTACCCTAACAGATTTAGATCCGGTAGGGGCTGTACGACTTTAATTCTCGAAACTGCATTTCGGCCTTACTTTGGTGTTTTTAATTCCACGATGGCACGATTAGGACTTATTGAGCACGAAAATAAGTTTAAGCTTTCATTTTGATTAAGTTCAAATTTTAGGGTTTAGAGAAGTTCAAACGGTCTTCAACGTGTTCTAGAGGAAAATAGCTTTTTGATCTTTAAATGTGAGGCTTCGCGAATTGAAAAGTGTTCGAATGAATGAATTCGTGAAATGAAAAGAGAATTGCGAACCAGCCTTGACGAATTGGGGAGGCATTTCGCGAATCCAGCAAGGATTGCGAAAGCCAAAAGAGCCAAGTCTCCTACAGAGGCAAAACCCAAACCTACTTTTTCAAAAGTGCAATGAGTTATTAAGACTCTTCCAAAAATAGATTTAGGAGTCATATCTGAACCCAAAACTAAATCTGCTAATCCTAGAGGACCCATGTTTAAGTGGGTACCTAAAGCTCTTTAAATTGTTTTTGCAGATCCATCATGTGTGGTACCTCGACTCTGGTTGCTCCACACACGTGACTGGTAGTCAAGAGCTGCTGAGCAACTACAAAGACCGACCCAACGGCAAAGTAAGATTTGGGAACAACGATTCAGCCCCGATTCTAGGACTTGGGGTTATCACTCTGAAAAATCTGACCATCAAAGATGTCTCGTACGTCGAAGGCCTCCGCCATAACTTGTTCAGCAGAGGCCAATTCTGTGACAAAGGCATCCAGGTAGTCTTCCATGCTGACCGGTGCAGAATTTTGGATAGTCAGGACACAGAACTCCTTCAAGGACTTCGGAGATCCAATCTTTACACGATCAACCTGACATCTGTGCGGCCCTCGACAGCTGTATGCCTCATTTCTCAGACTGATTTACAGAGGAACAGCTTATGGCATCAACGACTGTCTCATGTGAATATGAAAGCTCTACAACGTCTTTCTACGAAAAAGTTGGTTCACGGTCTTCCAACTATACAACTACAAAGGGAGCATCACTGTTCGGCATGCCAATTAGAAAAAATGAAGCGAGCATCTCATCACGTCAAGCAAATTGCATCTACTTCTCGACCATTGAAACTAATTCACATGGATCTCTGTGGTCCGATGCAGACTCAGAGTATCAATGGAAGAAAGTATGTCTTAGTGATTGTGGATGACTATTCTCGCTACACGTGGACTAAGTTCCTCCGAACGAAAGATGAGACTGGTGACTTGATCATCAACTTTGTGAACACAACTCAAAATCTGCTGCAACAGACTATTCAAGTTGTTCGAACAGACAGCGGCACTGAGTTCAAGAACAATCACCTCAGTGAGTTTTATCAGAAACTTGGAATAAGTCAACAATTTTCAGCCGCCAAAACACCTCAACAAAACGGGGTCGTTGAAAGGAAAAATCGAACACTAGTGGAAGCCGCTCGTACGATGCTGATCCAATCGAAACTTCCACACTTTCTATGGGCTGAAGCAGTCAATACCGCTTGTTTTACTCAAAACAGGACGGTGGTTCACAAACTGTTCAACAAGACTCCGTATGAGATTGTGAACAATAGAGTGCCCAACATCTCTTTCCTTAAAGTCTTCGGGTGCAAGTGCTTTGTGGCGAACGACCGAGAGCAACGTGCAAAGTTCGACCCTAAAGCATTCGAAGCCACATTTGTCGGGTATTCTTCAACATCAAAAGCATACCGAGTGTACATCAAGTCCAACCGAACTATTAAGGAAAGCTATAATGTCACTTTCCACGAAGTGGCAGAAATGGCTTCTGGTCAATTCAGTCCAGGACCCGTGCCTAATCAGTTGGCTTCTGAAGACAACATTTCAGAACCCGTACTCACTGGTGTGTTGGCACAAAACCAACAGAAGATGGCAACAACTTCAGGATCAGTGTCAGACGAAGCAACGAGACTTGCAATAGACGACTTGGATTCTCTCTTCAAACCGGTATATCGGTCATACACGCCTACACCAACAATGGATTATCTACCAAACGAGACCGACGTACCAAGTTCATCTCACACCTCTACCCCACCCGATTCAGAATTGCCACAGAACACCAAAGAACCTACAGTGGTCATCGAGGAAGTATCATCTGAGACGATCAATCCAAGTGCAGTATTGGAACTTCCTCAGACAAATGATCAATCTGAGACTATAGGCAATCTAGATCCACAGATGGTTGACGCATCGATTTCAGCCTTGCCTCATGAGCGCAAGTGGACGAGAGGCCACTCGGTTGATCAGATAATTGGCGATCCCTCGGTTGGTGTGAGGACACGTCGTCAACACAGTCTTTTCAGTTGCTTCCCGAGCCAAAACGAGCCTACTAAAATAGCAGACGCACTTCAAGACTCGGATTGGACAATTGCAATGCAAGAGGAGATCAATCAATTCGAACGTCTTCAAGTGTGGACCTTGGTACCCCGTCCACATGGGAAAACGGTGGTCGGAACTAAATGGGTTTTCAAGAATAAGAAAAATGAAGATGGTGAAGAGATCCGGAACAAAGCAAGGCTAGTTGCTAAGGGATACAATCAACAGGAAGGCATCGACTACGACGAGACTGATGCTCCTGTTGTTATCGAAGCTATCCGCCTCCTGCTGGCTTATGCGGCTTACAAAGACTTCAAAGTCTATCAGATGGATGTTAAAACCGCCTTTCTCAACGGCATGTTAAAAGAAGAAGTCTACGTCGCTCAGTCGGAAGGTTTCGTTGATCAAAAACATGCCGATCATGTCTATCGCTTGGACAAAGCTCTCTATGGACTAAAACAAGCCCCACGTGCTTGGTAATGTGTCCTGAGTGATTTCCTCGTGAAGTCTGGATTCATACGAGGAACGATAGACACAACCCTCTTCATTAAATGGCATGACAAAGATCTGATGGTCGTCCAAGTATACGTCGACGACATCATCTTCGGATCAACAAATCCTCGACTCTGCATGAAGTTTGGAGATCTCATGAAGAGCAAATTCAAGATGAGTCACATGGAAGAGATGCAATTTTTCCTAGGACTCCAAGTCAGGCAGCTCGATGATGGAATTTTCATCAGTCAGACAAAATACATCAAGGATATTCTGAAGAAATTTCATCAAGACCAGAGCAAGCCTCTCAGCACTCCTATGTCACCAAGCTGCAAGTTGGATGCCGATCCCTCTGGCAAGTCGGTCGACAACACACTGTATCGCAGTATCATTGATCTCTTCTCTACCTTACTTCGAGCCGGCCGGACATCGTGTTTGCCACATGCTTGTGTGCCCGTTTTCAAGCCGATCCCAAAGAATCCCATATGCTCGCAGTCAAAAGAATTTTACGCTACCTAAATGGCACCTCTACCCTTGGCCTATGGTATCCAAAGGGTACGAATTTTAAACTCATCGGCTACACTGACGCGGACTATGCAGGTTGCCGAATGGACAGGAAAAGCACGTCCGGTGGCGCTTAATTTTTAGGTGAAAAGCTGGTTTGCTGGTCATCCAAAAACAGAAGTGCGTGTCAACTACGACGGCCGAAGCAGAATACGTAGCTGCCGCCAGCTGTTGCTCACAGATGCTGTGGATGCGGACACAGCTTCGCGAATATGGGTACAATCTAAATAATATACCCATATATAGTGATAGTCAGAGTGCAATCGCCATTACCTGCAATCCTGTTCATCATTCACGCACAAAACACACATTAGATATCATTTCATCAAAGATCACGTAGAAAAAGGCACATAGAGATGTACTTTGTGAACACTGAGAATTAGATATCATTGGATGAGAAACGATTTCAATTCCTTGTCGGAAAATTAGGCATGTTCAATCTTCCGTAATATGTGCATTACCTGATATTCTGTGCTATCACATGCTCTATTCTATGTGTTTTCTATGCTTATTTGTTCTTATCTTGCGTCATAAAAATAAATATAAATATAATAATAAAATAAAATATTTCTATATATAATATAGAGGGGTATGACGAAATCCTTTAGGATGCTTTGATCTAAAGTCACTTAGAATTTTACCCCGACATGCGATTGATTTAATTGCTTAATTTTGTCAGTCTAAATAGCATTCTTGTGTCTAAAGGTCATTAGGTTGCTCCACTAGACACAAAGCCACTATAAATGTGAGGATTCAAGCCTGGTTATATTTTTTGTTCTTTGGATCTATTTCTCGAGTGAGTCACACATCAATTGCTTGTCTTAACTAGTGATACTTGACTTCATACTCATCTTGCGTTAGATCGTTAGGAAAATGATAAGGGAGTTTAGGTTATACCTCATTAGGCCTTATATAAATTTCCCCACGTTAGCCCTTAGTCATCCACTTTGAGCCTTCTCCGACGTCCTTTTCTTCATTTAAAACCCATTCCCAACCTTCAACCGAACTGTATACTCTTCGAATGGTTGTTCAAACGAGAAAAGGAGGGGGAGATAACAAAAGAAAAAGTAAGATGATGACAAAAGAAGGCATTGCTCAACGCGCAACAAACAGACCAAAGGAACCGGCCTTCCGACTACCTTGTAGAAAGTTGCATGGATCCTGCTATGAACTTGTCCAACGATAATCCCGAACGCTCGTCAGAACGGCTGGAAGAGGAGCACCACATAGTGAACTTCTCCAACGATAATCCACTTATATCGGGAAACAAGAAGAGGAGTGCAGCCTCGGGTACGAATTCCATAACCGAGAACTTCTCCAAATTGATAATCTCCAAAACATCAATAGGGATTAAGAGAAGAGGAGCTCAGTATCGGCCCGAGAACCAACAAGAAGAACTTCGCCTACGATAATCTCCTAGAGCCTCATGGAGAAGCGGAGCTTCAGCTTGAGCATAACATAAAAATGGATAGTTCTTAAAAGAAAAAGAGGGAGAAAAGATTGAAAAGAGAGACGCCGAGACGGATGTAGAATTGGAAGACGATGAAGAGATAAGCTCACTTTCCTTTGAATTCCTTCCGTTCTAAGTCCTAGCCAAATTATAACCCTTACAACCCTTTGATTCCACATAGACGGTCTCTCGCTTAGGTGAAATGATTAAAAATGCCTCGATCACAGGTAAATTGACATAAAATTGCTTGTGTTGACTTGAGTGATAAAAATATAAAATCCCAAGATAGCTAATTGAGAGCAAGAGCGAACCTGGTGAGAGTTGTCGAAATGGACCAGTCTATGGACTTAGGACTTTAGTTTGACGACATGACGTGACGGCATTTTCTTCTTTCAAATCTCTCGTAAAATTTTAGGCGTGACGATTGATCGAAGCAAAATAAATCTGACCCCATAATATATATATATATATATATATATATATAATAATAAACAAACAATAAATAATAAATTCGCATATTTTGACATGAAATATTATGTTTCATATGCGTTGAATTGAATAAATGCGAATTTCTTTAGTGTATCGCACATTCTAAATGCAATTTTAGAATTGCATTGGTGCTGAATTGTTTAAATGCGATAAATTTTTCATTGCTTACTTGGTAAATTTTAAAGTACATATTTTCGGGGACCATGTATACATGCTTACTTGGTAAATTTGTGTACTCGTGACTTGAATTGATTTCATATGCTTGCATAATTAGTCAATTCTTGTGCATCATTTGAGGGGGGGCAAATATAAGACTTGTAGATTAGCTCCAAATCTTTTTGACGTTTTTCTCTGAGGATTTCAGAATTAAGGAGCGAGACGTCGACACTACAAAGAGTGGAGCTAGACACAAGACCAAATATTTCAAAGATAAAATTGCCAAAAATAATTGTTGATTAACTCCATTATTACTAACGCTTATCTCTAAGTGGTACAGATTTTTAAATTTCTGCCAGGGGAGCTAGACGTTACTACACAGAAAATACAGGGAGTTAATTGCATTTATTTTAATTACTAAGGGGGAGACTTACAAAAGGTTTTATTTTGAAATAGGGATCAATCTGAAAAATTTTAGAAGTACTTACTATCGAGAAACTAGATAGAAGACTTAATTCACGATCATAAGTTTCTCGATCGTAAACAGTGTTGGGAACAATTTTGATTGGCCGCGATAATTTGCGATCGAAAAATTTGAATTGAGAGGAAATTTTCAAATCAAAAATTTCTCGAGCGCAAATAATAATGGGCCTGATCCATTTAATCGCAAAACGTCCAAGCGCAAACCCAACATTTGACTTAATGATAGTTAATAAAAGTTTAACGTTTGTCAGTCGAAAAACTTTTTCTCACGCAACCCTAAATTGCAAAAATTTCTCTCGCGAAAAACTTTCACAGACAGTTCAGATTTCTCAAAAATATTTCGATCTACAACACGAAATTGTCTGTTTAAGGTAGAAATGAGAATCTGTTGCCATTTGCGTGTGATTTAACTTCGTTAGCATCTGCATTTTGTAGTTTTTCGCATGATTTATGTTAGTTTCTCGACTGTTCTTCAAAACTGAGAAAATCGCATACTATTTCATAGTGTTTAAGGCTTGATTTTGAACTTTATATGAGTTTAATGCCTGCACTTAAGATAGTTTCGATATTCTCTATGAATCTGATAGAATGGATCATCGGAAAATCTGCATCTTTGACTGTAATCTGAGTTTTGATGAAACTGGGTATTTGAGTTCTTAAAGCGATCGAAGAACTTTGTCGATCGCAAACAGTCTTAGTTGAATTCCGATTTAATTGAGATACTGTTTGTGTCGAATTAGTTTTTGGATCGGTAAAATTCTGATTTAGTCGCCACGATAGAAGATTTTGACCGAAAATTTACTTACCATCGAGAAATCTAATTAGGATTTTTATGAGCGAAAAACTTACGCACTGATTAGAAAATTTAGATGCTAATTTTATCGAGCGTAAAACTTACGATCGCAAAATAGAAATTTTCGATTCAATTTCAATTTGATCGAAAAATTTAGCAGCGAGAAATTAACCTTTCAACACGTAATTTTTGATCGCAAAATTCGCCGCTTGAGATCTAATTGATTGGAAAATTTCTCGACGATTGACTTAGTCTTTCGTTGACTAATTTCTCGATAAAATTATATCCAGCGAAAATTATTTTACTTACAATCGAAAATCACATTCCGCTCGACAAATTTCAAAATGAAAATTTATTCAGTCGAGGAAAATTTCTCGATAGTAAATTTACCTGAGAAATAATTTCTCGATCATAAATTTACACGGAATTTTTCTCGATCGTAAAATAGGTCGACTACAGTTTCGATTTCAACTTCAATACTTAGAAAATTTTACTAAGTCTTTTACTCTGTAGCGGACCTTTACGTATAAAATTTTCTCGATCTAAAAATCGAACTGAGTCATTACAATTGAAATCAATGCATAGGAAATCATTTTCAAAATCAATTTTATCGAGCGAAAATTTTCTCGGCATGAACAGTATCCTTTTCACGATTCAACACTTAGAAAAATTTCGAACTATTTTTCACGCGATTCATACTTCATTCGAAATTACACTCATGGCATATACTATGCAGTTGGTATGTTTTCAATTCAAAATTCATCGAACATGCGATTACTTGCGATATTACTTTAGTTTGATGAAATTTATTCATACTTCGACTGAAAATAAAATTGAACTAATAAACTTTTATCTGTCTTATTATTCAGATGGATCGTTATCCAACCTATAATCACATGTACGAGAAATCCCTATATCTCAATGTCCACGACACGAACTTCCAACTGGACCTGGGCACCTTCCGGTGTCCAGACGACATCATCGTGTCAATCCTTCAAGGCCATACCCTATGGCATGGACTTACCGTGACGGCATCAGTGCCGATGATCTACCTCCAGCAGTTTTGGGGGATGATCAAGAGCATCATCTTGGACGGGGGATATCATTTCACGATGGTTGTAGGGACGAGGCACATTTGCATGGGTAAGAACGAGTTCAGAGCTCTACTCGACCTCCCTCACAGCCAAAACTACGACCCCCTCCCATCAGATGAAGAACTGGTGGCTGATTTCCTTCAAATGGGTTACCGTCCGCCGCTCACCAAGCTCGCTCAGGTTCAGAGCAACGGTATCCCTCACCTATGGAAGACACTATTCGGGATCGTGAACAAGTATCTATCGCCGAAGCACGCCGGCTTCGACAAGGGCAACGGCCACATCCTCCGGATTTTTCACGGAGTCGTGTTCTCGCGAAATTATGATTTCGCCCAGCTGATCTGGAACGACCTTGCAGAGCAGATCAGACAAAAGGAGAACAGCCGGTCCAAGAACGTGCCGTACGCGAGATGGTTCTCCGTTATCATCCGCCAACACATGGAGATGTACGCGCAGAACATTCCACGCCTGCCACCGGGTGGAAACTATCAGCCGCCCCGGCTCAAATTCTTCCACAACCCAAGGCTGATGGACCTTACACAGCCTTCAATGACCATACCTCTCAACCTTCTTCGGCTCGCTGACCCCGCAGGAGCTGAATATCAGAGATACTTCCGGGAACATCACCTCATAGAGGAAATGATTAGAGGGCCCTCGGCAGATGTACACATGAGCCCTCCCCAACCGCAACAACAGCTAAGCCCTGAGGATGCGATGATTGATGATGTCGCTCAGGAGCTAGCTCAGGAGGAACCATTGGTCGAAGAGCCAATGCCCGACGTCGATGATACGCTGATAGACGTCGTGGCTACGGAGATGGAACTCGAGGCTCCTGACCTTGAATTACAAGTGGAAGAGCCCTTACATGTAGGCGTGCTCGAAGAAACCATTGAGGAGGTTCTTCAACAAGAAGCATAGCTCGAGACAGAAATTGGGCAGAGCTCGCTTCCACTAGTGACGGATCAGGTTCCATGGAATGTTGAACGACACAGCTATACCATCCGACACGGAGTCAGATGAGGAGATTAGCCCGATAAGACGGACTCCCAGACGCCTTAGTATTCAACTGGAGTCCCTCTTCCCGGCCGTCACCGATGCACCAGATATCACGCTAACCAATCTTGAGCCGCAACCAACTCATGTGGTGTCTGGTTCGCAGGCGCAACCCGAGCCTGCAACAACACCCATAGAGACAAATCCTCAGGATTCGACTCGAGGATTGGGTGGAAGTCTCATACAGTCACAACCTCAAGCGACGTCAGTCGTCTTGGTCCATCTAAGGAGGCGTCCGCATCCTTCGTGACGACCGAACAGTTCCAGGCCGCTCTCTCTGCCGATGTACAATCAATGGAAGAAAAGATCACAGAGAGAGTACTCCAAGCACTCGAGGCATCCCGAAGAGATACCGGAAAGCACCTGCCTCTGAAGATCCGTCGTCACGAACCAACCCCACACCTCCACAACCCACACCACCGACCCTCTAGCCACTTCCTCCATCCTCATCAACCCATACACAATCCCCATCACCGAGCTCCATGACATTCTCCTCGCCCGTCTGATAGGCCTTTCCATCCGATAGCCGCAAGAAGAATCCCTCTATAGGCGATTGGTGGACCATCCTGAGCCACTGACTGACACCTGCCGAGGCCAAAGCTCCCACTCACGGTGCAGACATGATGATCCTGACGATCTGGACCCTCATTAGGGGGAGAAGAGGCCTAGGACATCATCAAGTGGCCAAGGACAAGGCTCGGGCGCTACGCAGACAAGCGTTGGAGCTGGTGAAACCCAAACAACCCAAACACAAACCCACCGAACCCAAACACAAACCACCCACCAAGCCCAAACTACCCACACCACGCACCGCACCGCCCACATCGACCCACCAACCTTTCACCTGAAGACGCCTCCGTCCACCCCACCGATCTACTCAAGCCCCTTGCTTCTGGAAGAAGAAGCAAGTGCTGCGATGCTTGTAGCTCTCGCAGCTAACCAAGCCACTCCCTCAGTCGCTCCAGACCAACCAGATTAATTGGGCTAGGCATGGAAATAGAAGGCCCAAAACATTAGAAATGGTTTTGAGACAAACCTTCCCTAATCTAAGGGATATTTCGTCCCATATGTCTCATCACCATCCACTGACGAGAAACCTAAGCAATGAAGAAGAGAGTGCCAAGCAGAAAATTGCCCAAGTTCGAACCGATGTAAGCTCCCACCCTAATTTTCGTGTTCTTATGTAAGAGAATGGTTACCCTAACAGATTTAGACACGGTAGGGGCTGTACGACTTTAATTCTCGAAACTGCATGTCGGCCTTACTTTGGTGTTTTTAATTCCACGATGGCACGATTAGGACTTATTGAGCACGAAAATAAGTTTAAGCTTGCATTTTGATTAAGTTCAAAGGGTTTAGAGAAGTTCAAACGGTCTTCAATGTGTTCTCGAGGAAAGTAGCTTTTTGGTCTTTAAATGTGGGCTTCGCGAATTGAAAAGTGTTCGTATGAGTGAATTCGTGAAATGAAAAGAGAATCGTGAACCAGCCTTGACGAATTGGGGAGGCATTTCGCGAATCCAGCAAGGATTGCGAACCCTAAGAAGAAAAATAGAATAGCGAGCTGAAGGTTTTGCGGATCAGGTCATTCTGCGAACTTGTGGTGCAAAGTGGTTTCGCGAATGATGGAGTGTAGGCAATTCGCGATACCAAAGTTGGCGAACTCGGATGTTTTGCGGGCTTAAAGCTTGGCAAGCCTTTTTTGCGAATTGGTAGACTTCGCGGCTCCATTTCACGAATCCTAGGTGTGAAGGAAAACCTCGCAAACTCAACACGGCATGCCATTTGTCGGGCTTCATTTGGCGAATCCATGATTGGCGAATCCAAGTTTTTTTGCGAGTCCATGATTTGCGAACCTCCTTCAGCAACTTAGGACTTTTTTGGCGAATTGAGAGAGGCCTTAGATCAATTCGCGAACCATAAATTAAGAATATTTTTCCCGAACTAGGTATAGGAAAGGGAAAGTTCGCGAATCATGTAAGTGCGTAGGGTAGAATGTTTCGCGAACCGAGAGAAAAGGTAGTTAGGATTTGCGAAATGTGACTATAGGATATTTCACGAATCTTTAGGACATGTAGACTTCGCGAATTAGAACTTCACCAATTGAACCCCTTAGATTAATACGATTTAAGTGATAAAAAAACTATCGCCTTTTTAGGAAAAATACTTTCGCACAATTTAATCAGAAAATATTATGATTCCAATGAGCATAGGCTGACTTTCGGGGTCAAAAATACTTTTAGAAAATATCGCCTTTCGGTGCTTTCGGGGTCAGTTTTCGGTATAGTCAAACGCCATTTTTCGTAGAATTTTGGAACGAAAATTTACGTAGTCAATTAATATAATCTATAGACTGACTTTATAGCCTTTCCGTGTTTAAAGGATGAAATAGTAGGAAATTCACCAAAGTCACGCGAGATGTACCGAGTTAACTAGGACTCTTAAAGATATGTATAACTTAGGAAATTATTTAAGTCCTTACGTAATTAATTAATTTAAATAGCGCCCTAACGATACTGTTCTATGCCTAAGGTTTGGAGTTAGGAGAATACCAAGGTCAGGTAGGGACTAATCCACGGACGCCAGGTAAGTAGAAATCCAACTACAGCACATAACTTGCGTGCTATATGTTTGTGTGACTATGTGCCTACGTGATTTCATGATTACGTGAATTGATAGTTACGCTTTCATGTGGTAAGTATACGTTGCATTTATTGCATATGCATATTCACGTGCACGCACGAACTCATGGGGGAGGGTCGTGGGACTGAGTATGCATGATGGTATGTCGCTTGTACGTGACGAGAACTTGCCGATATGGGCAGGTGTGTCGACTCGCGGGTGAGTCAGGGGCTATCCACTATGCTCCCAGGGCGGCGTTTAGCGTCGTCGTAATATTATGTAAATAAATATATATGTACACATCCTATGGATGTGAGTGAGCATGGCCCGTGGCGGTAAGGTGCGACCTGGAGGGTGCGACCTGAGGGTATAAGCGACATAGGGTGGAACCCTGATGTAGGAGACCTCAGCGTGGACTACCAGCGTGAGCGACAGCCGGACAGTCGGGGACGACCGGGTTCATATGGCGACCTAGGGGAACGATGTGCATCCTAGGGTTTGACCATCCGGCGTGGACCGCTGTCGTATTGTCCCTGAGGGATGTGAGCTCTTGTGGTGCATGGTGAGATTAGCCGAGGGCCCTGGGTACGTTAGTACATGTGCTATATGCATCGGCGCGGATCGCCTTTGCGAGTGTTATATGCTTTGGCGTGGATTGCCGTTGCGGGAAAAGGGACTCGTGCATACATGCATGATTTCTGCTTACTGAGCCTCGATGGCTCATTCTTTTATGTTATGTGTTGTAGGCACCAGAAAGCACGGTACGTGATCGCGTTAGTTGACAAGGCCAATCTTTTGGAGCTTCGCGCTGCTTTTGGGGTGGACGTGTGTGTATGGATGACGACCTGTGAGGCCGGGCGCATATGAGCTTTTTGATGTGCCGTCACACGTTTTCCCGTGCATTTAGGTCACGCATGTAAATAGGAAGCTGACATGTATTCTTTTGAAGTGTATCAAACAATGTTCAATTACGTAAATGGAAAAAGAAATATTTCATACGCATTTTTGGTGTTTCTTTCTACTCAACACATCGTTAGGCATAAAGTAGAACGTTAGAATAGGTGGCGAGGACAGCGGGTCCTGACATCAGTAGAGGGTACTGATGTGCCGCCCATTTGCACAGGACTTGAAAGACCGAGGCCACGTAGGCTCATCATTGACATCAAAGCTGAGACAGACTCAGATTGATGGCCCAAGGTCGTAGCTGCAGTGATGTTCACTACGTTGGGACTTCCGCTCGGTTCCGTACTAGACTCTAGTATGGAGACATCATGGAGCGTTCTGTCTAGATCACTAAGATCTAGAGGTGCAGAAACTAGACTAAGTGTCCTAGATATAATGGAACAATTATGGATGGTGAGTGCACTAGACTAGTTGAGATCAAGGAAGGTGCAGTCTGAGGGCGAGGACTGCTTGTTACATCAAGCCCCTCCGAGCGAGGTGGTGATGAATGACGTTGCACCTCGTGAGTATGTGAAACAATTATCTGTTGGGAGATGATTGAGTAGCTAGGGAGGGTAGTTTGCACGATTGGACCCGATGTCGCGACTTCTACTCGGGGAAGACAAAGTCATCCCCTGTACCTATGGGTTCGGCCCGGCTTGTTTGGGGACTAGTTGGCTGAGGAATATGGTCGTGTTTTTGTTTAGTACGCCGTTCCTGTTGATTACCTCTGTCATCCCCTTTGGATTTTCTCTTTTGTTTTGCTTTGGGGCTGAAGAGCTTCCTAGACCTATATTTGGCTGTTGGTTGGCTTGTCCCTGGGTTAGGTTCAGCTGGGTTGTGTTGAACCATGGGAATGTCATCTAGGTTGTTGGCTCGTAGGTATTTGAGGAGCTCCGGCTCATTTGGATCGAGGAGGTGAAGGAGGTGTTCTGGTATGATCATGGCCTCCTGATCGATCTTGCTCTTTGTCGATTGTATCTTGATGAACTTCGCAGATTGATAGCCCTCGTCTCTGGGTCGGCGCTTGATGAAGATCCACGAAATGTTGGACGATGACAGGTAGCCACCGTAGGTAACGAAGCACCGACTCCGTGGATCCGAGACCTCGCCTTCTTAGTTGATCAAGGATGTCCGTCAAATTAGTTGGGCGACATCATAATGTCAGGGAGGCCTTTGTCGGACCCTGCGTGTGGAATAGGAAGTCCCTGATTAGGTCAGAAACAGGGTCCTCCAAGGTCCAGGGATGTCTTTGGCCGTAATGTCAGGGAGGTGAATGGAATTTTGGGCGTTAGGTTTGTGGCCCATGAATAGGAAGTCCCTGATTAGGTCATTAGATGGATGGGGATCATATAGGAGTGAGTGTGGTAGGTTTAGTAGGGAACGGAGAATATTTGGGGTAAAGACAACTATGGTGTTGTCGATTATGGCGGAAAGACTGGTTATTTTTGGGTTATTTGTAGGTTTCTGAAGGGTGGACAAAAATTGTTGGACGTAGACCTCAAGGACAACCTTGGTGATATTTAGGGCGGTTTTTAGATGGTGGTTTGCTAGGATTTTAACAATTATAGGATCTGAGCACAAGATATTGTGAAAGTCAAGTTGGAAGTTATTTGGTGGTCTTTGTCCCCAGACCTTTGAAGCGAAAACTTCATCGATCAGTCGCACCATTTTAGTATTTCTGCAAGATAAGAGCAAGAGATTAACAGGAACCAACCATTATGACTTAGAGATTTTGCAAATTTTGCTAACACGTTGTGAACATGTTAGGACTTGGAGAAATTTTGCAAAAATTGGTAATAAATTTCGTCGATAGAAGCAATTTTGGAAATTGATTTAATCAATCGGCGAAACAAAGCACAGTAAATTACAATGTTAGTCAGTTTCGATCAAAGTGTAAGTTTTAATTCAAATGCCAGTGTAATTTTGAGTTTCGAGCAAGACGGTGTATTATGCGATACAATTCATAATCAAATTAAAAGGTCGAGTTTCGGTCGAAAGTGGAATTTAATCGATCAATTCAATTCAGATTTCAGTTTCGATCGAAAGTCAGTTTCAATTAGACAGTTTCGGCCGAAAGTCATAGTCAAACAATTGAAATCATTTTAAATTGGTAAAAATCAGTATCGGCCGAAAGTCCCAAATTGGCAATCGAATCAACAATTTCGGCCGATTTAAACGTGAAATTGAATCTGGAAATGGTTTTCGGGCGAAGAGAAACTGAATCGAAACGAATTTCAAAAGCAATTCGAGCGAATCACATAAACCCTAATCTGCGCAACCTGCAAGAATCAAGAAAAATATCAGTTAAAAATTGCTGATAATGCATTTATCCTTACCGATAGTGAAACATGTGCTGCGGAAATCGTGAAAAACTGGGTTTGAGTGAGACTGTGAAACGATTTGTATGCGATTTCTGAGAGATTTTTGAAAATGAATTTTGAGAATAGATGAAGAAGAACAGTGTTTCGGACTAAACGCTATATATATATGAGATGAGTTTCGATCGAGACTGGTTTCGGGCGAATCTCATTTTCGCCGAGAGAAAAAAAAATCACAAAGGAGTTAAATTTAAGTTTCGATCAATTCAATTCAATTCAATTCAGTTTCGATCGAAACGCGTTTTGGGTGAAAGACATTGTCACCGATAAAATTAGAAAAGGATTTAGGCAAATGTTCAATTTCAATTGAAGCGTGTTTCGGGCAAAAGTCAGTTTCGCCGAGAAAAATATAAAATGGTTTAAAATGCAGTTTCGATCGAAACTTGCGTCGTGCGATTGTTAAATCAATTTAAAGGAGTTTCGGGCGATACGTAGTTTCGCCGAGAAAAGTTTTGAATTAATTGAAGATTCAGTTTCGATCGAATTTGAGCTGAGTTTCGAGCGATAGTCTGTTTCGCCGAGAAAGCATTTCAAATAATTGTATGTTTCAATTTCAATCAAACTTTGAGTGTCGCCGAGAAATATTGGCTTAAGGTTATAAAAATTATTATTTCATAAGTTTTAACCCTTTATGCAATTTGATAAAGACTCCCCCTTAATTTGTGCGAAATGTTCAATGACTCCCCCTAGATTAGTGGATAATTCTTAAAGACTCCCCTTAGATCCATGCATAAAGTTTTATTAGACTCCCCCTAGATACGATAGTAGAATTTTTCCACATTCATATGAAAACATATAGAGAAATTAAATGACCTATTTACACAATATCGGGTTCATGTAGGGACAATCGATCATGTCTTGTGGTTCAACATGCCTAACCTAGATACCAAGAATTGGAATCGCTTTTCATCCAATGCCTTAGTAAATAAGTCAGCAAGTTGAAGATCTGTGTGAACAAAATGCATTTCGATTGTACCTTGTTCCACATGTTCCTTGATAAAGTGGTATCTAATGTCTATATGTTTTGTGAGTGAATGATGTACTGGATTACTTGTTATAGCTATAGCGCTTTTAGAGTCACTAAAAATTGGAATAAGATTTAACGTTATGACAAAATCTCGCAGTTGGGTTCTTCATCCACAAAATTTGTGAGCAGCAACTCGCAACAGCGACATATTCTGCCTCTGCTGTCAAAGTTGAGACACAATTTTGTATTCGAGATGACCAGCTTATGAGTTTACCCCCGAGAAATTGAGCGGCTCCAGAAGTGCTCTTTCTGTCCAGCTTGCATCCCGCGTAATCAGCGTCGGTGTATTCTACGAGTTCGAAGCTTGACTGCATCGGGTACCATAGACCTAGATTTGGTGTTCCCTTGAGGTATTTGAAAATTCTCTTGACAGCGAGCATGTGAGACTCCTTTGGATCAGCTTGAAAGCGAGCACAAAGACACGTGGCGAACATGATGTCAGGCCGACTGGACGTAAGATAGAGCAGGGATCCTATCATGCCTCAATAAATCGTTTGGTTAACAGATTTCCCTGATGAATCTGCATCCAGTTTGCATGAGGTGGACATGGGAGTGGTGGCAGCATTTGAGTTGTCCAAGTTGTACTTTTTGAGTATGTCGTGAATGTACTTGGATTGACTGATGAAGATTCCATCGTGAAGCTGCTTAACCTAAAGGCCTAAGGAAAAACTTAGTTCGCCCATCATGCTCATTTCAAATTTCTGCTTCATTAGATCCCCAAAGTTCCTGCACATTCTTGAGTCCGTCGACCCGAATATGATGTCATCGACGTAAATCTGCACTTACGTAATGTCTGAGCCGTCCTTCCTGATAAAGAGAGTCGTATTGATATTCCCTTAAACCAGAGGAAATGAGAAAATCCGAGAGGACCTCGTACCAGGCTTTGGGAGCTTGTTTAAGTCCATAGAGAGCTTTATCGAGTCTGTAGACGTGCTCTGGGAGTTGTTCGTTTACAAAACCTTCAGGTTGAGATACAAAGACTTCTTCTTTTAGTATTCCGTCGAGGAATGCAGTTTTGACATCCATCTGGTAGACAGTGAAGTTCTTATGTGCAGCGAAAGCTAAGAATATCCTGATGGCTTCAATTCTTGCGACTGGGGCATATGTCTTATCATAGTCGATTCCTTCCTGTTGATTGTAACCTTTCGCCACCAGCCTTGCTTTATTCCTGATAACGACTCCTTACTCGTCTTTTTATTCTTAAACACCCATTTTGTCCCTATGATTGTTTTCCCAGCTGGTCTACGACGAGGTTCCAAACTTTCAACCTCTCAAATTGATTGATTTCCTCCTGTATTGCGATTATCCAGTCTGGATCGGCGAGTGCTTCAGCTACTTTACTGGGCTCCTTTTGACTGAGAAAGCACGAATAGAGGCTTTCATTTATCGTTGATGCTCGGGTGGTTACACTAGTGGAAGGGTCCCCAATTATTTGTGAGTTTGGGTGTGCTCGGGTCCACTTTCTTGTACAAGGTTGTGAAGATCCAGCTGTATTTGTATCGTGTATTGCTTCTTCACTCTGATCAGCCTGATGTTCCGTGTCTTCTCCAGGTTGAGGTATTACTAACTCTCCTGAAGAGATTTCTATTGTTGAATCCGATGGCTGAGGAGTTTCCGTGGCTGAGCTGGAGATAATATCGGTATTAGTTGGGGATTCACTGTCTTTATCAAGATGAAGAGTTTCCATCGTTGGAGGGGAATTGTCATTGCTAGTCTCTGCAGTATCATTATTTCCTGGAGCTGCAGAAGTTGTTGGAGCAGTGGGTGGCGTCGGCTCAGAAAAGAGATCCTCGAACAGGAGATCGAGTTCCATGTCGCTCAAAGTGTTTGATTTTGAAGTTTCTCCCACTGAGGAGGTGCTTGGTTGATCCTTTGTCAACTCTCATAGAAGTCCTGTTTATGGACTGATTTGTACAGAGACTACCCGGTCTACTTCATCAAACGTTACATTAATGCTTTCCATAACAGATCTTTTCTCCTTGAGGTATACTCGATAGGCTTTTGATGTTGTCGAGTATCCCACCAGTACCCCTTCGAATGCTTTTGGGTCAAGTTTGCCTCTATCATCACGATCATTTGCTACGTAGCACTTGCACCCAAAGACTCTCAGGAGCGAGACGTCTGGCACTCTGCAATTTATCAACTCGTAGGGAGTCCTATTGAATCTCTTGTGAAGGGAGCCACGATTTTGTGTGAAGCAGGCTGTGTTCATTGCTTCGGCCCACGAGAAGTGAGGTACCAGAGTGAATGAGGAGTGTACGAGTTGCTTCAACTAAGGTTCTATTCTTGCATTCAACTACCCCATTTTGTTGAGGTGTTTTTGCCGCTGCGAACTATTGGGTGATTCCAAGTGATGCATAAAAGTCACTGAGTTTTCTGTTCTTGAATTCTGTCCCATTGTCAGTTCTGATGATTTGTACACTTAGTTGGTAGACGTTTTGAGCGGCTTTGATAAAGTCAATGATTAGACCTAGAGTTTCGTCCTTGGTTCTCAAAAATTTGGTCCATGTGTAGCGTGAGAAATCATCCACAATAACCAACACATATTTTCCCCCATTGATGGTCTGAGTACGCATGGGTCCACACAGATCCATATGAATGAGTTCGAGAGGTTTGGAAGTTGAGGCTATGTGTTTGGTTCAATGAGATGTCTTCCTGTTAGGAATTTGTTGTAGTGTCCTCTAGTTATTTAAGTTTTGGGTCTTTGTTTCTTGTTCTTGGGTTGTAGTAGTTTGGGGAGACAACTTGTATATTGTAGACATTTTGGACTTGGGCTTTAATATACCAAAGAGTTGTGGTATATAAAGCCCATATTCACCCTTGTTAGGGTTTCATCAAATGAAAATTCCTTGAAGCAGTTCTCGATAAACACACACACAAACACACACTGAAAGGTGCTTCATACGGTCTTAAGCTTTCTAATAATCTTTTGATCCTTGTTTGGTAATAAGTGGACCAACAAGTGGTATCAGAGCCAAATGTGGATCGATCTCATCATTTTGAATCCAGTTTTGTTCAATTCTGAAAAGATTCGAAAGAACCCTGCTCAAAATCCATTTTCGATTTTTCATTAATGTGCCTTTTAAATCGTTTTTTTTTACCATCTTTTGGTGAGGAAAATCGTTAATGAGTGCATTTCTGTTCTTTCACATAGATTATAGTCAAGTTTGAGTTGTTTTGAAACCAGAAAATCGAGTCTGAAATTTATTTTTTCTGGGTCTGCTCTTCACTTTCGGGTAGATTTTTCACACAGCTTCTTGAATTTTGAAGGATTCGATGGAGATGCTTTAATTTCGCAGGAATCGCCCGAATTCCTATCATATAAGGGAAAATCGGTCGATTGCACCACAATCGCTCGATTTAAGCCTCGGCGATTTCCAGTCTCTAAGACTAAATCGCCCGATTTCCTTCCTTCCTGCAAGAGGAAATCGTATGATTCCACAGAATCGCCCGATTTCACTGTAGCGAACATGAATTCTCTTTAAAACACTAATTGGTAATTTGAGTCAAATCGCCCGATTTGATAAATCATCCGATTAATAAAATCGTTCGATTTAACCTTACACGATTTTGCTCAAATTGTCCGATTGACACATTCTTCCCTTACCACAAATCGTCCGATTTAAATCTCTTAGTAATAAGTTTCAAATCGTCCGATTTTTTTTAACTAAAGTCATTCGAATCAAATCCTTTAAGGCTCGCCCGAAACATATCTCGTCCGATTTCAGTTTCTGACCCAACCTATCCAAGTAAATCTGTCGAGTCGCCCGATTTAAATCAACATCAAGTCACTCAATTTTCACAATTAGGATCTGTGCTGTCCCGTTCCAGCTCTTAAGCTGTCCGAACAATTTAAAACTGAAATCGTCCGATTTATTTTCATAACAAGAGTTGCAAGAACCAAAAGTTTTTAAGTAAAATCGACTAGTCTTAGATTATTTTTTTTGCAACAACCACCATATTATAAATAAATAAAATAAGAACACTTTATATTATTCTTATTTTTTTTCAAACTTGACTAAAATTATTCGAGACTAACTTTTCATTTCACAGATCACTTCCACGTAACGATCACTACCAAACAACAAATGGATTCCTTAGCCATGGGAAGCGACATACGTGTTCCAGTTCTGAGGCGCGGAGACTTCGGAGTCTGGAGAAGCAGATTCCTGAACTTTCTTGAAATAAAGGACAATGGCGAAGACATCATTGATTCTATTGAGAATGGACCACAACAATTCTGGCTCACAGTCCGTGGTGACAACACCGTCACCCCAGCAGTTCAAGAGAGCACAATACTCAAAACTCCAGCACAATACAATGATGCAGAAAAGAAACGAGCTAAAGCAGATCTTCTGGCAAGAAATTACTTGATGCAAGCCTTACCTAATGACATACTGATTCAAGTGGATAGCTTTCCAACTGCTAAAGCAATGTGGGATGAGATTGCAAAATTAATGCAAGGAACAGAGAGTGGACTAAGAGCCAAGAAAGCCAACAACCTTGCAGCATACGATTCATTCAAGGCTAAGCCTGATGAGCAAATCAGCGAGATCTACAACAGGTTCATGGTCCTCGTAAACGAATTAAGGAAGATAAACATCATAAAAACTAACATGGAACTCAATGTCAAATTTCTTACCTCCCTACCTCCAGAATGGAAGAAAGTCACCACACACTTCAGGCTTAACAAGGACGTAGATCAGATTGATATTCACAGTGTTTACGAAAGTCTGGAGCAGCACAATGACGATGTTTATGAAACGATCGGAGAGAAGAAAGGTAAAGCAATCATGGACACCGTTGCCCTAGTGACAGAGACTAATCTTAAGAAAAGTGCAAAAGCTGCAAGGAGTAAGTCTGTTAAGTCCTCCAGTCCATTAGAAAGTGAAGACTCTGAGTCAGAATCAGACCCTGAATTCAAAGATTTCGAGAAGCACGTGGCTTTTATAACGAAAAGAATGGCAAAACAATATTTCAAAAAATCATCATCATCGGTCAATCGTCAGAGAGTCTCATCAAGTTCCAAACCGCCGCCAAAGCCTTTTCAACAACCTGATACTAGGAATGACTCTGAGCCTAGCAAATGCTTCAATTGTGGAAAGCCTGGGCACTTCGCTAGAGACTGTTACCTTCCCAAGAAAAAGGATGAAGAGTACTACACCAGAAAACTTCAACTGCTCAAACAGAAGAAATCTGGAACCGCATTGATGGCTGAACAGGATCACTTGGCTAGACGATACATCTGAAAGTGAGACAGAGAAGATAGCCCTGATGGCTCTGGTGGAAGAAGATGACTCTGAGGAAAAGAACATGGAAGCCAATGCTGATACTGAAGACAAGGAGCTATCTTCCGGAAAGGAGGTAGAAACTCTTAACCTAAAACTGTATTCTGAACTTCAAGAAAAAAACATTATCCTTCAAAATGAACTTAAATACCTCAGGTCAACAGAAGTGAAGTTATTTAACTCATTAGAAATCCTAGATACGACCCGTGAAGAAGTATGTAGATTAGAAACTTGCTTAGTTGACTTGAGAGCTAACCTATCTAAATCTGAATCAAAGGTAAATGACTTACAGGCTCGGTTTGACAATAATTATGCATGCCTACTTAAGCAATTACGAGAAAATAGCAACCTAGAATGTCTGCTAGAAGTAGCACAGTCTAAAGTTGATAGTCGTGACTTAGAAATAGAAGATTTGAAAACACAGACTAGTGAGCTACAGGACAAATTGACAACTTGCAACGATGAGCGAATCAACAAAACATGCGAGTTCGATATCCTAATAAAGAACGTGCAAAATTGTATGCTAAGATTAAGAAGCTCGAAGACTTACTTATTAGGAGAGGACAATCAGATAGAATGATCTTCATGAATAAGCCTAGAGACATAGAATTCTATGACCCACATGAAGGATTAGGCTTCAATCCAAACTCTATAGTAAAGAGACCACTACCTCTTTATGATGTTAGTTTCTCCGGGTTAAATCTGCCTTATCTAATGCCTTTCACAAGCTCATCTGCGCATGATGCACTAGAAGAGAAAAAGAGAAATAGGAAGGATTGGGCAGAAATCACTATTAATTATGAAGAACTGTATGATAGTTACAAGACGAGGGAAATATCATTATATAATCCTGATGACTTCTTACTTATTTATCCGCCTTCGTCTAATGAAGTAGGTATCGAAGAACCAAATATCTCTAATACATATATACCAACTAAAATCAGAGTAATGTCAGACTTGCAATCAAACTTGGAATCTGAAAGGATAAGGTTCCAGATAGAGAATGGAATACTACTTAGTATAATTTCCTCACTTGAAAAACAAATTGACAGCAGCGGAATTACAGTCTCAACTCTAGAGTCAGAAAGGATAACTCTCCAAGTAGAGAATAAAATTCTATTAAGTATAATTTCCTCTCTAGAGACTCAAATCGACATCGGCATAGCTTCAGGATCTCTACAAATTCCTTTAACCAAATGTCAAATATCTATCCCCACCGACACTAGGAAGAAAAGAAAGCAGATTGCATCTGGCAAATCTAAGCTCACTAACCCATCCTTGCATGTGCTCACAGGCAATCCTCTAAATAAGAAAGGGAAGAAGAAAGCCACAGGAGACAGACTACCAAAGAGCGATGTCACTTATTCCTCTAAAAAGAAGCAGCCTGTTGATTTTGAAGCATCTAGTTCTAATTTTTGTAATAGGCGTCAATTGTGTGCTAATAATTATCCCGGTGAACCTTCGTCTATTCTTTTGAAGCCTGTAACGACTACTAAGAATCGTACCTACTATTCTAGCTATGATGATGCTTTTATCTTAAACACTAAATACCAATCTATCAATGTAAGTACTTCAAAGGAAACACCACCATCCTCTCTTAAATCAAAGTACAAACCTGACAAAAGACAAGGACAAGCCAACAAAGTTAAAGCTATAGGAAGGCGTAGCATATGGGTTACAAAACAACAACTCAGAGCATGGACAAATCACTGTCATCCTCTTGGAATTAGAAAGATATGGGTCCCTAAGCAATCAACTGGAGTTGTAGATAAATTTAATACTGACCTTAGAAACAGACCCATAAGAAAGAGATACACAGACTATAAAACTAATGAGGGAGGACCCGTCCTTAAATGGGTACCTAAATCTCATTGATTATTTTTTGCAGATCCGTCATGTGTGGATACTTGATTCTGGTTGCTCTACACACATGACTGGAAGAAAAGAGCTTTTGAGTAACTACACCGAACAATTCGGTGGAAATGTGCGCTTTGGAAACAACCACGCGGCTCCTATCTTAGGACATGGCGATCTAATTCATGATAACCCGACGATCAAGGGGGTTTCATATGTTAAGGGTCTCAGTCATAATCTCTTCAGCATTGGACAATTCTGCGACAGACAACTAAAGGTTCAATTTCATGCTGAAGGTTGCAGTATTACTGATAAGAGTGGTCGAGACCTTCTAACTGGAACGAGGAAGACAAATCTTTATACCATCGATTTGAAAACTATTCGACCCTCGTCCAAACTGTGTCTCATGACGAAGAATTCAATTCAACAAAGTGATCTTTGGCATCAAAGACTTTCCCACCTCAACATCAAAACGTTGAATAGACTACACACTGACAAACTAGTGAGTGGATTACCAGCCTTGAAATATCACAAGGAACATCTCTGCAGTGCATGCGAATTGGGGAAAATGAGAAGAGCATCACACAAGGCAAAACTCGTAGCTTCAACGTCCCGACCACTAGAACTACTGCACATGGATCTGTGTGGACCTATGAGAGTACAAAGCATCAATGGACGAAAATACGTTCTGGTAATAGTGGATGATTTCTCTCGATATACGTGGACTAGATACATTAGGACAAAAGATGAGACGCCCGACTTGATCATAGATTTTGTGAGGAAAACTCAGAACTCACTAGAATTCAATGTTCAAGTGATTCGAACTGACAATGGTACTGAATTCAAGAATCAATTGCTTGACAATTTCTATTCATCACTCGGAATCACTCAGCAATTCGCAGCAGCGAGGACACCCCAACAGAATGGAGTTGTGGAAAGAAAAAATCGTACTCTAGTTGAAGCTGCTCGTACAATGCTAATACAATCGAAACTTCCTCATTTTCTCTGGGCCGAAGCAGTGAGCACAGCGTGTTTCACACTGAACAGAACTAGCATTCATAAAAGATTCGGAAAAACTCCTTACGAGCTCATCAACAAAAGAATACCAAACATCAGGTTTCTTCGAGTATTTGGCTGCAAATGCTTCGTTCTAAATGATAGAGAAGATTGAGGAAAATTCGATCCTAAAGCAGTCGAAGGGATATTCATTGGATACTCTGCTGAGTCCAAGGCATACAGAGTCTACCTGCCACAAAAACGAGCCGTTATGGAAAGTGCAAATATTACGTTCGATGAAGCGCCATCTATTGCTGCTGAACAGATAAGTCCACATTCTGGAGTCTTAAGAGTATTGACTGAAGATCAACGTAACTCTTCAACCGAAGAAGGATCATCTACTTCACAGACATTTAATGAAGACGAACTGAATCTCCTATTTGATCAGCTATATGTATGCCCTCGCCCACAACTAAATGATACAACAGTTCCATCTATACACACTTCAACAGAGGCTGATGAGATGACTTCAAGTACCCCACCTCAGCTCCCAACTAATCCTCAGCAAATCTATAATGAAGATGCAGGGAATGTTCCATCGGATAATTCAGGTAACGAAGATCAAACTCTCATTGAAATCTCTAGTACCAGCGAAGCTAAACCTAGTGAGGAACTTGACCATGAGGAATTGAGTCAACCACTTCCTCACAAGGAAATGGACTAGAGCTCACCCAACTTCTCAAATTATCGGAGACCCAAATCAAGGAATAAGCACACGCTCCTCAACAATAAACGAGAATTTATATGCATGCTTTCTAAGTCAAAGCGAACCAAGTAAGATTGAAGATGCATTAGCTGATCCAGACTGGATACAAGCCATGCATGAAGAAATCAATCAATTTGAGCGACTCCAAGTGTGGAAATTAGTCCCAAGACCACAAGGAAAAACAATTATAGGAACCAAGTGGATCTTCAAAAACAAAAGAGATGAAGATGGAATTGTCATTCGGAACAAGGCCCGATTGGTGGCAAAAGGCTACAATCAACAAGAAGGAATTGACTACAACGAAACATTTGCTCCAGTTGCTCGAATTGAGGCCATCCGACTATTTCTTGCGTATGTTGCTCACAAAAACTTCACTGTTTACCAGATGGATGTCAAGACAGCCTTCCTCTACGGGGTACTGAAAGAAGAAGTTTATGTAGCTCAACCTGCAGGCTTTGTGAGTGAAACTCATCCTGAACATGTGTACTTTCTGGAGAAAGCTCTATATGGACTAAAACAAGCCCCACGTGCTTGGTACGAGGCACTCTCAGATTTTCTGATTAAATCAGGATTCACGAAAGGAAAGATTGACACGACACTTTTCATTAAAAGACACATTTCAGGGATTCTCCTCGTTCAAATATATGTTGATGATATTATCTTTGGGTCCCCCAATCCAAAATTGTGCAAAGAATTTGGCGATTTATGAAGACGAAATTCGAAATGAGCATGATGGGAGAACTCAATTTTTTTCTTGGACTTCATGTTAAAAAACTGTCAGAAGGCATTTTTATTAACCAATCAAAGTACATCCACGACATACTCAAGAAGTACAACTTGGATAATTCAACTACGAAGAACACCCCAATGTCTCCTTCCTGTAAGCTTGACTCAGACCCAGATGGAAAGCCAGTCAATCCAACCACATATCGGGGAATTATCGGATCACTCATGTATCTCACAGCCAGCAGACCCGACATTGTTTTCGCCATATGTCTATGCGCTCGGTTCCAAGCCAATCCAAAGGAGTCACACATGCTAGCTGTGAAGAGAATAATGAAGTATCTCAAAGGAACTCCAACACTTGGACTATGGTATCCTAAGAACTCAAATTTTCAATTACTTGGTTATACTGACGCGGATTTTGCAGGATGTAAGATGGACAGGAAAAGTACATTAGGAGGTCTACAATTCTTAGGTGACAAACTAGTAAGTTGGTCATCTAAGAAGCAAAACTGTGTATCCACATCCACCGCCGAGGCAGAGTATGTCGCTGCGGCGAGTTGCTGCTCTCAAATTCTGTGGTTGCGAACGCAACTACAGGATTACGGGTTTGATTTCAATAATATTCCTATATATAGCGACTCAAAGAGCGCCATAGCCATTACTTGCAACCCTGTTCACCATTCTCGCACAAAGCACATAGACCTTAGGTATCACTTTATAAAAGACCATGTGGAGAAGGGCACAATTGCCATGTACTTCGTAAATACGGAGGTTCAGTTGGCCGACCTATTTACGAAGGCCTTGGATGAAACACGATTCCATTTCCTTGTAACTGAGTTAGGAATGCTGAATCGTGAATCTTAGGTGATCTACCTCCACGATTTTTTTTGAGTGCACATATTTGTTTGTCTTATTTATAAAAAAAAAAAACTATATTAATAATATTTGGTTTAAGGGAGCACTTAATTATATGCATATATGCTTAGTTTGAGGGGGAGTTTTTGCAGGAATTACTCGAATCTAGGGGGAGCGTTTTAATGATATAACCCTTCAATAAGCGAAAAACGCTCTTACAACTCAAATACGCAAAACATCTTCAAAATACCAAATCACTCCAATGCTATTACAACTCAAATACGCAAAACATCTTCAAGATACCAAATCACTCCAACAAGGAAAACTATGAATATCACTTGAAATGCGTACCAACGTCTCAAAAGCCAGTACGGCGGGTTAGAACCCAAAACAGAATCGCCATAAAAACGATGAACAAGCACATAAGAAGTACAATCTCCAGTACTGACATATCCAGATTGTGACTGAAGCGACGCACTAACTCTACGTGCTCCCTGTTCTTTTCTTGGTCTCGCTGCTGATTCCAGTTCATATTTAGGAACTCGATTCGTTCGATTGAATAATTTACGGTCTTATCATGTTTCTTCAATCGGGCCTATTTATAGGCACAAATTCAACAACAAAATCGTTCGTCCGGAGGACAAAATCAATGATACAGATGAACTTTTGACTTGAGGGCTTAGCGCCGCGAACGAAAACGATGTTTTCTTTGTCGTTTATCGGATTCTGTCTCACAGAAATCGATCTTGGAAAACTCGATGATTTGATATTAAATTTTGGTGCCCAGTATCATAGATTGATTGAACATCTTGATATCCTCGATATTCTTCAAAGCTAATTTATGCAATTTCCAATTTATCTGGGCAAACACAAGAATCGTCCGATCTCCTAAATTTGGCTGATGCAACAAAATTTCCTGACATCGCCCGATTTGTCATTCGGCGATTTATTAAACGCCCGATTTCTAAAACAGTCATTCCGCTACAGTAAGTCTACCTAATATATATCTCAATTCGGCCGATTTCTCAAAATCGTCCGATTATTCAAACAGTGCCATTCAGCTAAAGATTTAATATCGGCGATTTCTATATCGCCCGATTTCTGTCGCCCGAATTCTATATCGGCCACTCCGCTACAGTAATCTTCCTTCATATAAATTTAAAATCGCCCGATTTCTCACTATTTTCCCCAAATTTACACGATTAACGCCTTTAGATCTCTCTCAAATCTTGAAATACCTACATCGCTCAAGCTCACAAATCCCTCTCTTTGCATCTTTCTGGAAATTCCGACCTATCTACGGAAGCGCACTCACTGCATCTGCAAGTATTGGTTCGATTTTCATTTTTTCTCAGAGCTGTTAGTCTAGGGTTTACGAGTTCGTCCATATGTAACCTTCATATCATTGCTTTGAATATGCAAATTTCTATTCTATATGGTTACTGAGATGATCTTAATGTCATTTATCTGTTTCGCTTAGCTTGATTTCGTGATTTCTGAGTTCATCTGGCTCACATTCGCTCTTGCGTTTCAAACTTGGTTCGCCAGTTACTGAAGGGATCTTTATTTCAATTATCTGTTTTGCTTAGCTTGTTTTTGTGATTTCTAATTACTTCGGTCTCACAGTCGCTCTTGCATTTCAAACTAATTTCGCCTGATTTTCGGTTCTCAGCTGTTTAGGATAAACTGTCTTTAATCGCTCGATTTTACACTCAAATTCAAAAGTCGAATTCCTTCCTAAATCGTCCGATTTGTTTCAATCGTCCGATTTCATATGTATTCTCACAGCTGTCCCACAATCGCCCGAAAATTGATTTTCTACTTACAAGTTCAATTTCAATTTCAATAGCCTGTGTCTACTTACAATTGCCCGATTCTAATCGCCCGATTTGATCCAATCGCCCGATTTGACTCAGTCACTCGATTTGACTCTCAATCGACTCTAAATTGCCCGATTTCAAACTTCAATCTTAAATCTCCCGATTGCATCTACAATCCGCCTATACTACTCTTAACCGCCCGGTTTCATTCCATCGCCCTATTCTGCCAATATATAATTGAGATTGAATTTGTCCGATTGAATGCTTCACTTAATAATTAAATCGTCCGATTATCATACAAGACAAGATCTTGAAATTTTCTAAGTCCCGTAAACATATTGTTCGAAATTATATGGCTACATTATCCAAGTCCCACATCTCAATTGTGCGATTAACTCTCATCAATTTCAATCTGTCTCATCGTCAGTTCAATAACTGATTCCATAACTTTGCCGAACTTGGAAATTTTAATTTCTAATTCTTGTGAACATTAAAAAAAAAAGGATTATCTTACTAATATTTGCATTCTTTCTCTACAGATTGATCACTATGGTGCGCGAAATTGACGAAGTTTTCCCATCTAAAGACTGGGCTCAAAGGCTTCCCAATAACGTCCAGTTGGATTTTGAAAATACCCAATGTCCCGATCCTATCATCCTCAAAATTCTTCAAAACCATCCTCTCAACAATGCCTTTTGTAAAATCAAGCGTGTCCCCGAAGTCTACGTACAACAATTTTGGTCCTCGCTCCAAAATCTAACCGACAACCCACAACCAATCCGTCTCTCTGCCCAAATTGACAACACCATTGTTGTCCTGACCCCCGCTATAATATGCTCCCAACTAAACCTACCAACCACACTCATTTATGATAAACATCCGACTTCTGATCATTTGATTGCCGATGGGATACAAGCCCAATGCCCAGAAATCCATTCATCTCACAGACTTTTGCGCCAAAGACATACCTCGACCCTGGCGGACGCTATTCTTACTCGTCAACAAGTGCCTATCCCCTAAGCACACCGGATCAGACCGCTGCAACCGCCATATCATGTTGATCTTCCACGGCATAGTCTTCAACAAAAACTATGATATCGCCCAACTCATATGGTCTGACCTTGTTGATCAACTACGAAGACGAAAATTCAGCTCCACAAGAGTCCTCCCTTACGTAAGATGGTTTCCCATCCTGGTTCAACACTTCATCGACCTTCACCCAGAAATCGAACGTCGTCCCCAACTCGAAGGCTATGACATACCCAAGCTCGGCAAAATACAATCCACCAAGACAAAGTCGAAATTCGATGAAGAAGCCATGCTATTGGGGGAGCACCTCCTTCAACTCCTCGACAAAGCAGATCCCATGCTACAAGCCTATCTGCGAGCCAACAATCTAGAAGATATCCCCACGATTCAACTGAACCCCGTTGAATCTAACCCCGGGACTAGCCAACCCCGACAACCAAGTATAGGTCTAGGACGCCCCGCATCTCCAAAACAAAAACAAAAGAGAAAATCGAAAGGGGATGCCAACAGCAGCAAGAAGAAACGACGTACTAAACAAAAGAACGATCATCCTCCTTCATCCTCTAGTCAGCAAATAATCCGGACCGATCCCATAGGTTCAGGGGATGACTTTGTCCTCCCCCTAGTAGAAGTCGCGACATGTGGTCCAATCGTGCAAAGTACCCCACCTGTCCACTCAATCGTCTCTCAACAGACGATTGTTTCACTTTCTCACGAGGAACCACGTCAGCCATCTCCTCCTCGCTCTGAGGGGGTCGATGTTGAAATACGCAGTCCTCCGCCTCACACTGCACTTTCATTGTCCACAACGAGTCTAGTAAACTCACCACCTATATTTTCTTCTGTTACTAGGACACATACACCTCCTTTTGCACTGTCAGGTCTTGGTGACCTGCCCGGAACGCTCTTCGATTTCTCTATACTAGCTACTAGTGTGGGACAGAGCGGAAGTCCCACAGTGGTCAACACCACTCCAGCTGCTGATTTGGGCCATCGATCTGAGCCCGTCTCAGCATCGATGTCAACGACTGGCCTTAGTGGCTTCGGTTCTTTTCGTCCTGTGCAAACAGGCGGCACATCAGTATCTTCTACTGATGTTGTGACGACGGAACGTCTTCGTGACTCCGTCCCGTTATTTTCCCCGTTCGTGACGGAGGCCACACTCAATGCTCGCCTAGCTGACTTCGCCAAAGACCTCCAAGATTCCATAATGACCCAAGTGTACAACGCGATTGGGAGTTCTTCTCGAGACAAGGACAAAGCCTCCGTCCCCGAACAAGCACCGTCTCAAGCCGATCGATCTACTGCCCCAGACGATGGTCCGTGGAATGTTCCTGTGACGGAACTGATTGATGTCGTCATCGCCAGAATCCGCACTGCAACGAAGCGCAGCGAATATGAAGCGGAGGTCCTTAGACGCCTTGAGCTTCCGTTCACATGCCAAGGTGAGGCTTAGACTTCGAATCGGCCGCGTGACGACCCGGGGGGTGGGGGTCGTCCCGAGGGGGAGAAGCAGCCAGAGCCACAGCCTCAACAACAGCAAGCGACTCGAACTACCAAAACACCTACACCCTCACAAACCAAAAAATCTACCCGACCTACTACCAAAACAACCCAACAAGCCACGTCATCAGATACACACTATCTAAGAAGCCCTCCAATATCTCCCTCATCTCCTACCAATGAGCCCATCCTATCCCTCGAAGAGTTATACAATCCTCACACCACTGTTGAAAAGTACATTTTCAACGAGGATTGGATAACAAAACCAATGGACCCCGCCATAGCTAAGGGCTTAATGGAGAATGCCAGATACTTTCTGATGAAAGCCAACGTAAGCCTTGCCCTTATCGACGATGACGAGCTTGAGGAAGGTGAAGACTACGACGCCGAAATTCCAGAACTTCCGGAGCTTCTCAAACACCACGTCGTTGATGAAGAATGTCCTCCCCTGAAGTCGAAGATAAGCGAAGAACTTAATCTACCATGGGAGAATGCCAAAGTAGTTGCTCCCTATCAAGAAGAGATACGACGAAGAATCTGGAGGAAAGAAGATAGGATTAAGCAGCTGGATGAGCTGGAACTCAGAGGATTAACCCATCTTTCAAGACCAACTGCCATTCGGTACCTGCTTTCTCTCCGTCGAGGACTTAGGATGAAAGGGAAAGGAGCTGATGTTGAGACTCTTCGAAGTGAAGAGAAGGAACGAGTCAGAATTAGGGCAATCATCGGATACGACGAGCTCGACTCGACTTCTACGAATTTCCCATCTACAAGTTACGGCGAGAAGATGGAACAGTCGAAGAAATGACTGAAGGCGATCTCTCCTACTTAAGAGGTGAGGACATTGTTCGGATGGTTGGAAGCTACAGATTTCTTGGAACGCTTCAGAATCCAGACCTCAAGGTTGGATATGTCGCTCTTAAGCGATTCTTGATGCGCCAAGTCAAGTTCAACGCGACCCATGACCTCCAAATGGCAGTGGAAAGCAACATGAAGAGGGTAAACCTCACAAAGCCGTCCTTCGAAGTTCCAGACCCAGGTTATGGCGAAGGTCACATATTTAATGAAGATGATGATCCGTCAGTTGTTTATATCAACTATAGGGGAGAGAAAAGGCTAATGAGGACATCAGAGATTAATAAGTTCAGTGACGGCACACTTCTAATCATTCGAAACAAACTCGGTAATATTCTCAAGAAGCTGAAAGATGAAGACCAAGAAGTCCAAGTAAAGTACATGAAGCTAATCGAGATCATATCTAAGAGAATATCGTTTCGAAGAACCTTGCGATCATATGAGCATATCTTAGGACTTCGAAAGACACCAGACGTGCTGGCAAGCCCCAAGAAAAAGAAGACTCAGAAGACATCAACAAAAGGACGAGGACACTAAGGGGAAGACTGTTAGGAATTTGTTGTAGTGTCCTCCAGTTATTTAAGTTTTGGGTCTTTGTTTCTTGTTCTTGGGTTGTAGTAGTTTGGGGAGACAACTTGTATATTGTAGACGTTTTGGACTTGGGCTTTAATATACCAAAGAGTTGTGGTATATAAAGCCCATATGCACCCTTGTTAGGGTTTCATCAAAAGAAAATTCCTTGAAGCAGTTCTCGATAAACACACTCACAAACACACACTGAAAGGTGCTTCATACGGTCTTAAGCTTTCTAATAATCTTTTGATCCTTGTTTGGTAATAAGTGGACCAACACTTCCTAATCTTTCCCATTTCACATGCCGAGCAAAGATGCTCTTTGTGATATCTGAACGAGGGAAGTCCTTTGACCAAGTTTTCCGATCGCATTTGGCTAGGGTCTTTGAAGTTGAGGTGGGAAAGCCACTGATGCCAGAGATCGTTCTGATGTAGAGAGGCTCGGGAGATGAGGCACGTCGGTCGGACAGTTTTGAGATCAATGGAGTAGAGATTCGTTTTCCTATAGCCAGTGAGTAGCTCTCTTCCAATGTTATCTGTGACACTACATTTGCTGGTCTCGAAGCTCACCTTGTAGCTTTTGTCACAAAAACGTCCGATGCTGAATAAATTGTAGCTAAGACATTCGACGTAGGACACCCCTTTGATGGTCAGCCTGTTAGCCTGTTCCTAACATGGATGCTGATTGACCGTTTCCGAAGTAGACTTTTCCGAGAAATCCTTCAGAGAAGTTGCTCAACAGCTCCTTGTTTTCAGTCATGTGTGATGAGCAACCTGAATCTAAGTACCACACATGACGGACCTGCCAAAAAAATCAAGTAAGTTTAGGCACCCATTTATAAATGGGCCCTTCTTTGATAGCAGGTGAATAAGCTAATTTGTTCGTTGCTAGATTTGATTCTTTGTTAGGTTGTTGGATAGCCGGTTTTAGAATCCAAGCGTGACGATTTCCTACAGGACGCAGTTGGGATTTCGGAATCCAAATCTGTTTTTACTTAATTTCTTGTTCGGCTTGGTCTTGGAGGTATTGTCTTTCTTTATTTTAGATTTGATAGTATGATTGGATGGCGTGGGAGATATGCCCTTAGAACGAATGCTATGTGACTTGGAAGCGCTTTTGTTGAAATAACTGTCACGAGGATGGGAAAGTACATCATTGTAGACATGACAAAATTTTGATTTTAGGGCATGAAATGCCGAAACACGTTCTGCGACATTACAATAAGTCACTTTTGGAAATTCTAAAGATTTTGAAACATGAGAAGAAAAGTTTGAGACTGGTCTCTTCTTCTTATCAGGGACTATTGTCTTCTTTGCTGAGCCAGATCGAACCTTCTTCGCTTGTTAGTGTGAGATAAAGGAATTTTCTTCGTAGTTTGCTTGCATTTATATGTAGAGGACTCTGGAACAGGACGGGATGTGGAGGGCCTGTAAGCGTCAGGAATGTTTTCAAGAGTATAAATTTTGCTTAACAGAATAGTTCTCTCTTCTTCGTGGGCTTTCTTTTCTGATTCTAGGGAGGCTATCAACTCACTGATTTTGCGAATAATCTCTGGAATATAAATAGATGAACGAATAAGTTTAGCCGCCTCGTCAGTGCTTTCCTGAGTTTCAGGTCCAAATGGTAATACATAGTCATCAGAGAGTGGTATCTCTCTCGTTTTATCACTATTACTGAGTTCTGTGTAGTAATACTCAATTTGGGCCCATTATTTATTCCTCCGTTTCCGTTCTTCAGATCCAGTCACCTCACTTGATTCTTTGAAGGGCCTTAGTTGTTCAAGGCTCAACCCAAAACGCTTAATGTTGTATAGAGAATGTATCTTATCTTTTTCAGGGTTAGTGGTGGGTTCAAATACCAATCCTTGGCGAGGATCATAGAATTCTACATCTTTAGGTTGGCTAAGAAAGATGATTCTTTCAGATTGACCTCTTTTGGTGATAATGTCCTCTAACTCCTTGACTTTCTTGTATAGACGAACACGTTCGTTCGTGATTAGTTCGTATTGAGACATTACATTTTCTCGTTCTTCTTCGCTGGCTTTCAAGGCATAATTTTTGTTAAAATTGCTTTGGAGTTGTACATATCTTCCTGTTGTTTGTTTAACAAGGCATAATTTTTGTTAAAATTGCTTTGGAGTTCTGAGTAATCTTTACGATGCATGGAGAGTTCGGCTATCCTACGTTTAAGTTTAACGAAATCATCTAGGGATGGAGTGTATACCTCCAAGTCGGATGGAGAGACATCCGTCCTGTCTGATCCGATGGCTGGCTCATCCTCGTCGGAGTCATCCTCAATGCTTTTCACCATGAAGGCCATTTCTTCTTCCTCCTCGTCAGATGTGTCCTCCAGTCACTCCTCTTCCTCAGCAACCAAGACAATCCCCGCCTCCTTGCGCTGTGAGAGCTGAAATTTTCTTGTAGTATTCACTGTTTTTCTTCTTAGGTTTGAAGCATTCAGAAGCAAAGTGACCCGGCTTGCCACAGTTGAAGCACATCTTGACTACTTCAGATTTCCTAGTTTCAGCCTCGTCAGGGGCAACGAACTTCTGTTTTCCACTCGAGGTTCGTTGTTTGTTAAAGGAAGAAGATGATTTCTTGGCGCTCATCTTATTGACCGTCTCTGAAATCATATACAGTTTCTTTCTGATTGATTCGAGTTCGTCCTCAGATTCTTGGTCAGATTCGCCGTTGTCAGAGGTGTGAGATGGTACGACCTGCTTTCCTTTAGAAATTCTCGAGCTCCTGTTGCTTGATTTAGAAGTCACGAGTGCAATTGGTTCCACGTCAACATTTGTTTTTCATTCGTTCTTGATTTCTTTGGCATATTGCGGGTATTGCGAGAGATTATCGCGTAAGGAGTGAATATCCATAGCATCCAGATCTTTGTTCTATTGCTTAACCAGAACTGCAATCCGTCCCACTCAGGTTGAAGTGTGGAAAGGAACTTGATGTTGTGTTCGAGATTGGAGCGTTGGATGTTGATTTTTCTCATCTCATTGATGATAGTCAGGAAACGAAGGTAAGCATCTCGAAGTTCCTCTCCCTCCTTAGCTTTGAAGGAGTCATAGGCAGTGAGGATGCTGGACTTCTAAGATAGGTTGCTAACTTTTGTCCCAACCATCATTTTGCAGACTTCATCCCAAATTTCCTTTGCAGTGACCATTGCGTCGACTTGCTTGTAGACATCATTTGGTAGAGCCTGAAGTACATAGTGTCAGACAAGCTTGTCTGCTCTGGCTCGTGCTCTCTCTGCATCGTTGTATCGACTAGGGTCTGAAGATATAAATGTGCCTAAGACGGGGGGTGAATTAGGCTTATAAAAATTTTGTGCTTCTTCTGACAAATGCTAAGTGTGGTGACTCAGATATGCCTACTTATGTTTGTGACGAGTATGCCTGATATATCCTAGTAACGTCGGATGTGCGTCGGGTCTGTCTCACAGCGATAAAGAAATAACTGAAAAGTAAATGCGAGACAGGATTTTTATAGAGGTTATATCCCCAACTGGGGTTTACTCCTCGCCTTGGGTTTGCTCCCCAAGAGTTTAACCAATCACTATAATGCACCGTAGCTGGATACAAAACGGATTGGTTAGCCCAATACACAACCGAAACAAGTCGAACACTAGCCACTACTAGGTTACCACATGCGGAGTTTCGTTCCTCAGAATCTCCTTGATCCCGACAGACACAGCTCGCTACCGAAGGGCCCCCGGACTTGTCCTTCCCTTCACGTGTGCGTAAACGTCGACCTTGCCTCCTTGGTATTGCTCACGTCCGAAGACAGAATGTATGGCGTGGGAGGATGGAATAACAGGATGAATCACTCGCTCAGTGATGGATACGCAAGTTAGAGCTCAGGTGGGCAGAAAGCTATCACAAGTGGGAACTCAGGAATCTCTCAGTATGTTTCTGCTCAAGAATCTCTAGTAGACTTATATTCGCAAATTCTTAGTAACTCGAAGGTCTGAAGTGCAGCTCATATATAATCATTTTCAAATATCACTTCACATGGAAAGTTATATCAAGCAATAATCACCAAATCAAGCATAGTTTCCATGTAGCTTTCGAGTCAATCATACCATATAAAACATGCTTCTAATAATCATCACAACGGTCATATAGCACATTAACGCATGATTATATTCCATATAAAAGCTCAATTTCGTTCTTAAGCATATTCAACCACTTCGCATATATTTTCCATATCAGAATTTTCCATCGGTGATTCCCTGCCATCAGTTCCTAGTAACGAGTCAATCCAGATTTACTTTCCAAGTATAGCACACAAGATAGCAAGATATCAGCACGTTTTCCATGTACAGCTCATCGCATTTAATCAATATATTTACCATGTTTAGCACACAAATCAGATCAGAGCTTACTTAAATCGATTTATCACATCATGGCACTACTTTCCTTATTTCAGAAGTATCACCCATTATAGCAAATACCATATAAGAGCACTTTATCCATAAGGTTAATCAAATCAAATCTTTCCTAAATATAATATCCAATCAGCATAAGGAAAGATATAAATTCAATATTACACATTAAATTCAGTGGAAAACATGCAAGAATCGTACATATGATTTTCGTCCAGGAATAACGGATTTCAAACAGATATATCACTTTCCATATATAAAGAGCATATTTTCCATATATAGCACAGTAACGATATATCCTATCTCAGTCTGTCTATAACATGCGATCACTTAGTTCCATCAAATCATCACAGAATCACACGCAATTTCAAATATTCAACACTTTAACAATTTACAGCTCATTAGAAATGCATGGTTGACTATTATCATGAACTTGAACACTTTATTAGTTCCAAATCGAATTGCTTATTTTACAGACCTAATATCATTACAATTACATCGTTCATCAAAACTCTCTAACATATACGGACCAAAAAGGTCAACATTCTCCCCCTTTTTGATGATGACATGTAATTGATGCAGTACGGAAGCAACTAAGCATATTCGATCACGCAAGTCCTAGCGCATATGTTTAAGTGTTCCATAATCACAAGGTAGAGCATAAGATATATCCTAATCACAGGTCATGCGTATTTGCTCCCCCTGCCAAAGTGCAGTTATCTATATGACATGTAAAGATATATCATGAACTAATTTTGCTCCCCCTGTCTAAGTGCTGATATATCCTGTCATTTTCTATGTTATATCCTGAGTGTAAAATTTTCAAATTACCCGTGATTGTGCTCCCCCTGCCTAAGTGCGCATTTTTCCAAGCAAAGATTCAAGCGGTCACATAGTCATCGCAGCAAGCACTTATCAAGAAATCTCACACAAGTTAATTTGCACAGTTAAGTATCAGAGTATCACTGTAACAGTGCATAAAATCACGCATCGCAGTTTAAAGGCATCACAGATATATCAAAAGTGCAGCTATTCCATTCGTGAGTGCACATATTCCATATCACATATGCATATATTCCATGTAAGGCGTTTAAGCACCAGAGCAAACACATTATTGATGTTCAGAAATTCTACCAAGCTACATCGGTTTGCTCCCCCAGTCTATATGAGGTTATTCCAAATGTCCACAGCATAAACTCAAATTTCCACTTAGAGCATAGATAGAAATCATATAGGCACAAGTCAAAATTCACATATCGCATACAAATCATTTCGAATATCAAGGACATTTCTTAGACCCCTTATATCATTAATTACTCAGATTTCTCCCCCTTCAGCATCAAAAAGGGATATACTAAGGCTTTAAGGCTGAAAACTTAGCGTAAAATAACTAAGAAGAATGAGAAGGAAGGAAGGAATAACTTATCAGAAAACGTTCTCAAGGCTGGAATCACGTTAAATCTGGCAGATATAACAGACTTGTTCAGCTCCCTGTGATCTGATCAGAACTCTTAAAAGCTGGAGTATAACTTAGATGATTTTCAAGAGGAGAAACGGTGAAGTTCGAGTTTCGAGGTAAGGAAGGAAGAAGTATGAGTGATCTCATTTAAAAAATGGGCAATTATCCAAGAGATATAGTTTTCCAAAGATGAGATAGGGTAAACTTGGCGTAAATAGAATTAAGAAGATGTGATTTTCAAACCGAATTTTGGATTTCAAAAAGAAAGTGAAAACTGTCAATCACTGCGCCAGGGATCTCAGAGTGAATGGACGGGATCTCATACATAAGGAGAAGATTGATTAGGGCTGAATAAGAATGATCCAAATTTCCTGAAATAACTTAGCAGCTGAAAAGAGATCTACGAATATCTTCCAAAAATAACTTAATCACATTTTAAAAATAGATCCATAAAATCAGACATTCCTAAAATAATTTATCGGCTGAAAGAGAAACCTCAAGGTAGGATAATTATGAATTTCTTCCTAATATAATCACACTTTAAGATAAGATCTAAAGGATCCGAAATTCCTAAAATAACTGCGCGGCTGGAATGATATCTCTATGAAGTTCTTCCTAAAATGTCGCAGTCACATCCTAAGGTGAGATTTGGAGATTCAAGATTCCTAAAATAGCATTGGTGACTAAAAGAACAACCTTATGCTGGAATTCACTATGAATCTTTTCCTGAAATACTAAAGTGACACTTAATGATAAGGACAATAAGATCCGAAAATAGTCGACGGCCGAAAGAATGTCCTGGATTAAGATAACTACGAATTTCTACCTAAAATAGAATGATCTAGAGCAAATAGCATAATTAGGCAGATTTACTAACCTTATTTAGCTCGATGATTCCCAATCGATCACGGATCTCGCAGAATCTAACCTCTATTAGGGGTTTAGTGAAGATATCAGCGAGCTGATCATTTGTTCCTACGAATTCCACACTAATATTCCCCTTCTGAACATGGTCTCGTATAAAATAATGTTTAACCTCAATATGCTTAGTACGAGAATGATGCATGGGATTCCTAGTAATACTAATGGCACTAGTGCTATCACACAGAATAGGAATTTTATCATAACTTAACCAGAAATCACTAAGGGTTTGTTTCATACAAAGAACTTGTTGACAACAATTTCCTAAGGCCATATATTCAGCTTCGGTTGTGGAGAGGGCGACAACATTTTGTTTTCTACTAGACCAAGTTACCAAGGAATTCCCAAGTAATTGGCAAGTTTCACTGTTACTTTTCCTATCTTCCCTACAGCCGGCATAGTCGGCGTCGGAATATCCCATTAATGGGAAGTCATCCGTATAAGAGTACCACAGACCAAAATTGACCGTACCCTTGATATATCTAAGTATCCGCTTGACTGCGGTCAAGTGAGATTCCCTAGGGTCAGACTGATATCTCGAACACATACCAACAGCAAACATGATATCAGGGCGACTAGCAGTTAAGTAAAGAAGGCTTCCGATCATACCTCGATATTGTGTTTGATCAACCGGTGTACCTGACTCATCCATGTCTATTTTGGTGGTCTGATGCATAGGGGTGGAAATCGCTTTGGAATCACTCATCCCGAATTTAGTCAGCAATTCCCTGCTGTATTTTGTCTGGGATACGAAGGTTCCATTGTCAAGATACTTTATTTGCAACCCGAGGAAGTAGTTCAGCTCACCCATTAAGCTCATCTCAAATTCCTTCTGCATAGACTTAGAAAATTCCTCGCAGAGAAGGATATTAGTACTTCCAAATATGATATCATCAATGTAAATTTGGACCAGTATCATGTGATCACCTTCATACTTAATAAACAGCGTGTTATCAATAGTTCCAGTCGAAAATCCTATGTCAATCAGAAACTTACTTAGCCTTTCATACCATGCCCTAGGAGCCTGCTTTAAACCATATAATGCTTTATTTAATTTAAAAACATGATTTGGAAAATCTTCCCTAGTACAGCCCGGTGGTTGTTCTACATAAACCTCCTCATTTATAAAACCATTTAAAAATGCACATTTTACGTCCATTTGAAAAAGTTTAAAACGTTTAAAACATGCATATGCAAGTAAGACACGTATAGACTCTAACCTAGCTACCGGTGCAAAGGTTTCATCGAAATTAATACCTTCCTCCTGGGAATAACCTTTTGCAACTAACCTCGCTTTGTTTCTTGTGACATTTCCGTGTTCTTCGAGTTTGTTGCGGAAGACCCATTTGGTTCCTATGATGGATTTTTCGTCTGGTCTTTTTACAAGTGTCCACACTTTGCTCTTTTCGAATTGAGATAACTCATCTTCCATGGCAGAGACCCACGATATATCTTCCAGAGCTTCATGGACTGTCTCTGGTTCCATCATTGAGAGCAGTACATCATGAGATTCCTCCGTATCTTGGTTTCGTGCAGTTGCTCGAGTTTTGATTCCAGATCTGATATTTCCTATTACTTGATCTTTGGATGACTTGAAGCATGTTTAGATTTTCTAGATTGCAGCTCCCCAGCTTCTAGTTCCACTGTTTCAACATTTTCATCTTTGGGAATATCTTCCTCACTTTCTTTAATATCCTGCAATTCTGCACAAAGCTTTCTCATCAGTAGCATCCGCGTTAGGCATCTCATCAAAAGTATCATGTATGGATTCCTGAACAGTCAGCTTTCTTTTATTGTAAACATGATATGCCTTAGACGTAAGACTGTAACCAAGGAATATCCCTTCATCAACCTTAGAGTCAAATTTTCCTCTCTTATCTCTATCGTTCAAGATAAAACATTTACATCCGAACACATGAAAGTAACCAGTATTTGGAGTTCTACCATGCCAGATTTCATAAGAAGTCTTCTTTAATATCGGCCTAAGGAAGATACGGTTAGACACGTAACAAGCTGTACTAACGGCTTCCGCCCAGAACTGTTTAGGAATATCATACTCATGTAAAATAGATCTAGCCATTTCCTGTAATACCCTATTTTTACGTTCAACTACACCGCTCTGTTGGGGAGTTATAGGAGCAGAGAAATTATGACTATATCCATACTGATCACAGAATGATGCAAACGACTTACTATCAAATTCCAGCCCGTTATCACTTCATATCCTATATAAGTTAGTTTCTTTTTCATTTTCAAGTCTCTTTACTAGCGACGCAAAGTTATCTAATGCCTCATTCTTATGTGCAAGGAATATCACCCATGTATACCTGGAGTAATCATCAACGATGACAAAGGCATATCTTTTACCTCGCAGAGACATCGTCTGAACAGGACCAAAAAGGTCGAGATGTAGCAGCTCCAGAGGTCTGGATGTGGATATCACATTCTTTGCTTTGAATGATGTCTTGGTCTGCTTGCCCATTTGGCATGCCTTGCATGTTTTGTCCTTGACGAACTTTATGTCGGGAATACCTCGTACCAGTGCATTACTCGTCAGGTGAGACAGTAGTTCCATATTGGCATGTCCTAAGCGTCTGTGCCATATCCAGGTGTTATCCTGTGTCACTGCTAAACTCTTGACATTCTGGTCAGTAATATCATCCAGAGTAATACAGTAAATATTTCTATCCCTAGATGCACTAAACAATACCTTATTTTCATTTCTAACAACGCACTTATCGTTTTCAAACGTGACCGTATGACCTTTATCACATAGTTGACTAATACTAATGAGATTATGTTCTAGATTCTTAACTAACCATACGTCATCTATAGTAGTATGTAAAGTGTTACGGACAGTTCCAACACCTATAACCTTCGCTTTTGTGTTGTCGGCGTAGGAGACATATCCTCCGTCATACGCTTTCACCGACACAAACTTACTGATATCACCTGTCATATGGTGGGAACACCCACTGTCGAGGTACCACTTGTTCTTCTTACTGCATTTTCTTCTTTGTACCTGCATGAATCAGTTCTTTTCTGAGGTGCCCAATATTGATTGGGTCCTAAATGGTTAGCAGCGAAATAATTCCTGTTAACACGTGGAATATCATGTATCACAGGCTGTGATCTCTCAGACACAGGCTGGCCAGAGTTAGAGACTTCAGGAACTTTCTTAGGTCTCCAGACATATCTAGATTTATCAGCTTTCTTCAAGAAACAATGGTTAGCATAATGACCAAGACGACCACAAGAAAAACATTTAGGTTTCCTAACATTTTGTGGAGGTGCAGCGTGTTCATGTGTCGTGGAATATCCTAATCCTGTTTTCCCGATATGTGCAGGAATACTAAGTAACATATCAAGATTTTGTTGTCCTTCAAGAAGTCTAACATTAGTACGAGAATTTTCTTCTAAGAAATCCTTAAGGGCAGACATGTCTCTAGATATATTCTTTTGCTTCCTAAACTTTTTGCAATTACACAAAGCCTTTTCTTTCTTAAGAGTCTCTAGCTCGGCTCTCAAGCGCTCATTTTCTAGATCCGTTTGATGCTTCTCTCTAGCTACTTCATCCCGCTGCCTAATTAGACCCTTTACTTGTGAGTTGAGTGACTTAATCATTCTTTCTGCATTTTGAATTATTTCGAACATCTCTTCTTTTTCATCTACTTCAAGGGCTGAGGAAGCGTTATCATGAGATTCATCTTGCCTAGCATATAATTCATTCAGAAATAATATTTTCTTAATAGTGGATCCGATACCTGATCATCATCCGCGGCCATGTAGGCGAGATCTTCCTCCTCTTCGCTCCGGCCTCTTCCCAGTTTGTGACCATGGCCTTCTGCTTCTTTATCTTTTTGTCACCATTTTCTATCGGGCAGTTTGAGGCAAAGTGGCCTGGCTTGTTGCACTTGAAGCATTTCTGTACATTGTTGCCGGATGACGATATTCCCTTGTTCCTAGGCTGGAACTTGGAGTTTCCCTTGAATTTTCTTCTTAGCCGAAATTTATCGAATTTCCTGGTTAGCATGGCGATCTGTTCCAGCAGGTCTTCCTCAGTTTCTTCTTCTTCGCCCTCAGAATCGTTGTCTTGTTTAGTGTTGAAGGCGATGTTTGGTTGATTTCGGACCGGTGGTTTTTCCTTGATGGAGATCTGAGTCATCTCGCAGGTGGTCAGAGATCCGATCAGTTCTGACACTGAAAGTTCGTCCAAGTCCTTTGCTTCGTAGATGGCAGTCACTTTTGGATTCCATTCTCTAGGAAGAGATCTCAGGATTTTTCGCACCTTCTCACCATCTTCTATTTTCTTTCCCAAAGAGAACATTTGATTAATGATGTTCATAAATCTGGCATACATGTGGCTTATGGTCTCGTTGTCCTCCATCTTGAACAGCTCGTATTGGTGAGTCAAGAGGGCTATCCTTTCTTGCACAACTCGAGTGCCTTCATGTGTGACTTGAAGCATGTCCCACATATTTTTGGCAGATTCGCATGAGCTCACACGATTGTGCTCTTCTCTTGTGAGAGCGCAAGCTATCATGTTCTTTGCTTTGGCATTTAGGGAGATTCCTCGCTTGTCTGCTATATTGTAATCAGGACCTTTCTTTGGAGTTCCATCTTCGTTTTTGGGAATGTAAGGTCCTGTTGCGATGATATCCCATAGGTCGTAGTCTGTAGCGATCAGGAATTCCTTCATGCCATTTTTTCATATGGCGTAGTTTGTCCCCTCGAAGAGTGGTGGCCTGGAATGAGATTGTCCCTCTGCAAAAACATCAAAACTCGAACAAGCCATTAGATCTTTAACTCAGGCTTGTTAGGCCCGTCGTTTGAGTAACCCGCTCTGATACCAAATGAAGATATAAATGTGCCTAGGCTTATAAAAATTTTGTGGTTCTTCTGACAAATGCTAAGTGTGGTGACTCAGATATGCCTACTTATGTTTGTGACGAGTATGCCTGATATATCCTAGTAACGTCGGATATGCGTCGGGTATGTCTCACAGCGATAAAGAAATAACTGAAAAGTAAATGCGAGACAGGATTTTTATAGAGGTTATATCCCCAACTGGGGTTTACACCTCTCCTTGGGTTTGCTCCCCAAGAGTTTAACCAATCACTATAATGCACCGTAGCTGGATACAAAGCTGATTGGTTAGCCCAATACACAACCGAAACAAGTCGAACACTAGCCACTACTAGGTTACCACACGCCGAGTTTCGTTCTTCGGAATCTCCTTGATCCCGACAGACACAGCTCGCATTTAATCAGTAACGAGTCAATCCAGATTTACTTTCCAAGTATAGCACACAAGATAGCAAGATATCAGCACGTTTTCCATGTACAGCTCATCGCATTTAATCAATATATTTACCATGTTTAGCACACAAATCAGATCAGAGCTTACTTAAATCGATTTATCACATCATGGCACTACTTTCCTTATTTCAGAAGTATCACCTTTTATAGCAAATACCATATAAGAGCACTTTATCCATAAGGTTAATCAAATCAAATCTTTCCTAAATATAATATCCAATCAGCATAAGGAAAGATATAAATTCAATATTTCACATTAAATTCAGTTGAAAGCATGCAAGAATCGTGCATATGATTTTCGTCTAGGAATAACGCATTTCAAGCAGATATATCACTTTCCATATATAAACAGCATATTTTCCATATATAGCACAGAAACGATATATCCTATCTCATGGTCTGTCTATAACATGCGATCACTTAGTTCCATCAAATCATCACAGAATCACACGCAATTTCAAATATTCAACACTTTAACAATTTACAGCTCATTAGAAATGCATGGTTGACTATTATCATGAACTTAGACACTTTATTTGTTCCAAATTGAATTGCTTATTTTATAGACCCAATGTCATTACAATTACATCGTTCATCGAAACTCTCTAACATATACGGACCAAAAAGGTCAACAGGGTCCTTAAGAGTTCTCCTCTCTGGAATTACAGGAACCGCCTCGGGTTGAGCAGGGATGATGGTCCGAAATTTAGCAGGTCCTTCAAATGGAGGAAAGCATGTCGTTTTGCGAGGTCTACATCCTTGATTTCTATGAAATTGATGAATCGTTGCTTCCATATGCCGTACTCTCTCCATCTTAGTAGTGGTGCACGGTTGTCAGATCCAATAGCAAGACCGTCCATGATTGTGTTTGGTAATGATCGTTAACGCGTGATATATCTGCGAAATGAAACGCTTTAGTTTTGAATGAAATATAGTCAAGTTTGAAAGATTTCGAGTGTCGAGTCTAAGTAGGTAAATTCTTTTAATGAGTTCTGTCGCAATTTAAAAATTTGGTGAATTTTGTGTACTGCTTGAGGATGAGACGACTGGAGTTAAGTGAGATTAAAATTTTGGTCTACCCAATTTGAATGATTGATCGATTCTAAATTTATATCGGTTGGTCCTAAGTGTTGAGAATCGGGCAAATTGAATTTTGTGTTCTAGAATTGGGCGAAGGTGTGAATCGTGCAGTATAGATCCCAAAGGCTAAATTCGATGGACAGTAGGTGAATCGGGCGAAACAGCTTAGATAAGGAAAGTTACGATCGAAAGAAGAATTTCGATTTCGATTGGAATAAATCGTTTCGATTGTCTAAGATTGAAATTGGCTAATTGGATGATTGAGTTTCGGGCGAAACAGTGAGTAAATTGGACTTTCGCCGAGATATGAATCGGGCGAACCTTATCAATTTGGCACTGTAGACTTTCGGGCGAAATAGCTTAGGCTTTCGCCGAGAATTGTATCGATCGAAACTTTGAAATTGGGTACTGTAGCCTTTCGGACGAGATGGATTGGGCTTTTGCCGAGAATTGTATCGATCGAAACGTAGCAATTGGGTACCGTAGCATTTCGGGCGAGATGGATTGGACTTTCGCCGAGAGTTGTATCGATCGAAACTGTGAAATTAGTGAAAAATTGCCCGAAACTCAAATCAATCGAAGCTTCTCATAGTGGGTTTCGGTCGAAACCTTCAAACTCAAAGGTACTGTTCTATCGGTTACTGATAACAGTTTAGTAAAAACCCAGATTTCAGACTCGTTTTTGCTCAAATCCTATTCAAACTTGACTGAAATCGACGTGAAAGTGCATAAATGTAATCAATATCAGTCTTCTAACGTCTTAGGGGTACGAAATCACTGAAAACGATTTAATAAACACCTAAAAACAGAAAAAAAATCGAAAATGAGTTTTCAAGCAAAAACTTCTTCAACTCACATCGGAATCGAGCAAGACTGGATTCAAAAGGAAGATATTGATCCGCATTAGGCTCTGATACCACTTGTTGGCCCTTATATTACCAAACAAGGATCAAAAGAAAGGTTTTAATGTTAAAAACGTGAAGAACACCTTGAGTGCGTGTTAGTGTGTCTTTATCTAAGGAAAAGTACAAGGTGGCTTACCTTTTGAATTCATCTGATAAAACCCTAATTAGGGTAAGTGGGGCTTTATATACCACAAGTATTGGTATATTGAAGCCCAATACAAAACTCTTACCTAATATCATTAGTCACCCCAAACAACTACAACCCACTAAATAAGTACATATTAATCCAAGATTACATTAATTAAAGGATGCTACAAAATATTCCTAACAATCGTAAATAGGCGCAGTGATGATTTTTATCGATCGAAAAATTTCTTGGCAAGTCACCAAGTTTCTCGACGTCAATTTTCTCGATCGTAAAATTTCACAGCGGAAATCATTTAAATTCGAAATACTTTCTCGCTCGATAACTTTCAGGACGAAAATCTTATTAACGCGCGAAAAATTTCTCGATCGTAAATTTACGCGGAAATTAACTTTCTCGACCGTAAATTTACACCGAAATTTTTCTCGATCGTAAAATTTCTCGGCTACAGTATCACACTTTACGTTCAAACACTTAGAATTTTTTCTAAGTCTTTTCACTGTACTATACCTTAGCGAATATAATTTTCGATCGCAAAATTAAACGGGGATTTGAATTTCAAAATTGCGCACTTAGACAATTCAATTGAAAATTCATTTCTCGCGCGATAAAAGCACGGAGTGAACAGTATTTCAACACTTTGAAAAATTTTCAACTAAATTTTCATTGGACTTCATGCTTATGTTGAAATTTAATAATCTAGTCAATATTCGCTCCGTATGATCTATGTGCAAAATTCATGATTTCAATTACGAATGTATTCACACGTGCCATGACATGATCCATTATTATGGTGTGATAATTCTAATTTCGACTCAGTTCGTATGCTTGATCTAATGATTTGTTTGTCTAAATTGATTTTCAGATGGACCACTATCCTGCATACAATCACATATACGACAAAAACTTATGCCTCGAGGTTCAAGACACCAACTTTCAGCTCGACCTGATCACCTTCAGGTGTACGGACGAGATAATGGTGTCATATTACAAGGTCATCCTATCTGGCATGCACTGAGGGTGACTGCGTCAGTCTCGATGGTCTATCTCCAGCAATGCTGGGGAAGAATTAAGAGCCTTCTAGTTGAGGGCAGCTACCGATTTACCACGGTTATTGGGATGAGATATGTCAGCTTCAGCAAGGATGAACTCGGCCTCGTCTTAGACCTACCATCCAGCCCTAACTATGATCCTCTGCCTTCCGATGCAGAGATGGTACAAGATTTCCTCCAGATGGGATACCATCCTCCACTCACCAAGATTGCTCAAGTACTGAGCAACGGCATCCCTCATCCGTGGAAGACACTTTTTGGAATCATCAACAAGTGTCTGTCGCCAAGGCATGCCGGGTTCGACAAAGGCAATGGCAACATACTCCGAATATTCCACGGAATCGTGTTCTCGCGGAATTACGATTTCGCCCAACATATCTGGAATGATCTAGCCGAACAGATCAGACAATAAGAGAACAACCGATCCAAGAACGTGCCGTATGCGAGGTGGTTCTCAGTGACAATCAGACAATTTGTGGAGATTCATGAGATCCCTCGCTTGCCACCTGGAGCAAACTACCAGCCCCCAAGGCTCAAGTCTTCCATAACCCGAGGCTCACGGAGTTAGATCAGCCATCCATGGCCATTCCATTTGAGCTTCTACGTCTTGCCGACCCCTCGGGAGACGTCTATCAACTATACTGCCGGGAGAATCATCTGCTGATAGACTTCGCAGTCAGCCCTCACCAACAACAACACCAAAACCCAGAGGACACGATGATCGATGCAGTGCCCAGGAGCTTGAATTGTAGCCCCCAGTCTAAGAAGCTCAACTACCAGATCTGGATGCCACGATGATTGACTAGGTGGCTCTTGAAATGAAAGCTGAAGGTCAACTTCAGGAGCTCCAAGTGGAAGTGCCTGTACATGTAGGCGTGCTCGAATAGCCCTTTGAGGAGGTTCTTCAACAAGAAGCACAGCTCGAGGCAGAAGCAAGGCCAAGCTCACATCTACCGGTGACGGAACAGGCTCATGAGGACGTTGTACGTGAACCTTCTCCTCACACAGCCACCTCATCCGACACAGAGTCCGATGAGGAGATCCAACTGATAAGACGGACTCCAAGGAAACTGAGCATACAACTCGATTCCCTCTTCACAACCGTCAGCACCGCGCCAGACACAACGCCAACCATCCCTTCAAGTGCTGTGGACACTTCATCGCTCAATCTTGAGCCACAGCACATATCTACCAATGTCTAGTTCGCAGGTTCAATCAGAACCTGCCGTAACACCCTTAAAGGAGAATCCTCGTGATTCACCTCAAGGATTGAGTGGAAATCTTGAACAGTCACAACCTCAAGTGACTACGAGCCAACCTGAGGAGCCAGTGTCTGCCAAGTGATGATAACAGGCGACATCTGTTGACCTGGTCTATCTACGACGTAGGCATCCGTCCAGTTTGTAACTGAAGCCCAATTTCATACATCTCTCTCTGCGGCCATCAAATCCTTAGAAGACAAAATAATGGAGAGGGTACTGGCTTCCATCGAGACGTCCCGGTGCAATACTGAGAAAGCACCCGTCTTCGAGGGCCCTTATAGGCCTTCCCACTCGTGGACCACCCTGAGCCACCTACTCCATCCTGCAGAGGCCAAAAGCTCCCGCACACGAGGTCGACATGACGACCAGACGATCAGGATCTTCAAGAGGGTGAGAAAACGCCTAGGATATCAACGAGTGGCCAAGGTGAAGGTGAAGAACAAGGCTCAGGCGCAACGCAGACAAGCGCTGGATCAGGACAAACCCAAACCACCATCCAAACAACCCAAACAACAAACAGCACGCACCGCACCACCACTCTAACCCACATCGACCCACCAACCTTTCATCTAAGGACGCCTCCGCCCACACCAACCAATCTCACAAGCCCCTTGCTTCCGGAAGAAGAAGCAAGTGCTGCCATGCTCGTGGCCCTGGCTCAAACTCAAGGAACTCTCTCGGTTGCTCAAGACCAACAGGGATCATCAGGACATAGTGTCAATCCCCACGAGTTCCTCGATAAGCACATCTTCGAGGGACAGTGGATGATCCATTTCATGCCCGAAAAGCATCAGAGGCAACGGCTCAAGGACGTTTGGCATTTTCTACATGAAGCTTCGGTGGATCTAATTTTGATAGAAGATGAAGAACTTCAGGAAGGTGAATACCACGAACAGATTCCCCAAGGGCTTTCAGAGCTTATAGCACAAAGAGCGGATACTCCTCCAAGAAAAATGCCAGGATCCGTTCGAGTTGAAACACCATGGGAAAACATCAAAATAGAGATTCCCTTCCTAAAAGAAGTTCTGGAACACATCTGGAGATCACCGAACAAAGTCAAGAAGCCGAATGAGTTCGAGCTGAGAGGCATCTCTCACTGGGATCAGCAGAAGAGAATGACGTACCTCTAGATGCTGACCCACCTTGGACCGGACGTGAGGATGGGGATGACTAAAGGACAAGCAAAGAGTCTCTCCCCAATATGCCAGCTTCTAAGCGTCTCCAGTGCCAAAGGAGGACTTCCAGCACCCTACTATCACATTGAGCGAGTAGACAGATCTCGAGAAGAACTAAGCGAGAGGGACCTGCCGTATCTCCCAACTGAAGAAGTATACAACTTATACCAACTATATGTGGCGAAGTACAAAGGTCCTCAAGGCTTCATCAAGGAAGAAGGTCTCGAGGGAACTACCGGTTCATGATGCGCTAAGTCAAGTACTTCGCCGCACACGACCTTCATATGGCTCTGGAGAGCAACATGAAGAAGGTCGACATGACCACTCCGCTCAACAAAGGACCTGAGATGGAAGAGCTTCCCAACAATCACGTGCACATCAGCTCAGTCCTAGGCATCACCTAGCATAATCCAATCGCTAAGAAGAATATGTTGATGCTGAAGACTGAAATCCACAAGTTCTATGATGTGACGCTTAAGGTAATTAGGAAGAATATAGAGTAGAGGTTGGAAGAAATCCACCGAGAGACGATGGTGAGGATTCACCGAGTTCGTGAGAGAACAGCTGCTCCTGATGGAACTTCTCGAAATCAAAGAGCGACTGGAGCTGAGGAATACTCTCAGGAACTACGAGTATGCGCTGGGCTTGAACAGGTCTTACTATGCCCGACGAGGACAGATAGGGGCTTTGATTTATTAGCTTTCTTCGTAGATTGGGGCTTTTCTTATATTTGTCCTTAGTTTAGGACTTAGTTTGTTATTTATACCTAGTATGTTCGGTATAAATAGATGTACAAACATAGAGCTTAATGAGAAGATTTGAAAAATTGATCCAAAAGGCTTGCAATTTAATTTCTAGAGAGAGAAAGACAAGAAGTCTTCTCACTCTACGCGAAATTCTCTCTCGAGCTTTAAAACGAAGGTTTCGATAGAAATTCATCTCTTATTAATTCTAATCGATTGCCTTAGAATTCATGTCTAGGATCATAGAGTTGATTTAGTAAGACCTAACAATCGGCGACCTTGCAATCACCTGTGCTGAGTGGATACTCATATGCATATTGGATTACGCTGCTCTCCAAACACATCCGGCCTGATTAAATGTTATCCCAAAGGAAGAATTCGTAAGTGCGAGGATTGAGCCGATGTTGGATAGCTTGCACTTAGGCAGTCATACCCGATATGCAGGGTTACCGTGAGGGTTCTTGGATGCTTTTTGAGGGGGAGTTATATATTTACAAATTTTGTTTTGCGTTCATACAACAAGTTCAATTTTTCTTTAAGAAAGAACTGTTAAAAATTAGAGGGCGACGAAGATAACTTTTCCTAAGACTAAATTCGCACTGTTGAGAAAATCGTCCACATTGTAAAAGACCCGAAAATCTTTTATCGTCTTCATTCACATATCAAACCAAATACGGCCCCCAAAACGATTTCTAACGAAATATCAACGAGAACTCAACTCCTTACTTAATCCTCCTCAAACCGTGTTGGTACCTATAACGAGACGTGAGTGGAACGAATTTACCACGCTAATGATGAAAGATTTGAAGATCGAACGTGGGGTGGGTTAGTGTAGAAAATGGGTGCTTTCAAAATTGTTCTTTCCATTCTCAACACACACGCACTCGCACATACTACACCAAACACACAAACCCTAATAAATTAGGGTTTGGGGGTATATATACCACATAGTTGGTATATTATACCCCTAGTAACTAAGAACTAGAATATTACAAACTTGCCCAAAGTTAACTAAATACAAGCCAACTAAGATAAACACAATGAAATTGACCACTATAAAATATTCGTAACAGTCTCCCCCTTAGTGTTCAATCTACAATTCAGTGCGAGTTATCTTTGTTGGGTACTTAGGAATCTCTCGAGTCCTAACAATCTCCCTTGCTCCCCCTGCAAAGGCTGCCTCCCTCTTCTTGTGGAGGATTTGAATGCACTTTCAGCTAGAACTCTGTCTTGACGCTATACGTTGTAGGTCGGATGTATGATGTGATCCACGCCCCGATATTCGTTTCTTGATGACGTCGCTGATCTTTGAAATTTTGTTTGCATATTGTCCTTGTCTTTTTCCGTATTTTGAAGTCGTCAAGTATTCTCCAGGCTTCTTCTCGGCGCCAGATTTGTCTTCGTCGAAGGAAGTTGTCTGGTTCAGCCTCGAGAAAGCTTGTTTGGCTCCAGAAGAAGATATGCGTTAACATGTGCCAAAGCTCCTTCCGAATGTGACATTGGTAGTTCCAGTGGATTTCAGCTTCATCGTGGTAAGCGCGGCGGAATTTGATGGTGAGTGTGGGTTGTGTTCTAAAATGTGCCGAGGCTCCTTCGAATCTAACGTTTTAAGTGCATGTGGGCCCGACGTCGTAGTGGTTCGCTCGACGGAAATGGTGGGTAGTCCGACCTATTTATACGTATCCCCTTCTCCCCCTCATGACAATTCGTGTTAACGAGATCAGCATGCTTGTATAGGAGTCTAAGAAGGACACAAACGACAGGTCGGTGCTGGTACTAACCAGACAGAGCCACTAAGGCAATCCGTCGACACGACTTCAGAGACTAACTCCAAGACGTGGCCTGTGATGACAGGACTTGATAAACAAGGGCCACTTAGGCATGCCGTTGACATCGTTCAAGAGTCTAGCTCGAGACGATGGCCTAGTCCGTTGTTGTTTTGATGTTGCAACGGCAGGACTTCCTTCCAAAATCACATCTACGAGAGACGTGTCTATGGAAGATCTGATCTTGTCACGAAGTCCAGATAAGAAAAAGTGTATGTGTCCAAAAATTATAAAACATTTAGGTAGTGAGGACACCTAGACTCGATGTGTTCAAGAAAGTTCAGTGGTGTGGGGCTAAACCAGTTAATTCAATATCTCTCGCTTCCAAGTGAAGCGGTGATAGATTTCGTGGCTTCCCGTGATTTAATGAAACATCGGTCTGTTGGGAGATCGATGAATGGGTAAGGCTCGGTTGTGCATGCGTCATTGGACCAAATGAGGCGACTTCTACCCGGGAGGTGATAAAAATTGAGTCTTGTACCTGTATGGGATGGTTTCAATGTTATTTGAGGTAAGGGATTAGTGTATCACTCGCTTTGCGTCTTGGAAAGAATTTCCAATTATGTGTGGTTTTTATGGACTTGAAATCTTCACTAACGCTCGGCTACGTTCCGGGGTTAGGTTCAGTTTGGTCTGACTGAACCATGGGAACTTAGAATCCATGCATCCATCAATTTGATGAGTGTTGCTTGATCAGCGAGTTGGAGCAGGTCGGTTGAGATCATCTTCGTGTTTGTGTATGGATGTCACGCCTTTTGGAATTCTCGAACTCCTGAGGGTTGGCTTTTCAGGTGAATTCCGTCTTGGGAGGTGGAAACGCCTGAGAGGGTTTTTCCTTTTTTTTATTTGCTTTACCTTTTTTCTTTTTTTATCTATATAGATACATACGTATATATTTACGATCGTAATGGTAATATATAAGTATATGTATACGTATATGTATATGCGTTTAAGTTTCTCCCCCTCAAATCTTGCACCTAAGATGTACTCCCCCTAAAAATATACTATCCCATCGTAATTGTGGAGTGATACTTCCCCTCAATGCATGCATGTTTAAATATGTAAGTTCTCTCCCAATTAAATAAGCATAACATATTTTTCTTTTCGGAGAAGATGCAAACTAAAGAATTATAGTTTTTTAAAAAATGCATATTAGAGTTTACGTTTTTCACTTTTTATCGCTCCGAAAAAGATAGGTATTTTTGATAATTCAGCTTATATGCATACGTGAATGTTTAAGCTCAAAGTTCTTTAAGATATTTGCATAGTTAAAATTATCATGGGGTATTAGACATTTCAGCTCATATGCATGCGAAACTTTAGCATTTAAAGTACATTTGAGTCATGCATATTTATAATGTACCCGGTTGTTTTCAAAGTAGGTATATTGTCCTTTCAGCTCTAGATGCATGCCAAATTTCTTACGGGATGCATACAGAATTTACTTATGTAGTTGCTCGCATCGCTTACCAGTCGTGTATGTGGAGCAACCAAAGATACAATACATGCTTGGATGTTTGGCTGCCCTCGCCGCTTGCCAGTCATGGGTGTGGAGCAGCTAGCTCTCTTAGTGCCTACCCATGATGGAATACGGCAAAAACTTATCAGGACTTTGGTACCCATTTTTGGATGGGTCATCCCTTGTTAGCAGAAACCAAATTAAGCACATTTTCTTCAGATATTGATCCTAAATCATCCTTTAAAGTCCTATTCAATTTGATTTGTGATTTAGGAATCCAGCTTTTGTGAACCTTAGAGGGAAATGACAATTCTGCCGCGGTGAATGTGTGCCTAGGTTTAGAAGACCTAAAGATTTTCTCCCTAGCCAGTCGCATAAGATGCTTTCTAAAATGAATCTGGACTGAGTATTTCATGTACGAATATGAGCTTAGGGCGCTATATGCGTCATTGGATGACGAGTCGTATTGCCTACGAGAGTTCACATCATTCACTCTATAATGATGAGTGTGCGGGATTTGAGAAGCTCGCTTGCTTATGCTTGGAGCTTCTTCTTTGCACGCTTCCCTTTCCCTTTCAAAAGGAATAGGAGTGGAAAATTCCTGACATTTTCGACCTTGATTATGGAATATAATGTTGATTTTCATTTCTCCTTCCTAATTTTCAATTGTTCCTTGGCTAATTTTAAAGCTCTACTTTTACATAGTATTTCATCTTCAGTCAATAATGATGGTTACAGCCAAGATGTATTATTTGACAAATCATTTGAAACAGATACAGACGGGGAATTTTTCAGATATAAAATCTCCTATAAAATCTTTTCCTTTTCAGAGCCAAAACCTATCCTTTTAGAGTCCAAAGTATCGTGTAAATCTTTCAATTTACGAAGAGTCTCTGGAGTATTACATAGAGTAGGTTTTTGATCATGTAAATTATTTTTTCGGATAGAAATTAAGTTAGAAGGAGAGTTTTCGTCTGTTGGACCTAAATTCGAAATATCAGTCTCTAACCGTTTAATCGTAGAGTAAAGCATACACTGTTCCTCTAAGGTAGTCTCGTATTTTGATGTGACTTCATTTCGCTCAGTTTAGAATGTAAACTATTACTCATCTCGCAGACCCTCTTTTCACCATCTTCTAACTTAGTTTCTAAGCTAATGATCTTGGACTTTGCAATGGTCAAATCTTCATTAGCATAGGCTAGGCTTTCTTGTTGCTTAAGCAACACCGAGTAATTATTGGCAAGTCTTGCTTCTAATTCCTCAATTTTCCTAGCTTGAACATCTATATATAATATTATTAATTAATTTTCTTTTGTTTTAAAAAATTGGCTTCTTGATGTTCTGTTTCGAAAAGTTTGGTTTACAATGAGAAGTTTCGTGAAGTATCGAAGAAAGTCAGTGTTGAAAATTTTTGGTGTGCACCTAAAAATTTTGAGATAATTTCGAAACCTTCGTGAAAATTACCAAAACGTTTTCTATAATATGCCAATGATGTCCTAAATTGATTGTCGAATATAAATGAGCGTTGACACGTTTTGTGGATTTGCTTTAAAAATATTTTTTATGAAAACGTCGTCAACACCGAAAATTTTGGACCCAGAAAATTCATTTTGTAAAATTTCGAAAACAAAAGTTTAAAAATGGTGTCCGTTGGATCCAGAATGCTCTATCAAATGATGTAAGAAAAACAATTCAGAAGAAAGAAAAAATTGTGAATTTTTTTATCCGGTACTGTAGCAAATCGGGTACTGTAGCTTCGGGTGATTTAGCAATTTGGGTACTGTAGTGATTCGGGCGATTACTGTAGCGTTTCGGGTATTTTTTTATCAGTCCAACTTTGGTTGTTGACTAGACAAGATTCGAGTTTGATCAGCCAATTTCGGGTGTTGGCCAGTCAAAACTGAATGGCCTGTCAAATTTCGGGTGTTGACCAGTCAAGTTTCGGGTTTGACCAGTCAATTTTGGGTTTGACCAGCCAAAATCGGATTGACCAGTCACATTTCGGGTGTTGACAAGTCAGCGGGTTTGACCAGTCAATTTCGCCAGAAACTGAATAAAAGCGCCCGAAACTGAATAAAATGGTACAGTAGCAACAGGCTGGAAACGCCCGAAACTGGAACAAATGCCCAATTTACCCGAAACTCAGCCCTAACACATTAATCTACCCAAGAAATTTCATGGACAGCAGAGTGACGATGTTCAGACTCGATTTTTACCTAAAATTCACTCAAATCAACTGAAAACGTTGGGTAAACACTGAAAATTACTCGAAAACAACCTATTTAACTCTAGAGTTTGCAAAATCAGTAATATCAACTCAAAAACTAAAAAACACGGCAGAACTCGAAACTGAAAAATAAACCCAAAAATTTAAGAAACTTGCTCAAATCCAAACGTGTTTGCTCTGATACCACTTGTTGGTCCCTATTATGTCCAAACAATCTAAAAGGAATGAATTTACCACACTAATAACGAAAGATTTGAAGATCGAACGGGTGGATTAGTGTAGAAAATGGGTGCTTTCAAATTTGTTCTTTCTATCTCAACACAAACGCACTCGCACATACTACACCAAAAACACACACCCTAATGAATTAGGGTTTGGGGGTATATATACCACATTAGTTGGTATATTTTTACCCCTAGTAACTAACATCTAGAATATTACAAACTAGCCCAAAGTTAATTAAATACAAGTCAACTAAGATAAACATAATGAAATTGAACACTATAAATATTCCTAACGAACCCTCTTTTTACTTGTAAAACTCATATAAAAATGGTATTTAACTTGAGGGATTGATTGCTCTATAGGTACATGATTGAAGTTTCGACAACTCAATTCGTTAGCAAAATCGATTTTCAACGTGAGCTAGGTGAATTATCTTATCTAACACATGAAAATATTATATGCTTAAATATGTTTGCCATGCTATGTATGATAACAAATTAGTACTGTGAAGTTTTCGTATGTGAATTAGATTTCAAACTTTGAAATAGCTATGTGAGGAGTGCGTAGGATGATAATTCATATAATTTAGTATTCGGTATTAGGACTACAGTTTTCAACATGGTTGGTACCTGCATGATTAGGTTAAGCATAAGAGCTTTTCGGCATGTGAATAGTATTAGTTATTAAATGAGTTCGGCATTTACATGTTTCGATGCATGGAATAACTTTTAATGCTTAGAGTAATTGCATTCTTGGGATATTCTCGGCAATGATATATTAAGGTTTTGACATTTTAGGGTTTTCGATATTTAGGGTTTGATAAAATTTTAGATCTACTTGATTTAGCATGTAACACTTATGTGATAATATTTTTAATGCTTAGGGTTCGACACGTTAAGGAACTCACCAGACATGTAAACTGATTTTATTGGGAGAACAGGTAGGTGAAACTCACCTACGGCACATTATGTGATACTTATGTGCTTATGTGATTTAGCGATTTACGTGGTTTACATGTATTAAATATTTTGGCATGTTATATATTTGTTATTTGCACTGCATGGCACGTGCACGACACTTCAGCGTGAGAGAGGTTGACCGTGTTGGCACGGTGACACCTTACGGCGTCGGCGCGTGGCGCGTGTGGGTAGATGTGACCGGTTTCGGTTGTCGACTCGGAGTTGAGTTGAGGTTGGTACTAGTGCACCTGACGGTTGGTGCCGTCGAGTGGGTGGTTGGTGCCGCCTGACTTTATGTGACCGGTTGGTGCCGGTATGATCAGTGGTTGGTGCCGCTGATGACGGTTGGTGCCGTCGAGATGAGTGGTGGGTGCCGCTCGGACTCTACGGTTGGTGTCGTAGGTTCAGTTATGAGGTGCATAGTCCGACCTAGAGTAGAGATGGGAAATAAGTGGGTGAGATGAGACCTGAGTTGGCCGCCCCAGCGTTGGGTGAGAGCTAACTCTAATGTGACCTGAGTTGGCCGCCCGAGCGTTGGCTGAGTGCCACTATAACGAGACGTGAGTGGATACCCGAGCGTGTTTAGTGTCGAGTCACGGGGCGTTGTGAGAGACGATAGGTCGTGATGAGGGTTTAGCGTGCACAGGCACGGACCTACGTTAGGGCTAAGGGGGCCATTGACCCCCCAGCCGAACATCTACAAGTAGCTTGTATATACTTAAATCAAATAATATGGCTTTTGAGCAATTAACGTGGGTTCGAATACCACCCAATGTACTTTTTCTTTTGTTTCTCATTTATTTAAACATTGACCCAGTTTGGGCTTATTAAATTTTGACCCCCCAGTTTGGCTTATTTAACATTGATCCCCCAGCTCTTGAAAGCTGGGTCCGTCACTGAGCGTGCATTGCATTTGTGAGGTGTTTGGGAATGCGGTTGAGCGCACATTGCATGCATGCATGTTTTATCTACTGGGCAAGAGCTCAGTTTACGTGTTGTAGGTACATACGTGTCCGGCGTTGTACGCGTCGCGACTCGGCGGGCTGATGGCGGTGACTCCCTGACTCGACTTTTTATAGATAGCTAACTTGATTAACTATAACTTTTGTGTTTTAAGGTCAGCCCGATTCGAAGTCCATCGACCTCGACATTTCGCCCGATTTTGATTTAAGAATGTTGTCCGAGTGGGAATCTGCTGAAACTGGCAGCCTGATACAACTCGGACGACCCTGATTCGACTTATCCTAGATATCTAAATTGATTAACTATACCTTTTGTGTTTTACGGTCAGCCCGATTCGATGTCCATCGACCTCGAAATCTCGCTCGATTTTGATTTAGGGATGTTGTTTGTGTGGGAATCGGCTGAAACTGGCAGCCTGAACGATTTCACATATAACTTTCCATATACAACTCGGACGACCCTGATTCGACCTTCCCTAGATAGCGAACTTGATTAACTATAACTTTTGTGTTTTAAGGTAAGCTCGATTCGAAGTCCAACCTCGAAATTTCGCCCGATTTTGGTTTAGGGATGTTGTCCGAGAGAGAATCGGCTGAAACTGGCAGCCTGAACGATTTCCCATACAACTCGGACGACCCTGATTCAACTTTTCCTAGATTAACTATAAATTTTGAGTTTTAAGGTCAGCCCGATTCAAAGTCCATCGACCTCGAAAATTTGCCCGATTTTGATTTAGGGTTGTCCGAGTGTAAATCTGCTAAAACTAGCAGCCTGAACAATTTTACATATAACTTTCCATATACAACTCGGACGACCCTGATTCAACTTTCTAGATAGCTAACTTGATCAAGTATAACTTTCTGTTTTAAGGTCAGCCCGATTCGAAGTCCATCAACCTCAAAATATCGCCCGACTTGGATTTAGGGATGTTGTCTGTGTGGGAATCAGTTGAAACTGGCGGCCCGAACGATTTCACATATAAATTTCCACCATTTTTAACTTAGAAATTTTCGCGTCTAAGTTGAGGTTCGAGACCGCCAATAGCTTGACTCGGCCCAAAGTCTTGCTACTCAGCCTTTCACATTCTTATGTCTGCGTGCGGAAATAAGCGTCGAGAGATCGCTTTGCTCACCCCAAACCCAACATACTTGCCCTATTTGATAAAATTTGGCATCGAACTTAAAGCTCTCGTGTTTGCCTCACTCAATCTTACACCAACAAGAAATGAACAAGACAGATGACACAAAATTTACGGGAAAACCCACTCCAAACTCAGAGTGGGGAAAAAAACTCGGTACGAACTTAAAAGACTCGCACAATAAGCTGCTCGTTTACAGAACTCGCCTAGCTCATATGAACACTCGCACAACAATCGGAGCTACAACCTTAAGCTATCGAAAGTATTACACATTAGACAGTTTTCTCGCAATATCTATTGATGCTTGGCAAAATGCTTCACAAGGCCTTTTATAGACTTGGCCAAGCCAACCTCCCATGTGCCTTGATGGAATCTCGCCCATGTGAGGTGTTGGCTTGGATCCATGGAATCTCGCCCATGCTTGATGGGACATGGAAATGGAAAGCCATGGACTAGCCGGAATAGGCAACGGTTGCAACAAACCTGCTGGCTTTGTACGCTCGGGCTTGTCTCGCTGGCAAATGTTGCAAGTACGAACAAAAGCTTCGACATCCTGCTCGAGTTTTGGCCAATAGAACTTGCGAGAAATTAGGGCCATCATGCGCCTAACTCCTGGATGACCTGCCCACTGCGGCTCATGGTGCTGTTTCAAAAGCTCATTCCGCAGTCTCCCAGCGGGTACATAGAATCGTTCGCCATATATAACACGTCCACTTGGTTGGGTCAGCGACCGGCTGTTTCTCAGCTTGTCTATTCGGTCGTTTTTGCACGTGTTTCGACCCATTGTTGTTAGGAGCACCATTGTACTTCCTCTTTTTGCCCACCTTTCCTTGAAATCCATTCGGCCGCTGTCCATGATTTTGCCCCTTCTTAGGATTCTCGTAGTCCGGCTTCGGAAGGTCCCTCAACCTTTCGGCCTCAGCTATAGCCGTGTTGACGTCTTGGAAATTCCGTCGGCTAGCTCACTTTGTGGATATGGTTTGAGCCCTGCCATGAAATTGTACAATTTATCAGCGTCGGACATATCTCGGACATCGAGAATCACAGAATGGAACATCTGGACATATTCATGGATCGTGCCCGTTTTTGTGCCTTCGCAAAGCATCTCGGGCCAACCATGCATTATCATGCAGATTGTTGCTTCCACCAAAGTATCTAATCCACCCAGTGTTCCATGTAAGCTTCTTGAAGAAATTCCATGAAAACCAGCTCCCGGGATCGTCGACGAGGGCGTCGCTGATTCAGGCGGGGGAGAATTGTTATGTAGTTGACGGATCTTGACCGTTGACCTCGGTCAACGGCGGCCGAGCAGTACTCGGCCGGGATCGGGGGTGCCTAGACCCCGAGATATGTTCGGCAGAAATGATCTGTCGGGCAGTGGCCAGATGGGTAGGTCTGGACACACACGAACTTGACCCATGAGGTGGCCGAAAGGCAGATGGGCAGTTCGCTCGAACATGAGCACATACGCGACCCTAGATAGATATAGCCTTGGCGCACATAGCTTGTGGCAAGCGCCGGCACAATGGACTTGAGTGGGCATTCGGTGAAGGACGCGCGCAGCCGTGTCGAACATGCGTGGGACAATGACGGCACAGTAGGCCAACACGCTCGCGCGGACTTAGTAGTTTTGTGCCAAGCCTTCGGAATAGGATCGTCCAGAATCGGATTGTGAACCTTACGTCCCGATCACTAATGATTTCTTATGGCACTACATCTCGGCCAGCCAACACAACTGGACGAGCTTACTTGACACGGCGCAATTTTGCTACAATCTCCATAAATCATCAGCAACGGAAAAGAGTCCATTCGAAGTAGTTTATGGTTTCCAACCTTTAACACCTCAAAATCTTTCTATGTGGAAAGCTGCAGGAGATTGTCCACCGGCGTACAAGTTTGCTCGAGGGCGACAGTTGTTGTGGGCTGAAGCTCAAGAGCCTCGCCAAAGCTGGTAGACGGATGAAGAAGTATTACGACCAAGGACATCGGGTGGTAACCTTCGAAGTGGGCAAAAAAGTTTGGGTTTTGAAATAAGTGTTTGCCACATTGTCGGTGACAATCACAAATTTCGATCCGAGTAGATAATGGCACCACGCTCCAAGGCAGTAAATCACAGCGGTCTCCTTTGCACAGGTACCCCGCCAAGCGCCTTCCCAGACGCATCAGTGTGGACTTCGAATGGCTGCTCGAAATCAGGCAGCTTCAGGACGGGTTCGCTGGCTAATACAGCTTTGAGTCGTTCGAAGGCTTCTTCGCAGCTACGACTCCAATCCCACTTTATGCGCCTATCAGTAACATCGGGCGGTAACCTTCGAAGTGGGCGATAAAGTTTGGGTAAAACTTTCACCTCAAATGAAGGCCAAGTAGAAAGCTCAATCGCACGCATGGAGCTTGTTGCTATAGTATGATGGGCCTTTCGAGATCGTGAATCGAGTCGGCCAAGTGGCGTACAGATTGTTGCTTCCACCAAAGGATCGAATCCACCCAGTGTTTAAGCTTCTTGAAGAAAGTCCATTAAAAACCAGCTCCCGGGATCATCGACGAGGGCGTCGCTGATTCAGGCGGGGGAGAATTGTTATGTAGCTGACGGATCTTGACTGTTGACCTCGGTCAACGGCGGCCGAGCAATACTCGGCCGGGATCGGGGGTGCCTAGACCCCGAGATATGTTCGGCATAAATGATCTGTCGGGCAGTGGCCAGATGGGTAGGTCTGGACACACACGAACTTGACCCATTAGGTGGCCGAAAGGTAGATGGGCAGTTCGCTCGAACATGAGCACATACGCGACCCTAGACGGATATAGCCTTGGCGCACATAGCTTGTGGCAAGCGCCGGCTCGATGGACTTGAGTGGGCATTCGGTGAAGGACGCGCGCAGCCGTGTCGAACATGCGTGGCACAATGACTGCACAGTAGGCCAACACGCTCGCGCGGACTTATGCCTGATTGCGGAACAAGCCAGCACACGAATGTGGGAGCCTGGCGGAAGCCACTTGCGCGCGCGCCCGACTTGGCCAGCGACGTTGCTCGCAACCTGATGGCATCGGGAAGACTGGCATGGCTTTTGCATGGTCCAGGATGGCAGCACATGGGCGGAAGATTGATTATGCCAGGCTGGCATAGCATGGGAAAAAGGTGGCTTTAACAGACAGGCATCACATGGCTAGTTGATGAAACAACCAAGCACATGGGCGAAAGTGCTTTGTCCCACCAAGAACATGGGTGCCATACTTTTGTTCCATCAAGTACATTGGCAGCATGCCTTTGTCCCATCAAGCATGGGCGAGATTCCATGGGTCCAAGCCAACACCTCACATGGGCGAGATTCCATCAAGGCACATGGGAGGTTGGCTTGGCCAAGTGTATAAAAGGCCTTGTGAAGCATTTTGCCAAGCATCAATAGATATTGCGAGAAAATTGTCTAATGTGTAATACTTTCGATAGCTTAAGGTTGTAGCTCCGATTGTTGTGCGAGTGTTCATATAAGCTAGGCGAGTTCTGTAAACGAGCAGCTTATTGTGCGAGTCGTTTAAGCTCGTACCGGGTGTTTTCCCCACTCTGAGTTTGGAGTGGATTTTCCCGTAAATCTTGTGTCATCTGTCTTGTTCATTTCTTGTTGGTGTAAGATTGAGTGAGGCAAACACGAGAGCTTTAAGTTCGAGGCCAAATTCTATCAAATAGGGCAAGTATGTTGGGTTTGGGGTGAGCGAAGCGATCTCTCGATGCTTATTTCCGCACGCAAACATAAGAAAGTGAGGCTGAGTAGCAAGACTTTGGGCCGAGTCAAGCTATTGCCGTACAACTCGGACGACCCTGATTCGACTTTTCCTAGATAGCTAACTTGATTAACTATAAATTTTGTGTTTAAGGTCAGCCCGATTCAAAGTCCATCGACCTCGAAATTTTGTCCGATTTCGATTTAAGGATGTTGTCCGAGTGGGTATCGGCTGAAACTAGCAGCCTGTACGATTTCACATATAACTTTCCATATACAACTCGGACGACCCTGATTCGACTTTCCCTAGATAGCTAACTTGATTTACTATAACGTTTGTGTTTTAAGGTCATCCCGATTCGAAGTCCATCGATCTCGAAATTTTGCCCGATTTTGATTTGGGGATGTAGTCCGAGTGGGAATCGGCTGAAACTGGCAGCCTGGACGATTTTACATATAACTTTCCATATACAACTCGGACCACCCTGATTCGATCTTTCCAGTTAGCTAACTTGATTAACTACAACTTTGTGTTTTATGGTCAGCCCGATTCGAAGTTCATCGACCTCGACATTTCGCCCGATTTTGATTTAGAGATGTTGTCCGAGTGGGAATCTGCTGAAACTGGCAGCCTGAACGATTTTACATATAACATTCCATATACAACTTGGACGATCCTGATTCAACTTTTTCTAGATTGATTAAGTATAACTTTTGTGTTTCAAGGTCAGCCCGATTCGAAGTCCATCGACCTCGAAATCTCGCCCGACTTTGATTTAGGGATGTTGTTTGTGTGGGAATCAGCTGAAACTGGCAGCCAAAACAATTTCACACAAAACTTTCCATATACAACTCGGACGACCTCGATTCAACTTTTCCTAGATATCTAACTTGATTAACTATAACTTTTATGTTTTAAGGTCAGCCCGATTCAAAGTCCATCGACCTCGAAATTTCACCAGATTTTGGTTTAGGGATGTTGTCCGAGTGGGTATCGGCTGAAACTGGCAGCCTGAACAATTTCACATATAACACTCCATATAGAACTCGGACGACTCTGATTCGACTTTTCCTAGATTGCAAACTTGATTGTCTAAAGTTTTGCGTTTTAAGGTCAGCCCGATTCGAAGTCCATCGACCTCGAAATTTCGCCCGATTTGGTTTAGGGATGTTGTCCGAGTGGGAACCGACTGAAACTGGCAGCGTGAACGATTTTACGTATAACTTTCCATATACAACTCGGACGACCCTGATTGACTTTTTCTAGATCGCTAACTTGATTAACAATAACTTTTGTGTTTTAAGGTCAGCCCGATTCGAAGTCCATCGACCTCGACATTTCGCCCGATTTTGATTTAGGGATGTTGTCCGAGTGGGAAACTGCTGAAATTGGTAGCCCGAACTATTTAAATATAACATTCCACATACAACTCGGACGACCCTTATTTGACTTTTCCTAGATAGCTAACTTGATTAACTATAATGTTTGTTTTTTAAGGTCAGCCCGATTCGAAGTCCATCGACCTCGAAGTTTCTCCAATTTTGATTTAGGGATGTTGTCCGAGTGGGAATCGGCTAAAACTGGCAGCCTGAACGATTTTACATATAACTTTCCATATACGACTCGGACGACCCTATTTTGACTTTTCCTGGATAGCTAAATTGATTAACTATAACTTTTTCGTTTTAAGGTAAGCTCGATTCGAAGTCCATCGACCTCGAAATTTCGCCCGATTTTGGTTTAGGGATGTTGTCCGAGTGGGAATCGGCTGAACCTGACAGCCTGAATGATTTCACATATAACTTTCCATATACAACTCGGACGACCCTGATTCGACTTTTCCTATATAGCTAACTTGATTAACTATAACTTTTGTGTTTTAAGGTCAGCCCGATTGGAAGTCCATCGACCTCGAAATTTCACCCGATTTTGGTTTAGGAATGTTGTCCGAGTGGGAATCGGCTGAAACTGGCAGCCTGAACTATTTTACATATAACTTTCGATATACAACTCGGACCACCCTGATTCGACTTTTTCTAGATAGCTAACTTGGTTAACTATAACTTTTTTGTTTTCAGATCAGCCCGATTCGAAGTCCATCGACCTCGACATTTCGCCCGATTTTGATTTAGGGATGTTGTCCGAGTGGGAATCTGCTGAAATTGGCAGCCTGAACTTTTGTACATATAACTTTCCATATACAACTCGTACGACCCTGATTCGACTTTTTCTAGATAGCTAACTTGATTAACTATATGTTTTGTGTTTTAAGGTCAGCCTGATTCGAAGTCCATCGACCTCGAAATTTCGCCCGATTTTGGTTTACGGATGTTGTCCGAGTGGGAATCGGCTGAACTGGCAGCCTGAATGATTTCACATATAACATTCCATACACAACTCGGACGACCCTGATTCAACATTTCCTGGATATATAACTTGATTAACGATAACTTTTGTGTTTTAAGGTTAGCCCGATTCGAAGTCCATCGACCTCGAAATTTCGCCCGATTTTGATTAAGGGATGTTGCGATTGGGAATCGGCTGAAACTGGCAGCCTGAACGTTTTTACATACTTTCCATATACAACTCGGACGGCCCTGATTCCACTTTTTTAGATAGATAACTTGATTACCGTAACTTTTATGTTTCAAGGTCAGCCCGATTCAGAGTCCATCGACCTCGAAATTTCGCCCGATTTAGATTTAGGGATGTTGTCCTAGTGGGAATCGGCTGAAAGTGGCACCCTGAACGATTTTACATATAACTTTCCATATATAACTCGGACGATCCTGATTCGACATTTTCTAGATAGCTAACTTGATTAACTATAACTTTTGTTTTTTAAGGTCAGTCCGATTCGAAGTCCATCGAACTCGTCGTTTCGCCCGATTTTGATTTAGGGATGCTGTCTGATTGCGAATCGACTGAAAGTGGCAGCCTAAACGATTTTACATATAACTTTCAATATACAACTCGGATGACCCTGATTCGACTTTTTCTAGAACGCTAACTTGATTAACTATATGTTTTGTGTTTTAAGGTCAGCCCGATTCGAAGTCCATCGACCTCGAAATCTCGCCCGATTTTAGTTTAGGGATGTTGTTCGAGTGGGAATCGGCTGAACTGGCAGCCTGAACGATTTCACCTATAACTTTCCATATACAACTCGGACGACCCTGATTCAACTTTTCCTAGATATATAACGTGATTTACTATAACTTTTGTGTTTTAGGGTTAGCCCGATTCGAAGTCCATCAACCTCGAAATTTTGCCCGATTTTTATTTAGTGATGTTGTCCGATTGGGAATCGGCTGAAAGTGGCAGCCTGAACTATTTTACATATAACTTTCCATATACAACTCGGACGACCCTAATTTGACTTTTTCTAGATAGCTAACATGATTTAATGTTTGTGTTTTAAGATCAGCCCGATTCAGAGTCCATCGACCTCGAAATTTTGCCCGATTAAGATTTAGGGATGTTGTCCGGGTGGGAATCGGCTGAAACTGGCAGCCTGAACGATTTTGCATATAACTTTCCGTATACAACTCGGACGATCTTGATTCGACATTTTCTAGATAGCTAACTTGATTACCTATAACTTTTGTGTTTTAAGGTCAGTCAGATTCGAAGTCCATCGACCTCGACATTTTGCCCGATTTTGATTTAGGGATGTTGTCCGATTGGGAATCGGCTAAAACTGGCAGCCTGAACGATTTTACATATACTTTCCATATACAACTTGGACGACCCTGATTCCACTTTTTCTAGGTTGCTAACTTGATTAACTATAATTTTTGTGTTTGAAGGTCAACCCGATTCGAAGTCCATCGACCTCGACATTTCGCCCGATTTTGATTTAGGGATGTTGTCCGATTGGGAATCGGCTAAAACTGGCAGCCTGAACGATTTTACATATAACTTTCCATATACAACTCGGACGATCCTGATTCCACTTTTTCTAGATACCTAACTTAATTAGCTATAACTTTTGTGTTTTAAGATCAGTCCGATTCGAAGTCCATCGACCTTGACATTTCGCCCGATTTTGATTTAGGGATGTTGTCCGATTGGGAATCGGCTGAAACTGGCAGCATGAACGATGTTACATATAACATTTCATATACAACTTGGACGACCCTGATTCCACTTTTCCTAGATAGATAACTTGATTAACTATAACTTTTGTGCCTTAAGGTCAGCCCGATTCAGAGTCCACCGACCTCGAAATTTCGCCCGATTTTGATTTAGGGATGTTGCCGAGTGGGAATCGGCTGAAACTGGCAGCCTGAACTATTTTACATATAACTTTCCATATACAACTCAGACGATCCTGATTCGACTTTTTCTAGATAGCTAACTTGATTAACTATAACTTTTGTGTTTTAAGGTCAGCCACGATTCAGAGTCCATCAACCTCGAAATTTCGCCCGATTTAGATTTAGGGATGTCGTCCGAGTAGCAATCGGCTGAAAGTGGCGGCCTGAACGATAACTTTCCATATACAACTCAGACGATCCTGATTCGACTTTTTCCAGATAGCTAAGTTGATTAACTATAACTTTTGTGTTTTAAGGTCAGCTCCATTCAGAGTCCATCGACCTTGAAATTTCGCCCGATTTAGATTTAGGGATGTCGTCCGAGTAGCAATCGGCTGAAAGTGGCGGCCTGAACGATTTTACATATAACTTTCCATATACAACTCGGACGACCCTGATTCCACTTTTCCTAGATAGCTAACTTGATTAAGTATAACTTTCGTGTCTTAAGGTCAGCCCGATTCAGAGTCCATCGACCTCGAAATTTCGCCCTATTTTGGTTTAGGGATGTTGTACGAGTGGGAATCGGCTGAAACTGGCAGCCTGAACGATTTTACATATAACTTTCCATTTACGACTCGGACGATCCTGATTCGACTTTTTCTAGATAGCTAACTTGATTAACTATAGCGTTTGTGTTTTAAGGTCAATCCGATTCGAAGTCCATCGACCTCGACATTTTGCCTGATTTTGATTTAGGGATGTTGTCCGATTTTGAATCGGCTGAAACTGGCAGCCTGAACGATTTTACATATAACTTTCCATATACAACTCGGACGACCCTGATTCGACTTTTTTCTAGTGCTAACTTGATTAACTATAACTTTTGTGTTTTAAGGTCAGCCCGATTCGAAGTCCATCGACCTCGAAATTTTGCCTGATTTTGCTTTAGTATGTTGTCCGAGTGGGAATCGGCTGAAACTGGCGGCCTGAACGATTTTAAATATAACTTTCCATATACAACTTGGACGACCCCGATTCCACTTTTCCTAGATAGCTAACTTGATTAACTATAACTTTTCTGTCTTAAGGTCAGCCCGATTCAAAGTCCATCGACCTCAAAATTTCGCCCGATTTTGATTTAGGGATATTGTCCGAGTGGGAATCGGCTGAAACTGGCAGCCTGAACGATTTTACATATAACTTTCCATTTACAACTCGGATGATCCTGATTCGACTTTTTCTAGATAGCTAACTTGATTAACTATAGCGTTTGTGTTTTAAGGTCAATCCGATTCGAAGTCCATCGACCTCGACATTTTGCCTGATTTTGATTTAGGGATGTTGTCCGATTTGGAATCGGCTGAAACTGGCAGCCTGAACGATTTTACATATAACTTTCCATATACAACTCGGACGATCCTGGTTCGTCTTTTTCTAGTGCTAACTTGATTAACTATAACTTTTGTGTTTTAAGGTCAGCCCGATTCGAAGTCCATCGACCTCGAAATTTTGCCCGATTTTGGTTTAGGGATGTTGTCCGAGTGGGAATCGGCTGAAACTGGCAGCCTGAACGATTTTAAATATAACTTTCCATATACAACTTGGACGACCCTGATTCCACTTTTCCTAGATAGCTAACTTGATTAACTATAACTTTTCTGTCTTAAGGTCAGCCCCATTCAAAGTCCACCGACCTCAAAATTTCGCCCGATTTTGATTTAGGGATATTGTCCGAGTGGGAATCGGCTGAAACTGGCAGCCTGAACGATTTTACATATAACTTTCCATTTACAACTCGGACGATCCTGATTCGACTTTTTCTAGATAGCTAACTTGATTAACTATAGCGTTTGTGTTTTAAGGTCAATCCGATTCGAAGTCCATCGACCTCGACATTTTGCCTGATTTTGATTTAGGGATGTTGTCCGATTTGGAATCGGCTGAAACTGGCAGCCTGAACGATTTTGCATATAACTTTCCTTATACAACTCGGACGATCCTGATTCGTCTTTTTCTAGTGCTAACTTGATTAACTATAACTTTTATGTTTTAAGGTCAGCCCGATTCGAAGTCCATCGACCTCGAAATTTTGCCCGATTTTGGTTTAGGGATGTTGTCCGAGCGGGAATCGGCTGAAACTGGCAGCCTGAACGATTTTAAATATAACTTTCCATATACAACTTGGACGACCCTGATTCCACTTTTCCTAGATAGCTAACTTGATTAACTATAACTTTTCTGTCTTAAGGTCAGCCCGATTCAAAGTCCATCGACCTCAAAATTTCGCCCGATTTTGATTTAGGGATATTGTCCGAGTGGGAATCGGCTGAAACTGGCAGCCTGAACGATTTTACATATAACTTTCCATTTACAACTCGGACGATCGTGATTCGACTTTTTCTAGATAGCTAACTTGATTAACTATAGCGTTTGTGTTTTAAGGTCAATCCGATTCGAAGTCCATCGACCTCGACATTTTGCCTGATTTTGATTTAGGGATGTTGTCCGATTTGGAATCGGCTGAAACTGGCAGCCTGAACGATTTTACATATAACTTTCCATATACAACTCGGACGATCCTGATTCGTCTTTTTCTAGTGCTAACTTGATTAACTATAACTTTTGTGTTTTAAGGTCAGCCCGATTCGAAGTCCATCGACCTCGAAATTTTGCCCGATTTTGGTTTAGGGATGTTGTCCGAGCGGGAATCGGCTGAAACTGGCAGCCTGAACGATTTTAAATATAACTTTCCATATACAGCTTGGACGACCCTGATTCCACTTTTCCTAGATAGCTAACTTGATTAAGTATAACTTTCGTGTCTTAAGGTCAGCCCGATTCAGAGTCCATCGACCTCGAAATTTCGCCCTATTTTGGTTTAGGGATGTTGTACGAGTGGGAATCGGCTGAAACTGGCAGCCTGAACGATTTTACATATAACTTTCCATTTACGACTCGGACGATCCTGATTCGACTTTTTCTAGATAGCTAACTTGATTAACTATAGCGTTTGTGTTTTAAGGTCAAGACGATTCGAAGTCCATCGACCTCGACATTTTGCCTGATTCTGATTTAGGGATGTTGTCCGATTTGGAATCGGCTGAAACTGGCAGCCTGAACGATTTTACATATAACTTTCCATATACAACTCGGACGACCCTGATTCGACTTTTTTCTAGTGCTAACTTGATTAACTATAACTTTTGTGTTTTAAGTTCAGCCCGATTCGAAGTCCATCGACCTCGAAATTTTGCCTGATTTTGCTTTAGGGATGTTGTCCGAGTGGGAATCGGCTGAAACTGGCAGCCTGAACGATTTTAAATATAACTTTCCATATACAACTTGGACGACCCTGATTCCACTTTTCCTAGATAGCTAACTTGATTAACTATAACTTTTCTGTCTTAAGGTCAGCCCGATTCAAAGTCCATCGACCTCAAAATTTCGCCCGATTTTGATTTAGGGATATTGTCCGAGTGGGAATCGGCTGAAACTGGCAGCCTGAACGATTTTACATATAACTTTCCATTTACAACTCGGACGATCCTGATTCGACTTTTTCTAGATAGCTAACTTGATTAACTATAGCGTTTGTGTTTTAAGGTCAATCCGATTCGAAGTCCATCGACCTCGACATTTTGCCTGATTTTGATTTAGGGATGTTGTCCGATTTGGAATCGGCTGAAACTGGCAGCCTGAACGATTTTACATATAACTTTCCATATACAACTCGGACGATCCTGATTCGTCTTTTTCTAGTGCTAACTTGATTAACTATAACTTTTGTGTTTTAAGGTCAGCCCGATTCGAAGTCCATCGACCTCGAAATTTTGCCCGATTTTGGTTTAGGGATGTTGTCCGAGTGGGAATCGGCTGAAACTGGCAGCCTGAACGATTTTAAATATAACTTTCCATATACAACTTGGACGACCCTGATTCCACTTTTCCTAGATAGCTAACTTGATTAACTATAACTTTTCTGTCTTAAGGTCAGCCCGATTCAAAGTCCATCGACCTCAAAATTTCGCCCGATTTTGATTTAGGGATATTGTCCGAGTGGGAATCGGCTGAAACTGGCAGCCTGAACGATTTTACATATAACTTTCCATTTACAACTCGGACGATCCTGATTCGACTTTTTCTAGATAGCTAACTTGATTAACTATAGCGTTTGTGTTTTAAGGTCAATCCGATTCGAAGTCCATCGACCTCGACATTTTGCCTGATTTTGATTTAGGGATGTTGTCCGATTTGGAATCGGCTGAAACTGGCAGCCTGAACGATTTTACATATAACTTTCCATATACAACTCGGACGATCCTGGTTCTTCTTTTTCTAGTGCTAATTTGATTAACTATAACTTTTGTGTTTTGAGGTCAGCCCGATTCGAAGTCCATCGACCTCGAAATTTTGCCCGATTTTGGTTTAGGGATGTTGTCCGAGTGGGAATCGGCTGAAACTGGCAGCCTGAACGATTTTAAATATAACTTTCCATATACAACTTGGACGACCCTGATTCCACTTTTCCTAGATAGCTAACTTGATTAACTATAACTTTTCTGTCTTAAGGTCAGCCCGATTCAAAGTCCATCGACCTCAAAATTTCGCCCGATTTTGATTTAGGGATATTGTCCGAGTGGGAATCGGCTGAAACTGGCAGCCTGAACGATTTTACATATAACTTTCCATTTACAACTCGGACGATCCTGATTCGACTTTTTCTAGATAGCTAACTTGATTAACTATAGCGTTTGTGTTTTAAGGTCAATCCGATTCGAAGTCCATCGACCTCGACATTTTGCCTGATTTTGATTTAGGGATGTTGTCCGATTTGGAATCGGCTGAAACTGGCAGCCTGAACGATTTTACATATAACTTTCCATATACAACTCGGACGATCCTGATTCGTCTTTTTCTAGTGCTAACTTGATTAACTATAACTTTTGTGTTTTAAGGTCAGCCCGATTCGAAGTCCATCGACCTCGAAATTTTGCCCGATTTTGGTTTAGGGATGTTGTCCGAGTGGGAATCGGCTGAAACTGGCAGCCTGAACGATTTTAAATATAACTTTCCATATACAACTTGGACGACCCTGATTCCACTTTTCCTAGATAGCTAACTTGATTAACTATAACTTTTCTGTCTTAAGGTCAGCCCGATTCAAAGTCCATCGACCTCAAAATTTCGCCCGATTTTGATTTAGGGATATTGTCCGAGTGGGAATCGGCTGAAACTGGCAGCCTGAACGATTTTACATATAACTTTCCATTTACAACTCGGACGATCCTGATTCGACTTTTTCTAGATAGCTAACTTGATTAACTATAGCGTTTGTGTTTTAAGGTCAATCCGATTCGAAGTCCATCGACCTCGACATTTTGCCTGATTTTGATTTAGGGATGTTGTCCGATTTGGAATCGGCTGAAACTGGCAGCCTGAACGATTTTACATATAACTTTCCATATACAACTCGGACGATCCTGATTCGTCTTTTTCTAGTGCTAACTTGATTAACTATAACTTTTGTGTTTTAAGGTCAGCCCGATTCGAAGTCCATCGACCTCGAAATTTTGCCCGATTTTGGTTTAGGGATGTTGTCCGAGTGGGAATCGGCTGAAACTGGCAGCCTGAACGATTTTAAATATAACTTTCCATATACAACTTGGACGACCCTGATTCCACTTTTCCTAGATAGCTAACTTGATTAACTATAACTTTTCTGTCTTAAGGTCAGCCCGATTCAAAGTCCATCGACCTCAAAATTTCGCCCGATTTTGATTTAGGGATATTGTCCGAGTGGGAATCGGCTGAAACTGGCAGCCTGAACGATTTTACATATAACTTTCCATTTACAACTCGGACGATCCTGATTCGACTTTTTCTAGATAGCTAACTTGATTAACTATAGCGTTTGTGTTTTAAGGTCAATCCGATTCGAAGTCCATCGACCTCGACATTTTGCCTGATTTTGATTTAGGGATGTTGTCCGATTTGGAATCGGCTGAAACTGGCAGCCTGAACGATTTTACATATAACTTTCCATATACAACTCGGACGATCCTGATTCGACTTTTTCTAGATAGCTAACTTGATTAACTATAACTTTTGTGTTTTAAGGTCAGCCCGATTCGAAGTCCATCGACCTCGAAATTTTGCCCGATTTTGTTTAGGGATGTTGTCCGAGTGGGAATCGGCTGAAACTGGCAGCCTGAACGATTTTAAATATAACTTTCCATATACAACTTGGACGACCCTGATTCCACTTTTCCTAGATAGCTAACTTGATTAACTATAACTTTTCTGTCTTAAGGTCAGCCCGATTCAAAGTCCATCGACCTCAAAATTTCGCCCGATTTTGATTTAGGGATATTGTCCGAGTGGGAATCGGCTGAAACTGGCAGCCTGAACGATTTTACATATAACTTTCCATTTACAACTCGGACGATCCTGATTCGACTTTTTCTAGATAGCTAACTTGATTAACTATAGCGTTTGTGTTTTAAGGTCAATCCGATTCGAAGTCCATCGACCTCGACATTTTGCCTGATTTTGATTTAGGGATGTTGTCCGATTTGGAATCGGCTGAAACTGGCAGCCTGAACGATTTTACATATAACTTTCCATATACAACTCGGACGATCCTGATTCGTCTTTTTCTAGTGCTAACTTGATTAACTATAACTTTTGTGTTTTAAGGTCAGCCCGATTCGAAGTCCATCGACCTCGAAATTTTGCCCGATTTTGGTTTAGGGATGTTGTCCGAGTGGGAATCGGCTGAAACTGGCAGCCTGAACGATTTTAAATATAACTTTCCATATACAACTTGGACGACCCTGATTCCACTTTTCCTAGATAGCTAACTTGATTAACTATAACTTTTCTGTTTTAAGGTCAGCCCGATTCAAAGTCCATCGACCTCGAAATTTCGCCCGATTTTGGTTTAGGGATGTTGTCCGAGTGGGAATCGGCTGAAACTGGCAGCCTGAACGATTTTACATATAACTTTCCATTTACAACTCGGACGATCCTGATTCGACTTTTTCTAGATAGCTAACTTGATTAACTATAGCGTTTGTGTTTTAAGGTCAAGACGATTCGAAGTCCATCGACCTCGACATTTTGCCTGATTCTGATTTAGGGATGTTGTCCGATTTGGAATCGGCTGAAACTGGCAGCCTGAACGATTTTACATATAACTTTCCATATACAACTCGGACGACCCTGATTCGACTTTTTTCTAGTGCTAACTTGATTAACTATAACTTTTGTGTTTTAAGGTCAGCCCGATTCGAAGTCCATCGACCTCGAAATTTTGCCCGATTTTGTTTAGGGATGTTGTCCGAGTGGGAATCGGCTGAAACTGGCAGCCTGAACGATTTTACATATAACTTTCCATATACAACTTGGACGACCCTGATTCCACTTTTCCTAGATAGCTAACTTGATTAACTATAACTTTTCTGTCTTAAGGTCAGCCCGATTCAAAGTCCATCGACCTCAAAATTTCGCCCGATTTTGATTTAGGGATATTGTCCGAGTGGGAATCGGCTGAAACTGGCAGCCTGAACGATTTTACATATAACTTTCCATTTACAACTCGGACGATCCTGATTCGACTTTTTCTAGATAGCTAACTTGATTAACTATAGCGTTTGTGTTTTAAGGTCAATCCGATTCGAAGTCCATCGACCTCGACATTTTGCCTGATTTTGATTTAGGGATGTTGTCCGATTTGGAATCGGCTGAAACTGGCAGCCTGAACGATTTTACATATAACTTTCCATATACAACTCGGACGATCCTGGTTCTTCTTTTTCTAGTGCTAATTTGATTAACTATAACTTTTGTGTTTTGAGGTCAGCCCGATTCGAAGTCCATCGACCTCGAAATTTTGCCCGATTTTGGTTTAGGGATGTTGTCCGAGTGGGAATCGGCTGAAACTGGCAGCCTGAACGATTTTAAATATAACTTTCCATATACAACTTGGACGACCCTGATTCCACTTTTCCTAGATAGCTAACTTGATTAACTATAACTTTTCTGTCTTAAGGTCAGCCCGATTCAAAGTCCATCGACCTCAAAATTTCGCCCGATTTTGATTTAGGGATATTGTCCGAGTGGGAATCGGCTGAAACTGGCAGCCTGAACGATTTTACATATAACTTTCCATTTACAACTCGGACGATCCTGATTCGACTTTTTCTAGATAGCTAACTTGATTAACTATAGCGTTTGTGTTTTAAGGTCAATCCGATTCGAAGTCCATCGACCTCGACATTTTGCCTGATTTTGATTTAGGGATGTTGTCCGATTTGGAATCGGCTGAAACTGGCAGCCTGAACGATTTTACATATAACTTTCCATATACAACTCGGACGATCCTGATTCGTCTTTTTCTAGTGCTAACTTGATTAACTATAACTTTTGTGTTTTAAGGTCAGCCCGATTCGAAGTCCATCGACCTCGAAATTTTGCCCGATTTTGGTTTAGGGATGTTGTCCGAGTGGGAATCGGCTGAAACTGGCAGCCTGAACGATTTTAAATATAACTTTCCATATACAACTTGGACGACCCTGATTCCACTTTTCCTAGATAGCTAACTTGATTAACTATAACTTTTCTGTCTTAAGGTCAGCCCGATTCAAAGTCCATCGACCTCAAAATTTCGCCCGATTTTGATTTAGGGATATTGTCCGAGTGGGAATCGGCTGAAACTGGCAGCCTGAACGATTTTACATATAACTTTCCATTTACAACTCGGACGATCCTGATTCGACTTTTTCTAGATAGCTAACTTGATTAACTATAGCGTTTGTGTTTTAAGGTCAATCCGATTCGAAGTCCATCGACCTCGACATTTTGCCTGATTTTGATTTAGGGATGTTGTCCGATTTGGAATCGGCTGAAACTGGCAGCCTGAACGATTTTACATATAACTTTCCATATACAACTCGGACGATCCTGATTCGTCTTTTTCTAGTGCTAACTTGATTAACTATAACTTTTGTGTTTTAAGGTCAGCCCGATTCGAAGTCCATCGACCTCGAAATTTTGCCCGATTTTGGTTTAGGGATGTTGTCCGAGTGGGAATCGGCTGAAACTGGCAGCCTGAACGATTTTAAATATAACTTTCCATATACAACTTGGACGACCCTGATTCCACTTTTCCTAGATAGCTAACTTGATTAACTATAACTTTTCTGTCTTAAGGTCAGCCCGATTCAGAGTCCATCGACCTCAAATTTCGCCCGATTTTGATTTAGGGATGTTGTCCGAGTGGGAATCGGCTGAAACTGGCAGCCTGAACGATTTTACATATAACTTTCCATTTACAACTCGGACGATCCTGATTCGACTTTTTCTAGATAGCTAACTTGATTAACTATAGCGTTTGTGTTTTAAGGTCAATCCGATTCGAAGTCCATCGACCTCGACATTTTGCCTGATTTTGATTTAGGGATGTTGTCCGATTTGGAATCGGCTGAAACTGGCAGCCTGAACGATTTTACATATAACTTTCCATATACAACTCGGACGATCCTGATTCGACTTTTTCTAGTAGCTAACTTGATTAACTATAACTTTTGTGTTTTAAGGTCAGCCCGATTCGAAGTCCATCGACCTCGAAATTTTGCCCGATTTTGGTTTAGGGATGTTGTCCGAGTGGGAATCGGCTGAAACTGGCAGCCTGAACGATTTTAAATATAACTTTCCATATACAACTTGGACGACCCTGATTCCACTTTTCCTAGATAGCTAACTTGATTAACTATAACTTTTCTGTCTTAAGGTCAGCCCGATTCAAAGTCCATCGACCTCAAAATTTCGCCCGATTTTGATTTAGGGATATTGTCCGAGTGGGAATCGGCTGAAACTGGCAGCCTGAACGATTTTACATATAACTTTCCATTTACAACTCGGACGATCCTGATTCGACTTTTTCTAGATAGCTAACTTGATTAACTATAGCGTTTGTGTTTTAAGGTCAATCCGATTCGAAGTCCATCGACCTCGACATTTTGCCTGATTTTGATTTAGGGATGTTGTCCGATTTGGAATCGGCTGAAACTGGCAGCCTGAACGATTTTACATATAACTTTCCATATACAACTCGGACGATCCTGATTCGTCTTTTTCTAGTGCTAACTTGATTAACTATAACTTTTGTGTTTTAAGGTCAGCCCGATTCGAAGTCCATCGACCTCGAAATTTTGCCCGATTTTGGTTTAGGGATGTTGTCCGAGTGGGAATCGGCTGAAACTGGCAGCCTGAACGATTTTAAATATAACTTTCCATATACAACTTGGACGACCCTGATTCCACTTTTCCTAGATAGCTAACTTGATTAACTATAACTTTTCTGTCTTAAGGTCAGCCCGATTCAAAGTCCATCGACCTCAAAATTTCGCCCGATTTTGATTTAGGGATATTGTCCGAGTGGGAATCGGCTGAAACTGGCAGCCTGAACGATTTTACATATAACTTTCCATTTACAACTCGGACGATCCTGATTCGACTTTTTCTAGATAGCTAACTTGATTAACTATAGCGTTTGTGTTTTAAGGTCAATCCGATTCGAAGTCCATCGACCTCGACATTTTGCCTGATTTTGATTTAGGGATGTTGTCCGATTTGGAATCGGCTGAAACTGGCAGCCTGAACGATTTTACATATAACTTTCCATATACAACTCGGACGATCCTGATTCGTCTTTTTCTAGTGCTAACTTGATTAACTATAACTTTTGTGTTTTAAGGTCAGCCCGATTCGAAGTCCATCGACCTCGAAATTTTGCCCGATTTTGGTTTAGGGATGTTGTCCGAGCGGGAATCGGCTGAAACTGGCAGCCTGAACGATTTTAAATATAACTTTCCATATACAACTTGGACGACCCTGATTCCACTTTTCCTAGATAGCTAACTTGATTAACTATAACTTTTCTGTCTTAAGGTCAGCCCGATTCAAAGTCCATCGACCTCAAAATTTCGCCCGATTTTGATTTAGGGATATTGTCCGAGTGGGAATCGGCTGAAACTGGCAGCCTGAACGATTTTACATATAACTTTCCATTTACAACTCGGACGATCCTGATTCGACTTTTTCTAGATAGCTAACTTGATTAACTATAGCGTTTGTGTTTTAAGGTCAATCCGATTCGAAGTCCATCGACCTCGACATTTTGCCTGATTTTGATTTAGGGATGTTGTCCGATTTGGAATCGGCTGAAACTGGCAGCCTGAACGATTTTACATATAACTTTCCATATACAACTCGGACGATCCTGATTCGTCTTTTTCTAGTGCTAACTTGATTAACTATAACTTTTGTGTTTTAAGGTCAGCCCGATTCGAAGTCCATCGACCTCGAAATTTTGCCCGATTTTGGTTTAGGGATGTTGTCCGAGCGGGAATCGGCTGAAACTGGCAGCCTGAACGATTTTAAATATAACTTTCCATATACAACTTGGACGACCCTGATTCCACTTTTCCTAGATAGCTAACTTGATTAACTATAACTTTTCTGTCTTAAGGTCAGCCCGATTCAAAGTCCATCGACCTCGAAATTTCGCCCGATTTTGATTTAGGGATGTTGTCCGAGTGGGAATCGGCTGAAACTGGCAGCCTGAACGATTTTACATATAACTTTCCATTTACAACTCGGACGATCCTGATTCGACTTTTTCTAGATAGCTAACTTGATTAACTATAGCGTTTGTGTTTTAAGGTCAATCCGATTCGAAGTCCATCGACCTCGACATTTTGCCTGATTTTGATTTAGGGATGTTGTCCGATTTGGAATCGGCTGAAACTGGCAGCCTGAACGATTTTACATATAACTTTCCATATACAACTCGGACGACCCTGATTCCACTTTTTCTAGTGCTAACTTGATTAACTATAACTTTTGTGTTTTAAGGTCAGCCCGATTCGAAGTCCATCGACCTCGAAATTTTGCCCGATTTTGATTTAGGGATGTTGTCCGAGTGGGAATCGGCTGAAACTGGCAGCCTGAACGATTTTAAATATAACTTTCCATATACAACTTGGACGACCCTGATTCCACTTTTCCTAGATAGCTAACTTGATTAACTATAACTTTTCTGTCTTAAGGTCAGCCCGATTCAAAGTCCATCGACCTCAAAATTTCGCCCGATTTTGATTTAGGGATATTGTCCGAGTGGGAATCGGCTGAAACTGGCAGCCTGAACGATTTTACATATAACTTTCCATTTACAACTCGGACGATCCTGATTCGACTTTTTCTAGATAGCTAACTTGATTAACTATAGCGTTTGTGTTTTAAGGTCAATCCGATTCGAAGTCCATCGACCTCGACATTTTGCCTGATTTTGATTTAGGGATGTTGTCCGATTTGGAATCGGCTGAAACTGGCAGCCTGAACGATTTTACATATAACTTTCCATATACAACTCGGACGATCCTGATTCGTCTTTTTCTAGTGCTAACTTGATTAACTATAACTTTTGTGTTTTAAGGTCAGCCCGATTCGAAGTCCATCGACCTCGAAATTTTGCCCGATTTTGGTTTAGGGATGTTGTCCGAGCGGGAATCGGCTGAAACTGGCAGCCTGAACGATTTTAAATATAACTTTCCATATACAACTTGGACGACCCTGATTCCACTTTTCCTAGATAGCTAACTTGATTAACTATAACTTTTCTGTCTTAAGGTCAGCCCGATTCAAAGTCCATCGACCTCAAAATTTCGCCCGATTTTGATTTAGGGATATTGTCCGAGTGGGAATCGGCTGAAACTGGCAGCCTGAACGATTTTACATATAACTTTCCATTTACAACTCGGACGATCCTGATTCGACTTTTTCTAGATAGCTAACTTGATTAACTATAGCGTTTGTGTTTTAAGGTCAATCCGATTCGAAGTCCATCGACCTCGACATTTTGCCTGATTTTGATTTAGGGATGTTGTCCGATTTGGAATCGGCTGAAACTGGCAGCCTGAACGATTTTACATATAACTTTCCATATACAACTCGGACGATCCTGATTCGTCTTTTTCTAGTGCTAACTTGATTAACTATAACTTTTGTGTTTTAAGGTCAGCCCGATTCGAAGTCCATCGACCTCGAAATTTTGCCCGATTTTGGTTTAGGGATGTTGTCCGAGCGGGAATCGGCTGAAACTGGCAGCCTGAACGATTTTAAATATAACTTTCCATATACAACTTGGACGACCCTGATTCCACTTTTCCTAGATAGCTAACTTGATTAACTATAACTTTTCTGTCTTAAGGTCAGCCCGATTCAAAGTCCATCGACCTCAAAATTTCGCCCGATTTTGATTTAGGGATATTGTCCGAGTGGGAATCGGCTGAAACTGGCAGCCTGAACGATTTTACATATAACTTTCCATTTACAACTCGGACGATCCTGATTCGACTTTTTCTAGATAGCTAACTTGATTAACTATAGCGTTTGTGTTTTAAGGTCAATCCGATTCGAAGTCCATCGACCTCGACATTTTGCCTGATTTTGATTTAGGGATGTTGTCCGATTTGGAATCGGCTGAAACTGGCAGCCTGAACGATTTTACATATAACTTTCCATATACAACTCGGACGATCCTGATTCGTCTTTTTCTAGTGCTAACTTGATTAACTATAACTTTTGTGTTTTAAGGTCAGCCCGATTCGAAGTCCATCGACCTCGAAATTTTGCCCGATTTTGGTTTAGGGATGTTGTCCGAGTGGGAATCGGCTGAAACTGGCAGCCTGAACGATTTTAAATATAACTTTCCATATACAACTTGGACGACCCTGATTCCACTTTTCCTAGATAGCTAACTTGATTAACTATAACTTTTCTGTCTTAAGGTCAGCCCGATTCAAAGTCCATCGACCTCAAAATTTCGCCCGATTTTGATTTAGGGATATTGTCCGAGTGGGAATCGGCTGAAACTGGCAGCCTGAACGATTTTACATATAACTTTCCATTTACAACTCGGACGATCCTGATTCGACTTTTTCTAGATAGCTAACTTGATTAACTATAGCGTTTGTGTTTTAAGGTCAATCCGATTCGAAGTCCATCGACCTCGACATTTTGCCTGATTTTGATTTAGGGATGTTGTCCGATTTGGAATCGGCTGAAACTGGCAGCCTGAACGATTTTACATATAACTTTCCATATACAACTCGGACGATCCTGATTCGTCTTTTTCTAGTGCTAACTTGATTAACTATAACTTTTGTGTTTTAAGGTCAGCCCGATTCGAAGTCCATCGACCTCGAAATTTTGCCCGATTTTGGTTTAGGGATGTTGTCCGAGCGGGAATCGGCTGAAACTGGCAGCCTGAACGATTTTAAATATAACTTTCCATATACAACTTGGACGACCCTGATTCCACTTTTCCTAGATAGCTAACTTGATTAACTATAACTTTTCTGTCTTAAGGTCAGCCCGATTCAAAGTCCATCGACCTCAAAATTTCGCCCGATTTTGATTTAGGGATATTGTCCGAGTGGGAATCGGCTGAAACTGGCAGCCTGAACGATTTTACATATAACTTTCCATTTACAACTCGGACGATCCTGATTCGACTTTTTCTAGATAGCTAACTTGATTAACTATAGCGTTTGTGTTTTAAGGTCAATCCGATTCGAAGTCCATCGACCTCGACATTTTGCCTGATTTTGATTTAGGGATGTTGTCCGATTTGGAATCGGCTGAAACTGGCAGCCTGAACGATTTTACATATAACTTTCCATATACAACTCGGACGATCCTGATTCGTCTTTTTCTAGTGCTAACTTGATTAACTATAACTTTTGTGTTTTAAGGTCAGCCCGATTCGAAGTCCATCGACCTCGAAATTTTGCCCGATTTTGGTTTAGGGATGTTGTCCGAGCGGGAATCGGCTGAAACTGGCAGCCTGAACGATTTTAAATATAACTTTCCATATACAACTTGGACGACCCTGATTCCACTTTTCCTAGATAGCTAACTTGATTAACTATAACTTTTCTGTCTTAAGGTCAGCCCGATTCAAAGTCCATCGACCTCAAAATTTCGCCCGATTTTGATTTAGGGATATTGTCCGAGTGGGAATCGGCTGAAACTGGCAGCCTGAACGATTTTACATATAACTTTCCATTTACAACTCGGACGATCCTGATTCGACTTTTTCTAGATAGCTAACTTGATTAACTATAGCGTTTGTGTTTTAAGGTCAATCCGATTCGAAGTCCATCGACCTCGACATTTTGCCTGATTTTGATTTAGGGATGTTGTCCGATTTGGAATCGGCTGAAACTGGCAGCCTGAACGATTTTACATATAACTTTCCATATACAACTCGGACGATCCTGATTCGTCTTTTTCTAGTGCTAACTTGATTAACTATAACTTTTGTGTTTTAAGGTCAGCCCGATTCGAAGTCCATCGACCTCGAAATTTTGCCCGATTTTGGTTTAGGGATGTTGTCCGAGTGGGAATCGGCTGAAACTGGCAGCCTGAACGATTTTAAATATAACTTTCCATATACAACTTGGACGACCCTGATTCCACTTTTCCTAGATAGCTAACTTGATTAACTATAACTTTTCTGTCTTAAGGTCAGCCCGATTCAAAGTCCATCGACCTCAAAATTTCGCCCGATTTTGATTTAGGGATATTGTCCGAGTGGGAATCGGCTGAAACTGGCAGCCTGAACGATTTTACATATAACTTTCCATTTACAACTCGGACGATCCTGATTCGACTTTTTCTAGATAGCTAACTTGATTAACTATAGCGTTTGTGTTTTAAGGTCAATCCGATTCGAAGTCCATCGACCTCGACATTTTGCCTGATTTTGATTTAGGGATGTTGTCCGATTTGGAATCGGCTGAAACTGGCAGCCTGAACGATTTTACATATAACTTTCCATATACAACTCGGACGATCCTGATTCGTCTTTTTCTAGTGCTAACTTGATTAACTATAACTTTTGTGTTTTAAGGTCAGCCCGATTCGAAGTCCATCGACCTCGAAATTTTGCCCGATTTTGGTTTAGGGATGTTGTCCGAGTGGGAATCGGCTGAAACTGGCAGCCTGAACGATTTTAAATATAACTTTCCATATACAACTTGGACGACCCTGATTCCACTTTTCCTAGATAGCTAACTTGATTAACTATAACTTTTCTGTCTTAAGGTCAGCCCGATTCAAAGTCCATCGACCTCAAAATTTCGCCCGATTTTGATTTAGGGATATTGTCCGAGTGGGAATCGGCTGAAACTGGCAGCCTGAACGATTTTACATATAACTTTCCATTTACAACTCGGACGATCCTGATTCGACTTTTTCTAGATAGCTAACTTGATTAACTATAGCGTTTGTGTTTTAAGGTCAATCCGATTCGAAGTCCATCGACCTCGACATTTTGCCTGATTTTGATTTAGGGATGTTGTCCGATTTGGAATCGGCTGAAACTGGCAGCCTGAACGATTTTACATATAACTTTCCATATACAACTCGGACGATCCTGATTCGTCTTTTTCTAGTGCTAACTTGATTAACTATAACTTTTGTGTTTTAAGGTCAGCCCGATTCGAAGTCCATCGACCTCGAAATTTTGCCCGATTTTGGTTTAGGGATGTTGTCCGAGTGGGAATCGGCTGAAACTGGCAGCCTGAACGATTTTAAATATAACTTTCCATATACAACTTGGACGACCCTGATTCCACTTTTCCTAGATAGCTAACTTGATTAACTATAACTTTTCTGTCTTAAGGTCAGCCCGATTCAAAGTCCATCGACCTCAAAATTTCGCCCGATTTTGATTTAGGGATATTGTCCGAGTGGGAATCGGCTGAAACTGGCAGCCTGAACGATTTTACATATAACTTTCCATTTACAACTCGGACGATCCTGATTCGACTTTTTCTAGATAGCTAACTTGATTAACTATAGCGTTTGTGTTTTAAGGTCAATCCGATTCGAAGTCCATCGACCTCGACATTTTGCCTGATTTTGATTTAGGGATGTTGTCCGATTTGGAATCGGCTGAAACTGGCAGCCTGAACGATTTTACATATAACTTTCCATATACAACTCGGACGATCCTGATTCGTCTTTTTCTAGTGCTAACTTGATTAACTATAACTTTTGTGTTTTAAGGTCAGCCCGATTCGAAGTCCATCGACCTCGAAATTTTGCCCGATTTTGGTTTAGGGATGTTGTCCGAGTGGGAATCGGCTGAAACTGGCAGCCTGAACGATTTTAAATATAACTTTCCATATACAACTTGGACGACCCTGATTCCACTTTTCCTAGATAGCTAACTTGATTAACTATAACTTTTCTGTCTTAAGGTCAGCCCGATTCAAAGTCCATCGACCTCAAAATTTCGCCCGATTTTGATTTAGGGATATTGTCCGAGTGGGAATCGGCTGAAACTGGCAGCCTGAACGATTTTACATATAACTTTCCATATACAACTCGGACGATCCTGATTCGTCTTTTTCTAGTGCTAACTTGATTAACTATAACTTTTGTGTTTTAAGGTCAGCCCGATTCGAAGTCCATCGACCTCGAAATTTTGCCCGATTTTGGTTTAGGGATGTTGTCCGAGCGGGAATCGGCTGAAACTGGCAGCCTGAACGATTTTAAATATAACTTTCCATATACAACTTGGACGACCCTGATTCCACTTTTCCTAGATAGCTAACTTGATTAACTATAACTTTCTGTCTTAAGGTCAGCCCGATTCAAAGTCCATCGACCTCAAATTTCGCCCGATTTTGATTTAGGGATGTTGTCCGAGTGGGAATCGGCTGAAACTGGCAGCCTGAACGATTTTACATATAACTTTCCATTTACAACTAGGACGATCCTGATTCGACTTTTTCTAGATAGCTAACTTGATTAACTATAGCGTTTGTGTTTTAAGGTCAATCCGATTCGAAGTCCATCGACCTCGACATTTTGCCTGATTTTGATTTAGGGATGTTGTCTGATTTGGAATCGGCTGAAACTGGCAGCCTGAACGATTTTACATATAACTTTCCATATACAACTCGGACGATCCTGATTCGTCTTTTTCTAGTGCTAACTTGATTAACTATAACTTTTGTGTTTTAAGGTCAGCCCGATTCGAAGTCCATCGACCTCGAAATTTTGCCCGATTTTGGTTTAGGGATGTTGTCCGAGCGGGAATCGGCTGAAACTGGCAGCCTGAACGATTTTAAATATAACTTTCCATATACAACTTGGACGACCCTGATTCCACTTTTCCTAGATAGCTAACTTGATTAACTATAACTTTTCTGTCTTAAGGTCAGCCCGATTCAAAGTCCATCGACCTCAAAATTTCGCCCGATTTTGATTTAGGGATATTGTCCGAGTGGGAATCGGCTGAAACTGGCAGCCTGAACGATTTTACATATAACTTTCCATTTACAACTCGGACGATCCTGATTCGCCTTTTTCTAGATAGCTAACTTGATTAACTATAGCGTTTGTGTTTTAAGGTCAATCCGATTCGAAGTCCATCGACCTCAACATTTTGCCTGATTTTGATTTAGGGATGTTGTCTGATTTGGAATCGGCTGAAACTGGCATCCTGAACGATTTTACATATAACTTTCCATATACAACTCGGACGATCCTGATTCGTCTTTTTCTAGTGCTAACTTGATTAACTATAACTTTTGTGTTTTAAGGTCAGCCCGATTCGAAGTCCATCGACCTCGAAATTTTGCCCGATTTTGGTTTAGGGATGTTGTCCGAGCGGGAATCGGCTGAAACTGGCAGCCTGAACGATTTTAAATATAACTTTCCATATACAACTTGGACGACCCTGATTCCACTTTTCCTAGATAGCTAACTTGATTAACTATAACTTTTCTGTCTTAAGGTCAGCCCGATTCAAAGTCCATCGACCTCAAAATTTCGCCCGATTTTGATTTAGGGATATTGTCCGAGTGGGAATCGGCTGAAACTGGCAGCCTGAACGATTTTACATATAACTTTCCATTTACAACTCGGACGATCCTGATTCGCCTTTTTCTAGATAGCTAACTTGATTAACTATAGCGTTTGTGTTTTAAGGTCAATCCGATTCGAAGTCCATCGACCTCGACATTTTGCCTGATTTTGATTTAGGGATGTTGTCCGATTTGGAATCGGCTGAAACTGGCAGCCTGAACGATTTTACATATAACTTTCATATACAACTCGGACGATCCTGATTCGTCTTTTTCTAGTGCTAACTTGATTAATTATAACTTTTGTGTTTTAAGGTCAGCCCGATTCGAAGTCCATCGACCTCGAAATTTTGCCCGATTTTGGTTTAGGGATGTTGTCCGAGTGGGAATCGGCTGAAACTGGCAGCCTGAACGATTTTAAATATAACTTTCCATATACAACTTGGACGACCCTGATTCCACTTTTCCTAGATAGCTAACTTGATTAACTATAACTTTTCTGTCTTAAGGTCAGCCCGATTCAAAGTCCATCGACCTCAAAATTTCGCCCGATTTTGATTTAGGGATATTGTCCGAGTGGGAATCGGCTGAAACTGGCAGCCTGAACGATTTTACATATAACTTTCCATTTACAACTCGGACGATCCTGATTCGACTTTTTCTAGATAGCTAACTTGATTAACTATAGCGTTTGTGTTTTAAGGTCAATCCGATTCGAAGTCCATCGACCTCGACATTTTGCCTGATTTTGATTTAGGGATGTTGTCCGATTTGGAATCGGCTGAAACTGGCAGCCTGAACGATTTTACATATAACTTTCCATATACAACTCGGACGATCCTGATTCGTCTTTTTCTAGTGCTAACTTGATTAACTATAACTTTTGTGTTTTAAGGTCAGCCCGATTCGAAGTCCATCGACCTCGAAATTTTGCCCGATTTTGGTTTAGGGATGTTGTCCGAGTGGGAATCGGCTGAAACTGGCAGCCTGAACGATTTTAAATATAACTTTCCATATACAACTTGGACGACCCTGATTCCACTTTTCCTAGATAGCTAACTTGATTAACTATAACTTTTCTGTCTTAAGGTCAGCCCGATTCAAAGTCCATCGACCTCAAAATTTCGCCCGATTTTGATTTAGGGATATTGTCCGAGTGGGAATCGGCTGAAACTGGCAGCCTGAACGATTTTACATATAACTTTCCATTTACAACTCGGACGATCCTGATTCGCCTTTTTCTAGATAGCTAACTTGATTAACTATAGCGTTTGTGTTTTAAGGTCAATCCGATTCGAAGTCCATCGACCTCGACATTTTGCCTGATTTTGATTTAGGGATGTTGTCCGATTTGGAATCGGCTGAAACTGGCAGCCTGAACGATTTTACATATAACTTTCCATATACAACTCGGACGATCCTGATTCGTCTTTTTCTAGTGCTAACTTGATTAACTATAACTTTTGTGTTTTAAGGTCAGCCCGATTCGAAGTCCATCGACCTCGAAATTTTGCCCGATTTTGGTTTAGGGATGTTGTCCGAGTGGGAATCGGCTGAAACTGGCAGCCTGAACGATTTTAAATATAACTTTCCATATACAACTTGGACGACCCTGATTCCACTTTTCCTAGATAGCTAACTTGATTAACTATAACTTTTCTGTCTTAAGGTCAGCCCGATTCAAAGTCCATCGACCTCAAAATTTCGCCCGATTTTGATTTAGGGATATTGTCCGAGTGGGAATCGGCTGAAACTGGCAGCCTGAACGATTTTACATATAACTTTCCATTTACAACTCGGACGATCCTGATTCGACTTTTTCTAGATAGCTAACTTGATTAACTATAGCGTTTGTGTTTTAAGGTCAATCCGATTCGAAGTCCATCGACCTCGACATTTTGCCTGATTTTGATTTAGGGATGTTGTCCGATTTGGAATCGGCTGAAACTGGCAGCCTGAACGATTTTACATATAACTTTCCATATACAACTCGGACGATCCTGATTCGTCTTTTTCTAGTGCTAACTTGATTAACTATAACTTTTGTGTTTTAAGGTCAGCCCGATTCGAAGTCCATCGACCTCGAAATTTTGCCCGATTTTGGTTTAGGGATGTTGTCCGAGTGGGAATCGGCTGAAACTGGCAGCCTGAACGATTTTAAATATAACTTTCCATATACAACTTGGACGACCCTGATTCCACTTTTCCTAGATAGCTAACTTGATTAACTATAACTTTTCTGTCTTAAGGTCAACCCGATTCAAAGTCCATCGACCTCAAAATTTCGCCCGATTTTGATTTAGGGATATTGTCCGAGTGGGAATCGGCTGAAACTGGCAACCTGAACGATTTTACATATAACTTTCCATTTACAACTCGGACGATCCTGATTCGACTTTTTCTAGATAGCTAACTTGATTAACTATAGCGTTTGTGTTTTAAGGTCAATCCGATTCGAAGTCCATCGACCTCGACATTTTGCCTGATTTTGATTTAGGGATGTTGTCCGATTTGGAATCGGCTGAAACTGGCAGCCTGAACGATTTTACATATAACTTTCCATATACAACTCGGACGATCCTGATTCGTCTTTTTCTAGTGCTAACTTGATTAACTATAACTTTTGTGTTTTAAGGTCAGCCCGATTCGAAGTCCATCGACCTCGAAATTTTGCCCGATTTTGATTTAGGGATGTTGTCCGAGTGGGAATCGGCTGAAACTGGCAGCCTGAACGATTTTAAATATAACTTTCCATATACAACTTGGACGACCCTGATTCCACTTTTCCTAGATAGCTAACTTGATTAACTATAACTTTTCTGTCTTAAGGTCAGCCCGATTCAAAGTCCATCGACCTCAAAATTTCGCCCGATTTTGATTTAGGGATATTGTCCGAGTGGGAATCGGCTGAAACTGGCAGCCTGAACGATTTTACATATAACTTTCCATTTACAACTCGGACGATCCTGATTCGCTTTTTCTAGATAGCTAACTTGATTAACTATAGCGTTTGTGTTTTAAGGTCAATCCGATTCGAAGTCCATCGACCTCGACATTTTGCCTGATTTTGATTTAGGGATGTTGTCCGATTTGGAATCGGCTGAAACTGGCAGCCTGAACGATTTTACATATAACTTTTCATATACAACTCGGACGATCCTGATTCATCTTTTTCTAGTGCTAACTTGATTAACTATAACTTTTGTGTTTTAAGGTCAGCCCGATTCGAAGTCCATCGACCTCGAAATTTTGCCCGATTTTGGTTTAGGGATGTTGTCCGAGTGGGAATCGGCTGAAACTGGCAGCCTGAACGATTTTAAATATAACTTTCCATATACAACTTGGACGACACTGATTCCACTTTTCCTAGATAGCTAACTTGATTAACTATAACTTTTCTGTCTTAAGGTCAACCCGATTCAAAGTCCATCGACCTCAAAATTTCGCCCGATTTTGATTTAGGGATATTGTCCGAGTGGGAATCGGCTGAAACTGGCAACCTGAACGATTTTACATATAACTTTCCATTTACAACTCGGACGATCCTGATTCGACTTTTTCTAGATAGCTAACTTGATTAACTATAGCGTTTGTGTTTTAAGGTCAATCCGATTCGAAGTCCATCGACCTCGACATTTTGCCTGATTTTGATTTAGGGATGTTGTCCGATTTGGAATCGGCTGAAACTGGCAGCCTGAACGATTTTACATATAACTTTCCATATACAACTCGGACGATCCTGATTCGTCTTTTTCTAGTGCTAACTTGATTAACTATAACTTTTGTGTTTTAAGTTCAGCCCGATTCGAAGTCCATCGACCTCGAAATTTTGCCCGATTTTGATTTAGGGATGTTGTCCGAGTGGGAATCGGCTGAAACTGGCAGCCTGAACGATTTTAAATATAACTTTCCATATACAACTTGGACGACCCTGATTCCACTTTTCCTAGATAGCTAACTTGATTAACTATAACTTTTCTGTCTTAAGGTCAGCCCGATTCAAAGTCCATCGACCTCAAAATTTCGCCCGATTTTGATTTAGGGATATTGTCCGAGTGGGAATCGGCTGAAACTGGCAGCCTGAACGATTTTACATATAACTTTCCATTTACAACTCGGACGATCCTGATTCGCCTTTTTCTAGATAGCTAACTTGATTAACTATAGCGTTTGTGTTTTAAGGTCAATCCGATTCGAAGTCCATCGACCTCGACATTTTGCCTGATTTTGATTTAGGGATGTTGTCCGATTTGGAATTGGCTGAAACTGGCAGCCTGAACGATTTTACATATAACTTTTCATATACAACTCGGACGATCCTGATTCATCTTTTTCTAGTGCTAACTTGATTAACTATAACTTTTGTGTTTTAAGGTCAGCCCGATTCGAAGTCCATCGACCTCGAAATTTTGCCCGATTTTGGTTTAGGGATGTTGTCCGAGTGGGAATCGGCTGAAACTGGCAGCCTGAACGATTTTAAATATAACTTTCCATATACAACTTGGACGACACTGATTCCACTTTTCCTAGATAGCTAACTTGATTAACTATAACTTTTCTGTCTTAAGGTCAGCCCTATTCAAAGTCCATCGACCTCAAAATTTCGCCCGATTTTGATTTAGGAATATTGTCCGAGTGGGAATCGGCTGAAACTGGCAGCCTGAACGATTTTACATATAACTTTCCATTTACAACTCGGACGATCCTGATTCGACTTTTTCTAGATAGCTAACTTGATTAACTATAGCGTTTGTGTTTTAAGGTCAATCCGATTCGAAGTCCATCGACCTCGACATTTTGCCTGATTTTGATTTAGGGATGTTGTCCGATTTGGAATCGGCTGAAACTGGCAGCCTGAACGATTTTACATATAACTTTTCATATACAACTCGGACGATCCTGATTCGTCTTTTTCTAGTGCTAACTTGATTAACTATAACTTTTGTGTTTTAAGGTCAGCCCGATTCGAAGTCCATCGACCTCGAAATTTTGCCCGATTTTGGTTTAGGGATGTTGTCCGAGTGGGAATCGGCTGAAACTGGCAGCCTGAACGATTTTAAATATAACTTCCCATATACAACTTGGACGACCCTGATTCCACTTTTCCTAGATAGCTAACTTGATTAACTATAACTTTTCTGTCTTAAGGTCAGCCCGATTCAAAGTCCATCGACCTCAAAATTTCGCCCGATTTTGATTTAGGGATATTGTCCGAGTGGGAATCGGCTGAAACTGGCAGCCTGAACGATTTTACATATAACTTTCCATTTACAACTCGGACGATCCTGATTCGACTTTTTCTAAATAACTAACTTGATTAACAATAACGTTTGTGTTTTAAGGTCAGTCCGATTCGAAGTCCATCGACCTCGACATTTTGCCCTATTTTGATTCAGGAATGTTGTCCGATTTGGAATCGGCTGAAACTGGCAGCCTGAACGATTTTACATATAACTTTCCATATACAACTCGGACGACCCTGATTCAACTTTTTCTAAGTTGCTAACTTGATTAACTATAACTTTTGTGTTTTAAGGTCAGCACGATTCGAAGTCCATCGACCTCGAAATTGCGCCCGATTTTGGTTTAGGGAGGTTGTCCGAGTGGGAATCGGCTGAAACTGGCAGCCTGAACGATTTTACATATAACTTTCCATATACAACTTGGACGGTCCTGATTCAACTTTTTCTAGATAGCTAACTTGATTAACTATAACTTTTGTGTTTTATGGTCAGTCTGATTTGAAGTCCATCGACGTCGACATTTTGCCCGATTTTGATTTAGGGATGTTGTCCGATTGGGAATCGGCTGAAAATGGCAGCCTGAACGATTTTACATATAACTTTCCATATCCAACTTGGACGGTCCTAATTCAACTTTTTCTAGATAGCTAACTTGATTAAATATAACTTTTGTGTTTTATGGTCAGTCTGATTCGAAGTCCATCGACCTCGACATTTTGCCCGATTTTTATTTAGGGATGTTGTCCGATTGGGAATCGGCTGAAACTGGGAGCCTGAACGATTTTTCATATAACTTTTCTTATACAACTCGGACGACCCTGATTCTACTTTTCCTAGATAGCTAACTTGATTAACTATAACTTTTGAGTTTTCAGGTCAGCCCGATTGTTGGTCCCGGATTACACCAACAATGCGACTTTGGACGGATTAAACACGCCTAATGATCTAGATTTTTGGGTTAGGGCGTGGGGCTTGGTGGAAGAAAAAGAGGCTCTCTTGATTCTAAAATGTTTCTTTGATTTTCACACACAAGCACACCTAACTATGTGTTAGGGTTTTCCTATTTATACCACAAGTTGGTATATAATAGGTGGGCTTCTTGTGAAGGCCCATTACATGAATAACTAAGAACTAACCCAACTAAGAGCTAGCCCAAAGTTTAATAAAGCTAACCAACATAGATAATATAATGAAATTGAACACTACAAATATTTCCTAACAATCTCCCCCTTAGTGTTCAATCTTCAGTTCAGCGCGGGATATCTTTGTTGGGCATATTGGAGATCTCGATTCCTAGCAAACTCCCCCTACATGGGATATCTCCTCTTCTTGCGGAGGCATTGATGGCTCGGCTAGGACTCACTTGTTAAGATTCTCCAATCTTCTTCTTCTTGGCGCCGGATTTGTCGTCTTCGAATGGAAGTTGTCTGGTTCAGCCTCGAAAATGACTCGTCTGGCTCCAGAAGAAGGTAGGCGTGGGGCGTAAAGAATGTGCCAAGGCTCCATTGAAATGTGACTTTCAAGAGCAGGGAGCCCGGTCTTCAGAGTGGTCAGCGCAGTAGTGGCGGAATGTGGTGGATGAGATGTGCCGTGGCTCCTTCGAGTGTTCCATTATGAACATAATAGCCTGACACATAAGAATGTGCGCAGAGGTAGTGGAAGCCTCCGGCGGGGCGTAGTTGGTGGAGGTGGTGGAGTAGGTGTTGTGAGAGGTGGCATAGGTGGTGTGAGTGGAGGTGGATGATGGTTGCTGCTGATGCTGCTGTACGATCTTCAACTCATTTCTTCTCCTTTGCTCCCCCTTGAGATGATCTCCGTCTTCGGGATCGTCACGTCGTCCGTGGGACGAGTCTGCCTCTGGCGTTGATGGTGGTGATGGTGATGTGGTGTGGTGTTGAGTGAGGCAATCAAGTGGGATTCTCAGGAGTAGCAGCAATTGATGTTCCTCCGGGTTCAGTTTTGAAACACTGGAGAGACGGAGCAGCATGTGGTGGCGTAGGCGTAGGCGTGGTGGAGTGGTGTCGGTGATGGGACCTTTTCCTTCATAGATCCTTGTTGAGCGCGGCATGGAATGTGTAAGTTCCTCGCTGATTGCTATGAGTCGGGGCTCCATCACGAACGGTGTAACTAACCAGACGGGGGTCACAAAGACGCTCCGTCGTCACAACATCGAAACATGTGTCCGATGTGCCGCCTGTTTGCACAGGACAAAAAGAACCGGAGAGCCACAAAGGCTTTCCGTTCGCACGGACGATGAGACAAGCTCGTATCCGTGGCCCATCGACAGTTGTGCTGAGGGTGGCTGTCGTGGGTCTTCCGCTCTCGGTCACAAGGACGTCATCAAGCGTTCGGGCAAGTTCACAAAGAACCTGCGGTGCGTAAAGAGTGTTTGTGTCCTAGAAAGTTGAAAATTTCGGTGGGTGAGGACACTAGACTCTATGTGGGTGGAAGAGGTGCAGTGAGAGGCGGGGCACTGCATGTTCAACATCAACCGTCTCCAAGTGGGGCGGTGATGGCTAACGTGGTTCCTCTTGTGCGAATGAAACAGCTATCTGTGAAGGGATAGCTGAGTGGTTGGGAGGGGTTAATTGCGCGGTTGGACCAGATGCCGCGACTTCTACTCGGGAAACGAACGAGTCGTCTCCTGTACCTAAGGGCGAGGTCCGGGTTATGGTGAGATATGACAGAGGAGTGCGATCATGTCGTCGTTGGTTCGCAACTCCTGCAAGCGACTTACTTCATCCTCCCGAGATCGTTGATTGGATCTTTGCGTGGAGGAGGATGTCGCGCGACCTAGACCTAGACTAGAGAGGCTAGGGTAGGCTCGTTCCTGGGTTAGGATCAGGGGGGTTTCACTGATCCATGGGAACTATGGTGGCGTGGCGTGATCGCGTTGAAAGGCGACCACGAGTGATGTCGACGAGGGTGGCCCAAAACTGTTGATCAGACACTTCTGAGACTCGTCTGGTGGAAGTGGTGGTGAGGGCGTAAAGAGGATCACGGTGGCTTAGGACGTCTCCATGTAGCGCACCATGGTGGAATGGATGGCAGTGGGTGGACGGTGGAGTCTGGTACATGAGATCCACATCGCCTAAGCATCGAGATTGGATGGCGCGCCCACTGATTGTACAGAAGTCATGATGATTGCTCGCTTCTCTGACATCCCTTCATGCACGTGGAGCAATCCGTGTAACGTGCATGATGGGGTTGGTTGCTCGCAGTGCATACCGGTCATGAATGTGGAGCAACCCTTGTACCATTCATGCCGGGGGGTGGTTGCTCACGTCGTGTACCAGTCATGTATGTGGAGCAGCCCGGGTACCATACATGCTGGGATAAAATTAGCTGCCCTCGTCGCATACCAGTCATGAGTGTGGAGCAGCTTTCTTAGTACCTACTCATGCTGGGAATCTGCAAAAACTTTATTGGGACTTTGGTACCCATTTTTGGATGGGTCCTCCCTTGTTAGCAGAAAACAAGTTAAGCACATTTGGTTCAGCTATTGATCCTAAATCATCCTTTAAAGTCCTATCCAATTTGATTTGTGATTTAGGAATCCAAGTTTGGTGAACCTTAGAGGGAAATGACAATTCAGCGCAGGTGAATGTGTGCCTAGGTGTAGAAGACCTAAAGATTTTCTCCCTAGCCAGTCGCATAAGATGCTTTCTAGAATAAATCTGGACTGGGTATTTCAAGTAGGAATATGAGCTTATGGCGCTATATGCGTCATTGGATGATGAGTTGTATTGCCTACAAGAGTTCACATCATTCACTCTATAATGATGAAGGGGTGTAGTTTGAGAAGTTCGCTTGCTTGAGCTTTGAACTTCTTCGCATGCTCTCCTTTTAATAGGAGTCGAAGAGGGGCAATCATTAAAATTTTTGTTCAAGTTTTTCAAAAAGAAAGTCGATTTTCCTCTCTTTATTTTTTCTTTTAATTGTTCCTTTGAAAATTTAAGCGCTTTGCTTTTACTAAACATATCAGTATCAGTCAAAGGTGACTCAGAATTTGTAGAAAAAGCAGTTTTAATTTTTGGAACAAAGATGCTTGACTTTCTTTTCTTTACCTGTTTCGAGGAAGATGTATCTTTTAAAAGATCATTGGAGACAGGTAAAGACGGGGAATTTTTAAGATTTGAAATCTCATTTAAAAATATTTCCTTTTCAGACTCAAACGAATTTTCGAGATTAGAAATCTTCTCTAAAAGCTTTTTCTTTTCCGCGCCAAAACTTATTCTTTCGAATTCCAGAGTTTCTTGCAAATCTTTCAATTTACGAAGAGTCTCCGGGATATCACATGGGATAGGTTTTTCAGAATGTAAATTATTTTCCCCGTTCGAATCTAAGTTTGAAGATGTATTGCGTTCCTCTAAGAGCATTTGATATTGCAAAGAGAGGCAATCTCGCTCACCTTTGCAAATATCTAAGCTTTTAGTTAGATCGCAGACTCTCTTTTCACTCATTGCTACCTTAGATTCCAAGCTAGTCAAAATTGACTTGAAGGATACTAATGTTCCTTTAGCGGAAGCCAAAGCGTCATTAGCTACAGCTAGCTCCGTCAATTTTGTCTCTAACAATGCGTAATTATTAGCATATTGTGCTTCTAATTTCGCGATTGTCCTTGCTTGAGCATCCATTTTTGTTTTCAAAAATATTTTAAATAAAAAAGAAAAAATGGCTTTGGAAAATTTTTACTCCGAAAAGTTTGGTTCGTCGAGAAATATCGTGAAGTTTCGAAAAAAACGTGAGTGTCGAAATTTTTGGTGGATACCGAAAAATTTTATAAAATGATTTCGAAAACTTCGTGAGTATTACCAAAACTTTTTCTATAATATGCCTAAACCGTCCTAGGTCGATCGTTGGGTACGGTGATCGTTGCCGCGTTTTGGATTTGCCTTCAAAAATTTTCCGTAGGGGGGGCCAGAATTTTTTTGGTGGTCAAAAACGTTTAAGTGTATTTTTAAAGAGTGATTTTTTGCAAGATTTGAAGCTATAAGGTGTGTTTGGATCAAGTTTAAAGGTTGGGTGCAAATTTCTCGGGGGGTGCGAAAAATGGTGTGTGAAATGTGCGAAAAATGTTGTCCCGAGAAATTTCGTTGTGAGAGTGAGTTGCGAAAATAAGGAAATTTTGCATTCAGAGGAAAATTTCGCATGTACAGTAAAAGTTTCGCATATCAAGAAGATTGCGCATTCAAAGTAAAATTTCGCATGTATAAAAATTTTCGCAAGTTATAGCACATCGACACGTCGTGAGAAATTTTCGCAGATTGAGTAATATTTCGCAAGTATGGAAAATTTTCGCAAGTGAGAAATCTCGCAAGTTGTCCAAATTTTCGCATGTATTCCAAAAATTTCGCAGAGAAAATTTGTTCTAAAAACGGTATTAAATTTTCGCAGTTAGAAAGAGTTTTCAAGCTGGAAAAATTTCGCAAGTTTGAATTTTCTCAAGTGATATGGAAGTGAAGTGATGATGCGAAGTAGTGAAGATGCGAAAAAGTGAAGTTGAAATTTTTTGGATCACTGTAGATGCGAAATAGTGAAGATGCGAAAATATGTATGATGAAGTGAAGTGTATGAAAATTTCGCGGGCTTCACATGCTGTAGCAGCGAAATTTCTCGGAAAAATTTCTCGGCCTGCGAAATTTCTCGGCCTGTAGATGCGAAAATTTCTCGGGCAGCGAAAGTTTCTCGGCCTGCGAAATTTCTCGGCTAAGAATTTCTCGGGTAAGAAAATTTCTCGGCCAAGAACACATGTTACTGTTCCATAGCTGCGCGACTTTTACCAGAAAAATGGCTCGTTTTCGCTCAAATCTCACTCAAAATCGACGAAACTTGTTCCAAAACTTCAGAAAAACATTCCTAAACACATAATCAACCTTTGGGATGTCTAAAAACAACAAATCGAGGTCGAAATCGCCCAAAAACAGAAAGTGACGAAAATGGTTTTTCAAGCAATTTTTCACTCAAATCTTGCTCAAAACTCGCAAATCCGGTCGCGTTGGGCTCTGATACCACTTGTTGGTCCCAGATTACACCAACAATGCGACTTTGGACGGATTAAACACGCCTAATGATCTAGATTTTTGGGTTAGGGCGTGGGGCTTGGTGGAAGAAAAAGAGGCTCTCTTGATTCTAAAATGTTTCTTTGATTTTCACACACAAGCACACCTAACTATGTGTTAGGGTTTTCCTATTTATACCACAAGTTGGTATATAATAGGTGGGCTTCTTGTGAAGGCCCATTACATGAATAACTAAGAACTAACCCAACTAAGAGCTAGCCCAAAGTTTAATAAAGCTAACCAACATAGATAATATAATGAAATTGAACACTACAAAATATTTCCTAACACCGATTGTGTAACACCCCACTTTTCCTATAACTAGTTTGGCGGATTTTTCGCAACGTAAGCTGCGGAAGACCCGATTTTAAAAAAAAAAACACTCTTATTTAATTATTTAATGTTATACACTCAACATTTATTTCGCAGACGTCTTATCTTACAATTATCTTAATCCCACACATTAAAATATTTCGAACACACTAATAACACCCTCAGGTCACATCCATGTACGCCCAACCCTCAAAAGTACGTGGAGTCACCGCCATCAGCCTGCCTGAGTCGTGACGTGTCTCAACGTCTGACTCGATCGTACCTACAACACATAAAACGTGGAATGAGCTATAAAGCTCAGTAAGTGGAAATATGCATGTATGCACGTGCCAAAATAGCAAAGGCATCCGCGCCAATGCTTACTAACGCTCGTATTCTCGTATCATTCTCATTCTTTTCTCATTTCTCTCATTTTCCCCATTCTCTCAGGGCCCTTAGCTACTTACTACGCACACCATCATATCATGAGCTCAAATCCTATACGGATAAAATACGATAGTGGCCCACACTGGCTAGAATAAAACTAGGGTTTATCTCCAGTCTTATCATTCACCAGGTCGCCCCTCTATCAAACCACTTTCCTGGCACTATAGTTATACTATGTGCCTTCCCATTACCTAAATAATTTAGGTAAATATATTCGACGGTTTTACCCCGTCATGGTGCTTTCGCAGAAGTAGCTATGACTCATTCGTGAGTCTACATCAAATACTAATATCGTCAAACATATTTTGTTCTCAGACGATCATATACCGTGCATACTCATACTAATAATCCTCACAAAATGCGTGTATGCACATGCTAATGCCACATAAATAATGCCTTGCATACATACCATGCTCGCCTACAAGCGATAAATAAAATGCACGTTCGCTTCCCCAAAATAAAAATAAATCCAGACATGCACATAATATACCATGATATAGTGTACCAAATAGTTTCTCATGTCATCACGAAATCATAATTAATAACTCATCATGCGGTTTCATTATTAGCACCTCACGTAAAACAACCAACATAACTTGCCACATAATCATGTATTTCATATAATTCTTATCACGTAGGATCATTCAACACAGATAACACATTATATTATAATCAAAGCACATAATCACATAAAATACGCACATAAATTAGTTTATGTGTTGTAGTTGAGATTTCCACTTACCTGGTATCCTTAGCTATACCGTACGGTAAATCGCTAACCTTTGAACCCTAATTATAGAAACATATAAGATTAGGGTTTGTTAGTCTAGTTATAATTTCATGAATTGACTTAATTTGAAAACCCTAGTTTCGACTTCTATAAATTTCGAAACCAATTTTGAAATGAACGACATTTTCTTAAGATAAATGTCGAGCTTGGTTATGGAATAGTAACATAGATTTCGATATTAAAATCAAGATAAATCTCGACATTATTAGATAATACATAAGGATTTCGATTTTATGTGTCTTCGAGGTCATATACTAAGATGTCGATACCAACATAAATCTTGGTATGTAATATTAGATAGATCTCGATATCTATATGTCGAGATTCATCAATCAATACACCTAGCGACATGGTAAGGTTTCGAGATGTAGGTGGAATTTATAAATAAGATGTCGGGGTTATATGTCGATATTCTAAACAACGATCTCGACAGTTTCTTTTTACCCTAATAAGATGTCAATATTTGAACAACACATGATATCGAGGTTTGTTAATTGATACAAAAATCTCGATATAGATTATCATAAAATGAACTTATATCAATGTCTAGATGTTATTATAATATATATAAAGGCAATTATCAGAGTTAAATCTCAACATATAAAGTTCAATACGGTTTAAATACTACACACAAAATCTCGATATAGACTATGATTTCGACATTACACATCTACATGAAATTTCGACATAATTCTCGATGTGAGTTTTAAGATGAATATCGAGCTTCAACTCGAGATATCATCTCTAGTTTGATCTCGACATTTTCTTATCTTCATTTCCGAGTTTGAAATTATTCCTGCAAGTTTATTACGGTTTCGGAGTTTTAAAATCTGGATATCACTCATAGACACACCCTAGATCATCTATCATTCAATTAAGAACCCTATTTTTCAAGAATAGAAATAACTTTAATATACTTGGGTCTTTTCAGAAATCAACGCCTCACATAACCTTGAATAAACAAAATCTTTATATTCCCTAATCATCCTAACATGCTCAGATCTATGAAAAAAATGAAAAGATCAAAGCAAATAATTATACCTCCTTTCAGCTTTACTTCAGATCGAAAGGTTGTTATTATGCTTGGTACGGTTTCTTCTTTTCCTTCTTTTATTTTCGGTGGTTTTCTCACTTGTGAAGTCAATTCTTTATTTCTATCTACTTTACACCTTCAATTATTGCATTGGTAATATATTGTTAATCTCCTCCTTCCCATTTCTCGTTGGTTGCTTGTTGTACTAGCTAAATGATGTCACATTCTACTTTAATAATTCTTATCGTAACTTTACAAGATAACCATTATAAAATATTATTTATAAGTTTCCCTTTATGCTAAGTAATCGAATTGTTTAGTAATTCTAATGTTTCGACATCCTCAAAGATCTCGAGATTGTTGGTTTCAAAAATCATTAGTTCGATATTTAAATAATATACTAAGATGTCGACAACATAGATCTCGACATGGAATTTAGATATGCATTCTCGACATGGGTTAATAAATCTCGATATCACATATTCATGAGTTAACATAGATTTCGACATTGCAAGTTAAAATCTCGAAATATCATACATACAATTTCGAGGTATATCTCGACATTATACTCAAGATGTCGAGATGTTACACAATAATTTCGATATTGTACCTATCATAAAAATTTCGACATAATTTCAAGAAATATGTCGACATTATAAACTGAAACCTCGAGGTTATACTAAACTAGTTCTCCACATTTCACACAAGGATTTCGAGATTCACATGATTTACCTAATACCATTACAAACCCTAATATTAATATTTTAAGTCTTGTATTGATTCTTTATTATCTACTTTAAGAGTTATCAATAATTCAAGACCCTTACGTGCCTTTTTTGCTCCCCAATTCTATATAATTTATGATTTGTCTAACCTTCCACACTATAGTCCTCAATCAATCGATTCTAGTATAGTTCATATAACACATATATTATATTATAAATCATATAATATAAAATCAAGTAGACACATAATAAATTCACATAACCGTATAATATACAATAGATTCGCAAATTATAATGTTCATGAAATTTCGGGGTATCACATTCTCCCCCCCTTAAAAAGGATTTCGTCCCCGAAATCCGACCACGTGAAACAATTCTCGATCACGACTAAGCTATTGACAATCATTCAATTGTCCCCGAAAAGTTTTCTTAGAACTTCTGAGCCGATTAAGATTTGTTGAAATTTGCCAATCCTAGCGGTTCTAGGACGAAGATCGAACGATAGATATAGACGATCATAGGCGATCAGATTATCAACTTATTCAGCGTGGAAACATCTAGTTACATATTTCTTCGGCCCTTATTAGTACTGGAGGAGGAAACAATATGGTTCTCTTCAGTATGGAGCCGAACTCTTAAGTAAGAAATATATACCGCGTAAATGGGACAGTTGATATGTAAAGCTCGTTAGGTATTACCGTTCTTCATGGAAATAACTATAAATCGAATTGGTTCGTCGAGGCTGAAGTGATATTCTCAACCCCAATTTTTTCTTCACTCTCTTCAAGCTCTCAATTTGTGCAAGGTAAAGTCTATCAACGACCGACTATAGTTCATTCATCCGCTTATCCTCCATCTCTAGTCTTGGAACATAGTACTCATTCATCGGCTGAATCTTCAAATAGGAAATATGTTTCATAAAGGAGCCAAGATCATAAAAGTCAATGCTGAAATCTTTCTAATCAACTCGAGCTTGGATAATATATTTTCAATAGGCACTCACGACAACCGCTTCAATCGCAATTGTGTTACTTTGGGTAGAACTGGGAAAAACGGTTATGAAATTATACTTAGCAGAATTATGAGACACACACACACACACATATATATATATATATATATATATATATATATATATATATATATACCAACAAATAGAACAAAGTTTACTTGGGCGCAATAGGGGTTATCGGCTGGAAGAAATAGGGCGGAACGTCATCATTATACTCCAACGAAGGAAATAATATTTAATGAAAAGAGAATATGTCTTCGACCATGATTTGGTCGGAGGAAAATCTTGTGAGATCATCGGAACATGCATATTCATACGACTATTAATTACTAACAATTTTGACGAATCTAACTGGGATAACTCCATTGTCATTAATATATATATATGCGGAAAAGACTTAGAACTCATCTTCAGCAAATTATTAAGTCTTTAGATCAGGAATTTGGAAATTTTGTTTAACCTTATCTCACCCAAAAGATGAATACTCCTCTCCTGGGTAATTAGGGTTGATCACTCCTTCCTATAAAATTCGATTATGATTTCATATTGTTGAGAACATATGTATTAAAACTACGATTCAGACCAATATTCATCTGCTACGCTCAAGTATAAAAGTATCCTTCCAATTCCTTATTAAATCGTGTTGAGTTTCCGCGTGAATGGGTGTCTAAGTCGCTATACTAGGATAAACGAGGAATATTTTTAATTTCGCCTGTTGACGTGGGAGAAATTTTTATTTTATTTTATTTTTTTATTTTTTCATGGCTTGGGAATCATAGGGACGGGATTGTCATAGATAGTCAACGTACTCGTTATCCCTATAGGAAGGACTTCTGTTTTCATAAGGTTCAAATCGAACATTTGATCAAGAACCTGTGAGGGATTGTCCCGATATTTGGACTAAGTCCAGCAGAATCAAGTTTGCGCTCCAGACGATTTTTAACCAAGTTATACCAAAACATTACTATCATGTCGAACTTATCTATTATATTTGACTAAGTTTTGAAATGGAACTTAGTTCAAATTTTTTTTTTTAATTAGATAATTACGAAATTCAGTTATTTTCGAAAATAATTTTCGGAATAGATTTCGAACCAATCTTCGAATGGCCAGCTCGAAAATTCTTTCGAAAATCACTTCGTTTCGAAATGAATCTCAAACTTGCAAAACTTGCGATTACGAAAACTTATTTCGAAACCATCCTTTTGAAAATTTAGCATTAATTAAAATCATAATTTTAACATTTCGAAAATCATCCTAAATTACCTATTATTAGGATCATTGGAAAGTCGACTTTTGTCAACTTCTCACTATAACTGTTCTTCGCTTTATGTTTCCCTAAAATCTCCACACCTTCATATTGTGAGAACTTATGGAATCCGAACGAACTTAGAATATTCACGAGCTTATAGACCAGATCTTTAAGCTCGTTTACTAATCCTTAAATTCACTAGTCTGATCCGTTTGTTCTTGGATCAGTTCCGTAAGGTACAACAATACCAAATCATGTTTGTTCATAGAGAATACAACCCCACGACTTGACTCACCAACATATTCCGTATGTGTCCGCTCGTCATTTTTTTATTACATTTACGATCATCCAAACATATAGGCACGTCATTATAATCACGTAGTCCATCAAATTGGAAACTTACAGGCAAGGCTGATTCCTCCAGACTTTTGAGCGGCTGTACATGGACTGTCTTCAGAGCCTATTTCCTAAGCTCTGATACCACACTGTAACACCCCACTATTCCTATAACTAGTTTGGCGGATTTTTCGCAACGTAAGCTGTGGAAGACCCGATTTTAAAAGAAAAACACTCTTATTTAATAATTTAATATTATACACTCAACATTTATTTCGCAGACGTCTGATCTTACAATTATCTTAATCCCACACATTAAAATATTTCGAACACACTAATAACACCCTCAGGTCACATCCATGTACGCCCAACCCTCAAAAGTACGTGGAGTCACCACCATCAGCCTGCCTGAGTCGTGACGTGTCTCAACGTCTGACTCGATCGTACCTACAACACATAAAACGTGGAATGAGCTATAAAGCTCAGTAAGTGGAAATATGCATGTATGCACGTGCCAAAATAGCAAAGGCATCCGCGCCAATGCTTACTAACGCTCGTATTCTCGTATCATTCTCATTCTTTTCTCATTTCTCTCATTTTTCCCATTCTCTCAGGGCCCTTAGCTACTTACTACGCACACCATCATATCATGAGCTCAAATCCTATACGGATAAAATACGATAGTGGCCCACACTGGCTAGGATAAAACCAGGGTTTATCTCCAGTCTTATCATTCACCAGGTCGCCCCTCTATCAAACCCCTTTCCTGGCACTATAGTTATACTATGTGCCTTCCCATTACCTAAATAATTTAGGTAAATATATCCGACGGTTTTACCCCCGTCATGGTGCTTTCGCAGAAGTAGCTATGACTCATTCGTGAGTCTACATCAAATACTAATATCGTCAAACATATTTTGTTCTCAGAAGATCATATACCGTGCATACTCATACTAATAATCCTCACAAAATGCGTGTATGTACATGCTAATGCCACATAAATAATGCCATGCATACATACCATGCTCGCCTACAAGCGATAAATAAAATGCACGTTCGCTTCCCCAAAATAAAAATAAATCCAGACATGCACATAATATACCATGATATAGTGTACCAAATAGTTTCTCATGTCATCACGAAATCATAATTAATAACTCATCGTGCGGTTTCATTATCGCCAATAAGCACCTCACGTAAAACAACAACATAACTTGCCACATAATCACGTATTTCATATAATTCTTATCACGTAGGATCATTCAACACAGATAACACATTATATTATAATCAAAGCACATAATCACATAAAATACGCACATAAATTAGTTTATGTGTTGTAGTTGAGATTTCCACTTACCTGGTACCCTTAGCTATACCGTACGGTAAATCGCTAACCTTTGAACCCTAAATATAGAAACATATAAAATTTCATGAAATTGGCTTAATTTGAAAACCCTAGTTTCGACTTCTATAAATTTCGAAACCAATTTTGAAATGAATCTCGACATTTTCTTAAGATAAATGTCGAGCTTGGTTATGGAATAGTAAGATTCCAAATTCAGAGCAATACCTATTGTACCTTCTTCTAATTCGACTAATTCACCCAAGATTTCGATATTAATATCAAGATAAATCTCGACATTATTAGATAATACATAAGGATTTCGATTTTATGTGTCTTCGAGGTCATATACTAAGATGTCGATACCAACATAAATCTTGGTATGTAATATTAGATAGATCTCGATATCTATATGTCGAGATTCATCAATCAATACACCTAGCGACATGGTAAGATTTCGAGATGTAGGTGGAATTTATAAATAAGATGTCGGGGTTATATGTCGATATTCTAAACAAGGATCTCGACAGTTTCTTTTTACTCTTATAAGATGTCAATATTTGAACAACACATGATATCGAGGTTTGTTAATTGATACAAAAATCTCGATACAGATTATCATAAAATGAACTTATATCAATGTCGAGATGTTTTCATAATATATATAAAGGCAATTATCAGAGTTAAATCTCAACATATAAAGTTCAATACGGTTTAAATACTACACACAAAATCTCGATATAGACTATGATTTCGACATTACACATCTACATGAAATTTCGACATAATTCTCGATGTGAGTTTTAAGATGAATATCGAGCTTCAACTCGAGATTTCATCTCTAGTTTGATCTCGACATTTTCTTATCTCCATTTCCGAGTTTGAAATTATTCCTGCAAGTTTATTACGGTTTCGGAGTTTTAAAATCTGGATATCACTCATAGACACACCCTAGATCATCTATCATTCAATTAAAACCCTATTTTTCAAGAATAGAAATAACTTTAATATACTTGGGTCTTTTCAGAAATCAACGCCTCATATAACCTTGAATAAACAAAATCTTTATATTTCCTAATCATCCTAACATGCTCAGATCTATGAAAAAAATGAAAAGATCAAAGCAAATAATTATACCTCCTTTCAGCTTAGCTTCAGATCGAAAGGTTGTTATTATGCTTGGTACGGTTTCTTCTTTTCCTTCTTTTATTTTCGGTGGTTTTCTCACTTGTGAAGTCAATTCTTTATTTCTATCTACTTTACACCTTCAATTATTGCATTGGTAATATACTGTTAATCTCCTCCTTCCCATTTCTCGTTGGTTGCTTGTTGTACTAGCTAAATGATGTAACACCCCACTTTTCCTATAACTAGTTTGGCGGATTTTTCGCAACGTAAGCTGCGGAAGACCCGATTTTAAAAAAAACACTCTTATTTAATAATTTAATATTATACACTCAACATTTATTTCGCAGACGTCTTATCTTACAGTTATCTTAATCCCACACATTAAAATATTTCGAACACACTAATAACACCGTCAGGTCACATCCATGTACGCCCAACTCTCAAAAGTACGTGCAGTTACCGCCATCAGCCTGCCTGAGTCGTGACGTGTCTCAACGTCTGACTCGATCGTACCTACAACACATAAAACGTGGAATGAGCTATAAAGCTCAGTAAGTGGAAATATGCATGTATGCACGTGCCAAAATAGCAAAGGCATCCGCGCCAGTGCTTACTAACGCTCGTATTCTCGTATCATTCTCATTCTTTTATCATTTCTCTCATTTTCCCCATTCTCTCAGGGCCCTTAGCTACTTACTACGCACACCATCATATCATGAGCTCAAATCCTATACGGATAAAATAAGATAGTGGCCACACTGGCTAGGATAAAGTTAGGGTTTATCTCCAATCTTATCATTCACCAGGTCGCCCCTCTATCAAACCACTTTCCTGGCACTATAGTTATACTATGTGCCTTCCCATTACCTAAATAATTTAGGTAAATATATTCGACGGTTTTACCCCCGTCATGGTGCTTTCGCAGAAGTAGCTATGACTCATTCGTGAGTCTACATCAAATACTAATATCGTCAAACATATTTTGTTCTCAGACGATCATATACCGTGCATACTCATACTAATAATCCTCACAAAATGCGTGTATGCACATGCTAATGCCACATAAGTAATGCCATGCATACATACCATGCTCGCCTACAAGCGATAAATAAAATGCACGTTCGCTTCCCCAAAATAAAATAAATCCAGACATGCACATAATATACCATGATATAGTGTACCAAATCGTTTCTCATGTCATCACGAAATCATAATTAATAACTCATCGTGCGGTTTCATTATCGCCAATAAGCACCTCACGTAAAACAACCAACATAACTTGCCACATAATCACGTATTTCATATAATTCTTATCACGTAGGATCATTCAACACAGATAACACATTATATTATAATCAAAGCACATAATCACATAAAATACGCACATAAATTAGTTTATGTGTTGTAGTTGAGATTTCCACTTACCTGGTACCCTTAGCTATACCGTACGGTAAATCGCTAACCTTTGAACCCTAATTATAGAAACATATAAAATTAGGGTTTGTTAGTCTAGTTATAATTTCATGAAATTGGCTTAATTTGAAAACCCTAGTTTCGACTTCTATAAATTTCGAAACCAATTTTGAAATGAATCTCGACATTTTCTTAAGATAAATGTCGAGCTTGGTTATGGAATAGTAACATAGATTTCGATATTAATATCAAGATAAATCTCGACATTATTAGATAATACATAAGGATTTCGATTTTATGTGTCTTCGAGGTCATATACTAAGATGTCGATACCAACATAAATCTTGGTATGTAATATTAGATAAATCACGATATCTATATGTCGAGATTCATCAATCAATAGACCCAGCGACATGGTAAGAATCTGAGATGTAGGGGAATTTATAAATAAGATGTCGGGGTTATATGTCGATATTCTAAACAAGGATCTCGACAGTTTCTTTTTACTCTAATAAGATGTCAATATTTGAACAACACATGATATCGAGGTTTGTTAATTGATACAAAAATCTCGATATAGATTATCATAAAATGAACTTATATCAACGTCGAGATGTTATTATAATATATATAAAGGCAATTATCAGAGTTAAATCTCAACATATAAAGTTCAATACGGTTTAAATACTACACACAAAATCTCGATATAGACTATGATTTCGACATTACACATCTACATGAAATTTCGACATAATTCTGGATGTGAGTTTTAAGATGAATATCGAGCTTCAACTCGAGATTTCATCTCTAGTTTGATCTCGACATTTTCTTATCTTCATTTCCGAGTTTGAAATTATTCCTGCAAGTTTATTACGGTTTCGGAGTTTTAAATCTGGATATCACTCATAGACACACCCTAGATCATCTATCATTCAATTAAAAACCCTATTTTTCAAGAATAGAAATAACTTTACTATACTTGGGTCTTTTCAGAAATCAACGCCTCATATAACCTTGAATAAACAAAATCTTTATATTCCCTAATCATCCTAACATGCTCAGATCTATGAAAAAAATGAAAAGATCAAAGCAAATAATTATACCTCCTTTCAGCTTTACTTCAGATCGAAAGGTTGTTATTATGCTTGGTACGGTTTCTTCTTTTCCTTCTTTTATTTTCGGTGGTTTTCTCACTTGTGAAGTCAATTCTTTATTTCTATCTACTTTACACCTTCAATTATTGCATTGGTAATATATTGTTAATCTCCTCCTTCCCATTTCTCGTTGGTTGCTTGTTGTACTAGCTAAATGATGTCACATTCTACTTTAATAATTCTTATCGTAACTTTACAAGATAACCATTATAAAATATTATTTATAAGTTTCCCTTTATGCTAAGTAATCGAATTGTTTAGTAATTCTAATGTTTCGACATCTTCAAAAATCTCGAGATTGTTGGTTTAAAAATCATTAGTTCGATATTTAAATAATATACTAAGATGTCGACAACATAGATCTCGACATGGAATTTAGATATGCATTCTCGACATGGGTTAATAAATCTCGATATCACATATTCATGAGTTAACATAGATTTCGACATTGCAAGTTAAAATCTCGAAATATCAGATATACAATTTCGAGGTATATCTCGACATTATACTCAAGATGTCTAGATGTTACACAATAATTTCGATATTGTACCTATCATTAAAATTTCGACATAATTTCAAGAAATATGTCGACATTATAAACAAAAACCTCGAGGTTATACTAAACTAGTTCTCCACATTTCACACAAGGATTTCGAGATTCACATGATTTACCTAATACCATTACAAACCCTAATATTAATATTTTAAGTCTTGTATTGATTATTCTTTATTATCTACTTTAAGAGTTATCAATAATTTCAAGACCCTTACGTGCCTTTTTGCTCCCCAACTTTATATAATTTATGATTTGTCTAACCTTCCACACTATAGTCCTCAATCAATCGATTCTACTATAGTTCATATAACACATATATTATATTATAAATCATATAATATAAAATCAAGTAGACACATAATAAATTCACATAACCATATAATATACAATAGATTCGCAAATTATAATGTTCATGAAATTTCGGGGTATCACATACCTTATTCGTAAACTTCGTTCCAAGTTTTTCCTCTCCTCTCACTCCCTAATCTTTGTAAAATAATAATGAGATGTTCTCCTCTACGTTCATATCTCAAATTCCATTATTGTTATTTCTTTAATCTTAAAGAGTTTGGTATTTTATCTTTTGCTTTTAAACTTTTGGATTTTTCTTCTCATGATTAACGTGTATTGATTTCTAAGGAATTATAATCCTTACCTAATCCATCACTAACCCAATATTAGTATTTTATTCCTTGTATTAATCATTCTTTATAGTAAAATCTCGACATCACATATTCATGAGTTAACGTAGATTTCGACATTGCAAGTTAAAATCTCGAAATATCATACATACAATTTCGAGGTATATGTCGACATTATACTCACGATGTCGAGATGTTACACAATAATTTCGATATTGTACCTATCATTAAAATTTCGACATAATTTCAAGAAATATGTCGACATTATAAACAGAAACCTCGAGGTTATACTAAACTAGTTCTCCACATTTCACACAAGGATTTCGAGATTCACATGATTTACCTAATACCATTACAAACCCTAATATTAATATTTTAAGTCTTGTATTGATTATTCTTTATTATCTACTTTAAGAGTTATCAATAATTTCAAGACCCTTACGTGCCTTTTTTGCTCCCCAACTTTATATAATTTATGATTTGTCTAACCTTCCACACTATAGTCCTCAATCAATCGATTCTACTATAGTTCATATAACACATATATTATATTATAAATCATATAATATAAAATCAAGTAGACACATAATAAATTCACATAACCATATAATATACAATAGATTCGCAAATTATAATGTTCTGAGAGTGGGAATCGGCTGAAACTGGCAGCCTGAACGATTTTACATATAACTTTCCATATACAATTCGGACGATCTTGGTTCGACTTTTTCTAGATAGCTAACTTGATTAACTATAACAATTTGTTTTAAGGTCAGCCCGATTCAGAGTCCATCGACCTCGAAATATCGCGCGATTTAGATTTAGGGATGTTATCCGAGTGGGAATCGGCTGAAACTGGCAGCCTGAACGATTTTACATATAACTTCCATATACAACTCGGACAATCCTGATTCGACTTTTTCTAGATAGCTAACTTGATTAACTATATAACCTTTGTGTTTTAAGGTCAGTCCGATTCGAAGTCCATCGACCTCGACATTTCGCCCGATTTTGATTTAGGGATGTTGTTCGCTTGGGAATCGGCTGAAACTGGCAGCCTGAACGTTTTTACATATAACTTTCCATATACAACTCGGGCGACCCTGATACCACTTTTCTTAGATATTTAACTTGATTAACTGTAACTTTTGTGTTTTAAGGTCATCCCGATTCAGAGTCCATCGACCTCGAAAGTTTGCCCGATTTAGATTTAGGGATGTTGTCCGAGTGGGAATCGGCTAAAACTGGCAGCCTGAACGGTTTTACATATAACTTTCCATATACAACTCGGATGATCTTGATTCTACATTTTCTAGATAGCTAACTTGATTAACTATAACTTTTGTGTTTTAAGGTCAGTCAGATTCGAAGTCCATCGACCTCGACATTTTGCGCGATTTTGATTTAGGGATTTTGTCCGATTTGGAATCGGCTGAAACTGGCAGCCAGAACGATTTTACATATAACTTTCCATATACAACTCGGACGATCCTAATTCGACTTTTTTCTAGATAGCTAACTTGATTACCTATAACTTTGGTATTTTAAGGTCAGTCCGATTCAAAGTCCATCGACCTCGACATTTCGCCCGATTTTGATTTAGGGATGTTGTCCGGTTGGGAATCGGCTGAAACTGGCAGCCTGAACGATTTTACATATAACTTTCCATATACAACTCGGACGACCCTGATTCTACTTTTCCTAGATAGCTAACTTGATTAACGATAACTTTTGAGTTTTCAGGTCAGCCCGATTGAGAGTCCATCGATCTCGAAATTTCGCCGGATTTAGATTTAGGGATGTTGTCCGAGTGGGAATCGGCTGAAACTGGCAGCCTGAACGATTTTACATATAACTTTCCATATACAACTCGGACGATCTTGATTCGAATTTTTCTAGATAGCTAACTTGATTAACTACAACATTTGTTTTAAGGTCAGCCCGATTCAGAGTCCATCGACCTCGAAATTTCGCCCGATTTAGATTTAGGGATGTTGTCCGAGTGGGAATCGGCTGAAACTGGCAGCCTGAACGATTTTACATAATAACTTTGCATATACAACTCGGACGATCTTGATTCGACATTTTCTAGATAGCTAACTTGATTAACTATAACTTTTGTGTTTTAAGGTCAGTCAGATTCGAAGTCCATCGACCTCGACATTTGGGCGATTTTGATTTAGGGATGTTGTCCGATTTGGAATCGGCTGAAACTGGCAGCCAGAACTGTTAGGATATTTAATAGATTGTGTCAATAGTTTAGGTCTTAGGATTTATTTTTAATTATCCTTTAGCTTAGGCTTAGGACTATAATGTAATTATCTTATATTTAGTGATTGGGCCTTAATATACCTAGAGTTAATGTGGTATATAAGGTTTTACCAACTCACTTTTGAAAGTAATCAAAGATAAAAGGCTTATCCAAATTTTTCACACAATACACACACTCAAAGGTGAGAATACTCCATTTTCATTCCATTAAAGCCTCTTTGATTCCTTGTTTGGTGCAATCGGGACCAACAAGTGGTATCAGAGCAAACGTGGATCGATCTGCATTGATTTGAATCCAGTTCGTTCGATTCCGAGAAAGATCAAAGGTGTTTTTGGGCAAAATATTACTTTCGGCCATTTTGAACTCGGTTTGGGGCTTTGATGCTGCGTTTTTGTGTTTAAAACCTTTCCCCAGATCGACTCTTTACCTAAAATGCTTTAGAACACTTTTAGATCAGTTTTTGGATCAGTTTTAACGAGTTTTGAGCAAGATCGAAGCAAAAGTTTTTCAGAAAAAGTCATTTCGGCCATTCTCTGTTTTTAGTCGATTTAATCTATTTTTGTTGTTTTTAGCTCACAAATCGGTCGATTATGTGTTTAGGAAAGAATTTCTGAAGCTTAGGATCAAGTTTGAGCAATTTTGGCTGAGATTTGAGCAAGAACAAGACGATTTTCTGGCAAAACGCGTGTAAGCAATGGAACAGTGAAAGCTTGTTCTTGCCCGCGAAACTTCTTGCTGAATCGTTCAAGTCCGCGAAAATTTCAAATCCGCGAAATTTTATTCCGAGAATTTTTAAACCGCGAAAATTTCACTTTCACGGCACTTTTCGCAACTGTCTACTTTCAAAATCTGAGAAACTTTCAACTGCGAAATTTGCTTACTCTTCATAATCCGCGAAATTCCATATCCAAGAGAGCTTACTCCGCGAATTTCCTGAGCCGCGAAATTTCTCAGCCGAGAAATTTTTATATATCCGAGAAATTTTTCAAAACCAAGAAAAATTTGCAAATCCGCGAAAATTCGTCTAAGAAAGTTTTCCAAAACCATGACTCTCTCAAATCCGAGAAAATTTCCTAACTGAGAATTTTTTTTTTCTTCCTTGCGAAATTTTATAACTTGCGAAATTTTATAACTTGCGAAGCTTTAAAATTCTCAACTGAGAATCTTCCTCACATGCGAAATTTTTAAAATCCGAGAAATTTTCCACTGAGAATTTTTCTCTTCTTCCGAGAATTTCTCATTAAAACTCACAAGCATCGAAATTTCTCAACACATAATTTTTTTTCTCCTAACGCGTTAAGTCCTTTTCTCGTGTTGAAATCTTCTTGGGTTAAATTTTTCTCAAACTTATTTAAGATTTGATCCTTACACTTTAGTCCTATCACCCTAGACCACTTATGACATAAAATATTATCTCACCTCAAAAATCGTTTTCAAAATTTCTAGAACTTCTCCTAATTTCAAGATATATCTTCTCTTCATACATTATCGACCATCACACACGCTCACTTAGCTCTAAGAAATTCTGTAAACAATTTTTTTTCTCTCTCAAAACTCTACTCGTTAAACTCATATTTCTCATTTCGTTCATTACTAACTCTCTTATCTATTTAAGATCAAAACCACGGACGATTCGACTGCACCAACCATGTCTACCACGAATGACATCTCAACAGTGGGCTCCGACACCAGGCCACCTATGCTGCGACAAGGCGACTACAGCATATGGACAAACCGGTTCCTCACATTCATCAGGAACAAAGGCGCACCACTCTCTCAATACCTACTGGACTCCATCTTCAATGGTCCAGCACAATTCTGGACAATCATCCCTGCACAGCCAAACGCAAACCCTCCCATGGATGAACGCCGCACTCCAAGAGGTCCCATCAATGAGGATGAAGAGGCTCGCGTACAGGCCGACGAGACTGCCAAAGGATACCTCTTCCAGGCTATGGGCAACGAAGTCTACGCTCACATCGTGTGCTGCACAACTGCTAAGGAAATATGGGATGAACTCGTAGAAATTATGGCAGGCACAACTGAGAGTGCTCAGGGGAGGAAATCAACATGTCTCTCACTGTATGAACATTTCCAAGCCTATGAAGGAGAGGAGCTGCGTGACACATATCTCCGTTACTTGAAGGTCATCAATGAACTCAAGAAAGCCAGGATCTCGAGGGACAAATTCGACATCAACAACCGCTTCCTTGGTAGCCTCAAACCACATTGGGGAAATGCAACTGTTATGATGATTCAGAGTAAGGACCTCTCCAACACCTCCATTCATGCTCTCTACGACAGCCTATCTGCCTATGCTCCATACGTGCAACCTCAGTCTAACAACACTCGAGTCGATCCGCTGGCTCTCCTCTCAAACAAGACTACCGAACGATCTTCCATCTCTAAGGCCAAACAGAACAAAGGGAAGCTACCAGCTGTTATATCTGATGCCTCTTCAGGATCCGAAGCGGATACAGAATCGGATGAAGATGTTCGTGATCTACGCAAACAACTGGCAATGCTCACAAAGATGGTCACAAAGAAGATCGGGAAAAAATCTTCATCCCCCTCCAATCGCCAAAGGACCTTTAGCGGCAGCAAAAAGACCACTCCCACAGAAGAATCAAAGCCGATAAAGAAAGAGGAGGACTCAGCACCTCAAAAGTCTGTGAAGTGCTTTCGATGTGGAAAGACAGGCCACTTTGCCAAGGAATGCCACGCCCCACGCGTGAAGGACTCAGGCTACTACGACCGTAAGGCCAGAATGACCCGCAAAATGGAAAGTGGCAAAGTTCTGCTTACTGAAGAAGCTGAATGGGTGAACGACACTTCAGAAGACGAGGAGCCTCAGGATGAAGATTGCTGCATGGCAAGGCTGGTCGAACATGACGAGGACGAGGAGATGGGTCACACCGGTGAAAACACAGCTAAGACTCCTACCAACGCTGAGTCTGAGGTACGAATCTCGCAACTCGATGATGTGTTTAGTCACCGACCCACCATTAAGAACCCCACCGTAGACGCTAAGGTTTATGATGAAGTTAGGCTAAAATTTGAAAACAACTATGCATTACTTAGTTTAAAAATAGAAGAGCTTGCTTGTGCAAACGAACGTCTAATGGCCTCCGAAGCGTTAGTCAAACGTCTGCAAAGCAAGAATAAGCAAAATGAGAATAAGGTGAAGGAAACCACACTGGCCATCAGTTCATGCGAAACATCTCGTCTCCTAACTGCATCCCAATATGAACTACTTACCAAGGAAATAGTTAGGCTGTACCGAAAGGTGAAAGAACTTGAAGAGCAACTTCACCTTAGAAACGAAAACTCACGCATCTTATGCCTATTGAACCAACCAGTGGAAACAGAATTCTACAACGCCCGGGGGGGATTGGACTGTCTAGCAATTGCAATCCAACACCGCTGACAGTTAAAAGATATAACATGTGCAATACTACGTTCCTGCAAACAAGAAATGGTGCTCCCCCGCAGCTTAAGCCATTTGTGAGATCATCCTCCGCTGTCACCTCAGAAGAAACAAGAGAACAGAACATTCATTGGGCAGAAATCGCGTATGACTACACAGAATTGAATAATAGAGATAAGACTAGGATATCCTCACCCTCGGAGGATGTCGAAACCTTACTCCCAAACAAAGAACAGGAAGTTGCGTTCCAAGATGTGCTCTCTCGCACCTACATCCCAAAGAAACTACTACTCAGAGCAGAACTAGAACGACAACTAGAAGTAGAAAGGAAGGCCTTTGCAAATGAGCGAGATGAACTACTAAGCAAAATCTACACACTAGAAAAATTCCCAATACGAACTATCCCTCTACATCGAGTCAAGTACCCGATTCTCAAACATGTAAATGTAAGAGGACGGCGAAAATGACTCATGAAGCTGACATATGTTCTAACACTAACTCTAGTATTCTTATGGATACAGGGAATGTGAGTTCGACGTCTCTGGAAGGCAGTTCGCATCAAATAAAGGAGAACCCACTCTTCGATGACAAGAAGAAAAAACCATCCTATATTCGTCCTTCCTCTCTATGTACTGAATCCCACTGTCCAAAGTTCGTAGACAATTATGTTGTCAAAACTTATCTTTCTTTTACCAAACTTATGTCTATGTGCTGCTGCAATGATTTTGTTCTCCCACGATTTCATGAATATGAAACACATGAACACGCAACCCTCAGACCTCGCAAGCGAACCTTCTCTACGACGTCACTGAATTCTCCCATCTCGCCTAAACCCAAGGTCAAGCGAAAACGCCTCCCGTCGTCAAACGCAAACTCACCTACTACTCGAAAGCCAAAGGCGACCAAAACCGAAGCACGAAAACAACAACCACATTACTCACGCCAATTCATGTATAAGGCGCCATACATGCAAGCACAAGTTAGGAAAATTTGGGTTAGAAAAACCATAATCCCGCCTCATCAAACAAACGATAAAGGGAAAGCTAAATTAGAATCAACACAATCTGATTTAGTAACCACATTTCCCATTAAGCGCATAAAAACTTTACAAATATCACAAGAATGTCCCGTCCGAAAACGGGGACCCAACGTTTGTTGATGATTGCAGGTCTGTCATGTGTGGTATCTAGACTCGGGTTGCTCCACACACATGACGGGGAACAAGGAGCTGTTGAGCAACTTCTCCGAGCGCTATCTCGGAAGGGTCTCCTTTGGAAACAGTCAAATGGCACCAATTCTCGGAACTGGTGATCTCGTCCATGACAAACTGACGATCAAGGGCATCTCTTACGTTGAGGGTTTGAGCTACAATCTCTTCAGCATAGGTCGTTTATGCGACAAAGGATACAAGGTTCTCTTCGAATCTGACATCTGCAGCATTATAGATGCATCGGGACTGCCACTTCTTTCTGGAACGCGCACGTCTCACCTCTACGTACTCAATCTCACGACCTCTCGACCAGTATGCCTTCTCTCTCGGGCTGCACCTAAGTTGAATGATCTATGGCACCGACGGCTTTCACATCTCAATTTCAAGACTATCAACAAACTGCGTCAGAATAAACTCGTCAACGGTCTACCCCAACTAACATATCATAAGGAACACCTCTGCTCTGCTTGTGAATTGGGGAAGATGAAGCGATCGTCTCACATATCCAAGGAAACACCGTCCTCTAAGCTCATCCTCGAGCTCTTACATATGGATCTATGTGGCCCAATGCCTACGGCCACACTCGGAGGAAGACGGTATATTCTTGTGATTGTCGACGATTTTTCACGCTACACAAGGACGAAACTCATTCGTACAAAGGATGAAGTTCCTGATATAATTATCGAGTTTGTTGTTACGTCCCAAACTCTTCATCAACAGAAGGTTCGGATTATCAGAACTGACAACGGAACTGAGTTTAAGAACAAGAAGCTCAGTGATTTCTATGCCACTCAGGGCATCACTCAGCAGTTCTCAGCTGTGAAGACACCGGAACAGAATGGTGTCGTTGAGCGTAAGAACAGGACACTAGTTGAAGCAGCCAGGACTCTCCTCATTCAATCCGGCCTTCTTCACACTCTTTGGGGCGAAGCAATTCAAACGGCCTGTTACACACAGAACCGGGCTTCCATCCACAAGAGATTCAACCGCACTCCATACGAGATGTTGAACAACCGTCGTATACCAGATATATCTTATCTAAGGGTCTTCGGATGCCGATGTTTTGTTGCCAACGATCGCCAACATCTTGGGAAGCTTGATCCAAAAGCACTCGAAGGAATCTTTGTTGGTTATTCACTAAACTCGAAGGCATACAGAGTCTATCTTAAGGAGAAACGATCTGTCATTGAGAGCACAAATGTCACCTTTGACGAAAGCGAAGGCGACCTCATGGCTTCTGCTCATATTAGTCCAGAACCAGGTCTTCTACAGTCGTTGACAAAAGGACAACCTTCAACGGCGGGAACTTCCTCATCTGAGGGCAACTCTAGTGAACTGGACCTCGATCTACTTTTCGAGTACTTCTATCCAGTTCCCAAGACTCCCGCCGCCACCACTGAACCTACCGCTGCACCCACTCCACCTACACCACCAGCTATCGGCAATGACGTCGTCCCTCCAAACTTGGATGCACTCAATCTCAATGAAGACGACATTTTACCCAACCCTGGGAACATTGCTGATCCTGATGCTGAACCCTCTCAATCCACTACGGTTGAGATCTCTTCTTCGGACACCGGACCCCAATCTAATGAGTCTCAAATCGATACAAATGCGGCCAGCTCCTCAAAAACAAATGTACCACTTTGGGCTCGCTCTCACCCTACCGATCAGATTATTGGGGATCCCACATCCGGTGTTTCGACGCGTTCAGCCACGACGAATGAAAGTCTGTTTGCTTGCTATCTCAGTCAAGTCGAACCATCACGAGTAGCTGAAGCTCTCAACGATCCTGATTGGCTGATTGCAATGCAGGAGGAAATAAATCAGTTTGAACGTCTACAAGTTTGGGAACTCGTACCACGACCTCACAACAGATCCATTATCGGCACGAAGTGGATCTTCAAGAACAAAAAGGACAAAGACGGTGTTGTCATCCGCAATAAAGCAAGACTTGTGGCTAAAGGGTACAACCAACAAGAAGGAATCGACTACGATGAAACTTTTGCCCCCGTTGCCAGGATCGAAGCTATAAGAATTTTTCTTACCTTTGCTGCTCACAAGAACTTTAAAGTCTACCAAATGGATGTGAAGACTGCATTTCTGAATGGATTTCTCAAAGAAGAAGTGTGCGTTGATCAACCTGAAGGGTTCTTGAGCGAAGAGTTTCCTCATCACGTTTATCGACTCTACAAGGCTCTCTACGGACTAAAACAAGCTCCCCGAGCTTGGTATGACGTCCTTTCAGATTTCCTCGTTCAGTCATGATTCAAGAAAGGATCTCTGGATACAACCCTCTTCACCAAGCGGAGTGACCCTGACATCATGATTGTACAGATTTATGTCGATGACATCATTTTTGGATCGACTGAACCACAACTGTGTGAAGAGTTCGCAGATTTGATGAAAGAAAAATTCGAAATGAGTATGATGGGCGAGATGAATTTCTTTCTTGGTCTTCAAGTAAAACAACTCCCCGACGGAATCTTCATCAACCAGTCCAAATACATCCATGACATCCTCGAGAAATATGGAATGAAGGATGCTAAGACTGCTGCAACACCTATGTCTCCCTCTGGCCGACCCGACGCGGACCCATCTGGTGCTCCTGTCGACCAAACCGTCTATCGTGGGATAATAGGCTCTCTTCTATACCTCACTGCTAGTCGACCGGATATCGTTCTCTCGACAGGAATCTGCGCTCGTTTTCAGGCTACACAGAAGGAATCTCATCTCACTGCTGTCAAAAGGATTCTCCGCTATCTCAAAGGAACACCCAATCTGGGTTTGTGGTACCACACTCGATCGGACTTCAAGCTGGTTGGATTCTCTGACTCGGATTACGCAGGATGCAAGATGGATAGAAAAAGCACCTCTGGAGCTGCACACTTCTTGGGCGGTAAACTCGTGAGTTGGTCGTCTCGAAAACAAAATTGTGTCTCAACTTCGTCGACGGAGGCAGAATATGTCGCCGCCGCTAGTTGTTGTTCACAGCTTTTGTGGATGAGAACCCAACTACGAGATTTTAGTTTTCATGTTGATAAAATTCCCATTTATTGTGACTCAAAGAGTGCAATTGCGATGACGAGTAATCCAGTACATCACTCGAGGACGAAACACATAGATATTCGTCACCACTTCATCAAAGAACATGTCGAACAAGGGACGATTGAATTGCACTACGTCACAACCGAAGATCAACTGGCCGACATTTTTACAAAACCGTTGGATGTCAAACGATACCAACACCTTGTGACTATGTTGGGCATGTTGAATCTTCCGTTGTGATCAATCGACCCTACATGAATATTGATGAAGTGTACATATTTCCTTTTCCACTTCACTCCAATTTCTATGTGTCTTCTGAATTATATCTTTTGAGGGGGAGTTTTCGATTAAGGGGGAGCGTCTGATTTTTCCATTATTTAAAAAGGAGTTTTTCGATTAAGGGGGAGTTTCTGATTTTGGGTTGAAACTTTAAAGTTTGGACAAACTGAGTCAAAATTGGACCGATTAAAATATTTTGGGTTGAATTTTAAAATTTCTGGTCAAACAGGGTCAAATTGGACCAATTGAACTTCAATTGGACCCAATTTTGACCAAGCCCGCGAAATTCAGCTCAGATGAGATTTTGACCAAGCCCACGAAATTTCGGCCCGTCAACTCAAAATTCGCATGAACAGTCACCAAAACCCTAAAACCCCAAAACCCTTAACGTTTTTTTTCCAATTCTAAAAATCCCAAGAAAATTCAAAAATTTCGCAACCCCTCTTTTCAAAAATTTCGCAACTCCTCAACTCATCGTCGTCGTCCAATCTGCACTCAAAATCCGTTGATCTGCATTCTCCGTCTTCAAAATCAGCATTTCGGTATGAATACACCTCAAATAACCCAAATTTCTGTTCATTTTATCCTATTTTTGCCCCGCATTGATTAAATTCGTTAGGTTAGGATAAATTTTCTCGGCTCCGAATCGAACACATATTAGGTTTTTGATGTTTAAAACCCCCAAATATGCATTGCCCATCCAATTTCGAGTCGATTGAGTCCAGATTATTGCATTTTGGATGAAATTTGAGTAGGTCTAAGGTTAAAATCATTGCGTCGTTTCGCACGATGTCGCACTGTGTTCTTCACCGAGAAATTTCGAAAAAAAAAACCCTCAGAAAAATTGTTTTAAACGTTAAATTTCGCTGCTACAGTGAGAAAAGTTCCGCGAAACTTTTTCCGAGAAACTTCTTACGTTAAAAATTTTGCTGCTACAGTGACTAAGAAACTGCGAAACTTTCACCCGAGAATTTACACGTGTTAAATTTTTTTTCGCTGCTACAGCATGTTAAGTCCCGCGAAAGTTTATCTGAGAAAATCTTTTTCCCTCACGACACAACTTTCTCTGCTACAGTGAGTTTAGCCCCGCGAAATTCTAATACACCTCACTTCATATTACATATTTTTAGCAACTACAGTGAACAAAAATTTTCTCAGTCCACAAAGCCTTTTCCCTCCGCGAAACTTTCATAGAACTTGCGAAAATTTTTCCTTATATGCGAAAATTCATGGATATACTACATGTGAATGTTCTTTGATACATGCGAAAAATTTGAACAACTTGTAAGATTTCCTAACATGCGAAATTTCCCATACTTGCGAAATTTTACTCAAACTGCGAAAATTTCTCACGACATGCCTATGTGATATAACTTGTGAAATTTTCCATACTTGCGAAATTTTACTCTATCATGCGCAAAATTTCTCACGACATGTCTATATGATATAACTTGCGAAATTTTCCCATACTTGCAAAATTTTACTCAATCTGCGAAAATTTCTCACGACATGTCTATGTGATAAAACTTGCCAAAATTTCTCATTACATGCGAAACATTTGGACAACTTGCAAAAATTCTTGACATGCGACAACCTTCCAATACATGCGAAATCTTACTCTATCTGCGAAATTTTCTCGGCATGCCTACATATCATAATCTGCGAAAATTTTCCACTACTTACATGCGAAAATTGTCTTCAATTCAAAATTACTAAGTGCTAAATCATTTTTGCATGCGAAAATTTTTTGAAACAACAGGCGAGACTTCCTAACTTGCGAAAATTTTCCATGTCTATTTGTTTAGCAAATTCTCTCATCTCACATTAATTCCTACTACTCATATTACAATTACTGTCAAGCGCAGGTATGACTGAAAAAGATCAAAGCACAATTGAAGAGCTTGAGGCGGCTGCAATCCAAAGGGACATTGCTCGCATCGAACTCAACACGCGTCTCTATGTCCCACCACCCGAGCAGATCTTCCCACTAAGTCAATGGGCGGCCCTGATTCCCAACAACGACAAGGTGGACCTGCACAGCTTTCGGTGCGATGCCCCCGTAATTGTCGAAATCCTCAAAGGGCACCCACTTCGCCATGCCCTCACATATGGCGAGCCAGAAGCACAGGTGTATCTTCAACAATTCTGGCATACACTGCAACTAGCTGGACCACTCCATCTTGCCAAAACCTTATCCGCCCAAATTGATCAAGAAACCGTGGTCCTCACTCGCAAACTACAACAAGAAGTGCTTCAACTCCCAATCTACTCACCATACGACCCACTACCAACCCATGAACAACTCATCGAGGACATAGACCGGCTGGGCTATCAACCAGAAACCAAGAAGAAGAAGGGCCCACTTGTCCTCAGTGAAGTCACCACCGGCAACCTACCTCAACCCTGGCGCACACTGTACTTGCTGGTGAACAAATGCATGTCAGGGAAGCATGCTGGTCAGGACCGGGGAAACTCTCAAATCCTCACCATCCTCACCGGCATCGCTCACAACCGCAAGTACAACTACGCCGACATCATCTGGATGGATCTTGTCTCAATGATCCAACGTCGCGACCGGGAAGTTGCCAAGGGAGTCACAAACCGCTTCGTCCCTTACATGCGGTGGCTCCCAGCTCTCATCAGACATTTCCGGTTGCACTCCACCAACATTCGCATCCGACCGGCAGCGGAACACTTCCTCATCCCCACGGTCGAGAAGTTCGCGAAGAAAAACACCCCGGCGAAGGACCGACATGCCATGATAATTCCGGACGAAGTTCTCGCCTACGCAGACCAGACAAATCCACACGTCCAGGAATATCGCGCCTCAACCGCCTCATTCCGAGAAAGCCCCAGACCCCTATCTACTGTCCCTATGGCTCAGATCAACCACACTGCTCCCAACCCCGGGACTAGCCAAACCCCCACCACCACCTCCAAAAAGTCATCGAGTCGCGCCACATCCTCTTCCACCCGCGCTCCGAAAAAACGGTCGCGAGAGGATGACGTAAGCCGCCCCACGGAGCGTCGATCGAAACTAAAGCACGATCGACCTCCTCAGCCACAGATAAGCCGAGCCGAACCAATAGGTACAGGAGGTGATGTGTTCACCTCCCGAGTAGAAGTCGTGGCATCTGGCTCAACCACGCAAACGACCCCACCAACCCACTTATCTTCCTCTCTACAGGAAGATATTTCATTCCACGAGGAGCCACGTATACCATCGACATCCCACTTGGAGATAGTCGATGTTGAAACAAGCAGTCCCTCGCCTCAGACTGCATCCGCTTCATGCACATCGAGTATAGTGCCCTCACTCCCCATAGATTCATCCATTTCTAGGACTCTGTCAGAACGCTCGGTGATGTCTCTGTGACTGAGAGCGGAAGACCTAGCACGGCCAACATCACAACAACCGTGACCTAGGCCATCATTCGATTGAGTCCGTCTCATCGATGATGCCAACGGGAAGTCTAAGTGACCCCGTCTTTTCCAGTCCTGTGCAAACGGGCAGCCGATCGGCAATCTTCTCCGATTCGGTGTCAGTTGGCATTCTCCGTGAATCCAACTTGTTAACCTTACCCACTTTCGTCACCGAGACCGCGCTAGAGACCCGTCTTCAAGAGTTTGCAAAGACTCTTGAGGCGTCGATTCTCGATAAAGTTTACGCGCGTCTCGATGCGTCCACCGTCGACAAAGGGAAAGGTGTGGCCCCGAAGACGCCACCACCGACTCAGAATGTGGATGCTGAAGCCATTCTCTCTGCCATTTCCGCGAAGGAGCTATTCTACCTTCTACGAGCAAGATTCGAGTCGATGACGGAACTCGACGAGGAGGAACAGCAGATGAAGAGAATGATGACTCAACCCATGACTTGCCGCGCTCAAGGCGAGTCCAGCGGGATCAGGCGCGACGATCAAGACGATGATCAAGATCGCCGCGAGGGGGAGAATAGGCAGCTAGGCCAACAATCCCAAGGACTCATGCACTCGACGCCGTCCTCCTCCTCCGGGCCTGAAACAACGCCCGTAACAGAAACCTCACACCCCACTAGCCAAAAAACCCACCTTATCTACCCTGAGTCACTAGCCAAATCACCCTCACCACCACCCACTACCGTCTCCAAAACTCTAATCGTCACATCGTCGTTAGAGACCACCCCCACGCCGTCTCCACCCACAGTCTCCGAACCTCTAACTATCACATCGATGTTAGAGGCCACCACCACACCTACACCACCCGACACCCAAATCATCCTTGCCAAAACCATCACCACAACTGAACCACCAGAGTCTCCACCACAACCATCCCCACAATCCACAAACTCTTCTGACGCAACACCCTCGCCACCACACAGCGACACTCCTCTCAACACCGATTCCAACATAGCTCTCGAGGACGTCTACTGCGCACAGAACGAGATCGAAGCCTACATCTTCAATGATGAATGGATGTACACACCCGCCGATGCAGTAGCAGCCAGGAAGCTGGTGGAAAACGCTCGACGTCTGCTAATGGAAGCCTCACTAACGCTGATCAACACTGCAGACAACGAGGACGGAGAGGAGTACAACGCTGAACCTGCCGAGCTCGAGAACATCCTACAATTCCAAACGCAGCAAACTGAGGCCCCTGCTGCTCAAACGGATGTACCCACGGTGGATATACAAAAAGATCACCGCGCCGTTTCAAGAAGAGATCAGGAAGAGGATCTGGCGACGCAAGGAGCAGATCATCACAACCTTCGACGAATATGAGCTGATGAACATCCAAAATTGGAGCGAGAGAAAGAAGCAGCTCTATCGATGGAGCCTTCTCTGCCACAAATGCACAAAATGGACGTTATCCGATGAGGAAAACATAGCTCAGGAAATGAATCGGGCCCCCATCTGCAAAGTTACTGATCTCCGCCAAGAGTCCAAAGGACCTGTCCATTACCCAGTATTCACAGTAATGAGGCAGGATGAGAGCTACTGTGAAGTCAGTGAGGCGGACTTCAAGTTTCTGCGCCTGGGCGACCTGTACAGCATGCTGGAATCCATGAAGCAGTTCAGACTCGTCCTCAGAAGCTCTGGACATCTCGTACGTGCTGAACCGGTCACCATGGGATATGTGGCTCTCAAACACCACATGCTCCGACAGGTCAGATTCTTCGCCGCCCACGATCTGCAGATGGCGGTGGAGCACAACCTGAAGAAGGTGAATCTGACTCGCCCATCTTTCAAGAACGCGGACGACTACCGAGAAGGCGATGTGATCGACGGAGACGATCCGGCGGTCGCCTACTCGAACTATAAGGGAAAGATGAGGATGCTGCGCTGCTCCGAAGTGGCAAAGTTCTCGGATGGAACGCTCACCATCATCCAAGACAAACTCATGAAGATTTGCCGCATACTTTCAGAAGAAGATCCTCTCTGCCGATCCAAGTTCGCGAAGCTCATTGACGCTATAGCTAATCGAATGGTACTTCGAAGGAATCTCCGCGCCTTCGAGTTCAAGCTAGGGCTTCGGGAAACACTCACACGCTAATCCACCACCGTTACGCTCAAGATCCAAGACTCCCAACAATTGACACAAAGGGGGAGATTGTTAGGATATTTAATAGATTGTGTCAATAGTTTAGGTCTTAGGATTTATTTTGTAATTATCCTTTAGATTAGGCTTAGGACTATAATGTAATTATCTTATATTTAGTGATTGGGCCTTAATATACCTAGGGTTAATGTGGTATATAAGGTTTTACCAACTCACTTTTGAAAGTAATCAAAGATAAAAGGCTTATCCAAATTTTTCACCCAATACACACACTCAAAGGTGAGAATACTCCCTTTTCATTCCATTAAAGCCTCTTTGATTCCTTGTGGTGCAATCAGGAACAACAAGAACGATTTTACATATAACTTTCCATATGCAACTCGGACGATCCTGATTCGACTTTCGCTAGATAGCTAACTCGATTACCTATAACTTTGGTATTTTAAGGTCAGTCCGATTCAAAGTCAATCGACCTCGACATTTCGCCCGATTTTGATTTAGGGATGTTGTTCGGTTGGGAATCGGCTAAAACTGGCAGCCTGAACGATTTTACATATAACTTTCCATATACAACTCGACCCTGATTCCACTTTTCCGTGACAGCTAACTTGATTGGCTATAACTTTTGTGTTTTAAGGTCAGCCCTATTCAGAGTCCATCGACCTCAAAATTACGCCCGATTTAGATTTAGGGATGTTGTCCGAGTAGCAATCGGCTGAAAGTGGCGGCCTGAACGATTTTACATATAACTTTCCATACAACTCGGACGATCCTGATTCGACTTTTTCTAGGTTGCTAACTTGATTAACTATAACTTTTGTGTTTTAAGGTCAGCCCGATTCGAAGTCCATCGACCTCGAAATTTCGCCCGATTTTGGTTTAGGGAGGTTGTCCGAGTGGGAATCGGCTGATACTGGCAGCCTGAACGATTTTACATATAACTTTCCATATACAACTCGGACGATCTTGATTCGACTTTTTCTAGATAGCTAACTTGATTAACTATAACATTTTGTTTTAAGGTCAGCCCGATTCAGAGTCCATCGACCTCGAAATTTTGCCCGATTTAGATTTAGGGATGTTGTCTGAGTGGGAATCGGCTGAAACTGGCAGACTGAACGATTTTACATGTAACTTCCATATTTAACTCGGACAATCCTGATTCGACTTTTTCTAGATAGCTAACTTGATTAACTATATAACCTTTGTGTCTTAAGGTCAGTCCGATTCGAAGTTCATCGACCTCGACATTTCGCCCGATTTTGATTTAGGGATGTTGTCCGATTGGGAATAGGCTGAAACTGGCAGCCTGAACGTTTTTACATATAACTTTCCATATACAACTCGGACGACCCTGATACCACTTTTCTTAGATATTTAACTTGATTAACTGTAACTTTTGTGTTTTAAGGTCATCCTGATTCAGAGTCCATCGACCTCGAAATTTCGCCCGATTTAGATCTAGGGATGTTGTCCGAGTGGGAATCGGCTGAAACTGGCAGCAAAACTTTCGAGTTCGATGGACTTCGAATAAGGCAGACCTTAAGACACAAAAGTTTAGACAATCAAGTTAGCTATCCAGAAAAAAGTCGAATCAGGGTCGTCCGAGTTGTATATGGAAGGTTATATGTGAAATCGTTCAGGCTGCCAGTTTCAGCCAATACCCACTCGAACAACATCCCTAAATCAAAATCGAGCAAAACTTTCGAGGTCGATGAACTTCGAATACGGCAGACCTTAAGACACAAAAGTTTAGACAATTAAGTTAGCTATCTAAAAAAAGTCGAATCAGGGTCGTCCGAGTTGTATATGGAAGGTTATATGTGAAATCGTTCAGGCTGCCAGTTTCAGCCGATACCCACTCTAACAACATCCCTAAATCAAAATTGTAGGACCCCGGTCCCTGCAAGTTAGGTCGGCCAATAAAATTTCGTATATGATCTAAGTGATTGTGTGACTATTTGCATACATGATATATGCTTACGTGATCTTACGATTTTCGTTCTTACGTGCTACGTGAAATTCGTGCAAATACGTGACAATAATATGTGCCCACGATGACCCGAATTCATGAGAGGGATTTTCGAAAATAATAAGAAAAAGGAAGATGCACTTGATAAATGGGCTAAGACCTCTTATGGACTAAGAATTTATTATTAGTGGGCTAGAACTCAATTTAGGCCCAAAGCCAAGCAAGTTGGGAGACAAATTCCCTAATTCAAGGAAACCCACGCCTTATCCACCATAAACTAAGAAATATCTAACCAAGAAAATAATTGAAACTTCCTAAACACACCCAAGAAACCCACGAAAGAAGAAGCAACGAAGAAGTCGAAGCAAGGCACAAAGCAACACCCTCAAAACCGCTTGGGAATTCGAAGTTAGTAAGTTAAACACCCTCCTTAAGCTATTAATTCTTTATCTTGGAAGTAGTTAAGAGCATTAAAAGGCGTTAAATGCAAGTGGTTGGAGAAAACCACGAGAAACCCTAAAATGCCGAGCTTGGGTTAGTTCTAAGGATTTTCGTGTGGGCAAATATGGAGTTGGATAGTTTGTTAGGTGATCTAGAACTTAGAATGATAGGAAGAACAAGCCATGAAACTAATTTCGCAGGATGAAGGATGAAGCAGATGATAAATGTCGAGATGCTAGTAAATGTCGAAATAATAGATAAAAATGTCGACTTATCATGAATTGAGGTGTTTAGGTAAATGTCGAACTAAATGTCGACATTAAGGTCGAGCTCAATGTCGAATTGGATAAAATGTCGAGATGATAAGGTAGAATGTCGGAACTTTATTAGGAGAAATGTCGAGTTCAAAGAAATCGGTACAAATGTCGAACTAGAGGAAAATGTCGAGAGCAACGAAAAATGTCGAGAGCCGAGGTAAAAATGTCGAAACCGTGTTAGAGAAGATGCCGAGATCTTTACATGTCATATATCGACATTTAGATATAAGAAATGTCGAGATCCACCTATAAGAGATGTCGAGGCACAATGTCGAATGATAGCTAAAATGCCGAGCTTCACAAAATGTCGAGACCCAAGACAAAAATGTCGACATGTTGAATAAGATGTCGACTTAGCATGTCGATATTTTACACTATAAATGTCGAGACCTTCACATAAGTATATCGAGATTTAAGGTTAATGATGTGTCGAATGATAGGATGCCGAATAAAATGTCGAGAAGCTATGGCAAAATGTCGAGACCTCTAATTGAAATATATGTCGAATTCTTAAATCATTTAAAAGTCGTGTCCTTTCACCTAGGCGAAATGTCGAGTGGAAATTGGGCATGAAATGTCGAAATACATGATTGAAATTTATGTCGACATCTTATGTACTAAAATGACGAGGTAAATGTCGAAACCCTAAAAATGCCGAAGTGTTAAGAAAAGATGTCGAGATATCCCAAAAGTAAAATGTCGAAACGTTAAACAGGGAATGTCGAACTGTTAGGATAAATGTCGAACGATAGATATAATGTCGAGCCAAATGTCGATATTAAATTCAGGATCAAAATGTCGATATCTTTAAACAATTCGAAATGTCGAAGTTAAGAAAATACCGAAATCTTCACATACAATATTAAGTAAAATATTTCAACACATTTCAAGTACATAGATAACTAATATTTTAGAAAATGCACTGACATAATAATTTTATGATTAAGGTCGAAAATTAGGAATTTCGCCGAACCAGTAACGGTTATTCTACGGACTCCAGGTAAGTAGAAATTCAACTACGACACGTAATTTGCCTGCGTCCAATTATGTGAATTACATGCTCGTGTATCTTCTATGAAATGCGTACGTATGAGAGGATTGAATTCTATGCATGATAGTATGATTTGCATATGTATATGTGCATAACATGAGCATTTGCACGCATGAGTATGGAGTAAGGAGCGAGGCATGAGTGTGCATAAGATCGTCTGTGTGCGATGTATATTCGCCGATATTGGCGTTTGTGTCGACTCGAATGAAGAGTCACGGCTTCCCTTATGCAGCCTTTAAGGCCTGAATAAGAGGCTGGGTACATACCCCGTACGATAAGGCCTGAATAAGAGGCTGGGTACATACCCCGTACGATAAGGCCTGAGTAAGAGGCTGGGTACATACCCCGTACGATAAGGCCTGAATAAGAGGCTGGGTAAATACCCCGTACAATAAGACGTAATAAGAGGCTGGGGAAACGAAAGCCGAGGGCCCGTCAGAAATAAGAGTATAAGAAATAAGAGTATAAGAAAAAGAGTAAGAGCGAAAGAAAAGAGTACGATTAAGAGAAAAAGAGTACGAGCGTTAGAAAACGACGACGTGGATTGTCGTCCGCTAGGACACGTGCATTCATGCATAACTTCTGCTTACTGAGCCTCGGTGGCTCATTATTTGTGTTACGTGTTGTAGGTACTGACGATCACGGTACGTGATCTGACTTTTACGCGAGGCCGATCTTTTGACGCAGTCCGACCGCTTTTGAGGTGGGAGTGTGTGTATGGATGACGACCTGTGAAGGCCGGGCGTATAGGGAGCTTTCGGCTGCACACACACACGTACACTTGTATTTTGTAGACAAGGGCATGATGATGTCGAATGATGTATAACATTCTTTTGGCATGTATAAAAAAAAAAAAAAAAAAAAATTTCTGCATGCATTTTTAAAATGAAAAATTTTATTCGCATTTTTACGTATTCGCACGATCACCAAAGCATTTACACTTAGAATTAGAACGGAATACGAGAGCGGGACGACGGGTCCTGACAGAGTGGTATCAGAGCTTCGGTCACAGGTCCTGCAGACTGTCCATACACACACACTCAAAAGCGCGGAAACGGCCTTGCTTGTAAGTACGATGCGATGTGAATTTATTGTATGGTTTGATTTATTGGCCTTAGGAATTATCAGGATAGGTTGAGAAAATGGTAAGACTTAGAGGAGAAGGAAGCAGGGAATCTGATCAGGGTAGGGACACTAATAACCCCCCTGACAGTCGGGATGCTACCATACTGCAGCTGACTGAACTGGTCCGGCAACAATCGGCCCAGATTCAGCAGCTGATCCAGCAAAATGCTGGTGGGCAACCAGCCAACTTACCTCCCCCACCGGAACGAATTGAGATGATCGGGGAGAGGTTCAGAAAGCTCAATCCTCCACTGTTCGAGGATGCTGCAGACCCTACCTCCGCTGAAGACTGGCTAAGGACGCTGGAGAACATGTTCCAGCATAGCCGCACACCCGAAGCGGAAAAGGTCATGTGCGCTGCCTACCTGCTAAGGGGGAGCGCCGGACACTGGTGGGACACCGTCTCAGCCATCGAAAATCCACTAACGATGAGTTGGGATCGGTTTAAGGAGATTTTCCGAGGAAAGTACTACACCGCCCCGGTCAGAGCCCAAAGGATGAACGAATTCATCAACCTCCGCCAAGGATCCATGACAGTGGCGGAGTACATCAGGAAGTTCGAGCAGCTTTCAAGGTTCGCTGCTCATATGGTCAGCACAGACGCGCTCAAGGTCGAGCGGTTCATAGAAGGACTGAAACCTGAGTTATATCGGGATGTAAGTATGGCGGGTGTGCAAGGGGCCACGTATGCACAAGTGGCTGAGAGAGCGCTCGTGGCGGAGCAGGCCGAGTCTAGAATAGCTCGCGCCCAGGAAGCTAAGCGTAAATTCGCACAAGGGCCGCAGGGAAGCGGGAGTAATCCGAAACGGCAACTCGTGGCCCAGGAAGGGAAACAGGGGCCTCAATATCGACCTGGACCACCCCCACAGTTCAAGCCCAATCAGGGTAGGCCCCAGCTGGATCTACCCGTATGCCCGAAATGCGCACGGAGACACTCGGGAGTCTGCAACTCCCAGAACGCCGTTTGCTACAAGTGTGGCAAGACGGGCCATTATTCGAGGGCATGTCCGGAAGATGGATCCGGAAGCCAAGCTAGGAACCCAGTAGAACCTCCAAGGGTACCGGCCAGGGTCTACACCATAACCTCCGAAGAAGCAGAAAATAACCCGGCCGTGGTGACAGGTACCCTCCTCGTTTACCAGACCCCCACATGCATACTAGTCGACTCAGGGGCGACCCATTCATTCGCGTCTACTAAGTATGTCGCGAGGGTAGGAGTCACGCCTCACCGAGCTGAGTGCGAATTTAGGGTAACAGTTCCGAACGGGAATTCCACCCAAACCAATCAGGTTTTACGGGATTGTCCAATAGTAATCGGGGACAAAGAACTGCCCACAGACCTCCTAATAATTCCCATGAATGATTATGAGGTAATCCTTGGAATGGATTGGCTGTCAAAGTACGGAGCTGTCATAGACTGCCACCGCAAGATAGTCACCCTCAACGTAGGCGGAGATGAACCCCTTAAGTTCGTAGGAACTAGTAAAGGGACCATGATCTCTAGAATATCAGCGTTGAAAGCTCAGCGACTGATCAAATCGGGGTGCGAAGCCTATCTGGTATTCGCTATCAAGTCGGAAGAGAACGCCTCCCCGAAACTCGAGGAAGTACCAATAGTTAAGGACTTCCCCGACGTATTTCCCGAAGAGTTACCGGGACTACCGCCCGAACGGGAAATAGAGTTCGTTATAGATCTGGTACCTGGAGCGGCACCAGTATCTAAGACGCCCTATCGGCTAGCACCGACGGAGATGAAGGAATTAAAGGATCAACTCGACGAACTCATGCAGAAGGAGTTCATACAGCCGAGTTTCTCTCCTTGGGGAGCGCCGGTGCTATTCGTGAAAAAGAAAGATGGATCCATGAGACTGTGCATAGACTACAGGGAGTTGAACAAGTTGACGATCAAGAACAAGTACCCACTCCCTAGGATAGACGATCTATTCGATCAACTGCAAGGTACAACGGTCTTCTCCAAGATCGACTTAAGATCGGGCTATCACCAACTAAGGATCCGGAAAGAAGACGTCCCGAAGACGGCCTTTAGTACCCGTTATGGCCACTACGAATTTCTGGTGATGCCATTCGGGTTGACTAATGCGCCCGCAGCCTTTATGGATTTAATGAACCGGGTGTTCAAGCCATACTTAGATAGGTCTGTCATCGTCTTCATAGATGACATCCTAGTCTACTCGAAAACGAAGGAGGAGCACGAAGAACACCTGAGGGAAGTTCTAGGAATACTACGGGAGAAACAACTATACGCCAAGTTCAAGAAGTGCGAATTTTGGCTCGACCAAGTCGCCTTCTTAGGGCACATAGTATCAGGAGAAGGAATCTCAGTGGACCCGAAGAAGATAGAAGCTATTAGCAATTGGCCCAGGCCGACGAACGTGACGGAAATACGAAGCTTCCTCGGTCTGGCAGGATACTATAGGAAGTTCATAAAGGACTTCTCGAAGATAGCATCGACACTGACGAGGCTGACCAAGAAGAATACGCCTTTTCAGTGGACCGTAGAATGTGAACGGAGCTTCCAAGAGCTGAAGGAAAGGCTTACGACGGCCCCAGTTCTCACAATCCCATCGGGAGCAGGAGGGTTTCCCGTTTATAGCGATGCGTCGAAGAACGGGTTGGGGTGTGTGCTAATGCAGAATGGGAATGTGGTAGCATACGCCTCTCGTCAACTAAAGGAGTACGAGAAGAATTACCCGACGCACGACCTAGAACTGGCGGCAGTGGTCTTTGCTCTCAAGATCTGGAGGCATTACCTCTATGGAGAACGGTGTGAGATATACACCGACCACAAGAGCCTCAAGTACTTCTTTACACAAAAGGAGTTAAATATGAGGCAGAGGAGGTGGTTAGAGTTAGTTAAGGATTACGACTGTGTAATCAACTACCACCCAGGCAAGGCGAACATAGTAGCCGATGCCTTAAGCCGAAAAGCAGTTAGTGCAGAACTGCAACTGCTAGAGGTAGAAATTGTAAGGTTAGGCGAAGTCGAGGCGCAGCTAGCGGCCTTAACGTTGCAACCGACACTGCTGGAGCAGATCAAGACAGCGCAAGGAGCAGACGAGTTGTATGCGAAGACCAAGGAGGCACTACCGGGACAACCGACTGGAGACCTTATGATACGGGGAGACGAACGATTATACTTCAAGAACCGGTTGTACGTGCCAGACGACGCCGAACTACGACGGCTAATAATGACAGAAGCACATACTACGGCGTACTCGGTACATCCAGGAGCAACGAAGATGTACCGAGATCTCAAGGAAAACTACTGGTGGCCAGGCATGAAAAAGGACATCGCGACCTTCGTGAGTCAATGCCTGACATGCCAGCAGATTAAGGCCGAGCATCAAAGGCCGGCGGGAACCCTACAACCGTTATCCATTCCAGAATGGAAATGGGATAACATTACAATGGATTTCGTAGTAGGGCTGCCGAGGAACACGAAGGGGCACGATGCGATTTGGGTGATTGTCGACAGACTCACTAAGTCCGCCCACTTCCTACCTATTAGCACGACATTTTCCATGGAACGGTACGCGGAGCTCTATATTCAAGAAATAGTGCGACTGCACGGCGTTCCATCCTCAATAGTCTCGGATCGCGACTCCAGATTTCTATCGAAATTCTGGACGAGTTTGCAAAAGGCAATGGGAACGAAGCTATCTTTTAGTACCGCCTACCATCCACAAACGGACGGTCAATCCGAGCGAACTATTCAGACGCTGGAGGATATGCTCCGAGCGTGCGTACTCGATTTCAAAGGAAATTGGAGTAGGTACCTTCCACTAATCGAGTTCTCCTATAATAATAGCTACCACGTCACCATTGGGATGGCACCGTACGAAGCGCTATACGGGCGTAGGTGCAGATCCCCAGTACATTGGGACGAGGTTGGTGAAAGAGCAATGTTAGGTCCTGACATCGTACGAGAAATGACGGAAGCCATTACCACCATACGGGAAAGAATGCAAATAGCACAAAGTCGACAGAAAAGCTACGCCGACCGAAGACGCCGACCGTTGGAATTTGAGGAAGGCGATATGGTGTTTGTTAAGGTATCGCCGATGAAGGGCGTAAAGAGGTTCGGGAAGAAAGGAAAGCTAAGCCCTAGATATATCGGTCCATTTAGGATACTGAAGAGGGTTGGCGAGGTGGCATACCAATTAGAACTGCCAGCCTCGTTATCGCAAGTGCATGACGTGTTCCACGTCTCGACACTGCGAAAATACATAGCCGACCCGAACCACGTTCTAGGAAACGAATCTCTACATCAACAATTGAAACCGGATCTAAGCTACGAAGAGACCCCGGTGGAGATATTGATGTACGAGACCAAAAGACTTAGGAACAAAGACATTCCTTTAGTAAAAGTGTTGTGGCGGAATCAATCCACGGAAGAAGCCACATGGGAACGGGAGGACGAAATGCGAATTCGTTACCCTGAGCTGTTTCACACGGGCTGATTTCGGGGGCGAAATCCTCCTTAAGGGGGGGAGGATGTAGGACCCCGGTCCCTGCAAGTTAGGTCGGCCAATAAAATTTCGTATATGATCTAAGTGATTGTGTGACTATTTGCATACATGATATATGCTTACGTGATCTTACGATTTTCGTTCTTACGTGCTACGTGAAATTCGTGCAAATACGTGACAATAATATGTGCCCACGATGACCCGAATTCATGAGAGGGATTTTCGAAAATAATAAGAAAAAGGAAGATGCACTTGATAAATGGGCTAAGACCTCTTATGGACTAAGAATTTATTATTAGTGGGCTAGAACTCAATTTAGGCCCAAAGCCAAGCAAGTTGGGAGACAAATTCCCTAATTCAAGGAAACCCACGCCTTATCCACCATAAACTAAGAAATATCTAACCAAGAAAATAATTGAAACTTCCTAAACACACCCAAGAAACCCACGAAAGAAGAAGCAACGAAGAAGTCGAAGCAAGGCACAAAGCAACACCCTCAAAACCGCTTGGGAATTCGAAGTTAGTAAGTTAAACACCCTCCTTAAGCTATTAATTCTTTATCTTGGAAGTAGTTAAGAGCATTAAAAGGCGTTAAATGCAAGTGGTTGGAGAAAACCACGAGAAACCCTAAAATGCCGAGCTTGGGTTAGTTCTAAGGATTTTCGTGTGGGCAAATATGGAGTTGGATAGTTTGTTAGGTGATCTAGAACTTAGAATGATAGGAAGAACAAGCCATGAAACTAATTTCGCGGGATGAAGGATGAAGCAGATGATAAATGTCGAGATGCTAGTAAATGTCGAAATAATAGATAAAAATGTCGACTTATCATGAATTGAGGTGTTTAGGTAAATGTCGAACTAAATGTCGACATTAAGGTCGAGCTCAATGTCGAATTGGATAAAATGTCGAGATGATAAGGTAGAATGTCGGAACTTTATTAGGAGAAATGTCGAGTTCAAAGAAATCGGTACAAATGTCGAACTAGAGGAAAATGTCGAGAGCAACGAAAAATGTCGAGAGCCGAGGTAAAAATGTCGAAACCGTGTTAGAGAAGATGCCGAGATCTTTACATGTCATATATCGACATTTAGATATAAGAAATGTCGAGATCCACCTATAAGAGATGTCGAGGCACAATGTCGAATGATAGCTAAAATGCCGAGCTTCACAAAATGTCGAGACCCAAGACAAAAATGTCGACATGTTGAATAAGATGTCGACTTAGCATGTCGATATTTTACACTATAAATGTCGAGACCTTCACATAAGTATATCGAGATTTAAGGTTAATGATGTGTCGAATGATAGGATGCCGAATAAAATGTCGAGAAGCTATGGCAAAATGTCGAGACCTCTAATTGAAATATATGTCGAATTCTTAAATCATTTAAAAGTCGTGTCCTTTCACCTAGGCGAAATGTCGAGTGGAAATTGGGCATGAAATGTCGAAATACATGATTGAAATTTATGTCGACATCTTATGTACTAAAATGACGAGGTAAATGTCGAAACCCTAAAAATGCCGAAGTGTTAAGAAAAGATGTCGAGATATCCCAAAAGTAAAATGTCGAAACGTTAAACAGGGAATGTCGAACTGTTAGGATAAATGTCGAACGATAGATATAATGTCGAGCCAAATGTCGATATTAAATTCAGGATCAAAATGTCGATATCTTTAAACAATTCGAAATGTCGAAGTTAAGAAAATACCGAAATCTTCACATACAATATTAAGTAAAATATTTCAACACATTTCAAGTACATAGATAACTAATATTTTAGAAAATGCACTGACATAATAATTTTATGATTAAGGTCGAAAATTAGGAATTTCGCCGAACCAGTAACGGTTATTCTACGGACTCCAGGTAAGTAGAAATTCAACTACGACACGTAATTTGCCTGCGTCCAATTATGTGAATTACATGCTCGTGTATCTTCTATGAAATGCGTACGTATGAGAGGATTGAATTCTATGCATGATAGTATGATTTGCATATGTATATGTGCATAACATGAGCATTTGCACGCATGAGTATGGAGTAAGGAGCGAGGCATGAGTGTGCATAAGATCGTCTGTGTGCGATGTATATTCGCCGATATTGGCGTTTGTGTCGACTCGAATGAAGAGTCACGGCTTCCCTTATGCAGCCTTTAAGGCCTGAATAAGAGGCTGGGTACATACCCCGTACGATAAGGCCTGAATAAGAGGCTGGGTACATACCCCGTACGATAAGGCCTGAGTAAGAGGCTGGGTACATACCCCGTACGATAAGGCCTGAATAAGAGGCTGGGTAAATACCTCGTACAATAAGACGTAATAAGAGGCTGGGGAAACGAAAGCCGAGGGCCCGTCAGAAATAAGAGTATAAGAAATAAGAGTATAAGAAAAAGAGTAAGAGCGAAAGAAAAGAGTACGATTAAGAGAAAAAGAGTACGAGCGTTAGAAAACGACGACGTGGATTGTCGTCCGCTAGGACACGTGCATTCATGCATAACTTCTGCTTACTGAGCCTCGGTGGCTCATTATTTGTGTTACGTGTTGTAGGTACTGACGATCACGGTACGTGATCTGACTTTTACGCGAGGCCGATCTTTTGACGCAGTCCGACCGCTTTTGAGGTGGGAGTGTGTGTATGGATGACGACCTGTGAAGGCCGGGCGTATAGGGAGCTTTCGGCTGCACACACACACGTACACTTGTATTTTGTAGACAAGGGCATGATGATGTCGAATGATGTATAACATTCTTTTGGCATGTATAAAAAAAAAAAAAAAAAAAAAATTTCTGCATGCATTTTTAAAATGAAAAATTTTATTCGCATTTTTACGTATTCGCACGATCACCAAAGCATTTACACTTAGAATTAGAACGGAATACGAGAGCGGGACGACGGGTCCTGACAAAAATCGGGCGAACTGTCGAGGTCGATGGACTTCGAACCGACTGACCTTAAGACACAAAAGTTATAGTTAATCAAGTTAGCTATCTATAAAATGTTGAATCAGGATCGTCCGAATTGTATATGGAAAGTTATATGTAAAATCATTCAGGCTGCCAGTTTCAGCCGATTCGCACTCGTACAACATCCCTAAATCAAAATCGGGCAAAATTTCGAGGTCGATGAACTTCGAATAGGGCTGACCTTAAAACACAAACGTTATATTTAATCAAGTTAGCTATCTAGGAAAGTCGAATCAGGTCGTCCGAGCTGTATATGGAAAGTTATATGTAAAATCGTTCAGGCTGCCAGTTTCAGCGATTCCCACTCGGACAACATCCCTAAATCAAAATCGGGCGACATTTCGAGGTCGATGGACTTCGAATCGAGCAGACATTAAGACACGAAAGTTTAGACAATCAAGTTAGCTATCTAGGAAAAGTCAAATCAGGGTCGTCCGAGTTGTATATGGAAAGTTATATGTGAAATCGTTCAGGCTTCTAGTTTTAGCCGATACCCACTCGGACAACATCCCTAAATCAAAATCGGGCGAAATTTCGAGGTCGATGGACTTCGAATCGGGCTGAACTTGAAACACAAACGTTATAGTTAATCAAGTTAGTTATCTAGGAAAAGTCGAATCAGGGTCGTCTTAGTTGTATATGGAAAGTCATATGTAAAATCGTTCAGGCTGCCAGTTTCAGCCGATTCCAACTCGGACAACATCCCTAAATCAAAATCGGGCAAAATTTCGAGGTCGATGAACTTCGAATCGGGCTGACCTTAAAATACAAACATTTTAGTTAATCAAGTTAGCTATCTAGGAAAAGTCGAATCAGGGTCGTCCGAGTTGTATATGGAAAGTTATATGTAAAATCGTTCAGGCTGCCAGTTTCAGCCGATTCCCACTCGGACAACATCCCTAAATCAAAATCGGGCGACATTTCGAGGTCGATGGACTTCGAATCGAGCAGACCTTAAGACTCAAAAGATTAGACAATCAAGTTAGCTATCTAGAAAAAGTCAAATCAGGGTAGTCCGAGTTGTATATGGAATGTTATATGTGAAATCGTTCAGGCTGCCAGTTTCAGCCAATACCCACTCGGACAACATTCCTAAATCTAAATGGGGAAAATTTCGAGGTCGATGGACTCATAATCGGGCTGACCTTAAAACTGAAACGTTATAGTTAATCAAGTTAGCTTTCTAGGAAAAGTGGAATCAGGATCGTCCGAGTTGTATATGGAAAGTTATATGTAAAATAGTTCAGGCTGCTAGTTTCAGCCGATTCCCAATCGGACAACATCCCTAAATCAAAATCGGGCAAAATTTTGAGGTCGATGGACTTCGAATCGGGCTGACCTTAAAACACAAACGTTATAGTTAATCAAGTTAGCTATCTCGAAAAAGTCGAATCAGGGTCGTCCGAGTTATATATGGAAAGTTATATGTAAAATCGTTCAGGCTGCAGCTTCAGCCGATTCCCACTCGGACAACATCCCTAAATCAAAATCGGGCAAAATTTCGAGGTCGATGAACTTCGAATCGGGCAGACCTTAAAACTTGTTAATCAAGTTAGCTATCTAGGAAAAGTCAAATCAGGGTCGTCCGAGTTGTATATGGAAAGTTATATGTAAAATCGTTCACGCTGCCAGTTTCAGCCGATTCCCACTCGGACAACATCCCTAACGGGCGACATTTCGAGGTCGATGGACTTCGAATCGAGCAGACCTTAAGACACAAAAGTTTAGACAATCAAGTTAGCTATCTAGGAAAAGTCGAATCAGGGTGTGTTTCTTATGATTGATGATGTATATTACAGTATTACCTTTAGGCTAAGGAAATTATTTATGTGTCATACTTAACTATAAGTTCAAAGGACACCACGTGTTGCTCTAGGCCATTTAGGATTATTATAACTATAATGACTATGAAAACTTTGATAAAATAAAGTGATGGAACTTATTATTATTATATACCGAAAACCTTCTTTAGGTCCACGAAAGCTTAAGTTGATGTTATTATTAAAGCCTACCTTTCAACCTTGGGCCAATCCTTTGAAATTTTATTAGGCCCATATATTTCTACCGTTAAAAGTCCATGTATTATTATTTTACCAATCATAGCCAAACATTAAAAATTCTTAGATTATTTTCAGATATTTTTGGTTAACTTTCGAAATATTTTCGGAATGATTAAAATTTGAGTTTTTAATCCGTAATTTAATTTCTTATTAAACTTCCTAATTCACATAATTACACATTTAATTACCTCAAAATTCCGTATTAAATTTTTCTTACGGGTATTACATTCTCCCCCCCCCCCCCCTAAAAGAATTTCGCCCCCGAAATTACGCCCGGTTGGAATAACTCGGGGTATCGATTTTCTTTTATCCCTTGGTTTATCTATTTCCTACTAAGGCACCTTCTCCACTAAGTTTAGGCAACACATTTAAATGTATGGCCAAACTTTCTATGATCGTCAATTTTCTAGGCATACTTATTCCTATCACGCTTCCGCTGCGCACTCTAAGTGATAGGGTGCTTTAGAAATAGGAGCGGAGCCCATCATTAATTCTATCATGAACTGTATTTCTCGATCAGGGGGTAACCCCGGGAGATCGTCGGGAAAATAGATCGATATACTCGTTGACTATTAGTACGTCTTTCAGTTCTGGCTGAGGTAACTCCTCCGCTTTCACCGCGTACATGAGGTAAGACTCACAACCGGATGTCAATAACCGTTGAGCCTTCAGCGCAGAGATTCGTGGAATACGATTCGGAGCGGTTTTACCCGAAAAAGTGAACACCTCTTCTTCGGGCAAAATATTAAAAACTTACATGAACACGAGTAGATGTGAATTTTTCATTAGAAAACCCTGTAACTTTTATCAAAATCATGACTAAATCACGACGAGAAGAAATTCATGAAAACCCTAATTCCATTCCTAATCTGCAGCCTGAACGATTTTACACATAACTTTCCATATACAACTCGGACGATCTTGACTCGACTTTTTCTAGATAGCTAACTTGATTAACTATAACATTTTGTTTTAAGGTCAGCCCGTTTCAGAGTCCATCGACCTCGAAATTTCGCCCGATTTAGATTTAGGGATGTTGTCCGAGTGGGAATCGGCTGAAACTGGCAGCCTAAATGATTTTACATGTAACTTCCATATACAACTCGGACAATCTTGATTCGACTTTTTCTAGATAGCTAACTTGATTAACAATATAACCTTTGTGTTTTAAGGTCAGTCCGATTCGAAGTCCATCGACCTCGACATTTCGCCCGATTTTGATTTAGGGATGTTGTCCGATTGGGAATCGGCTGAAACTGGCAGCCTGAACGTTTTTACATATAACTTTCCATATACAACTCGGACGACCCTGATACCACTTTTCTTAGATATTTAACTTGATTAATTGTAACTTTTGTGTTTTAAGGTCATTCCGATACAAAGTCCATCGACCTCGAAATTTCGCCCGATTTAGATTTAGGGATGTTGTCCGAGTGGGAATCGGCTGAAACTGGCAGCCTGGACGATTTTACATATAACTTTCCACATACAACTCGGACGATCTTGATTCGACTTTTACTAGATAGCTAACTAGATTAACTATAACATTTTGTTTTAAGGTCAGCCCGATTCAGAGTCCATCGACCTTGAAATTTCGCCCGAGTTAGATTTAGGGATGTTGTCCGAGTGGGAATCGGCTGAAACTGGCAGACTGAACGATTTTACATGTAACTTCCATATACAACTCGGACAATCCTGATTCGACTTTTTCTAGATAGCTAACTTGATTAACTATATAACCTTCGTGTCTTAAGGTCAGTCCGATTCGAAGTCCATCGACCTCGACATTTCGCCCGATTATGATTTAGGGATGTTGTCCGATTGGGAATCGGCTGAAACTGGCAGCCAGGACATTTTTACATATAACTTTCCATATACACCTCGAACGACCCTGATACCACTTTTCTTAGATATATAACTTGATTAACTATAACTTTTGTGTTTTAAGGTCATCCCGATTCAGAGTCCATCGACCTCGAAATTTCGCCCGATTTAGATTTAGGGATGTTGTCCGAGTGGGAATCGGCTGAAACTGGCAGCCTGAACGATTTTACATATAACTTTCCATATACAACTCGGACGATCTTGATTCTACATTTTCTAGATAGCTAACTTGATTAACTATAACTTTTGTGTTTTAAGGTCAGTCAGATTCGAAGTCCATCGACCTCGACTTTTTGCGCGATTTTGATTTAGGGATGTTGTCCGATTTGGAAACGGCTGAAACTGGCAGCCAGAACGATTTTACATATACCTTTCCATATACAACTCGGACGATCCTGATTCGACTTTTTCTAGATAGCTAACTTGATTACCTATAACTTTGGTATTTTAAGGTCAGTCCGATTCAAAGTCCATCGACCTCGACATTTCGCCCGATTTTGATTTAGGGATGTTGTCCGGTTGGGAATCGGCTAAAACTGGCAGCCTGAACGATTTTACATATTACTTTCCATATACAACTCAGACGACCCTGATTCCACTTTTCCGTGACAGCTAACTTGATTAGCTATAACTTTTGTGTTTTAAGATCAGCCCGATTCAGAGTCCATCGACCTCGAAATTACGCCCAATTTAGATTTAGGGATGTTGTCCGAGTAGCAATCGGCTGAAAGTGGCGGCCTGAACGAATTTACATATAACTTTCCATACAACTCGGACGATCCTGATTCGACTTTTTCTAGGTTGCTAACTTGATTAACTATAACTTTTTTGTTTTAAGGTCAGCCAGATTCGACGTCCATCGACCTCGAAATTTCGCCCGATTTTGGTTTAGGGAGGTTGTCCGAGTGGGAATCGGCTGAAACTGGCAGCCTGAACGATTTTACATATAACTTTCCATATACAACTTGGACTGTCCTAATTCAACTTTTTCTAGATAGCTAACTTGATTAACTATAACTTTTGTGTTTTATGGTCAGTCTGATTCGAAGTCCATCGACCTCGACATTTGCCCGATTTTGATTTAGGGATGTTGTCCGATTGGGAATCGGCTGAAACTGGCAGCCTGAACGATTTTTCATATAACTTTCCTTATACAACTCGGACGACCCTGGTTCTACTTTTCCTAGATAGCTAACTTGATTAACTATAACTTTTGAGTTTTCAGGTCAGCCCGATTGAGAGTCCATCGATCTAGAAATTTCGCCCGATTTAGATTTTGGGATGTTGTCCGAGTGGGAATAGGCTGAAACTGGCAGCCTGAACGATTTTACATATAACTTTCCATATACAACTCGGACGATCTTGACTCGACTTTTTCTAGATAGCTAACTTGATTAACTATAACATTTTGTTTTAAGGTCAGCCCGTTTCAGAGTCCATCGACCTCGAAATTTCACCCGATTTAGATTTAGGGATGTTGTCCGAGTGGGAATTGGCTGAAACTGGCAGCCTGAACGATTTTACATGTAACTTCCATATACAACTCGGACAATCCTGATTCGACTTTTTCTAGATAGCTAACTTGATTAACAATATAACCTTTGTGTTTTAAGGTCAGTCCGATTCGATGTCCATCGACCTCGACATTTCGCCCGATTTTGCCCGAAGAAGAGGTGTTCACTTTTTCGGGTAAAACCGCTCCGAATCGTATTCCACGAATCTCTGCGCTGAAGGCTCAACGGTTATTGACATCCGGTTGTGAGTCTTACCTCGTGTACGCGGTGAAAGCGCAGGAGTTACCTCAGCCAGAACTGAAAGACGTACTAATAATCAACGAGTATATCGATCTATTTTCCCGGCGATATCCCGGGGTTACCCCCTGATCGAGAAATACAGTTCATGATAGAATTAATGATGGGCTCCGCTCCTATTTCTGAAGTACCCTATCACTTAGAGTGCGCAGCGGAAGCGTGATAGGAATAAGTATGCCTAGAAAATTTGACGATCATAGAAAGTTTGGCCATACATTTAAATGTGGTGCCTAAACTTAGTGGAGAAGGTGCCTTAGTAGGATATAGATAAACCAAGGGATAAAAGAAAATCGATACCCCGAGTTATTCCAACCGGCGTAATTTCGGGGACGAAATTCTTTTAAGGGGGGGGGGGGGGGGAGAATGTAATACCCGTAAGAAAAATTTAATACGGAATTTTGAGGTAATTAAATGTGTAATTATGTGAATTAGGAAGTTTAATAAGAAATTAAATTACGGATTAAAAACTCAAATTTTAATCATTCCGAAAATATTTCGAAAGTTAACCAAAAATATCTGAAAATAATCTAAGAATTTTTAATGTTTGGCTATGATTGGTAAAATAATAATACATGGACTTTTAACGGTAGAAATATATGGGCAAAATAATAAAATTTCAAAGGATTGGCACAAGGTTGAAAGGTAGGCTTTAATAATAACATCAACTTAAGCTTTCGTGGACCTAAAGAAGGTTTTCGGTATATAATAATAATAAGTTCCATCACTTTATTTTATCAAAGTTTTCATAGTCATTATAGTTATAATAAGCCTAAATGGCCTAGAGCAACACGTGGTGTCCTTTGAACTTATAGTTAAGTATGACACATAAATAATTTCCTTAGCCTAAAGGTAATACTGTAATATACATCATCAATCATAAGAAACACACCCTGATTCGACTTTTCCTAGATACCTAACTTGATTGTCTAAACTTTTGTGTCTTAAGGTCTGCTCGATTCGAAGTCCATCGACCTCGAAATGTCGCCCGTTAGGGATGTTGTCCGAGTGGGAATCGGCTGAAACTGGCAGCGTGAACGATTTTACATATAACTTTCCATATACAACTCGGACGACCCTGATTTGACTTTTCCTAGATAGCTAACTTGATTAACAAGTTTTAAGGTCAGCCCTATTCAGAGTCCATCGATCTCGAAATTTCGCCCGATTTAGATTTAGGGATGTTGTCCGAGAGGGAAACGGCTTAAAATGGCTGCCTGAACGTTTTACATATAACATTCCATTTACAACTCGGACGATCCTGATTACACTTTTTCTAGATAACTAACTTGATTAACTATAACTTTTGTGTTTAAAGGTCAGTCCGATTCGAAGTCCATCGACCTCGACATTTCGCCGATTTTGATTTAGGGATGTTGTCCGACTGGCAGCCTGAACCATTTTACATATAACTTTCCACATACAATTCGACTGATTCTAGGTTGCTAACTTGATTAACTATAACTTTTGTGTTTTAAGGTTAGCCCGATTCGAAGTCCATCGACCTCGACATTCTGCCCGATTTTGATTTAGGGATGTTGTCCGATTGGGAATCGGCTGAAACTGGCAGCCTGAACGATCTTACATATAACTTTCCATATACAACTCGGACGACCCTGATTCCACTTTCCCTAGATAGTTAACTTGATCAACTATAATGTTTGTGTTTTAAGGTCAGCCCGATTCAGAGTCCATCGATCTCGAAATTTCGCCCGATTTAGATTTAGGGATGTTGTCCGAGTGGGAATCGGCTGAAACTGGCAGCCTGAACGATTTTACATATAACTTTCCATATACAACTCGGACGATCCTGATTCGACTGTTTCTAGATAGCTAACTTGATTAACTACAACTTTTGTGTTTTAAGGTCAGTCCGATTTGAAGTCCATCGACCTCGACATTCCGCCCGATTTGGATTTAGGGATGTTGTCCGATTGGGAATCGGCTGAAACTGGCAGCCTGAATTATTTTACATATAACTTTCCATATACAACTCGGACGATCCTGATTCCACTTTTCCTAGATAGCAAACTTGATTAACTATAACTTTTGTGTTTTAAGGTCAGTCCGATTCGAAGTCCATCGACCTCGACATTTAGCCCGATTTTGATTTAGGGATGTTGTCCGATTGGGAATCGGCTGAAACTGGCAACCTGAACGATTTCACATATAACTTTCCATATACAACTCGGACGACCCTGATTCGACTTTTTCTAGGTTGATAACTTGATTAACTACAACCTTTATGTTTTAAGGTCAGTCCGATTCGAAGTCCATCGACCTCGACATTTTGCCCGATTTTGATTTAGGGATGTTGTCGGATTGGGAATCGGCTGAAACTGGCAGCCTGAACGATTTTACATATAACTTTCCATATACAACTAGGACGACCCTGATTCGACTTTTCCTAGGTTCCTAACTTTATTAACTATAACTTTTGTGTTTTAAGGTTAGCCCGATTCGAAGTCCATCGACCTCGACATTCTGCCCGATTTTGATTTAGGGATGTTGTCCGATTGGGAATCGGCTGAAACTGGCAGCCTGAACGATCTTACATATAACGTTCCATATAAAACTCGGACGACCCTGATTCGACTTTTTCTAGGTTGCTAACTTGATTAACTACAACCCTTGAGTTTCAAGGTCAGTCCGATTCGAAGTCCATCGACCTCGACATTTCGCCCGATTTTGATTTAGTGATGTTGTCCGACTGGGAATCGGCTGAAACTGGCAGCCTGAACGCTTTTACATATAACTTTCCATATATAACTCGGACGATCTTAATTCGACTTTTTCTAGATAACTAACTTGATTAACTATACCTTTTGTGTTTTAATGTCAGTCCGATTCGAAGTCCATCGACCTCGACATTTCGCCCGATTTTGATTTGGGATGTTGTCCGATTGGGAATCGGCTGAAACTAGCAGCCTGAACGTTTTTAAATATAACTTTCCATCTACAACTCGGACGACCCTGATTCCGCTTTTCTAAGATAGCTAACTTGATTAACTGTGACTTCTGTGTTTTAAGGTCAGCCCGATTCAGAGTCCATCGACCGCGAAATTTCGCGATTTAGGGATGTTGTCCGAGTGGGAATCGGCTGAAACTGGCAGCCTGAACGATTTTACATATAACTATATACAACTCGGGCGATCCTGATTCGACTTTTTCTAGATAGCTAACTTGATTAACTATAACTTTTGTGTTTAAAGGTCAGTCAGATTCGAAGTCCATCGACCTCGACATTTCGCCCGATTTTGATTTAGGGATGTTGTCCGATTTTGAATCGGCTGAAACTGGCAGCCTGAACGATTTTACATATAACTTTCCATATACAACTCGGACGACCCTGATTCGACCTTTTCTAGGTTGCTAACTTGATTAACTATAACTTTTGTGTTTTAAAGTTAGCCCGATTCGAAGTCCATCGACCTCGACATTATGCCCGATTTTGATTTAGGGATGTTGTCCGATTGGGAATCGGCTGAAGCTGGCAGCCTGAACGATCTTACATATAACTTTTCATATACAACTCGGACGACCCTGATTCCACTTTTCCTAGATAGTTAACTTGATTAACTAAAATGTTTGTGTTCTAAGGTCAGCCCGATTCAGAGTCCATCGATCTCGAAATTTCGGCCGATTTAGATTTAGGGATGTTGTCCGAGTGGGAATCGGCTGAAACTGTCAGCCTGAACGACTTTACATATAACTTTCAATATACAACTCGGACGATCCTGATTCGACTTTTTCTAGATAGCTAACTTGATTAACTATAACTTTTGTGTTTAAAGGTCAGTCAGATTCGAAGTCCATCGACCTCGACATTTCGTCCGATTTTGATTTAGGGATGTCCGATTTTTAATAGGCTGAAACTGGCAGCCTGAACGATTTTACATATAACTTTCCATATACAACTCGGACGACCCTGATTCGACCTTTTCTAGGTTCCTAACTTGATTAACTATAACTTTTGTGTTTTAAAGTTAGCCCGATTCGAATTCCATCGACCTCGACATTATGCCCGATTTTGATTTAGGGATGTTGTCCGATTGGGAATCGGCTGAAACTGGCAGCCTGAACGATCTTACATATAACTTTCCATATACAACTCGGACGACCCTGATTCCACTTTCCCTAGATAGTTAACTTGATCAACTATAATGTTTGTGTTTTAAGGTCAGCCCGATTCAGAGTCCATCGATCTCGAAATTTCGCCCGATTTAGATTTAGGGATGTTGTCCGAGTGGGAATCGGCTGAAACTGGCAGCCTGAACGATTTTACATATAACTTTCCATATACAACTCGGACGATCCTGATTCGACTGTTTCTAGATAGCTAACTTGATTAACTACAATTTTTGTGTTTTAAGGTCAGTCCGATTTGAAGTCCATCGACCTCGACATTCCGCCCGATTTGGATTTAGGGATGTTGTCCGATTGGGAATCGGCTGAAACTGGCAGCCTGAATATTTTACATATAACTTTCCATATACAACTCGGACGATCCTGATTCCACTTTTCCTAGATAGCAAACTTGATTAACTATAACTTTTGTGTTTTAAGGTCAGTCCGATTCGAAGTCCATCGACCTCGACATTTAGCCCGATTTTGATTTAGGGATGTTGTCCGATTGGGAATCGGCTGAAACTGGCAACCTGAACGATTTCACATATAACTTTCCATATACAACTCGGACGACCCTGATTCGACTTTTTCTAGGTTGATAACTTGATTAACTACAACCTTTATGTTTTAAGGTCAGTCCGATTCGAAGTCCATCGACCTCGACATTTTGCCCGATTTTGATTTAGGGATGTTGTCGGATTGGGAATCGGCTGAAACTGGCAGCCTGAACGATTTTACATATAACTTTCCATATACAACTAGGACGACCCTGATTCGACTTTTCCTAGGTTCCTAACTTGATTAACTATAACTTTTGTGTTTTAAGGTTAGCCCGATTCGAAGTCCATCGACCTCGACATTCTGCCCGATTTTGATTTAGGGATGTTGTCCGATTGGGAATCGGCTGAAACTGGCAGCCTGAACGATCTTACATATAACGTTCCATATAAAACTCGGACGACCCTGATTCGACTTTTTCTAGGTTGCTAACTTGATTAACTACAACCCTTGAGTTTCAAGGTCAGTCCGATTCGAAGTCCATCGACCTCGACATTTCGCCCGATTTTGATTTAGTGATGTTGTCCGACTGGGAATCGGCTGAAACTGGCAGCCTGAACGCTTTTACATATAACTTTCCATATATAACTCGGACGATCTTAATTCGACTTTTTCTAGATAACTAACTTGATTAACTATACCTTTTGTGTTTTAATGTCAGTCCGATTCGAAGTCCATCGACCTCGACATTTCGCCCGATTTTGATTTTGGGATGTTGTCCGATTGGGAATCGGCTGAAACTAGCAGCCTGAACGTTTTTAAATATAACTTTCCATCTACAACTCGGACGACCCTGATTCCGCTTTTCTAAGATAGCTAACTTGATTAACTGTGACTTCTGTGTTTTAAGGTCAGCCCGATTCAGAGTCCATCGACCGCGAAATTTCGCGATTTAGGGATGTTGTCCGAGTGGGAATCGGCTGAAACTGGCAGCCTGAACGATTTTACATATAACTATATACAACTCGGGCGATCCTGATTCGACTTTTTCTAGATAGCTAACTTGATTAACTATAACTTTTGTGTTTAAAGGTCAGTCAGATTCGAAGTCCATCGACCTCGACATTTCGCCCGATTTTGATTTAGGGATGTTGTCCGATTTTGAATCGGCTGAAACTGGCAGCCTGAACGATTTTACATATAACTTTCCATATACAACTCGGACGACCCTGATTCGACCTTTTCTAGGTTGCTAACTTGATTAACTATAACTTTTGTGTTTTAAAGTTAGCCCGATTCGAAGTCCATCGACCTCGACATTATGCCCGATTTTGATTTAGGGATGTTGTCCGATTGGGAATCGGCTGAAGCTGGCAGCCTGAACGATCTTACATATAACTTTTCATATACAACTCGGACGACCCTGATTCCACTTTTCCTAGATAGTTAACTTGATTAACTAAAATGTTTGTGTTCTAAGGTCAGCCCGATTCAGAGTCCATCGATCTCGAAATTTCGGCCGATTTAGATTTAGGGATGTTGTCCGAGTGGGAATCGGCTGAAACTGGCAGCCTGAACGACTTTACATATAACTTTCCATATACAACTCGGACGATCCTGATTCGACTTTTTCTAGATAGCTAACTTGATTAACTATAACTTTTGTGTTTAAAGGTCAGTCAGATTCGAAGTCCATCGACCTCGACATTTCGTCCGATTTTGATTTAGGGATGTCCGATTTTAATAGGCTGAAACTGGCAGCCTGAACGATTTTACATATAACTTTCCATATACAACTCGGACGACCCTGATTCGACCTTTTCTAGGTTCCTAACTTGATTAACTATAACTTTTGTGTTTTAAAGTTAGCCCGATTCGAATTCCATCGACCTCGACATTATGCCCGATTTTGATTTAGGGATGTTGTCCGATTGGGAATCGGCTGAAGCTGGCAGCCTGAACGATCTTACATATAACTTTTCATATACAACTCGGACGACCCTGATTCCACTTTTCTAGATAGTTAACTTGATTAACTAAAATGTTTGTGTTTTAAGGTCAGCCCGATTCAGAGTCCATCGATCTCGAAATTTCGGCCGATTTAGATTTAGGGATGTTGTCCGAGTGGGAATCGGCTGAAACTGGCCGCCTGAACGACTTTACATATAACTTTCCATATACAACTCGGACGATCCTGATTCGACTCTTTCTAGATAGCTAACTTGATTAACTATAACTTTTATGTTTAAAGGTCAGTCAGAGTCGAAGTCCATCGACCTCGACATTTCGCCCGATTTTGATTTAGGGATGTTGTCCGATTTTGAATCGGCTGAAACTGGCAGCCTGAACGATTTTACATATAACTTTCCATATACAACTCGGACGACCCAGATTCGACTTTTTCTAGGTTGCTAACTTGATTAACTACAACCTTTGTGTTTTAAGGTCAGTCCGATTCGAAGTCCATCGACCTCGACATTTCGCCCGATTTTGATTTAGGGATGTTGTCCGATTGGGAATCGGCTGAAACTGGCAGACTTAACGATTTTACATATAACTTTCCATATGTAACTCGGACGATCTTGATTCGACTTTTTCTAGATAGCTAACTTGATTAACTATAACTTTTGTGTTTTAAGGTCAGTCCGATTCGAAGTCCATCGACCTCGACTTCGCCCGATTTTGATTTAGGGATGTTGTCCGATTGGGAACCGGTTGAAACTGGCAGCCTGAACGTTTTTAAATATAACTTTGCATATACAACTCGGACGACCCTGATTCCACTTTTCTAAGATAGCTAACTTGATTAACTGTAACTTCTGTGTTTTAAGGTCAGCCCGATTCGGAGTCCATCGACCTCGAAATTTCGCCCGATTTAGATTTGGGGATGTTGTCCGAGTGGGAATCGGCAGAAACTGGCAGCCTGAACGATTTTTCATATAACTTTCCATATACAACTCGGACGATCCTAATTCGACTTTTTCTAGGTAGCTAACTTGATTAACTATAACTTTTGTGTTTAAAGTTCAGTCAGATTCGAAGTCCATCGACCTCGATATTTTGCCCGATTTTGATTTAAGGATGTTGACCGATTTTGAATCGGCTGAAACTGGCAGCCTGAACGATTTTACATATAACTTTCCATATACAACTCGGACGACCCTGATTCGACTTTTTCTAGGTTGCTAACTTGATTAACTACAACCTTTGTGTTTTAAGGTCAGTCCGACTCGAAGTCCATCGACCTCGACATTTCGCCCGATTTTGATTTAGGGATGTTGTCTGATTGGGAATCGGCTGAAACTGGCAGCCTTAACGATTTTACATATAACTTTCCATATACAACTCGGACGACCCTGATTCGACTTTTTCTAGGTTGCTAACTTGATTAACTATAACTTTAATGTTTTAAGGTTAGCCCGATTCGAAGTCCATCGACCTCGACATTCTGCCCGATTTTGGTTTAGGGATGTTGTCCGATTGGGAATCGGCTGAAACTGGCAGCCTGAACGATCTTACATATAACTTTCCATATACAACTCTGACGATCCTGATTCAACTATTTCTAGATAGCTAACTTGATTAACTACAACTTTTATGTTTAAAGGTTAGTCAGATTCGAAGTCCATCGACCTCGACATTCCGCCCGATTTTCATTTAGGGATGTTGTCCGATTTTGAATCAGCTGAAATTGGCAGCCTGAACGATTTTACATATAACTTTCCATATACAACTCGGACGACCCTGATTCGACTTTTTCTAGGTTGCTAACTTGATTAACTACAACCTTTGTGTTTTAAGGTCAGTCCGATTCGAAGTCCATCGACCTCGACATTCTGCCCGCTTTTGATTTAGGGATGTTGTCCGATTGGGAATCTGCTGAAACTGGCAGCCTGAATTATTTTACATATAACTTTCCATATACAACTCGGACGACCCTGATTCCACTTTTCCTAGATAGCAAACTTGATTAACTATAACTTTTGTGTTTTAAGGTCAGTCCGATTCGAAGTCCATCGACCTCAACATTTCGCCCGATTTTGATTTAGGGATGTTGTCCGATTGGGAATCGGCTTAAACTGGCAACCTGAACGATTTTACATATAACTTTCCATATACAACTCGGACGACCCTGATTCGACTATTTCTAGATAGCTAACTTGATTAACTATAACTTTTATGTTTGAAGGTCAGTCAGTTTCGAAGTGCATCGACCTCGACATTCCGCCCGATTTTGATTTAGGGATGTTGTCCGATTTTGAATCAGCTGAAACTGGCAGCCTGAACGATTTTACATATAACTTTCCATATACAACTCGGACGACCCTGATTCGACCTTTTCTAGGTTGCTAACTTGATTAACTATAACTTTTGTGTTTTAAAGTTAGCCCGATTCGAAGTCCATCGACCTCGACATTATGCCCGATTTTGATTTAGGGATGTTGTCCGATTGGGAATCGGTTGAAGCTGGCAGCCTGAACGATCTTACATATAACTTTTCATATACAACTCGGACGACCCTGATTCCACTTTTCCTAGATAGTTAACTTGATTAACTAAAATGTTTGTGTTCTAAGGTCAGCCCGATTCAGAGTCCATCGATCTCGAAATTTCGGCCGATTTAGATTTAGGGATGTTGTCCGAGTGGGAATCGGCTGAAACTGGCAGCCTGAACGATTTTACATATAACTTTCCATATACAACTCGGACGATCCTGATTCGACTTTTTCTAGATAGCTAACTTGATTAACTATAACTTTTGTGTTTAAAGGTCAGTCAGATTCGAAGTCCATCGACCTCGACATTTCGTCCGATTTTGATTTAGGGATGTCCGATTTTTAATAGGCTGAAACTGGCAGCCTGAACGATTTTACATATAACTTTCCATATACAACTCGGACGACCCTGATTCGACCTTTTCTAGGTTCCTAACTTGATTAACTATAACTTTTGTGTTTTAAAGTTAGCCCGATTCGAATTCCATCGACCTCGACATTATGCCCGATTTTGATTTAGGGATGTTGTCCGATTGGGAATCGGCTGAAGCTGGCAGCCTGAACGATCTTACATATAACTTTCATATACAACTCGGACGACCCTGATTCCACTTTTCTAGATAGTTAACTTGATTAACTAAAATTTTGTGTTTTAAGGTCAGCCCGATTCAGAGTCCATCGATCTCGAAATTTCGGCCCGATTTGATTTAGGGATGTTGTCCGAGTGGGAATCGGCTGAAACTGGCAGCCTGAACGATTTTACATATAACTTTCCATTTACAACTCGGACGATCCTGATTCGACTCTTTCTAGATAGCTAACTTGATTAACTATAACTTTTATGTTTAAAGTTAGTCAGATTCGAAGTCCATCGACCTCGACATTTCGCCCGATTTTGATTTAGGGATGTTGTCCGATTTTGAATCGGCTGAAACTGGCAGCCTGAACGATTTTACATATAACTTTCCATATACAACTCGGACGACCCTGATTCGACTTTTTCTAGGTTGCTAACTTGATTAACTACAACCTTTGTGTTTTAAGGTCAGTCCGATTCGAAGTCCATCGACCTCGACATTTCGCCCGATTTTGATTTAGGGATGTTGTCCGATTTTGAATCGGCTGAAACTGGCAGCCTGAACGATTTTACATATAACTTTCCATATACAACTCGGACGACCCTGATTCGACTTTTTCTAGGTTGCTAACTTGATTAACTATAACTTTAGTGTTTTAAGGTCAGTCCGATTCGAAGTCCATCGACCTCGACTTCCCCGATTTTGATTTAGGGATGTTGTCCGATTGGGAATCGGCTGAAACTGGCAGCCTGAACGATTTACATATAACTTTCCATATACAACTCTGACGATCCTGATTCGACTATTTCTAGATAGCTAACTTGATTAACTATAACTTTTATGTTTAAAGGTCAGTCAGATTCGAAGTCCATCGACCTCGACATTCCGCCCGATTTTGATTTAGGGATGTTGTCCGATTTTGAATCAGCTGAAACTGGCAGCCTGAACGATTTTACATATAACTTTCCATATACAACTCGGACGACCCTGATTCGACTTTTTCTAGGTTGCTAACTTGATTAACTATAACCTTTGTGTTTTAAGGTCAGTCCGATTCGAAGTCCATCGACCTCGACATTCTGCCCGATTTTGATTTAGGGATGTTGTCCGATTGGGAATCGGCTGAAACTGGCAGCCTGAATATTTTACGTATAACTTTCCATATACAACTCGGACGACCCTGATTCCACTTTTCCTAGATAGCAAACTTGATTAACTATAACTTTTGTGTTTTAAGGTCAGTCCGATTCGAAGTCCATCGACCTCGACATTTCGCCCGATTTTGATTTAGGGATGTTGTCCGATTGGGAATCGGCTGAAACTGGCAGCCTGAACGATTTTACATATAACTTTCCATATAAAACTCGGACAACCCTGATTCGACTATTTCTAGATAGCTAACTTGATTAACTATAACTTTTGTGTTTAAAGGTCAGTCAGATTCGAAGTCCATCGACCTCGACATTTCGTCCGATTTTGATTTAGGGATGTCCGATTTTTAATAGGCTGAAACTGGCAGCCTGAACGATTTTACATATAACTTTCCATATACAACTCGGACGACCCTGATTCGACCTTTTCTAGGTTCCTAACTTGATTAACTATAACTTTTGTGTTTTAAAGTTAGCCCGATTCGAATTCCATCGACCTCGACATTATGCCCGATTTTGATTTAGGGATGTTGTCCGATTGGGAATCGGCTGAAGCTGGCAGCCTGAACGATCTTACATATAACTTTTCATATACAACTCGGACGACCCTGATTCCACTTTTCTAGATAGTTAACTTGATTAACTAAAATGTTTGTGTTTTAAGGTCAGCCCGATTCAGAGTCCATCGATCTCGAAATTTCGGCCGATTTAGATTTAGGGATGTTGTCCGAGTGGGAATCGGCTGAAACTGGTAGCCTGAACGATTTTACATATAACTTTCCATTTACAACTCGGACGATCCTGATTCGACTCTTTCTAGATAGCTAACTTGATTAACTATAACTTTTATGTTTATATGTCAGTCAGAGTCGAAGTCTATCGACCTCGACATTTCGCCCGAGTTTGATTTAGGGATGTTGTCCGATTTTGAATCGGCTGAAACTGGCAGCCTGAACGATTTTACATATAACTTTCCATATACAACTCGGACGACCCTGATTCGACTTTTTCTAGGTTGGTAACCTGATTAACTACAACCTTTGTGTTTTAAGATCAGTCTGATTCGAAGTCCATCGACCTCGACATTTCGCCCGAATTTGATTTAGGGATGTTGTCCGATTTTGAATCGGCTGAAACTGGCAGCCTGAACGATTTTACATATAACTTTCCATATACAACTCGGACGACCCTGATTCGACTTTTTCTAGGTTGCTAACTTGATTAACTATAACTTTAGTGTTTTAAGGTCAGTCCGATTCGAAGTCTATCGACCTCGACTTCCCCCGATTTTGGTTTAGGGATGTTGTCCGATTGGGAATCGGCTGAAACTGGCAGCCTGAACGATCTTACATATAACTTTCCATATACAACTCTGACGATCCTGATTCGACTATTTCTAGATAGCTAACTTGATTAACTATAACTTTTATGTTTAAAGGTCAGTCAGATTCGAAGTCCATCGACCTCGACATTCCGCCCGATTTTCATTTAGGGATGTTGTCCGATTTTGAATCAGCTGAAACTGGCAGCCTGAACGATTTTACATATAACTTTCCATATACAACTCGGATGACCCTGATTCGACTTTTTCTAGGTTGCTAACTTGATTAACTACAACCTTTGTGTTTTAAGGTCAGTCCGATTCGAAGTCCATCAACCTCGACATTCTGCCCGCTTTTGATTTAGGGATGTTGTCCGATTGGGAATCTGCTGAAACTGGCAGCCTGAATTATTTTACGTATAACTTTCCATATACAACTCGGACGACCCTGATTCCACTTTTCCTAGATAGCAAACTTGATTAACTATAACTTTTGTGTTTTAAGGTCAGTCCGATTCGAAGTCCATCGACCTCGACATTTCGCCCGATTTTGATTTAGGGATGTTGTTCGATTGGGAATCGGCTTAAACTGGCAACCTGAACGATTTTACATATAACTTTCCATATAAAACTCGGACGACCCTGATTCGACTATTTCTAGATAGCTAACTTGATTAACTATAACTTTTGTGTTTGAAGGTCAGTCAGTTTCGAAGTGCATCGACCTCGACATTCCGCCCGATTTTGATTTAGGGATGTTGTCCGATTTTTAATAGGCTGAAACTGGCAGCCTGAACGATTTTACATATAACTTTCCATATACAACTCGGACGACCCTGATTCGACCTTTTCTAGGTTCCTAACTTGATTAACTATAACTTTTGTGTTTTAAAGTTAGCCCGATTCGAAGTCCATCGACCTCGACATTATGCCCGATTTTGATTTAGGGATGTTGTCCGATTGGGAATCGGCTGAAACTGGCAGCCTGAACGATTTTACATATAACTTTCCATATACAACTCGGACGACCCTGATTCCACTTTTCTAGATAGTTAACTTGATTAACTAAAATGTTTGTGTTTTAAGGTCAGCCCGATTCAGAGTCCATCGATCTCGAAATTTCGCCCGATTTAGATTTAGGGATGTTGTCCGAGTGGGAATCGGCTGAAACTGGTAGCCTGAACGATTTTACATATAACTTTCCATTTACAACTCGGACGATCCTGATTCGACTTTTTCTAGATAGCTAACTTGATTAACTATAACTTTTATGTTTAAATGTCAGTCAGATTCGAAGTCCATCGACCTCGACATTTCGCCCGATTTTGATTTAGGGATGTTGTCCGATTTTGAATCGGCTGAAACTGGCAGCCTGAACGATTTTACATATAACTTTCCATATACAACTCGGACGACCCTGATTCGACTTTTTCTAGGTTGGTAACCTGATTAACTACAACCTTTGTGTTTTAAGATCAGTCTGATTCGAAGTCCATCGACCTCGACATTTCGCCCGAATTTGATTTAGGGATGTTGTCCGATTTTGAATCGGCTGAAACTGGCAGCCTGAACGATTTTACATATAACTTTCCATATACAACTCGGACGACCCTGATTCGACTTTTTCTAGGTTGCTAACTTGATTAACTATAACTTTAGTGTTTTAAGGTCAGTCCGATTCGAAGTCCATCGACCTCGACTTCCCCCGATTTTGTTTAGGGATGTTGTCCGATTGGGAATCGGCTGAAACTGGCAGCCTGAACGATTTTACATATAACTTTCCATATACAACTCGGACGATCCTGATTCGACTTTTTCTAGATAGCTAACTTGATTAACTATAACTTTTGTGTTTAAAGGTCAGTCCGATTCGAAGTCCATCGACCTCGACATTCGCCCGATTTTGATTTAGGGATGTTGTCCGATTTTGAATCGGCTGAAACTGGCAGCCTGAACGATTTTACATATAACTTTCCATATACAACTCGGACGACCCTGATTCGACTTTTTCTAGGTTGCTAACTTGATTAACTATAACTTTTGTGTTTTAAGGTCAGTCCGATTCGAAGTCCATCGACCTCGACATTCTGCCCGATTTTGATTTAGGGATGTTGTCCGATTGGGAATCGGCTGAAACTGGCAGCCTGAATTATTTTACATATAACTTTCCATATACAACTCGGACGACCCTGATTCCACTTTTCCTAGATAGCTAACTTGATTAACTATAACTTTTGTGTTTTAAGGTCAGTCCGATTCGAAGTCCATCGACCTCGACATTTCGCCCGATTTTGATTTAGGGATGTTGTCCGATTGGGAATCGGCTGAAACTGGCAGCCTGAACGATTTTACATATAACTTTCCATATAAAACTCGGACGACCCTGATTCGACTTTTTCTAGATAGCTAACTTGATTAACTATAACTTTTATGTTTTAAGGTCAGTCAGATTCGAAGTCCATCGACCTCGACATTCCGCCCGATTTTGATTTAGGGATGTTGTCCGATTTGGAATCGGCTGAAACTGGCAGCCTGAACGATTTTACATATAACTTTCCATATACAACTCGGACGACCCTGATTCGACTTTTTCTAGGTTGCTAACTTGATTAACTACAACTTTTGTGTTTTAAGGTCAGTCCGATTCGAAGTCCATCGACCTCGACATTTCGCCCGATTTTGATTTAGGGATGTTGTCCCATTGGGAATCGGCTGAAACTGGCAGCCTTAACGATTTTACATATAACTTTCCATATACAACTCGGACGACCTGATTCCACTTTTCCTAGATAGTTAACTTGATTAACTATAATGTTTGTGTTTTAAGATCAGCCCGATTCAGAGTCCATCGATCTCGAATTTCGCCCGATTTAGATTTAGGGATGTTGTCCGAGTGGGAATCGGCTGAAACTGGTAGCCTGAACGATTTTACATATAACTTTCCATTTACAACTCGGACGATCCTGATTCGACTCTTTCTAGATAGCTAACTTGATTAACTATAACTTTTATGTTTAAATGTCAGTCAGAGTCGAAGTCTATCGACCTCGACATTTCGCCCGAGTTTGATTTAGGGATGTTGTCCGATTTTGAATCGGCTGAAACTGGCAGCCTGAACGATTTTACATATAACTTTCCATATACAACTCGGACGACCCTGATTCGACTTTTTCTAGGTTGCTAACTTGATTAACTATAACTTTGTGTTTTAAGGTCAGTCCGATTCGAAGTCCATCGACCTCGACATTTCGCCCGATTTGATTTAGGGATGTTGTCCGATTTGAATCGGCTGAAACTGGCAGCCTGAACGATTTTACATATAACTTTCCATATACAACTCGGACGACCCTGATTCGACTTTTTCTAGGTTGCTAACTTGATTAACTATAACTTTAGTGTTTTAAGGTCAGTCCGATTCGAAGTCTATCGACCTCGACTTCCCCCGATTTTGATTTAGGGATGTTGTCCGATTGGGAATCGGCTGAAACTGGCAGCCTGAACGATTTTACATATAACTTTCCATATACAACTCGGACGACCCTGATTCGACTTTTTCTAGGTTGCTAACTTGATTAACTATAACTTTGTGTTTTAAGGTTAGCCCGATTCGAAGTCCATCGACCTCGACATTCTGCCCGATTTTGATTTAGGGATGTTGTCCGATTGGGAATCGGCTGAAACTGGCAGCCTGAACGATTTTACATATAACTTTCCATATACAACTCGGACGACCCTGATTCGACTTTTTCTAGGTTGCTAACTTGATTAACTATAACTTTTGTGTTTTAAGGTTAGCCCGATTCGAAGTCCATCGACCTCGACATTCTGCCCGATTTTGATTTAGGGATGTTGTCCGATTGGGAATCGGCTGAAACTGGCAGCCTGAACGATTTTACATATAACTTTCCATATACAACTCGGACGACCCTGATTCCACTTTTCCTAGATAGTTAACTTGATTAACTATAACTTTTGTGTTTTAAGGTCAGCCCGATTCAGAGTCCGTCGACCTCGAAATTTCGCCCGATTATGATTTAGGGATGTTGTCCGAGTGGGAATCGGCTGAAACTGGCAGCCTGAACAATTTTACATATAACTTTCCATATACAACTCGGACGATCCTGATTCGACTTTTTCTAGAACTTGATTAACTACAACTTTTATGTTTTAAGGTCAGTCCGATTCGAAGTCCATCGACCTCGACATTCCGCCCAATTTTGATTTAGGGATGTTGTTCGATTGGGAACCGGCTGAAACTGGCAGCCTGAATTATTTTACATATAACTTTCCATATACAACTCGGACGACCCTGATTCCACTTTTCCTAGATAGCTAACTTGATTAACTATAACTTTTGTGTTTTAAGGTCAGTCCGATTCAAAGTCCATCGACCTCGACGTTTCGCCCGATTTTGATTTAGGGATGTTGTCCGATTGGGAATCGGCTGAAACAGGCAGCCTGATCGATCTTACATATAACTTTCCATATACAACTCGGACGACCCTGATTCCACTTTTCCTAGGTAGTTAACTTGATTAACTATAACGTTTGTGTTTTAAGGTCAGCCCGATTCAGAGTCCATCGACCTCGAAATTTCGCCCGATTTTGATTTAGGGATGTTGTCCGAGTGGGAATCGGCTGAAACTGGCAGCCTGAACGATTTTACATATAACTTTCAATATATAACTCGGACGACCCTGATTCGACTTTTTCTAGGTTCTAACTTGATTAACTATAACTTTTGTATTTTAAGGTCAGCCCGATTCGAAGTCCATCGACCTCGACATTCTGCCCGATTTTGATTTAGGGATGTTGTCCGATTGGGAATCGGCTGAAACTGGCAGCCTGAACGATCTTACATATAACTTTCCATATACAACTCGGACGATCCTGATTCGACTATTTCTAGATAGCTAACTTGATTAACTATAACTTTTATGTTTAAAGGTCAGTCAGATTCGAAGTCCATCGACCTCGACATTCCGCCCGATTTTGATTTAGGGATGTTGTCCGATTTGAATCGGCTGAAACTGGCAGCCTGAACGATTTTACATATAACTTTCCATATACAACTCGGACGACCCTGATTCGACTTTTTCTAGGTTGCTAACTTGATTAACTATAACTTTTGTGTTTTAAGGTTAGCCCGATTCGAAGTCAATCGACCTCGAAATTCTTTCCGATTTTGATTTGGGGATGTTGTTCGATTGGGAATCGGCTGAACAGCCTGATCGATCTTACATATAACTTTCCATATACAACTCGGACGACCCTGATTCCACTTTTCCTAGGTAGTTAACTTGATTACTATAACATTTGTGTTTTAAGGTCAGCCCGATTCAGAGTCCATCGATCTCGAAATTTCGCCCGATTTAGATTTAGGGATGTTGTCCGAGTGGGAATCGGCTGAAACTGGCAGCCTGAACGATTTTACATATAACTTTCCATATACAACTCGGACGATCCTGATTCGACTCTTTCTAGATAGCTACTTGATTAACTACAACTTTTGTGTTTTAAGGTCAGTCCGATTCGAAGTCCATCGACCTCGACATTCTGCCCGATTTTGATTTAGGGATGTTGTCCGATTGGGAATCGGCTGAAACTGGCAGCCTGAACGATTTTACATATAACTTTCCATATACAACTCGGACGACCCTGATTCGACTTTTCTAGTGCTAACTTGATTAACTATAACCTTTGTGTTTTAAGGTCAGTCCGATTCGAAGTCCATCGACCTCGACATTTCGCCTGATTTTGATTTAGGGATGTTGTCCGCTTGGGAATCGGCTGAAACTGGCAGCCTGAACGATTTTACATATAACTTTCCATATACAACTCGGACGACCCTGATTCGACTTTTTCTAGGTTGCTAACTTGATTAACTATAACTTTTGTGTTTTAAGGTTAGCCCGATTCGAAGTCAATCGACCTCGAAATTCTTTCCGATTTTGATTTGGGGATGTTGTTCGATTGGGAATCGGCTGAACAGCCTGATCGATCTTACATATAACTTTCCATATACAACTCGGACGACCCTGATTCCACTTTTCCTAGGTAGTTAACTTGATTAACTATAACTTTTGTGTTTTAAGGTCAGCCCGATTCAGAGTCCATCGACCTCGAAATTTCGCCCGATTTAGATTTAGGGATGTTGTCCGAGTGGGAATCGGCTGAAACTGGCAGCCTGAACGATTTTACATATAACTTTCCATATACAACTCGGACGACCCTGATTCGACTTTTCTAGATAGCTAACTTGATTAACTATAACTTTTGTGTTTTAAGGTCAGTCCGATTCGAAGTCCATCGACCTCGACATTCTGCCCGATTTTGATTTAGGGATGTTGTCCGATTGGGAATCGGCTGAAACTGGCAGCCTGAACGATTTTACATATAACTTTCCATATACAACTCGGACGACCCTGATTCCACTTTTCCTAGATAGTTAACTAGATTAACTATAACTTTTTTGTTTTAAGGTCAGCCCGATTCAGAGTGCATCGACCTCGACATTTCGCCCGATTATGATTTAGGGTTGTTGTCCGAGTGGGAATCGGCTGAAACTGGCATCTTGAACGATTTTACATATAACATTCCACTTTTTATAGATAACTAACTTGATTAACTATAACTTTTGTGTTTTAAGGTCAGTCCGATTCGAAGTTCATCGAACTCGACATTTCGCCCGATTTTGATTTGGGGATGTTGTCCGATTGGGAATCGACTGAAACTGGCAGCCTGAACTATTTTACATATAACCTTCCATATACAACTCGGACGACCTTGATTCCACTTTTCCTAGATAGCAAACTTGATTAACTATAAGTTGTGTGTTTTAAGGTCAGCTCGATTCAGAGTCCATCGACCTCGAAATTTCGCCCGATATTGGTTTAGGGATGTTGTCCGAGTGGGAATCGGGTGAAACGGCAGGCTGAATGATTTTACATATAACTTTCTATATACAACTCGGACGATCCTGATTCTACTTTTTCTAGATAGCTAACTTGATTAACAATAACGTTTGTGTTTTAAGGTCAGTCCGATTCGAAGTCCATCGACCTCGACATTTCACCCGATTTTGATTTAGGGATGTTGTCCGATTGGGAATCGGCTGAAACTGGCAGCCTGAACGATTTTACATATAACTTTCCATATACAACTCGGACGACCCTGATTCGACTTTTTCTAGGTTCTAACTTGATTAACTATAACTTTTGTATTTTAAGGTTAGCCCGATTCGAAGTCCATCGACCTCGACATTCTGCCCGATTTTGGTTTAGGGATGTTGTCCGATTGGGAATCGGCTGAAACTGGCAGCCTGAACGATCTTACATATAACTTTCCATATACAACTTGGACGATCCTGATTCGACTATTTCTAGATAGCTAACTTGATTAACTATAACTTTTATGTTTAAAGGTCAGTCAGATTCGAAGTCCATCGACCTCGACATTCCGCCCGATTTTGATTTAGGGATGTTGTCCGATTTTGAATCAGCTGAAACTGGCAGCCTGAACGATTTTACATATAACATTCCATATACAGCTCGGACGACCCTGATTCGACTTTTTCTAGGTTTCTAACTTGATTAACTATAACCTTTGTGTTTTAAGGTCAGTCCGATTCGAAGTCCATCGACCTCGACATTTCGCCCGATTTTGATTTAGGGATGTTGTCCGATTGGGAATCGGCTGAAACTGGCAGCCTGAACGATTTTACATATAACTTTCTATATGTAACTCGGACGATCCTGATTCGACTTTTTCTAGATAGATAACTTGATTAACTATAACTTTTGTGTTTTAAGGTCAGTTCGATTCGAAGTCCATCGACCTCGACATTTCGCCCGATTTTGATTTAGGGATGTTGTCCGATTGGGAATCGACTGTAACTGGCAGCCTGAACGTTTTTAAATATAACTTTCCATATACAACTCGGACGACCCTGATTCCACTTTTCTAAGATAGCTAACTTGATTAACTGTAACTTCTGTGTTTTAAGGTCAGCCCGATTCAAGTCCATCGACCTCGAAATTTTGCCAGATTTTGATTTAGGGATGTTGTCCGAGTGGGAATCGGCTGAAACTGGCAGCCTGAACGATTTTACATATAACTTTCCATATACAACTCGGACGACCCTGATTCGACTTTTTCTAGGTTGCTAACTTGATTAACTATAACTTTTGTTTTTAAGGTTAGCCCGATTCGAAGTCCATCGACCTCGACATTCTGCCCGATTTGATTTAGGGATGTTGTCCGATTGGGAATCGGCTGAAACTGGCAGCCTGAACGATTTTACATATAACTTTCCATATACAACTCGGACGACCCTGATTCGACTTTTTCTAGGTTGCTAACTTGATTAACTATAACTTTTGTTTTTTAAGGTCAGTCCGATTCGAAGTCCATCGACCTCGACATTTCGCCCGATTTTGATTTAGGGATGTTGTCCGATTGGGAATCGGCTGAAACTGGCAGCCTGAACGATTTTACATATAACTTTCCATATACAACTCGGACGACCCTGATTCGACTTTTCCTAAGTTTCTAACTTGATTAACTATAACTTTTGTTTTTTAAGGTCAGTCCGATTCGAAGTCCATCGACCTCGACATTTCACCCTATTTTGATTTAGGGATGTTGTCCGATTGGGAATCGGCTGAAACTGGCAGCCTGAAATAACTTTCCATATGGACGACCCTGATTCGACTTTTTCTAGGTCGCTAACTTGATTAACTATAACTTTTGTGTTTTAAGGTAGCCCGATTCGAAGTCCATCGACCTCGACATTCTGCCCGATTTTGATTTAGGGATGTTGTCCGATTGGGAATCGGCGGAAACTGGCAGCCTGAACGATTTTACATATAACTTTCCATATACAAGTCGGACAATCCTGATTCGACTTTTTCTAGATAGCTAACTTGATTAACAATAACGTTTGTGTTTTAAGGTCAGTCCGATTCGAAGTCCAACGACCTCGATATTTCACCCGATTTTGATTTAGGGATGTTGTCCGATTGGGAATCGGCTGAAACTGGCAACCTGAACGATTTTACATATAACTTTCCATATACAACTCGGACGACCCTGATTCGACTTTTTCTAGGTTGCTAACTTGATTAACTATAACTTTTGTGTTTTAAGGTTAGCCCGATTCGAAGTCCATCGACCTCGACATTCTGCCCGATTTTGGTTTAGGGATGTTGTCCGATTGGGAATCGGCTGAAACTGGCAGCCTGAACGATCTTACATATAACTTTCCATATACAACTCGGACGATCCTGATTCGACTATTTCTAGATAGCTAACTTGATTAACTATAACTTTTATGTTTAAAGGTCAGTCAGATTCGAAGTCCATCGACCTCGACATTCCGCCCGATTTTGATTTAGGGATGTTGTCCGATTTTGAATCAGCTGAAACTGGCAGCCTGAACGATTTTACATATAACATTCCATATACAGCTCGGACGACCCTGATTCGACTTTTTCTAGGTTTCTAACTTGATTAACTACAACCTTTGTGTTTTAAGGTCTGTCCGATTCGAAGTCCATCGACCTCGACATTTCGCCCGATTTTGATTTAGGGATGTTGTCCGATTGGGAATCGGCTGAAACTGGCAGCCTGAACGATTTCACATATAACTTTCCATATACAACTCGGACGATCTTGATTCGACTTTTTATAGATAGCTAACTTGATTAACTATAACTTTTGTGTTTTAAGGTCAGTCCGATTCGAAGTCCATCGATCTCGACATTTCGCCCGATTTTGATTTAGGGATGTTGTCCGATTGGGAATCGGCTGAAACTGGCAGCCTGAACGATTTTACATATAACTTTCCATATACAACTCGGACGACCCTGATTCCACTTTTCTAAGATAGCTAACTTGATTAACTGTAACTTCTGTGTTTTAAGGTCAGCCCGATTCAGAGTCCATCGACCTCGAAATTTTGCCAGATTTAGATTTAGGGATGTTGTCCGAGTGGGAATCGGCTGAAACTGGCAGCCTGAACGATTTTACATATAACTTTCCATAGACAACTCGGACGACCCTGATTCGACTTTTTCTAGGTTGCTAACTTGATTAACTATAACTTTTGTTTTTTAAGGTTAGCCCGATTCGAAGTCCATCGACCTCGACATTCTGCCCGAATTTGATTTAGGGATGTTGTCCGATTGGGAATCGGCTGAAACTGGCAGCCTGAACGATTTTACATATAACTTTCCATATACAACTCGGACGACCCTGATTCGACTTTTTCTAGGTTGCTAACTTGATTAACTATAACTTTTGTTTTTTAAGGTCAGTCCGATTCGAAGTCCGTCGACCTAGACATTTCGCCCGATTTTGATTTAGGGATGTTGTCCGATTGGGAATCGGCTGAAACTGGAAGCCTGAGCGATTTTACATATAACTTTCCATATACAACTCGGACGACCCTGATTCGACTTTTCCTAAGTTGCTAACTTGATTAACTATAACTTTTGTTTTAAGGTCAGTCCGATTCGAAGTCCATCGACCTCGACATTTCACCCTATTTTGATTTAGGGATGTTGTCCGATTGGGAATCGGCTGAAACTGGCAGCCTGAAATAACTTTCCATATGGACGACCCTGATTCGACTTTTTCTAGGTTGCTAACTTGATTAACTATAACTTTTGTGTTTTAAGGTTAGCCCGATTCGAAGTCCATCGACCTCGACATTCTGCCCGATTTTGATTTAGGGATGTTGTCCGATTGGGAATCGGCTGAAACTGGCAGCCTGAACGATTTTACATATAACTTTCCATATACAAGTCGGACGATCCTGATTCGACTTTTTCTAGATAGCTAACTTGATTAACTATAACTTTTGTGTTTTAAGGTCAGTCCGACGAAGTCCATCGACCTCGACATTTCGCCCGATTTTGATTTAGGGATGTTATCCGATTGGGAATCTGCTGAAACTGGCAGCCTGAACGATTTTACATATAACTTTCCATATACAACTCGGACGACCCTGATTCGACTTTTTCTAGGTTGCTAACTTGATTAACTATAACTTTTGTTTATTAAGGTCAGTCCGATTCGAAGTCCATCGACCTCGACATTTCGCCCGATTTTGATTTAGGGATGTTGTCCGATTGGGAATCGGCTGAAACTGGAAGCCTGAGCGATTTTACATATAACTTTCCATATACAACTCGGACGACCCTGATTCGACTTTTCCTAGGTTGCTAACTTGATTAACTATAACTTTTTTAAGGTCAGTCCGATTCGAAGTCCATCGACCTCGACATTTCACCCGATTTTGATTTAGGGATGTTGTCCGATTGGGAATCGGCTGAAACTGGCAGCCTGAACGATCTTACATATAACTTTCCATATACAACTCGGACGACCTTGATTCCACTTTTCCTAGGTAGTGAACTTGATTACTATTTTGTGTTTTAAGGTCAGCCCGATTCGGAGTCCATCCATCTCGAAATTTCTCCCGATTTAGATTTAGGGATGTTGTCCTAGTGGGAATCGGCTGAAACTGGCAGCCTGAACGATTTTACATATAACATTCCATATACAACTCGGACGATCCTGATTCGACTCTTTCTAGATAGCTAACTTGATTAACTACAACTTTTGTGTTTTAAGGTCAGTCCGATTTGAAGTCCATCGACCTCGACATTCCGCCCGATTTTGATTTAGGGATGTTGTCCGATTGGGAATCGGCTGAAACTTGCAGCCTGAACGATTTTACATATAACTTTCCATATACAACTCGGACGACCCTGATTCCACTTTTCCTAGGTAGTTAACTTGATTAACTATAACTTTTGTGTTTTAAGGTCAGCCCGATTCAGAGTCCATCGACCTCGACATTTCGCCCGATTTTGATTTAGGGATGTTGTCCGAGTGGGAATCGGCTGAAACTGGCAGCTTGAACGATTTTACATATAACTTTCTATATACAACTCGGACGATCCTGTTTCGACTTTTTCTAGATAGCTAACTTGATTAACTATAACTTTTGTGTTTTAAGGTCAGTCCGATTCGAAGTCCAGCGACCTCGACATTCGCCCTATTTTGATTTAGGGATGTTGTCCGATTGGGAATCAGCTGAAACTGGCAGCCTGAACTATTTTACATATAACTTTCCATATACAACTCGGACGACCCTAATTCCACTTTTCCTAGATAGAAAACTTGATTAACTATAAGTTTTGTGTTTTAATGTCAGCTCGATTCAGAGTCCATCGACCTCGAAATTTCGCCCGATATTGGTTTAGGGATGTTGTCCGAGTGGGAATCGGCTGAAACTGGCAGGCTGAACGATTTTACATATAACTTTCTATAAACAACTCGGACGATCCTGATTCGACTTTTCCTATGATTAACAATAACGTTTGTGTTTTAAGGTCAGTCCGATTCGAAGTCCATCGACCTCGACATTTCGCCCGATTTTGATTTAGGGATGTTGTCCGATTGGGAATCGGCTGAAACTGGCAGCCTGAACGATTTTACATATAACTTTCCATATACAACTCGGACGACCCTGATTCGACTTTTTCTAGGTTGCTAACTTGATTAAATATAAGTTTATTTTTTAAGGTCAGTCCGATTCGAAGTCCATCGACCTCGACATTTCTCCCGATTTTGATTTAAGGATGTTGTCCGATTGGGAATCGGCTGAAACTGGCAGCCTGAAATATAACTTTCTATATGGACGACGCTGATTCGACTTTTTCTAGGTTGCTAACTTGATTAACTATAACTTTTTTGTTTTAAGGTTAGCCCGATTCGAAATCCATCGACCTCGACATTCTGCCCGATTTTGATTTAGGGATGTTGTCCGATTGGGAATCGGCTGAAACTGGCAGCCTGAACGATTTTACATATAACTTTCCATATACAACTCGGACGACCCTGATTCGACTTTTTCTAGGTTGCTAACTTGATTAACTATAACTTTTGTTGTTTAAGGTCAGTCCGATTCGAAGTCCGTCGACCTCGACATTTCGCCCGATTTTGATTTAGGGATGTTGTCCGATTGGGAATCGGCTGAAACTGGCAGCCTGAACGATTTTACATATAACTTTCCATATACAACTCGGACGACCCTGATTCGACTTTTTCTAGGTTGCTAACTTGATTAACTATAACTTTTGTATTTTAAGGTTAGCCCGATTCGAAGTCCATCGACCTCGACATTCTACCCGATTTTGATTTAGGGATTTTGTCCGATTGGGAATCGGCTGAAACTGGCAGCCTGAACGTTCTTACATATAACTTTCCATATACAAGTCGGACGATCCTGATTCGACTTTTTCTAGATAGCTAACTTGATTAACTATAACTTTTGTGTTTTAAGGTCAGTCCGACGAAGTCCATCGACCTCGACATTTTGCCCGATTTTGATTTAGGGATGTTGTTCGATTGGGAATCGGCTGAAACTGGCAGCCTGAACGATTTTACATATAACTTTCCATATACAACTCGGACGACCCTGATTCGACTTTTTCTAGGTTGCTAACTTGATTAACTATAACTTTTATTTTTTAAGGTCAGTCCGATTCGAAGTCCGTCGACCTGGACATTTCGCCCGATTTTGATTTAGTGATGTTGTCCGATTGGGAATCGGCTGAAACTGGAAGCCTGAGCGATTTTACATATAACTTTCCATATACAAGTCGGACGATCCTGATTCGACTTTTTCTAGATAGCTAACTTGATTAACTATAACATTTGTATTTTAAGGTCAGTCCGACGAAGTCCATCGACCTCGACATTTTGCCCGATTTTGATTTAGGGATGTTGTTCGATTGGGAATCGGCTGAAACTGGCAACCTGAACGATTTTACATATAACTTTCCATATACAACTCGGACGACCCTGATTCGTCTTTTTCTAGGTTGCTAACTTGATTAACTATAACTTTTGTTTTTTAAGGTCAGTCCGATTCGAAGTCCGTCGACCTGGACAGTTCGCCCGATTTTGATTTAGGGATGTTGTCCAATTGGGAATCGGCTGAAACTGGAAGACTGAGCGATTTTACATATAACTTTCCATATACAACTCGGACGACCCTGATTCGACTTTTCCTAGGTAGCTAACTTGATTAACTATAACTTTTGTGTTTTAAGGTAAGTCCGATTCGAAGTCCATCGACCTCGACATATCGCCCATTTTGATTTAGGGATGTTGTCCGATTCGGAATCGCCTGAAACTGGCAGCCTGAACGATTTTACATATAACTTTCCATATACAACTCGGACGACCCTGATTCGACTTTTTCTAGGTTGCTAACTTGATTAACTATAACTTTTGTATTTTAAGGTTAGCCCGATTCGAAGTCCATCGACCTCGACATTCTGCCCGATTTTGATTTAGGGATGTTTTCCGATTGGGAATCGGCTGAAACTGGCAGCATGAACGATCTTACATATAACTTTCCATATACAACTCGGACGACCCTGATTCCACATTACCTAGATAGAAAACTTAATTAACTATAAGTTTTGTGTTTTAAGGTCAGCTCGATTCAGAGCCCATCGACCTTGAAATTTCGCCCGATATTGGTTTAGGGATGTTGTCCGAGTGGGAATCGGCTGAAACTGGCAGGCTGAATGATTTTACATATAACTTTCCATAAACAACTCGGACGATCCTGATTCTACTTTTTCTAGATAGCTAACTTGATTAACACGTTTGTGTTTTAAGGTCAGTCCGATTCGAAGTCCATCGACCTCGACATTTTGCCCGATTTTGATATAGGGATGTTGTCCGATTGGGAATCGGCTGAAACTGGCAACCTGAACGATTTTACATATAACTTTCCATATACAACTCGGACGACCCTGATTCGACTTTTTCTAGGTTGCTAACTTGGTTAACTATAACTTTTGTTTTTTAAGGTCAGTCCGATTCGAAGTCCATCGACCTCGACATTTCGCCCGATTTTGATTTAGGGATGTTGTCCGACTGGGAATTAGCTGAAACTGGCAGCCTGAAATATAACTTTCCATAAGGACGACCCTGATTCGACTTTTTCTAGGTTGCTAACTTGATTAACTATAACTTTTGTGTTTTAAGGTTAGCCCGATTCGAAGTCCATCGACCTCGACATTCTGCCCGATTTTGATTTAGGGATGTTGTCCGACTGGAATTGGCTGAAACTGGCAGCCTGAACGATTTTACATATAACTTTCCATATACAACTCGGACGACCCTGATTCCACTTTTCCTAGATAATTAACTTGATTAACTATAACTTTTGTGTTTTAAGGTCAGCCCGATTCAGAGTCCATCGACCTCGACATTTCGCTCGATTATGATTTAGGGATGTTGTCCGAGTGGGAATCGGCTGAAACTGCCATCTTGAACGATTTTACATATAACTTTCCATATACAACTCGGACGATCCTGATTCTACTTTTTCTATATAGCTAACTTGATTAACTATAACGTTTGTGTTTTAAGGTCAGTCCGATTCGAAGTCCATCGACCTCGACATTTCGCCCGATTTTGATTTAGGGATGTTGTCCGATTGGGAATCGGCTGAAACTGGCAGCCTGAAATATAACTTTCCATGTGGACGACCCTGATTCGACTTTTTCTAGGATGCTAACTTGATTAACTATAACTTTTGTGCTTTAAGGTTAGCCCGATTCGAAGTCCATCGACCTCGACATTATGCCCGATTTTGATTTAGGGATGTTGTCCGATTGGGAATCGGCTGAAACTGGCAGCCTGAACGATTTTACATATAACCAACTCGGACGACCCTAATTCGACTTTTTCTAGGTTGCTAACTTGATTAACTATTACTTTTGTCTTTTAAGGTCAGTCCGATTCGAAGTCCATCGACCTCGACATTTCGCCCGATTTTGATTTAGGGATGTTGTCCGACTGGAAATCGGCTGAAACTGGCAGCCTGAAATATAACTTTCCATAAGGACGACCCTGATTCGACTTTTTCTAGGTTGCTAACTTGATTAACTATAACTTTTGTGTTTTAAGGTTAGCCCGATTCTAAGTCCATCGACCTCGACATTCTGCCCGATTTTGATTTAGGGATGTTGTCCGATTGGGATTGGCTGAAACTGGCAGCCTGAACGATTTTACATATAACTTTCCATATACAACTCGGACGACCCTGATTCCACTTTTCCTAGATAATTAACTTGATTAACTATAACTTTTGTGTTTTAAGGTCAGCCCGATTCAGAGTCCATCGACCTCGACATTTCGCCCGATTATGATTTAGGGATGTTGTCGGAGTGGGAATCGGCTGAAACTGACATCTTGACGATTTTACATATAACTTTCCATATACAACTCGGACGATCCTGATTCGACTTTTTCTAGATAGCTAACTTGATTAACTATAACTTTTGTGTTTTAAGGTCAGTCCAATTCGAAGTCCATCGACCTCAACATTTCGCCCGATTTTGATTTAGGGATGTTGTCCGATTGGGAATCGGCTGAAACTGGCAGGCTGAATGATTTTACATATAACTTTCTATATACAACTCGGACGATCCTGATTCTACTTTTTCTAGATAGCTAACTTGATTAACTATAACGTTTGTGTTTTAAGGTCAGTCCGATTCGATGTCCATCGACCTCGAGATTTCGCCCGATTTTGATTTAGGGATGTTGTCCGATTGGGAATCGGCTGAAACTGGCAGCCTGAAACATAACTTTCCATATGGACGACCCTGATTCGACTTTTTCTAGGATGCTAACTTGATTAACTATAACTTTTGTGCTTTAAGGTTAGCCCGATTCGAAGTCCATCGACCTCGACATTCTGCCCAATTTTGATTTAGGGATGTTGTCCGATTGGGAATCGGCTGAAACTGGCAGCCTGAACGATTTTACATATAACCAACTCGAACGACCCTGATTCGACTTTTTCTAGGTTTCTAACTTGATTAACTATAACTTTTGTGTTTGAAGGTTAGCCCGATTAGAAGTCCATCGACCTCGAAATTCTGCCCGAATTTAATTTAGGGATGTTGTCCGATTGGGAATCGGCTGAAACTGGCAGCCTGAACTATTTTACATATACCTTTTCATATACAACTCGGACGACCCTGATTCCACTTTTCCTAGATAGCAAACTTGATTAACTATAAATTGTGTGTTTTAAGGTCAGTCCGATTCAAAGTCCATCGACCTCGACATTTCGCCCGATTTTGATTTAGGGATGTTTTCCGATTGGGAATCGGCTGAAACTTGCAGCCTCAATGATTTTACATATAACTTTCCATATACAACTCGGACGACCCTGATTCCACTTTTCCTAGATAATTAACTTGATTAACTATAACTTTTGTGTTTTAAGGTCAGCCCGATTCAGAGTCCATCGACCTCGACATTTCGCCCGATTATGATTTAGGGATGTTGTCCGAGTGGGAATCGGCTGAAACTGGCAGCTTGAACGATTTTACATATAACTTTCCATATACTACTCGGACGATCCTGATTCGACTTTTTCTAGATAGCTAACTTGATTAACTATAACTTTTGTATTTTAAGGTCAGTCCGATTCGAAGTCCATCGACCTCGACATTTCGCCCGATTTTGATTTAGGAATGTTGTCCGATTGGGAATCTGCTGAAACAGGCAGCCTGAACGATTTTACATATAACTTTCAATATACAACTCGGACGACCCTGATTCGACTTTTTCTAGGTTGCAAACTTGATTAACTATAACTTTTGTGTTTTAAGGTTTGCCAGATTCGAAGTCCATCGACCTCGACATTCTGCCCGATTTTGATTTAGGGATGTTGTCCGATTGGGAATCGGCTGAAACTGCAGCCTGAAATATAACTTTCCATATGGACGACCCTGATTCGACTTTTTCTAGGATGCTAACTTGATTAACTATAACTTTTGTGTTTTAAGGTCAGTCCGATTCGAAGTCCATCGACCTCGACTTTTCGCCCGATTTTGATTTAGGGATGTTGTCCGATTGGGAATCGGCTGAAACTGGCAACCTGAACGATTTTACATATAACTTTCCATATACAACTCGGACGACCCCTATTCGACTTTTTCTAGGTTGTTAACTTGATTAACTATAACTTTTGTTTTTTAAGGTCAGCCCGATTCGAAGTCCATCGACCTCGACATTTCGCCCGATTTTGATTTAGGGATGTTGTCCGATTGGGAATCGGCTGAAACTGCAGCCTGAAATATAACTTTTCATATGGACGACCCTGATTCGACTTTTTCTAGGATGCTAACTTGATTAACTATAACTTTTGTGTTTTAAAGTCATTCCGATTCGAAGTCCATCGACCTCGACATTTCGCCTGATTTTGATTTAGGGATGTTGTCCGATTGGGAATCGGCTGAAACTGGCAGCCTGAACGATTTTACATATAACTTTCAATATACAACTCGGACGACCCTGATTCGACTTTTTCTAGGTTGCTAACTTGATTAACTATAACTTTTGTGTTTTAAGGTCAGCCCGATTCGAAGTCCATCGACCTCGACATTCTGCCCGATTTTGATTTAGGGATGTTTTCCGATTGGGAATCGGCTGAAACTGGCAGCATGAACGATTTTACATATTACTTTCCATATACAACTCGGACGACCCTGATTCCACTTTACCTAGATAGAAAACTTGATTAACTATAAGTTTTGTGTTTTAAGGTCAGCTCGATTCAGAGTCCATCGACCTTGAAATTTCGCCCGATATTGCTTTAGGGATGTTGTTCGAGTGGGAATCGGCTGAAACTGGCAGCTTGAACGATTTTACATATAACTTTTCATATACAACTCGGACGATCCTGATTCGACTTTTTCTAGATAGCTAACTTGATTAACTAAAACTTTTGTGTTTTAAGGTTAGCCCGATTCGAAGTCCATCGACCTCGACATTAGGCCCGATTTTGATTTAGGGATGTTGTCCGATTGGGAATCGGCTGAAACTGGCAGCCTGAACGATTTTACATATAACTTTCCATATACAACTCGGACGATCCTGATTCGACTTTTTCTAGATAGCTAACTTGATTAACTATAACTTTTGTGTTTTAAGGTTAGGCCGATTCGAAGTCCATCGACCTCGACATTTTGCCCGATTTTGATTTAGGGACGTTGTCCGACTGGGAATCGACTGAAACTGGCAGCCTGAACGATCTTACATATAACTTCCCATATACAACTCGGACGACCCTGATTCCACTTTTCCTAGGTAGTTAACTTGATTAACTATAACGTTTGTGTTTTAAGGTCAGCCCGATTCAGAGTCCATCGATCTCGAAATTTCCCCCGATTTTGATTTAGGGATGTTGTCCGAGTGGGAATCGGCTGAAACTGGCAGCTTGAACGATTTTACATATAACTTTCCATATACAACTCGGACGATCCTGATTCGACACTTTCTAGATAGCTAACTTGATTAACTACAACTTTTGTGTTTTAAGGTCAGTCCGATTCGAAGTCCATCGACCTCGACATTCTGCCCGATTTTGATTTAGGGATGTTGTCCGGTTGGGAATCGACTGAAACTGGCAGCCTGAGCGATTTTACATATAACTTTCCATATACAACTCGGACGACCCTGATTCGACTTTTTCTAGGTTGGTAACTTGATTAACTATAACTTTTGTTCTTTAAGGTCAGTCCGATTCGAAGTCCATCGACCTCGACATTTCGCCCGATTTTGATTTAGGGATGTTGTCCGATTGGGAATCGGCTGAAACTGGCAGCCTGAAATATAACTTTCCATATGGACGACCCTGATTCGACTTTTTCCAGGTTGCTAACCTGATTAACTATAACTTTTGTGTTTTAAGGTCAGTCCGATTCGAAGTCCATCGACCTCGACATTTCGCCCGATTTTTATTTAGGGATGTTGTCCGATTGGGAATCGGCTGAAAATGGCAGCCTGAGCGATTTTTCATATAACTTTCCATATACAACTCGGACGACACTGATTCGACTTTTTCTAGGTTGCTAGCTTGATTAACTATAACTTTTGTGTTTTAAGGTTAGCCGGATTCGAAGTCCATCGACCTCGACATTTTGCCCGATTTTGATTTAGGGATGTTGTCCGATTGGGAATCGGCTGAAACTGGCAGCCTGAACGATCTTACATATAACTTTCCATATACAACTCGGACGACCCTGATTCCACTTTTCCTAGGTAGTTAACTTGATTAACTATAACGTTTGTGTTTTAAGGTCAGCCCGATTCAGAGTCCATCGATCTCGAAATTTCGACCGATTTAGATTTAGGGATGTTTTCCGAGTGGGAATCGGCTGAAACTGGCAGCCTGAACGATTTTACATATAACTTTCCATATACAACTCGGACGACCCTGATTCGACTTTTTCTAGGTTGCCAACTTGATTAACTATAACTTTTGTTTTTTAAGGTCAGTCCGATTCGAAGTCCATCGACCTCGACATTCAGCCCTATTTTGATTTAGGGATGTTGTCCGATTGGGAATCGGCTGAAACTGGCAGCCTGAAATATAACTTTCCATATGGACGACACTGATTCGACTTTTTCTAGGATGCTAACTTGATTAACTATAACTTTTGTGTTTTAAGGTTAGCCCGATTCGAAGTCCATCGACCTCGACATTTTGCCCGATTTTGATTTAGGGATGTTGTCCGATTGGGAATCGGCTGAAAATGGCAGCCTGAGCGATTTTTCATATAACTTTCCATATACAACTCGGACGACCCTGATTCGACTTTTTCTAGGTTTCTAACTTGATTAACTATAACTTTTGCGTTTGAAGGTTAGCCCGATTCGAAGTCCATCGACCTCGAAATTCTGCACGATTTTGATTTAGAGATGTTGTCCGATTGGGAATCTGCGGAACCTGGCAGCCTGAACGATTTTACATATAACTTTCCATATACAACTCGGTCGACCTTGATTCAACGTTTCCTAGATAGTTAACTTGATTAACTATAACGCTTGTGTTTTAAGGTCAGCCCGATTCAGAGTCCATCGATCTCGAAATTTCGCCCGATTTAGACTTAGGGATGTTGTCCGAGTGGCAATCGGCTGAAACTGGCAGCCTGAACGATTTTACATATAACTTTCCATATACAACTCGGACGATCCTGATTCGACTTTTTCTAGATAGCTAACTTGATTAACTACAACTTTTGTGTTTTCAGGTCAGTCCGATTCGAAGTCCATCGACCTCGACATTTCGCCCGATTTTGATTTAGGGATGTTGTCCGGTTGGGAATCGACTGAAACTGGCAGCCTGAGCGATTTTACATATAACTTTCCATATACAACTCGGACGACCCTGATTCGACTTTTTCTAGGTTTCTAACTTGATTAACTATAACTTTTGCGTTTGAAGGTTAGCCCGATTTGAAGTCCATCGACCTCGAAATTCTGCACGATTTTGATTTAGAGATGTTGTCCGATTGGGAATCTGCTGAACCTGGCAGCCTGAACAATTTTACATATAACTTTCCATATACAACTCGGTCGACCCTGATTCAACGTTGCCTAGATAGTTAACTTGATTAACTATAACGTTTGTGTTTTAAGGTCAGCCCGATTCAGAGTCCATCGATCTCGAAATTTCGCCCGATTTGGATTTAGGGATGTTGTCCGAGTGGCAATCGGCTGAAACTGGCAGCCTGAACGATTTTACATATAACTTTCCATATACAACTCGGACGATCCTGATTCGACTTTTTCTAGATAGCGAACCTGATTAACTACAACGTTTGTGTTTTAAGGTCAGTCCGATTCGAAGTCCATCGACCTCGACATTTCCCCCGATTTTGATTTAGGGATGCTGTCCGATTGGGAATCGGCTGAAACTGGTAACCTGAAACCCTGATTCGACTTTTTCTAGGTTTCTAACTTGATTAACTATAACTTTTTGTGTTTGAAGGTTAGCCCGATTCGAAGTCCATCGACCTCGAAATTCTGCAATATTTTGATTTAGAGATGTTGTCCGATTGGGAATCTGCTGAACCTGGCAGCCTGAACGATTTTACATATAACTTTCCATATACAACTCGGTCGACCCTGGTTCAACGTTTCCTAGATAGTTAACTTGATTAACTATAACGTTTGTGTTTTAAGGTCAGCCCGATTCAGAGTCCATCGATCTCGAAATTTCGCCCGATTTAGATTTAGGGATGTTGTCCGTGTGGGAATCGGCTGAAACTGGCAGCGTGAACGATTTTACATATAACTTTCCATATACAACTCGGACGATCCTGATCGACTTTTTCTAGATAGCTAACTTGATTAACTAAAACTTTTGTGTTTTAAGGTTAGCCCGATTCGAAGTCCATCGACCTCGACATTTTGCCCGATTTTGATTTAGGGATGTTGTCCGATTGGGAATCGGCTGAAACTGGCAGCCTGAACGATCTTACATATAACTTTCCATATAGAACTCGGACGACCCTGATTCCACTTTTCCTAGGTAGTTAACTTGAGTAACAATAACGTTTGGGTTTAAGGTCAGCCCGATTCAGAGTCCATCGATCCCGAAATTTCGCCCGATTTGGATTTAGGGATGTTGTCCGAGTGGCAATCGGCTGAAACTGGCAGCCTGAACGATTTTACATATAACTTTCCATATACAACTCGGACGATCCTGATTCGACTTTTTCTAGATAGCGAACCTGATTAACTACAACGTTTGTGTTTTAAGGTCAGTCCGATTCGAAGTCCATCGACCTCGACATTTCCCCCGATTTTGATTTAGGGATGCTGTCCGATTGGGAATCGGCTGAAACTGGTAACCTGAAACCCTGATTCGACTTTTTCTAGGTTTCTAACTTGATTAACTATAACTTTTGTGTTTGAAGGTTAGCCCGATTCGAAGTCCATCGACCTCGAAATTCTGCACGATTTTGATTTAGAGATGTTGTCCGATTTGGAATCTGCTGAACCTGGCAGCCTGAACGATTTTACATATAACTTTCCATATACAACTCGGTCGACCCTGATTCAACGTTTCCTAGATAGTTAACTTGATTAACTATAACGTTTGTGTTTTAAGGTCAGCCCGATTCAAAGTCCATCGATCTCGAAATTTCGCCCGATTTAGATTTAGGGATGTTGTCCGTGTGGGAATCGGCTGAAACTGGCAGCGTGAACGATTTTACATATAACTTTCCATATACAACTCGGACGATCCTGATCGACTTTTTCTAGATAGCTAACTTGATTAACTAAAACTTTTGTGTTTTAAGGTTAGCCCGATTCGAAGTCCATCGACCTCGACATTTTGCCCGATTTTGATTTAGGGATGTTGTCCGATTGGGAATCGGCTGAAACTGGCAGCCTGAACGATCTTACATATAACTTTCCATATAGAACTCGGACGACCCTGATTCCACTTTTCCTAGGTAGTTAACTTGATTAAAAATAACGTTTGGGTTTAAGGTCAGCCCGATTCAGAGTCCATCGATCTCGAAATTTCGCCCGATTTAGATTTAGGGATGTTGTCCGAGTGGGAATCGGCTGAAACTGGCAGCCTGAACGATTTTACATGTAACGTTCTATATACAACTCGGACGATCCTGATTCGACTCTTTCTAGATAGCTAACTTGATTAACTACAACTTTTGTGTTTTAAGGTCAGTTCGATTTGAAGTCCATCGACCTCGACATTCCGCCCGATTTTGATTTAGGGATGTTGTCCGATTGGGAATCGGCCGAAACTTGCAGCCTAAACTATTTTACATATAACTTTCCATATACAACTCGGACGACCTTGATTCCACTTTTCCAAGATAGTTAACTTGATTAACTATAACTTTTGTGTTTTAAGGTCAGCCCGATTCAGAGTCTATCGACCTCGACATTTCGCCCGATTTTGATTTAGGGATGTTGTCCGAGTAGGAATCGGCTGAAACTGGCAGCTTGAACGATTTCACATATAACTTTCCATATACAACTCGGACGATCCTGATTCGACTTTTCCTAGATAGCTAACTTGATTAACTATAACTTTTGTGTTTTAAGGTCAGTCCGATTCGAAGTCCATCGACCTCGACATTACGCCCGATTTGGATTTAGGGATGTTGTCCGGTTGGGAATCGACTGAAACTGGCAGCCTGAGCGATTTTACATATAACATTCCATATACAACTCGGACGACCCTGATTCGACTTTTTCTAGGTTGCTAACTTGATTAACTATAACTTTAGTTTTTTATGGTCAGTCCGATTCGAAGTCCATCGACCTCGACATTCTGCCCGATTTTGATTTAGGGATGTTGTCCGATCGGGAATCGGCTGAAACTGGCAGCCTGAAATATAACTTTCCATATGGATGACCATGATTCGACTTTTTCTAGGATGCTAACTTGATTAACTATAACTTTTGTGTTTTAAGGTTAGCCCGATTCGAAGTCCATCGACCTCGACATTCTGCCCGATTTTGATTTAGGGATGTTGTCCGATTGGGAATCGACTGAAACTGGCAGCCTGAACGATTTTTCATATAACTTTCCATATACAACTCGGACGACCGTGATTCGACTTTTTCTAGGTTTCTAACTTGATTAACTATAACTTTTGCGTTTGAAGGTTAGCCCGATTCGAAGTCCATCGACCTCGACATTCTGCACGATTTTGATTTAGAGATGTTGTCCGATTGGGAATCTGCTGAACCTGGCAGCCTGAAATATAACTTTCCATATGGACGACCCTGATTCGACTTTTTCTAGGATGCTGACTTGATTAACTATAACTTTTGTGTTTTAAGGTTAGCCCGATTCGAAGTCCTTCGACCTCGACATTTTGCCCGATTTTGATTTAGGGATGTTGTCCGATTGGGAATCGACTGAAACTGGCAGCCTGAACGATTTTACATATAACTTTCCATATACAACTCGGACGACCCTGATTCGACTTTTTCTAGGTTTCTAACTTGATTAACTATAACTTTTGCGTTTGAAGGTTAGCCCGATTTGAAGTCCATCGACCTCGAAATTCTGCACGATTTTGATTTAGAGATGTTGTCCGATTGGGAATCTGCTGAACCTGGCAGCCTGAACGATTTTACATATAACTTTCCATATACAACTCGGTCGACCCTGATTCAACGTTGCCTAGATAGTTAACTTGATTAACTATAACGTTTGTGTTTTAAAGTCAGCCCGATTCAGAGTCCATCGATCTCGAAATTTCGCCCGATTTGGATTTAGGGATGTTGTCCGAGTGGCAATCGGCTGAAACTGGCAGCCTGAACGATTTTACATATAACTTTCCATATACAACTCGGACGATCCTGATTCGACTTTTTCTAGATAGCGAACCTGATTAACTACAACGTTTGTGTTTTAAGGTCAGTCTGATTCGAAGTCCATCGACCTCGACATTTCCCCCGATTTTGATTTAGGGATGCTGTCCGATTGGGAATCGGCTGAAACTGGTAACCTGAAACCCTGATTCGACTTTTTCTGGGTTTCTAACTTGATTAACTATAACTTTTGTGTTTGAAGGTTAGCCCGATTCGAAGTCCATCGACCTCGAAATTCTGCACGATTTTGATTTAGAGATGTCCGATTGGGAATCTGCTGAACCTAGCAGCCTGAACGATTTTACATATAACTTTCCATATACAACTCGGTCGACCCTGATTCAACGTTTCCTAGATAGTTAACTTGATTAACTATAACGTTTGTGTTTTAAGGTCAGCCCGATTCAGAGTCCATCGATCTCGAAATTTCGCCCGATTTAGATTTAGGGATGTTGTCCGAGTGGGAATCGGCTGAAACTGGCAGCCTGAACAATTTTACATATAACTTTCCATATACAACTCGGACGATCCTGATCGACTTTTTCTAGATAGCTAACTTGATTAACTAAAACTTTTGTGTTTTAAGGTTAGCCCGATTCGAAGTCCATCGGCCTCGACATTTTGCCCGATTTTGATTTAGGGATGTTGTCCGATTGGAAATCGGCTGAAACTGGCAACCTGAACGATCTTACATATAACTTTCCATATAGAACTCGGACGACCCTGATTCCACTTTTCCTAGGTAGTTAACTTGATTAACAATAACGTTTGGGTTTAAGGTCAGCCCGATTCAGAGTCCATCGATCTCGAAATTTCGCCCGATTTAGATCTAGGGATGTTGTCCGAGTGGGAATCGGCTGAAACTGGCAGCCTGAACGATTTTACATATAACGTTCAATATACAACTCGGACGATCCTGATTCGACTCTTTCTAGATAGCTAACTTGATTAACTACAACTTTTGTGGTTTAAGGTCAGTTCGATTTGAAGTCCATCGACCTCGACATTCCGCCCGATTTTGATTTAGGGATGTTGTCCGATTGGGAATCGGCTGAAACTTGCAGCCTGAACTATTTTACATATAACTTTCCATATACAACTCGGACGACCTTGATTCCACTTTTCCTAGATAGTTAACTTGATTAACTATAACTTTTGTGTTTTAGGGTCAGCCCGATTCAGAGTCTATCGACCTCGACATTTCGCCCGATTTTGATTTAGGGATGTTGTCCGAGTAGGAATCGGCTGAAACTGGCAGCTTGAACGATTTTACATATAACTTTCCATATACAACTCGGACGATCCTGATTCGACTTTTTCTAGATAGCTAACTTGATTAACTATAACTTTTGTGTTTTAAGGTCAGTCCGATTCGAAGTCCATCGACCTCGACATTTCGCCCGATTTTGATTCAGGGATGTTGTCCGGTTGGGAATCGACTGAAACAGGCAGCCTGAGGGATTTTACATATAACTTTCCATATACAACTCGGACGACCCTGATTCGACTTTTTCTGGGTTGCTAACTTGATTAACTATAACTTTTGTTTTTTAAGGTCAGTCCGATTCGAAGTCCATCGACCTCGACATTCTGCCCGATTTTGATTTAGGGATGTTGTCCGATCGGGAATCGGCTGAAACTGGCAGCCTGAAATATAACTTTCCATATGGACGACCATGATTCGACTTTTTCTAGGATGCTAACTTGATTAACTATAACTTTTGTGTTTTAAGGTTAGCCCGATTCGAAGTCCATCGACCTCGACATTCTGCCCGATTTTGATTTAGGGATGTTGTCCGATTGGGAATCGACTGAAACTGGCAGCCTGAACGATTTTTCGTATAACTTTCCATATACAACTCGGACGACCCTGATTCGACTTTTTCTAGGTTTCTAACTTGATTAACTATAACTTTTGCGTTTGAAGGTTAGCCCGATTCGAAGTCCATCGACCTCGAAATTCTGCACGATTTTGATTTAGAGATGTTGTCCGATTGGGAATCTGCTGAACCTGGCAGCCTGAACGATTTTACATATAACTTTCCATATACAACTCGGTCGACCCTGATTCAACGTTTCCTAGATAGTTAACTTGATTAACTATAACGTTTGTGTTTTAAGGTCAGCCCGATTCAGAGTCCATCGATCTCGAAATTTCGCCCGATTTAGATTTAGGGATGTTGTCCGAGTGGCAATCGGCTGAAACTGGCAGCCTGAACGATTTTACATATAACTTTCCATATACAACTCGGACGATCCTGATTCGACTTTTTCTAGATAGCAAACCTGATTAACTACAACGTTTGTGTTTTATGGTCAGTCCGATTCGAAGTCCATCGACCTCGACATTTCCCCCGATTTTGATTTAGGGATGCTGTCCGATTGGGAATCGGCTGAAACTGGTAACCTGAAACCCTGATTCGACTTTTTCTAGGTTTCTAACTTGATTAACTATAACTTTTGTGTTTGAAGGTTAGCCCGATTCGAAGTCCATCGACCTCGAAATTCTGCACGATTTTGATTTAGAGATGTTGTCCGATTGGGAATCTGTTGAACCTGGCAGCCTGAACGATTTTACATATAACATTCCATATACAACTCGGTCGACCCTGATTCAACGTTTCCTAGATAGTTAACTTGATTAACTTTAACGTTTGTGTTTTAAGGTCAGCCCGATTGAGAGTCCATCGATCTCGAAATTTCGCCCGATTTAGATTTAGGGATGTTGTCCGAGTGGGAATCGGCTGAAACTGGCAGCGTGAACGATTTTACATATAACTTTCCATATACAACTCGGACGACCCTGATTCAACTTTTTCTAGGTTGCTAACTTGATTAACTATAACTTCTGTTTTTTAAGGTCAGTTCGATTCGAAGTCCATCGACCTCGACATTTCGCCCGATTTTGATTTAGGGATGTTGTCCGATTGGGAATCGGCTGAAACTGGCAGCCTGAGCGATTTTACATATAACTTTCAATATACAACTCGGACGACCCTGATTCGACTTTTTCTAGGTTGCTAACTTGATTAACTATAACGTTTGTGTTTTAAGGTCAGCCCGATTCAGAGTCCATCGATCTCGAAATTTTGCCCGATTTAGATTTAGGGATGTTGTCCGAGTGGCAATCGGCTGAAACTGGCAGCCTGAACGATTTTACATATAACTTTCCATATACAACTCGGACGATCCTTATTCGACTTTTTCTAGATAGCAAACCTGATTAACTACAACGTTTGTGTTTTAAGGTCAGTCCGATTCGAAGTCCATCGACCTCGACATTTCCCCCGATTTTGATTTAGGGATGCTGTCCAATTGGGAATCGGCTGAAACTGGTAACCTGAAACCCTGATTCGACTTTTTCGAGGTTTCTAACTTGATTAACTATAACTTTTGTGTTTGAAGGTTAGCCCGATTCGAAGTCCATCGACCTCGAAATTCTGCACGATTTTGATTTAGAGATGTTGTCCGATTGGGAATCTGTTGAACCTGGCAGCCTGAACGATTTTACATATAACATTCCATATACAACTCGGTCGACCCTGATTCAACGTTTCCTAGATAGTTAACTTGATTAACTTTAACGTTTGTGTTTTAAGGTCAGCCCGATTGAGAGTCCATCGATCTCGAAATTTTGCCCGATTTAGATTTAGGGATGTTGTCCGAGTGGGAATCGGCTGAAACTGGCAGCCTGAACGATTTTACATATAACTTTCCATATACAACTCGGACGACCCTGATTCAACTTTTTCTAGGTTGCTAACTTGATTAACTATAACTTTTGTTTTTTAAGGTCAGTCCGATTCGAAGTCCATCGACCTCGACATTTCGCCCGATTTTGATTTAGGGATGTTGTCCGATTGGGAATCGGCTGAAACTGGCAGCCTGAGCGATTTTACATATAACTTTCAATATACAACTCGGACGACCCTGATTCGACTTTTTCTAGGTTGCTAACTTGATTAACTATAACGTTTGTGTTTTAAGGTCAGCCCGATTCAGAGTCCATCGATCTCGAAATTTTGCCCGATTTAGATTTAGGAATGTTGTCCGAGTGGCAATCGGCTGAAACTGGCAGCCTGAACGATTTTACATATAACTTTCCATATACAACTCGGACGATCCTTATTCGACTTTTTCTAGATAGCAAACCTGATTAACTACAACGTTTGTGTTTTAAGGTCAGTCCGATTCGAAGTCCATCGACCTCGACATTTCCCCCGATTTTGATTTAGGGATGCTGTCCGATTGGGAATCGACTGAAACTGGTGACCTGAAACCCTGATTCGACTTTTTCTAGGTTTCTAACTTGATTAACTATAACTTTGTGTTTGAAGGTTAGCCCGATTCGAAGTCCATCGACCTCGAAATTCTGCACGTTTTGATTTAGAGATGTTGTCCGATTGGGAATCTGTTGAACCTGGCAGCCTGAACGATTTTACATATAACATTCCATATACAACTCGGTCGACCCTGATTCAACGTTTCCTAGATAGTTAACTTGATTAACTGTAACGTTTGTGTTTTAAGGTCAGCCCGATTCAGAGTCCATCGATCTCGAAATTTCGCCCGATTTAGATTTAGGGATGTTGTCCGAGTGGGAATCGGCTGAAATTGGCAGCCTGAAGGATTTTACATATAACTTTCCATATACAACTCGGACGACCCTGATTCAACTTTTTCTAGGTTGCTAACTTGATTAACTATAACTTTAGTTTTTTAAGGTCAGTCCGATTCGAAGTCCATCGACCTCGACATTTCGCCCGATTTTGATTTAGGGATGTTGTCCGATTGGGAATCGCCTGAAACTGGCAACCTGAGCGATTTTACATATAACTTCCAATATACAACTCGGACGACCCTGATTCGACTTTTTCTAGGTTGCTAACTTGATTAACTATAACGTTTGTGTTTTAAGGTCAGCCCGATTCAGAGTCCATCGATCTCGAAATTTCGCCCGATTAAGATCTAGGGATGTTGTCCGAGTGGGAATCGGCTGAAACTGGCAGCCTGAACGATTTTACATATAACGTTCAATATACAACTCGGACGATCCTGATTCGACTCTTTCTAGATAGCTAACTTGATTAACTACAACGTTTGGGTTTTAAGGTCAGTCCGATTCGAAGTCCATCGACCTCGACATTTCCCCCGATTTTGATTTAGGGATGCTGTCCGATTGGGAATCGGCTGAAACTGGTAACCTGAAACCCTGATTCGACTTTTTCTGGGTTTCTAACTTGATTAACTATAACTTTTGTGTTTGAAGGTTAGCCCGATTCGAAGTCCATCGACCTCGAAATTCTGCACGATTTTGATTTAGAGATGTTGTCCGATTGGGAATCTGCTGAACCTGGCAGCCTGAACGATTTTACATATAACTTTCCATATACAACTCGGTCGACCCTGATTCAACGTTTCCTAGATAGTTAACTTGATTAACTATAACGTTTGTGTTTTAAGGTCAGCCCGATTCAGAGTCCATCGATCTCGAAATTTCGCCCGATTTAGATTTAGGGATGTTGTCCGAGTGGGAATCGGCTGAAACTGGCAGCCTGAACAATTTTACATATAACTTTCCATATACAACTCGGACGATCCTGATCGACTTTTTCTAGATAGCTCACTTGATTAACTAAAACTTTTGTGTTTTAAGGTTAGCCCGATTCGAAGTCCATCGGCCTCGACATTTTGCCCGATTTTGATTTAGGGATGTTGTCCGATTGGGAATCGGCGGAAACTGGCAGCCTGAACGATCTTACATATAACTTTCCATATAGAACTCGGACGACCCTGATTCCACTTTTCCTAGGTAGTTAACTTGATTAACAATAACGTTTGGGTTTAAGGTCAGCCCGATTCAGAGTCCATCGATCTCGAAATTTCGCCCGATTTAGATCTAGGGATGTTGTCCGAGTGGGAATCGGCTGAAACTGGCAGCCTGAACGATTTTACATATAACGTTCAATATACAACTCGGACGATCCTGATTCGACTCTTTCTAGATAGCTAACTTGATTAACTACAACTTTTGTGTTTTAAGGTCAGTTCGATTTGAAGTCCATCGACCTCGACATTCCGCCCGATTTTGATTTAGGGATGTTGTCCGATTGGGAATCGGCTGAAACTTGCAGCCTGAACTATTTTACATATAACTTTCCATATACAACTCGGACGACCTTGATTCCACTTTTCCTAGATAGTTAACTTGATTAACTATAACTTTTGTGTTTTAGGGTCAGCCCGATTCAGAGTCTATCGACCTCGACATTTCGCCCGATTTTGATTTAGGGATGTTGTCCGAGTAGGAATCGGCTGAAACTGGCAGCTTGAACGATTTTACATATAACTTTCCATATACAACTCGGACGATCCTGATTCGACTTTTTCTAGATAGCTAACTTGATTAACTATAACTTTTGTGTTTTAAGGTCAGTCCGATTCGAAGTCCATCGACCTCGACATTTCGCCCGATTTTGATTTAGGGATGTTGTCCGGTTGGGAATCGACTGAAACTGGCAGCCTGAGGGATTTTACATATAACTTTCCATATACAACTCGGACGACCCTGATTCGACTTTTTCTAGGTTGCTAACTTGATTAACTATAACTTTTGTTTTTTAAGGTCAGTCCGATTCGAAGTCCATCGACCTCGACATTCTGCCCGATTTTGATTTAGGGATGTTGTCCGATCGGGAATCGGCTGAAACTGGCAGCCTGAAATATAACTTTCCATATGGACGACCATGATTCGACTTTTTCTAGGATGCTAACTTGATTAACTATAACTTTTGTGTTTTAAGGTTAGCCCGATTCGAAGTCCATCGACCTCGACATTCTGCACGATTTTGATTTAGGGATGTTGTCCGATTGGGAATCGACTGAAACTGGCAGCCTGAACGATTTTTCGTATAACTTTCCATATACAACTCGGACGACCCTGATTCGACTTTTTCTAGGTTTCTAACTTGATTAACTATAACTTTTGTGTTTGAAGGTTAGCCCGATTCGAAGTCCATCGACCTCGAAATTCTGCACGATTTTGATTTAGAGATGTTGTCCGATTGGGAATCTGTTGAACCTGGCAGCCTGAACGATTTTACATATAACATTCCATATACAACTCGGTCGACCCTGATTCAACGTTTCCTAGATAGTTAACTTGATTAACTTTAACGTTTGTGTTTTAAGGTCAGCCCGATTCAGAGTCCATCGATCTCGAAATTTCGCCCGATTTAGATTTAGGGATGTTGTCCGAGTGGGAATCGGCTGAAACTGGCAGCGTGAACGATTTTACATATAACTTTCCATATACAACTCGGACGACCCTGATTCAACTTTTTCTAGGTTGCTAACTTGATTAACTATAACTTCTGTTTTTTAAGGTCAGTTCGATTCGAAGTCCATCGACCTCGACATTTCGCCCGATTTTGATTTAGGGATGTTGTCCGATTGGGAATCGGCTGAAACTGGCAGCCTGAGCGATTTTACATATAACTTTCAATATACAACTCGGACGACCCTGATTCGACTTTTTCTAGGTTGCTAACTTGATTAACTATAACGTTTGTGTTTTAAGGTCAGCCCGATTCAGAGTCCATCGATCTCGAAATTTTGCCCGATTTAGATTTAGGAATGTTGTCCGAGTGGCAATCGGCTGAAACTGGCAGCCTGAACGATTTTACATATAACTTTCCATATACAACTCGGACGATCCTTATTCGACTTTTTCTAGATAGCAAACCTGATTAACTACAACGTTTGTGTTTTAAGGTCAGTCCGATTCGAAGTCCATCGACCTCGACATTTCCCCCGATTTTGATTTAGGGATGCTGTCCAATTGGGAATCGGCTGAAACTGGTAACCTGAAACCCTGATTCGACTTTTTCGAGGTTTCTAACTTGATTAACTATAACTTTTGTGTTTGAAGGTTAGCCCGATTCGAAGTCCATCGACCTCGAAATTCTGCACGATTTTGATTTAGAGATGTTGTCCGATTGGGAATCTGTTGAACCTGGCAGCCTGAACGATTTTACATATAACATTCCATATACAACTCGGTCGACCCTGATTCAACGTTTCCTAGATAGTTAACTTGATTAACTTTAACGTTTGTGTTTTAAGGTCAGCCCGATTGAGAGTCCATCGATCTCGAAATTTTGCCCGATTTAGATTTAGGGATGTTGTCCGAGTGGGAATCGGCTGAAACTGGCAGCCTGAACGATTTTACATATAACTTTCCATATACAACTCGGACGACCCTGATTCAACTTTTTCTAGGTTGCTAACTTGATTAACTATAACTTTTGTTTTTTAAGGTCAGTCCGATTCGAAGTCCATCGACCTCGACATTTCGCCCGATTTTGATTTAGGGATGTTGTCCGATTGGGAATCGGCTGAAACTGGCAGCCTGAGCGATTTTACATATAACTTTCAATATACAACTCGGACGACCCTGATTCGACTTTTTCTAGGTTGCTAACTTGATTAACTATAACGTTTGTGTTTTAAGGTCAGCCCGATTCAGAGTCCATCGATCTCGAAATTTCGCCCGATTTAGATTTAAGGATGTTGTCCGAGTGGCAATCGGCTGAAACTGGCAGCCTGAACGATTTTACATATAACTTTCCATATACAACTCGGACGATCCTGATTCGACTTTTTCTAGATAGCAAACTGATTAACTACAACGTTTGGGTTTTAAGGTCAGTCCGATTCGAAGTCCATCGACCTCGACATTTCCCCCGATTTTGATTTAGGGATGCTGTCCGATTGGGAATCGACTGAAACTGGTGACCTGAAACCCTGATTCGACTTTTTCTAGGTTTCTAACTTGATTAACTATAACTTTGTGTTTGAAGGTTAGCCCGATTCGAAGTCCATCGACCTCGAAATTCTGCACGTTTTGATTTAGAGATGTTGTCCGATTGGGAATCTGTTGAACCTGGCAGCCTGAACGATTTTACATATAACATTCCATATACAACTCGGTCGACCCTGATTCAACGTTTCCTAGATAGTTAACTTGATTAACTGTAACGTTTGTGTTTTAAGGTCAGCCCGATTCAGAGTCCATCGATCTCGAAATTTCGCCCGATTTAGATTTAGGGATGTTGTCCGAGTGGAAATCGGCTGAAATTGGCAGCCTGAAGGATTTTACATATAACTTTCCATATACAACTCGGACGACCCTGATTCAACTTTTTCTAGGTTGCTAACTTGATTAACTATAACTTTAGTTTTTTAAGGTCAGTCCGATTCGAAGTCCATCGACCTCGACATTTCGCCCGATTTTGATTTAGGGATGTTGTCCGATTGGGAATCGGCTGAAACTGGCAACCTGAGCGATTTTACATATAACTTCCAATATACAACTCGGACGACCCTGATTCGACTTTTTCTAGGTTGCTAACTTGATTAACTATAACGTTTGTGTTTTAAGGTCAGCCCGATTCAGAGTCCATCGATCTCGAAATTTCGCCCGATTTAGATTTAAGGATGTTGTCCGAGTGGCAATCGGCTGAAACTGGCAGCCTGAACGATTTTACATATAACTTTCCATATACAACTCGGACGATCCTGATTCGACTTTTTCTAGATAGCAAACTGATTAACTACAACGTTTGGGTTTTAAGGTCAGTCCGATTCAAAGTCCATCGACCTCGACATTTCCCCCGATTTTGATTTAGGGATGCTGTCCGATTGGGAATCGACTGAAACTGGTGACCTGAAACCCTGATTCGACTTTTTCTAGGTTTCTAACTTGATTAACTATAACTTTGTGTTTGAAGGTTAGCCCGATTCGAAGTCCATCGACCTCGAAATTCTGCACGTTTTGATTTAGAGATGTTGTCCGATTGGGAATCTGTTGAACCTGGCAGCCTGAACGATTTTACATATAACATTCCATATACAACTCGGTCGACCCTGATTCAACGTTTCCTAGATAGTTAACTTGATTAACTGTAACGTTTGTGTTTTAAGGTCAGCCCGATTCAGAGTCCATCGATCTCGAAATTTCGCCCGATTTAGATTTAGGGATGTTGTCCGAGTGGAAATCGGCTGAAATTGGCAGCCTGAAGGATTTTACATATAACTTTCCATATACAACTCGGACGACCCTGATTCAACTTTTTCTAGGTTGCTAACTTGATTAACTATAACTTTAGTTTTTTAAGGTCAGTCCGATTCGAAGTCCATCGACCTCGACATTTCGCCCGATTTTGATTTAGGGATGTTGTCCGATTGGGAATCGGCTGAAACTGGCAACCTGAGCGATTTTACATATAACTTCCAATATACAACTCGGACGACCCTGATTCGACTTTTTCTAGGTTGCTAACTTGATTAACTATAACGTTTGTGTTTTAAGGTCAGCCCGATTCAGAGTCCATCGATCTCGAAATTTCGCCGATTTAGATTTAGGGATGTTGTCCGAGTGGCAATCGGCTGAAACTGGCATCCTGAACGATTTTACATATAACTTTCCATAATGGACTCAATAAGGTAAAACGGGCCTCATTTCTCATGGGTACCTCGAATTTATACCGATTACTTGCAAGAAACGGATATTACATTTTCGCAAAATTGTATAAAAGTGAAATACCTATAATATAGTAAAACATAACAAATGTCTTATGGATAATAACAAATGTTGACTCAGAAGTAACACATCACTGAAAGGTAATAACGCCTTGTCTGTCGTCAATAACACATTCTGTAGACAAGTAATGGATCGAAGGGAATAAAACGAAAATCACAAACGACACAAAAACAGATGAAACCTTCATAAATCTCCACGTTATTGACTCAATAAGGCAAAATAGGCCTCAATTTCTCATGGGTACCTCGAATTTATACCGATTACTTGCAAGAAACGGATATTATATTTTCCCTAAATTGTGTAAACGAGAAATACTTATAATATAGCAAAAAAATAACAAATGTCTTACGGATAATAACAAATGTTGACTCACAAATAACACATCACTGAAAGGTAATAACGCCTTGTCTGAATACAAGTAATGGATAGGACGAAATAAAATGAAAATTACAAACGACACTAAAAAACAGATGATAATTGCATAAATCTCCGCGTTAATGACTTAATAAGGTAAAATAGGCATGGAATTCTCATGGGTACCTCGAATTTAAACCTATTACTTGCAAGAAACGGATATTACATTTTCACTAAATTGTATAAAAGATAAATACTTATAATATAGCAAAACATAACAAATGTCTTATGGATAATAAAAAAATTTTGACTCAGAAGTAACACATCACTGATAGGTAATAACGCCTTATTTGTCGTTAATAACACATTCTGTATAAAGTAATTAATCGAAAGGAATAAAACGAAGATCACAAACGACACAAAAACAGATGAAAACTGCATAAATCTCTGCGTTATTGACTCAATAGGTAAAGTAGGCCTCAATACCGATTACTTGCAAGAAACGGATATTTTATTTTCCCTGAACTGTGTAAACGATAAATACTTATAATATAGCAAAACATTACAAATGGCTTATGGTTAATAACAAATGTTGACTCACAAATAATACATCACTGAAAGGTAATAACGCCTTGTCTGTCGTCAATAACACATTCTGTATAAAAGTAATGGATAGAAAGAAATAAAATGAAAATTACAAACGACATTGAAAAACAGATGACAACTGCATAAATCTCCGCGTTATTGAATTAATAAGGTAAATAGGCATGGATTTCTCATGGGTACCTCGAATTTAAACCGATTACTTGCAAGAAACGAATATTACATTTTCGCAAAATTGTACAAAAGGGAAATACTTATAATATAGCAAAACATAACAAATGTCTTATGTATAACAACAAATATTGACTCAGAAGTAACACATCACTGAAAGTTAATAACGCCTTGTTTGTCGTCAATAACACATTCTATATACAAGTAATGGATCGAAAGTAATAAAACGAAAATCACAAACGATCAAAAAAAAAAGATGAAAACTGCATAAATCTCCGCGTTATTGACTCAAAAGGTAAAATAGGCTTCAATTTCTCAGGAGTACCTCGAATTTATACTGATTACTTGCAAGAAACGGATATTATACATTCCCTAAATTGTGTAAACGAAAAATACTTATAATATAGCAAAAAAACAACAAATGTCTTATGGATAATAACAAATGTTGGCTCAAAAATAACACATCACTGAAAGGTAATAACGCCTTGTTTGTCGTCAATAACTCATTCTGTATACAAGTAATGGATAGAAAGAAATAAAATGAAAATCACAAACGACACTAAAAACATATGACAACTCCATAAATCCACGCGTTATTGACTCAATAAGGTAAATAGGCCTCGATTTCTCATGGGTACCTCGAATTTATACCGATTACTTGCAAGAAACGTATATTACATTTTCGCTAAATTGTGTAATAGAGGAATACTTATAATATAGCAAAACATAACAAATGTCTTATGGATAATAACAATTGTTGACTCAGAAGTAAAACATCACTGAAAGGTAATAACGCCTGGTTTATCGTCAATAACACATTCTGTATACAAGTAATGGATCGAAAGGAATAAAACGAAAAATCACAAACGACACAATAAACAGATGAAAACGGCATAAATCTCCGCGTTATGGATTCAATAAGGTAAAATGGGCCTCAATTTCTCATGGGTACCTCGAATTTATACCGATTACATGCAAGAAACGGATATTACATTTTCGCAAAATTGTATAAAAGTGAAATACCTATAATATAGCAAAACATAACAAACGTCTTATGGATAATAACAAATGTTGACTCAGAAGTAACACATCACTGAAAGGTAATAACGCCTTGTTTGTCGTCAATAACACATTCTGTATTCAAGTAATGGATCGAAGGGAATAAAACGAAAATCACAAAGGACACAAAAACAGATGAAACCTGCATAAATCTCCACGTTATTGACTCAATAAGGCAAAATAGACCTCAATTTCTCATGGGTACCTCGAATTTATACCGATTACTTGCAAGAAACGGATATTATATTTTCCCTAAATTGAGTAGAAGTGAAATACTTATAATATAGCAAAACATAACAAATGTGTTATGGATAATAACAAATGTTGACTCACAAATAACCCTGAAAGGTAATAACGTCTTGTTTGTCGTCAATAACACATTCCGCATACAAGTAATGGATCAAAAGGATTAAAACAATAATCAAAACAACACTAAAAAACAGATGACAACTGCACAAATCTCCGCGTTATTGACTCAAAAAGTTAAAACAGGCCCCGATTTCTCATGGCTACCTCGAATTTATACTGATTACTTGCAAGAAACGGATATTACATTTTTGCTAAATTGTATAAAAGAGAAATACTTATAATATAGTATAACATAACAAATGTCTTATGGATAATAACAAATGTTGACTCAGAAGTAACACATCGCTGAAAGGAAATAACGCCTTGTTTATCGTCAATAACACATACAAGTAATGGATCGAAAGGAATAGAACGAAAAATCACAAACGACACAAATAAACAGATGAAAACTGCATAAATCTCCGCGTTATGGACTCAATAAGAAAGCCAAGATCTCGAGGGACAAATTCGATATCAACAACCGCTTCCTTGGTAGCCTCAAACCACATTGGGGCAATGCAACCGTGATGATGATTCAGAGTAAGGACCTCTCTAACACCTCCATCCATGCTCTCTACGACAGTCATCTGCACGTGAAGTTTGTGGAATGGAAACTTACATTAAACATTGTTAGGGTTTAGGCTTAAATACCTTGGAAATGTATTAAGCCCATTGGGCCCCTAACAAACCCATTACAACTACAAACCCATATAAGTAAAATAAAACACATTAAATACATCATAAAGAAATACAAGACTTAGAATAAATATTTTGGACACTTCTAAAATCTTCCTAACATTATACACATAAAACATCAATGGCGAGAGCAGATGAATTGCGATGTGATTGTAGATTGTTGTGTACTGACATTTGCAGACGCACACATGGCACCCAAGTATTTTTCTTTTCTTCCTTTTTTTCTTAAAAATTTTATGTGGTAAGAAATAATTATTCAATGCTTAAATTATTATTTTATTTTACAGGAATGTTTTGATTGAAAATTTTTTCAAAAGAAATCTAAACAAAGCATTGATTCATCGTCACATGATGTGAATACAAGTGAAATCCATTTAAAAGGGATGAGAAGAAATCGAATTATGTGAAGATGAAATTGTTGATGATCCTGCGTTACATTAGCCAATTAACGAATATTCTGTTAATATTCGAGAGAAGTAAGGAGAAGATATTTCGCCAAAGGTCCTTGTCAACCAAGAGGTACAAATTTTCCTCGAACAGATATTAGTGCGTGCATGAGAAAAAGAAACATTTGATATACCGACTTCTAGAATTAGGTTTGGTCTTGCCTGTTGCAACATTTACTGCGGAAGATCATTTTCTGCGATAAAACTTATCAAGCATTATTTGCGTAATAAGATGGGTGATGACTTTCTCTCGGAATTGTTGGTGTGTTACGTCGAAAAGGAAACATTTACAAGTGTTCGGAATGAAACAGTTTTGCGAAGATATCAGAATATAGGACCGCGGAGGCTTCTTTTACCGAAGATTACTTTTACCTAATGTAGTTTAGCCTTTGTGACATCAAATTTTTTTATTGTTTTATATTATAGTTATTTCGACCCCCCACGTCATAAATCCTGGTTCCGTCACTGAGTATATATATGCAATTGTTGATTACCACAATTAGTTAGAATAGATGAATCAAGTTGATGATATCTCAATAATTCGGTACAACCGGCGATGTGCCTCTAATATAACGTGAAACTTGTAAATATAAAATATATATAACATTTAAGATCATCATACGATGCTACAAACTTTACACGAGCTTAGACATTTGTGATTTGAGATTGAGTATATTAAATGCCACTCTAACGAATAATATATACTAGTACTCTTCGAACGTCCAATGCATGTGCTATAATATAAAATTCTGCCCCTTAGATATTTATTTTGATCTAAAAATTGTATTAGAAATTATGGTTTAAAGACGTATCTTAAAATTATAAAAGTAAAGGTATAATACTAATTAGCGAAAAATAGTAATAATCTGAAAATAATAATTAAATATATTGGATTTTTAATTTATTGTTTACGCTGTGTTTGGTTCGTCAAAAGTGATGAGGAAAAGAAAACTAGAGGAAAATTAATTTCCATTAGTTTTTCTCTCATTTCCTCACCATTTGGTAAGGAAAATAGTTTTCGATAATTTTTGTTTTAAAACTAACTTAAGTTTTCTTTTTCATTATTTTCCTTACCTCTCTAGTGAACCAAACACCAAAATAATTTTCCTTTTCCATTTCCTATTCCTTTTCTCGCTAAATTCCTTGAAGCAAATACAACCTTAACTTTTTTGTTTACTTAACAGACCAAATTGCCAATTCACCCCTCACGCTTACCGCTTAATAAAATAGGAAAGGAGACAAACAGATATTATATCCTAAAGAAAAAGGCAAATTCAGTTGATAATCGTCCAAAAAGACGGAACAAACACAAAATTCAACAAGCCCGAGAAAAAGGGATTCAATAAGAAAATTCAAAAAGCATCAGAACAACTGAGAACCATCTACTTCATTGATCATCAATCTACCCAAAGGTATTCTTTACTTTGAGAATCATCTCCGCCGCCGCCGACTCCCTCGCCTCGTAAGGCTTCGACTCGAGTCCGCCCTCCGACCTTAGGCTTATTCCCGTAGTTGTAACAAACACATGCGCCTTAAACTTGCCTGTAATAAAATTAATGAATAAATAACCTCAAAACTCAGACAATTATTCTCTTCGTACGCATAATTTTCATTCAGAATTGAAAAAAGAAAAGCATAATGGTACGCATCGAATCATTATGCATTAGCTTCGTCTGTCGTTTCTTTTCTTTTCAGTATCGGATTCTGCATACCAAACGCACCCTAAAGCAAATTTGATTGCTCGCTACGTTCTTACCGTCGATCGGCTCCACAAAGAACCTGGGAAGCCTCCAATTGTTCCTCAGGCATATGTACTCCAAGTCCTACGACAGCGTAAGAAGACGAACAAGGTAAGAAAAAAACTTTCGCATTCGTTTAGAAGAATATTAGTGCACTAACATTGCACGAAGATTCCGAGGAAAAATGGCGTAGAAATCCCCGAGCCATCTTTTTCATCAAGCAAACCGCTGTTTCCCGCGAGGATCGACTGGCGCAATGACGGGCCAGATCAGCATCGCGTCCTACAATAAAAAAAAAGATATAATTTTTTCATTTTTTTCTGTGGATAATAGATAATCAAGATGACTTACCGTCCCTTATACGCTCGATGCAATCCTCGTAAGTAGTGAGCTTATCCTCGATCGAGTAAAACTGAGAGTACTGCCGTCAAAAATACAAAAAACTTAATCATTACATCGCTCAAAATTACGGAAATAAATGAATTTGGAAGATTTAACTGATCACCAAGTCTTGTCCCCTTCGGTTGAGAAGCGCCAATGCGTCTTCGAGAATGCCGTCGGACGCAACATTGCTCCGGCCCCGACCCGTTTCGAACGGGCCTACCGGCCCATTTTCACGGCGAGATAAAATCAGCTTGGCGCAATTCTCAGCATCCTCCTTACGATCGTTCGCCGAACAAGCGAGCTTCGAATTATCCGCCGTTTCGCCGTAGGCATCAAAATTCAGAAGAATACAAAGAATTATATATATATGTATATATATACAATAACACCTCTATAAAGTAATAACATTGAGACCATAAAATTTTATTAATTTAGAGAGATGTTAGTCTATCAAAAAAAAATTATTAATAAAAAAATTTAAGTTAACATATTTAGTATTCATATATGTTTCTTTGAAAATTTGCTGCACTTAAAAAAGTTAACAATGAAATCCAATTAGATTTAAATTTGAAGAAAAAGCAAGTAATAATATATTTATATTTTAACAAATAATCATAATAGTTGCAATATTGACGAATTATTAATTTAGACTTTAAATGGGTAATATTATAATGGGATTTTCCGACAAAGTATTCTCTTATTATCATATCGAATTTGTTGAGATTTTACAAAGGTCGAAGCCGGGACAAGAAAATTTTACTATTTTAGTGTTTATTAATTTATAGTGGTTTTACTATATATGCACATATTGACTTGCATGTTGTAATAACAGGGGTAAATTCTTACCTGGGACTCGACAGAAGCGGCGTCGGCTGCTATAACGAGTTCGAAGCTGCGCTTCTCCATATTTTTGTTCTTTTTTTCAGGCCCGCTTTTCGCCGAGCCGATCTTTTTTTTCCTCATTATTTCCTTTGAAGGGCCGGAAAATGGCGTCTTTGCGCTTTTCGAGCCTTCTTTTTCTGGAAATTCTTCGTCGCTTTCAATTTCCTCTGACTTTGGGGAAACGATCGGAGAATAATTTTCAAAATCGTTTTCATGGCTTCCAAGCTTGTACTCAGATGTCAGCGCCTCATTTGGAGAGCTTCTGATTTTGCCTTCTTCCATGTAGTCGACTAAGGTATGCTTTTGCTCAGGCTCATCTTTAAATTCTGCGCTTTTTTCGGTTATTTGAAGCACATTAACGGCACGGCTAGCAACGCTGATTTCGGCCTCTTACGCTTGGGCTTCTTCTTTCGATGGTCGTCTTCTTCTTCCTCCGCGCGGAAGCTTCTAGAAAGCGCCAATTTGATGCTCTTATCTTCCCCACAACATCTGAACCGTGTAAAATCACAGAGCGAAATAATTTTAGTACTAAATAAAGCTATGCTCATTTTCAGACACAGATAAGATACGAAAATGGCGTGAAAGAAAATCAACGCCTAAGCCATTACCCCCAAAGCCAAGCAGATATGAAGGTGGCGTAAGGAATGATTGGAAAATGCTCACCACAGGCGTAGCGGTCCAACCTTCTAGAAACTTCTGAGCAAGCGGCCCTTGCAAACTGGCGAGTATCACCAAAAAAAAAACCTTAAATTGTCCAAAAAAATTTTCAAGAACGAACGAATTTCCCGTTTATTACATGGAAGGGCGCTAACTAACCTCTCGACAAGGGTGCTCAGCTGAACACCGTTAGTCACTAAGAAGAGCTGAGAACACTGCACTATATAGCACGTTACAGCTGATTTCGCCTTAGTCAGCGAATGCGTTATGTGCGATTTTATCACCGCAAGATTCGAACTTTCGATGCCTGAAACGAACGCAAAGCCTCAATTGAATCTGAATTCAAGAAATAAAACAGCCCAGTTAAGTTATTACATACCAGTTTTTTCCTTGACAGCATCGTAGGCCACTTTAAGAAGCTCTCTTTCCTCATTCGATTCTCTGAAATCGTCCCTCTTCCTTTTCAAGCCCGAGATTTCCAAAGCTAAAGCTTTCGAGCCTTTGATTTCGTTAAAATCTCTCTCGGTGAGCGACCAAACTCCGTCGAGGTACTTGCAGTAGTTGAGGAAACAGTTTTGCTTGTCAGAATCGACGAGGAGAACTGCGACTTTTGAGATGGGAAACTTTTCTACGTCGGGGGAATCTTTCGATGGATCTAAGGTTAGGGAGAGTTCGCAGGCGTCCCTAATGTACTTTTCGATCAGCGAAAACTGATCTTCTTCCTTGAGCAAATCCAGGGCGTTGATTCGCTTTGCTACCTGCCTGACTTTCATGGCTAGCTTGGAGAAGGAGACAATGTCGAGGAATTCGAGGGAGAGATTCTGCCTACGGTGGTAGTAATTGTAGAGAAGTGCGGCGGCGTGCATCTGTGTAAGAGAAAAATAAAAAAAAAAATTGGGACAACGTTTGATTTTCTGAGAGAGGGGAAGAAAAAGGGACCTGCTTGGCGATGACTAATTGAGCGTCGGCGGCGCGTGAGTCCCACGCGCGACGTCGGCATTCTTTGGAGAAACTTCTGTAGAGTGATTCTGGGAAGAGGAAGACGAGGTGAAAAAGGATGAAAATAAGTGAATGGACAGAAAACAGAGGAAACCCACAAAACCCAAGCAAGACGATGATGAGGGGTTATTTTAGTTGAATGATAGTTTGACTTTTTTGCAAAATGACCTAGTTGACTATAAGTTTTAAGTCAAATGACCTCCATTTAAATAACTTAATTAGTTGAACACTAGTCATCGATTAAATATATAAACAAAAAAATAAAAAAAAATAGAAAACCCAACGACATTCGGGTATTTTAGCTAAATGACATTTGACTGAATAAGTTTTTGCAAAATGACCTCGTTGACTATAAGTTTTTGGTCAAGTGACCTCCATTTAAATAACTTAATTAGCTGAACACTAATCATCGATTAAATATATAAACAAAAAAAAAGAAAACCCAACGACATTCCGGGTGAGATAAATTGAAAAAGAAAAAAGAAAATCCAACGACATTTACGACGCTACAACCACCACGAGCACTAATCAGTACTAATGATGCAAGAACGATCATTTATGGCCCCACCAACCATCGATTGGAGAAACAAAATTCAGAAAAGCTTACGGTTTGTTGAAGTCGAGTGGTTCAACCAAGAATTTATCACATTGTTCTTGAAAGTAAGTCATTTTTTTGGGTTTTCGTTCGCCAGCTATAACTTTGAGTGGGTTTGCTATTTGTTGTGTTAATTTAAACGGAGCCATTGTCGTGAATTTCATAATCAAATTCCGGGTTTTTTGGATTCTTCAATACGGGTTCTCAATTTTATAACGAATATCCAGCTATGAAATGATTCCTGAGTACCCGTTATATATCTGAGAACCTATAGGTTCTCAGCTATGAAATGATTCCCGAGTACCCGTTATACTGAGAACATAGGTTCTCAGATATGAAATGATTCCCGAGTAAGCGTTATTTATCTGAGAACCTCTAGGTTCTCAGCTGTATAATATCTAGGTTTTTGTGGTTTAATGTGTTTTTTGATTTCCAGGGTGTTTAGGGTTTTAAGTTTTTTTTGTAATTTACGTTTTGAAATGTTCCAGGGTGTTTTTTTATTTTTAATTTATAAGGTTTTAGAGTTTGCACGGTTTCAGGGTTTTGGGTACTCAGGAAAAGAAAATGTACTCATATTTGATATTTTGTTGTGAGAACCTGTGCAACTTGTGAGGACCCTTTCGGTCAAACGAACTTTGACTACGATTTTGAACTCCGAAACAGTTTAATGGAAGGAACTGATCGTCATGAATAACATTCCACCATTAATGATAAGTCAATTGCGTCGTTAATAAAAGAATGAGGAACATGGATAATAATACGAAAGTTGTAGAACATTACTCATATAATCATACCTCATTATCACTCAACACAACGTCTTAACTTAAAATTTTAAATAAGCTGAGGTTTTCCCAACATATATTATCTCCCCGATGCAAACTACTAAACCACCGAAGATTGAATCAAAACCTTCCTTAGACACGCCAAATCGTAAGAAAATCAAACATGATTTGCCTAGGGTCCTCAGGTAATCGACATGGTCCTCTGTATTTGTTTCATATCAAAGAACCCGTAATAACATTGAGTACCCGCCATTGGCTGTTATCACTCGTGCATGATTCCTGACAGTGAATATGACATGTCTGACTTTTTGAAAGCGACCTTTAATTCTCTGACAGAGAAAGCGTTATGTCTGACATCTTTAAAATAAATATGTTAAAAGCATTATTATTGGGTACTCAGAAAAAAAGGTTCTCGGCTTTGAAATTTTGTTGTGAGAACCTGTGCAACCTGTGAGGATCCTTTTAGTCAAACGAACTTTGACTACGATTTTGAACCCCGAAACAGTTTAATTGAAGAAACCGCTCGTCATGAATAATATTCCACCACTAATGAGAAGTCAATTGCGTCATTAATAAAAAGAACGAGGAACATCGATAATTATACGAAAGTTGTAGAACATTATTCAGACAATCATACCTCATCATCACTCAACACAACGTGCTAACTCAAAATTTTAAATAAGTTGAGGTTTCCCCAACATATATTATCTCCTCGATGCAAACTACTATACCATTAAAGATTGAACACAAAACCGTCTTTAGACACGCTAAATCGTAAGAAAATCAAACGTTTGCCTAGGGTACTCAGGTAATCAACAGGATCCTTAGTACTTGTTTCATATCAGAGAACCCGTAAAGACTCTGAGTACCCGCCGGGGAACTTTAACTCACTCGTGAATGATTCCTGAAAGTGATATGACATGGACTGTTTTTGGCATAGAAAGTGTTAGTTCTGACATCTTTAAAATATATATGATAAAGGGTTATTATTGGGTACTCAGGAAAAGAAAAGGTACTCGGCTTTGAAATTATTTGTGAGAACTTGTGCAACCTGTGAGGACCCTTTCAGTCAAACGAACTTTGACTACGATTTGCCTTGGGTCCTCAGGTAATCAACAGGGTCCTTGTATTTGTTTCTTATCAGAGAACCTGCAAAGAATCTGAGTACCCGCCGAATAGGTAACCCACTCGTGAATGATTCCTGACAGTGATAGTGACATCGATAGTTATGACATGTCTGACTGTTCCGAAAGTGACCTTTAAACTCACTCGTGAATGATTGTGTAATAATTATGTCTTTAAAATATATAGGTTACTCTAACAGGGTTATTATTGGGTACTCACGCAAAGAATGGGTACTCAGAGATGAATCATTTTGTGAGAACCCGTCTAGCATCTGAGGACCCGTACGTTGTCAAACGATTACATTTCACATGTCGTTAAAATTGCAATAAGAATCGTTCAACAAAAAACATAAACTCGAAGCACGATCCTAGGTATGCATTCGTACACTACGATATGACCAAAATTAGCAACATTATTCTTTAGGGTTTGTTTAAAATTTACAATATACTAGCTAGAGTTTGCTGTTCCATATTGAAGCGGATGTATGAATCCGCTCACGCAGAAACTAGAGTAGTCACTGCCACCTCCACTCAATCTCGTCATAGACTCACTCTTCTTCCGTACAAGATCTCTTTTCAACGAGTTTAGGACCTCATTGAAAGCAACGGTCCCCCATGGATATTGGTTCCATGAAGGCAAGTCTTCTACCAATAGAAAAGCAGACTGGGGTTTGATTGATGATCATCCATAATTCTTTTTGATTGTTGATCGAAATCTGCCTCTTCATTAAAAATACAAATTAATTGGTTTGAAAGGTTATTGAAGTGTGGCGCAACACAGGTTACGTGGCCAAATTGTGTTTACAGTACTTCACGAAGCTCGGCTCGGTTCAGGAAATGGATTATACGCTCACAGGCCTGTACGTAATCCGCGGTGATGACGACTTTGAGGTCGAAGTCATCATCCTGAGAAAGTTATAGTTTCAATAAAACTTATGTAAATTCAGAAGAAAATCATATTTAGTCGAGTAAACGTTTTGACATGTTGCTTACATATGGTGTGTGTTGGGTTCTCAGACTTTATACATATCCTCATAATTGAGCAGGACTTATAAGAAATGTGTGAACCCATCACATCGCGAGGGTAGGTTCTCAAACCATCGGGTTCTCAAATCTTACACGGGTCCTCAGACATGGACTCAAGTCGGAGAACCGGTTTAATGTCTGAGAACCTTTTCTCAGATAGGTTCAGACCACGAACGGGTTCTCAGAACGTACACGGGTCCTCAGATATGGACTCAAATCAGAGAACCAGTCTAACATCTGAGAACCCTTTCTCTTCTAATCGAACGAATTCTGAAAATCCTTTTTTATGATTTAAACTCAGATAACCCAACAACCATCAAACACCCATGAAATCAACAATCATATAATGGTCGGTTGTGTGAACCTGTTCCGCTGTGTGAGTACCCACGAAATCAACACTCGTCAAACACCCAAATAACAGAGAAAACTACTCGACCATGTCTCGAAACAACTGAAGAAGTAAAATAACTAACAGTTCAGAGGCCATCTTGAGTTTCGCTGTAATGCTGAAAATCTTCACAGGGTTCTCACGATCTCGTTGTTTTCTTTTTTGGAAGACTCGATGTGTTGTTTTTTTTCGTCTGGGTCTCACGCGTCTGTCTGGGTTCCTTTTTAGTATTTTTTTTTCTTTTTTAACTGTTCTCATCCTTTAATTGTATTTAGTGCGCACAACTACCCTTTAAGTAAGGGTATTATAGTAATTTGGCCTTAATTAGTAAGGGTAAAATTGTATGTTCAAAAAATGGAGGTCATTCACCTAAAATGAATTTGAGACGAGGTCATTTAGCAAAAATACCCACGACATTCAGGGTAAAAAAAATTTTAAAAAAAAGAAAACCCAACGACATTTACGACGCTACAACCACCGCCAGCACTAATCAGTACTAGTGATGCAAGAACGATCATTTATGGCCCCAACAACCATCGATTGGAGAAACAAAATTCAGAAAAGCTTACGGTTTCTGAAGTCGAGTGGTTCAACCAAGAAATTTATCACATTGTTCTTGAAAATAAGTCATTTTTTTTCGGGTTTTCGTCCGCCAACTATAACTTTGAGTGGGTTTGCTATTTGTTGAGTTAATTTAAACGAAGCCATTGTCGTCTTGATGAATTTCATAATCAAATTCCGGTTAGTTTTGTGTTCTTTGCAGTTACATTCACTGAGAACCAGTGTTGGACCCTCTTCGCGGGTGTTAAGAGTAGAGAAACCTTTTTTCACCGTTTGATATGAAGTGGTGAACTAAAATCGTAGTTATATCTCGTGGTAGGGATACCATACCATCTTCTTCAATATGGGTTCTCAGTTTTATAGCGAATACCCAGCTATGAAATGATTTCTGAGTACCCTTTATATATCTGAGAACCTCTACGTTCTCAGCTGTATAATTTCCAGTGTTTTGTGGTACTCAGGAAAAGAAAGTGTACTCAGAGTTGAATCATTTTGGGAGAACCTGTGTAATGTCTAAGGACCCGTTTAGTCAAACGAACTTTGACTACGATTTTATGCCCCAAAGAGTATAATGGAAGGAACCGCTCATTACGAATAATATAAAGAATTTATGACATTAACAAACATTGTGTTTTAATTCGGTGGGCAATGGACAATTAGAGATGATAATACTTCCAGATGGTGTCCCGCGGCGGATTTTCGATGAAAGGTACTCAGGAAAAGAAATGGTACTCATCTTTGAAAATTATGTTGTGAGAACCTGTGCATCTTGTGAGGACCCTTTCAGTCAAACGAACTTTGACTACGATTTTGAACCCCGAAATAGTTTAATGGAAGGAACCGCTCGTCATGAATAATATTCCACATTAATGATAAGTCAATTGTGTCGTTAACAAAAAAAATGAGAAACATCGATAATAATATATACAAAAGTTGTAGAACATTATTCATGCAATCATACCTCATTATCACTCAACACAACGTGTTAACTCAAAATTTTAAATAAGCTGAGGTTTCCCCAACATATATTATCTCCCCGATGCAAAACTATTAAACCACCGTAGATTGAACACAAACTCGTCTTTAGACACGCCAAATCGTGAGAAAGTCAAACGTGATTTGCTTAGGGTCCTCAGGTAATCAACATGGTCCTTTGTATTTGTTTCATATCAGAGGACCCGTTAAGACTCTGATACCCTCCAGGGACCTTTAACTCACTCGTGAATGATTCTTGACAGTCATGTCTGACTGTTTTTTAACTCTCTACGACAGTCATCTGCCTATGCTCCTTACGTGCAACCTCAGTCCACCAACACTCGAGTCGACCCAATGGCTCTCCTCTCAAACAAAACTACCGAACGATCTTCCATCGCTAAGGCCAAACAAAACAAAGGGAAGCTGCCAGCTGTTGTATCTGACGCCTCTTCAGGATCCGAAGATGATACAGAATCTGATGAAGATATTCGTGATCTACGCAAGCAACTGGCAATGCTCACAAAGATGGTCACAAAGAAGATCGGGAAAAAATCCTCATCCTCCTCCAATCGCCAAAGAACCTTTAGCGGCACCAAAAAGACCACTCCCACGGGAGAATCTAAGCCGATAAAGAAAGAGGAGGACTCAGCACCTCAAAAGTCTTTGAAGTGCTTTCGGTGTGGAAAGACAGGTCACTTTGCCAAGGAATGCCACGCCCCACGCATGAAGGACTCTGGCTACTACGACCGTAAGGCCAGAATGACCCGCAAAATGGAAAGTGGGAAAGTTCTACTTACCGAAGAAGCTGAATGGGTGAACGACACTTCAGAAGACGAGGAGCCTCATGATGAAGATTGCTGCATGGCAAGGCTGGTCGAACATGGTGAGGACGAGGAGATGGCCAACACCGAAGAGAACACAGCTAAGACTCCTACCAACGCCGAGTCTGAGGTACGAATTTCGCAACTCGATGATGTGTTCAATCACCGTCACACCATTAAGAAATCCACCGTAGACGCTAGGGAGTATGAACAACTTAAGCTAAAATTTGAAAACAACTATACATTACTTAGCTTAAAAGTAGAAGAGCTCGCTTGTGCAAATGAACATCTAATGGCCTCTGAAGCGTTAGTCAAACGTCTGCAAAGCAAGAACAAGCAAAGTGAGAATAAGGTGAAGGAAACCACACTGGCCATCAGTTCATGCGAAACATCTCGTCTTCTGACGGCATCCCAATACGAACTGCTTACAAAGGAAAGGTTTAGGCTGTACCGAAAGGTGAAAGAACTTGAAGAGCAACTTCACCTTAGAAACGAAAACACACGCATCCTATGCCTATTGAACCAACCAGTTGAAACAGAATTCTACAACGCCCGGGAGGGAATTGGCCTGACCAGCAATTGCAATCCAACACCGCTAACAGTTAAAAGGTATAACATGTGTAACACTACGTTCCTGCAAACAAAAATGGTGCTCCCCCGCAACTTAAGCCATTTGTGAGATCATCCTCCGCTGTCATCTCGGAAGAAAAAAGAGTACAGAACATTCATTGGGCGGAAATCGCGTATGACTACACAGAAATGAATGCTAGGGATAAGACTAAGATACCTTCATTTTCGGAGGATGTCGAAACTCCACTCCCAACCAAAGAACAGGAAATTGCTTTCCAAGAAGCGATCTCTCGCACCTATATCCCAGAGAAACTTCTGCTCATAGCAGAACTAGAACGAACACTAGAATTAGAGCGGAAGACCTTCGCAAAGGAGCGAGATGAACTACTTAGCAAAATCTCTACACTAGAACAATTTCACAGTACAAACAATCCCTCTACGTCGAGTCAAGTACCCGATTCTCGAACATGTAAATGTAAGAGGACGGCGAAGATGTCTCCTGAAGCTGACATATGTTCTAACACTAACTCTCGTATTCTTATGGATACAGGGAATGTGAGTTCGACGTTTCTGGAAGGGAGTTCGTATGAAATAAAGGAGAATCCGCTCTTCGATGACAAGAAGAAAAGACCATCCTATATTCGTCTTTCCTCTCTATGTACTAAATCCCAATATCCTAAGGTCGTAGACAATTATGTTGCTAAAACTTATCTTCCTTTTACCAAGCTTATGTCTATGTGCTGCTGCAATGACTTTGTTCTCCCACGCTTTCATGAATATGACACACATGAACACGCAACACTCCGACCACGCAAGCGAACCTCCTCTACGACGTCTTTGAATTCTCCCATCTCGCCTAAACCAAAGGTTAAGTGTAAATGTCTCTCGTCGTCAAACGCAAACTCACCGACTGCTCGCAAGCCAAAGGCGACCAAAACCGAAGCACGAAAACGACAACCACATCCCCCACGCCAATTCATGTATAAGGCGCCATACATGAAGCACAAGATAGGAAAATATGGGTTAGAAAAACCATAATCCCGCCTCATCAAACAAATGACAATGGGAAAGCTAAATTAGAACCGACACAATCTGATTTAGAAACCACATTTCCCATTAAGCGCATGAAAATTTTACTTGTATCACAAGAAGGCCCCATCCGTAAACGGGGACCCAACGTTTACTGATAAGTGCAGGTCTGTCATGTGTGGTATCTAGACTCGGGTTGCTCCACACACATGACGGGGAACAAGGAGCTGTTGAGCAACTTCTCCGAGCGCTATCTCGGAAGGGTCTCCTTCGGAAACAGTCAAATGGCACCAATTCTCGGAACTGGTGATCTCGTCCACGACAAACTGACGATTAAGGGCATCTCTTACGTCGAGGGTTTGAGCTACAATCTCTTCAGCATTGGTCGTTTATGCGACAAAGGATACAAGGTTCTCTTCGAATCTGACATCTGCAGCATTATAGATGCCTCGGGACAACCTCTTCTCTCTGGAACGCGCACGTCTCACCTTTACGTACTCAATCTTAAGACCTCTCGACCAATATGCCTTCTCTCTAGAGCTGCACCCAAGTTGAACGATCTATGGCACCGACGTCTTTCACATCTCAATTTCAAGACCATCAACAAACTGCGTCAAAACAAACTCGTCAGCGGTCTACCCCAACTGACATATCATAAGGAACACCTCTGCTCTGCCTGTGAATTGGGGAAGATGAAGCGATCATCTCACGTCTCCAAGGAAACACCGTCCTCTAAGCTCATCCTCGAGCTCTTGCACATGGATCTATGTGGCCCAATGCCTACGGCCACACTCGGAGGAAGACGGTATATTCTTGTGATTGTCGACGGTTTTTCAAGCTACACGTGGACGAAACTCATTAGTACAAAGGATGAAGTTCCTGATATAATCATCGAGTTTGTTGTCACGTCCCAAACTCTTCATCAACAGAAGGTTCGAATTATCAGAACGGACAACGGAACTGAGTTTAAGAACAAGAAGCTCAGTGATTTCTATGCCACTCAGGGCATCACTCAGTAGTTCTCAGCTGTGAAGACACCGGAACAGAATGGTGTCGTTGAGCGTAAAAATAGGACACTAGTTGAAGCAGCTAGGACTCTCCTCATCCAATCCGGCCTTCCTCACTCTCTTTGGGGCGAAGCTATTCAAACGGCTTGCTACACGCAAAATCGGGCTTCAATCCACAAAAGATTCAACCGCACCCCATACGAGATGCTGAATAACCGTCGAATCCTAGATATATCTTATCTAAGGGTCTTCGGTTGCCGATGTTTTGTGGCCAATGATCGCCAACATCTTGGGAAGCTTGATCCAAAAGCACTTGAAGGAATCTTTGTTGGATATTCGCTGAACTCGAAGGCATATAGAATCTATCTTAAGGAGAAACGATCTGTCATTGAGAGCACAAATGTCACCTTTGACGAAAGCGAAGGAGATCTCTTGGCTTCTGCTCATAACAGACCAGAACCCGGTCTTCTACAGTTGTTGACAAAAGGTCAACCTTCAACGGCGGGAACTTCCTCATCTGAGGGCAATACTGGTGAACTGGACCTCGACCTGCTTTTCGAGTACTTCTATCCAGTCCCCAAGACTCCCGCCGCCACCACTCAACCTACCGCTGCACCCACTCCATCTACACCACCAGTTATCGGCAATGACGTCGTCCCTCCAAACTTGGATGCGCTCAATCTCAACGAAGACGACATTTTACCCAACCCTAGGAACGTTGCTGATCCTGATGCTGAACCCTCTCAATCTACTACGGTTGAGATCTCTTCCTTGGACACTGAACCCCAATCCAATGAACCTCCAACCGATACAAATGCGGCCAGCTCCTCTCAGACCAATGTACCACTTTGGGCTTGCTCTCATCCTACAGATCAGATTATTGGGGATCCCACTTCTGGTGTCTCGACACGTTCGGCTATGATGAATGAAAGTCTGTTTGCTTGCTATCTCAGTCAAGTCGAACCGTCACGAGTAGCTGAAGCTCTCAACGATCTTGATTGGCTTATTGCAATGCAGGAGGAAATAATCAGTTTGAACGTTTACAAGTTTGGGAACTCGTACCACGACCTCACAATAGATCCATTATCGGCACAAAATGGATCTTCAAGAACAAAAAGGATGAAGACGGTGTTGTTATCCGCAATAAAGCAAGACTTGTGGCTAAGGGATACAACCAACAAGAAGGCATCGACTACGATGAAACTTTCGCCCCAGTCGCCAGGATCGAAGCCATACGAATTTTTCTTGCCTTTGCTGCTCACAAGAACATTAAAGTCTACCAAATGGACGTGAAGACTGCATTTCTGAATGGATTTCTCAAAGAAGAAGTGTACGTTGATCAACCTGAAGGGTTCTTGAGCAAAGAGTTTCCTCATCATGTATATCGACTCTACAAGGCCCTCTACGGACTAAAACAGGCTCCCCGAGCTTGGTATGACGTCCTTTCAGACTTCCTTGTACAGTCTGGATTTAAGAAAGGATCTCTGGATACAACTCTCTTCACCAAGCGGAGTGGCCCGGACATCATGATTGTACAGATTTATGTCGATGACATCATTTTTGGATCGACTGAACCACAACTATGTGAAGAGTTCGCAGAATTGATGAAGGAGAAATTCGAAATGATTATGATGGGCGAGCTGAATTTCTTTCTTGGTCTTCAAGTAAAGCAACTCCCCGACGGAATCTTCATCAATCAGTCAAAATACATCCATGACATCCTCGAGAAATATGGAATGAAGGATGCTAAGACAGCGGCTACACCTATGTCATCCGCTGGCCGACCCGACGCGGACCCATCTGGTGCTCCCGTTGACCAAACCGTCTATCGAGGGATTATAGGCTCTCTTTTGTACCTCACTGCTAGTCGACCGGATATCGTTCTCTCGACAGGAATCTGCGCTCGGTTTCAGGCAACACCGAAGGAATCCCATTTCACTGCTGTCAAAAGGATTCTCCGCTATCTCGAAGGAACACCCAATCTGGGTTTGTGGTACCCCACTCGATCGGACTTCAAGCTGGTTGGATTCTCTGACTCGGATTACGCAGGATGCAAGATGGACCGAAAAAGCACCTCTGGAGCTGCACACTTCTTGGGCGGTAAACTCGTAAGTTGGTCGTCTCGAAAACAAAACTGTGTCTCAACTTCGTTGACGGAGGCAGAATATGTCGCCGCTGCTAGTTGCTGTTCACAGCTTTTGTGTATGAGAACCCAACTACGAGATTTTAATTTTCATGTTGATAAAATTCCCATTTATTGTGACTCTAAAAGTGCTATTGCGATGACGAGTAATCCGGTACATCACTCGAGAACGAAACATATAGATATTCGTCACCACTTTATTAAAGAAGATGTCGAACAAGGGACGATTGAATTGCACTACGTCACAACCGAAGATCAACTGGCCGACATTTTCACAAAACCGTTGGATGTCAAACGATTCCAACACCTAGTGACTATGTTGGGCATGTTGAATATTCAGTTGTGATCAATCGACCCTACATGAACTTTGATAAAGTGTACATATTTCCTTTCTCCACTTCACTCCATTGTCTATGTGTCCTCTGAATTATGTCTTTTGAGGGGGAGTTTTCGATTGAGGGGGAGCGTCTGAGTTTTCCATTATTATTTTTAAAGGGAAATTTTCGATTAAGGGGGAGCTTCTGATTTTTCCATTAGCTAAAAAGGAGAGTTTTAGATTAAGGGAGAGTTTCTGATTTTGCCTATTTAAAAATAAAAAATTGGAGCTGAAATTTTAAAGTTTGGTCAAACTGAGTCAAAATTAGACCGATTAAAATGTTTTGGTCAAACTAGGTCAAAATTGGACCAATTGAACTTCAATTGGACCCAATTTTGACCAAGCCCGCGAAAATCAGATCTGGACCCAGCTTTGACCAAGCCCACGAACTTCGGCCCATTTACACAAAATTTCGCATGAACAGTGACTAAAAAACCCTAAAACCCCAAACCCTTAACGTTGTTCACAATCCTAAAATTCCCAAGAAAATTCAAAAATTACGCAACCCTATTTCAAAAATTTCGCAACTCCTCGCATCGTCGTCATCATCTTTCCGTTCAAAATCTGCTTTCAAAATCTGTTTCCTGCTAACTCCATTGTCGCAAATCAGCTTTTCGGTATGAATACACCTCAAATAAATCAATTTCCGTTCATTTTGTCCTGTTTTGCCTCGTTTTTGATTTAAATCTGTTAGGTTAGGTTTTATTTTTCTCGGCTCTGAATCGAACGCATGTTAGGTTTTTGATGTTTGATACCCCCAAATATGCATTGCCCATCCAATTACGAGTCGATTGAGTCCAGATTGTTGCATTTTGGTTGAGATTTGAGTAAGTCTAAGGCAAAAATTCATTGCGTAGTTTCGCAAGTTTTTGCACTGTGTTCTTCACCGAGAAAAATTCCCAGAAAAATTACTTTAAACGATAAATTTCGCTGCTACAGTGAGCAAGGTTAAAATTTCTAACGTGAGGTCCCGCGAAATTTTTATCCGAGAAATTTCTAACGTTAAAATTTTCGCTGCTACAGTGACTAAGGAAATGCGAAACTTTCATTCGAGAATTTACATGAGTTAGAAATTTTTTTTCGCTGATATAGTATGTGAAGTCCCGCGAAAGTTTATCTGAGAAAATTTTTCTTCCTCACGCCAAAACTTTTTTCTGCTACAGTGAGTGTCACCCCGCGAAAATCTCATAACACATCACTTCATATTACATATTTTCGCATCTTCACTATTTCGCAACCACAGTGAAACACGAAAATTTCTCAATGCATAACGCTTTTTCCTTCCGCGAAACTTTCATATAACTTGCGAAAATTTTCCTTATATGCGAAAATTCACTCTGAATACGAAAACACTTGAACGTGCGAAAATTTTCATTACATGCGAAAATTTTGGACAACTTGCGAGATTTCTTAAACTTGCGAAAATTTTCCATACTTGCAAAATTTTACTCAGTCTGCGAAAATTTCTCACGAACATGTTTATGTGCTATCACTTGCGAAAATTTTCTCTATCTGCGAAAGTTTTCCTTGATATGCGAATTTTCCATTACACAATCTGCGAAAAATTTCTCACGATATGTCTATGTGCTATCACTTGCGACAATTTCCTAATGCATGCAAAATTTTCTCTATCTGCGAAATTTCCTTGATATGCGAAAAATAACATTACGTGCGAAAATTTATACGTGTTACACTTAGCGAATTTTCCATTACATACGAAATTTTACACAAAAATGCGAAAATTCTCTCAACATGTCTATGTGTTATTTGAGGCCACTTCCATTGTTTCACCCACGACTTATTTATGTCCATATTCTCGCGATTTAATCCGTTCTAATCATATTACAATTACTGTCAAGCACAGATATGACCAACAAAGATCAAGGTACCTTGAAGCGCTTGAGGCGGCTGCAATCCAAAGGGACGTCGCTCGCATCGAACTCAACACGCGTACCTATGTCCCACCACCCGAGGAGATCTTCCCAATAAGTCAATAGGCGGCCCTGATTTCCAACAACTACATGGTGGACTTGGCCAGCTTTCGGTGCGATGCCCCCGTCATTGTAGAAATCCTCAAAGGGACCCACTTCGCCACGCCCTCACACATGGCGAGCCAGAAGCACAGGTGTATCTTCAACAATTCTGGCATACGCTGCAGATAGCTGGACCACTCCATCTTGCCAAAAACTTATCCGCCAAAATTGATCAAGGAACGGTGGTCCTCACTCGCAAGATAGTACAAGAAGTTCTTCAACTCCCAGTCTACTCACCCTACGATCCACTACCGACGCACGAACAACTCATTGAAGACATTGACAGACTGGGCTATCAATCAGATAACAAGAAGAAGAAGGGCCCACTTGTCCTCAGTGAAGTTACCACCCACAATCTACCTCAACCATGGCGAACACTGTACCTGCTGGTGAACAAATGTATGTCAGGGAAGCATGCTGGTCAGGACCGCGGCAACTTTCAAATCCTCACCATCCTAACCGGCATCGCCCACAACCGCAAGTACAACTACGCCGACAGAATCTGGATGGATCTCGTCTCCATGATCCAACGTCGCGACCGGGAAATCGCCAAGGGAGTCACAAACCGCTTCGTCCCCTACATGCGGTGGCTCCCTGCTCTCATCAAACACTTCCGCCTGCACTCCACCAACATTCGCATCCGGCCAGCAGCGGAACACTTCCTCATCCCAACTGTCGAGAAGTTCGCCAAGAAAAATACACCGGCGAAGGATCGACACGCCATGATAATTCCGGACGAAGTTCTCGCCTACGCAGACCAGACAAATCCGCACATCCGAGAATATCGCGCCACAACCGCCACATTCCGCGAAAGCCCCCGATCTCTATCCACTGTCCCTACGGCGCAGATCAACCCCACTGCTCCTAACCCCGGGACTAGCCGAACCCCCACCACCACCTCCAAAAAGTCTTCAGGTCGCGCCGCATCCTCTTTCACCTGCGCTCCGAAAAAACGGTCGCGTGAGGATGACGTAAGCTGCCCCACGGAGCATCGATCGAAACAAAAACACGATCGACCTCCTCAGCCACAAATAAGCCGAGCCGAACCAATAGGTACAGGAGGTGATGTGTTCACCTCCCGAGTAGAAGACGTGGCATCTGGCTCAACCACGCAAACGACCCCACCGACCCACTTATCTTCCTCTCTACAGGAAGGTATTTCATTCCACGAGGAGCCACGTATACCATCGACATCCCACTTGGAGATGATCGATGTTGACACAAGCAGTCCCATGCCTCAGACTGCATCCTCTTCGTGCACATCGAGTATAGTGCCCTCACTCCCCATAGTTTCATACGTCTCTAGGACACATACACCTTCTACCGCACCACAGAGTCTTCGTGACTCTGTCAGAACGCTCGGTGATGTCTCTGTGACTGAGAGCGGAAGACCTAGCACGGCTAACATCACAACAACCGTGAGCCTAGGCCATCATTCGATTGAGTCAGTCTCATCGATGATGCCAACGGGAAGTCTGAGTGACCCCGTCTTTTCCCGACCTGTGCAACCGGGCGGCCAATAGGCTATCTTCTCCGATTCGGTGACAGTTGGATTTCTTCGTGATTCCAACTTGTTAACCTTGCCCCAGTTCGTGACTGAGACCGCGTTAGAGACTCGTCTTCAAGAGTTTGCAAAGACTCTTGAGGCGTCTATCCTCGATAAAGTCTACGCGCGTCTCGATGCGTCCACCGTCGACAAAGGCAAAGGTGTGGCTCCGGAGACGCCACCACCCATGCAACACATGGACACAGACGCTGTTCTCTCCTCCATCTCTCCCAAGGAACTCTTCTACATCCTCCGAGCCCGATTCGAATCCATGACGTAACTTGACGAGGAAGAACAGCAGATGAAGCGAATAATCACTCAACCAATGACTTGCCGTGCTCAAGGCGAGTCTAGCGGGATCAGGCGCGACGATCAAGATGATGATCAAGATCGCCGCGAGGGGGAGAATAGGCAGCACGGCTCACAGTCCCAAGGACTCATGCAATCAACGCCGCCCTCCTCCTCTGGACCTGAAACGACACCCACAACAGAAACCTCACACCTCACTAGCCAAAAATCCCACCTTATCTACCCTGAGCCACTAGCCAAATCACCCTCACCACAACCCACTACCGTCTCCGAACCTCTAACTGTCACATCGACGTTAGAGGCCACCACCACATCTACACCACCCGTTACCCAAATCATCCTCGCCAAAACCATCACCTCAAACGAACCACCCGAATCCCCACCACAACCTTCCCCACAATCCACAAACTCCTCCGACGCTACACCCTCGCCACCACATAGCCATACCCCTCTCAACATCGATTCCAACCTAGCTTCCGAGGACGTCTACTGCGCACAGAACGAGATCGAAGCCTACATTTTCAACGATGAATGGCTATACACGCCCGCCGATGCAGTAGCAGCTAGGAAGTTGGTGGAAGATGCTCAACGTCTGCTCATGGAAGCCTCACTTACGCTGATCAACACCGCAGACGACGAGAACGGAGAGGAATACGACGCTGAACCGGCCGAGCTCGATAACATCCTACAATTCCAAGCGCAGCAAACTGAGGCCCCTGCTGCTCAAACGGATGTGCCCACGGTGGATATACCGGAAGCACCGTGGGAAAACAAAAAGATAACCGCGCCGTTTCAAGAAGAGATCAGGAAGACGATCTGGCGGCGCAAGTAGCAGATCATCACAACCTTCGACGAGTATGAGCTGATGAACATCCAAAATTGGAGCGAGGAAAAGAAGAAGCTCTATCGATGGAGCCTTCTTTGCAACAAGTGCACGAAGAGGACGCTATCCGATGAGGAAAACATCGCTCAGGAAATGAATCGGGCCCCCATCTGCAAAGTCACTGACCTCCGCCAAGAATCGAAAGGACCTGTCCATTACCCAGTGTTCACAGTAATGAGGCAGGATGAGAGCTACAGTGAAGTCAGTGAGGCGGACTTCAAGTTTCTGCGCCTGGGTGACCTATACAGCATGCTGGAATCCATGAAACAGTTCAGACTCGTCCTCAGAAGTTCTGGACATCTCGTACGTGCTGAACCGGTCACCATGGGATATGTGGCTCTCAAGCGCAACATGCTCCGACAGGTCAGATTCTTCGCCACCCACGATCTGCAGATGGCGGTGGAACACAACCTGAAGAAGGTGAACCTGACTCGCCCATCTTTCAAGAACGCGGACGACTACCGAGAGGGCGATGTGATCGACGGAGATGATCCAGCGGTCGCCTACTCGAACTACAAGGGAAAGATGAGGCTACTACGCTGCTCCGAAGTGGCAAAATTCTCGGATGGAACACTCACCATCATTCAAGACAAGCTCATGAGAATTTGCCGCATACTTTCGGAAGAAGACCCACACTGCCGCTCCAAGTTCGCAAAGTTTATTGACGCCATAGCTGATCGAATCGTGCTTCGAAGGAATCTTCGTGCCTTCGAGTTCAAGTTAGGACTTCGCGAAACACACACTCGCTGATCCACCACCACAACGCCCAAGATCCAAGACTCCCAACAATTGACACAAAGGGGGAGATTGTTAGGATATTTATAGATTGTGTCAATAGTTTAAGTCTTGTGATTAAGATTGTAATTATCCCTTGGTTTTGGGCTTTGGACTAGAATGTAATTATTTAATTTTTGGTGTTTGGGCCTTAATATACCTAGGGTTAATGTGGTATATAAGGTATTACCAACACCATTTGAAAGGTAATCAAAGATCAAAAGGCTTATCCTATTTTTCACACAATACACACACTTGAAGGTGAGAACATCTCCCTTATTCATTCCATCAAAGCCTCTTTGATTCCTTGTTTGGTGCAATCGGGACCAACAAAAACGGCATAAATCTCCGCGTTATGGATTCAATAAGGTAAAATGGGCCTCAATTTCTCATGGGTACCTCGAATTTATACCGATTACTTGCAAGAAACGGATATTACATGTTCGCTAAATTGTATAAAAGTGAAATACTTATAATATAGCAAACATAACAAATGTCTTATGGATAATAACAAATGTTGACTCAGAAGTAACATATCACTGAAGGGTAATAACGCCTTGTTTATCGTCAATAACACATTCTATATACAAGTAATGGATCGACGGAATGAAAAATCACAAAAGACACAAATAAACAGATGAAAACTCCATAAATCTCCGGGTTATGGTCTCAATAAGGTAAAATGGGCCTCAATTTCTCATGGGTACCTCGAATTTATACCTATTACTTGCAAGGAACGGATATTACATTTTCGCTAAATTGTATAAAAGTGAAATACTTATAATATAGCAAAACATAACAAATGTCTTATGGATAATAACAAATGTGGACTCAGAAGTAACATATCATTGAAAGGTAATAACGCCTTGTTTATCGTCAATAACACATTCTGTATACAAATAATGGATCGAAGGAATAAAACGAAAAATCACAAACAACACAAATAAACAGATGAAAACTGCATAAATCTCCGCGTTATGGCCTAAATAAGGTAAAATGTGCTTCAATTTCTCATGGGTACCTCGAATTTATACCGATTACTTGTAAGAAACGGATATTACATTTTCGCTAAATTGTATAAAAGTGAAATACTTATAATATAGCAAAACATAACAAATGTCTTATGGATAATAACAAATGTTGACTCAGAAGTAACACATCACTAAAAGGTAATAACGCCTTGTTTGTCGTCAATAACACATTCAATATACAAGTAATGAATCGAAGTAATAAAACGAAAATCACAAACGACACAAAAAAAAACGAGGAAAGCTGCATAAATCTCCGCGTTATTGACTTAGCTTCAATTTCTCATGAGTACCTCGAATTTATACCGATTACTTGCAAGAAACGAATATTTTATTTTCCCTAAATTGTGTAAACGAGAAATACTTATAATATAGCAAAAAATAACAAATGTGTTAGGATATTTAATTGATTGTGTCAATAGTTTAAGTCTTGGGATTAATTTTGTAATTATCTTTAGCTTGGGCTCTAGACAAGATTGTAATTAATTAATATTTAGTGATTGGGCCTTAATATACCTAGGGTTAATGTGGTATATAAGGTGTTACCAACTCACTTTTGAAAGTAATCAAAGATCGAAGGCTTATCCAAATTTTTCACACACTACACACACTCAAAGGTGAGAATACTCCCTTTTCATTCCATTAAAGCCTCTTTGATTCCTTCTTTGGTGCATTCGGGACCAACAAGTGGTATCAGTGCAAACGTGGATCGATCTGCATTGATTTGAATCCAGTTTCGTTCGATTCCAAGAAAGATCAAAGGTGTTTTTGGGCAAAAAGTTATTTTCGGCATTTCGAGCTTGTTTTGGGGTTTTGATGCTTCGTTTTTGTGTTTAAAACCTTCCCCCAGATCGAGTATATGCCTAAAATGTTTTTAGAACACTTTTGGATCAGTTTTAACGAGTTTTGAGCAAGATTGAAGCAAAAACTTTTCAGAAAAGGACATCTCGGCCATTCTCTGTTTTTGGTCGATTTGACCTATTTATTGGTGTTTTTAGCTCACAAATCGGTCGATTATGTGTTTAGGGAAGAATTTCTGAAGTTTAAGATCAAGTTTGAGCGATTTTAGTTGAGATTTGAGTGAAAACGGACGGTTTTCTGGGAAAGATTCGCGACAAGCAATGGAACAGTACTTCGGTGTTCTTGCCCGCGAAACTTTCTGAATCGTTCAAATCCGCGAAACTTTCTGAATCGTTCAAATCCGCGAAAGTTTCATATCCGCGAATTTAAATCCGAGAATTTTTAAACCGCGAAAATTCACTTTCACTGCATTTTTCGCAACGGCCTATGCTCAAATCCGAGAATTTTCAAAACCGCGAAAATTTTACGTTCACTGCATTTTTCGCAACGGCCTATGCTTAAAATCCGAGAAACTTTATATGCGAGAAAGTCTATTCAAGAATTTTTCTAAGCCGCGAAACTTTCCAAAAATCTGAGAAATTTTCGCAGGTCGAGAAATTTTCAGCCGAGAATTTTTAAACCGCGAAAATTTCACTTAGACCCAATTTTTCTCAACTTCGTACTCTTTAAAATCCGAGAAACTTTATACCCTTGAAAGCTGATTCCGCGAATCTTTCTGAGCTGCGAAATTTTTCTTTCAAGACCGAGAAAATTTTGAACTTTGCGAAAATTTTTACATCCGAGAAAGTTTTCAAAGCCGAGAAAATTTATCTAATTTGAGAAAGTTTTTTTTCAATACCACACCTCTTTCAAATTCGAGAAAATTTTCTAAGACCACACGTCAACTCTCGATGCGAAATTTTTTTTTAACGTCCGAAATTCTCTTGTGAAGCTTTAAAACTCTCAACTGAGAATCATTCTCACATGCGAAATTTTAGAATCCGAGAAAATTTCGAACTGCGAAATTTTTGACGTGTTAAGACTTTTTCTCGTGTTAAAATCTTCTTGGGTTAAACTTTTCTCAAACTTATTTAAGATTTGATCCCAACACTTCAGTCCTAACACCCTAGACCACATTTGACATAAAATTTGTTTTTGCTCCTCAAGTCTCGATTTAAATTCCTAGAACTTCTCCTAATTTCAAGATTTATTTCTCTTCCACACATTATCGACCATCACACACGCTCACTTAGTTCTAGGAAATTCTTTAAACAGTTTTATTCTCAAAACTCTACTCATTCAACTCGTATTTCTCTTATCGTTCGTTACTAACTCTCTTATCTATACAAGATCAAAACCACGGACGATTCGACTGCACCAACCATGTCTACCACGAATGACATCTCCACAGTGGGCTCCGACACCAGGCCTCCGATGCTGCGACAAGGCGACTACAGCATATGGACAAACCGGTTCCTCACATTCATCAGGAACAAAGGCGCACCAGTCTCTCAATACCTTCTGGACTCCATAATCAACGGCCCAGCACAGTTCTGGACAATCGTCCCTGCACAGCCAAACGCAAACCCTCCCATGGATGAACGCCGCACTCCAAGAGGTCCCATCAATGAGGATGAACTGGCTCGCGTATAGGCCGACGAGACTGCCAAAGGATACCTCTTCCAGGCTATGGGCAACGAAGTCTATGCTCACATCGAGTGCTGCACAACTGCTAAAGAAATATGGGATGAACTCGTAGAAATCATGGCAGGCACAACTGAAAGTGCTCAAGGGAGGAAATCAGCCTGTCTCTCACAGTATGAACACTTCCAAGCGAGGAGCTGCGTGACACGTACCTCAAATACCTGAAGGTCATCAATGAACTCAAGAAAGCCAGGATCTCGAGGGACAAATTCGATATCAACAACCGCTTTCTTGGAAGCCTCAAACCACAGTGGGGCAATGCAATCGTGATGATGATTCAGAGTAAGGACCTCTCCAACACTTCCATCCATGCTCTTTATGACAGTCTGTCTGCCTATGCTCCATACGTGCAACCTCAGTCCACCAACACTCGAGTCGACCCACTGGCCGTCCTCTCGAACAAAACCAATGATCGATCTTCCACCACTAAGACCAAACAGAACAAAGGAAAGCTACCAGCTGTTGTATCTGACACTTCTTCAGGATCCGAAGCTGATACAGAATCAAACGAAGATGTTCGTGATATACGCAAGCAACTGGCAATGCTCACTAAGTTGGTCTCAAAGAAGATCGGGAAAAAATCCTCATCCTCTTCCAATCGCCAAAGAACCTATAGCGGCACCAAAAAGACCACTCCCACAGAGGAAGCCAAGCCAACAGAGAAAGAAGAGGACTCCACACCTCAAAAGTCTGTGAAGTGCTTTCGGTGTGGAAAGATAGGCCACTTTGCCAAAGAATGCCACGCCCCACGCGTGAAGGACTCCGGGTACTACGACCGAAAGGCCAGAATGACCCGCAAGATGGAAAGTGGGAAAGCCCTACTCACCGAAGAAGCTGAATGGGTGAATGACACTTCAGAAGACGAGGAGCCTAAGGATGAAGATTGCTGCATGGCAAGGCTGGTCGAACATGACGAGGACGAGGAGATGGGTCACACCGGTGAAAACACAGCTAATACTCCTACCAACGCTGAGTCTGACGTACGAATCTCACACCTCGATGATGTGTTTACTCACCGACACGCCATTAAGAAACCCACTGTAGACGCTAGGGATTATGATGAACTTAAGCTAAAATTTGAAAACAACTATGCCTTACTTAGTCTAAAAGTAGAAGAACTTGCCTGTGCAAACGAACGTCTAATGGCCTCTGAAGCTTTAGTCAAACGTCTGCAAAGCAAGAACAAACAAAGTGAGACTAAGGTTAAGGAAACTACACTAGCCATTAGTTCATGTGAAACTTCTCGCCTCCTGACGGCCTCCCAATATGAACTGCTTACGAAGGAAAGAGTTAGGCTATACCGCAAGGTGAAAGAACTTGAAGAGCAACTTCACCTTAGAAACGAAAACTCACGCATTTTATGCCTATTGAACCAACCAGTGGAAACAGAATTCTACAACGCACGGGGGGATCGGACTGTCTAGCAATTGCAATCCAACACCGCTAACAGTTAAAAGATACAACATGTGCAACACTGCATTCTTGCAAACAAGAAATGGTGCTCCCCCGCAGCTTAAGCCATTTGTGAGATCATCCTCCGCTGCCATCTCAGAAGAAACAAGAGAACAGAACATTCATTGGGCAGAAATCGCGTATGACTACACAGAGTTGAACAATAGAGATAAGACTAAGGTATCCTCACTCTCGGAGGATGTCGAAAACTTACTCCCAAACAAAGAACAGGAAGTTGCTTTTCAAGATGTGCTCTCTCGCACTTACATCCCAAAGAAACTACTACTCATAGCAGAACTAGAACGACAACTAGAAGTAGAAAGGAAGGCCTTTGCAAAAGAGCGAGATGAGCTACTTAGCAAAATCTACACACTAGAAAAATTTCCCAATACGAACTATCCCTCCACATCGAGTCAAGTACCCGATTCTCAAACATGTAAATGTAAGAGGACGGCGAAAATGACTCCTGAAGCTGACATATGTTCTAACACTAACTCTAGTATTCTTATGGATACAGGGAATGTGAGTTCGACGTCTCTGGAGGGCAGTACGTATCAGACAATGGCGAATCCACTCTTCGATGACAAGAAGAAAAAACCATCCTATATTCGTCCTTCCTCTCTATGTACTGAATCCCAATATCCTAAGGTCGTAGACAATTATGTTGCCAAAACTTATCTTTCTTTTACCAAACTTATGTCCATGTGCTGTTGCAATGATTTTGTTCTCCCACGATTTCATGAATATGAAACACATGAACACGCAACACTCCGACCTCGCAAGCGAACCTTCTCTACGACGTCTTGGAATTCTCCCATCTCGCCAAACCTAAGGTCAAGCGAAAACGTCTCTCGTCGTCAAACGCAAACTCACCTACTACTCGCAAGCCAAAGGCGACCAAAACCGAAGCACGAAAACAACAACAACGTTACCCACGTCAATTCATGTATACGGCGCCAAACATGCAAGCACGAATTAGGAAAATATGGGTTAGGAAAACCACAATCCCGCCTAATCAAACAAACGACAAAGGGAAAGCTAAATTAGAATCAACACAATCTGATTTAGAATCCACATTTCCCATTAAGCGCATGAAAATTTTACTTGTATCACAAGAATGCCCCGTCAGTAAACGGGGACCCAACATTTGCTAATGATTGCAGGTCAGTCATGTGTGGTATCTAGACTCGGGTTGCTCCACACACATGACGGGGAACAAGGAGCTGCTGAGCAACTTCTCCGAGCGCTATCTCGGAAGGGTCTCCTTCGGAAACAGTCAAATGGCGCCAATTCTCGGAACTGGTGATCTCGTCCATGACAAACTGACGATCAAGGGCATCTCTTACGTTGAGGGTTTGAGCTACAATCTCTTCAGCATTGGTCGTTTCTGCGACAAAGGATACAAGGTTCTCTTCGAATCTGACATCTGCAGCATTATAGATGCCTCGGGATTGCCACTTCTTTCTGGAACGCGCACGTCTCACCTCTACGTACTCAATCTCACGACCTCTCGACCAGTATGCCTTCTCTCTCGGGCTGCACCCAAGTTGAATGATCTATGGCACCGACGTCTTTCTCATCTCAATTTCAAGACTATCAACAAACTGCGTCAAGATAAACTCGTCAACGGTCTACCCCAACTAACATATCATAAGGAACACCTCTGCTCTGCCTGTGAATTGGGGAAGATGAAGCGATCGTCTCACATATCCAAGGAAACACCGTCCTCTAAGCTAATCCTCGAGCTCTTACATATGGATCTATGTGGCCCAATGCCTACGGCCACACTCGGAGGAAGACGGTATATTCTTGTGATTGTCGACGATTTTTCACGCTACACATGGACGAAACTCATTCTTATAAAGGATGAAGTTCCTGATATAATTATCGAGTTTGTTGTTACGTCCCAAACTCTCCATCAACAGAAGGTTCGGATTATCAGAACTGACAACGGAACTGAGTTTAAGAACAAGAAGCTCAGTGATTTCTATGCCACTCAGGGCATCACTCAGCAGTTCTCAGCTGTGAAGACACCGGAACAGAATGGTGTCGTTGAGCGTAAGAACAGAACACTAGTTGAAGCAGCTAGGACTCTCCTCATCCAATCCGGCCTTCCTCACTCTCTTTGGGGCGAAGCTATTCAAACAGTCTGTTACATGCAGAACCGGGCTTCCATCCACAAGAGATTCAACCGCACTCCATACAAGATGTTGAACAACTGTCGTATACCAGATATATCGTATCTAAGGGTTTTCGGATGCCGATGTTTTGTTGCCAATGATCGCCAACATCTTGGGAAGCTTGATCCAAAAGCACTCGAAGGAATCTTTGTTGGTTATTCGCTAAACTCGAAGGCATACAGAGTCTATCTTAAGGAGAAACGATCTGTCATTGAGAGCACAAATGTCACCTTTGACGAAAGCGAAGGCGACCTCATGGCTTCTGCTCATATTAGTCCAGAACCAGGTCTTCTACAGTCGTTGACAAAAGGTCAACCTTCAACGGCGGGAACTTCCTCATCTGAGGGCAACTCTGGTGAACTGGATCTCGATCTACTTTTCGAGTACTTCTATCCAGTTTCCAAGACTCCCGCCGCCACCACTGAACCTACCGCTGCACCCACTCCACCTACACCACCAGTTATCGGCAATGACGTCGTCCCTCCAAACTTGGATGCACTCAATCTCAATGAAGACGACATTTTACCCAACCTTGGGAACATTGCTGATCCTGATGATGAACCCTCTCCATCCACTATGGTTGAGATCTCTTCTTCGGACACCGGACCCCAATCTAATGAGCCTCCAATAGACACAAATGCGGCTAGCTCCTCACAGACCAATGTACCACTCTGGACTCGGTCTCATCCTACAGACCAGATTATTGGGGACCTCACATCCGGTGTTTCGACACGTTCGGCTACGATGAATGAAAGTCTGTTTGCTTGCTATCTCAGTCAAGTCGAACCATCACGAGTAGCTGAAGCTCTCAACGATCCCGATTGGCTGATTGCAATGCAGGAGGAAATAAATCAGTTTGAACGTTTACAAGTTTGGGAACTCGTACCACAACCTCGCAATAGATCCATTATCGGCACAAAATGGATCTTCAAGAACAAAAAGGATGAAGACGGTGTTGTTATTCGCAATAAAGCAAGACTTGTGGCTAAGGGGTACAACCAACAAGAAGGTATCGACTACGATGAAACTTTCGCCCCAGTTGCCAGGATCGAAGCCATACGAATTTTTCTTGCCTTTGCTGCTCACAAGAACTTTAAAGTCTACCAAATGGACGTGAAGACTGCATTTCTGAATGGATTTCTCAAAGAAGAAGTGTACGTTGATCAACCTGAAGGGTTCTTGAGCGAAGAGTTTCCTCATCACGTATATCGACTCTACAAGGCCCTCTACGGACTAAAACAGGCTCCCCGAGCTTGGTATGACGTCCTTTCAGACTTCCTTGTTCAGTCTGGATTCAAGAAAGGATCTCTGGATACAACTCTCTTCACCAAGCGGAGTGGCCCGGACATAATGATTGTACAGATTTATGTCGATGATATCATTTTTGGATCGACTAAACCACAACTGTGTGAAGAGTTCGCAGAATTGATGAAAGAGAAATTCGAAATGAGTATGATGGGTGAGCTGAACTTCTTTCTTGGTCTTCAAGTAAAGCAACTCCCCAACGGAATCTTCATCAATCAGTCCAAATACATCCATGACATCCTCGAGAAATATGGAATGAAGGATGCCAAGACTGCTGCTACACCTATGTCACCCTCTGGCCGACCCGACGCGGACCCATCTGGTGTTCCCGTTGACCAAACCATCTATCGAGGGATAATAGGTTCTCTTTTGTATCTTACTGCTAGTCGACCGGACATCGTTCTCTCGACAGGAATCTGCGCTCGTTTTCAGGCAACACCAAAGGAATCCCATCTCACTGCTGTCAAAAGGATCCTCTGCTATCTCAAAGGAATACCCAATCTGGGTTTGTGGTACCCCACTCTATCGGACTTCAAACTAGTTGGATTCTCTGACTCGGATTACGCAGGATGCAAGATGGACCGAAAAAGCACCTCTGGAGCTGCAAACTTCTTGGGAGGTAAACTCGTAAGTTGGTCGTCTCGAAAACAAAACTGTGTCTCAACTTCATCGACGGAGGCAGGATATGTCGCCGCCGCTAGTTGCTGTTCACAACTTTTGTGGATGAGAACCCAACTACGAGATTTTAATTTTCATGTTGATAAAATTCCCATTTACTGTGACTCAAAAAGTGCTATTGCGATGACGAGTAATCCAGTACATCACTCAAGAACGAAACACATAGATATTCGTCACCACTTCATCAAAGAACATGTCGAACAAGGCACGATTGAATAGCACTACATCACAACCGAAGATCAACTGGCCGACATCTTCAAAACCGTTGGATGTCAAACGATTCCAACACCTAGTGACTATGTTGGGCATGTTGAATATTCAGTTGTGATCAATCGACCCTACATGAACTTTGATAAAGTGTACATATTTCTTTTTCCACTTCACTTCATTATCTATGTGTCTTCTGAATTATGTCTTTTGAGGGGGAGTTTTCGATTAAGGGGGAGCATCTATTTTTTCTTCCATTATTTAAAACGGGAAGTTTCTCGATTAAGGGGGAGCTTCTGATTTTTTCTATTTATTTTATTTAAAAAATAAAAAAAAAAATTGGGTTGAAATTTTAAAGTTTGGTCAAACTGAGTCAAAATTGGACCGATTAAAATATTTTGGGTTGAATTTCTAATTTTTCTGGTCAAAAAGGGTCAAAATTGGACCAATTGAACCTCAATTGGACCCAACTTTGACCAAACCCGCGAAAATTCAGCTCAGTTGAGGTTTTGACCAAGCCCACGAAATTTCGACCCATTAACTCAAAATTTCGCATATACAGTGACTAAAACCCCTAAAACCCTAAACACTTAACACTTTTTACAATCCTAAAATTCCCGAGAAAAATTCAAAATTTTCGCGACCCCCTCTTTCAAAATTTCGCAACCCCTCGCATCATTGTCGACGTCCAATCTGCATTCAAAATCCACTTATTTGCATTCTTCGACTTCAAAATCAAGCTTTTTCGGTATGAATACACCTTAAATAATCCAAATATCTGTTCGTCTATCCTGTTTTGCCCCATTTTAATTAAATCTGTTTGGTTTGAATTAATTTTTCTCGGCTCTAAATCAAACGCATGTTAGATTATTGATGTTTAATACCCTCAAATATGCATTGCCCATCCAATTTCGAGTTGATTGAGTCCAGATTATTGCATTTGGTTGAGATTTGCGTAGGTCTAAGGCTAAAACATTGCGTAGTTTCGCACGATATCGCACTGTGTTCTTCACCGCGAACAAATTCTCAGAAAAATTGCTTTAAAACGTTAAATTTCGCTGCTACAGTGAGCTAAGCCCCGCGAAACTTTATTTTATCCGAGAAATTTCTTGCGCTACAGTGAGTGAGGTTCCGCGAAAATTTCTCCGAGAAATTACATATGTTAAAATTTTTCTCGCTGCTACAGCATGTTAAGCCCCGCGAAACTTTATTTCCTCCGAGAAATTTCTTATGTTAAAAATTTTCGCTGCGACAGTGACTAAGAAACTGCGAAACTTTCGCCCGATAATTTACATGTGTTAAAATTTTTTTTTTTCGCTGCTACAGTATGTTAAGTGCCGCGAAAGTTTATCTGAGAAAATCTTTTTCCCTCACGACAAAACTTTCCCTGCTACAGTGAGTTTAGCCCCGCGAAATTCTAATAACACATCACTTCATATTACATATTTTCGCATCTTCACTATTTCGCAACTACAGTGAACAAAATTTTCGCAGTCTTACGGATAATAACAAATGTTGACTCACAAATAACACATGACTGAAAGGATATAAAAGTGAAATACTTATAATATAGCAAAACATAACAAATGTCTTATGGATAATAACAAATGTTGACTCAGAAGTAACACATCACTAAAAGGTAATAACGCCTTGTTTGTCGTCAATAACACATTCAATATACAAGTAATGGATCGAAGGAATAAAACGAAAATCACAAACGACACAAAAACAAAACGAGGAAAGCTGCATAAATCTCCGCGTTATTGACTCAGCTTCAATTTCTCATGCGTACCTCGAATTTATACCGATTACTTGCAAGAAACGGATATTATATTCTCCCTAAATTGTGTCAACGAGAAATACTTATAATATAGCAAAAAATAACAAATGTCTTACGGATAATAACAAATGTTGACTCACAAATAACACATGACTCGTCAATAACACATTATGTATACAAGTAATGGATAGAAAGAAATAAAAGGAAAATCACGAACGACACTAAAAACAGATGACAACTGCATAAATCTCCGCGTTATTGACTCAATAAGGTAAATAGGCCTCGATTTCTCATGGGTACCTCGAATTTATACCGATTACTTACAAGAAACGTATATTACATTTTCGCTAAATTGTGTAAAAGAGGAATACTTACAATATAGCAAAACATAACAAATGTCTTATGGATAATAACAATTGTTGACTCAGAAGTAACACATCACTGAAAGGTAATAACGCCTGGTTTATCGTCAATAACACATTCTGTATACAAGTAATGGATCGAAAGGAATCAAACGAAAAATCACAAACGACACAAATAAACAGATGAAAACGGCATAAATCTCCGCGTTATGGATTCAATAAGGTAAAATGGGCCTCAATTTCTCATGGGTACCTCGAATTTATACCGATTACTTGCAAGAAACGGATATTACATATTCGCTAAATTGTATAAAAGTGAAATACTTATAATATAGCAAAAAATAACAAATGTCTTATGGATAATAACAAATGTTGACTCAGAAGTAACATATCACTGAAGGGTAATAACGCCTTGTTTATCGTCTATAACACATTCTATATACAAGTAATGGATCGACGGAATAAAATGAAAAATCACAAACGACACAAATAAACAGATGAAAACTCCAAAAATCTCCGGGTTATGGTCTCAATAAGGTAAAATGGGCCTCAATTTCTCATGGGTACCTCGAATTTATACCTATTACTTGCAAGGAACGGATATTACATTTTCGCTAAATTGTATAAAAGTGAAATACGTATAATATAGCAAAACGTAACAAATGTCTTATGGATAATAACAAATGTGGACTCAGAAGTAACATATCATTGAAAGGTAATAACGCCTTGTTTATCGTCAATAACACATTCTGTATACAAGTAATGGATCGAAAGGAATAAAACGAAAAATCACAAACGACACAAATAAACAGATGAAAACTGCATAAATCTCCGCGTTATGGACTCAATAAGGTAAAATGTGCTTCAATTTCTCATGGGTACCTCGAATTTATACCGATTACTTGTAAGAAACGGATATTACATTTTCGCTAAATTGTATAAAAGTGAAATACTTATAATATAGCAAAACATAACAAATGTCTTGTGGATAATAACAAATGTTGACTCAGAAGTAACACATCACTAAAGGTAATAACGCCTTGTTTGTCGTCAATAACACATTCAATATACAAGTAATGGATCGAAGGAATAAAACGAAAATCACAAACGACACAAAAAAAAACGAGGAAAGCTGCATAAATCTCCGCGATATTGACTCAGCTTCAATTTCTCATGAGTACCTCGAATTTATACCGATTACTTGCAAAAAACGGATCTTATAATTTCCCTAAATTGTGTAAACGAGAAATAACAAACGGATATTACATTTTCGCTAAATTGTATAAAAGTGAAATACTTATAATATAGCAAAAAATAACAAATGTCTTACGGATAATAACAAATGTTGACTCACAAATAACACATCACTGAAAGGTAATAACTCCTTGTTTGTCATCAACAACACATTCTGTATACAAGTAATGGATAGAAAGAAATGAAAGGAAAATCACGAACGACACTAAAAACAGATGACAACTGCATAAATCTCCGCGTTATTGACTCAATAAGGTAAATAGGCCTCGATTTCTCATGGGTACTTCGAATTTATACCGATTACTTGCAAGAAACGTATATTACATTTTCGCTAAAATTGTGCAAAAGAGGAATACTTATAATATAGCAAAACATAACAAATGTCTCATGGATAATAACAAATGTTGACTCAGAAGTAACATATCACTGAAAGGTAATAACGCCTTGTTTATCGTCAATAACACATTCTTTATACAAGTAATGGATCGAAAGGAATAAAACGAAAAATCACAAAATACACAAATGAACAGATGAAAACGGCATAGATCTCCGCGTTATGGACTCAATAAGGTAAAATGGGCCTCCATTTCTCATGGGTACCTCGAATTTATACCGGTTACTTGCAAGTAACGGATATTACATGTTCGCTAAATTGTATAAAAGTGAAATACTTATAATATAGCAAAACATAACGAATGTCTTATGGATAATAACAAATGTTGACTCAGAAGTAACACGTCACTAAAAGGTAATAACGCCTTGTTTATCGTCAATAACACATTCTGTATACAAGTAATGGATCGAAAGGAATAAAACGAAAAATCACAAACGACACAAATAAACAAGATGAAAATTCCATAAATCTCCGCGTTATGGTCTCAATAAGGTAAAATGGGCCTCAATTTCTCATGGGTACCTCGAATTTATACCTATTACCTGCAAGGAACGGATATTACATTTTCGCTAAATTGTATAAAAGTGAAATACTTATAATATAGCAAAACGTAACAAATGTCTTATGGATAATAACAAATGTGGACTCAGAAGTAACATATCATTGAAAGGTAATAACGCCTTGCTTATCGTCAATAACACATTCTGTATACAAGTAATGGATCGAAAGGAATAAAACGAAAAATCACAAACGACACAAATAAACAGATGAAAAATTCATAAATCTCCGCGTTATGGTCTCAATAAGGTAAAATGGACCTCAATTTCTCATGGGTACCTCGAATTTATACCTATTACTTGCAAGGAACGGATATTACATTTTCGCTAAATTGTATAAAAGTGAAATACTTATAATATAGCAAAACGTAACAAATGTCTTATGGATAATAACAAATGTCGACTCAGAAGTAACATATCATTGAAAGGTAATAACGCCTTGTTTATCGTCAATAACACATTCTGTATACAAGTAATGGATCGAAAGGAATAAAACGAAAAATCACAAACGACACAAATAAACAGATGAAAAATCCATAAATCTCCGCGTTATGGTCTCAATAAGGTAAAATCGACCTCAATTTCTCATGGGTACCTCGAATTTATACCTATTACTTGCAAGGAACGGATATTACATTTTCGCTAAATTGTATAAAAGTGAAATACTTATAATATAGCAAAACGTAACAAATGTCTTATGGATAATAACAAATGTCGACTCAGAAGTAACATATCATTGAAAGGTAATAACGCCTTGTTTATCGTCAATAACACATTCTGTATACAAGTAATGGATCGAAAGGAATAAAACGAAAAATAACAAACGACACAAATAAACAGATGAAAACTGCATAAATCTCCGCGTTATGGACTCAATAAGGTAAAATGTGCTTCAATTTCTCATGGGTACCTCGAATTTATACCGATTACTTGTAAGAAACGGATATTACATTTTCGCTAAATTGTATAAAAGTGAAATACTTATAATATAGCAAAACGTAACAAATGTCTTATGGATAATAACAAATGTGGACTCAGAAGTAACATATCATTGAAAGGTAATAACGCCTTGTTTATCGTCAAAAACACATTCTGTATACAAGTAATGGATCGACGGAATAAAATGAAAAATCACAAACGACACAAATAAACAGATGAAAACTCCATAAATCTCCGGATTATGGTCTCAATAAGGTAAAATGGGCCTCAATTTCTCATGGGTACCTCGAATTTATACCTATTACTTGCAAGGAACGGATATTACATTTTCGCTAAATTGTATAAAAGTGAAATACTTATAATATAGCAAAACGTAACAAATGTCTTATGGATAATAACAAATGTGGACTCAGAAGTAACATATCATTGAAAGGTAAAAACGCCTTGTTTATCGTCAATAACACATTCTGTATATAAGTAATGGATCGAAAGGAATAAAACGAAAAATCACAAACGACACAAATAAACAGATGAAAACTGCATAAATCTCCGCGTTATGGACTCAATAAGGTAAAATGTGCTTCAATTTCTCATGGGTACCTCGAATTTATACCGATTACTTGTAAGAAACGGATATTACATTTTCGCTAAATTGTATAAAAGTGAAATACTTATAATATAGCAAAACATAACAAATGTCTTATGGATAATAACAAATGTTGACTCAGAAGTAACACGTCACTAAAAGGTAATAACGCCTTGTTTATCGTCTATAACACATTCTATATACAAGTAATGGATCGACGGAATAAAATGAAAAATCACAAACGACACAAATAAACAGATGAAAACTCCATAAATCTCCGGGTTATGGTCTCAATAAGGTAAAATGGGCCTCAATTTCTCATGGGTACCTCGAATTTATACCTATTACTTGCAAGAAACGGATATTACATATTTGCTAAATTGTATAAAAGTGAAATACTTATAATATAGCAAAAAATAACAAATGTCTTATGGATAATAACAAATGTTGACTCAGAAGTAACATATCACTGAAGGGTAATAACGCCTTGTTTATCGTCTATAACACATTCTATATACAAGTAATGGATCGACGGAATAAAATGAAAAATCACAAACGACACAAATAAACAGATGAAAACTCCATAAATCTCCGGGTTATGGTCTCAATAAGGTAAAATGGGCCTCAATTTCTCATGGGTACCTCGAATTTATACCTATTACTTGCAAGGAACGGATATTACATTTTCGCTAAATTGTATAAAAGTGAAATACTTATAATATAGCAAAACGTAACAAATGTCTTATGGATAATAACAAATGTGGACTCAGAAGTAACATATCATTGAAAGGTAATAACGCCTTGTTATCGTCAATAACACATTCTGTATACAAGTAATGGATCGAAAGGAATGAAACGAAAAATCACAAACGACACAAATAAACAGATGAAAACTGCATAAATCTCCGCGTTATGCACTCAATAAGGTAAAATGTGCTTCAATTTCTCATGGGTACCTCGAATTTATACCGATTACTTGTAAGAAACGGATATTACATTTTCGCTAAATTGTATAAAAGTGAAATACTTATAATATAGCAAAACATAACAAATGTCTTATGGATAATAACAAATGTTGACTCAGAAGTAACACATCACTAAAAGGTAATAACGCCTTGTTTGTCGTCAATAACACATTCAATATACAAGTAATGGATCGAAGGAATAAAACGAAAATCACAAACGACACAAAAAAAAATGAGGAAAGCTGCATAAATCTCCGCGTTATTGACTCAGCTTCAATTTCTCATGAGTACCTCGAATTTATACCGATTACTTGCAAAAAACGGATATTATAATTTCCCTAAATTGTGTAAACGAGAAATAACAAACGGATATTACATTTTCGCTAAATTGTATAAAAGTGAAATACTTATAATATAGCAAAAAATAACAAATGTCTTACGGATAATAACAAATGTTGACTGACAAATAACACATCACTGAAAGGTAATAACTCCTTGTTTGTCATCAACAACACATTCTGTATACAAGTAATGGATAGAAAGAAATGAAAGGAAAATCACGAACGACACTAAAAACAGATGACAACTGCATAAATCTCCGCGTTATTGACTCAATAAGGTAAATAGGCCTCGATTTCTCATGGGTACTTCGAATTTATACCGATTACTTGCAAGAAACGTATATTACATTTTCGCTAAAATTGTGCAAAAGAGGAATACTTATAATATAGCAAAACATAACAAATGTCTCATGGATAATAACAAATGTTGACTCAGAAGTAACATATCACTGAAAGGTAATAACGCCTTGTTTATCGTCAATAACACATTCTTTATACAAGTAATGGATCGAAAGGAATAAAACGAAAAATCACAAAATACACAAATGAACAGATGAAAACGGCATAGATCTCCGCGTTATGGACTCAATAAGGTAAAATGGGCCTCAATTTCTCATGGGTACCTCGAATTTATACCGGTTACTTGCAAGTAACGGATATTACATGTTCGCTAAATTGTATAAAAGTGAAATACTTATAATATAGCAAAACATAACGAATGTCTTATGGATAATAACAAATGTTGACTCAGAAGTAACACGTCACTAAAAGGTAATAACGCCTTGTTTATCGTCAATAACACATTCTGTATACAAGCAATGGATCGAAAGGAATAAAACGAAAAATCACAAACGACACAAATAAACAGATGAAAATTCCATAAATCTCCGCGTTATGGTCTCAATAAGGTAAAATGGGCCTCAATTTCTCATGGGTACCTCGAATTTATACCTATCACCTGCAAGGAACGGATATTACATTTTCGCTAAATTGTATAAAAGTGAAATACTTATAATATAGCAAAACGTAACAAATGTCTTATGGATAATAACAAATGTGGACTCAGAAGTAACATATCATTGAAAGGTAATAACGCCTTGCTTATCGTCAATAACACATTCTGTATACAAGTAATGGATCGAAAGGAATAAAACGAAAAATCACAAACGACACAAATAAACAGATGAAAAATCCATAAATCTCCGCGTTATGGTCTCAATAAGGTAAAATGGACCTCAATTTCTCATGGGTACCTCGAATTTATACCTATTACTTGCAAGGAACGGATATTACATTTTCGCTAAATTGTATAAAAGTGAAATACTTATAATATAGCAAAACGTAACAAATGTCTTATGGATAATAACAAATGTCGACTCAGAAGTAACATATCATTGAAAGGTAATAACGCCTTGTTTATCGTCAATAACACATTCTGTATACAAGTAATGGATCGAAAGGAATAAAACGAAAATCACAAACGACACAAATAAACAGATGAAAAATCCATAAATCTCCGCGTTATGGTCTCAATAAGGTAAAATCGACCTCAATTTCTCATGGGTACCTCGAATTTATACCTATTACTTGCAAGGAACGGATATTACATTTTCGCTAAATTGTATAAAAGTGAAATACTTATAATATAGCAAAACGTAACAAATGTCTTATGGATAATAACAAATGTCGACTCAGAAGTAACATATCATTGAAAGGTAATAACGCCTTGTTTATCGTCAATAACACATTCTGTATACAAGTAATGGATCGAAAGGAATAAAACGAAAAATAACAAACGACACAAATAAACAGATGAAAACTGCATAAATCTCCGCGTTATGGACTCAATAAGGTACAATGTGCTTCAATTTCTCATGGGTACCTCGAATTTATACCGATTACTTGTAAGAAACGGATATTACATTTTCGCTAAATTGTATAAAAGTGAAATACTTATAATATAGCAAAACATAACAAATGTCTTGTGGATAATAACAAATGTTGACTCAGAAGTAACACATCACTAAAAGGTAATAACGCCTTGTTTGTCGTCAATAACACATTCAATATACAAGTAATGGATCGAAGGAATAAAACGAAAATCACAAACGACACAAAAAAAAATGAGGAAAGCTGCATAAATCTCCGCGTTATTGACTCAGCTTCAATTTCTCATGAGTACCTCGAATTTATACCGATTACTTGCAAAAAACGGATATTATAATTTCCCTAAATTGTGTAAACGAGAAATAACAAACGGATATTACATTTTCGCTAAATTGTATAAAAGTGAAATACTTATAATATAGCAAAAAATAACAAATGTCTTACGGATAATAACAAATGTTGACTGACAAATAACACATCACTGAAAGGTAATAACTCCTTGTTTGTCATCAACAACACATTCTGTATACAAGTAATGGATAAAAAGAAATGAAAGGAAAATCACGAACGACACTAAAAACAGATGACAACTGCATAAATCTCCGCGTTATTGACTCAATAAGGTAAATAGGCCTCGATTTCTCATGGGTACTTCGAATTTATACCGATTACTTGCAAGAAACGTATATTACATTTTCGCTAAAATTGTGCAAAAGAGGAATACTTATAATATAGCAAAACATAACAAATGTCTCATGGATAATAACAAATGTTGACTCAGAAGTAACATATCACTGAAAGGTAATAACGCCTTGTTTATCGTCAATAACACATTCTTTATACAAGTAATGGATCGAAAGGAATAAAACGAAAAATCACAAAATACACAAATGAACAGATGAAAACGGCATAGATCTCCGCGTTATGGACTCAATAAGGTAAAATGGGCCTCAATTTCTCATGGGTACCTCGAATTTATACCGGTTACTTGCAAGTAACGGATATTACATGTTCGCTAAATTGTATAAAAGTGAAATACTTATAATATAGCAAAACATAACGAATGTCTTATGGATAATAACAAATGTTGACTCAGAAGTAACACGTCACTAAAAGGTAATAACGCCTTGTTTATCGTCAATAACACATTCTGTATACAAGCAATGGATCGAAAGGAATAAAACGAAAAATCACAAACGACACAAATAAACAGATGAAAATTCCATAAATCTCCGCGTTATGGTCTCAATAAGGTAAAATGGGCCTCAATTTCTCATGGGTACCTCGAATTTATACCTATCACCTGCAAGGAACGGATATTACATTTTCGCTAAATTGTATAAAAGTGAAATACTTATAATATAGCAAAACGTAACAAATGTCTGATGGATAATAACAAATGTGGACTCAGAAGTAACATATCATTGAAAGGTAATAACGCCTTGTTTATCGTCAATAACACATTCTGTATACAAGTAATGGATCGAAAGGAATAAAACGAAAAATCACAAACGACACAAATAAACAGATGAAAAATCCATAAATCTCCGCGTTATGGTCTCAATAAGGTAAAATGGACCTCAATTTCTCATGGGTACCTCGAATTTATACCTATTACTTGCAAGGAACGGATATTACATTTTCGCTAAATTGTATAAAAGTGAAATACTTATAATATAGCAAAACGTAACAAATGTCTTATGGATAATAACAAATGTCGACTCAGAAGTAAGATATCATTGAAAATTTAATAACGCCTTGTTTATCGTCAATAACACATTCTGTATACAAGTAATGGATCGAAAGGAATAAAACGAAAAATCACAAACGACACAAATAAACAGATGAAAACTGCATAAATCTCCGCGTTATGGACTCAATAAGGTAAAATGTGCTTCAATTTCTCATGGGTACCTCGAATTTATACCGATTACTTGTAAGAAACGGATATACATTTTCGCTAAATTGTATAAAAGTGAAATACTTATAATATAGCAAAACGTAACAAATGTCTTATGGATAATAACAAATGTGGACTCAGAAGTAACATATCATTGAAAGGTAATAACGCCTTGTTTATCGTCAATAACACATTCTGTATACAAGTAATGGATCGACGGAATAAAATAAAAAATCACAAACGACACAAATAAACAGATGAAAACTCCATAAATCTCCGGGTTATGGTCTCAATAAGGTAAAATGGGCCTCAATTTCTCATGGGTACCTCGAATTTATACCTATTACTTGCAAGGAACGGATATTACATTTTCGCTAAATTGTATAAAAGTGAAATACTTATAATATAGCAAAACGTAACAAATGTCTTATGGATAATAACAAATGTGGACTCAGAAGTAACATATCATTGAAAGGTAATAACGCCTTGTTTATGGTCAATAACACATTCTGTATATAAGTAATGGATCGAAAGGAATAAAACGAAAAATCACAAACGACACAAATAAACAGATGAAAACTGCATAAATCTCCGCGTTATGGACTCAATAAGGTAAAATGTGCTTCTATTTCTCATGGGTACCTCGAATTTATACCGATTACTTGTAAACGGATATTACATTTTCGCTAAATTGTATAAAAGTGAAATACTTATAATATAGCAAAACATAACAAATGTCTTTTGGATAATAACAAATGTTGACTCAGAAGTAACACATCACTAAAAGGTAATAACGCCTTGTTTGTCGTCAATAACACATTCAATATACAAGTAATGGATCGAAGGAATAAAACGAAAATCACAAACGACACAAAAAAAAACGAGGAAAGCTGCATAAATCTCCGCGTTATTGACTCAGCTTCAATTTCTCATGAGTACCTCGAATTTATACCGATTACTTGCAAAAAACGGATCTTATATTTTCACTAAATTGTGTAAACGAGAAATAACAAACGGATATTACATTTTCGCTAAATTGTATAAACGAGAAATACTTATAATATAGCAAAAAATAACAAATGTCTTACGGATAATAACAAATGTTGACTCACAAATAACACATCACTGAAAGGTAATAACTCCTTGTTTGTCATCAACAACACATTCTGTATACAAGTAATGGATAGAAAGAAATGAAAGGAAAATCACGAACGACACTAAAAACAGATGACAACTGCATAAATCTCCGCGTTATTATACCGATTACTTGCAAGAAACGTATATTACATTTTCGCTAAAATTGTGCAAAAGAGGAATACTTATAATATAGCAAAATATAAAAAATGTCTCATGGATAATAACAAATGTTGACTCAGAAGTAACACATCACTGAAAGGTAATAACGCCTTGTTTATCGTCAATAACACATTGTGTATACAAGTAATGGATCGAAAGGAATAAAACGAAAAATCACAAACGACACAAATAAACAGATGAAAATGGCATAGATCTCCGCGTTATGGACTCAATAAGGTAAAATGGGCCTCAATTTCTCATGGGTACCTCGAATTTATACCGATTACTTGCAAGTAACGGATATTACATGTTCGCTAAATTGTATAAAAGTGAAATACTTATAATATAGCAAAACATAACAAATGTCTTATGGATAATAACAAATGTTGACTCAGAAGTAACTCATCACGGAAAGGTAATAACGCCTTGTTTATCGTCAATAACACATTCTGTATACAAGTAATGGATCGAAAGGAATAAAACGAAAAATCACGAACGACACAAATAAACAGATGAAAACTGCATAAATCTCCGCGTTATGGACTCAATTAGGTAAAATGGGCCTCAATTTCTCATGGGTACCTCGAATTTATACCGATTACTTGCAAGAAACGGATATTACATTTTCGCTAAATTGTATAAAAGTGAAATACTTATAATATAGCAAAACATAACAAATGTCTTATGGATAATAACAAATGTTGACTCACAGTAACACGTCACTAAAAGGTAATAACGCCTTGTTTATCGTCAATAACACATTCTGTATACAAGTAATGGATCGAAAGGAGTAAAACGAAAAATCACAAACGACACAAATAAACAGATGAAAATTCCATAAATCTCCGCGTTATGGTCTCAATAAGGTAAAATGGACCTCAATTTTTCAAGGGTACCTCGAATTTATACCTATTACTTGCAAGGAACGGATATTACATTTTCGCTAAATTGTATAAAAGTGAAATACTTATAATATAGCAAAACATAACAAATGTCTTATGGATAATAACAAATGTTGACTCAGAAGTAATATATCACTGAAAGTTAATAACGCCTTGTTTATCGTCAATAACACATTCTGTATACAAGTAATGGATCGACGGAATAAAATGAAAAATCACAAACGACACAAATAAACAGATGGAAACTGCATAAATCTCCGCGTTATGAACTCAATAAGGTGAAATTGGCCTCAATTTCTCATGGGTACCTCGAATTTATACCGATTACTTGCAAGAAACGGATATTACATTTTCGCAAAATTGTATAGAAGTGAAATACTTATAATATAGAAAAACATAACAAATGTCTTATGGATAATAACAAATGTTGAGTCAGAAGTAACACATCACAGAAAGGTAATAACGCCTTGTTTGTCGTTAATAACACATTCAATATACAAGTAATGGATAGAAATGAATAAAAGGAAAATCACGAACGACACTAAAAACAGATGACAACTGCATAAATCTCCGCGTTGTGGACTCAATAAGGTAAAATGGACCTCAATTTCTCATGGGTACCTCGAATTTATACCGATTACTTGCAAGAAACGGATTTTACATTTTTGCTAAATTGTATAAAAGAGAAATACTTATAATATAGCATAACATAACAAATGTCTTATGGATAATAACAAATGTTGCCTCAGAAGTAACTCATCACGGAAAGGTAATAACGCCTTGTTTATCGTCAATAACACATTCTGTATACAAATAATGGATTGAAAGGAATAAAACGAAAAATCACAAACGACACAAATAAACAGATGAAAACTGCATAAATCTCCGCGTTATGGACTCAATTAGGTAAAATGGGCCTCAATTTCTCATGGGTACCTCGAATTTTTACCGATTACTTGCAAGAAACGGATATTACATTTTCGCTAAATTGTATAAAAGTGAAATACTTATAATATAGCAAAACATAACAAATGTCTTATGGATAATAACAAATGTTGACTCAGAAGTAACACATCACCGAAAGGTAATAACGACTTGTTTATCGTCAATAACACATTCCGTATACAAGTAATGGATCGAAAGGAATAAAACGAAAATCACAAACGACACAAAACATATGAAAACTGCATAAATCTCCGCGTTATTGATTCAATAAGGCAAAATAGGCCTCAATTTCTCATGGGTACCTCGAATTTATACCGATTACTTGCAAGAAACGGATATATAATTTTCCCTAAATTGTGTAAACGAGAAATACTTATAATATAGCAAAACATAATAAATGTCTTATGGATAATAACAAATGTTGACTCACAAATAACACATCACTGAAAGGTAATAACGCCTTGTTTGTCGTCAATAACACATTCAATATACAAGTAATTGATCGAAATGAATAAAACGAAAATCACAAACGACAAAAAAAAGATGAAAACTGCATAAATCTCCGCGTTATTGACTCAGCTTCAATTTCCCATGAGTACCTCGAATTTATACCGATTACTTGCAAGAAACGGATATTATATTTTCCCTAAATTGTGTAAACGAAAAATACTTATAATATAGCAAAAAAATAACAAATGTCTTACGGATAATAACAAATGTTGACTCACAAACAACACATCACTGAAAGGTAATAACGCCTTGTTTGTCATCAATAACACATTCTGTATACAAGTAATGGATCGAAAGGAATAAAACGAAAATCACAAAACATATGAAAACTGCATAAATCTCCGCGTTATTGATTCAATAAGGCAAAATAGGCCTCAATTACTCATGGGTACCTCGAATTTATACCGATTACTTGCAAGAAACGGATATATAATTTTCCCTAAATTGTGTAAACGAGAAATACTTATAATATAGCAAAACATAATAAATGTCTTATGGATAATAACAAATGTTGACTCACAAATAACACATCACTGAAAGGTAATAACGCCTTGTTTGTCGTCAATAACACATTCAATATACAAGTAATTGATCGAAATGAATAAAACGAAAATCACAAACGACAAAAAAAAGATGAAAACTGCATAAATCTCCGCGTTATTGACTCAGCTTCAATTTCTCATGAGTACCTCGAATTTATACCGATTACTTGCAAGAAATGGATATTATATATTCCCTAAATTGTGTAAACGAGAAATACTTATAATATAGCAAAAAAATAACAAATGTCTTACGGATAATAACAAATGTTGACTCACAAATAACACATCACCGAAAGGTAATAATGCCTTGTTTGTCGTCAATAACGCATTCTGCATACAAGTAATGGATAGAAAGAAATAAAAGGAAAATCACGACGACACTAAAAACAGATGACAACTGCATAAATCTCCGCGTTATTGACTCAATAAGGTAAATAGGCCTCGATTTCTCATGGGTACCTCGAATTTATACCGATTACTTGCAAGAAACGTTTATTACATTTTCGCTAAATTGCGTAAAAGAGGAATACTTATAATATAGCAAAACATAACAAATGTCTCATTTATAATAACAAATGTTGACTCAGAAGTAACACATCACTGAAAGGTAATAACGCCTTGTTTATCGTCAATAACACATTCTGTATACAAGTAATGGATCGAAAGGAATAAAACGGAAAATAACAAACGACACAAATAAACAGATGAAAACGGCATAAATCTCCGCGTTATGGACACAATAAGGTAAAATGGGCCTCAATTTCTCATGGGTACTTCGAATTTATACGATTACTTGCAAGAAACGGATATTACATTTTCGCAAAATTGTATAAAAGTGAAATACTTATAATATAGAAAAACATAACAAATGTCTTATGGATAATAACAAATGTTGACTCAGAAGTAACACATCACAGAAAGGTAATAACGCCTTGTTTGTCGTCAATAACACATTCAATATACAAGTAATGGATAGAAATGAATAAAAGGAAAATCACGAACGACACTAAAAACATATGACAACTGCATAAATCTCCGCGTTATGGACTCAATAAGGTAAAATGGGCCTCAATTTCTCATGGGTACCCCTCGAATTTATACCGATTACTTGCAAGAAACGGATTTTACATTTTTGCTAAATTGTATAAAAGAGAAATACTTATAATATAGCATAACATAACAAATGTCTTATGGATAATAAGAAATGTTGACTCAGAAGTAACTCATCACGGAAAGGTAATAACGCCTTGTTTATCGTCAATAACACATTCTGTATACAAATAATGGATCGAAAGGAATAAAACGAAAAATCACAAACGACACAAATAAACAGATGAAAACTGCATAAATCTCCGCGTTATGGACTCATTTAGGTAAAATGGGCCTCAATTTCTCATGGGTACCTCGAATTTATACCGATTACTTGCAAGAAACGGATATTACATTTTCGCTAAATTGTATAAAAGTGAAATACTTATAATATAGCAAAACATAACAAATGTCTTATGGATAATAACAAATGTTGACTCAGAAGTAACACATCACCGAAAGGAAATAACGACTTGTTTATCGTCAATAACACATTCCGTATACAAGTAATGGATCGAAAGGAATAAAACGAAAATCACAAACGACACAAAACATATGAAAACTGCATAAATCTCCGCGTTATTTATTCAATAAGGCAAAATAGGCCTCAATTTCTCATGGGTACCTCGAATTTATACCGATTACTTGCAAGAAACGGATATATAATTTTCCCTAAATTGTGTAAACGAGAAATACTTATAATATAGCAAAACATAATAAATGTCTTATGGATAATAACAAATGTTGACTCACAAATAACACATCACTGAAAGATAATAACGCCTTGTTTGTCGTCAATAACATATTCAATATACAAGTAATTGATCGAAATGAATAAAACGAAAATCACAAACGACAAAAAAAGATGAAAGCTGCATAAATCTCCGCGTTATTGACTCAGCTTCAATTTCTCATGAGTACCTCGAATTTATACCGATTACTTGCAAGAAATGGATATTATATATTCCCTAAATTGTGTAAACGAGAAATACTTATAATATAGCAAAAAAATAACAAATGTCTTACGGATAATAACAAATGTTGACTCACAAATAACACATCACCGAAAGGTAATAATGCCTTGTTTGTCGTCAATAACACATTCTGTATACAAGTAATGGATAGAAAGAAATAAAAGGAAAATCACGACGACACTAAAAACAGATGACAACTGCATAAATCTCCGCGTTATTGACTCAATAAGGTAAATAGGCCTCGATTTCTCATGGGTACCTCGAATTTATACCGATTACTTGCAAGAAACGTTTATTACATTTTCGCTAAATTGTGTAAAAGAGGAATACTTATAATATAGCAAAACATAACAAATGTCTCATTTATAATAACAAATGATGACTCAGAAGTAACACATCACTGAAAGGTAATAACGCCTTGTTTATCGTCAATAACACATTCTGTATACAAGTAATGGATCGAAAGGAATAAAACGGAAAATCACAAACGACACAAATAAACAGATGAAAACGGCATAAATCTCCGCGTTATGGACACAATAAGGTAAAATGGGCCTCAATTTCTCATGGGTACCTCGAATTTATACGATTACTTGCAAGAAACGGATATTACATGTTCGCTAAATTGTATAAAAGTGAAATACTTATAATATAGCAAAACATAACAAATGTCTTATGGATAATAACAAATGTTGACTCAGAAGTAACACGTCACTAAAAGGTAATAACGCCTTGTTTATCGTCAATAACACATTCTGTATACAAGTAATGGATCGAAAGGAATAAAACGAAAAATCACAAACGACACAAATAAACAGATGAAAATTCCATAAATCTCCGCGTTATGGTCTCAATAAGGTAAAATGGACCTCAATTTTTCAAGGGTACCTCGAATTTATACCTATTACTTGCAAGGAACGGATATTACATTTTCGCTAAATTGTATAAAAGTGGAATACTTATAATATAGCAAAACATAACAAATGTCTTATGGATAATAACAAATGTTGACTCAGAAGTGACATATCACTGAAAGGTAATAACGCCTTGTTTATCGTCAATAACACATTCTGTATACAAGTAATGGATCGACGGAATAAAATGAAAAATCACAAACGACACAAATAAACAGATGAAAACTGCATAAATCTCCGCGTTGTGAACTCAATAAGGTGAAATTGGCCTCAATTTCTCATGGGTACCTCGAATTTATACCGATTACTGGCAAGAAACGGATATTACATTTTCGCAAAATTGTATAAAAGTGAAATACTTATAATATAGAAAAACATAACAAATGTCTTATGGATAATAACAAATGTTTACTCAGAAGTAACACATCACAGAAAGGTAATAACGCCTTGTTTGTCGTCAATAACACATTCAATATACAAGTAATGGATAGAAATGAATAAAAGGAAAATCACGAACGACACTAAAAACAGATGACAACTGCATAAATCTCCGCGTTATGGACTCAATAAGGTAAAATGGGCCTCAATTTCTCATGGGTACCTCGAATTTATACCGATTACTTGCAAGAAACAGATTTTACATTTTTGCTAAATTGTATAAAAGAGAAATACTTATAATATAGCATAACATAACAAATGTCTTATGGATAATAACAAATGTTGACTCAGAAGTAACTCATCACGGAAAGGTAATAACGCCTTGTTTATCGTCAATAACACATTCTGTATACAAATAATGGATCGAAAGGAATAAAACGAAAAATCACAAACGACACAAATAAACAGATGAAAACTGCATAAATCTCCGCGTTATGGACTCAATTAGGTAAAATGGGCCTCAACTTCTCATGGGTACCTCGAATTTATACCGATTACTTGCAAGAAACGGATATTACATTTTCGCTAAATTGTATAAAAGGGAAATACTTATAATATAGCAAAACATAACAAATGTCTTATGGATAATAACAAATGTTGACTCAGAAGTAACACATCACCGAAAGGTAATAACGACTTGTTTATCGTCAATAACACATTCCGTATACAAGTAATGGATCGAAAGGAATAAAACGAAAATCACAAACGACACAAAACATATAAAAACTGCATAAATCTCCGCGTTATTGATTCAATAAGGCAAAATAGGCCTCAATTTCTCATGGGTACCTCGAATTTATACCGATTACTTGCAAGAAACGGATATATTATTTTCCCTAAATTGTGTAAACGAGAAATACTTATAATATAGCAAAACATAATAAATGTCTTATGGATAATAACAAATGTTGACTCACAAATAACACATCACTGAAAGGTAATAACGCCTTGTTTGTCGTCAATAACACATTCAATATACAAGTAATTGATCGAAATGAATAAAACGAAAATCACAAACGACAAAAAAAAGATGAAAACTGCATAAATCTCCGCGTTATTGACTCAGCTTCAATTTCTCATGAGTACCTCGAATTTATACCGATTACTTGCAAGAAACGGGTATTATATTTTTCCTAAATTGAGTAAAAGAGAAATACTTATAATATAGCAAAGAATAACAAGTGTCTTATGGATAATAACAAATGTTGACTCACAAATAACGCATCACTGAAAGGTAATAACGCCTTGTTTGTCATCAATAACACATTCTGTATACAAGTAATGGATCGAAAGGAATAAAACGAAAATCACAAAACACATGAAAACTGCATAAATCTCCGAATTATTGATTCAATAAGGCAAAATAGGCCTCAATTTCTCATGGGTACCTAAATCTCCGAGTTATGGACTCAATTAGGTAAAATGGGCCTCAATTTCTCATGGGTACCTCGAATTTATACCGATTACTTGCAAGAAACGGATATTACATTTTCGCTAAATTGTATAAAAGTGAAATACTTATAATATAGCAAAACATAACAAATGTCTTATGGATAATAACAAATGTTGACTCAGAAGTAACACATCACCGAAAGGTAATAACGACTTGTTTATCGTCAATAACACATTCCGTATACAAGTAATGGATCGAAAGGAATAAAACGAAAATCACAAACGACACAAAACATATAAAAACTGCATAAATCTCCGCGTTATTGATTCAATAAGGCAAAATAGGCCTCAATTTCTCATGGGTACCTCGAATTTATACCGATTACTTGCAAGAAACGGATATATTATTTTCCCTAAATTGTGTAAACGAGAAATACTTATAATATAGCAAAACATAATAAATGTCTTATGGATAATAACAAATGTTGACTCACAAATAACACATCACTGAAAGGTAATAACGCCTTGTTTGTCGTCAATAACACATTCAATATACAAGTAATTGATCGAAATGAATAAAACGAAAATCACAAACGACAAAAAAAAGATGAAAACTGCATAAATCTCCGCGTTATTGACTCAGCTTCAATTTCTCATGAGTACCTCGAATTTATACAGATTACTTGCAAGAAACGGGTATTATATTTTTCCTAAATTGAGTAAAAGAGAAATACTTATAATATAGCAAAGAATAACAAGTGTCTTATGGATAATAACAAATGTTGACTCACAAATAACGCATCACTGAAAGGTAATAACGCCTTGTTTGTCATCAATAACACATTCTGTATACAAGTAATGGATCGAAAGGAATAAAACGAAAATCACAAAACACATGAAAACTGCATAAATCTCCGAATTATTGATTCAATAAGGCAAAATAGGCCTCAATTTCTCATGGGTACCTAAATCTCCGCGTTATGGACTCAATTAGGTAAAATGGGCCTCAATTTCTCATGGGTACCTCGAATTTATACCGATTACTTGCAAGAAACGGATATTACATTTTCGCTAAATTGTATAAAAGTGAAATACTTATAATATAGCAAAACATAACAAATGTCTTATGGATAATAACAAATGTTGACTCAGAAGTAACACATCACCGAAAGGTAATAACGACTTGTTTATCGTCAATAACACATTCCGTATACAAGTAATGGATCGAAAGGAATAAAACGAAAATCACAAACGACACAAAACATATGAAAACTGCATAAATCTCCGCGTTATTGATTCAATAAGGCAAAATAGGCCTCAATTTCTCATGGGTACCTCGAATTTATACCGATTACTTGCAAGAAACGGATATATAATTTTCCCTAAATTGTGTAAACGAGAAATACTTATAATATAGCAAAAAAATAACAAATGTCATACGGATAATAACAAATGTTGACTCACAAATAACACATCACTGAAAGGTAATAACGCCTTGTTTGTCATCAATAACACATTCTGTATACAAGTAATGGATCGAAAGGAATAAAACGAAAATCACAAACGACACAAAACATATGAAAACTGCATAAATCTCTGAATTATTGATTCAATAAGGCAAAATAGGCCTCAATTTCTCATGGGTACCTCGAATTTATACCGATTACTTGCAAGAAACGGATATTTTATTTTCCCTAAATTGTGTAAACGAGAAATACTTATAATATAGCAAAACATAATAAATGTTTTATGGATAATAACAAATGTTGACTCACAAATAACACATCACTGAAAGGTAATAATGCCTTGTTTGTCGTTAATAACACATTCAATATACAAGTAATTGATCGAAATGAATAAACGAAAATCACAAACGACAAAAAAAAGATGAAAACTGCATAAATTTCCGCGTTATTGACTCAGCTTCAATTTCTCATGAGTACCTCGAATTTATACCGATTACTTGCAAGAAATGGATATTATATATTCCCTAAATTGTGTAAACGAGAAATACTTATAATATAGCAAAAAAATAACAAATGTCTTACGGATAATAACAAATGTTGACTCACAAATAACACATCACCGAAAGGTAATAATGCCTTGTTTGTCGTCAATAACGCATTCTGTATACAAGTAATGGATAGAAAGAAATAAAAGGAAAATCACTAACGACACTAAAAACAGATGACAACTGCATAAATCTCCGCGTTATTGATTCAATAAGGTAAAATAGGCCTCGATTTCTCATGGGTATCTCGAATTTATACCGATTACTTGCAAGAAACGTATATTACATTTTTGCTAAATTGTGTAAAAGAGAAATACTTATAATATGTCAAAACATAACAAATGTCTTATGGATAATAAGTTGACTCGGATGTAACACTTCACTGAAAGGTAATAACGCCTTGTTTGTCTCAATAACACATTCTGTATACAAGTAATGGATCGAAATGAATAAAACGAAAATCACAAACGACACAAAAATATATGAAAAATACATAAATCTCCGCGTTATTGATTCAATAAGGCAAAATAGGCCTCAATTTCTCATGGGTACCTCGAAATTATACCGATTACTTGCAAGAAACGGATATTCCCTAAATTGTGTAAACGAGAAATACTTATAATATAGCAAAACATAACAAATGTCTTATGGATAATAACAAATGTTGACTCAGAATTAACACATCACAGAAAGGTAATAACGTCTTGTTTGTCGTCAATAACACATTCAATATACAAGTAATGGATAGAAATGAATAAAAGGAAAATCACGAACGACACTAAAAACAGATGACAACTGCATAAATCTCCGCGTTATGGACTCAATAAGGTAAAATGGGCCTCAATTTCTCATGGGTACCTATACCGATTACTTGCAAGAAACGGATTTTACATTTTTGCTAAATTGTATAAAAGAGAAATACTTATAATATAGCATAACATAACAAATGTCTTATGGATAACAACAAATGTTGACTCAGAAGTAACTCATCACGGAAAGGTAATAACGCCTTGTTTACCGTCAATAACACATTCTGTATACAAGTAATGGATCGAAAGGAATAAAACGAAAAATCACAAACGACACAAATAAACAGATGAAAACTGCATAAATCTCCGCGTTATGGACTTAATTGGGTAAAATGGGCCTCAATTTCTCATGGGTACCTCGAATTTATACCGATTACTTGCAAGAAACGGATATTACATTTTCGCTAAATTGTATAAAAGTGAAATACTTATAATATAGCAAAACATAACAAATGTCTTATGGATAATAACAAATGTTGACTCAGAAGTAACACATCACTGAAAGGTAATAACGACTTGTTTATCATCAATAACACATTCCGTATACAAGTAATGGATCGAAAGGAATAAAACGAAAATCACAAACGACACAAAACATATGAAAACTGCATAAATCTCCGCGTTGTTGATTCAATAAGGCAAAATAGGCCTCAATTTCTCATGGGTACCTCGAATTTATACCGATTACTTGCAAGAAACGGATATATTATTTTCCCTAAATTGTGTAAACGAGAAATACTTATAATATAGCAAAACATAATAAATGTCTTATGGATAATAACAAATATTGACTCACAAATAACACATCACTGAAAGGTAATAAAGCCCTGTTTGTCGTCAATAACACATTCAATATACAAGTAATTGATCGAAATGAATAAACGAAAATCACAAACGACAAAAAAAAAGATGAAAACAGCATAAATCTCCGCGTTATTGACTCAGCTTCAATTTCTCATGAGTACCTCGAATTTATACCGATTACTTGCAAGAAATGGATATTATATATTCCCTAAATTGTGTAACGAGAAATACTTATAGTATAGCAAAAAAATAACAAATGTCTTACGGATAATAACAAATGTTGACTCACAAATAACACATCACTGAAAGGTAATAATGCCTTGTTTGTCGTCAATAACACATTCTGTATACAAGTAATGGATAGAAAGAAATAAAAGGAAAATCACGAACGACACTAAAAACAGATGACAACTGCATAAATCTCCGCGTTATTGACTCAATAAGGTAAAATAGGCCTCAATTTCTCATGGGTATCTCGAATTTATACCGATTACTTGCAAGAAACGTATATTGCATTTTTGCTAAATTGTGTAAAAGAGAAATACTTATAATATGTCAAAACATAACAAATGTCTTATGGATAATAAGTTGACTCAGATGTAACACATCACTGAAAGGTAATAACGCCTTGTTTGTCGTCAATAACAGATTCTGTATACAAGTAATGTATCGAAATGAATAAAACAAAAATCACAAACGACACAAAAATATATGAAAAATACATAAATCTCCGCGTTATTGATTCAATAAGGCAAAATAGGCCTCAATTTCTCATGGGTACCTCGAATTTACACCGATTACTTGCAAGAAACGGATATTTTATTTTCCCCAAATTGTGTAAACGAGAAATACTTATAATATAGCAAAACATAATAAATGTCTTATGGATAATAACAAATGTTGACTCACAAATAACACGTCACTGAGAGATAATAACCCCTTGTCTGAATACAAGTAATGGATAGAACGAAATAAAATGAAAATTACAAACGACACTAAAAAATAGATGACAATTGCATAAATCTCCGCGTTATTGACTTAATAAGGTAAAATAGGCATGGATTTCTCATGGGTACCTCGAATTTAAACCTATTACTTGCAAGAAACGGATATTACATTTTCACTAAATTGTATAAAAGAGAAATACTTATAATATAGCAAAACATAACAAATGTCTTATGGATAATAACAAGTGTTGACTCAGAAGTAATATATCACTGGAAGGTAATAACGCCTTGTTTATCGTCAATAACACATTCTGTATACAAGTAATGGATCGACGGAATAAAATGAAAAATCACAAACGACACAAATAAACAGATGAAAACTGCATAAATCTCCGCGTTATGAACTCAGTAAGGTGAAATTGGCCTCAATTTCTCATGGGTACCTCGAATTTATACCGATTACTTGCAAGAAACGGATATTACATTTTCGCAAAATTGTATAAAAGTGAAATACTTATAATATAGAAAAACATAACAAATGTCTTATGGATAATAACAAATGTTGACTCAGAAGTAACTCATCACGGAAAGGTAATAACGCCTTGTTTATCGTCAATAACACATTCTGTATACAAGTAATGGATCGAAAGGAATAAAACGAAAAATCACAAACGACACAAATAAACAGATGAAAACTGCATAAATCTCCGCGTTATGGACACAATTAGGTAAAATGGGCCTCAATTTCTCATGGGTACCTCGAATTTATACCGATTACTTGCAAGAAACGGATATTACATTTTCGCTAAATTGTATAAAAGTGAAATACTTATAATATAGAAAACATAACAAATGTCTTATGGATAATAACAAATGTTGACTCACAGTAACACGTCACTAAAAGGTAATAACGCCTTGTTTATCGTCAATAACACATTCTGTATACAAGTAATGGATCGAAAGGAATAAAACGAAAAATCACAAACGACACAAATAAACAGATGAAAATTCCATAAATCTCCGCGTTATGGACTCAATAAGGTAAAATGGGCCTCAATTTCTCATGGGTACCTAGAATTTATACCGATTACTTGCAAGAAACGGATTTTACATTTTTGCTAAATTGTATAAAAGAGAAATACTTATAATATAGCATAACATAACAAATGTCTTATGGATAATAACAAATGTTGACTCAGAAGTAATACATAACTGAAAGTTAATAACGCCTTGTTTGTCGTCAATAACACATTCAGTATACAAGTAATGGATCGAAAGGAATAAAACGAAAATCACAAACGACAAAAAAAAAAATAAATGAAAAACTGCATAAATCTCCGCATTATTGACTCAATAAGGTAAAATAGGCTTCAATACCTCGAATTTATACCGATTACTTCCATGAAACGGATATTATATTTTGCCTAAATTGTGTAAACGAGAAATACTTATAATATAGCAAAAAAACAACAAATGTCATATGGATAATAAAAAATGTTGACTCACAAATAACACATCACTGAAAGGTAATAACGCCTTGTTTATCGTCGATAACACATTCTGTATATAAGTAATGGATTGAAAGGAATAAAACGAAAAATCACAAACGACACAAATAAACACTGTATAAATCTCCGCATTATGGACTCAATAAGGAAAAATGGGCCTCAATTTCTCATGGGTACCTCGAATTTATACCTATTACTTGCAAGAAACGGATATTACATTTTCGCTAAATCGTATAAAAGTAAAATACTTATAATATTGCAAAACATAACAAAAACAGATGAAAACTGCATAAATCTCCGTGTTATTGACTCAATAAGGTGAAATAGGCCTCAATTTCTCATGGGTACCTCGAATTTATACCGATTACTTGCAAGAAACGGCTAGTATATTTTCCCTAAATTGTGTAAAAGAGAAATACTTATAATGTAGCATAACATATCAAATTTCTTATGGATAATAACAAATGTTGACTCAGAAGTAACACATCACTGAAAGGTAATAACGCCTTGTTTGTCATCAATAACACATTCTGTATACAAGTAGTGGATCGAAAGGAATAAAACGAAAATCACAAACGACACATAAAAAAGATGAAAACTGCACAAATCTCCGTTATTGACTCAATAATGTAAAATAGGCTTCAATTCTGCAAGAAACGGATATTATATTTTCCCTAAATTGTGTAAACGACAAATACTTATAATATAGCAAAATAACACATGTCTTATGGACAATAACAAATGTTGACTCAGAAGTAACACATCACTGAAAGGTAATAACGCCTTGTTTGTCGTCAATAACACATTCTGTATACAAGTAATGGATCAAAAGGAATAAAACGAAAATCACAAACGACACAAAAACAGATGAAAACTGCATAAATCTCCGCGTTATTGACCCAATAAGGCAAAATAGGCCTCAATTTCTCATGGGTACCTCGAATTTATACCGATTACTTGCAAGAAACGGATATTATATTTTCCCTAAATTGAGTAAAAGAGAAATACTTATAATATAGCAAAAAATAACAAATGTCTTGTGGATAATAACAAATGTTGATTCACAAATAACACATCACTGAAAGGTAATAACGCCTTGTCTGAATACAAGTAATGGATAGAACGAAATAAAATGAAAATTACAGCGACACTAAAAAACAGATGACAATTGCATAAATCTCCGCGTTATTGACTTAATAAGGTAAAATAGGCATGGATTTCTCATGGGTACCTCGAATTTAAACCTATTACTTGCAAATAACGGATATTACATTTTCACTAAATTGTATAAAAGAGAAATACTTATAATATAGCAAAACATAACAAATGTCTTATGGATAATAACAAATGTTGACTCACAAGTAACACATAACTAAAAGTTAATTGTTGGTCCCGATTGCACCAAACAAGGAATCAAAGAGGCTTTGATGGAATGAATAAGGGAGAGGTTCTCACCTTCAAGTGTGTGTATTGTGTGAAAAGTAGGATAAGCCTTTTGATCTTTGATTAACTTTAAAAATAGTGAGGGTAATACCTTATATACCACATTAACCCTAGGTATATTAAGGCCCAAGCACTAAAAATTAACTAATTACATTCTAGTCCTAAGCCCAAGCTAAAAGGATAATTACAATATTAAATCCAAGACTTAAACTATTGACACAATCTATAAATATCCTAACAATCTCCCCCTTTGTGTCAATTGTTCGGAGTCTTGGAACTTGGGCGTTGTGATGGTGGATTAGCGAGTGAGTGTTTCGCGAAGTCCTAGCTTGAACTCGAAGGCGCAGAGATTCCTTCGAAGGACCATTCGATCAGCTATAGCGTCGATGAACTTCGCGAACTTGGATCGGCAGTTTAGATCTTCTTCCGAAAGGATGCGGCAAATCCTCATGAGTTTGTCTTGGATGATAGTGAGCGTTCCATCTGAGAACTTTGCCACTTCGGAGCAGCGCAGCAGCCTCATCTTTCCCTTGTAGTTCGAGTAGGCGACCGCCGGATCATCTCCGTCGATCACATCACCTTCTCGGTAGTCGTCCGCGTTCTTGAAAGATGGGCGAGTTAGGTTTACCTTCTTCAGGTTGTGCTCCACCGCCATCTGCAGATCGTGGGAGGCGAAGAATCTGACCTGTCGGACCATGTGGCGCTTGAGGGCTACATAGCCCATGGTGACCGGTTCAGCCCGTACGAGATGTCCAGAACTTCTGAGGACGAGTCTGAACTGCTTCATGGATTCCAGCATGCTGTACAGGTCTCACAGACGCAGAAACTTGAAGTCCGCCTCACTGACTTCACTGTAGCGCTCATCCTGCCTCATTACCGTGAACACTGGATAGTTAACACGTCCTTTCGACTCTTGGCGGAGGTCAGTGACTTTGCAGATGGGGGCCCGATTCATTTCCAGAGCGATGTTTTCTTCATCGGACAGCGTCCTCTTTGTGCACTTGTGGCAGAGAAGGCTCCATCGATAGTGCTTCTTCTTTTCTTCGCTCCAATTTTGGATGTTTATCAGCTCGTATTCATCGAAGGCCGTTATGATCTGCTCCTTGCGCTGCCAGATCCTCTTCCTGATCTCTTCTTGAAATGGCGCGGTGATCTTTTTGTTTTCCCACGGTGCTTCTGGTATATTCGCCGTGGTCACATCCGGTTGAGCAGCAGACACCTCAGCGTGCTGCGCTTGAAATTGAAGGATGTTCTCGAGTTCGGCGGGTTCAGCGTCGTATTCCTCTCCGTTCTCGTTGTCTACAGTGTTGATCAGCGTGAGTGAAGCTTCTTTTAGCAGACGTCGAGCATTTTCCACCAACTTCCTGGCTGCTACTGCATCGGCGGGTGTGTACAGCCATTCATCGTTAAAGATGTAGGCCTCGATCTCGTTTTGTGCGCAGTAGACGTCCTCGGAAGCCACGTTGGAATCAGTATTGAGAGGGGTATGGCTGTGTGCTGGCGAGGGTGTTGCGTCGGAGGAGTTTGTGGATTGTGGTGATGGTTGTGGTGGAGATTCTGGTGGCACGGTTGTGGTGATGGTTTTGGCGAGGATGATTTGGGTGTCGGGTGGTGGAGATGTGGTGGTGGCCTCTAACGTCGATGTGACAGTTAGAGGTTCTGAGATGGTGGGTGGAGACGGTGTGGTGGTGGTCTCTAATGCCGATGTGACAGTTAGAGGTTCGGAGACGGTAGTAGGTGGTGGTGAGGGTGATTTGGCTAGTGACTCGGGGTTAATAGGGTGGGCTTTTTGGCTAGTGGGGTGTGAGGTTTCTGTTGCGGGCGTCATTTCAGGTGCAGAGGAGGAGGGCGGCGTCGATTGTATGGGTCCTTGAGTTTGTGAGGCTTGCTGCCTATTCTCCCCCTCACGGCGATCTTGATTATCGTCTTGATCGTCGCGCCTGATCCCGCTCGACTCGCCTTGAGTGCGGCAAGTCATCGGTTGAGTCATTATTTTCTTCATTTGTTGTTCCTCCTCGTCGAGTTCCGCCATTGACTGGAATCTTGCTCGTAGGATGTAGAAGAGCTCCTTTGCGGAAATGGAGGAGAGAACAGCTTTCGTGTCCACATTTAGCGTTGGTGGTGGCGTCTCCAGGGCCACACCTTTGCCTTTGTCGATGGTGGACGCATCGAGACGCGCATAGACTTTGTCGAGGATGGACGTCTCAAGAGTCTTTGCAAACTCTTCAAGACGAGTCTCTAATGCGGTCTCGATGACGAACTGGGGTAAATTTAACAAGTTGGAATCACGAAGAACTCCAACTTTCACCGAATCGAGAAGATAGCCGATTGGCTGCCCGTTTGCACAGGACGGGAAAAGACGGGGTCACTAAGACTTCCCGTTGGCATCATCGATGAGACAGACTCGATCGATTGATGGCCTAGGCTCACGGTTGTTGTTATGTTGGCCGTGCTAGGTCTTCCGCTCTCAGCCACAGAGACATCACCGAGCGTTCTGACAGAATCACGAAGACTCTGTAGTGCTGTAAAAGGTGTATGTGTCCTAGTAACGTATGAAATTATGGGGAGTGAGGGCACTAGACTCGAAGTGATTGAAGAGGATGCAGTCTGAGGCGAAGGACTGCTTGTTTCAACATCGACTATCTCCAAGTGGGATGTCAATGGCATACGTAGCTCCTCGTGGAATGAAATATCTTCCTGTAGAGAGGAAGATAAGTGGCTTGGTGGGGTTGTTTGCGTGGTTGAGCCTAATGCCACGTCTTCTACTCGGGAGGTGAACACATCACCTCCTGTACCTACGGGTTGGGCTCGGCTTGTATGTGACTGAGGAGGTCGATCGTGTTTTTGTTTTGATCGACGCTCCGTGGGGCGGCTTACGTCATCCTCACGAGAACGTTTTTTCGGTACGCGGGTGGAAGAGGATGCGGCGCGACTCGACGACTTTTTTGTAGTGGGGGTGAGGTTTTGGCTAGTCCCGGGGTTAGGAGCAGAGGGGTTGATCTGCTCCGTAGGGACAATGGATAATGGACGTGGGCTTTCGCGGAAAGAGGCTGTGGAAGCACGATATTCTCGGACGTGTGGATTGGTCGGGTCTGGATAGGCGAGAACGTCGTCCGGGATTATCATGGCGTGTCGATCTTTCGCCGGAGTGTTTTTCTTGCGAACTTTTCGACAGTGGGGATGATGAAGTGCTCGCTCGCCGAGCGGATGCGGATGCTTGTGGAGAAAATGCGGAAGTGTTTGATGAGCATTGGGAGCCACGGCATGTATGGTACGAAGCGGTTTGTGACTCCCTTGGCGACTTCCTGATCGCGTCGTTGAATCATGGAGACGAGATCCATCCATATGATGTCGGCGTAGTTGTACTTGCGGTTGTGGGCGATGCCGGCATGCTTCCCTGACATGCACTTGTTTATTAGGAGATATAACGTTCGCCAGGGTTGTGGTAGGTTGCGAGTGGTGACTTCACTGAGAACGAGCGGGCCTTTCTCTTCGTGTTCTGTTCGACATGTTCTTTGATGAAGTGGTGACGAATATCTATGTGTTTCGTTCTTGAGTGATGTACCGGATTACTCGTCATCGCAATCGCACTCTTTGAGTCACTATAAATGGGAATTTTATCAACATGAAAATTAAAATCTCGTAGTTGTGTTCTCATCCACAAAAGCTGTGAGCAACAACTAGCGGCGGCGACATATTCTGCCTCCGTCGACGAAGTTGAGACACAGTTTTGTTTTCGAGAAGACCAACTCACGAGTTTACCGCCCAAGAAGTGTGCAGCTCTAGGGGTGCTTTTTCGATCCATCTTGCATACTGCGTAATCCGAGTCAGAGAATCCAACCAGCTTGAAGTCCGATCGAGTGGGGTATCACAAACCCAGATTGGGTGTTCCTTTGAGATAGCGGAGAATCCTTTTGACAGCAGTGAAATGTGATTCCTTCGGTGTAGCCTGAAAACGAGCGCAGATTCCTGTCGAGAGAACGATATCAGGTCGACTAGCGGTGAGGTACAGAAGAGAGCCTATTATCCCGCGATAGACGGTTTGGTCAACGGGAGCACCAGATGGGTCCGCGTCGGGTCGGCCAGAGGGTGACATAGGTGTAGCAGCAGTCTTAGCATCCTTCATTCCATATTTCTCGAGGATGTCATGGATGTATTTCGACTGGTTGATGAAGATTCCGTCGGGGAGTTGCTTTACTTGAAGACCAAGAAAGAAGTTCAGCTCGCCCATCATACTCATTTCGAATTTTTCTTTCATCAATTCTGCGAAGTATTCACACAGTTGTGGTTTAGTCGATCCAAAAATGATGTCATCAACATAAATCTGTACAATCATGATGTCCGGCCCACTCAACTTGGTGAAGAGAGTTGTATCCAGAGATCCTTCCTTGAATCCAGACTGAACAAGGAAGTCTGAAAGGACGTCATACCAAGCTCGGGGAGCTTGTTTTAGTCCGTAGAGGGCCTCGTAGAGTCTATATACGTGATGAGGAAACTCTTCGCTCAAGAATCCTTCAGGTTGATCAACGTACACTTCTTCTTTGAGAAATCAATTCAGAAATGCAGTCTTCACGTCCATTTGGTAGACTTTAAAGTTCTTGTGAGCAGCAAAGGCAAGAAAAATTCGAATTGCTTCGATCCTGGCAACAGGGGCGAAAGTTTCATCGTCGTCGATGCCTTCTTGTTGGTTGTACCCCTTAGCCACAAGTCGCGCTTTATTGCGAATGACAACACCGTCTTCATCCTTTTGTTCTTGAAGATCCACTCCGTGCCGATAATGGATCTGTTGTGAGGGCGTGGTACGAGTTCCCAAACTTGTAAACGTTCAAACTGATTTATTTCCTCCTGCATTGCAATCAGCCAATCAGGATCATTGAGAGCTTCAGCTACTCGTGATGGTTCGGCTTGACTGAGATAGCAAGCGAACATACTTTCATTCATTGTAGCTGAACGCGTCGAAACACCGGATGTGGGATCCCCAATAATCTGATCCGTAGGACGAGAGCGAGTCCAAAGTGGTACATTGGTCTGTGAGGAGCTAGCTGCATTTGTATCGATTGGAGGTTCATTAGATTGGGGTCCGGTGTCCGAAGAAGAGATCTCAGTTGTAGTAGATTGAGAAGGTTCAGCATCAGCATCAGCAATGTTCTCAGGGTTGGGTAAGATGTCGTCTTCGTTGAGATTGAGATCATCCAAGTTTGGCGGGACGACATCATTGCCGATAGCTGGTGATGTAGGTGGGATGGGTGCAGCGGCAGTTTGAGTGGTGGCGACGGGAGTCTTGGGGACAGGATAGAAGTACTCGAACAGCAGATCGAGATCCAGGTCACCAGAATTGCCCTCAGACGAGGAGGTTCCCGCCGTTGCAAGTTGACCTTTAGTCAACGACTGTAGAAGACCTGGTTCTGGACTGATGTGAGTAGAAGCCATGAGGTCGCCTTCGTTTTCGTCAAAGGTGACATTTGTGCTCTCTATTACTGATCTTTTCTCCCTAAGATAGACTCTGTATGCCTTTGAGTTCAGCGAATATCCAACAAAGATGCCTTCAAGTGCTTTTGGATATAGCTTTCCAAGATGTTGGCGATCATTGGCCACAGAACATCGGCAACCGAAGACCCTTAGATAAAGATATATATCTGGGATACGACGGTTATTCAGCATCTCGTATGGGGTGCGGTTGAATCTCTTGTGGATGGAAGCCCGGTTCCGCGTGTAACAAGCTGTTTGAATAGCTTCTCCCCAAAGAGAGTGAGGAAGTCCGGATTGGATGAGGAGAGTCCTTGCTGCTTCAACTAGTGTCCTATTCTTACGCTCAACGACACCATTCTGTTCCGGTGTCTTCACAGCTGAGAACTGCTGGGTGATGCCCTGAGTGGCATAGAAATTACTGAGCTTCTGGTTCTTAAACTCAGTTCCGTTGTCAGTTCTGATAATCCGAACCTTCTGTTGATGAAGAGTTTGGGACGTAACAACAAACTCGATGATTAAATCAGGAACTTCATCCTTTGTGCGAACGAGTTTCGTCCACGTATAGCGTGAGAAGTCGTCGACAATCACAAGAATATACCGTCTTCCTCCGAGTGTAGCCGTAGGCATTGGGCCACATAGATCCATGTGTAAGAGCTCAAGGCTGAGCTTAGAGGACGGTGTTTCCTTGGAGATGTGAGACGATCGCTTCATCTTTCCCAATTCACAGGCAGAGCAGAGGTGTTCCTTATGATATGACAGTTGGGGTAGACCGTTGACGAGTTTATTCTGACGCAGTTTGTTGATAGTCTTGAAATTGAGGTGTGAAAGAAGCCGGTGCCATAGATCGTTCAACTTGGGTGCAGCACGAGAGAGAAGGCAAATTGGTCGAGAGGTCGTAAGATTGAGTACGTAGAGGTGAGACGTGCGTGTTCCAGTAAGAAGAGGTAGTCCCGAGGCATCGATAATGCTGCAGATGTCAGATTCGAAGAGAACCTTGTATCCTTTGTCGCAGAAACGCCCAATGCTGAAAAGATTGTAGCTCAAACCCTCGACGTAAGAGATGCCCTTAATCGTCAGTTTGTCATGGACGAAATCACCAGTTTCGAGAATTGGCGCCATTTGACTGTTTCCGAAGGAGACCCTTCCGAGATAGCGCTCGGAGAAGTTGCTCAACAGCTCCTTGTTCCCCGTCATGTGTGTGGAGCAACCCGAGTCTAGATACCACACATGACAGACCTGCAATCATCAGCAAACGTTGGGTCCCCGTTTACGGACGGGACCTTCTTGTGATACAAGTAAGATTTTCATGCGCTTAACGGGAAATATGGGGTCTAAATCAGATTGTGTTGGATCTAATTTAGCTTTCCCTTTGTGATTTGTTTGATGAGGCGGAATTACGGTTTTTCTAACCCATATTTGCCTAACTTGCGCTTGTTATACGTTGTCTTATTCATGAATTGGCGTGAGGGTTTTGGTTGTTGTTGTCGTCCTTCGATTTTAGCCGTCTTTTGCTTGCGAGCAGTAGGTGACTTTGTATTCAGCGTTGGATGGCGTTTTCACTTAACCGTGGGAGTAGACGATCTAGGAGAATGCAAGATCGTCGTAGAGGAGGTTTGCCTTTTTGGTCGGAGTGTTGCGTGTTCGTGTGCCTCATATTCATGAAAGCGTGGAAGAATAAAGTCATTGCAGCAACACATAGACATTAATTTGGCAAAGGAAAGATAAGCTTTGGCAGCATAATTGTCTACGTCCTTAACATGTTGGGATTCAGTACATAGATTGGAAAGACAAATATAGGATGGTCTTTTCTTCTTGTCATCGAAGAGCGGGTTTTCCTTTATTTCAAATGAACTCCCTTCCAGAGACGTCGAAGTCACATTCCCTGTATCCATATGAATACGAGAGTTAGTGTTTGAACAAGTTTCAGCTTCAGGAGTCATCTTCGCCGTCCTCTTACATTTACATGTTTGAGAATCGGGTACTTGACTCGATGTAGAGGGATTGTTTGACTGTGAAATTGTTCTAATGTAGAGATTTTGCTAAGTAGTTCATCTCTCTCCTTCGCGAAGGTCTTCCGCTCTAATTCTAGTGTTCGTTCTAGTTCTGCTATGAGCAGAAGTTTCTCTGGGACATAGGTGCGAGAGATCGCTTCTTGGAAAGCAATTTCCTGTTCTTTGGTTGGGAGTGGAGTTTCGACATCCTCCGAGAGTGAATGTATCTTAGTCTTATCACTAGCATTCATTTCTGTGTAGTCATACGCGATTTCCACCCAATGAATGTTCTGTGCCCTCTTTTCTTCCGAGATGACAACGGAGGATGGTCTCACAAATGGCCTGAGTTGCGAGGGAGCACCATTTCTTGTTTGCAGGAACGTAGTGTTACACATGTTATACCTTTTAACTGTTAGTGGTGTTGGTTTGCAGTTGCTGGCCAGGCCGATTCCCCCCCGGGCGTCGTAGAATTCTATTTCAACTGGTTGGTTTAATAGGCATAGGATGCATGTGTTTTTGTTTCTAAGGTGAAGTTGCTCTTCAAGTTCTTTCACCTTTTGGTACCGCCTAACTCTTTCCTTTGTAAGTTGTTCGTATTGGGATGCCGTCAGAAGACGAGATGTTTCGCATGAACTGATGGCCAGTGTGGTTTCCTTAACCCTAGTTTCACTTTGTTTATTCTTGCTTTGCAGACGTTTGACTAACGCTTCAGAGGCCATTAGACGTTCGTTTGCACAGGCGAGCTCTTCTACTTTTAAACTAAGTAAGGCATAGTTGTTTTCAAATTTTAGCTTAAGTTCATCATAATCCCTAGCGTCTACGGTGGCTTTCTTAATGGTGTGCCGGTGATTAAACACATCATCGAGTTGCGAAATTCGTACCTCAGCCTCGGCGTTAGTAGGCGTCTTAGCGGCATTCTCACCGGTGTTGACCATCTCCTCGTCCTCGTCATGTTCTACCAGCCTTGCCATTCAGTAATCTTCATCCTTAGGCTCCTCGTCTTCTGAAGTGTCGTTCACCTATTCAGCTTCTTCGGTGAGAAGAACTTTCCCACTTTCCATTTTGCGGGTCATTCTGGCCTTTCGTTCGTAATAGCCAGAATCCTTCACGCGTGGGGCGTGGCATTCCTTGGCAAAGTGGCCCAGCTTTCCACACCGAAAGCACTTCACAGACTTTTGAGGTGCGGATTCCTCCTCTTTCTTTATCGGCTTAGCTTCCTCCATAGGGGTAGTCTTTTTGGTGCCGCTAAAGGTTCTTTGACGATTAGAGGAGGATGAGGACTTTTTCCCAATCTTCTTTGAGACCATCTTTGTGAGCATTGCCAGTTGCTTACGTAGATCACGAACATCTTCATCAGATTTTGTATCAGCTTCGGATCCTGAAGAGGTGTCAGATACAACAACTGGTAGCTTTCCTTTGTTCTGTTTGGGCTTAGAGTTAGAAGATCGTTCGGTAGTCTTGTTCGAGAGGAGAGCCAGCGGGTCGACTCGAGTGTTGGTGGACTGAGGTTGCACGTAAGGAGCATAGGCTGACAGGCTGTCGTAGAGGGCATGGATGGAAGTGTTGGAGAGATCCTTACTCTGAATCATCATCACGGTTGCCATTGCCCCAATGTGGTTTGAGGCTACCAAGGAAGCGGTTGTTGATATCGAACTTGTCCCTAGAGATCTTGGCTTTCTTGAGTTCATTGATGACCTTCAATTATCGGAGGTATGTGTCAGGCAACTCCTCTCCTTCATAGGCCTGGAAATGTTCATACTGCGAGAGACATGCTGATTTCCTCCCCTGAGCACTCTCAGTTGTGCCTGCCATAATTTCTACGAGTTCATCCCATATTTCCTTGGCAGTTGTGCAGCACTCGATGTGAGCATAGACTTCGTTGCCCATAGCCTGGAAGAGGTATCCTTTGGCAGTCTCATCGGCCTGTAGGCGAGCCTCTTCATCCTCATTAATGGGGCCTCTTGGAGTGCGACGTTCATCCATGGGAGGGTTTGCGTTTTGTTGAGCAGGAATGATTGTCCAGAACTGTGCTGGACCGTTGAAGATGGAGTCCAGTAGGTATTGAGAAAGTGGGGCGCCTTTGTTCCTGATGAACGTGAGGAACCTGTTTGTCCATATGCTGTAATCGCCTTGTCGCAGCATCGGGGGTCTGGTGTCGGAGCCCACTGTTGAGATGTCATTTGTGGCAGACATGGTTGGTGCAGTCGAATCGTCCGTGGTTTTGATCTTGTATAGATAAGAGGGTTAGTAACGAACGAGATGAGAAATATGAGTTTAACGAGTAGTGTTTGATAAAAAAATCGTTTAAAGAATTTCTTAGAACTAAGTGAACGTGTGTGATGGTCGAAAACGTATGAAGGGAAAATATATCTTGAAGTTCGGAGAAGTTCTAGAAATTTAAAAACGAGATTTAAGGTGTAAAAATTTCCGAAAGGAAGTGAAAAAAAATTGCAATTTGAAGGGACGTGATTATAAGAACCTGAGAAATTATTTGTTGAGAAATTTCGGTGTTTGCGTGAGTTTTTTAAAGAGAAATTCTCGGACAGAGAAGAAAAATCCTAAGATGAAAATTATTTTCTCGGTTTTTAAAAATTTCGCACGTGAGAAATTTTCCCAGTTTTGAGAATTTTCAGGTTTGAGAAAAAAAATTTCAGTTTGGAAGAAGTATCGCGGGTCGAAGTGTGATTGGAGTAAGTTTCTCGGATTTTAAAAAATCGTGGTGTTGAAAAAATTTTCTCGGAAGAAAGAAACTTTCTCGGCTGAAAATTTCTTGGATTTGACAAACTTTCTCAGTTTCAAAGAATTTTCGCGGATTTTAAAACTTTCTCGGTTTTTAAGAAATTTCTCGACTTAGAAATATTTCTCAGTTTTTCGAAAATTTTCACAGATAAATTTTTCGGAATAAACTTTCTCGGATATAGGATTTCTCGGATTTGAAGAAATAAGCAGTTGAGAAAAATTGAAGTGAAAGTGAAATTTTCGCGGTTTAGATAACAATTCTTGGAATCAAATTTCGCGGATATTGGGTTTCTCGGATTTTGAAAAGCTAGGCAGTTGAGAAAAAATGAAGTGAAAGCGAAATTTTCGCGGTTTAGATAAAGATTCTCAGAATGAGATTTCTCGGATATGAAAATTTCGCGGACTTGAACGACTCAGCATGAAATTTAGCGGCCAAGAACACTAAGTTACTGTTCTATTGCTTGTCGCGAATTTTACCAGAAAATCATCCGTTTTCACTCAATTCTCAACCAAAATACTCAAACTTGAACCAAAACTTCAGAAATTCTTCCTTAAACACATATTCGACCGATTTGTGAGCTAAAAACAACAAAAAGCGGATCAAATCGACCAAAAACAGAGAGAGGCCGAGATGACTTTTTCTGAGGAATTTTTGCTTCGATCTTGCTCAAAACTCGTTAAAACTGATCCAAAAGTGTTCTAAAAACATTTTAGACATAGAATCGATTTGGGGAAAGGTTTTAAACACAAAAACGAAGCATTAAAACCCCAACCGAGCTCAAAATGCCGAAAGTGATTTTTTGCCCAAAACACCTTTGATCTTTCTCAGAATCGAAAGAAACTAGATTCAAATCAATGCAGATCGATCCACGTTTGCTCTGATACCACTTGTTGGTCCAGATTGCACCAAACAAGGAATCAAAGAGGCTTTGATGGAATGAATAAGGGAGAGGCTCTCACCTTCAAGTGTGTGTATTGTGTGAAAAATAGGATAAGCCTTTTGATCTTTGATTAACTTTAAAAATAGTGAGGGTAATACCTTATATACTACATTAACCCTAGGTAAATGAAGGCCTAAGCACTAAAAATTAACTAATTACATTCTAGTCCTAAGCCCAAGCTAAAAGGATAATTACAATATTAAACCCAAGACTTAAACTATTAACACAATCTATAAATATCCTAACATTAATGACGCCTTGCTTGTCGTCACTAACAAATTCCGTATACAAGTAATGGATCCAAAGGAATAAAACGAAAATCACAAACGACAAAAAAAAAAGAAGATGAAAAACTGCATAATTCTCCGCGTTATTGACTCAATAAGGTAAAATAGGCTTCAATACCTCGAATTTATACCGATTACTTGCATGAAACGGATATTATATTTTCCCTGAATTGTGTAAACGAGAAATACTTATAATATAGCAAAAAAACAACAAATGTCATATGGATAATAAAAAATGTTGACTCACAAATAACACATCACTGAGAGGTAATAAGGCCTTGTTTGTCGTCAATAACACATTCTGTATACAATTAATGAATAGAAAGAAATAAAATGAAAATCACAAACGACATTAAAAACAGATGACAACTGCATAAATCTCCGCGTTATTGACTTAATAAGGTAAAATAGGTCTCGATTTCTCATGGGTACCTCGAATTTATACCGATTACTTGCAAGAAACTTATATTACATTTTCGCTAAATTGTATAAAAGAGCAATACTTATAATATAGCAAAACATAACAAATGTCTTATGGATAATAAGTTGACTCAGAAGTAACACATCACTGAAAGGTAATAACGCCTTGTTTGTCGTCAACAACACATTCTGTATACAAGTAATGTATCGAAAGGAATAAAAAGAAAATCACAAGCGACACAAATAAACAGATGAAAACTGCATAAATCTCCGCGTTATGGACTCAATAAGGTAAAACGGGCCTCAATTTCTCATGGGTACCTTGAATTTATACCGATTACTTGCAAGAAACGGATATTACATTTTCGCAAATTTGTATAAAAGTGAAATACTTATAATTAGCAAAACATAACAAATGTCTTATGGATAATAACAAATGTTGACTCAGAAGTAACACATCACTGAAGGGTAATAACGCCTTGTTTGTCGTCAATAACACATTCTGTATACGAGTAATGGATCGAAAGCAATAAAACGAAAATTACAAACGACACAAAAACAGATGAAAACGGCATAAATCTCCGCGTTATTGACTCAATAAGGCAAAATAGGCCTCAATTTCTCATGGGTACCTCGAATTTATACCGATTACTTGCAAGAAACGGGTATTATATTTTCCCTAAATTGAGTAAAAGAGAAATACTTATAATATAGCAAAGAATAACAAGTGTCTTATGGATAATAACAAATGTTAAATCACAAATAACACATCACTGAAAGGTAATAACGTCTTGTTTGTCGTCAATAACACATTCTGCATACAAGTAATTGATCGAAAGGAATAAAACGAAAAACACGAACGACACAAAAAAAGATGAAAACTGCATAAATATCCGCCTTATTGACTCAATAAGGTAAAATAGGCCCCAATTTCTCATGGGTACCTCGAAGTTATACCGATTACTTGCAAGGAACGGATATTATATTTTCCCTAAATTGTGTAAACGAGAAATACTTATAATATAAAAAAAATAACAAATGTCTTATAGATAGTAACAAAGGTTGACTACGAAGTAACACATCACTGATAGTTAATAACGCCTTGTTTGCAGCCAATAACACATTCTGTATACAAGTAATGGATTGAAAGGAATAAAGCGAAAATCACAAACGACAAAAAAAAAGATGAAAACTGCATAAATCTCCGCGTCATTGACTCATTAAGGTAAAATAGGCTTCAATTTCTGAGTACTTCGCATTTATACCGATTACTTGCAAGAAACGGATAATATATTTTCCCGAAATTATGTAAACAAGATTTACTTATAATATAGCAAAACATAACAAAGGTCTTATGGATAATAACAAATGTTGACTCAGAAGTAACACATCACTGAAAGGTAATAACGCCTTGTATGTCATCAATAACACATTCTGTATACAAGTAATGGATCGAAAGGAATAAAACGAAAATCACAAACGACACATAAAAAAGATGAAAACTGCATAAATCTCCGCGTTATTGACTCAATAAGGTAAAATAGGCTTCAATTTCTGCAAGAAACGGATATTATATTTTCCCTAAATTGTGTAAACGAGAAATACTTATAATATAGCAAAATAACACATGTCTTATGGATAATAACAAATGTTGACTCAGAAGTAACACATCACTGAAAGGTAATAACGCCTTGTTTGTCGTCAATAACGCATTCTGTATACAAGTAATGGATCGAAAGCAATAAAACGAAAATCACAAACGACACAAAAACAGATGAAAACTGCATAAATCTCCGCGTTATTGACTCAATAAGGCAAAATAGGCCTCAATTTCTCATGGGTACCTCGAATTTATACCGATTACTTGCAAGAAACAGATATTATATTTTCCCTAAATTTAGTAAAAGAGAAATACTTATAATATGGTAAAGAATAACAAATGTCTTATGGATGATAACAAATGTTGACTCAGAAGTAACACATCAATGAAGGTAATAACGCCTTGTTTGTCGTCAATAACACATTCTGTATACAAGTAATGGATCGAAAGGAATAAAGCGAAAAACACAAACGACACAAAAAAAGATGAAAACTGCATAAATATCCGCGTTATTGACTCAATAAGGTAAAATATGCCCCAATTTCTCATGTGTACCTCGAAGTTATACCGATTACTTGCAAGGAACGGATATTATATTTTCTCCAAATTGTTTAAACGAGAAATACTTATAAAATAAAAAAAAAATAACAAATGTCTTATAGATAGTAACAAAAGTTGACTACGAAGTAACACATCACTGATAGTTAATAACGCCTTGTTTGCAGCCAATAACACATTCTGTATACAAGTAATGGATCGAAAGGAATAAAAGCGAAAATCACAAACGACAAAAAAAAAGATGAAAACTGCATAAATCTCCGCGTTATTGACTCATTAAGGTAAAAAGGCTTCAATTTCTAATGAGTACTTCGCATTTATACAGATTATTTGCAAGAAACTGATATTATATTTTCCCTAAATTGTGTAAACAAGATTTACTTATAATATAGCAAAACATAACAAAGGTCTTATGGATAATAACAAATGTTGACTCAGAAGTAACACATCACTGAAAGGTAATAACGCCTTGTGTGTCATCAATAACACATTCTGTATACAAGTAATGGATCGAAAGGAATAAAACGAAAATCACAAACGACACATAAAAAAAGATGAAAACTGCATAAATCTCCGCGTTATTGACCCAATAAGGTAAAATAGGCCTCAATTTCTGCAAGAAACGGATATTATATTTTCCCTAAATTGTGTAAACGAGAAATACTTATAATATAGCAAAATAACACATGTCTTATGGATAATAACAAATGTTGACTCAGAAGTAACACATCACTGAAAGGTAATAACGCCCTTGTTTGTCGTCAATAACACATTCTGTATACAAGTAATGGATCGAAAGCAATAAAACGAAAAACACAAACGACACCAAAAAAGATGAAAACTGCATAAATATCCGCGTTATTGACTCAATAAGGTAAAATATGCCCCAATTTCTCATGGGTACCTCGAAGTTATACCGTTTACTTGCAAGGAACGGATATTATATTTTCCCCAAATTGTTTACACGAGAAATACTTATAATATAAAAAAAAATAACAAATGTCTTATAGATAGTAACAAAAGTTGACTACGAAGTAACACATCACTGATAGTTAATAACGCCTTGTTTGCAGCCAATAACACATTCTGTATACAAGTAATGGATCGAAAGGAATAAAAGCGAAAATCACAAACGACAAAAAAAAAAGATGAAAACTGCATAAATCTCCGCGTTATTGACTCATTAAGGTAAAAAGGCTTCAATTTCTAATGAGTACTTCGCATTTATACAGATTATTTGCAAGAAACTGATATTATATTTTCCCTAAATTGTGTAAACAAGATTTACTTATAATATAGCAAAACATAACAAAGGTCTTATGGATAATAACAAATGTTGACTCAGAAGTAACACATCACTGAAAGGTAATAACGCCTGTATGTCATCAATAACACATTCTGTATACAAGTAATGGATCGAAAGGAATAAAACGAAAATCACAAACGACACATAAAAAAAGATGAAAACTGCATAAATCTCCGCGTTATTGACTCAATAAGGTAAAATAGGCCTCAATTTCTGCAAGAAACGGATATTATATTTTCCCTAAATTGTGTAAACGAGAAATACTTATAATATAGCAAAATAACACATGTCTTATGGATAATAACAAATGTTGACTCAGAAGTAACACATCACTGAAAGGTAATAACGCCCTTGTTTGTCGTCAATAACACATTCTGTATACAAGTAATGGATCGAAAGCAATAAAACGAAAAACACAAACGACACCAAAAAAGATGAAAACTGCATAAATCTCCGCGTTATTGACTCAATATGGCAAAATAGGCCTCAATTTCTCATGGGTACCTCGAATTTATACCGATTACTTGCAAGAAACGGATATTATATTTTCCCTAAATTTAGTAAAAGAGAAATACTTATAATATAGCAAAGAATAACAAATGTCTTATGGATGATAACAAATGTTGACTCAGAAGTAACACATCACTGAAGGTAATAACGCCTTGTTTGTCGTCAATAACACATTCTGTATACAAGTAATGGATCGAAAGGAATAAAACGAAAAACACAAACGACACCAAAAAAGATGAAAACTGCATAAATATCAGCGTTATTGACTCAATAAGGTAAAATATGCCCCAATTTCTCATGGGTACCTCGAAGTTATACCGATTACTTGCAAGGAACGGATATTATATTTTCCCCAAATTGTTTAAACGAGAAATACTTATAATATAAAAAAAAATAACAAATGTCTTATAGATAGTAACAAAAGTTGACTACGAAGTAACACATCACTGATAGTTAATAACGCCTTGTTTGCAGCCAATAACACATTCTGGATACAAGTAATGGATCGAAAGGAATAAAGCGAAAATCACAAACGACAAAAAAAAAGATGAAAACTGCATAAATCTCCGCGTTATTGACTCATTAAGGTAAATAGGCTTCAATTTCAAATGAGTACTTCGCATTATACAGATTACTTGCAAGAAACGGATATTATATTTTCCCTAAATTGTGTAAACAAGATTTACTTATAATATAGCAAAACATAACAAAGGTCTTATGGATAATAACAAATGTTGACTCAGAAGTAACACATCACTGAAAGGTAATAACGCCTTGTATGTCATCAATAACACATTCTGTATACAAGTAATGGATCGAAAGGAATAAAACGAAAATCACAAACGACACATAAAAAAGATGAAAACTGCATAAATCTCCGCGTTATTGACTCAATAAGGTAAAATAGGCTTCAATTTCTGCAAGAAACGGATATTATATTTTCCCTAAATTGTGTAAACGAGAATACTTATAATATAGCAAAATAACACATGTCTTATGGATAATAACAAATGTTGACTCAGAAGTAACACATCACTGAAAGGTAATAACGCCTTGTTTGTCGTCGATAACACATTCTGTATACAAGTAATGGATCGAAAGCAATAAAACGAAAATCACAAACGACATAGATAAACACTGCATAAATCTCCGCATTATGGACTCAATAAGGTGAAATTGGCCTCAATTTCTCATGGGTAACACGAATTTGTACCTATTACTTGCAAGAAACGGATATTACATTTTCGCTAAATTGTATAAAAGTGAAATACTTATAATATAGCAAAACCTAACAAACGACACAAAAACAGATGAAAACTGCATAAATCTCCGTGTTATTGACTCAATAAGGTGAAATAGGCCTCAATTTCTCATGGGTACCTCGAATTTAACCGATTACTTGCAAGAAACGGCTAGTATATTTTCCCTAAATTGTGTAAAAGAGAAATACTTATAATATAGCAAAAAATAACAAATGTCTTATGGATAATAACAATTGTTGACTCAGAAGTAACACATCACTGAAAGGTAATAACGTCTTGTTTGTCGTCAATAACACATTCTGTATACAAGTAATGGATCGAAAGGAATAAAACGAAAAACACAAACGACACAAAAAAAGATGAAAACTGCATAAATATCCGCATTATTGACTCAATAAGGTAAAATAGGCCCCAATTTCTCATGGGTACCTCGAAGTTATACCGATTACTTGCAAGGAACGGATATTATATTTTCCTTAAATTGTGTAAACGAGAAATACTTATAATATAAAAAAAATAACAAATGTCTTATAGATGACTACGAAGTAACACATCACTGATAGTTAATAACGCCTTGTTTGCAGCCAATAACACCTTCTGTATACAAGTAATGGATCGAAAGGAATAAAGCGAAAATCACAAACGACAAAAAAAAAAGATGAAAACTGCATAAATCTCTGCGTTATTGACTCATTAAGGTAAAATAGGCTTCAATTTCTAATGATTACTTCGCATTTATACCGATTACTTGCAAGAAACAGATATTATATTTCTCATGGATAATAACAAATGTTGACTCAGAAGTATCACATCGCCTTGTTTGTCGTCAATAACACATTCTGTATACAAGTAATGAATCGAAAGCAATAAAACGAAAATCACAAACGACACAAAAACAGATGAAAACTGCATAAATCTCCGCGTTTTTGACTCAATAAGGCAAAATAGGCCTCAATTTCTCATGGGTACCTCGAATTTATACCGATTACTTGCAAGAAACGCATATTATATTTTCCCTAAATTTAGTAAAAGAGAAATACTTATAATATAGCAAAGAATAACAAATGTCATATGGATAATAACAAATGTTGACTCAGAAGTAACACATCACTGAAAGGTAATAACGCCTTGTTTGTCGTCAATAACACATTCTGTATACAAGTAATGGATCGAAAGGAATAAAACGAAAAACACAAACGACACAAAAAAAGATAAAAACTGCATAAATATCCGCGTTATTGACTCAATAAGGTAAAATAGGCCCCAATTTCTCATGGGTACCTCGAAGTTATACCGATTACTTGAAAGGAACGGATATTATATTTTCCCTAAATTGTGTAAACGAGAAATACTTATAATATAAAAAAAATAACAAATGTCTTATAGATAGTAACAAAAGTTGACTACGAAGTAACACATCAATGATAGTTAATAACGCCTTGTTTGCAGCCAATAACATATTCTGTATACAAGTAATGGATCGAAATGATTAAAACAAAAATCACAAACAATTACTTGCAAGAACGGATATTGACTCAACTGCAGAAATCTCCGCGTTATTGACTCAATAAGTTAAAACAGGCCCAGTTTTCCCATGGGTACCTCGAATTTATACCGATTACTTGCAAGAACGGATATTTTTGCTAAATTGTATAAAAGAAAAATACTTATAATGTAGCATAACATAACAAATGTCTTATGGATAATAACAAATGTTGACTCAGAAGTAACACATCACTGAAAGGTAATAACGCCTTGTTTATCGTCGATAACACATTCTGTATATAAGTAATGGATCGAAAGGAATAAAACGAAAAATCACAAACGACAGAAATAAACACCGCATAAATCTCCGCATTATGGACTCAATAAGGTAAAACGGGCCTCAATTTCTCATGGGTACCTCGAATTTATACCTATTACTTGCAAGAAACGGATATTACATTTTCGCTAAATTGTATAAAAGTGAAATACTTATAATATTGCAAAACATAACAAAAACAGATGAAAACTGCATAAATCTCCGTGTTATTGACTCAATAAGGTGAAATAGGCCTCAATTTCTCATGGGTACCTCGAATTTATACCGATTACTAGCAAGAAACGGCTAGTATATTTTCCCTAAATTGTGTAAAAGAGAAATACTTATAATGTAGCATAACATAACAAATGTCTTATGGATAATAACAAATGTTGACTCAGAAGTAACACATCACTGAATGGTAATAACGCCTTGTTTGTCATCAATAACACATTCTGTATACAAGTAATGGATCGAAAGGAATAAAACGAAAATCACAAACGACACATAAAAAAGATGAAAACTGCATAAATCTCCGCGTTATTGACTCAATAAGGTAAAATAGGCTTCAATTTCTGCAAGAAACGGATATTATATTTTCCCTAAATTGTATAAACGAGAAATACTTATAATATAGCAAAATAACACATGTCTTATGGACAATAACAAATGTTGACTTAGAAGTAACACATCACTGAAAGGTAATAACGCCTTGTTTGTCGTCAATAACACATTCTGTATACAAGTAATGGATCGAAAGGAATAAAAAGAAAATCACAAAGACACAAAAACAGATGAAAACTGTATAAATCTCCGCGTTATTGACTCAATAAGGCAAAATAGGCCTCAATTTCTCATGGGTACCTCGAATTTATACGGATTACTTGCAAGAAACGTATATTATATTTTCCCTAAATTGAGTAAAAGAGAAATACTTATAATATAGCAAAAAATAACAAATGTTTTATGGATAATAACAAATGTTGACTCACAAATAACACATCACTGAAAGGTAATAACGCCTTGTCTGAGTACAAGTAATGGATAGAACGAAATAAAAAGAAAATTACAAACGACACTAAAAAACAGATGGCAATTGCATAAATCTCCGCATTATTGACTTAATAAGGTAAAATAGGCATGGATTGCTCATGGGCACCACGAAGTTAAACCTATTACTTGCAAGAAACGGATATTACATTTTCACTTAATTGTAAAAAAGAGAAATACTTATAATATAGCAAAACATAACAAATGTCTTATGGATAATAACAAATGTTGACTCAGAAGTAACAAATAACTGAAAGTTAATAACGCCTTGTTTGTCGTCAATAACACATTCCGTATACAAGTAATGGATCGAAAGGAATAAAACGAAAATCACAAACGACAAAAAAAAAGATGAAAAACTGCCTAAATCTCCGCGTTATTGACTCAATAAGATAAAATAGGCTTCAATACCTCGAATTTATACCGATTACTTGCATGAAACGGATATTATATTTTTCCTAAATTGTGTAAACGAGAAATACTTATAATATAGCAAACAAACAACAAATGTCATATGGATAATAAAAAATGTTGACTCACAAATAATACATCACTGAAAGGTAATAAGGCCATGTTTGTCGTTAATAACACATTCTGTATACAAGTAATGAATAGAAAGAAATAAAATGAAAATCACAAACGACACAAATAAACAGATGAAAATTGCATAAATCTCCGCGTTATGGACTCAATAAGGTAAAACGGGCCTCAATTTATCATGGGTACCTCGAATTTATACCGATTACTTGCAAGAAACGAATATTACATTTTCGCAAATTTGTATAAATGTGAAATACTAGTAATTAGCAAAACATAACAAATGTCTTATGGATAATAACAAATGTTGACTCAGAAGTAACACATCACTGAAAGGTAATAACGCCTTGTTTGTCGTCAATAACACATTCTGTATACGAGTAATGGATCGAAAGCAATAAAACGAAAATCACAAACGACACAAAACAGATGAAAACTGCATAAATCTCCGCATTATTGACTCAATAAAGCAAAATAGGCCTCAATTTCTCATGGGTACCTCGAATTTATACCGATTACTTGCAAGAAACGGATATTATATTTTCCCTAAATTGAGTAAAAGAGAATTACTTATAATATAGCAAATAATAACAAATGTCTTATGGATAATAACAAATGTTGACTCACAAATAACACATCACTGAAAGGTAATAACGTCTTGTTTGTCGTCAATAACACATTCTGCATACAAGTAATTGATCAAAATGATTAAAACAAAATCACAAACAACACTAAAAAACAGATGACAACTGCACAAATCTCCGCGTTATTGACTCAATAAGTTAAAACAGGCTCCGTTTTCTCATGGTTACCTCGAATTTATACCGATTACTTTCAAGAAACGGATATTTTTGCTAAATTGTATAAAAGAGAAATACTTATAATGTAGCATAACATAACAAATGTCTTATGGATAATAACAAATGTTGACTCAGAAGTAACATATCACTGAAACGTAATAACGCCTTGTTTATCGTCGATAACACATTCTGTATATAAGTAATGGATCGAAAGGAAAACGAAAAATCACAAACGACACAAATAAACACTGCATAAATCTCCGCATTATGGACTCAATAAGGTGAAATGGGCCTCAATTCTCATGGGTACCTCGAATTTATACCTATTACTTGCATGAAATGGATATTACATTTTCGCTAAATTGTATAAAAGTGAAATACTTATAATATAGCAAAACCTAACAAACGACACAAAAACAGATGAAAACTGCATAAATCTCCGTGTTATTGACTTAATAAGGTGAAATAGGCCTCAATTTCTCATGGGTACCTCGAATTTATACCGATTACTTGCAAGAAACGGCTAGTATAATTTCCCTAAATTGTGTAAAAGATAAATACTTATAATATAACAAAAAATAACAAATGTCTTATGGATAAAAACAAATTTTGACTCAGAAGTAACACATCACTGAAAGGTAATAACGCCTTGTTCGTCGTCAATAACACATTCTGTATACAAGTAATGGATCAAAAGGAATAAAACGAAAAACACAAACGACACAAAAAAAAGATGAAAACTGCATAAATCTCCGCGTTATTGACTCAATAGGCCCCACATGGGTACCTCGAAGTTATACTGATTACTTGCAAGAAACGGATATTATATTTTCCCTAAATTGTGTAAACGAGAAATACTTATAATTTAAAAAAAAAAACAAATGTCTTATAGATAGTAACAAAGGTTGACTAAGAAGTAACACATCACTGATAGGTAATAACGCCTTGTTTGCAGCCAATAACACATTCTGTATACAAGTAATGGATCGAAAGGAATAAAGCGAAAATCACAAACGACAAAAAAAAATGAAAACTGCATAAATCTCCGCGTTATTGACTCATTAAGGTAAAATAGGCTTCAATTCTAATGAGTACTTCGAATTTATACCGATTACTTTCAAGAAACGGATATTATCTGAATTGTGTAAACAAGATTTACTTATAATATAGCAAAAAATAACAAAGGTCTTATGAATAATAACAAATGTTGACTCAGAAGTAACACATCACTGAAAGGTAATAACGCCTTGTTTGTCGTCAATAACACATTCTGTATACAAGTAATGGATCGAAAGCAATAAAACGAAAATCACAAACGACACAAAAAACAGATGAAAACTGCATAAATCTGCGTTATTGACTCAATAAGGCAAAATAAGCCTCAATTTCTCATGGGTACCTCGAATTTATACCGATTACTTGCAAGAAACGGATATTATATTTTCCCTAAATTTAGTAAAAGAGAAATACTTATAATATAGCAACGAATAACAAATGTCTTATGGGTAACAACAAATGTTGACTCACAAATAACACAACACTGAAAGGTAATAACGTCTTGTTTGTCGTCAATAACACATTCTGCATACAAGTAATGGATCAAAATGATTTAAACAAAAATCACAAACAACACTAATGACAACTGCACAAATCTCCGCGTTATTGACTCAATAAGTTAAAACAGGCCCCGTTTTCTCATGGGTACCTCGAATTTATATCGATTACTTGCAAGAAACGGATATTTTTGCTAAATTGTATAAAGGAGAAATACTTATAATGTAGCATAACATAACAAATGTCTTATGGATAATAACAAATGTTGACTCAGAAGTAACACATCACTGAAAGGTAATAACGCCTTGTTTGTCGTCAATAACACATTCTGTATACGAGTAATGGATCGAAAGCAATAAAACGAAAATCACAAACGACACAAAACAGATGAAAACTGCATAAATCTCCGCATTATTGACTCAATAAAGCAAAATAGGCCTCAATTTCTCATGGGTACCTCGAATTTATACCGATTACTTGCAAGAAACGGATATTATATTTTCCCTAAATTGAGTAAAAGAGAATTACTTATAATATAGCCAAACATAAGAAACGACACAAAAACAGATGAAAACTGCGTAAATCTCCGCGTTATTGACTCAATAAGGTGAAATAGGCCTCAATTTCTCATGGGTACCTCGAATTTATACCGATTACTTGCAAGAAACGGCTAGTATATTTTTCCTAATTGTGTAAAAGGGAAATACTTATAATATAGCAAAAAATAACAAATGTCTTAGATAATAACAAATGTTGCCTCAGAAGTAACACATCACTGAAAGGTAATAACGCCTTGTTTGTCGTCAATAACACGTTCTGTGTACAAGTAATGGATCGGAAGGAATAAAACGAAAAACACAAACGACACAAAAAAAAGATGGAAACTACATAAATCTCCGCATTATTGACTCAATAAGGTAAAATAGGCCCCAATTTCTCATGGGTACCTCGAAGTTATACCGATTACTTGCAAGAAACAGATATTATATTTTCCCTAAATTGTGTAAACGAGAAATACTTATAATATAAAAAAAATAACAAATGTCTTATATATAGTAACAAAAGTTGACTAAGAAGTAACACATCACTGATAGGTAATAACGCCTTGTTTGCAGCTAATAACACATTTTGTATACAAGTAATGGATCGAAAGGAATAAAACGAAAATCACAAACGACAAAAAAAAGATGAAAACTGCATAAATCTCCGCGTTATTGACTCAATAAGGCAAAATAGGCATCAATTTCTCATGGGTACCACGAATTTATACCGATTACTTGCATGAAACGGATATTATATTTTTCCTAAATTGAGTAAAAGAGAAATACTTATAATATAGCAAAAAATAACAAATGTCTTATGGATAGTAACAAATGTTGACTCATAAATAACACATCACTGAAAGGTAATAACGTCTTGTTTGTCGTCAATAACACATTCTGCATACAAGTAATGGATCAAAATGATTAAAACAAAAATCACAAACAACACTAAAAAACAGATGACAACTGCACAAATCTCCGCGTTATTGACTCAATTATGTAAAATAGGCTTCAATTTCTGCAAGAAACGGATATTATATTCCCTAACTTGTGTAAACGAGAAATACTTATAATATAGCAAAATAACACATGTCTTATGGATAATAACAAATGTTGACTCAGAAGTAACACATCATTGAAAGGTAATAACGCCTTGTTTGTCGTCAATAACACATTCTGTATACAAGTAATGGATCGAAATGAATAAAACGAAAATCACAAACGACACAAAAAACAGATGAAAACTACATAAATCTCCGCGTTATTGACTCAATGAGGTAAAATAGGCTTCAATTTATCATGTGTACCTCGAATTTATACCGATTACTTGCAAGAAACGGATATTACATTTTCGCTAAATTGTATAAAAGAGAAATACTTGTAATATTGCAAAACATAACAAATGTTGACTCAGAACACATCACTGAAAGGTAATAACGCCTTGTTTGTCGTCAATAACACATTCTGTATGTGGCGACCCTACTTTTCTAAATACGATTAGTGGCGGATTTCCGCAACGTAAGCCGCGGAAGGCCCGTCTAATTAAAACTTTTCCAAAATAATCTACACTAACATAAAAATTTATCTACAACGTCATCACTATAAATGGGCCAAAGCCCAAACATATCAAAAGAATAAAAGTCCTAAAGTCGCTCCACATGTCTTCATCCATGTACCGCTCAGCCCTCAAAAGTCCGTGGAGCACCGCCACCAGCTGCCTATGTCTTGACGCGTACCGGCGTCGGACTCAGTACCTACAACACGTAAACACTGAGCAATTTGCCCAGTAGGTGAATAAAATGCATGTATGCAAGTGTGCACTCAACCCCGGTCCCGGTATCTCACAACATGATGTAATGCACACTCTTTCTTTTCCCACATTCCTATTTCACACAACACAGGGCCCTAGGTTAGGCTCGACACCCTCGCGTGCAAAAGACTACTGGGAGGCAACCCCCAAGTCTCGCGGCAGCCTACCCTGGTTGTGCACTGGACGATCACGCCAATGGCCTCCTACCGGGTCGCTCCGCACCAAAAGCATACACTGATAGTGCACTGGACGATCACGCCAATGGCCTCCTATCAGGTCGCACCAAAAACTCATCCGGCGGTATGCACCTCGGGACGGTCACGCCCGAGTAGACAGATCGATCACGCCTGTCTCCGCCAGGTGCCCAGTGAGGCCAACCTCGACTCCTCTAAGAGTCACCAATTACAAGCATCTCATTCTACCCGGTACGTTAATATCTCATATCACTACCGTCTCACTAAGATACGCCCATCTCTCTCCCTGACGTGATGTTGACGTGCCGGTGCCATGCACATATAGGAAATCACATGTAACATGATTTATGTTAAACGTATGTAGAACTGATAAAGCACATAAATCATGTAAGTCACGTAAATCATCGAATCACATGGAAACACATAAATTCACATTTGTGTTTACGTATTGTAGATGGATGATCCACCTACCTGTCCTCCCGCTACAGTAAGATAAGAGGTCTGATGGAATCCCTATACGTCGATCCTCTGAATAAATAAATATTATCACATCACTATTTTTGCTAAGTTACGTAAGTCTCGAATTTCCAAATTTTAAGTATCGAAAACCCTAGAAATTATCAAAATTCTAAAAACTGTGAAAACTCTAAAATAATGAAAACCCTAAAAATGCCAAAAAGTTACTTAGACCGAAACTTTTGTAAATATAGGTAAAGCCGAATTTAGTAATTGCCGAAACTTTCTCAAATATGAAGATTTATATGCTTTATAGAAAATTATTATTTAACGGAACTTAGGCATGGGATGCCGAGATCTTTCATCGAGATCTTACTAATGTCGAACACTATTAGACATCTCGAAATCTTAGAAATGTTGATGAGAACTTTGTCGAGATCATTGTCAATTGTCGAGATCCATTACCTCTCGAGATCTAATAAATGTCGAGACTATATTGTGTTATGTGTATGTCGAAATCTTCCTATAATTATCAAATAAGCATGTAAGAGTATACTACATATAATTTTCATGAACCTTAAAGCTAAGCTCGAAATTCCAGAGTTTCTTACTCATATCAACTCTTAAACAGTTATTAGGATTATTATATAATTATATAACCTCATGTATCACTATCGAACTACACCTGATCGAAAGATAAGTTAGGTATTGAAATCATATTGATAACCCACTTACCCTAAATTTTTCTACAAGTACTCTTGAGCTGAAAATTTAACTCATGAAATCATACTTAAGGCGACTATTTCGGAAAGCTAAGATTAGTTAAGAAAGCTTCCACAACTCATATAGTCCCTAAATTGCATCTTGATACCAAAATACTTTAATACTAAGGATAAAGAGGTTATACCTTCACGCACTAGCACTTTAGAACTCCTTATGGTGTTGAATACTTAATTTTCGTTGGAACACTCTGCCACTGCCACTGTTAAATATTTTTCCTTATGTCCGTAGGGTTTCTTGGTTAAGTAACGTTATGGATATTCACAAGAGTAGATAAGTACTAAATAATTAAAAGCCTACATGATGTGACACGAGAAGGATGACGATTTCTTTCCCTTAAGATTAGGAAAGTTCATCTCATATTATATATCAATTGGGCCTAAGTTTCGAACACTAGCCATAGCCCATTTCCATGTGTTCTAATATTATTATATTTAAGCTTCGAAATTACACTGGAAATATTATACTTGAATTTCATTATCAACTTCCTACTTAACAAATTATATTAATTGCGTGTTCGTGCGTAGTTAGTAATCGATTGCGAGCAATTACCTGAAAGTTCAGTGTCTAATTCCTTGTTTTTTGCTTGAATCTGTGATAATTGTATTCTGTGATTTTTCTCAATCGTTCGAATTTTTCTCTCTAGGTTTTGCGATGGGATTAATTTCTCGATCGGAAAACTTGGCGCGATAATTTTTCCCGGTCAGAATGCGAAGTCGGTGCTAAAATCGTCAACACTAGAAACGATTTTAGTTAGAAATATTTCTCGAGCATTATTTAGCGAAAATCTTTTTCGAAGGAGACCAATTTTGACTTTGCACGCGTAAAAACTCTCTCTCGAGAAACATTTTCGGTCAGACATTTAATGTTTGACCAAGCTAAAAATAATTTACACGAGAGAAACTTTTCCAGTCAACCGATTTATTTTGACTTGTCGAGAAACTTACTAACGTACGGTTTCTTTACGATCGAAATAAATTCACGATCCGGAAATTTTTCTCGACCGAACGATTTTGGGCAATTTATTTTGCTCGAAAAATATTTCACTGACAAACTATCTCGCACGTAAACAGTACACACTTTATTTTATTTCGACGAAATTATTTTTGATCAAACTTTAAAGATTGAATCGAAAATAATTCTCGATCTATTTTTCGAATCAAACGCTACTAACGAATTTTGTTACTTGTGAAGCACATTACATCATCTCCAAACATTCAAAACACTTAATGAAGATCCTTCAACAACTCAACTACAAAACAAAATGGATGCATACTCGCTCGGAAATGACAACCGTCCACCGATTTTGCAACGAGGCGAATATACTGTGTGGAGGAGCCGCTTCCTCAATTTCATCGCTCTAAAGATCAAGCCGAGAATTTACTGAAGTCACTAGAAGAGGGACCCGCACATTTTTGGGTACCCCGGTGATGAAACGACAACTCCTCAAATTCCTGAATCTAGGCGACTGAAGGAGCCTAGGGAGTACACAATCGAGGAGAGAGCTCGAGCTAAGGCTGATCTAGTAGCCATGAACACCCTCATGCAGGGCATCCCCAACGACATATACCGACAGAGTGATAGTCTTTCATCGGCTAAAGGAATGTGGGATGAACTGCATAGGATGATGCAGAGGACGGAAGTCGGCATAAAGGCCAAAAAGGCGAACATTCTCACCGCTTACGACTCCTTCAAAGCAAAGCCTGAGGAGAGTCTATATGATATCTACCAAAGATACCTCAGTCTTCTCAACGAGATGAGGAAGATAGAGATCACAAAGACCAACATGGAGACAAACATCAGATTTCTATCTTCTCTGCTCGCGGGATGGAAGAAAATATCCACTCAGATTCGACAAAATAAAGATTTAGAGGAGTTGGATGTCCATGCCGTGTTTGACAATCTCGCACAACATGAGGATGATATAAGTGAGATTCTCAAGGAGCAGAAAGGCAAACTGAACGAAGACACTGTTGCCTTAGTCTCGGAGAAGAGGAGCTCAAGATCAAGAAAGGAAAAGACCGTTAGGCCTCCTTCACCTTCAGAGTCGGAAGAAGAGTCGGACTCCGACGTTGAGCCAAATCTGAAAGCACTAGGAAAGCAGTTAGCTCTCATAGGACAAATGATGAGCAAGAAGTACTTCAAGAAGACGTCTGCAACCTCAGCCAACCGACTTCGGACTACAACCTCAGCCAACCGACTTCGGACTACAAGTGGAAACACCCGTAAGTATATTATAATTATTGATGTGGTAAGAATCTTCGGCATCCCAAACTTGAGAGAAAAGTTTTCTCCATCTAGATATAATTTAAGTAGAATTTAATATGATGGAGATCCATAGTTTTCGACCCAATAGGATAAGCATTAAACTTTTCTTAGCTTAACTGGAAAGTAGTAGTCACCACCTTGTCACTTCACCTTACGAGTTCCAAACTTAGATATTAGAATATATCCATTCAAGCTTATAAACCCAACTTTAATAATAACAAGTACGAAAGCAAAACCCAAAGGGAAAAGAGAGAAAACTTTGTTGAAGAGGAGGGAAGACTTAAACTCTTAACAACTTGAAGATTTGGACATAGGGTAAGCAACTTTTCTGATATAAGACGCAAGTAAAGTTTGAGTTTAATATGCTATTCGATGTATTATATAGCTTATATGGTTTATAGGTATTAGAAATAGTTTAAAATGCTTTTCGATGTATTATATAGCTTATACAGGTTTAATAAGGTGATGTTTTCATGGATTTGTAGGTTAGGTTTATGTATCAGACTTTGAAATAGTCGAGCCTTGTGTTTATATTAATAGTTTTCAGTACTAGAACTTATATTAGATCATTTAGGGATTTAGGACGTTATGTGGTTTTGAAGTTTTCTGAACATGTTGTAAAGTTTTTTCAAAGATCAAATAAGAACCCTAGTTGACATAAGTTTTCATTATCATCATCATATTAGGGTTTATTTTGAGAAATTAGAATGTCGACATGGGTCATTAGGTTATGATCATCTTATAAAAGTTTCGACATTGTCATAAGTTTTCTATACTTGAGGGAAGTTCTCGCGATCACAAGAAGTTTTCGATATTATAATAAATGTTTGACACGTCACAAAGTTTTGGTAAACTTACAACAATGTTTTCGAGGTGATTAGGTTCTCGATATGTTTATATACTTATCAGTATCATGTTGAAGTTTTCGGTTCAACTCATATAAAGACCCAATATTTAATTACTAAACTTTCGGTTCTTATAGCAAATGTTTTTTTGTTTTCTATCATGAAAGTTTTCGTGGTGTGTGCAAATAAGGGTTTTAATGGTATCCACTCATATAAGCTTTAAGTATTTTATTATAAAAAAAACAAACTTTGGCAGTCATGTGATAAGGATCTCGGCTTCTATGTATGCTTTCAACGTTACTCGGCACCCTAAATAATATCATTTTTGATGGACTTAGAGATATGATAAAAAGTTGTCAGAACATTGGCAAAGATTTCGGCATGTTAGGAGTATTGCAAAGTTTTCGACACTGCAAAAAAAGAAGTCCTCGGCATTCTCAATGAAACTCTTCGACATTTAATCTCCCTAACAATAATCTCCCTTTTCGGTTCAACTCATATAAAGACCCAATATTTAATTACTAAACTTTCGGTTCTTATAGCAAATGTTTTTTTGTTTTCTATCATGAAAGTTTTCGTGGTGTGTGCAAATAAGGGTTTTAATGGTATCCACTCATATAAGCTTTAAGTATTTTATTATAAAAAAAACAAACTTTGGCAGTCATGTGATAAGGATCTCGGCTTCTATGTATGCTTTCAACGTTACTCGGCACCCTAAATAATATCATTTTCGATGGACTTAGAGATATGATAAAAAGTTGTCAGAACATTGGCAAAGATTTCGGAATGTTAGGAGTATTGCAAAGTTTTCGACACTGCAAAAAAAGAAGTCCTCGGCATTCTCAATGAAACTCTTCGACATTTAATCTCCCTAACAAAGTTCTCGACATTATAATCATTTCTTCACAAGTTTTCGTGACTCCCAATGATTAGTTTCTTCACCAATAAAAGTTTCGGTATTTCATTTATGTATCAAAGCTTTCGAGATATAATAGTTTTCAATATCATCTATTTTAAAGTTTTCTGCATATTGTAGGGTGTTCGGTATTTTAGGGTTTCGATACTTAGAGTGAGGAAATTTCAAAATCAGGTGACTTAGTAAATATACTGATATAATAATATTTTGTGCTCAGAGATTCGAACTGTAGGGAATTCACCAGGATTGTCGACTGATTTTATCGGGAGGACAGGTGGGTGAATCATTCATCTACAATGCGTAAACACTCGTCTGAATTATGTGCTTTTATGTGCTTCGATGATTTACGTGGTTTATGTGTTCTACGTACGTTCCATGTGGATCATGCTTTTATACATTATCATGTTTGTATGCATGGCATATGCATATCATATCACAGGGGTGAGATATTTACACCGTATTGAGACGGTTGATTTGAGATAATGTCGAGCGGGGTAGAATGAGATGTTTGTGATTTTTGTTGTTGACTCGTTGAGGAATCGAGGTTGGTACTCGTATGACACCTGACGGCAGACACGCGTGATCGATCTGTCTACTCTGGTGTGAACGTCCCGAGGTGCAAAACCGTCGTGATTATATTTTCAGCAGTGGGGCGACCTGACAGGGCAGTTGCGTGATCGTCAAAACGCTATCGGCGTAGGCTACCGCTTACGGAAGAGTGGCCTAGCAGGGCAGTTGCGTGATCGTCAAAACGCTGCTAGTGTAAGCTTCCGTATGTTATTATTATGGGCGCACGAGGTGTCGAGTCTAACCTAGGGCCCTGTGTTGTGTGATTTAAGATAGGATTGTGGGAAAAAAAAGAAAGAGTGAACATTGCATGTGAGATATTGGGATCGGGAATGAGCATTCAGTGCATACATTCATTTTTATTCACCTCTGGGCAGATCGCTCAGTGTTTACGTGTTGTTGGTACTGAGTCTGACTCCGACGCGTGTCAAGACTGAGGTGGCTGGTGGCGGTGCTCCACGTACTTTTGTGGGCAGGGCGGTACATGGATGAAGACCTGTGGAGCGATAATAGAGTTTTTGTTCTTTTGACAATTTTGGGGCTACGCCCGTTGTACAGATACTACTATGTAAAACAATATTTTATTATATAATATTATCTTTTAGGAATTTTTTTTTTTTAGACGGGTCTTCCGCGGCTTACGTTGCGAAAATCCGCCACAAATCCTAGTTAGAAAAGTAGGGTCGCTACAGGTGGTATCAGTGCTTAGGCTTTAGGTTCTGAAGACTGTTCATGTACCGCTGCTCAAAAGCCTGGAGAACCAGCCTGGCATGTGAGTTTAAACTTCATTATGTGATTATGTGTTATTTGATATGTGCCTTATGTAAATAATTGTGGACGATAGTTGAAAAATGCCAAGGACGCATAGCGAGCACGTGGGTGAATCCAGCCGTAGGGCTGAACCAGAGCCCTCCAAATGAAAGGGACTCGACCATCTTACGACTGACTGAATTGCTTCAACGTCAGTCAGATCATATCTGTTAGGACCCGTCGTCCGACCTCGTAATTCCGTTCTAATCCTAAGTCTCTAATGCTTTACTATCGCGCAAAAGCGTAAAAATGTGAATAAAATTTTTCTTCTTCTTTTAAACTACGTGCGGAAGTCTTATACACATGTCAAAAGAATGTTCGCAAATCGTTCTACAATTCCTTGTAGTCATGTCTATACAGAAGACAAGTGTGTGTGTGCAGCCAAAAGCTTCCTATGCGCCCGGCCTTCACAGGTCGTCATCCATACACACACTCCCACCTCAAAAGCAGCCGGATAGCTTCAAAAGATCTGCCTCGCATAAAAGTCGGATCACGTACCGTGATCGTCGGTACCTACAACACGTAACATAAACGATGAGCCACCGAGGCTCAGTAAGCAGAAATTATGCATGTATGCACGTGTCCTAACGAACGACAATCCACGCCGTCGTTTTCTAACGCTCATACTCTTTTTCTTACACTCGTACTCTTTTTCTCATACTCTTACTTCATACGGGCCCTCGGCTTTCAATCCCACTATGCGCCATCTTATAGAGATCTCAAGTGTGGAGGTTCACACACTAGAAGGTCACCCAAAGGAATCTTCCCTTACTCAGTGTGGCCCCCACGCGAGCGCTTCTCACTGGTAGCCAACACCGAGGCCACTAACCACGGAGGTCACCCGAAGGAATCTTCCCTCCGGGTAGTGCTTTACACGCTAGAAGGTCACCCGAAGGAATCTTCCCTTACTCAGCGTGTGCCCCGGGCCGCATCCTCCAGGTTGCATTTCCCGCATACGGGGTATTTCCCCCACTCACTTATACAGGCCTTATAGCGTCATTCGCCTTACTGGCTCCATAGGGGAAGCCGTGACTCTTCATTCGAGTCGACACAGACGCCAATATCGGCGAGTATACATCGCACACAGGCGATCTTACGCGCGCTCATACCTCGCGTCTTATACACTACGCGTGCGTGCAAATGCCCATGCTATGCTCATGTACGTATTTTAATCATGCCATCATGCACATAATTTAATCGTATCATACGTACACATTTCATACAAAATTGACGAGCTCGTAATTCACATAATTTGGATGCAGTCAAGTTACGTGTCGTAGTTGAATTTCTACTTACCTGTCGCCCAAGCGCAATTAGTGTTCTCCCCGTTTGCTCCTAACGTACGACCTTTAATCATAAACATTATCGTATTAGTATTGCGCCTTTGTAAGATACCTAAGTCGAATTAATTTATCTAGCTTCATAAATTTCGTTAGGCTATAAATCGCCAGTTTCGAGTCTAGGCTAAGTCCCCTGTCCAATAAATTCCTAAGTAAGGTTAGTATCGATTGTTAGTTGTTCGATTCATTCGATTTGTGGAGCTTGAAATCGTCCGATTCCTCGTTCACGCAATTTGCCCGATTTGTGTAGGCGTAGGTCATGGTTTCGCCCGATTTCCCTTGCATGCAAAATGGCCCGATTCGATTGCTTGGAGTTCCATCGGCCGATTTGTAAATCGCAGTGTTCTTTCATCATCATGACGTCATCCCGAAATCGTGCATGGTGTGGGAAATTGTTTTCGGCAGATTTGAGGACTTGCAGAGATGGAGATCGTCGAGCGTTGGTCTCGACCTTCAAATCGCCCGATTTGTCCTAGGTTTCATAGCATTTCGCCCGATTTAGTGTTTGCTAAGCTTGTCTTCGGCGATTTGTTCTCCTCATGCCACGTGTAATATCTGCTTAAGTTATCCCATTTATCGCATGAAATCGCCCGATCTTAGTTTGCACTTCAATTTGTCCGACTCAAGAAAACCCTCAAATTGCCCGACTTCGAGATTTTCTAGAGTTTGAATTGCACGATTATTTGTTCCATACGTTTAATTTAATCGATTCCTCACGTGCAACATTTCGCCGTGTGTTAGTATTAACTCAAAATCGCCCGATTTACTAGGTTTTCTATTCGCACGATTAGTTGAGGCTTCGATTGGGTCTAATGCTTCCCAAGCTAAATCGCCCGATTCTACTGAGCTTTCAATCATCTTCCCCGAATCACCTTCATCGTTAAATCCTCCCAGAATTTTTCTAAGTTCTAAGGCTCCCTTCTTGGGAACGAAGTCTCTAGGTTCTAAGTCGTATATAAAGTAGTTCCTAACACTGATTTACTTAAATCGGGGTCCTATCACGAGCTTATACCTCTCATTTAGGTCTTTTTCGAAATCTTCTTCAATTACTTTGCCTTTAATGCCATTAATACCTTCAACTACACCTAGTGTACGAAATTAAGAGCTTAAGGGAGAGTATTTTACTTACCAACTTCGAAGTCCTAAGCTGATTTGAGCACTCTTGTCCGAATTTTGCCTTGGTTCTTCCCCTTGCCCTTCCCTTGCTTTCGTTAGTTTCTTGAGGGGTTAAAGTGTTTAGATGATTTTCTATTTCAGATATTTTCCTTGGCTTTTTGTTGGGTAGGGCATGTGCTTTTCCTAATTCTAGGGAAAATTGTCCCCATTCTGGGCCTTTCTCTCAATTTTGGACCCATTTTAATTCCTTAGCCCAAAATAAAATTCCTAGTCCAACTATAGTTAATCCTTTCCTTCGCTATTTCTTCGAAAATTCCTCTTCGTACATTTGGGGTCATCATGAACACCAAGAATCCTTGGCGCTTAATCACACGTAATTTCCCATGTAAATCACGGGCATAATATTTATACATCACGTAAGCATTCAACATATACGCAATTATCATGAGATCATGTAAAGCACACCCGGAATTTATTGGCCGACCTAATTTGCGGGGACCGGGGTCCTACAATATCAATCGTCAGTCAGATCAAATTGACGAGCTACTTCATCATCATAGCTCGCCTGAACATCGTCCCTCCCCTCAGCCCGTACGTGAAGAATTTTTTGGGGAGCGTTTTCGAAAAATGGATCCCCCAACCTTCGCTGACGCCACTGATCCAGCAGTGGCTGAAGATTGGCTGCGCCCCGTAGAAGATATGTTCACATATAGTCGCGTACCAGAAGATGAAAAGGTTTTATGTGCTGTTTCAATGCTGAGAGGAAACGCCTGCTTCTGGTGGGACACTGTGAAGGTCTTGGAAGACCCAGTGGTAATGATATGGGAATGATTCAAGGAACTCTTTCATAGTAAGTACTTTACAGCCCATGAACAGGAGCGACGAGTGCAAGAGTTTATGAATCTGAAACAGGGGGCAATGCCGGTGGCCCAATATATTCGTCGATTCGAGGAGCTATCCCGTTTGCTCCTCTTGTGGTCTCAACTAATCTTTTGAAGGTGACGAGGTTCATCACTGGCCTCAAACCGGAACTTTATCGCGACCTAAGTATCTCGGGGGCCCGACAGATGGAGTTCATCCAAGTTGCAGAACGAGCCATGATAGCTGAGCAAGCAGAGGCCCAAATTACTGAAGCTCAGGAGGCGAGGAAGAGAAAGGAGAGTCAGCAAGGATCAGGAAATGACCGTAAACGCCAGTTTTTCAACAAAGGCCAAGGAAATCGCCAGGGTCAACAGACCTGGCGCCCAATGCTGAACCAGGGACCCGTAAGCATTCAAAAGAGACCTCCAAACCCAGCACCCCAGTGCAGACAGAGTGGCCGTTACCACTTCGGCGACTGTTATTGTTAGGACCTACGATTAACAACTCTACGATCCTAGGCTAGAATTCATAGTAATTCGATGGTTTAGATAATCAATTGAATTCGATTGAAAAACTCAAGTTAAGAACACTAGAGAGAATTCAATTAGAGTGAGAAAGTTACTGTTGTTTCTCTCTCTAGAAATCGAATTGCAAGCCCTTCGGATCAATTCTCTAAACTTTCTCTATTAAGCTCAATTGATTTACATGTATTTATACAAAACAAACTTGGTATAAATATCAAACTAGTCCTAATCTAAGGACTACTATACAAAATTCCCCTAATTAAAAGGACAACTAATGAAATCAAGTACATTTACAAATGGTATTCTACAATCTTCCCCTTTGTACTTGATTGCGTCTCCGTGCCGTTTGTCCTCGTCGGGTGTAATACGATCGGCGCAAGCCCAGCGCATGCTCGTAGTTCCTCGGCGTGATCCTCAGCTCCAGTCGCTCCTCGATATCTTCAAGCAATTCCATTAGGAGCGGCTGTTCTCTCACGAACCTGTGGATCCTCAGCATAGTGTCTATTTATTTCTTCTAACCTCTGCTCGATATTCCTCCTGATGACCTTGAGCGTCCCATCACAAAACTTGTTGATTTCATTCTTCAGCATCAACCTATTCTTCTTTGCTATTGGATTGTGGTATGTGATGCCTAGGACTGAGCTGATGTGCACGTGATTGTTGGAAAGCCCTTCGATCTCAGGTCCTTTGTTGAGCGGAGCGGTCATGTGGACCTTCTTCATATTGCTCTCAGGCGCCATTTGAAGGTCGTGAGCGGTGAAGTACTTGACTTGTCGCATCATTAACCGGTAGAGCCCTTCGAGGCCTTCTTTCTTGATGAAGCCCTGAGGACCTTTGTACTTCTCCACGTATAGCTGATAAAGATGGTACACTTCATCGGGGGGGAGGTACGGCAGGTCGCTCTCGCTCAGTTCCTCTCGGGTCCTGTCCACTCGATCGATGATGTAGTGAGGTGTTGGAAGTCCTCCTTTGTCACAGTAGACACTAAGTAGTTGGCTTATTGGAGAGAGACTCTTATAATGGGTCTTGGCTTGTGCCTTAGTCATCCCCAGCATAACATCAGGTCCTAGTTTGGTCAGCATCCAGAGGTAGGTCATCCTCTTCTGCTGATCCCAATGAGAGATCCCTCTAAGCTCGAACTCGTTCGACTTCTTGACTCAGTCCGGAAACCTCCAAATATTCTCACGAACTTCTTCTAGGAAGGGAATTTCTATTTGGATGTTCTCCCATGGCGTGTCGATCTGAATGGTCCCTGGCGTTAGCCTTGAAAAGGAAACGGCCTATTGAGCGATTAATTCTGGTAGCCTTGGGATATCTCGCTCGTAGTCTTCACCTTCTTGAAGCTCGTCGTCTTCTATGATTACGAGGTCTATAGACGCTTGTTGTAGAAAGCACCGAACGTCGTGAAGCCGTCGCCTTTGATGCTCCTCGGGCATGGAATGGGTCATCCACTGTCCTTCGAAGATATACTTGTCTAGGACCTCGTGTGGATTGACGCCATATCCAGAGGGTCCCGGTTGATCTGGAGCGACTGAGGGAGTGGCTTGGGTAGCTGCTAGAGCTACAAGCATTGCAGCACTTGCTTCTTCTTCCGGAAGCAAGGGGCTTGAGTAGATCGGCGGGCGGAGGCATCCTGAGGTGAAAGGTTGGTGGGTCGATGTGGGTGGTGCGGTGCGTGGTGTGGGTAGTTTGGGTTTGGTGAGTAGTATGGGTTTGGTGTGTAGTATGGGTTTCGCCAGCTCCAGCGCTTGTCTGCGTAGCGCCCGAGCCTTGTTCTTGGCCACTTGTAGATGTCCCCGACCTCTTCTCCCCCACATGTCTGTGCCGTGAGTGGGAGCTTTGGCCTCGGCAGGTGTCAGTCGGTGGCTCAGGATGGTTCACCAATCACCTATAAAGGGATTATTCTTGCGACGATCAGATGGAAAGGCCTATCAGACGAGCGAGGAGAATGTCGTGGAGCTCGGTGATGGGAATTGTGTATGGATTGATGAGGATGGAGGAAGTGGCTAGAGGGTCGGTGGGTGTGGTTTTGGAGGTGTGGGTTGATTTGTTACGAAGGGCCTTCAAAGGCAGGTGCTTTCCCGGTATCTCTTCGGGATGCCACGATTGCTTGAAGTACTCTCTCTGTGATCATGTCTTCCATTGACTATACAACGGCAGAGAGAGCGGCCTAAAACTGCTCGTTCGTCACAAAGGGTGCGGACGCCTCCGTGAATGGACCAGGACGACTGATGTCGCCTGTTATCACTTGAGTAGTCACCGACTCTGCGGGTTGGCTCACAGTCACTTGAGGTTGTGACTGTATGAGACTTCCACCCAATCCTCGAGTCGAATCTTGAGGATTCGTCTCTATGGGTGTTAAGACAGGCTCAGGTTGCGCCTGCGAACCAGACACCACGTGAGTTGGTTGCGGCTCAAGATTGAGCGAAGAAGTGCCCAACACTTGTCGTTGTGGTTAGCGTAGTATCTGGTGCGGTGGTGACTGCTGGAAAGAGCGACTCCAACTGAATACGGAGTCTTCTGGGGGTCCTCCTAATCAGACTGATTTCCTGGTCAGACTCTGTGTCAGACAGGGTGGCGGTGTGAGGAGTAAGATCTCGATCGACGTTCTCCAATGTCTGATCTGTCACCAGTGGAGGTGAAGTGTGCCCCATTTCCGTTTCGGGCTGTGCTTCTTGTTGAAGAACTTCCTCAAACGTTTCTTCGAGCACGCCAACATGTACGGGCTCTTGCACTTGTAATTCGAGTGCAGGAGCCTCGAGCTCCATCTCTGTAGCCACGACGTCGATTAGGGTACTTCCACGTCGGGCATTGGCTCTTCGATCAAAGAGGACTCCTGTTGAAGCTCCTGAGCAACGACGTCTATCATCGCGTCGTCAGGGCTTGGTTGGTGTTGGGGGCTCACATGGTGATCTGCCGGGGGCCCTCTAATCATTTCTTTCATTAAGTTGTGTTCCCGGCAGAATCTCTGATACTCAGCTCCCGCGGGGTCGGCGAGCCTCAGTAAGTTGAGTGGAATTGGCATCGACGGTTGGTCCAGGTCCGTGAGCCGTGGGTTGTGGAAGAAATTAAGCCTTGGTGGTTGGTAATTTCCGCCAGGAGGCAGAGTAGGGATTGTCTGGTGCAGCGCCATGATCTCACTGATGATGATGCTGAACCACCGAGCATAAGGCACGTTCTTTGATCGCCGGTTCTCCTTCTGCCGAATATGGTCCGCGAGGTCGTTCCTGATCAGCTGAGCGTAGTCATAATTTCTTGAGAAGGCGATGTCGTGGAAGATCCTCAAAATATTGTTGTTGCCCTTATCGAATCCTGCGTGCTTGGGTGACATACACTTATTCACTATTCCGAATAGTGTCTTCCACGGGTGTGGGATTCCGCTGCTCCGGACCTGAGCTAATCTTGTGAGCGGCGGTTGGTAGCCCATGTGCAAGAAGTCCTGAATCATCTCGGCATCCGATGGGAGCGGGTCGTAACTATCACTGTGGGGCAAGTCCAGTACCATGCCGAACTGGTTCTGGTCCATGCTGATATGCCGCGTCCCTATCCTTGTTACGAATCTGAAGGCTCCATTGTCCACTTCTCCTTGTATGCAGCCCCAGAACTGCTGGAGATAGACCATCGGCACTGATGCAGTGGCCGTTAACGCATGCCAGATGGGGTGGCCTTGTAGGATTGATACGATGATCTCGTCTGGACACCTAAACGTGCTCAGATCGAGCTGGAAGCTCGTATCTTGAACCTTTAGATAAGGTTGTGATCGTAGATGTGGTTGTATTTCGGGTAGCGATCCATCTGAAAAATAAGATATATAAAAGTTTATTAGATCAATTTTGTTTTTCAGTCGAAATATGAATAATTTCATCAAACTATAGTAATATCGCAAGTAATAGCCTGATCGATGAATTGTGAATTGAAATCATATCAAATGCATAGTGTAAGTTCAATTTCAACAATCGTGATGGCATGAACGTAATTTCGAATGAAATATATGTCGTGTGAAAAATAGTTTGAAATTTCGCTAAGTATTAAATCAGTAAGTCACTGTTCATGCCGAGAAAATTTTCGGTCGAGAAAATTGAATTGCAATTTGATTTCCTATATATTGATTTCAGTTGAAAGAATTCCGTCTAAATTTTGCGATCGAAGAATTTTACCCGCTATTGTAGCTACAGTGTAAAAGACTTAAAAAAATTTCCTAAGTGTTGAACTTGAAAGCGTGACTGTAGTCGATCAATTTTACGATCGAGAAAAATTCCGTGTAAATTTACGATCGAGAAATTACGTCTCAGGTAAATTTACTATCGAAAAATTTTCTTCGATTGAATAAAATTTTTCGATTCGAAATTTGTCGAGCGGAATGTGATTTTCGATAGAAAGTAGAAGTTTTTCGCTGCAATTTTTATCGAGAAATTAGTTAACGAAAGACTAAGTCAAACGTCGAGAAATTTTCCGATCAAATAAATCCTAAGCGGCGAATTTTACGATCGAAAAATTAAGAGTTGAAAAATTAATTTTTCGCTGCTAACGTTTTGCGACCAAATTGAAATTAAATCGAAAATTCTATTTTGCGATAGTAAGTTTTACGCTCGATAAAATTTGCATCTAAATTGTCTAGTCAGTGCATATGTTTTTCGCTCGCAGAAAATTAAGAGACTGTGCATAGACTATCGGGAACTGAATAAATTGACGGTTAAGAACAAGTACCTTCTACCCAGAATAGACGACCTATTCGATCAATTACAAGGTGCCACAGTGTTTTCCAAGATCGACTTGCAGTCGGGCTACCATCAGCTGATGATTCGCAAGGAGGATGTACCTAAGACGGCATTCAGTACGAGATATGGGCACTTTGAATTCTTAGTCATGCCCTTCGGACTGACCAATGCGCCGGCGGCTTTTATGGATCTAATGAACAGAGTGTTCGAATCCTATCTGGATAAGTTCGTGATTGTGTTCATAGACAACATCCTCATCTACTCGAAGACGAAGGAGGAACACGAACAACACCTACGGGTAGTGCTTGGGGTATTGCGGGACAAGCAATTGTACGCCAAATTCAAGAAGTGCGAGTTTTGGCGGGATCGAGTTTCCTTTCTGGGGCACATCATCTCTGGAGCAGGAATCTCGGTGGATCCAAGCAAAATTGAGGCAATAAATGACTGGCCGCAGCCAACCAACGTAACGGAAGTACGGAGCTTCCTAGGCTTAGCGGGCTATTATAGGAAATTTATAAAGGATTTCTCGAAGATCGCGACGACGTTGACGAGATTGACAAAGAAAAACACCCCTTTCCAATGGAGTGAGGAGTGTGAATGGAGTTTCCAGGAACTGAAGAAGCGGCTAACTACAGCCCCAGTGTTGACGATACTTACGGGAACAGGAGGGTTCTCGGTGTATAGCAACGCCTCGAAGAACGGATTATTATGCGTACTGATGCAGAACGGTAACGTGGTGGCTTATGCCTCACGGCAACTGAAAGAGTACGAAAAAAATTACCCTACGCATGACCTTGAATTAGCAGCCGTGGTCTTTGCCCTAAAAATTTGGAGGAACTATCTGTATGGAGAACGTTGCGAGATATACACAGACCACAAAAGCCTGAAGTATTTCTTCACCCAAAAGGAGCTAAATATGAGACAAAGGCGGTGGCTAGAATTGGTGAAGGACTACGATTGTGTGATCAACTACCACCCAGGGAGGGCGAACGTGGTAGCGGATGCCTTAAATCAGAAAGCAGTAAGCTCGGAACTCCAACAACTCGAAGTGGAGATAGTACCATTCGGCGAAGTCGAGGTGAAATTAGAAACACTGACCCTACGACCAACGCTATTAGAGCAGATCAAAAAGGCGCAGGAAAATGACGAGTTTTACCTGAAAACCAAAGGAGCGCAGACCGAACAGTCGACAACAGACTTCGCATTTCGGGACGACGGAAGCCTGTACTACAAGAGCAGGTTATGTATCGGACGATGCGGATCTTAGACGAGCCATAATGGCGGAAGCACATACCACGCCATACTCGGTACACCCTAGAGCTACGAAGTTATACAGGGATTTACGAGCTAACTACTGGTGGCCGGGATGAAGAAGGACGTAGCAACGTTTGTGAGTCAATGCCTCACTTGTCAACAAATTAAGGCAGAACACCAACGGCCAGCAGGAACACGGCGGCCCTTACCTATCTCGGAGTGGAAATGGGATAATGTAACTATGGATTTTGTAGTCGGATTGCCGAGGAATGCGAAAGGGCATGACGCAATATGGGTGATCGTTGACCGACTTACAAAATCTGCTCATTTTCTGCCGATCAGTACGACGTTCACCATGGAGCGATACGCAGAACTGTACATCCAAGAGATAGTGAGACTCCATGGAGTACCGTTGTCAATAGTGTCAGACCGCGACTCAAGATTTCTATCTAAATTCTGGACAAGTTTACAAAAGGCGATGGGGGGGACAAAATTGCTGTTTAGCACGGCCTATCATCTGCAGGCGGACGGCGAATCCAAGCGGACGATCCAAACGCTGGAGGATATGCTACGAGCCTGTGTGCTTGATTTCAAAGGCAACTGGAGCAAGTCCTTCCACTCGTGGAATTCTCGTACAACAATAACTACCAAGCTACAATTGGAATGGCTCCTTACGAAGCCTTATATGGGCGTAAGTGCAGATCCCCAGTGCATTGGGATGAAGTCGGTGAAAGAGCTATGCTAGGCCAGACATGGTACGAGAAATGACGGAAATTATCGTGACGATACGGGAAAGGATACAGACAGCACAGAGCAGACAAAAGAATTATGCGGATCGGAGACGCAGACCGCTAGAATTCGAAATTGATGATTGGGTTTTCGTGAGAGTATCGCCAATGAAGGACGTCAAGAGGTTCGGGAAGAAGGGAAAACTAAGCCCGAGATACATCGGTCCATTCAATATAATAAAGAGAGTTGGTGAGGTAGCTTACCAACTGGAACTACCGGCATCGTTGTCGCAAGTGTTCCATGTATCGACTTTGCGAAAGTACATCGCTGACACAAGCCACGTACAGGCAAACGAGTCTTTGCACCGACACTTGAAACCAGATCTGAGCTATGAGGAAATCCCCGTGGAAATCTTGATGCACGAAACGAAGAGGCTTAGGAATAAAGAAATCCCCCTAGTGAAAGTTCTATGGCGGAATCATTGATCGAGGAATCCACTTGGGAACGCGAGGATGAGATGAGGGATCGATATCCTGAGTTGTTCCGAACGGGCTGATTTCGGGGGCGAAATCCTCTTTAAGGGGGGAGGATGTAGCACCTGGGGCCCTGTAAGTTTTTAGGGCCAATAAATTACGTTTATGGTCTGAATGATTTAATGTTAATTGCATATGTTACATGTCTATCTGACTTTACGAATTTTGTACTCGTGAATGTTATGTGAATTATGTGCTTGTGATGACCCCTAATTTAGAAAAAGGGGGATTTCCGAAAATATTAAGGAAGACAAAGACTTAGTGACAGTTAAATGAGTGTTGGGCTATGAAAATTTTATGTGGGACCACTTGGACCAAGGAAGTGTCAAGTGGGCTAAACATGAATTAGGCCCAATGCAAGCAAAGTAAGGTAGGAGACAACATTCCCTAATTCAAGGGGAACCCACGACAACCCCATGTGTTACCCATCATATCTAAAGAAAATATCTAACTAAACCATCATAATACCCTAATCACACCTAAGAAACTAACGAAATTAAAGAGAGAGAAGGAGCAAGGGGACGAGAGGTGCTCGAACTAAGGATACTCCAACTAGCTTAGGATTTTGAAATTCTAAGTGAAGCCTCTTCCTCAAGTCTTGTACATTTGTAATTTAGAGTTTGCTAGATGTATTTAATTTCATCAAATAGCGAAGCTTAAGGAGATTAAGTGCAAGGAGGACACGAAAACCTTAAGCGTAGAGCATAAATTAGTATTAAGGCCTTTTACTTGTGCAAATTAGGACTTGGCAGTTTAAGGTGTAAGTTAGGATCGAAGATGTTAACCTTAAAGGAGAAACCAACGATTTTGAGGGGACAAGAAAAGAGATTTAGGAGTTTCGACTAGAATAATATTTCTAAGCCAGTTTCGATGGGATCAACAATTGGGCTTCGATCGAAAGTAGGGAAACTCTTAGGGTATCGAGCGAATGTGCTTAGTGAAGGAACTTTCGATCAAATTTAAATTAAGGAAGGGGGATTCGATCGAAACTAAGAATTAGAAGATCCATGAGTTTCGATCAAAACTCCCCCCAATGTGTTAGGACTGGTCGCAACTCATTTCCACATCAAAATCAATCGATCGAAAGTGGAAAATTAAATTAAGGTTTCGGGCGACACTTGAATACGTTGAATTGAGCTTCGACCAAATCAATTTTAAATAGTAAATTAATCAAGTCACGTGTTTCGACCGAAACTCATTTCAATGCATGGGTATCGATCAAAACCCCATTCCGAACCAATGAAATCGCTCGGCGAAACTCGTCTCTTCACTATGCATGGTTTCGATCGAAACCTGACGACATCATACCGACATCAGAGCACGGCGAAACCCTTCCACAATCGGACGAAACTCAATTGTAGTAATTAACCACTTTCGCCGAGATATACTAGCTAGAATAATTTAATCCTAGCACAACTTAGGATTAGAAATTAGATGACTTAGAAAATGTAGCAAGGTAAATCGAGCAAAGGGAAATTTCCATCGAAACTAGACCCTAATTGGTAAACTTTCGTCGAGACATATAAGTCAGAATAATTTTAATTCTAACATAATTTAGTATGGAGACCAAATAACTTAGGATGATTCAATGGGACAAATCGAATGGCCTAGAGTTTAGAAAATTAGCATAAGTCTAATTAACTAGTACGACGAATATTAGTTATTGCGACAAGTTAGCTAAGGAAAGGAAGGTACTAATACTCTAACCCTTTTATTTAAAGGGTCGTACGTTATGTGTTAGGATATTTAATTGATTGTGTCAATAGTTTAAGTCTTGGGATTAATTTTGTAATTATCTTTAGCTTGGGCTTTAGACAAGATTGTAATTAGTTAATATTTATTGATTGGGCCTTAATATACCTAGGGTTAATGTGGTATATAAGGTGTTACCAACTCACTTTTGAAAGAAATCAAAGATCAAAGGCTTATCCAAATTTTTCACACACTACACACACTCAAAGGTGAGAATACTCCCTTTTCATTCCATTAAAGCCTCTTTGATTCCTTGTTTGGTGCAATCGGGACCAACAAGTGGTATCAGAGCCCAACGCGACCGGATTTGCGTGTTTTGAGCAAGATTTAGAGTGAAAAATTGCTTGAAAATTATTTTCGGCATTCTCTGATTTTGGGCGGTTTCGACCTCGATTTGTTGTTTTTAGACATCCCAAAGGTTGATTATGTGTTTAGGAATGTTTTTCTGATGTTTTGGAACAAGTTTCGTCGATTTTGAGTGAGATATGAGCGAAAACGAGCCATTTTTCTGGTAAATGTCGCGCTGCCCATGCTTTGTTCTTGGCCGAGAAATTTTCTTACCCGAGAAAATTCTTAGCCGAGAAAATTTCGCTGGCCGAGAAACTTTCACTTAACGAGAAATTTTCTTACCCGAGAAAATTCTTAGCCGAGAAAATTTCGCTGGCCGAGAAACTTTCGCAATCCGAGAAATTTTCTAAGGCTGAGAAATTTCGAAACCGAGAAACTTTCTTTCTCAGGTTTAGAAATTTTTTGAAACCGCGAAATTTTGAAACCGCGAAATTTTCTAAGGCTGAGAAATTCGAAACCGAGAAACTTTCTTTCTCAGGCTGAGAAACTTCTATCCGAGAAACTTTTTAGTTGCGAAACTTTCTCAGTTCATACTTCACGATTTTTCGCGGTCTTTCTCACACGGCTGCTTTTTCTCAACCCGCGAATTTTTCAACCTGAGAAACTTTTAAAACTGAGAAATTTTTCAAATTGCGAAATTTTCCAGAACTTCGAAATTTTCGCGACTCACTCTCTCAACGAAATTTCTCGGGACAACATTTCTCGCACATTTTCACACATTATTTTTCGCACCCCCCGAGAAATTTGCACCCAACCTTTAAACTTGATCCAAACACACCTTTTAGCTTCAAATCTTGCAAAAATCACTCTTTAAAAATACACTTAAGCGTTTTTTTACCACCAAAATTTCTGGCCCCCCCTCGGATTAAATAAGATTTTTTTTTTTTAAAAAAAAAAGGGGGTTGGAATTTTTTTTCTACCAATGGAAAATTTATATCATTGGATAGAGAAAAATTTTCTAAGGCCATTGGACTTTGTCTATTTTACACTTTTAAAATTTTCCGAAATAAATTTTTCTGGGCCAAATTTTTCGATATAAACGACTTTTTGTAAAATTTTGAAGGCAAATCCAAAACGCGGCAACGATCACCGTACCCAACAATCGACCTAGGACGGTAATTGGCACATTATAGAAAAAGTTTAGGTCACCCCCAAACTTTCCGCAGCCGAATTTCCAAATGCCAATTTCACACCCAGCATGTATGGTACCCGGGTTGCTCCACATACATGACTGGTACACGACGTGAGCAACCACCCCCGGCATGAATGGTACATGGGTTGCTCCACATTCATGACCGGTATGCACTGCGAGCAACCAACCCCATCATGCACGTTACACGGGTTGCTCCACGTGCATGAAGGGATGTCAGAGAAGCGAGCAATCATCATGACTTCTGTACAAATCCGTGCAGAACCCGAACCTACAAAGAAGGGTTGACAAAAGTTCAACCAACCATCAGTGGGCCGCCATCCAATCTCGATGCTTAGGCGATGTGGATCTCATGTACCAGACACCACCGTCCACCCACTGCCATCCATTCCACCATGGTGCGCTACATGGAGACGTCCTAAGCCACCGTGATCCTCTTTACGCCCTCACCACCACCACCACCTGACGAGTCTCAGAAGTGTCTGATCAACAGTTTTGGGCCACCCTCGTCGACATCACTCGTGGTCGCCTTTCAACGCGATCACGCCACGTCACCATAGTTCCCATGGATCAGTGAAACCCCCCTGATCCTAACCCAGGAACGAGCCTACCCTAGCCTCTCTAGTCTAGGTCTAGGTCGCGCGACATCCTTCTCCACGCAAAGATCCAATCAACGATCTCGGGAGGATGACGTAAGTCGCTTGCAGGAGTTGCGAACCAACGATGAGATGATCGCACTCCTCTATCATATCTCACCATAACCCGGACCTCGCCCATAGGTACAGGAGACGACCCGTTCGTTTCCCGGGTAGAAGTCGCGGCATCTGGTCCAACCGCGCAATTAACCCCCCAACCACTCAGCTATCCTTTCGCAGATAGCTGTTTCATTCGCACAAGAGGAACCACGTTAGCCATCACTGCCCCACTTGGAGACGGTTGATGTTGAACATGCAGTGTCCCGCCTCTCACTGCACCTCTTCCACTCACATAGTCTAGTGTCCTCACCCATCGAAATTTTCCACTTTATAGGACACAAACACTCTTTACGCACCGCAGGTTCTTCGTGAACTTGCCCGAACGCTTGATGACGTCCTTGTGACCGAGAGCAGAAGACCAACGATAGCCACCCTCACCACAACTGTCGATGGGCCACGGATACGAGCTTGTCTCATCGTCCGTGCGAACGGAAAGCCTTTGTGGCTCTCCGGTTCTTTCTGACCTGTGCAAACAGGCGGCACACCGGACACATGTTTCGATGTTGTGACGACGGAGCGTCTTTGTGACCCCCGTCTGGTTAGTTACCCCGTTCGTGATGGAGCCCCGACTCAGCAATCAGCGAGGAACTTACACATTCCATGCCGCGCTCAATGAGGATCTATGAAGGAAAAGGTCCCATCACCGACACCACTCCACCACGCCTACGCCTACGCCACCCACCACATGCTGCTCCGTCTCTCCAGTGTTCAAAACTGAACCCGGAGGAACATCAATTGCTGCAACTCCTAAGAATCCTACTTGATTGCCTCACTCAACACCACACCACATCACCATCACCACCATCAACGCCAGAGGCAGACTCGTCCCACGGACGACGTGACGATCCCAAAGACGGAGATCATCTCAAGGGGGAGTAAAGGAGAAGAATTGAGTTGAAGATCGTACAGCAGCATCAGCAGCAACCATCATCCACCTCCGCTCACACCACCTATGCCACCTCTCACAACACCTACTCCACCACCTCCACCAACTACGCCCCGCCGGAGGCTTCCACTACCTCCGCGCACATTCTTATGTGTCAGGATATTATGTTCATAATGGAACACTCAAAGGAGCCATGGCACATCTCATCCACCACATTCCGCCACTACTGCGCTGACCACTCTGACGACCAGGCTCCCTGCTCTTGAAAGTCACATTTCAATGGAGCCTTGGCACATTTTTTTACGCCCCACACCTACCTTCTTCTGGAGCCAGACGAGTCAACTTCGTGGCCGAACCAGACAACTTCTATTCGAAGACGACGAACCCGGCGTCGAGAAGAAGAAGATTGGAGAATCTTAACAAGTGAGTCCTAGCCGAGCCATCAATGCCTCCGCAACAAGAGGAGATATCCCTTGTAGGGGGAGTTTGCTAGGAATCGAGATCTCCAATATGCCCAACAAAGATATCCCGCGCTGAACTGAAGATTGAACACTAAGGGGGAGATTGTTAGGAAATATTTTGTAGTATTCAATTCATTGTATTATCTTTGTTGATTTGCTTTATTAAACTTTGGGCTAGTTCTTAATTGGGTTAGTTCTTAGTTATTCATGTAATGGGCCTTCACAAGAGGCCCACCTATTATATACCAACTTGTGGTATAAATAGGAAAACCCTAACACATAGTTAGGTGTGCTCGTGTGTGTAGATCAAATAAATAATTTTAGAGTGAGAGAGCCTCCTCAAGAACACCACCAAGCCCCAGACGCCCCGAACCTAAATCTCGATCATTCGGCGTGTTTAATCCGTCCGAAGTCGTATTGTTGGTGAAATCCCGGACCAACAGAATGTGACTTTTTCGCCATCTATAGTTAAAGTCAATGCCCCGTTACGAACATCGACCATGGTTCCACCAGCAGCGAGAAATGGCCTACCCAATATTAGAGGAATATTTTCATCCTCCTCCATATCGAGAATAACAAAGTCTGCTGGAATTATAAATTTATGGACCTTAACAAGGACGTCTTCTATAATACCCCAAGAATAATTAACAGATCTATCCCCTAATTGTAAACCCATCCTAGTGGGTTTGGGCTCTCCTAAACCACGTTTAAACATAGAATAAGGTATCAAATTATTACTTGCTCCTAAATCGGCCAATGTCATACTTACGACTAAATCGCCTATTAAACATGGTATAGTAAAACTCCCTGGATCCCTAAGCTTTTTCGGTACCTTGTTCTATAGAATGGCAGACACTCTCCTCGCAACTCAACGGTGGAAACGTCTTCAAGCTTACGCTTGTTTGTGATAAGATCCTTCAAAAACTTTGCCCAGTGCGGCATCTGCGCACGGGCATCCACAAGTGGTAAATTAATATGTAATTGTTTAAAAATAGCAAGAAATTTACCAAATTTATCATCAACGATTTCCCGTTTAAGCCTTGTTGGGTATGGAATTTTTGGTTGATAAGCCTTTACAGGTGGCTTAGACACAGTCTCCTCTTGTTTGTCGGCCTCACTGCTCGGTTGCGTGGGTTCAACGTTCTTCTTCGTTTTCTGCACTTCCTCGAGCTCTCTCCCGTTACGAAGTGTCACCGCCTTTACATGGTGATCCTTTGGATTGGTCTTAGTGTAACTTGGCAACGAACCGGAAGGACGTTGTTGGATTGATTCGGCAATCTGCCCAACTTGCTTCTCTAAGGCCCGTAAGGAAGACTCGGTGTTTTGCAACCGTGCTTCTTGACTATCCAGGTAGGAGTCGAGCTTTCCCATTAGCTTTTCGAGCATTCCCTCGAGCTTGACTACGCGACTATACGAGGTGGCTCAGCATTCGCACAATGGTATCCTCGCGTTAATTGGTTTTGAAACCCAGGCGGAGCTTGTTGTTGATTACCATAGGCCAAGTTCGGATGAACTCGGTTCGGGACGTAGCTTCGTTGGCCTTGGTAGTTACCCATGTAGTCGACTTACTTTATTGGAATAGTGGATGGACAACGGGTTGCTCGTGACTTTCGCCGCATGTAGCGTATGGTGGAGTATAATTTGGGTATGCATGAGGAAGCGGAGCAGCTGTGGGAGTCATCGGGACAGATTGTACCTGTTAGGGAGTGTGCCCTCGGAATGCCATACGAGGACTAGGAATAGTATAGGGCGCACGATGATGTATAGGTTGATAGACAGGTTTATTGTATATACCGTCAAATAAATTAATGAATATTTATTTTAATAAAGGCATTATTATTTATTTATCGAATTTAAAGTCTACTTGGCATCCGGTAGTGCGATAAATAAATAACACCCAAATGTTTGAGTTGGATGTCTGATTCTCGTGGGACGAGAGAGGAGACACCGGACAGTCCTTAATCTCAGCATTAAATAAAAAGTCCGTAAGTCTAAGGATTCTAGGTGGGTGACTAGATATCCGAATATGACTTATCCATTGACGACCACATAGTATCGGTAGTGTCACCGATTACCTGAGAGGTTGTGGGTCGTGATGGAGATATAGGTGATCGGAGGGATCGCGTATCCGGACATTCGGCTCGTATTCGTCTCAATCACATGCTTAGGATGTTGTCAATGATTGAACGAATGACTATAGCAGCCTCAGACCGATAGGGTCATTGACGGATTTGCTTTCGCGATTTCGATTTGTCGCTAGTTGGCTAGGCTCGCAAGTGTTCATAAATGAAACACGGGTCAGCGACGAAACGCAACCGACTTTACGGAGGTGATTACCGGGCTTTGACTGCTATCGGGATTCACTGCCTATATTTGTATAGGTTAATGTCCTATGAGGTAATTGGAGAGCGACGATTATAAAGCCTTCGGCCGAAGCTTGGAAAACTTGCTTGTATTAGATATAGAGCGGAGTTTAAATAATCGGTTCGGTCTCGATTATAACATAGTGTTAGGTTAGTGAGTTTGACATTTGCATGACTCTCACCTAACCGGGACGCAAGTGAAAGGCGTAAGAAGTATTTAAATGTATACACTATAGTCGGTTCGCCCGAATTTCGATTAGATCAAAATTCGTTCTCAACTGGGATCTGTCTGATACCGCGGGATAGGCTAGGCGAATACCGGGACTCGTGGATTCCTCCCATGCCAGTTGAGACGGACCTAGAGAGTCGCGCTTAAAAATGGTAATGAACTTGAACGAAAACGGCGGGCTTTTCACTGAAACCTAACGAATTAGATTCGTTGAGGTAGTGGCATAGTTGATACGAGGTGTCGACAAGTTAGTTAAATTCCAGTGATGGTCACGGAAATAATTAGGACTTGAGATTGTGTTAAGTGCTTAATTAATTAACTAAGTGGCTCAATTATAATTAAAATAATTAGATTGGATTTAATTATTTTATTATTTAAAATTGAGGGACTAAATTGAGAATTTAGAAACCTTAAGGGCCAAAAGGAAATTATCAAAATAAATAAATAAAAAAAAAATAGAAAACTCTACACATCCAAACGTGGGATGTGTAGAATAAATGACTCATGGTGTGAGTCATTAACAAGTGTCTAATTTGACACTTGTTTGTCACAATTTAAAAAAAAAAAAAAAATTTAAGCATACATAAAGCAACGTGAGTTTCTTAGGCAAGTGAGTGTATTGATATTTTTTTTTAAGAGAGAAAGAAAAAAGGTTAAAACCATTTTTCTAAGCCACATAAAACCGACGGGTTCGTTCGACGAGTCCCGACGCCCGAACCGAACTGCGCTAGCCATCGGGAGCAGTCTCGGAGGTTTGTTCAAGGTAATACCGGCGTGACGATCTAGCCCGGAGGCCCCGGGATTCCGACGAGGTGCAGCCACGTCCATCCGAGGCGACGACAGAAGAAATCCCGTTCACCGAAGGTATACCTCGAACCTTAACGATTTGATTTACGAAAAATACCAAACGATATCAGAATAATTCGCAAGACCCCTCGTTGGAAACGACGGGAAGTGTAGAATTATTCTGGAAAATTTGGTGTCGATTGGAAATCGTTTCGGTTGTCAAATAGTTAAAAGACTGCAGACTGCCGTTTTACTCGAATTAATAATTTCGAATCACAGTTTTGATTTCGAGAAAAATATCAAACGATGTCGGAATAATTCGAAAGACTTATCGTTGCGAACGCTAGGAAGTGTAGAATTATTCTGGAAAGTTTGGTATTGATCAAAAATTATTTCGGTCTCCAAATAATCGAAAAACGTCTGGTTGCCGCTTTGTTCGATTAATTTGGATCTAAATTATTAATTCGAATAAATTGGAAATAAATTCGAATTTTGATAATTTGAATTAACCGCGATCTCCCGAGGCTTAGGGCAGCATCTCAGACCTTCGGGAGAAGCCGAATGGCGTAAGGTTGAATTTAGATATTAAAAATCGAAAATTCGCCACTCTACGCCGCTCGGTACAAATCGCGCTTCCGCTATAGCCACGTTGCACTGTTCGGGGGCCGGCGTCGATTAATCGGGCACACCCAAACAGTGGTATCAGAGCAAGGCTTATGAATGGTTCGACCAAAGGCCTCGAAAGCCGATGTGGCGAACGAACGGTCGACGTAGTTTGGAGACTATCGTCGCTCGTGACGTCGGTTGGACACCCGACGTCAAAATTCTGTGTTGCATGTTTATGTGGGACATTTACGCGGGCTTAGGTTCAACTGGGTTATTTGTTTAAGGGTCGTTTGCTGCCCCCCGGTATGTACATGGATTACGGGTTGTTTGGAAAATAATTCCCCCCGTGTTGTATTTTATCGTTTTATTAGATAAATTAGATAAATGACGGCCGTTCGATGCAAGGCGAGGTTGGAGGGTTCGACGACAACCGTGAACTCGACGTTGGAAGATCGAAGACCCCGATCGTTTTACGACCCATGTAATAGGACCAGTCTAGAAGTAGCCCGCATATTTGTCCATTTAAATTGCTTTCCTAGGGTTAGGAATTTATATATCGCATTTACGTGCTCGTGCTTAATTTTAATATGCTATGAGTTACAAAAATCTCCCGTACGAATACTAAGTGAGTAAAGGGATTGGATGCCCTGTCTTCTATCAAGCTCGGGCCTAGTTGTTACAAAACCTAAATGCAAGGTTTGGTTTCGGGTATGCCGGCGCCTTGCATTTACTTTTGTTTCAGCTTGCTCGGGTGCATTTGTGCCGCTCGCCAAGACCACATTGTGCGGTAAAACGTACGGTTCAAGTGTGCGGTTTTGAGCAACGTTGATAGGTCGCACTTAGACAGTCATACCGCCTTGTTCCGGGTTTGTCGGCGGGGGTCCCTGACTGAGACAAAGATAGTTGAGACATTCGACAAGGTCGGATTCGTGCGGTGCACGACTTCGTGGGCCGCTGCAAACCAATAAAACGACAGAGGTTGAGGTTTGCATCCGTCCACGGGGACATCAACTCCACTATCGAAGTTATCAACGAAACTTCCAAAACATCCGTAGGGAGAATGGAGTTTATGAAAAGATAGTGGGAGTCAAACGGAATAAAAAGTCCTTGTTCGCGTTTGATAACCTATACAATCGACTTAATATGCCTTTTATTTTCTGCAGCATTTTCTCTCTTTGTGAAATCATGTCGACCGCTTTAAATGTACTGCTCAAGGAGAATAGGTTGACTGGGCCAAACTATTCTGACTGGCTTCGCAACTTGAGGATTTTACTCGAGATTGAGAACCTAGTTTATATCCTTGACTCCGAAATGCCGCCAGCCCCAGGGGCGCGGGCATCCGAGCAGGCTCGTGCCGCTTATGACAAGCGACTGCGCGACGAGAAGCTCATAAAGGCTCATGTCCTCGGATCAATGAGTAACGCACTGCAGCGTAGCCACGAAAGTATGGCTGATGCTCGAGTGATGGTTCAACATTTAAAAGAGCTTTACGGTGAGACGTCTAGGACGGCTCGTTATGCGACTTCGTCGCAGCTCTTCCGATCGAGGATGTCTGAGGGTGAGAACGTTGGCGAGCATGTTATGAACATGATCACCATGATCGAGAGGTTGGAGACTCTCAATTTTCGATTTGATCGTGAATTACAAAATGATCTCATCTTGCAGTCTCTGCCTCCGTCCTTCAACGCGTTCATTGTGAACTACCATCTGAACGGCATGACGCTATTGCTTCCTGATCTGATGAATCAGTTAGCAACGGCGCAAGGTCAGATGAAGAGGGCAAAGCAGACTGTACTTGTCGCCACTTCTTCAAAGCCCCAGAAAGGCAAAAAGAAGAAGGGAAACAAGCTCAAGCCAACAGGGAAGGTTTCCAAGAAGAAACTATCTTCTGGAAAATCGAAACAAACTGGTGCAAAGCCAACGGATAGGTGTCTGCATTGCGGTGCGCTGGGCCACTGGAAGCGTGACTGTCCGAAGCTCAAGGGTGAGCAGGCTGCGTCAGGTATGGAACTAAATGTTTTAGAAACAGTTTGTTCTTCATCTGTATACTCTACTTCCTGAATATTGGATTCGGGGGCTAGTACTCACATTTGTGTTTCCACGCAGGGTCTGGGACCAAGTAGAGCGCTTGGGGAGCGTGAGATCGAGGTCAGAGTGGGAAGCGGGGATAGTATCTCGGCAAGCCACGTCGGATCAAGATCTCTTGTATTATCTTCTGGGCATGTGTTGCGTTTGTACGATTGTCTTGTACTCCCGAGGGGATTTAAGAACATCGTCTCCATTCCTGTTTTGAGTAGGAATGGTTATGTATTTATTTTTAATAATAATACATGCCACATTATGTATAGAAATAAAAATGTTGGCAGCGCGACACTATTTAATGGTTTGTACTATTTAAATACCCAGAACGACGTTTCTGTGAATACTATCACAAACAAACGAAAATCGGGAATAAATGCGAGGTACCTGTGGCATCTTCGATTAGGGCATACTGGAGAACGCAAGATTCATGAGTTAGAGAAAAACGGGATTTTAAAACCGTTGGGATCAGATCCCTATCCGACTTGTGAGTCATGCCTCAAAGGTAAAATGACCCGATTACCCTTCACCGGGACTTTTAATAGAGCCACTGAAGTTCTCGGTTTAATTCACACGGACGTTTGCGGGCCATTCAATGTGAAAGCTCGAGGTGACTTCCACTATTTTATTACCTTTACGGATGATCACAGTCGTTACGGACTCGTGTATCTGATGAGGTATAAAGCTGATGCTCTTGAAAGGTTCAAGGAGTATAAGGCGTTGGTGGAAAATCAAACTTCGAAGCTCATTAAAGCCATTCGATCGGATCGAGGTGGCGAGTACATGAGTGTCGAGTTTGACCAGTTCTTAAAAGAGAACGGTATTTTACCACAGATGACTCCGCCCGGCACGCCACAGTTGAATGGCGTGGCCGAACGTAGAAATCGAACTTTATTAGATATGGTTCGTTCTATGTTGAGCTATACAGATTTACCGATGTCATTGTGGGGATACGCGCTTTTGACAGCTGCATATACCATTAACCGGTGTTCCTCGAAGTCTGTTAACGGAATTCCGTATGAGATATGGACTGGTCGTTTACCAAGCTTATCACATATTAGAATTTGGGGTTGCCCCGCCTATGTGAAAAAGCTGAAAACCGATAAATTGGAGTCTAGGTCAGTAAAAGGACGTTTCATAGGTTACCCCGAAGACTCTATGGGGTACCTATTCTATTTTCACGATGATCAAAGGATCGTTGTTGGCCTACATGCACATTTTCTCGAGGAAGAGTTCATTCGAGATTTTGGCATTGGCCGTGAGGTCACTCTCGAGGAGCAGTCGACCGAAACGTCCACACAGGATTCGGATGGTCCGAGCGAACCAGTCATGCGACGATCTGAAAGGGTGCCTCGCCAACCACAACGGTATGGCATGTCACATGTCGAACAAGGTTATGTTGCGACTAGGGGACTTCTAAGAGAAGATCCCGCTACTTTCGATCAAGCTATATCCGATGTTGACTCAGCGAGATGGATTGAGGCTATGCAAGCTGAGATGGACTCAATGTACTCCAACAAAGTCTGGACTCTTGTAGACCTACCGAGTGGTTTTAGACCAATCGGTTGTAAATGGATTTACAAGAGGAAGATTGGATCTGACGGACAAGTTGAGACGTACAAGGCCAGGTTGGTTGCCAAGGGCTATAACCAAAACGAGGGAGTTGACTATGAGGAGACTTTCTCACCTGTAGCCATGATCAAGTCCATCCGGATAATGCTCGCCATAGTTGCGCACTATGATTATGAGATTTGGCAGATGGACGTCAAAACAGCATTCCTTAATGGATTCCTCAAGGAGGAGATCTATATGGAGCAGCCAAAAGGTTTTGAGTCGCATGCAGATGCTCACAAAGTGTGCAAACTGAATCGGTCAATTTACGGACTGAAACAGGCATCTCGGAGCTGGAACCTACGTCTCGATGAAGCAGTTCGGAACTTTGGATTCATAAAAAACGTAGATGAGCCATGTGTCTACAGAAAGAGCAGTGGGAGTATGGTGTCGTTCCTTGTATTGTACGTGGATGATATCCTTTTGATTGGAAACGACATTGGGATGCTCTCATCGGTGAAAGCATGGCTTTCAACCGAATTCTCCATGAAAGACCTGGGAGAAGCGACGTATATACTAGGTATTCGCTTGTTCAGGGATCGAGCGAACCATACGATCGGCTTATCTCAGGCCATTTACTTAGAGAAAATCCTGAAGAAATTCAGAATGGATGACTCTAAGAGAGGGTTCTTACCTATGCGACATGGGATCCATTTATCAAAATTAATGTCACCTCAAAGTGAGGAAGACAGACGACGGATGAGTGGAATACCCTATGCATCTGCAGTGGGTAGTCTGATGTACGCAATGTTATCTACACGCCCGGACATTGCTTACGCTGTGAGCGTAGTTAGTCGGTTTCAGGCAAACCCAGGGGAAGAACATTGGACAGCCGTTAAGAATATCTTTAAATACCTTAGACGGACTAAAGACTTAACGCTGGTTTATGGAGGAGCGGGACTAGAAGTAGTTGGTTATACCGATTCGGATTTCCAGTCGGACGTGGATGACCGAAAATCTACTTCAGGTTTTGTATTCGTGCTCAACGGTGGGGCAGTGTCTTGGAGAAGCTCCAAGCAAAGCACGACTGCCGATTCCACATGTGAGGCAGAATACATAGCAGCCTCAGAGGCAGCTAAAGAAGCTGTTTGGATGAAAAAGTTCTTGGAGGAACTTACTGTGGTACCAGTTGTTGACAGACCGCTTACACTTTGGTGCGATAATAGCGGTGCAGTCGCGCAAGCAAAGGAACCACGATCTCATAGCAAGTCCAAACATATCGAGAGAAAGTATCACGTATTACGTGAGTTCGTTGAAAACGGGATGGTCACCGTGCAGAAATTCGCCACCGCAGAAAACGTGGCGGACCCACTCACGAAGCCCTTGTCCCAAGCAGTTATGGAAAGAATACAAGCAAAGCACGTAGTTAGCGTGGGTAATAGTGTTTATCAACGTTTGCATTTGGAGGTTGTTAGGTGCGATTTGTTGTTGCAGTATGTCGAACTTGGCGTTTATCGCAGTTGCATTATTGACATCGTGCATCCCCATTGGGTCGCCTCTATTGCTGGAACTCCTGAACCGGAAGCTATTTGCGCTATACTCTTCGATCAGATTCCAGCCTTCCGTTGTGCTTAAATTGCATAAGCTTCCATTGCATGCCCCGTCAAGTAGTTGCACGGTAATGTCATTCAACGATTCATGGAACCGCTGTGTCAATTCGCTCTTCGTCATACCATGTTGTGGGAAGCGATTCAGAAGCGTCTTGAAACGTGTCCATATGTCGTATAAATTCTCGCCTTCCTTTTGCTTGAATGCCGTAAGGTCCAGTTTTAGTTTCAGCACCTTCGACGGTGGAAAGAAGTGCGTGATGAAGGTGGCGTGCATCCCGTCCCAAGTGGTGATGGATCGTTCAGGTAGTAGATTATAGCACTCCTTGGTGTTACCTCTTAGGGAGAACGGAAATAAGTAAAGTCGGATCGTTTCAGGGCTTGCTCCTTGTACTCGTATTGTGTCGGTGACGGACAAGAAGTCTCGTATGTGTCGGTAAGCATCTTCCTCAGAGAGTGCATCATATTGAGCTGTCGTCTGAAGCATTTGAAGCCAATGATGTTTCAGCTCAAAGTTGTTCGGGACTTGATGATGGACTATCGCTAAGCCGACCGACTCTACGGCGTTGTTTCTCCACAACTCTCTCATTGGAGGTTCTCTAGCTTCTAGAGGCATCTCATCACGATTTTGAGTCGCCACTTCGACTCGCCTTGGGTTTTCTCGTAGGTTATGTTGGAATGTTTTTTCGATTTTCGGGTCTCCTTCAAAGATTGGTAGCGAAGGATTCCTTCGGATCATGCACGAGCATTCACGTACCTAGACAACACAATATAAACAACAATAGCAATAAAAGATTTAGAAATAAAAACAAATAAAACAAAATATATTGCTAAAAAATAAAAATAAAAATGAATATAAGCGAGTGCTAATAATAAGGAAATAATAATAATAACTACAATAATATTTTTTCTGATAATGATAATAAAACTAAAATAGATAATTTGAAGAAATAATAGTAATAATAATATTAATACTAATAAAGGTGTTAGGATATTTAATAGATTGTGTCAATAGTTTAAGTCTTAGGATTTATTTTGCAATTATCCTTTAGCTTAGGCTTAGGATATAATGTAATTATCTTATATTTAGTGATTGGGCCTTAATATACCTAGGGTTAATGTGGTATATAAGGTTTTACCAACTCACTTTTGAAAGTAATCAAAGATAAAAGGCTTATCCAAATTTTTCACACAATACACACACTCAAAGGTGAGAATACTCCCTTTTCATTCCATTAAAGCCTCTTTGATTCCTTGTTTGGTGCAATCGGGACCAACAACTGGTGTCAGAGCAAACGTGGATCGATCTGCATTGATTTGAGTCCAGTTTCGTTCGATTCCAAGAAAGATCAAAGGTGTTTTTGAATAAAAAATCACTTTCGGGCATTTTGAGCTCGTTTTGGGGTGTTTATGCTTTGTTTTTGTGCTTAAAACCTTCCCCCAGATCAATTCTATGCCTAAGATGTTTTAAAAAAAACTTTTGGATCAGTTTTAACGAGTTTTGAGCAAGATTGAAGCAAAAACTTTTCAGAAAAGGACATCTCGGCCATTCTCTGTTTTCGGTCGATTTGACCTATTTCTTGTTGTTTTTAGCTCACAAATCGGTCGATTATGTGTTTAGGAAAGAATTTCTGAAGTTTAGGATCAAGTTTGAGCGATTTTGGTTGAGATTTGAGCAAGAACGGGACGATTTTCTGGGAAAACGCGTGAAAGCAATGGAACAGTACTAACGTGTTCTTGACCGCGAAATTTTGTGCTTGATCGTTCAAGTCCGCGAATTTTCCATGTCCGCGAAAGTCGATCCCGAGAATTTTTAAACCGCGAAACTTTTACTTATACTACATTTTTTCGCAACTGCCTACTTTCAAGATCCGAGAATTTTAAGCCGCGAAACTTTCACTTATACAGCATTTTTTTTCGCAGCTGTTTACTTTCAAAATCCGAGAAACTTTCACCTGTGAAATTGGCTTACTTTTCATAATCCGAGAAATTCCATATCCAAGAAAGCTTATTCCAAGAATTTTTTTTGGCCGCGAAAATTTTCTCAACATGCGAAACTTTTTTAACTTGCGAAATTTTCTTGCGAAGATTTAAAATTCTCAACTTGCGAAAGTTTTACAACTTGCGAAATTTCTCTTGCGAAGCTTTAAATTCTCAACTTGCGAAATTTTTATAACTTGCGAAAATTCTCTTGCGAAACTTTAAAATTCTCAACTAGCGAAATTTTTATAATTTACGAAGTTTTCTTGCGAAGCTTAAAAAATCTCAACTTGCGAAATCTTTATAACTTGCGAAATTCTTCAACTTGCGAATTTTTCTAACGTGTTAAATTCTTCTAGGGTTAAAATTTTCTCAGGTTAAATCTTCCTCAAACTTATTTAAGATTTGATCCTTACACTTTAGTCCTTTCACCCTAGACCACTTTTGACATTAAATATTTTTCTCGCCTCAAATCTCGCTCTTAAATTTCTAGAACTTCTCCTAATTTCAAGATATATTTTCCCTCCATACATTATCGACCATCACACACGCTCACTTAGTTCTAAGAAATTCTTTAAACAGTTTTCTTCTCAAAACTCTACACGTTAAACTCGTATTTCTCATCTCGTTCGTTACTAACTTTCTAATCTCTACAAGATCAAAACCACGGACGATTCGACTGCACCAACCATGTCTACCACGAATGACATCTCAACAGTGGGCTCCGACACAAGACCTCCGATGCTGCGACAAGGCGACTACAGCATATGGACAAACCGATTCCTCACGTTCATCAGGAACAAAGGCGCACCACTCTCTCAATACCTTCTGGACTCCATCTTCAACGGCCCAGCACAGTTCTGGACAATCATCCCTGCACAGCCAAACGCAAACCCTCCCATGGATGAACGCCGCACTCCAAGAGGTCCCATCAATGAGGATGAAGAGGCTCGCGTACAGGCCGATGAGACTGCCAAAGGATATCTCTTCCAGGCTATGGGAAATGAGGTCTACGCTCACATTGAGTGCTGCACAACTGCTAAGGAAATATGGGATGAGCTCGTGGAAATCATGGCAGGCACAATTGAGAGTGCTCAAGGAAGGAAATCAGCATGTCTCTCGCAGTATGAACACTTCCAGGCCTATGAAGGAGAGGAGCTGCGTGACACATATCTCCGTTACTTGAAGGTCATCAATGAACTCAAGAAAGCCAGGATCTCGAGGGACAAATTCGACATCAACAACCGCTTCCTTGGTAGCCTCAAACCACATTGGGGAAATGCAACTGTTATGATGATTCAGAGTAAGGACCTCTCCAACACCTCCATTCATGCTCTCTACGACAGCCTATCTGCCTATGCTCCATACGTGCAACCTCGGTCTAACAACACTCGAGTCGATCCGCTGGCTCTCCTCTCAAACAAGACTACCGAACGATCTTCCATCTCTAAGGCCAAACAGAACAAAGGGAAGCTACCAGCTGTTATATCTGATGCCTCTTCAGGATCCGAAGCTGATACAGAATCGGATGAAGATGTTCGTGATCTACGCAAACAACTGGCAATGCTCACAAAGATGGTCACAAAGAAGATCGGGAAAAAATCTTCATCCTCCTCCAATCACCAAAGGACCTTTAGCGGCAGCAAAAAGACCACTCCCACAGAAGAATCAAAGCCGATAAAGAAAGGAGGACTCAGCACCTCAAAAGTCTGTGAAGTGCTTTCGATGTGGAAAGACAGGCCACTTTACCAAGGAATGCCACGCCCCACGCGTGAAGGACTCAGGCTACTACGACCGTAAGGCCAGAATGACCCGCAAAATGGAAAGTGGCAAAGTTCTGCTTACTGAAGAAGCTGAATGGGTGAACGATACTTCAGAAGACGAGGAGCCTCAGGATCAAGATTGCTGCGTGGCAAGGCTGGTCGAACATGACGAGGACGAGGAGATGGGTCACACCGGTGAAAACACAGCTAAGACTCCTACCAACGCTGAGTCTGAGGTACGAATCTCGCAACTCGATGATGTGTTTAGTCACCGACCCACCATTAAGAACCCCACCGTAGACGCTAAGGTTTATGATGAACTTAGGCTAAAATTTGAAAACAACTATGCATTACTTAGTTTAAAAATAGAAGAACTTGCTTGTGCAAACGAACGTGTAATGGCCTCCGAAGCGTTAGTCAAACGTCTGCAAAGCAAGAATAAGCAAAATGAGAATAAGGTGAAGGAAACCACATTGGCCATCAGTTCATGCGAAACATCTCGTCTCCTAACTGCATCCCAATATGAACTACTTACCAAGGAAAGAGTTAGGCTGTACCGAAAGGTGAAGGAACTTGAAGAGCAACTTCACCTTAGAAACGAAAACTCACGCATCTTATGCCTATTGAACCAACCAGTGGAAACAGAATTCTACAACGCCCGGGGGGGGGGATTGGACTGTCTAGCAATTGCAATCCAACACCGCTGACAGTTAAAAGATATAACATGTGCAACACTACGTTCCTGCAAACAAGAAATGGTGCTCCCCCGCAGCTTAAGCCATTTGTGAGATCATCCTCCGCTGTCATCTCAGAAGAAACAAGAGAACAGAACATTCATTGGGCAGAAATCGCGTATGACTACACAGAATTGAATAATAGAGATAAGACTAAGATATCCTCACCCTCGGAGGATGTCGAAACCTTACTCCCAAACGAAGAACAGGAAGTTGCGTTCCAAGATGTGCTCTCTCGCACCTACATCCGAAAGAAACTACTACTCATAGCAGAACTAGAACGACAACTAGAAGTAGAAAGGAAGGCCTTTGCAAATGAGCGAGATGAACTACTTAGCAAAATCTACACACTAGAAAATTTCCCAATACGAACTATCCCTCTACATCGAGTCAAGTACCCGATTCTCAAACATGTAAATGTAAGAGGACGGCGAAAATGACTCATGAAGCTGACATATGTTCTAACACTAACTCTAGTATTCTTATGGATACAGGGAATGTGAGTTCGACGTCTCTGGAAGACAGTTCGCATCAAATAAAGGAGAACCCACTCTTCGATGACAAGAAGAAAAAACCATCCTATATTCGTCCTTCCTCTCTATGTACTGAATCCCACTGTCCAAAGTTCGTAGACAATAATGTTGTCAAAACTTATCTTTCTTTTACCAAACTTATGTCTATGTGCTGCTGCAATGATTTTGTTCTCCCACGATTTCATGAATATGAAACACATGAACACGCAACCCTCAGACCTCGCAAGCGAACCTTCTCTACGACGTCACTAAATTCTCCCATCTCGCCTAAACCCAAGGTCAAGCGAAAACGCCTCCCGTCGTCAAACGCAAACTCACCTACTACTCGAAAGCCAAAGGCGACCAAAACAGAAGCACGAAAACAACAACCACATTACTCACGCCAATTCATGTATAAGGCGCCATACATGCAAGCACAAGTTAGGAAAATTTGGGTTAGAAAAACCATAATCCCGCCTCATCAAACAAACGATAAAGGGAAAGCTAAAAGAATCAACACAATCTGATTTAGTAACCACATTTCCCATTAAGCGCATAAAAACTTTACATATATCACAAGAATGTCCCGTCCGAAAACGGGGACCCAACGTTTGTTGATGATTGCAGGTCTGTCATGTGTGGTATCTAGACTCGGGTTGCTCCACACACATGACGGGGAACAAGGAGCTGTTGAGCAACTTCTCCGAGCGCTATCTCGGAAGGGTCTCTTTGGAAACAGTCAAATGGCGCCAATTCTCGGAACTGGTGATCTCGTCCATGACAAACTGACGATCAAGGGCATCTCTTACGTTGAGGGTTTGAGCTACAATCCCTTTAGCATTGGTCGTTTCGGCGACAAAGGATACAAGGTTCTCTTCGAATCTGACATCTGCAGCATTATAGATGCCTCGGGACAACCTCTTCTCTCTGGAACACGCACGTCTCACCTTTACATACTCAATCTTAAGACCTCTCGACCAATATGCCTTCTCTCTCGAGCCGCTCCCAAGTTGAACGATCTATGGCACCGACGTCTTTCTCATCTCAATTTCAAGACCATCAACAAACTACGTCAGAATAAACTCGTCAACGGTCTACCCCAACTGACATATCATAAGGAACACCTCTGCTCTGCCTGTGAATTGGGGAAGATGAAGCGATCGTCTCACATTTCCAAGGAAACACCGTCCTCTAAGCTCATCCTCGAGCTCTTACACATGGATCTATGTGGCCCAATGCCTTCGGCCACACTCGGAGGAAGACGGTATATTCTTGTAATTGTCGACGATTTTTCACGCTACACGTGGACGAAACTCATACGTACAAAGGATGAAGTTCCTGATATAATCATCGAGTTTGTTGTTACGTCCCAAACTCTTCATCAACAAAAGGTTCGGATTATCAGAACAGACAACGGAACTGAGTTTAAGAACAAGAAGCTCAGCGATTTCTATGCCACTCAGGGCATCACCCAACAGTTCTCAGCTGTGAAGACACCGGAACAGAATGGTGTCGTTGAGTGTAAGAATAGAACACTAGTTGAAGCAGCTAGGACTCTCCTCATTCAATCCGGACTTCCTCATTCTCTTTGGGGCGAAGCTATTCAAACGGCTTGTTACACACAAAACCGGGCTTCAATCCACAAGAGATTCAACCGCACCCCATACGAGATGCTGAATAACCGTCGTATCCCCGATATATCTTATCTGAGGGTCTTCGGTTGCCGATGTTTTGTGGCCAATGATCGCCAACATCTTGGAAAGCTTGATCCGAAAGCAATTGAAGACATCTTTGTTGGATATTCGCTGAACTCAAAGGCATACAGAGTCTATCTTAGAGAGAAACGATCAGTAATAGAGAGCACAAATGTCACCTTTGACGAAAGCGAAGGCGACCTCATGGCTTCTGCTCATATCAGACCAGAACCAGGTCTTCTACAGTCATTGACAAAAGGTCAACCTTCAACGGCGGGAACTTCCTCATCTGAGGGCAATTCTGGTGAACTGGATCTCGACCTGCTCTTTGAATACTTCTATCCAGTCCCCAAGTCTCCCGTCGCCACCACTCAAACTACCGCTGCACACAACTCACCTACACCACCAGCTATCGGCGTATATATATATAGAGAGAGAGAGAGAGAGAGAGAGATGTGGTTCCACCTAACTTGGATAATCTCAACCTCAACGAAGACGACATTTTACCCAACCCTGGGAACATTGCTGATCCTGATGATGAACTTTCTCAATCTACTACGATTGAGATCTCTTCTTCGGACACCGGACCCCAATCTAATGAGTCTCAAATCGATACAAATGCGGCCAGCTCCTCACAAACAAATGTACCACTTTGGGCTCGCTCTCACCCTACCGATCAGATTATTGGGGATCCCACATCCGGTGTTTCGACGCATTCAGCCACGATGAATGAAAGTATGTTTGCTTGCTATCTCAGTCAAGTCGAACCATCACGAGTAGCTGAAGCTCTCAACGATCCTGATTGGCTGATTGCAATGCAGGAGGAAATAAATCAGTTTGAACGTCTACAAGTTTGGGAACTCGTACCACGACTTCACAACAGATCCATTATCGGCACGAAGTGGATCTTCAAGAACAAAAAGGACAAAAACGGTGTTGTCATCCGCAATAAAGCAAGACTTGTGGCTAAAGGGTACAACCAAGAAGAAGGAATCGACTACGATGAAACTTTTGCCCCTGTTGCCAGGATCGAAGCTATAAGAATTTTTCTTGCCTTTGCTGCTCACAAGAACTTTAAAATCTACCAAATGGATGTGAAGACTGCATTTCTGAATGGATTTCTCAAAGAAGAAGTGTACGTTGATCAACCTGAAGGGTTCTTGAGCGAAGAGTTTCCTCATCACGTATATACAAGGCCCTCTACGGACTAAAACAGGCTCCCCGAGCTTGGTATGACGTCCTTTCAGACTTCCTTGGACAGTCTGGTTTCAAGAAAGGATCTTTGGATACAACTCTCTTCACAAAGCGGAGTGGGCCGGACATCATGATTGTACAGATTTATGTCGATGACATCATTTTTGGATCGACTGAACCACAACTGTGTGAAGAGTTCGCAGAATTGATGAAGGAAAAATTCGAAATGAGTATGATGGGCGAGCTGAACTTCTTTCTTGGTCTTCAAGTAAAGCAACTCCCCGACGGAATCTTCATCAATCAGTCCAAATACATCCATGACATCCTCGAGAAATATGGAATGAAGGATGCAAAGATTGCTGCTACACCTATGTCACCCTCTGGTCGACCCGACGCGGACCCATCTGGTGCTCCCGTTGATCAAACCGTCTATCGAGGGATAATAGGCTCTCTTCTGTACCTCACTGCTAGTCGTCCGGATATCGTTCTCTCAACGGGAATCTGTGCTCGTTTTCAGGCAACACCGAAGGAATCCCATCTCACTGCTGTCAAAAGGATTCTCCGCTATCTCAAAGGAACACCCAATCTGGGTTTGTGGTACCCCACTCGATCGGACTTCAAACTGGTTGGATTCTCTGACTCGGATTATGCAGGATGCAAGATGGACCGAACAAACACCTCTGGAGCTGCACACTTCTTGGGCGGTAAACTCGTAAGTTGGTCGTCTCGAAAACAAAACTGTGTCTCAACTTCGTCGACGGAGGCAGAATATGTCGCCGCCGCTAGTTGCTGTTCACAGCTTTTGTGGATGAGAACCCAACTACGAGATTTTAATATTCATGTTGATAAAATTCCCATTTATTGTGACTCAAAAAGTGCTATTGCAATGACGAGTAATCCGGTACATCACTCGAGAACGAAACACATAGATATTCGTCACCACTTCATCAAAGAACATGTCGAACAAGGGACAATTGAATTGCACTACGTCACAACCGAAGATCAACTGGCCGACATTGTCACAAAACCGTTGGATGTCAAACGATTCCAACACCTAGTGACTGTGTTGGGCATGTTGAATATTCAGTTGTGATCAATCGTCCCTACATGAACTTTGATTAAGTGTACATATTTCCTTTCCACTTCACTCCATTCTCTATGTGTCTTCTGAATTATGTCTTTTGAGGTGGAGTTTTCGATTAAGGGGGAGCGTCTGATTTTTCTATTATTTTTAAAGTAAAGTTTTCGATTAAGGGGGAGCTTCTGATTTTTCCATTACTTAAAAAGGAGAGATTTAGATTAAGGGGGAGTTTCTGATTATGCCTATAGAAAAATAAAATTTTGTGTTGAAATTCTAAAGTTTGGTCAAATTCAGTCAAAATTGGACTGATTAAAATGTTTTGGGTTGAATTTTAAAATTTCTGGTCAAAAAGGGTCAAAATTGGACCAATTGAGCTTCAATTGGACCCAATTTTGACCAAGCCCGCGAAAATCATATCTGGACCCAGCTTTGACCAAGCCCATGAATTTCGGCCCATTTACACAAAATTTCGCATGAACAGTGACTAAAACCCCTAAAACCCCAAAACCCTTAACGTTATTCAATATCCTAAAATTCCCGAGAAAATTCAAAACTTTCGCAACCCCTCTCTCAAAAATTTCGCAACTCCCCGCATCGCGTCGTCGTCAAAATCTGCTTTCAAAATCCGTTTCTTGCTACCTCCATTGTCGCAAATCAGCTTCTCGGTATGAATACACCTCAGATAAATCAATTTCCAGTCACTTTAAGCTGTTTTGCCCCGTTTCGATTAAATCTGTTAGTTTAGAATAAATTTTTCGCGGCCTCTGAATCGAACTCATGATATGTTATTAATGTTTAATATCCCCAAATATGCATTGCCCATTCAATTACGAGTCGATTAACCCCAGATTATAGCATTTTGGTTGAGATTTGAGTAGGCCTAAGGCTAAAATCATTGCGTCGTTTCGCATGCTTTCGCACTGTGTTCTTCACCGCGAAAATTCTCAAGAAAAAAATTGCTTTAAAACGTTAATTTTCGCTGCTACAGTGAGGACAGTTCCGCGAAAATTTTTTCCGAGAAATTTCTTACGTTGAAAGTTTCGCTACTACAGTGAGTGAGGTTCCGCGAAATTTTATCCGAGAAATTTCCAGCGCTAAAATTTTCGCTGCTACAGTGACTAAGGAAATGCGAAACTTTCATTCGAGAATTTACATGAGTTAAAGTTTTTTTTCGCTGCTACAGTATGTGAAGTCCCGCGAAAGTTTATTTGAGAAATTTTTTTTTATTATTTACGACAAAACTTTCTCTGCTACAGTGAGTGTCACCCCGCGAAAATCTCATAACACATCACTTCATACTACATACTTTCGCATCTTCACTCTTTCGCAACCACAGTGAAACACGAAACTTTTCTCAATGCATAAAGCTTTTTCCTTCCGCGAAACTTTCATATAACTTGCGAAAATTTACCTTACATGCGAAAATTCACTCTGAATGCGAAAACACTTCAACTTGCGAAAATTTTCATTATATGCGAAAATTTTGGACAACTTGCGAGACTTCTTCACTTGCGAAAATCTTCCATACTTGCGAAATTTTTACTCAGTTTGCGAAAATTTTCTCACGACATGACAATGTGCTATCACTTGCGAAATTTTCCTAACACATGCGAAAATTATCTCTATCTGCGAAATTCCTTGATATATGCGAAAATGTGTCTCGACTTGTCTATGTATGATAACTTCCGAATTTTCTCATTACATGCGAAAATTTGGACAACTTGCGCGATTTCTTAACTTGGGAAAATTTTCCATACTCGCGAAATTTTACTCACTGTGCGAAAATTTCTCATGACATGTCTATGTGCAATCACTTGCGAAAATTTCCTAATGCATGCGAAAATTTTCCTATCTGCGAAATTTACACAATATGCGAAAATTTTCCACTACTTACATGCGAAAATTGTCTTCAATTCAAAATTACTAAGTGCTAAATCCTTTTTGCATGCGAAAATTTTTTTGAAACAACAGGCGAGACTTCCTAACTTGCGAAAATTTTCCATGTCTATTGTTTAGCAAATTCTCTCATCTCACATTAATTCCTACTACTCATATTACAATTACTGTCAATCGCAGATATGACTGAAAAAGATCAAAGCACAATTGAAGCGCTTGAGGCGGCTGCAATCCAAAGGGACATTGCTCGCATCGAACTCGACACGCGTCTCTATGTCCCACCACCCGAGCAGATCTTCCCACTAAGTCAATGGGCGGCCCTGATTCCCAACAACTACAAGGTGGACCTGCACAGCTTTCGGTGCGATGCCCCCGTAATTGTCGAAATCCTCAAAGGGCACCCACTTCGCCATGCCCTCACATATGGCGAGCCAGAAGCACAGGTGTATCTTCAACAATTCTGGCATACACTGCAACTAGGTGGACCACTCCATCTTGCCAAAACCTTATCCGCCCAAATTGATCAAGAAACCGTGGTCCTCACTCGCAAACTACTACAAGAAGTGCTTCAACTCCCAATCTACTCACCATACGACCCACTACCAACCCATGAACAACTCATCGAGGACATAGACCGGCTGGGCTATCAACCAGAAACCAAGAAGAAGAAGGGCCCACTTGTCCTCAGTGAAGTCACCACCCGCAACCTACCTCAACCCTGGCGCACTGTACTTGCTGGTGAACAAATGCATGTTAGGGAAGCATGCTGGTCAGGACCGAGGAAACTCTCAAATCCTCACCATCCTCACCGGCATCGCTCACAACCGCAAGTACAACTACGCCGCACTGGATGGATCTTGTCTCAATGATCCAACGTCGCGACCGGGAAGTTGCCAAGGGAGTCACAAACCGCTCCGTCCCTTACATGCGGTGGCTCCCAGCTCTCATCAGACATTTCCGGTTGCACTCCACCAACATTCGCATCCGACCGGCAGCGGAACACTTCCTCATCCCCACGGTCGAGAAGTTCGCGAAGAAAAACACCCCGGCGAAGGACCGACACGCCATGATAATTCCGGACGAAGTTCTCGCCTACGCAGACCAGACAAATCCACACGTCCAGGAATATCGCGCCTCAACCGCCTCATTCCGAGAAAGCCCCAGACCCCTATCTACTGTCCCTACGGCGCAGATCAACCCCACTGCTCCCAACCCCGGGACTAGCCAAACCCCCACCACCACCTCCAAAAAGTCATCGAGTCACGCCGCATCCTCTTCCACCCGCGCTCCGAAAAAACGGTCGCGAGAGGATGACGTAAGCCACCCCACGGAGCGTCGATCGAAACAAAAGCACGATCGACCTCCTCAGCCACAGATAAGCCGAGCCGAACCAATAGGAACAGGAGGTGATGTGTTCACCTCCCGAGTAGAAGTCGTGGCATCTGGCTCAACCACGCAAACGACCCCACCAACCCACTTATCTTCCTCTCTACAGGAAGATATTTCATTCCACGAGGAGCCACGTATACCATCGACATCCCATTTGGAGATAGTCGATGTTGAAACAAGCAGTCCTTCGCCTCAGACTGCATCCTCTTCATGCACATCGAGTATAGTGCCCTCACTCCCCATAGTTTCATCCATTTCTAGGACACATACACCTTTTACTGCACCACAGAGTCTTCGTGACTCTGTCAGAACGCTCGGTGATGTCTTTGTCACTGAGAGCAGAAGACCTAGCACGGCCAACATCACAACAACCGTGAGCCTAGGCCATCATTCGATTGAGTCCGTCTCATCGATGATGCCAACGGGAAGTCTAAGTGACCCCGTCTTTTCCAGTCCTGTGCAAACGGGCGGCCGATCGGCAATCTTCTCCGATTCGGTGTCAGTTGGCATTCTCCGTGAATCCAACTTGTTAACCTTACCCACTTTCGTCACCGAGACCGCGCTAGAGACCCGTCTTCAAGAGTTTGCAAAGACTCTTGAGGCGTCGATTCTCGATAAAGTTTACGCGCGTCTCGATGCGTCCACCGTCGACAAAGGGAAAGGTGTGGCCCCGGAGACGCCACCACCGACTCAGAATGTGGATGCTGAAGCCATTCTCTCTGCCATTTCCGCGAAGGAGCTATTCTACCTCCTACGAGCAAGATTCGAGTCGATGACGGAACTCGACGAGGAGGAACAGCAGATGAAGAGAATGATGACTCAACCCATGACTTGCCGTGCTCAAGGCGAGTCCAGCGGGATCAGGCGCGACGATCAAGACGATGATCAAGATCGCCGCGAGGGGGAGAATAGGCAGCTAGGCCAACAATCCCAAGGACTCATGCACTCGACGCCGCCCTCCTCCTCCGGGCCTAAAACAACGCCCGTAACAGAAACCTCACACCCCACTAGCCAAAAAACCCACCTTATCTACCCTGAGTCACTAGCCAAATCACCCTCACCACCACCCACTACTGTCTCCAAAACTCTAATCGTCACATCGACGTTAGAGACCACCCCCACACCGTCTTCACCCACAGTTTCCGAACCTCTAACTATCACATCGATGTTAGAGGCCACCACCACACCTACACCACCCGACACCCACATCATCCTTGCCAAAACCATCACCACAACTGAACCACCAGAGTCTCCACCACAACCATCCCCACAATCCACAAACTCTTCTGACGCAACACCCTCGCCACCACACAGCGACACTCCTCTCAACACCGATTCCAACATAGCTCCCGAGGACGTCTACTGCGCACAGAACGAGATCGAAGCCTACATCTTCAATGATGAATGGCTGTACACACCCGCCGATGCAGTAGCAGCCAGGAAGCTGGTGGAAAACGCTCGACGTCTGCTAATGGAAGCCTCACTAACGCTGATCAACACTGCAGACAACGAGGACGGAGAGGAGTACGACGCTGAACCTGCCGAGCTCGAGAACATCCTATAATTCCAAACGCAGCAAACTGAGGCCCCTGCTGCTCAAACGGATGTACCCACGGTGGATATACCGGAAGCACCGTGGGAAAACAAAAAGATCACCGCGCCGTTTCAAGAAGAGATCAGGAAGAGGATTTGGCGACGCAAGGAGCAGATCATCACAACCTTCGACGAATATGAGCTGATGAACATCCAAAATTGGAGCGAGAGAAAGAAGCAGCTCTATCGATGGAGCCTTCTCTGCCACAAATGCACAAAAAGGACGCTATCCGATGAGGAAAACATCGCTTAGGAAATGAATCGGGCTCCCATCTGCAAAGTTACTGACCTCCGCCAAGAGTCCAAAGGACCTGTCCATTACCCAGTATTCACAGTAATGAGGCAGGATGAGAGCTACTGTGAAGTCAGTGAGGCGGACCTCAAGTTTCTGCGCCTGGGCGACCTGTACAGCATGCTGGAATCCATGAAGCAGTTCAGACTCTTCCTCAGAAGCTCTGGACATCTCGTACGTGCTGAACCGGTCACCATGGGATATGTGGCACTCAAACGCCACATGCTCCGACAGGTCAGATTCTTCGCCGCCCACAATCTGCAGATGGCGGTGGAGCACAACCTGAAGAAGGTGAATCTGACTCGCCCATCTTTCAAGAACGCGGACAACTACCGAGAAGGCGATGTGATCGATGGAGACGATCCGGCGGTCGCCTACTCGAACTATAAGGGAAAGATGAGGATGTTGCGCTGCTCCGAAGTGGCAAAGTTCTCGGATGGAACGCTCACCATCATCCAAGACAAACTCATGAAGATTTGCCGCATACTTTCAGAAGAAGATCTTCTCTGCCGATCCAAGTTCGCGAAGCTCATTGACGCTATAGCTAATCGAATGGTACTTCAAAGGAATCTCCGCGCCTTCGAGTTCAAGCTAGGGCTTCGGGAAACACTCACACGCTAATCCACCACCGCTACGCTCAAGATCCAAGACTCCCAACAATTGACACAAAGGGGGAGATTGTTAGGATATTTAATAGATTGTGTCAATAGTTTAAGTCTTAGGATTTATTTTGTAATTATCCTTTAGCTTAGGCTTAGGACTATAATGTAATTATCTTATATTTAGTGATTGGGCCTTAATATACCTAGGGTTAATGTGGTATATAAGGTTTTACCAACTCACTTTTGAAAGTAATCAAAGATAAAAGGCTTATCCAAATTTTTCACACAATACACACACTCAAAGGTGAGAATACTCCCTTTTCATTCCATTAAAGCCTCTTTGATTCCTTGTTTGGTGCAATCGGGACCAACAAAAGGTACCTAGACCAAAAGAAATCCGATTAAGCAAAAAAAAATATATTTAATAAAAAAAATAACAGCAAATAAAACTAATTAAAATAACGAGGAAAAAAATAATAAGCGTAGAAATAATAATAATAATAATAATAATAGAGCTAGAATAATAAACTAAAGTTCTCCAAATATCAATAGTTTCCCGGCAACGGGCGGATCGAGTAATAAATAAAACGAATATCAACGAGCTATCCTATGCTCAACAGGCAAGTGCACCTATTGAAAATAGTATAGACGTAGCAAGTATTCGAGTATCGAATCCCAAGGGAACTATAATTCAAAAAATTCACGTTTAAATATTCTAGTAGATAATTTGATAGTTATTGTTTTGGAAAATAGAAAACACGGTAAAGACTTAAATAAAATCTAATAATAATAATAACGCGACGACTTTTCAAGAAAACGTATTTGACACTTCAAATCCCCCTAGCACAATCGAACGATAGACATGTTATATACTTTAGCTACTTATTATACCGTGAGGATTCCTAGAGCATGCGTACGAATTTATATGACTTACTGCGCCTTATTACATAAAAGTCGTAAACAACTAATCAACGAATTAAGTAGCTGGGCAAGCTTCCTTAACTACTTAACCAATGATCGCGTTAAAACACTATGAATCCTGCTATTAGATTTGACTCTCATCCGGCGGGATAGCTCAACCTATCTCTAGTGATGAATTTATTCCACTCATTTACGAGTGTCTAATCGTTAGCCCCTCTTTCTAGCGTAGCTTACGATTTCCCAAAAATTGTATTGATCACATAGACATAATCAAAACAATAATATAAATCATAATCGAGTCATAACAATAACCAAAAACAACAGTACTTAAAACATGCATACGATGTCGCTAGGGTTCATCTAGTATCAAACACAAGGGATTTAGCTACTCATGGGATGAATTAAACGCAGCGAAGAATGAATATAACACAGAGAAAACATCGTATCTTCCCTGAATTTGGTTGATTAGATCTTATTCTTTGTTGAGGGATTTGCTCAAACACGTGGTGTACGCCTTCAGCTCCTAGTTGCAACAGCCCCTATTTTTTTGTCCTAGCTGCCGTGCATGTGCTGTATGATGAGAAGCAGCTGCGACCTTGGTCTTGGAGATGAGCGTGCGATCACCTTGCTGTCCCTAACCGTGAGCAGCCCCGAGAACAACGTCCACGATTTCTCCTAAGCTGTATAAGATCTTATTAATGGCCTTGAAGGTTTTCGATCCTTCAGAGGGGCTTCTTGCCAGCGGCAGTGCTTGAGGTGTGAGGTGAGGAACAAGGTTACGAAGGTTCAGTGTAAGATTTTGAGGCCGAATCTCCCCCTCCCTCCTTTCTCTCATCGCTGCCCTACATTTTATAGAGGAACATCTTCATCTCAAGCGTGTATGATGTCTCAAAAAGTTTAGCTCTCAACTCTGAAAACATGGAGCCGTAGCCAACGTATGTAAAGTGATGCCACGATCAATTTGTCGAAGTAGCCAACGTATGTAATCCCACCACTTATTGCAATAATTGTCTTCAATTATAGGTTTTGGATGGGCTGATGGTTGGGCTTATGTTTGGGTTGAGATTGAACTAGAAGGCCCAGTTTTAGTGCTTGATTCGATTTTCAGTTGTCACAGACTTGGTTCCAATTTCAGCTCGAGTCACTACAATGTCTTCCTAAAATAAAATAAAATCATAAACATGCGTAACTACTTGAGTAATAATGTAAAATGACTCAAATACGCTCAAGTTCAAAGTAATTATAATAGAGATAAACGTACAGAGAATACGTTTATCAGCTTCAAACTAAGTTAAAGAAGTAAATTTATTATTATTTATTATTTTTTTATCATTTTTACTATAATTTATTTTGGATTTAATAATTCGGTTATATAATTGTAATGTGTGTTTAGGTAGAAGAAAAAGATAATTAATGAGGACTTTGACGGACTAAACGTTGACCATATGCTCTCGCGTGTTCCCAAAACTAAAAACTAAATTGACCGAGGTTTAAGATGGCAATAAGATTATGACTAAACGTGTGTCCTCCCAAGTTTGAGGTATTTACATATGGTTTTTTTTCCTTCCATATAAGAGTTTTTATCACTTTATGCGTTTTTAGTAGTAGATAACAGTTGAGGTCTATGGAGGGGATGCGACATAAAGTTCAAATTTTCTGAACAGGATCGGATTTGGGCTTGTCATCCAGGCCCGTTAGACAGGGCCCAAAATTTTGGAAACCATTTTGGATTTTAAAATTACGGTAAAACCTCCATAAAATAATTCTTTATAAATTAATAAACTCTCTAAAATAATAAGACCTTATGGTCCCAACTTGGGCCTTTTTAAAAAATCATCAAATTCGATATATAATAAGATAATAATTTTTTCAAAAAATTTCTTAACAAATATTAGATCCCATAAAAATATAAATAAAATTCTTAATATTACAACTGTAAATTAGCATAATCTAGTTGAATATATTAAACTTTTTATTAAAATTTTAATCTAGTTAAATTTTTAGCCTAATCTTTTTACTTATTGCCAAGAGTTTCTAAGAAACATATAAGTTAGCTGAAGTTAAAATTTTCTATTTGAATTAATAATATTAAGTTTTTGATAAATTAATATCTTTCTAAATTAATAAAATTTACCGATTTCGATGTTATTAATTTATAGATGTTCTACCGTATTAGTTTATGGCTCATATCCCATCATTCATAAATGTGGGCCTTAAGAAACTATAATAAATATTAAATTTTATTTATCTATATCAATACTGAGGCTCCCTACAGTGTAAGAAATAGAAAAAAAAAAAGCCTTGCTTCTGACTAACAATGACTTTGAGATTGAATCGGTTTACATGATCATGTCCTAGATGTCTTCCTCATTGATGGAGTTTCCACCGCCCGAGTTGGGCTATAATCGAGCCAAACTCGACTTGTTTTCTAGGCTTGACGCTTGAGCTCTGATTTTTTGTTAAAAAATTTAAAAACACAAATAGAAAAAGCAAGCCACTCGAACTAGATGTTCGTGAGCTCGCAGAACTTTAGTCAAAACGCTCGCCGAACTTTAGTCGAACCACCTCGTTGAGCTCGTATCCTACGCCCTATTCGTATCCTACGCCCCTATGTTCAAAAGGGTATGGTTACCGATTCATCACAAAATTATTTTATTATTTTAATACAAACATTTTCTTATTGTCCATGGCATTCTTATTTGGTAACTAGAGATGGTATGTGCCTCAAAATTGCAATGAACTCTTACAATACACTTGCGCATTCCGGGTATAAAACTGATGAATAAATAAATTATTCTACGAATAATATACTACTATATATATATATATGTGTGTGCCTATGAAGAAACAAGAGAATTTTGAGGCGATCGATCACCTCACTCACCTCCTCGTTGTTAAATCTCTCTCATATATAGTAGTTACGGACTTGAACGCCCTTGAAATGCCTCCCAAAATCTAATGATCTGCTGCTTTTACTTCGACTAGCAGGACTCGAAACATTCAATGCATCATCACTAGTCTTCCTTCTTAAAAATTCTCCTCCATTATCTCCGTATTCCGACAACGTATTAACGCCTTCGCTGTCATCTGGTATATCCAACATTGCCAGATCATCGTACTCCTCGTCCGATTTCGTTGATCCTTCGTCCACCGATCCTTCGAGCTAATAATATGTATGCATAAAGAAAACCCACCCATAATATTTTTTAAATTAATAACATAGAAACGCTTATCAACTGTTTTGATCCCGACACGACGAAAAAGATAAAGAAGTTCACTTACGTCTTCTTGTAGCTGTTTCTCCCCGTCGCTAGGATCTTCATCACTGTCGTCTCCCTCATTCAACTCATCCACCTCTTCGTCGCTTTCATGCACAGATGCCTCACTCTTCAGCTGAGGCCCAAAATATAATTGAATCCATCCAGCATCAATAGATATATATATATATATATATATATATATATATATACACACACACTTAGTTACACCATTAAACTAATAATAATCCTCACGGCTGCTCAGTCTAGTGCCTAATTAAATGTTAATAATGCTTGGTCCACTACTTGCTGCAACATACATTTTCATTTCAGGAAATTATAACCACATGTTGACGTAAGGGTATCAAAAGAATGGTATACATGAAATCAGACTTAACACCCACATAAATAGGTTTATACTAACCTACCCAATAGCAAGGTTGTAAAAACGCTAGCTAACCTAGGCGTCCGAGGGGGCCTAGCGCCTAGGCAATCTAGGCGGGGCCTAGGCGGTTTCCAGGCGGAAATTAAACGGTGTATATATTTTATTATTATTTGTACTCATACATATTAAATATGTACATATTCTATGAAAGTCATCAAATCTATCTGAACATTTTAAATAATGATATGTCAATCACAACAATGTAAAATAACTTAAGTACAAATATTAATGATATCGAAAGAAATTATCCTATTTTTTAGTTTATATATTTCTATAATTTTTAGCACATGCAACAAACTAGAGTTGGATTTCTTAATATAATTGTCTTTGTTATTTAATTAATGTGGGGATCGATCTTTTTTGTCCAAAAGAGATATCGATAAAGTAATTTAATACTAATCTGTAATGCATATGTTGTGTTGTGCACTTGTCCCACACCCGTTGTTACGTCTTACAAAAGGAAGGTCACATTTTTCCTATATACAGGCTGTAGGCATAGCTACTTTCCCTTGTAACAACAGCCCATCCCTTTCTAATTTGGCTTGCTATGGGCTTTAGCAAGTTAAATTGCTGGTCTATTATTGGGCTGTTCTAAAATATTAGGCCGATTAGCCCGATTAGTTTGCCGATTTATTATTTCGCGATTCATTGGCCGTATAAGCTATTATCGGCACGGCAGGTCCCGACTAGCACCTAGACCGAATTTTGCAACACTGCCTATCAACGCCCAACTCCGCTAGATGATTCACACGTCATAGCAAATTTGAATTTGTAACAACGACGTGTCAACCATCACACGAATATGTCCCACAACCCAATTGGAGGGCAGGAAAAGAAAAGCCCGCAAATAAAAAATTTTACCTCCTTAGTAGTTCCTGGGGGGGAACTGGCGCAGGACGAGAAGTACCTACTCCCATTATCGGTGAGCTCACCCCTCGGCTCGTCGATGCTGCTCGCCCTGCTCGTGCCCTCAAGATCGCTGGGCCAAGCGCTGATCCCAAAGTGTCCAAACTGAAGGTTGATGGGCTCGGCCTTACCTATCTGCAAAGGCCCGTACATGGGCGTCATAGTCACAAACTTTCCATTGCCATCGTTCGCCATGTCGACGGGCCAAGCCTTGGCCACCGACCCGTCGTTGTTCAGAAGGGCCATTAGGTGACGGTTCGACCCGTTCCTCTGAATGAGCTGATGACACATCCCTTTCGAGCTCGCCGAGTGGGCAGCGCATTGGTTGCGATACTCTTCGTCAACGATGGAGACGGTGCTCGTGATTGGGTCGTAGAGCCTCTGCTTTCCCAACACGCGCCTGCGAAGGCAGCTAAAGATCGTGGCGTGGATCACGGCTACGCTCTTGTCCACGTTGGTGTTGTTGATTTTGGGGACCAAGTGCTTGTCTGCCCTGTTGATGAGGTACTCTTGGATTGTTCGTATGTTTCGAATGTACTTGACGTACTTGTTCTTTGCTGGGTCCAAAGTCATGTACTTCGCGCGGACTGCGAATCTTTCCAAGTGTTTCTCTTCGTTGGAGATGTGGATTAGGAAGGGTATGATCGAAGGGTGTTTCTTCATGAGCCCCACCTGTCGGTTAAAATACTAGTTAAAATTTAACCGAAAGAAACTCCCCTTTAGAGAATCGTAATGATTTGGGGACTTCAATTCAAATGCAAATGTACTTCAGATATAATTAACATTTCAAACTCAAAATACGTTAATAAATGTTCAGTTTCCGATATGACGTAGATGTGGCAAATCGGGTGGCAATAACCATTTAGATTTGCCGTCTCTGCTCATATCTAGATTTTGAAATCCTAATATTTGCCAGATAATAGGCTTTTCAAAAATAAATTCTTGAAACGCCATAAATTTTATAATTTCAGATTCATGTGGTTGGATCCACATAGGTGAATCCATATGCATATTTCATTCATGTTTCTTTTGCAAGAACCAAAAGAAAATTTATACAGAATAATTCAACAAGAAAATTTACCATGAAATTGAGGCTCAAGTGAACGCCTTCGACGACTACAGATTCATTACGCTCCTCCCAAGAAGTTATCAATCGATCGAGGCTCTCCATCACCATCTCACTCTGAGCTTTATATCCTTCTACAGCGATCTGCTTTTGACTGATTAGCTCGGCATTACCCTCAGGTTTTGAGCTAACGAGTTCATTGGCGTTCTTCAGTGAGACTTTCTTCACTTGTCTTTTGGACTTGGCTTCTGCAACAGCATTTAAGTCCAAGTGCTCGCCCGCATGATAAGTCGAAGCCCAAAGAAGTGGATTTTGTTTTTCATCCACAAAGCTTCTCATCATATGACGGATCGAGTCAGTGGATACTATAGTCGTAATGCCTAACCTACTACCCTGCATTGCGTTGAGAACCGACAACTCGAAGATATTAAAAATTTATAAACCAGCGAAAGTTGTTTAAACAAACTCCATTTCAATAACCACATTATTGAAGACCATAGAGATACATTTTATGTCTAATTTCATGACAATCTATGCCCTACGTCAGCTCTCATGCACTGAGGGACTAAAAACCCAAAAAACAAAAAATGGGCGAGAGAAACAAGCGGATGAATCATTACAAAGATTTGATGAAGACGCTGCTGAAACAGAAACGTACCAACAAGGCAGACAGAGTAGATTTTCCGCAGCCACTCGTCCCACACAGTAGCACTGTCACGGACTCTTTCCTTTCTCGAACTCTGAAAATACAAAGTAGGATATGATGAAAGATGATATCTAAGAAGAGTGTGACTGCGAAATTAATTCTCACTCCATGCATAAAACTTAAAGATCAAACATAAGCAACAATCAACCACTGCAATTGATGCTTGTTTTGGTTGAGTACCGATATGTGCGGAGGGCTAACATGAACATGTCACAGAAGGAACCTATCCCACATTATCGAATTGCCAGTCTAAAATCTTCGAGATTAATGTAATTATAACATCACTTGATACTTCTACCAAATACGATGGCAGAATAGTTTGATCAAGTATCAAGCCAGCAAGAAAAGTCGAGAACTCGAATCCTCACGGTAATCCTTTTTGGAAGAGAAGATCGTCCGCTAGTATTTATTACTTGCCAAAAAAAATGTCATCCCAGCTATACCTGAGAGTGCCTCCCGATGTCTAAGTCAAATGTAACATGATAGAGTTTCTTTAGGTAGTCATTTAACAAAGAAAAGCAGCTTCAAAACGGGCGATTTTCACAAGCCCGTGATAGTATAAGCTGCCCAAATTAGGTATTACCGACCCAGTGAGTCTTGAAAATGCAAACATAGTTGAACTATTTACATTTGAAGGATGTCTCAAACAACCAATGAAGATGGCCATTGATTGTCCAAGTTCATGTACCATAGAAAGAATCATCTCACCAGCGGACAAACAATAAGCAAGAGCATGGAAATGAAAACTACACCTGCATGCTAAGTCCAAATCGGCCCTCTGATTGGGGCCCACGTACTTGTATTCGGAGAGAGCTTTGCAAACAACATCTCGGAAATATTGTCTTCTAACAACAACCGACGTGCGTCTTTTGTACAGTTCGAACGGTTTGCTGTTCTCCTCTCCTTCGAATGTAGTAGAATCGGCGGCTTTAAAGTGATGCTCAGCTTCGGCGAGGTTGTGTACTTTAGCTGTGCTCTGAGGAACAGCTTCACACACACTTCCCCGTTTCAGCATTTCATATACTCTCTGGCTAATCTGATTATGTTTGAAGACATGAAATCGGAAATTTTGCAAACAAGGTCTAGCGAATGGCACGAGAAAAGTATTATCAACTGCAGTTTATAGATTGTGTTCGGATCCAAATCCATCACTGTTCCTATACTATAGCAGTAATTCATAAACATATAGAGCAAAATTCCAATCTGAAAAATCGTTGGAATTAGTTTCTTGGAAGGAAACAAATTGGTAAGCCACACAGAAAGTTTCCAAAAATTACTATTTGATGATGAACTTCAACTTTCAATCATGAAAGTTAATGCATGTCTAAATTAAATTAACACACCTGCATGCACGCATTACAAACTGGCAAATTCGAATTCAAAATTAGAAAAGGGGAAAGTTAACACGAACCTTAAAGGCGTGACGGGGCTTGCAACCCATGAGTTGCAGGGTGCTCTGCAACAACGAACGCGTATACCTAAACGACGACGTTCCATCACTCTTCTCATCATTCTCGTCGTCGTCCTCCACCACCACAACGTACAAAAGCTTCGACATTCCCTCGGACGCCGCCGACATCTCAAAATTGCCTACCTAATCGCAAAATCAATCATAATTCCGAGAAATAAGAAAAATGGATGGATACAATTGTGGATGGCGAAAGATGTAGCATACGGTTAGGGATCTATTGCTGAGAGAATTGTGCTATAAATGCAGAGTGGTTCGTCGTTAATAGAGAGGAAAATATAGGTGTTTGATTCCATAAGAGTGAAAGATACACACACACACACAAAAGATTCAGTGTGTTTTCCGCATAGTGCCACCTGCGCTGTTTACATGCATCGCAGCTTACGTGTCTTCTTGTAAATTAATTAAACTTAGAAAGCTGAATCAGTATTTACTCATTTTTCACTGCAATTTGCTAGGTATGTTGTTACTTTAAATGTTCTTAGATTTGATAATTAACTTTCTTGCAATATTAACGGAATTACTATTCACCGCCCCTTTTTACTTCTTACCGCTTCCTAAAGGGCTTGAAAAAGACTTTTTTGCCCTTATGATATTTAAATTAATTTAAAAAGAAAAAACTAACTAAATATATAATTATGGTACGAAATACTGAAAACTACACACACAAATAAATTCGAACGATCGATCGATACGGAAAAATAATTCGATTTAACATTTTAGGACAGATCGATCGATCGATATTTTCGGTCCTGCAGTGCGTGGGCCGAACGAAATTTTCGGCCGGGCTGTGTGCTGGCCGATCGACATGTGCGGCCCGCACAGGCCCGGCCGAAAACTTCGTTCGGCCCGCACAGGCCGGGCCGAAATTTCAGTTCGGCCCGCACTTCGGCCCGTGCGCCCGGTCGAAAATTTCTATCCATCGTATTTTATTTTAATACCGAGAGGAATAAAAGTTAATTTCGGAGCAAAACGGGGGTTGGTCAGGCCCACTATTCTCGGCCCGACATTCGTGTGCGCGGGTCGCGCGCTCGCACACAAGTCGGTCTGATTTGCACCCCCCTGCGCGCGACTTACATGTGGCATAATATTAGCTATTTAATTTAAACTAATAAAATTCACATCTATATATAAGGTGGGTGAAACATGTTGTTTTTACAATGTGGGACAACAACTCTTCACTTTAAATTCCCTCCAATTAATTCACCTTCACAAGCCCAAAATAAAGCCCATGTCTCTCAAGTTAATATTCCCTCCAATTTGGGCACATTCACAAGCCCAAAAAAAATAATATTAGAACAAAAAAATTAATAATACAAAATAATAACAACAAAAAATATTAATATTACAAAATAATAACAAATAAATAATAATATTACAAAATAATTATAACAAAAAAAATTAATAACACAAAAATTAATAATACAAAATAATAACATGTTAGGTCCTATGATTAACAACTCTAAGATCCTAGGCAAGAATTCAAAGTAATTCGACGATAATGATAATCAATAAGATTCGATCGAAAAACTCATTTTGAAGAACGAGAGAGAGAATTCGATTAGAGTGAGAAAGTTACTGTTGTTTCTCTCTCTAGTAATTGAATTGCAAGTCTTTCGGATCGATCCTCTAATTTTCTGTATTAAGCACAATGTGTTTACAACTATTTATACCAAACAAACTTGATATAAATATCAAACTAGTCCTAAACTATGGACTAATACAAATAAAGCCCCAATTACAAGAACAACTAATGTAATCAAGCACAATTTAAAAAAAATACTCTACAATCTCCCCTTTGTGCTTGATTGCGTTTCCGCGCCGTTTGTCCTTGTCGGGAGTAATACGATCTGCGCAAGCCTAGCTCATACTCGTAGTTCCTTAGCGTGATCCTCAGCTCTAGTCGCTCCTCGATATCTTCAAGCATTTCCATTAGGAGCGGTTGTTCTCTCACGAACCTGTGGATCCTCAGCCTGGTGTCTATATTAATTTCTTCCAACCTCTGCTTGATATTCCTCCTGATGACCTTGAGCGTCCCATCCCAGAATTTGTTGATTTCAGTCTTCAGCATCAACCTATTCTTCTTTGCTATTGGATTGTGGTAGGTGATGCCTAGAACTGAGCTGATATGCACGTGATTGTTGGGAAGCCCTTCGATCTCAGGTCCTTCTTCATGTTGCTCTCCAGAGCTATCTAAAGGTCGTGTGCGGCATAGTACTTGACTTGGCGCATCATGAACCAGTAGAGACCCTCGAGACCTTCTTTCTCGATGAAGCCTTGATGACCTTTGTACTTTTTCACATACAGCTGATATAAGTTGTAGACTTCTTCAGCAGGGATGTACGGTAGGTCGCTCTCGCTTAGATCTTCTTGAGTTCTATCTACGCGCTCAATGGTGTAGTGAGGTGTTGGAAGTCCTCCTTTGTCACAGTAGACGCTGAGTAGTTGGCATATTGGAGAGAGACTCTTATAATGGCTCTTGGTTTGTGCCTTAGTCATCCCCAGCCTTATATCAGGTCCTAATTTGGTCAGCATCCAAAGATAGGTCATCCTCTTCTGCTGATCCCAATGAGAGATCCCTCTAAACTCGAACTCGTTCGGCTTCGTAACTCTGTCCGGAGACCTCCAAATGTCTCACGAACTTCTTCTAGGAAAGGAATTTCTATTTGGATGTTCTCCCAGGGCGTGTCGATCCGAACGGTCCCTGGCGTTAGCCTTGTAGAGGGAACCGCCCGTTGAGCGATTAACTCTGGTAGCCTTGGGATATCTTGCTCGTAGTCTTCACCTTTCTGAAGCTTGTCGTCTTCTATGATTACGAGGTGCACGGATGCTTGTTGTAAGAAGTGGCAGACGTCCTGAAGCCGTTGTCTCTGATGCTCCTCGGGCATGGAATGGGTCATCCACTGTCCTTCGAAAATATACTTGTCTAGGACCTCGTGTGGATCGACCGAGGGAGTGGCTTGGGTAGCTGCTAGAGCTACAAGCATCGCAGCACTTGCTTCTTCTTCCGGAAGCAAGGGGCTTGAGTAGATCGGTGGTGTGGGCGGAGGCGTCCTTAGGTGAAAGGTTGGTCGGTCGATATGGGCGGTGCGGTGCGTGGTGTAGGTAGTTTGGGTTTGGGTGGTTTGTGTTTGGGTTTGGTGGGTAGTTTGGGTTTCACCAGCTCCTGCGCTTGTCTGTGTAGCGCCTGAGCCTTGTCCTTGGCCAGTTGTAGATGTCCTTGGCCGCTTCTCCCCCTCATGATGGTCCCGATCGTCAGGATCGTCATGTCTGCACCGGAAGTGGAAGCTTTTGCCTCGGCAAGTGTTAGTAGGTGGCTCAGGATGATCCACCAATCGCCGATAGAGGGATTCCTCTTGAGGCGACCGAATGGAAAGGCCGATCAAGCGGGCGAGTAATATGTCGTGGAGCTCGGTTATGGGTATGGTGTATGGGTTGATAAGGATGGAGGAAATGGCTAAAGGGTCGGTAGGTGTGGGTTGTGGAGGTGTGAGATTGGTTTGTGACGAAGGGCCTTCAGAGACAGGTGCTTTCCCGGTATCTCTTCGGGATGTCTCGATTGCTTGGAGTACTCTCTCCGTGATTTTGTCTTCCATGGACTGTACAGCGGCAGAGAGAGCGGCCTAAAACTGCTCGTTCGTCACAAAGGGTGCGGACGCCTCCTTGGATGGACCAGGACGACTGATGTCGCCTGTTATCAACCCTTGAGTAGACACCGACTCTTCAGGTTGGCTCACAATCACTTGAGCTTGTGACTGTATGAGACTTCCACCCAATCCTTGAGTCGAATCTTGAATAATCGGCTCTATGGGCGTTGTGGCAGGCTCGGGTTGCGCCTGCGGACCAGACACCACGAGAATTGGTTGCGGCTCAAGATTGGGCGAAGAAGTGCCAGCAACACTTGTAGATGTGGTCAGCGTAGTATCTGGTGCATCGGTGACGGCCGGGAAGAGGGACTCCGGCTGAATGCTAAGTCTCGGGAGTCCTCCTTATCAGGCTTATTTCCTCGTCAGACTCCGCGTCAGACGGGGTGGCCGTGTGAGGAGTGAGGTCACGATCGACGTACTCTAGTGCCTGATCCGTCACCGGTGGAAGAGACTTTGCCCCGTTTCTACTTGGGGCTGTGCTACTGGTTGAAGAACCTCCTCAAAGGTTTCTTCGAGCATGCCAACATGAACGGGCACTTCCACTTGATATTCATGTGCAGGAGCCTCGAGCGCCATCTCAGTAGCCACGACGTCTATCAAGGTATCATCTACGTCGGGCATTGGCTCTTCGACCAATGGAGACTCCCATTGAAGCTCCTGGACGACAACATCTATCATCGCGTCGTCGGGGCTTTGGTGATGTTGCGGTTGGGGAGGGCTCATATGTACATCTGCCGGGGGCTCTCTAATCATTTCCTCGGTGAGGTGATGTTCCCGACAGTATCTCTGATATTCAGCTCCTGTGGGGTCAGCGAGCCGAAGAAGGTTGAGAGATATGGCCATTGAAGGCTGTGCAAGGTCCACCAGCCTTGGGTTGTGGAAGAATTTGAGCCGAGACGGCTGATAGTTTCCTCCCGAGGGCAGGCGAGGAATGTTCCGCGCGTACATCTCCATGTGTTGGCGGATGATGACGGAGAACCATCTCGCGTACGGCATGTTCTTGGACCGCTTGTTCTCCTTTTGCCTGATCAGTTCTACAAGGTCGTTCCAGATCAGCTGGGCGAAATCGTAATTCCGTGAGAACACGACTCCGTGAAATTCGGAGGATGTGACCGTTGCCCTTGTCGAAGCCGGCGTGCTTCGGAGATAGACACTTGTTCACGATCCCAAACAGTGTCTTCCATGGGTGAGGGATACCGTTGCTCTGAACCTGCGCGAGCTTGGTGAGCGGCGGACGGTACCCCATTTGAAGGAAATCAGCCACCAGTTCTTCATATGATGGGAGGGGGTCGTAGTTTTGGCTGTGAGGGAGGTGAGCGGCGCACGCTCGATAAAATTGATTTTCAAATTTATTTCCTATGCATTGATTTCAATTGTAATGACTCAGTTTAATTTTTCGATCGAGAAATTTTTATTCGTTAATTTTCGCTACATGGTAAAAGACTTAGAGAAAAATTTTCTAAGTGTTGAAGTTGAAATCGAGACTGTAGTCGATCAATTTTACGATCGAGAAAAATTCCGTGTAATATTTACGATCGAGAAATTATTTCTCAGGTAAATTTACTATCGAGAAATTTTCCTCGATTGAATAAAATTTTCGATTTGAAATTTGTCGAGCGGTATGTGATTTTCGATTGTAAGTAACACATTTTTCGCTGCGGTTTATTTCTATCGAGAAATTAGTCAACGAAAGTGTAATTCCAGATTATCCAAGAACACTTCAACAGATTAAACCTTCGTAGAATGTGAATAGTGTGCTTTAGAGGTTTAGTGTTGAATACGTGAGATTTTAGCAAATGGAAACTTGATTAGTGATGGTTAGGGTTTAAGCTTAAATACCTTGTAAGGTATTTAAGCCCATTGGGCCCCTAACAAACCCATTACAACTACAACCCATCTAACTGAAGTGTAACGTATAAAAACATAGTAAAGAACTAACAAGACTTAGAACAATATTTTAGACACTTCTAAAATATTCCTAACAGTCTCCCCCTAAGTGTCCAAATTACAAATAAACCTATCTAAGTCTTCAAGTCTTCTTTTTCTTCAAGCGAGGAGGAGGCCGAGGTTCCAGAAGTTCGTAGGCTGATCTTCTGAGTCCAAGTCTTATTTCATATGATCTCAATCTTCTACGAAAAGAGATTTTGTCGGAGATGATTTCGATCATCTTATGATACTTCTCTTGTACTTCAGATTCTACTTCTCTCATTTCCTCTACGATCCTCTTGAGCTTAGCAAGAATAATACGGAGAGTTCCATCACAGAACTTGTGGATTTCTGATCTTCTCATCAGTCTCTCTCTCCCTTGTAATTGATGTAGATTACTGAAGGGTCTTGTCCATCAAAGATATGGCCTTCTCCGTAGCTCTCTGACTCAGGTGCTTCAAAGAGGGCTTCGTGAGATTCACTCTTTTTATGTTGCTTTCAAGTGCCATTTGGAGGTCATGTGTAGAGTTGAACTTGACTTGACGCAACACGAACCTTTTTAATGAAGCATAGCCCATCCTTAATTCTGGAGTCCTGAGTACTCCAAGCCTCCTATAATCCCCTACTAATTGATCAATGTCTTCACCTCTGCGATAGGAGAGATCCCCTTCATTCAGTTCTTCAGTTGAATTATCTTCACGTCGTACAATGTAAATAGGGAAATCAATGTCTCCAAATCGCTCCATTCGAACAGTCAGAACATCAGTGTTCGTTTCTGGGTCGTTTTGCCTCAAGTCTTCGGAGATCATCGGCGTTCGTTCCTTTTCCTCTGAACATCAGTGTTCGACGGATAGACAGCAGGTACTGAACGGCTTTTGATCTGGGGAAATGTGTTAAACCTCTGAGGTCAAGCTCATCCACCTTCAAGATCTTATCTTCCCTCCTCCAGATTTTCCTTCGTATTTCTTCTTGATAAGGAGCATTAACCTTCACATTTTTCCATGGAAGTTGTAGCTCGTCAATTCCTTTGTGTGTAACTGGAGGGCAATCCTCGTCTATGACCGTGTGTTGTAGAAGTTCTGGAAGTTCGGGTATCTCTGCTTCGTAGTCTTCTCCTTCCTCGAGCTCCTCATCTTCAAGACGAATTAGACTAATGTTAGCTTTCGAGAGAAAGTATCTAGCATTGTCCATAAGATTTCTGGCCATAACCGGATTAACAGGATGAGTTCTCCATTCCTCGCCAAAGATGTACCTCTCCACAACATCATGTGGATTGTAAAGTTCTTCGACTAAGGTGTCTGGATTGTCGATCTGAAGGGATGGGATGGAAGTTTGGGGACTTATCTGGCTTGTGAGATGTGGGATTGTGGTTGTTTGGACTGATTTGGTGGAAATCCTCAAGGACCCAGATTCCACTTCGCCAAGGGAAATTGTCTAGTTCGGCCCTGACGTAGCTTGTCTGCCCCTAAAGGACCTTGGTGGTGGGTTGGATTGTCGGGAAGAACTGCCTCCACGAGTTAGAACCCCGCACCCGCGTCCGTCGCGAGTGACCGGATACATGACTCTTGGTCTCTTATCCCCCTCAGGGCGATCTTGGTCGTCAGGATCGTCATGACGACGTTTCTGTCTTGAGCCTTCCTGACTACATGTGGATGGATTAGGTATGATTCCGCCTTTAATCAGCTTTTTGTAGAAATCTTCTTCGTCAGGAGTCCGCTGATTGTCGAGTTCGATAATTCCAGAGATACCTACGTCGAAGAGCTCAAGTAGAGGCATGTTGTATGGACTGGGTTCAGGAGTGACTCGTGGTGGTGGTAGTGAGATGAGACGAGGCTGTGACGGCTATTCTCCCACGGGTGCCTTTCCTTTGTCCGTGGAGGCTGAATGCATGGCATCCTTAATGAGTCCTCGAACCCGTGGTAAGGCGATGGATTCAAGGAACACAAAAAGGCGATTCTCCAGGTAAGGCATCGTCACAGCTTGAGGAGTTGAGGATGGTGCTCCGGCGCTTGTTGGGTTAGCCATTATCACACGTTCTGAACTAGGTTCTGGACGGTGGCCCTCGTCAACCGAAGTCCGGTGGACTTCAGTTTCCACGGGTCTTCCGACCTCTCCTTGCGACACATCTTTAGAAGATGGTGCTCGGGTCGTTATGGGCACATCGATAAGATGGGCTTGAGTGGAGCTTTCACCGGGGCCACTTCCCGTTAGCACTCGTCCAGAACTAGGTTCTGGTCGGTGGCTCTCGGATGCTCTGCTGCTGAGATCATCATCATCTGTGAGCTTCCGTCCAATCCTCGAATGGCCTCAATCTGAGGTTCTTCTATGGGCGTTGATGCCTGAAGGACAAGTGAAGACTCGGGCTGTGTCGTAGGGATGGTGATTATTTGTTGTTGAGTGGACACAGGAGCCGAGGTGACTAGTATTTGGTGAGGTTTCTGGGGATTTTGAGACACGTGCCTGTTGAGAGGCAAGCGAATGGTCGGGTTCGGGTTGCTCGTGCACCGGTGGGTCAATTTCGGTGTCTTCTATCCTAGAGGTGACCCAACTTTTTCTGACTGTGCAAATTCAGTAGTAGTTATCTCGGGAACGTCCAGTTGTGGTCGTTCTACTTGTTCGGTATGTGGACGGTCCTCGAGTGATTGGTAGGGATTGTTTCTTGGGGTGTAGTCGGCAGTTCCTGTGTGATTATCAAGGCTCCTGTAGGCTCTCTCAGCATCTCACTCTCTCTTTCTCTCTCGCTCATTTCAGCTCTCTCAGTCTCACTAACCCCTGGGTTAGACTCAGGTGGGCTATCCTGTGTCGTGGGGTGGGGAACTTTGTATTTTTGGCAGTAGGCATCGATATGGTCGGGGTTTGCAAGGATGAGTAACTTGTGAGGGATTGGCATTGCGGTGCACGAGTATTTCTCATCAGTCCTTCCTTTTTGAAGGTAGCGCAGTTTGGGTGGGGTGAAGTTTTCTTCTACGGGTCTTCTTGGGCTTTGTTCGTTGGTGAAGTTGGTCGTCGAGATCTGTGATAAGCTTGACAAAGTCGTAATTTCTTCAAAACACGATCCCATGGAAGATGCGAAGGATTGTGATATTGCATCTATCCCATCCTGAGTGCTTGGGTGAGAAGCACTTATTGACAAATGCAAAGAGCGTTGGCCAAGGATGCAGGATCATGGAGTTCTGAAAATGGGAGACAAACTTGATAGGCGTATAGTATCCCATATTCATCGTGTCCTCCAGAAGCTCATTCTCGGAAGCCTCAGGTTCGTAGTGAGGTTGACTTGGCAATCTGAGAATACTCCGGAGGAGATCTCTTGTGATGCTGACAGTCTCATTTGCTATTTGGGCCTCGTAGTATATACTGTTATCCTGAGCAATTTTGGTCTTCATCGTCCCCCAGAATTGTGAAGGTAAACTGTAGGGACTTGGACCGAGGCCGAAAAAGCATACCCAAGGTGGTGGTTTCTCAGAATGGATAATATAATTTCTTCCTTGCACTTGAATGTGGTATGATCAAGTTGGAAATTATTGTCCTTGGTCGTTATCGATTTTGAGGTTGGGTAAACCATATCCGTAGGTGGGTAAACCATATCGGTAGGTGTCGTCATTTTTTTTTGACACCGAGAAGTGCTGCTGAAACTGCAAGACGAAGAACAAGAGGAATTAGAGATGTGATATTGTAAAAATAGAATTGCAATAATAAAAAATGTTGTTTGAAGAAAGATTTGGGCTATGAGATAAAATCATTTAGGTAAAGATTTGGCCCATTCCTGTTTGGCCCATTGAAGTTCAAAGAGATTTTGGCCGAAAATTTTCTAAGTATGGTTTGCGGGTTGATAAAAGGGAATTATACGATTTGTTTTTGTGGTGATTTTGCGAGTTTGCGAATTCTGCGAGAAGTTTAAACACAGAACTTTGCGAATGCTGAAATGCGAACTCAAAGGTTTGCGGGTTGAGTTGAAAAGGACTTTGCGAATTGAGCATTGCGAACACCAGGTCAACTATGAGTCGCAAAGTACCAATTCGCGAAGTGTATCTTGCGTATACCAAAATTCGCAAACTTAGAATTCGCAATGTAAAAAAAAATCAAATTTAAAAAGAAACTGACAGTTCGCGAATTGAGGTTCGCGAACTAAGAATATCAAATTTTAAATTCGCAAAGTACAATACAGTTTTTTTTTTTTTGGTTTCGCGAAGCAGTTTTTAGGTTTGCGATTTTGAAGAGATTTGCAAAGCAGAAGGTTTGCGATTTTGACGAGATTTGCAAACCAGAAGGTTTGCAATTTTGACTAAGTCGAATCAAATTGAACTTGCGCAAAACAGTTTTTGAGTTTGCAAAGCTGTACTTCAAGCGATCAAACTAAGAATTTTAAATAGAAATTAAAAGTTCTAATTAGCAATAAGCAAACCCATAAACTCAAAAATCGAAACACCTATCCAGAGATACCCCAATCCCATACTAAAAACGTTTACAATCATTCATCGATAATCTGTATTTCTAATCATATATATAAAAAAAAATTCGAGAATGGCCCTGTTCTTCACGATTCGAACCTTGTTGGTCCCGAATGCACCAAACAAGGAATCAAAGAGGCTTTAATGGAATGAAAAAGGAGTATTCTCACCTTTGAGTGTGTGTAGTGTGTGAAAAATTTGGATAAGCCTTTGATCTTTGATTACTTTTAAAAGTGAGTTGGTAACACCTTATATACCACATTAACCCTAGGTATATTAAGGCCCAATCACTAAATATTAATTAATTACAATCTAGTCTAAAGCCCAAGCTAAAGATAAGTACAAAATTAATCCCAAGACGTAAACTATTGACACAATCAATTAAATATCCTAACAATCTCCCCCTTTGTGTCAATTGTTGGGAGTCTTGAATCTTGAGCGTAGCGGTGGTGGATTAGCGTGTGAGTGTGTCGCGAAGCCCTAGCTTGAACTCGAAGGCGCGGAGGTTCCTTCGAAGTACCAATCGATTAGCTATAGCGTCAATGAGCTTCGCGAACTTGGATCGGCAGAGAGGATCTTCTTCTGAAAGTATGCGGCAGATCTTCATTAGTTTGTCTTGGATGATGGTGAGCGTTCCATCCGAGAACTTTGCCACTTCAGAGCAGCGCAGCATCCTCATCTTTCCCTTATAGTTCGAGTAGGCGACCGCCGGATCGTCTCCGTCGATCACATCGCCCTCTCGGTAGTCGTCCGCGTTCTTGAAAGATGGGCGAGTCAGATTCACCTTCTTCAGGTTGTGCTCCACCGCCATCTGCAGATCGTGGGTGGCGAAGAATCTGACCTGTCGGAGCATGTGGCGTTTGATAGCCACATATCCCATGGTGACCGGTTTAGCACGTATGAGATGTCCAGAACTTCTGAGGACGAGTCTGAACTGCTTCATGGATTCCAGCATGCTGTACAGGTCCCCCAGGCGCAGAAACTTGAAGTCCGCCTCACTGACTTCACAGTAGCTCTCATCCTGCCTCATTACCGTGAATACTGGGTAATGGACAGGTCCTTTGGACTCTTGGCGGAGGTCAGTGACTTTGCAGATGGGGGCCCGACTCATTTCCTGAGCGATGTTTTCCTCATCGGATAGCGTCCTATTTGTGCATTTGTGGCACAGAAGGCTCCATCGATAGAGTTGCTTCTTTCTCTCCCTCCAACTTTGGATGTTCATCAGCTCATACTCGTCGAAGGTGGTGATGATCTGCTCCTTGCGTCGCCAGATCCTCTTCCTGATCTCTTCTTGAAACGGTGCGGTGATCTTTTTGTTTTCCCACGGTGCTTCCGGTATATTCACCGTGGGTACATCCGTTTGAGCAGCAGGGGCCTCAGTTTGCTGCGCTTGGAATTGCAGGATGTCCTCAAGCTCGGCCGGTTCAGCGTCGTACTCCTCTCCGTCCTCGTTGTCTGCTGTGTTGATCAGCGTTAGTGAGGCTTCCATCAGCAGATGTCGAGCGTTTTCCACCAGCTTCCTGGCTGCTACTGCATCGACGGGTGTGTACAGCCATTCATCGTTGAAGATGTAGGCTTCGATCTCGTTCTGTGCGCAGTAGACGTCCTCGGGAGCTACGTTGGGGTCGGTGTTGAGAGGAGTGTCACTGTGTGGTGGCGAGGGTGTTGCGTCGGAAGAGTTTGTGGATTGTGGGGATGGTTGTGGTGGAGATTCTGGTTGTTCAGTTGTGGTGATGGTTTTGGCAAGGATGATTTGGGTGTCGGGTGGTGTAGGTGTGGTGGTGGCCTCTAACATCGATGTGATAGTTAGAGGTTCGGAGACTGTGGGTGGAGACGGTGTGGGGGAGGTCTCTAACGTCGATGTGACGATTAGAGTTTTGGAGACGGTAGTGGATGGTGGTGAGGGTGATTTGGCTAGTGACTCAGGGTTAATAGGGTGGGATTTTTGGCTAGTGGGGTGTGAGGTTTCTGTTACGGGCGTTGTTTCAGGCCCGGAGGAGGAGGACGGCGTCGAGTGAGTGAGTCGTGAGTCCTTGGGATTGTTGGCCTAGCTGCCTATTCTCCCCCTCGCGGCGATCTTGATCATCGTCTTGATCGTCGCGCCTGATCCCGCTGGACTCGCCCTGAGCGCGGCAAGTCATGGGCTGAGTCATCATTCTCTTCATCTGCCGTCCCTCGTCGTCGAGTTCCGTCATTGACTCGAATCTTGCTCGTAGGAGATAGAAGAGCTCCTTCGCGGAGATGGCAGAGAGAATGGCTTCAGCGTCCACATCTTGAGTCGGTGGTGGCGTCTCCGGGGCCACACCTTTCCCTTTGTCGGCGGTGGACGCATCGAGACGCGCGTAGACTTTATCGAGAATCAACGTCTCAAGAGTCTTTGCAAACTCTTGAAGACGTGTCTCTAGCGCGGTCTCGGTGATGAATTGGGGTAAATTTAACAAGTTGGAATCACGAAGAACTCCAACTGACACCGAATCAGAGAATATAGCCGATCGGCCGCCCGTTTGCACAGGACTGGAAAAGACGGGGTCACTTAGACTTCCCGTTGGCATCATCGATGAGACAGACTCAATCGTATGATGGCTTAGGCTCACGGTTGTTGTGATGTTGGCCGTGCTAGGTCTTCCGCTCTCAGTCACAGAGACATCACCGAGCGTTCTGACAGAGTCACGAAGACTCTGTGGTGCGGTGGAAGGTGTATGTGTCCTAGAAACGTATGAAACTATGGGGAGTGAGGGCACTAGACTCGAGGTGCTTGAAGAGGATGCAGTCTGAGGCGAGGGACTGCTTGTTTCAACATCGACTATCTCCAAGTGGGATGTCGATGGTATACGTGGCTCCTCGTGGAATGAAATATCTTCCTGCAGAGAGGAAGATAAGTGGGTTGGTGGGGTAGTTTGCGTGGTTGAGCCAGATGCCACGACTTCTACTCGGGAGGTGAACACATCACCTCCTGTACCTACTGGTTCGGCTCGGCTTATCTGTGGCTGAGGAGGTCGATCGTGCTTTTGTTTCGATCGACGCTCCGTGGGGCGGCTTACGTCATCCTCTCGCGACCGTTTTTTCGGAGCGCGGGTGGAAGAGGATGCGGCGCGACTCGAGGACTTTTTGGAGGTGGTGGTGGGGTTTTGGCTAGTCCCGGGGTTGGGAGCAGTGGGGTTGATCTGCTCCGTAGGGACAGAAGATAGTGGTCAGGGGCTTTCTCGGAATGAGGCGGTTGACATGCGATATTCGCGGACGTGTGGATTGGTCTGGTCGGCGTAGGCGAGAACCTCGTCCGGAATTATCATTGCGTTTCTGTAGCACCCGGGTTCCCCGTAAGTCTTTAGGGCCAATAAATTAGCGAAAATATGATTTTGTGCTCTACGTGCATTTATGCAATTTACGTGCATTGTATGATTTACGTGCATCAATGCGACTTATGTGCCTTAAGTGCTTGTGAGACTTAGGCGTCTCGTGGAAATTTATTCGGGTCACCTGATACCCGAATTTATTAGAATTTCGAAAATAAGCCAAGAAAAGACTAGGCTATGTGTAAAGTGGTAAAGTTGAGTCTCAAATGGTCTAGAATTGAAAAATTAGGCCCAACAAGGACTAAAAGGGAAAGGTTGGGACAAATACCCCTAAATCAAGGGATATTTCGTTACTTAGGCTTGAACCAATTAAATCCCACTCAGAAAACAATTTCATGTCCACAAACCCTTAGCCAAACACCAACGAAAAAAGCCAAGAAAGAAAAGAGAAGGAGCCGAGAGAATTCAACCCAAAGAACACTTCAACTTGCTTAGGATTGGATTTCGAGTAAGTGAACTTATTTCTTTAAGCTACTTCGATTTCCATTACTAGGTATTAAAGCACGTTTAAGATTTAGGGAGATTAGGAATTTAATGTACCATAAACGGCAAAACCCTAGGATTTGAAAGGAAATCATGACTAAGAGTTCCCTCGAGATTATTGTTTGATTTTGGCTAGCCTAACTTACGTTAAGGCTCATTAATTCAGCAAGGAAAGAAGCTTTGAGTAGGATAAAGCCCTAGAACTTAGAAGATTCTGGGAGGATTTAACGATGGACGGTGATTTCGGGTAGATGACTTAAGGCTTGATGAAATCGGGGAAATAAGATAATAAATCGGGCGATTTAAGCCCTAGAGTATCTCGGCGATTTGGAGTGTCTCAAAACATGAAATCGGGCGACTTCATGCGAAACCTAAATCGGAGGAATTAAAAGAATAATCCACGTGGCGAAAGGAGAACAAATCGCCGAGATAGAGCTCAACAAACCCTGAAATCGGGCGACTCCATGCAAGGTTGAAATCGGGCGATTTCCACCCATGGAATACCCTAAATCGACCGAAAACAATTCATACTCCATGCATGGATTCGGGATGACGTCATGCTGATGAAAAAGCACGGCGATTTCCATCTCTTGAAGACCTCAAATCGGGCGAATTACCTTGAGCTACCCATGCATGAGAAATCGGGCGAAATGCTATGCAACCTAGGACGAATCGGCCGATTTGGAACCTTAAGAGACCTCGGTGATTTGAGGGTTACAATGTCATGAAATCGGGCAAATTGCGTGAAGGTGAAATCGGACACATCCATGCTAAGTACAAATCGGGCGACTCGAATAAATCGAACAGCACTTAGATAATTCGCCGAGCCCCTTAGATTAAAAGTTAGTACTAACATAACTTAGAAATTGTTGGGGCAGGAAATTAGCCTAGACTCGAAATTAGCAATTTATAATCTAGCGAAATTAATGAAGTTAGATAATCTCGTTCGACCTAACTAATTAATTAACGAGGGCATAATACTAATACGATAATATTTATGTTTAAAGGTCGTACGGTAGGAGCTAACGGGGAGAACACTAATTACGCTCGGACGACAGGTAAGTAGAAGTCCAACTACGACACACAACTTGTTTTACGTGCCTAATTTGCGTGACTATGTGCTTACGTGGTTTCATGAAGTAGTAAATTGATTGAAGTATTTAAATGTGGTAAGTCTACGTTGCATTTACCTGCATCTGCATATGCATACTCACGTGCACACACGAACTCGTGAGGGAGGGTCGTGGGATTGAGTGTGCGTAATGATGTGTCGCTTGTACGCGACGAGGACTTGCCGATGTGGGCAAGGGTGTCGACTCGTAGTTGAGTCAGGGGCTGTCTACTATGCTACCAGGGCGGCATTTTAGCGTCGTCGTACTATTATTTTAGATATGTATATTGATATCCTATGGATAGGATTTGGGCATGGCCCGTGGCGGTAAGGTGCGACCTGGAGGGTGCGACCTGAGGGTGTAAGCGACACAGGGTGGAACCCTGGTGTAGGCGACCTCAGCGTGGGCTACCAGCGTGAGCGACCGCCGGACAGTCGGGGACGACCGGGATTATATGGCGACCTAGGGGAACGATGTGCATCCTAGGGTTCGGCCATCCGGCGTGGACCGCTGTCGTGTTGTCCCTGAGGGACGTGAGCTCTTGTGGTGCATAGTGAGATTAGCCGAGGGCCCTGAGTGACATTAGTCTGAGTACGTCGGTACGGATGTTATATGCATCGGCGCGGTTTGCCTTTGCGAGTGTTGTATGCATCGGCGTGGATTGCCGTTGCGAGTGTTATATGCATCGGCGTGGATCGCCTTTGCGAGGGTTATAGGCATCGGCGCGGATCGCCGATGCGGGGGAGTGACACGTGCATACATGCATGATTTCTGCTTACTGAGCCTCGGTGGCTCATTCCTTACGTTGTGTGTTGTAGGCACCGGCGATCACGGTATGTGACCGCGTCTTGAAGGCAAGGCCAACCTTTTGGAGCTTCGTGCTGATTTTGGGGGTGGACGTGTGTGTGTGGATGACGACCTGTGAGGCCGGGCGCATAGGAGCTTTTGCTGTGCCGACACACCTTCGCCGTTGTAGTTAGACCATGTCTGCAACCTAATGGTCGACATGCATTCTTTTGTCTTGTATAGAACGATATTCCATTCCATAAATGAAAAAAATGAAAAAATTTGTACGCATTTTCGGTGCACTTCTTTATTTGCAAATTCGCTAGGCACGTAGAAATGCGCTAGGTTAGGCGGTTAGGAAGTCGGGTCGTCACAGGGTGGTATCAGAGCTTCGGTCACAGGTTCTGTAGACTGTCCACACACACACACCCAAAAGAGCGGAAGCGGCCTTGCAAGTAAGTGTTAAGTCTATGTGAACTTCTATGTTGTATAATTTATTGGCCATAGGACAATCAGGATAGGGTGTGAAGATGGTAAGAACGAGAGGTGAGTCGAGTGGTGGCGACGACCAGAACAGGGGAAACACGGCCCCTCCCGACAATCGGGATGCAACGATTTTCCAACTGACGGAACTAGTCCGCCAGCAGTCGGTGCAGATTCAACAGCTTATTCAGCAGAATACTGCTAATGCTGGGTCAACTCAGGCGGAAAGGACTGAGGTGGTGGGAGAACGATTCCGAAGGTTGAACCCACCGACCTTCGAGGACACAGCTGACTCGACAGCGGCTGATGACTGGTTAAGGACTCTCGAGAGCATGTTCGTCTATAGCAGGGTTCCGGAGGCGGAGAAAGCCCTCTGTGCTGCGTTCCTACTACGAGGGAGCGCAGGACACTGGTGGGACACCATCATGGTGTTGGAGAACCCCGCTACGATGAGCTGGGAAAGATTTAAGGAGTTGTTCAGGGGCAAGTATCTCACCGCCCCTATTCGAGCACAGCGCCTGAATGAATTCATCAATCTCAGGCAGGGGCCCATGACGGTGGCCGAATACATAAGGAAGTTTGAGCAGCTGTCCAGGTTCGCTGCTCACATGATCAGCACGGAAGCTCTAAAGGTCGAACGCTTCCTGGAAGGATTGAAGCCTGAGCTCTACAGGGATGTGAGCATGGTGGGAATTCAGGGAGCGACTTACTCTCAAGTAGCAGAGAGAGCTATGGTCGCTGAACAGGCGGAAGCCAGGATCTTAAAGGCACAAGAGGCCAAGCGCAAGTTCGCGCAAATGCAAGGAGCGCAATGGAGCGGAGGAGACCAGAAACGGCAGTTCGTGCCTAAAGGGGGCAAGAAGAAATTCCAGAACAGGCCTCCTCAACAGCCTCAGGGGACGATGAACCGACCTCCAAATCCAAACCAGAACCAGGGAGCAGTGCAGGGCCCATATTGCCAGAGGTGTGGGAAAAGACACTTTGGGAACTGCAACATGCAAGTCAACACCTGCTTTAGATGTGGGAAGCCGGGCCACTTTGTGAGACAGTGCCCGGAGGGTGCTTCGGGAAATCAGACCGGGAGTCAGGCAGGACCTCAAATGGTGCCAGCTCGGGTGTACACCATCACATCCGAGGAAGCAGAGAACAATCCGGAGGTGGTAGCAGGTACCCTACTAGTCCACCAAACTCCCACGCGCATTCTAGTAGATTCCGGGGCGACCCACTCGTTTGCGTCCGTGAAGTATGTGATGAAACTCGGGGTAACGCCTGAGCGAGTAGACTACGAGTATAGCGTAGCAATTCCAAGCGGGGCACCAACTAGGACTAGCCAAATGCTAAGAAATTGCCCGGTCCTAGTCGGTAATAGGGAATTACCTGTAGATCTGATAGTCATCCCGATGGACGACTATGAGGTGATCCTCGGGATGGACTGGCTCTCAAAGTACGGAGCAGTGATAGACTGTAACCGTAAAGTAGTTACGTTTAGTTTAGAAGGGGAAGAACCTTTCACCTTCAGGGGAATAATGAAAGGGAGAGGCACTCCGAAGATATCAGCCTTAAAAGCTCAACGATTAGTCAATTCCGGATGCGAGGCATACCTGGTATTCCCACTGAAGGCGGATGAGAATACCCCCACGAAACTCGAAGACGTACCCGTGATTAAGGAGTTCCCGGACGTATTTCCAGAAGATCTGCCGGGACTACCCCCAGACAGAGATATTGAGTTTACGATTGACGTGGTGCCGGGAGCAGCACCAGTGTCTAAAGCACCATATCGATTAGCGTCAACCGAACTGAAGGAGTTGAAGGAACAAATAGATGAACTCCTACAGAAAGGATTCATTCAGACCAGCTTTTCTCCCTGGGGAGCGCCAGTCCTGTTCGTACGAAAGAAGGATGGCTCGATGAGACTGTGCATAGATTACAGGGAGCTTAACAAGCTGACGATCAAAAATAAATATCCACTACCCCGAATAGACGACCTCTTCGACCAATTACAAGGCGCCACAGTATTTTCTAAGATCGACTTGAGGTCGGGTTACCATCAACTGAAAATCCGCAAGGAAGACATTCCCAAAACGGCGTTCAGTACCAGATACGGGCACTTTGAATTTTTAGTTATGCCCTTTGGACTGACGAACGCACCGGCGGCCTTCATGGACCTAATGAACCGGGTGTTCGAAGCCTATCTAGACAAGTTTGTAATTGTATTCATAGATGACATCCTCATCTACTCCAAGACAAAGGAAGAGCACGAACTACATCTACGAGTAGTGCTAGGAGTATTGAGGGAGAAGCAGCTCTATGCAAAGTTCAAAAAGTGTGAATTCTGGCTGGACCAAGTAGCATTCTTGGGGCACATCGTCTCGGGAGCAGGAATCTCGGTGGACCCGAGCAAAATCGAAGCAATTAATGATTGGCCACAGCCGACCAACGTAACGGAAGTACGGAGCTTCCAGGCTTAGCAGGCTACTATAGGAAATTCATCAAGGATTTCTCTAGAATCGCCTCTACGCTGACAAGGTTGACTAAAAAGAACACGCCTTTTCTATGGAACGAGGAGTGTGAACGAAGCTTCCAAGAACTGAAAAAGCGGCTTACTACAGCCCCAGTGCTGACGATACCCACGGGAACAGGAGGGTTCTCTGTGTATAGCGACGCCTCGAAGAACGGGTTAGGATGCGTACTGATGCAGAACGGTAACGTGGTGGCTTACGCCTCACGACAACTAAAGGAATACGAAAAGAACTATCCTACACACGACTTGGAGCTTGCGGCGGTAGTCTTCGCTCTCAAGATTTGGAGACACTATTTGTATGGAGAGAGATGCGAAATTTACACCGATCACAAGAGTTTAAAGTATTTCTTCACCCAGAAGGAACTCCATATGAGGCAGAGAAGATGGCTGGAGCTAGTGAAAGACTACGATTGTGTGATCAACTACCACCCAGGAAAGGCGAACGTGGTAGCTGATGCTCTAAGCCGGAAATCAGTAAGCGGGGAACTTCAACGACTCGACGTGGAGATTGTACCATTGGGAGAAGTCGAGGTGAAATTAGCATCCCTAACTCTGCAACCAACGCTACTGGAGCAGATCAAAAAGGCATAGGAAAACGACGAGTTTTACCTGAAGACCAAGGAAGCGCAAACCGAGCAACCAACGACGGACTTCGTATTTCGGGACGACGGAAGCTTATACTACAAGAGTAGATTGTACGTTCCGAACGACGCGGATCTTAGACGAGTCATAATGACGGAAGCACATACCACGCCATATTCGGTACACCCAGGAGCTACGAAGCTATATAGGGATCTAAAGACTAACTACTGGTGGCCGGGGATGAAAAAGGACGTAGCGACGTTCGTGAGCCAATGCCTCACCTGCCAGCAAATTAAGGCAGAACATCAGCGACCGGCAGGGACGCTGCAACCTCTGCCCATTCCGGAGTGGAAGTGGGACAATGTAACGATGGATTTCGTGAGCGGATTGCCGAGGAACGCGAAAGGACACGATGCAATTTGGGTAATTGTAGATCGACTTACGAAATCTGCCCATTTTCTGCCGATAAGTACAACGTTTACCATGGAGCGGTATGCAGAATTGTACATCCAAGAGATAGTAAGACTCCATGGGGCACCCATAACGATAGTTTCAGACCGCGATTCACGGTTTCTATCTAAATTCTGGACAAGTTTACAAAAGGCCATGGGGACGAAATTGGCATTTAGTACAGCATATCATCCGCAAACGGACGGCCAATCCGAGCGGACGATCCAAAAGCTGGAAGATATGTTACGAGCCTGTGTACTTGACTTCAAAGGCAACTGGAGCAAGTACCTTCCACTTGTAGAATTTTCGTACAACAACAGTTACCAAGCTACAATTGGAATGGCTCCTTATGAAGCTTTGTACGGACAGAAGTGCAGATCCCCAGTGCATTGGGACGAAGTTGGTGAACGGGCGATGTTAGGCCCCGATATGATACGGGAAATGACGGAAATTATCACGATGATCCGAGAAAGAATGCGCACGGCGCAGAGTAGACAGAAGAGTTATGCGGATCGGAGACGTAGACCGCTAGAATTCGAGGTGAATGATTGGGTCTTTGTGAAAGTGTCACCGATGAAAGGAGTCAAAAGGTTCGGAAAGAAGGGAAAACTAAGCCCGAGATACATCGGTCCCTTCAAAATAATAAAGAGAGTTGGTGAAGTAGCATACCAACTAGAACTACTGGCATCGTTGTCGCAAGTACACGATGTATTCCATGTTTCCACGTTGCGAAAATACATCGCTGACCCAAGCCACGTGTTGATAAACGACTCACTGCACCAACACTTGAAACCGGACCTGAGTTATGAAGAAATTCCCGTGGAAATATTGATGCATGAGACAAAGAGGCTTAGGAACAAAGAGATTCCTCTAGTAAAAGTTCTGTGGCGGTATCAGTCAGTAGAGGAAGCCACATGGGAACGCGAGGATGAGATGAAAACCCGCCATCCTGAATTGTTCCGAACGGGCTGATTTCGGGGGCGAAATCCTCCTTAAGGGGGGGAGGATGTAGCACCCGGGTTCCCCGTAAGTCTTTAGGGCCAATAAATTAGCGAAAATATGATTTTGTGCTCTACGTGCATTTATGCAATTTACGTGCATTGTATGATTTACGTGCATCAATGCGACTTATGTGCCTTAAGTGCTTGTGAGACTTAGGCGTCTCGTGGAAATTTATTCGGGTCACCTGATACCCGAATTTATTAGAATATCAAAAATAAGCCAAGAAAAGACTAGGCTATGTGTAAAGTGGTAAAGTTGAGTCTCAAATGGTCTAGAATTGAAAAATTAGGCCCAACAAGGACTAAAAGGGAAAGGTTGGGACAAATACCCCTAAATCAAGGGATATTTCGTTACTTAGGCTTGAACCAATTAAATCCCACTTAGAAAACAATTTCAAGTCCACAAATCCTTAGCCAAACACCAACGAAAAAAGCCAAGAAAGAAAAGAGAAGGAGCCGAGAGAATTCAACCCAAAGAACACTTCAACTTGCTTAGGATTGGATTTCGAGTAAGTGAACTTATTTCTTTAAGCTACTTCGATTTCCATTACTAGGTATTAAAGCACGTTTAAGATTTAGGGAGATTAGGAATTTAATGTACCATAAACGGCAAAACCCTAGGATTTGAAAGGAAATCATGACTAAGAGTTCCCTCGAGATTATTGTTTGATTTTGGCTAGCCTAACTTACGTTAAGGCTCATTAATTCAGCAAGGAAAGAAGCTTTGAGTAGGATAAAGCCCTAGAACTTAGAAGATTCTGGGAGGATTTAACGATGGACGGTGATTTCGGGTAGATGACTTAAGGCTTGATGAAATCGGGGAAATAAGATAATAAATCGGGCGATTTAAGCCCTAGAGTATCTCGGCGATTTGGAGTGTCTCAAAACATGAAATCGGGCGACTTCATGCGAAACCTAAATCGGAGGAATTAAAAGAATAATCCACGTGGCGAAAGGAGAACAAATCGCCGAGATAGAGCTCAACAAACCCTGAAATCGGGCGACTCCATGCAAGGTTGAAATCGGGCGATTTCCACCCATGGAATACCCTAAATCGACCGAAAACAATTCATACTCCATGCATGGATTCGGGATGACGTCATGCTGATGAAAAAGCACGGCGATTTCCATCTCTTGAAGACCTCAAATCGGGCGAATTACCTTGAGCTACCCATGCATGAGAAATCGGGCGAAATGCTATGCAACCTAGGACGAATCGGGCGATTTGGAACCTTAAGAGACCTCGGTGATTTGAGGGTTACAATGTCATGAAATCGGGCAAATTGCGTGAAGGTGAAATCGGACACATCCATGCTAAGTACAAATCGGGCGACTCGAATAAATCGAACAGCACTTAGATAATTCGCCGAGCCCCTTAGATTAAAAGTTAGTACTAACATAACTTAGAAATTGTTGGGGCGGGAAATTAGCCTAGACTCGAAATTAGCAATTTATAATCTAGCGAAATTAATGAAGTTAGATAATCTCGTTCGACCTAACTAATTAATTAACGAGGGCATAATACTAATACGATAATATTTATGTTTAAAGGTCGTACGGTAGGAGCTAACGGGGAGAACACTAATTACGCTCGGACGACAGGTAAGTAGAAGTCCAACTACGACACACAACTTGTTTTACGTGCCTAATTTGCGTGACTATGTGCTTACGTGGTTTCATGAAGTAGTAAATTGATTGAAGTATTTAAATGTGGTAAGTCTACGTTGCATTTACCTGCATCTGCATATGCATACTCACGTGCACACACGAACTCGTGAGGGAGGGTCGTGGGATTGAGTGTGCGTAATGATGTGTCGCTTGTACGCGACGAGGACTTGCCGATGTGGGCAAGGGTGTCGACTCGTAGTTGAGTCAGGGGCTGTCTACTATGCTACCAGGGCGGCGTTTTAGCGTCGTCGTACTATTATTTTAGATATGTATATTGATATCCTATGGATAGGATTTGGGCATGGCCCGTGGCAGTAAGGTGCGACCTGGAGGGTGCGACCTGAGGGTGTAAGCGACACAGGGTGGAACCCTGGTGTAGGCGACCTCAGCGTGGGCTACCAGCGTGAGCGACCGCCGGACAGTCGGGGACGACCGGGATTATATGGCGACCTAGGGGAACTATGTGCATCCTAGGGTTCGGCCATCCGGCGTGGACCGCTGTCGTGTTGTCCCTGAGGGACGTGAGCTCTTGTGGTGCATAGTGAGATTAGCCGAGGGCCCTGAGTGACATTAGTCTGAGTACGTCGGTACGGATGTTATATGCATCAGCGCGGTTTGCCTTTGCGAGTGTTGTATGCATCGGCGTGGATTGCCGTTGCGAGTGTTATATGCATCGGCGTAGATTGCCTTTGCGAGGGTTATAGGCATCGGCGCGGATCGCCGATGCGGGGGAGTGACACGTGCATACATGCATGATTTCTGCTTACTGAGCCTCGGTGGCTCATTCCTTACGTTGTGTGTTGTAGGCACCGGCGATCACGGTATGTGACCGCGTCTTGAAGGCAAGGCCAACCTTTTGGAGCTTCGTGCTGCTTTTGGGGGTGGACGTGTGTGTGTGGATGACGACCTGTGAGGCCGGGCGCATAGGAGCTTTTGCTGTGCCGACACACCTTCGCCGTTGTAGTTAGACCATGTCTGCAACCTAATGGTCGACATGCATTCTTTGTCTTGTATAGAACGATATTCCATTCCATAAATGAAAAAAATGAAAAAATTTGTACGCATTTTCGGTGCACTTCTTTATTTGCAAATTCGCTAGGCACGTAGAAATGCGCTAGGTTAGGCGGTTAGGAAGTCGGGTCGTCACAGTTTCGATCCTTCGCCGGAGTGTTTTTCTTGGCGAACTTCTCGACTGTGGGGATGGGGAAGTGTTCGTCTGCTGGCCGCATGCGAATGCTGGTGGAGTGCATGCGGAAGTATTTGATGAAGGCTGGGAGCCACCGCATGTAAGGTATGAAGCGGTTAGTGACTCCCTTTGCGACTTCCCGGTCGCGACGTTGGATCATCGCGACAAGATCCATCCAGATGATGTCCGCGTAGTTGTACTTCCGGTTGTGGGCGATGCCGGTTAGGATGGTGAGGATCTGAAGGTTTCCGCGGTCCTGACCGGCATGCTTTCCTGACATGCACTTGTTCACCAGCAGGTACAGTGTTCGCCAAGGTTGAGGTAGGTTGCGGGTGGTGACTTCACTGAGGACAAGTGGGCCCTTCTTCTTCTTGGTATCTGGTTGATAGCCCAGTCGGTCAATGTCTTCAATGAGTTGTTCGTGCGTTGGAAGTGGGTCATAGGGTGAGTAGACGGGGAGTTGAAGCACTTCTTGCACTATTTTGCGATTGAGGACCACCGTTTCTTGATCAATTTGTGCGGATAGGTTTTTGGCAAGATGGAGTGGTCCCGCTATCTGCAGTGTATGCCAGAATTGTTGAAGGTACACCTGTGCTTCTGGCTCGCCATGTGTGAGGGCGTGGCGAAGTGGGTGCCCTTTGAGGATTTCTATGATGACGGGGGCATCGCATCGAAAGCTCTGCAGGTCCACCATGAAGTTGTTGGGAATCAGGGCCGCCCATTGACTTAGTGGGAAGATCTGCTCGGGTGGTGGGACATAGAGACGTGTGTTGAGTTCGATGCGAGCAATGTCCCGTTGGATTGCAGCCGCCTCAAGTGCTTCAATTGTGCTTTGATCTTTTTCCGTCATATCTGTTGTTTCAAAAAAATTTCGCATGCAAAAGGATTTAGCACTTAGTAATTATGAATTGAAGACAATTTTCGCATGTAGTCAAAAATTTCGTATCTAAGGAGAATTGTCACAAGTAAAGAAAATTTCGCATGTAATGAAAATTCGCTAAGTGATAGAGAAAATTTTCGCAAGTAATGTTACTTCTCGCATATTGGGTAAATTTCGCAGATGGGAAAATTTTCGCATGCATTAGGAAATTTTCGCAAGTGATTGCACATAGACATGTCATGAGAATTTTTCGCACAGTGAGTAACAAGTCTTGCTTTATTGCGAATAACAACACCGTCTTCATCCTTTTTGTTCTTGAAGATCCATTTTGTGCCGATAATGGATCTATTGCGAGGTCGTGGTACGAGTTCCCAAACTCGTAAACGTTCAAACTGATTTATTTCCTCCTGCATTGCAATCAGCCAATCGGGATCGTTGAGAGCTACTCGTGATGGTTCGACTTGACTGAGATAACAAGCAAACAGACTTTCATTCATCGTAGCTGAACGTGTCGAAACACCGGATGTGAGGTCCCCAATAATCTGGTCTGTAGGATGAGACCGAGTCCAGAGTGGTACATTGGTCTGTGAGGAGCTAGCCGCGTTTGTGTCTATTGACGGCTCATTAGATTGGGGTCCCGTGTCCGAAGAAGAGATCTCAACCGTAGTGGATGGAGAGGGTTCATCATCAGGATCAGCAATGTTCCCAAGGTTGGGTAAAATGTCGTCTTCATTGAGATTGAGCGCATCCAAGTTTGGAGGGACGACGTCATTGCCGATAACTGGTGGTGTAGGTGGAGTGGGTGCAGCGGTGGGTTCAGTGGTGGCGGCGGGAGTCTTGGGAACTGGATAGAAGTACTCGAAAAGTAGATCGAGATCCAGCTCACCAGAGTTGCCCTCAGATGAGGAAGTTCCCGCCGTTGAAGGTTGACCTTTTGTCAACGAATGTAGAAGACCTGGTTCTGGACTAATATGAGCAGAAGCCATGAGGTCGCCTTCGCTTTCGTCAAAGGTGACATTTGTGCTCTCAATGACAGATCGTTTCTCCTTAAGATAGACTCTGTATGCCTTTGAGTTTAGCGAATAACCAACAAAGATTCCTTCAAGTGCTTTTGGATCAAGCTTCCCAAGATGTTGGCGATCATTGGCAACAAAACATCGGCATCCGAAAACCCTTAGATACGATATATCTGGTATACGACGGTTGTTCAACATCTCGTATGGAGCGCGGTTGAATCTCTTGTGGATGGAAGCCCGGTTCTGCGTGTAACAGACTGTTTGAATAGCTTCGCCCCAAAGAGAGTGAGGAAGGCCGGATTGGATGAGGAGAGTCCTAGCTGCTTCAACTAGTGTTCTGTTCTTACGCTCAACGACACCATTCTGTTCCGGTGTCTTCACAGCTGAGAACTGCTGAGTGATGCCCTGAGTGGCATAGAAATCACTGAGCTTCTTGTTCTTAAACTCAGTTCCGTTGTCAGTTCTGATAATCCGAACCTTCTGTTGATGGAGAGTTTGGGACGTAACAACAAACTCGATAATTATATCAGGAACTTCATCCTTAGTACGAATGAGTTTCGTCCATGTGTAGCGTGAAAAATCGTCGACAATCACAAGAATATACCGTCTTCCTCCGAGTGTGGCCGTAGGCATTGGGCCACATAGATCCGTATGTAAGAGCTCGAGGATTAGCTTAGAGGACGGTGTTTCCTTGGATATGTGAGACGATCGCTTCATCTTCCCCAATTCACAGGCAGAGCAGAGGTGTTCCTTATGATATGTTAGTTGGGGTAGACCGTTGACGAGTTTATCTTGACGCAGTTTGTTGATAGTCTTGAAATTGAGATGAGAAAGACGTCGGTGCCATAGATCATTCAACTTGGGTGCAGCCCGAGAGAGAAGGCATACTGGTCGAGAGGTCGTGAGATTGAGTACGTAGAGGTGACACGTGCGCGTTCCAGAAAGAAGTGGCAGTCGCGAGGCATCTATAATGCTGCAGATGTCAGATTCGAAGAGAACCTTGTATCCTTTGTCGCAGAAACGACCAATGCTGAAGAGATTGTAGCTCAAACCCTCAACGTAAGAGATGCCCTTGATCGTCAGTTTGTCATGGACGAGATCACCAGTTCCGAGAATTGGCGCCATTTGACTGTTTCCGAAGGAGACCCTTCCGAGCTAGCGCTCGGAGAAGTTGCTCAGCAGCTCCTTGTTCCCCGTCATGTGTGTGGAGCAACCCGAGTCTAGATACCACACATGACAGACCTGCAATCATTAGCAAATGTTGGGTCCCCGTTTACTGACGGGGCATTCTTGTGATACAAGTAAAATTTTCATGCGCTTAATGGGAAATGTGGATTCTAAATCAGATTGTGTTGATTCTAATTTAGCTTTCCCTTTGTGGTTTGTTTGATTAGGCGGGATTGTTGTTTTCCTAACCCATATTTTCCTAATCCGTGCTTGCATGTTTGGCGCCGTATACATGAATTGACGTGGGTAACGTTGTTGTTGTTTTCGTGCTTCGGTTTTGGTCGCTTTTGGCTTGCGAGTAGTAGGTGAGTTTGCGTTTGACGACGAGAGGCGTTTTCGCTTGACCTTAGGTTTTGGCGAGATGGGAGAATTCCAAGACGTCGTAGAAAAGGTTCGCTTCCGAGGTCGGAGTGTTGCGTGTTCATGTGTTTCATATTCATGAAATTGTGGGAGAACAAAATCATTGCAACAGCACATAGACATAAGTTTGGTAAAAGAAGGATAAGTTTTGGCAACGTAATTGTCTACGACCTTAGGATTTTGGGATTCAGTACATAGAGAGGAAGGACGAATATAGGATGGTTTTTTCTTCTTGTCATCGAAGAGTGGATTCGCCTTTGTCTGATACGTACTGCCCTCCAGAGACGTCGAACTCACATTCCCTGTATCCATAAGAATACTAGAGTTAGTGTTAGAACATATGTCAGCTTCAGGAGTCATTTTCGCCGTCCTCTTACATTTACATGTTTGAGAATCGGGTACTTGACTCGATGTGGAGGGATAGTTCGTATTGGGAAATTTTTCTAGTGTGTAGATTTTGCTAAGTAGCTCATCTCGCTCTTTTGCAAAGGCCTTCCTTTCTACTTCTAGTTGTCGTTCTAGTTCTGCTATGAGTAGTAGTTTCTTTGGGATGTAAGTGCGAGAGAGCTCATCTTGGAAAGCAACTTCCTGTTCTTTGTTTGGGAGTAAGGTTTCGACATCCTCCGAGAGTGAGGATACCTTAGCCTTATCTCTATTGTTCAACTCTGTGTAGTCATACGCGATTTCTGCCCAATGAATGTTCTGTTCTCTTGTTTCTTCTGAGATGGCAGCGGGGGATGATCTCACAAATGGCTTAAGCTGCGGGGGAGCACCAATTTTTGTTTGCAAGAATGCAGTGTTGCACATGTTGTATCTTTTAACTGTTAGCGGTGTTGGATTGCAATTGCTAGACAGTCCAATCCCCCCCCGTGCGTTGTAGAATTCTGTTTCCACTGGTTGGTTCAATAGGCATAAAATGCGTGAGTTTTCGTTTCTAAGGTGAAGTTGCTCTTCAAGTTCTTTCACCTTGTGGTATAGTCTAACTCTTTCCTTCGTAAGCAGTTCATATTGGGAGGCCGTCAGGAGGCGAGAAGTTTCACATGAACTCATGGCTAGTGTAGTTTCCTTAACCTTAGTCTCACTTTGTTTGTTCTTGCTTTGCAGACGTTTGACTAAAGCTTCAGAGGCCATTAGACGTTCGTTTGCACAGGCAAGTTCTTCTACTTTTAGACTAAGTAAGGCATAGTTGTTTTCAAATTTTAGCTTAAGTTCATCATAATCCCTAGCGTCTACGGTGGGTTTCTTAATGGCGTGTCGGTGAGTAAACACATCATCAAGGTGTGAGATTCGTACCTCAGACTCAGCGTTGGTAGGAGTATTAGCTGTGTTTTCACCGGTGGGATCCATCTCCTCGTCCTCGTCATGTTCGACCAGCCTTGCCATGCAGCAATCTTCATCCTTAGGCTCCTCGTCTTCTGAAGTGTCATTCACCCATTCAGCCTCCTCGGTGAGTAGAGCTTTCCCACTTTCCACCTTGCGGGCCATTCTGGCCTTACGGTCGTAGTAGCCGGAGTCCTTCACGCGTGGGGCGTGGCATTCTTTGGCAAAGTGGCCTATCTTTCCACACCGAAAGCACTTCACAGACTTTTGAGGTGTGGAGTCCTCTTCTTTCTTTGTTGGCTTGGCTTCCTCTATGGGAGTGGTCTTTTTGGTGCCGCTATAGGTTCTTTGGCGATTGGAAGAGGATGAGGATTTTTTCCCGATCTTCTTTGAGACCAACTTAGTGAGCATTGCCAGTTGCTTGCGTATATCACGAACATCTTCGTCTGATTCTGTATCAGCTTCGGATCCTGAAGAAGTGTCAGATACAACAGCTGGTAGCTTTCCTTTGTTCTGTTTGGTCTTAGTGGTGGAAGATCGATCATTGGTTTTGTTCGAGAGGAGGGCCAGTGGGTCGACTCGAGTGTTGGTGGACTGAGGTTGCACGTATGGAGCATAGGCAGACAGACTGTCATAAAGAGCATGGATGGAAGTGTTGGAGAGGTCCTTACTCTGAATCATCATCACGATTGCATTGCCCCACTGTGGTTTGAGGCTTCCAAGAAAGCGGTTGTTGATATCAAATTTGTCCCTCGAGATCCTGGCTTTCTTGAGTTCATTGATGACCTTCAGGTATCTGAGGTACGTGTCACGCAGCTCCTCTCCTTCGTATGCTTGGAAGTGTTCATATTGTGAGAGACAGGCTGATTTCCTCCCTTGAGCACTTTCAGTTGTCCCTGCCATGATTTCTACGAGTTCATCCCATATTTCTTTAGCAGTTGTGCAGCACTCGATGTGAGCATAGACTTCGTTGCCCATAGCCTGGAAGAGGTATCCTTTGGCAGTCTCGTCTGCCTGTACGCGAGCCAGTTCATCCTCATTGATGGGACCTCTTGAAGTGCGGCGTTCATCCATGGGAGGGTTTGCGTTTGGCTGTGCAGGGATGATAGTCCAGAACTGTGCTGGGCCGTTGAATATGGAGTCCTGAAGGTATTGAGAGAGTGGTGCGCCTTTGTTCCTGATGAACGTGAGGAACCGGTTTGTCCATATGCTGTAGTCGCCTTGTCGCAGCATCGGAGGCCTGGTGTCGGAGCCCACTGTGGAGATGTCTGTAGGACCCCGGTCCCTGCAAGTTAGGTCGGCCAATAAAATTTCGTATATGATCTAAGTGATTGTGTGACTATTTGCATACATGATATATGCTTACGTGATCTTACGATTTTCGTTCTTACGTGCTACGTGAAATTCGTGCAAATACGTGACAATAATATGTGCCCACGATGACCCGAATTCATGAGAGGGATTTTCGAAAATAATAAGAAAAAGGAAGATGCACTTGATAAATGGGCTAAGACCTCTTATGGACTAAGAATTTATTATTAGTGGGCTAGAACTCAATTTAGGCCCAAAGCCAAGCAAGTTGGGAGACAAACTCCCTAATTCAAGGAAACCCACGCCTTATCCACCATAAACTAAGAAATATCTAACCAAGAAAATAATTGAAACTTCCTAAACACACCCAAGAAACCCACGAAAGAAGAAGCAACGAAGAAGTCGAAGCAAGGCACAAAGCAACACCCTCAAAACCGCTTGGGAATTCGAAGTTAGTAAGTTAAACACCCTCCTTAAGCTATTAATTCTTTATCTTGGAAGTAGTTAAGAGCATTAAAAGGCGTTAAATGCAAGTGGTTGGAGAAAACCACGAGAAACCCTAAAATGCCGAGCTTGGGTTAGTTCTAAGGATTTTCGTGTGGGCAAATATGGAGTTGGATAGTTTGTTAGGTGATCTAGAACTTAGAATGATAGGAAGAACAAGCCATGAAACTAATTTCGCGGGATGAAGGATGAAGCAGATGATAAATGTCGAGATGCTAGTAAATGTCGAAATAATAGATAAAAATGTCGACTTATCATGAATTGAGGTGTTTAGGTAAATGTCGAACTAAATGTCGACATTAAGGTCGAGCTCAATGTCGAATTGGATAAAATGTCGAGATGATAAGGTAGAATGTCGGAACTTTATTAGGAGAAATGTCGAGTTCAAAGAAATCGGTACAAATGTCGAACTAGAGGAAAATGTCGAGAGCAACGAAAAATGTCGAGAGCCGAGGTAAAAATGTCGAAACCGTGTTAGAGAAGATGCCGAGATCTTTACATGTCATATATCGACATTTAGATATAAGAAATGTCGAGATCCACCTATAAGAGATGTCGAGGCACAATGTCGAATGATAGCTAAAATGCCGAGCTTCACAAAATGTCGAGACCCAAGACAAAAATGTCGACATGTTGAATAAGATGTCGACTTAGCATGTCGATATTTTACACTATAAAAGTCGAGACCTTCACATAAGTATATCGAGATTTAAGGTTAATGATGTGTCGAATGATAGGATGCCGAATAAAATGTCGAGAAGCTATGGCAAAATGTCGAGACCTCTAATTGAAATATATGTCGAATTCTTAAATCATTTAAAAGTCGTGTCCTTTCACCTAGGCGAAATGTCGAGTGGAAATTGGGCATGAAATGTCGAAATACATGATTGAAATTTATGTCGACATCTTATGTACTAAAATGACGAGGTAAATGTCGAAACCCTAAAAATGCCGAAGTGTTAAGAAAAGATGTCGAGATATCCCAAAAGTAAAATGTCCAAACGTTAAACAGGGAATGTCGAACTGTTAGGATAAATGTCGAACGATAGATATAATGTCGAGCCAAATGTCGATATTAAATTCAGGATCAAAATGTCGATATCTTTAAACAATTCGAAATGTCGAAGTTAAGAAAATACCGAAATCTTCACATACAATATTAAGTAAAATATTTCAACACATTTCAAGTACATAGATAACTAATATTTTAGAAAATGCACTGACATAATAATTTTATGATTAAGGTCGAAAATTAGGAATTTCGCCGAACCAGTAACGGTTATTCTACGGACTCCAGGTAAGTAGAAATTCAACTACGACACGTAATTTGCCTGCGTCCAATTATGTGAATTACATGCTCGTGTATCTTCTATGAAATGCGTACGTATGAGAGGATTGAATTCTATGCATGATAGTATGATTTGCATATGTATATGTGCATAACATGAGCATTTGCACGCATGAGTATGGAGTAAGGAGCGAGGCATGAGTGTGCATAAGATCGTCTGTGTGCGATGTATATTCGCCGATATTGGCGTTTGTGTCGACTCGAATGAAGAGTCACGGCTTCCCTTATGCAGCCTTTAAGGCCTGAATAAGAGGCTGGGTACATACCCCGTACGATAAGGCCTGAATAAGAGGCTGGGTACATACCCCGTACGATAAGGCCTGGGTAAGAGGCTGGGTACATACCCCGTACGATAAGGCCTGAATAAGAGGCTGGGTGAATACCCCGTACAATAAGACGTAATAAGAGGCTGGGGAAACGAAAGCCGAGGGCCCGTCAGAAATAAGAGTATAAGAAATAAGAGTATAAGAAAAAGAGTAAGAGCGAAAGAAAAGAGTACGATTAAGAGAAAAAGAGTACGAGCGTTAGAAAACGACGACGTGGATTGTCGTCCGCTAGGACACGTGCATTCATGCATAACTTCTGCTTACTGAGCCTCGGTGGCTCATTATTTGTGTTACGTGTTGTAGGTACTGACGATCACGGTACGTGATCTGACTTTTACGCGAGGCCGATCTTTTGACGCAGTCCGACCGCTTTTGAGGTGGGAGTGTGTGTATGGATGACGACCTGTGAAGGCCGGGCGTATAGGGAGCTTTCGGCTGCACACACACACGTACACTTGTATTTTGTAGACAAGGGCATGATGATGTCGAATGATGTATAACATTCTTTTGGCATGTATAAAAAAAAAAAAAAAAAAAATTTCTGCATGCATTTTTAAAATGAAAAATTTTATTCGCATTTTTACGTATTCGCACGATCACCAAAGCATTTACACTTAGAATTAGAACGGAATACGAGAGCGGGACGACGGGTCCTGACAGAGTGGTATCAGAGCTTCGGTCACAGGTCCTGCAGACTGTCCATACACACACACTCAAAAGCGCGGAAACGGCCTTGCTTGTAAGTACGATGCGATGTGAATTTATTGTATGGTTTGATTTATTGGCCTTAGGAATTATCAGGATAGGTTGAGAAAATGGTAAGACTTAGAGGAGAAGGAAGCAGGGAATCTGATCAGGGTAGGGACACTAATAACCCCCCTGACAGTCGGGATGCTACCATACTGCAGCTGACTGAACTGGTCCGGCAACAATCGGCCCAGATTCAGCAGCTGATCCAGCAAAATGCTGGTGGGCAACCAGCCAACTTACCTCCCCCACCGGAACGAATTGAGATGATCGGGGAGAGGTTCAGAAAGCTCAATCCTCCACTGTTCGAGGATGCTGCAGACCCTACCTCCGCTGAAGACTGGCTAAGGACGCTGGAGAACATGTTCCAGCATAGCCGCACACCCGAAGCGGAAAAGGTCATGTGCGCTGCCTACCTGCTAAGGGGGAGCGCCGGACACTGGTGGGACACCGTCTCAGCCATCGAAAATCCACTAACGATGAGTTGGGATCGGTTTAAGGAGATTTTCCGAGGAAAGTACTACACCGCCCCGGTCAGAGCCCAAAGGATGAACGAATTCATCAACCTCCGCCAAGGATCCATGACAGTGGCGGAGTACATCAGGAAGTTCGAGCAGCTTTCAAGGTTCGCTGCTCATATGGTCAGCACAGACGCGCTCAAGGTCGAGCGGTTCATAGAAGGACTGAAACCTGAGTTATATCGGGATGTAAGTATGGCGGGTGTGCAAGGGGCCACGTATGCACAAGTGGCTGAGAGAGCGCTCGTGGCGGAGCAGGCCGAGTCTAGAATAGCTCGCGCCCAGGAAGCTAAGCGTAAATTCGCACAAGGGCCGCAGGGAAGCGGAAGTAATCCGAAACGGCAACTCGTGGCCCAGGAAGGGAAACAGGGGCCTCAATATCGACCTGGACCACCCCCACAGTTCAAGCCCAATCAGGGTAGGCCCCAGCTGGATCTACCCGTATGCCCGAAATGCGCACGGAGACACTCGGGAGTCTGCAACTCCCAGAACGCCGTTTGCTACAAGTGTGGCAAGACGGGCCATTATTCGAGGGCATGTCCGGAAGATGGATCCGGAAGCCAAGCTAGGAACCCAGTAGAACCTCCAAGGGTACCGGCCAGGGTCTACACCATAACCTCCGAAGAAGCAGAAAATAACCCGGCCGTGGTGACAGGTACCCTCCTCGTTTACCAGACCCCCACATGCATACTAGTCGACTCAGGGGCGACCCATTCATTCGCGTCTACTAAGTATGTCGCGAGGGTAGGAGTCACGCCTCACCGAGCTGAGTGCGAATTTAGGGTAACAGTTCCGAACGGGAATTCCACCCAAACCAATCAGGTTTTACGGGATTGTCCAATAGTAATCGGGGACAAAGAACTGCCCACAGACCTCCTAATAATTCCCATGAATGATTATGAGGTAATCCTTGGAATGGATTGGCTGTCAAAGTACGGAGCTGTCATAGACTGCCACCGCAAGATAGTCACCCTCAACGTAGGCGGAGATGAACCCCTTAAGTTCGTAGGAACTAGTAAAGGGACCATGATCTCTAGAATATCAGCGTTGAAAGCTCAGCGACTGATCAAATCGGGGTGCGAAGCCTATCTGGTATTCGCTATCAAGTCGGAAGAGAACGCCTCCCCGAAACTCGAGGAAGTACCAATAGTTAAGGACTTCCCCGACGTATTTCCCGAAGAGTTACCGGGACTACCGCCCGAACGGGAAATAGAGTTCGTTATAGATCTGGTACCTGGAGCGGCACCAGTATCTAAGACGCCCTATCGGCTAGCACCGACGGAGATGAAGGAATTAAAGGATCAACTCGACGAACTCATGCAGAAGGAGTTCATACAGCCGAGTTTCTCTCCTTGGGGAGCGCCGGTGCTATTCGTGAAAAAGAAAGATGGATCCATGAGACTGTGCATAGACTACAGGGAGTTGAACAAGTTGACGATCAAGAACAAGTACCCACTCCCTAGGATAGACGATCTATTCGATCAACTGCAAGGTACAACGGTCTTCTCCAAGATCGACTTAAGATCGGGCTATCACCAACTAAGGATCCGGAAAGAAGACGTCCCGAAGACGGCCTTTAGTACCCGTTATGGCCACTACGAATTTCTGGTGATGCCATTCGGGTTGACTAATGCGCCCGCAGCCTTTATGGATTTAATGAACCGGGTGTTCAAGCCATACTTAGATAGGTCTGTCATCGTCTTCATAGATGACATCCTAGTCTACTCGAAAACGAAGGAGGAGCACGAAGAACACCTGAGGGAAGTTCTAGGAATACTACGGGAGAAACAACTATACGCCAAGTTCAAGAAGTGCGAATTTTGGCTCGACCAAGTCGCCTTCTTAGGGCACATAGTATCAGGAGAAGGAATCTCAGTGGACCCGAAGAAGATAGAAGCTATTAGCAATTGGCCCAGGCCGACGAACGTGACGGAAATACGAAGCTTCCTCGGTCTGGCAGGATACTATAGGAAGTTCATAAAGGACTTCTCGAAGATAGCATCGACACTGACGAGGCTGACCAAGAAGAATACGCCTTTTCAGTGGACCGTAGAATGTGAACGGAGCTTCCAAGAGCTGAAGGAAAGGCTTACGACGGCCCCAGTTCTCACAATCCCATCGGGAGCAGGAGGGTTTACCGTTTATAGCGATGCGTCGAAGAACGGGTTGGGGTGTGTGCTAATGCAGAATGGGAATGTGGTAGCATACGCCTCTCGTCAACTAAAGGAGTACGAGAAGAATTACCCGACGCACGACCTAGAACTGGCGGCAGTGGTCTTTGCTCTCAAGATCTGGAGGCATTACCTCTATGGAGAACGGTGTGAGATATACACCGACCACAAGAGCCTCAAGTACTTCTTTACACAAAAGGAGTTAAATATGAGGCAGAGGAGGTGGTTAGAGTTAGTTAAGGATTACGACTGTGTAATCAACTACCACCCAGGCAAGGCGAACATAGTAGCCGATGCCTTAAGCCGAAAAGCAGTTAGTGCAGAACTGCAACTGCTAGAGGTAGAAATTGTAAGGTTAGGCGAAGTCGAGGCGCAGCTAGCGGCCTTAACGTTGCAACCGACACTGCTGGAGCAGATCAAGACAGCGCAAGGAGCAGACGAGTTGTATGCGAAGACCAAGGAGGCACTACCGGGACAACCGACTGGAGACCTTATGATACGGGGAGACGAACGATTATACTTCAAGAACCGGTTGTACGTGCCAGACGACGCCGAACTACGACGGCTAATAATGACAGAAGCACATACTACGGCGTACTCGGTACATCCAGGAGCAACGAAGATGTACCGAGATCTCAAGGAAAACTACTGGTGGCCAGGCATGAAAAAGGACATCGCGACCTTCGTGAGTCAATGCCTGACATGCCAGCAGATTAAGGCCGAGCATCAAAGGCCGGCGGGAACCCTACAACCGTTATCCATTCCAGAATGGAAATGGGATAACATTACAATGGATTTCGTAGTAGGGCTGCCGAGGAACACGAAGGGGCACGATGCGATTTGGGTGATTGTCGACAGACTCACTAAGTCCGCCCACTTCCTACCTATTAGCACGACATTTTCCATGGAACGGTACGCGGAGCTCTATATTCAAGAAATAGTGCGACTGCACGGCGTTCCATCCTCAATAGTCTCGGATCGCGACTCCAGATTTCTATCGAAATTCTGGACGAGTTTGCAAAAGGCAATGGGAACGAAGCTATCTTTTAGTACCGCCTACCATCCACAAACGGACGGTCAATCCGAGCGAACTATTCAGACGCTGGAGGATATGCTCCGAGCGTGCGTACTCGATTTCAAAGGAAATTGGAGTAGGTACCTTCCACTAATCGAGTTCTCCTATAATAATAGCTACCACGTCACCATTGGGATGGCACCGTACGAAGCGCTATACGGGCGTAGGTGCAGATCCCCAGTACATTGGGACGAGGTTGGTGAAAGAGCAATGTTAGGTCCTGACATCGTACGAGAAATGACGGAAGCCATTACCACCATACGGGAAAGAATGCAAATAGCACAAAGTCGACAGAAAAGCTACGCCGACCGAAGACGCCGACCGTTGGAATTTGAGGAAGGCGATATGGTGTTTGTTAAGGTATCGCCGATGAAGGGCGTAAAGAGGTTCGGGAAGAAAGGAAAGCTAAGCCCTAGATATATCGGTCCATTTAGGATACTGAAGAGGGTTGGCGAGGTGGCATACCAATTAGAACTGCCAGCCTCGTTATCGCAAGTGCATGACGTGTTCCACGTCTCGACACTGCGAAAATACATAGCCGACCCGAACCACGTTCTAGGAAACGAATCTCTACATCAACAATTGAAACCGGATCTAAGCTACGAAGAGACCCCGGTGGAGATATTGATGTACGAGACCAAAAGACTTAGGAACAAAGACATTCCTTTAGTAAAAGTGTTGTGGCGGAACCAATCCACGGAAGAAGCCACATGGGAACGGGAGGACGAAATGCGAATTCGTTACCCTGAGCTGTTTCACACGGGCTGATTTCGGGGGCGAAATCCTCCTTAAGGGGGGGAGGATGTAGGACCCCGGTCCCTGCAAGTTAGGTCGGCCAATAAAATTTCGTATATGATCTAAGTGATTGTGTGACTATTTGCATACATGATATATGCTTACGTGATCTTACGATTTTCGTTCTTACGTGCTACGTGAAATTCGTGCAAATACGTGACAATAATATGTGCCCACGATGACCCGAATTCATGAGAGGGATTTTCGAAAATAATAAGAAAAAGGAAGATGCACTTGATAAATGGGCTAAGACCTCTTATGGACTAAGAATTTATTATTAGTGGGCTAGAACTCAATTTAGGCCCAAAGCCAAGCAAGTTGGGAGACAAACTCCCTAATTCAAGGAAACCCACGCCTTATCCACCATAAACTAAGAAATATCTAACCAAGAAAATAATTGAAACTTCCTAAACACACCCAAGAAACCCACGAAAGAAGAAGCAACGAAGAAGTCGAAGCAAGGCACAAAGCAACACCCTCAAAACCGCTTGGGAATTCGAAGTTAGTAAGTTAAACACCCTCCTTAAGCTATTAATTCTTTATCTTGGAAGTAGTTAAGAGCATTAAAAGGCGTTAAATGCAAGTGGTTGGAGAAAACCACGAGAAACCCTAAAATGCCGAGCTTGGGTTAGTTCTAAGGATTTTCGTGTGGGCAAATATGGAGTTGGATAGTTTGTTAGGTGATCTAGAACTTAGAATGATAGGAAGAACAAGCCATGAAACTAATTTCGCGGGATGAAGGATGAAGCAGATGATAAATGTCGAGATGCTAGTAAATGTCGAAATAATAGATAAAAATGTCGACTTATCATGAATTGAGGTGTTTAGGTAAATGTCGAACTAAATGTCGACATTAAGGTCGAGCTCAATGTCGAATTGGATAAAATGTCGAGATGATAAGGTAGAATGTCGGAACTTTATTAGGAGAAATGTCGAGTTCAAAGAAATCGGTACAAATGTCGAACTAGAGGAAAATGTCGAGAGCAACGAAAAATGTCGAGAGCCGAGGTAAAAATGTCGAAACCGTGTTAGAGAAGATGCCGAGATCTTTACATGTCATATATCGACATTTAGATATAAGAAATGTCGAGATCCACCTATAAGAGATGTCGAGGCACAATGTCGAATGATAGCTAAAATGCCGAGCTTCACAAAATGTCGAGACCCAAGACAAAAATGTCGACATGTTGAATAAGATGTCGACTTAGCATGTCGATATTTTACACTATAAATGTCGAGACCTTCACATAAGTATATCGAGATTTAAGGTTAATGATGTGTCGAATGATAGGATGCCGAATAAAATGTCGAGAAGCTATGGCAAAATGTCGAGACCTCTAATTGAAATATATGTCGAATTCTTAAATCATTTAAAAGTCGTGTCCTTTCACCTAGGCGAAATGTCGAGTGGAAATTGGGCATGAAATGTCGAAATACATGATTGAAATTTATGTCGACATCTTATGTACTAAAATGACGAGGTAAATGTCGAAACCCTAAAAATGCCGAAGTGTTAAGAAAAGATGTCGAGATATCCCAAAAGTAAAATGTCGAAACGTTAAACAGGGAATGTCGAACTGTTAGGATAAATGTCGAACGATAGATATAATGTCGAGCCAAATGTCGATATTAAATTCAGGATCAAAATGTCGATATCTTTAAACAATTCGAAATGTCGAAGTTAAGAAAATACCGAAATCTTCACATACAATATTAAGTAAAATATTTCAACACATTTCAAGTACATAGATAACTAATATTTTAGAAAATGCACTGACATAATAATTTTATGATTAAGGTCGAAAATTAGGAATTTCGCCGAACCAGTAACGGTTATTCTACGGACTCCAGGTAAGTAGAAATTCAACTACGACACGTAATTTGCCTGCGTCCAATTATGTGAATTACATGCTCGTGTATCTTCTATGAAATGCGTACGTATGAGAGGATTGAATTCTATGCATGATAGTATGATTTGCATATGTATATGTGCATAACATGAGCATTTGCACGCATGAGTATGGAGTAAGGAGCGAGGCATGAGTGTGCATAAGATCGTCTGTGTGCGATGTATATTCGCCGATATTGGCGTTTGTGTCGACTCGAATGAAGAGTCACGGCTTCCCTTATGCAGCCTTTAAGGCCTGAATAAGAGGCTGGGTACATACCCCGTACGATAAGGCCTGAATAAGAGGCTGGGTACATACCCCGTACGATAAGGCCTGGGTAAGAGGCTGGGTACATACCCCGTACGATAAGGCCTGAATAAGAGGCTGGGTGAATACCCCGTACAATAAGACGTAATAAGAGGCTGGGGAAACGAAAGCCGAGGGCCCGTCAGAAATAAGAGTATAAGAAATAAGAGTATAAGAAAAAGAGTAAGAGCGAAAGAAAAGAGTACGATTAAGAGAAAAAGAGTACGAGCGTTAGAAAACGACGACGTGGATTGTCGTCCGCTAGGACACGTGCATTCATGCATAACTTCTGCTTACTGAGCCTCGGTGGCTCATTATTTGTGTTACGTGTTGTAGGTACTGACGATCACGGTACGTGATCTGACTTTTACGCGAGGCCGATCTTTTGACGCAGTCCGACCGCTTTTGAGGTGGGAGTGTGTGTATGGATGACGACCTGTGAAGGCCGGGCGTATAGGGAGCTTTCGGCTGCACACACACACGTACACTTGTATTTTGTAGACAAGGGCATGATGATGTCGAATGATGTATAACATTCTTTTGGCATGTATAAAAAAAAAAAAAAAAAAATTTCTGCATGCATTTTTAAAATGAAAAATTTTATTCGCATTTTTACGTATTCGCACGATCACCAAAGCATTTACACTTAGAATTAGAACGGAATACGAGAGCGGGACGACGGGTCCTGACAATGTCATTCGTGGTAGACATGGTTGGTGCAGTCGAATCGTCCGTGGTTTTGATCTTGTATAGATAAGAGAGTTAGTAACGAACGATAAGAGAAATACGAGTTGAATGAGTAGAGTTTTGAGAATAAAACTGTTTAAAGAATTTCCTAGAACTAAGTGTGCGTGTGTGATGGTCGATAATGTGTGGAAGAGAAATAAATCTTGAAATTAGGAGAAGTTCTAGGAATTTAAATCGAAACTTGAGGAGCAAAAACAAATTTTATGTCAAACGTGGTCTAGGGTGTTAGGAGTGACGTGTTGGGATCAAATCTTAAATAAGTTTGAGAAAAGTTTAACCCAAGAGGATTTTAACACGAGAAAAAGTCTTAACACGTCAAAACAAAAAAAAAAAAAATTCGCAGTTCGAAATTTTCTCGGATTCTAAAATTTCGCATGTGAGAATGATTCTCAGTTGAGAGTTTTAAAGCTTCACAAGAGAATTTCGCACGTTAAAAAGAATTTCGCATTGAGAGTTGACGTGTGGTCTTAGAAAATTTTCTCGGATTTGAAAAAGGTGTGGTATTGAAAAAAAAAACTTTCTCAAATTAGATAAATTTTCTCGGCTTTGAAACCTTTCTCGGATGTAAAAATTTTCGCAAAGTTCAAAATTTTCTCGGTCATGAAAGAAAAATTTCGCAGCTCAGAAAGATTCGCGGAATCAGCTTTCAAGGGTATAAAGTTTCTCGGATTTTAAGAGTACGAAGTTGAGAAAAATTGGGTCTTAGTGAAATTTTCGCGGTTTAAAAATTCTCGGCTGAAAATTTCTCGACCTGCGAAAATTTCTCAGATTTTTGGAAAGTTTCGCGGCTTAGAAAAATTCTTGAATAGACTTTCTCGCATATAAAGTTTCTCGGATTTTAAGCATAGGCCGTTGCGAAAAATGCAGTGAACGTAAAATTTTCGCGGTTTTGAAAATTCTCGGATTTGAGCATAGGCCGTTGCGAAAAATGCAGTGAAAGTGAATTTTCGCGGTTTAAAAATTCTCGGATTTAAATTCGCGGATATGAAACTTTCGCGGATTTGAACGATTCAGAAAGTTTCGCGGGCAAGAACACCGAAGTACTGTTCCATTGCTTGTCGCGAATCTTTCCCAGAAAACCGTCCGTTTTCACTCAAATCTCAACCAAAATCGCTCAAACTTGATCCTAAACTTCAGAAATTCTTCCCTAAACACATAATCGACCGATTTGTGAGCTAAAAACACCAAAAAAATAGGTCAAATCGACCAAAAACAGAGAATGGCCGAGATGTCCTTTTCTGAAAAGTTTTTGCTTCAATCTTGCTCAAAACTCGTTAAAACTGATCCAAAAGTGTTCTAAAAACATTTTAGGCATATACTCGATCTGGGGGAAGGTTTTAAACACAAAAACGAAGCATCAAAACCCCGAAACAAGCTCGAAATGCCGAAAATAATTTTTTGCCCAAAAACACCTTTGATCTTTCTTGGAATCGAACGAAACTGGATTCAAATCAATGCAGATCGATCCACGTTTGCTCTGATACCACTTGTTGGTCCCGAATGCACCAAACAAGGAATCAAAGAGGCTTTAATGGAATGAAAAGGGAGTATTCTCACCTTTGAGTGTGTGTAGTGTGTGAAAAATTTGGATAAGCCTTTGATCTTTGATTACTTTTAAAAGTGAGTTGGTAACACCTTATATACCACATTAACCCTAGGTATATTAAGGCCCAATCACTAAATATTAATTAATTACAATCTAGTCTAAAGCCCAAGCTAAAGATAATTACAAAATTAATCCCAAGACGTAAACTATTGACACAATCAATTAAATATCCTAACAAACCTGCAAAACTGAAAAAAATAGGACATTTCATTGTAGGAATTATATCAAATGATTCCTTACCACCGAAAAGTTTCTGAGAATGTGATTGAGATAGAGAAACACAACGTGAGGACTGGGATATGCTAATGAAACCGTGAATATTTATTTTTTCGAACTGACAGAGGTTTGCGATTTGAGAGTGTTGCGTATTTGAGGGAGGTTTGCGAATTGTGATGGATTTGGGAAAGTCGCGAATTAATTAGGGTTGAGGACACTTTGCGGGCCTGAAGAAAGATTAGAATGGGCCGCGAACTCCCCTTTTTTTTAAAAAAATGATGGCCCACAAGATTTACAAATTTAGTGTAGTTTGCAAGGTTGGTGTATTTTGCGAATAAGACGATATGCATTTTAACAGTTGGATCGCAAAATAATGAATATGGAAGGATTCGCGAATGTAGGCTTCGCAAACAGAAAACGACAGAGGATCTAGACTCCACAGAAGAATGCTTTTGCGAATCCAATAGGAAAATTTGAAAATTGCTTTCAAGAAAGATCTAAGAATAGATTTGCGATAAAATTTTGACAGTGAACAAAAATGCAAGTCTAATGTGCGAAATTTTCAAATTACCTAAGATATCTAAAATTTAGAAATCAGCCAAAAATCACCATTTGGTCTCGATCAATTACCAGGATAATGTCAAATCTATGAGTTTTTCAAGATCGATTTTCCTGATGCAGGGTCCAATAGTCGAAGAAGAAAAACATCATTTTTCTTTTACGGCTCTTTGGTCAAAAATTCGTCTTAATGTCGGGATAATAAATGACGTAAGTTCCCTTTCGTACTTATAAATAGATATGCCTCAAACCATGTATCATAATTCTAGAACTTACTCATCTCATATTTTCTCGTTTTCGCACAAAGAGATGAATTGGCAGAAGCAAGAGGAAGAGAAGAAGCTCAAAGAACAGGCAGACTTGAGGCGTAATTTTGAGCACAATTTGAATATGTTAGTCTTTGAACTTTTTCTTCTTTTGAGCTTATTTGTTGTTTTTCTCGCTATTCTGTTTTGGATTTGCCTTTGCAAGTAATTTGCGTATTATGAGTGTTTTATGTGTTTGAGAGAGCTGTTTGTATTTTGAAGATTTTATGTATTGTTGGTAACTCCCCCTAAATAATTGGATTTCTTGAATAAGAACTTCCTTTAACATTTTTAAGTTCCGACTAGACTCTTTCAAACTCCCCTAGATACAATGCCTATTGAGTAAACTGAAAATTGAATAAAGTCCTTACTCCCCCTTTATGCATGGATATAACATTTCTCCCCCTCGATGTAGGTCCATCAGCATTGGCACTACATCGACTTATTTGAAATGAGAAAATTTATTTGGAATGGAAAATAAAATCTAAGAAAAAGGAAAGTAGTAACGAACTAAGAGACACGCACAGAATAGAGATAACAAAAAAATAGCAGAGAGACACAATTGACCTTATAGGGAGACATAATCAAAATTAGAGACTGAGATTCAACATCCCCAGTTTTGCCACTAAGAATTGGAATCGTTTCTCATCCAATGCTTTTGTAAACAAATCGGCTAGTTGAATCTCTGTATTTACAAAATACATTTCTATTATGCTTCGTTCGACTTGGTCCTTTATAAACTGATAACGTAGGTCTATGTGCTTAGTGCGTGAATGGTGAACAGGGTTGCAAGTGATTGCTATTGCACTTTTGGAATCACAATAAATAGGAATTTGGTTGAAATCAAACCCGTAGTCTCGTAGTTGGGTTCGAATCCACAAAATTTGTGAGCAGCAACTGGCGGCAGCCACATATTCTGCTTCTGTCGTGGAAGTTGACACACAATTTTGTTTTTTAGAAGCCCAACAGACAAGGTTATCTCCAAGAAATTGGATATTGCCTGATGTGCTTTTCCTATCCAGTCTGCATCCTGCGAAATCGGCATCAGAATATCCTATTAGTTTCATACCTGAGTTTTTAGGATACCAGAGTCCAAGGTCTGGTGTGCCTTTCAGATACTTCAATATTCTCTTGACAGCATGGAGATGTGACTCCTTTGGATTGGCTTGGAATCGAGCACATAAACACGTGGAGAAGAGAATATCTGGTCGGCTGGCAGTGAGATAGAGCAGAGACCCAATAATGCCTCTATAATGCGTTGGATCAACAGGCTCGCCCAAGTGATCTGCATCGAGGGTGCATGAGGTTGACATTGGAGTGCTGGAAGATTTGCTCTTGTCAATCCCATATTTTCTTAGGATGTCGTGAATGTACTTCGACTGGTTAATAAATATCCCATCCTGAGTTGCTTAATTTGCAGTCCAAGGAAAAATGTCATTTCGCCCATCATACTCATCTCAAACTGTGATTTCATCAACGTGCTGAATTCGATACAGAGTTCTGGATTTGTAGAGCCGAAGATGATGTCATCCACGTAAATCTGCACAAGCATGATTTCGGGACCAGCCTTTTGACAAACAGTGTGGTGTCAATTTTTCCTTTAGTGAATCCTGAGTTGATAAGGAAGTCAGACAAGACGTCGTACCAAGCTCTTGGTGCTTGCTTTAGTCCATAGAGAGCATTGTCGGGTTTGTAGACAAAATCTGGATGTTCTTGATTGAGAAATCCGTCTGGCTGTGAGACATATACTTTTTCTTTCAAAATTCCATTCAAGAAGGCAGTCTTTACGTCCATTTGATAGACAGTAAAATCTTTGTGTGCCGCATATGCAAGAAACAGTTTGATGGCTTCAATTCTTGCTACAGGGGCAAAGGTCTCATCATAGTCAATTCCTTCTTGCTGATTGTATCCTTTAGCTACAAGTCTGGCCTTGTTACGAATTACCACACCTTCCTCGTCTTTCTTGTTCTTAAATACCCATTTCGTTCCGATTATTGTTTTACCTTTAGGCGAGGAACTAGGTTCCAGACCTTGAGACGTTCGAACTGATTGATTTCCTCTTGCATGGCTACTATCCAGTTTGGATCATGTAGTGCGTCAATTACTCTGGTAGGTTCTGTTTGACTCAAAAACAAGTAAAGTTACACTCATTTGAGAGCGAACCTCTGGTCTTTACTCCAGTAGTGGGATCCCCAAGGATTTGATTTGCTGGATGACTTCGAATCCATTTCTTTTCATGAGGTAGTGGTGGAACATCTGTTTCAGATCCCTCATTTAATGGATACTCAATCACAGAAGTAGTACGATTGCATGCGGAAATGGATGAGTCCTCTGGCTGTGTTTCTGGGATTGAGGTTTCAACGTTTGTAGTTGGAAAAGATTGATCAGGAATAGGGTCGAATTCAGGAGGTGATGGACAAGCACTGGTTTCTGTATTTGAAAAAGAATTGGTGATTGGCCTGTTTAGAGAGATGTATATGTGCTCAAATAGTTGATCCAGATCTTCTTGAGCTTGTTGACTGAAATACGTTGGGTTTCTGTGTCCAGATTCATCAGTTTTATGTTGTTGATCTTGGCTTGCATTGTTTAATGCTGGTTCTGAAGTAGTGTATTCAGAAACTCTCTGTGAGGACTCGCCTAATTCCATCTGTGGTTGCATAGCACCTTGTTGTGTGTGGTTTGGTCCTGAGCCGTTTAGTCCGAATTGAGTTTCTGGACCCTCATCAAATGTAACATTTGTACTTTCAATGATCATTCTCCTTGTACAAAGATATACCCTATATGCCTTAGATTGCAAAGAGTAGCCCACAAAAATTCCTTCAAAAGCTTTTGGATCAAGCTTAGCTTTGTCTTCTCGGTCATTAGCAACGAAGCATTTGCATCCAAAAATCCTCAAGTGAGCAATGTTGGGTAATCTGTTGTTCATTAATTCATAAGGGTCTTTCCAAATCTTAGGTGAATGTTGGTGCGATTCTGAGTATTGCAGGCGGTGTTCATGGTGTTGGTCCCGATTGCACCAAACAAGGAATCAAAGAGGCTTTGATGGAATGAAAAAGGGAGAGGTTCTCACCTTCAAGTGTGTGTATTGTGTGAAAAATAGGATAAGCCTTTTGATCTTTGATTTACTTTAAAAATAGTGAGGGTAAAACCTTATATACCACATTAACCCTAGGTATATTAAGGCCCAAGCACTAAAGATTAACTAATTACATTTTTGTCCAAAGCCAAGCTAAAAGGATAATTACAATATTAAACTCAAGACTTAAACTATTGACACAATCTATAAATATCCTAACAATCTCCCCCTTTGTGTCAATTGTTGGGAGTCTTGGAACTTGGGCGTTGTGATGGTGGATTAGCGAGTGAGTGTTTCGCGAAGTCCTAGCTTGAACTCGAAGGCGCGGAGATTCCTTCGAAGGACCATTCGATCAGCTATAGCGTCGATGAACTTCGCGAACTTGGATCGACAGTGTGGATCTTCTTCCGAAAGGATGCGGCAAATCCTCATGAGTTTGTCTTGGATGATGGTGAGCGTCCCATCTGAGAACTTTGCCACTTCGGAGCAGCGCAGCAGCCTCATCTTTCCCTTGTAGTTCGAGTAGGCGACCGCCGGATCATCTCCGTCGATCACATCACCTTCTCGGTAGTCGTCCGCGTTCTTGAAAGATGGGCGAGTTAGGTTCACCTTCTTCAGATTGTGCTCCACCGCCATCTGCAGATCGTGGATGGCGAAGAATCTGACCTGTCGGAGCATGTGGCGCTTGAGAGCTACGTAGCCCATGGTGACCGGTTCAGCCCAAACGAGATGTCCAGAACTTCTGAGGACGAGTCTGAACTGCTTCATGGATTCCAGCATGCTGTACAGGTCACCCAGCCGCAGAAACTTGAAGTCCGCCTCACTGACTTCACTGTAGCTCTCATCCTGCCTCTTACCGTGAACACTGGATAGTGAACACGTCCTTTTGACTATTGGCGGAGGTCAGTGACTTTGCAGATGGGGGCCCGATTCATTTCCAGATCGATGTTTTCTTCATCGGATAGCGTCCTCTTTGTGCTCTTGTGGCAAAGAAGGCTCCATCGATAGAGCTTCTTCTTTTCTTCGCTCCTGTTTTGGATGTTCACCAGCTCGTATTCATCGAAGGCCGTTATGATCTGCTCCTTGCGCCGCCAGATCCTCTTCCTGATCTCCTCTTGGAATGGTGCGGTGATCTTTTTGTTTTCCCACGGTGCTTCTGGTATATTCGCCGTGGGCACATCCGGTTGAGCAGCAGAAGCCTCAGCGTGCTGCGCTTGAAATTGAAGGATGTTCTCGAGTTCGGCGGGTTCAGCGTCGTATTCCTCTCCGTTCTCGTTGTCTGCAGTGTTGATCAGCGTAAGTGAAGCTTCTTTTAGCAGACGTCGAGCATTTTCCACCAACTTCTGGCTGCTACTGCATCGGCGGGTGTGTACAGCCTTTCATCGTTAAAGATGAAGGCCTCGATCTCGTTTTGCACGCAGTAGACGTCCCCGGAGCCACGTTGGAATCGATATTGAGAGGGGTATGGCTGTGTGGTGGCGAGGGTGTTGCGTCGGAGGAGTTTGTGGATTGTGGGGATGGTTGTGGTGGAGATTCTGGTGGCTCGGTTGTGGTGATGGTTTTGGCGAGGATGATTAGGGTGTCGTGTGGTGGAGATGTGATGGTGGCCTCTAACGTCGATGTGACAGTTAGAGGTTCTGAGATGGTGGGTGGAGAAGGTGTGTTGGTGGTCTCTAACGCCGATGTGACAGTTAGAGGTTCGGAGACGGTAGTAGGTGGTGGTGAGGGTGATTTGGCTAGTGACTCGGGGTTAATAGGGTGGGCTTTTTGGCTAGTGGGGTGTGAGGTTTCTGTTGCGGGCGTCGTTTCAGGTGCAGAGGAGGAAGGCAGCGTCGATTGTACGGGTCCTTGAGTTTGTGAGGCTTGCTGCCTATTCTCCCCCTCGCGGCGATCTTGATCATCGTCTTGATCGTCGCGCCTGATCCCGCTAGACTCGCCGTGAGTGCGGCAAGTCATGGGTTGAGTCATTATTTTCTTCATTTGCTGTTCCTCCTCGTCGAGTTCCGCCATTGACTCGAATCTTGCTCGTAGGATGTAGAATAGCTCCTTTGCGGAAATGGAGGAGAGAACAGCTTCTGCGTCCACATTTTGCGTTGGTGGTGGCGTCTCCGAGGCCACACCTTTGCCTTTGTCGATGGTGGACGCATCGAGATGCGCATAGACTTTGTCGAGGATGGACGTCTCAATAGTTTTTGTAAACTCTTGAAGACGAGTCTCTAGCGCGGTCTCGGTGACGAATTGGGGTAAGTTTAGCAAGTTGGAATCACGAAGAAATCCAACTGTCACCGAATCGGAGAAGATGGCCGATCGGCCTCCCGTTTGCACAGGACGGGAAAAGACGGGGTCACTAAGACTTCCCGTTGGCATCATCGATGAGACAGACTCAAACGAATGATGGCCTAGGCTCACGGTTGTTGTTATGTTGGCCGTGCTAGGTCTTCCGCTCTCAGTCACAGAGACATCACGAGCGTTCTGACAGAATCACGAAGCCTCTGTAGTGTAGTAATAGGTGTATGTGTCCTAGATACGTATGAAATTATTGGGAGTGAGGGCACTAGACTCGATGTGATTGAAGAGGATGCAGTCTGAGGCGAAGGACTGCTTGTTTCAACATCGACTATCTCCAAGTGGGATGTCGATGGTATACGTGGCTCCTCGTGGGATGAAATATCTTCCTGTAGAGAGGAAGATAAGTGGATTGGTGGGGTCGTTTGCGTGGTTGAGCCAAATGCCACGTCTTCTACTCGGGAGGTGAACACATCACCTCCTGTACCTACGGGTTGGGCTCGGCTTGTATGTGACTGAGGAGGTCGATCGTGTTTTTGTTTCGATCGACGCTCCGTGGGGCGGCTTACATCATCCTCACGCGATCGTTTTTTCGGTACGCAGGTGGAAGAAGATGCGGCGCGACTAGACGAATTTTTTGTAGTGGGGGTGGTGTTTTGTCTAGTCCCGGGGTTAGGAGCAGCAGGGTTGGTCTGCTAGGTAGGGATAATGGATAGTGGACGGGGACTCTCGCGGAATGAGGCTGTGGAGGCGCGATAGTCTTGAACATGTGGGTTTGTTGGGTTAGCATATGCGAGCTGGGATGATCGTGGCTTGTCGATCTTTTGCCGGAGTATTTTTCTTAGCGAACTTCTCGACAACGGGAATTACGAAGTGCTCACTCGCCTGGCGCACGCGGATGCTAGTGGAGAAAATGCGGAAGTTTTTGATGATTGCAGGGAGCCACCGCATGTAAGGGACGAAGCGGTTTGTGACTCCCTTGGCGATTTCCCGGTCGCGACGTTGGACCATGGAGACGAGATCCATCCAGATGATCTCGGCGTAGTTGTACTTGCGGTTGTGTGCGATGCCGGTTAGGATGGTGAGGATTTGGTGGTTCCCGCGGTCTTGACCAGCATGCTTTTCGGACATGCATTTGTTCAGCAGTAGGTACAGTGTTCGCCAGGGTTGAGGTAGATTCCGTGTGGTGACTTTACCGAGGACAAGTGGGCCCTGCTTCTTCTTGGTTTCTATTTGTGCCCCAATCTGTCGATGTCTTCAATAAGTTGTTCGTGCGTCGGTAGAGGATCGTAGGGTGAGTAGACAGGAAGTTGGAGGACTTCTTGAACAATCTTTCGGGTGAGGATTACTGTTTCTTGATCGATTTCTGCGGACATAGTTTTGGCGAGGTAGTGTGGTCCAGCGATCTGCAATATGTGCCAGAACTGTTGGAGATAGACTTGCGCTTCTGGTTCGCCATGAGTGAGGGCATGTCGGAGGGGATGCCCTTTGAGGATTTCTATGATGATGGGGGCGTCGCATCTGAAGTTGTCCAAGTCCACCATATGGTTGTTTGGTATTAAGGCAGCCCATCGACTTGTTGGGAAGACCTGCTCGATCGGTGGAACATAGGTTAGCGTATTGAGCTCGATGCGAGCAATGTCCCTTTGGATTGCTGCAACCTCAAGTGCTTCAAGTGTATCTTGATTTTTGCTGGTCATTTCTATGCTCGACAGTAATTATAACATGATTAGTATGGATAATATTGCGAGAACAAGGATGAAATTAAGGCGTGGGCAAAAATAAAAGGAGTCTCAAATCGTAAAAATAAAATGAAAATTGAGATTAAGGAAACTTAGAGTCCATTTGATGTAAAGAAGTTAAGATTGAATGATTTTCAGGATTGAAGGCGTTCATGTGACATGAGAAAATTTCGGTATATTAGTAAAATTTTGTGGCGTAGAGAAAATTTTCGCATGTAATGGGAAATTTAGCTGAATATAACACACAAGCAAGCCGAGAGAAATTTTCGCAGATATTGTAGAAATCGCATGTAGTGTAAACTTTTGCATGTAGAAAAATTTTCGCAAGTTATGGAATTTCGTAAGGTATCCAAAAATTTTCTCATGTAGTGGAAAATTTCGCCGATTATAACACATAGACATGCCGAGAAAATTTTCGCATATAGTGTAAAATTTCGCATGTAGTGGAAAATTTTCGCATGTAGAGAAATTTTTTGCAGATTAAAGAAGATCTGCTTAAGTGATAAAATTTCTCGGTTTGAAATTTCTCGGATTGATAATTTTTCTCAGATTGTGAGAGTTTCGTGATCCGCGAGAAGATGATGCATGCACGGGTTGAGAAATTACTGAACCACTGTAGCTGCGAAGGAATTGATCAGCATGAACCCGAGAAAAAAATTTAGAGTATATGATTTGAGAAATATTTGGGTTACTGTAGTTGCGAAATAGTGATAGTGCGAAAAGATGTGATATGAAGTGATGTTTATGAAAATTACGCGGGGCCACTATAGCAGCGAAAATTTTGACGTATGGAAAAATTTTCTCGCATAAAACTTTCGCGGGACTTTACTCACTATAGTAGTGAAAATTTAATGCAAGAACATTCTCGGATGAAAATTTTCGCGGGTCCTTAGTCAGTGTAGAAGGAAATTTCTAAAACAAAATTCGCGGGCTCGCTCACTGTAGGAGCGAAAATCTAACGTATGAACAAAATTTCTTGGATAAAACTTTCGCGGGGCTTCACTCACTGTAGCAACGCGATCTATTGTTTAAAAATATTTTCTCGGACGAAAATTTCTCGGTGAAGAACACTTGTGCGAAAACGTATGAAACGAAGCTATAAATTTTGCCTTAGTACCACTCAGATCTTAACCAAAACGCAATAAACTGGACTTAATCGACTCAAAATTGGACGGGTAATACATATTTGGGCGTTTTAAACAACAAAATTGTATCACATGTCAGAATCGAAGCCGAGAGAGTAATATTATACCTAAAAAGTTTAACAAAAACGGGGCATAATCATGATTAAGGGTTTTGGGGTTTTGAGACTGTTCATGCGATGCGAGGGTTGAGAAAATTTTGAAAGAGGGGGTGCGAAATTTTTGAAATTTTCTCGGGAATTTATAAGATTGTGAAAATGGTTAAGGGTTTTGGGGTTTTGAGACTGTTCATGCGAGATTTTGAGTAAAATGGGCTGAAATTCGCGGGTTTGTTTAAAATTGGATCCTGGGCCGAATTTCGCGGGCTTGCTCAAAATTTGGTCCAATTGGAGTTCAATTGGTCCAATTTTGACCCACTTTGACCAAAAATTAAAATTTCAACCCAAAATTATTATTTTTTTTTAAATAGGAAAAATCAAAAACTCCCCCTTAATCGAAAACTCCCCCTCTTTTTTTTTTTTAAATAACGGAAAAAACAGAAACTCCCCTTAATCGAAAACTCCCCCTTAAGAGACATAATTTAAAAGACACATAGAGAATGAAGTGGAGTGAAAAGACATATGTACACTTTATCAAAGTTCATGTACGGTCGATTGATCACAACTGAATATTCAACATGCCCAACATAGTCACAAGGTGTTGGAATCGTTTGACATCCAACGGTTTTGTGAAAATGTCGGCTAGTCGATCTTCGGTAGTGACGTAGTGCAATCCAATCGTCCCTTGTTCAACATGTTCTTTGATGAAGTGGTGACGAATATCTATGTGTTTTGTCCTTGAGTGATGTACCGGATTATTCGTCATCGCAATGGCACTCTTCGAGTCACAATAAATGTGAATTTTATCAACATGAAAATTAAAATGTCGTAGTTGAGTTCGCATCCACAAAAGTTGTGAGCAACAACTAGCGGCGGCGACATATTCTGCCTCCATCGATGAAGTTGAGACACAGTTTTGTTTTCGAGAAGACCAACTCACGAGTTTACCGCCCAAGAAGTGTGCAGCTCCAGAGGTGCTTTTTCGATCCATCTTGCATCCTGCGTAATCCGAGTCAGAGAATCCAACCAGTTTGAAGTCCGATCGAGTGGGGTACCACAAACCCAGATTGGGTGTTCCTTTGAGATAGCGGAGAATCCTTTTGACAGCAGTGAGGTGTGATTCCTTATGTGTAACCTGAAAACGAGCGCAGATTCCTGTCAAGAGAACGATATCCGGTCGTCTAGCAGTGAGGTACAGAAGAGAGCCTATTATCCCACGATAGACGGTTTGGTCAACGGGAGCACCAGATGGGTCCGCATCGGGTCGGCCGGAGGGTGACATAGGTGTAGCAGCAGTCTTAGCATCCTTCATTCCATATTTCTCGAGGATGTCATGGATGTATTTGGACTGGTTGATGAAGATTCCGTCGGGAGTTGCTTTACTTGAAGACCAAGAAAGAAATTCAGCTCGCCCATCATTCTCATTTCGAATTTCTTTTCATCAATTCTGCGAAGTCTTCGCATAGTTGTGGTTTAGTCGATCCAAAAATGATGTCATCAACATAAATCTGTACAATCATGATCTCCGGCCCACTCCACTTGGTGAAGAGAGTTGTATCCAGAGATCCTTTCTTGAATGCAGACTGAACAAGGAAGTCTGAAAGGACGTCATACCAAACTCGGGGAGCATGTTTTAGTCTGTAGAGGGCCTTGTAGAGTCTATATACGTGATGAGGAAACTCTTCGCTCAAGAATCCTTCAGGTTGATCAACGTACACTTCTTCTTTGAGAAATCAATTCAGAAATGCAGTCTTCACGTCCATTTGGTAGACTTTAAAGTTCTTGTGAGCAGCAAAGGCAAGAAAAATTCGAATTGCTTTGATCCTGGCGACAGGGGCGAAAGTTTCATCGTAGTCGATGCCTTTTTGTTGGTTGTACCCCTTAGCCACAAGTCGTGCTTTATTGCGAATGACAACACCGTCTTCATCCTTTTTGTTCTTGAAGATCCACTTCGTGCCGATAATGGATCTGTTGTGAGGGCGTGGTACGAGTTCCCAAACTTGTAAACGTTCAAACTGATTTATTTCCTCCTGCATTGCAATCAGCCAATCAGGATCATTGAGAGCTTCAGCTACTCGTGATGGTTCGGCTTGACTGAGATAGCAAGCGAACATACTTTCATTCATTATAGCTGAACGCGTCGAAACACCGGATGTGGGATCCCCAATAATCTGATCCGTAGGATGAGAGCGAGCCCAAAGTGGTACATTGGTCTGTGAGGAGCTAGCCGCATTTGTATCGATTGGAGGCTCATTAGATTCGGGTCCGATGTCCGAAGAAGGGATCTCAATTGTTGTAGATTGAGAAGGTTCAGCATCGCATCAGCAATGTTCCCAGGGTTGGGTAAGATGTCGTCTTCGTTGAGATTGAGATCATCCAAGTTTGGCGGGACGACATCATCGCCGATAGCTGGTGATGTAGGTGGGGTGGGTGCAGCGGTAGTTTGAGTGCTGGCGACGGGAGTCTTGGGGACTGGATAGAAGTACTCGAACAGCAGATCGAGATCGAGGTCACCAGAATTGCCCTCAGATGAGGAGGTTCCCGTCGTTGAAAGTTGACCTTTAGTCAACGACTGTAGAAGACCTGGTTCTGGATTGATGTGAGCAGAAACCATGAGGTCGCCTTTGTTTTCGTCAAAGGTGACATTTGTGCTCTCTATTACTGATCGTTTCTCCCTAAGATAGACTTTATATGCCTTTGAGTTCAGCGAATATCCAACAAAGATGCCTTCAAGTGCTTTTGGATCTAGCTTTCCAAGATGTTGGCGATCATTGGCCACGAAACATCGGCAACCGAAGACCCTTAGATAAGATATATCTGGGATACGACGGTTATTCAGCATCTCGTATGGGGTGCGGTTGAATCTCTTGTGGATGGAAACCCGGTTCTGCGTGTAACAAGCCGTTGGAATAGCTTCTCCCCAAAGAGAGTGAGGAAGTCCGGATTGAATGAGGAGAGTCCTAGCTGCTTCAACTAGTGTCCTATTCTTACGCTCAACGACACCATTCTGTTCCGGTGTCTTCACAGCTGAGAACTGCTGGGTGATGCCCTGAGTGGCATAGAAATTACTGAGCTTCTGGTTCTTAAACTCAGTTCCGTTGTCAGTTCTGATAATCCGAACCTTCTGTTGATGAAGAGTTTGGGACGTAACAACAAACTCGATGATTAAATCAGGAACTGCATCCTTTGTGCGAATGAATTTGGTCCACGTATAGCGTGAGAAGTCGTCGACAATCACAAGAATATACAGTCTTCCTCCGAGTGTAGCCGTAGGCATTGGGCCACATAGATCCATGTGTAAGAGCTCAAGGATTAGCTTAGAGGACGGTGTTTCCTTGGATATGTGAGACGATCGCTTCATCTTCCCCAATTCACAGGCAGAGCAGAGGTGTTCCTTATGATATGACAGTTGGGGTAGACCGTTGACGAGTTTATTCTGACGCAGGTTGTTGATAGTCTTGAAATTGAGGTGTGAAAGACGCCGGTGCCATAGATCGTTCAACTTGGGTGCGGCACGAGAGAGAAGGCAAATTGGTCGAGAGGTAGTAAGATTGAGTACGTAGAGGTGAGACGTGCGTGTTCCAGAAAGAAGAGGTAGTCCCGAGGCATCGATAATGCTGCAGATGTCAGATTCGAAGAGAACCTTGTATCCTTTGTCGCAGAAACGGCCAATGCTGAAAAGATTGTAGCTCAAACCCTCGACGTAAGAGATGCCCTTAATCATCAGTTTGTCATGGACGAGATCACCAGTTCCGAGAATTGGCGCCATTTGACTGTTTCCGAAGGAGACCCTTCCGAGATAGCGCTCGGAGACGTTGCTCAACAGCTCCTTGTTCCCCGTCATGTGTGTGGAGCAACCCGAGTCTAGATACCACACATGACAGACCTGCAATCATCAGCAAACGTTGGGTCCCCGTTTACGGACGGGACCTTCTTGTGATACAAGTAAAATTTTCATGCGCTTAACGGGAAATGTGGGGTCTAAATCAGGTTGTGTTGGATCTAATTTAGCTTTCCCTTTGTGATTTGTTTGATGAGGCGGGATTACAGTTTTTCTAACCCATATTTGCCTAATTTGCGCTTGCATATACGTTGTCTTATTCGTGAATTGGCGTGAGGGTTTTGGTTGTTGTTGTCGTCCTTCGGTTTAGCCGTCTTTTGCTTGCGAGCAGTAGGTGACTTTGTATTCAGCGTTGGATGGCATTTTCGCTTGACCGTAGGCGTATATGAACTGGAAGAATGCAAGGGCGTCGTAGAGGAGGTTTTCCTTTTTGGTCGGAGTGTTGCGTGTTCGTGTGCCTCATATTCATGAAAGCGTGGAAGAATAAAGTCATTGCAGCAACACATAGACATTAGTTTGGCAAAGGAAAGATAAGATTTGGCAACATAATTGTCTACGTCCTTAAGATGTTGGGATTCAGGACACAGATTGGAAAGACGAATATAGGATGGTCTTTTCTTCTTGTCATCGAAGAGCGGGTTCTCCTCTATTTCAAATGAACTCCATTCCAGAGACGTCGAACTCACATTCCCTGTATCCATAGGAATACGAGAGTTAGTGTTTGAACAAGTTTCAGCTTCAGGAGTCATCTTCGCCGTCCTCTTACATTTACATGTTTGAGAATCGGGAACTTGACTCGATGTAAAGGGATTGTTCGTATTGTGAAATTGTTCTAGTGTAAAGATTTTGCTAAGTAGTTCATCTCGCTCCTTTGCGAAGGCCTTCCGTTCTAATCCTAGTGTTCGTTCTAGTTCTGCTATGAGCAGAAGTTTCTTTGGGATGTAGGTGCGAGAGAGCGCTTCTTGGAAAGTAACTTCCTGTTCTTTGGTTTGGAGTAGAGTTTCGACATCCTCCGAGAGTGAAGGTATCTTAGTCTTATCACTATCATTCAATTCTGTGTAGTCATACGCGATTTCTGCCCAATGAATGTTCTGTACTCTTTTTTCTTCCGAGATGACAGCGGAGGATGATCTCACAAATGGCCTAAGTTGCGAGGGAGCACCATTTCTTGTTTGCAGGAACGTAGTGTTGCATGTTATACCTTTTAACTGTTAGCGGTGTAGGTTTGCAATTGCTGGCCAGGCCGATTCCCCCCCGGGCGTTGTAGAATTCTGTATCAACTGGTTGGTTCAATAGGCATAAGATGCGTGCGTTTTCGTTTCTAAGGTGAAGTTGCTCTTCAAGTTCTTTCACCTTTCGGTACAGCCTAACTCTTTCCTTTGTAAGCAGTTTGTATTGGGACGCCGTCAGAAGACGGGATGTTTCGCATGAACTGATGGCCAGTGTGGTTTCCTTAACCCTAGTCTCACTTTGTTTATTCTTGCTTTGCAGACGTTTGACTAACGCTTCAGAGGCCATTAGACGTTCGTTTGCACAGGCGAGCTCTTCTACTTTTAAACTAAGTAAGGCGTAGTTGTTTTCAAATTTTAGCTTAAGTTCATCATAATCCCTAGCGTCTACGGTGGGTTTCTTAATGGTGTGCCGGTGATTAAACACATCGTCGAGTTGTGAAATTCGTACCTCAGCCTCGGCGTTGGTAGGAGTCTTAGCTGCATTCTCACCGGTGTTGACCATCTCTTCGTCCTCGTCATGTTCGACCAGCCTTGCCATACAGCAATCTTCATCCTTAGGCTCCTCGTCTTCTGAAGTGTCTTTCACCCATTCAGCTTCTTCGGTGAGAAGAACTTTCCCACTTTCCATTTTGCGGGTCATTCTGGCCTTACGGTCGTAAAAGCCAAAGTCCTTCACGCGTGGGGCGTGGCATTCCTTGGCAAAGTGGCCTGACTTTCCACACCGAAAGCACTTCACGGACTTTTGAGGTGCTGGGTCCTCCTCTTTCTTTATCGGCTTAGCTTCCTCCGTGGGAGTGGTCTTTTTGGTGCCGCTAAAGATTCTTTGGCGATTGGAGGAGGATGAGGATTTTTTCTCGATCTTCTTTGAGACCATCTTAGTGAGCATAGCCAGTTGCTTGCATAGATCACGAACATCTTCATCAGATTCTGTATCAGCTTCCGATCCTGGAGAGGTGTCAGATACAACAGCTGGTAGCTTCCCTTTGTTCTGTTTGGTCTTAGAGGCGGAAGATCCTTCATAGGCTTGGAAATGTTCATACTGCGAGAGATGTAATACCCGGAAAATTTAATTACGGGATTTACAATAAAATTAATGGTGGAAAGTATTTAATTAGAAACCTTATTGGATTAATTAGTATTTTCGATGATATGATGTTTTCATGCTTTTATATTCTTTAAGTGACTTAAGTGTCTATATGATCTCATGCTATGTGATTTATAATTCTGATGTGTATCACGTATTTCGACTTACGTGACTCGTGGAACATGTTTTACGATTTTATATGACAACGTGATTACATATTAAATGTTATTAGGGTTACTAACCAGGTAGAGGAATTAATTGAAATTAGGTTAGTTATTATTTAGGGTCTCTAGTACATGGCATGCTAACCTAGAAGATTTTAAACCTATGATTTTGTAAGGTTCGAAGCATAGGGTAAACGATTTTAATATTAAAATAGAAGTTCTCAGAAAACTACGATTTGGAATAATTATAGTTCATTACTTTAACATTAAGGAAATGATTATAAGACTAAAATCGTTACTTAAGCAATTTAAGTTATTTCGATAACTTAGTGGGAGAAATTAAGATATAATAATTTCACATGACTCGATGACTTAGCAAAGGAAGAAAATGAGTAAATTAATATTATAAGGTCTATTACTAAGTCATAAGAAATGGGACTAGAGAAGCTTAAAACTATACATAGAATCTCGAGAGCTATGATTGAGAGAAATTATTTATTCAACTAATAAATTCGAGAAAGGAGATAACGATTAGGTTGGGCATCGATTACTTAGATAGAAAGGCAAATTAAACTAACAATAAATATTTTCATAAATCTAGGTAAGAACTTACTAGTGTCGATGTCACTTACTAATTCTAACACGCAAAGCATAACTACAGTAAGCAAGAGAGGAATTCATTCTTATCAAGAAAACTAAACTCACGAAAACTTTGTATAAAGAAAAAAAGGAAGAAGACGAACTGAGGCTCTACTAAGCTTGGGAGTAGGTATATCTTCTTACCTTAATTTTATGCTTTAATTGTAAACTAACGTGTCTAAGGGTTATTAAACGCAAGAAAGGTTAGCTGTTTAGGTATTTAGATAAATTCTAAGTTTCGAAGGTTTTGAATTATTAAAACTCTTAGGGTATTTAAAGTGTTCTTGAGGAAAACCCTAGATTTTGAGTATAAGATCATGCTAACATGACTAAAATTATCTCTGATAGGAAGAACCATATTCGAGCAGTTAAGGTTTAAATGTCGTGTGGTGTGAGATATCGAAATCTTTAGATGTTATTTAATCAATATCGAAAATTTTTATAACCACTAAGACACAACTCGACATTTGTCCATCATGTCGAGATTTAACTATAAGGATGTCGAAATCATTGTGTATTAACTAGTTAAATGTCGAAATTCATTCTATATTAAGGTTCATAACGTGATTTCTATTTGAAATGTCGAGATCTTTTTGAAGTGTAAATGTCGAACCTTTAATTGTATAATGTCGAGTTCTTTGTGTAATATTTAAAATATCGAAACATATCTCGACATTTTGTCTATGATTCTAACACACACTTCGAAGTAGTTTATAAATATCGACATCCATTTCGAAAGCAATATCGAGATTATTTCAGAACATATGTCGAAGTCTTAAACCTTGTACTCACATCTCGACATCTTGAGTGCTATTTAATCGATGTCGAGCTCTTGGATATATAATGTCGAGGTCTAATATATCATACAACTCGAGATTTATTTTGTAATTCATGTCGACATTTGCTTCGAGATTTTGTATTAAATATCGAAACCTTATATGCTACTTCAACATTTATATCGAAATCTTATATGAAAGTCGAGATCTAATGCATACCATGTAGCTCGAAATTTATTTTGTAACCCATGTCAACACTTGCCTCGAAAATTGTTTTAAATCTCAAGATATATATCGAAATCTTCATAATAATACAAGGATGTCGAGATTTGATTCTAACATGGATTTCATGTATTGTATAACACCTTGGTTGAGTTTTCATGTAGCCTCGACATCTTGATTAAATCCCGCAAACATCTCGACATTTGACATTGTGACCTTAACGTACAACTCGACATTTAGCTTATAATGTCGATATCTAACTCGAGATCTATTTAACCCAAGCATGGCGAAATCTTTTAGTTCCTAGTAACATGATGTCGAGATCTAGTTCAACATTTAGTTTCGAAATTATAGAAGTCGAAACTAGGGTTTTCAAGTTAAGCCAATTTCGGGAAATTATAACTAGACTAACAAACCCTAATTTTATATGTTTTTATATTTAGGGTTTGACGATTTACGATTTACAGTACGCTGAATAAAATAACTAAGGAGTACCAGGTAAGTGGAAATCGCAACTACAACACATAATTTTTATGTGCATGAAATTATGTGTTATGTGTTCCTAAGATTTTATGCGACTACTTGCTTATGTGACTTACGTGATTTGATGTGATGAAAATTATTATATGAACATGGCACGCATACTCATGGCATGAGCACATGCATGCACGACTAGTATGAGAGGCAGGAAATAGCGTGCATGAGTATAAGATCGCCTGAGAGCGATGTATATTTGCCGATATAGGCATTTGTGTCGACTCAATGATGAGTCGCGGCTCTTCTATGCTACCACGGCGATTCACGAAGCCGAATTACCTGATTCACGAAAGGTAGGGGGAATACCCCGTAGCGGGAGATGCAACCTGGAGGATGCGACTCGAGGGTATGAGCGGCACCGAGGGAACCTCGAGTGTTGGCGACCTCGTAGTAAGCTACCAGTGAGAAGCGGCCGCGTGTCAGACCGCATTGGGATGGAAAGGCGCCTTAGGGTTAAACGAAATTTGTGTGCCCGGGTTAGCCTCTCAATGGGACGGCATTGGGATTGAAAGGCACTAGTAACCTCTCAGTGTAGATCACACTGGGATTGAAAGGCACTAGTAGCCTCTCAGTGCGTACCGCATTGGGATTGAAAGGCACCATAGGGTTACGCACAGATTGAGTACTCGGGTATAGCCTCCCAGTGTGTGTACTGCCACTTGTACCCTTAGGGGTTTGAGCTCTATATGGTGCATAGTAAGATTGAAAGCCAAGGGCCCAAATATGTTATGAAAAGTCAAGAAGAATGTGAGAAAGGTCAGGAAGGATATGAGAAGTAGATAGCATTGGCGCGGATGCCTTCGCTATTTAGGTCACGTGCATTTCATGCATGGTTTTCACTTACTGAGCTTTAGAAGCTCATTCCACGTTTTTATGTGTTGTAGGACCCCGCGATCACGGTACGTGATCATTTTCACGGCGAGGCCAACTTTTGAAGCTTCCGTGGGCTTTTGAGATGGAAGTGTGTACATGGATGCGACCTTGTGGAGGCCAGTAGAGAGATTTGTTTTGACACGCTTGCGCATCTTCCTATGTAACTAGGACCCATTATGATTTTGTAGGAACCTTTACGATTCCTTTTTATGAAAGGAAAAATTTTATACGAAATTTCGTACGATCTATTTCATTTTTAGGACATTAGTCGCGTAGACTAATTAAGAAAGTAGTGGTGGAAGGCGGGGCTGCCACAGGTGGTATCAGAGCTTAGGATATCGGTTCTGCAGACTGTCCATGTACACACACTCAAAAGCACGGAAGCGGCCTTGCCTGTAAGTTTTATATTTTTATGAATTTCTGGTATTACATGATTTATTGATCGTAGGAACGTTAGGATAGAAGAACGATGGGTAGAACGAGAAATGGAAATAGTGCGGGTGCGGATAAAGGTAAAGAACCCGCAGCCTCTACTGATAGTCGTGATGAGACTATCCTCCAACTCGCGGAATTAGTCCGCCAACAATCTGCCCAAATCCAGCAACTGATCCAGCAACAAAACGCTGGTGGGCAATCAAATAACGGATCCCCTCCGGCCGACAGAATCGAAATGATCGGGGAAAGATTTCGTAAACTTAACCCCCCAACCTTTGAAGATGCTGTTGACCCAACCTCGGCTGAGGATTGGATCCGGACCCTAGAAACTATGTTCCAACATAGTCGTACCCCTGAAACCGAAAAGGCCTTGTGCGCTGGGTACCTATTAAGGGGAAGCGCCGGCCACTGGTGGGACACGATCCTAACTCTCGAAGATCCGATAACAATGACCTGGGAGCATTTCAAAGAACTCTTCCGAAATAAGTATTTTACTGCTCCCGTTCGTGCACAAAGAATGAACGAGTTCATCAATCTCCGCCAGGGAACGATGACGGTGGCAGAGTACATTAGAAAATTCGAACAACTCTCCCGATTTGCAACCCACATGGTAAGTACCGACTCGCTAAAAATCGAACGATTTATGGAGGGCTTGAAGCCAGAACTTTACCGTGATGTTGGCATGGCTGGATTCCAAGGGGTTACTTATGCCCAAATGGCGGAACGAGCCTTGATGGCTGAACAAGCTGAAAGCCGAATTGTACGAGCCCAAGAAATAAAAAGGAAGTTCGAACAAGGACCTAAAGAGGACAGACACAACCTGAAGAAACCATTCATTCCTAAGAATGTGAAACCCAATTTCCAAAACCGCCCTGGACCACCTCAACAACCTAATCCGAATCAAGGGAGACCCCAACCAAATGCACCCATATGCCCAAAATGTGCACGACGTCACCTGGGCGTCTGTTTTTCACAAAATGCTACCTGTTTCAAATGTGGCAAGACGGGCCACTACTCCGTAGCCTGCCCGGAAAATGCATCTGGAAGTCAGGGAACGAACCGGGCCAAGCCGCCGACAGCACCCGCTCGAGTATACATGCTTACAGCGGAAGAGACTGAAAACAATCCGTCCGAGATTGAAGGTACCCTTCTAACCAATTAAACCTCAACATGCATGATTAGTGGACTTAGGAACCACACCTCCTTTTATATTCACCACTTATGTGGTAAGACTCGGGAATTCTTTTAGCCGACTTGGTTGATACCAGTTCGAGTGTCGACCTGAGTCGTGATCGTAGTAGATAGGCATTCGAAATAGAAACCCGTACTTGAATTCCTGGAACCTAAGATCCAATAATATCCGGGGTATAATTCTATGCCCCAATCTTTTGATCATCCTGAGAAAACCTGTTCGTTCAAGTATCAGAGTGGCGCAGCGGAAGGGTGATGGGCGTTAACAATTTTGACCTCTACCTGAGTTAGAATTGTAGATATTTTTGTTAGCTCTTCGAGGTAATACAGGTTCCACTAACTGGAACAATCCTTATATCTATTTCGTTAGAATCCTATTCCTTTCTATTCCTTGATAACTTCCTAAGGTGAATTTCTATCACCTAACCAAGTCAGTTCAACTCCCTACCAATCGTTACCCCGAATTATTCTAACCGACGGAATTTCGGGGGCGAAATTCTTTTTAAGGGGGAAGGATGTAATACCCGGAAAATTTAATTACGGGATTTACAATAAAATTAATGGTGGAAAGTATTTAATTAGAAACCTTATTGGATTAATTAGTATTTTCGATGATATGATGTTTTCATGCTTTTATATTCTTTAAGTGACTTAAGTGTCTATATGATCTCATGCTATGTGATTTATAATTCTGATGTGTATCACGTATTTCGACTTACGTGACTCGTGGAACATGTTTTACGATTTTATATGACAACGTGATTACATATTAAATGTTATTAGGGTTACTAACCAGGTAGAGGAATTAATTGAAATTAGGTTAGTTATTATTTAGGGTCTCTAGTACATGGCATGCTAACCTAGAAGATTTTAAACCTATGATTTTGTAAGGTTCGAAGCATAGGTAAACGATTTTAATATTAAAATAGAAGTTCTCAGAAAACTACGATTTGGAATAATTATAGTTCATTACTTTAACATTAAGGAAATGATTATAAGACTAAAATCGTTACTTAAGCAATTTAAGTTATTTCGATAACTTAGTGGGAGAAATTAAGATATAATAATTTCACATGACTCGATGACTTAGCAAAGGAAGAAAATGAGTAAATTAATATTATAAGGTCTATTACTAAGTCATAAGAAATGGGACTAGAGAAGCTTAAAACTATACATAGAATCTCGAGAGCTATGATTGAGAGAAATTATTTATTCAACTAATAAATTCGAGAAAGGAGATAACGATTAGGTTGGGCATCGATTACTTAGATAGAAAGGCAAATTAAACTAACAATAAATATTTTCATAAATCTAGGTAAGAACTTACTAGTGTCGATGTCACTTACTAATTCTAACACGCAAAGCATAACTACAGTAAGCAAGAGAGGAATTCATTCTTATCAAGAAAACTAAACTCACGAAAACTTTGTATAAAGAAAAAAAGGAAGAAGACGAACTGAGGCTCTACTAAGCTTGGGAGTAGGTATATCTTCTTACCTTAATTTTATGCTTTAATTGTAAACTAACGTGTCTAAGGGTTATTAAACGCAAGAAAGGTTAGCTGTTTAGGTATTTAGATAAATTCTAAGTTTCGAAGGTTTTGAATTATTAAAACTCTTAGGGTATTTAAAGTGTTCTTGAGGAAAACCCTAGATTTTGAGTATAAGATCATGCTAACATGACTAAAATTATCTCTGATAGGAAGAACCATATTCGAGCAGTTAAGGTTTAAATGTCGTGTGGTGTGAGATATCGAAATCTTTAGATGTTATTTAATCAATATCGAAAATTTTTATAACCACTAAGACACAACTCGACATTTGTCCATCATGTCGAGATTTAACTATAAGGATGTCGAAATCATTGTGTATTAACTAGTTAAATGTCGAAATTCATTCTATATTAAGGTTCATAACGTGATTTCTATTTGAAATGTCGAGATCTTTTTGAAGTGTAAATGTCGAACCTTTAATTGTATAATGTCGAGTTCTTTGTGTAATATTTAAAATATCGAAACATATCTCGACATTTTGTCTATGATTCTAACACACACTTCGAAGTAGTTTATAAATATCGACATCCATTTCGAAAGCAATATCGAGATTATTTCAGAACATATGTCGAAGTCTTAAACCTTGTACTCACATCTCGACATCTTGAGTGCTATTTAATCGATGTCGAGCTCTTGGATATATAATGTCGAGGTCTAATATATCATACAACTCGAGATTTATTTTGTAATTCATGTCGACATTTGCTTCGAGATTTTGTATTAAATATCGAAACCTTATATGCTACTTCAACATTTATATCGAAATCTTATATGAAAGTCGAGATCTAATGCATACCATGTAGCTCGAAATTTATTTTGTAACCCATGTCAACACTTGCCTCGAAAATTGTTTTAAATCTCAAGATATATATCGAAATCTTCATAATAATACAAGGATGTCGAGATTTGATTCTAACATGGATTTCATGTATTGTATAACACCTTGGTTGAGTTTTCATGTAGCCTCGACATCTTGATTAAATCCCGCAAACATCTCGACATTTGACATTGTGACCTTAACGTACAACTCGACATTTAGCTTATAATGTCGATATCTAACTCGAGATCTATTTAACCCAAGCATGGCGAAATCTTTTAGTTCCTAGTAACATGATGTCGAGATCTAGTTCAACATTTAGTTTCGAAATTATAGAAGTCGAAACTAGGGTTTTCAAGTTAAGCCAATTTCGGGAAATTATAACTAGACTAACAAACCCTAATTTTATATGTTTTTATATTTAGGGTTTGACGATTTACGATTTACAGTACGCTGAATAAAATAACTAAGGAGTACCAGGTAAGTGGAAATCGCAACTACAACACATAATTTTTATGTGCATGAAATTATGTGTTATGTGTTCCTAAGATTTTATGCGACTACTTGCTTATGTGACTTACGTGATTTGATGTGATGAAAATTATTATATGAACATGGCACGCATACTCATGGCATGAGCACATGCATGCACGACTAGTATGAGAGGCAGGAAATAGCGTGCATGAGTATAAGATCGCCTGAGAGCGATGTATATTTGCCGATATAGGCATTTGTGTCGACTCAATGATGAGTCGCGGCTCTTCTATGCTACCACGGCGATTCACGAAGCCGAATTACCTGATTCACGAAAGGTAGGGGGAATACCCCGTAGCGGGAGATGCAACCTGGAGGATGCGACTCGAGGGTATGAGCGGCACCGAGGGAACCTCGAGTGTTGGCGACCTCGTAGTAAGCTACCAGTGAGAAGCGGCCGCGTGTCAGACCGCATTGGGATGGAAAGGCGCCTTAGGGTTAAACGAAATTTGTGTGCCCGGGTTAGCCTCTCAATGGGATGGCATTGGGATTGAAAGGCACTAGTAACCTCTCAGTGTAGATCACACTGGGATTGAAAGGCACTAGTAGCCTCTCAGTGCGTACCGCATTGGGATTGAAAGGCACCATAGGGTTACGCACAGATTGAGTACTCGGGTATAGCCTCCCAGTGTGTGTACTGCCACTTGTACCCTTAGGGGTTTGAGCTCTATATGGTGCATAGTAAGATTGAAAGCCAAGGGCCCAAATATGTTATGAAAAGTCAAGAAGAATGTGAGAAAGGTCAGGAAGGATATGAGAAGTAGATAGCATTGGCGCGGATGCCTTCGCTATTTAGGTCACGTGCATTTCATGCATGGTTTTCACTTACTGAGCTTTAGAAGCTCATTCCACGTTTTTATGTGTTGTAGGACCCCGCGATCACGGTACGTGATCATTTTCACGGCGAGGCCAACTTTTGAAGCTTCCGTGGGCTTTTGAGATGGAAGTGTGTACATGGATGCGACCTTGTGGAGGCCAGTAGAGAGATTTGTTTTGACACGCTTGCGCATCTTCCTATGTAACTAGGACCCATTATGATTTTGTAGGAACCTTTACGATTCCTTTTTATGAAAGGAAAAATTTTATACGAAATTTCGTACGATCTATTTCATTTTTAGGACATTAGTCGCGTAGACTAATTAAGAAAGTAGTGGTGGAAGGCGGGGCTGCCACAAGAGACATGCTGATTTCCTCCCCTGAGCACTCTCAGTTGTGCCTGCCATAATTTCTACGAGTTCATCCCATATTTCCTTGGCAGTTGTGCAGCACTCGATGTGAGCATAGACTTCGTTGCCCATAGCCTGGAAGAGGTATCCTTTGGTAGTCTCATCGGCCTGTAGGCGAGCCTCTTCATCCTCATTAATGGGGCCTCTTGGAGTGCGACGTTCATCCATGGGAGGGTTTGCGTTTTGTTGAGCAGGAATGATTGTCCAGAGCTGTGCTGGACCGTTGAAGATGGAGTCCAGTAGGTATTGAGAGAGTGGGGCGCCCTTGTTCCTGATGAACGTGAGGAACCTGTTTGTCCATATGCTATAATCGCCTTGTCGCAGCATCGGGGGTCTGGTGTCGGAGCCCACTGTTGAGATGTCATTTGTGGCAGACATGGTTGGTGCAGTCGAATCGTCCGTGGTTTTGATCTTGTATAGATAAGAGGGTTAGTAACGAACGAGATGAGAAATATGAGTTTAACGAGTAGAGTTTGAGAAAAATCGTTTAAGGAATTTCTTAGAACTAAGTGAATGTGTGTGATAGTCGAAAACGTATGAAGGGAAAGTATATCTTAGAGTTCGGAGAAGTTCGAAAAATTTAAAAACGATTTTTGAGGAGTAAAATTTGTGGTCTAGGTGGATATGTCTAAAGTGGAAGGGAACAAGACTTGAATGAGTTTGAGGAAAAATTTCAACACGAGAGAGAATTTGTCACGAGAAAGAAACAAATTGCGGTTTGGGAAAATGTTCGTGATTACAAGATAAATTACCCAAGAAATTTTGGTTGAGAAATTTTCGTGTTCGTGTGAGTTTAATGAAAGATTCTCGGACAGAAAAAGGAAAAACAATTTCGCTGTTGAAAATGATTTTCTCGGATTTTAAAACTTGTCATGTGAGAAAGTTTCTCAGTTGAGGATTTTAAAACTTCGCAAGAAATTTCGCATCGAGAAGTTTCTCGGATTTGAAGAATCTTGGTTTTGAAATATTTTCTCAGAGGAAATAAACTTTCTCGGTCGAAAATTTCTTGGATTTGACAAACTTTCTCAGTTTCAAAGAATTTATGCGGATTTGCAAATTTTCTCGGTTTTTAAGAAATTTCTCGACTTAGATAAGTTCTAGGAATAGTCTTTCTCTGGTAGAGAATTTCTTAGATTTTAAACGTGAGCAGTTGAGAAAAAAAATGAAGTGACAAAGAAGTATTTTCGCGATTTAGATAAATTCTCGGAATGAAGTTTCTCGGATATAAAAGTTTCTCGGATTTTGACAAGCTGGGCAGTTGAGAAAAATGGACTTAAAGTGAAATTTTGCGGTTTTAGAAAGATTCTTGGAATGATTTTCTCGGATATAAAAGTTTCTCGGATTTTGACAAGCTAGGCAGTTCAGAAAAATGGACCTAAAGTGAAATTTTCGTGGTTTTAGAAAGATTCTCAGAATGAAATTTCTCGGATATGAAAATTTCGCGGACTTGAACAACACAGCAAGAAATTTCGCGGCCAAGAACACTAAGTTACTGTTCCATTGCTTGTCGCGAGTTTTACCAGAAAATCGTTCGTTTTCACTCAAATCTCACCCAAAATCACTCAAACTTGAACCAAAACTTCAGAAATTCTTCCCTAAACACATATTCGACCGATTTGTGAGCTAAAAACAACAAAAGGCGGACCAAATCGACCAAAACAGAGAGAGGCCGAGATGACTTTTTCTGAGGTATTTTTGCTTCGAACTTGCTCAAAACTCGTTAAAACTGATCCAAAAGTGTTCTAAAAACATTTTAGGCATAGTGTCGATCTGGGGAAAGGTTTTAAACACAAAACGAAGTATTATAACCCCAAAACGAGCTCAAAATGCCCGAAAGTGATTTTTGCCCAAAACAACTTTGATCTTTCTCGGAATCGAACGAAACTGGATTCAAATCAATGCAGATCGATCCACGTTTGCTCTGATACCACTTGTTGGTCCCGATTGCACCAAACAAGGAATCAAAGAGGCTTTGATGGAATGAAAAAGGGAGAGGTTCTCACCTTCAAGTGTGTGTATTGTGTGAAAAATAGGATAAGCCTTTTGATCTTTGATTTACTTTAAAAATAGTGAGGGTAAAACCTTATATACCTCATTAACCCTAGGTATATTAAGGCCCAAGCACTAAAGATTAACTAATTACATTTTTGTCCAAAGCCCAAGCTAGGATAATTACAATATTAAACCCAAGACTTTAACTATTGACACAATCTATAAATATCCTAACACATGGCTTCTGCCCAAAGAAATGAGGTAGTGAAGATTGCATAAGCATTGTTCGGGCAGCTTCTACAAGTGTTCGATTTCTCCTTTCTACGACTCCATTCTGTTGAGTGGTGTGGACGGTAGAGAATTGTTGGGTAATCCCTAGAGAGTCATAAAATCCACTAAGTTGTTGACTTTTGAATTCTGTGCCATTGTCAGATCGAATCACTCGAACATTGCGCTGTAGCAAGTTCTGTGTTGTCCTGATGAGATTTGGAATATGATCAACTGTCTCTGATTTTGTCCGGAGAAATCGGACCCAAGTATAGCGTGAGTAGTCGTCAACAACAACCAGCATATAACGCTTTCCACTGATACTGTCTGTTCGCATTGGACCACATAGGTCGATGTGTAAAAGCTCTAGTGGATGTTGAGTGGATGCTGTGTGTTTTGTAGGATGCGTTGCTTTTTTCATTTTTCCTTTCTCACAAGCCGGGCACAAATGTTCCTTTTGATATTTCAATGGTGGAATTCCAATAGCCAATTTGTTAGTCGCCAGCTTGTTGAGAGTTTTGAAATTTAGATGAGAGAGCCGCTGGTGCCATAAGTTTATTCTGAGCTGATGTTGCGCGGGAGATCAGACATATATCCATCTTTGGTCTGACTGTTCTAATGTTAATGGTGTATAGATTTGTTCTGCGAGTTCCAGTGAGTAGTTCGTCACCATTGGCATTGAGAATTTTGCATGTTCTCTTCTGAAACATGACTTGGAGTCCTATATCACTGAACTGTCCGATAGAGAGGAGGTTGTGTGTTAGTCCTTTTACGTACGAAACTTCCTTGATTGTGAGTCGATTGCATATGAGATCGCCATAACCAAGAAATCTGGCTCCATTGCTTTACCAAAACGTACCAGTCCTCCTGGTCTATCAACGTAGTTGTTCAACAGTTCCTTTGTCCCAGTCATGTGTGTGGAGCAACCAGAATCTAAGTACCACACATGAAGGGCCTGCAAAATAAAACTAGAGGGTTTTAGGTACCCATTGAAATATGGGTCCACCTCTATTATGTTTATTAGTCCGTTTAGACTCCCTAGATTTTCCTTTGTTGGTGGATGACACAGAGTCACTAATTATTTCTAGGGTTGGGATTTGTGTTCCTGCAGTCTGAAGCTTTGTTACCCATTTGTGCTCTAGTAAGGGTCTCTTTGTCTTAAGCTTAGACATGAATTTTTTGGGTTTAGCAGGTTTGACAGGTTCTTTGATAGCTTTTGGTTTTGATTCGTGTCTTGACTTTGTAATTTTGTTTTTAGGAATTGTTTTGTGGGTTTGCTTGGTGACATGATCATGTACGGAAAGCTTTGTTTTTGATTTAGAAGATAATTTTTTCGATACATGGCGAAATAAAGAAGGTACAAAGGTTTTGGAAGGAAAATACTCAATAACAAAAGGTGCATTGAGATCACTATTCTCCTTCAAGATATCTTCCTTTTTTAACCCATACTTGACCCTTCAATGGCTCTTTTGTGGGTCCTGAAAATTTCAATGTATTAGTGCAGGAAATTTTGTCATGCGAAACTAAGGTGTATGAAATTTTGTGTAATCTTAATTGTTCTTTAAGTGAAGATTTCCTGAAGAAGTTTCTGCCTTTCTTCATCAAATGACTTTCTCTCGCTTTCGAGAGTGGAGTGAAGATCACTGATTTTCTTTATGCAATCAGGCATATATCCTGTTGCATATGTAGCCATCGGTGCCTTACTTTCCGAAACACGTGAGGTTTCTCCTTCATTTGGGCGTGGAATATCTGACTCAAATTCAGTTTTTGCTGGACAACTTCTTTCTTTATAACTATCATTTAATTCTGTGTAGTTAAATGATGATTGAGTTTTACTATGTTGATGTCTCATTTTCACTGACAAAAGGCATGAGATTTGCCAGGCAACCTGTCTGCATTAATTTGAGATCATATAGATAAGGTGAACTTGATATGCCTTGTTTTAACTTACATGGGTTTTCAAAACCTAGTCCTTTATGGGGATTACAGAAATCAACGTTAGCTGGTTTGTTCAAGAAGATCGTTTGTTCTGACTGATCTCGTCGGGTTAAAATGTCCTCCAATTTTTTTATTTTGGAGTACAGTCTTTCCCGTTCTTTACATAGTAAGTCATATTTAGTTGTAGCGTCCATTGCCTGATCTATATGAGATTTCATTTCCTTTTCTAAATCCTTGGCTTTAGCTTCAGATTTTTGCACTTGTATTTCTAGCTTAGCAACTTTTTCATTTGCTACAATTACACGATTCTTCTCACATGCATAATTATATCTAAACTTATCTAATACTACTAAATTCTTCTCTAAGTTAGCTTCTAGTTCCTTGATTTTTCTTTTCCAAAATTTGTTAGCTTTATATAAGGATAAAAATTCATTTTTCATCTTAAGTAAAGAATCATAATCTGCTTCACTTACCTCCAGTATGTTTGAATTGTTAGAGGTTTCCCTGTCTGACTCGCTTCCTTCAGCTCCAGCTCCATCTTCTTCGTCATCCAGTTTGGCCATCAGTTCCACGTTCTCATTCTCGCTGTCTGAGGTATCTTCAAGCCAATGATCCTCTTCTGCCATTAAGACCAGTCCTTTTTCTTTTTATTCAGCTAATTGAACTTTCGGCGTGGTAATAGTTAACGTACTTTTTCTTGGGCATTCTGCACTCTCTGGCAAAGTGTCCATTCTTACCGCAGTTGATGCATTTGCCGCCTTGATGAGGAGTTTCAGAGTTGTTTTCCTCATCCTGAGTCTTTCCTTTAGAGTTGCAGGAAGTTCTTTGACGATTGGAGGAGGATCCAGTCTTCTTATAATATTTCTTCCGCACAAAATTTGAGACCAGAGCGAGTTGCTTAGCAAGATCTTTGAGGGTGATCTCCTGGTCTCCATGTTTCGTAAGATCCCTGGATTCGCCATCAGAATCAGAGTCTCCTCCCTCCTTAACTTGTGATGACTGGATAATTTCTTTGTCCTTGGATTGTTTTCTTGATGATCGTTCAGTTATAAGAGCCAGTGAGTCGCTTCCTATTGATTTGATTTCCTCCATTCGTTTCTCTACGTGATTGGAATGTTGATTGAGGTAGTCGAATAATGTATGAATGCTAACTTTGGTTAGGTCGTTCATTTGTCTTATCATAATTGCTGTAGCCTCCCATTCTGGATGGAGTGATCCTAAGAATTTGATATTGATCTCCATTACACTTTTTGTGACTCCATTCATCTTTAGCTCGTTTAGAAGAACAAGAAATCGATGGAAGGTTTCTTGGAGAGTTTCCACTTTGTTAGCATGAAAGCGGTCATAGGAGATGAGTGTGCTCGCCATTTTTGCCATTGTATTGACTTCTGTCCCCTGCATCATAATTCGAAGAGCATCCCACATCTCTTTTGCGCTATCGCCACATTCGAGTTGCATCAAGATGTCATTGGGAATGGCTTGCATCATGTATGATTTCGCCACTTTGTCTGCCTTTAGTCGCAGTTTTTCTTCATCACTGCATTGGTCAGCAGTTTTCAAGATCCTCTGTTCCTCTCTTGCAGGAGTGGTGTCAGTAGTGGCGGGAATTATGGTCCAATACTGTGTAGGTCCATTGTAAATAGATTCCAGCAGGTTCTCAGAATTGTCCTTGCTTTCTATGAAGTTGATGAATCTTCTCTTCCAGACTGCGTATTCTCCATGTTGGATGATGGGAGGTCTAACATCATTTCCCATGCTGAAAGAGTCCATTGCTTGTGTTTTGGATATGATCGTTAACGTGTAATGTGAGGAAAATTGGAATTGAATTGAGAATTTTGGTCAAAATCAAATTTTAGAATTGATTTTGAAATATATGGGTATGTTTCGCAAGAGTGGATAGGAGTAAGAGTTTGCGAATTGAAGAGTTGTTCTCGTTTGCGAATTGAAAAAGTGACTTGTTACTTTGCGAATTGATCTGTGAGTTCGAAAAGTTATTGATTCACGGGTTAATGAGAGAATTCACGAACCATCTCGATTCGCAAAGTGGCCAAAGTTCGCAACGTAGGTTAATGAGAAGATTCGCAAACTATCTTGATTCGCGAAGTGAGCAGAGTTCGCAAAGTGGTTAAATGAGTTCGCAAATTGACCTGAGTTCGCAAAGTGGTTAAATGAGTTCGCAAATTGACCTGAGTTCGCGAAGCAGTTGCGAGTTCGCAAAATAAAGTTTGCAAATCCGAAAGAGGAGTCCGTGAAGTGAAATTGAAGCTGAGGCGTAGATCTTTAAAAATCTGACGGCTTGAAAAACTTCAACTCCAAGACCCGCAAAACAGTACTTTGAGAAGTGTGATGATTCTTGAGTTCTTGAGTTCGCAAACCTAATCCCACACAAAATGCCGTTCGCGAGCTCTAGAAAAAATTGAATAACAGAGCTGTTCTTCAGAACTTCCTGGCAAAAATCCAGCAATTTCGACAGAAACTCATTTGATAGTAGTAGGAACTGCGAGTAACACTCAACTGTCTTTCCAAGTTGGAACAGTCTTCCAAAATGGCTAAAAGAAACCACGGGTTTTTTTCTTAAAAAAATCCAAGAACTTCCCCAGCTCAAATCTTTAAAGCTTTTAAATGAAGTTTCCTCACCTACACGCTTGCTCTTATACCACTTGTAATTCCAGCTTATCCAAGAACACTTCAACAGATTAAACCTTCGGAGAATGTGAATAGTGTGCTTTAGAGGTTTAGTGTTGAATACGTGAGATTTTAGCAAATGGAAACTTGATTAGTGTTGGTTAGGGTTTAAGCTTAAATACCTTGTAAGGTATTTAAGCCCATTGGGCCCCTAACAAAACCATTACAACTACAACCCATCTAACTGAAGTGTAACGTATAAAAACATAGTAAAGAACTAACAAGACTTAGAACAATATTTTGGACACTTCTAAAATATTCCTAACAGAAAGACTAAGTCAACCGTCGAGAAATTTTTCAATCAATTAAGTCCTAAGCGGTGAATCTTACGATCGAAAAATTAAGCATTTTTCGCTGCTAAATTTTTGCGACCAAAATCCAATTAAAACGAATATTCTATTTTGCGATAGTAAGTTTTGTGCTCGATAAAATTTGCATCTAAATTGTCTATTCAGTGCTTAAGTTTTTCGCTCACAGAAAATCCTAATTAGATTTCTCGATGGTAAATAATTTTTCGTTCAAAAATCATCTATCTTAACGACTAAGTCAAATTTTTATCGATCGAGAACTTATTTGACACAAACAATATCTCAATTGAATCGGAATTCACTTAAGATTGTTTGCATCGACAGAGTTCTTCGATACCTTTAAACATTCAAAAACCCAGTTTTATTGAAACTCAAATCTCAGTCGAAGATGCGGATTTTCCGAAGATTTATACTACCAGATTCATCAAGAACATCGAAACTATGTTAAATGCAGGCATTAATCTCAGATAACACTCATAATCAAGCCTAAATCACTATAAAATAGTATACGATTTCACAGTTTTGAAGAACAGACGAAAATCTAAACTTAAACATGCGAAAAACTTCGAAATGCAGATGCTAACGACGTTAAATCACACGCAACTATCAACAGATTCTCATTTCTACCTTAAACAGACAATTTTGAGTTGAAAATGGAAGGATTGTGAGTGATTTGAATTGTCTGTGAAAGTTTTTCGCCAGAGAATTTTTTGCGATTTAGGGTTGCGTGAGAAAAAGTTTTTCGACTGACACAAAGATGAACTTTTATTACTCGCTGTAATTCAATGTTGGGTTTCCGATTTGACGTTTTGCGATTAAATGGAACAGGCCCACTACTATATTTGCGCCCGAGAAATTTTCGATTCGAAAATTGCTCTTCAATTCAATTTCTCGATAGTAAGTAAAAATTTTCAGTGACCCCTTTTTCAGATACAATCACATTGCAAAGCTCCCCCTCAAAATTAAAATAAATGCAATCAACTCCCTGTATTTTCTGTGCAGTAACGTCTAGCTTCCCTGGGTGAAATAAAAAATCAGTACCACTTAGAAAGAAAGACGTTAGAAATAATGGAGTTAATTTGGTCTGTGATTAGCTCCGTTCCTTGTAGTGTCGACGTCTGACTCTTTAATTTTGTTTGAGGAATCTGAAACACTTAGTGAATAACGTGAAGAATATTTGGAGCTAATGCACTATTTTTATATTTGCTCCCCCTCAAATAATGCGCCAAAATTGACTAAATATGCAAGCATATGAAATCAATTCAATTCACGAGCATATAACACACAATTTTGCCTAGTAAGCACATATACATGGTTCCCGAAAACATGTACTAGAGATATTGTGTGAGAGTAAGAGCAATGAAAAAAAACATTATCGCATTTAAACAATTCAGTACCAATGCAATTGAAAATTACATTTAGAATGTGCGATAATAAAATAAATTCGCATTTAGTCAATTCAACGCATATGAAATATAACATTTCATGTCAAAATGTGCGAATTTTTCTTTTCAAGCTTATTTATTATTTTTTTAAAAAAAATTATTATTTTTCTATCTATATATATATGTATGAAAAAAAATTATTATATATAAAAAAATTTTATTTTATTTATTTATTTTTTTATGTATATTACTATTATTATAGTATGGGGTCAGATTATTTTGCTTCGATCAATCGTCACGCCTAAAATTTTACGAGACATTTGAAAGAAGAAAATGCTGTCATGTCATGTCGTCAAAGTAAAGTCCTAAGTTCAGAGACTGGTCCATTTCAACAACTCTTACTAGGTTCGCTCTTGCACTCAATTATTTCTAACTTGGGATTTTTATATTTATATTACTCAAGTCAACACATGCAAATTTTGAGTCAATTTACCTGTGATCGAGGCATTTTTAATAATTTCACCTAAGCGAGAGACCGTCGATTGGAATCAAAGGGTTGTAAGACTTTTAGTTTGGCTAGGACTTAGAAGGGAAGGAATTTAGAGGAAAGTGAGCTTATCTCTTCGTCATCTTCCATTTATACGTCCGTCTCCTTTTGCTTTCGGCGTCTTCTTTTTTTTTCGATCTTTTCTCCCTCTTTTTCTTTTAAGAATTATCCCTTTTTATCTATGCTCAGGCTGAAGCTCCACTTCTCCACGAGGCTATAGGAGATTATCGTAGGCGAAGTTCTTCTTGTTGGTTCTCGAGCCGATACCATGCTCCTCTTCTCTTAATCCCTAGAGAGGTTTCAGAGATTATCTATTTGGAAAAGTTCACGGTTATCGAATTCGTACCCGATGTTGCGCTCCTCTTCTCGTTTCCCGATATAAGACGGATTATCTATTAGTTCATACGATTAACAACTCTAAGATCCTAGGCAAGAATTCATAGTAATTCGACGTTAATGATAATCAATAAGCTTCGATCGAAAAACTCATTTGAAGAACGAGAGAGAGAATTCGATTAGAGTGAGAAAGTTACTGTTGTTTCTCTCTCTAGAAATTGAATTGCAAGCCTTTCGGATCAATCTTCAAAACTTTCTCTATTCGACACAGTTGATTTACATGCATTTATACCAAACAAACTTGGTATAAATATCAAACTAGTCCTAATCCAACGACTACTATACAAAACGCCCCTAATTACAAGGACAACTAATAATAACAAGCACAATTAAATGTATACTCTACAATCTCCCCCTTTGCGCTTAATTGCGTTTCCGCGCCGTTTGTCCTCGTCGGGCGTAATACGATTTGCGCAAGCCCATCGCATATTCGTAGTTCCTCAGCGTGATCCTCAGCTCCAGTCGCTCCTCGCTATCTTCAAGCAGTTCCATTAGGAGCGGCAGTTCTCTCACGAACCTGTGGATCCTCAGGATGGTGTCTCTGTTGATTTCTTCCAACCTCTGCTCGATATTCCTCCTGATGACCTTGAGCGTCCCATCACAAAACTTGTTGATTTCAGTCTTCAGCATCAACCTATTCTTCTTTGCTATTGGATTGTGGTATGTGATGCCTAGGACTGAGCTGATGTGCACGTGATTGTTGGGAAGCCCTTCGATCTCAGGTCCTTTGTTGAGCGGAGCGGTCATGTTGACCTTCTTCATGTTGCTCTCCAGAGCCATCTGAAGGTCGTGTGCGGCATAGTACTTGACTTCACGCATCATGAACCGGTAGAGACCCTCGAGTCCTTCTTTCTTGATGAAGCCTTGAGGACCTTTGTACTTTTCCACATATAGCTGATATAAGTTGTAAACTTCTTCAGCAGGGATGTACGGTAGGTCGCTCTCGCTTAGATCTTCTCGAGTTCTGTCTACGCGCTCAATGGTGTAGTGGGGTGTTGGAAGTCCTCCTTTATCACAGTAGACGCTGAGTAGTTGGCTTATTGGAGAGAGACTCTTATAATGGCTCTTGGCTTTGTGCCTAAGTCATCCCCAGCCTTATATCAGGTCCTAGTTTGGTCAGCATCCAGAGGTAGGTCATCCTCTTCTGCTGATCCCAATGAGAGATCCCTCTAAGCTCGAACTCGTTCGGCTTCTTCATTCTGTCCAGAGACCTCCAAATGTTCTCACGAACTTCTTCTAGGAAAGGGACTTCTATTTGGATGTTCTCCCATGGCGTGTCGGTCCGAACGGTCCGTGGCGTTAGCCTTGTAGAGGGAACCACCCGTTGAGCGATTAACTCTGGTAGCCTTGGGATATCTTGCTCGTAGTGTTCACCTTCCTGAAGCTCTTCGTCTTCTATGATTACGAGGTCTATTGACGCTTGTTGTAGAAAGCGCCGAACATCGTGAAGCCGTCATCTTTGATGCTCCTCAGGCATGGAATGGGTCATCCACTGTCCTTCGAAGATATACTTGTCTAGGACCTCGTGTGGATTGACGCCATGTCCAGAGGGTCCCGATTGGTCTGGAGCGACGAAGGGAGTGGCTTGAGTAATTGCTAGAGCTACAAGCATCGCAGCAAAGCTTTTTTTTCCGGAAGCAAGGGGCTTGAGTAGATCGGTGGTGTGGGCGGAGGCGTCCTGAGGTGAAAGGTTGGTGGGTCGATGTGGGCGGTGCGGTGCGTGGTGTAGGTAGTTTGGGTTTGGTGAGTAGTATGGGTTTTGGTGGGTAGTATGGGTTTCGCCAGCTCCAGCGCTTGTCTGTGCAGCGCCCGTGCCTTGTCCTTGGCAACTTGTTGATGTCCTTGGCCTCTTCTCCCCCTCATGATGGTGCTGATCGTCAGGATCGTTATGTCTGCGCCGGGAGTGGGAGCTTTGGCCTCGGCATGATTGAGTAGGTGGCTCAGGATGGTCTACCAGTCCCCTATAGAGGGACACTTCCTGAGGCGACCGTATGGTAAGACCGATGAGGCGGGCCGGAAGGATGTCATGGAACTCGGTGATTGGGATGTGTATGGGTTGATTAGGATGGAAGAGTGTTGTAGAGGGTCGGTGGGTGTGGGTTGTGGAGGTGTGAGGTTGGGTTGTGACGAGGTGCCTTCAGAGACAGGTGCTTTCCCGGTATCTCTTCGGGATGTCTCGAGTGCTTGGAGTACTCTCTCCGTGATTTTGTCTTCCATATACTATACAGCGGCAGAGAGAGCGGCCTGGAACTGCTCGTTCGTCACAAAGGGTGCGGACGCCTCCTGAGATGGAGCAGGACGACTAATGTCTCTTGTTATCAACCCTTGAGTAGACACCGACTCTTCAGGTTGGCTCACAGTCTCTTGAGGTTGTGACTGTATGAGACTTCCACCCAATCCTTGAGTCGAATCTTGAAGATTCGGCTCTATGGGCGTTGTGGCAGGCTCGAGTTGCGCCTGCGATCCAGACACCACGAGAGTAGTATCTGGTGCGTTGGTGACGGCCGGGAAGAGGGACTCCAGTTGAATGCTAAGTCTCCTTGGAGTCCTCCTCATCAGACTGATTTCCTCGTCCGATTCCGTGTTAGACGGGGTGGCCGTGTGAGGAGTGAGGTCATGATGGACGTCCTCCAGTGCCTGATCCGTCACCAGTCGAAGAGAGCTTTGCCCCAATTCTACTTCGGGCTGTGCTACTGGTTGAAGAACTTCCTCAAAGGTTTCTTCGAGCACGCCAACATTCGAGGGCACTTCCACTTGTAAGTCATGAGCAGGAGCCTCGAGTGCCATCTCTGTAGCCACGACGTCTATCAACGTATCATCTACGTCGGGCATTGGCCCTTCGACCAATGGAGACTCCTGAGCTAGCTCCTGAGCGACATCATCAATCATCGCGTCCTCATGGCTTAGTTGTTGTTGTTGTTGAGGGCTAGCTCCAAGCACTGTCGGGGGCCCTCGAATCATTTCCTCGGGGAGATTCCTGTCCTGGCAGTATAGCTTGTAGACGTCTCCGTTGGGGTCCGCAAGACGAAGGAGCTCGAATGAGATCGGCAACGACGGTTGGTCCAGGTCCGTGAGCCGCGGCTTGTGGAAGAACAAGCCTTGGTGGTTGGTAATTTCCGCCAGGAGGCAGAGTAGGGATTGTCTGGTGCAGCGCCATGATCTCCCTGATGACGATGCTGAACCACCGAGCATAAGGCACGTTCTTTGATCGCCGGTTCTCCTTCTGCCGAATCTGGTCTGCGAGGTCGTTCCGGATCAGCTGAGTGTAGTCATAATTTCTTGAGAAGGCGATGCCGTGGAAGATCCTCAAAATATTGTTGTTGCCCTTATCGAATCCTGCGTGCTTGGGCGACAGACACTTATTCACTATTCCGAATAGTGTCTTCCACGGGTGTGGGATTCCGCTGCTCTGGACCTGAGCTAATCTTGTGAGCGGCGGTTGGTATCCCATGTGCAAGAAGTCTTGAATCATCTCAGCATCCGATTGGAGCGGGTCGTAATTATTGCTGTGGGGCAAGTCCAGTACCATGCCGAACTGGTTCTTGTCTATGCTGATATGCCGCATCCCAATCCTTGTTGAGAATCTGAAGGCTCCATTGTCCACTTCTCCTTGTATGCAGACCCAGAACTGCTGGAGATATACCATCGGCACTGATGCGGTGGCCGTTAACGCATGCCAGATGGGGTGGCCTTGTAGGATCGATACGATGATCTCGTCTGGACACCTAAACGTGCTTAGATCGAGCTGGAAGTTCGTATCGTGAACCTTTAGATAAAGGTTGTGATCGTAGATGTGGTTGTATTTCGGGTAGCGATCCATCTGAAAAATAAGATATATAAATGTTTATTAGTTCATTTTTTTTTCAGTCGAAATATGAATAAATTTCATCAAAAACTATAGTAATATTGCAAGTAATAGCATGTTCGATGAATTTGGAATTAAAATCGTATCAAATGCATAGTGTATGCTCAATTTTGAAAAATCATAATGGCATGAATGTAATTTCGAATGAAATATATATCGCGTGAGATATAGTTCGAAATTTCGCTAAGTGTTTAATCGAAAAAAATGTCACTGTTCATGCCGAGAAATTTTTCGCTCGATAAAATTGATTTTGAAAATATTTCCTATGCATTGATTTCAATTGTAATGACTCAGTTTGATTTTTCAATCGAGAAAATTTTATTCGTTAATGTTCGCTACAGAGTAAAAGACTTAGAAAAATTTTCTAAGTGTTGAAGTTGAAATCGAGACTGTAGTCGGTCAATTTTACGATCGAGAAAAATCTCGCGTAAGTTTACGATCGAGAAATTAATTCCCAGGTAAATTTACTATCGTAAAATTTTCTTCGATTGAATAAAATTTTTCGATTTGAATATTTGTCGAGCGGTATGTGATTTTCGATTGTAAGAAAAAATTTTCGCTGCGATATGTTTCTATCAAAAATTAGTCAACGAAAGACTAAGTCAATCGTAGAGAAATTTTTCGATCAATTAAGTCCTAAGCGGCGAATTTTACGATCGAAAAAATTAAGCGTTGAGAAATTAATTGTTCGCTGCTAAATTTTTGCGACCTAATTGAAATTAAATCGAAAATTCTATTTTGCGATAGTAAGTTTTACGCTCGATAAAATTTGCATCTAAATTGTCTATTCAGTGCTTAAATTTTTCGCTTACAATAATCCTAATTAGATGTCGATGGTAAATAATTTTTCGGTCAAAATCTTCTTATCTTAGCGATTAAATCAGAATTTTATCGATCGAAAAAATAATTCGATACAAACAGTATCTCAATTAAATCGGAATTCAATTAAGACTGCTTGCGATCGACAAAGTTCTTCGATACCTTTAAACATTCAAAAGACCCAGTTTTATTGAAACTCAAATCTCAGTCGAAGATGCAGATTTTCCGAAGATTTATTCTACCAGTTCCATCAAGAACGTCGAAACTATGTTAAGTACAGGCATTAATCTCAGATAACACTCATAATCAAGTCTAAATCACTATAAAACAGTATACGATTTCTCAGTTTTGAAGAACAGTCGAAAATCTAAGTCTAAACCTGCGAAAGCTTCAAAATGCAGATGCTAATGAAGGTAAATCACACGCAAATGTTAAAAGAATCTCTTTTCTACCTTAAACAGACAGTTTGGTGTTAAAAATCGAACGGTTTTTGAGAAATTTAAGCTGTCTGAAAGTTTTTCGCGAGAGAGATTTTTTGCGATTAGGGTTGCGTGAGAAAAAGATTTTCGACTGACAAGAAAGTGAACTTTTATTAATTCGCTGCAGATCAATGTTGGGTTTTTGCGATTTGACGTTTTGCGATTAAATGGATCAGTCCCATTACTATTTGCGCTCGAGAAATTTTTGATTCGAAAATTGCTTATCAGTTAAAATTTTTCTATCGCAAATTATCTCGGTTAATCAACAATTGTTCCCAACACTGTCTTACGATCGAGAAACTTATGATAGCGAATTAATTCTTATATCCAATTTCTCGATAGTAAGTACTTCTAAAATTTTCAGGTTAACCCTTATTTCGAATAAAAAATCACATTGTAAGGCTCCCCCTTAGAAGTAAAATAAATGCAATTGACTCCCTGTATTTTCCGTGTAGTAACGTCTAGCTCCTTTGGCAGAGATCAAAAATCTGTACCACTTAGAAAGAGGACGTTAAAAATAATGGAGTTAATCAACAATTATTTTAGGCATGAAATATTTGGTCTTGTGACTAGCCCCTTTCCTTGTAGTGTCGACGTCTTGCTCCGTAATTGTGTTTGTAGGAATCTGAAACGCTTAGAGAAAACGTCAAGAAAATTTGGAGCTAATGCACGAATTTTATATTTGCTCCTCCTCAAATAATGCAAAAATTGACTAACTATGCAAGCATATGAAATCTCTTCAATTCACGAGCATAGAACACACAATTTTGCCTAGTAAGCACATATACATGGTCCCCAAAAACATGTACTAGAGGTATTGTGTGAGGGTAAGAGCAATGGAAAAAAACTTATCGCATTTAAACAATTCAGTACCAATGCAATTGAAAATTACATTTAGAATGTGCGAGAATGAAATAAATTCGCATTTAGTTAATTCAACGCATATGAAATATGATATTTCATGTCAAAATGTGCGAAATTGATTTTTTTTTCATATTACTATTATTATATTATGGGAAATTACGAGACCTTTTAAAGAAGAAAATGCCGTCAAGTCATGTCGTCAAACTAAAGTCCTAAGTTCATAGACTGGTCCATTTCGACAACTCTTACTAGGTTCGCTCTAGTACTCAATTATTTTTAACTTTGGATTTTTATATTTATATCGCTCAAGTCAACACAAGCAATTTTAAGTAAATTTACATGTGATCGAGGCATTTTTAATCATTTCACCTAAGCGAGATACCGTCAATTGGAATCAAAGGGTTGTAAGGATTTTAGTTTGGCTAGGACTTAGAAGGGAAGGAATTTAGAGGAAAGTGAGCTTATCTCTTCATCATCTTCCATTTCTACGTCCGTCTCGCTTTTGTTTTCAGCGTCTTCTCTTCGTTTTTTTCGAACTTTACTCCTTCCTTTTCTTTTACGAATTATCCCTTTTTATGCTATGCTCAAGCTGAAGCTCCGCTTCTCCACGAAGCTATAGGAGATTATCGTAGGCGAAGTTCTTCTTGTTAGTTCTCGGGCCGATACCGTGGTCCTCTTCTCTTAATCCCTAGAGAGGTTTCAGAGATTATCTATTTGGAAAAGTTCACGGTTATGGAATTCGTCCCCGAGGCTGCGCTCCTCTTCTCGTTTCCCGATATAAGACCGGATTATCGTTGGAGAAGTTCACTTCGTGGTGCTCCTCTTTCCAGCCGTTCTGACGAGCGTACGAGATTATCGCTGGAGACGTTCACAGCAGGATCCATGCCACCTTCTAAGAGATAGTCGGAAGGCAGGTTCCTTTGGTCTGATTTTTGCGCGTTGAGCAATGCCTTCTTTTGTTATCATCCTCCTTATTTTCTCCCCCTCCTTTTTTCGTTTGAATAACCATCGGAAGGGTATAGATTACGGTTGAGGGCTGGGAATGGGATTCAAAGGAAGAAAAGGACGTCGGAGAAGGCTCAAATTGGATGACTAAGGGCTAATGAGTAAGAGGGAAAAATATTTTATAAGGCCGATTGAGGAATAACCTAAGCGCCCTTATCATTTTCCTAACGATCTGAGGCAAGGTGAGTATGAAGCCAAGTATCACTAGTTAAAACAAGCAATTGATGTGTGACTCACTCGAGAAATAGATCCAAGGAAAGAAATGATCAAGGCTTGAGACCTCTCGTATGTATAGTGGCTTTGTGTCTAGTGGAGTAATCTAATGACCTTTAGGCACAAGAATGCGACTTAGACTGACAAAATTAAGCAATTAAATCGATCGCATGTCGGGGTAAAATTCTAAGTGACTTTAGATCAAAGCATCCTAAAGAATTTCTTCATCCTCCTATAGTATAGGTATATGTATAGTATTTTTATATGTATTAAATTATATATTTATTTATTTATTAAATTCACGCAAGATAAGACATATAAGCAAAGAAAACGCATAGCATAGAACATTTTGTAGCACATAAGATCTGGTAAAGCACGTATTACGGAAGATTCAACATGCCTAATTTTCCAACAAGGAATTGAAATCGTTTTTCATCCAATGCCTTGGTGAAAATGTCAGCTAGCTGGAACTCCGTGTTCACGAAATACATATCTATGGTGCATTTTTCTACATGATCTTTGATAAAGTGATATCTAATGTCTATGTGTTTTGTGCGTGAGTGATGAACAGGATTACAAGTAATAGCGATGACACTTTGACTATCACTATATATTGGTATATTATTTAAATTGTACCCATAGTCGCGAAGCTGAGTCCGCATCCACAGCATCTGGGAGCAACAACTGGCGGCTGCCACGCATTCCGCTTCAGTCGTCGAAATTGACGCACAGTTCTGCTTTTTGGATGACCAGCAGACCAGCTTTTCGCCTAGAAATTGAGCGCCACCGGACGTGCTTTTCCTGTCCATTCGGCAACCTGCATAATCAGCGTCAGTATAGCCGATAAGATTGAAGTTCGTGCCCTTTGGATACCATAGTCCGAGGGTAGAAGTGCCCTTAAGGTAACGCAGAACCCTTTTGACAGCGACCATATGGGATTCTTTGGGATCGCTTGAAAACGGGCACATAAGCAAGTGGCAAACATTATGTCTTGCCGGCTCGAAGTGAGGTAAAGAATAGATCCAATGATACTGCGATATAGTTTGATGTCAACCGGCTTTCCACAGGATCGGCATCCAACTTGCAGCTTGGTGACATAGGAGTGCTAAGAGGCTTGCTCTGATCTTGATGGAATTTCTTCAGAATATCCTTGATGTATTTTGTCTGACTGATGAAAATCCCATCTTCGAGTTGCCTTACTTGTAGTACTAAGAAGAACTGCATCTCTCCCATGTGACTCATCTCGAACTTATTTTTCATAAGATCTCCAAACTTCGTGCAAAGCTGCGGATTTGTTGATCCGAAGATGATATCGTCGACGTATACTTGAACGACCATCAGATCTTTGTCTTTCCATTTGATGAAGAGGGTTGGGTATATCGTTCCTCGTATGAATCCAGACTTCACGAGAAAATCACTCAAAACATCGTACCAAGCACGTGGGGCTTCTTTTAGTCCATAGAGTGCTTTGTCCAATCGATAGACATGATCGGGATTTTCTTGATCAACGAAGCCTTCCGGTTGAGCGACGTAGACTTCATCTTTTAACACGCCGTTGAGAAAGGCGATCTTAACATCCATCTGATAGACTTTGATGTCTTTGTGAGCTGCATAAGCAGGAGAAGGCGGATAGCTTCGATTGGGGCAACAGGAGCATATGTCTCGTCGTAGTCGATTCCTTCATGTTGATTGTAGCCCTTCGCAACTAGCCTTGCTTTGTTCCGAATCACTTCACCATCTTCATTATTCTTATTTTTAATACCCATTTGGTTCCGATTATTGTTTTCCCATGTGGACGGGGTACTAAGGTCCACACTTGAAGACGTTCGAATTGATGAATTTCTTCTTGCATCGCAATTATCCAATCCGGGTCTCGTAGGGCGTCTGGTACTTTAGTAGGCTCATTTAGGCTTAAGAAGCAGCTGAAAAGATTGAGCTGACGACGTGTCCTTACTCCGCTCGAAAGATCGCGAATTATTTGATCAACCGGATGGGAACTAGTCCACCTGTGCTCATGCGGCAGGGCTGAGGAAGATATGTCAGCCAGTTGTGGTTCTAGATTTCCAATGATCTCCGATTGTTCAATTGTTTGAGGAAGTTCCACTTCTGCACTTGGAACGATCATCTCTGATAATTCTTCGTCAGTAACCATTGTAGGTTCTTCGTTATTCTGTGGCAATTCTGAATCGGGTGAGGTAGGGACGTGAGAGGTACCAGGTACACCGGTCTCGTAGGTGGAGAATCCACTATAGGTGTGTATGACCGATATACGGGCTCGAAGAGAGAGTCCAGATCGTCTAATGCGAGTCTTAATGCTTCTTCTGACGTTGATTTCAAAGTTGTTGCCATCTTCTGTTTGTTTTGTGCCAACACTAGTGACAACAGGTTCTGAACTGTTGTATTCAGAAGTTATCTGGTTGGATACGAGTTCTGAACTGAGGTGTGTAGGAGCTGTCGGGTTAAGCACGGATCCTGGACTGTCTTGACCAGAAGCCATATCCGCCACTTCATGGAAAGTGACGTTGTAGCTTTCTTTGATTGTGTGGTTGGACTTGATATATACTAGGTACGCTTTTGAGGTTGAAGAATACCCGACGAAAGTCGCTCCGAATGCTTTAGGGTCGAACTTGGCACGTTGCTCTCGGTCGTTCGCCACAAAGCACTTGCACCCGAAGACTTTAAAGAAAGAGATATTGGGTACTCTATTATTCACAATCTCGTACGGAATCTTGTTGAACCTTTTGTGAACCACCGTCCTGTTTTGAGTAAAACAGGCGATATTAACTGCTTCAGCCCATAGAAAGTGTGGAAGTCCGGAATGAATCAGCATTGTCCGAGCTGCTTCCACTATGGTTCGATTTTTCCTTTCAACGACCCCATTTTGTTGAGGTGTTTTGGCGGCTGAGAATTGTTGACTAATCCCAATTTTCTGATAAACTTCACTGAGACGTCTGTTCTTGAACTCATTGCCATTGTCTGTTCGAATGACTTGGATAGTCTGCTGCAGCAAGTTCTGAGTGGTGTTCACAAAATTAATAATCAAGTCACTGACCTCATCATTGGTTCGGAGGAACTTTGTCCAAGTGTAGCGAGAGTAGTCATCGACGACCACTAGCACGTACTTTCTTCCATTTATGCTTTGAGTCTGCATCGGCCCACAGAGATCCATGTGGATTAGTTTCAGTGGTCGAGACGTAGACGCAAGTTGCTTGATGTGATGGGATGCTCGCTTCATTTTTCCTAATTGGCATGCCGAACACTGATGCTCCCTTTGTAGTAGTATAATTGGCACACCATGAACCAACTTTTTCGTAGAAAGACGTTGGAGAGCTTTCATATTCAGATGAGACAGTCGTTGATGTCATAAGTTGTTCCTCTGTAAATCAATCTGAGATATGAGGCATACAGCTCTCGAGGGCCGCACGGACGTCAGGTTAATCGTGTAAAGATTTGATTTCCGAAGTCCATAGAGGAGTTCTGTGTCCTCACTGTCCAAAATTCTGCACCGGTCAGCATGAAAGACCACCTGGAAGCCTTTGTCACAGAATTGGCCTATGCTGAACAAGTTATGGCGGAGGCATTCGACGTACGAGACATCTTTTATAATCAGATTCTTCAGAATGATATCCTCAAGTCCTAGAATTGGGGCTGAATCGTTGTTCCCAAATCTGACTTTGCCGCTTGGCTGGTCTTTGTAGTTGCTCAGCAGTTCTTGATTTCCCGTCATGTGTGTGGAGCAACCCGAGTCAAGGTACCACATATGATGGATCTCTTGTGACGAAGTGGATGCGTTGTCGTCGTCCGTACGATTGGATGTCCCGGCGTCTGATTCATTGCCTAGACGGGCCATGAGAGCTAAATCCTCTTCTTCTGAACTCGACGTGTCCTCGAGCCATTGGTCCTGTTCGGCCATGAGAGCTACTTCGGCTTCCTTCTGTTTCGTCAATTGGCGCTTCCTGGAGTAGTAGTGGCATCTCTATTCTTCGGAAGAATGCACTCTCTGGCGAAGTGACCTGACTTGCCACAGTTGAAGCATTTGTTAGCCTCCTTAGGATTCTTGACATCGGAACTCTCTGGTGCACGTTCTTTGTTTATAGAGCTTGTAGTCCGAAGTCGGTTGGCTGAGGTTGAAGACTTCTTCTTGAAGTACTTCTTGCTCATCATTTGTCCTATGAGAGCTAGCTGCTTTCCTAGTGCTTTCAGATTTGGCTCAACGCCGGAGTCCGACTCTTCTTCCGACTCTGAAGGTGAAAGAGGCCTAACGGTCTTTTCCTTTCTTGATCTTGAGCTCCTCTTCTCCGAGACTAAGGCAACAGTGTCTTCGTTCTGTTTGCCTTTCTGCTCCTTGAGAATCTCGCTTATATCATCCTCATGCTGTGCGAGATTGTCAAACACGGCATGGACATCCAACTCCTCTAAATCTTTATTTTGTCGAATTTGAGTGGATATTTTCTTCCATTCCGCGGGCCGAGAAGATAAAAATCTGATGTTTGTCTCCATGTTGGTCTTCGTGATCTCTATCTTCCTCATCTTGTTGAGAAGAGTGAGGTATCTTTGGTAGATCTCGTATAGACGCTCCTCAGGCTTTGCTTTGAAGGTGTCGTAAGCGGTGAGAATGTTCGCCTTTTTGGCCTTTATGCCAACTTCCGTCATCTGCATCATCCTATGCAGTTCATCCCACATTCCTTTAGCCGATGAAAGGCTATCAATCTGTCGGTATATGTCATTGGGGATGCCCTGCATGAGGCTGTTCATGGCTACTAGATCTGCCTTAGCTCAAGCTCTCTCCTCGATTATGTACTCCCTAGGCTCCTTCAGTCGCCTAGATGCAGGAATTTGAGGAGTTACAGTTTTGTCACCTGGGACATGTACCCAAAACAGTGCGGGTCCCTCTCCTAGTGACTTCACTAAATTCTCGGCTTGATCTTTTAGAGCTATGAAATTGAGAAAGCGGCTCCTCCACACAGTATATTCGCCTCGTTGCAAAATCGGTGGACGGTTGTCATTTCCGAGCGAGTATGCATCCATTTTGTTTTGTAGTTGAGTTGTTGAAGGATCTTCATTACGTTTTTTGAATGTTTGAAGATGATGTAATGTTGTAGAATACTATTTGTAATTGTGGTTGATTTCATTAGTTGTCCTTGTAATTAGGGGCGTTTTGTATAGTAGTCCTTTTATTAGGACTAGTTTGATATTTATACCAAGTTTGTTTGGTATAAATACTTGTAAATCAATTGAGCTTAATAGAGAAAGTTTTGAGAATTGATCCGATGGGCTTGCAATTCGATTTCTAGAGAGAGAAACAACAGTAACTTTCTCACTCTACTCGAATTCTCTCTCTTGTTCTTCATTTGGGTTTTTCGATCGAATTCAATTGCTTATCATAATGATCGAATTACTGTGAATTCTAGCCTAGGATCGTAGAGTTATTTATCGTAGGACCTAACAATTGGTACCAGAGCATATTCGTTCTGTTTTGAATCGTAAATTGTTAGAATTGGATCGAAAATATTTTCTGGATACTGTTCATCGAAGAACAGTTTGGGGCGAAAACCTTTTTCGATCCAATAGCTTAATTCTGTGCTTAATTGACTTGAGTTTGGTGTTTCTGTGCTCGTTTAAGTGACAGATCATCATGCGATCAGTTCTGTAGCAGTTTGAACTTCGATTTCTAGGATTGAATTGATTTTGCGTGTTACTGTTTGCGAAAAACATGAAGAACACGTTCTGATTTTCATCAAATTCGATATAGTTTGCTTCATAATGTGTTTAATTGCTTGTTCATGCGTGATTAGAACTTAATTGCGAGCAATTGCCTCAAATGTCACTATCTGATTCTTTGTTTTTGCTCGAATTAGTGTTAATCGGTCTGTTAATTTTTCTCGATTGCTCAAATTTTTCTCGCTAAGTTTTGCGACCGGATTAGTTCCTCGATCGATAAACTTAGCGCGAGAATTTTTCTCGATCAGAATACGAAGTCAGCGCTAGAATCGTCATCAGCAGAAACGATTTTAGTTAGAAATATTTCTCGAGCAATATACAGCGAAACACTTTTTCGAGAGAGACTTATTTTGACTTTGCATGCGTAAAAACTTTCACTCGAAAACTTTTTCAGTCAAACCTTTTAACGTTTGACCAGGCGAAAATCATTTATATGCGAGAAACTTTTCTAGTCAACAGATTTATTTTGACTTGTTGAGAAACTTACTAACGTACTGTTTCTTTACGATCGAAATAAATTCACGATCAAGAAATTGTTCTCGACCGAATGATTTTGAGCAATTTATCTTGCTCGTAAAATTTTCCGCTGACAAAATTTCTCGCACGAGAACAGTACCCAGTACATTCTATCTCAACGGAATTAATTTCGATCAAACTTTAAATATTGAATCGAAAATAATTCTCGATCTAATTTTCGAATCAAATGCTACTAACGTATTTCTTCACTTGTGAAGCACATTACATCATCTTCAACCTTCAAAACAATTAACGAAGATCCTTCAACAACTCGACTGCAATACAAACATGGATGCATACTCACTCGGAAATGACAACCGTCCGCCGATCTTGCAAAGAGGCGAGTACACAGTGTGGAGAAGCCGCTTTCTGAATTTCATTGCTCTAAAGGATCAAGCCGAAAATCTACTGAAGTCCCTTGAAGAGGGACCGACACAGTTCTGGGTCCATGTACTCGGGGACGAAACAGCTACTCCAGCAATTCCAGCTTCTAGGCGACTAAAGGAGCCTAGAGAATACTCTCTGGAGGAAAGAGCTCGAGCTAAGGCTGATCTAGTAGCCATGAATACCCTTGTGCAGGGCATCCCCAACGATATATACAGACAAATCGACAGGCTTACATCGGCCAAAGGGATGTGGGATGAGCCGCATAGGATGATGCAAAGGACGGAATTGGCATAAAGGCCAAGAAGGCGAACATTCTCACCGCTTATGACTCATTCAAAGCGAAGCCGGAGGAGAGTCTAAACGAGATCTACCAACGATACCTCACTCTTCTCAATGAGATGAGGAAGATAGAAATAACAAAGACAAACATGGAGACAAACACAAGATATCTATCTTCCCTGCCCACGGAATGGAAGAAAATATCCACCAAATACGACAAAACAAAGATCTAGAGGAGTTGGATGTCCATGCCGTGTTCGACAATCTCGCTCAGCATGAGGAAGATATCCGCGAGATCACCAAAGAGCAGAAAGGCAAACAAACTGATGACACGGTTGCCTTACTCTCAGAGAAGAGGAGCACAAGATCAAGAAAGGATAAGATCGTAAGGCCACCTTCATCATCAGAGTCGAAAGAGGAATCGGACACCGACATCGAGCCGAACATGAAAGCCCTTGGAAAACAGTTAGCTCTCATTGGACAAATGATGAGCAAGAAGTACTTCAAGAAGAAGTCTTCAACCTCAGCCAATAGACTTCGGACTACAAGCTCCAAGAACAAAGAACGTGCTCCGGAGAGTTCCGAGGTCAAGAATCCCAAAGAGACTAACAAATGTTTTAATTGTGGCAAAGCAGGTCACTTCGCCAGAGAGTGCATTCTCTCGAAGAAAAGAGATGCAAACTACTACTCCAGGAAGCTTCAATTGACAGAACAGGAAGAAGCTGGAGTAGCTCTCATGGCTGAACATGACCAATGGCTCGAGGACACATCGAGCTCCGAAAAAGAGAACTTAGCACTCATGGCCCGTCTCGACAACGAATTGGACGCCGAAACATCCACTCGTACGGACGACGACAATGCATCCACGTCTTCAAATGAGGTAGTCACTCCTTCCACATTATTGACCATGTTAGAATCATATCAAAAGCAATATGCTAACATGAACATGAGCTGGAATGTATAAAGGAAGTAGAGAACGAACTTGAGAGAGCTAAGGAGAAAATAGATAGTCTCGAACAAGAACTTAGGAGCTCTAGTGCAAAAATAGATGAACTTACCAAGAGCCTCCAGTCTAGATAGACTAGTCAACCTCAACTAGAACAACAGAGCGAAAAGATTAAGGAATTAGAAGATAGGCTAGCAAATAACTACAATTGCTTGGTTAGAAATCTCAACGAGAAAGCCATCTTAAATTGTAGGATAACCGAAGCTACCTCTAAGATCACTAACTTAGAAGCTCAGTTAGAAACATCAAATGCTAAGATTAGTGAGCTTAGTAAGGATTTCGATGCCTGTCAAGCCGCTAAACTAACCGTGGAAAGTAATTGTGCTCTCCTAGGTGACGAACGCAAGAAACTATATGCCAAAGTAAAGAAATTAGACGATATAGTTACGCGTAGGGGACAGTCCGAACAGACGATATTTTTGAACAAGCCCAAGGATATAGAGTTCTATAATCCTATAGAAGGCATTGGTTTCACTAACCCGTGTGTTTTACAAAAGAAAGAAATATATGATGTTAAACACATGCGCTTAGGAATAACCACTCTTAGAAATTTTACTGAATCGTCTTATGCAAATACTTTCGATTTGTCCATTAGACAAGGTCCACATGGTCCAGAAATTCCCTTTGACTACAAAGAACTAAATAAAAGGGACAAAAATAGGAAAGAAACTCTAACTCCTGTCCGCAATTTAGTTCAAATTCTACCTCCTGATTCTCAAACACACCATGAGGAAGTTAAAGCCATTAATTATAAAAATTCTCTCTACAAACCTCCTATCATAAAACAGATAGAGGAGTCACAGGCTAAGTTAGAAAAAAAAGAGAGACTTTCGAAGCTGAAAAGAAAAAATTCTTTAAGGAGATGAAAAATCTCAAGGCTTCCTCGTCCTCCCAAACAACCTCTGACGCTATTACAAAAAGCGTGAAAAAAGAAAAATCGCCTTTGAAAGATAAATATTGCAAAACTAATTTTGTTAAAAGTGCTATGACTAATTTCACTTTACCTACGTCTACAGGGAGCGTAGCGTCAGCACTAAAAATAAAGGCGAGAGTGTCTAGCACTAAGATAAAGAAGGAGCCATTAGATTTAAATGTTTCTTAGCATGCTACTCCTTCTGTTACAATAAAAGACAGAAATAAAAGAGCTATTTCCACTTTTAAGATAGTTGCTTCTACTTATTCACTTCAGCCGATCACCTTTAGAAGCACCAACTTCGAAATAGGCTCTACGTCAAAAATTAATCATTTTGAAACAAATGCCACAAGAAAGACACGTAGGAAACAAGATCCAGCCATAAAGAAAGCTTATGGCTCTATACATGAATGTGCTCACCTAAGGTATCCCGTAGAAATTAAATCCCCCAAGCACCTTAGGAGACTATCACAAGAAAAGATCTTTTCCTCAGTCAAACCCTCCAAAGCATTTGTACGTGCTGAAATTAACCTTCCCTGTAAGGTTCAACCCAAATGGGTTCCTAAATCTCCGCCTAGGACGACAAAAGCCAAAAGGGCCAAGTCTCCAATAGAGGCAAAACCCAAACCCACTTTTCCAAAAGTGCAATGGGTTTAAGACTCTTCCAAAAATAGATTTAGGAGTCATATCTGAACCCAAAACTAAATATGCTAATCCGAGAGGACCCATGCTTAAGTGGGTAGCTAAAGCTCTCTAAATTGTTTTTGCAGATCCATCATGTGTGGTACCTCGACTCTGGTTGCTCCATACACATGACTGGTAGTCAAGAGCTGCTGAGCAACTACAAAGACCGACCAAACGGCAAAGTCAGATTTGGGAACAACGATTCAGCCCCGATTCAAGGACTTGGGGATATCGTTCTGAAGAATCTGACCATCAAAGATGTCTCGTATGTCGAAGGCCTCCGCCATAACTTGTTCAGCATAGGCCAATTCTGTGACAAATGCTTCCAGGTGGTCTTCCATGCTGACCGGTGCAGAATTTTGGATAGTCAAGACACATAACTCCTTCAAGGACTTCGGAGATCAAATCTTTACACGATCAACCTGACGTCTGTGCGGCCCTCGACAGCTGTATGGCTCATTTCTCAGATTGATTTACAGAGGAACAGCTTATGGCATCAACGACTGTCTCATCTGAATATGAAAGCTCTCCAAAGCCTTTCAACGAAAAAGTTGGTTCACGGTCTTCAAACTATACTACTACAAAAGGAGCATCACTGTTCGGCATGTCACCTAGGAAAAATGAAGCAAGCATCTCATCACGTCAGGCAAATTGCATCTACTTCTCGACCATTGGAACTAATTCACATGGATCTCTGTGGTCCGATGCAGACTCAGAGTATCAATGGACGAAAGTATGTCCTAGTGATCGTGGATGACTATTCTCGCTACACATGGACTAAGTTTCTCCGAACAAAAGATGAGACTGGTGACTTGATTACCAATTTTGTGAACACAACTCAAAATCTGCTGCAACAGACTATTCAAGTTGTTCGAACAGACAATGGCACTGTGTTCAAGAAGAATCACCTCAGTGAGTTTTATCAGAAACTTGGAATAAGTCAACAATTTTCAGCCGCCAAAACACCTCAACGAAACGGGGTCGTTGAAAGGAAAAATCGAACACTAGTGGAAGCCGCTCATACAATGCTGATCCAGTCGGGACTTCCACACTTTCTATGGGCTGAAGCAGTCAATACCGCTTGTTTTACTCAAAACAGGACGGTGGTTCACAAACGGTTCAACAAGACTCCGTACGAGATTGTGAATAATAGAGTGCCCAATATCTCTTTCCTTAAAGTCTTCGGGTGCAAGTGCTTTGTGGCGAACGACCGAGAGCAACGTGCAAAGTTCGACCCTAAAGCATTCGAAGCTACATTTGTCGGGTATTCTTCAACATCGCCGAGTATACATCAAGTCCAACCGAACTATTAAGGAAAGCTATAATGTCACTTTCCAATAAGTGGCAGATATGGCTTCTGGTGAATTCAGTCCAGGACCCGTGCCTAACCCGATGGCTTCTGGTCAATTCAGTCCAGGATCCTTGCCTAACCCGATGGCTTCTGGTCAATTCAGTCCAGGACCCGTGCCTAACCCGATGGCTTCTGGTCAATTCAGTCCAGGACCCGTGCCTAACCCGTTGGCTTCTGAAGACAACATTTCAGAACCCGTAATCACTGGTGTGTTGGCACAAAACCAACAGAAGATGGCAACAACTTCAGGATCAGTGTCAGACGAAGCAACGAGACTTGCAATAGACGACTTGGATTCTCTCTTCGAACCAGTATTATATCAGTCATACACGCCTGATTATCAACCGAACGAGACCGACATACCAAGTTCATCTCACACCTCTACCCCACCCGATTCAGAAATGCCACAGAACACCGAAGAACCTACAGTGGTCATCGAGGAAGTATCATCTGAGACGATCAATCCAAGTGCAGTATTGGAACTTCCTCAGACAAATGATCAATCTGAGACTATAGGCAATCCAGATCCACAGATGGCTGACGCATCGACTTCAGCCTTGCCTCATGAGCGCAAGTGGACGAGAGGCCACTAGGTTGATCAAATAATTGGCGATCCCTCGGTTGGTGTGAGGACACGTCCTCAACACAGTCTTTTCAGTTGCTTCCTGAGCCAAAACGAGCCTACCAAAGTAGCAGACGCACTTCGAGACCCGGATTGGACAATTGCAATGCAAGAGGAATCAATCAATTCGAACATCTTCAAGTTTGGACCTTGGTACCCCGTCCACATGGGAAAACAGTGGTCAGAACTAAATGGGTTTTCAAGAATAAGAAGAATGAAGATGGTGAAGTGATCCGGAACAAAGCAAGGCTAGTTGCTAAGGGATACAATCAACAGGAAGGCATTGACTACGACGAGACTTATGCACCTGTTGCCCGTATCGAAGCTATCCGCCTCCTGCTGGCTTATGCGGCTCACAGAGACTTCAAAGTCTATCAGATGGATGTTAAAACCTCATTTCTCAACGGCGTGTTAAAAGAAGAAGTCTACGTCGCTCAGCCGGAAGGTTTCATTGATCAAGAACATCCCGATCATGTCTATCGCTTGGACAAAGCTCTATATGGACTAAAACAAGCCCCTCGTGCTTGGTACGATGTCCTGAGTGATTTCCTCGTGATGTCTGAGTTCATACAAGGAACGATAGACACAACCCTCTTCATTAAATGGCATGACAAAGATCTGATGGTCGTCCAAGTATACGTCGACGACATCATCTTCGGATCAACAAATCCTCGGCTCTGCAAGAAGTTTGGAGATCTCATGAAGCGCAAATTCGAGATGAGTCCAATGGGAGAGATGCAGTTTTTCATAGGACTCCAAGTCCGGCAGCTCGATGATGGAATTTTCATCAGTCAGACAAAATACATCAAGGATATTCTGAAGAAATTTCATCAAGACCAGAGCAAGCCTCTCAGCACTCCTATGTCACCAAGCTGCAAGTTGGATGCCGATCCCGCTGGCAAGTCGGTCGACATCACACTGTATCGCAGTATCATTGGATCTCTTCTCTACCTTACTTCGAGCCGGCCGGACATCATGTTTGCCACGTGCTTGTGTGCCCGTTTTCAAGCCAATCCCAAAGAATTCCATATGCTCGCGGTCAGAAGAATTCTACGCTACCTTAAGGGCACCTCTACCCTTGGCCTATGGTATCCAAGTGTACGAATTTTAAACTTATCGGCTACACTGACGCTGACTATGCAGGTTGCCGAATTTTTAGGCTAAAAGCTGGTTTGCTGGTCATCCAAAAAGCAGAACTGTGTGTCAACTTCTACGGCCGAAGCAGAATACGTAGCTGCTGCCAGCTGTTGCTCACAGATGCTGTGGATGCAGACACAGCTTCGCGACTATGGGTACAATCTAAATAATATACCCATATATAGTGATAGTCAGATTGCAATTGCCATTACTTGCAATCATGTTCATCATTCACGCACAAAACACATAGACATTGGATATCATTTCATCAAAGATCACGTAGAAAAAGGCACGATAGAGATGTACTTTGTGAACACTGAGTTTCAACTAGCCGACATTTTCACCAAGGCATTGGATGAGAAACGATTTCAATTCCTTGTCGGAAAATTAGGCATGTTGAATCTTCCGTAATATGTGCATTACCTGATCTTCTGTGCTATCGCATGCTCTATTCTATGTGTTTTCTATGCTTATTTGTTCTTATCTTGCGTGATAAAAATAAATATAAATATGATAATAATAATAATATATGTATTTCTATACATAATATTAAGGGGTATGACGAAATCCTTTAGGATGCTTTGATCTAAAGTCACTTAGAATTTTACCCCGACATGCGATCGATTTAATTGCTTAACTTTGTCAGTCTAAGTCGCATTCTTGTGTCTGAAGGTCATTAGGTTGCTCCACTAGACACAAAGCCACTATAAATGGAGGATTCAAGCCTTGTTCTATTTTTATCTCTTTGGATCTATTTCTCGAGTGAGTCACACATCAATTGCTTGTCTTAACTAGTGATACTTGGCTTCATACTCATCTTGCGTTAGATCGTTAGCAAAATGATAAAGGAGTTTAGGATATTCCTCATTCGGCCTTATATTAATTTCCCCACGTTAGCCCTTAGTTATCCACTTTGAGCCTTCTCCGATGTCCTTTCTTCATTTGAAACCCGTTCTCAGCTTTCAACCGAACTTTATACTCTTCGAATGGTTGTTCAAACGAGAAAAGGATGGGGAGATAACGAAAAAAAAGTAAGATGATGACAAAAGAAGGCATTGCTCAACGCGCAACAAACATACCAAAGGAACCGGCCTTCCGACTACCTTGTAGAAAGTGGCATGGATCCTGCTGTGAACTTCTCCAACGACAATCTCGTACGCTCGTCAGAACGGCTGGAAGAGGAGCACCACGAAGTGAACTTCTCCAACGATAATCCGGTCTTATATCGGGAAACGAGAAGAGGAGTGCAGCCTCGGGTACGAATTCCATAACCGAGAACTTCTCCAAATTGATAATCTCTGAAACCTCAATAGGGATTAAGAGAAGAGGAGCTCAGTATCGGCCTGAGAACCAACAAGAAGAACTTCGCCTACGAGAATCTCCTAGAGCCTCATGGAGAAGCGGAGCTTCAGCTTGAGCATAACATAAAAAGGGATAGTTCGTAAAAGAAAAAGAGGGAGAAAAGATTGAAAAGAAGAAAGACGCCGAAAAAAAAGGGAGACGGACGTAGGATTGGAAGACGGTGAAGAGATAAGCTCATTTTCCTTTAAATTCCTTCCGTTATAAGTCCTAGCCAAATTATAACCCTTACGACCCTTTGATTCCAAATAGACGGTCTCTCGCTTAGGTGAATGATTAAAAATGCCTCGATCATAGGTAAATTGACATAAAATCGCTTGTGTTGACTTGAGTGATAAAAATATAAAAATCCCAAGATAGCTAATTGAGAGCAAGAGCGAACCTGGTGAGAGTTGTCGACATGGACCAGTCTATGAACTTAGGACTTTAGTTTGACGACATGACTTGACGGCATTTTCTTCTTTCAAATGTCTCGCACATTTTGACATGAAATATTATGTTTCATATGCGTTGAATTGAATAAATGCGAATTTCTTTAAGTGTATCGCACATTCTAAATGCAATTTTAGATTGCATTGGTACTGAATTGTTTAAATGCGATAAATTTTTCACTGCTTCTACCCTCACACAATATTTTTAAAGTACATGTTTTCGGGAACCATGTACACACGCTTACTTGGTAAATTTGTGTGCTCGTGACATGAATTGATTTCATATGCTTGCGTAATTAATCAATTCGTGTGCATCATTTGAGGGATAGCATGTATAGGACTTGTAGATTAGCTCCAAATATTTTTGACGTTTTTCTCTAAGTATTTCAGATCTTTCAAAATTAAGGAGCGAGACGTCGACACTACAAAGAGAGGAGCTAGACACAAGACCAAATATTTCAAAGATAAAACTGCTAAAAAATAATTGTTGATTAACTCCATTATTACTAACGCTTATCTCTAAGTGGTACAGATTTTTAAATTTCTGCCAGGGGAGCTAGACGTTACTACACGGAAAATACAGGGAGTTAATTGCATTTATTTTAAATACTAAGGGGTAGTCTTACAAAGTGTTTTCTTTTGAAATAGGGGTCAATCTGAAAAATTTTAGAAGTACTTACTATCGAGAAACTAGATAGAAGACTTAATTCACGATCATAAGTTTCTCGATCGTAAACAGAGTTGGGAACAATTTTGATTGGCCGCGATAATTTGCGATTGAAAAATTTGAATTGAGAGGAAATTTTCAAATCAAAAATTTCTCGAGCACAAATAGTAATGGGCCTGATCCATTTAATCGCAAAACGTCCAATCGCAAACCCAACATTTGACTTAATGATAGTTAATAAAAGTTTAACTTTGTCAGTCGAAAAACTTTTTCTCACGCAACCCTAAATCGCAAAAAATCTCTCGCGCAAAACTTTCACAGACAGTTCAAACTTCTCAAAAAATCTTTCGATCTTCAACACGAAATTGTCTGTTTAAGGTAGAAATGAGAATCTGTTGCCATTTGCGTGTTAACTTCGTTAGCATCTGCATTTTGTAGTTTTTCGCATGATTTATGTTAGTTTCTCGACTGTTCTAACTGAGAAAATCGCATACTATTTCATAGTGTTTCAGGCTTGATTTTGAACTTTATCTGAGTTTAATGCCTGCACTTAAGATAGTTTCGATATTCTCTATGAATCTTATAGAATGGATCATCGAAAAATCTGCATCTTCGACTGTAATTTGAGTTTTGATGAAACTGGGTTTTTGAGTTTTTAAAGCCATCGAAGAACTTTGTCGATCGCAAACAGTCTTAATTGAATTCCGATTTAGTTGAGATACTGTTTGTGTAGAATTAGTTTTTCGATCGGTAAAATTCTGATTTAGTCGCCACGATAGAAGATTTTGACCGAAAAATTTACTTACCATCGAGAAATCTGATTAGGAGTTTTATGAGCGAAAAACTTACGCACTGATTAGACAATTTAGATGCTAATTTTATCGAGCGTAAAACTTACTATCGCAAAATAGAAATTTCGATTCAATTTCAATTTGATCACAAAAATTTAGCAGCGAGAAATTAATTTTTCAACACTTAATTTTTCGATCGCAAAATTCGCCGCCTGAGATCTAATTGTTTGAAAATTTCTCGACGATTGACTTAGTCTTTCGTTGACTAATTTCTCGATAAAATTATATCGCAGCGAAAATTATTTTACTTACAATCGAAAATCACATTCCGATCGACAAATTTCAAATCGAAAATTTTATTCAATCGATGAAAATTTCTCGATAGTAAATTTACCTGAGAAATAATTTCTCGATCGTAAATTTACACGGAATTTTTCTCGATCGTAAAATTGATCGACTACAGTCTAGATTTCAACTTCAACACTTAGAAAATCGCAAATAAAATTTCTCGATCGAAAAAAAAATTACACGGAAACGTTTCAATTGAAATCAGTGTATAGGAAATCAAATTGCAATTCAATTTTATCGACCGAAAATTTTCTCCGCATGAACAGTGACTTACTGATTTAACACTTAGCGAAATTTCGAACGATTTTTCACGCGACAAATATTTTATTCGAAATTACAATAATGCCATCACGATTTTTGAAATTGAACATACACTATGCATTTCATATGATTTCAATTCAAAATTCATCAAACATGCTATTATTTGCTATATTACTATAGTTTGATGACATTTATTCATATTTCGACTGAAAATAAAATTGAACTAATAAACTTTTACATATCTTATATTTCAGATGGATCGCTACCCAAGATACAACCACATTTACGATCACAATCTGTACTTGAAGGTTCAGGATACGAACTTTCAGCTCGATCTGGACACATTTCGGTGCCCGGACGAGATCATCGTATCCATCCTCAGAGGCCACCCCATCTGGCATGCCTTAACGGTCACCGCATCCGTGCCGATGGTCTATCTCCAGCAGTTCTGGGGATGCATACAAGGAGTCGTAGCAGATGGGACATTCTCTTCATGACCCGAATCGGGACGCGGCATATTCACATGAGCAAGAGCCAGTTCGGCATGATACCGGACTTGCCTCACAACGATAACTACGACCCGCTCCCGACGGACGCGGAGATGATTCAGGACTTTCTGCGCATGGGATACCAACAGCCGCTCACAAGATTGGCCCAGGTCCAGAGCAGCGGAACCCCACACCCGTGGAAGACACTATTCGGAATAGTGAATAAGTGTCTGTCGCCCAAGCACGCAGGATTCGATAAGGGCAATAGCAATATTTTAAAGATCTTCCACGGGATCGCCTTCTCGAGAAACTATGACTACTCATAGCTGATCTGGAACGACCTCGCGGACCAGATTCGGCTAAAGGAGAATCGAAGGTCGAAGAACGTGCCCTATGGTCGATGGTTCAGTGTAATCATCAGGGAGTTCATGGAGCTACGTGCAGAGAACATCCCTTGGCTGCCTCCTGGTGGAAACTACCAGCCGCCCAGGCTTAAGTTTTTCCACAACCCACGGCTCACGGACGTGGACCAACCGTCGATGCCGATACCACTCAACTTACTCAGGCTCGCCGACCCCGCGGGAGCTGAGTACTAGAGATTCTGCCGGGAACACAACTTAACGGAGCAGATGATTAGAGGGCCCCCGGCAGATGTACATGTGAGCCCTCCCCAACGGCAACAACACCAACCAAGCCCTGACGACACGATGATCGATGTTGTCGCTCAGGAGCTTCAACAGGAGTCTCTTTTGGTCGAAGAGCCAATGCCCGACGTCAAAGATACTTTGATAGACGTCGTGGCTACAGAGATGGAACTCAAGGCTCCTACACTCGAATTGCAAGTGGAAGTGCCCATACATGTTGGCATGCTCGAAGAAACTTTTGAGGAAGTTCTTCAACAAGAGGCACAGCCCGAAACGGAAATGGGGCAAAGCTCTCTTCCACCGGTGACGGATCAGGCACTGGAGGACGTCTATCGTGACATCATTCCTCACACAAGCCACCCCGTCTGACACAGAGTCTGACGCGGAAATCAGTCTGATCAGGAGGAATCCCAGAAGACTGAGCATTCAACTGGAGTCTCTCTTTCCAGCCGTCTCCGCATCAGATACTCCGCTGCCCACAACGACAAGTGTTGCTGGCACTTCATCGCTCAATCTTGAGCCGCAACCTACTCCTGTAGTATCTGGTTCGCAGGCACAACCCGAGCCTGCAACAACACCCATAGAGACGAATCCTCAGGATTCGACTCGAGGATGGGGTGGAAGTCTCATACAGTCACAACCTCAAGTGACTGTGAGCCAACCCACAGAGTCGGTGTCTACTCACGGGTTGATAACAGGCGACGTCAGTCGTCCTGGACCATCTAAGGAGGCGTCCGCACCCTTCGTGACGACCGAACAGTTCCAGGCCGCTCTCTCTGCCGCTGTACAGTCAATGGAAGAAAAGATCACAGAGTACTCCAAGCACTCGAGGCATCACGAAGAGATACCGGGAAAGCACCTGCCTCTGAAGGCCCTTCGTCACGAACCAACCCCACACCTCCACAACCCACACCCACCGACCCTCTGGCCACTTCCTCTATCCTCATCAACCCATACACAATCCCAATCACCGAGCTCCACGACATACTCCTCGCCCGTTTGATAGGCCTGTCCATCCGATTGCCTCAAGAAGAATCCCTCTATCGGCGATTGGTAGATCATCCTGAGCCACCGACCTACACCTGCCGCGGCCAGAGCTCCCACTCACGGCGCACACATGACGATCCTAACGATCAGGACCCTCATGAGGGGGAGAAGAGGCCGTGGACATCTACAAGTGGCCAAGGACAAGGCTCGGGCGCCACGCAGACAAGCGCTGGAGCTGGTGAAACCCAAACACAAACCCACCATACCCAAACACAAACCACCCAAACCGCCCACACCATGCAGCGCATCGCCCACATCGACCCACCAACCTTTCACATGAGGACGCCTCCGTCAACTCCACCGATCTACTCAAGCCCCTTGCTTCAGAAAGAAGAAGCAAGCGCTGCGATGCTTGTAGCTCTAGCAGCTACCCAAGCCACTCCCTCAGCCGCTCCAGACCAACCGGGACCGTCTGGACATGGCGTCAATCCACACGAGGCCCTAGACAAGTACATCTTCGAAGGCCAGTGGATGACCCATTCCATGCCCGAGGAGAATCAAAGACAACGGCTTCACGACGTTCGGCGCTTTCTACAACAAGCGTCCATAGATCTCGTAATCATAGAAGACGACGAGCTTCAGGAAGGTGAAGACTACGAGCGAGTTATCCCAAGACTACCAGAGTTAATAGTTCAACAGGCGGTTCCCTCTCCAAGGCTAACGCCAGGGACCATCCGGATCGACATGCAATGTGAAAACATTCAAATTGAAATTCCCTTCTCGAAGAAGTTCGTGAGAATATTTGGAGGTCTCCGGACAGAGTGAAGAAGCCGAACGAGTTCGAGCTGAGAGGGATCTCTCATTGGGACCAGCAGAAGAGGATGACCTACCTCTTAATGCTGACCAAACTAGGACCTGATGTTAGGGTGGGGATGAGTAAGACACAAGCCACGAGCCATTATAAGAGTCTCTCCCCAATAAGCCAACTACTCAGCGTCTACTGTGACAAAGGAGGACTTCCAACACCTCACTACATCATCGCTCGAGTGGACAGGACCCGAGAGGAACTGAGCGAGAGCGACCTGCCGTACCTCCCCGCCGATGAAGTGTACCGTCTTTATCAGCTATACGTGGAGAAGTACTAAGGTCCTCAGGGCTTCATCAAGACAGAAGGCCTCGAAGGGCTCTACCGGTTCATGTTGCGCCAGGTCAAGTACTATGCCGCACACGACCTTCAGATGGCTCTGGAGAGCAATATGAAGAAGGTCAACATGACCGCTCCACTCAACAAAGGACCTGAGATCGAAGGGCTTCCCAACAATCACGTGCACATCAGCTCAGTCCTAGGCATCACCTACCACAATCCAATAGCAAAGAAGAATAGGTTGATGCTGAAGACTGAGATTTATAAGTTTTGCGATGGGATGCTCAAGGTCGTTAGGAAAAACATCGAGCAGAGGTTGGAAGAAATCAACAGACACTATGCTGAGGATCCACAGGTTCGTGAGAGAACAGCCGCTCCTAATGGAATTGCTTGAAGATATCGAGGAGCGACTGGAGCTTAGGATCACTCTGAGGAACTATGAGCATGCGCTGGGCTTGCGCAGATCATATTACGCCCGACGAGGAGAAACGGCGCGGAGATGCAATCAAGCACAAAGGGGGAGATTGTAGAATACTATTTGTAATTGTGCTTTGTTTCATAGTTGCCCTTGTAATTAGGGGCGTTTTGTATAGTAGTCCTTAGATTAGGACTAGATTGATATTTATACCAAGTTTGTTTGGTATAAATACTTGTAAATCAATTAAGCTGAATAGAGAAAGTTTTGAGAATTGATCCAAAGGGCTTGCAATTCGATTTCTAGGGAGAGAAACAACAGTAACTTTCTCACTCTACTAGAATTCTCTCTCTTGTTCTTCATTTGAGTTTTTCGATCGAATTCAATTGCTTATCATAATGATCGAATTACTATGAATTCTAGCCTAGGATCGTAGAGTTGTTTATCTTAGGACCTAACAAATGTGCTTCACAAATGACGAAATTCGTTAGTAGCGTTTGATTCGAAAAATAGATCGAGAATTATTTTGGATCCAATCTTTAAAGTTTGATCAAAAATAATTTCGTCGAAATAGAATATAGTATGTATTGTTTACATGCGAGATAGTTTGTCAGTGAAATTTTTTTCGAACGAAATAAATTGCCCAAAATCGTTCGGTCGAGAAAAATATCCGGATCGTGAATTTATTTCGATCGTAAAGAAACAGTACGTTAGTAAGTTTCTCGACAAGTCAAAATAAATCGGTTGACTGGAAAAGTTTCTCGCGTGTAAATAATTTTTAGCTTGGTCAAACTTTAAATGTCTGACCGAAAATATTTCTCGAGAGAGAGTTTTTACGCGTGTAAAGTCAAAATTGGTCTCCCTCGAAAAAGATTTTCGCTAAATAATGCTCGAGAAATATTTCTAACTAAAATCGTTTTGTATAGTAATGCGATCGAAAAAGCTAGCGAGAAAAATTAGAACGATCGAGAAAAATCACAGAATACAATTATCACAGATTCAAGCAAAAACAAAGAATTAGACACTGAACTTTCAGGTAATTGCTCGCAACCGATTACTAACTACGCACAAACACGCAATTAAACACGTTATGAAGCACAATATGTGGAATTTGGTCAAAATCAGAACGTGTTCTTCATGTTCTTACGCAAAACAGTAACTCACAAAATTGATTTAATCCAAATACGAAGTTCAAACAGCTACGGATTTGATCGCAATCAACATTTGACACTTAAACAAGCACATATACATCAAATTCAAGTCAATTAGGCACAGAATTATGCTATTGGATCGAAAACAGATTTCGCGCCAAACTGTTCTTCGATGAACAGTTAACATAATTAAATTTTCGATCCAAATCTAACAATTTTTAATCCAAAACAGAACGAATCAGCTCTGATACCAATTGTTAGGTCCTACGATTAACAACTATAAGATTCTAGGCAAGAATTCAAAGTAATTCGACGATAATGATAATCAATAAGCTTCGATCGAAAAACTCATTTGAAGAACGAGAGAGAGAATTCGATTAGAGTGAGAAAGTTACTGTTGTTTCTCTCTCTAGAAAATAAATCAAGCCTTTCGGATCAATCTTCAAAACTTTCTCTATTCGAAACAATTGATTTACATGCATTTATACCAAACAAACTTGGTATAAATATCAAACTAATCCTAATCTAATGACTACTATACATAACGCCCCTAATTACAAGGACAACTAATAATATCAAGCACGATTAAACGTATACTCTACCTTATCGTTGGAGAAATTCACTTCGTGGTGCTCCTCTTTCCAGTCGTTCTGACGAGCGTACGAGATTATCGCTGCTGAAGTTCACAACAGGATCCATGCCACCTTCTAAGAGATAGTCGGAAGGCAGGTTCCTTTGGTCTGATTTTTGCGCGTTGAACAATTGTAATACCCGAGTCCCGTAAGTAAGCCGACCAATAAATATGCATACATATTATATGACTTACTTGACTGCGTGAGACATGTTTTGTGACTTTTCTGTACCTAAATGATTTCATACTATATATATCAACAAGACAAGTATGAATTGGAAAGCAGTGTTGGGACTTAGGAAAATAGCTAGTTAAAGGAATCATGGTATAGGATTTTAATTAGTAAGTACTAAGGAAAATATAAGTAGAAATTTAGTTGGGCCTATTAAAATCCCTTGTTTAAAACCCAATCGATAAGTACAAATTACTTAGAAAGAAAGCAAGGTCACGTTGTTTGATGTCTTATCAAAAATGCTATTGGATAACCCTTATGAGTTATCAATAACCTTTCGATAGACTAAACCTAAGTAGACAAAAGAACTCAAACAGTACAAGTTTCGATAAATAAGAAACCCTAAGAGAGGAAACCACACCAAACGAAAGCAAATGAAGGAAAATAGCTAGACTACTAACGAGAATATCACTTCAGAAGTACAATTTTATTAATTGGTTTGTAGATCAGTTTTATACTCTTTATTTTAGGGTATTCAAGGATAATATAGGACTTAGGAATCAAGTTAAAGTATTTCTAAAGAAGACTTGGAAATTAGATTAGTTATTATTTTAGGGTTTAACATGTCTTGTAGGGAATTCTAATCGCAGGTACTAAATTAGGATTTCGATCTCAGGTTCTAGATGTTAAACTAATGGAAGTTCGGTTGATATGCATATGGTTCTATGGGAATATATCTTTTGATGTTTGAGAGATTCGATTTCCAATTGGATGAAAAGTTGAAATAAAACTCGAAACAGATTTCGAAATTCATATTGAAATCCATATCAGTATTAACTTTAAAACATGGTATAAAACTCGAGATTGAACTCGAGATTCTTATTTACAATGTCGAAATTCATGTTAGTAATAATGTCGAAATGTTCCGGATGGATGTCGAAATATAAGTCAAACTAATGATAAGTATTATAGTAGCTATCCATGTCAATTGTACAATAGGTTACGCTAAGTTGGACAAAGAGACAACAAAGCAATTAATATTATAAGAGACAAGTACTAGAAGAGTTATTTATATCAGGCGAAAATCTCGTTACTTGAGAATAATTGTTGAGACACCCGATAACATAGTACTGTAGAAACAAGAAACTCTTATGATAGCAACTCGAAAATTCGGAACAAGAAGGAACTAAGGATCGAACAAAGTAAGCTGGGAGAGGTATGAATTTCTATCATAATTTGTATATCTAAATTCATGATTTAGTGTAGCACTGATATTATGTTTTACGGAACACGAGCAATCCTTTTGCTAATGATTTTATATATATGTTATCATAATCATGAGATATCAATTTTAGGGTTTCGATTGATAGTTAGATGAATTTTATAAAATATTTCGAATGGTGATAAGATTTTCCAGCTTGTGAAACTTGAGGCTATGTTAAGTTTAATAGGAATAAATTCGAGATCTTTGATAAGGATATAAGAATGTCGAAATCCATGTTGGTAAAATCTCGGGATTATGCTTGAAAATCCATGTCAAAATGCATGTCGAGATTGTGTTATTAAATCTCGAGATCAAACTCGAGATTCTTTTGGAAAATCATTTCGAAGTCTACCTTGATCTTGATATCGAGAATTATTGTAGGGATTAGCTGAAGAACGTACATGCCTTTAAACACATCGAGATTCAATAATTCATATTATATCGAAGAGATAATATCGAAATTTTTTTGTGTAATGTCGAGTTTCTATTAGAACTAAAATTTTTAACTAAGTATGAGATCTCGAGATTTAACTCGAGACTCATATCGAGATTCTACTGATTAGTTTAAATCTCGAGGTCATTGTTTATAATCTTGAAAACTCGAGATATATAAACATGTCGAGATCTATTTCTGAAATTGTATTTCTTAGTTTAGATTAAGTTCTAAATTTTAGGGTTTTGAAATTATAGAAGTCGAATCTAGGGTTTTCAAATTAAGCCAATTTCGTAAGTTATTACTAGACTAACAAACCCTAATTTTATATCTTACTATACTTACGGTTTGAAGATTTACGACTTACAGTACGATAAGATTAAGTAAGCTAAGGATACCAGGTATGTGAAAGTCCCAACTACAACACATAATTGTATGTGCATGAAATTATATGTTATGTGTTTCTATGATATTACGTGACTTCCTACGTGAATTAATTGCGTTACATGATACATATGATTTATTTACATGATATAATGGCATGACATGCATATTCATGACATGAGCATATGCACGCACGTTTAGTACAAAAGGCATGAAATGAGAGCGTGCATAATATATAATCGCCTGAGAGCGATAAAGATTCGCCGATATGGGCGTCTGATGTCGACACACAGTTGAGTCACGGCTCTTCTATGCTGCCATGGTGACGTCGTATGGCGCTGCCGTTAAGACATGACATGTACAAGGCAAGACATGATTTTAGGGCTAATGCCCTCATGGCGGATCGTGAAACCTGGAGGGTGCGAGCTGAGGGAGTAAGCGACACCGAGGGTACCTCTAGTGTTGACTACCTCAGATTAGGCTACTAGTGTGAAGCGTCCGCGTGGCGTATGAAACCACCTTGGGACAGAAAAGGCGCGCTAGGGTTAGCCTCCTTTCAGTGGGTATTGCCACTTATATTTATTTATCCCTAGTGGATTCGAGCTCCATGATGGTGCATAGCAAGATAGCCGAGGGCCCTATATGACAAGACAAGACAAGGAAGAATATAAGGTCTAGGAAGCATTGGTCCGGATGCCTTTGCAAGATAGGACACGTGCATAGCATGCATGGCTTTCACATACTGAGCTTTATAAGCTCATTCCACGTATTTAGTGTTGTATGTTCACGGGATCACGGTATGTGATCTTTACGAAGGCAAGGCCATTTTTTGAAGCTTCCGGAGGACTTTTGAGGTGGCAGTGTGTACATGGATGCGACCTGAGTGGCGGGCCAATAGATTATTTTTTTGAACACGCATGCACACTCACCTTTGTATTTATGTCCTAGAATATTTTGTACTGTACAGAAGAATTTCCTTTATATAAAAGGAAAAATTTTGTACGCATTTTCGTATATAGATTTCATTTATATTACATGCAGTCACACAAAATAGTAGTAAGAATGGACGGTAGGAGTCAGAGGCGCCGCAGGTGGTATCAGAGCTTTCGGTTACAAGTTCTGTACACTGTCCATGTACACACACTCAAAAGCACGGAAGCGGCCTTGCTAGTAAGTCTTTTGTTTCTATGAATGTTGTATGTGTATGATTTATTGGCCATAGAGACTATTAGGGTATCAAGACAAGCATGGGTAGAACGAGAAGTGAGGGTAGCGGGAGCGTTAGTAAAGGCAAGGAACCTGAAACACAAACCGATAATCGCGACACGGCGTTATTCAGCTGACGGAATTAGTCCGCCAACAGTCTACCAAAATACAAGAACTAACTCAGCAACGAAATACGGGCGGACAATCTAGCAGCGGATTGTCTCAAGCAGAGAGGGTTGAAATAGTGGGGGAAAGGTTTCGCAAACTCAATCCCCCGACTTTTGAAGATGCTGTCGACCCTACTGCGGCCGAGGATTGGCTCCGAACACTAGAAACTATGTTCCAGTATAGTAGGATTCCAGAAGATGAAAAGTGTTATGTGCTGCCTTCCTGCTGAGAGGAAGTGCAGGCCACTGGTGGGATACTATTCTCGCCTTTGAAGATCCTATCACGATTACATGGGACGGATTCAAGGAGCTCTTTAGGAGCAAATACTTCACCGCCCCGGTGGTAGCCCAAAGGATGAATGAATTCATCAACCTACGCCAGGGCCCGATGACCGTGGCAGAATATATCAGAAAGTTTGAGCAACTGTCCCGATTTGCAGCTCACATGGTGAGCACAGATGCGTTGGAGGTGGAGCGTTTCTTGGAATGCCTGAAGCCTGAATTATATAGGGACGTGAACATGGCCGGGTCCCAAGGAGCTACCTATGCTCAAGTGGCAGAATGCGCGCTAATAGCAGAGCAAGCGGAACTTCGAATTATGCGCGCTCATGAAGCAAAAAGAAAATTTGTCCAAGGGCCGAAATGGAGTGGGGGCAACCTAAAGAAGCCCTTTAACCCTAAGAATGCCAGACCTAACTTCCCGAATCGACTCAAACCTCCACAACCATTCAGTCCTAATCAGGGAAGACCTCCAATGAGCATACCCCCCATGTCCCAGGTGCACACGCCGACATCTGGGCGTGTGCTATGCAGAATGCAGTCTGCTACAAGTGTGGCAGGACAGGCCACTTTTCCAAGGCCTACACGGAGACTACGTCTGGAAGTCAAGCACCTACTCAAACTAGGCCACCTACGGTACCTGCTAGGGTTTACACGCTGACTTCGGAAGAGGTGGAGAACAATCCGTCTGTGGTGGGAGGTACTCTCCTTATCCATTCAATCCCGACATGCATATTAGTTGATTCATGCATATTAGTTAATTCAGGAGCCACGCATTCATTTGCATCTACTAACTATATGGCGAGACTCGGGGTTACACCTAATCTAGTTAGCTATGAATACAATGTTACCAAACCCCATGGAACCTGTACGAGAACCAACCAAATCTTACGAGATAGCCATGTACTAGTGAACGATAAGACCTTACCCGTTGACCTGATAGTCATTCCAATGAATGATTATGAAGTAATCTTAGGAATGGATTGGCTATCAAAGTACGGAGCAGTTATTGACTGTAACCGTAAGCAAGTGACCTTTAACATAGGAGACACCGGACCATTCACATTCACGGAAAGTAGTAAGCCTAGTAGGATGCCCAAGATTTCAGCAATGAAGGCACATCGTCTGATCAAGACAGGATGCGAAGCTTACCTAATATATGCAATATCATCCGAGGAACATGCACCCCCAAAGTTAGAAGAAGTTCCAGTAGTACAAGACTATCCCGATGTGTTTCCTGAAGACTTACCCGGACTACCGCCAGATCGTGAAATTCAATTCACGATTGACCTAGTATCAGGAGCTGCACCAATTTCGAAGGCACCATACCGACTTGCTCCAGTAGAATTGAAGGAATTGAGGGAGCAACTGGATGAACTGTTACAAAAAAGGTTCATTCAGCCGAGCTTCTCATCATGGGGAGCACCGGTCTTATCCGTTAAGAAAAAAGATGGATCGATGCGGCTCTGCATCGATTATAGGGAGCTGAACAAGATTACGATCAAGAATAAGTATCCCCTCCCTCGAATCGACGACTTATTCGACCAGTTACGAGGCGCAACCGTCTTTTCGAAGATATATATGAGGTCCGGATATCACCAGTTGAAGATTAGAGAAGAGGATGTCCCGAAGACAGCTTTTAGTACTCGTTATGGGCACTACGAATTCTTAGTCATGCCTTTTGGGCTGACTAATGTGCCAGCAGCATTCATGGACCTGATGAACCGAGTGTTCAAGTCTTTCCTCGATAAATGCGTCATCGTATTCATCGATGACATTCTCATCTATTCGAAGACCAAGGAGGAGCACGAACAACACTTGAGGATTGTCATGGAAATATTACGAGAAAAGCAGCTGTATGCAAAATTCAAGAAATGCGAGTTCTGGCTTAATCAAGTCGCATTTCTTGGACACGTTATCTCCGGAACTGGAATTTCTGTTGACCCCAGCAAGATCGAGGCTATTAACAACTGGCCTCAGCCGACGAATGTCACAGAAATACGGAGTTTTCTTGGACTATCGAAAATTTACAAAAGATTTCTCCAAGATCGCATCAACCCTGACGAAGCTAACGAAGAAGAATACTCCATTTCAGTGGGACGATGCTTGTGACCAGAGCTTTCAAGAACTTAAGCGACGACTCACTACGGCCCCAGTACTAACTATTCCTACAGGAACTAGAGGATTTTCTGTTTAGAGCGATGCATCTAAAAATGGCCTAGGGTGTGTTCTAATGCAAAATGGAAATGTCGTAGCATATGCCTCGCGACAACTCAAAGATTATGAAAAGAACTATCCGACACACGACCTTGAACTCGCGGCAGTCGTTTTCGCTCTCAAGATCTGGAGGCACTACTTATACGGCCAGCGATGCGAAATTTTCACTGACCACAAGAGTCTGAAATATTTCTTCGCCCAGAAAGAAATGAACATGCGACAGAGGCGATGGCTTGAATTGGTTAAAGATTACGACTGTGTAGTCAGTTATCACCCGGGATAGGCAAACGTAGTGGCTGACGCACTAAGCCGCAAAACAGTAAACCCGGAGTTACAGAGGCTCGAAGTAGAAGTGATACCAATGGACGAAATTGAAACAAGATTGGCAGCGTTAACACTTCGACCTACGTTGATGGAGCAGATTACGAAAGCCTAGGAGAATGACGAGTTATATCTGAAATCAAAGAAACTCCCATAGAGCAAAAATCTTCAGACTTCACCATACGAGACGACGGAAGTTTATACTATAGAAGTCGTCTATATGTTCCTAACGATACTGCACTACGCAAGACTGTCATGACGGAACCCCATACCACTGTCTACTCCATCCACCCGGGAGCGACGAAAATGTATAGGGATCTACTAGCCAACTATTGGTGGCCAGGGATGAAAAGAGAAATCGCAACCTTCGTAAGTCAATGCCTGACGTGTCAGCAAATTAAGGCATAGCACCAGCGACCGACAGGAACATTGCAATCCATGCCAGTACCTGAATGGAAGTGGGACCACATTACCATGGACTTCATTGTCGGCCTACCTAAGACCATGAAAGGCCACGACGCTATATGGGTCATCGTTGATCGACTGACCAAGTCTGCCCACTTTCTGCCTATCAGTTCAACATTCTCAATGGAACGATACGCGGAACTATACATTCAAGAAATAGTACGACTTCACGGAATTCCAATCTCGATTGTTTTCGATCGAGATTCGAGATTCCTATCCAAGTTTTGGATGAGTTTACAAAAGGCCATGGGAACTAAGTTATCATTCAGTACTGCCTACCATCCTCAGACAGACGGGCAGTCTGAACGAACAATCCAGACTTCGGAAGACATGCTCAGAGCCTGCGTGCTCGACTTCAAAGGAAATTGGAGCCGATACCTTCTGTTGATTGAGTTCTGTTGGCCCTTATTTTACCAAACAAGGATCAAAAGATTGGTTTGAATGTGTAAAACGTGAAGAACACCTTGAGTGTGTGTGTTAATGTGTGTTTTTTAATCTAACGTACAAGGTGGCTTACCTTTCAATACTTTTGATCAAAACCCTAATTAGGGTTATTTGGGCTTTATATACCATACTTGATTGGTATATTAAAGCCCAATACAAAACTATGACTAAATATCATAAGTTACCCCAAACTATTACAACCCAACAAATTAACCCAAGATTACATAATTAAAGGATGCTACAAAATATTCCTAACAATCTCCCCCTTAGCATCCTTTTTGCTTTGATGTCCTTTGCGTCTTCTTCTTCTTGGGTTTCTCCACAGCATCAATCGATTTCCTGAGTCCAAGTCTGAACTCGTAAGATCGTATCGTTCGTCGTAAGGATAATCGATCGTTGATGATGTTGATCAGCTTCTCGTACTTCTCCTGGGCTTCTGCTTCTTCGTTCCTTAGCTTCTCCAGAATCCATTCGAGTTTCACCCGAATAATTAGTAGCGTCCCATCGCTGAATTTGGCAATCTCGGATGCTTTCATCAGCCTCTTTTCTCCTTTGTAATTGGTGTAGACCACCGATGGATCGTCGTCATCATTGATTATGTGGCCGTCACCAAGACTTGAGTCGGGGACTTCGAAGGATGGCTTCGTGAGATTCACCCTTTTCATGTTGCTTTCCACCGCCATTTGAAGATCGTGAGTCGAATTGAACTTGATTTGGCGCATCATAAATCGCTTAAGAGCAACATAACCTACTTTCAAGTCTGGATTCTGGAGTGTTCCAAGAAATCTGAAGCTGAAAAGTATCCGATCAACATCTTCACCTCGGATGTAGGAGAGATCGCCTTCAGTCAGTTCCTCAACCGTTCCATCTTCTCGCTGCACTTTGTAGATTGGAAACTCATAGTAGTCGAGACGACCTCGCCGAACTCCCAAGATCTTGCTGATTCTGGGCTTTGCCTTCTCTTCTCTTCTAAGAACGTTAACATATGTATCTTTTGCTCTCCACACAAGCCCTCTACGAAGAGAGAGCAAGTATCGTATAGCAGTTGGTCTAGGAAGATGAGTTAGGCCTCTTAGACTCAGCTCGTCTAGCTCCTTGATCCTATCCTCCTTCCTCCAAATCCTTCTCCGTATCTCTTCTTGATATGGTGCTATCACTTTGACATTTTCCCACGGCGGCGTCTGTTTTTTCCTTATCTTCGATTTCGAGGGAGGGCACTCCTTATCGACGACAACGTATTTGAGAAGCTCTGGAAATTCTGGAATGTCTGCTTCGTAATCTTCACTTTCTTGGAGCTCATCATCGTCGATAAGTGCTAGGTCAACATTTGCCTTCATCAAGAAGTATCTGGCGTTGTCCAGTAAGCCCTTGGCCAAGGCTGGATGCATCGGCTTTGTTAACCAATCGTCGTTGAAGATGTACTTCTCTACCGCTGAGTGTGGGTTGTAAAGTGTTTCGAGAGATAGAGTAGGTGAGGATGGAGGATCAGAGGGAGTTCTTGGGTTTGTAAGGCTAGGCAGTGATGGACTCACGGTTGATGAGGCGATCGTTTGGGTTGTATTGGTAGTAGTTCGGGTAGATTTTATGGTTTGGGTGGGTGTAGGTGGTTTTGTTCTGGTGGATGTTCGGGTGGTTCTAGGTTGCGGTTGTGGCTGCGACGGAGGCCCTGTCCCTTGTGTCTTCTCCCCCTCGGGACGATCCCCACCGTCAGGATCGTCACGTGATTGTCGGGATGACTGGGCCTCGCTGGAGTTAGGCGGGTTAAAAGGAAGCTCCAGACGTCTGAGGACCTCCGCTTCATATGCAGTGAGCGTCGGTGCGGAACGGAGTCGGGCCAGTAGAACGTCGATCAGTTCTGGAATGGGTACGTTCCACGGTCCTTCCTCAGCGCGAGGAGTTGGGTCAGGTTGTGGGATTATGACTTCGGTGACGGGGGCTTTGCCTTTGTCTCGAGTGGATGTCCCAATTGCGTTGTAGACTTGGGCCATGATTGTGTCCTCGAGTCCTTTTGCAAACTCTGTGAGGCGCTCAGTTAGCCTGTCCTCCGTCACGAACGGGGAAATTAACCGGACGGAGTCACTGAGACGTTCCGTCGTCACAACATCAGTAGAGGGTACTGATGTGCCGCCCGTTTGCACAGGACTTAAACCGAGGCCACGGAGGCTCATCGTTGACATCAAAGCTGAGACGAACTCAGATTGATGGCCCAAGGTCGTAGCTGCAGTGATGTTGACTACGTTGGGACTTCGCTGTGTTCCGTACTAGACTCTAGTACGGAGACATCATAGAGCGTTAGGTCTAGATCACTAAGATCTAGAGGTGCAGAGTCTATTGGTAGTGTCCTAGAAAGTGAAGAAATTATGGAGGGTGAGGGCACTAGACTCGTAGTGATCAAGGAAGGTGCAGTCTGAGGCGGAGTACTGCTTGTTACATCAACCATCTCCGAGCGAGGTGGTGACGAATGACGTGGCACCTCGTGAATATGTGAAACAATCATCTGTTGGGAGATGATTGAGTGGCTGGGGAGGGTAGTTTGCGCGATTGGACCCGATGTCGCGACTTCTACTCGGGGGAAGACAAGGTCATCCCCTGTACCTATGGGCTCGGTCCGGCTTATTAGTGGAGTAGTTGGTTTCGGAGGACGGTCGTGTTTTTGCTTTGTACGCCGTTCCTGTTGTCCTCCTCGGTCATCCCCTTTGGTTTTGCGCTTTCGTTTAGGCCGTGGGGATGAGGAGCTTCCTAGACCTACATTTGGCTGTGGGGGTTGGCTTGTCCCTGGGTTAGGTTCAACTGGGTTTTGTTGAGCCACGGGAACGTCGTCGAGGTTGTTGGCTCGTATATACTTGCGTAGCTCCGGCTCATTTGGATCGAGGAGGCGAAGTAAGTAGTCTGGGATGATCATGGCCTCCTGATCGATTTTGCTCTTCGCCGATTGAATTTTTATGAGCTTCGGAGACAGATAACCCTCGTCTCTCGATCGGCGTTCGATTTCGGGATGAAGATCCACGAAATGTTGGACGATGACGGGCAGCCACCGTAAGTAAGGGAGCACCGGCTTCGTTGATCCAAGGCCTCGCCTTCGCAGTTGATCAAGTATGTCCGACCAGATTAGTTGGGCGACATCATAATTTTTGTTGAAGACAATCCCATGGAAGATAAGCATGATGTTCCGGTTGCACTTGTCGGACCCGGAGTGCTTTGGCGAGAGGCACTTGTTGACAATGAGAAACAGAGTCCTCCAAGGTGCACGGATGTCTTTGGCAGTGAACTCAGGTAAATGTATGGTGTTTTGGGCGTTAGGTTTGTGGCCCATGAATAGGAAGTCCCTGATTAGGTCGTCGTTGGAGGGATGGGGATCATATAGGAGTGAATAAGGTAGGTTTAGTATGGAACGGAGTATGGTTGGATTAAAAACAACTATGGTGTTGTCGATTATGGCGGAAAGGGCGGTTGTTTTTGGGTTATTGGTTGGTTTCTGAAGGGTAGACCAAAATTGTTGCACATACACTTCAGGGACTACCTCGGTGATGTTTAGGGCGGTTCTTAGAGGGTGGTTTGCGAGGATTTTAATAATGATAGGATCTGGGCACGAGGTATTATCAAAGTCCAGTTGATGGTTGTTGGGTGTTCTCTGTGCCCAGTCCTTGGAGGCGAAAATCTCATCAATTTGTCGCACCATTTTGGTAGATCTGCAAGATAAGTGCAATGGATTAGTGGAAATCGACCATTTTGACTTAGAAAGTATGCAAAAGTTGTGCAATTCGTTGTTAAGCATGTTAGGACTTAGAAAAATTTGGCAAAATATTGGCAACAATTGAAATTGGATTAAGTTAGCGGCGAAAGTGCCAATTTGAATTGATTTTGAGTGTCGGTCAATAATGTGTATCGTGCGATGAGTTTAATTTGGACTGTGGTTTCGATCGAAAGTGATGTTCAATTAAGGTAAATTCGGTGAAAGGGAAATTATAACCAGTTTCGATCGAAATCCATATTTGATTTGAATAAGTGCGGCGAAAGAGTGAATCAATTCAGTTTCGATCGAAAGTTCAATGTGGGACAGATTTAGTCTCGAATCAATCGATTCAATTGAGCCTTGAGTTTCGATCGAAACTGTGGAATAGTGGTGTCGATCGATTGAAATTAATTATGTCGTCAGTTTCGATAGAAACTGTGAAAAATTGAAATGCTCTTTCGATCGAAAATGTGATAAATTGAATTGCCCTGTTTCGACCGAAACTGTGATAAATTGAATTGCCCTGTTTCGATCGAAACTGTGATAAATTGAATTGCCCTGTTTCGATCGAAAGTTGTAAAACCCTAGAAAAACGTCGATTTGAAAACACAAAATAAGAAAAATTTTCAGTAACAATCGATCGATTGGAATGTGAAATTGAAGCAAGAGAGTAGTTTCGAGCGAATCTAGGCGAAGTGAAAACACATTAAAGCAATGATTCGCTCGAACACACGCAACCCTAATCTGCGTAACCTGCACGAATGAGAAAAAAAATCAGTTTAAGGCTGTAGATTAAGCGTTTTTCCTTACCAATGAGGGATTTGGAGTTGCAATAAACGGAAAAACAGAGTGAGACAGTGATGAGTTCGTGTGCGATTTCAGAGAGGGTTTATGAGTGAGTTTGAAAATCGATGAAGAAGAAGTGTTTCGGGCGAAACTCTATATAAATAAGTAGTCTCAGTTTCGCCGAGAATAATTGTGAAGAGTCAATTTTGATTTCGATCGATTGAAATGAGTTTCGCCGAGAGAAATGTCAAAGGATTTAAAAATCAATTTCAATCGTGGTGTGTTTCGAGCGAAAGTCAGTTTCGCCGAGATAAATGTCAAAGGATGTAAAAATCAATTTCAATCGTAGTGTGTTTCGATCGAAAGTCAGTTTCGCCGATAAAATTATGAAGGTATTAAATTAAATTGCAATTTCAATCGAAACGTGTTTCGAGCGAAAGTCAGTTTTGCCAAGAAACTAATAAATCAAGAGTTAAAGCTCAGTTTCGATCGAAACTTGTTTAGTACAATTGGCAAATCAATTTGAAAGGGTTTCGATCGATATGCAGTTTCGCCGAGAACTAATTGTGATATTTGAAATATTTGAATAATTTTAATTTTTGATAGAAGCTTAAGGAGTTTCACCATACTATATAATTTAAATTTGATGAGGAATCATAAACTCCTTGTGTGAAGTATTTGTGCGAACCATTTAATAATGACTCCCCCTAAATTAGTGCATAAAAATGAAAGACTACCCCTAGATTCATGCATAAAATTTTTATTAGTCTCCCCCTAGATATAATAATAGGATTTTTTACCATTCATAACATATAGAGAAAAATTTAAATGATCTATTTACACAATATCAGGTTCATGTAGGGACAATCGATCATGTCTTATGGTTCAACAAGCCTAACCTAGATACCAAGAATTGGAATCGCTTTTCATCCAATGCCTTAGTAAATAAGTCAGCAAGTTGAAGATCGGTGTGGACAAAATGCATTTTGATTGTACCTTGTTCCACATGTTCCTTAATAAAGTGATATCTGATGTCTATATGTTTTGTGCGTGAATGATGTACTGGATTACTTGTTATAGCAATAGCACTTTTAGAATCACTAAAAATTGGGATATGATTTAACGTTATGCCAAAATCTCGCAGCTGGGTTCTCATCCACAAGATTTGTGAGCAGCAACTCGCAGCAGCGACATATTCTGCCTCTGCTGTCGATGTTGAGACACAATTTTGCTTTCGAGATGACCAGCTGACGAGTTTACCCCCAAGAAATTGAGCGGCTCCAGAAGTGCTCTTTCTGTCCAGCTTGCATCCTGCGTAATCAGCATCTGTGTATCCTACGAGTTCAAAGCTTGATTCCATCGGGTACCATAGACCTAGATTCAGAGTTCCCTTGAGATATTTGAAAATTCGCTTGACCGCGAGCATGTGAGATTCCTTTGGATCAGCTTGAAAGCGTGCACAGAGACATGTGGCGAACATGATATCAGGTCTACTTGATGTAAGATAGAGCAAGGATCCTATCATGCCTCGATAAGTTGTCTGATTAACAGTTTTTCCTGAGGAATCTGCATCAAGTTTGCATGAGGTAGACATTGGAGTCATGGCAGTATTTGAGTTGTCCAAGTTGTACTTCTTGAGTATGTCGTGAATGTACTTGGATTGACTTATGAAGATTCCATCGTGAAGCTGTTTAACCTGAAGTCCTAAGAAGAAATCTAGTTCACCCATCATGCTCATTTCAAATTTCTGCTTCATTAGATCCCCAAAGTTCCTGCACATTCGTGAGTCTGTAGACCCGAATATGATGTCGTCAACGTAGATCTGCACTAGCATAATGTCGGTTCCGTCCTTCTTGATAAAAAGAGTCGTATCTATCTTTCCTTTTGTGAAACCAGCTGAGATGAGAAAATCCGAGAGGACCTCGTACCAGGCTCTGGGAGCTTGTTTAAGTCCATAGAGAGCTTTATCTAGTCTGTAGACGTGGTCTGGGCGTTGTTCGTTTACAAAACCTTCAGGCTGGGATACAAAAACTTCTTCTTTTAGTATTCCGTTGAGGAATGCAGTTTTGACATCCATCTGGTAGACTGTGAAATTCTTGTCTGCAGCGAAAGCTAAGAATATACTGATGGCTTCTATTCTTGCGACTGGAGCATATGTCTCGTCATAGTCGATTCCTTCTTGTTGATTGTAACCTTTTGCCACCAGCCTTGCTTTATTCCGGATAACGACTCCTTGCTCGTCTCTTTTGTTCTTAAACACCCATTTAGTACCTATAATGGTTTTCCCAGCTGGTCTAGGTACAAGATTCCAAACTTTCAACCTCTCAAACTGATTGATTTCCTCCTGCATTGCAAATATCCAGTCTGGATCGGCGAGTGCTTCAGCTACTTTACTGGGTTCCTTTTGACTGAGAAAGCAAGAGTAGAGGCTTTCGTTTATCGTTGATGCTCGAGTGGTTACTCCAGCGGAGGGATCTCCAATTATTTGTGAGTTTGGGTGGGCTCGAGTCCACTTTCTGGTACTAGGCTGTGAAGATCCAGCTGTGTTTGTATCATATGTCGTTTCTCCACCTTGATCAGCCTGATGTTCTATTTCTTCTCCAGGTTGTGGCATTACTCACTCTCCTGAAGAAATTTCTATTGTTGTATCATAAGGCTGAGGAGTTTCAGCGCCTGAGCTGGATATGATTTCTGTATCTGTTGGGGGTTCACTATCGTCATCAAGGTGAAGATTTTCCATCGTAGGAGGGGTATTGTCATTATTAGGCTCCGTATAATCAATATTTTCTGGTACAGCAGATGTTGTTGGAGCATTGTGTGGTGTCGGTTTTGGGAAGAGATCTTCAAACAAGAGATCAAGTTCCATGTCACTTAACGCCTTTGTTTTTGAAGATTCTCCCATAGAGGAAGTGCTAGGTTGATCCTTTGTTAATTCTCGTAGAAGTCCTGGTTCTGGACTGATTTGTGCAGAAATGACACGGTCTACTTCATCAAACGTTACGTTTATGCTTTCCATAACAGATCTTTTCTCTTTGAGATATATGCGATAGACTTTTGATGATGTTGAGTATCCCACCAGTATGCCTTCGAATGCTTTTGGGTCAAGTTTGCCTCTGTCTTCACGATCATTTGCCACATAGCACTTGCACCCAAAAACTTTCAGGAATGAGACGTCTGGCACTCTACGATTTATCAACTCATAGGGTGTCCTATTGAACCTCTTGTGAAGTGAACCACGATTTTGAGTGAAACAAGCTGTGTTCATTGCTTCGGCCCACAAGAAGTGAGGTAATCCAGAGTGAATGAGGAGTGTACGAGTTGCTTCAACTAAGGTTCTGTTTTTGCGTTCCACTACCCCATTTTGTTGAGGTGTTTTGGCTGCTGCGAACTGTTGGGTGATTCCAAGTGATGCATAGAAGTCACTGAGTTTTCTGTTCTTGAATTCTGTCCCATTATCAGTTCTGATGATTTGTACACTCAGTTGGTAGAGGTTTTGAGCGTTTTTGATGAACTCAATGATTAGACCTGGAGTTTCATCCTTGGTTCTCAGAAATTTAGTCCATGTGTAGCGGGAGAAATCATCCACTATGACTAACACATATTTCCGCCCATTAATGGTCTGAGTGCGCATGGGTCCACACAGATCCATATGAATGAGTTCGAGAGGTTTGGAAGTTGAGGCTATGTGTTTGGTCCGGTGGGAGGCTTTCCTTATCTTTCCCATTTCACACGCCGAGCAAAGATGCTCTTTGTGATATCTGAACGAGGGAAGCCCTTTTACCAAGTTTTCTGATCTTAGTTTGTTTAGGTCTTTGAAGTTGAGATGGGAAAGTCGCTGATGCCAGAGATCGTTCTGATGTAGAGAGGCTCGAGAAATAAGGCATGTCGGTCGAACAGTCTTGAGGTCAATGGAGTAAAGATTCGTCTTTCTGTGACCAGTGAGTAGCTCTTTTCCATTGATATCTGTGACACTACATTTGTTGGTCTCGAAGTTCACTTTGTAGCCTTTGTCGCAGAAACGACCTATGCTGAATAAATTGTAGCTCAGTCCTTCGACGTAGGATACTCCTTTGATGGTTAGCCTGTCATGGATGAGATCACCGGTTCCTAGCATGGATGCAGATTGACCGTTACCGAAGTAGACCTTCCCGAGGAATCCTTCAGAGAAGTTGCTCAACAGCTCTTTGTTTCCAGTCATGTGTGAGGAGCAACCTGAATCTAAGTACCACACATGACGGACCTGAAAAAAAAAATCAAGTAAGTTTTGGCACCCATTTATAGATGGGTCCTCTTTTGATAGCAGGTGTAGTAGATTTCTTGTTCGTTGCTAGATTTAATTCTTTGCTAGGTTGTTTTGTAGCTGGTTTGAGAGTCCAAGCGTGATGATTTCCTATAGGATGCAATTGAGGTTTCGGTATCCAAATCTGTTTTGGACTTGATTTCTTGCTTGGCTTGGTCTTGTAGATGTATTTAGTAGTATGATTGGACGTAGTGGGAGATGTGTCCTTAGAACGAGCGCTATGTGATTTGGAAACGCTATTGCTGAAGTGACTGTCATGAGAATGGGAAAGTACATCATTGTTGACATGACAGAACTTTGATTTTAGGGAATGGAATAACGAAACACGTTCTGCGACATTACAAGAAGTCACTTTTGGAAATGCTAAAGATTTTAAAACATGAGAAGAAAAGTTGGAGACTGGTCTCTTCTTTTTATCAGGGACTGTTGTCTTCTTAGCTGAGCCAGGTTGAACCTTCTTCGCTTCCTTAGATCTCACGCCTTTGTCTGTGAGCACATGCGATACCAATTTAGTGTGAGATAAAGGTATTTTCTTTGTAGTTTGCTTGCATTTACATGTAAATGATTCTGGAATAGGACGGGAGGTGGAAGGTTTGTAAGCATCAGGAAAGTTTTCAAGAGTATAAATTTTGCTCAACAAAATAGTTCTCTCTTCTTCGTGAGCTTTCCTTTCTGACTCTAGAGAGGCTGTCAAAGAACCTATTTTGCGTATAATTTCTGGAATATATATGAATGAATAAATAGGTTTAGTCTGTTCGTCATTGCCTTCGGGTCCAAATGGTGACATGTAATCATCAGAGAGCGGTATCTCTCTTGTTTAGTAGCTATTATTGAGTTCGTCGTAGTCACACATGATTTGAGCCCATTCTTTGTTCTTCCGCCTTTGTTCATCAGATTCAGTCACCTCACTTGATCCGACGAAGGGCATTAGTCGTTCGATGCTTAACCCAAAACGTTTGATGTTGTACAGAGAGTTTACTTTATCTGCTTCAGGGTTAGTGGTGGGCTCAAATCCCAATCCTTCGCGGGGATTATAAAATTCAACATCTTTAGGTTGGCTAAGGAACATGGTTCGTTCACTTTGACCTCTTTTGGTGTTGATGTCCTCTAATTCCTTGATTTTCTTGTATAGTCGTACACGTTCGTTGGTGATTAGTTCGTATTGAGACGCTACATTTACACATTCTTCCTCGCTGTCTTTCAATCTTCTGCTCATATTGCTAATCTCTATTTCCTTGTTTTCTATATGATCTTCTAAAGTCTTCACTTTAGTTTCAGACAAGATCAAGGATTCATTAAGAATTGCTATTTCTTCCTGTTGTTTGTTCAACAGGGCATAATTTTTGTCGAAATTGCTTTGGAGTTCTGAGTGATTTTTACGATGCATGGAGAGTTCGGCTATTCTACGTTCTAGTTTAACAAAATCGTGTAGGGATGGAGTGTATACCTCCAGGTCGGATGATGAAACATCTGTCCTGTCTGATCCAATGGCTAGCTCATCCTCGTCGGAGTCATCCTGTATGCTTTTCACCATGAAGGCCATTTCTTCTTCCTCCTCGTCAGATGTGTCCTCCAGCCATTCCTCTTCCTCAGCTACCAAGACTATTCCCGCTTCCTTGCGCTGTGAGAGCTGAAATTTCTTCTTGTAGTATTCAGTGTTTTTCTTCTTGGGTCTGAAGCATTCCGAAGCAAAGTGACCCGGCTTGCCACAGTTGAAGCACTTCTTTACTATTTCAAATTTCATAGTTTCAGTCTCTTCAGGGGCAATGTACTTCTGTTTCCCGCCCGAGGTTCGTTGTTTGTTGAAGGAAGAGGATGATTTCTTGGCGCTCATCTTATTGACGGTATCTGAGATCATTGCCAGCTTCTTTCTGATGGATTCGAGTTCGTCCTCTGATCCTTGGTCAGATTCGGTGTTGTCAGAGGTGTCAGATGGTACGACCTGCTTTCCTTTAGAAGTCTTCGAGCTCCTGTTGCTTGACTTAGAAGTTACGAGTGCAATTGGTTCCATTTCAATGTTTGGCTTTCCTTCGTTCTTAATCTCTTTAGCATATTGCGAGTATTGCGTCCAGATCTTTGTTCTGTTGCTTAACCAGAACTGCAATTCGTCCCCACTCCGGTTGAAGTGTGGAGAGGAACTTGATGTTGTGTTCGAGATTGGAACCTGGATGTTAATCTTTCTCATCTCGTTGATGATGGTTAGGAAGCGAAGGTAAGCATCTCGAAGTTCTTCCCCCTCCTTAGCCTTGAAGGAGTCATAGGCAGTAAGGATACTGGATTTCTTGGACAAAGTACTAACTTCTGTTCCGACCATCATCTTGCAGACTTCGTCCCAAATTTCCTTTGCAGTGACCATTGCATCGACTTGCTTGTAGACATCATTTGGTAGAGCCTGAAGTACATAGTGTCGAGCAAGCTTGTCTGCTCTGGCTCGTGCTTTCTCAGCATCGTTGTATCGACTAGGATCCTTAGGAGTTCTCCTTTCTGGAATTGCGGGAACTGCATCGGGTTGAGCGGGGATAATGATCCAAAATTGGGCAGGTCCTTCAAAAATGGAGGAAAGCATGTCATTTGCAAGGTTTCCATCCTTGATTTCTATGAAGTTTATGAATCGTTGCTTCCATATGCCGTACTCCCCCCATCTCAGTAGTGGTGCACGGTTGTCAGATCCAATAGCAAGACCATCCATGGTATGTTTGGTAATGATCGTTAACGCGAGATATATCTGTGAAATTAAACACTTTAGTTTTGAAAGAAATGTAGTCAAGTTTGAGTAATTTCTAGTGTTGAGTCTAATTAGGTCTTGGTGAATTCTGTCGAAATAAGAGAGTTTGATGAATTTAGTGTACTGCTCGAGGATTGAACAATTGGTGTAAAGTGAAATTGATAATTTTTTTCAATTCAATTTGAGTGCTTGATCGACTCTAGTATGATATGAAAATAAGCTAAACGATTGGTCCTAAGTGTTGAGAGTCGGGCAATCGAAACTAAGTTAAGATTGGAAGATTCGAGCGAAGGTGTGAATTGGGAGAAAGAGTTTTGAAATTGTTAGTTTCGATCGAAAGACGGAATTTGATTTTGATTTGGAAAAAAAAAATAGTTTCGATCGTCTGAGATTGAAATTGGCTAAGTGGAGAACAAGGTTTCGAGCGAAACAGTTAGTACATTGGACTTTCGCCGAGATGTGTATCGATCGAAGCTGTGAAATTGTGCACTGTAGCGTTCGAAATGTGTATCGATCGAAACTATGAAATTGTGTACTGTAGCGTTCGAGATGTGTATCGATCGAAACTATGAAATTGTGTACTGTAGCGTTTCGGGCGAAAAATATTGGACTTTCGCCGAGAATTGTATCGATCGAAACTTGTGAAAATTGGTGGAAAATTCGTCGAAACTCAAGTTAATCGACTTTCGATCGAAACAATTGGACTTTCGCCGAGAATTGTATCGATCAAAACTTGTGAAAATTGCTGGAAAATTCGTCGGAACTTAAATTAATCGACTTTCGATCGAAACAATTGGACTTTCGCCGAGAAATCTTTCGAGCGAAACTGTGAGATAAGTGAAGAAATTCCCGGAAATTAAAATTGATTGAATCTTCTTTCAGTGAGTTTCGGTCGAAACCTTCAAATTCAATGGTACTGTTCGATTTGTTGCTCGAAAGTGATGCCCAGTTCAGTGAAAAACAGATTTTTCAGACTCGTTTTTGCTTAAATCCGACTCAAACTTGACTGGAATCGACGTGAAGGAACCTAAATGTTCTCAAAATCAGTTTTCAAATGTCCTAGGAGAAAAGAATCACTGAGAACGATTTGAAAACATCCAAAAAACAGTGAAAAAGCAGAGAATGAGTTTTCAAGCTAAAATCTTCATCAAATCACGTCGAAAACGAGCAAAACTGGATTCAAATGGAAGATATTGATCCGCGTTAGGCTCTGATACCACTTGTTGGCCCTTATTTTACCAAACAAGGATCAAAAGATTGGTTTGAATGTGTAAAACGTGAAGAACACCTTGAGTGTGTGTGTTAATGTGTGTTTTTTAATCTAACGTACAAGGTGGCTTACCTTTCAATACTTTTGATCAAAACCCTAATTAGGGTTATTTGGGCTTTATATACCACACTTGATTGGTATATTAAAGCCCAATACAAAACTATGACTAAATATCATAAGTTACCCCAAACTATTACAACCCAACAAATTAACCCAAGATTACATAATTAAAGGATGCTACAAAATATTCCTAACAAGTTCTCATATAATAACAGTTTCCATGCAACATTGGAATGGCTCCATATGAAGCTCTATATGGACGCAAATGCAGATCTCCGATTCATTGGGATGAAGTTGGAGAACGGGCGATACTAGGCCCTGACCTAGTGCAAGAAATGACAGAAGCAATATCAAAAATACGGGAATGGATGAAAACGGCCCAAAGCAGACAGAAAAACTATGTAGACCAAAAGCGTAGACCACTGGAGTTCCAAGCAGATGACTTTGTATTCTTGAAGGTATCCCCGGTGAAAGGTGTGAAACGATTTGGGAAAAGGGCAAGTTGAGTCCAAGGTATATATGACCGTTTCGTATCCTTAGAAAGGTTGGCGAAGTTGCATACCAACTTGAGTTACCAAATTCGTAAGCCCAAGTACATGATGTCTTTCATGTATCGACGTTGCGAAAATACGTCGCAGACCCAAGCCATGTGTAACACGGAAAACCTTCATTAACAACTCAAGCCCGATTTGAGCTACGAGGAGAAGCCAGTGGAAATCCTTATTTACGATATGAAACGATTACGAAATAAAGAAATTCCACTAGTTAAGGTGTTATGGCAGAATCAATCCACGAAGAAGCTACGTGGGAACGGGAAGACGCTATGAGAAATCGCTACCCGAGCTATTTCTCTCTGCCTGATTTCGGGGGCGAAATCCTTTTTAAGGGGGGAGGATGTAATACCCGAGTCCCGTAAGTAAGCCGACCAATAAATATGCATACATATTATATGACTTACGTAACTGCGTGAGACATGTTTTGGGACTTTTCTGTGCCTAAATGATTTCATACCATATATATCAACATGACAAGTATGAATTGGAAAGTAGTGTTGGGACTTAGGAAAATAGCTAGTTAAAGGAATCATGGTATAGGATTTTAATTAGTAAGTACTAAGGAAAATATAAGTAGAAATTTTGTTGGGCCTATTAAAATCCCTTGTTTAAAACCCAATCACTTGGGATAAGTATAAATTACTTAGAAAGAAAACAAGGTCACGTTATTTGATGTCTTATCAAAAATGCTATTGGATAACCCTTATGAGTTATCAATAACCTTTCGATGGACTACACCTAAGTAGACAAAAGAACTCAAACAGTACAAGTTTCGATAAATAAGAAACCCTAAGAGAGGAAACCACACCAAACGGAAGCAAAGGAAGGAAAATAGCTAGACTACTAACGAGATATCACTACAGAAGTTATAATTTTATTCATTGGTTTGTAGATCAGTTTTATACTCTTTGTTTTAGGGGATTCAAGAATAATAGAGGACTTAGAAATCGAGTTTAAGTATTTCTAAAGCAGACTTGGAAATTAGATTAGTTATTGATTTTAGGGTTTAACATGTCCTGTAGGGAATTCTAATCGCAGGTACTAAATTAGGATTTCGATCTCAGGTTCTAAATGTTAAACTAATGGAAGTTCAGTTGATATGCATATGATTCTATTGGAATATATCTTTTGATGTTTGAGAGATTCGATTTCCAATTGGATGAAAAGTCGAAATAAAACTCAAAACAGATTTCGAAATTCATATCGAAATCCATATTTGTATTAACTTTAAAACTTGGTATAAAACTGGAGATTGAACTCGAGATTCTTATTTACATTGTCGAAATTCATGTTAGTAATAATGTCGAAATGTTTAGGATGGATGTCGAAATATATGTCAAACTACTGATAAGTATTATAGTAGCTATCCATGTCAATTGTACAATAGGTTACGCTAAGTATTGGACAAAGAGACAACAAAGCAATTAATAGAGATAAGTACTAGAAGAGTTATTTATAACAGAGGAAAATCTCGTTACTTGAAAATACTTGTTGAGACACCCAATAACATAGAACTGTAGAAACAAGAAACTCTTATGATAGCAACTCGAAAATTCAGAACAAGAAGGAACTAAGGATCGAATAAAGTAAGCTAGGAGAGGTATGAATTTCTATCATAATTTGTAGATCTAAATTCATGATTTAGTGTAGCACTGATATTATGTTTTACGGAACACGAGCAATCTTTTTGCTAATGATTTTATATATATGTTATTATAATCATGAGATATCAATTTTAGGGTTTCGATTGATAGTTAAATGATTTTTATAAAATATTTCGAATGGTGATAAGATTTTCCAGCTTGTGAAACTCGAGGCTATGTTAAGTTTAATAGGAATAAATTCGAGATCTGATAAGGACATAGGAATTTCGAAATCTCGGGATTATGGTTGAAAGTTCATGTCAAAATGCATGTCGAGATTGTGTTATTAAATCTCGAGATCAAACTCGAGATTCTTTTGGAAAATCATTTCGAAGTCTACCTTGATCTTGATATCGAGAATTATTTGTAGGGATTAGCTGATGAACGTACATGCCTTTAAACACATCGAGATTCTATAATTCATGTTATATCGAAGAGATAATATCGAAATTTTCTTGTGTAATATCGAGTTTCTATTAGAACTAAAATTTTTAACTAAGTATGAGATCTCGAGATTTAACTCGAGACTTATATCGAGATCCTACTGATTAGTTTAAATCTCGAGGTCATTGTATATAATCATGAAAACTCGAGATTTATAAACATGTCGATATCTATTTCTGAAATTGTATTTCTTAGTTTAGATTAAGTTCTAAATTTTAGGGTTTTGAAATTATAGAATTCGAAATTAGGGTTTTCAAATTAAGCCAATTTCGTGAAGTTATAACTAGACTAACAAACCCTAATTTTATATCTTACTATACTTACGGTTTGAACATTTACGACTTACAGTACGATAAGATTAAGTAAGCTAAGGATACCACGTATGTTAAAGTCCCAACTACAACACATAATTGTATGTGCATGAAATTATATGTTATGTGTTTCTATGATATTACGTGACTTCCTACGTGAATTAATTTGCGTTACATGATACATATGATTTATTTACATGATATAATGGCATGACATGCATATTCATGACATGAGCATATGCACGCACGTTTAGTACAAAAGGCATGAAATGAGAGCGTGCATAATATATAATCGCCTGAGAGCGATAAAGATTCGCCAATATGGGCGTCTGATGTCGACACACAGTTGAGTCACGGCTCTTCTATGCTGCCATGGTGACGTCGTATGGCGCTGCCGTTAAGACATGACATGTACAAGGCAAGACATGATTTTAGGGCTAATGCCCTCATGGCGGATCGTGAAACCTGGAGGGTGCGAGCTGAGGGAGTAAGCGACACCGAGGGTACCTCTAGTGTTGACTACCTCAGATTAGGCTACCAGTGTGAAGCGTCCGCGTGGCGTATGAAACCACTTTGGGACAGAAAAGGCGCGCTAGGGTTAGCCTCCTTTCAGTGGGTATTGCCACTTATATTTATTTATCCCTAGTGGATTCGAGCTCCATGATGGTGCATAGCAAGATAGCCGAGGGCCCTATATGACAAGACAAGACAAGGAAAAATATGAGGTCTAGGAAGCATTGGCGCGGATGCCTTTGCAAGATAGGACACGTGCATGGCATGAATGGCTTTCACTTACTGAGCTTTATAAGCTCATTCCATGTATTTATCTGTTGTAGGTTAACGGGATCACGGTATGTGATCTTTACGAAGGCAAGGCCAATTTTTTAAGCTTCTGGAGGACTTTTGAGGTGACAGTGTGTACATAGATGCGACCTGAATGGCGGGCCAATAGATTTTTTTTTGAACACGCATGCGCACTCACCTTTGTATTTATGTCCTCGGAATATTTTGTACTGTACAAAAGAATTTCCTTTATATAAAAGGAAAAATTTTGTACGCATTTTCGTATATAGATTTCATTTATATTACATGCAGTCACACAAAATAGTTGTAAGAATGGGCGGTAGGAGTCAAGGGCGCCGCAACAATGCCTTCTTTTGTTATCATCCTTCTTATTTTCTCCCCCTCTTTTTTTCATTTGAATAACCATCCGAAGAGTATAGGATACTGTTGAAGGCTGGGAATGGGATTCAAAGGAAGAAAAGGACGTCGGAGAAGGCTTAAATTGGATGACTAAGGGCTAATGAGTAAGAGGAAAAAAATTTTATAAGGCCGATTGAGGAATAACCTAAGCGCCCTTATCATTTTCCTAACGATATGAGGCAAGGTGAGTATGAAGCCAAGTATCACTAGTTAAGACAAGCAATTGATGTGTGACTCACTCGAGAAATAGATCAAAGGAAAGAAATGAACAAGGCTTGAGACCTCACGTATGTATAGTGGCTTTGTGTCTAGTGGAGCAACCTAATGACCTTTAGGCAAAAGAATGCGAGTTAGACTGACAAAATTAAGCAATTAAATCGATCGCATGTCGGAGTAAAATTCTAAGTGACTTTAGATCAAAGCATCCTAAAGAATTTCTTCATCCCCCTTTATATATGTATATTTTATTTTTATTATATATTTTTTTATTTAATTTTTTTTATTTATTAAATTCACGCAAAATAAGACATGTAAGCATAGAACGCACATAGAATAGAACATTTAATAGTGCCAAAGATCAGGTAATGCACATATCACGGAAGGTTCAGCATGCCTAATTTTCCGACAAGGAATTGAAAGCGTATTTCATCCAATGCCTTGGTGAAAATGTCGGCTAGTTGATATTTCGTGTTCACAAAGTACATGGCACTTTGACTATCACTATATATGGGTATGTTATGTAAATTGTACCCATAGTCGCGAAGCTGAGTCCGTAGCCACAGCACTTGGGAGAAACAACTGGCGGCAGCCACGTATTCCGCTTCAGCCGTCGAAGTTGACACACAGTTCTGCTTCTTGGATGACCACAGACCAGCTTTTCGCCTAGGAATTGAGCGCCACCGGACGTGCTTTTCCTGTCCATTCGGCAACCTGCATAGTTAGCGTCAGTATAGCCGATTAGTTTGAAAGTCGTACCTTTAGGATACCATAGTCCTAAGGTAGTTGTGCCCTTGAGGTAGCGAAGGATACGCTTCACCGCAAGCATGTGGAATTATTTGGGATCGGCTTGGAATCGGGCACAGAGGCAAGCGACAAACACGATATCCGGCCGACTAGAAGTGAGGTATAGAAGAAATCCAATTATACTGCGATAGAGTGTGATGTCGACCGATTTTCCTGTGGGATCGGCATCCAACTTGCAGTTTGTGGACATGGGAGTGCTGAGTGGCTTGCTCTGATCTTGATGGAATATTTTCGAGATGTCCTTAATGTACTTAGTCTGACTGTTGAATATTCCATCTTTCGAGCTGTCTGACTTGAAGTCCTAGGAAGAACTGCATCTCTCCCATGTGGCTCATTTCGAACTTGCTCTTCATGAGATCTCCAAACTTCTTACAAAGTCGCGAATTTGTTGAACCGGAAATGATGTCGTCGACGTAGACTTGATCGACCATCAAATCCTTGTCTTGCCATTTGATGAAGAGTGTCGTATCGATTGTTCCTCGAATAAATCCAAATTTTATGAGGAAATCGCTCAAGACATCGTACCAAGTACGTGGGGCTTGTTTTAGTCCGTAAAGATATTTATCCAATCGATAGACGTGATCGGGATGTACTTGATCAACGAAGCCGTCAGGCTGAGCGACATAGACTTCTTCTTTAAGTATACCGTTGAGAAAGGCGGTTTTAACGTCCATTTGATAGACCTTGAAGTCCTTGTGAGCCGCATAAGCCAATAGTAGACGAATGGCTTCAATTCGGGCAACAGGAGCATATGTTTCGTCGTAGTCAATACCTTCCTGTTGATTATATCCCTTTGCAACTAATCGTGCCTTATTCCTAATCACTTCTCCATCTTCATTCTTTTTGTTCTTGAATACCCATTTCGCTCCGATGATAGTTTTCCCATGTGGGCGGGGTACTAATTTCCACACTTGAAGACGTTCGAATTGGTTAATTTCCTCTTGCATTGCAATTATCCAATCCGGGTCGTGTAGTGCGTCTGCTACCTTAGTAGGTTCGTTTTGGCTTAAGAAGCAGCTGAAAAGACCGTGTTGATGCCTTGTCCTTACTCCGCTTGAAAGATCGCCAATTATCTGAGCAACCGGGTGGGCTTTAGTCCACTTGCGCTCATGTGGCAAGGCTGAAGAAGACGCATCAGCCATTTGTGGATCTAGATTTCCAATAATCTCCTATTGTTTATTTGTGTGAGGAAGTTCCAAATCAGCATTTGGAGGGAGCGACTCTGATGATTCTTCCTCAACACTCATGATGGGTTCTTCATTATTCAGTGGCAAATCTGAATCGGGTGAGGTAGGGACAGTTGAAGAACATGGTACATCGGCCTCGTCGAGTGTATGGTCGACGTTAGCTGGCGGATGTAATGGCTCAAAGAGAGAATCCAAGTCTTCTAACACAAGTCTCAGAGCTTCGGCTGACGATGTTTGCTGATTTGTTGCCATCTTCCGTTGGTTTTGTGCGCTTTCGAGGTTGAAGAATACCCGACGAAAGTCGCTTCGAATGCTTTAGGGTCGACCTTAGCACGTTGCTCTTGGTCGTTCGCCATAAAGCACTTGCACCCGAAGACTTTAAAGAATGAGATGTTGGGTACTCTATTATTCACAATCTCGTACGGAGTCTTGTTGAACCTTTTGTGAACCAATGTCCTGTTTTGAGTAAATCAAGCGGTATTAACTGCTTCAGCCCATAGAAAGTGTGGAAGTCCGGAATGAATCAGCATTGTCCGAGCTGCTTCCACTATTGTTCGATTTTTCCTTTCAACGACCCCATTTTGTTGAGGTGTTTTTGCGGCTGAGAATTGTTGACTTATCCCAAGTTTCTGATAAAATTCACTGAGATGTCTGTTCTTGAACTCAGTGCCATTGTCTGTTCGAACGACTTGCATAGTCTGCTGCAGCAAGTTCTGAGTGGTGTTCACAAAATTAATATCAAGTCACCGGTCTCATAATTGCTTCGGAGGAACTTTGTACAAGTGGAGCGAGAGTAGTCATCGACGATCACTAGCACGTACTTTCTTCCATTTATGCTCTGATACTGCATCGGCCCACAGAGATCCATGTGGATTAGTTCCAATGGTCAAGATGTAGACGCTATTTGCTTGACGTGATGGGATGCTCGCTTCATTTTTCCTAATTGGCATGCCGAACACCGATGCTCCCTTTGTAGTAGTATAGTTTGCAGACAATGAACCAACTTTTTCGTAGAAAGACATTGGAGAGCTTTCATATTCAGATGAGACAGTCGTTGATCCCATAGGCTCTTCCTCTGTAAATCAATCTGATATATGAGGCATACAACTTTCGAGGGCCGCATGGACGTCAGGTTGATCGTGTAAAGATTTGATTTCCGAAGTCTATATAGGAGTTTTGTGTCCTGACTGTCCAAAATTCTGCACCGGTCAGCATAAAATACCACCTGGAACCTTTTGTACAGAACTGGCCTATGCGGAACAAGTTATGGCGGAGGCCTTCGACGTATGAGACATCTTTTATAGTCAGATTCTTCAGAATGATATCCCAAGTCCTAGAATCGGGGCTGAATCGTTGTTCCCAAATCTGACTTTGGCGTTTGGCTGGTCTTTGTAGTTGCTCAGCAGTTCTTGATTTCCCGTCATGTGTGTGGAGCAACCAGATTCAAGGTACCACACATGATGGATCTGCAAAAACAAATTAGAGAGCACATTCAAATGAATGTAATTTCACCTGTTTCTTGAGCCAAACGGAACCTAAACGAGCAGTTGATGCACTACGGGATCCCAACTGGATAGTGGCTATGCAAGAGGAGATTAATCAATTCGAACGTCTCAGAGTATGGAACTTAGTTCCTCGTCCAAAAGGGAAGACTGTGATAGGAACAAAGTTGGTTTTTAAAAACAAAAAGGATGAAGATGGTGTTGTAATTCGAAACAAAGCCAGGCTCGTTGCTAAGGGATATAATCAACAGGAAGGAATTGATTACGATAAAACGTTTGCCCCTGTTGCCAGAATCGAAGCTATTAGGGACTTTACACAAAGACTTTACAGTCTATCAAATGGACGTAAAAACAGCCTTCTTGAACGGAATTCTGAAAGAAGAAGTGTATGTGTCACAGCCAGACGGATTTCTCAATGCTGATCATCCCGACTTTGTTTACAAACTGGACAAATCACTGTATGGACTTAAACAAGCTCCAAGGACCTGGTATGATGTGCTCTCTGATTTTCTTATCTCTTCAGGTTTCACGAAAGGGAAAATTGACACTACGTTGTTCGTAAAGAAAGATGGTTCTGATATCATGCTTGTGCAAATCTACGTGGATGATATCATTTTTGGCTCCACTAATCCTAAACTTTGTGAAGAATTCAGCATTCTGATGCAATCGCAATTTGAAATGAGTATGATGGGAGAAATGTCATTCTTCCTCGGATTACAAATCAAACAATTTCAGGATGGGATTTTTATCAATCAGTCAAAGTACATTCACGATATACTCAGAAAATATGGGATCGACAAGAGCAAATCATCGAGCACACCTATGTCCACCTCATGCTCACTAGATGCGGATCACCTAGGTGAACCTGTAGATGTTACTCATTACAGAGGGATCATTGGATCACTGCTCTACCTCACTGCCAGTCGACCAGATATATTATTCTCTACATGCCTTTGTGCTCGATTTCAAGCTAACCCCAAGGAGTCGCATCTTCATGCTGTCAAAAGAATCTTGAAGTATTTGGAAGGAACACCAGACCTTGGACTGTGGTATCCTAAGAACTCAAGTATGAAACTAATAGGGTATTCTGACGCAGATTTTGCAAGCTGCAGACTGGATAGGAAAAGCACTTCTGGACACATCCAATTCCTAGGCGATAAACTTGTCTGTTGGGCCTCGAAGAAACAAAATTGTGTGTCAACCTCCACTGCGGAAGCAGAATATGTTGCTGCAGCAAGTTGTTGCTCACAAATTTTGTGGATCAGAACTCAGCTACGGGACTACGGGTTTGATCTAAATAAAATTCCTATTTACTGTGATTCCAAGAGTGCTATAGCAATTACATGTAACCCTGTTCATCACTCACGCACTAAGCACATAGATCTTCGATATCACTTCATAAAGGACCATGTAGAAAGAGGCATAACAGAAATGTACTTTGTCAATACAGAGATTCAACTAGCCGATTTGCTTACAAAAGCATTGGATGAAAAACGCTTCCAATTCTTAGTTGCAAAGTTGGGAATGTTGAATCTCAATTTTTAATTTCGATTATGCCTCTCACAGTTCAATATTTATCCATTTGTTATGGTTCACTTTTCTCTCATTCTGTGTGCGTTTATATTATTACTCATTTAATTAGGACTCTAGTTTTTAAGTTTTACCTTTTCCTTTTCAATAAATTGTTTCTTGTTTCCAATAAGTCGATGTAGCGCCAATGCCGATGGCGTTACATCGAGGGGGAGAAATGCTATATCCATGCATCGAGGGGGAGTAAGTGAATTCATCAATCATTTTATTTTTAAGATACTCGATAGGCATCATAAATCATTTAATTTTTACGATAATTGATGGGCATTGCATCTAGGGGGAGTTTTTCAACAAATACATAAAACTCTTCAAAACACGAACAAGGGGGAGTTTTTCAACAAATACATAAAATTCTTCAAAACACGAACAACTCTCTCAAACACATAATACGCAGATAACTCTTAAAAACTCGTATGCCCGATTAAGACCCAAAGCAGAATAGCAAGTAAAACAGCGAATAAGCTCAAAAGAAGGAAAATCTCAATAACCAGCATATCCAAATTATGCTCAAAGTTACGTCTTAACTCTTCATGTTCCTCGAGCTTCTTCTCTTCTTCCTTCTTCTGCCAATTCATCTGTAAACGAGAAAAATAAGAGATGAGTTAGTTCTTAGATGTAAGGTACTTCAATGAGATTTGAGACATATCTATTTATAAACATGAAGGAAACTTACGTCAGTTTTTGTCCCGACATTAAGACGAATTTTTGACTAAGGCGACGATTTTTCTTCTCCAAAAAGGATATCGTATCATGAAAATCGATCTTGAAAAACCCATAGATTTGATGTTATCCTTGTGATCGATCGCGTCAAATTGGTAGTATTTGAGTCATTATTAGATTACTTGATATCGTTGGTTAGTTAAAAATCTCGTACATTCATTTCTTCTCTTTTCCTAGGTCAATTTCAAAAAATTCCATAACAAATCAATTATTAGAATTTAGATTAGCAAAACTAAAATTAATTTAGACAACTGTTATTCGCAAACCCTCTTCAATTTTGACCAGTCAATGAATCAAGTTGCGAACTCACAGCTCTCAAATCGCAAATCGATTCGCAAACTACCGATTCGCGAATCTAAAGTGGGCCTTTTTTCTCAAAAGTTTACAGCCCAACTCAAAACTAGGGTTCACACTTTAGGCCCGCAAAGTTGTTTTTTAAGAAACCGATTCGCAAACTGAACCCGCAAAACAAAAATCCCAAATCATAAACCTACTCTGCGAATCCCGTTCATTAAACCTTCCATCGTCGCTTGCATAATCTGTGGTTTGCTTGCTCAAATCGTTGTCGTCACTCACTCGCGAACATCTCTGTGGTATGAATGGAAAGTTGCGTTAACTTTTACTGTTTTTTTTTAACGATTGATTTTTTTGCATGAGTGATTTCTCGAAGAACAGGTGTTTTGCAGTTGATTCCTGTAGAAATTTCGTTTCTTTTCAGTGATAATACGAGCTTATTTGTTTAATTTTTGTACTAAATCGAATTCATCTTCTCAAAACTGGTGTTTTTCAAATCGATGGATATTTTTTCTTGATTCGAAATCGTTTAAGATACCTTTTTGATTCTTCAGAATTAAGCTTTGCGGGTCCAAAAGTGTTTCTTTTCTTTAACTCGCGAATCACTCACTTTACGGGTCACTCACTTTGCGGCTTTGACCGTCTGACTGCTTTCTTTGCGAATTCGAGGATTGCGAATCTTGGGATTCGCAAATTTCATTTTGCGAATTGATGCTTTGCGATTCCCTGATTGACCTGGTCAATTTGCGAATCCTGAGGCCGCGATATAGAATACGCAAAGTTCGTTTCAATTTACCCGCAAACCTCTCAATTCGCAAGATAACTTCACAAAGTCCTTTTTACTTCACCCGCAAACCTTTGAGTTCGCAAAATACGATTCGTCAAGATGAAGCCAAGTACTTTGAAGTGAACCCGCAAACCATACTTAGAAAATTTTCGACAAAATTTTCTCAAATGGGCCAAAAGTGTTGGGCCACGATTATTTTTTTTATAGAACGAAATTTTACTCCAACCCATCACTATTCATAACAACCAAGTCCTCATATCATGGCATATCTAATCATATTTATCCTCTGTTGCAGTTTCAGCAGGAACTCCTGGTGTCAAAAAAAAAAAAGATGACGACACCCACGGATCTTGTCTACCCAACCTCAAAATGGATAACGACCAAGGACAATAATTTCCAGCTTGACCTTCATACATTCAAGTGCAAGGAAGAAATTATATTATCCATTCTGAGAAATCACCACCTTGGGTATGCTTTTTCGGCCTCGGTCCAAGTCCCTACAGTTTACCTTCAACAATTCTGGGGGACAATGAAGACCAAAATTGCTCATGATAATAGCATCTACTACGAGGCCCAAATAGCAACTGAGACTGTCACCATCACAAAGGAACTCATTCGAAGTATTCTAAGAATGCCAAGTCAACCTCAATACGAACCTGAGGCTTCCGAAAATGAGCTCCTGGAGGACATGATGAGGATGGGATACTACACGCCGATCAAGTTTGTCTCCCATTTTCAGAACTCGATGATCCCGCATCCATGGCGAACCCTCTTTGCATTTGTCAATAAGTGCTTCTCACCCAAGCACTCAGGATGGGAAAGATGCAATATCACAATTCTTCGGATCTTCCATGGGATCGTGTTTCGAAGAAATTACGACTTTGCCAAGCTTATCACCACAGATCTCGACGACCAACTTTACCAACGAACTAAGTCCAAAAAGCCACAGAATTTGCCATATCTCCGGTGGTTCTCACTTATCATCCACCATTTTCTGACCACAACAACAGGAATACCATCACGACCCGTGGAAGAAAACTTCACTCCACCCAAACTGCGCTACCTTCATAAAGGAAAGTCTGATGAGAAATACTCGCGCACCGCAATGCCAATCCCTCACGAGTTACTCATTCTTGCAAACCCTGACCATATCGATGCCTACTGCAAAGATTACAAAATTCCCTACCCCACGACACAGGATAGCCCACCTGAGTCTAACCTAGGGGTTAGTGAGACTGAGAGAGCTGAAACGAGCGAGAGAGAAAGAGAGAGTGAGATGCTGAGAGACACCACAGAAACTGAAATTATCCGACACACACAACAGACTACATCTCAACAAGCAATCCCTGCCCAACCATCACCGTCCCCTCAACAAACCATACCTGAACAATCTCTCGAGGAACAATCACATGCCGAACGACTCGAACAACCACTAATAGATGTCCCGAGACAACTACGACTGCACCAGCTCAGTCAGAAAAAACCGGGTCAACCCCTAGGATAGAAGACGTCGTACTTGACCTAACGACGCATGAGCGAACCCCACCTGACCATTCACTTGTCTCCCAACAGACAAGTGTCTCAACGCAACACGAACCACCCCAAGCCTCCAGCAGCTCGGTTCCTGTGTCTGAACCAACTCAAGAAATACCCATTTTCGTGACACAGGCCGAGCCTCAGCCTAATCTTCAGGCCTCAACGTTCATAGAAGAGCCCCAAATAGACGCTCTTCAAGGATTGGACGGAAGTCTCTCGGATGTTGATGATTTCAGCAGCTCACCATCTGCGAGCCACCGTACAGAACACAGTTCTGGACGTGTGCTAACGAGACGCCTTGGCGATCTCGATGACAGCTCCACCCAAGCCCGTCACACTGACATGGCCACAACGACCCGAGCACCATCTCCAAAAGATGTGTCGCAAGGAGTGGAAACTGAAGTCCAACCGACTTCGGTTGACAAGGGCCACCGTACAGAACCTAGTTCTGAACGTGTGATAATGGCAACTCCTAGTGATGCCGGTGCACCAACACCAACTCCCCTAACCGTGACGACGGCCTATCTGGAAAGTCGCCTTTTTGAGTTCTTCGAATCCGTGACCTTACCACGGGTTCGAGGACTCATTAAGGATGCCATGCAATCAGCCTCCTCAGACAAAGGCAAGGCACCCTTGGTAGACCAATCGTCACAGCCTCGCCTCATCTCACTACCACCACCACGAGCACCGACTGATCCCAGCCCATACAGCATGTCTCTACTTGAGCTCTTCGATGTAGGCATTTCTCGCATTATCTCCCTCGACAATCAGCGGACTCCGAAAGAAGAAGATTTCTACAAAAAGCTGATTAAAGGTGGAATCGTACCTAACCCCACCACCTGTCGTCAAGCAGGCTCAAATCAGAAGCATCGTCATGACGATCCTGATGACCAAGATCGCCCTGAGGGGGAGAACAGACCAAGAGTCATGCATCCAGTCACTCGCGGCGGACGAGGGCGCGGGGTCCAAACTTGTGGAGGCGGTTATTCTCGACAACCCAACCCACCACCAAAGTCCTCTAGGGGCAGACAAGCTACGCCAGGGCCAAACCAGACAATTTCCCTTGACGAAGTCGAATCTGGCTCCTTGAGGATTTCCACCCAATCAGTCCAAACAACCACAACCCACATCTCACAAGCCAGATAAGTCCCCAAACTTCCATCCCATCCCTTCAGATCGGCAATCCAGACACCTCAGTCGAAGAACTTTACAATCCACATGATGTTGTGGAGAGGTACATCTTTGGCGAGGAATGGAGAACTCATCCTGTTAATCTGACTATGGCCAGAAACCTTATGGACAATGCTAGATATTTTCTCTCGAAAGCTAACATTATCTAATTCGTCTTGAAGATGAAGGAGAAGACTACGAAGCAGAGATACCAGAACTTCCAGAACTTCTAAAACACACGGTCATAGACGAGGATTGCCCTCCAAATACACACAAAGGAATTGACGAGTTGCAACTTCCATGGAAAAATGTGAAGGTTAATGCTCCTTATCAAGAAGAGAAACGAAGAAAAATCTGGAGGAGGGCAGAGAGGATCTTGAAGGTGGATGAACTTGACCTCAGAGGTTTAACCCATTTCCCACGACCAAAAGCCATTCAGTTCCTGCTGTCTATCCGTCGATCACTGATGTTTAGAGGAAAAGAACAACCGTCGATGAACTCCGAAGACTTGAGGCAAAACGACCCAGAATCAAACAGATTCTGACCGTTCGAAAGGAGCGATTTGCAGAAATTGATTTCCCTATTTACATTGTACGACGTGAAGATTATTCAGCTGAAGAACTGAATGAAGGGGATATCTCCTATCTCAGAGGTGAAGACATTGATCAATTAGTAGGAGATTATAGGAGGCTTGGAGTACTCAGCACTCCAGAATTAAGGATGGGCTATGCTTCACTAAAAAGGTTTATGCTGCGTCAAGTAAAGTTCAACTCTACACATGATCTCCAAATGGCAATTGAAAGCAACATAAAAAGAGTGAATCTCACGAAGCCTTCCTTTGAAGCACCTGAGTCAGAGAGCTACGGAGAAGGCCATATCTTTGATGGAGAAGACCCTTCTGTAATCTACATCAATTACAAGGGAGAGAAGAGACTAATGAGAAAATTAGAAATTCACAAGTTCTGTGATGGAACTCTCCGTATTATTCTTGCTAAGCTCAAGAGGATCATAGATGAAATGAGAGAAGTGGAATCTGAAGTACAAGAGAAGTATCATAAGATGATCGAAATCATCTCCGACAAAATCTCGTTTCGTAGAAGATTGAGATCATATGAATTAAAACTTGGACTCAGAAGATCAGCCTACGAACTTCTGGAACCTCGGCCTCCTCCCCGCTCGAAGAAGAAGAAGACCTGAAGACTTAGATATGTTTATCTGTAATTTGGACACTTAGGGGGAGAATGTTAGGAATATTTTAGAAGTGTCCAAAATATTGTTCTAAGTCTTGTAATTTATTTACCACGTAGTATTTTATGTAATTGGGTTGTGTTTGTAATGGGCTTGTTAGAGGCCCAATAAGCTTAAATACCTCTCTAGGTATTTAAGCTTAAACCCTAACAATCATTAAAAATGTTTTCATTTGCAAAACTCTCACGTATTCAACACTAAACCTAAAAAGCACACTATTCACATATTACGAAGGTTTAATCTGTTGAAGTGTTCTTGGATAATCTGGAATTACATCAAATCCGTAGCTGTTTGAACTTCATAAATCGATCTTGTGAGTTACTGTTTGCGCGGAACATGAAGAACACGTCATGATTTGATCAAATTCGACATATTGTGCTTCATAACGTGTTTAATTACGTGTTCGTGCATAGTTAGTAATCGATTGCGAGCAATTACCTCACTTCTTGTGGGCCGAAGCAATGAACACAGCTTGTTCCACTCAAAATCGTGGCTCACTTCACAAGAGGTTCAATAGGACTCCCTATGAGTTGATAAATCGTAGAGTGCCAGACGTCTCATTCCTGAAAGTCTTTGGGTGCAAGTGCTATGTGGCAAATGATCGTGAAGATAGAGGCAAACTTGATCCAAAAGCATTCGAAGGCATACTGGTGGGATACTCAACAACATCAAAAGCCTATTGCATATATCTCAAGGAGAAAAGATCTGTTATGGAGAGCATTAACGTAACGTTTGATGAAGTAGACCGAGTCGTTTCTGCACAAATCAGTCCAGAACCAGGACTTCTACGAGAATTAACAAATGAGTTAAGTGACATGGAACTCGATCTCTTATTTGAAGATCTCTTCCCAAAGCCGCTACCACCCACTGCTCCAACAACTTCTGCGGCACCAGAAAATATTGATCATGCGGAGCCGAGCAACGACAATACCCCTCCTACAATGGAAAATCTTCACCTTGATGACGATAGTGAACCCCCAACAGATACAGAGATCATATCAAGCTCAGGCGCTGAAAGTCCTCAGCCTTATGATACAACAATAGAAATTTCTTCAGGAGAGTCAGTAATGCCACAACCTGGAGAAGAAATAGAACATCAGACTGATCAAGGTGGAGAAACAATACACGATGCGAACACAGCTGGATCATCACAACCTAGTACCAGAAAGTGGACTCGAGCCCACCCAAACTCACAAATAGTTGGAGATCCCTCCACTAGGATAACCACTCGGGCATCAACGATAAATGAAAGCCTCTACTCCTTCTTTCTCAGTCAAAAGGAACCCAGTAAAGTAGCTGAAGCACTCGCTGATCCAGACAGGATAATTGCAATTCGAGAGGAAATCAATCAGTTTGAGAGGTTGAAAGTTTGGAACCTAGTACCTAGACCAGATGGGAAAACCATTATAGGGACTAAATGGGTGTTTAAGAACATAAAGGACGAGCAAGGAGTTGTTATCCGGAATAAAGCAAGGCTGGTGACAAAAGGTTACAATTAACAAGAAGGAATCGACTATGATGAGACATATGCCCAGTCGCAAGAATAGAAGCCATCAGGATATTCTTAGATTTCGCTGCACACAAGAACTTCACAGTCTACCAGATGGATGTCAAAACTGCATTCCTCAACCGAATACTAAAAGAAGAAGTTTTTGTATCCCAGCCTGAAGGTTTTGTAAACGAACAACGCCCAGACCACGTCTACAGACTCGATAAAGATCTCTATGGACTTAAACAAGCTCCCAGAGCCTGGTACGAGGTCCTCTCGGATTTTCTCATCTCATCTGGTTTCACAAAAGGGAAGATTGATACGACTCTTTTTATCAAGAAGGACGGCTCAGACATTATGCTAGTGCAGATCTACGTTGACGACATCATATTCGGGTCAACAGACTCACGAATGTGCAGGAACCTTGGGGATCTAATGAAGCAGAAATTCGAAATGAGCATGATGGACGAACTAAGTTTCTTCTTAGGACTTCAGGTTAAACAGCTTCACGATGGAATCTTCATCAGTCAATCCAAGTACATTCACGACATACTCAAGAAGTACAACTTGGACAACTCAAATACTGCAATGACTCCCATGTCTACCTCATGCAAACTTGAGGCAGATTCCTCAGGAAAATCTGTTAACCAGACAACTTATCGAGGCATGATAGGATCCTTACTCTATCTTACATCCAGTAGACCTGATATCATGTTCGCCACGTGTCTCTGTGCATGCTTTGAAGCTGATCCAAAGGAATCTCACATGCTCGCCGTCAAGTGAATTTTCAAATATCTCAAGGGAACTCCGAATCTAGGTCTATGGTACCCGATGGAATCAAGCTTTGAACTCGTAGGATACACCGATGCTTATTACGCAGGATGCAAGCTGGACAGAAAGAGCACTTCTGGAGTCGTTCAATTTCTCGGGGGTAAACTCATAAGCTGGTCGTCTCGAAAGCAAAATTGTGTCTCAACATCGACAGCAGAGGCAGAATATGTCGCTGCTGCGAGTTGCTGCTCACAAATTTTGTGGATGAGAACCGAGCTGCGAGATTTTGGCATAACGTTAAATCATATCCCAATTTTTAGTGACTCTAAAAGTGCTATAGCTATAACAAGTAATCCAGTACATCATTCACGCACAAAACATATAGACATTAGATATCACTTTATCAAGGAACATGTGGAACAAGGTACAATCGAAATGCATTTTGTTCACACAGATCTTCAACTTGCTGACTTATTTACTAAGGCATTGGATGAAAAGCGATTCCAATTCTTGGTATCTAGGTTAGGCATGTTGAACCATAAGACATGATCGATTGTCCCTACATAAACCTGATATTGTGTAAATAGATCATTTAATTTTTCTCTATATGTTATGAATGTTAAAAAATCCTACTATTATATCTAGGGGAGACTAATAAAAATTTATGCATGGATCTAGGGGGAGTATTTCATTATTATGCACTAATTTAGGGGGAGTCATTGAACGGTTCGCACAAATCTAGGGGGAGTCTCTCAAAATTATGCACTAAACAGTTCACGCAAGGAGTTTTTATGATTTCTCATCAAATTTAAATAATATAGTATGGCGAAACTCCTTAAATTTCTATCGAATATTCAAATTTTTCAAATATCACAATTATGTCTCGGCGAACTACATATCGCCCGAAATCCTTTCAAATTGATTTACATGCAATCGACTCACAATTAAACAAGTCTCGCATGTTGAAGGACTGACACACAACCTCTTATCAATAGGACAGTTCAGTGATTTTGGACTCCAAGTTGTGTTTCTAAAGAAAACTTGCAAAATTCTCAATGCCAATGGTGAAGAACTTCTCACTGGAACTCGCAAGACAAATCTTTACACCATTGATATTAGAACTGTCAAACCAAAGACTGATATCTGCCTAATCTCCAAAGCAACTCCAACTCAAAATGACTTATGGCACCAGCGATTATCTCATCTTAACTTCAAGACCCTCAACAAGCTACAACCAACAAACTAGCTATTGGACTACCACCACTGAAGTACCAAAAAGAGCATATGTGCTCTGCTTGTGAGAAAGGAAAAATGAAGAGAGCTTCACATCCTACAAGGCACACAGCATCCACTCAACGAGCTCTTACACATGGATATGTGTGGCCCGATGCGAACTGAAAGCATAAGTGGAAAGCGGTATATGCTGGTTATCGTCGATGACTTTTCCCGATATACTTGGATACGCTTCTTACGAACTAAATCAGAGACAGTCGAACATATTCCAAATCTAATCAGAACAACACAGAACCTACTCCATAGGACTGTTAGAACAGTTAGATTAGACAATGGAACAGAATTCAAGAATCAACAGCTCAGTGACTTCTACGAATCCATAGGGATTACTCAACAGTTTTCTGCCATCTACACACCTCAACAAAATGGGGTTGTTGAAAGGCGAAATCGAACACTCGTAGAGGCTGCCCGAACAATGATCATCCAATCATCACTAACTCATTTCCTTTGGGCTGAAGCAATGAATACTGCTTGCTATACACAGAATCGCACAAACATTCATCTAAGATTTGGTAAGACGCCCTATGAACTTATAAATGGGAGACTGCCCAATATTGCCCATTTTCGAATTTTTGGATGCAAGTGCTGTAATACCCATAATTCCAGTACGGGATTTCCATATAAATTTATAACATAATTTGGTAATTAGGAATTTTGATAGAAAGGTTTGAGTTATGAAAATAGAATATAATTTCCATAGTATTGGGTCTAGGAGGAAGTTGTAATATTGGGCTAAAACTCAACCTTGAATTTAGACCTAAAAACCCCAAATTATAAATACATTATGGGCTATGCTTATTACATGAATTTAAGCCCAAGTAACAAGGATAAACATTGAAAGGGAAGTTGCTTAAGGTTGAGGGAAATTAACGTCATTTTAACATGTCCCATCAAGCTCTAATTTCGAAACATCAATACTTATCTAATATATATACCATATAACAAAGATCATTGGTCTTAAGAAGAGAAAACCCTCATCGAAAGCAAAAAGGAGCTGAAGGTGTGTGTAGAAAACAAGAAATTTCACAACGTAAAGGAGCTTAGCAATTTTGGAAAACCAACCTTCAAAGTGAGGTATATATTTAACCTATTACACTTAGACTTGTTTCGATAGTTACATGTTGTTAAATGAATTTAATACTAACCCTAGGAGGGGTTCGAAGGTTACTGCACATAAGAACTTAGGATTTTAGCTAGAATTCATGTCATGAAAGTTATATGCGTAGGTAATGGGGAAATGAGGTTTCGAAAGTAATGTGTAGAAAAGCCTAACAGTCCTTAAGCTTCGGATTTTATATTTCATAGGTATTTAAGTGATTACATATATGCTTTGATGAATTTTAATAGATAAAGAGGTTATGAGAATTTTGATGATTTTGTAGCGTATCATTTTCTGGAATTAGCCTAATTTTGGAAGCTGAGTTCAACGATATATGAATCTGTATTTTAGGGTTTTTGTGAAAATCGGACGATTCCAATTTATATTAGGATCGGACGAATTGAAATAGTGTTAGGTAAGTCGGGCGATTTAGTGTTATAATAGTAGTGAATGATTTAAATAGGAGAGTTATTGCTAAGACACGGAATCGGGCGACTTGTTATTTAGAGAAAACCTCGGTGAAAGTGAGCAAAGACATGTGAGACAATTGTGCGATTTGATGAATAATCAATCATTGGAATCAAGTTGCATTAAATTTTCGACCAATTAAAAGTCACATCAAATCGGGCGAAATGAGAATTGGACGATTTATTGGAGGAATTCAGTGAAATGATAATCGGGCGATTTTAGCATTAACCAATCAAATGAATAAGGTGATGAAAGAAACTCGGCGATTTATAAGTCGGGCGATTTCAATAAGTAATTAATCGGACGATTTGAGCTGTGAAGTAGAACCACTCGGCGATTTGGACATAACCAAATCGGGCGATTTGCAAGTGATTAAAACACGGCGATTTTGACATATGATGATCGGACGATTTCATGACATGAAATCGGGCGATTTGCTAGGTGGACAATTCGACGATTTTAAAATCGGGCGAAACTTAGTATTGACCATAAGTCGGACGATTTAGACATTTCAAGCTTAGAATATTTTAATAATTTCTGATAGAATTACTTTAGACTAATAGTTCAAAAGTTGGAAAAGATACTAACGATATCTATTTATTCAGAGGAACGACGTATAGGAATTCCGCCAGACTACTTAGCCGAGTGTATCGGGAGGACAGGTAGGTGGATTATCCATCTACAATACGTAAACACAATTATGTGGTTCATATGATTGTGTGATTTACGTGACTTATGTGACTTATATGTTTTACGTACGCTTTATATAAATCATGTTTTATGATATTTTTATATGCATGGCACGTGCATATCACGTTAGGGCGAGAGATGGTTGTACCGTAGTGTGACAGTAATAATATAAGATATTGACGTACGGGGTAGAAAGAGATGCTTGTGATTTGTGACTCTTAGAGGAGTCGAGGTTGGGCTCACTGGGCACCTGGCGGAGACAGACGTGATCGATCTGTCTACCCGGACGTGATCGATTCGGGGTGCATACCGCCGGATGGGATTTTCTTTTTGATTGGTGCGGGAGATATACGACCTGGTAGGAGGACATTGACGTGATCGATCAGTGCACTACCGGCGTAGCTCGCCGCGAGACTTGGGGGTGGCCTCCCAGTAGTCTATTGCGCGCGGAGGTGGAGCCTAACCTAGGGCCCTGTGTTGTGTGAAATAGGAATGTGGGAAAAGACAGAGTGTGCATTATATCATGTTGTGAGATACTGGGATCAGGGTTGAGTGCACGCTTGCATACACGCATTTTATTCACCTACTGGGCAAATCGCTCAGTGTTTACGTGTTGTAGGTACTGAGTCCGACGCTGATGCGCGTCGTGACTGAGGCGGCTGGTGGCGGTGCTCCACGGATTTTTGAGGGCAGGGCGGTACATGGATGAAGACCTGTGGAGCAGCGTTAGGGCTTTTTGTTCTTTTGATATTTTGGGGCTTCGGCCCGTGTACAGAGATGACGATGTAGACATATTTTATATTAGTGTATATTATTTTAGGAAAAAGTTTTAATTAGACGGGCCTTCCGCGGCTTACGTTGCGGAAATCCGCCACTAATTCTAATTAGAAAAGTAGGGTCGCCACAGTTGGTATCAGAGCTTCGGTTTTAGATTCTGAAGACTGTCCATGTACTGCCGCTCAAAAGCCTGGAGAACCAGCCTGGCCTGTAAGTTTGAAGACTGACTATGTGATTACGTGTTATTTGATATATGTGCTTTCTGTGAATAATTGTAGAAATAGTTAAGAAATGCCAAGGACACGTAGAGAAGCGGGTGAAACTAGTCGTAGGGCGGGTTCCGAATCCCCACCGAATGAGGACCGCTCTACCATTCATCAGTTAACTGATCTGATTCGGCGACAGTCCGATCAGATTAATGATCTCATCCATCGTCAAAATTCCTCGGAACGTCACTCATCCCATGGCTTAGAACGTGCAGAAGCAGCCGGGGAAAGGTTCCGACGGTTAAACCCCCCTTCGTTCGAGGAGGCAGTCGATCCTACCGTTGTGGAGGATTGGCTCAGAACAATAGAAAATATGTTCCGCGTTAGCCATCTGCCTGATACTGAAAAGGTGACGTGTGCCACCTTTATGTTACGTGGGAACGCGGGCTACTGGTGGGACACCATTCAGGTGCTCGAGGATCCCACTACTATGACTTGGGAGAGATTCAAAGCACTCTTTCGGGGCAAGTACTTTACTGCACCTGATAGAGCGCAGAAGCTGAACGAATTCATCAACCTCAAACAAGGAGGAATGTCAGTGGCGGATTACATCCGCAAGTTCGAGCAGCTCTCGAGGTTTGCACCACATATAGTGGCTACAGATGGGCTGAAGATCGAGCGTTTTCTGGAAGGTCTCAAACCCGAGATCTTCCGAAGCGTAAGCATGTACGATACCGAGGGAAAGACTTACGCTCGTATCGCTGAACGAGCAATATTAGCTGAGCAAGCAGAGAGTAGAGTTACCAAGGCTCAAGATGCAAAGCGACGGGCAGAAGTGCAACAAGGAGGAGGGAATCAGAAACGCCCGTTCTTTGGCAAGAATCTGAACAATCGTGGAAATCAACCAGGCCAGCAGAACTGGAGACCGAGGCCAAACCAAGGACCAGCTAACGTTTCAAACCGACCCCTAAACACTGTACCTCAGTGTCGGCAGTGTGGGCGCTACCACTACGGAGTATGCCTTGGGCCGAGACCAAACCCAACTCCCCAGTGTTTTCGATGTGGAAAAATTGGCCACTATGCCAGGGTCTGTAACGAGAAAATACCGCAAGTTCCAAACCAACCTTTAATCCGACCTCCACCGGTACCAGCGAGAGTTTTTACTTTGACCAACGAGGAGGCCGAAGCGAATCCTTCCGTAGTCACGGGTACGTTGACTATCTATAACGTGCCCACCTCGGTGTTAATTGACTCTGGGGCCACACATTCATTTGTGTCGGCCAAATATGTGGAAAAGGTGGGAGTTTCTCCTACCTTATCTGAATGCAATTACATGGTTACCCTACCACACGGTGATCCGACGCGCACTAACCAAGTGCTGGAAGGATGCTCCGTTAACATTGAGGGTAGAGATCTGAGCGTCGACCTGATTGTGATCCCAATGAACGACTATGATGTTATTTTTTGGATGGATTGGCTTTCGAAATACGGAGCCATCATAGATTGCAACAAGAAGGTCGTAAAATTTCAACTGCCCGAAGAAGAGGTGTTCACTTTTTCAGGAAAAACTACTTCGAATCGTATTCCGCGAATCTCTGCGCTGAAGGCTCAACGACTATTGAGATCTGGTTGTGAGTCGTATCTAGTATATGCGGTGAAGGCAGAGGAGTTACCTCAGCCAGAACTGAAGGACGTACCGATAGTTAATGAGTATATTGATGTATTTCCCGATGATCTCCCGGGGTTACCCCCTGATCGAGAAATACAGTTTATGATAGATCTGATGCCGGGGTCCGCCCCAATTTCTAAAGCTCCTTATCGCCTAGCGCCGAATGAACTGAAGGAGTTGAAAGAACAGCTAGAGGACTTGTTGCAGAAAGGGTTTATTCAACCCAGTTTTTCACCATGGGGAGCGCCGGTTTTATTCGTACGGAAGAAAGATGGGTCGATGCGACTATGCATCGACTATAGGGAGCTGAATAAGATCACGATCAAGAATAAATATCCGTTGCCAAGGATCGATGATCTGTTTGACCAACTACAGGGCGCCACGGTATTCTCGAAAATTGACCTCCGTTCGGGATACCATCAGTTAAAGATCAGGGAGGTAGATGTTCCCAAAACCGCATTCAGTACAAGGTACGGCCATTACGAGTTTCTGGTCATGCCTTTTGGACTAACAAATGCTCCAGCTGCTTTTATGGACTTGATGAATCAGGTCTTTAAAGACTATCTCGATCGTTTCGTAATCGTCTTTATTGACGATATCCTGATCTATTCTAAGACAAAGGAGGAACACGAGAACCATTTACGAATCGTCTTAGGAATCCTGCGTGAGAAACAGCTTTACGCCAAATTCAAGAAATGCGAATTTTGGCTTGAGCAAGTAGCCTTCTTGGGACACGTGATTTCCGGGAGTGGAATCTCCGTGGACCCGAGTAGGATTGAGGCCGTGAACAATTGGCCACGACCAACAACTCCGACCGAGGTCCGAAGTTTTCTTGGGCTTGCGGGATATTACCGTAAGTTTATAGCTGACTTCTCTAGCATCGCCTCAACACTGACAAACTTGACCAGAAAGAACGTGCCTTTCAAGTGGTCCGAAGCTTGTGAACAAAGCTTTCAGGAATTGAAGAAGCGACTCACTTCTGCTCCCATTCTTACTATACCCTCGGGAACTGGAGGATTCTCAGTCTATAGCGACGCCTCAAAGAATGGACTGGGATGCGTATTGATGCAGAATGGTAAAGTAATCGCGTATGGCTCCAGACAACTGAAGGAGTACGAGAAGAATCATCCGACCCATGATCTAGAACTAGCAGCAGTGGTTTTTGCCTTAAAGATCTGGAGACATTACCTTTACGGAGAAAGGTGTGAGATCTTCACAGATCATAAAAGCCTGAAGTACTTCTTCACCCAGAAAGAGTTAAACATGCAACAACGACGATGGCTGGAACTCGTAAAAGATTACGACTGCGTTATTAATTATCATCCGGGCAAGGCGAACGTAGTCGCAGACGCACTTAGTCGAAAGGCAATGAGTACGGAATTGCACAGGCTTGGAGTGGAAATAGTCAATTTGGGCGAAGTCGAAACGAAACTAGCAGCGCTGACTCTTCAGCCGACGTTACTAGAACGAATTCAACGAGCACAAGAAGAGGATGAATTCTATCTAAAGGCGAAGGATACACTACCCGAAGACTCCGAAATCCGGGCAGATGGAACCTTATTATACAAGAATCGGCTATACGTGCCCAACGATGAGGAGTTACGACGAACGATAATGACAGAAGCCCACGCAACAACATACTCTGTACATCCGGGAGCTACAAAGATGTACCAAGATTTGCGGATGATATATTGGTGGCCGGGAATGAAGAAGGACATCGCCACGTTCGTAAGTAGATGTATGACGTGCCAGCTAATCAAAGCGGAACGCCAGCGACCAGCTGGAACTCTGCAGCCTTTACCGATTCCTGAATGGAAATGGGACCACATCACGATGGACTTCGTCGTTGGTTTGCCTAAAACGACGAAAGGCCACGATGCCATTTGGGTGATTGTTGATCGCTTAACCAAATCAGCCCATTTCATTCCTATCAGTTCTACTTTTTCCATGGAACGCTACGCTGAATTGTATATTCAGGAAATTGTTCGACTCCATGGGATCCCAATCTCTATCGTCTCGGATCGAGATTCGAGATTTCTATCCAATTTCTGGCAGAGCCTACAGAAAGCGATGGGTACGAAGCTCTCGTTCAGTACTGCATATCATCCCCAGACTGATGGGCAGTCTGAACGGACGATCCAAACTCTTGAGGACATGTTACGAGCGTGCGTGCTAGACTTCAAGGGAAACTGGAGTAAGTACTTACCACTGATCGAATTTTCTTACAACAATAGCTTCCACGCTACAATCGGAATGGCGCCGTACGAGGCATTATACGGGCGCAAATGCCGATCCCCAGTCCATTGGGATGAAATCGGCGAACAAGCTTTATTAGGACCCGATATGATCCGAGAAACAAACGAAGCAGTGACCAAAATCCGAGAGAGAATGCGAACGGCTCAAAGTCGACAGAAGAGTTATGCAGATCATCGACGACGACCTTTGAAGTTCGCAGGAGGTGACCAAGTATTTTTGAAGATTTCCCCGATGAAGGGAGTGAAGCGATTTGGAAAGAAGGGCAAGCTAATCCAAGATACATAGGCCCGTTCAAGATTATCAGACGAGTCGGTGAAGTTGCATACCAATTAGAATTACCGGCTTCCCTATCGCAAGTTCATGACGTATTTCACGTATCGACATTACGAAAATACGTCACGGACCCAAGTCATGTGATTCAGAACGAGCTTCTTTATCAACAGCTCAAGCCTGACTTGAGTTACGAAGAGAAGCCTGTAGAGATTTTGATGTATGAATCGAAACGACTACGGAATAAGACTATTCCGCTAGTTAAAGTTCTGTGGCGGAATCAATCAATTGAGGAAGCCACTTGGGAGCGCGAGGACAATATGAGAATTCGTTATCCCGAGTTATTCCAGTCGGCGTAATTTCGGGGACGAAATTCTTTTAAAGGGGGGAGGATGTAATACCCATAATTCCAGTACGGGATTTCCATATAAATTTATAACATAATTTGGTAATTAGGAATTTTGATAGAAAGGTTTGAGTTATGAAAATAGAATATAATTTCCATAGTATTGGGTCTAGGAGGAAGTTGTAATATTGGGCTAAAACTCAACCTTGAATTTAGACCTAAAAACCCCAAATTATAAATACATTATGGGCTATGCTTATTACATGAATTTAAGCCCAAGTAACAAGGATAAACATTGAAAGGGAAGTTGCTTAAGGTTGAGGGAAATTAACGTCATTTTAACATGTCCCATCAAGCTCTAATTTCGAAACATCAATACTTATCTAATATATATACCATATAACAAAGATCATTGGTCTTAAGAAGAGAAAACCCTCATCGAAAGCAAAAAGGAGCTGAAGGTGTGTGTAGAAAACAAGAAATTTCACAACGTAAAGGAGCTTAGCAATTTTGGAAAACCAACCTTCAAAGTGAGGTATATATTTAACCTATTACACTTAGACTTGTTTCGATAGTTACATGTTGTTAAATGAATTTAATACTAACCCTAGGAGGGGTTCGAAGGTTACTGCACATAAGAACTTAGGATTTTAGCTAGAATTCATGTCATGAAAGTTATATGCGTAGGTAATGGGGAAATGAGGTTTCGAAAGTAATGTGTAGAAAAGCCTAACAGTCCTTAAGCTTCGGATTTTATATTTCATAGGTATTTAAGTGATTACATATATGCTTTGATGAATTTTAATAGATAAAGAGGTTATGAGAATTTTGATGATTTTGTAGCGTATCATTTTCTGGAATTAGCCTAATTTTGGAAGCTGAGTTCAACGATATATGAATCTGTATTTTAGGGTTTTTGTGAAAATCGGACGATTCCAATTTATATTAGGATCGGACGAATTGAAATAGTGTTAGGTAAGTCGGGCGATTTAGTGTTATAATAGTAGTGAATGATTTAAATAGGAGAGTTATTGCTAAGACACGGAATCGGGCGACTTGTTATTTAGAGAAAACCTCGGTGAAAGTGAGCAAAGACATGTGAGACAATTGTGCGATTTGATGAATAATCAATCATTGGAATCAAGTTGCATTAAATTTTCGACCAATTAAAAGTCACATCAAATCGGGCGAAATGAGAATTGGACGATTTATTGGAGGAATTCAGTGAAATGATAATCGGGCGATTTTAGCATTAACCAATCAAATGAATAAGGTGATGAAAGAAACTCGGCGATTTATAAGTCGGGCGATTTCAATAAGTAATTAATCGGACGATTTGAGCTGTGAAGTAGAACCACTCGGCGATTTGGACATAACCAAATCGGGCGATTTGCAAGTGATTAAAACACGGCGATTTTGACATATGATGATCGGACGATTTCATGACATGAAATCGGGCGATTTGCTAGGTGGACAATTCGACGATTTTAAAATCGGGCGAAACTTAGTATTGACCATAAGTCGGACGATTTAGACATTTCAAGCTTAGAATATTTTAATAATTTCTGATAGAATTATTTTAGACTAATAGTTCAAAAGTTGGAAAAGATACTAACGATATCTATTTATTCAGAGGAACGACGTATAGGAATTCCGCCAGACTACTTAGCCGAGTGTATCGGGAGGACAGGTAGGTGGATTATCCATCTACAATACGTAAACACAATTATGTGGTTCATATGATTATGTGATTTACGTGACTTATGTGACTTATATGTTTTACGTACGCTTTATATAAATCATGTTTTATGATATTTTTATATGCATGGCACGTGCATATCACGTTAGGGCGAGAGATGGTTGTACCGTAGTGTGACAGTAATAATATAAGATATTGACGTACGGGGTAGAAAGAGATGCTTGTGATTGGTGACTCTTAGAGGAGTCGAGGTTGGGCTCACTGGGCACCTGGCGGAGACAGACGTGATCGATCTGTCTACCCGGACGTGATCGATTCGGGGTGCATACCGCCGGATGGGATTTTCTTTTTGATTGGTGCGGGAGATATACGACCTGGTAGGAGGACATTGACGTGATCGATCAGTGCACTACCGGCGTAGCTCGCCGCGAGACTTGGGGGTGGCCTCCCAGTAGTCTATTGCGCGCGGAGGTGTCGAGCCTAACCTAGGGCCCTGTGTTGTGTGAAATAGGAATGTGGGAAAAGACAGAGTGTGCATTATATCATGTTGTGAGATACTGGGATCAGGGTTGAGTGCACGCTTGCATACACGCATTTTATTCACCTACTGGGCAAATCGCTCAGTGTTTACGTGTTGTAGGTACTGAGTCCGACGCTGATGCGCGTCGTGACTGAGGCGGCTGGTGGCGGTGCTCCACGGATTTTTGAGGGCAGGGCGGTACATGGATGAAGACCTGTGGAGCGGCGTTAGGGCTTTTTGTTCTTTTGATATTTTGGGGCTTCGGCCCGTGTACAGAGATGACGATGTAGACATATTTTATATTAGTGTATATTATTTTAGGAAAAAGTTTTAATTAGACGGGCCTTCCGCGGCTTACGTTGCGGAAATCCGCCACTAATTCTAATTAGAAAAGTAGGGTCGCCACAAGTGCTTCGTCGGCAACGACCGCGAAGACAAGTCCAAGCTTGATCCAAAAGCAACTGAAGGAATCTTCGTTGGCTACTCTGCACAATCTAAGGCGTACAGGATATTTCTCAGAGACAGAAGGATGATCATTGAAAGTATAAATGTCACCTTTGATGAAGGACTCGAACTTTCTACTGGACATAGCAGTTTGGGACGAATATCTAGAACACCACACCTTATTCACTCTCATACAGAAGAAGGAGAGTGTTCGAGAGATGCCTCTGAACGGAACTCTTCAGAACAGGGTTCAGACAAAGGAAGTTTGAAGCCAGATCAACAAGCAACTGACTATTCTAGACAAAACAATCCCACATGCTTCACTCACCAAACTCAAGAGGAACTAGATCTGGATCTACTTTTTGAACATATTTATATCTCTCAAAATCAGACAAGACCATCCACCGATTCCTTTCCAAATACTGAATCAAGCCCTAGTTCGTCAACTCATGATTCAGAACCTACTCCTGACCAGACAATTCCTCCCTCAGATGCAGAAGCCTCAATCCCAACAACCTTGACAACAACGCAGACAGATGCCTCTTCTTCAACTTCACCAGGCAACACTACCGCATCTGCAATCGACTATCCACTTAGTGAGGAATCCCAAACAGACGAAACAACATTACCCCATGAAAAGAAATGGGTCCGACATCATCCTGCAGATCAAATAATAGGAGATCCCAATACAGGAGTGGTGACTAATTGTGTGTAATTTTAATTTTCCTTTAAGTGAAGATATTTCCTGAAGAAGTTTCTGCCTTTCTTCACCAAATGACTTTCTCTCGCTTTCGATAGTGGAGTGAAGATCACTGATTTTCTTTATGCAATCAGGCATATATCCTGTTGCATATGTAACTATTGGTGCCGTATTTTCCGAACCACCTGAGGTTTCTCCTTCATTTGGACGTGGGATATCTGACTCAAATTCTGTTATTGCTGGACAACTTCTTACTTTATAACTATCATTTAAAGTGTAGTTAAATGATGTTTGAGTTTTACTGTGTGTTGATGTCTCATTTTCACTGACAAAAGGCATGAGATTTGCCAGGCAACCTGTCTGCATGAATTTGAGATCATATAGATAAGGTGAACTTGATATGCCTAGCTTTAACTTACATGGGTTTTCAAAACCTAGTCCTTTGTGGGGATTATAAAAATCAACGTTAGCTGGTTTGTTTAAGAAGATGGTTTGTTCTGACTGATCTCGTCGGGTTAAAACGTCCTCCAATTTTTTTATTTTGGAGTACAGTCTTTCCCGTTCTTTACTTAGTAAGTCATATTTAATTGTAGCATCCATTGCCTGCTCTCTATGAGATTTCATTTCCTTTTCTAAATCCTTGGCTTTAGCTTCGGATTTTTGCACTAGTATTTCTAGCTTAGCAATTTTTTCATTTGCTATAATTACACGATTCTTCTCACATGCATAATCATATCTAAACTTATCTAGTACTACTAAATTCTTCTCTAAGTTAGCTTCAAGTTCTTTGATTTTCCTTTTCCCCAATTTGTTAGATTTATATAAGGATAAAAATTAGTTCTTCATCTTAAGTAAGGAATCATAATCTGCTTCACTTACCTCCACTATGTCGGAACTGTTAGAGGTTTCCCTGTCTGACTCGCTACCTTCAGCTCCAGCTCCATCTTCTCCGTCATCTAGTTTGGCCATCAGTGCCACGTTCTCATTCTCGCTTTCTGAGGTATCTTCAAGCCAATGATCCTCTTCTGCCATTAAGACCAGTCCCTTTTCTTTTTGTTCAGCTAATTGAACTTTTCGGCGATAATAGTTAACGTCCTTTTTCTTGGGCATTCTGCACTCTCTGGCAAAATGTCCATTCTTACCGCAGTTGAAGCATTTGCTGCCTTGAAGAGGAGTTTCAGAGTTGTTGTCCTCATCCTGAGTCTTTCCTTTGGAGTTGGAGGAAGTTCTTTGACGATTGGAGGAGGAACCAGTCTTCTTATAATATTTCCTCTGCACGAAATTCGAGACCAGAGCGAGTTGCTTAGCAAGATCTTTGAGAGTGATTTCCTGGTCTCCATGTTTCGTAAGATCCCTGGATTCGTCATTAGAATCAGAGTCTTCTCCCTCCTTAACTTGTGATGACTGAATAATTTCTTTGTCCTTGAATTGTTTTCTTGATGATCGTTCAGTCATAAGGGCAAGTGAGTCGCTTCCTATTGGTTTGATTTCCTCCCTTCGTTTCTCCACATGATTGGAATGTTGATTGAGGTAGTCGAATAATGTATGAATGCTAACTTTGGTTAGGTCGTTCATTTGCCTTATCATAATTGCAGTAGCCTCCCATTCTGGATGAAGTGATCCTAAGAATTTGATATTGATCTCCATTACACTTTTTATGACTCCATTCATCTTTAGTTCATTTAGAAGAACAAGAAATCGATGGAAGGTTTCTTGGAGTGTTTCCCCTTTGTTAGCATGAAAGCGGTCATAAGATATGAGTGTGTTTGCCATTCTTGCCATTGTATTGACTTCTGTCCCCTGCATCATAATTCGAAGAGCATCCCACATTTCTTTTGCGCTATCACCACATTCGAGTTGCATCAAAATGTCATTGGGAATAGCTTGCATCATGTATGATTTCGCCACTTTGTCTGCCTTTAGTCGCAGTTTTTCTTCATCACTGCATTGGTCAGTAGTTTTCAAGATCCTCTGTTCCTCTCTTGCAGGGGTGGTGTCAGTAGTGGCGGGAATTATGGTCCAATACTGTGTAGGTCCATTGTAAATAGATTCTAGTAGATTCTCAGAATTGTCCTTGCTTTCTATGAAGTTGATGAATCTTCTCTTCCAGACTGCGTACTCTCCATGTCGGATGATGGGAGGTCTAACATCATTTCCCATGCTAAAAGAGTCCATTGCTTGTGTTTTGGATATGATCGTTGACGTGTAATGTGAGGAAAGTTGGAATTGAATTGCGAATTGAAAAATTGATCTAGTTGGCGAATTGAAAAAGTGACGTGTTACTTTGCGAATAGATATGTGAGTTCGTAAAATTATTGCTTCATGGTTTTATGATAGAATTCTAAAAGTATTTTGATTCGCAAAGTGACCAAAGTTCGCAACGAGGATAAATGAGTTCGCAATTGTCCTAGATTCGCAAAGCAGTTGTGACTTCGCAAAGAGTCAAGAGGTCGCAAAGTGTCTCGAATTCGCGAAGTAAACTGGAGTTCGCAAAGTGAGCAAAGTGAGCAAAGTAGTCTGAGTTCGTGAAGTGATCTAGTTCGAATGAGTTCGCAAAGTGGTCCAAGTTCGCAATGTAGTCAAGAGTTCGCAAGTTCTGATTTTGCGAATTGATAACTGGATTCGTGAAGTGAGAAAAGAACCTGAGGCGTTGAGCTTCGAAAATCTAACGGTTCGGGAACTTAGAACCCGCAAAGTGGAACTTTGCGAAGTGTGTCGATGCGTGAACTTAGAATTGCAAAGAAGCCTTGTGAAATGACTGAGCCGCGAAACGAAAGAAATCCTTGAGTTCGCAAACCTAGTTCCAAAAATTCCGTGCGCAAGCTTAAGAACAGACTGAGGAACAGGGCTGTTCTTCAAATGTTTTAGATAGAAATCCAACAAATCTGACACAGCCTCCATGGAAACCAATTTGATAGCTCAGAACTGATAGCTACACAATCTTGCCTTAACAAAAAACAGAATATCTCCGAGAATAGTTGATATACATGAGTCTGAGCTTTGCGACAGAGGATGAACTACCACACAAGAACTCAACCTGCTAAATTCTTTAAGGTTTGAAATGAAGTTTCCTCACCTACACGCTTGCTCTGATACCACTTGTAATTCCAGATTATCCAAGAACACTTCAACAGATTAAACCTTCGTAATATGTGAATAGTGTGCTTTTTAGGTTTAGTGTTGAATACGTGAGAGTTTTGCAAATGAAAACATTTTTAATGTTTGTTAGGGTTTAAGCTTAAATACCTTGAGAGGTATTTAAGCTTATTGGGCCTCTAACAAGCCCATTACAAACACAACCCAATTACATAAAATACTACGTGGTAAATAAATTACAAGACTTAGAACAATATTTTGGACACTTCTAAAATATTCCTAACATTTGATCGCAATCAACATTTGACACTTAAACGAGCACAGAAACATCAAATTCAAGTCAATTAGGCACAGAATTATGCTATTGGATCGAAAACAGATTTTGCGCCAAACTGTTCTTCGATGAACAGTGAACAGAATTAAATTTTCGATCCAAATCTAACAATTTGTGATTCAAAACAGAACGAATCTGCTCTGATACCAATTGTTAGGTCCTATGATTAACAACTCTAAGATCCTAGGCAAGAATTCAAAGTATTCGTCGATAATGATAATCAATAAGATTCGATCGAAAAACTCATTTGAAGAACGAGAGAGAGAATTCGATTAGAGTGAGAAAGTTACTATTGTTTCTCTCTCTAGAAATTGAATTGCAAGCCTTTCGGATCGATCCTCTAATTTTCTGTATTAAGCACAATGTGTTTACAACTATTTATACCAAACAAACTTGGTATAAATATCAAACTAGTCCTAAACTACGGACATAACAAATAAAGCCTCAATTACAAGAACTAATGTAATCAAGCACAATTTAAAAACAATACTCTACATAACAACAAAAAATATTAATATTACAAAATAATAACAACAAAAAAAAATTAATAATACAAAATAATAACAACAAAAAATATTAATATTACAAAATAATAACATTTCAGAGTAATCCTTCTTCAAACGATCTCTGTAATTATATATATGTTGGATCCTTCTTCAGAGTAATCCTTCTTCAAAGCAATCCTTCTTCAGAGTAATCCTTCTTCAAAGCAATCCTTCTTCAGAGTAATCCTTCTTCAAACCTTCTTCAGAGTAATCCTTCAAAGTAATCCTTCTTCAAAATAATAACAAAAATCAATTTTTTCGTACCGCATTTCTTATGCGACGAATAATCACCTCGAAACCAAGAGCAATAGCGACGCCTTTCCCCTAGTTAATGGCTTCCACGTCGTTCGGAAATCGTCCTCCTTGGCGGAAATGCTCACTGTAATGTAACCCGTATTCGATAAAATCATCCAGGATGCGGACATCCCACTCGTCGTCTGAAAACAAAAAAAAAGTTAAGCAGCCAAACCGAAATTTCTGCCCCTTGTAGAGGCGGCCGAAGTGAGATTTCGGCCCTGCATGAGCGGGCCGAAATCAGATTTCGGCCAGTGCTGCTCCGGCCAAAACATAATTTCGGCCGGAACAGCACCGGCCGAAACATAATTTTGGCCCCCACAGGACGGGCCGAACAATAATTTCGTCCCTCCTGTGCAGGGCCGAATATTGTTTTCGGCCCCCACATGGTGCGGCCGAAATTATGTTTCGGGCGGTCCTGTGGGGGCCGAAATTATGTTTCGGCGGGGCCGAATTTTCCAAGCTAATCCGATCGATGTTCGATAACTCATCTACGTACGAACGAATTTTATGACAATTTGCTTACCAGTCGTGCCAATAGACCATTTACTTTGCCCTGTCCCTTTACCCTGTCGTCGATCCATTGCGAATTGAGTTTTTTTTTTATGTTTGAGTCTGATTTGAATGTATGATTGCGATATAGAAACTGTTGTATGGAAAAGGACTTTAAATAGAAATTTATATTCAAAAGGGCAAAATGGTTTTTTTTTTCAGCCCTTTAGGGGCGGTGACTAGGAAAAAGGGGCGGTGAATAGTAATTCAGAATATTAATGGTGATTTTTCCAACTATGGTATATAGGCAGCCAGATCTGTGTTAAATTTGCCAATATTTAATACTTCTTTTTTCTTTCTTCTACATGGTAGAATTTTTGCGCTTTTGAAAGAATTAGAATTAGATGAGCTTTTTCCTCAAGTACCGGAATCTAGACGGGACCGGGGGGAGATAGAGAATCCTAAATTACCAGATTCTATTCGACAACTTAGTGGATGGAAAATATTGAAAGTGAAAAATAAGATTTCCGATTAAACAAAATGCGAGGGCGGTTGCGAAGAAAAAGAAGGGGAGATCCACAAGCAGTTTCCTATCGAGATTTTACAAGGAGCAAGATTACAGCTTTTGACGCTCTACTAGCTTGAGCCTGAGTAGCAGTCCTTTACTCAATATCTGTCTCCCCCAGTCCTACGGCTCCTGTTAATGCCGTTTAGAAGGCAAGAATTAGAAGCATTCGGGCCTCTAAAGCAAGATGAAAGTTTCCTGCTGGATAAGAAGACCTAAAGACTAACCATGGGGCAGGGACGGAGACCAAGAACAGGAGAGCACTCGGTCTAGACCTTTCCTTGTGATCCTAGCCTACATCACCTACTCTGCCGTCTTTTGACAGTTTGACAACCGAAATGATTTCCAATCAATACCAAATTATCCAGATCGATTCTACACTTCCCGACTATCACAACGAGGGGTCTTTCGAATCATTCTGATGTCGTTTGGTATTTTTCGTAAAATCAAATCAGTAGGGTTCGAAATATACCTTCGGCGTACGTGATTACACCTCGGATGAGAGTCGCTGCGCCTCGTCTGGCTCCCGGGGCTTCCGGGCTAGATTGTCACGTCGGTATGACCTTGATCGAACCTCCGAGACTGCTCCCGATGGCTAGACGCAGTTCGGTTCGGGCGGTGGGCTTCGTCAAACGAACCCGGGGCTTGACGTGTGCTTGAGGAGTTCAAGAGTTAAGCTCACTTTTGTTCTTTGTTCTAATTCTCTATCTCATTTGTTAGGGAATATGGCAAGTTGAGAGCATAGTACAAAGTACACAATCTTAGAGCACACTCACGTTAGATCTTTTTTTTTTCATTTTTGCATGTTCCAAAATAGTTTTTGTAGTAAAGTTCCACTACAATAAGTTTATTTATTTCTCAAGACACATGTCATGCTTTCAAATAGGCCAAGAGTGTGAATCACATGCCACCTCTTCCTTATGTGGCATGCAATGGAATTGACACATGTCCAAGACCATCAAGTCAACATGCATATTTTCAAGTAATTCCATTTCGGCCCCCGAGGTTTCTAAATTCTTAATTTAGTCCCTCAATTTTTAGTAATAAAATAATTAAATCCAATCTAATTATTTTATTTACAATTGAGCCTCATTTAGTTAATTAAATTAAGCACTTAAGACAATCTCAAGTCCTAATTATTCCCGTGACCGTCACCGGAATTTAACTAAATCATCGACACCTCGTGTCAACTATGCCACTACCTCAACGAATCCATTCGTTAGGTACTAGAGAAAAGCCCGCCGTTTTCGTTCAAGTTCATTACCATTTTTAAGCGCGACTCTCTAGGTCCGTCTCAACTGGCATGGGAGGAATCCACGAGTCACGGTATTCGCCTAGCCTATCCCGCGGTACCGAACAGATCCCAGTTGGGAACGAATTTTGATCTAATCGAAATTCGGGCGAACCGACTACAGTGTATACATTTAAATACCTCTTACGCCTTTCACTTGCGTCCCGGTTAGGTGAGAGACATGTAAATGTCAAACTCACTGACCTAACTCTATGTTATAATCGAGACCCAATCGATTATTTAAACTCCGCTCCGTATCTAATACGAGCGAGCTTTCTAAGCTTCGGACGAAGGCTTTACAATCGTCGTTCTCCAATTACCTCATAGGACGTTAACCTATACGAATATAGGCAGTGAATCCCGATAGTAGTCAAAGCCCGGCAATCACCTCCGTAAAGTCAGTTGCGTTTCGTCGCTGGCCCGTGTCCCATTTCCGAACACTTGCGAACCTAGCCAACTAGCGACAAACCGAAATCGCGAAAGCAAATCCTTCAGTGACCCTATCGGTCTGAGGCTGCTATAGTCATTCGTTCAATCATTGACAACATCCTAGTCATGTGATCGAGACGAATACGAGCCGAATGTCCGAATACGCTATCTCTCCGATCACCGATATCTCCATCACGACCCACAACCTCTCAGGTAATCAGTGACACTACCGATACTACGTGGTCGTCAATGAATAAGTCATATTCGGATATCTAGTCACCCACCTATAATCCTTAGACTTATGGACTTTTTATTTAATGCTGAGATTAAGGACTGTCTGGTGTCTCCTCCCTCGTCCCCACGAGAATCAGACGTCGAACTCAAACATTCGGGTGTTATTTATTTATCGCACCGCCAGATGCCAAGCAGACTTTAAATTCGATAAATAAATAATAATGCCTTTATTGTAATGAAAATAATATTCACTACTTTATTTTAACAGCATATACAATAAAACTGTCTATCGGCCTAGACATCATTGTGCGCCCAATACTATTCATAGTCCTCGTATGGCATTCCGAGGGCACACTCCCTAACAGAATTATATGAAAATAATCGCAGGGGTCCCTTTATTTCAAGCACGGGTTCCATGCTCATGCACAGTGGACCCGGCTGATGCGCGTTGGACGCGTGGGACCTGTGCTTACGCCCTAATGTCCCTTGATTTCACGCACTGGTACCATGCTCATGTTCGGGACCCATGCATAATTGCTTGGTTCCCAGCGCATAAGTTTGGTCCCCTGCGCAACAGACCGGCCCCCAGTGCATAAGTTCCTAATTATAGTCAATTGTTGGTCTTCCTTTGCAGACAACTACTTTTGAATTATTGGTTGGTCAGTAATTTGTCTGAAACATGTCAGCTTTGATTTCGGTGTCATAATGCCTTGTCAAATCTGATGTGCTTTTTGATGTGTGGAAATGTAAGTCAAGGGTTTTAAAAAATTATTGCAGTAATTATAATACATATATAATTTTGTACATGTTAAAACTTAAAAAAAAATCACAACGAGTCGAAAAAAAATTAATCTTGACCAACTCTTAAGTCGTTAATATACGAGACTTAAGATGCATTGGCGTGGATTGCCTTTGCGGGGTTTTATCACGTGCACTGTCATGCATGATTTTTACTTACAGAGCACATCGCTCATCCCTTACGTTATGTGTTGTAGGTGCACGCGACCACGGTACGTGATCGCTTAGCGGCAACGCAATCTTTTGACGCTTCGAGCGGCTTTTGGGATGTGTGTGCATGGATGAAGACCTGTGAGGCTGGGTGCATATGATTCTTTTGTACTGCATATATACGCTTCCATGTAATTAGAATTAGGAATATTCTTTTGACATGTAAAGCAACATTCTCCATTATATAAATGGAAAAATTTCATATGCATTTCCGCACTTCTTTTAAGTTAATACATCGCTAGGCACATAGAATAACGTTAGAATAGGTAGCGATGACAGCGGGTCCTGACAGAGTGGTATCAGAGCACTACCTCTCGCAGTACGATGCTGGTTTGGGGACGAACCGGGCGGAAGCTGGTGGGCATGTGACGCCCGGGACCGATGAGGGCAAGGAGTGATGCCGGTGCCAGAGATGTGCACGGACAAGGAGCAGCTCCTGGCAGGCTTCTAGGCGAAGGGGTACATGAACGAACCGATCCGATACCCGAATGAGAGGGGATCCTGAGACTGGAAACATATCGGCGCGTCAGCCTAAGAATCGCATAAGAGAGTTGATAGTACTACTCATATCACCAAGGTCGGCCTACCTTTTTGAGAGTCCATCTATAGAAACTCCGAAGTTAAGCGTGCTTGACTTGGGGCAATCTAGACATGGGTGACCCCCTGGGAAGTTTCTCAGGGTGCGTGTGAGCGAGTGCACGAAGCTCGCTGAAAGGTTAAATGGTGGTACAATGGGGCCAGACTATCAGTCGGAGTGTAGTGGGCCCAACCCCACTGGTCCCGGTAGGGAGCTACAGTGACACCCGGTATGGGACGGGATGTTATAATGGGGTTAAGCTTTGGTTGATTAAATATTTTGGTCGTTGACGTGTTTTATAAATTCGAATGTAACCAATTTCTTTTAAAAATACTTTTTAGGGGGCGCCTAAATAGAAAAATTGCTTCCAAAATTAGCTCTAATATTCTCGACATTTTTGCTCTAAGTTTTGTAGATTTACAAAATTTGACTATGGAGCCAGATGTCACCGTTCCGAATTACAGGGAGTTAATTACATATATTGTTAAACATAGGGGGAGCAATTCTATGGTTTTTACTTGAACTTAGGGTCAATCTGAAAACATAGAAAAACTTACTATCGAAAACTTTGGGTGAAGCTTGTAGTTTTCGATCACAACTTCTTGGGCGAAAATTGATTTGGGACCAAATGGTAATTTCGCTTCCAATTGTCGAGCGAAAATTAAATATGTACCAGATGAAAATTTTCGATCATAAGTTTCTCGATCGTAAACAGTAATGGGCTTAGAAATTGCGAAGTCTCGAAAACGTCTAATCAGCCCACTTAAACAAAATTAATGCTTCCAGTCGAAAATCCCTAAATACGCGCAAAACCCTCGATCACAAAATTCAACAGTCAAAATTTTTCTCTCGCGCAAAACTAGTTTCAAAAGACGAACTTCAAAGTCTTTTAGATCTTCCATTTTCCACTGATTTCTGTCTTTATAAGGTAGGTAGAATCGACTTTCTTTAGGGAATAGCGTGTGTTTAAATTCCATTTGCATCTATATTCTGTGATCTTTCGTTCCGTGATAAATTCTCGTCTGTTCAAAATATAAAAACTTGAGTGCTATTTTGTAGTGTTTATGTCCATTTATTTTGTATAATCTGGGTTAAAGTCTGCATTTAAAATAGTTTCGGAGTTTTTAATCATTCTAGGAGTATATTTCTTCTATTATCTGCGTTCTTAAAGATCGACTGGGAGTTAGAATGAACTGAGTTTTAAATGCTTGAAGGCGTCGAAGAACTTTCTCGCTCGCAAACAATGTCAATTGAATTTCAATTTGATTGAGTTACTATTTGCATCGTAAAAGATATTCGATCGCTAAATTTTTTACTTAATCGTTAAGATAGATAACGTAGATCGAAAAATAATTACAATCGAGAAATAGAAGTTTGATTTTATGCCAGCGAAAAGATTACCGAACGGAATAGTTTAAATAGATGTCATTAATTTTTCAGCGCAAAACTTAGAATCGAAAACAGTAATTTCGATTTCAATTTTGTTCTCGGTCGAAAATTTTGCGGCGATAAAATTAATTTTTCGACGATAAAATTTCTTGATCGTAAAAATACGCAGCGATAATTTTGATCGATGGAAAATTTTCTCGATGATTAACCTAGTTTATCGTTGTCAATTTTCTCGATCATAAAATGTTGCAGCGAAAAACCATTTTAAATCAAAATACTTTCTCGCTCGATAACATTCACAGCGAAAAATTTTATTCACGCGCGAAAAATTTCTCGATCGTAAATTTACGCAAAAAATTTCTCGATCGTAAATTTACACGAAATTTTTCTCGTTCGTAAAATTTCTCGGCTACAGTACCACGCATATAACGTTCAATACTTAGTAAAATCTTTAAGTCTTTTTCAATGTAGCAGACCTTAGCGAATAAATTTTTTTCGATCGCAAATCAAAACAGAGAATTGCAATCAAATTTCGCACTTCGGACATTTAATAGAGGATTTCAATTCTCGAGCAATAAAAGCAACGGAGTGAACAGTGCTAAACACTTCAACACTTAGAATAAATTTCGAACGAAACTTTATATGCTTTATCTTCAAATTTCGAAAATTTCATACATAAATATCAATTAAAATTAGTTCCCTCTCGTATACCTATGTGCCGAATTATACATTCATCATGCATGCCTTGACATGATAAATTCTTATAGTTTGATGAAATTAAATTTCGACTCAATTTAAAATTCTTGAACTAATGATTTGTTTGTCTAATTGATATTCAGATGGACCACTATCCTGCGTAAAACCACATTTACGATAAGAACTTATATCTCAAGGTTCAGGACACCAACTTTCAGCTTGACCTGACTATCTTTAGGTGTCCGAACGAGATTATTGTATCCATATTACAAGGTCGTCCCCTGTGGCATGCACTAACGGTGACAGCCTCGATGCCAATGGTCTATCTCCGGCAGTTTTGGGGGATGATCAAGAGTCATATTGTTGAAGGCGCATACAGCTTTACTTCCATGATCGGGACGAGACACATTAATATGAACAAGAATGACTTTGGGCTCGTCCTCGACCTTCCCTTCAGCAACAACTATGACCCCTTGCCAACAGATGCTGAGTTGGTTCAAGATTTCCTCCAAATGGGATACCGTCCGCCTCTCATCAAAACTCGCGCAAATGCTGAGCAACGGGATTCCTCATCCATGGAAGACACTCTTTGGAATTATTAACAAGTGTCTATCCCCGAGCACGCGGGCGTCGACAAAGGCAATGGCATCATTCTCCGGATATTTCATGGAATCATATTCTCACGGAATTTCGATTTCACCCAACTGATCTGGAACGATCTAGCAGAGCAGATCAGATACAAAGAGAACAATAGGTCGAAGAACGTGCCGTATGCGAGGTGGTTCTCTATTATCATCCGACAACACATGGAGATACACGAGAACATTCCTCGCTTGCCTCCTGTAAGAAACTACCAATCGCCACGCCTAAATTTTTCCACCACACAAAGCTCACGGACTTAGATCAGACATCGATGCCGATTTCGTTCGAGCTTCTTAGACTTGTCGACCCCTCGCGAAATAAATATCAACGATACTGTTGGGAACATCATTTAATAACAGATGATTCAAGGGCCCCCGACAGATTTCCATGTGAGCCCTCCCCAACAACAGCACCTACCTAGCCGTGAGGCCGAGATGATAGACCAGGTGGCCCAAGAACTAGAACAGGAGCCTCCAACTCGGGAAATACAACTACCTGACGAAGATGCCACTTTGATTGACGTTGTGGCGCAAGAGTTGGAACAAGAGGCTCCACCAAAATCACTCGGTGCTGAAGTGCCCATTGCTATTGGCGTGTTCCAAGGATCTATTGAGGAGATCCTGCAACAGGAAACACTGCCCAAAGCAGAAACATGGCACAACTCACATCAACTTGCTACAATGCCAGAAACAGAGGCCTTGATCTCCACACAATCACACCTCAAGAGCCTCTGGTGACAGAAGAAGCACGTGAGGATGACGCACACAGACTTTCCCCTCACACGCTACCCCATCAGACACCGAGTCAGTTGAGGAGATCCGACGGATAAGAAGGACTCCACGGCGACTGAGCTTCCCGTTCAAGTCTCGCTTTGTACTTGTCACCACCACATCAGACACGACGCTAGTTCTCACTCCACGGGCTGCGGACCTTACATCGCTCAATCTTGAGCCGCAGCACGACCTTCCGGTGTTTGGATCGCAGGTTCAATCAGAGCCTGTCCCAACACCCATAGAGGAGAATCTCCATGATTCTGCTCATGGATTGGATGGAACTCTCGAACAGTCACAACCTCAAGTGACTATGAGCCAACCTGAGGAGTCGGTGTTAGCTCAAGGGTTGTCAACAGGCGACATCTGTCGACCTGGTCCTTCAACGACGGAGGCGGTAGTCCAATTCGTGAATGAAGACCGACTTCAAGCCGCTCTCTTCGAGTCATTAAGATCCTTTAAAATTATGGAGAACGCGTACAGCATTCGAGACGTCCCACCAACATCGTGGGAAAGCACCCGCCTCGAAGCCGTCTTCCTCACAACATATCCTCACACCCTCTCAACCGACACAACCCTTCCCAATCGCCACACCCATCCTCACACACAACCTAATCAACCCCGCAACAGTACCTATCAGCAACCTCCACTCAATCTTAGTCGCCCTCCTACTAGAGCTGACCACTAGAACACCGGAAGAAGCTCTTTCGCCGTCTCGTCGATCGTCCTAACCCGATCGAATCTTGTCGAGGCCAAGGCTCTCGCTCCAAATGCCGAATTGACGACCCAGATGATCAGGGACGTCATGAGGGGGAGAAGAGGACTCATAGAGCGAAGCTCGGGCACGACGCAGACAAGTGCCGGAGCCGCTGAAACCTCACAACCCACTACCCAAACAACCATCACCACGCACCGCACCACTCATACAACCCAAATCGACCTCGACCCACCAACCTTTCACCTAAGGATGCCTCCACCCACACCAACGACCTTTACAAGCCCCTTGCTTCCGAAAGAAGAAGCAAGTGCCGCTATGCTCCTAGCCTGGCGCAGACTCAAGCAACTCCAAGCTCAGGTCGTACTATGCCCGATGAGGACAGACAGCGCAGCAGAGAAATCAAGCACAAAAGGGGAGAATGTAGAATATCATTTTAAGTTGTGCTTTGATTTATTAGTTGTCCTTGTAATTAGGGGCTTTTATTGTATTTGCCTTAGTTTAGGACTTTACTTGTTATTTATACCAAGTATGTTTGGTATAAATACTTGTACAAACATTGAGCTTAATAGAAGATTTTAGAAATTTGATCCAAAGGGCTGCCAATCTAATTTCTAGAGAGAAAGTAAGAAAACATCAACTCACTACAAGGTTTCTCTCTCGTCGTTCTTCAAAGAAGGTTTTCGATCGAAATTCAATTCTCAATAAAATAGGACCTTACAGACACCTTACTCCCACTGGCCTTTCTGTAAACACAGGGCTCATCTTAATTCTTTATGAATCCGTAGGCGTTAACTACTTCAACGAACCGAAGATTCCAACTCCTTGAAGCCTGTTTCAGTCCATAAATGGACTGATTCAGTTTCACACTTTTCGGACATCTGCTTCAGACGTAAAACTTTGGGCTGCTCCATATAGATTTTCTCCTGGAGGAACCCATTCAGGTAAGCGGTCTTTGTGTCTATCTGCTAGATCATAGTCATAGTGTGCTGCTATCGCAAGCATGATTCGAATGGACTTTATTATTGCGACAGGTGAGAAGGTTTCCTCATAGTCAATTCCCTCTTTCTGACTATACACTTTCGCTACAATCCTAGCTTTGTACGTCTCCACCTGCCCATCAGATCAAATCTTTTTCTTGTAGATCCATTGCCAAGGCCACAACCCTCGCAACTTACTCCAAAGTTATCATATGTGCCTAATGATTTATTAACTTAAGAAGTGCGGAAATGCGTACAAACATTTTTCCATTTATGCGGCACCCCTGACTTCTACCGCCCATTCTTACTACTCATCTATGTGACTGCTTGTGATATAAACGAAATCTATATACGAAAATGCGTACAAAATTTTTCCTTTTATATAAGGAAACTCTTCTGTACGATACAAAATATTCCTAGGACATAAATACTAGGAGAGTGCGCATGCGTGTTCAAAATAATCTATCGGCCCGCCACTCAGGTCGCATCCATGTACACACTGCCACCTCAAAAGTCCTCCGGCAGCTTCAAAATGTGGCCTCGCAATCGTAAAGATCACGGTGATCCCGTGAACCTACAACACATAAATACGTGGAATGAGCTTATAAAGCTCAGTAAGTGAAAGCCATGCATGCTATGCACGTGTCCTAATTTGCAAAGGCATCCACGCCAAACCTATGTGGCAATACCCACTCATGAGAGGCTAACCCTAGGGCGCCTCTGTTCATATGCCACACGGGCGCTTCACACTGGTAGCCTATTCTGAGGTAGTCAACACCAGAGGTACCCTCGGTGTCGCTTACACCTCGGCTCGCATCCTCCAGGTTTCACGATCCGCCATGAGGGCATTAGCCCTAAAATCATGTCTTGCCTTGTACATGTCATGTCTTGAAGGTAACGACATACGACATCACCATGGTAGCATAGAAGAGTCGTGACTCAACTGTGAGTCGACATCAAACGCCCATATCGGCGAATCTTTATCGCTCTCAGGCGATCGTGTATTATGCACGCTACAGCATCCTGTCTTTCATTCTAATCGTGCATGCATATGCTCATGCCATGAATATTCGTGTCATGCCATCATATCATGCAATTAATTCATGCGTGTCATGTAACGCAAATAGTTCACATAGGAACTCACATAAATTCACATAAACACATAACACATAATTTCATGCACATATAATTATGTGTTGTAGTTGGGACTTCCACTTACCTGGTATCCTTAGCTATTAGCTTATCGTACGGTAAACCGTTAACTTTCAAACCCTAAGTATAGAAACATATAAAATTAGGGTTGTTAGTCTAATTATAGTTTTATGAAAGTGGCTTATTTTAGAAACCCTGATTTCGATTTTATGAGTTTCGAAACTTATTTTCCATCTACCTCGAAATCTTATTAGACATGGTTCTCGAGCTATGTTTTAGAAATTATAACAAAAATTTCGAGATATGTCTTTAGTTATAAGATGTCGAGATGTATGAAATTATAGACAAGATTTCGAGATTTGTTTCGATGCTTTAACAAAATTTCGAGATATGTATATCGAGATTCATAACAAAGATCTCGACTTGGATCTTAAACTTGATTTTGGGATTTCTACGTGGATGTCGAACATCATACAAGGCTTCGAGATTTAATGCAAAATCTCGAAGCAAATGTCGACGTGAATTACAAAATAAATCTCGAGCCGCATGGTACTAGATCTGGACATTGACATGGATTTCTACATTTCGACATGGATCCGGATGTGTGTCTTTGATATTATACATAAAGACTTCGATATCAATATTTGAAGATAGATCGACATTTGATTGCTCGACATTTTACTTATTTCGAGATTCTTCAACTCGACACTCTTTCACATTCTTTGAAAATGAAACTTAAAGATGCAGGGCTTCAAAGATTTTGAGACTCAAAGATCTCGAGTTTCCAATATTTCGAGATCCAGTGATCTCGACATTCCAAGGTTTCGTGAACCTATCAATTGCTCAGAAATTCACACGGTACTTCATTCGACCGAAAGCTTCAGTTCTTCAAATGTTCGTACTTAACTCCTATAAATATTTTTCCTAGAACCAAGAAATTCTAGGGTTTCCTTCTATCCGAGATTGCTAGTTCTTGTCAAGGGATTTAGATTATAAGCCCTAGAGCGTGCCATGCTACCCAAAACAATTTCTTTCTTATGAGGTTCTCTCCTACGTAGGCCTTAATTTACATAAAACAGAAACCTACTCTTCAAGCTAAGCTTTTGCTGTCTGTGTTACATGGAGCTTCTATGAATTTCATTAAGTAGCATAATAATTAAATAACCTACGTTATTGAAATCACCAAGGTTATAAGTGCTAATTTTCCTTACCAAGGATCCGTAAGTTGAACTGTTTGTGAATTCCTTGATTGACACCTCTCTCGACTTTTCTACTCTTCGTAGTTGTACTTTTGGTTTATGAGGGTTTTCCTTATCATCTTAGTTTCTTACTTGAACTCTTCTTCAATCGTTACTTTCGTTCATTTGATAAGTATTATGCTAAGATAATTGTGCTTGAGTTGACTACTAAGTGACTAAGCAACTTATCTTTACCTCACATGTTAAGGAACCTTTCGTGGCTTTTATTTATTCAACTATATCTAGATTATTATTGGTCAAAATTCTCTATACTATGCTCATAAATTGATTGATTCTATTTAGAACACGCTCGATTCAATGTTTTAATTTCTGTCCCTCTATGCTAAGTAATCGATTTTTATTATTTCTATAATTATTTCGACATTCCTGTTACTTTAATTTAAAAATCGACCTCCTCTTGAAACTTTTAAATCTCGAGGTTTCAAGATCTCGATATCTATTTGTTGCCAAATTGCTCTCTTTATCTCATATGAAACCCTAATGTTTCCCAAACTCCTATTGTCTAGTTATTTGTTAAATTATAACATAAGCAAATAATCACAGAATTCATATAATATGCATTCATAAAATCACATAATATGTATGCAAATTTATTGGCCGCTTACCTACGGGACTCGGGTATTACATCCCCCCTCCCCCCCCTAAAAATATTTCGCCCCCGAAATCAGGTAGGGAGAAATAACTCAAGGTAGCGGTTTCCCATGTCATCTTCCCGTTCCCACATGGCTTCTTCTGTGGACTGATTATGCCATAATATTTTTACTAACGGAATCTCTTTATTCCGTAATCGTTTCACGTCAGACATTAGGATCTCCACTGGCTTGGGTCTGCGACGTATTTTCCGTCTTCAACACATGGCTTGAATTGTTGATTAAAATTTTCCGTGTTCAACACATGGCTTGGGTCTGCGACGTATTTTTGCAGCGTCGACACGTGAAAGACATCATGTACTTGGCTAATGAATTTGGTAAATTCCAACTGGTATGCGACTTCGCCGATTTTTCTAAGGATTCGGAACGGTCCTATATACTCGGGCTTAACTTGCCCTTTTTCCCAAACCGTTTCACGCCTTTCGTTGGGGACACCTTCAAAAATACGAAGTCATCTACTTGGAACTCCAATTGTCTACGCTTTTGGTCTGCATAGCTTTTCTATCTACTTTGGGCCGTTTTCATCCGTTCTCGTATTTGAGCAATGGCTTCTGTCATTTCTTGTACCGAATCAGGGCCTAATATTGCTCGTTCTCCGACTTAACTCCTATAAATATTTTTCCTAGAACCAAGAAATTCTAGGGTTTCCTTCTATCCGAGATTGCTAGTTCTTGTCAAGGGATTTAGATTATAAGCCCTAGAGCGTGCCATGCTACCCAAAACAATTTCTTTCTTATGAGGTTCTCTCCTACGTAGGCCTTAATTTACATAAAACAGAAACCTACTCTTCAAGCTAAGCTTTTGCTGTCTGTGTTACATGGAGCTTCTATGAATTTCATTAAGTAGCATAATAATTAAATAACCTACGTTATTGAAATCACCAAGGTTATAAGTGCTAATTTTCCTTACCAAGGATCCGTAAGTTGAACTGTTTGTGAATTCCTTGATTGACACCTCTCTCGACTTTTCTACTCTTCGTAGTTGTACTTTTGGTTTATGAGGGTTTTCCTTATCATCTTAGTTTCTTACTTGAACTCTTCTTCAATCGTTACTTTCGTTCATTTGATAAGTATTATGCTAAGATAATTGTGCTTGAGTTGACTACTAAGTGACTAAGCAACTTATCTTTACCTCACATGTTAAGGAACCTTTCGTGGCTTTTATTTATTCAACTATATCTAGATTATTATTGGTCAAAATTCTCTATACTATGCTCATAAATTGATTGATTCTATTTAGAACACGCTCGATTCAATGTTTTAATTTCTGTCCCTCTATGCTAAGTAATCGATTTTTATTATTTCTATAATTATTTCGACATTCCTGTTACTTTAATTTAAAAATCGACCTCCTCTTGAAACTTTTAAATCTCGAGGTTTCAAGATCTCGATATCTATTTGTTGCCAAATTGCTCTCTTTATCTCATATGAAACCCTAATGTTTCCCAAACTCCTATTGTCTAGTTATTTGTTAAATTATAACATAAGCAAATAATCACAGAATTCATATAATATGCATTCATAAAATCACATAATATGTATGCAAATTTATTGGCCGCTTACCTACGGGACTCGGGTATTACATCCCCCCCCCCCCCCCCCCCCCCTCTAAAAATATTTCGCCCCCGAAATCAGGTAGGGAGAAATAACTCAAGGTAGCGGTTTCTCATGTCATCTTCCCGTTCCCACATGGCTTCTTCTGTGGACTGATTATGCCATAATATTTTTACTAACGGAATCTCTTTATTCCGTAATCGTTTCACGTCAGACATTAGGATCTCCACTGGCTTGGGTCTGCGACGTATTTTCCGTCTTCAACACATGGCTTGAATTGTTGATTAAAATTTTCCGTGTTCAACACATGGCTTGGGTCTGCGACGTATTTTTGCAGCGTCGACACGTGAAAGACATCATGTACTTGGCTAATGAATTTGGTAAATTCCAACTGGTATGCGACTTCGCCGATTTTTCTAAGGATTCGGAACGGTCCTATATACTCGGGCTTAACTTGCCCTTTTTCCCAAACCGTTTCACGCCTTTCGTTGGGGACACCTTCAAAAATACGAAGTCATCTACTTGGAACTCCAATTGTCTACGCTTTTGGTCTGCATAGCTTTTCTATCTACTTTGGGCCGTTTTCATCCGTTCTCGTATTTGAGCAATGGCTTCTGTCATTTCTTGTACCGAATCAGGGCCTAATATTGCTCGTTCTCCGACTTCATCCCAGTGAATGGGAGATTTGCACTTGCGTCCATGTAGAGTTTCATATGGAGCCATCCCGATCGTTGCACGGAAACTGTTGTTATATGAGAACTCAATTAATGGAAGGTATCGGCTCCAATTTACTTTAAAGTCGAGCACGCAGGCTCTTAGCATATCTTCCAACGTCTGGATAGTATTTTCAGACTGCCCGTCTATCTGAGGATGGTAGGCAGTACTGAAAGATAATTTGGTTCCCATGGCTTTCCGGAAACTCGCCCAGAACTTGGATAGAAACCTTGAATCACGATCGGAAATAATTAACATCGGCACTTCATGGAGTCGTACTATCTCCTGAATATATAGTTCTGCGTATCGTTTCATTGAAAATGTTGAGCTGATAGGCATGAAGTGAGCGGACTTGGTCAATCGATCAACGATGACCCATATAGCGTCATGGCCTTTCACAGTTTTAGGCAAGCCAACGACGAAGTCCATCGTAATATGATCCCACTTCCATTCAGGTACTGGCAGGGATTACAAGGTCCCTGCCAGTCTTTGTTGTTCTGCCTTAATTTGCTGAAATCTTGGGAATCTTATTACTCTTGCTAGTTCCCATGAATGTGAACGGTTCGGTGTCTTCTAGGTTAAAGGTCACTTGCTTACGGTTACAGTCAATAACTGCTCCGTACTTCGATAGCCAGTCCATTCCTAGGATTACTTCATAATCGTTCATTGGAATGACTATCAGGTCAACGGGTAAGGTACTATCGTTCACTATTACGGGGCTATCTCGTAAGATTTAATTGGTTCTCGTAGAGGTTCCATGGGGTATGGTAACATTGTATTCGTAGCTATCTAGGTTAGGCGTAACCCCGAGTCTCGCCACGTAGTTAGTATATTCAAATGAATGCGTGGCTCCTGAATCAACTAATATCATGTCGGGGTTGAATGGATAAGGAGAGTACCTGCCACCACAGACGGGTTGTTCTCCGCTTCTTCGGAAGTCAACGTATAAACTCTAGTAGGTACCGTAGCTGGCCTAGTTTGAATAGGTGCTTGAATTCGAGACGTAGTCTCCGTGCATGCCTTGGAAAAGTGGCCTATCTTCTGCATTATGAGAATAGCACACGCCCAGTTGTCGTCGCGTGCACCTAGGACACGGGGGTATAGTCATTGGAAGTCTTCCCTGATTAGGACTAAATTGCTGTGGAGGTTCAGGTCGGTTCTGGAAATTAGGTCGGGCATTCTTGGGGTTAAAGGGCTTCTTCGAGTTACTTCAACTCCATTTCGGCCCTTGAACAAACTTCCTCTTCGCTTCATGGGCTCGCATGATCGGAGTTCGGCTTGTTCCGCCATTAAAGCGCGTTCAGCCACTTGAGCATAAGTAGCTCCTTGAGATCCAACCATGTGCACATCTCTATATAATTCGGGCTTCAAGCCCTCCAGAAAACGTTCCACCTTCAACGTATATGTGCTCACCATGTGAGTGGCAAATCGTGACTACTGTTCGAATTTTTTGATAACTCTGCCACTGTCATCGGGCCCTGTCATAGGTTGATGAATTCTTTCATTCGTTGGGCTCGCACAGGGGTAGTGAAATATTTACTTCTGAAAAGCTCCTCAAACCATTCCCATGCCATTGTCATCGGATCTTCAAAGGCGAGAATGGTATCCCATCAATGACATGCACTTCCCCTCAGTAGGAATGCAGCACACAACACCTTTTCTTCCTCGGGAATGCGGCTGTACTGGAACATACTTTCCAGAGTTCGAAGCCAATCTTCAGCCGCCGTAGAATCGATGGCATCTTCAAATGTCGGGGGATTGAGTTTACGAAATCGCTTTCCAACAATCTCGACCCTATCTGCTTGAGAGAGCCCACAATTAGATGGTCCACTCGCATTTCGTTGTTGCATCATTTCCTGTATCTGGGTCGATTGCTGGTGAACAAATTTTGTAAGCTGAAGGATCGCCGTATCTCGATTATCGACAGGAGTTGTGGGTTGCTTGTCTTTGTCCGCACTCCCACTACCGTCACCCCATGTTCTACCCATTCTTTCCTATACCCCAATAGTCGCTAAGGCCAATAAATCATGCACATACAACATTCATAGAAACATAAAACTTACAAGCAAGGCCGCTTCCGTTCTTTTGAGTGTGTGTACATGGACAGTCTACAGAATTTGTAACCGAAAGCTCTGATACCACCTGCGGTGCCCCTGACTTCTACCGCCCATTCTCACTACTATTCTATGTGACTGCATGTGATATAAACGAAATCTATATACGAAAATGCGTACAAAATTTTTCTTTTTATATAAAGAAAACTCTTCTGTACGATACAAAATTTTCCTAGGACATAAATACAAGGTGAGTGCGCATGCGTGTTCAAAATAATCTATCGGCCCGCCACTCAGGTCGCATCCATGTACACACTGCCACCTCAAGAGTCCTCCGGAAGCTTCAAAATTTGGCCTCGCAATTGTAAAGATCACATACCATGATCCCGTGAACCTACAACACATAAATACGTGGAAGGAGCTTATAAAGCTCAGTAAGTGAAAGCCATGCATGCTGTGCACGTGTCCTAATTCGCAAAGGCATCCATGCCAATGCTCCCTAGATCTCATATTTTTCCTTGTCTTGTCTTGTCATGTAGGACCCTCGGCTATCTTGCTATGCACCATCATGGAGCTCGAATCCACTTGGGATAAACAAATACATATGTGGCAATACCCACTCATGGGAGGCTAACCCGAGGGCACCTTTTCTGTCCTAAGGTGGTTTCATATGCCACGCGGGCGCTTCACACTGGTAGCCTATTCTGAGGTAGTCAACACTAGAGGTACCCTCGGTGTCGCTTACACCCTCAGCTCGCATCCTCCAGGTTTCACGATCCGCCATGAGGGCATTAGCCTTAAAATCATGTCTTGCCTTGTACATGTCATGTCTTGAAGGTAATGCCATACAACATCACCATGGTAGCATAGAAGAGTCGTGACTCAACTGTGAGTCGACATCAGACGCCCATATCGGCGAATCTTTATCGCTCTCAGGCGATCGTGTATTATGCACGCTATCGTATCCTGTCTTTCATTCTAATCACGTGTGCATATGCTCATGTCATGAATATGCATGTCATGCCATCATATCATGCAATTAATTCATGCGTGTCATGTGACGCAAATAGTTCACATAGGAAGTCACATAAATTCACATAAACACATAACACATAATTTCATGCACATATAATTATGTGTTGTAGTTGGGACTTCCACTTACCTGATATCCTTAGCTATTAGCTTATCGTACGGTAAACCGTTAACCTTCAAACCCTAAGTATAGAAACATATAAAATTAGGGTTTGTTAGTCTAATTATAGTTTTTTGAAAGAGGCTTATTTTAGAAATCCTAATTTCGATTTTATGAGTTTCGAAACTTATTTTCCATCTACCTCGAAATCTTATTAGACATGGTTCTCGAGCTATGTTTTAGAAATTATAATGAAGATTTCGAGATATGTCTTTATTTAGAAGATGTCGAGATGTATGAAATTATAAACAAGATTCGAGATTTGTTTCGATACTTTAACAAAATTGCGAGATACGTATATCGAGATTCATAACAAAGATCTCGACATGGATCTTAAACTTGATTTTGGGATTTCGACATGGATGTCGAACAGCATACAAGGTTTCGAGATTTAATACAAAATCTCAAAGCAAATGTCGACATGAATTACAAAATAAATCTCGAGCCGCATGGTACATTAGATCTCGACATTGACATGGATTTCGACATTTCAACATGGATCTCGATGTGTGTCTTTGATATTATATATAATACCCGGGTCCCGCAAGTAAGTCGGCCAATAAACTTGCATGCATATTATGTGCTTATATGATTGCACATTTGATATCTATTTAATTATGTGCATATGTGATATTTAACATTATGTGTAAGTTAGATATGGAAGTAGAGGAAATTCGAGATTGAGTATGAGAGGGTGAATGTAAGACCCGTAAAATTAATTACGGGGTTTACGGCATAATTAAGAGCAGAGAAAATTAATTAGAGACATAGTTGAGTAATTACGTTAGGGAGAATAGGATTTTGGGTAAAATATTTTACTTAGGACACGTAATTAATCCATGCCCAATGTGCGATATATGATTACATGCTCTTACATGACATATGTGTCTACATGACTTCATGTGATGTGATTTATAATCCCTATATGTGTTACGAATTATGATTATGTGATCTATGTGAATTCATGAAGTATGTGTATATGAGTTATGAGGACTTAAGGAATTTTAAGCCACTAGTACACGTGGCATGCACGTAAGAAATCGCCGAGCTCAAATTGAGCAAGTTAGAATCGGCCGATTCCCATACACGTGAAATTAGAATTATGGGGTAAATCGACTAGGAATCGGGCGATTTAACGAAACCACATTTCGGGCGACTTGTTACATAGGAGACGTTGATCGAAAATGAATTAGGACATTTAATCGGGCAGCACTTGAATAGTATAAGTTTCGATCAAGTTAGAAATCGGGCGTTTTCGCTAAGCTCCACTAAGCCTCATTTCGGGCGATTAAAATAGAAACCACACGTGGCATAAGGAGAAGAAATCGCCGAGCTTAACTGGGACAACGTGAAATCGGGCGATTTCTTAACCCAATCCTAGAGATCGGACGATTTATGCCTAGGATGAAGTATAATCGACCAATTTGAAAATAAAATAGAAGGAATAAGGGAATGAAGAAAATGACAATAGTTATGTGGGAATTGGGCCATGCAATGTTGGGCTAGAAATTTCATAGTTGGTCCAATCCATAAGAAAAACAAATAGGAGACAACTCTCCCTAAAATAAGGAAAAACCCACGTCCCACACCATACCTTCTTGCAAAAATATCTACCTAGCACACTTTAATCTCTCAACCTCACTCAAGAACCCAGCAAAAATCAAGTGAAAGGAGAGGAGAAGGGGCCGAAAGAAATCAATCCAGAGGACACCCCAAATAGCTTGGAAATTCAAAGAAGTAAGTGAAAAACATTTCCCTAAACCTTGCTATTCCGTAAATTAAGATTTCTAGGTGTATTCTTCACCTACATCACATAAATAAGTTCAAATTCTCAAACTTGGGTGTTTCGACCATTAAGTTCGAATTTATGAACTTTGGAATATATGATTACGCTGCTTATTAATTTCTATGTGTTAGCCGTAAGCTTTGAACCCAATATGTGTGTTTTTGAATGAATATACACGTTTATATGCTTAGCAAATAATTTTGGGTGCTTGAGCTGTTTCGGGTAGATGAATTTCGAATCGAGTGATTGTTTAACAGTTTTTAGATTGAGGGTAGGATGTGGTGAAATCGGGCAAATTCAACAACACTTGAAATCGGGCCATTAGGACATAGTAGATAAATTACTTAACCAGTTACTTTCGGGCAGTTTTAATAATCGGGCAGAATTGAAATAGAACTGCTACTTTATACAGCCCCAGAATCGGGCGTTTTCAGCAAATAAACTTTCACAAAAATCGGGCGATTTACACTAAACCAAAATCGGGCGATTTTCTCTACAACACGTGTCGAATGGCCATGAAATCGCCGAGTTCTGATCAAAATCGGGCAGAACCAAATCCCGTGAGGAAATCGGGCGAAAATCGTCAGCGCGGGCTGCTTTCAAATCGCCGAACGACCGTTTAAAAGAAATCGGGCGATTTCTCGCTGCAACACGCGTCAAGCAACCATGAAATCGCCGAATTTGCATTCTAATCGAGCGAAACCTTGCATTTTGAGAAATCGGGCATTTCAACAGCTCGAAGTCGAAATCGACGAAGAAATCGCCGAGAGTTCGTCAAATCGGGCGATGCTAGTGAGCACTCAAATCGCGCGATCCCAAGCCGACTTCAAGTCGTGCGACTCCAGTGCCTCGACAAATCGGGCGATTTCCGTCAGTGGCTCCTCAAATCGGGCAAATCAAATTAAATCTAGTTTCGGGCGGAAACACCTTGAAACGACAATAATCGGGCGATTCGTCGAGCTTTATATACATAGGGCGCGATAAAATACTAACATAGCAGAGAGTAAAACAGACTGACTTAGAAAAATTAGCAAGATAGTACGATTGCGTAACAATTTCAATATGGTTAGCTAAGCTAGATAATGTACTGATACGACAATATTTTTATGATTTAAAAGGTCGAACAGTAGGAAATTCCCGAGGAGCTAAGTACGCGTAGCTTGGACGACAGGTAAGTGGAAATCAACTACGACACGTAACTTATGTGTGCATGATTAATGTGATTCCGCGCTTATGTGATTACGTGACCTTATGTGGAATTTACATGAAGTGATTTATTATTACGCATGAAGACATGAAATGCATATACGTATGAACACGACATGAGCATTTGCACGCATAATTAGTACGAAAAAGCATGAGGTACTAGTGTGCCTAAGATCGTCTGTGAGCGATAGATATACGCCGATATTGGGTTTGTGTCGACTCAACGAAGAGTCACGGCTCTTCTATGCGACCATGGCGATACGATGCCGAATTACCTGTTATGATAGGTAAGGGTATACACCGTGGCGATCATGATGCCGAATATGCCTGAATCACGATAGGCAGGTGGAACCCCATAGCGGAAGATGCAACCTGGAGGATGCGACACGAGAGAATCGCGACACAGAGGGAACCTCTGGTGTTGGCGACCTCGGGGTTGGCTACCAGTGAGAAGCGTCCGCGTGACAGGCCTCACTGGGATTGAAAGGTGCCCTCGGGTAACCTCCCAGTGCGCGAGCCATCACATATGTATGAATCCCTTGTGGATTAAGAGCTCTATGAAATGGCGCATAGTAAGATTGAAAGCCGAGGGCCCATATGAAGTACGAGTCCAAAAGAGTATGAACGTCAGAAAGCAACGGCGTGGATTGTCGTTGCAAGTTAGGACATGTGTGAGAATTAAAAAGCATAGACGCGGATTGTCTTCGCGAATTAGGGCACGTGCATTCATGCATATTTTCACTTACTGAGCCACGGCGGCTCACCCTTACGTTATGTGTTGTAGGTACGAGCGAACATGATATGTTATCGCCTAGCCGGCAAGGCATGCTTTTGAAGCTTCCGAGCGTCTTTTGGGGGTGGTGTGTACGTGGACGACGACCTGTGAGGCCGGGCGCATAGGAGATTCTTTTGCTGCAAATATATATACATCCCATGTATTTAGGACTTGAATGTAGTTAGGAATACGGAAGCACCCTTTTGACATGTAAAGAAACAATGTTCCTTTACGAATAGGAAAACTTTCTACCGTATTTTCGTATCTTCTAAGTTATCGTATCATTAGACACTTAGAATTACGTTAGAAATGGTAGCGATGGCTAGGGTCGCTACAGTGAATTTGCGAGTTAGGAAAGTTTGGTTATCATGAGTTCGTGGAATAGGTTCGCGAATTGAAAGGAATTAGAACCTTGCATGGTTTGAAATTCGCGAACTAGGGGGGATTTAGTTTCACGAATTGCGAAAATTATGAGCATGTGAAGTATACTTCGCGAATTATAAGGATTCGTGAATTGTGGAAGTGCAAAGTGTTTTTACGAATTGAACTTTGAACCTTTGAGGTTAGGAAATATTATAATATAATAAACTAATTATAATTAAGTAGGAAAGACAAGTGGGAGACAATGCTTTTCGGATTAGGTAAATATCAACTTTGGGTGTTGTCCTTTGTTGTCTAAAGCACTAATGGAGAAGTAAGATTAATCATTTATTCAATCATAAGAAAAATAAATATAGAGAGAAGACGAAGAACTCAAACTGTCGAGGTTGAATTTAAGCTTGGAGAGGGTATATCTTTCTTACTTTCATCTTTACGTTTCTATTTTGATTTAGTATGTTTTAAGTGTGTTAGATACGAGAGGCTAGATTTGTGTAAGTTTTATAAAGGTTTTAATTTTTGAAGGTTCAAATGTGATTTGAAGTTTTAAAGAAGTTCGTTGTGTTCTTGAGAAAAATAAATGTTAATCGAAGGTTTTCAGATTTTAAGTATTAAATAGTGTTTTTGGTGATGATGGGGTCGTGAAATATGAGTTTCACGAACTCTAGTTCGCGAATTGTAAGTAGTTTGCAAATTGGGAGTTAATAAGTTAAATGAGTTTGCGGGTCGTGTTCGCGAATCGAGATTTGTGAATTGAGACAATTTTACAAAGTATGTCAGTTCGCGAATTATACGTAAGGCAAAGTAGACTTCACGAACTGTATATATAGGTTTGCGAATCCATGAGACTTTGCGAACTTGAGGTGTGCGAATTAGTTTTGCGGGTTGATTCAACTTTGCGAATCCATGAGAGTTTGTGAAGTTGGGGAGTGCGAATTGAGTTTTTGCGAATTGGGAATATTACTTCGCTAATTTCTTTTGCGAATTATAACAATTTTGCGAATTGTAGAGACTTTGCGAATTGCGTGTGGGTTCGCGAATCTGTGTAACACTTCGCGAACTTGGTCAACAGTAGACTTTTGCGGGTTCATGTAATGTACTTTGCGAATTGGGTCACTTCGAGTCTAATGGTCATAGTCTCTCGTAACGCCCGATCATAATTTGCCTCTCGGTGTCTTCAGGGTCAATTTACGGTATAGGCAAACGTCCTTTTTGATGGAATTTCCGAACGAAAATTTACGTAGTCAACTAATATAATATATAAACTGATTTTATTGTCTTTTCGTGGTTAAAGGACGATATTTTTGGAAACTCAACAGACCAGTTAGCGATTAGCTTAAGGACGTCAGGTAAGTGGGAATCTCACCTACAACACATAATTTGTGTTATATGTATTTGTTTTATGTGATTATGTGCTTTATGTGAATATGTGGTGATGGTTGATGAAGTGAAATGTTTCGATATGCTTTTACATAGTAAACATTTATTTCATTATTATGTGACATGAGCATGTGTATACACGAATGATGTGAGGATTAGAAGTATGAGTATGCACAGTATATGATCGTCTTGAAAACAAAATATGTTTGAAGACATTAGTATTTGATGTAGACCCATGAAGAGTCATAGTATAGCTACTTCTACAAAGGCACCATGACGGGGGTAAACCGTCGAATGTATGTACCTATATTATTTAGGTAGCGGACGAGGGTCACTTGGACGAGACACATGGCGTAAGCCAGAGTGCCAGGAAAGGCAACCGCAATGAAAAAGGACGACCGTCAGATAGAGGGGCGACCTGGTGAAAGATAGAACTGGAGATAAACCCTAGTTTATCTTAACCAGAGTGGGCTGACTATCGTATTGTATCTGAATAGGATTTGAGCTCATTTTATGGTGGTGCGAGTAGTAAGTTAGCTATGGGCCTGATAGAAATAAGAAGGAAATGGAAAAGAAAATGATAAAAGAAATATGAGAATGTTAGTATTAGAAAGCACTGGTGCGGATGCCTTTGCTAGTTAACACGTGCATACATGCATATTTCCACTTACTGAGCTTTATAGCTCATCCCATGTTTTTATGTGTTGTAGATGCAGTGAACACGGTACGTGAACCTGTGAAAGGCGAGGCTGGTCCTTCTGGAACTTCCGGTGACTTTTGAGGGTGGTGTGTACATGGATACGACCTGTGTGGCGGGTGTTATGTTAATTACTCTGTGTTTTGTAAAATATGTTTGTATTGTATGTAAAACATTTGAATAATGTTTGTATTGTAAAATAGTAGTGTGTGGTCAGTTTGTAAAATCGAAAAATTCTATCGGTATTTCGTATGTAATATATTTATATTTCTATAGTCACGTCAGTTAGTGTAAGATAATAGTAGTAGATGGCGGGGCGCCACAATATATAAAGACCTCGATATCAATATTTGAAGATAGATCTCGACATTTGATTGCTCGACATTTTACTTTCGAGATTCTTCAACTTGACACTCTTTCACATTCTTTGATATTGAAACTTAAAGATGCCGGGCTTCAAAGATTTTGATACTCAAAGATCTCGAGTTTCCAATAATTCGAGACCCAAAGATCTCGACATTCCAAGGATTTGTGATCAAATTAATTGCTCAGAAATTCACACGGTACTTCATTCGACCGAAAGCGTCAGTTCTTCAAATGTTCGTACTTAACTCCTATAAATATTTTTCCTAGAACCAAGAAATTCTAGGGTTTCCTTCTATCCGAGTTTGCTAGGTCAAGGGATTAGATTATAAGCCCTAGAACGTGCCATGCTACCCAAAACAATTTCTTCCTTATGAGGTTCTCTCCTACATAGGCCTTAATTTACATAAAACAGAAACCTACTCTTCAAGCTAAGCTTTTGCCGTCTGTGTTACATGGAGCTTCTATGAATTTCATTAAATTAGGTTAGCATAATAATTAAATAACCTACGTTATTGAAATCACCAAGGTTATAAGTGCTAATTTTCCTTACCAAGGATCCGTAAGTTGAACTGTTTGGGATTTCCTTGATTGACACCTCTCTCGACTTTTCTACTCTTCGTAGTTGTACTTTTGGTTTATGAGGGTTTTCCTTATCTTCTTAGTTTCTTAGTTGAACTCTTCTTCAATCGTTACTTTGGTTTATTTGATAAGTATTATGCTTAGATAATTGTGCTTGAGTTGACTACTAAGTGACTAAGCAACTTATCTTTACCTCACATGTTAAAGAACCTTTCGTGGCTTTTATTTATTCAACTCTATCTAGATTATTATTGGTCAAATTCTCTATAGTATGCTCATAAATTGATTGATTCTATTTAGAACTCGCTCGATTCAATGTTTTAATTTCTATCCCTTTATGCTAAGTAATCGATTTTATTATTTCTTTAATTTTCTTTAGGGCAAGTTACCGAGACCTATCTCAATTATTAGTATCTTCTTCCACGAGTTAATTTTGGGGGATTCCGAGATTCATTTCGAGATTATACCGAATTTCGAAATCAAATCAAAACTAGGTTTCGACATTCTTCTACTCGACATTTGCTAAATTTCGACATTCCTGTTACTTTAATTTAAAAATCAACCTCCTCTTGAAACTTTTATATCTCGAGATTTCAAGATCTCGATATCTATTTGTTGCCAAATTGCTCTCTTTATCTCATATGAAACCCTAATGTTTCCCAAACTCCTATTGTCTAGTTATTTGTTAAATTATAACATAAGCAAATATTCACAGAATTCATATAATATGCAGTCATAAAATCACATAATGTGTATGCAAATTTATTGGCCGGCTTACTTACGGGACTCGGGTATTACAATTTATGTAATGGAAGTCGTTTCTGTACATGACAAAAGAATTACATAAATTCCTAATTACATGTTAATCCTAATTACACGAGATGTTTATACATGGACAACAAAAGAATTTCTATGCGCCGACCTCACAAGTCGTCATTCATGCACACACCACCTCCCAAAAGTCGCTTGGGAGCTTCAAAAGGTTGTGTTGCCACCTAAGTGATCACGTACCGTGGTCGCGTGCACTTGCAACACATAACGTATGGGGTGAGCGATATGCTCGGTAAGTAGAAATTATGCGTGATGTGCACGTGATCAATCCCCCGCAAAGACATCCTCGCCAATGCACTTACGTTTCGTACTACTTTCACTCAGGGCCCCGACTGACTTCACTAGGCGTACACCGTACAAAGCTCTAATCCAACCACGGGCATCAGCCCAAAGCATGAGGGCATCAACCCAACCGCGCTAACAGGGATATAAGGGCATCAACCCAACCATGGTATCCCCCCGACGCGTCAACGTCGTTCGTATATTGGCAACGCATCAACGTCACCGACGGCGCATCAATGCCGTCTCGATGCCCTAGAAGGCGCCCGTCACTTATCTTATAACTTGATACAAATTGCCCACCTCGGCAGTTATCTTTCGCCATAGTGCATTAATGCCATAATGCGTACCGTAAACATAACCACGTCATATAATTGACATAAGCACGTAAGCAAAATCACATAGCCACATAAGTTAGGCACAAACAAACATGTTATGTGTTGTAGTTGAATTTCCACTTACCTGTCGTCCGAAGATTACTAGCTACTGGTTCGGCAGATTTCCTAGGTTTCGACCTTAGGCACAAAATATTAAATGTCAGTGCGCTATTTAATCAAATTAACCTTCTAACTGCTCGAAATTCCAAAGTGTTGTAGCTTTATGCTTAAGAGTGTACTTTTAAAGGTAATTGTTTTGAAAAGAGTTCGTTAACTTTAATTCGTAAAGGCTTTCATGACTCGTGAACTAATTTGACTTTTAGGATTCGTGAAGTTCCTAATCAACGAACTATCTCAGGTCCGTGAAGTTCACAATTCGCAAAAGCACCTTGTCGCATTTACACTTCGCGAACTAAGTCTAATTCGCGAATTAGTTAGACCTAACATGGGATTCGTGAACCGCTCTTATCTCGTGAAATACCTTAGCATGTAAATGTTTTGCGTGTTCTCTACTCTGTACATACAATTTGCGTAATACTCTATCCTCTCAATTCGTGAAAGGTTACCCTAGTTTGCGAAACTTAGTTCGCCATATTTACTTTGCGAAGTCATCTCCTACTTCGCGAAATATATCTCCCGGCTTGTAGTTCGTGAAACTCCATGAATTTGCCAAGTTGCTTAGTTCGCGAAATTTATCCTTCACGCTTCTTAGGGGTTCGTTACTTAACAATTCGTGAAACGTAACTTGGCTCATGGTTCGCGAAATCCTTGGGTTCTCCAAATCCATAGTTCGCAAACCTGTTTGACTTATGGTCACATGAGATTCGCGAACTATCATGATGTATAATTCGTGAAATACCAACAGCTCACCACCCGCAAACCCTAGTTCGGGACTTATCTAATTTATGAACCCTTAAGCTGTGATTCATGATCCTTTTTTTCTCAGTTGCGAAATACCAAGCTCGTTTTGTGATTCGCAAAATGCTCTTTTCACACACCTTTCGCCAATTAGGGTTCGTGAACTTCATCTCAACTTGCGAATTGTTATCCCTAGTTCACGAACTTCTATACTTTGCGAACCACTTCTATTTCGCGAATTATCAAAGTATGTTGTTGGTTCGCGGCTTGTTCGACCCGTGAAACTTCCCAAACTCAGTTCGCGAACTTCCTCATTTCGCGCATTTCGCGCCCCTATATGACCAAAAACACCTTTAGAATTTGTGTATCTCTTAACTTTCAATCTAAATGCACCTTTTGCTCGAACACGATGAATACTCTAAGAACATCAAACCCTAAAAACGGAGTTCGTTAAAAATACAAATTTGAGCAGATTTTCGAGTGGTGCTAACAACCTAAGCATGCTACATCCGAAATTTAGAACTACAAGCACCAAATCGAGGCGAGAAAATATATCCTCAAGAATTAAAAGTTAGAACAACCCTAGCATATGATGTTTCGTGTGCTTAAAATCCTTAAAGTATCGTATTACCTGAACGAAATACAAGAAATTATAGTAAGAAAATTATACCTATCTCCAAGCACTTGATGGTAGTTTCGATTTCTCCTTCTTCTTTCACTTATGTTTCGATGGCTTCGTACCAAATGGGTTTTGAGAGATTAAAAGGTTTTAGATAGATGTTTTAGCAAGGGCATGGTAATGGGTGTAATAACTGTAAAATTTAATACGAGATTTACGATCTATTAGAGGTGAGAATGTTTAATTAGAAATTCTGTTGGACTAATTAATTAAAGAATCCTAGGACTACAAGGAAATTAATATGTAAATTATTATGTGAAATTATCTACCAATAATATTTTGGGTATGTGTTATGATATTATATGTGCTTATACTAGTATGTTTTACGTGTTACATATATGTGCTATGCTATATGACGGATATGATGAATTTAGGACTTAGAAACATTTTAGATGATATTCATATATAATTGAAGCATCAGAGAAGACACGGCAAATTATAAGATGACAAGGTTTAATTTCGATTTCTGATATGAACCAAATTTCAATCGGCCGATTGTGACAGAAAGAATTAGACAAACCTAAATATGTAATTTCAACTGATTGCTGTACATAAAGATATCCAAATCGCCGAGCAAGTAGGGTTTGTGTAGGTAAAACAAAATCGATCGATTGTTATTATATTGGCTAACCATATTGAGACTAAAATCGACCGATTGTGATGTAGGATATAAAATCAACCAATTTATGTATACTAGTAAGAATGATGATCGATACACATATTACTAGATGAGATCAATTATATAAGAACAATTTTCAAGTAACTAGAAACTCCAAATAAGTTTAAAAATGAATACCTAACGATGAAGGAGACCCTATAATAATATAATAATGGATGTTACTCGATTGAAGATAAGTACTAATATGTCATTTTCTAACTATTACACGTAAAGTCTAGATAAAAGAAAAACTTTTAAATCATTAACTTCGAACCAAGGTGTAAAGCTAAGGAACCAACAAAGGAGAATTGGTCACTTGAAAGTCTGAGAACTCAAGTTATATACGTTAAAGACCAAGAAGTAATTTTAGCAACTCAGAATCGGACATAAGGAGGTAAGAAGTGTACCTACAACACCTAAATTCAGTCATAAATATATACTGTTTTAGTTCATACGATTTATAAAAATATTTAGACATGAACCGTAGACAAAAATTCTAAATGCTGGAACTAGACTAACCCTAATATTAATTGTTTAAATCTTATATAGGGAAAAGTGTAATAATTCAGGGAGGGAAGTTAAAGGAACATAGAGAATCTTGGTGTACGACCGATGGTAAAAACCCAAATTTAGGGTATAGATTCACATTTAAGGGTTCCCTTGGAATTAGTTATGAACGTGATTTTGAGACTTACAACCTTAGTATAAGAGGAGTTTGGGTAATGTTGGACGTTTAGAGTGGAAGCGAATTTTAGAAACTTAAGAAATTTTGGATAGAATGAGCAATGAGTTTAATTCTGGGTAAATGATCATACGAAGCTTTCGATCAGTGGTAAAGAACCTTGAACTTTCGGGAGATTAGGAGAAGTAAATAGAACTCGAAAATTTAAGGTGTGAACATAACAAATCAAGCGATTGAATAAGTTCAAATTACATAAATAAATCGGGCAATTGGGAATTGTGAAATCGAGCGAATGGAAGACATGTTTACAAGATTGGAGTCGGACGATTGGTTGAAAGGGTAAAATACTCGGCGAAAGTGAGCACAAATTTATATCAAATCGGGCGACTTAGAAATAGATGAAATTAACTTATAAATATCATAAATCGGCCGAAAGTAAATCATGAAGGCAATTAATCGAGCAAGTGCAGGGAGGCTTGAAGATGGATCGGGCGATTTGCAAGACCCAGGAATAATAAATCGGGCGACTAGATATTAAACAAGGAATGATCGCCAAGTTTTATATGCTAAGGTCAAGTATTGACTTAACCAAGATTAGAATCGAACAACTAAGGATTTAGCAAATTAATGTAGTTGAAATATTTTATTTCGGCCTAGTCATTTAATTTAGATACGAGGCTAACACGATACTATGATATTATGTACAAAGGGTCGAAAGGTGAGGGCGTCACGAGACAGTAAGTTCACGTAAGCTTGGACGACAGGTAAGTGGAAGCCCCAACTACAACACATAATTGTATGTGCATGAAATTATGTGCTACGTGCTTTAATGATTTAATGTGGCTTCCATGAATTATGTGATTTCTTATGTAATTAATTTACATTATATGATGGCATGACACGCATATTCATGGCATGAGTATATGCACGCACGACTTGAATAAGAGTCAGGGAAAGAGAGCTTGCATGAGTATAAGATTGCGTGAAACCGGTATATTGCCGATATGGGCATTTGTGTCGACTCAATGATGAGTCACGGCTCTTCTATGCTACCATGGCGATTCACGAGGCCAAATATATATTGCCTGATTCACGAGTGGCAGGTGGATACCACGTAGCGGGAGATGCAACCTGGGGGATGCGACTCGAGGGAATAAGCGACACCGAGGGAACCTCGAGTGTTGGCGACCTCGTAGTAGGCTACCAGTGAGAAGCGCCCGCGTGTCAGACTGCATTGGGATGGAAAGGCGTCTTAGGGTTAAACGAAATTTGTGTGCCCGGGTTAGCCTCTCAATGGGACTGCACTGGGTTTGAAAGGCACTATTAGCCTCTCGGTGTGGACCGCATTGAGATTGAAAGGCACCATAGGGTTTAGCCTCCCAGTGTGTACTGTCACTTATTTATACCCTTAGGGGTTTGAGTTCTATATGGTGCATAGTAAGATTGAAAGCCGAGGGGCCCAAATATGTTATGAAAGGTGAAGAAGGATGTGAGAAGTCAATAGCATTGGCGCGATTGCCTTCGCTATTTAGGTCACGTGCATTGCATGCATGGTTTTCGCTTACTGAGCTTTATAAGCTCATTCCATGTTTTTTTGTGTTGTAGGACCCGATAACGGTACGTGATCATTTCACGGTGAGGCCAACCTTTGAAGCTTCCGAGGGCTTTTGAGATGGAAGTGTGTGAATGGATGTGACCTCGTGGAGGCCCAGTAGATAGGTTTATTTTGACCCGCATGCGCGCTTTCCTATGTAAATAGGACACACGATGATTTTGTAGGAAACCGTTACGATTCATTTTTATAAAAGGAAAAATTTTATACGAAATTTCGTACCGTTTATTTTTTTTCTACGACATTAGTCGCGTAGACTAGTTAAGACAGTAGTGGTGAATGGCGGGGCACCACAATGGGACTTAATGTTGACGTGAAGTTCCCCAATTTAAGGAGAATTTTGTTGCCAAGTTTGACTTTAAATGGATTGGGCCTAAGTTTGAATTCATGCTAGCCCAACTATAACTATTAGCCCAATTCCTATTCTTACTAACATTGTTACCTAATTCTCCTCGTTTAATATTTTCGAAAATTCCTAATTAAGTTAGATGTCACAGAGGCAAAAAAGTAGATGCACATAGCTCATATAACACTTACGCACATATTTCATAAATTCACATAGGCATATAATTGATGCACAAAATTCATACAATCACATTAGCGAAATGCGTGCAAATTCTCCCCCTAAAGATGATTTCGCCCCCCGAAATCAGACTGTTTGGAACCTCTCATCACATCATCACGTTCCCACGTAGCCTCTTCTGTTGAATGATTCCGCTACAGTACTTTTACTAAATGAATATCCTTATTCCTAAGTCGTTTCGTCTCATGCATCAGAATCTCCATTGCCGTCTCCTCGTAACTCAGATTGGGTTTTAGTTGTTGGTAGAGAACCCCATTCCTCATCACATGACTTGGATCAGCGATGTACTTCCGTAGAGTTGATGTGGAAAACATCGTGGACTTGGGATAGCGATGCGGGTAATTCCATCTGGTATGCCACTTCACCAACTCTTTTAACTATTCTGAACGGGCCAATATACCTTGGGCTCAGCTTGCCCTTCTTTCCGAACCTCTTGACACCTTTCATCGGTGATATCTTTACGAACACCCAAATCAACTGCGAACTCCAGCGGTCTCCGTCTATGATCTGCGTAACTTTTCTGCCTGCTTTGAGCCGTTCGCATTCGTTCGCGTATCGTCGCAATTAATTCCGTCATCTCCCGCACTAGATCTGGGCCTAATATTGCCCGTTCGCCGGTCTCTTCCCAATGTACTGGAGATCTGCACTTACGCGCGTATAATGCTTCGTATGGAGCCATTCCAATTGTAGCTTGGTAGCTATTGTTGTACGAGAATTCAACTAGTGGAAGGTATCTACTCCAATTGCCTTTGAAATCCATCACATAGGCTCGTAGCATAACTTCCAACGTTTGGATCGCCCATTCAGATTGACCGTCTATTTGCGGGTGGTGGGCGGTACTAAAGGAGAGTTTAGTCCCCGTCGCCTTTTGCAAGCTCGTCCAGAATTTCGATAGGAATCTGGAGTCTCGATCTGAGACAATTGACAATGGAATTTCGTGGAGTCCAGGGAAAATGTCGTACTTATTGGTAAGAAGTGAACATACTTGGTTAGCCGGTCGACCGACAACAAAGTCCATCATTATATTATCCCACTTCCTGGTATTGGTAACGGTTGCAGAGTTCCTGCCGGCCGCTGATGTTCCGTCTTTATTTGTTGACAAGTCCTGCACTAGCTCCAAAACACCGCTACGTCATGCTTCATACCTAGGCACCAGTGGTTTAGCTGTAAGTCTCGTACATTTTTGTAGCTCCTGGGTGCCCTGAATACATCGTGGCATGCGCTTCCATCATGATAGTTCGGCGAAGCTCCACATTATCGGGTACATAAAGTCGGTTCCCCTAGTACAATCCCCCATCGTCTCGAATCGTGAAATCCGTCGCTGGCTGTTCTGTTTGCGCTTCGTTGACCCTCATGTAGAGCTCGTCCGTTTCTTGCACCCTTCTGATCCGTTCCAGTAATGTAGGCTGAAGCGTTAACACTGCCAATCTGGTCTCGACTTCGCCCAATTGTACAATCTCCACCTCAAGTAGCTGTAACTCCACGCTTACTGCTTTTCGGCTTAGTGCATCTGCTACCACGTTCGCTTTGCGTGGGTGGTAGTTGATTACGCAATCGTATCACCAGTTCCAGCCACCATCTCTGCCTCATGTTCAACTCCTTTTGCGCGAAGAAATACGTCAGGCTCTTGTGGTCCGTGTTGATTTCACATTGTTCCCCGTACAAATAGTGCCTCCAAATTTTCAGGTCGAAGACCACTGCTGCATGTTCGAGGTCATGCATCGGGTAACTCTTTCCGTACTCCTTCAATTGTCGCGATGCATAGGCTACTACGTTCCCATTCTGCATTAGCACGCATCCTAACCTATTCTTCGAGGCATCACTGTAAACCGAGAATCCTCCTGTTCCGGTTGATATTGTAAGAACTGGGGCTGTGGTGAGCCGCCTTTTCAGTTCTTGGAAGCTCTGCTCACATTCCTCGCTCCAATGAAATGGCGTTTTCTTTCTCGTTAACTTCGTCAGTGTCGAAGCTATCTCTGAGAAGTCATTGATAAATTTCCTAGAATATCCTGCCAAGCCAAGGAAACTCCGTACCTCGATCACATTTGTTGGCTGTGGCCAGTTACTGATGGCTTCGATCGTGTTGGGGTCCACTGAGATTCCCGCTCCGGAGATAATATGTCCGAAGAAGGCGACCTGGTCCAGCCAAAACTCGCACTTCTTGAACTTAGCATACAGCTGCTTCTCCCGCAATACTCCGAGGACTGTTTGCAGATGTTGCTCGTGTTCCTCCGTCGTCTTCGAATAGATAAGAATGTCGTCTATGAACACTATGACGAACTTATCCAAAAACGACTTGAACACTCAATTCATCAAATCCATAAAGGCTGCCAGCATTAGACAGGCCGAAAGGCATAACTAGGAACTTGTAATGTCCATATCTGGTGCTAAATGTCGTTTTAGGGATATCTTCCTTCCGAATGTTTTAGTTGGTGATACCCTGACCGCAGATCGATATTTGAAAACACTGTGTCGCCTTGTAGCTTGTCGAACAGATCATCAATCCTTGGGAGGGGGTATTTGTTCTTGATCGTTATCTTGTTCAACTCTATATAATCTATACACAACCGCATTGATCCGTCCTTCTTCCGCACAAATAGTACCGACGCTCCCCAAGGAGAGAACTTGGTTGGATAAATCTCTTCTGTAGGAGTTCGTCCAACTGCTCCTTCAGCTCCTTCAATTCTGGTGACGCCAGTCGATAAGATTTTGTTAAAAATATTTTAGAAGTGTCCAAAATATTTATTATAAGTTCTTTATGATGTATTTTAATTGATTTATTCCTAATTAGTTTGGGTTGTAGTTGTAATGGGCTTGTTAGGGGTCCAATGGGCTTAAATACCTTTCAAGGTATTTAAGCTTAAACCCTAACAATCATTAATAAAGTTCACCCATTCTAAAATCTCACGAATTCAATACGCTTAACCTCTAAACTTACTATTCACATCAATCGAAGGTTTAATCTATTGAAGTGTTCTTGGATAATCTAGAATAACAAGTTGTATTAGAGCAAGTGTGTAGGTGAGGAAACTTCACTAGGGAACTCATCGAGATTTCAAGTTATTCTTGCAGGCCATTCAAATTTTGTCACATGTCCGATATCGAACTCTAAAGCTGTTTATGAAGCATCTTCCAAGTGATTCAAGCAGCTATGTTGCATATCTACCATTCTTGAACATTATCAGATTTATTCCTGTCGAGTTTAAGGTTATATGTCTGAGACTTTGGTCCGAAAGTAAAGAACAGCTGCAGCTCATCAATTGTTCTTGATTCGCAATCGGCGCCTGCGTAGGGTTTAAGGAATTCGCGAATTTACAAGAAAATTTCACGAATTCTGACCTTGGAAGGAATTTCGCAAATCACAAAGTTCTAATTTGACTAATTGGAAATATACGGGCCGTCAGATCTTCCAGAATTAACGTCTCGGATTTAAAATTTTATTCTTCATGAATTCAGATTTCCCGGGTCCAACATTTGAGAACCCTTGTCCGCAAATCAATTTGCGAACTCTAATTCCAATTCGCGAATCACTCATCTTCTGCGAATCAGTTCATTTTAACACTTTAGCGAACTCATCTTTGGCAAATTCAGTTTTCACCTCATGGACTCTTACTTTGCGATCTATCATACTGCGAATCCGGTTAATTTTACGAATCATTTAAGTTTCACGAATCTAGTCACTTCGCGAATTATTCAATTCACGAATTCCGGCCTCGATTCGCAAACCCTTTTTCATTTCGCGAACTTGCTTGACCTACTCGCAACTCTTGATCCGCGAAACTTGATCAATCCGCAAACTCAAATTTAAACCAATTCGTGAAACAACAATTACTCAATTCATGAATAAAATTCAATCCTCACTTTGCAAACTCTCATGCTTATCCAATTTCGAAAATTAAACACATCCTCCAAGTCAACTCTCAGATTTGACTTTGACCAAAAATTTCGATTCAAACCTAATTTTTCCTCACATGACACGTTAACGATCATATCCAAAACACAAGAAATGGACTCTTTCAGCATGGGAAATGATGTTAGACCTCCTATCATCCGACATGGAGAGTACGTAGTATGGAAAAGAAGGTTCATCAACTTCATTGAAAGCAAGGACAATTTAGAGAACTTGCTGGAATCTATTTACAATGGACCTAAGAAGTATTGGACTCTAATACCAACTACTACCGACACTACTCCGGCAAGAGAAGAATAGAGGATCTTGCGAACAACAGACCAATGCAATATGAAGAAAAACTATGACTAAAGGCGGATAAAATGGCGAAATCATACATGATGCAAGCCATTCCCAATGATATTTTGATGCAACTCGAATGTGGTGAAAGCGCAAAAGAAATGTGGGATGCCCTTCCAATCATGATGCAAGGGACAGAAGTCAACACAATGGCAAGAATGGCAAATACTCTCGTCTCTTAAGATCGCTTTCATGCTAACAAAGGGGAAACTCTCCAAGAAACCTTCCATCGATTCCTTGTCCTTCTATACGAGCTAAAGATGAATGGAGTCACAAAAGTGTATGGGAGAGCAACATCAAATTCTTAGGATCACTCCATCCAGAATGGGAAGCCACCGCAATAATGATAAGACAAATGAACGACCTAACCAATGTTAGCATCCATACATTATTCGACTACCTCAATCAACATTCCAATCACGTGGAGAAACGAAGGGAGGAAATCAAATCGATAGGAAGCGACTCACTCGCTCTTATGACTGATCGATCGTCAGAAAACAATCCAAAAGACAAAGAAATTATTCAGTCATCACAAGTTAAGGAGGGAGGAGACTCTGATTCTGATGGCAAATCCAAGGATCTTACGAAAATGGAGACCAGGAGATCACCCTCAAAGATCTTGCTAAGCAACTCGCTCTGGTCTCAAATTTTGTGCAGAAGAAATATTTTAAGAAGACTGGATCCTCCTCCAATCATCAAAGAACTTCCTCCAACTCTAAAGGAAAGACTCAGGATGAGGAAAACAACTCTGAAACTCCTCATCAAGGCGGCAAATGCTTCAACTGCGTAAGAATGGACACTTTGCCAGAGAGTGCAGAATGCCCAAGAAAAGGGACGTTAACTATTACCGCCGAAAAGTTCAATTAGCTGAACAAAAAGAAAAAGGTCTGGTCTTAATGGCAGAAGAGGATCATTGGCTTGAAGATACCTCAGACAGCGAGAATGAGAACGTGGAACTGATGGCCAAACTGGATGACGAAGAAGATGGAGCTGGAGCTGAAGGAAGCGAGTCAGACAGGGAAACCTCTAACAATTCAGACATAGTGGAGGTAAGTGAAGCAGATTATGATTCTTTACTTAAGATGAAAAATGAATTTTTATCCTTATATAAATCTAACAAATTTGGGAAAAGAAAAATCAAGGAACTAGAAGCTAACTTAGAGAAGAATTTAGTAGTATTAGATAATTTTAGATATGATTATGCATGTGAGAAGAATCGTGTAATTGTAGCAAATGAAAAAGTTGCTAAGCTAGAAATACAAGTGCAAAAATCCGAAGCTAAAGCCAAGGATTTAGAAAAGGAAATGAAATCTCATAGAGATCAGGCAATGGACGCTACAACTAAATATGACTTACTATGTAAAGAACGGGAAAGATTGTACTCTAAAATAAAAAAATTGGAGGACATTTTAACCTGACGAGATCAGTCAGAACAAACGATCTTCTTGAACAAACCAGCTAACGTTGATTTCTATAATCCCCATGAAGGACTAGGTTTTGAAAACCAATGTAAGTTAAAACAAGGCATATCAAGTTCACCTTATCTATATGATCTCAAATTCATGCAGACAGGTTGCCTAGCAAATCTCATGCCTTTTGTCAGTGAAAATGAGACATCAACACACAGTAAACTCAAACATCATTTAACTACACAGAATTAAATGATAGTTATAAAGAAAGAAGTTGTCCAGCAATAACTGAATTTGAGTCAGATATTCCACGCCCACATGAAGGAGAAACCTCAGGTATTTCGGAAAGTAAGGCACCGATGGCTACATATGCAACAGGATATATGCCTGATTGCATAAAGAAAATCAGTGATCTTCACTTCACTCTAGAAAGCGAAAGAAAGTCATTTGATGAAGAAAAGCAGAAACTTATTCAGGAAATATTTTCACTTAAAGAAAAATTAAGATTACACACAATTTCATACACCTTAGTTTCGCATGACAAAATTTCCTGCACTAATACATTGAAACTTTCAGGACCCACAAAAGAGCCATTGAATGGTCAAGTATGGGTTAAAAAGGAAGATATCTTGAAGGAGAATAGTGATCTCAATGCACCTTTTGTCATTGAGTATTTTCCTTCCAAAAACCTTTGTACCTTCTTTATTTCGCCATGTATCAAAAAAATTATCTTCTAAATCAAAAACAAAGCTTTCCGTGCATGATCATGTCACCAAGCAAACTCACAAAACAATTCCTAAAAACAAAATTACAAAGTCAAGACACGAATCAAAACCAAAAGCTATCAAAGAACCTGTCAAACCTGCTAAACCCAAAACATTCATGTCTAAGCTTAAGACAAAGAGACCCTTACTAGAGCACAAATGGGTTCCAAAGCTTCAGACTGCAGGAACACAAATCCCAACCCTAGAAATAATCAGTGACTCTGTGTCATCCACCAACAAAGGAAAATCTAGGGAGTCTAAACGTAATAAACATAATAGAGGTGGACCATATTTCAATAGGTACCTAAAACACTCTAGTTTTATTTTGCAGGCCCTTCATGTGTGGTACTTAGATTCTGGTTGCTCCACACACATGACTGGGACAAAGGAACTATTGAGCAACTACGTTGATAGACCAGGAGGACTGGTACGCTTTGGTAATAGCAATGGAGCCAGAATTCTTGGTTATGGCGATCTCATGTGCAATCGACTCACGATCAAGGAAGTTTCGTACGTAAAAGGACTAACACACAACCTCCTCTCTATCGGACAGTTCAGTGATATAGGACTCCAAGTCATGTTTCAGAAGAGAACATGCAAAATTCTCAATGCCAATGGTGACGAACTACTCACTGGAACTCGCAGAACAAATCTATACACCATTGACATTAGAACAGTCAGACCAAAGATGGATATATGTCTGATCTCCCGCGCAACATCAGCTCAGAATAACTTATGGCACCAGCGGCTCTCTCATCTAAATTTCAAAACTCTCAACAAGCTGGCGACTAACAAATTGGCTATTGGAATTCCACCACTGAAATATCAAAAGGAACATTTGTGCCCGGCTTGTGAGAAAGGAAAAATGAAAAAAGCAACTCATCCTACAAAACACACAGCATCCACTCAACATCCACTAGAGCTTTTACACATCGACCTATGTGGCCCAATGCGAACAGACAGTATCGGTGGAAAGCGTTATATGCTGGTTGTTGTAGACGACTACTCACGCTATACTTGGGTCTGATTTCTCTGGACAAAATCAGAGACAGTTGATCATATTCCAAATCTCATCAGGACAACACAGAACTTGCTACATCGCAATGTTCGAGTGATTCGATCTGACAATGGCACAGAATTCAAAAATCAACAACTTAGTGAATTTTATGACTCTCTAGGGATTACCCAACAATTCTCTGCCGTCCACACCCCTCAACAGAATGGAGTCGTAGAAAGGCGAAATCGAACACTTGTAGAAGCTGCCCGAACAATGCTTATACAATCTTCACTACCTCATTTTCTTTGGGCAGAAGCCATGAACACCGCCTGCTATACTCAGAATCGCACCAACATTCACCTAAGATTTGGAAAGACCCCCTATGAATTAATGAACAACAGATTACCCAACATTGCTCACTTGAGGATTTTTGGATGCAAATGCTTCGTTGCTAGTGACCGAGAAGACAAAGCTAAGCTTGATCCAAAAGCTTTTGAAGGAATTTTTGTGGGCTACTCTTTGCAATCTAAGGCATATAGGGTATATCTTCGTACAAGGAGAATGATCATTGAAAGTACAAATGTTACATTTGATGAGGGTCCAGAAGCTCAATTCGGACTAAACGGCTCAGGACCAAACCACACACAACAAGGTGCTATTCAACCACAGATGGAATTAGGCGAGTCCTCACAGAGAGTTTCTGAATACACTACTTCAGAACCAGCATTAAACAATGCAAGGCAAGATCAACAACATAAAACTGATGAATCTGGACATAGAAACCCAACGTATTTCAGCCAACAAGCTCAAGAAGATCTGGATCAACTATTTGAGCACATATACATCTCTCTAAACAGGCCAATCACCAATTTTTTTCAAATACAGAAACCAGTGCTTGTCCATCACCTCCTGAATTCGACCCTGTTCCTGATCAATCGTTTCCAACTACAAACGTTGAAACCTCAATCCCAGAAACACAGCAAGAGGACCATCCACTTCCGCATGCAATCCTACTACTTCTGTGATTGAGTATCCATTAAATGAGGGATCTGAAACAGATGTTCCACCACTACCTCATGAAAAGAAATGGATTCGAAGTCATCCAGCAAATCAAATCATTGGGGATCCCACTACTGGAGTAAAGACCAGAGGTTCGCTCTCAAATGAGTGTAACTTTACTTGTTTTTTGAGTCAAAACAAATCATTGGGGATCCCACTACTGGAAAAACGTGTAATTGTAGCAAATGAAAAGGTTGCTAGGCTAGAAGTACAAGTGCAAAAATTTGAAGCTAAAGCCAATGATTTAGAAAATGAAATGAAATTTCATAGAGATCAGGCAATAGAAGCTACAACTAAATATGACTTACTCTGTAAAGAACGGGAAAGGCTGTACTCCAAAATAAAGAGGACATCTTAACCCGACGGGATCAGTCAGAACAAACGATCTTCTTGAACAAACCAGCCAACGTAGATTTCTACAATCCTCATAAGGGACTAGGTTTTGAAAACCCATGAAAGTTAAAACACACCTTATCTATATGATCTCAAATTCATGCAGACAGGTTGCCTGGCAAATCTCATGTCTTTTGTCAGTGAAAATGAGACACCAACACACAGTAAAACTCAAACATCGTTTGATTATAGAGAGTTAAATGATAGTTGTAACGATCGAAATTGTCAGGCAATAACAGAATTTGAGTCCGACATTCCACGACCAAGTGAAGGAGATACCTCAGGAGATTCAACAAGTGAAGCACCGATAACTACTTATGCAGGAGGGTACATGCCTGAATGCATAAAGAAAATCAGTGACCTACACTCCACTCTCGAAAAAGAGAGAAAGTTCTTTGATGAAGAAAAGCAGAAACTTCTGGAGGAAATCTCCTCACTTAAAGAAATATTAAGATTACACACACTTTCTTATACCTTAGTTTCGCATGACAAAATTTCTTGCATTAATGCCTTGAAATTTTCAGGACCCACAAAAGAGCCATTGAAAGGTCAAGTATAGGTTAGAGAGGAAGATATCTTGAAGGAGAACCGCGATCTTAATACACCTTTTGTTATTGATTATTTTCCTTCAAAAACTTTTATACCATCTTTGTTTCAGCATGTATCGCAAACTTAGCTTCTCAATCAAAAACAAAGTTTTCCATGCATGATCAGTTTTACAAACAAACTTACAAACTAATTCATGAAAACATAAATATAAAGAAAAGGAAAGAATGAAAACAAAAAATTACCAAGGAACCTGTAAAACTTGCAAAACCTCAAAAACTCATCTCTAAGCCTAAGACAAAGAGACCCTTACTAGAGCACAAATGGGTTCCAAAGCTTCAGACTGCAGGAACACAAATCCCACCTTAGAAATAATTAGTGACTCTGTGTCGTCCACCAACAAAGGAAAATCTAGGGAATCTACACGAACTAACAAGCACAATAGAGGTGGACCCATATTTAAATGGGTACCTAAAACCCTCTAGTTTTTATTTTGCAGGCCCCTCATGTGTGGTACTTAGATTCTGGTTGCTCCACATACATGACTGGGAAGAAGGAACTCTTGAGCAACTACGCTGTAGGCCAAGTGGGCTAGTATGCTTTGGTAATAGCAATTGAGCCAGAATTCTTGGTTATGGCGATCTCATATGCAATCGACTCACAATCAAGGAAGTTTCGTATATTGAAGGACTGGCACACAACCTCCTCTCTATAGGACAGTTCACTGAAATAAGACTCCAAGTTATGTTTCAAAAGAGAACGTGCAAAATTCTCAATGCCAATGGTGACGAACTTCTCACTGGAACTCGCAGAACAAATCTATACACCATTGACATTAGCTGTAATACCCGTAAATCTAATACGGGATTTTGATGTAATTAATGTAAATTGGGAATTTAGATCGGGATGGCAAAATAAAGGTTTTGTAACGAAGATATAAATTTTTATAGTTTTAAATAAATCAAAGAATATCCGAAAATAATAATTGAAGTACTTAGAATATTAGGACCATGATAGATAAATAATATAGGGTTGATTATAATGGGCTTGTTTAATACGTGGTTAAAGTCCATAGTTTGCAAAAGATAAATATTAAGAATAAATAGTTACTTCAACTTGAGGAAAAGGCGTAACCTACTAGTCTTATCAACACAATTATCAAAGCCTTAGTATATAATCTTTAACACGTAGCTAACAATGAAAAGAAGAACAATTCTAAGAGTGATCTAAGGAGAAAGGAGATTCTTAGCAGCTCAAACCTTTGAACCAACACAAAGAAGTCGAAAGCAAAAGAGGTGAGAACTACACTATTTTCACGTAACCTACTCATAGTTAATATATTTACTTACATGCTCTTACCTTACATAATCATTTCTGGGTTATAGGAAGTTTCGATGATACTAGGGATAATAAAGAGCATATATTCTTAGGTTTTGGGCATACTTAGTAAATCTTAGTATATTTAATATATTTCCAACATATATATGGTTATACCTGATCCAATGCTTCATATTTTAGGGTGTAAGATATTCTGGGTTAGAAATCATTTTTAGAGCTAATCTGGATCATGTAAGAATTTCGTTTTGGGGTTTTTGGGGGAGGAGTACGATTTCCAGAAAAATCTCGACATTAGTTATCTAGTGAAATGTCGATAAACCTATGTAGGTCGCAACACTGCTTAAGAACTCGACAATACATTGCTCGAGGTGTACCTTATAGAAAGATTTCGATATATATATATATATAGGAAGATTTCGAGAGGTATTGATGTTAATAAAGATGTCGAGAAGGCCTTGATAATTATAAGACTTCGACAAATTTACATAGTAATATATCGACATTTTGTTAGAGTTCGAGATTTAGTATGCAGACAATAATCTCGACATTTAATAAGATCTTGACATCATGGTTTCGACATTTGTATGATGTCAGCAGTGCTTAAGGATATCGATATAGAATCTCGACATTTTCATACTATGATCTTAATACTATGTGATGATCTCGACATTTGTAAGGCCTCGAAATATGATGGTGTCGACATTGTAAGATTTCGACATTATGTTTTAGTTAATCAATTTTCGATATTTTAGGGTTTATTTATTTTTAGGAATTCCATTATTTTAGGTTTTCGTAAATTTTAGGATTTGAATAATTTTAGCATTTTCGAAATTCATATGACTTAGTAAATTTATTAATATGAAAATATTTATTATATTCAGAGAATCGATATATAGGGACTACACCGGACTTTTTATTTGACGCTAGCAGGAGGACGGGTAGGTGGATCATCCATCTACAATGCGTAAACACATGTGTGATCTATGTGTTTTCATTATGTGAATCACGTGACTTATGTGATTTATATGTTTTACGTACGTTTTATATAAATCATGTTTTATGATATTTTATATGCATGGCACGTGCATATCACGTTAGAGCGAAAAATGGTTTACCATGATGTGACGATAGGACATGAGATATGGACGTACGTGGTAGAATGAGATGTTTGTGATTGGCGACTCTTAGAGGTGTCGAGGTTGGGCTCACTGGGCACCTGGCGGAGACAGACGTGATCGATCTGTCTACTCGGATATGATCGATTCGAGGTGCATACCGCCGGATGGGATATTTTGGTTGGTGCGGAAGACAGACGACCTGGTAGGAGGACATTGACGTGATCGATCAGTGCACTACCGGCGTAGCTCGCCGCGAGACTTGGGGGTGGCCTCCCAGTAGTCTATTGCGCGCCGAGGTGTCGAGCTTAACCTAGGGCTCTGTATTGTGTGAAATAGGAACGTTGGAAAATAAAGAGTGTGCATCATATCATGTTGTGAGATATTGGGATTGGGGTTGAGTGCACACTTGCATACATGCATTTTATTCACCTATTGGGCAAATTGCTCAGTGTTTATGTGTTGTAGGTACTGAGTCTGACGCCAATACGCGTCAAGACTGAGGCGGCTGGTGGCGGTGCTCCACGGACTTTTGAGGGCGGGGCGGTACATGGATGAAGACCTGTGGAGCGCTTTAGGACTTTTGGTTCTTTTGATATTTTTGGGGCTTCGGCCCATGTACAGAGATAACGATGTAGACTGACTTTTATATTAGTGTATATTATTTTAGGAAAAAGTTTTAATTAGACGGGCCTTCCGCGGCTTGCGTTGCGGAAAATCCGCCACTAACCCTACGTAGAAAGTTAGGGTCGCCACATTAGGACAGTTAGACCAATGACAAATATATGTCTGATCTCCCGAGCAACATCAGTTCAAAATAACCTATGGAACCAGCGGCTATCCCATCTTAACTTCAACACCCTCAACAAGCTGTCAACCAACAAATTAGCTATTGGACTTCCATCACTGAAGTACCAAAAGGAGCATATGTGCTCTGCTTGCGAGAGAGGAAAAATGAAACGGCATCACATCCTACAAAACACACAACATCCACTCAACATCCATTGGAAACATATGGATTTGTGCGGCCCAATGCGAACTGATAGCATCAGTGGAAAGCGATACATGCTGGTTACGACGACTATTCCCGCTATACTTGGGTCCGCTTCTTACGAACTAAATCAGAGACAGTCGAACATATTGCAAATCTCATCAGGACAACGCAGAATTTGCTACGACGTAGTCTTAAAATAGTTCGGTCTGACAATGGAACGGAATTCAAGAATGAACAGCTCAGCGAATTCTACGAATCCCTAGGAATTTCTCACCAATTCTCCGCTGTCCACACTCAACAACAAAATGGAGTCGTAGAAAGACGAAACCGAACACTTGTGAAAGCCGCCCGGGCCATGCTAATACTGTCTTCCGTACCTCTGGGCGGAAGCTATGAACACTGCATGCTATATGCAAAACCGTACGAATATTCATCTGATTTGGAAAGACGCCTTATGAACTAATAAATGCAAAATTACCCAACGTTGCCCACTTAAGGATTTTTGGATGCAAATCCTTTGTAGCCAACGGTTGAGAGGACAAATCTAAACTAGATCCAAAGGCTACTGAAGGAATCTTTGTGGGTTACTCTGCACAATCTAAGGCATATAGGGTCTATCTAAGGGAAAGAAGAATGATCATCGAAAGTGTGAATGTCACTTTCGATGATGGTTTAGAAATTAATTCTGGACCCAACAGCTCGAGACTTGAATCAACAATGCCAGATTCTACTCAATCTCGTATGAGATTAGGAGAATCTTCGAGAGACACTTCTGAACACAATCGTTCAGAACTAGGTTCTAACAAAGCAAACTTGGGGCAAGACCAACAATTTGGATCAACTATTTGAACACATGTACATCTCTCTAAATCAAAACAAGCCAACCACCGATTCCTTTCCACATATAGAATCCAGTGCTAGTCCATCACCTCCTGAATCCGAACCTATTCCTGAACAAACATTTCCACCCTCAAACGCAGAAACCTCGATCCCAGCAACACACACAGAGGACTCACCGACTTCCGCTTGCAACACTTCTACTTCTGTGATCGAGTATCCACTAAATCAGGGATCGGAAATAGATGATACAACACTACCTCATGAGAAGAAATGGATTCGAAGTCATCCAGCAGATCAAATAATTGGAGATCCCACTACTGGAGTAAAGACTAGAGGTTCGCCGTCAAATGAGTGTAACTTTACTTGTTTCTTGAGCCAAACAGAACCTACCAGAGTAATAGACGCACTACGTGACCCGAACTGGATAGTTGCTAAGCAAGAGGAAATCAATCAGTTCGAGCGACTCAAGGTCTGGAACTTAGTTCCTCATCCAAAAGGCAAGACAATAATCGGAACAAAATGGGTGTTTAAAAACAAGAAACACGAGGATGGTGGTAATCTGTAACAAGGCTCGACTTGTAGCTAAGGGGTACAATCAGCAAGAAGGAATTGACTATGATGAGACTTTTGCCCCTGTAGCTAGAATTGAAGCTATCGGACTATTTATAGCTTATGAGGCACACAAAGACTTTACTGTCTATCAAATGGATGTAAAGACTGCCTTCTTGAATGAGATTTTGAAGGAAGAAGTATATGTCTCACAGCCAGACGGATTTCTCAATCAAGAACATCCGGATTTCATCTACAAACTCGACAAGGCTCTATATGGTCTAAAGCAAGCACCAAGAGCTTGGTACGAGGTCTTATCCGACTTCCTTATTAAGTTAGGCTTCACAAAAGGAAAAATTGACACCACACTGTTCGTCAAAAAGGCCGGTCCCGTTATCATGCTTGTGCAGATTTATGTGGATGACATCATCTTTAGCTCTACAAATCCGAAAACTCTGTGTCGAATTCAGCACGTTGATGAAATCACAGTTTGAGATGAGTATGATGGGGGAAATGCCCTTTTTCCTTGGACTGCAAATCAAGCAACTTCAGGATGGGATATTTATCAATCAGTCAAAGTACATCCAAGACATTCTCAGAAAATATGGGATTGGCAAGAGCAAATCTTCCAGCACTCCAATGTCAACCTCATGCACCCTCGATGCAGATCACTTGGGTGAGCCGGTAGATCCAACGCATTATAGAGGAATTATTGGGTCTCTGCTCTATCTCACTGCCAGCCAACCAGATATTCTGGATGCATCAGCTTTGTAAACCAGTCGTCGTTGAAGATGTATTTCTCTACTGTAGTGTGTGGGTTGTAAAGTGTTTCGAGAGATATGAAAGGTTCATTTGACTGGAGGGATAAGATGGGAGAGTATGGAGATATCGAAGGGCTGTCTTGGCTTGTGGGAAGAGGAGGTGAGAGGCTCATAGCTAGTGAGGACGACTGTTCTTTTGGTGGTAGTTCGGGTAGATTTTCTTGTTTGTGTGGATGTAGGTGGTTTTGTTCTGGTGGGTGTTTGGGTGGTTCTAGCCTGTGGCGGCGGTGGTTGAGGCCCTGTGTCTCGTCTCGTCTCCCCCTCGGGACGACCACCACCGTCAGGGTCGTCACGTGGTTAATGTGATGACTGGGCCTTGCCTGGGTTTGTAGGTGTGAAAGGTAGCTCAAGCCGTCTGAGGACCTCCGCTTCATACGCTGTTAGCTTTGGTGCAGTGCGGAGTCGGGCCAGCAGGACGTCGATGAGTTCCGTGATAGGAACGTTCCACGGCCCGCCGTCGGCGTCAGTAGAGGGATCCGCTTGTGAGGGTGCTTCTTCGGTGACGGGGGCTTTGCCTTTATCCCGAGAGGACGTCCCAATGGCATTGTAGACTTGGGTCATTATTGTGTCCTCGAGATCTTTTCTGAGCGCAGCGAGTCGATCTTCCAGTCTCGCCTCCATCACGTACGGGGAAAATAACCGGACGGAGTCACTAAGACGTTCCGTCGTCACAACATCAGTAGAGGGTACTGATGTGCCGGCCGTTTGCACAGGACTTGAAAGACCGAGGCCACGTAGGCTCATCGTTGACATCAAAGCTGAGACAGACTCAGATTGATGGCCCAAGGTCGTAGCTGCAGTGACGGTCACTACGTTGGGACATCCGCTCTGTTCCGTACTAGACACTATTACGGAGACATCATGGAGCGTTCTGTCCAGATCACTGAGATCTAGAGGTGCAGAAACTAGACTAAGTGTCCTAGATAATGGAACAACTATGGATGGTGAGGGCACTAGACTAGGCGTGATCAAGGGGGGTGCAGTCTGAGGCTGACGACTGCTTGATACATCAACCCCCTCCGAGCGAGGTGGTGATGGATGACGTGGCACCTCGTGTGTTTGTGAAGCAATCATATGTTGGGAGATGATTGAGTGGCTAGGGAGGGTAGCTTGCGCGATTGGACCTGATGTCGCAACTTCTACTCGGGGGAAGACAAAGTCAACCCCTGTACCTATGGGTTCGGCTCGGCTTGTTTGTGGACTAGTTGGCTGAGGAATACGGACGTGTTTTTGTTTAGTACGCCGCTCCTGTTGACTGCTTCTATCATCCCCTTTGGATTTTCTCTTTTGTTTTGCCTTTGGGGATGAAGAGTTTCCTAGACCTATATTTGGCTGTGGGGGTTGGCTTGTCCCTGGGTTAGGTTCAACTGGGTTGTGTTGAACCATGGGAATGTCATCAAGGTTGTTGGCTCGTAGGTATTTGAGGAGCTCCAGCTCATTTGAATCGAGGAGGCGAAGTAGGTAGTCTGGTATGATCATGGCCTCCTGATCGATTTTGCTCTTTGTGGATTTAATTTTTAGGAGCTACTGAGATTGTAGCCCTCGTCCCTGGGTCTGCGCTCGATTTCGGGATGAAGATCCACGAAATGTTGGATGATGACAGGTAGCCACCGTATGTAAGGAAGCACCGGCTTCGTGGATCCAAGATCTCGCCTTCGTAGTTGATCAAGGATGTCAGTCCAGATTAGTTGGGCGTACATCATATTTCTGTTGAAACGATCCCATGGAAATTAGCATGATGTTCCGGTTGTATTTGTCGGACCCGGAGTGCTTTGGCGAGAGGCATTTTTTTACGATCAGAAACAGGTCCTCCAAGGTCCAGAGATGTATTTGGCCGTGAAGTCAGGGAGGTGAACGAAATTTTGGGCGTTAGGTTTGTGGTCCATGAATAGGAAGTCCCTGATCAGGTCATCGTTAGATGGGTGGTGGTCATATATTAGTGAGTATGGGAGGTTCAATATGGATCGAAGGATGGTTCGTGTGAGAACAACTATGGTGTCGTCGATTTGAGAGGAAAGATGGTGGTTTTGGGTTATTGGTTGGGTTCTGAAAGGTAGACCAAAATTGTTGCACATAAACTTCAGGGACTACCTCGGTGATGTTTAGGGTGACCAAAACTTTTTCTATAATTTGCCAAAGATGTTCTAAGTTGATTGTTGGATATAAATGATCGTTGACACGTTTTGTGGATTTGCCCATTTTGAAAAAAAAATTACGAAAACGTCATCGACACCGTAAATTTTGGACGGAAATCAAAAGTAATTAAGTTTTTTTTTATTTTATTTTTTGGGACTTAGAGTTTTTTCATTTTTGACTTTTTGTCTTTCTACCCAATGATAAAATTGAAAAATCAGAAAATTTTGAATTTTTTTTTTGTAATCGGGTACTGTAGCACAGTGAAGTGGCACAGTGTTTCGATCGAAACTGCAAAGTGAAATGGTACAATACTCTATAGTGAATTTTGGTCGGCGAAAGCAGTTTCGGGCTATTGATTTAATATGCTACAGTAAATCTTGTGAAAATTGATTGCAATCGGCCGATTGTGCGAGTGATCGATGCTGAGTAACCAATCGATGGAGCTTACTACCTTTTGACCGAAAGAAATTGTTTCGCCCTAAACTACAGTGAAAATGCTACAGTGAAATTTGCAAATGGGCGTGCTACAGTATTTCAGGGCGTGCTACAGTGAAATGTGTTTCGCCCGAAACCATATATTGCTACGTGTATTTGTAATTTCGCCTGAAACCAGGTTTGCTACAATGCAATTAATATTTGCTACAGTGAAATAAAAAGTTTCGATCGAAACTAGATTTGATTATTTCGCTACAGTGAAATCACTTTTCTACAGTGTTGCTACAGGTTGCTACAGTGATTTGAAGTGTTTCGTCCGAAATAATTGCTACAGTGATCTTATTGAATTTGCTACAGTGATTGCTACTAGTTTCGCCGGAAACTAATATTTGCTACTGTGACTACTTGTTTCGCCCGAAACTCAGTTTGTAGATTTAAAAAATTATTTTTTGTTTAATCTACTTTCGGGTGTTGACCAGTCAAAATTCGCCCGAAAACTGAATAAAAACGCTCGAAACTTAGTAAATTGGTACTGTAGCTATTTCAGGTACTGTAGCAATCGGGCGATTTGTTCATCTACCCGATTCTGGACTGAAAATGACAAAAAAAAACAGACGCGATTTCTACCAAAAACTCACCCAAATCAACTGAAAAAGTTGGGTAATCACTCAAATCACACGAAAACAACCTAATTACCTCTTGAGCTTGCAAAATCAGTGAAATCAACAAAAAACTCAAGAAATTGCAGAAATTCGAACCCAACCCAAAAATTTCGAAAATTGTTCAAATCCGAACGTGTTTTGCTCTGATACCAATTGTTGGTCCCTATTTGATCCAACAACAACTGACCTAGGACGATTTACAAAGCTAATAATGAAAGTTTAAAGATGAACGTTGGGTGGGTTAGTGTAGACGATGGGTGCTTTGAAAATAATTTCTTACTATTCAACACACACACACTCACACATACTACACCAAAAACACACCCTAATGAATTAGGGTTTGGGAGTATATATACCACATTAGTTGGTATATTATTCCCCTAATAACTAAGAACTAGAATATTACAAACTAGCCCAAAGTTAATTAAATACAAACTAACTAAGATAAACATATTGAAATTGAACACTATAAAATATTCCTAACAGTTTTTCTAAAGAAAAGTACAAGGTGGCTTACGTTTTTAATTCTTTTGATAAAACCCTAATTAGGTAAGTGGGGCTTTATATACCACAAGTATTTGGTATATTAAAGCCCAATACAAAACTATGACTTAATACCATAAGTCACCCAAAACTACTACAACCCACTTAATAAACATGTTAACCCAAGATTACTTAAATAAAGGATGCTACAAAATATTCCTAACAAAGCTGTCCAGGGAATATTGAAGTATCTGAAGGAACACCAGACCTTGGACTTTGGTATCCTAAAAACTCAGGTATGAAAGTAATAGGATATTCTGATGCGGATCCGCAGCCTGCAGACTGGACAGGAAAAGTACATCAGGCAACATCCAATTTCTTGGAGATAAGCTTATCTGTTGGGCTTCCAAGAAACAAAATTGTGTGTCAACTTCCACGGTAGAAGCAGAATATGTGGCTGCCGCCAGTTGCTGCTCACAAATTTTGTGGATTAGAACCCAACTACGAGACTACTGGTTTGATTTCAAGAAAATTCCTATTTATTGTGATTCTAAGAGTGTCATAGCTATTACTTGCAATCCTGTTCACCATTCACGCACTTAGCACATAGACATACGCTATCATTTCAGAAAAGTAGAAAGAGGCATAATAGAAATGTATTTTTGTCAATACAGAGATTCAACTAGCCGATCTGTTTACAAAAGCATCGGATACGATTCCAATTCTTAGTGGCAAAACTGGAGATGTGGAATCTCAATCTCTAGTTTCAATTATGCTTCCCTACGGTTCATTCCATGTCCATCTGCTCTGTTTTAAGTTCTTCGACTCTGTGCGTGTCTCTTTGTTAATTATTTTATTTGCTCTAGTTTTTAGTTTATTTTCACTAATAATTTTTATTTCTTGCTTTCCAATAAGTCGATGTAAAGCCAATGCTGATGGCATTACGTCGAAGGGAGAAATGGTATATCCATGCATCGAGGGAAGTAAATACCTTTCAAATGCTCTAAGATTCTCGATAGGCATTGTATTTAGGGGGAGTTTTGGGGTAACTATTCCAAATTCCAAAACATTAAGGGGGAGTAATATTTTTTGCTTAATTGATATTTCAAAGTTACACGAGTCTCTCAGAAATGCGAAAAACAATCTCAAAATACATAATACAAATAGGATAAGCTTACAAAACACTCTTAAAACAGCTCTCAAAACATCTCAACGAGCTTCATGAACTCTCAAAATACTCAAAATACAAACAAAAACTCAAAAGCTAACATGCCCTGGGAGAGCACAGAACAGCATAGCTAGTAAAACGGCAATTAAACATACGAGAACAAAATAAGAAACGCTAAACTATCCAAATTGCGCTCAAAATTGCGTCTTGACTCGGAGGGTTCTTCGTTCTCCTTGTCATGGCCTTGATTCTGCAACCAACTCATTTGTGCGATTGAAAATGCGAATAAGTCTTAGAGTTTTGGTATCTTGGTATGGTTTTGTGTCTTTTATAAGCACAATTAAACAATACTTCATTATTGTTCCGACAAAAGACAGACGAAAATTTGACTTAAAGGGTTCAGGCGCTGCGAGAGAAAGTGATATTTTCTTCGTCGTTTGTCAGATTTTTCTCATGACAAAATCAATCTTTTGGATAGTTCAACTATTCGATATTTATTGTAGTGGTTGATTGAGTCAAATTTGTTTTTCATAGAGTTAATCGCGAATTAGTTCTTAAAATTAGTAAAATCCCTAAATTCGCGAATACATAGTATACATACTTTGGAAATCCGATGAAATTTGACTAGTCAACTCTGCTGCTGAAATCCCTGATTCGCAAATTTATCAATTAGCGAATCAGTTCTTATGTTGTTCAGCTAGTTCGCGAATCTGAAACTTCACGAACTGCAATTCGCATATCAACTCTCAATTCGCGAATTCAAAGATCTCTTCAATTCGCAAAATAAAATTTCATTGAATTCTCATACCATAAGTGGGCCCTCCTCAAAATTTCACGGCCCAAATCATAATCTCTCGGCCCGCAATTCACTTAACCTAATTCGCGAAATTCTCAAATTCACGAATTCTAAAACCTTCAAACTCTCTCTGTCGCAAATAAAAAAAACTCTTCCAAATCTTTGTTGTTGTGGTTCATCGTCCTCACATTTTCGCACACAGTCACTGATTCATCTGTGGTAAGAAAAACACGTTCTAATCCTTTCTCAGGTGTGTTTTCTTTGTTTATTTGTTTTGCAGATTTCGTGTTTCGTTCTATTTATGAAGAACAGGGCTTCTGTTTTATTTTGAAATTTTTTTAAGAGGGGTTCTAGGTTCTAAGCAGCTCCAATATTTATTGTCGTCGTTCGATCCAGATTTGAGTTTCGCAGTCGAAATTTTTTCTTCTCCCCGTGCTTACGATTTTTTCTGAAAAGGAAATTAGGTTTTAAATTTTTCTGAAAAAATTACTTTTTGATCTTTCAAATCCTGTTTCGCGAATTGAAATGTATTTTTGCGAATCCAATAAGTCACTGACTTGTCAATTCGCCAATTGTTGTTTCGCGAATTACTAACTTTTGACTTTCTAACTTTGTCAGTTTCGCGAATTCTAGTTCGCGAACCTCCGTGTTTGCAATTTGGAATTCGCGAACTGAGATTTCATGCTGGACAATTCGCGAACTATCAAGTTCGCAATCTATTATTCACAAAACCTTTTAATCAAATTTTTTTGCGAACTCCAAAATTTCGCGATGTCAAAATTTGACCAAGTTAATCCTTTCAAATTGATTTGCGAAACTTTACAAAAGTTTGAAGGCAATTCGCAAACCACACTTAGCAAAATTTTAATCTAATCTTTCCACTGATTCGTGAAAAACACTTAGAAAATTTTGACAACTTTCTCAAATCACAATTTGGGCCGAATAGTGATGGGCCGAACTCAATCTCATTTTCATACAAATAAACAAGTCCACACTATTCATGACACATACACATATTATATCTTCTATTCTAAACCTTGTTGTCTCTCATGTTGCAGTAAGCAGGATTTCCCAGTGATTAAAAAAAGGAAAATGACGACACCGGTAGACCATGTGTACGCTACGTCAAATTGGCTTGTTATCAAACACAATAATTTTCAACTTGACCTGAACTCCTTCGAATGTCAAGAAGAAATCATTCCATCCATCTTGCGGAACCATCACCTTGGATATGCCTTCTCGGCATCCGTCCAAGTCCCCACCGTCTATCTTCAACAGTTATGGGGAACGATGACCACCAAAATCGGCAAGGACAACAGAATATTCTGCGAGGCCAAGATTGCAGATGAGACAGTCCAAATTATCCAAGAACTCATCCGAAGAATCTTCCGCCTGCCTCAGCAACCTGAATATGTAGAGGAGGCATCTGAAGACGAACTAATCGCAAATATGCTCAAAATGGGTTACTATACCTCACTCGACTTTGTTTTCCATTTTCAGCAATCAATGATTCCACATCCATGCTGGACACTTTTTGCAATTGTCAACAAGTGCTTCTCCCCAAAGCACTCAGGATGGAAGATGCAACCTCACAATTCTACGGATCTTCCATGGAACTGTCTTCACTAAAAACTATGACTATGCAAAACTGATCACTGTCAACTGGACGATCAACTTCACCAGAAGATGAAGCCAAAATCGAAGAAGACACAGAACCTCTCATATCCTCGGTGGTTCACTCTAACATCCACCATTTCATTACAACAACGCCGTGGATACCACCACGACCACATGAAGAAAACTACACGCCACCCAAACTCAAATTTCTCCAGTAAGGGAAGACCGATGAAAAGTACTCGCGTCCATCGATGAAAATTCCACACTTTACTAATCCTTGCAAACCCAGACCACATAGAAAACTACTGCCACAAATACAACGTTGCCCACCCCACGACTCAGGACAACCCAGCTGAGTCTAACCCAGGGGTTAGTGAGAGTGAGAGGGAAACCACTGACCAGCGAGTAAGCACACAAATAGAAACCACTCCTCACGAACCACAAACTACCCCTCAAGAAACAATCCCTGAACAACCACTCGAACCACCACAACGACCTGAGCAAACAGAACGACCGCAAATAGTCGTTCACGAGGAAACATCATCCGAGCTCCCACAGTCAGAAATTACCGGGTCCACCCGTAGGGTAGAAGATGACGAAATCGACCCAACGGCGCATGCACAACCCCAACCCGACCATTCGCTTGCCTCCCAACAGGCAAGCATCTCAAAATCCACCGAACATCCTCCTAAACAACCACCTCGGGTCAAGTGTCAGCTCCACTCGAAGATGTCATAATTTCTACCACACTACCCGAACCACAGCCTGACAAACAGCCTCAACGTTCATAGAAGAGCCAACAATTGAAGCTCTTCAAGGATTGGACGGCAGACTCACGGATGATGATAACATCAGCAGCTCACCATCCGAGAGCCACCATCTAGAACCTAGTTTTGGACGTGTGCTAATGGGAAGTGGCCCGGTGAAAGCTCCACACAAGCCCGTCCAAGTGACGTGGCCTCAACGCCTAGCACCATCTCAAGGAGATGTGTCGCAAGGACAGGGCGGAAGACACCCATGGATACTGAAGTTCCACGAACTTCCGTAGATGGTCCGTCCAGTTGATGAAATGGAGGTAAAGATCGCGTTATTCTCTAAGGGGGATGAGAAGGCGACGGGCCCTGATGGATATACTTGCTGCTTTCTTTAAAGCGGCGGGGAATGTTGGCCCGGATGTGACACGTGCTATGCAGGACCTCTTTCATACTGGCCGCCTACTTCAGGGGCTGAATAGTACGCCAATTATGCTCATTCCTAAGTGCGGCTCTCCACGTCGTCCTACAGACTTTTGGCCCATCTCGTGCTGTAATGTCCTGTATAAGCTCATCTCGAAGGTGTTGGCGAACCGGTTAAAGCCAGTGCTGAGTGGACTGGTCCACCCATCTCAGACGGCTTTTATACCTGAAGGCGCATTACTGATAATATTCTTCTGGCACAGGAACTTTGCCTTGGTTATGCAAGCAAGGGCCGACCACCACGAGCCATGCTTAAGGTCGATCTGGCAATGGCAAGGTCGAATGGAGCTTTTTATTGGCAATGCTTCAGGCGATTGGATTCCATCCCCGATATATTGATTCGATCAGGAGCTGCTTGACGACACCCACTTTCTCTCTCGACCTTAGTGGGCGACCGGCGGGATTCTTTGCTGGCAAGCGAGGACTTCGCCAGGGGGATCCGATCTCGCCTTATCTTTTCACCCTTGTTATGGAGGTGCTTCACGGCCTTGTTGAGAGGCATATACAGATAGAATCGCGGTTTCGCTATCACTAGCGTTGCGAGACTACATCGCTTCCTATGTTGGTATTCGCGGATGATCTGCTACTATTCTGTCATGCTGACCCTATTTCTGTAGGAGTGCTGAAGGGAGCGTTGATGGCTTTCTCTCAGCTGTCTGGGTTATCTCCTAACCCTGACAAGAGTGAGTTGTATCTTTCGCACAGGCGACGGGTCTCAAGGTACAACTACAGTCTCTGATGGGATTCCATGAAGGTCGATTACCTGTACGTTACATGGGGGTCCCGCTGATTGCCTCAAATCTGACAATCAGTGATTGTGCGTCTCTCTTACAGCGTGTGGATGCGCCTCTCTTACAGCGTGTGGAGGCTCGCCTGGGTTCGTGGCTAAATCAATCGTTATCTTGCGCGGGCAGGGTACAGCTGATCAAATCGGTACTTCAGGCATTGCACGTCTACTGGTCAGGTGTTCTCCTGCTGCCCAAGGGTGTCATCAGAGCCCTTGAAGCGAGATTTCGTCAGTTCTTATGGGGTGGTGCTTCGGCCAAGGTTGCATGGGCTGAAGTCTGTCTGCCGGTTGTTGAGGGCGGCTTAGGTCTTCACTCGATCGCCACGGATAATTGCGTTCTTCTGCTCCAGCAACTGTGGAGGGCGATTACACGGCCTGCAAATTGATCTGGGTGGAGTGGCTATACCGCACAAGACTGCATGGCCGGTCACTTTGGACCGTCACCATATTGGCAAACACTGCTTGGAGCTGGCGGAAGCTGATGAAGTTACGGCAGGTGATTTTACCTTTCCTTGTTTTTCGATTGGGATGGTGCATCATTGCTTCTGTGGGAGGACCCATGGTTGTGGGCTACCCCTTTTGGAGAGCTACCCTAGAGGCCCTCTTGCGATGGGGCTGCCGGCAGGTACGCGCCTTAGTGAGGTCATTGGTGCTCAAGGCTGTGGAATTGGCCGGGACGCTCGACGGTGGAGTATATTGAGTTTAGTCGGCAACTTCCACCGGTTCACCCTAGTCGGAGCGACGCCATTTCTTGGAAGGCTGCACCGGATGGCCGCCCCACAGCGCGACTGATTCGGGAGGCGTTGCGCCGGCGTGGTCCTATTGTCCCCTGGGCAACCTTGTTTGGGGGCCTTTGAAGATTCTCGTCATGAGATCATCTTATGGTTGGCTATTCGCGATCGCTTATCGACGAGTGATAAGCCTTGGGTAGCACAACGCGCTGGTACCTCTGCGTGTGTTCTCTGTGATGCATTGCACCTGGAGACGGTCCAGCATCTATTTTTTGACTGTGGGTTTTTACGCGATTGTGCTCGGGCTTTGAGGCGGAAGATCAGGTGGGCTTGGCCATATCGAGATTGGCGACAGGGTATACAGTGGGCTGCATCACGCTGGCGGGGCCAGCATCTATTACGGGTGGCTTATCGCCATGTCCTCGCTTCTTTGGTGTATCATATCTGGCAAGCACGCAACAAACGCTGGAAGGAGGGGACCATCACGACTCCGAATCGGCTGGTTGCTGCTGTTCTTGACATGGTCTGCATGCAACTACTTGGGACCTCACCCAAGTTTGACCTTCAGAGGGCAGATATCCGACGACTTTGGCGTGTAGCTTGGTAGTTCATATTAGTTGTTCATTTCATATGTCATTTGTTGGTTTTCACCAGTAGCTTGTTACTGGTTGGCACGTGAGGTATTCCATCCTCACTCATCTGTACATTCACCCATTCTTTATATATATACACGGAACTTACTCCAAAAAAACTTCCGTAGAAGAGGCCCACCGTACAGAACCTAGTTCTGAACGTGTGATAACGGCTACCGCTAGCGTGCTGGTACTATCCCTTCAGTTGTAAAGATGGCCTACTTGGAGAATCGTCTGTTCGAGTTCTTCGAAACGGTGACTGTGTTCAAGGACTCATCAAAGTCGCAATCCAAGCCACCTCCACGGACAAAGGAAAGGCCCCGATGGTAGAACAATTGCCGTTACAAGCATCACAGCCTCGCATCATCTCACTACCACCACGAGAAACCCATTAACCCAGTCCCTATCACATGCCTCTACTTGAACTCTTCGACGTCGGAATTTCTCGCCTTCTTGAACTCGACAATCAGCGAACTCCAGCAGAAGAAGAATTATACCAAAAGCTGATTGCGTGTGGAATCATACCTCACCCGACTTCATGTCGTCAAGAAGGCTCAAGTAAAAAGCATCGTCATGACGATCCTAACGACCAGGATCATCCTGAGGGGGAGAAGAGGCAGAGAACCACTGCAGTTGTTCGCGGCGGACGAGGACGTGGAGTTCAGATTCGTGGAGGCAGTTCGTCACGACCATCCAATCCACCACCTAGGTCCTCCAGAGGCAGACAAGTTACGCCAGGCCGAACCAGACAACTTCCCTTGGCGAAGTCGAGTCTGTTCCCTCGAGGACCTCCACCCAATCAGTCCAAACAACCACAACCCTTCAGCCTCGTCCCAGAGATCCTCATATCTACATCGACGGATTACGAGTTCATAGGAACTCACTGATGGAATGCGAACTCAATCTCCAAGGATCCGGCGGAAGGAGGAAGAAATAAAGGGCATTAACGAACTCAATCTCCGAGGTCTTGAGCACCTAAAAGGAACTACAAGGGGTCTTCATTTATCGAATCATGCTCCCGGAAGACTCTAGCGAAGGCAGGATGAGTAAGGAACAATGGCGAAGACATCTCAGAGCTTAAACGGCCATAAGTGATATTGTTAACGTAGAATTGGGGATGGGGATATATGCAGGACCTGTATACGTGATCGATAGGTATGACAGAAGAATTGAGAAATACAGTGAAGCAGATCTTCCCTATTTCCTTTGAGCGAACTAAACAACATGTACAGCATATATCGCAACGAGTTCACTCTTGAAAGTCATACAAAACGAGATGGTTATAGAGCTATCGAAGAGTGTATGATGAGGCAGATCAACTATTATGCTTCGCACGACTTGCAGATGGACTTGGAAAGTAATATAAGCAAAGTCAACCTGACTCAGCCTGACAACAAATACAAAGATCTCGAGAAGTTCGGCGAGGGACACATCTTCTTGGAACCACAACCTGCTATCACTTATCTACAACGTCAGCAAAATCAGATGCAGGCTTTGTTGTTATCAGAGGTCGCCAAGTTCTCTGATGGAACTTTGAAGATAATCCTAAACCAACTCGTGCCAAGACAAAAGACGATTCCTGACGATGCAAAGCTTAAAGGTACAGAATTAGAAGAAAAACAAGTACCAGATAAACTCATTAAGAAAATCAGGGATCGACTTGTTCTCCGAAATGATGTCAGACAATTTGAGACCGCTCTTGGATTCAGGAAGACATACTTAGCTCACAGGGAACCTCCGCCTCTTCCTCGCTCGAAGAAAAAGAAGTGAAGACTTAGATACTAGGCTTATGTGTAATTTGGACACTTAGGGGGAGAATGTTAAGAATATTTTAGAAGTGTCCGAAATATTTATTATAAGTCTTGTCACTTCTTATGATGTATTTACTTGCTTTATTCCTAATTAGTTTGGGCTGTAGTTGTAATAGGCTTGTTAGGGGCCCAATGGGCTAAATACCTTTCAATGTATTTAAGCTTAATCCCTAACAATCATTAACAAAGTTTCCATTCTAAAATCTCACGAATTCAATACGCTTAGGCCTCTAAACTTACTATTCACTTCAATCGAAGGTTTAATCTATTGAAGTGTTCTTGGATATCTAGAATAACAGGTTTCTTAGATATCGGTGCTGCTCTAGGCACTAGGTCGATTGTGAACTCAGTCTCCCTGTCTGGTGGTAATCCGGCAAGTCTCCGCGAAACACGTCCGTAAAGTCTCGAACTACGGGTACTTCTTCCAATTTTGGGGACGAATTTTCTTCCGACTTCATCGCAAAAACGAAATATGCTTCGCATCCTGCTTTGATCAATCGCTGAGCCTTTAGTGCGAATATTCTTGAAACGCTTCATCCGTTCATCGTCCCTGCGAACGTGAATGGCTCGACTCCTTCCAAGTTAAACGTGACTACTTTGCGGTTGCAATCGACCACAGCTCCGTAGTTCAACAACTAGTCCATCCCGAGGATTACTTCGTAGTCATCCATCGGAATTATTATCAAGTCTGCAGGCAATTTCATGTCACCCACTATTACAGGATAGTTTCGTACTACTTGACATGGTTCTAATTGAGTTTCCATTCGGGACGGTCACATTAAACTCGCACTCAGACCAATGGGCGTAACCCCGAGTCTCATCACATACTTAATGGGTGCAAATGAGTGTGTGGCTCCTGAGTCTACTAGTATGCACGGGGGAGTTTGGTGGATAGATAGGATACCTGTCACCACGGACGGGGTTTCCTCTGCTTCCGCTGAGGTGATTGTGTACACCCTAACTGGCACGACGGTTGTCTTGTCTGATTTCCTGCTTGGCTTCCTGATGTACTCTCCGAGCAAAACCTGGCGAAGTGCCCCGGCTTCCCGCATCTGAACCAGTTGTTGGTCTGCGCGTAGCAGTTGCCCAAGTGTCTTTTCCCGCACTTCAGGCAGTTCGGGATAGGCGCTGGAAATCCCCCTCGGTTTGGGTTTGGGGATCGATTTGGTATCCCTTGTGGATGTACGGCCTGTTCTGAAAGTTATGGTTTCCGCCTTTGGGCACGAACTGACGCTTCTGACTTCCCCCACTCCACTATTATCCCTGTGCCTGTGTAACTTCCTTTTTGCTTCCTGAGCTCGAACGATCCTGGCCTCGGCCTGTTCCGCTACCATTGCCCCTTCCGCCACTTGCGCATAGGTGGCTCCTTGAAGTCCAGCCATACTCACGTCCAAATATAGTTCAGGCTTCAGGCCTTCAAGGAAAGGGATCAATCTTGAGAGCGTCTGTGCTCACCATATGAGCTGCGAACCTCGACAGCTGCTCGAACTTCCTGATGTACTCGGCAACCGTCATCGCTCCCTGCCTGAGATTGATGAACTCGTTCATTCGATGCGCTCGAAATGGGACGGAGCAGTAAGATTTTTTCCCTGAACAGCTCCTTAAATCTGTCCCAGCTCATGGTTGCGGGATTTTCAATCACCATGATGGTATACCACCAATGCCCTGCGCTTCCCCTTAGCAAGAATGCGGCGCAGAGGGGTTCTACGTTTCTGGAACCCAGTTGTACACAAACTCACTTTCTAGAGTCCTTAACAAGTCTTTAGCTGCTGTTGGATCGGCTGCATCTTCGAAAGTCGGTGGGTTCTAGCCTTTGGAACCTAGACTAAGTGTCCTAGATAATGGAACAACTATGGATGGTGAGGGCACTAGACTAGGCGTGATCAAGGGGGGTGCAGTCTGAGGCTGACGACTGCTTGATACATCAACCCCCTCCGAGCGAGGTGGTGATGGATGACGTGGCACCTCGTGTGTTTGTGAAGCAATCATATGTTGGGAGATGATTGAGTGGCTAGGGAGGGTAGCTTGCGCGATTGGACCTGATGTCGCAACTTCTACTCGGGGGAAGACAAAGTCAACCCCTGTACCTATGGGTTCGGCTCGGCTTGTTTGTGGACTAGTTGGCTGAGGAATACGGACGTGTTTTTGTTTAGTACGCCGCTCCTGTTGACTGCTTCTATCATCCCCTTTGGATTTTCTCTTTTGTTTTGCCTTTGGGGATGAAGAGTTTCCTAGACCTATATTTGGCTGTGGGGGTTGGCTTGTCCCTGGGTTAGGTTCAACTGGGTTGTGTTGAACCATGGGAATGTCATCAAGGTTGTTGGCTCGTAGGTATTTGAGGAGCTCCAGCTCATTTGAATCGAGGAGGCGAAGTAGGTAGTCTGGTATGATCATGGCCTCCTGATCGATTTTGCTCTTTGTGGATTTAATTTTTAGGAGCTACTGAGATTGTAGCCCTCGTCCCTGGGTCTGCGCTCGATTTCGGGATGAAGATCCACGAAATGTTGGATGATGACAGGTAGCCACCGTATGTAAGGAAGCACCGGCTTCGTGGATCCAAGATCTCGCCTTCGTAGTTGATCAAGGATGTCAGTCCAGATTAGTTGGGCGACATCATATTTCTGTTGAAGACGATCCCATGGAAGATTAGCATGATGTTCCGGTTGTATTTGTCGGACCCGGAGTGCTTTGGCGAGAGGCATTTTTTTACGATCAGAAACAGGGTCCTCCAAGGTCCAGAGATGTATTTGGCCGTGAAGTCAGGGAGGTGAACGAAATTTTGGGCGTTAGGTTTGTGGTCCATGAATAGGAAGTCCCTGATCAGGTCATCGTTAGATGGGTGGTGGTCATATATTAGTGAGTATGGGAGGTTCAATATGGATCGAAGGATGGTTCGTGTGAGAACAACTATGGTGTCGTCGATTTGAGAGGAAAGATGGGTGGTTTTGGGGTTATTGGTTGGGTTCTGAAAGGTAGACCAAAATTGTTGCACATAAACTTCAGGGACTACCTCGGTGATGTTTAGGGTGGTTTTTAGAGGGTGGTTTTCTAGGATTTTAACAATGATAGGATCTGGGCACGAGGTATATTTTCAAAGTCAAGTTGGATGTTGTTGGGCGACCTCTGTGCCCAGTCCTTGAAGCGAAAACTTCATCAATGAGTCGCACCATTTTATTATATCTGCAAGATAAGATCAAGGGACGGGTCAAGATCAAAAGTAGTTAACACGTTAGGACTAAGAAATTGTAACCCGTTGGGACTTAGAGTTGCAAAAATTATGACTCAATTTTGTCGATAGGAACAAATAGTGAAATTGAGGGAATCAATCAGACAGAGCATATGAAATCACTTTTTAATCAGTTTCGGGCAAAACATTCATGTTTCAATTCAAATCATATTGGTTGTTAAATTTGGGTTCGATCGAAACAAAGAACAAGTGTGATTTAAATCGTACTAATAGTAGAAAATCCCGTTTTGGTCGAAAGTGAGAGGCAATGGATCGATTCAAATTAGATTGTGGTTTAGATCGAAACTTCAGAAAGAAGGATTGAAAAATGTGTTATGTTTAAAATCAAAGGTTTCGGTCGAAAGTTTAAATTGAACGAATGAAATTGCATTTAAACAGTGTAAAGTCAGTTTCGGTAGAAAGTGGTGAAACCCTCGAATCGAATGATTTAAAATCACAGATTAAGTAAAATTTTCAGTATCGGCCGATTGATTGTGATGTGAAATTGAATCTAGGGTTTAGTTTAGGGCGAATTTAAACGAAACTTGGAACGCGATTGAACAACGAGTCGCGCGAACTCACTCAACCCTAATCTGCGTAACCTGCAAGAACGAGAAAATTATCAGTTAAAAGCTGCAGATTATATGTTTTTCCTTACCAACGATGGATTTGGAGTTGCAATAATAGGAGAAACAGAGTTTGTTGTGAGACTGTGATACGTGTTGTGTGCGATTGCAGAGAGGGTTTGAGAGTGAATATGAAAATCGATGAAGAAGAACAGTGTTTCGGGCGAAACGCTATTTATATAAGTAGAGTTTCGACCGAAACCAGTTTCGGGCGCATCTCAGTTTCGCCGAGAAAAAATCACTAAGGAATTAAATTACAGTTACGATCAATTCAATTCAGTTTAATTCAGTTTCGATCGAAACGCGTTTTGGGCGAAAGTCAGTTTCGCCGATAAAATTAGATGATTTAGGCAAATTTTCAATTTTAATTGAAGCGTGTTTCGGGCGAAAGTCAGTTTCGCCGAGAAAATTATAAAAGGAGTTAAAATGCAATTTCGATCGAAACTTGCGTCGTGCGATTTGTTAAATCAATTTAAAGGAGTTTCGGTCGATACACAGTTTCGCCGAGAAAAGTTTTGAATTAATTGAAAATTCAGTTTCGATCGTTTGAGCTGAGTTTCGGGCGATAGCCAATTCAATTGAAATGAGTTTCGGGCGATATGTAGTTTCGCCGAGTAAATTTTAAGATATTTGAAATATTTGAATAATTTAATTTCGATCGAAACTTAATCGCCATACTATATTATTTAAATTCGATGTGAAATTATAAAAACTCCACCTTGATTTGTGCGAATTGTTCAATGACTCCCCCCATATTAGTGCATAATATTGAAAGACTCCCCCCTAGATCCATGCATAAATTTTTTTATGAAACTCCCCCTAGACATGATAGTAGAATTTTTGACATTCATATGAAAACATATAGAGAAAAGTTAAGTGACCTATTTACACAATATCAGGTGCATGTAGGGACAATCGATCATTCTGATGGTTCAACATGCCTAACCTAGATACCAAGAATTGGAATCGTTTTTATCCAATGCCTTAGTGAATAAGTCGGCAAGTTGAAGATCTGTGTGAACAAAATGCATTTCGATTGTGTCTTGTTCTACATGTTCCTTAATAAAGTGATATCTAATGTCTATATGTTTTGTGCGTGAATGATGTACTGGATTACTTGTATAGCTATAGCACTTTTAGAGTCACTAAATATTGGAATACAATTTAACGTTATGCCAAAATATCGCAACTGGGTTCTCATCCACAAAATTTGTGAGCAACAACTTGCAGCAGCGACATATTATGCCTCTGCTATCGAGGTTGAGACACAATTTTGTTTTCGAGACGACCAGCTTACGAGTTTACCCCCGAGAAATTGAGCGGCTCCAGGAGTGCTCTTTCTGTCCAGCTTGCATCCCGCGTAATCAGCGTCGGTGTATCCTACGAGTTCGAAACTTGACTCCATCGGGTACCATAGTCCTAGATTTGGAGTTCCCTTGAGGTATTTGAAAATTCTCTTGACAGCGAGCATGTGAGATTCCTTTGGATTAGCTTGAAAGCGAGCACAGAGACACGTGGCGAACATGATGTCAGGCCTACTAGATGTAAGGTAGAGCAAGGATCCTATCATGCCTCGATAAGTTGTCTGGTTAACAGATTTTCCTGAGGAATCTGGATCAAGTTTGCATGAGGTAGACATGGGAGTGATGGCAGCATTTGAGTTGTCCAAGTTGTACTTCTTGAGTATGTCGTGAATGTACTTGGATTGACTGATGAAGATTCCATCATGAAGCTGCTTAACCTGAAGGCCTAAAAAGAAACTTAGTTCGCCCATCATACTCATTTCAAATTTCTGCTTCATTAGATCCCCAAAGTTCCTGCACATTCTTGCGTCGACCCGAATATGATGTCGTCGACGTAAATCTGCACTAGCATAATGTCTGAGCCGTCCTTCTTGATAAAGAGAGTCGTATCGATCTTCCCTTTTGTGAAACCAGGGGAGATGAGAAAATTCTAGAGGACCTTGTACCAGGCTCTGGGAGCTTGTTTCAGTCCATAGAGAGCTTTATCGAGTCTGTAGACGTGGTCTGGGAGTTGTTCGTTTACAAAAACTTCAGGCTGAGATACAAAAACTTCTTCTTTTAGTATTCCGTTGAGGAATGCAGTTTTGACATCCATCTGGTAGACTATGAAGTTCTTGTGTGCAGCGAAAGCTAAGAATATCCTGATGGCTTCTATTCTTGCGACTGGGGCATATGTCTCATCATAGTCGATTCCTTCTTGTTGATTGTAACCTTTTGCCACCAGCCTTGCTTTATTCCGGATAACAACTCCTTACTCGTCCTTTTTGTTCTTAAATACCCATTTAGTCCCTATGATTGTTATCCCAGCTGGTCTAGGTACTAGGTTCCAAACATTCAACCTCTCAAACTGATTGATTTCCTCCTGCATTGCGATTATCCAGTCTGGATCGTCGAGTGCTTCAGCTACTTTGCTGGGCTCCTTTTGACTGAGAAAGCAGGAATAGAGCTTTCATTTATCGTTGATGCTCGAGTGGTTACACCAGTGGAAGGGTCCCCAATTATTGTGAGTTTGGGTGTGCTCGAGTCCACTTTCTTGTACTTGGTTGTGATGATCCAGCTGCATTTGTATCGTGTATTGCTTCTTCACTCTGATCAGCCTGATGTTCCGTTTCTTCTCCAGGTTGAGGTATTACTGACTCTGCTGAAGAGATTTCTATTGTTGAATCCGAGGGCTGGGGAGTTTCAGTCGCTGAGCTGGAGATAATCTCAGTATCAGTTGGTGATTCACTGTTGTCATCAAGGTGAAGATTTTCCATCGTTGGAGGGGAATTATCATTGCTAGTCTCTACAGGATCATTATGTTCTGGTGCTGCAGAATTTGTTGGAGCAGTGGGTGGCGTTGGCTTAGAAAAGAGATCCTCGAATAAGAGATCGAGTTCCATGTCGCTCAAAGTGTTTGATTTTGAAGTTTCGCCCACTGAGAAGGTGCTTGGTTGATCCTTTGTCAACTCTCGTAGAAGTCCTGGTTCTGGACTGATTTGTACAGACTATCCGGTCTACATCATCAAACGTTACATTAATGTTTTTCATAAAAGTTCTTTTCTCCTTGAGGTATACTCGATAGGCTTTTGATTTTGTCGAGTATCCCACCAGTATCCCTTCAAATGCTTTTGGGTCAAGTTTGCCTCTATCTTCGCGATCATTTGCTACGTAGCATTTGCACCCAAAGACTCTCAGGAACGAAACGTCTGGTACTCTACGATTTATCAACTCGTAGGGAGTCCTATTGAATCTCTTGTGAAGGGAGCCACGATTTTGTGTGAAGCAGGCTGTGTTCATTGCTTCAGCCCACAAGAAGTGAGATAGTCCAGAGGAATAAGAAGTGTACGAGTTGCTTCAACTAAGGTTCTATTCTTGCGTACAACTACCCCGTTTTGTTGAGGTGTTTTTGCCGCTGAGAACTGTTGGGTGATTCCAAGTGATGCATAAAAGTCACTGAGTTTTCTGTTCTTGAATTCTGTCCCATTGTCAGTTCTGATGATTTGTACACTTAGTTGGTAGAGGTTTTGGGCGGTTTTGATACTCAATGATTATACCTAGAGTTTCGTCCTTGGTTCTTAGAAATTTGGTCCATGTGTAGCGTGAGAAATCATCCACAATAGCCAACACATATTTTCGCCCATTGATGGTCTGAGTACGCATGGGTCCACTCCATATGAATGAGTTCGAGAGGTTTGGAAGTTGAGGCTATGTGTTTGGTCCGGTGAGATGCCTTCCTAATCTTTCCCATTTCACATGCCGAGCAAAGATGCTCTTTATGATATCTGAACGAGGGAAGTCCTTTCACCAAGTTTTCTGATCGCAGTTTGTTAAGGTCTTTGAAGTTGAGGTGGGAAAGCCGCTGATGCCAGAGATCGTTCTGATGTAGAGAGGCTCGGGAGATGAGGCACGTCGGTCGGACAGTTTTGAGATCAATGGAGTAGAGATTCGTTTTCCAATAGCCAGTGAGTAGCTCTCTTCCATTATTATCTGTGACACTACATTTGCTGGTCTCGAAGTTCACCTTGTAGCCTTTGTCACAGAAACGTCCGATGCTGAATAAATTGTAGCTCAGACCTTCGACGTAGGACACCCCTTTGATGGTCAGCCTGTCATGAATGAGATCGCATGTTCCTAGCATGGATGCTGATTGACCGTTTCCGAAGTAGACTTTTCCGAGAAATCCTTCAGAGAAGTTGCTCAACAGCTCCTTGTTTCCAGTCATGTGTGAGGAGCAACCTGAATCTAAGTACCACACATGACGGACCTGCAAAAAGAATCAAGTAAGTTTAGGCACCCATTTATAAATGGGCCCTTTTTTGATACAGGTGTATAAGCTAATTTGTTCGTTGCTAGATTTGATTCTTTGTTACATTGTTGGATAGACGGTTTAAGAATCCAAGCATAACGATTTCCTACAGGATGCAGTTGGGATTTTGGAATCCAAATCTGTTTTCGACTTAATTTCTTGTCCGGCTTGGTCTTGGAGGTAGTGTGTTTCTTTATTTCAGATTTGATAGTATGATTGGACGGCGTGGGACTTATGCCCTTAGATCGAGTGCTATGTGGCGTGGAAGCGTTTTTGCTGAAATGACTGTCATGAGGATGGAAAAATACATAATTGTTTACATGACAGAATTTTGATTTTAGGGCATGAAATAACGAAACACGTTCTGCGACATTACAAGATATCACTTTCGAAAATGCAAAACATTTTGAAACAGGAGAAGAAAGGTTGGAGACTGGTCTCTTCTTCTTATCAGGGACTGTTGTCTTCTTTACTGAGCCAGATCGAACCTTCTTCGCCTCCTTAGATCTCACGCCTTTGTCTGTGGGTACATGTGATACAAAGTTAGTATCTAAGGAATTTTCTTCGTAGTTTGCTTGCATTTATATGTAGAGGATCTGGAACAGGACGGGATGTGGAGGGTCTGTAAGCGTCAGGAAAGTTTTCAAGATTATGAATTTTGCTTAACAAAACAGTTCTATCTTCTTCGTGGGCTTTCTTTTCTGATTCTAGGGAGGCTGTCAACTCACTGATTTTGCGAATAATTCTGGAATATAAATAGATGAACGAATGAGTTTAGCCGTCTCGTCAATGCTTTCATGAGTTTCAAGTCCAAATGGTAATATATAGTCATCAGAGAGTGGTACCTCTCTCGTTTTATCTCTATTATTGAGTTCTGTGTAGTCATACTCAATTTGGGCCCATTCTTTATTCCTCCGTTTCCGTTCTTCAGATCCATTCACCTCACTTGATTCTATGAAGGGCCTTTGTTGTTCAAGACTCAACCCAAAACGCTTAATCGGGACTTTGGTGCGGAGCAGCTCTCTTAGTACCTACCCATGCTGGGATTCTGCAAAAACTTTATCGGGACTTTGGTACCCATTTTTGGATGGGTCCTCCCTTGTTAGCAAAAAACAAGTTAAGCACATTTGGTTCAGATATTGATCCTAAATCATCCTTTAAAGTCCCATTAAATTTGATTTGTGATTTCGGAATCCAGGTTTGGTGAACCTTATAGGGAAATGACAGTTCAGCGCCGGTGAATGTGTGTCTAGATTTAGAAGACCTGAAGATTTTCTCCCTAGCCAGTCGCATAAAATGCTTTCTAGAATGAATCTGGACTGGATATTTCAAATAGCAATATGAGCTTATGGCGCTATATGCGACATTGGATGATGAGTCATGTTGCCTATAAGATCTCACATCATTCACTTTATAATGATGAGTGTGCGGGATTTGAGAAGTTCGTCTATGTAAGCTTGGAACTTCTTCGTTGCACGCTTCCCTTTTGATAGGAATGGGAGAGGAAAAACCTTGAACATTCTTCGCTTTAATTTTGGGAGATAATACTGATTTTCCTTTCTCCTTCCTAATCTTTATTTGTTTCTTAGCTATTTTTAGCGCTTTGCTTTTACTTAACGTTTCAGCTTTAGTCAAAATTGATTTAGAATGATTAGTAAAAGCCTTTTCAGTTTTAGGAACAAGGATGATTCTTTTAGTTTTTGTTTTATTTACCTGTTTCGAGGAAGATGTATTACTTGACAAATTATTGGAAATATATAAAGACGGGGAATTTTTGAGATATAAAATCTACTTTAAAAGCTTTTCCTTTTCAGCGACAAAACCTATCTTTTCAGAGTTCAAAGTATCTTGTAATCTTTCAATTTACGAAGAGTCTCTGGAGTATCACACAGGGTAGGTTTTTGATCATGTAAACTATTTTCCCCGTTAGAAATTAAGTTAGAAGGAGAGTTTTGATCTGCTGGACCTATATTCGAAATAACATTCTCTAATTGTTTAATCTTAGAGTAAAGCATACGTTGTTCCTCTAAGATGGTCTCATATTTTGATGAGACTTCATTTCGCTCAGCTTCGCAAGAACGTAAACTACTACTCATATCGCAGACCCTCTTTTCACTATCATCTAACTTAGTTTCTAAGCTAATGATCTTAGACTTTGCTATGGTCAAATCTTCATTAGCATAGGCTAGGCTTTGTTGTTGCTTAAGCAACACAGAGTAATTATTAGCAAGTCTTGCTTCTAATTCCTCAATTTTCCTAGCTTGAGCATCTATTTTCATTAATATAATATTTAATTGAAAATAGAAATTGGCTTTTAAAATTTCAGTGACGAAAAGTTTGGCAGTATCGTGAAGTATCGAAGAAAGTCGGCGTCGAAAATTTTTGGCGTGCACCGAAAAATTTTGTGATGATTTCGAAAACTTCGAGAAAATGACCAAAACTTTTTCTATAATTTGCCAAAGATGTTCTAAGTTGATTGTTGGATATAAATGATCGTTGACACGTTTTGTGGATTTGCATTTTTTTTAAAAAAAAAATTACGAAAACGTCATCGACACCGTAAATTTTGGACCCGAAAATATTAATTTGAGTTTTTTTTATTTTTTATTTTATTTTTTTTTCATTTTTATTTTTTTACTTTCTACCCAATGATAAAATAAAATTCAGAAAATTTTGAATTTTTTTTTTGTAATCGGGTACTGTAGCACAGTGAAGTGGCACAGTGTTTCGATCGAAACTGCAAAGTGAAATGGCTACAATACTCTATAGTGAATTTTTGCTCGGCGAAAGCAGTTTCGGGCTATTGATTTAATATGCTACAGTAAATCTTGTGAAAATTGATTGCAATCGGCCGATTGTGCGAGTGATCGATGCTGAGTAACCAATCGATGGAGCTTACTACCTTTTGACCGAAAGAAATTGTTTCGCCCGAAACTACAGTGAAAATGCTACAGTGAAATTTGCAAATGGGCGTGCTACAGTATTTCAGGGCGTGCTACAGTGAAATTTGTTGTTTCGCCCGAAACCATATATTGCTACGTGTATTTTGTAATTTCGCCTGAAACCAGGTTTGCTACAATGCAATTAATATTTGCTACAGTGAAATAAAAAGTTTCGATCGAAACTAGATTTGATTATTTCGCTACAGTGAAATCACTTTTCTACAGTGTTGCTACAGGTTGCTACAGTGATTTGAAGTGTTTCGTCCGAAATAATTGCTACAGTGATCTTATTGAATTTGCTACAGTGATTGCTACTAGTTTCGCCGGAAACTAATTATTTGCTACTGTGACTACTTGTTTCGCCCGAAACTCAGTTTGTAGATTTAAAAAATTATTTTTTTGTTTAATCTACTTTCGGGTGTTGACCAGTCAAAATTCGCCCGAAACTGAATAAAAACGCTCGAAACTTAGTAAATTGGTACTGTAGCTATTTCAGGTACTGTAGCAATCGGGCGATTTGTTCATCTACCCGATTCTGGACTGAAAATGACAAAAAAAAAAACAGACGCGATTTCTACCAAAAACTCACCCAAATCAACTGAAAAAAGTTGGGTAATCACTTCAAATCACACGAAAACAACCTAATTACCTCTTGAGCTTGCAAAATCAGTGAAATCAACAAAAAAACTCAAGAAATTGCAGAAATTCGAACCCAACCCAAAAATTTCGAAAATTGTTCAAATCCGAACGTGTTTTGCTCTGATACCACTTGTTGGTCCCTATTTGATCCAACAACACTGACCTAGGACGATTTACCAAGCTAATAATGAAAGTTTTAAAGATCGAACGTTGGGTGGGTTAGTGTAGACGATGGGTGCTTTGAAAATAATTTCTTACTATTCAACACACACACACTCACACATACTACACCAAAAACACACCCTAATGAATTAGGGTTTGGGAGTATATATACCACATTAGTTGGTATATTATTCCCCTAATAACTAAGAACTAGAATATTACAAACTAGCCCAAAGTTAATTAAATACAAACCAACTAAGATAAACATATTGAAATTGAACACTATAAAATATTCCTAACAGTTTTTCTAAAGAAAAGTACAAGGTGGCTTACGTTTTTAATTCTTTTGATAAAACCCTAATTAGGGTAAGTGGGGCTTTATATACCACAAGTATTTGGTATATTAAAGCCCAATACAAAACTATGACTTAATACCATAAGTCACCCAAAACTACTACAACCCACTTAATAAACATGTTAACCCAAGATTACTTTAAATAAAGGATGCTACAAAATATTCCTAACAAAGCTGTCCAGGGAATATTGAAGTATCTGAAGGAACACCAGACCTTGGACTTTGGTATCCTAAAAACTCAGGTATGAAAGTAATAGGATATTCTGATGCGGATTCCGCAGGCTGCAGACTGGACAGGAAAAGTACATCAGGCAACATCCAATTTCTTGGAGATAAGCTTATCTGTTGGGCTTCCAAGAAACAAAATTGTGTGTCAACTTCCACGGTAGAAGCAGAATATGTGGCTGCCGCCAGTTGCTGCTCACAAATTTTGTGGATTAGAACCCAACTACGAGACTACTGGTTTGATTTCAAGAAAATTCCTATTTATTGTGATTCTAAAAGTGTCATAGCTATTACTTGCAATCCTGTTCACCATTCACGCACTTAGCACATAGACATACGCTATCATTTCAGAAAAGTAGAAAGAGGCATAATAGAAATGTATTTTGTCAATACAGAGATTCAACTAGCCGATCTGTTTACAAAAGCATCGGATACGATTCCAATTCTTAGTGGCAAAACTGGAGATGTTGAATCTCAATCTCTAGTTTCAATTATGCTTCCCTACGGTTCATTCCATGTCCATCTGCTCTGTTTTAAGTTCTTCGACTCTGTGCGTGTCTCTTTGTTAATTATTTTATTTGCTCTAGTTTTTAGTTTATTTTCACTAATAATTTTTATTTCTTGCTTTCCAATAAGTCGATGTAAAGCCAATGCTGATGGCATTACATCGAAGGGAGAAATGGTATATCCATGCATCGAGGGAAGTAAATACCTTTTCAAATGCTCTAAGATTCTCGATAGGCATTGTATTTAGGGGGAGTTTGGGGTAACTATTCCAAATTCCAAAACATTAAGGGGGAGTAATTATTTTTTGCTTAATTGATATTTCAAAGTTACACGAGTCTCTCAGAAATGCGAAAAACAATCTCAAAATACATAATACAAATAGGATAAGCTTACAAAACACTCTTAAAACAGCTCTCAAAACATCTCAACGAGCTTCCATGAACTCTCAAAATACTCAAAATACAAACAAAAACTCAAAAGCTAACATGCCCTGGGAGAGCACAGAACAGCATAGCTAGTAAAACGGCAATTAAACATACGAGAACAAAATAAGAAACGCTAAACTATCCAAATTGCGCTCAAAATTGCGTCTTGACTCGGAGGGTTCTTCGTTCTCCTTGTCATGGCCTTGATTCTGCAACCAACTCATTTGTGCGATTGAAAATGCGAATAAGTCTTAGAGTTTTGGTATCTTGGTATGGTTTTGTGTCTTTTTATAAGCACAAATTAAACAATAACTTCATTATTGTTCCGACAAAAGACAGACGAAAATTTGACTTAAAGGGTTCAGCGCTGCGAGAGAAAGTGATATTTTCTTCGTCGTTTGTCAGATTTTTCTCATGACAAAATCAATCTTTTGGATAGTTCAACTATTCGATATTTATTGTAGTGGTTGATTGAGTCAAATTTGTTTTTCATAGAGTTAATCGCGAATTAGTTCTTAAAATTAGTAAAATTCCCTTAAATTCGCGAATACATAGTATACATACTTTGGAAATCCGATGAAATTTGACTAGTCAACTCTGCTGCTGAAATCCCTGATTCGCAAATTTATCAATTAGCGAATCAGTTCTTATGTTGTTCAGCTAGTTCGCGAATCTGAAACTTCACGAACTGCAATTCGCATATCAACTCTCAATTCGCGAATTCAAAGATCTCTTCAATTCGCAAAATAAAATTTCATTGAATTCTCATACCATAAGTGGGCCCTCCTCAAAATTTCACGGCCCAAATCATAATCTCTCGGCCCGCAATTCACTTAACCTAATTCGCGAAATTCTCAAATTCACGAATTCTAAAACCTTCAAACTCTCTCTGTCGCAAATAAAAAAAACTCTTCCAAATCTTTGTTGTTGTGGTTCATCGTCCTCACATTTTCGCACACAGTCACTGATTCATCTGTGGTAAGAAAAACACGTTCTAATCCTTTCTCAGTGTTGTTTTCTTATTTGTTTTGCAGATTTCGTGTTTCGTTCTATTTATGAAGAACAGGGCTTCTGTTTTATTTTGAAATTTTTTTAAGAGGGGTTCTAGGTTCTAAGCAGCTCTTCAATATTTATTGTCGTCGTTCGATCCAGATTTGAGTTTCGCAGTCGAAATTTTTTCTTCTCCCCGTGCTTACGATTTTTTCTGAAAAGGAAATTAGGTTTTAAATTTTTCTGAAAAAATTACTTTTTGATCTTTCAAATCCTGTTTCGCGAATTGAAAATGTATTTTTGCGAATCCAATAAGTCACTGACTTGTCAATTCGCCAATTGTTGTTTCGCGAATTACTAACTTTTGACTTTCTAACTTTGTCAGTTTCGCGAATTCTAGTTCGCGAACCTCCGTGTTTGCAATTTGGAATTCGCGAACTGAGATTTCATGCTGGACAATTCGCGAACTATCAAGTTCGCAATCTATTATTCACAAAACCTTTTAATCAAATTTTTTTTGCGAACTCCAAAATTTCGCGATGTCAAAATTTGACCAAGTTAATCCTTTCAAATTGATTTGCGAAACTTTACAAAAGTTTGAAGGCAATTCGCAAACCACACTTAGCAAAATTTTAATCTAATCTTTCCACTGATTCGTGAAAAACACTTAGAAAATTTTGACAACTTTCTCAAATCACAATTTGGGCCGAATAGTGATGGGCCGAACTCAATCTCATTTTCATACAAATAAACAAGTCCACACTATTCATGACACATACACATATTATATCTTCTATTCTAAACCTTGTTGTCTCTCATGTTGCAGTTAAGCAGGATTTCCCAGTGATTAAAAAAAGGAAAATGACGACACCGGTAGACCATGTGTACGCTACGTCAAATTGGCTTGTTATCAAACACAATAATTTTCAACTTGACCTGAACTCCTTCGAATGTCAAGAAGAAATCATTCCATCCATCTTGCGGAACCATCACCTTGGATATGCCTTCTCGGCATCCGTCCAAGTCCCCACCGTCTATCTTCAACAGTTATGGGGAACGATGACCACCAAAATCGGCAAGGACAACAGAATATTCTGCGAGGCCAAGATTGCAGATGAGACAGTCCAAATTATCCAAGAACTCATCCGAAGAATCTTCCGCCTGCCTCAGCAACCTGAATATGTAGAGGAGGCATCTGAAGACGAACTAATCGCAAATATGCTCAAAATGGGTTACTATACCTCACTCGACTTTGTTTTCCATTTTCAGCAATCAATGATTCCACATCCATGCTGGACACTTTTTGCAATTGTCAACAAGTGCTTCTCCCCAAAGCACTCAGGATGGAAGATGCAACCTCACAATTCTACGGATCTTCCATGGAACTGTCTTCACTAAAAACTATGACTATGCAAAACTGATCACTGTCAACCTGGACGATCAACTTCACCAGAAGATGAAGCCAAAATCGAAGAAGACACAGAACCTCTCATATCCTCGGTGGTTCACTCTAACATCCACCATTTCATTACAACAACGCCGGGGATACCACCACGACCACATGAAGAAAACTACACGCCACCCAAACTCAAATTTCTCCAGTAAGGGAAGACCGATGAAAAGTACTCGCGTCCATCGATGAAAATTCCACACTTTACTAATCCTTGCAAACCCAGACCACATAGAAAACTACTGCCACAAATACAACGTTGCCCACCCCACGACTCAGGACAACCCAGCTGAGTCTAACCCAGGGGTTAGTGAGAGTGAGAGGGAAACCACTGACCAGCGAGTAAGCACACAAATAGAAACCACTCCTCACGAACCACAAACTACCCCTCAAGAAACAATCCCTGAACAACCACTCGAACCACCACAACGACCTGAGCAAACAGAACGACCGCAAATAGTCGTTCACGAGGAAACATCATCCGAGCTCCCACAGTCAGAAATTACCGGGTCCACCCGTAGGGTAGAAGATGACGAAATCGACCCAACGGCGCATGCACAACCCCAACCCGACCATTCGCTTGCCTCCCAACAGGCAAGCATCTCAAAATCCACCGAACATCCTCCTAACACAACCACCTCGGGTCAAGTGTCAGCTCCACTCGAAGATGTCATAATTTCTACCACACTACCCGAACCACAGCCTGACAAACAGGCCTCAACGTTCATAGAAGAGCCAACAATTGAAGCTCTTCAAGGATTGGACGGCAGACTCACGGATGATGATAACATCAGCAGCTCACCATCCGAGAGCCACCATCTAGAACCTAGTTTTGGACGTGTGCTAATGGGAAGTGGCCCCGGTGAAAGCTCCACACAAGCCCGTCCAAGTGACGTGGCCTCAACGCCCTAGCACCATCTCAAGGAGATGTGTCGCAAGGACAGGGCGGAAGACACCCATGGATACTGAAGTTCCACGAACTTCCGTAGATGGTCCGTCCAGTTGATGAAATGGAGGTAAAGATCGCGTTATTCTCTAAGGGGGATGAGAAGGCGACGGGCCCTGATGGATATACTGCTGCTTTCTTTAAAGCGGCTTGGGGGAATGTGGGCCCGGATGTGACACGTGCTATGCAGGACCTCTTTCATACTGGCCGCCTACTTCAGGGGCTGAATAGTACGCCAATTATGCTCATTCCTAAGTGCGGCTCTCCACGTCGTCCTACAGACTTTTGGCCCATCTCGTGCTGTAATGTCCTGTATAAGCTCATCTCGAAGGTGTTGGCGAACCGGTTCAAGCCAGTGCTGAGTGGACTGGTCCACCCATCTCAGACGGCTTTTATACCTGAAGGCGCATTACTGATAATATTCTTCTGGCACAGGAACTTTGCCTTGGTTATGCAAGCAAGGGCCGACCACCACGAGCCATGCTTAAGGTCGATCTGGCAATGGCAAGGTCGAATGGAGCTTTTTATTGGCAATGCTTCAGGCGATTGGATTCCATCCCCGATATATTGATTCGATCAGGAGCTGCTTGACGACACCCACTTTCTCTCTCGACCTTAGTGGGCGACCGGCGGGATTCTTTGCTGGCAAGCGAGGACTTCGCCAGGGGGATCCGATCTCGCCTTATCTTTTCACCCTTGTTATGGAGGTGCTTCACGGCCTTGTTGAGAGGCATATACAGATAGAATCGCGGTTTCGCTATCACTAGCGTTGCGAGACTACATCGCTTCCTATGTTGGTATTCGCGGATGATCTGCTACTATTCTGTCATGCTGACCCTATTTCTGTAGGAGTGCTGAAGGGAGCGTTGATGGCTTTCTCTCAGCTGTCTCGGTTATCTCCTAACCCTGACAAGAGTGAGTTGTATCTTTCGCACAGGGCGACGGGTCTCAAGGTACAACTACAGTCTCTGATGAGATTCCATGAAGGTCGATTACCTGTACGTTACATGGGGGTCCCGCTGATTGCCTCAAATCTGACAATCAGTGATTGTGCGCCTCTCTTACAGCGTGTGGATGCGCCTCTCTTACAGCGTGTGGAGGCTCGCCTGGGTTCGTGGCTAAATCAATCGTTATCTTGCGCGGGCAGGGTACAGCTGATCAAATCGGTACTTCAGGCATTGCACGTCTACTGGTCAGGTGTTCTCCTGCTGCCCAAGGGTGTCATCAGAGCCCTTGAAGCGAGATTTCGTCAGTTCTTATGGGGTGGTGCTTCGGCCAAGGTTGCATGGGCTGAAGTCTGTCTGCCGGTTGTTGAGGGCGGCTTAGGTCTTCACTCGATCGCCACGGATAATTGCGTTCTTCTGCTCCAGCAACTGTGGAGGGCGATTACACGGCCTGCAAATTTGATCTGGGTGGAGTGGCTATACCGCACAAGACTGCATGGCCGGTCACTTTGGACCGTCACCATATTGGCAAACACTGCTTGGAGCTGGCGGAAGCTGATGAAGTTACGGCAGGTGATTTTACCTTTCCTTGTTTTTCGATTGGGGATGGTGCATCATTGCTTCTGTGGGAGGACCCATGGTTGTGGGCTACCCCTCTTTTGGAGAGCTACCCTAGAGGCCCTCTTGCGATGGGGCTGCCGGCAGGTACGCGCCTTAGTGAGGTCATTGGTGCTCAAGGCTGGAATTGGCCGGGACGCTCGACGGTGGAGTATATTGAGTTTAGTCGGCAACTTCCACCGGTTCACCCTAGTCGGAGCGACGCCATTTCTTGGAAGGCTGCACCGGATGGCCGCCCCACAGCGCGACTGATTCGGGAGGCGTTGCGCCGGCGTGGTCCTATTGTCCCCTGGGCAACCTTGTTTGGGGGCCCTTTGAAGATTCTCGTCATGAGATCATCTTATGGTTGGCTATTCGCGATCGCTTATCGACGAGTGATAAGCCTTGGGTAGCACAACGCGCTGGTACCTCTGCGTGTGTTCTCTGTGATGCATTGCACCTGGAGACGGTCCAGCATCTATTTTTTGACTGTGGGTTTTTACGCGATTGTGCTCGGGCTTTGAGGCGGAAGATCAGGTGGGCTTGGCCATATCGAGATTGGCGACAGGGTATACAGTGGGCTGCATCACGCTGGCGGGGCCAGCATCTATTACGGGTGGCTTATCGCCATGTCCTCGCTTCTTTGGTGTATCATATCTGGCAAGCACGCAACAAACGCTGGAAGGAGGGGACCATCACGACTCCGAATCGGCTGGTTGCTGCTGTTCTTGACATGGTCTGCATGCAACTACTTGGGACCTCACCCAAGTTTGACCTTCAGAGGGCAGATATCCGACGACTTTGGCGTGTAGCTTGGTAGTTCATATTAGTTGTTCATTTCATATGTCATTTGTTGGTTTTCACCAGTAGCTTGTTACTGGTTGGCACGTGAGGTATTCCATCCTCACTCATCTGTACATTCACCCATTCTTTATATATATACACGGAACTTACTCCAAAAAAACTTCCGTAGAAGAGGCCCACCGTACAGAACCTAGTTCTGAACGTGTGATAACGGCTACCGCTAGCGGTGCTGGTACTATCCCTTCAGTTGTAAAGATGGCCTACTTGGAGAATCGTCTGTTCGAGTTCTTCGAAACGGTGACTGTGTTCAAGGACTCATCAAAGTCGCAATCCAAGCCACCTCCACGGACAAAGGAAAGGCCCCGATGGTAGAACAATTGCCGTTACAAGCATCACAGCCTCGCATCATCTCACTACCACCACGAGAAACCCATTAACCCAGTCCCTATCACATGCCTCTACTTGAACTCTTCGACGTCGGAATTTCTCGCCTTCTTGAACTCGACAATCAGCGAACTCCAGCAGAAGAAGAATTATACCAAAAGCTGATTGCGTGTGGAATCATACCTCACCCGACTTCATGTCGTCAAGAAGGCTCAAGTAAAAAGCATCGTCATGACGATCCTAACGACCAGGATCATCCTGAGGGGGAGAAGAGGCAGAGAACCACTGCAGTTGTTCGCGGCGGACGAGGACGTGGAGTTCAGATTCGTGGAGGCAGTTCGTCACGACCATCCAATCCACCACCTAGGTCCTCCAGAGGCAGACAAGTTACGCCAGGCCGAACCAGACAACTTCCCTTGGCGAAGTCGAGTCTGTTCCCTCGAGGACCTCCACCCAATCAGTCCAAACAACCACAACCCTTCAGCCTCGTCCCAGAGATCCTCATATCTACATCGACGGATTACGAGTTCATAGGAACTCACTGATGGAATGCGAACTCAATCTCCAAGGATCTGGCGGAAGGAGGAAGAAATAAAGGGCATTAACGAACTCAATCTCCGAGGTCTTGAGCACCTAAAAGGAACTACAAGGGGTCTTCATTTATCGAATCATGCTCCCGGAAGACTCTAGCGAAGGCAGGATGAGTAAGGAACAATGGCGAAGACATCTCAGAGCTTAAACGGCCATAAGTGATATTGTTAACGTAGAATTGGGGATGGGGATATATGCAGGACCTGTATACGTGATCGATAGGTATGACAGAAGAATTGAGAAATACAGTGAAGCAGATCTTCCCTATTTCCCTTTGAGCGAACTAAACAACATGTACAGCATATATCGCAACGAGTTCACTCTTGAAAGTCATACAAAACGAGATGGTTATAGAGCTATCGAAGAGTGTATGATGAGGCAGATCAACTATTATGCTTCGCACGACTTGCAGATGGACTTGGAAAGTAATATAAGCAAAGTCAACCTGACTCAGCCTGACAACAAATACAAAGATCTCGAGAAGTTCGGCGAGGGACACATCTTCTTGGAACCACAACCTGCGATCACTTATCTACAACGTCAGCAAAATCAGATGCAGGCTTTGTTGTTATCAGAGGTCGCCAAGTTCTCTGATGGAACTTTGAAGATAATCCTAAACCAACTCGTGCCAAGACAAAAGACGATTCCTGACGATGCAAAGCTTAAAGGTACAGAATTAGAAGAAAAACAAGTACCAGATAAACTCATTAAGAAAATCAGGGATCGACTTGTTCTCCGAAATGATGTCAGACAATTTGAGACCGCTCTTGGATTCAGGAAGACATACTTAGCTCACAGGGAACCTCCGCCTCTTCCTCGCTCGAAGAAAAAGAAGTGAAGACTTAGATACTAGGCTTATGTGTAATTTGGACACTTAGGGGGAGAATGTTAAGAATATTTTAGAAGTGTCCGAAATATTTATTATAAGTCTTGTCACTTCTTATGATGTATTTACTTGCTTTATTCCTAATTAGTTTGGGCTGTAGTTGTAATAGGCTTGTTAGGGGCCCAATGGGCTAAATACCTTTCAATGTATTTAAGCTTAATCCCTAACAATCATTAACAAAGTTTCCATTCTAAAATCTCACGAATTCAATACGCTTAGGCCTCTAAACTTACTATTCACTTCAATCGAAGGTTTAATCTATTGAAGTGTTCTTGGATATCTAGAATAACAGGTTTATTAGATATCGGTGCTGCTCTAGGCACTAGGTCGATTGTGAACTCAGTCTCCCTGTCTGGTGGTAATCCCGGCAAGTCTCCGCGAAACACGTCCGTAAAGTCTCGAACTACGGGTACTTCTTCCAATTTTGGGGACGAATTTTCTTCCGACTTCATCGCAAAAACGAAATATGCTTCGCATCCTGCTTTGATCAATCGCTGAGCCTTTAGTGCGAATATTCTTGAAACGCTTCATCCGTTCATCGTCCCTGCGAACGTGAATGGCTCGACTCCTTCCAAGTTAAACGTGACTACTTTGCGGTTGCAATCGACCACAGCTCCGTAGTTCGACAACTAGTCCATCCCGAGGATTACTTCGTAGTCATCCATCGGAATTATTATCAAGTCTGCAGGCAATTTCATGTCACCCACTATTACAGGACAGTTTCGTACTACTTGACATGGTTCTAATTGAGTTTCCATTCGGGACGGTCACATTAAACTCGCACTCAGACCGACTGGGCGTAACCCCGAGTCTCATCACATACTTAATGGGTGCAAATGAGTGTGTGGCTCCTGAGTCTACTAGTATGCACGGGGGAGTTTGGTGGATAGATAGGATACCTGTCACCACGGACGGGGTTTCCTCTGCTTCCGCTGAGGTGATTGTGTACACCCTAACTGGCACGACGGTTGTCTTGTCTGATTTCCTGCTTGGCTTCCTGATGTACTCTCCGAGCAAAACCTGGCGAAGTGCCCCGGCTTCCCGCATCTGAACCAGTTGTTGGTCTGCGCGTAGCAGTTGCCCAAGTGTCTTTTCCCGCACTTCAGGCAGTTCGGGATAGGCGCTGGAAATCCCCCTCGGTTTGGGTTTGGGGATCGATTTGGTATCCCTTGTGGATGTACGGCCTGTTCTGAAAGTTATGGTTTCCGCCTTTGGGCACGAACTGACGCTTCTGACTTCCCCCACTCCACTATTATCCCTGTGCCTGTGTAACTTCCTTTTTGCTTCCTGAGCTCGAACGATCCTGGCCTCGGCCTGTTCCGCTACCATTGCCCCTTCCGCCACTTGCGCATAGGTGGCTCCTTGAAGTCCAGCCATACTCACGTCCAAATATAGTTCAGGCTTCAGGCCTTCAAGGAAAGGGTCAATCTTGAGAGCGTCTGTGCTCACCATATGAGCTGCGAACCTCGACAGCTGCTCGAACTTCCTGATGTACTCGGCAACCGTCATCGCTCCCTGCCTGAGATTGATGAACTCGTTCATTCGATGCGCTCGAAATGGGGCAGTAAGATTTTTTCCCTGAACAGCTCCTTAAATCTGTCCCAGCTCATGGTTGCGGGATTTTCAATCACCATGATGGTATACCACCAATGCCCTGCGCTTCCCCTTAGCAAGAATGCGGCGCAGAGGGGTTCTACGTTTCTGGAACCCAGTTGTACACAAACTCACTTTCTAGAGTCCTTAACAAGTCTTTAGCTGCTGTTGGATCGGCTGCATCTTCGAAAGTCGGTGGGTTCAGCCTTTGGAACCGTTCCCCCACTATGTGTCCTAGATAATGGAACAACTATGGATGGTGAGGGCACTAGACTAGGCGTGATCAAGGGAGGTGCAGTCTGAGGCTGACGACTGCTTGATACATCAACCCCCTCCGAGCGAGGTGGTGATGGATGACGTGGCACCTCGTGTGTTTGTGAAGCAATCATATGTTGGGAGATGATTGAGTGGCTAGGGAGGGTAGCTTGCGCGATTGGACCTGATGTCGCAACTTCTTCTCGGGGGAAGACAAAGTCAACCCCTGTACCTATGGGTTCGGCTCGGCTTGTTTGTGGACTAGTTGGCTGAGGAATACGGACGTGTTTTTGTTTAGTACGCCGTTCCTGTTGACTGCTTCTATCATCCCCTTTGGATTTTCTCTTTTGTTTTGCCTTTGGGGATGAAGAGCTTCCTAGACCTATATTTGGCTGTGGGGGTTGGCTTGTCCCTGGGTTAGGTTCAACTGGGTTGTGTTGAACCATGGGAATGTCATCAAGGTTGTTGGCTCGTAGGTATTTGAGGAGCTCCAGCTCATTTGAATCGAGGAGGCGAAGTAGGTAGTCTGGTATGATCATGGCCTCCTGATCGATTTTGCTCTTTGTGGATTTAATTTTTAGGAGCTACTGAGATTGTAGCCCTCGTCCCTGGGTCTGCGCTCGATTTCGGGATGAAGATCCACGAAATGTTGGATGATGACAGGTAGCCACCGTATGTAAGGAAGCACCGGCTTCGTGGATCCAAGATCTCGCCTTCGTAGTTGATCAAGGATGTCAGTCCAGATTAGTTGGGCGACATCATATTTCTGTTGAAGACGATCCCATGGAAGATTAGCATGATGTTCCGGTTGTATTTGTCGGACCCGGAGTGCTTTGGCGAGAGGCATTTTTTTACGATCAGAAACAGGGTCCTCCAAGGTCCAGAGATGTATTTGGCCGTGAAGTCAGGGAGGTGAACGAAATTTTGGGCGTTAGGTTTGTGGTCCATGAATAGGAAGTCCCTGATCAGGTCATCGTTAGATGGGTGGTGGTCATATATTAGTGAGTATGGGAGGTTCAATATGGATCGAAGGATGGTTCGTGTGAGAACAACTATGGTGTCGTCGATTTGAGAGGAAAGATGGGTGGTTTTGGGGTTATTGGTTGGGTTCTGAAAGGTAGACCAAAATTGTTGCACATAAACTTCAGGGACTACCTCGGTGATGTTTAGGGTGGTTTTTAGAGGGTGGTTTTCTAGGATTTTAACAATGATAGGATCTGGGCACGAGGTATATTTTCAAAGTCAAGTTGGATGTTGTTGGGCGACCTCTGTGCCCAGTCCTTGAAGCGAAAACTTCATCAATGAGTCGCACCATTTTATTATATCTGCAAGATAAGATCAAGGGACGGGTCAAGATCAAAAGTAGTTAACACGTTAGGACTAAGAAATTGTAACCCGTTGGGACTTAGAGTTGCAAAAATTATGACTCAATTTTGTCGATAGGAACAAATAGTGAAATTGAGGGAATCAATCGGCGAGACAGAGCATATGAAATCACTTTTTAATCAGTTTCGGGCAAAACATTCATGTTTCAATTCAAATCATATTGGTTGTTAAATTTGGGTTCGATCGAAACAAAGAACAAGTGTGATTTAAATCGTACTAATAGTAGAAAATCCCGTTTTGGTCGAAAGTGAGAGGCAATGGATCGATTCAAATTAGATTGTGGTTTAGATCGAAACTTCAGAAAGAAGGATTGAAAAATGTGTTATGTTTAAAATCAAAGGTTTCGGTCGAAAGTTTAAATTGAACGAATGAAATTGCATTTAAACAGTGTAAAGTCAGTTTCGGTAGAAAGTGGTGAAACCCTCGAATCGAATGATTTAAAATCACAGATTAAGTAAAATTTTCAGTATCGGCCGATTGATTGTGATGTGAAATTGAATCTAGGGTTTAGTTTAGGGCGAATTTAAACGAAACTTGGAACGCGATTGAACAACGAGTCGCGCGAACTCACTCAACCCTAATCTGCGTAACCTGCAAGAACGAGAAAATTATCAGTTAAAAGCTGCAGATTATATGTTTTTCCTTACCAACGATGGATTTGGAGTTGCAATAATAGGAGAAACAGAGTTTGTTGTGAGACTGTGATACGTGTTGTGTGCGATTGCAGAGAGGGTTTGAGAGTGAATATGAAAATCGATGAAGAAGAACAGTGTTTCGGGCGAAACGCTATTTATATAAGTAGAGTTTCGACCGAAACCAGTTTCGGGCGCATCTCAGTTTCGCCGAGAAAAAATCACTAAGGAATTAAATTACAGTTACGATCAATTCAATTCAGTTTAATTCAGTTTCGATCGAAACGCGTTTTGGGCGAAAGTCAGTTTCGCCGATAAAATTAGATGATTTAGGCAAATTTTCAATTTTAATTGAAGCGTGTTTCGGGCGAAAGTCAGTTTCGCCGAGAAAATTATAAAAGGAGTTAAAATGCAATTTCGATCGAAACTTGCGTCGTGCGATTTGTTAAATCAATTTAAAGGAGTTTCGGTCGATACACAGTTTCGCCGAGAAAAGTTTTGAATTAATTGAAAATTCAGTTTCGATCGTTTGAGCTGAGTTTCGGGCGATAGCCAATTCAATTGAAATGAGTTTCGGGCGATATGTAGTTTCGCCGAGTAAATTTTAAGATATTTGAAATATTTGAATAATTTAATTTCGATCGAAACTTAATCGCCATACTATATTATTTAAATTCGATGTGAAATTATAAAAACTCCACCTTGATTTGTGCGAATTGTTCAATGACTCCCCCCATATTAGTGCATAATATTGAAAGACTCCCCCCTAGATCCATGCATAAATTTTTTTTATGAAACTCCCCCTAGACATGATAGTAGAATTTTTGACATTCATATGAAAACATATAGAGAAAAGTTAAGTGACCTATTTACACAATATCAGGTGCATGTAGGGACAATCGATCATTCTGATGGTTCAACATGCCTAACCTAGATACCAAGAATTGGAATCGTTTTTATCCAATGCCTTAGTGAATAAGTCGGCAAGTTGAAGATCTGTGTGAACAAAATGCATTTCGATTGTGTCTTGTTCTACATGTTCCTTAATAAAGTGATATCTAATGTCTATATGTTTTGTGCGTGAATGATGTACTGGATTACTTGTATAGCTATAGCACTTTTAGAGTCACTAAATATTGGAATACAATTTAACGTTATGCCAAAATATCGCAACTGGGTTCTCATCCACAAAATTTGTGAGCAACAACTTGCAGCAGCGACATATTATGCCTCTGCTATCGAGGTTGAGACACAATTTTGTTTTCGAGACGACCAGCTTACGAGTTTACCCCCGAGAAATTGAGCGGCTCCAGGAGTGCTCTTTCTGTCCAGCTTGCATCCCGCGTAATCAGCGTCGGTGTATCCTACGAGTTCGAAACTTGACTCCATCGGGTACCATAGTCCTAGATTTGGAGTTCCCTTGAGGTATTTGAAAATTCTCTTGACAGCGAGCATGTGAGATTCCTTTGGATTAGCTTGAAAGCGAGCACAGAGACACGTGGCGAACATGATGTCAGGCCTACTAGATGTAAGGTAGAGCAAGGATCCTATCATGCCTCGATAAGTTGTCTGGTTAACAGATTTTCCTGAGGAATCTGGATCAAGTTTGCATGAGGTAGACATGGGAGTGATGGCAGCATTTGAGTTGTCCAAGTTGTACTTCTTGAGTATGTCGTGAATGTACTTGGATTGACTGATGAAGATTCCATCATGAAGCTGCTTAACCTGAAGGCCTAAAAAGAAACTTAGTTCGCCCATCATACTCATTTCAAATTTCTGCTTCATTAGATCCCCAAAGTTCCTGCACATTCTTGCGTCGACCCGAATATGATGTCGTCGACGTAAATCTGCACTAGCATAATGTCTGAGCCGTCCTTCTTGATAAAGAGAGTCGTATCGATCTTCCCTTTTGTGAAACCAGGGGAGATGAGAAAATTCTAGAGGACCTTGTACCAGGCTCTGGGAGCTTGTTTCAGTCCATAGAGAGCTTTATCGAGTTTGTAGACGTGGTCTGGGAGTTGTTCGTTTACAAAAACTTCAGGCTGAGATACAAAAACTTCTTCTTTTAGTATTCCGTTGAGGAATGCAGTTTTGACATCCATCTGGTAGACTATGAAGTTCTTGTGTGCAGCGAAAGCTAAGAATATCCTGATGGCTTCTATTCTTGCGACTGGGGCATATGTCTCATCATAGTCGATTCCTTCTTGTTGATTGTAACCTTTTGCCACCAGCCTTGCTTTATTCCGGATAACAACTCCTTACTCGTCCTTTTTGTTCTTAAATACCCATTTAGTCCCTATGATTGTTATCCCAGCTGGTCTAGGTACTAGGTTCCAAACATTCAACCTCTCAAACTGATTGATTTCCTCCTGCATTGCGATTATCCAGTCTGGATCGTCGAGTGCTTCAGCTACTTTGCTGGGCTCCTTTTGACTGAGAAAGCAGGAATAGAGCTTTCATTTATCGTTGATGCTCGAGTGGTTACACCAGTGGAAGGGTCCCCAATTATTGTGAGTTTGGGTGTGCTCGAGTCCACTTTCTTGTACTTGGTTGTGATGATCCAGCTGCATTTGTATCGTGTATTGCTTCTTCACTCTGATCAGCCTGATGTTCCGTTTCTTCTCCAGGTTGAGGTATTACTGACTCTGCTGAAGAGATTTCTATTGTTGAATCCGAGGGCTGGGGAGTTTCAGTCGCTGAGCTGGAGATAATCTCAGTATCAGTTGGTGATTCACTGTTGTCATCAAGGTGAAGATTTTCCATCGTTGGAGGGGAATTATCATTGCTAGTCTCTACAGGATCATTATGTTCTGGTGCTGCAGAATTTGTTGGAGCAGTGGGTGGCGTTGGCTTAGAAAAGAGATCCTCGAATAAGAGATCGAGTTCCATGTCGCTCAAAGTGTTTGATTTTGAAGTTTCGCCCACTGAGAAGGTGCTTGGTTGATCCTTTGTCAACTCTCGTAGAAGTCCTGGTTCTGGACTGATTTGTACAGACTATCCGGTCTACATCATCAAACGTTACATTAATGTTTTTCATAAAAGTTCTTTTCTCCTTGAGGTATACTCGATAGGCTTTTGATTTTGTCGAGTATCCCACCAGTATCCCTTCAAATGCTTTTGGGTCAAGTTTGCCTCTATCTTCGCGATCATTTGCTACGTAGCATTTGCACCCAAAGACTCTCAGGAACGAAACGTCTGGTACTCTACGATTTATCAACTCGTAGGGAGTCCTATTGAATCTCTTGTGAAGGGAGCCACGATTTTGTGTGAAGCAGGCTGTGTTCATTGCTTCAGCCCACAAGAAGTGAGATAGTCCAGAGGAATAAGAAGTGTACGAGTTGCTTCAACTAAGGTTCTATTCTTGCGTACAACTACCCCGTTTTGTTGAGGTGTTTTTGCCGCTGAGAACTGTTGGGTGATTCCAAGTGATGCATAAAAGTCACTGAGTTTTCTGTTCTTGAATTCTGTCCCATTGTCAGTTCTGATGATTTGTACACTTAGTTGGTAGAGGTTTTGGGCGGTTTTGATACTCAATGATTATACCTAGAGTTTCGTCCTTGGTTCTTAGAAATTTGGTCCATGTGTAGCGTGAGAAATCATCCACAATAGCCAACACATATTTTCGCCCATTGATGGTCTGAGTACGCATGGGTCCACTCCATATGAATGAGTTCGAGAGGTTTGGAAGTTGAGGCTATGTGTTTGGTCCGGTGAGATGCCTTCCTAATCTTTCCCATTTCACATGCCGAGCAAAGATGCTCTTTATGATATCTGAACGAGGGAAGTCCTTTCACCAAGTTTTCTGATCGCAGTTTGTTAAGGTCTTTGAAGTTGAGGTGGGAAAGCCGCTGATGCCAGAGATCGTTCTGATGTAGAGAGGCTCGGGAGATGAGGCACGTCGGTCGGACAGTTTTGAGATCAATGGAGTAGAGATTCGTTTTCCAATAGCCAGTGAGTAGCTCTCTTCCATTATTATCTGTGACACTACATTTGCTGGTCTCGAGGTTCACCTTGTAGCCTTTGTCACAGAAACGTCCGATGCTGAATAAATTGTAGCTCAGACCTTCGACGTAGGACACCCCTTTGATGGTCAGCCTGTCATGAATGAGATCGCATGTTCCTAGCATGGATGCTGATTGACCGTTTCCGAAGTAGACTTTTCCGAGAAATCCTTCAGAGAAGTTGCTCAACAGCTCCTTGTTTCCAGTCATGTGTGAGGAGCAACCTGAATCTAAGTACCACACATGACGGACCTGCAAAAAGAATCAAGTAAGTTTAGGCACCCATTTATAAATGGGCCCTTTTTGATACAGGTGTATAAGCTAATTTGTTCGTTGCTAGATTTGATTCTTTGTTACATTGTTGGATAGACGGTTTAAGAATCCAAGCATAACGATTTCCTACAGGATGCAGTTGGGATTTTGGAATCCAAATCTGTTTTCGACTTAATTTCTTGTCCGGCTTGGTCTTGGAGGTAGTGTGTTTCTTTATTTCAGATTTGATAGTATGATTGGACGGCGTGGGACTTATGCCCTTAGATCGAGTGCTATGTGGCGTGGAAGCGTTTTTGCTGAAATGACTGTCATGAGGATGGAAAAATACATAATTGTTTACATGACAGAATTTTGATTTTAGGGCATGAAATAACGAAACACGTTCTGCGACATTACAAGATATCACTTTCGAAAATGCAAAACATTTTGAAACAGGAGAAGAAAGGTTGGAGACTGGTCTCTTCTTCTTATCAGGGACTGTTGTCTTCTTTACTGAGCCAGATCGAACCTTCTTCGCCTCCTTAGATCTCACGCCTTTGTCTGTGGGTACATGTGATACAAAGTTAGTATCTAAGGAATTTTCTTCGTAGTTTGCTTGCATTTATATGTAGAGGATCTGGAACAGGACGGGATGTGGAGGGTCTGTAAGCGTCAGGAAAGTTTTCAAGATTATGAATTTTGCTTAACAAAACAGTTCTATCTTCTTCGTGGGCTTTCTTTTCTGATTCTAGGGAGGCTGTCAACTCACTGATTTTGCGAATAATTCTGGAATATAAATAGATGAACGAATGAGTTTAGCCGTCTCGTCAATGCTTTCATGAGTTTCAAGTCCAAATGGTAATATATAGTCATCAGAGAGTGGTACCTCTCTCGTTTTATCTCTATTATTGAGTTCTGTGTAGTCATACTCAATTTGGGCCCATTCTTTATTCCTCCGTTTCCGTTCTTCAGATCCATTCACCTCACTTGATTCTATGAAGGGCCTTTGTTGTTCAAGACTCAACCCAAAACGCTTAATCGGGACTTTGGTGCGGAGCAGCTCTCTTAGTACCTACCCATGCTGGGATTCTGCAAAAACTTTATCGGGACTTTGGTACCCATTTTGGATGGGTCCTCCCTTGTTAGCAAAAAACAAGTTAAGCACATTTGGTTCAGATATTGATCCTAAATCATCCTTTAAAGTCCCATTAAATTTGATTTGTGATTTCGGAATCCAGGTTTGGTGAACCTTATAGGGAAATGACAGTTCAGCGCCGGTGAATGTGTGTCTAGATTTAGAAGACCTGAAGATTTTCTCCCTAGCCAGTCGCATAAAATGCTTTCTAGAATGAATCTGGACTGGATATTTCAAATAGCAATATGAGCTTATGGCGCTATATGCGACATTGGATGATGAGTCATGTTGCCTATAAGATCTCACATCATTCACTTTATAATGATGAGTGTGCGGGATTTGAGAAGTTCGTCTATGTAAGCTTGGAACTTCTTCGTTGCACGCTTCCCTTTTGATAGGAATGGGAGAGGAAAAACCTTGAACATTCTTCGCTTTAATTTTGGGAGATAATACTGATTTTCCTTTCTCCTTCCTAATCTTTATTTGTTTCTTAGCTATTTTTAGCGCTTTGCTTTTACTTAACGTTTCAGCTTTAGTCAAAATTGATTTAGAATGATTAGTAAAAGCCTTTTCAGTTTTAGGAACAAGGATGATTCTTTTAGTTTTTGTTTTATTTACCTGTTTCGAGGAAGATGTATTACTTGACAAATTATTGGAAACATATAAAGACGGGGAATTTTTGAGATATAAAATCTACTTTAAAAGCTTTTCCTTTTCAGCGACAAAACCTATCTTTTCAGAGTTCAAAGTATCTTGTAAATCTTTCAATTTACGAAGAGTCTCTGGAGTATCACACAGGGTAGGTTTTTGATCATGTAAACTATTTTCCCCGTTAGAAATTAAGTTAGAAGGAGAGTTTTGATCTGCTGGACCTATATTCGAAATAACATTCTCTAATTGTTTAATCTTAGAGTAAAGCATACGTTGTTCCTCTAAGATGGTCTCATATTTTGATGAGACTTCATTTCGCTCAGCTTCGCAAGAACGTAAACTACTACTCATATCGCAGACCCTCTTTTCACTATCATCTAACTTAGTTTCTAAGCTAATGATCTTAGACTTTGCTATGGTCAAATCTTCATTAGCATAGGCTAGGCTTTCTTGTTGCTTAAGCAACACAGAGTAATTATTAGCAAGTCTTGCTTCTAATTCCTCAATTTTCCTAGCTTGAGCATCTATTTTCATTAATATAATATTTAATTGAAAATAGAAATTGGCTTTTAAAATTTCAGTGACGAAAAGTTTGGCAGTATCGTGAAGTATCGAAGAAAGTCGGCGTCGAAAATTTTTGGCGTGCACCGAAAAATTTTGTGATGATTTCGAAAACTTCGAGAAAATGACCAAAACTTTTTCTATAATTTGCCAAAGATGTTCTAAGTTGATTGTTGGATATAAATGATCGTTGACACGTTTTGTGGATTTGCATTTTTTTTAAAAAAAAAATTACGAAAACGTCATCGACACCGTAAATTTTGGACCCGAAAATATTAATTTGAGTTTTTTTTTATTTTATTTTTTTTTTCATTTTTTATTTTTTTACTTTCTACCCAATGATAAAATAAAATTCAGAAAATTTTGAATTTTTTTTTTGTAATCGGGTACTGTAGCACAGTGAAGTGGCACAGTGTTTCGATCGAAACTGCAAAGTGAAATGGCTACAATACTCTATAGTGAATTTTTGCTCGGCGAAAGCAGTTTCGGGCTATTGATTTAATATGCTACAGTAAATCTTGTGAAAATTGATTGCAATCGGCCGATTGTGCGAGTGATCGATGCTGAGTAACCGATCGATGGAGCTTACTACCTTTTGACCGAAAGAAATTGTTTCGCCCGAAACTACAGTGAAAATGCTACAGTGAAATTTGCAAATGGGCGTGCTACAGTATTTCAGGGCGTGCTACAGTGAAATTTGTTGTTTCGCCCGAAACCATATATTGCTACGTGTATTTTGTAATTTCGCCTGAAACCAGGTTTGCTACAATGCAATTAATATTTGCTACAGTGAAATAAAAAGTTTCGATCGAAACTAGATTTGATTATTTCGCTACAGTGAAATCACTTTTCTACAGTGTTGCTACAGGTTGCTACAGTGATTTGAAGTGTTTCGTCCGAAATAATTGCTACAGTGATCTTATTGAATTTGCTACAGTGATTGCTACTAGTTTCGCCGGAAACTAATTATTTGCTACTGTGACTACTTGTTTCGCCCGAAACTCAGTTTGTAGATTTAAAAAATTATTTTTTTGTTTAATCTACTTTCGGGTGTTGACCAGTCAAAATTCGCCCGAAACTGAATAAAAACGCTCGAAACTTAGTAAATTGGTACTGTAGCTATTTCAGGTACTGTAGCAATCGGGCGATTTGTTCATCTACCCGATTCTGGACTGAAAATGACAAAAAAAAAAACAGACGCGATTTCTACCAAAAACTCACCCAAATCAACTGAAAAAAGTTGGGTAATCACTTCAAATCACACGAAAACAACCTAATTACCTCTTGAGCTTGCAAAATCAGTGAAATCAACAAAAAAACTCAAGAAATTGCAGAAATTCGAACCCAACCCAAAAATTTCGAAAATTGTTCAAATCCGAACGTGTTTTGCTCTGATACCACTTGTTGGTCCCTATTTGATCCAACAACACTGACCTAGGACGATTTACCAAGCTAATAATGAAAGTTTTAAAGATCGAACGTTGGGTGGGTTAGTGTAGACGATGGGTGCTTTGAAAATAATTTCTTACTATTCAACACACACACACTCACACATACTACACCAAAAACACACACCCTAATGAATTAGGGTTTGGGAGTATATATACCACATTAGTTGGTATATTATTCCCCTAATAACTAAGAACTAGAATATTACAAACTAGCCCAAAGTTAATTAAATACAAACCAACTAAGATAAACATATTGAAATTGAACACTATAAAATATTCCTAACAGTTTTTCTAAAGAAAAGTACAAGGTGGCTTACGTTTTTAATTCTTTTGATAAAACCCTAATTAGGGTAAGTGGGGCTTTATATACCACAAGTATTTGGTATATTAAAGCCCAATACAAAACTATGACTTAATACCATAAGTCACCCAAAACTACTACAACCCACTTAATAAACATGTTAACCCAAGATTACTTTAAATAAAGGATGCTACAAAATATTCCTAACAAAGCTGTCCAGGGAATATTGAAGTATCTGAAGGAACACCAGACCTTGGACTTTGGTATCCTAAAAACTCAGGTATGAAAGTAATAGGATATTCTGATGCGGATTCCGCAGGCTGCAGACTGGACAGGAAAAGTACATCAGGCAACATCCAATTTCTTGGAGATAAGCTTATCTGTTGGGCTTCCAAGAAACAAAATTGTGTGTCAACTTCCACGGTAGAAGCAGAATATGTGGCTGCCGCCAGTTGCTGCTCACAAATTTTGTGGATTAGAACCCAACTACGAGACTACTGGTTTGATTTCAAGAAAATTCCTATTTATTGTGATTCTAAAAGTGTCATAGCTATTACTTGCAATCCTGTTCACCATTCACGCACTTAGCACATAGACATACGCTATCATTTCAGAAAAGACCAAGTAGAAAGAGGCATAATAGAAATGTATTTTGTCAATACAGAGATTCAACTAGCCGATCTGTTTACAAAAGCATCGGATACGATTCCAATTCTTAGTGGCAAAACTGGAGATGTTGAATCTCAATCTCTAGTTTCAATTATGCTTCCCTACGGTTCATTCCATGTCCATCTGCTCTGTTTTAAGTTCTTCGACTCTGTGCGTGTCTCTTTGTTAATTATTTTATTTGCTCTAGTTTTTAGTTTATTTTCACTAATAATTTTTATTTCTTGCTTTCCAATAAGTCGATGTAAAGCCAATGCTGATGGCATTACATCGAAGGGAGAAATGGTATATCCATGCATCGAGGGAAGTAAATACCTTTTCAAATGCTCTAAGATTCTCGATAGGCATTGTATTTAGGGGGAGTTTGGGGTAACTATTCCAAATTCCAAAACATTAAGGGGGAGTAATTATTTTTTGCTTAATTGATATTTCAAAGTTACACGAGTCTCTCAGAAATGCGAAAAACAATCTCAAAATACATAATACAAATAGGATAAGCTTACAAAACACTCTTAAAACAGCTCTCAAAACATCTCAACGAGCTTCCATGAACTCTCAAAATACTCAAAATACAAACAAAAACTCAAAAGCTAACATGCCCTGGGAGAGCACAGAACAGCATAGCTAGTAAAACGGCAATTAAACATACGAGAACAAAATAAGAAACGCTAAACTATCCAAATTGCGCTCAAAATTGCGTCTTGACTCGGAGGGTTCTTCGTTCTCCTTGTCATGGCCTTGATTCTGCAACCAACTCATTTGTGCGATTGAAAATGCGAATAAGTCTTAGAGTTTTGGTATCTTGGTATGGTTTTGTGTCTTTTTATAAGCACAAATTAAACAATAACTTCATTATTGTTCCGACAAAAGACAGACGAAAATTTGACTTAAAGGGTTCAGCGCTGCGAGAGAAAGTGATATTTTCTTCGTCGTTTGTCAGATTTTTCTCATGACAAAATCAATCTTTTGGATAGTTCAACTATTCGATATTTATTGTAGTGGTTGATTGAGTCAAATTTGTTTTTCATAGAGTTAATCGCGAATTAGTTCTTAAAATTAGTAAAATTCCCTTAAATTCGCGAATACATAGTATACATACTTTGGAAATCCGATGAAATTTGACTAGTCAACTCTGCTGCTGAAATCCCTGATTCGCAAATTTATCAATTAGCGAATCAGTTCTTATGTTGTTCAGCTAGTTCGCGAATCTGAAACTTCACGAACTGCAATTCGCATATCAACTCTCAATTCGCGAATTCAAAGATCTCTTCAATTCGCAAAATAAAATTTCATTGAATTCTCATACCATAAGTGGGCCCTCCTCAAAATTTCACGGCCCAAATCATAATCTCTCGGCCCGCAATTCACTTAACCTAATTCGCGAAATTCTCAAATTCACGAATTCTAAAACCTTCAAACTCTCTCTGTCGCAAATAAAAAAAACTCTTCCAAATCTTTGTTGTTGTGGTTCATCGTCCTCACATTTTCGCACACAGTCACTGATTCATCTGTGGTAAGAAAAACACGTTCTAATCCTTTCTCAGTGTTGTTTTCTTATTTGTTTTGCAGATTTCGTGTTTCGTTCTATTTATGAAGAACAGGGCTTCTGTTTTATTTTGAAATTTTTTTAAGAGGGGTTCTAGGTTCTAAGCAGCTCTTCAATATTTATTGTCGTCGTTCGATCCAGATTTGAGTTTCGCAGTCGAAATTTTTTCTTCTCCCCGTGCTTACGATTTTTTCTGAAAAGGAAATTAGGTTTTAAATTTTTCTGAAAAAATTACTTTTTGATCTTTCAAATCCTGTTTCGCGAATTGAAAATGTATTTTTGCGAATCCAATAAGTCACTGACTTGTCAATTCGCCAATTGTTGTTTCGCGAATTACTAACTTTTGACTTTCTAACTTTGTCAGTTTCGCGAATTCTAGTTCGCGAACCTCCGTGTTTGCAATTTGGAATTCGCGAACTGAGATTTCATGCTGGACAATTCGCGAACTATCAAGTTCGCAATCTATTATTCACAAAACCTTTTAATCAAATTTTTTTTGCGAACTCCAAAATTTCGCGATGTCAAAATTTGACCAAGTTAATCCTTTCAAATTGATTTGCGAAACTTTACAAAAGTTTGAAGGCAATTCGCAAACCACACTTAGCAAAATTTTAATCTAATCTTTCCACTGATTCGTGAAAAACACTTAGAAAATTTTGACAACTTTCTCAAATCACAATTTGGGCCGAATAGTGATGGGCCGAACTCAATCTCATTTTCATACAAATAAACAAGTCCACACTATTCATGACACATACACATATTATATCTTCTATTCTAAACCTTGTTGTCTCTCATGTTGCAGTTAAGCAGGATTTCCCAGTGATTAAAAAAGGAAAATGACGACACCGGTAGACCATGTGTACGCTACGTCAAATTGGCTTGTTATCAAACACAATAATTTTCAACTTGACCTGAACTCCTTCGAATGTCAAGAAGAAATCATTCCATCCATCTTGCGGAACCATCACCTTGGATATGCCTTCTCGGCATCCGTCCAAGTCCCCACCGTCTATCTTCAACAGTTATGGGGAACGATGACCACCAAAATCGGCAAGGACAACAGAATATTCTGCGAGGCCAAGATTGCAGATGAGACAGTCCAAATTATCCAAGAACTCATCCGAAGAATCTTCCGCCTGCCTCAGCAACCTGAATATGTAGAGGAGGCATCTGAAGACGAACTAATCGCAAATATGCTCAAAATGGGTTACTATACCTCACTCGACTTTGTTTTCCATTTTCAGCAATCAATGATTCCACATCCATGCTGGACACTTTTTGCAATTGTCAACAAGTGCTTCTCCCCAAAGCACTCAGGATGGAAGATGCAACCTCACAATTCTACGGATCTTCCATGGAACTGTCTTCACTAAAAACTATGACTATGCAAAACTGATCACTGTCAACCTGGACGATCAACTTCACCAGAAGATGAAGCCAAAATCGAAGAAGACACAGAACCTCTCATATCCTCGGTGGTTCACTCTAACATCCACCATTTCATTACAACAACGCCGGGGATACCACCACGACCACATGAAGAAAACTACACGCCACCCAAACTCAAATTTCTCCAGTAAGGGAAGACCGATGAAAAGTACTCGCGTCCATCGATGAAAATTCCACACTTTACTAATCCTTGCAAACCCAGACCACATAGAAAACTACTGCCACAAATACAACGTTGCCCACCCCACGACTCAGGACAACCCAGCTGAGTCTAACCCAGGGGTTAGTGAGAGTGAGAGGGAAACCACTGACCAGCGAGTAAGCACACAAATAGAAACCACTCCTCACGAACCACAAACTACCCCTCAAGAAACAATCCCTGAACAACCACTCGAACCACCACAACGACCTGAGCAAACAGAACGACCGCAAATAGTCGTTCACGAGGAAACATCATCCGAGCTCCCACAGTCAGAAATTACCGGGTCCACCCGTAGGGTAGAAGATGACGAAATCGACCCAACGGCGCATGCACAACCCCAACCCGACCATTCGCTTGCCTCCCAACAGGCAAGCATCTCAAAATCCACCGAACATCCTCCTAACACAACCACCTCGGGTCAAGTGTCAGCTCCACTCGAAGATGTCATAATTTCTACCACACTACCCGAACCACAGCCTGACAAACAGGCCTCAACGTTCATAGAAGAGCCAACAATTGAAGCTCTTCAAGGATTGGACGGCAGACTCACGGATGATGATAACATCAGCAGCTCACCATCCGAGAGCCACCATCTAGAACCTAGTTTTGGACGTGTGCTAATGGGAAGTGGCCCCGGTGAAAGCTCCACACAAGCCCGTCCAAGTGACGTGGCCTCAACGCCCTAGCACCATCTCAAGGAGATGTGTCGCAAGGACAGGGCGGAAGACACCCATGGATACTGAAGTTCCACGAACTTCCGTAGATGGTCCGTCCAGTTGATGAAATGGAGGTAAAGATCGCGTTATTCTCTAAGGGGGATGAGAAGGCGACGGGCCCTGATGGATATACTGCTGCTTTCTTTAAAGCGGCTTGGGGGAATGTGGGCCCGGATGTGACACGTGCTATGCAGGACCTCTTTCATACTGGCCGCCTACTTCAGGGGCTGAATAGTACGCCAATTATGCTCATTCCTAAGTGCGGCTCTCCACGTCGTCCTACAGACTTTTGGCCCATCTCGTGCTGTAATGTCCTGTATAAGCTCATCTCGAAGGTGTTGGCGAACCGGTTCAAGCCAGTGCTGAGTGGACTGGTCCACCCATCTCAGACGGCTTTTATACCTGAAGGCGCATTACTGATAATATTCTTCTGGCACAGGAACTTTGCCTTGGTTATGCAAGCAAGGGCCGACCACCACGAGCCATGCTTAAGGTCGATCTGGCAATGGCAAGGTCGAATGGAGCTTTTTATTGGCAATGCTTCAGGCGATTGGATTCCATCCCCGATATATTGATTCGATCAGGAGCTGCTTGACGACACCCACTTTCTCTCTCGACCTTAGTGGGCGACCGGCGGGATTCTTTGCTGGCAAGCGAGGACTTCGCCAGGGGGATCCGATCTCGCCTTATCTTTTCACCCTTGTTATGGAGGTGCTTCACGGCCTTGTTGAGAGGCATATACAGATAGAATCGCGGTTTCGCTATCACTAGCGTTGCGAGACTACATCGCTTCCTATGTTGGTATTCGCGGATGATCTGCTACTATTCTGTCATGCTGACCCTATTTCTGTAGGAGTGCTGAAGGGAGCGTTGATGGCTTTCTCTCAGCTGTCTCGGTTATCTCCTAACCCTGACAAGAGTGAGTTGTATCTTTCGCACAGGGCGACGGGTCTCAAGGTACAACTACAGTCTCTGATGGGATTCCATGAAGGTCGATTACCTGTACGTTACATGGGGGTCCCGCTGATTGCCTCAAATCTGACAATCAGTGATTGTGCGTCTCTCTTACAGCGTGTGGATGCGCCTCTCTTACAGCGTGTGGAGGCTCGCCTGGGTTCGTGGCTAAATCAATCGTTATCTTGCGCGGGCAGGGTACAGCTGATCAAATCGGTACTTCAGGCATTGCACGTCTACTGGTCAGGTGTTCTCCTGCTGCCCAAGGGTGTCATCAGAGCCCTTGAAGCGAGATTTCGTCAGTTCTTATGGGGTGGTGCTTCGGCCAAGGTTGCATGGGCTGAAGTCTGTCTGCCGGTTGTTGAGGGCGGCTTAGGTCTTCACTCGATCGCCACGGATAATTGCGTTCTTCTGCTCCAGCAACTGTGGAGGGCGATTACACGGCCTGCAAATTTGATCTGGGTGGAGTGGCTATACCGCACAAGACTGCATGGCCGGTCACTTTGGACCGTCACCATATTGGCAAACACTGCTTGGAGCTGGCGGAAGCTGATGAAGTTACGGCAGGTGATTTTACCTTTCCTTGTTTTTCGATTGGGGATGGTGCATCATTGCTTCTGTGGGAGGACCCATGGTTGTGGGCTACCCCTCTTTTGGAGAGCTACCCTAGAGGCCCTCTTGCGATGGGGCTGCCGGCAGGTACGCGCCTTAGTGAGGTCATTGGTGCTCAAGGCTGGAATTGGCCGGGACGCTCGACGGTGGAGTATATTGAGTTTAGTCGGCAACTTCCACCGGTTCACCCTAGTCGGAGCGACGCCATTTCTTGGAAGGCTGCACCGGATGGCCGCCCCACAGCGCGACTGATTCGGGAGGCGTTGCGCCGGCGTGGTCCTATTGTCCCCTGGGCAACCTTGTTTGGGGGCCCTTTGAAGATTCTCGTCATGAGATCATCTTATGGTTGGCTATTCGCGATCGCTTATCGACGAGTGATAAGCCTTGGGTAGCACAACGCGCTGGTACCTCTGCGTGTGTTCTCTGTGATGCATTGCACCTGGAGACGGTCCAGCATCTATTTTTTGACTGTGGGTTTTTACGCGATTGTGCTCGGGCTTTGAGGCGGAAGATCAGGTGGGCTTGGCCATATCGAGATTGGCGACAGGGTATACAGTGGGCTGCATCACGCTGGCGGGGCCAGCATCTATTACGGGTGGCTTATCGCCATGTCCTCGCTTCTTTGGTGTATCATATCTGGCAAGCACGCAACAAACGCTGGAAGGAGGGGACCATCACGACTCCGAATCGGCTGGTTGCTGCTGTTCTTGACATGGTCTGCATGCAACTACTTGGGACCTCACCCAAGTTTGACCTTCAGAGGGCAGATATCCGACGACTTTGGCGTGTAGCTTGGTAGTTCATATTAGTTGTTCATTTCATATGTCATTTGTTGGTTTTCACCAGTAGCTTGTTACTGGTTGGCACGTGAGGTATTCCATCCTCACTCATCTGTACATTCACCCATTCTTTATATATATACACGGAACTTACTCCAAAAAAACTTCCGTAGAAGAGGCCCACCGTACAGAACCTAGTTCTGAACGTGTGATAACGGCTACCGCTAGCGGTGCTGGTACTATCCCTTCAGTTGTAAAGATGGCCTACTTGGAGAATCGTCTGTTCGAGTTCTTCGAAACGGTGACTGTGTTCAAGGACTCATCAAAGTCGCAATCCAAGCCACCTCCACGGACAAAGGAAAGGCCCCGATGGTAGAACAATTGCCGTTACAAGCATCACAGCCTCGCATCATCTCACTACCACCACGAGAAACCCATTAACCCAGTCCCTATCACATGCCTCTACTTGAACTCTTCGACGTCGGAATTTCTCGCCTTCTTGAACTCGACAATCAGCGAACTCCAGCAGAAGAAGAATTATACCAAAAGCTGATTGCGTGTGGAATCATACCTCACCCGACTTCATGTCGTCAAGAAGGCTCAAGTAAAAAGCATCGTCATGACGATCCTAACGACCAGGATCATCCTGAGGGGGAGAAGAGGCAGAGAACCACTGCAGTTGTTCGCGGCGGACGAGGACGTGGAGTTCAGATTCGTGGAGGCAGTTCGTCACGACCATCCAATCCACCACCTAGGTCCTCCAGAGGCAGACAAGTTACGCCAGGCCGAACCAGACAACTTCCCTTGGCGAAGTCGAGTCTGTTCCCTCGAGGACCTCCACCCAATCAGTCCAAACAACCACAACCCTTCAGCCTCGTCCCAGAGATCCTCATATCTACATCGACGGATTACGAGTTCATAGGAACTCACTGATGGAATGCGAACTCAATCTCCAAGGATCTGGCGGAAGGAGGAAGAAATAAAGGGCATTAACGAACTCAATCTCCGAGGTCTTGAGCACCTAAAAGGAACTACAAGGGGTCTTCATTTATCGAATCATGCTCCCGGAAGACTCTAGCGAAGGCAGGATGAGTAAGGAACAATGGCGAAGACATCTCAGAGCTTAAACGGCCATAAGTGATATTGTTAACGTAGAATTGGGGATGGGGATATATGCAGGACCTGTATACGTGATCGATAGGTATGACAGAAGAATTGAGAAATACAGTGAAGCAGATCTTCCCTATTTCCCTTTGAGCGAACTAAACAACATGTACAGCATATATCGCAACGAGTTCACTCTTGAAAGTCATACAAAACGAGATGGTTATAGAGCTATCGAAGAGTGTATGATGAGGCAGATCAACTATTATGCTTCGCACGACTTGCAGATGGACTTGGAAAGTAATATAAGCAAAGTCAACCTGACTCAGCCTGACAACAAATACAAAGATCTCGAGAAGTTCGGCGAGGGACACATCTTCTTGGAACCACAACCTGCGATCACTTATCTACAACGTCAGCAAAATCAGATGCAGGCTTTGTTGTTATCAGAGGTCGCCAAGTTCTCTGATGGAACTTTGAAGATAATCCTAAACCAACTCGTGCCAAGACAAAAGACGATTCCTGACGATGCAAAGCTTAAAGGTACAGAATTAGAAGAAAAACAAGTACCAGATAAACTCATTAAGAAAATCAGGGATCGACTTGTTCTCCGAAATGATGTCAGACAATTTGAGACCGCTCTTGGATTCAGGAAGACATACTTAGCTCACAGGGAACCTCCGCCTCTTCCTCGCTCGAAGAAAAAGAAGTGAAGACTTAGATACTAGGCTTATGTGTAATTTGGACACTTAGGGGGAGAATGTTAAGAATATTTTAGAAGTGTCCGAAATATTTATTATAAGTCTTGTCACTTCTTATGATGTATTTACTTGCTTTATTCCTAATTAGTTTGGGCTGTAGTTGTAATAGGCTTGTTAGGGGCCCAATGGGCTAAATACCTTTCAATGTATTTAAGCTTAATCCCTAACAATCATTAACAAAGTTTCCATTCTAAAATCTCACGAATTCAATACGCTTAGGCCTCTAAACTTACTATTCACTTCAATCGAAGGTTTAATCTATTGAAGTGTTCTTGGATATCTAGAATAACAGGTTTATTAGATATCGGTGCTGCTCTAGGCACTAGGTCGATTGTGAACTCAGTCTCCCTGTCTGGTGGTAATCCCGGCAAGTCTCCGCGAAACACGTCCGTAAAGTCTCGAACTACGGGTACTTCTTCCAATTTTGGGGACGAATTTTCTTCCGACTTCATCGCAAAAACGAAATATGCTTCGCATCCTGCTTTGATCAATCGCTGAGCCTTTAGTGCGAATATTCTTGAAACGCTTCATCCGTTCATCGTCCCTGCGAACGTGAATGGCTCGACTCCTTCCAAGTTAAACGTGACTACTTTGCGGTTGCAATCGACCACAGCTCCGTAGTTCGACAACTAGTCCATCCCGAGGATTACTTCGTAGTCATCCATCGGAATTATTATCAAGTCTGCAGGCAATTTCTTGTCACCCACTATTACAGGACAGTTTCGTACTACTTGACATGGTTCTAATTGAGTTTCCATTCGGGACGGTCACATTAAACTCGCACTCAGACCAACTGGGCGTAACCCCGAGTCTCATCACATACTTAATGGGTGCAAATGAGTGTGTGGCTCCTGAGTCTACTAGTATGCACGGGGGAGTTTGGTGGATAGATAGGATACCTGTCACCACGGACGGGGTTTCCTCTGCTTCCGCTGAGGTGATTGTGTACACCCTAACTGGCACGACGGTTGTCTTGTCTGATTTCCTGCTTGGCTTCCTGATGTACTCTCCGAGCAAAACCTGGCGAAGTGCCCCGGCTTCCCGCATCTGAACCAGTTGTTGGTCTGCGCGTAGCAGTTGCCCAAGTGTCTTTTCCCGCACTTCAGGCAGTTCGGGATAGGCGCTGGAAATCCCCCTCGGTTTGGGTTTGGGGATCGATTTGGTATCCCTTGTGGATGTACGGCCTGTTCTGAAAGTTATGGTTTCCGCCTTTGGGCACGAACTGACGCTTCTGACTTCCCCCACTCCACTATTATCCCTGTGCCTGTGTAACTTCCTTTTTGCTTCCTGAGCTCGAACGATCCTGGCCTCGGCCTGTTCCGCTACCATTGCCCCTTCCGCCACTTGCGCATAGGTGGCTCCTTGAAGTCCAGCCATACTCACGTCCAAATATAGTTCAGGCTTCAGGCCTTCAAGGAAACGGTCAATCTTGAGAGCGTCTGTGCTCACCATATGAGCTGCGAACCTCGACAGCTGCTCGAACTTCCTGATGTACTCGGCAACCGTCATCGCTCCCTGCCTGAGATTGATGAACTCGTTCATTCGATGCGCTCGAAATGGGGCAGTAAGATTTTTTCCCTGAACAGCTCCTTAAATCTGTCCCAGCTCATGGTTGCGGGATTTTCAATCACCATGATGGTATACCACCAATGCCCTGCGCTTCCCCTTAGCAAGAATGCGGCGCAGAGGGGTTCTACGTTTCTGGAACCCAGTTGTACACAAACTCACTTTCTAGAGTCTTAACAAGTCTTTAGCTGCTGTTGGATCGGCTGCATCTTCGAAAGTCGGTGGGTTCAGCCTTTGGAACCGTTCCCCCACTATGTGTCCTAGATAATGGAACAACTATGGATGGTGAGGGCACTAGACTAGGCGTGATCAAGGGAGGTGCAGTCTGAGGCTGACGACTGCTTGATACATCAACCCCTCCGAGCGAGGTGGTGATGGATGACGTGGCACCTCGTGTGTTTGTGAAGCAATCATATGTTGGGAGATGATTGAGTGGCTAGGGAGGGTAGCTTGCGCGATTGGACCTGATGTCGCAACTTCTTCTCGGGGGAAGACAAAGTCAACCCCTGTACCTATGGGTTCGGCTCGGCTTGTTTGTGGACTAGTTGGCTGAGGAATACGGACGTGTTTTGTTTAGTACGCCGTTCCTGTTGACTGCTTCTATCATCCCCTTGGATTTTCTCTTTGTTTTGCCTTTGGGGATGAAGAGCTTCCTAGACCTATATTTGGCTGTGGGGGTGGTTGTCTTGTCCCTGGGTTAGGTTCAACTGGGTTGTGTTGAACCATGGGAATGTCATCAAGGTTGTTGGCTCGTAGGTATTTGAGGAGCTCCAGCTCATTTGAATCGAGGAGGCGAAGTAGGTAGTCTGGTATGATCATGGCCTCCTGATCGATTTTGCTCTTTGTGGATTTAATTTTTAGGAGCTACTGAGATTGTAGCCCTCGTCCCTGGGTCTGCGCTCGATTTCGGGATGAAGATCCACGAAATGTTGGATGATGACAGGTAGCCACCGTATGTAAGGAAGCACCGGCTTCGTGGATCCAAGATCTCGCTTCTTAGTTGATCAAGGATGTCAGTCCAGATTAGTTGGGCGACATCATATTTCTGTTGAAGACGATCCCATGGAAGATTAGCATGATGTTCCGGTTGTATTTGTCGGACCCGGAGTGCTTTGGCGAGAGGCATTTTTTACGATCAGAAACAGGGTCCTCCAAGGTCCAGAGATGTATTTGGCCGTGAAGTCAGGGAGGTGAACGAAATTTTGGGCGTTAGGTTTGTGGTCCATGAATAGGAAGTCCCTGATCAGGTCATCGTTAGATGGGTGGTGGTCATATATTAGTGAGTATGGGAGGTTCAATATGGATCGAAGGATGGTTCGTGTGAGAACAACTATGGTGTCGTCGATTTGAGAGGAAAGATGGGTGGTTTGGGGTTATTGGTTGGGTTCTGAAAGGTAGACCAAAATTGTTGCACATAAACTTCAGGGACTACCTCGGTGATGTTTAGGGTGGTTTTTAGAGGGTGGTTTTCTAGGATTTTAACAATGATAGGATCTGGGCACGAGGTATATTTTCAAAGTCAAGTTGGATGTTGTTGGGCGACTCTGTGCCCAGTCCTTGAAGCGAAAACTTCATCAATGAGTCGCACCATTTTATTATATCTGCAAGATAAGATCAAGGGACGGGTCAAGATCAAAAGTAGTTAACACGTTAGGACTAAGAAATTGTAACCCGTGGGACTTAGAGTTGCAAAAATTATGACTCAATTTTGTCGATAGGAACAAATAGTGAAATTGAGGGAATCAATCGGCGAGACAGAGCATATGAAATCACTTTTTAATCAGTTTCGGGCAAAACATTCATGTTTCAATTCAAATCATATTGGTTGTTAATTTGGGTTCGATCGAAACAAAGAACAAGTGTGATTTAAATCGTACTAATAGTAGAAAATCCCGTTTGGTCGAAAGTGAGAGGCAATGGATCGATTCAAATTAGATTGTGGTTTAGATCGAAACTTCAGAAAGAAGGATTGAAAAATGTGTTATGTTTAAAATCAAAGGTTCGGTCGAAAGTTTAAATTGAACGAATGAAATTGCATTTAAACAGTGTAAAGTCAGTTTCGGTAGAAAGTGGTGAAACCCTCGAATCGAATGATTTAAAATCACAGATTAAGTAAAATTTTCAGTATCGGCCGATTGATTGTGATGTGAAATTGAATCTAGGGTTTAGTTTAGGGCGAATTTAAACGAAACTTGGAACGCGATTGAACAACGAGTCGCGCGAACTCACTCAACCCTAATCTGCGTAACCTGCAAGAACGAGAAAATTATCAGTTAAAAGCTGCAGATTATATGTTTTCCTTACCAACGATGGATTTGGAGTTGCAATAATAGGAGAAACAGAGTTTGTTGTGAGACTGTGATACGTGTTGTGTGCGATTGCAGAGAGGGTTTGAGAGTGAATATGAAAATCGATGAAGAAGAACAGTGTTTCGGGCGAAACGCTATTTATATAAGTAGAGTTTCGACCGAAACCAGTTTCGGGCGCATCTCAGTTTCGCCGAGAAAAAATCACTAAGGAATTAAATTACAGTTACGATCAATTCAATTCAGTTTAATTCAGTTTCGATCGAAACGCGTTTTGGGCGAAAGTCAGTTTCGCCGATAAAATTAGATGATTTAGGCAAATTTTCAATTTAATTGAAGCGTGTTTCGGGGCGAAAGTCAGTTTCGCCGAGAAAAATTATAAAAGGAGTTAAAATGCAATTCGATCGAAATTGCGTCGTGCGATTTGTTAAAATCAATTTAAAGGAGTTCGGTCGATACACAGTTTCGCCGAGAAAGTTTTGAATAATTGAAAATTCAGTTTCGATCGTTTGAGCTGAGTTTCGGGCGATAGCCAATTCAATTGAAATGAGTTTGGGCGATATGTAGTTTCGCCGAGTAAATTTTAAGATATTTGAAATATTTGAATAATTTAATTTCGATCGAAACTTAATCGCCATACTATATTATTTAAATTCGATGTGAAATTATAAAAACTCCACCTTGATTTGTGCGAATTGTTTCAATGACTCCCCCATATTAGTGCATAATATTGAAAGACTCCCCCCTAGATCCATGCATAAATTTTTTTATGAAACTCCCCCTAGACATGATAGTAGAATTTTTGACATTCATATGAAAACATATAGAGAAAAGTTAAGTGACCTATTTACACAATATCAGGTGCATGTAGGGACAATCGATCATTCTGATGGTTCAACATGCCTAACCTAGATACCAAGAATTGGAATCGTTTTTATCCAATGCCTTAGTGAATAAGTCGGCAAGTTGAAGATCTGTGTGAACAAAATGCATTTCGATTGTGTCTTGTTCTACATGTTCCTTAATAAAGTGATATCTAATGTCTATATGTTTTGTGCGTGAATGATGTACTGGATTACTTGTATAGCTATAGCACTTTTAGAGTCACTAAATATTGGAATACAATTTAACGTTATGCAAAATATCGCAACTGGGTTCTCATCCACAAAATTTGTGAGCAACAACTTGCAGCAGCGACATATTATGCCTCTGCTATCGAGGTTGAGACACAATTTTGTTTTCGAGACGACCAGCTTACGAGTTTACCCCCGAGAAATTGAGCGGCTCCAGGAGTGCTCTTTCTGTCCAGCTTGCATCCCGCGTAATCAGCGTCGGTGTATCCTACGAGTTCGAAACTGACTCCACGGGTACCATAGTCCTAGATTTGGAGTTCCTTGAGGTATTTGAAAATTCTCTTGACAGCGAGCATGTGAGATTCCTTTGGATTAGCTTGAAAGCGAGCACAGAGACACGTGGCGAACATGATGTCAGGCTACTAGATGTAAGGTAGAGCAAGGATCCTATCATGCCTCGATAAGTTGTTGGTTAACAGATTTTCCTGAGGAATCTGGATCAAGTTTGCATGAGGTAGACATGGGAGTGATGGCAGCATTTGAGTTGTCAAGTTGTACTTCTTGAGTATGTCGTGAATGTACTGGATTGACTGATGAAGATTCCATCATGAAGCTGCTTAACCTGAAGGCCTAAAAAGAAACTTAGTTCGCCCATCATACTCATTTCAAATTTCTGCTTCATTAGATCCCCAAAGTTCCTGCACATTCTTGCGTCGACCCGAATATGATGTCGTCGACGTAATAAATTGCACTAGCATAATGTCTGAGCCGTCCTTCTTGATAAAGAGAGTCGTATCGATCTTCCCTTTTGTGAAACCAGGGAGATGAGAAAATTCTAGAGGACCTTGTACCAGGCTCTGGGAGCTTGTTTCAGTCCATAGAGAGCTTTATCGAGTTGTAGACGTGGTCTGGGAGTTGTCGTTTACAAAAAATTCAGGCTGAGATACAAAAACTTCTTCTTTTAGTATTCGTTGAGGAATGCAGTTTTGACATCCATCTGGTAGACTATGAAGTTCTGTGTGCAGCGAAAGCTAAGAATATCCTGATGGCTTTATTCTTGCGACTGGGGCATATGTCTCATCATAGTCGATTCTTCTTGTTGATGTAACCTTTTGCCACAGCCTTGCTTTATTCGGATAACAACTCCTTACTCGTCCTTTTTGTTCTTAAATACCCATTTAGTCCCTATGATTGTTATCCAGCTGGTCTAGGTACTAGGTTCCAAACATTCAACCTCTCAAACTGATGATTTCCTCCTGCATTGCGATTATCCAGTCTGGATCGTCGAGTGCTTCAGCTACTTGCTGGGCTCCTTTTGACTGAGAAAGCAGGAATAGAGCTTTCATTTATCGTTGATGCTCGAGTGGTTACACCAGTGGAAGGGTCCCCAATTATTGTGAGTTTGGGTGTGCTCGAGTCCACTTTCTTGTACTTGGTTGTGATGATCCAGCTGCATTTGTATCGTGTATTGCTTCTTCACTCTGATCAGCTGATGTTCCGTTTCTTCTCCAGGTTGAGGTATTACTGACTCTGCTGAAGAGATTTCTATTGTTGAATCCGAGGGCTGGGGAGTTTCAGTCGCTGAGCTGGAGATAATCTCAGTATCAGTGGTGATTCACTGTTGTCATCAAGGTGAAGATTTTCCATCGTTGGAGGGGAATTATCATTGCTAGTCTCTACAGGATCATTATGTTCTGGTGCTGCAGAATTTGTTGGAGCAGTGGGTGGCGTGGCTTAGAAAAAGAGATCTCGAATAAGAGATCGAGTTCATGTCGCTCAAAGTGTTTGATTGAAGTTTCGCCCACTGAGAAGGTGCTTGGTTGATCCTTTGTCAACTCTCGTAGAAGTCCTGGTTCTGGACTGATTTGTACAGACTATCCGGTCTACATCATCAAACGTTACATTAATGTTTTTCATAAAAGTTCTTTGGGCGTAACCCCGAGTCTCATCACATACTTAATGGGTGCAAATGAGTGTGTGGCTCCTGAGTCTACTAGTATGCACGGGGGAGTTTGGTGGATAGATAGGATACCTGTCACCACGGACGGGGTTTCCTCTGCTTCCGCTGAGGTGATTGTGTACACCCTAACTGGCACGACGGTTGTCTTGTCTGATTTCCTGCTTGGCTTCCTGATGTACTCTCCGAGCAAAACCTGGCGAAGTGCCCCGGCTTCCCGCATCTGAACCAGTTGTTGGTCTGCGCGTAGCAGTTGCCCAAGTGTCTTTTCCCGCACTTCAGGCAGTTCGGGATAGGCGCTGGAAATCCCCCTCGTTTGGGTTTGGGGATCGATTTGGTATCCCTTGTGGATGTACGGCCTGTTCTGAAAGTTATGGTTTCCGCCTTTGGGCACGAACTGACGCTTCTGACTTCCCCCACTCCACTATTATCCCTGTGCCTGTGTAACTTCCTTTTTGCTTCCTGAGCTCGAACGATCCTGCCTCGGCCTGTTCCGCTACCATTGCCCCTTCCGCCACTTGTGCATAGGTGGCTCCTTGAAGTCCAGCCATACTCACGTCCAAATATAGTTCAGGCTTCAGGCCTTCAAGGAAAGGGTCAATCTTGAGAGCGTCTGTGCTCACCATATGAGCTGCGAACCTCGACAACTGCTCGAACTTCCTGATGTACTCGGCAACCGTCATCGCTCCCTGCCTGAGATTGATGAACTCGTTCATTCGATGCGCTCGAAATGGGGCAGTAAGAGTAAGATTTTTTCCTGAACAGCTCCTTAAATCTGTCCCAGCTCATGGTTGCGGGATTTTCAATCACCATGATGGTATACCACCAATGCCTGCGCTTCCCCTTAGCAAGAATGCGGCGCAGAGGGGTTCTACGTTTCTGGAACCCAGTTGTACACAAATCACTTTCTAGAGTCCTTAACAAGTCTTTAGCTGCTGTTGGATCGGCTGCATCTTCGAAAGTCGGTGGGTTCAGCCTTTGGAACCGTTCCCCCACTATGTGTCCTAGATAATGGAACAACTATGGATGGTGAGGGCACTAGACTAGGCGTGATCAAGGGAGGTGCAGTCTGAGGCTGACGACTGCTTGATACATCAACCCCCTCCGAGCGAGGTGGTGATGGATGACGTGGCACCTCGTGTGTTTGTGAAGCAATCATATGTTGGGAGATGATTGAGTGGCTAGGGAGGGTAGCTTGCGCGATTGGACCTGATGTCGCAACTTCTTCTCGGGGGAAGACAAAGTCAACCCCTGTACCTATGGGTTCGGCTCGGCTTGTTTGTGGACTAGTTGGCTGAGGAATACGGACGTGTTTTTGTTTAGTACGCCGTTCCTGTTGACTGCTTCTATCATCCCCTTTGGATTTTCTCTTTTGTTTTGCCTTTGGGGATGAAGAGCTTCCTAGACCTATATTTGGCTGTGGGGGTTGGCTTGTCCCTGGGTTAGGTTCAACTGGGTTGTGTTGAACCATGGGAATGTCATCAAGGTTGTTGGCTCGTAGGTATTTGAGGAGCTCCAGCTCATTTGAATCGAGGAGGCGAAGTAGGTAGTCTGGTATGATCATGGCCTCCTGATCGATTTTGCTCTTTGTGGATTTAATTTTTAGGAGCTACTGAGATTGTAGCCCTCGTCCCTGGGTCTGCGCTCGATTTCGGGATGAAGATCCACGAAATGTTGGATGATGACAGGTAGCCACCGTATGTAAGGAAGCACCGGCTTCGTGGATCCAAGATCTCGCCTTCGTAGTTGATCAAGGATGTCAGTCCAGATTAGTTGGGCGACATCATATTTCTGTTGAAGACGATCCCATGGAAGATTAGCATGATGTTCCGGTTGTATTTGTCGGACCCGGAGTGCTTTGGCGAGAGGCATTTTTTTACGATCAGAAACAGGGTCCTCCAAGGTCCAGAGATGTATTTGGCCGTGAAGTCAGGGAGGTGAACGAAATTTTGGGCGTTAGGTTTGTGGTCCATGAATAGGAAGTCCCTGATCAGGTCATCGTTAGATGGGTGGTGGTCATATATTAGTGAGTATGGAGGTTCAATATGGATCGAAGGATGGTTCGTGTGAGAACAACTATGGTGTCGTCGATTTGAGAGGAAAGATGGGTGGTTTTGGGGTTATTGGTTGGGTTCTGAAAGGTAGACCAAAATTGTTGCACATAAACTTCAGGGACTACCTCGGTGATGTTTAGGGTGGTTTTTAGAGGGTGGTTTTCTAGGATTTTAACAATGATAGGATCTGGGCACGAGGTATATTTTCAAAGTCAAGTTGGATGTTGTTGGGCGACCTCTGTGCCCAGTCCTTGAAGCGAAAACTTCATCAATGAGTCGCACCATTTTATTATATCTGCAAGATAAGATCAAGGGACGGGTCAAGATCAAAAGTAGTTAACACGTTAGGACTAAGAAATTGTAACCCGTTGGGACTTAGAGTTGCAAAAATTATGACTCAATTTTGTCGATAGGAACAAATAGTGAAATTGAGGGAATCAATCGGCGAGACAGAGCATATGAAATCACTTTTTAATCAGTTTCGGGCAAAACATTCATGTTTCAATTCAAATCATATTGGTTGTTAAATTTGGGTTCGATCGAAACAAAGAACAAGTGTGATTTAAATCGTACTAATAGTAGAAAATCCCGTTTGGTCGAAAGTGAGAGGCAATGGATCGATTCAAATTAGATTGTGGTTTAGATCGAAACTTCAGAAAGAAGGATTGAAAAATGTGTTATGTTTAAAATCAAAGGTTTCGGTCGAAAGTTTAAATTGAACGAATGAAATTGCATTTAAACAGTGTAAAGTCAGTTTCGGTAGAAAGTGGTGAAACCCTCGAATCGAATGATTTAAAATCACAGATTAAGTAAAATTTTCAGTATCGGCCGATTGATTGTGATGTGAAATTGAATCTAGGGTTTAGTTTAGGGCGAATTTAAACGAAACTTGGAACGCGATTGAACAACGAGTCGCGCGAACTCACTCAACCCTAATCTGCGTAACCTGCAAGAACGAGAAAATTATCAGTTAAAAGCTGCAGATTATATGTTTTTCCTTACCAACGATGGATTTGGAGTTGCAATAATAGGAGAAACAGAGTTTGTTGTGAGACTGTGATACGTGTTGTGTGCGATTGCAGAGAGGGTTTGAGAGTGAATATGAAAATCGATGAAGAAGAACAGTGTTTCGGGCGAAACGCTATTTATATAAGTAGAGTTTCGACCGAAACCAGTTTCGGGCGCATCTCAGTTTCGCCGAGAAAAAATCACTAAGGAATTAAATTACAGTTACGATCAATTCAATTCAGTTTAATTCAGTTTCGATCGAAACGCGTTTTGGGCGAAAGTCAGTTTCGCCGATAAAATTAGATGATTTAGGCAAATTTTCAATTTTAATTGAAGCGTGTTTCGGGCGAAAGTCAGTTTCGCCGAGAAAATTATAAAAGGAGTTAAAATGCAATTTCGATCGAAACTTGCGTCGTGCGATTTGTTAAATCAATTTAAAGGAGTTTCGGTCGATACACAGTTTCGCCGAGAAAAGTTTTGAATTAATTGAAAATTCAGTTTCGATCGTTTGAGCTGAGTTTCGGGCGATAGCCAATTCAATTGAAATGAGTTTCGGGCGATATGTAGTTTCGCCGAGTAAATTTTAAGATATTTGAAATATTTGAATAATTTAATTTCGATCGAAACTTAATCGCCATACTATATTATTTAAATTCGATGTGAAATTATAAAAACTCCACCTTGATTTGTGCGAATTGTTCAATGACTCCCCCCATATTAGTGCATAATATTGAAAGACTCCCCCCTAGATCCATGCATAAATTTTTTTTATGAAACTCCCCCTAGACATGATAGTAGAATTTTTGACATTCATATGAAAACATATAGAGAAAAGTTAAGTGACCTATTTACACAATATCAGGTGCATGTAGGGACAATCGATCATTCTGATGGTTCAACATGCCTAACCTAGATACCAAGAATTGGAATCGTTTTTATCCAATGCCTTAGTGAATAAGTCGGCAAGTTGAAGATCTGTGTGAACAAAATGCATTTCGATTGTGTCTTGTTCTACATGTTCCTTAATAAAGTGATATCTAATGTCTATATGTTTTGTGCGTGAATGATGTACTGGATTACTTGTATAGCTATAGCACTTTTAGAGTCACTAAATATTGGAATACAATTTAACGTTATGCCAAAATATCGCAACTGGGTTCTCATCCACAAAATTTGTGAGCAACAACTTGCAGCAGCGACATATTATGCCTCTGCTATCGAGGTTGAGACACAATTTTGTTTTCGAGACGACCAGCTTACGAGTTTACCCCCGAGAAATTGAGCGGCTCCAGGAGTGCTCTTTCTGTCCAGCTTGCATCCCGCGTAATCAGCGTCGGTGTATCCTACGAGTTCGAAACTTGACTCCATCGGGTACCATAGTCCTAGATTTGGAGTTCCCTTGAGGTATTTGAAAATTCTCTTGACAGCGAGCATGTGAGATTCCTTTGGATTAGCTTGAAAGCGAGCACAGAGACACGTGGCGAACATGATGTCAGGCCTACTAGATGTAAGGTAGAGCAAGGATCCTATCATGCCTCGATAAGTTGTCTGGTTAACAGATTTTCCTGAGGAATCTGGATCAAGTTTGCATGAGGTAGACATGGGAGTGATGGCAGCATTTGAGTTGTCCAAGTTGTACTTCTTGAGTATGTCGTGAATGTACTTGGATTGACTGATGAAGATTCCATCATGAAGCTGCTTAACCTGAAGGCCTAAAAAGAAACTTAGTTCGCCCATCATACTCATTTCAAATTTCTGCTTCATTAGATCCCCAAAGTTCCTGCACATTCTTGCGTCGACCCGAATATGATGTCGTCGACGTAAATCTGCACTAGCATAATGTCTGAGCCGTCCTTCTTGATAAAGAGAGTCGTATCGATCTTCCCTTTTGTGAAACCAGGGGAGATGAGAAAATTCTAGAGGACCTTGTACCAGGCTCTGGGAGCTTGTTTCAGTCCATAGAGAGCTTTATCGAGTCTGTAGACGTGGTCTGGGAGTTGTTCGTTTACAAAAACTTCAGGCTGAGATACAAAAACTTCTTCTTTTAGTATTCCGTTGAGGAATGCAGTTTTGACATCCATCTGGTAGACTATGAAGTTCTTGTGTGCAGCGAAAGCTAAGAATATCCTGATGGCTTCTATTCTTGCGACTGGGGCATATGTCTCATCATAGTCGATTCCTTCTTGTTGATTGTAACCTTTTGCCACCAGCCTTGCTTTATTCCGGATAACAACTCCTTACTCGTCCTTTTTGTTCTTAAATACCCATTTAGTCCCTATGATTGTTATCCCAGCTGGTCTAGGTACTAGGTTCCAAACATTCAACCTCTCAAACTGATTGATTTCCTCCTGCATTGCGATTATCCAGTCTGGATCGTCGAGTGCTTCAGCTACTTTGCTGGGCTCCTTTTGACTGAGAAAGCAGGAATAGAGCTTTCATTTATCGTTGATGCTCGAGTGGTTACACCAGTGGAAGGGTCCCCAATTATTGTGAGTTTGGGTGTGCTCGAGTCCACTTTCTTGTACTTGGTTGTGATGATCCAGCTGCATTTGTATCGTGTATTGCTTCTTCACTCTGATCAGCCTGATGTTCCGTTTCTTCTCCAGGTTGAGGTATTACTGACTCTGCTGAAGAGATTTCTATTGTTGAATCCGAGGGCTGGGGAGTTTCAGTCGCTGAGCTGGAGATAATCTCAGTATCAGTTGGTGATTCACTGTTGTCATCAAGGTGAAGATTTTCCATCGTTGGAGGGGAATTATCATTGCTAGTCTCTACAGGATCATTATGTTCTGGTGCTGCAGAATTTGTTGGAGCAGTGGGTGGCGTTGGCTTAGAAAAGAGATCCTCGAATAAGAGATCGAGTTCCATGTCGCTCAAAGTGTTTGATTTTGAAGTTTCGCCCACTGAGAAGGTGCTTGGTTGATCCTTTGTCAACTCTCGTAGAAGTCCTGGTTCTGGACTGATTTGTACAGACTATCCGGTCTACATCATCAAACGTTACATTAATGTTTTTCATAAAAGTTCTTTTCTCCTTGAGGTATACTCGATAGGCTTTTGATTTTGTCGAGTATCCCACCAGTATCCCTTCAAATGCTTTTGGGTCAAGTTTGCCTCTATCTTCGCGATCATTTGCTACGTAGCATTTGCACCCAAAGACTCTCAGGAACGAAACGTCTGGTACTCTACGATTTATCAACTCGTAGGGAGTCCTATTGAATCTCTTGTGAAGGGAGCCACGATTTTGTGTGAAGCAGGCTGTGTTCATTGCTTCAGCCCACAAGAAGTGAGATAGTCCAGAGGAATAAGAAGTGTACGAGTTGCTTCAACTAAGGTTCTATTCTTGCGTACAACTACCCCGTTTTGTTGAGGTGTTTTTGCCGCTGAGAACTGTTGGGTGATTCCAAGTGATGCATAAAAGTCACTGAGTTTTCTGTTCTTGAATTCTGTCCCATTGTCAGTTCTGATGATTTGTACACTTAGTTGGTAGAGGTTTTGGGCGGTTTTGATACTCAATGATTATACCTAGAGTTTCGTCCTTGGTTCTTAGAAATTTGGTCCATGTGTAGCGTGAGAAATCATCCACAATAGCCAACACATATTTTCGCCCATTGATGGTCTGAGTACGCATGGGTCCACTCCATATGAATGAGTTCGAGAGGTTTGGAAGTTGAGGCTATGTGTTTGGTCCGGTGAGATGCCTTCCTAATCTTTCCCATTTCACATGCCGAGCAAAGATGCTCTTTATGATATCTGAACGAGGGAAGTCCTTTCACCAAGTTTTCTGATCGCAGTTTGTTAAGGTCTTTGAAGTTGAGGTGGGAAAGCCGCTGATGCCAGAGATCGTTCTGATGTAGAGAGGCTCGGGAGATGAGGCACGTCGGTCGGACAGTTTTGAGATCAATGGAGTAGAGATTCGTTTTCCAATAGCCAGTGAGTAGCTCTCTTCCATTATTATCTGTGTCACTACATTTGCTGGTCTCGAGGTTCACCTTGTAGCCTTTGTCGCAGAAACGTCCGATGCTGAATAAATTGTAGCTCAGACCTTCGACGTAGGACACCCCTTTGATGGTCAGCCTGTCATGAATGAGATCGCATGTTCCTAGCATGGATGCTGATTGACCGTTTCCGAAGTAGACTTTTCCGAGAAATCCTTCAGAGAAGTTGCTCAACAGCTCCTTGTTTCCAGTCATGTGTGAGGAGCAACCTGAATCTAAGTACCACACATGACGGACCTGCAAAAAGAATCAAGTAAGTTTAGGCACCCATTTATAAATGGGCCCTTTTTTGATACAGGTGTATAAGCTAATTTGTTCGTTGCTAGATTTGATTCTTTGTTACATTGTTGGATAGACGGTTTAAGAATCCAAGCATAACGATTTCCTACAGGATGCAGTTGGGATTTTGGAATCCAAATCTGTTTTCGACTTAATTTCTTGTCCGGCTTGGTCTTGGAGGTAGTGTGTTTCTTTATTTCAGATTTGATAGTATGATTGGACGGCGTGGGACTTATGCCCTTAGATCGAGTGCTATGTGGCGTGGAAGCGTTTTTGCTGAAATGACTGTCATGAGGATGGAAAAATACATAATTGTTTACATGACAGAATTTTGATTTTAGGGCATGAAATAACGAAACACGTTCTGCGACATTACAAGATATCACTTTCGAAAATGCAAAACATTTTGAAACAGGAGAAGAAAGGTTGGAGACTGGTCTCTTCTTCTTATCAGGGACTGTTGTCTTCTTTACTGAGCCAGATCGAACCTTCTTCGCCTCCTTAGATCTCACGCCTTTGTCTGTGGGTACATGTGATACAAAGTTAGTATCTAAGGAATTTTCTTCGTAGTTTGCTTGCATTTATATGTAGAGGATCTGGAACAGGACGGGATGTGGAGGGTCTGTAAGCGTCAGGAAAGTTTTCAAGATTATGAATTTTGCTTAACAAAACAGTTCTATCTTCTTCGTGGGCTTTCTTTTCTGATTCTAGGGAGGCTGTCAACTCACTGATTTTGCGAATAATTCTGGAATATAAATAGATGAACGAATGAGTTTAGCCGTCTCGTCAATGCTTTCATGAGTTTCAAGTCCAAATGGTAATATATAGTCATCAGAGAGTGGTACCTCTCTCGTTTTATCTCTATTATTGAGTTCTGTGTAGTCATACTCAATTTGGGCCCATTCTTTATTCCTCCGTTTCCGTTCTTCAGATCCATTCACCTCACTTGATTCTATGAAGGGCCTTTGTTGTTCAAGACTCAACCCAAAACGCTTAATCGGGACTTTGGTGCGGAGCAGCTCTCTTAGTACCTACCCATGCTGGGATTCTGCAAAAACTTTATCGGGACTTTGGTACCCATTTTTGGATGGGTCCTCCCTTGTTAGCAAAAAACAAGTTAAGCACATTTGGTTCAGATATTGATCCTAAATCATCCTTTAAAGTCCCATTAAATTTGATTTGTGATTTCGGAATCCAGGTTTGGTGAACCTTATAGGGAAATGACAGTTCAGCGCCGGTGAATGTGTGTCTAGATTTAGAAGACCTGAAGATTTTCTCCCTAGCCAGTCGCATAAAATGCTTTCTAGAATGAATCTGGACTGGATATTTCAAATAGCAATATGAGCTTATGGCGCTATATGCGACATTGGATGATGAGTCATGTTGCCTATAAGATCTCACATCATTCACTTTATAATGATGAGTGTGCGGGATTTGAGAAGTTCGTCTATGTAAGCTTGGAACTTCTTCGTTGCACGCTTCCCTTTTGATAGGAATGGGAGAGGAAAAACCTTGAACATTCTTCGCTTTAATTTTGGGAGATAATACTGATTTTCCTTTCTCCTTCCTAATCTTTATTTGTTTCTTAGCTATTTTTAGCGCTTTGCTTTTACTTAACGTTTCAGCTTTAGTCAAAATTGATTTAGAATGATTAGTAAAAGCCTTTTCAGTTTTAGGAACAAGGATGATTCTTTTAGTTTTTGTTTTATTTACCTGTTTCGAGGAAGATGTATTACTTGACAAATTATTGGAAACATATAAAGACGGGGAATTTTTGAGATATAAAATCTACTTTAAAAGCTTTTCCTTTTCAGCGACAAAACCTATCTTTTCAGAGTTCAAAGTATCTTGTAAATCTTTCAATTTACGAAGAGTCTCTGGAGTATCACACAGGGTAGGTTTTTGATCATGTAAACTATTTTCCCCGTTAGAAATTAAGTTAGAAGGAGAGTTTTGATCTGCTGGACCTATATTCGAAATAACATTCTCTAATTGTTTAATCTTAGAGTAAAGCATACGTTGTTCCTCTAAGATGGTCTCATATTTTGATGAGACTTCATTTCGCTCAGCTTCGCAAGAACGTAAACTACTACTCATATCGCAGACCCTCTTTTCACTATCATCTAACTTAGTTTCTAAGCTAATGATCTTAGACTTTGCTATGGTCAAATCTTCATTAGCATAGGCTAGGCTTTCTTGTTGCTTAAGCAACACAGAGTAATTATTAGCAAGTCTTGCTTCTAATTCCTCAATTTTCCTAGCTTGAGCATCTATTTTCATTAATATAATATTTAATTGAAAATAGAAATTGGCTTTTAAAATTTCAGTGACGAAAAGTTTGGCAGTATCGTGAAGTATCGAAGAAAGTCGGCGTCGAAAATTTTTGGCGTGCACCGAAAAATTTTGTGATGATTTCGAAAACTTCGAGAAAATGACCAAAACTTTTTCTATAATTTGCCAAAGATGTTCTAAGTTGATTGTTGGATATAAATGATCGTTGACACGTTTTGTGGATTTGCATTTTTTTAAAAAAAAAAATTACGAAAACGTCATCGACACCGTAAATTTTGGACCCGAAAATATTAATTTGAGTTTTTTTTATTTATTTTTTATTTTATTTTTTTTTCATTTTTATTTTTTTACTTTCTACCCAATGATAAAATAAAATTCAGAAAATTTTGAATTTTTTTTTTTGTAATCGGGTACTGTAGCACAGTGAAGTGGCACAGTGTTTCGATCGAAACTGCAAAGTGAAATGGCTACAATACTCTATAGTGAATTTTTGCTCGGCGAAAGCAGTTTCGGGCTATTGATTTAATATGCTACAGTAAATCTTGTGAAAATTGATTGCAATCGGCCGATTGTGCGAGTGATCGATGCTGAGTAACCGATCGATGGAGCTTACTACCTTTTGACCGAAAGAAATTGTTTCGCCCGAAACTACAGTGAAAATGCTACAGTGAAATTTGCAAATGGGCGTGCTACAGTATTTCAGGGCGTGCTACAGTGAAATTTGTTGTTTCGCCCGAAACCATATATTGCTACGTGTATTTTGTAATTTCGCCTGAAACCAGGTTTGCTACAATGCAATTAATATTTGCTACAGTGAAATAAAAAGTTTCGATCGAAACTAGATTTGATTATTTCGCTACGGTGAAATCACTTTTCTACAGTGTTGCTACAGGTTGCTACAGTGATTTGAAGTGTTTCGTCCGAAATAATTGCTACAGTGATCTTATTGAATTTGCTACAGTGATTGCTACTAGTTTCGCCGGAAACTAATTATTTGCTACTGTGACTACTTGTTTCGCCCGAAACTCAGTTTGTAGATTTAAAAAATTATTTTTTTGTTTAATCTACTTTCGGGTGTTGACCAGTCAAAATTCGCCCGAAACTGAATAAAAACGCTCGAAACTTAGTAAATTGGTACTGTAGCTATTTCAGGTACTGTAGCAATCGGGCGATTTGTTCATCTACCCGATTCTGGACTGAAAATGACAAAAAAAAAACAGACGCGATTTCTACCAAAAACTCACCCAAATCAACTGAAAAAAGTTGGGTAATCACTTCAAATCACACGAAAACAACCTAATTACCTCTTGAGCTTGCAAAATCAGTGAAATCAACAAAAAAACTCAAGAAATTGCAGAAATTCGAACCCAACCCAAAAATTTCGAAAATTGTTCAAATCCGAACGTGTTTTGCTCTGATACCACTTGTTGGTCCCTATTTGATCCAACAACACTGACCTAGGACGATTTACCAAGCTAATAATGAAAGTTTTAAAGATCGAACGTTGGGTGGGTTAGTGTAGACGATGGGTGCTTTGAAAATAATTTCTTACTATTCAACACACACACACTCACACATACTACACCAAAAACACACCCCTAATGAATTAGGGTTTGGGAGTATATATACCACATTAGTTGGTATATTATTCCCCTAATAACTAAGAACTAGAATATTACAAACTAGCCCAAAGTTAATTAAATACAAACCAACTAAGATAAACATATTGAAATTGAACACTATAAAATATTCCTAACAGTTTTTCTAAAGAAAAGTACAAGGTGGCTTACGTTTTTAATTCTTTTGATAAAACCCTAATTAGGGTAAGTGGGGCTTTATATACCACAAGTATTTGGTATATTAAAGCCCAATACAAAACTATGACTTAATACCATAAGTCACCCAAAACTACTACAACCCACTTAATAAACATGTTAACCCAAGATTACTTTAAATAAAGGATGCTACAAAATATTCCTAACAAAGCTGTCCAGGGAATATTGAAGTATCTGAAGGAACACCAGACCTTGGACTTTGGTATCCTAAAAACTCAGGTATGAAAGTAATAGGATATTCTGATGCGGATTCCGCAGGCTGCAGACTGGACAGGAAAAGTACATCAGGCAACATCCAATTTCTTGGAGATAAGCTTATCTGTTGGGCTTCCAAGAAACAAAATTGTGTGTCAACTTCCACGGTAGAAGCAGAATATGTGGCTGCCGCCAGTTGCTGCTCACAAATTTTGTGGATTAGAACCCAACTACGAGACTACTGGTTTGATTTCAAGAAAATTCCTATTTATTGTGATTCTAAAGTGTCATAGCTATTACTTGCAATCCTGTTCACCATTCACGCACTTAGCACATAGACATACGCTATCATTTCAGAAAAGACCAAGTAGAAAGAGGCATAATAGAAATGTATTTTGTCAATACAGAGATTCAACTAGCCGATCTGTTTACAAAAGCATCGGATACGATTCCAATTCTTAGTGGCAAAACTGGAGATGTTGAATCTCAATCTCTAGTTTCAATTATGCTTCCCTACGGTTCATTCCATGTCCATCTGCTCTGTTTTAAGTTCTTCGACTCTGTGCGTGTCTCTTTGTTAATTATTTTATTTGCTCTAGTTTTTAGTTTATTTTCACTAATAATTTTTATTTCTTGCTTTCCAATAAGTCGATGTAAAGCCAATGCTGATGGCATTACATCGAAGGGAGAAATGGTATATCCATGCATCGAGGGAAGTAAATACCTTTTCAAATGCTCTAAGATTCTCGATAGGCATTGTATTTAGGGGGAGTTTGGGGTAACTATTCCAAATTCCAAAACATTAAGGGGGAGTAATTATTTTTTGCTTAATTGATATTTCAAAGTTACACGAGTCTCTCAGAAATGCGAAAAACAATCTCAAAATACATAATACAAATAGGATAAGCTTACAAAACACTCTTAAAACAGCTCTCAAAACATCTCAACGAGCTTCCATGAACTCTCAAAATACTCAAAATACAAACAAAAACTCAAAAGCTAACATGCCCTGGGAGAGCACAGAACAGCATAGCTAGTAAAACGGCAATTAAACATACGAGAACAAAATAAGAAACGCTAAACTATCCAAATTGCGCTCAAAATTGCGTCTTGACTCGGAGGGTTCTTCGTTCTCCTTGTCATGGCCTTGATTCTGCAACCAACTCATTTGTGCGATTGAAAATGCGAATAAGTCTTAGAGTTTTGGTATCTTGGTATGGTTTTGTGTCTTTTTATAAGCACAAATTAAACAATAACTTCATTATTGTTCCGACAAAAGACAGACGAAAATTTGACTTAAAGGGTTCAGCGCTGCGAGAGAAAGTGATATTTTCTTCGTCGTTTGTCAGATTTTTCTCATGACAAAATCAATCTTTTGGATAGTTCAACTATTCGATATTTATTGTAGTGGTTGATTGAGTCAAATTTGTTTTTCATAGAGTTAATCGCGAATTAGTTCTTAAAATTAGTAAAATTCCCTTAAATTCGCGAATACATAGTATACATACTTTGGAAATCCGATGAAATTTGACTAGTCAACTCTGCTGCTGAAATCCCTGATTCGCAAATTTATCAATTAGCGAATCAGTTCTTATGTTGTTCAGCTAGTTCGCGAATCTGAAACTTCACGAACTGCAATTCGCATATCAACTCTCAATTCGCGAATTCAAAGATCTCTTCAATTCGCAAAATAAAATTTCATTGAATTCTCATACCATAAGTGGGCCCTCCTCAAAATTTCACGGCCCAAATCATAATCTCTCGGCCCGCAATTCACTTAACCTAATTCGCGAAATTCTCAAATTCACGAATTCTAAAACCTTCAAACTCTCTCTGTCGCAAATAAAAAAAACTCTTCCAAATCTTTGTTGTTGTGGTTCATCGTCCTCACATTTTCGCACACAGTCACTGATTCATCTGTGGTAAGAAAAACACGTTCTAATCCTTTCTCAGTGTTGTTTTCTTATTTGTTTTGCAGATTTCGTGTTTCGTTCTATTTATGAAGAACAGGGCTTCTGTTTTATTTTGAAATTTTTTTAAGAGGGGTTCTAGGTTCTAAGCAGCTCTTCAATATTTATTGTCGTCGTTCGATCCAGATTTGAGTTTCGCAGTCGAAATTTTTTCTTCTCCCCGTGCTTACGATTTTTTCTGAAAAGGAAATTAGGTTTTAAATTTTTCTGAAAAAATTACTTTTTGATCTTTCAAATCCTGTTTCGCGAATTGAAAATGTATTTTTGCGAATCCAATAAGTCACTGACTTGTCAATTCGCCAATTGTTGTTTCGCGAATTACTAACTTTTGACTTTCTAACTTTGTCAGTTTCGCGAATTCTAGTTCGCGAACCTCCGTGTTTGCAATTTGGAATTCGCGAACTGAGATTTCATGCTGGACAATTCGCGAACTATCAAGTTCGCAATCTATTATTCACAAAACCTTTTAATCAAATTTTTTTTGCGAACTCCAAAATTTCGCGATGTCAAAATTTGACCAAGTTAATCCTTTCAAATTGATTTGCGAAACTTTACAAAAGTTTGAAGGCAATTCGCAAACCACACTTAGCAAAATTTTAATCTAATCTTTCCACTGATTCGTGAAAAACACTTAGAAAATTTTGACAACTTTCTCAAATCACAATTTGGGCCGAATAGTGATGGGCCGAACTCAATCTCATTTTCATACAAATAAACAAGTCCACACTATTCATGACACATACACATATTATATCTTCTATTCTAAACCTTGTTGTCTCTCATGTTGCAGTTAAGCAGGATTTCCCAGTGATTAAAAAAAGGAAAATGACGACACCGGTAGACCATGTGTACGCTACGTCAAATTGGCTTGTTATCAAACACAATAATTTTCAACTTGACCTGAACTCCTTCGAATGTCAAGAAGAAATCATTCCATCCATCTTGCGGAACCATCACCTTGGATATGCCTTCTCGGCATCCGTCCAAGTCCCCACCGTCTATCTTCAACAGTTATGGGGAACGATGACCACCAAAATCGGCAAGGACAACAGAATATTCTGCGAGGCCAAGATTGCAGATGAGACAGTCCAAATTATCCAAGAACTCATCCGAAGAATCTTCCGCCTGCCTCAGCAACCTGAATATGTAGAGGAGGCATCTGAAGACGAACTAATCGCAAATATGCTCAAAATGGGTTACTATACCTCACTCGACTTTGTTTTCCATTTTCAGCAATCAATGATTCCACATCCATGCTGGACACTTTTTGCAATTGTCAACAAGTGCTTCTCCCCAAAGCACTCAGGATGGAAGATGCAACCTCACAATTCTACGGATCTTCCATGGAACTGTCTTCACTAAAAACTATGACTATGCAAAACTGATCACTGTCAACCTGGACGATCAACTTCACCAGAAGATGAAGCCAAAATCGAAGAAGACACAGAACCTCTCATATCCTCGGTGGTTCACTCTAACATCCACCATTTCATTACAACAACGCCGGGGATACCACCACGACCACATGAAGAAAACTACACGCCACCCAAACTCAAATTTCTCCAGTAAGGGAAGACCGATGAAAAGTACTCGCGTCCATCGATGAAAATTCCACACTTTACTAATCCTTGCAAACCCAGACCACATAGAAAACTACTGCCACAAATACAACGTTGCCCACCCCACGACTCAGGACAACCCAGCTGAGTCTAACCCAGGGGTTAGTGAGAGTGAGAGGGAAACCACTGACCAGCGAGTAAGCACACAAATAGAAACCACTCCTCACGAACCACAAACTACCCCTCAAGAAACAATCCCTGAACAACCACTCGAACCACCACAACGACCTGAGCAAACAGAACGACCGCAAATAGTCGTTCACGAGGAAACATCATCCGAGCTCCCACAGTCAGAAATTACCGGGTCCACCCGTAGGGTAGAAGATGACGAAATCGACCCAACGGCGCATGCACAACCCCAACCCGACCATTCGCTTGCCTCCCAACAGGCAAGCATCTCAAAATCCACCGAACATCCTCCTAACACAACCACCTCGGGTCAAGTGTCAGCTCCACTCGAAGATGTCATAATTTCTACCACACTACCCGAACCACAGCCTGACAAACAGGCCTCAACGTTCATAGAAGAGCCAACAATTGAAGCTCTTCAAGGATTGGACGGCAGACTCACGGATGATGATAACATCAGCAGCTCACCATCCGAGAGCCACCATCTAGAACCTAGTTTTGGACGTGTGCTAATGGGAAGTGGCCCCGGTGAAAGCTCCACACAAGCCCGTCCAAGTGACGTGGCCTCAACGCCCTAGCACCATCTCAAGGAGATGTGTCGCAAGGACAGGGCGGAAGACACCCATGGATACTGAAGTTCCACGAACTTCCGTAGATGGTCCGTCCAGTTGATGAAATGGAGGTAAAGATCGCGTTATTCTCTAAGGGGGATGAGAAGGCGACGGGCCCTGATGGATATACTGCTGCTTTCTTTAAAGCGGCTTGGGGGAATGTGGGCCGGATGTGACACGTGCTATGCAGGACCTCTTTCATACTGGCCGCCTACTTCAGGGGCTGAATAGTACGCCAATTATGCTCATTCCTAAGTGCGGCTCTCCACGTCGTCCTACAGACTTTTGGCCCATCTCGTGCTGTAATGTCCTGTATAAGCTCATCTCGAAGGTGTTGGCGAACCGGTTCAAGCCAGTGCTGAGTGGACTGGTCCACCCATCTCAGACGGCTTTTATACCTGAAGGCGCATTACTGATAATATTCTTCTGGCACAGGAACTTTGCCTTGGTTATGCAAGCAAGGGCCGACCACCACGAGCCATGCTTAAGGTCGATCTGGCAATGGCAAGGTCGAATGGAGCTTTTTATTGGCAATGCTTCAGGCGATTGGATTCCATCCCCGATATATTGATTCGATCAGGAGCTGCTTGACGACACCCACTTTCTCTCTCGACCTTAGTGGGCGACCGGCGGGATTCTTTGCTGGCAAGCGAGGACTTCGCCAGGGGGATCCGATCTCGCCTTATCTTTTCACCCTTGTTATGGAGGTGCTTCACGGCCTTGTTGAGAGGCATATACAGATAGAATCGCGGTTTCGCTATCACTAGCGTTGCGAGACTACATCGCTTCCTATGTTGGTATTCGCGGATGATCTGCTACTATTCTGTCATGCTGACCCTATTTCTGTAGGAGTGCTGAAGGGAGCGTTGATGGCTTTCTCTCAGCTGTCTCGGTTATCTCCTAACCCTGACAAGAGTGAGTTGTATCTTTCGCACAGGGCGACGGGTCTCAAGGTACAACTACAGTCTCTGATGGGATTCCATGAAGGTCGATTACCTGTACGTTACATGGGGGTCCCGCTGATTGCCTCAAATCTGACAATCAGTGATTGTGCGTCTCTCTTACAGCGTGTGGATGCGCCTCTCTTACAGCGTGTGGAGGCTCGCCTGGGTTCGTGGCTAAATCAATCGTTATCTTGCGCGGGCAGGGTACAGCTGATCAAATCGGTACTTCAGGCATTGCACGTCTACTGGTCAGGTGTTCTCCTGCTGCCCAAGGGTGTCATCAGAGCCCTTGAAGCGAGATTTCGTCAGTTCTTATGGGGTGGTGCTTCGGCCAAGGTTGCATGGGCTGAAGTCTGTCTGCCGGTTGTTGAGGGCGGCTTAGGTCTTCACTCGATCGCCACGGATAATTGCGTTCTTCTGCTCCAGCAACTGTGGAGGGCGATTACACGGCCTGCAAATTTGATCTGGGTGGAGTGGCTATACCGCACAAGACTGCATGGCCGGTCACTTTGGACCGTCACCATATTGGCAAACACTGCTTGGAGCTGGCGGAAGCTGATGAAGTTACGGCAGGTGATTTTACCTTTCCTTGTTTTTCGATTGGGGATGGTGCATCATTGCTTCTGTGGGAGGACCCATGGTTGTGGGCTACCCCTCTTTTGGAGAGCTACCCTAGAGGCCCTCTTGCGATGGGGCTGCCGGCAGGTACGCGCCTTAGTGAGGTCATTGGTGCTCAAGGCTGGAATTGGCCGGGACGCTCGACGGTGGAGTATATTGAGTTTAGTCGGCAACTTCCACCGGTTCACCCTAGTCGGAGCGACGCCATTTCTTGGAAGGCTGCACCGGATGGCCGCCCCACAGCGCGACTGATTCGGGAGGCGTTGCGCCGGCGTGGTCCTATTGTCCCCTGGGCAACCTTGTTTGGGGGCCCTTTGAAGATTCTCGTCATGAGATCATCTTATGGTTGGCTATTCGCGATCGCTTATCGACGAGTGATAAGCCTTGGGTAGCACAACGCGCTGGTACCTCTGCGTGTGTTCTCTGTGATGCATTGCACCTGGAGACGGTCCAGCATCTATTTTTTGACTGTGGGTTTTTACGCGATTGTGCTCGGGCTTTGAGGCGGAAGATCAGGTGGGCTTGGCCATATCGAGATTGGCGACAGGGTATACAGTGGGCTGCATCACGCTGGCGGGGCCAGCATCTATTACGGGTGGCTTATCGCCATGTCCTCGCTTCTTTGGTGTATCATATCTGGCAAGCACGCAACAAACGCTGGAAGGAGGGGACCATCACGACTCCGAATCGGCTGGTTGCTGCTGTTCTTGACATGGTCTGCATGCAACTACTTGGGACCTCACCCAAGTTTGACCTTCAGAGGGCAGATATCCGACGACTTTGGCGTGTAGCTTGGTAGTTCATATTAGTTGTTCATTTCATATGTCATTTGTTGGTTTTCACCAGTAGCTTGTTACTGGTTGGCACGTGAGGTATTCCATCCTCACTCATCTGTACATTCACCCATTCTTTATATATATACACGGAACTTACTCCAAAAAAACTTCCGTAGAAGAGGCCCACCGTACAGAACCTAGTTCTGAACGTGTGATAACGGCTACCGCTAGCGGTGCTGGTACTATCCCTTCAGTTGTAAAGATGGCCTACTTGGAGAATCGTCTGTTCGAGTTCTTCGAAACGGTGACTGTGTTCAAGGACTCATCAAAGTCGCAATCCAAGCCACCTCCACGGACAAAGGAAAGGCCCCGATGGTAGAACAATTGCCGTTACAAGCATCACAGCCTCGCATCATCTCACTACCACCACGAGAAACCCATTAACCCAGTCCCTATCACATGCCTCTACTTGAACTCTTCGACGTCGGAATTTCTCGCCTTCTTGAACTCGACAATCAGCGAACTCCAGCAGAAGAAGAATTATACCAAAAGCTGATTGCGTGTGGAATCATACCTCACCCGACTTCATGTCGTCAAGAAGGCTCAAGTAAAAAGCATCGTCATGACGATCCTAACGACCAGGATCATCCTGAGGGGGAGAAGAGGCAGAGAACCACTGCAGTTGTTCGCGGCGGACGAGGACGTGGAGTTCAGATTCGTGGAGGCAGTTCGTCACGACCATCCAATCCACCACCTAGGTCCTCCAGAGGCAGACAAGTTACGCCAGGCCGAACCAGACAACTTCCCTTGGCGAAGTCGAGTCTGTTCCCTCGAGGACCTCCACCCAATCAGTCCAAACAACCACAACCCTTCAGCCTCGTCCCAGAGATCCTCATATCTACATCGACGGATTACGAGTTCATAGGAACTCACTGATGGAATGCGAACTCAATCTCCAAGGATCTGGCGGAAGGAGGAAGAAATAAAGGGCATTAACGAACTCAATCTCCGAGGTCTTGAGCACCTAAAAGGAACTACAAGGGGTCTTCATTTATCGAATCATGCTCCCGGAAGACTCTAGCGAAGGCAGGATGAGTAAGGAACAATGGCGAAGACATCTCAGAGCTTAAACGGCCATAAGTGATATTGTTAACGTAGAATTGGGGATGGGGATATATGCAGGACCTGTATACGTGATCGATAGGTATGACAGAAGAATTGAGAAATACAGTGAAGCAGATCTTCCCTATTTCCCTTTGAGCGAACTAAACAACATGTACAGCATATATCGCAACGAGTTCACTCTTGAAAGTCATACAAAACGAGATGGTTATAGAGCTATCGAAGAGTGTATGATGAGGCAGATCAACTATTATGCTTCGCACGACTTGCAGATGGACTTGGAAAGTAATATAAGCAAAGTCAACCTGACTCAGCCTGACAACAAATACAAAGATCTCGAGAAGTTCGGCGAGGGACACATCTTCTTGGAACCACAACCTGCGATCACTTATCTACAACGTCAGCAAAATCAGATGCAGGCTTTGTTGTTATCAGAGGTCGCCAAGTTCTCTGATGGAACTTTGAAGATAATCCTAAACCAACTCGTGCCAAGACAAAAGACGATTCCTGACGATGCAAAGCTTAAAGGTACAGAATTAGAAGAAAAACAAGTACCAGATAAACTCATTAAGAAAATCAGGGATCGACTTGTTCTCCGAAATGATGTCAGACAATTTGAGACCGCTCTTGGATTCAGGAAGACATACTTAGCTCACAGGGAACCTCCGCCTCTTCCTCGCTCGAAGAAAAAGAAGTGAAGACTTAGATACTAGGCTTATGTGTAATTTGGACACTTAGGGGGAGAATGTTAAGAATATTTTAGAAGTGTCCGAAATATTTATTATAAGTCTTGTCACTTCTTATGATGTATTTACTTGCTTTATTCCTAATTAGTTTGGGCTGTAGTTGTAATAGGCTTGTTAGGGGCCCAATGGGCTAAATACCTTTCAATGTATTTAAGCTTAATCCCTAACAATCATTAACAAAGTTTCCATTCTAAAATCTCACGAATTCAATACGCTTAGGCCTCTAAACTTACTATTCACTTCAATCGAAGGTTTAATCTATTGAAGTGTTCTTGGATATCTAGAATAACAGGTTTATTAGATATCGGTGCTGCTCTAGGCACTAGGTCGATTGTGAACTCAGTCTCCCTGTCTGGTGGTAATCCCGGCAAGTCTCCGCGAAACACGTCCGTAAAGTCTCGAACTACGGGTACTTCTTCCAATTTTGGGGACGAATTTTCTTCCGACTTCATCGCAAAAACGAAATATGCTTCGCATCCTGCTTTGATCAATCGCTGAGCCTTTAGTGCGAATATTCTTGAAACGCTTCATCCGTTCATCGTCCCTGCGAACGTGAATGGCTCGACTCCTTCCAAGTTAAACGTGACTACTTTGCGGTTGCAATCGACCACAGCTCCGTAGTTCGACAACTAGTCCATCCCGAGGATTACTTCGTAGTCATCCATCGGAATTATTATCAAGTCTGCAGGCAATTTCTTGTCACCCACTATTACAGGACAGTTTCGTACTACTTGACATGGTTCTAATTGAGTTTCCATTCGGGACGGTCACATTAAACTCGCACTCAGACCGACTGGGCGTAACCCCGAGTCTCATCACATACTTAATGGGTGCAAATGAGTGTGTGGCTCCTGAGTCTACTAGTATGCACGGGGGAGTTTGGTGGATAGATAGGATACCTGTCACCACGGACGGGGTTTCCTCTGCTTCCGCTGAGGTGATTGTGTACACCCTAACTGGCACGACGGTTGTCTTGTCTGATTTCCTGCTTGGCTTCCTGATGTACTCTCCGAGCAAAACCTGGCGAAGTGCCCCGGCTTCCCGCATCTGAACCAGTTGTTGGTCTGCGCGTAGCAGTTGCCCAAGTGTCTTTTCCCGCACTTCAGGCAGTTCGGGATAGGCGCTGGAAATCCCCCTCGGTTTGGGTTTGGGGATCGATTTGGTATCCCTTGTGGATGTACGGCCTGTTCTGAAAGTTATGGTTTCCGCCTTTGGGCACGAACTGACGCTTCTGACTTCCCCCACTCCACTATTATCCCTGTGCCTGTGTAACTTCCTTTTTGCTTCCTGAGCTCGAACGATCCTGGCCTCGGCCTGTTCCGCTACCATTGCCCCTTCCGCCACTTGCGCATAGGTGGCTCCTTGAAGTCCAGCCATACTCACGTCCAAATATAGTTCAGGCTTCAGGCCTTCAAGGAAACGGTCAATCTTGAGAGCGTCTGTGCTCACCATATGAGCTGCGAACCTCGACAGCTGCTCGAACTTCCTGATGTACTCGGCAACCGTCATCGCTCCCTGCCTGAGATTGATGAACTCGTTCATTCGATGCGCTCGAAATGGGGCAGTAAGATTTTTTCCCTGAACAGCTCCTTAAATCTGTCCCAGCTCATGGTTGCGGGATTTTCAATCACCATGATGGTATACCACCAATGCCCTGCGCTTCCCCTTAGCAAGAATGCGGCGCAGAGGGGTTCTACGTTTCTGGAACCCAGTTGTACACAAACTCACTTTCTAGAGTCCTTAACAAGTCTTTAGCTGCTGTTGGATCGGCTGCATCTTCGAAAGTCGGTGGGTTCAGCCTTTGGAACCGTTCCCCCACTATGTGTCCTAGATAATGGAACAACTATGGATGGTGAGGGCACTAGACTAGGCGTGATCAAGGGAGGTGCAGTCTGAGGCTGACGACTGCTTGATACATCAACCCCCTCCGAGCGAGGTGGTGATGGATGACGTGGCACCTCGTGTGTTTGTGAAGCAATCATATGTTGGGAGATGATTGAGTGGCTAGGGAGGGTAGCTTGCGCGATTGGACCTGATGTCGCAACTTCTTCTCGGGGGAAGACAAAGTCAACCCCTGTACCTATGGGTTCGGCTCGGCTTGTTTGTGGACTAGTTGGCTGAGGAATACGGACGTGTTTTTGTTTAGTACGCCGTTCCTGTTGACTGCTTCTATCATCCCCTTTGGATTTTCTCTTTTGTTTTGCCTTTGGGGATGAAGAGCTTCCTAGACCTATATTTGGCTGTGGGGGTTGGCTTGTCCCTGGGTTAGGTTCAACTGGGTTGTGTTGAACCATGGGAATGTCATCAAGGTTGTTGGCTCGTAGGTATTTGAGGAGCTCCAGCTCATTTGAATCGAGGAGGCGAAGTAGGTAGTCTGGTATGATCATGGCCTCCTGATCGATTTTGCTCTTTGTGGATTTAATTTTTAGGAGCTACTGAGATTGTAGCCCTCGTCCCTGGGTCTGCGCTCGATTTCGGGATGAAGATCCACGAAATGTTGGATGATGACAGGTAGCCACCGTATGTAAGGAAGCACCGGCTTCGTGGATCCAAGATCTCGCCTTCGTAGTTGATCAAGGATGTCAGTCCAGATTAGTTGGGCGACATCATATTTCTGTTGAAGACGATCCCATGGAAGATTAGCATGATGTTCCGGTTGTATTTGTCGGACCCGGAGTGCTTTGGCGAGAGGCATTTTTTTACGATCAGAAACAGGGTCCTCCAAGGTCCAGAGATGTATTTGGCCGTGAAGTCAGGGAGGTGAACGAAATTTTGGGCGTTAGGTTTGTGGTCCATGAATAGGAAGTCCCTGATCAGGTCATCGTTAGATGGGTGGTGGTCATATATTAGTGAGTATGGGAGGTTCAATATGGATCGAAGGATGGTTCGTGTGAGAACAACTATGGTGTCGTCGATTTGAGAGGAAAGATGGGTGGTTTTGGGGTTATTGGTTGGGTTCTGAAAGGTAGACCAAAATTGTTGCACATAAACTTCAGGGACTACCTCGGTGATGTTTAGGGTGGTTTTTAGAGGGTGGTTTTCTAGGATTTTAACAATGATAGGATCTGGGCACGAGGTATATTTTCAAAGTCAAGTTGGATGTTGTTGGGCGACCTCTGTGCCCAGTCCTTGAAGCGAAAACTTCATCAATGAGTCGCACCATTTTATTATATCTGCAAGATAAGATCAAGGGACGGGTCAAGATCAAAAGTAGTTAACACGTTAGGACTAAGAAATTGTAACCCGTTGGGACTTAGAGTTGCAAAAATTATGACTCAATTTTGTCGATAGGAACAAATAGTGAAATTGAGGGAATCAATCGGCGAGACAGAGCATATGAAATCACTTTTTAATCAGTTTCGGGCAAAACATTCATGTTTCAATTCAAATCATATTGGTTGTTAAATTTGGGTTCGATCGAAACAAAGAACAAGTGTGATTTAAATCGTACTAATAGTAGAAAATCCCGTTTTGGTCGAAAGTGAGAGGCAATGGATCGATTCAAATTAGATTGTGGTTTAGATCGAAACTTCAGAAAGAAGGATTGAAAAATGTGTTATGTTTAAAATCAAAGGTTTCGGTCGAAAGTTTAAATTGAACGAATGAAATTGCATTTAAACAGTGTAAAGTCAGTTTCGGTAGAAAGTGGTGAAACCCTCGAATCGAATGATTTAAAATCACAGATTAAGTAAAATTTTCAGTATCGGCCGATTGATTGTGATGTGAAATTGAATCTAGGGTTTAGTTTAGGGCGAATTTAAACGAAACTTGGAACGCGATTGAACAACGAGTCGCGCGAACTCACTCAACCCTAATCTGCGTAACCTGCAAGAACGAGAAAATTATCAGTTAAAAGCTGCAGATTATATGTTTTTCCTTACCAACGATGGATTTGGAGTTGCAATAATAGGAGAAACAGAGTTTGTTGTGAGACTGTGATACGTGTTGTGTGCGATTGCAGAGAGGGTTTGAGAGTGAATATGAAAATCGATGAAGAAGAACAGTGTTTCGGGCGAAACGCTATTTATATAAGTAGAGTTTCGACCGAAACCAGTTTCGGGCGCATCTCAGTTTCGCCGAGAAAAAATCACTAAGGAATTAAATTACAGTTACGATCAATTCAATTCAGTTTAATTCAGTTTCGATCGAAACGCGTTTTGGGCGAAAGTCAGTTTCGCCGATAAAATTAGATGATTTAGGCAAATTTTCAATTTTAATTGAAGCGTGTTTCGGGCGAAAGTCAGTTTCGCCGAGAAAATTATAAAAGGAGTTAAAATGCAATTTCGATCGAAACTTGCGTCGTGCGATTTGTTAAATCAATTTAAAGGAGTTTCGGTCGATACACAGTTTCGCCGAGAAAAGTTTTGAATTAATTGAAAATTCAGTTTCGATCGTTTGAGCTGAGTTTCGGGCGATAGCCAATTCAATTGAAATGAGTTTCGGGCGATATGTAGTTTCGCCGAGTAAATTTTAAGATATTTGAAATATTTGAATAATTTAATTTCGATCGAAACTTAATCGCCATACTATATTATTTAAATTCGATGTGAAATTATAAAAACTCCACCTTGATTTGTGCGAATTGTTCAATGACTCCCCCCATATTAGTGCATAATATTGAAAGACTCCCCCCTAGATCCATGCATAAATTTTTTTTATGAAACTCCCCCTAGACATGATAGTAGAATTTTTGACATTCATATGAAAACATATAGAGAAAAGTTAAGTGACCTATTTACACAATATCAGGTGCATGTAGGGACAATCGATCATTCTGATGGTTCAACATGCCTAACCTAGATACCAAGAATTGGAATCGTTTTTATCCAATGCCTTAGTGAATAAGTCGGCAAGTTGAAGATCTGTGTGAACAAAATGCATTTCGATTGTGTCTTGTTCTACATGTTCCTTAATAAAGTGATATCTAATGTCTATATGTTTTGTGCGTGAATGATGTACTGGATTACTTGTATAGCTATAGCACTTTTAGAGTCACTAAATATTGGAATACAATTTAACGTTATGCCAAAATATCGCAACTGGGTTCTCATCCACAAAATTTGTGAGCAACAACTTGCAGCAGCGACATATTATGCCTCTGCTATCGAGGTTGAGACACAATTTTGTTTTCGAGACGACCAGCTTACGAGTTTACCCCCGAGAAATTGAGCGGCTCCAGGAGTGCTCTTTCTGTCCAGCTTGCATCCCGCGTAATCAGCGTCGGTGTATCCTACGAGTTCGAAACTTGACTCCATCGGGTACCATAGTCCTAGATTTGGAGTTCCCTTGAGGTATTTGAAAATTCTCTTGACAGCGAGCATGTGAGATTCCTTTGGATTAGCTTGAAAGCGAGCACAGAGACACGTGGCGAACATGATGTCAGGCCTACTAGATGTAAGGTAGAGCAAGGATCCTATCATGCCTCGATAAGTTGTCTGGTTAACAGATTTTCCTGAGGAATCTGGATCAAGTTTGCATGAGGTAGACATGGGAGTGATGGCAGCATTTGAGTTGTCCAAGTTGTACTTCTTGAGTATGTCGTGAATGTACTTGGATTGACTGATGAAGATTCCATCATGAAGCTGCTTAACCTGAAGGCCTAAAAAGAAACTTAGTTCGCCCATCATACTCATTTCAAATTTCTGCTTCATTAGATCCCCAAAGTTCCTGCACATTCTTGCGTCGACCCGAATATGATGTCGTCGACGTAAATCTGCACTAGCATAATGTCTGAGCCGTCCTTCTTGATAAAGAGAGTCGTATCGATCTTCCCTTTTGTGAAACCAGGGGAGATGAGAAAATTCTAGAGGACCTTGTACCAGGCTCTGGGAGCTTGTTTCAGTCCATAGAGAGCTTTATCGAGTTTGTAGACGTGGTCTGGGAGTTGTTCGTTTACAAAAACTTCAGGCTGAGATACAAAAACTTCTTCTTTTAGTATTCCGTTGAGGAATGCAGTTTTGACATCCATCTGGTAGACTATGAAGTTCTTGTGTGCAGCGAAAGCTAAGAATATCCTGATGGCTTCTATTCTTGCGACTGGGGCATATGTCTCATCATAGTCGATTCCTTCTTGTTGATTGTAACCTTTTGCCACCAGCCTTGCTTTATTCCGGATAACAACTCCTTACTCGTCCTTTTTGTTCTTAAATACCCATTTAGTCCCTATGATTGTTATCCCAGCTGGTCTAGGTACTAGGTTCCAAACATTCAACCTCTCAAACTGATTGATTTCCTCCTGCATTGCGATTATCCAGTCTGGATCGTCGAGTGCTTCAGCTACTTTGCTGGGCTCCTTTTGACTGAGAAAGCAGGAATAGAGCTTTCATTTATCGTTGATGCTCGAGTGGTTACACCAGTGGAAGGGTCCCCAATTATTGTGAGTTTGGGTGTGCTCGAGTCCACTTTCTTGTACTTGGTTGTGATGATCCAGCTGCATTTGTATCGTGTATTGCTTCTTCACTCTGATCAGCCTGATGTTCCGTTTCTTCTCCAGGTTGAGGTATTACTGACTCTGCTGAAGAGATTTCTATTGTTGAATCCGAGGGCTGGGGAGTTTCAGTCGCTGAGCTGGAGATAATCTCAGTATCAGTTGGTGATTCACTGTTGTCATCAAGGTGAAGATTTTCCATCGTTGGAGGGGAATTATCATTGCTAGTCTCTACAGGATCATTATGTTCTGGTGCTGCAGAATTTGTTGGAGCAGTGGGTGGCGTTGGCTTAGAAAAGAGATCCTCGAATAAGAGATCGAGTTCCATGTCGCTCAAAGTGTTTGATTTTGAAGTTTCGCCCACTGAGAAGGTGCTTGGTTGATCCTTTGTCAACTCTCGTAGAAGTCCTGGTTCTGGACTGATTTGTACAGACTATCCGGTCTACATCATCAAACGTTACATTAATGTTTTTCATAAAAGTTCTTTTCTCCTTGAGGTATACTCGATAGGCTTTTGATTTTGTCGAGTATCCCACCAGTATCCCTTCAAATGCTTTTGGGTCAAGTTTGCCTCTATCTTCGCGATCATTTGCTACGTAGCATTTGCACCCAAAGACTCTCAGGAACGAAACGTCTGGTACTCTACGATTTATCAACTCGTAGGGAGTCCTATTGAATCTCTTGTGAAGGGAGCCACGATTTTGTGTGAAGCAGGCTGTGTTCATTGCTTCAGCCCACAAGAAGTGAGATAGTCCAGAGGAATAAGAAGTGTACGAGTTGCTTCAACTAAGGTTCTATTCTTGCGTACAACTACCCCGTTTTGTTGAGGTGTTTTTGCCGCTGAGAACTGTTGGGTGATTCCAAGTGATGCATAAAAGTCACTGAGTTTTCTGTTCTTGAATTCTGTCCCATTGTCAGTTCTGATGATTTGTACACTTAGTTGGTAGAGGTTTTGGGCGGTTTTGATACTCAATGATTATACCTAGAGTTTCGTCCTTGGTTCTTAGAAATTTGGTCCATGTGTAGCGTGAGAAATCATCCACAATAGCCAACACATATTTTCGCCCATTGATGGTCTGAGTACGCATGGGTCCACTCCATATGAATGAGTTCGAGAGGTTTGGAAGTTGAGGCTATGTGTTTGGTCCGGTGAGATGCCTTCCTAATCTTTCCCATTTCACATGCCGAGCAAAGATGCTCTTTATGATATCTGAACGAGGGAAGTCCTTTCACCAAGTTTTCTGATCGCAGTTTGTTAAGGTCTTTGAAGTTGAGGTGGGAAAGCCGCTGATGCCAGAGATCGTTCTGATGTAGAGAGGCTCGGGAGATGAGGCACGTCGGTCGGACAGTTTTGAGATCAATGGAGTAGAGATTCGTTTTCCAATAGCCAGTGAGTAGCTCTCTTCCATTATTATCTGTGACACTACATTTGCTGGTCTCGAGGTTCACCTTGTAGCCTTTGTCACAGAAACGTCCGATGCTGAATAAATTGTAGCTCAGACCTTCGACGTAGGACACCCCTTTGATGGTCAGCCTGTCATGAATGAGATCGCATGTTCCTAGCATGGATGCTGATTGACCGTTTCCGAAGTAGACTTTTCCGAGAAATCCTTCAGAGAAGTTGCTCAACCTGAATCTAAGTACCACACATGACGGACCTGCAAAAAGAATCAAGTAAGTTTAGGCACCCATTTATAAATGGGCCCTTTTTTGATACAGGTGTATAAGCTAATTTGTTCGTTGCTAGATTTGATTCTTTGTTACATTGTTGGATAGACGGTTTAAGAATCCAAGCATAACGATTTCCTACAGGATGCAGTTGGGATTTTGGAATCCAAATCTGTTTTCGACTTAATTTCTTGTCCGGCTTGGTCTTGGAGGTAGTGTGTTTCTTTATTTCAGATTTGATAGTATGATTGGACGGCGTGGGACTTATGCCCTTAGATCGAGTGCTATGTGGCGTGGAAGCGTTTTTGCTGAAATGACTGTCATGAGGATGGAAAAATACATAATTGTTTACATGACAGAATTTTGATTTTAGGGCATGAAATAACGAAACACGTTCTGCGACATTACAAGATATCACTTTCGAAAATGCAAAACATTTTGAAACAGGAGAAGAAAGGTTGGAGACTGGTCTCTTCTTCTTATCAGGGACTGTTGTCTTCTTTACTGAGCCAGATCGAACCTTCTTCGCCTCCTTAGATCTCACGCCTTTGTCTGTGGGTACATGTGATACAAAGTTAGTATCTAAGGAATTTTCTTCGTAGTTTGCTTGCATTTATATGTAGAGGATCTGGAACAGGACGGGATGTGGAGGGTCTGTAAGCGTCAGGAAAGTTTTCAAGATTATGAATTTTGCTTAACAAAACAGTTCTATCTTCTTCGTGGGCTTTCTTTTCTGATTCTAGGGAGGCTGTCAACTCACTGATTTTGCGAATAATTCTGGAATATAAATAGATGAACGAATGAGTTTAGCCGTCTCGTCAATGCTTTCATGAGTTTCAAGTCCAAATGGTAATATATAGTCATCAGAGAGTGGTACCTCTCTCGTTTTATCTCTATTATTGAGTTCTGTGTAGTCATACTCAATTTGGGCCCATTCTTTATTCCTCCGTTTCCGTTCTTCAGATCCATTCACCTCACTTGATTCTATGAAGGGCCTTTGTTGTTCAAGACTCAACCCAAAACGCTTAATCGGGACTTTGGTGCGGAGCAGCTCTCTTAGTACCTACCCATGCTGGGATTCTGCAAAAACTTTATCGGGACTTTGGTACCCATTTTAGGATGGGTCCTCCCTTGTTAGCAAAAAACAAGTTAAGCACATTTGGTTCAGATATTGATCCTAAATCATCCTTTAAAGTCCCATTAAATTTGATTTGTGATTTCGGAATCCAGGTTTGGTGAACCTTATAGGGAAATGACAGTTCAGCGCCGGTGAATGTGTGTCTAGATTTAGAAGACCTGAAGATTTTCTCCCTAGCCAGTCGCATAAAATGCTTTCTAGAATGAATCTGGACTGGATATTTCAAATAGCAATATGAGCTTATGGCGCTATATGCGACATTGGATGATGAGTCGTGTTGCCTATAAGATCTCACATCATTCACTTTATAATGATGAGTGTGCGGGATTTGAGAAGTTCGTCTATGTAAGCTTGGAACTTCTTCGTTGCACGCTTCCCTTTTGATAGGAATGGGAGAGGAAAAACCTTGAACATTCTTCGCTTTAATTTTGGGAGATAATACTGATTTTCCTTTCTCCTTCCTAATCTTTATTTGTTTCTTAGCTATTTTTAGCGCTTTGCTTTTACTTAACGTTTCAGCTTTAGTCAAAATTGATTTAGAATGATTAGTAAAAGCCTTTTCAGTTTTAGGAACAAGGATGATTCTTTTAGTTTTTGTTTTATTTACCTGTTTCGAGGAAGATGTATTACTTGACAAATTATTGGAAACATATAAAGATGGGGAATTTTTGAGATATAAAATCTACTTTAAAAGCTTTTCCTTTTCAGCGACAAAACCTATCTTTTCAGAGTTCAAAGTATCTTGTAAATCTTTCAATTTACGAAGAGTCTCTGGAGTATCACACAGGGTAGGTTTTTGATCATGTAAACTATTTTCCCCGTTAGAAATTAAGTTAGAAGGAGAGTTTTGATCTGCTGGACCTATATTCGAAATAACATTCTCTAATTGTTTAATCTTAGAGTAAAGCATACGTTGTTCCTCTAAGATGGTCTCATATTTTGATGAGACTTCATTTCGCTCAGCTTCGCAAGAACGTAAACTACTACTCATATCGCAGACCCTCTTTTCACTATCATCTAACTTAGTTTCTAAGCTAATGATCTTAGACTTTGCTATGGTCAAATCTTCATTAGCATAGGCTAGGCTTTCTTGTTGCTTAAGCAACACAGAGTAATTATTAGCAAGTCTTGCTTCTAATTCCTCAATTTTCCTAGCTTGAGCATCTATTTTCATTAATATAATATTTAATTGAAAATAGAAATTGGCTTTTAAAATTTCAGTGACGAAAAGTTTGGCAGTATCGTGAAGTATCGAAGAAAGTCGGCGTCGAAAATTTTTGGCGTGCACCGAAAAATTTTCTGATGATTTCGAAAACTTCGAGAAAATGACCAAAACTTTTTCTATAATTTGCCAAAGATGTTCTAAGTTGATTGTTGGATATAAATGATCGTTGACACGTTTTGTGGATTTGCATTTTTTTTAAAAAAAAAAATTACGAAAACGTCATCGACACCGTAAATTTTGGACCCGAAAATATTAATTTGAGTTTTTTTTTATTTTATTTTTTATTTTATTTTTTTTTTCATTTTTTATTTTTTTACTTTCTACCCAATGATAAAATAAAATTCAGAAAATTTTGAATTTTTTTTTTGTAATCGGGTACTGTAGCACAGTGAAGTGGCACAGTGTTTCGATCGAAACTGCAAAGTGAAATGGCTACAATACTCTATAGTGAATTTTTGCTCGGCGAAAGCAGTTTCGGGCTATTGATTTAATATGCTACAGTAAATCTTGTGAAAATTGATTGCAATCGGCCGATTGTGCGAGTGATCGATGCTGAGTAACCAATCGATGGAGCTTACTACCTTTTGACCGAAAGAAATTGTTTCGCCCGAAACTACAGTGAAAATGCTACAGTGAAATTTGCAAATGGGCGTGCTACAGTATTTCAGGGCGTGCTACAGTGAAATTTGTTGTTTCGCCCGAAACCATATATTGCTACGTGTATTTTGTAATTTCGCCTGAAACCAGGTTTGCTACAATGCAATTAATATTTGCTACAGTGAAATAAAAAGTTTCGATCGAAACTAGATTTGATTATTTCGCTACAGTGAAATCACTTTTCTACAGTGTTGCTACAGGTTGCTACAGTGATTTGAAGTGTTTCGTCCGAAATAATTGCTACAGTGATCTTATTGAATTTGCTACAGTGATTGCTACTAGTTTCGCCGGAAACTAATTATTTGCTACTGTGACTACTTGTTTCGCCCGAAACTCAGTTTGTAGATTTAAAAAATTATTTTTTTGTTTAATCTACTTTCGGGTGTTGACCAGTCAAAATTCGCCCGAAACTGAATAAAAACGCTCGAAACTTAGTAAATTGGTACTGTAGCTATTTCAGGTACTGTAGCAATCGGGCGATTTGTTCATCTACCCGATTCTGGACTGAAAATGACAAAAAAAAAAACAGACGCGATTTCTACCAAAAACTCACCCAAATCAACTGAAAAAAGTTGGGTAATCACTTCAAATCACACGAAAACAACCTAATTACCTCTTGAGCTTGCAAAATCAGTGAAATCAACAAAAAAACTCAAGAAATTGCAGAAATTCGAACCCAACCCAAAAATTTCGAAAATTGTTCAAATCCGAACGTGTTTTGCTCTGATACCACTTGTTGGTCCCTATTTGATCCAACAACACTGACCTAGGACGATTTACCAAGCTAATAATGAAAGTTTTAAAGATCGAACGTTGGGTGGGTTAGTGTAGACGATGGGTGCTTTGAAAATAATTTCTTACTATTCAACACACACACACTCACACATACTACACCAAAAACACACACCCTAATGAATTAGGGTTTGGGAGTATATATACCACATTAGTTGGTATATTATTCCCCTAATAACTAAGAACTAGAATATTACAAACTAGCCCAAAGTTAATTAAATACAAACCAACTAAGATAAACATATTGAAATTGAACACTATAAAATATTCCTAACAGTTTTTCTAAAGAAAAGTACAAGGTGGCTTACGTTTTTAATTCTTTTGATAAAACCCTAATTAGGGTAAGTGGGGCTTTATATACCACAAGTATTTGGTATATTAAAGCCCAATACAAAACTATGACTTAATACCATAAGTCACCCAAAACTACTACAACCCACTTAATAAACATGTTAACCCAAGATTACTTTAAATAAAGGATGCTACAAAATATTCCTAACAAAGCTGTCCAGGGAATATTGAAGTATCTGAAGGAACACCAGACCTTGGACTTTGGTATCCTAAAAACTCAGGTATGAAAGTAATAGGATATTCTGATGCGGATTCCGCAGGCTGCAGACTGGACAGGAAAAGTACATCAGGCAACATCCAATTTCTTGGAGATAAGCTTATCTGTTGGGCTTCCAAGAAACAAAATTGTGTGTCAACTTCCACGGTAGAAGCAGAATATGTGGCTGCCGCCAGTTGCTGCTCACAAATTTTGTGGATTAGAACCCAACTACGAGACTACTGGTTTGATTTCAAGAAAATTCCTATTTATTGTGATTCTAAAAGTGTCATAGCTATTACTTGCAATCCTGTTCACCATTCACGCACTTAGCACATAGACATACGCTATCATTTCAGAAAAGACCAAGTAGAAAGAGGCATAATAGAAATGTATTTTGTCAATACAGAGATTCAACTAGCCGATCTGTTTACAAAAGCATCGGATACGATTCCAATTCTTAGTGGCAAAACTGGAGATGTTGAATCTCAATCTCTAGTTTCAATTATGCTTCCCTACGGTTCATTCCATGTCCATCTGCTCTGTTTTAAGTTCTTCGACTCTGTGCGTGTCTCTTTGTTAATTATTTTATTTGCTCTAGTTTTTAGTTTATTTTCACTAATAATTTTTATTTCTTGCTTTCCAATAAGTCGATGTAAAGCCAATGCTGATGGCATTACATCGAAGGGAGAAATGGTATATCCATGCATCGAGGGAAGTAAATACCTTTTCAAATGCTCTAAGATTCTCGATAGGCATTGTATTTAGGGGGAGTTTGGGGTAACTATTCCAAATTCCAAAACATTAAGGGGGAGTAATTATTTTTTGCTTAATTGATATTTCAAAGTTACACGAGTCTCTCAGAAATGCGAAAAACAATCTCAAAATACATAATACAAATAGGATAAGCTTACAAAACACTCTTAAAACAGCTCTCAAAACATCTCAACGAGCTTCCATGAACTCTCAAAATACTCAAAATACAAACAAAAACTCAAAAGCTAACATGCCCTGGGAGAGCACAGAACAGCATAGCTAGTAAAACGGCAATTAAACATACGAGAACAAAATAAGAAACGCTAAACTATCCAAATTGCGCTCAAAATTGCGTCTTGACTCGGAGGGTTCTTCGTTCTCCTTGTCATGGCCTTGATTCTGCAACCAACTCATTTGTGCGATTGAAAATGCGAATAAGTCTTAGAGTTTTGGTATCTTGGTATGGTTTTGTGTCTTTTTATAAGCACAAATTAAACAATAACTTCATTATTGTTCCGACAAAAGACAGACGAAAATTTGACTTAAAGGGTTCAGCGCTGCGAGAGAAAGTGATATTTTCTTCGTCGTTTGTCAGATTTTTCTCATGACAAAATCAATCTTTTGGATAGTTCAACTATTCGATATTTATTGTAGTGGTTGATTGAGTCAAATTTGTTTTTCATAGAGTTAATCGCGAATTAGTTCTTAAAATTAGTAAAATTCCCTTAAATTCGCGAATACATAGTATACATACTTTGGAAATCCGATGAAATTTGACTAGTCAACTCTGCTGCTGAAATCCCTGATTCGCAAATTTATCAATTAGCGAATCAGTTCTTATGTTGTTCAGCTAGTTCGCGAATCTGAAACTTCACGAACTGCAATTCGCATATCAACTCTCAATTCGCGAATTCAAAGATCTCTTCAATTCGCAAAATAAAATTTCATTGAATTCTCATACCATAAGTGGGCCCTCCTCAAAATTTCACGGCCCAAATCATAATCTCTCGGCCCGCAATTCACTTAACCTAATTCGCGAAATTCTCAAATTCACGAATTCTAAAACCTTCAAACTCTCTCTGTCGCAAATAAAAAAAACTCTTCCAAATCTTTGTTGTTGTGGTTCATCGTCCTCACATTTTCGCACACAGTCACTGATTCATCTGTGGTAAGAAAAACACGTTCTAATCCTTTCTCAGTGTTGTTTTCTTATTTGTTTTGCAGATTTCGTGTTTCGTTCTATTTATGAAGAACAGGGCTTCTGTTTTATTTTGAAATTTTTTTAAGAGGGGTTCTAGGTTCTAAGCAGCTCTTCAATATTTATTGTCGTCGTTCGATCCAGATTTGAGTTTCGCAGTCGAAATTTTTTCTTCTCCCCGTGCTTACGATTTTTTCTGAAAAGGAAATTAGGTTTTAAATTTTTCTGAAAAAATTACTTTTTGATCTTTCAAATCCTGTTTCGCGAATTGAAAATGTATTTTTGCGAATCCAATAAGTCACTGACTTGTCAATTCGCCAATTGTTGTTTCGCGAATTACTAACTTTTGACTTTCTAACTTTGTCAGTTTCGCGAATTCTAGTTCGCGAACCTCCGTGTTTGCAATTTGGAATTCGCGAACTGAGATTTCATGCTGGACAATTCGCGAACTATCAAGTTCGCAATCTATTATTCACAAAACCTTTTAATCAAATTTTTTTTGCGAACTCCAAAATTTCGCGATGTCAAAATTTGACCAAGTTAATCCTTTCAAATTGATTTGCGAAACTTTACAAAAGTTTGAAGGCAATTCGCAAACCACACTTAGCAAAATTTTAATCTAATCTTTCCACTGATTCGTGAAAAACACTTAGAAAATTTTGACAACTTTCTCAAATCACAATTTGGGCCGAATAGTGATGGGCCGAACTCAATCTCATTTTCATACAAATAAACAAGTCCACACTATTCATGACACATACACATATTATATCTTCTATTCTAAACCTTGTTGTCTCTCATGTTGCAGTTAAGCAGGATTTCCCAGTGATTAAAAAAAGGAAAATGACGACACCGGTAGACCATGTGTACGCTACGTCAAATTGGCTTGTTATCAAACACAATAATTTTCAACTTGACCTGAACTCCTTCGAATGTCAAGAAGAAATCATTCCATCCATCTTGCGGAACCATCACCTTGGATATGCCTTCTCGGCATCCGTCCAAGTCCCCACCGTCTATCTTCAACAGTTATGGGGAACGATGACCACCAAAATCGGCAAGGACAACAGAATATTCTGCGAGGCCAAGATTGCAGATGAGACAGTCCAAATTATCCAAGAACTCATCCGAAGAATCTTCCGCCTGCCTCAGCAACCTGAATATGTAGAGGAGGCATCTGAAGACGAACTAATCGCAAATATGCTCAAAATGGGTTACTATACCTCACTCGACTTTGTTTTCCATTTTCAGCAATCAATGATTCCACATCCATGCTGGACACTTTTTGCAATTGTCAACAAGTGCTTCTCCCCAAAGCACTCAGGATGGAAGATGCAACCTCACAATTCTACGGATCTTCCATGGAACTGTCTTCACTAAAAACTATGACTATGCAAAACTGATCACTGTCAACCTGGACGATCAACTTCACCAGAAGATGAAGCCAAAATCGAAGAAGACACAGAACCTCTCATATCCTCGGTGGTTCACTCTAACATCCACCATTTCATTACAACAACGCCGGGGATACCACCACGACCACATGAAGAAAACTACACGCCACCCAAACTCAAATTTCTCCAGTAAGGGAAGACCGATGAAAAGTACTCGCGTCCATCGATGAAAATTCCACACTTTACTAATCCTTGCAAACCCAGACCACATAGAAAACTACTGCCACAAATACAACGTTGCCCACCCCACGACTCAGGACAACCCAGCTGAGTCTAACCCAGGGGTTAGTGAGAGTGAGAGGGAAACCACTGACCAGCGAGTAAGCACACAAATAGAAACCACTCCTCACGAACCACAAACTACCCCTCAAGAAACAATCCCTGAACAACCACTCGAACCACCACAACGACCTGAGCAAACAGAACGACCGCAAATAGTCGTTCACGAGGAAACATCATCCGAGCTCCCACAGTCAGAAATTACCGGGTCCACCCGTAGGGTAGAAGATGACGAAATCGACCCAACGGCGCATGCACAACCCCAACCCGACCATTCGCTTGCCTCCCAACAGGCAAGCATCTCAAAATCCACCGAACATCCTCCTAACACAACCACCTCGGGTCAAGTGTCAGCTCCACTCGAAGATGTCATAATTTCTACCACACTACCCGAACCACAGCCTGACAAACAGGCCTCAACGTTCATAGAAGAGCCAACAATTGAAGCTCTTCAAGGATTGGACGGTAGACTCACGGATGATGATAACATCAGCAGCTCACCATCCGAGAGCCACCATCTAGAACCTAGTTTTGGACGTGTGCTAATGGGAAGTGGCCCCGGTGAAAGCTCCACACAAGCCCGTCCAAGTGACGTGGCCTCAACGCCCTAGCACCATCTCAAGGAGATGTGTCGCAAGGACAGGGCGGAAGACACCCATGGATACTGAAGTTCCACGAACTTCCGTAGATGGTCCGTCCAGTTGATGAAATGGAGGTAAAGATCGCGTTATTCTCTAAGGGGGATGAGAAGGCGACGGGCCCTGATGGATATACTGCTGCTTTCTTTAAAGCGGCTTGGGGGAATGTGGGCCCGGATGTGACACGTGCTATGCAGGACCTCTTTCATACTGGCCGCCTACTTCAGGGGCTGAATAGTACGCCAATTATGCTCATTCCTAAGTGCGGCTCTCCACGTCGTCCTACAGACTTTTGGCCCATCTCGTGCTGTAATGTCCTGTATAAGCTCATCTCGAAGGTGTTGGCGAACCGGTTAAAGCCAGTGCTGAGTGGACTGGTCCACCCATCTCAGACGGCTTTTATACCTGAAGGCGCATTACTGATAATATTCTTCTGGCACAGGAACTTTGCCTTGGTTATGCAAGCAAGGGCCGACCACCACGAGCCATGCTTAAGGTCGATCTGGCAATGGCAAGGTCGAATGGAGCTTTTTATTGGCAATGCTTCAGGCGATTGGATTCCATCCCCGATATATTGATTCGATCAGGAGCTGCTTGACGACACCCACTTTCTCTCTCGACCTTAGTGGGCGACCGGCGGGATTCTTTGCTGGCAAGCGAGGACTTCGCCAGGGGGATCCGATCTCGCCTTATCTTTTCACCCTTGTTATGGAGGTGCTTCACGGCCTTGTTGAGAGGCATATACATATAGAATCGCGGTTTCGCTATCACTAGCGTTGCGAGACTACATCGCTTCCTATGTTGGTATTCGCGGATGATCTGCTACTATTCTGTCATGCTGACCCTATTTCTGTAGGAGTGCTGAAGGGAGCGTTGATGGCTTTCTCTCAGCTGTCTCGGTTATCTCCTAACCCTGACAAGAGTGAGTTGTATCTTTCGCACAGGGCGACGGGTCTCAAGGTACAACTACAGTCTCTGATGGGATTCCATGAAGGTCGATTACCTGTACGTTACATGGGGGTCCCGCTGATTGCCTCAAATCTGACAATCAGTGATTGTGCACCTCTCTTACAGCGTGTGGATGCGCCTCTCTTACAGCGTGTGGAGGCTCGCCTGGGTTCGTGGCTAAATCAATCGTTATCTTGCGCGGGCAGGGTACAGCTGATCAAATCGGTACTTCAGGCATTGCACGACTACTGGTCAGGTGTTCTCCTGCTGCCCAAGGGTGTCATCAGAGCCCTTGAAGCGAGATTTCGTCAGTTCTTATGGGGTGGTGCTTCGGCCAAGGTTGCATGGGCTGAAGTCTGTCTGCCGGTTGTTGAGGGCGGCTTAGGTCTTCACTCGATCGCCACGGATAATTGCGTTCTTCTGCTCCAGCAACTGTGGAGGGCGATTACACGGCCTGCAAATTTGATCTGGGTGGAGTGGCTATACCGCACAAGACTGCATGGCCGGTCACTTTGGACCGTCACCATATTGGCAAACACTGCTTGGAGCTGGCGGAAGCTGATGAAGTTACGGCAGGTGATTTTACCTTTCCTTGTTTTTCGATTGGGGATGGTGCATCATTGCTTCTGTGGGAGGACCCATGGTTGTGGGCTACCCCTCTTTTGGAGAGCTACCCTAGAGGCCCTCTTGCGATGGGGCTGCCGGCAGGTACGCGCCTTAGTGAGGTCATTGGTGCTCAAGGCTGGAATTGGCCGGGACGCTCGACGGTGGAGTATATTGAGTTTAGTCGGCAACTTCCACCGGTTCACCCTAGTCGGAGCGACGCCATTTCTTGGAAGGCTGCACCGGATGGCCGCCCCACAGCGCGACTGATTCGGGAGGCGTTGCGCCGGCGTGGTCCTATTGTCCCCTGGGCAACCTTGTTTGGGGGCCCTTTGAAGATTCTCGTCATGAGATCATCTTATGGTTGGCTATTCGCGATCGCTTATCGACGAGTGATAAGCCTTGGGTAGCACAACGCGCTGGTACCTCTGCGTGTGTTCTCTGTGATGCATTGCACCTGGAGACGGTCCAGCATCTATTTTTTGACTGTGGGTTTTTACGCGATTGTGCTCGGGCTTTGAGGCGGAAGATCAGGTGGGCTTGGCCATATCGAGATTGGCGACAGGGTATACAGTGGGCTGCATCACGCTGGCGGGGCCAGCATCTATTACGGGTGGCTTATCGCCATGTCCTCGCTTCTTTGGTGTATCATATCTGGCAAGCACGCAACAAACGCTGGAAGGAGGGGACCATCACGACTCCGAATCGGCTGGTTGCTGCTGTTCTTGACATGGTCTGCATGCAACTACTTGGGACCTCACCCAAGTTTGACCTTCAGAGGGCAGATATCCGACGACTTTCGCGTGTAGCTTGGTAGTTCATATTAGTTGTTCATTTCATATGTCATTTGTTGGTTTTCACCAGTAGCTTGTTACTGGTTGGCACGTGAGGTATTCCATCCTCACTCATCTGTACATTCACCCATTCTTTATATATATACACGGAACTTACTCCAAAAAAACTTCCGTAGAAGAGGCCCACCGTACAGAACCTAGTTCTGAACGTGTGATAACGGCTACCGCTAGCGGTGCTGGTACTATCCCTTCAGTTGTAAAGATGGCCTACTTGGAGAATCGTCTGTTCGAGTTCTTCGAAACGGTGACTGTGTTCAAGGACTCATCAAAGTCGCAATCCAAGCCACCTCCACGGACAAAGGAAAGGCCCCGATGGTAGAACAATTGCCGTTACAAGCATCACAGCCTCGCATCATCTCACTACCACCACGAGAAACCCATTAACCCAGTCCCTATCACATGCCTCTACTTGAACTCTTCGACGTCGGAATTTCTCGCCTTCTTGAACTCGACAATCAGCGAACTCCAGCAGAAGAAGAATTATACCAAAAGCTGATTGCGTGTGGAATCATACCTCACCCGACTTCATGTCGTCAAGAAGGCTCAAGTAAAAAGCATCGTCATGACGATCCTAACGACCAGGATCATCCTGATGGGGAGAAGAGGCAGAGAACCACTGCAGTTGTTCGCGGCGGACGAGGACGTGGAGTTCAGATTCGTGGAGGCAGTTCGTCACGACCATCCAATCCACCACCTAGGTCCTCCAGAGGCAGACAAGTTACGCCAGGCCGAACCAGACAACTTCCCTTGGCGAAGTCGAGTCTGTTCCCTCGAGGACCTCCACCCAATCAGTCCAAACAACCACAACCCTTCAGCCTCGTCCCAGAGATCCTCATATCTACATCGACGGATTACGAGTTCATAGGAACTCACTGATGGAATGCGAACTCAATCTCCAAGGATCTGGCGGAAGGAGGAAGAAATAAAGGGCATTAACGAACTCAATCTCCGAGGTCTTGAGCACCTAAAAGGAACTACAAGGGGTCTTCATTTATCGAATCATGCTCCCGGAAGACTCTAGCGAAGGCAGGATGAGTAAGGAACAATGGCGAAGACATCTCAGAGCTTAAACGGCCATAAGTGATATTGTTAACGTAGAATTGGGGATGGGGATATATGCAGGACCTGTATACGTGATCGATAGGTATGACAGAAGAATTGAGAAATACAGTGAAGCAGATCTTCCCTATTTCCCTTTGAGCGAACTAAACAACATGTACAGCATATATCGCAACGAGTTCACTCTTGAAAGTCATACAAAACGAGATGGTTATAGAGCTATCGAAGAGTGTATGATGAGGCAGATCAACTATTATGCTTCGCACGACTTGCAGATGGACTTGGAAAGTAATATAAGCAAAGTCAACCTGACTCAGCCTGACAACAAATACAAAGATCTCGAGAAGTTCGGCGAGGGACACATCTTCTTGGAACCACAACCTGCGATCACTTATCTACAACGTCAGCAAAATCAGATGCAGGCTTTGTTGTTATCAGAGGTCGCCAAGTTCTCTGATGGAACTTTGAAGATAATCCTAAACCAACTCGTGCCAAGACAAAAGACGATTCCTGACGATGCAAAGCTTAAAGGTACAGAATTAGAAGAAAAACAAGTACCAGATAAACTCATTAAGAAAATCAGGGATCGACTTGTTCTCCGAAATGATGTCAGACAATTTGAGACCGCTCTTGGATTCAGGAAGACATACTTAGCTCACAGGGAACCTCCGCCTCTTCCTCGCTCGAAGAAAAAGAAGTGAAGACTTAGATACTAGGCTTATGTGTAATTTGGACACTTAGGGGGAGAATGTTAAGAATATTTTAGAAGTGTCCGAAATATTTATTATAAGTCTTGTCACTTCTTATGATGTATTTACTTGCTTTATTCCTAATTAGTTTGGGCTGTAGTTGTAATAGGCTTGTTAGGGGCCCAATGGGCTAAATACCTTTCAATGTATTTAAGCTTAATCCCTAACAATCATTAACAAAGTTTCCATTCTAAAATCTCACGAATTCAATACGCTTAGGCCTCTAAACTTACTATTCACTTCAATCGAAGGTTTAATCTATTGAAGTGTTCTTGGATATCTAGAATAACAGGTTTCTTAGATATCGGTGCTGCTCTAGGCACTAGGTCGATTGTGAACTCAGTCTCCCTGTCTGGTGGTAATCCCGGCAAGTCTCCGCGAAACACGTCCGTAAAGTCTCGAACTACGGGTACTTCTTCCAATTTTGGGGACGAATTTTCTTCCGACTTCATCGCAAAAACGAAATATGCTTCGCATCCTGCTTTGATCAATCGCTGAGCCTTTAGTGCGAATATTCTTGAAACGCTTCATCCGTTCATCGTCCCTGCGAACGTGAATGGCTCGACTCCTTCCAAGTTAAACGTGACTACTTTGCGGTTGCAATCGACCACAGCTCCGTAGTTCGACAACTAGTCCATCCCGAGGATTACTTCGTAGTCATCCATCGGAATTATTATCAAGTCTGCACGCAATTTCTTGTCACCCACTATTACAGGACAGTTTCGTACTACTTGACATGGTTCTAATTGAGTTTCCATTCGGGACGGTCACATTAAACTCGCACTCAGACCGACTGGGCGTGACCCCGAGTCTCATCACATACTTAATGGGTGCAAATGAGTGTGTGGCTCCTGAGTCTACTAGTATGCACGGGGGAGTTTGGTGGATAGATAGGATACCTGTCACCACGGACGGGGTTTCCTCTGCTTCCGCTGAGGTGATTGTGTACACCCTAACTGGCACGACGGTTGTCTTGTCTGATTTCCTGCTTGGCTTCCTGATGTACTCTCCGAGCAAAACCTGGCGAAGTGCCCCGGCTTCCCGCATCTGAACCAGTTGTTGGTCTGCGCGTAGCAGTTGCCCAAGTGTCTTTTCCCGCACTTCAGGCAGTTCGGGATAGGCGCTGGAAATCCCCCTCGGTTTGGGTTTGGGGATCGATTTGGTATCCCTTGTGGATGTACGGCCTGTTCTGAAAGTTATGGTTTCCGCCTTTGGGCACGAACTGACGCTTCTGACTTCCCCCACTCCACTATTATCCCTGTGCCTGTGTAACTTCCTTTTTGCTTCCTGAGCTCGAACGATCCTGGCCTCGGCCTGTTCCGCTACCATTGCCCCTTCCGCCACTTGCGCATAGGTGGCTCCTTGAAGTCCAGCCATACTCACGTCCAAATATAGTTCAGGCTTCAGGCCTTCAAGGAAACGGTCAATCTTGAGAGCGTCTATGCTCACCATATGAGCTGCGAACCTCGACAGCTGCTCGAACTTCCTGATGTACTCGGCAACCGTCATCGCTCCCTGCCTGAGATTGATGAACTCGTTCATTCGATGCGCTCGAAATGGGGCAATAAGATTTTTTCCCTGAACAGCTCCTTAAATCTGTCCCAGCTCATGGTTGCGGGATTTTCAATCACCATGATGGTATACCACCAATGCCCTGCGCTTCCCCTTAGCAAGAATGCGGCGCAGAGGGGTTCTACGTTTCTGGAACCCAGTTGTACACAAACTCACTTTCTAGAGTCCTTAACAAGTCTTTAGCTGCTGTTGGATCGGCTGCATCTTCGAAAGTCGGTGGGTTCAGCCTTTGGAACCGTTCCCCCACTATCTCGGCTCTCTCTGCCTGAGTAGGTCCAGTATTTGGGTTGTTCTGCTGGATTAGCTGCTGAATCTGGGCGGACTGCTGTCTGACTAACTCCATTAGTTGGAAGATGGTTACATCCCTATTATCAGTAGGGGTTGTGTTCTCTCGATTTTGATCGGCACCCCCGCTATTCTCGCCTCTAGTTCTTACAATTATTGTGTTCTACCCTGACAGTCCCTATAGCCAATAAATTCATGCAACACGAGAAATTCAAGATATGAAAGAACTTACTCGCAAGGCTGCTTCCACGCTTTTGGGTGTGTGCGCATGGACAGTCTACATAACCTGTGACTGAAGCTCTGATACCACTCTATCAGGACCCCAACCCTCACTACCTATTCTTACGTTATCCTATGTGCCTAACGATGTATTAACTTAAGAAGTGCAGGAATACGTATAACATATTTTCCGTTTATGTAATGGAAGTCGTTTCCGTACATGACAAAAGAATTACGTAAATTACTAATTACATGTTAGTCATAATTACACGAGATGTGTATACATGCACAGCAAAAGAATTTCTATGTGCCAGGCCTCACAGGTCGTCATCCATGCACACACCACCTCCAAAAGTCGCTTGGGAGCTTCAAAACGTTGCATTGCCAGCTAAGCGATCACGTACCACGGTCAGTGCACCTACAATACATAATATAAGGGTTGAGCGATATGCTCAGTAAGTAAAAATTATGCATGATGCGCACGTGATAAATCCCCCGCAAAGACATCCTCGCCAATGCACTTAAGTCTCATACTACTTTCACTCACGGCCCCGGCAGACTTTACTAGGCGTACACCGTACAGGTCTAATCCAACCACAGGCATCAGCCCAAAGCGTAAAGGCATCAACCCAACCACGCTAACAAGGATATAAGGGCATCAAGCCAACCATGAGGGCATCAACCCAACCATGGTAATCCCCCGATGCATCAACATCGTTCGCATACTGGCGACGCATCAACGTCGCCGACGGCACATAAACGTCATCCCGGTGCCCTAGAAGTCGCCCCTCACTTATCTTATAACTTGATACCAATTGCCCACCTTGGCAATTATCTTTCGCTTTTGCGACATAAATCATGCACGCTCAACATCGTATAACCCCCAAGTGTTTCGTGCATGCTCGTGCATGTGCGTAGTGCATTAATGCCATAATGGGTACCGTAATCATAACCACATCAAATAATTCACCTAAGCACGTAAGCACTAAATCACATAGCCACATAAGTTAGGCACAAACAAACATTTTATGTATTGTAGTTTAATTTTCAGTTACCTGTCGTCCGAAGATTACTAGCTACTTGTTCGGCGGACTTCCTAGGTTTCGACCTTAGGCACAAAATATTAATGTCAATGCGCTATTTAATTAAATTAACCTTCTAAGTGCTCGAAATTCCTAACTGTTGTAGCTTTATGCTTAACAGTGTACTTTTAAAGGTAATTGTTTTCAAAAGAGTTCGTTAACTTTAATTCGTAAACGCTTTCATGACTCATGAACTAATTTAGACTCTTAGGATTCATGAAGTTCCTAATCAATGAACTATCTCAGCCGTGAACTTCACAATTCGCAAAAGCACCTTGTCGCATTTACACTTCGCGAACTAAGTCTAATTCGCGAATTAGTTAGACCTAACATGGGATTCATGAACCGCTCTTAGCTCGTGAAATACCTTAGCAATGTAGATGTTTCGCGAGTTCTCTACTCTATACATACAATTCGCATAATACTCTATCCTCTCAATTCATGAATGGTTACCCTAGTTTGCGAAACTTAGTTTGCCATATTTGCTTTGCGAAGTCATCTCCTAATTTGCGAAATTCCCGGCTTGTAGTTCGTGAAAATCCATGAATTCGACAAGTTGCTTAGTTCGGGAAATTTATCCTTCACGCTTCTTAGGGTTCGTTACTTAACAATTCGTGAAAGTAACTTGGCTCATGGTTCGCGAAATCCTTGGGTTCTCCAAATCCATAGTTCGCGAACCTGTTTAACTTAGGGTCACATGAGACTTGCGAACTATCATGATGTATAATTCGTGAAATACCAACAGCTCACCACCCGCAAACCCTAGTTCGTGACATATCTAATTTATGAAACCCTTATCCTGTGATTCGCGATCCTTATTTTTCTCAGTTCGCGAATAACTATCTCATTTTATGATTCGCGAAATGCTCTTATCACACACCTTTCGCCAATTAGGGTTCGTGAACTTCATCTCAACTCGCGAATTGTTCTCTCTAGTTCACGAACTTCTATACTTTGCGAACCACTTGTATTTTGTTGGTTCGCGACTTGTTCGACCCGTTAAACTTCGCAAGCTCAGTTCACGAACTTCCGCATTTGAACCCTTAGGGTCCGTGAACTCTACTTCACTTAGGGTTTGTGAATCTCTTTTTACAAAGGGTTCACGAACTATAGTTCGTGAAACTCGCATTTCGCGCCCCCATATGACCAAAAATACCTTTTAAATTTGTGTATCTCTTAAATTTCAATCTAAATGCACCGTTTTTGCTCAAGAACACGATGAATACTCTTAGAACATCAAACCCTAAAATCGGAGTTGGTTAAAAATACAAGTTTCAGCAGATTTACGAGTGGTGCTAACAACCTAAGCATTTTAAATCCGAAATTTAGAACTAAAAGCACCAAATCGAGGCGAGAATTTATATCCTCAAGACTTAAAAGTTCGAACAACCCTAGCATATGATGTTTCGTGTGCTTAAAATCCTTAAAGTATCCTATTACCTGAACGAAATACAAGAAATTATAGTAAGAAAATTATACCCATCTCCAAGCTTTCTTGATGATAGTTTCAATTTCTCCTTCCTCTTTCACTTATGTTTCGATGGCTTCTTACCAAATGGGTTTTGAGAGATAAAGGGTTTTAGATAGATATTTTAGCAAGGGCATGGTGATGGGACATAATGTTGACATGAAGTTCCCCAATTTAAGGAGATTTTTGTCGCCAAGTTTGACTTTAAAGAGATTGGGCCTAAGTTTGAATTCATTCTAGCCCAACTATAACAATTAACCCAATTCCTATTCTTACTAATATTATTACCTAATTCTCATCGTTTTATATTTTCGAAAATTCGTAATTAAGTTAGATGTCACAGAGGCAAATAATTAGATGCACATAGCTCATATAACTACTTATGCACATATTTCATAAAGTCACATAGGCACATAATTGATGCACAAAATTCATACTATCACATTAGCGAAATGCGTGCAAATTTATTGGCTAGTTGGCTTTTGGGACTCGGGTTCTACATCCATTTATTGCCGATTGGTCTAAAACCATCAGGCAGGTCTACAAGAGTCCAAACCTGTTTGTGTGCATCGAGTCCATTTCGGCCTGCATAGCCTCAAGCCACTTGAGGGAGTCTGTACCAGCAATTGCCTGGTCGTAGGTGACGGGATCGTCGCCGACGCATCCCTCAGTCGCAGCATCCCCATGCTCGACGTATACCATACCATATCTCTCAGGCATATCAGATATCCTACTGGACCTGCACAATTGCGGCTGAGCCGGGTTTTCTAGAACGTCGTCTAACGACTGTGGAATAGGAGTCAATTGGTCAACTCTCTTAGAGTTATTTCTCGTCCTTTACCGCCTTCGCCTACGAATTCTTCCTCCAAGAAAGTAGCGCGTAAAGCGACGAACAACCTGTGTTCGTCGAGATGTAGACGTAATACCCCATTGAGTCCTCGGGGTATCCGACAAATCTCGCCATTAATGATCTTGATTGAAGCTTATCTGCCATTAACTTTTTCACAAAGGCGGGGCAACCCCAGACTGATATGATTTAGACTCGCCTTACGATTATGCCAAGCCTCGTAAGGAATCCTATCGGCAGAGCGGGTAGGTATCCTGCTAAGGATATATGCCGCTATTTTTAAGGCATATTCCCACATCACAATGGGGAAATCCGTGTAACTCATCATTGATCGAACCATATCTAAAGCGAGAGAAATCGTCCGTGAACGTTATGAAGTAGCAGCAATTACCTCGGGCCGTTACTTTAAATGTTCTGCATACGTCACTGTGGATCAAATCCAACACTTCTGTGGCCCTAGTGAAAGTCCAAGTGAAGGGCTACTTGGTCATTTTCCTAAAGATGAAAGACTAACAGGTAGGAATCTGGCATGTTCGCACTGTGCTAATCAGACCGTCCTTTTCCATCTGTTCAATCTTCGCTTTTGCTGCGTGACCTAGTCGTAGGTGCCAGATGTGTCGATCGTTCGACCCAGTCGATGATTTGGTGATTGCATTTACAGTTTTTACATTGTCTTTTAAGTTGACGTGTAATATAAACCATTTATTAACGTCGCATTTCCAACATTTTTATTTCTAAAATAAATATGGCAAACATTATGAATGAATCGAAACCCATAACCCGGTCTGCTCAAAACAGGAATCGAATAATGCTTTTAAGCCCCTTGGGCAAAACCAAAACGTCAGAAAGCTCTAAACTATGTAATGAAGATAAGATTAAGGTCTTCGATCCCACGTGTGTAGCTGGTACACTATGTCCACTACCTACATTGATCGAGACATCACCAGCTCGAAGCTTCCTACTACGTTCTAGACCTTGGTTCAAAACACAAATGTGGGAACTAACCCTTGAGTCAAGTATCCACAAAGTAGAATACTCAGAACAGTTAGCTTCAAAAACTAATTGTTTTTGTGAGGCGTCAGACGCGTCCATCTTCGGACATTCACGCTTCCAATGGCCCATCTGCTAGCAAAGGAGGCATTTATCCGTGGGCTTTGCGGCCGACCTTTCGACCTTATCGGTCTTCGCCTTCTTGTCAACTCTACCCTTGGCCACGCCTGTCCGACTTCTTCTTCTATCCCTTGGACTTAGAATTCGCAACAAGCATGTAGGCGTGACCTTCGCTGAATCTTCAACCCACTTATCGTGGAGTACAATCTCCTCATTAGTGGATTCAGCTGTCGGCGCTTTGGTCCTTAATGTCCAAGACATAATCCAGTTTCGTTAATTTGAGGATGATCCTCAAATTTCTTAGCCAGTCTACATATTTTAGTCCCAAACAATGTTTCTCCAAGAGTGTAATTAATGGGTTTGTCATCATAACTAATAGAGAAGAAAATAAAGTGCAAAACATAAACAGATAGTTAGGATTTGTAGTGTGTAACCAGACTAAATTAGGACTTTTTTGTCTGACTCCCACTATTTTTCCCGAAACCCTTTCTCCCGGTAGGCATTTCGGAAACCTTGTTGAGTGGTTTCATAGTGGCGTTGAGCCTCAACTTAACAACTTATTGGCTCGTTTGGTTAGTCGAGGTCGTGCCCCAAACATTTCTGTCACACAGAAGATTCAACGTCTTCGTCTCAGCCAGGGTCCCTCAGCCGTAAATCAGAACATATTGGGAATGACTGTCCAAGTGCAACCTATTAACGTCCTGCTCACCTTCCACTTTTCCATGAACTTCATCCCACGTAGGATAACTCCTTGTTAGAGGGTGAAGAGTGGTCGGCGAGCGGCAATTCACAATTGCATCCAAACCTGCTCACGCAGAGGCGAGGGTTTTGGCGCCGTAACTCGGTCAACCGCAACCGTACCCCTAAGTCGTAACATTTTTTGGACTTGAAAGAAGACAGGAGCCTAGCCCATTTACTCAGTTGATATTAAAGGTCTAACCTCGGGAGAATCCTCACAGTTTTAACACGAGCACATTATGCACATTATCACGTTCGAAACCAACACGCACATAAGGGACTTTAATAGTAAACCTGGTTTCAACCTATTAAAGTAAATGTGAAAGATCGGGGATATTTCTAGTTCTATCCTAATTGTACAAAAAAATAAGACTCTACGTCTTCGACTTTGCTCGAACGGACGCCTCGGCTACCAGCCCATTCATTCGGGTTCCTCTCGACGACACTCGTACGACCGTCATAACAAAACTACAATAACCTATGACGGGGAATCTACCCTAATAAAACCGCCCGTCTTATCTAATAAAAACTGTAAAGTACAACCCGGGGGGACCTTGTCACCCTTAACATATCACCCGGTAAACAAATAAACAGAACCTAATCCCCAATCAATTACCACGTTATTCAAATAACATTCATCACGATAAATTTAACACATTTCCGAGCCGAAATCGTATTTTGGCTTTTAAATGGGCCAGCCTAGCCCTATGTATATTGCACCGTAGGATGGGCTAGACCAGGCCTTTGGGCGTGTGTCGGGGATGCCCGCGCCATGCGCGCTGCCAGCCCCATGTCGCGCCACCATGCGGCCAGCCCCGATCCGCGCTCGCTCTTAGCCTAGCATTGTGCACACCCACGCGCGCGGTCATACCGACTTTCCGTGCATCCACGTGCGGCTTTCCCGAGCACCGCTTGCACCCACATGCGTGGCCCATGTCTCTCGTGCCGCATGCCCCGCAAGCGATCAGCCCTATGCGCCAGGCTTTCGGGTTTTCGTGGTCTATTTGTCATAGTCCCGCAACTTTAACCGAGCCTATGGCTCTGATACCACTGTTGGGAATCGCCTAGGGTCCCCAGACCCACGTTCCTTGAACGGCGGAATTTTAAAATTTTACGGAGTACCCCGCCTATTCAAGATCGCTCGGTTACAAACACGAGAAATTAATGACGTAAAGAAATAAGGGATCAACCATGATACATTGTCGAAACCTCTTGAAGATGGCTAGCTTCGAATCTTCGAATCCCCGAGACGTAGTGTCTATCTCCTACGCCAAAAGCACCCAAAGGGGACTCCTTCTTTCACAAGATCGTCATGCTGGAACCTCACGAACGTTGCAGCTATTCTTGCATGTGCGGCTAGGCTAAGAACGAGCTGCTTACTGCCCCCGAGAGAGAGAGAGAGAGACGAGAGAGAAAGTGATGAGAGGAGAAAACTCTTAGTTTTTCCTCTCTTGAACTCAAATTTCGAAATTAGATTCACCTATTTCTAGGATCTCTAAAATCCATATTAATACTAATTTAGGATTGGCCAAAAATAGTTGAGGTGGTGGAAGAAAAATCCACACACCTCCCCTTTTACCAAGTCTGCGTTTTACCAAGTAATGAATTCGAAATTCAAACTTTAAATTTAATTAATTAAATATCCAATATCTTAATTAATTAAAATACTATATTTAGTATATTTTGGACACATAATATCCATTATAAATATATCTAATAAAATTCGAAATTTTATCTAATAAATTTCGAAACTTATAATATACATATATATATATCCGATATATATTATTCAATTCCAAATTAAAACATATTATTTCTCTAAGACAATAATAAATATCTAAATCTAATTTAAATCATATACTAAATATTCAATATCTAATATTTTATTTCAAAAATATATCGTGAGGTGAAAAGACCATTTTACCCCTCACTAGTCAAAGTTAGTATTTTCGGCCGATCAGGGTTTTGGCCAAGCCCCAAACCCTAATGTCTCAATTTAAGACCTAGCCTTCTCTCTCCCTCTCAGATAATGACGTTGTGTCGGTTGCCCTTTTTAAGCCCGACTCTCTCAGTTCGTCTCAACTGGCCTAGGAGGTATCTAGGAGTTGGGTATTCATCTAGCCAGCCCCGTGGTACAGAACAGATCCCAAGTTGAGTACGAATTTGATCTAATCATAAACCACGAACCGACAGTAGATTTTCGTCATACGTATAAACCCTTTACGTTTGTCCTGGTCGAGTGAAAGTCACGCATAATCAAACTTATAGAACTCAACTCTATGTCGTTTATAGCACTCCACGACTATCGCGAGTCAGTTATATGCTCTGGCCAGAGATGTGGATAAATTCCCGCACATTAAACATGCCATAGGACGTTAATTTCGAATTTAATCAAGACCGTAAATCCCGCTCCGCGATTCAACCGGCAATCGCATCGAAAAGTCAAGACCGCGTTTTGCCGCTGACCCATGCCACTGGCATGACGGGCCTAGCAAACTAATGACAAGTCAAGACCTCAAGGCCAACCCCAAGCTAACCATTGACTAAGGTTCACGCGTACTACTACAGTCAATCGATCGATCAAGGACAATCCAAGCGTGTTTCGTTCGTTTATGAGTCAGTGTCCAAATATAAATAATCCCCTGATTCATCTTGTATCATTGTCATGGACTCCCACTTCCCAAGTGAACGGTTGGTACAACCATATTGGACCCATCGACAAACAAGTCATACTTGTCGATCCAGTCACCCTACTGGAGACCTAGACTTGAGGACTAACTTAATATTCAAATATCTCAGCTCATTGGTGCCCCTCTCTGTCCTCACAGAATCAGTAACTCAACTGCCAATATTTGGGTTTTATTAATTTAATTTGTCATTTTCACCCAGACTGCAAGGTGAAATCTTTAGACTAATTAATAATTTGCCTTTTAATTTACTTATCGAATAATAAATTAGTTTGAAGAAAAATCATTCCATTAATAGAAGTAATCAAATTACATCACTAAACACTACACAATTAGCAAATTGCCCTTGTACTCCCAGTCCTCGTACGACATCTAGGGCATAAACCTAACACACGCAATAAAGTTGAAATATCATTTGATTACACAGAGCTGAATGATAGCTATAAAGAAAGAAAATATTCTGCAATAACTGAATTTGAATCAGACATTCCTCGTCCAAGTGAAGGAGATACCTCAGAAGAATCAACGAGTGATACACCTTTAACTACATACGCAGCATAGTATATGCATGAATGCATAAAGAAAATCAGTGATTTAGACTCCACTCTCGAAAGAGAGAGGAAGTCCTTTGATATTGAAAGACAGAATATTCTCGAGGAAATATCTACACTTAAAGAGAATTAAGACTACACTAACTTGCATATACCTTCTGTTAGGATATTTATAGATTGTGTCAATAGTTTAAGTCTGGGTTTAATATTGTAATTATCCTTTTAGCTTGGGCTTTGGACTAGAATGTAATTAGTTAATTTTTAGTGCTTGGGCCTTAATATACCTAGGGTTAATGTGGTATATAAGGTATTACCCTCACTATTTTTAAAGTTAATTAAAGATCAAAAGGCTTATCCTATTTTTCACACAATACACACACTTGAAGGTGAGAACCTCTCCCTTATTCATTCCATCAAAGCCTCTTTGATTCCTTGTTTGGTGCAATCGGGACCAACAAGTGGTATCAGAGCAAACGTGGATCGATCTGCATTGATTTGAATCCAGTTTCGTTCGATTCCGAGAAAGATCAAAGGTGTTTTGGGCAAAAAATCACTTTCGGCATTTTGAGCTCGGTTTGGGGTTTTAATGCTTTGTTTTTGTGTTTAAAACCTTTCCCCAGATCGATTCTATGCCTAAAATGTTTTTAGAACACTTTTGGATCAATTTTAACGAGTTTTGAGCAAGATCGAAGCAAAAATTCCTCAGAAAAAGTCATATCGGCCTCTCTCTGTTTTTGGTCGATTTGATCAGCTTTTTGTTGTTTTTAGCTCACAAATCGGCCGAATATGTGTTTAGGGAAGAATTTATGAAGTTTTGGTTCAAATTTGAGTGATTTTGGTTGAGATTTGAGTGAAAACGGACGATTTTCTGGTAAAATTCGCGACAAGCAATGGAACAGTAACTTAGTGTTCTTGGCCGCGAAATTTCATGCTGAGTCGTTCAAGGCGAAATTTTCATATCCGATAAATTTCATTCTGAGAATCTTTATCTAAACCGCGAAAATTTCGCTTTCACTTCATTTTTTCTCAACTGCCTAGCTTTTCAAAATCGGAGAAACCCTATATCCGCGAAATTTGATTCCAAGAATTGTTATCTAAACCGCGAAAATTTCACTTTCACTTCAATTTTTCTCAACTGCTTATTTCTTCAAATCCGAGAAATCCTATATCCGAGAAAGTTTATTCCGAAAAATTTATCTGTGAAAATTTTCGAAAAACTGAGAAATATTTCTAAGTCGAGAAATTTCTTAAAAACCGAGAAAGTTTTAAAATCCGCAAAAATTCTTTGAAACTGAGAAAGTTTGTCAAATCCAAGAAATTTTCAGCCGAGAAAGTTTCTTTCTTCCGAGAAAATTTTTTTAACACCACGATTTTTTAAAATCCGAGAAACTTACTCCAATCACACTTCTACCCGCGATACTTCTTCCAAACTGAAATTTTTTTTCTCAAACCTGAAAATTATCAAAACTGAGAAACTTTCTCACATGCGAAATTTTTAAAAACCGAGAAAATATTTTTCATCTTAGGATTTTTCTTCTCTGTCCGAGAATTTCTCTTTAAAAAACTCACGCAAACACCGAAATTTCTCAACAAATAATTTCTCGGGTTCTTATAATCACGTCCCTTCAAATTGCAATTTTTTTTCTCTTCCTTTCGGAAATTTTTACACCTCAAATCTCGTTTATAAATTTCTAGAACTTCTCCGAACTTCAAGATATATTTTCCCTTCATACGTTTTCGACCATCACACACGTGCACTTAGTTCTAAGAAATTCTTTAAACGATTTTTTTCTCAAACACTACTCGTTAAACTCATATTTCTCATCTCGTTCGTTACTAACCCTCTTATCTATACAAGATCAAAACCACGGACGATTCGACTGCACCAACCATGTCTGCCACAAATGACATCTCAACAGTGGGCTCCGACACCAGACCCCCGATGCTGCGACAACGCGATTACAGCATATGGACAAACAGGTTTCTCACGTTCATCAGGAACAAAGGCGCCCCACTCTCTCAATACCTACTGGACTCCATCTTCAACGGTCCAGCACAGTTCTGGACAATCATTCCTGCTCAACCAAACGCAAACCCTCCCATGGATGAACGTCGCACTCCAAGAGGCCCCATTAATGAGGATGAAGAGGCTCCCCTACAGGCCGATGAGACTGTCAAAGGATACCTCTTCCAGGCTATGGGCAACGAAGTCTATGCTCACATCGAGTGCTGCACAACTGCCAAGGAAATATGGGATGGACTCGTAGAAATTATGGCAGGCACAACTGAGAGTGCTCAGGGGAGGAAATCAGCATGTCTCTCGCAGTATGAACATTTCCAGGCCTATGAAGGAGAGGAGCTGCGCGACACATACCTCCGATACTTGAAGGTCATCAATGAACTCAAGAAAGCCAAGATCTCTAGGGACAAGTTCGATATCAACAACCGCTTCCTTGGTAGCCTCAAACCACATTGGGGCAATGCAACCGTGATGATGATTCAGAGTAAGGATCTCTCCAACACTTCCATCCATGCCCTCTACGACAGCCTGTCAGCCTATGCTCCTTACGTGCAACCTCAGTCCACCAACACTCGAGTTGACCCGCTGGCTCTCCTCTCGAACAAGACTACCGAACGATCTTCTACCTCTAAGCCCAAACAGAACAAAGGGAAGCTACCAGTTGTTGTATCTGACACCTCTTCAGGATCCGAAGCTGATACAGAATCTGATGAAGATGTTCGTGATCTACGTAAGCAACTGGCAATGCTCACAAAGATGGTCTCAAAGAAGATTGGGAAAAAGTCCTCATCCTCCTCTAATCGTCAAAGAACCTTTAGCGGCACCAAAAAGACTACCCCTACGGAGGAAGCTAAGCCGATAAAGAAAGAGGAGGAATCCGCACCTCAAAAGTGTGTGAAGTGCTTTTGGTGTGGAAAGCTGGGCCACTTTGCCGAGGAATGCCACGCCCCACGCGTGAAGGATTCTAGCTATTACGACCGAAAGGCCAGAATGACCCGCAAAATGGAAAGTGGGAAAGTTCTTCTCACCGAAGAAGCTGATTGGGTGAACGACACTTCAGAAGACGAGGAGCCTAAGGATTAAGATTGCTGCATGGCAAGGCTGCTAGAACATGACGAGGACGAGCAGATGGTCAACACCGGTGGGAATGCCGCTAAGCCGCCTACTAACGCCGAGGCTGAGGTACGAATTTCGCAACTCGATGATGTGTTTAATCACCGGCACACCATTAAGAAACCCACCGTAGACGCTAGGGATTATGATGAACTTAAGCTAAAATTTGAAAACAACTATGCCTTACTTAGTTTAAAAGTAGAAGAGCTCGCCTGTGCAAACGAACGTCTAATGGCCTCTGAAGCGTTAGTCAAACGTCTGCAAAGCAAGAATAAACAAAGTGAGACTAGGGTTAAGGAAACCACACTGGCCATCAGTTCATGCGAAACATCTCGTCTTCTGACGGCATCCCAATACGATCTGCTTACAAAGGAAAGAGTTAGGCTGTACCGAAAGGTGAAAGAACTTGAAGAGCAACTTCACCTTAGAAACGAAAACACACGCATCCTATGCCTATTAAACCAACCAGTTGAAACAGAATTCTGCGACGCCCGGGGGGGAATCGGCCTGGCCAGCAACTGCAAACCAACACCACTAACAGTTAAAAGGTATAACATGTGTAACACTACGTTCCTGCAAACAAGAAATGGTGCTCCCTCGCAACTCAGGCCATTTGTGAGACCATCCTCCGTTGTCATCTCGGAAGAAAAGAGGGCACAGAACATTCATTGGGCGGAAATCGCGTATGACTACACAGAAATGAATGCTAGTGATAAGACTGAGATACCTTCACTCTCGGAGGATGTCGAAACTCCACTCCCAACCAAAGAACAGGAAATTGCTTTCCAAGAAGCGATCTCTCGCACCTATGTCCCAGAGAAACTTCTGCTCATTGCAGAACTAGAACGAACACTAGAATTAGAGCGGAAGACCTTCGCGAAGGAGCGAGATGAACTACTTAGCAAAATCTCTACACTAGAACAATTTCACAGTACAAACAATCCCTCTACATCGAGTCAAGTACCCGATTCTCAAACATGTAAATGTAAGACGACGGCGAAGATGACTCCTGAAGCTGAAACTTGTTCAAACACTAACTCTCGTATTCCTCTGGATACAGGGAATGTGAGTTCGACGTCTCTGAAAGGGAGTTCATTTGAAATAAAGAAAGGACCCGCTCTTCGATGACAAGAAGAAAATACCATCCTATATTTGTCTTTCCAATCTATGTACTGAATCCCAACATCTTAAGGACGTAGACAATTATGCTGCCAAAACTTATCTTTCCTTTGCCAAACTAATGTCTATGTATTGCTGCAATTACTTTATTCTTCCACGCTTTCATGAATAGGAGGCACACGAACATGCAACACTCCGACCAAAAAGGCAAACCTCCTCTACGACGCCCTTGCATTCTCCCAGATGATCTACGCCCACGGTTAAGCGAAAACGCCATCCAACGTTGAATACAAAGTCACCTACTGCTCGCAAACAAAAGACGGCTAAAACCGAAGGACGACAACAACAACCAAAACCCTCACGCCAATTCATGAATAAGACAACGTATATGCAAGCGCAAGTTAGGCAAATATGGGTTAGAAAAACTGTAATCCCGCCTCATCAAACAAATCACAAAGGGAAAGCTAAATTAGATTCATCACAACCTGATTTAGACCCCACATTTCCCATTAAGCGCATGAAAATTTTACTTGTATCACAAGAAGGTCCCGTCCGTAAACGGGGACCCAACGTTTGGTGATGATTGCAAGTCTGTCATGTGTGGTATCTAGACTCGGGTTGCTCCACACACATGACGGGAACAAGGAGCTGTTGAGCAACTTCTCCGAGCGCTATCTCGGAAGGGTATCCTTCGGAAACAGTCAAATGGCGCCAATTCTCGGAACTGGTGATCTCGTCCATGACAAACTGACGATTAAGGGCATCTCTTACGTCTAGGGTTTGAGCTACAATCTTTTCAGCATTGGGCGTTTCTGCGACAAAGGATACAAGGTTCTCTTCGAATCTGACATCTGCAGCATTATCGATGCCTCGGGACTACCTCTTCTTACTGGAACACGCACGTGTCACCTCTACGTACTCAATCTTACGACCTCTCGACCAATTTGCCTTCTCTCTCGTGCTGCACCCAAGTTGAACGATCTATGGCACCGGCGTCTTTCACACCTCAATTTCAAGACTATCAACAAACTGCGTCAGAATAAACTCGTCAACGGTCTACCCCAACTGTCATATCATAAGGAACACCTCTGCTCTGCCTGTGAATTGTGGAAGATGAAGCGATCGTCTCATATATCCACGGAAACACCGTCCTCTAAGCTCAGCCTTGAGCTCTTACACATGGATCTATGTGGCCCAATGCCTACGGCTACACTCGGAGGAAGACGGTATATTCTTGTGATTGTCAACGACTTCTCCGCTATACGTGGACCAAACTCGTTCGCACAAAGGATGCAGTTCCTGATTTAATCATCGAGTTTGTTGTTACGTCCCAAACTCTTCATCAACAGAAGGTTCGGACTATCATAACTGACAACGGAACTGAGTTTAAGAACCAGAAGCTCAGTAATTTCTATGCCACTCAGGGCATCACCCAGCAGTTCTCAGCTGTGAAGACACCGGAACAGAATGGTGTAGTTGAGTGTAAGAATAGGACACTAGTTGAAGCAGCTAGGACTCTCCTCATCCAATTCGGACTTCCTCACTCTCTTTGGGGAGAAGCTATTCGAACGGCTTGTTACACGCAGAACCGGGCTTCCATCCACAAGAGATTCAACTGCACCCCATACGAGATGCTGGATAACCGTCGTATCCCAGATATATCTCATCTAACGGTCTTCGGTTGCCGATGTTTCGTGGCCAATGATCGCCAACATCTTGGAAAGCTAGATCCAAAAGCACTTGAAGGCATCTTTGTTGGATATTTGCTGAACTCAAAGGCATACAGAGTCTATCTTAGGGAGAAACGATCAGTAGTAGATAGCACAAATGTCACCTTTGACGAAAACGAAGGCGACCTCATGGCTTCTGCTCACATCAGTCCAGAACCAGGTCTTCTACAGCCGTTGACTAAAGGTCAACTTGCAACGGCGAGAACCTCCTCATCTGAGGGCAATTCTGGTGACCTGGATCTCGATATGCTGTTCGAGTACTTCTATCCAGTCCCCAAGACTCCCGTCGCCACCACTCAAACTACCGCTGCACCCATCCCACCTACATCACCAGCTATAGGCAATGATGTCGTCCCGCCAAACTTGGATGATCTCAATCTCAACGAAGACAACATCTTACCCAACCCTGGGAACATTGCTGATGCTGATGCTGAACCTTCTCAATCTACTACATTTGAGATCTCTTCTTCGGACACCGGACCCCAATCTAATGAACCTCCAATCGATACAAATGCAGCTAGCTCCTCACAGACTAATGTACCACTTTGGGCTCGCTCTCATCCTACGGATCAGATTATATGGGATCCCACATCCGGTGTTTCGACGCGTTCAGCTACAATGAATGAAAGTATGGTCGCTTGCTATCTCAGTCAAGCCGAACCATCACGAGTAGCTGAAGCTCTCAACGATCCTAATTGGCTGATTGCAATGCAGGAGAAAATAAATCAGTTTGAACGTTTACAAGTTTGGGAACTCGTACCACGCCCTCACAACAGATCCATTATCGGCACGAAGTGGATCTTCAAGAACAAAAAGGATGAAGACAGTGTTGTCATTCGCAATAAAGCAAGACTTGTGGCTAAGGGGTACAACCAACAAGAAGGCATCGACTACGACGAAACTTTCGCCCCTGTTGCCAGGATCGAAGCAATTCCAATTTTTATTGCCTTTGCTGCTCACAAGAACTTAAAGTCTACCAAATGGACGTGAAGACTGCATTTCTGAATGGATTTCTCAAAGAAGAAGTGTACGTTGATCAACCTGAAGGATTCTTGAGCGAAGAGTTTCCTCATCACGTATATAGACTCTACAAGGCCCTCTACGGACTAAAACAGGCTCCCCGAGCTTGGTATGACATCATTTCAGACTTCCTTGTTCAGTCTGGATTCAAGAAAGGATCTCTAGATACAACTCTCTTCACCAAGCGGAGTGGGCCGGACATCATGATTGTACAGATTTATGTTGATGACATCATTTTTGGATCGACTAAACCACAACTGTGTGAAGACTTCGCAAAATTGATGGAATAAAAATTCGAAATGAGTATGATGGGCGAGCTGAACTTCTTTCTTGGTCTTCAAGTAAAGCAACTCCCCGACGGAATCTTCATCAACCAGTCCAAATACATCCATGATATCCTCGAGAAATATGGAATGAAGGATGCTAAGACTGCTGCTACACCTATGTCACCCTCTGGCCGACCCGACGCGGACCCATCTGGTGCTCCCGTTGACCAAACCGTCTATCGCGGGATAATATGCTCTCTTCTGTACCTCACAGGTAGTCGACCTGATATCGTTCTCTCGACAGGAATCTGCGCTCGTTTTCAGGCTACACCGAAGGAATCACATTTCACTGCTGTCAAAAAGATTCTCCGCTATCTCAAAGGAACACCCAATCTGGGTTTGTGGTACCCCACTCGATCGGACTTCAAGCTGGTTGGATTCTCTGACTCGGATTACGCAGGATGCAAGATGGATCGAAAAAGCACCTCTGGAGCTGCACACTTCTTGGGCGGTAAACTCGTGAGTTGGTCTTTTCGAAAACAAAACTGTGTCTCCTTCGTCGACAGAGGCAGAATATGTCGCCGCCGCTAGTGGTTGCTCACAGCTTTTGTGGATGGGAACACAACTACGAGATTTTAATTTTCATATTGGTAAAATTCCCATTTATTGTGACTCAAAGAGTGCGATTGCGATGACGAGTAATCCGGTACATCACTCAAGAACGAAACACATAGATATTCGTCACCACTTCATCAAAGAACATGTCGAACAAGGGACAATTGAACTGCACTACGTCACTATCGAAGATCAACTAGCCGACATTTTCACAAAACCGTTGGATGTCAAACGATTCCAACACCTTGTGACTATGCTGGGCATGTTGAATCTTCAGTTGTGATCAATCGACCCTACATGAACTTTGATAAAGTGTACATATGTCTTTTCACTTTACTCCATTTTCTATGTGTCTTCTGAATTACGTCTTTTGAGGGGGAGTTTTTCGATTAAGGGGGAGCTTCTGACTTTTCCATTATTTAAAAAGGGAGTTTTCGATTAAGGGGGAGCTTCTGATTTTTCCATTATTTAAAAAGGGAGTTTTCAATTAAGGGGGAGTTTCTGATTTTGCATAAAAAAAAATACTTGGACAAGAAAGAGAAAAGACAGAAGACAAGAGTAGTCTTACTAGGTGTAATCATTAGAAATGGATTTCCTTTGTGTTTTCTCAACCCTTGTCAGTGAACTAAAACCATGCTAATAACGCTTACTTATCTATGTAATAACCTAGAAGCTATAAAAGCAAATTTTTGAGTTGGGTCGAAGCAAAACTGGTAATAACTCATTCGTATCGCATCCAAAAATGGATCCTTTGAATTTTGAGTTGAAATTTTAATTTTTGGTCAAACTGGGTCAAAATTGGACCAATTTAAATCCAATTGGACACAATTTTGACCAAGCCCGCGAAATTCGGCGCAGGATCCAATTTTGAACAAGCCCGCGAATTTCGGCCCATTTTACTCAAAATCTCGCGTGAACAGTCACAAAACCACCAAAACACTTAACTTTTTCAATCTTACAAATTCCCGAGAAAAATTCAAAAATTTCGCACCCTCCTCTTCGAAATTTCTCAAACCCTCGCAATCGTCATCTTCCTCAAACCCGTCTTCAAACTCCGTTTTTCTGCATTCTCCATCGTCAAAATCAGCTTTTCGGTATGAATACATCGTAAATAAACTGCTTCTCGTTCGATTTACTCCGTTTTCTTGCTGCGACTGATAAAATTTAGGTTTTAAATTATTTTTTCCCGGCTTTAATTAGGACGCATGATTAGGTTTTCCGTGTTTTAAACCTCCAAATATATATTGCCCGTCAAATTTCGAGTCGATTGGGTCCAGTTTATTGCATTTTGGTTGAGATTTGAGTGGGTCTAAAGGAAAAAATCACAGCATCGCTTTGAACGTATACGCACAGTGTTCTTCACCGAGTAACTTTTCAGGAAAATTACTTAAAACGATAGATTTTTCGCTGCTACAGTGAGTAAAGTTCCGCGAAAAGTTTATCTGAAAAATTTCTTGCGTTAAAATTTTCGCTGTTACAGTGTGTGAAGTCCCGCGAAAGTTTTCATCCGAGAATTTTCTAACGATAGAACTTTTGCTGCTACACTGAGTCATGCCCCGCGAAACTTTCACACACCTCACGTAATATTACATTTTTCGCATCTTCACTCTTTCGCAACTACAGTAACCAAAATTTTCTCAATCTGCAAACTTAAGTTCTTTCTCGGACCCATACAAATCAATTATTTTGCGGATCACTAAACTTTCTCAATCTGCAAAAATTTTATCCGAGAAATCACTTTTCACTTGTGAAAACTAAGAAATTTCAACCCGAGAAAAGTCATCACTTAAGCAGATGTTTCTTCAAAGCTTTATCACTCCGCGAAACTTTCATTTCACCTGAGAAAAATTCAAAATTTGCGAAAGTTTGCTAACTTGAAGAAAATTTTCATTACATGCGAAAATTCTTTGCTAACTTGAATGCGAAAATTTCCCACTACATGCGAAACTTTACCCTGCGCGAAATTTCCTTAACGTGCGAAAATTTTCATTACATGCGAAAATTCTTGGCTAACTTGAATGCGAAAATTTCTCACTAGATGCGAAAATTTAGTCTGAATGCGAGATCTCTTTGAAGTGCGAAAATTAACACTATATGCGAAAATTCATGGATAGACTAAATGCGAAACTTCTTTAACGTGCAAAACTTAACACTACATTCGAAAATTTTACTCTATCTGCGAAAATTTCGCTCCACTTGTCTATGTGTGATAATTAGCAAAATTTCCTTACATGCGAAAATTCTTGGATATCATGAATGCGAAAATTTTTGATAACTCATGAAATTCCATATTTTGCGAAAAATTTTCCACTTGCAATATTCTACACCAAATGCGGAAATTTTTTTCACATCACACGAGTACTTTCATGAATGCGAAAATTTTTGATAACTCACTTATATCCTTGTTCTCACTACTAATCTTGTTATAATTACTATCAAGTACAAATATGACCAACAAAAATCAAGATACAATTGAAGCACTTGAGGCGGCAGCACTCCAAAGGGACATCGCTCGCATAGAACTCAATACGCTAACCTATGTCCCACCGATCGAGCAGGTCTTCCCAACAAGTTAATGGGCTGCCCTGATACCAAACAACCACATGGTGGACTTAGACAACTTTCGGTGCGATGCTCCAATTATCATAGAAATCCTCAAAGGGCATCCCCTCCGACACGCCCTCTCTCATGGCGAGCCAGAAGCTCAAGTCTACCTCCAACAATTCTGGCACACTTTGCAGATAGCTGGACCACTCCACCGTGCTAAAACATTGTCCGCCCAAATCAATCAAGAAACTGTGGTCCTCACTCGCAAGATTGTCCAAGAAGTGCTTCAACTACCTGTCTATTCACCATACGACCCACTACCAACTCACGAACAGCTCATCGAGGACATCGACAGATTAGGCTATCAACCTGAGAACACGAAGAAGAAAGGCCCACTCGTTCTCAGTGAAGTCACCACTCGCAACCTACCACAACCCTGGCCAACGTTATATCTCCTAATAAACAAGTGCATGTCAGGGAAGCATGCCGGCCAGGACCAAGGGAACCACCAAATCCTCACCATCCTAACCGGCATTGCACACAACCGCAAGTATAACTACGCCGACATCATATGGATGGATCTCGTCTCCATGATTCAACGACGCGATCGGGAAGTCGCCAAGGGAGTCACAAACCGCTTCGTACCCTACATGCGGTGGCTCCCACTTCTGCATTTTCTCCACAAGCATCCGCATCCGCCCGGCAAGCAAGCACTTCATCATCCCCACTGTCGAAAAGTTCGCCAAGAAAAACACTCCGGCGAAAGATCGACACGCCATGATAATCCCGGACGACGTTCTCGCCTATGCAGACCGACCAATCCACACGTCCGAGAATATCGTGCTTCCACAGCCTCTTTCCACGAAAGCCCACGTCCATTACCCATTGTCCCTATGGAGCAGATCAACCCCTCTGCTCCTAACCCCGGGACTAGCCAAAACCCCACCCCCCACTACAAAAAAGTCGTCGAGTCGCGCCGCATCCTCTTCCACCGGCGTATTGAAAAAACGTTCGCGTGAGGATGACGTAAGCCGCCCCACGGAGCGTCGATCGAAACAAAAGCACGATCGACCTCCTCAGTCACATACAAGCCGAGCCCAACCCGTAGGTACAGGAGGTGATGTGTTCACCTCCCGAGTAGAAGACGTGGCGTTAGGCTCAACCACGCAAACAACCCCACCAAGCCACTTATCTTCCTCTCTACAGGAAGATATTTCATTCCACGAGGAGCTACGTATGCCATCGACATCCCACTTGGAGATAGTCGATGTTGAAACAAGCAGTCCTTCGCCTCAGACTGCATCCTCTTCAATCACTTCGAGTCTAGTGCCCTCGCTCCCCATAAGTTCATACGTTACTAGGACACATACACCTTTTACAGCACTACAAAGTCTTCGTGATTCTATCAGAACGCTCGGTGATGTCTCTGTGACTGAGAGCGGAAGACCTAGCACGGCCAACATAACAACAACCGTGAGCCTAGGCCATCAATCGATCGAGTCTGTCTCATCCATGATGGCAACGGAAAGTCTTAGTGACCCCGTCTTTTCCCGTCCTGTGCAAACGGGCGGCCGATCGGCTATCTTCTCCGATTCGGTGACAGTTGGAGTTCTTCGTGATTCCAACTTGTTAAATTTACCCCATTTCGTCACCGAGACCGCATTAGAGACTCGTCTTCAAGAGTTTGCAAAGACTCTTGAGACGTCCATCCTCGACAAAGTCAATGCGCGTCTCGATGCGTCCATCATCGACAAAGGCAAAGGTGTGGCACCGGAGACGCCACACCAACGCTAAATGTGGACGCAGAAGATGTTCTCTCCTCCATTTCCGGAAATGAGCTCTTCTACATCCTACGAGCAAGATTCTAGTCAATGGCGGAACTCGACGAGGAGGAACAGCAAATGAAGAAAATAATGACTCAACCGATGACTTTCCGTACTCAAGGCTAGTCGAGCGGGATCAGGCGCGACGATCAAGACGATGACCAAGATCGCCGCGAGGGGGAGAATAGGCAGCAAGCCTCACAAACTCAAGGACCCATACAATCGACGCCGCCCTCCTCCTCTGCACCTGAAACGACGCCCGCAACAGAAACCTCACACCCTACTAGCAAAAAAGCCCACCCTATTAACCCCGAGTCACTAGCCAAATCACCCTCACCACCACCTACTACCGTCTCTGAACCTCTAACTGTCACATCGGCATTAGAGACCACCACCACACCGCCTCCACCCACCATCTCAGAACCTCTAACTGTCACATCGACGTTAGAGGCCACCACCACATCTCCACCATCCGACACCCAAATCATCCTCGCCAAAACCATCACCACAACCGAGACACCAGAATCTCCACCACAACCATCCCCACAATCCACAAACTCCTCCGACGCAACACCCTCGCCACCACACAGCCATACCCCTCTCAATACCGATTGCAACGTGGCTTCCGAGGACGTCTACTGCGCACAAAACGAGATCGAGGCCTACATCTTTAACGATGAATGGCTGTACACACCCGCCGATGCAGTAGCAGCCAGGAAGTTAGTGGAAAATGTTCGACGTCTGCTAAAGAAGCTTCACTCACGCTGATCAACACTGCAACAATGAGAACGGAGAGGAATACGACGCTGAACCCGCCGAACTCGAGAACATCCTTCAATTTCAAGCGCAGCACGCTGAGGCGTCTGCTGCTCAACCGTATGTGCCCACGGCGAATATACCAGAAGCACCGTGGGAAAACAAAAAGATCACCGCGTCATTTCAAGAAGAGATCAGGAAGAGGATCTGGCGGCGCAAGGAGCAGATCATAACGGCCTTCGATGAATACGAGCTGATGAACATCCAAAACTGGAGCGAAGAAAAGAAGAAGCACTATCGATGGAGCCTTCTCTGCCACAAGTGCACAAAGAGGACGCTGTCCGATGAAGAAAACATCGCTCTGGAAATGAATCGGGCCCCCATCTGCAAAGTCACTGACCTCCGCCAAGAGTCGAAAGGACGTGTTCACTATCCAGTGTTCACGGTAATGAGGCAGGATGAGAGCTACAGTGAAGTCAGTGAGGTGGACTTCAAGTTTCTGCGCCTGGGAGACCTGTACAGCATGCTGGAATCCATGAAGCAGTTCAGACTCGTCCTCAGAAGTTCTAGACATCTCGTACGGGCTGAACCAGTCACCATGGGCTACGTAGCTCTCAAGCGCCACATGCTCCGACAGGTCAGATTCTTCGCCACCCACGATCTGCAGATGGCGGTGGAGCACAACCTGAAGAAGGTAAACCTAACTCGCCCATCTTTCAAGAATGCGGACGACTACCGAGAAGGTGATGTGATCGACGGAGATGATCCGGCGGTCGCCTACTCGAACTACAAGGGAAAGATGAGGCTGCTGTGCTGCTCCGAAGTGGCAAAGTTCTCAGATGGAACGCTCACTATCATCCAAGACAAACTCATGAGGATTTGCCGCATCCTTTCGAAGAAGATCGAAACTGCCGATCCAAGTTCGCGAAGTTCATCGACGCTATAGCTGATCGAATAGTCCTTCGAAGGAATCTCCGCGCCTTCGAGTTCAAGCTAGGACTTCACGAAACACTCACTCGCTAATCCACCATCACAACGCCTAAGTTCCAAGACTCCCAACAATTGACACAAAGGGGGAGATTGTTAGGATATTTATAGATTGTGTCAATAGTTTAAGTCTTGGGTTTAATATTGTAATTATCCTTTTAGCTTGGGATTTGGACTAGAATGTAATTAGTTAATTTTTAGTGCTTGAGCCTTAATATACCTAGGGTTAATGTGGTATATAAGGTGTTGGTCCCGAAATGCACCAAACAAGGAATCAAAGAGGCTAAATGGAATGAAGAAGGGAGAGTTTCTCACCTTTGAGTGTGTGTAGTGTGTGAAAATAAGAGTAAGCCTTTTTATCTTTGATTACCATTCAAAGTGAGTTGGTAAAACCTTATATACCACATTAACCCTAGGTATATTAAGGCCCAATCACTAATAATACAAAAATTACTATCTAGTCCAAAGCCCAAGCTAAAGATAATTACATAATTAATCCCAAGACTTAAACTATTGACACAACCAATTAAATATCCTAACATAAGGTATTACCCTCACTATTTTTAAAGTTAATCAAAGATCAAAAGGCTTATCCTATTTTTCACACAATACACACACTTGAAGGTGAGAACCTCTCCCTTATTCATTCCATCAAAGCCTCTTTGATTCCTTGTTTGGTGCAATCGGGACCAACACCTTCATTTCGCATGATAAAATTTCTTGTAATAGTACTCTGAAATTTTCAGGACCGACAAAGGATCATTGAAAGGAAAAGTCTGGGCTAGAAAAGAAGATCTCTTGATGGAGACCCGTGATTCTAAAGAACCTTTTGTTATAGTTTGTTTTTATCATAAACTTTTGTACCGTCTTCATTTTCTCGTGTATTGCAAAACTCATCTTTACATTCAAAAATTCATTTTCCCACGCATGATTGTTTCTACAAACAAGCTCACAAAACAATTTCAAAAAACGCGGTTTAAAGAAAAAGAATCCATCGAAAACAAAAACAACTAAGGAACCTGCATGTTAGGAATATTTTGTAGCATCCTTTAATTATGTAATCTTGGGTTAATGTGTTGGGTTGTAATAGTTTGGGGTAACTTATGATATTTAGTCATAGTTTTGTATTGGGCTTTAATATACCAATCAAGTGTGGTATATAAAGCCCAAATAACCCTAATTAGGGTTTTGATCAAAAGTATTGAAAGGTAAGCCACCTTGTACGTTAGATTAAAAAACACACATTAACACACACACTCAAGGTGTTCTTCACGTTTTACACATTCAAACCAATCTTTTGATCCTTGTTTGGTAAAATAAGGGCCAACAAGTGGTATCAGAGCCTAACGCGGATCAATATCTTCCATTTGAATCCAGTTTTGCTCGTTTTCGACGTGATTTGACGAAGATTTTAGCTTGAAAACTCATTCTCTGCTTTTTCACTGTTTTTTGGATGTTTTCAAATCGTTCTCAGTGATTCTTTTCTCCTAGGACATTTGAAAACTGATTTTGAGAACATTTAGGTTCCTTCACGTCGATTCCAGTCAAGTTTGAGTCGGATTTAAGCAAAAACGAGTCTGAAAAATCTGTTTTTCACTGAACTGGGCATCACTTTCGAGCAACAAATCGAACAATACCATTGAATTTGAAGGTTTCGACCGAAACTCACTGAAAGAAGATTCAATCAATTTTAATTTCCGGGAATTTCTTCGCTTATCTCACAGTTTCGCTCGAAAGATTTCTCGGCGAAAGTCCAATTGTTTCGATCGAAAGTCGATTAATTTAAGTTTCGACGAATTTTCCAGCAATTTTCACAAGTTTCGATCGATACAATTCTCGGCGAAAGTCCAATTGTTTCGATCGAAAGTCGATTAACTTAAGTTTCGACGAATTTTCCACCAATTTTCACAAGTTTCGATCGATATAATTCTCGGCGAAAGTCCAATATTTTTTGCCCGAAACGCTACAGTACACAATTTCATAGTTTCGATCGATACACATCTCGAACGCTACAGTACACAATTTCATAGTTTCGATCGATACACATTTCGAACGCTACAGTGCACAATTTCACAGCTTCGATCGATACACATCTCGGCGAAAGTCCAATGTACTAACTGTTTCGCTCGAAACCTTGTTCTCCACTTAGCCAATTTCAATCTCAGACGATCGAAACTATTTTTTTTTTCCAAATCAAAATCAAATTCCGTCTTTCGATCGAAACTAACAATTTCAAAACTCTTTCTCCCAATTCACACCTTCGCTCGAATCTTCCAATCTTAACTTAGTTTCGATTGCCCGACTCTCAACACTTAGGACCAATCGTTTAGCTTATTTTCATATCATACTAGAGTCGATCAAGCACTCAAATTGAATTGAAAAAAATTATCAATTTCACTTTACACCAATTGTTCAATCCTCGAGCAGTACACTAAATTCATCAAACTCTCTTATTTCGACAGAATTCACCAAGACCTAATTAGACTCAACACTAGAAATTACTCAAACTTGACTACATTTCTTTCAAAACTAAAGTGTTTAATTTCACAGATATATCTCGCGTTAACGATCATTACCAAACATACCATGGATGGTCTTGCTATTGGATGGGGGGAGTACGGCATATGGAAGCAACGATTCATAAACTTCATAGAAATCAAGGATGGAGACCTTGCAAATGACATGCTTTCCTCCATTTTTGAAGGACCTGCCCAATTTTGGACCATTATCCCCGCTCAACCCGATGCAGTTCCCGCAATTCCAGAAAGGAGAACTCCTAAGGATCCTAGTCGATACAACGATGCTGAGAAAGCACGAGCCAGAGCAGACAAGCTTGCTCGACACTATGTACTTCAGGCTCTACCAAATGATGTCTACAAGCAAGTCGATGCAATGGTCACTGCAAAGGAAATTTGGGACGAAGTCTGCAAGATGATGGTCGGAACAGAAGCTAGTACTTTGTCCAAGAAATCCAGTATCCTTACTGCCTATGACTCCTTCAAGGCTAAGGAGGGGGAAGAACTTCGAGATGCTTACCTTCGCTTCCTAACCATCATCAACGAGATGAGAAAGATTAACATCCAGCGTTCCAATCTCGAACACAACATCAAGTTCCTCTCCACACTTCAACCGGAGTGGGGACGAATTGCAGTTCTGGTTAAGCAACAGAACAAAGATCTGGACGCGATGGACATTCATTCCCTACACGATAATCTCTCACAATACTCGCAATATGCTAAAGAGATTAAGAACGAAGGAAAGCCAAACATTGAAATGGAACCAATTGCACTCGTAACTTCTAAGTCAAGCAACAGGAGCTCGAAGACTTCTAAAGGAAAGCAGGTCGTACCATCTGACACCTCTGACAACACCGAATCTGACCAAGGATCAGAGGACGAACTCGAATCCATCAGAAAGAAGCTGGCAATGATCTCAGATACCGTCAATAAGATGAGCGCCAAGAAATCATCCTCTTCCTTCAACAAACAACGAACCTCGGGCGGGAAACAGAAGTACATTGCCCCTGAAGAGACTGAAACTAAGAAATCTGAAATAGTAAAGAAGTGCTTCAACTGTGGCAAGCCGGGTCACTTTGCTTCGGAATGCTTCAGACCCAAGAAGAAAAACACTGAATACTACAAGAAGAAATTTCAGCTCTCACAGCGCAAGGAAGCGGGAATAGTCTTGGTAGCTGAGGAAGAGGAATGGCTGGAGGACACATCTGACGAGGAGGAAGAAGAAATGGCCTTCATGGTGAAAAGCATACAGGATGACTCCGACGAGGATGAGCCAGCCATTGGATCAGACAGGACAGATGTTTCATCATCCGACCTGGAGGTATACACTCCATCCCTACATGATTTTGTTAAACTAGAACGTAGAATAGCCGAACTCTCCATGCATCGTAAAAATCACTCAGAACTCCAAAGCAATTTCGACAAAAATTATGCCCTGTTGAACAAACAACAGGAAGAAATAGCAATTCTTAATGAATCCTTGATCTTGTCTGAAACTAAAGTGAAGATTTTAGAAGATCATATAGAAAACAAGGAAATAGAGATTAGCAATATGAGCAGAAGATTGAAAGACAGCGAGGAAGAATGTGTAAATGTAGCGTCTCAATACGAACTAATCACCAACGAACGTGTACGACTATAGAAGAAAATCAAGGAATTAGAGGACATCAATACCAAAAGAGGTCAAAGTGAACGAACCATGTTCCTTAGCCAACCTAAAGATGTTGAATTTTATAATCCCCGCGAAGGATTGGGATTTGAGCCCACCACTAACCCTGAAGCAGATAAAGTAAACTCTCTGTACAACATCAAACGTTTTGGGTTAAGCATCGAACGACTAATGCCCTTCGTCGGATCAAGTGAGGTGACTGAATCTGATGAACAAAGGCAGAAGAACAAAGAATGGGCTCAAATCATGTGTGACTACGACGAACTCAATAATAGCTACAAAACAAGAGAGATACCGCTCTCTGATGATTACATGTCACCATTTGGACCCGAAGGCAATGACGAACAGACTAAACCTATTTATTCATTCATATATATTCCAGAAATTATACGCAAAATAGGTTCTTTGACAGCCTCTCTGGAGTCAGAAAGGAAAGCTCACGAAGAAGAGAGAACTATTTTGTTGAGCAAAATTTATACTCTTGAAAACTTTCCTGATGCTTACAAACCTTCCACCTCCCGTCCTATTCCAGAATCATTTACATGTAAATGCAAGCAAACTACAAAGAAAATACCTTTATCTCACACTAACTTGGTATCGCATGTGCTCACAGACAAAGGCGTGAGATCTAAGGAAGCGAAGAAGGTTCAACCTGGCTCAGCTAAGAAGACAACAGTCCCTTATAAAAAGAAGAGACCAGTCTCCAACTTTTCTTCTCATGTTTTAAAATCTTTAGCATTTCCAAAAGTGACTTCTTGTAATGTCGCAGAACGTGTTTCGTTATTCCATTCCCTAAAATCAAAGTTCTGTCATGTCAACAATGATGTACTTTCCCATTCTCATGACAGTCACTTCAGCAATAGCGTTTCCAAATCACATAGCGCTCGTTCTAAGGACACATCTCCCACTACGTCCAATCATACTACTAAATACATCTACAAGACCAAGCCAAGCAAGAAATCAAGTCCAAAACAGATTTGGATACCGAAATCTCAACTGCATCCTATAGGAAATCATCACGCTTGGACTCTCAAACCAGCTACAAAACAACCTAGCAAAGAATTAAATCTAGCAACGAACAAGAAATCTACTACACCTGCTATCAAAAGAGGACCCATCTATAAATGGGTGCCAAAACTTACTTGATTTTTTTTTTCTGGTCCGTCATGTGTGGTACTTAGATTCAGGTTGCTCCTCACACATGACTGGAAACAAAGAGCTGTTGAGCAACTTCTCAAAAGGATTCCTCGGGAAGGTCTACTTCGGTAACGGTCAATCTGCATCCATGCTAGGAACCGGTGATCTCATCCATGACAGGCTAACCATCAAAGGAGTATCCTACGTCGAAGGACTGAGCTACAATTTATTCAGCATAGGTCGTTTCTGCGACAAAGGCTACAAAGTGAACTTCGAGACCAACAAATGTAGTGTCACAGATATCAATGGAAAAGAGCTACTCACTGGTCACAGAAAGACGAATCTTTACTCCATTGACCTCAAGACTGTTCGACCGACATGCCTTATTTCTCGAGCCTCTCTACATCAGAACGATCTTTGGCATCAGCGACTTTCCCATCTCAACTTCAAAGACCTAAACAAACTAAGATCAGAAAACTTGGTAAAAGGGCTTCCCTCGTTCAGATATCACAAAGAGCATCTTTGCTCGGCGTGTGAAATGGGAAAGATAAGGAAAGCCTCCCACCGGACCAAACACATAGCCTCAACTTCCAAACCTCTCGAACTCATTCATATGGATCTGTGTGGACCCATGCGCACTCAGACCATTAATGGGCGGAAATATGTGTTAGTCATAGTGGATGATTTCTCCCGCTACACATGGACTAAATTTCTGAGAACCAAGGATGAAACTCCAGGTCTAATCATTGAGTTCATCAAAACCGCTCAAAACCTCTACCAACTGAGTGTACAAATCATCAGAACTGATAATGGGACAGAATTCAAGAACAGAAAACTCAGTGACTTCTATGCATCACTTGGAATCACCCAACAGTTCGCAGCAGCCAAAACACCTCAACAAAATGGGGTAGTGGAACGCAAAAACAGAACCTTAGTTGAAGCAACTCGTACACTCCTCATTCACTCTGGATTACCTCACTTCTTGTGGGCCGAAGCAATGAACACAGCTTGTTTCACTCAAAATCGTGGTTCACTTCACAAGAGGTTGGACACCCTATGAGTTGATAAATCGTAGAGTGCCAGACGTCTCATTCCTGAAAGTTTTTGGGTGCAAGTGCTATGTGGCAAATGATCGTGAAGACAGAGGCAAACTTGACCCAAAAGCATTCGAAGGCATACTGGTGGGATACTCAACAACATCAAAAGCCTATCGCATATATCTCAAAGAGAAATTATCTGTTATGGAAAGCATAAACGTAACGTTTGATGAAGTAGACCGTGTCGTTTCTGCACAAATCAGTCCAGAACCAGGACTTCTACGAGAATTAACAAAGGATCAACCTAGCACTTCCTCTATGGGAGAATCTTCAAAAACAAAGGCGTTAAGTGACATGGAACTTGATCTCTTATTTGAAGATCTCTTCCCAAAGCCGACACCACACAATGTTCCAACAACATCTGCGGTACCAGAAAATATTGATTATACGGAGCCTAATAATGACAATACCCCTCCTACGATGGAAAATCTTCACCTTGATGACAATAGTGAACCCCCAACAGATACAGAAATCATATCCAGCTCAGGCACTGAAACTCCTCAGCCTTATGATACAACAATAGAAATTTCTTCAGGAGAGTCAGTAATGCCACAACCTGGAGAAGAAATAGAACATCAGGCTGATCAAGGTGGAGAAACGACATATGATACAAACACAGCTGGATCTTCACAGCCTAGTACCAGAAAGTGGACTCGAGCCCACCCAAACTCACAAATAATTGGAGATCCCTCCGCTGGAGTAACCACTCGAGCATCAACGATAAACGAAAGCCTCTACTCTTGCTTTCTCAGTCAAAAGGAACCCAGTAAAGTAGCTGAAGCACTCGCCGATCCAGACTGGATAATTGCAATGCAGGAGGAAATCAATCAGTTTGAGAGGTTGAAAGTTTGGAATCTTGTACCTAGACCAGCTGGGAAAACCATTATAGGTACTAAATGGGTGTTTAAGAACAAAAGAGACGAGCAAGGAGTCGTTATCCGGAATAAAGCAAGGCTGGTGGCAAAAGGTTACAATCAACAAGAAGGAATCGACTATGACGAGACATATGCTCCAGTCGCAAGAATAGAAGCCATCAGGATATTCTTAGCTTTCGCTGCACACAAGAATTTCACAGTCTACCAGATGGATGTCAAAACTGCATTCCTCAACGGAATACTAAAAGAAGAAGTTTTTGTATCCCAGCCTGAAGGTTTTGTAAACGAACAACGCCCAGACCACGTCTACAGACTAGATAAAGCTCTCTATGGACTTAAACAAGCTCCCAGAGCCTGGTACGAGGTCCTCTCGGATTTTCTCATCTCATCTGGTTTCACAAAAGGAAAGATAGATACGACTCTTTTTATCAAGAAGGACGGAACCGACATTATGCTAGTGCAGATCTACGTTGACGACATCATATTCGGGTCTACAGACTCACGAATGTGCAGGAACTTTGGGGATCTAATGAAGCAGAAATTCGAAATGAGCATGATGGGTGAACTAAATTTCTTCTTAGGACTTCAGGTTAAACAGCTTCACGATGGAATCTTCATAAGTCAATCCAAGTACATTCACGACATACTCAAGAAGTACAACTTGGACAACTCAAATACTGCCATGACTCCAATGTCTACCTCATGCAAACTTGATGCAGATTCCTCAGGAAAAACTGTTAATCAGACAACTTATCGAGGCATGATAGGATCCTTGCTCTATCTTACATCAAGTAGACCTGATATCATGTTCGCCACATGTCTCTGTGCACGCTTTCAAGCTGATCCAAAGGAATCTCACATGCTCGCGGTCAAGCGAATTTTCAAATATCTCAAGGGAACTCCGAATCTAGGTCTATGGTACCCGATGGAATCAAGCTTTGAACTCGTAGGATACACAGATGCTGATTACGCAGGATGCAAGCTGGACAGAAAGAGCACTTCTGGAGCCGCTCAATTTCTTGGGGGTAAACTCGTCAGCTGGTCATCTCGAAAGCAAAATTGTGTCTCAACATCGACAGCAGAGGCAGAATATGTCGTTGCTGCGAGTTGCTGCTCACAAATCTTGTGGATGAGAACCCAGCTGCGAGATTTTGGCATAACGTTAAATCATATCCCAATTTTTAGTGATTCTAAAAGTGCTATAGCTATAACAAGTAATCCAGTACATCATTCACGCACAAAACATATAGGCATTAGATATCACTTTATTAAGGAACATGTGGAACAAGGTACAATCGAAATGCATTTTGTCCACACCGATCTTCAACTTGCTGACTTATTTACTAAGGCTTTGGATGAAAAGCGATTCCAATTCTTGGTATCTAGGTTAGGCTTGTTGAACCATAAGACATGATCGATTGTCCCTACATGAACCTGATATTGTGTAAATAGATCATTTAAATTTTTCTCTATATGTTATGAATGGTAAAAATCCTACTATTATATCTAGGGGGAGACTAATAAAAATTTTATGCATGAATCTAGGGGGAGTCTTTCATTTTTATGCACTAATTTAGGGGGAGTCATTGTTAAATGGTTCGCACAAATACTTCACACAAGGAGTTTATGATTCCTCATCAAATTTAAATTATATAGTATGGTGAAACTCCTTAAGCTTCTATCAAAAATTAAAATTATTCAAATATTTCAAATATCACAATTAGTTCTCGGCGAAACTGCATATCGATCGAAACCCTTTCAAATTGATTTGCCAATTGTACTAAACAAGTTTCGATCGAAACTGAGCTTTAACTCTTGATTTATTAGTTTCTTGGCAAAACTGACTTTCGCTCGAAACACGTTTCGATTGAAATTGCAATTTAATTTAATACCTTCATAATTTTATCGGCGAAACTGACTTTCGATCGAAACACACTACGATTGAAATTGATTTTTACATCCTTTGACATTTATCTCGGCGAAACTTTCGCTCGACACACACTACGATTGAAATTGATTTTTAAATCCTTTGACATTTCTCTCGGCGAAACTGACTTTCGCTCGAAACTCATTTCAATCGATCGAAATCAAAATTGACTCTTCACAATTATTCTCGGCGAAACTGAGACTACTTATTTATATAGAGTTTCGCCCGAAACACTTCTTCTTCATCGATTTTCAAACTCACTCATAAACCCTCTCTGAAATCGCACACGAACTCATCACTGTCTCACTCTGTTTTTCCGTTTATTGCAACTCCAAATCCCTCATTGGTAAGGAAAAACGCTTAATCTACAGCCTTAAACTGATTTTTTTTCTCATTCGTGCAGGTTACGCAGATTAGGGTTGCGTGTGTTCGAGCGAATCATTGCTTTAATGTGTTTTCACATCGCCTAGATTCGCTCGAAACTACTCTCTTGCTTCAATTTCACATTCCAATCGATCGATTGTTACTGAAAATTTTTCTTATTTTGTGTTTTCAAATCGACGTTTTTCTAGGGTTTTACAACTTTCGATCGAAACAGGGCAATTCAATTTATCACAGTTTCGATCGAAACAGGGCAATTCAATTTATCACAGTTTCGGTCGAAACAGGGCAATTCAATTTATCACAGTTTCGATCGAAACTCAAGGCTCAATTGAATAGATTGATTCGAGACTAAATCTGTCCCACATTGAACTTTCGATCGAAACTGAATTGATTCACTCTTTCGCCGCACTTATTCAAATCAAATATGGATTTCGATCGAAACTGGTTATAATTTCCCATTCACCGAATTTACCTAAATTGAACATCACTTTCGATCGCAACCACAGTCCAAATTAAACTTATCGCATGATACACATTATTGACCGAAACTCAAAATCAATTCAAATTGGCACTTTCGCCGCTAACTTAATCCAATTTCAATTGTTGCCAATATTTTGCCAAATTTTTCTAAGTCCTAACATGCTTAACAACGAATTGCACAACTTTTGACTTTCTAAGTCAAAATGGTCGATTTCCACTAATCCACTGCTTTTATCTTGCAGATCGACCACAATGGTGAGACAAATTGACGAGATTTTCGCCTCCAAGGACTGGGCACAGAGGACACCCAACAACCTTCAACTTGATTTTGATAATACCTCGTGCCCAGATCCTATCATTATTAAGATCCTTGCAAACCACCCTCTAAGAACCGCCCTAAACATCACCGAGGTAGTCCCTGAAGTATATGTGCAACAATTCTGGTCCACTCTTCAAAAACCAACCAATAACCCCAAAATGACCACTCTTTCCGCCAAAATCGACAACACTATAGTTGTCTTTACTCCTTCCGTTCTCCGCTCCACACTAAACCTACCTCATTCACTCGTATATGATCCCCATCCCTCCAACGAGGACCTAATCAGGGACTTCCTATTCATGGGCCACAAACCTAACGCCCAAAACACCATACATTTACCTGAATTCACTGCCAAAGACATCCCTGCACCATGGCGGACTCTGTTTCTCATTGTCAACAAGTGCCTCTCGCCGAAGCACTCCGGGTCCGACAAGTGCAACCGGAACATCATGCTTATCTTCCACGGGATCGTCTTCACCAAATATTATGATGTCGCCCAACTCATCTGGTCCGACATCCTCGATCAACTGCGAAGGCGAGGCCTTGGAGCAACGAAGCCCGTGCTCCCTTACTTAAGGTGGCTGCCCGTCATCGTCCAACATTTCGTGGATCTTCATCCCGAAATCGAACGCCGCCCGAGAGACGAGGGTTATCAGTCTCCGAAGCTCATAAAAATCCAATCGACGAAGAGCAAAATCGATCAGGAGGCCATGATCATCCCAGACTACTTAATTGGCCTCCTCGATCCAAATGAGCCGGAGCTACGCAAGTATATACGAGCCAACAACCTTGACGACGTCCCCGTGGCTCAACAAAACCCAGTTGAACCTAACCCAGGGACAAGCCAACCCCCACAGCCAAATGTAGGTCTAGGAAGCTCCTCATCCCCACAGCCTAAACGAAAGCGCAAAACCAAAGGGGATGACCGAGGAGGACAACAGGAACGGCGTACAAAGCAAAAACACGACCGTCCTCCGAAACCAACTACTCCACTAATAAGCCGGACCGAGCCCATAGGTACAGGGGATGACCTTGTCTTCCCCCGAGTAGAAGTCGCGACATCGGGTCCAATCGCGCAAACTACCCTCCCCAGCCACTCAATCATCTCCCAACAAATGATTGTTTCACATATTCACGAGGTGCCACGTCATTCGTCACCACCTCGCTCGGAGATGGTTGATGTAACAAGCAGTACTCCGCCTCAGACTGCACCTTCCTTGATCACTACGAGTCTAGTGCCCTCACCCTCCATAATTTCTTCACTTTCTAGGGCACTACCAATAGACTCTGCACCTCTAGATCTTAGTGATCTAGACCGAACGCTCTATGATGTCTCCGTACTAGAGTCTAGTACGGAACACAGCGGAAGTCCCAACGTAGTCAACATCACTGCAGCTACGACCTTGGGCCATCAATCTGAGTTCGTCTCAGCTTTGATGTCAACGATGAGCCTCCGTGGCCTCGGTTTAAGTCCTGTGCAAACGGGCGGCACATCAGTACCCTCTACTGATGTTGTGACGACGGAACGTCTCAGTGACTCCGTCCGGTTACTTTCCCCGTTCGTGACGGAGGACAGGCTTGAGCGCCTCACAGAGTTTGCAAAAGGACTCGAGGACACAATCATGGCCCAAGTCTACAACGCAATTGGGACATCCACTCGAGACAAAGGCAAAGTGTGGCGACCCTACTTTTCTAATTAGGATTATTGGCGGATTTCCGCAGCGTAAGCCGCAGAAGGCCCGTCTAATTAAAACTTTTTCCTACAATAATATATATTAATAAAATAATCTGTCTACAATGTCATTACTATACATGGGCCGAAGCCCCAAAATGTCAAAAAGAACAAAAGTCCTTAAGCCGCTCCACAGGTCTTCATCCATGTACTGCACTGCCCTCAAAAGTCCGTGGAGCACCGCCACCAGCCGCCTCAGTCTTGACGCGTATCCGCGTCAGACTCAGTACCTACAACACGTAAACACTGAGCGATTTGCCCAGTAGGTGAATAAAATGCATGTATGCACGTGCGCACTCTATCCCAATCCCCCTATCTCACATGTGAATGCACACTCCTTCTTTTCTCACATCCTATCTCACGTATATTACATACATAGAGCCCTGGTCAGGCTCGGCACCAATATACATATATATAATAATATCATGGGTGACCAGAAGTTCCACCCGTGTCCAACGTCATGGGTGCCAAACACCCGTATCCCCTGGGTGGTCACACCCGTATCATGGGCGGTCAGACCCGTATCAGTACCATGGGTAACTATACCCGTATCCTCAGGTGGTTTTGCACCTCGAATTGACCACATTCGAGTAGACAGATCGTTCACGTCTGTCTCCCACCAATCCCAGGTAATCACACCTGTATCATGGGCGGTCAGACCCGTATCCATATCATGGGTAAATATACCCGTATCCTCAGGCGGTTTTGCACCTCAGATCGACCACATCCGAGTAGACAGATCGTTCACGTCTGTCTCCCGCCAAGTGCCATGTGAGCCCAACCTCAAACAAAATCAAAATCATCTCGATCTACCCCACTTTCCAATACGTCGAGTCATCACCGTCTCAATACGGTGGAAATCATCTCTCAATCTATCGTGATATGCATATGCTATGCATATAATCGTAAAAACATGTAAAATCATAGTTCGCATGAAATTCATGTAAAACACGTAAAGCACATAAATCACATAAGTCACGAAAGTCATCGAATCACATAAAAGCATATAATACACATTTGTGTTTACGCATTGTAGATGGATAGTCCACCTACCTGTCCTCCTGATAAGGTTAGTAACAAAATCCGGTAAATTCCCTACGCTCCGATCCTCTGAATATTGGAAACATTATTATATCAATAAATTTACTAAGTCATATAAATTTTTAAAATGCTAAAATTATGAAAACTTTTAAAATCTATGAAAACCTAACAATAATAATAATCCTAAAATAAATAAACCCTAAAATATTGGAAATTTATTAATTAAAACAAAATGTTGAAATCTCAGAAATGTCGACATCTTATCTCTATAGATGTCGAGACCTTCTGTATCAATATTCTTGAGTAACGCCGATAACATATAAATGTCGAAATACCAATGTCGAGAACTATCAATACAAATGTCGAGATCTCACTAATATAAATGTCGATATGCGATAGTTATAGGAAGATGTCGAATTGCATATAAAAGTCGAGACCTCTAAATAATATCGAGACTCATTCTGTGCTAAATGTCGAAACTTATATAATGTCGAGTTCTTCTTAAAAAAATGTCGAGACCTTATATTAATATACCTCGAGATTCCCTAATTTAGCTATAGATGTCGATACATACAACGATAAATGTCGATACATGCGAAATGTCGATACATAAAAAATGTCGAGACTTTCAAAGCAAATGTCGAAACCTTTATGAACTACATCTCAAGATTTTTCCACTATATCGATATCCTGACTCAATATCTAACCTAATGTCGACATCATCGTAAAATGTCGAGGCCTATATATAAAGTACTATAAAAATGTCGAGTATGGGTTTAAAGCTTAAATGTCGATATCTATTACTCCCCAAGATCTAATAGATGTCGAAACTTATTTCTACAAAATGTCGAGACCCTCAAAAATAACTATAAATGTCGAGTTCTTTTATACAACAAATGTCGAGAATCATCACATATCGAGGTTTATGTCTCGACTTTATTTACTAGGCAGCTCGATATCTTCTCAAGAACAAGACTTGGTTCTCCCAGAAAACCCTAAAACCGTACCATAAAAATCATCTTCCAAAACTAAGCTAATCCCAGAAACTAATACACCTTAAAAGGAATTTCTAGTGAACATTTACGTATTCTAAGAATCATTCAATTCCATATGTCATACATAGCTTTCAAGATTTGAACTTCAATGTAAAATACTAAGTTCTTAAGTGTATTAACCTTCGAACAACTTCTAGGCTGTTATTAAATCGTTTAACACTGTAGTTATTGAACCACTTAAGTATAAGAACTTACTTATATGCCTTACTTCGAAGATTGATTCTTTTTTTTTTTTTTTCCAAAATTGCTCAGCTCCTCCACGTTTGTTGAATTTCCTTATTCTTACTCAACGCTTTCAGCTCTCCTTTGGCTTTTGTTTACGAGGGTTTTCTCTTGTTAATGACTTCTTATGGGATATATATGGATAAGTATCAAACTATCGAAATTATCATTGGGGGGATAAATTAATGATTTCGTTTTCCCCATGGCCTAAGTAATTTCTTATGCCTTATCTCGTTAATACCTTTGGGCCTTAGTAAGACTTAATCCCCAAGACAAAATATTGTTTAATTTAGGCTAGCCCAATTTAGTTATTTCTAGTGTTATAAATTTCTTACTTAATCTTTTGATATTTTCGAAACTAAATTGAAGCTAGGAATCTATATTTTATTTCACTACTTAATTTTCTTATCAACATCCTACTTTACAACGTCCCATAATTATTTACAGCAAAATCCCGTATTTAAATTTTACGGGTATTACATTCTCCCCCCCTAAAAGAATTTCGTCCCCGAAATTACACCGACTGGAATAATTCGGGATAACGAACTCTCATATCATCCTCACGCTCCCACGTGGCTTCCTCAACTGATTGATTCCGCCACAAAATTTTAACTAACGGAATAGTCTTATTCCGTAGTCGTTTCGACTCGTACATCAAAATCTCTACAGGCTTCTCTTCGTAACTCAAGTCAGGCTTGAGCTGTTGATAAAGAAGCTCATTCTGAATTACATGACTCGGGTCCGCGACGTATTCTCGTAATGTCGATACGTGAAATACGTCGTGAACTTGTGATAGGGAAGCCGGTAATTCTAATTGGTATGCAACTTCACCGACTCGTCTGATAATCTTGAACGGGCCTATGTATCTTGGACTTAGCTTGCCCTTCTTTCCAAATCGCTTCACTCCTTTCATCGGGGAAATCTTCAAAAATACTTGGTCACCTTCTGCGAATTCCAAAGATCGCCGTCGATGATCTGCGTAACTTTTCTGACGACTCTGTGCGGTTCGCATCCTTTCTCGAATTTTTGTGACAGCTTCTGTCATTTCTCGAATCATATCTGGTCCTAATAGGGCTCGTTCGCCGATTTCGTCCCAATGGATTGGAGAACGGCACTTACGCCCATATAAAGCCTCGTATGGCGCCATTCCGATGGTAGCATGAAAACTGTTGTTGTATGAAAATTCTATGAGCGGCAAATACTTGCTCCAGTTTCCTTTGAAATCGAGCACACATGCCCGTAGCATATCCTCCAGAGTTTGAATCGTTTGTTCAGACTGCCCATCGGTCTGGGGATGGTAAGCAGTACTGAACGAGAGCTTGGTACCCATTGCTTTCTGCAGGCTCTGCCAGAAACTGGATAGAAATCTCGAATCTCGATCCGAGACGATAGAAATTGGGATTCCATGGAGTCGAATAATTTCCTGAATATACAATTCAGCGTAGCGTTCCATGGAGTAAGTAGAGTTGATAGGAAGGAAATGAGCTGATTTCGTCAGGCGGTCTACCACCACCCAGATAGCGTCATGGCCTTTCGTCGTCTTAGGTAAACCAACGACGAAATCCATAGTAATATGATCCCACTTCCATTCGGGTATCGGTAAAGGCTGTAGAGTTCCAGCTGGTCGCTGGTGTTCAGCTTTGATCAACTGGCACGTCATACATCGATTTACGAACTCCGCTATGTCCTTTTTCATTCCTGGCCACCAATACGTGATTCGCAAGTCTTGGTACATTTTGGTCGAGCCCGGATGTACGGAGTAGGTAGTTGTGTGCGCTTCAGCCATAACCGTTAGTAGTAACTCCTCGTCGCTAGGCACGTACAGTCGATTCTTGTAAAATAAAGTTCCGTCTTCTCGGATTGCAAAGTCGTCGGGGAGTGCATCTTTCACCTTTAGATAAAATTCGTCATCTTCTTGGGCCTTTCGGATTTGTTCTAGCAACGTAGGCTGAAGAGTTAGTGTTGCTAGTTTCGTTTCAACTTCACCTAAGTCAACTATTTCCACTCCAAGTCTGTGCAATTCTGTGCTAATCGCCTTTCGACTGAGCGCGTCTGCGACTACGTTCGCTTTGCCCGGATGATAATTGATAACGCAGTCGTAGTCTTTTACGAGCTCCAGCCATCGTCGTTGTCGCATATTCAGCTCTTTCTGAGTGAAGAAATACTTCAAACTCTTATGGTCTGTGAAGATCTCACATTTCTCTCCGTAGAGATAATGTCTCCAAATCTTCAGAGCGAAGACCACCGCTGCTAATTCGAGGTCATGGGTTGGGTAGTTCTTCTCGTATTCCTTTAGTTGTCGCGAAGCATAGGCAACCACCTTTCCGTTCTGCATTAGCACACATCCCAAGCCATTCTTCGAAGCATCACTGTATACTGCAAATCCTCCGGTCCCTGATGGTATTGTTAATATTGGGGCAGAGGTAAGATGTTTCTTTAATTCTTGGAAGCTCTGTTCGCATGCTTCGGTCCATTTGAACGGAACGTTCTTCCTCGTCAAATTGGTTAATGTCGAGGCAATACTAGAGAAGTCCGCTATAAACTTACGGTAGTATCCCGCAAGTCCCAGAAAACTTCGGACTTCGGTCGGAGTAGTCGGTCGTGGCCAATTGTTCACGGCCTCAATCTTACTCGGGTCCACCGAGATTCCACTCCCGGAAATCACGTGCCCCAAGAAGGCTACTTGCTCAAGCCAAAATTCGCATTTCTTGAATTTGGCGTAAAGCTGTTTCTCTCGCAGGATTCCTAAGACGATTCGTAAATGATTCTCGTGTTCCTCCCTCGTCTTAGAATAGATCAGGATATCGTCAATAAAGACGATTACGAAACGGTCGAGATAGTTCTTAAAGACCCGATTCATCAAGTCCATAAAAGCAGCAGGGGCATTGGTCAGTCCGAAGGGCATGACCAAAAACTCGTAATGGCCGTACCTCGTACTGAAAGCGGTTTTTGGAACATCTACCTCCCTGATCTTCAACTGATGGTATCCCGAACGGAGGTCAATTTTCGAGAATACCGTAGCACCCTGTAGTTGGTCGAACAGATCATCGATCCTCGGCAACGGGTATTTATTCTTGATCGTGATCTTGTTCAATTCCCTATAGTCGATACATAGTCGCATCGACCCGTCTTTCTTTCGCACGAATAGAACTGGTGCTCCCCACGGTGAAAAGCTGGGCTGAATAAACCCTTTCTGCAACAAGTCCTCCAGTTGTTCCTTCAGTTCTTTCAGTTCATTCGGTGCTAGGCGATAAGGAGCCTTAGAGATTGGGGCGGACCCCGGTATCAGATCTATCGTAAACTGTATTTCTCGATCAGGGGGTAACCCCGGGAGATCATCGGGAAATACATCAGCATACTCGTTGACTATCGGCACGTCTTTTAGTTCTGGCTGAGGTAATTCCTCTGCCTTCACCGCATATACTAGATAAGACTCACAACGAGATCTCAATAGTCGTTGAGCCTTCAGCGCAGAGATCCGCGAAATACGATTCGAAGTAGTTTTTCCCGAAAAAGTGAACACCTCTTCTTCGGGCATTTGAAATTTTACGACCTTCTTGTGACAGTCTATAATGGCTCCATATCTCGAAAGCCAATCCATCCCAAAGATAACATCATAGTCGTTCATTGGGATCACTATCAGGTCGACGCTCAGATTTCTACCCTCAATGTTAACGGAGCATCCTTCCAGCACTTGGTTAGTGCGCGTCGGATCACCGTGTGGTAGGGTAACTATGTAATTGCATTCAGATAAGGTAGGAGAGATTCCTACCTTTTCCACATATTTGGCCGACACAAATGAATGTGTAGCCCCAGAGTCAATTAACACCGAAGTGGGCACGTTATGAATAGTCAATGTACCCGTCACTACAGAAGGATTCGCCTCGGCCTCCTCATTTGTCAACGTAAAGACTCGTGCTGGCACTGGAGGGGGTCGAACTAATGGTTGGTTTGGAGCTTGAGGCACGTTCACGTGGCATGTTCTAGCCAAATGTCCTATCTGTCCACATCGGAAACACTGTGGTGGTCCTGTTCCACGACATACTCCATAGTGATAGCACCCACACTGTTGGCATTGCGGGACGGTGCTCGGGGGTCGGTTTGGGACATTACCCAGTCCCTGGTTTGGCCTCGGTCGCCAATTCGGTTGGCCTTGCTGATTCCCGCGATAGTTTGGCCCTTTGCTAAAGAGTTGACGTTTCTGGTTTCCTCCTCCTTGTCCTTCTGCCCTTCGTTTTGCATCTTGCGCCTTTGTGACCCTGCTCTCCGCCTGCTCGGCCAGGATAGCTCGCTCCGCGATGCGGGCATAGGTTTTACCCTCGGTGTCATACATACTTACGCTTCGGAAGATCTCAGGCTTGAGACCTTCCAGAAAACGTTCGATCTTCAACTCATCAGTAGCCACTATATGTGGCGCAAATCTTGAGAGTTGCTCGAACTTGCGGATGTAATCCGCTACCGACATTCCTCCTTGTTTGAGGTTGATGAATTCATTCAGCTTCTGCGCCCTATCTGGCGCTGTAAAGTATTTTCCCCGGAAGAGTGTTTTGAACCTTTCCCAGGTCATCGTAGTGGAATCTTCGAGCATCTGGATGGTATCCCACCAGTAGCCCGCGTTCCCACGCAACATGAAGGTGGCACAAGTCACCTTCTCAGTATCAGGCAAGTGGCTGACGCGAAACATACTTTCGACAGTTCTGAGCCAATCCTCCGCGTAGGTAGGATCGGCAGCTTCCTCAAACGAAGGGGGGTTTAACCTTCGGAACCTTTCCCCGGCTGCTTCTACACGTTCTAGGCCTGGGGATGAGTGACGTTCCGAGGAATTTTGACGATGAATAAGGTCGTTAATCTGATCTGACTGTCGTCGGATCAGATCCGTCAACTGATGGATGGTAGAGCGGTCCTCATTCGGTGGGGACTCGGAACTCGCCCTACGACTAGTTTCACCCACTTCTCTACGTGTCCTCGGCATTTCTTAACTATTTCTACAATCATTCACAGAAAGCACATATATCAAATAACACATAACCATATAATCAATCAAACTTACAGGCCAGGCTGGTTTTTCAGGCTTTTGAGCGGCAGTACATGGACAGTCTGCAGAATCTAAAGCCGAAGCTCTGATACCACCTGTGGCGACCCTACTTTTCTAATTAGGATTATTGGCGGATTTCCGCAGCGTAAGCCGCAGAAGGCCCGTCTAATTAAAACTTTTTCCTACAATAATATATATTAATAAAATAATCTGTCTACAATGTCATTACTATACATGGGCCGAAGCCCCAAAATGTCAAAAAGAACAAAAGTCCTTAAGCCGCTCCACAGGTCTTCATCCATGTACTGCACTGCCCTCAAAAGTCCGTGGAGCACCGCCACCAGCCGCCTCAGTCTTGACGCGTATCCGCGTCAGACTCAGTACCTACAACACGTAAACACTGAGCGATTTGCTCAGTAGGTGAATAAAATGCATGTATGCACGTGCGCACTCTATCCCAATCCCCCTATCTCACATGTGAATGCACACTCCTTCTTTTCTCACATCCTATCTCACGTATATTACATACATAGAGCCCTGGTCAGGCTCGGCACCAATATACATATATATAATAATATCATGGGTGACCAGAAGTTCCACCCGTGTCCAACGTCATGGGTGCCAAACACCCGTATCCCCTGGGTGGTCACACCCGTATCATGGGCGGTCAGACCCGTATCAGTACCATGGGTAACTATACCCGTATCCTCAGGTGGTTTTGCACCTCGAATTGACCACATTCGAGTAGACAGATCGTTCACGTCTGTCTCCCACCAATCCCAGGTAATCACACCTGTATCATGGGCGGTCAGACCCGTATCCATATCATGGGTAAATATACCCGTATCCTCAGGCGGTTTTGCACCTCAGATCGACCACATCCGAGTAGACAGATCGTTCACGTCTGTCTCCCGCCAAGTGCCATGTGAGCCCAACCTCAAACAAAATCAAAATCATCTCGATCTACCCCACTTTCCAATACGTCGAGTCATCACCGTCTCAATACGGTGGAAATCATCTCTCAATCTATCGTGATATGCATATGCTATGCATATAATCGTAAAAACATGTAAAATCATAGTTCGCATGAAATTCATGTAAAACACGTAAAGCACATAAATCACATAAGTCACGAAAGTCATCGAATCACATAAAAGCATATAATACACATTTGTGTTTACGCATTGTAGATGGATAGTCCACCTACCTGTCCTCCTGATAAGGTTAGTAACAAAATCCGGTAAATTCCCTACGCTCCGATCCTCTGAATATTGGAAACATTATTATATCAATAAATTTACTAAGTCATATAAATTTTTAAAATGCTAAAATTATGAAAACTTTTAAAATCTATGAAAACCTAACAATAATAATAATCCTAAAATAAATAAACCCTAAAATATTGGAAATTTATTAATTAAAACAAAATGTTGAAATCTCAGAAATGTCGACATCTTATCTCTATAGATGTCGAGACCTTCTGTATCAATATTCTTGAGTAACGCCGATAACATATAAATGTCGAAATACCAATGTCGAGAACTATCAATACAAATGTCGAGATCTCACTAATATAAATGTCGATATGCGATAGTTATAGGAAGATGTCGAATTGCATATAAAAGTCGAGACCTCTAAATAATATCGAGACTCATTCTGTGCTAAATGTCGAAACTTATATAATGTCGAGTTCTTCTTAAAAAAATGTCGAGACCTTATATTAATATACCTCGAGATTCCCTAATTTAGCTATAGATGTCGATACATACAACGATAAATGTCGATACATGCGAAATGTCGATACATAAAAAATGTCGAGACTTTCAAAGCAAATGTCGAAACCTTTATGAACTACATCTCAAGATTTTTCCACTATATCGATATCCTGACTCAATATCTAACCTAATGTCGACATCATCGTAAAATGTCGAGGCCTATATATAAAGTACTATAAAAATGTCGAGTATGGGTTTAAAGCTTAAATGTCGATATCTATTACTCCCCAAGATCTAATAGATGTCGAAACTTATTTCTACAAAATGTCGAGACCCTCAAAAATAACTATAAATGTCGAGTTCTTTTATACAACAAATGTCGAGAATCATCACATATCGAGGTTTATGTCTCGACTTTATTTACTAGGCAGCTCGATATCTTCTCAAGAACAAGACTTGGTTCTCCCAGAAAACCCTAAAACCGTACCATAAAAATCATCTTCCAAAACTAAGCTAATCCCAGAAACTAATACACCTTAAAAGGAATTTCTAGTGAACATTTACGTATTCTAAGAATCATTCAATTCCATATGTCATACATAGCTTTCAAGATTTGAACTTCAATGTAAAATACTAAGTTCTTAAGTGTATTAACCTTCGAACAACTTCTAGGCTGTTATTAAATCGTTTAACACTGTAGTTATTGAACCACTTAAGTATAAGAACTTACTTATATGCCTTACTTCGAAGATTGATTCTTTTTTTTTTTTTTTTCCAAAATTGCTCAGCTCCTCCACGTTTGTTGAATTTCCTTATTCTTACTCAACGCTTTCAGCTCTCCTTTGGCTTTTGTTTACGAGGGTTTTCTCTTGTTAATGACTTCTTATGGGATATATATGGATAAGTATCAAACTATCGAAATTATCATTGGGGGGATAAATTAATGATTTCGTTTTCCCCATGGCCTAAGTAATTTCTTATGCCTTATCTCGTTAATACCTTTGGGCCTTAGTAAGACTTAATCCCCAAGACAAAATATTGTTTAATTTAGGCTAGCCCAATTTAGTTATTTCTAGTGTTATAAATTTCTTACTTAATCTTTTGATATTTTCGAAACTAAATTGAAGCTAGGAATCTATATTTTATTTCACTACTTAATTTTCTTATCAACATCCTACTTTACAACGTCCCATAATTATTTACAGCAAAATCCCGTATTTAAATTTTACGGGTATTACACAAAGCCCCCGTCACCGAAGTCATAATCCCACAACCTGACCCAACTCGCGCTGAGGAAGGACCGTGGAACGTACCCATTCCAGAACTGATCGACGTTCTACTGGCCCGACTCCGTTCCGCACCGACGCTCACTGCATATGAAGCGGAGGTCCTCAGACGTCTGGAGCTTCCTTTCAACCCGCCTAACTCCAGCGAGGCCTAGTCATCCCGACAATCACGTGACGATCCTGACGGTGGGGATCGTCCCGAGGGGGAGAAGACACAAGGGACAGGGCCTCCGTCGCAGCCACAACCGCAACCTAGAACCACCCGAACATCCACCAGAACAAAACCACCTACACCCACCCAAACCAGAAAATCTACCCGAACTACTACCAATACAACCCAAACGATCGCCTCATCAACCGTGAGTCCACCACTACCTAGCCTTACAAACCCAAGAACTCCCTCTGATCCTCCATCCTCACCTACTCTATCTCTCGAAACACTTTACAACCCACACTCAGCGGTAGAGAAGTACATCTTCAACGACGATTGGTTAACAAAGCCGATGCATCCAGCCTTGGCCAAGGGCTTACTGGACAACGCCAGATACTTCTTGATGAAGGCAAATGTTGACCTAGCACTTATCGACGATGAAGAGCTCCAAGAAGGTGAAGATTACGAAGCAGACATTCCAGAACTTCCAGAGCTTCTCAAACACGTTGCCGTCGATAAGGAGTGCCCCCCCTCGAAATCGAAGATAAGGAAAGAACAGACGCCGCCGTGGGAAAATGTCAAAGTGATAGCACCATATCAAGAAGAGATACGGAGAAGGATTTGGAGGAAGGAGGATAGGATCAAGGAGCTAGACGAGCTGAGTCTAAGAGGCCTAACTCATCTTCCTAGACCAACTGCTATACGATACTTGCTCTCTCTTCGTAGAGGGCTTGTGTGGAGAGCAAAAGATACAGATGTTAACGTTCTTAGAAGAGAAGAGAAGGAAAAGCCCAGAATCAGCAAGATCTTGGGAGTTCGGCGAGGTCGTCTCGACTACTATGAGTTTCCAATCTACAAAGTGCAGCGAGAAGATGGAACGGTTGAGGAACTGACTGAAGGCGATCTCTCCTACATCCGAGGTGAAGATGTTGATCGGATACTTTTCAGCTTCAGATTTCTTGGAACACTCCAGAATCCAGACTTGAAAGTAGGTTATGTTGCTCTTAAGCGATTTATGATGCGCCAAATCAAGTTCAATTCGACTCACGATCTTCAAATGGCGGTGGAAAGCAACATGAAAAGGGTGAATCTCACGAAGCCATCCTTCGAAGTCCCCGACTCAAGTCTTGGTGACGGCCACATAATCAATGATGACGACGATCCATCGGTGGTCTACACCAATTACAAAGGAGAAAAGAGGCTGATGAAAGCATCCGAGATTGCCAAATTCAGCGATGGGACGCTACTAATTATTCGGGTGAAACTCGAATGGATTCTGGAGAAGCTAAGGAACGAAGAAGCAGAAGCCCAGGAGAAGTACGAGAAGCTGATCAACATCATCAACGATCGATTATCCTTACGACGAACGATACGATCTTACGAGTTCAGACTTGGACTCAGGAAATCGATTGATGCTGTGGAGAAACCCAAGAAGAAGAAGACGCAAAGGACATCAAAGGAAAAAGGATGCTAAGGGGGAGATTGTTAGGAATATTTTGTAGCATCCTTTAATTATGTAATCTTGGGTTAATGTGTTGGGTTGTAATAGTTTGGGGTAACTTATGATATTTAGTCATAGTTTTGTATTGGGCTTTAATATACCAATCAAGTGTGGTATATAAAGCCCAAATAACCCTAATTAGGGTTTTGATCAAAAGTATTGAAAGGTAACCCACCTTGTACGTTAGATTAAAAAGCACACATTAACACACACACTCAAGGTGTTCTTCACGTTTTACACATTCAAACCAATCTTTTGATCCTTGTTTGGTAAAATAAGGGCCAACACTGCAAAACAAGAAAAGACTGAAAAACGACTTATTAAGGATAAGGAAAAGAGCTTCAATAATACAAAAATGGGTTCCTAAGCTTAAGACTAAGGAGACCCATATTCAAGGCTTAGAAACTATGAGTGACTCTGAGCCTGATATTAAGTCCTCTACTGACAGTGATAAATCTAGGGTAGGTAGAGAGTCTATACGGACTAACAAGCACAACAGAGGTGGACCCATTTTCAAATGGATACCTAAAACCCTCTAGTTTGATTTTTGCAGACCTTGCATGTGTGGTATTTAGATTTAGGTTGATCCACATACATGACCGGGAAGAAGGGACTGTTGAGCAACTACGTTGATAGGCCGAGTGGACTGGTGCGATTTGGAAACAACAATGGAGCAAGAAGTCTTGGTTATGGAGATATTATATAATCGACTCACAATCAAGGAAGTCTCTCATGTTGAAGGGCTGACACCACAACCTCTTATCTATAGGACAGTTCTGCGATATAGGACTCCAAGTACTGTTTCAAAAGAGGACGTGCAAAATTCTCAATGTCGATGGTGAAGAACTACTCACGGGAATTCGCAAAACAAATCTTTACACCATCGACATTAGGACTGTCAGACCAATAACAACCATCCGCCTGATGTCCAAAGCGAGCTCGATTCAGAATAATCTATGGCACCAACGGCTATCTCGTCTAAATTTCAAGACTGTCAACAAGCTGTCAAACGACAAACTAGCTCTTGGACTTCCGCCATTGAAGTATCAAAAAGAAAATCTTTGCTCAGCTTCTGAGATAGGCAAAATGAAGAAGGTGTCTCATCCTACAAAACACACAGCTTCCACTCAACATTCATTGGAGTTATTACATGTCGATCTGTGTGGCCCAATGCGAACAAATAACATCAATGGAAAGAGATATATGCTTGTTATTGTAGACGACTACTCGCGTCACTTGGGTCCTCTTCTTAAGGACAAAACCAGAGACAATTTGAACATATTCCAAATCTTTTTATAACAACGCAGACCTTGCTATAGAGCATTGTTAAAGTAATTCGGTCTGACAATGGAACAAAATTCAATAATCATCAGCTCAGCGAATTCTATGAATCCCTAGTACTCAACAATTCTCCATGTCCACACTCCTCAACAGAATGGGATCGTAGAAAGACGAAATCGGACGCTCGTAGAAGCTGCCCGAACAATACTGATACAATCATCGCTACCTCATTTTCTTTGGGCAGAAGCAATGAACACTGCGTGCTACACTCAGAATCGAACAAACATCCATCTAAGATTTGGAAATACACCTTATGAATTAATGAATGAAAGACTACCCAACATTGCCACCTGAGGATTTTTGGGTGCAAATGTTTCATAGCCAATGACCGAGAAGACAAATCTAAGCTAGACCCAAAGGGTCTCGAGCACTTAAAAGAGACGTCAAAGGGTCTTCGTCATCCGATCATGCTCTGGGAATCGTCAAACATAGGAGGAATGACTAAAGAGCAATACAAAAGATATCTTAGAGCTCAACAGTCTATTTGCGACATCCAAGACATTGAGTGCGGGATGGAAGATATGTAGGCCCTGTGTATGTGATTGAGAGATATGACAGGTCCGCCGAAAGATATACAGAAGCCAATCTCCCCTACTTTCCATTGGGCGAATTGAACAAGCTCTTCGGCTTGTATCGCAAGTTTATCCTCAACACTCATGCAAGAAGACAAGGATTCAGGGCGATCAAGGAAGACAAATCCAGTTCTACGCTACTCATAACTTCCAAATGGCTCTCGAGAGCAATATGAGAAAAGTCAACCTGACACGTCATCGAAATAGGTACAATCAGATAGCTAATCACGGCGAGGATTTCATCTTCTTACAACCTGATGCAATTACTTACCTTCAATGAAACGACAATTAGATACAAGCATTTTTAGTATTAGAAACTGCCAAGTTCTCTGATGGAATGCTGAAGACAATCCTAAATATTTCGAGGTCAAGACTAGAGACGCTTTTGGAAATCATCGGAGCAATCCGAGAGCGAATCGCTCTTAGAAATGACATCAGACATTCGAGATCGCTCTAGGATTCAGGACGTCGTACTTGGCCCATTGGGAACCTCCACCTCCTCATCGTTCGAAGAACAAAAAGAAATGAAGACTTAGTGTAGGCATTATTGTAATTTGGACACCTAGGGGGGAATGTTAAGAATATTTTAGAAGTCTCCAAAATATTTATTCTAAATCGTTTTGTTAAGTTGTATTTTATATGTTTTATTTTATTTAATTTGGTTGTGAGTTGTAATGGGCTTGTTAGGGGCCCAATGGTTTTAATACCTAAACCCTAACATCATTGGATCTAAGTTTTCCATTTTGACTTCACGTACTCAAACTCTAAAGCCTCCAAACACTGTTCACATATTCAATGAAGGTTTTAATCTTTAGAAGTTGTGTTCTTGGATAATCTGGAATTATACAAACTACCCGGGATTGTGTTTTTAGTTCATTTAACCTTGAAAGACGAACGATCGAACCAGGACGATGGCATAACGAAATACTTAGGCTATTGGTATCTAAAATTTATCCACAATAAAATTCAATTTCGACTGAAACATAATTCGATCTACCAAGAATTTATAAAATTTGCATCAAAAGATTTCGGGAAAACTAATCTGAAGTCGTACTTTTCTTAATGTAATATCATCATAAACCACCGATTATACATTGAATGTGGTTTGGTGCTGGGTGGTGGTGCATACGAAAATAATATATACGGAAGAAACGTCCAAGGGTTCTCATCGTTTGTTAATAACATTAAGGTTACTTCAATAACAAAACCATGCTAAAAGGTACCACATAAACCCTTTCTAGTACTTTTTCGTCGAAACATATACCACATAATTCCGTAGTATACCTTTCCAATATTAGTTGACAACAGTTTTGCAGCCTCTTATACCACTTTAAAGAACATTGATTTTCGCTGAAACATTCTTTCGAGGGTTGTTAGTAATATTTAGTAGCATCCTTTAATTATTGTAATCTTGGGTTTATTTGTTGTTATTTAAAGGGTTGTAGTAGTTTGGGGTAACAAGTGATATTTTGTATAAGATAGGTGACTGGGCTTTAATATACCAATGACTTGTGGTATATAAAGCTCATACTTACCCTAATTAGGGTTTATCAATAGAATTCCAAAAGTAAGCCACCTTGTACCTTTCTTTATAAAAACACATAGTTACACGCACTCAAGGTGTTCTTCATGTTTTAAGCTTATCAAGCTATCGTCTGATCCTTGTTTGGTAATATAAGGACCAACAAGTGATATCAGAGCCTAAAGCGGATCAATATCTTCGATTTGAATCCAGTTTCGCTCGATTCCGACGTGATTTGAGGAAGATTTTGCTTGAAAACTCATTTTCGATTTTTTCCACTGTTTTTGGGTGTTTTCAAATCGTTTTCAGTGATTCCTTTCCCCTAAGACTAGAAAACTGATAATGAGTACTCTTATGGCCTTTCACGTCGATTTCCGTCAAGTGTACTTTCGGGTAGCATATAGAACAGTACTAAGGAATTTTCAATCAGTTTCACTCTATCGACTGACACTTAATTTGTCCGAAAAGGCTACAGTACCAAATTCTTTGTTTCGCCCACTACTTCTCGGCGATTTATAGTCCATTTTATTGTATCGCCCGACACTCAATTGCCCGATAAGCCACATCCAATTTTAGTCAATCGAAACGCAATCTATTTGGACCAAAATCGCCCGAAACTCGAACATTTCTATCGGCCGATACAAGATATTCCAAACTAAAATTGCTCAAAATTAAAATCGCCCGAAACCAACCTGTTTTTTAAACTCTTTCGCCGGATTCAAATTCTGTCGCCTGATTCACGCTTTAAGGATGTATGTTGTACGATTCATACTGTCGCTCGATACTGGAACTCTAAACTGAATTTCCATCGCCCGAGTTTGAAATCCTAGAATCTGAATCACCCGATTCTCAGCACTTAGGATCAAAATCGCCGAGCTTGCTACTATAGGATTAGAATCGATCAATCACGACAAAATCTCAATTTCATAGAACTCCAATCGTTCGATCCTCAACCCTTGCACAAAAATCATCCAAATTTAAAATACGACAGAAGTGAACTTGCTTATTTTCACTCAACACTCGAAATTCTTCAAACTGACTATTTCTCATTTGAAACTAAAATATTTCATTTTGTAGATCTATTTCACTACCAAACAAAACATGGACGGTCTTGCTGTTGGATCTGACAACCGTGCACCACTACAAAGATGGGGAGAGTACGGTATATGGAAGCAACGATTCATCAACTTCATAGAAATCAAGGATGTAGACCTCGCCAACGACATGCTTTCCTCCATTTCTGAGGGACCCACTCAATTTTGGACCATCATCCCTGCTAAACCCGATGCGGTTCCTCCCATTCCAGAGAGGAGAACTCCTAAGGATCCTAGTCGATACAATGATGCCGAGAGAGCACGAGCCAGAGCGGACAAGCTTGCTCGACACTACGTACTTCAGGCTCTACCAAATGATGTCTACAAGCAAGTCGAAGGAATGGTCACCGGAAAGGAATCTGGCATGAAGTATGCAAAACGATGGTTGGGACAGAAGTTAGCAATCTGTCTAAAAAATCTAGCATCCTAACTGCCTATGATTCCTTCAAAGCTAAGGAGGGAGAAGAACTTCGAGATGTTTATCTTCGTTTCCTGAACATCATCAACGAGAAGCGAAAGATCAACATCCAACGCTCTAACCTCGAACACAACATCAAATTCCTTTCACACTTCAACCTGAGTGGGGACGGATTGCAGTTCTGGTTAAGCAACAGAATAAAAATCTAGATACTATGGATATTCATTCCTTACACGATAAACTCTCACAATACTCCCATTATGCCAAAGAAATCACGAACGAAGAAAAGACAAGTGTTGACATGGAACCCATTGCACTCGTGACCTCTAAACCAAGCCACAGGAGTTCGAGAACTTCTAAAGGAAACCAAGCCATACAATCTGACACTTTAGACAACGCTGAATCTGACCAGGAATCTGAGGACGAACTGGAATCAATCAGAAAGAAACTGGCTATGATCTCAGAGACGGTCAATAAGATGAGCACCAAGAAATCATCATCTTCCTTCAAGAAACAACGAACCTCGAGCAGGAAACAAAAGTTCGTTGCCCCTGAAGAGGCTGAAACAAAGAAATCTGAAGTAATAAAGAAGTGCTTTAACTGTGGCAAACCGGGTCACTTTGCTTCTGAATGCTTCAGACCTAAGAAAAAAAATACAGAATACTACAAGAAGAAATTTCAGCTCTCACAACGCAAGGAGGCGGGAATTGTCTTGGTTGCTGGGGAAGAGGAATGGCTGAAGGACACGTCAGACGAGGAGAAAGATAAACTGGCCTTCATGGTGAAAAGCAATGACAATGACTCCGATGAGGAAGAGCCAGGCATAGGGTCAGATAGGACGGATGTCTCTTAATCCGACCTGGAGGTATACACCCCATCTCTAAATGATTTTATCAAACTTGAACTTAGGATACTCGAACTCTCCATGCATCGCAAAAATTACTCAGAACTCCAAAGCGACTTTGATAAAAATTATGCCTTATTAAACAAACAACGGGAAGAGATATCTGTTCTTCAAGAATCCTTAATCTTGTCAAAAACTAAAGTGAAGACTTTAGGAGAACTTACAGAAAGTAAGGAAAAACAAATTAGTGATACCTGTAGGAGCTTAAAAGACAGCGAAGAATGTAACGACCCTCATTTTCTAATAAATAGTTTGGCGGATTTTCGCAACGTAAGTCGCGGAAGACCCGTCGAATAAAAACTTTTTCTAAAATAAATGTAATAAAATAAACATCATCTATATAGTTGTATATTTACACAAGTCGTAACCCTAAAATAATAAAATATTAAAATCCTAACATCCCATCCACAGGTCGCATCCATGTACCGCCCTGCCCTCAAAAGTCCGTGGAGTCACCGCCATCAGCCCGCCTAGTCGTGACCTGTATCAACGCCGGACTCGTATATACCTACAACACGTAAACTGAGCTCCTTGCCCAGTAGATGAAACATGCATGTATGCAACGTGCACTCAAAACCCATTCCCAAACACCTCACAAATGCACGCTCGGCTCGTCTCTACTCATCTCAACACCTCACATGACTCGACACTTAGTACATTTCAAATATCCCGCTCAGGTCTCGTTAGAGTGGGTTCCCACTCAGGTCACTTTAGAATGGAATATCCCACGCAGGTCTCTTTAGAGCGGGTGGCTACTCAGGTCTCGTTAGAGTCGCATATCCAGCTCAGGTCTCGTTAGAGCGGGTAAGCTACTCAGGTCTCGTTAGAGTCGCCCTATACGCGAAATGTTCTATAATGTCATAACACATCCCATCACTCGACACCTCATACGCTCGGGCGGCCAGCTCAGGTCACGTTAGAGTTGGCACACACCCGAGTTTCCCCTACACTCGACGCAATAACCTACACTGATACCACTTATCAACATCCCAAATGTTACCGTTCCACACGGTACTCAACCCCCTCACACTAACATGATATGCAAGTGTAGTGCAAACAACATATGCAAATAACGTGCAAAAATATTAAGTACATGCGAAACACATAATTCGCGAAATCGCATAATTCAGCAAATTCACATAATCACACAAGCACATAAATATCACATAAAATTCATACAACGTTTACGTGCCGTAGGTGAGTTTCACCTACCTCTCGTCCGTAAAAATAGCAATCAATCAACCTCGATAAATCCATAGGGTTTCGGATCTCTGAACATAAAAGTGTTATCACATCATTATAATTGCCAAATCACGTAAGTCTAAAAATTTCCGAGTCCTGAATATCAAAACCCTAGAGAATTCGAAAACCATAAAAATATTGGAAACCCTAAAATACAGTAAATGTACTGAATATCGAAAGCTTATGTGAAATATCGAAATTACTCCTATAATCATCAACATGCATTTAATATAGCTAACTAAAAATTCTTGAATTTCAAACCTGATGACCTTCTAAATCTCTTTAAAGTTTAAACTCAAACCGGTAGAACCCTACAATTTCAAATCCTCAAGAACGCCATATATTAAAAATATGAAACACGTATCAAACATATATACAAACACAAGAACGAACTGAGATCCATAAATCTGAATTTTTAAAAATACGTATAACACTTTAAACATCGACGGGTCATGCAAATCACTTAAACTCAACTCCGAAAACTCATTTGTAAATTACCTTCAAAATACATATAAGATCTGTAACCATATGAAGGTTATGTAATTTGTCTAGAACTAAACTTTGTAATAATCATCCTAAGGAACTCACGTGTTGTGTAAGTAAGAATTTTGTCTACCTCACTCAAGGTCTGATTTGCTAGGTCTTCCAAATTGGTTGCAAATTCCTCTGCTCATAATGAACCTCTCTCTCTCTCGTTGCTAGCTTACGAAAGTTTGATGGAATGATAAAACTCTCTATCGTATATAAGGGTCTTTGTTAGGAAGTTAGTGGATAAACAAAAGAGCTTTGGAGGATTGTGTAGGAATGATTATAGGCGAGTATTATTCCTCTTTAGTCAAGTAACAACTCCCCTCACATCATATCTTATTATTTTTGGACTATCCACAACCTCTTAGTAACGTGCATATACATATCAATACATGTTTTCATAATATATTAAAGTGTTGATAATTGATGGAAGTGAACAAGCAAATCTCGTTATACTAGCTCCATTGTCTTTGTTTTGTTTACTCTTGTTATTGATCTTATCTTTGTGAAATGATTAGTAGACAACAAATTAGTAGGTGAGCAATAGCAATAATTAGAATGAGTCATTAGCAATAGCATGGTCCATCTCCTATTATTTATGTTCAATAATTCTACTTAGAAAGTGACAAAAATATACAACTAACATGTATGTATTAACCATCTCGTTATCATCCTTATTTTATTAATTTCTTCTAATCATTCGTTTCCTTTACCACAAATATACAAGTGTGTAACTATCATATAAACCCACATGTAAACAAGAAATACATGTTGAGCCCACAAAACTTAATAAAATATTAATCCCAATCTATAATATTTTATTTACTCAATTCTATTAAATAATTAAGTTCTTAGTGCATTATTTCGATTCACCTCTCTCAGTATTTTCAAATTCCTAATTTATATTCCTCAGTTAAATATTCATTCTATCCAATTACAACTAAGACCCGTATTAAATTTTACGGGTATTACAATCTTCCCCCCTTAAAAGGAATTTCGTCCCCGAAATTCGCCGGCTGGTGAAAATCGGGGTAACGATTTCTCACATTCTCAAATCTGTCTATAACCTATTAAGGTAGAATTCATTTCCACCTCATTACCCAACTTAGGTAACACATTTAAACGTGTGACCCAGTGTTATAGGATAAATAAATTTGCCAACGTCTCTTTAAAATTTCTATACGTCTAGACTCGCCTAAACATTTTCTACAATCTGTAAGTATTATTCCTATTCTCACCACACTTCCGCTGCGCACTCTAGGCGTACTTATTCCTAACATCTACAATTAGTCACATAAATAGGCACATTAATATAATCACATAATTGCGAAAATCTTAAAACTTACAGGCAAGCTGATCCTCCATGCTTTTGAGCGGCAGTACATGGACAGTCTACAGAATCTATATCCTAGGCTCTGATACCACCTGTAACGACCCTCATTTTCTAATAAATAGTTTGGCGGATTTTCGCAACGTAAGTCGCGGAAGACCCGTCGAATAAAAACTTTTTCTAAAATAAATGTAATAAAATAAACATCATCTATATAGTTGTATATTTACACAAGTCGTAACCCTAAAATAATAAAATATTAAAATCCTAACATCCCATCCACAGGTCGAATCCATGTACCGCCCTGCCCTCAAAAGTCCGTGGAGTCACCGCCATCAGCCCGCCTAGTCGTGACCTGTATCAACGCCGGACTCGTATATACCTACAACACGTAAACTGAGCTCCTTGCCCAGTAGATGAAACATGCATGTATGCAACGTGCACTCAAAACCCATTCCCAAACACCTCACAAATGCACGCTCGGCTCGTCTCTACTCATCTCAACACCTCACATGACTCGACACTTAGTACATTTCAAATATCCCGCTCAGGTCTCGTTAGAGTGGGTTCCCACTCAGGTCACTTTAGAATGGAATATCCCACGCAGGTCTCTTTAGAGCGGGTGGCTACTCAGGTCTTGTTAGAGTCGCATATCCAGCTCAGGTCTCGTTAGAGCGGGTAAGCTACTCAGGTCTCATTAGAGTCGCCCTATACGCGAAATGTTCTATAATGTCATAACACATCCCATCACTCGACACCTCATACGCTCGGGCGGCCAGCTCAGGTCACGTTAGAGTTGGCACACACCCGAGTTTCCCCTACACTCGACGCAATAACCTACACTGATACCACTCATCAACATCCCAAATGTTACCGTTCCACACGGTACTCAACCCCCTCACACTAACATGATATGCAAGTGTAGTGCAAACAACATATGCAAATAACGTGCAAAAATATTAAGTACATGCGAAACACATAATTCGCGAAATCGCATAATTCAGCAAATTCACATAATCACACAAGCACATAAATATCACATAAAATTCATACAACGTTTACGTGCCGTAGGTGAGTTTCACCTACCTCTCGTCCGTAAAAATAGCAATCAATCAACCTCGATAAATCCATAGGGTTTCGGATCTCTGAACATAAAAGTGTTATCACATCATTATAATTGCCAAATCACGTAAGTCTAAAAATTTCCGAGTCCTGAATATCAAAACCCTAGAGAATTCGAAAACCATAAAAATATTGGAAACCCTAAAATACAGTAAATGTACTGAATATCGAAAGCTTATGTGAAATATCGAAATTACTCCTATAATCATCAACATGCATTTAATATAGCTAACTAAAAATTCTTGAATTTCAAACCTGATGACCTTCTAAATCTCTTTAAAGTTTAAACTCAAACCGGTAGAACCCTACAATTTCAAATCCTCAAGAACGCCATATATTAAAAATATGAAACACGTATCAAACATATATACAAACACAAGAACGAACTGAGATCCATAAATCTGAATTTTTAAAAATACGTATAACACTTTAAACATCGACGGGTCATGCAAATCACTTAAACTCAACTCCGAAAACTCATTTGTAAATTACCTTCAAAATACATATAAGATCTGTAACCATATGAAGGTTATGTAATTTGTCTAGAACTAAACTTTGTAATAATCATCCTAAGGAACTCACGTGTTGTGTAAGTAAGAATTTTGTCTACCTCACTCAAGGTCTGATTTGCTAGGTCTTCCAAATTGGTTGCAAATTCCTCTGCTCATAATGAACCTCTCTCTCTCTCGTTGCTAGCTTACGAAAGTTTGATGGAATGATAAAACTCTCTATCGTATATAAGGGTCTTTGTTAGGAAGTTAGTGGATAAACAAAAGAGCTTTGGAGGATTGTGTAGGAATGATTATAGGCGAGTATTATTCCTCTTTAGTCAAGTAACAACTCCCCTCACATCATATCTTATTATTTTTGGACTATCCACAACCTCTTAGTAACGTGCATATACATATCAATATATGTTTTCATAATATATTAAAGTGTTGATAATTGATGGAAGTGAACAAGCAAATCTCGTTATACTAGCTCCATTGTCTTTGTTTTGTTTACTCTTGTTATTGATCTTATCTTTGTGAAATGATTAGTAGACAACAAATTAGTAGGTGAGCAATAGCAATAATTAGAATGAGTCATTAGCAATAGCATGGTCCATCTCCTATTATTTATGTTCAATAATTCTACTTAGAAAGTGACAAAAATATACAACTAACATGTATGTATTAAGCATCTCGTTATCATCCTTATTTTATTAATTTCTTCTAATCATTCGTTTCCTTTACCACAAATATACAAGTGTGTAACTATCATATAAACCCACATGTAAACAAGAAATACATGTTGAGCCCACAAAACTTAATAAAATATTAATCCCAATCTATAATATTTTATTTACTCAATTCTATTAAATAATTAAGTTCTTAGTGCATTATTTCGATTCACCTCTCTCAGTATTTTCAAATTCCTAATTTATATTCCTCAGTTAAATATTCATTCTATCCAATTACAACTAAGACCCGTATTAAATTTTACGGGTATTACAAAGAAGAACGAGAAAATGTATTATCTCAATATGACTAATCACCAACGAACGTGTTCGACTATACAAGAAAGTCAAGGAGTTACAGGATCTTCTCACCAAAAGAGGTCAAACTGATCGAACCATCTTTCTTAACAAACCTAAAGATGTGGAATTTTATGATCCCCGCGAAGAATTGGGGTTTCAAGTGACTACTAACCCAAAGAAAGATGAAGTACTTTCTCTGTACAGCATTAAACGCCTTGGGTTGAGTCTTGGAAATCTAATGCTCTTCGTAGGATCGACAGAGATGACCGAATCTGATGAACAGAAGCGGAGATACGAAGATTGGGCCCAAATTGCATGTGATAAATAGAACTAGATAATAACTGCAAAACTAAAAAGATAACGCTCTCTGACGATTACATATCACCATTTGGACCTGAAATTCAGGAAAGCACTGACGAACATGCTAAACCCATTTATTCGTCTATGTACAATCCAGAGATTATTCGCAAAATAGGCAACCTAACATCCTCTCTAGAATCTGAAAAGAAAGTCCACGAAGAAGAGAAAACTATCTTGCTTAGCAAAATTTATACTCTTGAGAACTTTCCTGATGCATAAAAACCCTCCACCTCCCGCCCTGTTCCCGAACCCTCTAAATGTAAATGCAAGCAAACTACGAGAAAAACTCATTTATCTCACACTAACGTTGTATCACATGTACCCACAGACAAAGGCGTGAATTCTGAGGAAACGAAGAAGGCTCGACCTAGCTCAACAAAGGAGACAACAATCCCTGATAAGAAGAAGAGACCAATCTCAAACCTTACTTCTCATGTTTTCAAATCTTTTGCATTTTCAAAAGTGATTTCTTGTAATATCGCAGATCGTGTTGCGTTATTTTAATCCAGAAATCTAAATATTGTCATGTAAACAATAATGTACTTTCCCATCCTCATGACGATCTTTTCAGCAAAAACGCTTCCACGTCACATAGCTTTCATTCTAAGGGCATAGCTCCCCAAGCTTAACAATCAGACTATCAAATCTAACAGAAAGAAACACATCACCTCCAATATCAAGCAGAACAAGAAATTAAGTCAAAAACAAATTTGGATTCCAAAATTCCAACTGCACCCCATAGGAAATTGTGGTGCTTGGGTTCTTAAATCAGTTATCCAACAATCTGACTAAGAACTCAATCTAACAACAAATACATTAGTGTCTACACCTGCTATCAAAGAAGGGCCATCTACAAATGAGTACCTAAGCTTACTTGATTCTTTTTGCAGGTCCGTCATGTGTGGTACCTAGATTCAGGTTGCTCCTCACACATGACTGGAAACAAAGAGCTTTTGAGCAACTTCTCTGAAGGATCTCTCGGGAGGGTTTATTTCAGAAATGGTCAATCTGCATCCATGTTGGGAACGGGTGATCTCATCCATGACAGACTGACCATCAAAGGAGTCTCCTACGTCGAATGACTGAGCTACAATTTATTCAGCATTGGACGTTTCTGTGACAAAGGCTACAAGTTGAATTTCGAGACTACCAAATGTAGCGTCACCGATAACAATGGAAGAGAGCTCCTCACTGGCCACAAAAAAACGAATCTCTACTCCATTGACCTCAAAACTGTCCGACCTACGTGTCTCATCTCGCGGGCCTTTCTTCATCAGAACGATCTCTGGAATCAGCGACTCTCTCATCTCAATTTAAAAAGACCTTAACAAATTGCGATCAGAAAACTTGGTCAAAGGACTCCCCTCGTTCAGATATCACAAAGACCATCTTTGCTCGGCGTGTGAAATGGGAAAGATAAGGAAAGCATCCGACCGGACCAAACATACAGCCTCAACCTCCAAACCTCTCGAACTCATTCATATGGATTTGTGTGGACCTATGCGCACTCAGACCATCAACGCGAAGATATGTGTTAGTTATTGTGGATGATTTCTCGCGCTACACGTGGACCAAATTTCTCAGAACCAAGGACGAAACCCCAAGTCTAATCATTGAATTTATCAAAACTGCACAAAACCTCTACCAACTAAGTGTCCAAATCATCAGAACTGACAATGGGACAGAATTCAAGAACAAAAAGCTCAGTGACTTCTATGGATCACTTCGAATCACCCAACAGTTCGCAAAGGCAAAAACACCTCAACAAAAACGGTGTAGTTGAGCGCAAGAACAGGACCTTAATTGAAGCAACTAGTACACTCCTTATTCACTATGGGTTACCTCACTTCTTGTGGGCCGAAGCAATGAACACAGCTTGCTTCACTCAAAATCGCGGCTCCGTTCACAAGAGGTACAATAGGACTCCCTACGAGTTGATAAATCGCAGAGTGCCAGACGTCTCTTTCCTGAGAGTTTTTGGATGCAAGTGCTACGTAGCAAACGATCGTGAAGATAGAGGCAAACTTGACCCAAAAGCATTTGATGGGATACTGGTGGGAACTCGACAATCTCCAAAGCCAATCGAGTATACCTCAAGGAGAAAAGATAGATTATGGAAAGCAGTAACGTGACATTTGATGAAGTAGACCGAGTGGTTTCTGTGCAAATCAATCCAGAACCCGGACTTCTACGAGAGTTGATGAAAGATCAACCAAGCACCTCTTCCGTTAGTGAACCTTCAAATTCTAATGCAGTGAGCGACATGGAACTCGATCTCTTATTCGATGATCTCTTCTCTAGACCGTCGCCACCCACGGCTTCAACAACTTATGTAGCACCAAGCAATGATGATTCTGTAGAGCATACCAATGACAATTCTCCTCTTACGTTGGAAAATCGACACATTGACGACAAGGTGAACTTCCAACTGATACGAGGTCATCTCCAGCTCAGCTGCAGAAACACCTTAGTCAACTGATTCGACAATAGAAATTTCCTCAGGAAAGTCAGTACTACCTCAACCTGGAGAAACTACGGAACAACAGGCTGATCAAAGTGAAGCAGCAATGGGAGGTACCAGCGTAGCTGAACCATCACAACCTCATACAAGAAAATGGACCCGTGCACACCCGAACTCACAAATAATTGGCGATCCCTCCACTGGCGTAACAACTAGAGCGTCAACGATAAATGAAAGCCTTTTACTCTTGCTTCCTCAGTCAAAAGGAGCCCAGCAAAGTAGCTGAAGCCCGCCCGGACCCAGATTGGATAATCGCAATGCAGGAGGAAATCAATCAGTTTGAAAGGCTGAAAGTCTGGAACCTGGTGCCAAGACCGGCTGGGAAAACCATCATAGGTACTAAATGGGTTTTTAAGAACAAAAAGGGCGAGCAAGAAATTGTAATACGGAATAAAGCTAGGCTGGTAGCAAAAGGATACAATCAACAGGAAAGAATTGATTATGATGAGACTTATGCTCCAGTCGCGAGAATTGAAGCCATCAGGAAATTCTTAGCTTTCGCAGCACACAACAGTTTCACAGTCTACCAGATGGATGTCAAAACTGCATTTCTCAACGAAATTGTGAAGGAAGAAGTTTTTGTATCTCAACCTGAAGGCTTTGTAAGCGAACAATTCCCAGACCACATCCACAGACTCGATAAAGCTCTATAGACTTAAACAAGCTCCCAGAGCCAGGTACGGGGTCCTCTCGAATTTTCTCATCTCCTCCAGATTCACAAAAGGGAAGATCGACACGACTCTTTTTATCAAGAAGGATGATCTGGTACATATTTACATCGACGACATCATCTTCGGCTCGACGGACGCAAGAATGTGTAGGAACTTTCGAGATCTAATGAAGCAGAAATTCGAAATGAGTATGATGGGAGAACTAAGCTTATTCTTAGGCCTTCAAGTTAAGCAGCCTCACGATGGAATCTTCATCAGTCAATCCAAGTACATTCACGACATACTCAAGAAGTACAACTTGGACAACTCCAATGCTGCCAGTAGTCCCATGTCCACTTCATGCAAGCTTGATGCAGATTCATCAGGAAAATCTGTTCTCACGTCCAGTCGACCTGACATTATGTTCTCCACATGTCTCTGTGCACGCTTTCAAGCTGATCCATAGGAGTCTCATATGCTCGCCGTTAAAAGAATCTTCAAATACCTTAAGGGAACTCCCAATCTAGGTCTATGGTACCCAACGGACTCAGACTTCGAAATCGTAGGATACACAGACGCCGATTACGCGGGATGCAAGCTGGATGAAATCTGGAGCCGCTCAATTTCTCGGGGCTAAACTCGTAAGCTGGTTGTCTAGAAAAAAAATTGTGTCTCAACTTTGACAGCACAAGCATAATATGCCGTTGCTGCGAGTTGTTGTTCACAAATTTTGTGGATGAGAACCCAGCTACGAGATTTTGGCATAACGTTAAATCGTATTCCCATATTTAGTGACTCCAAAAGTGCTATAGCTATAACAAGCAATCTCGTACATCACTCACGTACAAAACATATAGACATTAGATATCACTTTATCAAGAAACATATAAAACAAGGTACAGTCAAAATGCATTTTCTTCAAACAGATCTTCAACTTGCGGACTTATTCACTAAGGCATTGGATGAAAAGCGATTCCAATTCCTGGTATCTAGGTTAGGCATGTTGAACCATAAGACATAATCGATTGTCCCTACATGAACCTGATAGTGTGTAAATAGGTCACATAATCTTTTTCCATATGTTTTCATGAGTATGCTGAAAATGTTACCATCATATCTAGGGGGAGTCTTGAAAAATTATGCACCAATTTAGGGGGAGTCCTTGAGCACCCTGCACAGATCAAGGGGGAGTTTCTATAATCTCCTCTCTCCCTCTCTCTCTCGCCAGTTTCTAGAGAGATAAATAGAGAAGAGAAGGGCTCTCCCCCCATTAACAAATGCCAGGAGATATGGAAATGAGTCGTAAACTTCTCCCTTTAAGATAATGGGCTGCGGCTCCACTGTCCTCTTCTCATTATCAGAAGATGTTTTCAAATCTCAAAGATCCAAACTTTGATTCCCTTTACTGCACAGAAGAGCATTTTGACGTTGAGTTGTTAGGTGGTTCAGACGAGAAAGAGTTAGAATTAGAGAATCCTAATGAGATTCACATAAAAGCTCCAACCTTTTCAACCGAAGCCCGCGACCTTTTGTGGGACGACGATGAAGTCGTTGCCCTTCTGTCCAAGGAGAAGAATCAAGCCCATTTGCGTCGCACTGATATAAACTTTGATGGTACTTTGAAAACAGCGAGAACGGATGCTGTGAAGTGGATGCTGAAGGTCGTTGCACACTACCGATTCAATGCCTGTTTTGGCGGCTAACCACTACGATAGATTTGTTACAAGCGTCTCCTTTCAGAGAGATAAACTATGGATGAGCCAATTGTCTGCTGTAGCATGTCTTTCTTTAGCTGCCAAAGTTTCTATAATCTCTCTCAATGTTTCTTTAAAATCCATATGTAGTGTGAAAAATGCCGAGTTAGGTCAAAAACTTTTCTCGGCGAAACTCAAAATCGATCGAAACTGAAATATTCAAAATATTTAAAACTTTTCCTCGGCGAAACTAAGTATCGCCCGAAACTCATTCGGATCGATCGAAACTAACATTTTCTAAAGGCCTTTCTAATCTTACACGGCGAAACTAATCATTGCCCGAACTGATTCGAATCGATCGAAACTGAAATTTTAAATCCCTTTGTAATTTTTGCTCGGCGAAACTGAGAATCGCCCGAAACTAATTCGAATCAATCGAAACTGAAATTTTAAAACCATTTGGAATTTTTACTCGGCGAAACTGAGAATCGCCCGAAACTACTTTCGATCGAAGCTAATCCTACATATAGTGCTTCGCCGAAACTCGGTCATTTCTCATCGATTCTCCAATTTACCCCCAAAATTATCACTGCAATCGCACACAAATCTCGTCACCATCATAGACAAACCCTATTTTTCACGATGTTTGCAGTTCGAAACTCGCTATCAGTAAGGAAAAACATACAATCTGCAGATTTTGACTGATATTGTTCTCATTTTCGCAGGATTCGCAGATTAGGGTTTGAATGAGCTCGCTCGAATCGCACTCAAATTGCATTTCGATTGAGCTTCATTCGCCCGAAACTCCTTCCTGATTCAATTCAAATTACAATCGGACGATCTGATTTCACTGTAGCACTTGACCTTCGCCCGAACTGATTTATAATAAGACTGTGATTTTAAATCGTTCAATTACATGATTTCGGCCGAAACTTGTTTATAATAACTATGATTCAAATCGCATGATTGAACACTATGCCCGAAACTTAATCATATTGTTATTACAATTCACATCGCCCGATTGAAAAGCGCGCCAATTGATTGTTGAATCTACACTGTTCTTTTGTATCGGCCGATCAAATTTTCATCAATTGGACTTATGAATTTTTTTTCCTAAGTCCTAAAGTGTATAGAAAATTTCGCCTTTTCATGTCTTTCATATTGGTGTATCATACTATTATCCACTAACATCTTATCTTATCTCACAGAATCACCAAGATGGTGCGAGAAATTAATGATATTTTGCTTCAAATGACTGGGCACAGAGAACACCTAATAACCTGCAACTAGACCTTGCTAACACCTCGTGCCCAGATCCTATCATTGTCAAAATCCTAGAAAACCACCCTCTGAAAATAGCTCTAAATATCACTGAATGTATACGTACAACAATTCTGGGCCACTTCTCAAAACCCAACAAATAACCCAAAAAAAACCCGTCTCTCCGCTAAAATCGACAACACCATTGTCGTTTTTACCCCAACCATTCTTCGCTCTCTACTAAACCTACCATACTCACTTCTCTACGATACACATCCCACAAATGATGACCTCATCAGAGACTTCCAATTCATGGGCCACAAACTAACGCCCAAAAAACCATTCACCTTCGGACTTCTCAGCAAAAGATATCCCTGGACCCTGGCGGACTCTTTCTGATCATCAACAAATGTCTTTCTCGAAAGCACGCTGGATCAGACCGGTGCAACCGCAACATCATGCTGATCTTCCACGGCATTGTCTTCAACAAAAATTATGATGTCGCACAACGGATATGGACGGACATCCTTGATCAATTAAGAAGACGAGGCCTCGGATCAACAAAAGCCAGTAGTTCCCTACTTACGGTGGCTCCCTTTCATCGTCCAGCATTTGGTGGATCTTCATCCCGAAATAGAGCGACCGAGGGCTATCAAGCACCAAAGCTCTCCGAAATCCAATCACCAAAGAACAAGAATGATCAGGAGGCAATGATCCTACCAGATTATCTAATTCGACTCCTCGATCCAACTGACCCGAAGCTCCTAAGATACCTTCGAGCAAATAACCTCGATGATGTTCCCATGGTTCAGCCCATCCCAGTTGAACATAACCCAGGGACAAGCCAACCCCCACTGCCAAATATAGGTCTATGAAGGTCCTCGTCCCCAAAACCAAAACAAAAGCGAAATCAAAAGGGGATGAGGAAAGCAGTAAACAGGAACGACGTACAAAACACAAACACGACCGTCTTCCTCAGTCCTCCAGTCCACAAATAAGCCGGACCGAGCCAATAGGTGCAGGAGCGACTTTGTCTTCCCCCGAGTAGAAGTCGCGACATCGGGTCCAATCGCACAAACTACCCTTCCTAGCCACTCAATCATCTCCCAACAGATGATTGTTTCAGACACACACGGGGTGCCACGTCAACCATCACCACCTCGCTCGGAGGAAGTAGATGTTGTATCCAGTAGTTCTCAGCCTCAGACTGCACTTTCTTTGACCACGACAGTCTAGTGCCCCCACCATCCATAATTTTTCCATTTTGTAGGACACTTACTCTTGTTTCTGCACCTCTAGATCTTAGTGATCTGGACCGAATGCTTCACAACGTCTCCGTACTAAAATCTAGTACGGAACAGAGCGGAAGACCCAACGTAGTCAACATCACAGCAGCTACGGACTTGGGCCATCGATCTGAGTCCGTCTCAGCATTGTTGTCAATGGTGACCCTAAGTGGCCTGGTTTCTCAAACCCTGTGCAAACGGGCGGCACATCAGGAACAAATTTTTCTGATGTTGTGACGGCAGGACCTCTTCGTGACTCCGCCACGTTATTTTCCCCGTTTGTGAAGGAGGCCAGGCTAAACGCTCGACTTGCAAAATTCGCAAAAGGTCTCGAAGATTCCATCATGACCCAAGTGTACAATGCACTTGGGACTTCGAGTCGAGACAAAGGCAAAGCCCCCGTCACTGAAGCAGAACGTCCCAGATCGGATCCATCCGCTGACCCTGACGGAGGCGCCTGGAACATCCCAGTCACGGAACTCATTGACGTCGTGATAGCCAGACTCCGCACTGCACCGAAGCTCACTGAGTATGAAGCAGATGTCCTTACACGTCTCGACCTTTCGTTCACCTGCCGAGGCGAGGCCCAAACATCGCATCAACCATGGGACGACCCAGGGGATGAGGTAGTCCCGAGGGGGAGAGGACTCAAGACAAAGGGCCTCAACCTCAACTAACGCAGCCAACAGTCACTCAAACACCTACCAGAACCAACTCACCTACACCCACACAAACAAGAAAATCTACCTGAACTACTACCATAACAACCCAACAGCCCTCCTCACCAGCTATGAGCCTCTCGCATCCTCATCCCACATGCCAAAGCAACCCTTCAACGTCCCTATCATCTCTCACACATCCCACAAGCCAAACAAGTCCTTCGATGTCCCCATCCTCTCCCATCCTGTCCCTTCAGACTGACAATTCGATCCCACAAACCGAACAACTGTACAATCCACACGATGCTTTGGAAAAATACATCTTCAACGAAGATTGGATAACAAAACCGATCGGATTTGGCTAGAGGCTTGATGGAAAATGCCAGATACTTCTTGATGAAGACAAACGTCGGCCTGGAACTAATCGACGATGATGAACTTGAGGAAGGTGAAGACTACGAAGTGGAGATTCCAGAACTTCATGAGCTTCTCCAACACACCATCGTCGATGAGGAATTCCCACCAATGAAGTTGAAAATAGAAGCAGAGCTGAAATTGCCGTGGGAAAACGCCACGGTGATTGCTCCATTTCAAGAAGAAATTCGAAGGAGAATCTGGAGGAAGGAGAATAGGATCAAGAAGCTGGATGATCTTGAGCTTAGAGGACTTAGTCATCTTCCAAGATCAAAAGCTGTACAGTACCTGCTATCTCTTCGCCGAATTCGGATGCTCAGAGGAAAAGGAGGTGACGTAGATACCCTTAGAAGAGAAGAGGCGAAGAGACCCAGAATCAGAGAAATTCTGGGAGTTCGTAAAGAAAAGTTTGCAGACATGGACATGCCTATCTACATGGTACGGCGAGAAGATGAAGCGTACGAAGAACTGAATGAAGCCGACCTCGCCTACATCAGAGGTAAAGATGTTGAACAAATAGCGAGAGACTATAGAACACTTGGAGCACTCAAGACTCCAGAACTCAGAGTAGGGTACAACGCACTGGAAAGATTCATTCTGCGCCAAGTCAAGTTCAATGCAACTCATGATCTTCAAATGGCGGTGGAGAGTAACATGAAGAAGGTGAATCTCACAAGCCATCCTTCGAGGTCTCAGATCCAAGTTTTGGTTAAGGCCACATTACAAATGAAAACAACGATCCATCAATTGTCTACATCAACTTCAAAGGAGAGAAAAGGCTTATAAAGACATCAGATATTCACAAGTTCAGCGATAGAACCCTCCTGATCATTTGAAAGAAACTCAGAAGTATTCTCGAGCAGCTAAGACAAGAAGAATTCGAAGTTCAAGAAAAATACACGTAGCTAATCGAGACCATCTCTGAGAAAATATCTTTTCGAAGAAGGTTACAATCGTTTGAGTACTTTTTAGGACTCAGGAAGTCTCCCTACCATCTGATGAAACCCAAGAAAAAGAAGACTCAAAGGACGCCACGGCGAAAAGGATGCTAAGGGGGAGATTGTTAGGAATATTTAGTAGCATCCTTATTATTGTAATCTTGGGTTTATTTGTTGATATTTAAAGGGTTGTAGTAGTTTGGGGTAACAAGTGATATTTTGTATAAGATGGGTGATTGGGCTTTAATATACCAATGACATGTGGTATATAAAACCAATACTTACCCCAATTAGGGTTTATTAAAAGAATTCCAAAAGTAAGCCACCTTGTACCTTTCTTTATAAAAACACACAGTTACACGAACTCAAGGTGTTCTTCATGTTTTAAGCTTATCAAGCTATCTTTTTATCCTTGTTTGGTAATATAAGGACTAACAAGGGTTCTCATCGTTCACTCATTAACATTTAACGATCCTTCGATAACAAAATTTGTTCCAACGGTACCGCCTAAACTCAACTTCATACCTCTTCGTCGAATCTGATACCACATATTTGCCAACATTTACCTTTCCACCGTTATTTGTTTTCCAAAACGATCGCATAATATTCCATCAAAAAGTATGTAGAAGCAGCTTAATAGCCAATTGGGGGCCAACTATTAGTAAACATCACAGCAAACAGACCAACAATGAGGAACAACAATCCTCACAACACAAGACAAAAGAGGTGGCTCAAAACAAAACTTCACACACTGGGAACAAAATGGGATTGACAAAAGGAAGCACCTCCAAAATTGAGTAACCAACAAGGTGCGCCCGACTCCACAATTGGAACGTCGAAGACAAAAGAAATCCCACCGAGCTCCTTGATCTTGCACTGGTAAATTACCCTACTAAATCAAGGAAGAAGACAAGAAAAGTAGCCAAACACATCACAACACCATCGAGTATTCCTTCCATTCGTCACAAGCGAGATCAATGACAACCTTCTCTTCTCACCATTCCTTCTTGAAGACCCACAGATTTCCTGTTTTCCACAACATCCAAAGCACATAAACAAATAGCTGAACTCTATGAATATAACTTCAGATTTTGGCCCAAAACAGATGAATCCCCACCAGTCTTGGAAAGAGACCGTTGTTGTTTGAGAATGGTTCCATGAGATTGGAGCCACCTTCCATGTCCTGGCTGCTTTGGGACAATTGAAGAACAAGTGCTCCAAAGTTCTTCTTCCTCTCCACAAATCTGGCACATAGGGTCAATATCCACACCTTTCTCCCTAAGGTTGGTGTTCTTTGGCCGAATATTGTGAATACAGCGCCACAAGAAATGTTTGAGCTTGTTTTTTATTTTCAGCTTCCAGATGAATCTCCGTAAGCGCTTCATATTTTGCCCCGATCACTACATTCCGGTCCATAGTGCACAGCTTCCAGCAACTTCAGATACGTCGATTTCACCGTAAAAAACACCTTTTTATCCCACTTCCGTCGACGTCTACCAGAGAGCGTTCCTCCATTGTGTTCATCGCAGCCTTTGGAAAGTAAAGGTCTAGCAAAGTTCCAAGACTTCCATAGCCATGATGCAGTAGAACGTATACGAGCAGCAAGGAGGTTTCCTTCAGGGAAATACTTAGCTTTCAAGACCTTTGCCATAAGTGAGTTTGGCTTGGTGATAACTCTCCAAAGCTGCTTAGCCAACAATGCATCGTTGAAAGATTGAGTGTGCTGAAATCCCAATCCCCCATTTTCCTTTTCCTCAGTAAGTGACTGCCAGGATTTCCTATGAATTTTTTGGCCACCTTGTTCCTTAACACCCGACCAAAAGTTCATGACCTTTCGGGTAATTTCCTTGCAAGTATGACAGGAAGTTTGAAACAACTCATGACATAGACATGGAGGGAGTTAAGAACCGCCATAATCAATGTATGTTTCCATGCGCCGTTGAGTAGAAGAGAGCTCCAATTACAAACCTTGTTCTTAACAGCCTCCATAGCAAAGTTAAAAGTTTCTCTCTTTGATCTACCAACCACCAACGGTAGGCCAAGGTGCCTAACTTTAGATTCTTCCTTGATGCCTCGTAACACCTCAAGAATTCGAGAAACCTTGAACGATGAACAACTGATCCAATACGGTGCCACGACGAAATTCTAAGGCTACGGGTCTCTCGAATCTACACATATTACCTTTAATTTCGACTAGAAACATAATTCGATCTACAAACATTTTTATTATTTGCGTGGAACAATTTTGGAAAAAAACTCATCGGGAATTCTACTTGTCTTCACGTTAATATCACAATAAACCCTCGATAATACATCAAATGTGGTTTGGTGCATGGTTGGGTGGTGACGGCGGACGAAAATAATATATGCGGAAAAATGTTCGGTCATGTTAATAAAAGTGTTATCTTGATACCACTTTAATAGCCATTTAGTCAACATTATTAGTGGCATAATACAATTAACTTTAACAGAGTAACATTTGATCTTATGTTCATAACAGAACATTAATACCTCGTATAAGTTTTTTGTAAGGATTTCGTCAGATCCAGTTTTAAGTCCTTTTTAATAACTATTTGTCAAAATTGATCCTTATAGCTAAACTTAACTCCGACAGGGGCCTCAACCAATTTCTGACAGGACCTGATACGAAGAGTCCCTTAAAAATTCATATTTAATATATGATTTTATTGTTCAATTTTTAAGGGAATGTTTTGCATTATGAAGCTAGCTTTCAACTACTCAGGTATCCAATCAATTGATCCCCCAAACTGAGATTAGATGGGTTGGGCAATGGCCTCAGTAATAGAGGAGGTTCGGAATCACTTACGGTACAAGAGTACACAGGGAAGCTCATTCCCACATATAAAATTAAAAAATAAATGGACAAAAACCTAAAATGGTCCCCATGTTTACCCCTGGACCAATTTAGTCCCCCATGTTTCGCGAGTACCAATTTAGTCCCCGATGTTATCGAATTTGAACAAAATTGGTCCCCACCGTTAGATAGCCGTTAATTTGATTGGAAGTTGTCACGTGTCGACATGCGATTGCCAGACTTAAAAAATCATAAATTAAACATTAAGAAAGGGTAAAATTCCAAAAAAAGGGAAAGAAAGTAAAAAAAAATAGAGTAAAATTTTTTTAAAAAAAGAGAAAATTACTAATAAATTAAATCAAAAAATAAATAATAATGATAATAAATAAATTTAAATATAATAAATTAAAATAAAGAAAGAGAGAATGAAAATATAATAAATAATAAATTAAACAAAGAAAAAAATAGAAGAGAAAAATAAAAATAAATAAGGAGAGCACATTAAAATAAAAAATGATAAATAAAAATTTAAGAATTAAAAAAAAGTACAAAATAAAAATATATTTAATTATTAAAAACTAATTAAAAAGGGAAAACAAAATTAAGGATAAAAAATTCCTCTAAAAGTTTTACGAATACATTCCCTGCCAAGTTAATGAGGACATAATCGTCCCAGTTCTCGAACTTCTTTTAACAAATATACTTGGACGAGTGCATCCCCGTTAACTGCAGAGAAACGATATCGGGAATTCTCGTCAACTTTCAGTGACATTTTTATCAATTTTATTTTGTTACTTACTTTTATTTTTTAGTAAATAAATATTTTTTATTTTTTATTTTTCTTATTTATTATTTTTTAGTTTTAATATTTTCTCTCTCTTTTTTGTTTATTTTTACTTAAGATATTTTAATTTTATTTTTTCTCTATTTTAATTTATTATTTTAATACATTTTATTATAATTTTATTTTTAGTTATGTAATTTAATTTAATTCTCTCTTTATTTTTTTTTTAATTTTTTTTTCTCTTTTTTAATTTTTAATTTATTATTTTAATATATTTCAATCTCTCTTTCTTTTTTATTTGACTTTAATTTTTTATTTATATATGTTTTTTATTTAATTTGTTAGTAATTTTCTCTCTTTTTTATTTTTTACTCTATTCTTTGAATTTTTCCCTCCTTTTGGAGTTTTAATATAATAATACAGTAAAACCTTTATAAATTAATATTCTATAAATTAATAAACTCTCTGAAATAATAAAATCGTCTGAATCTAACTTGGGCCTTTGGAAAAATTAGCAAAATCGATAAGCTAATAATAAAATAAATTTTTTGAAAAATCCTTTTTAGGTCCCATGAAAACATATTAATAATTCACAAAACTTACCATTACATATTTGATTATTTGCAAAATATTATAGTTTTAAAAAATTCATGAGCTTTACTACTGCCGCCATTGACATTGACTAAGATATCTGAATTTTTTAAAAAAATATCTTTTACTAAAGTACAAATTTTTGATTTGTCCATTTTCTCTAAATTAATAAAATATGTTATTAATTTGAGTTTTACTATTGGTTACCTCCCCATAACTTTTTTTATTTATTTACAATCAGTGCTGGCAAGAATTACACCAGACCGAGTTATCGAAGCGGATCAGAGGAGACCGTAGTTCTCGATCTTGAATCAGGTAATTCTTTTATTACATTCGATTTGCGATTGGTTCGAACGCAATTGAGGTTGAATCTTGGCGCTACTCGTGATTGGTAATATGTAGATTGAATATCGGAAGTACTCGAATTTCGGTTTCTGTAGATTTCATTGAAACTAGTGATCAGTTCTTATTGGTTTCTGGCATCGCAGAAATTCTCTTGGTATCGCAGTTTGATTTAGCCCCCATAGGCGCTGAGTAACACCAGTAAGGTACAGGGAATTCTAACTCTTCTATCGGTTTCTTTCTTTGACCAACTTTACCTGCCCTTCTCGTCTGATTTTCATGCTTAAGAATCCAATAGATGTGTATGAGCAGCCTCTGCTTTTGGAATTTTAGCTGCATTAAGCATATGGGTGGATTAAATTAGCGTTATGTTAGTGATTGGGAATCTTCTTTTATTCTGTGTCCCACTTCTGTGGTAGTGATGTGAGTGATGCCTTGTTGAAGAGAAGTAAAAAATAAATGCTTCTGGGGAATTATCTGTTTGTTTCTACATTAACTTCTGCACTTATTGCCTGTTTGCAGTGATATCAATCACGTCTGTTAGCTTATTTGCATCAGCAGGTGATATCCAGCTAAAAATCGTAGTCTAATGGGGACGGAAGACTCCAATCGCTTAGGTGCAACACCTTTTGCTGCTCCAATTGCGACGCCATTTTCAACATCTCGTCCCATGGTTGGATCAGAAGCATCGGCAGCATTTAGGCCTCCTCCTCCCTCTCAGTTCTCAACTCCATTTTCTTCATCTGTGCCCACCACTCTTTTTAGACCTCCGCCGCCAGGAACTTCTAATGAAATTGTCCGACCACCGCCTCCTCCACCATCCTCATATGGCCCACCTCTTTCCGGGTTTCAACGTTTTCCAAGTCCACCAATGCAGTCAGCAATAGGTAGTCAAACTTCTATGCCTCCACATGGTCCTAGCCCCATTCCCTATGGCTCGTCACAGCCTCAACCATCTCCAATCCCCATGGGATCTCCTCCTCATGGGCAGCCTGACCAACATATTCCTCCACGTATTGATGGGCCACTCACATCGTCAAGGCCGAGCTTTCAATCTTCGTTTCGGACTGGTGTTCCACGACCTCAGCCAGTTCAATCTTCACCCTTTCTATCACAAACTGGAAGCTATGCCGCTCCAGCTACTCCCTTTTCTGCACAGCCAAGAGGTTATGTTTCGGGTCCTCCTACGACCCTCTATTCGGGGAACCAAGTGCATCAGCACGGCATTGCTCCGCCTACTACTGCTTCTCAGACCCTAGCAGAGGATTTTAAATCTCTTTCACTTGGATCTGCACCAGGCTCATTTGATACAGGGCTTGACTCTGCAGCCTTACCAAGGCCATTGGATGGTGATGTTGTTCCAAGAACCATTGCTGCTATGTACCCAATGAATTGCAACTCTAGATATTTGCGACTGACAACAAGTGGCCTACCAAATTCTCAGTCTTTGGCATCCAGATGGCATTTACCCCTGGGGGCCATCGTTTGCCCTCTCGCGGAAGTTCCTGCTGGAGAGGTTAGTTTCCTTGGAATTTGAATTATACTTTAATTGATTTCTCTGTTTTCTGCAACTTTTCAAAGAGTTGGCACTTTAATCTATTTCAGGAGGATGTTCCATTACTAAATTTTGCCACTACTGGCATCATTCGATGCAGAAGATGTCGCACGTACATCAATCCATACGTTGCATTCACAGATAATGGGAGGAAGTGGAGGTGCAATATTTGTTCCTTACTTAATGATGGTGAGAGTTACTGAAAATTTTGGATCCTAATAATACTAATTTTTCGACACACTGCAGAATTGTTTTATGTGCCGTTTGTTGCCACTTTCAGGTTTCCAGTTTCCTTAATGTTTACTGATTACTTAATGTTTTGCATATACCTTTATGTCTTGTTTTCTGTTTACCTTGATAGCAAGTAGGGAATAGTATCCTATTTATAAACATATGACGAGGCTAGTCTCTTTGCTCTTATCAATTTCTACAGAGATTGTACATATTCATGCATGCATTTATTTGTAGATAGGGCATTGGTTGTTCTGCCGCATGTCACAAACTTTTTACTTCTATGTTCTGCTAAAGCTTTCCTAATTAATTGAGCTTTTGTTTCATGGGATTTGGTAAGATAGCCTGCTAGTTATTGATGTAGGTTTTGACTTAAAACAGGGTTTAGCTGCGGTGGTTATTACTTCTAGTTGTGGCTTACTTATGTCTTCTACTGCAAATGCCAATTGCATGATAGTTACCGTATCTTCTATTGTGCAGTTCCTGGAGAATACTTTGCACAGTTAGATGCCACAGGGAGAAGAATTGATTTGGATCAACGGCCCGAGCTTATTAAGGGTAGTGTTGAGTATATTGCTCCTGCTGAATACATGGTCCGTCCTCCAATGCCGCCGCTGTACTTTTTTCTCATTGATGTATCAATACTTGCTGTTCAGAGTGGAATGCTTGAGGTAACCTTTCAATATATATCTGCAGTTATACATTTTATGCTTTCTTTTCCTTTTTTGTTCTGATAACTGTTGTTTGCACCAATATTAACTGTTGAAAGGAGGCTGGAACCTTTTCTCCTGAGACCTAATAGTATGTTTTCTTGTTGATTTAGTATCACTGCTACTCTTTGAGTAATTCATTGATGTATTTGTTTTCTGAGAAGTTTGATCTGGAATATTTCTTCTGCCGTTTGCATTTGACTTCAAAACATGTACATAGAAGTATGCATTTGACGTTCAGAACATTTACCAAGAAGGTCGGTGCATGCATGGCCATTTGGCATGTTATGCTTCATTTATCTTTGTATTGTTGCTTCTACCTGTTGCTTGGTTCACCGAAACAAGATAGATCAAGTTGAACATTGACCTATTAGCGTTGCTATATATACATACATATATATATATATATATATATATATATATATATAATATATATATATATATATATGTATATATATATATAATATATATATATATATGTATATATATATGTATATATCTATGTAAGCAAGCACCTCGACCAATTTCCATGTTATTTTATAGCTGTCTGTTTTTTCCTGCCTTTTATTGCGCAGGTAATGGCACAAACTGTAAAGTCTTGTTTGGATAACTTGCCTGGTTCTCCGCGGACACAGATTGGTTTCATAACTTATGATAGCACAATACATTTTTACAACATGAAGGTGAGTCATGTTATGGACGAATCAGCAGCACATCATTTACTATCATTAGTGTCATCATCACATCACCATGACCACCATCATCGCCGTTATTAAATTTCATTTCCATTTTCTGAGAGATAATGTATAGTTTGTTCTTGCATCAGTCATCATTGACGCAGCCTCAAATGATGGTCGTCTCAGATTTGGATGATGTTTTTGTTCCATTGCCTGATGATCTCCTGGTTAACCTATCAGAATCTAGAAGTGTAGTGGAGGCGTTCCTCGATAGCTTACCCTCTATGTTTCAGGAGAATACCAATGTGGAATCTGCATTTGGTCCAGCTCTTAAAGCTGTGTTTATGATTATGGTAAGTGTTTTCGACGTTGGCATTGTCGGTGTTGTGAATCCTTGGGCCCTCTTCAATCTGAAAATTTTCTTAACTTTGCTAGTTTTTTTTTTTTTTTTAAATGTAATTGCTTCAGCTTTGTCTTTTGACTGATGAAATTTTGGTTGTGTGGCCAGAGCCAACTTGGAGGTAAACTGTTAATCTTTCAGAGTACTCTTCCATCCCTTGGTGTTGGTCGCCTTAAATTGCGTGGCGAAGATACGAGGGTATATGGCACAGATAAGGAGCATATCTTACGAGTGCCAGAGGATCCATTCTATAAACAGATGGCTGCTGATTTGACCAAGTATCAGATTGCTGTGAACGTGTATGCTTTTAGTGACAAGTACACGGATGTTGCATCATTAGGTATGCTTTAGCTCTAATGTTTAAGTATTGCCGTAATTGCTCAGATGAAATATATAATTGCCTCGTCTTTTTACCATGTATAGTTCAGTATCACTTCGATGTTTTCTTCGTTTTTATATTTCTTTTCAACTCTAATATCTTCTAGAAATTGTGGTAAACACCGTGCTTTTAGTGCTACTAACACTCGACATGATGCTAAATAAGTTTTTCTTTTCTTCTTTTTTTGTAAGCTTGGTGTTTTCATATAAGGGTTGATCCCAGCTTGCAAACAAATTTAAAACCAAGTTCAAGCCAGCTTGAATATGCATTATATGTAGTTTGTTCTTAATAACATTTTGTTGCTTATTCTTAACTAGTTTATGTTGTAGTTTACTAATATCAAGTTTTCAATTTATTTTAACGTTTTAAACTGCGTTTTAGTATACGAGATGTTATGTACCTATGACAAGTGACTTCTCTCTCACATCAATTAGGAGCAAATTTCTTTCCATTGTTTGGCATGAAAATGAATTCAAACTATCAACTTCTTATTTGAGACTCAGCTTGAACTCAATGAAAGATCAGTTTCAAATTTCAAGACGGGCAAGCGTTTGAAGCAGGCTTAAGTTATGTAGCTCCATTAACACTGCTACTAAAATCATGTTTTGTAGGTACATTGGCAAAGTATACTGGTGGTCAGGTACACTATTATCCTAGCTTCCGTGGCAATATCCACAAAGATAAGTTGACACACGAATTAACCCGTGATCTTACTAGAGATACTGCTTGGGAAGCAGTTATGCGAATAAGATGCGGAAAAGGTCAAGTGGATAGTTACAAGCACAAATTTTTAAATATTTTCTATTCTGTTCTGTCTTTTATTTTATTTTCCATTGAGTTCTGATAGCCAAACATTTTGACTTCACCATCTTCAGGAGTGCGCTTCGGATCTTATCATGGAAATCTCATGCTAAGATCTACCGACTTGTTGGCACTTCCTGCTGTAGACTGTGATAAAGCTTATGCGGCACTTTTATCACTTGAAGAGACCCTTTTGACAACGCAGACCATATATTTCCAAGTTGCACTTTTGTATCCTATTTTTTATACAGTTTAATAGACTATTACATAGGCATGTACCCGGTATCAACTCTTTAAGATATGGCCTATGGGTTGCTTCAAGCTCCTTTTTTTCGCTCGTCCTGCTTGAAGGTTATGCTATCTCATCACACTATGTGCCTGTGACAATGTGCACTTTATTCACTTTGTTTACGTTGCCTATTAAATATTTTCCTGTGCGGTTCTTATGATGGAAAAGTCATGGTTTCTTATCTGTGTTCTCTGCCAATTATGCAAGCAATTTAACCTTCATAGCATGTGAAATGCACATTTTCCTGAACCATTCTAAGATATACATCATCTTCTGGAGAGCGGCGTATCAGAGTACACACTGCCGCAGCTCCTGTCGTTTCAGATTTAGGAGAAATGTATCGATTTGCTGATACTGGCGCGATTATTTCTGTATTTTCCAGGCTAGGTATGGACACTTGAACTTTCTTATCGTGTAGCAGCATTTTTTGAGTGACCTTGTTTTTAATCCTGACAATCGAATGAAACATTTACATATACTCATTTATTGTGCAGCAATTGAAAAGACTTTGTCGTCTAAGCTGGAAGATGCCCGTAATGCTGTGCAAATGCGGATTGTGAAAGCCCTTAGGGAATATAGAAATCTTTATGCTGTCCAACATCAATTAAGTGGAAGGATGATTTACCCTGAATCTTTGGAACTACTGCCCTTGTATGGACTAGCTTTGTGTAAATCGACAGCACTTCGTGGTGGATATGCTGACGTCCTTCATGATGAACGATCTGCTGCTGGTTTTACGATGATGGCTTTGCCTGTTAAAAGATTGCTGAAACTTTTATATCCAAGTCTAATGCGTGTCGATGACTACCTTGTGAGAGTAAGTATTCGGTGACAACCATTCTTCTTAATGAATTTATGAGCGTGAATATTCTTTTACCAATGCAGGCATCTCAGTCTGGCGAATTTACGAACACTGCAAAGAGGTTGCCACTTACTGCACAGAGCTTAGACACTGATGGACTATATGTTCTTGACGATGGCTTCCGATTTGTGATTTGGTTTGGAAGATCCGTTTCACCTGATATAGCTCGAAATTTGGTCGGTGGAGATTTCGACGTTGACTACTCAAAGGTTTCTGAGATGATCCTTATAAAATAAAACGCTGCTTATATTGGCATGTAGTAATACATCCATTCTTACTTACTTCCAGGTTGCCCTTGCCCCAAAGGACAATGAAATGTCTAGAAAGCTTATGAAGATACTAAGTAAGTTTAGGGAGAGCGATCAATCATATTATCAATTATGTAATATTGTTAGGCAAGGGGAACATCCAAAAGAAGGTTACTTCCTACTCGCAAACTTAGTCGAGGACCAAGTTGGTGGTGCAAATGGCTATGGTGATTGGATGGTGCTTTTAAGTAAACAAATCCAATCCAATGCATGAGAAGAAGACTAAGATACAACAGAGGTAAAAGCTCACCCTGTGTTTGTTGGTTGGCTTCATACTAACATCTTATGAGCTCTACTATTATTAATGGAATCATCTTTGCTGGCTTTCTCTGTTACCTGATCGTCGAAAATTTTCGAATGAAAATTCTTTCTTTTTTGGTGTAATGCAGTTAAGTGATATTGATATGCTGTGGTGTGATGAAGTGGAAGATGAACTGAGGCAGATTTAACATACTATGTTTTTGCGTCCTGTTTTTGTATTGTTATTATCTATCCTATTGATTGATGTATTAATCATATATCGTTTTACTTTAATGTAGAAAACTGCTCGGACATCTTTCTATGGTTGCTGAGATCTCAACTGATCTTTTAGATAAGATTACGAAAGTACTGATATGAAATAAACTGAAAATGCACAGATTGATACATACGAGAAATCTTCTTGGCCTCCCTAAAGCACAATGTCACTACTCAAATCCGGACAATAGAACCTTGCTTTAACAAAAGAAAATAAGTCTTAACACGGCGATAGACTAACAGCGTGCTTACCATGCCTCTACTTGCTTCACTCGTCCCTTCAATCTTCACAAAGTGCATTTGTTAATCATTTTATTTATTTATTGAAGGTGCTGTTTTTTTCCTGGTACATGCCTTAGGTTCATGCGTTTTAAGAAACGGTTCCAATGCCCATATTTGGAGTGGAAGTATGGTCAGCATGAAAAATGGTGAGGAAGCTATTTTATTCGTATGGCATATCGGCAAATGAGGCGGCAACAGTTTATCATATCTATTGTCTGCTCGTTATATTTTACAATTGCGTGCGACACGAAGAGATTGACATATAGCATGGTAGGATTATCTCTATCTTGTCTGAGTGCGAACGGGTAGTATGTTACTGGTTGGTGTTTCATGCATGCTACTTGCATCATGTACTCTTTCATTAGTATAAGTAAAAATTTCCCCCAAAACAGATTTTAATTCGTTGATGCATCGGCTCTCTAAGGTGAGATTTCTTGTCCATTGTTAGCGACGTTTGAAGGTCATATTCTATTGCCGACTTCAGTCAGTTTCTTTGTCTCGATGTATATTAAAAAGTCGGGTCTTTAAAAAAATGGCCATTGACTTAGTCAATATTAAAAAAATAGCCTCGTTGACCTTTTTTATGGTCAATGGCCTTCATTTTAATTAACCGTTAACCATCTTCTTTAAACTCTCGTTAATTAACTAGAAATAAAAGAAAAAGAAAAATAAATATACATACACAATCTGTATATATATAAAATAAACGAAACTCTATTTAAATGCACAGCAGCACGTAATAATTACTATACCAACCCAGATCGATCCATCCCTTCTTCTTCATCGTTTCTAAAGAAAAACACAGCCTCATTTTCGTCACTAAGTCGACATCGAAGTCTGCGAAACAAGTCTGGAAGGAAATACCCAGCTCTAACTCTTTACAGTAAGTTTTTCTTTTTGAATTACGAATTTTAACCCTCCAAATTACGTGATTGTGTCATTTACGTGATGTTTGGCCACGAGAATTTTGAATTTCCAGTCGGAAAGATGAAACTCGTGGTCATGCTTCACGGAACCCGTACATATATCCAGAAGGGCCCCATGCGTTAGATCTGGGGCCCCGCGCATGTTTACACGGTCCCCGACGCTATGCAGGGGCCTCGCGCACTGGAGCATGGATCCGCGCGCAAGAGCAAGGGACCTGGGCATCAATTCAGGGTCCCCGCACGGTGGTGCCGGGGTGCCGCGCATCAGTGCAGGGGCGCGCGCACTGGAGCACGGGACCGTGCGGCTTTTGTACGGGACTCGGGCATCAGTTCAAGGGCCCCAGGCGCAGGTTCTGGAGTCCCGCGCATCAGTGCATGGGCCGCCCTAGGGCATGGGTCCCGCACACTAAGTCATGGGTCCCGCGCTCTAGAGCTTGGGTCCCAGGCGCTTATGCAGGGGTCCCGCGCTATATGTTAGGGTTTTCGAAAGCTGTTAGTGGTTTGGAAGCTAGCTCTTTAATTATGCCTATAAATCACGTTAGCAAACACAACATCCGAAATAACATTTTCGACAACTAGGGTTTTTGCAAACTATTGTTTTCACAAACTAGGGTTTCGCATGGTTTTCGCATGTAGGGCTACGGTTCTAATAATTTTACTTCTATTGCAGGGGGTAATCATGACGATCACTAACATTGTGCTCCAAGTCGAGGGTCAGTGGATGATTGGCGAGGACAATACCTCGAAGTGGTGTCCTCTTCCTACTCATAGATGGTAATCAATCTTGGTCGACGAGAAAACATGCACGTTAGATGACGTGAAGGATGAGATTGTGAAGGTTTTGTCGCTACGCAGCGAGAATTCTAAACTCACGTTAAGCTACATGTCTAGCGTAGTTTACGATTTCCCACGACCCATCTACATCGAGAATGACTACGGTATACGTGCATACCTTGGTTTTCGTGGTCCACAGTCTAACCCGTGCTCCATGTTGAGGTTGCGTCCTTTGTCAGTGCCACACCACCACAAGCTCATCTTAATGATGAATTGAATTTCAACGTTGGTCTAATAGAGCAGTGCGACGCAAATGAGGAAATCCATCTCGTGGAGGGTTACATGGGCGACACATCTAACTACCACTCTTACCATCTTTCTGAATACGAGGGTTTTCAAGAAGATCAAACTGGATCGTGCGAGAATCAAAATGAGAATGAAGATGATACGTTCGAACAACCCGATGACATTATGCTTCGGAAAGTGATAATGACGATGTCTCAATGGCGGAGCATAACTCTCCACATGCCGACGACGGCACGTATGGATTTGGGGATGGTTCAAGCCTGTTCGTTGGTCAGGAATTTCGGGACAAGAAGGAAGTCAAGGACGTTATCACTAAAGTCGTCCTTGATGCGTGTTTTGAGTTCAAATTGGTCCGGTCAAATAAAACCATGTACGTAGCGAAATGCGCAACCGAAGGATGCACATGGCGAGTACGAGCTGCACAGAATAAGGACTCCCCTTTTTTCTCAATTCGAACGTACTGTGGCAAGCACACCTGCGGGGTTTCTCATCGTCGCCGTAGACATCGGCAAGGAAGTTCGTCAGTTGTATCACAAGTTCTGTTGGAACATTTCACCGGTCCTAAAGACATTCCGCCACCCAAGTCAATCATGTCGATGATGCAAAACAGGGGAGTAGATGTCTCGTACTACAAGGCTTCGAAAGGCAAGCAACTAGCGTCGGACGAATTAGTCGGTAACAGGGACGATTGTTACGGTTTACTTCCGGCCTACTTGGATGCGTTGAGACAAGCAAACGTTGACAGCATCACGGATTGAGAGATGGATGAAGAAAGGAGGTTCAAATATCTTAGTATACGGCGCATGCGTTAGGGGATTTGCATACATGAGGAATGTCGTATCTATCGATGAACATTTTTGAATGGAAAATATAAAGGAGTTTTGCTCATTGCTACGGCGCAAGATGGTGATTACCATCAATACCCGCTCGCATGGGGTCTTGTTGACTCGGAGGGAACCGAATCTTGGACGTGGTTTCTCACTAGATTGAGTCGTTTCGTACCGGACAGTAATGAACTCGTCATTATTTCTGACCGAAACCACGGTATAAAGAATGCCGTCCCTGCTGTGTTTCCGAATTCATTTCACGGTTTCTGCGCGTGGCACATTCAGCAAAATCTGAAGACGAAAACGGCGGACAAGGGTGTGTGCCCCATTTTCTGGCGGGTGGCGAGTGCCTACACCAAGGCCGAGTGCGATGCACATTACAAAGCTCTAGGTAAACTATTCAAGTCGGCGGGTCGATATCTTGACGCGATCGACATGGAACGGTGGACGAGGGCATATTGTCCCAAGTCGAGATATAACATCATGACGACCAACGGATCAGAGTCGATAAATGCAGCTCTACGCGCGGATAGAGAACTTCCAATTATAGGATTGTTGGGCTGGATTCACCGATTAACATCATCTTGGTTCAGTAAGCATCGAAGAGCATGCGAAGCTTCTATCGCTGCGAATTCGACGTTGTTTACGCCGAAGGTCGAGTCGATCCTCCGCGAGAATTTCATTGGGTCGCAAAGATTTCACGTATCGGAAGTTGGGCGTCTAACGTATAATGTATACGGGCACAACCCGAACGAGGTTGTCGATCTAGAGTTGCGTACGTGCAGCTGTAAGAGGCTTGACATCGACCGAATTCCTTGCCCACACGCGATTGCTGCTTGTGGTTATGCCAACGTCGATGTGGGTTCACTAGTCGACCCTTACTACAGCTTGGGATGTTGGAATTTAGGTTACGAAGGTACTATATGGCCTATGTCTCAACACATTGAAAGAAGAGTTGAAATGCTGCCACCTCCTCGCGAGAAACAACGTGGAAGACCACAGGAAAATAGGTTGCCTTCTGTTGGCGAATTTAGTAGGAGGTAAAACCTCCACGTTTAGGGTTTTGTAATGTAATAGAACCTAATTATTATTGTTGTGAAATGAAAGTTTGTTTAGATTAGTGTAATTATGGTTTTCTAATGTAATTATGGTTAGTGACTGGGGCATGCGCGTTGGATGTGCGGGACCCGTGCTTATGCGCGAAGAACCCTTGCTTTCACGCACGGGACCCATGCTCATGTGCTGGGACCCGTGCTTATTTGCATGGTCCCTGCGCTTAATTTCGGTCCCGTGCGGAAATTTTGCAAACCCTAATTGAAGTCAATTATTGGTCTGCAGACAGAGTTATTATTTATTGATTTATTGGTCAGTCAACTATTTGTCTGAAGCATGTCAGCTTTGAGTGCAGGTGTCATAATGCCTTGTCATGTCTCATGTCCTTTTCGATGTGTGAAGAAAAAGCAAGGCACGGGTTTAAAAGAATTTCAGTAATTATATACATATATATTTTGTACATCTTTACAAAAGTTAACCATAACGATATACTTGTCGAAAAAACATTACTCTTATGTCGTTAATGTACAGAAATAAAATTACATTATTTAGTTATTGTTTTCAATGTGAAGTTGGTGAACTGGGTGGATGTCACAGTAATTGAGCAAATTTACATAGCAACAACTTGCCTTATGTTGGTGACTTGGTTAGGATGTAACAATCGAAAACTCCTATCCTATATATGCAAAAAGACCATACTTTTGTTGGCTATGATTTTATATGACGTATTATATTCGTATGGAGGCTGAATCGAACTTCGAAATTATTTAATATGGTGTAAAATCGCGAAAATAATCGCAGGGTCCCCGCACATGAGTGCTGTAGTCCGGGGCTCATGCGCAGTGGACCCGCGCAAGCTAATGCGCGGGACCCCGGCGATCACGCGAGGGACCCGTGAACTCACGCAAGGGACCCGTGCTTATGTGCGCGGACCAATGCTTAATTGCTTGGGACCGTGCGCATAAGTTTGGGACCATGCGCAGCAGACCGTGCTTATTATTGTCTGTACTGACAGTACTCACTTTTTCTGCGAAGGTCAGTGTAATCAATGCCTTGTCAGTGTAACCTTCATACTAAAAAAGAAAATTAATACTAATGAAAAAATATTAAAATTGTGCATGGTCCCCAAACTTATGTGCTGTGGTCCGGGCTCATGTGCAGTGGACCCGCGCTAGCTGATGCGCGGGACCCTTGCTCAATGACTACTGCAGGGGTCCCTAGTTTAAAAGCAAGGGACCCGTGCTCAAATGCTTGGTCCCATGCTTATGTGAGTTGACTAGTCAACAATCATTCGTCAATTACTGGTCTGTTAGTTTTTTTCGTTATATTGTCAGTGTCATAACAGTCGATTTGATGCGATTAGAAATAAAATATTTATAATTGCTTGTCATGTCATCACTAATGTTTATTCAGATGAAATAATTTACACAAACGTAACCAACGTGCGATGGTTTTCATAAAAAATTTTTAAATAAACCATCCAGGCCACTTGAACAAAATAAAAATTACATTCAACTATTTAGGACCATACCAATTACAGAAGTCCTTACGGAAAATACAAATTGTAAGAAATTTCCTAAACTCTACAATTTCCTGCTGTGCAGATTGGAGACGTTGTCACCCCGAAACATGAGGCTCATTGCAGCTCGCAACACATGTACGCCGCATTCTCCCCTGAAACATTACACACTTATACAAAAATCGTCGTAAAAAAATCTAATGAAATAGTAAGGAATGAAACTTACTTTCCTTGCTGTTTGGCGAATCTCGGATGACGCTCAACTTTCCAATTCTTAAATCGTGTTTTGATACATCCCATGAAGACCAATATCGCCGGAATTATTAATTGAAGTGGCAGGAGTGCTTTGTTAAGATTGCGCATGTCCACGTCGCAAGACTCGTTGGAGTCATATATCGTTATCGTCTTCTTCCTCCAATCGGCGACGCATAGCACCCAATGTGCTATCGTTTGCACGGGGAAGACGATGCAATCTGCGTTCATCCATGTGATCGACGGCCATCCATCCTGAAGTCCTTTCACGTAATGGGACCATAACGAAAGCATCCCATGTATGATTTTTCCTCTGTTGAACCATCGAGTTCGATACATGTCTTGAATGCATAAGACATGTACGCAACATTCTTCGACGCAAATGAATGGGTCTTCTGCATTTCCAGGAACCCTCTCATTGCTTCATTCATATGCTGAAAATCCAAAACAACTTGGGCGTTACAATTACAGTTCATTGCAAAATTAATAGTTCAAGTCGCATACCATGTCATCGAGCCACCTCGTTGGCGTGTATAGATCCTCAAACCATGCCCGTGAGTGCTTCTCGACCAAGCTCTCTATGGCCCCCCACACCAGGATCTTCTTAGAAATATGGATGTCTACGGCCGATCGACTCACTTCCATCTGACCGGTCGACGGAGGCTCAGTGAACGGCGACTGCAGCCACTTGGACGGATTCTTCTGCTGCCCTTCCGGGGTCTCTTCGACCACACCTTTACCCTTATCAGCCACCGTCGACAGATCCGCAACCGCCGAAGTTGGCAGCATCGACTGATCCCAGTCGAGGCCCCTCCAAGTAGATGGGTCGACCTCATAATATGTCTCGCTCTGCGTGCCGTATCCATCGTCCAATTGCGATGGAACATAAGAATTCCATGGATACCCATTTGCCGGCCATCCCCATCCGCTCGAACTGGGTGGATCCCGCCTCGCAAATTGCGTCCACCCAGTCGAAGTCGCCTCGTCGTCTACGATACATATTAAATTATAAGTTATGCCGTTAATTAAATATGAATTAGGGGTAAAGATAGTTACCGCGATAAGGCGCGTCGGTATGTGTACGTGGACCGAATAAATTCGTCCAGTCGTCCCGAAGCTCTTGCAACTGATACGCAACGCCTCCGATGTCTTCACCCAGACCTTGCATCGAGTTGAACTGCTCCTCATAGAAGTCGGATCATCGATCGTAATCGTCTCGAATTGCACAAAGCCGTCTCGGAATTGCGAAAACTCGTTCTCGAGATGCTCGAACCGACCACTAAGTGCGTCCAAGCCGCTGCTAAGCGTGTTGAACCGATTGCCAAATTCAACGAACCGCCGGTCCACGCGAGAAGCAAATTTGTCCAACTGCTCCGACCTCGAAGTCCCATACCCGTGCGATGGCCCTGGCATTGGCAGTGATGTCGGCGGCGTATGGAAGTAGCCTCCCTGCATGGACGGCGGCACGTAGTCAGATCCCATGCCCCTCTCTTCGTCTTGCCGTGATCTGATAGAGAGCTGGAATCTGCTTCGTAATTGGGTTCGTTTGCCGCCCGCCGGCCAAGATGTCCTGCAGTCGCACGACGACTGCACCTAACGTCCCCCCGTCCATCAGTAGGGTCGCCACCCTATCGTACACGTCGTCGCGTGGCTCATCGACCTCAAAGTCGCTGTACCGAAAATATGCCGCCTGCGTCTCTTCTCCAATCGGCACTAGTAAACCTCGTACATTGGACCCGCGCACCGTCTTGGCAACATCCACCAACTTCGGACATCCCTTCCGGGGCCAATTCATCGTGACCCACGGCATATACGCGGCCTCGCATGCTCCCACGCTCTAAGTTCAGCATATTTCTCAGCGATGTCCGGTATGCATTCATATGCTAATATCTGAAGACAAAGAAATAAATAATCTTAGCAAACAGAAATGGATGTACGAATCCACTGATCAGCTTACTTTCCTTGTTATCGTCAAAATCTCGTTTCAGCGACCGTAGTGCCGCTCTGAAAGCCACGGTCCCTCAAGGGTAACGCTCGAAGGCCTCTGAGTCTTCGACTAAATAAACGATCCAAGAAGGAAGGGTGGTATCCTTCTTAGAAAGTCGGGGCAGCAAGACGTACCCCTCAAAGTACAGGTTGGCCAACTTTAACTTCTCGTCATTGACGCGCACCGTGGAGTTGGCAGCCAACTCGTCCAACCGCTGCTTAACGTGCGACAATTTAAGCGTCAGTGCCGTTTTTCTCGGGAAATGACGACGGATGAATTCATCCGTTCGGTTCACCGCCGGTCCGGCTGCGAACTTCAGCCCCGTGATTAGGCAATACTCCGTTTTTGAAAAACGGAGCGGTTTCTTCCCGAGGATCATCCAAAGCTCGTCACGATTGTGAAGCTACGTCTGGCACTTGATGAGATACCACAACAGCTGCGCCGACAAATTGAAATTGGCGGCAGCGTTGACGAGCCTGCCGAACGGACTCCCTTCCGTAAAAATTGCCAGCTCATCCTCGTTTAGACAACCAACGATCTCCTGGCTCACTTCGCAGTATCGTGACGTGATATGTAACCGGTAATCATGGTCATCGTCGCCTCCGGCAATTTGCTTCTTCAATTGAACCTACAAATCAATAAGAAATTAACTAGATATACTGCAGGAAAATTGCTTATTATTAGATAGGCCGTCGCGCACGGGTCCCCTGCCATGCTGTGCGGAGACCCTTGTTATGCCACGCTGGGGACCCGTGCGTGCCAGCGCAGGGACCCTGGCGACATAGTACGGGACCGGGCTTGCTATCGCAGGGACCGTGCTCATGTGCGTTGGAGACCCTTGCTATGCCATGCTAGGGACCCGTGCGTGCTATAGCATGGGACCCGTGCTTGCTAGCGTAGGACCCGTGCACGGGGACCCTGGCGACAACACCGGACCCCTACTATGTCGCCAGGGTCCCCGCGCTGGCACGCACGGGTCCCCAGCGTGGCATAGCAAGGGTCTCCAGCGCACATGAGCACGGGCCCCTGCGCTAGCAAGCACGGTCCCGTACTTTGTCGCCAGGGTCCGCGCGCTGGCACGCACGGGTCCCCAACGCAGCATAACAAGGGTCTCCAGCGCACATGAGCACGGGTCCAGTGCTATGCTTACTAGGGTTCCCAGCGAGACAAAGCGCGGGTTAATTGGGGAGGACCCCTGCCCTTTCACACGGATCCCTGAGATTCAAGGCATGGGCCCCTGCTAGTGCAAGCACGGGTACCCTGCGGCCTAAATTAGGGCCCCGTACGATTGTATACGACTGGTTCTTTGAAAAATAAAAAAATTACCTTCACTGTTTGGGATCTCGCCTGAACTGCCATGGATTCTGAGCTTCAAATTCGACTGTGAAGAAGAAAAGGGAGAAAGCTTGATCGATTTTGCAAAGTGCCCGTGAAGTGAAAGGGTTCTTTCTTTTATTTACTTTTGCTTTTTCAGATTCTACAGTAAACCTCTGTGAAAAGCTGTAATTTTCGTTAACTGTCGTTGATTGCCATTAAAAAAGGGTAGAATAGTCTTCTACGCAGAGTAAGTAAGGGTACATTGGTCTTTTATCATTTAGGAGGCTATTTTTTTTTTAACTTTGACTATGTCAAAGGCCATTTTTTTAAATAATCCTAAAAAGTCAAAGAATTACATAGACTATTGATGCAGGAAAATAAAGCTAAGGGAGGTCGACCCCGAGTAGCTAGGCGATGGACCTTCGGCTCCCAAGCACGGCGTGAACAAAAATGCACTCTTCGTTTCCTATTCTGTCTTTCATTCACTTTCAGTCTTCATTTCCTCGTCCCATGAGCACGGAGAGGGATGAAAATAAGCTCATTGTCTTTTTCCCTTCACCTCTTCAAGCAAGCTACACCCCGAGTTGGGGGTGGACGAAGATGGGCTCTACATCTTCTTTCTTCGCCTTTTCCTTCCTACGAGCTACACAAATAAGTAAGCCAGGGGGCGTCGTTGCCGGCGACGCTCCTCCGACGCTCAAGTCAGTATTCTTTCTTTACTTTCTTTCGGGTTTGACTTTTCATTCTCTTATATTAGGGGAAAAGAAGAGTAAAAGCTCGCAAAATAAGAAGCATAGTAGCGGGACTGATGGGGGACCTAGAGTGGTGTAGAGAACTATAGACCTTTTTGGTCCAAATGATTATGATAGTTTTGATTTTTCCAAGTAATTATGTATATGGGGGTACAATTTATAAAACTCGATACGTATGATTTATGATGTTTAAGTATGTAAAATTATTTGATTAAGTACTTAAATGTGATTAAATTGTTAAAATTTGTGTGATCTTGTGCTTAACTGGACTATCGATGTGATCACCTGGTTATGAGCGTTTTCGTATGAATGGAATCTCACTGTGTGCTATATATGGAAAATATATTTTGTTGAGTGATATGTGAACTGCCTGCGAGAATAAGTTATTTTAGGAAAGAATATCGTTGTGATCACCTATGAACGACTGTATGCTATATATATGGAAAAGATATTATGATTGAGTTGTACATGTGATCGAGTTATTTTAGGAAAGAATATCATTGTCATCACCCGAATATGAATGACTATGCTATATATGGAAAAGATATTCTGATTAAGTGCTTATATGTGATTGATTTATTTCATGAACGAATATCATGATATATCCGTTTGAGTGCTATCTTATTTGACTCTTAAATCAGTGAATCAATGATCTATCTTTCCTTATGCGACTTAGGATTTATATTTTGGAAAGTGATTAATTGATTGGGCTTATATGTGGTAATATGCAGATTTAGTATATATATGGAATGTGCTGACAAACGGATGAGATTACTGTGGAAGGAAAGTAAGACTCTGGTATTTATGGCAAGAATTCATGCATGACAGTTTAGCTTAATTGGTTTATTCTTGGCATGATTTCTTGAGTTAATGCACGTGATTATTGAGCTTTCTCTTGCATATTCTGTGCTTAACTTTCCTTGTGAAGTGTAGAAGCTATTCGTGGGTCTATACAGAAGATAAATACTTAACGTTGAAGGGACGAAACGAACACACAAGCAAACGAATTCCTTAGAGTGATTGAGCGTTAATTTGTAATTTATTCGTAGTTTGTGTTGAGCCTACATTTTCAAAATCTGTACCCTTGAGCGATCTTTCGCAACACCTTATCCCAAACCCTTGTCTTTGGACGTATTTTCTCTTCGGACGTGTTGAGCGCACAAAGGAGCATGAGTGGAGTTTTTCGCACGTGGAGGGATGAATTTGGTGGATTCGGTGGCCCTTCGGTAGCAAGTTGTGTCCAGTCGGGGAATTGGTTTCCTGGGTAAACGACGTGGAACGAAACTTGGCGTGCGACAACCTAGAACAAGGTCTAGTATCCATAGTGCTTCGTAAGGGTCGATCATTCTGTAACCATAAACAGCAATACCCAGATTGATTGGAAATCTTGAGACATCAAACCCCAAGGACAGGATTAAACCCCAGTTGGGGATATAACCTGTATAAAAATTACGTCTCACTTTACTTTCAGTTATATACATTTCTGTGAGACAAATCGTGAACATCTGCAAATAACTATGTAATATCGTTGAAAGGCTTTCTGAAAATAACGTGATATTTTGTGAAACATTGTTAGGGAGATAAGGTTGATACTTTTACTGCTTTCCGGGAAATAACTCACTCTGCAAATATCTTCTTAAGAAAAGTATTTTTCAAAGAAGAACAAGCCAATAATTTTTATAGCCTAATTAACCCCCTCTTAGGCATATTTTACACTTCATTTGGTATCAGAGCCAGGTTACTCAACAAAAGGCCTAACACGCATGAGTTAAGATCTACTGGCTTTTTCAAGTGATGATGTATTTGCAGAGGGTCAATCCCACTCTAGGTCGCCTCTCTTTGATGGAACGAACTACACAGTGTGGAAGAATCGTATGATCGAATTTCTCATCGCCGTCGACTACGATCGTTGGGAGACAATCGTCAATGGACCATATACGGCTACTAAAACCGATGGAACCCCAATGGCTGCTAAAGATTACACTGCTGATGATAAAAAGAGAATCACGCGAAACGCAAAGGCGAAAAACACGCTCGCATGCGCACTCACACGGGAAGAATACATTCGGGTTAGTTCCTGCTCATCGGCAAAGGCTATGTGGGATATGCTCCAAGTTACTCACGAAGGAACCCAACGAGTTGTACAAGAAAGACTGGCTCTGCTCACTCATCAGCACGAACGTTCTCAATGGAATCTGACGAAACCATAAGCCAGATGTATGCTAGATTCATGAGAATCATCAACCAAATGTTCTCACTCGGAAAAAAGGTTCCCGACAGTGAACAAGTCAGAAAGATACTGAGATCACTTCCAAGAGAATGGAATCCAAGGTTACTGCCACCTACGAAGCAAAGGATCTGGAAGCACTGGGCATCTCTGAATTGATTGGCTCTCATCTCTTACGAAATGATTCAAACGTCAATGAACGAGAAGTCGCAGCACAAAAATTAGAAGTCTATTGCGTTCAGATCCAACCAAGAAGAATCTGATTCTGACGACGAAAAAGAAGGCTTGACGAACGACTTAGCCATGCTTACAAAGAGATTCGAAAGATTCGAACAGAAAGAGAGATTCAAAGGGAACTCTAGCAAATTCCAGAACAAAAACAAGGGAATCTCCACGTCCGGAAAGAAAGTTTAGAAATGCTTCCGATGCAACAAACCAAGCCACTATGCACATGAATGCCCAACAACCAACGATGAGAAACCAAGGAAGCAGAAGGCCATGGTGACAGAATCTAATGACTCCGAAATGGAAAAATGATTATGAAAGCGACGAGGATCAGGGATCTCGTTCTTCCTCCATTGAGAAAATTCATATCCTAAATAGTTTATATAAAAATGATTATGAAAGTGACTCGTCTGTTTCTGATATAGAAGAAAGTAAGGAACAATTGTGTGAATTACTTCAAAAAGTAGAGAGAACGATTAAGTCACTAAATTCTTTGAATAAGGAACTGATAAAGCTAAGTATGTTTGGAGACCTAAGAAGTCACTTGTAAATGCCACTGTTGTATCTGATTGTAACAGGAGATCACCGTTTATGCAGAATGATATCTCATATGTTAACAGAAGTTATTTCCCGCTAACATGTTAGGACCCAATAGAAATTGGGTACCTCAGAAGAGTACTTTTTTTTCTATAGGTACGAAGTAGGAATTTGTTGGTCCCGATTGCACCAAACAAGGAATCAAAGAGGCTTTAATGGAATGAAAATGGAGTATTCTCACCTTTAAGTGTGTGTATTGTGTGAAAAATTTGGATAAGCCTTTTATCTTTGATTACCTTCAAAAGTGAGTTGGTAAAACCTTATATACCACATTAACCCTAGGTATATTAAGGCCCAATCACTAAATATAAGATATTACATTATAGTCCTAAGCCTAAGCTATAGGATAATTACAAAATAAATCCTAAGACCTAAACTATTGACACAATCTATTAAATATCCTAACAATCTCCCCCTTTGTGTCAATTGTTGGGAGTCTTGGATCTTGAGCGTAGCGGTGGTGGATTAGCGTGTGAGTGTTTCCCGAAGCCCTAGATTGAACTCGAAGGCGCAGAGATTCCTTCGAAGTACCATTCGATTAGCTATAGCGTCAATGAGCTTCGCGAACTTGGATCGGCAGAGAGGATCTTCTGAAAGTATGCGGCAAATCTTCATGAGTTTGTCTTGGATGATGGTGAGCGTTCCATCCGAGAACTTTGCCACTTCGGAGCAGCGCAGCATCCTCATCTTTCCCTTATAGTTCGAGTAGGCGACCACCGGATCGTCTCCGTCGATCACATCGCCTTCTCGGTAGTCGTCCGCGTTCTTGAAAGACGTGCGAGTCAGATTCACCTTCTTCAGGTTGTGCTCCACCGCCATCTGCAGATCGTGGGCGGCGAAGAATCTGACCTGTCGGAGCATGTGGCGTTTGAGAGCCACATATCCCATGGTGACCGGTTCAGCACGTACGAGATGTCCAGAGCTTCTGAGGACGAGTCTGAACTGCTTCATGGATTCCAGCATGCTGTACAGGTCGCCCAGGCGTAGAAACTTGAAGTCCGCCTCACTGACTTCACAGTAGATCTCATCCTGCCTCATTACTGTGAATACTGGGTAATGGACAGGTCCTTTGGACTCTTGGCGGAGGTCAGTAACTTTGCAGATGGGGGCCCGATTCATTTCCTGAGCGATGTTTTCCTCGTCGGATAGCGTCCTTTTTGTGCATTTGTGGCAGAGAAGGCTCCATCGATAGAGCTGCTTCTTTCTCTCGCTCCAATTTTGGATGTTCATCAGCTCATATTCGTCGAAGGTTGTGATGATCTGCTCCTTGCATCGCCAGATCCTCTTCCTGATCTCTTCTTGAAACGGCGCGGTGATCTTTTTGTTTTCCCACGGTGTTTCCGGTATATCCACCGTGGGTACATCCGTTTGAGCAGCAGGGGCCTCAGTTTGCTGCGTTTGGAATTGTAGGATGTTCTCGAGCTCGGCAGGTTCAGCGTCGTACTCCTCTCCGTCCTCGTTGTCTGCAGTGTTGATCAGCGTTAGTGAGGCTTCCATTAGCAGACGTCGAGCGTTTTCCACCAGCTTCCTGGCTGCTACTGCATCGGCGGGTGTGTACAGCCATTCATCATTGAAGATGTAGGCTTCGATCTCGTTCTGTGCGCAGTAGACGTCCTCGGAGCTATGTTGGAATCGGTGTTGAGAGGAGTGTCGCTGTGTGGTGGCGAGGGTGTTGCGTCAGAAGAGTTTGTGGATTGTGGGGATGGTTGTGGTGGAGACTGGTTCAGTTGTGGTGATGGTTTTGGCAAGGATGATTTGGGTGTCGGGTGGTGTAGGTGTGGTGGTGGCCTCTAACATCGATGTGATAGTTAGAGGTTCGGAGACTGTGGGTGGAGACGGTGTGGGGGTGGTCTCTAACGTCGATGTGACGATTAGAGTTTTGGAGACGGTAGTGGGTGGTGGTGAGGGTGATTTGGCTAGTGACTCAGGATAGATAAGGTGGGTTTTTTGGCTAGTGGGGTGTGAGGTTTCTCTTACGGGCGTTGTTTCAGGCCCGGAGGAGGAGGACGGCGTCGAGTGCATGAGTCCTTGGGATTGTTGGCCTAGCTGCCTATTCTCCCCCTCGCGGCGATCTTGATCATCTTCTTGATCGTCGCGCCTGATCCCGCTGGACTCGCCTTGAGCGCGGCAAGTCATGGGTTGAGTCATCATTCTCTTCATCTGCTGTTCCTCCTCGTCGAGTTCCGTCATCGACTCGAATCTTGCTCGTAGAAGGTAGAATAGCTCCTTCGCGGAAATGGCAGAGAGAATGGCTTCAGCATCCACATTCTGAGTCGGTGGTGGCGTCTCCGGGGCCACACGTTTCCCTTTGTCGATGGTGGACGCATCGAGACGCGCGTAAACTTTATCGAGAATCGACGCCTCAAGAGTCTTTGCAAACTCTTGAAGACGGGTCTCTAGCGCGGTCTCGGTGACGAAAGTGGGTAAGGTTAACAAGTTGGATTCACGGAGAATGCCAACTGACACCGAATCGGAGAAGATTGCCGATCGGCCGCCCGTTTGCACAGGACTGGAAAAGACGTGGTCACTTAGACTTCCCGTTGGCATCATCGATGAGACGGACTCAATCGAATGATGGCCTAGGCTCACGATTGTTGTGATGTTGGCCGTGCTAGGTCTTCCTCTCTCAGTCACAGAGACATCACCGAGTGTTCTGACAGAGTCACGAAGACTCTGTGGTGCAGTAAAAGGTGTATGTGTCCTAGAAATGGATGAAACTATGGGGAGTGAGGGCACTATACTCGATGTGCATGAAGAGGATGCAGTCTGAGGCGAGGGACTGCTTGTTTCAACATCGACTATCTCCAAGTGGGATGTCGATGGTATACGTGGCTCCTCGTGGAATGAAATATCTTCCTGTAGAGAGGAAGATAAGTGGGTTGGTGGGGTCGTTTGCGTGGTTGCGCCAGATGCCACGACTTCTACTCGGGAGGTGAACACACCACCTCCTCTACCTATTGGTTCGGCTCGGCTTATCTGTGGCTGAGGAGGTCGATCGTGCTTTTGTTTCGATCGATGCTCCGTGGGGCGGCTTACGTCATCCTCTCGCGACCGTTTTTTCGGAGCGTGGGTGGAAGAGGATGCGGCGCGACTCGATGACTTTTTGGAGGTGGTGGTGGGGGTTTGGCTAGTCCCGGGGTTGGGAGCAGTGGGGTTGATCTGCGCCGTAGGGACAGTAGATAGGGGTCTGGGGCTTTCTCGGAATGAGGTGGTTGAGGCGCGATATTCCTGGACGTGTGGATTTGTCTGGTCTGCGTAGGCGAGAACTTCGTCCGGAATTATCATGGCGTGTCAGTCCTTCGCCGGGGTGTTTTTCTTCGCGAACTTCTCGACCGTGGGGATGAGGAAGTGTTCCGCTGCCGGTCGGATGCGAATGTTGGTGGAGTGCAACCGGAAATGTCTGATGAGAGCTGGGAGCCACCGCATGTAAGGGACGAAGCGGTTTGTGACTCCCTTGGCAACTTCTCGGTCGCGACGTTGGATCATTGAGACAAGATCCATCCAGATGATGTCGGCGTAGTTGTACTTGCGGTTGTGAGCGATGCCGGTGAGGATGGTGAGGATTTGAGAGTTTCCCCGGTCCTGACCAGCATGCTTCCCTGACATGCATTTGTTCACCAGCAAGTACAGTGTGCGCCAGGGTTGAGGTAGGTTGCGGGTGATGACTTCACTGAGGACAAGTGGGCCCTTCTTCTTCTTGGTTTCTGGTTGATAGCCCAGCCGGTCTATGTCCTCGATGAGTTGTTCATGGGTTGGTAGTGGGTCGTATGGTGAGTAGATTGGGAGTTGAAGCACTTCTTGTAGTAGTTTGCGAGTGAGGACCACGGTTTCTTGATCAATTTGGGCGGATAAGGTTTTGGCAAGATGGAGTGGTCCAGCTAGTTGCAGTGTATGCCAGAATTGTTGAAGATACACCTGTGCTTCTGGCTCGCCATATGTGAGGGCATGACGAAGTGGGTGCCCTTTGAGGATTTCGACAATTACGGGGGCATCGCACCGAAAGCTGTGCAGGTCCACCTTGTAGTTGTTGGGAATCAGGGCCGCCCATTGACTTAGTGGGAAGATCTGCTCTGGTGGTGGGACATAGAGACGCGTGTTGAGTTCGATGCGAGCAATGTCCCTTTGGATTGCAGCCGCCTCAAGCGCTTCAATTGTGCTTTGATCTTTTTCAGTCATATCTGCGCTTGACAGTAATTGTAATATGATTAATAGGAATTAATGTGAGATGAGAGATTTTGCTAAACAAATAGACATGGAAAATTTTCGCAAGTTAGGAAGTCTCGCCTGTTGTTTCAAAAACTTTTCGCATGCAGAAGGATTTAGCACTTAGTAATTTTGAATTGAAGACAATTTTCGCATGTAAGTAGTGGAAAATTTTCGCAGATTATGATATGTAGGCATGCCGAGAAAATTTCGCAGATAGAGTAAGATTTCGCATGTATTGGAAGGTTGTCGCATGTCAAGAATTTTTGCAAGTTGTCCAAATGTTTCGCATGTAATGAGAAATTTTCGCAATATCACATAGACATGTCGTGAGAAATTTCCGCAGATTGAGTAAAATTTTGCAAGTATGGGAAAATTTCGCAAGTTATATCATATAGACATGTCGTGAGAAATTTTGCGCATGACAGAGTAAAATTTCGCAAGTATGGAAAATTTCGCAAGTTATATCACATAGGCATGTCGTGAGAAATTTTCGCAGATTGAGTAAAATTTCGCAAGTATGGGAAATTTCGCAAGTTAGGAAATCTTACAAGTTCAAATTTTTCGCATGTATCAAAGAACATTCACATGTAGTATATCCATGAATTTTCGCATATAAGGAAAAATTTTCGCAAGTTCTATGAAAGTTTCGCGGAGGGAAAAGGCTTTGTGGACTGAGAAAATTTTTGTTCACTGTAGTTGCGAAAAATATGTAATATGAAGTGAAGTGTATTAGAATTTCGCGGGGCTAAACTCACTATAGCAGAGAAAGTTGTGTCGTGAGGGAAAAAGATTTTCTCAGATAAACTTTCGCGGGACTTAACATGCTGTAGCAGCGAAAAAAAATTTAACACATGTAAATTCTCGAATGAAAGTTTCGCATTTCCTTAGTCACTGTAGCAGCGAAAATTTTAGCGCTGGAAATTTCTCGGATAAAATTTCGCGGAACCTCACTCACTGTAGTAGCGAAACTTTCAACGTAAGAAATTTCTCGAAAAAATTTTCGCGGAACTGTCCTCACTGTAGCAGCGAAAATTAACGTTTTAAAGCAATTTTTTCTTGAGAATTTTCGCGGTGAAGAACACAGTGCGAAAGCATGCGAAACGACGCAATGATTTTAGCCTTAGGCCTACTCAAATCTCAACCAAAATGCTATAATCTGGGCTTAATCGACTCGTAATTGAATGGGCAATGCATATTTGGGGATATAAACATTAATAACATATCATGAGTTCGATTCAGAAGACGCGAAAAATTTATTCTAACCTAACAAATTTAATCGAAACGGGGCAAAACAGCTTAAAGTGACTGGAAATTGATTTATCTGAGGTGTATTCATACCGAGAAGCTGATTTGCGACAATGGAGGTAGCAAGAAACGGATTTTGAAAGCAGATTTTGACGACGACGCGATGCGGGGAGTTGCGAAATTTTTGAGAGAGGGGTTGCGAAAGTTTTGAATTTTCTCGGGAATTTTAGGATAGTGAAAGGGTTTTGGGGTTTTAGTCACTATTCATGCAAAATTTTGTGTAAATGGGCCGAAATTCATGGGCTTGGTCAAAGCTGGGTCCAGATATGATTTTCGCGGGCTTGGTCAAAATTGGGTCCAATTGAAGCTCAATTGGTCCAATTTTGACCCTTTTTGACCAGAAATTTTAAACTCAACCCAAAACATTTTAATCAGTCCAATTTTGACTCAATTTGACCAAACTTTAGAATTTCAACACAAAATTTTATTTTTATATAGGCATAATCAGAAACTCCCCCTTAATCTAAAGCTCTCCTTTTTAAGTAATGGAAAAATCAGAAGCTCCCCCTTAATCGAAAACTTTACTTCAAAAATAATATAAAAATCAGACGCTCCCCCTTAATCGAAAACTCCGCCTCAAAAGACATAATTCAGAAGAAACATAGACAATGGAGTGAAGTGGAAAGGAAATATGTACACTTAATCAAAGTTCATGTAGGGGCGGTTGATCACAACTGAATATTCAACATGCCCAACATAGTCACTAGGTGTTGGAATCGTTTGACATCCAACGGTTTTGTGAAAATGTCGGCCAGTTGATCTTCGGTTGTGACGTAGTGCAATTCAATCGTCCCTCGTTCGACATGTTCTTTGATGAAGTGGTGACGAATATCTATGTGTTTCGTCCTCGAGTGATGTACTGGATTACTCGTCATCGCAATTGCACTCTTTGAGTCACAATAAATGGGAATTTTATCAACATGAAAATTAAAATCTCGTAGTTGGGTTCTCATCCACAAAAGCTATGAACAACAACTAGCGGCGGCGACATATTCTGCCTCCGTCGACGAAGTTGAGACACAATTTTGTTTTCGAGACGACCAACTCACGAGTTTACCGCCCAAGAAGTGTGCAGCTCCAGAGGTGCTTTTTCTATCCATCTTGCATCCTGCGTACTCCGAGTCAGAGAATCCAACCAGCTTGAAGTCCGATCGAGTGGGGTACCACAAACCCAGATTGGGTGTTCCTTTGAGATACCGGAGAATCCTTTTGACAGCAGTGAGATGGGATTCCTTCGGTGTAGCCTGAAAACGAGCGCAGATTCCTATCGAGAGAACGATATCCGGTCGACTAGCAGTGAGGTATAGAAGAGAGCCTATTATCCCACGATAGACGGTTTGGTCGGCAGGAGCACCAGATGGGTCCGCGTCGGGTCGGCCAGAGGGAGACATAGGTGTTGCAGCAGTCTTAGCATCCTTCATTCCATATTTCTCGAGGATGTCGTGGATGTATTTGGACTGGTTGATGAAGATTCCGTCGGGGAGTTGTTTTACTTGAAGACCAAGAAAGAAATTCAGCTCGCCCATCATACTCATTTCGAATTTTTCTTTCATCAAATCTGCGAACTCTTCACACAGTTGTGGTTCAGTCGATCCAAAAATGATGTCATCGACATAAATCTGTACAATCATGATGTCAGGGTCACTCCGCTTGGTGAAGAGGGTTGTATCCAGAGATCCTTTCTTGAATCCTGACTGAACGAGGAAATCTGAAAGGACGTCATACCAAGCTCGGGGAGCTTGTTTTAGTCCGTAGAGAGCCTTGTAGAGTCGATAAACGTGATGAGGAAACTCTTCGCTCAAGAACCCTTCAGGTTGATCAACGTACACTTCTTCTTTGAGAAATCCATTCAGAAATGCAGTCTTCACATCCATTTGGTAGACTTTAAACTTCTTGTGAGCAGCAAAGGCAAGATAAATTCTTATAGCTTCGATCCTGGCAACGGGGGCAAAAGTTTCATCGTAGTCGATTCCTTCTTGTTGGTTGTACCCTTTAGCCACAAGTCTTGCTTTATTGCGGATGACAACACCGTCTTTGTCCTTTTTGTTCTTGAAGATCCACTTCGTGCCGATAATGGATCTGTTGTGAGGTCGTGGTACGAGTTCCCAAACTTGTAGACGTTCAAACTGATTTATTTCCTCCTGCATTGCAATCAGCCAATCAGGATCGTTGAGAGCTTCAGCTACTCGTGATGGTTCGACTTGACTGAGATAGCAAGCAAACAGACTTTCATTCATCGTGACTGAACGCGTCGGAACACCGGATGTGGGATCCCCAATAATCTGATCGGTACGGTGAGAGCGAGCCGTACATTTGTTTGTGAGGAGCTGGCCGCATTTGTATCGATTTGAGACTCATTAGATTGGGGTCCGGTGTCCAAAGAAGAGATCTCAACCGTAGTGGATTGAGAGGGTTCAGCATCAGGATCAGCAATGTTCCCAGGGTTGGGTAAAATGTCGTCTTCATTGAGATTGCGTGCATCCAAGTTTGGAGGGACGACGTCATTGCCGATAGCTGGTGGTGTAGGTGGAGTGGGTGCAGCGGTAGGTTCAGTGGTGGCGGCGGGAGTCTTGGGAACTGGATAGAAGTACTCGAAAAGTAGATCGAGGTCCAGTTCACCAGAGTTGCCCTCAGATGAGGAAGTTCCCGCCGTTGAAGGTTGACCTTTTGTCAACGACTGTAGAAGACCTGGTTCTGGACTAATATGAGCAGAAGCCATGAGGTCGCCTTCGCTTTCGTCAAAGGTGACATTTGTGCTCTCAATGACAGATCGTTTCTCCTTAAGATAGACTCTGTATGCCTTCGAGTTTAGTGAATAACCAACAAAGATTCCTTCGAGTGCTTTTGGATCAAGCTTCCCAAGATGTTGTCGATCGTTGGCAACAAAACATCGGCATCCGAAGACCCTTAGATAAGATATATCTGGTATACGACGGTTGTTCAACATCTCGTATGGAGTGCGGTTGAATCTCTTGTGGATGGAAGCCCGGTTCTGTGTGTAACAGGCCGTTTGAATTGCTTCGCCCCAAAGAGTGTGAGGAAGGCCGGATTGAATGAGGAGAGTCCTGGCTGCTTCAACTAGTGTCCTGTTCTTACGCTCAACGACACCATTCTGTTCCGGTGTCTTCACAGCTGAGAACTGCTGAGTGATGCCCCGAGTGGCATAGAAATCACTGAGCTTCTTGTTCTTAAACTCAGTTCCGTTGTCAGTTCTGATAATCCGAACCTTCTGTTGATGAAGAGTTTGGGATGTAACAACAAACTCGATAATTATATCAGGAACTTCATCCTTTGTACGAATGAGTTTCGTCCATGTGTAGCGTGAAAAATCGTCGACAATCACAAGAATATACCGTCTTCCTCCGAGTGTGGCCGTAGGCATTGGGCCACATAGATCCATATGTAAGAGCTCGAGGATGAGCTTAGAGGACGGTGTTTCCTTGGATATGTGAGACGATCGCTTCATCTTCCCCAATTCACAGGCAGAGCAAAGGTGTTCGTTATGATATGTTAGTTGGGGTAGACCGTTGACGAGTTTATTCTGACGCAGTTTGTTGATAGTCTTGAAATTGAGATGTGGAAGCCGTCGGTGCCATAGATCATTCAACTTAGGTGCAGCCCGAGAGAGAAGGCATACTGGTCGAGAGGTCGTGAGATTGAGTACGTAGAGGTGAGACGTGCGCGTTCCAGAGAGAAGTGGCAGTCCCGATGCATCTATAATGCTGCAGATGTCAGATTCGAAGAGAACCTTGTATCCTTTTCGCAGAAACGACCTATGCTGAAGAGATTGTAGCTCAAACCCTCAACGTAAGAGATGCCCTTGATCGTTAGTTTGTCATGGACGAGATCACCAGTTCCGAGAATTGGCGCCATTTGACTGTTTCCAAAGGAGACCCTTCCGAGATAGCGCTCGGAGAAGTTGCTCAACAGCTCCTTGTTCCCCGTCATGTGTGTGGAGCAATCCGAGTCTAGATACCACACATGACAGACCTGCAATCATCAACAAACGTTGGGTCCCCATTTTCGGACGGGACATTCTTGTGATATATGTAAAGTTTTTATGCGCTTAATGGGAAATGTGGTTACTAAATCAGATTGTGTTGATTCTAATTTAGCTTTCCCTTTATCGTTTGTTTGATGAGGCGGGATTATGGTTTTTCTAACCCAAATTTTCCTAACTTGTGCTTGCATGTATGGCGCCTTATACATGAATTGGCGTGGGTAATGTGGTTGTTGTTTTCGTGCTTCGGTTTTGGTCGCCTTTGGCTTTCGAGTAGTAGGTGAGTTTGCGTTTGACGACGGGAGGCGTTTTCGCTTGACCTTGGGTTTAGGCGAGATGGGAGAATTCAGTGACGTCGTAGAGAAGGTTCGCTTGCGAGGTCTGAGGGTTGCGTGTTCATGTGTTTCATATTCATAAATCGTGGGAGAACAAAATCATTGCAGCAGCACATAGACATAAGTTTGGTAAAAGAAAGATAAGTTTTGACAACATAATTGTCTACGAACTTTGGACAGTGGGATTCAGTACATAGAGAGGAAGGACGAATATAGGATGGTTTTTTCTTCTTGTCATCGAAGAGTGGGTTCTCCTTTATTTGATGCGAACTGCCTTCCAGAGACGTCGAACTCACATTCCCTGTATCCATAAGAATACTAGAGTTAGTGTTAGAACATATGTCAGCTTCATGAGTCATTTTCGCCGTCCTCTTACATTTACATGTTTGAGAATCGGATACTTGACTCGATGTAGAGGGATAGTTCGTATTGGGAAATTTTTCTAGTGTGTAGATTTTGCTAAGTAGTTCATCTCGCTCATTAGCAAAGGCCTTCCTTTCTACTTCTAGTTGTCGTTCTAGTTCTGCTATGAGTAGTAGTTTCTTTGGGATGTAGGTGCGAGAGAGCACATCTTGGAACGCAACTTCCTGTTCTTCGTTTGGGAGTAAGGTTTCGACATCCTCCGAGGGTGAGGATATCTTAGTCTTATCTCTATTATTCAATTCTGTGTAGTCATACGCGATTTCTGCCCAATGAATGTTCTGTTCTCTTGTTTCTTCTGAGATGACAGGGGAGGATGATCTCACAAATGGCTTAAGCTGCGGGGGAGCACCATTTCTTGTTTGCAGGAACGTAGTGTTGCACATGTTATATCTTTTAACTGTCAGCGGTGTTGGATTGCAATTGCTAGACAGTCCAATCCCCCCCCCGGGCGTTGTAGAATTCAGTTTCCACTGGTTGGTTCAATAGGCATAAGATGCGTGAGTTTTCGTTTCTAAGGTGAAGTTGCTCTTCAAGTTCCTTCACCTTTCGGTACAGCCTAACTCTTTCCTTGGTAAGTAGTTCATATTGGGATGCAGTTAGGAGACGAGATGTTTCGCATGAACTGATGGCCAGTGTGGTTTCCTTCACCTTATTCTCATTTTGCTTATTATTGCTTTGCAGACGTTTGACTAACGCTTCGGAGGCCATTAGACGTTCGTTTGCACAAGCAAGCTCTTCTATTTTTAAACTAAGTAATGCATAGTTGTTTTCAAATTTTAGCCTAAGTTCATCATAAACCTTAGCGTCTACGGTGGGGTTCTTAATGGTGGGTCGGTGACTAAACACATCATCGAGTTGCGAGATTCGTACCTCAGACTCAGCGTTGGTAGGAGTCTTAGCTGTGTTTTCACCGGTGTGACCCATCTCCTCATCCTCGTCATGTTCGACCAGCCTTGCCATGCAGCAATCTTGATCCTGAGGCTCCTCGTCTTCTGAAGTGTCGTTCACCCATTCAGCTTCTTCAGTAAGCAGAACTTTGCTACTTTCCATTTTGCGGGTCATTCTGGCCTTACGGTCGTAGTAGCCTGAGTCCTTCACGCGTGGGGCGTGGCATTCCTTGGCAAAGTGGCCTGTCTTTCCACATCGAAAGCACTTCACAGACTTTTGAGGTGCTGAGTCCTCCTCTTTCTTTATCGGCTTTGATTCTTCTGTGGGAGTGGTCTTTTGCTGCCGCTAAAGGTCCTTTGGCGATTGGAGGAGGATGAAGATTTTTTCCCGATCTTCTTTGTGACCATCTTTGTGAGCATTGCCAGTTGTTTGCGTAGATCACGAACATCTTCATCTGATTCTGTATCAGCTTCGGATCCTGAAGAGGCATCAGATATAACAGCTGGTAGCTTCCCTTTGTTCTGTTTGGCCTTAGAGATGGAAGATCGTTCGGTAGTCTTGTTTGAGAGGAGAGCCAGCGGATCGACTCGAGTGTTGTTAGACTGAGGTTGCACGTGTGGAGCATAGGCAGATAGGCTGTCGTAGAGAGCATGAATGGAGGTGTTGGAGAGGTCCTTACTCTGAATCATCATAACAGTTGCATTTCCCCAATGTGGTTTGAGGCTACCAAGGAAGCGGTTGTTGATGTCGAATTTGTCCCTCGAGATCCTGGCTTTCTTGAGTTCATTGATGACCTTCAAGTAACGGAGATATGTGTCACGCAGCTCCTCTCCTCATAGGCTTGGAAATGTTCATACTGTGAGAGACATGCTGATTTCCTCCCCTGAGCACTCTCAGTTGTGCCTGCCATAATTTCTACGAGTTCATCCCATATTTCCTTAGCAGTTGTGCAGACTCGATGTGAGCGTAGACTTCGTTGCCCATAGCCTGGAAGATGTATCCTTTGGCAGTCTCGTCGGCCTGTACGCGAGCCTCTTCATCCTCATTGATGGGACCTCTTGGAGTGCGGCGTTCATCCATGGGAGGGTTTGCGTTTGGCTGTGCAGGGATGATTGTCCAGAATTGTGCTGGACCATTGAAGATGGAGTCCAGTAGGTATTGAGAGAGTGGTGCGCCTTTGTTCCTGATGAATGTGAGGAACCGGTTTATCCATATGCTGTAGTCGCCTTGTCGCAGCATAGGTGGCCTGGTGTCGGAGCCCACTGTTGAGATGTCATTCGTGGTAGACATGGTTGGTGCAGTCGAATCGTCCGTGGTTTTGATCTTAAATAGATAAGAGAGTTAGTAACGAACGAAATGCGAAATATGAGTTTAACGAGTAGAGTTCTGAGAGAGAAAAAAAATTGTTTACAGAATTTCTTAGAGCTAAGTGAGCGTGTGTGATGGTCGATAACGTATGAAGAGAAGATATATCTTGAAATTAGGAGAAGTTCTAGAAATTTTGAAAACGATTTTTGAGGTGAGATAATATTTTATGTCAAAAGTGGTCTAGGGTGATAGGACTAAAGTGTAAGGATCCAATCTTAAATAAGTTTGAGAAAAATTTAACCCAAGAAGATTTCAACACGAGAAAAGGACTTAACACGTTAGGAGAAAAAAAAATTCGCGGTTTTAAAGGACGTGTTTATACGAAGAGTTATCCGAGAAATTATGTGTTGAGAAATTTCGATGCTTGTGAGTTTTAATGAGAAATTCTCGGAAGAAGAGAAAAATTCTCAGTGGAAAATTTCTCGGATTTTAAAATTTCGCATGTGAGGAAGATTCTCAGTTGAGAATTTTAAAGCTTCGCAAGTTATAAAATTTCGCAAGTTATAAAATTTCGCAAGGAAGAAAAGAAATTCTCAGTTAGGAAATTTTCTCGGATTTGAGAGAGTCGTGGTTTTGGAAAACTTCCTTAGACGAATTTTCGCGGATTTGCAAATTTTTTCTTGGTTTTGAAAAATTTCTCGGATATATAAAAATTTCTCGGCTGAGAAATTTCGTGGCTCAGGAAATTCGCGGAGTAAGCTCTCTTGGATATGGAATTTCTCGGATTATGAAGAGTAAGCAAATTTCGCAGTTGAAAGTTTCTCAGATTTTGAAAGTAGACAGTTGCGAAAAGTGCCGTGAAAGTGAATTTTTCGCGGTTTAAAAATTCTCGGAATAAAATTTCGCGGATTTGAAATTTTCGCGGACTTGAACGATTCAGCAAGAAGTTTCGCGGGCAAGAACAAGCTTTCACTGTTCCATTGCTTACACGCGTTTTGCCAGAAAATCGTCTCATTCTTGCTCAAATCTCAGCCAAAATTGCTCAAACTTGATCTTAAGCTTCAGAAATTCTTTCCTAAACACATAATCGACCGATTTGTGAGCTAAAAACAACAAAAATAGATTAAATCGACTAAAAACAGAGAATGGCCGAAATGACTTTTTCTGGAAAACTTTTGCTTCGATCTTGCTCAAAACTCGTTAAAACTGATCCAAAAACTGATCTAAAAGTGTTCTAAAGCATTTTAGGTAAAGAATCGATCTGGGGAAAGGTTTTAAACACGAAAACGCAGCATCAAAACCCAAACCGAGTTCAAAATGGCCGAAAGTAATATTTTGCCCAAAAACACCTTTGATCTTTCTCGGAATCGAACGAAACTGGATTCAAATCAATGCAGATCGATCCACGTTTGCTCTGATACCACTTGTTGGTCCCGATTGCACCAAACAAGGAATCAAAGAGGCTTTAATGGAATGAAAAGGGAGTATTCTCACCTTTGAGTGTGTGTATTGTGTGAAAAATTGGATAAGCCTTTTATCTTTGATTACCTTCAAAAGTGAGTTGGTAAAACCTTATATACCACATTAACCCTAGGTATATTAAGGCCCAATCACTAAATATAAGATAATTACATTATAGTCCTAAGCCTAAGCTATAGGATAATTACAAAATAAATCCTAAGAGCTAAACTATTGACACAGTCTATTAAATATCCTAACAGAATTCCAACAAGAAAAACAGGTGGTATCTCGATAGCGGGTGCTCCCGCCACATGACAGGTGATATAGGTAATTTTGTGTCGTTAAAGGCGGTTGATGGACGATATGTTTCGTACCCTAACGACGCAAAAGCCAAAATCGTTGGAGTTGTTACTGTCGGTAACAATTTAAATATCACTATAGATAGCGTGTAACGACTAGACTTGCCCAACCGCCGGTTAACCGTAACCGGCGGTTGGCGGTTAGTTCGTCGGACTAACCGCCGTCTAATCGGCCGGGGGCGGTTGCCGGTTAGACCAACCGCCGCTTGACTAACCGCCGGTTACGGTTAACCGGCGGTTACAACCGCCGTTTTTTTTTAAGATATTTTAATTCTTAGTGTTTGTGTAAAGTTTGATATATTATTTGGTCAAATCGAATTATGTATCGAAAACTAGTATTATATAATTTGCTAGACAATTACAAAAAAATTACATTTTACATTTTACAAAGAACTTGTATTGTATTACAAATTTTAATTAATCAATTACAATAGAATACATAAATGTAAATTAAATCAGTCTTCTTTTCGGACTTCGTCCGAGAAAGGCTTCAACAGGTGCAGGTGTCGGGCCATCACGGGCGAAGCCACGATTCTTCGACTTTTCGGTCGGGCTTCCGCAAGTGTAGGCGAGAAAGCAGCGTATGATCTCAGGAGCTCTGACGAATCAACTATCAATTATGATACGTCAAAGCATCCGGAGACCACACGTTGCTAACTTACTTGCACTTACCTATACCCCTCTTCTTCGTAATCTTGTTCCCTATAAAAAAATGCATAAACATGATTTACATTATAAGTTTAATTTTAAAAAAAGAACAAGAAGTAATTATACAAATATTTACTTATCTTTTTTCGGGCTTCGTCGTGACTCGTCGTAATATAATAGGCTTGTTCAAATAAATTAGTACCTGAAAATAACAATTCATTAGTTAACCAATAAACATAATAAATATTTATACGCAAAAAAAAATATAAGAGTTGAATACTTATCTTTTTCGGGCTTCGTCGTTAGGCTTGTTCAAATAAATTAGTACCTGAAAATAACAATTCATTAGTTAGCAATATAAACATAAAAAATATTTGTATGCAAAAAAATATAAGAGTTGGATACTTATCTTTTTTCGGACTTGTTTGTTGATGTGGAGTCCCGGCCTCGCCGAATGCCTCTAATAATCCTCGCCGTCGCCGCCGTTGCCGCCGCTTGTCTCCGTGCCGGTGGTGTCCTCGAAAAGGTCGTCGGGCGAGTCGCTGGCACGCTCATCTTGGGTGCGATACTCGGCTCGAGTCCAATCGTCGAGAAGGCATTGGTACTCGAGGTTGTCGACACTCAAGTTTGAACGCTTCTCGCTCAAGGTCAAACCGCCCATGCTAAAAGCATGCTCCACCGCGACGGTCGAGACGGGGACGGCAAGGATCTCCCGAGCGATCCTCGCCAACGTTGGATACGTTGGCGACACCCTCGACCACCATCTAAGGACGTTGAACTCATCTTCGTCCTCGAACTCGAAAGTCGTCGACATAAAGTTATCGACTTCTATGTAGGGGTTTTGGGAGGACCTTGGACGCTTGTTTGCATTGAGGATGTCGTAGTAGTCAGCTAATCGTGAAGATCGACTACTAGTAGAACTAGATTGACCGCGCCCCGATCCCGATCGAGACGAGTCGTGGCCAAAATCGGGCTTATACTCTTTAAAGAGATCCTTTAAAGAGCCATGCGCTCGATCGAGTACGCTCTGCCAATAAATGCTATCGACTACCCTGCCCGACGATACCTTCGTATAGTAGCATTCTAGTAGTCTACCCGTACAATCTAAACGCCATCTCGGATCCAATATCTTCGCTATAATGAAGATATCCGGTAACTCAAAAAAATATTTGAACCACTTGGTAGTCATGCTCCCAATGGCCTCGCCGACTACTGGATCAAACCGAAGCCCGTCGATATGATTGCGACTTTAACGCAATGATCTAATGCAAGTATGGAAGTCGGGTAATATGAACCCGACATCGCCTCGGTGGCATCGTGAAATACTTGAAGTATCTCACATAAACTGTTGCACGGGTCCCACATCTCCGGAACTAAAATGTACGACAACACTCTGTTTTCGGCAAAAAAGTCGCACAAATGCTGTCGATACTCCATAGAACTGTACTGCAACTTGTAGGTGGAATTCCACCTGGTGGGTACGTCTAAACTAAACTTCTTGCTGGTACATCCTCTCTAGCGCAGAAACGCTTCCACTTCGTCCACAAAGACGGATGTCGCATCAGGTAGGAGATTGCGTAGCGTATATGCTGCACCTGCTCCTTTAAACTAGCTAGCGCGTCTTGCACACAGAGGTTAAGTATGTGGCAAAAACAACGCACGTGGAAAAACCGTCCTCCGACTAACGGCTGACCTCGATCAACCGTTCAATGCTCGCGTTGTTTGCGCTCGCATTGTCGAACGAAAAGACTTTGTTGACTATCCTATACTCTGATAAGATCGTCCTAAGCTTGATCGCAATGTTTTGCGTTGTGTGCGCTTCATCAAGCGCTTTTGTATCGTCCACGAATCATCGATCCAATGGCATGTCACGCCCGTGTAAGATGAAAGTTGCCAATGATCGCTCCATATATCGGAGCAAATCGACACGTTAGTTCCTAAAATACCTAATATCGCTACTAAGTCGCCCTTAAGCGCAATTACTGTCTTCTTAGTATCCCGCGTCAAGGTGCTCCTCGAAATCTTCTTCGCCTGAGGGTTGTATGCGGTTTTGATCCAATGCTCGTAGATCGGGTCATCGGCAAATCGAAACGGTAGATGCTTCGCGGCTACGAACTTGGCAAGCTCCCGTCGCGCAACATCCTCGTTGTAATGAAACAACGACGTTGCGCTTCTGCTCCCGCCGGCGGGTCCCGACGCGGACGAATCCGTACCTCCGAACATTTGTTGTTGGTTTTGTGCTATACCTAACTTACTCGGGTGTTTCGAACGGAGATGGGAATTCATTGACCCATATCCGCCTCCCTTTCTAAAATTATATTCCTTGGGACAGTAGTTACAAATGGCTCTAAATTGGTTGACTATACTAGTAGGTACCTTCTTGAAGTGTACCGCGAAGATGTCCGACTGTAGCCGCCGGGCGGCGGCGGTTTGCGTAGGCGCTTCGATCTCCGGATCCGCCTCCTGCACCTCCGTATGTCGCGCGGCATGCGAGCTTGCTCCCAGCGACGGTTCGAACCCGGCCGGGTCCTCGTTCAAGTCACCGCCGAGCACGTCGGCGATATCCAAGAACTCGTTCGGATCGTATTGTTGGTAGTCATCTTGTGATGAACTACCAACGACTTGCTTCCCTTTGCTGGCCCTCGATGCACGAGAACCACGTCGGCCACCACCACGATTCATCTATAAATAATCTACGCACGGGTACGAAAAATATGGCTAGATAAAAAACTAAAACGGCAAAAAAAGATACCAAGGGTCGGGGCCCGGCCGAGGCGAAACGTGGCGGTGCGGTGGTGCGGTGGAGCGGCAGCCGGCGGCTGTCGGTGTGGGCGGTGGCTGGCGGCGGCGGCTGCGGCGGCTGGCGGAGGACAGTGGGCGGTGGGGGTGGCGGCGGCGGCGTGCGGCGGCCGGCGCGGGCGGGGGCTGGCCCGTGGCTGCGGCTGGCGGAGGGCGGGGGCTGGCGCGGGCGGGGGCTGGCGCGTGGCTGCGGCGTGCGGCGGCTGGCGCGGGCGGGGGCTGGCGCGGTGGCTGCGGCTGCAGCGTGGGCGGTGTAGTCGGCGGTGGCGGGAGGTGGTGGGCGGCGGGACCGGATGGGAGGTGGTGGCGCGCGAGGTGGCGGGCGGTGGGGCTGGCGTGGTGGGGGCTGGCGGAGCAGAGTTGGTCGGCGGCGGCGGGAGGTGGAAAATCAACCGGCGGTTATCAACCGGCGGTTTGCGGTTGGTCAAATCGACCAACCGCCCCGTAACCGGCCGTTTGCGGTTGCCGGTTACGGTTGTTGCCGGTTCGGCTGTTCCGTAACCGACAGTTGGACGGTTCAACCGCCGGTTACGGTTTACTTTGGGCATGTCTAGTAACGACCCTACTTCTCAAATACGTATTTAGGCGGATTTACAAAGCGAAACAGCGGAAAAGCCCATTTAATAAAAACTTTTTAAAACATAATAATATTCATGTACTGGGCCGAAGCTCCAAAGTCTAAACCCGAAAATATAAATGTTAACAACACACACTTTTATTTATTGGGCCGAAACCCAAAGAGTAAAAACATGAAATATAATTTAAAACACTACACAGGTCACGTCCCATGTACCGCCGCCCTCAAAAGTCCGTGGAGTCACCGCCATCAGCCGCTTAGTCGTGACGTTTATCAACGTCCGACTCGTTCGTACTTAAACACGTAAACCCTGAGCTTTTGCCCAGTAGATGAAAATATGCAAGAATGCAAATGCTCTCACTCGACTCCCATCCCGACACATCTCACAAAATGCACGCTCGACTCTTTTATCATATCTCATCTCATCTCAAGTCATCTCATCACATCACATCAGGGCCCAAGGCTTAGGACTAAAGACAACATGCGCGCATGGGTCAGTAGCTCGGGAGGCCCCACTCCCCACAAGGATCAGTAGCTCGGGAGGCCCACTCCCCACATAAACTACCCCACTCCACAATTCGACGACCATCACTACTCTTACAATTCGACGACCATCACTCGATCATAAACTACCCCACTCCACATCACTGTACGATATTACCGTGACTCCGCACGATCCTTTCCCCTCGTAACACGTGTATGCAAATGTCGTGCAAGTAAAATGCAACACATAAAAATGCAAATCTCTATATCATGTATCGCCCGAGGTATCAACTCGGCCCGATCCGGAAACTATCGTACTCTAAATAATCGGGCCCAAAGCCCGCCTTCCGAATTACTCGGCCTGAAACCTTTCTCACCGAACTCTCCCTCCGAATTTCATTAAGGGTTCCAAAATTTAATCCATTTTACTCTAAGTTTCAAATTTTCGGGTCCTAAATCCTAAACCCTAAACCCTAATACTTAAATTCTTAATTTAAAAATATTTTTCCAATTTTTACCTTCAAACCCCACAAACTCATATTCACTTTTAAGGACGCGAATTTGAAAGTTTTTACTTAGAATTCGAAAATCATTAATAATTATAAAATGACCCGAAAATTATCCTCAAAATTTATTTAAGACGCGAAAATTTTCTCAAATTTACAAATCTGGCCCGAATTTTAAAATCCCAGTTTAAGTCCCGAAAATTTTTAGAAATTATAAATCTACCCAGATTTTTAAAATTTTCAGATCTTTCCCAAATTTTTAGAAATTTCAGATTTGCACCTAAACGTTCAAAAATTTACAATTACCCCAGCCGGATATTTTTAATGTTTATTTAACCCCTTCGGAGAATTTGAAAATTGCGCAAAGACCCCATTTGAGTTTTTTTTTAATATTTATTTAACTCCTTGGAGATCTTAAAATTGCACAAAGACCCCAGCTGATTTTAAAAATATTTATTAAGCACCTCGGAAATTCTGAAAATTGTTCTATAGCCCCAATCGACTTTAAAAATATTTATTTAGCACCTCGAAAATTCTGAAAATTTCTCCAAGTCCCCAATCGACTTTAAAAATATTTATGTAACACCTCAGAAATTCTGAAAATTGCACCAATGCCCCAATCGATCAACAAGTCATTCAAAAAAATTAACGATTCTTCTTGTCAATAACATTCAAGACACGAGCAAAAATTAGCAATAAACAGATCGAAAATCGCCAACGACACCAAGAAACCTTAATTTCCTGGGGATCTTAATAATCAAGGAAAATTATTGAAGTATAGTTAAAACACACGTTCTTCCTACATCGGAAACCTTCATCCAACGTTTAACCACTAAAGTGAAGCTTTTGTCTCCAAGTAATTTTACCTTATATAATTGATGAAGAATTTTGATGATCTTTTATTAATTAATATGTTATCTCAGTAACACTGTTTGCAATAATAATAACGCGTGTCTTGTAGTGTTGGTATATAAATAACAGATCTCCGATATAGTGATTCTTTTCATGTCAATCTCACGCAACAGTTCAAAACTAATATCTTCCATGATATATATAATAAGAGCGATATTACCACAGTTTTGGTATTTTTTGCCGACATCGGCTTGCCTACCACAGTTTTGGTATTTTTTGCCGACATCGGCTTGCCTACTTACTTGGTTATAATTTATAATTCTTGTCCAATCGTTACGTGCCATATAACATTAATAGAAATTAAATTACATATTACGTAGATTGATTGGTGTACAACATGTTAGAGTAGTGTTGTAAGATGAAAATATATATACTCTTGTATAAAGAGGCTAGGGTAGAGAGAAAAACTGTGAATTTGGTCTTAGTTATTTACAACTTTACCCTTAATTGCTTAATTACAATTTTGCCCGTACAAGTTTATTCTTAAATTGAAATTTATTTGTTAAGTAATTTAGTTAGTAATATAAAATGTTCAAAACATAAAATAAATTGATATATTTACACACACATTGGGTAAACGGCATGCCATGCCATGCCATATATAAATCACCGGGGGCCATGCCATGCCATATGTAAAAACCGCAATTATGTTGATTAACTCAAATTATTACGTAAACCATGCACACGAAAGAAATCATGATACAGAATCTCCCATTACAGTCAAACAAAACCTCTGAAAAAAACACAGCAATGAATACACTGTCATTCTCCGTAGTCAAAAAAGACAGAATCTATTTTCGTAAAAATTATTATGGACTTACTAAATTCGTCATCTCCAATTTGAAAAAAAATAAATAAATTCACGCGTTATTACATCAAGGTCACTATTGCAAAATTAAAGGGTGGCTCTACGTACTATATTAAACTAGCTAGCTACACCGCAGTTTTTAGAGTGTGAGAAGTCACACAAAGCGTTATTTCTCTATAGTAGATTTGGTATGAAGCGTGTTATATATAAATGGCTCACAATCATTACAACAAGAAACAATGGTGGCATGTAGTAAGGCCCGACGAGGATGATGATGTCTCAACGAAGGTTATTATTATTACTATTATTATTATTATTATTATTATTATTATTATACTTAGCTTCATCAGATTCTTTTATGACCAAACATACACAAAGCGCCTTTTGCAGCAGCCCTCTCAACGACGACAAGGGACTGAAAAACAATGTAGAAGACTCCAAGCCGCAATCAACGGTAGTATATTTACGTCGGTCTATGTAATAATGTTTCTGATAATTTTCCTCGTAGAAACGATTGCGCGTTGCGCACATATCGCTTTATTCCCTCGATTGCGCTTACTAATTTCATCGACTTTTGAAAATAAAATGCAGCATCGGTCGTAGAGACCGCAACAGGCAAAACCCTCGTCCTAGGGCGAGGAATTACGCTGTAGGTGGGCCAGCTGGGACCAGACCCGCGTTCACGCCGAGAAGCCACATTAGAGCTAGCCTCTACCGAGTGGCACAGGCGTTTTCATTCCTAGAAGCGCTCCCACGAGTCAACTCAACCGACCGCCAGGTTTGTGTTATTAATTAATTAAAAGCAGCGCAAAGTATCAAAGCAAGAACATGGAGACAGAAAAGAATCGAGCTTAAAGGCAACTGAGGTTGAGGCTCTGTCGAGTTAAAAGCATGAAGAAAGTTTAAATTCTGTTAAGCCTGGAATGCGCGTTTAATAGCATGGCGCGTCTTTTATTAAAGGAAGAAACTAATAGAGACGTTTAAGCCAGCGACGTTTTAAAAAGACATGGCAGGAATTTTAAATTTTGCGCGCGCATTATGAGGCAGAGTGAGTTCGATCATCTTAATCTCTCAAGATCTTCTTTTATCATCGATTCTGTAATTTTCTCTTTTCTCTCAGAAGATTCAAGATCTTCTTGATCTGTAATCAGACGATCATCAATAGTGATTACTCAAATTCACCGTGGATGTAGGATTTAATTATAATCCGAACCACGTTAAGCTTGTTGTTCATACAAACAATCACATTTCTTTACATGGTATCAGAGTTGAAATCGCTCAACAGTTGTGAAGAACAAAATTGAATCATGCTCAATTAGGTTTATCTAAGGATCGATCAGGGAAGCAGAATCAGAAGTGGCGACATCCAATTCCACAGCCACTCAGATGGATGATCCCTATTTCTTGAATTCTAATGATTCATCTGGGCATTTCCTCGTGCATGATAAACTCAATGGGGATAATTACGCGACTTGGAGCAGAGCTATTATTATTGCGCTCACAGGTAGGAATAAAGAAGGATTCATTAATGGTGAACTTAAACCACCAGCAGCAGCAGAAAAGGAAAAGGTCGCGGCGTGGAAAAGAACCAACAATGTTACCATTTCTTGGATTCTAAATTTAGTCTCCAAAGAAACATCCACAAGCATCCTATATAGCTCACCGGCAAGAGATGTTTGGGTGGATTTGCAAGAAAGATTTGGGCAAACTAACAGGCCAAGAATCTTTCAACTGAAGCGAGAACTGGTGAATTTAGTACAAGCGGATAACACTGTGGCGGTCTATTATACCAAGCTGAAGACCTTATGGGATGAATTAGCAAATTATCTGCCCAATTGTCAATGTACTTGTGGAGGAATGAAGCAGATGAAGACACAGCTCGATGAAGACTATGTAATGGTTTTCTTGATGGGGCTCAACGACTCATACACACAGCTAAGAGGACAGATATTGACAATGGAGCCTCTGCCATCTATTAGCCGAGTGTTCTCTCTGGTGGTGCAAGAAGAGAGGCAGAGATCAATAGTTCATGGCCAGGTTAAAGGCAGTGATTATCAGTCCAACAATATGGCAATGTTGGCTGCAAGGAATTACCATGATCAGGGCAGGAAAGCAAGCTTTGGACAGAAAAAGGATTCAATGAGACCAACATGTACTCACTGCAACAAAAAGGGATATACAGTGGAAAATTGCTACCAATTGCATGGCTATCCACCTGGTTTCAGGCAGAATTCAAGGTATAAATCAGCAAGGATTAATCAATCTGTTGCAGACATTCAGCAAAGCACAGCACAACAAGGAAGCCAAACAGGGATTCGGGATGCATCTGGTGGAAACTCATTGGTCCAGCTGCAGTTCACACCTCTGCAATTGCAGAGCCTCAGGTCACTGATAAATCAATCAAACATCACCCAGGTACAGGAGGATGTAGGATTTGTTCAGCAGGCAGGTAAAAGGACAGGTATATGCATGACTTTCAATTTGCCCGAGCTAGCACATACTAGTGTTTGGTTGTTAGAATCTGGTGCATGTGTCTGGAAATAAAGACCTGCTATATGATCTCCATCAAATAAATAAATCAAAGGTGATATTGCCTGATAACACTGTGATAGAAGTAGAACAGACAAGACCTTTAAATTGAATCAGCACATTACCTTAACAGAAGTGCTCTTAGTTCCTAAATTTCACTTTAACTTAATCTCTGTAAGTTCTCTTGCCAGCAGCCAGGCTTGCAAAGTCATCTTTGAGCCTAACACCTTCTTGATACAGGACTCATCACAGAGAGTGATTGGCAAGGGTAAGCAAGAAGTAGGGTTGTACATCATCAGGGCAACAACAGCAACTGTTAGATAATAATAATGATGTATTTGTAGTGTTAAATGGTGTTTTAGCTGATATCTGGCACAACAGATTTGGGCACCCTTCACACAGGGTTTTAGACATGCTAAAGAAGTCTCTAAGACACAATAATAAAGACCTGGATGCACACTGTAATATCTGTCCATTAGCTAAACAAAAGAAAAATGTGTTTCCAAACAACAATAAAACAGTGTGTTCCTGTAACGACCCAACTTCCTAGATACGTATTTTGGCGGATTTTCGCAGCGTAAGCAGCGGTAAACCCATTTAATTAAAACTTTTAAAATATAAAAATACAAATACGGTCGATGTCTAAATCCATAAGTTCAAACCCAAACACATTTTGATTCATTTGGCCCAAGCCCAAATTTAAAAACACGAAACATAAACTCGTTCCACAGGTCCCGTCTCATGTACTGCGCCGCCCTCAAAAGTCCGTGGAGTCACCGCCATCAGCCGTATTACCTACACACGTAAACCCTGAGCTTTTGCCCAGTAGATGAAAATAAGCATGAATACAAATGCTCTCACATCCCAAACTCGACACATCTCACATAATGCACGCTCGACTCTTTTCTCATAGCTCATCATCATCTCAACTCATCTCATCGCAATCAGGGCCCGAGGCTTAGGAACTAAAGGCAACACGCGCGCAGGGGTCAGTAGCTCGGGAGGCCCCACTCCCCACAAGGGTCAGTAGCTCGGGAGGCCCACTCCCCACATCTCAATCATATAGTGCGCCTTAGTCCTAACCTCACTACTCAAACAATTCGACGACCATCAATCGGTCATAAACTACCCCACTCAACATCGCTATACAATATTACCGTGACTCCATACGGTTCTCTCTTCTCGTACCATGTGTATGCAAATGTCGTGCAAGTAGAATGCAACATATAAAATGCATCATATTACATAACAACATATCGACCCGAGATATAGTCTCGGCCCGATCTCACAACTATCATACACCAAATAATTCGGGCCCGAAGCCCGCGTTCCGATTTAATCGGACCGAAACATTAATCAACGAAACTCTCACCAAAATTTCACTAAGGGTTCCCAAAATTTAATCCTTTTCACTTTAAGACCCTAATTTCACAATTGGTCCTTAATTTAATATATTTTAAAATTCTAACGTCCAACTTTCAAAATATCACTTAAATTTCTAATTTAAAAATATATTTCTGAATTTAATTCCCAGCCCCAAGATTTTTAAAACTTTTCAATTTAGTCCCCATATTTTTTTAAAATTACACAAAGGACCCCAATTATTTATTCCGAATTTCAAATCTACCCCAAAAGCTTTATATTTCTTTAAAAATCTCCCCTGTTCGAATTTTACATTCTCAGCCCCTGATTTTTATAACTTTTCAATCTAGTCCCTAAACTTTGGAAAACCCAAATATAATCCAAAACTCAAATTTTCTTAAATCTTTACCAACACCCTAAACTTCCTAAATTGACTCAATCTACCCAATATTCTGCCCCTCACCCAAATTTAACCCTCATGGCCGAAAGTTGAAGAAAAACTCTAGAAAACCCTAATTTGCACTTTTACCTGAACTTTCCAAATCTAACGAATCTTGCCCTTAAAAATTCCAACTGTTCTTTCCAATCCCTAACTTCTTTTATCTCCCTAAATCGCAATGGCCAAAAATAGCGTATAAGGAATTAACATAAAAGCATGCAAAATCAACACGAATTCACGTAGAAAGTCACGTTCGATCTTGATCGTAACTAGGCACATAATCGTGCAAGCAACGAGATAACTCATGCAACAAGTAAAATCTCGACCCTAATTTTATTTACGTATGTAGATGATCTTCACCTACCTTACGTCCGTAGAGAGCTACGTTACGAGTTATTTTTACGTGATCCCGACCCTAGGATTTCAATCCCGAGCTCCTCCACGTGTCCGCGGGTTTTTTTTTTCTCCCGGTTCTCTACCGCGATCTCTCCTGCGATTTCTCCCTCTCTCCCGCAATCTCTCCTTCTCTTTTCTCTCTTCCCTCTTCTCCTTCTCTTCTTCCTCTCCTTTCTTTCTTTTTCTTTCTTTCCTTTCTCTTCTTTCTCTCTCTTTTTTTTTTCTCTCCTTTTCTCTTCCCTCTCTCTTTTTCACGTTCTCCTCCCCTCTCCCTTTCTTTCCTTCTCCTTTCTTTATTCTCTTGTCTAGGTGGCATTAGGTGGTTTTATTTATGTCATTTGGTGATGACTTTGTCCTAATACTCATGGAGAGGATTAGTTGGCATTTTGCTCTCTCATTTTCCTTTCCTTTCTTTTTTCTTTTCTCCCCTCCTCTCTCCCACACGTTATCTCCTCTCCATTTTCTTTAATTTGGTTGTTACTTTTGTTTCCATGCTCACATGGAGGTAGATGGAGGTAATGAGGTGGGGTGTTTTGGTTTTATTACCTCATTATGTAAAGATATTTATTTTATAGTTATTTTTTTATTTTATTATACCAACCTCACATGGAGGAACATATTTATTTATTTTTCTCTTAATTTATTGCAGCCATAATTAAATTATTATTATTATTACTATTATTATTTTTAAATTATTTATTTATTTGGGCTTTCACTTCTTGTTTACGGCCCAATTAAATTTTATTAAAGGACCCAACTCCCAACCATTTATTTTGGGTCATTATTCTCTTCATTTGGTCCATACATAAATTTTTGGTCCATTTAAATTTTTTCGGGCCCAATTGTAAATTTTTGGCCCGATTCGAAAAGAAATCTTTTCTTGTTCGAAACTTGATTTCGCCCATTTTGAATATTTTTTTTTTGAAGTAATCCCGTATAAATTTTGCAGGTATTACATCCTTCCCCCTTATAAGAATTTCGTCCCCGAAATTACAGTACAAAGAATAACTCGGGGTACTTCTCTCTCATCTCGTCCTCGCGTTTTCCCAAGTGGCTTCTCCCAATACTTGGTTCCGTCACAAGACCTTCACGGGGGTATATTCTTATTCTCGTTCATCAAAATTTCCATCGGTCTTTCTTCATAGCTCAAGTCTGACTTCAATCGTTGATGAAGTGATTCGCCCTGCACTTCGTGGCTCAGGTCTGGGACGTACTTCGTAATGTAGATACATGGAAGACGTCATGAACTTGTGCGAGCGATGTGGGCAATTCGGGTTGATATGACACTTCTCTAACTCGTTTCGCAATTGTGGAAGGTCCGATATATTTCAGACTCAACTTCGCTTTCTTCCCGAAGTTGGTTATTTCCACTTCGAGTTGGCACAGATCCGTATTCATGGATTTACGGCTCAAAGCATTTGCAACTACGTTCCCCTTGCCTGTGTGATAATTTATCACACAGTCGTAGTCTTTTACTAACTCGAGCCATCGTCTGTGCCTCATGTTTAACTCCTTCTGCGTGAAGAAGTACTTTAGGCTTTTATGATCAGTGAAGATCTCGCATCGTTCTCCGTATAGATAATGTCGCCCGATTTTTCCGGGCAAACACCACGGTTGCGATTTCCAAATCACGTGTGGGGTAGTACGGTTTCAGCTGGTCGGGAGGCATACGCAATTAATCGCTTGCTTCAACTCCTGGAAGTTTTCTTCACACGCTTTCGTCCACTTAAATGGGACTTTCTTCTTCATTAGAAATGAAGTTGAAAATTGAAGAAACTAAGTTGAGAAGATCACGATGAGCAGTTGCCGTTGGATCTAACTGGCGCGCGATCTAATGGCTAGGATTTGAAAGCTGAAGATTAAATTTTGTTCGCAGGATATCGCGCGAATAAGTCAACGGCTGAGATGTTTAGAAAGTGAATGAAGAGGATGGTGAATCGTGAGCGTCGGATCAAAGATCAGACGGATGGTAGTGAAGGTGCTATTTCACTTATAGAGTCGCATGCGATTCTTGCTCCAACACGCGGAAATGTAAGACCACGTGGCGACTTGTGGAGTGTTCGATCGGATAATGTACGGCGAGGATAGATCTTGTACTCTCACTTAAAACAAAATCTGACTTGTCCAAATTTCCCATTCCACTTTCTCGAGCATATAACTCACTCTAGAGTGAAAATCACAGTGAGGTGAAAGCACAAGAGTTGTAGAAGGGATAGAGATTTGTAACTTTTGTGTTGTGATCGATAAGAAAGGAAGCTTGGCTGATCCGTAAACATAGACTGAAGTTCAGCCGTGTTTGTGCGTTAGTTCGCCGTACTTTCCAACATGTTTCTGTCGTGACATTGATTTAAAAGTGAGCAATTTTTTTTTCGTATTGGATATCAACATCTTTCTTCGAGATTTTGGATTATATTTTTGTGATAAAACGTCCAAAGCGATTATCTTCATGCGCGTGATTTCTCAAATCGAGATTACGGCGTTCGAAGAAAAATCTGATCTCGAATTTAATAGAACTTACCTTTATACGGCGTTTGACGAAAACTCGAAATTAATGAGGTTTATCCCTTCGCTTCACTCACGCCTATAAATAGGTACTTGATGCACGCTATTTTTCACAACACAATTTTCTCAGTTTAGATCATTTAAACTTCACCATGTATAACTTTGGAGAAAATGCAGAGCGTGAGAACATCCTCACGAACCTATTGAGAGTCTCGAAAGACTTAAGTCCGAGTTATTCCTTCTCTTAGGTTTGCTCGCATTGGTGATTGCTATTTTGGTATTGTGGATTGTTACCCATTGTACTTGCTTCTAGTTTTGTGTAATTGTTGCTACTAAATAAGGAAGTTTTAATCTTCCAATTTTTTAATTTTTTTTTTTGGGTTGTAATATGCTTTTCAGTTATGTATTAGTTATGTAATGGAAAATTTCGCATATATATATTGATTCTCCCATATTTTCTCTACGTCCCCGTCTAAGTTTCCACATTCTCTAGACATACTTATTCCTATTCCTACCATGCTTCCGATGCGCACTCTATGCGTATATGATTATTTTCTCCATAATATGTATTATATGTACATACTTATTTCAGCTCTATCCTAATATTTTGTTATATTTGAAAATAGTACGTAAAGTCCAAACTCTAATTTGCAGTAAACATTTCAGATGAGGCCTAAATTTAATTACTGCCCAAAAATTACTAGTTCCGGCAAGAATAACTTTTATCAAATAAACCCCGAATTTTACCAAATAATTTACGCCGAGTTTTATCAAACTCTTTTTTTTTGTGATACGATTTATGTTTCGTTTATGTAACAACCATTTTCGCATATAACAAGTTCAACTCTTTTTATTTCGCCGTTTATTATATAAATTTTTAACTTCCCGAATTTCAGCTTGGTCCAATTCGGTCAAGCCCAAATTTGACAAAGCCCAAATTTCGAAAAGGCCCAAACTTTAAATTTCGTCAAATTCCTTATTTGTCCGAATTTTCACCTGAATTTCAAAGCAACCCCAAATTCGATCAAAGGTCTGGATTTTAGTAATCCTCCTCCTACCTTAATTCAACCAAGATTCTCCTGCAAATCTATGTATAAAAGTACAAAATCTATAGCTTTCGAACACATCAAGGATCACATAAAATCACACAAATATTCATGTAAAGCATATATCAGAAAATCGTAAATCACGTATTAAACTTACAGGCGTAGGCTGATCCTCCAGGCTTTTGAGCGGCAGTACATGGACAGTCTACAGAACCTATAACCTAACGCTCTGATACCACCTGTAACGACCCAACTTCCTAGATACGTATTTTGGCGGATTTTCGCAGCGTAAGCAGCGGTAAACCCATTTAATTAAAACTTTTAAAATATAATAATACAAATACGGTCGATGTCTAAATCCATAAGTTCAAACCCAAACACATTTTGATTCATTTGGCCCAAGCCCAAATTTAAAAACACGAAACATAAACTCGTTCCACAGGTCCCGTCTCATGTACTGCGCCGCCCTCAAAAGTCCGTGGAGTCACCGCCATCAGCCGTATTACCTACACACGTAAACCCTGAGCTTTTGCCCAGTAGATGAAAATAAGCATGAATACAAATGCTCTCACATCCCAAACTCGACACATCTCACATAATGCACGCTCGACTCTTTTCTCATAGCTCATCATCATCTCAACTCATCTCATCGCAATCAGGGCCCGAGGCTTAGGAACTAAAGGCAACACGCGCGCAGGGGTCAGTAGCTCGGGAGGCCCCACTCCCCACAAGGGTCAGTAGCTCGGGAGGCCCACTCCCCACATCTCAATCATATAGTGCGCCTTAGTCCTAACCTCACTACTCAAACAATTCGACGACCATCAATCGGTCATAAACTACCCCACTCAACATCGCTATACAATATTACCGTGACTCCATACGGTTCTCTCTTCTCGTACCATGTGTATGCAAATGTCGTGCAAGTAGAATGCAACATATAAAATGCATCATATTACATAACAACATATCGACCCGAGATATAGTCTCGGCCCGATCTCACAACTATCATACACCAAATAATTCGGGCCCGAAGCCCGCGTTCCGATTTAATCGGACCGAAACATTAATCAACGAAACTCTCACCAAAATTTCACTAAGGGTTCCCAAAATTTAATCCTTTTCACTTTAAGACCCTAACTTCACAATTGGTCCTTAATTTAATATATTTTAAAATTCTAACGTCCAACTTTCAAAATATCACTTAAATTTCTAATTTAAAAATATATTTCTGAATTTAATTCCCAGCCCCAAGATTTTTAAAACTTTTCAATTTAGTCCCCATATTTTTTTAAAATTACACAAAGGACCCCAATTATTTATTCCGAATTTCAAATCTACCCCAAAAGCTTTATATTTCTTTAAAAATCTCCCCTGTTTGAATTTTACATTCTCTGCCCCTGATTTTTATAACTTTTCAATCTAGTCCCTAAACTTTGGAAAACCCAAATATAATCCAAAACTCAAATTTTCTTAAATCTTTACCAACACCCTAAACTTCCTAAATTGACTCAATCTACCCAATATTCTGCCCCTCACCCAAATTTAACCCTCATGGCCGAAAGTTGAAGAAAAACTCTAGAAAACCCTAATTTGCACTTTTACCTGAACTTTCCAAATCTAACGAATCTTGCCCTTAAAAATTCCAACTGTTCTTTCCAATCCCTAACTTCTTTTATCTCCCTAAATCGCAATGGCCAAAAATAGCGTATAAGGAATTAACATAAAAGCATGCAAAATCAACACGAATTCACGTAGAAAGTCACGTTCGATCTTGATCGTAACTAGGCACATAATCGTGCAAGCAACGAGATAACTCATGCAACAAGTAAAATCTCGACCCTAATTTTATTTACGTATGTAGATGATCTTCACCTACCTTACGTCCGTAGAGAGCTACGTTACGAGTTATTTTTACGTGATCCCGACCCTAGGATTTCAATCCCGAGCTCCTCCACGTGTCCGCGGGTTTTTCTTTTTCTCCCGGTTCTCTACCGCGATCTCTCCTGCGATTTCTCCCTCTCTCCCGCAATCTCTCCTTCTCTTTTCTCTCTTCCCTCTTCTCCTTCTCTTCTTCCTCTCCTTTCTTTCTTTTTCTTTCTTTCCTTTCTCTTCCTTTCTCTCTCTTTTTTTTTTCTCTCCTTTTCTCTTCCCTCTCTCTTTTTCACGTTCTCCTCCCCTCTCCCTTTCTTTCCTTCTCCTTTCTTTATTCTCTTGTCTAGGTGGCATTAGGTGGTTTATTTATGTCATTTGGTGATGACTTTGTCCTAATACTCATGGAGAGGATTAGTTGGCATTTTGCTCTCTCATTTTCCTTTCCTTTCTTTTTTCTTTTCTCCCCTCCTCTCTCCCACACGTTATCTCCTCTCCATTTTCTTTAATTTGGTTGTTACTTTTGTTTCCATGCTCACATGGAGGTAGATGGAGGTAATGAGGTGGGGTGTTTTGGTTTTATTACCTCATTATGTAAAGATATTTATTTTATAGTTATTTTTTTATTTTATTATACCAACCTCACATGGAGGAACATATTTATTTATTTTTCTCTTAATTTATTGCAGCCATAATTAAATTATTATTATTATTACTATTATTATTTTTAAATTATTTATTTATTTGGGCTTTCACTTCTTGTTTACGGCCCAATTAAATTTTATTAAAGGACCCAACTCCCAACCATTTATTTTGGGTCATTATTCTCTTCATTTGGTCCATACATAAATTTTTGGTCCATTTAAATTTTTTCGGGCCCAATTGTAAATTTTTGGCCCGATTCGAAAAGAAATCTTTTCTTGTTCGAAACTTGATTTCGCCCATTTTGAATATTTTTTTTTTGAAGTAATCCCGTATAAATTTTGCAGGTATTACATCCTTCCCCCTTATAAGAATTTCGTCCCCGAAATTACAGTACAAAGAATAACTCGGGTACTTCTCTCTCATCTCGTCCTCGCGTTTTCCCAAGTGGCTTCTCCCAATACTTGGTTCCGTCACAAGACCTTCACGGGGGTATATTCTTATTCTCGTTCATCAAAATTTCCATCGGTCTTTCTTCATAGCTCAAGTCTGACTTCAATCGTTGATGAAGTGATTCGCCCTGCACTTCGTGGCTCAGGTCTGGGACGTACTTCGTAATGTAGATACATGGAAGACGTCATGAACTTGTGCGAGCGATGTGGGCAATTCGGGTTGATATGACACTTCTCTAACTCGTTTCGCAATTGTGGAAGGTCCGATATATTTCAGACTCAACTTCGCTTTCTTCCCGAAGTTGGTTATTTCCACTTCGAGTTGGCACAGATCCGTATTCATGGATTTACGGCTCAAAGCATTTGCAACTACGTTCCCCTTGCCTGTGTGATAATTTATCACACAGTCGTAGTCTTTTACTAACTCGAGCCATCGTCTGTGCCTCATGTTTAACTCCTTCTGCGTGAAGAAGTACTTTAGGCTTTTATGATCAGTGAAGATCTCGCATCGTTCTCCGTATAGATAATGTCGCCCGATTTTTCCGGGCAAACACCACGGTTGCGATTTCCAAATCACGTGTGGGGTAGTACGGTTTCAGCTGGTCGGGAGGCATACGCAATTACCTTCTCGTTCTGCATCAACACGTATCCCAAGACATTCTTAGAAGCGTCACTGTATTGCAAGAACATGCGTTGTTGTTAATCGCTTGCTTCAACTCCTGGAAGTTTTCTTCACACGCTTTCGTCCACTTAAATGGGACTTTCTTCTTCATTAGAAATGAAGTTGAAAATTGAAGAAACTAAGTTGAGAAGATCACGATGAGCAGTTGCCGTTGGATCTAACTGGCGCGCGATCTAATGGCTAGGATTTGAAAGCTGAAGATTAAATTTTGTTCGCAGGATATCGCGCGAATAAGTCAACGGCTGAGATGTTTAGAAAGTGAATGAAGAGGATGGTGAATCGTGAGCGTCGGATCAAAGATCGGACGGATGGTAGTGAAGGTGCTATTTCACTTATAGAGTCGCATGCGATTCTTGCTCCAACACGCGGAAATGTAAGACCACGTGGCGACTTGTGGAGTGTTCGATCGGATAATGTACGGCGAGGATAGATCTTGTACTCTCACTTAAAACAAAATCTGACTTGTCCAATTTTCCCATTCCACTTTCTCGAGCATATAACTCACTCTAGAGTGAAAATCACAGTGAGGTGAAAGCACAAGAGTTGTAGAAGGGATAGAGATTTGTAACTTTTGTGTTGTGATCGATAAGAAAGGAAGCTTGGCTGATCCGTAAACATAGACTGAAGTTCAGCCGTGTTTGTGCGTTAGTTCGCCGTACTTTCCAACATGTTTCTGTCGTGACATTGATTTAAAAGTGAGCAATTTTTTTTTCGTATTGGATATCAACATCTTTCTTCGAGATTTTGGATTATATTTTTGTGATAAAACGTCCAAAGCGATTATCTTCATGCGCGTGATTTCTCAAATCGAGATTACGGCGTTCGAAGAAAAATCTGATCTCGAATTTAATAGAACTTACCTTTATACGGCGTTTGACGAAAACTCGAAATTAATGAGGTTTATCCCTTCGCTTCACTCACGCCTATAAATAGGTACTTGATGCACGCTATTTTTCACAACACAATTTTCTCAGTTTAGATCATTTAAACTTCACCATGTATAACTTTGGAGAAAATGCAGAGCGTGAGAACATCCCTCACGAACCTATTGAGAGTCTCGAAAGACTTAAGTCCGAGTTATTCCTTCTCTTAGGTTTGCTCGCATTGGTGATTGCTATTTTGGTATTGTGGATTGTTACCCATTGTACTTGCTTCTAGTTTTGTGTAATTGTTGCTACTAAATAAGGAAGTTTTAATCTTCCAATTTTTTAATTTTTTTTTTTTGGGTTGTAATATGCTTTTCAGTTATGTATTAGTTATGTAATGGAAAATTTCGCATATATATATTGATTCTCCCATATTTTCTCTACGTCCCCGTCTAAGTTTCCACATTCTCTACACATACTTATTCCTATTCCTACCATGCTTCCGATGCGCACTCTATGCGTATATGATTATTTTCTCCATAATATGTATTATACGTACATACTTATTTCAGCTCTATCCTAATATTTTGTTATATTTGAAAATTGTACGTAAAGTCCAAACTCTAATTTGCAGTAAACATTTCAGATGAGGCCTAAATTTAATTACTGCCCAAAAATTACTAGTTCCGGCAAGAATAACTTTTATCAAATAAACCCCGAATTTTACCAAATAATTTACGCCGAGTTTTATCAAACTCTTTTTTTTTGTGATACGATTTATGTTTCGTTTATGTAACAACCATTTTCGCATATAACAAGTTCAACTCTTTTTATTTCGCCGTTTATTATATAAATTTTTAACTTCCCGAATTTCAGCTTGGTCCAATTCGGTCAAGCCCAAATTTGACAAAGCCCAAATTTCGAAAAGGCCCAAACTTTAAATTTCGTCAAATTCCTTATTTGTCCGAATTTTCACCTGAATTTCAAAGCAACCCCAAATTCGATCAAAGGTCTGGATTTTAGTAATCCTCCTCCTACCTTAATTCAACCAAGATTCTCCTGCAAATCTATGTATAAAAGTACAAAATCTATAGCTTTCGAACACATCAAGGATCACATAAAATCACACAAATATTCATGTAAAGCATATATCAGAAAATCGTAAATCACGTATTAAACTTACAGGCGTAGGCTGATCCTCCAGGCTTTTGAGCGGCAGTACATGGACAGTCTACAGAACCTATAACCTAACGCTCTGATACCACCTGTAACGACCCAACTTCCTAGATACGTATTTTGGCGGATTTTCGCAGCGTAAGCAGCGGTAAACCCATTTAATTAAAACTTTTAAAATATAATAATACAAATACGGTCGATGTCTAAATCCATAAGTTCAAACCCAAACACATTTTGATTCATTTGGCCCAAGCCCAAATTTAAAAACACGAAACATAAACTCGTTCCACAGGTCCCGTCTCATGTACTGCGCCGCCCTCAAAAGTCCGTGGAGTCACCGCCATCAGCCGTATTACCTACACACGTAAACCCTGAGCTTTTGCCCAGTAGATGAAAATAAGCATGAATACAAATGCTCTCACATCCCAAACTCGACACATCTCACATAATGCACGCTCGACTCTTTTCTCATAGCTCATCATCATCTCAACTCATCTCATCGCAATCAGGGCCCGAGGCTTAGGAACTAAAGGCAACACGCGCGCAGGGGTCAGTAGCTCGGGAGGCCCCACTCCCCACAAGGGTCAGTAGCTCGGGAGGCCCACTCCCCACATCTCAATCATATAGTGCGCCTTAGTCCTAACCTCACTACTCAAACAATTCGACGACCATCAATCGGTCATAAACTACCCCACTCAACATCGCTATACAATATTACCGTGACTCCATACGGTTCTCTCTTCTCGTACCATGTGTATGCAAATGTCGTGCAAGTAGAATGCAACATATAAAATGCATCATATTACATAACAACATATCGACCCGAGATATAGTCTCGGCCCGATCTCACAACTATCATACACCAAATAATTCGGGCCCGAAGCCCGCGTTCCGATTTAATCGGACCGAAACATTAATCAACGAAACTCTCACCAAAATTTCACTAAGGGTTCCCAAAATTTAATCCTTTTCACTTTAAGACCCTAATTTCACAATTGGTCCTTAATTTAATATATTTTAAAATTCTAACGTCCAACTTTCAAAATATCACTTAAATTTCTAATTTAAAAATATATTTCTGAATTTAATTCCCAGCCCCAAGATTTTTAAAACTTTTCAATTTAGTCCCCATATTTTTTTAAAATTACACAAAGGACCCCAATTATTTATTCCGAATTTCAAATCTACCCCAAAAGCTTTATATTTCTTTAAAAATCTCCCTGTTTGAATTTTACATTCTCTGCCCCTGATTTTTATAACTTTTCAATCTAGTCCCTAAACTTTGGAAAACCCAAATATAATCCAAAACTCAAATTTTCTTAAATCTTTACCAACACCCTAAACTTCCTAAATTGACTCAATCTACCCAATATTCTGCCCCTCACCCAAATTTAACCCTCATGGCCGAAAGTTGAAGAAAAACTCTAAAAAACCCTAATTTGCACTTTTACCTGAACTTTCCAAATCTAACGAATCTTGCCCTTAAAAATTCCAACTGTTCTTTCCAATCCCTAACTTCTTTTATCTCCCTAAATCGCAATGGCCAAAAATAGCGTATAAGGAATTAACATAAAAGCATGCAAAATCAACACGAATTCACGTAGAAAGTCACGTTCGATCTTGATCGTAACTAGGCACATAATCGTGCAAGCAACGAGATAACTCATGCAACAAGTAAAATCTCGACCCTAATTTTATTTACGTATGTAGATGATCTTCACCTACCTTACGTCCGTAGAGAGCTACGTTACGAGTTATTGTTACGTGATCCCGACCCTAGGATTTCAATCCCGAGCTCCTCCACGTGTCCGCGGGTTTTTCTTTTTCTCCCGGTTCTCTACCGCGATCTCTCCTGCGATTTCTCCCTCTCTCCCGCAATCTCTCCTTCTCTTTTCTCTCTTCCCTCTTCTCCTTCTCTTCTTCCTCTCCTTTCTTTCTTTTCTTTCTTTCCTTTCTCTTCCTTTCTCTCTCTTTTTTTTTCTCTCCTTTTCTCTTCCCTCTCTCTTTTTCACGTTCTCCTCCCCTCTCCCTTTCTTTCCTTCTCCTTTCTTTATTCTCTTGTCTAGGTGGCATTAGGTGGTTTATTTATGTCATTTGGTGATGACTTTGTCCTAATACTCATGGAGAGGATTAGTTGGCATTTTGCTCTCTCATTTTCCTTTCCTTTTTTTTTTCTTTTCTCCCCTCCTCTCTCCCACACGTTATCTCCTCTCCATTTTCTTTAATTTGGTTGTTACTTTTGTTTCCATGCTCACATGGAGGTAGATGGAGGTAATGAGGTGGGGTGTTTTGGTTTTATTACCTCATTATGTAAAGATATTTATTTTATAGTTATTTTTTTATTTTATTATACCAACCTCACATGGAGGAACATATTTATTTATTTTTCTCTTAATTTATTGCAGCCATAATTAAATTATTATTATTATTACTATTATTATTTTTAAATTATTTATTTATTTGGGCTTTCACTTCTTGTTTACGGCCCAATTAAATTTTATTAAAGGACCCAACTCCCAACCATTTATTTTGGGTCATTATTCTCTTCATTTGGTCCATACATAAATTTTTGGTCCATTTAAATTTTTTCGGGCCCAATTGTAAATTTTTGGCCCGATTCGTAAAGAAATCTTTTCTTGTTCGAAACTTGATTTCGCCCATTTTGAATATTTTTTTTTTGAAGTAATCCCGTATAAATTTTGCAGGTATTACAGTTCCCCATTTGACCTCATTCATTGCGATGTGTGGGAACCATTCCATGTTTCATCCTATAGTTGATGATTTTTCAAGGTTCACATGGCTTTCATGATAAGGCAGAAATCTGAGGTCACCACAGTCATACCATATTTTCTAGCTATTGTACAAAACCAGTTTGGGTGTAGAGTTAAAACAATTACATCAGACAATGCACGTGAGTTTAGCATGGCAGAACTGTTCCAAAAACAAGGGATTGTGCATCATTTGTCATGTGTTGAGACTACACAACAAAACTCAATCGTGGAGAGAAAACATCAACACTTGCTTAATGTGGCACGAGCTCTATTTTTCCAGTCAGGACTGCCTGCAAATTATTGGTCTGAATGCACTTTAGCAGCTGCTTATCTAATTAATAGAACACCCACAATAGTGTTGAATGGTAAGAGTCCTTATGACATGTTATATCAGAAGCCCTTTGACTATCATACACTGCGGGTATTTGGATGTCTTTGCTATTGTGCCACACTTGCAGGTTCAAGAAGGAAATTTGATCCACGAGCAAAAGAATGTATCGTTATAGGATACCCAAATGGCATAAAGGGATATAAAGTGATGGACTTAGCCACAATAAAGGTTTTCATCTCAAGAGATGTCAAGTTTGCAGAAACTGTTTTTCCTCTTAAAGGGCAGCTTGGTTCAGTAGATGCTCGGGCTGATCCATTTTCAGGACTGGTATTGCCCAGATCCTGCATGACAGAGGATGCTGGAGGATTCTCATCATCATCATCACAAACCAGGACAGAGGAAGATGATCATACTGTGACAGAGGTGATAAAACAGATTCCACAACAGGTCACAGAAGATCAGGAAGATCTGGGCAGTGATCCCATACAGTCCCATGATCAGGATAATGCAGACTCACAAGGCCAAGCTGGCATCTTTACCAGATCAGGAAGACAGGCGAAAAGACCAACATATTTGGAGGATTATCAATGCAATAATCTGGTGCAGAAAAGGAGCATGTACCCCATTTCACAGATGATATCAGATCAGAATTTCTCGAGGCAATTTCAGGCCTTGATCAAGACAGCTTCACAGAATCAAGAGCCAAGAACTTATGAACAGGCATCTACATCAATGGGTAGAAGCAATGCATGAAGAGTTGAAAGCCTTAGAGGACAATCAGACATGGACAATCACTCAGCTACCAAAAGGAAAAAGGGTTGTAGGAAATGGATGGATAAGATAAAATATAACTCGCTTGGAGGGACTGAAAATATAAAGGTAGACTAGTTGCTAATGGTTATGATCAACGGGAAGGAGTGGATTACATAGACACCTTCGCACCCGTGGCAAAGCCTAGCACCATCAAGATAATCTTATGCTTGGCAGCTAAACTTGCATGCAAATTGCTACAAATGGATGTTAATAACGCTTTTCTCAAAGGAGAGCTAGCAGAGGAAGTATACATGGAGATTCCCCAAGGTCTTGAAGGTGTTTATGAAAGGGCTGGAAAGGACAAACTGGTGTAAACTCAACAAATCTATATATGGTTTGAAGCAAGCTTCCCGGGAATGGAATAAAAAGTTTACTAATGTTGTTAAGAACTTTGGCTTCACCCAAACCAGCTGTGATCACACACTATTTCAGAAGGGAGAGGGGAATCAGCTGGTACTTCTCTTAGTCTATGTTGATGACATTATATTCACAGGTTCATCAGTTCAAGCAATAGATGAAGTGAATTTGAGAAAAAGTTTTAAAATAAAAGATCTGGGTGAACTCAAGATTTTCCTTGGAGTTGAAGTAGCGAGGAGTGCCAAAGGAATTTACCTATCACAGAAGCAATACACGTTACAACTACAGGAAGATTCAGGCTATATAGATGCAAAGCCACTATCAACACCCATAAGCACAAGCCAGGCAGTTACTGAAACAGATGGAGAACTGCTGAGAGAACCTTTCAATTACAGAAGGCTAGTTGGAAGACTTCTTTAACTAACATTTACTAGACCTGGCATTGCTTTTGTGGTTCATAAGCTTAGCCAATGCATCTCTATGCCTAGAACAACACATATGGCAGCAGCGCACCATCTGCTTCGATACTTGAAAGGGACAACAGGGCAAGGAATTTTCTTGAATGTTGAGCAGAGTTTTGAGCTGAAGGCCTTCTCGGATGCTGACTGGGCAGCATGTAAGGATACAAGGAAATCAATGACGGGTTACAGCACCTTCCTAGGAAATTCACTGATAACTTGGAAAGCAAAGAAGCAAGCTACAGTCTCAAGGTCCTCAACGGAAGCTGAATACAGGGCATTAGCAGTGGTGGCTGAAGTGCTTTGGATCAATCAGCTGCTCAGAGAATTGAACATACTAGTGGACCCAAAACCAGTGATTTTCTGTGATAATCAATCAGCCTTGAAGTTAGCAGCCAATCCTAAGTTTCATGAGCGATCAAAACACATAGAAATCGACTGCTTCATTCGGCATCACGTTGCTAATGGGGAGATCAAGTTACTGCCGATTCGAACCGAGCATCAATTGGTAGATGTTTTCACAAAGCCTTTACCGGCGCCAGTTTTGCAAGAACACTTAGTCAAGATGGCTGTAATCAACCTATATCATCCATCTTTCGGGGGCGTATCAAAGCAAGAACATGGACACAGAAAAGAATCGAGCTTAAAGGCAACTGAGGTTGAGGCTCTGTCGAGTTAAAAGCATGAAGAAAGTTTAAATTCTGTTAAGCCTGGAAAGCGCGTTTAATAGCATGGCGCGTTTTTATTAAAAGGAAGAAACTAATAGAGACGATTAAGCCAGCGACGTTTTAAAAAGACATGGCAGGAATTTTAAATTTTGCTCGCGCATTATGAGGCAGAGTGAGTTCGATCATCTTAATCTCTCAAGATCTTCTTTTATCATCGATTCTGTAATTTTCTCTTTTCTCTCAGAAGATTCAAGATCTTCGATCTGTAATCAGACGATCGTCAATAGTGATTACTCAAATTCACCGTGGATGTAGGATTTAATTATAATCCGAACCACGTTAAGCTTGTTGTTCATACAAACAATCACATTTCTTTACACAAAGCGTTAATCAAATTAAAAAATAACGACACTTGCGCAAATCACGGGCATTAAAAATCCTTACATTTTTATCGGTTGTTTTTTGTTTGCCTCGGCTTATTATTATGGTTCGTCGAGATTGCCCGCTCGAGCGGTGGTGCGGGCCCTCAATACGGACGTCGGTCAAGAAAGGCAAAACGCCCCAGACGAGCCAGGTTGTAAAAAACGCGTATATTGTACTAATAATTGACGCTATCACCTTCTTACATTAGTATATATTATGGCGAGCTTGGTCTCCCCGAAGAGTGGACTTATTAGGGTTTACGCTACAGTTTCGGCCTGAGGCGCATATTAGAAAAACAAAATTGAAATTGATATGATATTGTACTCTAGATGATTAGGAATAATGTGAGATGTATCATTTGTAACATAATCAAATATATATCATGTCTTAAATGATATTTGTTAGGATATGCGGAAATCCCCGATAATTTAATTGCCCGAAAAATGACGATAATAAATAAACGAGACAAAATAAATTTGGACAGTAAACACGAGATTTACGTGGTTGGGTCATGACCTACGTCCACGGGCCGAAAGGTAGAACTTCTTTATTATGTGGTGGTTTTCTCTTCACCGATTGATGCCTATTTATAGGCAATGGCTTGGTTCGATCTATCATGTGAATAAGAAACGAAAAATTCAGCTCCTTTGAATACCAACTACGCCTGCAAAAAGAGAAATTATTTTCTTCTCTTCACATGCTTCTTTGACCAACAAATTCGGCGCTTCATTGCTTTATTAGTTGAATGTTCAACACCCACGTGAATATCGAGCTCACCTAACAATATTCATGATTTCCTCTGAGGTTAATGTACCAGAAGCTTAATATACATAGGCAAAAACATAGTGTGGATGTAAGTATAATGTTTCTCTCACTGTTTACATTGTACATAGTCATCTATTTATACAGCTATTCTAACTCTATCCAATAATAATAAATACAATCCCATAATCATAGGCGTAATTAACGAGAGCATATCAAGCCTTGATTTACTCCATTAGCCCCCCTCAAGCAAGATGTGGGATGAGGACCAACTCGTAGCTTTGTCTCGAAAAATTCAAATTGTGGACGGTGGAGAGCTTTTGTGAAAATATCTGCAATCTGTAGGTCGGAAGGCATGTACTGCGTGCGTAGCCGCTTACTTGAAACAAGTCACGAACAAAGTGAAAATCAATATCGATGTGTTTCGCTCGCTTGTGAGAACTCGGATTTTGACTTAGAAAAAGCGCATTTTGTTGTCCGAATATAAAGTGGGACAAGGCATAGGTTTGATGCGAAGCTCTCGAAGAAGTTGAAGCACACATACAATTTCCGAGGCTGCATTGGCTAGAGCACGATATTCAGATTCACAACTTGAACGAGAAACTGTGGGTTATTTCTTAGCACTCCAAGAGACTAGTTCCACCAAGAAAAAAGAGTATCCGCACGTAGATCGCCTTGTCTCCACACAACGAGCCCAATCCGCATCAGAATACGCAGTGACAGTAAGTGAAGAGCCACGAGTATAAGATAGACCATATGATGGTGTGCCCTTCACGTAGCGAAGAATTCGCTTCACAGCTTGGAAATTTTCAACAGTGGGATTCTGCAAGTGTTGACTAACCAAGTTCACCGCGAAAGATAAATCTGGCCGTGTAACCGTGAGATATTTCAGAGCTCCGACTAATGATCGATATAAAGTAGGATCATCATACAGCTTTCCATCAGTAGAAAGCTGACAGCCTGCAGGTAATGGAGTAGAAACGGGTTTTGCATCTTCTAAAGATGCTCGCCGAAGAATGTCACGAGCATATTTCGCCTGATTAAGAAAAATGTCTGAAGAAGTATAAGAAGCCTCAAGACCCAAGAAATAATTAAGCTTTCCTAGGTCCTTAATAGTGAACTCCTTACAAAGTCGGGCAATGAGGATTGCAAGCTATCTGTCGAATTCCCTGTGAGGATAAAGTCATCAACATACACCAAAGATATAAAATTGATGGCCCGCGAAGATAGATGAATAACGATGAATCAGTCCGACTGCATATAAATCCGATACTCAAGAGAAAGTCACTGAGCCTCTGAAACCAAGCACATGGAGCTTGCTTTAGACCATATAATGCCTTTTTAAAGCGGCAAACGTGATTTGGAAAATTGGCGTCTACAAATCCATGTGGCCGCTCCATGAATACCGGTTTAGATAAAACTCCGTTTAGAAACGCGTTTTTAACGTCTAGCTGATGAAGAGGCCAATTATTTAGTACAGCAATAGAGAGAACAACTCGAACGGTAGAAGCCCGAATCACAGGACTAAAAGTGTGAGAGTAATCAAACCCCGGCAACTGTGTGAAACCTTGAGCAACAAGACGGGCTTTATGACGATCTATTGATCCATCAACTAAAAATTTGGTTCGAAAAACCCATTTTGACCCTACAATGTTTGTATTTGTAGGACGTAGAACAAGATCCCAAGTATTATTAGAATGCAAAGCAGAAAGTTCGTCGTTCATAGCTGCAACCCATTCTGGCCGTTTTAAAGCAGTTTTCACCCCACGAGGTTCACTGATCGTAACAAGAGCATTGAACAAGCTAGTGCAAGCATAATAAGTCAAATGCTTCGGTTTAGAGATACCTGACCGAGCCCGAGTTTTCATAGGATGCGTAGAGACTATAGGCAATGGCTCAACAAGAGGACGCACTTGAGCAGATGCACCAAGTTGTGTTGAGCCGATGATATGATCGTCAACATGATCGATAGCCTGATCCTGAGTAGTAGGCGAAACATGATGATGTTGCGACTGGGGCTGATCATCACATAAAGTACAACGTCGATGTTGAGAACTTTCGACTAAAGTATCCGATGAACTCGAAGGCTTGGGTAGTGAAATAGCCGCTCTTGCGGGTTCAATCCTGAACAGGTACGGAGTGTATGCTTGACCTGCACAAGGTTTAGCAAACGGAAACGAAGATTCCACAAACTTAGCATGCCGAGATATATAAACGCGGGAGGATATAGGATCGTAGCAACGAACCCCTTTATGCGAGCAACTGTAACCCATAAAGATACAGGCGGTGCTTCGTGGCTCGAATTTGTTTGCCGTATAATCTCGAAGACATGGATATACTTGGTAACCAAATGGGTGAAAATTCTTAAAATTCAGAGCAGTGGAGAATAATACCTCGAATGGCGATTTTTCGGCTAACACTTCCGATGGTAGACGGTTTATTGTATACACGGCGCTACTAAATGCCTCGACCCAAAATTTCATAGGGGTGTGAGAATGAAAGAGCATCGCAAGACCTGATTCAATAACGTGTCTATGTTTTCGTTCTGCCCGTCCATTTTGAGCTGGAGTATACGGACAAGAGAGAATATGACTGATGCCCAAATCACGAAAATGTTTCTGCACTTTATTGTTAGTGAACTCTGTTCCTCCGTAACTATGAAAAGTCTTAATACGACAAGAAAAATGATTTTCAAGGAATGTACTAAACTGAAGCAGTACCTCATAAAAATCATTTTTGTGCCTCAGCGGATAAAACCACGTGAATCTAGAGAAATCATCCACAAAAATAACATAATATCGAAAGCCATAGTCAGAACTGATAGGTGCAGGCCCCCACAGGTCACAATGAATAATATCCAAAACAGAGGACAATCTTTTATCATCTAAAGTATAGGGAAAACGCTTACTCTTAGCTTTTTCACAAGAGTCACAAATCACTCGTTTGGGTAACAAAGAAGTAACAGATATGCTCCCAACCTTATTTAAGTAGAAAAGTGTATCTTAAGAGACGTGGCCAAGACGAGAATGCCACAATTTGAATGATGCTTTCGGAGTCTGAGTTGCCATCAAAGCCATATGAGGGATATCCAACCCATAAATGTCTGCGCCTGCCACATGCTATAATTTCCTGACTGCCACGATGTTGATCGTAAACTGATTATCAGTAGAAAAGACATTTACGAGTAAGTCACTGGTCAATTTGCTTACAGATAGCAAATTCTTTGTGAGTCCAGGAACAACTAGACCTGGCAAAATGGGCCGGCAGGCTTAAGAAAGCTAGGCCCGCGCGCGCCCACTAGCGGGTCGCGGGCCCTGGGCTTAGCCCGCATAAATTAAAAATAAATAAAAATATATATTTAACATATTTCAACTTCATAAAACATTAATTAATTTATCTTTTAATTTTATAAATTATAAAATATTACCAAAAAAATATAAAAAATTATATGATTTATATAAAAATTATATAATTTATATATAAATATATATATATATTTAACAATTAATATATAACATTCATTATTAGCGGGCCGGCCCGCCCCGCCCCGCCGAAGCACGCGGCCCGCGCCTCCTAGCGGGCCTGAAAAATCGGAGCCCGCCCGGCCCTTTTGGCAGGGCGGAGCGGGCCGGCCCGCGGGCCGCGGGTAATATTGACAGCTCTAAAAACAACCAGTACGTCGGATAATTTAATAGAAGAATTCAAAGTACAATATCCAATATGAGAGATAGGCAATACTGCACCGTTACCGACAACAACTGAATCCAAACCCGTGTACGCCAAAGAAAAATCCAAGTCTGATGTATTTGGAGTCATATGGGATGATGCGCCCGTATCCAAGTACCAAACATAGGTTGGAGTATTAGGAGATTGAGAAATTCGAAGAAGCCATAGTCGTTAGGACAATACAGTGGAGAGATTTGGAGAAAAGGTTTACGTTACTTAGCCTGATACCATGCGAATGTAAGTATAATGTTTCTCTCACTGTTTACATTGTACATACTCATCTATTTATACAGCTATTCTAAACTCTATCCAATAATAATAAATACAATCCCATAATCATAGGCGTAGTTAACGAGAGCATCAAGCCTTAGATTTACTCCATTACATAGTTCTCACATTATAAGATCATAGTCGGGCCAACATATAATTTGCATATGTATATCAGAGTTACAATGTTTTCAGACAAAACATGGTTATCACAACAATGATAGAGGGCGGGCAAAGCGTAAGATTCTTACACAAGAAGTAGAAACAAAATGTGATGCAAGCAGCTATCTTCCCAAGATGCAGAAAGCAACCGGAAGCCAAACCAGAACGGCCTGCAGGTGTTCAATAAAATGACTCAGTGAAGAAACAAACCATAAAGAATTTTTTGCCTAGTGTAAGACGAGGACAACTTCGGCTGTACGGAGCGTTGGTTCGCAGAAACCCTAGAAGACACCAAAAAGGTTCCATGTCATAACAATACTGCTTAATCATAATTTTTTTAATCAAGTGGTTCTTTGACACTACACTTTTCAACTGTAGTGGTACGTGGCTGGTTAGTTTAGTACGACGGTGTTCTGGAGAGATCGGTTTGATGCAATTTCGTGGAAGAAAGCAACCGAACTAAGAATCTGGAAAGAGCATTGAGAACTTTAGCTTAGTCACTTCTCTTTTAGTTCACTAGTTGCATGATTCTCTTTTGGAACGAACATTTGTATTTTTTCTTGTAATTTATCTTCAAATGTATATTATTCCGTTTGTTGTTTGATTGAATTTTTGGGTGCAAAGTGGATTGGATTACGAAAATTGTTTGCGACCCGAGCAAAGCTAAAAAAATTTTAAAAAAATCATGTGACGATTGTTACTAACATCCGTCGCCTATATTCACTTTAGATGACGGTTGTTTTTAAAGATCGTCGCCTATAGTCACTTTAAGTGACGGTTGTCTCAAACAACCGTCGCCGATACTCAAGTATGGGCGACGCTTAACAGCCGTCGCATATACTCGTGTTATGCGCGTCGGGGCTCTAGGCGACGCCGAGAAACCGTCGCCTATACTCTTTTTTGTACTAGTCATCTTCTCCTCTTTAAGCTCGCTCATCGCTTCAGAGTACAAGCGACAAGACTCGAGGGCCTCACTGTAAATTCTTGCTTTTAGGACAGCCAAGCAATTCTCTGAGAACTAACAAACTGATTCTTCTTCCACTGACGTGAGAACCTTCCATGTCTCCTAGTTGCAAGCTTAGTTCTGTTAACTTATTATTAGGGCTCGAGCCTTCTTCTTCTACGCCCACATTAGTCAGTTTCAACTTCATGGTAAGTATACAGTCGACGAATCAAGAAATCGGTGTCAGTGGGTCAATGTCTGTGCCCACCAATAGGGCTCCCAACATGTTTAGAGTAGTGTGTAAGATGAAAAGTATGTCAAATAACAGACTTTGTGCTTATTTGGTTCGGTGGTTTAATGATTTTAAAGGTGGGTTTAAGACATGTCTGATTGTTTAGTTCATAGGTTTATCTAAACCATGAGTTTATGTAAAGCCACACTAAACCCATGTAAACGGGTTTAAATAAACACACCTCCTCACATGTGTTTATTTAAACCTACTAACCAAACACGCATTTTATTTATACCCATTAATTTGTTTTATAAACCCTTACTTAAATAAACCCTCCTAAATATAAACATATTGTTGCGAATCCGGTACTTAGACAATTTTATTCGAAATTATCCTCGTAGCCGCACCTTCACAACCGGCACGCGTCCAATCAAATCCCGCCGCGCGGAACTTCGCCTTGAACACGTTCAGCCTCCAAACACGTCGCCCTGCCTTGTAAAGCGGAAGATAAACAAGACAACGTAATTAAGGGGACTCGCCGAGGTTCGCTCCTCGACTTAGCCCCGTTTTATTCCTCAGCGAACAAAAGGTACACGATAGGAAAACTCAAACCCGTGTGGAACCGAACAGACCTCGGCCTCACCTCGCTACCCTACGAAGCTACTAACACGGTTATCCTAAGTGTCCCTTGGGATCTTAATCACTCGCCTCACTCGCTCGTGAAAACCTCAACGCGACCCCTTTGTCGAATTCTACCCCAAACGAAGAACTCGACGCCACTCCACTTGGATGCTCTCTCGCTCGCTATGAAGTGCGCTCAATTGCCTCAAGTTGCAATTTTCGTCCTCTCCCTCTTGGGCTGCTCGAAAATGGCATATTTATAGGCCCCAAGCTTCCTTTTTGACTTGGTAGAAGATCTCCCCAAGGATCTCCCAAATCTTGTTTCATATCTTCTAAATATAGTAAATATTCAAACAAGTCTTCCTCAAAGATCTCAAACCTTTGAACCTAGTCAAACCCTCCTTGGAAGCTTCCCATGGACCTAGCAAACCTTTGGACTTGGCGTGCCTTGGCCCGCATCGTCCCGCAGTTCGCCGCCGCGCGCCCGCGCGCGTCGTGTCCGGCCTAGCCCACGCGGACCTCGCGCCGGGCCAGGCCCTACCATGGATCGTCTCGTCGGCCAGCTGGTCCGCCTTGGCTGGTCTCGGACCCGGCCGTCGGCACGCCGCGCGCGCGCACCGCCGCCCCGGCCTAGTCGTGGTCCGGCCACGGCCCACGTGGTCTGGCCCGACCCGCTCCATCTTGACCCGGTCCGACCCGCTCCATTCTGACCCGGCCCGACCCGATCCGACCCGACCCATAGTCCAACCTATTTTGCGCCCAAGTCGGCCGCGCCGTGCCCGGCTCGGCCGCGTCGTTCCGATGATCACCGTCTTGAACCTCAGCGTCCTAAGCGGCCTCCTGAACATCGAATCTCGTCTAAGTGTTGAAACATCAACTCCGTGCCTTAGACTCGCACGTCCTCGCCCGTCGGACCACCGTCCGCCGTTGCTGTCATCGCTGGACCTCAGCGTCCGCGCTAGCCGCATGCGCGCGCCTCCTACGTGCGCTGGCCTGCCTTGGTGCCGCACCGCGTGCCGCACATGTGCGCCGCTGCTCCCGCCTCGCGCGCCAAGCCGACAGGCCCTGTTGAGAAGTCTCGCACATTGCCTAAGTCCCATGCGCGCCAGTTCTCGCACACCCTGCCGAGAACTCCCGCACGCCCTTAGCCCAATGCGCCCACACTGCGCACGCGCTGCCCCAACAGCCCCGCGCCTGTATGCGTGCGCCCCGCGCACAGCCCCGCGCCCAGTGTGAGCATGCGGCCCGGCCAGGCCACCTGCCTGGCCGGCCACCGTGCCGACCTCGTCGGCTCCGGCCGAGTCCTTCGTTACCTCGCCGGATCCTTCCATGCGTCTTCGGGTAGAAATCGTCCAAGTGTTGTTCCCCGCCAACTAATGCACCTTGGACCCGCACATCATCGCTACTTCTATAGCTCGGCCGTGAACGAGCTGATGACGTGGCACTCACGGGTATAACACATATCAACCAATCGAGCACTTTGGGTTATACTCAAACGAGTTGTCAAGGTTTTTGTAACTAAAAACAGTAATAAAAAAAAAAGAAAAAGAAAAATAGAAAAATGTTTTACATTTTATTTCCCTTACGTCAAACCCGAATACCCGATTGACTTAGGAAGGACGAACCCGTCGAGAAAAAAATTCCTTAATATCACTCTGAAATTCTCTTCTTAAAAATCGATCGATTGTTCTGCTCTCATTAGATCAATCGTCTTCCAAATCTCCTTAATATTTCTATTTTCTCTGTTTTCTGTATTTTGGTTTTTTCAAAGATCCTTTTCTTAACCCTAGTTCAGATGATGGGCCTCTTAACGCATCTTGAGTGGAGTATGAATGAGCTTGTTTATCTAGCGATTTCTTTTTTGGTATTGCTTTTCCAGTAAAATAAAAGAAAAAGGGTCAAGAATTCTTTTTTTTTTTAATACGATGAGGAAGAAGCTCGATACTCGTTTCCCCGCTGTGAGCTTCGCCTTAATTTTACTTAATTTCTTTTTGTTTCGATATTTTTTTAATTATATTCCCCTGTTTCTGCGTGTAGATTCATGGGTTTGGGTTTTCCCTAAGTTTGCATACGTCGAATATAGAACTAGGTTTTTTATGGTATGTTATTGGGGTTTAGGTCACAATTGAAGTATGCCATGGAAATGCTTTCATATTTTCAAGATAGAGCTATTTACTCTGTGGTTCTCTTTTCTTCAATGTAACTTGTTCCTTTAATTGAAGTAAATTTTTTGTTACTTTTGCTGATACATCCTATTTGAAGCAAGAACTTTCGTGTCGGATTGCTTTTATCCAACGGAAACGAAAGTGATGCTATTGTTTGATTCAGTGACGTTCGGGATTATCTTAATCTGTGTTATTGTTCCTTTTTTCCCTCAGGCCCGAATTAAGAAGATAATGCAGACCGATGAGGATGTGGGAAAGATTGCAAATGCAGTGCCTGTCTTAGTTTGTATGCATAAATTGCAATGAGAGCATGCTTATTTTTACTACTCATGTTAGTTTGTATTAACATGTGCTCCTTTTGGTTTGTTCTTCAGCTAAAGCTTTGGAATTATTCCTGCAAGACCTGTGCGATCGGACATATGATATTACTGTGCAGAGAGGGGCAAAGACCGTTAGTTCATTGCATTTGTAAGTGAAAATAAACACCGTTGTTCACTCAAATCTAGATCTTGATCTTGATCTGTTTCCATTGACTTATTTGATATTCTTATTTGGTATCTATGTTTCTCATCTAATGTACCCCGCCCGCAGTTGATACATAAACACCTTATTATAACAACTCTACCAAACCTTCAAGTTTTTTTCTTCTTTTGCATTTTGGCTTGCAGAAAACATTGTGTGCACAGTTACAACGTATTTGACTTCCTTAAGGAAGTTGTCAGCAAAGTTCCTGACTATGGTCATTCTGATTCTGCTACTGAAGCCGCTAAAAGAAGGTTAGAAACTTTTCCCTAGTTTTTTTTTTAAAATTTCTTTTGCCTCAATGATTCAATTTCTCTTGTGCCTGCTTTAGTTGCTATTTAGTAATTTTCCTCATCCCATTGCAGAAAAGTTGCTGCAAACGAGTCTAATGACAGTGATGAAGAGTCCAAAAGGAGTAATATGGTAAGAACTAGGACAACGCTTCAAAGTTAACATACAATGATCAAACATTTTAAACCTCCTTTCAATCTCCAGCATGAAACATCAAACGCAAGCAGCTCTTCTCGGGGACGTGGGCGGGGCAGAGGTCGTGGGCGGGGCAGACCCAGCAAAGCAGCAGCAGCAGAGAGAGAGCTTCTAAGGCAAGAGATGGAATCCAATTCTCTATCGAACGTTCAGATAAGCTTCAAGCAAAACCCTAGGCCCGAGGGAAGGTCGATGGACGACTTTGAATCGCCGAAAGGGGACGATATCAATGGAGCTGCGACAAAAAGCATAGACTTAAATTTTGGGGCCGAAGTAAGTACAGGAAAAACAGCTTCCATTGCTGTTGATGTTGTTGATGCTTCGAAGGTGCCCGGCGATGTTGTTAATGATGATGAGAATCTTCTTGATATTGGTGAGATAAACAGAATGGTTGTTGACCCTATTGATCTTGCTCACATGAGTTCAAGGGTGGACGATGAAGAGGAAGATTATGATGAAGAAGAAGAAGATGGCTAGGAAAGAGAGCATTATAGCTTTGTTGGTCTCATTCATTGCTTGCTTCGTAAACCATTTACGCTTTTTTTAAGAAGATTTTAAGGTTTCAATTTTGTATTTGTGTTTTTGATGAAATTATGTAGCTGCTGTTGATGTATATTAGTTTCTAGCTTTAAAGTATTGATTGCGAGTTGGTGCACTAAGGAGGGTGTGCTTGGTATGCGGACCCCGTGCGTGAAAAAAAAAATAGACGAAGGAAAAGTAAGTTAGCGCATCAAGCAAATGGTATGTTACGCTTCTCCCACTATACACTTTTCCTTTTCCTTGGGTGTTGAAATCCTCATATCAAACGCATTCAAAATAGTCAGAAATATTATTTGTTTGTGAATATTTTAAGATAATAGGAAAAGGTTTCGGGAAAATCATTACCTCGTCAAAGAGAATTTGTGGTGTTTCGCAAATCAGACTGAAATAGAACTAGGGATTGGATGTATTTTGCTCACTCCGTCTTATCTTTTAGAATGTTTCCCAAAAAGTAAGATTATTGTGAACTAGTACTCATTGAGGCGAGATTCATAGTTGTTTCAAACTAAACTTAATCGAAGCAATGAGATTACAATGATGTTTTGTGGGACATCTCTTGGAAAAAAAAAGCGATTAAGGGCCTTAATTTAAAATGACTTACAAAACGAAGCTAAGGAAATGTGGTATAAAAAACATTAACACATTTTTTGTACGAGATAGAGGGAATAAATAATATGCAATATTGACAAGAAATTTAATAATTTAGTGAAGGAAAAATTTGACTTTGATAGTCATATATATATATATATATATATGTTGGAATATTTAAAAAATGGCATTTGACATGGTTAACCTTAAAAAATAGCATTCAAATGGAAAATAATCGATATACCCTTACTAATTGACCCCACATTCAAAACCATCAATATACCCTTACTAATTGAGCCCACATTCAAAACCAATATATTTAATGGGATGTGCTATAGAATGGGCGTTTAGTTTAAGTAATAAGTCTTGGTTTGAAATCCCAAAAACATATTTTTTTTATAAGAATGAGCAGCGCAGTGGACCTCGACAGGGGACCATGCCATATAGCGGGGGACCGCGCTATGTGCTGCACAGCATGGGGGGTCCCCTGCGTATATTGCAGCACGGGATCCCCCATGCTGTGCAGCAGATGCAGAGGAACTCGACAGGGGACCCGTGCTATGTAGCAGGGGGCTCGTACTACATAGCAGTGGACCCGCTCATCCACTGCACAGCACGGCCGGTCCCTGTACGGGTCCTTTGAATGCGCCCATGCTATAAAGCAGCAGACCCTGAATGTAGGGGTGTTCAAATTTCGGATAAAAATGAAGAAATCGATCGAACCGAAAAGAACCGAACCGAAAAGACCGGAACCGAAAAAACCGAACCGAAGCAAATTAAAATGGTTAGGATATCGGATTAAGCATACGTAAAATCGAAAACCGAAAAACCGAACCGAAATTATCATACTACATTAAAAAAATAGAAAAATATTAAAAATCATTTGTTTTTCTCCCATAACGTAAACAACACAATAAATATGATTCATTGTTATACTTTTGTCTATTTTTAGGTGAATGTTTTCCTCACCATTCAAATACAATTTTTCTCCCAAGTAATTTGTAGCATCTTAAAGTTTTTATATTTTGGTTAGATTTTGTTCCATTTTCATATTGTGTTTTTACCTTTGAATTGTTTTTGATACATGTCACGTTTCATGAATCTTCTTTGTTTCTTAATAACCATAAATGGTTTTATGTATTTTTAGCTCATAATATTTTTTTTTGTTGATATTAAATTCCTAACCGAAAAACTGAACCGAACCAAATTAAAACGGTTTGGATATCGGTTTAAGCATACGTAAAACCGAAAACTGAAAAACCGAACCGAAATTTGAAAAAACGAACTGAACCGACCGATGAACACCCCTACCTGAATGTTAAACCAAAACCTGTAAAATGACCCAAATACCCTTAAATTGAAGGCTATTTTTTTAAAGGTGGAAATCAAGAAGGTTATTTTTTTAAAAAGAGCCTTATATGTTGAACTGAGAGGCATAAAATTAGGGTCGAGAGCAAATGAATTATTAATACTAATAATAGAAATAATAAGGTAAGTTTACATTTAAATACCTTAAATATAAAAGTATCAAAGCAGTCAATTGTCAGAACTTCTTTATATATATGTACCTTAGCAAAATAAAATTTTACATATAGGGATGCGTTTGACTGAACATCATATAAAAATTTAAATACCGTAGAGAAACGTATTCGAGTACCTAATACAATGAAAAAGGGTACAATATAGCTATAGTTTTAGAGGTACATTTAAAATATTTAGGTATCAAATATACACGTGATGTTGTACGTAAAATAAGATACCTAAACGAATGTAAAATGGTACTCAGACCTAGTCGATACATATGCGCAAAACGTTTTAATACAAAAGTTGTCTGACAAAATGATAATTGTTAAGTGCCAATACCCCAAATAATAATATTAATATAATAAAAAATTCACATTCCAAATAAAATAAAGTAATAAAAAATATTAGATTTATGAACTATTTTTCCCGCTTAAACGAACACTGGGAAATCTTCACAGTAATAGCAGAGAATCAAGAAAGAAGCGTTACGCTTCATTTCGAATTTCACGATACAGAAGATATGAAAGCAAACCAAGACTGTACGATGCTTTCTATTTCGCTTTAGGGTTTTCTTTTCCACTCAATTGCACCGCAATGTCACTAGTCTTCAAGGCCGATTCCACCTCGCCCCTTTCGTTATCGATGTCAGGCAGCACCACATGCGCTTCTCTGTTGCGGGAACTTCAGGTAAGAGCGATTATGGAAAATCCGCTGTTTCGATTTATCATTTATTTATTTCTTGCGAGGAATTTTGAACTGTTTGACATATATGGACATTGTGCATCGACTCTGCCGCACGGTGACTCGAGAGTGTAGTGGAGATATAATTGCATGTTATCTTATGGGTGAATGGAATCTTTATAATTTAGTCTGTGAGAAATAAACTGTTTGTAGAATGGCAAAACAAGAAGAAAAAAAAACTTTTCTGGTAACTTTTACTAATTTTCAGGAAATATGGGATGAAATCGGAGAGAGTGAGACTGATAGAGACAAAGCCCTTCTCGATTTGGAGCAGCAGTGCCTTGACATTTATCGGAAAAGAGTTGAGAGTACGCGAAAGCACAAAGCTGATCTGCGCCAGGCTTTAGTGGATGCAGAAGCAGAAATTGCTCAAATATCATCTGCTCTTGGAGAAGTGGTTTCGCTATCCAGGGTTTGTTCACCTCTTTCCCTAATAAACTGTGTTGTATGTATTTTTTATGTTTTCTTTGTGGTAGATTTACATTTTCCTGTCCCAATAATTTAGAGATTGTAGTATTATAGTAGTGTGACAAAGGGTGGTTTGCATGCTTTTAGATTTTCTATTAACTGGGCTTTCTGTGTCAGGAGAAGGCAAAAACCAGTGTCAAGCAGCAATTATCTACTATAAGTCCTATAGTTGAGAATTTGAGGCGGAAGAAAGACGAGAGATATAAGGAGATTTCAGAAACTGAGTTCCAGATTGCTCGTATCTCTTCGGAAATAGCTGGCAATGATCAGATAGCTAATCCTAATGAGGCATATGTGGATGACTCTGACTTGACGACCAGAAAGTTAGGAGAATTGAAGTCGCATTTGAAGGAGCTTCAGTTTGAAAAGGTTTGATACTAATTTCTTATGTCGGTTTCTAATTTGCATTTTCCAGATTCGTTATCCCTTTTTTTTTCTAGAAATGGTATGTATTATACGCGATTTATGCAGAACATGCGGGTACAAAAGGTTATTGGCCTCATGAAGGGAATCCATGAACTCGCTGTTGTCATGTCCCTAGACTTTAAGACCGTAATGGCTAGAGTCCTCCCAAGTCTTGTTGATACTGACTTTGGTCAGGCAAAGAGCATAACCGATGATACACTCGCTGGATTAACCAGTGAGTTGAATTTGTTGAGGCAAGAGAAGCGACAGAGGCTGCTAAAGGTCGTCATGAGTAATTTTTATCGCCTTTCTATTTTAAGTTCAAGATTTCCATGTGTAGATTACCATTGATTGAAAGCTGTCTTAAAGTTCCCTTTTTAAGAATGTATAGGGAGATCAAGTTTCTCCTTTATCCGCCAAAAAATGGTGATTGTTTGTCGAACTTCTATGTGTCGTCTACCTGTTTGATAGGCATGAAGAAGTTCATCTTCTGAAATCTCGAACTCTAAATTTCTAAGAAGCTAACTTCTCTATTTGCAAGAACAAAATAGTATAATTTACTAATGTTGTTGCTTGTCATTTTTGGTAAAACTTCAAGGAGCGAATTTTCTTAATTTCTCAACTCTTGCACCGCATTTATTGTCATTGAGTAACTTGATTGCTTAAAATAAATTATAAAGTTCGTTTTCAGCCATATCGATATTGAACTGGTGGTGCATGGTGCATCATCGACATGAACGATTTTGGTATAGATTTGTCAATCAGGTGGTTTGGTAGGTACTTGACTTTTTTTCACTGATACATAATCATGTTCATAACTTTTCTTGTACTACCTTGATTATTGGAATTTCCATTCAGGTACAAGATTTTGGGAGAGCGCTAATAAAACTGTGGGACCTCTTGGATATGTCTATGGATGAAAGAAGAAAATTTGATAACGTGACTTGCTTAATGAATTTAGCAGCAGATGAAGTTGTGAGTATGGGATGTCTATCTGTTGATGTCATTGAGCAGGTAGGCTCCTCTCACTAATTTGCTGTTTCCTTTTATTTGTTTACTAAAATATATAATATGGTACTCGTCAAAATCTTGCTTATTCTTAATATGCGCGCGCCACTTGACATGTCTGTAGGTTGAACTGGAAGTTGATCGTTTAAATTTTTTGAAAGCGAATAAAATGAAGGAGCTTATACTCAACAGACAATCAGAGCTTGAACAGATATACAAAGAGGTCCATATGGAAATCGACGGTGACAGAGCGAGAGAAATGCTCATTTCTCTTATGGAATCTGGTCTGATCGTTTCTACTTTTAAGATCGATCTGCATATGCTGTTGACTGCTCTTTTAGTTATTTCCCGTGTTCTCTGCCATCTGCATATCGCGGTGTATTTTGCTGCTGTTTTCCATTAAAAATTGTGTTTTGTGAGAGGGTGATTTCTTTGTACATGAAAGTCATGACCGTAGAAAATATTGATCCCACCTGAAATGGTAAGTTGTCAGAGAATTTCAGTCGGTCCTAAAGAGACTGTACTGTCAACTGAAAAAAATACCGAAAGGTATCTTGTTGCCATCAATAGTTGCTAAAGATAATACATAATAGCTTATATATCATATGGATCTTCAGTTAAACAGGGAAATTCTTCATGTCATTCTGTCAATCTGATTATTTAATCTAAATGCAAGTTATTCAACTGTTTCAATATGTGTCTATCTGCAGAAACATGCGATCTTTCCGGACTTCTAGCAGGCATGGATGATGAGATTGCAAAAGCAAATGCACTAACTCAAAGCAGAAAGGATATTTTGGATAAGGTGGAGAAATGGAGACATGCAGCTGAAGAGGAAAGGTGGCTAGAGGAATATGAAAGGGTAATGTGCTTTTTATAATTGTTATTGTTGCAGTACAATGTTTTACACGGGAATTTATATTTTATGGATCTTTAGCATCTAATTATGGTTCTTTCAATAAGCCACAAAGTGCATCTCTTTTCTAGAAATCACATTTACACAAAGTTGAATGTTATATGTCTTGCATTTAAAAGCCTTTGTTTGAACTTTTTTGCAAGTGCTAAAAGCCTTCAATTTGTTTGGTTATTGCAGTTAATCCTTCTGTTAGAGTGTCACTATAACATATCTATGATCATAATCCTTTTTTGAACTTTCTTGCAAGTTCCTTCGGCAATATATTGAGCATGGCCTGTTATACAACGGACTTCCATCAATAGTTTTATTTTATGTAGTCTTATTTCTAAAAGGTTAGATTTTCTTCTTCATGTTTCCTCCAGGATGAAAATCGTTACAGTGCCGGAAGAGGAGTGCATAAGAACTTAAAACGGGCAGAAAAGGCGAGGAATCTGATAAACAAGATTCCATGTATGTTCTTGGCCTGAATTGATTTTTTAATGACAGAACATTAATTTCAATAAAGCGGTTTCTTTCATAATCATGGTATACCTGGTCACATCACTGCTGGTTTAGATCATCAATTCAAGCACTACGCTAAAGTGTGCTTTTCTTGTCGTCCCTCAATTTCTGAATGACTAGATTATCCTTTTAAGATTGATAAGCTTGCCATGTGGAATATGCACACTGGGCCATGTTTTTTGCAGCTCTTTTGGAGAGCATAACTGCAAGAGTAAAGGCCTGGGAGTCAGAGAAAGGAATGCGATTCCTCTACTATAAGGTAACACATCACTGCTTTGTGTCCATTAGAATATGTATCAAGTATAAACAATTCCCCACCCCACCTTTTTGTTAATCTCAAACCTATGTCAGGCCCCTTTACTCGAGACATTGGAGCAATTCATGATTTCCCGGCAAGAAAAAGAAGAGGAGAAGCGCAAAACTCGAGTACGTCTAATTTGCATGAGAAAAGAAAAAAGAGGTAGTAAACTTTCACGCTGATAATCATCATCATCCTATATATAAATGTAGGAACAAAAGAAGCTACAGGATCAGCTAGCTATCGAACAAGAAACACGATTTGGCTCAAAGTCAAACGCTAAGAAACAGCGTTCAAGGACTACAAATGCAGCTACTACTCCTTCGGCTTCTCGGCCTGGAGTTTCTAGCCATGGAAAAGGAGGCAATGGTAGATATAGTGGTAAGGTTGATGCTGTGATTCCTGTTAATTACGTTGCTTTGCCTAAGGATGATAATAGAATTGGTTAGGGAGTGCGGAAGCTATGTTGTTATTCTTTTTTGTTGCTCGCTCTATGGTTTGGTGTATAGTTTAGAATGGTTGATCTTTTCTGTTGATTCAGGCAATTAATCATTTCTTTAAAGGGGATACTCTCGGAAAAAAAAAAAACATACACGTGGACAATTATATAATACTACTTTTCGGCACAGCTCGTGCGTAAAATATAATTATATTCAATGTTACTTTTAGTTTTGAAATTTATATGTTTCATTAATAAATTTATAAATATATAAAAGGAAAAGTAAGTGTAAAAGTACAATAAATACAAAATTTAGAAGTGATATTATAATTATTAATTTGATTATAAATAAATGGATTGAATTGTAAATAAGCTGACGGATAAATGTGACAGTTTATAGCGATAACGAACATTGCATAATATATGTTGGATCACTTTTAACCAGATTCATAATGCTCTACTTTAAGATTAATTGTAAATAGAGGGAAATCCACAAACTTTATAAAAGTTACAATTGTTTCGATTACCTATGTGAGACTGAGATTGGATATAAAACTACAATATCCTTAAAATATGTAAGTGTGAATTGCATGGTAATGTTCAGGTAGAGCCCCCACATTTATTATTTGAAGTTTAAATATAATGTTATTGTTAGTGGACTCATAACCTGGGACTGCGCTTCATTGAAGTTTAAATATAATGTTATTGTTAGTGGACTCATAACCTGGAACTGCGCTTTGAATGACAATCTTGCCAAAACTTTATCTAATTTATAGGTTTAGTGAGGTAACTATTGAATACCTAGCTTGTACACATGTAGCTTATTTATTTACCTCAATATTGTGCCTCATTAGGGATACATAAAATGTAAAAAAGTTATTCTCTCTCCTTTGCAATACAACGTACTCCACAGTTCATAGAAACCATCAACCACATCTTCAAAATCGAAGGTAAAATATATGTTTTGGTTAATCTTTGTTTTGATTTAATATATTTGTTTTCTTATTTTAATATAAGCCCTCATGAGTGTTGTATGAGATTAGCAAGTAGATAATTTGTTCATTTAGAATTCATTGAAGAAGACGAAAGTCAGTCGCTGCAAGCTTAAGATGTATTATATAACTATAAAATATTTTGTCCAATGAAAGATGTAAAACATTGTAAGAAGGAAAGACGGTGATGTTTTAGATTCTATCATAAATGTTCAATTTTTAAAATTTCAACTTTGAGGGCGAGGTGATACATGGATGAAGACCTATGAAGCGGCATATGGTCTTGATGTTTTGACATTTTGGGGCTACGACCTTTGTATATTCATAAATTTGTAAATGACTATCGTTGTAGTATATTTTATTTTAGGAATTTTTTTTTTATTAGACGGTGCTTCCGCGGCTTACGTTGCGGAAATCCGCCACTAATCCTAATTAGAAAGCGAGGATCGCCACATTTGATTTTTCAATGTGGATTGTCAATGGGATTTTTCATTTGTTAGTGGTGTTCGTGTAATGATGTTCTGAGTCTAATTAGTTTATTTCGTTCAGCTCTCCTTTTGGGGGTGCTTCTTCACCTTTTTTTTTTTTTTTTTTTTTTTTTTTCCATTCATCGATTATGTGACGTGGTCTGTGATGACATTCTTTCGCTGTAAATGAGAAAAAAGCAGTTTAGAGTTCTATCAATGCACTTAGCGAACTAATATGGTTTAACTATTTTGCTGAAAATGGTACTGAATCAGTTCTAATTTTCAATTATACTTATAAATTCCTTGATTTGCAATGAGTTTGTATGATGATGAACATATTCAAAGATCCGTATTCATTTCGTGTTTATTTTGTAGAGATATTTTTATTGAGTTTTGAACATGACTTAATGTGCGCACCGATTGCATTATGCTTTAATAACGAAAATCATGTTTTTATTTCATTTATGTCGTTCAACAATGCAAGAAGCCTTGTGATGAGATATTCTTTAAAATTATGGTGCTATGAGTAGATCCATCAACAACAATACAATGGCAATAATTCATCTGCTAAAGGTTTTTTTTTCCTCGTCTCCTTTTTCACATGAAATTTTCATTTAAATGAAGGTAGATTCCTATCTATTTTATGTTTGAATTTACGGGTATGTATGCAAGTCCAATTTTTCAGAATCTTAAATGAAAGTAGAGATACTTTCACGTATAATTATTTCCAATGTGCTTGAAGCCTAAAATCAAGGGCACTGATACGTGGCTTGCTGTGGAAACATAGAATGAAGTGTTCCATCACATCCCGAGAGATGATAGAGTAGAAGGTATTAAAGAAGTTTTGAGCGTTTTACAAGCTGAAAGTTTTGTCCATCAATTTTTCAGCTCCCACTTATTTTTTTTTTGTTTTAATTAACTCTAAGTTTTGTCCTCAGAGCAAACAAAAAAGCCACAGTTGATAATTAACTCATCTTATCAATTTTTTGCTTTTCAATGGTGTTGTATAGGCGGATTTTTTTTTTTGCTTTACTAATTTTAAACTGCAGTTTAACAATATCAAAAAGTTTCTTTAAGATTTTGAAATTGTTTTAGGTGATTACTTGACACCGTTGGTGATATTTTGTGGTGCATCTTGGTGGTTGCCTATGCTATAAACTTGCATTCCATTACCATGACCACAAGACAACGTGGATTGGTAATAAAATGCCAGATTGTCACAATGAAAGCATTTGCATCCATTACCATGACCATAAAATAACTTCGCCTTTCGAAAGAGGATTATCGCTGAGTACTTTGCAAGTGCAGACGAATGTCACATTACTGACATACTGCCTTCACTGCGTTCGACAATGCAGATTACCGATCTTTCTCCTTATATCATCTCGCCTTATGGGTCATATAGGTATCTTTAACTTACTTTGTGTTGCGAGTTTTTATTTCCTTTCACTTAGTTTCCGTTTTGTGTGTGTAAATATATTATTATGTTTTTTATTTGATTTGTCGTTGTCTTTATATTAGAAAGTTTGTTTGAACAATAAGTTTTGGATAAATTTTTCTCAATGTACAAATATAGAATTTTGTTATGTTTGTAGAGGTCTACCATTGATATATAGTTTTACAACATTCAACTATTAACTTTTTGCCGCTATACCACTTCAACTTTTAAATTGTTTTTTGCAGGATGTGGGAAGGGGTCATAGCAATAGTAGCCATATACTCGGCCATCGTCGTTCTATTTCAATTTGGATTTCAAAATGAGCCAAATGAAATGAATATTTTGTCGCATTTTGACTTTCTGATTCTTGCGCTGTTCTTTTTCGATTTTGTGGCGACTTTTTTTGTGGCTTATTTAGGCGAAGGCAACAATATCGGATGATTGCAAAGAGATATTTGTAATCTTGGTTGATGCCTGACCTTATTGCAATCATTCCATCTCATTTTCTAACACTCTATTCCCATGGTCTTATGGGTCGACAACAATGTTTAGCCTATGTCAACTAAGGAGACCGGAGGCTTTTTTGCAAGGTAATTCTTTTTGTTTTTACTACTGCTTAATTTAATTTCCTTTTTAAACACATCTCAATCTTTTTACTTTTTTTTAGTATTGCGACGTTATTTTAAATTTTGAAAACAGGATGGAGAAGGACATAAGGTTCAATTACTTTTTGGTGCGATCCGCCAAGCTGATATTTGTAAGTCTAGTTGTGAGGATTAACTTCGTAATTTTGTGCGACAGAAACAATTACTAGCATTTACGTCACTCTTTATATAACTGTAGGTCACTATTTTTGTGGTGCACCTTGGTGGTTGCCTATACTATAAACTTGAATTCCATTACCATGACCACAAGACAACGTGGATTGGTCATAACGTGCTAGATTTTCACAATGAAAGCGTTTGCATTCCATTACCATGACCCCAAGATAACTTCGCCTATCGAAAGAGGATTAAAATGTCTGGTGCTGAGTACTTTGCAAAGTGCGGACGAAGGTCACATTATCGACATATTGCCTTTACTGGGTGCGACAATGAAGATTACCGATCTTCCTCCTTATATCATCTCGTTTTATGGGTTATATAGGTATCTTTAACTTACTTTTTGTTGTGAGTTTTTATTTCCCTTCACTTTGTTTCCGTGTTGTGTTGGTGTAAATTTATTATTTTGTTTTTTATTTGATTTGTCTTTGTGTTTATATTAGAAAGTTTGTTTGAACAATATGTTTTGGATATTTTTTTCTCAATGTATACAACATTCAAGTATTAACTTTTTGCCGCTATACCACTTCAATTTTTTTTTAAAATATTTTTTTCGCAGGATGTGGGAAAGGGTCATAGCAATAGTAGCCATATACTCGGCCATCGTCGTTCCATTTCAATATGGATTTCAAAATAATGAAACAAATATTTTGTCGCATTTTGACTTTCTGATTCTTGCGCTGTTCTTTTTTGCTTTTGTGGCGACTTTTTTGTGGCTTATTTAGACGAAGTCAAACTTATTCCCAGCATTCAACAGCGGATGATTGAAAAGAGATATTTGAAATCTTGGTTGATACCTGACCTTATTGCAATCATTCCTCGCACTTTCTCACATCTCTATTCCCATGGGCTTATGGTCGAAAACAATGTTTAGCCTATGCCAACTAAGGAGACCAGGGACATTTTTTGCATGGTAATTCTTTTTTGTTTTTACTACTGCTTTTTTTATTTCCTTTTTAAACACGTCTCAATCGTTTTACTGGTTTTGTAGTATTGCGACATTATTTTATATTTTGACAATAGGTTGGCGAAGGATTCAATGCGTTTATCGTAGTATTTAATTGGGATATAATAGAGCTCTAACAATCAATTATGTGTTTATTCGCCATATTTACACTTATTCTTATATTGAAGGAGCTTAGGACGAGTTTCGGGCGAAAAGGAGCAAAAACGAGGCAAAACGGTGCAAAGCTGAAGAACACTGTCAGGTGTCACGGCCCTGACACCTTATGCAATTGGCCGTGACAACCACCAGAGGCCGATTTAGAAGACACTGCTGATGGTCACGACCGTGACACCCCTTGCATCAGGCCGTGACATCGAGCAGAACACAAATTAAGTATCACTGGGTAACGTCACGGCCGTGACGAGCGATGCAAGAGGCCGTGACATTGGGCAGAGAGTTGAAGCGAAGGTGGTCACGGCCGTGACACCCTATGCACTTGGCCGTGACACATGGCAGAAAGTGACGAGACGCGAGGCGATGATGGTCACGGCCTTGACGGCCCACGTCCCAGGCGTGACCGTTGCGAAAATTAGTATAGAAAGCCCAAATTCGACCCAGAAATGGGGATACCGACCAGATATCAACCCTAATCCCTGAAGAGACAAAAAAGAGCCTAAAAGAACACAGAATTGCATCCCGGAGCGCGAGAGATGGATCAATGACGCAATCACGCCCAATTGAACGAAGAACGAATATTCATCCACGCTACCATCCCTAATTCGCCAGTATTCAAGATCACGAGTCTTCCTTCTCCGTTCTCTATTTCTTTCGTTGTTTTCCGATCTATTATGAGTAGCTAAGTTCCCTATGTGTTTGAGATTAGATGAACGCTAGGTTATTTCGTATTTAAGACGTATGGTGACTCGTGTTTATGATTATTTATCTATCTATGAAATTGTTTCGTCGCTTTAATAAGTCTATGTGTTAAAGTGATCGTGTGGAAGTCCGTTTAGAGCGACAGCTAAATAACGATTAGGCCGTTCGTAGAAGATAGGATTCGAGTATAGGGCGAAAGCAAATACTCGATCCTCGCCGTTAGTAATCACCGAATTTTAGATCCCGCGAGGGTTTAGGGCGACAACAAATTCGTTAGCGGGTAGAAAATTAGTGCGGTCTAGTCAGAATCACGTAGGAATAATAATTTACTGTCTTAGGCGTAATACCTAGCGGGATTCGAATCCAGAGCACATTTTTATTATCTGAAAGCTCTCTTACCAGTTTTAGGCGTGTTCTGTGAATCTCTAACGGATTTAGGAGTAATCTGTTAGGATAGTTCGTAAAACCATCTGCTTATTTTATTTAGGCTAAATATCGAGTCGATAGGTCACTACTAGTACTTAATTTATTCCTTGTGTTCGATACTCGTTTACTCACTTTACTGCACTACAAAAGATAGGTCCACTACCTATCGCACATTGGTGATGGTAATTAGGTATTCGTTTTATATTATCACTTGTCGCACTTGCAAATTATATCAGCACACCACGTGTCGATCAAGTTTTTGGCGCCGTTGCCGGGGAATAGATTGATATTAGAAACATCGTTGTTCGGTACTTTAGCCACTTTATTTGACGTTTTTCTTAGTTTTCGTTTTGTCGTTACTATTTGTGTTATTTGTGTTATTCGCGATATTTGTTTTTCCTACATCATTACTAGTCGTTATCTCTTCGACGTAGTTATTTATTTCTTCGCTAATTTTCAATTTCGCTTCTTGAAGGTACGATTCAGTGGTGAATGACCCGAAGCCATCCATTGGGTCCCATCGTTGACGCTGACCCAGATTTTGAGCGGAAGTTCCGAAGGAAACTCAAGTACGACACCGAAGGAGCTTCCACTAGCTCTCAGGACCATCTAGTTAGCTATTCAAAGGACAGTTCGCAGGAGTCGACCCAAAATTCTCGTGTTGAGGCAGCCGTAGATAGTCCCTACACAGAAGTAGAATGGCGGACCACAGAGTGCCCGTCCACGAGGAGGAGCCATCACTACAAGATCTCCTCAAGAATGCCGCACTAGGCGGTACTGAGTCGGCGATTGTCATCCCACCGATCGATAACAACAATTTCGAATTGAAGCACTCGTGGCTTCAGATGATCTTCCAGACCAGTTCGAGGGCAATCCCGACGACCCCTATTCCCATCTGAAGGCATTCTTGACGGTGACTGACACCATCAAGATCAACGGGGTCCCGGGCGATGCGATCAAGTTGATGCTGTTTCCATTCTCGCTCAAGTTCAGGGCGAACGACTGGTTGGACATGTTGCCGCCGATCGATCACTACCTGGGAGGAGATGCGAGCCACTTTCATCAACCACTACTTCCCACACTCAAAGGTGCTAAGGTTGAAGACAGAGATCTCTCTTTTCCACCAGAAGGACTCAGAAAATCTGTACGAGGTGTGGGAGCGCTACAAGGCGCTATTGAAGAGGTGCCCACAGCACGGGATGTCGAAGGCAGCCCAGATTAACCGATTCCACGAGGGGCTCAACGACCAGACTGTCCATATGTTAGACGGAGCCGCAGGAGGAGGGCTCGTGAAGCTCAATGCGACCGACGTCTGGAATTTGATTGAGGATTACTCGAGGAACAGTTTCATGAGGGGCAATACGAAGATGAAGTCACCAGGCATATTCGGAGTGAGCGAGGAAATGGCTACGAACGCCAAGTTCGAGGCGCTTCAGCAACAGATCGCTACGACAAACTCTCAGTTGCAGACAGTCATCAAGCACTACTCCCGAAATCCGAGCAGACTCAGCCCATGAATGCCGTGACGACCACCGTACCGATGCAGCGCACGCCATACGTGTCATTGTGCGGGATCTATGGCGCAGCCCACGAAACATCTGAATGCCAACTTGGGCAATCGGTGGAGCAAGTAGACTACATGGGAAATTACCAAGGCAGCCAGCGAAGCTTCCAATCTCGAGCACACCCCAATCTGGCATACGGGAATCAGAACCACCAGGGGCAAGGACCGCTGGGATTTCAGCCTAGGTCTTCCGGGTTCCAGAACGGGGCACCACGCCAATATCAGAACGCATCCGCAGGAGGATCCGATGACATGAGGGAGATGAAGGACATGATGAAGATGCTCCTCACGAATTTCAGCAGCACCATCGCAACCCACGAAAGCCGAATGACGAAGATGGAGGAGTACATGGAGGCGAACGACTTGTGTGCCCAGAACACGGACGCCTCGCTCAAGAAGCTGGAGCAACAGATGGGCCAGATGGCGAAGCAGTTGGCGGGGCGTACTCAGGGGTCGCTCCCAAGCTACACCGAGCCGAATCCAAAGGAGTATTGCAAGGCGGTGACGTTGAGGAACGGATGAGAACTGCAAGAAGTACCCGCGAAAAAGAAGGCGAATGAGAGCACCAACTTCGAGAGCCACGATGAGCCCAAAGTGGAGCAGATCAGAGGCGGCGATATCGAGGAGGCCCAAGCTGAAAAGGAAAAGGTCGAGCTTGATAAGGAAAAGGCAAAGGAGATCGAGCGACCACCGGTAAAGTCATACCAACCGAAGATTCCTTTACCCGGCTCGACTGAAGAAGGACAAGGATGAGTCACAGTTCGGTAAATTTATGGGTATGTGTAAGGAATTGCATATTAACTTACCGTTTGTTGAAGCTATTACGCAGATGCCCAGCTTTGCCAAGTTCTTGAAGGACCTGCTGACAAACAGAAGGAAGCTCGAACACGTCTCCACCGTATGCCTGCGAGGAGAGTGTTCGGCGAACTCCAAGGCAAGATCCCGAAGAAGCTTAAGGACCCAGGGAGTTTTACTATTCCCTGTCTTATAGGAGATTTAGTGATTGAGCATGCGTTAGCAGACTTAGGCGCTAGTATTAATCTCATGCCATATTCTATGTTTAAGCGTTTAGGACTAGGTGAACCACGACCCACTTGGATGAGCCTACAATTAGCTGATAGATCATTAAAGTATCATCGAGGCGTTATCGAGGATGTCCTAGTTAAGGTCGATAAGTTTGTTATCCCGGCTGATTTTGTTATTCTCGACATGGAGGAAGATGAAAATGTCCCCTTGATCTTAGGTAGACCGTTCTTAGCGACGGGAGAAACCATGATAAATGTTAGGAATAAGACATTGACTTTGACAGTAGACGGAGAAAAAGTCATAATATGGCCGACCCGATGAAAAAGAGTGACGAGTAGGATGACAAATGTTATTTCTTAGACGTTTTTGAGTACGACTTCCTCTTTTCTGTGCAAGGTCTGTCACAGGTTGGCGAGCAAGACATGCACACTATTATGGCGATCGATGAGAGTGGGGAGAAGGTCGACGAGCCTATCATAGCTATCGACGAGAGCAGCGAAGAGGACAAGGAAAAGAGCTCGGTCGAGGAGCCACCAGTCCTGGAATTGAAGCCGTTGCCCGACCACCTCGAGTATGCGTTCCTAGGCCGCAACGGAGGACTACCAATCATCATCTCGTCGAGCCTCGACGATGGACAGAAGGACCATCTCTTAGACGTGTTGAAGGTGCACAAGAAGGCTTTGGCGTGGAAGATATCCGACATAAGGGGTATCAACCCAAGCTATTGCACGCACAAGATCCTCATGGAGGACGATTTCAAGCCGGTCGCTCAATGCCAAAGGCGGCTCAACCCCAATATGAAGGACGTGAAGGAGGTGATCAAATTGCTAGATGCGGGGATGATCTATCCCACTTCAGACAGCGCGTGGGTCAGCCCGGTCCAAGTGGTCCCAAAGAAGGGAGGCATGACAGTCGTTACCAATGACAGGAACGAACTGCTCCCGACGAGGACCGTGACGGGATGGTGCGTCTGCATCGACTACAGGAAGTTGAACGACGCCACGAGAAAAGATCACTTTCCTTTACTGTTTATTGATCAGATGCTAGAAGTTAGTCGGTCACTCATTTTATTGCTTTCTTGATGGTTTGTTAGGTTATCTACAGATCCTTATAGCGCCAGAGGACCAGGAGAAGACCACATTCACGTGCCCGTTCGGGACGTTCACGTACCGAAGGATGCCATTCGGTCTCTGCAATCCCCCAGCCACCTCGAGCGATGCATGATGGCCATGTTCAACGAAATGGTAGCTGAGTTAATGAAGGTATTTATGGACAATTTTTCTGTTTTTGGGTCGTCGTTCGATGCATGCTTGTCAAATTTAAAGCTCGTACTCGCACGATGCGAGGAGACGAACTTGGCACTTAATTGGGAAAAGTGCCACTTCATGGTTCGAGAGGGTATAGTTCTCGATCACAAGATCTCCTCTGAAGGAATCGAAGTGGACCGAGCTAAGTTGGAGACGATAGAAAAATTGCCTGTCCCCTCGAACGTGAAGTCGACTAGGAGTTTTCTAGGACATGCAGGGTTTTATCGTAGGTTTATTAAAGATTTCCCTAAGGTCTCAAGACCCATGTATAGGTTGCTAGAAAAAGATGCCCCGTTTGATTTTAATGACGAGTGCCTGCATGCGTTTAATTTACTTAAGGAGCAACTTATCGCAGCACCTATTATGGTCGCCCCCGACTGGGGGCTGCCCTTTGAATTAATGTGCGATGCTAGTGACTATGCAGTTGGGGCCGTGTTAGGGCAGCGGAAGGATAACCATTTCAGGTCGATCTACTAGGTGAGTAAGACGCTAGACGAAGCCCAGGCCAATTACACGCCCACCGAAAAGGAGCTGTTGGCCGTCGTGTTTGCTTCGACAAGTTCAGGTCATATCTTATCCTATCCAAAGTTATTGTTTTTACTGACCATTCTGCTCTTAAGTACTTGTTAGCAAAGTCCGACGCCAAGCCACGGCTAATCAGATGGGTCCTACTACTGCAAGAGTTCGATATAGAGATCTGGGACAAGAAGGGTGCGGAGAACCTAGCGGCGAATCACCTCTCTCGACTAGAGGAGTCCGAGATATAACACAAGGATGAAAGGGCGATACAAGATCGGTTCCCAGACGAGCATCTATACTCGATACATGTGGTAAGTGACGACAACCCATGCTTTGCAGATTACGCTAACTACCTTGTTGCGAGGGTCCTACCTAAGGAGTACACTAGTCAGCAAAAGAAGAAATTCTTTTCTGACCTGGGGTACTACTTTTGGGAAGATCCGTATCTTTTCAGGCGATGTGCAGACCAGGTGATACGACTATGCGTGGCTGCTCCAGAAATGACGCAGATCCTAAGGCATTGCCACAATGGACCGACCGGAGGGCACAACGCAGCCAACAGAACCGCTCAGAAGGTGTTGGAAAGCGGGTTCTACTGGCCCACGATCTTCAAATACGCCCAAAGGTACGTTGACACTTATGATCAGTGTCAGCGCGCAGGTAATCTCTCTAAACGCGACGAAATGCCCCAGAATTTCATTTTGGTATGTGAGATATTTGATGTGTGGGGTATAGATTTTATGGGTCCATTTCCTAGCTCGTATAATAATAAGTACATCCTAGTTGCGGTCGATTATGTTGTCTAAATGGGCCGAGGCGCAAGCCTTACCCACGAACGATGCTAGGGTAGTCGTTAGATTTTTACGAGCATTGTTTTCACGCTTTGGGGCACCTAGATGCATCATTAGCGATAGAGGCACTCACTTTTGTAACACCCAGTTTGCACGCACTTTAGAACGTTACGGTGTTAGACACAGCCTGTCCACCCCGTACAACCCCCAAGCTAGCGGTCAGGTCGAGGTAGTAAACCGTGAGTTGAAATGCATTGTAGAGAAGACCATAGATGGGAACCGTAGAGAGTGGGCAAATAAGTTGAATGATGCACTTTGGGCATATAGGCCTGCATTTAAGACTCCCATAGGCACTACACCATATATATTAGTCTATGGAAAGGCATGTCACCTCCCCGTAGAAATAGAGCATAAGGCCTATTGGGCGATTAAGTCTTTAAATTTCGATTTGGGGGACGCCGGCGGAAAGCGGCAACTCCGAATTAACGAGTTAGACGAGTGGCATTTATCGGCGTACGATAACGCTCGCATGTATAAAGAGCGTTCGAAAGCCTATCACGATAAGAAGATTAGGCAAAAGAGAGAGTTTCAGGAAGGGGACCAAGTCCTCCTCTTTAAGTCTCGGTTAGGCTCTTTCCCGGCAAACTTAGATCACGTTGGTCGGGACCGTTCACTGTTACCCGTGTTTTTCCTTATGGTACTGTTGAGATTTCAGGTATGGAGCAAGGCACTTTCAAAGTGAATGACCGCAGGTTGAAGCATTATCACGCAGGCAAGGACGACGTGACCGAAAAGGAAGTGTTGTACCTGGACTTCCAGACTTGAGCGAACGAAAAGACGTCCGGCTAAAGACGGTAAAGTAAGCGCTTCTTGGGAGCAACCCAGGTATTTTCGTTTATGTCTTAGCCGTTAGTTAAGTAAAAAAAAGGGCGTCACCGCCAACAGCTTAAGCTGTCACGGCCGTGACGACCCAAGATTCGCACACTGCCACATGTCACGACCTAAGGCTTACGCCTTAACGGCCGTGACGAGCCAAAGGGTACCCACTGCCCAATGTCACGGCCAGAAGCTTAAGCTTCACGGCCGTGACACTTACAGTTAAAAAAAAATAAAAAAAATAAAAAAATGGTTCCGTTGCCGTGACCGAATCCAGAGAGGACGCTGTCTTTTGTCACGGCCAGTGACTTGTACGTCACGGCCGTGACGTCAACGATTTTAAGGGTAAATACCTTCTTTTTTTTCTTTTTTCTCTAACCCTCTTTCCTCTCTCTCTCTCTCTCTCTCGCGACCTCTCGTCTCTCTCGATTTCCTATTTTCCCACCACCACCACCCAAAACCACCTCCCTCGAACACCTAACGCCGACGCCGCGCCCCCAAATCCGGCGAACCACCACCCAATCCTCACGATTCTTATCTAATCCCGTCTAAAACTCCAAGGTATGAAATTTCTCTCTTGCGCTATCTCGTTGTAAATTGGGGATTTTGTCGAATTCGCCACTCCCATGGTATAGATATGCTTTTCTTATGTTCTTTACCCGTTATTATCGTGATAGGAATGCTTAATTCATTGAAGTTAGCCATGGATTTTCGAAATTGATTTGACGAACCCTAAATTTTGAGATTGAGGGATTTCCGAAATTTGTTTAAATTGGTGTTCCTCTTGCTCTTTTATGGATAGATACATGCTAGGAACACTTTGGGTATGCTTAATTACGTGAATTTGCGGTTGAATTTCGAACTTCTACGATGAACCCTAATTTTCGAATTTGGGGATTTTCGAAATTGGGTATAATTTGGTGTTATTCTTGCTCTATGATGATATACATGCTAATAACACCTTAGGAATGCTCAATTTGCTTATTTGGTTTATTAATTTTGAATTTGGGGAAATACGAACCTTAACTCTAAATTTGGGGCTTTTTGGACAGTATTATCGGAATTTGTTACTCTGATTATGTGGGTTCGTTTTGAGTTCTATTATGACTTCTATGAGCACTTTTGCTTGCTTGATTTTGAAACTATCTTATGAATTTTTGGGTACGTTGATTGCTATGGGACTTGCTATGCATACCTTCACCTGCACGTTATCTGTTCGATAAAATGCCACTTTGAGTTTTTCATGAGTTGCATATGCAAGTTACTACTTTGTTGCTATTTTGGTCGAGTCACGCTGCTTTGAATTTAATTGCTATACTCGTTGAGCTCACATCTCTTTTCTAGGTACTATGGGTAAAAGTCGCTCCTCCGCTCATCGTGACCCCGCCTCGCGTTCGCCCGTTCGCCAAAGGCGACGCGGACCGCCGCCTACATTGCTCGAAGCCATGTGTCAGCTTACCGAGGACACTCAGACGGCCCGCTACAATAAGCTGAAGGCCATGGAATTCATCCTCATGGACCAAATCGACCCCGATACGCTGGCAAAGCACAACACCGACCAGCAAGTCGCCGAGTACCTCTCACTGAGCGGATGGGCCACATTCTTCAACATCGACGAACCGGCGTACAAGGAACTCACCCTGGAATTCTTGTCCACGTTCTCCTACGATGAATACGACGACGACAAAATCAAATTCCGGGCATTCAACGAAGAGCACATAGTGAGGGTCGACAACCTATGCCGTGCACTTGGAGTACTAGTGCCATTCCCGCATCGGCCCTATGCGACCTACTTTGATCAACCGGGAGGTCCACAGGGTTGCTGGGCTGACATCACTTGACCAGGCGAACCGGAATACAGCCCGAAGACCTCGAAGGCGTCAGCGCTCCGGAGCCTAGATGCAGCGTGGCGAACAGGTCCATTTGGGAATGGCGGTGGCCCACGCCTTCAGTACTCAGGCGGAAGCAAGAAGCCATGGCAAGATCACCGTAGGATCACTCATCACCAAGGTCGTCCGGGGACTACGCCTTTGGCCAGCGAATGCACCCGAGATGGAGATAGTCGGCGGGCGCCACCCCTTGAACGTGGAGATGCTCGTCAAAATGAAGATGTTGGTGAAGGTGCCCACATGGACTCGATCGAACAAGGTGTACATCTGGCACGAGATGTACCGTGGCCAGACGGACCACGTAGCCGTCCCCACCGACCACTTTACCTCGAGGGCCCTTACCCGGTGGAGACAGACACGACTGCAGGGCCTTCCTATTCCTCCGATTACCACCATGGCGAATCATCCTGCGTCGCCCACTACGCGTCTACAGGACCTCGAAGTGCTACGCCAGGACATGATGCGCATGAACGCCGACGCGCTGCAGCGGGATGAAGAAGCCCGGCGATATAACAAAGAGACTCGGTGCCGACAGGAAGAGTATGAGCGACGGAACGAGGAAGCCCACCGTCGGTATCTGGAAGAGCTAGACCGCTACAACCAGGCCCTGCAAGCCATGGACACCGCGCTCAAGTACTCCCAGCAGTCGATGTCCCTCCTTCGCCCGAGGCAACCGTCGCCACCGCCGCCATCACCTTAGGGATTGTTTCTTTTCTTTTTAAGACATTTCGTTTGCTTGAGTAGTCGCGTGTGTTTTTACCTTGTTTCTACCTTTGATACTTATAACTATGTTTATAGTTAATCTATGACTACTCTCTTTTTATGTCTATTTCTCTATTTAGCTAGCGCTAGGGTACGCATAACGGGTTACGACACGACCTTCACGCGTTAAGTCACGCCTACTTCACGACCACGTCATTTACTCGTCAGGGGAGTCCTGTTCTTTTAAAACTCTTTTTCCGTCCCTTTTATCCTTTGAGGACAACGTATGACCTAAGTGTGGGGAGGGGAATTTAGTTTGAGAACTTACGTGAAAATTTTTAAATTTTTTTATGACGTGTCCGTGAGTTATAAAATTCGTTAGAAAGGCATGAATTACTGAACTCAAGCATGATATTTTGCGCTTATCTTGAGTTAGTCTGCATTGTTATGAATTATTGTGAGCAATTAGGATATGCATGACTGATTGAATCGTGTCTGCATGAGTAGATATAGCGCTGCTTTGAGAGTAACCCATTACGTTGTGAGAGTTTGAGCCTGACGAGTTTATGCTCATTTTTCTTGGTTGTGTGACGTGCCTAGTCTATATCTCTCTAGAACTTGCTTGCCTGATACGTGTTGAAACCGTTTCGGTGCGTTAGTGTGAAAATGATGAGGGCATTAAGAATTAAGTCCACAGCCACATTATCCTACCATGACTAATCCCCTTAGTTAGCCACGTTGAGCCTGAGCCTATTCGCTTGCTTGCCTCGTGAATTAGAAAAGCCACTGACCCGAATAAGTCTCCAGAGATTATATGAACATGAGTTGATTAGAATAGAGCAGAAATCGAACTTGAGAGTTACTGTTTCAGTGTACGATTTGATGTTCTTCTATGCTATTCATGAAATGACTCGTGCCTTACTTGACCGTTTTCTGAAATGACTCGATCCCTTGCATAAGCCTGCCCATAACCCTTTGGCAAGATATAGGTTTCGGTAATAAGTATCCCTAGGTACAGGGCATTCGCTGTGACGATGTATTCTTTGCGACAAAAGCCGAACCTTTGGTGTTTTTAGGGAAAAGGGGCAGTGTACAAAAGTAGAGCGTAACTAAGGTGAAATGGCAGAAAATGAAATGGAACTGAGTCGAGAGGGTCGGGCAGAAAAGTCCAGGATTTCAGAGCGAGAACGTTTAGTCTTATGTTGGGACGTGTGACTGTCGGTTTGATCATGCTGTGTTCTTTGATAATTTTTCTTACGTGTCCTAGCTCTAAGATTACGTGTTCATTATACATGCTTGTCGCTTCATGATTACTCGACCCGTTTTCCCCCGAAAAGACCCTCAGATTTATGCTTGCCGCTTTAAATAGTAGAGATGCGATTAGCTTGCAAGTTTACGGTAGGGGTGAGACTAGTGCACGAATTGAGCGACTCACCATATGCTAGCCTATACACTTGAGTGAATTGAGTGAATCCTTGTGAGGTATAATAGGTCTTGATTTGCAGCGCTAGGGAAGCTCAGATTGACAGGTGTAGGTCATTAGTGTGATGTCCATAATTGCTTGCTTGATTTCATTTCGTGCTTTCTATGCTTTGATGATAAATTGCGAACAATCGTGCCGTTATCCTGATTAGATGCCTTCTCTGAATTCTAAATTACTTGAGGACAAGCAAATGCTTAAGTGTGGGGAGGTTTGATAAACGCATTTCAATGCGTTTATCGTAGTATTTAATTGGGATATAATAGAGCTCTAGCAATCAATTTATGTGTTTATTCACCATATTTACACTTATTCTTATATTGAAGGAGCTTAGGACGAGTCTCGGGCGAAAAGGAGCGAAAACGAGCCAAAACGGTGCAAAGATGAAGTACACTGTCAGGTGTCACGGCCGTGACACCTTGTGCAATTGGCCGTGACAACCACCAGAGACCGATTTAGAAGACACTGTTGATGGTCACAGTCGTGACATCCCTTGCATCAGGCCGTGACATCGAGCAGAACCAAGTTAAGTATCACTGGGTAACGTCACGATCGTGACGAGCGATACAAGAGGCCGTGACATTGGGCAGAGAGTTGAAGCGAAGATGGTCACGGCCGTGACACCCTATGCACTTGGCCGTGACACATGGCAGAAAGTGACGAGACGCGAGGCGATGATGGTGACGGCCGTGACGGCCCAAGTCCCAAGCCGTGACCGTTACGGGAATTAGTATAAAAAGCCCAAATTCGACCCAGAAACAGGGATACCGACCAGATATCAACCCTAATCCCTGAAGAGACGAAAAGAGCCTAAAAGAACACAAAATTGCATCCCGGAGCGCGAGAGACGGATCAACGACGCAATCACGCCCAATTGAACGTAGAACGAAGATTCATCCACGCTACCATCCCTAATTCGCCAGTATTCAAGATCATGAGTCTTCCTTCTCTGTTCTCTATTTCTTTCTTTGTTTTTCCGTCTATTATGAGTAGCTAAATTCCCTATGTGTTTGGGATTAGATGAACGCTAGGTTATTTCGTATTTAAGACGTATGTTATCGTGACTCGTGTTTATTACTATTTATCTATCTATGAAATTGTTTCGTCGCGTTAATTTGTCTATGTGGTAAAGTGATCGTGTGGAAAATCGTTTAGGGCGACAGCTAAACAACGATTAGGCCGTTCGTAGAAGATAGGATTCGAGTATAGGGCGAAAGCAAATACTCGATCCTCGCCGTTAGTAATTACTGAATTTCAGATCCCCACGAGCATTTAGGGCGACAGCAAACTCGTTAGCGGGTAGAAAATTACTGCGATCTAGTCAGAATCACGTAGGAACGATAATTTAATGTCTTAGGCAATAATACCTAGCGAGATTCGGATCCCGAGCACATCTTTATTATCAGAAAGATCTCTTACCAATTTTAGGCGTGTTCTATGAATCTCTAGTAGATTTAGGAGTAATCTATTAGGATAGTTCGTAAAACCATCTGCTTATTTTATTTAGGCTAAATATCGATTCGATAGGTCACTGCTAGTACTTAATTTATTCCTTGTGTTCGATACTCGTTTACTCACTTTACTGCACTACAAACGATAGGTCCACTGCCTATCGCACGTTGGTGATAGTAATTAGGTATTCGTTTTATATTATCACTTGTCGCACTTGCAACTTATATTCGCACACCACGTGTCGATCAAAGGACATAAGGTTTAATTACTTTTTAATGCGATCCGCCAAGCTGATATTTGTAAGTCTAGTTGTGAGGATAACTTCGTAATTTTGGGCGATAGAAACAATTACTAGCGTTTACGTCACTCTTTATACAACTGTAGGTCACTATTTTTGTGGTGCACTTTGGTGGTTGCCTATACTATAAACTTGCATTCCATTACCATTACCACAACACAACGTGGATTGGTCATAAAATGCCAGATTTTCAGAATGAAAGCGTTCGCATTCCATTACCATGACCACAAGATAACTTCGCTTTTCGAAAGAGGATTAAAATGTCGGGAGCTGAGTACTTTGCAAGTGCGGACGAAGGTCACATTATCGACATATTGCCTTCACTGGGTGCGACAACGAAGATTACCGATCTTCCTCCTTATATTATGCTGCTTTATGGGTTATATAGGTATCTTCAACTTACTTTGTGTTGCGAGTTTTTATTTCTCTTCACTTTGTTTCCGTGTTGTGTTGGTGTAAATTTATTATTTTGTTATTTATTTGATTTGTCTTTGTGTTTATATTAGAAAGTTTGTTTGAACAATATGTTTTGGATATGTTTTGCTCAATGTATAAAATAGAATTTTGTTCTGATTGTAGGGTCTATCATAGATATATACAACATTCAAGTATTAACTTTTCGCCGCAATACCACTTCAACGTTTTCTAAAATATTATTTTCGCAGGATGTGGGAAAGGGTCATAGCAATAGTAGCCATATACTCGGCCATCGTCCTTCCATTTCAATATGGATTTCAAAATGAGCCAAATGAAACGAGTATTTTGTCGCATTTTGACTTTCTGATTCTTGAGCTGTTCTTTTTCGATTTTGTGGCGACTTTTTTGTGGCTTATTTAGACGAAGTCAAACTTATTCCCAGCATTCAACAGCGGATGATTGCAAAAGAGATATATGAAATCTTGGTTGATACCTGACCTTATTGCAATCATTCCGTCACACTTTCTAGCATCTCTATTCCCATGGGCTTATGGGTCGACAATAATGTTTAGCCTATGTCAACTAAGGAGACCAGGGGCATTTTTTGCATGGTAATTCTTTTTGTTTTTACTACTGCTTAATTTTATTTCCTTTTAAACACGTGTCAATCGTTTTATTGGTTTTTTTAGTATTGTGACGTTATTTTTGTTGAGGTATATGCCCTAGATGCCGTACGAGGACTGGGAGTACGAGGGCAATTTGCTAGTTTTGTAGTGTTTAGTGATGTAATTTGATTAGTTCTATTAATGGAATGACTTTATTCATCATCAATTAATTATTAGATGAATAAATTAAAAGGCAAATTATTAATTAGTCTTTCACCTTGCAGTCTGGGTGGATAAGACAAATTAAAAAACCCAAATATTGGTAGTTCAGTTACTGATTCTGTGGGGACAGAGAGGGGCACCAGTAAGCTGAGATACTGCAATATTAAAATAGTCCACAAGTCTAAGTCTCCAGTAGGGTGACTGGAATGACATGTACGACTTGTTTGTCGATGAGTCCAATATGGTTGTGCCAACCGTTCACTTGGGAAGGGGAGCCCATGACAATGATACAAGATGAATCAGGGGATTATCTGTATTTGGACACTGACTCGTAATCGAACGATGACACGCTTGGATTGTCCTTGATCGGTCGATTGATTGTAGTAGTATGCGTGAACCATAGACCGAAAGGGTTAACTTGGGGTTGATCTTGAGATCTTGACTTGTCACTATTTTGCTAGGCCCGTCTTGCCGATGGCATGGGTCAACGGCGAAATGCGGTCTTGACTTTTTGATGTGATTGCCGGTTGAACCGCGGAGCGGGATTTACCGTCTCGATTAAATTCGAGGTTAACATCCTATGGCAAGTTTAATGTGCTTGAATTTATCCAAGTCTCTGGCCAGAGCATATAACTGACTCACGATAGTTGTGGAGTGCAGTTTCAGAACTTTCACCGACATAAACGTCATAGAGTCGAGTTCTGTAAGTTTGACTATGCGTGACTTTCACTCGACCGGGACAAACGTAAAGGGTTTATACGTATGACATGTACAGTCGGTTCCTGGATTGTGATTAGATCAAATTCGTACTCAACTTGGGATATGTTCAGTACCACGGGGCTGGCTAGGTGAATACCGAACTCCTAGATACGTCCTGGGCCGGTTGAGACGAACCAAGAGAGTCGGGCTTAAAAAGGGCAACCGATACAACGTCGTCATCAGATAGAGAGACAAGGCTAGGTCCTAGATTGTGACATTAGGGTTTGGGGCTTGGCCAAAACCTTGATCAGCCGAAAATACTAAGTTTGACTAGTGAGGGGTAAAATGGTCTTTTCACCTCACGATATATTTTTGAAATAAAATATATTTGATATTGAATATTTAGTATATGATTTAAATTAGATTTAGATCTTTATTATTTTGTTAGAGAAATAATATTGTTTAATTTTGAATTAAATAATGTATATCGGATATATATAAGTTTCGAATTTTCATTAGATAAAATTTCGAAAATTATTAAATATATTTATATTGGATATTATATATTAAATACTAAAAATATGATATTTTAACTAATTAAGGTATTGGATATTTAATTAATTAAATATAAAGTTTAAATTTTGAATTCATTACTTTGTAAAATGAAGACTTGGTAAAAGGGGAGGTTTGAGGATTTTTCTCCACCCACCGTAACCTATTTTTGGCTAATCCTAAGAGGTATAAATGAGGATTTTCGAGATCCTAAAGTGGGTGGAAGCTAAATTTTCGAAATACAAGCCAAAGAGAAAAAAAACTAAGAGTTTTCTCCTCTCACCACTTTCTCTCTCGTACTCTCTCTCTCGGGGGCAGCAAGCAGTTCGTTCTTGGCCTAGCCGCACATGCAAGAACAGCTGCGACGTTAGTAAGGTGCTGGCGTGATGATCTTGCACAAAGAAGGCTTCCCGTTCGTGTGTTTTTGGCGTAGGACATAAGGTTCAATTACTTTTTAATGCGATCCGCCAAGCTGATATTTGTAAGTCTAGTTGTGAGGACTAACTTCAAATTTTGGGCGATAGAAACAATTACTAGCATTTATGTCACTCTTTATATAATTGTAAGTCACTATTTTTGTGGTGCACCGTGGTGGTTGCCTATACTATAAACTTGCATTCCATTACCATGACCACAAGCAACGTGGATTGGTCATAAAATGCCATATTTTCACAATGAAAGCGTTTGCATTTCATTACCATGACCACAAGATAACTTCGCCTGTCGAAAGAGGATTAAAATGTCGGGTGCTGAGTACTTTGCAAGTGCGGACGAAGGTTAGATTATCGACATATTGCCTTCACTGGGTGCGACAACGAAGATTACCGATCTTCCTCCTTATATCATCTCGCTTTATGGGTTATATAGGTATCTTCAAATTACTTTGTGTTGGGAGTTTTTATTTCCCTTCACTTTGTTTCCGTGTTGTGTTGGTGTAAATTAATTATTTTGTTTTTTTATTTGATTTGTCTTTGTGTTTATATTAGAAAGTTTGTTTGAACAATATGTTTGGGATATTATTTTCTCAATGTATAAAAACAGAATTTTGTTCTGATTGTAGGGTCTATCATAGATATATACAACATTCAAATATTACTTTTTGCCGCTATACCACTTCAACTTTTTTTTAGAATATTTTTTCGCAGGATGTGGGAAAGGGTCATAGCAATAGTAGCCATATACTCGGCCATCGTCGTTCCATTTCAATATGGATTTCAAAATGAGCCAAATGAAATGAATATTTTGTCGCATTTTGACTTTCTGATTCTTGCGCTGTTCTTTTTCGATTTTGTGGCGACTTATTTGTGGCTTATTTAGACGAAGTCAAACTTATTTCCAGCATTCAACAGCGGATGATTGCAAAAGAGATATTTGAAATCTTGGTTGATACTTGACCTTATTGCAATTCCATCGCACTTTCTCACATCTCTATTCCCATGGGCTTATGAGTTGAAAACAATGTTTAGCCTGTGTCAACTAAGGAGACCAGGGGCATATTTTGCATGGTAATTCTTTTTTCTTTTTACTACTGCTTAGTTTTATTTCCTTTTTAAACACGTCTCAATCGTTTTACTGGTTTTTTAGTATTGCGACGTTATTTTATATTTTGAAAATAGGTTGGCGAAGGACATAATGTTCACTTACTTTTTAATGCGATCCGCCAAGCTGATATTTGTAAGTCTAGTTGTGAGGATTAACTTCGTAATTTTGGGCGATAGAAACAATTACTAGCGTTTATGTCACTCTTTATACAACCGTAGGTCACTATTTTTGTGGTGGACTTGGGTGTTGCCTATACTATAAACTTGCATTCCGTTACCAACGTGGATTGGTCATAAAATGCCAGAATTTCAGAATGAAAGCGTTTGCATTCCATTACCATGACCACAAGATAACTTCGCCTTTCGAAAGAGGATTAAAATGTCGGGGGCTGAGTACTTTGCAAGTGCGGACGAAGGTCACATTATGGACATATTGCCTTCACTGGGTGCGACAACACAGATTACCAATCTACCTTCTTATATCATCTCGCTTTATGGGTTATATAGGTATATTTAACTTACTTTGTGTTGCGAGTGTTTATTTCCCTTCACTTCGTTTCCGTGTTGTGTTGGTGTATTTATTATTTTATTTTTTATTTGATTTGTCGTTGTGTTTATATTAGAAAGTTTGTTTAAACAATATGTGTTGGATATTTTTTCCTCAATGTAAAAAAATTGAATTTTGTTCTGTTTGTAGAGGTCTATCATAGATATATACAACATTCAAGTATAACTTTTTTCCGCTATACCACTTCAACTTTTTTTAAAATATTTTTCGCAGGATGTGGGAAAGGGTCATAGCAATAGTAGCCATATACTCGGCCATCGTCATTCCATTTCAATATGGATTTCAAAATGATGAAACGAGTATTTTGTCGCATTTGACTTTCTGATTCTTGCGCTGTTGTTTTTCGATTTTGTGGCGACTTTTTTGTGGCTTATTTAGACGAAGTCAAACTTATTCCCATCATTCAACAGCGGATGATTGCAAAAGAGATATTTGAAATCTTGGTTGATACCTGACCTTATTGCAATCATTCCATCACACTTTCTCACATCTCTATTACCATGGGCTTATGGGTCGACAACAATGTTTAGCCTATGTCCACTAAGGAGACCAGGGGCATTTTTGCATGGTAATTCTTTTTTGTTTTTACTACTGCTTAGTTTTATTTCATTTTTAAACACGTCTCAATCGTTTTACTGGTTTTTTAGTATTGCGACGTTATTTTATATTTTGAAAATAGGTTGGCGAAGGATATAAGGTTTTTTTAATGCGATCCCGCCAAGCTGATATTTGTAAGTCTAGTTGTGAGGATTAACTTCGTAATTTTGGGCGATAGAAACTGAAAAGACATGATTTTACGTTAGTTTATACCCCGTAAAAATGTGTTATTGGTTGTTATTAATCCAAAACTTTTCAAATATCCTTTGTCTACCTTTATATTTTATATTTGACAGATGTTTGAGAAAAGGAGCATGAAACATGAAGATTCGGATGTGAAATGAGCAAAGATACCGAGCTAAGAAACGCAAAACAAGCCAATCTACGTGAAACTAAAAAAATAGCAAGCAAATGCCCAAGCTAGAAACTTACGTGATGAGTCAAGACCAAAAGGACACAAATGATTGGGTTGGATTTCAATATTTTATGTCAAAGATCATGACAAACATCACCACCCACTTTGGCCCCCTCATCTATTGAAAAGAGTTTTCTTTCTTTTATGTTTTGTAGCCTTGCACAAGCAGAGCTCATTGACGGCTGGAAAAAGAAAGGAGACCACACACGCATAGGCTCGAGGTAATCAATGTAAACTTTAGTCTATTCAATGGGTGGAAATCAAAGGAGACAGGCTGCGATCACGCGCAACATGATAAGAATTCTGGTTTCACTTTGTTTGAACGAAGTTCTATAAAAGGAGCAAGAAAACGTGGGAGGCCACCTAGACGATCAATTGGCAGAGCAATCAATATTGAAGGAGCTAAGGCCATTTAGAAAATCAAGCAGGCAGCTCTCCCACTTACACCTCAGATACGCACACCACACTTCACACATAGAGCAAGCAGCTTAAGCATCCACCTCACAGTTTCCTCACCTCATCTAGTTATCTCTCACGCTCAAGGCCACGTTCACGAAGAAATAAGGCAGAGAGGACTCACCTTTCGAAGCCTCATCAAACACCCACCGCTCAACCTTACACATACATTCGTTCACGTCACACGTCTCCCTCCCGCTGAACATCCGAAGGGCTGAGAGCTCGACGGCTGCTGTGCTGAAAAACCCGAGGAGCAGCTGCAAAGTCGGGGCAGATTTGGGGGTTGCGTTCGTTGTGACAGAACAGACGCAGGTATGGCGGAAAGCTTATGACGGAAGCTGCAACCGAGGTGCTGTTACGCGGGCGAATCAACTAGGAAACTGAAGGAGGGCAGCGGGACAGAAGCAGTGACAGAATAGCGGGGCTGTGACAGAGTACCTACGAAGCTGAAACTGGAGCTGAACCGAGATCTTAGGCGCCGAAAGCATTTAAACTCGGGGAATTTCGTAAATATTAAATGCGTACGTATAAACTACAGTCATATAGATATATAGGGATTGGTTCTATATCGCATAGGATCGTTATTGCGGGACAAACGAGTAGCGATTGTTTTAGGAAATTCTACCTTGACTGAGACTCGTTTTGGTTATTTATGATTGACTGCGTGAAGATGTAGGAATAATTCGTGCCGAGCATGCGCCTCGATCACCTTGTCGTCAATCGTCTACTTGCATTTAGTTGTTTATATACGCTTTTATCTGATTTGATTATTTTAATATCAAAAATCATAAAAATACCATATTTAAAATTCGCTTTTGTCTAAATTAAAGTTCGGATTGACAACTTAAAATTAGTCGAGCTGTCCTCGTGGATCGATACTTGGACTCACGTCCATTTTATACTACTTGCACGACCTAGTACTCTTGCTAGTATTAGAGCGTGCCAGAAACAATTACTAGCATTTATGTCACTCTTTATATAACTGTAGGTCACTATTTTTGTGGTGCACCGTGGTGGTTGCCTATACTATAAACTTGCATTCCATTACCATGACCCCAAGCAACGTGGATTGGTCACAATGAAAGCGGTTGCATTCCATTACCATGACCACAAGATAACTTCGCCTTTCGAAAGAGGATTAAAATGTCCGGCGCTGAGTACTTTGCAAGTGCGGACGAAGGTCGGATTATCGACATATTGCCTTCACTGGGTGCGATAACGCAGATTACCGATCTTCCTCCTTATACCATCTCGCTTTGTGGGTTATATAGGTATCTTTAACTTACTTTGTGTTGCGAGTTTTTATTTCCCTTCACTTTGTTTCCGTATTGTGTTGGTGTAAATTTATTTTTTTTGTTTTTTATTTGATTTGTCTTTGTGTTTATATTAGAAATTTTGTTTGAACAATATGTTTTGGATATTTTTTTCTGAATGTACAAAAATAGAATTTTGTTCTGTTTGTAGAGGTCTATCATAGATATATAGTTTACAACATTCAAGTATTAACGTTTTGCCGCTATACCTCTTCAACTTTTTTAAAATATTGTTTTGCAGGACGTGGGAAAAGGTCATAGCAATAATAGCAATATACTCGGCCATCGTCGTTCCATTTGAATTTGGATTTCAAAATGAGCTAAATGAAACGAGTATTTTGTCGCATTTTGATTTTCTGATTCTTGCGCTGTTCTTTTTCGATTTTGTGGCGACTTTTTTGTGGCCTATTTAGACGAAGTCAAACTTATTCCCAGCATTCAACAGCGAATGATTGCAAAAGAGATATTTGAAATCTTTGTTGATACCTGACCTCATTGCAATCATTCCATCGCACTTTCTCACATTTCTATTCCCGTGGGCTTATGGGTCGACAACAATGTCTAGCCTATGTCAACTAAGGAGACCAGGGGCGTTTTTGCATGGTAATTCTTTTTGGTTTTACTACTGGTTAATTTTATTTCCTTTCTAAACATGTCTCAATCTTTTTACTGTTTTTTTAGTGTTGCGACGTTATTTTAGATTTTGAGAACAGGTTGGAGAAGGACATAAGATTCAATTACTTTTAATGCGATCCGCCAAGCTGATATTTGTAAGTCTAGTTGTGAGGATTAACTTCGTAATTTTGGGCGATAGAAACAATTACTAGCGTTTATGTCACTCTTTATACAACTGTAGGTCACTATTTTTGTGGTGCACCGTGGTGGTTGCCTATACTATAAACTTGCATTCCATTACCATGACCACAAGCAACGTGGATTGGTCATAAAATGCCAGATTTTCACAATGAAAGCGTTTGCATTCCATTACCATGACCACAAGATAACTTCGCCTTTCGAAAAAGGATTTAAATGTCCGGCGCCGAGTACTTTGCAAGTGCGGACGAAGGTCAGATTATCGACATATTGCCTTCACTGGGTGCGATAACGCAGATTACCGATCTTCCTTCTTATACCATCTCGCTTTATGGGTTATATAGGTATCTTTAACTTACTTTGTGTTGCGAGTTTTTATTTCCCTTCACTTTGTTTCCGTGTTGTGTTGGTGTAAATTTATTTTTTTGTTTTTATTTGATTTGTCTGTGTTTATATTAGAAATTTTGTTTGAACAATATGTTTTGGATATTTTTTCTGAATGTACAAAAATAGAATTTTGTTCTGTTTGTAGAGGTCTATCATAGATATATAGTTTACAACATTCAAGTATTAACGTTTTGCCGCTATACCTCTTCAACTTTTTTAAAATATTGTTTTGCAGTACGTGGGTAAAGGTCATAGCAATAATAGCCATATACTCGGCCATCGTCGTTCCATTTGTATTTGGATTTCAAAATGAGCCAAATGAAACGAGTATTTTGTCGCATTTTGATTTTCTGATTCCTGTGCTGTTCTTTTTCGATTTTATGGCGACTTCTTTTGTGGCTTATTTAGACGACGTCCAACTTACTCCCAACATTCAACAGCGGATGATTGCAAAGAGATATAATCTTGGTTGATACCCGACCTTATCGCAATCATTCCATCTCACTTTCTAACATCTCTATTCCCATGGGCTTATCGACAACAATGTTTAGCCTATGTCAACTAAGGAGACCAGGGGCGTTTTTGCATGGTACTTCTTTTTGGTTTTACTACTGGTTAATTTTATTTCCTTTCTAAACATGTCTCAATCTTTTTACTTTTGTTTAGTGTTGCGACGTTATTTTAAATTTTGAGAACAGGTTGGGGAAGGACATAAGATTCAATTACTTTTTGGTGCGATCCGTCAAGCTAATATTTGTAAGTCTAGTTGTGAGGATTATCTTCGTAATTTTGTGCGAGAAACAATTACTAGCGTTTACGTCACTCTTTATACAACTGTAGGTCACTATTTTTGTGGTGCAATTTGCCTATACTATAAACTTGCATTCCATTACCATTACCACAAAACAACGTGGACTGGTCATAAAATGCCAGATTTTCAGAATGAAAGCGTTTGCATTCCATTACAATGACCACAAGATAACTTCGCATTTCGAACGAGGATTAAAATGTCGGGAGCTGAGTACTTTGCAAGTGCGGACGAATGTCACATTATCGACATATTGCCTTCACTGGGTGCGACAACGCATATTACTAATCTTCCTTCTTATAAGAACTCGCTTTATGGGTTATATAGGTATCTTTAACTTACTTTGTGTTGCGAGTGTTTATTTCCCTTCACTTCGTTTCCATGTTGTGTTGGTGTAAATTTATTATTTTGTTTTTATTTGATTTGTCGCTGTGTTTATATTAGAAAGTTTGTTTGAACAATATGTGTTGGATATTTTTCTCTTAATGTATAAAAATTTAATTTTGTTCTGTTTGTAGAGGTCTATCATAGATATATAGTGTACAACATTCAAGTATTAACATTTTGCCGCTATAACATTTCAACTTAAATTTTTTTTTTGCAGGACGTGGGAAAGGGTCATAGCAATAATAGCCATATAATCAGCCATCGTCGTTCCATTTGAATTTTGATTTCAAAATGAGCCAAATGAAACGAGTATTTTGTCGCATTTTGATTTTCTGATTCTTGCGCTGTCCGTTTTCGATTTTGTGGCGACTTCTTTTGTGGCTTATTTAGACGAAGTCAAACTTATTCCCAGCATTCTACATCGGATGATTGGGAAGAGATATTTGAAATCTTGGTTGATACCTGACCTTATTGCAATCATCCCGTCTCACTTTCTAACATCTCTATTCCAAAGAGCTTATGGTTCGACAACAATGTTTAGGAGTGCTGAGCGGCTTGCTCTGATCTTGATGGAGCATCTTCAGAATGTCCTTAATGTATTTCGTCTGACTTATGAAGATGCCATCTTCGAGCTGCCCGACTTGGAGTCCCAAGAAAAATTGCATCTCTCCCATGTGACTCATTTCAAACTTGCTCTTTATTAAATCTCCGAACCTCTTGCAGAGCTGTGGATTAGTTGATCCGAAGATGATGTCGTCTACGTAAATTTGGACGACCATCATATCTTTGTCTTGCCATTTGATGAAGAGGGTTGTATCGATCGTTCCTCGGATAAATCCAGACTTCACGAGGAAATCATTCAAGACATCATACCAAGCACGTGGAGCTTGTTTCAGACCGTAGAGAGCATTATCCAATCGATAGACGTGATTGGGATGTTCTTGATCAATAAACCTTTTGGCTGAGGGATATAGACTTCCTCCTTTAACACGCCGTTGAGAAAGGCGGTCTAAACGTCCATTTGGTAGACTTTGAAGTCTTTATGAGCCGCACAAGCGAAGAAAAGGCAGATGGCTTCGATTCGGGCAACAGAAGCATATGTCTCATCGTAGTCAATGCCTTCCTGTTGGTTGTAGCCCTTCGCCACCAGTCTTGCCGTATTCCGGATCACTTCACCATCTTCATTCTTTTTGTTCTTAAACATTCATTTCGTCCCGATAATTGTTTTCCCATGCGGTCGAGGTACTAATGTCCACACTTGGAGACGCTCGAATTGTTGATTTCGTCTTGCATTGCTATTACGCAATCCGGGTCCTTAAGTGCGTCTGCTACCTTGGTTGGCTCATTTTGGCTTAAGAAACAGTGCGTTGATGTCTTGTCCGTACTCTACCCTAAGGATCTCCAATTATTTGATCAACCGGATGTGCTCGAGTCCACTTGCGCTCGTGAGGCAAAGCTGAAGTAGATGCATCAGCCATTCTCAGGTTGTTCCTTTGATTGAGGTAGTTCCATTTCTACACTTGGATTGAGCGATTCTGATGATACTTCCTCAACGACAATGGGAGATTCTTCAGTGTTCTGTGGTAATTTGGAATCGGGTGAGGTGGGAATAGTTGAAGAGCTTGGTATATCGGCCTCATCGAGTGGGTTAGAGCTGTCAAACGGGCCCGCAGCCCGCCCGCCCCGCCCTGCCAAAGTGACGGGGCGGGCCTGAGCAGGCATGCCCGCTGGCCGCGTGCTTTGGCCGGGCGGGCCGCGGGCAAGGCCACCGGAAAATTAAATATTATATTATTATTTTAAAATATAAGATTTATAAATAATTTATGATCATTTTTAAATTTTTTAGCTATAATTAGTAATTAATAACATAGATAAATTAATATTAAAAAAGTTTACAATATTAGATATTTTTTTCAACTTAAATTCTTTATTTTTGTTTATTTTTTACTATTTTTATATTATTTTCCTATTTTTTATTATTTTCTCTTACTTTTTCTTATTTTTTTATTTTTTTCTTATTTTATTTTTATTGAAATTGGCGGGCTAAGCCCACCAGGCCCGCTACCCGCCCGCAGGCGGGGCGGGCCTTAAATTTCCAAGCCAGCCAGGAGGCGGGCTTACCCGCGGCAGCCCCGCCACTGGCGGGCTTTGACGGGCTATGGGCCGGCCCGCCCCGCCGGCCCCTTTTTACTGTACTAGAGTGGGGAATCCACTAAAGGGTAGCAGTGATGGTGTCTGGCCGATATACGGGATCAAAGAGTGATTCCAAGTCTTCTAACGCAAGTCTCATAGCTTCTTCTGACGTTGAATCCTGAGTTGTTGCCATATTCTGTTGGTTTTGTGCCAACACACCAGTGAATACGGGTTCTGAACTGTCGTATTCAGAAGCCATCTGGTTAGGCACGGGTCCTGTACTGATGTGCCCAGAAGCCATCTCTGCCACTTCGTGGAAAGTGACATTGTAGCTTTCTTTGATAGTTCGGTTGGACTTGATGTATACTCGGCACGCCTTCGAAGTTGAAGAATACCCGACGAAAGTGGCTTCGAATGGTTTACGGTCGAACTTAGCACGTTTCTCTCTGTCGTTCGCCACAAAGCACTTGCACCCGAAGACCTTGAAGAAGGTGATGTTGGGTATTCGCTTATTAATGATCTCGTACGGAGTTTTATCGAAGTTCTTGTGAATCACCGTCCTGTTCTGAGTGAAACATGCGGCATTTACTGCTTCAGCCCAAAGGAAGTCTGGGAGACCGGAGTGAATGAGCATCGTACGTGCGGCTTCCACTAACGTTCTGTTCTTTCTTTCAACGACCCCATTCTGTTGAGGTGTCTTGGCAACTGAGAATTGCTGACAAATCCCAAGTTTTTGGTGAAAGTCACTAAGGTATTTGTTCTTAAATTCAGTGCCGTTGTCCGTTCGGCTGACTTGGATAGTCTACTGTAGTAAATTTTGGGTAGACTTCACGAAATTGATGATCAAGTCCCCTGTCTCATCCTTAGTTCGGAAGAACATTGTCCATGTGTAGCGAGAGCAATCATCAATGATAACCAGCACGTACTTGCGTCCATTAATACTCTGTGTCTGCATCGGTCCACAGAGGTCCATGTGTAGCAGCTCCAAAGGACGTCAAGTAGAAGCAACCAGTTTAATATGATGCGACGCTCGCTTCATTTTTCCTAGTTGACACGCCGAACATTGGTGCTCTTTCTGTAATATTATAGTTGGAAGACCATGAACCAATTTTTTCGTTGAAAGAACGTTAAAGAGCTTTAATGTTGAGATGAGACATGCGGCCATAAGCTATTCCTCTGAATTACAGTCTGAGAGATGAGGCAGACAGTTGTCGAGGGCCGCACGAATGTCAGGTTGATCGTGTAAAGGTTTGATTTCTGAAGTCCTTGGAGGAGTTCTTTGTCCTGACTGTCCAATATTCTGCACCGATCAGCATAAAAGATCACCTGGAATCCTTTATCGCAGAATTGGCCTATGATGAACAAGTTATGGCGGAGACCTTTGACGTAGGAGACATCCTTAATTGTCAGATTTTCCAGAATTATATCTCCGAAGCCGAGAATCGGAGCCGAGTCGTTGTTCCCAAATCTGACTTTGCCATTTGGTCGGTCTTGGTAGTTGCTCCACAGCTCTTGATTTCCCGTCATGTGTGTGGAGCAACCAGAGTCGAGGGACCACACATGATGGATCTGCAAAATCAAATTATAGATTTAGGTACCCACTTGTAAATGTGTCCTCTCAGATTAGCAGATTTAGATGTGGTTCAGATATGATTCCTAAATTAGTGCTAGTAAGAGCTTTAACAACCCAAGTCAATCTCGAAGAAGTTGAATTGAGTTTGCCCTTTGTAGAAGACTTGGCCTTTTTGGCTTTCGTCTTTTTAGGCGGGGATTTAAGAACCCATTTAGGTTGAACATTACATGGAAGATTAATTTCAGCACGGGCAAGTAGGCTTGATCGACGAAAATGTCTTTTCCTTGGAAAGTCTCCTAAGGTGCGTGGGAGATTCAATCTTTACGGGATACCTTAGGTGAGAATAAGCATGAATATTGCCATATGCTTTCTTAATGACTGAATCTTGTTTCCTACGAATCTTCCTAGAGACATTTGCTTTAGAATGATTAACTTGTATGGTAGAAGAGGAGCCTATTTCAAAGTTAGTGCTTCTAAATGTGGTAGGCTTCAAGGAGCAAGTAGAAGCAATTATTTTGAGAGAAGAAACAACTCTTTTATTTCTACGAGTGTCATTTATTCTTACAGAAGGAGATGATAAAACTTGGGATTTTAACATCTAGAGAATCCTTCTTTATTTCTAAGCTAGACACTCTCGCCTTTGGTTTCTCTAGCTCCATGACTACGCTCCCTGTAGACGTAGTGAAAACAGGATTAGAGATTAGATTTTTAAGAACATTAATTTTAGATTTCTTTCTTCACGCTTTTTCATAACGATGTTATATTTTGAGGGAGATGCGTGAGAAGTAGTTTGTGAGATCGAGGAGTGTCTTAGATTTTCAATCTCTTTTAGGAATCTTTTCTTTTCTGCTTCAAAATTATCTCATTCTTTGTCTAATTCTGCTCATAATTCCTCTATCTGCTTCACGATAGGAGGTTTGTAGGGAGAATTTTCAAAATGTACGTGTTTGGCTTCCTCGATTTCGGGTTGAGGCTCAGGAGGTTGAACTAAATCATAGACCGGCGTCAAGGGTATTTCCCTAGATTTGTTGCTGTCATTAATTCTTTATAGTCGAAGGGGATTTGAGCCCTATGTGTTGCTCTTCTATTAGCTAACTCTAAAGCACCTAGATCGTCTGCTGAAGTTCATAAGAGTGTTTGCGAACCCATGTATGTTATATCATAAGATTCTTTCTTCTTTTAACACACGAGGGTTAGTGAAACCTAAGCCTTCAATGAGATTATGAAATTCTATATCCTTGGGCTTATTTAGAAAAATGATTTGTTCAGTTTGTCCCCTTCGCGTAAGAAGATCGTCTAATTTCTTAACTTTTGCGTATAGCTTCTTACGTTCTTCTCCTAAGAGAGCAAGATTATATTCCACCGTTAATTTGGCGGCTTTACAGGCGTCATTCATAAGATCACAAACCTTAGCATTAGATTTATCTTATTGAGTTCTAGGCCCAATAGTTTTGCAGATTTCCCTCATGTATGGCATTCGACGTAGTGGCTCCACATAAATGATAAAGGGATGAGGCGTGAGCTACTAGAACTAAGCTTCAACGAGGGAACACATATTTTAATTCTTGATGGGGAGAAAAACTCACAACGAGCGATCTGAGGGAACGAGATTGATAATATTCGTCAAGCAAACGACGCCTTTTTTTAGAGGGAGAAAAGTTTATCGATTTTTAAATATAATACTACTATATTACTAATATACATTCATATATATATTTAGTGAGAAAAAAGGAGATAAAAAAAGGATATATAAAAAAAGAAAAAAAGAGGAGATAAAAAAAAGATAAAAAAAGGAGATTAAAAAAAAAAGAAGGGATCTTTACACATAAGTACCTATTTGGATAAAAACTTGTAATTTAGTACCCTGTCAGGATTTTTTTATATGTAGATACCTAACAGAATAAATTTTTCGCACATAGGTACCCGATCCCCGAAAGTACACCATACAACACATTTGGGTACCATATATCAACACATTTTGGTACCCTATGTAACAGAAAATGGTACGACGTATGCTATATTTAGGTACGCCCTATGTAACACACAGGTATGCCGTAGGTACGACGTATGCTATATTTATGTACCCTATATCAACATGTTATGGTATGCAATATACACACAGGTAGGTACGACACGACTAAAGAAACTGGTAAAAATTAAATCGGGTACCTATCTATAAATTTTTTTGACATGGGTACCTATCTGTAAAAAATTTATCCAATTGGGTATTTTTCTATAGATTCACCAAAAAAGAAAAAAGAAAAAAAGGGAGATAAAAAAAAATAAGATAAAAAAACGATTAAAAAAACCAAAAGAGTGAGAGAGAGAGATAAAAAAACGAAAAAAAGAAGAAAAAAATATATCAATCCTTTTTCGATATACTTCAGATTTACTCTCCCACAACCGAAGATGGACTAACACGAAGAATCTCGAGCTTTCAAACGGACAAAATTTCCAAAGACGACGGTGACGATCAAAATAAGATCAAATGCTCCGGATTCGCCGACCGGCTCCGGCTTGCTAATTCAAATAGAGAAACACTTCTCACGTATCCCGGAGGCACGGATTTCATGTTCCACTGGTTCAGTCTAATCCGACTTGATCCTAACCCCGGGACGCGTTCGAGCACTTGAGACGATTCAACTTTCCACCGCTTCCTCATCATCCGAACACACTATGCAAGACTCTTTCGATGATGACTCGGAAGTCTTTGAAGGTACATCACTCCCTTATCTCACATAATTTTAATTAGCTCCCGGGTAGAAGTCGTCGCATCAGGTCCAACGATGCATGCACATCCGAGCCTTACCCACTCGTCTATCTCTTAGGTGTTTTATAAATCACGGGGAACTGCGTATGCTATCGCCGTTTCACTCGGAAATGGAAGATATTGAACTAAGTGGTATTCCGCCTCGTACCACGCTTTTATTGAACACTCGTTTCTAGTGTGACCTCACTCAACAAAATTTTCAAATTTTTAGGACACATACACTTTTTAATACACCTAATCTTTGTGATTAAGTTAGAACTTCCGTAGACAAGTTCTTTTTAAAAGACATGCTTCGAGGATTGAAAGGAAGTCCGGCCATTGCAACATCAAAGCAACAACGGTTTCGGCCATCTTCTACGAGCTTTGCTCCTAGTTGATGTCAACGGGATGCCTATGTGGCACCGGTACTCATTTGACGGATTGCCTTTGTGGCTCCGTCCGGTTATTACCCTCATCGACCTTTTTCTATGTCCTTATCTACCTCCAAATTAACATGCCGAAATCCTTAACACGATTCGCCATGAAGGGGAGAAGGGGTTATGCATACACAATCGGTCAGTCCGCCCACTAATTCCCGCCGTGCGTACCACTCTGAAGCTGAGTTCTCTTACAACGCCACATTGAAAGGAGGCTCGGTACAACTTTAAAAAAAAAATCAAATCAAAGAAAGAGACGGCCAACCTTCTTCCGGAACTAGAGACGCTTCTTCGAGGCCAAACCAGACAACTTACATTCTGAGAAGACAAATCTGGCAAAATGGAGAAGATGGCTAAATCCGAGCCCTCTCCTCGACCGAACGACACGTGATTCAAGCATCATCAACCACCAAAGTTGCCACCGTGTCCACTGCATCAAGGACCGAAGTTACTAACCGTGTCCACTGCATCAACGACCGAAGTTGCCAACCATGTCCACCTCTCCAAACCTCACTTCGGACTCCCTGATCTCAACACAAGGTTGACCCAAATAGGGAGAGTTTCAAGTTCGTGTGCTTTCAATGGGAGAGATGGAACACGGACTTTCCAAAATTCGGCAACAACTGTGTACATCTTACGACATTTAAGAGAAGAACTTCAAAAGATGATTCGAAGAAAAAGCCGATGCCTAGAAGACAGGGTGAGCTTGAAGATTTTGTAAAAAGGAGATTTCTAGGACTCGAGGACTCCATTGCAAGACGAAGATAACTCATGCTATGTTGAAAACTGAACACAAAGGGGGAGATTGTTGGAACTATTTTATTGTATTCAATTAACATAGTTGTCGTAGTCTTGCTATGTAAATAGGTAGTCTAGGGCTAAATAGAAATAGTCATTGTATAGGACTACTTGTGTAAATATAGCAAGAGATGGTATATATAAGTGAACTCCTTAAGACTTAAGGAGTGTGTTGTTGATAAACGTATTTCAATGCATTTATCCTAGTATTTAATTGGGTTAGAGCTCTAGCAATCATTTTATGCGTTTATTCGCCATATTTACACTTATTTTGATATTCAAGGAGTTTAGGACGACTTTCGGGCGAAAAAGAGCGAAAACGAGGTAAAACGGCGCGAATGCAAGGGAAACTGGCAAGCGTCACGGCCGTGACAACCAGAGAGCTCACTCGGAGACCATCACGGCCGTGACAAGTCATGCACTTGGCCGTGACATTAGTCAGTGCTCGAAAAAAATCGACCTTAAGAGCGTCACGGCCGTGACGTCCATTGCACGAGGCCGTGACCATTGGCAGGGAGTTGGATCGAATTATGTCACGGCCGTGACATGTCATGCACGTGGCTGTGACCCGAGGCAGAAAGTAACGCGACGCGAGGCGATGGTCTTCACGGCCGTGTGGCCCATGTCCCAGGCCGTGACCGTTACTAAAATCCATATAAAAGCCCGAATTCGACTCAGAAAGGGGGGGACACTTACCAGATATCAACCCTAAATCCTCCAGAGACGAAAAAGAGCCAAAAAGAACAGGGAAACACGTCCCGGAGCGCAAGAGATGGATTAACGACGAATTCCACGCGAATTGAACGAAGAACGAAGATCCTTCCACGAGACCATCTCAGATCCACCAGTAGGAAAGATAATGAGTTCTTCGCCTTTATTTCTTATTTCTTTCGTTGTTTCTCCTTCAAATATGAGTAGCTAATTTCCCTATGTGTTTGGGAGTAGATGAACGCTAGGTTATTTCGTAGTTAAGACATATAATTATCGTGACTGTGTTTTTGACTATTTATCGTTCTATGAAGTTGTTTCGTTGCTTTAATACGTCTATGTGTTAAAGTGATCGTGTGGAAAATCGTTTAGGGCGACAGCTAAATAATGATTAGGCCATTCGTAGAAGATAGGATTCGAGTATAGGGCGAAAGCAAATACTCGATCCTCGCCGTTAGTAATTACTGAATCTTAGATCCCCACAAGCATTTAGGGCGACATCAAATTCACGAGCGGGTAGGAAATTACTGCGATTTAGTCAAGAATCACGTAGGAACGATAATTCATTGTCTTAGCCGATAGTACCTAGCGGGATTCGAATCCCGAGCACATCTTTATCATCTGAAAACTCTCGTACCAGTTAGCCGTGTTCTTTGAATCTCTAGTTGCTTTAGGTTTGGTTTGCTAGGTTAATTCGTAAAACAATCGGCATATTTTATTTAGGCTAGATATCGAGTCGATAGGTCACTACTAGTACTCAGTTTATTCTTCGTGTTCGATACTCGTTTACTCACTTTACTGCACTACACATGATAGGTCCACTGCCTATCACACGTCGGTGATAGTAATTAGGTATTCGTTTTATTTTATCATTTGTCGCACTTGCAATTTAATTAGCACATCACGTGTCGATCAAGTTTTTGGCGCCGTTGCCGGGGAATAGATTGATATAGGAACACCGTAGTTCGGTACTTTAGCCACTTTATTTGATGTTTTTCTTAGCTTTCGTTATCTGCGTTATTTGTTTTTTTCCTACATCATTATTAGTATCGTTATCTCTTCGACGTAATTATTTATTTCTTTGCTAATTTTTGTTTTCACTTATTAAAGGTACGATTCAGCAGAGAATGACCCGAAGCCATCCATCGGGTCCCATTGTTGAAGCAGACTCAGATTTTGAGTGAAAGCTACGAAGGAAACTCACGTACGACACCGAAGGAGCGACCACCAGCTCTGGAACCTCTAGTCAGCTACTTAGAGGACAGTTCGCAAGAATTGACCCAAAACTCTCGTGTAGAGGCTTCCGTAGATAGCCCCGACACAGAAGTAAGAATGGCGGACCACAGAGTGCCCGTCCATGAGGAGGAGCCATCACTACAAGATCTCCTCAAGAATGCCGCGCTAGGCGGTACTGAGTCGGCGATTGTCATCCCGCCGATCGAGAACAACAATTTCGAGCTGAAACACTCTTGGTTTTAGATGATCTTCCAGACGGCCTAGTTTGAGGGCAATCCCGATGACGATCCCTACTCCCATCTGAAGGCTTTCCTGATGGTGAGTGACACCATCAAGATCAACGGAGTCACGGGCGATGCGATTAAGTTGATGCTATTTCCGTTCTCGCTCAAGTTCAAGGCGAAGGACTGGTTGGCTATGTTGCCACCCGGATCGATCACTACCTGGGAGGAGATGCGAGCCGCCTTCATCAACCACTACTTTCCACTATCAAATGTGCTAAAGTTGAAGACGGAGATCTCTCTTTTCCACCAGAAGGACTCAGAAAACCTCTGGAGGTGTGGAAGCGATACAAGGCGTTACTGAAGAGGTGCCCGCAACACGAGATGTCAAAGGCAGGTCAGATCAACCGATTTCACGAGGGGCTCAACGACCAGACCGTTCACATGCTAAATAGAGCCGCATGAGGAGGACTCGTGAAGCTCAATGGACCGACGCGTGGAATCTGACTGAGGACTACTCGAGGAACAACTTCATGAGGGGCAATGCAAGGATGAAGACACCAGGCGTATTCGGAGTGAGCGAGGAAACTGCCACGAACGCCAAGTTCGAGGCGCTTCAGCAACATATCGCTGCGACGAACTCTCAGTTGCAGACAGTCATCGGCGCACTACTCCCAAAATCCGGGCAGACTCAGCCCGTGAATGCCGTGACGACCACCGCACCGATGCAGCATACGCCATACGTACCACTGTGCGGGATCTGTGGTGCAGCCCACGAGACCTCCGAATGCCTGGGCAGTCGCTGGAGCACGTCGATTACATGGGGAATTACCAAGGTGGCCAATACAAGGCCGTGAAAACAACCAGAGAGCTCACTCGGAGACCGTCACGGCCGTGACATGTCATGCACTTGGCCGTGACATTAGGCAGTGCTCGAAGAAAATCGACCTTAAGAGCGCCACGGCCGTGACGTCTATTGCCCGAGGCAGTGACCATTGGCAGAGAGTTGGATCAAAGTATGTCACGGCCATGACCCAAGGCAGAAAGTAACGTGACGCGAGGAGATGGTCGTCACGTCCGTGACGGCCCATGTCCGAGGCCGTGACCGTTACGAAAATCCGTATAAAAGCCCGACTCAAAAAGGGAGGGACACTGTTAGGAATATTTTAGAAGTGTCCAAAATATTTATTCTAAGTCTTGTTATTTATTTATGATGTATTTTATATGTTTTACATTTCTTAAATGAGCTGTAGATGTAATGGGCTTGTTAGGGGCCCAATAGGCTTAATACCTTTCAAGGTATTTAAGCCTAAACCCTAACAACAGTTTAATTAAATTTTCATTCAAAAATCTCACCTCAATACACTTAAGCCTCCAAACCTACTATTCACATCAATCGAATGTTTAATCTATTGAAGTGTTTTTGGTAATCTGGAATTACAAGTGGTATCAGAGCAAGCGTGTAGGTGAGGAAATTTCATTTCAAAGCTTCAAAGAATTGAGTAGTGTGAGTTCTTGCGATTTTTCATCTTCTGTCACAAAGCTCAAACTCGTGGATTATAGCCATTTTGGGGGACTGTTTTGATTTAGTGAGGCAGTTGAGTGCTGCTATCAGTTTTGAGAATTATCAAATCGGTTTCTGTCAAGTTTGTGTCAGATTTGTTGGATTTCTGTCAGAAGAATGGAAGAACAGCTTTGTTATTCAGTCTGTTCTTGAGTTCGCGAATGGCACTGTTTTTGGGTTTTAGGTTTGCAAACTCAAGAATTTCTATCTTTTTCGCGGGTTGTTCATCTCACAAGGCTACTTCACGAATCAAGTCTCCACTCCTTGTTTGCTAAATCCAAAGTTCGCACACTTCGCAAAGTACCAGTTTGCGGGTTCGAAGTTCCCAAGCCGTCAGATTTTCGAAGATCAACGCTCAGGTTCAATTTCACTTCACGAATCCAGTTCTCAATTCGCAAACTCGGACTGCTTTGCGAACTCTAGATCACTTCGCGAACTCGGACCACTTCGCGAACTCAGTTCACTTTGCGAACTCTTGACCACTTCGCGAACACGGACCATTTCGCGAACTCAATTCACTTTGCAAATCCAGACCAAGTTGCGAATTGTCTTCACGAATTACAATCCACTTCGCAAACTTAGCTCACCTCGCGAATCAAGACAGTTCGCAAATCCTCTTATCAACCCGCGACACGATCATTTCGCAAGCCCGGAAAACTTCACGAACTCAAATCAGTTTCACGGAACCGCAAAATTTGTAGACTAGTTCGCGAACTCCCATCGAAGTAACACGTCACTATTTCAATTCGCAAACGAGATCCATTTTCAGTTTGTGAATTCTCATTCCCATCCAAACTTCGCGGACTACACCCGCGTCTCAAAGTCAATTCTCAAATTTGACTTTGGTCAAATTTTTGATTCAAATTTAACTTTCCTCACATTACACGTTCACGACCATATCCAAAACACAAGAAATGGACTCTTTCAGCATGTTAAATGATGTTAAACCTCCTATCATCCGACACGGAGAATATGCAGTCTGGAAAAGGACAACTCAGATAACTTGCTGGAATCCATATATAATGGACCCAAACAGTATTGGACCGTAATTCCAACTACTACCGACACTACTCCTGCAAGAGAAGAATAGAGAATTTTCCGAACAGCCAACCAATGCAATGATGAAGAAAAACTACGACTAAAGACGGATAAAATGGCGAAATCATACATGATGCAAGCCATTCCCAATGACAATTTGATGCAACTCGAATGTGGTGAAAGTGCAAAAGAATGTGGGATGCCCTTCGAATCATGATGCAGGAGACAGGTCAACGCAATGGCAAGAATGGCGAATACTCTCATCTCTTACGATCAGTTTCATGCTAACAAAGGGGAAACTCTCCAAGAAACCTTCCATTGATTCCTTGTCCTTCTAAACGAGCTAAAGATGAATGGAGTCACAAAAAATGTCATGGAGATCAACATCAAATTCTTAGGATCACTTCATCCAGAATGGGAAGCCACCGCCATAATGATAAGACAAATGAACGACCTAACCAAAGTTAGCATCCATACATTATTCGACTACCTCAATCAACATTCCAATCACGTGGAGAAACGAAGGGAGGAAATCAAATCAATAGGAAGCGACTCACTCGCTCTTATGACTGAACGATCGTCAAGAAAACAATCCAAAGACAAAGAAATTATCCAGTCATCACAAGTTAAGGAGGGAGGAGACTCTGATTCCGATGGTGAATTCAAGTATCTTACGAAACATGGAGACAAGGAAATCACACTCAAAGATCTTCCTAAGCAACTCGCACTGGTCTCGAACTTTGTGCAGAAGAAATATTACAAGAAGACTAGATCCTCCTCCAATCGTCAAAGAACTTCCTCCAACTCAAAAGGAAAGACTCAAGATGAGAAAAACAACTCTGAAACTCCTTATCAAGGCGACAAATGCTTCAACTGCATTAAGACTGGACACTTTGCGAGAGAATGCAGAATGCCCAAGAAAAAGAATGTCAACTATTATCACCGGAAAGTTCAATTAGCAGAACAGAAGGAAAAGGGACTGGTCTTAATGGCAGAAGATGATCATTGGCTTGAAGATACCTCAGACAGCGAGGATGAGAACGTGGCACTGACGGCCAAACTGGATGACGAAGAAGATGGAACTGGAGCTGAAGGAAGCGAATCAGATAGGGAAACCTCCAACAACTCAGACATGGTGGAGGTAAGCGAAGCAGATTATGATTCTTTACTTAAGATGAAAAATGAATTTTTATCTTTATATAAATCTAACAAACAAGGAAAAAGAAAAATCAAAGAATTAGAAGCTAACCTAGAAAAGAATTTAGTAGTGTTAGATAAATTTAGATATGATTATGCATGCGAGAAAAATCGTGTAATTGTAGCAAATGAAAAGGTTGCAAAGCTAGAAGTACAAGTGCAAAAATCCGAAGCTAAAGCCAAGGATTTAGAAAAGGAAATGAAATCTCATAGAGCTCAGGCAATGGACGCTACAACTAAATATGACCTACTCTGTAAAGGACGAGAAAGACTGTACTCCAAAATAATAAAATTAGAGGACATCTTAATCCGACGAGATCAGTCAGAACAAACGATCTTCTTCAACAAACCAGTCAACGTAGATTTCTACGATTCTCATAAGGGACTAGGTTTTGAAAACCCATGTAAGTTAAAACAAGGCATATCAAGTGCACCTTATCTATATGATCTCAAATCATGCAGACAGGTTGCCTGGCAAATCTCATGTCTTTTGTCAGTGAAAATGAGATAACAACACACAGTAAAACTCAAACTTCATTTGATTATACAGAGTTAAATGATAGTTATAAAGATAGAAATTGTCCGGCAATAACATAATTTGAGTCCGATATTCCACGTCCAAGTGAAGGAGATACCTTAGGAGATTCAGCAAGTGAGGTCTCGATAACTACGTATGCAGCAGCGTATATGCCTGAATGCATAAAAGGAAATGAGTGATCTACACTCCACTCTCGAAAGAGAGAGAAAATCCTTTGATGAAGAAAGTCAGAAACTTCTGGTGGAAAACTCCTCACTTAAAGAAAAATTAAGATTACACACATTTTTTAATACCTCAGTTTCGCATGACAAAATTTCTTGCACTAATTCCTTGACATTTTCAGGACCCACAAAAGATCCATTGAAAGGTCAAGTATGAGTTAGAAAGGAAGATATATTGAAAGAGAACGAGATCTTAATACACCTTTTGTTATTGATTATTTTCCATCAAAAACCTTTGTACCATCTTTATTTCGGCATGTATCGCAAAACTTATCTCTTCAATCAAAAACAAAGTTTTCCATGCATGATCAGTTCTACAAAAAAACTTACAAAACAATTCCTAAAAACACAAATATAAAGAAAAAGGAAAGAATCAAAACCAAAAACTACCAAGGAACCTGCAAAACCTCAAAAACTCATCTCTAAGCCTAAGACAAAGAGACCTTCCCTAGAGCAAAAATGGGTTCCAAAGCTTACGACTGAGGAAACCCAAATCCCAGCCCTAGAACCAATTACTGACTCTGGGTTATCGACTAACAAAGAAAAATCTAGGGAGTCTAAATGGACTAACAAGCACAATAGAGGTGGACCGATATTTAAATGGGTACCTAAAACCTTCTAGTTTTTATTTTGCAGGTCCCTCATGTGTGGTACTTAGATTCTGGTTGCTCCACACACATGACTGGGAAGAAGGAATTGTTGAGCAACTACGTTGATAGGCCAGATGGGCTGGTACGCTTTGGTAATAGCAATGGAGCCAGAATTCTTGGTTATGGCGATCTTATATGCAATCGACTCACAATCAAGGAAGTTTCTTATGTTGAAGGGCTGACACACAACCTCTTATCAATAGGACAGTTCAGTGACATCTGACTACAAATTGTATTTCAAAAGAAAACATGTAAAATTCTCAATGCCAATGGTGAAGAACTTCTCACTGGAACTCGCAAGACAAATCTTTACACCATCTGTCTTTACTCCAAAGCAACATCAACTCAAAATAACTTATGGCATCAACGGCTATCACATCTTAACTTCAAGACCCTCAACAAGTTGTCAACCAACAAATTGGCTATTGGAATTCCACCACTGAAGTACCAGAATGTGCTCTGCTTGTGAGAGAGGAAAAATGAAAAAAAACTTCACATCCTACAAAACACACAGCATCCACTCAACATCCACTAGAGCTATTACATATGGATCTGTGCAGCCCAATGCGAACTAATAGCATCAGTGGAAAGCAATACATGCTGGTTATGGTCGACGACTATTCCCGCTATACTTGGGTCGCTTCTTACGAACTAAATCAGAGACAGTCGAACGTATTTCAAATCTCATCAGGACAACGCAGAACTTGCTATAACACAATGTTAAAATAGTTCGGTCGGACAATGGAGCGGAATACGAATCCCTAGGATTTCTCAACAATTCTCCGCTGTCCACACTCACAGCAGAATGGAGTTGTAGAAAGGCGAAACCGAACACTTGTGGAAGCTGCCCGGACCATGCTAATACAGTCTTCCCTACCACACTTTCTCTGGGCGGAAGCTATGAACACTGCATGCTATACGCAAAACCGTACGAATATTCATCTAAGATTTGGAAAGAGGCCTTATGAACTAATAAATGCTACCCAACATTGCCCACTTAAGGATTTTTGGATGCAAATGCTTTGTAGCCAACGACCGAGAGGACAAATCCAAACTAGATCCAAAGGCTACGGAAGGAATCTTTGTGGGTTACTCTGCGCAAATCTAAGGCGTACAGGTCTATCTAAGGGAAAGAAGAATGATCATTGAAAGTGTGAATGTCACCTTCGATGAGGGTCTAGAAATTAAATCTGGACACAGCAGCTCGGGACTTGATTCAACAATACTCGATTCTACTCAATCTCGTATGGGTCTAGGAGAATCTTCGAGAGGCATTTCTGAACACAACCTTTCAGAACCAGGTTCTAACAAAGCAAGGCAAGATCAACAACATGCAGCTGATGAATCTCGACACAACAACCCAACATGTTTCAGTCAACAAGCTCAAGAAGAGATGGATCTGGATCAACTATTTGAACACATGTACATCTCTCTAAATTAAAACAGGCCAACCACCGATTCCATTCCAAATATAGAATCCAGTGCTAGTCCATCACCTCCTGAATCTGAACCCATTCCTGAGCAAACGTCTCCACCCTCAAACGCAGAAACCTCGATCCCAGCAACACAGATAGAGGACTCACCGACTTCCGCTTGCAACACTACTAATTCTGTGGTCGAGTATCCACTAAATGAGGGATCAGAAACAGATAATACAACACTACCTCATGAGAAGAAATGGATTAAAAGTCATCCAGCAGATCAAATAATTGGTGATCCCACTGCAGGAGTAAAGACTAGAGGTTCGATCTCAAACGAGTGCCACCTTACCTGTTTCTTGAGCCAAACAGAACCTACCAGAGTGATAGACGCACTACGTGATCCGAACTGGATAGTAGCTATACAGGAGGAAATCAATCAGTTCGAACGTCTCAAGGTCTGGAACTTAGTTCCTCGACCAAAAGGCAAGACAATAATCGGAACAAAATGGGTGTTTAAAAACAAGAAAGACGATGATGGTGTGGTAATCCATAACAAGGCTCGACTTGTAGCTATGGGGTACAATCAGCAAGAAGGAATTAACTATGATGAGACTTTTGCCCCTGTAGTAAGAATTGAAACCATCAGACTGTTTCTAGCATATGCAGCACACAAAGACTTTACTGTCTATCAAATGGATGTAAAGACTGCCTTCTTGAATGGGATTTTGAAGGAAGAAGTATATGTCTCACAGCCAGACGGATTTCTCAATCAAGAACATCTGGATTTTCGTCTACAAACTCGACAAGGCTCTATATGGACTAAAGCAAGCACCAAGGGCTTGGTACGAGGTCTTATCCGACTTTTTTATCAGCTCAGGCTTCACAAAAGGAAAAATTGACACCACACTGTTCGTCAAAAAGGCTAGTCCCGACATCATGCTCGTGCAGATTTACGTGGATGACATCATCTTCGGCTCTACAAATCCGAAACTCTGTGTCGAATTCAGCACGTTAATGAAATTATAGTTTGAGATGAGTATGATGGGGGAAACGTCCTTTTTCCTTGGAGTGCAAATCAAGCAACTCCAGGATGGGATATTTATCAATCAGTCAAAGTACGTCCACGACATTTTCAGAAATATGGGATCGACAAGAGCAAATCTTCCAGCACTCCAATATCGACCGCGTGCACACTCGATGCTCAGCACTGGGGTGAACCTGTAGATCCTACTTATTACAGAGGAATTATAGGCTCTCTGATCTATCTCATAGCCAACAGACCAGATATTTTATTTTCCACATGTCCATGCGCTCAATTTCAAGCTAATCCTAAGAGTCGCATCTCCATGCCGTCAAGAGAATACTAAAGTATCTGAAAGGAACTCCAGACCTAGGACTTGGTATCCTAAAAACTCAGGTATGAAACTAATAGGATATTCTGATGCAGATTTTGTAGGCTGCAGACTGGACAAGAAAAGCACATCAGGTAACATCCAATTTCTTGGAGATAAGCTTGTCTGTTGGGCTACCAAGAAGCAAAATTGTGTGTCAACTTCCACGGCAGAAGCAGAATATGTGGCTGCCGCCAGTTGCTGCTCACAAATTTTGTGGATTAGAACCCAACTACGAGACTACGATTTTGATTTCAATAAAATTCCTATTTATTGTGATTCCAAAAGTGTCATAGCAATTACTTGCAATCTTGTTCACCATTCACGCACTAAGCACATAGACCTACGCTATCACTTCATAAAGGACCAAGTGGAAAGAGGCATAATAGAAATGTATTTTGTCAATACAGAGATTCAACTAGCCGATTTGTTTACAAAATCATTGGATGAGAAACGATTCCAATTCTTAGTGGCAAAGCTGGGGATGTTGAATCTCAATCTCTAATTTTGATTATGCTTCCCTACGGTTCATTACATGTCCATCTACTCTGCTTTAAGTTCTTCAATTCTGTGCGTGTCTCTGTTAATTTTTTATTTGCTCTAGATTTTAGTTTATTTTCACTAATAAATTTTTATTTTTGCTTACCAATAAGTCGATGTCAAGCCAATGCTGATGGCATTACATCGAGGGGGAGAAATGTTATATCCATGCATTGAGGGGGAGTAAGTAATTTATCAAATGCTGTAAGATTCTCGATATGCATAGTATTTAGGGGGAGTTTGGGGGAGTTTGGGAGAAATGTTATATCCATGCATCGAGGGGGAGTAAGTAATTTATCAAATGCTTTAAGATTCTCGATAGGCATAGTATTTAGGGGGAGTTTGGGGTAATTATTCCAAATTCAAAAACATTGAGGGGGAGTAATTATTTTTTGCTTAATTGATATTTCAAAGTTACACGAGTCTCTCAGAAATGCAAAAAACAATCTCAAAATACATAATACAAATAGGATAAGCTTATAAAACACTCTTAAAGCATATCTCAAAACATTCTCAACGAGCTTTCATGAACTATCAAAGTACTCAAAACAATTTCAAAAGCTAACACGTCCTATGAGAGCCCAGAAAAGAATAGCGAGTAAGACAACGATTAAGCACAATAGAAGAAAAATAAGAAACGCCAGTTTATCTATATTGCGCTCAAAATTACGCCTTAACTCCACATGTTCCTCAGTTTCATATATTCGCTGCTGCATCCAGTCCATTTATCCTTGCGAGAATGATGAAAATGTAGAGTTAGTTCGTGGCAACTTATGAAATTGTGAATTTGGTTCGAGTTCTGTCTATTAATAGGCACATTATGAACAAGAACATCATTATTGCTCCAACCAACATAATCAACAGTACAGACGAATTTTTGACTTGAGGGTTCATCGCCGCGAAAGAAAGCGATGTTTTCTTTGTCGATTTTTGGAGTTTGGCTCAGATGCATCAATTTTGAAAAACTCGTAGATTTGATACTTTTAAGATTTGATGGAGTCGAATTTACGTTATAAGGCTAAATATTAAATTCTACATATTTGAAATCGATTAAAAATTTGGCATTTTTCAATTTAAGGGAAATTTATGAACCTTAGTTCATCTTTTCCACAATCAATTTGCGAATCCTTCAAAGTATTTCTTTATTATTTGTATTATCTTCGCAATTTTACTTCACAAATTCTGATTCTTAGCCAAGTTAGCGAACTTGTCAAATGGTCAATTCACTTTGCGGTTGAAAACCACAAGCCCGCAAAGTTCTCTTCTTCAGCTTAAATTCGCGAACTGTCCGATTCGCAAACGTCACTGACTTCGCGAATCCTCTGTGGGCCTTCATATCAAAAGTTTGCGGCCTAGTTTCAACCTAGGGTTCAAATTTTCGGCCCGCGAAGTTTATCTAATAAAAAAAGGGAAAAACCAATTCGCGAACTGAACTCACAAAACAAAGTCCCAAATTGCCACACTCTCCTTCGCGAATCCCATTCATCAAAAAATCTTCAGTCTCACTACTCGCTAAGTTTTTCTCTGTGGTTTCCTCGCTCAAATTGTTCTCGTCACGCACTCACGAACCTCTCTGTGGTACGGATTAAGTTGCTTTACCTTTTAATGTTTTTTTAATTGCAGGAGCGATTATTCGAAGAACAGATGTACTGCATTTGATTCCTGTAGAAATTAGTTGTGTTTGGTGTTAAAACAAGGATTTTGGTTTGAGTAATGTACTGAAAAGGAGTCTCTCTTCTCAAATTTGGATTTAAAAATCGATGGGTTCTATTTCTTTTAAAGGGAATTAGGGTTCGAAAATTTTTTTGGAAAGCCTTTTTGATTCTTCAAAATGGAACTTTGCGGGTCCAAAAGTGTTTTTAACTTGATCAAACTCGCGAATCACTCACTTTGCGAATTCTTTACCTTGCGAGTTTGACAGTCTGACTTTTTACTTCACGAATTCAAAGTTCGCGAATCTTGGCATTCGCAAATTGCATTTTGCGAATTGATGCTTTGCGATTCATGGTTGACCTGGTCAATTTGCGAATCTTGAGGTCGCGATACCGAATTCGCAAAGTCCTTTCCAACCAACCCGCAAAATTCAGGCACGTGACATTTACAATTCGCGAAGTTCCTTAAAATTTACCCAACCCGCAAACTTTCGAGTTCACTATATAAAATTCGCAAAGTGAAGCAAATGACTTTAAGACGAACCTGCAAACCACACTTAGGAAATTTCGACAGAACTTTTTTTCAAACGTGCCAAACAGTGTTGGGCCAAAACTTGTCTTTACAAAACGAAATTTCAATCCAGCTCACACTATTCATAACAACAAAGTCTACTCATCATGGCATTTCTATTCATGTTTATCTTCTTTGTTGCAGTTTCAACAGGAATTCCCGGTGTCATAAAAAAAATCAACAAAAATGACGACACCTACGGATCTAGTCTACCCAACCTCGAAGTGGATAGCGACAAAGAAAATAATTTCCAGCTTGATCTGAACACATTCAATTGCAAGGAAGAAATCATCCTATCCATTCTAAGGAACCACCACCTTGGGTATGCCTTCTCGGCCTCGGTCCAAGTCCCTACAGTCTACCTTCAACAATTCTGGGGGACAATGAAGATCAAAGTTGCTCAGGATAATAGCATCTACTACGAGGCCCAAATTGCAACTGAGGCTGTCAGTATCACCAGGGAACTCATTCGAAGCATCCTCAGGCTGCCAAGTCAACCCCAATACGAACCTGAGGCATCCGAGGATGAGCTCCTTGAGGACATGATGAGGATGGGATACTACACTCCGATCAAGTTTGTCTCTCATTTTCAGTATTCCATGATCTCGCATCCCTGGCGAACGCTTTTTGCATTCGTCAATAAGTGCTTCTCACCAAAGCACTCGGGGTGGGACAGACGCAACCTCACAATTCTTCACATCTTCCACGGGATTGTGTTCCGAAAAAATTACGACTTCGCCAAGCTTGTCACAACAGACATAGATGATCAACTGCACCAGCGAACGAAATCCAAAAAGCCACAGAATCTGCCCTATCCCCGGTGGTTCTCGTTCATTATCCACCACTTTATGACTATAACACTGGGGATACCACCAAGACCAGTAGAAGAAATTTACACCCCACCCAAATTGAGATATCTTCAGAAGGGGAAGACAGGCGAGAAGTAATCGCGCACAGCCATGCCAATCCCTCGCGAGTTACTTATCCTAGCAAACCCAGACCACATAGAAGCCTACTGCCAAGACTACAACGTCCCCCACCCCACGACTCAGGACAACCCACCTGAGTCTAACCCAGGGGTTAGTGAGAGTGAGAGAGTAACCATCGAACAGAGAACAACAACGTCTATTGAAACCGCCCCTCAGGAACCTCAGCCTACCCCTCAAGAGCCAATCCCTGAACAATCACTAGAGCAACCACCACAGCCTGAACAGATTGGAAAACAACCAATAGTGGTTCCAGAAGAAACAACGTCTGAAGTCCCTTAGTCAGAATAGGCCGGGTCAACCCCTAGGATAGAAGACGCCGAACCCGACCCCAACGGCGCAAACAATCGCCGAACCGGACCATTCACTTGCTTCCCAACAGGCAAGTGTCTCAAAATTCCCAGAACCCCCAACCTACAGGTACCTCGGCTCCCGTGTCTACTCCACAAGAGATGATAACTATTCCTGCGACACGGCCGAGTCGCAGCCTGTTGAACAGGCCTCAACGTTAATAGAAGAGCCCATGATAGAGGCCCTTTGAGGATTGGACGTATGCCTCACGGATGATAATGACTTCAGCAGCTCACCATCCGAACGCCACCGTACAGAACCTAGTTCTGGACGCGCACTAACGGGAAATGGCCCCGGTGAAAGCTCCACACAAGCCTATCTCACTGGTGTGGCCGTAACGACCCGAGCACCAACTTTACAAGCTGTGTCGCAAGGAGAGGTCGGAAGACCCAAGGATACTGAAGTCCACACGACTACGGTTGACGAGGGCTGCCGTGCAGAACCTAGTTCTGCACGTGTGATAACGGCTAACCTTAGTGACGCCGGAGCACCCTCACCAACTCCTCACATTGTGACGACAGCCTTCCTGGAGAATCACTACCACCACGAGCAACCCAAGAACCCACGGTAGAGCAACCACCGTCACAGCCTGGCATCATCTCACTACCACCACGAGCAACCCAAGAACCCAGTCCATATCATACGCCTCTACATGAACACTTCGACGTCGGAATTTCTCGCCTTCTTGAACTCAACAATCAGCGGACTCCACCAGAAGAAGAATTCTACCAAAAGCTAATTGCGGGTGGAATCATACCTCACCCGACTTCATGTCGTCAAGAAGGCTCAAGTCAGAAGCATCGTCATGACGATCCTGACGACCAGGATCGTCCTGAGGGGGAGAAGAGGCCGAGAACCATGTCTCCGGTCGGTCGCGGCGGACGAGGACGCGGAGTTCAAACTCGTGGAGGCAGGCTTCCCGATCATCCAATCCACCACTACCACCAAGGTCATCCAAAGGCAGACAAGCTACGCCAGGGCCAAACCAGACAACTTCCCTTGGCGGAGTCGAGTCTGTTCCCTCGATGACCTCCACCCATCAGTCCAAACAACCACAACCATTCAGCCTCATCCCAGAGATCCATCAAGTCTACATCGATAAATACATTCTAGAAGAGGAATGGTTGACGAGAACAAAGACAGAAAAGTGTCCCGCCTGAGGATTGAAAACGTCAGAAATTTCTTAAAAGCGGCAGCATCAGACTTCTGTTTTATCGAGCGAGCGAAAGAGGAGCTAGGAGAAAACACTCAAGCAGATCTACCAGAACTCCCAGAGCTTCTTCAACATCAAATTCCCGAGAGACAGAAGCCGGGTTACGAGTTCATAGAAACTCGGGGTCTTGAGGTCTTGAGTTCATAGAAACTCGTTGGGGATCAACGAGCTGAATCTTCGAGGTCTTGAGCACCTAAAAGGAACGTCCATGGGTCTTCGTCATCGTATCAGGGAAGAATCTAATGAAGGCAGAATGACTAAAAAACAATGGCGAAGACATCTCTAGACTCAAACGGCCATGTATGATATCCAAAGAGTTGAGTGGGAGATGGAAGATACGTAGGTCCTGTATTTGTTATAGAAAGATACGATAGGAGTATCAAAAAATATACAGAGGCTGATCTTCCTTACTTTCCACTGGGCGAACTGAACAAGATCTACAGCATATATCGCAACAAGTTCTCCCTCGAAACTCGCAAGAAACGAGATGGATACAGAGCTATCAAGGAGTGTATGCTGAGACAGATCAAGTATTTTGCTTCGCACGACTTTCAAATGGCCGTAGAAAGTAACATGAGCAAAGTCAACCTGACTTCACCTGATAATAGATACAAAGATCTGGACAAATTCAGCGAGGGATATCTCTTCTTAGAACCACGGCCGCAGTCACTTATTTACAACGACAGAGAAATCAGATGCAAACAATGCTATTATCAGAGGCCGCCAAGTTCTCTGATGGGACTCTGAAGATTATCCTTAACCAACTCGTGCCAAGACAAGAGACGATCCCTGATGATGCACAGCTTGAAGGCACAGATACCGGAAGTACTCGTACTGGATATATTTATCAAGAAAATCAGAGATCAGCTCGTTTTTCGAAACGACGTTAGACAGTTCGAGACCGCTCTAGGATTCAGGAAGACATACTTAGCTAACAGGGAACCTCCGCCTCCTCCTCGCTCGAAGAAAAAGAAGGCGTGAAGACTTAGATTATAGGCTTATTTGTAATTTGGACACTTAGGGGGAGAATTTTAGGAATATTTTAGAAGTGTCCAAAATATTTATTCTATGTCTCGTTATTTCTTATGATGTATTTTATATGTTTTACATTTTCTAAATGGGAATGTTAGGGGCCCAATAGGCTTAATACCTTTCAAGGTATTTAAGCCTAAACCCTAACAACAGTTTAATTAAGTTTTCATTCAAAAATCTCACGTATTCAATACACTTAAGCCTCCAAACCTACTATTCACATCAACCGAAGGTTTAATCTATTGAAGTGTTCTTAGATAGTCTGTAATTACAGACACTTACCAGATATCAACCTAAATCCTCCAGAGACGAAAAAGAGCCAAAAAGATCAGGGAAACACGTCCCGGAGCGCAAGAGACGGATTAACGACGAATTCCACGCAGAATTGAACGAAGAACGAAGATCCTTCCACGAGACCATCTCAGATCCATCAGCAGGAAATATCATGAGTTCTTCGCCTTTATTTCTTATTTCTTCCGTTGTTTTTCCTTCAAATATGAATAGCTAATTGCCCTATGTGTTTGGGAGTAGATGAACGCAAGGTTACTTCGTAGTTAAGACATATAATTCTCGTGACTGTGTTTTGACTATTTATCGTTCTATAAAGTTGTTTCGTTGCTTTAATATGTCTATGTGTTAAAGTGATCGTGTGGAAAATCATTTAGGGCGACAGCTAAATAACGATTAGGCCGTTCGTAGAAGATAGGTTTCGAGTATAGGGCAAAAGCAAATACTCGACCCTCGCCATTCGTAATTACTGAATCTTAGATCCCGCGAGCATTTAGGGCGACAGCAAATTCGCGAGCGGGTAGAAAATTACTGCGATTTAGTCAAGAATCATGTAGGAACGATAATTCATTGTCTTACCCGATAGTACCTAGTGGGATTCGAATCCCGAACACATCTTTATCATATGAAAACTCTCGAACCAGTTAGCCGTGTTCTTTGAATCTTGCTTTAGATTTGGTCTGCTAGGTTAATTAGTAAAACAATCGGCGTATTTTATTTAGGCTAGGTATCGAGTCGATAGGTCACTACTACTTTTCAGTTTATACCTCGCATTCGATACTCGTTTACTCATTTTACTGCACTACACACGATAGGTCCACTACCTATCGCACGTCGGTATTCGTTTTATTTTATCACTTGTCGCACTTGCAATTTACATTAGCACACCACCTGTCGATCAGTTGTACAAGGGAAATCAGATCGAAAAATTAGAATTGGAATTTTAGAGAGAAAATTCACCTCCCTTGTGTGCTCTCAAAGAAACTTCTCTCTCAAGCGTCAAAGTAGGTAAATCTCAAGCCCTAACTTCGAATTTCTTAGATTTACTATCCGATTCTTCGTTATTCGATCTAGGTTGGATAAGTTAGGACCTAACAGCGTCCGTGGAATAGCAAGTACCCATTGGGTCGAATGGCGGGTCGTCTTGCATCCCAGTGCGAATTGGGTCGAAATGTGTGACTAAGACTTTGTGGTACGTCACCCATTGTGGATTGTTGGTCCATTTGTCCTTATTGGATTTGAGCTCTGAAAATGGTGCATAGTAAGTTAGTCGCGGGCCCTGAGAGATATGAGATTGAGTTTGATCCTGCTAGGGTATGAATGCATTGGAGCGGATGCCTTTGCAAATGTGACACGTGCACGGCATGCAACATTCCTACTTACTGAGCTTTATAGCTCATTCCATGTTTTTATGTGTTGTAGGTACGCGCGACCACGGTACGTGATTGCTTAAGACAGCATGGCTGTCTTTTGAAGCTTCCAGCGACTTTTGAGGGTGTGTGTACAGGAATGCGACCCGTGGGGCGGAAGATAGGATTTCTTTTGCTGCGTTTATGTAACCCCCTACGTAATTAGGTTGGAAGCGATATTTTGAAATGTACAGGATAACTTCCTTTATATAAATGGAAAAATTTTACCCATGTTTTCGCACATTAGTCACTTTTATATTGATATTAGCCACATAAATTAGCGTTGGAAATTGTTAGTAGATGGCGGGGCGCCACATAAGCCACAAAACATGTCGCCACAAAATCGAAAAAGAACAACGCAAGAATCAGAAAAGCAAACTGCGACAAAATACTCGTTTCATTTGGCTCATTTAGAAATCAAAATTGAAATGGAGCGACGATGGCCGATATGGCCGCTATTGCTATGACGCTTTCCCACATCCTGCAAAAAAATATTTTAAAAAAAGGTGAAGTGATATAGCGGCAAAAAGTTAATAGTTGAATGTTGTAAAACTATATATCTATGATAGACCTCTACAAACATCACAAAATTCTATTTTTATACATTGAGAAACAATTATCCAAAACATATTGTTCAAACAAACTTTGTAATATAAACACAAAGACAAATCAAATAAAAAACCAAATAGTAAATTTACGCAACACAACAAGGAAACAAAGTGAAGGGAAATAAAAACTCGCAACACAAAGTAAGTTAAATATACCTATATAACCCATAAGGAGAGATAATATGAGGAGGAGGATCGGTAATTGCGTTGTCGCACCCAGTGAAGGCAATATGTCGATAATGTGACCTTCGTCCGCAAGTTGACGAGGGACAGGGGCGATGAAAGAACTAAACTAGCTCCAAAGGCCTTCCACTGCAAAGTACTCAGCTCCAGACATTTTAATCCCCTTTCGGAGGCGAAGTTTTCTTGTGGTCATGGTAATGGAATGCAAACGCTTTCATTGTGAAAATCTGGCATTTTATGGCCAGTCCACGTTGTCTTCTGGTCATGGTATGGAATGCAAGTTCATCGTATAGGCAACCACCAAGGTGCACCACAAAATAGTGACCTACAATTATATAAAGAGTGACGAAAATGTAAGTAGTGGTTTCTATCGCACAAAATTACGAAATCCTCACAACTAGACTTACAAATATCAGCTTGACGGATCGCACCAAAAAGTAATTGAATCTTATGTCCATCTCCAATATGTTTTCAAACTTAAAATAACGTCGCAATACTAAAAAACAGTAAAGCGATTGAGACGTATTTAAAAAAGGATATAAAATTAAGCAGTATTAAAAACAAAAAGAATTATCGTGCAAACAACTCCCCCGGTCTCCTTATTTGGCATAGGCGAAACATTGTTGTCGATCCATAAGCCCATGGGAATAGAGATGTTAGAAATTGAGACGGAATGATTGCAATAAGGTCAGGTATCAACCAAGATTTCAAATATGTCTTTGCAATCATAAAACCCCCTGTAGTTTTAAAACTCATCACCAAACCCCCCTTGTAGTTTAGAAACATCATATAACCCCCTGTGTTTTAATAAATGTATCACACTCGCCCTGTACGTTTAGATTTTGTCTTTAGGGCAGGTTAAAAATCATAATCCCATTTTACCGTTCAATATATAACGTTTAACCTGATGTTAAAACCGCTACTTTACTTTATAATTGGTACCCACGAATTGAAAAAACTTAAGTGAAAAAACCAAATTGAAACCTATCAATCCCGCTGATTGAGAAAACCCTAATTTCAAATTCACCAAAAAACATCTAATTGAAAAAACAAATTAAAACAATCCGCTATACTCAGAGAACTCCGAATTGAACGAAGGCGATCACAATGGCAGATCCGGCTTTTTCTAGGCTTATAGTGGATGATTCTCAGGCAGATAATTTAGTTGAGGGTTCTGGTGTGACTGAGGGTGTTGGTAAGGATGCTGGTGTTGGTGAGGGTGTTGGTGAGGGTGTTGCTGAGGTCGATGGTGTTGGTGAGGGTGTTGGTGATTATGATTCTGATGCATTTTGGAATAGTATTGACTTAGATGAATTAAAGGGTGAGAAAAGGGTTGATGAGGGTGGGGCAGAGGTTGTACAATGTGGTAAAGATGATGTTGAGGGTCGGGCAGGTGGTGTAGAAGGTGTTGATGAATATGTAGAAGATGGTGTCACTGATTCTGGTGAGAGTGGAAATGTGAGTGAGGATTGATTTAGTGATGATGGTGGAGATGATTATGAAGAGTTGGAGAGGGCCTGTGACAGTGATGAGGATGTTCCTAACAATCTAGAATGGGATGAGTCAATGGATATGGAGGTCAATGATCTAACTGTTGGCCTTCGATTTCCAAACAGAAAGATATTCAAGACAGTCTTGAAGGATTGGGCTGTAAGAAGAGGTTATGACTTGAAGTTTGAGAGGAACGAAAGGATGAGAGTGACAACAAGATGTAATTATGGATGCGATCAGAGGTTGCATGCTTCTCCATTCACGAGAGGGACAGAATGGATGGTTAAAAGCTTGAAAATGGGGCATAGCTGTTCCCACAGAACAGAGAACAAGCAGGCCGATTACAAGTACTTGGGTAAGAGGGTATTACAGTATGTTAGAGACAATCCCAATGGGGAAGTGATGCCACTGAAAAAGAAGATCAGGAGGGATGTGAAGGTAGATGTTAGCTTCCAAAATCTTTATAGGGCAAAGAAACAGGCACTTGAATTGCTTAGAGGAAATGTCAAGATCCAGTATACAAGGTTGTATGACTATTGTGCTACTGTGATAAAGTGCAATAGTGGTAGTTCCTGTATTCTTTAATTGAATAGGGAGGAAAATCCACCGGGATTGAAGAGATTTTATTATTGTTTGAGGCCTCCTATCGACTAAAGCCGGATGTAGGCCTATTATTGGTTTGGATGGCTGTTTTTTGAAGGGTCTGTTTAGAGGGCAGCTTCTAAGTGCCATTGCAATGGATGGAAACAACAACATATATCTATAAGCGTGGGCATTTGTTGAGATTGAAAAGGGGGAGACTTGGGAGTGGTTTATCCACTTGTCGCTTAGAGACATTGGGGATGCTTGTGGGGCAAATCTGTAATACTTGTACATTTCAACACGGATTTTATGATGTAAATAACACTGTAAATTTCGGATTAATGAAATTAGTGGTTGAATGAGCCCAATTGAAGTTCTATGCACACAAAGAATTCGGCCCAAGATTTTGTGCCTGGCCCAACTTAGATAAAAAGAAAATAAATAAATAGGTATTGGAGTATTGAACTATTACTTCAAATAAAGACCCAAATAAGTAAATACCTTAGGCCCAACAAGTTAGCATAAGAATGGAGTTACTTAAATTGGGGGGAAACCCACGTCTGTAGCACTCTATACTCCCTATACTAAAAATAATCATTACTAGTCAAAGAAGAAACATGCGAGGGAGGAGAAAACACGAGGAGTTAGAAACGAAAGAAAGAGAGAAAATAAGAACAAGGGAAAATTGAAGAAAGCAGGGACGAAGTAGACGATTCAAGTGGAAGGAATTTTTGGCAAGCTCATCTCAACCCAAACCCTTCACCTAGCTTAAGGAAGTGAGGTAGGTGAATTAATTTCATCTACAACACGTTAAAGCTTGTAAAATTTCAGATTTGAGCGTTTCCCTTGTTCGAATTTTATTTCCTATGCTCGACTGCGTGTAATTTGTATGTGATTATGTGTTTCCTTTAGAACCCAAAATATGGGTTTAAATCTGTATTCTGATGTGTTTGGGATGAGTGCAATTCTGGAAATCGTTTGAAGGTTCGAAGCTTAAAGTTTTAAGTTTTAGGAGTGGAAATAGGAATTTTTAGGTAAGTTAGACTTTAGTTCGCGGGTCGAGGGTTCAATTTGCGGGCTAAGATGTTTGCTAATTGAGTGATTTGTCGGGCCAATATAGTTAGTTCGTGGGATTAGGAAGTTTGCGATCTGAGAGAGTGGAAATTAGTTTTTTTGCGGGCTAAATATTTCTTTCAAGGGCCGGATAGTTCGCGAATTGTGGGACGACCGTCGGGACGGAATTTATTCTCGCGGGCAGCCGAATTTGTTGAATGAGAGAGGGAGGTTGGGTCGCGAAGTCGTTTCGTGGGCCGAAATTTACTCTGCGAACTCTAATATGTGCGGGAGAGTTTCGCGAGTCCTGAGAGTTTTCGCAAATTATTAGATGAGATCCGGGCCAGAGATAGTTCTCGCCGGCCGTTGAAATTTACGAATGAGAGATAGGGGTCGGGTCGTGAGATACCTTCGCGGCCCGAGGTGAGTCTCGCGAGTCGTGAGGGAGGTAAAATATTTCGCTGGCCAAACCACTTTCACGGGCTGGAGGGTGGAGACAGAGGGTGCGGGTTTTGTGGGTCGAATGCGTTTCGCGGGTAGTGAGAGGATTAAATGCGTCGCGGGCCGAAATAGTTTTCCGTGCCCTTTGTAAATCGCGAGGCATATGCTTTTCGCGGCCGATGTCAAGTTCGCGAACTCCACACTGTGAGAGAGGAGTTTCGCGGGTCCTGAGGGTTCGCGAAGTGAAAGCGTTTGCGGGCCGAAGTTTAACTTCGCGAATCGATTGTGAGAGAAGAGTTTCGCGGCCTTAAAGGTTCGCGAAGTGGGAGCATTCGCTGGCCAAATGATTTTCACGAATTAGTTAGGAAACTTCACGATTTGACCAAATTGAATTTAGCGAGTTGACCCACTTTCGAGCGAAACCGTTAGTTAGAAAGTCGGTCGATTTTCCTTTCTAATAAGCGACTTTGACCAGGGAGTTTTGCAAGTTGACCAACCCTTTTAAATTTTATTCGGCGAAATCAACTTTCGGGGGCTGACCAGTTTCGGCCGTTGACTGATTTGAAATACATTTTGGGCTTTATTTTAGTTTCAGGCCCATTCTCTTTTCTAAAATAATTTCGAGCTTCGAATAGGTTTGGAAGTTAATATATTTAATTAGTTTCAAATGTAAGAATTGTCCTATAGATTGTAAGGGACTTCTGAAACTTCGAACTTTGTGATAGGTATTAGTCTGCTTGACAGTATTACATGAGACCGTTATTATGTGCGACTTATATGGCATGCAACACGTTTTATATGTTATCATGTACATGCATTGCATATCATGACATTGTGTGGGAGATTGGTGACCGCGTGGGCGGTGACACTTTATACTGTCGATTGAGTGGGGTATAGATTTTTATTGGGCGACCTCATAGGAGGATGTTGACGTGAGCGACCAACGGACTATTGGCGTGGGCACCGCTAGTCTTGCATGAGCGACCAGACATTTTATTTCATTGCGCGCGAGGTGCTGAGTCCAGCCTAGGGCCCTGATACTGAGATAGAGGAGAAAGACGGAACAAGCGTGCATTGCATCTTATCATGTGGTGAGGTACTGTGATTTGGAATGAGTGAACGTTGCATTGCATATTCACCTACTGAGCAACAACTCAGTCTACGTGTTGTAGGTATGGATGAGCCCGACGTCGGTGAACGTCCGGGCCGAATTAGCGGCTGGTGGCGGTGACTCCACGAGCTTTTGAGGACGAGAGCAATACATGGATGCGACCTGTGGAGCGACGTAGATTTAGTTATTTTGGGGCTTCGACCCATGTAAGAACGCCTTGTGTAAAACAATATTCTATGATACGTTTATTGTTTTTGTTGAAAAGTTTTCGTAAAATGGGCTTTTCGCAGCTTTCGTTGTGGAAATCCGCCAACTAATTCAATTAGAAAAGTAGGGTCGTTACCGGTGGTATCAGAGCTTCGGCTCTAGATTCTGAAGACCGTCCATGTGTTGCCGCTCAAAAGCCTGGAGAACCAACTTGGCCTGTAAGGTTAATACGTTAGTATGTGATTACGTGTTATTTGAAATCCGCTCTTTATGAATGACGGTAGATAATTATAGAAAACGATGAGAGAAATGAGAGAACATATTGATGAATTTATCATTTACAACCCATAACTATATTTACGTGTTTTAAGTTTTCAGTATCATATGAGAAATACTAAGAGCATAGAATACTATGTGAAGTTAACGTGGTATATGACATATAATTTTCCTGATATATGTATAAGGTAAATCTATATGCGTTTCTGTGACTTTAAGTGTTTCGATTAAAGTTTCAGGTTTTAAAAATCATACTAAGCGCATGTTAGTATTTATGGGTCTAGTTTTTTGGGTTCGGTATAAGAATAATTGTCAAACATGTACGGGTGAGTGAAGGGTAGTATATTCTTTTAGGATTGATCGAATAGTTTAGTATATGATTAGTAGAATCGATTGTGATATAAATGATTTAAGTCTTGTAAGTGTTGGAAATTCTTAGGATTGATAACCGTAAGTTTTAGGTACTTAGGAGTTGTTGATCTGAAGAGTTTCGGTAAGGTTGAGTTTGACACTTAGGATTCTACTATATAGAAATTTTCGATACTAAGAAAACTGTTGGGATTTGAATTAAGATAAGTGTTAGAACTGACCATGAATACATAGTATATTCGGATAGATGTTTTTAGTGTATTGTTTTCGGCCAGGAATATTTTTGGATACATAAATGAGTTTAAGGAAATTTCTGTGGTTTATGCATGGTGAAGAAACAAAAAGGTTTGTATAGGCTCGTGGGTATGCTTGTATGTGGATGAAAGGTTCTCTTTGTGTGAATAATGTTTGACATTGAATTGATATAATGTTTGTATGACAATTTGGTAATTTTATATTAAGATACGTGGAATAATTTAGTGCTTAAAGGATGTAGAACTCTAGATTGTTCTCGACATGTGAGAGAATCCAAAGTAATAAGGTTTTCGAAAATTTAATTCCGAGCAATATGAAATTGGTGTTATTAACGATGTTTTCGATACAAGCATAGAAGTTTTCGGTGTCTTTAAGTTGCTTCAAAGTTTTCTGCGAGATTAGTCTACAAGACTTTTCGAACAAGATCAGAGTTTTTGGCGTGGGACACATTACGGGAGACTAGACTACTTCTGGTTTTCATAGTATGAATATTCAGGTACTGAGTTTGATTGAAATTTCGGGTTAAGGAAATTATTTAGGTAGAAACTCCGGATAGTTAAAATTTCGGGTGATGAGGTCGAGCTGCAATATGGCCTACTCTGCTGAAAACCAATCGATAGACGAAGAAAATAGTAAGCCATTTCTTCTGCTCCCCATTATATAACTCTGGGCTACTTTGATAACCAGCCGTCAGTCTTTGATTAGAAGGGGTTTGTTTGGACGACTCTCTAAAGAAGGGGACACTAAGGCGAGCTGCAATATTTTCGGGTGATAAGAATTTTACCGAGCTTAATAATTTTTGGGTAGTGACCAAATTTTGGGCCCCGTCCTAATTTTAACGCGACTTAGAATTCGGACTTTTCGTACAATTGTAGGGCAAAACATAACTTCAGAGTAGAACTGGAATATTTTGAGGAAAATAATTATTTACGTATAATATTGCATTTTATTCAAAGTACACCTAGAGGACGTAGAAAATTTGAAGATCTTCGAAACGGCGCAACACATTTAAATGTGTCGCCAAGATTTCGTGCTGAAGGTAGGAATATCTCCTACCTCCCCTTATATAGAGACGTAGTAATTTCCATACATCCAACACGAACCAAACCAGTGTCAGAGAAATACTCTGTTATTATTTATGATAGTAACCCAGTATCTAACTGGATCATAATCTTGACGGATAGGCTTTCAAAATATGAAGGCGCATCTGATTTCCATAGGAAAGATCGTAAGCTTCAATTTCCAGAGAGGAGAAATATCCGTCTTTTGGGTAAAACCAGGCAAAATAGAATTCCAAACTTTTTGACCTAAAGATTCAGTAACTTCTGAGGATAAGTTTTAAATCTTTGACGGAATAATTACCTCAGTCTTAACCGAAATTGTGCCAGTAGCTATCCAAAGCGCCGACGTATTTTCCAATAATATTTCAAGATCGCCCCCTAATTTATTTCAAAAAAAATCATGCTCCTTCTTTATTTGATAATCTTTCTTTCAGGAATACACGATGGAGCCATACACCTTCCAGTACAATAGTCTAAACCCTATACCGCCGAATATCTTGCTAACTGTACATGCTCAGTATCAGGATGGTGCAGCGAAAACATGGTGGACGCTCGTGATTTCCAACCTTGTCTGAATCAGAAATATAGCTATTCTCGTTAGGTTAACCTCAAGGCAATACAGATCCGACCAATCTAGGCGACCTTTACATGCTCTATCAAGAATCAACTATCTAAATCTAATACGACGAGAAAGATCTTACATTAACTCTTATATCCTGCTTCCCTACTTTCTACTTCAATGGAATGTCTTTCTTTTTGAACTCCTGTTACTGCCTGAACATTTCCTTCTAGATTTCTAGAAATGGAAATTAGGCAAATGATTTAGGGGGGGTAAGTAGGTTATTAACTATTCATAGGTTCACTTTTCAAAAAAAATAAAAATAAAATAAGTAACTATCCATAGGTTTCCTTTTATATGTGGAAATTTAAATAGGATAACCTATTACCAGCCGTCGATAAATGGTTCCTCTCCAATAGTCGTAAGTCAGGAGGTAATTATGTAACCTAGCAGTGAGAACGATAATAAGCTACGCCTTTAGTATACGACAAAATAGGACTCCTGTTAAGAATTCAAGATACCTATGATTACCACGTTAGGAAATTATAGAAATCTTAAATGAAACCTTGCAAGTCGAGAGAACGACAAGGAAGGATAAATCAAGCGGACATACCCTTCTGTTGAGCTACTCGACTTATGATAATCTTGCTGCTTATGATCTTCCGTACGTGTCATTTGATTCTCACCCTAGAGAAACCGAGGTTTTTGAATGCTAGTATTGTGGAGTCAGGAATTAGGAATTAGGATAATTTTACTACCACAATGATTTCTTACTTAAGAACAGATCGAAGCAAGAATCGTCTTGCCTTACGATATTCTTTGGGATATTTCATTACCGAACAAGTTCTATAAGATTAGTGCTAACCCAAATCATCAGCTTGATTTAAAATTCTCTGCCATATTTTCCTCTATCTACGAAGGTCACTCCAAATTCCTTACCAATCGTCACCTAGAATGATCCCAGACGACCTAAATTTCGGGGACGAAATTTCTATAAGGGGGAGGATGCAATAATCCTAAATTTCAACACGGGGTTAGGATGTAAATAGCACTGTAATCTTAGGATTAATGAACTTATTGTTTGAATGAGCCCAATTGAAGTTCTATGCATACAAAGAATTCGGCCCAAGATTTTGTGATTGGCCCATCCTAGAATAAAATAAAATAAATAAATAGGTATTGGAGTACTGAACTATTACTTCAAATAAAGGCCCAAACAATTAAATATCTTAGGCCCAACAAGTTAAGATAAGAATGGAGTTACTTAATTTTCGGGGTAACCCACGTTTATAGCATGTCACTCTATACTCCTTGTACTAAAAATAATCATTACTAGTCAAAGAAGATGAAGTAAAATATGTGCCTAAGAGGGGGTGAATTGGGCTACTAAAAACTTTTTGCTACTTTGATCAAATATATCTTTAAAATGAGGACAACGAAATTAAGATGTTATGATGGTTATTCCCTTAACTGTTGGTCGAGTGAATCTGCGTGAGTGCAAGTGAACAGAAAAGTAAATAACACCTGGATTTATAGAGGCTATATCCCCAAGTGGGATTTAGTCCTCTTCTTGAGGTTTGCTCCTCAAGATTTGATCAATCCACTATGTTATCGTAGTTGGTTACAGAAGTGCCTAATCGCTCTAACACAACCAAGATCAAGATGAACACTAGACCGCGGCTTAGGGTGCCTAACGCCAAGTTTTGTTCCACGTCGTACCCTGAGAATCCCTATTCTCCGACTGGAAACAGCTGGCTCTCAAATTCTCCCTTCAGGAAAGGCACGCTTCACTCTTGCCTCCTTGTGAGGCTCACTCACGCTCAGATTGGGATGGTAGTTTTTCCTGTTTAGGGTGCACTCAACAATCGCAAATGAAAGCACAAAAGCACAAAACAGAGAGTAATAATTCGCAAATCAAACGCTCTAATTCAGATCTCTGTTCTTGCTATCTGGTGTGTATGTTCGTTCGTTGTCTGCACCCGATGTTGAAGTGTTGACCTATATAATCCTGTTAGTATCACACATATGGAATGCCAATCGCAATCACAAGTTCAGCACATCATTCCATTATCATGCCAAATTAAGCTCTAAGCATCACAACGGTCATATTCATTAATTTGCATGAAATCTTACTCTAAATACATTTTCCTTACCATCTTAACCATATTTGCATGGTGGTACTTACGAAGATACTATAAATGGTTCCACTCATCATCTTATCAATTGTACAGCACATAAATCACGAATTTCCATTTAAATAATACCATAGTCGCACATGGAAAGAATTTGTTTGACTCTAACATATGCAATTGCTAATGATATCTGCATGATTTCTTCCTAAAAATAGACAAGTTCCAGTGGATGACGTGTTTTCCATGTATAGCACATATCCTTTCCATGTATAGCACAAGTGCAATAACTTCAACATATAAGCTCGAATTAAATGCATCCGTATCATATAATTCCTATTTCAGCATATCCTAAAAACGGATAACATTCATGCAATTATATCCTTAGTATATAATATCCATATTTAGCACATTCAAGGATATAGAAGATCTCATTCCATATATAGGTAGATTACAGCAGCAATATCATTACCATATATATCATATTTATCTTTAAATTAACGCATACTCCTTACTCTAATTAGCATAGCGCAGCACATCAAGCATTAATCACGTCATTTTACACAAAGATCAAAGTCACTTAGCATTCGCTTTATTCATACTTTCCGAATTTACGTAACAATGATATCGTTACGGTGGAATCAATGATCACAGTGGTATCACATAAGTCACGTTGCAATTGAATCACAGTGTAAAGATGCAATTCACTCAAATATAAGTACATGCGACATACACATTTCGAATTGCTAAATTTGTAGTGCTTATCTCATCTTAAGTACATGGAATCCAAAACAAAACTACAGTGCACGACCAAAAAGGTTAACAGAAGAAAAATGTGAGGGAGGAGAGAAAACAAGGAGTTGGAAACAAAAGAAAGAGAGAAAATAAGAACAAGGTAAAATTGAAGAAAGAAGGGACGAAGTAGATCATTCAAGTGCAAGGAATTTTTGGCAAGCTCATCAAAACCCAAACCCTTTAACCTTGCTTAAGGAAGTGAGGTAGGTGGATTAATTTCATCTACAACACGTAAAAGCTTCTAAAATTTCAGATTTGAGCGTTTCCATTTTGTTCGAATGTTATTTCCTATGCTCGACTGCGTGTAATTTGTATGTGATTATGTTTTTCTTTAGAAACCAAAATATGGGTTTAAATTTGTATTCTTATGTGTTTGGGATGATGTGCAATTTTGGAAATAGGAATTTTTAGGTAAAGTTGGACTTTTAGTTCGCGGGTCGACGGTTTAATTTGCGGGCTTAGAGGTTTTGCGAATTGAGTGATTTGTCGGGCCAATATAGTTAGTTCGGGGGATTAGGAAGTTTGCGATCTGAGAGAGAGGAAATTAGTTTTTGCGAGCTAAATATTTCTTTCGCGGGCCAGATAGTTCGCGATTTGTGGGACGACCTCGGGACTGAATTCATTCTCGCGGGCAGCTGAATTTTTGTAATGAGAGAGGGAGGTCGGGTCACGAAGTCTTTTCGCGGGCCGAAATTTACTTTGAGAACTCTACTATGTGCGGGAGAGTTTCGCGAGTCGTGAGAGTTTCGCAATTTGAGATCCGGGCCAGAGATAGTTCTCGCGGGCCGTTGAAAATTACGAATTAGATAGGGGTCGGGTAATGAAATACCTTCACGGCACGAGGTGAGTCTCGCGAGTCTTGAGGAGGTAAAATATTTCGCGGGCCAAACCACTTTCACGGGCTGGAGGGTGGAGACAGAGGGTGCAGGTTTCGTGGGTCGAATGCGTTTCGCGGGTCGTTAGAGGATTAAATGCGTCGCGGGCCGAAATAGTTTCGCGGGCACTTTGGAAATCGCGAGCATATGCTTTTCGCGGCCGAAGTTTAACTTCGCGAATCGATTGTGAGAGAAGAGCTTCGCGTGCCTTAAAGGTTTACGAGGTGGGAGCATTCACTGGCCAAATAATTTTCAAGAATTAGTTGGGAAACTTCACGATTTTGACCAAATCGAATTTAGCGAGTTGACCCACTTACGGGCGAAACCGTTAGTTATAAAGTCGGTCGATTTTCCTTTCTAATAAGCGAACTTTGACCTGGGAGTTTCGCAAGTTGACCAACCCTTTTAAATTTTATTCGGTGAAATCAACTTTCGGGGCTGACCAGTTTCGGCCGTTGACTCATTTGAAATACATTTTGGGCTTTACTTTAGTTTCAGGCCCATTCTCTATTCTAAAATAATTTTGAGCTTCGAGTAGGTTTCGAAGGTAATAAATTTAATTAGTTTCAACTGTAAGAATTGTTCTCTAGATTGTAAGGGACTTCTGAAACTTCGAACTTTGTGATAGGTAGTAGCCTGCTTGACAGTATTACATGAGACCGTTATTATGTGCGACTTATATGGCATGCAACACGTTTTGTATGTTATCATGCAAATGCATTGCATATCATGACATTATGGATTGGTGACCGCGTGGGTGGTGACACTTTATATTGTGGATTGAGTGGGGTATAGATTTTTATTGGGCGACCTGATAGGAGGATGTTGGCGTGAGCGACCAACGGACTAGCGTGGGCACCGCTAGTCTGGCGTGAGCGACCAGACATTGTATTTTATTTTATTTTATTGCGCGCGAGGTGCCGAGTCCAGCCTAGGGGCCTGATATTGAAATAGAGTAGAAAGGGGGAACGAGCGTGCATTGCATCTTATCATGTGGTGTGGTATTGAGATTGGGAATGAGTGCACGTTGCATTGCATATTCACCTACTGGGCAACAACTCAGCCTTCTACGTGTTGTAGGTATGGATGAGTCCGACATCGGTGAACGTCAGGGCCGAATTAGTGGCTGGTGGCGGTGACTCCACGGGGTATTGAGGGCGAGAGCAGTACATGGATGCGACCTGTGGAGCGACGTAGTAGACTTAGATATTTTGGGGCTTCAGCCCATGTGATCGCAACATGTTAATTAATACAAGTAATAATAAAATAAACAGTAATCCATTTCTTTCCATCAATATCGTAACCATTTCAATTCACATAATCATCATTCATATAATGGTCATTCACACGATCCGTAGATCACATGCCATTCTATATGTCCATTTATTTTGATACTCCCGTTATAAACTAGCTAGACTGTATTGTACGCCCAGTCGGCGCCCATGCATGGGACTCTATAACCATGTCGTAATCCCCCGATTTGTAGGGATAGGTATTGCCTGTACAGGGCTCTATAAGATCCCCCGATTTGTAGGGATATATGCCGTAGCATCCGTATCATATCATCTATAGTCGTAGCAGTCATAACGGTTTCTCCCTTATTTTATATGTATGCAATGCTATGTAAAACACCTTATATAACACGTATCATATGAAAAAAGCACTTTACGGTCACATAATCCACATCGATCCGTAAATAACAGATAATGCACATATTAGTCAATTAATCCATATAAAGCATGTAAGCACATAAAGCACATAAGGTACATGTTGCAAATCATACTCACAAGTTTCGTCTATTTTCTCCGTTGGCTTAATCGACCTTGTCTTTGTCTTTATCGGACTCTGGACCTATATAATTATTTATGTGGTAAATATAAAATTCCTATATTGATATGCGTGCGTGACATGCATGCTTTATTATGCATGAACGTTTCTATCCTTAACCTTTTTTACCAAAAACCCTAACTTATTTTATATCTAAACCCTAAATATTGAACACTTTATGTGATATTTAAAATTCCTTTTATATATATATCACACTTCTATTTATTTCTCAATTCTAATTAATTGCATTTTTAAATATCGAGTTATATCTCAAAATCTATAATTATCAAAAACTTGGTGGTATATATATATATATATATATATATATATATATATATATATCGAGGATTTTAAATTATCACATGTCGAGATCTTTAATACATATAACATGTCGAAATCTATGTATCTCGAGATCTCTAATTGGGAAAATGTCCAAGTCTAATGAAGCAATCTCGAGATCATCGGTTGAGGAAAATGTCGAGATCTTTAGTTTGACATCGAATTCACATCTCAAAGTCTAGTAATCATCTTTATACATCTCGACGTTCTATTTAATACATAACTCGAAATTCTAACTCAATATCCTATTTGTAAATCTCGATATCATACATAAGTCGGCATTCTATCAGATTAGATTTCAAAACTGTCGACATTCTATTCGACATTATAACTCAATATTCTATCCAACGAAATGCTAAGTCTCGAAATCATAATTCGATATCATAACTCAATATTCTATCTACTGAATTGCTAAATATCTCGACATAATAATTCCAAGTCTTCTTAATTTATCTCGAGATCATTATATATCGAGATTTGTCTAAATTATCTCGAATTCTTAAGAACATGAAAGAATTCCATCGAAAACTTCATACAACCTTCATCCTGTTCATATACCGAAATATATTCATCTAGACTCGAACCTTTGTTAAATCTTTAACATACTTCAACATCGAACTTATTTTGATAAATAACTCGTTCAAAATCTGAAAACCCTAAGAACCAAAATACTATATTTACCAATAGGACTTCAAACCTGCCTAAATCTCTAAAATCAAAAATCGATATAAGACATATTAAAGCAACTCTTCGTGCTCGTGAGTTCTTCCAAAACATAATAACTCGTGATTAAAACCTAAATTCAAGTAAGAAAGTCATACCCTTTTAAAGCTGATTTATAACTACGGCTTGAGATCCTCGTTTCCTTCCCAAGGTGGGGTTTGATAGTTTAACAAACGAATTATTATCTCCCTTATTTATCCTATAGCTTGCGTGTAATGATACATAAGTGACATCAACCCCCTTTATTAATACTTTTCATAAGTTTGTCTAATACACATTATATTATTATTGTACTTTCCCTTGAAGCTAAGTTTTCAATATATTGATATATATATATATATATATATATATATATATATATATATATATATATATATCTCGACATCTCTTTGAGTAATCCCTTCTTACTCGAGATCAAATGTCTTCGATGTCTAGCTCTGTAAATTATTTAAGTTGCTACTTAAGGGATCTCGTGATCCTCGGTTGAAGAATTTCAAGATCTCCATAGAACAAAATTTCAAAATCTTTGTTCAACGAGTTTCGACACTATATTTATTTGAAGGGTTTCGAATTTCTTCTTTAGCCATACTTAAATATAATTTAAATATTTCTTCCACTTTAAGAAATTTCAACAATATCATCACACTTCCTAATTTATTTAATTACGTTAAATAATACATAAAGTTCCTCAAAACCTGAGAAAACCCTAGAAATTTTAACTTTCGTAACATTCACTTCTATCTCTTCGAGGACCTAGAACTATAATACTTTAAAGTCCTTATTCTCTCTATATCTCTGTGTTAAAATAACTTATATGAATGCATGAATTTATGTAAATGCATGAAGTTATGATATGAGGTTTTGGTTCCTGACACACATAGACATAAGATATCACTTTATTAAAGATCACATAGAGAAAGGCACCATTGGTATGTATTTTGTGAATACGGAATAGCTAGCTGACATTTTCACCAAGGCATTGAATGAAAAACGGTTTCAATTCCTTGTCGGAAAATTAGGCATGTTGAATCTTCCGTAATATGTGCTTTACGTGCTCCTATGTGCTTTCCTATGTTCTATTCTATCTGTTTTCATACTTAAATGCTATATTTTGCGTAATACATAAAATAAAAATAATACATATATAAATCTAAAAATTCCAAAACGGTTCTACATATAATATTAGGGGAATGACGTTATCTTTACGATGCTCGATCTAAGTCACAAATAGATTTCCCTGACATGCGACTGATCAATTGATTAATTTTGTCAGTCTAAGTCACATTCTGTGTCTAAAGGTCATTAGTTCGGTCAACTAGACACAAAGCCACTTTACATAAGTGAGGATTCTAGCCTTCTATTTTCCTTCTACGGATTTATTCTTGAGCGAGTCACGCGTCAATTGTTGTCTTAACTAGTGATTCTTGCCCTCATCCTCGCCTTGCGTTCGATCGTTGGGAAAATGATTAGGGCATTTAGGAAACTCCTCACTTGGCCAAATAGAAAAATCTCAATCCTTTAACATAGCCTTTAGTCATCAATTTTGATCCTTCTCCGAATACCTTTTCTTCCTTTGAAACCCTTCGAGCCTTCAACCGATTATCTAAGTCTTCGGCGGGATATGCCAACGCGGAAAGGAGGGGGAGAAACAATTCGACAAAGAAAAAGATGACAAAAGAAGGTGGAAATCGCACATGAGGAATGCTCAACGCACAAAAAGCAGTCCAAAAGAACATGCCCCCCAGTTATTGAGATCTTACAGAAATCAAAAGAAGAGAGGCATGGATCTTGCTGTGAACTTCTCCATCGATAATCTCGTACGCTCGTCAGAACGGCTGGAAAGAGGAGCACCATGAAGTGAACTTCTCCAACGATAATCCGGTCTTATATCGGGAAACGAGAAGAGTAGCACGGCCTTGGTTCGAATTCCATAACTGTGAACTTCTTCAAATTTATAATATCTGAAACATCTTAGGGAGATTAAGAGAAAATGAGCACGGTAACGGCCCGAGAACCAACAAGAAGAACTTCGCCTTAGATAATCTCTTAGCCTCGTAGAGAAGCGGAGCTTCAGCTTGAGCAAGTGTAGAAAAATAGCGAAACAAAATATTAAGGATGAGAAAGACAAAAGAAGAAAGAAAAATATGCCGAAGAAGGAGAAAGACGAAGAAATTGAAGACGACAAAAAGCTCACAATTGTAACACCCGTAATTTTAATAAGGGATTAAGGTGTAAATAATTTTGTACAAGTTCAAAATTAATGAAGTCGACGTTCGAGTGGATCGGAAATCGGTTGAGAAATTCGGTCCAAAGAACATCCGATCTAAATATTTTAAGCCCAATTCAATAGAATTCAATACATAACATTTCCCAAATTATATTAGAGCCCAAGTGCAAATAGCTACTGATAAATGAGGGGCCCAATTGATTAAATGGGTAGAAGACACTTCAATGGCCCAAACTTGGGCCCAAAAGAATAAAACCCAAGCAAGGAAACACACGCATGGCACCCATACCCTAAAATTAACCCTATACCAAATAATCATTAGTCACCCCAAAATGTTGGATATTTACTTGGGGGGCATGATACATCACGTGGGTCATCACCACTTGTAAAACCCCACACAAAAATAAATCAAGCTCACCACCATACTTAAGAAATAGAACATCATAAGAAGAAGGGAAGAAGAAGGGTCAAGAGCAAGGGAATTTGGCAAGCTCACACCAAATCAATTCAACAAAGATTAGGAAGCAAGGTAGGTGGATTCTTCACCTACAACCATAAATAAGTTCAAGAACTTCGAACTTGGGTGTTTCGAGCATGCAAATTCGAAATGACGAACTTTGGACTATGCGATTTTGATTGCTTGACATTATGTGCTAAGCTTCGAACCCAATATATGGGTTTTGGATGAATATACATGGTTTGCATGCTTCATACGTTTAGGAGATAATTCGGATGTACGAACTACTTCGGTAGATGAACTAAATCTGGGGGATAGAATTCATAGGCCAATTTCGGGTAAATTCCTAAGCCAATTTTTGGCAGCTTCTTAGGATAGTTTTGTGAGCATTTTTGGGTAGCCCAATGACCAATATCGCCGAGCATATATAGGATAGGATTAGTGAACATGGTAGTGTAATTGACCAACTTCGGGAAATCGAAGGAGCAATTTCGCCTAGCATGATAGACGAAATCGATGAGCAACTTCGGGCATCTCCAAGCCAATTCCGCCGAGTTTGATGAGAGCAAATTCGTATAGCTCACAAGACCAACTTTGCCATGCTTGATGAGATGGAATGCATGTGCAAAATCGGGTAGCTATAAGGCCAAATTCGCCGAACTCCTTGTCAAATTTCGGGCAACTTTCTTTTCCTCTACAACCTCAGACAAGCCAATTTTGCCGAACTAACCTTAATAATTGGAGCAGAGCAATTCGCTGAGTTTGCCTTACAATATCGGGCGAAGTTCCTTTCAAATCCATTAACTTTAGATAGGAATCCAAAGTATCAATTGCTAACTATATTGGTGTGTTGGGCCAGAATTAGTATTGTTTGGGCCCTAGTCCCAATGTAGATCCAACCCATTTGTTAGCCACTTTGAGTGATAAGGAAGTAGATTCAAGGTTCAAATGGCATGATATTGTGGTTACAATTTTATGTGATTTACAACATGTGCATAGCTAATTCACGACATGTCACGACACTGTGATAGATGATGACAGGGTGGTGACACGTACCCCACGGTTGTGTGAGCGGGGTAGAATGAGATGATGGTGACGATAAGGTTAGACTCGCAGGGCACCTGGTGGGAGACAAACGTGATTGATCTGTCTACTCGGGTGTGAGCAGCCCGAGGTGCAAACCACCTTTATTATGCTCAGGGGCAGACAGACCTGATCGATCTGTCTACCCAGGGAGAGCGTGGTAGCGCAAACCCGGGGTGCAAAACCGTTGGACGGAATTTTCGTTTTGGTGCAGAGCGACCTAGTAGGAGGACACTGGCGTTCAGTGCAGTACTAGCATAGGCTGCCGCGAGACTTGGGAGTAGCTACCCAGTAGTCTTATGCGGACGGGGGTGCCGAGTCTAGTATAGGGCCCTGATATGAGAGAGTAGAGTGTGGGAACGAGCGTGCATTGCATTTTATCATGCGGTGAGGTGTCGGGATTGGGATTGAGTGCACGCTGCATTTGCATAAATTCACCTACTGAGCGTATCGCTCAGGCCTTTATGTGCTGTAGGTAATGATGAGTCCGAGGTCGGCGAACGTCAAGACTAGGTTAGTGGCTAGTGGCGGTGACTCCATGGACTTTTGAGGGCGAGAGCGGTACATGGATGCGACCTGTGGAGCGGCATTAGTTGTTTTGATTTTTGGGGCTTCGGCCCATGTAAAGAACGCCTTTCGTAAAGTAATATTTTCTTGGTAAACTTACACAGTAATTTTATCGAACGTAAAATTTCTACAGTACTACGTCTGTTGATCAAACACTTAGAAAATTTTCTCTGTCCTTTACACTGTGGCAAACTTAGCAAATAGAATTTTCGATCGCAAAATCACCCGGAGACTTTTAACAGAAATTAACAATTAGGAAATTAGACTTGAGATTTCAATTCTCGATCGAAATTTTAACGGGTTGAACAGTGGTATTCCCGCGCTAAACACTTAGAAAATTTTCGATCACATTCTTAAATGCTTTATTTGAACCTTTCGAAAATTTCTTAAATACAATTGCATATTTTCACATCCTTATAATCAATTTGCCAATTAATCTTTCATCAAACATGAAATTAATTGTTTGAATATTATTGATTGATATGATATAATTCGACTCCAATTTAAAATTGAACTAATAAATTTTCTTATTTTCAGATGGATCGTTACCCTCAATACAACCACATATATGATCATAATTTGTACTTTAAAGTTCAGGATACGAACTTTCAGCTAGATCTGACTACGTTCCGATGCCCTGACGAGATTATAGTGTCTACAAGGTCATCCCCTCTAGCACGCACTCACAGTGAAGGCCTCGGTGCCTATGGTCTACCTCGAACAGTTTTGGGGACGGATAAAGAGTCACGTCGGTAACGACACTTACCAATTCACAACTGTGGTCGGGACAAGACACGTCAGCTTCAGTAAGGACGATTTTGGCCTTGTCTTGGACCTCCCATTCAGTCAGAACTACGACCCTTTAAAATTGAACTAATAGTTTTCTTATTTTGCAGATGGATCGTTACCCTCAATACAACCACATATATGATCATAATTTGTACTTTAAAGTTCAGGACACGAACTCTCAGCTAGATCTGACTACGTTCCGATGCCCTGACGAGATCATAGTGTCCATCCTACAAGATCATCCATTCTGGCACGCACTCGCATTGACCACCTCGGTGCCTATAGTCTACCTCCAACAGTTTTGGGGACGATAAAGAGTCACGTCGCTAACGGCACTTACCAATTCATAACTGTGGTCGGGACAAGACACGTCAGCTTCAGCAAGGACGATTTTGGCCTTGTCTTGGACCTCCCATTCATTCAGAACTACGACCCTTTGCCGACGGTTGCGGAGATGATTCACGATTTTCTCCACATGGGATACCGTCCTCTGCTCACCAAGCTCGCGCAAGTACAGAGCAACAACATCCCACATCCATGGAAGATAGTGTTTGGGATTATCAATAAGTGTCTATTGCCGAAGCATGCCGGTTTTGACAAAGGCAACGACAATATTCTTCGGATCTTCCATGGAATTGCCTTCTCCCACAACTACGACTTCGCTCAGCTGATCTGGAATGACCTTGCATAACAGATCGGACAAAAGAAGAATAAGGGATCGAGGAATGTACCGTATGCAAGGTGGTTTAATGTGATCATTGCCCACCTCATGGAGCTTCACGAGAATATTCCTGGTCTGCCTCCAGGAGGAAACTATCAACCACCAACCACCCCGTCTCAAGTTCTTCCACAACCCCAAGCTCACGGATCTGGATCAGCCATCAATGCCGATCTCATTGGAGCTGCTTTGTCTTGCCGACATCGCAGGAGACGTCTACAAACTATACTGTCGGGATAATCATCTCACCGAAGAAATGATTAGAGGGTCCCCGACAGATTTCAACTGAGCCCTCCGCAACAACATCAAAGCCCTGAGGCCGAGCTGATTGATCAAGTGGCCCAGGAGCTTGCAGTGGAGACTTCCACACAGGACCTTGACGCCACGCTGATTGATGAAGTGGCTCAAGAATTAGAAGTTGAAGCTCCAGTTGCTGATCTAGGAGCTCAAGTGCCCGTGCATGTCAGCGTGCTTCTGGAGCCTATTTAGGAGGTTTTTATTCAGAAAGCACAACTCGGAGCAGAATTGGGGCATGTCCACTTCACCAGGCTACAACGCCTGAGACAGAGGCTCTGAACTTGAAAATTCAACCCAACGAGCCTCTAGTGACAGAACCAACCCGTGAGGATGTTGATCTGAACTAACACCTCGGACAGCCACCCAATCAAACACTGAGTCAGATGAGGATATTCGCCTGCTTAGACGGTCTCCTAGACAACAACGCATACCATTCGAGTCTGTTTTCATATCTGTCACATCCACATCAGACACGACGCCGATAATTACTCCAAGGGCTGAGGACGCTCCATCGCTCGATCTTGAGCCGCAGCCCGATCCATTAGCGTCAACTGAGGCCGAGACCCCGATTCTACTTATTACCGGCCCAGTACAAGAAGTGTCTGATACGCAAATTCATCCAGAACTTGCAACAACATCCATAGAGACGATTCCCTTGGAATTATCTCGATGATTGGATGGAAGTCTCGAAACGTCGCAAACTCACGCGACGATGAGCCAACCCGTTGAGACGGTGTTCACTCAAGGGATGTTAATAGGCGACATCAGTCGTCCTGGTCCATCTTCAGAGGCTCCTATCCCGTTCGTGATGGTAGGACGCTTACAGGCTGCTCTCTCCTCTGCTCTATCACAATTAGAGGAACGTTTTATGGAGAGAGTCGATGCTGCTATAGAGATTTCCCGACGAGATACCAGAAAGGCACCAATCTCTGAGGCACGGCCGTCCGGACAACCATCACAGCTGACCCTCACAACCTTTACTCGCCGATCCAACCATCCCATCACCCAACCTATCATCTAACCTCATCAACCCAGCCATTGTACCTATCAGCGACCTACACTCCATTCCAGTCTCCCGTTTAGTTGAGCTGACCAACTGGACGCCTGAAGAAGAAGATCTGCTCCGACGTATCGTGGATCGTCCTGACCCACCTACAGACTCATGCCGCGGTCAAAGCTCCTGCTCAAAATGCCGACATGACGACCCTGACGATCAAGGCGTCATGAGGGGCAGAAGAGGGAGAGGCCCAGGACTTTTACGAGCGGTTAAGGACAAAGCTCGGGCGCGGCACGGACAAGCACAGGAGTCGTTAAAACCTCACAACCCACTACCACCACCACACACCCGCATCGAACCATCAACCTTCGACCTACGGACGCCTCCGTCCAGACCATCAACGACTTTCAAAAGCCCCTTGCTTCCGGAAGAAGAAGCAAGTGCCGCAATGCTCATGGCTTCGGCAGCAACTCAAGCAACTCCCAGTTCGACCGCTCTAGACCAATCGGGAACATCAATATGTGGAGTCGATCCGCACGAATTCCTCGACAACTACATCTTCGACAGATAGTGATGACCCACGGAATGCCCGATGATACTCAAAGACAAAGAGTCAAGGACGTTCGATACTTTCTACAATAAGCTATAGCCGACCTAGTCCTAATAGAAGACTAAGAACTTCAGGAAGGCGATGATCACGAGGTGGATCCCCGGAGGCTTCCATAGTTGATTACACAATGAGCGGACGCCCCTCCAAGTCTAACTCTAGGGACCGTTCGAGGCGACACGCCTTGGGAGACATAAGGATAGAAACCCCTTCCTAGAAGAAGTTCGTCAGCAAATCTGGAGGTCACCGGATAAAATTAAGTAGTTGAACGAGTTCCAACTCAGAGGCATCTCTCACTGGGAACAGCAGAAAAAATGAGTTATCTATACATGCTGACCCAACGCGGACCTGATAGGAGGCTAAGGATTCCTAAAAATCAGCTTAAGAGTCATTTCAAGAACTTATCTCCAATATGTGAGCTTCTAGGAGTCTACTACGCAAAAGGCGGCATTCCAACTCCAATCTACCAGATACAACGGATACACAAAACTCAAGAAGAGCTTAATGAGAGTGATCTGCCATATCTTCCCGCTGAAGAGGTCTACAATCTATACTGAATGTCGCGAGGAAGTATAAGGATCCTCAAGGCTTCATCAAGAAGGAAGGACTCGAGGGACTCTACATATTCATGACGCCAGGTTAAGTTCCATGCCGCACACGACCTTCATATGGCTTTAGAGAGCAATATGAAGAAGGTCAACATGACAGCTCCGCTTAACAAAGGACCTGAGGCCGAAGGGCTTCCCAACAATCATGTACACATAAGCTCAGTCCTAGGAATCACTTACCACAATCCAATTGCTATGAAGAATAGGTTGATGCTGAAAACTGAGATCCATAAATTCTATGAGGGGACGCTCAAAGTAATCAAGAAGAATGTAGAGAAGAGATTGGAAAAATCAACAGCGAGACCATGCTGAAGCGTCACAAGTTTGTGAGAGAACAACCACTTCTGATGGAACTACTTGAAGCTATCGAAGAGCGACTAGACCTGAGGGACACCATTAGAACTACGAGCATGCACTGGGCTTGCGCAGGTCATACTATGCTAGACGAGGACAGATAGCACGGAAGGGCAATCAAGCACAAAGGGGGAGAATGTAGAATACCAATTAGAATTGTGCTTTGATTTTTATTAGCTGCCCTTGTAATTAGGGGCATTTATTGTATTTGTCCTTAGTATAGGACTAGATTGTTATTTATACCAAGTTTGTTTGGTATAAATACAATTGTAATCATTGTGCTTAATAGACAAAATAGTTGAATTGATCAAAAGGCTTCACAATCCAATTCTAGAGAGAGAAATAGCAGAATCATTCTCTTACTACACAAATTCTCTCCTGAGTTCAAATTGAGTTTTTCGATCGAGCTTAAATTTCATATAATTCTAATCAAATTATTTAGGATTGAGGTCTACGATCATAGGAGTTGATTGTAGAGGACCTAACAATATCTTAGCAGAAAATTTCTTTAGATTTCCTCGATTGTTGATTTTTCGCACCTGGTAGGGTTTAATTTTATGTTTCGAAAATTCGTTTCGAAAAGCGTTTCAAAAATTTACTTCGAAATCTTGATTTTCGAAAGCCTGCTTTTAAAATCAGCCTTCGAAAATTATTTTCGAAACCATGGTTTTCGCAAATCAGTGATTTGAAAATCAGGTCTCTACTTGAAGAAACTTTTCGGAAATATAGCTTTCGAAAATTGATTTTCATAGACCTTTCGAAAATTTGAATTTTTGCAACCTTTCAAAAATCCACACTTTCGAAACACAAGCTTTCAAAAATCAGTTTTTGCGACTTGACCTTTCAAAAATTGGTTTTCGCAGAACAAATTTTCGAAACCTCAAACGAAAGAAAATTTTCGCAATATCCAAAGTTTCGGCACTGAAGAAAGTTTTGGAGTCATCCCAAAGTTTTCGTCACTTAGGTTTTCGCCTTTTTAGTTTCATCAAAAAGTTTTGGGCATCCAAAAAAAATTTTCGACGTCCAAAAAGTTTTCGGCAATCTGAAAATTTCGCTACCTGTGCGTTTTCCAAAACTTTTCGGTTTCTTCAAACTTTCCGGTAATCCAAAGTTTTCGGTACTGTCAACTTCTCGGACACAGCAAACTTTTCGGTATCAGTGTGTCCATTTCGAAAACTTAATCTCCTGCATAAACCTCTTACGAAAACCTTTTGGTACCCCAAAGTTTTCGGTATCCAGAAGTTTTCGATACTGTCAACTTCTCGGACTCAGCAAAAACTTTTCGGTATCAGTGTGTCCTCCAAGAAAACATAATTTCTCCCATAAACTCACATTTCGAAAATCATGTTAACTTATAAATTTTCCAAACAACTTTTCCAGGGAATAACTAGCACATTTTCGAACTCTATCTTTTCTACAAACTCGATACACTTAATTAGCAAATCTTTTACAAACACCAAGAAATTTGGACATATTTTGTTTATAAATTAAATAATCCTTCACCTTTTTGGTCCAAATTCACAGATCTACCGACGTGATAAAGGTATGCACCTTAAGCAAAACCGCAACATATATAGTATATCGGGTTACTCGACAGACACGACTGGTTAGCGTTGCGAGCAACCAAACATAGGTAAATTCTATATGCATCCATTAGTAACTTTCGCATGCATATCAAGCTGAAAATACAGTATACCTGCTTTCTAAATAATAGGGTACATTATAGATATGTATGCTTCAAAAGGACTTTAACTTTCAAATTTTCGCATGAATGTCTCCATGCCCTCTTATAGGCACATTTTCATTATGCGTACATCTTAACGAACTTTCGAGCTTAAACTTTTTACTGCATATAAACTGAATTTACAAATGCCAATATCTTTTAATATGTAACTTTTTAAATAGGCATGTTCAAAACTTTGCGAGATTTTGAAACTTCAAATGCATATTCCGCACACGAATGATATTGATAAATACCACCTTTCTTAATGAGCTAAATTTGAGGGGGAGCTATTTTTTTTTAAAGAGAAGCAACTCTTATATTTGTCCTAAGGGGTGCAATACTTTAATTTTTGAGGAGGAGGGAATTCAAACGCGTGAACTTAGGGAAGGAGATTCGAAAGATAATTTTAATCCGAATATGCATCGATTGAGGGGGAGTAATTTAGTTTAAGAAGCATGATTTGAAGGGGAGGAACAAAAAAAATATATTTAATATTGAAGTATAAAATATGCCTAAGAGGGGGGGGGGGGGGGGTAAATTAGGCTATAAAAAGTTGGCTTGTTCTTCTTTGAAAAACACTTTTCTTTAAGAAGATTATTTGTAGAGAATGTTATTTCGCAGAAAGCAGTACGAGTATCAAAGTTATCTCCCTAACCCTGTTTCAAAATATCAAGTTATTTTCAGAAATCATTTCAGCGATATCACCTAGTTATTTGCATGCGTTCCGGGTTAGTCTCACACAAAGTAAATAGCAGAAAGTAAAGTGAGATGAGATTTTTATACATGTTATATCTCCAACTGGGGTATAATCCTGTCCATGGGGTGTGATCTCCCCAAGAGTTCCAATCAATCACTAGGTATTACCGGTTCTGGTTACAACATGATTGACCCTTACACAACCGAAGTACTTTGGAAACTACACCTCCACCTAGGTTGTCGCATGCCATGTTTCGATCTATGTCGTTAACCCAGGAAACCAATTCCCCGACTGGATGCAGCTTGCTATCGAAGGGCCACCGAATCCACCAAATTCGTCCCTTCACATGTGAAAGACTCCAACCGTGCTGCTTTGTGCGTTCAACGCGTCCGCAGACACAACACGTCCGAAGACAAAAGGTTTGGGTAGGGTGTTGCTAAGGATCGCTCAAAGGGTACAGATTCTCAAAATGAAAGCTCGACACAAACTACGAATAAATCGCAAAGTTCAGCTCAAAAACTCTGAGAAATTCGTCTGCTTGTGTGTTCGTTGTCTACCCTTCAACTTGACGTGTTTTCTTCTATATAGACCCAATAATTGCTTCTACACTTCACAAGGAAAGTTAAGCACGAAAATATGCAAAAGACAGCTCAATTATCACGTGCATTAACTCAAGAAATCATGCCAAGAATAAACCAATTAAGCTCAACGGTCAACATGAATTCTTACCATAAATACGACAGTCTTACTTTCCTTACAAGGTAATCTCATCCGTTTGTCAGCACATTCCATATATAGACTCAATCAGCATATTACCACATATAATCCCAGTCAATTAATCACTTTCCAAAATATAAATCCCAATTCGCATAAGGAAAGATAAATCATTGATTCATTGATTTTAGAGTCAAATAATATTGCACTCAACGGATATATCATTGATACTTTCCTAAAATAGATCAATTACATGTAAGCACTTAATCAGAATATCATTTCCATATATACAGCATAGTCATTCATATCCGGATGATCACAATGATATTCTTTCCTAAAATAACTCAATCACGTTTTCAGTTCTCATTGAACATGATATATTTTCCATATATAGCACGCAATGAGAATCCATTCATACGAAAACGTTCATAACCAGGTGATCACATAAATATTCCAGTTAAACACGAGATCATTCAAATTCGATTTTCTTAACACGTCAATCACATTTAAGCACTTAATCAAACATTTTCACATACTTACACATCATATAACATGCATATCGAGTTTTCTAATTTGTACCCCCCAATTTACATAATTACTTGGATAATCAAAACTCTCATAGTCATTTGGACCAAAAAGGTCTACAATCTCCCCCTTTTTTATGATGACAAGTAATTGATGCCTATCTTAAGCATATGAGTACACTCGATATGAAACCATTTAAGCACGTAGCATGTTTAAGTATCAAAGCATGTGGCTTATGATCAGATCAAATAATTTTATCAAATTTTAAAGCATGCTCCCCCGGTCTAATTGCTAATAAATCTATGTAAAGCACAGTCGCAAATATTTAGCAATTACCAGGTTATATCATATGGAACTTCACAATCTACCATGGAATGCCTCCAATTATCACATTACATCACATCCGTTTGCTCCCCCTTCTTATGTGCGGAATTCCTTAATCCTTTGCAAATCACAAACTCAAGCACAAAAAAGATCAAGACACAGGCATAAGATTAAGACACATGCATATAAAAGCAAGCCGATTATATTATATCATTCCAAGATAACAGAATAAGGCATTAATTGCCTAGACATCTCCCCCATCAGCATGAAAAAGGAGGGACGCAAACACCACCAACCTACCTAAACATGCAACCAACCTCGACCCTCAACCCCAACAACCAGTGAAAAAAGCAAACTACAGCGAAAAAAGCAAACTAGAGCTAATCCTATCAGAGCTAGGGAATCACTTAAGGAATCAAGATCTAAGGGCTGGAATAGCAGATGAGGATTCAACGATATTTAGAACCGTGGAGATCTACTTCAAATACTTTTTGACCTTTTTGAAGTTCCGTGAGATCTCTTTGAACTTCTTCCAGTTCTCATCTTTAAGGCCCTAGATACTTCTTTTCAGATCAGCGATCGTTCCCTGCTCGTTGTCGCTTTCATCATCCCTTTTCCTCTTGCTCGGACTCTTCGAAGGGGTCTTCTGATCCCTTGTCTTGAACCATCCTCGCCGCTCATCATAGTGTATACCAACACGCTTCAGTGTGACCATATCTATTGTATGCTTTGAGCTATCTTCCCAAGACTTGGGCAGAGAGATTCCCTCGAATTCAAGCTGGTGCATAAGCAGCATTCCATATGGAAGTTCCTTATCAGAGCTCCTAATGGCATGGACCATATACTTAAGAATAGAGTAACATAGATTGAGCGGCCTATTTTAGGATACTAGATAGAGAGTCAGCATGCTCATGTTGTTCATGGTGGTGGAATGGCCTCCACTGCAAATGCGGGCGCTCCAGAGCATAAAGTGCAGAACTTTGTATAGGAAGAACAGATCGACAGGAAGTTTGTTCAGTGCTTCTCCTTCAGAGAACTTAGGCTTATAGGGGGAATTCCATAGAGCTTTCACCCAGTCACGCAGGGGAACCTCAGACGTACACCAGTGGATGAAGTCGAAGTAACAGAGCCCTTCGTTCTCAACTCCCAACATCTCGTTCATCTTTGCGCTATTCCATTCTAGGTTAGTCCCAAGCACATAAGACTTCACTATAATATCAGTTACGTCTTCAACAAAAGTGAGATTTGCGTAGAACAGCTTCACCGCTTTCATGTACACAGATTTGTCTATTCTCAGAAAGTTTTCCCAGCCGTACTCCGTCAGCCACGTAGCCACTTGGCTCTCTCCCAACTCGTCAAAGTTGACGCACCTTCCTTGTGCCACTTTCGCTTCTGAAGTTTTTCATGAAGTTCCTTGGCGCTCTAAGTCAGGAAGTTGATCTCGTCGGTGATTTCCTCCAAATTGTCAAGATTGAACATTGCCTTCTCAAAATGATCCAGTGAGGGAGTTTTGTCTCGAGGAGGAGACTCGATCGGAGCAGACACAGATTTTTCTGGAGAGGCAGGTTTCTCGAGAGGGGCAGACTCATCATGGGAGGAGGCAGGAAAGGAGATAGGGATCTTATCCTTTTTCTTCTTAAGTTTTGTAGGAGATTTCGTGGATTTTGGACTGGTTTTTGACTTCGAACGGGTGGCTATTTGAGAGAGTGGGGTCAGAGTAGCTTTTCGCTTGCTTTTCAACCATGGTTGATATCGAAGAATTGAAGGATGAAGATATGAAGTTAAGAGCTTAGGGTTTGAATGGAATGAAGAGACAAGGAAGGGACGGTTATAAAGGCAAAGACTATCTTGGATAAGGATGGAAAGAAGTTGAAGAGAGATGTGATCTCGACAAGACGTGTGGCAGATAAAGAAAAGATTTCAAAATTTGAATTTCAAAATAATACTTAGTAGAGAAGGAAGTGCACCTTATGTGGAATTTTCTAAAGATAGAAGGATATCACGCGGAAATTAAGGAAGGAAATAAGTAAAGATCAGAGTTCAAAGAAAATTTTGGCTGAAAATAGATTTTGACATAAGTATCGAAGAAGGAAAAAGAATAATCTCCCTATGGGTGGAAATAATCTGAATAGATAAGGAAGATATAATAAAGGAAAAAATTGCTAATAGAATCAAGGAACAAAATCGAGGAGATCCTAAAGGACAATATCAAGGAAATTCTAAGTGCAACATATCTAGTCACCTTTCCTATTTGAGTTCAGTAATTCCTAATCGATCGCGAATATCACAGAATCTACTCTCAATAAGGGGTTTCGTGAAGATATCAACCAGCTGATCATTAGTTCCTACGAAGTTCATGCTGATATTCCCTTTCTGAACATGATCTCGAATAAAATGATGTTTCACCTCTATATGCTTAGTTTGAGAATGGTGTACGGGATTCTTGGTGATACTAATGGCACTAGTACTATCAATGAAAATAGGAATTTGGTCGTACCTTAAACCGTAGTCACTCAAGGTCTGTTTCAGGCAGACTACTGAAGGGAATCAACAGTACCCTCATTACTTTGATACCGAAGCGAGATACACCTCGATGGGCAACGGATTTCAGACCCATTTCCTGTTGCAACGTCCTCTACAAGGTGATCTCTAAGATCTTGGCCAATCGGCACCTAGCTGCCTTGGTCCATGGTTCACAGACGGCATATCCCAGAGCGAAGGATCAACGATAACGTGTTATTGGCGCAGGAGCTGTGCCTTGGGTACAAGTCCAAGGGCCGTCCACCGTGTGTACGTTTAAGATTGACCTGGCCAAGGCGTACGACACGGTTGAGTGGGAGTTCCTGCTGTCTATCTTAGGTGCCATGGGATTTCGTCCGACTTACATTGGCCGGATTCGGGCGTGCCTGACGAAAAAGGCGTTCTCGTTGAATCTGAATGGGAAAGTGGTTGGTTTTTCCAAGGCAAGAGGGGTTTACGACAGGGAGACCCCATTTCTCCCTATCTATTTACACTAGTGATGGAGGTACTATACAGGCTTCTCAAGGTTTACATTTCGGAGGAACCACGATTCAAACATTATTGGCGCTGTGAGACGCTGGGCTTGGTGTCCCTAGCGTTTGCAGATGATCTCCTGCTTTTCAGCCATGCAGACGTCATCTCGGTTGGGGTGTTGAAGAAGGTGTTGGGGGAGTTTGCACGATTGTCAGGGTTGCTCCCTAACCCTGATAAGAGTGAGATGTACCTTTCGAGGCGGGCTGAAGGGTTGACTGCACAGAATCAGGCGCTCATGGGATATCGTGTGGGGCATTTGTCGTTGCGATACTTGGGAGTGCCTCTCATTACTACTCGCTTGACGATTGACGACTGTGCCCCACTCCTACAGAAAGTGGATCAGCGGTTGGGATCATGGATCAATCGCTCTTTACCTTATGCAGGCCGATTGCAGCTGCTTAAGTCGGTCTTGAAGGCGCTTCAGGCTTATTGGTCAGGTATGTTCTTGTTGCCTAAAGGCGTTGTTCGAGCCTTGGAGTCGTGCTTTAGGAAATTTTTGTGGGGAGGCGCTTTAGCTAAGGTGGCATGAGAGATTTTGTGTCTACCTGTAGCTGAAGGGGGATTGGGACTGCGCTCTATAGCTGTCGACAACAAGGCCCTATTACTTATGCGATTGTGGAGTGTACTCACCAGAACCCCTGACTCAATTTGGGTCGAATGGCTATATAGGACGCGGCTGCATTCTCGATCGCTTTGGGCCCTCCAGGTCTTGGCGAATGATGCTTCGAGCTGGAGGAAGCTGCTGCAGATGCGCCCATTGATCAGATCTATGATCACGTTTCGTATTGGGGATGGATCCACGATTTGGCTGTGGAAGGACCCCTGGTTGTTGCCTACGTCGCTTTTAGAGAGGTTTCCTCGGGGCCCTATTGCGATGAGGCTGCCTCTTGATTCACGGTTGAGTGAGGTCCTTAATGCGCAGGGGTGGAGTTGGCCAGGGCAGGGGACGGTGGAGTATCTTGAGATTAGCCGGCTACTACCTTCTGTGGTTCGTGGGGTTCGGATGTTGTACATTGGGGTGAATTAGGCTATAAAAATATTTGGCTTGTTCTTCATTGAAAAATACTTTTCTTTTAAGAAGATTATTTGTAGAGTATGTTACTTCCCAGAAAGAAGTATGAGTATCAACGTTATCTCCCTAACCCGTTCAAAATATCAAGTTATTTTCAGAAATTATTTCAGCGATATCACCTAGTTATTTGCACGCATACTGGGTTTGTCTCACAGAGAGTAAATAGCAGAAAGTAAAGTGAGACGAGATTTTTATACATGTTAGATCCCCAAATGGGGTTTAATCATGTCCTTGGAGTGTGATCTCCCCAAGAGTTCCAATTAATGACTAGTTATAAAATGATTGACCCTTACACAACCGAAGCACTTTGGAAACTAGACCTCCACCTAGGCTGTCGCACGCCAAGTTTCGATACACGTTACCTACTCTAAGAAACTCCCCGCCCTTACCTACTCTAACCGATCTTTCTATAGAAATATCTTCCTCTAAATAGGATAAGGAAACTCAAATGGATGCTCAAACTAGGAAAATTGAGGAAGCAAGATTTGCTAATAATTACCCGGAGTTGTTTTAGCAACAGAAAGTCTAGCTTACGCTAATGAATATTTTGGCTAACGTAAAATCCAAGATCGTTAACTTAGAAACGACGTTAGGAAATAGCGAAAAAAATGTCTGCGATATGACAAAAGATTACGTTGTTGCGAACTAGAGTGTAGAATATCAATTTTAATCTTTGATTTATTAGCTGTCTTCGTAGATTCGGGCTTTTAATGTATTTGTCCTTAGTTTAGGACTTATTTGTTATTTATACCAAGCTTGTTTGGTATAAATACATTGTAAACATTGAGCTTAATGGAGAAGATTTTAGAATTTGATCCGAAAGGCTTGCAATTCGATTTCTAGAGAGAGAAATAAAAATATCTTCTCTCACTACTCGAGATTCTCTCAAAAGCTCTCCAAGAAGGTTTTCGATAGAAATCTCAATCTACGCAATTCTTATCGATTCCTTTAGATTCATGCATATGATCATAGATTTGATTAATTAGGACCTAACAATTGGTATCAGAGCAGATTCGTTCTGTTTTGAATCGAAAATTGTTAGAATTGGATCGAAATTTTAATTCTGACACTGTTCCATCGAATAACAGTTTTGGCGCGAAATTCAATTTCGATCTAATAGCTCAATTCTGTGCTTATTTGGCTTGAATTTGATGATTCTAAGCTCGTCTTAGTGATATAAGTTGATTGCGATCAGATCTGTAGCTGTTTGAACTTCGATTTAGCAGATTTGATTTAATTCGAGAAGCTACTGTTCGCGCGAAGAACAGTTTGAACATGTTCTGATTTTGCTCAAATTAGACATATTTTGCTTCATGACGTTAATTGCCTGTTCGTGCGTAGTCAGTAGTTGATTTCGAGCAGATAGGTGTAATTTCACGGTCTAATTCATCATTTTTGCTTGAATCAGTGTTAATTGTCCTATGTGATTTTTTGCGATCATCTTAATTTTTCTCGCTAGATTCTTCGATCAGATTAATTTCTCGATCGAAAAACTCAGCGCGAGAATTTTTCTCGATCAGAATACGAAGTCAGACCTAAAGTCGTCTCTGTAAAGAACGACTTTAGTAGAAAAATTTCTCGAGCATTAATTAGCGAAAAACTTTTTCGACAAAGACCAATTTTGACTTTGTGTGTGTAAACTTACTGCCGAGAAACTTTTTCGGTCAGACTCCTCAGTTTGACTAAACGAAAACCTTTTACGTTCGATAAACTTTTTCAGTCAACGAATTTATTTGGACCCAGCGAGAAACTTATTAAACAATACTGTTTCTCCGCGCTCGAAATAAATTCGCGATCCAAATTTTTTTCTCGACTAAAAGATTTTGAGCAATTTGTCTCGCTCGTAAAATTTTTCGCTGACATACTCTCTCGCACGAGAACAGTAACAGTGACAATTTTTCTCGACGAATTAATTTTTGATCGAACTTTAAAGATTGAGTCAAAAATAATTCTCGAATCTAATCTAGAATCAAACGCTACTAACTAATCGGCTATTTGTGAGCACATCACATAAGTTTAAGAAATCAAAACAACAAACGAAGATCCTACATCAACTCGAACAAGACATGGATGCTTACTCACTAGGAAATGATAATCGTCCTCCAATTCTCAAGAGAGGCGAATTTACAGTCTGGAAAAGCCTATTTCTAAATTTCATAGAGCTAAAGGAACAGGCAGAAGACCTTCTCTCATTAATTGAGCAAGGTCCAGCTCAGTTCTGGGTAGATGTTCCCGGGGACAACACTGCCAACCCTCCAATTCCTACCTCTAGGCGACTGAAAGAGCCTAGGGAATATACTATGGAGGAAAGAGTGAGGGCAAAAGCTGATCTAATAGCCAAGAACACGCTTATGCAAGGAATCCCAAATGATACCTATCGACAGATCGATAGTATTCCAACCGCTAAGGGAATGTGGGATGAGCTGCACAAGATGATGCAAACAAACAGAAGTCGGTATCAAGGCCAAGAAGGCTAATATTCTCACAGCCTACGATTCCTTCAGATCTAAACCAGAGGAGTGCTTACATGATCTATACCAGAGATTCTCACCCTCCTAAATGAGATGAGGAAAATCAAAATCTCTAAGACAAACATGGAAACCAACATCAGATTTCAGAATGGAAAAAGATATCCACTCAGATCAGACAGAATAAAGACCTTGAGGAGCTGGATATCCATGCCATGTTTGACAATCTTGCACAGCACGAGGAAGACATAAGCCAGATTCAGAAGGAGCAGAAGGGCAAACTTATCGACGACTCAGTTGCCCTAGTCTCAGACAGGAGGAGCGCAAAATTGCTAAAAGAAAAGATCGTCAAGCCACCTACCCCCTCAGAATCTGAAGATGAATCAGATTCAGACATGGAGCCTAACATGAAAATGTTGGGAAAGCAGTTGGCGCTAATTGGGAAAATGATGAACAAACAGTACTTCGAAAAGAAGTCCTCATCATCAGCCAATCGACTTAGGACCTCAAGCTCGAAGAACAAAGAACCTGCACCTGAGACTTTTGAGTTCAAGACTATCAAAGAACCGACCAAATGCTTTAACTGCTGAAAACCTGGTCATTACGCCCGAGAATGTACTCTCCCGAAGAAGAGAGGCACTAATAACTACTCCAGGAAGCTTCAACTTATGAAACAAAAGGAAGCTGGAGTATCTCTAATGGCTGAACAAGACCACTGGCTCGAGGACACGTCTAGCTCAGAGGAAGAGAATCTAGCTCTAATGGCCCACTAAGACAAACAATCAGACGGCGAAGACTCAAACTCGACGGACGAGGACCAAGCATCCGATTCTTCACATGAGGTAATATCTCCTTCCACATTATTGACCATGTTAGAATCATATCAATTAGCTAGCATACACTAACATGCAACGTGAGCAGAAAAGCGAAAAGGAAGTAGAGAAGAAACTAGCTAAGTCTGAGGAGAAAATAGCTAGTCTCGAATTAGAATTTAGGAGCTCTAGTGCGAAAATAGATGAACTAAGAGCTCGAACCTTAGCGAGACTAAGCATATTTAATTAGAGAAGCATAGCTTGAAAGTAAAGGAATTAGAAGACAGGCTAGAAAATAACTGTAATTGCTTGATTAGAAATCTCTATGAGAAAGCTAATCTCAATTGTAGATTAACAGAAGCAACTTCCAAGATCACTAATCTAGAAGCTGAATTAGATAAATTGAATACTAAGGTTTGTGAACTTGTAAAGGACCTAGATGCCTGTCAAGCCGCCAAGGTAACGGTGGAGAATAACTTTGCTCTCTTAGGAGATGAGCGTAAGAAGTTATATACTAAAATCAAGAAGTTAAGAAGATCTTGTTGTGAAAAGGACACATACTGATCAAACTATATTCTTGAATCAGCCCAAGGACTTAGAATTCTATGACTATAGGTAGGTCTGAGCAAAAATAACCGAAAATCGGATTCCGGTCCGATACCCAGTTTTCAAAACCCGAAATCCAGATATCCGGTTTTAAATACCGGATTGAATATCCGATCCGATTTATTTTAAAATAAACCGGATCGGATACGGATAGTAGTTTGTCTTCTGGATTTATTTTTAAAAATAATAAAAAAATAAAAAAATAGCCCAAAATGAAAAATGAAGGTCAAAAGGGGAAAAAATCCTCAAAAATAGAAATATTTATATTTATATTATTTTATTATGTAATTTTGAATCATGAATTCACATGTGTGAATTACTATGTGTAGAAATTTTTATATGAAAAAATATATTTTCATTTTGATAAGAAATAAAAAAAAATGATTTTGAACAGAATATATTTTGAATCAGGAATTCACGTATCATTTGTTATTTATTATGTAATTTTGAATCATGAATTCACATATTGTGTTAATTACTATGTGTAGTAATTTTTATATAAAAAAATATATTTTTATTTTGATATTTCGAAAAGAAAATATGAAAAATTATTTAAAAAAATAAATTTAAAAACCGGATGCGGATATCCGATTTAAATATCCGAATAAAGCGGATATCCGATTTTCGGATATCCGATTAAAAGCGAACCGAATACGGATATCATTTTTTGATATCCGAAAATCGGGATTTCGGATATCCGAAAATCCGGAAATCCAGTTTTGCTCACCCCTAATTATAGGTATGGCTTAGGCTATGAGAACTCACATAACCTCAAGAAAGTTGATTGAATACAACTTTATGATATCTCGTACGTGGGTCTCGGACTAACTTCTCTTATGAACTTTACAAACTCAAAGTAATATTTGAGGAAGAAGAAGCCAAGAGACAAGCCATTACAAGGGCTGAAATACCCTTTTCATACATCGAACTGAATCAACGCAACAAAACTTGGGTATCTCCCAAGGGCTGGAGCCTTGAAATTGTTAAATTTCTTGAAGATCATTCTAAAAATGAGGAAGTTCAAACTCATCGTTCTGAAAATTCTCTCTACTTCCCTCCTATAGTTAAGAAAATAGAGGAATTATGAATTGCCTTAGATAAAGAAAGAGAGAATTTTGAAGCTGAAAAGGCTAAATTCCAAAAAGAGATGGAAAATCTCAAAGCTTCCTCCATCTCAAGCACCATTTCCCATGCATCTCCTCCAAAAGAAAATATCATTCTGAAAAGCATGAAGAAAGAAAAATTGTCTTCAAAAGATCATAAGTCTTTTGAAAATGTTAAAAATACTAACTCTAACTTTTATCTACTACGTCGACGGGGAGCGTAGTACTTGAGCTAGAGAAACCGAAGGCGAAAGTGTCTTGCCCAGATATTAAGAAGGAGCCCATAGATGTTAAAGTTACAAGATCTTCTCCTTCTGTAAAAATAAAAGACACTCGTAGAAATAAAAGAGCTATTTCATCTCTCCAATTAATTGCTTCTACTTGTTCTTTAAAACCTATCATCTTTAGAAGCACCAACTTTGAAATAGGCTCTTCATGTACGAAACCAAACATCCATTCTAAGACAAATGCTTCTAGGATGACCCGTAGAAAATAAGATCCAACCATTAAGAAGCATATGGCGCTATACATGCTTGTTCTCACCTAAGGTATCCCGTTAAAATTGAATCCACCGAACACCTTAGGAGACTATCCAATGAGAAGATCTTTTCCTCGATCAAGCCTACCAAAGCATTTTTTCGTGCTGAAATTAACATTCCCTACCACGTTCAACCCAAATGGGCTCCTAAGACTCCGCCTAAGAAGACAAAAGCCAAAAAGGCCAAGTCTCCTACCATGGGCAAAACCAAATCCACATCTTTAAAGATGGTTTGGGTTGCTAAAGTCACTAAAAGTAATAATTTAGGAACATTATCTGAACCTAAGACTGAATCTGTTAATCCACGAGGACCCATTTACAAGTGGGCACCTAAAGCGCTCTAATTGTTTTTGCAGACCCATCATGTGTGGTTCCTCGACTCTGGTTGCTCCATACACATGACGGGAATACAAGAGCTGCTGAGCAACTACAAAGACAGGCCGAATGGAAAAGTCAGATTCGAAAATAACGTCTCAGCCCCCATACTAGGAGTTGGAAACATCATTCTGGAAAATCTTACGATAAAAGATGTCTCTTACGTCGAATGTCTCCACCATAACTTGTTCATCATAGGCCAATTCTGTGACAAAGGCTTCCAGGTGGTCTTTCATGCTGACCGGTGCAGAATATTGAACAGTCAGAACAAAGAACTCCTGCAAGGACTTCGGAATCTAATCTTTACACGATCAATCTGACGTCTGTGCGGACTGCGACAACTGTTCACCTCATCTCCATAGCATCAGTGTTCGGCATGTCAACGTGTGTCTCATCTAAACATCAAAGATCTTCAACGACTATCAACGAAAAAGTTGGTTCACGGTCTACCAACAATTAGTCTACAAAAAGAGCATCAGTGTTCGGCATGTCAATTAGGACAAATGAAGCGAGCATCTCATCATGTTGAACTAGTTGCCTCCACTTCACGTCCTCTGGAATTGCTACATATGGGTCTCTATGGACCTATGCAGACACAGAGTATTAGTGGGCAGAAGTACGTACTAGTTATCATTGATGATTACTCCCGCTACACATGGACGATGTTCCTCCGAACTAAAAATAAGATAGGGACTTGATAGTTAATTTCGTGAACACTACTCAGAATTTGCTGCAACTATCCATCCAAGTCATCCGAACGGACAACGGCACTGAGTTCAAAAATAAGTATCTCAGTGACTTTTAGCAGAAACTTGGCATTAATCAGCAATTCTCGGCCGACAAGACCCCTCAACAAAACGGGGTTGTTGAAAGGAAAAATAGAACTCTAGTAGAGGCCGCTCATACAATACGGATTCATTCCGGCCTTCCACACTTTCTATGGGCTGAAGCAGTAAATACCGCCTGTTTCACTCAGAACAGGACGGTGGTTCACAAGCGCTTGAATAAAACTCCGTACGAAATAATAAACAAGCGAACCCAATATCTCATTCTTCAAGGTCTTCGGATGCAAGTGATTTGTGGGGAATGACAGAGAGTAACGTGCTAAGTTCGACCCTAAAGCATTCGAAGCCACACTCGTTGGGTATATTCATCAACGTCAAAGGCGTATCGAGTTTACATCAAGTCCAACCGATCAATCAAAGAAAGCTTCAACATCACTTTCCACGAAGTGGCAGGAATGGCTCCTGCACACCTCAGTTCAAGATCCGTACCAAACCCGATGGCTTCTGAATACGACAGTTCAGAACCCGTATAAACTGGTGTGTTGCACAAAACCAACAGAAGATGGCACTCCAGATTCAACGTCTGAAGAAGCACTGAAACTTGCATTGGAAGATTTGGACTCTCTCTTTGAGCCCGTATATCGGTCAGAGAACATTATAGCAACACCGTTGGTGGAAACCCCACTCGACGAAGCCAGTATACCAAGCTCTTCAAATGTCCCTACCTCACCCGATTCAGAATTACCACAGATCAATGACGAAACTACAACAGTAAATGAGGAAGTCTCTACAGAATCACTCAATCCAAATGCAGAATCTGACTTACCTCTATCTCCTGACGAATTTGACATCATTGGAAGTCTCAGTCCTCAAATGACCTATGCGTCTAGCTCTGCACTACACCATGAACGAAAATGGACTCGAGCACATCCGGTTGATCAGATTATTTGTGATCCTTCACGTGGAGTACGGACACGTCATCAACACAGTTTATTCAGCTGCTTCTTAAGCCAAAATCAGCCAACTAAGGTAGCAGACGCACTAACCCGGATTGGGTGATAGCAATGCAAGAGGGAATCAACCAATTTGAGCGTCTTCAAGTATGGACCCTAGTATCCCATCCGCATAGGAAAACAATCATCAGATCGAAATGGGTATTTAAAAACAAAAAGAATGAAGATGGTGAAGTGATTAGGAACAAAGCTAGATTGGTTGCGAAGGGCTATAACCAACAGGAAGGAATTGACTACGACAAGACATATGCTCCGGTTGCCCGAATCGAAGCCATTCGTCTCTTCCTTGTTTATGCAGCTCATAAAGACTTCAAAGTCTTTTTTTTGGGGAAAGTTCACTAAAACAATGAAAGTGAGGAGTACATGACAACATACATGATATCGCTCATGATGCACCAAACGGTAGTGTTCAGCAGCCTGACAGCACACACACAACCAAAAAGCCCAGACATCCCACAGGGTCCAACCAAAGACCCAAAACCAAAAGCATAAAAGTCAAAACAAAGTCATGAAAAGACAGAGGCAACGGGTGGGGGTCAAGACCACAACCATCAACAGGTCCTTGGCACCTGGTGTTGTACCAGCAGGGCTAAGAGGCCGGGAGGCAGAGCAGCGCAGGGCGCAAAGAGAAGAGCCTATCACAAGGATAGTCTTCAGGCGGACAAGTGATGTAACTACAGGACAGGTCGGGGGGGCGAATAGACGCCAACTCCAAACTTTCCAAAGAGAAGTAAGAAGACGTCAAGAAGCAAGGTGGACAGCGTGACAACGACAACTTGTAGGCCAAGAGCGCTCCACCCAAAGACAGGACCGCCAGGGACGCCAACTAAGAACCAAACCTGCAACCAAGAAAGGACAGCAAAAGAGGCAATGTAGAAAACACGGGACAAGATTAGCTCAGGAAACTTTCCTAGCTCATCCACGTAATTCGCCAAACCCTATGCATCGCATGGAGTTGGAGCTGGTATTTGTGTGGCATAGTGGATAGGCGCATGCTCAGGATCGTCTCGACTTCATTGACCACTCTCTTTGGAGTTCTCCGTCTTCCTTCACGCCAACGTCTGTTGCGTTCCCACCATAGATGGTAGACAAGTGAGGTAATAACGTGGCACGGGCCCATCAAAGCGAGGTGCTTGCTGCTCCAACGGCGAGCAGCCCAGCGGATCCCCTCGAACCAGTCCCCGCGAGGCCATCTAAAATGCATATGATTACATAATAATTGCAAGCAGCGTTTGGAAAAAGGGCAGTCGAAAAAGAGGTGGCGCATAGTCTCCACAATTCCTACATCGCAAAGGAGACACGTGGAGGATCCCGCCGCTGCCGCAACCCACGGTTTTTCGCGAGTTGCCAATCTGTCCCTAATAGCGAGCCAAAGTATGAATTCGTGTCGTGGAATGGAGATAGGTCCGCCGAACAGCGTGCACCATGGGACAATAGGCCTTCGTGTCCGCAGCTTCTCCCTAGCCGAGCGGGTCGAGAAACGTCCTTCTCCAGAGGCGGTCCACTGTACCGTGTCCTCCTCATCGGGTCTCACAGGTGGAAGGAGAGGGCCAATCTCCAAGAATTCAGCCGTGGTGCGTGCCGGCCAGTTCCATCCATCTGCCGTAATGACAGTGCTAAGTCTCGAATCAAGGGGGAGGCCCATGACCATAGGCCCACGTGGAAAGCGTTCAACTAGAGGACTGCTGAGCAACCAGGGATCAGTCCAGAGGCGTATACTGGTACCATTCCCGATGCGAAACTCAATGAGGGATCGAAAAAGAGGTCGAAGCTTAAGGATCTTCTTCCAACTCCATGAAGATCTAGGCGAGGGTCTGATCGTCCAAAGTGTGGTGTCATGGAGTCTAGTTTGACGGATCCACGCCGCCCAAACGGATATCTCGTCTCCGCTTAAGATGCTCCAAAGGAGGCGCATCATCAGAGCCTTATTGTCGGCCTCAATCGAGCGCAAGCCTAGGCCTCCTTCTTCCCGAGGGGCACAAATATCAGCCCACGCAACCTTGGCGCTAGAACCCTTCCAAAGAAAAGACCGGAGCCGGGCCTCAATCGTATGTATAATGCTCTTGGGGAGGAGGAAGACCCCCGCCTAGTAGGTGTGGATGCCAAGGAGCACGGACTTGATAAGCTGAACACGACCAGCGTAAGAGAGTGAGAGATTGGTCCAAGCACCTAACCGACGGTCGATGTTGCGGATGAGAGGGTCGCAGTCCGCGATAGTCAAGCGTGATGTGATGAGAGGTACCCCTAAGTAGCGCACAGGGAGGGAACCATGCCGGAAGCCCATGAGATCCAGTATCGGGCCGTTCAGCGAATCCGCGCGTTTAGAGATAAACACTTCGCTCTTCTGAAAGTTGGCCCTAAGTCCTGAGAGGTTCGCGAAGATGTCGAGGCTTTCCTTGAAGACGCTAACAGAAGCGATATCCGCGTGGGAGAAGATGTGACGCCCGGGGCCGATGAGAGCGGGGAGTGATCGCCGGTGCCAGAGAGGTGCACGGACAAGGAGCGGCTCCTGGCAGGCTTCTAGGCGAAGGGGTACGTGAACGAACCGATCCGACACCCGATGAGCGGGGATCCTGAGACTGACAATGTATGGACGTGTCAGGCTAAGAATCGTATAAAAGAATTGATAGTACTACTCATATCACCAAGGTCGACCTACCTTTTCGGGAGTCCATCTATAGAAACTCCGAAGTTAAGCGTGCTTGACTTGGGGCAATCTAGGGATGGGTGACCCCCTGGGAAGTTTCTCAGGGTGCGTGTGAGCGAGTGCACGAAGCACGCTAAAAGGTTAAATGGTGGTACAGTGGGGCCAGACTATCAGTCGGAGTGTGGTGGGCCCAACCACACCGGTCCCGATAGGGACCGATGCTATAGTGACACCCGGTATGGGACGGGTCATTACAAAAGAGGAGCAGATCGTCGGCGACTGTGAGCATGAACATAGCCGTAGGTTCACATCGCCAGTGGTAGCGGAATTGACCACTGAATCTGATCCTTTCGCCAATAATACCATGTAGGGCTTCCATTACAAGAGTAAAAAGATAAGGCGAGATGGGGTCACCTTGGCGGAGTCCATGTCTACCTTTGAAGTATCCCTCGGGCCGACCATTGATGTTAATGGAGAAATATGGTGTGGTCAGGCAGGCACGAATCCAACCCACGAAGGTATGGTTGAAGTTCAGTGCCTCCAGGACAGCCAATATGAAGTCCCATTCCACCCTATCATAAGCTTTGGCAAGGTCCACTTTAAAGGCCACTCGCGCCGGCAGCCCCATACTGTTGTAGCCATGGCAGATCTCCTGTGCTATAAGTATATTGTCGGATATGCGGCGCCCTGGGATGAAGGCCGTTTGGGTCGGGTGAACGAGATTGCCCAAGCAGCCACGTAGACGGTTAGCGAGGACCTTCGTGATAATTTTATACAACACATTGCAGCATGAAATAGGCCTGAAGTCCTTCGTCATACGCGGAGAGTCACACTTCGGAATCAAAGTGATGAGAGTCGAGTTAAGCTCCCCGAGAAGGTACCCAGTGCGAAAGAATTCCTGAATGGCGTGGGTGGTGTCGGCACCAATAATGTCCCAAGCGTGTTTGAAGAAAGCCGCCGGGTAGCCATCCGGTCCGGGAGATTTATTATCCCCTATGGAGAACAACGCCTTTTTTATTTCTCCTTCCGTGACTGGTTGGACCATCCTGTCAGCGTCGGCCGAGCTAAGTTTTCTCTCGAAGTAAGGGCTGATGGTGTCAGGAGTGACAGGGCTGGTCCGGGTAGAGTCTCCAAGGAGCTCCATGTAGAATCGCAGCAATTCCGCCTGGACTTGACTATCTCCGTCAAAGCTCTCCCCTGCTTCGTTTTCAAGTGAGAAAATACGGTTGATGACACGACGTGTCGCCACCTTCTTGAAGAAGAACGCCGTACATTGGTCCCCATCCTTAACACAAAACACATAGACATACGATATCACTTCATCAAAGATCACGTGGAAAAAGGCACGATTGACATGTATTTTGTGAACATGGAACATCAACTAGCCGACATTTTCACCAAGGCTTTGGACGAAAAACGGTTCCAATTCCTTGTGGAAAAATTAGGCATGTTGAACCTTCCGTGATTTGTGCATGATGTGATCCTATGTGCTTTCACGTATTCTATGCTATGTGTTTTCTATACTTAGCAAATGTTATATCTTGCGTGAATTTTTTCATTTAAAATATATATATATATATATATATACATATAAATATAATATTAGGGGTATGTCGATATCTTTAAGATGCTCGATCTACGTCACGAATAGAATTCACTGACATGAGACTGATTGCTTGCTTAAATTTTGTCAGTCTAAGTCCCATTCTTGTGTTTCTTAGGTATTGAGTTTGTTCCACTAAGACACAAAACCACTTCATATAAGTGAGGATTCTAGCCTTTTTATATACTCTCGTCGGATCTTTTCTTTAGTGAGTTACACATTAATTGCTTGTCATTAACTTGTGATTCTCGGCCTCATATTGCCCGTAATAGATCGTTCTGAAAATGATTAGGGCACTTAGGAAATTCCTCACTTGGCCAAATCTAAATTTTCATTCCTTTAAGATTACCTTTAGTCATCCATTTTGAGCTTTCTCCAAATTCCTTTTCTTCAATTGAAAACCCTTTATGCCTTCGACCGACGATTTAATGATTTGGACGGGATATTCAATCAAGAAAAGGAGGGGGAGAATAACTAGACGAAAAAAGCAAAAGATGACAAAAGACGGAGAAAAAACGCACACGAGGAATGCTCAACGCACAACAAACAGATCAAAATAACCTGCCTTCTCAACTATGACACTCTCAAAACATTTAGGACGGAGGCATGGATCTTGCTATGAACTTCTCCATAGATAATCTCGTACACTCGTCAGAACGGCTGGAAAGAGGAGCGCCTAGAAGTGAACTTCTCCAATTCCATAACCATGAACTTCTTCAAATCAATAACCTCTGAAACCTCTCTAGGGAATAAGAGAAAAGGAGCATGGTATCAGCCCGAGAACAAACAAGAAGAACTTCGCCCTAGATAATCTCTCAGCCTCTTAGAGAAGCGGAACTTCAGCTTGAGCAAGTGCAGACAAATATGAAAACAATAAAGGATCAGAATGAAAAGACGAAAGAGAAAAATGCCGGAGAAAATGAGAACGACAAAGAAACGGAAGATGACATAAAGCCTATTTTTCCCAAACATTATCCTTCCCTTCAAAGTCAGAGCCAAATTAAAATCCCTCAAAGTCCCTTTGATTCCAAATCGACGGTCTCTTGCAAAGGCAAAATGATTAAAAGCGCCTCGATCACAGGTATTTTGACTTAATATGACATGTGTTGACTTGAGCGATATAAATATAAAATCCCTGTCAAAAAATTAAAAGAGTGCTAGAACGAACCTCGTGAGAGTTGTCGAAATGGATCATTCTTTGAACCTAGGACTTTAGTTTGCTGACATGACTTGACGGCATTTAATCTTTCAAATGTCGTATGAATTTTTAAGCGTGACAATGATCGTAGCAATAATCTGACCCCATGATATTAATAATATAAGTATACATGCAAAATAAAAATAATAATAATAATAATATAGTTTTAATCGCACATTTTGACATGCAATAGGTATTTGCATTCGAATTGAATTGATAAAAATGCGACTATTTGTTCTTGCTCATGCCCTTGCGCGAAATCACAGTTACATGTATACGGGAACATTTATCTAGGCTAATCTTGATAAATCGTGTGTTTTTAACAAGTGTCTCTTTGATTGATTTATATGCTTCTTTTATGAATCAATTTAGATGCATTATTTGAGGGGGAGCATTTACAAAATTTATGTCTTAAGCCCCAAATATTTTTGATGATTCTTCTCTAAGTGTTGCAGAAATCGATCTAAATTTTCCCGTACCACGCACCTCAATGAGAAGGACTTCATGAATTTACAAGATTTGGTGCACACGACATTGGTTTAAATTTTGGTTGGTTAAATATTTGGATCGTCAACGTGTTTTATGAATTTTATTTTAACCAATTTATCTCAAAAAAATTTCAACGGGAATCAAATAAAATAAAAATAATTTGTTCCAAAATTAACTCTAATATTTTCGACATCTGTTGCTTTAAGCCTTGCAGATTTATAAAATGAGAAGACGGAGCCAGATGTCATCAACCAGAATTACAGGGAGTTAATTGCATTTATTTCATACATAGGGGGAGCAATTATGCGATTTACTCGAAACTTTGGATCAATCTGAAAACACAGAGAACCTTGCTATCGAGAAATTTAGGCAAAATTCTTAATTTTCTCTTACAGATTCTCGAGCGAAAATTTATTTGGGACCAAGTTGTAATTTTCGTTTGCATACGAGCGAAAATTAAACAGGAACCAAATGAAATTTCTCGATCGAAATTTGTCGCGAGGAAAATTACAGTAACCATAGGAAATTTCTCGATCGCAAATAATAACGGGCCTAGAAATTCTTAAGTGTCGAAAACGTCTAATCAAAGTACTAGCTTGAAGAGGAAAATCCCTAGATACACGCTAAAACTCTCGATCCCTAGTACGAAAAACTTTTTCTCTCAAAAGACGAACGCAAACTCTTCAAATCTTTCGATTTTTCCTCTGATTTTCGTCTTTAGAAGGTAGAGTTGACTTCTTGTAGGGATTATCGTGTGTTTAAACTTCATGTGCGTCTTTACTTAAAACATTTCGCTTGATTCGGTGTTCATTTCTCGGCTGTTCATATTCTGAGAACTCGAAAGCTTATTTGCAGTATTTTAGGCCAATATCTAAGTATAATCTAGGTTAAAATCTGCATACTAAGATAGTTTCGAAGTCTCTTGATCGTTTTCTGGTAGATTGTGATAAGCTTCTGCGTTATTTGAGTTTGATTGAAAGAACAACGAAACTGGAATTTTACCTTTTGAACGCGTCGAAGAACTTTTTCGCTCGCAAACAGTGTCAATGGAATTTCAATTGATCTACTGTTTGCATTGTAAAAGTCGATAATTTTTTTTTGTTTTTTTGTTGCTAAGAAAGATAACGTTATTAAAAAAAAGCAATCGAGGATTTGAATTTGGAGTTTATGCGAGCGAAAATATTACTGAACGAAATAGATCTAATAGATGCAAAATAAGTTTCGTGCGCAAAACTTACAATCGCTAACTCGATTTAAATTTTGTACTTGGTCGTAAATTTTAGCAGCGAAAAAGTCAATTTTTCGACGACAGAATTTCTCGATTGCAAACATCCACGGTAATGATTTTCATCGATCGAAAATTTTCTCGGCAAGTCACCAAGTTTCTCGCTGTCAATTTTTCTCGATGCAAAATTCCATAGCGAAAAACTATTTTGAAATCGAAGTACTTTCGTGCTCGATAACTTTCACGACAAAAATGTTTATTCACGCGCGAAAAATTCCTCGATCGTAAATTTACATGGAAATTGATTTTCTCGATCGTAAATTTACACGAAAATTTTTCTCGATCGTAAAGTATCTCGGCTACAGTATCACACGTTAAGTTCAACACTTAGTAAAATTTCCTAAGTCCTTTACACTGAAGCTGACCTTAGCGAATAAAATTTTCGATCGCAAAAATTAACGGAGATTTTAATTTGAAATCAGCACTTAGGAACACAATTGAAATTCAATTTTGTGTCCGAAAAACTTCACGGAGTGAACTGTGGTGGTAAATACTTAGTAAAATTTTGGACTAAACCTTCATATGACTTATATACATATGTCGAAATGTCTTTGTTATCTTCAGTGTTCACTCTCGTATACCTATGTGCCAATTCATATACTCTTCAAAATTAATTTCGACTCGATTTAAATCTCGAATTAATGGTTTACATTAATGAATTGTTTTTCAGATGGATCACTATCCTACGTACAATCACATCTACGAAAAGGGCATGTACCTCAGTGTACAAGACACTAATTTCCAGCTCGACATGACGTCCTTTCGATGTCCTGACGAGATTATGGTGTCTATACTACAAGGTCATCCCCTATGGCATGCTCTTATGGTGACGGCCTCAGTGCCTATGGTGTACCTTCAACAATTTTGGGGGATGATCAAGAGCCACGTTATTGAAGGGGCATACCGCTTCACAACGGTGATAGGGACGAGGCACATAAATATGAACAAGAATGACTTCGGTCTCATCCTCGACCTCCCCTACAACCCGAACTACGACCCCCTTCCAACTGATGCGGAGCTAGTACTTGACTTCCTTCAGCTGGGATACCGTCCGCCGCTCACCAAACTCGCACAAATGCAGAGCAACGGGATTCCTCATCCGTGGAAGACATTGTTTGGGATCATCAACAAATGTCTATCCTCGAAGCACGCCGGCTTTGACAAAGGCAACGGCAACATTCTTAAGATTTTCCATGGAATCGTCTTCTCGCGAAATTACGATTTTGCTCAACTGATCTGGAGTGAGCTAGCCGAGCATATCAGGCAGAAGGAAAATAAATGCTCAAAGAATGTGCCATAGGCCCGGTGGTTCTCCGTCATCATTCGACAATACATGGAGTTGCACGAGCAGAACATTCCTCGTCTACCTCTTGGAGGGAATTACCAACCACCGCGGCTTAAATTTTTCCACAATCCAAAACTAACGGACTTGGACCAGCCGTCAATGGCCATACCGTTCGAGTTGCTACGTCTCGCCGACGCCTCGGGAGATGTATACCAACTCTACTGCCGGGAGAATCATCTGACGAAATAGATGATCAGAGGGCCCCCGACAGATTTCACAGTCAGTCCTCCCCAACAACAAAGCCCTGAGGACACGATGATTGATGCAGTGGCTCAGGAGCTTGAACAGGAGCCCTCAGTACAAGAAACTCAGCAAGAAGATCTTGAGGTCATGATGATTGATGAAGTGGCCCTTTACATGGAACCTAAAGAACAGAATCAGGAGCTCCAAATGGAAGTGCCCATTCATGTTGGTACGCTTCAAGGATCATTTGAGGAGATCCTTCACCAAGAAGCACAATCCGAAGCTGAAATAGGGCACAACTCACCTACTTTGGCAACTACGCCAGAAACAGAGGCTCTGATCTCCACGATTCAACCCAACGAGCCTCAGGTGACGGAACAAGCCCGTGAGGATGATCCAGTTCAAACTTCCCCTCACACGGCTACCTTATCAGACACCGAGTCAGATGAGGAGATCAGACTTTTAAGAACGACTCCAAGACGATTAAGTATACCACTTGAGTGTCTCTTTCCCACCGTCACCACCACATCAGATATGACACCAGTCATCGCTTCAAGCATCTTGGCCTAGCTATCAGCTTCGACTACTACCGGCCTCGACATCGAAATGTTTGATGTACAGGTTCAATCTGAGCCTGTCTCAACATCCATAGACGCGAATCTTATAGATTCAACTCAAGGATTGGATGAAAGTCTCGGACAGTCACAACCTCTAGTGATTACGAGCCAACCTGAGGAGTCGGTGTCTGCTCAAGGGTTGTCAACAGGCGACATCAGTCGTCTTGGTCCATCTACGGAGGCGTCCGCCCCTTTTGTGACTGAAGACCACCTCAAGGCCACTCTCTCCGCAGCATTCAAATCTTTCGAAGACAAAATTATGGAGAGCGTGCGTACGACAATCGAGACGCCCCTTCAAGATCGAGGGAAAACACCCGTCTTGGAGCCAACTTCAGCACAAGCGGACCTCACAACCTCACAACCCACACCCACCGACCCTTTACAAAACTCATCCATCCTAATCAACCCTTACACCATCCCAATCACCGAGCTCCACGACATCCTTCTAGCCCACCTCATTGATCTTACCATCCGGTCGCCTCAGGAGGAATCGCTCTATAGGCGACTGGTGGACCATCCTGAGCCACCTACCCAAACGTGCCGAGGCCAAAGCTCTCACTCAAGACGACGACATGATGACCCTGACGATCAGGATCATCATGAGGGGGAGAAGAGGCCAAGGGCATCTACGAGTGGCCAAGGACAAGGCTCGAGCGCAACGCAAACAGGCGCTGGAGCAGGTGAAACAAAAACCACCCAAACTACCCACACCACGCACCGCACCACAACTCTAACCCACATCGACCCACCATTGTTTCACCTAAGGATGCCTCCGCCCACACCACCGACTCTGACAAGCCACTTGCTTCCGGAAGAAGAGGCAAGTGCAGCTATGCTCGTAGCACTGGCGCAAACCCATGCTCAAGGAAGTTCGACAAATTTTGCAACAAGCTTCGTGGACCTCGTGTTGATAGAAGACGAAGAACTTCAGGAAGGTGTAGACCATGAACAAGATCCCACAGGGCTTTCAGAACTGATCACACAACGAGCGGTTTCCCCCACAAGACAGATGCCAGGGACTGTTCGGATCGACACGCCGTGGGAGAATATTCGAATAGAGATACCTTTCCTTGAAGAAGTCCGTAAAAATTATTTGGAGGTCACCGGACAAAGTCAAGAAGTCGAACGAGTTTGAGCTGAGAGGGATTTCTCACTGGGATCAGCAAAAGAGAATGACATATCTCTGGATGCTAACCCATCTCGGACCGGATGTGAGGATGAAGATGACTAAAGCACAAGCAAGGAACCATTATAAGAGTCTATCTCCCGTCTGCCAGCTACTAAGCGTCTACTGCGCCAAAGGAAGACTTCCAACACCGTCCCATGTAATCGAGAGAGTAGACATAAATCGAGATGAACTCAGCGAGAGCGACCTACCCTACCTTCCTCACGAGGAGGTGTACCGTCTCTACCAGTTCTACGTAGATAAGTACAAGGGTCCTCAAGGCTTCGTAAAAAAAGAAGGACTCGAGGGACTCTACCGGTTCATAATGCGCCACGTCAAGTACTTCGCCGCACACGACCTTCAGATGGCTCTGGAGAGCAACATGAAGAAGGTCAAACCACCGCTCCACTCAACAAAGGACCTGAGATCGAAGGGCTTCCTAACAATCACGTGCACATCAGCTCAGTCCTAGGCGTCACCTACAACAATCCGATCGTGAAGAAGACTATGATGATGCTGAAGACTAAGATACACAAATTCTGTGATGGGACGCTCAAGATCATCAGGAATAACATAGAGCAGAGGTTGGAAGAAATCAATAGAGAGACGATGCTGAGGATCCACCGGTTCGTGAGAGAACAGCCGCTCCTAATGGAATTACTTGAGGACATTAAGGAGCGACTGGTGCTAAGGAATACGCTCAGGAACTTTGAGCATGCGCTGGGCTTGCACAGGTCGTACTATGCCCGACGAGGACAGATAGCGCGGAACAGAAATCAAGCACAACGGAGGAGAATGTGGAATATCATTTTTAATTGTGCTTTGATTCATTAGCTGTCTTCGTAGATTGGGGCTTTTATTGTATTTGTCCTTAGTTTAGGACTTATTTGTTATTTATACCAAGCTTGTTTGGTAAAAAAACATTGAGCTTAACGGAGAAGATTTTAGAATTTGATCCGAAAGGCTTGCAATTCGATTTCAAGAGAGAGAAACAAAAATATCTTCTCTCACTACTCGAGATTCTCTCAAAAGCTCCCCAAGAAGGTTTTCGATAGAAATCTCAATCTACGCAATTCTTATCGATTCCTTTAGAATCCATGCCTATGATCATAGAGTTGATTAATTAGGACCTAACATAGAGCGAAATGAAATCTCAACAAAATGTGAGATGGTCTTAGAGGAACGGCGTATGCTTTACTCTAAGCTTAAAAATCTCGATACCATTATTGCGAAAGAGGTCAAGCAGCAATTACCCTCCTTCTAACTTAATTTCCGTCGGGAAAACTTTTTACATCCTAAAAAACCTATTGTATGTGATAAAACGGAGACTCTTCGTTTATTCAGAGATTTACAAGAAATTCTAGACTCCGAAAGAATAGGGTTTGGAGCTGAAAAGGAAAGGCTTTTAAAGGAAAATTTATGTCTCAACCCCCCCCCCCCCCCCCCCGTCTGTACCTGTTTCAAATGATATTTCAAACAATACATCCTCAAAACGGTACATAAAACAAAACAAAAAGAAACATCTATGTTCCTAAAATTCAAAAAGCTTTTGCTACTAATTCTAAGTCATCGGTGACTAAAAACTGGTAGTATTAATTCTTAGTCACTTTGTCTGAAGCTAAAACTTTAAGTAAACAGTAAGCACTTAAAATTGCTAAGGAACAAATAAAGATTAGGAAGTAGAAACGAAAATCGACATTAAAACTAAGGCCGAAAATATTCAAGATGTTCCTTCTCCTATTCCTATTGAGGAAGGGTTTAAAGAACAAGTTCCAAGCCCAAGCAAACGAACTTCTCAAGCTCTAAAATCTCTCATTCTTTAAAGAATGAGAGAAGTGGAATTGTTTACCCGCTAATAGACATCTATCATTCTAGTAAGAAAAAATCCACTAAAAATCGAAATCCACTAAAAATCATCATTATATGTGAACTCTTGAGGCAATACGATTCATCATCCGATGACGCATATAGTGGCATTCGCTCGTATTCTTACGTGAAATACCCAGTCCATATTAAGTCTGAAAGACCCCTTCTTCGACTGGCTACGGAGAAAATCTTTAGATCTTGTAAACCTAAACACACATTCACCAGCGCTGAATTGTCATTTCCCACTAAGGTTCACCAACCTTGGATTCTTAAATCACAAATAAATTTACATAGGGCTTTATGATCATTATCTGAACCAAATGTACTTAAATCATTTTCTGCTAATAAGGGAGGACCCATCCAAAAATGGGTATCAAAGTCCCAATAAACTTTTGCAGGCATTCCAACATGAGTAGGTCCATAGAGATGGTTGCTCCACACACATGACTGGTGTGCGACGAGAGCAGGCACAACAATCCCTCATGTATGGTACATGAAGTTGCTCCTCATACAAGATCAAGGGATGAAGCGAGCAACTAAAGTCACGCTGATAAATTTGGTATGCATAGTGGAGCAATATCCCAGCATGTATGGTCTTTAGGGTTGCTCCACGGGACGACTAGTTAGCGATGCGAGCAACGAAACATAGGTAAATTCTCTATATGCATTCCGTAGTTTAACTTAAGCATGCATATCGACATGAAAAGACAATATACCTACTTTCGAAACAATTAGGGTACATTATAGCTATGCATGCTTAAGGATTTCCAAATTTTTGCATGCATACATGAGCTGAAATGCATAAACACCCTGTTATAGTTACTTTTGCATTGTGCATATGATCTCTAGAACTCCTGAACTTATAGCTTTTACATATGCATATAAGCCGAGTTTATAAATACCTCTATCTTCAAAATGGTACATTTTTAAATATGCATTTTCAAAATTCTGCGAGATTTTAATTCATAATGCAGAATCGTACTCAACTATTAAATACCATCTTTATTGAGCTAAATTTGAGGGGGAGCTACTCTTTATTTTTAAAGAGAATCAAGTCTTATATCTGAGTTAAGGGGAGCAATAATCAATTTTTTGAGGGGGAGTGAACTCAAATTGCGTGAAGTTAGGGAAGGAGATTCGAACAATTTTTCCAATCCAATATGCATCTTTGAGGGGGAGAAATATTTGTCCAAAAAAGGGAATGCTTTAAAAAAAACCTCATACTCTCGTAATCTAGCTTCAAAAAATTCTTCTGACATCCAAAACTATGCTTCAAGGACGAATATCGAGCCTACAACAGTCAAATATTTTCAAAAGACGACGGTGGCTTCTAGTGCTAGCTTGGTGCTCGCTTCAACAGACCTACTTCGGACTTGCTAACTCATCCAAAGCAGCACTCAAAACCTTCCAAACGGACGCACGGATACTTTGTTCCCATGATTCAGTAAAAACCAATCGAATCTAACCCTGGAACATCACCGAGAACTTGTCAAATCTTGCAACATCAACCTCCGACTATGTTTAGGAAATTTTTGAGAAGACCGACACCACACAAATTCCTTTATCTCACAAATTATACAGACCAACCCCCATAGGTACAGGTGTTAATTTTTATTAGCTCCTGGGTAGAAGTGGTCTCATTTGGTCCAATGACGCATGCACAATCGAACCTTACGCGCTCATCGATCTTCCAATAGATCGATGTTTCATTTGATCACGAGGAGCCATATAATCTATCACCGCTTCACTTGGAAGCGGGAGATATTGAACTAAGTGGTAGTTAGGCCACATCACTGAACTTTCTTGAACAATTGAGTCTAGGTGTCCTCACTACCTAAATGTTTTATATCTTTTTTAGGACACAAACACATTTTCTTATCTGGACTTCGTGACTAGATCAGAACTTCCATAGACACGTCTCTCGTTGATGGTGATTCCAAGATTGGAAGGAAGTCCGGCCGTTGCAACATCAAAACAACAACGGAATCAGGTCATCGTCTCGAGCTTGTCTCTTGAACGATGTAAACGGGACGCCTCTATGGCCCGGGTTCATCAAGCCCTGTTCTCACATGCATAAACAAACTAGTCGAACCACCCATTAAATTCCGCCGAGCGTACCACTCTGAAGACAGACTCTCCTGCACCTGGACATCACATTCCAAAGGAGCATCGACACATCTTAAAGTACACCCCATGTACACCTTCTTCTTGAGCCAGACAAGCTTCCTCGAGGCTAAACCAGACGACTTCCTTCGAGGAAGACGAATCTGGCGTTGTGAAGGAGAAGATTAACCTGAGTATCCACCATTTCTGCTGAGCTAACCACGTACACCTTCTTCTGGAGCCAGACAACTTCATTCGGCCATGACGAATCTGGCGCTGTGAAGATGAAGATTCACCCTGTATCAACTCCATCGTCTTGTCCCGATGACGGACCTTCTTGCCAAAGATGATGTCTCATATTTTCGCATGACGATCTCCATAACTCGATCTTCATGAATGGGAGGAATACTGCAGCAAAATGGGAGCAATACCACGACGAAAGTGCAAGATAGACAGAAACGCTAAATCCTCAAGCGTCGACAAAGAATCAGCAAACACCATGGAATTCAAAGACCGAAGCTACCGCCTCGTGTATAGCTCCCGAACTTAAAGAGAACATCTAATCCGAACACAAGGTTGACTAAATGTAGAGGAGTTGTGCCACTATCGAACGTAGAGATCGAACTCAAATGAGAAGATACGACAAGCAACTTCACCACAAACTTCAAAGATCGAAGATCTGCCTCGTGTATGCCTCTCCAAATGGTAATGGGCTTACAAAGGCCCAAGTACTATATACCAACATGTGGTATAAGTACTAAAACCCTAACACGTAGACCTTTTTGGTCCAAATGATTGTGAGAGTTTTGATTATTTCAAGTAATTATGTAAATTGGGGGGTACAATTTAGAAAACTCGATATGTATGATTTATGATGTTTAAGTATGTGAAAATATTCGATCAGGTGCTTCAATATGATTTAAATTGTTAAGAAAATCGAGTATATGTGATTTTGTGCTTAACTGGAATATTGCTGTGATCACCTGGTTATGAGCCGTTTCGCATGAATGAATCTCACTGTGTGCTATATATGGAAAATATACTATGTTGAGTGATATGTGAGCTGTACACGTGATTGGGTTATTTTAGGAAAGATTATCGTTGTGATCACGGGGATATGAATGGCTGATATATATGTAAAAGATATTCTGATTAAATGCTTACATGTGATTGATATATTTTGGGCAAGAATATCGATGTGATCACCCGGATATAAATAATTGTTATATATGGAAAAGATATTCTGATTAAGTGCTTACTTGTGCTTGATTTATTTTAGGAAAGAATATCAATGATATATCCGTTTGAGTGCTATCTTATTTGACTCTTAAATCAGTTAATCATGACCTATCTTTCCTCATGCGACTTAGGATTTATATTTTGGAAAGTGATTAATTGATTGACTTATATGTGGTAAGATGCTGATTGAGTCTATTTATGGAATGTGCTGAAATCGGATCAGATCACCATACATGGAAAGTATGCTTTGCATTGTACTCAGTAAATCAAATCTTTCTCTATGCGAATTGGCTATCATATTTTAGGAAAGAAATCGGTTGAATGTGCTTATTATTGATAATATGCTGAGTGGAACTATATATGGAATATGTTGATAACGGATGAGATCACCACGAAAGGAAAGTAGTCTGTGGTATTTATGGTAAGTGATCATGCATGACCGTTGAGCTTAATTGGTTTATTCTTGGCATGATTTTTTGAGTTAATGCATGTGATTATTGAGCTTTCTCTTGCATTATGTGCTTAACTTTCCTTGTGAAGTGTAAAAGCTATTCTCGGGTCATATAGAAGATAAACACTTCACAATTGAGGGGTACCGAACGAACACAAAAGCCATTGAATTCCTTAGACTGTTTTGAGCTTTAACTTGCGAAATATTCGTAGTTTGTGTTGAACTTTCATTTGCGAATCTGCACCCGTGAGCGAATTTTTAGCAACACCCTACCCTAAACCCTTATCTTCGGACGTGTTGAACGGTCAAAGGAGCACGGTTGCAGTCTTCCGCACGTGGAGGGATGAATTTGGTGGATTTGGTGGCCCTTCGGTAGCAAGCTGCCTCTAGTCGAGGAATTGGTTTCCTGGGTAAACGACGTGGATCGAAACTTGGCGTGCAGAAGGCTAGGTGGAGGCCTAGTTTCCAAAGTGCTTCGGTTGTGTAAGGTTGATCATCTTGTAACCATAACCGGTAATACTCAGTGATTGATTGGAAATCTTGCGGAGATCACACCCCAAGGACAGGACTAAACCCCAGTTGGGGATATAACCTGTATAAAAATCCCGTCTCACTTTACTTTCTGCTAATTACTTTTCTGTGAGACAAACTTGGAACGCCTGCAAATAACTAGGTAATATCGTTGGAACGCTTTCTGAGAATAACGTGATATTGTGGGGTTAGGGAGATAAAGCTGATAGTTTTATTGTTTACTGGGAAATAACACATTCTGCAAATATATTCTTAAAGAAAAGTTTTTTTCAAAGAAGAACAAGCCAAAATTTTTATAGCCTAATTCACCCCCCTCTTGGCATATTTTGCATTTTATTTGGTATCAGAGAGGGTTACTAACGAAAGGCCTAACACGCCAGAGTTAAGATCTAATGGCATTTTCGAGTGTTGATGTATTTGCAGAGGGTCAATCCACTCTAGGCCTCCTCTCTTTGATGGAAAACTATGCAGTGTGAAAGAATCGTATGATCGAGTTCCTGATCGCTGTTGACTACGATCTTTGGGAGACAATCATCAATGGACCACAAACGGCTAACAAAACCGATGGAACCCCAAAGGACGCTAAAGATTACAATGCTGATGACAAAAAGGGAATCACGCGAAATGCCAAGGCGAAATACATGCTCGCATGCGCACTCACACGGGAAGAATACATTCGGGTTAGTTCCTGCACATCGGCAAAGGCTATGTGGGATATGCTCCAAGTTACTCATGAAGGAACTCAACGAGTTGTGCAAGAAAGATTGGCTCTGCTCACTCATCTGTACGAAATGTTCTCGATGGAATTTGACGAGAATATAAGCCAGATGTAAGCTAGACTCATGGGAATCATCAACCAAATGTTCTCTCTCGGTAAGAAGGTTCCCGACAACGAACAAGTCAGGAAGATACTAAGATCACTGCCACGAGAATGGAATGCCAAGGTTACTGCCATCTACGAAGCAAAGGATCTGGAAACACTGAGCATCTCTGAATTGATTGGCTCTCTCATCTCTTACGAAATAATTCAAACGTCAATGAACGAGAAGTCGCAGCACAAAAATCAGAAGTCTATTGCGTTCAGATCCAACCAAGAAGAATCTGATTCTGACGACGAAAAAGAAGGCCTGATGAACGACCTAGCCATGCTTACAAAGAGATTCGAAAGATTCGAACAGAAAAGGAGATTCAAAGGGAACTCCAGCAAAGTCCAGAGCAAGAACAAGGGAATCTCCACGTCCGGGAAGAATGTTCAAAAATGCTTCCGATGCAACAAACCAGGCCACTATGCACATAAATGCCCAACAATCAACGATGAGAAACTGAGGAAGCAGAAGGCCATGGTGACAGAATCTAACGACTCTGAAATGGAACAAAGCGAGGACGAGATCACGCTTATATGGCTGACGAGGATCAGGTATCTCGTTCTTCTGCCATTGAGAAAATTCGTATCCTAAACAGTTTATATAACAATGATTATGAAAGTGACTCATCTGTGTCTGATATAGAAGAAAGTAAGGAAGAATTGTGTGGTTTACTTCAAAAAGGAGAAAGAAAGATTAAGTCACTAAATCCTTGAATAAGGAACTGATAAAATAGCGAGATCACCTAGCTAAGGAAAAACATGAGGCTGATCTAGTGATCTCACATTTGAAGAAGAGTTAGTTACTGCCAAGAAAGAGGGAATTCCATGTGACTGTGAGGAAACAGAAAAGAAAAAACAGTGACTTGTCCAGAGATATCGTAGAACTCAGGAATTTCTTAGATAGAGAAAAGCAGAAAGTTAATAGACTCCTTAAGGGTAAGCAGAACCTATATATGCTGTTAAGTACTCCTGAACATTGGTAGGTCGAGAATAGGCTATTCCACTGAAGAAAAGCATGTTAAAAATTATGTGCCAAAGTTTAAGTGTTTCTGTTGTGGTAGAAATGGCCATTATGCATACAACTTTCCTTTAAAAAAAGTTGATAAAACTAAGTATGTCTGGAGACCTAACAAGTCACCTGTAAATGTCACTGTTGTGTCTGATTGTAGCAGGAGATCACCGTCTATGCAGAATGATATCTCGATGTTAACAGGAGTTATTTCCCCGCTAACATGCTAGGACCCAACAGAAATTGGGTACCACATAAGAGTACTTCTTTCTACAGGTATGAATGAGGAATTCAAGCAAGAAAAACAGGTGATATCTCGACAGCGGGTGCTCCCGTCACATGACAGGTGATATAGGCAATTTTGTGTCGTTAAAGACGGTTGATGGAGGATATGTTTCGTACGCTAACGAAGCAAAAGCCAAAATCGTGGGAGTTGGTACGGTTGCTAACAATTTAAATATCACTATAGATAACGTATGGTTTGTTAGGAACTTAGAACATAATTTAATTAGCATTAGCCAATTATGTGATGGTGGACATACCGTAGCTTTCGCCAAAGACAAGTGCTTTGTCAAAAAGGATGATGAGATTGTGTTTAGTGCGTCTAGGCATGGTAACATTTACTACATCACTCTTGATGTTGCTAACCAGAACGTCAAGTGTCTAGCAGTTACGCAGGATATCACATGGTTATAGCACAGGCGGTTGCAACTTGCCAACATGGAACTGAGGTCTCACATATCATGCAATGAATTGGTGAGAGGCATTCCAGATATGAAGGCCACCAAGCACAGAATTTGCAATGCGTGCCAAATGGAGAAATAGACTAAGACATCCTTTAAACCTAAGAATGTGATATATACGTCCAGACCACTTGAACTGCTGATTCTTGACCTTTTTGGTCCGGTACATATTATGTCATTGAAAGGTAAGCGATATGCCTTTGTTATCGTAGACGACTATACTAGGTACACATGGGTCTCTTTTCTTGCGCACAAAAGTGAGGCTTTAGATAACCTTGCGCCACTGATTAAGAAGCTAGAAAATGAGAAAGAGATGAAGGTCCGTAAGATTGTTTTTGGAACAACTAAAATAAATGGAAAAACAGGGTACAGAGCAGCGTGCATGATATCGCTCATTCCGCACCAAGCGGTAATGAACAACCGACCAGACAGCACCAAAAACTAGGTAACCCAGACAACCTACAAGGTCCCAAACTAGACCTAAGCCAAAGTAAAGTACAACAGTCACGCAAAAGGCAACATAGGAGTCAAAACCACAGCAAGCAACCGGTTCCTGGTACCAGATGTAGTACCAGCAGGGTTACCCAGCTAAGTGCCAACAAGCTCAATATGCACAAACGAAAGACAATATCATGGTGGATAAGCTTCAGGGGGAAAACGTGAGCATGCAGAGAGCATCCTTAAGGCTGGTCGGAACGGGGCATAGTCATGCCACCTCCTGTTTTCCAAGCAAGTGAACAGGTGAAGAAGACGCCAGGGCAGGGTGGTCCACCCCTCACCCAAACGTGGGATGGCACGGCACGAAGAGCAGGCACACAAGCACGCCATCACATGTTTCGGACTAGCCACAGCACCTGTCAAGAGGTCCGTAAGATTAGGAGTGATAACGGTCTAGAATTTGATAGTAAATCTTTTGCATCCTTTTGTGATGAAAATGGTTATAGTCATAATTTTTCAGCCCCTATTACGCCTCAACAGAACGGAGTGGTCGAGAGGAAAAATAGAGTATTACAAGAAATGGCTATGACTATGCTGAGCGAGTATAATACTCCAAAACATTTTTGGACCGAAGCTATTAGTACGGCTTGTTACGTCTCAAATAGCATTTTCCTTAGACCGATTATTAAGAGAACTTCATATGAACTTTGGAACGATAAAACCCCTAACATAGGATATTTCCATGTGTTTAGCTGCAAATGTTTCATTTTGAATGATAGAGATAAAAGAGAAAAATTCGTTTCCAAAGTAAATGAAGGGATATTCCTAGGTTACAGCCTTCATTCCAAAGCTTTTAGAGTGTTTAATAATAGGAAGAAGACTGTTCAAGAATCTGTGCATGTTACATTTGATGAATTTCCTAACGCAGATGCTACTGAGGAAGGTATAGTTGTGTCTCCTGCATGTATACACGTTACTGACAAAGAGGTGAACGCAATTCCATCATAACTAGATACTGAGTCAGAGGAACCTGAAGCTTCGACGAGCAACAATACAGAAAATTCGAACATGCTTCCAGCCATCCCACTGAACAAGTCATAGGGAATATCACTTCAGGGATCAAAATGAGAGCAACCGCACGAAATGATACTGCTGAGGAATCACATGACGTGCTCTTATCAACCATGGAGAACCTAAGACAAGGAATGAAGCTCTTGACGATGAATCGTGGGTGATTGCCATGGAAGAAAAGCTAGCACAATTCGAAAAGAGCCAAGTGTGGACTCTTGTGGAAAGACCTAACGACAAGTCCATAATAGGCACGATGTGGGTGTTTCGCAACAAGCTAGACGAAAATGGTAATGTAACACATAACAAGGCCAGGTTAGTTGCCAAAGGTTATTCCCAAGAAAAAGGTATAGATTTCTAAGAAATCTTTGCACCCGTAGCTAGGCTTGAGTCAATACGCATTTTATTTTCATATGCATCTTTTAAAAGATTCAAGCTTTCTCAAATGGACGCGAAAAGTGCACTTTTAAATGGTTTTATAATGAGGAAGTTTATATCGAGCAACCTCCCGGTTTTGAAAAAGAAAAATTTTCGAATCACGTCTTCAAATTAAACAAAGCTTTATATGGTTTAAAACAGACCCCTAGGCCATGGTATGAAAGATTGAGTAGATTTTTACTAGACATGAGCTTTACAAGAGGAACAATAGATAACATTTATAAAATGCGAAGGGAATCACATACTACTTGTGCAGATATACGTTGATGATCATATTTGGCAGCACTGACATCACTCTTTGCGAGAAATTTTTCTAAGTCTATGCAACAGGAATTTGTGATGAGCCTAATGGGAGAACTCATGTACGTCATTGGGCAAATCAAGCAATTGGACACGGGAATATTCATATCTCAAATGAAGTACACGAAGGAGCTACTTAAAAAATTCGGAATGGGTGATTCCAAGGTACTTCCCACTCCTATGCATCAGACCGCTAAAATTGACAGTAATGAACAAGGTACACCCTTTGACCAAACTAAGTATAGAGGTATGATCGGAAGTTTGCTCTACCTTACGGCAAGCAGACCCGATATTATGTTTTCTACTAGTCTATGTTCTAGATATAAATCGAGTCCTACGGAATCTCACTTGATAGCAGTCAAGCGGATACTTAGATATTTGAAAGGAACAATCAATTTTGGAATATGGTATCCAAATTCCAAGGAATTCCCATTAGTGGGATACTCCGGCGCTGATTATGCCGGTTCTAGAGAAGATAGGAAAAGCACTAGTGGTGCTTGCCAATTACTAGGGAATTCCCTTGTAACTTGGTCCATTCGGAAACAAAATAACGTCGCCTTGTCCACAACCGAAGCAGAATATATGGCCTTAGGAAGTTGTTCTCAGCAAATCCTTTGGATGAAATAGACCTTGAGTGATTACGGTTTAAGGTACGACCAATTCCTATTTTCTGTGATAGTACTAGAGCCATTAGTATCACTAAGAATCTCGTACCCCACTCTCGAACTAAGCATATAGAGGTGAAACATCATTTTATTCGAGATCATGTTCAGAAAGGGAATATTAGCATGAACTTCGTGGGAACTAATGATGGCTGATATTTTCACGAAACCTCTCACTGAGAGTAGATTCTGTGATATTACCGATTATGAATTATTAAGCTCAAATAGGAAAGGTGACTAGATAAGTCAGTCCTTAGTATTTCTTCGATCTTATCCTTTAGGATCTCTTCGACTTTATCTCTTCATTCTATTGATATTTTTCCTGATCATACATTTCTTATCTATCCTATTTCTTCACTCATGGGAAGATTAGTTTTTCTCTAAATAGTTTTTCTTCGGATTTAGGTCAAAATCTATTTTCAGCCAAAGATTCCTTATTATTTTTGAACTCTGATCTTAGTCCTTATTCCTTCTTAATCTCCGCGAGATATCCTCTGATCTTCATTTAATTCCATCTAATGGGCATTTTCCTTATCCAGCCACGATGTTTGAAATTCAAACTTTGATTCTTTTCCTTATCTGCCTCACGTCTAATCGATATCACATCTCTCCAGATCCTTTTCATTCTTATCCAATAAGCTTTCGCCCTTGCTAACCATCCAATCTCTTCTTTATTCAATTCATTCAACCCCAAGTCTTTCACTTAATTATTTCGCTCCTCAATTCTTCGATCTCAATCATGACGAAAACCAAAGGCGCCGGATCTGTCTCCGACAAGAAGCGAAAGGTTGCTCTGATCAACCCCCAATCTCTACGAAAGCCACTCATTCGAAATTAGGAAGAAAACGATCAAGAGAGCGACGACAAGGAGGGAACCATAACTGATTTGAAATGGAGTATCAAGAGCATCAAGGATGATATCAGGAAGAAGTATGCCGAGATCTCACGTCACTTTAAAAGGGTTAAAAGTATATGAAGGAGATCTCCACGGCTCTGAATAACGTTAAATCCTCATCTGCCTCATCTGATAGTGATTCCATCCCTTGGAACTTCGATCCCCATTGATCTCCTAGCTCAGTATGCCTAGTTCCCGTCTGCGCTTAGTACTAAGTTCTTTTATTTTGCTGGTTTTTGGGTAAGTAGTTGCACTTTTTGGTAAGTTAGTGGTGTTTTGGATCCCTCCCTTTTTGATACTGAAGGGGGAGTTTGGGCAATTAGTGCCATGTTTTGGGTGTTTTGGTCTGGTGCCGAGAAGTTCACTTTTTTTCTGGCTTTAGTTATCTTGGAATGCGATTAATACTATCGGCTTGATTTTATATGCTTATGTCTTAATTCCTCTGTGCTTGAGTTTGTGATTTGTTAAGGATTAAGGAATTTCGCACATAGGCAGGGGGAGCAAACTGATATGGTGTGATAATTTGCGACATTCCATGGTAACTTGTGACCTTCCATATGATATGATCTGAAAATTGTGACATTCCATGGTGACTTGTGAAAATTCGTATGATATGACCTGGTAATTGCTATATATTTTTGTTGTTGTGATTTACGTAGGAATATTAGCAATTAGACAGGGGGAGCATGCTTTAGAATTTGATAAATTAATTTGCTCTGATCATATGTCACATGCTTTGATACTTAAATATGCTATGTGCTAAAATGGTTTCATATCGAGTGTGCTTAAGATACGCATTAATTACTTGTCATCATCAAAAAGGCGGAGATTGTAGACCTTTTGGTCCAAATGATTGTGAGAGTTTTGATTATTTCAAGTAATTATGTAAATTGGGGGGTACAATTTAGAAAACTCGATATGTATTATTTATGATGTTTAAGTATGTGAAAATATTCGATCAGGTGCTTCAATATGATTTAAATCGTTAAGAAAATCGTTTTGTGCTTAACTGGAATATTGTTGTGATCACCTGGTTATGAGCTGTTTCGCATGAATGAATCTCACCGTGTGCTATATATGGAAAATATACTATGTTGAGTGATATGTGAGCTATACACATAATTGGGTTATTTTAGGAAAGAATATCGCTGTGATCACCGAGATATGAATGACTGATATATATGTATTCTGATTAAATGCTTACATGTGATTGATATATTTTGGGCAAGAATATCGATGTGATCACCCGGATATGAATGATTGTTATATATATGGAAAAGATATTTTGGTTAAGTGCTTACTTGTGATTGATTTATTTTAGAAAAGAATATCAATGATATATCCGTTTGAGTGCTATCTTATTTGACTCTTAAATCAGTGAATCATGATTTATGTTTCCTTATGCGACTTAGGATTTATATTTTGGAAAGTGGTTAATTGATTGGGCTTATATGTGGTAAGATGCTGATTGAGTCTATTTATGGAATGTGCTGAAATCGGATGAGATCACCATACATGGAAAGTATGCATTATACTCAGTAAATCAAATATTTCTCTATGCGAATTGGCTATCATATTTTAGGAAAGAAATCAGTTGAATGTGCTTATTATTGATAATATGCTGCGTGTAAAAAATATATGGAATATGCTGATAACGGATGAGATCACCACGAAATGAAAGTAAGTCTGTGGTATTTATGGTAAGTGATCATGCATGACCGTTGGGCTTAATTGGTTTATTCTTGGCATGTTTCTTTGAGTTAATGCACGTGATTATTGAGCTTTCTTTTGCATATTCTGTGCTTAACTTCCATTGTGAAGTGTAGAAGCTATTCTTGGGTCTATAGAGAAGATAAACACTTCACGATTGAGGGGTACCGAACGAACACACAAGCCATCGAATTCCATAGACTGTGGTGAGCTTTCATTTGCAAATTGTACCCGTGAGCTAATCTTTAGCAACACCCTACCCTAAACCCTTAACTTTCGACGTGTTGTGTCTTCAGACGTGTTGAACGCACAAAAGAGCACGGTTGGAGTCTTCCGTACGTGGAGGGACGAATTTGGTGGATTCGGTGGCCCTTCGGTAGCAAGCTGCATCCAGTCGGGGAAATGGTTTCCTGGGTAAACGACGTGGATCGAAACTTGGCGCGCGGCAGCCTAGGTGGAGGTCTAGTTTCCAAAGTGCTTCGGTTGTGTAAGGGTCGATCATTTTATAACCATAACCGATAATACTCAGTGGTTGATTGGAACTCTTGGGGAGATCACACCCCAAGGACAGGATTAAACCCCAATTGGGGATATAACCTGTTTAAAATTCTCACTTTACTTTCTGCTATTTACTTTTCTGTGAGACAAACTCGGAACGCCTGCAAATAACTAGGTAATATCGTTGGAACGCTTTCTGAGAATAACGTGATATTTTGTGAAACAGGGTTAGGGAGATTAATGTTGATACTTTTACTGTTTAATGGGAAATAGCACACTCTGCAAATATCTTCTTAAAGAGAAGTATTTTTCAAAGAAGAACAAGCCAAAATTTTTATAGCCTAATTCACCCCCCTCTCAGGCATATTTACACTTCAACGTTGTTAAGGTGTCTTGTGTGTGACATTCAATAGAGGGAAAAATATTTTGAGAGCAAAAAGTCCCTCCCAACACTTTGCTCAAGAACTCGCGCAACACCCACGCTACTTCAATTCTTTCCATCTTCAATCGTGGTAAAATGCTTTAATTTTCAAGAGCAATAAACAAATCCCTATGTTGTGAAACAAGTTGCAAGCGAACATGTATAGCCGATTGCCTTTAGGCACTTCCTCGGCAATCTAGTTAAGTACTTTGACGCGTTCTTCTAGCGTTTTGCTTCGTTTTTGTAGGGCCCGAGACCCGCAAATTGGGTCGGCCAATAAATTATGTATATGACCTAAGTACTTTCGTGCTAATTAACGTACATAATATAAGTATACGCGATTTTACGACTTTCGTGCTCGTGATTTGTATGCTAATTTCGTGCAATTATGTGCCTAAAATTATGTGCTTACGATGACCCCTAAATTTCGCAACAGATTACGAAAAATAATTAATTAGGGACATCGTTGAGTTAATTACGTTAGGAAGGATTTCGGGGGAAATATTCTATTTAGTACATGTAAATAACTCATGCCTAATGTGTGATTTATGGTTCCATGCTTTCTACATGACTTGTGTGTCTATATGATTTCATACGATGTGATTTATAATTCCTATATGTGTTACGAATTATGATAATGTGTTATAAGGACTTGAGAAATTGTTGGTCACTATTACACGTGGCATGCATATAAGAAATCGCCGAGCTCAAATCGAGTAAGTTAGAATCGGCCGATTCCTACGCATTTAGAAGTTAAAATCATCGGGTAAACCGAGTAGGAATCGGGCTATTTAACGAAACCACATTTCGGGCGATTAAGATAACAATTACACGTGGTAGGAGGAGAACAAATCGCCGAGTGAATTGGAGTAAGAATCGGTCGATTTCACAAACCATGATGAAATCATGTTTCGGCAGATTGTGAAGTGTATACAAGATAGAATCGCCGAGCTGTTTAAATTATTAATTTATCGGATGTATCAACCAAGTTTCGGGCGATTGCATGCACAAATCAGGCGATTTTATGTGTCAATTTAAATAGAATCGATCGACTTGTGGGCATAGTGATGGAGAGTTGGACCAATCACAATCTAGATAAAGTGGAACAACAAAAAGGCACGTAGGAATTCCTTAAAATAAGGGTATAGGGGTATGGTGTAGTCTTAGTCACCTACTAGTCCCATCATTTACCATTCCCTAGGTTCTAAGACTTATCAAAAACGTTGGTGATTAAAGAGGGAAAAAAAAACGTATTGCAAAAAAACAAAAATCAAAGAAAACTCTCAAAAAAAAACCCAATAAAGCAAAAGAGAAGTCGGGAAAAGCTTGGCAACTAAGGATTTCTAACAACATAGCTTGCGGATCTTTGGTAAGGAAATCTATAACCCTTTGTAATTTTCATAGCCTAGGTTATTTAGTAGTATGCTTACATAAATTAATGAAGCTCATGAAATCCCTATGTACCATAGACGGCAGATTGGGTGCGAAGTTATAATTGAGGATTTCCTTGAGTTAACTAAGTATTGGACACACTAACTTGATCTTAAGACTTATAACCTTAGCATGAGATAATTCTGGGAGATGATTGAGCGCGTTAAGTAGAAGAGAAGTGTAGGACTTGAGATATTTTGGGGCAGAGTGAAGTACGAGTTAAGTTTCGATCGAATGAAAATTGTTTGAAGGTTTCGGGCGATTTCATGAAGTTTCAATCGAAACTAATTTCCATGTATAAGCCATTGATCGAAACTGGATTTCAAGCAATCGAATCGGGCGAATCGAAGGCAATTTAATCGGGCGATTCCCCATGCACATGCAAATCGGGCGATTGTTGAGTTAGCGATTCTCAAACCGGGCGAAACCAGATTTCAAAGCCACTTAAATCGGGCGATTCCATCTTATGGAAATTTCGGCGATTTCAGCTAACCAACACTTCAAATCGGGCGATTCTTGAAGTAGGCAATAAAGTTCGATCGAAACCAAGTGTCAAGACCTGCACAAATCGGGCGAATTGGTGATTTAATGAATTCGGCGAAACTAAGTTGCGGGTAAGACGAATCGGGCGAAACTAAGGGCAAATCGAACAATTAGGAGATTCGATTGAAACTAAGTCCCAAATTGAACTTTCGCCGAGCTTTATATACATATGGTGCGATTAAATACTAACATAGCATAGAGTAAAAATAGACTGACTTAGAAAATTAGCAAGATAGTACGATTGTGTAACGATTTCAATATGGTTAGCTAAGCTAGATAATGTATTGATACGACAATATTTTTATGATTAAAAGGTCGAACGGTAGAAAATTCCCGAGGAAGTAAGCACGCGTAGCTTGGACGACAGGTAAGTAGAAATTCAACTACGACACGTAACTTGCCTGCGTCCAATTATGTGAATTACGTGCTCGTGAATTTTGTATGAAATGTGTACGTATGATACGATTAAATTATGTGCATGGTGGCATGATTAGAATACGTACCTGAGCATAGCATGAGCATTTGCACGCATGCGTAGTGTATAAGACGCGAGGTATGAGCGTGCATAAGATCGCCTGTGTGCGATGTATATTCGCCGATATTGGCGTTTGTGTCGACTCGAATGAAGAGTCACGGCTTCCCCTATGCGGCCAGTAAGGCGAATGAAGCTATAAGGCCTGTATAAGAGGCTGGGGGAATACCCCGTATGCGGGAGATGCAACCTGGAGGATGCGGCCCGGGGCACACGCTGGGTAAGGGAAGATTCCTTCGGGTGACCTTCTAGCGTGTAAAGCACTAACCGGGAGGGAAGATTCCTCCGGGTGACCTCCGTGGTTAGTGGCTTCGGTGCTGGCTACCAGTGGGAAGCGCCCGCGTGGAGGCTACACTGAGTAAGGGAAGATTCCTTCGGGTGACCTTCTAGTGTGAGAACCTCCACACTTGAGATCTCTATAAGATGGCGCATAGAAGGATTGAAAGCCGAGGGCCCGTATGAAGTAGGAGTATGAGAAAAAGAGTATGAGTGTAAGAAAAAGAGTATGAGCGTTAGAAAACGACGGCGTGGATTGTCGTTCGTTAGGACACGTGCATACATGCAAAATTCCTGCTTACTGAGCCTCGGTGGCTCATTATTTATGTTACGTGTTGTAGGTACTGACGATCGCGGTACGTGATCCGACTGTCATGCAAGGCCGATCTTTTGATGCTATCCGTCTGCTTTTGAGGTGGGAGTGTGTGTATGGATGACGACCTGTGAAGGCCGGGCGCATAGGGAGCTTTTGCTGCATATATTTACACACACGCACTTGTGTTTTGAATAGATAGGAGCATGATGAAATGTCAAACGATTTAGAACATTCTTTTGACTTGTGAATAAGACTTCCGCACGCGTTTCAAAAATGAAAATTTATATTTGCACTTTACGCTTTCGCACGATAACAAAGCGTTAGGCACTTAGGATTAGAACGTAATACAAGGGCGGGACGACGGGTCCTGACAGGGTGGTATCAGAGCTTCGGTCAGAGGTCCTGCAGACTGTCCATACACACACACTCAAAAGCACGGAAGCGGCCTTGCTCGTAAGTACCATGTTATGTGAATTTCTTGAATGGTCTAACTTATTGGCCTTAGGAATTATCAGGATAGGTTGAGAAGATGGTTAGACTTAGGGGTGAAGGAAGTAGGGAGTCTGATCAGGGTAGGGATACTAATAACCCTCCTGATAGCCGGGATGCTACCATCCTGCAACTAACTGAATTGGTCCAGCAACAGTCGGCCCAGATTCAGCAGCTGATCCAGCAGCAAAATGCTGGTGGGCAATCAGCTGGCTTACCTCCCCCACCCGAGCGAATTGAGATGATCGGGGAGAGGTTCAGAAAGCTAAATCCCCCACTGTTCGAGGATGCTGTAGACCCTACCTCCGCCGAGGATTGGCTAAGGACGCTGGAGAATATGTTCCAGCATAGCCGCACACCCGAGGCAGAGAAGGCCATGTGCGCTGCCTACCTGCTAAGGGGGAGCGCTGGGCACTGGTGGAAACCATCTCAGCCGTCGAAAACCCTCTAACGATGAGCTGGGATCGGTTCAAGGAAATCTTTCGAGGGAAGTACTACACCGCCCCGGTCAGAGCCCAAAGGATGAATGAGTTCATCAACCTCCGCCAAGGAACAATGACAGTGGCGGAGTACATCAGGAAGTTCGAGCAGCTTTCAAGGTTTGCTGCTCATATGGTTAGCACGGACGCGCTCAAGATCGAGCGGTTCCTGGAAGGGTTGAAGCCCGAGCTGTACCGGGATGTGAGTATGGCGGGAGTACAAGGGGCCACGTATGCACAAGTGGCTGAGAGAGCACTCGTGGCGGAGCAGGCAGAGGCCAGGATTTCTCGCGCCCAAGAAGCAAAGCGCAAATTCGTACAAGGGCCGCAAGGGAGCGGGGGCAATCCGAAGCGGCAATTCATTGCCAAGGAAGGGAAACAGGGACTCCAGAATCGACCTGGACCACCCCCACAGTTCAATCCCAACCAGGGTAGACCCCAGCTGGATCTACCCGTATGCCCGAAGTGCGCACGGAGACATCCGGGAGTCTGCAACTCCCAGAATGCTGTCTGCTTCAAATGTGGCAAGACAGGCCATTACCTGAGGGCATGTCCGGAAGGGGGATCCGGGAGCCAAGCGGGAAACCAAGCAGCACCACCAAGGGTACCGGCCCGGGTCTACACTATAACCTCCGAGGAAGCGGAAAATAACCCGGCCGTGGTAACAGGTACCCTCCTCGTCTATTAAACCCCCACATGCATCCTAGTCGACTCACGAGCGACACACTCGTTCGCGTCTACTAAGTATGCCAAGTGGGTAGGAGTAACGCCTCACCGAGCTGAGTGCGAGTCTAGGGTAACAGTTCCGAACGGGAATTCCACCCAAACTAACCACGTTCTAAGGGATTGCCCAATAGTAATCGGGGATAAGGAACTGCCCATAGACCTCATAATTATTCCCATGAATGACTATGAGGTGATCCTTGGAATGGAAATGGGATAACATTACCATGGACTTCGTAGTAGGACTGCCAAGGAATCCGAAAGGGCACGACGCAATTTGGGCTATCGTTGACAGACTAACGAAGTCTGCCCATTTCCTACCAATTCGCACGATGTACTCCATGGAACGATACGCGGAGCTTTATATTCAGGAGATAGTGCGACTGCACGGCGTTCCATCATCGATAGTCTCGGATCGCGACTCCAGTTTTCTATCGAAATTCTGGACGAGCTTGCAAAAAGCGATGGGAACGAAGTTGTCCTTTAGTACCGCCTACCATCCGCAGACGGACGGTCAATCCGAGCGGACGATACAAACATTGGAGGACATGCTCCGAGCATGCGTACTCGATTTCAAGGGGAATTGGAGTAGGTACCTCCCACTAATCGAGTTTTCGTACAATAATAGCTACCATGTCACAATCGGGATGGCACCATACGAAGCGCTATACGGGCGTAGGTGCAGGTCCCCAGTACATTGGGACGAGGTCGGAGAACGGGCAATGTTAGGCCCCGACATAGTACGAGAAATGACGGAAGCCATTACTACCATACGAGAAAGAATGCGAACGGCACAGAGTCGATAGAAAAGCTACGCAGACCGAAGACGTCGGCCACTGGAATTCGAGGAAGGCAATATGGTGTTCGTAAAAGTATCGCCGATGAAGGGCGTGAAAAGATTTGGGAAGAAAGGGAAACTAAGCCCTAGGTATATCGGTCCATTTAGGATACTAAAGAGGGTTGGTGAGGTAGCATACCAATTAGAACTGCCAGCGTCGTTATCGCAAGTACACGACGTGTTCCACATATCAACCCTACGAAAGTATCTAGCTGACCCGAATCATGTTCTAGGAAACGAGTCCCTACATCAACAATTGAAGCCGGATCTGAGTTATGAAGAAACTCCGGTGGAGATTTTGATGTACGAGACCAAGAGACTTAGGAATAAGGATATTCCCTTAGTGAAAGTACTGTGGCAGAACCAATCCACGGAAGAAGCCACATGGGAACGGGAGGACGAAATGAGAATTCGTTATCCCGAGTTGTTCCATACGGGTTGATTTCGGGGGCGAAATCCTCCTTAAGGGGGGGAGGATGTAGGGCCCGAGACCCGCAAATTGGGTCGGCCAATAAATTATGTATATGACCTAAGTACTTTCGTGCTAATTAACGTACATAATATAAGTATACGCGATTTTACGACTTTCGTGCTCGTGATTTGTATGCTAATTTCGTGCAATTATGTGCCTAAAATTATGTGCTTACGATGACCCCTAAATTTCGCAACGGATTACGAAAAATAATTAATTAGGGACATCGTTGAGTTAATTACGTTAGGAAGGATTTCGGGGGAAATATTCTATTTAGTACATGTAATTAACTCATGCCTAATGTGTGATTTATGGTTCCATGCTTTCTACATGACTTGTGTGTCTATATGATTTCATACGATGTGATTTATAATTCCTATATGTGTTACGAATTACGATTATGTGTTATAAGGACTTGAGAAATTGTTGGTCACTATTACACGTGGCATGCATATAAGAAATCACCGAGCTCAAATCGAGTAAGTTAGAATCGGCCGATTCCTACGCATTTAGAAGTTAAAATCATCGGGTAAATCGAGTAGGAATCGGGCTATTTAACGAAACCACATTTCGGGCGATTAAGATAACAATTACACGTGGTAGGAGGAGAACAAATCGCCGAGTGAATTGGAGTAAGAATCGGTCGATTTCACAAACCATGATGAAATCATGTTTCGGCAGATTGTGAAGTGTATACAAGATAGAATCGCCGAGCTGTTTAAATTATTAATTTATCGGATGTATCAACCAAGTTTCGGGCGATTGCATGCACAAATCAGGCGATTTTATGTGTCAATTTAAATAGAATCGATCGACTTGTGGGCATAGTGTTGGAGAGTTGGACCAATCACAATCTAGATAAAGTGGAACAACAAAAAGGCACGTAGGAATTCCTTAAAATAAGGGTATAGGGGTATGGTGTAGTCATAGTCACCTACTAGTCCCATCATTTACCATTCCCTAGGTTCTAAGACTTATCAAAAACGTTGGTGATTAAAGAGGGAAAAAAAAACGTATTGCAAGAAACAAAAATCAAAGAAAACTCTCAAAAAAAAAACCCAATAAAGCACAAGAAAAGTCGGGAAAAGCTTGGCAACTAAGGATTTCTAACAACATAGCTTGCGGATCTTTGGTAAGGAAATCTATAACCCTTTGTAATTTTCATAGCCTAGGTTATTTAGTAGTATGCTTACATAAATTAATGAAGCTCATGAAATCCCTATGTACCATAGACGGCAGATTGGGTGCGAAGTTATAATTGAGGATTTCCTTGAGTTAACTAAGTATTGGACACACTAACTTGATCTTAAGACTTATAACCTTAGCATGAGATAATTCTGGGAGATGATTGAGCGCGTTAAGTAGAAGAGAAGTGTAGGACTTGAGATATTTTGGGGCAGAGTGAAGTACGAGTTAAGTTTCGATCGAATGAAAATTGTTTGAAGGTTTCGGGCGATTTCATGAAGTTTCAATCGAAACTAATTTCCATGTATAAGCCATTGATCGAAACTGGATTTCAAGCAATCGAATCGGGCGAATCGAAGGCAATTTAATCGGGCGATTCCCCATGCACATGCAAATCGGGCGATTGTTGAGTTAGCGATTCTCAAACCGGGCGAAACCAGATTTCAAAGCTACTTAAATCGGGCGATTCCATCTTATGGAAATTTCGGCGATTTCAGCTAACCAACACTTCAAATCGGGCGATTCTTGAAGTAGGCAATAAAGTTCGATCGAAACCAAGTGTCAAGACCTGCACAAATCGGGCGAATTGGTGATTTAATGAATTCGGCGAAACTAAGTTGCGGGTAAGACGAATCGGGCGAAACTAAGGGCAAATCGAACAATTAGGAGATTCGATTGAAACTAAGTCCCAAATTGAACTTTCGCCGAGCTTTATATACATATGGTGCGATTAAATACTAACATAGCATAGACTAAAAATAGACTGACTTAGAAAATTAGCAAGATAGTACGATTGTGTAACGATTTCAATATGGTTAGCTAAGCTAGATAATGTATTGATACGACAATATTTTTATGATTAAAAGGTCGAACGGTAGAAAATTCCCGAGGAAGTAAGCACGCGTAGCTTGGACGACAGGTAAGTAGAAATTCAACTACGACACGTAACTTGCCTGCGTCCAATTATGTGAATTACGTGCTCGTGAATTTTGTATGAAATGTGTACGTATGATACGATTAAATTATGTGCATGGTGGCATGATTAGAATACGTACCTGAGCATAGCATGAGCATTTGCACGCATGCGTAGTGTATAAGACGCGAGGTATGAGCGTGCATAAGATCGCCTGTGTGCGATGTATATTCGCCAATATTGGCGTTTGTGTCGACTCGAATGAAGAGTCACGGCTTCCCCTATGCGGCCAGTAAGGCGAATGAAGCTATAAGGCCTGTATAAGAGGCTGGGGGAATACCCCGTATGCGGGAGATGCAACCTGGAGGATGCGGCCCCGGGCACACGCTGGGTAAGGGAAGATTCCTTCGGGTGACCTTCTAGCGTGTAAGCACTAACCGAGAGGGAAGATTCCTCCGGGTGACCTCCGTGGTTAGTGGCTTCGGTGCTGGCTACCAGTAGGAAGCGCCCGCGTGGAGGCTACACTGAGAAAGGGAAGATTCCTTCGGGTGACCTTCTAGTGTCAGAACCTCCACACTTGAGATCTCTATAAGACGGCGCATAGAAGGATTGAAAGCCGAGGGCCCGTATGAAGTAGGAGTATGAGAAAAAGAGTACGAGTGTAAGAAAAAGAGTATGAGCGTTAGAAAACGACGGCGTGGATTGTCGTTCGTTAGGACACGTGCATACATGCATAACTCCTGCTTACTGAGCCTCGGTGGCTCATTATTTATGTTACGTGTTGTAGGTACTGACGATCGTGGTACGTGATCCGACTGTCATGCAAGGCCGATCTTTTGATGCTATCCGTCTGCTTTTGAGGTGGGAGTGTGTGTATGGATGACGATCTGTGAAGGCCGGGCGCATAGGGAGCTTTTGCTGCATATATTTACACACACGCACTTGTGTTTTGAATAGATAGGAGCGTGATGAAATGTCAAACGATTTAGAACATTCTTTTGACTTGTGAATAAGACTTCCGCACGCGTTTCAAAAATGAAAATTTATATTTGCACTTTACGCTTTCGCACGATAACAAAGCATTAGGCACTTAGGATTAGAACGTAATACAAGGGCGGGACGACGGGTCCTGACAGTTTTGCACCGATCGACTCAATAGTTTGACAAATACGGTCAAGATATTTGTCTAAATTTGCAGTCGCTGAAATTTTTCGAGGTCGTTTAGGTGGTGGAATTTCATCGCGAATCCTTTTAAGACAGTGACCTCCATTAGAATTCGCATCACTCCTTTTAGTTTCACTTGATATATCAATGAATGGTTCTTTGCCGAGTACTTCGACATCTATATCTTCTTGAACGCCATTTTCCATCATTTGACTTTGTAGATCATTTCGTAAAGATCCTTCTGAAGGTACCCAAGACTTTTTCCAATAGCATTTCCTTCCTTCAACAAAGACATCAACTCGTCGTAATATTCAAGTCCTTTGTAGCGGAACTTAATTGCTTCTGGATTTCCCTGTAAATATAGAAGCTAGCAAATGATATGTTCTAAAAGCTGGATATATTCATAAAAATAGATAACTTACCTTTAAATACTCATCTCACCATTCATCAGACGCGGAAATTGGTGCCCCTGAAGCTATCCCATCCAAGCCCCGCATCGGAATTTATCAACTTATACATTATCTCCCACATTGTCCAATGGTTTTCCAATTTTTTTTCTTATCATAGGACAAACTCGCACAAAATCACATCAAATTTTCTTCCATCCATCTTTACTAAAAAATGACCAACCTTATGACCTTTTGACATTTGCTCACAGCACCATTCACAGAACACCTTATGTGCATCAGTATTCCGAGGGAATCGCATAAATAGTTAACTTTTAAAACTTGAATTGCAGAACTAGTTAAATTTTTAACTAAGGCAAAACTAATCAACTTTTCTAATCTTAACTTTCGTTATTTTCTTTCTCACCACAAAATTGTCTAAACTTACAGATTTTTCATTATTATTTTCTCACATTAGCCTATAAATAACTATATTTTAATTTTATCATTTTAACCAAATAGCATATCTAATATTCTCTATTACCATATGAATCATAATATTTATTTTATGTAGGAAGTCGTTCATTTCAAGCTTCTTCATCCATCTCCACAATGTCGAACTCTAATTTTCCTAAACGTTCGATGAAGTACTACTGTTGGAACTACTTTATGGTATTCAATTAATAGAGTTGACTTAGTCTTGCTATGCAAATTAGTAGTCTTGGGCTAAATTGTAATTCGTAATTGTATAGGACTACTTGTTTAAATATACCACGAGGTGGTATATATAAGTGAACTCCTAAGAAAATGAGGAGTGCGCGTTGTATGGTTTTTAGATCACAAAATTGGAATCGAGAATTTTGGAGAGAAGAATTAGCGCCAAACCCTTGATTTCAATGTTTCTTCTCTCCTAAGCTTTCAACTAGGTAATCTTCGATCTTAAATCTGAATTTCTAAAGATTATCAATCGATTCGATATGTGTTTGAAAAAGAAGGACCTGAAATTGGTATCAGAGCCAAGCGTGTTAGGATTTGGATTAAATTCGGACTGAATTTTTGATTTTTGGAAACGGTTTTTTTTTTTCAATTCGCGCGGCACTGTTCGTCATAGAAATTCAATCTGATTCTTCTCAATTCGACTTGATTTGTTTTTCTTAAGGTTCGATTATGTGTTTCTCGTTGATCTGAGCTCATTTCCGATCTATCAAACCAACTTGTCTGCGAATTTAGAAGATCGATCGCATTTCTATCTTCGGACTGTTCTTAAAAATTATCGACCAGAATCTGAAAATTTCGATTTGTTTGCTTTTTTGTTAGTCAATTATGTGTTTCTTGCTATTCTGGGCCTATTTCTAATCGATCGAACAAAGCTTCCTGCGATCTTGAAGATTAATCAAAATTTGTTCTTAACACTGTTCTTCAAAATTTTCGAAAAATTCAACGGATTTGCTTTGTTTGTGCTAAATCGAGTGTTTGTTCTTGTTAAGTGCATGATTTCGATCCATAACCCAATGCGAATTTGATCAATTTTGTGTTTGGATCGAGATTTCGTTGGTTTGATTTGTGTCTGTTTCACGATAGTATCTCCTGTTCTTCGTTCATTATCATAAACAATTCAGCTTCACACTCGAGAAATTGCTTCAGCGAGATCTATCCTCCGTCGCTGCTGAATCGTCGAACTACCTTCGCTCGAGAAACGCTTCGTCGCAATTGTTTTCGGTCGAAATACTTCTTGGACCACAGCCTTGTTCTTCGCTCAAGAAACTGTTCTCTGTTTGTCGCTGACCATCACAAGGAAATTCTGTTTTAAGCTCAAGAAATCAAGTCACGCGAGAAAAATTGGGTCAACGCGGGAAACTTCATCCAACGCTCACAAAATCAGATCGGGAAACTATTTCAATCGAAAAATCGTCTGATTTTTTTTGATCGAAAATCTGCAATTTCATCTTCTTCAAGCGTATACCAATAGATACACATACACTCACACACAGATTGCAGGGCAAATTGCATTTTAAGTCCCAAAAGTAATATTTCAGTCACTGTAGTTACATCTCGGTCCCTAATAGTTTTTAGTTTAGCCCAGCTGATCTAGTCCAGAATTTTCAATTTAACCCCAGAACTTTCAACTTTATTGATTTCACATTCATTACGTGATTTTACGGTCGCAGAATTTTGCTTAGTTGCTTTTACAGGTCTTCGTCGCAAAATTTGTTTTCGCCCGCAAAACCTTTTGCGATCGAAAATTTTGATTTTAAAGGTCTAGATATTAAAGTCTTAAATCGACGGCGTTTTATCAAACAAAACTTTTACGATCGTAAAACTATACGTAACTGTTTGAAATTCGAAACTATTTTTTAAAAACAATACCTCATCGAAAACCTAACAATCGTGAATAATGCCTTATACATTAAAAAAAAAAACTTTTACTCGAGAATTATTTTCGATCAAAATAGTGCCTTATATTGACATTAAATAAAAAAACTTCTACTGGCACATTATAGAAAAAGCTTTTGGTATATACTATTAAATTTTTAAATCAAACTTAAAAAACAAAATCTTTTCGAAACTGAATTTTAAAAGCCAAATATTTTAATCCAGTATTAAAAAAATACAAATCACAAAACACGTTACGATCCAAAAATCCAACAAAATTCTAAAAATAAATAAATAAAAATTTAAAACCAAAATGGACACCTACTCAATTACTCGATTTGATGACACTAGCTCCGACGTCTTTAGCTCCGACATTGATGAACAACTGAAGGAGTTTGGGCGTCAACTACGATTAATTGAGAAGGAGTTAAAGAAGAAGTCCACAAAGACCAAGTCACGCTCAAAGAAGCAAAAGACGCACTTGGCATTGGCACACGAAGATGAAACTAACACATCCTCTAAGGAGGCAGTGATTTCTACCTCTACCTTGTTTAACACGTTAGAATCCTTACAAAGTAGGTATGCTAACTTGAAAAATGAGCGGAAAAGTACAAGAGAGTTAGAAAACAAATTAACTAAGTCTAAGGAGGAAATAGCTAGTCTCGAATCTAACCTTAGGAGCTCTAGTATGAAAATAGATGATTTAACTAAGATCTTGAACCAGAATGAGACTAAGTATAGGTCCATAATCAAGAATTTAGAAGATTTTCTTGCAGCAAGGGGACAAACTGATCAGCCCATAGATACAGAATTTATTATGCTATGTTAGGGTTAGGCTTTACTAATCCACGGAACTTGAAGAAAGTTGATTGTAAACAACTTTATGATGTCAAGTACATGGCTTTAGGACTAGCTGCTCTTATGGTCTTTACTAACGCAAAAGAAATAAATGCGCTAGAAGAAAATAAGAGAAAAGCCAAAACTATGGCTGAAATTCCCTTTTCTTACACCGAATTGAATAATGGTTATAAAAAGCCGGAAATTCCCAAGAGTTGTAACCATGATTCAATTAACTCCTTAGAAGATCCGTCTAAATCCGAGGATTCCTATACTTTACCCTATGAAAATTCTTCCATTTACATCCCTCCGATAGTGAAGAAAATCGAGGAGTTACATGCAACTCTTAATCTCAAAAGGAAGAATTTTGAAGCTGAAAAGAAGGCATTCTTCTTAGAAATGGACAACCTTAAGGCTACCTCCATGTCAAAACACGATAAAGGGACGCAAACGGATGATCTCGTTCCTACCATCGAAACGACTTCTACTAATTCTACGTCGATTTTGACCAAAGTTGAAATTCAAAGTAAAAGCCCCGCACTTTCTATAGCTCAGGAACAAGTCCCACGGAAATGGGAGAATGGAAAAGCTCCACAACGGAATCATAAAGACCAAAAGTCTTCCTCTCCCGTTCCTAAAAAGAAAATATTTCACGAAAATATTTCAAGTTCTAGCGCACAAAGTTCATCGTGTGCTTCAAATGATTCTAATAATTTTTCATTTAAAAAGCCTAGACTTGAAAATAATTTTCGAAATTCTTATTCTCATTCTAATGTGAAAGGTGTGAAATCTAACCATAGGAAATACGACTTACGTGCGATAGATGCTTATTCTATATGCTCGTATTCCTACATGCAATATCCGGTCAAGGTTCATTCAAAGAAACATCTTGTGCGCTTGGCCTCGGAGAAAATTTTTAAACCTTCTCCCAAACACACTTTCACCCGAGCGGAAATGCCTTATCCGTGTCAAATCACTCCCACATGGGTTCCTATTTCTTTACAAAATTTAGGTAGACCCAAACAAATTTGGGTACTGAAAGGTTCATTAATGGATGATTTACGACAACATTTAAATTTGACACCTTTTATGCTTAAATCGTTATCTACTAATAAGGGAGGACACACATTACAATGGATACCAAAGTCCCGCTAATTTTGTAGAATTTCCCTCATGTATGGAATTCGACGTAGTGGCTCCACGTACATGGTAAAGGGATAGGCGTGAGCTACTACAACTAAGCTTCAATGAGGTATATTTCAAATTCACATATGCATGCGAGTTTTGTTAAATATATATATATATATATATATATATATATATATATATATCTATATATATATATAATATATATATCTATATATATATATAATATATATATATATACTATTTTCTTTCAAAACTTTTCAAATGATACATTTTCGATATGCATTTCATCGCTTTAAATGGTTTAAAATTTTCAAATGCATATTACGAACGGAAACGATAAATATCATTTTTCGATTAGTACTTTCAAATAAGCTTTAATTGAGGGGGAGCTACTCGTTATTTTAATGAGGAGCAACCTTTATATTTTTTTTGGAAGCACAAATTGTATCTTGGGGAAAAAACTTATAACGGGCGATTTAAGGGAATGAGATTCATAATATTCGTCACACTAACTACGCAAATTTCTAGTGGGAGAAAATTTATTTTCGAAGCATATTTTGGGAGATATAAATATAATACTACTATAATAATAATATACACATATAGATATATAAAAAGGGAGATGTATATATAGAGGAGAGATAAAAAAAAAGGGAGATATATTAAAAAAGAGAAAAAAACGAAAATAAAAAGGGAGATAAAATAAAGGAGAAAAAAAAGGAGTGGAGATAAAAAAAAAGAAATATTTCTTGCCTCGGATTATTTATATGCTTTCATATTGTTGTTTTCTCTAGATTGTAGTTACAAAGTTCAATTTTGTGAGACCAATCTCTGATTTTTACCATTTGTTGATGATGATTTAAAAAAAAAAACGAAAAAAAAGCAAAGAAAAAAACAAAAACAAAAAAAAGAGATAAAAAAGGGGAAAAAAGCAAAAAAAAAAATAGAGAAGAAAACAAAAAAAAATCTTTCTTTTACAATATGCTTCCCGAATTTATTTTCTCACATCCGAAGATGGACTTATGCGAAGAATCTCGAGCTTTCAAACCAAAAAAAAATTCCAAAGGCGACGGTGATGATCAAAATGAAGATCAAATGCTCTGGATTTTCATCGACCGGCTCCGACTTGCTAATTCAACTAGAGCAACACTTCTCATGTATCCCGGAGGCATGGATTTCATGTTCCTATGGTTCAGTCTAATCCGACTTGATCCTAACCCCATAACGTGTTCGAGCATTTGAGACGATTATTTCGATGCTGCCTCGGAAATCTTTGAAGGTACATCACTCCCTTATCTCACATAATTTTCGGACCCAACCCCCATAGGTACAGGTGCTAATTTTAATTAGCTCCCGGGTAGAAATCGCCGCATCAGGTCCAACGACACATGCACAACCGAGCCTTACCCACTCGTCTATCTTTCAAAAGATAGGTGTTTCATAAATCACGGGGAACCGCGTATGCTATCACTGTTTTACTCGAAAATGGAAGATATTGAACTAAGTGGTATTCCGCCTCCTACCACGCTTTTATTGAACACTCGCGTCTAGTGTGTCCTCAACTCACCAAAATTTTCAAATTTTTAGCTTTTCAATACACCTAATCTTTGTGATTACGTTAGAACTTGCGTATACATGTTCTTTTTAAAAGACGTGCTTCAAGGAGAAGGAAGGAAGTCCGACCGTTGCAACATCAAAGCAACAACGGTTTCGGCCATCTTCTACGAGCTCTGCTCCTAGTTGATGTCAACGGGACGCATTTCTGGCCCACGGTACTCATTTCGACGGATTGCCTTTCTGGCTCCGTCCAGTTATTACCCACACTGACCTTTTTGTATGTCTTTTTTCTACCTCCAAATTAACATGCCGAAATCGTTAACACGATTTGCCATGAGGGGGAGAAGGGGTTATGCATACACAATCGGTCGGTCCACCCACCAAATTCCACCGCGCGTACCACTATGAAACCGGGCTCTCTCACAACGCCACATTCAAAGGAAGCTCGGTAGAACTTAAAATAAATCAAAGAACGAGACGACCTACCTTCTTCTGGAACTAGAGACACTTCTTCGAGGCCGAACCAGACAACTTCCATTCGGAGAAGACGAATCCAGCGAAACGGAGAAGATGGCTAAACCTCGACGTTCTCAAACCCCTTGCTTCCGGAAGAAGAAGCAAGGACCGAGGACCGAACGACACGTGACTCAAGCATCATCAAGGACTGAAGTTGCCAACCGTGTCCACTGCATCAAGGACCAAAGTTGCCAACTGTGTCAACTGCATCAATGTTCGAAGTTGCCAACCGTGTTGACCTCTCCAAACCTCGCATCGGATTCCCAGATCTCAACACAAGGTTGACCCAAATAGGGGGAGTTTCGAGTTTCGTATGCTTGCAACGGGAGAAATGGAACGCAGACTTTCTAAATCCGACAAGAATACTTCGTACATCTTACGGCATTTAGGAGAAGGACTTCAAAGGAAGATTCGAAGAAAAAGTCGATGCCTAGAAGACCTGGTGAGCTTGAGGATTTTCTAAAGAGGAGATTTCAAGGACTTGAGGACTCTTTCCATTGCAAGACGAAGACAACACGCGCAATGTTGAAAAATGAATACAAAGGGGGAGATTGTTGGAACTATTTTATTGTATTCAATTAATAGAGTTGTCTTAGTCTTGCTATGCAAAATTAGTAGCCTTGGGCTAAATTGTAATTCATTGTATAGGACTACTTGTGTAATTATACCACGATGTAGTATATATAAGTGAACTCCTAAGAAAATTAGGAGTGCGCTTTGTATGGTTTTCAGATCAGAAAATTAGAATCGAGAATTTTGGAGAGAAGAATTAGCGCCAAACCCTTGATTTCAACGTTTCTTCTCTCGTAAGCTTTCAACTAGGTAATCTTTGATCTTAAATCTGAATTTCTAAAGATTATCAATCGATTCGATCTGTGTTGGATAAAAAAGGACCCAACAACTGCAGATTCATAGACTTATTCATCCAGTGTAAATAATCAAAACAACTGACGGTCAACAGGTTCAAACCAAAATGGAACCTTTGTTTACAAAAATTGTTTTCCAATTCACAATCCGAATAATGATGGTCCAATGATATACCTTTTGTTCTTTCATTGCTTTTTATTCAACGCCATGACTGTTTTTTTTTTTGCTCGCAAATATCGGTGATTTATTTTGGTTTTTTGCAGCTTTTGAAAATAGAAAAACATAAAAAAATCAAATTGTTCGGGCATGAAACCAAACCAGCTCAGCCGATTCAAAATCATAACCACAGCTCAGTTAAGGTTCGAGGTTTTGGTTTAACAAGAACCAAACGTTCCACACCAGGAACCGGAGCCGATTGAATACACCTACATAGATTTACATATTTTTCGGCTTGAATGTTTTAAAAATGGGTTAAAATATAATTATTAGCAATTTGTATGCTAATGTAAGATAATAACGGTGAAAAAATTAGAATTTTAAATAATTGGTGTGAAAAGAGAAAATAACAATAATTAAAAGTAGAAAACTTGAATAGTTTTGCATGGTAGAAGTTAACTAGTTTTGCAATTCAAGTTTAAAAAGTTAACTATTTATGCAATTCTCTCTCAGTATTCCATACAGCTTTTGGCTTAAGACCTTCCTTAATTTGTTGAGGTAATTGCGAAATATTTTCGTTCTATTCCAACTCCATAGCTTCAATCTCAAGTTGAGCAAAGATAATAAAAATGAACATAAACAGAAAAATCAGCAAGAATGGTAAACCAAATCCAAAATGCAAGCAACAGCTTGCGAGATAAAGAAAATAGTATACATGCGTTTAGATAAATTTGAGATTGAAATACCTTAAAAGTGATGTTGCTCTTGTCTTGATACTCATGCGTAGAAAGCTATAGGTTTAAGAAGATATGTACGTGTGTTGATGTGTGGGTTTAGAAGATGGTGCACGTATATGTATGGGGAGTTGAGATGTGCTTCATTAATAGTGGATTTTTCCACTTATTCATAAAGAGCTTATTGATAAGTTAACTTTTCAAGAAGTCCATTTAAAATGCGCTTACTCCAAATGTGCATTTAGAATGGGTTTCCAAATAAGCCCTTAGATTCGACACAACTCGGACCAATCATTGGAGATTGTTTCTTTATTGTCTTCTTCAAGTTTTATTAGCTTTAATTTGTAACATAGTGTATATATATATATATATATATATATATATATATATATATATATTATATATAATATATATATATATATATATATATATAGAGAGAGAGAAAGAGATATTTGTTATGGTCCCAACCTACCGTGAGCACCATAAGCAAATCTATCAATTTTTTGCATTTTTTCGATTCTCAACGTCGCCAACACCTCCGTAGACAGACCATCTCATATCTCTTGCTAACCTAAATCGACCTCTCCACACGTTAATTTTTATGAAAATTCATTATTTATTATGCACTTGTGGACAACGAAGCGAGATGATGATTTTCTTAAAAATTAACATGTTGAAGAGGGTAATTTAGGTTAGCAATGGATATGACAGGGACTTTGTGTTGGCGACGTTGAGAATCGAAAAACGTAAAAAATTGAGAGATTTGCCTATGATACTCATGGTAGGTGGCAACCATAGCAAATATATATATATATATATATATATATATATATATATATATATATATATATATACACACACTGCACCAAAGAAGAGAATTGATATCGTGACGGCACCGTGCGTTAAGCATCGCCACATGTATGCTGACGGAGTGACATTATTTAAATTGAAAATCCAAATTAACTTAACATCCTAGTTAATCACGATGGAATGGATGGTTGTGCACGATAGCAGTTGAGCAACTTATTTATCGATCATAGAACTATGATGTCCGAACAGTTTTCTAAATTGAACAACAGTGTATCGCAGAAGCTAAAAAAAATTAAAGTGAAACAAAATATGAATAATACATCAATCAATAGATAGATAGTAACAAGTGAAAAACAGGACCTAAAAACAGTTTAAATCTTTCTCAGTTCAACTTCCACTTCATCACACCACAGCATATCAATATCACTTAAGATTTTTCATTCCAAAATTTCAACGATCAGGTAATAGAGAAAGCCAGCAAAGATGATTCCATTAATAATAGTAGAGCTCATAAGATGTTAGTATGACACCAACCAACAAACACAGGGTGAGCTTTTACCTCTGTTGTATCTTAGTCTTCTTCTCATGCATTGGATTGGATTTGTCTACTTAAAAGCACCATCCAATCACCATAGCCATTTGCACCACCAACTTGGTCCTCGACTAAGTTTGCGAGTAGGAAGTAACCTTCTCTTGGATGTTCCCCTTGCCTAACAATATTACATAATTGATAATATGATTGATCGCTCTCCCTAAACTTACTTAGTATCATCATAAGCTTTCTAGACATTTCATTGTCCTTTGGGGCAAGGGCAACCTGCAAGTAAGAATGGATGTATTACTTACATGCCAATATGAGCAGCGTTTTTATTTTATAAGGATCATCTCAGAAACCTTTGAGTAGTCAACGTCGAAATCTCCACCGACCAAATTTCGAGCTATATCAGGTGACACGGATCTTCCAAACCAAATCACAAATCGGAAGCCATCGTCAAGAACATATAGTCCATTAGTGTCTAAGCTCTGTGCAGTAAGTGGCAACCTCTTTGCAGTGTTCGTAAATTCCCCAGACTGAGATGCCTGCATTGGTAACAGAATATTCATGCTCATAAATTCATTAAGAAGAATGGTTGTCATCGAATACTTACTCTCACAAGGTTGTCATCGAATACTTACTCTCACAAGGTAGTCATCGACACGCATTAGACTTGGATATAAAAGTTTCAGCAATCTTTTAACAGGCAAAGCCATCATCGTAAAACCAGCAGCACAGCGTTCATCAAGAAGGACGTCAGCATATCCACCACGAAGTGCTGTCGATTTACACAAAGCTAGTCCATACAAGGGCAGTAGTTCCAAAGATTCAGGGTAAATCATCCTTCCACTTAATCGATGTTGGACAGCGTAAAGATTTCTATATTCCCTAAGGGCTTTCACAATCCGCATTTGCACAGCATTACGGGCATCTTCCAGCTTAGAGGACAAAGCCTTTTCAATTGCTGCACATCAAATGAGGATATGTAAATGTTTCATTCGTTTGCCAGGATTAAAAACAAGTTCACTCAAAAAATGCTGCTACCTTAGCGACTATAAGAAAGTTACAAGGTCCATACCTAGCCTGGAAAATACAGAAATAATTGCACCCGTATCAGCAAATCGATACATTTCTCCTAAATCTGAAACGACAGGAGCTGCGGCAGTGTGTACTCTGATTCGCCGCTCTCCAGAAGATGATGTATATCTTAGAATGGTTCAGGAAAATGTGCATTTCACATACAATGAAGGTTAAATTGCTTACATAATTGGCAGAGAACTCAGATAAGAACAACGACTTTTCCCTCATAAGAACCGCACAGGAAAATATTTAATAGACAACGTAAACTAAGTGAATAAAGTGCACACTGTAACAGGCAAATATGTGATGAGATAGCTAACCTTCAAGCAGGACGAGGAAAAAAAGGAGCTTGAAGCAACCCGTAGGCCATAGCTTAAAGAGTTGATACTGGTTAAATAGACATGCCTATGTCATAGTCTATTAAACTGTATAAAAAATAGGATACAATAGTGCAACTTGGAAATATACGGTCTGCGTCGTCAAAAGGGTCTCTTCAAGGGATAAAAGTGCCGCATAAGCTTTGTCACAGTCTACAGCAGGAAGTGCCAACAAGTCGGTAGATCTTAGCATGAAATTTCCATGATAAGATCCGAAGCGCACTCCTGAAGATGGTGAAGTCAAAATGTTTGGATAGAACTCATTGGAAAATAAAAATAAAAAACAAAACAGAATAGAAAATATTTAAAAATTTATGCTTGGAACTATCCACTTGACCTTTTCCGCATCTTATTCGCATAACTGCTTCCCAAGCAGTCTCTCTAGTAAGATCACGGGTTAATTCGTGTGTCAACTTATCTTTGTGGATATTGCCACGGAAGCTAGGATAATAGTATACTTGACCACCAGTATACTTTGCCAATGTACCTAAAAAACATTATCTTAGTAGCAGTGTTAATGCAGCTACATAACTTAAGCCTGCTTGAAACGCTTGCCCGTCTTGAAATTTGAAACTGATCTTTCATTGAGTTCAAGCTGAGTCAGGATCAAATAAGAAGTTGATAGTTTGAATTCAATTCCATGCCAAACAATGGGAAGAAATTTGCTCCTCATTGACGTGAGAGAGAAGTCACTTGTCATAGGTACATAACATCTCGTATAATAAAACTTGGTTTAAAACGTAAACATATAAGTTGAAAACTTGATATTACTAAACTACAACATAAACTAGTTAGTAATAAGCAACAAATCTTATAGAGCGCTTATAAAAACTACATATAATGCATATCAAATTCAAGCTGGCTTGAACCTGGTTTAAAAATTTTCAAGCTGGGATCAACCCCTATACGAAAACCAACCTTACAAAAAAAAGACGAAAAGAAAAACTTATTTAGCATCATGTCGAGGGTTAGTAGCACTAAAAGCACGGTGTTCACCACAATTTCTAGAAGATATTAGTATTGAACAGAAATATAAAAACGAAGAAAACAACAAAGTGATACTGAGAACTAGACATGGTAAAAAGACGACGCAAATTTATTTTTCATCTGAGCAATTCCAGCAATACCTAAACATTAGAGCTAAAGCATACCTAATGATGCAACATCTGTGTACTTGTCACTAAAAGCATACACGTTCACAGCAATCTGGTACTTGGTCAAATCAGCAGCCATCTGTTTATAGAATGGATCCTCTGGCACTCGTAAGATATGCTCCTTATCTGTGCCATATACCCTCGCATCTTCGCCACGGAATTTAAGGCGACCAACACCAAGGGATGGAAGAGTACTAAGAAAGATTAACAGTTTACCTCCAAGTTGGCTCTGGCCATACAACCAAAATTTCACAGTCAAGGATTGTAAGAGGGCCCAAGGATTCACAACACCAACAATGCCAACGTAGAAAACACTTACCATAATCATAAACGCAGCTTTAAGAGCTGGACCAAATGCAGATTCCACATTGGTATTCTCCTGAAACATAGAGGGTAAGCTATCGAGAAACGCATCCACTACACTTCTAGATTCTGATAGGTTAACCAGGAGATCATCGGGCAATGGAACAAAAACATCATCCAAATCTGAGACGACCATCATTTGAGGCTGCGTCAATGATGACTGATGCAAGAACAAACTATGCATTATCTCTCAAAAAATGGAAATTAAATTTAATAGCGGCGATGATGGTGGTCATGGTGATGTGATGATGACACTGATGATAGTAAATGATGTGCTGATGATTCGTCCATAACATGACACACCTTCATGTTGTAAAAATGCATTGTGCTGTCATAAGTTATGAAACCAATCTGTGTCCGCGGAGAACCAGGCAAGTTATCCAAACAAGACTTTACAGTTTGTGCCATTACCTGCACAATAAAAGGCAGGAAAAACAGAACATCTATAAAATAACATGAAAATTGGTCGAGGTGCTTGCTTACATCTATATATATAATATATATATATATATATATATATATATATATATATATATATATATATATATATATATATATATATATATATATATATATATATATATATATATATATATATATATATATATATATATAGATAGCAACGCTAATAGGTCAATGTTCAACTTGATCTATCTTGTTTCGGTGAACCAAGCAATAGGTAGAAGCAACAATACAAAGATAAATGAAGCATAACATGCCAAATGGCCATGCATACACCGACCTTCTTGGTAAATGTTTTGAACGTCAAATACACACTTCTAGGTATATGTTTTGAAGTCAAATGCAAACGGCAGAAGAAATATTCCAGATCAAACTTCTCAGAGAACAAATATATCAATGAATTACTAAATCAACAAGAAAACATACTATTAGGTCTCAGCAGAAAAGGTTCCAGCCTCCTCAACAGTTAATATTGGTGCAAACAACAGTTATCAGAACAAAAACACGAAAAGAAAGCATCAAACATGTAACTGCAGATATCTATTGAAAGGTTACCTCAAGCATTCCACTCTGAACAGCAAATATTGATACATCAATGAGAAAAAAGTACAGCGGCGGCATTGGCGGACGGACCATGTATTCAGCAGGAGCAATATACTCAACACTACCCTTAATAAGCTCAGGCCGTTGATCCAAATCAATTCTTCTCCCTGTGGCATCCAACTGTGCAAAGTATTCTCCAGGAACTGCACAATAGAAGATACGGTAATTATCAAGCAATTGACATTTGCAAAAGAAGACATAAATAAGCCACAGAAACTAGAAGTCGTAATAACCACCGCAGCTAACCCCTGTTTTAAGTCAAAACTTACATCAATAACTAGCAGGCTATCTTACCAAATCCCATGAAACAAAAGCCCTATTAATTAGGAAAGCTTTAGCAGAACATAGTAGTAAAAGGTTTGTGACATGCGGCAGAACAACCAATGCCCTATCTACAAATAAATGCATGCAAGAAGATGTACGATCTCCGTAGAAATTGATAAGAGGAAAGAGACTAGCCTCATCATATGTTTATAAATAGGATACTATTCCCTACTTGCTATCAAGGTAAACACAACACAACACATAAAGGTATATGCAAAACATTTAAGTAATCAGTAAACATTAAGGAAACTGGAACTGAAAGTGGCATACCAAAAGGCACATAACATAATTCTGCAGTGTGTTGAACTAAAAAATAAGTATTATTAGGATCCAAAATTTTCAGTATCTCTCACCATCATTAAGTAATGAACAAATATTGCACCTCCACTTCCTCCCATTATCTGTGAATGCAACATATGGATTGATGTACGTGCGACATCTTCTACATCGAATGATGCCAGTAGTGGCAAAATTTAGTAATGGAACATCGTCCTGAAATAGATTAAAGTGCCAACACTTAGAAAAGAATAGAGTTGCAGAAAACAGTGAAATCTATTAAAGAGTATAATTCAAATTCCAAGGAAACTAACCTCCCCAGCAGGAACTTCCGCGAGAGGGCAAACGATGGCCCCCAGGGGTAAATGCCATCTGGCTGCCAAAGACTGAGAATTTGGGAGGCCACTTGTTGTAAGTCGCAAATATCTAGAGTTGCAATTCATTGGGTACATAGCAGCAATGGTTCTTGGAACAACATCACCATCCGATGGCCTTGGTAAGGCTGCAGTGTCAAGCCCGGTATCAAATGAGCCTGGTGCAGATCCAAGTGAAAGAGATTTAAAATCCTCTGCTAGGGTCTGAGAAGCAGTAGTAGGCGGAGCAATGCCGTGCTGATAGACTTGGTTCCCCGAATAGAGGGTCGTAGGAGGACCCGAAACATAACCTCTTGGCTGTGCAGAAAAGGGAGTAGCTGGAGCGGCATAGCTTCCAGTTTGTGATGGAAAGGGTGAAGATTGAACTGGCTGAGGTGGAGGAATACCAGTCTGAAACGAAGATTGAAAGCTCGGCCTCGACGACGAGAGTGGCCCATCAATAGGTGGAGGAATATTTTGGCCGGTCTGCCCAGTTTTAATGGTGTGAGGAGGAGGAGGAGATCCCATGGGAATTGGAGACTGTCGAGGATGTGATGAGCCATAGGGAATGGGGCTAGGACCAGCTCTAACTTGTGGAAGCATAGAAGTTTGGCCACCCATTGGTGGCGGCTGGCCTACTGCTGACTGCATTGGTGGACTTGGGAAACGTTGAAATCCTGAAAGAGGTGGACCATATGAGGATGGAGGAGGTCTAAAAAGAGAGGTGGGCCCAGATGAAGAAGATGGAGTTGAGAACTGAGAGGAAGGAGGAGGAACGGGTCTAAATGCTGATGCTTCTGACCCAACCATGGGACGAGACGATGAAAAGGGCGTCGGCATTGGAGCAGCAAAAGGTGTTGCACCTAAGCGATTGGAGTCTTCCGTCCCCATTAGAGTACGATTTTTAGCTGGATATCACCTGCTGATGCAAATAAGCTAATACACAAGATTGATATCACTGCAAAGTGCAAACAGGCAATTCGGGCAAAAGTTAATTGAGAAACAAACAGATATTTCCCCAGACGCATTTATTTTTTACTTCTCTTCAACGAAGCATCACATCACTACCACAGAAGCGGAGACACAGAATAAAATAAGATTCCCAATCACTAACATAACGCTAATTTAATCCACCCATATGCTTAATGTAGCTAAAATTCCAAAAGCAGAGGCTGCTCACACACATATATTGGATACATAAGCAATTCAGCGACCGAATCAGAGGGGGGTCTGGGGGTCGACTGGCCCCCCGGCGGCGGGTGCTACAAGGGTGGTGTCGACATTGATATTTGTTTTAGAAGATTCGTCTGGGGTGGACGAAGAAGATTAGAAAAGATCCCTAAAATTGACCTCTTAGTAGGCCAAAAACCGACAAAACTGATCAGTAATTTCAATGAAATCTACAAAAACCGAAACTCGAATAGTTCCGAGATTTTCAGTCTACATATTCCCAATCACGAGTAGCGCCAAGATTCAACCTCAATTGGTTGTGAAATTCCAATCGCAAATCGAATAATAAAAGTACCTGATTCCAGATCGAGAGCTAAGGATTCCTCTGATCAGCTTCGATTACTCTGCGATGTTGTGTGTAATTGTAAATAAAACAAAGTTAAGGGTATGATAACGAATATACATGTTATCTTGATTCGGAAAACCCAAACTAGTACCCAATGTTTACCTCATAGACGAAATTAGTCTGTCGCGTCGATGTTTCACGACGACCAATTTAATCCCCAATATTGCGAATTTTTAACCAATTTAGTCGTTCTTTAGCCGTTAATTTTGACGGAAAATGACACGTGTTGTCGTGTCGGCATGTGATTAGTTACATTTAAAAAATATAAATTAGCATTAAAAAACGAAAATTCCAATAACAAAATAAAAGAACTAATAAATTAAAGTAACATAAAAAATAAAGAGAGAATAAAAAATAAAAATAAAAAATAATTGATTAAACTCAAATTAAAAATAAAGAGAGAATAAAAAGTATTTCTATACAATAAAATAAAAAATACAAGAGAAATTAAAAATAAGATGAAAAAAAATAAATACAAAAAGAGAGAAGAGGTTAAAATAAAAAAATAATAAATCGAAATTAAAAAATAAAGAAAAGTAAAAAACTAAAAAATATATTAACTTATTACAAATTGAAAAAAAAAAGTAAAAACAAATTATTATGATAAAAAACGTGACCGTCCTCGATAACTTGGCAGAAACTGGGTCGGCAATTCTCGTAAACTTTTAGTGGCATTTTTTATCCTTAATTTCGTTTAACTTTTGTTTAGTTTTTTAATAAATAACTATGTTTTTATATTTATTTTTGGTAGGAATTAATTATAATGTTCTCTAATTATCTAGTCTTGGGTTTATATTTTGTTATTTAGTTGGTTATTAGTAGTTTTGGGAGACAAATGATATTTTGCATAAGTTTGGTGATTGAGCTTTAATATACCAGTGGCTTATGGTATATAAAGCTCATACTTACCCTAATTAGGGTTTTCTCAAAGAATTACAAAGTAAGTCACCTTGTATTTCCTTAGAAAAACATACACTTACACACACTCCAAGGTGTTCTTCACTCTAATGCATACAAGTTACTCTTTTGATCATTGTTTGGTAATATAAGAACCAACAAGTCGTCTCAGAGCCTAACGTTGATCAATATCTTCGATTTGAATCCAGTTTCATTCTATTCCGACGTGATTTGAGGGAGATTTTGCTTGGAAACTCATTTTCGTTTTTTTACTGCTTTTGGACGTTTTCAAATCGTTTTCACTGATTTCTTTCTCCTACAACTTTAGAAAACTGATTATGAGTATTTTTCTGGTCTTTCACGTCGATTTCCGTCAAGTTTGAGTAGGATTTGAGCAAAAATAGAGTCTAAAAATCTTTTTTATGGGTCCGTTTTTCACTTTCGGGTAGAGTTATCTCAAAGTTCAAGAAATTTGAAGGTTTCGGCCGAAGTGTCTTCATTGTGCAGAGTTTCGCCTGATCAAGGTCTCGTCGATTTTCAGCCTCTTTGACCTTGTCGCCTGATTCTTCGTTCCTGTAGACAAATCGCCCGATTTCTCATTTGGACTAAAATCGCCCAAAACCAAGCATCTAGAATGTAGCAACCCTCGATTTCTAAGTACGATTGGTGGCAGATTTCCGCAACGTAAGCCGCGGACGGCCCGTCTAACAAAAACTTTTTAACTAAAATAATTTACATATCATAAAGTGTTGTTTTACAAAACGGTCTCTATACATGGGCTGAAGCCCCAAAAATATTCTAACCCACTACGCCACTCCACAGGTCGCATCCATGTACCGCTCTCGTCCTCAAAAGCCCGTGGAGTCACCGCCACCAGCCGCTAACTTATCCCTGACGTTCATCGACGTCGGGTTCGTCCATACCTACAACACGTAAAAGACTGAGCTATTGCCCAGTAGGTGAATATGCAATGCAGCTTGCCAGACTGCTCCTAAGGGCTCCTTGGGTGTTCTTGCCAGACAGCTCCTGGGGATGCTCTTGCCAGACTGCTCTTAGGGGCTCCTCGGGTGTTCTTGCCAGACAGCTCCTTGAGGTGTTCTTGCCAGACGCTCCTGGAGGTGCTCTTGCCTGACAGCTCCTCGGGTGTTCTTGCCAAACAGCTCCTGAAGGTGCTCTTGCCAGACAGCTCCTCGGCTGTCTTGCCAGATAGCTCCTGGAGGTGCTCTTGCCAGACTGCTCCTAGGGGCTCCTCTGGTGTTCTTGCCAGACAGCTCCTGGGGGTGGTCTTGCTAGACTGCTCTTAGGGGCTCCTCGGGCATTCTTCCTGGTTTGTCCTATTTCCTCTTTGTGGTCCGTCTTCTTTCCTCTGGGTCCTCTTCCCTCTTTCCTCTTTCTGGTCCGTCCTCTTTCCTCTGGGCCATCTTCCCTCTTTCTGGTTTGTCCTTTTACCTTTTTCTGATTCGTCATCTTTCCTCTTTCCATATTTCAAAGGACTCTTCTTGTCACCCTCCGGGCGTATTGTCCCGAGGGGGTGGCATACCTCTTGTCCCTCTGGCGTGTTTCCCGAGGGGTGGCATACCTTTCGTCCCTCTAACAGGTTCTCCCGGGGGTGCATTTCTTCGTGAGCTCCCTCTTCCCTCGCAAAACTTTCCGCCTCATTCCGTTTATGTTGTTCAACGACTTCTGAGTATTTCGTCAAGACCCGAAAAAATCCGGGGTAACAACGTAAGTAAAGGAAAACATATAAATGATATACTACGTAAGTGAGGAAAACATATAAATCATATACTAAGTATAAGATAGCAATATAATATAGACAAGTTCTTTACCTTCTCACTTCGACTTCTTTGAATTATTCAAGGGTTTTGAGTTTAAAATCTTTCTTCTCCTACTTCTGCTTTCGTTCATTCTTCTTTCTTTCTTAATGAAAATTTCATCTACTAATGTGTGGATATACTTTAAGGTTTCGAAAAGTGGGAGTGATATGACAAGGTGATCATCGTGAAGTTGCCTTGAGCTTAAATAAACTCATTACATTTCTCTTAATTTGGGCTTTTATATGGCAACATTAGCCATTTAAAATGTGGCCCAATTTAATTTGTTCTTAATTGTACATATTTTATCTAATTATATGGTTAATTTCAAAATAAGTCTGAAACTTTTAAAACTCGTATCTTCGTCCTACGGACTTAATTTTCTTTGTCAAACTTCCTAGTTTGCAATATTACATAATTCCTTTATATCAAAATCCCGTATTGAAATTTACGGGTTTTACATAGAATCTCCGTCCCCCAATTCAATCTGTCGCCCGATTCTTGCACTTTGAACCTTTATCGCCCGATTTTGATACCCTAGGACCTGATTCGCACGATTCTCAACACTTGGACTAAAATCGCCCGAAGTTGCATCTATAGGACTAGAATCGATCTATTGTCAACACCGCAAACTTCTATTGCCCAAATTGAAGCCATCCGCTTATTCTTGGCATACGCGGCTCATAAGGACTTCAAAGTCTATCAAGTGGACGTCAAAACTGCTTTTCTCAACGGTGTTCTGAAAGAAGAAGTCTACGTCACCCAACCTGAAGGCTTCATTGATCAAAATCATCCTGATTACATATATCGATTCGATAAAGCACTCTATGGACTCAAACAAGCTCCTCGTGCCTGGTATGACGTCATGAGTGAATTCCTCGTAAAGTCTGGATTTATCCGAGGAACCATCGATACAACTCTTTTCATTAAATGGCAAGACAAGGATCTGATGGTCGTCCAAGTATACGTCGACGACATTATCTTTTGATCTACAAATCCCTGGCTATGCCAAAAATTCGGAGATCTCATGAAGACCAAGTTTGAGTGAGCCACATGGGAGAGATTCAGTTTTTCCTAGGACTTCAAGTCCGGCAGCTTGAAGATAGAATTTTCATAAGTCAGACCAAGTATATCAGAGACATCTTGAAGAAATTCCATCAAGTTTAGAACAAGCCTCTCAGCAGTCCCATGGCGACAAGCTGCAAGTTGTATGCCGATCCCTCTGGAAAAGCGATCGACATCACACTCTATCGCAGCATCATCGGGTCTCTTCTGTATCTCACCTCGAGTCGGCCGAACATCATGTTTGCCACTTGTCTCTGCACTCGTTTCCAAGCAGATCCCAAAGAATCCCAAATGCTAGCGGTCAAGCGAATTCTGCGCTACCTCAAGGGCACTTCAACCATAGGATTGTGGTATCCTAAAGGAACGAACTTCAAACTTATCGACTACACTGACGCTAATTACGCAGGTTGTCGAAAGGATAGGAAAAGCACGTCCGGGGGTGCTCAATTTTTAGGAGAAATGCTGGTCTGCTGGTCATCCAAGAAGCAGAATTGCGTTTCCACATCAACGGCTGAGGCAGAATACATCGCGGTCGCCAGTTGTTGCTCGCAAATGCTATGGATACGGACTCAGCTTCGCGATTATGGGTACAATTTAAATAATATACTCATCTATAGTGATAGTCAAAGTGCCATTGCCATAACGTGCAATCCTGGGCATGCCTTCTCCTTTTCCTTTGTTACTTAAGGGATTGGGGACCACCACTCCCCCACTCAGGCGTTGTTCACCATTCACGCACAAAACAATAGACGTAAGATATCACTTTATTAAAGACCACGTAGAAAAAAGCACAACTGATATGTATTTCGTGAACACGAAATATCAACTAGCCGACATTTTCACCAAGGCATCGGATAAAAATGATTCCATTTTCTTGTCGGAATATTAGGCATGTTCAATCTCCCGTGATATGTGTTTTACCTGATTCTCTGTGCTTTCCTATGCTCTATTCTATGTGTTTTTCGTACCTGAATGTTATATTTTGCGTGAAACTTAAATACACTATATAACAGCAAATCTAAAAAATATCATACATATAGTTATAATATAGGGGGAATAACGATATCTTAGGATGCTCGATCTAAGTCACTAATTGATTTCCTTGTCGTGCGACTGATTATTTGCTTAATTTTGTCAGTCTAAGTCGCATTCTTGTGTTTAAAGGTCATTAGCTTATTTTGCGCCTGCTCCAAATACCTTTTCTCATTTGTAACCCATTCGAGCCTTCAACCGATTGTCTAAATCTTTGGAGGGTTGTTCAAACGAGAAAATGATGGGGAGAAAAGAATAAAAGAAAAGAATGAAAGAAAAGAAAAAGATGACAAAAGAAGGTGAAAACGCACACGAGGAATGCTCAACGTACAAAAAGTAGTCCAAAGGAACATGCCCTCCCAATTATTGAGGTCTTTCAGAAATCATAAGAAGAGGGGCATCGATCTTGCTGTGAACTTCTCCATCGATAATCTCGTACGCTCGTGAGAACGGCTGGAAAAAGGAGCACCACGAAGTGAACTTCTCCAACGATAATCCGGTCTTATATCGGGAAACGAGAAGAGGAGCACAGCCTTGGTTTCGAATTCCATAACTGTGAACTTCTTCAAATTGATACTCTCTGAAACCTCTCTAGGGATTAAAAGAAAAGGAGCACGGTATCGGCCCGAGAACCAACAAGAAGAATTTCGCCTTGGATAATCTCTCAGCCTCGTAGAGAAGCGGAGCTTCAGCTTGAGCAAGTGTAGAAAAACAAAAAAAGATAAGGATGAGAAAGACAAAAGAAGAAAGAAAAATATGCCGACGAAGGAGAGCACTAAGAAAAGGAAGATGATGATATTAAGTCCACAATCCCAAAATTTTCCTTCCATTCTAAGTCAGAGCCAAATTAAAATCCCTCATAGTCCCTTTGATTCCAAATCGACGATCTTCGCTTAGGTGAAATGATTAAAAGCAGGTATATTGACTTAAAATTGCTTGTGTTGACTTGAGTGATATAAATACAAAAATCCCAAGGTAAAAATAATTGAGCGCTAGAGCGAACCCAATGAGAGTTGTCGAAACGGAACATTCTATGAACAGGATTTTAGTGTGTCGACATGACTTGACGGCATATGATCTTTTCAAGTGTCTTGTGAAAATAGGCCTGACGTTGATCGAACCAAAATAATCTGACCTCATACTATTAATAATATTAATATACATAAGAAAATTAAAAAATAATATAAATAAATAAAAATAATATACATATATATGAATATTTCTTGAATTTTATTATTCTTTTATACTAAAATAATAAAAAAAATCACACATTCTGATATGCATTTGTACTTTGCATCTTGAACTAAATTGATAAAAATGCGATATTTTTGCACCATTTGGTTCGCACATTCTGAATGCATATATTTAGCTTGCATTGATATTGAATTGTATAAATACGAAATTTTTGTGCTCATACCCTCACGCATTATTTGAACACATGTTTAGGGGACCATGTATGTAGGATAAATTCGATTAAATGCGTGTATGCTAAGTACTTGAATTGATTTCTTATGGTTGCATGACAAATCAATTTACGTGCATTATTTGAGGGGGAGCACTTACGAATTTCATGATATGAGTTCCAAATATTTTTGATGTTTTTTTCTAAGTGTTTCAGATCTTTCTCGAATGCTATTAAAGAAAGGGACATCACACTTCACCAAGCCAAGGAGCTCATATTATCCAATAAAATAATTCAGAGGACCTCTATTATTATAATTTACTTGTTGATTAACTCTAACCTTTTAGGCATTTTGCTCTAAGTAATGCATATTTTTTAAAATTCAGCTATGGAGCCAAAAGCTACTGTTCGGAATTACAGGGAGTAAATCGCACTTGTTTTAATACATAGGGGGAGTAAATTTGTAACTACAATCTGGAATAGGGGTTAATCTGAAAATATAGGAATACTTACGATCGAGAAACTAGATAAAAAATGCAATTTTCGATCCCAAGTTTCTCCAGGGTAACTGTAATACCCGTAAATTTAATACGGGGATAGAATGTAACTAATCTGGTAAATATCTAAATGGATTTAAAATTAGAATGCGTCCAAATGAGGAACTTGGCCAATTAAAATTCGATCCAAATGAATTGACCCAAATTCAATCGAAATTAATAAATAATTCAATCGAAATTAATAAATAAAATAGACTAAATTAGTATTAGAGCCCAAATTAAATTAAGGCCAAGTCGAATTTTAATGTTAGCCAAACAAATATATGTTAGGAATCGGTGCACATAATCACGTATTACACGCAGCGGAAAATTAAAAATTTTATATCAATATATTAAACCGATTCCACCAAGATCCATGCGAATTAAACTTAACTCGTTGATAGCGATCATACCTGATATTACCTTGAGATGTGTACGTATCCAAATACCAAACGTATGGTATCTCTATCGGTATCCACCAAGAACACGATCAAAGAAATCGTCCTTTCACCAGCTAGGAGCTACTCGAACGACGTAGATTGATTGCACTGAGAACTGAAAACTTCTTTTTAGTCTCATGTGATGGTTATGTCCATTTTTCGAAAGATGCCTAGAGCAGTATTTGAAGGCCACGGCTGCCAACTTTATTGGCAATTAAGTCAATAATAATCGTTTCCTTTATTACACTAATAAAGGATCAATGTATTATTATATTCCATAATTACATTAATTACACAATCATGGCGTGATTTCATCTTATGATTATCTCCTTATCAATACAATATGTAGATCTTATCCAAATATTGTATAATATTCTGTTATATTTTCTAAATATAATAGCCGATATCCTCCCAATCTTTCATCTATAAAAGAACGTTGATAAATATATCAAATATATATTTATCGTGAACTCATATCATATATGTTAATTCAACCTTGTTTATTTTCGTATTATATGATAAACGAATAAATTATCGCATAATTTATTTATCGCCATATTTACATCTCATGTAGTACATACAAAATTATTCTCTTTGATCTATTCTTTTCGGTGTGACCCAGTAGGATCCATGTCACATTGGCAATAGAATTAGAACCCGTTCTAAATCTATAAATCATAATTAGCACCTAGCAAATGTATTAAGATTACCCAAGTGACATAGATAATAAGTATCTCAAATACGAACCATCATCCTTAAGCAACAATTGCCCGTGTCAATTCCTTGTCGCATAATATCCTAAATAAGTTCAAGGTAGGAATGTGTCATCCTCGCAACTTATTTATTTCTTGATTCCAAAAGTTTATCGTAAATATGATTACTCTTAATCACATTGCATGCATTACGATATCACCTTTATCAAGGGGCCCGCAGATATTATCACTCAAAAAATATGAGGGACAAAATATTCTTGATGAACATAATCCACTGCACTAGTCACGCTTGTCGTAACACCACCCGTATCGTTACCATTTACGGCTAACGTTGAGCGATACTAACAGGCTCGCATTTCTAGTGTTGAAAAATGAACATCTCATATTATAGAATTCAAGACACGTATGAAACATTAATGACACAAACACAATCCATAGTATGTTTCATTTCGGGTCTATCCGATACATAATCTCCATTATATATCTGTATGATTAAATTGATAACTCTTTATCAAATAGTTTGTAGAACATAACTATCATTTAATCCACACATTAATCTTAAACATGATAACTAGTGTTCCATGCTAAATATCAAGATTAAGGATAATTTAGAGTAAATATTATTTATTCCAATATGGAATTCTACAATCTAAGTCATCGACTTAAATGATCCATAAATAATTAATTTACTCAAGGAACAAAATGATATAAATCATTCAATTCGCGAAAATAAAGAAAACGCAACAATATAATGTTGGCTTCTTGATCACAATACTAACAATCTCCCACTTGATCTAAAGCCAAACCAAACATCTCTATGCATGTAGCAATAAACAAGGGTCCTCAGAATAATCGTATAATTCAAAGCCAATTTCCATCGTATCTAATACCCATAGATTCACTATGAGAAGTGTGCTTGGCTTGAGGTAAAGGTTTTGTCAGTGGGTCGGCTGTGTTGCCGGCGGAATCAACTCTGCAAACCTTCACATCACCTCTATCAACGATTTCTCGTATTAAGTGATAACGACGCAGAACATGCTTGGATCTTTGGTGTGACCTAGGCTCTTTCGCTTGAGCAATAGCTCCATTGTTGTCACAATACAACTCAACTGGGCCATCAATACTAGGAACTACACCAAGCTCAGTTACGAACTTTCTTATCCAACATCCCTCTTTAGCCGCTTCAGAAGCAGCTATGTATTCTGCCTCAGTAGTGGAATCTGCTGTTGTTTCCTGTTTGGAACTCTTCCAACTAACAGCACCTCCATTGAGCAGAAATACATATCCTGATTGCGATCTCATATCATCATGGTCGGTTTGAAAACTAGCATCAGTGTAACCTTTTACAACGAGCTCAGGTTCACCACCATAAACAAGGAACATATCCTTAGTCCTTTTCAGGTACTTGAGGATATTTTTAACTGCACGCCAATGTGCTATGCCCGGAGTGGCCTGATATCTACTTGTCACACTAAGCGCGTATGACACGTCAGGGCGAGTGCATATCATGGCGTACATGATAGATCCAATTGCCGAAGCATATGGAACCCTACTCATCTCATTCAGCTCATCAGGTGTTCTGGGACACTGATTCTTGCTTAAATGTATACCATGTGACATAGGTATGAAACCTTTCTTGCAATCTTGCATAGAAAATCGCTTCAACACCTTTTCAATATATGCACTTTGACTCAATCCTATGAGTCTCTTCGATCTATCTCTATAGATCTTGATGCCCAAAATATAAGCAGCTTCGCCCAAATCCTTCATCGAGAACACTTTCATTAATGAGGATTTGACGAACTCCAGTGATGGAATATCATTACCTATAAGAAGTATGTCATCTACATACAGTACTAGAAAAACTATTGCGCTCCCACTAGTTCTCTTGTATACACAAGGTTCCTCTTCGCATTTGATAAAATCAAACATTTTGATCTCTTTATCGAAGCGTTTGTTCCAACTTCGTGATGCTTGCTTCAACCCATAAATGGATTTCTGAAGCTTGCATACCTTCCTAGCATTCAATGGATCTACAAAACCTTCTGGTTGTGTCATGTACACATCTTCCTCTAAATCACCATTTAGAAATGCAGTCTTAACATCCATTTGCCATATTTCATAGTAGTGAAATGCGGCAATTGCTAGAAGGATCCGAATCGACTTAAACATAACTACTGGTGAGAAAGTTTCGTCATAGTCAACTCCTTGAACTTGTTTGAAACCTTTCGCTACCAGTCGTGCCTTGTATGTAGTCAGATTACCGTCCATGTCTGTCTTCCTTTTGAAAACCCATTTGTTTTCAATGGCTTTTACACCATCAGGAAGATCGACTAAGTTCCAAACTTGATTGTCGTACATGGACTGCATCTCGGATTTCATGGCTCCTAGCCACTCATCAAAGTCAGGTCTGTCTAATGCTTCTTTATAAGTCATTGGGTCCTCGGTATCTAATACCAATGTCTCATGGAGTCCCAAAAACCTCGCAGGTACTCGGACTATCCGTGTTGACCTACGTAAAGGTTGTTCCTCCGGCTGAACCTCCTCCACAACAATTTGTGGTTGTTCAACTTCGACTGATGTCGAATCAGCTTGAGGCAATACTTGAGCCTCTTCCGCAACTTGTTGCGAAATTGGCTCTTCTTGACTCGCGCTGGTGGAAGCTATCATGGGTTGGGAGATACGATAACCCATAACCGTATCATCTTGTAGTGTCCCTTGAATTTCTTCAAGTCTAACGCTACTATCGTTCCCTTTTCGTGTGAGAAACTCTTTCTCCAAGAAAACGCCATGTCGAGCAACAAACACTTTGTTCTCGGACTTATGATAGAAATAATATCCTTTGGTTTCTTTAGGATATCCTACGAAGAAGCACTTATCCGATCTAGGGCCAAGTTTATCAACCATCAACCTTTTGACGTAAACCTCGCAACCCCAAATTTTCATAAAAGTCATATTTGGTACCTTACCAAACCATATCTCATATGGTGTCTTTTCTACAGACTTAGAAGGAACTCGGTTCAGTGTGAATGCAGCAGTTTCAAGCGCATAACCCCAAAAGGAAAGAGAAAGTTCGGTTTGACTCATCATAGATCGAACCATGTCTAACAAGGTTCTGTTCCGCCTTTCAGAAACACCATTCCATTGTGGCGTTCCAGGAGGAGTCAACTGTGAAACAATTCCACATTCTTTAAGATAAGCACCAAACTCTATGCTCAAATATTCACCTCCACGGTCTGACCGTAAGGCTTTTATTTTCTTATTGAGCTGGTTCTCAACTTCATTCTTGAATTCTTTGAACTTTTCAATTGATTCAGATTTGTGTCTCATCAAGTAGACATAACCGTATCTACTGAAATCATCAGTAAATGTAATGAAGTATTGATAACCTCCCCGAGCATTAGTCGTCATCGGACCACATACATCACTATGTATTAGTCCTAGTAGGTCATTTACCCTTTCGCCTCTCTTGGTGAAAGGCGCTTTAACCATCTTCCCGAGTAAACAAGATTCACATGTCTCAATTGATTCTAAATCAAATTGACCAAGAAGTCCCACTTCTTGTAATTTCTTAATGCGTCTCTCATTTATATGACCTAGGCGACAATGCCACATGAGAGTCATACTCTCACGAGAAGTCTTGGATCTTTTGTTATTGATATTCAAAACTTGTTTTTCCATCTCAAGCAAATATAGACCATTCTTCTCATAAGAACATCCATAAAATAAGTTATTTTTATAAAATGAAAAGCAACCATTCTTAATGGTGAAATAAAATTCATCCATGTCCAAACATGAAATAGAAATAATATTTCTAGAGATAGATGGAACATAATGAACATTTTTCAGTTCTAAAACAAGTCCACTTGGCAAAGACACATCTATGCATCCAATAGCAACAGCTGCAACACTTGCACCATTCCCGACACGTAGTTGTACTTCGCCTTTTCTTAGCATCCTCTTATTCTTTAGTGCCTGCATATTCGAACAAATATGAGCGCACGATCCGGTATCAAATACCCATTCAGAATCAGAAGTAGCAATGTTAACTTCAATAACAAATATACCTGAAACAGTTGGAACCTTTCCATTTTTCAAGTCATCAAGATACTTGGGACAATTTCTCTTCCAGTGCCCAATGCCTTTACAATAAAAGCACTCAGCAGTAGCAGCAACCTTGACCTTGGGAGCGCTCGAAGCGACAACCTTAGCCTTACTTTTACCAACATTTGGTTTGCCTTTTATTTGGCGCTTGAATTTGTCTTTCTTAATCTTTTTCCCACCTGCATGAATTGCGAGCACATGAGAAACTCCTTTCTTCATGTCAAGTTCAGCAGTTTTCAGCATCCCATGGATCTCATCCAAGCTCTTGTCCATTCCATGCATATGATAGTTCATGATGAACGATGAATAGCTGGGAGGAAGAGAGTTGAAGATAATGTTTGTGGCCAACTCTTTGCCCACAGGAGCTTCAAGTTTTTCCAACTGTTGCACATAACTCAACATCTTGAGCATGTGATCACCAACAGAGTTACCCTCAGACATCTTACATGCCAGCAGAGCTCTAGTCACATTATACCTCTCAGCACGTGCATGCTCTTGAAACATTTTCTTGAGCTGCTCCATGATGTCGTACGACGTGCTCAACTCGAATCGCTTCTGCAATTCGGGTGCTATCGTCGCCACAATCAGACATTGTACATCGATCTCATCGGAACAATGTCGGTCGTACTCATCGACTTCTTCAACACTTGAATCAGCATTGGGATCTTTGGGAATGGGCGTATTAATTACATATTCCTTGCGCTCTTGCCTAAGAACGATTCTTAGGTTACGGTACCAATCAATAAAATTGGTCCCATTAGAGCTCAATTTGTCCTTGTCCAAAAGCGAACGCAACGACAATGCTTGTGCTGCCATTATCTACGTCACAGAGGAAAAAGGTTTCAGTTATTTTCACGTAAATGTTTTATTCACATAATAAAACTCCCACTACAATTTAATGCCCCATAGTAGTAGGTCCAAGATCCATATTTTCACTAAGAATAAGCCAGCGTCGGCATGAAACTTTATCTTAGTTATTTTAGGTAAGCAACAACTTGCCAATCAAATCATATTTGACTCTTGGTTTTGTTGACATCGTATACCAACAAAACTTCTCCCCAAGACCCAAAACGGTTTTGGTCTCTTGATAAGCGAACTCATTCTATTTGATACGGCATGTCGGACATACCCCACGACTCTTAAAGATTAAATATGGTGCCTACTGAGTAGGTCCCACCAATATTCTTTCAAAATTCGGCGCGGATAGAATAGCAAGGGAGTAGACTTAATTTTAAAAGGGACTCAAAATCGTCAATCATATTAACAAATATTTAAATCATTTCCTAATTTAAATATGATGCGATATTATTGAAATAATAATACTCTAACACATTAGAGATGCAAATTATCTAATAATCTAGCATATGCACATGAGCTCATCTCAACTCACGATCGATCATATTGCTGTTCTTTCCGAATCATATCCAATATGATGATAATACATATACATGTATATATAGGCAAATACTCAGTGCAAAAATCATGTAATACACGATGCAAGCATTCGGTATAAGCATATGAAATTACAAGCTGCCCATATGATTGCACAGATGCATATAATATTCTGAATATTATTATAATGATTAATACTTATTGAAACATCACATCATGTACACTCCACATCATAAGCGCCCTATACATATTGGCCATGTGATTGCAACTATATATGTACACACACTTGCACCTTTTTCTCATATGAAAACATCACATCAGCTTTCATCATCATATTAATTAAAATAATTAAAACATGCTTGTTGCGACACAATCATGATAGAAACAGCAATGAAAACTAAATAGTTATCCCATCACATGAGATCACGTTGAACCATTCACATGACATACCTATATTCTAGATCGAAAATATCAAGGCAGTATCGATCATCACATGATGTTACACTGGTGGCATATGATTGCATTTATAGACACATATACAGGTATATTATGATAAGCTCTTTTGAACAACACGTTGAACAGGCAATCAAATCGAATCATGTGAATAAAATAATGAATTAAAGTATTCTTATGCCATAACAGTTAAGCAACGCAAGAAGGCTCTGATACCACTGTTAGGAATCGGTGCACATAATCACGTATTACACGCAGCGGAAAATTAAAAATTTTATATCAATATATTAAACCGATTCCACCAAGATCCATGCGAATTAAACTTAACTCGTTGATAGCGATCATACCTGATATTACCTTGAGATGTGTACGTATCCAAATACCAAACGTATGGTATCTCTATCGGTATCCACCAAGAACACGATCAAAGAAATCGTCCTTTCACCAGCTAGGAGCTACTCGAACGACGTAGATTGATTGCACTGAGAACTGAAAACTCCTTTTTAGTCTCATGTGATGGTTATGTCCATTTTTCGAAAGATGCCTAGAGCAGTATTTGAAGGCCACGGCTGCCAACTTTATTGGCAATTAAGTCAATAATAATCGTTTCCTTTATTACACTAATAAAGGATCAATGTATTATTATATTCCATAATTACATTAATTACACAATCATGGCGTGATTTCATCTTATGATTATCTCCTTATCAATACAATATGTAGATCTTATCCAAATATTGTATAATATTCTGTTATATTTTCTAAATATAATAGCCGATATCCTCCCAATCTTTCATCTATAAAAGAACGTTGATAAATATATCAAATATATATTTATCGTGAACTCATATCATATATGTTAATTCAACCTTGTTTATTTTCGTATTATATGATAAACGAATAAATTATCGCATAATTTATTTATCGCCATATTTACATCTCATGTAGTACATACAAAATTATTCTCTTTGATCTATTCTTTTCGGTGTGACCCAGTAGGATCCATGTCACATTGGCAATAGAATTAGAACCCGTTCTAAATCTATAAATCATAATTAGCACCTAGCAAATGTATTAAGATTACCCAAGTGACATAGATAATAAGTATCTCAAATACGAACCATCATCCTTAAGCAACAATTGCCCGTGTCAATTCCTTGTCGCATAATATCCTAAATAAGTTCAAGGTAGGAATGTGTCATCCTCGCAACTTATTTATTTCTTGATTCCAAAAGTTTATCGTAAATATGATTACTCTTAATCACATTGCATGCATTACGATATCACCTTTATCAAGGGGCCCGCAGATATTATCACTCAAAAAATATGAGGGACAAAATATTCTTGATGAACATAATCCACTGCACTAGTCACGCTTGTCGTAACACCACCCGTATCGTTACCATTTACGGCTAACGTTGAGCGATACTAACAGGCTCGCATTTCTAGTGTTGAAAAATGAACATCTCATATTATAGAATTCAAGACACGTATGAAACATTAATGACACAAACACAATCCATAGTATGTTTCATTTCGGGTCTATCCGATACATAATCTCCATTATATATCTGTATGATTAAATTGATAACTCTTTATCAAATAGTTTGTAGAACATAACTATCATTTAATCCACACATTAATCTTAAACATGATAACTAGTGTTCCATGCTAAATATCAAGATTAAGGATAATTTAGAGTAAATATTATTTATTCCAATATGGAATTCTACAATCTAAGTCATCGACTTAAATGATCCATAAATAATTAATTTACTCAAGGAACAAAATGATATAAATCATTCAATTCGCGAAAATAAAGAAAACGCAACAATATAATGTTGGCTTCTTGATCACAATACTAACAGATATATAGTGTTTGAATAAATTAGTTCAAAATAATGGAAATTCAATACTTATTAAATGTTAGAATGGCAAGGCGCAAATGAAGGGTGAAACAATATTAAAGCTTCAAATGATTAAAGTTCAAATATTTAATAAAGAGTCGAAAAATTACATACTTAGAATAAAATTTATAAGGTTCAAATCAATTATTTATAATGGGTTGGTTCACCTTTAGGAAAACCACGTGAACTAAGCCCCACTTACTAGTCACTCTTCTCGATTTTTCAACCATAATACATATTCATTCAGATTAAGAAAGCCAATATAATTAATACTCTTTAAGATAAGGACGAATGGAACCAAGAAAATAATTCATAAGAGACGAAATTTTGCTTACCTTGGAGTAGGACTCGTAAACCACTACCACTTCACACATAAAGTTCCAAAGCTTGTCCTATCTTCGTTGTTTTCCCAAGCCTTAAGACCTTGTATATCGAAAATAGTTAGTGAAGAAACAACCATTTTGAGAAGGAGCAAGGGCCGAATGCTAAAGCAGGTGAAGAAGGAGAATATTAGCGAGCTTAGGGTTCTTAACAATTCGAAAATCAGAACTCCGAAGGGAGGGAGGTAATAACCTTAACTATAATATGTAAATCTCTTAGATCTAGTAGGATTTTAGGTTTCGAACACCTTACATATGATCGTGTGGTTAGGTGGACGGGTCAGATATAGCTAAGAGTTTGGATTATGGAGTTTTAATCCATGTCGTGTGTGCTTATAGATTTTTCTGTGTGACTTTCGAATAATATGGTTCTTGAGAGTTTTGGGTGTCCGTATGTTCTAATATTTTGGAGTTTAAGGAGATTTTTGAAATGTTTATAGTGATTAGAAAACTTAGAATTTTCGAGTTGTCCATATTTATCGTGCTTGTACATTAATAGGGGAGATTGGTGATTTTCGAATTTATGGTGTTCTTCTTTTGAAATTTCGGAGGTTTTACCATGTTAAGTTTAAAGAGATTTTGAAAGGTCCTAGTTAGTTGGTATGAAGCCTTAAGAGTTTAATGAGTTTTGGGTGATATTTGTTGTTCTTTAGGGTTTTGAGGATTTTCGAAAGATCTTATACTTTACGGATGATTTTTGAAGAAGATTACGGTGATATGAGTTTAGGTGATTTACATGATCGATTTTAAATTATGTCCACGTAGGTATAGATTTTGGAGTGTTTGGAGTTGATTAGGGTTTGAATATTTTCTGATGCCTTACTGTTTTTGAAAAGATTTTCTAAATATTATAGGATAAATTCTCGGATGGTTTCTGGGTTTAGGATGATTTTCGAAATGTTAAAGATATGATTTTCGAAAGATACGATGCTAAATATTCGAAAGGTTGTTTTCAAAATAAGTTTTCGTAAGATAGAAAAGTTTTTCGCAAGTTTCGCATGTATGAGTTTTATTTTGAAACCAAGTTATTTTCGAAAGAATTTTCGAAAGAGTTTTCGAAAGAAATTTCGAACTGGCCATTTGAAGATTGTTTTGAAATCTGTTCCGAAAATTATTTTCGAAACTAACTGAATTCGCAATTATCTAATTTTCGAAAGACAATTTTGAAGCAAGTCCCATTTTGAAACTTAGTTAAATATGATAGGTAATTTCGATACTTAAGCAAATTTCGATATTATATATTTTCGAAGAGTTTCAAAACTTTCATATTTTTCATATGATATTTTCACACGAGTCTTTCAGCATTTAGGTAGTTTGCATATTTTTAATAGTTATCTAATTTAACTAGCACACTGATTGTATGGTATTTTATGATTAAGGTCCAACAATATAGGAGGTTCACGAGGCTGTTAGGCAAATAAATCTCGGACGACAGGTAAGTGGAAATCTCAACTACAATACATAAATTACATGTTTGTATTCGAATTATGTGGTTATCTGCGTTGTATGATTTTACATGACGTAAATTATGTGAAATACGTGATTATATGGCAACATGTGTTGGTTGTTTCACGTGACGTGAATTATGTGAAATTATGTGGTTATGTGGCAACCTGTATTGGTTGTTTTACGTGAGGTGCTTACTGGCGATAATGAAATCGCAGGGTGAGCTATTATTTATGATTTTTCTATGACGTGGAAACCAGTTGGTACACCATATCACAGTATATTATGTGCAGTTTGGATTTAATGTTATTTTGGGAAGGTGAACGCGCATTGCATTTGTCGCTTGTAGGCGAGCATGGTATGTATGCATGGCATCATTCATATGGCATGAGCATGTGCATACACGGAATATGTGAGGATTTGCATTTATGAGTATGCACAGTATACAATCATATGAGAACGAATATTATAGCTACTTCCACAAAGGCACCACGACGGGATGTAAGCCGTCTAATGTATTATGTGAGGCAGGAGGAGCGACCTGGGTAGGGGCGACCTAGGGAAACCTAGCGTAGGCCGCCCAGTGTGGAGCAACTGTCCGACAGGAGGAGCGACCTGAGTAGGGGCGACCTAGGGAGACCTAGTGTAGGTCACCCAGTGTGTAGCAACTGTCATTGTCATTAGCGGGGTCACCTGGGCGAGACACATGGCGTAAGCCAGAGTGCCAGGAAAGGCAACCACAATGGAAAATGGCGATCGTCAGATAGAGGGGCGACCTGGTGAATGGAAAACTGGAGATAAACCCTAGTTTTGTCCCTAGCCAGAGTGCGCCAACTATCGTATTTTTATCCGTATAGGATTTGAGCTCATGTTATGGTGGTGCGAGTAGTAAGTTAGCTATGGGCCCTGATAAAAATGAAAAAAAAAATGAGAAAGAAATAAGAATGATATGTGTATGTGAGTATTAGAAAGCACTGGCGCGGATGCCTTTGCTAGTTGGCACGTGCATACATGCATATTTCCACTTATTGAGCTTTATAGCTCATTCCACGTTTTGTGTTGTAGGTACGAACGAGTCGGACGTTGAGACACGTCACGACTAAGGCAGGCTGATGGCGGTGACTCCACGTACTTTTGAGGGCTGGGCGTACATGGATGCGACCTGAAGGGTGTTATTAGTGTGTTTTAAATATTTAAATATATTGGGCTATGGTCTTTTAAATTATAATGTTTGCATAATGGGACGTGTTCCAAGTAAATGTGTGCGAGTGTAATATTTAAATTATTAAATAAGAGTGTTTTTTTTTTTAAATTGGGTCTTCCGCAGCTTACGTTGCGAAAAATCCGCCAAACTAATTATAGGAAAAGTGGGTCGTGACAGTAACTAGTAATGGGCCTGTCCAATCGAGAACTAAATACGTCTTGTCAGCCCATTAAACAACTTTAATTTTTGCAGTCGAAAAAGTATTACACACGCAAAACCTAAACGAAAAATTCTACAGTGCCATTAAAATTTCTCTCTCGAAAAACTTAAAAAGACTATTCATTTCTCTCATGAATCCTTCGATTCTTAACACCAAATTATCTTTTTCTTAAGGTAGAATAGGCACTTATTTACTACTTGCGTGCTGTTAAACTCAGTTTTGTTGGGTTACCCGGTGTCTCCCTGAGACGCCACGTCCCCGGGTACAGTGCGTACAAAACATTTCCGGGTCCCCCGATTGCCTCGTAGCTCGGATCAGAATCGTAACACATAGACACGTAATCGGGCGGGTCAAAACCGAGCCGTCGCGTGGGAGAAAAGTGTGTGCGTTCGGTGTGTGTTTTTGTGCCATGTGATGGACGAACTTTCTCACACTATGGAGCATGAAATTTATCTTATAAATTATGAAATAGGGCTCCCTATTTATACTAAGCTACAATCGAAAATTCCAAGAATATCTCAAAGATATGATTTTCGAATTTTACTCCTTAAGTGGAGATATTCTTTTGCCATATTTTACTCTCTTTTGAATTTCAAATCCAAACTTAAAGAAACTTGCTAAAATTAGACCTAACTTACATAACAAGTCAAACTAAGTATCTTTAAATATGGTATAAAATTCGAAACTTAATCTTAGATTAATTGCGAAATTTCAACTTAAAATAAATATTATTCCAAATATATTATTCCCATATTATATTTATTTTTCGAAATTACTTCCCAAGGTATAATTCGAAAATTAGCTTAAGGTTAAATTCCAATTTTACCCTAAAGCCTTTTAAGCACTTGGCCAAGCCCAAGTCTTAAAGTTAGTTTCATACGAAGTCCAACTTCGGTCCATTAAACGGCTCGAGGCCCACTAAGGCGCGGCCCAACGGTCCAAGGCCCGTTAACGCCCAAAACACTTTCTCTCATTATCAGTACACGTTGATGATCCTTTTTAAGCCCGACTCCCTAGGTTAGACTCAATCGGCAAGGGAGGAATCCAAGAGTCCGGTAGTTAGCTAGTCAATCCCGCAGTATCGGACCGTAACCCGATTCAAGTGGGAATTTCGACCCAGTCTTTATTCCAGAACCTCACTATAGATTGTAGTACTATGTATAACCGTTCAGCTATGTCCCAATCGAGTGAGAGCCATGGTTCATGTCAAACTCACTAAACTCGATTCTATGATAAAACGGAGATGAGGCAAATTACCATACTACCCTCCATGTCTCACATGAGTTAGTTCAATACCTTGGCCAAGGATTTCGTAATTTCCCGTCGTCGTCCACATAGGATACCTGTCTCGATTACTTACGAAACTGCAAATCCGTACTTGGCGGTCTGAGCCCGGCATCACAAATCGTTATCAAGACCGCCTTTGGCCCGCTGACCCATGGAACAGCAAATCGGGCCGAGGGGAACCAGTGACAGTCGAGACTTTCGAAGTCAACTCCGTCAAAGCCCCTTTTGGTCTAAGATTCACGTAGATTACTATAGTGTTGTCGTCGGTCATTAACACTCCTTGGTAATAATCCGTACCGCACGACCCGTGGGTTAGGGTCCATGGAACGATTCAATCCCTTGATTCGATTCGTATCAGAATTCATGAACTCCGCTTACAAGCGGAATATCGGCACACCATAGGTCATCGGCAAATAAGCCGTAATTGGTTATCCAGCACCCAACTGGAGCCTAAGGGGCTTACAGACTTTTAATTTTCGAGGTTAAGAGTCCACTGGTGCCTTCCTCTCTCGTGCCCATCGCGAATAGTGACTCAACTCGACACATTTGGATTTGTTCATTTATTGCTTTACTGAATGCTAAGTAAAAAACTTTTATATCCAATAAACGAACAATGCCTTTCGATAAACACACGAAAATATTTTATTACACAAAAAGGTCGAATGATAAATAAGCTAATGCCCTATACAATCTAATCCTCGTATAGCATTCGAGAGCATATTCCTAACAAGTTTGCATCTGCATTTTGTGATTTTTGCTTGATTTCATGTTAAATTTCTCGCCTGTGAACTATTTGAAAACCCGTATGCTATTTTCAGAAATCCAAGAATTCTAGTTTGATTTCTGTGCTCCATCATAGTTTAGGTGTTTTCGATAGGAGTATATATTTTCGATTATCTGCGTTTTAGAGTTCGATTAAAGTTTCGACTAAATGGGTTTTCAAACGTATGAAGCCGTTGAAGAACTTTCTCGATTGCAAACAGTCTCAATTGAATTTAGATTTGAGTGAGATATTGTTTGCATAGTAAAAAATTTTCGATCGCTAAATTTTGACTTAGTCGTTAAGATAGATAACGTAGATCGAAAAAGTACTTATGATCGAGAAATCTAATTAGGATTTTATGCGAGCGAAAAATAACGAGTGAAATAGATAAAATATGGCAATTAAATTTCGAGCGAAAAACTTACCATCGAAAACAGTACTTTCCAATTCAATTTTTTTCGGGTCGTAAAATTTTTAGCGGCGATAAAATTAATTTTTCGACGTTAAATTTCTCGATCGTAAAATACACAGTGATGATTATTTTGTTCAATCGAAAATTTTCTCGGTCGACAAATTTCGCAGCGAAAACCAATTTTAAAATCGAAAAACTTTCTCGCTCGGTAAATCTCACGATGAAAAATTTTATGCACTCGCGAAAAATTTCTCGATCGTAAATTTACACGCAAATCAATTTTCTCGATCGTAAATTTATACGGAAATTTTTCTCGATCGTAAAATTTCTCAGCAACAGTACCACGTCTAATGGTCAAACACTTAGTAAAATTCTCAATCGAAAATTGGACGGAGATTGTTACTATGTAAAATTCGCACCTAGGCAATTTAATTGAGGATTTCAATTCTCGAGCGATAAATAGAACGGAGTGAACAGTGCCTGACTTTTACAATTCAACACTTAGAATAATTTTCGAACAAAACCCTATACGCTTCATCTACAACTTTTGGAAAGTTTATTAATAAATACCAACTCATTAGTTCACTTTCGTATGTCCTATGTGCACAATTATCTCTTATATGTCTATCAAACATGGAATATTATTTTTTCATATGATATTTTCGAATTCAATTTAAAATTGAACTAATAAATTGTCGTACTTTTCAGATGGATCGTTACCCTCAATACAACCACATGCACGACCATAATTTGAACCTCAGTGTACATGACGCCAACTTCCAGCTCGATCTGACCACCTTTCGATGCCCAGATGAGATAATTGTGTCCGTCCTTCAAGGCCACCCCCCCGTGGCATGCTCTCACCGAAACCGCATCAGTTCCGATGGTTTATCTACAACAGTTTTGGGGACGCATTAAGGGACTGGTAGTCGATGGAGTGTATCTATTCACTAAAGCGTTCGGGACAAGGCACGTCAGCATATCCAAGAACGACTTGCGGCCAAGTCCTGGATCTACTTTTCAGCCATGATTATGATCCAATGCCGTCTGATGCGGAGATGATTCAAGACTTTCTCCAAATGGGATAACGACCGCCGCTCACAAAACTTGCCCAAGTACCGAGCACGGCATTCCTCATCCTTGGAAGATGTTATTTGTGATAGTCAACAAGTGCTTCTCTCCAAAGCACGCGGGCTTCGACAAGGGAAGGAACATCCTTCGGATATTACGCGGTATTATGTTCTCACGGAATTACGATTTCGCACAACTGATCTGGAACGACCTTGAAGAAAAGATCAGACAAAAGGAGAACAAGAAATTGAGGAATGTGCCTTACGATCAGTGGTTCTCAGTACTAATCGCCAATCTCATGGAGGTTCATCAGGACATTTTGCGTCCACCTCCTGGTGGGAACTACCAACCGCCGAAGCTTAAATTCTTCCATCACCCAAAACTTACAGAACTGGATCGACCTTCTACGCCCATTCCATTTGAGCTGTTACGTCTCGCCAACACCACGGGAGATGTATATAGGCTATACTTTCGGGAAAACCATCTCACTGAGGAGATGATCCGAGGGCCCCCGATAGACTTCAGAGTGAGCCTCCCCAGCAACAACAACTGAGCCCTGAGGCTGAATTAATCGATGTAGTAGCCCAGGAAATCGAACTAGAGCATCCAACTCAAGAAGCTTCACTGCCAGACCCGGACGCCACGTATATCGACAAAATGGCCCATGAGTTGGAAGTCGAAGCTCAAGTTCAGGACTTCAAGTGGAACTGCCCATCCATGTAGGTGTGTTCCAAGGGTCTATTGAGGAGATCCTCCAACAAGAAGCACAGCCCGACACAGAAATGGGACACAACCCACTTCAACAGGCTACCATGCCTGAAACAGAGGCGTTGATCTCCACGAACGCACCTGAAGAGCCTCAACCGACAGCATAAACCCATGAGGACATTGAACTAGAACAGACTCCTCACACGGCTACCTCCTCAGAAGCCACGGTATCTGACGAGGAACTCTATTAGTCAGGCGGGTTTCTCAACCACGACTCCCATCTCATGAACCCATCATCACAGCTGTCACATCTACATCAGACACGACGCTGCTTGTCACTCCAAGTGCTGAGGAGATAACTTCGCTCAATCTTGAGCCGTAGCACGACCTACTAGTGTCAACTGAGGCTCCGAATCTCATCACTATCGGCCTTCAACAAGTGTCTGGTACGCAAGTTCAATCAGAACTTGCAACAACATCCATAGAGAGATTCCTTTGGAATTATCTCAAGGATTGGGTAGAAGTATCGACCCGTCACAACCTCAAGTGACGACGAGCCAATCTATTGAGACGGTGGTCGCTCATGGGTTGATAACAGGCGAAATCAGTCGTCCTGGTCCATCATCGGCGGAGGTGTTTTCGCCATTCGTAACTGAAGAACGACTGCAAGCCACCCTCTCCGAAGCACTTAGATCTCCGAAGCCACCCACTCAACCCATACTGACCACCACCCCATCCTCTCACCTAACCTCATCAACCTAGCTACCATAACCATCAGCAAACTCCATTCCATTCTCGTCGCTCGACTTTTTGAGCTACCCAACCAGACGCCAGAGGAAGAAAACCTCTTCAGACGTCTGGTCGATCGTCCTGACCCACCTACCGACTCATGCCACGGTCTAAGCTCTCGTTCAAAATGCCGACTTGATGACACTGACGATCATGGTTGTCATGAGGGGGAGAAGAGGCCCAGGACTTCTACGAGTGGTGAAGGACAAAGCTCGGGCACGGCACAAATAAGATCAAGAGTCGCTGATACCTCACGACCCACTACATGATCCCAAACACAAACCCATAAAACCACCACGCACCACACCATTCAAACTCTAAACCAAACTGAAATACCCACCATCAGAACGCCGCCGACCACTCCACCGACTTTCACAAGCCCCTTGCTTCCAGAAGAATGAGCAAGAGTCGAAATGCTCGTGGCTTTGGCAGAAACTCAAGCACCCTCAAGTTCAACCGCTCAATACCAGTCGGAGGCATCAAGAAATGGAGTCGACCCGCGTGGATTCCTCGAGAAATATATCTTCGAAGGACAGTGGATGACCCACAGTATGCCCGACGATATTCAAAGACAAAGACTCAAGGACGTTCGACACTTTCTACAACAACCTTCGACTGACCTAGTCCTAAGACAAGATACTTCAGGAAGGCGAAGATCATGAGGTGGATCCCTCAAGGCTTCCAGAGTTGATTGCTCAACGAGCGAACGCCCCTCCAAATCTAACTCCAGGGACTGTTCGAGTCGACACGCCTTGGAAGAATATAAGGATAGAAATCCCCTTCCTAGAAGAAGTTCATCAGCAAATCTAGAGGTCACCGGATAAAATTAAGTAGTCGAATGATTTTAAGCTCAGAGGCATCTCTCACTGGGATTAGCAGAAAAGAATGAATTATCTATACATGTTGACCTAACTCGGACCGTATAGGAGGCTAGGAATGCCTAAAAATCAGCTGAAGAGTCATTTCAAGAACTTATCTCCGATATTTGAGCTGCTAGGAGTCTACTCTACAAAAGGCGGCATTCCAACTTCAATCTACCAGATAGATCGGATAAACAGAACTCGAGAAGAGCTTAATGAGAGTGATCTGCCATCTTGCGACTGAAGAGGTCTACAATCTATACGGAATGTACGCGAGGAAGTATAAGGATCCTCAAGGCTTTATCAAGAAGAAAGGAGAGCAGTGCCTGAGGTCAACATGATTCAAGGTCAAGTACAGATTCATGATGCGCCAGGTCAAGTACAATGCCGCACACGACCTTCAGATGGCTCAGGAGAGCAATATGAAGAAGGTCAACATGACCGCTCCGCACAATCAAGGACCTGAGGTCGAATGGCTTCCCAACAATCACGAAGATGTTAGGTCAGTCTTGGCAATAACCTATCACAATCCAATTGTAAAAAAGAATAGGTTGATGCTGAAGAATGAAGTCAACGAATTTTGTGATGGGACGCTCAAAGTAAACGGGAAGTTAGAGAAGAAATTGGAAGAAATCAACAGAGAGACCATGCTGAAGCTTCACAGGTTCATGAGAGAATAACCGCTTCTGATGGAACTACTTGAAGCCATCGAGGAGCGATTAGAGCTCAGGAACACTATAAGGAACTACGTGCATGCGCTGGCTTGCGTAGGTCATACTATGCCGACGAGGACAGATTGTGCAGAAGAGCAATCAAGCACAAAGGGGGAGAATGTAGAATACTAATTAGAGTTGTGCTTTGATTTCATTAGCTCTTCTTGTAATTTGGGGCTTTACCTGTATTTGTCCTTAGTTTAGGACTAGCTTGTTATTTATACCAAGTTTGTTAGGTATAAATACCTTGTACAAATTTGAGCTTAATACAGAAAATAGTTGAATTGATCCGAAAGGCTTCACAATCCAATTCTAGAGAGAGAAACAACAGAGTTCTCTCACTACACGAATTCTCTCTAGGTTTCAAATTGAGTTTTTTGATCGAGCTTAGATTTCGTATAATTCTAATTGAATTACTTAGGATTGAAGTCTAGGATCATTAAGTTGATAGTTAAGGGACCTAACACTCGACACTACGAACTTCATGCTTTACCGCATGATGTTTACAAGCAAGTGGACGCAGTGGTCATTACCAAGGAAATCTGGGATGAAGTGTCCAAAATGATGGTTCGGACAGAAGTCAGCAACCTATCTAAGAAATCGAGCATCCTCACTGCCTATGATTCCTTCAAAGCTAAGGAGAGGGAGGAACTTCGGGACAGTTAGCTTCATTTCTTGACCGTCATCAATGAAATGAGGAAGATCAAAATCCAACGTTCAAACCTTGAGCACAACATCAAATTCCTCTCCGCACTTCAACCTGAGTGGGGAAGTATTGCAGTTCTGGTCAAGAAACAGAACAAAGATTAGACGCAATGGACATTCATTCCTTGCATGATAACCTCTCTCAGTACTCCTAGTATGCCAAAGAGATCAAAAACGAAGGAAAGACAAATGTTGACATGGAACCTGTTGCCCTCGTTTCCACTAAGTCAAGCTACAGAAACTCGAAGACCTCTAAAGGAAAACAGGTCATGCAGTCTGACACTTCAGACAATACCGAATCAGACCACGAATCTGAGGACGAACTTGAGTCCAGCAGAAAGAAACTAGCCATGATCTCAGAGACAATCAATAACACGATCGCCAAGAAATCATCATCTTCCTCCAATAGACAACAAACCTCAAGCGGGAGACAGAAGTTCACTAATCTCGAAGAACCTGACGCAAAAGAAAATTGAAGCTTCAAAGAAGTGCTTCCATTGTGGAAAACCGGGTCACTTTGCTTCAGAATGCTTCAGACCGAAGAAGAAAAACATCGAATACTACAAGAAGAAGTTTCAGCTTTTCCAACGCAAAGAGGAAGGAATTGTCGTTGTTGCTGAGGAAGAAGGATTGCTAGAGGACTCAGACGAGGAGGAGGTTGAAATGGCCTTCATGGTGAAGATCAATGATTATGACTACGACGAGGAGGAAACAGGCATTGGCTCAAACAGGACGGATGTCTCTTCATCCGATCTGAAGGTATACACCCCATCTCTAAACGATATTATTAAACTTGAACATAGGATAACCGAACTCTCCATGCATCGTAGGGATTACTCATAACTCCAAAGAAACTTTGATAAAAAATTATGCTTTACTAAGTAAACAACTGGAAGAAATAGCTATTCTTCAAGAATCTTTAACCTTGTCGGAAACTAAAGTAAAGACTTTAGTAGAAAAGGTAGAAAATAAGGAAAAATAAATTAGTGATGCATGTAGGAACTTCAAAGACAGAGAAGAAGAAGGAGTAAATGGTTGTCTCAATATGAACTAATCACTAAAGAACGTGTTCGACTATATAAGAAAGTCAAAAAAATAGAGGATCTTCTCGCCAGAAGACGTCAAACTGATCAAACCATCTTTCCCAACCAACCTAGAGATGTGGATTCTATAATCCCCGCGAAGGATTGAGCATTCAACTCACGACTATCCCAAAGAAAGATGAAGTACTTCCTCTGTACAACATTAAACGCTTTGGGTTGAGCCTTGAAAACCTAATTCTCTTCGTAGGATCAACAGAGGTGATCGAATCTGACAATCAGAAACGGATGAAAAAAGATTGAGCTCAAATTTCATGTAATTATACAGAACATAATAATAGCTACAAAACCAAAAAGACAACGCTCTCTGATGATTACATGTCACCATTCGGCCCTGAAATTCAGAAAGCACAGACGAACAGGCTAAATCCATCTATTCATCAATTTATATTCCAGAAATTATTCCCAAAATAGGCGACTAACTGCCTCTCTGGAATAAAAAAAGAAAGGTCACGAAGAAGAAAAGACTATTTTTTTAAGCAAAATTACACTCTTGAAAATTTTCTGACGCTTACAAACCTTCCACTTCCCGTACTGTTCCCGAATCCTCTACATGTAGCTGGAAGAAAACCACAGGGAAAACTCCTTTATCTCATACTAACATTGTATTTTATGTGCCCACAGACAAACGCCTGAGTTCTAGGAAGACGAAGAAGGTTCGATTTGGTCCAACGAAGAAGACAACAGAGCCCAATAAGAAGAAGAACCCAACCTCAGACCTTACTTTACATGTTCGCAATTCATTTACATTTCCAAAGTGACTTCTTGTAATGTCGTAGACCGTGTTTCCTTATTTTGTGCTAAAAAATCTAAATATTGCAATGCCAGTTATTATGCACCTCGTAGTTCTCATAACGATCAATTTCGCAAAAAAGCTTTCACTCCGCATAGCTCTCGTCCTAAAGGTGTATCTCCCAAGCTCAACAAACATACTCGCAAAACTAAGAGAAAGAAATACACGACATCCAAAATCAAGCACAATAAGTTGTTAAGTCAAGGGCAGATTTGGATTCCAAAATCCCAACTGCATCCAATAGGCAATTGTAGCGTCTGGGTTCTTAAGTCAATTCTCCAACAATCTGACAAAGAACTCAATATAACAACTAATATGTTGGATCCTTCACCTGCGAATAAAGAAGGACCCGTCCTTAAACGGGTACCTAAGCTTACTTGGTTTGTTTTGCAGGTCCGTCATGTGTGGTACTTAGATCAGGTTGCTCCTCACATATGACGGGGAGCAAAGAGTTGTTGAGCAACTTTTCTGAGGGATTTCTCGGGAAGGTCTACTTCGGAAACGGTCAATCTGCACCCATTCTAGGAACTACCACTTAGAGTGTGCTTTGATTTTATTAGCTGTCCTTGTAATTAGAGACTTTTATTGTATTTGTCCTTAGTTTAGGACTAGCTTGTTATTTATACCAAGTTTGTTTGGTATAAATACCTTGTACACATTTGAGCTTAATACAAAAAATAGTCGAGTTGATCCGAAAGGCTTCACAATCCAATTCTAGGGAGAGAAACAGCAGAATCATCATCTCACTAAATTCTCTCTTGAGGTTTCAAATTGGGTTTTTCGATCGAGCTTAGATTCCATATAATTCTAATAAAAATTACTTAGGATTGAGGTCTAAGATCATACGAGTTGATCGCAGAGGACCTAACAATTGATATCAGAGCAGACTCGTTCTGTTTGAATAAAAAATTGTTAGAATCGGATCGAAATTCAATTCTGGAACTGTTCCATACGAAGAACAGTTTTGGCACAAAAGACAATTTCAATCTGATAGTAGTTAGTGCTTATTTGACTTGAATTTGATGTTCATGTGCTCGATTAGGTACTAGAAATCGATTGCAATTAGATCGGTAGCGATTAGAACATCGATTTAGCATAATTGGTGAATTTGATTAGATACTGTTCGCGCGAAGAACAAGTTTGAACATGTACTGATTTAGACTAAATTCAACATATTTGCTTCATGACGTGTTTAATTGCTTGTCCGTGCGTACTCAGTAGCTGATTGCGAGCAAATACCTGAAATTTCACTTCATAATTCGCGGTTTTTGCTTGAATCAGTGTTAATTAGGGTTCTAAGACTGTTTGCGCGATTTAAATTTTCTCGCTAAAGTCTTCGATCGAATTAATTTCTTGATCGAAAAACTTCGCGCGAGAACCTTTCTCGGTCAGAGCACTAAGTCAGCGCTAAAATCGCCGTCAGTAGTAGCGATTTTTTAGTAAGAAATTTCTCGAGCTTTACTCAGCAATATCTTTGTTGACAAGACCTATTTTGACTTTGTGCGTGCGAAATTGTCTCTCGAAAAACATTTTTGGTCAGACATTTAAGTTTGACCTAGCTAAAATCATTTGCGCTCGAGAAACTTTCCAACGGATTTATTTTGACTCAGCGAGAAACTTACTAAAAGTACCGTTTCTTTGCGACCGAAATAAATTCACGATCCAGAAATTTTTCTCAACCAAAAGATTTTGAGCAATTTATTCGCTCGAAAAATTTCTCTGACAGGTTACGCACGAGAACAGTAACTATTACATTTAATTTCGACGCAATTATTTTTGATCATACTTTAAAGATTGAATCAAAAAATATTTCTCGACTGATTTTGAATCAAACGCTACTAACTAATTTGTTACTTGTGAAGCACGTTACATCAGTTCAAACCATCAAAACAATCAACGAAGATCCTTAATCAACTCTTCAAAAGAATGGATGCTTATACACTTGGAAATGACAACCGTCCAACAATTTTGAAATGCGTAGAATATACTGTCTGGCGCAACCATTTCTTGAATTTCCTAGAACTCAAAAAGCATGCCGAGTACCTTCTCGCATCTCTCGAAGAAGGTCCTGCTCAGTTTTGGGTTGAACAGGCAGCCAATCCAACAAACAACCCGCCTCTACTGGCGACTTGACGAGTTAAGACTCCTAGCGAGTTTACTGAGGCATATATGTTGAGAGTCAGGACCTCGTCCCGATTCGACCTATTCTAGCGTACACCTACGTGCCTAATGCGTTGTAATTGGAAAGAATACCTAAAATTTCGTATAAAAGTTTTCTTTTCCATTTATATAATGGAGCGTTGTCATATACACGTCAAAAGATTAATGGTCAGCTCCTAAGTTACACACATGAACTAATTAGACGGGTGATATGTGACGGCACGACAAAAGGTTCCTATGTGCCCGGCCTTGCCTTCAAAACGCGATCACGTACCGTGTTCGCTGGTACCTACAACACATAACATAAAGGATGAGCCACCGTCGCTCAGAAAGCAAAAATCAGGCATGAATGCACTTGCCACTCCCCCGCAACGGCAATCCACGCCGATGCTCACATTACACATACAAACATACTCAGGGCCCTCGGCTAATCTCCCTATGCACCACAATGAGCTCACGTCCATTAAGGACAAATACGACAGCGGTCCACGCCGGATGGCCGTACTCTAGGATGCACATCGTTCCTCTAGGTCACCATATGTTCCCGGTCGTCCGCAACTGTCCGGCGGTCCCTCACGCTGGTATCCCACGCCGAGGTTGCCTACACCAGGGTTCCATCCTATGTCGCTTATACCCTCAGGTCGCACCCTCCATGTCGCACCTTACTGCCACGGGCATCGCCCAATCATATCCATATACCAATATATATATTTACATAATATTACGACGACCTGAATGCCGCCCTGGTAGCATAGGAGACAGCCCTTTACTCAACTGTGAGTCGACAACACACGCCCATATCGGCAATGTATCAATCGCTCTCAGGCGATACGTCATATGCTTACTCCGTTCATACATCCCTCCCACATGTAAGCGTGTATGCATGTGAATATGAAATGCATCTAATGCCAAGTATACGTACCATGGAAACATTCTTCAGGTAATTAACCTAATCACGTAGTCACATAGGCACGTAATCACATTAATTAAGCACACGCAAACAAGTTATGTAACGTAGTTGGATTTCTACTTACCTATCGTCCGTCGACTAGCGCTACTGACCCGAGGAATTTCTTAAGTCTCGACCTTAGGCATAAATACTAATGTCAGTACATGACTTAATTGAAGTAATCATCTAGGCATCCTAAGTTTCTAAATATTAAAACCCTAGACATTTAAATATTCATTTGTTTTAAAATAATTTACTAAATCAAGTCGACAACAGTTAGTGACTTATTTAAGTTGAGTTCGCAAAATAAGTGTTGGCTTATAGTTCGCGAAATCACTTATAAAAGACCCAAGTTCGTGAAACTCAATCCTCCTAATTCGCTAAGTGTGGTTCGCGAATTGCTACTCTAACCCTAGGGTGACCCGTGAAAGACCTTGCATAAATAAGTTTCGCGAAGTATGTTGTTTACTCATGGCCCGTGAATTTATTTCAACCTAGTTTGAAATCGCATCCTAGTTCGCACATTAGGGTTCGCGACTTCTCTCATTCCTTAGCTTATGTTTACATGATTCGCGAATTGTGTCCCTAACCTACGGTTCGCGAAGTTTACTTCTAAGGGGCTAAAGTTTGCCAAATTTGTTTCAATTCGCGAAAGGTCTTCGTTCGTCAATAGGGACTCGTCACGTTGGGCCCGCGAAATGCATGAGTGTTGCGAACTAGGGTTCGCAAATCTCCTCGGTTTGCCAAGTGGATTCATGAAATGCTTTGAGTTGAGCCAATTTGCGAAGCCACAAAGGCCATCGAATTCTCACTTGAGGAGTTCGCCCGAACTCGACCCGCAAATCTCCGATTCGCCAAGGGTTCGCGAATCGTATGAGTTTGCCGAGTTCGCAAAATGCCCCCGCCTTGAGTTCGCGAACTTGGTTCGCCAAATAGATCGTTTCGCAAAACCCTCGATTCAGCAATTTGCTAGGGTTCGCCAAACGTTAGTTGCATGGGGTTCGTCAACCGAGTTCGCAAAATGCGCTGATTCGCCAAACTCGATCACCCACGAAATGCATGGGTTCGATTCGCAAAACTAGATCACCCGCGGAATGCATGGGTTCGATTCGCGAACCCTAACCCGTCACTTTTAGATCACCCGCGTCATGCTTTGGCTTCACTGATTTACCACCTGTGGTTCGAGCGCTACCGGCGGTGGCATGATGGACGACGGCGCTCCCCTGAGCAGATCGTTTCTGAGGTTGAGACTCTTCTTTGTATGCGCCTGTCCACCTTGCCGCCCAGTTATGAGCTCCAGCTCTGTGCCATGCGTCGGGTCTGGCGTATTGCTTGGTCGTCCTAGGGCGGGTTGTTGTGGTACTTTGTGGTACTTTGTTCTTGATGGGTTGTGTACTGGTAGCATGTTACCAGTTTGTTCCTTTTTCCTATGCCATAGCATGGATGCTTTGTACGAACCTATTTCCTTTTTCTAATGTTAATGACCGTTCCCCAAAAAAAAAAACATGATCTGATGTGCTCCTATGTTCTCGTGTGACTTAGCTCTTCATATACTATTTTTAGCTCGAGATTTAATTAGGCAGTTTCAGATCCATTTCGTTCCTACCTATTAAACTGCCTGAGTATATTTGGAAGCCAACGATTATTTTTCTAAGTCCAATCACTCCACGTTTAATTGATATAACTGATAGGACAATTACTTTTCTTTTCCCGTTGGTACTATTTAGCAAGTTTTGACTTGGGTTGGCTTGGTAACTTCCCCACAACCCTAAATGCATATGCCGAATTGTGCTCTCTGAATTTTCTCTCTCTGTTCTTGAAATTAAATATTCGGAATTTTATCTTGCTTTTTCACAATGTCGAACTCCCCCCATTTGAGGAACAGAATGCTGAGCCAGTTTACAGTTCTGACATCGATTACCCTGTTCCGATGGAAGTTAGCCCACCGTCTCCTCAGCCATTCCAGCAGCCGCCGCCTGAAGTACACGCACCACCACCATTTGAAGCTGACCAAGAAACGGCGACACTGAACGAAGCGCGAACAAAAACATGGTAAATCCCCAAGAATCAACCTTCGAAGCCCCTAAAGTTCCGACAGAAACCCCTGCTCCAGAGGAAAATCCAGAAATCGCCCGGAAAAACCCTCTGACCTTCCTTTTCAGGCCACGCCCATTCCGTAGAAACCTCGAACTCAACGAAAAGGGAGTTCAGCGGCATCACAGAGCTCCAATCAAGCGTCGGCACCGAGCCCTAGTCAAGCACCCGTCCCTGACATGCCTCACTCAACTCCGTCCAGTGCGTCTACAGAGGACATTATTGACTCCCAGACCTATGCTGACTTCCCACAGAAAGTTTTGATGAGGACTTCACTATTTCAGGGGGAGCCAAAATTTCCAGCGAGTCAGAGTCACTGGTGTCATCTCCGTCGCCACCGCCTCTGAAGGGGACGGGGAATTCTTTCGTGAGGATGATCTTCTCATGACTGTACTCAGTCGGCTGAAACGAAAGGCGGGAAAAAGACCCATGGGATCAGACGAAGGACCATCGAAAAGGGCTCGTTATGGTGAATCTCCCCAGCCACAAAGTACCAATACTGACGTCGATGCCAGTCCAACAATGGAGCCCACAATACCATCAGATGATGATATCAACCTATCAGAGGACTCGGAGTGGGATCTATCTTTGCCCCTAGCAGATTCTACTCCCAATAGAACGAGAACTTGTGGGACTCCATTAGCCAGCGATCCCTCAACGTTGAGCGGGTTGTCGATGTGGTAAGCTTTCGACGGTATGGAGTTCTCCAGTTTCTTGAGTCGAGGTACCTGGACAAATCGGTCCGCTGTTTTGGCGTCTACTGCGACGAGGCAGTAAGGGATGTATATTGTAACCTTTCTGCTCGTGTGAATGAGTTAGACTCTAGGAAGTACGGGCGTGGTCAGATATATGATTTGTCTGCTGGTGCTATTAATGAGTTTTTGGGAACCCCTGAAGTTCAGTTTGATTATGATTGTGATTGTGATGAAGTGGCTGTGTTTATCACTGGGGGGTGAAGCCGAAATGGGGAATTTTGCCTCGAGGAGTCTAACCTCGATGTATGCAGTTTTGTTTAAAGTTGGAATTTGCAATTTGCTTCCCACGACAAATGATAGTCGGGTGACAAGGCCAATGGCACAACTCCCCTATGCGTCGGGAATAATTTACCGATCAACTGGGGCGAATTGATTCTTAATCAAATCACATATCAAGCTGAGAAGAGCGGGAAAGGCCCTCTGCCATTTCCTTGCCTCGTTTGGTCAATGCTGCTACATGGAGGATATGAACTAGCACAGGGGGATGTGATCATTCGCCAGACTCAATCTTTCCCCATCCTCAGCAATCATCTCTCAGGTCCAGAAAGGGTCATTGATCTACCCTGGCAAGGAGCTTAGAATGTTGAACCGCCTGCTGCTTCAACATCGTCTTCCACATATCAGTTGGAAACGGCGATAAGGACACTGGATGCTTCTATTTCCGCACTAATAGCTCAGATGGGAACTCTACTTTCTTCCCGGAAAGGGGGAGAAGCAGACGATACAGCGGAGGAAGCAAGGCTAAGTGGAGACGAAGCAGGTCCGAGTGGATTTGGAGGAGCTGATCAGATAGGGGGAGTACAGGAAGAAGATGGAGCTACGGGAAATGAAGCTGCCGGAGCTGAGTCGAGTCAGAGTCCGACGATTTAGACCATAGTGGGTCTAGGTTGTTTGTGTGCATGTGCATTTTTTGAGTGCTTTTGTGATTTTGTTGCTTATCTGACTTGCATGTTTATTTTGCCTGCATTTGTTTTTATATTGCCTATGGACCACTTTGTGTTTGTTTTGCAGATGTTTATGTTCAGAACCTCTATGGCTATGTACTAAGTCCTTAGTACCTTGAAAGGTTTAATTACTATTCTATTTTGCGTTTACTCTAACCATCTTTTAATGTTTTTGTGGTTGAGTTGATATTGCCTTCAGGGGGAGGTCCACTACGTCTAACTTCTGCAGTGGTTTTGGGAAGAAAGATAAAAAGGGGGAGATTGTTAGTGTTGAGAATTCAACGTTGACGACCATGTTGGGACAACATGCCAGTGAACATTGTTGGCTGAGAATGAGTCCATCTCTAGTTTTATCTTTCATGCCCAAAACCTTATTATCTGGTTATTGGCTACTTTTAGTGATGTGCAGGACTTAGATAAAGCTTGGAATGGATCAAAGACGTGTGGATTACGTGTGGATAATTAGGAGCGAAAATTGGAAAGGAACATACTAAAAATAGGAGTCTTGAAGCCCAAGTGAAGACTGTCGTTTGGGGCTATCCAAGTTAACTTCCAACGGCCATGATCTACAGAGTGGACATTCAGGACAGAGTGGACGTTGCGGGAGTCTTTGAGAAGTCGAAGAATTTATACGAGACTTCATTTTTCCCGTCCGACGCACGAGCGATATCGAGAAAAGCGTACATCGAGTTTGAGCGACCACGAGAGTTCTTTTATTGTTTTAGCCTAGTGTTCAGTTTGCAAAAGTCTCATGACTGTGTAGGTTTGTAGGTTCGTTAAGATTCGTAGTTTTCTAGGCTCGAGATTTACTATCATTTGATAGTTGTTTTTGTAATCCATCGTAATAGTGGAATTTTGCCATGAGGTAGGCACCTGTTGCACAAAAGTTACATCTCGTGTGTTTCATATTTTCATTACTAAGTTGTTAATTTTTCCGCTATGCATTCTGTGTGTGGTTGAGTGTTGCTCCAACATTACAGTCAACATTTACATCACCAGTTTTCTACTTAGTATTTTTACATCCAATTCGGGACCGCCCGGCATCAAAATGCATTTGCAATATATAAATACATAAATACAAATAGATACATATACATATATAGATAGATATATAGGTATACATATCTATATATATATATATATATATTGGCATCTAACTTACAAGACGTTGCTGGTTTCTCTTCAGAAGTGGAAATTGTGAGGAAATCACACACACATATAGATACAAAAAAACCAGTCAGTTAACTCAACACGCTGTAAGATTATCTATAAAAATTTAAAAGATAAAATCATCAATCAATTAATCAATCACCTTGCAACACATGCTTTCCACTCCTCAGCAACTTCAGTGACATATCCACCTAAAGTATATGAATATGCATCTCCCACCATTAATCAGATTACAAAGCAGACAAACACACACACACAGAGAGAGAGAGAGAGAGAGAGAGAGAGAGATTGCCTGAGTGGCCGACGAGAACAATTGCGATGCCAGGACCTGAGTTGGAGGTGGATCGATGGAGGTCACGCAAGGTGAAGGCGAAGATGTTGCTGATGCTTTGAGATGTCGTCTGCTACTGCTCGATCATGAAGAGGAAGAGAGTTAGAATAATTGTTTGGGCTGGACTGGTGCTCATGGGAGTGGACTAACATCTTACGGGCCAAGAATTATCATTATTTACTTACTAGTTGGGTTAATACATATAAAACCCAAATTGTTATTTTCTACTATAAATGGAGCATTGTACGAAGTATTATGAATTAAGCAAAGAATTATCAACTTCTTCTCATCGTCTCTGGTCTTCTCTCTCAAGCTCTCATCTCTCCCTCTTTCGATCTGTTCTTATCTAATCTTCTTCTATTTCTTTGATCTCCTATCTTCTTCCTAGTTCTTCTCTTCCCCGTTCTTCAATCCTATCCAAATTTATGTCATAGATAATACTTATTAGCATGCACACAACTCGTTCGATAAAATGCACGTACGAAACTACTTCAATTACGAGTGGGATCTTACAGGCGACACCGACGACGTCAGTATCTCGAATGATTTCGTCATGCCCATTGTCTCCCCACTTACATCTAGGAAACACTTTTTAGCAATCTCAACAGTTCCTTTAGCTGATTTCCTATGAAAAATTCGATATGGCTTCAAGAAATCGCGATAAATCGAGCCGAATTACTTATGAATTAAAAAAATCAAATGCAAGGGACCAATAGAAGGGTCGCGAAGCATGCCTCAGTGCGGATCCAAATTACTCTGAGAATGAAAAGATTGGAGATTTCTGCTAATCTTGGAATATATGAGTACGGACAAAGATTCAAGCTCCAACAATGGCTATGGAGGGTAGTGTCATTCTGATCTGAGGTAGCTAGAAATGAAATGCTTTGGATTACAGTATAGCTCGAGCTGTTTACGATATTTTATCTTTTCAGAAGGAATCTACATAAAATACATATTTATATAAAAAATTCGCAAGTCAGTACCCTGTCAGATTTTTTTATGTTTAGGTACATATTAGAATAATTTTTTTGCACATTGGTACCTATTCCGCCGCAAGTACGTCATAGAACACATTTATGTACCATAGAGAAACGTACCGTGGTACATAATACAGTGAGAAAATGGTACATCATATAACAATTAAAGTACCATATATAACGATATAGGTACCATATGTGGGTACTATATAAATGCGTGATGTGGTACGTAATACAAATATAAAAAGATATGTCAAGACTGGAAAAATGGTACACACAATCGAACAGGTGCTTATATAAAAACGTTTCTGACAGGGGTACTAACTTGCAAATTTTTTTTATATAAATGGGTATTTTCTGTAGCTTCACCTTCAAAAAATAGCCATTGACTCGGTCAACAAAGTAGCATTCTTGATTTACCCTGTTAAAAAAAACCTCTAATTTAAGGGTATATTTTTCTCATTTTTTATGGTACCTTTTTAAAAAATGGCAGGGGTCCCCTGCTATATAGCACCGATCCTCTACTACAGGGGACCCGTGCTCTATAGCACGAGACCCAGACATTGTGCAACAGGCGCGGTGGACCCGTCACCCGTGCTATATAGCAGGGGACCGTTGCTACATAGCAGTGGATCCGTGCTAGCAACATTGGGGTACTCTACTATATAGCACGGGTCCCCTACTGTATAACACGGGCCCCCTGCTACAGAACATCATGCTATACAACCACTGAACTACACTCCACCCACCCACCCTAACGCGGTCAACATTTAAGATATTGGTTTTGAATGTGGGGCCCGATTAGTAAGGATATTACAGTCATTTTACATCTGAAGGCCATTTTTTAAGGTTGACCATGTGAAATGCCATTTTCTTAAATATTCAATTCTATATAGTCATACAATATTTATACAACTAATTTCGCTAAAATCCCAATTAAACTAAACTTTTTTTATCACTTATTTTCCCATGTCTGAAAAATATCACTTAAGGACCAACTCAAAACTTTATTATCACATAAGTAACAATAGTACAAAAATACCCCCAAACTTATAATAACCATACCTGGAATTTATATATAAAACAAAACACAAAACCAATCAACATATCGATTCAAAGGCTAAAAACCAACATGAAAAAATCTAAAGTTCCACACTCATTGAACCCTAAATCGAAACACCGATAATAAATTGCTCCTATGAAGAAACTCTAGAGGAGACGTCTACATCGTTAGGTGTTGAAATTTATCATTCCATCAAGTTTCGTAAACTTTTTCTTTTTCGTTGAATTATTTTATTGTGACGCAATTGTGTATTTTTTTATGTGGACTCTAGTGAGTTAATTGTGGTTGTAATGGGCCAAGTAGCGGCCCCAAGGGTTTATACATAGTCCAAGGTACTTAAACCCTACACAAACCCTATACTTATTCAACTAATCATTTCAGAATATTCATTGAGAAAAGCGGTGCTCAGTATTCTCCCACCAACACACTAAACATGCACTAAGGTAAAACTCACTCGAAGCTCATTTTGATTCCTCCATTATTGATCGTTGAGGTGTCTGGTAACCTACAAGTGGTATCAGAACCTAAGCATGAATGATTGGTTGATTTTTGGATTTTCGCAAGCTTGTTTCACGATTTCGCAAGATATTTTGCGGTGTTCGCGTATTAGTTGTTCTTCGACATTTTCAAGTGATTCTTGCCTATTTTGCTTATCTTTTAACTTGTTAAGTATTATAGAACAATTTCGTAAATTTCGGTGAAAGAGCCCATAAATTTTCATAAATTTAGCGTGATTTTAGAGCAAAATCTAGTTTACAGGTTTTCGCATATCATTTTTTCAATCTTAGAAATTTCTTCGAAAGTCGTTTTGAAACCCTTCCGAAAACTCTTTCTCAAAGTTCACTTCGAAAAACCTTTTGAAAATATCTTCATTCGCAAATTATTTTCGAAACCTCAACTTTTGAAAATCGTACTTAATACCGAACACTGTAGAAAACCTTTTCGCAAAAGCTATCTTCGAAAATATTTTTCGAAAGTCCCCTTCATTTCGAAACCATTATTTCGATTATGTTTGCAACCTTTGACTTCGAAAACCACTTTCGAAAATCACAGTTTGAAATTAAATTTTTGCATATCACATTTCCAAAACCATATTTTCGCAACTTCAATTTCAGAAAAAACACTGAAAATCATTTCGAAAAATTCGACTTATTTTAAAACTTATTTCGAAAATCATTTTTCGGAAGTTAATTTTCACAACTTAATTTTCACAAGTCAAACATTTTCGCAACCACACATATTTATAAACAACTTCGAAAATGCAAATTATCACAAACATATACACATCAAAATCCAATCACACACGTCAAAGATCAAAACACCTAAACAAAAATGTATTCATACACTAGACCAGCAGTATCTACTGACATGGACAACGACGCCACAATAGCTCGATTGGAGGTAGATTCTATTGACCTCAATATGTTCTTAGAATTAAAAGAAAAATACAAAGCATTCCACATGGAACAAAATGAACACTAAGTCAATAGAGAAGAAGCTAGCTAGGAATGAAATCATCTTAGCCCAAGCTCAAGAAAAGATCACTAGATTAGAAGCTAGTATAGCTACAACTGAAGCTAGTTTAGCTACACTGAATAAGTTAGTGCTTTGACCCATAATCTCTCAACTTGCAAGCAAAAGAATAATAGGTCATGGAAAGACTACAAAGCACCTAGAAGCCAGAATCATACTTGCTTCCTCAAACATTAAAAGAGAAAGGCACTCTCAATTGTCAGTTGGAAAATGCGCAAATGAGAGTCGAAAGTCGTAATGCTGATATACGAATTCAGTTTTCACGTGTTTTGGCTACAACTGTGATTTTCAAATGTAATGATCGAAACTTTTCAAGTGTTAAGCAGAGAATTTTCGAATGCGAAGTGTACAGAATTTATTTTAAACAATGAGTTGTTTAAAAAAAGTGGATATATCGAAAATGATTTGCATGCCTATTTTCCAATGATTATTGTTCGAAAATATTCTAAGTGTCGAAAATAATTTTCGGATGCTCTTGTGCGAAATTTGATTTTCGAAGGATGTTTGTTCGAGAAACTTTCTAAGTAAATCGAAAAGTTTTCGAAAAAAATTTGAGTATCGAAAACAATTTTCGTGCTTTGATGCTAGAGGTATTTTCGAAAAATGTGTTCGAAATTTTCTAAATCGGGGAAAATTTGTGGGTGTCCTATGTTGCGAAAATTGATTTTTGAAAGATATGAGTTCGAGAATTTGCAAGTATTGAAAGTTGTTTTCGGGTGCTCTGTTTGCAAAAATTAATTTTCGAATGAAATTGTTTCGAAAATTTTCTGAGTGTCGAAAATATCGGGCCGTGTTTCGAAAATTGATTTTTGAAAGGTTTTGAGCGCGAAAATTTTTGCATGTGAGAATCAGTTTGTGATTTGTTTAAGTTGCGAAAATTTTCTCAAGTATTGAGGTTTCGAAAATTTGTTGACGAAAATCAATTTTCGAAAGCCTGTGTGCGAAAATAATTTCCGAATGATGTGAACTCTCGAAAACTTAGTATTGGAAATTGGTATTCGAAAATCAGTTGTAAAGTGGGTTGCAAAAAATTTCTTTAAGTGTTAAGATTTCGAAAATCTGTTTGGCGAAAATCAGTTTTCGAAAGGTGAAGTTGCAAAAATTGTTTCCAAGATTGTGTTTCGAAAAATGTGGATTTTCAAAAGGTTGCGAAAATGTAAGATTTCGTAAGTCTTCAATGCAAAAATCGATTTTCGAAAGATGATGTACAAAATCAATTTTCGAAAGGTATATTGAGAAAATTTTCAACTGAATTTCGAAACACTAAGTTGTAAAGATCATGTTTCGAAAATAATTTTTTTTTTGGAATAATTCCCGTGTGTATTCGTATAAAAAGGCTGAATGTACATGATGGGTGAGAGTAAACCTCTCACAAGCAACCAGTAATAGACTACTGGATCAACATAGAATAAAAAAACCCAAAACCCAAATACCTATCACCAAACCCAAAACCCAAACTCCAATCACCAATACCCAATCACAGCAAAGACTACCACGCTACTCGCCAAAGACGCCAAATGGCCGTCCTTTGAAGATCATACTTCGCCGAAATCCCACTCAGTCACATGGAAACCATATCCAGGACCGCCGTCACCAGCCTGTCAAGAGTCGTGATGATCCCTTCCTTCCAGCGCTTGTTGCGTGCCTGCCAAATATGGTAAACCAAGGAAGCCAAGACTTGACAATTAGCTTCCGAGTGAAGATGGTTGCCTCGCCATTTCTTCGCGGCCCACAAAATGCCTTCGGTCCAGTCCCTATAAGGCCAAGTCCAGTGGATGCGTCGCCTAAGCAGCCGAAGACACTGACGAGAGAACTGACAATCAAAGTACAGGTGCTGAACCGTCTCATAGTGCAGCTCCTCACAGAGGACACACGCCGGCGTACCCGCCCTCTGAGCGACCCACGGTTTGTCCCTAGTCGCCAACCTATCCTGTATCCCAAGCCAGAGGATGAACTCATGACGGGGAATCTTCAGCGGCCCGCCAAAAAGAGTACCCCAACAAACTGGTTCCCGTCGGAAGCGAATCGCTTCCCTCGCCGACTTGGCAGTCATAATCCCCGTCGAGGAACCTGTCCATATCACCCCATCCCAAAAATAATTCTCAAAAGCTAATTTTCAAAAGCTAGGTTTCGAAAAATTTTCGAAACAGTTTTCGAAACGAATTTTGGAAACATAATCTTAAACCCTAACAGGTTGCGAAAATAAAAAATTAACGAAATCTGAAGAAATTCTCCACTAATCTTTAGCACAGAACTCGATTATTTGTATGAAAACATCAATTAAAGTCGATAAAACATCAAAATGAAAGCATCTAATCAACTATTTCGAACTGCGATTTTTGCGAAGTTGAGAGTTTGCAAAAATAAGTCGATTTGCGACGAAAATCTGTGAAATCTGGAATGTTTTTACCTTAAATCGACACGGAATCAACTGAAACAAGAAAAACGGAAGAGATTTATACCGTTAATGCGAAAATCTTAGGTTTAGAATTGGTTTTCGAATGCGGGGTAGATTTTCACAAGAAATTTTCGAGGGTGAGAAATTTTCGAATGAGGCGAATTTTCGAAAGGGTTTTCGATATATGGTTTCGAAAAAGCCTATTTTTTTTTGGATAAAGGTTCACTAAATAAAATGAAGGTAGAGTACATCAGCGTAATCATGCACCAACCAGTAACAGGCTACTGGTGAACAACCACATATCGACCCCTCGCAAGCAATCCTACAAGCAATGCGCCATACACGACGTAAAGCTAGACACTGCAAACTATATCTAGCAGAAATAGTAGACAATCTCATACAGAGGGTGTTAATAATGGTATCAACAATAAAAGCAGCCTCCCTTTCAATACCGCCATGCCATCGTCTGTTTCGTTCCTGCCATATATGATAAACAAGAGATGCTAAAACATGGCGCGAGGCGCTATGAATCAGGTGTCTCCCACGCCACTTCCGGGCAGCCCAGAGGATACCCGTAGGCCAGTCCCTATAAGGCCACGTGATCCTAGTCAGGCGTCGAAGGAGCACCATGCATCGTCTGGAGAATGGACAGTCGAAAAAGAGGTGTTGTATAGTCTCGGCCGTGCCTTCCTGACAAGGTAAGCACGATGAATCTCCAGCCGCAGCCGCAATCCAGGTCTTATCCCGTGTCGCAAGGCGTCCCCGTATTGCCAGCCAAAGCATAAAATCATGTTTAGGTACCCGAAGCGGGCCCCCAAACAGAGCAGCCCAAATGACAGGATTTCGCCTCAGCCGAATAGAATCCCTCGCAGCCGAGCTGGTAAATATGCCGTTTGGTGTCCCCTTCCACGAGTAGGAGTCCTCTGCGGTGAGGTTGATACGAGGCAGCTCTTGACATATTTCCAGGTATTCCGTAGTGGATTGAGCCGACCAATTCCAACCATAACCACAGGCCCTCGGGGAAAACACTCTCCAAGGGGTTCAGGTGTGAGCCACGGGTCCCGCCAAAGAAGTAGAGATGCCCCATTCCCAACGTTGCATTGTATTAGTGGCCGAATCGTTTGTCGCAACTTCAGCAGTTTGTTCCAGCTCCAAGCAGCCGTGGTAGTAGGACGAATTACCCAAATGGACCTATTCATTAGCCTTGTATTAAGGATCCATTGGACCCAGATCGAGGACGAATCCCACTGTAGAATTCGCCATAACTGCCCAAGAAGGAAAACCCTATTGTCCGTCTCAATGGAGCGTATGCCAAGTCCTCCTTCGACGACAGGGAGACATATATCAGCCCAAGCAACCTTGGAGGTAGACCCCGCCCATAGGAAACGATGGATGCGAGCCTCAATATGATGAATGACACCTTTGGGCAGAAGAAACACCCCAGCCCAATAGATATGAAACGCGAGCAAGACAGATCGAACAAGTTGGACGCGCCCCGCATAAGACAAGGATAGGTTCAGCCACGATCCAAGTCGGCGATCCACCTTTTGTATAAGAGGCATGCAGTCCTGACGAGTGAGGCGTGATGTGATGAGGGGAACCCCAAGATAGCGAACTGGGAGTGAACCATGGGGGAATCCCATGATCGTCTGACAGGTAGCCAACATTCGCTGTGCCCGCTTCGATAGAAACATTTCACTCTTGGCCACATTGGCCTGTAGGCCCGAGATAGATGCAAAGTAATCAAGACCCTCCTTTAGTATCCCCACTGAGGTAGCATCTGCATGCGAGAATAGGAGTAGGTCGTCAGCAAAGGTGAGCATAACTAACGATGTGGCTTCACAGCGCCAATGATACCGGAACTCGTTGTTCGCCTGAATCCGCTGCTGTAGGATGCCGTGGAGCACATCCATGGCCAAAGTAAAAATGTAAGGGGAAATGGGGTCCCCCTGACGTAGTCCCCTCCGTCCCGCAAAAAAACCCTCAGCACGCCCATTAATATTAATGGAGAATCCCGTGGTCGTGAGGCAACTCCGAATCCAACCGATGTAGGTAGGATGGAAGTTCAGAGCCTCAAAAATAGCAAGGATGAAATCCCATTCGACTCGATCATAGGCTTTGGAAAGATCAACCTTGAATGCCACTCGCTCATGTAACTGTTTGTTGTTATACCCATGGCAGATTTCCTGTGCCAGGAGTATATTGTCAGTAATACGCCTTCCAGGGATGAATGCCGTTTGTGTTGGATGTACGAGGTCACCCAAACAGCCCTTCAGCCGCTCCGCCAAGATCTTCGATATGATCTTATAGAGGACGTTGCAACACGAGATTGGCCTAAAATCTGAGGCCCGTCGCGGCGAATCTCCTTTGAGTATGAGTGTAATGAGCGTGCTATTCAGCTCCTTGAGAAGGTACCCCGTGCGGAAGAACTCAAGTATCGCATGTGTAATATCCCCACTAATAATGTCCCATGCAGCACGATAGAAAGCGGATGTATAACCATCTGGGCCAGGTGCTTTATCCGTGCCAATTGAATATAACGCTGATTTAACCTCTTGAGGAGTGACCGGCCGTACCATATGATTCGCGTTCGCCATGGAGAGGCTTCGAGGTAAGAATTCCGCGAGGGCCGTGGCTTGCAAAGGTGTTGTTTGTATAGATTCTCCCAATAGCGTTTTATAGTAGCTGATTAGCTCCTGACTGACTTGTGCTTCCCCTACCACCTCCCCACCACCTTCCCTCTCAAGGTAGAAAATACGGTTGGCAGCACGTCTAGTTGCGATCCTCTTGAAGAAGAAAGAGCATTGATTTCCCTCCTTGAGCCAAGATAACTTAGCCCGCTGTCGAAGGAGGGACTGCTCCATTTCCACTGCTTGCGCATAAAGATTCCGGCATAGCCGTTAGAGGTTTTGGAAGCGCCTCTCACGTGGGTAGATAGTAGTGAACTCCTGTGCTAGCTCCAGGTATGCCTTCGACATAGCAACATTCTTCGTGAGATCTCCCTTGCCTTGCTGTAGCCGTTTAAGCCGTGGTTTAAGCATCTTCAACCGTTGGAGGTTAGTGAACATCGGGTATCCGTAAGAAGGCGCAAGCCACGCCTGCGCAACAAGAGGCCGAAACTAGTTGTCATCAACAATAAAGTTAGCAAAACGAAAGCAAGATCCCGTCCTCCGTTCATTTGTCGTAGATTGGAGCACCAAGGCATTATGATCTGATGTTGCAGGCATTTCACACCGATAGTGCATGTTTGGAAACCTTAGGAACCACGCTGGATTAGCAACCATCCTATCCAATCTTCGCCAGATGGCAGATTGTCCACTCTGATGATTATACCAGGTGAAAAAAGGCCCAACCCGTGGGACTGCTGTCAGGTCCTCTCGATAAAGCAGTTGGCTAGGTCCTCATAGTCGGCCTCATGTGGTGATCCGCCCCGCGCATCTTGAAGGCTAGCAATTGCGTTAAAATCTCCCTAGACCAGCCAAGGCACCCCAGCCCATGGCTGAGATAAGTTAACCAAGTCCGCCCATAACGTGCATCGCTCAATCCGAAGGTTCTTCCCATAAACAAATGAAGCATAGAAAGTCGTTCGATCAGCTAGTGATTCAATCTTGCAGTGGATTGCCTGATCAGAGAAAGATTCCACAGTTATTGCTGCATAACGTGAATCCCAGCCGAGCCAAATACGTCGTCCAGACCCCTCATCGTAGTAAAAAAACCAACTCCATGCCTTGATAGAGTTAGAAATGGAGGCTGCGTTCTGAGCCGATACTCTTGTTTCCAGAAGTCTGATAAATTTCAAATCCCACCGCTGAATAAGATTCTTCACCGCCCACCTGTGGTCTAACTTATTTAGACCACGTACATTCCACACAGCTGTCGTAATCATTGGGAAACTCCTTGAAGGGTGCTTAGGCCCTTGCTGTTATTTTCTGCGGCGTGCTTCTCCCCAACAGCATCATGCCGTGTAGCTTCCATGGTATCCTCATGCATGGTCAATGCCAGTACTTCCAACAGTAGCTTGTATTTCGAAAATCTCAATGTGCGAAGTGAATTTCAATTCTTCAAGTATTTTCTAAAAGTGAGTAATTACCTAAATAAAATCATACTAAAATTCTACTCCCCCATAAAAAACTCAAACGATGCTTCCTCTTAAAGTTAATTTACGAAAAAAGTCCTCCCCCTAAATAAATAATTTTGGAAAAATGAGGTTTATAAAATTAAACAATTAATCACAAAATTCTCCCCCCTAATTTTATAAAATAAGCTCCCCTACATGTAAGCATTAATTGTTAGGATCGAATACGTGTTTAGAGGGAGGTGAATAAATACTTGGACGTTTTTCGGTTCTTAACCGATTGAGGCAATATACTGGTGCTTAATATTCGCGTGCGTGCGACTTTGTGCAGAAGCAAACCGGTCAGTATGAACTGAGACCGGATGTACGACGTGAAGCATTTGTGAGTGCATTATCGAAGAACACAGAATTTGATTTTGGAAGTCCGGAGCAAAATCTCCTACGTTTTTTCCCTGCGAGGAAGGTATACTAGAAGATTCGGTCTACAACCCCCATTGCACTACCTTCTTAGCTAGACTAACACAGTACAATCCCCGTGGCTATATACCTTGATAACTAAACACCTAGACAACCACTAGACAGCCTTTACAGTCCGTCTCTTTCAAGAGCTTTTTACACTCCCTTGAGTAAAAACTCACTCACTAATCGAGCCGGTCTTAGTGCAGTGAAGACAACACCTATTTCTTTTCTTGCTAAACAACTTAACGCTTGAGCTAATTCTCTCGTTGTAAAAATCTCAGACGGTGAAATTAGGTCTTCAGCCTGCTTCTCTTCTGTTTATAGCTGGGCTTGATGAAGACGACCATTGTGTGATAACTCCTCGTACCGAACAAGGCATTTAATGCGTTTACCCAGAATGGGCATGTCCGGTATCCCGTACGATTTATGTATCCCGTTTTACCTGTGTCTAACTGGTATACTTAATTAAATTGAGTCCAATAATCGAAACTGTTAATCTGAATATTATATTCACGATTTCTAACAATTTCCCTCTTTTTGGCGATTGACAAAACTTAATGAAGCAGAAATGTATTTTTTATATCAAAAGAATTTTGATACATAAACTTCCAGTCTAGAACAACCGTTTTAGCGAGCCTATCTAGTCCTTAGACTTGGCCAGTTTCTCAATCTCCTTTTTTTTGGAGTAAATCCCGTATATATATAAATGGTGAATGTACAGAATGAGTGAGGGGTTAGCCTTCACGATCTACCAGTAACAAACCACTGGCAAAACGCACCAAACAAGGAAAAAGAAAAACAACAATCAATACTACCACGCTACACGCCAAAGACGTCGTATAGCCGCCCTCTGTAAATCGTACTTGGGCGATATCCCAAGAAGCCTCATGCATGCCATATCAAGAACTATTGCGACGAGCCTGTCCGGAGTCGTGATAGTCCCCTCCTTCCAACGCTTATTACGAGCCTGCCATATGTTATACACCAGGGAAGCTAACACATGACGATACGCAGCATGTAGTAGATGTCGTCGACGCCATCGTAATGCAGCCTAGACAATGCCCTCTTGCTAGTCCGTGTAAGGCCAAATCCACATGATCCGTCACCGCAGCAACCTAATGCATTGCCGTGAAAAATCACAATCAAAAAATAGGTGTTGGATATTTTCGAAGTGTAGCGCATCGCAAAGGACACACGTCGGGGTCCCAGCTCGGTGTGCCACCCAAGGCTTATCCCTGGCCGATAACCGATCACGAATGGCCAGCCACAGGATGACCTCGTGCCTAGGAACCCGCAGGGGTCCCCCGAATAAGACTGCCCAAGGGACCTTCGGCCGACATTCACGTAGTGCTTCCCTGACCAAGCGTGCCGTGGGTCGGCCATCCGGCGCTCCACACCACCGAACCGCATCCGGCATTGTTGGAGCAACCTGTGGAAGGTGGGAACAAAACTCAAGGTATTCAGATGACGATTGTCCTGGCCAATTCCAACCGTGCTCATTAATGACCAAGCTCAAACGACTCCCTCGTGGTAGCCCCATCACCAATGGTCCTCTAAGATAGCGATCTATTAGAGGCTGAGATCGCATCCACGGATCCTCCCATAACAACAATGATGCTCTATCACCGACCTGAAAGGAAATAAGTGGAAGAATAACCAGTCACAATTGCATGAGTTTACGCCAGCTCCATGCAGAATTAGCCGAGACAGTGATAGTCCATAGAGATCGTGCGTGCAAGCGGGTACTGTACAACCATTCCACCCAAATCGAGTCGGGCGCCCGAGAGATCACCCTCCATAGTAGCTGGACCAAAAGAGCCCTGTTGTCAGTAGCTATCGAGCGAAGACCCAATCCACCCTCAAACACAGGAAGACAGACATCCACCCACGCAACCTTCGCCGAGGAGCCACCCCACAAGAACTGGCGAAACCTCGACTCCAGCGCTCGAATTACACCCTTAGGCAGCAAGAACACCCCTGACCAATAGACGTGTAGCGCTTGGAGGACCGACTTTATCAGCTACACCCTTCCCGCATAAGACAAGAAATGATTAAAGCCATGAGGCCAACCGCGCATCAACCCGTCGTAGTAGTGGAGCACAGTCAGCAATCGACAGCCGAGAAGCAATGAGTGGCACCCCCAAATAGCGAACAGGTAGGCGTCCCTCTCGAAAACCCATCAAAGACTGTAATTCTACCTTAAGACCCTCCGCTCTACGTGATAGATACATCTATTCTCAATCTCCTTGTTTGAATGATTGATGGCCTCGTCCAGTCTGTCTGGTCTGATATGGCCTTCTACTTTCTCTTCAGCTAGCAGTACTTCCTTCCCCCATTTTGACAATCACTGGTCCAGTTTTGGGAAGGTAGGCCCCATTCATTGTTGCGCATAAGCGGCATCACACAGTCCTGTTCCCGTCAAGCGCAACAAATCTGGTAGGACTGGAAACATACTGACTGGGCATCGTCTTGACCGCAGTCAGTTCTTGGTAGCTCAGACTTGTCGATGTCCACCCGATAATCCTACTTCTGCAAAGTCGGGGATCCCTTTGCAGAAGCTCTCACAAGGACTTATAAGTCCTTTGCTGCCCTGCTCTACTTTTCTAGCGTTGGAGCCATTTGCAGGGGCTTTGTCAAGGGCAACGAAGTCCATCTTCTTTATGGCATCCTTGAGGGATATCACAGGGATGGACTTTCTTATCTTCCTCTTCTTCTTTGAGTTATTGCCGGTCTGGAAGAACTCCTTCACACCTTTGTGTGGTAACACAGATGTATCTGCATACTCTCCTGGATTGATATCCCGTTTGTGTCGAACCATTGGTGCATATTTTGAGTGCTTTGAAGAGGAAGCAGCCGGATTCTTGGTTAGTGGCTGTGAGGCTTTTCTGACTATGGGATTGGGACTTTGTGGACTTAGAAAAATTTTGGGGCTGATGGGATTTAAGCGAAAGAGACGAGGTCCTTAAATCCTAGGATTTTTTGTCAAGTTTTGACAGGGATCTACAGTACCCATGATGTCTTCTGCTTTGCAGTCAATGCTTTAGAACTCTATGTCTTGTCCGGTGTTATAGATTCTTTGGAGATGTGAATTATCACTCATTCGGATAATCGTGCAGACCCGAAGCCAGCTTTACCTAATACATGCTAGGAGAAACATGCAATGTTCGCATTGATGAAATGCGGTTATCGAAGTCCTATTCGGTCTTTAACCAGTCGGTATGGGGTATATGTTTGTGCACTGTTTTAAAAACAAATCCCTATTTAAAAAAGAATCTGGTATCTGGGCTTGTAAGCTGAACTTAAAACGATATAGAAGATATATGTTTAAGTTTCTCAGTGTATACTGGTTGATGCCTGTTTTGGATGAAGCCGACTTGGATGAGTGTATAGGCTATTATTATGAAAGAATGACCGTATTTCAAAAACGTTTGCACTAAAATCATCAAAATGCAACATTTTTGTAAATTTTAGGTAACTCGCCATATCAATCGATCTGATACAACGTTGTTCCTCCTAAGTTCATGTTAGGACTTTTAAGATAAATCTAACAGTCGTAAGGCATTTCGAAAGTAGGTAAACTTAGCTTCGGGAAGCGATGTCCCACACTTGCCGATTGTTGATATGTACTCCACTCTGATCTCCTTCCTAGGCACGTGGTCCCTGATGAAGTGATGTCTGATCTCTATGTGCTTTGTCCTGGAGTGGAAGACCGAATTCTGCGTAATGGCAATAACACTTGTGTTGTCGCAAAATATTGGCGTGTCTGACTCCGTTACTACGTAGTCTGCCAGTTGATGGTGGATCCATAGGATCTGTGATCATCAACTTCCAGCTGCTTGATACTCTGCTTTAGCTGTTGAGGTTGTAATTCAGCTTTGCTTCTTGCTAAACCAAGAGATGAGCCAGTCACCAAGGAACTGGCATGTTTCAGTGGTGCTTCTCCAATCTATCTTGCAACCTGCATAATCTGCATTCGTAAAGCCATGTAAGGATAAACTGGAATCCTTGGGGTACCATAGACCAACATCCATGATCCCATTCAGGTACTTTAGTATCCTTTTGGTTGTAGTGTAATGGCTCTCCTTGGGGTCTGACTGGAGCCAGGTGCAGACACCGACACTGTACATAATGTCTGGCCTGCTAGCAGTAAGGTAAAGTAGTGAACTGACGTGAGCGTGTACGTTAATATATTAAATAAAGGTTCGTGCAAATATGTCAAGTAATAAATAAAACGAATATGTTATAACTAGCACCACGCGCGATAGCCAGTGAACCTATCGTTTGTAAAATAGCTATAACGAATATCTGAGTATCGAATACGAGGAATAAATCGAGTATAGTAACCTCATTTGATATTTAGCCTAAATATGTTTTTTATTTTAATTTATGAATTAAATTCCAACAGCTTAATCTAACAAAAGCAAAAGTTCTAAACACGACTTAAACTATTCAAAAATAACTCTTTATATTAAACAGATGTGCTCGGGCTTTCGAATCCCGCTAGGTAATTGATGAGGCCGTAAATTACTGTTAACACACAAATAATGACTAAGTCGCGGTAATTCCTACTCATGCCCGAATTTGTGTCGCCCTAGACGGTTGAGAGAATATATATTTATTTACCTACAGCGAGGATCGATTATTTATTGTCGCCCTATAATCAATTTCCTATCACTTTGCCTATCATTTTTCTAGTTGTTGCCTTAAAACGAAACCACAAAATCACATCAATAGATAGACATATCGAAGTGATATTCAATCCAACACATAGACATACAGAATCGAAGAACAAAATTATAATTGATAAATAGCCAATATCGTATGTTCACGAGTATTTTGCGTCCAACAACGATTCTACTTAGCGTTCATCGCGTTCCCAAGCATATAGATAAACTTAGCTACTCATATTTACGATGGAAACAAGAGAACACGAGAATATCAAAGACGAAAACATAATTTCTTCCCTGATATTTAGCTCCCATAGCATCGCGCTTCGTCAATGTCTTCCGTCGCAAATAGATTCTACCTCACGTCTCTTCTCAGCCTGTATGCGCGTACCGCTGCCCTCCCCTACGGTGTGAGATATGTGAGTGTCAGTTACTTGCTGCGCTAACACGTGCGTCGTTGGGTGATTTCGTGGAACGGCTGGTGAGCGGCTGAGGGAGCTGCTTGGCTATTTGTGAGGTAGTGAAGGTAGGGGTGGGCGTTCGGGTTCGGGTATTCGGGTTTTACCCGAACCCGATCGGGTTCGGTAGTTCGGGTCGGGTACTTCGGGTTATTTTTCGGGTAGTTCCGTGAAGTGTTATTCTCACATTGAGATTCTTCAAACACCACTGGAGACACTTCTATGCTCAGGCTCTTGCAATTGAACACCCAGTATGCCCTGCTGAAATGCTGAATATCCCAAGAAGAATCCCTTGTCAGCCCAGTTGTCGAAGATGGCTAGATGATTCATCCCATTATCGTGGATGTAACATCGGCTTCCAAATGATTTGAAGTAACCAATGGAGGGGATGTCACCAATCCAGATTTCATAAGGTGTCTTTCCTTGACTCTTGCATATCATTGACCGGTTCTGCCTATAGCAGGCGGTATTGATAGCTTCTGCCCAGAATTTTTGAGAGATATCAGCATTTGCCAGCATTGTCCTAGCCGCTTCCTTAAGCGTCCGATTTCTTCTCTCAGCAACTCCATTCTGCTGAGGTGTCATGGCAGCAGACAACTCATGGCGTATGCCATGGTCCTCAAGACAAGAGGTTAGCGTAAAATTAAGGAATTCATTTCTTGGTCATTCCTGATCGTTTTTATCCTAAGGTTCTTTTCACTCTGAATTCTTTTGAAGAATTTTTATTAGTTCAATCGGGGTTGATCCTTAGTTTTGAGAAATATTACCCAAGTAAACATAGAGTAATCATCTACAACAACTAGTGTGTACCTAGTTCCCCCTAAACTGGTTACCAGACTGGACCAAACAAATCCATATGTAATAGACCTAGACACTGGTCTAATAAGTTTCCTTTACTTATAAAGGTTGATCTAACCTGTTTACCTAGTTGGCATGCTGAACAGATTTTATCTTTAACATATGTTAGTTTTGGTAGACCTCTAACTAGATTGTTTTTACTTAAGGTTGAAATTGTCTTAAAGTTCATATGATTTAATCTTTTATGCTAAAGCCAACCTATGAACTCACCGGCTAACAAAACACGTTGGAGTATGAGCAATCTGCTCATTCCAGTTAATTGTGTATGTGCCATCGGCTCTTCTTCTGGTCAGTACAGTTTTCGCTCCTTTGTTTTTAACAAGGCATTTATTAAAACAGACTTCATATCTAGTATCACTTAGTTGACTAACACTTAGGTTATAGTGTGGGTTTTTAACTAAGTATAAGTTTCTAAGGGTTAGGTTACCATAGCTAATCTTACCCTTACCGTTATGCCCAAAGGTGATGGTCATCTTAGCACATGGTTTTAATGTCCGTGAGAAGTCCTCATTCTCCGGTCATGTGCCGACAGCAACCGCTGTCAAGAAACCATCTAGATCGATTGAGTCCCTGCGAAAATTCCTTTGCTGAGGCGTCGATTGATATGATGTCGATACCTCCTCAGTGTTCACCTCCTCCTTGTAACCAAGACCGGTCCGGTCATTGGTGCCCTTCATTATCCCTTGAAGACAGTCGAACGTGTTAGACGATTTAGTCCATGATTGGACTATCATAGACAGCTTCTAGTTCTCTTAGGCCTTTTTCTTGGTGGCCTTCTTTAACCTGTTGTTTTCTTCTTCTAGTTGAGTAATTCTCACTAGGGATCTGGTGTCCTCCTGTACCGGTTTCTTACCTTTTCAGCTACCTTGAGCTGTTCGTAAAACTTCTGGTATTTGTCAATCATATCCTGAAGAGCATCTATCAGCTCTTCATAGCTGAACTCAGGTGCTGATCGATCAACCTCCTGGGTTGGGTGACATGCCATTAAGCAAGCGAGTTACCCCTCACTCTCATGCTCACTAAGCTCTTCTTCTGAGCTTGACTCCTCTGAATCGTGACATCCACTTGGGCTTATTTTTTCCGGACATTAGTGCACGAGATTACCTTTTCCCCTTGACCGATTCCTTCTTCTTTTTAGGGCAGTCAGCAATGAAGTGCCCCTTCCTGCCACAATTAAAGCATACATTAGAGTCTTCATCGTTATTGGTATGCTTACCTCGTGGCGTTTTGTTCGGAGTTCCTTTCATGATCCTTCCAAACTTCTTGATGAAAAGAGCCATTGCCTCTTCGCTCATCTCCTCAGCGTTCTTTGAGGTAGATGTTTCGGTCACAGCTAAGCCTTGACCGGTTGAACTGGTATCGTTTCCTCTAGTCTTATCTGGACTTCGAATTCATAACCCTTCAAATCTGCAAAAAGATCATGCAACATTAGTTTGCTCAAGTCTTTCGACTCTCGTACCATGGTCTTGACATCCCATTCGCGTGGGAGCGCTTTCATGACTTTAATAGCCATGTCCCGGTTCTCGAACTATCTTCCAGCGTCGAGAGGTAGTTGATAATGGAGCAGAACCGCTCCTCAAAATTAGTCATGGTTTTCTCTGGCTTCATTCTGATATCGTCGTATTTTTGAATGGCAACGACGAGTTTGTTTTCTCTTGTTTGCTCATTTCCTTTGCAGATCTGGCAAAGTTTGGCCCACACCTCCTTCGCGATTGAGCACGCCATAACCTGGGTGAAAATACCCATGTCCAACGTTTTGAACAAGGTATCCTTGGCAATGTTGTCGAGGTTTGCCTTCCTCCTTTCTTCCGTTGTCAGCTCCGTCCTTTCCTTCGGAATTTCTCGCAGCTCGTCGGGATGGGCGGCATGATATGGATTTGTCTTTTTAAATACGAAGGGTCCCGTGTTTATCACATCGATCATCTCGTCATCGTGTGCACAGAGATGAGTCATTATTCTGATCTTCCACTCAAGGAAGTTCACCCTGCTAAACATGGGAAGTTTATTTGAAGAAGTCATGGTTAGTATATGGTGAATATCAAGCAAACCCGCTCTGATACCACTTGTTAGGATCAAATACGTGTTTAGAGGAGGGTGAATAAACACTTGGATGTTTTTCGGTTCTTAACCGGTTACGCTAGATACCGGTGCTTAATATACATGTGTGTGCGACTTTATGTGGAAGCAAACCGGTCAGTTATGACTGAGACCGGATGTACGACGTGAAGTGTATATGAGTGGGTTTGCGAAGAACACATAATTTCTGGAAGTTCGAAGCGAAATCTCCTACGTCTTTCTTCTTCCCCGCAAGGAATGTCTCACTAGAAGATTCGATCTACAACCCCCGTGGCTATACTCTGCTAACTAAATTCATAACACCACTAGACAGCTTTTACAGTCTGTCTATTTCAAGAGCTTTTTACAGTCTCTTGAGTAAAAACTGTAACATCCCGTCCCATACCGGAACCCACTTGTAACATCCGTCTCTACCGGGACCTGTGGGGTTGTGCCCACCGCAGCCGACTGATAGTCTGGCCCCACTTAACCTTCCAGCGTGCTTCGCACTGCACGCACCCTGAGCTACTACTCAGGGGGTCACCCGTCCCAAGATTGCCTCAAGTCAAGCACGCTTAACTTTCAAGTTCTTTGGATGGACTCAGTAGTACTATCAATTCCCTTATATAATTCTTAGCCTGACACGCCCATACATTGCCAGTCTCAAGATCCCCTCTCATTCGGATGTGGAATCGGGTCGGTCATGTACCCCTTCGCCTTGAAGCCTTCTAAGAGCCACTCCTTGTCCGTGCACCTCTCTGACACCGGTGATTACTCCCCTTCCTTCGGCCCCGGGCGTCACAAAAACTCACTCACTAACCGAGCTAATTTTAGTGCAGTAAGGAAACACCTATTTCTTTTCTTGCTAAAGAACTTAATGCTTGAGCTAATTTTTTTTGGAATAATTCCCGTGTGTATTCGTATAAAAAGGGTGAATGTACATGATGGGTGAGAGTAAACCTCTCACAAGCAACCAGTAACAGACTACTGGATCAACATAGAATAAAAAAACCCAAAACCCAAACATCTATCACCAAACCCAAAACCCAAACTCCAATCACCAATACCCAATCACAGCAAAGACTACCAAGCTACTCGTCAAAGACGCCGAATGGCCGTCCTTTGAAGATCATACTTCGCTGAAATCCCACTGAGTCGCATGCAAACCATATCCAGGACCGCCGTCACCAGCGTGTCAGGAGTCGTGATGATCCCTTCCTTCCAGCGCTTGTTGTGCGCCTGCCAAATATGGTAAACCAAGAAAGCCAAGACATGACAATTAGCTTCCGAGTGAAGATGGTTGCCTCGCCATTTCTTCGCAGCCCACAAAATGCCTTCGGCCCAGTCCCTATAAAGCCAAGCCCAGTGGATGCGTCGCCTAAGCAGCCGAAGACACTGCTGATGAGAGAACTGACAATCAAAGTACAGGTGCTGAACAGTCTCATAGTACAGCTCCTCACAGAGGACACACACCGGCGTACCCGCCCTCTGAGCGACCAACGGTTTGTCCCTAGTCGCCAACCTATCCTGTATCCCAAGCCAGAGGATGAACTCATGATGGGGAATCTTCAGCGGCCCGCCAAAAAGAGTACCACAACAAATGGTTCCCGTCGGAAGCGAATTGCTTCCCTCGCCGACTTGGGAGTCATAATCCCCGTCGAGGAACCTGTCCATATCACCCCATCCCGATTACCCCTCACCACCTGAGGAAGAAGTCGACTAATCTCGATATACTCGACAGACCCTTGCCCAGGCTACTTCCAGCCCTGGGCATCGATCACCTCACTCAAGCGTGAGTCAGCAGGTAGACCCATCGCAAGAAGACCTCGTAGACTGCTCCCGATGGCTACCGCAGTTCGGTTCGGGCGTCGGGACTCACTTTGTTTCTTTTCTCTCTAGTGGTTTTAGTTGTTGAGAGCAAATGACAAAGAACTTTCCCTCAACCATGTGGCATGAAGTGGAATGTACACAGGTACAATGACCAAGTCAACAAGCACATTTTTAGTTTATTCTATTTCGGGCTATGAGGTTTCTAAATTCTCAATTTAGTCCCTCAATATAAAATAATTAAATCCGATCTAATTGTTTTAATTACAACAGAGCCTCATTTAGTTAATTAATTAAACACTTAAGACGATCTCAAGTCCTAATTATTTTGTGACCATCACCGGAATTCAACTAATCATCGACGCCTCGTATCAACTTTGCCACTACCTCAACTAATCCCATTCGTTAGGTTCCAGAGAAAAACCCGCCGTTTTCGTTCAAGTTCATTACCATTTTTAAGCGCGACTCTCTAGGTCCGTCTCAACTGGAACGGAAGGAATCCGCGAGTCCTGGTATTCGCCTAGCCAATCCCGCAGTACCGGACAGATCCCAGTTGAGAACGAATTTTGATCTAATCGAAATTCGGGCGAACCCACTACGGTGTATACATTTAAATATCTCTTATGCCTTTCACTTGCGTCTCGGTTAGGTGAGAGCCATGTAAATGTCAAATTCATTGACCTAACTCTATGTTATAATCGATACCCAACCGATTATTTAAACTCCGCTCCGTATCTAATACGAGCGAGCTTTCTAAGCTTCGGCCGAAGGCTTTATAATCGTTGTTCTCCGATTACCTCATAGGATGTTAACCTATACAAATATAGGCAGTGAGTCCCGATAGCAGTCAAAGCCCGGCAATCACCTCCGTAAAGTCAGTTGCGTTTCGTCGCTGGCCCGTATCCCATTTCCGAACACTTGTGAGCCTAGCAACTAGCGACAAACCGAATCGCGAAAGCAAATCCGTCGATGACCCTATCAGTCTGAGGCTGCTATAGTCATTCGTTCAATATTGACAACATCATAGTCATGTGATCGAGACGAATACGAACCGAATGTCCGATTACGCAATCTCTCCGATAATCGGTGACACTACCCACTACCCCTCTAGTAATCGGTGACACTACCAATACTATGTGGCCGTCAATGGATAAGTCATATTCGAATATCTGGTCACCCACCTATAATCCTTAGACTTACGGACTTTTATTTAATGCTGAGATTAAGGACCGTCCGGTGTCTCCTCCCTCGTCCCCACGAGAATCAGATGTCCAACTCAAACATTCGGGTGTTATTTATTTATCGCACCTCCAGATGCCAAGCAGACTTTAAATTCGATAAATAAATAGTAGTTCATTATAGAAAATGTGTTGACTTTTGTTGACTTTCTCTCTAACACCGTCAGTAGGTGCGATTTTCACACATTCGCGTTTTTCAAATTTCATTGGTGCGGGCTCTTTGATTGATCGGCCACCGCTGTTTTCGGCCACACCCAAGGGTTAACGCCTGTAGGGCCCGAGACCTGCAAATTAGGTCGGCCAATAAATTATGTATATGACCTAAGTAGTTTCGTGCTAATTAGCGTACGTGTTATATGTTTATGCGATTTTATGAATTTCATGCTCATGTTGTTATGAGAATTACGTGCAATTACGTGCCGATAAATGTGTACTTATGACGACCCCTAAATTATGTGAGTGATTTTCGAAAATAATGCTAATGAAGGACATGACAATGATAATAATAGTAAAAGAGAAAACAGATGGGAGTTGGGCTAGGATTCTCTTGGGCCATGAATTATTAAATTTGGGCTCAACCCCTTTTGGAAATCCATTTAGGGGACAAAGCTTCCTCAAAACAAGGAGATCCCACGCCACTAGAGTCCCATCACCATTCTCACCTCAAGATAGTTAATCTAAATTTTTTTATTAACTTCATAAACTTACTAGGAGAGAAACCAACGAAAATTAAAGGAGGAAGAAGGGAGAAAATCGAAGAAGCTCCAAACAACACCCTCAAAATTAGCCAAGGATTCGAGTAAGTGAAATCATCCCCCTAAGTTATTTCGCGTTGCCTTAGTAGAAATATTAAAGTAAATCACATTGAGGATTTCTTTGAGTTAATTAGGCATTGAACACACTGACTTGTTCCTAAGACTTATAACCTTAACCTGAGATAATTTTGAGGGATGATTGAGCGAGTTAAGAACTCAAGTTATGAAGAAGTAAGTAGCTTGAGAAAAGCTCAATCAAAGTTCAGAAGGTTTATTGAGTGGTGATATAAGCTGTTCAGATTAAGAACCTCGAAGTCACGAGTGGTTGTGTAGGAATAATGTCGTGAGATTCATAGGGATTTAAGAATGTCGAAAACCCTGTTAGTAGAATATCGAGCCATCTCAAACCATGCCGAGATTTCTTTCGAAAAGTAAGAAACATGTCGAGATCAACAAATAATAAATATCGAGATCTTATTTCACCAACAAGCTCGAGATCCTTGTATAGTTTAAATATCGAAGCTTGAGATAAGGAATGTCGAGATGCATATCTGAACTCCATATCGAAATCTTTGTTAAGGATAAACTCGAAATCTTATATATATAATGTCGAGACTTAATTTAACCTACAACTCGAGATCTATTTCAGAACATATGTCGAGGTTCTTAAACCTTGTACACACATCTCGAGATCTATTTTTAATCCATGTCGAGATCTTTACATCCATTATATCGAGATTCCTATTGTACAAATATCAAGATCAATCTCGATATCAATGTCGAGATCCTTAAATAGCCCAAATGCCGAATTCTTACACATACAAATGTCGAGATTTACTCCTGAATGTCGAGACCTAATTAACCATGCAACCCGAGATTTAACCACAATGCCGAAATTCCATAACTAGACCCCATATCCTTGTTTATAAGTCTAACATATCACTCGACATTTAGATTAGAATATCGACAACTAGCTCGAGATCCTACCTTACAATTTATATCGAGATCCATGTTGAAGCTCGTGTCTTGCTTAATCAATGTCGAGCCTTCGTATAGTAATAAGATGTCGAACCCTTATATGATGTCGAGATCCACCTTAGAAACATGCCGAAATCATGTCGAAATCCCACAAATGCAAGGGAAATCGGGCGAAATCACGTCATGAACCCTCTCAAATCGACGGAGTAATGTTCCGTGGAATCGGGCGATTTCAAGCTTCACAAATCGGACGGATCGAACAACACTTAGATATTTCGCCGAGCTCCTTAGGTTAGAATTTAATACTAACATAATTTAGAAATTGGCTAGGCATGGACTTGGCTTAGACTCGAAGCTGGCGAACCCAATAAATCTAGCACATTAACATAGTTAAAATAATCTAGTTCGTCTTAACTAATAAATAAAGGCATAATACTGATACGATGATGTTTATGTCTAAAGGTCGAACGGTAGAAATTTCCGGAAGCAGTGAATTAGCATAGCACGGACGACAAGTAAGTAGAAATTCAACTACGACACGTAACCTGCCTGCGTCCAAATTATGTCAATTATGTGCTCGTGTATTTTGTACGAAATGTGTACGTTGCAACATGATTTAATTTTATGCATGATAGCATGATCTGCATATTTTTACGAGCATAGCACGAGCATTTGCACGCATGCGTAGTGTATAAGGCGCGAGGTAAGAGCGTGCATAAGATCGTCGGTTGCGATGTATACTCGCCGATATTGGCGTCTGTGTCGACTCGAATGAAGAGTCACGGCTGCCCCTATGCAGCCAGTAAGGCGAATGAAGCTATAAGGCCTGTATAAGAGGCTGGGGGAAATACCCCATATGCGAGAGATGCAACCTGGAGGATGCGGCCCGGGGCACACGCTGAGTAAGGGAAGATTCCTTCGGGTGACCTTCTAGCGTGTAAAGCACTACCCGGAGGGAAGATTCCTTCGGGTGACCTCCGTGGTTAGTGGCCTCGGTGTTGGCTACCAGTGAGAAGCGCTCGCGTGGAGGCCACACTGAGTAAGGGAAGATTCCTTCGGGTGACCTTCTAGTGTGTGAACCTCCACACTTGAGATCTCTATAAGATGGCGCATAGTGGGACTGAAAGCCGAGGGCCCGTATGAAGTAAGAGTATGAGGAAAAGAGTACGAGTATAAGAAAAAGAGTATGAGCGTTAGAAAACGACGGCGTGGATTGTCGTTCGTTAGGACACGTGCATACATGCATAATTTCTGCTTACTGAGCCTCGGTGGCTCATCGTTTATGTTACGTGTTGTAGGTACCGACGATCACGGTGCGTGATCCGACTTTTATGCGAGGCCGATCTTTTGAAGCTATCCGGCTGCTTTTGAGGTGTGAGTGTGTGTATGGATGAGGACCTGTGAAGGCCGGGTGCATAGGAAGCTTTTGGCTGCACACACACACACACACACACTTGTCTTCTGTATAGACATGACTACGATGAATTGTAGAACGATTTGCGAACATTCTTTTGACATGTGTATAAGACTTCCGCACGTAGTTTTAAAAGGAAAAATTTTATTCGCATTTTTACGCTTTTGCGCGATAACAAAGCATTAGATACTTAGGATTAGAACGAAATACGAGGGCGGGACGACGGGTCCCGACAACGCCGGCCGATGGTTGTGACGTGGGGATTCCGATTGGAGACGACGGGTCTGGGGTTTCTCGGGGCTGCTATACCTAGGGTTAGGGTTTTCGCGATGGAAGCAGAATCGGATGGCGATCGGCATGATGCGCTGAATCTGTGGGCCGGTTGGCACCGGCGCTGCCAGATCTTGAGCAGTTGGCTGCGTCTTACCCTGAATTTGGGTCATGCTTTGACATCGATCGATTTCGTGGGCTGATGGGTAATATTCATGGAAGATCGAGAACGGTTGGCGATGACTCTCAGAGGGGACATGCTATGGCGGCGCCGGCGACTTCTGGGACGCTTCCATCTGGTTCGGGATTACAGGCCAATAGCAGGCCTGGAGGTGTCGATGTCCAGGGATTTTTACGCCACAGGCCACACGCAAATCGGCCTTACAGGCCTGGAACTCCGCCACCTAAAGGTATTCTGCGCCCAAAGGTGGTGCGCCGGATGGAATTAGCTGCGGAGGTTGCTGACGAGGGTCTTGATGCGGATCTGATCGTTGAGGAAGACGGAGCAGGTGGTACGCGGATTGTTGCGGCTGGTCCAGCGGAGACGCAGCCGTCAGTCGAGATGGCTGTTCATGCAGATTCGCTGAAGGTAGCCCTAGGCCCAGCTGGGCCCATGAAAGGCTCTAGGGTTAGGACAGAGACGGCTGTGAATAACGCTGATAATGCTGGGACGGGATAATTAGGGTTTCTGGCTCGGGGGCTGCGGGTCTCTCATCGGCGCGAATAGCGTCTGCTCAGCCTAAACCCATGGCTGCCTCAACCTTCTCGGAGGTGGTTCAGCGTCGAACGGCTGGGGTTTCCATGACGGCGACTCCCAACTTAACGGTCGGAGGGTTTCAGCGCAGGCTCGCGCTTGACTATGTACTGCCTAAGACGATAGGTGATGGGGTTTCCGTGGTTGCCCCATCGTGGGAGGTGGCCCGACAAGGGTTTGGCAGGTGGGAAAACACGTTGGTCGGGTACGTCATGGGCCGAAAGCCGTACTTCCCATTCGTTGAGCGGTTTGTCCGAGCAACATGGATAGGTCTGGTTGAAGTTCGCGCAACAGCTAAGGGTTTTTTCCGGTTCCGGTTCGATTCAGCTGCAGCCATGAATTCCGTGTTGGAGGGTGGTCCATGGCTCTTCCAAGGACAGCCGTTATTCTTGGAGACGTGGCGGCCGGGCATGTCGCTGGAACGAAAGGATATGTATAGGTGCCTCTTTGGGTCAAACTTTGGAATGTGCCTGGTGAATTTTGGACTCAAGCGGGGTTAAGTGTGGTTGCTAGTGGAGTTGGACGGCCGTTGTTTGCGGATGGGATCACGGCAAAGGGTGATCGCATAGACTACGCCCGTGTGTGTGTTATGAAATTGCTTGCAACACCGCTTGTTGAGAAGGTCAACATTGAGCAGCCGAATGAGGATGGGAGCACGGCTGAGATCGTCCCAGTTAGGGTTGAATATGAATGGAGGCCGTCGAGGTGTGGCTCGTGTGACACATGGGCACATGGGGACGCACAATGCCCCAAGCGAGTGGTGCAGCCGACACATGTGAGACAGCCCACTAACATGGGCCGGGAATCACAAAAACAATTGCCTAATAACAAGACACCTCTCATGAAGGATAGAGCGTCGCGGGATAGATCGCGACATGTGCGGCCACGCCGTGAGCGTGGGCGACAGGAACGCAGTCGGGGACCACAATCAGAATGGCACCAAGTGGGTGCACATGGCAAGGCCGTGATGGTGGTGGGGCCAACTAAGTCGCGGCTGCGGTCTCCTTCCCGAGGGGGCCACGTTGCGAGTACTTCGCATAGCCCGCGCCTCCCACGGAGAACGGGAGATGATGGGCAATCTGATCATAACTCCTTTGCGTTGCTAGGGGAATTGCAAGAGGATGCGGTTATTACGACGAGTACACTTAACATGGGCCCTAAAGCGAACGCAGCCCTTTCGGGGGTTAATTCATGATCCCTATCGGGTCATGGAATGTGCATGGGAGACTCGCGTTGCTGAGCCAAACGCAGCACGTATATCTGATGGGCTTAGGACGCGTTGGACGTGGTTTTTTGACTATGATGATGGGCCTGGGACTCGCATTTGGGTGGGCTGGGACCCGTCTATCATTAGTGTGACAATTGTTGGCAAATCTGGCCAAGCTGTGCACTGCAAAGTGGACGAGCTCGTTACGAAAGAGCAACTGTTTGTCACTGTCGTGTATGGGCACTCTCGAAGGGAGGAGCGTGTACCACTATGGGACGAGCTGAGCCAGTTCGCTGCGTTACATATTGATGATGCATGGGTGGTGACGGGGGATTTCAACACCATCCTGCATGCGGGTGAGGGTCGTGGGGGTGCCCCTCAGTCGCGGGATATGTTGGATTTTCAGGACTGTCTTGTACGTGCTGACCTTCTTTCCCTTCCTTCAACGGGTCAGGTTTTCACGTGGTATAATCAGCAGCAGGGACTTGCGGGTATCTGGCGCAAACTGGATCACATGCTCGGCAATCCGCAGTGGTTTGCTCGGTATCCGGATGCATGCTTTCATAGTGAACTCCTTGCTATATCGGATCATTCACCTCTGTCGTTGGGGGAGGCATTGCATAGGCCACGGGGTTCAATGTTTTGTTTCGAGAACTTTCTTACCAAAGAGGTGGATTTCCTGCCCCAGGTACAGCGTATCTGGGACATACCCATGGCAGGGTTTCCTACGTTCGTTCTGGTGCAAAGGCTGAAATTACTCAAGACTATATTTACACAGATGCGTAGGAACAAAGGGGATCTAGCTGCTAATGTTGCAGACGCGCAGCGATTCTTGGGGCTGGCACAGGATTTCGCTGCGCGATACCCTCTTGAGGTGCTGTTCCATGATCTCGAGCGTCACTGTCGGATCCTTTATGCTAGGGCTGTTGAGATTGAGCATACATCGGTGTCCCAACGGGCAAAGCTTGCTTGGCTCAAGGATGGGGATCAGTGTTCTTCCTTTTTCTTCAGGAAAGTTGCCATGCGACGAGCAACCAACCGTATTGTGTCACTGGAAACCCCGACCGGGGACCTCTTGGATACGCCAGACGCGGTGGAGGGGGAATTGCTGGGTTTTTATCAGGGATTGCTTGGCCAGTCAGCACGTTCTGTACCTGTCTTTCGGGCTGACGTGCAATGAGCCGTGAAGCGCAGGCTTTCACCAGCGACGGCTCTAAATATGGTTCGGCCAATCGACGAGGTGGAGGTGAGGCAGGCGCTTTTCTCTATGGGGGATGAGAAGGCGCCAGGCCCGGATGGTTATACGGCCACTTTTTTCAAAGCTGCATGGGGAATTGCGGGTCCTGATTTGATCCGGGCGTCACAGGATTTTTTACTACTGGCCGTCTCCTAAAGGTCCTAAATAGCACTCTTGTCACGTTGATCCCTAAGTGCGACGCACCACGCCGGTCAACTGATTTTCGGCCAATCTCGTGCTGCAACGTCCTTTACAAGGTCATCTCGAAGATTCTCGCGAACCGGCTGAACCCCGTACTTGGTGGCCTGGTTCATGCATCACATACTGCATTTATTCCACGAAGGCGCATCAGTGACAACATTCTTCTTGCCCAGGAACTGTGCCTTGGCTATACGAGTAAGGGTCGACCGGCTCGAGCAATGCTTAAGGTGGACTTAGCTAAGGCGTATGATAAGGTGGAATGGAGCTTTCTACTGGCAACGCTTCAGGATATGGATTTTCACCCAAGGTTTATTGAGTGGATACGGAGCTGCTTGACGACCCCCACATTCTCCATCAACCTAAATGGTCGATCGGTGGGATTTTTTGCTGGCAAGAGAGGCATATGGCAGGGGGATCCTATCTCGCCATACCTCTTCACACTCGTTATGAAAGTGCTCCATGGCCTGGTTGAGACTCATATTCAGGCGGAACCCAGGTTTCGCTATCATTGGCGCTGCGAGCCTATGTCATTGCCCATGCTGGTTTTTGCGGATGATCTTCTACTATTTTGCCATGCAGATCCGGTCTCTGTAGGGGTGCTGAAGGACGCATTGACGTCTTTCTCTGAACTGTCAGGACTCCATCCTAATCCAGACAAGAGCGAGATGTATCTATCACGTAGAGCGGAGGGTCTTAAGGTGCAATTACAGTCTTTGATGGGTTTTCGAGAGGGACGCCTACCTGTTCGCTATTTGGGGGTGCCACTCATTGCTTCTCGGCTGTCGATTGCTGACTGTGCTCCACTACTACGACGGGTTGATGCGCGGTTGGCCTCATGGCTTTATCATTCCTTGTCTTATGTGGGAAGGGTGCAGCTGATAAAGTCGGTCCTCCAAGCGCTACACGTCTATTGGTCAGGGGTGTTCTTGCTGCCTAAGGGTGTGATTCGAGCGTTGGAGTCGAGGTTTCGCCAGTTCTTGTGGGGTGGCTCCTCGGCCAAGGTTGCGTGGGTGGATGTCTGTCTTCCTGTGTCTGAGGGTGGATTGGGTCTTCGCTCGATAGCTACTGACAATAGGGCTCTTTTGGTCCAGCTACTATGGAGGGTGATCTCTCGGGCGCCCGACTCGATTTGGGTGGAATGGTTGTACAGTACCCGCTTGCATGCACGATCTCTATGGACTATCACTGTCTCGGCCAATTTTGCATGGAGCTGGCGTAAACTCATGCAATTGCGACCGGTTATTCTTCCACTTATTTCCTTTCAGGTCGGTGATGGAGCATCATTGTTGTTATGGGAGGATCCGTGCATGCGATCTCAGCCTCTAATAGATCGCTATCCTAGAGGACCATTGGTGATGGGGCTACCACGAGGGAGTCGTTTGAGCTTGGTCATTAATGAGCACGGTTGGAATTGGCCAGGACAATCATCATCTGAATACCTTGAGTTTTGTTCCCACCTTCCACAGGTTGCTCCAACAATGCCGGATGCGGTTCGGTGGTGTGGAGCGCCGGATGGCCGACCCACAGCACGCTTGGTCAGGGAAGCACTGCGTGAACGTCGGCCGAAGGTCCCTTGGGCAGTCTTATTCGGGGGACCCCTGTGGGTTCCTAGGCACGAGGTCATTGTGTGGCTGGCCATTCGTGATCGGTTATCGACCAGGGATAAGCCTTGGGTGGCCCACCGAGCTGGGACCCCGGCGTGTGTCCTTTGCGATGCGCTACACTTCGAAAATATCCTATTTTTTGATTGTGATTTTTCACGGCAATGCATTAGGTTGCTGCGGCGACGGATCATGTGGATTTGGCCTTACACGCTGGCAAGAGGGCATTGTCTGGGCTGCATTACGATGGCGTTGACGACATCTACTACATGCTGCGTATCGTCATGTGTTAGCTTCCTGGTGTATAACATATGGCAGGCTCGTAATAAGCATTGGAAGGAGGGGACTATCACGACTCCGGACAGGCTCGTCGCAATAGTTCTTGATATGGCATGCATGAGGCTTCTTGGGATATCGCCCAAGTACGATTTACAGAGGGCGGCTATACGACGTCTTTGGCGTGTAGCGTGGTAGTATTGATTGTTGTTTTTCTTTTTCCTTATTTGGTGCGTTTTGCCAGTGGTTTGTTACTGGTAGATCGTGAAGGCTAACCCCTCACTCATTCTGTACATTCACCATTTATATATATACGGGATTTACTCCATAAAAAATAGTAGTTCATTTATTATAATGAAAATAATATTCACTACTTTATTTTTGACAGTATATACAATAAAACTGTCTAGCGACCTATACATCATCGTGTGCCCTATACTATTCCTAGTCCTCGTGTGGCATTCCGAGGGCACACTCCCTAACAGCCTCCCACTTGCACTCGAATGCCATGTGCTGCATCTAATGCCAGTCACAATGTTATCGTAGCCCCATCTTGTCCAGATGTTGTTCCATAACTGCCTGGGACAAGGGCTTCGTGAGTGGGTCCGCCACGTTTTCCGCAATGGCGATTTTCTGCACGGCGACATCCCGTTTTCAACGAACTCACGTAGTACGTGATATTTTCTCTCAATATTTTGGACTTGCTATGAGATCGTGGTTCCTTTGCCTACGCGACTGCACCGCTATTATCGCACCAAAGTGCAAGCGGTCTGTCTGCAACTGGTACTATAGTAAGTTCCTCCAAGAAATTTTCATCCAAACAGCTTCTTTACCTGCCTCTGAGGCTGCTATGTAATCTGCCTCACACGTGGAATCGGCAGTCGTGCTTTGCTTGGAGCTTCTTCAAGATACTGCCCCACCGTTGAGCACGAATACAAAACCTGAAGTAGATTTTCGGTCATCCACGTCCGACTAGAAGTCCGAATCGGTGTAACCTTCTACTTCTAGTCCGGCTCCTCCGTAGACAAGCGTTAAGTCTTTAGTCCGTCTAAGGTACTTAAAGATATTCTTAACGGCAGTCAATGTCCTTCCCCTGGGTTTGCCTGAAACCGACTAACCACACACACAGCGTAGGCAATGTCCGGCCGTGTACACAACATCGCGTATATCAGACTACCCACTGCAGACGCATAGGGTATCCCACTCATCCGTCGTCGATGTTTCTCACTTTGAGGTGACATTGATTTCGACAAATGGACCTCATGTCGCATAGGTAAGAACCCTCTCTTATAGTCATCCATCCTGAATTTCTTCAGGATTTTCTCTAAGTCAAAGACCTGAGATAAGCCGACCGTTCTGTTCGCTCGATCCCTGAACAAGCAAATACCAAGTATATACATCGCCCAAGTCTTTCATGGAGAATTCGGTCGAAAGCCACGCTTTCACCGAAGAGAGCATCCCGATGTCGTTTCCTATCAAAAGGATATCATCCATGTACAATACAAGGAACGACACCATTCTCCCATTGCTCTTTCTGTAGACACATGGTTCATCTACGTTTTTCTCGAATCCGAAGTTCCGAACTGCTTCATCGAAACGTAGGTTCCAGCTACGAGAGGCCTGTTTCAGTACGTAAATGGACCGATTCAGTTTGCACACTTTGTGAGCATCTGCATGCGACTCGAAACCTTTTGGCTGCTCCATATAGATCTCCTCCTTGAGGAAACCATTAAGGAACGTATTTTTTACGTCAATCTGTCAAATCTCATAATCATAGTGTGCAACTATTGCGAGCATTATGCGGATAGACTTGATCATGGCTACAGGCAAAAAAGTCTCCTCATAGTCGACTCCCTCTTTTTGGTTATAGCCCTTGGCAACCAACCTGCCTTGTACGTCTCAACTTGTCCGTCAGATCCAATCTTTCTCTTGTATATCCATTTACCACCGATTGGTTTAAAACCTCCCGGTAGGTCTACAAGAGTCCAGACTTTGTTGGAGTATATTGAGTCCATCTCAGCACGCATAGCCTCAACCCATCTCGTTGAGTCAACATCGGATGTAGCTTGATCGAAAGTAGCGGGATCTTCTCTCAGAATTCCCCTAGTCGCAACATAATCGACGTATGACATGCCATACCGCTGTGGTTGGTGTGGCATCCTTTCATATCGTCGCAAGACTGGTTCGCTCGGGCCATCCGATTCCAAATTCTGTGATGGCGTTTCGGTCGACTGCTCCCCGAGAGTGACCTCTCGGCCAACGCCACAACCTCAAATGAACTCTTCCTCGAGAAAGTGTACATGCAGGCCCACAACGATCCTCTAATCATCGTGAAAATAGAATAGGTACCCCATAGGGTCTTCGGGGTAACCTATGAAACGTCCTTTCATTGACCTAGACACCAGTTTGTCTGTTTTCAACTTTTTCACATAGGCGGAGCAACCCCAAATCCTAATTTGTGATAAGCTGGGTAAACGACCAGTCCATATCTCATACGGAATGCCATTAACTGACTTCGAGGGACACCGGTTTATGGTATACGTCGCTGTCAAAAGCGCGTGTCCCCACAATGACATCAGTAAATCTATATAGCTTAACACAGAACGAACCATATCTAATAAAGTTCGTTTTCTACGTTCGGCCACGCCATTCAACTGTGGCGTACTGGGGGAGTTATCTGTGATAATATACCATTCTCCTTCAAGAACTGGTCAAACTCGACATGTACTCGCCTCCTCGATCCCATCGAATGGCTTTAATGAGTTTCGACGTTTGCTTTTCCACCAATGCCTTATACTCCTTGATACTTTCAAGAGCATCAGCTTTATACCTCATCAGATACACGAGTTCGTAACGACTGTGATCATCCGTGAAGGTAATAAAATAGGGGAAGTCACCTCGAGCCTTCACAATGAATGGCCTGCAAACGTCCGTGTGAATCAAACCGAGAATTTCCATGGCTCTAGTAAATGTCCCTGCGAAGGGTGATCGAGTCATTTTTCCTTGGAGGCACGACTCACAATTCGGATAGGGATATGATCCCAACGGTTTCAAAATCCCGTTTTTCTCTAACTCGTGGATCTTGCGTTCTCCAGTATGCCCTAATCGAAGATGCCACAAGTATCTCGCATTTATTCCTGACTTCCATTTGTTTGTGACAGTATTCACAGCCCGAACTCTTTCTTCTATATCGAGGATCGTCGAAATAAGCAAGAATACTATTTCTACGGAAAATGCCATTGATGGGGATTTCAAGTGTCGCGTTGCCAACATTTTTGTTTCGATACATAATGTGGCATGTATTTTAAGTTAAATACATGACCATTCCTGCTCAAAATAGGAATGGAGACGATGTTCTTGAAACCCCTCGGGAGTACAAGATAATCGTACAAACGCAACACATGCCCAGATAACAAAGTAAGAGATCTCGATCCGACGTGGCTTGCTGAGAGACTATCCCCTCCCCACTACCCACTCTGACCTCGATCTCCCGCTCCCCAAGCGCTCTACTTGGTCCCAGACCTTGCATGGACACACAAATGTAAGTACTAGCTCATCCAATATCCAGGAAGTAAAGTATACAGATGTAGAACAAACTGTTTCTAAAACATTAAGTTCCTTACCTGACGCAGCCTGCTCGCCTTTGAGCTTCGGACAGTCCCGCTTCCAGTGGCCAGCACACCGCAATGCAGACACCTATTCGTCGGCTTTACACCGATCTGCTTCGATTTCCCAAAAGATTTGTTCTTCTTAGAAACCTTCCATGTTGGCTTGAGCTTGTTGCCCTTCTTCTTTTTGCCTTTCTGGGGCTTCGAAGAGGTGGAGACAAGTGCAGTCTGCTTTGCCCTCTTCATCTGACTTTGCGTTGTTGCTAACTGATTCATCAGATCAGGAAGCGTCAGCGTCATACCATTCAGATGATAGTTCACAATGAAAGCGTTAAAGGACGGAGGGAGAGACTGCAAGATGAGATCATTTTGTAATTCCCGATCAAATCGGAAATTGAGAGTCTCCCACCATAAAGCCCTTTCAGATGTTGAACCATCGCTCGAGCGTCAGCCATACCCACATGGCTACGCTAGCGTGTTAGTCATCGATCCGAGGACATGCGCTTTTACGAACTTCTCATCGCGTAGTCGCTTGTCATAAGCGGCACGAGCCTGCTCGGTTGCTCGTGCCCCTTGGGCCGGTGGCAACTCGGAGTCAAGGATATACACTAGGTCTCAATCTGAAGGAAAATCATCAGGTTGCGAAGCTAGTCTGAATAGTGCGACCCAGTCAACCTATTCTCCTTGAGCTGCTAAGCAGTATGTTTAAAGCCGTGGACATAATTAACACTGAGAGAAAGAGCTGCAGAAAATAAAAAGGCATATTAAGTCGTTTGTGTAGATCATCAAACGCGAATAAGGACTTCTATTCCGTTTGACTCCCACTATCCTTTCATAAACACAATTTTCTCCTATTAAATGTTTTGGAAGTTTCGTTGGTAACTTCGATAGTGGAGTTGATGTCCCCGTGGGCGGATGCAAACCTCAACCTCTGTCGTTTTATTGGTTTGCAGCGGCCCACGAAGTCGTGCTCCACACGAATCCGACCACGTTGAATGTCTCAACTATCTTTGTCTCAGTCAGGGACCCCCGCCGGCAAACCCGGAACCAGGCGATGTGACTATCTAAGTGTGCCCTATCAACTTTGCTCAAAACCGCACACTTGAACCATACGTTTTACCGCACGGTGTGGTCTTGGCGAGCGGCGCTAACGCACGCGAGCAACTCGCAACGAAAACAAATGAAAGGCACCGGCATACTCGGAACCAAACCTTGCATTTAGGTTTCGTAACAACTAAACTCGAGCTTGATAGAAGACAGGGCATCAAATCCCTTTACTCACTTATTGGAGGTTGTGTTCTCATAGCAAATAAAAATTAAGCACGAGCACATAAATGCGTTAATTAAATTCCTAACCCAAGGAAAGCAATTTAAAAGGACAAATATGCGGGCTAGTTCTAAACTGGTCCTATTACATGGGTCGTAAAACGACCGGGGTCTTCGATCTCCAAACGTCGACTCGTCGTCACATGGGTTGTCGAACCCTCCAATATCGCCTTGCATCAAACGGCCGTCATTTTATCTAACTTATCTAATAAATCGAAAAAATACAACACGGGGGGAATTATTTCCCGAACAACCCATAATCCATGTACATACCGGGGGCAGCAAATGACCCTTAAACAAATAACCCGGTTAGAACCTAAGCCCGCGTAAATGTCCCACATAAACATGCAACACAGAATTTTGACGTCGGGTGCCCGACCGACATCACGAGCGATGATAGTCTCCAAACTACGTCGACCGTTCGCCACATCGGATTTCGAGGCCTTGGTCGAACCATGCATGAGCCATAGCTCTGATACCACTGTTGGGTGGGCCCGATTAATCGATGCCGGCCCCCGGACAACGCGACGTGGTTATAGCTGAAGCGCGTTTTGAACCGAGCGGCATAGGGTGCCGAATTTTCGATTTCCAACATCTAAATTCGACCTAGTGCCCTTCGGCTTTTCCCTAGGGCTCAAGATACTGCCCTGAGCCTCAGGAGATGACGTCTAATTCGAACTTCTCAAATTCGAATTTAGGACAACTTTATTCGAATTAATAATTTCATTCCAAACTAGTTCGAACAAAGCGGCAGCCGACAGTTTTTCGACTATTTGGCAACCGAAGCGATTTCCGATCGATACCAAATTTTTCAGAATGATTCTACACTTAACAACAATCGCAACGAGGGGTCTTTGAACATTCCGATGTCGTTTGATATTTTTCACAAAATCAAATAAGTGGTTCGAAATTATCAATTCGACTAAAGCGGCAGTTTGCCGTCCTTCGACAGTTTGACAACCGAAATGATTTCCAATCAATACCAAATTTTCTAGATTGATTCAACACTTCCCGAAGATCGCAACAAGGGGTCTTTCGAATCATTCCGATGCCGTTTTGAAACATACCTTCGGCGTACGTGAGTACACCGCGGATGAGCGTCGCTGCGCCTCGTCTGGTTCCCGGGGCCTCCGGGCTAGATTGTCATGTCGGTATGACCTTGATCGTCAAACGATCCCGTGGCTTGACGTGGCTTGAGAAGTTCTAACTTCAACTCACTTTGTTTCTTTTCTCTCTAGTGTTTTTAGTTGTTGAGAGCAAATGACAAAGAACTTTCCCTCACGTTGGACTTTTTTTGGTCTAAGTGCATAGGCTTAATTCAAAGAAGAGCTAAAAGAAGGAAAGCAAGGGGGGTCACAGGGGGTACTCTTAGCTTCTAACATCGCCCTTTTCTTTATTTATGCATGTAACTATTGTTTCCCACCTAAGCCCATGAGGTGTCATGTAGTAAAAATCCACTATGATTTTTATCATTTTTTTATATAATACTTGTCATGTTCATGCATGAATGAGTCACTTGCCACCTCAACCATGTGGCATGAAATGGAATGTACACATGTACAATTACCAAGTCAATATGCACATTTTTAGTTTATTCCATTCGGCCTATGAGGTTTCTAAATTCTCAATTTAGTCCCTCAATTTTAAGTAATAAAATAATTAAATCCAATCTAATTTTAATTACAACCGAGCCTCATTTAGTTAATTAATTAAACACTTAAGACAATCTCAAGTCCTAATTATTCCTATGACCGTCACCGGAATTCAACTAATCATCGACACCTCGTATCAACTTTGCCACTACCTCAATGAATCCCATTCGTTAGGTTCTAGAGAAAACCCGCCGTTTTCGTTCAAGTTCATTACCATTTTTAAGCGCGACTCTCTAGGTCCGTCTCAACTGGCACGGGAGGAATCCGCGAGTCCCGATATTTGCCTAGCCAATCCCGCGGTACCGGACAGATCCCAGTTGAGAACGAATTTTGATCTAATCGAAATTCGGGCGAACCGACTACAGTGTATACATTTAAATACCTCTTACGCCCAACCGATTATTTAAAGTCCTCTCCGTATCTAATACGAGCGAGCATTCTAAGCTTCGGCCGAAGGCTTTATAATCGTTGTTCTCCGATTACCTCATAGGATGTTAACCTATACGAATATAGGCAGTGCATCCCGATAGCAGTCACCGGCATTCACCTCCGTAAAGTTAGTTGCGTTTCGTCGATGGCCAGTGTCCCATTTCCGATAACCTTGCGAGCCTAGCCAACTAGTGACAAACCAAAATCGCGAAAGGAAATCCGTCACTGACCCTATCGGTCTGAGACTGCTATAGTCAATCGTTCAATCATTGACCACTAGTCATGTGATCGAGATGAATACGAGCCGAATGTCCGAATATGCAATCTCTCCGATCACCAATACCTCCATCACAACCCACTACCTCTCAGGTAATCGGTGACACTACGAATACTATGTGGCCGTCAATGGATAAGTCATATTCGGATATCTAGTCACCCACCTAGAATCCTTAGACTTACGGACTTTTATTTAATGCTGAGATTAAGGACCGTCCGGTGTCTCCTCCTTCGTCCCCACGAGAATCAGACGTCCAACTCAAACATTCAGGTGTTATTTATTTATCACACCGCCAGATGCCAAGCAGACTTTAAATTCGATAAATAAACAATAAAGCCTTTATTATAATGAAAATAATATTCACTACTTTATTTTTGACAGTATATACAATAAAACTGTCTAGCGACCTATACTATTCCTAGTCCTCGTATGGCATTCCGATGGCACACACCCTAACATTCCTTTGCCCTCCTAACTCGGATAAGAAACGTATAACTCATACGCATGTAATTGGGCGGGTCGAACCCGTAAGAGATAACCATTTAAGCGAGTGACAGCTGCTCATCCTTTTCTTCAAGACTACGGTGGTGGTGGACAGCACTAGAGTGTCACGCCGACCTCGCAATGTACCCCGAAAACGATTCCCTAAAGAGTGCTTGAGAGAATTGATTCGTCGTGTGAGAGAGAAGTGTGTGCGTTTTATTTTGTCTTTTTTGCCTAAGCCTTTTTCGAAAATTTCAGCTCCTAAATTTGGACTAGGGCTACCCTATTTATCCTAGCTAGGCTCGATAATCTCATTCCTTTTCTAAGGTTTGATTTTTCGATTTTTTCCTTAAGTAGAGAGATCTTTGCCACATTTATCTCTCTTTTAATTCCAAATTCGAATTTAAGTAAACTTGCTATTAATAGATAACTAACTTAGATATTGAAATCATAAAAACTATATCTTTAAATATGGAATCAAATTTCGAATTTTATAAAATATAAATTTCAAATTTTCTAATCCAATTATTCCATATTTATTTATATCAAATATGCAAATTCCAAAAACACCATCAAAGGCATTTTTCGAAATTAACTTAAGGTGAAAGTCCAATTTTACCCTCAAGCCTATTAAGCACTTGGTCAAGCCCAAGTCTGAAATTTAGTATCATACGAAGTCGAACTTCGGTCCAAAAAATGGCCCAAAGCGCGGCTTAAAGAATGTTGGCACGTTTGGTTATAAGGTGTAGTGTAAAGCCCATGATAAATTAATATAACAAAGCCCACTGTTATTTATCAGACCCATTCAACTTAGTTAATTTATATCGGGCCATATATCTAGTAGAGGGCTTTTACCAAATAACGGGCTGCACATTAAGAACCCAAACACAATATAAGGTTTATAATTTATATTTTCTAGTATAATATGGGACAGCAAACGAGCCCTTAGTGGGTTTCCTTCATTTAAACATAATTGCTTCAAAAAAGTGGTTTAGTTACCTTACCATATCCGTGCTGATTTTTATAACTTACCCTGCTACTTTTCAATCGCATACCGAATGAAATGAAGCCTGACATTGACTTGTTTGTACGATCGTGGTGTACACTACTCTTAGACAACTGATTTAGCATCTATGGGTGATAATGCCACGATATTGCAAGCTAGCTTTCCAAGTAGTAGCACCTCCAAATGAGGTGAATACATTGGTTTTTGGTCAGGAATAGTTATCTCCAGAAAAGAGTTGGTTTTTTAGACCAGTTTTGATACGATGCATCAAAGTACACAACCACTGATTGATTAAGCCAAATTTGAATGTTTTTATGCATTCTTGTAAATGAAATCTCAATCCATATCGTATTTGTTAATGTCGAAGATCTTCAAAGATTTGAAAGACGATTTTGTCTTCCTTCACCAAAATAAGAGATGCACCTACATATATCATAAATAGGAGATTACAAGAACCATAAATGGAAGATATGAATATCAAGAGAAGGAATCAAGGTTCGACTCAAATACTTACTATACTAGTTTAAGCCCCGTGCGTTGCACGGGTTTATTTTTAAGAGATTTTTTAGTTTATTGGATCTAGTGTTATTGGAAAGACCCGAGATCCGCGATGGGACAATCTATTTTATAGTGGACCCGAGACCCGTCCATTTCTTCGATAGTGGACCTACGACCCGCCCATTTATTTGTAGTGGACCCGGGACACGCCTAGTTACACTACTGCTTCAATAACAGCCGTGCAAAAACAGGACAAACCCTAAATAAATGATAATCATAGATTATGAAATTAGAAACATAATTATGTAGAACCTCAAATAAAGAAATCAGAATAAATGTTCCAATGCATAATCTTTACACCCGCAAGAAACTGGACAACTGTACGAAAATTATTGCATGAACTGTTATGAAAGAATCATGTAATTAGGAAACAGGAGTAGGAACAATGCAGTAGTGACAATATACATCAGTAGTAGTGCATTATGTTCTTATTACATACCGTTAGTTAAGTACCTCTCACCTAATTGTTGTAGATTCATACTCTTTACACCCGCAAGAAACTGCAACTGTACGAAACTATTGCACGACTGTTATTGAAACAGTCGTGGAACGACGCAGTAGTGCATTATAACAGTATACAACAGTAGTATTATGTTCTTATTACATACCTTCAGTTAAGCAATCTCTCCACCTAATTGTTGTAGAATTCATGGTAAACAATGTTGACTATTGCATCTTCTTGAAGTTCATTTTTTTTGTCCCACGTTCTATCTGAGTCCAACACAAAAATGCTTTCATTAGACAGGTTTTGTCACACAGATCAATCTTTTTGGTGTGTAATATAAAATCATTGCAGGATTATCCCTAGCTTTTATAAAATAGTAATAAAAATCATATTCTACAGTCTCTCAGTCGTGTAGTCTTACAGTCCTACAATGTCTAAGTAGTGCAGTTGATAAATGTGCATCGTATGTTTTACAATGTTTAAGTATTAGTTGTACTGTCTTACAGTCATAAAATGTTTAAGTAGTGTAGATCAATGTTCAAATAACTTGAGATTTGACCCGATTGAGGTTTGACTATGGGGCGATTGTTACATTAAGTAGTCTTTTAGTTGCCGTCTTCCAAAGCTAATTTTATCATAACCTAATATAATGTCAACCCGTGAAGCAGTCTTGTAACATTGTTATTAGCAACAACTTCAACTTTTTATTATATAGAATAATAGTAGATCAATGGAGGAGTCTTGCAATATGGATGCTAAAAGAATTCTTACCAATCTCCGATTCCTTAGCTTGAAGTTGGGTAGAGTGGACTTGAGTTCTCTTCCTCATACTTTGACCCGTTGAAGCTCAAAGAAGCCGAGATGCAAAACAGAGTAATGAAGTTATATGTTTATATGACAATATCTTGATCTCATAACTATTTACTCAATATACATTTCCCATATAAAACTATTCATTATACATTACAAATAATTTTATTTGGCATTCATAATAATATTTCAGTCGTGTATTGTGAAGAATGTCAACATTCAGATGTATCAGTAGTGCAAATTAAATGTTTCTAATGAATGTCAGTCGCTAAATAAATTTATAAGAGTCATCAGGTGTAATGCATTATAATGTAAATAATCATAATTTTGCATGATACATGAGAAATTATTTTTAGTTGACGTCATAATAATACTCCTGCCGTGTATTGTAAAGAATGTCCAATATATTTTTTTATACGTGTAACTTTATAAAAAATATTGCATTATAAATTACAAATTTTATTTACTTGATCTGGTCTAGCCATAATAATTTTTCAGTCATGTATTGTGAAGAATGCCAACATTCAGATGCTCGTATCAGTAGTACAAATTAAATGTTCACTACGCTAAGTACTCGCTGAAGAAAAATATAAAGATTATGTATCTGAATTAAACCCATCATCTTTTGCGTGTTAAAATAAGCATTCTAGCGTATTTGATGCAACAGGCGATTAACTCAGTAAATGTATCAATGAAAAAAAGGCAAACTCAAAAAACATAATTAACAAAAAAAAATAATGGTAAAGACTAACAGAGTAATCGAAACAGATGCATGTGCCTTAGATGATGATATTGGTAAGCTTATCGAGAAATAATCTTGGCCCTTATTTCTCTCCCTAGAATAACACTTGGCTGCAATCTCCAAATGTACGGCTATGGTAGGTGGATCAGTAAAATAAACTTTGACGCGTCACTTCAACAATAAAATTCTTTATATTCTTCTTCAGCGAGACTTAGCCACATTTTCCCCACTGACCAAGGCTCCGAATGGAGAGAAAGTGCTATACAGTGTAAGTGATAAGCAAAAGATGAAAAACTAAATAAAAGGCCAATGTATATTCATATCTTCGTATTTGGGCAGTATCAAGGTAGACAAATCAGGAATTCATAATGTGAATAATCCTCAGCAATCTATATCATTCATAACTGATATATTGAGTGGGAACAACTGCTCATTACACGATTTAATAGTATATGCCGAAAGACCATATAGTCAAAACTCAGAAGCATATATGAGAAACCCAAAATCTTGCAGTTGTGACTAAACCGTCAAGGAAACGATTGATGAGTCAAATATTAAGGTATTACTGTAAAATGAAAGGAAACCCAAATCCTATACCCTATAAACACCAAAAAAGGCTCACACTTGCTCGTAAACTGGAAACGATATCCACTCAGGGAAGTTCTCACCTCAGACTTTCTTCAAATCATCTCGTGACATTCATATGAATGTATAATGTTCACTTACGGCCGTAACATTTTGCATATGAATACACGACTGCTGTATACTGGTATAATGCACTATTGCGACGTTCTTACATTGTTCAGATCCATTTGAAATTATGCACGGCCACTAGTTTGTTAAATTACACTGCTTCAATAACAATCGTGGAAAAATACGACAAACCCTTAAATTATACGACTGCTTCAATAACAGTAAAAACCGGACGAACCCTAAATAAATGTTAATCATGGATTATGAAATAATAAACATAATTATGTAGAACTTCAAACAAAGAACGGAATAAATGTTCCAATACATACTCTTTACCCGCAAGAAACTGCACGACTGTACGAAAACTATTGCACGACTGTTATTGAAACAATCATGTAATTTAGGACACAGGAGTAAGAATGATGCACTAGTGCATCATATAACAGTAAACATCAATGGCATTATGTTCTTATTACATACTGTTAGTTAAGCAATTTTTCACCTAATTGTCGTAGACTTCATACTCTTTACACCAAGAAACTGCAAAGCCGTACGAAAACCATTGCACGACTATTATTGAAACAGTCGTGGAACAACGTAGTAGTGCATTATGTTCTTATTACATACCTTTTAAGAAATTTCTCACCTAATTGTTGTATAGTTCATGGTAAACAATGTTGACTATTGCATCAGCTTAAAGTTCATCATCTTTCTTCATCCCACGTTCTATCTGAGTTCAATACCAAAATGCTTTCATTAGCCAAGTTTTGTCACACGGATCAATCTTTTTATTGTGTAATATAAAATCACTGCAGGACTATCTATAGCTTTTTATAATAATAATAATAATAAAAATCATAGTCTACAGTCTCTCAACCGTGTAGTCTTACTATCTTATAATGTCTAAGTAGTGCAGTTGATAAATGTGCATTGTATGTTTTACAATGTTTAAGTGTTTTTAACATCAGAAATGTTTGTATCATGGCAGGGAAAAGGTCTAGAGACAATTGCTATCTTGCTGGTGACAAAACCAGGTCCAAAGACGTGTGCCAACTCTCGAAGGCCGAGGATGATGTCATTCTGATTTTTCCTTTAGAAAATACACTCATGTCTTTCTTGAATAACCATCAATGAAAGTGATGAAGTATCTCCTTCCGCCGAATGATTCTAGAGCATCTCGTCCCACTCTAAGGACGTTTGTGTTCGTCCCATACGAAGAGTTATCGATGTGTGTCTCTGAAAAGAAAAGAAGCCAAGAGACTCGAAGTCTGTTCACATGCTTATTATCTACTATGTATAGAATGACATTTGTAATTCCACTCATATAGAGGGCTAAAATGGTCATTATTTTTACTAATTTTGTAATACCATAAGAACTCTCAATAGTTGATGACGTGGCACATATGAGTAGTCTATAAAGGGGATGGCAATATTTATTGAGTAAAAAAATAGTGCTTCAACCTTGAAACATCCGTGGATTTGTTGGTTTTTCACCAGTAGCTTGTTACTGGTTGGCACGTGAGGTATTCCACCCTCACTCATCTATACATTCACCCATTCGTTATATATATACACGGAACTTACTCCAAAAAAAACATCCGTGGATTGATATTCGTTACAATAATCACAATAGCGTCCCCAAGAGTTCCTCTCAACCTCTTATAAAACTCGCGCGACTTCTCATCCCAAGCTGTAATAGTTGCACGATAGCCGCTACAAATAAAAACATTTCCTTATCGACAATTCACAAAATGAAGACTATGAATGAGAATAATCAGAACGTTGAAACAAAAACATACCCTTCCAGAATAGGTAGCTGCACGACTGTAAAATAGCGTGAAACCTGCGACAATAAACAAATACAAACATACAGAGGGACGATAAACAAACCAGAAATGCAAAATTATCGTTCTTACCTCAATGGTAGAGACGACATTGTCTGTGCTCTTTTTCCTTCCCATTTGCTGTTAGTCATTCCTCAAGTATGCAGATAGTGCGTATGAAGACTAAGATTGTAAGTCCGTCCATTAAGACAGTAATGATGTTATATATTTAGTTCATTATTATGATTTGACTTAATTCAATTGTATCGTGTTTCTTAAATTACACGACTGCTTCAATAATAGTCGTGCAAAAACAAGACAAACCCTAAATAAAAGTTAATCATGGATTTTGAAATTAGAAATCCAATGACATTCATTAATATTCACTGGAATAACTATAAGACCCGACTCTTGGACCAATACTCCACGATACCCTGTGCATATGGGCGAACCTTATGTAATTATACGACTAGTAATTGTCGGAATATTATGAACTTTGTAAGATTGTTCGTGAATGATTTTTGTGATTGATTATTATATGACTACCATCAGCTTTGTAAGACTGCTTAATTGCGTTCATGTTGTATAATTGTTGTTAATAAAATTATTGCAAGAGTGCATCGCTATTGCTTGTCATAATATAAGACTCTTGATAGTGTTCTTATATAATATATTTTTCTATAGGTGGCACAGTTGTATAACATTGAAATTGAAAATAATGTTACAATATTAACTCATCAGTTTTGCCGACACATAATTAAGTTTTCTAAAATTTCTAAAGAATAACATTTATGATGTTAATAATACTATCGTGTTCAAATGTTAACGTTGTGATATGTATTATATTAAAAAACTATACAAACGTGTTTATATGCTTTGTATTATATTTTGTAAGACTGCTGTGGATAAAAATATTATAAAACTACCAGAGGGCTCACCATTTTATTATCTATTTGTAGTACTGAAAGTAAGATAATGTTGTGTAACTGCTTAGAGTATATATCCCCTACAAATGGTAACAGTGGAATGTATATTGCCCTAAACCATAAACCGTTAATCTTAAACTCAACTATACTACTCCAATGAACGATTATTATTGTATTATACATTGGTAGCATTTTAAGACTGCCTCACAACATATATAAAGATATAATTTCAGAAAGAATATTTTGGCCACCAGCAAAAATTGTACCGCGAAGAATGAAAGCTTTTTCACGTCTAATAGATCGCTCATTCATGCTAACATCAAACCATACCACTTGTTATACATGTATTTAACTGAACGCATATGATTAAGGCAACAATTAAAAAAAGAGAAGTATTTGAAACAGAAATAAAACACCTAGTATCAGTCGATCACAAACTTTAAAACAAATCAGGCTCTAGGGCAAAATGGCTTGCTCACATCCCTATGACTTGATGTACATGCCTGAGCCTACCTACCTTATGTTCCCTCACAATGAAACTTTGTAGAAAGTTATCCTCGACTTCCCTATTCACATCATGCACAAAAAGAAAACAAATTAGATAAAATCTCACCTTATCATATGTCAATGAGCTTAACCTAAAATATTAATAAACTTGATTAGAAACGAAAATGGAGCATACGTGTGTGAGGAGACTACTTATGTAAAACAATCGATGACCAATAAATCCCGCAAAGAGAGGATTTCATTCACATACATAAAACATAATAAAATTTCAACTCCCATCGTGTTCTTTGCTGTTTGTGTCTTGCAAACTGTGAAACTCTTATATGTACTTCACCTGCTTCCTTGAGGCTTGCAAGGCTTCCCCCGGTTCACGTGGATGCTGCCTTTTAGAAAACCAATGAAGAAAAATGAGTCAACATTTTCAATGACGATTATGATAATTAGCCTTTACATATCTTCTCTGTAACCCATTAAATATTGAAAAGTAAGAGCAATACAAAAAGAAGAGGGTTGCCTCCTTTATTTTCTTGCTACCCACGGATTCAAGCTCTGCAAGCTGTTTCACTTGACACTCTGACCATGCAAAAAGTGAGAACCCCTTAAAGATTTAAGCCCTGCAAGATGCTGCGAGATATGACATATTAGTCACATGTACTGATTTTTTCTCAAGTCTTTTTTAAGTGGCTGCTAAACAAAATTTTCAATGCTTAGTAAACTTAAATGTAAGCCATAGTGAAAACTCTCATAAGATTCTCACCTTGGCTCTCTTGTAGCCTGAGACGTGAAGCCACAAATTTGGTATTTTTGGCGCATAGTTCCTCAATGAGTAATCTCCGCCTTCACTCGTCTCAAATGCTTTTTCAATCTTCCATAGTTATTATAAGATGAGATCTGACAAAGATACACAAACACATAATGCAACGAACAAAGAGAAAAATGTAGGTGAAGGCTTCTTCTCATACAATAATAAACAGAGAACCCAAAATTCATAATATATGCAAGTGATAATTGTTTTATCTATTCGATGTAGAATTGAGTTTGATACCCCATTACTTTCATTGATAGACTAATGACCAATTGGAACTGATAAAGAAGAGGAAACAATCTTCATTCTACAAAGCCAAGAACACCTACTAATTGGCAGGCAGGCACGACATGAATGGCGTTGCGCGACGAACATGAAAAAGGGCAAATCTGTGCTCGAGGAGGTAACCAATATGCCTAAGGATGGGGTGAACAATACACGGGGCAGCCAAACCACCGAAAATCATATAATGACAGCACGGAGAACTACTGATGGATGCTCGACAAGCACGGCACACGCTAGACTGCCAACACCGAAGAATCACAACCCTTTTACGGTGCTTGCCAAATTGGAATGGGATAACATCGACTATGAGGGTCCTACAGCAGCCCTGACTCACGGTGTCCCATGATACCTGTCGCTGTATGGAATACGCGTGGGGTATAAACAGGATAGACCACAGATGGGCGGTGGGGGAGTTAATTACGAAATATAGGTTAAAAATGATTGAGTTGGTTGAGACTAGGGTATCCGAACAAAACGCAACTACCATTGCTATCTTTATTAGATCCTGGGACTGGTTTTATGATTATGAGAATGGACCGGCGGCCCGCATTTGGGTTGGATGCTAGCTTTGTAACAGTCACTATTGGGGAAGCCACGTCGCAGGCCGTCCACTGTAGGGCTCACATCATTGAGGAAAGGCTGGACATCTTTATCACTTTCGTGTACGGACATAACCAACGTAATGAAAGGCGAGGCCTCTGGTCTAATATTTCGGCTATCTCATGCGCGCGGGAGAACAGCCCTTGGGTGGTGATGGGGGACTTCAACGCGATTCTTGATAACTCGGAGCCGAGAGACGGCACACCAGTGGGAGGATGTAGTGAGATGGCTGGCGGTGGTATAACCAACAAAGTGGCATGGCGGGCGTTTGGAGATGCCTTGACAGAATGATTGGTAACCCGTCGTGGTTCGCTCAATTCGGGGACATATCCTATAGGTGTGGATTACCCTCTACCTCGGACCACTCTCCCTTGATCTTGGAGGACACTTCTCAGCCACGGAGTAAAAACAAAGCCTTTCAGTTCGACAACTTCTTGATCAGGGATCCTCAATTTCTACCATTAGTAAAGTCTGTATGGAATCCAAATGTCGGTGGCTATGCGATGTTTTTTGTCATAAAGAGGCTTCAAAACGTTAAACAACAGTTGAAGCGCCTCCGCGTGACAAGGGTGATCTCAACCGCAATGTTGTCGAAGCTCGTGGGTTTTTGGAAATGGTCCGGGAACTTACCAGTCGACACCCTATGGAACCGCAATTATGGGCCCTCGAGAAGCGATGCCGCTTCGCCTATGCAAAAGCGGTTGACATGGAACACTCGGCGCTAGCACAGCGCGCGAAAGTGGCTTGGCTTAAGGACGGAGACCAATGCACTTCCTTTTTCTTCAAGAAGGTAGCCACACGAAGAGCGAGCAACCGGATATATACTCTTGAAAAAGAAGCGGGGGACACCTTTGAGGGAGACGATCAAGTTAAAGCTGAACTCATTCGATACTACACCGATATCCTTGGACAATCGAATCGGACATCCTCCTTTCGTGTCGATACTATCTTTCCTTACATGGCATGGAAGCTAGGAGCTACGGAGGCCGAGGCAATGATTAATCCAATCACGGATGAGGAGATCAAAAAGGCGTTGTTTTCTATTGGTGACAAAAAATCACCCGGGCCTGATGGCTTCTCAGCCGCATTCTTTAAAGACACGTGGGACTCCATTGGGCCGGATATTACCCATGCAATCAAGGAATTTTTCCGTACGGGCTTTCTTCTGGGTGAGCTGTATTCTACGCTTATCACTCTTATTCCCAAGAATGCTAACCCACGGATGGCGAAGGACTACAGGCCTATATCTTGTTACAACGTACTCTACAAAATCATCTCCAAGATCATCGCCAACCGTCTACAGGACAGCCTGGGGAATCTTGTGCACCATACCCAAACGGCTTTCATCCCAGGCCACCGTATCACGGATAACATCTTATTAGGGCAAGAAATATGCCATGGGTATGATAGTATGGGGCTGCCCAAACGGGTAACTATTAAGGTCGACCTCGCGAAAGCCTACGACATGGTGGAATGGGACTTCATCTTGACTACACTTAATGCACTCAACTTCCACAGAACTTTTGTGGGATGGATACGTGCCTGTTTGACCACCCCGTGCTTCTCGCTCAACATCAATGGCACACCGGAGGGATATTTCAAAGGACGTAGGGATCTGCGGCAAGGCGATCCGATCTCGCCTTATATATTCACATTTGGTTATAGAGGTCCTACATGGCATCATAGAGGACGGGATCAGCCGCAATGCTAATTTCCGATACATTTGGAATTGTGAGACGACATCGCTATTCATGCTCACATTTGCAGATGACCTTCTACTTTTCTCGCATGCGGATGTCGAGCCCGTTGGTGTCTTCAAGAGCAGCCTGGATCTCTTCACATCCCTATCGGGCCTTAGGGCAAATAATAACAAGAGTGAAATATTCATTTCCAAGAGAGTGGACCGATTGACGGGAGCAATCCAAAACATCATGGGATTCCACAGGGCTATCTTCCCATACGCTACCTTGGCGTCCCCCTTATTACGTCAAGACTAACTATCGCCGATTGCACTCCCCTCCTTACAAGTGTGGACAAACGACTGGGATCATGGACTAACTTATCCCTGTCTTACGCCGGGCGAGTACAACTTATCAAGTTTGTCCTTCTTGGATTGCATACCTACTGGGCTGGTGTGTTCCTTCTTCCCAAGGCGTCATACGGAGCATAGAAACGCAGCTGAGAACCTTTCTGTGGAGGGGAACAAGTGCTAAGGTTGCTTGGGTTGACGTATGCTTACCCAGAGATGAATGAGGGCTCGGGATACGCTCTCTCGAGACCGACAACATGGCGCTCCTCATGCGACTACGTGGACGATTCCTAGGGACGATACTACTTCGATCTGGGCCACCTGGGTTCGGCAAAACGAGACTACACAACAAAACCTTGTGGTCCATCCGTCCTGGGGCACGGACCTCGTGGAGCTGGAGGAAGATTCTGAAACTTCACACCGAATTTCGAGGCCTAATACAGTTCTGCATTGGTGATGGGGCCAACACGCCACTCTGGACCGACCCATGACTGCTTGATGGACCACTGGTGGAACGATACCCCCGAGGACCCATGATCATGGGCCTTCCTATTGACTCAAAGCTCAGCGAGGTGATCAACGAGGGGGATGGTGCTGGCCAACCCAAACTGCGACGGAATACCTTGAGATCGCACCACTTCTTCCCACCATCCAACCGGGGAGCGGGACTCTTATAGATGGATTGCCTCTACGAATGGTCGCTTTTCTACTTACTCTGCTAGGGAGAGCCTTCGCCGAAAGCAACCCATTGTCACCTGGTCGAACTTGTTCGGCGGCCCATTAGTCATCCCTCGACACGAATTCATGCTTTGGCTTGCGATAAGGGACAAACTGGCGACTAGAGACAAGCCGTGGATTGCGTCGGCGGTGGGGACTTCTAGTTGCATCCCTTGCGACTCGGACATTGTGGAAACAACACGACATTTATTCTTTGAATGTACTTATTCTAGGCGTTGTCTTCACTTACTTCGTAACCACTTGCACTTTGGTTGGCCCTATAGGGACAGAGTTGAAGGAATACATTGGGCGGCTAGCCGATGGCGCGGGAAGCATCTTGCCTCAATGGGGCCTCGCCATGCCCTCGCCTCTGTTGTCTACCACCTCTGGCAGAACAGAAGATGGCACGAGGGGACCCGCAGGCAACCTGAGCGAATTGTTACTGAGATCGAGGCTCGCTTAAGTATCCGTTTATCCACTCTTTCCCAAAAATTCCAGCTACAAACTTGCGCCATGCGCAGACTCTGGCATATTGCCTGGACCAACTAGGGACCTTTCTTAGTTTCTTACTTTCTTCCTACATCTCTGATCTTACTTTCGTTTCTTTCCGCCCCCCTCCTTGCTTTCCTGCCTCCATTTGTTGATCGCAGGTTACTTCGCTGTGGGTTGGAGATGGGTTCGCAGGCTGGGCTGTCCTCGGTGGCGGCTGTCTTCTGTGCTTGTGTTCCGTCAACGTTGTCTTGGCGGGAAGCCTCTCTTGCCTGTGCAGCTGTGTGGCCTCCTGTGGTGGTGCTGTCTCCTTCTCGTCGAAAAGAAACAGACAGACCTGTTGCGTTCCCCCCTCCCATTTCCGCTTGTTTATCTCCGTAGTGAGATTTTCTTCTGCTGTGCGCTTGCGCCTCGCCTGCACATCTCCCGAGAGCCCTGCTGGCACTGCATCTGGTGCCAGGATCCTATTGCTTGCTTACGGATTATGACACCTACGCTACCTCTGCTTTTGTTGTTTTAGAATGTCTTTGGTCTTTGTGTTGTCTTGGCTTGGGTCTGTCTTGTTGGGACCTTGTAGATGTCTGGGCTGCGTCGGTTTCTGTCGATGTGCTGTCAGGTCGGTTTGTCGCTACCGCTTGTTGCGTCGTGAGCGTTATCACGTACGCTACCACTGTACTCCTGTTTCTTTTTAGTTGAGTGAACGTTTCCCAAAAAATAAACAATCTTCACCCTTCAGACTGCTAGCAATTATTCTCAATACAAAAAAAAAAGAACTTTGAATAGATTACCTTGCATATTGGAGGTTAGACAAAGATATACAAACACATAATGAAACGAACAAACCGAAAAATGTAGGTGAAGGCTTTCTCTCATTCATTAACAAAGAGAACCCGAAAATCATAAATATATGCAAATGATGTTTTAACTATCCGATGTCGGATTGAGTTTGATACCCATTAGTTTCATTGATAGACTAAAGACTAATTGGAACTGATAAAGATGTAACAATACCCCTTAGACTTATCATGACTGAACGACAAATTGGAGCAAGACATATCTGAAGCAAGGTCAACTTCCTCATACGATACCAAAGCACTTGAGGTAGTAATAATATTCCTCATAGCAGGTAAAATTCACGAACCTCCACAACTGCAACAAACCGCTACAAAGCCAATCTACGAAATCGATTGCATAGAACTTAAACCCACAAAAATTAACGAATCGAATTGCAGAAGATAACATCTCAGAAAAACGAATTTAAATGACCAACCCAAAAAGGTAACCCCATAACTCTCAGCAGTAACCTCCATGGTGGTCTCATTAGCTCTCAGCGGAAACCTCCATTTTGTTTTTTCATAATATAGCTCGAAATTCAAGATTGTTCCCAGAATTAGTCCTGGATATTCAGAACATATGGGAAAAAAGAACAGAGAGTGTCATCTCTTAATCTCAGAGCTGTGCAAGGAAATCAATCCTTGGCAAAGATGGCTCTTGGGCCCGTCCCCACCATCATCGCCTATTATAGAGAGACGTCATTTCTTGTAGTCTCCGTCAAGATAAAGCATATATGATTACAGCTATTTAACCGCTAAATAATTGTAAAACATATATGTTTGAGTAATGAAGTTATATGTTTAGATGGCAATATCTCGATCCCATAACGATTTACTCAATATAAATTTCCAATATATTTTATAGCAGTGTCTGAGTAGTAGTGTTCGGATCCGCTGTAGATTATATTTGTTTCAAATGTGTTGCATATTCAGGTGTAGCTTTTTTTCCATATATTGTTTTTGCACCCGCAATGGTCATATAATGCACATCTTTATAAGGTACTGGTCCTTGAAATTTCAGACAATTGTTACCTGTTCCAAACTAACATAAGCATTTAAATAACCTCTTAGAATCGATGGTCACCAAGCTGGCGGCAAACGTCCTTCATGTCGCTTGAGATGGATTTGGGTATGTAAAACAATCTATTAAATCAACCGTCTAAGGCACATGCATCTGCTAATTACTTGGTGAGTCTTTTAACATTCTAAGTAATTTTTTGATGTTATTGTTGATTATTTTTTCCCAGTTTGCTTTAAAGTTTTTTTCCATTCATACATCCATTATTATTTTTTTAAGAGAATACATAGGAGGGTTAGAAGACAACCGTAAGCCCTTCTGTTATTGTTTAGGGTTATCTTATCGGAGAATACTACATGGCGGGTTTTGATGCGGACGTGGAAGTTAAGAGATCTCATCCCGACGATATTGTATGGCACGCGACGGATTCGTACACTAATCAACACTCTTTGCTCATTCTTCTTTTATCATGTCATTTATTTTTTCATCATGGCATACTCGTACATATCCTTCTTTATTGATAATTGAAGATATCAATAAGAGAACAACACACAGAATGTGGCAACCCTCGTTTCTAATTAAGGTTAGTGGCGGATTTCCGCAACGTAAGCTGCGGAAGGCCCGTCAATTAAAAACTTTTTCCTAAAAGATAATATAATATAATATAATATTATTTTACATAGTAGTATCTGTACAACGGGCGTAGCCCCAAAAATGTCAAAAGAACAAAAATCCTATTATCGCTCCACAGGTCTTCATCCATGTACCGCCCTGCCCTCAAAAGTCCGTGGAGCACCGCCACCAGCCGCCTCAGTCCTGACGCGCGTCGGCGTCAGACTCAGTACCTACAACACGTAAACATTGAGCGACTTGCCCAGTAGGTGAATAAAAATGCATGTATGCACGTGAACGCTCATTCCCAACCCCAATATCTTACATGCAATGTTCACTCTTTCTTTATCCCACAATCCTATTTCAAATCACACAACACAGGGCCCTAGGTCAGACTCGACACCTCGCGCGCCCATAATAATAATATACGGAAGCTTACACTAGCAGCGTTTTGACGATCACGCAAATGCCCTGCTAGGCCGCTCTTCCGTAAGCGGTAGCCTACGCCGACAGCGTTTTGACGATCACGCAACTGCCCTGTCAGGTCACTCCCTCCGCTAAAAATATAATCACGACGGTTTTGCACCTCGGGACGTTCACGCCCGAGTAGACAAATCGATCACGCCTGTCTGCCGTCAGGTGTCATACGAGTACCAACCTCGACTCCTCAACGAGTCAACAACAAAGATCACAACAAACTAGGACTACCCCGCTCAGCGGTACGCCAAATCATCACCGTTTCAGTACGGTGTAAATACCTCTCACCCCTGTGATAGGATATGCATATGCTATGCATATAAACGGGATAATACATGAAACGTGCGTAAAACACATAAATCAAATAAATCATCGAAGCACATAAAGACACGTAATTCAATTAAGTGTTTACGCATTGTAGATGAATAATTCACCTACCTGTCCTCCCGATAAAATCAGTCGACAATCCTGGTGATTTCCTACAATTCGAATATCTGGGCACAAATATTATTATATCAGTATATTTACTAAGTCACCTAACTTCGAAATTTCCAAACTCTAAGTCTCAAAACCCTAAAATTATCAAAACCCTAAAAAAACGCAGAAAACTTTAAAATAGATGATATCGATATTTATTATATCTCGAAAGATTTGATATATAAATGAAATACCGAAACTTTTATTGGGGGAGAATTAAAATTTGTTCATAAATGTCGAAACCTTAATTCATTGGAATTATAACACCTAAAACTTATAATATATCGAGTTGTTAGGGAAGTTAAATGTCGAAGTGTTTCTTGAGAAAGTCGAGATCTCTATATGTCGAGTTCTTTTATTGATATGCCGAGATTTGTTATGTCGAAATATACCATGGAAGATGTCGAGATCTTCTATACCTTGCAAAGGTTAAATCTCGAGAAGCTTATAGACTGATGTCGAAATCTGTTAAAAGGTTAAATGTCGAGATATTCATTAAAATGTCGAGACCTCTATTGCGAAAGGTATAAATCTCGAGAATGCTTATTACGACTACTTCATGGTATCTCGAGATCTACATTACAAGATTTCATGATTTCGAAATTACTTATCAAAGTAATTCTCCAAATGATCTCGAAGTTGCTTACCAAATCTCGAGATCATACTTTGCAATACTTCTAACATGCTGAAATCATTTAATATAGCTTACAGTTCTCGCATCAAAACTCTTAAAACACTACAACGATTTTATCATTCAAATCTTCTATAAATCAAAAGTCTAACACTCCTAATTTAGCATCTAAGCTTACTTATTCTGATTACACTTCGCCAGTTAGGGTTTTTACAGTATGATGGCTTCCGAAAAATACCCTATGATTACCACATCATTATATAGAAGAATAAAACTAAGTTAAGTAAGTTAAACTTAAGAGATAAATCATATACCTTACTTCTAAAGTCAGCCTTCCAATTCGCTAGGTCTTCTATCTTGTGGAAGTTCTTAGCTTTTACTCTTTGCTCAACTTTCGTATGGAGTAGAATGAGGGTTTTCTCAATGTGAGCTTTGATACATATTATGTCTTTAGATAAGTATGGTAAATGTTGGTATTTGTGTATGATGTGACTTCACGTTTAAGCAAGTTATTAATCCTATCATATTTTCGAAATTTTGTTGGGCTTTATCTATGTAATATGCATGGTCCAATGTTGTTAGTTTTTATTTTATTTCATTTCCTAATATCCTTGTCTTCGAATTTTAAATTCGATGATCACTAAAAATCTATTTTGCTCTAACACTTAGATCCTTAATTCACAATTTACAAAAGTAGTACACCCAAAATCCCGTATTAATTTCACGGGTATTACACAGAATGTCGTAGAAGTGCCAAATAATGGGTTCTTATTGAACACTTCTATTCATTAGACACATTTAATTTGAAATACTGACAACTTACAAAAATTTAGACGCCTCTTACAAATTTCTTGTGCGCCTTCAATAATTTCTATGTATCATGCAATATTATAATTATTTATTGTTAAACATATAAAAAAATATATGAGTATACACTACTAATGAAGGTCGTGTATTGTAAAGAATGTCAAACATACTTTTTTTACGTGTAATATAGAAATAATTTTAATATTGCATGATACATTAGAAATCATTTTTACTTGCAAACTTATTAAGTGACTTCCGATGCTTAGCTTCACTTGTTCGACTTCTTTCCTAGCCATATCAATTGTTGCTTCTATATCGCCGTGAGCCTGTTGATTCTCAATCTTAGCGCCAGCTCTTTCGGTGTTCAGCATATAAGCAGTTTACTCGATGAAAAATAGAAGAAAGATATATTTCTTTTCCCTATGAAAGAATTAGACTTTGATCGGCGGCATTCTTGTTTGCAAGTCTCGCCTTTTGCCCGACCGTAGCTTAGAGCTTTTGAATCGTCAAACAGCAGAAGATAGATTTGTAAACTTCACCGGCATTAGCTACAAATGCCTCCCTGTACGAAACAGTTTTCCTTTGTCGTTTTCCACGACCAAGAGCAGCTATTTTTCCATCTAATGAAAAATAGAAGAAAGATATATGTTCCTTTAATCTAGGAAAGAATTAGACTTTGCAGCACTTGGTGGAAAGATGGCATAACTAAAAGATGAAGTGCTATAATGACATTTACCTAACTCGTAGAAGCCTGTCCTGTTCGTTTTTTCATTATTTCCCACCAAAGTATCACCCTTCCTTGTAGAATCATCCTCAACAGCGTCATTAGTTGCCACCAATGAGATCCCAAGATGGTCTTCCGCAGACTCATCATTCCAGTCCGCCAACTGGGTGAGAAACAACGAAGCTAATTAAATTCAACTTTCCTCTTATCAAACTAAAACTGTTTAGCATTCTTATTAATTTAAAATACTGTTCAAAGATGTAAAAATCATTAAAGTGAGATATGCCTTCAATTCCATAAATTACCTGTCCAATAAGTATTTCATTCAACTCACTCATGGACGGAGTTCTCTCAATGGCATTCACCTGCCGTAATGAGCAAATTTATTTATTAAAACAAATCTAATGAACGACAGCAAAAGGACGGATAAAAAAATCTGAATGATGTCGAGGAACAAAGAACTACACCAACTCAACTCCAGCGGGAAGCCAGTGAAAGAATATCTCTGTACTTGACTGGTAACTTTTTTCTGGAGGATAAACAATGATGACATGAAATAGCAGAACAGGAGATTTTTTTTTGCCAATTTTAGGATCTTTAGCTACTTTTAATACGGGGAATGTTGTATGAAAGAGAATTTACCAGAAATTAGGTACCCATGCCTCAAGATTTGGTTCTATACGAAACTGATGTGCGCCGCCGAGAGCAATACGAATTATCACAGAAATCTCATTCTTCCTAGAAAAATAAAGATCATGAAGTGCTTTAACATCAGAACCTGCAGGAATTCCCACAACTACAATGCTTTCGAAAAGCTTCGATGGTTCCTTCCAAACTTTATGGTCCTTCAGTGATCGTCAATTACAATAAGCTTGAAAAACTACAAAAAAAATTTAGAAGAAATAAGTTTTACACGTAATTTGAAAATACAAATATCGTTGGTCTTTTTGTCTTATCTCCACACTTTGATACTTTTCCCATCTGATGAGAAATAGAAAAAGATATTTATTTCTTTTACCAAGGAAAGAATTAGACTTTGATCGGCGGCATTCTTGTTTGCAAATCTCGCTTTTCGCCTGACCCGTAGCTTAGAGCTTTATAATCATCGAATAGCATAGATAGATTTGTACATCAAAATCAGAATGATTCCGCTTAAAAATGAGGTTTGATGTCAAATCCAAAGGACTTGCTATTTATCTTTAAGAGCTTTCCCCGCCGTTTGTACTCGCGTTTGGCTCCGCTTTTTTCTCCGGTTCCTCTTAAGCTCCATTCTATTACACCCCAAAGAAACATAGTACAACTGAACTTAATGAATTCAACAAATCAATAAAGCATATAACATAAGGTTGATGCTAAGCTTTGCAAGTACCTCTGCAAAAGCTTCACGGGCATTGGCTATAAATGCCTCCCTGTACGAAACAGTTTTCCTTTGTCGTTTTTCACGACCAAGAGCACCTTCCTCCTCACTTTTGTCTCTTTTTGCCTGACCCATAGCTTAGAGCTTTTGAATCGTCAAACAGCAGAAGACAGATTTGTACAACAAAATCAGAATGATTCTGCTTAAAAATGAGGTTTGATGTCAAATCCAAATGACGTACTATTTATCTTTAACAGCTTTCCCTGCCGTTGTAACTCACGTTTGGGCTCTGCTTCTTTCTCCAGTTCCTCTTTGGCTCCATTCTTTTACACCCCAAAGAAACACAATACAACCGAACTTAATGAATTAAACAAATTAATAAAGCATAGAACATAAGGTTGATGCTAAGCTTTGCAAGTACCACTGCCAAAGCTTCACCGGCATAACTACAAATGCCTCCATGTACGAAACGGTTTTCCTTTGTCGTTTTCCACGACCAAGAGCAGCTTCCTCCTCACTTTGATACTTTTCCAAACATAGAAGATATATCTTTCTTTTACCAAGGAAAGAATTAGACTTTGCAGTACTTGGTGGAAAGATGGCAAACAACTAAAAGAAGTGCTATATTGACATTTACCTAACTCGTAGAAGCCTGTTCATTCGTTTTCTTCATTATTTCCCACCAAAGTATCACCGTTCTTTGCAGAATCGTCCTCTACAGGCGTACATCCCTTGAAGTTCGAAACCATAAGCATAGGGATTCCAATGGCAGTTACAGAGCCAGGCTCGCAGAGCCCTTCGCTGCTAGCTATGCTAGGGCTGAATCTGCGTCTACATCGCTCCCTTTAATTTCTCTTACATTTGCGTCGCTCGTAGGAATTGGTTGCTTGTAAGCGTTGGAGAAGTTCCTCTCTCTCAACTCGTGGGCCAGTCTCATATCTGTTCTTTTGGCATTTGGCATCCATATGACGCAGTTTTGCATATCTAACGTCTTCGATAGCTCTACCAGCGTTGTAGAGTATGGTGTTCCTATCGAGCAGAACGTGTCCCTCATCACAGTTTGAATCGCAGCTTTAGATAACCCACAGTCGCATAGATCGGAACGACGACGAACCTCAGCAACTGAATATCGCCATAGACCCATTTAACGATGCGGATAGTTAAGAGTGTAGAGATGAACGGACATTATTTGCTTAAAAGCGCCAAGTCTATACATCGATAATTTCAAGCTAATTCAGCTACTTCAGTAAGTTCTTGTTTCTTTCAATGTATTGTAACGGCAAGAAAAAGAAAGCAAGCGACCACCAACACTACTTCAAGAAGTTACACCTGGTCTACGGATTAACACCAATAGCGCGTGTTTCACCAACATCAACTACTCAGTATCAGTAACGAATATAACATCACAAATGATGTGTAGCCTAACTCGTTAACAGTAGCTAAGCTTTGTGACATTCCCTACATAGTTTTAAGCAACAATAGTATATTCTTTTTCAGCATCTAACAGCTTCAATCCACATAGAGGTTTAAACAATAAGCCAAGTAATTAAGTGCGCTGGTATCACTTCGAAAACCCAAACAATAGCATAAATTAGGATTAATAGTCTAAATAAGCTTGTCGCAAACAATACAACAATTGCCACGGTTATGGTTTCTAACATGACGAAAGTATAGCAGGAAATTCCAAAACTTAGCACGATATAATTGAAATGATTTGCAAATACTTTGGCAATCTAGACAAAGAGTGGTGAAGCAAGCAGGGCACATAAGCACGGCATCAGAAGTATGCCCTCTTCTCTGCTCTCCACTGCGAGCGCATAGTTTGGCTTGAAGATATTGAAGTTGTTGACGCATCATTACCATTCGCTCGACATAGGATCTATCTGTACAGTTTCGAGTTGTATTTTAGTTTTCTTCTAAAAAAAAAAGAAAGAAACTAACAAATCTTGAAACTCACAACTGGATTGTATTGAATATTTCTAGCGCGATAAGCATACTTGAGCCTATTTAGAGTTTCTTCGGCATTTATATCCAGTGGACTGATGCAAGCTGAAAAAATAAACAACTCTCTATGTACGTCGAAGTCGAATTTCTTGAAATAAAACAAAGAAAATCTAGCATAATAAGCAAAAGAAAAAGATTCTAACAAATTATTACGTATTATTACAGTTTTGCTGTTTCCACCGAGAGAATCCTGCCATTAAAGGTTATCTCAAAACTCAGGCAATAGGATAATCATAAGTATGATGCTGTAATAAAGTTTGCAAAATGTACGAAAATCAATTACGGTTTTGCTGTATTCACCGAGAGAATCCTGCCATTAAAGGTTATCTCAAAACTCAGCCAATAGGATAATCTTAAGTATGATGCTGTAATAAAGTTTGCAAATTGTACGAAAATCTTACCTGAAGCAGGCGGGTGAGTTATTGTCCCGATATGGAAGTGAACGCCTTCCCTACGCTTTTTCTCATCGCCGAGCGCACTTATCACATTACCAATCGCAAGTAGGCCCTTGTTAATATGAACTCCTATACTTGTAAGAACCATTGCAGTCAAGCAAAACATATTACATAAAACTAAGAAGAGATGAGTCTATCTAAAATATAGACGTATATATAATATAATAAGCTAACCTTCCTTAAAACGAGACCATAGATCCCGTCCTCTTTGCCTTTCAGACCCAGCGAGATCGACCAAATGCAGCTTAGCACATAGATATTCCTCGCTCATACAATCATTCGAATTCAGCCTACGAATTTGTTACATGGTGATGGTGAAGATTGCATGAGAGCGATGGTAATCAAAGAACATATGTATACCTTTCAATATAATGCAAAAGACTTCTCTTTTTCATTGAGTTCGTAAAATTGCCTTTGTTATGCAGCGTATTAAGTTCCCGGCACAGCTCCTCGTTATTAGATTCTAGCCAAGTGATTCGATCCTTCATGCAAAGCAAATACATATTTCAGAGAAAGGTTTCATCGATTTTTTTTACTTATTGTTGTAAGGAAAAAATTGCAGTTCTTGCATGTATTTCATCGAAAGAAAATCGTCCACTGCGAGCACAGTGTTCGACTTGAAAATATTCAAGCTGTTGACGCATCTTTACCATTTCGCTCGATATAGGATCTCTGTCAATCTGTACAGTTTCGAGTAGTTCTTTCGTTTTTTTCTAAAAAAAGAAAGAAACTAACAAATCTTGAAACTCACAGCTGGCTCTGAATATTTCTAGCGCGATTAGCATACTTGAGCGTGTTTAGAGTTTCTTCAGCGTTTATATCCGCTGGACTGATGCAAGCTGAAAAATAAACAACTCGCTATGTACGTCGAAGTCGAATTTCTTGAAATAAAACAAAGAAAATCAAGCACAATAAGCAAAAGTAAAAGATTCTAACAAATTATAACCTATCATTACAGTTTTGCTGTTTCCACCGAGAGAATCCTGCCATTAAACGTTATCTCAAAACTCGGCCAATAGGATAATCTTAAGTATGATGCTGTAATAAAGTTTGCAAAATGTACGAAAATCTGAGACCAGTTTGTGATTATTGATCTAACCCCGTCGTCTCAAAGACTATAAGAAATGTGCACACTTTTTCATAGAGAGCATATACCTAAAGTAGTTAGAAACATCTTCTTTGAAGGTACTATCTGCTGGGAAAGTCAAGTAAGTCTGCCTTGAGCAGGGCTGTTAATACCGACTCGTACCAAAGTCCCTCTCAAAACGGCTATGAAAACCTCTGTAATAACCCATACAAACAAAAGGACTCGAGGAGAATGTAAGAAACAGTTGGCTGAGTCAATCTCAGGCTGTTCTTAATCTAATACCTGTGCACAGAAATCATCCTTTGCTCAGAAAGCACCATCGACTAAAAAATCACGAAGAAGAAATTTAAGTGGATACGTCAGGGAGGGAACAGATCATTATTGTTGTCTACATAACTGGAGGCATGGTAAATCAATTGAAGTTCTCATACCTAAGTTCCCTCAACTCGAAGCTATTTTCAGAGTTGAAGAGCTGCGCATAACAGATAGCAATTTGGTCCTTCAACGATTCCAGAGCGTGTATGCCCCCATTCAACATTACATCTCTTAATTCTAAATCCGATTATGACGACGATTCTTGGTCTGAAAGAAAGGGTTGAACTGCAAGAGAAAGAGAGATGGAACCACCTGCTATCCTTACTCTTGTCGGCACTATCAACAACGATTGACTTTCTCATGTGAGGTGTTGGGAGATCGATCAAATACTCACCTTCTTCCTTCGACTGCAAGCAGACATCAAAAGAAATGCTAAAAGGATTTCTTATCACCTCTTCCATCCCAGTTGACTGCACTGATCATTCACTCATCTATGACCTTTCGTCGAGCACCTACCATGCAATAACTGTTCAGGCCGAAGTTTGGTGCTCTTCGGGCGCTGTCGACGCCGAAGGCGTCTTAATTTATACGCTTTCCCGGCGATGCCGACGCCGCCGAGCACAGCTCGCCAGTGCCTAGTTGAAAAGGCCGCAGTATAAGAAAAACGTTGCATTCAACAGTATACCTAAAATGGTCATTATTTTTATAATTTTCATAATACTATAAACTAAAAGTAATGCCAAATGCTAAATGTTGTATGTATACCCCGGGGAGCTGACCGGCAAGAACAGCTATAAAACCCGTCACACCAACCACATTAAAGAGAAAAGCTGCCTGCATCACTGAACAAAATCAACTCCATAAAATGTTGAAAATGGTGACCATGTATATGTTTGAATATTTATATCAGGACGACATCGGAGAATGAGTTCCACTGAGGCTTACATCATTTCGAACACTGGGAATACCGAGGTTTTCGGCATTCTTGATACCTAAAGATGTCAGCTCTCGCAGAGAAGTCTGAAAACAGACATCATGTTGGCTAGTTACAGAAAACACACAACATACTATGAGAAGCAATTACTGAGAAATTAGACGCGCTTAACTGTACCAGGGGAGACATATGGCTGAGAACTCCATTTCTTAGCTCAACCAATCTCACTCAACTGGTCAAGTGCCTCTTTCACCCCTTCACTATCTCTCTGGAACAAAGAGCATAAACTCCACATTTTTTCTTGCTATCATCGATTTTAGGAAATTAGAAACAAAAGCGAAGTACCGTGGCAATTGCAGATTCTAGGTTCGTGAAATTAATCCCAAGAGCTGCAGAAGAGGACGATCTGACTCTTAGCAACGATCTTCTGCACCGTGCAAGGATAACAACAACAGAGTTGGATGGAATCGGTTCGTGGTAGAAACTGACATATTCAATTTCCGCTCTTTCTGTGCACAGTGCCTAGATAAGGTTCCGATTTCCAAGCAGCCCATGGAGATTAAAAAGAAAAGAATATATTGAAACTGTAAAACGCATGCCCAGCCGAACCATCATCAGTGCTTATCTGTTTCTTCCTTTTAAGTTTCTTGGGAAGCTTCGAACGCACTAAATCTCGCCAAAGCTGCTTTCCAAGTTCAACCACTCCTCTAAAAGAATTGCCCTTTCCTCTTTCAACTCAGGCGCTGATGTTCTAAAGTACCCAAGGGCTCTTTCAAACAGCTGATGAATGGATAGATGAGTAAAAACAAAGAGGTTGGAATGCTTTTAAGCTAACATTGCTGCGAGTTAAATTGAAATGTAATAGGAAAGAAAAAGGGGAGGTTTAATTCTTACCTCTGGGGCATGCTAGGCATTTCTTCCTATGTTCGTCGTCTGTTTCATGTTAATCGCGGTTCTCCAAGTTCTCTTCCATGGAGAAGCCTCAAACTTGATCTTCAGCTGCTGGGAGGAATAAGACTTGTTCGATTCCCTCTCGGACAACCTCTCCTCTAGCTTGGCCTTGCTGAAGCTCAAACAGGCGTGTCTTCCCTCGAATCGTCGGGTCGTGTTTGAGGAAGGAGAGGTTCGAGTGTGACGCTTCAATTCTATCGACTATTAACTATTAAGTAATTAAATATTCTTTTAAGTCTGTATAGTTTCCTTCTTAATTGGGTACATGAACGTATGTGTGAGATTGAGCTTCATAATGAATACAAATGTAATTATAAAAGATAATAAAATGGTATACGTTTGTTTGCAATTTATATATATAAAAGAATAATGTAAAATGGCATGCAGTAATTCCATTCACATTTAGGGCTAAAATGGTCATTATTTTTACTATTTTTATAATACCATAAAAACCCTTACATAATGAATATGGGATTGTTCAAAGGGGAGTGTCATTTTTCGTAATAAATTCCACATATAAGCCTAAGTCTGAAGTCCTTATCGAACTTTTATATAGTATAGATTTGGGGAGATCTTCAATGAGATATGTTAGGAGATCTTGAAGATATCTTTTATCAATTCAAGAAGGAGCCAATGCCGATAAATATGAGGGAATTCGAGCTACCAAGAACCATTTTCTAGAGAGCTTTTCATGGAGTAACTATTGAGCGAAAGTGCGAAAATCACGAGTTATGGAGCGAAGCATACTTTGAGTTTGAGCGACCATGAAAGTGTTCTTTTTAGCCTAGTATTTCGTTTACAAAAGTCTTAGGACTTTGTAGGTTTGCAGAATCGTTTACAAAAGTCTTAGGACTTTGTAGGTTTGCAGAATCGTTAGATTCGTAGTTTGCAGAATCGTTTAGATTCGTAGTTTTTCTAGGTTGTTTTTACTATCTTCGGATAGTTATTTTATCATCCATTGCTATAGTGGAATTTCGCCTTTCTGATTCTCATCGGTCAGCTTCCTACCTCGGCTTTGAGTTTCGCATTCATCGGCTTCTCCTTCTCATATTGCGCGGACAACAACCTTACGGCTTCCCTTCTCCTTCTCATATTTACTCAAAAGTTGCACAGCTAAGAAGCATAACTGCCACATCCTTATTCGCACATGGTCCCTCGATATTCGATAATCATCCGATAAGTTACAAAAAGCGCGGAATATTACACAATAATTTGCGGAAGGAAAAGCTCGGAAATGTGCGAAAAAGCAATCCATTATTCTTATGCAACTAGTAAAAGCAATACTACACACTAGGATAAATATATCATATGTATTTATTGTTAGTGGGGTCTAAAAATCATGTATGAAGTGGCAATGTCATGTATGAATGTCCAATGCATCCTTTCATCGCACGCCAAAGTTTTTGTTCTCTACCTTGTTTCACGCCTTTTGAGTTATATCAAACGTAGGATACGAATTTGATTAACATATATTCTATTTACCATTTTCAAAAAAAAAAATATTCTTTAGAAAGAACACATTGCTAAGACAATATATAGTTTAACTCGGCCGCGTTCAGTACATCAGATTAGCCAAGATAAAGGGTCCATACTCTCGTCTAATGTTGTTTAGTTGCAAAACTCATTTATCTTCTGCAAATAAGAAGCCCGTTTTACTAAACCAACAAATCCAAGATAAGTTAACCCAAGGGCTTTGCCAAGATTATTTATCCAAATCTCCTTTTAATTACAAAAGACCAAAATATCCTTATTCCACCAAATCACAAAATTATTTTTTTTTATGTAACTTATATGAGAAAAATAAATAAACAACACTAATTTATTCCTTGCTTCATGGCGATCAAATTGGCATTCATATCTTATATTTTTCGATATTCATAACAATAATTATTTTGTAAGCTATATATTGATGAAAGACTACTTATGTAAATTTACAAATAAATGGGGAAAAAATTTTATTCTGTTGGAAACTAAACAAGATAAGAACGATATATAGTGATGTTTAAATAATAAAGTGAACATAAGATCCATACAAATATTAAGATTATAATCTCGAGATAAAATTGTATCACATAATCTTATACGGACAACTAAACGCAGCCTATTAACATAATGTATCTAGAAACATTTGAATGAGTGGTTACCATGTTCCTTTAAATAAAGTATAAAAATGTTTCCTGCGATAAAACTAAGAAAGTGGGGAAACAACTGATGCCAACTAAATACATAAATTATATTTAATTACTTACACGTCTTACCGTTGATGTATATTGTCTAATCCGTTACAACTTCAAAACCAGCCTAATAAATCAGATAGTAGTTCAATTCCTGGTTTCTTTGTTTTATTGTCTTCTTACCAAAAGAAAAGGAAAAAGTTCGTACAAAAATAAGTATTTATTCTGGATTACTATTCACCGCACCCTTTTTCCTATTCACCGCCCCCTAAAGGACGATAAAAAGACGATTTTGTCCTTTTGAATAAAAGTTTCTATTTAAAGTCCTTTTCCAGACAACACTTTCCATATCGCAATCACACATCCAAATCAGACTCAAACAAAACAAAAAACTTAAATCGCAATGGATCGACGATAGGGGAAAGGGACAGGGGTCGGAATCGTTCGTACGTAGACGACTTATCGAATACGGGTCGGAATCGTTTGAAAAAACTCTCGAGCGAACGAATTCTTCGGCCACTGGCACGGCCGAAAAAAATTTCGGCCGGCACAAGGCAGGGCCGAAAATGTTTCGGCCGTGCTAGAGAGGGCCGAAAATTCCGACCGGCCGATGCTGCGTCGACCGATAATTCCAATCTGCCGGAACTGCGCCGGTCGAAAATCATTTTTGGTCGCCTCTATAGGCGGACAAAAATTTTGTTCGACCCTTTATTTTATTTTTTATTTTTATTTTATAAATATTTAATTGCAGACTAGGGCTGGAAAGTCCCTATCCGGAGGTAGCAGTAGATCCCCCCCGTTGGAGGGATCTGGAGAGCGCCACACGAGGATGGGAAGAGGACTTTTTCGGCAACGGGGTAAACTACAGTGGGCATTTTCGCAGAAGAGTCGATCGACCGACGTGGAAGCCATTAACTGGGCGAAAGGCGTTGCTATTGGTCTTGGGTTCGAGCTGATTATTTTGTCGCATAAGTTGGGTACGAAAAAACTGATGCGATGTTCTCGTGGAGAACGTTATAGAGGCAACGTGGATAAATTGGAGAGGGTTTCGAAGTCTAACTAGTGCAGGTGTCCGTTTCTAGTCATAGCTCAGGAGGATTCAATGACTAGGGAATGGTACAATCGTACGGTCCCACCTGAGAAATCCATGCACAATCACCCTGTCATACAGTATCCCGAAGGACACCGCCAGACGTGGGTTAAGTAGCCAGGCAAGGAATGTCGTAGAGGAAATGACTGCTGCGCAAAAGCAGCTCCAGCGATGAGGGCTCGTCACGCAAAAGATCACGCGACGATCAGACATATATTTAGTTACAGAGATTGTTTGGAGAAGGACTATTCCGATGGTCGAGACGTGGTGAGCCAGTTGATGCACCAGGCGACACAGGCCAGATATTTATGTTCGGTACCTAGGAGACGTCGAGACTAATGCGCTGACACATGTTTTTCTCGCACACCCGGACTAACTCGCAATGGTGAGAACGTATCCGTACTTTATTGGCATTGACTCTACGTACAAGACCAATAGGTACAAGATGCCTCTAGTTGAGATTATAGGGATAACTAGCTGTAATCACAACTTCCTGTGTGGGTTTGCCGTTATGGAGGACGAGACGGAGAGAAGTTATGCGTGGGTGTTGCAGTCTCTTCGGAATATTTTGGGACAAGGTGTCTACCCTTAAGCGATTGCGACTGATCGTGAGTTGGGCCTTCTTCGACCCGTACAGAAGATATTTTCGCGTTCTCACCATCTGTTGTGCACGTGGCATATTTATAAAGACGTGGAGAACAGAGTTTATCAGCTGACGGGGAAGGACAATAAGACCGCAGCTCACTTCACGCATAAGGCCTGGAAAGCAGTCGTGGAAGCTCCGACGATAGATGCATAGGAGCAGGCATATAGTGACATGTCTCTGTGTTGGGTAGCCGACTCCGCTATCGTCCAGTACGTTGACGCGACATGGTTGGTGCATAAGGAGAAGTTCATAAAAGCTTGGACGAACCAGGTGCTTCATTTCGGGAACACCACTACATGTCTTGTGGAGAGTAGAGTGCTCACAGCGAGCTGAAGCAATGACTGAACTCGGCCACTGGGTCTCTTGACACCGTATGGTTGAAGGTGCACGAGCAGATTCAGAACCAACTGAATCGCATCAGAAAGGTATATTAATTATTATTACGTGTCAAATGAAATCCTTATCTAATAATTTTTAACTTAACATGCAGGCACTGGATGAGTCCCACTCGAAACGACCTATTGGGAATTCAGGATTTCCATTCCACACGATATTGTTCAGAGTTTCACATCATTCAATATCGATAATGGGAACTGAGTTGAGGCGTGCTAAAGAGTTGGCAGATGAGGTTTACTCCGAGTGCGGATGTGTGGTACGACGTGCGCACAAGCTCCCAAGTGCATGTGAGCTTCAGCAGTGTGTCGACAACAACTACCCAGTTGTTGCAGACTTCGTGCACGATTTCTGGAGGACACTCGTGATCGACGAGGGAGTAACTCCCGATATTTCTGATCGGGATTACTTATACGACCTCGTGCGTGAGGCAGAAGGCCGCAATGCCATTATGCATGGCCTCCATTGAGTCCTTCACGAACATCTGTATCCCGACGCTCGTGAGTGGAATGAACCTGGCATTAAGACGTCTGTCAAAGCTCGGCCGAAGAAAAAAACTCGACGAAGCGGGATGGAAGTGCTTGGGAGTACGCAATCCCAAGGGGTGGACGCAGTGGAGGGCGCAGCAGTACCAGTCGTAGCAGCCAGGGTCGTACGTCATCTTCGTCTGCGAAGCGGTCTCGTGGATCTACTACAGAGACAGGTACTACTATCTTTTACTCGTAAATTCGTTCAACATGGAAGCACATCTAATCATGAAAAATGCGTTCTACAGGTGAATCAGACTTCTATCACACCCACTTCGCGAATTGCGTAACACACTTCTACCACAGTCATCCATCCATATATAGTTAGCTATAAGGATGTGGTGGCTGATGGCAACTGTGGATTTCGCGTTATCGCACATCATATTTACAATGATGAGGACGAATGGATCACCGTAAGAAATCACGCCGCGAATGAACTCGCGGCCCACTGGAAGCGTTACTCGGCATTGTACTATAGTGAGTCATTGGAAATGCAGATGAATCGTATCGCTGGGAAGGGGGCCTTGTGGAATGAACCACTGGATGTCGACATCGTGATCTGTGAGTTGTGGCGACACTTTGGAACGCTGTAATTATCCTCTACGGGTACGGCAATGGGTCGAACATCAACATGCATTCGAACATAATATTGCCACTACGTGCCGGTCTGACTGCTATTGGACCGAGCTGTACGATCATCATGGCGCACCTTTGAGATAATTATCAGCATTATATTAGACTTAACTTATGTCCAGAGTTTTCTATGCCCATCTTACATCCGTATTGGTTCACGAATTGTGATGGTCGAGTTGCCGGTTGGGAAAGAAGATATCAGAGTCGATTGGATCACTAGTTGCACCTAATGGAGCACTATAATTTGTGGCTGTCTATTTTTTCGGCCGCCACAAGCTAGCAAGGATGCATCTGGACAGCTATCCGCCCACGGACGAGTTCAGAGAGAGGCTCGACGAGCTCAATGATCGGTGACGTCAGGCCCCATTATTTGTTATTGTTTTGCCCAGATAGTGCAGCGGACCATCGAAAAAGAACTTTTAGAAAACAAATACGGTCTATCGAGATTTTCGGCCAGGCAATGCAGTGGACCATCGAAATTTTCAGCCCTGCAGGTACTGGCCGATCGATTTTTTCGGCCAGACCTGTCAGGGCCGAAAATACCGATGGGCGAGTACACTGCAGGGCCGAACGATTTTTTCGGCCAGGCAGTGTCCAGGACGAAAAAAATCGATCGGCCCGCACACAGCTCGGCCGAAAATTTCGTTACGCCCGTGCATTGCAGGGCCGAAAGTATCGATCGATCGGTCCTAAAATGTTAAATTGAATTTTTTTTTCCGTTACCTCGTTTCGATCCATTGCCGAAGATCGTTCGAATTTATTTGTGTATGTAGTCTTCGGTATTTCGTACCGGAATTATATATAGACGTTAGTTTTTTCTTTTTAAATTAATTTAGATATCATAAGGGCAAAATCGTCTTTTTACAGTCCTTGGCGGTAACAAGTAAAAAGGGGATGGTGAATAGCAATTCCCTATTTATTCCAATGGAAGACGTATAGTACAAGAAAACACCATCACTGTCACATCTATTTTCAAGACAATTAGAATGTGGGTTCGCATTTTATTTTGTTTGATAGGAATCGAAGGGTTATAGTTTGGGTCCACACAAATCGTTTCATCAAATAAAAATAAAATGACAAATTGAAGAAAAATAATAGATATTGACGACGAAACAAATAATAATTAGTATTTTTCACACATCGATTGGTAATACCCTAACATCACACACACACATATATATATATATACATATTATATATATCCTAAGAATTGTTTTAATTTATGATTTTAATAGATGATATTTTAGTTGTAAATACCTATTATTTAATAAGAAAAAATAATTTGTATGCTAGAATTGTGATAAATAAAAATATAAAGGGTAAAGTATAACGACACAGGGTGGTTTTCATCTGGTCACGAGTTCGAATCATGTGACTGACGTTTTTTGTGGATTTGGAATATTTCACATGAATTAGGAAAACTAGTCCGAGGGGAAGTCGGTTCGTCCCATAGTCGCCAATAATATTCAAAATTTATTTCACGAACATACTTAGATTATGTGATTATGGTAGCGTTGTCATAACACCTTCTCGTCCAGTGAAAAATTAAAATGAAATATAATAATAATAATAACAACAACAACGACCATAATAACTAGCAATCATGCACACTCTCAAACGTGTGCAACTGTAACCAGTAATTAAATAAAAATGGTAGTTAACATTTTTACTTTACGTGTGATTTTATGTAGTGGAAGGTTTTTGTAATAATTTTGTATTTATTAGTTACATATATAAATTTTGAAAGACTAAAACGTGATAGTTTGTAGGAGGGCTTGAGGATATACCATTAGTTTTCGCATACAAATGACTCAATTGGGGGTGCTAAATAAATAATATAGATTTTTTAATTCTAATATAATAATTAACAAGGTTTTCTTTTAGTTTTAATATTATTTTTCAAATTATTCTAAATTGACGGACTAAGGGTGAAAACGAGTCGAGTCGAGTCGTCGTTAGGCATGCTTGAGTTTGACTTGATAACTAACGAGCCGAGCTCGAGCCGAACTTCGTAAACTCGAACTCGAGTTGAGCTTTGACAGAGCTGCTCACGCGAGCTGTGAATGACCACATCGTCTATCTACACATCCTATATACCTTGGAGTTTTTAACGTTTCCTTTAACAAATTTAATATTCGATTAATTTGATGTTTGGTCATTCCTCCCAATATTTAATAAATATTTTATTCAATGTAGATCAAATGATTTATTTTGGAAATCAAAGTCAATATTTTTTCTATTATCTATGTCTTACGAGAGATAATATATACTCGAACCGAACTATGGTCAAACTGAATTCGAGTCGAGCGTTGATGGAGCCGCTTGCGAGCAGCTCACGAGCGGCTCAGTTCATGTTCAACCCTATGACAAACTAAATTATGACAGTTTATACCAAGTTATGACACTTAATAAAACAGTATGGATAGAATAGATATTATTATTATTATTATTGTTATTGTTATTATTATTTTTATTATTATAATATGTACTAATAATAATTAATAATAATCTATACGCTTATATAAAGAGCGTAGGGGGGATAAAAACTGTAAATTGGTATGTAAAATTGACCAATCAAATTATTTCTACTTTAGTTATATTCAAAAATAAAAAACCCTATTAAATCATAATAACCACCTCAATCTATTTTTAGTATATCAATTATTAGAAAAAAAACTAGACTACGTAGCTATAAAACTTATAATAACCCCATCATTCTATTTTATTATATAATTTATTAAACTCATCCACTAATAATTAATTTTATGTTTTTGCATACACATAGGGTGTGCTAAAGGTACTACAGTAAAATCTCTATAAATTAATAACCTCTCTAAAATAATAAAATCTTTCGGTCCCGACTTCCGCATTTGTAAAAACATCATCATATTCATTAAGATAATAAAATAATAATCCTTCAAAAAATTCTTTTATAAATAGTAGGTTCCATTAGAACTCTAAATTAATAATTCATAAATATTGCAATTATAAATATTATGTTAAACTGGTAACATATAAATTTCTGTTACTAGCGTTTTCTCCAAATGAACATCTAATTGGATTTCATCCTTATCTTTTTTTAATTGCAGTCAAGTGTTCCGATATCCATGAATATAATTGGTAATTATATTCACTAACTTGATATTATACATGAATATATTTATTTAGTTACGAACAAATTGGTTGGTGGATGAATATAAACAATGAAACATAGATAAATACTAAATTAGCTGAATTTTAAAAGTTTCTCTTTTAATTAATAAAATATTAATTCGTATATATTAATATCTCTCTAAATTAATAAAATGTAACGATCCCAATGTTATTAATTTACAGAGGTTATATTGTAGTAGTAATAAAATGTGCAGCCAATGTGTTAAAAAGCGTATAGCGTAGTGTGTCGCGTTTTAGTGCCGGTAGCGCGTAGCATAAATAGCGTAGCGCATTGGTGAGTTTTTCGGGTATTTATATATAATGTAATAAATTATCTAGTAAATATAAATATGTTATGTTGGTCCTTTTTTATGTATATTATTGAGGTTATGAGACTAAATTTCTAAAAATTTAATGAAATAAAAAATACGGTACAATTAAATGATTAAAATAGAAAATTTAAATATATATATATATATATATATATATATATATATATATATGAATAATATATTAGAACGTTGTATAAGCCCACAACAAGATAAGCATTTATCATTATTTTTTCACTTTACTATCAGCTATTAAAATAAGCCTATTAATATAATTCAACTATCGAAAATTATATTGATATCATAAAATATATTATATTGATGTCATTATGATCTTCATAGAACAAAGAATAAATTGGATAAGCTTATGTATTTTCATTATATAAATTACTGAAAATAAAGATGCTTTAATTAATCGGTGGAAGTCTAAATAAAAAGGAATTAAAAATAAAAAAAAAGTTTGCGACCCTGCCACCTGTATAAGTCTTTATTTAGCGACGTCAAATATAATTAAAATAAAGATGCTTATGTTTTGTCGTCGCTAAGAATTCAATTTAAAATATTTGCTACTGATATTTTGCGACGGAAAAACCGTCGCTAGATAAAAAATAAATAAAACGCTAAATAAAATACGCTTCGGGGCGTTTTGGTGAAAAAAAGCGATCGCGGGCCTCGACGCGCGCGATCCAGCGCTTTTTAAAACACTGCGCTGAGCCACCTTGCCATGTCGGCAGTAGATGCTTTCTGAGTGCAACCACGTTTTAGTTTTGGTCTTCGACAGGCTTACCAAACGAAGGCGTGCGTGGCTAAGGCCACGAACGTGAGTTCCATTAGCCTGGGTCTTCGACAGGCTTACCAAACGAAGGCGTGCGTGGCTAAGGCACGGATTCTTTACGACACTTAGACGATTTCCGGAGATTGGACAACGTTCGGGACGCGAAGGTTCGGAGCGGCAATCGACGGGGCGACACGGGCCACGCCGGCGACGGCGCGGCCAACCCTTGGAGCAGGCGGGTCGGCCCACGGGCCGGACCCTGGGTCGGGTCGGACTGGGTCGAAGCGGGTCGGACCGGGTCAAGACGGAGCGGGTCGGAAGACGGAGCGGGTCGGGTCGGGTTGGGTCGGTGAAGGGTCGGGTCGGGTCGGGCCTTCCAGGCCGCGGCCGGACCGCGACCAGGCCACGGCGGCGGCGGCTCGCGTGCTGCCGGCCGGGGACGAGACCAGGCCGGACCAGCCTGACGGACCAGCTGGATGACGCGGACTGACCATGGCGCGGCTTGGCCACAAGGGCCAGGCCGGGTGCGCGCGCGCGGCGATGGGCGCGCGCGGCACTTGGGCACGCGCGGCACTTGGCGCGCGGGGCTGGGCGATGCGACGGGCGCACGGCACGGACCATGGATGCGGGCGGGGCTGCGGCTTGCCAAGTCCAATGGAGCTTTCAAAGGAAGGTTGACTTGGTCCAAAGGATTTGAGATCTTTGAGGAGGATCTTGTTTGAATACTTACCATATTTGGAAGATATGGAGACAAGGCAAGGAGATCTTTTAGGGAGATCTTTACCAAGTCACAAAAGGAAGCTTAGGTCTATAAGAAGCGCCTCATTCGCCCAAGCCGAGACATCGAGTGGAGACATCGAGATATCGAGACATCGAGGGGACGAGTTTCGAGAGGCGATTCACTAGGCGATTCGAGCGAGATTGTCGAGTGGTCCAAGGGTAGTCTAGATTGCGTTCGGGGCAGTTTTGGCGAGGGATTTTAGCGTGTAAGATCCCGGGCCGAAGGGACGATAGGATTTGGGTAGACTTGTGTGCGATCGAGTTGAACGAGTCCGGGGCGTGTCCGGATCGTTCAAGTCCTATTGTACTTCTTTGTTCTTAATAAAGATCGGCCATATTCGTGGCTGGCCTTCGGCCAAACACTTGTCTTTACGTTTCCGTTTTGGGTGAGGCGAGTGTCGAGAGGGCGTGTCTTGCCTTGGTTACGAAGCGCGCGCGCAGAGTAAGCCAAGGAAGAGCCGTGTTGCGGGCGTGTGAGGATTGGAAGTTTGCGAAAAATTTCTAAGTCCTTTTCGGCGTAACAAGAGTTGGTATCAGAGCCATTCGATGGCGGACGGAGTCAGATCGACGGCGATTCGACTGACCGACCTGGAGGCGAGGGTCGCGGCGCAACAGGCGATCCTCGACGGTCTTCCCAACCTTACGGATGTGTTGACCGAAGTTGCGGAACTCAAGGGCGAGAGGGCAGCGGACGTGGCGAGGATGGCAAGAATCGAAGCGGAGCATGGGGCGCTTCGAGTCTTGGTGGCGGGTGGCCTAACGGCACCGGCCGCGCCGACGGGCCGAAAGACCGCGCGCGAGCCGCGTGCTTTCTCGGGAGTTCGGGATGCGAGGGAGTTGCAAAACTTCCTCTACGACGTGGAGGCGTATTTCCATGGGGCGGGAATACAAGAGACGGACAAGGTGGAAGTGGCGTTGAACTATCTCGAGGACGACGCCAAGATGTGGTGGCGCACGCGGCTCACGCAGGACGCGGAGCAGGGGCGGCCGAGGCTCTCAGTTTGGGCCGACTTCAAGCGTGAGCTTGAGGCACAGTTTCTGCCGGGGAACTCGACGTGGGCAGCGAGGGAAGCGTTGGTTAGGCTCAAGCACACGGGTTCGATTCGGGACTATGTGCGCGAGTACGCCTCGATCATGCTCGGCATCCACGACATGTCGGAGACGGACCGTCTATTCCACTTCAAGGGCGAGCTCAAGCCTTGGGCCCAGCTAGAGCTTACTCGGCAAGGTGTCCAGGACCTTGCGACAGCTTATGCCGTTGCGGAGCGGCTTATCGAGATTAGGCCGACCGAGCAACGGGCCGCGGAGAAGGAGAACGTGGCATCCACTTCTAAGGCGACCAATCCGAAGAAGAAAGTCCAAAAGAAGAAGGGTGGTGGAGGCAAGTCCAAGGGTAAGGAGCCGGCGACAGACGGCGCGGCCAACGCGAAGGGCGGGTGCTACACTTGCGGGCTCCCGGGCCACCGGGCGCGGCAATGCCCGAAGGGAGCGCGGGCCCATGTGGCCACGGTCACGGCTGAGGGGAGGGAGCCCGATGCTGAGATCACGCCCATGAATCCGCTTCGGATCGTAGCTATTCGTAGCGTACCTACCACGGCGGACTTACTTTTTGTGAAGTGCAGGGTGAACGAAGTCGAGGTATTCGGACTCGTCGACACGGGCGCTTCACATACCTTTGTGGCGAGACGGTTGATCAAGGATTTGAGGCTAGACGTTCGCTACTACAAGGCCACCATCAAGCCCATCAACTCGAGGTCTACGGAAGTGAGCGGCCTTGCGAGGTCGACACTTAGCGTGGGCGGTTGGACGTGGCGGATCGATCTAACGGTGACGGAGTTGGACGATTACGATCTGATTTTGGGGCTGGACTTCTTGCGGGCAGCGAAGGTGACGATCGATCCTTCGAGGCACGAGATCGAGATTGGAGACGGTTGTGGGCGAGTTGAGTGCGCGGGCCGACGCGAGGAGGCGGAGCCGCGCCAGGCCGAGGCGATTTCGGCGCTGCAACTCGGTGATGGGCTTCGACGAGGCGAGCCTACTTTCGTGGCGGCTTTGCTGCTCGATGATGGGAAGAGTGCGGCCAACGTGCCGACGGAGCTGGCCGAGGTGCTGTCCGAGTTCGAGGACTTGATGCCGGCCGAACTTCCCAAGGAGCTGCCACCTAGGCGCGCGATCGACCATCAGATCGAACTAGTGCCGGGCGCGAAGGCGCCGGCGCAAGCACCTTATCGGATGAACCCGGCGGAGTTGGCCGAGTTACGGAGGCAGCTAGACGAGCTATTGGACGCGGGTTTGATCCAACCATCCAAGGCCCCGTACGGTTCACCCATCCTGTTTCAGAAGAAGAAGGACGGGAGCATGCGGTTTTGTGTCGACTACCGCGCGCTTAACAAGGTTACGGTAAAGAACAAGTATCCCATTCCTAACGCACTTGACTTGTTCGACAAGTTGGCCAGGGTGGAGTGCTTTTCGAAGATGGACTTGAGGTCGGGATACTGGCAGGTGCGCATCGCGGAGGGCGATGAGGCGAAGACGACTTGCGTGACGCGTTATGGATCGTTCGAGTTCTTGGTGATGCCGTTCGACCTCACAAACGCGCCGGCCACGTTTTGTAACTTGATGAATAATGTCCTTTATGAGTTCTTGGACAGGTTTGTCGTCGTTTACTTGGACGACATCGTGATCTACTCGCAATCGGTGGAGGAGTATGTGGCCCACTTGCGAGCGGTCTTCGAGGCATTGCGGCGGCATCGCCTCTATCTCAAGCGCGAGAAGTGTGACTTCGGCTTGAGCGAGATTTCCTTTCTAGGCCACATCATATCGGGAGGATCGATCCGGATGGACCCAAAGAAGGTGGTGGCCGTGGTCGAGTGGGAGCGGCCGAAGAACGTCTCGGCGTTGAGATCGTTCTTAGGCATGGCGAACTATTATCGGCGGTTCATCAAGGGATACTCACATATCGCAAGCCCTTTGACGGACATGCTGAAGAAGGGGGCCCAATGGACTTGGTCGGAGAAGGCGGTGACGGCTTTCGAGGAGTTGAAGGGCGCGCTTGCGTCCGAGCCGGTGCTGAGGCTGGCGGACTTCACCAAGCCCTTCGAGGTGCATACCGATGCGTCGGGGCAGGCCCTTGGAGGCGTTCTCGTACAGGAAGGCCATCCCGTGGCGTACGAGAGCCGCAAGTTCAACGAGGCGGAGACTCGCTACTCGACCCACGAGAAGGAAATGACGGCGGTGATCCATTGCTTAGAGACGTGGCGACACTACTTGTTGGGGACGAAGTTCGTAGTCATGACGGACAACGTTGCCAACACCTACTTCAAGACCCAAAAGAAGTTGTCTCCAAAGCAGGCGAGGTGGCAGGAGTTCTTAGGAGAGTTCGACTTCGAATGGATTCACAAGCCGGGTCGGCACAACGATGTGGCCGACGCCCTTAGCCGCAAAGGGGTCGAGACCTTTGTGGCCGCGCTTAGTTCGGCGGTCGCGGACTTCGAGGGGAAGGTGCGCGCGGCAGCGGAGGGGAACAATGCGTATCAGAAGCTCGTTTCGGAGGTAAACGAGGGCGTGGTGCGACAGTATTTGCTCGAGGACGGGATCTTGGTGGCCCATGGCGGGCGGATCTACGTCCCCGAAGGCGAGCTTAGACGGGAATTGGTTCGCGAGTACCACGACACACTTTGGGCGGGTCATCCTGGTGAGGGACGGATGTACGCCTTGCTTTCGAAGAAGTTCATTTGGCCGAAGATGAGGGCCGATGTCCACGCCTACGTGAGGTCATGCTTGGTGTGCCAGCAGGACAAGGCGGATCGGAGGAAGCAGGCCGGCTTGCTACAGCCGCTACCCATTCCGGCGAGACCGTGGGAGTCGGTTTCGATGGACTTTATACTGCTTTACCCCGGACCCGAGGGTTCGGCTCGATACTTGTTTGTGTGGACAGGTTTTCGAAGATGGCGGTGTTCACGCCGGCACCGGTCGAGTGCCCCGCGAAGGCTACGGCGGAGATCTTTTTCGGGCACGTGGTGAAGTATTTCGGCGTGCCAACTTCCCTAGTGAGCGATCGAGATGCGCGATTCACGGGACGCTTTTGGACGTTCCTCTTCAAACTTCTCGGGACGAAGTTGAAGTTCTCGACCGCATTTCACCCGCAGACGGATGGCCAGACGGAGCGGGCGAATCAGACTTTGGAGGACTACCACCGGCACTTTATCTCGGTGAGCCAAACTAATTGGGTCGACTTGCTCGACGCGGCCCAATTCAGTTACAACTTGCACGAGTCAGCGGCGACGAAGGTTAGCCCGTTCGAGATGGTGTACAGGTTTCATCCGAACCAACCGGCGGTCGTGGCGACAAGGATGATCGGCGACTGCCCGGCGGCTTATAGGTTCGCGTGGGCCAGGCAGGAGCTCTGGACCGCGGCCAAGGATAGCATGGCAAAGGCGCAACGGCGTATGAAGAAGTACGCGGACCAACATCGGCGCGAGGTGGAGTTCGAAGTTGGCGAGCAAGTGATGCTCAAGTTGCGGCCGCACATGTGGAGCGCGGGGGCCGCGGGCAAGAAGGGGAGCTTGTCCCGCAGCCTAATGCCAAAGTACGATGGGCCGTTCGAGGTGGAGGCTCGAATCGGAAGGGTGGCCTATCGGCTAAAGCTACCGGACCGCATGAAGATCCATCCGGTGTTCCATGTAAGTCTTTTGAAGAAGTATCACCCAGGTGAGGCTTCGAGGGAGGCTACGACGCGCGTGCCAGAGGCGGCACTTAAGGCGTATGATCGAAGAATTTTCAGCATTCTCGACCATCGGCGGGTGGGAGGCTTGAACGAGTTCTTGGTCTTATGGAGCGGGGAGGATCCGTCCGAGACTTCATGGGAGAAGTTCATGGACATTGCGCAATTCGAGGAGGAAGTTGCGGCGTATTGGAACTGGAGGCATGGTGCGGGCTACGGACAACGGATGTCGACGGGGCCGCCGACTTTTCCCGGGGGGGAGGATGTCACGAACGTGAGTTCCATTAGCCTGGGTCTTCGACAGGCTTACCAAACGAAGGCGTGCGTGGCTAAGGCACGGAGTCTTTACGACACTTAGACGATTTCCGGAGATTGGAGGACGTTCGGGACGAGGAGGTTCGGAGCGGCCATCGACGGGGCGACACGGGCCACGCCGGCGACGGCGCGGCCAACCCTTGGAGCAGGCGGGTCGGCCCACGGACCGAACCATGGGTCGGGTCGGACTGGGTCGAAGCGGGTCGGACCGGGTCAAGACGGAGCGGGTCGGAAGACGGATCGGGTCGGGTCGGGTCGGTGAAGGGTCGGGTCGGGTCGGGCCTTCCAGGCCGCACCGGGCCGCGACCAGGCCACGGCGGCGGCGCGCTCGCGTGCTGCCAGCCGGGGCCGAGACCAGGCCAGACCAGCCCGGCGGACCAGCTGGATGACGCAGACTGGCCATGGCGCAGCTTGGCCACGAGGGCCAGGCCGGGTGCGCGCGCGCGGCGCTGGGCGCGTGCGGCACTTGGGCACGCGCGGCACTTGGCGCGCGGGGCTGGGCGATGCGACGGGCGCACGGCACGGACCATGGACGCGGGCGGGGCTGCGGCTTGCCAAGTCCAATGGAGCTTTCAAAGGAAGGTTGACTTGGTCCAAAGGATTTGAGATCTTTGAGGAGGATCTTGTTTGAATACTTACCATATTTGGAAGATATGGAGACAAGGCAAGGAGATCTTTTAGGGAGATCTTTACCAAGTCACAAAAGGAAGCTTAGGTCTATAAGAAGCGCCTCATTCGCCCAAGCCGAAGGAGATCGAGGGGAGATCGAGCGAAGAAGACTTCGAGCGGACGAGTCTTCGAGAGCGAATCACTTGGCGAATTGGTGCGAGTTTGTCGAGTATTCCAAGGGTAGTCAAGATTGCGTTTGGGGCAGTTTTGGCGAGGGATTTTAGCATGTAAGATCCCGGGTCGAAGGGACGATAGGATTTGGGTAGACTTGTGTGCGATCGAGTCGAACGAGTCCGGGGCGTGTCCGGATCATTCAAGTCCTATTGTACTTCTTTGTTCTTAATAAAGATCGGCCATATTCGTGGCTGGCCTTCGGCCAAACACTTGTCTTTACGTTTCCGTTTTGGATGAGGCGAGTGTCGAGAGGGCGTGTCTTGCCTTGGTTACGAAGCGCGCGCGCGGAGTAAGCCAAGGAAGACCCGTGTTGCGGGCGTGTGAGGATTGGAAGTTTGCGAAAAATTTCTAAGTCCTTTTCGGCGTAACAAGAGTGAAGTACAATAGGACTTGAACGATCCGGACACGCCCCGGACTCGTTCGACTCGATCGCACACAAGTCTACCCAAATCCTATCGTCCCTTCGACCCGGGATCTTACACGCTAAAATCCCTCGCCAAAACTGCCCCAAACGCAATCTTGACTACCCTTGGAATACTCGACAAACTCGCACCAATTCGCCAAGTGATTCGCTCTCGAAGACTCGTCCGCTCGAAGTCTTCTTCGCTCGATCTCCCCTCGATCTCCTTCGGCTTGGGCGAATGAGGCGCTTCTTATAGACCTAAGCTTCCTTTTGTGACTTGGTAAAGATCTCCCTAAAAGATCTCCTTGCCTTGTCTTCATATCTTCCAAATATGGTAAGTATTCAAACAAGATTCTCCTCAAAGATCTCAAATCCTTTGGACCAAGTCAACCTTCCTTTGAAAGCTCCATTGGACTTGGCAAGCCGCAGCACCGCCAGCGTCCATGGTCCGTGCTGTGCGCCCGTCGCATCGCCCAGCCCCGCGCGCCAAGTGCCGCGCGTGCCCAAGTGCCGCACGCGCCCAGCGCCGCGCGCGCGCACCCGGCCTGGCCCTCGTGGCCAAGCCGAGCCATGGCCAGTCTGCGTCATCCAGCTGGTCCGCCGGGCTGGTCTGGCCTGGTCTCGGCTCCGGCTGGCAGCACGCGAGCGCGCCGCCGCCGTGGCCTGGTCGCGGCCCGGTGCGGCCTGGAAGGCCCGACCCGACCCTACCCTTCACCGACCCGATCCGTCTTCCGACCCGCTCCGTCTTGACCCGGTCCGACCCGCTTCGACCCAGTCTGACCCGACCCATGGTTCGGCCCGTGGGCCGACCCGCCTGCTCCAAGGGTTGGCCGCGCCGTCGCCGGCGTGGCCCGTGTCGCCCCGTCGATGGCCGCTCCGAACCTCCTCGTCCCGAACGTCCTCCAATCTCCGGAAATCGTCTAAGTGTCGTAAAGACTCCGTGCCTTAGCCACGCACGCCTTCGTTTGGTAAGCCTGTCGAAGACCCAGGCTAATGGAACTCACGTTCGTGACATCCTCCCCCCCGGGAAAAGTCGGCGGCCCCGTCGACATCCGTTGTCCGTAGCCCGCACCATGCCTCCAGTTCCAATACGCCGCAACTTCCTCCTCGAATTGCGCAATGTCCATGAACTTCTCCCATGAAGTCTCGGACGGATCCTCCCCGCTCCATAAGACCAAGAACTCGTTCAAGCCTCCCACCTGCCGATGGTCGAGAATGCTGAAAATTCTTCGATCATACGCCTTAAGTGCCGCCTCTGGCACGCGCGTCGTAGCCTCCCTCGAAGCCTCACCTGGGTGATACTTCTTCAAAAGACTTACATGGAACACCGGATGGATCTTCATGCGGTCCGGTAGCTTTAGCCGATAGGCCACCCTTCCGATTGGAGCCTCCACCTCGAACGGCCCATCGTACTTCGGCATTAGGCTGCGGGACAAGCTCCCCTTCTTGCCCGCGGCCCCCGCGCTCCACATGTGCGGCCGCAACTTGAGCAACGTGAGTACCATTAGCCTGGGTCTTCGACAGGCTTACCAAACGAAGGCGTGCGTGGCTAAGGCACGGAGTCTTTACGACACTTAGACGATTTCCGGAGATTGGAGGACGTTCGGGACGAGGAGGTTCGGAGCGGCCATCAACGGGGCGACACGGGCCACGCCGGCGACGGCGCGGCCAACCCTTGGAGCAGGCGGGTCGGCCCACGGGCCGAACCATGGGTCGGGTCGGACTGGGTCGAAGCGGGTCGGATCGGGTCAAGACGGAGCGGGTCGGAAGACGGATCGGGTCGGGTCGGGTCGGGCCTTCCAGGCCGCGGCCGGGCCGCGACCAGGCCACGGCGGCGGCGCGCTCGCGTGCTGCCAGCCGGGGCCGAGACCAGGCCAGACCAGCCCAGCGGACCAGCTGGATGACGCAGACTGGCCATGGCGCGGCTTGGCCACGAGGGCCAGGCCGGGTGCGCGCGCGCGGCGCTGGGCGCGTGCGGCACTTGGGCACGCGCGGCACTTGGCGCGCGGGGCTGGGCGATGCGACGGGCGCACGGCACGGACCATGGACGCGGGCAGGGCTGCGGCTTGCCATGTCCAATGGAGCTTTCAAAGGAAGGTTGACTTGGTCCAAAGGATTTGAGATCTTTGAGGAGGATCTTGTTTGAATACTTACCATATTTGGAAGATTTGAAGACAAGGCAAGGAGATCTTTTAGGGAGATCTTTACCAAGTCACAAAAGGAAGCTTAGGTCTATAAGAAGCGCCTCATTCGCTCGAAGTCTTCTAAAAGATAATAAAATGGTATACGTTTGTTTGCAATTTATATATATAAAAGAATAATGTAAAATGGCATGCAGTAATTCCATTCACATTTAGGGCTAAAATGGTCATTATTTTTACTATTTTTATAATACCATAAAAACCCTTACATATATGGGATTGTTCAAAGGGGAGTGTCATTTTTCGTAATAAATTCCACATATAAGCCTAAGTCTGAAGTCCTTATCGAACTTTTATATAGTATAGATTTGGGGAGATCTTCAATGAGATATGTTAGGAGATCTTGAAGATATCTTTTATCAATTCAAGAAGGAGCCAATGCCGATAAATATGAGGGAATTCGAGCTACCAAGAACCATTTTCTAGAGAGCTTTTCATGGAGTAACTATTGAGCGAAAGTGCGAAAATCACGAGTTATGGAGCGAAGCATACTTTGAGTTTGAGCGACCATGAAAGTGTTCTTTTTAGCCTAGTATTTCGTTTACAAAAGTCTTAGGACTTTGTAGGTTTGCAGAATCGTTAGATTCGTAGTTTGCAGAATTGTTTAGATTCGTAGTTTTTCTAGGCTGTTTTTACTATCTTCGGATAGTTATTTTATCATCCATTGCTATAGTGGAATTTCGCCTTTCTGATTCTCATCGGTCAGCTTCCTACCTCGGCTTTGAGTTCCGCATTCATCGGCTTCTCCTTCTCATATTGCGCGGACAACAACCTTACGGCTTCCCTTCTCCTTCTCATATTTACTCAAAAGTTGCACAGCTAAGAAGCATAACTGCCACATCCTTATTCGCACATGGTCCCTCGATATTCGATAATCATCCGATAAGTTACAAAAAGCGCGGAATATTACACAATAATTTGCGGAAGGAAAAGCTCGGAAATGTGCGAAAAAGCAATCCATTATTCTTATGCAACTAGTAAAAGCAATACTACACACTAGGATAAATATATCATATGTATTTATTGTTAGTGGGGTCTAAAAATCATGTATGAAGTGGCAATGTCATGTATGAATGTCCACTGCATCCTTTCATCGCACGCCAAAGTTTTTGTTCTCTACCTTGTTTCACGCCTTTTGAGTTATATCAAACGTAGGATACGAATTTGATTAACATATATTCTATTTACCATTTTCAAAAAAAAAAATATTCTTTAGAAAGAAAACACATTGCTAAGACAATATATAGTTTAACTCGGCCGCGTTCAGTACATCAGATTAGCCAAGATAAAGGGTCCATACTCTTGTCTAATGTTGTTTAGTTGCAAAACTCATTTATCTTCTGCAAATAAGAAGCCCGTTTTACTAAACCAACAAATCCAAGATAAGTTAACCCAAGGGCTTTGCCAAGATTATTTATCCAAATCTCCTTTTAATTACAAAAGACCAAAATATCCTTATTCCACCAAATCACAAAATTATTTTTTTTATGTAACTTATATGAGAAAAATAAATAAACAACACTAATTTATTCCTTGCTTCATGGCGATCAAATTGGCATTCATATCTTATATTTTTCGATATTCATAACAATAATTATTTTGTAAGCTATATATTGATGAAAGACTACTTATGTAAATTTACAAATAAATGGGGAAAAATTTTATTCTGTTGGAAACTAAACAAGATAAGAACGATATATAGTGATGTTTAAATAATAAAGTGAACATAAGATCCATACAAATATTAAGATTATAATCTCGAGATAAAATTGTATCACATAATCTTATACGGACAACTAAACGCAGCCTATTAACATAATGTATCTAGAAACATTTGAATGAGTGGTTACCATGTTCCTTTAAATAAAGTATAAAAATGTTTCCTGCGATAAAACTAAGAAAGTGGGGAAACAACTGATGCCAACTAAATACATAAATTATATTTAATTACTTACACGTCTTACCGTTTATGTATATTGTCTAATCCGTTACAACTTCAAAACCAGCCTAATAAATCAGATAGTAGTTCAATTCCTGGTTTCTTTGTTTTATTGTCTTCTTACCAAAAGAAAAGGAAAAAGTTCGTACAAAAATAAGTATTTATTCTGGATTACTATTCACCGCACCCTTTTTCCTATTCACCGCCCCCTAAAGGACGATAAAAAGACGATTTTGTCCTTTTGAATAAAAGTTTCTATTTAAAGTCCTTTTCCAGACAACACTTTCCATATCGCAATCACACATCCAAATCAGACTCAAACAAAACAAAAAACTTAAATCGCAATGGATCGACGATAGGGGAAAGGGACAGGGGTCGGAATCGTTCGTACGTAGACGACTTATCGAATACGGGTCGGAATCGTTTGAAAAAACTCTCGAGCGAACGAATTCTTCGGCCACTGGCACGGCCGAAAAAAATTTCGGCCGGCACAAGGCAGGGCCGAAAATGTTTCGGCCGTGCTAGAGAGGGCCGAAAATTCCGACCGGCCGATGCTGCGTCGACCGATAATTCCAATCTGCCGGAACTGCGCCGGTCGAAAATCATTTTTGGTCGCCTCTATAGGCGGACAAAAATTTTGTTCGACCCTTTATTTTATTTTTATTTTTATTTTATAAATATTTAATTGCAGACTAGGGCTGGAAAGTCCCTATCCGGAGGTAGCAGTAGATCCCCCCCGTTGGAGGGATCTGGAGAGCGCCACACGAGGATGGGAAGAGGACTTTTTCGGCAACGGGGTAAACTACAGTGGGCATTTTCGCAGAAGAGTCGATCGACCGACGTGGAAGCCATTAACTGGGCGAAAGGCGTTGCTATTGGTCTTGGGTTCGAGCTGATTATTTTGTCGCATAAGTTGGGTACGAAAAAACTGATGCGATGTTCTCGTGGAGAACGTTATAGAGGCAACGTGGATAAATTGGAGAGGGTTTCGAAGTCTAACTAGTGCAGGTGTCCGTTTCTAGTCATAGCTCGCTCAGGAGGATTCAATGACTAGGGAATGGTACAATCGTACGGTCCCACCTGAGAAATCCATGCACAATCACCCTGTCATACAGTATCCCGAGGGACACCGCCAGACGTGGGTTAAGTAGCCAGGCAAGGAATGTCGTAGAGGAAATGACTGCTGCGCAAAAGCAGCTCCAGCGATGAGGGCTCGTCACGCAAAAGATCACGCGACGATCAGACATATATTTAGTTACAGAGATTGTTTGGAGAAGGACTATTCCGATGGTCGAGACGTGGTGAGCCAGTTGATGCACCAGGCGACACAGGCCAGATATTTATGTTCGGTACCTAGGAGACGTCGAGACTAATGCGCTGACACATGTTTTTCTCGCACACCCGGACTAACTCGCAATGGTGAGAACGTATCCGTACTTTATTGGCATTGACTCTACGTACAAGACCAATAGGTACAAGATGCCTCTAGTTGAGATTATAGGGATAACTAGCTGTAATCACAACTTCCTGTGTGGGTTTGCCGTTATGGAGGACGAGACGGAGAGAAGTTATGCGTGGGTGTTGCAGTCTCTTCGGAATATTTTGGGACAAGGTGTCTACCCTTAAGCGATTGCGACTGATCGTGAGTTGGGCCTTCTTCGACCCGTACAGAAGATATTTTCGCGTTCTCACCATCTGTTGTGCACGTGGCATATTTATAAAGACGTGGAGAACAGAGTTTATCAGCTGACGGGAAAGAACAATAAGACCGCAGCTCACTTCACGCATAAGGCCTGGAAAGCAGTCGTGGAAGCTCCGACGATAGATGCATAGGAGCAGGCATATAGTGACATGTCTCTGTGTTGGGTAGCCGACTCCGCTATCGTCCAGTACGTTGACGCGACATGGTTGGTGCATAAGGAGAAGTTCATAAAAGCTTGGACGAACCAGGTGCTTCATTTCGGGAACACCACTACATGTCTTGTGGAGAGTAGAGTGCTCACAGCGAGCTGAAGCAATGACTGAACTCGGCCACTGGGTCTCTTGACACCGTATGGTTGAAGGTGCACGAGCAGATTCAGAACCAACTGAATCGCATCAGAAAGGTATATTAATTATTATTACGTGTCAAATGAAATCCTTATCTAATAATTTTTAACTTAACATGCAGGCACTGGATGAGTCCCACTCGAAACGACCTATTGGGAATTCAGGATTTCCATTCCACACGATATTGTTCAGAGTTTCACATCATTCAATATCGATAATGGGAACTGAGTTGAGGCGTGCTAAAGAGTTGGCAGATGAGGTTTACTCCGAGTGCGGATGTGTGGTACGACGTGCGCACAAGCTCCCAAGTGCATGTGAGCTTCAGCAGTGTGTCGACAACAACTACCCAGTTGTTGCAGACTTCGTGCACGATTTCTGGAGGACACTCGTGATCGACGAGGGAGTAACTCCCGATATTTCTGATCGGGATTACTTATACGACCTCGTGCGTGAGGCAGAAGGCCGCAATCCCATTATGCATGGCCTCCATTGAGTCCTTCACGAACATCTGTATCCCGACGCTCGTGAGTGGAATGAACCTGGCATTAAGACGTCTGTCAAAGCTCGGCCGAAGAAAAAAACTCGACGAAGCGGGATGGAAGTGCTTGGGAGTACGCAATCCCAAGGGGTGGACGCAGTGGAGGGCGCAGCAGTACCAGTCGTAGCAGCCAGGGTCGTACGTCATCTTCGTCTGCGAAGCGGTCTCGTGGATCTACTACAGAGACAGGTACTACTATCTTTTACTCGTAAATTCGTTCAACATGGAAGCACATCTAATCATGAAAAATGCGTTCTACAGGTGAATCAGACTTCTATCACACCCACTTCGCGAATTGCGTAACGCACTTCTACCACAGTCATCCATCCATATATAGTTAGCTATAAGGATGTGGTGGCTGATGGCAACTGTGGATTTCGCGTTATCGCACATCATATTTACAATGATGAGGACGAATGGATCACCGTAAGAAATCACGCCGCGAATGAACTCGCGGCCCACTGGAAGCGTTACTCGGCATTGTACTATAGTGAGTCATTGGAAATGCAGATGAATCGTATCGCTGGGAAGGGGGCCTTGTGGAATGAACCACTGGATGTCGACATCGTGATCTGTGAGTTGTGGCGACACTTTGGAACGCTGTAATTATCCTCTACGGGTACGGCAATGGGTCGAACATCAACATGCATTCGAACATAATATTGCCACTACGTGCCGGTCTGACTGCTACTGGACCTAGATGTACGATCATCATGGCGCACCTTTGAGATAATTATCAGCATTATATTAGTTTTAACTTATGTCCAGAGTTTTCTATGCCCATCTTACATCCGTATTGGTTCACGAATCGTGATGGTCGAGTTGCCGGTTGGGAAAGAAGATATCAGAGTCGATTGGATCACTAGTTGCACCTAATGGAGCACTATAATTTGTGGCTGTCTATTTTTTCGGCCGCCACAAGCTAGCAAGGATGCATCTGGACAGCTATCCGCCCACGGACGAGTTCAGAGAGAGGCTCGACGAGCTCAATGATCGGTGACGTCAGGCCCATTATTTGTTACTGTTTTGCCCAGATAGTGCAGCGGACCATCGAAAAAGAACTTTTAGAAAACAAATACGGTCGATCGAGATTCTCGGCCAGGCAATGCAGTGGACCATCGAAATTTTCAGCCCTGCAGGTACTGGCCGATCGATTTTTTCGGCCAGACCTGTCAGGGCCGAAAATACCGATGGGCGAGTACACTGCAGGGCCGAACGATTTTTTCTGCCAGGCAGTGTCCAGGACGAAAAAAATCGATCGGCCCGCACACAGCTCGGCCGAAAATTTCGTTACGCCCGTGCATTGCAGGGCCGAAAGTATCGATCGATCGGTCCTAAAATGTTAAATTGAATTTTTTTTCCGTTACCTCGTTTCGATCCATTGCCGAAGATCGTTCGAATTTATTTGTGTATGTAGTCTTCGGTATTTCGTACCGGAATTATATACAGACGTTAGTTTTTTCTTTTTAAATTAATTTAGATATCATAAGGGCAAAATCGTCTTTTAACAGTCCTTGGCGGTAACAAGTAAAAAGGGGATGGTGAATAGCAATTCCCTATTTATTCCAATGGAAGACGTATAGTACAAGAAAACACCATCACTGTCACATCTATTTTCAAGACAATTAGAATGTGGGTTCGCATTTTATTTTGTTTGATAGGAATCGAAGGGTTATAGTTTGGGTCCACACAAATCGTTTCATCAAATAAAAATAAAATGACAAATTGAAGAAAAATAATAGATATTGACGACGAAACAAATAATAATTAGTATTTTTCACACATCGATTGGTAATACCCTAACATCACACACACACACATATATATATATATATATATATATATACATATTATATATATCCTAAGAATTGTTTTAATTTAAGATTTTAATAGATGATATTTTAGTTGTAAATACCTATTATTTAATAAGAAAAAATAATTTGTATGCTAGAATTGTGATAAATAAAAATATAAAGGGTAAAGTATAACGACACAGGGTGGTTTTCATCTGGTCACGAGTTCGAATCATGTGACTGACGTTTTTTGTGGATTTGGAATATTTCACATGAATTAGGAAAACTAGTCCGAGGGGAAGTCGGTTCGTCCCATAGTCGCCAATAATATTCAAAATTTATTTCACGAACATACTTAGATTATGTGATTATGGTAGCGTTGTCATAACACCTTCTCGTCCAGTGAAAAATTAAAATGAAATATAATAATAATAATAACAACAACAACAACCATAATAACTAGCAATCATGCACACTCTCAAACGTGTGCAACTGTAACCAGTAATTAAATAAAAATGGTAGTTAACATTTTTACTTTACGTGTGATTTTATGTAGTGGAAGGTTTTTGTAATAATTTTGTATTTATTAGTTACATATATAAATTTTGAAAGACTAAAACGTGATAGTTTGTAGGAGGGCTTGAGGATATACCATTAGTTTTCGCATACAAATGACTCAATTGGGGGTGCTAAATAAATAATATAGATTTTTTAATTCTAATATAATAATTAACAAGGTTTTCTTTTAGTTTTAATATTATTTTTCAAATTATTCTAAATTGACGGACTAAGGGTGAAAACGAGTCGAGTCGAGTCCGTCGTTAGGCATGCTTGAGTTTGACTTGATAACTAACGAGCCGAGCTCGAGCCGAACTTCGTAAACTCGAACTCGAGTTGAGCTTTGACAGAGCTGCTCACGCGAGCTGTGAATGACCACATCGTCTATCTACACATCCTATATACCTTGGAGTTTTTAACGTTTCCTTTAACAAATTTAATATTCGATTAATTTGATGTTTGGTCATTCCTCCCAATATTTAATAAATATTTTATTCAATGTAGATCAAATGATTTATTTTGGAAATCAAAGTCAATATTTTTTCTATTATCTATGTCTTACGAGAGATAATATATACTCGAACCGAACTATGGTCAAACTGAATTCGAGTCGAGCGTTGATCGAGCCGCTTGCGAGCAGCTCACGAGCGGCTCAGTTCATGTTCAACCCTATGACAAACTAAATTATGACAGTTTATACCAAGTTATGACACTTAATAAAACAGTATGGATAGAATAGATATTATTATTATTATTGTTATTGTTATTATTATTTTTATTATTATAATATGTACTAATAATAATTAATAATAATCTATACGCTTATATAAAGAGCGTAGGGGGGATAAAAACTGTAAATTGGTATGTAAAATTGACCAATCAAATTATTTCTACTTTAGTTATATTCAAAAATAAAAAACCCTATTAAATCATAATAACCACCTCAATCTATTTTTAGTATATCAATTATTAAAAAAAAAACTAGACTACGTAGCTATAAAACTTATAATAACCCCATCATTCTATTTTAGTATATAATTTATTAAACTCATCCACTAATAATTAATTTTATGTTTTTGCATACACATAGGGTGTGCTAAAGGTACTACAGTAAAATCTCTATAAATTAATAACCTCTCTAAAATAATAAAATCTTTCGGTCCCGTCTTCCGCATTTGTAAAAACATCATCATATTCATTAAGATAATAAAATAATAATCCTTCAAAAAATTCTTTTATAAATAGTAGGTTCCATTAGAACTCTAATTAATAATTCATAAATATTGCAATTATAAATATTATGTTAAATTGGTAACATATAAATTTCTGTTACTAGCGTTTTCTCCAAATGAACATCTAATTGGATTTCATCCTTATCTTTTTTTAATTGCAGTCAAGTGTTCCGATATCCATGAATATAATTGGTAATTATATTCACTAACTTGATATTATACATGAATATATTTATTTAGTTACGAACAAATTGGTTGGTGGATGAATATAAACAATTAAACATAGATAAATACTAAATTAGCTGAATTTTAAAAGTTTCTCTTTTAATTAATAAAATATTAATTCGTATATATTAATATCTCTCTAAATTAGTAAAATGTAACGATCCCAAGTTATTAATTTACAGAGGTTATATTGTAGTAATAATAAAATGTGCAGCCAATGTGTTAAAAAGCGTATAGCGTAGTGTGTCGCGTTTTAGTGCCGGTAGCGCGTAGCATAAATAGCGTAGCGCATTGGTGAGTTTTTCGGGTATTTATATATAATGTAATAAATTATCTAGTAAATATAAATATGTTATGTTGGTCCTTTTTTATGTATATTATTGAGGTTATGAGACTAAATTTCTAAAAATTTAATGAAATAAAAAATACGGTACAATTAAATGATTAAAATAGAAAATTTAAATATATATATATATATATATATATATATATATATATATATGAATAATATATTAGAACGTCGTATAAGCCCACAACAAGATAAGCATTTATCATTATTTTTTCACTTTACTATCAGCTATTAAAATAAGCCTATTAATATAATTCAACTATCGAAAATTATATTGATATCATAAAATATATTATATTGATGTCATTATGATCTTCATAGAACAAAGAATAAATTGGATAAGCTTATGTATTTTCATTATATAAATTACTCAAAATAAAGATGCTTTAATTAATCGGTGGAAGTCTAAATAAAAAGGAATTAAAAATAAAAAAAAGTTTGCGACCCTGCCACCTGTATAAGTCTTTATTTAGCGACGTCAAATATAATTAAAATAAAGATGCTTATGTTTTGTCGTCGCTAAGAATTCAATTTAAAATATTTGCTACTGATATTTTGCGACGGAAAAACCGTCGCTAGATAAAAAAATAAATAAAACGCTAAATAAAATACGCTTCGGGGCGTTTTGGTGAAAAAAAGCGATCGCGGGCCTCGACGCGCGCGATCCAGCGCTTTTTAAAACACTGCGTTGAGCCACCTTGCCATGTCGGCAGTAGATGCTTTCTGAGTGCAACCACGTTTTAGTTTTGGTCACCAAACCCAAAAAAAATTCAAACGTCCTGTCCCTAACATTATTTCTTGGGGAACTTCCCCTAAAATCCCTATTTGCAAACTTCATCACATAACTCCCCTGTCAGAGAAATATATCACTTAACTCCCCGATTTACTGTTTGGTACACCATACAACACATTTTGTTAGACTAAATCAACGTATTGTGGTACATTATACATTAAGAAAATGATACACCAAACATCACTTTTAAGGTACGCCACAACAACACATTTAGGTACATTATAGCAACGTGTTGTGGTACACAATACAAACATAGAAAGGTACAGTGGGGAGTTATGTGATAGAAAGTTTGCATAATAGGGAGTTAAGTGAAGTTTTCCCTTATTTCTTTTCAATATATAAATTTATTTTATTTTGTTTGTTTTTCGTTTAACACCCTTTAGTTTATGCCACTGCACTTGCAGTACACATTTCAAAGGAGCATACGTTTTATTCATCATCTCGGTTTACATTCCCATAAATTCAGAACGTTTCCCGAATACGTACATAGCTGTGCCCACATATTGCTGAATTGAATGTAATAATTAACCTCGTTGATGATAGCAACTAGGAAGAACAAGAGCAAGCAAAAGGATGACATAGAAGCAAAACTTCGAGCTCTTCATCTAAGGAAATAATATTAGAAGGGCAAAAATGACATAACGTAATTTTCTTTGGTAATAAGTTATCGTGGCTGACATTTATTTATCAAATTCCCAATTCCAAGTTCGCTTAGAAGTTCACGTGGATGTGTATGCTTGATAAACACACACAGTCTTTTGATTACTTTTGTTTTCTTTTATTTATAGTTTCTATTTTAAGTTGAATGCTATCTTAGAAATACAATCTACCGATGCATAATATATCTGAAAAATCTTATACGAGCACCTTATATGGACAACTCTCACGTGTCATTGTTCGATGTCATATAAACATGTCATTTCAACATAAGATATGCCAATCTATTCCATGCAAAGTGTATCGACATCACCTCTTACGTTGAAATGACACGTTTATGTGGTACAAAAAATGCCACATAAGAAGTGGATGGTGCTGTCAATAAGATTTATCTGATATATCCTATTCTAAAAATTTATAGTTTCGTCATGGGTCTTCCGTAATTGGTATATCGAGATCAACCTATGACATTTTCATTTAAAATGTACATTATTAAAGATGAAGTGATTATATTCAACAATCATAAAACTAACAAGACAGAAGAACGACGTCAATCTACTCTCCCAACTCCTCTAACCTAATGCCATTTAAATATTGTGTATAACAAAATAGACAAGCGTAGTACGCTGGCATCAAATTGTACAGTCCAACACAATACTAAACATCACTTTCTGACAAGAACTGTCATTGTATAACATAAGGGGCTTTTTCAATTCAGGCCCCATTCAAGTTTAGAAATCGAGTTTAGGCCCTGTCAGAAAAAGCAATTAGTTTTAAGGACACGATTTCTGCATACCACTTCATCGTTCTGCAGTACCACTTAGTTCTGCAGTACCATTTCATTTTTCTGCGGTAAAAATGAAGTAGTACTGCAGAACAAACGAGGTACTGCAGAACAATTAAGTGGTACTGCATAACAAAATAGTGGTACTGCATAACAAAGAAGTGGTACTGCAGAACGATGAAGTGGTATGCAGAAATCGGGTCCTTGAAACTAATTACTTTATCTTACAGGGCCTGAACTCGATTTTAAAACTTCGTTGGGGCCTGAATCATAATTAACTCATACTATAATTATGAAAAGAGACAAAGGAGGTGAACGCATGATTGAGTATCTCACTTTCATGCATTCTTGACAGAATTGGATATATATATATATATATATATATATAGAGAGAGAGAGAGAGAGAGAGAGAGAGAGAGAGAGAGAGAGAGAGAGAGAGAGACCGTCGCTTAGTATCATCAGTGTTGCAGCGATAGACAAAAGAAAAGGCGATCAATTATGTTCTTTGATCTCTGATACAGAGTACAATCAACTATCACGTCGATTAATCGGTTCGTACTCTTTATCTATGTGGCGTTACTGTTTGGATTTGAACATGAGTTTGGGTATCATCGACGGTTTGTAGGAAACTGTGACATTTTATGTTGCCAAGTTTGTTTTTGTACATGCATTACGCTTTTGTATGAAATTTCGCCACCAACTGTTTAAACGATTGCGTATTAGCACTCTCTTGATACCTGCTTTAACAGAATCGTAGAGAGCATCGACGAATTCTACTTGTACGGATTCTTTTAGGCCCAATTCCAGCCCAAACCCAGTCCCGTACAAGCTTGGGGGGTTCCTCTCTAAAACCAATTCGCAATAGAGGGAGTGAGCCCACAAGCTTATAAGCCACTCAATTTTTCTTTTCTTAATCGGTGCGAGACTGGATTGTTTGCACCCAACAATCCTCCCCTCAAACTCAAGACCACACAACGGACCTCCCTTACAACGATTACTGCACCAAGCGCTTCTACCTCAATCACTGCACTAAGCTCTTTTTCATCCCAGATACACTAATCGTCTTACAAGGGCCGGGGACACACCACCCACACTGTATTCGGGCTAGAATTTCTCCATCTGAAGGTCTCCCGCACGTATTCGTCCACGCTCACCGCATCATGTAGGGATTTTTCAGGCCAAATTCCAGCCCAAATCCAGACCCGTATAAGCTTGTGGGCTATTGTTGGGTGCAAACAATCATGTCCCACACCGATTAAGTAAAGAAAAATTGAGTGGCTTATAAGCTTGTGGGTTCACTCCCTCTATTGCTAATTAGTTTTAGAGAGGAACCCCACAAGCTTATACGAGCCTGGATTCGGCTGGAATTGGGCCTGAAAAAAACCCTACAGTAGAGCGGCCAGCGCTGGATCGATTACGCGATGGGTTCAGCAAGATTCGAAGTAGAGAAGTTTAAAGGTTTTAACGATTTTGGATTGTGGCGTGTGACGCTACTAGTGCAACAAGGATTGGTTGAAGCACTGAAAGGAGAAAAAGCTATGTCTGCTACGTTATCTGAAACAGAGAAGAAGACGATGATAGACAAGGCTCACAGTTCGATCGTCCTATGCTTGGGTGATCAGGTCTTGAGGAAAGTATCTAAAGAAGACACGGCATCTGGCGTTTGGGCGACGTTGGAATCCTTGTATATGACAAAACCGCTAGAAAACAAGTTGTATCTCAAACAAAGATTGTATTCATTCAAGATGAGTGAGGATAGGCCGATGGAAGAATAGCTCGACAGCTTCAACAAGCTGTTGCAGGATCTTGAGAACATAGAGGTGACGCTTGAAGACGAGGATCAGGCCCTGTTGTTGCTGAGCGCATTGCCGAGAAGTTATAATCACTTCAAAGAAACCTTGAGTATTGGTAGGGAGTCTATCACTCTCGATGAGGTGCAATCGGCATTAAGAACCGGGAATTAAATGAGAAGAGTGAAAGGAAAAGGTAGCTCTACAGATGAAGTGTTAAGTATCAGAGGTAGGAGCGACAAGAAAGACTTTCACAAAAGCAAGAAACATAGGGAAAGATCGAAGTCAAAAAGGGCAGAATCATGAAGTGTTTCTACTGTCATATTGAAGGGCACATGAAGCGCAACTGTCCCAAGCGTCTAAAGGATTTCCAGGCAAGGGGAACGGATTCAGCAGAAGCATCTGTGGCCTCTGATGGGTATGAATCAGCAGACGTATTGACTGTGTCGAGTGACAAGACAATAAAGGAATGGGTCCTAGACTCGGGTTGCACCTTCCATGTGACACCTAATAGGTATTGGTTTGAAGAATTCAACGAGGCCGAAGGAGGATCAGTACTTCTTGGAAACAATAAGCCATGTAGAGTCATGGGAATAGGTTCTATAAGGATTAAGATGCACACAGATTCGGAGAAGCTGCTGGAAAATGTCAGATATATTCCTGATCTTCAAAGAAATTTAATTTCTCTTATAATGTTATATGCACAGGGATACACTATTAAGGTGGAGTCTGGGCTATGAAAATATCAAAAGGGTCACTAATGGTGATGAAGGGCATAAGGAGGAATGGCATATACACCTTAATAGGAAGCACAGTTGTTGGATCAGCATCGACAGTTAAGTAGAACTTGAGTGCATCTGAGATGTGGCACAAACGACTATGGCACATGAGCGAGAAGGGTTTAAAGGAACTTGAAAAACAGGGCATGCTTGGAAAAGGGAAGCTGGATGATCTTGACTTCTGTGAACTGTGTGTTTATGGCAAGGCACACCGGGTAAAGTTCAGCACAGGACTACATAGATCGAAGGAAGTTTTAGAGTACCACTCAGACTTATGGGGTCCAGCAAAGGTATCATCTCATGCCGGGGGTCTTTATTTTATGTCGATAATTCATGATTAATATCGAAAGGTCTGGGTAATGATCTTGAAACGCAAATCAGAAGCACTTGAGCAGTTCAAGAATTGGAAGAACTGTTGAAACTCAAGCAGGAAATAAGGTAAAAATCTTAACAGATAACGGTCTGGAATTCTGTTCTAGTGATTTTCAGGAATTCTATAATGCTGAGGGAGTACTGAGGCACAGGTCGGTTCCTAGAACGCCGCAGCAGAACGGTCTAGCGGAGAGGTTCAACAGAACACTATTAGAAAACACAAGGTGCATGATCTTAAGTGCTGGAATTTCAAAATCATTTTGGGGTGAGGCAGTGGTGACTGCTGCGTATTTGATTAACAGATCGCCCTCAGCAGCCCTGAAATTTAAAACCCCTGAAGAATTGTGGACACACAAGCCAAACTTAGAAAATTTGCGGGTGTTTGGCTGTTTAGCGAATGCGCATATTCAGCAGGGAAAGTTGGAGCCTCGGGCAGTGAAGTGCATGTTCATGGGGTACCATGACGGTGTAAAAGGCTATAAGTTGTGGTGCATGGAACCTGTAGATGTATAGTGAGCAGGGATGTAACTTTCAACGAAGAGGTTATGGCAAGGTTAGAGAACAAAGATCACAGTCGTGCTCAAAGACCAGAAAACAAGATGCAGACTTATTCCCATGTTGAGGTGGAGCCCACAGACGAGATACTTGAAACTGCAATGGGAGCTGAAGCACAAGCTGAGGTGGAGCCAACTAAAAAAATATGTGATCACGAAAGCGAAGAAGATCAGACACGGCAGACTTGGTTAAGTGAGTCCCAATCCGAAGAAGACGATCTAACAAATTATTACTTGACTCGCGATAGAACAAGAAGGTCAGTAAGAGCACCTGGCAAATACGGATACGCTAATCTGATGGCTTTTGCATTCATGGCAGCCAGCGATAAGTGCCCAAGAAGCTACAAAGATGTTGTAACTCGGGTAGATGGAAAGAAATGGCATGCTGCTATGATAGAAGAAATGAGATCACTAGACAAGAATGATACTTGGGAACTCATTGACAGACCTGCAAAGCAGAAAGTAGTGGGATGCAAATGGTTGTTAAAGAAGAAAACTGAAGTGATAGGGAGCGTAAGGTACAAAGCTAGGTTGGTCGCTCGGGGATTCACTCAAGAAGAGGGTGTTGATTACCATGAGATTTTCGCACCAGTCGTGAAACATAGATCGATAAGATTTGTTCTATCACAAATCGCACATTACGACCTAGAGTTGGAACAAATGGATGTAAGTACAGCATTTCTGTACGGGGACCTAGATGAACGGATCGTGATGAACCAGCAAGAGGGGTTCAAGCTAAAACGGAAGGAGGACAAGGTTTGCTTGCTAAAAAAGTAATGCGGGTTAAAACAATCGCCTAGACAGTGGAATAAGAAATTCGATAATTTCTTGGTTCGAAATGGCTTCAAACGAAGTCAATTTGATTCATGTGTGTATCTGAAGGAGTTAGCAAATGGTAACATCATATATTTGTTACTGTACGTGGATGATATGCTCACAGCGAGTAACAACAAAGAAGAGATTCACACTGTTAAAGAGCTGCTGAAGTCCGAGTTCGACATGTAGGATCTAGGGAAAGCGAAGAAAATTCTGGGGATTGAAATAACAAGGGATAGGCCAGCAAGAAGATTATGCTTATCCCAAACAGATGACAAAATGACTGAGTCAAGGGCTGTCGAAACTTCTCCAGCGGCCCAGCTTAAGTTGATAGCAGCTACGGTTTTGACTGATGAAGAAAGGGAATATATGAGCAAGATTCCTTACGCTAATATTGTGGGATCGATCATTTATGCGATGGTCTGTGCAAGACCAGATCTAGCTTATGCAATCAGCATGGTAAGTCGATTTATCCTACGAGGATGCATTGGATGGCTCTAAAGTGGATCCTAAAGTACATAAAAGGGACAATCGACAATGGATTGGTATTAGACATTCAAGGCAGAGCAGGAACAAGTGATGCAGTGATGGGTTTGTCGACTCAGATTACGCAGGATGTCTAGATACAAGGAAGACTCTTACAGGATACGTATTTACATCGCTTGGTACAGCAATTTGCTGGAAAGCGAGTAAACAGAGTGTAGTTGCGCTGTCTACGACGGAGGACGAATACATCGCTCTAGCTGAGGCGATTAAGGAAGCTTTGTGGCTTCATGGGCTGATTAATGAACTCAACGTGGAACAGAGGAAGCTTACTGTGCTCCGTGACAATCAAGGAGCAATCCATCTATCGAAGAACAACACTCATCATGAGCGTACCAAGCACATAGATATGATGCATTTTATTCGAGATATTTTGTCCAAAGGAGTCGTCGAACTCAGCAAAGTTAAGACAGAGGATAATGCAGCTGATATGATCACCAAGCCGTTGCCTAGCAAGAAATTTCAGACATGCTTAAGGCTGATCGGTCCGGTGAAAACTGAAGCGGACTTGAGTTAGTCCTGGCTGAGAATCGAAGTTCAATGAGTTGAGATGGTTCGATACAGTGCAGGAGGTGAATCATTGATCTAAGGTGGAGATTATCGAGTTAGATCATGAGTTTTCTATATGTTGAAGTTACACCAAGAAGCACAGATATTAAAACAGGCACAAGCAAGAGGAAGTCATGGGTAGGAGCAGCAGTTTTACTAATAACATAGAAACAGCTGCAACAGAGAACGAAAAAGTTTGTTCTCTCTCCTTCAAGCTAGCTGCGACAGTTAGATAAAAACAACTCCTTTTGGATATGTACTGCTTTTCTCTGTAACGGTAAATGAGACTTCAATAAAGAACTTCGATTTAGACCTGGGCTTTGGGCAGTGACGGATCCAGGATTGTAGACTAGCGGGGCTCAACAGGGACGGATTTTGACCCGTTTATCACGGTCTATCGCATAGGGTCATATAATTTTTAGGACAACTTGTATGATAAACGTTTATGTTTGGGGCCGTACTTTTTATGATCAAAGTTTATCCTTAGTTTAAATTTTATTTTTTACATAACGTAATTAATAATATAAATATCTAAAATAGCTTAATATATCTGCACATAAGGATCTGCTAAATATACTAGTATATACCTTAACCGTGAACGTTACATTATCCGACATCTTTATCAAATGGTTGATATTTTCTAAGTTGTGTTTCAATTCAATTAATATTCTTAAAAGCATCATTATGTACGATTCTAATTTTTTTAACTTTATTTATTTTCTATTGTGGTATTGACATTTTTATTTTGAAATGTAATTTAGTATATTATCATTTATAACATAATTAATAACAAAAACTTACGAAAGAACAAGTATTAAGTTAAAAGCCCAAATCGCTAATTATGGGGCCAATAAATAAAATTGAAATTTCATGGAAAAGAAAATAAAATGAATTAAGAAAAGATTATAGGCCCAAAATCTACAACTAAGGCCCAAAATCTACAACTAAAAGGGACCCAAACCATTTTTCTTTTTTTAAACCACCCCAGCCCATAGCTCAGCCTGCCCTATTCATCTTCTTCATCGGGGGGGCTCGCTGAAGCCGTACAGATGGAAAAACAGTTCGTTGGAGTTGCTACCACGGTACACCTAAAGGATAAGCCGGCCGGTCGGGGGGCAACAAACCCCCCGAGCCCGCTGTAGATCTGTCCCTAGTTTTGGGGCCGGGCCAACCTGGAATCGGCCCAAAACCGGCCCATTAATCCGACCCAGAACCGGAATTGGTAGATCCGGTTCTGGAACCGGTAACCGGGCCAGTTAAAATGAACTAGGACGGTTCGCGAAACTCAGAACCGCGGATTACCGGTTCCGGTTCCCGGTTCCGCCGCGGTTCCAGTTCCGTTTCCGAAACGGAACCGGAACCGGACGACCCTCTGATTTTTTTATTCTTTAAACCCTGAAAAATTACCATTTACCCCCGAACGAAAAGTCTATAAATACCACCTCATTTTAACAATTTTAACTCACAATTACATCCAAATCGCTTCCAGTCTCTCTCAAAAAGCTCTCAAAAGTCATACTCATATATTAATATTATTAACAATAATAATTATTTTATTTACACTACTGCACACACACTCACTTATTATTACAAATAATTAAATTATTATTTTAAACTAATGGCGTCGTCATCGAGAAATCCTAACCCTCACGACGAAGATGTTTTTATGATTTTAGGTCACGCCAATACATTTCGGGGAAATGCCGACACCGACGAGAAGACCGATGTACCGGAACTGACGGCGGCGACCGACGACGGACCGAGCCAAGCTTCTACGGCCACGACAAGAAGGAAGCAACAACCGCGTGGTCAGCGGTCTAAGGTATGGAATTTTTTCGACTTGGAAATGGATAAAATAATCTCGCTGCAGGTAGCGCTTATTGCAAAATGTGCAGCCACCCCTACACGATTAAGACCGGACCGAATCAAGGTGGGACGTGCTCGATGAAAAACACCTCCAGAGGGCGCATAACTCCGGGGACGATCTAGAGCCAGTAGGAACCGAACCCCGACAACAACAAATAAACGTAAGTACGGGTAAAAACTTTGTTATTAATAGGGAAATTTCTAAGAAAGCCTTTGTTAAATTCGTAGTAATGGGTGAAGAACCCTTTTGCATTGCGGAAAGTGAAGGGTTTATCGAATTTACGAGTACGATACAACTCGGATTCCATAACGTGACCCGTAAAACCCTTAGGAAATATGTCTTAGAAACTTTTAAGGAATATCAGTCTAGCTTAATTAGTCGTTTAGCCAACATTTCGTGTAGGATTAGTTTGACTACCGATATTTCGACTAACATTACGTCGCAATCTTAATTAGTCGTCACCACCGATTGGATAGATGAAACATGGACTATGCAAAAAACGTTTTCTTTCCCTACATCCCTAGATTCGCAACATAACGGCACTACGATATCGAACTATGTGTTGAATGTTGTTAATAAATATTGTATTCAAAATAAAATTATGTCTATCACCTTAGATAATGCTAGCATGAACAACGTAGCGATAGGGATCCTCCGTAGACATCTTAAGTTACCCTTAGACGGCGATTACTACATGCTAGGTGCGCTTGTCATATTATTAACTTGTGTGTGCAATGTGCTTTTGAAGAAATTTTGGGAGATGTTGTAGAAAAATTTAAGGTGATAGGTAAGTTACTTCGGGAATGCCTATACGGAACGTCGTGGAATCAAACCATCCTTGCCACCGGCCTCACATACAAGAAGTTTCCGTTGCTAGTCCCGACTAGGTGGAACTCGTTGTACCACCTCCTCAGCACCTTCATGCACTACAAGGACTTGTTGATGCCTTTTTGGAACGAGGTGGCAGTCGGCAACACCTCCAGGTATGAATTACGACAAACTGATTGGGATGTTGTAGGTTTGGTCGTGTCCATACTTGAAGTGTTCAGCGAGGCTATGGATAAATTTTTCGGAGTTCACTACCCAATGTCCCCATTGTTCATCTTGAACCTCTTCGCGATGTGCTATAAGTTCGTGGAGCATCGTAATAGTCCATACTTGGGATCTTTCATCCAAAACATGGAGTTAAAGTTCAGGAAGTACTGGAAACCATCCCAATAGTCCACGGTTTGTCTGCCTTACTCGACCCTAGTTGCGGTGTTGATACTTTTGATATTTTTTTCGATTATTATGCTCAGTTTCTTGGAAAGAAAGTGGACGACCAAAAGGCGCAATTCACGATTCTCTCCAAAAACTTTTTCCTGATTATGCAGCTGAGCAGGGACACAGTGTGGAGCAACCCGTACCAGCGAGCGAAGTCGGTTCGTCGGAAGGAGGCGGCGGCACAATGGGACTACTACGAAGATTGAAGGCACAAAAGGCGAAGACCAAAACGCGTGCGTCGGGGTCGAACACGAATGAGATCCAGCTCTACCTGGCCACAAATTCCAGACTCCTGAAGAGTTCGACGTATTGGCCTGGTGGAAGTCGAACGCGACTCTCTATCCGACCCTATCCGCCGTTGCTCGAGACATTTCAGCCGTGCAAGCGTCTAGTGTCGCCTCCGAGTCTGCCTTCTCTACATCCGGGCGAATTATCGGCGACCGACGCGCGAGCCTTAGCCCGGTTTCCCTCGCAATGCTAACCTTATTGAAGGATTGGTATTTGGCTGAATCGAAGAATCGACGGGAGAACGCCATCGACGAGTTCCGTTCTTCCAGTTCGGACGAAGACGAAGAGGCCTCTAACATAGTTTTAGTTAATAGTCAAGTCGAATAAATTGTATTTTTTACCTCGAATATTTTTTTCCTTTTTGTAAGTTTTAGGTATTTTTTCTTTCTTTTATGTTTTTCTTTGTATTTTTAGGTAGTTTTTTTTTTTATTTTTTTGGTAATTTTCTTATCTTTTTTTTCTAAAGAATTTTTTCAAAGTAAAAAAAAAAAATAAAAAAATTAAATGGGCCAGTTCCGATTTTGGAATCGGAACCGGCCCAATACAGGCCCGGGGGTTCTAAGTATGGTTCTGGGCCGGTCCCGGAAAAATGGTCCCGGAACCGGAACCGGAAGCGGTACCACTGCGGAACCGGTTGAACTGGAACCGGTAGAACCGGCCCGGAACCGGCTCAAAGCCCAGGTATACTTCGATTCATAGTGGACGTAATCCCTCTAGTCGAAAAAGAGGGATGATCCACTCTAAAAATTATGTGTTCTTGTGTTTATAATTCCACGATTACAATCTGTTCAAATTCGAGTTGAGTTTATAGCTATCAAGAAAACAACAATCATCGATTACTTCGAAATCAGAGTTCAAGAAAGAGTTGATTCATTTTATCAATCGATCGAAAACTACATCAAGAAAATGCATTTCATTCAGTCTGATATTCCTAACACTACTTATCCAGCAATATCATTATCTTTAATACGTGGCACGTTTTATTTCTATTTACGTTTATTACTTTTCCTTTATATGTATGATGTCACCAACATTGAAGGGAATCTATCAACAAACATTTGGTGAATGAACGACGTCTCTCTCTTCTCTCTCTCGTGTTTCCCGTTAACAAACTCTGTGAGGTCGACAATCGGAATCTTTTTTCTGTTCAAGGTTCCCATTATCGGCTTAATTCCTTTTCCAAACTCGAGTGTGTATCGTCTTTCTTGAGGCTTTTACATTGCTCATATGTTTTTATCGCTCCTTCTGTTAAATTTCTCATTTATATTCCAGAGATGTAGGTTTATTGAGGAAAAATAAAAAGGATTTTTTTTAAGTAAATATCCCTTGAGCTGGTCATCTTTTAAAAAATAGCACCCAAAATCGGACTTTACCTTTGTACCCTTACTAACTCTGCTCTAAAGACTATTTTACCCTTATTTAATGTTAATCAATAACCTCAACAACACTTAACGATCAAATTAATTAAAGGGTTTACATGTTACACTGTAGCGAATATGAAACATCAGACCCGTTATAGAAGAGTGGGGTAAAAGTAAAAAAAGCAAGCGTGTGCTCTCCCGCCCCTGCACTGCAAATCGTCTCCACTTTCACTTCCAGTAAAAAAAGCAAGCGTGTGCTCTCCCGCCCCTGCACTGCAAATCAACTCATTCGACAATGACATTCAACGCGAACACCCAAAGAGTGGAGGTATGTGTTCCACTCTTCGTCTTCTTCAATTTAACGCGAGAGGGGATCTGGGAACGACCCATCGAACCCTAATTTGGTGCGGACCCGTGCTTGCAAGCATAGGACAGAGCTTGGTAGCATAGGACCCGTGCTTGGTAGCATAGGACTCGCGCTTGCAAGCATAGGACCCGTGCTTGCGCAGCGTACGTCGATTTTTAATGCATGGGACCCGTGCTTCCAAGCAGACGACCCCCGCTTATGAGCAGGGGACCTATGCGTATTTCTCGAGTCCCCTGTGTATTAGCGCGGTTTCGCTTGCTTAAACGCTCGGGTCCTCTTACCCTAACGGGCGGGTCCTGTGCCACTACGCGCGCGCAAGTTCGAAGGACCTGCGCGTTATAAGCAGGGGACCCGAGCTTATACGCAGGGGACCCGCGCTTATACGCAAGGGACCCTTGCTGGGATCGCGCTGATTGGCAGGGGTCTCATGCGCATATGTGTTGAATCTCAGCATATGCGATGCGGTCCCCTGCGCATCTATGCATAAGGGTTTTCTGTTTTAATTATTTCATACCACGTAATTTAGCTAAATGTGTTTTACGCATAAATTAGGTTGTGATGCAGAAGCAGTCCGACACAGTGGACGAAGTTCCCGTTTGAGTGTAAAAATGAGCTCGTTATACGCGGATGCCAGCGAGCTGATAGGACAATCTCTGAACCACCACGAGTGGGAGATTTTTAGGAACGAGAGTCCGTTCGGCCGCCTTGTTATGGTTGAGCCTGATTTTAACCTCTCGGGCCAGTTGCTGTGGTACCTCATCTAGAGCCAGACGATGCTGCACAACCGGGAAGAGCTGTGGATGATTTTTGGCGGAAAACCACTCCGATTTTCAAAGTCGGATTGTTGCCTAATCACCGAGCTGAAGTTCGCAGCCGAGCTACCGCTGGTAAACGGCGGCTCACAATTCACCGCAAGACATTTTGGCAACAGCTCAAAAGTCCGCATGTCCCATGCCAAGCGTGTGTTGGAGGAGTTGTCTGGCGACGAGGACGATGTGGACTTCGAGAAGCTGAAGTTGGCGGACGTGTACTTCGCCACCACCGTGTTGATGCCTCGACCGTCGAAGAAGGACACTGTCGTCAGTACGACGGTCCTTAGTCTCATCGAAGATCGATTTGCATTCTCCCAGTATCCTTGGGGCACCATGGCTTTCCGTGAGGTGATACGAAGTGTTAAGGTAAATCTACGGGAGAGGCCGAGAGGCCACGGGACTGGCTGATCAGTGGGTTCGTACAACCACTTTAGGTGAATTATAACTAAGCTTCTGCATACCATGTTTTGAGGGACGTTTGTAAGATTTTTTGCATTATTTGTATTCAGATACTAGCATACGAGTGCATGCCGAGGGTTGCAGACCAGTTTGCGGTTCGCAAGGAAGAAGATTTCACGCCACGCATGCTCAGGTGGGAGACGAAGAATTGGGGTCGCAAAGCATGCCCGACTCTTAGGACGGTCGCAGATGCCGTCGACGGCGATTTTGTACGAGGGTTGTTAGTGCCGTCAGCGGAAAGTTGGAGGCGGCGTACTTTAGGGACAGCGTTTTCGACGTTGGGGCGGCACACGACCTATTCGACCGTGTGACGGGCCTACTCACGCGGGGAGTGGAGGTTAGGTGTTCCCTTGTCCACCGCGATCGCGGCGACGACGATCATTTAGCGATCGTACCTGTCCACACCTGTGGCGGTGGTTGAGGCGGGAGATGTTGGTGCTTCGTCGAGTGCCCGAGGAGTCGAAGAAGAGGCAAATCGCCTGTAGAATTTGTTGATCTAAGTGATGAGGATTCTGGCTCAGTTAGAAATGAGAAGTGGAGCAAGAAGTACCTCGGGCGAGTGGACTTCTCCGGGCGTGAGCTGATTCATGAACACGATCGCGTGCTCATTGACATGTACCTTCAAGCGGCAAGATTTAGGTAAATGTTTACTTTCGATGTCAATCTCAGTTATCGTACCTAAACACGTAATAATTTTTCTTTTTATGCAGTGATAACGTTTGGTCGTCTGACATGTGCGACGTGGATGCCCAAGGCTTCTAGATGTTGCTCTTCCATGATATGCTCAAGTCCAATTGTCTTGACGCATATCTAGATTGCTTGAGGCCAATCTATGCGGACAATGACAATTATCCTCGCGTCTTCGTCTTTCCAAGTTACGTGCAAGACGAGCACTTTAGGAAGGCGCAGAAGTTGAATAGGAAGGCGAAAGTACTGGTGGATGATATGGAGAGCTTCGCGAATGGATCGTCGAGAAGCAGTCGGAGCTGGTTGGAGCGTCTCACGGATGATGAATTGCTACGACGCAAGTACATCATCTCTCCTGTTTGCGCACGGGCCCACTGGGCAGTACTTATTTTTGACGCGTCAACGCAAACCTTCGTCCTTCACGATTCATTGGGCGCCCATGGTGTGCAATTCGCCGGGAGGGTGTTCGTAAGTAGCTGAAATCCATTTGTGGATCATTTTTATTTATTTAGTAACATGTTCGACGTTTGCTATATTTTGCAGGCGGAGTTTCTTTCTGCATATTGGCGTTTCAAGTTCGACATCGTCACAAAGCCGAAGTTGAATAATAAAATGAATCGCCAGCAGAAGGCTGGCAGCTTGGATTGCGGGGTTCTTGCGGCGTTGACGGTGGAGACGGTTATGGTTGACACGCCCGAGTTTGATGAATATGAAAGGCAGATTGATATTTCAGCGTATCGAGCCACTATGGCTGCACGGATATTGCGTGACCCGCATAGCTGTATGAATTGATTTGTTTGGCTGAGTTTGGAAGTGTTAATTGTAAGTGGCTTTGTAGGTTATTGGACTTGGTGTAGTTGAAGGGTTTATGGATGTTAGTTTGTAGGTTTATTTGACTAAAATATTTTGATATTATTGAATGAATTGATTCTCTGTATGAAACGAGTGATGGGTGATTTGACTTTTTACTGAGGAAAATATTTTGACCAAATACTCAGTAATTGTTCAATTATTGGTACGACTAAAGCGAACGTGAGAAACCCTAAATTGGACAGCGACCTGTTCATATACATATACGGGACACGTCCCATCAGCGCCAATGCAATAAGCGTGGGTCCCCTGATTTTACGTGCGGGTCCCCTGATTTTACGTGCAGGTCCCATGATTTCAAGTTATGGTCCCTTTAGCACGTTACCCACCATATGACTTGATAAACCTTTAAAATAATGCACGACCATTTTTGGTACAGAAAGCATACATTCCACCATCGTCATTCTCTTTTGGTGATAATCATGACGATCACCAGCATTGTATTTCAAGTCGATGGTCAGTGGGTAATTCGCGAGGACAATACGTCGAACTGGGTTCCCGATCCAACTTGCCGTTGGCAATCAATCTTGGTCGACGACGATTCATGCACGTTAGTGGATCTCACTAACGAGATATTGAATGCATTGTCGTTACGCAACGACAATACCAAACTACGGATAAGCTACATGCTTGCATAGACTACAATTATGTGCGCCCCATCTACATCGAGAACGATTACGGCGTACGTGCGTACCTTGGAAGTGGTTGCCCACGACAAGACCACCTCTTCACGTGGAACTTGAATTATCCGTCATTGCGTCACCGCCACATCAACCTCATGATAATGATTTCTCCGGTTTCGACGTCGGCCTTATAGCGCATTGCGATACAAACGCCGAAATCCAACCATTTGAGGGTTTTCCCAGCACATCTTACAACCCTCCTTACCAAAGTAATGAAAGCAGTGGCTATGTAGGCGACTACTCCGGAATGTGCGGCCAAGGATATGATAATGAGAACGAGCAAGTCGGACGGGACGACGAAAATGAGAACTAGAAAGGTGCCTTAATGCATGATGATGATGATGATGATGATGATGATGATGATGACGATGATGATGACGATTTTGACGACGCAACTGATGTGGCCGACGATGGTACCTATTCGTTTTACGGATGGTTCGACCCTATATGTTGGACAAGAATTCCGTAGCAAGAAAGAATTGAAGGACGAAATCACTAAAATCGCTGTCGCTGCATGCTTCGAACTCCAAGTGGATAGGTCAAACAAACCCTGTACGTAGTGAAATGTGCGAAGGAGAACTGCGAATGGCGAATACGAGGTGCACAGGACAAGGACTCCCCCTTTTTCTCAATCCAAAAGTACGTCAACACGCACACGTGCGGCGTGTCTCATCGACGCCGTAGACATCGCCAGGGAAGTTCGTCGCTCGTATCGAGCACGTTGTTGGAAAATTTCAGGGCTCCTAAAGACATTCCCGCTCCCAGTTCCATACAGTCGATGATGCAGAGCAGGGGAGTAGAAGTTTCATGCTACAAGGCTTGGAGAGGAAAACAAATTGCGATCGACGAACTAGTTGGTAACTGTAATACCCGTAAAAATTTAATATGGGATTATTTCAATAATATTCGGAATGTGTGAAGTCGATTTCGAACATACACCGATTTCTTTCCGTGTCGAGCCAAGAATTTACGATTGGACCCGAGGAATTTAAAAGGGGCCGAAAAATGAGAAACTAAAGCTCAAATATAAAAAAAAAAAAAATTGAAAGGGAGGACAAAAATAATTGAAGGTGGGTGGGAAGTTTCCTTCATGATGACAAGGAACCCACATGGCATCCTCAATATTCCTCCTCCATGCATGTGAGGGTAGGGTATCTTTGAAATAAACAAGTACCATTCAACAACTAATACACATGGAGGGCAAAATAAATAAATAAGGTGAAAGGAAAGAAAGAAGGGAGAGAGGTCGAGAGATAGAGGAAGAAAGGGAGAAAGAAGAAGAAAAAAAAAAAGAAGAAGAAGAAAGAAAGAAAGGAGAAGGAGGAGGAGGAGAAAATTCTCCGGAAGCTCGGGATCGAAGCTCTCGGGTCGGGATCATACTACACAACCTGTTACGTAGCTCTCTACGGATTAAGGTAGGTGAAGATCACCTACACACGTAAACAAGTTTTGAATCCGTGAATTTTTCGTGATCGCATGATCTCTTTCGAACTTATACGTGTTTACGTGCTAAACGTGAATTTCTTGTATGATTTTCGCGATGATGCTTACATGCTAAAATTCGGCCAGCTTAATACCTTAATCTTTATGAAGTTTAGGTCTATGAAACATAAGAATAGAGTTAGAGGACTTGTGATTAAGAGGATAGAACAAAACTTGGGGAGGATTAGTGTTTTCTAGGGTTTTCTTTATCCATTTCGGCCAAGAGGTTCAAAAATTTATATCTCACGATCTAGAATTCGGATTAAAAATCCCTTTGGACAGAATCAAGATTTGCAAGTTATTTATCTATGTTTAAAATTTTAGGTCCATCGGACGTCGTTTACCCTGTGATCATTGAGAGATACTAAACTGTCGCAAAACAGCCGTATAAAATAGTTTTTGTTTTTTTAATTTGGAGACTAGATTGAAAAGTTTCAAAAATCTGGGGGCTGAGAATGTAAAATCCAAACAAGGGAGATTTTTAAAGAAATATAAAGCTTTTGGGGCAGATTTTAAATTCGGCATAAATGATTGGGGCCCTTTGTCTAATTTTCAAAAATTAGGGGACTAGATTGAAAAGTTTAAGAATCTAGGGGCTGAGAATGTAAAACTCCGAACGGGGAGATTTTTAAAGAAATATATAGCTTTCGGGGCTAATCTGAAATTATTAAAGCTTTCGGGGCAGATCTGAAACTTAGTAAAATTTTTGGTCCTAAAAAGTAAATTATGAGATTTTGGGATTTTAAGTGCAAAATTCATAAAGATATTTGTAAATTAGAAATTTAAGTGATATTTTGAAAATTGGACGTTAGAATTTTAAAATATATTAAATTAGGGACCAATTGTGAAATTAGGGTCTTAAAGTAAAAAGGATTAAATTTTGGGAACTATTAGTGAATTTCGGGAGAGTTTCTGTGGTTAAGGTTTCGGGTCGATTAAATCGAAACGCGGATTTTGGTCTCGAATTATTTGGTGTATGATAGTTTTTTTTTAGATTGGGCCGATATGTTGTTGTTTAATATGATGCATTTTATATGTTGCATACTATTTGCACGACATTTGCATACACATGTACGAAAAGAGAGAACTGTGGGGAGTCACGGTAATATTGTATAGTGATGTTCAGTGGGGTAGTTTATGACCGATTGATGGTTGTCGAATGGTATGAGTTGAGGTTAGGACTAAGGCGCACTATATGATTGAGATGTGGGGAGTGGGCCTCCCGAGCTACTGACCCTTGTGGGGAGTGGGGCCTCCCGAGCTACGGACCCCTGCGCGCGTGTTGCCTTTAGTACCTAAGCCTCGGGCCCTGAATGTGATGTGATGATATGAGATATGAGATATGAGAAAAGAGTCGAGCGTGTATATTTGTGAGATAAGTCGAGATTGGGATGCGAGAGCATTTGCATTCATGCATATTTTCATCTACTGGGCAAAAGCTCAGGGTTTACGTGTGTAGGTAAGACGGCTGATGGCGGTGACTCCACGGACTTTTGAGGGCGGCGCAGTACATGGGACGCGACCTGTGGAACGAGTTTATGTTTCGTGTTTTTAAATTTGGGCTTGGACTTATTGGGCTTCGGCCAAATGAATCAAAATGTGTTTGTGTTTGGACTTATGGATTTAGACATCGAATGTATTTGTATTATTATATTTTAAAAGTTTTATTTAAATGGGTTTTCCGCTGCTTACGCTGCGAAAATCCGCCAAAATACGTATCTAGGAAGTCGGGTCGTTACAGGTGGTATCAGAGCCAGGCTTTAGGTTCTGTAGACCGTCCATGTACTGCCGCTCAAAAGCCGGGAGGATCAGCCTACGTCTGTAAGTTTTATACTATTACGTGAATACATGTAAATGCTTATGTGTTTTTTTTCTGTGTGTGCTTTTCTATGTTATGTGAACTTGTACACTCTTAGAAAATGAGGACACGATCGGGAAATGGGAATGATGGAGAGCCCAGTCGTCGGGATGGATCTGAATCCCCGACTCGTGAGAACAACACACGCGAGAACGATACCATCCGCTGTTTGACTGAGCTGATCCAGCAACAGGCTGCTCAAATCCACGATCTAATCAATTTCCGGAGCTCATCTGAGCACCGATCCTCTCCACATCCTGACCGTGTGGAAATCATCGGGGAAAGGTTTCGTAAACTGAATCCCCCGACTTTCGAGCAAGCTACCGATCCTTCGATGGCAGAAGACTGGATCCGAACAATTGAAGATATGTTCGTATACGGTCGGGTGCCAGGGAACGAACAAGTTCTCTGTGCCGTTTCGATGTTACGAGGAAGTGCGCGATTTTGGTGGGATACCATCAAAATCCTTAACGATCCCGCTACGATGCCATGGGATAGATTCAAAGAACTGTTCTTCGAAAAATACTTCTCAGCCCACGAGCAAGCACAACGAATGAACGAATTCATCAACCTCCGACAAGGAAGGATGACGGTGCCGGAATACGTCCGTAAATTCGAAGAGCTATCTCGCTTCGCTCCACACATAGTAGCTACTGATGCATTAAAGGTGGCTCGTTTCATGGTTGGCCTCAGACCCGAGATTTACCGTGACGTAAGCATGTCGGGTATCCCTGGTGTGCACTTCACACAAGTGGCCGAACGAGCCATCATCGCGGAGCAAGCAGAGGCTCAGATCGTGGCGGCGCAAGAAGCAAGGAAGAGAACGGAGAGTCAACAGGGAGGTGGAGGTGACCGAAAGAGACCATTCTTCGGGAAAGGCCCTAATCAAGGGGGTCGCTCGGGACCATCTAACTGGCGACCGAGGCCGAACCAGGGACCACCCAGCGTTCCGAACCGATCTTCATACAACTCACCACCGTGTCAACAATGTGGGCGTAATCACGTCGGTGTCTGCTTTGGAGTTGGATACAACCCCAACGTCGTCTGCTATCTCTGCGGGAAACAGGGACATTACGCACGAGCCTGCGATCAACCCAGGAACCCGACTCAGACGCTTGCACGACCGCCACCGGTTCCGACTCGAGCATTTGCAATGAACAATGAAAGGGCGGAGGCGCTACCACCACCAGCTCCAGCTCGAGTGTTTGCATTGTCTAATGAAGAGGTGGAGGCACGACCACCACCGATTCCAGCACGGGTGTTCACATTTACCAATGAAGAGGCAGAGGCAAATCCTACAGTGGTGACCGGTACGTTACAAATTTACGACGTGCCTACTTTCGTGTTGTTTGATTCTGGAGCCACGCACTCGTTTGTGTCGGCCAAATATGTGACCAAGGTAGGCATCTCTCCTACCTTATCTGATTACAACTATGTAGTAACCCTACCACACGGGGATCCAACTCGAACTAATCTAGTGTTGGAGAAATGTCCCGTGACGATCGAAGGAAGGAGTTTGAGTGTAGATCTAATTGTGATCCCGATGAACGACTACGACGTTATCTTCGGAATGGATTGGCTCTCGAAATACGGGGCCATAATCGATTGCCGGAAGAAGATGGTGGCGTTCCAAATTCCTGAAGATGAAATGTTCACGTTTGTGGGAGCGAAGGAGAGGAGCAAAATCCATCAAATTTCTGCCTTAAAAGCCCAACGACTTCTGAATTCGGGATGTGAGTCTTTTCTCCTATTTGCAATAAAGACCGACGAATCGCCTCAACCGAAATTAAAAGACGTACCCGTTGCAAATGAATTTCCCGACGTATTTCCGGACGATCTCCCGGGACTACCTCCTAATCGAGAACTCCAATTCGCGATCGAACTAACTCCAGGAGCAGCACCGTTCTCTAAGACTCCGTACCGTTTAGCACCAAGCGAACTACGAGAGTTAAAAGAGCAACTTGATGAGCTATTGCAGAAAGGATTTATTCAGCCCAGTTTCTCGCCTTGGGGAGCACCGGTCCTGTTCGTTCGTAAGAAGGACGGGTCGATGAGACTTTGTATCGACTACCGAGAGCTGAATAAACTGACGATCAAAAACAAATACCCGCTGCCCAGAATTGACGATCTGTTCGATCAGCTACAAGGAGCGTCTATATTTTCCAAAATTGATTTAAGATCGGGGTACCATCAGCTGAAGGTTCGGGAAGCCGACGTTCCAAAAACGGCGTTCAATACGAGGTATGGCCACTATGAATTTTTGGTTATGCCTTTCGGGTTGACGAACGCTCCAGCAGTATTTATGGACCTAATGCACCGGGTCTTCAAAGATTTCCTCGATCACTTCGTAATCATCTTTATAGATGATATCCTCATTTATTCTAAAACGAAGGAGGAACACGACGCTCATTTACGAACGGTTCTCGGAATTCTTCGGGAAAAACAACTCTATGCCAAATTCAAGAAATGTGAATTTTGGCTCACGCAAGTGGCCTTTCTGGGACACATTGTCTCCGGAAAAGGGATTTCTGTGGACCCCAGCAAGATCGAAGCCGTAAGCGATTGGCCACGACCAACCACTCCCACAGAGGTCAGGAGTTTTCTCGGGCTTGCTGGATACTACCGAAAGTTCATTAAGGACTTTTCCAGCATTGCCTCGACACTCACGAACCTGACGAAGAAGAATGTCCCATTCAAGTGGACGGAAGCATGCGAGCAAAGCTTCCAGGAGTTGAAAAAACGATTGACAACGGCTCCAGTTCTTACGATTCCCTCCGGTACCGAAAGCTTCTCGGTGTACAGTGATGCCTCAAAGATTGGCTTGGGGTGCGTGCTGATGCAGAACGGGAAGGTAATTGCGTATGCCTCCCGACAGTTGAAACCTTATGAGAAGAATTACCCCACGCACGATCTCGAACTCGCAGCAGTTGTGTTCGCCCTAAAAATCTGGCGTCATTATCTCTACGGGGAACGGTGCGAGATCTACACCGACCATAAGAGCCTGAAATACTTCTTTACCCAGAAGGAGTTGAATATGAGGCAACGACGTTGGTTGGAGCTCGTAAAAGACTACGATTGCGTGATCAACTATCACCCCGGCAAAGCAAACGTAGTCGCCGACGCATTGAGTCGAAAGGCGGTGAACACGGAACTCCACAACCTCGAAGTAGAAGTAATAAATTTTGGCGAGATCGAGGCTAGAATGGCGGCGTTAACTCTTCACCCTACGTTGCCGGAGCAGATCAAGAAAGCTCAGGAGCAAGACGAGCTGTATCTGAAATTGACAAGCGAGAAAACAATCACGACTTCATCAGAATTCAAATTACAAGGAGACGGGAATTTATTCTATAACAATCGTCTGTACGTGCCCGATAATGCAGAACTCCGGAAAACCATAATGACGGAGGCGCACGCCACTACATACTCGGTACACCCCGGAGCTACGAAGATGTATCGAGATTTACGTGAGACGTACTGGTGGCCGGGAATGAAGGGAGACATTGCGACGTTCGTGAGCCAGTGTCTCACTTGCCAACAAGTCAAGGCAGAACATCAGAGGCCGGCTGGGATGCTGCAATCCTTGTCTATTCCCGAGTGGAAATGGGATCATATTACCATGGACTTTGTCGTCGGCTTGCCGAAAACTGCGAAAGGCCACGACGCCATTTGGGTAATTGTAGATCGATTAACTAAGTCCGCTCATTTTCTACCTATTTGTTCAACTTTCTCTTTGGAGCAACATGCTAAATTGTATATTCAAGAAATAGTTCGACTTCACGGGATTCCTTCGTCCATCGTCTCGGATCGAGATTCGAAATTTCTGTCCAAGTTCTGGATGAGCTTACAGAAATCAATGGGGACGAAGCTTTCGTTCAGCACTGCTTATCATCCCCAAACTGACGGGCAATCAGAACGAACTATTCAGACCCTCGAAGATATGCTCCGAGCTTGTGTCTTAGACTTCAAAGGGAGCTGGAGCAAATTTCTTCCTCTGATAGAATTCTCGTATAACAACAGTTATCATTCTTCAATCGGGATGGCACCGTACGAAGCTTTATACGGGCGCAAATGCCGATCCCCGATCCACTGGGACGAGATCGGTGAGCGAGCACTCTTAGGTCCCGATATGATACGAGAAATGACGGAGGCGGTCACCAAAATCCGAGAAAGAATGCAGATAGCCCAAAGTCGTCAGAAGAGCTATGCTGATCAACGACGAAGGCCACTAGAGTTCTTGGAAGGCGATCGGGTGTTCTTGAAGATATCTCCTATGAGAGGCGTGAAAAGATTCGGAAAGAAGGGCAAGCTCAGTCCAAGGTACATTGGTCCTTTCCAAATTCTTAAGAGAGTCGGGGAAGTTGCATATCAACTGGAGTTACCAGCCTCGTTAGCCCAAGTCCACGACGTATTTCACGTATCAACCTTACGTAAATACGTTACGAACCCGAATCATGTACTAGGAAGCGAATCACTTCACCAGCAACTCAAGCCGGACCTGAGCTACGAAGAGGAGCCAGTTGAAATCTTAGTGCGCGAAGTGAAGCGACTTCGGAATAAAAATATTCCGTTAGTCAAAGTACTGTGGCGAAGCCAAGCGGTTGAAGAAGCCACGTGGGAGCGAGAAGATGATATGAAGAATCGTTATCCCGAATTATTTCTTTAGAGGTGATTTCGGGGACGAAATTCTTGTAAGGGGGGGAGAATGTAATACCCGTAAAAATTTAATATGGGATTATTTCAATAATATTCGGAATGTGTGAAGTCGATTTCGAACATACACCGATTTCTTTCCGTGTCGAGCCAAGAATTTACGATTGGACCCGAGGAATTTAAAAGGGGCCGAAAAATGAGAAACTAAAGCTCAAATATAAAAAAAAAAAAATTGAAAGGGAGGACAAAAATAATTGAAGGTGGGTGGGAAGTTTCCTTCATGATGACAAGGAACCCACATGGCATCCTCAATATTCCTCCTCCATGCATGTGAGGGTAGGGTATCTTTGAAATAAACAAGTACCATTCAACAACTAATACACATGGAGGGCAAAATAAATAAATAAGGTGAAAGGAAAGAAAGAAGGGAGAGAGGTCGAGAGATAGAGGAAGAAAGGGAGAAAGAAGAAGAAAAAAAAAAGAAGAAGAAGAAAGAAAGAAAGGAGAAGGAGGAGGAGGAGAAAATTCTCCGGAAGCTCGGGATCGAAGCTCTCGGGTCGGGATCATACTACACAACCTGTTACGTAGCTCTCTACGGATTAAGGTAGGTGAAGATCACCTACACACGTAAACAAGTTTTGAATCCGTGAATTTTTCGTGATCGCATGATCTCTTTCGAACTTATACGTGTTTACGTGCTAAACGTGAATTTCTTGTATGATTTTCGCGATGATGCTTACATGCTAAAATTCGGCCAGCTTAATACCTTAATCTTTATGAAGTTTAGGTCTATGAAACATAAGAATAGAGTTAGAGGACTTGTGATTAAGAGGATAGAACAAAACTTGGGGAGGATTAGTGTTTTCTAGGGTTTTCTTTATCCATTTCGGCCAAGAGGTTCAAAAATTTATATCTCACGATCTAGAATTCGGATTAAAAATCCCTTTGGACAGAATCAAGATTTGCAAGTTATTTATCTATGTTTAAAATTTTAGGTCCATCGGACGTCGTTTACCCTGTGATCATTGAGAGATACTAAACTGTCGCAAAACAGCCGTATAAAATAGTTTTTGTTTTTTTAATTTGGAGACTAGATTGAAAAGTTTCAAAAATCTGGGGGCTGAGAATGTAAAATCCAAACAAGGGAGATTTTTAAAGAAATATAAAGCTTTTGGGGCAGATTTTAAATTCGGCATAAATGATTGGGGCCCTTTGTCTAATTTTCAAAATTAGGGACTAGATTGAAAAGTTTAAGAATCTAGGGCTGAGAATGTAAAACTCCGAACGGGGAGATTTTTAAAGAAATATATAGCTTTCGGGGCTAATCTGAAATTATTAAAGCTTTCGGGGCAGATCTGAAACTTAGTAAAATTTTTGGTCCTAAAAAGTAAATTATGAGATTTTGGGATTTTAAGTGCAAAATTCATAAAGATATTTGTAAATTAGAAATTTAAGTGATATTTTGAAAATTGGACGTTAGAATTTTAAAATATATTAAATTAGGGACCAATTGTGAAATTAGGGTCTTAAAGTAAAAAGGATTAAATTTTGGGAACTATTAGTGAATTTCGGGAGAGTTTCTGTGGTTAAGGTTTCGGGTCGATTAAATCGAAACGCGGATTTTGGTCTCGAATTATTTGGTGTATGATAGTTTTTTTTTAGATTGGGCCGATATGTTGTTGTTTAATATGATGCATTTTATATGTTGCATACTATTTGCACGACATTTGCATACACATGTACGAAAGAGAGAACTGTGGGGAGTCACGGTAATATTGTATAGTGATGTTCAGTGGGGTAGTTTATGACCGATTGATGGTTGTCGAATGGTATGAGTTGAGGTTAGGACTAAGGCGCACTATATGATTGAGATGTGGGGAGTGGGCCTCCCGAGCTACTGACCCTTGTGGGGAGTGGGGCCTCCCGAGCTACGGACCCCTGCGCGCGTGTTGCCTTTAGTACCTAAGCCTCGGGCCCTGAATGTGATGTGATGATATGAGATATGAGATATGAGAAAAGAGTCGAGCGTGTATATTTGTGAGATAAGTCGAGATTGGGATGCGAGAGCATTTGCATTCATGCATATTTTCATCTACTGGGCAAAAGCTCAGGTTTACGTGTGTAGGTAAGACGGCTGATGACGGTCCACGGACTTTTGAGGGCGGCGCAGTACATGGGACGCGACCTGTGGAACGAGTTTATGTTTCGTGTTTTTAAATTTGGGCTTGGACTTATTGGGCTTCGGCCAAATGAATCAAAATGTGTTTGTGTTTGGACTTATGGATTTAGACATCGAATGTATTTGTATTATTATATTTTAAAAGTTTTATTTAAATGGGTTTTCCGCTGCTTACGCTGCGAAAATCCGCCAAAATACGTATCTAGGAAGTCGGGTCGTTACAGTAACAGGCACGCTTGCTACGGTTTACTGCCGTCTTACTTAGATGCGGTGAGGCAAGCCAACGAGGGCAGTATCACTGATTGGGAGATGGACGAAGACAATCGGTTCAAGTACATGTTCTTGGCATACGGCGCATGCGTCAGAGGCTTTACGTTCATGAGGAAAGTCGTTTCTATCGACGCCACTTTTTTGAAAGGGAAGTATAAGGGACTCATAATGATTGCCACTGCGCAAGACGACGATTTCCATCAATATCCATTAGCATAGGGTATTGCCGACGGGTCGGAGGGAACCGACCCACCCATGGACGTGGTTTCTGTCGAGATTAAGACGTTTTGTTGGGATGGCGACGATCTCGTAATAATTTCTGATCGGAACCCTGAAATAAAGAATGCAGTTCCGGCCGTTTTCCCGAACGCGTTTCATGGTTTCTGTGCGTGGCACCTTCAACAAAAAGTGAAGACGAAAATGAAGAAGAAAGGTGCTTGCCCGATTTTTTGGCGTGTCGCTACTGCCTACACAAAGAGCGAGTCCGACAGTCATTTTAAGCAGCTTGAACCAAAATATGCAGACGTGGCTAAATATCTTGACGAAGTCCCAAAGGAAACGTGGACGCGAGCATATTGCCCTAGATCAAGATACAACATAATGACGACCAATGGATCCGAGTCTATAAATGCAGCCCTACGTAAGGACAGAGAGCTTCCAATTATTGGACTGTTGGGCTCGATTCAACGACTAACATCATCATGGTTCAGTAAGCATCGGCGAACTGCCGAAGCTTCAATCGCCGCGAACATGACTAGGTTTACGCCGAAGGTGGAGTCGATCATACGAGAGAATTTCACCGAAATTTCATGCGTCGGAAGTCGGGCATCTAACATATAATGTGTACGGACAGCATGTGAACGAGGTGGTAGATTTGGGGCTGCGCACATGCACGTGCATGATGTTTGACATCGATCGTATCCCATGTCCATATGCATTGCAGCTTCTGGTTCTGCCCAAGTGCCGGTGTATTCATTAGTGCACGATTATTATAGCTTGGAGATCTGGAAGTTGGCATACGAAGGTACTATACGTTCGGTAACGGACCGCATTGAAAGTAGTATGGACATGTTGCCGCCTCGTGTTGGTTCACAACGCGGACGACCCCAGAAAAATCGGTTTCCTTCGGTGGGTGAATTTTTTAGGAAATAACGTTGTAATATGTGTGTATCGTCGTATTGAGAGTGGCTTATACGTTGCCATTTGTGTTATATTATGTAAGGTTGTGTTACGTGCGTCTGCATGAATAAGGAGGTAGAAAACCCTTATGCACAAATGCGCAGGGGATCACTGCACATATTTGTGGTTCCCGCCGGGTCCCCTGCTCATAACGTAAGGTCCCCTGCCTTTAAGGTTTGGGCCGTGCGAACTTCTAATCCCCTGCCCATAACGTAAGGTCCCCTGCCTTTAACGTGTGGGTCCCGTGCAAACTTTTAATCCCCTGCCCATAACGTAAGGTCCCCTGCCTTTAACGTAAGGTCCTCTGCCTTTAACGGAAGGTCCTATGCCTTGTTAGGAAAGGGACCTGCCGACTAGCACATGGTACCCGCACATTAGGGTTGGTCACGTTCGCTTACTAAGTGGGTCCAATAATTGTTCAATTATTGATGAAAAGTGACATGTCAGAGCAGTGTCATTATACGGTATGTATAGGACAGATGACTTGACATTTGATCCCCGATTTGGGGCTTTTGTCCTCTGCGAAAATGTAATATTATTCAATTCCTTAATAAGATAATAATTAATCAAAAATTAAGTGCGCGATTAACAAAATTGGGGAAAATAACAACTAGATTAACAATATCTGACTCCAAGTTTGAAACCCAAAAAATATATATTCCAACAAGTATTTCATGTTGAACGATCTCTGACGTGAATATAGCAAGAGAGCGCACCCAGAAAACATACTCGTGTTTGTGATTTATGTAGGATTTAACAATCTTATAGACTTAACGTAATTCTTGTGTTTTTATCCAATCTTTTTGTTCTCTGCTATCTGTATGATGACTTTATATTGTATCTACGATAAACAAAGTACAAATACGCACAATTAATCGCTTACTTCCATGAATTAACATTGCAAAAATCGCACATGAACACATCGGACCCACATGTTATGGACAGGGGACCCAATCGTCAAAACAAGTTCCCGCGCAAATTGCATAGGACCCATACTGAGATGTCCGGGTCATCATTGGTCCTGTCAAAATTATACGCATGTTAAGGCCGGGTCCCGTCAAATTGTTGCGCAATATAATCAGGGAACCCGCGCGTAAAGAGCAGGGGACCTGCGCATTATGAGCAGCGTCCCCGCACTTACAGGGGACCCGCGCAGGCAACGTGCGTAGCAAACAGCCGAAAAGTTAAAATCATAACAACCAAGTGAAATTATGTCAAATCACTTAAAATTCAGTTATTTTTATGTCAAATCACACATCAGTCTCACTGAAAAAAAGTTGGAAACGATAGAAAAACTCAATCTTTCACTATTCTAAACCCTAAATAGCTATCCAACAAACGATAAGTTAACGTCAAACAAGTAAAATTAAAATTCAACAGAGAAATTCTACAACACATGAAATTTATACTCAACACAGGAAATTTTAGTCAACAACAAAATTACTAAAAAACTGTCCCAATCATTATTGAAAATAGAGGATGCGAGGTATTTTCTAAACTCCTTCATATGAGTTTGATTGAGGCGGGAGACGTAGTCCTTCTTCATCATAAGCGACATTGCCGCCCGCAACATCGCCACGCCATCTTCTCCCTCGAAAATCATATCCAACACGACACTAATTTTTAAAGACGACGACAACGTAATAAAACGCAACATTCATCAAAACTTACTGATTTTGTTTTCGGAAGTCGCGACGCCAAGTAGCCGGCCAGCTCTAGCCCTTGTTAGGCATGCGTTTTATCAGCTCCAGATCCTTGAAAATCGCCGGGATTACGATCCTAAGTTTGTTGACGTCATTGGCAATATAGCGCCACTCGAAGCCAGGAGGCGCATCGGAGTCGTAAATCTCGAACACCCTTTCCCGCACATCGACAACGAACAACACCCATCGGCCTGACGTACGCATGGGGATGGCAACTTTGGCCGCTAGATCCCACGACCTGCACTTCCAATCTTCCTCTTCCCCCCTCGCGAACGAGGTCAATCTCTTGAAGCCCTTCCTAGACGGCTTCCCGAGTATGTTTAGCACCCCTCGCTCGTGGACGAGCGTCTTAAACCTATGGGGCATGTACGCGACTTTGGTTGCAACCGATTTGCTAAATTTCTGCATGTAATCGATCCCAGCGAGGCATTCATCGACGTGCTGCAATACAATATAGACAGCTTTTCAACACATTCAAGTAAGGTGACGAAAGGTATTTGGTAAATTTATTTACTTACCATCTCATCGAGTGGACTGCCCTCAGTCGCCAGGTTCAGGAGCCATATAGGGTCATGTTCTTGTAGCTTCCCTCGGACTTTCATGTTTCTAATCTGCATGAGCGTTAAAAGCTGACTTTCGACTTTTGGCCACATGTTATTGGCCTTGAACTGGATATGCCGCTCGAACGCCGAAAGCTTTGGAGCTTTGACTGTATTCGTCGAGGGTAAATGGGTGAACAGCGTCGTGGTGTACCAAGATGGCTTCTTCGTCCGCTCAGGGGTCTTCTCTCTGACGACGCCTTTTCCTTTGTCGGCCGCTTGGACAGAAACCGAAGCCTCGGCGTGCGTCTCCAACTGAGGTACATCCTGTAGCAGCTCGGCGTGTGTCTCGAACTGAGCGTGGTCGTCTGGAGGCTCGTCCATGGTCTCGAACTGAGCGTGGTCCCAGCCTCTACGTCCGTCGCGACCTCGTGAACCCCGAGTCCATAAGCGCCTATCCACGACGAGTGGACCACCTCTTCTCTTCTCTCTGCGTCTTCGCCGGTCCATTCCGGTTGGACATAGTATTTCCAACGGGAGTCCGCCCATTCCGACGGACTGTGACCGTCCCATGCATCCAGACTCGGAATATAGCCATCCGGTCCCATGTACGATGTCGTCCTCCATCTCTCATCGTAATCTATACAAGAAAATTCGAAAATAACTATATATTATTTTTCACATCCTTAAGTATAAAAACTTACCAATCTCGGGCGGTGTAGCGACCGATCCACGCCCAATCTCGGGCGGTGTAGCGACCGAAGATCCACGCCCAAACTCGGGCTGTGGATCGTGTGATCCACCACCAAACTCGCTTGGATCGACATCTACATCGTAAATAGTAAATGATAAGTAATATACACAACTAATTAAAAAAATAAGTATAAATAAAAAGCTTACTATAACGAGCTTCGATAGGCGGAGTGCGAGACCCGTGATAAAATCTGCTCGCCAAACCCTGAACCGAGTTCTCCAACTCCCTCAGGCTATCGCCCCACGATCGCATTTGCGTCCAATGGTCCTCGTACGCATCCCACCTCCTCTCGTTCGTCGACCACCGTCGACCCTCTTCTTCTTGAAACTGATGCAATCTCGTGCCAAGCTGGTCGAATCGCCCAAACAACGTGGTGAAGTTATGGTCCATAAGACTTTGCCATTCATCGAAGCGTGGACCCGAGGCGAAACCTTGACCAGTTGATGGACCCGTCTACGGAGCTGCATGAAAGCCGTGCTCGTGCGGATGTTCGGGGATGTTGCCGTGATGCAACATCATATCGCTGTCGCGACGGCCACTGGCCTCGATCTGGGCTATGGTCTCAGGCACGAAATTCTGCCGGCTAGAACCCAAACCGCGATGGCGGTGGCCGCGGGAACACCTAACGTCCGCTCCCTGCAGGAGTAGGTCCGTCACACGATCGAATAGTTCGTGTGGGGCCCCAACATCGAAAACGCTGTCCCTAAAGTACGGTTCCTCCAGCTCGAAGGCTGACGGCACTATCAATCCTTGTACATGGGACCCGTCAGCGTGTGATGCGACAGACTTAAAAGTCGGGCATCCCTTGCAACTCCAATTTCTCGTCACCCACCTGAGCATGCGTGGCGTGTAATCTTCTTCTTTGCGATCCGCCAACTCGTCTGCAACGCCCGGTATGCACTCGTATGCCATTATATGAATTCATAACGCAAATAATATTAGCATCATGTCAAAACAAGGTATGGCAAAACTTAATTATAAATCACTTGAAGTGGCTGCACGAACCCACTTATCAGCCAATCCCGTTTGATCTCAACTAGATTTCTTTTAACGGAGCGTATGACATCCCTGAAAGCCACGCTGCCCCAAGGATACTGTGAGAAAGCAAACATGTCTTCAGCGAGATGGAGGACCCAAGGACTCACGACGGTGTCCTTCTTTGACTTTCGGGCCAACAACACCGCGGTGGCGAAGTAGACGTTCGCCAACTTCAGCTTCTCGTCGTCCCTACGTTCTTCGTCGCCAGACAAACCCTCCAACGCAATCTTGACGTGAGACAAGCGAATTTGGGCTCTACCGCCAAAATGCCTCCTCGCGAATGCTTCGTCTTCGTTCACCGCCTGTATCGCGGCTTCGAACTTGAGCCCGGTGACTAGGCAGTAATCCGATTTTGAAAATCGGAGTGGCCTATTGCCAATAACTATCTAAAGCTCTTCGCGGTTGTGCAGAGTGGTCTGCCTCTGGATGAGGTACCACAACAACTGAAGCGAGAGCTTAAAATCCGGCTAGGCCATAACAAGGCGGCCGACGGACTCGAGGCACAAAAAAACTGAAACTCATCCTGGTTAAGACACCGTCTTATCAACTCGCTGGCGTCGCTGTATAACGAGCTCACCGCAGGACGGCAATCAGGAACTTCGTCCACTGTGTCGAACTGCTTCTTCATCACAACCTAATTTATACGTAAAACACATTGTAGCCAATTACTTTGTATGAATATTGACAGGGGACCTGTGCGAATTTACACGGGACCTGTGCGAATTTTAACGGGACCTGCCCATAAGATGATGGTCCAGATATGGGTCCCCTGCGTATAAGCGTGGGTCCCCTACTTATAATGCAGGGGTCTCCTGCTCGTAGAGCGCGGGTCCCGTGTTATTCTTCGCGGGCGCAAGGTCACGGGAACCACGCTACGCAGTGAACCCGTGCTGTGACCATCATCGAGACCATCATCTTATGGGCGGGTGCCGTGAAAATACGCACTACTTCTAAGCACGGTCCTATGCTTGCAATCACGGTCCTATGCTTGCAAGCACGGGTCCGAAAATTAGGGTTCGATCCGTTAAATTGAAGACGAAGAGTAGAACAAATACCTTCACTCTCTGGGTGTTCCCGCTGATTGCATTGTAGATTGAGGTTCGGATTTGGGTTTTACTTGCAGAGAAACGATTTGCAAAACGTTTGGTGTGCAGGAGAAAAGACAATTGAATTGAATTGAAAGTTAAAGTGGTGGTTGCTTTTTTACTTTTACTGTTATATCACGGTCCGTTGTTTGCCAATCGCTACAGTAAAACCTGTTAATTCTTTTAAACCCCTTTATGTTTATTACATAACTAACCTAATTAAATACAGCTATCTATATATTTTTAAACCTAATTATATATTATAAAATATAGTTCATTCAATTTAAAATACAATTAAAATATAGATCAGGTTCATAATATATAATGCTTCAAATTAAATATAAATACTTAGATTCACGTACAATACAATAGCATAAAATTATTAAATAATTTACTATTCTACCCTTCTCGCCCTTCTCCAACCGGAGCTTGGTCGACATCCTCCTTCACGGCGTCGTTTCGGACAACCTCGATCCAACCTGGGCCTTGGATCACTTCGCTCTCAGCCTCGTCGTCGTCGTTTCGGACAGGTGCTTGTCCTTCGATCACTTCGCTCATACCATCGCAGATGCCATCGCCGTCGAGTTCGATAGGATGGTCGTCGCTGTTTAAGAATCTGTCGATCTCAAACACGATGAACAGTCTCCTTTGGGAGAGGTCGACGCCGAGGTCGGCCTCTAGACGGCCGCGGACGGCGTCGGCCGTGGTAGTCCGGGGGTCCGAGTTACGGACGATTTCCTGGAGGCGGGCGACGATTTGGGCGTCCGTCAGAATTCTTGGTCGATTTGTTTCTGGGATTATTAAAAATATTATTTTCGGATGATGTGTATTTTTATAATGTAGACATAATTAATTGAAGCCCTACAGCTTGCAAAACCGTAAGACCTTTCGAAAACCATAACATATATCGCGGGACCCAGGCTCTAGTGCACGGGACCCAAGCTCTAATGCGCGGGACCAAAGCTCTTGTGCACGGGACCCAAGCTCTAGTGTATGGGGGCATGGGACCTATCAATAAGAAGAGATTATGCGCAGGTCCCCTGTTTTTGCGCGCAGGTCCCCTGAATTTATGTGCAGGTCCCAAGATCTAATGCGCTGGCACTAATGTGCGGGAACCATGCACTGATGGTATAGAGGTCCCATGAATTTATGCGCGGGTCCAATGAATTTATGCATGGGTCCCATGAATTTATGTGTGGGTCCCGTATATTTATGTGCGGGACTCATGCTTCTATCTAGGGTCCCATGATCTAACGCGCGGGTTGCCTGCTTTCAAGCAGGGTTTCTTGACCAACTGGACGTTTTAAAAAGCGAAAATTGAACATGTTCGGCAGTCCAAATCGGAATTTCGAAGCTTGGAGAACCCATTTCCTTCGAAACAGGTTTAGGACTGAGAGTTACAAATTTAGATGGTTATATTCAAAATACGACCAGGAAAAATACTTACAGTGAGGCGTCAGGTTCGAATTCTTTCACTGAGGACTTTCGAGTGTTCCTTCGCCTGTGAAGAAGCTGATATGAAGTCGGGTCGACTGCCTTGCAGAAGCAGAAGAAATTGTAGGTGATTTCTCTTAAGGACGAGGACGAAGAAGAAGAATAATTGGGTGAGGTGGAATGAATGCTTTCTACTGCAAAATGGACGTGCAGCTTTTAATTCATTTCAGGCGTTGTATTTTATTTTTCTTTTTCTTTTTTTATTAATATAAGGGATTACGAGAAGATGATTAAGTGTTAATTAAACGAGTGCTATTGACCGAAAAAAAGTCAAGAGTGCTATTTTTTTAAACTTGACCGCGTCAAAGGCTATTTTTTTTAAAAAGACCCAAATAAAAATACTTTGTTAACGGTAGATTTTTCTAGTTGCAGGTGAAGTGGCAGTGTTCGATTTGAGAGAATCTTCTCTGTGAGTGCGATTTCGTTGAATATGTAGTTTTGTCGGTGATGATAATGGATCATATCATCATTTTAATTACTCTTTGTTTATCAGAAAAAAAAAATGAGTTGGAATCATCAGCCTCCTGTCTTGTGGACGTTAACCAAAGCCATCGTCCCCACCCTATAATTCGATTGGAAGCTTTGTTGATTTCTTTGGAAGTTTCACTTATGAGCATGTTAATTACATTTTTCAGGTAACATATGGATCTTTGATCACCTTGTGATTGTGAAAATGTCAGGTTGAAATGGCGAACATTTCCGTTACATTGCTAATAGATTTTCCAGAAAAAATTACGAGTAAGTATGGTAAAGAATGATTTCGGCTAGAAATTTCATCATAGATATACGGTCTAGAAATAAATACAGTCTTTAAGGAGCTTGCTTGTGCTGTATGATAATATGTATATTTATATATATGTTGGGTTCTGTTCGAGTAATTGACTAGACTGTTGTGCTACTTTCATGCAGAAAATCTGAGTTATTATTTTTATATGCGTTCAAAGAAAGAAATAAATTTTTATGTTTCACTCACTAATCTTGTGCAGGGAGATTTAGGCATTGAAGCTTGCCCAACGACAATGACGACAATTAGCAGCAACACTTTATATAATAAGTTTGCAGTAGTATCTGAGCCAGCTGAAAGCTTCTCTTATTATGATAACGGATATGTCCCATCATTAGTAAATGCAGACTCCTATTGCCGATACATGGAAAATGTAGTCGATGATGCCGCCTCAGCTTTGCAAGCCCGTGCTACAAAATGTAAGGACAAACTACTAACTAATCTCAGTAACTAATTCAATTGATCCTTTGCAGTGCAAATATTATCATCTTTCCGATTTTATCTATTTAGCCAACACCATAACACGGTCAAATTATTTTTATTGTTGACTATAATTGTGATCTATCTATATATATGTAGGTCCTGACTCACACGATGGCCGTGGTTACGAGGTATATACTACTCCACTTATATTAGTTTGTTTCTTTTGCATAATCATGGTGGCACTAAAGCAATAGCAGGAGTAATTATCGATTTGCTTAAAACGAATATAGGTGCTCGAAGACTACATAGATCCAGATAATATGACATATGAGGTTTGCATTTTGAAACAGACGTTGATATATATATAATATATATATATATATTATATATATATGAGGAATTTTATGGTGCTCACCACCTGTTGATGTGGCACCGATTAGTGCCATTACATCCCACATCGACATCTAAGGTTATGTTGTCTTAATTAACACATTTTTAGGTGTCATTAATCGACATTTCGGATGCTGATGTGGCATATTGACGCCTTACATAACATTTTACGAATCAATAAAATATGTCGCAGCAATATGCCACATCAGCATCCGAAATGTCGATTAGTGACGCTTTGAAGGTGTTAATTAAGACGACATAACCTTAAATGTTAATGTGGGATGTTGAACAGGTGCCCATATAAGCACCATAAAATTTCTCACATATATATCTATATATGTATATATATATTTATATATAGATTTATCAAACAAACGTTTTGGCAGGAGTTGCTTGAGCTGGGTGAGGTAGTTGGAAAGCAAAACAGGGGACTTTCTCAAGATCAAATCACATTGATTCCAAAATCCAAGTTCAAGTGTGGCTTTTTCTTGAGAAAAAAATCAAAACGGGACAAGTAACGATTAAAAACCATTATTTTTTGGCATCAATAACAATATGAATTTTCTTTCTCTTTCTTTTGGGGAAATGTGTGTGATTTGCCAGATGGAGTATAAAAATAAGCAGATGACCCTCCCATTCAAGCATGTCTATCATACTAACTGTGGGAGCAGATGGCTCACCATCAGCAAAGTAAGTTAAAATTCGATCCACGAAAATGACAGAACAACCAAACTTATATATATATAAATATGAGATATCTCGGATTGAGGTGAACACAAAAGAATTTTTGATAGCACATAGTACTAATGTGTGATAATGTATCGTCAATCAATCAGGCTTGTCCAATTTGTTACAAGGAGGTGGTCGTCGATGTTCCCAAGCACTAGGAGATATGATTACGACTTGGAAGACTCGGTTGTGTTCTCAAGTTATACATATTATATCAATCGCTTTTCGATGATGTTTTTAGGTGACTTTTATTAATTTTGCAGTCAAATAGTATTGTTACTGTATGGAGGAACTTATAATTCGTTTGTTTCAGTTTAAGGTTATGTCTTTCAGAGTTTATCAGAAATCATCTCTCTTCCTCAACATCCACTGTTTCGTTATCATAGATAATTTACATGTACTACAGTATATGTGCACAACATTCCTATCTTGACCTTGAGTAGTGGATAGTTATTTTTTAAAATAATTAAATAAATACTATTTTTGATTTTAATAAAGATCTTGAATAGTGGGTTGTTACTTTTTAAAATAATTAATAAATAATATATATTTTAATTAAATTTGATTGGCCAATTGATACACCAAATTGGGTGGTTTTTAACACATGTTGAGTATTAATTAAGAGTATATAATGGTACACTTTTTAGCCGCGCACGAGGCGCGGCAATATTGCCCATATTTTTTTTCGATTTACATATTATATTTTTTAATGCAGTGTACCTTAGAAGAAATTTTATACAAGATAGGAAAAGGATTTAAATTCTGAAAAGGAAGAGATTTCGAATCATGAAACATAAAATTATTATATCGTTCACTACCACTAGCCTTAAGGAAATGTTTATAATATTAATAAAATTGTTACTTGAATAGCTTAGTATGTCGATAACTTAGTGGGGAGGGAACTCAAAATAATAATAAGATAATGGTACTATCTAAGGTTAGATAAGGATTAAGAAAGCAAGTGCTAGGTCATTTAGTTATTTGAACACGCCAACCCTAAATAAGAATGAGAAATTTATATCATTAGTTAACCACTATCTAAAATTTAAGGAAGAAAGAAACTTGCGAAGAAAAAAGGAGTCTAGAGCAGATCGAACAAGACTTGGAGTAGGTATATTTTCTTAACATACTTTCATGTATTTTTAGCTAAGGCGTGGCATGCTTTAAGGGTTTTTAGTACGGAAATATCAATTTTTAGGGTTTTACATGAATTTTAGGGTTAAAATATCTGAAGATTGTGTGATACATAGACTGTTCTTGAAGATATGCGTGCAAGCAAAATTAGCTGTTGAGCAATGAGATTCCCACTTGATAAGAATAAGAACTCTGTTAGTTTGTAGATATAATTTCGAGATTAACAATGAGAGTAGAATTCGGAATAAACTTCGAGATCTTATTTATGAATGTCGACATCTTTGTTGATATTATGTTAAATCCTAAAGTTAAAATTCGTAAGTCCATGTCAAATTTATATGTGTTTGGTTTAAATCTCGAGATCTTTGTCGAGATTTAATTCTTATGTTGACTTCATATATTGTATAATGTCTCGAAATCATTATTCAAATATCGACACATGTCTCGAAATTTATGCATACACTAGTCCAGATTTATGTCCCAAACACATGTCGAAATGTACTTTAGAAGTCATGTCGAAATCTATGTTCACCTATGTCAAGATCCATGCCTAAATTTCATACCGAGATTTATATTGAAAAGCATATCGAAATCCATGTTTATTTGTGTCGAGATTTAGTTTGCTATACAACTCGAGATTTATTTTCAAGCCAGATTCATACTAAACTCCTGTCGAGATTTACCTTACATCATATATCGAGATTATGCATAATGTCGAGATATTAATATCTCGAAATCCGTAGGTGCTGTTCGAGGTTTATAGCTAAACCAAGCTCGTGATTTATATCCAAGGGCCGTCGAGATTTATCCCAAGATACATATCGAGATCCATACTATAATTCATATCGAAATCTATGCATGTCATATGTCTAAATCCACTAATAACACAAACTCGAGATTTATTAACATGTCGAGATCTATCTCTGAAATGGTATTTCTCAATTTAGGTTAAGTTCTAAATTTTAGGGTTTCGAAATTATAGAAGTCGAAACTAGGGTTTTCCAATTAAGCCAATTTGGGGAAACTATAACTAGACTAACAAACCCTAATTTTATATGTTTGTATATTTAGGATTCGAAGGTTAGCGACATACCGTACGATAAATTAATAGCTAAGCATACCAGGTAAGTGGAAATCGCAACTACAACACATAATTGTATGCGCATGAAATTATGTGTTATATGCTTCTATGAATTTATGTGATCCTACGTGAATTATTTACACTATATGATGACATGACACGCATATTCATGGCATGAGCATATGCACGCACGACTAGTATGGGAGTCAGGGAAATAGCGTGCATGAGTATAAGATCGCTTAAAAGCGATATGTATATTTGCCGATATGGGCATTTGTGTCGACTCAATGATGAGTCACGACTCTTCTATGCTATCTAAATATATTACGGCGATTCACGAGGCCGACTGCCTGATTCACGAGACGCAGGTAAATATCTAATTATATTACGGCGATTCACGAGGTCGACTGCCTGATTCAAGAGAGGTAGTTAATACCTAAATATACTACAGCGATTCACGAGGCCGACTGCCTGATTCACGAGAGGCAAGTAAATACCCCGTAGCGGGAGGCAACCTGGAGGATGCGACTCGAGGGAATGAGCGGCACCGAGGGAACCTCAAGTGTTGGCGACCTCGTAGTAAGCTACCAGTGAGAAGTGCCAGCGTGTCAGACTGCATTGGGATGGAAAGGCGCCTTAGGGTTAAACGAAATTGGTGTGCCCGGGTTAGCCTCTCAACGGGAATGCTAAAGGCACTAGTAGCCTCTCAGTGTGGGCCGCATTGGGATTGAAAGGCACCATAGGATTTAGCACAGATTGAGTACTCGGGTTTAGCCTCCCAGTGTGTACTGTCACTTGTTTATACCCTTAGGGGTTTGAGCTCTATATGGTGCATAGTAAGAGTGAAAGCCGAAGTGCCCAAATATGAAAGGAAAAGAACGAGAGGGTTGTGTGAAGTCAATAGCGTTGGCGCGAATGCCTTCGCTATTTAGGTCACGTGCATTGCATGCATGGCTTTCACTTACTGAGCTTTATAAGCTCATTCCACGTTTTTATATGTTGTAGGACCCTGCGATCACGGTACGTGATCATTTTCACGGCGAGGCCAACTTTTGAAGCTTCCAAGGGCTTTTGAGATGGAAGTGCGTGCATAGATGCGACCTCGTGGAGGCCCAGTGATAGATTTATTTTGACCCGCATGCACGCTTTCCTATGTAAATAGGACCCACGATGATTTTGTACGAAATCTTACGACTCCTTTTTATAAAAGGAAAAATTTCATACGAAATTTTGCACGATTTATTTCGATATTAGGACATTAGTCGCGTAGACTAGTTAAGAAAGTAGTGGTGGAAGGCGGGGCGCCACAGGTGGTATCAGAGCTTAGGTTCTGTAAACTGTCCATGTACACACACTCAAAAGCACGGAAGCGGCCTTGCTTGTAAGTTTTATGTTTCTATGAATTTCTTGTATGATTGGTTAATTTTAGGAACGTTAGGATAAAGGAACAATGGGTAGAACAAGAGGTGAGAATAGTGGAGGTGCAGATAAAGTAAAGAACCCGCAGCCTCTGCTGATAGTCGGGATGCGACTATTCTCCAACTCGCGGAATTAGTCCGCCAACAATCTGCTCAAATCCTGCAATTGATCCAGCAGGAAAACGCTGGCGGGCAATCAAACAACGGACTTCTCAGACCGATAGAATCGAAATGGTCGGGGAAAGATTTCATAAACTTAACCCCCCAACTTCGAAGATGCTCTTGACCCAACCTCGGCTGAGGATTGGCTCCGGACCCTAGAAACTATGTTCCAACATAGTCGTACCCCCGAAACAGAAAAGGTCTTGTGCACTACCTACCTATTAAGGGGAAGCGCAGGTCATTGGAGGGATACAGTACTACTCTCGAAGATCCCTTGACAATGACCTGGGAGCATTTCAAAGAATTTTTTCGAAATAAGTATTTCACAGCTCCCATCCGTGCTCAGAGGATGAACGAGTTCATCAATCTCCGCCAAGGAACAATGACGGTGGCGGAGTACATCCGAAAGTTCGAACAACTTTCTCGATTCGCAGCCTACATAGTAAGCACCGACTCGCTGAGAATTGAGCGATTTACGGAAGGCTTGAAGCCAGAACTCTATCGCGACGTTGGTATGGCTCGATTCCAAGGGGTTACTTATGCCCAAATGGCGGAACGAGCTTTGATGGCTGAACAAGCCGAAATCAGAATTGTGCGAGCTCAGGTAGTTAAGAGGAAATACGAACAAGGACCCAAAGGGAACGGAAATAACTCGAAGAAACTGTTTGTTCCTAAGAATGTGAAACCCAATTTTGAAAACCGCCCTGGACCACCTCAACAAACTCACACACCTCAAGGGAAACCCCAACCAAATGCACCCATACGCCCAAAATGTGCACGACGTCCCCTGATTTTCACAAAATGCGACATGTTTTAAATGTGGCAAGACAGGCCACTACTCTGTAGCTTGCCCGGAAAATGCATCAGGAAGCCAAGCAGCAAATCAGACTAGATCACAGAAGGTACACGCTCGGGTATACATGCTTACGGTGGAAGAAGCTGAAAACAATCCATCCGAGACGGAAGGTACCCTCCTAACCGATTAAACCTCAACATGCATTCTAGTGAACCTAAGAGCCACACAATTCCTCTTGATATCTACCACTTATGAGGAAGGACTCGGGAGTTCTTTTGGCCGACTTGGTTGATACTAATTTGAGTATCGACCTGAATCATAATCGCAGCAGATAGGCTTTCGAAATAGAAAGTTGTATCTAAATTCCCTAAAAAGGAATCTGTATCAGAGTGGCGCAGCGAAAGTGTGATGGACGTCAACAATTTTGACCTTTACCTAAGTTAGAATTTTAAGAATTCTTGTTAACTCTTCGAGGTAATACGGGTTCCACTAAGTGGAACAACCTTCATATCTATTTCATCAGGATCGTATTTCCTTCTATTCTCGAAAATTATTAATTATTTGAGATTCCATGATAACTTCCTAGGGTGGATTTCTATCACCTAACCAAGCCAACGCAACTTCCTACCAATCATACCCTGACTTATTCCAGCTAACTGAATTTCGGGGGCGAAATGTTTTTAAGGGGGGAGGATGTAATACCCCAAAATTTTATGAGCATGTTAATATATGGACTTATGTGCAAACTATGTGCTTATATGACTTTATAAATACATATTTTATTATTTGTATGCTACTATGAAATTCTAACTTCATAAAAAATTAAGTTGGGACTTAGAAGAAATTTTATACAAGATAGGAAAAGGATTCAAATTCAGAAAAGGAAGAGATTTTGAAGCATGAAACATAAAATTATTATATCGTTCATTACCCCTAGCCTTAAGGAAATGTTTATAAAATTAATAAAATTGTTACTTGAATAGCTTAGTATGTCGATAACTTAGTGGGGAGGGAACTCAAAATAATAATAAGATAAAGGATACTATCTAAGGTTAGATAAGGATGAAGAAAGCAAGTGCTAGGTCATTTAGTTATTTGAACACGCCAACCCTAGATAAGAATGAGAAATTTATATCATTAGTTAACAACTATCTAAAACTTAAGAAAGAAACTTGCGAAGAAAGAAGGAGTCTAGAGCAGATCGAACAAGACTTGGAGGAGGTATATTTTCTTAACATACTTTCATGTATTTTTTAGCAAAGCGTGGCATGCTTTAAGGGTTTTTAGTACGGAAATATCAATTATTAGGGTTTTACATGAATTTTAGGGTCAAAATATCTGAAGATTGTGTGATACTTAGACTATTCTTGAAGATATGCGTGCAAGCAAATTTAGCTGTTGAGCAATGAGATTCCCACTTGATAAGATTAAGAACTCTGTTAGTTTGTAGATATAATTTCGAGATTAACAATGAGAGTAAGAATTCGAAATAAACTTCGAGATCTTATTTATGAATGTTGACATCTTGTGAATTAATACGGAATTTTGAGGTAATTAAATGTGTAATTATGTGAATTAGGAAGTTTAATAAGACATTAAATTACAGAGTAAAAATTTAAATTTTAATCATTCCGAAAATATTTCGAAAGTTAACCAAAAATATCTGAAAATAATCTAAGAATTTTTAATGTTTGGCTATGATTGGTAAAATAATAATACATGGACTTTTAACGGTAGAAATATATGGGCCGAATTAAATTTCAAAGGATTGGCCCAAGGTTGAAAGGTAGGCTTTAATAATAACATCAACTTAAGCTTTCGTGGACCTAAAGAAGGTTTTCGGTATATAATAATAAGTTCCAAAGACGTGTGCCAACTCTCGAAGGCCGGGGATGATGTCATTCTGATTTTTCCTTTAGAAAATACACTCATGTCTTTCTTGAATAGCCATCAAAGAAGGTGATGAAGTATCTCCTTCCGCCGAATGATTCTAGAGCATCTCGTTCCACTCTGAGGACGTTTGTGTTCGTCCCATACGAAGAGTTATCGATGTGTGTCTCTGAAAAGAAAAGAAGCCAAGAGTCTCGAAGTCTGTTCATATGATTATTATCTAATATGTATAGAATGACATTTGTAATAGCACTCATATAGAGGGTTAAAATGGTCATTATTTTTACTAATTTTGTAATACCATAAGAACACTCAATAGTTGATGACGTGGCACATATGAGTAGTCTATAAAGGGGATGGCAATATTTGGTGAGTAAAAAAACAGTACTTCAACCTTGAAACATCCGTGGATTGATATTCGTTACAATAATCACAATAGCGTCCCCAAGAGTTCCTCTAAACCTCTTATAAAACTCGCGCGACTTCTCATCCCAAGCTGTAATAGTTGCACGATAGCCGCTACAAATAAAAACATTTCCTTATCGACAATTCACAAAATGAAGACTATGAATGAGAATAATCAGAACGTTGGAACAAAAACATACCCTTCCAGAAAGGTAGCTGCACGACTGTAAAATAGCGTGAAACCTGCGACAATAAACAAATACAAACATACAGAGGGACGATAAACAAACCGGAAATGCAAAATTATCGTTCCTACCTCAATGGTAGAGACGACATTGTCTGTGCTCTTTTTCCTTCCCATTTGCTGTTAGTCATTCCTCAAGTATGCAGATAGTGCGTATGAAGACTAAGATTGTAAGTCCGTCCATTAAGACAGTAATGATGTTATATATTTAGTTCAATATTATGATTTGACTTAATTCAATTGTATCCTATTTCTTAAATTGCACGACTGCTTCAATAACAGTCGTGCAAAAACAAGACAAACCCTAAATAAAAGTTAATCATGGATTTTGAAATTAGAAATCCAGTGACGTTCATTAATATTCACTGGAATAACTATAAGATCCAACTCTTGACATAGAACAAATGACAAATACTCCACGATACCCTGTGCATATGGGCGAACCTTATGTAATTATACGACTAGTAATTGTCGGAATATTATGAACTTTGTGAGATTGTTCGTGAATGATTTTTGTGATTGATTATTATATGACTACCATCAGCTTTGTAAGACTGTGGGTTACGCCAGGGTGACCCTATTTCTCCTTACCTATTCACGCTGGTGATGGAAGTTTTGCATGGCCTGGTTGACGAACGGATTCTCATGGAGCCACAGTTTCGCTACCATTGGAGATGTGAGGCCACCACGTTGTCTATGCTAGTTTTCGCGGATGATCTTCTCCTTTTTTGTCATGCCGATGCCGTCTCTGTGGGGGTTCTGAAGAACTCATTAACGGTTTTCTCCACTCTGTCAGGTTTGTACCCAAACCCTGACAAGAGTGAGATGTATCTATCACGACGGGCGGAGGGTCTGAAGGTACAGCTACAGGCCATTATTGGTTTTCGGGAGGGTCACTTACCTGTCCGCTATTTGGGGGTACCGCTGATAGCTTCACGCCTTACGATTGGGGACTGTGCACCGCTTTTACAGCGCGTTGACGCTCGGCTGGGATCTTGGCTAAATAAGTCCTTGTCATATGTAGGCAGGATCCAACTGATAAAGTCGGTCCTTCAGGCGTTACATGTATATTGGTCGGGGGTGTTCCTACTGCCCAAGGGTATTCGTGCCCTGGAGTCTCGATTTAGGCAGTTCTTATGGAGTGGCTCTTCGGCCAAGGTTGCATGGGATGATCTCTGTCTTCCGCCGTCTGAAGGAGGGCTGGGACTTTGCTCGATAGCTACAGTTAAATTTTGAAAGACTAAAACGTGATAGTTTATAGGAGGGCTTGAGGATATACCATTAGTTTTTGCACACAAATGACTCAATTGGGGTGCTAAATAAATAAATATAGATTTTTTAATTCTAATATAATAATTAACAAGGCTTTCTTTTAATTTTAATATTATTTTTCAAATTATCCTAAATTGACGGACTAAGGGTGAAAACGAGTCGAGTCGAGTCCGTCGTTAGGTATGCTTTAGTTTGACTTGATAACTAACGAGCCGAGCTCGAGCCGAACTTCGTAAACTTGAAGTCGAGTTGAGCTTTGACAGAGCTGCTCACGCGAGCTGTGAATGACCACATCGTCTATCTACGCATCCTATATACCTTGGAGTTTTTAACGTTTTCTTTAACAAATTTAATATTCGATTAATTTGATGTTTGGTCATTCCTCCCAATATATAATAAATATTTTATTCAATGTAGATCAAATGATTTTTGATAATTTTGGAAATCAAAGTCAATATTTTTTCTATTATATATGTCTTACGAGAATAATATATACTCGAACCGAACTATGGTCAAACTGAATTCGAGTCGAGCGTTGATCGAGCCACTTGCGAGCAGCTCACGAGCGTCTCAGTTCATGTTCAACCTTATGACATACTAAATTATGACGGTTTATACCAAGTTATGACACTTAATAAAACAGTATGGATAGAATAGATATTATTATTATTGTTATTGTTATTATTATTTTTATTATTATAATATGTACTAATAATAATTAATAATAATCTATACGCTTATATAAAGAGCGTAGGGGGGATAAAAACTGTAAATTGGTCTGTAAAATTGACCAATCAAATTATTTCTACTTTAGTTATATTCAAAAATAAATAAACCCTATTAAATCATAATAACCACCTCAATCTATTTTTAGTATATCAATTATTAAAAAAAAACTAGACTAGGTATCTATAAAACTTATAATAACCCCATCATTCTATTTTAGTATATAATTTATTTCACTCATCCACTAATAATTAATTTTATGTTTTTGCATACACATAGGGTGTGCTAAAAGTACTACAGTAAAATCTCTATAAATTAATATCCTCTCTAAAATAATAAAATCTTTCGGGCCCGACTTGCGCATTTGTAAAAATATCATCATATTCATTAAGATAATAAAGTAATAATACTTCAAAAATTCTTTTATAAATAGTAGGTTCCATTAGAACTCTAATCAATAATTCATAAATATTGCAATTATAAATATTATGTTAAATTGGTAAAATATAAATCTAGCGTTTTCTTCAAATGAACATCTAATTGGATTTCATCCTTATCTTTTTAAATTGCAGTCAAGTGTTCCGATATCCATGAATATAATTGTTAATTATATACACTAACTTGATATTATACATGAATATATTTATTTAGTTACGAACAAATTGGTTGGTGGATGAATATAAACAATGAAACATAGATAAATACTAAATTAGCTGAATTTTAAAAGTTTCTCTTTTATTAATAAAATATTAATTCGTCATATATTAATATATCTCTAAATTAATAAAATGTAACGATCCCAATGTTATTAATTTACAGAGGTTATATTGTAGTAATAATAAAATGTGGAGCCAATGTTTTAAAAAGCGTATAGCGTAGTGTGTCGCGTTTTAGTGCCGGTAGCGCGTAGCATAAATAGCGTAGCGCATTGGTGAGTTTTTCGGGTAATTTATATATCATGTAACAAATTATCTAGTAAATATAAATATGTTATATTGGTCATTTTTTATGTATATTATTGTAGTTATGAGACTAAATTTCTAAAAATTTAATGAAATAAAAAGTACGGTACAATTAAATGATTAAACTAGAAAATTTAAATATATATATATGAGTAATATATTAAAAAGTTTGTATAAGCCCACAATAAGATAAGCCTAATATTTGTCATTATTTTTCAATTTACTATCAGCTCAATTAAAATAAGCCTGATAATATAATTCAACTATCAAAAATTATATTGATATCACAAAATATATTATATTGATGTCATTATGATCTTCATAGAACAAAGAATAAATTGGATCTGCTTATGTATTTTTATTATATAAATTACCAAAATAAAGATGCTTTAATTAATCGCTGGAAGTCTAAATAAAAAGGAATTCAAAATAAAAAAAAAGTTTGCGACCCTGCCATCTGTATGAGACTTTATTTAGCGACGCCAAATATAATTAAAATAAAGATGCTTATGTTTTGTCGTCGCTAAGAATTAAATTTAAAATTTTTGCTACTGATATTTTGCGACGGAAAAACCGTCGCTAGATAAAACAATAAAAAAAATAAAAAGCTAAATAAAACACGCTTCGGGGCGTTTTGGTGAAAAAAAGCGATCGTGCGCACGCGCGCGATCCAGCGCTTTTTAAAACACTGCGTGGAGCCACCTTGCCATGCCGGCAGTAGATGCTTTCTGAGTGCAACCACGTTTTAGTTTTGGTCACCAAACCCAAAAAAAAATTCAAACGTCCTGTCCCTAACATTATTCTTGGGGAACTTTCCCTAAAATCCCTATTTGCAAACTTTATCACATAACTCCCCTGTCAGAGAAATATATCACTTAACTCCCCGATTTACTGTTTGGTACACCATACAACACATTTTGTTAGACTAAATCAACGTATTGTGGTACATTATACATTGAGAAATGATACACCAAACATCCCTTTTAAGGTACGCCACAACAACACATTTAGGTACATTATAGCAATGTGTTGTGGTACACAATACAAACATAGAAAGGTACATTGGGGAGTTATGTGATAGAAAGTTTGCATAATAGGGAGTAAGTGAAGTTTCCCCTTATTTCTTTCAATATATAAATTTATTTTATTTTGTTTGTTTTTCGTTTAACACCCTTTAGTTTATGCCACTGCACTTGCAGTACACATTTCAAAGGAGCATACGTTTTATTCATCATCTCGGTTTACATTTCCATAAATTCAGAACGTTTCCCGAATACGTACATAGCTGTGCCCACATATTGCTGAATTGAATGTAATAATTAACCTCGTTGATGATAGCAACTAGGAAGAACAAGAGCAATCAAAAGGATGACATAGAAGCAAAACTTCGAGCTCTTCATCTAAGGAAATAATATTAGAACGACCAAAATGACATAATGTAATTTTCTTTGGTAATAAGTTATCGTGGCTCACATTTATTTATCAAATTCCCAATTCCAAGTTCGCTTAAAAGTTCACGTGGATGTGTATGCTTGATAAACACACACAGCTTTTGATTACTTTTTGTTTCCTTTTATTTATAGTTTCTACTTTAAGTTGAATGTTATCTTAGAAATACAATCTACCAGTGCATAATATATCTGAAAAATCTTATACGAGCACCTTATATGGACAACTCTCACGTGTCATTGTTCATGTCATATAAACATGTCATTTCAACATAAGATATGCCAATCTATTCCACGCAAAATGTATCGACATCACCTCTTACGTTGAAATGACACGTTTATGTGGTACCGAAAAATGCCACATAAGAAGTGGACAGTGCGGTCAATAAGATTTATCTGATATATCCTATTCTAAAAATTTATAGTTTCGTCATGGTCTTCCGTAATTGGTATATCGAGATCAACCTATGACATTTTCATTTAAATGTACATTATTAAAGATGAAGTGATTATATTCAACATCATAAAACTAACAAGACAGAAGAACGACGTCAATCTACTCTCCCAACTCCTCTAACCTAATGCAATTTGAATATTGTGTATAACAAAATAGACAAGCGTAGTACGCTGGCATCAAATTGTACATTCCAACACAATACTAAACATCACTTTCTGACAAGAACTGTCATTGTATAATATTAGGGGCTTTTTCAATTCAGGCCCCATTCAATTTAAAAATCGAGTTTAGGCCTTGTCAGAAAAAAGCAATTAGTTTAAAGGACACGATTTCTGCATACATCTTCATCGTTCTGCAGTACCACTTTGTTCTGCAGTACCATTTCATTTTTCTGCGGTAACAATGAAGTAGTACTGCAGAACAAACGAACTGGTACTGCAGAACAATTAAATGGTACTGCATAACAAAGTAGTGGTACTGCATAACAAAGAAGTGGTACTGCAGAACGATGAAGTGGTATGCAGAAATCGGGTCCTTAAAACTAATTACTTTTTCTTACAGGGCCTGAACTCGATTTTAAAACTTCGTTGGGGCCTGAATCATAATTAACTCATACTATAATTATGAAAAGAGACAAAGAAGGTGAACGCATGATTGAGTGTCTCACTTTCATGCCTTCTTGACAGAATTGGATATATATATATATATATATAGAGAGAGAGAGAGAGAGAGAGAGAGAGAAGAGAGAGAGAGAGAGAGAGAGAGAGAGAGAGAGAGAGAGAGAGAGAGAGAGAGAGAGAGAGAGACCGTCGCTTAGTATCATCAGTGTTGCAGCGATAGACAAAAGAAAAGGCGATCAATTATGTTCTTTGTTCTCTAAGAGTACAATCAACTTTCACGTCGATTACTCGGTTCATACTCTTTATCTATGTGGCGTTACTTTTGAATTTGAACATGAGTTTGGGTATCATCGACGGTTTGTAGGAAACTGTGACATTTTACGTTGCCAAGTTTGTTTTTTGTACATGCATTACGCTTTTGTATGAAATTTCGCCACCAACTATTTAATCGATTGCATATTAGCACTCTCTTGATACCCGCTTTAACAGAATCGTAGAAAGCATCGACGAATTCCACTTGTAGGGATTCTTTCAGGCCCAATTCCAGCCCAAACCCAGTCCCGCACAAACTTGGGGGGTTCCTCTCTAAAACCAATTCGCAATAGAGGGAGTGAGCCCACAAGCTTATAAGCCACTCAATTTTTCTTTTCTTAATCGGTGTGGGACTTGATTGTTTGCACCCAACAATCCTCCCCTCAAACTCAAGACCACACAACGGGCCTCCCTTACGACGATTATCTGCACCAAGCGCTTCTACCTCAATCACTGCACTAAGCTCTTTTTCATCGCAGATTCACTAATCGTCTTACAAGGGCCGGGAACGCACCACTCACACCGTATTCGGGCTAGAATTTCTCCATCTGAAGGTCTCACGCACGTGTTCGTCCACGCTCACCGCATCATGTACGGATTTTTTCAGGCCCAATTCCAGCACAAATCGAGGCCCGTATAAGCTTGTAGGCTGTTGTTGGGTGCAAACAGTCAAGTCCCACACCGATTAAGATAGAAAATTGAGTGGCTTATAAGCTTGTGGGTTCACTCCCTCTATTGCTAATTAGTTTTAGAGAGAAACCCCACAAGCTTATACGAGCCTGGATTCGGGCTGGAATTGGGCCTGAACAAATCCCTACAGTAGAGCGGCCAGCGCTGGATCGATTATGCGATGGGTTCAACAAGATTCGAAGTAGAGAAGTTTACAGGTTTTAACGATTTTGGATTGTGGCGTGTGAAAATGCACGCTACTAGTGCAACAAGGATTGGTTGAAGCACTGAAAGGAGAAAAAGCTATGTCTGCTACGTTATCTGAAACAGAGAATAAGACGATGATAGACAAGGCTCACAGTTCGATCGTCCTATGCTTGGGTGATCAGGTCTTGAGGGAAGTATCTAAAGAAGACACGACATCTGGCGTTTGGGCGAAGTTGGAATCCTTGTATCCGCCCAGGTTGCCCGCCGACGGTGCGCGCGGCGGCGAGGCCACCCGCCCGTGGCGCCCGAGCGGTGCCTAGGCCGCATGCGCATGGTGCCCGCCCATAGTGCGCGCACGAGGTGCCGAGGAAGCCCGGCCGTGGTGCGCGCGCGTGCCGAGGTCGCCTGCCCCAGGTGCGCGCGCGGTGGGAAGGCGTCCCGCCCTTGGTGCCCGTAGCGTGCGCGGTAGGCCGCCCGCCCACGGTGCCCGTGCGGGGCGCGCGCGGTGCCATGGCCGCACGCACAAGGTGCGCGCACGTGCCACCCACGTCGAGCGCTTGGTGTCGAGGCAGCCCGCCCGGCAGGCCCGCTGGGCGCACGCGCTCCGCGCGCTGCCGAGGCGTGCCGCCCTTTGCGCCCGCAGCGCCCGCCGTGCCGAGGCACCGCCCGCACATGGTGCGCGCGCGTGCCGCCCATTGTGCGCGCTCGGTACCGAGGCCGCCCGCCACCGGTGCCCGCTCACGGTGCCCGCCCACGGTGCCTGCCCGTGGTGCGCGCGCAGTGCCGAGCCCGCCCGCACACGGTGCCCGTGGTGCGCGCGGTGCCGAGGCCGCCCGCACACGGTGCCCGCCCGTGGTGCCGAAGCGTGCCGCCCATGGTGCCGAGGCCGCCCGCACGCGGTGCCCGCTGGGCGCGCGTGCTCCGCGTGCGGTGCCGAGGCCGCCCGCCCGTGTTGCACCCCGCAGGCGCGGATGGCGCCCAAGCCGCCCAGGCAGCCCGCCCGTGGGCTCGCCCGTGGTGCGTGCGCGGTGGCGAGGCCGCTCGCACACGGTGCCCGCCCTGGTTCGCGCGCGGTGCCGAGGCCGCCCGCACACGGTGCCCGCCCGTGGAGCGCGCGCGGTGCCTAGGCCGCCCGCACATGGTGCCGAAGCGTGCGGCCCATGGTGCCGAGGCCGCCCGCCCGTGGTGCCCCCGCAGCGCGCGGATGGCGCCCAAGCCGCCCAGGCAGCCCGGCCATGGTGCCCAAGCCGCCCGCCCGTGGTGCCCCCGCAGCGCGCGGCTGGCGCCCAAGCCGCCCAGGCAGCCCGCCTATGATGCCCAAGCCGCCCGCCCGTGTGCCTGGCAGACAGGCCCAGCGCCCAGGCGGCGAGGCCCCGTGCATCGTTCGTCGAGGTTAAGACGGCGTGTCGTGGTCTATTTTTTGGGATAAAAATAAGTCAAAAAGAAAATTAAATCGAAAAGGGGGGGGTAGCAGAGCCCTTTCGAGAGTCACTGTTGTCGCTAACCTTTTTGCGCAATGGGGCATATATATATATATATATATATATATATATATATTATACTTATATTTAATTAATCACTTCAAAGAAACTTTGAGTATTGGTAGGGAGTCTATCACTCTCGATGAGGTGCAATCGGCATTAAGAACCGGGAATTAAATGAGAAGAGTGAAAGAAAGGTAGCTCTACAGCTGAAGTGTTAATTATCAGAGGCAGAAGCGGCAAGAAAGACTTTCACAAAAGCAAGAAACATAGGGAAAGATCGAAGTCAAAACAGGGCAGAATCATGAAGTGTTTCTACTGTCATATTGAAGGGTACATGAAGCGCAACTGTCCCACGCGTCTAAAGGATTTCCAGGCAAGGGGAACGGATTCAGCAGAAGCATCTGTGGCCTCTGATGGGTATGAAGCAGCAGACGTATTGACTGTCGAGTAACAAGACAATAAAGGAATGGGTCCTAGACTTGGGTGGCACCTTCCATATGACACCTAATAGGTATTGGTTTGAAGAATTCAACGAGGCCGAAGGAGGATCAGTACTTCTTGGAAACAATAAGCCATGTAGAGTCATGGGAATAGGTTCTATAAGGATTAAGATGCACACAGATTCGGAGAAGCTACTGGCAAATGTCAGATATTCCTGATCTTAACAGAAATTTAATTTCTCTTATAATGTTATATGCACAGGATACACGATTAAGGTGGAGTCTGGGCTATGAAAATATCAAAAGGGTCACTAATGGTGATGAAGGGCATAAGGAGGAATGGCATATATACCTTAATAGGAAGCACAGTTGTTGGATCAGCATCGACGGTTAAGCAGAACATGAGTGCATCTGAGATGTGGCACAGACGACTATGGCACATGAGCGAGAAGGGTTTAAAGGAACCTGAAAAACAGGGCATGCTTGGAAAAGGGAACTGGATGATCTTGACTTCTGTGAAATGTGTGTTTATGGCAAGGCGCACCGGGTAAAGTTCAGCACAGGACTACTTAGATCGAAGGAAGTTTTGGAGTATGTCCACTCGGACTTATGGGGTCCAGCAAAGGTATCATCTCATGCCTGGGGTCTTCATTTTATGCCGATAATTGATGATTAATATCGAAAGGTCTGGGTAATTGAAACGACCCGACTTCCTAGATACGTATTTTGGCGGATTTTCGCAGCGTAAGCAGCGGAAAACCCATTTAATTAAAACTTTTAAAATATAATAATACAAATACATTCGATGTCTAAATCCATAAGTCCAAACACAAACACATTTTGATTCATTTTGCCGAAGCCCAATAAGTCAAAGCCCAAATTTAAAAACACGAAACATAAACTCGTTCCACAGGTCGCGTCCCATGTACTGCGCCGCCCTCAAAAGTCCGTGGAGTCACCGCCATCAGCCGTCTTACCTACACACATAAACCCTGAGCTTTTGCCCAGTAGATGAAAATATGCATGAATGCAAATGCTCTCGCATCCCAATCTCGACTTATCTCACAAATATACACGCTCGACTCTTTTCTCATATCTCATATCTCATATCTCATATCATCACATCACATTCAGGGCCCGAGGCTTAGGTACTAAAGGCAACACGCGCGCAGGGGTCCGTAGCTCGGGAGGCCCCACTCCCCACAAGGGTCAGTAGCTCGGGAGGCCCACTCCCCACATCTCAATCATATAGTGCGCCTTAGTCCTAACCTCAACTCATACCATTCGACAACCATCAATCGGTCATAAACTACCCCACTGAACATCACTATACAATATTACCGTGACTCCCCACAGTTCTCTCTTTTCGTACATGTGTATGCAAATGTCGTGCAAATAGTATGCAACATATAAAATGCATCATATTAAACAACAACATATCGGCCCAATCTAAAAAAAACTATCATACACCAAATAATTCGAGACCAAAATCCGCGTTTCGATTTAATCGACCCGAAACCTTAACCACAGAAACTCTCCCGAAATTCACTAATAGTTCCCAAAATTTAATCCTTTTTTACTTTAAGACCCTAATTTCACAATTGGTCCCTAATTTAATATATTTTAAAATTCTAACGTCCAATTTTCAAAATATCACTTAAATTTCTAATTTACAAATATCTTTATGAATTTTGCACTTAAAATCCCAAAATCTCATAATTTACTTTTTAGGACCAAAAATTTTACTAAGTTTCAGATCTGCCCCGAAAGCTTTAAAAATTTCAGATTAGCCCCGAAAGCTATATATTTCTTTAAAAATCTCCCCGTTCGGAGTTTTACATTCTCAGCCCCTAGATTCTTAAACTTTTCAATCTAGTCCCCTAATTTTTGAAAATTAGACAAAGGGCCCCAATTATTTATGCCGAATTTCAAATCTGCCCCAAAAGCTTTATATTTCTTTAAAAATCTCCCTTGTTCGGATTTTACATTCTCAGCCCCCAGATTTTTGAAACTTTTCAATCTAGTCTCCAAATTAAAAAAAAAAACTATTTTATACGGCTGTTTTGCGACAGTTTAATATCTCTCAATGATCACAGGGTAAACGACGTCCGATGGACCTGAAATTTTAAACATAGATAAATAACTTGCAAATCTTGATTCTGTCCAAAGGAATTTTTAATCCGAATTCTAGATCGTGAGATATAAATTTTTGAACCTCTTGGCCGAAATGGATAAAGAAAACCCTAGAAAACACTAATCCTCCCCAAGTTTTGTTCTATCCTCTTAATCACAAGTCCTCTAACTCTATTCTTATGTTTCATAGACCTAAACTTCATAAAGAATAAGGTATTAAGCTGGCCGAATTTTAGCATGTAAGCATCATCGCGAAAATCATACAAGAAATTCACGTTTAGCACGTAAACACGTATAAGTTCGAAAGAGATCATGCAATCACGAAAAATTCACGGATTCAAAACTTGTTTACGTGTGTAGGTGATCTTCACCTACCTTAATCCGTAGAGAGCTACGTAACAGGTTGTGTCGTATGATCCCGACCCGAGAGCTTCGATCCCGAGCTTCCGGAGAATTTTCTCCTCCTCCTCCTTCTCCTTTCTTTCTTTCTTCTTCTTCTTTTTTTTTTCTTCTTCTTTCTCCCTTTCTCCCTCTATCTCTCGGCCTCTCTCCCTTCTTTCTTTCCTTTCACCTTATTTATTTATTTTGCCCTCCATGTGTATTAGTTGTTGAATGGTACTTGTTTATTTCAAAGATACCCTACCCTCACATGCATGGAGGAGGAATATTGAGGATGCCATGTGGGTTCCTTGTCATCATGAAGGAAACTTCCCACCCACCTTCAATTATTTTCGTCCTCCCTTTCAATTTTTTTTTTTTATATTTGAGCTTTAGTTTCTCATTTTTCGGCCCCTTTTAAATTCCTCGGGTCCAATCGTAAATTCTTGGCTCGACACGGAAAGAAATCGGTGTATGTTCGAAATCGACTTCACACATTCCGAATATTATTGAAATAATCCCGTATTAAATTTTTACGGGTATTACATTCTCCCCCCCTTACAAGAATTTCATCCCCGAAATCACCTCTAAAGAAATAATTCAGGATAACGATTCTTCATATCATCTTCTCGCTCCCACGTGGCTTCTTCAACCGCTTGGCTTCGCCACAGTACTTTGACTAACGGAATATTTTTATTCCGAAGTCGCTTCACTTCGCGCACTAAGATTTCAACTGGCTCCTCTTCGTAGCTCAGGTCCGGCTTGAGTTGCTGGTGAAGTGATTCGCTTCCTAGTACATGATTCGGGTTCGTAACGTATTTACGTAAGGTTGATACGTGAAATACGTCGTGGACTTGGGCTAACGAGGCTGGTAACTCCAGTTGATATGCAACTTCCCCGACTCTCTTAAGGATTTGGAAAGGACCAATGTACCTCGGACTGAGCTTGCCCTTCTTTCCGAATCTTTTCACGCCTCTCATAGGAGATATCTTCAAGAACACCCGATCGCCTTCCAAGAACTCTAGTGGCCTTCGTCGTTGATCAGCATAGCTCTTCTGACGACTTTGGGCTGTCTGCATTCTTTCTCGGATTTTGGTGACCGCCTCCGTCATTTCTCGTATCATATCGGGACCTAAGAGTGCTCGCTCACCGATCTCGTCCCAGTGGATCGGGGATCGGCATTTGCGCCCGTATAAAGCTTCGTACGGTGCCATCCAGATTGAAGAATGATAACTGTTGTTATACGAGAATTCGATCAGAGGAAGAAATTTGCTCCAGCTCCCTTTGAAGTCTAAGACACAAGCTCGGAGCATATCTTCGAGGGTCTGAATAGTTCGTTCTGATTGTCCGTCAGTTTGGGGATGATAAGCAGTGCTGAACGAAAGCTTCGTCCCCATTGATTTCTGTAAGCTCATCCAGAACTTGGACAGAAATTTCGAATCTCGATCCGAGACGATGGACGAAGGAATCCCGTGAAGTCGAACTATTTCTTGAATATACAATTTAGCATGTTGCTCCAAAGAGAAAGTTGAACAAATAGGTAGAAAATGGGCGGACTTAATATATGCTTTACGTGAATATTTGGGTGATTTTATGTGCTCCTTGATGTGTTCGAAAGTTAGAGATTTCGTACTTTTACACTTAGATTGGTAGGAGAATCTCGGTTAAATTAAGGAATGGAGAGAATAATAATAAAAAAAAATAAATCGGACTTTTGATAGAATTTGTGGTTGCTTAAAAATTCGGGTAAAAATTCGGGTTAATTTGGAATTCGGCGAAATTTTAATTTTGGGCCTTTTCAAAATTTGGGCTTTGTTAATTTGGGCTTGACCGAATTGGACCAAGCTGAAATTCGGAAAGTAATAAATAAACGGCGAAATAAAAGAGAGTCGACCGATATAAAATTTTTAAAAATCGGAGCTTGTATACAATTTTAAAATGAGATGAGGACGTAGAGAAACATGGGTTAATTATAGAAATTTAGGAAGCGAGACGAGAACATAGAGAAAACATGATAGAGTCGATGCATAACGATTACATAACTGAAAATCATATTACAATCCGAATACATAAAAAAAACCTTAGAAGATAAAACATCAACGACGTTCGGGAAGTTCTGCCGGCGTCTTCTTCCAAGATGCCAGAAAAAGGCACGGCTTCCCATGACATAACCTTTCACAAATTAAACGCAACTGCAGTGAGTAGCAACCCACATCACAAAAATGGCGATTGCAGCGAAGAGCAATCCCAAAAGAAGGAATAACTCAAATTTAAGCTTTTCGAGATTTTCCCTCCAAAAAGGTTCCTGAGGAACATCCTCACGATCCGCATTTTCTCTAAGATTATACATTGCAAAAATTAAATGATGTGGTTGGAGAGAATGTGTTGTGGTGCATAGCGTGCATCAAGTATCTATTTATAGGCGTGAGTGAAGGGAAGGATAAGCAGCATTAATTTCGAGTTTCCCTTCGAACGCCGTATAAAGATAAACTTCATAAATTTCGAGATCAGATTTTTTCTTCGAAACGCCGTAATCTTGATTTGAGAGATCACGCACAGGAAGAAAATCACATTGGAAATTTTATCACAAAAATCCAATCCAAAATCTCGAAGAAAGATGTTGATGTCCATTGCGACAAAGAAATTGTGCTCTCGTTTAAATCAATGCCGTATTTACATGCACTGCGTAGACTCTGTCGCATCAATGAAATTAGTACGGCGAACTAACGCACAAACACGGCTGAGCTTCATCCTATGTCCACGGATCAACCGAGTTCCTTTCTTATTGATCACAACACGGAAATCATAGATCTTTATCTCTTCCACAACTCTCGTGTTTTCACCCCACGATGATTTTCACTCTAAAAGAAGTTACATGCTCGTGAAAGTAAACTAGAAATCCGACATTAATAAGATAGAAATCATGTTTTAAGCGTGATTCGCGATCTATCTTCACCGTCCATTTTATCCGATCGAACGCTCCACAAGTCGCCACGTGGTATTGCATTTCTACGTGTTAGAGCAAGAATCGCATGCAACTCTGTAAGTGAAATAGCACCTTCACTATCATCCGTCCGATTTTTGATTCCACGCTCACGATTCACCATCCGCTCTTTCACTTCTTAAACATCTCAGCCATCGATCTTTTCGCGCGATATCCTAGGAACATAGTTAAATCTTCAGCCTTCAAATTCTGACCATTAGATCGCGCGCCATCTTGGATCCAACGGCAGCTGCTCATCGTGACAATAACGGTGAAGAAATCCAGACTTAACTTATGGAGAACGTTCCATTTAAGTGGACGAAATCATGTGAAGATAATTTCCAGTATTTGAAGAAACGACTGATAACAGTTCTTGTTCTTAAAATGCCTTTGGTATCGAAAGATTTTCGGTATACAGTGATGTCTTAAAAAAAATGGGTGCGTGTTGATGCAGAACGGGAAGGTAATTTCGTATGCCTCCCGACAGCTCAAAATTCTACGAGAAAAATTACCCCACACACGATTTGGAACTCGCAACCGTGGTGTTTGCCCTGAAAATCTAGCGACATTATCTACACGGAGAACGATACGAGATTTTAACAGACCATAAAAGCCCAAAGTACTTCTTCCCGCATAAGGAGTTAAACATGAGGCAATGACGATGGTTCGAGTTAGCAAAAGACTACGATTGCGTGATCAATTATCACCCAGGATAAGCGAAAGTAGTCGCAGAAGCTTTGAGCCGTAAATCATTTAATACAAACCTGTGCCAACCCGGAGTGGAAATAATCAATTTCGGGAAGATCGAAATAAAACTAGCAGCGTTAACGTTGAAGCCGACACTGTTAGATCGAATTCTTGAAAAAAAAAACGTAAAGGGTCATGATGCAATCTAGGTGATCGTCGACAGATTGACTAAATCAGCCCATTTCCTGCAAATCAATCAAACTTGTTCCATGGAGAAGTATGCAGAGCTGTACATAAAAGAAATTGTGAGACTCTATGTGATCCCGATTTCAATCGTCTCAGATCGGGTTCGAGGTTTCTGTCCCAATTCAGGGTGAGATTACAAAAGACCATGAGGACGAAATTGACCTTACACACGGCATATCACCCTCAGACGTACGAACAGCCTGAGAGAACAATCCAGACGCTTGAAGATATGTTAGAACGTGCGATCTAGATTTCCAGGCAGAGCAAATACCTTCCACTAATAGAGCTTTTCTATAACAACAGCTATCAAGCCACAATCGGGATTACGCCTTACGAAGCCTTGAATGAGCGTAAAAATGTTGATCCCCAATTATTGGGATGAAATCGGCGGAAAGCGTTGTTGGGTCCTGCAATGATTCGTGAAATGACTAAAGCTGTGGAAAAAATCCGGGAGAGGATGCAGACGGCCCAAAGTCGTCAAAAGAGTCATGCAGACAAGATACGAGGGCCGTTGTAATTCGACGAAGGTGATCAAGCCCTTAAAAAAAAAAAATTCACCAATGAGAGGCGTGAAGCAATTCGGGGAAGAGGGCAAATTGAGCCCAAGGTACATTGGCTCTTTCAAAACACTCAAGAGAGTAGGAGAAGTTGCATATCAGCTGGAGTTACCCGCCTCGTTAGCCCAAGTCCACGACGTATTTCACGTATCAACTTTACGTAAATACTTTGCGAACCTCAATCAGGTGCTGAGAAGCGAATCACTTCATCAACAATTGAAGCTGGACTTGAGCTATAAAGAAAGGCCGGTGGAAATTTTGATGTACGAGATGAAACGTCTTCGAAATAATAACATACCCCTCGTGAAGGTCTTGTGGCGGAAACCAAGTATTGGAAGAAACCACTTGGAAATGAGGAAACGAAATGAGAAAGAAGTACCCCGAATTATTTTTCGTACTGTAATTTCGGGGACGAAATTCTTATAAGGGGGGAGGATGTAATACCCGCCAAATTTATACGGGATTACTTCAATAATATTTGAAATGTACGGAATTGACTTTCGAACAAGAAACGATTTCTTTTCGAACGAGCCCAAAATTTACAATTGGGCTTTTCGAACGAGCCCAAAATTTACAATTGGGCCCGAAAAAAATTTAAATGGACCAAAAATTTATTTATGGGCCAAATGAAGAAAATAATGGCTCAAAATAAAAGGTTGGAAGTTTGGTCCTTTAATAAAAATAAAGGGATCAAAAACAAGAAATGAAGTTCAAATAAATGAATAAATAATATATAATAATAATAATAAGGGGCCCGAAATTATTTAGAGATCAAATAAAATAATAATAATAATAATAATAATAATAATAATAAATAAAATAAATATAAAGGCATCTCCAAGATTCCACTACCATACATTTGTCTTCATGAGAGTTAGGTTCTCCTTGAGATAAAATAATAACATTCAACACCTAATATACTTACTATAATACATTAGGACAAGTTATTAACAAATAAAACAAAGCAAATAGGAGAAGAGAGGGAGAGAGGACGAGAAAGAGAGGAAATGAGAGGAAGAGGACAAGATCCCAACTAAGATGCCATTTCCTCATGCAAGTGTACAAATAAAAAATCAACTAATAAACTTAAAGACACCTAAGGCCACCTCTCTACAGAGCTGAAGCCAAAATAAAAATAGAGAAAGGAAAGAAAGAAGAGGGAGAGGTCGAGAGAGAGAGAGGGAGAGAAAGAAAAAGAGAGAAAGAAGGAAAGGAGAAGGAGGAGAAGAAAAATCTTCGGAAGCCCGGGATCGAAGCTCTCGGGTCGGGATCACACGAAAACACCCTGTAAATTAGATTTATCCGGAGCTAAGGTAGGTGAAGATCACCTACACACGTAAACAAGTTTTGAATCCGTGAACTTTTCGTGATTGCATGATCTCTTTTGAATTTATACGTGTTTATGTGCTAAACGTGAATTTCTTGTATGATTTTCGCGATGATGCCTACATGCTAAAATTCGGCCAGCTTAATACCTAAATCTTTATGAAGTTTAGGTCTATGAAACATAAGAATAGAGTTAGAGGACTTGTGATTAAGAGGATAGAACAAAACTTGGGGAGGATTAGTGTTTTCTAGGGTTTTCTTTATCCATTTCGGCCAAGAGGTTCAAAAATTCATATCTCACGATCTAGAATTCTGACTAAAAATCCCTTTGGACAGAATAAGGATTTGCAAGTTCTTTATCTATGTTTAAAATTTCAGGTCCATCGGACGTCGGTTACCCTGTGATCATTGAGAAATACTAAACTGTCGCAAAACAGCCGTATAAAATAGTTTTTTTTAAATTTTGGAGACTAGATTGAAAAGTTTTAAAAATCTGGGGGCTGAGAATGTAAAATCCGAACAAGGGTGATTTTTAAAGAAATATAAAGCTTTTGGGGCAGATTTGAAATTCGGAATAAATAATTGGGGCCCTTTGTCTAATTTTCAAAAATTAGGGGACTAGATTGAAAAGTTTAAGAATCTAGGTGCTGAGAATGTAAAAATCCGAAGGGGGAGATTTTTAAAGAAATATATAGCTTTCGGGGCTAATCTGAAATTTTTAAAGCTTTCGGGGCAGATCTGAAACTTAGGAAAATTTTTGGTCCTAAAAAGTAAATTATGAGATTTTGGGATTTTAAGTGCAAAATTCATAAAGATATTTTTAAATTAGAAATTTAAGTGATATTTTGAAAGTTGAACGTTAGAATTTTAAAATATATTAAATTAGGGACCAATTGTGAAATTAGGGTCTTAAAGTAAAAAGGATTAAATTTTGGGAACTATTAGTGAATTTCGGGAGAGTTTCTGTGGTTAAGGTTTCGGGTCGATTAAATCGGAACGCGGGCTTTACTCTCGAATTATTTGGTGTATGATAGTTTTTTTTAGATCGGGCCGAGATTATATATTGGGCCGATATGTTGTTGTTTAATATGATGCATTTTATATGTTGCATTCTATTTGCACGACATTTGCATACACATGTACGAAAAGAGAGAACTGTGTGGAGTCACGGTAATATTGTATAGTGATGTTCAGTGGGGTAGTTTATGACCGATTGATGGTTGACGAATGGTATGAGTTGAGGTTAGGACTAAGGCGCACTATATGATTGAGATGTGGGGAGTGGGCCTCCCGAGCTACTGACCCTTGTGGGGAGTGGGGCCTCCCGAGCTACGGACCCCTGCGCGCGCGTGTTGCCTTTAGTTCCTAAGCCTCGGGCCCTGATTGTGATGAGATGAGTTGAGTTGATGATGAGATATTATAAAAGAGTCGAACGTGCATTTTGTCAGATGTGTCGAGTTTGGGATGTGAGAGCATTTGCATTCATGCATATTTTCATCTACTGGGCAAAAGCTCAGGGTTTACGTGTGTAGGTAAGACGGCTGATGGCGGTGACTCCACGGACTTTTGAGGGCGGCGCAGTACATGGGACGCGACCTGTGGAACGAGTTTATGTTTCGTGTTTTTAAGTTTGGGCTTGGTCTTATTGGGCTTCGGTCAAATGAATCAAAATGTGTTTGGGTTTGAACTTATGGATTTAGACATCGAACGTATTTGTATTATTATATTTTAAAAGTTTTAATTAAATAAACTGATGTAATACCCGCCAAATTTATACGGGATTACTTCAATAATATTTGAAATGTACGGAATTGACTTTCGAACAAGAAACGATTTCTTTTCGAACAAGCCCAAAATTTACAATTGGGCTTTTCGAACGAGCCCAAAATTTACAATTGGGCCCGAAAAAAATTTAAATGGACCAAAAATTTATTTATGGGCCAAATGAAGAAAATAATGGCTCAAAATAAAAGGTTGGAAGTTTGGTCCTTTAATAAAAATAAAGGGATCAAAAACAAGAAATGAAGTTCAAATAAATGAATAAATAATATATAATAATAATAATAAGGGGCCCGAAATTATTTAGAGATCAAATAAAATAATAATAATAATAATAATAATAATAATAAATAAAATAAATATAAAGGCATCTCCAAGATTCCACTACCATACATTTGTCTTCATGAGAGTTAGGTTCTCCTTGAGATAAAATAATAACATTCAACACCTAATATACTTACTATAATACATTAGGACAAGTTATTAACAAATAAAACAAAGCAAATAGGAGAAGAGAGGGAGAGAGGACGAGAAAGAGAGGAAATGAGAGGAAGAGGACAAGATCCCAACTAAGATGCCATTTCCTCATGCAAGTGTACAAATAAAAAATCAACTAATAAACTTAAAGACACCTAAGGCCACCTCTCTACAGATCTGAAGCCAAAATAAAAATAGAGAAAGGAAAGAAAGAAGAGGGAGAGGTCGAGAGAGAGAGAGGGAGAGAAAGAAAAAGAGAGAAAGAAGGAAAGGAGAAGGAGGAGAAGAAAAATCTTCGGAAGCCCGGGATCGAAGCTCTCGGGTCGGGATCACACGAAAACACCCTGTAAATTAGATTTATCCGGAGCTAAGGTAGGTGAAGATCACCTACACACGTAAACAAGTTTTGAATCCGTGAACTTTTCGTGATTGCATGATCTCTTTTGAATTTATACGTGTTTATGTGCTAAACGTGAATTTCTTGTATGATTTTCGCGATGATGCCTACATGCTAAAATTCGGCCAGCTTAATACCTAAATCTTTATGAAGTTTAGGTCTATGAAACATAAGAATAGAGTTAGAGGACTTGTGATTAAGAGGATAGAACAAAACTTGGGGAGGATTAGTGTTTTCTAGGGTTTTCTTTATCCATTTCGGCCAAGAGGTTCAAAAATTCATATCTCACGATCTAGAATTCTGACTAAAAATCCCTTTGGACAGAACCAAGATTTGCAAGTTCTTTATCTATGTTTAAAATTTCAGGTCCATCGGACGTCGGTTACCCTGTGATCATTGAGAAATACTAAACTGTCGCAAAACAGCCGTATAAAATAGTTTTTTTTAAATTTTGGAGACTAGATTGAAAAGTTTTAAAAATCTGGGGGCTGAGAATGTAAAATCCGAACAAGGGAGATTTTTAAAGAAATATAAAGCTTTTGGGGCAGATTTGAAATTCGGAATAAATAATTGGGGCCCTTTGTCTAATTTTCAAAAATTAGGGGACTAGATTGAAAAGTTTAAGAATCTAGGTGCTGAGAATGTAAAAATCCGAAGGGGGAGATTTTTAAAGAAATATATAGCTTTCGGGGCTAATCTGAAATTTCTAAAGCTTTCGGGGCAGATCTGAAACTTAGGAAAATTTTTGGTCCTAAAAAGTAAATTATGAGATTTTGGGATTTTAAGTGCAAAATTCATAAAGATATTTTTAAATTAGAAATTTAAGTGATATTTTGAAAGTTGAACGTTAGAATTTTAAAATATATTAAATTAGGGACCAATTGTGAAATTAGGGTCTTAAAGTAAAAAGGATTAAATTTTGGGAACTATTAGTGAATTTCGGGAGAGTTTCTGTGGTTAAGGTTTCGGGTCGATTAAATCGGAACGCGGGCTTTACTCTCGAATTATTTGGTGTATGATAGTTTTTTTTAGATCGGGCCGAGATTATATATTGGGCCGATATGTTGTTGTTTAATATGATGCATTTTATATGTTGCATTCTATTTGCACGACATTTGCATACACATGTACGAAAAGAGAGAACTGTGTGGAGTCACGGTAATATTGTATAGTGATGTTCAGTGGGGTAGTTTATGACCGATTGATGGTTGACGAATGGTATGAGTTGAGGTTAGGACTAAGGCGCACTATATGATTGAGATGTGGGGAGTGGGCCTCCCGAGCTACTGACCCTTGTGGGGAGTGGGGCCTCCCGAGCTACGGACCCCTGCGCGCGCGTGTTGCCTTTAGTTCCTAAGCCTCGGGCCCTGATTGTGATGAGATGAGTTGAGTTGATGATGAGATATTATAAAAGAGTCGAACGTGCATTTTGTCAGATGTGTCGAGTTTGGGATGTGAGAGCATTTGCATTCATGCATATTTTCATCTACTGGGCAAAAGCTCAGGGTTTACGTGTGTAGGTAAGACGGCTGATGGCGGTGACTCCACGGACTTTTGAGGGCGGCGCAGTACATGGGACGCGACCTGTGGAACGAGTTTATGTTTCGTGTTTTTAAGTTTGGGCTTGGTCTTATTGGGCTTCGGTCAAATGAATCAAAATGTGTTTGGGTTTGAACTTATGGATTTAGACATCGAACGTATTTGTATTATTATATTTTAAAAGTTTTAATTAAATAAACTGATGTAATACCCGCCAAATTTATACGGGATTACTTCAATAATATTTGAAATGTACGGAATTGACTTTCGAACAAGAAACGATTTCTTTTCGAACAAGCCCAAAATTTACAATTGGGCTTTTCGAACGAGCCCAAAATTTACAATTGGGCCCGAAAAAAATTTAAATGGACCAAAAATTTATTTATGGGCCAAATGAAGAAAATAATGGCTCAAAATAAAAGGTTGGAAGTTTGGTCCTTTAATAAAAATAAAGGGATCAAAAACAAGAAATGAAGTTCAAATAAATGAATAAATAATATATAATAATAATAATAAGGGGCCCGAAATTATTTAGAGATCAAATAAAATAATAATAATAATAATAATAATAATAATAATAATAAATAAAATAAATATAAAGGCATCTCCAAGATTCCACTACCATACATTTGTCTTCATGAGAGTTAGGTTCTCCTTGAGATAAAATAATAACATTCAACACCTAATATACGTACTATAATACATTAGGACAAGTTATTAACAAATAAAACAAAGCAAATAGGAGAAGAGAGGGAGAGAGGACGAGAAAGAGAGGAAATGAGAGGAAGAGGACAAGATCCCAACTAAGATGCCATTTCCTCATGCAAGTGTACAAATAAAAAATCAACTAATAAACTTAAAGACACCTAAGGCCACCTCTCTACAGATCTGAAGCCAAAATAAAAATAGAGAAAGGAAAGAAAGAAGAGGGAGAGGTCGAGAGAGAGAGAGGGAGAGAAAGAAAAAGAGAGAAAGAAGGAAAGGAGAAGGAGGAGAAGAAAAATCTTCGGAAGCCCGGGATCGAAGCTCTCGGGTCGGGATCACACGAAAACACCCTGTAAATTAGATTTATCCGGAGCTAAGGTAGGTGAAGATCACCTACACACGTAAACAAGTTTTGAATCCGTGAACTTTTCGTGATTGCATGATCTCTTTTGAATTTATACGTGTTTATGTGCTAAACGTGAATTTCTTGTATGATTTTCGCGATGATGCCTACATGCTAAAATTCGGCCAGCTTAATACCTAAATCTTTATGAAGTTTAGGTCTATGAAACATAAGAATAGAGTTAGAGGACTTGTGATTAAGAGGATAGAACAAAACTTGGGGAGGATTAGTGTTTTCTAGGGTTTTCTTTATCCATTTCGGCCAAGAGGTTCAAAAATTCATATCTCACGATCTAGAATTCTGACTAAAAATCCCTTTGGACAGAATCAAGATTTGCAAGTTCTTTATCTATGTTTAAAATTTCAGGTCCATCGGACGTCGGTTACCCTGTGATCATTGAGAAATACTAAACTGTCGCAAAACAGCCGTATAAAATAGTTTTTTTTAAATTTTGGAGACTAGATTGAAAAGTTTTAAAAATCTGGGGGCTGAGAATGTAAAATCCGAACAAGGGAGATTTTTAAAGAAATATAAAGCTTTTGGGGCAGATTTGAAATTCGGAATAAATAATTGGGGCCCTTTGTCTAATTTTCAAAAATTAGGGGACTAGATTGAAAAGTTTAAGAATCTAGGTGCTGAGAATGTAAAAATCCGAAGGGGGAGATTTTTAAAGAAATATATAGCTTTTGGGGCTAATCTGAAATTTCTAAAGCTTTCGGGGCAGATCTGAAACTTAGGAAAATTTTTGGTCCTAAAAAGTAAATTATGAGATTTTGGGATTTTAAGTGCAAAATTCATAAAGATATTTTTAAATTAGAAATTTAAGTGATATTTTGAAAGTTGAACGTTAGAATTTTAAAATATATTAAATTAGGGACCAATTGTGAAATTAGGGTCTTAAAGTAAAAAGGATTAAATTTTGGGAACTATTAGTGAATTTCGGGAGAGTTTCTGTGGTTAAGGTTTCGGGTCGATTAAATCGGAACGCGGGCTTTACTCTCGAATTATTTGGTGTATGATAGTTTTTTTTAGATCGGGCCGAGATTATATATTGGGCCGATATGTTGTTGTTTAATATGATGCATTTTATATGTTGCATTCTATTTGCACGACATTTGCATACACATGTACGAAAAGAGAGAACTGTGTGGAGTCACGGTAATATTGTATAGTGATGTTCAGTGGGATAGTTTATGACCGATTGATGGTTGACGAATGGTATGAGTTGAGGTTAGGACTAAGGCGCACTATATGATTGAGATGTGGGGAGTGGGCCTCCCGAGCTACTGACCCTTGTGGGGAGTGGGGCCTCCCGAGCTACGGACCCCTGCGCGCGCGTGTTGCCTTTAGTTCCTAAGCCTCGGGCCCTGATTGTGATGAGATGAGTTGAGTTGATGATGAGATATTATAAAAGAGTCGAGCGTGCATTTTGTCAGATGTGTCGAGTTTGGGATGTGAGAGCATTTGCATTCATGCATATTTTCATCTACTGGGCAAAAGCTCAGGGTTTACGTGTGTAGGTAAGACGGCTGATGGCGGTGACTCCACGGACTTTTGAGGGCGGCGCAGTACATGGGACGCGACCTGTGGAACGAGTTTATGTTTCGTGTTTTTAAGTTTGGGCTTGGTCTTATTGGGCTTCGGTCAAATGAATCAAAATGTGTTTGGGTTTGAACTTATGGATTTAGACATCGAACGTATTTGTATTATTATATTTTAAAAGTTTTAATTAAATGGGTTTTCGCCACCTGAAACGACCCGACTTCCTAGATACGTATTTTGGCGGATTTTCGCAGCGTAAGCAGCGGAAAACCCATTTAATTAAAACTTTTAAAATATAATAATACAAATACATTCGATGTCTAAATCCATAAGTCCAAACACAAACACATTTTGATTCATTTGGCCGAAGCCCAATAAGTCCAAGCCCAAATTTAAAAACACGAAACATAAACTCGTTCCACAGGTCGCGTCCCATGTACTGCGCCGGCCTCAAAAGTCCGTGGAGTCACCGCCATCAGCCGTCTTACCTACACACATAAACCCTGAGCTTTTGCCCAGTAGATGAAAATATGCATGAATGCAAATGCTCTCGCATCCCAATCTCGACTTATCTCACAAATATACACGCTCGACTCTTTTCTCATATCTCATATCTCATATCTCATATCATCACATCACATTCAGGGCCCGAGGCTTAGGTACTAAAGGCAACACGCGCGCAGGGGTCCGTAGCTCGGGAGGCCCCACTCCCCACAAGGGTCAGTAGCTCGGGAGGCCCACTCCCCACATCTCAATCATATAGTGCGCCTTAGTCCTAACCTCAACTCATACCATTCGACAACCATCAATCGGTCATAAACTACCCCACTGAACATCACTATACAATATTACCGTGACTACCCACAGTTCTCTCTTTTCGTACATGTGTATGCAAATGTCGTGCAAATAGTATGCAACATATAAAATGCATCATATTAAACAACAACATATCGGCCCAATCTAAAAAAAACTATCATACACCAAATAATTCGAGACCAAAATCCGCGTTTCGATTTAATCGACCCGAAACCTTAACCACAGAAACTCTCCCGAAATTCACTAATAGTTCCCAAAATTTAATCCTTTTTACTTTAAGACCCTAATTTCACAATTGGTCCCTAATTTAATATATTTTAAAATTCTAACGTCCAATTTTCAAAATATCACTTAAATTTCTAATTTACAAATATCTTTATGAATTTTGCTCTTAAAATCCCAAAATCTCATAATTTACTTTTTAGGACCAAAAATTTTACTAAGTTTCAGATCTGCCCCGAAAGCTTTAAAAATTTCAGATTAGCCCCGAAAGCTATATATTTCTTTAAAAATCTCCCCGTTCGGAGTTTTACATTCTCAGCCCCTAGATTCTTAAACTTTTCAATCTAGTCCCCTAATTTTTGAAAATTAGACAAAGGGCCCCAATTATTTATGCCGAATTTCAAATCTGCCCCAAAAGCTTTATATTTCTTTAAAAATCTCCCTTGTTCGGATTTTACATTCTCAGCCCCCAGATTTTTGAAACTTTTCAATCTAGTCTCCAAATTAAAAAAACAAAAACTATTTTATACGGCTGTTTTGCGACAGTTTAATATCTCTCAATGATCACAGGGTAAACGACGTCCGATGGACCTGAAATTTTAAACATAGATAAATAACTTGCAAATCTTGATTCTGTCCAAAGGAATTTTTAATCCGAATTCTAGATCGTGAGATATAAATTTTTGAACCTCTTGGCCGAAATGGATAAAGAAAACCCTAGAAAACACTAATCCTCCCCAAGTTTTGTTCTATCCTCTTAATCACAAGTCCTCTAACTCTATTCTTATGTTTCATAGACCTAAACTTCATAAAGATTAAGGTATTAAGCTGGCCGAATTTTAGCATGTAAGCATCATCGCGAAAATCATACAAGAAATTCACGTTTAGCACGTAAACACGTATAAGTTCGAAAGAGATCATGCAATCACGAAAAATTCACGGATTCAAAACTTGTTTACGTGTGTAGGTGATCTTCACCTACCTTAATCCGTAGAGAGCTACGTAACAGGTTGTCTCGTATGATCCCGAACCGAGAGCTTCGATCCCGAGCTTTCGGAGAATTTTCTCCTCCTCCTCCTTCTCCTTTCTTTCTTTCTTCTTCTTCTTCTTTTTTTTTTTCTTCTTCTTTCTCCCTTTCTCCCTCTATCTCTCTCCCTGAGAGGTTGTGGGTCGTGATGGAGATATCAGTGATCGAAGAGATCGCATATCCGGACATTCGGCTCGTATTCATCTCAATCACATGGCTAGGATGTTGTCAATGATTGAACGAATGACTATAGCAGCCTCAGACCGATAGGGTCATTGACGGATTTGCTTTCGCGATTTCGGTTTGTCGCTAGTTGGCTAGGCTCGCAAGTGTTCATAAATGATACACGGGTCAGCGACGAAACGCAACCGACTTTACGGAGGTGATTGCCGGGCTTTGACTGCTATCGGGATTCACTGCCTATATTCGTATAGGTTAATGTCCTATGAGGTAATCGGAGAGCGACGATTATAAAGCCTTCGGCCGAAGCTTGGAAAACTTGCTTGTATTAGATACGGAGCGGAGTTTAAATAATCGGTTCGGTCTCGATTATAACATAGTGTTAGGTTAGTGAGTTTGACATTTGCATGGCTCTCACCTAACCGGGACGCAAGTGAAAGGCGTAAGAAGTATTTAAATGTATACACTATAGTCGGTTCGCCCGAATTTCGATTAGATCAAAATTCGTTCTCAACTGGGATCTGTCCGGTACCGCGGGATAGGCTAGGCGAATGCCGGGACTCGTGGATTCCTCCCATGCCAGTTGAGACGGACCTAGAGAGTCGCGCTTAAAAATGGTAATGAACTTGAACGAAAACGGCGGACTTTTCTGTGGAACCTAACGAATGAGATTCGTTGAGGTAGTGACAAAGTTGATACGAGGTGTCGACGACTTAGTTAAATTCCAGTGACTGTCACGGACATAATTAGGACTTGAGATTGTCTTAAGTGCTTAATTAGTTAATTAAGTGAGGCTCAATTATAATTAAAATAATTAGATTGGATTTAATTATTTTTATTATTTAAAAGATGGACTAAATTGAGAATTTAGAAATCTCAGGGGCCGAAATGAAATTATCACTTAGTAAATAAAATATATATATAATACTAAGTGCTAACGTGTGATGCTAGATTAATCTAGCTTAATGACTCACCTTGACATGTGGTATTGTTCCATTAGAAAAATAATAAAAAAAAAAAAATTAAACATGTATAATAAGAAGGCAACGTGAGATTCTACATGGGGGTAAAAAACTTTTGTTTTTTTTCCTAAGTATAACAAGAGAGGAAAAAGAGTTAAAAGAATTCCTTAACCCACGTACGACAAGCCACAGATTCGTTTGACGAGTCCTAACGCCCGAACCGAACTGTGCTAGCCATTGGGAGCAGTCTCGGAGGTTTATTCAAAGTCATACCGGCGTGACGATCTAGCCCGGAAGCCCCGGGATCCAGACGAGGTGTAGCCACGTCCATCCGAAGCGACGACAGAAGAAATTTCATTCATCGAAGGTATACCTCGAACCTTAACGATTTGATTTACGAAAAATACCAAACGGTATCGGAATAATTCTCAAGACCCCTCGTTGGAAACGTCGGGAAGTGTAGAATTATTTTGGAAAATTTGGTGTTGATCGGAAATCGTTTCGGTCGTCAAATAGTCAAAAGACGGCAGACTGCCGTTTTACTCGAATTAATAATTTCGAACCACAAATTTGATTTTGAGAAAAATACCAAACGATGTCGGAATAATTCGAAAGTCCTATCGTTGCGAAAGTTAGGAAGTGTAGAATTATTCTGGAAAGTTTGGTATTGATCAAAAATCATTTCGGTCTCCAAATAATCGAAAAACGTCTGGTTGCCGCTTTATTCGATTAATTTGGATCGAAATTATTAATTTAAATAAATTGGAAATAAATTCGAATTTTGATAATTCGAATTAACCGCGATCTCCTGAGGCTTAGAGAAGCATCTCAGACTCTCGGGAGAAGCTGAATGGTGTAAGGTTGAATTTAGATATTAAAAATCGAAAATTCGCCACCCTACGCCGCTCGGTACAAATTGCGCTTCCGCTATAGCCACGTTGCGCTGTTCGGGGGCCGGCGTCGATTAATCGTGCCCACCCCAACAGTGGTATCAGAGCCAAGGCTCATGAATGGTTCGACCGAAGGCCTCGAAAGCCGATGTGGCGAACGGACGGTCGACGTAGTTTGGAGACTATCGTCGCTCGTGACGTCGGTTGGATACCCGACGTTAAAATTCTGTGTTGCATGTTTATGTGGGACATTTACGCGGGCTTAGGTTCTAACCGGGTTATTTGTTTAAGGGCCGTTTGTCGCCCCCCGGTATGTACATGGATTACGGGTTGTTTGGGAAATAATTCCCCCCGTGTTGTATTTTATCGCTTTATTAGATAAGTTAGATGAATGACGGCCGTTCGATGCAAGGCAAGGTTGGAGGGTTCGACGACCACCGTGTCAATGACTCAACGTTTAGAAGATCGAAGACCCCGGTCGTTTTACGACCCATGTAATAGGACAAGTCTAGAAGTAGCCCGCATATTTGTCCATTTAAATTGCTTTCCTAGGGTTAGGAATTTATTTATCGCATTTACGTGCTCGTGCTTAATTTTAATATGCTATGAGTTATAAAGATCTCCCGTACGAATACTAAGTGAGTAAAGGGATTGGATGCCCTGTCTTCTATCAAGCTCGGGCCTAGTTGTTACAAAACCTAAATGCAAGGTTTGGTTTCGGGTATGCCGGTGCCTTGCATTTGCTTTTGTTTCAGCTTGCTCGGGTGCATTTGTGCCGCTCGCCAAGACCACACTGTGCGGTAAAACGTACGGTTCAAGTGTGCGGTTTTGAGCAACGTTGATAGGTCGCACTTAGACAGTCATACCGCCTTGTTCCGGGTTTGCCGGCGGGGGGTCCCTGACTGAGACAAAGATAGTTGAGACATTCGACAAGGTCGGATTCGTGCGGAGCACGACTTCGTGGGCCGCTGCAAACCAATAAAACGACAGAGGTTGAGGTTTGCACCCGTCCACGGGGACATCAACTCCACTATCGAAGTTATCAACGAAACTTCCAAAACATCCGTAGGGAGAATGGAGTTTATGAAAAGATAGTGGGAGTCAAACGGAATAAAAAGTCCTTGTTCGCGTTTGATAACTTATACAATCGACTTAATATGCCTTCTATTTTTCTGCAGCATTTTCTCTCTTTGTGAAATTATGTCGACCGCTTTAAATGTACTGCTCAAGGAGAATAGGTTGACTGGGCCAAACTATTCAGACTGGCTTCGCAACTTGAGGATTTTCCTCGAGATTGAGAACCTAGTTTATATCCTTGACTCCGAAATGCCGCCAGCCCCAGGGGCGCGGGCATCCGAGCAGGCTCGTGCCGCTTATGACAAGCGACTGCGTGACGAGAAGCTCGTAAAGGCTCATGTCCTCGGATCGATGAGTAACGCACTGCAGCGTAGCCACGAAAGTATGGCTGATGCTCGGGTGATGGTTCAACATTTGAAAGAGCTTTACGGTGAGACGTCTAGGACAGCTCGCTATGCGACTTCGTCGCAGCTCTTCCGATCGAGGATGTCTGAGGGTGAGAATGTAGGCGAGCATGTTATGAACATGATCACCATGATCGAGAGGTTGGAGACTCTCAATTTTCGATTTGATCGGGAATTACAAAATGATCTCATCTTGCAGTCCCTGCCTCCGTCCTTCAATGCGTTCATTGTGAACTACCATCTGAACGGCATGACGCTATTGCTTCCTGAGCTGATGAATCAGTTAGCAACGGCACAAGGTCAGATGAAGAGGGCAAAGCAGACTGCACTTGTCGCCACTTATTCCAAGCCCCAGAAAGGCAAAAAGAAGAAGGGCAACAAGCTCAGGCCAACAGGGAAGGTTTCCAAGAAGAAACTATCTTCTGGGAAATCGAAACAAACCGGTGTAAAGCCGACGGATAGGTGTCTGCATTGCGGTGCGCTGGGCCACTGGAAGCGTGACTGTCCGAAGCTCAAGGGTGAGCAGGCTGCGTCAGGTATGGAACTTAATGTTTTAGAAACAGTTTGTTCTTCATCTGTATACTCTACTTCCTGGATATTGGATTCGGGGGCTAGTACTCACATTTGTGTTTCCACGCAGGGTCTGGGACCAAGTAGAGCGCTTGGGGAGCGTGAGATCGAGGTCAGAGTGGGAAGCGGGGATAGTATCTCGGCAAGCCACGTCGGATCAAGATCTCTTGTATTATCTTCTGGGCATTTGTTGCGTTTGTACGATTGTCTTGTACTCCCGAGGGGATTTAAGAACATCGTCTCCATTCCTGTTTTGAGCAGGAATGGTTATGTATTTAGTTTTAATAATAATACATGCCACATTATGTATAGAAATAAAAATGTTGGCAGCGCGACACTATTTAATGGTTTGTACTATTTAAATACCCAGAACGATGTATCTGTGAATACTGTCACAAATAAACGGAAGTCGGGAATAAATGCGAGATACTTATGGCATCTTCGATTAAGTCATGCTGGAGAACGTAAGATCCACGAGTTGGAGAAAAACGGGATATTGACACCGTTGGGATCAGATCCCTATCCGACTTGTGAGTCATGCCTCAAAGGTAAAATGACCCGATCACCCTTCACCGGGACTTTTAATAGAGCCACTGATGTTCTCGGTTTAATTCACACGGACGTTTGCGGGCCATTCAATGTGAAAGCTCGAGGTGACTTCCACTATTTTATTACCTTTACGGATGATCACAGTCGTTACGGACTCGTGTATCTGATGAGGTATAAAGCTGATGCTCTTGAAAGGTTCAAGGAGTATAAGGCCTTGGTGGAAAACCAAACTTCGAAGCTCATTAAGGCCATTCGATCGGATCGAGGTGGCGAGTACATGAGTGACTTGACCAGTTCTTAAAAGAGAACGGTATAATATCGCAGAGGACTCCGCCCGGCACGCCACAGTTGAATGGCGTGGCCGAACGTAGAAACCGAACTTTATTAGATATGGTTCGTTCTGTGTTAATCTATACAGATTTACCAATGTCATTGTGGGAATACGCGCTTTTGACAGCAGCGTATACAATTAACCGGTGTCCCTCGAAGTCTGTTAACGGTATTCCGTATGAGATATGGACTGGTCGTTTACCCAGCTTATCACATATTAGGATTTGGGGTTGCCCCGCCTATGTGAAAAAGCTGAAAACAGATAAATTGGAGTCTAGGTCAGTAAAAGGACGTTTCATAGGTTACCCTGAAGACTCTATGGGGTACCTATTTTATTTTCACGATGATCAAAGGATCGTTGTTGGCCTACATGCACATTTTCTCGAGGAAGAGTTCATTCGAGATTTTGGCATTGGCCGTGAGGTCACTCTCGAGGAGCAGTCGACCGAAACGCCCACTCAGGATTCGGATGGTCCGAGCGAACCAGTCATGCGACGATCTGAAAGGGTGCCTCGCCAACCACAGCGGTATGGCATGTCACATGTCGAACAAGGTTATGTTGCGACTAGGGGACTTCTAAGAGAAGATCCCGCTACTTTCGATCAAGCTATATCCGATGTTGACTCAGCGAGATGGATTGAGGCTATGCGAGCTGAGATGGACTCAATGTACTCCAACAAAGTTTGGACTCTTGTAGACCTACCGAGTGGTTTTAGACCAATCGGTTGTAAATGGATTTACAAGAAAAAGATTGGATCTGACGGACAAGTTGAGACGTACAAGGCCAGATTGGTTGCCAAGGGCTATAACCAAAAAGAGGGAGTTGACTATGAGGAGACTTTCTCGCCTGTAGCCATGATCAAGTCCATCCGGATAATGCTCGCGATAGCTGCGCACTATGATTATGAGATTTGGCAGATGGACGTCAAAACGGCGTTCCTTAATGGATTCCTCAAGGAGGAGATCTATATGGAGCAGCCAAAAGGTTTTGAGTCGCATGCAGATGCTCACAAAGTGTGCAAACTGAATCGGTCGATTTACGGACTGAAACAGGCCTCTCGCAGCTGGAATCTACGTTTTGATGAAGCAGTTCGGAACTTTGGATTCGTGAAAAACGTAGATGAGCCATGTGTCTACAGAAAGAGCAGTGGGAGTATGGTGTCGTTCCTTGTATTGTACGTGGATGATATCCTTTTGATAGGAAACGACATTGGGATGCTCTCATCGGTGAAAGCATGGCTTTCAACCGAATTCTCCATGAAAGACCTGGGAGAAGCGACGTATATACTAGGTATTCGCTTGTTCAGGGATCGAGCGAACCATACGATCGGCTTATCTCAGGCCCTTTACTTAGAGAAAATCCTGAAGAAATTCAGAATGGATGACCCTAAGAGAGGGTTCTTACCAATGCGACATGGGATCCATTTGTCAAAGACAATGTCACCTCAAAGTGAGGAAGACAGACGACGGATGAGTGGGATACCGTATGCGTCTGAAGTGGGTAGTCTGATGTACGCGATGTTGTGTACACGACCGGACATTGCCTACGCTGTGAGCGTGGTTAGTCGGTTTCAGGCAAACCCAGGGGAAGAACATTGGACAGCTGTTAAGAATATCTTTAAATACCTTAGACGGACTAAAGACTTAACGCTGGTTTATGGAGGAGCGGGACTAGAAGTAGTTGGTTATACCGATTCGGACTTCCAGTCGGACGTGGATGACCGAAAATCTACTTCAGGTTTTGTATTCGTGCTCAACGGTGGGGCAGTGTCTTGGAGAAGCTCCAAGCAAAGCACAACTGCCGATTCCACATGCGAGGCAGAATACATAGCAGCCTCAGAGGCAGCTAAAGAAGCTGTTTGGATGAAAAAGTTGTTGGAGGAACTTACTGTGGTACCAGTTGCTGACAGACCGCTTACACTTTGGTGCGATAATAGCGGTGCAGTCGCGCAAGCAAATGAATCACGATCTCATAGCAAGTCCAAACATATCGAGAGAAAGTATCACGTATTACGTGAGTTCGTTGAAAACGGGATGGTCGCCGTGTAGAAAATCGCCACCGCAGAAAACGTGGTGGACCCACTCACGAAGCCCTTGTCCCAAGCAGTTATGGAACAGCATCTGGACAAGATGGGGCTACGATACCATTGCGACTGGCATTAGGTGCATCGCATGGCATTCGAGTGCAAGTGGGAGGCTGTTAGGGAGTGTGCCCTCGGAATGCCATACGAGGACTAGAAATAGTATAGGGCGCACGATGATGTATAGGTTGATAGACAGGTTTATTGTATATACCGTCAAATAAATTAATGAATATTTATTTTCATTATAATAAAGGCATTATTATTTATTTATCGAATTTAAAGTCTACTTGGCATCCGGTAGTGCGATAAATAAATAACACCCAAATGTTTGAGTTGGACGTCTGATTCTCGTGGGACGAGAGAGGAGACACCGGACAGTCCTTAATCTCAACATTAAATAAAAAGTCCGTAAGTCTAAGGATTCTAGGTGGGTGACTAGATATCCGAATATGACTTATCCATTGACGACCACATAGTATCGGTAGTGTCACCAATTACCTGAGAGGTTGTGGGTCGTGATGGAGATATCAGTGATCGAAGAGATCGCATATCCGGACATTCGGCTCGTATTCATCTCAATCACATGGCTAGGATGTTGTCAATGATTGAACGAATGACTATAGCAGCCTCAGACCGATAGGGTCATTGACGGATTTGCTTTCGCGATTTCGGTTTGTCGCTAGTTGGCTAGGCTCGCAAGTGTTCATAAATGAGACACGGGTCAGCGACGAAACGCAACCGACTTTACGGAGGTGATTGCCGGGCTTTGACTGCTATCGGGATTCACTGCCTATATTCGTATAGGTTAATGTCCTATGAGGTAATCGGAGAGCGACGATTATAAAGCCTTCGGCCGAAGCTTGGAAAACTTGCTTGTATTAGATACGGAGCGGAGTTTAAATAATCGGTTCGGTCTCGATTATAACATAGTGTTAGGTTAGTGAGTTTGACATTTGCATGGCTCTCACCTAACCGGGACGCAAGTGAAAGGCGTAAGAAGTATTTAAATGTATACACTATAGTCGGTTCGCCCGAATTTCGATTAGATCAAAATTCGTTCTCAACTGGGATCTGTCCGGTACCGCGGGATAGGCTAGGCGAATGCCGGGACTCGTGGATTCCTCCCATGCCAGTTGAGACGGACCTAGAGAGTCGCGCTTAAAAATGGTAATGAACTTGAACGAAAACGGCGGACTTTTCTGTGGAACCTAACGAATGAGATTCGTTGAGGTAGTGGCAAAGTTGATACGAGGTGTCGACGACTTAGTTAAATTCCAGTGACTGTCACGGACATAATTAGGACTTGAGATTGCCTTAAGTGCTTAATTAATTAATTAAGTGAGGCTCAATTATAATTAAAATAATTAGATTGGATTTAATTATTTTTATTATTTAAAAGATGGACTAAATTGAGAATTTAGAAATCTCAGGGGCCGAAATGAAATTATCACTTAGTAAATAAAATATATATATAATACTAAGTGCTAACGTGTGATGCTAGATTAATCTAGCTTAATGACTCACCTTGACATGTGGTATTGTTCCATTAGAAAAATAATAAAAAAAAAAAATTAAACATGTATAATAAGAAGGCAACGTGAGTTTCTACATGGGGGTGAAAAACTTTTGTTTTTTTTCCTAAGTATAACAAGAGAGGAAAAAGAGTTAAAAGAATTCCTTAACCCACGTACGACAAGCCACAGATTCGTTTGACGAGTCCTAACGCCCGAACCGAACTGTGCTAGCCATTGGGAGCAGTCTCGGAGGTTTATTCAAAGTCATACCGGCGTGACGATCTAGCCCGGAAGCCCCGGGATCCAGACGAGGTGTAGCCACGTCCATCCGAAGCGACGACAGAAGAAATTTCATTCATCGAAGGTATACCTCGAACCTTAACGATTTGATTTACGAAAAATACCAAACGGTATCGGAATAATTCTCAAGACCCCTCGTTGGAAACGTCGGGAAGTGTAGAATTATTCTGGAAAATTTGTTGTTGATCGGAAATAGTTTCGGTCGTCAAATAGTCAAAAGACGGCAGACTGCCGTTTTACTCGAATTAATAATTTCGAACCACAGATTTGATTTTGAGAAAAATACCAAACGATGTCGGAATAATTCGAAAGTCCTATCATTGCGAACGTTAGGAAGTGTAGAATTATTTTGGAAAGTTTGGTATTGATCAAAAATCATTTCGGTCTCCAAATAATCGAAAAACGTCTGGTTGCCGCTTTATTCGATTAATTTGGATCGAAATTATTAATTTAAATAAATTGGAAATAAATTCGAATTTTGATAATTCGAATTAACCGCGATCTCCCGAGGCTTAGAGAAGCATCTCAGACTCTCGGGAGAAGCTGAATGGTGTAAGGTTGAATTTAGATATTAAAAATCGAAAATTCGCCACCCTACGCCGCTCGGTACAAATTGCGCTTCCGCTATAGCCACGTTGCGCTGTTCGGGGGCCGGCGTCGATTAATCGGGCCTTTTTACTTTAAGACCCTAATTTCACAATTGGTCCCTAATTTAATATATTTTAAAATTCTAACGTCCAATTTTCAAAATATCACTTAAATTTCTAATTTACAAATATCTTTATGAATTTTGCACTTAAAATCCCAAAATCTCATAATTTACTTTTTAGGACCAAAAATTTTACTAAGTTTCAGATCTGCCCCGAAAGCTTTAAAAATTTCAGATTAGCCCCGAAAGCTATATATTTCTTTAAAAATCTCCGCGTTCGGAGTTTTACATTCTCAGCCCCTAGATTCTTAAACTTTTCAATCTAGTCCCCTAATTTTTGAAAATTAGACAAAGGGCCCCAATTATTTATGCCGAATTTCAAATCTGCCCCAAAAGCTTTATATTTCTTTAAAAATCTCCCTTGTTCGGATTTTACATTCTCAGCCCCCAGATTTTTGAAACTTTTCAATCTAGTCTCCAAATTAAAAAAACAAAAACTATTTTATACGGCTGTTTTGCGACAGTTTAATATCTCTCAATGATCACAGGATAAACGACGTCCGATGGACCTGAAATTTTAAACATAGATAAATAACTTGCAAATCTTGATTCTGTCCAAAGGAATTTTTAATCCGAATTCTAGATCGTTAGATATAAATTTTTGAACCTCTTGGCCGAAATGGATAAAGAAAACCCTAGAAAACACTAATCCTCCCCAAGTTTTGTTCTATCCTCTTAATCACAAGTCCTCTAACTCTATTCTTATGTTTCATAGACCTAAACTTCATAAAGATTAAGGTATTAAGCTGGCCGAATTTTAGCATGTAAGCATCATCGCGAAAATCATACAAGAAATTCACGTTTAGCACGTAAACACGTATAAGTTCGAAAGAGATCATGCAATCACGAAAAATTCACGGATTCAAAACTTGTTTACGTGTGTAGGTGATCTTCACCTACCTTAATCCGTAGAGAGCTACGTAACAGGTTGTGTCGTATGATCCCGACCCGAGAGCTTCGATCCCGAGCTTCCGGAGAATTTTCTCCTCCTCCTCCTTCTCCTTTCTTTCTTTCTTCTTCTTCTTTTTTTTTTCTTCTTCTTTCTCCCTTTCTCCCTCTATCTCTCGGCCTCTCTCCCTTCTTTCTTTCCTTTCACCTTATTTATTTATTTTGCCCTCCATGTGTATTAGTTGTTGAATGGTACTTGTTTATTTCAAAGATACCCTACCCTCACATGCATGGAGGAGGAATATTGAGGATGCCATGTGGGTTCCTTGTCATCATAAAGGAAACTTCCCACCCACCTTCAATTATTTTCGTCCTCCCTTTCAATTTTTTTTTTTTTTTTTATATTTGAGCTTTAGTTTCTCATTTTTCGGCCCCTTTTAAATTCCTCGGGTCCAATCGTAAATTCTTGGCTCGACACGGAAAGAAATCGGTGTATGTTCGAAATCGACTTCACACATTCCGAATATTATTGAAATAATCCCGTATTAAATTTTTACGGGTATTACAGTAATGAACTTGAAACGCAAATCAGAAGCACTTGAGCAGTTCAAGAATTGGAAAAGAACTGTTGAAACTCAAGCAGGAAATAAGGTAAAATCTTAACAGATAACGGTCTGGAATTCTGTTCTAGTGATTTTCAGAAATTCTGTAATGCTGGGGGAGTACTGAGGCACAGGTCGGTTCCTAGAACGCCGCAGCAGAACGGTCTAGCGGAGAGGTTCAACAGAACAATATTAGAAAAAACAAGGTGCATGATCTTAAGTGCTGGAATTTCAAAATCATTAGGGCTGAGGCAGTGGTGACTGCTGCGTATTTGACTAACAGATCGCCCTCATCAGCCTGAAATTTAAACCTCCTAAGAATTGTGGACACACAAGCCAAACTTAGAAAATTTGCGGGTGTTTGGCTGTTTAGCGAATGCGCATATTCAGCAGGGAAAGTTGGAGCCTCGGGCAGTGAAGTGCATGTTCATGGACTACCATGACGGTGTAAAAGGCTATAAGTTGTGGTGCATGGAACCTGGGATGAGTAGATGTATAGTGAGCAGGGATGTAACTTTCAACGAAGAGGTTATGGCAAGGTTAGAGAAAAAAGATCACAGTCGTGCTCAAAGACCAGAAAACAAGATGCAGACTTATTCCCATGTTGAGGTGGAGCCAACAGACGAGATACTTGAAACTGCAATGGGAGCTGAAGCACAAGCTGAGGTGGAGCCAACTAAAAAAAATATGTGATCACGAAAGCGAAGAAGATCAGACACGGCAGACTTGGGGACGGACAGTCGTCGAGTGAACCGATAGGCGAAGAGGACGGATTTCCAAAGGTAATCCGAAGAAGACGATCTAACAGATTATTACTTGACTCGGGACAGAACAAGAAGGTCAGTAAGAGCACCTGGCAAATACGGATACGCTGATGTGATGGCTTTTGCATTCATGGCAGCCAGCCATATTGATCACGAGTGCCCAAGAAGCTACAAAGATGATGTAACTCGGGTAGATAGAAAGAAATGGCATGCTGCTATGATAGAAGAAATGAGATCACTAGACAAAAATGATACTTGGGAACTCATTGACAAACCAGCAAAGCAGAAAGTAGTGGGAAGAAAGTGGTTGTTCAAGAAGAAAACTGAAGTGATAGGGAGCATAAGGTACAAAGCTAGGTTGGTCGCTCGGGGATTCACTCAAGAAGAGGGTGGTGATTATCATGAGATTTTCGCATCAGTCGTGAAACAGAGATCGATAAGATTTGTTCTATCACTAGTAGCACATTACGACCTAGAGTTGGAACAAATGGATGTAAGTACAGCATTTCTGTACGGGGACCTAGATGAGCGGATCGTGATGAACCAGCCAGAGGGGTTCAAGCTAAAACGGAAGGGGGACAAGGTTTGCTTGCTAAAAAGTAACTCTGCAGGTTAAAACAATCGCCTAGACAGTGGAATAAGAAATTCGATAATTTCTTGGTTCGAAATGGATTCAAACGAAGCAATATGATTTGTGTGTGTATCTGAAGGAGTTAGCAAATGGTAACATGATATATTTGTTACTGTACGTGGATGATATGCTCACAGCGAGTAAGAACAAGGAAGAGATTCACACTGTTAAAGAGCTGCTGAAGTTCGAGTTCGACATGTAGGATCTCGGGAAAGCGAAGCTGGGGATTGAAATAACAAGGGATAGGCCAGCAAGAAAATTATGCTTATCCCAAACAGATTATCTGAAGAAGGTACTGGTACGAAATGACTGAGTCAAGGGCTGTCGAAACTCCTCCAGCGGCCCAGCTTAAGTAGATAGCAGCTACGGTTTTGATGATGCAGAAAGGGAATATATGAGCAAGATTACTTACGCTAATATTGTGGGATCGATCATTTATGCGATGGTCTGTGCAAGACCAGATCTAGCTTATGCAATCAGCATGGTAAGTCGATTTATCCTACGAGGATGCATTGGATGGCTTTAAAGTGGATCCTAAAGTACATAAAAGGGACAATCGACAATGGACTGGTATTAGGCATTCAAGACAGAGCAGGAACAAGTGATGCAGTGATGGGATTTGTCGACTCAGAACGCAGGATGTCTAGATACAAGGAAGACGCTTACAGGATACGTATTTACATCGTTTGGTACAGCAATTTGCTGGAAAGCGAGTCAATAGAGTATAGTTGCACTGTCTACGACGGAGGACGAATACATCGCTCTAGCTGAGGCGATTAAGGAAAGCTTTGTGGCTTCATGGGCTGATTAATGAACTCAAAGTGGAACAGAGGAAGCTTACGTGCTCTGTGACAATCAAGGAGCAATCCATCTATCGAAGAACAACACTCATCATGAGTAGGGGTGGTTCGGTACGGTATACCGTACCAAAACTGTGATACCGTATATCGTACCGAAATTTCGGTATCCAAAAAAAGCATACCAATACCATACCAAAATTTCGGCATACCTTAAATTTCGATACTGTATCTTACCGAAATTTCGGTATGGTATCGGTATCATACCTTCTATACCATTCGTACGGAGGGTTTTTTACCATGCATGTCTCGTGACTAGTTAATTCGTTGTTTTGGAATTTTTAATCAATTCAAACTCCTTAGGCCCCCAATAAGCTAGATTATTAATACCAAAAAAATTTCAAAATAAAAAGATTAACCTTAAATAATTTACATATTTTAGCTAGTCTCCTTAATAAGACAAAAACCTTTACATAACCACAAAATACAACTTTATATACAGATTAATTAGAACGAAGCGGCTATATTTAAAAAATTAGTGAAGATTAACAAAAGTAATTGCATTGCATTTTCACGCTTTCAAAAATCATGAAAAAATATTAAAAAGGCAAAAGTTAAATGTTACTTGAGTTACATGAGTAAAATATGATGGGCCTAATATTAGAAAGTTGTGTATAAGTTAATAACTTATGGGCTAAATAAGTTTATGAAGATCCTTAATTTTTCATTTTATATTTTTTGAAATAATATATGTAGATGTCTATATATATATAATATATATATATATATAATATATTAAAAATTTTAGAATTTCGGTATTCGGTATAATCGGTATACCTAATATTAAAAACTTTCATACCATTACCGTACCGAAAACTTCGGTACGGTAACATACCTCACCAAAAACTTCGGTATACCAAAATTTTCGATATTTACGATACGATTCGATACGATAAGGACGATATTTCGATATTTCGGTATTTTTCCCCAGCCCTAATCATGAGCGTACCAAGCACATAGATATGAGAATGCATTTTATTCGAGATATTCTGCCCAAAGGAGTCGTCGAACTCAGCAAAGTTAAGACAGAGGATAATGCAGCTGATATGATCACCAAGCCGTTGCCTAGCAAGAAATTTCAGACATGCTTAAGGCTGATCGGTCCGGTGAAAACTGAAGTGGACTTGAGTTAGTCCGGGCTGAGAATCGAAGTTCAGAGTTGAGATGGTTCGGTACAGTGCAGAAGGTGAATCATTGATCTAAGGTGGAGATTATTGAGTTAGATAATGAGTTTTCTATATGCTGAAGTTACACCAAGAAGCACAGATATTAAGGCACAAGCAAGAGGAAGTCATGGGTAGGAGCAGCAGTTTTACTAATAACATAGAAACAGCTGCAACAGAGAACGAAAAAGTTTTTTCTCTCTCCTTCAAGCTAGCTGCGACAGTTAGATAAAAACAATTCCTTTTGGATATGTACTGCTTTTCTCTGTAACGGTAAATGAAACTTCAATAAAGAACTTCGATTTAGACCTGGGCTTTGGGCAGTGGCGGATCCAGGATCGTAGACTAGCGGGGCTCAACAGGGGATTTTGACCCGTTTATCACGGTCTATCGCATAGGGTCATATATTTTTTAGGACAACTTGTATGATAAACGTTTATGTTTGGGGCCGTACTTTTTATGATCAAAGTTTATCCTTAGTTTAAATTTTATTTTTTAAATAACGTAATTAATAATATAAGTATCTAAAATAGCTTAATATATATGCGCATAAGGATCTGCTAAATATACTAGTATATACCTTAACCGTGAACGTTACATTATCCGACATCTTTATCCAAATGGTTGATATTTTCTCAGTTGTCTTTCGATTCAATTAATATTCTTAAAAGCATCATTATGTACGATTCTAATTTTTTAACTTTATTTATTTTCTATTGTGGTATTGACATTTTTATTTTGAAATGTAATTTAGTATATTATCATTTATAACATAATTAAAAAAACTTACGAAAGAACAAGTATTAAATAAGTTAAGCCCAAATCGCTAATTATGGGGCCAATAAATAAAATTGAAATTTCATGGAAAAGAAAATAAAATGAATTAAGAAAAGATTGTAGGCCCAAAATCTGCAACTAAAGCCCAAAACGAGAAAAGAATAATTAATAGAACTAAAAAGGACCCAAACCATTTTTCTTTTTTTAAACCACCCCAGCCCATAACTCGGCCTGCCCTATTCATCTTCTTCATCGGGGGCTCGTTGCAGCCGCACAGTACACCTAAGGGATAAGCTGGCCGGTCGGGGGGGGGAGGGGGGTAACAGACCCCCCGAGCCCCGCTGTAGATCCATCCCTAGTTTTGGGCCGGGCCAACCCGGAACCGGCCCAAAACCGGCCCATTAATCCGACACAGAACCGGAACCGGTAGATCCGGTTCTGGAACCGGTAACCGGGCCAGTTAAAATGAACTAGGCCGGTTCGCGGAACTCGGAACCGCGGATTACCAGTTCCGTTCCCGGTTCCGGTTCCGCGGTTCCAGTTCCGGTTCCGGAACCGGACGACCCTCTGATTTTTTTTTATTCTTTGAACCCTGAAAAATTACCATTTACCCCCGAACGAAAAGTCTATAAATACCACCTCATTTTAACCATTTTAACTCACAATTACATCCAAATCGCTTCCAGTCTCTCTCAAAAAGCTCTCAAAAGTCTTCCTCATATATTAATATTATATATTAATATTATTAACAATAATAATTATTTTATTTACACTACTGCACACACACTCACTTATTATTAATAATTAAATTATTATTTTATACTAATGGCGTCGTCATCGAGAAATCCTAACCCTCACGACGAAGATGTTTTTATGATTTTAGGTCACGCCAATACATTTCGGGGAAATGCCGACACCGACGAGGAGACCGATGTACCGGAACCGACGGCGGCGACCGACGACGGACCGAGCCAAGCTTCTACGGCCATGACAAGAAGGAAGCAACAACCGCGTGGTCAGCGGTCTAAGGTATGGAATTTTTTCGACTTAGAAATGGATAAAAATAATCTCGCTGCAGGTTACACGATTAAGACCGAATCAAGGTGGCTAGCCACGTCACTTGCATGCGGCAGGACATTGAGCTTTTCACGTGAAACTGTGGGTTTATATAGAATGTCTTCATATACAACTTAACTGAAACAATCGGTGTGGGACAATACGCTCACTACCCATCAGGTTAGATTGGTGGACAGAAGTATATTTGTATGAATGTATTGATCAAATCAATTGGCCTAGTGGATGGAAGCAAATTGGGAAGGCTCATGTACTCTTGACGTGGGTTCGATTCCCCTTTTACCCGATTTTGAATTGTGTTTTTATATATATATATATATAGAGAGAGAGACAAGTTGTAAAAACGAATTGAACCTTGTTTGTAAAAATTTTTATATATATTTTTAACCCAATTTAAAAATCTTTTTATACATAATAAAGGAATTTGAGCTTAGGAAACTTAGTAGTTAATTAATCTGAACTCTAGTAGTAATAAAATGACGTTGAGCTTAATATAACATGTCTACCATTTAACTTCCGCCTAGAAACCGGCTAATGTCCGCCTAGGCCATCTAGGCGCTAGGCCCCCTCGGGGCGCCTGACCAGCGCCTAGTATTGATTATAGATACCCAATTATATGGATTAAAAGTGGAAGATATTCCAGTCGTTAGTGAATATCATGACGTTTTTCCTGAGGAATTATGGACTACTGCCAGACCGAGATACAGAGTTTACAATCGAACTTCAACCAGGCACGACACCAATTTCTATTCCACCGTATCACATGGTACCAATAGAATTGAATGAGTTGAAAGTACAGTTGAAGGAATTATTGGACAAAGCTTATATACAACCAAGCGTATCACCTTGGGGAGCGCGTGTCTCTTCGTCAAAAAGAAGGATGGTACGCTCATATTACTTATTGACTATCGACAGTTAAACAAGGTAACGGTGAAAAATAAGTATCCGCTACCTGGAATCTACGAATTGTTCGGTAAACTGAAAGGTTCTAAAGTCTTCTCAAAGATTGACATACGATCAGGATATCACCAAATGAAGATTCAGAGCTGAATTATCTGGAGGTGTTCGTTGAAAGAAAAGAACACGCAATTTTGCTCTGAATGTTGATGCCAATCGGGACTTCGAAGATCGGACCAGGTTTCATGAATTTGAAGTTGGTAGTTCTAGTTATAATTGCCCGGAGTTGGCCTACATAGTCTCAGTTACAGAAGGCTTTGGTAATGTGTCGATTGATCCCCCTCCGCTGGAGGTACCAGAAACCTTCGAACAACCCCCGAATGAACCCGTACAAAAACAGAAAACGACGCTGATGTTAGTGATTCTGAGGCAGACGATGAAGATCCATTGTCAGAGTTACCCGATCCAAACGTAGTCGACGACAACAACGACGAGGATGCACTGAATGATGCCCCTACTACCAGCCAACCTGCACCAACACTCCACCAACCGATTCCCTTTTACCAGACGTATGAAATTGCACAACCCGACGATGATGAATACGGTGGGGCGGGGAATTTTACGATAGAGATAACCCCATGTTCTGTCGATGTATGATTTTTCAAAGTGAAGAGCACCTCCAAAATGCTGTCAACGATTATTCAATCAGGGTCGCTAGGCGGGAGTTTCATGTGATAGAAGGTAATAAAAGACCTTGTGGAGTGTTCGATGCAATCACAGCGAAGACTGTCCGTGGAGGTTGCGAGCATGTTTCAAGTGAAAAAAAAGGTTACTGGGCCATTACAAAAATCTATGGACCTCACACTTGCTTCATGAATGAATTATCGATCAGTCATCGTAATATCTATCTTTGCTGAAATGTTGGTGGAAATCGTGAAAAATGATCCTCAGTTCATGCCCAAAAACGTCCAACAGCTCGTCAAGGACCGTTTTGGGTACGACAAATCGTATATTCAAGCTTGACATGGATTAAAAAGAGCATTGGATACTGTTTACGGCACGTGGGAGGAGTCCATAACCAAGCTGCCGATTTTTATGAAAGCATTGCAACATTACAACCTAGGGACGATCGTGAAATGGTTACACATCCGCACCGGAGTCCCTGGCCAACACAAACTTGAGTAAGTTTTTTGGGCTTTTAAACCGTGTATAGACGGATTCAAGCACTGTTGTATGGTCGTCTGCGTGGATGGTACACATTTGTACTCAAAATACAAACACAAGATGTTAATTGCTGCATCGCTCTACGCAAATCAAAACGTCTTTCCGCTGGCCTTCTCTATAGTGGACAAAGAAGGTTTGAATTTGTGATATCCCACACCGATTAGAGGGGGGAACGAAGCATGCCTTTATAAGGGTGTGGACACCCCTCCCATTGACGCGTTTTAAAACCGTGCGGGTGGGTGGGAGTTCGTAGGAACTCCATAGTTAAGCGTGCTGGGGGGAGAGTAGTACCAGGATGGGTGACCACCTGTTCCGCAACAGGCAGCTTAACGCCCAAATCGGACAATATCAATGCGAACGAGGTATGGGCTGTTACAGATGGTATCAGAGCCAGAGCTCGGGTCGGTGTGCCAGCGAGGGCGCTGCACCCTTTGAGGGGGGTGGATTGTGATATCCCACACCGATTAGAGGGGGGAACGAAGCATGCCTTTATAAGGGTGTGGACACCCCTCCCATTGACGCGTTTTAAAACCGTGCGGGTGGGTGGGAGTTCGTAGGAACTCCATAGTTAAGCGTGCTGGGGGGAGAGTAGTACCAGGATGGGTGACCACCTGGGAAGTCCTGAACCAGGCAGCTTAACGCCCAAAGCGGACAATATCAATGCGAGCGAGGTCTGGGCTGTTACAGAATTCATGGAGATGGTTTCTTAACCGACTGAATGAGCATGTTCTAAAGAATCAACCCGTTTGCCTTATTTCTGATCGTCACCCAGGTCAGTTACGACGTTATTTATTTTTTAGCTTTGTGGTTGTCCATGTTTTATTTAAAGAATTTATTACTGGTGTTTTAGGAATATTTGCTGCAGTACGTGATATCGACGTATTCCGTCCACTTGATGTTCGAGAGCTTACAACAGAAGTTGTAACGTCCGGAGTTCGTGTACAGACGCGCGTGGTGAGGATCAATGATAGAACATGTACGTGCGGAAATTGGAGCATGTTCAATATTCCATGTTCTCATGCACAGACAGCGTGTCGTCACTGGGAAATTCAGTGCGACCAGTTTGTCGCGCCATACTACACGAAACTCGCATACAGGATGACATATGGAGGTTGTGTTCAACCAATGTACGAAGAATGTTATTGGGCCGCCGCTGACTTTACTCTTGTTCATAACGACGCAACTCTGGAGAGAGAACCGGACCTGGAAGATACCAACGGAATCGTTTTCATAATGAGATGGATAGAGGTGAAATGCGAGCGAGACAACGCGGAAGACGACTTTGATGTAGTATGTTAAATACTAATAACAATAATAATAACAAATGTCTCGTACTAATAATAATTTCGTACACACAAACGTCTAATAATAATAATAATTTTATTAATAATAATAATAACAAATGTCTCGTACTAATAATAATTTCGTACACACAAACGTTTAATAATAATAATTGCATTAATAATAATAACAATAATAACAAATGTCGCGTACTAATAATAATTTCGTACACCCAAACGTCTAATAATAACAATTTCATTAATAATAATAATAATAATAATAATAACAAATGTCTGGTACTAATAATAATTTCGTACCGAAAAACGTCTAATAATAATACAAAAAACGAAATAATACTAACTATCCCCCACGATGGAACAAATGGCTCCCCGTACCACAACGGCGCAGCCAACGTTGTCGATTTCCACGTCGATAAATAGGTTGGACGTCGTCGTCGTAGCTGTCTTCCCTACTTTGAGACGCCCGTTGGGGTTGTGCAGGTGACACGAACGTCTGACATTTTTTGAATAATAAATGATAATACTTTCTTATGCATTAGTAAGATGGTCCACCATACCTGAAGACCAAAATCTTGTGTCGAGGTAGTAAAAAGGAAGTCCTCGAAAAATAACGCGTCCGGTACTGATTGCTGAGCAGATGGTCTAACGGTGATGAAACGGTCCGACTGTTGATGAGATGGTCCAGGTGCGTGCTGTTGATATGGCATCGATGTACTTTCCTTCCATCTGTTGCAGCATGCGATCACATGAATAGTAATCAGACGCGCGCAAAAGGAGACGACTCTCCGAAGTATAGCGCTCCTACAATAGTGGTGTTATTAAAACGTAGATCAATTTTGAAATAATTATGTAAATTGGACATACCATCGTATCTATAAACACGGCGTCTCCCATTTGGAACCCTTGGTCCATTAGCCTTACGTGTGGGGATATGTACCGACGAGTGGTACGAAAGTACCACTCGTAGTAACCGTCCACCGAGTTTTGCAGCGTCGCAGGAGGAGCAATGACAACCGTGGCATCCCTGTCGTCCCACAATTGTATCGACTGGGCGTGCGTCGATATCCAGTTCATTCCCTTGTGTTACCGTCGTTCGAACCCATCGAGACTCGTATCTCGATATGCCGGTGCTCGGGAATGCCTTGGAAAAGTCCGAACTGTCGAAGAACGCGCTCCGGATACTAAAATTCGATGATATTGAAAAATATGAGCGGGCACATCGAACGACAGGCTCCGGGATGCATTCGTCGGGCAAATCGGCCGTAAAATCATACAGCCTCCAATTGAGTTGCAAAATCTGCAGCTTGTCGAGGACGTCGCGCATCGTGCGTATGTTCGAACGCGTCGAAGATGTGCGGGTCACGCATTCCACCTACGATTCACAATAATTTAAGCATAAGTTGGAAGAAAATAGCATAATAATTTTTTAATTACGAATACCCCGCAGCAATAGGCGGGCTCGGCAACACGATATCCCCTAGTACCGTGAGGAACGTACGACACGCCCCGCGTTTATTACAGGCTGTAATGGAAGGATTCTCATCCATGCCCACACCGATAAAATAAAATTACGTTAAACACATTACACGTGCAAAATTATACGATGTAAGCAACTAATAGTATTACCTGAAGCAACTGCAGAGCGCCGCCTATGTTGAGCTTCTCTGTCTCACAGGCCAAACAAAGCTCCCTATAAAGATAGCCGAGCACAGCACTAACCTAGATGTACGTGCGGACCTCGTCGCTCGCCTCTAGCAACTGCAATAAGGACAGCCGACACGTGGCTACCGCTACAGTCTGGAAACATCACCGGTCCGAACAGAAACATCTCATACCCACATGTCGCTTGCTTGACTTCTTCTTCGTCGCTATCATCGTGATCGGATGGGCTATGTACAATCCGCTAACGACCTCTTCGATAGCCCCGACGTACCTTTATCTTGTCGACAGGCGGTCGATAACCGAGTAGTCGCTCACAGTCGTCCTGTCAAGCTGCGACGGACTTCGAGTGGATCACGCACGCACCGTTCGGTTACTGGATGTAATACCCCAAAATTTTATGAGCATGTTAATAAATGGACTTATGAGCAAACAATGTGCTTATATGACTTTATAAATACTTATTTAATTATTTGTATGCTACTATGAAACTCTAACTTCATAAAAATTTAAGTTGGGACTTAGAAGAAATTTTATACAAAATTGGAAAAGGATTTAAATTCAGAAAAGGAAGAGATTTCGAAGCATGAAACATAAAATTATTATATCGTTCACTACCACTAGCCTTAAGGAAATGTTTATAATATTAATAAAATTGTTACTTGAATAGCTTAGTATGTCGATAACTTAGTGGGGAGGGAACTCAAAATAATAATAAGACAATGGATACTATCTAAGGTTAGATAAGGATTACGAAAGCAAGTGCTAGGTCATTTAGTTATTTGAACACGCCAACTCTAGATAAGAATGAGAAATTTATATCATTAGTTAACAACTATCTAAAATTTAAGGAAGAAAGAAACTTGCGAAGAAAAAAGGAGTCTAAAGCAGATCGAACAAGACTTGGAGTAGGTATATTTTCTTAACATACTTTCATGTATTTTTAGCTAAGGCGTGGCATGCTTTAAGGGTTTTTAGTACGGAAATATCAATTATTAGGGTTTTACATGAATTTTAGGGTTAAAATATCTGAAGATTGTGTGATACAAGACTGTTCTTGAAGATATGCGTGCAAGCAAATTTAGCTGTTGAGCAATGAGATTCCCACTTGATAAGATTAAGAACTCTGTTAGTTTAAAGATATAATTTCGAGATTAACAATGAGAGTAAGAATTCGAAATAAACTTCGAGATCTTATTTATGAATGTCGACATCTTTGTTGATATTATGTTAAATCCTAAAGTTAAAATTCGTAAGTCCATGTCAAATTAATATGTGTTTGGTTTAAATCTCGAGATCTTTGTCGAGTTCTTATGTTGACTTCATACATTGTATAATGTCTCGAAATCACTATTCAAATATCGACACATGTCTCGAAATTTATGCATACACTATGTCGAGATTTATGTCCCAAACACATGACTTTAGAAGTCATGTCGAAATCTATGTTCATCTATGTCAGGATCCATGCTTAAATTTTATACCGAGATTTATATTGAAAAGCATATCGAAATCCATGTTTATTTGTGTCGAGATTTAGTTTGCTATACAACTCGAGATTTATTTTCAAGTCATGTTGAGATTCATACTAAACTCCTATCGAGATTTACCTTACATCATATATCGAGATTTGTGCATAATGTCGAGATATTAATATCTCGAAATCCGTAGGTGCTGTTCGAGGTTTATAGCGAACCCAAGCTCCTGATCCAAGGGCCGTCGAGATTTATCCCAAGATACATATCGAGATCCATACTATAATTCATATCGAAATCTATGCATGTCATATGTCTAAATCAACTAATAACACAAACTCGAGATTTATTAACATGTCGAGATCTATCTCTGAAATGGTATTTCTCAATTTAGGTTAAGTTCTAAATTTTAGGGTTTCGAAATTATAGAAGTCGAAACTAGGGTTTTCCAGTTAAGCCAATTTCGAGAAACTATAACTAGACTAACAAACCCTAATTTTATATGTTTGTATATTTAGGATTCGAGGGTTAGCAACATACCGTACGATAAATTAATAGCTAAGGATACCAGGTAAGTGGAAATCGCAACTACAACACATAATTGTATGCGCATGAAATTATGTGTTATATGCTTCTATGAATTTATGTGATCCTACGTGAATTATTTACACTATATGATGACATGACACGCATATTCATGGCATGAGCATATGCACGCACGACTAGTATGGGAGTCAGGGAAATAGCTTGCATGAGTATAAGATCGAGCGATATGTATATTTGCCGATATGGGCATTTCTGTCGACTCAATGATGAGTCACGGCTCTTCTATGCTACCTATATATATTACGGCGATTCACGAGGCCGACTGCCTGATTCACGAGAGGCAGGTAAATATCTAATTATATTACGGAAATTCACGAGGCCGGCTGCCTGATTCAAGAGAGGCAGGTAATACCTAAATATACTACGACGATTCACGAGGCCGACTGCCTGATTCACGAGAGGCGGGTAAATACCCCGTAGCGGGAGATGCAACCTGGAGGATGCGACTCGAGGGAATGAGCGGCACCGAAGGAACCTCGAGTGTTGGCGACCTCGTAGTAAGCTACCAGTGAGAAGCGCCCGCGTGTCAGACCGCATTGGGATGGAAAGGCGCTTTAGGGTTAAACAAAATTGGTGTGCCCGGGTTAGCCTCTCAACGGGAACGCATTGGATTTGAAATGCACTAGTAGCCTCTCAGTGTGGGCCGCATTGGGATTGAAAGGCACCATAGGGTTTAGCACAGATTGAGTACTCGGGTTTAGTCTCCCATTGTGTGTACTGTCACTTGTTTATACAGGGGTTTGAGCTCTATATGGTGCATAATAAGATTGAAAGCCGAAGTGGCCCAAATATGAAAGGAAAAGAACGAGAGGGTTGTGAGAAGTCAATAGCGTTGGCGCGAATGCCTTCGCTATTTAGGTCACGTGCATTGCATGCATGGTTTTCACTTACTGAGCTTTATAAGCTCATTCCACGTTTTTATGTGTTGTAGGACCCCCCGATCACGGTACGTGATCATTTTCACGGCGAGGCCAACTTTTGAAGCTTCCGAGGGCTTTTAAGATGGAAGTATGTGCATGGATGCGACCTCGTGGAGGCCCAGTAGATAGATTTATTTTGACCCGCATGCACGCTTTCCTAAATAGGATCCACGATGATTTTGTACGAAATCTTACGATTCCTTTTTATAAAAGGAAAAATTTCATACGAAATTTTGCACGATTTATTTCGTTATTAGGACATTAGTTGCGTAGACAAGAAAGTAGTGGTGGAAGGTGGGGCGCCACACTGGAAGTCTCCATGGTATACCCACATCGGCCAGTGTAACCGTCGCCTCTCCGACTGGGAAGTGAAACGTGTGCGTCTCCTTCCTCCAACACTCTACTAGCGCCGTAATAAGATGCGGGTCTACCTTCTGCGACATGCAACTATACACCCCGTATAGTCACATATCGTGCAACTTTATTAATAACCGCCCATGAAGAATAATGGGGTCTTGTGGCGTACCCCAAATAACGCGAACGATGGCTCGTCTACATCGTCAAAATTGAACCGTCTACCGGGTCATAGTAACTTAAGTCCTCCATTCTTCAGAAAACAAAAGAATAAAATAAAACCAACAAAAAAGTTTACGCCAAATCAGCGTTACGGGCAAATCAACGGAAAAATTTTACGTCCAAATCAACAAATACAATATAAGCCTAAATCAACGAGAACATTTTACGCCCAAATCAACGAGAACATTTTACGCCCAAATCAACATATACAATTTAAGCCTAAATCAGCGAAAACAATTTAAACTTAAATCGAAGAAAACAATTGACGCTAAATTAATGAAATCATCTTACAATTTACGCCTAAATCACTCTCGCCGCGCGCCGCCGTTATCGTCGTCGCCGTCCGTTGTTCGTTGCCGTCGTTCTATCGCTGCCGTTACTCTTCACCGCCGTCCGTTCTCGTCGCCGCCGTCGTTCGTCGCCGCCACCATCCGCTCGCCATCGCCGTCAGCTCGTTGCCGCCGTGGTCCGCTCGTCGCCGTCGTTTTCGGTCGCCGTCTGATAAGAGAGGAGGGCGCAGGGTAGTTAAATCCCGATCTAATTCTTAATTCAGAGTTATGAATTATAAATCGTTGAGTTACGAATTAGATTCAATATGTTGAAACCAACGCGGAATTCTTCGTATTCAGCGCCAGATTAAATCGTATCTTGGTGATACGAATTACTAAGTCGTAACTCTGAGTTACGAAAACACCTATTTTATTAATGGGTATAAATTTTTACCTAATTAATTATTATTAAGTTAAAAATGATTTATTTTATTAAAAGCCAAGTTATTGCGTAAAGGAACTGTATTTAAAATGGAATGAAGAATGCCAGAAGAGTTTTGAAGAATTAAAGAAGCGATTGATTAACCACAGCTCCAGTGTTAACTGTTGGAACTATTTTATTGTATTCAATTAATGTAATTATCTTAGTCTTGCTATGCAAATGAGTAGTCTTGGGCTAAATTGTAATTAGTCATATTATAGGGCTACTTATGTAAATATACCACAATAGATGGTATATATAAGTGAACTCCTTAGAAATTAAGGAGTGCGTTGTAGCAAGGTAGCATTATCGAATATAAGAATTGGAATTTAGTGAGAGAAAATTCGCCACCCTTTTATTCACTCTCAAAGTAAATTCTCTCCCAAGCTATCGTCGTAAGCAAATGTCGAGGTCTAACTTCGAATTTCTTAGATTTGCTATTCGATTCTTCGTAATTCAATCTAGGTTGGATAATTAGGGTCCTAACAGTTGGTATAAGAGCTGAGCGTGCTAGGATTTGGCTGAATTTTTGATTGAATTTTCAAATCTATTTTTCATATTTTTTTCGGTCGCATTGTTCATCGCTGAAATTCGACCTGATTCTTCATAATTCGACTTGTTTTGCTGTTATTGAGGTTCGATTATGTGTTTCTAATCAGTCTGAACTGAACTTTTGATGACGAACCACTACTTTTTACGAATTTTGAAGTATCGATTGAAATATGTTCTTCGCGAGTTCTTACTGATTTTTCGAAAATTGAACCGATTTTGCTTTGATTGTGCTAAATGAGTGTTTGTTTTTGTCAATTGCATGATTTCGATAGATTACTCAGACTTTGGTAGACTAATTTGCTGATTCGGTCGGATTTGTGATAAATCGTGTTCTTCATGTTCTTCGTGAAATTCATCCGATTTCTGAAAAATTTGATATGTTCTGCTTTTTTATGGTTTAATCATGTGTCAGAAACTGATTTCGATCATTTCTGTGTGATTACTCATGTTTAATCGATATTTTTGAGTGATTTTGAGCTTAATTTTGGTTTTCGCTTAGCTGGTCACTGTTTTTCGATGGAAACCGAATTGTATGTTGTTCTGTTTTCGATCGTGTGAAATTAAGTAATTCTCGATATATTACTACTAAATTTTCGATCGCATAAGTTTCTCGACATCAAGGGTGTGTTTGGTCCGCGGAATTCGACGCGGAAAAGAAAAGAAAAGTGTGGTCATAAGCATTGAATCATTGTACATTACGCTCCACGTGTCGTACCATTTCACTTTTCAGTTTCTTTTCCATGTCAAAATCTGTAAACCAAACGGAGCCTAAGTTTCTCCTTAGGTTACTATTAACATGATCGAAAACTTAGTTAATTAACTATAAAACCATGCGAAAACCTCACTGCAATTGTTTTGAGAACTATCGAAAATCTTATTAGCATGTGAAACATAGCAATCATTGCACGTCACTTCATCATCATCATTTTAATCATTATTTCACTATCTCAGCAAAACTTTAAAAGCCATTGAATTTTTTTTTTCCTACAGCCATTGCAAAATATTTGCTCTTTCAAAATTACAATGGAAAGTGTTTTTTTTTTCTGGATATAACTTCCGATCGGAAGACCGTGCTTTATACTTTCAAGCGAAAAACTTTATCTTTCGAAAACCTTTTACTTGAAAATAATTTTCGATCGAAAACAGTGCTTTTATATTTTTATTCCAATTTTGAAAATTGTATTCGATACCAAACATTTTTCAGTACAAATATTTCGATACTACAAATTTTTCGATACCCAAAATTTTTGATATTAAATTTTCGATAACAATAATCGAACTTAAACATTCTCGATCGCAACTTTCGACACTTAACAAAAAACACTCGAAAAATATAACACACTTATTCGAAAACAGTATCACAATAAAAAAATATATAAAATGAAATATAAAAAATAAAATATAAAGCACTCGATAAAGTTTTAAAAGCAGTTTCGATACTCGATATTCAAAGCAATATATTTTCAATATTCAATTGGCAGATTATAAAAAGTTTTGATAATCTTTCTGAATTTCTCGTAATCAATTTAAAACTTTTCGGCTAACACCCCAAAGTTTTCCTAATCACTTTTCGATACTTCACAGAAATTTCTCAACAAAACCAAAACTTTTCGAAACTGAAATTCTAAAAGCCAAATATTTTAATAAAAAAAATCAAAATCAAAATCAAATCAATAAAACACGTTAATGATCAAAATATCAAACAAAATTTAAATTAAAATAAAAACGTTATGGATCCAAATAAGATCATAAAAAGAAACTACAAAACGAAGTAACAATAATACAAGACCAAGTAACAATCAATTATAATTGTCAATAGAACTACATGAAAAAATATAATAATGAACTTGAAAATGTTAGACACTCAAGACTAAGATAGAAACCTTAGAAACTAAGGTTAGGAACTTAACAAAAATTCTGTAGTAGTCGAAGTAGAGACAAAACATGAGGCATAGAGCTACAAGTTTAATAGATGATGTTAGGAATATTTTAGAAGTGTCCAAAAATATTTATTCTAAGTCTTGTAATTTCTTTACAATGTATTTTATATATGCTTTACTTTATGTTATTGGGTTGTATTTGTAATGGGCTTGTTAGGGGCTCAATGGGCTTAAATACCTCACAAGGTATTTAAGCCTAAACCCTAACACTCATTAATCTAAGTTTCCATTTTATAAAAATCTCACGTATTCAACACTAAACCTCTAAGCACACTATTCACATTCTACTAAGGTTTAATCTGTTGAAGTGTTCTTGGATAATCTGGAATTACAAGTGGTATCAGAGCAAGCGTGTAGGTGAGGAAACTTCATTCCAAGTTCTTAAGTATCGTCAATATAAGTTGTTGATTTTTTTTTGGCTTTCAATTCAAGGCTCTGTTTCGTGGGTTAAAAATTGTTTTGAGATAATTCTGCAACTTGGACGGCTGGATGGTTTCTTTATGTTCTGAGAACTACTGAATCTGTTTCTGTCAGTTTGCACTGGATTTCTGCTGGAGACATTGAAGAACAGCTTCATTGTTTGGTCTACTTTTGAGATTACGAACGGCACTTATGTTGGATTTGAATTCGCAAATTCTAAATTTGCAATTCAGTTTCACGAATTCAAGTTGAGAACCAACAGTGGATTGAAGGAATCAAATCAACCCGCAAAATATTTCTCCAATTTTTTGCGAAACCAAAGTTTGCGAATCAGGAAATATTCACTGCCACAGTTCGCGAATTGCATCTCAGAGAAAAATTTTACGAACTCCTTGATAGCCATCTTTTTGCGAATCCTTGAAAGTTCGCTTACCAAGAAAGATAAGAATTTTTGCGAATCCAGTTGAAGAATTTCTGCGAACTTCAGTCTCCGCAAAATTTGCGAACACGTTCGAAGGAGTTTGCGAACCTCAGCTTCCGGTAGAAATTCGCGGATTCTTTCACACTTTTGCGAATTCATCTCATTTTGCGAATTGGGACAATTGTACACGCCACTGGACATTTCGCGAATCCTTCACTAGTTTGCGAATCAGTACAATCTTGCGATTTGCGAACCATTGCTGTTTTGCGAACTTGTTAAACTCTAGTTTAAGCACGCTCGTCAACACACATCGCAATCCTCACATAGCGAATCCACGACACTGAACAAAATTCCACGAACCTATTTTTCGAGTCAAAGTCAAAATCTAAAGTTTTAGACTTTGAACCTTTCCTTACATTACATGTTAACGATCATATCCAAAATCACAAGCAATGGACTCTTTTAGTATGGGAAATGATGTTAGACCTCCGATCGTCCGACATGGAGAATACGCAGTCTGGAAGAGAAGGTTCATCAACTTCATAGAAAGCAAGGACAATTCAGAGAATCTGCTGGATCTATTTACAATGGACCTACACAGTATTGGACCATAATTCCCGCCACTACTGACACCACTCCTGCAAGAGAGGAACAGAGGATTTTGAAAACTGCTGACCAATGCAGTGATGAAGAAAAACTGCGACTAAAGGCAGACAAAGTGGCGAAATCATACATGATGCAAGCCATTCCCAATGACATTTTGATGCAACTCGAATGTGGTGATAGCGCAAAAGAAATGTGGGATGCTCTCCGAATTATGATGCAGGGGACAGAAGTCAATACAATGGCAAGAATGGCGAACACACTCATCTCTTATGACCGCTTTCATGCTAACAAAGGGCAAACTCTACAAGAAACCTTCCATCGATTTCTTGTTCTTCTAACGAGCTAAAGATGAATGGAGATAACTCCATTCAGAATGGGAGGCTACTGCAATTATGATAAGACAAATGAACGACCTAACCAAAGTTAGCATTCATACGCTATTCGACTACCTCAATCAACATTCCAATCACGTAGAGAAACGAAGGGAGGAAATCAAATCAACAGGAAGCGACTCACTGGCTCTTATGACTGAACGATCATCAAGAAAACAATACAAGGACAAAGAAATCATTCAATCATCACAAGTTAAGGAGGGAGAAGACTCTGATTCTGATGACGAATCCAAGGATCTTATGAAACATGGAGACCAGGAGATCACCCTCAAAGATCTTGCTAAGCAACTCGCTTTGGTCTCGAATTTAGTACAGAAGAAATATTATAAGAAGACTGGTTCCTCCTCCAATCGTCAAAGAACTTCCTCCAACTCTAAAGGAAAGACTCATGATGAGGAAAACAACTCTGAAACTCCTCATCAAGGCGGCAAATGCTTCAACTGCTGTAAGAATGGACACTTTGCCAGAGGGTGCAGAGTGCCCAAGAAAAAGGACGTTAACTATTACCGCCGAAAAGTTCAATTAGCTGAACAAAAAGAAAAGGGACTGGTCTTAATGGCAGAAGAGGATCATTGGCTTGAAGATACCTCAGACAGCGAGAATGAGAACGTGGCACTGATGGCCAAACTAGATGACGAAGAAGATGGAGCTGGAGCTGAAGGTAGCGAGTCAGACAAGGAAACCTCTAACAATTCAGACATAGTGGAGGTAAGTGAAGCAGATTATGATACTTCACTTAAGATGAAAAATGAATTTTTATCCTTATATAAATCTAACAAATTGGGGAAAAGGAAAATCAAGGAACTAGAAGCTAACTTAGAGAAGAATTTAGTAGTATTAGATAAGTTTAGATATGATTATGCATGTGAGAAGAATCGCGTAATTGTAGCAAATGAAAAAATTGCTAAGCTAGAAATACAAGTGCAAAAATCCGAAGCTAAAGCCAAGGATTTAGAAAAGGAAATGAAATCTCATAGAGATCAGGCAATGGACGCTACAATTAAATATGATTTACTAAGTAAAGAACGGGAAAAACTGTACTCCAAAATAAAAAAATTGGAGGACCTTTTAACCCGACGAGATCATTCAGAACAAACGATCTTATTGAACAAACCAGCTAATGTTGATTTTTATAATCCCTATAAAGGACTAGGTTTTGAAAACCCATATAAGTTAAAACAAGGCATATCAAGTTCACCATATCTATATGATCTCAAATTTATGCAGACAGGTTGCCTGGCTAATCTCATGCATTTTGCCAGTGAAAATGAGACATCAACACACAATAAAACTCAAACATCTTTTAACTACACAGAACTAAATGATAGTTATAAGGAAAGAAGTTGTCCAGCAATAACTAAATTTGAGTCAGATATTTCTCGTCCAAATGAAGGAGAAACTTCAGGTGTGTCGGAAAGTATGGCACCGATGGTTACATATGCAACAGGATATATGCCTGATTGCATAAAGAAAATCAGTGACCTTCACTCCACTATCGAAAGCGAGAGGAAGTCATTTGATAAAGAAAGGCAGAAACTTCTTCAGGAAATATCTTCACTTAAAGAAAAATTAAGATTACACACAATTTCATACACCTTAGTTTCACATAATAAAATTTCTTGCACTACATTGAAATTTTCAGGACCCACAAAAGAGCCATTGAAGGGACAAGTATGGGTTAGAAAGGAAGATATCTTGAAGGAGAATAGTGATCTCAATACACCTTTTGTCATTGAGTATTTTCCTTCCAAAACTTTTGTACCTTCTTTATTTCGCCATATACCGAAAAAATTATCTTCAAAGCTTTCCGTGCACGATCATGTCACCAAGCAAACTCACAAAACAATTCCTAAAAACAATATTACAAAGCCAAGAGACAAATCAAAACCAAAAGCTATCAAAGAACCTGTCAAACCTACTAAAACAAAAAAATTCATGTCTAAACTTAAGACAAAGAGACCCTTACTAGAGCACAAATGGGTTCCAAAGCTTCGGACTGCAGGAAAACAAACCCCAACCCTGGAAATAATTAGTGACTCTGTGTCGTCCACTAACAAAGGAAAATCAAGGGAATCTAAACGGACTAATAAACATAATAGAGGTGGACCCATATTTCAATGGGTACCTAAAACCCTTTAGTTTTATTTTGCAGGCCCTTCATGTGTGGTACTTAGATTCTGGTTGCTCCACACACATGACTGGGACAAAGGAACTGTTGAGCAACTACGTTGATAGACCAGGAGGACTGGTACGCTTTGGTAATAGCAATGGAGCCAGAATCCTTGGTTATGGCGATCTCATATGCAATCGACTCACAATTAAACAAGTCTCGTATGTTGAAGGACTGACACACAACCACTTATCAATAGGACAGTTCAGTGATTTTGGACTCCAAGTTGTGTTTCTAAAGAAACTTGCAAAATTCTCAATGCCAATGGTGAAGAACTTCTCACTGGAACTCGCAAGACAAATCTTTACACCTTTGATATTAGAACTGTCAACCCAAAGACCGATATCTGCCTAATCTCCAAAGCAACTTCAACTCAAAATGACTTATGGCACCGGCGGTTATCTCATCTTAACTTCAAGACCCTCAACAAGCTGTCAACCAACAAACTGGCTATTGGACTACCACCACTGAAGTACCAAAAAGAACATATGTGCTCTGCTTGTGAGAAATGAAAAATGAAGAGAGCTTCACATCCTACAAAGCACACAGCATCCACTCAACATCCTCTAGAGCTCTTACACATGGATCTGTGTGGCCCGATGCGAACTGAAAGCATAAGTGGAAAGCGGTATATGCTGGTTGTCGTCGACGACTTTTCCCGATATACTTGGGTACGTTTCTTACGAACTAAATCAGAGACAGTCATACATATTCCAAATCTAATCAGAACAGCACAGAACCTACTCCAGAACAGTGTTAAAATAGTTAGATCAGACAATGGAACAGAATTCAAGAATCAACAGCTCAGTGACTTCTACGAATCCATAGGGATTACTCAACAATTTTCTGCTATCTACACACCTCAACATGGGGTTGTCGAAAGGCGAAATCGAACACTCGTAGAGGCTGCCGAACAATGATCATCCAATCATCACTACCTCATTTCCTTTGGGCTGAGGCAATGAATACTGCTTGCTATACACAAAATCGCACAAACATTCATCTAAGATTTGGTAAGACACCCTATGAACTTATAAATGGAAGACTGCCCAATATTGCCCATTTTCGAATTTTTGGATGCAAGTGCTTCGTCGCCAATGACCGTGAAGACAAGTCCAAGCTTGATCCAAAAGCAACTAAAGGAATCTTCGTAGGATACTCTGCACAATCTAAGGCGTACATGATATTTATCAGAGACAGAAGGATGATCATTGAAAGTATAAATGTCACCTTTGATGAGGGACTCGAACTTTCTACTGGACATAGCCGTTTGGGACGAATATCTAGAACACCACACCTTATTCACTCTCATACAGAAGAAGGAGAGTGTTCGACAGATGCCTCTGAACGGAACTCTTCAGAACCGGGATCAGACAAAGGAAGTTTGAAGCCAGATCAACAAGCAACTGACAATTCTAGACGAAGCAACCCCACATGCTTCACTCACCGAACTCAAGAGGAACTGGATCAGGATCTGCTTTTGAACATATATATATCTCTCACAATCAGACAAGACCATCCACCGATCCTTTTCAAAATACTGAATCCAGTCCTAGTTCATCAACTCATGATTCAGAACCTCTTCCTAACCAGACAATTCCTCCCTCCAATGCAGAAACCTTGATCCCAACAACTATGACAACAACGCAGACAGATGCCTCCTCTTCAACTTCAGCAGGCAACACTACCACGTCTGCAATCGACTATCCACTAAGTGAGGAATCCCAAATAGACGATACGACATTACCCCACGAAAAGAAATGGGTCCGACATCATCCTACAGATCAAATAATAGGAGATCCCAATACAGGAGTAACGACTAGAAGATCACATTCAAATGAATGTAATTTCACCTGTTTCTTGAGCCAAACAGAACCTAAACGAGTAGTTGATGCACTACGGGATCCCAACTGGATAGTGGCTATGCAAGAGGAGATTAATCAATTCGAACGTCTCAAAGTATGGAACTTAGTTCCTCGTCCAAAAGGGAAGACTATGATCGGTACAAAGTGGGTATTTAAAAACAAAAAGGATGAAGATGGTGTTGTAGTTCGAAACAAAGCCAGGCTCGTTGCTAAGGGATATAATCAACAGGAAGGAATTGATTACGATGAAACGTTTGCCCCTGTAGCCAGAATCGAAGCTATTAGATTATTCCTTGCATACGCAGCACACAAAGACTTTACTGTCTATCAAATGGACGTAAAAATAGCCTTCTTGAACGGAATTCTGAAAGAAGAAGTGTATGTGTCACAGCCAGACGGATTTCTCAATGCTGACCATCCCGACTTTGTTTACAAACTCGACAAATCACTGTACGGACTTAAACAAGCCCAAGGGCCTGGTATGAGGTGCTATCCGACTTTCTTATCTCCTCAGGTTTCACTAAAGGGAAAATTGACACTACTTTGTTTGTAAAGAAAGATGGTTCTGATATCATGCTTGTGCAAATCTACGTGGATGATATCATTTTTGGCTCTACTAATCCTAAACTTTGTGAAGAATTTAGCATTCTGATGCAATCACAATTTGAAATGAGTATGATGGGAGAAATGTCATTCTTCCTCGGATTACAAATCAAAAACTTCAGGATGGGATTTTATCAATCAATCAAAGTACATCCACGATATTCTCAGAAAATATGGGATCAACAAGAGCAAATCATCAAGCACTCCAATGTCCACCTCATGCTCCCTCGATCCAGATCACTTAGGTGAACCCGTCGATGTTACTCATTACAGAGGGATCATTGGATCACTGCTCTACCTTACAGCCAGTCGACCAGACATCTTATTCGCTACATGCCTCTGCGCTCGATTTCAAGCTAACCCCAAGGAGTCGCATCTTCATGCTATCAAAAGAATATTGAAATATCTGAAAGGAACACCAGACCTTGGACTGTGGTATCCTAAGAACTCAAATATGAAACTAAAAGGGTATTCTGACGCAGACTTTGCCGGTTGCAGACTAGACAAAAAAAGCACTTCTGGACACATCCAATTCCTAGGCGACAAGCTTGTATGTTGGGCCTCGAAGAAACAAAATTGTGTGTCAACTTCCACAGAGGAAGCAGAATACGTTGCTGCAGCAAGTTGCTGCTCCCAAATTTTGTGGATAAGAACTCAACTACGGGAGTACGGGTTCGATCTAACTAGAATTCCTATTTACTGTGATTCCAAGAGTGCTATCGCAATTACATGTAACCCTGTTCATCTCTCACGCACTAAGCACATAGATCTTCGATATCACTTCATAAAGGACCACGTAGAAAGAGGCATAATAGAAATGTATTTTGTCAATACAGAGATTCAACTAGCCGATTTGCTTACAAAAGCATTGGATGAAAAACGCTTCCAATTCTTAGTTGCAAAGTTGGGAATGTTGAACCTCAATTTTTAATTTCGATTATGCCTTCCTACAGGTCACTATTTATCTATTTGCTATGTTTTCCTTCTCTCTTATTCTGTGCGTGTTTATTATGTTAATTAGTTAATTAGATCTTTATTTTTTCTCCTTTTTGCTTACTTTCTGTCTTTCAATAAATTTTTCTGTGTTCAATAAGTCGATGTAGCGCCAATGCTGATGGCACTACATCGAGGGGGAGAAAAATGCTATATCCATGCATCGAGGGGGAGTAAGTGAATTCATTCCACCATTTCTTTAAGACACTTGATAGGCATTGTATCTAGGGGGAGTTTTTCAACAAATACTTATTCAAGAAACAACAACTCTCTCAAACACGTAAAACATTCATAATACGCAGATAACTCTCAAAAACTCGTATACCCTATTAAGACCCAAAGCAGAATAGCAAGTAAAACAACGAATAAGCTCAAAAAAGGAAAATCTCAAAAACCAGCATATTCAAGTTATGCTCAAAGTCACGTCTTAACTCTGCCTGTTCCTTGAGCTTCTTCTCTTCCTCCTGCTTCTGCCAATTCATCTGTAAAGGAGAAAATTAGGAATGGATTAGTCTTTAGATGTAAGGTACTTCAATGAGATTTGAGACATATCTATTTATAAACATGAAGGAAACTTACGTCATTTATTATCCCGACATTGAGACGAATTTTTGACTAAGGCGGCGATTTTTTTCTTCTCCAATAAGGATATCATATCATGAAAATCGATCTTGAAAAACCCATAGATTTGATGTTATCCTTGTGATTGATCGCGTCAAATTGGTAGTATTTGGGTCATTACTAGATTACTTGATATCGTTGGTAAGTTGAAAATATCATACATTCATTTTTTTTTCTTCCTAGGTCAATCTCTAAAATTTCATTGCAAATTATTATTAGAATTAAGATTCGCGAACTTCATTACAATCCTTTTTGCGAATTAAAAGCTCAATTCGCGAAATCATAATTCGCTAAACTCTCAGTTAACAATTCGTGAAATCATAATTCGCGAACTTCGTGACAACTCATGGACTTTTCGCGAATTCATTTTATTTTCAAATCTGCGAACCGTAAATTTTTAAATCTCCTTTCTACCAGTTCGCTAAAGTTTTTTTTTTAATCTCTGATTTGCGAACTGATTCTTCAAAACTTCACCAAGGGAAAATTCGCGAACTCTCAATGGGCCTCATTAACTAAAAATTTAGCGGCCCAGTTTTAAACTAAATCTTTATCTTTCGGCCCGCGAAATTTCCTTTATCTAATTCGCGAATTTTCCCAAATCAGATTTTACGAACCCTAAAATCTCAAAATCTATCAAAAAAAAGGAGGCGTCAAACTCAACTTTAGATTTTCGTTGCTGTGATTCCGTCCACACACTCACACTCACAGATTTCGTTGAGGTAAGGAAGAAACAGTCCTTAAATCTTAATTTTTCATGTATTCTCTTGTTGATTTTGCAGGTTCGAAATCAGAAAAGAACAGGGAGCTCGTTTTTTTTTTTTTTGATCTTGTGTGTTCTGTAATCATTTTAACTCATACTTTGCTTAGATGATTATCGTGAAAAAGAGTACGAACTATGTTGACAGGATTCGTCAATTTCGTTTTTGAAATCAATGTTCTGCAAATAAGTTTTTTTCTGGGTTTTATTCAAAATTTACTTTTTGATCTTTCTGTTCGTGATTCGCGAATTGAATATGTGTTTTTGCGAATTCGTTCATAGAATCAGTTCGCAAAATGAATTCGTAAAATGTGTTAAGTAAAATGCTTTCGCACTTTTAAATTGACCGATTGACCAACTAAAATTTTTACGAATCTAAATTCGCGAACTGCCTTCCCAGAGGCACTTCGCGAACTAATGTTTCGCGGGTCGTGTTTTATCCTGTCAATTCGCGAACTGCCGAATTCGCAAATCTCTATACGCAAATTCTTCTTGCATTTCGCAAACTGTCAGTTCACACTTCGCCAAATTCTTTTCAAAGTTAAAAATCGATTCGCGAATTCTTTTGACAGACTCGCAAATTTCAAAATTCGCGAAATTTGTAACCCCGAATTTCCCAATCTTAACTTGACATAGTCAATTCGCAAATTGAATCTTCTCAATTTCAACCTAATTCGCAAAACGGACTTAGAGAAATTCTTTGAAAAAAACTTCAGTCGTCACGGACCCGCACATCATCAAGTTCGCAATTCAAATTACAATTCGCGAAAAATTTCAATTCCAAAACTAATTCGCAAAACATACTTTATCAAAATTTCAACACTTTACATTCGTGATAAACACTTTACACATTTTGAACCAAACAGTTTGTTGGCTTAACAAATTTCTTCAAAATATTTCCACACATTTTCATATAATACTTTATTCACAATTCGTTTTCCCTCATTTTGCAGTTTCAACAGAATGACTACTCCAGCAGATCTTGTCTACCCTACCTCCAAATGGATTATGATCAAAGACAACAACCATCAACTTGACTTGAACACTTTCAAGTGTCAAGAAGAGATCATCCCATCCATTCTGAGGAACCACCACCTGGGGTACGCCCTCTCTGCATCAGTTCCTGCACCTACCGTGTACCTTCAACAGTTCTGGGGAACGATGACTACCAAAATCTCTCAAGACAACACCACCTACTATGATGCCCAAATAGCAAACGAGACCGTCCGAATCACAAGAGATTTTCTACGACAACTTCTTCGGCTGCCATGTCAACCAGAATATGAAGAAGAGGCATCCGAGAACGAGATCATCGCAGATATGTTGAAAATGGGTTACTACAGCTCACTCGAGTATGTTCCCGTTTTCAACAGTCAATGATTCCACACCCATGGCGAACCCTTTTTGCAATTGTCAACAAGTGCTTCTTACCAAAGCACTCAGGATGGGACAGATGCAACTTCACGATTCTCCGAATCTTTCACGGGATCGTCTTCAGGAAAGGATATGACTATGCGAAGCTATTAGCAATGGACCTGGACGACCAGCTTCATCAGAGATCAAAAGCCAAATCCAAGAAGGGACAGAATCTACCCTATCCCCGGTGGTTCTCACTAATGATCCACCACTTTATGAGAAATACATCCCACCCAAACTCAAATTCCTTCAAAAAGGAAAAACTGATGAGAAATACTCACGAACACATATGCCAATTCCGCGTGCTACCTTACTACTAGCTAACCCAGCAGACATAGAAAATTACTGCGAAAAGTACAACATCCCACACCCCATGACTCAGGCAAACCCACCCGAGTCTAACCCAGGGGTTAGTGAGAGTGAGAGAGTAGAAACGAGCGAGAGAGAACAACCAAGCGAGATACTGAGAGAAACCACAGAAACCGAATTTATCCCACACGCACCACAGACTACATCTCAAGAAGCAATCCCTGACCAACCACCACCATCCTCTGAACAAACAATACCTGAACAATCGCTCGAGGAACAACCACATGCCGAACGACTCGAACATCCGCTAATAGATGTTCCCGAGATAATCACGACTGCACTAGCTCAGTCAGAAAAAGCCGGGTCAACCCCTAGGATAGAAGACGTCGTAATCGACCCAACGATGCATGAGCGAACCCCACCTGACCATTCACTTGTCTCCCAACAGACAAGTGTCTCAACGCAACACGAACCACTCCAAACCTCCAGCAGCTTGGTTCCTGTGTCTGAATCAATTCAAGAAATACCCATTTTCGTGACACAGGCCAAGCCTCCGCCTGATCTTCAGGTCTCAACGTTCATAGAAGAGCCCCAAATAGAGGCTCTTCAAGGATTGGACGAAAGTCTCTCGGATGTTGATGATTTCAGCAGCTCACCATCCGCGAGCCACCGTACAGAACCTAGTTCTGGACGCGTGCTAACGGGACGCCTTGGCGATCCCGGCGATAGCTCCACCCAAGCCCGTCACACTGACGTGGCCACAACGACCCGAGCACCATCTCCGAGAGATGTGTCGCAAGGAGAGGTCGGAAGACCCAAGGACCCCGAAGTTCCACGAACTTCGGGTGACGAGGGCCACCGTACAGAACCTCGTTCTGAAAGTGTGCCAACGGCTACCTCTAGTGGCGCCAGATCTATTCCAACCTAGGTGACGACTGCCTACTTGGAGAATCGGCTGTTCGAGTTCTTCGAAACCGTAACCCTACCAAGAGTCAAAGGACTTATTAAGGAGGCGGTCCAAGCAACTTCCACCAACAAAGGGAAGGCTCCCATATCTGACCAACCTCCTCTTCAACAGCCAGTACTTCCCCGTCTTCTCAACCTGCCACCACGCAACCCATCGACACCTAACTTGTACACCGTGCCTCTGCTTGAGCTCTTTGACGTTGGTATTGCCCGCATAATAGATCTCGACAGCAACCGAAGCATTGAAGAAGATCTATACCGGAAGCTGGTCGCAGGTGGCATCATCCCACCTCCTGATGCGAGCATACCGACTGACACATGCCGCCAAGAAGGACCGAGTTGGGAACGTCGTCATGACGATCCAGACGACCAGGATCGTCCTGAGGGGGAGAGTAGCAAGAGACCGAGAACCAAGTCTCCAGTTATTCGCGGCGGAAGAGGCAGAGGACGCGGAGTTCAGACGCGTGGAGGCAGTTCTTCACGACCACCCGCTCCACCACCAAGGTCCTCCAGAGGCAGACAAGCTACACCAGGGCCAAACCAGACAACTTCCCTTGGTGAAGTCGAGTCTGCTCCCTCGAGGATCTCCACCCAACCAGTCCAAGCAACCACAACCCCTCGTCCAAAGGATCCTCAAGGTTACATTGACAGATATATCTTAGACGAGGAATGGACGACGAGAACAGAGACAGCAAAAGAGTCCCGCCTCAGGATTGAAAATGTTCGTAATTTATTAAAGGCGGCAGCAACTGACTTCTGCTTCATTGAGCAAGAGGAAGAGGAGCAAGGAGAAAATCCTAAGGCAGATCTTCCAGAACTTCCAGAACTCCTTCAACATCAGGTGCCCGAGGAACCGACGCCACGCTACGAGTTCATAGAAACTCGATGGAGAAATGCGAAGATCAAGGCACCGTTTCTTGAGGATCTTTATCCAAAGATCTGGAGGAAGGAAGAAGAAATAAAGGGAGTCAACAAGCTGAATCTGGGAAGTATAGGGGACTTAGCCATCAGATTATGCTCTGGGAAGTCACGGCCAGGAAAGGAATGAGTAGGGATCAATACAGTAAGTACATGAGAGATCAATCGGCCATCTGTGATATTGTGGATGTCGAATGGGCGGTAGGAAGATATGTAGGCCATGTCTTTGTTATTGATCGTTATGACAGGAAAATTGTAAAATATTCAGAAGCAGATATTCCCTACCTTCCACTGGGCGAACTCAACAAGCTCTACAACATTTATCGCAATAAGTTTTCCCTTGACACTCACACAAGACGAGATGGTTACCGGGCTATCAAAGAGTGTATGCTGAGGCAGGTCAAGTATTTCGCTGCTCATGACTTCCAAATGGCCTTGGAAAGCAATATGAGCAAAGTCAACCTGATACGTCCAAACAACAGATATAAGGATCTCGAAAAGTATGAAGAGGGATTTATCTTCCTTGAACCACAACCTAGGGTCACTTACCTACAAGCTCAGAAGAAAGTGAAGCAGGTGCTACTTCTGTCAGAGATCTCCAAATTCTCAGATGGGACCGGGCTAAGAAAAAGACAGTTTCCGAAGATGACAAGCTAAAAGGAACAGAACTGGAAGAGAAAGATGTTCTACGGAAACTCGTCGAGAAGATCAGATATCGAATCGTTCTTCGGAACGACATCAGACAGTTCGAGACTGCCCTAGGATTCAGGAAGACCTACTTGGCCCATAGAGAACCACCACCTCCTCCTCGCTCGAAGAAAAAGAAATGCAGACTAAGTTAATAAGCTCGACTGTAATTTGGACACTTAGGGGGAGAATGTTAGGAATATTTTAGAAGTGTCCAAAAATATTTATTCTAAGTCTTGTAATTTCTTTACAATGTATTTTATATATGCTTTACTTTATGTTATTGAGTTGTATTTGTAATGGCTTGTTAGGGGCCCAATGGGCTTAAATACCTCACAAGGTATTTAAGCCTAAACCCTAACACTCATTAATCTAAGTTTCCATTTTATAAAAATCTCACGTATTCAACACTAAACCTCTAAGCACACTATTCACATTCTACTAAGGTTTAATCTGTTGAAGTGTTCTTGGATAATCTGGAATTACAGATGAATGTAAAGCCAAACAAGAGCTAGAATTAAGACTAGCTAGTGCTCTCGATAAGATCTCTAGCCTTGAATCTAAGCTAGAAATTTCTGAATCTAACCTTAGGAGCTCTAGAGCGAAAACAGATGAACTATTTTAGTGAGACTAAGCATATTCAATTAGAGGAACATAATAGTTAAGGAACTTGAGGATTTGCTAGACAATAACTACAAATGCCTAATTAAGAGCTTAGATGAGAAATGTAGCCTTACCTGTAGATTGTCGAATGAGAATGAGAAAGTCGCTAATCTAGAAGCAAAATTAGAACAACCTAATTCTAGGATTAGTGAACTAGCAAAGAGCTTAAGTGCCTGTGAAGCCGAAAAGCATACGGCTCTAAATAACTATGCTTACTTAGGTGAAGAACGTAAGAAGCTCTATTCTAAGATAAAAAATTAGAAGATCTTCTAACGAAGAGGGGTCAGACGGACCAAACAATTTTCTAAACAAGCTAGCGGATATATAATTCTATAATCCTAAGGAAGGCCTAGGTTTCAACAACCCCTGCAATTTGAAGAAAGATGACTGCTTACAAGTATATGATATCAAGTACATGGGTGTAGGATTAACTCAATTAATGTGTTTTACAAACGCTTCTGAAGTAAACCCACTTGAAGACACTAATCGTAATACCACCGGCAAGGTTGAAATTCCGTACGACTATACTGAACTTAACGCTAGTTACAAGACACGAGAATTTCCCCTGTCAAGTGACTACGATATATCATATCCCTCTTGTGAAAACACAAAAAATGAGGAAGGTACTAATACTAATTCTGAAAGCCTACCTTCTGTTATATGCCTTCTATTATTAGGAAAATAGCTCATTTACATTCTCTTTTAGAAACCGAAAGGGAGACTTTTGAAGGTGAAAAGAATGCGCTTTTAACGGAGATTACTAATCTAACAAATTCTTCAACTACAAAAGAATTTTTAAAACCTTGTCCTAATCTTTTTTCACAAGAAAAATATTTAAAAGAGGACAAGAGAAATTTAAAGAAAAATTCTTTTCCTATTTTACAATCACCTTTAAAAGAAAAATTATTTGTAAAGCAGGTTAAGAAAGAAAAAGAGAATTTGAGCGTTAATAGATCAAATGTTCCTATTTTTAATGCCGTTACTTCTTTTTGTTCTTTAGCCTATCAATTCTAGAAGTACAAATTTCGAAATTGGCTCTTCTTCTAAAACGAAAATAATCTTCTAGACCAAAGAGTGTAAATTCTATAATGATTATTATTGTAGGACACTAAGGAAGAAAACACATTTACTTACCATTGATCCTAATAATTCTCAAACGCATTTTCCGTCTAATCATTATGTGAAAAATATGCATTTCATATGTCATTTGTTGGTTTTCACCAGTAGCTTGTTACTGGTTGGCACGTGAGGTATCCCACCCTCACTCATCTGTACATTCACCCATTCTTTATATATATACACGGAACTTACTCCAAAAAAAACTCAAAGTCAAATCCAAAAAACATTATTACGACTGGGTAATGAGAAGATCTTTAAAAATACACATTCTAGGAGCACATTATCAAAAGCTGAATTTTCTTATCCATGTAAAATCATGCAAAAATGGATTCCTAAGTTGGATATCAAGTCATAGAGTCCAAATCAAAAATGGATTGCTAAGACTACTTCTTCGACCGACTTAGGAGTACAATCTAATTTTACACGTTTTGAGCCGAACTTGTTTTCTCCTAGTAAGGGAGGACCCGTACTATAATGGGTACCAAAGTCCCGATAGTTTTGCAGACTTCCCTCATGTATGGTACTCCGATGATAGTTGCTTCACATACGTGATAAAGGGAGAGCGGCAGAGCAACTACAACAATTCCCTACCTAAGCGAAAAACTTGGTGATAAAATTCCTTACTCATTTTTTACTAAAAAGTGCTGAAATTTAGGATAAGTCACAACTAATTCTTTAGGGATCGCAATTTGGTACATTATGCATCTGAGCTGAAATGTTAAATGCCAATTTTTTTAAACATTTATCATGCATTTTTTGCATATAGCTATATAAAAAAAGTCTTCATGCATTTTTTTCTCTTTTTATTCTCATGCATCTTCATAAAATCATCATGCATTTATTTATTTTTTTCATGTTCATATTTTTTTCCATGCATTGGTTTTATTTTTTTTCTCACACTATCATTTTTCAAAAATAAAAAAAAAACAGCAATAAAAAAAATATACATATAAATATATATCTATATAATAATAATAAGAATAACAATAATAACAATGGAAAAAAAATAAAAAAAAAACGCAAAAAGTTTTTTTTTTCTTTTCATCCATAACAAAATTAAACAAAAACAACAAAAAAAACGGGAATGACAATTACTCAATCTACTTTGATTTTCACAAAAATCGTTCCTTGATATATGATGGATTATTTGCTTAATATTGTCTGTCTAGTCGCATTCTTTTGTCTAAGGTCACTATTGTTCCACTAGACACAAAGTCACATCATATATGTGAGATTTGAGCCTTATTCTTTTTTCGGGAATTTATCCTTGAGCGAGTCACTGTAGCGCCCCGTTTCCTATTACCTTTTTACACATTTATAACATATTCGCATAACATTTTTCGCGATTTCCATAACTATTTCATTTAACAAAAAGGGTGCATACATCTGATCTAGTTCCTTTCACAATAATATACATATGTGTATCCTAGCACAAAATAGAACACTCTGTACTATTTCTAGTCTATATGCTAGCGATGAACAGAGGGGAGCAGGAGGAGAGCGTCGTCGGCCAACCTTGAATCCATGCTTTATATGATGATGCGTTCTACGCAGCCTGCTAATTATCTACACAACTGTGAAGACAACAATTCAGAGTATGATCGCAACATGTTAACTAATAACAAGTAATAATAAATTAAACAGAAGTTCATTCCTTCCCGTCAATATCATAACCATGCCATCATAAAATCATCGTGCATATAACTGTCGTTCATAAGATTCGTAGATCACATGCCATTCTATATGCCCATTTATTTTGATACACCCGTTGTAGACTGTACTATACGCCCAGTCGGCGCCCATCCATGGGACTCTGTTACCATTTCGTAATCCCCCGATTTGTAGGGATACGTATTGCTTGTACCGGACTCTGTAAAAAATCCCCTGATTTGTAGGGATATATGCCGTAGCATCCGTATCATACCATATGCAGTCGTAGCAGTCATAATGGTTTCTCCCTTATTTTAAATGTATGCAATGCTATCTAAAATACATTATGACACATAAATCATATAAGAGCACGTTACGGTCACATGGTTCACGTCGATTCATAAATAAGACATATATCACGTACTAATCAATTAATCCATATAGAACATGTAAGCATATAAGGCACATAAGGTACATGTTGCAAATCATACTCACAAGTTTCGCCTATTTTTCCCCTTCGCTTACTCGGCCTTGTATTTGCCTTTATCCAACTCCTGACCTATATAATTGTTTTACCTGATAAATATGGATGTCCTATAATGAATGATAATAATCTTAATAGTCGTAATATTATACAATTAGACCTATATATGTTTCGATTCTCGAAAACTATTACTACAACCTCTTTATGCATGCTAATACTTAAATCAATCATGGTAGACCATAACGAATTTCTTACCCTTCCTTTAGCTTAAGTTGAAATCGAGTTCTTGTCTCTTTTCAATCCTTAGCTTTCGAAAGTTGTGAAGGTAGCATAAACTATTCCCTCATTACTTATCTTACGATTTGCGTGTTGAAATTAGCAAATGACGTGGATCTATACTTTATCCATGCTTATCATAATTGTAAGATGTTATTTTATTAGTATTTTACCTCTCCCTAACAACTAAGTCTTCGAACTATGAAAACTTTGAAATTCCCCATGACCCGTAAAGACCTTGCCTATCCCTTAGTTCGCGAATTCAATTCGCGAAGTTATTAAATACTATTATTTTTTTCTTAAATCTCAATTTTGTAATCTATCTATTTCTGAAATCATACTTCGAAAGTTGTAACTTCCGTAGCATTTATTATTATTATTTACAACTTATACTTCTTTGAGAACCTAGAACTATAATACTTTAAATCCCTATACTTATCTAATACCTCTGTTTTAAAATGACTTGTATCAATGCATGAATTTATGTAAATGCATGAAATTATAATATGAGGTTTCGGTTCCTGACAGTCACAAATCAAATGCTTGTCTTAACTTGTAGTTCTTGGCCTCATACTCGCCTTGCGTTAAATCGTTAGGAAATTGATTAGGGCACTTAGGAAGTTCCTCGCTTGGCCAAATAGAAAAATTTCATCCTTTAACATGCCTCTAGTTATCCATTTCGAGCCTTCTCCGAATCTATTTTCTTCATTTGAAACCCGTTCAAGCCTTCAACCAAATTGCATCATTTTCGGAGGGATGATCAAACGAGAAAATGAGGGGGAGAAAAAGAAAAAAAACGAAGATGACTAAAGGAGGTGGAAACGCACACGAGGAATACTCAACGCACAAAGAACTTGCCCTCTCAATTATCAAAATCTTTCAGAAATCATAAGAAGAGGGGCATGGATCTTGCTGTGAATTTCTTCCTTGATAATCTCGTACACTCGTCAGAACGGCTGGAAAGAGGAGCACCGCGAAGTGACCTTCTCCAACGATAATCCGGTCTTATATCGAGATAACGAGAAGAGGAGCACGTCATTGGGTTCGAATTCCACAACTATGAACTTCTCCAAATCGATAATCTTTGAAACCTTTTAGGGATTAAAAGAAGAGGAGCACCGGTATTGGTGATCGACACGTGGTGTGTGAATGAAAATGTGCGACAAGTAATAAATAAAACGTATACTAAATTACTATCACCGACGTGCGATAGGCAGTGAACCTATCGTTTGTAGTGCAGTAGAGTGAGTAGACGAGTATCGAACACGAGGAATAAATCAAGTACTAGTAATTACCTATCGACTCGATATTTAGCCTGAATAAAATACGCAAATTGTTTTATGACTTAACCTAACAGATTATATCTAACTCAACTAGAGATTAAAACACGCTTAAACTGGTACGAAGCTTTCAGATAATAAAAAGTGCTCGGGATTCGAATCCCGCTAGGTATTGTTGGCTAAGACAATGAACTATCGCTCCTACGTGATTCTGACTAGATCGCAGTAATTTTCCTGCCCGTTCGCGAGTTTGCTGTCGCCCTAAACGCTCGCGGGGATCTACAATTCATTAATTACTAACGGCGAGGATCGAGTATTTGCTTTCGCCCTATACTCGAATCCTATCTTCTACGAATGGCCTAATCGTTATTTAGCTGTCGCCCTAAACGATTTTCCAAACAATTACTTTAACACATAGACATATTAAAGCAACGAAACAATTTCATAGAACGATAAATAGTCAAAACACATAGTCACGATAATTAAAAGTCTTAACTACGAAATATCCTAGCGTTCATCTAATCCCAAACACAAAGGGAATTAGCTACGCATAATAGAAGGAAAAACAACTAAGGAAATAGAAATTAAGAGAAAAGAACTCATAATCGTTGAAAGCTCGGGTAGATCTTTGTTCTTCGTTCACGTTTGCGTAGAACTCCGTCTCTCGCGCTCCGGGGCGTGATTCTGCGTTCTTTCGTGCTATTTTTCGTCTCTAGAGGGTTTAGGATTTGTATCCGATCGAAGTCCCTCTTTCTGAGTCGAATTTGGGCTTTTATACTAAATTTCGCACGGGTCACGGCCTGGGACATGGGACGTCACGGCCGTGACCATCACCGACTCTACGCGAGAATATCGAAACCATGCGTCACGGCCAAGTGCATCGACGGTCACGGCCGTGACCATCACCAGTGGGCTTCTCTGCCTAGCGTCACGGCCAGACGCATTAAGCGTCACGGCCGTGACCATCATCCGCGCCCCGCTCTCTCGCTCACTGTCCCTCGTCACGGCCGTGACGCGTAATGCGTCTGGCCGTGACCGAGGGCAGTTTCGCCCTTTTTCGCGCCGTTTTGCTCCGTTTTCGCTCCTTTTCGCCCGAAACTCGTCCTAAGCTCCTTTAACATCAAAATAGGTGTAAATATGTTGACTAAATGCACAAAGTGATTGCTAAAACTATGTTATACCCTAATAAAGTACTACGATAAACGCACTAAAATGCGTTTATCAAACCTCCCCACACTTAAGCATTTGCTTGTCCTCAAGTAAATTAGGAATTAGATAAGGCATAAATCAGGATAACGGCACGATCGTTCGCAATTTATCATCAAAACTAGAAGGCACGAAAAGAATCAAGCAAACAATCATGGACGTTACACTAATGACTTGCACTTGTCGACTTAAACTTCCTTCGCACTGCTAATCGAGACTCATACTCTCACAAGGATTCGCTCAAGTCGCTCAGTGTATAGGCTAAATTTATGGTGAATCACTCAAATTCGTGCACTAGTCCAACCCCTACCATAGGCTTGCAGGCTAATCGCATATCTACTACTTAAAGTGGCAAGCATAAATCTGAGGGTCTTTTTGGGAAAAACATGGATCAAATAGTCATGAAATGGTACGCATATATAATGAGCATGTAATCTTTAAACCAGGGATACGTAAGCGAAAAATTTCGAAGAACATAGCATGGTCGAACAGAAAATCACACGTCTCAGCACAGGATTCAACATTCTCGCCCCGAAATCCTAGACTTTTCTGCCCGACCCCTGTCAACTCAGTTCCCTTTCATTTTCTGCCCTTTCCCTTTAATTACGCTCTAGTGCACTACCCTTATTCCCTCAAAACATCAAGGTTTGGCTTTTGTCGCAAAGAATACATCGTCACAGCGAATGCCGTGTACCTAGGGATACTTATTACCGAAACCTATATCTTGCCAAAAGGTTTATGGGCATGCTTATGAAAACGGGATCAGGTCATTTCAGAAAACGGTCAAATCAGGGCGAGTCATTTCACGAATAACAGAGAAGAAAATCGAACCATACACTGAAACTGTAACTCTCAAGTCCGACTTCTGCTCTATTCTACAAATTCGGGTTCATATAATTTCTGGAGGCTTATATGAGTCAGGGGCATTTCATATCATATGAGGTACGCAACGAATAGGCTTAGGCTCAAAGGGGCTAACTATTGGGCTAGTCATGGTGGGAAGTTTTGGCTCTGGACTTAGTTCCTAATGCCCTCATCATTTCTACACTAACACACCAAAAACAGTTTCAACACGCATTAGACAGGCAAGTTCTAGAGAGATATAGACTAGGTACGTCACACAGCAAAAAAAATTGAGCATAAGCTCGTCAGGCTCAAACTCTCACAATGAAATGGGGATATGTGTACGAAACACTCAAAACAGTGCTATATCTATTCAGGCAAACATGATTCAGTCAGTCATGCATATCCTAATTGCTCACAAAGATTCATAATAATGCAGACTAACTCGAGATAAACGCAAAGAAATCGTGCCTGAGTTCAATAATTCATGCCTTTCTAACGAAATTTATAGCTCATAGACACGTCATAAAAATTTAAAAATTTTCACGTAAGTTCTAAAACTGAGTTCCCCTCCTCACACTTAAGTTAGACGTTGTCCTCAACGTAAAAATGATAAAAGGGAAAGAAAAAGAGTTTAAAAAAAAAACGGGACTCCCCTGACGTGGTCGTGTCGTAGTTGTTTATTATGCGCGTGGAGTTCGTGTTGTAATCCATAAGGCGTATCCCGGCGCTAGCTAGAGATCAATAGACACGAAAAGAGAGTAGTCATAAGATTAACTAGAAACTTAGTTATAAGCGCAATGTCGTAAATGAAACACACGCGACTACGCAAGAAAACACAATGTCATAAAGGAAAAGGAAGAGATCCTAAGGAGGTGGCGGCGGCGGCTGTGGTGATGGTGGCCTCGGGCGCAGGAAAGCCATCGATTGCTGGGAATACTTGAGCGCCGTGTCCATGGCTTGAAGGGCCTGGTTATACCGCTCTAGCTCTGCGTCGTAACGGCGGTGGGCTTCCTCGTTCTGGCGCTCGTACTCTTCCTGTCGGCGCCGGGTCTCTTCGTTGTATCGCTGGAGTTCGTCGACCCTCTGGAGCGAGTCGGCGTTCATGCGCATCATGTCTTGGCGCAGCGCTTCTAGATCCGCTGTAGACGCGAAGCGAGCGACGCCGGATGACTCGCCGTGGTGGTAGCCGGATGAGTAGGAGGGCCCTGTAGTCGTCGTGTCTGTCTCCACTGGATGGGGACCCTCGAGGTAGAGCTGGTCGTCGGGGACGGCTCCGTGGTCGGTCTGGCCGCGATACATCTCGTGCCAGATGTACACCTTGTTGGCGCGAGTCCAGGTGGGTGCCTTCACGAGCATTTTCATCTTCACTAATGCCTCCTCGTTCACGGGGTGGCGCCCGCCTACGATCTCCATCTCGGGCGCATTCTCTGGCCAGTAGCCCAATCCCTTGATCACCTTGGTGATGAGTGGTCCTACACCGATCTTCCCATTGCGTCGTGCTTCCGCCTGAGCGCTGAAGGCGTGGGCCACCGCCATCCCCAAATGGACTTGTTCGCCTCGCTGGAGCTTGGCCAGGTAGAATAAGTCGCGGAGGGTGACTGCTCCGTGCGAGTCACCCCTCGGTGTAAGCGAGGTCGTCAGGAGGCGGTGAATGTAGCGCAGTCCTGGGCTCCTCAGTGCAGACGCCTTCGACGTCTTCGCGCTGTACGCCGGCTCGCCGGGTCGAGCGATGTCAGCCCAGCAACCCTGTCGTCCGGCCGGGTTATCGAAATATGTCGCGTAGGGCTGGTGTGGATGTGGACGTGGTACGCCAAGTGCACGGCACAGATTGTCGTCCCTCACTATCTGCTCTTCATTGAACGCCCGGAATCTGAGCTTGCTGTCACCGTATTCGTCGTAGGAGAACGTGGCAAGGAACTCCAGGGTGAGTTCCTTGTACGCCGGTTCGTCGATGGCCAGGAAGGTGTTCCATCCACTAAGTGATAAGTACTGGGCAACCTGCTGGTCGATGTGGTGCTTCGCCAGCGTCTCGTGGTCGATTTGGTCCATGGCTATGAACTCCATTCCCTTCAGCCTGGTGTATCGCGCCGTCTGGGCCTCGTCAGTGAACTGACCCATGGCTTCTAGCATTGTTGGCGGGGGCCCGCGTCGCCTTTGACGAACCGGCGAACGCGAGGCCGGGTCACGTGAGGCTGAGGATCGACTTTTACCCATAGTACCTGAAAGTGAAAGTGTGAGCTCAAAGAGATAGCAAATAAACGCAAGCAACCTGACTCGACCAAAATATTTACAGGAGACATGTAGTAATCTCGATCACATGAAAAAGTTCAAAGCGGCATTTTGTCGAACATGTCACGGGCAAGTTGGGGTAAGCATATCAAATCCAAGATTAATGTTCCAAATCAACAAATTACGCATACCCAACATGTCAATAGCATGTAATCATCATAAAATAGCACGAAGAACACGAAATTGGGCTTAATTTCGAAAAGCCCCAAAATCGAAATTAGGGTTCTTCGTAAAAATCCGAAAATTCGCACTAATTTCAACGAATTAAGCATACCCAATAGTAGATATATCATGTAATGAACAATTAAGAGCAGATTCATATCCAAAAACTAACAATTTCGACGAGATTCTCCAAAATTTCAATCGAAATAGTGCAAAGAAGAAGAAAGTTTATACCTTGTATTCTTAATCGAATTGAATGTTGAGGGTGGTGTTGTGGGTGTCGCCGGAGTTGGGGGTGATGGCGGCGGTGGTCGAAGGTGGTGATGATAGGGTGGGTGATGGTGATTTATGGGTGGTGGTGTTGGCGGGAGAGAAAAATCGCGAGAGAGAGGGAGAGAAGAGGGAGAGAGAAGAAAAAAAAATTTTTTCTACTTAAATTCGCAAAGGTCACGGCCGTGACCTATAAAGGTCTTAGCCGTGACGTGAGGCAGTGTGTGCCTCTGTCGACAGTCACGGCCGTGACGGATTAAGCCGTTGGCCGTGACCAAGTCGAGATATTTTTTTTTTCTTTTTTTTTTTAATTAATTAATTTTTTAATTTTTTTTTTTTTTTTTATATACAACGTCACGACCGTGACGGCTTAAGCCTTTGGCCGTGACATAAGGCAGAGAGGTTCACTGGAGGGTGTCACGGCCGTGACTGCTTAAGCAGTTGGCCGTGACTGGTGGCAGAGTGCTCGTCCCTCTTGGTCACGGCCGTGACGGATTAAGCCGTTGGCCGTGACTCTTGGCAGTGTGCATATGTACGCACGTCACGGCCGTGACTGATTCAGCAGTTGGCCGTGACCCTCCTAATTCTATTTTTTTTTTTTTTTTTTTTTTTTAGAAATAGTTACGAATACCTGGGTTGCCTCCCAAGAAGCGCTTACTTTACCGTCTTTAGCCGGACGTCTCGTTCGCTCAAGTTTGGAAGTCTAGGTACAGCACTTCCTTCTCGGTCCCGTCTTCCTCGCCTGCGAGATAGTGCTTCAACCTATGGCCGTTCACCTTAAAAGTCCCCTGCTCCATACCTAAAATCTCGACAGTACCGTAAGGAAAAGCACGGGTGACTGTGAACGGTCCTGACCAGCGTGATCTAAGCTTGCCAGGAAATAGCCTAAGTCGAGAGTTAAAAAGAAGGACTTGATCCCCTTCCTGAAACTCTCGCCTTTGCCTAATTTTCTTATCGTGATAGGCCTTAGAACGTTCCTTGTACATGCGAGCGTTATCGTAAGCCGATAAACGCCACTCGTCTAACTCGTTGATTTGGAGTTGCCGCTTTCCGCCGGCGTTCCCCAAATCAAGATCCAAGGACTTAATGGCCCAATATGCCTTATGCTCTATTTCTACGGGAAGATGGCATGCTTTTCCATAGACTAGTCTATACGGTGTGGTGCCGATGGGAGTCTTATACGCAGTCCTATATGCCCAAAGTGCATCATTTAACTTGTTCGCCCACTCCCTACGGTTCCCCTCTATAGTTTTTTCTAGAATGCGTTTCAACTCGCGATTCACGACTTCGACTTGACCACTAGCTTGGGGATGGTACGGGGTGGATAGGCTATGTTTAACACCGTAACGTTCTAAAGTGCGTGCAAACTGGGTGTTACAAAAGTGAGTGCCTCTATCACTAATAATGCATCTAGGTGCCCCAAAACGTGAAAATAACGCTCGCAAAAATCTAACGACTACCCTAGCGTCATTTGTGGGTAAGGCTTGCGCCTCGGCCCACTTAGACACATAATCGACGGCAACTAGGATGTACTTATTATTGTATGAGCTAGGAAATGGACCCATGAAATCTATACCCCACACATCGAATATCTCACATACCAAAATGAAATTCTGAGGCATTTCGTCGCGTTTGGAGAGATTACCTGCGCGCTGACACTGATCACAAGTGTCAACGTACCTTTGGGCGTCCTTGAAGATCGTGGGCCAGTAAAATCCACTCTCCAACACCTTCTGAGCGGTACGATTTGCTGCATAGTGCCCTCCGGTCGGTCCGTTGTGGCAATGTCTCAGGATTTGCGTCGATTCTGGGGCCGCCACGCATCGCCGTATTACCTGGTCTGCACATCGCCTGAAAAGATACGGGTCTTCCCAAAAGTAGTACCTCAACTCAGAAAAGAATTTCTTCTTTTGCTGACTCGTGTGGTCCTTTGGTAGGACCCTTGCAACAAGATAGTTAGCATAATCTGCAAACCAAGGGGTGTCGTCACTTACCACATGTATCGCGTAGAGGTGCTCATCTGGGAACCGATCGTGTATCGCCCTTTCGTTCTTCTGATATATCTCGGACTCCTCTAGTCGAGAGAGGTGATCCGCCGCCAAGTTCTCTGCACCTTTCTTATCGCGAATCTCGATGTCGAATTCTTGCAGTAGCAGGATCCACCGAATTAGCCGTGGCTTGGCATCAGGCTTTGCTAACAAGTACTTAAGGGCAGAGTGGTCAGTAAAAACAATAACTTTAGATAGGATTAGATATGACCTGAACTTGTCGAAAGCGAAAACGACGGCCAACAGCTCCTTTTCGGTGGTCGTGTAATTGGCCTGGGCTGCGTCTAGCGTCTTACTCGCGTAGTAGATCGGTCTGAAGTGGTTGTCCTTACGCTGCCCTAGCACGGCCCCAACTGCATAGTCACTAGCATCGCACATTAGTTCAAAGGGCAGCCCCCAATCAGGGGCTACCATAATAGGTGCTGCGATAAGTCTTTCCTTAAGTAAATTGAAAGCATGCAGACATTCGTCATTAAAATCAAACGGGGCATCTTTCTCTAACAATCTAGACATAGGACGTGCAATCTTAGAAAAATCTTTGATAAACCTGCGATAAAATCCCGCATGTCCTAGAAAGCTTCTAATCGACTTCACGTTCGAGGGGACAGGCAATTTTTCTATGGTTTCTAACTTAGCCCGGTCAACTTCGATTCCTTTAGAGGAGATCTTGTGACCGAGGACTATACCCTCTCGAACCATGAAGTGGCACTTTTCCCAATTAAGTGCCAAATTTGTTTCCTCACATCGTGCGAGTACGAGCTTCAGGTTTGACAAGCATGCATCAAACGACGACCCAAAAACAGAAAAATCGTCCATAAATACCTCCATTACCTCACCTACCAATTCGTCGAATATGGCCATCATGCATCGCTGGAAGGTGGCTGGGGCATTGCATAAGCCGAACGGCATCCTTCGGTACGCGAACGTTCCGAACGGGCACGTAAACGTGGTCTTCTCCTGGTCCTCAGGTGCTATGGAGATCTGCAGATAACCTGACAAACCATCAAGGAAACAATAAAATGAGTGACCTGCTAGCTTTTCTAACATTTGATCAATAAATGGTAAAGGGAAATGATCCTTTCGCGTGGCATCATTCAACTTCCTGTAGTCAATGCAGACGCGCCATCCGGTCACGGTCCTCGTCGGGATCAGTTCGTTCTTGTCGTTGGTGACGACCGTCATGCCTCCTTTCTTTGGAACCACTTGGACCGGGCTGACCCACGCGCTGTCTGAGATGGGATAGATCATTCCCGCGTCTAGCAATTTGATCACCTCCTTCTTGACAACGTCCTTCATGTTGGGATTGAGGCGCCTTTGACGTTGAGCGACCGGCTTGAAGTTGTCCTCCATGAGGATCTTGTGCGTGCAGTAGCTCGGGTTGATACCCCTTATGTCGGATATCTTCCACGCCAAAGCCTTCTTGTGCGCCTTCAACACGTCTAAGAGCTCGCTTTTCTGTCCGTCGTCGAGGCTTGACGAGATGATGACCGGCAGTCCTCCATTGCTGCTAAGGAATGCGTACTCGAGGTGGTCGGGCAGCGGCTTCAACTCCAGGACCGGTGGCTCCTCAACCGAGTTTTTTTCCTTGTCCTCTTCGCTGCTCTCATCGATGGCTATAATGGGCTCGTCGACTTCCTCCCCACATTCGTCGATGGCCATAAGCGTGTGTGTGTCCAGATCACCAACCTGTGATAGACCTCGCACGGAAAAGAGAAAGTCGTGCTCAAATACGTCTAAGAAATAACACTTATCATCCTGCTCGCTACTCTTTTTCATCGAGTCGGCCATATCAAAGGTGACCTTTTCCCCATCTACCGTCAAGGTTAACGTCCCATTCCTAACGTCTATCATGGTCTCCCCTGTGGCTAAGAATGGTCTACCTAAAATCAAGGGGACATTTTCATCTTCCTCCATATCTAAGATGACGAAATCTGCGGGAATTACAAACTTATCGACTTTAACTAAGACGTCCTCGATAACACCTCGAGGGTACTTTAACGACCTATCCGCTAATTGGAGGCTCATCCTAGTGGGTCGTGGCTCGCCTAGTCCTAAACGCTTAAACATAGAATACGGCATAAGATTAATACTAGCGCCTAGGTCTGCTAACGCACGCTCAATCACTAAATCTCCTATGAGACAGGGAATAGTAAAACTCCCTGGGTCTTTTAGCTTCTTAGGAATCTTGCTTTGGAGGATCGCCGAGCACTCCCCTCGTAGGCAGACGGTGGAGACGTGTTCGAGCTTCCTTCTGTTCGTCAGCAAGTCCTTCAAGAACTTGGCGAAGCTGGGCATCTGCGTAATAGCTTCAACAAAAGGTAAGTTAATATGTAATTCCTTACACATACCCATGAATTTACCAAACTGCGCCTCGTTCTTATCCTTTTTTAGTCGGGCCGGGTACGGGATCTTCGGCTGGTATGGCTTCACCGGTGGCCGCTGAATCTCCGTCATCTTATCCTTCTCGGGCTCGACCTTCTCCTTCTCAACGGCGGCCTTCTCGGTGTCGTCGCCCCTGACCTCCTCAACTTCGGGTTCGTCGTGGCTCTCGAAATTGGCATTCTCCTTGGCCTTCTTTTTGGCGGGCACTCACCCGTTCCTCAGCGTCACTGCCTTGCAGTACTCCTTGGGATTCGGCTCGGTGTAGCTCGGGAGCGATCCCTGAGTGCGCCCCGCCAACTGCTTCGCCATCTGGCCCATCTGTTGCTCCAGTTTCTTGAGCGAGGCGTCTGTGTTCTGAGCACGCAAGTCATTCGCCTCCATGTACTCCTCCATCTTCGTCATTCGGCTCTCGTGGGCTGCGGTGGTGCTGCTGAAATTCGTGAGAAGCGTCTTCATCATGTCCTTCATCTCCCTCATGTCGTCGGATCCTCCCGCGGGCGCACTCTGGTACTGTCGTGGTGGCCCGTTTTGGAATCCGGAAGGTCGGGGCTGAAATCCTGGTGGTCCTTGGCTCTGATGGTTCTGATTCCCGTACGCCAAGTTAGGATGTGCCCGAGGCTGGAAACTTCGTTGGCCGCCTTGGTAATTTCCCATATAATCTACGTGTTCCAGCGGCTGCCCAAGTTGGCAATCCGAGGTCTCGTGGGCTGCGCCGCAAATCCCGCATAATGGTACGTAAGGCGTGTGCTGTGTCGGTGTGGTGGTGGCCACGGCGTTCACAGGCTGAGTCTGCCCGGACTTGGGAAGCAATGCACCAATCACTGTCTGCAACTGTGAGTTCGTCGAAGCGATTTGCTGCTGGAGCGCCTCGATCTTGGCATTAGTGGCCGTCTCCTCGCTAACTCCGAACACACCGGTTGTCTTCATCCGGGCATTGCCCCTCATGAAACTGTTCCTCGAGTAGTCCTCAATCAAATTCCACGCGTCAGTGGCGTTGAGCTTCACGAGCCCTCCTCCTGCGGCTCCGTCTAACATATGGACCGTCTGATCATTGAGCCCCTCGTGGAATCGGTTGATCTGGGCTGCCTTCGACATCCCGTGCTGTGGGCATCTCTTCAATAGCGCCTTGTAGCGCTCCCACACCTCGTAAAGATTTTCAGACTCCTTTTGATGGAATAAAGAGATTTCTGTCTTCAATCGTAGCACCTTCGACAGTGGGAAGTAGTGGCCGATAAACGCGGCTCGCAGCTCCTCCCATGTAGTGATTGATCGAGGTGGTAACATCTCAAGCCAATCCTTGGCTCTGAACTTCAAAGAGAACGGGAATAACATGAGCTTAATCGCGTCGCCCGGAACACCATTGATTTTGATGGTGTCGGTCACTGTCAGAAACGCCTTCAGATGGGAGTAAGGATCGTCATCGGGGTTTCCCTCGAACTGGGCCGTCTGGAAAATCATCTGAAGCCATGAGTGCTTCAGCTCGAAGTTATTGTTCTCTATCGGCGGAATGACAATCGCCGACTCCGTACCGCCTAGCGCGGCATTCTTGAGGAGGTCCTGAAGTGATGGTTCCTCCTCGGGAATGTTATGGACGGGCACTCGATGGTCCGCCATGTCTACTACTGTATTGGGACTATCTACGGTGGTCTCTGCACGTGAGTTTTGGGTGGATTCCTGCGAACTATCCTCTGAATAGCTAACTAAACGGTCGTGAGAGCTAGTGGATGCTCCTTCGGTATCGTACTTCAGTTTCCTTCGTAACTTCCGCTCGAAATCTGGGTCTGCGTCAACGATGGGACCCGATGGATGGTTTCGGGTCATTCACCGCTGAATCGTACCTTCAATATGTGCAAACAAAACAAAAAAAAAGATTAGCAAAGGAATAATAAAAACGTCGAAAAGATTACGATGGTACTAATGACGCAGGAAACAAATAACGCAAATAACACAAATAACGCAAATAGTAATAGCAAGTAAAGACGTCAAATAGAAGTGGCTAAATTACCGAACTACGGTGTTCCTAATATCAATCTACTCCCCGGCAACGGCGCCAAAAACTTGATCGACACGTGGTGTGTGAATGAAAATGTGCGACAAGTAATAAATAAAACGTATACTAAATTACTATCACCGACGTGCGATAGGCAGTGAACCTATCGTTTGTAGTGCAGTAGAGTGAGTAGACGAGTATCGAACACGAGGAATAAATCAAGTACTAGTAATTACCTATCGACTCGATATTTAGCCTGAATAAAATACGCAAATTGTTTTATGACTTAACCTAACAGATTATATCTAACTCAACTAGAGATTAAAACACGCTTAAACTGGTACGAAGCTTTCAGATAATAAAAAGTGCTCGGGATTCGAATCCCGCTAGGTATTGTTGGCTAAGACAATGAACTATCGCTCCTACGTGATTCTGACTAGATCGCAGTAATTTTCCTGCCCGCTCGCGAGTTTGCTGTCGCCCTAAACGCTCGCGGGGATCTACAATTCATTAATTACTAACGGCGAGGATCGAGTATTTGCTTTCGCCCTATACTCGAATCCTATCTTCTACGAATGGCCTAATCGTTATTTAGCTGTCGCCCTAAACGATTTTCCAAACAATTACTTTAACACATAGACATATTAAAGCAACGAAACAATTTCATAGAACGATAAATAGTCAAAACACATAGTCACGATAATTAAAAGTCTTAACTACGAAATATCCTAGCGTTCATCTAATCCCAAACACAAAGGGAATTAGCTACGCATAATAGAAGGAAAAACAACTAAGGAAATAGAAATTAAGAGAAAAGAACTCATAATCGTTGAAAGCTCGGGTAGATCTTTGTTCTTCGTTCACGTTTGCGTAGAACTCCGTCTCTCGCGCTCCGGGGCGTGATTCTGCGTTCTTTCGTGCTATTTTTCGTCTCTAGAGGGTTTAGGATTTGTATCCGATTGAAGTCCCTCTTTCTGAGTCGAATTTGGGCTTTTATACTAAATTTCGCACGGGTCACGGCCTGGGACATGGGACGTCACGGCCGTGACCATCACCGACTCTACGCGAGAATATCGAAACCATGCGTCACGGCCAAGTGCATCGACGGTCACGGCCGTGACCATCACCAGTGGGCTTCTCTGCCTAGCGTCACGGCCAGACGCATTAAGCGTCACGGCCGTGACCATCATCCGCGCCCCGCTCTCTCGCTCACTGTCCCTCGTCACGGCCGTGACGCGTAATGCGTCTGGCCGTGACCGAGGGCAGTTTCGCCCTTTTTCGCGCCGTTTTGCTCCGTTTTCGCTCCTTTTCGCCCGAAACTCGTCCTAAGCTCCTTTAACATCAAAATAGGTGTAAATATGTTGACTAAATGCACAAAGTGATTGCTAAAACTATGTTATACCCTAATAAAGTACTACGATAAACGCACTAAAATGCGTTTATCAATTGGCCCGAGAACCAACAAGAAGAACTCCGCCTTAGGTAACTTTCAGCCTCGTAGAAAAGCGGAGCTTCAGCTTTAGCAAGTGTAGAAAAATACCAAAAAGAAATTAAAAGATGAAAAAGAAAAATCAAATTACAAAATACCGGTGAAAAGGACGACGAAGAAAAGGAAGGAGATTTTCAGCCCACGATTCTTAAATATTTTCCTTCCCTTCTAAGTCAGAGCCATAATACTAAATCCCTCAAAAGTCCCTTTGATCCTGAATCGACGGTCTCTCGCTCAGTGAAATGATTAAAAGCGCCTTGACAACAGGTTAATTGATATAATTTTGCTTATGTTGACATGAGTGATATATCTAGTATATAAATCCCATGATAAAATAATTGAGCGAACCTCGTGAGAGTTGTCGAAATGGATCACTCTATGAACTTAGGATTTAATTTGACGACATGAATTGACGGCAAATTATCATTCTATGTGTCATGTGAAATTTTTGCATAGAAATGATCAAAGTGACATAATCTGATCCCAATAATATATATATATATATATATATATATATATAATAACTAAAAAATAGTAAAAATAAAAGCGACTTTAATTTTCATGTTCCGAATTTTACTTATTTTCTTTGCATATTTTCCATGCCTTTTTTTCTTGTATTTTTGCATTTATTTTACTTTCATTTTTCTTATGCATGAAAAATTTCGCACATTTTCAAATGCATTTGCACATGCATTGGCACGGAATTGTCTTGCTTATATGCTTTCGCAAATTTCGTATGCATCTTAGTGGTTCATGCATATATGATAAAATGATTATATGTCTTTCTACTCGTTGTGTCATATGTATTAAATTCTCATATGCACATCTTGATGAATATGTATATCTTTGCAAATTGCTAAACACTACATGTGCACTTTTTGAGGGGGCTCAAGATTCTTAGTGTTGAAAACATGAATTAAGGGGGAGAATGAAAAAATTACTCTATTATTTTGAAATTACTCCGTTATAAATTTCAGCTGAGCATCATTTGAGGGGGATTAATATGCATTTAAGGGGGAGTAATTTTTACTATTGTAATTCATGTTTACACTTCGTTGTATAGCTCACACTTGAATCGCAACTCTCTTTGGTGTATTTTTAAGACATTTTTAAACGACTAATTCCATCAAAACTGGCATGATTCGACGACGACACTTATTGATAATCCCAAAAAGTATCTTCCATGGATGTGGGATGCCGCTGCTCTGTACTTGCGCGAGCTTGGTGAGCGGAGAACGGTATCCCATGTGAAGAAAATCGTGAATAATCTCCGCATCCGTCGGCAAAGGGTCGTAGTTCTGACTGAATGGAAGGTCCAAGACAAGGCCAAAATCGTCCTTGCTGAAGCTGACGTGTCTTGTCCGACCACAATTGTGAATTGGTAAGTGCCGTTAACTACATCCGTCCCCAACTGTTGAAGGTAGACCATAGGCACCGAGGCCGTCACTGTGAGTGCGTTCCAGAGGGGATGGCCTTGTAGGATGGACACTATGATCTCGTCAGGACATCATAACGTAGTCAGAGCTGAAAGTTCGTGTACTGAACTTTGAGGTACAAATTGTGATCATAGACGTAGTTGTATGAGGGTAACGATCCATCTGAAAAAAATAAGGTATCAAAAAACTCATTAGTTCAATTTTTAATGGAGGCGAAAATATATTTTATCTAACCATAATAATCTATCATTTCATAGCATGTTTGATAAATTTGTAATTGAAATATGTAATTTGCACAAAGGTCATACGAAGTGAATATTCAAGACATAATGTCGACATTTCTGTTTAAGACATATCAAGGTTCTGTCGAAAATACTCTGTGTTTAACACCACTATTCACTCCGTGAAGTTTCTCGCTCGAAAAATTGAATTTTCAATTTTAATTTCCGAAGTGCTGATTGTGCTAATTTCTAAAGGAAGTCTCCGCTTAAATTTCGATCGAGAAATTTTATTCGTTAGATGCACTACAGTGTAAAAGAGATTTACAAAGTATTAAACGTTATACATGTTACTGTAGCCGAGAAATTTTACGATCGAGAAAAATCGCCGTATAAATTTACGATCGAGAAAATTTGACTCATGTAAATTTACTGTCGAATAATATTTCTCCTATGAATAAAATTTTTCGTTACGAAATTTGTCGAGCGCGAAGTAATTTTTCGATTCTAAATGAGTTTCTCGCTGCGAAGTTTGTCGATCGAGAAAATAGTCAATCGAACAAAATCATCGCTCGGTATTTTACGATCGAGAAATTTAGCGTCAAAAAAATAATTTTAGCGCCGCTAAAATTTATGATCGAAATAAGATGAAATCGAAAATTCTATTTACGATGGTAAGTTTTACGCTCGTAATATTTTGCATCTATTTTATATATTCCTCAATTAACATTTTCGCTCGCGTAAAATCAAAATTAGATTCTCGATGGTAAGTATTTTTCGATCTACGTCATCTATCTTATCGAGTTAGTCAAAATTTTGCAATCGAGAAAACTTTCTCGATGCATATAATAAATTAATACTCTTTAAATTAATAAACTCTCTAAAATAATAAAATCTTCCGGTCCCGACTTGGGCCTTTGTAATCATGAAATTCGATAAGATAATAATATAATAATTTTTGGAAAATTCCTTTATAAATATTAGGTCCCATTAAAAATCTGAATTAATAATTGATAACAGTTACAATTGTAAATTATTATAATTTGCTAAATAAGAATCTATTTGTTACTAGATTTTCTTATATTTCAATCAAATTGGATTTCATCCATAACTTTTTTAATTGCAGTCAATAGTTCTGATGTCGAGTTCTCTTGCTGCAACAAAAAATTGTGAAGGGTTGTTTTCGTCATTGTGTCGCTTAATATCCCGAGACCATTTGATGTTGTACCTTGACTAATTTTCAAACGTTATTTTTTGATTTCACTTGTAAATCGTATTGAGTACATGTATATAATTAACAAAACATTTTTGATTCATTTCTAGTCAATACATTCTAAATTTTTTAATTTAAAGAGTCTCTCTTTTAATTAATAAAATATTAATTTATCGATATATTAATATCTCTCTAAATTAATAAAATTCCATGGTCCCAATGTTATTAATTTATAGAGGTTTTACTGTAGTTGAACGTGCTTTAGCTGATCTAGGATCTAGCATTAATTTGATGCCGGATTCCATGTTTAAGCGCTTAGGATTAGGTGAACCACGACCCACTAGGATGAGTATTCAATTGGCCAATAGATCGTTAAAATACCCTCGAGGTGTTATCGAAGATGTTCTAGTCAAGGTCGATAAGTTCGTTATCCCTGCTGATTTTGTTATCGTAGAGATGGACGAGGATGAAATGTTCCATTAATTCTAGGTAGACCATTCTTAGCTACAGGTGAGATAATGATAGATGTTAGGAACGGAACATTGACTTTGACTGTAGACAGCGATGTAGTTAGGTTTAATATGTTTGACTCGACGAAAAAGTGTAGCGAGCATGATAATAAGTGCTATTACTTGGATGCTTGTGAGCACGATTTCTCGTCTTCTGTGCATGATTTATCATAGGTTATTGAGAAGAAAGACATGAGAATAGTACCAGTTTTAGAGCTTGAGTGGCTGCCCAATAATTTCAGCTGTGCTTTTCCCGAGGGCGATCCGAAACCAGCGACGATAGTACCTTCCAACCGTCTATTCGAACCACCTTGAGAACTCACCTAACTTACGTCCGGCTCAAGACGTTAAAGAAGCGCTTCTTGGGAGGTAACCCAGGTTTCCGCATTCACGTCAAGTTTTATGATTTAGGTTTAGTTGCATTTCACGTTTATCGTCAATATTAAAAAAAATTTCAGAAAAAAATTGGAAGAGATTCGGGACGAGACACCTTTATTAAACGGGAAATCAAAGTTTATTCTATTCATGGAGGTCACGTTCCGTAATCTCGATAAATGATTTCACGTTAATTTCAAACTCTGGACTAGTTGCATCCACGTTTATGTTTTCGCACTTACTAAAAAACTTGGGGATTGGTGTGTTTTTCGATGAGTATCAAGTGTTGTCCAATTTTCCCTTAAGATGCCTATTACTATTAATTTTCTATGAGTTTTTTTTACGCCCTATTTTCTTTAAGTCCATTTTGTCGGGTCAAATGTCACAAGGAACGCCACTACGAACAATGCAATGCGTAGTCACATTCATCCACGCTGGCCAGAATCATGCAAATTGCGTCTACTACTCAGGGGAGTTATACGCATGTCAATTAATTCGTCTTCTCTTTCGTTCTTTTAATTCATACGTTGGGGACAACGTATTTCTGAAGTGTGGGGAGGGGAATTCTTTGAAATTTATGTGAACTAAATTGTTGTTTTATATGCATGATTCCTTTTTTTTTTAAAAAAAACAGAATGTTCATTTAAACTCTAGAATGATTATTTGCTTCCTATCTTTAAGATCGGTATTTTGTTGGAACTATTCTATTGTATTCAATTAATAGAGTTGTCTTAGTCTTGCTATGCAAATTCGTAGTCTTGGACTAAATTGTAATTAGTATTGTATAGGACTACTTGTGTAAATATAGCACGAGGGTATATATAAGTGAACTCCTAAGAAATTAGGAGTGCGATGTAGCAAGGAAAATCAGATCGAAAATAGAATCGAGAATTTTTAGAGAGAAAAATTTGCCACCTTGCTCGTTCTACAAGTTATTTCTCTCCCAACCTTCAGCATAGGTAAATCTCAATCGTAAGTGTTCGAATTCTTCATATTTACTATTCGATTCTTTGTGATTCGATCTATGTTGGATAAAAACGGACCTAACAATTGGTATCAGAGACAAACGTGTTAGGATATGGATTAAATTTGGATTGATTTTGATTTTTCGAAACTGTTTTTTTCCCTTACCGTGCACTGTTCTTGGATGCAATTGGACTGATTCTTCAAAGATCTGATATAATCTGCTGTTTTTAGGCTTCGATCGAGTCGTTTATACATGTCTGAGATGAATTTTGATTGATCGAAACATGATTTTCAGTGAATTTTGAAGATTTCAGCAAATATGGTCGTCTAACTCAACTGAAAATTTCGAACTGATTTCTCAAAATTTCGAGTTGTTTTGCAATTTTTGTTGTTCGATCGAGCGTTTCTATAGTCTCTGAGTTTATTTCCGATCGACCGAACCAGTTTTTTCTGTGAATTTTTGCTGATTGATCGAACTGTTCTTCGCATTGTTCTAGCATTGTTCTTCAAAATTCTCATAAAGTTCGACTAATTATGGCTCTGTTTGTGCTGTATCGAATGTTCGTTCTTGTTTAGTGCTTCATTTCGATCAATTACCCTAGCTGAATTCAACCAATTTTGTGTTTGGATCGAGATTTCGTTGGTTTTGACTTGCGTCTGTTTCACGTCATATTTTCTGTTCGTTCAATATCATAAACAATTCAGCTTCACACTCGAGAAATTGCTTCTACGAGATCAATCCTCCATCGCTGCTGAATCATCGAACTACCGTCGCTCGAGAAACTCTTCGTCGCAATTGTTTTCCGATCGAAATTCTTTATCGACCACAGCCTCTGTTTTCGTTCACCATCGAAAAAGTTCTATTTTTAAGCTCGAGCAATCAAGTCAACACGAGAAACTTGGGTCAACGATCGAAAACTTGTTCGAGAACTATTTACCATCGAAAATCGTCGAAACTTTTTCGATCGAAAAATCTGAAATCTTCATCTTCTTCGTCGCTCGCATACAGCTACAGAGATACATACAGTTGCAGGGATATTTACATTACTAACCCAGAAATATTTTTTTAGTCCCTGCAGGTATATTTTAATCCCTAATTGTTTTCAATTTAGTCGAAAAAGTCCAGATCTAGTCCTAAATTTTCAATTTAACGCCAGAACTTTCAATTTTATTCAATTCTCACTCATTTACTTGATTTTACGATCGCAAACTTTTGTTGTTGCTTTTACAGGTCGTCGAAACTTGTTTTTCGCCCGCAAAACATTTGTGATCGAAAAATTGATTTTAAAGGTTTAGATATTAAAATCTCAAAATGACGACGTTTTATCAAATCGCAAAACTTTTACGATCGTAAAACTATACATAACGGTTTGAAATTCAAAACTATTTTCTAGAAACAGTACCTTGTCGAAAAATTAACAATCGAAAACAGTTACCTTCAAATTCGCACATTATAGAAAAAGCTTTTGGTATATACTAAATTTTTAAATCAAATCTTATAGACCAAAAGCTTTTCGAAACTGAATTTTAAAAAGCCAAATATTTTTATCAGTATTAAAAATTCAAGTCCACAAAAACACGTAACAATCAAAATATCCAACAAAATTTTAAGAAATAGATACACAAAATTTTAAAAACCAAAATGGACATATACTCAAGTTTAGCTACGACATTGATGAACAACTAGAGGAGTTTGGGCGTCAACTACGATTAATTGAGAAGGAGTTAAAGAAGAAGTCCACACAGACCAAGTCACGCTCAAAGAAGTAAGTGACTACAAATTCTGAACAAAAGATGCAACTTGACTTTGGCACACGAAGATGAAACTAAGGAGGCGGTGATTTCTAACTCGACATTGTTCAACATGTTAGAAATAGAGCGGAAAGTACAATAGAGTTAGAAGACAAATTAATTAAGTCTAAGGAGGAATTTCAAACCATTATGTATAGTTAGTCTCAAAAGCTTAGGAGCTCCTAGAACTCCTAAGCTTACATTGTTCAATCTCAAAATGATCGTAAAACTATACTAGAGCTCTTACGGTATTTACTAACGCAAATGAAATAAATGCGCTACAAGAAAATAAGAGAAAAGCCAAAACTAGGGCCAAAATTCCCTTTTCTTACACAGAATTGAATAATGGTTACAAAAAGCTGGACTTTCCCAAGAGGTGATCATATTTCAATTAACTCATTAGGAGATCCGTCTAAATCCGAGGATGCCAACATTCTGAAAATTCTTCTATTTACATCCCTCCGATAATGATACTCCAGAGACTCTTCGTAAATTGAAAGATTTACAGGATACTTTGAACTCCGAAAGGATAGGTTTTGGCGCTGAAAAGGAAAAGCTTTTAAAGGAGATTTTATATCTGAAAAATTCCCCGTCCTTATCTGTTTCCAATAATTTGTCAAGTAATACATCTTCCTCGAAACAGGTAAATAAAACAAAAACTAAAAGAAAATCCTTGTTCCTAAAACTTAGAAAACTTTTACTAATCATTCTAAGTCAATTTTGATTGAAGCTGAAACGTTAAGTAAAAGCAAAGCGCTAAAAATAGATAAGGAACAAATAAAGATTAGGAAGAAGCAAGGAAAATCGACATTAAACTGTAAAATTAAGCTCGAAAATGATCAAAAATTTTCCACTCCTATTCCTATTAAAAGAGAAAGGAAAGTGTGCAAGAACAAGTTCTAAGCTTAAGCAAACTTCTCAGATCCCGCACAATCATCATTATAGAGTGAATGATGTGAACTCTCGTAAGCAATACGACCCATCATCCAATGACGCATATAGCGCCATAAGCTCATCTTCCTACTTGAAATACCCAGTCCAGATTCATTCCAAAAAGCATCTTATGCGACTGGCTAGGGAGAAAATCTTTAGGTCTTCTACACCTAGGCACACATTCACTGGCTGAATTGTCATTTCCCTTTAAGGTTCACCAAACTTGGATTCCTAAATCACAAACCATATTGAATAGGGCTTTAAAGGATGACTTAGGATCAATATCTGAACCAAATGTGCTTAACTTGTTTTCTGCTAACAAGGGAGGACCATCAAAAAATGGGTACCAAAGTCCCGAAAAAGCTTTTGTAGATTCCCAGCATGGGTAGGTACAAGAGTGCTGCTCCACACTCATGACTGATATGCGATGAGAAACATCCCAGCGTGTATGGTACCTTCAATTGCTCCACATACACGACTGGATAGCGATGCGAGCAATCACACGAGGGTACATTATATACATGCATGATTCAGAAGAACTTTAAATGTTAAATTTTAGCATGCATATGAACTGAAATGTCTAATACCCTCTCATCGGTACATTTTCATTATGCATACATATTTAAAAAAAATTAAAGCTTAAACATTCACGTATGCATATAAGCTGAAACGCTAAAATACCTATTTTAAGTGTTAAATAGCGAAAAATGTACATTCTAGTGCATTTTTAAAGAACAATAATTCTTTAGTTTACATCTGATCTGAAAATAGATAAATACGTTCACTCTTATTTAATTAGGAGAGAACTTACATGTTTAAACGTGCATGCATTGAGGGGGAGTATCACTCCATATTTATGAGGGGAGAGTACACTTTTAGGGAGAGTACATCTTAGGTGCACGATTTGAGGGGGAGAAACTTACTTTAACCCATATACATATACCTATACATAAACCTATATCTATTACTATTACGATACTACTTATCTACTACTATGACGATAATATATATATATATATATATATATATATATATAAAAGGAAAAGAAAAGCAAGTAAAATGAAAAAAAGAAAAAAACCCTCTCAGGCACTTCCACCTCCCAAGACGGACTTCACTTGAAAACTCATCTCTCAAGAGTTCGCGAATTACAAAAGGCGTGACATCCATACACAAACACGAAGATGATCTCACCTGCCCTGCTCCGACTTGCTGATGAAGCAGCACTCGCCAAAATTTACGGACGCATGGATTCTAGGTTCCATGGTTCAGTCAGGCCAAACTGAGCCTAACCCCGGAACATAGCCGTAGTGAAGATTTCAAGTCCATCAGCCACATTCCATTTGGAAATTCTTGACAAGACCGAAGAGCAGACGATACACATATCCCTCACCTCACAAAACATTCGGGCTATCCCATATTGGGACAAGAGTTGATTTTTTATCAGCTCCCGGGTAGAAGTCGCCTCATTTGGTCCAACAGCGCATGCACAACCGAGCCTTACCCACTCATTGATCTATCACCGCTTCACTTGGAAGGGGGGGATATAGAACTTAGTGGTAGTCAGCCCCACACCACTAAACTTTCTTGAACACATCGAGTCTAGGTGTCCTCACTACCTAAAAGTTTTATATTTTTTTAGGACACGTATACCTTTTCTCATCTGGACTTTGTGACAAGATCTGAACTTCTGTAGACATGTCATTCTAAGACATGCATCGATGATCGGAAGGAAGTCCTGCCGTTGCAATATCAATAAAACAGTGGTTTCAGGCCATCATCTGTGAGCTACGCTCCTGGATTGATGTTAACGGAACGCCTATGTGGCTCCTGTTCTAAACCCTGTTCTCACAGGCCGTGTCTCAGAGTTTAACTCTGAACACGTGTCGACTGATTGCCTTAGTGGCTCCGTCAGGTTATTACCCAACCTAAGCACCCACCATCCACCGTGCGTACCACTCTGAAGACGGGCTCTCATGCAATTAATGGAAAAATCTGAAAGAGCCCAAGCACATTTTTGGAAAAACGCACCCCACTCACCTTCTTCTGGACCGAACAAGTTTCCTTGATGCTGTCACGACCGCCACTTCCCTAACTGCCTATTCTAGCGCATTCCTATGTGCCTAGCGAGTTATGAGTAGTAAGGTACACTGAAAATGCGTATAAATTTTTTTTCCTTTTTCCATTTACATAATGGAATGATGTTCTGTACAAGTCAAAAGAATACATGTCGAACACTAAGTTCCAGACACGATCTAACTACGAGGACGATGGTGCGTCGGCACAGCAAAAGGCTCCTATGCGCCCGGCCTCACAGGTCGTCATCCATACACACACGTCCACCCCAAAAGCAGCGCGAAGCTCCAAAAGATTGGCCTTGTCATCTAATGCGATCAGGTACCGTGCTCGCTGGCGCCTACAACACATAACATAAAAGAATGAGCCACCGAGGCTCAGTAAGCAGAAATCATGCATGTATGCACGTGTCCCTTTCCCCGCAAAGGCAAACCCTGCCGATGCATAAATTTCTAAGCAAGGGCAATCCGCGCCGATGCACCTAGCACTCGTACTAGCAGAACTCAGGGCCCTCGGCTAATCTCACTATGCACCACAAGAGCTCACGTCCCTCAAGGACAATACGACAGCGGTCCACGCCGGATGGCCGAACCCTAGGATGCACATCGTTCCCCTAGGTCGCCATATGAATCCGGTCGTCCCCGACTGTCCGGCGGTCGCTCACGCTGGTAGCCCACGCTGAGGTCGCCTACACCAGGGTTCCACCCTGTGTCGCTTATACCCTCAGGTCGCACCCTCCAGGTCGCACCTTACCGCCACGGGCCATGCCCAAATCCTTTCCACAGGATATCAATATATATCTACAATAATAGTACGACGACGCTAAAACGCCGCCCTGGTAGCATAGGAGACAGCCCCTGACTCAACTATGAGTCGACACACTTGCCCACATCGGCAAGTCCTCGTCGCGTACAAGCGACATATCACCATGCACACTCTATCCCATGACCCTTCCCCATGAGTTCGTGCGTGCACATGAGCATGCATATGCAAACAAATGCAACTTATGCTTACCATATGAAAGCGTAACGATTAATTCACGTAATCACGAAACCACGTAGGCATATAGTCACATACACATATAGCACACAAGTTATGTGTTGTAGTTGGATTTCTACTTACCTGGCGTCCGTGGATTAGTCGCTACCTGACCCGGGAATTCTCCTAAGTCCAAACCTTAGACATAGAATAGTATCGTTTAGGACACTTATTAATTAATTAATTACGTACTGACTTAGGTATTTTCCTTGGTTGTAAATATCTTTAGGAGTCTTAGTTAACTTGGTACGTCTCACTTGACCTAGGGGACTTTATGAAGTTCACGAAATTCATAAAATTCGTCCATAAGCTATTTGCTAGCCGGTCTGGTGAATTTCCTAACTTTTCATCCTTTAAACTCGAACCGGTTATAACGTTAGTCTATAAATTATATCAGTTGACTACGTAAATTTTCGTTCCAAAATTCTATCTAATTCAACGTCTACCTGTACCGAAAATTGACCCTGAGGACACCGATAGGCAAATTATGATCGGGCGTTGAAAGAGACTATGCTCATTGGAATCGGAATATTTTTCTGATTAAATGGTGCGAAAATATTTTTCCTCAAAAGACGATAGTTTTTTTTTTTTTTATAACTTGAAACGATTTTCGTCTAAGGGGTTCAATTCGCGACTTGTGTGAAGTTCGCGAACTATCCTACTTCGCGAATTCCTTATAACTAAGCTTGGATTCGTGATGTTCACAATTCGTGAAATATCCTATAAGTTCGCGAACTCTATCTAACCTCTCTCTCAATTCGCAAACAATTCTACTTCGCGAACTCTATCTTAATTCGCAAACTATTCTACTTCGCGAACTCTCTCTTAATTCGCAGACTGTTCTTCTTCGCGAAACCCTCATTTTCCTTACCAATTCGCAAATCATCCTAGTTCGCGGATTTCGCGAACCTCTCATGGTTCGCGAAGTGCATTATATGGCTTATGGTTCGCGACTTGTCGGACCCGCCAACCTTTATTTCGCGAATCCATGCACGTGAAATTGCTTGAGTTCGCGAACCTCGTGCCGCCTAGGGTTCGCGATTCCGAGTTCGCGAAATTCATACTTCACGAACTCAACCACCCAGAAACACTTCCTAATTCGCGAAACACTATCTTTGAAGATCGAAGAGCTACTTTTCTCACCAACAAAACCGAAGCTCAGTATGAACTATGGAACCTTAAAGTCGAAGCAGTCTAGAATGGGCTTAACATATTTTCGTGTCTAATAACCTTTAAAATGTGTTAACGCAACATTAAAAACACTTAGACTAAAGTTCAACATGCCTTCGAGCCTTAAATCGCACAATCCTTAATACGTAATACTTATATTCATGGTTAAACCTCTAAGGTACCGTATTACTTAAACGAGGACATGAAAGTTAGGGTGAGATCTTATACCTAATTCGAGCTTAGTGATTTCCTACTCTGCTTCTCCTCCTTCCTCGCTTTGGGCTTCCTTTGTTCCTCCTTCTATGGGGTTCGTGAACTTGAAATGGGTTTTAGAAAATTTTCAAGTTGTGAGGGATGGCGATGGGACATAAGTGGCGTGGAACTCCCTAGTTTAAGGAACTTGTTTTCCAAAATATCCAACTCTAATGGTTTGGGCCAAGCTTAAGGTTCTTCTTGGGCCTAAGTATTTAATTCTAGCCCAATGTCACTTCTAGTCCAGCTTTTATTTTTTTTGGCTCAATCTCCATATTTCTAATTTTCGAAAATCCCTAATTAAACAAGTCACACGGTACAATCTAAGTGTGCTTATTTCCACTGAATAAATTTAGCACGCATTTATAACATGAAAATTTCACATAACTCACACGGGCACAGAATAATTGCACGAAATACACATAATTTAATTAACATTCACCCAAATTTATTGGCCCTACTATTCACGATGACCCCGGGTGCTACAGATGCCGAGCCAGACAACCTCCTTCGAAGAAGACCAATCTGACGCCGAGGAGAAGAGTTTCCGTGAGTACCAATCAACTCCACTTCTTGTCCTGACGACGCGATCTTCTTGCAAACGACAATGCCCCATTTTGATCCATCGTATGACGATCTCCCCAACTCAATCATCATGATGGTGAGTAGTACTAAAGCAAAATGGGAGCAATATTACGACGAAAGTGCAAGATAGGTCAGAAAATGCTGAATTTCAAGCGATGTCAGATAATCAAGCAAACACCACAGACTTCAAAGATCAAAGTTGCCGCTTCGTGTACAGCTCTCCCCATTTAAAGAGAACTCCCCAATCCCAACACATGGTTGAACAAACGTAGGGGAGTCGCGACTAACGAAGGGAGAGCCAGAACACAAGAAGTGAAGATCCGCCTTCACTACATCTCTCCAAATTTAAGAGAACTCTCCAATCCCAACTAAAGGTTGACCAAATGTAGGGGGAGTTGTAACTATTGAAGGAGAGATCGAATACAAAGAGACGATCCGGCAAACAGCTTCGAGAAGAGAAGTTCAGAACATGGTGAGCTTGGATCTCCTAAAGAAGAGGTCACATGACAAAATAAAGAAGGATGAGATTGAAGAAGAACACGCACACATGCGCTTTCGCCACATATCCTTTGATACGTGTTCTTTGAGGACTCAGGATTATTACAAGAAAAAAGGTGACAAGCGCTAAATTGCAAATTGATCACAAACGGGGAGATTGTTAGGATTATTTTATTGTGTTTTAGAGCCCAGTGATTTTATTCTTGTAATGGGCTTACAAAGGCCCATGTATTATATACCAACTTGTATAAATACTAAAATCCTAACACATAGTTAGGTGTGTCTTGTATGTTAAAATTATAGAGAGAGAATTTTGTGAAGCCCTAACCTTCAAAAACACACTCGCACACCACGCATTTCAATTCTTCCCATCTTTAGATCGTGGTAAATTCGTTCTTTGTTAGATTGTTTGGATAGAATAGGGACCAACACATAGATACAGAATTTGATAATCCTATGTTAGGCTTAGGCTTTACTAATCCACGGGACTTGAAGAAAGTTGATTGTAAACAACTTTATGATGTCAAGTACATGGGGTTAGGACTAGCTGGTCTTATGGTCTTGACTAACGCAAATGAAATAAATGCGCTAGAAGAAAATAAGAGAAAAGCCAAAACTATGGCCGAAATTCCCTTTTCTTACACCGAATTGAATAATGGTTACAAAAAGCGGGACATTCCCAAGAGTTGTGATCATGATTCAATTAACTCATTAGGAGATCCGTCTAAATCCGAGGATGCCAATACTGTACATTCTGAAAATTCTTCTATTTACATCCCTCCGATAGTGAAGAAGATCGAGGAGTTACATGCAACTCTTAATCTTGAAGGGAAGAATTTTGAAGCTGAAAGAACGCATTCTTCTTAGAAATGGACAACCTTAAGGCTACCTCCATGTGAAAACATGATAAAGGGACGCAAACGGATGATCTTGTTCCTACCATCGGACGACTTCTACTAATTCTACGTCAATTTTGACCAAAGTTGAAATTCAAAGTAAAAGTCCCGCGCTTTATATAGCTCAGGAACAAGTCCCACGGAAATGGGAGAACGGAAAAGCTCCACAACGGAATCCTAAAGACCAATTATCTTTCTCTCCCGTTTGTAAAAAGAAAATCTTTCACAAAAATATTTCAAGTTCTAGCGCACAAACTTCGTCGTGTGCTTCAAATGATTCTACTAATTTTTCATTTAAAAAGCCTAGACTTGAAAATAATTTTTTAAATAATTTTTCTCATTCTAATGTGAAAGGTGTGAATTCTTAACAATAGGAAATACGACTTATTAAAAAAAACAAAAAACAACAAAAAAAAATAAAATAAAAAAAAAAATAGGAAAAGGAATAAAGAAAAAAATAATCTCTCTTTTTCGATATGCTTCACGGATTTATTCTCCCACATCCAAGATGGATGTACCACGAAGAATCTCGAGCTTTCAAACGGACAAATATTTCCAAAGAAGATGGTGAAGATCGAAATGTAGATCAAATGCTCCGAATATTCATCGATCGGCTCCGGGCTTGCTAATTCAAGAAGAGCAACACTTCTCACGTATCATGGAGGCACGTATTTCATGTTCCTATGGTTTAGTCTAATCAGACTTGATCCTAACCACGGAATGCGTTCGAGCATTTGAGACGATTCAACTTTCCACCGCTTTCTCATCATGCGAACACACTAAACAACATTATTTCGATGATGCCTAGGAAGTCTTTGAAGGCATCACTCCCTTATCTCACATAATTTTCGGACCCAACCCCTATAGGTACGTTTGCTAATTTTAATTAGCTCCCGGTAGAAGTCGTCGCATCAGGTCCAACGACGCATGCACAACCGAGCCTTACCCACTCGTCTATCTCTCAAAAGATAGGTGTTTCATAAATCACGGGGAACTGCGTATGCTATCACTGTTTCACTCGAAAATGGAAGATATTGAACTAAGTGGTATTCCGCCTCGTACCACGCTTTTATTGATCACTCGTGTCTAGTGTATCCTCTTTTTTTTTGGTGTAATGTCCCGTATATATAGATAATAGGAAAGTGTACAAGATTGGTGGGAGCAGTGCTCCACACAATCAACCAGTAACATGCTACTGGGTACAAGGCTAAATGAACGCATCCCTACTAACTACCAAGCCACTCTCCAAAGTCGACGTATCGCCAAACGTTGGAGGGCATACTTAGTGGATGTTCCACTAAGTCGCATGGTGGCCAACAGAAGGACACTCCCAACCAGCTGATCTGGGGACGTAGCACTTCCTTCCTTCCATCGCCTGTTCCTTGCCTTCCAAATGTGGTAGACAAGAGATTCCAACACGTGTCTATACGCAGCATGCACAAGATGTCTTCCTCGCCATCTAGTAGCTGCCCACCTAATACCGTCACGCCACTCCCGATATGGCCACAACCATCTAATACGTCTCCTTGGTAGCCGAAGACAACAGTGTGAAAACCCACAGTCAAAGAAAAGATGCTGGGTCGTCTCATAGTGCAACTCATCACAAAGGACACAAGCCGGCGTACCCGCCCTCTGAGCAAACCACGGCTTATCTCTTGTCGCCAATCGATCATGTATCCCTAACCAGAGAATGAACTCATGACGGGGCAGCTTCAAAGGTCCGCCAAAAAGGGTAGCCCAACAAGCAGACTTGGTAGTCAAAATCCCCGTCGGTGAACCTGTCCAAATCACGCCGTCCTGATCTCCTCGCACCACCTGAGGAAGAAGGCGTCTAATCTCAAGATACTCGATGGACCCTTGCCCTGGCCAGTTCCATCCCTGGGCATCAATAACCTCACTAAGACGCGAATCAGCGTGTAGCCCTATCGCCAGAGGACCACGGGGGAACTTCTCAAGTAATGGGGTCTGCAAAAGCCAAGGGTCCTTCCACAGCCAAATACTCGAGCCATCTGCTACCCTAAAGGTAATAAGCGAACGTACCAAAGGTCTCACTGCAGCTAGTTTTGCCAACTCCATGCATCATTCGGCGAAATGGGCAGTTCCCACACAGACCGAGAGTGTAGCCGTGTCCTATAAAGCAAGTCGACCCAAATAGAATCCGGGGCCCTTGTGAGTACACTCCAAAGATGCTTCATGAGAAGCGCCTTGTTGTCTGCCTCGATGGATCTGATGTCCATTCCCCCCTCAGTCATTGGGAGACAAAGGACCTCCCACGCCACCTTAGCCGTCGACCACCCCCACAGGAATTTCCTAAAGCGCGTCTCCAAAGCTCGGACAACGCCTTTAGGAAGCAAGAAAACCCCCGACCAATATGCATGAAGGGCCTGAAGAACTCACTTAATCAGTTGGAGTCTTCCAGCATACGACAATGAACGATTAAGCCATGACCCAATGCATTGATCCACTCGCTGTAGTAACGGTGCACAATCGGCTATCGAAAGATGCATAGTAATAAGTGGTACACCCAGGTAGCGTACTGGAAGATGTCCTACTCGATATCCCATAAGTGAATGAACCTGCGAGGCCAATCCTTCCGCTCGTCGTGACAAGTAGAACTCGCTTTTGTCCGGGTTGGGGTGTAAACCAGACAAAGACGCAAATCGGCCCAGTGCCTCCTTTAGAACCCCCATCGACACAACATCTGCATGGCTGAAGAGAAGCAGGTCATCTGCAAATGCCAGTGATGCTAATCTCATAGATTCACAACGCCAATGGTAAGTAAACCTCGGCTCCTCAGAGATGCACAGGGAAACCATTCCATGAAGCACTTCCATAACCAATGTAAAAAGATACGGCGATATATGGTCTCCCTGCTGGAGTCCCCTCTTCCCAGGAAAGAACCCAACCACTTGGCCATTTATGTTAAGTGAGAAAGCCGTCGTCGTCACACAAGTCCTAATCCACCCAATGAAGGTTGGGTGAAATCGCATAGCCTCGAGGACGGCTAGCAAGAAACTCCACTCCACCTTATCATATGCCTTAGCCAAATCGATATTGAACATTGCTCGCGGCGGCCTCCCCTTCGATTTATAACCAAGACACAATTCCTAGGCCAGTAATACATTGTCGCTGATGCGGCGACCAGGAATGAACGCCGTCTGCGTCCCATGCACCAACCCAGGTAGGAATGGTTTAAGTCTGTTCGCCAAAATCTTGGAGATGACCTTGTATAACACATTACAGCACGAGATAGGTCTAAACTCCGTCGCACGGCGTGGCGTAACGACCTTCTGGATCAACGTGACAAGGGTACTATTGATGCCCTTAAGCAGCTTACCCGTCATAAAAAAATCATGTACAGCCTAAGGATGTCCTCTCCCACCGTACCCCATGTCGCCTTGAAAAAAGCGACGGTATACCCATCCGGTCCCGGCGCCTTCTCATCCCCCATAGAGAATAGCGCCTCCCGACTTCCCTCCCCTCTACAGGGCCGATCATGGATTGTGCATCCGCTGGGGAAAGCATGGACGCGACAGCCCTCTGTACTTCTGTTACTGCTATCGGCGCCAAGTGGACAGATCGGCCTAACAGATCCTGGTAAAACCCTATCAGTTCGACCTCCACCTGATGAGGTTCTTCCAGTAAGGCCCACCTCGCATCTTCTAATGACACAATACGGTTATGAGCTCGACGCATGGCCACCTTAACCCGCCTATATGGGGGTTAAGGCGAAGGCTAATGCCCATGCCCATGCAAGGCATAGCCAGAAGGACGAGTCTCGCGGGTGGAATGTGCATAAGGATTGGCGCCAAGTGGGCGCCTATGGTAAGGCAAAGGTGGTGGCGAACCCTTCGCACTCGAAGAGAGTTGACTATCCTTGCTCGGGGGCTCTCATGAAGTGGCATCTTCGATGGGGCCGCACATCCCAAGGCGTTATGGTGATCCGTCTCAGTCTGATCACAACTCCTTTGCTGTACTTCGGGGGCTGGAGGACGGGGATTTGGTTGATACTGAGCTAACTATAACGGGCCCAAAAGAGCATGCAGCCCTGTCAGGGCTTCATTCATAGCGATGACCGGTTCGTGGAACGTCCGTGGTCTTAACAGGCAAAACCACAGAAGGGCGGTGGGGGAGTGGGTTGGGCAGGCGGGTTTGCGACTTGTGGGTTTCCTCAAGACGCGTGTGTCGGTTGCAAATGCGGCTCGAATTTCGGAGGGTCTTAGGTCACGCTGGATGTGGTTTTTTGATTATGATGATGGTTCAGGCACCCGAATCTGGGTGGGTTGGGACCCGTCTTGGCTTCGGGTCACTATCGTTGCTAAGTCCACCCAGGCGGTGCACTGTCAGGTTGAATTGCTTGGATCGGGTGAGACGGTTTTTGTCTCTTTTGTTTATGGGAGTTCTAGGCGAGAGGATCGCGCTCTCTTTGGCATGAGCCGATACAATATTCAGCCTTACGTGTAGAAGATGCATGGTTGGTGGCCGGGGATTTCAATACCATCTTGCATGCGGGTGAGGGTCGGGGAGGGGTGCCAAATGTGACTGATATGGCTGATTTTCACAATTGTCTAGTCCAGGCGGATCTCTCATCTCTTCCATCCACGGGCCATGAATTTACTTGGTACAATCAACAAAGGGCGCTGGCGGGTATCTGGCGCAGACTAGATCGCATGCTGGGGAATCCCCAATGGTTCGTCAGGTGTTCGGACAGTTATTATTTATGCGAATTTCCAGCACTTCTGATCACTCGCCATTTACCTTAGTGGCTGTGGAGACTCGACAAAGGGGCTTGAGTTTTCGATTCGAGAACTTTCTTATTAAGGAACCAGCATTTTTGGACCAAGTTCGCGGGGTGTGGGAGTCCCCAGAGGCAGGGTTCCCTATGTACGTTCTGGTAAATAGGTTGAAGCGTCTGAAACCTATTTTTAAGCTGATGCGTCGGGCCAAGGGGGATTTGGCGGCGAATGTAGCGCAGACGATGCGATTCTTAGGGATCGTTCAAGACTTTGCGGCGCGATATCCACTCGAGGGCTTATTTCATGATCTGGAGCGTTGCTGTCGTTGGCTATATGCGCGCGCCGTGGAAATCGAGCACACGGCTTTGTCTCAACGTGCTAAATTGGCGTGGCTAAAGGATGGGGATCAGTGCACCTCCTATTTTTTTAGGAAGGTTGCCCTACGTCGTGCGACCAACCGTATCTTATTGTTGGAAAGTGCGAGTGGGGTTCTCTTGGATACATCGGCTACAGTGGAGGGGGAGCTACTGGAGTTCTACCAGGGGCTAGTTCTTGCTGCAATGTCATTTATAAAGTTATTTCGAAGATTCTGGCGAATAGGCTAAAAACAACGTTAGGCGGTCTGGTCCATAAATCGCAAATGGCGTTCATTCCTGGGAGGAGGATCAGCGATAATATTCTTATGGCCCACGAGTTATACCTGGGTTATACGAGCAAGGGACGGCTGTAGCGACCCTCACTCTCTAATCGCTAGTTAGCGATAACTCACGCCGGGTTTAGCAGCGAAAGCCGCGGAGAACCCATTTAACAAAACAATTGTTCACACTAAAATGTTAATACAAACTGGCCGAAGGCAAAACACACCCTATCACTAGCCCACAGGTCGTCATCCATGTACAGTCCCGCCCTCAAAAGCCCATGGAAGCTCCGATAGCAAGCCTCGATCGTCAATTACCTACAACACGCAAACACTGAGCTATTGCTCAGTAGGTGAAATAATGCATGCACGTGTGACTCGCTCACGTTCACTCACCCCCAATTCTTACCCATGCAATGCCACTCATTATCACTCATCACAGCCGGGATACACTCACCACCTCACAACGGGCCTCGGGCTTCATACTGTGCACCATCACGCGAAATCACTACCACGATCACGATCACAACCACAACACAATCACAACACTACGGCAGTGGCCTACACTGAGCAGCCTCCCTGAGCCGTATCAGGTCACACTCTCAGGTCGCCTCTTCTGCCAAATGCGGTGCCCACGCTGGTAGCCTACACCAGGTCCCGTGAGGGTACCCAGGTTGCACCCTCCAGGTCGCCTCCTCCGCATGCGACAGCGTGGCCTACACTAGCTAGTCTACTTGGGGATGTCCCAAGTCGTTCCTTTCTAGGTCGCCCGCAGTCTGCCGCACAATGTCCAACGGGCCAATGGCTCACCGTCACAGGCGCTGATGCACAGCAGATGCCCCCACTCACGTGACTCCTCTACGAGTCGACAGCCAATATCGGCTACACGCTCAATAGGTACAATACAGTACCACCGTTCGACCACGGTACACTCCGTGAAATGACGTATAATGTACATGCAGGTATTTAACGTGATAATACATAGTAACATGATGCTACATGAAAACGCACGTAAACACATAAATCACATAATTCATCGAAGCATATAAATTCACATAAATATCACATTGGTGTTTACGCGTTGTAGATGAAAATTCACCTACCTGTCCTCCAGCTACTGTCGGCTAAGAAGTCCGGTAGAATCCCTAAATATTGAGCCTCTGAGCAAATAAATATTATTAGTATATTTACTAATACTGATACTAGTCTAAGTTAAGTCAATACCCCACGCTATCTAAATTAAGTTTCGCCCGAAAGTTTATTAAAATGTTGGTCAAAGTCGGGTCAACCCTAATTCACATAAAATCTCGCCGAAAGTATAAGTGAATCGCCCGATTTGTTATAATCAACACTTGGTTTCGCCGAGAGCTCAAATCGCCCGATTAATGGTGTTCCTAAGTTAAATCGTCGAGGCTTCTTTGAGGTGTAAATCGCCCGATTTGTATGGCCTCCAAATCGCTCGATTATTATCATGCATGGAAAGGATTTCACCCGATTTATCACACATTTGCATGGGATTCGCCGAGTTTCTCACCAAATCGCCCGATTTGTTTGAGAGTAAACCTAGTTTCGCCCGATTGGAGGTGTAAACCATCCAATAATCGCCGAGTTTCCCTTCCCATGGAATCGCCCAATTCCTGGTTGATATCGCGCACAAAACACGGCGAACTTCTCTATTCTTAAGCTCTTTCGCCCGATTTGGCACATTCAAAAACTTGCATTCGCCGAGGCTTAAAATATGTTTGATGGACCGAAACTTATACAATAATAAATCGCCTACGTTCTTTATATTCAGAAATTCATATGCATCCAAGAACAACTTTAAAAACTATGCTAACGCCCGACAATCTTACACCCTAAAACACTAGATTTTCTTGAAACACGATATCCCTCAAGAACACTGTTAGTTTCAAAATTATTAAAGTTTTCATTACATAAACCCTTATGACCCTACAGGAATAATTAAGGAACTAGGGTTTTCTACAATATTCCAAACCCAAAAACTTAATACTGTTCGAGACTTAGTTTATCTCATTCTAAGGTTTTCTTCTCGTACCAAGCTTCGAACTATTCCCTAAATACCACAAAATAACGTAGAGATATAGACTGATATAATAAGGTTATACTAAAATTACTAAATACCAACTAACGCATACCTCCTTTTGACAAAGTGTTATGTTGTTTGATAATGCTTCAACGAGTTCTATTCGAGTTTCTCAGTTCTTCAGCTTAAAGTCTTCCTTTCGTTTTCTTTTTTTAATGTTCCCCTTAAGGTTCATGATAGACAACAAGACATCGAACTTTGAGAGTTGATTAGACACAAAGAAAGTGGTGACGTTAGATTTCCTTGGTCTTAACTAATATGACAATCCTTATCTCATTTTAATATCTTTGGGCCTTGTTTATGGCTTATGTGTTAAATACAACCCATCCATTTATTGGCCTTATTCATGTGTAAAATATTTGCCCAATACTATTAGTCTATATATTATTTTTGCTTAATTCTTTTATTAATTTCCGAAATATTCTCCAGACTATTTTATTATTTTACTTTCGTCCGAACTTCGTTCGTAAATATTTATTAAGAATTTTATTCCTAAATTTTCTTCGCTAATTGTCTTGAAATTTCCCATCGTAATCCCTCTATAAAATTTGCGGGTATTACAACGGCTGCCTAGAGCCATGCTCAAGGTGGACCTTGCCAAGGCGTACGACAAGGTCGAATGGAGCTTCCTACTTGCCACACTTCAGGCTATGGGTTTTCACCCTACTTACATCGAGTGGATCCGGGCCTGCGTAACTACCTCGACTTTTTCCATTAACATTAATGGCCGACCGGTGGGGTTCTTTGAGGGCAAGCGGGGGTTACGCCAGGGTGACCCTAGTCGCTGTACCTATTCACGCTGGTGATGGAAGTTTTGCATGGCCTGGTTGACGAACAGATTCTCATGGAGCCACAGTTTCGCTACCATTGGAGATGTGAGGCCACCACGTTGTCTATGCTAGTTTTCGAGGATGATCTTCTCCTTTTTTGTCATGCTGATGCCGTCTCTGTGGGGGTTCTGAAGAACGCATTAACGGTTTTCTCGACTCTGTCAGGTTTGTACCAAAACCCTGACAAGAGTGAGATGTATCTATCACGACGGGCGGAGGGTCTGAAGGTACAGCAACAGGCCATTATTTGTTTTCGGGAGGGTCACTTACATGTCCGCTATTTGGGGGTACCGCTGATAGCTTCACGCCTTACGATTGGGGACTGTGCACCGCTTTTACAGCGCGTTGACGCTCGGCTGGGATCTTGGCTAAATAAGTCCTTGTCGTATGCAGGCTGGATCCAACTGATAAAGTCGGTCCTTCAGGCGTTACATGTATATTGGTCAGGGGTGTTCCTACTGCCCAAGGGTATTGTTCGTGCCCTGGAGTCTCGATTTAGGCAGTTCTTATGGGGTGGCTCTTCGGCCAAGGTTGCATGGGATGATCTCTGTCTTCCGCCGTGTCAGGACCCGTCGTCCGACCTCGTAATTCCGTTCTAATCCTAAGTATCTAATGCTTTATTATCGCGCAAAAGCGTAAAAATGCGAATAAAATTTTTCTTCTTCTTTTAAAACTACGTGCGGAAGTCTTAAACACATGTCAAAAGAATGTTCGCAAATCGTTCTACAATTCCTCGTAGTCATGTCTATACAGAAGACAAGTGTGTGTGTGTGTGTGCAGCCAAAAGCTTCCTATGCGCCCGGCCTTCACAGGTCGTCATCCATACACACACTCCCACCTCAAAAGCAGCCGGATAGCTTCAAAAGATCGGCCTCGCCTAAAAGTCGGATCACATACCGTGATCGTCAGTACCTACAACACGTAACGTAAATAATGAGCCACCGAGGCTCAGTAAGCAGAAATTATGCATGTATGCACGTGTCCTAACGATCGACAATCCACGCCGTCGTTTTCTAATGCTCATACTCTTTTCCTTATACTCGTACTCTTTCCTCGACTCATACTCTTTTTCTCATACTCTTACTTCATACGGGCCCTCGGCTTTGAGTCCCACTATGCGCCATCTTATAGAGATCTCAAGTGTGGAGGTTCACACACTAGAAGGTCACCCGAAGGAATCTTCCCTTACTCAGTGTAGCCTCCACGCGAGCGCTTCTCACTGGTAGCCAACACCGAGGCCACTAACCACGGAGGTCACCCGAAGGAATCTTCCCTCCGGGTAGTGCTTTACACGCTAGAAGGTCACCCGAAGGAATCTTCCCTTACTCAGCGTGTGCCCCGGGTCGCATCCTCCAGGTTGTGTCTCCCGCATACGGGGTATTCCCCCTAGCCTCTTATACAGACCTTATAGCTTCATTCGCCTTACTGGCCGCATAGGGGAAGCCGTGACTCTTCATTCGAGTCGACACAGACGCCAATATCGGCGAGTATACATCGCACACAGGCGATCTTACGCACGCTCATACCTCGCGTCTTATAGACTACGCATGCGTGCAAATGCTCATGCTATGCTCATGTACGTATTCTAATCATGCCATCATGCACATAATTTAATCGTATCATACGCACACATTTCATACAAAATTCACGAGCACGTAATTCACATAATTGTACGCAGGCAAGTTACGTATCGTAGTTGAATTTCTACTTACCTGTCGTCCAAGCGCAATTAGTGTTCTCCCCGTTTGCTCTTAACGTACGACCTTCAGATGTAAACATCATCGTATCAGTACTATGCCCTCACAAATTAATTAGGTCGAACGAAATTATCTAACTTCATTAATTTCGCTAGCTTCGAGTCTAGGTTAATTCCCCTGCCCAACTAATTTCTAAGTTATGTTAGCATTAAATTCTATCCTAAGGATTCGGCTAAATATCTAAGTGTTTGCTCTATTCAGTCGATTTGTGAAGCTTGGAATCGTCCGATTCCACGAGACCTTACTTCGTCGATTTGGTAAGGTGCATGACGTGATTTCACCCGATTCCCTTTGCATGGAATTTCCATCAGCCGATTTGTGAGTCGCCACATGGTTACATCACCATTAGCTTAATTCGCCCGATTCGTGAGGCTTGCATGGCAATTGAATTCGCCCGATTCTCATAAAGCATACGCTTACATCACCACGAGAATTCTATCTAAGCTTAGTTTAGGTCGATTTGGAAATCGCCGTGTTTTTTCATCATCATGATGTCAGCCCGAAACCATGCATGCCATGGGAGTTTCGCCCGATTTGTGTTCAGTTAATTTGATTTGTTCGATTCCGTGCATGGAGTACTTAAGGCATTTCGCCCGATTTGGGGTCTTCAAAGGATGGAAATGGCTGAGTTCTCTTACAGCTTCCAAGTCGCCCGACTTAGGGTTTGTTATGCTTATTTCCTCGCCGATTTGTTCTCCTAACGCCACGTGGAATATCTACTTAAGTTATCCGATTTCATCATGGGGTGCTCAAGGCGATTTGGTCGATTTGAGGTTTTTCAAAGGTGGAAATCGCCTAGTCCTTTGGTTGGTGGCCAATCGCCCGATTTTTAAGGTTTTAGTGGAACTTGGTACCCTTAAATTAAATCGCTCGATTCCATCACTTAAATAAGAGTCGCCCGATTTCTTAGGGTTTTCCTATTCGCACGATTATGTTAGGTTTCACTAGTCTAAAACCAAATCGCCCGAAATCTCTTAGGTTCTCCCTGATTAAATCGTACCTTCAATCATCTTCCCGAAACTCTAAGTTCTAAGGTTTCTCTTCTACCCAATGTCATTCAATACTAGGTTAAGCTCATCTCACTTTGAGGTTGTGAGCCCTAAGACGTCCTTGGTTAATCGAAATTTGACAATATCCTAAAGAATCCCTCGAATTTTTCCTTAATCCTTAATGCACTTTAAATCAAATAATCTAAGTAAATAAATTCGATATAGCTTGGGGTAGAAATTTCGCTCACCAACTTCGATGTTTGAGCTATTTGGGGCGTTTTGTGCTAAGTCTTCTCGGCTCCTTTCCCTTCTTCTTTCTTTCTAGTTTCGTTGGTTCTCTTGAGGGTTAAAGTGTTTAGATGGTTTGCTAATTTAGATATTTTCTTGCATTTGTTGGGTAGAGCATGGATGGGCGTGGGTTTCCCTTAATTTAGGGAAGCTTGTCTCCCATTTTTGGGTTTCTCCCACAATTGGGCCTAGAGGTGGATTTCTAGCCCATATTTAGTTGAATCCTAGTCCAACTTATCATTAGATATTTCCTTTGGCACTTAATTGCGTGTAATTCACGTATAATTCACACGCATAAAATTCATGACATCTCATACGCATATATCATATACGAAATTAACGTAAAGTCACATAAGTCGTACACGTAATTTATTGGCCGACCTAAATTGCGGGGTCCGGGGTCCTACATCCTCCCCCCTTAAGGAAGATTCGCCCCCGAAATCAGCCCGTGTGAAACAACTCGGGGTAACGAATTCTCATTTCGTCCTCCCGTTCCCATGTGGCTTCTTCCGTATATTGGTTCCGCCACAGTACTTTCACTAAGGGAATATCCTTATTGCTAAGTCTCTTAGTCTCGTACATCAATATCTCCACCGGAATCTCTTCGTAACTCAGATCCGACTTCAATTGCTGATGTAGGGACTCGTTTCTTAGAACGTGATTCGGATCAGCTATGTACTTCCGTAGGGTCGAGACGTGGAACACGTCATGTACTTGCGATAGCGATGCTGGCAGCTCTAGTTGATAGGCTACCTCACCAACCCGTTTTACTATTCGAAAAGGACCAATGTACCAAGGGCTTAGTTTCCCTTTCATCCCGAATCTTTTTACGCCCTTCATCGGCGATACTTTTACGAACACCATATCGCCTTCTTCGAATTCTAGTGGTCGACGTCTTTGGTCAGCGTAGCTTTTCTGTCGACTCTGTGCCGTTCGCATGCGTTGCGTATCGTGGCAATAGCCTCCATTTCTTGTACGATGTCCGGGCCTAACATTGCTCGTTCACCAACCTCATCCCAATGTATTGGGGATCTGCACCTACGCCCGTATAGCGCTTCGTATGGTGCCATCCCGATGGTGACGTGGTAGCTATTGTTGTACGAGAACTCGATTAGTGGGAGGTACCTACTCCAATTCCCTTTGAAATCGAGTACGCATGCTCGGAGCATGTCCTCCAACGTCTGTATCGTCCGCTCGGATTGGCCGTCCGTCTGCGGATGGTAGGCAGTACTAAAGGACAACTTCGTTCCCATCGCTTTTTGCAAGCTCGTCCAGAATTTCGATAGAAATCTGGAGTCGCGATCCGAGACTATCGATGATGGAACGCCGTGCAGTCGCAATATCTCCTGAAGATAAAACTCCGCGTATCGTTCCATGGAGTACGTCGTGCTAATTGGTAGGAAATGGGCAGACTTCGTTAGTCTGTCGACGATAACCCAAATTGCGTCGTGCCCTTTCGTATTCCTTGGCAGTCCTACTACGAAGTCCAAGGTAATGTTATCCCATTTCCATTCCGGAATGGGTAACGGTTGCAAGGTTCCTGCCGGCCTTTGATGCTCGGCTTTTATTTGCGGGTACGTCAGGCATTGGCTCACGAATGTTGCTATGTCCTTCTTCATGCCTGGCCACCAGTAGTTTTCCTTTAAGCCTCTATACATCTTCGTTGCTCCTGGATGTACAGAGTACGCCGTGGCATGTGCTTCCACCATTATCATTCTTCGTAGTTCAGCATCGTCTGGCACGTACAATCGGTTCTTGAAGTACATCCGTCCGTCTTCCCGTACTATGAGATCTCTAGTCGTTTGTTCCGGTTGTGCTTCCTCAATCCTCGTATAGAACTCATCTGCTTCCTGTGCCGTCTTAATCTGCTCTAGCAGCGCCGGCTGCAAGGTTAGAGCTGCTAGTTGCGTCTCAACTTCTCCTAGTCGTACGACTTCTACTTCCAATAATTGCAGTTCCGCGCTCACTGCTTTTCGGCTTAAGGCATCGGCTACTACATTTGCCTTGCCTGGGTGGTAGTTGATTATGCAATCGTAATCCTTAACTAACTCTAACCACCTCCTTTGCCTCATGTTTAGCTCTTTTTGAGTAAAGAAGTACTTGAGGCTCTTGTGGTCCGTGTATATCTCACACCGCTCTCCATAGAGGTAATGCCTCCAAATTTTGAGAGCAAAGACCACTGCAGCCAATTCTAAGTCGTGCGTCGGGTAATTGTTCTCGTACTCCTTCAGTTGACGAGAGGCGTATGCTACTACGTTCCCGTGCTGCATTAGCACGCACCCTAACCCGTTCTTCGACGCATCGCTATACACCGTAAATCCTCCAGTTCCCGAAGGTATTGTGAGAACTGGGGCCATCGTAAGCCGTTCCTTCAACTCTTGGAAACTTCGTTCACATTCCACGGTCCACTGGAACAGGGTGTTCTTCCTGGTTAGCTTTGTCAGTGTAGACGCTATCTTTGAGAAGTCCTTGATAAACTTTCTATAGTATCCTGCCAGACCGACGAAACTTCGTACTTCCGTCACGTTCGTCGGTCTGGGCCAGTTGCTAATAGCATTTATCTTGTTCGGGTCTACGGAGATTCCTGCCCCGGATACTATATGCCCCAAGAAGGCGACTTGGTCAAGCCAGAATTCGCACTTCTTGAACTTGGCGTATAGTTGCTTGTCCCGTAGTATACCCATAACTGTTCTCAGGTGTTCTTCGTGCTCCTCCTTCGTCTTCGAGTAGATTAGGATGTCATCAATGAAGACGATGACGAACCTATCTAAGTATAGCTTGAACACCCGGTTCATTAAGTCCATAAAAGCTGCGGGCGCATTAGTCAACCCGAATGGCATCACCAGGAACTCATAGTGGCCATAACGGGTACTAAAGGCCGTCTTCGGGACGTCTTCCTTCCGGATCCCCCTTCCGGACATGCCCTCAGGTAATGGCCTGTCTTGCCACATTTGAAGCAAACAACATTCTGGGAGTTGCAGACTCCCGGGTGTCTCCGTGCGCACTTCGGGCATACGGGTAGATCCAGCTGGGGTCTACCCTGGTTGGGATTGAACTGTGGGGGTGGTCCAGGTCGATTCTGGAGTCCCTGTTTCCCTTCCTTGGCAATGAATTGCCGCTTCGGATTGCCCCCGCTCCCTTGCGGCCCTTGTACGAATTTGCGCTTTGCTTCTTGGGCGCGAGAAATCATGGCCTCTGCCTGCTCCACCACAAGTGCTCTCTCAGCCACTTGTGCATACGTGGCCCCTTGTACTCCCGCCAGACTTACATCCCGGTACAGCTCGGGCTTCAACCCTTCCATGAACCGCTCGACCTTGAGCGCGTCCTTGCTAACCATATGAGCAGCAAACCTTGAAAGCTGCTCGAACTTCCTGATGTACTCCGCCACTGTCATTGCCCCTTTGTGGAGGTTGATGAACTCATTCATCCGCTGGGCTCTGACAGGGGCGGTGTAGTACTTTTCTCTGAAAATCTCCTTAAACCGATCCCAGCTCATTGTTAGTGGGTTTTCGATGGCTGAGACGGTGTCCCACCAGTGTCCGGCGCTCCCCCTCAGCAGGTAGGCAGCGCACATGACCTTCTCCGCCTCAGGGGTGCGGCTGTGCTGGAACATGTTCTCCAGCGTCCTCAGCCAATCCTCGGTGGATGTGGGGTCTACAGCATCTTCGAACAGTGGAGGATTAAGCTTTCTTAACCTCTCCCCGATCATCTCAATTCGTTCGGGCGGGGGAGGTAGGTTGGCTGATTGTCCACCAGCGTTTTGCTGTTGGATCAGCAGTTGGATCTGGGCCGATTGTTGTCGGACCAGTTCCGTTAGTTGCAGGATGGTAGCATCCCGGCTATCGGTAGGGTTACTGGTATCCCTACCCTGGTCCGACTCCCTACTTCCTTCACCCCTAAGTCTAACCATCTTCTCAACCTATCCTGGTAATCCCTAAGGCCAATAAAATAAACCATAAAAGCAATTCACATAACATAGTACTTACAAGCAAGGCCGCTTCCGCGCTTTTGAGTGTGTGTGTATGGACAGTCTGCAGGACCTGTGACCGAAGCTCTGATACCACTCTGTCAGGACCCATCGTCCGACCTCGTAATTCCGTTCTAATCCTAAGTATCTAATGCTTTATTATCGCACAAAAGCGTAAAAATGCGAATAAAATTTTTCTTCTTCTTTTAAAACTACGTGCGGAAGTCTTATACACATGTCAAAAGAATGTTCGCAAATCGTTCTACAATTCCTCGTAGTCATGTCTATACAGAAGACAAGTGTGTGTGTGTCTGTGCAGCCAAAAGCTTCCTATGCGCCCGGCCTTCACAGGTCATCATCCATACACACACTCCCACCTCAAAAGCAGCCGGATAGCTTCAAAAGATCGGCCTCGCCTAAAAGTCGGATCACATACCGTGATCGTCAGTACCTACAACACGTAACGTAAATAATGAGCCACCGAGGCTCAGTAAGCAGAAATTATGCATGTATGCACGTGTCCTAACGATCGACAATCCACGCCGTCGTTTTCTAATGCTCATACTCTTTTCCTTATACTCGTACTCTTTCCTCGACTCATACTCTTTTTCTCATACTCTTACTTCATACGGGCCCTCGGCTTTCAGTCCCACTATGCGCCATCTTATAGAGATCTCAAGTGTGGAGGTTCACACACTAGAAGGTTACCCGAAGGAATCTTCCCTTACTCAGTGTAGCCTCCACGCGAGCGCTTCTCACTGGTAGCCAACACCGATGCCACTAACCACGGAGGTCACCCGAAGGAATCTTCCCTCCGGGTAGTGCTTTACACGCTAGAAGGTCACCCGAAGGAATCTTCCCTTACTCAGCGTGTGCCCCGGGTCGCATCCTCCAGGTTGTATCTCCCGCATACGGGGTATTCCCCCTAGCCTCTTATACAGACCTTATAGCTTCATTCGCCTTACTGGCCGCATAGGGGAAGCCGTGACTCTTCATTCGAGTCGACACAGACGCCAATATCGGCGAGTATACATCGCACACAGGCGATCTTACGCACGCTCATACCTCGCGTCTTATAGACTACGCATGCGTGCAAATGCTCATGCTATGCTCATGTACGTATTCTAATCATGCCATCATGCACATAATTTAATCGTATCATACGCACACATTTCATACAAAATTCACGAGCACGTAATTCACATAATTGTACGCAGGCAAGTTACGTATCGTAGTTGAATTTCTACTTACCTGTCGTCCAAGCGCAATTAGTGTTCTCCCCGTTTGCTCTTAACGTACGACCTTCAGATGTAAACATCATCGTATCAGTACTATGCCCTCACAAATTAATTAGGTCGAACGAAATTATCTAACTTCATTAATTTCGCTAGCTTCGAGTCTAGGTTAATTCCCCTGCCCAACTAATTTCTAAGTTATGTTAGCATTAAATTCTATCCTAAGGATTTCGGCTAAATATCTAAGTGTTTGCTCTATTCAGTCGATTTGTGAAGCTTGGAATCGTCCGATTCCACGAGACCTTACTTCGTCGATTTGGTAAGGTGCATGACGTGATTTCACCCGATTCCCTTTGCATGGAACTTCCATCAGCCGATTTGTGAGTCGCCACATGGTTACATCACCATTAGCTTAATTCGCCCGATTCGTGAGGCTTGCATGGCAATTGAATTCGCCCGATTCTCATAAAGCATACGCTTACATCACCACGAGAATTCTATCTAAGCTTAGTTTAGGTCGATTTGGAAATCGCCGTGTTTTTTCATCATCATGATGTCAGCCCGAAACCATGCATGCCATGGGAGTTTCGCCCGATTTGTGTTCAGTTAATTTGATTTGTTCGATTCCGTGCATGGAGTACTTAAGGCATTTCGCCCGATTTGGGGTCTTCAAAGGATGGAAATGGCTGAGTTCTCTTACAGCTTCCAAGTCGCCCGATTTAGGGTTTGTTATGCTTATTTCCTCGGCGATTTGTTCTCCTAACGCCACGTGGAATATCCACTTAAGTCATCCGATTTCATCATGGGGTGCTCAAGGCAATTTGGTCGATTTGAGGTTTTCCAAAGGTGGAAATCGCCTAGTCCTTTGGTTGGTGGCCAATCGCCCGATTTTTAAGGTTTTAGTGGAACATGGTACCCTTAAATTAAATCGCTCGATTCCATCACTTAAATAAGAGTCGCCCGATTTCTTAGGGTTTTCCTATTCGCACGATTATGTTAGGTTTCACTAGTCTAAAACCAAATCGCCCGAAATCTCTTAGGTTCTCCCTGATTAAATCGTACCTTCAATCATCTTCCCGAAACTCTAAGTTCTAAGGTTTCTCTTCTACCCAATGTCATTCAATACTAGGTTAAGCTCATCTCACTTTGAGGTTATGAGCCCTAAGACGTGCTTGGTTAATCGAAATTTGACAATATCCTAAAGAATCCCTCGAATTTTTCCTTAATCCTTAATGCACTTTAAATCAAATAATCTAAGTAAATAAATTCGATATAGCTTGGGGTAGAAATTTCGCTCACCAACTTCGATGTTTGAGCTATTTGGGGTGTTTTGTGCTAAGTCTTCTCGGCTCCTTTCCCTTCTTCTTTCTTTCTAGTTTCGTTGGTTCTCTTGAGGGTTAAAGTGTTTAGATGGTTTGCTAATTTAGATATTTTCTGCATTTGTTGGGTAGAGCATAGGTGGGCGTGGGTTTCCCTTAATTTAGGGAATGTCTCCCATTTTTGGGTTTCTCCCACAATTGGGCCTAGAGGTGGATTTCTAGCCCATATTTAGTTGAATCCTAGTCCAACTTATCATTAGATATTTCCTTTGGCACTTAATTGCGTGTAATTCACGTATAATTCACACGCATAAAATTCATGACATCTCATACGCATATATCATATACGAAATTAACGTAAAGTCACATAAGTCGTACACGTAATTTATTGGCCGACCTAAATTGCGGGAACCGGGGTCCTACACGCCGTCTGAAGGAGGGCTGGTGTCAAGACCCGACTATCTAACTGCCTATTCTAGCGCATTCCTATGTGCCTAGCGAGTTGTGAGTAGTGAAGTGCACCAAAAACACTTATAAATTTTTCTTTTTCCATTCATATAATGGAACGAAGTTCTGTACACGTCAAAAGAATACATGTCAGGTCTATAAGCTACATCCTAGACCTAACTACGTGGCTCTTCGTGTGACGGCACAGCAAAAGTCTCTTATGCGCCCGGCCTCACAGGTCGTCATCAATACACACACGTCCACCCCAAAAGCAGCGCGAAGCTCCAAAAGATCGGCCTTGTCAACTAACGCGATCACGTACCGTGCTCGCTGGCGCCTACAACACATAACATGAAAGAATGAGCCACCGAGGCTCAGTAAGCAGAAATCATGCTTGTATGCACGTGTCCCTTTCCCTGCAAAGGCAAACCCTGCCGATGCATAAATTTCTAAGCAAGGGCAATCCGCGTCGATGCATATTACACTCGCAAGGGCATTCCACGCCGATGCACCTGGTACTCGTACTAGTAAAACTCAGGGCCCTCGGCTAATCTCACTATGCACCACAAGAGCTCACGTCCCTTGGGGACAATATGACAGCGGTCCACACAGGATGGCCGAACCCTAGGATGCACATCGTTCCCCTATGTCGCCATATGAACCCGGTCGTCCCCGACTGTCTGGCAGTCGCTCACGCTAGTAGCCCACGCTGAGGTTGCCTTCACCAGGGTTCCACCCTGTGCCGCTTATACCCCCAGGTCGCACCCTCCAGGTCGCACCTTACCGCCACGGGCCATGCCCAAATCCTATCCATAGGATATCAATATATATCTACAATAATAGTACGACGACGCTAAACGTCGCCCTGATAGCATAGTAGACCGCCCCTGACTCAACTACGAGTCGACACACTTGCCCATATCGGCAAGTCCTCGTCGCGTACAAGCGACATATCACCATGCACACTCTATCTCACGACCCTCCCCCATGAGTTCGTGCGTGCACATGAACATGCATATGCAAACAAATGCAACTTATGCTTACCACCTGAAAGCGTAACGATTAATTCACGTAATCATGAAAGTGCATAGGCACATAGTCACATAAGCATGTGCGCGCAAACAAGTTATGTGCTGTAGTTGGATTTCTACTTACCTGGCGTCCGTCGACTAGTGCTACTGAACTGGTGAATTTCCTAAGCCCCGTCCTTAGGCATAAAATATTAGCGTCGGTGCACTATCTTAATTAATTAATTTGGCTAAGTAGTCAAAACCTCTTAAATGTCTATACATTATATTTATTATTGCCCTTAAACGGGTAATTATGTAGAAATGGTTCATGAAGTATTACTCTTAAGTTAAAATTACGTTTTGAGAACCCTAGTTGGATTCGCAAATCTCACATGACTCGTGAGGTTTATGGAATTTGTGAAGTGTTACCTCGCGAAAGCTTAGAATTTATTAAGTGTGTTTCGCGAGCTCTTATTTCACCAAAGTTACTCTGATTCGCCAAACTCCCTACCTTGGATCGCGAATTGCACTTCTAAGCTTAGGGTTCGTGAAACTATCTACATAACTTTCTAATTCGCTCAAGTTCTAATTCGTTGAAGGCTCCAACCAAATTCGTGAATTGTATTTCTAACCCTAGGGTAACCCGTAAGATACCTAGCATAAATAAGTTTCGCGAACTAAGTCTATTTCGAATTCGTGCCTTGTTGGACTCGTGAAAATATCCTAATTCGCTTTTGTTTAGAGTTCGCGAATCCCCATTGATTCGCAAAACTCATTGGATTCGCTAAATACACTTTGTTAACGGTTGGCGAATTGTCTCTAGGCTGTTAAATGGATTCGCGATTTGGCTTGGTTCGTGAAACGTGTTGAGCTCGCCAATTTTCAATTTGCGTGGGATTCGCAAAAGAACATGACCCGCAAAATGATCCAAGTTCGCAAGATGGTTTCTCCCCGCAAATCTTCCTGGGTTCGCAAACCTTCATTGAGCTCGCCAAGTTCCCTCGATTCACGAAGTGGGCTTAGCAAAACCCTGGACTCGCAAACGTGTGAGGTCGCCACCTTTTCGCATTCGCCGAATTCGCAAAAGCTTGGTGAGTTCGCGAATTGGGCGTGGCTCGCCAACCAAGTTCGCAATTTAGGGTTCGCCAACTGCTAGGGTTTGCCAAATTCTCGTTGTGCGTGGTTCGTGAAACTCATTGAGTTCGCCAAATATGCACAGCCCGCGGAAAGGGTGAGTTCGCCAAACTCCGTTCCAGATTCGCGCATAAGACTTCCGCGGCTTGGGGGTTCGCCAAACTCGACCCGCGATCCTTCGGTTCTCGCCAAATTGATCCACGCTCGCGAAATTAGTTCGTAGACCATTTTCAGTTCGTCAAATGGAACCCAAAAACGTGTTTTAGCTCTTGCGAAGCTCGCGGACTCGCCAAACGTCCCTTATGCATGGAATTTGCGAACCGAGTTCGCGAAGTGAGTTCGCGAAACTTGGGCGGCTTCTGATTCGCGATCCTAAGTTCGCGGTACTTGCACTTAGCGAACTCAATCCTACTCATAACACTTCCTAATTCGCAAAATACTGATTTTAAAGATCGAAAACTATTTTTCTAAGAACCTGTTGAAGATGATACGAACCCCTAAATCCTAAATTTCGAGCTTAGTAAGGCATGCCAACCTAAACGTAATTTTCGTACCTAATAGTTCCGTTATTATGGGTCTGAAGTCACAAAGTCGAGGTTAGAACAGGTTTTGGGGAATTTATAATCGCACAACCACCTTACACATGATATGTACTCCCGAGCTTGAATTCTTCAAGGTGTGCTATCACTTAAACGGGGATACGAAAATTAGGGTGAGAACTTGTACCTAGTTCAAGCTTGGATGATTTCTACTCGGCTCTTCCTTCTCCCTTGCTTAAACTTGAGTTCGTTCGTTATCAATGGAGTTTACGGGCTTGAAGTGCTTTTTAGATAAATGTTATCTTTTTAAAGTATGGTGATGGGATGTAATTGACGAAAATATCGCATAGATTAAGGAAAGTTGTTCCTAAGGTCATTTCTAAATGTTTTGGGCCTCAACCCTTGGCCTGGCCCATTAACCTAATTCTTTTTGGGCCTCAACTTCTAAGCTTAGCCTATTTTTGAATATTCCTAATAAATTGAGGGTCACTTGGTACAATTTAATTGGCCAAATTTCGCAAGATAACCAAAGCACGTAATTTACCACAAGAAACTTCATGTAAGTCGCATAAGCACAAAATTAATGCATGAAAAGCACATAATTGTGGTCAACCTTTTGTGCAAATTTATTGGCCTTACTATTTTTGGGGACCCGGGTGCTACAGCTGGGACTTCACTCGATAGCTACTGATAACAGATCATTACTGGTACAACTTTTTGTGGAGGGTGCTTATGCGATTCTGTATGGGTGGACTGGTTGTATAGTACACGCCTACATGCGAGGTCCGTTTGGGCTGCCCCTATCTCGGCCAACACATCATGGAGCTGGAGGAAACTCATGCAGTTGAGGTTGGTCGTACTCCCACTTATCTCGTTCAGGATTGGTGATGGCTCTAAGATATGGTTATGGGAGGATCCTTGGCTACAGGAAGCGCCACTTCTGGACCGCTACCCAAGAGGCCCTCTAGCGATGGGGCTTTCGGCAGGGACCCGATTTAGTGCCGTCATTGATGCCCATGGATGGAGCTGGCCGGGAAGGACGACGACCGTATTGATTTCAGTCGCCACCTTCCATCTGTTGACCCGACCTCGCCAGATAGGATACTATGGAAAGGGGCGGTGGATGGCCAGTCTCCGCCCGGTTGATTAGGGAGGCCCTGCGTTTTCGCAGGCAGCCTATACCTTGGTCGGCCTTGTTTGGGGGACCTTTAGAGGTCCCTAGGCATGAGGTTATCCTTTGGCTGAGTATACGTGATCGCATGTCTACGAGGGATAAACCTTGGGTGGCTCAGCGAGCGGGAACCCCTGTCAGGACCCGTCGTCCCGCTCTCGTATTCCGTTCTAATTCTAAGTGTAAATGCTTTGGTGATCGTGCGAATACGTAAAAATGCGAATAAAATTTTTCATTTTAAAAATGCATGCAGAAATTTTTTTTTTTTTTTTTTTTTATACATGCCAAAAGAATGTTATACATCATTCGACATCATCATGCCCTTGTCTACAAAATACAAGTGTACGTGTGTGTGTGCAGCCGAAAGCTCCCTATACGCCCGGCCTTCACAGGTCGTCATCCATACACACACTCCCACCTCAAAAGCGGTCGGACTGCGTCAAAAGATCGGCCTCGCGTAAAAGTCAGATCACGTACCGTGATCGTCAGTACCTACAACACGTAACACAAATAATGAGCCACCGAGGCTCAGTAAGCAGAAGTTATGCATGAATGCACGTGTCCTAGCGGACGACAATCCACATCGTCGTTTTCTAACGCTCGTACTCTTTTTCTCTTAATCGTACTCTTTTCTTTCGCTCTTACTCTTTTTCTTATACTCTTATTTCTTATACTCTTATTTCTGACGGGCCCTCGGCTTTCGTTTCCCCAGCCTCTTATTACGTCTTATTGTACGGGGTATTTACCCAGCCTCTTATTCAGGCCTTATCGTACGGGGTATGTACCCAGCCTCTTACTCAGGCCTTATCGTACGGGGTATGTACCCAGCCTCTTATTCAGGCCTTATCGTACGGGGTATGTACCCAGCCTCTTATTCAGGCCTTAAAGGCTGCATAAGGGAAGCCGTGACTCTTCATTCGAGTCGACACAAACGCCAATATCGGCGAATATACATCGCACACAGACGATCTTATGCACACTCATGCCTCGCTCCTTACTCCATACTCATGCGTGCAAATGCTCATGTTATGCACATATACATATGCAAATCATACTATCATGCATAGAATTCAATCCTCTCATACGTACGCATTTCATAGAAGATACACGAGCATGTAATTCACATAATTGGACGCAGGCAAATTACGTGTCGTAGTTGAATTTCTACTTACCTGGAGTCCGTAGAATAACCGTTACTGGTTCGGCGAAATTCCTAATTTTCGACCTTAATCATAAAATTATTATGTCAGTGCATTTTCTAAAATATTAGTTATCTATGTACTTGAAATGTGTTGAAATATTTTACTTAATATTGTATGTGAAGATTTCGGTATTTTCTTAACTTCGACATTTCGAATTGTTTAAAGATATCGACATTTTGATCCTGAATTTAATATCGACATTTGGCTCGACATTATATCTATCGTTCGACATTTATCCTAACAGTTCGACATTCCCTGTTTAACGTTTCGACATTTTACTTTTGGGATATCTCGACATCTTTTCTTAACACTTCGGCATTTTTAGGGTTTCGACATTTACCTCGTCATTTTAGTACATAAGATGTCGACATAAATTTCAATCATGTATTTCGACATTTCATGCCCAATTTCCACTCGACATTTCGCCTAGGTGAAAGGACACGACTTTTAAATGATTTAAGAATTCGACATATATTTCAATTAGAGGTCTCGACATTTTGCCATAGCTTCTCGACATTTTATTCGGCATCCTATCATTCGACACATCATTAACCTTAAATCTCGATATACTTATGTGAAGGTCTCGACATTTATAGTGTAAAATATCGACATGCTAAGTCGACATCTTATTCAACATGTCGACATTTTTGTCTTGGGTCTCGACATTTTGTGAAGCTCGGCATTTTAGCTATCATTCGACATTGTGCCTCGACATCTCTTATAGGTGGATCTCGACATTTCTTATATCTAAATGTCGATATATGACATGTAAAGATCTCGGCATCTTCTCTAACACGGTTTCGACATTTTTACCTCGGCTCTCGACATTTTTCGTTGCTCTCGACATTTTCCTCTAGTTCGACATTTGTACCGATTTCTTTGAACTCGACATTTCTCCTAATAAAGTTCCGACATTCTACCTTATCATCTCGACATTTTATCCAATTCGACATTGAGCTCGACCTTAATGTCGACATTTAGTTCGACATTTACCTAAACACCTCAATTCATGATAAGTCGACATTTTTATCTATTATTTCGACATTTACTAGCATCTCGACATTTATCATCTGCTTCATCCTTCATCCCGCGAAATTAGTTTCATGGCTTGTTCTTCCTATCATTCTAAGTTCTAGATCACCTAACAAACTATCCAACTCCATATTTGCCCACACGAAAATCCTTAGAACTAACCCAAGCTCGGCATTTTAGGGTTTCTCGTGGTTTTCTCCAACCACTTGCATTTAACGCCTTTTAATGCTCTTAACTACTTCCAAGATAAAGAATTAATAGCTTAAGGAGGGTGTTTAACTTACTAACTTCGAATTCCCAAGCGGTTTTGAGGGTGTTGCTTTGTGCCTTGCTTCGACTTCTTCGTTGCTTCTTCTTTCGTGGGTTTCTTGGGTGTGTTTAGGAAGTTTCAATTATTTTCTTGGTTAGATATTTCTTAGTTTATGGTGGATAAGGCGTGGGTTTCCTTGAATTAGGGAATTTGTCTCCCAACTTGCTTGGCTTTGGGCCTAAATTGAGTTCTAGCCCACTAATAATAAATTCTTAGTCCATTTATCAAGTGCATCTTCCTTTTTCTTATTATTTTCGAAAATCCCTCTCATGAATTCGGGTCATCGTGGGCACATATTATTGTCACGTATTTGCACGAATTTCACGTAGCACGTAAGAACGAAAATCGTAAGATCACGTAAGCATATATCATGTATGCAAATAGTCACACAATCACTTAGATCATATACGAAATTTTATTGGCCGACCTAACTTGCAGGGACCGGGGTCCTACATCCTCCCCCCCTTAAGGAGGATTTCGCCCCCGAAATCAGCCCGTGTGAAACAGCTCAGGGTAACGAATTCGCATTTCGTCCTCCCGTTCCCATGTGGCTTCTTCCGTGGATTGGTTCCGCCACAACACTTTTACTAAAGGAATGTCTTTGTTCCTAAGTCTTTTGGTCTCGTACATCAATATCTCCACCGGGGTCTCTTCGTAGCTTAGATCCGGTTTCAATTGTTGATGTAGAGATTCGTTTCCTAGAACGTGGTTCGGGTCGGCTATGTATTTTCGCAGTGTCGAGACGTGGAACACGTCATGCACTTGCGATAACGAGGCTGGCAGTTCTAATTGGTATGCCACCTCGCCAACCCTCTTCAGTATCCTAAATGGACCGATATATCTAGGGCTTAGCTTTCCTTTCTTCCCGAACCTCTTTACGCCCTTCATCGGCGATACCTTAACAAACACCATATCGCCTTCCTCAAATTCCAACGGTCGGCGTCTTCGGTCGGCGTAGCTTTTCTGTCGACTTTGTGCTATTTGCATTCTTTCCCGTATGGTGGTAATGGCTTCCGTCATTTCTCGTACGATGTCAGGACCTAACATTGCTCTTTCACCAACCTCGTCCCAATGTACTGGGGATCTGCACCTACGCCCGTATAGCGCTTCGTACGGTGCCATCCCAATGGTGACGTGGTAGCTATTATTATAGGAGAACTCGATTAGTGGAAGGTACCTACTCCAATTTCCTTTGAAATCGAGTACGCACGCTCGGAGCATATCCTCCAGCGTCTGAATAGTTCGCTCGGATTGACCGTCCGTTTGTGGATGGTAGGCGGTACTAAAAGATAGCTTCGTTCCCATTGCCTTTTGCAAACTCGTCCAGAATTTCGATAGAAATCTGGAGTCGCGATCCGAGACTATTGAGGATGGAACGCCGTGCAGTCGCACTATTTCTTGAATATAGAGCTCCGCGTACCGTTCCATGGAAAATGTCGTGCTAATAGGTAGGAAGTGGGCGGACTTAGTGAGTCTGTCGACAATCACCCAAATCGCATCGTGCCCCTTCGTGTTCCTCGGCAGCCCTACTACGAAATCCATTGTAATGTTATCCCATTTCCATTCTGGAATGGATAACGGTTGTAGGGTTCCCGCCGGCCTTTGATGCTCGGCCTTAATCTGCTGGCATGTCAGGCATTGACTCACGAAGGTCGCGATGTCCTTTTTCATGCCTGGCCACCAGTAGTTTTCCTTGAGATCTCGGTACATCTTCGTTGCTCCTGGATGTACCGAGTACGCCGTAGTATGTGCTTCTGTCATTATTAGCCGTCGTAGTTCGGCGTCGTCTGGCACGTACAACCGGTTCTTGAAGTATAATCGTTCGTCTCCCCGTATCATAAGGTCTCCAGTCGGTTGTCCCGGTAGTGCCTCCTTGGTCTTCGCATACAACTCGTCTGCTCCTTGCGCTGTCTTGATCTGCTCCAGCAGTGTCGGTTGCAACGTTAAGGCCGCTAGCTGCGCCTCGACTTCGCCTAACCTTACAATTTCTACCTCTAGCAGTTGCAGTTCTGCACTAACTGCTTTTCGGCTTAAGGCATCGGCTACTATGTTCGCCTTGCCTGGGTGGTAGTTGATTACACAGTCGTAATCCTTAACTAACTCTAACCACCTCCTCTGCCTCATATTTAACTCCTTTTGTGTAAAGAAGTACTTGAGGCTCTTGTGGTCGGTGTATATCTCACACCGTTCTCCATAGAGGTAATGCCTCCAGATCTTGAGAGCAAAGACCACTGCCGCCAGTTCTAGGTCGTGCGTCGGGTAATTCTTCTCGTACTCCTTTAGTTGACGAGAGGCGTATGCTACCACATTCCCATTCTGCATTAGCACACACCCCAACCCGTTCTTCGACGCATCGCTATAAACGGTAAACCCTCCTGCTCCCGATGGGATTGTGAGAACTGGGGCCGTCGTAAGCCTTTCCTTCAGCTCTTGGAAGCTCCGTTCACATTCTACGGTCCACTGAAAAGGCGTATTCTTCTTGGTCAGCCTCGTCAGTGTCGATGCTATCTTCGAGAAGTCCTTTATGAACTTCCTATAGTATCCTGCCAGACCGAGGAAGCTTCGTATTTCCGTCACGTTCGTCGGCCTGGGCCAATTGCTAATAGCTTCTATCTTCTTCGGGTCCACTGAGATTCCTTCTCCTGATACTATGTGCCCTAAGAAGGCGACTTGGTCGAGCCAAAATTCGCACTTCTTGAACTTGGCGTATAGTTGTTTCTCCCGTAGTATTCCTAGAACTTCCCTCAGGTGTTCTTCGTGCTCCTCCTTCGTTTTCGAGTAGACTAGGATGTCATCTATGAAGACGATGACAGACCTATCTAAGTATGGCTTGAACACCCGGTTCATTAAATCCATAAAGGCTGCGGGCGCATTAGTCAACCCGAATGGCATCACCAGAAATTCGTAGTGGCCATAACGGGTACTAAAGGCCGTCTTCGGGACGTCTTCTTTCCGGATCCTTAGTTGGTGATAGCCCGATCTTAAGTCGATCTTGGAGAAGACCGTTGTACCTTGCAGTTGATCGAATAGATCGTCTATCCTAGGGAGTGGGTACTTGTTCTTGATCGTCAACTTGTTCAACTCCCTGTAGTCTATGCACAGTCTCATGGATCCATCTTTCTTTTTCACGAATAGCACCGGCGCTCCCCAAGGAGAGAAACTCGGCTGTATGAACTCCTTCTGCATGAGTTCGTCGAGTTGATCCTTTAATTCCTTCATCTCCGTCGGTGCTAGCCGATAGGGCGTCTTAGATACTGGTGCCGCTCCAGGTACCAGATCTATAACGAACTCTATTTCCCGTTCGGGCGGTAGTCCCGGTAACTCTTCGGGAAATACGTCGGGGAAGTCCTTAACTATTGGTACTTCCTCGAGTTTCGGGGAGGCGTTCTCTTCCGACTTGATAGCGAATACCAGATAGGCTTCGCACCCCGATTTGATCAGTCGCTGAGCTTTCAACGCTGATATTCTAGAGATCATGGTCCCTTTACTAGTTCCTACGAACTTAAGGGGTTCATCTCCGCCTACGTTGAGGGTGACTATCTTGCGGTGGCAGTCTATGACAGCTCCGTACTTTGACAGCCAATCCATTCCAAGGATTACCTCATAATCATTCATGGGAATTATTAGGAGGTCTGTGGGCAGTTCTTTGTCCCCGATTACTATTGGACAATCCCGTAAAACCTGATTGGTTTGGGTGGAATTCCCGTTCGGAACTGTTACCCTAAATTCGCACTCAGCTCGGTGAGGCGTGACTCCTACCCTCGCGACATACTTAGTAGACGCGAATGAATGGGTCGCCCCTGAGTCGACTAGTATGCATGTGGGGGTCTGGTAAACGAGGAGGGTACCTGTCACCACGGCCGGGTTATTTTCTGCTTCTTCGGAGGTTATGGTGTAGACCCTGGCCGGTACCCTTGGAGGTTCTACTGGGTTCCTAGCTTGGCTTCCGGATCCATCTTCCGGACATGCCCTCGAATAATGGCCCGTCTTGCCACACTTGTAGCAAACGGCGTTCTGGGAGTTGCAGACTCCCGAGTGTCTCCGTGCGCATTTCGGGCATACGGGTAGATCCAGCTGGGGCCTACCCTGATTGGGCTTGAACTGTGGGGGTGGTCCAGGTCGATATTGAGGCCCCTGTTTCCCTTCCTGGGCCACGAGTTGCCGTTTCGGATTACTTCCGCTTCCCTGCGGCCCTTGTGCGAATTTACGCTTAGCTTCCTGGGCGCGAGCTATTCTAGACTCGGCCTGCTCCGCCACGAGCGCTCTCTCAGCCACTTGTGCATACGTGGCCCCTTGCACACCCGCCATACTTACATCCCGATATAACTCAGGTTTCAGTCCTTCTATGAACCGCTCGACCTTGAGCGCGTCTGTGCTGACCATATGAGCAGCGAACCTTGAAAGCTGCTCGAACTTCCTGATGTACTCCGCCACTGTCATGGATCCTTGGCGGAGGTTGATGAATTCGTTCATCCTTTGGGCTCTGACCGGGGCGGTGTAGTACTTTCCTCGGAAAATCTCCTTAAACCGATCCCAACTCATCGTTAGTGGATTTTCGATGGCTGAGACGGTGTCCCACCAGTGTCCGGCGCTCCCCCTTAGCAGGTAGGCAGCGCACATGACCTTTTCCGCTTCGGGTGTGCGGCTATGCTGGAACATGTTCTCCAGCGTCCTTAGCCAGTCTTCAGCGGAGGTAGGGTCTGCAGCATCCTCGAACAGTGGAGGATTGAGCTTTCTGAACCTCTCCCCGATCATCTCAATTCGTTCCGGTGGGGGAGGTAAGTTGGCTGGTTGCCCACCAGCATTTTGCTGGATCAGCTGCTGAATCTGGGCCGATTGTTGCCGGACCAGTTCAGTCAGCTGCAGTATGGTAGCATCCCGACTGTCAGGGGGGTTATTAGTGTCCCTACCCTGATCAGATTCCCTGCTTCCTTCTCCTCTAAGTCTTACCATTTTCTCAACCTATCCTGATAATTCCTAAGGCCAATAAATCAAACCATACAATAAATTCACATCGCATCGTACTTACAAGCAAGGCCGTTTCCGCGCTTTTGAGTGTGTGTGTATGGACAGTCTGCAGGACCTGTGACCGAAGCTCTGATACCACTCTGTCAGGACCCGTCGTCCCGCTCTCGTATTCCGTTCTAATTCTAAGTGTAAATGCTTTGGTGATCGTGCGAATACGTAAAAATGCGAATAAAATTTTTCATTTTAAAAATGCATGCAGAAATTTTTTTTTTTTTTTTTTTTTTTACATGCCAAAAGAATGTTATACATCATTCGACATCATCATGCCCTTGTCTACAAAATACAAGTGTACGTGTGTGTGTGCAGCCGAAAGCTCCCTATACGCCCGGCCTTCACAGGTCGTCATCCATACACACACTCCCACCTCAAAAGCGGTCGGACTGCGTCAAAAGATCGGCCTCGCGTAAAAGTCAGATCACGTACCGTGATCGTCAGTACCTACAACACGTAACACAAATAATGAGCCACCGAGGCTCAGTAAGCAGAAGTTATGCATGAATGCACGTGTCCTAGCGGACGACAATCCACGTCGTCGTTTTCTAACGCTCGTACTCTTTTTCTCTTAATCGTACTCTTTTCTTTCGCTCTTACTCTTTTTCTTATACTCTTATTTCTTATACTCTTATTTCTGACGGGCCCTCGGCTTTCGTTTCCCCAGCCTCTTATTACGTCTTATTGTACGGGGTATTTACCCAGCCTCTTATTCAGGCCTTATCGTACGGGGTATGTACCCAGCCTCTTACTCAGGCCTTATCGTACGGGGTATGTACCCAGCCTCTTATTCAGGCCTTATCGTACGGGGTATGTACCCAGCCTCTTATTCAGGCCTTAAAGGCTGCATAAGGGAAGCCGTGACTCTTCATTCGAGTCGACACAAACGCCAATATCGGCGAATATACATCGCACACAGACGATCTTATGCACACTCATGCCTCGCTCCTTACTCCATACTCATGCGTGCAAATGCTCATGTTATGCACATATACATATGCAAATCATACTATCATGCATAGAATTCAATCCTCTCATACGTACGCATTTCATAGAAGATACACGAGCATGTAATTCACATAATTGGACGCAGGCAAATTACGTGTCGTAGTTGAATTTCTACTTACCTGGAGTCCGTAGAATAACCGTTACTGGTTCGGCGAAATTCCTAATTTTCGACCTTAATCATAAAATTATTATGTCAGTGCATTTTCTAAAATATTAGTTATCTATGTACTTGAAATGTGTTGAAATATTTTACTTAATATTGTATGTGAAGATTTCGGTATTTTCTTAACTTCGACATTTCGAATTGTTTAAAGATATCGACATTTTGATCCTGAATTTAATATCGACATTTGGCTCGACATTATATCTATCGTTCGACATTTATCCTAACAGTTCGACATTCCCTGTTTAACGTTTCGACATTTTACTTTTGGGATATCTCGACATCTTTTCTTAACACTTCGGCATTTTTAGGGTTTCGACATTTACCTCGTCATTTTAGTACATAAGATGTCGACATAAATTTCAATCATGTATTTCGACATTTCATGCCCAATTTCCACTCGACATTTCGCCTAGGTGAAAGGACACGACTTTTAAATGATTTAAGAATTCGACATATATTTCAATTAGAGGTCTCGACATTTTGCCATAGCTTCTCGACATTTTATTCGGCATCCTATCATTCGACACATCATTAACCTTAAATCTCGATATACTTATGTGAAGGTCTCGACATTTATAGTGTAAAATATCGACATGCTAAGTCGACATCTTATTCAACATGTCGACATTTTTGTCTTGGGTCTCGACATTTTGTGAAGCTCGGCATTTTAGCTATCATTCGACATTGTGCCTCGACATCTCTTATAGGTGGATCTCGACATTTCTTATATCTAAATGTCGATATATGACATGTAAAGATCTCGGCATCTTCTCTAACACGGTTTCGACATTTTTACCTCGGCTCTCGACATTTTTCGTTGCTCTCGACATTTTCCTCTAGTTCGACATTTGTACCGATTTCTTTGAACTCGACATTTCTCCTAATAAAGTTCCGACATTCTACCTTATCATCTCGACATTTTATCCAATTCGACATTGAGCTCGACCTTAATGTCGACATTTAGTTCGACATTTACCTAAACACCTCAATTCATGATAAGTCGACATTTTTATCTATTATTTCGACATTTACTAGCATCTCGACATTTATCATCTGCTTCATCCTTCATCCCGCGAAATTAGTTTCATGGCTTGTTCTTCCTATCATTCTAAGTTCTAGATCACCTAACAAACTATCCAACTCCATATTTGCCCACACGAAAATCCTTAGAACTAACCCAAGCTCGGCATTTTAGGGTTTCTCGTGGTTTTCTCCAACCACTTGCATTTAACGCCTTTTAATGCTCTTAACTACTTCCAAGATAAAGAATTAATAGCTTAAGGAGGGTGTTTAACTTACTAACTTCGAATTCCCAAGCGGTTTTGAGGGTGTTGCTTTGTGCCTTGCTTCGACTTCTTCGTTGCTTCTTCTTTCGTGGGTTTCTTGGGTGTGTTTAGGAAGTTTCAATTATTTTCTTGGTTAGATATTTCTTAGTTTATGGTGGATAAGGCGTGGGTTTCCTTGAATTAGGGAATTTGTCTCCCAACTTGCTTGGCTTTGGGCCTAAATTGAGTTCTAGCCCACTAATAATAAATTCTTAGTCCATTTATCAAGTGCATCTTCCTTTTTCTTATTATTTTCGAAAATCCCTCTCATGAATTCGGGTCATCGTGGGCACATATTATTGTCACGTATTTGCACGAATTTCACGTAGCACGTAAGAACGAAAATCGTAAGATCACGTAAGCATATATCATGTATGCAAATAGTCACACAATCACTTAGATCATATACGAAATTTTATTGGCCGACCTAACTTGCAGGGACCGGGGTCCTACAACCCCCGCTTGTGTTCTATGTGATGTGCTACGCTATGAGACGGTTCAGCATCTGTACTTCGACTGTCGGTTCTCTCGTCAGTGTCTTCGGCTGCTTAGGCAACGCATCCGCTGGTCATGGCCTTATAGGGACTGGGCCGACGGCATTTTGTGGGCTTCAAAGAAATAGCGAGGCAACCATCTTATTTCAGCGGCTTATCGACATGTCTTGGCCTCTTTGGTTTACCATATTTGGCAGGCATGCAACAAGCGCTGGAAGGAAGGGATAATCACGACTCCTGACAGGCTGATGGCTGCAGTCCTTGATATGGTGTGCATACAACTAAGTGGTACTTCGGCGAAGTATGATCTTCAAAGAGCAGCCATACGTCGCCTATGACGTGTAGCGTGGTAGTTTAGCTGCGCTTGTGCTTGGGTTTGGGTTTATTGGGTTTATTGGCTTTATTTTTTGTTTATCCAGTAGGCTGTTACTGGTTGCTTGTGAGAGGTTTACTCTCACCCATCATGTATATTCATCCATTTATATATATACACACGGGAATCATTCCAAAAAAAATAGAATAAAGAATAAAATAACTTGATATATTTTTTGCATATACACTGGATGTGCTTAATATACTTAGTTTTAGATATGGGCGTGCATTACATCTCTGGGTTGAGAATGGTAAGTTGACCTTGTCTTTATATAGTTTTCAAGTTATTACTCGCAACATAATATTAAGTGAAAAAGAATCATTATTGAGTTTAGAACTATTGATCTTTTCTAATGTATGCTACCTTTTTGCCTAAATTGCACCATGAGCATATCACTTCGCCTTTTGTGATTCTATCACTATGTTTGTTTTCAATCGGGACGGCCAAAAGCTTGTTGGATGTGAGATTACTACCGTGTCAGCCATTACCTCTCATACGGATTCAACTTTACCTCATCCTGATCATATCTCCTCGACTCTGTACTTTTAATATTACAAAGTTTTCTTGCAATTTACTCTACGACATCAAATAGGCTTTTATAATTTTTCTTTTCCCTCTCTTTTCGTCATATCCTGAAAGTAAACTTGAGAATGGGAGTTCGGGCGTCTTTGTGATGGTTGTATCATCTAAAATCTCCCAAGGTACATTTCCCAATTTACTACGACTTTTTTATTTCAGACATTACTTATGACAAAGTTGCAAATCACAGATACTATGGCGAATTGTTGGCCTTGAGGGGACATTACAAGTTGAACGAGGTAGTAATGATGGAAAGTGATGCGGGTTTGACCCCGATCAACAATATTTGGTCCGGGAGAAATGGTGATGGGTGAAATGGACTGGGCCTTCAGTTCTTGATGCATTTTAGAATATGTATTTTAGTATTGAGAAAGAAAGACGATGAAAGAGACACAGATTTTACGTGGTTCGGACAGGTGTCATACGTCCACGGGCCGCCGGAAACAGTATTCATTAGTCACGGTCGGAAAATACACACTCAAGCTCACCTCGCTCGTTACAGTGCGTTAATGACGAAAACCAGAGTGAAGAAGATGAATACAGGATATTTTCTAAGTGTTTGGTATGTTGTGTTGAGTCCGTCTTGAATATCGCCTGGATTTGTTCCCATATACCTCTTTTTCTCTTTCTTTTCCTAGCTGGCACTCATTTGGGACCACTTGATAGCGACATCCGGTACAACCTAGGAGATGCAACACCTGCGAAGTGTACTATTGTCAGACTGGCGCGCCTCCTCTCCGTTCACAATGTCGACCACTCACAGCACTCCACGTGTCCCTTGGTCGGCTCTACACAACATTTCCCACTCAAACCTCTTCGATGTCAGAGCCCACTTACTTTTTCCGTACAAGGTCGTAGGTTCGCAGATATCCTACCCACCTGGCCATATATCCTAAAAGTCACTGTCTTCAGGTAGACAGGTTGGGAGGAATGCTGAACCGAAGGTCACCCCTATCAACCAGTCCCCCTACTCTGAATTGTAATATACTAAGTATTACAGTTCGGAGTACACTTGAGAGAACATTCCTACCCTATGGTGTCTCTGGACTTTCTTAGCTGGCCTGTGCTGCATTTATTCTGATTAGACAAGGCCTGCGCCATTTCGAGAGAAAATGGGTATTCCCAGGGTGACACGTGTCCATCCCTGTCCCCTTTTAATTTTTTGAACATCCCAAGGCAGTTTTCCTTCATATTTTCCCTCTTTTTCAAAATCATTCTTCCGCACTTAACAAAAAAAAAGACCCAATTCGTCATTCTAGGGTTTTAACCGTCGCTCTTCTCCCAAATCGCACAGTGTCTAGAAACCGCGCGGCGCCTCCATTTCCTCGCTGTCTGCAATTTCTTCAGGTATCGTCTTGTTCCCTTTTCTCCCTATTTCCGGTAATCTTCGTCGATTCGCCCTTAGTCTTCCCTATTTCCCCCTTTGCGCATCGAAGACATGACTGATAGCCTCGACTCGGGACATGCCCTTCGTCGTCGGGCCTTTCCGCGTCCTCCGTCGTGCCGGGTGCCACCGCCCAAAGGGGGAGCGAAGCGAAAGGCCTCATCTCAGGGCGCGACACCACCCGATTTCCTCAACCTTCCTCTTCTCGACCTTCTGTGGATGGACCTTCTCCCGTGCCGCCGCCGGCGCAACCAGTCACATGGTTCATCTTCGATGCGCCAGACCCGTTCGCGAGGGGATGTTGGGAGCAGCACCGGAGTGGATGATTGGAAGATGTTCGGTGCATCCAAGTCAACCTATCAGCGCTTAGATAAGTTAATTCCAGAAGGCTTTCACAGTTCTGGCTTTCACGTTTCCATCCCCAACCCTAGCCAGCGTGCTAACTTTCCGCCCTCTTCAGCCTTTGCTTTCTGGGAGAGCAAAATAAGGGTCGGCCTGCGCTTCCCAATTCATCCCTTTTTAGCTGCAGTTTCGCAGGCTTATCGTATATCTCTGAACCAACTCTGTCCCTCTTCCATTCGTCACTTAATAGCTTTCTACATTTTGGTTACTACTGCGGGTGGGAGGCCTTCTGTGGAGCTTGTCCTTTCTCAGTTCCAGCTCAAATCCACCCCGCCTTTGTTTTACCTGTGCGTGAATCTACGCAGCCTCGTGCACTTTTTTAGAAAGGGTTCCCACAAAGACAAAGAGTGGCACCCCTTTTACTTCTTCTTGGCCCCCTCGGAAGGTAGGTAGGATTTTCCACATGGCCACTGGGTGCATCAGATACCCCAACGACTTCTTGGGGTTCAACCGGAAAGTTCCGAGGAGAATGAAGCAGCTACAGTCCTTAATGGGTTTTCGCGAGGGTCGTCTACCGGTTCGCTATTTGGGGGTACCACTGATTGCTTCTCGGCTTTCGGTTGGTGATTGTGCGCCGCTGCTACACCGTGTTGATGCGCGCTTGGGGTCATGGCTGAATCAGTCCTTGTCGTATGCGGGCAGGGTGCAACTGATAAAGTCGGTCCTTCAAGCATTGCATGTCTACTGGCCTGGGGTTTCATGTTGCCCAAGGGTGTTCTTCGAGCATTGGAGTCGAGATTTCGCTAGTTCTTGTGGGGCGAACCTTCGGCCAAAGTAGCTTGGGATGATTTATGTCTTCCAGTTTCGGAGGGAGGTTTGGGCCTTCGTTCGATCGCGAACGATAACAGGGCATTTTTTATCCAGTTATTATGGAGGGTGATCGCTCAGGCGCCGGACTCGATTTGGGTGGAATGGTTGTACAGTACACGTTTGCATGCACGCTCACTTTGGACCATCCCTGTCTCGGCCAACACTGCATGGAGCTGGAGGAAGCTGATGCAGTTGCGACCGGTGATTCTACCACTCATTTCCTTTACGATTGGTGATGGCTCGTCATTATTATTATGGGAGGATCCGTGGTTGCGGTCTGTACCATTATTGGAGCGCTATCCTAGAGGACCTCTTGCGATGGGCCTACCATTGGGGACACGCTTGAGCTCAATTATCAATGATAACGGCTGGAATTGGCCAGGACGGACGGCGGCGGAGTTTCTTGAGTTTAGTCGCTATCTTCCATCAGTTGATCCGACTAAGCGTGATGAGGTTCGTTGGAATGGAGCGCCGGATGGCTGCCCACGGCCCGTTTGGTTAGGGAGTCTATGCGGATACACCGGCCGATTGTTCCGTGGGCGGTCCTATTTGGGGGCCCTCTGAGAGTTCCTAGGCACGAGTTCATCCTTTGGCTTGGCATTCGTGATCGATTATCGACTAGGGATAAGCCTTGGGTGGCACAGCGCGTCGGGACCCCAGCCTGTGTTCTTTGCGATGCGCTACACTTTGAGACGGTTCAGCACCTATTTTTTGACTGTGGTTTCTCACGTCAATGTGTTCGCCTACTGAGGAGTCGGATTAGGTGGGTGTGGCCTTATACGGACTGGCGAAAGGCCATCTTGGGGGCCGCGCTGCGATGGCATCGACATCATCTTTTGCACGCAGCGTATCGCCATGTCTTAGCCTCGCTAGTTCGTCATATCTGGCAGGCCCGCAACAGGCCTTGGAAGGAGGGAACTATCACGGCCCACGACAGGCTTGTGGCGAACGTCCTCAACATGGCGTGCATGCGACTTCTTGGGACATCCCCCAAGTTTGATCTACAACGGACGGCTATACGGCGTATTTGACGCATCACTTGGTAGTGTTGGTTCACAGTTTGTGAGTTTGTGATTTGTGATGTTAGCCAGTAGCTTGTTACTGGATCTGGTTCGTGAGGGATAATCCCCTCATTCACTTTGTACTTTTCCCCATTCTTTAATATATATACGGAACTTACCCCATAAAAAAACGAGAATGAAGCAGCTATCAACCTTCTGAATCTCCGGGCTCCTGAAAAGAAGTTCAACATGTTGAACTGGTGACGTATCCCCGCTTGCTCCATCTCTTCAGTCTTTCCTCACAGTATCTGCCTTTTAGTCCCAAGGGTAAGCAGGTTTCCCTCCTACTCCTTGACCTCGTTCTTGAGTTTCTCCTTTGACTTAACATTTCTTTTGCAGGTATGTCGTTCTCTTAGAGAGATGTGTTCCGCACCCTTCCCGTCAAGCAAGAGGATTCTGATGTTCCAACCGAACCTCACCCTTCTCCTATGAGGTCCTCATCTCCCCGCCCTTCTTCTCCAAGGGCAGACGTCTAGGATGCAGATGTGGTGATATTAGACACTGAGGGCGATGCTGGTAAAAGGACACTTCGTCGGTGCCCCTTGAAAGAAGAAGAAAAAGGCTGTCGTGGCGGAGGGGAAAAGGCCACGTGTGGAGGCGACCTCTCCTTCGCCTGATACTTCTGAGTTCACTCCCTTCATCCACCAGGGTCCTGAGTGGGGTGTCAACCAGCAGGCTGAAGGGGGGATGGTGCTGGACTTGCCCAACAGTTATGACTCATTGAGCCCTGAGGAGAAGGTGAAGTTCGTCCAGGCCATCGTGCCCTTTGAACAACAGAAAACTCTCCGTCATCAATCTGACGCCTCTACTACCGAGCTCGCTGCCCATCACTGGGCTAAGGTAAGTCTCGATATTGGCCTTTTTTACTTCCTTTTTCCTGCGTTTTTTTTAACTCACATTTGGCTGGGTCAGCTGTCCTTTCTGCTACCCACTCTCTTGTCAGCTACTTCCCATCGGGGTTTGGGTCTTGATGGTCCTGCACCCCCTGACAGCGACATGCTTGAGACGTTAAAGAAGCGAGACTTAGAAATTACATAGTTGGAGAAAGATCTTCAGAAAGAAAAGGGCGAGCGCGAGGCTCGTGTGAGGGACTTAGCCTCGGAGCGGCTACGCCAGCTGGAGGTAGAGAGTGCAACTGCTCTTGCTGCTAAGGAAACTGAGCTCATGACCCGACTAAATCGCCTCATAGATGAACGGCAGGCCCTGATCGAGCTAAAGGCTAAGGAGCTGTTGGTTGAGAGGGAAAAGACCCTCAGGGCTGAGCTGGAGCAAGCCCTGCCGCCAAGATCGAGGACAGTCACTCTGCGGGGAGGCTGGATGGAGTCCGGCTTTGTCAGAAGCATCTCATGAGCTCCTCTCTTGGTAGGAAGTTCCTGGCCCAGCTGAGCCAGCGTTGGCATGAGGGCTACATGCATGAGACCCTTTCTCTGGTGGACTTTGCGCCTTTCATGCAGCATTACTTCCTAGGAGGCTTTGCTGCTGGGCGTGAGCCTGCTTCTACCTTGGACGCGGCTATGGAAGCTATGACCGCCCCTCCAGCTTTCAAGGGCAATCCAGAGGTGGCCCCCAACCCAGACTTCTGATTTGTCGGAGTGCCTCATTGCTCCCCTACCTTGCCGGAGGTCCCTCCTGAAGTCCTCCTGGATCAACTCTCCGAGTTGGAGCAGCAAGGGTTGTCCGTTGTCACAGAGGTTCCCGGCTCCGCAGCCGGCTCTGGTGCTCCGCCCTGCTAAACTTGTCAAGCTGCTTTTTATTTTGAACAATCTATGATGTTTTTCTATTCCTGACCTCTTTTGTTATTTTCTTGTTTTGGACCTTTGCTATTGTTTTTTCTCTCTTGGGTCGCGCGTGTCGTTTTCTTGGGGACCTTTTGTGGTATTTTCCTTAGAATGTTGAAGTTTGTTTCCCTGTTTTTGGCAAGATTCCAACCTGCATCACCACCACTCCCCCTACTCCCCCTACTTCGAATTGTGCTGGCGTTCTTCAGCACGTTCGAAGTACAGGTGGAGTGTCTTTCTGAACCTACTAACTTCAATTTTTCCCACCGTCCAACCTTATTATTCCACACCGGACCCCACCTGATGCGTTCCCGCATTCGCACTTAAAATTTTTATCTCTAGAGTTATTGATAGGCAAAAATGTGTACTTGAGTGCCCAGTAGGTGTACTAAGTCCGGCAGCTTTCATTTTCATTTTTCATTAGGTCCACCAGGCTCTGGTAGACTTCCTCGCCCTTCGTGGAGCGGGGGGTGTTTTTCATTTTGGACAGCTCCAAGCTTCCTTGTCCTGAGTAATCCTAGACCTGGACATATTTATATAAGCGCCATCTACGCGGGGGGGGGGGGGGGGGGGGGCATGCGTGGCACTGCCCTCCTGAATATAATCCCATCTAGGTTCATCAGACTTTGATCCAGGATGACCCGGAGTTTGGAATTTTAAGCGCAATCTGCGCGGGGCGTGCGTGGCACAGCCCTCCTGAATATAACCCTATCTAGGTTCATCAGACTTTGATCCAGGATGACCTGGAGTCTGGAATTTTAAGGGCAATCTGCGCGGGGCGTGCGTGGCACAACCCTCCTGAATATAACCCCATCTGGGTTCATCAGACTTTGATCCAGGATGACCTGGAGTCTGGAATTTTAAGCGCAATCTGTGTGGGGCGTGCGTGGCACAGCCCTCCTGAATATAACCCCATCTGGGTTCATCAGACTTTGATCTAGGATGACCTGGAGTCTGTAATTTTAAGCGCAATCTGCGCGGAGCGTGCGTGGCACAGCCCTCCTGAATATAACCCTATCTGGTTTCATCAGACTTTGATCCAGGATGACCTGGAGTCTGGAATTTTAAGTGCAATCTGTGCCGGGCGTGCGTGGCACAACCCTCCTGAATATAACCCCATCTGGGTTCATCAGACTTTGATCTAGGATGATCCGGAGTCTGGAATTTTAAGCGCAATCTGCGCGGGGTGTGCGTAGCACAGCTCTCCTGGAATCTCAATTTCCCCTTCTGCGGGGGGAGCTAGACAAGAGTTTCGAAGAAAACTTCTTTTTTCATTCAGAGGGAGATGCCTCGTTAAAACCTTGCCAAGTCAAACCCCCTTGGGATAAAACCTTGGCGAAGGAAAAAGAGTACATCTCCCTGTTTGATTTATGTACAACTTCCCAACCATACTAAGCATAATATTTCTTCAGCTTCGAGACGTTCCAGGGCCGGGGTACTTCACGCCCGTCCTCGTCCCTTAGCTGGTAACCTCCTCCCCCTAAAATACGGGCCACCTTGTAAGGGCCCTCCCACGTCGAGTCCATTTTCCTCAGTGGTTTGAGTGCATCTGCTCTTCTCAGGACAGATCTCCCACTTGGAATTGTCGGGGCCTTATCCTGCGATCATAGGCTGCTTTCACTCGATGTTTGTACTTCTCCATTCTTATCAAGGCCAGCTCTCTGATTTCTCCTATTAGGTCCAGGTCCTCTCTTCTGAGTTGTGCATTCTGCTCTTCCTCGTAATGGATGACCCTATGCGTCTCCATTCCTACCTCAACAAGTATCAGGGCGGCGGATCCATAGACTAGCTGGAAAGGCGTTTCGTCCGTGGCTTCCCGCGGAGTGACGCGATATGCCCATAGCACAGGGTCCAGGGATTCCAGCCATCCACCACCCTCTTGCTCCAATCTGGCTTTTATACCTCGTAGGATGGTACGATTAGTGACCTCCACCTGCCCATTAGCCTGAGGGTGCCCCATAGAGACGAATCTCTGTTGTATTTTCATCCCTGCGCAAAACTCACGAACCCTGGCTCCGCAGAACTGCGTGCCATTGTCAGAGATGAGGATCCTGGGGGCTCCGAACCTGCAATAGATGTGATGCCACAAGAAATCTATTATGCTAGTTTCATCGATTTTCGATACTGCATTGGCCTCGACCCATTTGCTGAAATAATCGACGGCCACTATGATGAACTTCTTCTGGGCCTTGGCAACAGGCATAGGTCCGACTATGTCTATCCCCCACTTATCAAAGGGGCATGGGGAATGCATTACTCCCAGCTCCTCCGCTGGTACGTGAATCTTCGAACCGTCCTTCTGGTAGCTCTCGCAAATCCTGACCAGCTCCTTGGCGTCTCTCAACAACGTTCGCCAGAAATATCCTGCCCTCACTACTCTCCTAGCGACTGCCTTGTATCCGGCGTGATCTCCGGCGCACCCCTCATGCACCTCTTCCAATACCGACATCCCCTCCTTTTTGGACAGACAACGTGCGTAAGGGTGGACAAAAGCCCTTTTGTATAACTCCCCTCCAATGAGGCAGAACTTCCCGCGGACTTTCCCTGCATCCTTATGTTCAGGATCGCGCAAGGCCTCTAGGATAGGAGCTCTCCAGTCTTCTCCCTCTCCTATGCACCCTACGTGCCCCTTCCGATCCTCTGGGCTGGCTGTCAGCATTGTAACCTTCCGAGTTCCCTCCGGAACTGCAGCGCTAGCCAGCTTCATCAAAGAATCCGCCCGACTGTTCTCCTCTCTGGGAATTTGCCGTATCTCGAAACTGTCAAAGGAGGCTTTCAGTTTCCCCACTCGTTCGGTATACCTCATCATCTTCTCGTTCTTGGTCTCATAATTCCCTTGGACTTGTTAAGCCACTAACTGGGAGTACGAGTATATGACCACCCCTGTAGCTCCGAAGCTGCTGAGGATCTCCATCCCTCTTACCAGGGCCTCGTATCCGGCTTCGTTATTGGACGTCGAAAAGTCGAATGTTACGGCGAACTGCAATTCGTCCCCTTCTGGTGTAATAATGTGGACTCCTGCCCAGCTCCAGTCGCTGTTGACGAGCCATCGACATAAGCTTTCCAGATTGGTGACGCTTCTCATCGAGTAGATTCCAATAGGAAATCCGACAGGGCCTATGGCAGGTCTTCTTTCGAACTCTACGTCGTACTCACCTAACTCAACTGCCCACTTGACCATCCTTCCGGAAAGGTCTGGTCTACTCAGGGTTTGTTTTAAAAGTAAATTGGTGCGTACCCGTACTTTGTGAGATAAGAAGTAAGGGCGCAGCCCCCGTGTCGACACCATCACCGCCAAGGCTGCCTTCTCGATTTCGGGATACCTGCTTTCGGCTCCGTGCATTGTCTTACTCACGAAGTATACCGGCTTCTGGGTGTCACCCTCCTCTTTTAGGAGAACCGAACTCACGGCGTGCTCCCCTGTGGAAAAATATAGGATTAGCTCATCGCCAGTTAATGGCTTGGTCAGTAATGGCATAGTATGTAAGTAATCTCTTAGCCCTTCGAATGCCGACTGGCATTCTTCTGTCCACTCAAATCGGCATCCCTTCCGAAGTATTTTAAAGAAGGGTAGGCTCCTATCCGCGGACTTGGCGATGAATCTGCTCAATGCCGCCAGCCTGCCCGTCAATCGTTGGACCTCCTTGATGTTCCGGGGTGGCTGCATTTCCAGTATGGATTTCACTTTGTAGGGGTTCACCTCGATTCCACTCTTTGTCACCATATACCCCAAGAACTTTCCTGATTGCACCCCGAAGGTGCATTTCTTAGGGTTCAGTTTCATACCACTTGTCCGGATAGTCTGGAAGGCTTCCTCTAGATCAGCGACATGATCTTTAGCCCACGTCGATTTAACCAGCAGGTCGTCCACATACACCTCCATGTTACGCCCCAGCTGGTTCTTAAACACTGTGTCGACCATCCTGATGTAGCCGTATGTGCCACCTGCTGTCACAAAACAGACCTTGTCCACATCGTCCGGGTTCAGCTTGATCTGATGGTATCCCTGATAGGCGTCCATCATGCTCAGCATCTCACATCCAGACATGGAGTCCACCAACTGGTCTTTCCTTGGCAGAGGATAATGATCTTTGGGGCAAGCCTGGGTGAGATCTCAGAAATCCACGCACATTCTCCAGGAGCCGTTTCCTTTCTTCACAATGACAACGTTGGCCAACCAAGTGGGAAATTGTACTTCCTTAATATGTCCTGCCTTGAGCAGCTTCCTCACTTCAACCTTGATACCTTGGTCCCTCTCGGCTCCGAACTGTCGGAGCCTCTGCTTCACAGGATGGCTACCTGGGATTATGTTCAGGTGATGCATGGCTATCTTTGGATCTACCCCGGTCATATCCGCTGGCGAGAAGGCGAAGAGATCAGCATTCCTTCTCAAACATTCGACCAGTTGCGATGCTGTCCCCTCATCCTTCTTTGTCGCTACTTGGGTGGTGAAACCTTCTTTGCCTAGGTAAAGTTCCACTGTCATTAGCTCCTCATCAGGCTAGGGCTGCAGCTTCGTGGGCTCCTCGTCTTCCTCCTCTAGCTTCGTACGTTTGGCTTGTCTGACTTCGACCCCACTCCTTTCCTTTCCCCCCGTCACCACTTTGACTTCGTTAGCGTAACAACGATGCGAACTGACTTGATCTCCCGATGCCTCCCCCACCTGGTCACCTATCGGAAATTTAATCTTCAAGTGGTACGTCGAAGGCACCGCCCTGAATCCGTTGATAGCTGGACGCCCCAATATGATATTGTACGAAGAAACCGCGTCCACGACCAGGAAGTTGACCATTCATACCACCCGTGTAGGGTCCTCACCCAGCCCTACTGGGAGCGTGACTTGGCCTAGAGGCTGTATACCAGCTCCGCTGAATCCATATAAGGAGGTGGTGACCGGCTTCAGGTCCGCTCCTAACTTCATCTGCTTAAAGCAGTCCAGGAACATGATATCTGCCGAACTGCCTCCGTCTATAAACACCCGCGACACGTTGTATCCTGCCACATCCGTAGTGACACAAGAGCTTCATTATGGGGCCGTTCGACGTCGACTTCATCCTGCGCTCCGAACTGTGTGTTCCTTCCATTTGGCCCACTAGGCTGTCTCCAGTAAGATCCTTTGCCTTCCCTCTCATCCGAGCATACAACTTTCGAGCTTTATGTGAGTCTCCCCCATCTGGACCTCCAACTATGATGAGGATGTGAGCTCTTGGTTGGCTGGGCCCAGGCCTGTTTGGATCCGGCATCGGTTGTTTTCCTTTATCCTGTCTTGGACCTTCCTTCGCTCTAGGCTGCACCGGGTGGTTAGGCACTCGGTCTCGATATACGAACTCCTTTAGGTGTCATGCCCTTATCAGTCTTTTTATTTCATTCTTCAGGTGCGTACAGGTGTCAGTGTGATGCCCGTACTAGTTATGGAATCGACAGAAGGGTCCCGCTGCCGGTCTCAGAGGTCCGCGCGAGTTGACCCGAGGGTACCTGATTTCCGGGTGTTTTGTTGCTACCGCCAACACCTCCTGCAAGCTCGTTCGTAGAGGGGTGTAACTCTGATACTTAGGAGGGAATCTACCCCCTCTACCTTGCATGGGTGCCCTCACCACCTGGGGACGAGCTGTCCTAACACCTTCTCTGTTCGCCCTTGGTCAGGTACTCCATTCCTCGGAGGTGCCCTAGGCGTTTCTTCTCGAACCTTTGCTAGCTTGCTTTCCTCCATATTTATGTACTTGTCTGCTCGACCCAATAGCTCCTCGAACGTTTACGGAGGCTTTTTGGAGAGCGGCGCGAAGAAGTCGCTAACCTGAAAGCCATGAACCAGAGCGTTAATTTTAATAGAAGTAGTGGCGGAGGGTACCTCCAAGGTTGCCACATTGAATCTTCGAATGTAAGATTGGAGGCTTTCTTCCGCACGCTGCATGACTGGGAACAAGGACATGTCATATTTGGGGGGCTTCCGAGCGCTAGCAAACTGGTTGATGAACATCTCCTGGAATTCCTCAAACGAGTGGATGACCTCTGCTTCTAGTTGACTAAACCACTGTTGGACGGCTCTCACCAGGGTCGTCAGGAAAACTCTACACCTCACACCCTCCGAAAAGTTATGCAACAGGATGGTGTTCTTGAAACGCAGCACGTGTTCTTCCTGGTCGGTGGTACATCGTACTCATACGACAACTGTTTAAAGTTGAGTGCCACTTTCCCCTCCAATAACGCTTTGTCGAAGGGCGTGCCGACCTGGTCCGACACCTGCGTTCTGAGCTCTTGTCCCTGCGAACTGATAACACCCTCTCTACCGCGTGTGCCATAGCTCCTCACCTCCACTTCCTGATCCCTGGATTCCCTTTCTCCTTCCATCCTGCATCCGCTGGCTATTGTCGCTGAAGGTGCGACATTCCTGGGGTTCCCTGGCCCTTCATGAACTTTTGTAGGAGGTTGTGCGCCTCGTCGAGGTGTTGAGGCCATGGGTCCTTCCTTCCCTCCTTCCTGGACAACTTCTCTCCGTGGCGGGCCCATTTCCGGCCGGGGGACGTAAGGTCTCTTCCCCGGATACCACGTTCTCTCCAACGGTTTCCGTCCACTCTGAGACGTGTCCGTCCGAGGTTTTGCCCTGGACAGAGAAGGACTGATTCCGCTTGCCTTTGTTCCTTGCCTTCTTAGCAGTTACAGCAGCATCCACCGCATATCTCAACAACAAGTCTAGCTGTTCTATTGTCATGGTTATGGGAGTTTGAGGCGGGACCGCTCCTGACGGTCCTGCAAAGGTGGGTGTCGGCGTAACCACTGGGGTCTCGATCGGCGAGGCTAACGTCAGATCCGGCATAGGGCTTTTCTCCGTGTTCCCTGCGACTTTCTCGAATTGTCCTTGCAGGTTTTGCGTCAATGGTGGTTGTTCTTCCATTCTTACCAACTCCTATCTGTCCTTAAGATTTACTGCTTTTCGAGCGATAGTAATCTTCTGCTATCTCTTCCACGTCTCACCTTCACACAGTCGCAAGCTCAGTTTGCCTTCCATGCATTATCTTCGAACAGACACAGAAACGGCCTGCCTTCCTTGCTATTTCTACCCAGCGAACTCACATCCCAAACCATCGATTCCCACTGACGGCGCCATTTGATGCGGGTTTGACCCCGATCAACAATATTTGGTCCGGGAAAAATGGTGAAGGGTGAAAGGACTGGGCCTTGTGTTCTTGATGCGTTTTAGAATATGTATTTTAGTGTTGAGAAAGAAAGAAAATGAAAGAGACACAGATTTTTACGTGGTTCGGACAGGTGTCCTACGTCCACGGGCCGCCGGAAACAGTATTCACTAGTCACAGTCGGGAAATACACACTCAAGCTCACCTCGCTCGTTACAGTGCGTTAATGGCGAAAACCAGAGTGAAGAAGATGACAGGATATTTTCTAAGTGTTTTGTATGTTGTGTTGAGTCCGTCTTGAATATCGCCTGGATTTGCTCCCATATACCTCTTTTTCTCTTTCTTTTCCTAGCTGGCACTCCTTTGGGACCACTTGATAGCGACATCCAGTACAACCTAGCACCTGCGAAGTGTACTATTGTCAGACTGGCGCGCCTCCTCTCTGTTCACAATGTCGACCACTCACAGCACTCCACGTGTCCCTTGGTCGGCTCTACACAATATTTCCCGCTCAAACCTCTTCGATGTCAGAGCCCACTTACTTTTTCCGTACAAGGTCGCAGGTCCCTAGATATCCTACCGACCTGGCCATATGTCCTAAAAGTCACTATCTTCAGGTAATTAGGTTGGGAGGAATGTTGAACCGAAGGTCACCCCTATCAAAAAGCATGGCTACACTGTGAGCGGTTTTGCTTCTATATATATAATTAGCCCTATACTGTATAAAATTTGAATGCATATGCATAAATATGATGGATTCATTGCAGGTCGTGCTTTTTATGGCTAACGGCGAAAGCTGAAGTTTGTTTTATCCGTTTCGTGGTGTGACTGAGGCGCTCAAAACTTTTCATACGAATATTTCAGTTAAGGTACACTTCGTTTTAGGAGCAATATATATTGAGAACACTGACAATTGAGAACCGATTTTCTTCAAATCCATAAATCACTTTTGTAGCAAACACTTCTAGTTGTTATTATGTCCAAGTATTTGTGAAGTGAGTCAAATATTTGATGTCAATAACTGTAATATACACAATAGAGCCTTCAAAATGATGCTTCTGCTATAACATCCCTGTTGGGATCCGTGACCGTATGGATCCGAAAAGACTTTAACCTTGATTGGATTAATTAAGGCGATAAACTAAATACAGCAGAAATAGAAAACGTACCTGAGAATTCCATCTTATCGAGAACAGGGTATGTGGATCTTCCAAGTATGCGTACGTGAAACCTTTAGCTCGGGGAAGATGGGTACCCCCAGGATCTTTAGACGGCAGTCACTAGGGTTTTAGAATAGTGACGTCTGTGTGTTTCGTTGTACAGCATGTATGGACCACACCCATATTAGATGTCATAACGGGCCGGCCCGTTAATAAGCCCATCAGGCATTTACGTTCCAGCCCCCAGGAATTCTCCACAAATATTTTAACCCCACACATCTTATTTAATTGCAACAGACCCCATAAAATTTGATTGATCACTGAATGGGTCTCTTAACTTTATTAAAATATTTGGCGTATGATTTATACCTCAATACATGTACGTCTACATGTCCGAACGTTAATCATGCTAGAAATACGTAGTCGAATAGTCCCAACCTAACAATCTCCCGCTGGACTATAAGATGTTTTATTTAACCAATAAGCACCCTTCGTCGTATACTAAATATCGTACCGATTATAGCTATAACCGAAGTGTCGCATATGAAATCAATCTCGTCCATTAATATTGTCGATGCAAGAACTAAAGGGGTAATCATTATACATATATCGTAACTCAACCCACAGTAATCACGAACACCAACTCCATCGTATGACATAGACCAAGTGTGGACGTGTAGCATGGAAATTACATACTCATTGATCACGCAAGTCTATTTCCAACTGGTCCTACTTTAGTGAGATTAGAATTCGGAGATAAACTAATGGATATCTGAGAAACCCAAATGTCATGACATAAACATGTATTAAAGAAACTTTATAAAATAATCATTACATACATAATTTACAGAATCCATGTAAGACAAAACTTATTTCGTCACACCCATACGAGCAACATGCTCATGAAATATGGCGGGAGCTAACGCTTTAATAAGTGGATCTACAATCATAAAATCTGTTCCGATATGCTCAATGATTTTATATCCACTCTGAACTTCTTTCACAACTAGGAACTTAATGTCTATGTGCTTAGACCTGGAAGAGCTCTTGTTGTTATAGGAATACAAGACCGCCGAATTGTTGTCACGGTATAGCTTTATTGGTCGTTCAACAGAATTGACAACTTTAAGTCCTTTCACTAAATTGCGCAGCCAAACAGCCTGGTTGGAGGCCTCGTAGTAAGCTACAAATTCTGCATCCATTGTAGATGAAGCGAAAAGTGTCTGTTTGACACTTCTCCAAGAAATCGCTCCCCAGCCAGCATAAAAACGTAACCAGATGTCGATTTGGGGCTGTCCATGTATCCCGCAAAATCAGAGTCACAATACCCAATTATCTCTGTTAGGAATTATTTGTAGTGTCCTTTAATAATTAAGTCTTGGGTTTATATTTCTATATTTACGGGTTGTAGTAGTTTGGGGAGACAATTTGTATTTAGTAAAAGTTTTGGACTTGGGCTTTAATTTACCAATGAGTTGTGGTATATAAAGCCCGAAATAGCCCTCGTTAGGGTTTATCAAAAGAATTAATCTTTGAAGCCGCTATAGTTAAACACACACACTAAAGGTGCTTCATACGGTTTAATCTTTCTAATAATCTTTTGATCCTTGTTTGGTAACATGTGGACCAACTAGTGGTATCAGAGTCAAACGTGGATCGATCTCAACGATTTCAATGCAGTTTCGTTCGATTCCGACAAGATTTGAAAGAACATTAGCTCAAAAGCCATTTTCGATTTTTTCATGAGTTTTTGGATGTTTTAAATCGTTTATAACTGCCTTTTGGTGAAAACAAATTGTCAATGAGTGTATTTCTGTTCTTTTGCATCGATTGCAGTCAGTTTGAGTTGGATTTGAACCAAAAAAAATAAATCGAGTCTGGAATTTCTTTTGGGTCTGTTCTTCGCTTTCTGGTAGAATCTTCACACAACTTTCTGTAATTTGAAGGATTCGACGGAATTGATATTGCAAGAAATCGCCCGATTAAAGCCTCGGCGAATTTTCAGTCTCTAAGACTAAATCGCCCGATTACTTTCTGTTCTATAAGAGGAGATCGTACGATTTCACAGTCGCCCGATTTCACTATAGCTAACACGAATTTTCTTCAAATCACTAATCAGCAATTTCAGACAAATTGCCCGATTGGAGAATCACCCGATTTAAACTCACTCGGTTTCGCTCCAATCGTCCGATTGACACAGTTTTCTTAACTGTAAATCGCCCGATTTAAATTTCTTAGTGTCCATCAAATCGTCCAATTTCTCATTTCAACTAAAGTCGTCCGAATCAAGTCTTTTTAACTTCAAATCGCCCGAAAGCTTCTATCGTCAGATTTCAGCTCCTGACCCAACCTATCCGATTTAATTATTTGAGTCACCCTATTTATATCAATATTAAGTCACCCAATTTTCACAATTAGGAATTGAGTTGTCCGATTCCAATCGTTGACTTGCTCGATCAATCTAAAACTTAAATCGTCCGATTTTTCTCCTACGTTGCCTTTTGCCTGACTGTTGTACTTTACTTTGGCTAAGGTCTAGTTTGGGAGCTTGTAGGTTGTCTGGGTTACCTAGTTTTTGGTGATGTCCGGTCGGTTGTTCATTACCGCTTGGTGCGGCATGAGCGATATCATGCACGCTGCTCTGTACCCTGTTTTTCCATTTATTTTAGTTACCGTTTCCACAAAAAAAATCACTGACGCAGAAAAGGAACGAGCTAAAGCAGATCTTCTGACAAGAAACTATCTGATGCAAGCGTTGCCGAATGACATACTGATCTAAGTCGACAGCTTCCCAACTGCTAAAGCAATGTGGGATGAAGTCGCAAAATTAATGCAAGAAACAGAGAGTGGACTAAGAGCTAAGAAAGCCAATACCCTAGCAGCATACGATTCCTTCAAGGCTAAGCCCGATGTGCAAATCGGTGAGACCTACAATAGGTTCATGGTCCTCGTGAACGAACTAAGGAAGATAAACATCATAAAGACGAAAGAAAGCCTACCCTAGCAGCATACGATTCCTTCAAGGATAAGCCCCATGAGCAATTCGGTGAGACCTAAACAGGTTCATGGTCCTCGTGAACGAACTAAGAAAGATAAACATCATAAAGACGAACATGGAACTCAATGTCAAATTCCTCACCTCACTACACCCAGAATGGAAGAGAGTAACCATACACTTCTGGCTTAACAAGGACCTAGATCAGATTGATATTCCCAGTGTTTACGAAAGTCTGGAGCAGCACAGTGACGATGTTCATGAAGCAATCGCAGATAAGAAGGGTAAAGCAATCATGGACACAGTTGCCCCAGTTACAGATACTAATCTTAAGAAAAGTGCAAAAGCCGCAAAGAATAAGTCTGTTAAGTCTTCCAATCCATTAAAAAGTGAAGACTCTCAGTCAGTCAGACCTTGAATTCAAAGACTTCGAGAAGCATGTGGCTTACATAACGAAAAGAATGGCAAAACAATACTTCAAAAAGTCATCATTGTCTGCCAATCGACAGAGAGTCACATCAAGTTCCAAACAGCCGCCAAAGTGTTTTCAACAGCCCGATACTTGGAACGACTCTGAGCCTAGCAAATGCTTCAATTGTGGAAAGCCTGGGCACTTCGGTAGAGACTGTTACCTTCCCAAGAAGAAGGATGAAGAGTACTACACCAGAAAACTTCAACTGCTCAAGCAGAAGAAATCCGGAGTTGCATTGATGGCTGAACGGGACCATTGGCTGGATGACACGTCTGAAAGTGAGTCAGAGAAGGTAGCCCTGATGGCTCTGGTGGAAGAAGAAGGTGACCCTGAGCAGAAAGACCTGGAAGCTAATGCTGGTGATGAGGATAGGGAGCTGTTTTCAGGAAATGAGGTAAAATCTCTTAACCATAAACTGCACTCTGAACTTCAAGAAAAATATGTAATACTCCAAAGTGAACTTAAATACTTCAGGTCAACAGAAGTGATATTAGCTAATACATTAGAAGTTCTAGAAACAACACGTGAAGAAGTAAGTAGATTAGAAACTAGGCTGGCTGACTCAGAGCAAACTTAACTGAATCTGAATCTAAAGTTATTGATATACAAGCTCGTTTGATAACAATATACATGTCTACTTAAGCAGTTACGAGATAATAGCAATTTAGATTGTCTGCTAGAAGTAGCGCAGTCAAAGATCGATAGTCGTGACATAGAAATAGAAGGTTTGAAAACACAGTTAGTGAGCTAAAGGCCAAATGGACAAATAGCGAGGACGAGCGAATTACTAAAACATGCGAATTTGAAATATTAAGCAAAAAGTGTGTAAAATTATATTATAGGATTAAGAAGCTAGAGCACCTACTTACTAAGAGAGGACAAACAGATAGAACGAACTTCTTGAATAAGCCTAGAGACATAGAGTTTTATGATCCACGTGAAGGATTAGGATTTATTCCAAACTCCATCCCAGTAGTGAAAAAATCGTACCTCTTTATGACGTCAGTTTCCTAGGATTAAATATGCCTAGTCCTATGCCTTTTACGAACTCATCTTCACTCGATGCATTAGAGAAGAATAAGAGCAATAGAGAGGACTGGGCCGAAATCTCTCTTGACTATAATGAACTGAATAATAGTTACAAGACAAGGGAGATACCTTTGTCTGATGACTATTTACCCATTTATACGCCCTCTTCTGAAGAAGTAGGTGTCGAAAAATCAAAGATTTCTAACGCATATATACCAGCTATAATCAGAGAAATATCTGACTTGCGGTAAAGTCTAGAATCAGAGAGGATAGTTTTTCAGTTAGAGAATGAAATACTGTTCAGTATAATTTCCTCATTAGAAAAACAAATCAACACTAGCAAAACTTCAACCGTAACTCTAGAGGCGGAGAGGATAACTTTCCAAGTAGAGAATGAAATGCTATTAAGGAAAATTTCCTCACTTCAAGAACAAATCAACACAAGTTTAGTTTCGCCCTCTCTGCAAACTTCGTTAGTTGACTCTCAAATAAACATCCCTAGAAAAACTAGATCAAAAAGAAAGCAGATTGCATCTAGCAAATCCAAGCTTACTAACTCATCATTGCATGTACTCACAGGCAATCATTTAAATAAGAAAGGAAAGAAGAAAGCCACAGGAGATGGCCTACCAAAGAAGGATGTCGCTTATTCACTTAGAAAGAAGAAGCCCGTTAATTTTGAAGCATCTAGTTCTAATTTTTGTAACAGGCGTTAAGTGTGTGCTAAGAATTATCTTATTGAACCTCCATCTATTATTCTTAAGCCTGTAACGACTACTAAGTATTGTACCTTCTATTCTAGCCATGATGATGATTTTATCTTAAATGCTCAATACCAATATGCTAATGCCATCACGTCTAAGGAAACAACGCCACCTTCTCTTAAGTCACAATACAAACCTGACAAAAGAAAAGGACAAGCCAACAAAGCAAAGTCGTCCCATAAAACCGAAGCAAAAGCCAAAGCTATAGGTTACAAAACAACAACTCAGAGCATGGGCAAATCACTGTCATGCACTAGGAATTAGAAAGATCTGGGTCCCTAAGCAATCATCTGGAATTATAGATAAATCTAATACTGACCTTAGAAATAGACCCATAAGAAAGGCATACGTAGACTATAAAACTAATAAGGGAGGACCCGTCCTTAAATGGATTCCTAAATCCCATTAATTCTTTTTTGCAGATCCGTCATGTGTGGATACTTGATTCTGATTGCTCTACACACACGACTGAAAGAAAAGAGCTATGCAACTACACCGAACGCTTCGGTGGCAATGTACGCTTTGTAAACAACCACATGGCCCCTATTTTAGGACATGGCGACCTAATTCATGACAACATGACGATCAAGGGAGTTTCATACGTCGAGGGTCTCAGTCACAACCTCTTCAGCATCGGCCAATTCTGCGACAGACAACTAAAGGTTCAATTTCATGCTGAAGGTTGCAGTATTACTGATGAAGGTGGTCGAGAGCTTCTAACTGGAACGAGGAAGACAAATCTCTATACCATCGATTTGAAGACTACTCAACCCTCGTCCAAACTGTGTCTCATGACAAAGAACTCAATTCAACAAAATGACCTTTGGCATCAAAGACTGTCCCACCTCAACATCAAAACGCTGAATAGACTACACATTGACAAGCTAGTTAGTGGATTACCAGCCTTGAAGTATCACAAGGAACACCTCTGCAGCGCTTGTGAAATGGGGAAAATGAGAAGAGCATCACACAAGGCAAAGCTCGTAGCTTCAACGTCTCGACCACTAGAACTACTACACATGGATCTGTGTGGACCCAAGAGAGTACAAAGGATCAAGGGACAAAAAAACATTCTGGTGATAGTGGATGATTTCTCTCGATATACGTGGACAAGATACATTCGGAAGAAAGATGAGACGCCCGACTTGATCATAGACTTTGTGAGGAAAACTCATAACTCACTAGAATGCAATGTTCAAGTGATTCGAACTGACAATGGTACCGAGTTCAAGAATCAATTGCTTGACAATTTCTACTCATCACTTGGAATCTCTCAGCAATTCGCAGCAGCTAGGACCCCCCAACAGAATGGGGTCGTGGAAAGAAGAAATCGTAGTCTAGTTGAAGCAGCTCGTACAATGCTAATATAATCGAAACTTTCTCATTTTCTCTGGGCCGAAGCAGTCAACTCAGCCTGTTTCACTCAGAACAGAACTAGCATTCACAAAAAGATTCGGAAAGACTCCATACGGGCTCATCAACAAAAGGATACCAAACATCGGATTTCTTCGAGTTTTTGGCTGCAAATGCTTCGTCTTGAATGATAGAGAAGACCGAGGAAAATTTGATCCTAAAGCAGTCGAAGGCCATTCATTAGATATTCTGTCCAGTCCAAAGCATACAGAGTTTACCTACCACAAAGGCTAATTGTCATTGAAAGTGCAAATGTTACGTTCGATGAAGTGCCAACTATCGCTTCTGGACAGATAAGTCCAAAACACGGAGTCATAAGAATGTTGACAGAAAATCAGCATAACATTCAACCCGAGTAAAGACCATCTACCTCTCAAACATTCGATGAAGACGAGCTGTATCTTCTGTTTGACCAAATATACCTATGCCCTCGTCCACAATTGGACCCTTCTCAAAACGATGAGAGTAGAGACACATCAGAACCACCTGTACATAGTTCAACTGCCCCGAATGAGATGCCTTTAAGCAGCCAACCTCAAGTTACCACGACTCATCAACCCGCTCACAATGAAGACGTAGAGAATACTCCAACAGATAATTCAGGACACGAAACTCAAACCCCCATTGAGATCTCTAGCACCAACAACACTGAAATGAGTGAGGAACCAAACAACGAAGAAACGATTCAGCCACTTCCTCACACTAGGAAATGGACGAGAGCTCACTCAGCGTCTCAAATTATCGGAGATCCAAATCAAGGAATAAGCACCTGCTCCTCAACAATAAATGAGAATCTCTTTGCCTCCTTTTAATTCAGAACGAACCAAGTAAGATCGAAGATGCGTTAGCTGATCCAGACTGGATACAAGCCATGCGAGAAGAAATCAATCAATTTGAGCGACTGAAAGTGTGGAGATTAGTCCCAAAACCACCGAGCAAAACAATGATAGGAACAACGTGGATCCTCAAGAACAAAAGAGAAGAAGATGGAATCGTCATTCGGAGCAAGGCTCGATTGGTGGCAAAGGGCTACAATCAACAAGAAGGAGTACACTACGATGAAACCTTTGCCCCCGTCGCTCTAATTGAGGCTATCCGACTTTTTCTCGCCCGTGCTGCCCACAAGAACTTCACTGTTTGTCAGATGGACGTCAAGACAGCCTTTCTAAACGGGGTCTTGAAAGAAGAAGTCTACGTGGTACAACCTGCAGAGAATGTGTACCTTCTAGAGAAGGCTCTCTATGGACTTAAGCAAGCCCCGCGCGCTTGGTATGAGGCACTCTTGGACTTTCTGATTAAAAGGGAAGATCGACACAACCCTCTTCATCAAAAGACATAAACCAGAAACTCTCCTCGTTCAGATATATGTTGATGACATAAGTTTTGGGTCCCCAAATCCAAAATTGTGCGAAGAATTTGGTGATTTAATGAAGACAAGTTCAAAATTAGCATGATGGGAGAACTCAACTTCTTTCTTGGACTTCGAGTTAAACAACTTCCAGAAGGCATCTTCATCAGTGAATCAAAATACATCCACGACATACCCAAGAAGTACATCTTAGATAATTCTACTACGAAGAACACCCCACGCCTTCCCACTAGCTTGACTCGGACCCAGATGGAAAGCCAGTCAATCCAACCACATAGCGAGGAATCATCGTATCACTCATGTATCTCACAGCCAGCAGGCCTGACATCGTATTCTCCACATGCCTATGTGCTCGCTTCCAAGCCAGTCCAAAGCAGTCACACATGCTAGCTGTGAAGAGAATAATGAAGTATCTCAAAGGAACCCGAACACTTGGGCTGTGGTATCCTAAGAACTCAAATTTTCAATTACTTGGTTATACTGACGCGGACTATGCAGGATGTAAGATGGACATGAAAAGTACATTCCATTGTTGTTATGGGAGGATCCGTGGATGCGATCTCAGCCTCTAATAGATCGCTATCCTAGAGGACCATTGGTGATGGGGCTACCACGAGGGAGTCGTTTGAGCTTGGTCATTAATGAGCACGGTTGGAATTGGCCAGGACAATCGTCATCTGAATACCTTGAGTTTTGTTCCCACCTTCCACAGGTTGCTCCAACAATGCCGGATGCAGTTCGGCGGTGTGGAGCGCCGGATGGCCGACCCACAGCACGCTTGGTCAGGGAAGCACTGCGTGAACGTCGGCCGAAGGTCCCTTGGGCAGTCTTATTCGGGGGACCCCTGCGGTTCCTAGGCACGAGGTCATCCTGTGGCTGGCCATTCGTGATCGGTTATCGACCAGGGATAAGCCTTGGGTGGCACACCGAGCTGGGACCCCGGCGTGTGTCCTTTGCGATGCGCTACACTTCGAAAATATCCAACACCTATTTTTTGATTGTGATTTTTCACGGCAATGCATTAGGTTGCTGCGGCGACGGATCATGTGGATTTGGCCTTACACGGACTGGCAAGAGGGCATTGTCTGGGCTGCATTACGATGGCGTCGACGACATCTACTACATGCTGCGTATCGTCATGTGTTAGCTTCCCTGGTGTATAACATATGGCAGGCTCGTAATAAGCGTTGGAAGGAGGGGACTATCACGACTCCGGACAGGCTCGTCGCAATAGTTCTTGATATGGCATGCATGAGGCTTCTTGGGATATCGCCCAAGTACGATTTACAAAGGGCGGCTATACGACGTATTTGGCGTGTAGTGTGGTAGTATTGATTGTTGTTTTTCTTTTTCTTGTTTGGTGCGTTTTTCCAGTGGTTTGTTACTGGTAGATCGTGAAGGCTAACCCCTCACTCATTCTGTACATTCACCATTTATATTATACGGGATTTACTCCAAAAAAAGGAAAAGTACATCCGGAGGGCTACAATTCTTTGGTGACAAACTAGTAAGTTGGTCATCTAAGAAGCAAAGTTGTGTCTCCACCTCCACTGCCGAGGCGGAGTACGTTGTTGCGGCCAGTTGCTGCTCTCAAATTATGTGGTTGCGAAGGCGAAACAGGATTGCGGGTTTGATTTCAATAATATTCCTATATATAGCGACTCAAAGAGTGCCATTGCCATCACATGTAATCCTGTTCACAATTCTCGCACAAAGAACATAGATCTTAGGTATCACCCTATAAAACCACGTGGAGAAGGGCACAATTGCCATGTACTTCGTAAACACTGAGGTTCAGTTGGCTGACTTATTTACCAAGGCCTTGGATAAAACACGATTCCATTTCCTTGTATCTGAGTTAGGCATGCTGAATCGTGAACCTTAGGCAATCTACCTCCACGACGTCTTTTGTTGGAGTGCATATATCGCTAAATTCTTCAACTAAAAACCAAATCGCCAAATTTTTCAAGACCTATTTTGGAATACCTCTCGGCGATTCTTCAAATCGTCCGACTTCTCCAATTGCCAGATTCTACAATCGGGCGATTCCTAAAATCGCCCAACTCTATAAATCGCCCGATTCCTCAAATCATTTGAACAGTCAAAATATACCTCTCGGCGATTTCACATTTCACCAGATTCCTTACTCCTTTGATTTGCTACAGTACATCTGCTTCATATAAGTAGCAAATCGCCCTATTTCTCGTCATTTTCCCAACTTCACGCGATTCACAGTTTTAAACCCCTCTAAAATCTTGAACGAAATTCGTCGGTCGAGCTCACAAATCCCTCCATTTGCGTCTTTCTGCGAAATCCCACACATCTACGGCAAGGGATATCACTAAATCTGTAAGTATTAGTTCGTCTATTACTCGTTTTTAAGGATTTTCAGTTTAGGGCTCAAGAGTTCGTCAGTATCTAATCTTAATTTTATCGCTTCGAATCGATGCAAATTTCTTTTATATGTGTTTACTGAGTTGATCTTAACACTTCTAATCTGTTTTGCTTAATTTGCTTTCGATTATTTCTGATTCTATCTATCTTACCGTCGATTTTGCTTTTCGAACTCAATTCACCCGATTTCCCTCTATTCGGCTGTTTAGGATAAAATGTCTTTAATCGCCCGATTTTACATCCAATTCCATTGTAGGATTACATCCTAATCGGCCGGATTTCGTCGGTATTACTCACAGATGTCCCAAACTCGCCCAAAAATTGACTTTTTCCTGAAAGTTCAATTTCAGTCGCCCGATTCTACTTACAATCGCCCGATTGCACACTCAAATTTCAATCGCTCAATTTGATTCAATCGCCCGATTGCACACTCAATCTCAATCGCCTGATTCACTTGTTTTTAAATTGATCGATTTCGTTCATTTTCATAAAAATGTGCTAAAATCGTCCGATTCTGTCTATGTTGATATCCTTGCGATTGAATTTATCCGATTGAATGCTTCGCTCGATTAATTCATCGCCCGATTAACATCCAAATCAAAATTCGTTGTTAAAATTCTCTAAGTCCCGTCAACATACAATAGTGCGATTTTTTTATTAAAGTTATCCGATTGAACTTCATGACATCCTAAAATTTCTTATTAAAGTTATCCGATTTAACTTGCTCAAAGTTATCTAAGTCCCATGACATCCTATATTTTACAATCATGCAATCGTGCGATTTTGTTATGACTTAGCTGAACTTAGAAATTTTATTTCTAAGTCTAGTGATCATTGGATTAATCAGCTCTTGCTTACGTTAGTTTAATCTTATTTTACAGATTGATTCAATATGATGCGAGAAATCGACGAAGTGTTTCCAACTATAGTCTGCGAACGATTACCAAACAACGTCCAGTTGGACTTCGAAAACGCACCTTGCCAAGATCCCATTATACCCAAAATCCTACAAAACCACCCCCTCAAAACTTCCCTAAACATTACAAGTGCGTCCCAGAAGTTTACGTACAACAATTCTGGGCCACTCTTCAAAATCCGACTGATAACCCAAAAACGACTCGCTTATCCGCCAAAATTAACAATACAATTGTCGTTTTGACCCCAAATATCATTCGCTCCCAACTTAATCTCCCATAATCAATCACTTACGACACACATCCCATTGATAAAGACCTAATCACTGACTTCCTTTTCATGGGTAGAAACCGAACCCATAAAAGACTATCCATCTTCCTGACTTTTCAGCAAAAGATATACCCCAACCATGGCGGACCCTGTTCCTCATCATCAACAAGTGCTTATTTCCGAAGCACACCGGGTCAGACTGTTGTAACCGCCACATAACAAAAGAGAAAATCAAAAGGAGATAGCGGACGCAGCAAACAGGAACGGCGTACAAAACAAAAATACGACCGTATTACACAGCCATTTAGTCCACAAATAAGCCCGACCGAGCCAATAGGTGCAGGGGGCGACTTTGTCTTCCCCCAAGTGGAAGTCGCGACATCGGGTCCAATCGCGCAAACTACCCAACCTAGCCACTCAATCATCTCCCAACAGATGGTTGTTTCACATACACACGAGGAGCCACGTCAACCATCACCACCTCGCTGGGAGGACGTAGATGTTGCATCATGCAGTCCTCAGCCTCAGACTGCACTTTCATTGAACACGACAGGTCTAGTGTCCGCACCAACCACAATTTTTCCCCTTTCTAGGACACAAACATCAATTTCTGCACCGACAGGTCTTGCTGATCTGCCCAGAACGCTCTTCGATGTCTCTGTACTAGCTGCTAGTTCGGGACTGAGCGAAAGACCCACAGTAGTCAACACCACAACAGCTACTAACTTGGGCCATCGATCTGAGTCTGTCTCAGCATCGATGTTAATGGTGCGCCTGAGTGGCCCCGGTTCCTCATGTCCTGTGCAAACAGGCGGCACATCAAGGTTACTTTTCTCTGATGTTGTGACGACGGAACGTCTTCGTGACTCCGTCTAGTTATTTTTCCCGTTCGTTGGTGGCTACTCTCAATGCCACGCTTGATGCAAGACTCGCCGAGTTCGCGAAAGGTCTCGAAGCCCCTGTCACAGCAGACGAACATCCTCCTGCTCCGTCCACTGATTCCGACTGAGGCCCATGGAATGTTCCTGTATTGGAGCTCATTGACGTCGTCATCGCCAGACTCCGCAGTGCACCGAAGCTCAACGAATATGAAGCGGAGGTCCTTCGACGTCTCGAGATTCCATTCACCTGCCGAGGCGAGGCTCAGCCATCTGGTCAGCCACATGGCGACCCTGAAGATGAGGGTCGTCCCGAGGGGGAGAAGACGCTAGAGCCTCAGCCTCAACTACAGTAGACAACCACAACCAAAACACCTGCACATACAAAACAATCCACCCGAACTACTACCAACAACCCAACAGGCCTCGCCAGCTCACACTACATCTTCCACCTCCCACGCTTAGCCACTATAAGCCTTTCCCTTCCTAGCCCCACTAATCTACGAAGCCCCTAAATCCTACGTTATCTCCAATCCCATCCCCACAGACAGATGAACCCATCGTATCTCTCGAAGAGCTTTATAATCCTCACACTGTCATTGAGAAGTACATCTTCAATGATGATTGGATAACAAAGCCAATGGATCCAGCCATAGCCAGAGCCCTAATGGAGAATGCAAGATATTTCCTGAAGAAGGCAAACATAAATCTGGTTCTTATCGACGACGATGAACTCGAAGAAGGAGAAGCTGAGATCCCAGAACTCCCCGAGCTTCTCAAACACTATTTATGAGGAGTGTTCCCTCGGAAGTCGAACATAAGAGAACAACTGAAGCTGCCATGGGAAAATGCCATAGTGGTGACTCCATATCAAGAAGAGATACGAAGGAGAATTTGGAGGAAGGAAGATAGGATCAAAAAGCTAGACGAGCTTGAACTCAGAGGCCTAACCCATCTCCCAAGACCAACCGCAGTTCGATACCTTCTCTCATTCCATCGAGGACTTATGCTCAAAGGAAAAGGAGCTGATGTTGATACTCTTCGAAGAGAAGAGAAGGAAATAGCCATAGTCAGCGCAGCATGGGAGTACGACGCGCTCGCCTTAACTTCTACGAACCCTATCTACAAGGTGCGGCGAGAAAATGGAACGATTGAAGAACGAACTAACTGAAGGTGATCTCTCCTACATCAGAAGTGAGGACATTGACAGATGGTGGGAAGCAACAGGCTACTTGGAATACTTCAGAATCCAGACCTCAAGGTTGGATACGTCGCCTTGAAGTGATTTCTGATGCACCAAGGAAAATTCAACGCAACCCACGACCTCCAGATGGCAGTGGAAAGTAACATGAAGAGAGTAAATCTCACAAGGTCATCCTTCGAAGTTCCAAATAAGCGTTCAGATTGATAATAGCGTTCAGAGTAAATCTCACAAGGTCATCCTCCAGATGGTGAAGGCCACATAATCAATGAAGCGTCAATGGTCTACATTAACTACAAGGGAGAGAAGAGACTGATGAAAACGTCAGAGATTAACAAGTTCATCGACGGAACCCTACTAATCATTCGAAACAAACTCAGAAGCATCCTCGAGCAGCTAGGACACGAAGAACATGAAGTCCAAGCAAAGTACACGAAGCTGATCGATACCATCTCTGAGAAGATATCCTTTCGAAGACATTTGAGGTCGTATGAATATTTCTTAGGACTCTCCCTACATGCTGGTGAGCCCCAAGAAAAGGAAGATCCAGAAGACACCAACAAGAGGAAGAGGACACTAAGGGGGAGATTGTTAGGGATTATTTGTAGTGTCCTCTAATTATTTAAGTTTAGGTTTATATTTGTATATTAATCGGTTGTAGTGATTGGGAAGACAATTTGTATTTAGTAAAAGTTTTGGACTTGGGCTTTAATAAACCAATGAGTTGCAGTATATAAAGCCCGAAATAGCCATTGTTAGGGTTTATCAAAAGAATTAATCTTTGAAGCCGCTCTAGTTAAACACACACATGAACACACACTAAAGGTGCTTCATACGGTTTAATCTTTCTAATAATCTTTTGATCCTTGTTTGGTAACAAGTGGACCAACAATCTCCAAATACTCTGACTTTCTGTATGTTAGCATATAATTTTTCGTCTTTTGAAGATATCGAAAGACCCTTTTGGCTGTGTCACGACCGCCACTTCCCTAACTGCCTATTCTAGCGCATTCCTATGTGCCTAGCGAGTTATGAGTAGTAAGGTACACTGAAAATGCGTATAAATTTTTTCCTTTTTCCATTTACATCATGGAATGATGTTCTGTACAAGTCAAAAGAATACATGTCGAACACTAAGTTCCAGACACGATCTAACTACGAGGACGATGGTGCGTCGGCACAGCAAAAGGCTCCTATGCGCCCGGCCTCACAGGTCGTCATCCATACACACACGTCCACCCCAAAAGCAGCGCGAAGCTTCAAAAGATTGGCCTTGTCATCTAATGCGATCACGTACCGTGCTCGCTGGCGCCTACAACACATAACATAAAAGAATGAGCCACCGAGGCTCAGTAAGCAGAAATCATGCATGTATGCACGTGTCCCTTTCCCCGCAAAGGCAAACCCTGCCGATGCATAAATTTCTAAGCAAGGGCAATCCGCGCCGATGCACCTAGCACTCGCACTAGCAAAACTCAGGGCCCTCGGCTAATCTCACTATGCACCACAAGAGCTCACGTCCCTCAAGGATAATACGACAGCGGTCCACGCCGGATGGCCGAACCCTAGGATGCACATCGTTCCCCTAGGTCGCCATATGAATCCGGTCATCCCCGACTGTCCGGCGGTCGCTCACGCTGGTGGCCCACGCTGAGGTCGCCTACACCAGGGTTCCACCCTGTGTCGCTTATACTGTCAGGTCGCACCCTCCAGGTCGCACCTTACTGCCACGGGCCATGCCCAAATCCTTTCCACAGGATATCAATATATATCTACAATAATAGTACGACGACGCTAAAACGCCGCCCTGGTAGCATAGGAGACAGCCCCTGACTCAACTATGAGTCGACACACTTGCCCACATCGGCAAGTCCTCGTCGCGTACAAGCGACATATCACCATGCACACTCTATCCCATGACCCTTCCCCATGAGTTCGTGCGTGCACATGAGCATGCATATGCAGACAAATGCAACTTATGCTTACGAAACCACGAGGCATATAGTCACATACACATATAGCACACAAGTTATGTGTTGTAGTTGGATTTCTACTTACCTGGCGTCCGTGGATTAGTCGCTACCTGACCCGGGAATTCTCCTAAGTCCAAACCTTAGACATAGAATAGTATCGTTAGGACACTATTTTAATTAATTAATTACGTACTGACTTAGGTATTTTCCTTGGTTGTAAATATCTTTAGGAGTCTTAGTTAACTTTGTACGTCTCACTTGACTTAGGGAACTTTATGAAGTTCACGAAATTCATAAAATTCGTCCATAAGCTATTTGCTAGCCGGTCTGGTGAATTTCCTAACTTTTCATCCTTTAAACTCGAACAGGCTATAAAGTTAGTCTATAAATTATATCAGTTGACTACGTAAATTTTCGTTCCAAAATTCTATCTAATTCAACGTCTACCTGTACCGAAAATTGACCCTGAGGACACCGATAGGCAAATTATGATCGGGCGTTGAAAGAGACTATGCTCATTGGAATCGGAATATTTTTTTTTATAACTTGAAACGATTTTCGTCTAAGGGGTTCAATTCGTGAAGTTGATTTGCGAAGTGTTTGAGTTCGCAAATCCTTGGATTCGTAAACTCGACTCGCCAAATAATTGCAGCCCGCGAAGTGCTTGGACCCGCAAACGCACGAGTTTCCAAACCCTCGATCGGCCCGCAAAGTTGCTGGGTTCGCAAACCCTTGGTCGACCCGCGAAATGTATTGGACCCGTGAACCTCCATTCGCAATCCTCGTGGGGTTCGCAAAGTGCGGAGTTCGCAAACTGATGAGCCCGCAAAATGATTTGGATGCGAAAACTCCGGACCCGCGAAGTTGGGGTTTGCGGCTTGTGGGAATTCGTCAACTTGGACGGGTTCGCAAATCTCCTCAGCCCGCAAACTTCCACGGGATTCGCAAAAGGTCCCATTCGCAAGATGGGGCCGCGAAGTTCATGAATTCGCAACACTCCAACTTTGCGGCTTGTATGCGTTCGCAGAGCACAACCCGCGAACTTCGATGAATTCGCAAAGTTGGCCCCGCCGAGTTTTTGGATTCGCGAAATGAGTTCGCGAACCTGAGTTCGCAGAGTTTGTACTTCGCGAACTCATTCCTAAACAAACACCATCTAATCCGCGATAGGCTAGTTATGAAGATCAAAAAGGTGACTTTTCAAGAACTCGTTTGAAGGTGGTATGAACTCCTTAAACCCTAATGTCCAGGCTTAACAGAAATGCTAGTCTAAACTTAACCTCTCGTGCCTAATAATCCATAGAACGTGTTATTACAAAACTAAGATTACTAAATCAAAGTTAGGACGCTTCTCGGGGGGTTAAAATCGCATAATCCCTAATGTGTAGTACTTATTTTCGTGTTTAAAGCTCTAAGATACCGAAATGCCTAAACGAGGATACGAGTGTTAGGGTGAGGATTCATTACCTTTCACTCGGCGTGTTTTTCGCCTGGTTTCTCCTCCCTCTTTGGCTAAGCTCACGTTCGTTTCTTGGCTATGGAGTTTTTTTTTTTGTGGACTTCAAATGAGTTTTAGGTGTAATTTTAAGTGGCTAAGGCTTTAGGTAACGAAAATATCCCTTGATTCAAGGAAGGTTTCTCTAAGCAATATCCCTAAGTGGGTTGGGCCCAATATTTTGATTGGCCCAATTCTTACATCTAGTCCAATCATTATTCATGACCCAAATTCCTTTTTGCCTATTTACGAAAATTCCTAAATAAATTAGGGGTCACTTGGTACGAATTAATTGCACTAAATTCAAGAAATCGCCTAAGCACGTAAATTTTCCACACAAATTCCAAGTAAGTCACATAAGCACGAAGGTAACATACGAAAAGCGCGTAATTGCATTCCACATTTTATGCAAATTTATTGGCCCTAATGTGCTTACGAGGACTCGGGTGCTACAGGCTGCTACCCGATGTTCTCTACCCGGATTGCTTTGGTATCGACCAAGCATTCCTACGATGAACGCCAAATCAGGTCTTGTGCAAACCTGTGCGTATATTAAACTTCCCACTGCCGACGCATATGGTATATCCTTCATGTGCTTGATTCCAAAATGTTATCTGGACACTGTTTGAGGCTGAACTTCTCACCTTTTGAGACTGGAGTGTCATGTGGATGATAATTTTCCATGCTAAACATTTGCAGTACCTTTTCGATGTAGCTCTTTTGCGATAACCCAAGAGTTCCCCGTGAGCAATCCCGGTGAATCTGGATCCCTAATACAAAAGAAGTTTCCCCACGATCTTTCATGTCAAAATGACCCGAAAGAAATCTTTAGGTGTCCCGAAGTTAATTAACGTCGCTGCTAGCTAGTAAAATGTCGTCTACGAACAAGACCAACCTGCTCCACTGAATTTGTGATATGCATAGTCCTCAACAGAGTTAGCCTTAAAATTAAAAGAGGTGATAGTCTGGTGAACCTTTTGGTACCACTGACGAGAAGCCTGCTTGAGTCCGTAGATGGATTTCTTTAGTTTACAGACCAGTGGCTAGAATTGTCCGAAGCTAAGCCCTCTGGCTGCAACATATATATAGTTTCATCGAGATCTCCATTGAGGAAAGCAATCTTTACGTCCATTTGATGCAACTCAAGGTCAAAATGTGCCACAAGCACCATGATAATTGTAAAAAGAGTCTTTTGATGAAACCGAAGAGAAAGTCACTTTATAATCTATGCCTTCCCTCTGAGTAAATCCTTTCGCGACAAGATGAGCTTTATATCTCTCAATGTTACCCAGTGAACCCCATTTGGTTTTAAATACTCATTTGCAACCAATCGGTTTCACGCCTCCAGGTAACGAGACGAGATCCCAAACGTCGTTGTCCTTCATGGATTGGATTTCCTCCTTTATGGCATTGGTCCATTCGCGAGCCTTAGAGCTTTCCATTGCCTCTTTTTTTTGGGAAAGTGTCACTAAAGTAGAGGAAAACAGGAGTTTACAGAGAAGCGTGCATGATAACGCTCATGACGCACCAAACGGAAACAAAACAACCGACCATACGGCAACAGTGACCTGCAACCAGACAACCTACAAGGTCCCAACAAGACCAAAGCCAACAACAAACAAAGATCAAACAAACACGGCAACGCAGGTGTCGAAAAACCACTTCCATCAACAGGTTCCTGGGACCAGGTGAAGTACCAGCGGGGATAGCAGGCCAAGTGTCACAAACAGCGCCAAGGGCACAAAACCAAAGGCAATATCACGTAGGATAAGCTTCGGGCGGGAATGGGGAACATGCGCAAAGCCGGTCAGCAAGGGCATAGTTACGCCAACTCCTGTTTTCCAAGGAGAGGAAGATCAAGAGTACAATGTCACACCGAGATGGGACACCCATCGTGCCAGGAACACCCCAGCCACAGCCACGGAAGGAAGCAGCAGCCACCTGCAACCAACACAAAGAGACAAGGAGAGAACAAGTAGGAGAAGGTAAGGACAGACAAGGAGAGGGGAGGGGACAATAACTCAATCATCCTAACAAAAAAGACAATGACGCAGCAGAACAAGGCGCAGCAACCGCGGATGCACCGACCAGCCCATCATCTCCCCAAACGAGCAACCGCCATGTCCCACGGTCCACCCTACCAGGAAATGCGCAAGACGCGTCGTAGGGCGACAGCCTGCAAGCGGTACTTATTCCGGACGGTGGACAATCTTAAGTAGAGGATAGCTTCAATCTCGGCCGTAATTTGATCAGGGGTGCGACGGCGTCCTTCACGCCATCTCCTGTTCCTCTCCATCCAAATGTGGTAAATCAACAAGGCAATGGCGTGTCTTGGTCCCATCCAAGCAAGGTGCCGGCCTCTCCAACGATAAGCAGCCCAACGAATGCCATCAAACCAATCCCAAGCCAGTAAGTAAAGGGGTCATCTCCCACTAAATCAATGGTATCCTCATGCTCGTAAAGAAATACAGCGTAATCATCCGGAATTGCATTTCTCCTTTCTCGCATTGACCCCCATAGAGGCGTAGCGACAGAGGTACTGAGTTCGTAAATTTTGTGCTAACCGAATTTCTCAAGAACCATGGTAGTCGCCATGAGTTATATGCTGCCAGGACACCACAACAAAATGGAGTAGTTGGAAGGAGAAACCGAACTCTAAAGGAAGCTGCCAGAACAATGTTAGCAGATGCTGACATTTCTCATAAATTCTGGGCAGAAGCTATCAATACTGCGTGCTCAGAACCGGTCAATGATCTGCAAGAAACAGGGCAAAACACCATACAAAGTCTGGACCGGAAACATTCCTTCAATAGGCTATTACAAAACTTTTGGGAGCAAATGCTTCATTCACAACAATGGAAAGAATCAATTCTCAGCCTTCGACACTAAAGTAGATAAGGGAATTTTTCTTGGCTACTCTTCAGTTAGCAAAGCATATCGGGTTTTCAATACAAAAACTCTGTCCATTGAAGAATCAGCACATGTAGTCTTTGAAGAATCAGAGACCGATGATCAAACTCCCAGTAATGTCAGTCGTTTAAGCACACAGTTGGAGAAATCTCATATTGAAAGCGAAAGTGATGAAGAACCTGATCAACCAGTTTTGGAACTTACTGAAATAGCCATCATGGAGGAAACCGGCATTCAGGCTGATAACGTTGAAATACCGGTTGAGCCAACAAATCCATGCAATAATGGTCATGAAAGTATATCGGAAGTCGAAAAAATAGTGACACACAAGGCATACCGGAGGAATCAATTGGGGGGAACGCATCAAATGGAATCGTACAGAGCTGAATCATCCACAGCAACTGATCATAGGAGACCCTACAGCCCCCATGAAAACAAGGCAGCAGACGAATCCAAACCTATTCAGCCATGCATTCATATCTCATATCCAACCAACAGAGGTCGATGAAGCTCTTATGGATGACAACTGGATAGAAGCGATGCAAGAAGAACTGAACCAGTTCGAGAGAGATCAAGTTTGGACTCTTGTTCCCAGACCAACCCAAACTGTAATTGGTACTAAATGGGTATTCAAGAACAAACTCAATGAAGATGGCCTTGTCACCAGGAATAAGGCAAGACTGGTTGCTCAACGTTATAGACAAGAAGAAGGAATTGACTATGATGAAACCTTCGCACCAGTCGCAAGACTTGCAGCCATCCGTATATTCCTGGCATACGCCGCCCACAAGGACTTTAAAGTATTTCAAATAGATGTTAAAAGTTCATTTCTGAACGGTACAATCTCTGAGGAAGTATATGTTGCTCAACCACCCAGTTTCGAAAGCCATCCGTACCTTGATTATGTCTATCGTCTGAAGAAGGCTCTCTATGGGTTGAAGCAAGCACCAAGAGCTTGGTACGAAACTTTGTCAAAATTCTTGACAGATCACAACTTCATCATTGGAAGTGTCGACGAGACACTATTTCGATTTACCAAGGGAGATCATCTACTGATTGTTCATATTTATGTTGACGACATCATCTTTGGGTCAACTGATGCCCATATTATGCAAGCGGTTCTCTAAAATGATGCAAGATCAGTTTGAGATGAGCATGATAGAGAACTTACCTTCTTTCTAGGACTAGCAGATGGAGCAGCGGATATTTATAAATCAAGCCAAATACAGAAGGAACTGCTCAAGAAATTTGGAATGGATCACTGCTCTCAAGCTACAACGCCTACGAGTTCTTCAATTAAGTTAGACAAAGATTAAAATGGAATTCCGGTTGAGGTTACCAAGGACTGGAGATTAATCGGTTCACTACTCTATCTCACTGCCAGCAGACCAGACATTATGTACAATATCTGCCTATGTGCCTGGTCCAGTCTGATCCGAAGGAAAGCCACTTCTCAGCCGCGAAACGGATCCTAAAATATCTAAAGGGACCATCAATGTAGGTTTGTGGTACCCTAAAGATTCGAGTATGTCGCTGCATGGCTATACTGATGCTGACTATGCCGGTTGTAAGCTAGACCGACGAAGTACCAGTGGAACCTATCAGTTCTTGGGTGACCGACTAATCTGATGCTTCTCAACGAATCGCGGGTTGAGCCAAACTCCCAGCCGAGACGGGCGTTAGAAGGCAAAACTGTGCCGGAACCTCATTTGCTTCGATTGTGCAGGGGCGTGCAAACGACGACTACACGCCGGGTACCCTAAAACGCCTCATGCTATCATACAAACCGTCCTCCCCAATGGGTGAGTCTATCCCGGTAGTGCCCCCGTCGTGGGAGGTTGCTACGGGTTTTCACGGTGGGAGAACACTTTGGTCTGATACTTTCTGGGGAAGAAACCATACTTCCCATTTGTTGAGCGATTCGTCCGCTCATCATGGAGGGGATTACTTGAAGCCCGAGCAACCACAAATGGCTTTTTCAAGTTTCGGTTTGATTCAGATACGTCGATGACAGAGGTCCTCGAGGGTGGCCCATGGTTAATGCAAGGCCAACCGTTATTGTTGGAAGTATTACGTCCGGGCATGTCTCTAGAGAGAAGGGAGATCAGTGAGATTCCTCTATGGGTACGGATGTGGAACATCCCTGGAGAGTTTTGGACTCAAGAGGGATTGAGTGAGGTGGCTAGTGCTGTGGGCCGACCGCTTTTTGCGGACGGGGTAACAGCACGGGGAGACCGTATTGACTATGCATGCGTCTGTGTGATGAAACCTCTGGATACTCCCTTCGTGGAGCTTTTCTACCTACGGATGCCTCGACCTGATGGAGGGACGGCGGGGGATGTATCGGTGCGGGTGGAGTACGAATGGCACCCCTCAAAGGGTGATGAATGTGCGACTTGGGCGCATGGGTCGGCTCAATGCCCCAAGAGTGAACAGCGGCAAACCCCAGCCGCGGCCACCCAAGTCGACAAATGACCGACATGCAGCCCCCAGGGAGCCACATGCTAACGCCGGGCGCAGCACACAACGCCCACCGCCGGCAAATACTGGTGGAGGGACCGATCATGGGACCACTGCACGACGTCGGCCGCGGCGGAACTGGTCATTGGGACAGGGTAAGATGATGGAATGGCAACAAATGGGAGCCAAAGGGAAGGCGGTGATTGTAGAGACGCAATCAACCAAGCCGCCAAGTCTCCCACAGCCGGGAATGCATGAAGCGAGCTCCTCGCATGCACCGTACCTACCACAGCGCACGGCGGATGCGAGACAATCTGACCATAATTCGTTCGCGCTACTTCGTGAATTGGAAGACGACAACGTCGAGACAACTCTCACTGTGGGCCCTAAAGCACATGCAGCCCACCAACCGCCCCATTGATAATACAGATGGGTTCGTGGAATGTTCGTGGTCTTAACAGGCAAGACCACAGGAAGGCGGTGGGGGAGTGGGTAGGTCGAGCGGGTTTGCGACTTGTTCGCCTTCTCCAGACGCGTGTTGCGGTTGCAAATGCAGCCGAATATCGGAAGGGCTTAGGCCACGATGGGCGTGGTTTTTTTATTACGATGACGGTCCCGCCTATGGGTGGGATGGGACTCTTCCTGGCTTCGAGTTAATATTATTGCGAAGTCGAGCCAAGCGATCCACTGTCAGGTTGAACAACTTGGTACGAGTGAGACTATTTTTGTATCCTTTGTTTATGGGAATTCTAGGCGTGAGGATCGACGCTCTCTTTGGGAGGTGCTTATACACTTTTCTGCTACACGTGTGGACGATGCATGGGTGGTGGCCGAGGATTTTAACACCATTCTGCATGCGGCTGAGGGTTGGGGTGGCGCACCAAATGCCCTTGATATGGCCGAGTTTCATAACTGCTTAGTACAGGCGGACCTTTCATCTCTTCCATCGATGGGTCAGGAGTTGGTATAATCAGCAGCGGGCTCTGGCTGGTATTTGGCGGAGATTGGATCGGATGCTAGGGAATCCACAATGTTTGCCAGGTGGCTAGACGTTTACTATCGATGTGAACTTCCTGCCACATCTGATCACTCACCACTTACCTTAGGGGCTGTGAATACTCGGACGGGAGGCCCAAGTCTTCGGTTCGAGAACTTCCTTATTAAGGAGCCTGCTTTCTTGGATCAGGTCCGCCGGGTTTTGGAGTCTCCAACGAAGGGGTTCCCCATGTACACGATGATCAGTCGGCTGAAGCGGCTGAAGCCTATTTTCAGATAGATGCATCGAGCCAAAGGGGATCTGGCGGCTAATGTCGCGGAGGCCATGCGCTTTCTGGGGATTGTTCAGGCCTTTGCGGCGAAATATCCACTGGAGGGTTCATTTCATGACTTGGAGCGGCATTGTCGTCTTCTCTGTGCACGTGCTGTCGAAGTTGAGCAAACCGCACTTTCCCAACGTGCTAATTTGGCATGGCTGAAAGATGGTGATCAATGCTCGTCCTACTTCAAGAAGGTGGCCCTACGTCGTGCGACCAACCGTATACTATCTTTGGAAACCGCGGATGGGGTACATTTGGATACACCGGCTGCAGTGGAGGGAGAGCTCCTGACTTTCTATCAAGGGTTGTTAGGCCAATCTGCGAGGGCCTGCCCTGTCACTGCGGCCGAAGTGTAGGGGGCCAAAAAACGTCCGTTTCCCCAACTGCTGCTCTAGATATGGTCAGGCCAGTTGATGCCATCGAGGTCCGTCAGGCACTATTCTCTAGGGGATGAGAAAGCACCCGGTCCTGATGGGTTACCGCAGCTTTCTTCAAAGTTGCGTGGGACGTGCTAGGGAGTGATCTCATTGTGGCTGTTCAGGATTTCTTCGTCACAGGACGCCTCTTGAAGGGGCTGAACAGTACCCTTATTACGCTGATCCCTAAGGGTCAAACACCACGGCGCTCCACAGACTTTAGGCCGATTTCATGCTGCAATGCCCTCTATAAGATCATCTCGAAGATTCTGGCAAACAGGCTGAAGACGTCGTTGGGCGGGCTCGTCCATAACTCTCAAACGGCCTTTGTCCCAGGTAGGCGGATCAGTGACAATATACTTATGGAGCAGGAGTTATGCCTTGGATATATGAGCAGGAGCCGGCCACCTAGTGCTATGTTCAAGGTAGACCTCGTCAAGGCCTACGACAAGGTCGAATGGAGCTTTCTCCTTGCTACTCTTCAGGCTATGGGTTTTCACCCAACATATATAGGGTGGTTAGGTGCTGCTTAACTACCACGCCTTTCTCCATTAACATTAATGAAAGTCGGCGGGTTACTTTGCTGGCAAGAGGGGACTACGGCAGGGTGATCCCAATTCTCTTTATCTGTTCACGTTGGTTATGGAGGTCCTGCATGGCCTAGTTGAGGATCGCATACATGCGGAGCCGGGTTTCCGCTATCACTGGTGATGTGAGGCCAACGCACTGCCTATGCTGGCTTTTGCGGACGATCTTATTCTCTTCTATCATGCTGATGCTGTTTCGATGGGGGTTCTCAAGGATGCATCGATGGCTTTCTCAACTCTGTCAGGGTTATATCCTAAGACGGCCGCCTACCGGTTCTCAACACAGCAACAGACTATTATTGGTTTTCAAGACGGCCGCCTACCTATTCGCTATTTGGGGGCCGCGCTGATTTTCTCACGATTGGAGATTGTGACCCACTTCTACGGAGAGTTGACATGCGCTTGGGGTCATGGCTGAATTAGTCCCTGTCATACGCGGGCAGGGTCCAACTCATTAGATCGGTCATGCAAGTCATGCATATCTATTGGTCGGGGGTGTTTCTATTGCCGAAAGGCGTTATACGAGCCTTGTAATCGAGATTTAGGAAATTCTTGTAGGGTGACTCTCCAGCTATGGTCGCATGGGACGATGTCTGTCTCCCGGCTCTGAAGGGGGGTTGGGCTTTCATTCGATTGCGATGGATAACAGGTCACTACTTGTCCAGCTTTTATGGAGGGTGATTACACGAGATCACTTTGGGTGCTTCCTATCTTGGCTACCATGCATGGAGCTGGAGAAAGCTGTTGCAGCTGAGGCCACTTCCTTCCCCTTATCTCTTTGGCGATGGCTCAACGATTTGGTTGTGGGAGGATCGTGGATTCAGGCCTCGCCTTTGCTGGAGCGTTACCCTGGAGGCCCGCTTGCGATGTGTATTCCTGTTGGAACCCGATTGAGCTCCGTTATTGACGATCGTGGTTGGAATTGGCCGGGAAGATCGGCGGCTGAATATATTGAAGTCAGTCATCACCTCCCACAAGTTGACTCGACCAGCTGCGACAAGGTTTGGTGGAATGGGGCTTCGGATGGCAGGGCTTCCGCTCGCCTGATCAGGGAGGCGGTGCGTAGTCATCGTCAGTCTGTTCATTGGGCATGCTTATTTGGGGGACCTCTAAAGATCCGCAGGCATGAGGTTATCCTATGGCTGAGTATCCATAACCGACTATCTACGAGGGATAAGCCGTGGGTGGCCCAGAGAGCAGGAACTCCTGCCTGTGTGCTTTGCGACGTGCTACTCTATGAGATGGCTCAGCACCTGTTTTTCGACTGTGGGTTCTCTCGTCAGTGCTTTCGGCTCCTAAGGCGACGTATCCGATGGATGTGGCCTTACAGGGACTGGCGTGAGGGCATCTTATGGGCTGCTAGAAGATGGCGAGGAGATCACCTTCTATCGGCGGCTTATCGCCATGTTTTGGCGTCACTCGTTTACCACAGCTGGCAGGCAAGGAACAGAAGGTGGAAGGAAGGGATCGTCACAACACCGGATAGGCTGGTGTCTGTGGTCCTTGATACAGTTTGCATGCGACTAAGTGGGACGTCGGCTAAGTTTGACCTCCAGCGGGCAGCCATACGGCGCCTTTGGCGTGTAGCATGGTAATTGGTTGTCCTTGGTTTTTTTTTTTGTGTTCTTTTTTGGTTTTGTTGTTTTTTTCTTTGGGCTTGTCTATTTCCAGTAGTCTGTTACTGGTTGCTTGTGAGGTGTTGTTCCTCAACCATCATGTACTCTGACCCCTTCTTATTTATACATACGGAAATATTTCAAAAAAAACTTTTGCAATTTACTAGATCACATATTTAATTACATCCAAATCCCGCATTTAAATTTACGGGTATTACAGTGATTCCAAGTGATGCATAGAAGTCACTGCGCTTTTTGTTCTTAAATTCTGTCCCATTGTCAGTTCTGATGATTTGGACACTTAGTTGGTAGAGGTTTTGTGCGGTTTTGATAAACTCAATGATTAGACCTGGAGTTTCGTCCTTGGATCTGAGAAATTTGGTCCATGTGTAGCGTGAGAAATCATCCACAATAGCCAACACATATCTTCGTCCATTGATGGTCTGAGGGCGCATAGGGCCACATAGATCCATGTGAATGAGTTCGAGAGGTTTGAAAGTTGAGGCTATGTGTTTTGTCCGATGAGATGCCTTCCTTATTTTTCCCATTTCACATGGCGAGCAAAGATGCTCTTTGTGTATCTGAACGAGGGAAGTCCTTTGACCAAGTTTTCAGATCGCAATATATTCAGGTCTTTGAAATTGAGATGAGAGAGCCGCTGGTGCCAGAGGTCATTCTGATGGAGTAAAGCACGGGAGATTAGACACGTCGGTCGGACAGTCGTGAGATCAATAGAGTAGAGATTTGTCTTCCTGTGGCCCGTGAGTAGCTCTCTTCCATTGTTATCTGTGACACTACATTTGCCGGTCTCAAAGTTCACCTTGTAGCCTTTGTCACAGAAACGTCCAATGCTGAATAAATTGTAGCTCAGTCCTTCGACGTAGGACACCCCTTTGATGGTCAGCCTGTCATGGATGAGATCACCCGTTCCTAGCATGGATGTAGATTGACCGTTTCCGAAGTAGACCTTTCCGAGAAATCCTTCAGAGAAGTTGCTCAACAGCTCTTTCTTTCCAGTCATGTGTGAGGAGCAACTTGAGTCTAAGTACCATACATGACCGACCTGCAAAAAGAATCAAGTAAGTTTAGGTACCCATTTATAGATGGGCCCTTCTTTGGTAGCAGGCGTAGAAGCTAACTTGTTCTTTGCTAGATTTAATTCTTCGCTGGAGCGTTGGATAATTGGTTTAAGAGTCCAAGCATGACGATTTCCTACAGGATACAGTTGTGATTTCGGAATTCAAATCTGTTTTTGACTTAACTTCTTGACGGCTTGGCCTTGGAATGGTGTGTTTCTTTATTTTAGATCTGATAGTATGATTGGACGGCGTGGGAGATATGCCCTTAGAACGAATGCTATCTGACGTGGAAGCGTTTTTGCTGAAATGATTGTCATGAGGACGGGAAAATACATCATTGTTTACATGACAGAATTTTGATTTTAGAGCATGAAATAACGAAACACGTTCTGCGACATTACAAGAAGTCACTTTTGGAAATGCAAATGAGTTCGAAACATGAGAAGAAAGGTTTGAGACTGGTCTCTTCTTCTTATCAAGGACTGTTGTCTTCTTTGCTGAGCCAAATCTAACCTTCTTCGCTTCCTCGGATCTCACGCCTTTGTTCGTGGGTACATGTGATACAAAGTTAGTGTGAGATAAAGGAATTTTCTCGTATTGCTTGCATTTATATGTAAGGGATTCTGGAACGGGATGGGAGGTTGAAGGTCAGGAATGTTTTCAATAGTATAAATTTTGCTCAACAAAATAGTTCTCTCTTCTGCGTGGGCTTTCTTTTCTGATTCTACAGAGGCTGGCAAGGCACCTATTTTGCGAATAATCTCTGGAATATAGATAGATGAACAAATGGGTTTAGCCTCCTCGTCAGTGCTTTCCTGAGTTTCAGGTCCAAATGGTGACATGTAATCATCAGAAAGAGGTATCTCTCTAGTTTTATGGCTATTATTGAGTTCTGTGTAGTCACATTCAATTTGGGCCTATTCTTTATTCCTCCGATTCCGTTCATCAGATTCAGTCACCTCACTTGATTCTATGAAGGTCCTTAGTTGTTCAAGGTTCAACCCAAAACGCTTAATGTTGTACAGTGAATGTACCTTATCTTTTTCAGGGTTAGTGGTGGGTTCAAACCCCAATCCTCGGCGAGAATCATATAATTCTACATCGTTAGGTTGGCTAGAAAGATAGTTCATTCAGATTGACCTCTTTTGATGTTAATGTCCTCTAACTCTTTGACTTTCTTGTATAGACGAACACGTTCGTTTGTGATTAGTTCGTATTGAGACAATACATTTGCTCGTTCTTTTTCGCTGTCTTTCAAGCTTCTACTCATATTGCTAATTTGTTTTTCCTTGCTTTCTATATGATCTTCTAAAGTCTTTACTTTAGTTTCACACAAGGTCAAGGATTCATTAAGAATGGTTATCACTTCCTGTTGTTTGTTTAATAAGGCATAACTTTTGTCAAAATTGCTTTGGAGTTCTGAGTAATCATTATGATGTATGGAGAGTTCGGCTATGCTACGTTCAAGTTTAACGAAATCATTTAGGGATGGAGTGTGTACCTCCAGGTCGGATGAAGAGACATCAGTCCTGTCTGACCCGAAGGCTGGCTCATCCTCGTCGGAGTCATCATCAATGCTTTTCACCATGAAGGCCATTTCTTCTTCCTCCTCATCAGACGTGTCCTCCAGCCATTCTTCTTCCTCAGCAACCAAGACAATTCCCGCCTCCTTGCGCTGTGAGAGCGGAAATTTTTTCTTGTAGTATTCAGTGTTTTTCTTCTTAGGTCTGAAGCATTCAGAAGCAAAGTGACCCGGCTTGCCACAGTTTAAGCAATTCTTACTACTTCAGATTTTTTAGTTTCAGCCTCTTCAGGGGAAACGAATTTCTGTTTCCCGCCCGAGGTTCGTTGTTTGTTGAATAAAGATGATGATTTCTTGGCGCTCATCTTATTGACCACCTCTGAGATCATAGCCAGTTTCTTTTTGATTGATACGAGTTCGTCCTCAGATTCTTGGTCGGATTCGGCATTGTTAGAAGTGTCGGATTGTACGACCTGCTTTCCTTTTGAACTTCTCGAGCTACTGTTGCTTGTCTTAGAGGTCACGAGTGTAACTGGTTCCATGTCGACATTTGTTTTTCATTCGCTCTTGATTTCTTTGGCATACTGGGAGTATTGTGAGAGGTTATCGTGTAGGGAGTGCATATCCATAGCATCCAGATCTTTGTTCTGTTGCTTAACCAGAACTGCAATCTGTCCCCACTCAGGCTGAAGTGTGGAAAGGAACCTGATGTTGTGTTCGAGATTGGAGCATTGGATGTTGATCTTTCTTATCTCGTTGAAAATGGTCAGGAAGCAAAGGTAAACATCTCGAAGTTCTTCCCCTCCTTAGCTTTGAAGGAGTCATAGGCAGTGAGGATGCTGGAGTTCTTAGACAGATTGCTAACTTCTATCCAAACCATCATTTGGCATACTTCATCCCAAATTTCCTTTGCAGTGACCATTGCGTCGACTTGCTTATAGACATCATTTGGTAGGGCCTGAAGTACGTAGTGTCGGGCAAGCTTGTCCGCTCTGGCACGTGCTTTCTCAGCATCATTGTATCAACTAGGGTCCTTGGGAGTTCTCCTCTCTGGAATGGCAGGAACAGCATATGGTTAAGCAGGGACGATGGTCCAAAACTGAGCAGGTCCTTCAAAAATGGAGGAAAGCATGTCGTTTGCGAGGTCTGCATCCTTGATTTCTATGACGTTGATGAATCGTTGCTTTCATATGCCGTACTCACCCCATCTTAGTAGTGGTGCACGGTTGTCAGATCCAATGGCAAGACCGTCCATGTTTTTTGTTTGGTAATGATCGTTAACGCGTAATATATCTGCGAAATGAAATTCTTTAGTTTTGAATGAGGTATAGTCAAGTGTGAGAAATTTCGAGTGTTGAGTCTAAGTAGGTAAATTCACTTAATGAATTCTGTCTCAATTTAAAAATTTGATGAATTTTGTGTAGTGTTTGAGGATCAGACGATTGGAGTTATGTGAAAATAAATTTTGGTCTACCCAATTTGAATGCTTGATCGATTCTAATTTTCACGAGGCAAGCTCGGCGATTGGTCCTAAGTGTTGAGAATCGGGCAATTGAAATTGAATTTAGAGTTCTAGAATCGGGCGAAAGTCTGAATCGTACAGTATAGATCTCAAAGACTAGAATCGGGCGACAGAATGTGAATCGGGCGAAAGAGTTTAGAAAAGATTAGTTTCGATCGAAAGAAGGTTTTGATTTGAATAATTCTTTTCGATCGATAGAAATGAGGAGGTTTCGGGCGAATTTCGTCCAAATTGATTTCGTATCTAATGACTAAGATTGAATTTTGGACGATTGAGTTTCGGGCGACACAGTAATGAATTGGACTTTCGCCGAGAAATGTATCGAGTGAAACTTAGCAATTTGGTACTGTAGACTTTCGGGCGATATGGATTGGGCTTTCGCCGAGAAATGTATCAGGCGAAACTATGAAATTAGCGTAAAATTCCCCGAAACTCAAATCGATCGAAACTCCTTGTTAGGATCGGTTTATACGTTTAGAGGGGGTGAATAAACGTCTTGACTCTTTTTCGGTTTCTTATGATGTTTAGTGTTGCGACTGGTGTTCAATCAGTGACCGGTCAGTATTTCTGCGGAAGGAAGATACTGAACGGTTGATACCGATGTGAAATAAGTTCATGTTGTGTTTGATACCGAGTTGTTTCTGGAAGTTCGGAGTAAGAATCTCCTACGTCTCCCCTTCTTCCTCGCAAGGAAGGTTCACTAGATCTTCAGTTATACGGACATCGGTACAACCTACCCAGCTGAACACAGCCTTAATCTATAGAATCACCTAGGCAGTCGTTTACAACAATCAACCTACTTCAACAACTTTTTACAGTCCGTTGGCAACAAAGAACACAAACTAAGAACAGTTATGTCTTTAGACTTCACTTTTTTCTTATCGCTCTTTCAGTATTTGATCGATGATCGCATAAAGAATATACGATTACAAAGTCGTAGAATCGTGAAATAAGTGTCTTCAACTTGTATTCCTCCTTTTATAGCTGAGGTTTGAAATTGAAGCCGTTGTGAGATAAACTCTTCACTCTGAATAGTGCATTAATTGGCTTTCCCAAAATGGATCTGTCCGGTTTATGCTACAGTTAATCCCGTCACTTTGCTTTATTCCTTGTTTGTGCGAGTTGACCTCTGCTTCACTCTATACTTGCAGCTTTGCATTGAATGTCTGAAATTTCCTTTGTCTCAAAAACGATTTTCTTTGAGTATTCCATTTGTATCACGTCTGGTCCATCATATTATAATATTCTTATCTGAGAGACTTGTCTGGGACCGGTATCCTTAGTCGATATGCGGTAGAGTTCTTCGTTTAAGTATAACGTTTGTTCCTTAATGTGAGCACTCCGGTTTCTTGTCTTTAATCGGTTTTGTCAACACCAAAACTATTAATCCGAATGTTCTGATTCGTATTACTAGCAATTTTCCCATTTTTGGTGATTGACAAAACTTATAGCAGAAAACCAGTTTTTCATTTATATTAAAAAGAAATTGATACAAACTACAACTATTCAAAGCTCTTGCTTTTGAAGATTCGTTCCACTTCTTTTATCTTGGCGCCGTCCTTGTATGCATATTCCTTCAAGTCATGCGTTCTTTGAAGATCAGCCAGTTGATCCTTCGTAAGCATACAGCCCAGGTGCCTCAGACTGCTACTATCATACTGTACTTCAACTGGACCAACTACGCCAACTGGGATAGCAGAAGCATGTTCCTTTAAGGCTTCGTTCGGTATGAGCGCAGCCTCAATCGCAGCTCTTTTCGGATCATCGACTTTGAGAGACAGCTCTTTTTGTCAAGAACCAGGGAGATCATGTTGGTCAAGGCTGTCAGTTGCGACTTGATGATCTCTAGATCGGCACAGACATCAGAACGAAGACCGGTTAGATCATCCGTGAGAGCACGGAATCTGTCATTTGTGTTCTTCCGGTCACTGTTGATTGCCTTGCTGAGAACAAACATTGTACGATAAGTCTGTTTGACTAAAGAGATCTCCTTTGTAGAGCCCATGATCTCAACCGGTATTGAGGCGGTTTTAGGAGATTCACCCGGTGGCTGAGAGGACTGTGGAGCTGACTGTGGATGAGCTTGAGTCTGAACTTGCACCGGTTGTTGATTGGTGAAAACAATAACCGACTCAGTAGTGATGGCGGTTACTGAGGTATCCTGTTCAGCGGGTGCATCAGCAGTATGCGAAAGGGGTAATGTTGCAGAGGCACTATCGAAGGGAATGACCAGAAGTGATTCATCAATGGCTGTGATCTAAATGGGTGTCTGTGGTGGTGCATACAGAGCCGGGATCTGAATCGGTATCTGCAAATTTACTTAAGATGACCTTCAGAAACCTGGAATGGGTTGTTGGAAGAAAAATGGACCGCCAAAGAAAGATGAGGAGACTGGTATAGAGGAACTCGGTTCCGTTGTAGAGACATGAACTGGTGTTGAGACCAGTTGAAGAGAGGTATATAAAAGGTCGTCTGCAGGTGCTGACGAAGAGGGCATAGGTGCAACAACCAAGGCCATAGTCATGGTGGTGGCAACTAATGCAGTGGATGTTGAGGAGACATCCGGTTGGAGCTTGTTGAAGACAGTGGCGTAGTAGACCTGCAGGCTCTGCATTTCAGCCTCCAATCTAGTCAGAACCTGAAGTTCATGAACTGCATCACGTCCTTCCGGTCTGAAGTTCTGCCTTCACTGCTTAATGTAGTCCTGCAAATGATCCATCCTGAGACGGAGATTGTACAGTTCTCGAGCGCTCATCAGAACCTGGATCGATTCAATCCCCAGCACCTTGGTGATCTGTGCCTCAGTTTTTCTCGCACGCTTGAGACGGTCAGAGGAAACCTTGGAATTCCAGATCGTGCTTCTGAGCGGAGTGTACCTGAGATCAACCCAGTCCTCATATGCCTGAAGATCGTCTGCAATCTTTGCATCAATATCCTCGTTGATGAGTCTTCAGGCATCTCGTCAACTGACTCAGGGCATTTTGGGGTAGCAGTGGCTTTGCCTTTCCCTTTATCAGTCGAGACTGATTGGACCACGTCTCGTATCACCACACCGCTTCGTGGTGAAGGAGCAGTCCGTGCCACCGAACCAGTTGTCCCTGATGCTGAAGAGACAGTGATGGTTGGGGCAGGCAGAGAAACCGACTGATGGGCCTATGTAGATGAGGTCGGTTCCTGAGCAGATGAGAGAGGAGGAACTGAACTGGTTTATGTGCTCGTAGATGGAGAAGGCCTGATCATTAAGGGTGCTGACCCCGTTTTTGCCTCCTTTATGGTTCCTTGGCTCCGTGGTTTTGTAAGGACTTTCTGGAGCGGTTGAGTGTCTTCAGAAGATGAAGAGGATGCCAGAACCATCTTCTTCTTGGCCGGTTTTGAGGAGAAGGGTTTTGAAGCATTGGTCTTTTTCTTCATGGGGGGAGATGAAATTGGTCTTGAAGCAACTTCAGAGCTGCCAGAAGATTTCTTTTTCTTTGAAACCGCAGCCAGCAGTTTAGCCGATTGAGCAATGCTGAGTTTCTTGGTTGGCTGAGAGACGCCTAGATCGTCAGACCCTTCCGTTTGGTTGATTTCTTGGTAGGTGAGGCTGCCACTATCATTTGGCGGATAGTGTCCTTTGTTATGACGTTCACAAATCCAATTGTCTCCACCACCCCAACATCAGCAACCTTGCGCTTGTGAAGAAGTGATAGTTGAGGAGCAAAGTTCTTGAACTGTCTTTCATGAGCTGGCAGTATACATTTCAAGACCAGTTAATCTTCTTTTCCAGTCAAGATGGCCACCATGGCCTGCACCTTATCACTCGTGAGCATATCAAACGATCCTGCCTTGCCCAAGACGGATTTGGCCACTATATCATGGAGCATTCTGTACTCTGGCTTCAGCACCACTCGTTTCTCATAATCTTTAAACGAAGTCCCTGTTAGAGACATCGTGGGCTTCAGTTCCTCCTTAACGTCATCTGGAACACTGATGACGGTTGCTCCTGTCGTGGGCAGGTGGAAGACACCGAGGTCTCGATAATGTCAAATTGATAACCGTTGACATGACATTGAAGACGGTATCCCATAATAAGCACGGTGTTGAAGAACTGATGCAGAGCTTCTGGATAGTACTCCACAAAGCAGTTGAGAAATGTCCGAAGGCCGATTTTGATTAGGGCTTCGAAAATCAAACGAAACCCTTCATGTTCAGTTTCCTTGATGTTGGTGAAGTAAATCAGTAACGCAGTTCGTGTGAGGTCTTTGTGAGCAGGGGCCATTTCTCTGAGAATGTGTTAGGGTTTTGAAGAAGATTGGAGAATTTTGATAGGAAAAAAAACGATTCTGTTTGCGAAGTGAATATAATGATGAAAACTTCTCCAATTGAGTACGAAAGTGAGTTTCTTTGAACGGGATAAAGCGTGTCTTTGCATTAAATGCACAAGACGTCTTGTTGCTTAGCCTTTCTCTCACATAGTGACTGTTGAGTAGCACAGGGCTCGTTGTCATTTTTTCCTGAAAAGGTACTTGACGGGATGTGTGCAATTGATGACGTGTATTAAAAAAAAACGATTTCGGTCAGTCATTGGTCAAGAAGCGGGAATATACCGGTATCGATACCGTTTTTGTGAGAAGGAAGTCACTGGTTTCCTGATACAACAAAGTGATCGATTCTTAAAGAAAAATAACCAGTTAAAAAAATAACCGGTTCATGACAGAAACGGAATAACCAGTTTTATATACGTGAACACAGATGCAATTTGTTTTAAGAGAAAGGAATAAACTGGATGACTCCTAGGAGCGTATTTGGGACGAAGATCAGTTTTGGATGAAACCGACATGAGTTAAGTATTTTGACCAAAGGAAATAATGTGACTGATTAAGAAGGAGGAGTTACCACGATCATCAATTTGCACGATTTGTTGTAGTGTCTAGGCAACCAGTTATATCAATTAATTTGATATAACAATGTTCCCTCTGACTCTATGCTTAGGTTGTTTAGGATAAGTCTAACAAACCTAACGCATTTCGGAAGAAAATGAACTTAGCTTCTGGTAGCGGCTTCGTCAATATGTCAGCAACTTGCAGATCCGTTGAGATGTGTTCCAAGAGTACATTCTTCTTCAGCACATGATCTCGTATGAAGTGATGTCTTATCTCAATGTGCTTCGTTCTTGAGTGGAAAACCGGATTCTGGGTGATAGCAATTGCGCTTGTGTTATCACAGAAGATAGGAGTTTCGATTTCTTTGATCCCGTAATCTTCCAGTTGATGCTGGATCCATAAAATTTGTGAGCAACAACTTCCAGCTGCCAAATATTCTGCTTCGGCTGTGGATGATGCTATAGAGGTTTGTTTCTTGCTGAACCATGAGATTAGTCGGTCACCCAAGAACTGATAGCTTCCACTGGTACTTCGTCGGTCTAGCTTACAACCGGCATAGTCAGCATCAGTATAGCCATGCAGCGACATACTCGAATCTTTAGGGTACCACAAACCTACGTTGATGGTCCCCTAGATATTTTAGGATCCGTTTGGCGGCTGAGAAGTGGCTTTCCTTCGGATCAGACTGGACCGGGCACATAGGCAGATGCTGTACATAATGTCTGGTCTGCTGGCAGTCAGATAGAGTAGTGAACCGATTAATCTCCAGTACTTGGTAACCTCAACCGGAATTCCATTTTAATCTTTGTCTAACTTTATTGAAGAACTCGTAGGCGTTGTAGCTTGAGAGCAGTTATCCATTCCAAATTTCTTGAGCAGTTCCTTCGTGTATTTGGCTTGATTTATAAATATCCCCTGCTCCATCTGCTTGACTTGAAGTCCTAGAAAGAAGGTAAGTTCTCCATCATGCTCATCTCAAACTAATCTTGCATCATTTTAGAGAACCGCTTGCATAACATGGCATCAGTTGACCCAAAGATGATGTCGTCAACATAAATATGAACAATCAGTAGATGATCTCCCTTGGTAAATCGAAATAGTGTCTCGTCGACACTTCCAATGATGAAGTTGTGATCTGTCAAGAATTTTGACAAAGTTTCGTACCAAGCTCTTGGTGCTTGCTTCAACCCATAAAGAGCCTTCTTCAGACGATAGACATAATCAAGGTACGGATGGCTTTCGAAACTCGGTGGTTGAGCAACATATACTTTCTCAGAGATTGTACCGTTCAGAAATGAACTTTTAACATCCATTTGAAATAATTTAAAGTCCTTGTGGGCGGCGTATGCCAGGAATATACGGATGGCTTCAAGTCTTGCGACTGGTGCGAAGGTTTCATCATAGTCAATTCCTTCTTCTTGTCTATAACCTTGAGCAACCAGTCTTGCCTTATTCCTGGTGACAAGGCCATCTTCATTGAGTTTGTTCTTGAATACCCATTTAGTACCAATTATAGTTTGGGTTGGTCTGGGAACAAGAGTCCAAACTTGATCTCTCTCGAACTGGTTCAGTTCTTCTTGCATCGCTTCTATCCAGTTGTCATCCTTAAGAGCTTCATCGACCTTTGTTGGTTGGATCTGAGATATGAATGCATGGCTGAATAGGTTTGGATTCGTCTGCTGCCTTGTTTTCATGGGGGCTGTAGGGTCTCCTATGATCAGTTGCTGTGGATGATTCAGCTCTGTACGATTCCATTTGATGCGTTCCCCCCCAATTGATTCCTCCGGTATGCGTTGTGTGTCACTATTTTTCCGACTTCCGATATACTTTCATGACCATTATTGCATGGATTTGTTGGCTCAACCGGTATTTCAACGTTATCAGCCTGAATGCCGGTTTCCTCCATGATGGCTATTTCAGTAAGTTCCAAAACTGGTTGATCAGGTTCTTCATCACTTTCGCTTTCAATATGAGATTTCTCCAACTGTGTGCTTAAACGACTGACATTACTGGGAGTTTGATCAACGGTCTCTGATTCTTCAAAGACTACATGTGCTGATTCTTCAATGGACAGAGTTTTAGTATTGAAAACCCGATATGCTTTGCTAACTGAAGAGTAGCCAAGAAAAATTCCCTTATCTACTCTAGTGTCGAAGGTTAAGAGTTGATTCTTTCCATTGTTGTGAATGAATCACTTGCTCCCAAAAGTTTTGTAATAGCCTATTGAAGGAATATTTCCGGTCCGGACTTTGTATAGTGTTTTGCCCTGTTTCTTGTAGATCATTGACCGGTTCTGAGCACACAGTATTGATAGCTTCTGCCAAGAATTTATGAGAAATGTCAGCATCTGCTAACATTGTTCTGGCAGCTCCCTTTAGAGTTCGGTTTCTCCTTCCAACTACTCCATTTTGTTGTGGTGTCCTGGCAGCAGATAACTCATGGCTACCTCGAGAAATTCGGTTAGCACAAAATTTACGAACTCAGTACCTCTGTCGCTACGCCTCTATGGGGGTCAATGCGAGAAAGGAGAAATGCAATTCCGGATGATTACGTTGTATTTCTTTACGAGCATGAGGATACCATTTTAGTTATGGTTTGTGCCCAGTAGCATGTTACTGGTTGGTCGCGGAGGTCCCCTCCTGCTCATCTGTACATTACCATTCCTTATATATATACACGGGACATTACACCAAAAAAAAGGAGAGGAAACTCTGTTGAGACAAGAGGTAAAACACACAACGTGATCACTTCACACATCGAAAGTTAAAACTCCAAGTAAGGTCAAATTCCTTATACTTAATACTTAATTCATTTTCGGTACCTATGTACATGATTACATGACTACATGAAAACTCTTAAGAAGATGGGCGAAACTTGCATGTTAAGAAAGTTTAGGGTTTTTCCCCAATTGTAATTCATAGTTTTTTTGGAAGGAATTGTAATTCATAGTTATGTGTGAAGATGTCACGACCACAAGAGCTTCGATGGGTTGCGACTAATTTCGGATTTTGAAAACATTTCAGTACACCTAATATATTTTCCATATCTAATTGGCTACGTGAAATCTCGTACCGACCATAGGAGGTTCGACAGTTATTAGGTTTAGAAAACCCTAACCTTAGAAGCTTAGTACTGATCATGTGGGTATGTCTAACTAGGGATGTTAATGACTTTTGGTACATGAAATATCAAGGATGGGATGAATTTCGATAGGGCTTCGTGAGAATTAGATGTCGATATATGATTAAATGCTTGTTCTGAATATATATGTCGAGATATGGTCATTGCTCCATAAATAGATTTCGATGTGTATGTTAAATAGATCTCGAGATTTTTAATAACCTTCTCACAGATGAATGTCGAGATATAACAATTAAAAAGATGTCGAGAAGTATAATGAGAAGATTCGAGCTTTATAACAGAAAGAATTCGAGATGTATCTTATATAGATTTCTACATATATATTATAGGAAGAGTTCGAAAGGTAAAGTAGATAGATTTCGAGGTATATATAATAAGAAGGTCTCGACATTTATAAGACTCGATATTATTTGATGACCTCGACATTTGTTTCCAACAAAGGATCTCGGCAAGATTATTAAAGATCTCGATAAACTCATGAAAAGAACTCGACATTGTTTAATAATCTCGACATTGGCCTTTCAAACAAAGATCTCGACATTACCATGTTAGTAAATATTTCGACATTTAAGTTCTCGATATCTATTTAATATATAATATTCCTAAGTTTCGACATTGTTACAGAAAGACTTCGAGGTAAGAATTTTATCATACAATTTCGAAATATAATAGTTTTCGATATTTAGTAATTCTAGCATTTTTCGGAATTCTAGGGTTTTCATTATTTTAGGGTTTGTGATATTGTTAATATTTTGATAATTAAGATTCAAGAATTTTAGACTTACCAAACTTAACAAATATATTGATATGAAAATATTTTTGTAATACTCAGAGGATCGAAGCGTAGGAAAATTACCAAATTTCGCGAGTAATTTTACTAGGAGGATAGGTAGGTGGATCATCCATCTACAATGCGCAAAACATATGTGTGATCTATGTGTGATTAACGTGACTTCTATGATTTACGTGATTACATGTTTTACTTACGTTGTATATAAATCATGCTTCTATAAGATTTCATGAACATGCATGGCATGTGCATATCACCTCGGGGACCATAGTGATGACAGAGATGATTTGAGATAGTGATGAACGGGGTAGAAAGAGATACTTGTGTTTTGCGACTCTTAGAGAAGTCTAGGTTGGGCTCACTGGGCACCTGGCGGAGACAGGCGTGGTCGATCTGTCTACTCGGGCATGACCGTCCCGAGGTGCATACCGCCGGATGAGATTTTGGTGCGACCCGAGAGGAGGCCATTGGCGTGATCGTCCAATGCACTATCAGTGTGTGCTTTTGGTGCGGAGCGACCCGGTAGGAGGCCATTGGCGTGATCGTCCAGTGCACTATCAGTGTGTGCTTTTGGTGCGGAGCGACCCGATAGGAGGCCATTGGCGTGATCGTCCAATGCACTACCAGGGTAGGCTGTCGCGAGACTTGGGAATGGCCTCCCAGTACTCTATTGCGCGCGAAGGTGTCGAGCCTAACCTAGAGCCCTGCGTTCTGTGAAATAGGAATGTGGAAAAATAAAGAGTGTGCATTATATCATGTTGCGAGATATTGGGATCGGGATTGAGTGCGCACTTGCATACATGCATTTTATTCACCTACTGGGCAAATCGCTCAGTGTTTACGTGTTGTAGGTACTGAGTCTGACGCGAATACGCGTCAAGACTGAGGCGGCTGGTGGCTGTGCTCCACGGACTTTTGAGGGCGAGGCGGTACATGGATGAAGACCTGTGGAGCGGCGTTAAGGCTTTTTGTTCTTTTGACATTTTGGGACTTTGGCCCGTGTATAGTGATGACGATGTAGACGGATTTTTATAGTAATGTATATTATGTTAGGAAAAAGTTTTAATTAGACGAGCCTTCCGCGGCTTACGTTGCGGAAATTCGCCACTAATCGTACTTAGAAAATGAGGGTCGCCACTAGTTCGCAGCGGCAAAAACACCTCAACAGAACGGTGTAGTCGAGCGAAAGAACAGAACCTTAGTTGAAGCAACTCGTACACTCCTTATTCACTCTGGATTACCTCATTTCTTGGGGGCCGAAGCATTAAAAACACAGCCTATTTCACTCAAAATCGTGGCTCCCTTCACAAGAGGTTCAATAGGACTCCCTACGAGTTGATAAATCGCAGAGTGCCACATGTCTCTTTCGTGAGAGCCTTTGGATGCAAGTGCTACGTAGCAAATGATCTTGAAGATAGAGGCAAACTCGACCCAAAAGCATTTGAAGGGACACTGGTGGGAAACTCAACAACATCCAAAGTCTATCGAGTATACATCAAGGAGAAATGATCAGTCATGGACAGCATTAACGTAATGTTTGATGAAGTAGACCGAGTGACTTCTGCACAAATCAGTCTAGAACCCGGACTTCTACGAGAGTTGACAAAAAATCAACCAATCACCTCCTCAGTTGGCGAACCTTCAAATTCCAATACGATGAGCAACATGGAACTCGATCTCTTATTCGAGGATCTCTTCTCTAGACCGTCGCCACCCACTGATCCAACAACTCATGTAGCACCAAGCAATGATGACTCTACAGAGGCTAATAACGACAATACCCTTCCTACGATGGAAAATCTTCACATTGATGACGACAGTGAACTCCCAACTAATACTGAGATCATCTCCAGCTCAACGTCTGAAACAGTTCAGCCCTCTGACTCGACAATAGAAATTTCTTCGGGAGAGTCAGTACTACCTCAACCTGGAGAAGAAACGGAACATCAGGCTGCTCAAAATGAAGAAGGAATACATGATACAGATGAAGCTGGACCATCACAACCTAATACAAGGAAGTGGACCCGAGCACACCCAAACTCACAATAATTGGGGACCCCTCCACTGGTGTAACAACTCGAGCATCAACGATAAATGAAAGCCTCTATTCTTGCTTTCTCAGTGAAAAGGAGCCCAGTAAAGTAGCTGAAGCACTCGCCTACCCAGATTGGATAATCGCAATGCAGGAGGAAATCAATCAGTTTGAGCGGTTGTAAGTCTGGAACCTAGTACCTAGACCAGCTGGGAAAACTATTATAGGGACTAAATGGGTGTTTAAGAACAAAAAGGATGAACACGAAGTTGTTATCCGAAATAAGGCCAGACTGATTGCAAAAGGATACAATCAACAGGAAAATCGACTATGATAAGACATATGCTCCAGTCGCAAGAATTGAAGCCATCAGATTTTTCTTAGCTTTCGCTGCAAACAAGAACTTCACAGTCTACCAGATGGATGTCAAAACTGCATTCCTCAATGGAATACTAAAGGAATAAGTTTTTGTATCTCAGCCTGAAGGTTTTGTAAGCGAACAACTTCCAGACCACGTCTACAGACTCGATAAAGCTTTGTATGGACTTAAACAAGCTCCCAGAGCCTTATACGAGGTCCTCTCGGATTTTCTCATCTCCTCCGACTTCACAAAAGGGAAGATCGATACGACTCTCTTTATCAAAAAGGACGGCTCAGACATTATGTTGGTACAGATTTACGTAGACGACATCATCTTCGAGTCGACGGACTCAAGAATGTGCAGGAACTTTGGAGACCTAATGAAGCAGAAATTTGAAATGAGTATGATGGGAGAACTAAACTTCTTCTTAGGCCTTCAAGTTAAGCAGCTTCACGATGGAATCCTCATCAGTCAGTCCAAGTACATTCATGACATACTCAAGAAGTACAACTTGGACGACTCAAATGCTGCCAGTACTCCCATGTCTACCTCATGCAAATTTGATGCAGATTCATCAGGAAAATCTGTTAATCAAACGATCTATCGAGGAATGATAGGATCCTTGCTTTATCTTACGTCCAGTCGGCCTGACATCATGTTCGCCACGTGTCTCTGTGCTCGCTTTCAAGCTGATTCGAATGAGTCTCACATGCTCGCTGTCAAGAGAATTTTCAAATAGCTCAAGGGAACTCCAAATCTAGGTCTATGGTACCCAATGGAGTCAAGTTTTGAACTCATAGGATACACCGACGCCGATTACGCGGGATGCAAGCTGGACAGAAAAAGCACTTCTGGAGCCGCCCAATTTCTCGGGGATAAACTCGTAAGCTGGTCGTCTCGTAAACAAAATTGTGTCTCAACCTCGACAGCAGAGGCAGAATATGTCGCTGTTGCGAGTTGTTGATCACAAATTTTGTGGATGAGAACCCATCTGCGAGATTTTGGCATAACGTTAAATCGTACTCAAAAAGTGCTATAGCTATAACAAGTAATCCCGTACACTCACGCACAAAATATATAGACATTAGATATCACTTTATCAAGGAACATGTAGAACAAGGTGCAATTGAAATGCATTTTGTTCACAAAGATCTTCAACTTGCTGACTTATTTACTAAGGCATTGGATGAAAAAGGATTCCAATTCTTGGTATCTAGGTTTGGCATGTTGAACCGTAAGACATGATCGGTTGTCCCTACATGAACCTGATATTGTGTAAATAAGTCACTTGATTTTTTCTCTATATGTTTTCATATGCATGTTGAAAATCCTATTATCATATCTAGGGGAGTCTTATAAAAAATTTATGCATAGATCTAGGGGGAGTGTTGATAAATTATGCACTAATTTAGGGGAAGTTTTTGAACACCTTGCAAAAATTAAGGGGGAGCTTCTATGATTTTGTTCGTCAAATTTTCCTTCAAATTGAATTGTACCGAAAAATCGTAGAATAGACTTAAGTCAAAATTTGTCTCGGTGAAACTTTTTTCAAATACGATCGAAATTGAAATATTCCGATATTTAAAATATAAACTCGTTTCGATCGAAATTGATAGTTCTAAATCCTTTTACGATTTTACACGGCGAAACTGATCATCGCCCGAAACTATTTCGATTCGATCGAAACAGAAATTTTAAACACACGGCGAAACTGAGTGTAATACCCGTAAAATTTATACGGGATTACTTCAATAATATTCGAAATGTACGGAATCGAATTTCGAACAAGAAACGATTTCTTTTCGAAACGAGCCCAAAATTTACAATTGGGCCTGAAAAATTTAAATGGACCAAAAATTTATCTATGGGCCAAATGAAGAAAATAATGGCCCAAAATAAAAGGTTTGGAGTTGGGTCCTTTAATAAAATTTAATTGGGCAAAAAACAAGAAGTGAAAGCCCAAATAAATAAATAAATAAAAAAATATATAATAATAATAGATAAATAAAATAAAGGACATCAAAAACGAAAATGAGAGAGAGGGAATTAATAAAGTTGGTTGGTATAATAATAATAAAAAAAAAATTCTTACCAATTAATGCAACTAATACAACCTCATTGGTTACATAAGGACAAGATAAAGATCCCTAATGCACCTCATTGCTTTAGGACAAATTTACAACCCATAAGATAAAGAAAAAGAGATGAAGGCCACGTTGGGGAGAGCTCATCATCATCTAATCACCATTACATAATTTATGGAATAAAACAAAGGCTCCTCAACTAATACACCTCATTTGGTGCATGAAGACAAGAATGATAATCAATAAGTAAAAGAAAGAAATAGAGAGGAAGGGAGGAAGAGTAACCGAGAGGGAGAGGGAAGAAAGGAAAGAAAGAGAAAAGAAAGAAAAAGAGAGGAAGAAGAGGAGGAAAGAAAAGGAGAAGCTCACGGACGAGGAGGAGCTCGGGATCGAAGGGTCGGGATTAAACACTCGTAACGCAACTTTCTACGGATTAAGGTAGGTGAAGATCACCTACACACGTAAACAAGTTTTGAATCCGTGAATTTTTCGTGATTGCATGATCTCTTTCGAATTTATACGTGTTTATGTGCTAAACGTGAATTTCTTGTATGATTTTCGCGATGATGCTTACATGCTAAAATTCGGCCAGTTTAATACCTTAATCTTTATGAAGTTTAGGTCTATGAAACATAAGAATAGAGTTAGAGGACTTGTGATTAAGAGGATAGAACAAAACTTGGGGAGGATTAGTGTTTTCTAGGGTTTTCTTTATCCATTTCGGCCAAGAGGTTCAAAAATTCATATCTCACGATCTAAAATTCGGATTAAAAATCCCTTTGGACAGAATCAAGTTTTGCAAGTTCTTTATCTATGTTTAAAATTTCAGGTCCATCGGACGTCGTTTACTCTGTGATCGATCATTGAGAAATACTAAACTGTCGCAAAACAGCCGTATAAAATAGTTTTGTTTTCAAAAATTTGGAGACTAGATTGAAAAGTTTAAAATCTGGGGGCTGAGAATGTAAAATCCGACCAAGGGAAATTTTTAAAGAAATTTCTAAAGCTTTCGGGGCAGATCTGAAACTTAGGAAAATTTTTGGTCCTAAAAAGTAAATTATGAGATTTTGGAATTTTAAATGCAAAATTCATAAAGATATTTTTAAATTAGAAATTTAAGTGATATTTTGAAAGTTGGACGTTAGAATTTTAAAATATATTAAATTAGGGACCAATTGTGAAATTAGGGTCTTAAAGTAAAAATGATTAAATTTTGGGAACTATTAGTGAATTTCGGGAGAGTTTCTGTGGTTAAGGTTTCGGGTCGATTAAATCGGAACGCGGGCTTTGGTCCCGAATTATTTGGTGTATGATAGTTTTTTTTTAGATCGGGCCGAGATTATATATCGGGCCGATATGTTGTTGTTTAAATGATGCATTTTATATGTTGCATTCTATTTGCACGACATTTGCATACACATGTACGAAAAGAGAGAACTGTGTGGAGTCACGGTAATATTGTATAGTGATGTTCAGTGGGGTAGTTTATGACCGATTGATGGTTGTCGAATGATATGAGTTGAGGTTAGGACTAAGGCGCACTATATGATTGAGATGTGGGGAGTGGGCCTCCCGAGCTACGGACCCCTGCGCGCGCGTGTTGCCTTTAGTTCCTAAGCCTCGGGCCCTGATTGTGATGAGATGAGTTGAGTTGATGATGAGATATTATAAAAGAGTCGAGCGTGCATTTTGTGAGATGTGTCGAGTTTGGGATGTGAGAGCATTTGCATTCATGCATATTTTCATCTACTGGGCAAAAGCTCAGGGTTTACGTGTGTAGGTAAGACGGCTGATGGCGGTGACTCCACGGACTTTTGAGGGCGGCGCAGTACATGGGACGCGACTTGTGGAACGAGTTTATGTTTCGTGTTTTTAAAATTTGGGCTTGGACTTATTGGGCTTCGGCCAAATGAATCAAAATGTGTTTGGGTTTGAACTTATGATTTAGACATCGAACGTATTTGTATTATTATATTTTAAAAGTTTTAATTAAATGGGTTTTTCGCTGCTTACGCTGCGAAAATCCGCCAAAATACGTATCTAGGAAGTTGGGTCGTTACAGGTGGTATCAGAGCGCTAGGTTTTAGGTTCTGTAGACTGTCCATGTACTGCCGCTCAAAAGCCTGGAGAATCAGCCTACGCCTGTAAGTTTAATACGTAATTTATGATTCTTGGTATATGCTTTACGTGAATATTTGGGTGATTTTATGTACTCCTTGATGTGTTCGAAAGTTAGAAATTTCGTACTTTTACACTTAGATTGGTAGGCGAATCTCGGTTAAATTAAGGTAGGTAGAGAATGAAAAAAAATAATAAAAATAAAAAAAAAAAATTTTGGACCTTCGATCGAATTTGGGGTTGCTTTGAAATTCGGGTAAAAATTCGGGTCAATTTGAAAATTCGGCGAAATTTAAATTTTGGGCCTTTTTCAAAATCTGGGCTTTGTCAATTTGGGCTTGACCGAATTGGACCAAGCTGAAATTCGGGAAGTTAAAATAAATAAACGGCGAAATGCAAGAGAGTCGAACGATATAAAATTTTTAAAATACGGGGCTTGTATACAATTTTGAAAATGAGACGAGGACGTAGAGAAGCGTGGGTTATTTGTAGAAATTTAGGAAGAGAGACGAGGACGTAGAGAAAACATGATAGAGTCGATGCATAACGATTACATAACTGAAAATCATATTACAGCTCGAATAAAAAAAAAAAAACTTAGAAGATAAAACATCGACGACGTTTGGGAAGTTTTGCCGGCGTCTTCTTCCAATATGCTGAACAAGATGCGGCTTCCCATGACTTAACCTTTCACAAATTAAACGCAAGTGCAGTGGGTGGCAACCCACATCACAAAAATGGCGATTACAGCGAAGAGCAATCCCAAAAGAAGGAATAACTCAAATTTAAGCTTTTCGAGATTTTCCCTCCAAAAAGGTTCCTGAGGAACATCCTCATGATCCGCATTTCCTCCAAGATTATACATTGCGAAGATTAAATGACGTGGTTGGAGAGAATTGTGTTGTGGTGCAAAATAACGCGCATCGAGTACCTATTTATAGGCGTGAGTGAAGCGAAGGATAAGCAGCATTAATTTCGAGTTTTCTTCGAACGCTCTATAAAGATAAACTTCATAAATTTCGAGATCAAATTTTTCTTCGAACGTCGTAATCTCGATATGAGAGATCACGCGCAGGAAGAAAATCACATTGACTATTATCACAAAAATCCAATCCAAAATCTCGAGGAAAGATATTGATGTCCATTATGACAAAGAAATTGTGCTCACGTCTAAATCAATGCTGTAATTACATGCACAGCTTAGACTACCGTGTTGCATCAATAAAATAAAAAAAAAATACGGCGAGCTAAAGAACAAACACTGCTGAACTTCTGTCTATGTCCACGCATCAACCGAGCTTCCTTTCTTATTGATCACAACACGAAAGTTACAGATCTCTATCCCTTCTACAACTCTTGTGTTTTCACCTCACAGTGATTTTCGCTCTAAAAGGAGTTACATGCTCGAGAAAGTGAGCTGGGAAATTTGATAAACCATAAATCATGTTTTAAGTGAGAGTCCGCGATCTATCTTCACCGTGCATTTTATCCGATCGAACACTCCACAAGTCGCCACGTGGTCTTACATTTCTGCGTGTTAGAGCAAGAATCGCAAGCGACTCTATAAGTGAAATAGCACCTTCACTATCATCCATCCGATCTTTGATCCGACGCTCATAATTCACTAACCTCTTCATTCACTTCCTAAGCATTTCAGCCGATGACCTCTTCGCGCAATATCCTACGAACATAATTAAATCTGTAGTTTTCAAATCATGGCCATTTGATCGCGCGCCCTCTTAGATCCAACGACAGCTACTCATCATGACAATAACGGTGAAGAAAGCTAGACTTAACTTATGAAGAACGTTCCAATTAAGTGGAAGGAAGCTTGTGAAGAGAGTTTCCAGGAGTTGAAGAAATGGCTGACAACAGCTCATGTTCTTGCAATCCCCTCTGGTACCGAAGGATTCTCGGTATACAGTGACACCTCTAAAAGAATGGCTTGGAGATGCGTGTCGATACAGAACGGAAAGGTAAATGCATAAACCTTCCGACAACTCAAACCGTACGAGAATCCCACGCATGATCTGGAACTCGCAGCCGTGGTGTTTGCGCTAAAAAAAAAAACAAACAAACAATCTGGCGACACTATCTGTATGAGGAACGATGTGAAATTCTTTACGGATCACAAAAGCCTAAACTACTTCTTCATGCTGAACAAGTTAAACATGAGGCCAAGGCGAGGGCTCGGGTTAGTAAAACACTACGACTGTGTGATAAATAATCACTCAGGCAAAGCGAACGTTGTTGCAGATGCTTTTAGCCGTAAATCAGTAAATACAGACATGTGTCAACTCGGAGTGAAAATAATCAACTTCGGGAGATCAAAACGAAGCTGGCAGCATTGACTTTGAAACCAACGCTGTTAGAACAAATCGTTGAGGCACAAAAGAAAGATAAACTATATCTAAAAGAAAATCCAGGTGAAACAAGGCGGGAATGTTTCGTCGGAGTTCGAATATCGAGACGACGAAGACATACAATCCCAGGGTCATTTATATGTGCCACCCAATGAAGAGATTCGTCGAACTGTAATGACGGAGGCGCATACGACAAACTACTCGATATATCCCAGAACAACAAAAACGTATCGAGATTTACGGTGAACTATTGGTGGCCAAGAATGAAGAAAGATATAGTTGCCTTTGTACAACGGTGCTTCACATGCCAACAAATTAATGCAGAACATCAAAGGCCTGCGGAAATGTTGCAAACTTTGACGACTCTCGAGTGGAACTGGGACCATATCAATATGGACTTCGTCGTCGGGTTAAAAAAAAAAAAAAAAAACCGAAAAGGGTCATGATGGAATTTGGGTAATCGTCGACAGATTGACTAAATCAGCCCATTTCTTGCCAATCAATTAAACCTATTCCATGGAGAAGTACGCAGAGCTGTACATACAAGAAATTGTGAGACTCCATGGGATCCCAATTTCAATTGTCTCGGATCGGGATTCGAGGTTTCTATCCTAATCCTGGGGGAGCTTATAAAATGCCATGAGGACAAAACTGTTTTTCCGTGCGGCATATCACACTCAGACGGACGGACAGTCTGAAAGAGCAATCCAGGCGCTTGAAGATATGTTGAGAGCGTGCATTCTGGATTCCGGGGAAGTTAGAGCAAATACCTCCCACTGATCGAGTTTTTCTATAACAACAGTTATCAAGCCACGATCGGGGTGATGCCTTATGAAGCCTTATACGGGCGTAAATGTTGATCCCCAGTTCATTGGGATGAAATTGGCGAGAATGCGTTGTTAGGTCCCGAAATGGTTCGTGAAATGACTGAAGCTGTGAAAAAAAAAAATTCAGGGAAAGGATGCAAACGGCCTAAAGTCGTCAGAAAAATTACACAGTCAAAAGACGAAGGCCGTTGGAATTCAAACAGCGCGATCAAGCCTTTCTGAAAATTTCGCCAATGAAAGGCGTAAAACGTTTTGGAAAGAAAGGGAAGTTGATTCTGAGATATATCGGACCTTTCATAATTGTGAAACGAGTTGGAGAAGTGACGTATCAATTCGAGTTGTCCACATAGCTCGCACAAATCCATGATATCTTCCATGTGTCTATATTATGGAAGTACGTCCTAGACCCGTAAACAAATCCATAACACTCGTAACGCAACTTTCTACGGATTAAGGTAGGTGAAGATCACCTACACACGTAAACAAGTTTTGAATCCGTGAATTTTTCGTGATTGCATGATCTCTTTCGAATTTATACGTGTTTATGTGCTAAACGTGAATTTCTTGTATGATTTTCGCGATGATGCTTACATGCTAAAATTCGGCCAGTTTAATACCTTAATCTTTATGAAGTTTAGGTCTATGAAACATAAGAATAGAGTTAGAGGACTTGTGATTAAGAGGATAGAACAAAACTTGGGGAGGATTAGTGTTTTCTAGGGTTTTCTTTATCCATTTCGGCCAAGAGGTTCAAAAATTCATATCTCACGATCTAAAATTCGGATTAAAAATCCCTTTGGACAGAATCAAGTTTTGCAAGTTCTTTATCTATGTTTAAAATTTCAGGTCCATCGGACGTCGTTTACTCTGTGATCATTGAGAAATACTAAACTGTCGCAAAACAGCCGTATAAAATAGTTTTGTTTTCAAAAATTTGGAGACTAGATTGAAAAGTTTTAAAATCTGGGGCTGAGAATGTAAAATCCGAACAAGGGAGATTTTTAAAGAAATTTCTAAAGCTTTCGGGGCAGATCTGAAACTTAGGAAAATTTTTGGTCCTAAAAAGTAAATTATGAGATTTTGGGATTTTAAGTGCAAAATTCATAAAGATATTTTTAAATTAGAAATTTAAGTGATATTTTGAAAGTTGGACGTTAGAATTTTAAAATATATTAAATTAGGGACCAATTGTGAAATTAGGGTCTTAAAGTAAAAATGATTAAATTTTGGGAACTATTAGTGAATTTCGGGAGAGTTTCTGTGGTTAAGGTTTCGGGTCGATTAAATCGGAACGCGGGCTTTGGTCCCGAATTATTTGGTGTATGATAGTTTTTTTTTTAGATCGGGCCGAGATTATATATCGGGCCGATATGTTGTTGTTTAAATGATGCATTTTATATGTTGCATTCTATTTGCACGACATTTGCATACACATGTACGAAAAGAGAGAACTGTGTGGAGTCACGGTAATATTGTATAGTGATGTTCAGTGGGGTAGTTTATGACCGATTGATGGTTGTCGAATGATATGAGTTGAGGTTAGGACTAAGGCGCACTATATGATTGAGATGTGGGGAGTGGGCCTCCCGAGCTACTGACCCTTGTGGGGAGTGGGGCCTCCCGAGCTACGGACCCCTGCGCGCGCGTGTTGCCTTTAGTTCCTAAGCCTCGGGCCCTGATTGTGATGAGATGAGTTGAGTTGATGATGAGATATTATAAAAGAGTCGAGCGTGCATTTTGTGAGATGTGTCGAGTTTGGGATGTGAGAGCATTTGCATTCATGCATATTTTCATCTACTGGGCAAAAGCTCAGGGTTTACGTGTGTAGGTAAGACGGCTGATGGCGGTGACTCCACGGACTTTTGAGGGCGGCGCAGTACATGGGACGCGACCTGTGGAACGAGTTTATGTTTCGTGTTTTTAAAATTTGGGCTTGGACTTATTGGGCTTCGGCCAAATGAATCAAAATGTGTTTGGGTTTGAACTTATGATTTAGACATCGAACGTATTTGTATTATTATATTTTAAAAGTTTTAATTAAATGGGTTTTTCGCTGCTTACGCTGCGAAAATCCGCCAAAATACGTATCTAGGAAGTTGGGTCGTTATGAGTATCGCCCAATTTATATTCAATCGAAACTCAAATATCCAAATATTTTAAAATATTTTCTCGGCGAAACACTCTATCGCCCGAAACTCGTTTTCGATCGAAACTGAAAGTCCTAAATCATTTTAAATATTTTCTCGACGAAACTGACTGTCGCCCGAAACTAAATCTAATCGATCGAAACTAAAATTTAACCCCTTTGCAATTTTTCTCTCGACGAAACGGAAACTTGCCCGAAACCAATTTTGATCGAAACTCTTCCCATATATATATTGTTTCGCTCGAAACTCAGTCTTTCTTCATCGACTATCCCAAATCCACTTTCAAAATCTCTCTGCAATCACACGCAAATCTCGTCACTGTCCCACTCAATCTCAGTCTTTTCACGATTTTGCAGTTTAAAACTCACTACTGGTAAAGAATAACCTTCGTTCTGCAGTTCTAAACTGATATCGTTTCCGTGTTTTGCAGGATTCGCAGTTTAGGGTTTGAGTGAAATCGCTCGAATCGCCTTCAAATTGCGTTTCGATGCAGATTTCATTGGCCCGAAACTCATGGTTCGATCTCTAATTGGATATTTCTCGGCCACTTTCGATCGAAACTCGATTTTATAATTTTACTATGATTTAAATCGTTCGACTTCGGACTTTCGCCCGAAACTGGCTTTTTATTCTAACATGATTTAAATCAAACTACTCTACAATTTCGATCGAACCAACATATAGGAACTATAATTTCAATCGCCCAAATTGATTACATTCGCCCGAATATAAACCAACAATTATATTTTGCATTACAATCGCGCGAAACTGTCTATTAATTGAAACTTACTTTAATTTCGTGCAATTCAGCACTTTCGATCGAAATTGTGCTTTGAACTACTTGGTCGAAACTGATTTCCAATATCGCCGAATGTTATTCAAAATTTTGTCAAAATTTTCATTGACACGTCATCAATGAACAACCCGTGTATCGCACGGGTCTAAACCTAGTATAATATATATATATATATATATATAATATATATATATATATATATATATATGAATATAATATAGTCCGAAGCGGTTACACGAAAATGGATAAGATGGAACACAAAAATGTGATTACGTAACCATCAGCAGCAGCACTTCAGTTCATATTACAGCACCAACTGGCCTTTCATTGTTCATTAGCTTTTGTTTTCTTCCCCGATATGTGTATAAAAGAAAGCAGTAGTTTACCAAAAAATAAAATAATATAAAAATGGGTTATCAGCTACTACGACCTATATAATTATTTTGCGTCGATAACGTCGTGCGACTTTGGGTGAAAAGAAAATTAATTTTGTTGGTGGAAATATATCGTTCGGAAGCAATCGGATATTAAATATATTGCTCGCAAGCTTCTAGCTAAGCTTTACACGATGCGGAAATATTAGTGCCCTTAGAGAAAATTTCATCTTTTAGCCTCTACACAGTTGACACATCATTGTTTGTACAAGTCACTTGGAACATAATTTTAAATTCCCTGCGACGATGCGTTTGTGCAAAAATGCTCTGTTAAGCGACAATTGCGCATGTGGTACGTCACGACTCGATCTTGTCCCCGGACTCGGGTTCGACCCCGAGCTCGGAGGTGCGAGGCCCCTCCTCACAGTCGGGTCATTACTTGGAGCAAAATCCCTATAAGCCCACTTGATCCTTAAGGCAAGCCATTTGAATATCTCACAAAAGCCCATTGAATAAATATGTATTTTCATTAAGTTCGACAACTAATTTATCATTTTGCCGATATCGATTTCAAGCAAATCAATATATGATAGATTCCTCCTGAAACCTGGATTAGGGATCTTTCATCAATTTCGAGTTTCAACGAACGATGACATCTTAGTTTTAATAAAAACGTTTCAACAAGAATTTAATGAGTCTAGTTAAACCAATTGCCCCCAACACCCAACTATCTTAAATATCCAACACTTTGTAGCGCTCGATATCCATCGCTCGGTGTTCCACATAGTTCGTCGCCGGTAGTTGCCTGCACCCTACTGCCCTCGTCGCTAGTCTTTGTCCATGCTTGATACTCGCAATACAAAAGGAAAGTTTTTTAGGACAACTTGTAATACCCCAAATTTCGAAAGTGCAATAGTCTATTTGTATGTGTGATGTGAAATTGTGTGACTAAGTATTATATGTGTATCTATGTGTTATGTGACTGAACGTGTTGTTATAAATATAACTACCGAGATAGGAGTAGAAGAAGAAATTGGAGCAGAGGAGATTTTCGCTAGGTATGGAGATCATATAATTTTCAGTCGAAATATAATTTTTCATGATTAGCATGCACGTGAAAGTTTATATTTTCGAAAGACAGATTTTGATTTTCAAAAGGTGGGTACCATGAGGGTTTCGAATGTTTTGAAGTTTTAATTATCATGTTCTTTAACAAATTCGGGTGTTCAAAGGTTAAGGTTTACTAATTTTTGGGCCTTGAAAATATGTTTTCGGGTTTGTAATGATGTTCGGGTGTTTGAAGATTTGAAGATCTTCATGTTCTTGAAAACGCGGTATTTTGATCTAAAAATCGGGATTTTCGAATGAGAATATGTTTCTCGCTAAGCATAGTTTTCGAATGCCTTCAGATGGCTTTGGAGAGCAACATGAAGAAGGTCAACATGACCGCTTCGCTCAACAAATGACCTGAGATCGAAGGGCATCCCAACAATCACGTGCACATCAGCTCAGTCTTAGGCGTCACCTACCACTTGCTAAGAAGACCAGGTTGATGCTGAAGACAAAGATTCATAAATTCAGTGATGGGACGCACAAGGTCATCAGGAAGAACCTAGAGTAGAGGTTGGAAGAGATCAACAGAGAAACGATGCTGAGGATTCACGGATTCGTGAGAGAACAACGCTCCTGATGGATCTGCATGAAGACATCGAGGAGCAAATGAAGCTGAGGAATACGCTCAGGAATTTCGACTGTGCGCTGGACTTGCGCAGTCGTACTTTGTCCAACGAGGACAGATGGCTCGAAAAGGCAATCAAGCACAAAGAAGGAAAATCTAGAATATCAGTTTTAGTTGTGCTTTGATTTTATTAGCCGTCCTTATAATTAGGGGCTTTTATTGTATTTGTCCTTAGTTTAGGACTTAGATTGCTATTTATACCAAGTATGTTTGGTATAAATAGATGTACAAACATTGTGCTAAATGAGAAGATTTTAGAAATTGATCCCAAAGGCTTGAAATTCGATTTCTAGAGAGAGAAACATAAGAAATCTTCCCATTCTAAGCGAAATTCTCTCTCGAGCTCTCAACGAAGGTTTTCGATCGAAATCTTAATCTCTACAATTCTAATCGATTGCCTAAGAATTCGAGTCTAGGATCATAGAGTTGATAAATTAAGACCTAACACTTCAGATGCGGGAAGTTAGATCACTATGCCAGAAGCTGTCAAGTGACTTACCCCAAAACCCGACCCAAACACCGGTCCGACCTCCACCTGTCCCAGCTTGAGTTATCACTCTGACAAATGAGGAGGTCGAAGCGAACCTATCAGTGGTGATTGGTACGATAACAATTTATATAATGTACCTACCTCTGTGCTGATTGACTCTGGAGCCACACATTCATTGTGTCGGCTAAATACGTGGCAAATGTGGGAATATCTCCTACCTTATGAGTGCAATTACGTAGTAATGTTACCACACTGTGATCCAATGCGCTGCGCACTAACCAGGTGTAGAAGGATGCTCCATGATTATTGAGGGTAGGAATCTGTGTGTCGATCTAATCGTAATCGCGATGAATGACTACGACGTTATATATCTTCTGGATGGATTGGCTTTCAAGATATGGAGCCATCATCGACTGCAATAGGAAGATTGTGAGATTTCAATAAACCCGAGGAAGAGGTGTTAACTTTTTTGGGTAAAGCGGACCAAAGTAGTAAAATTTCTGCCCTGAAGGCTCAATGACTTCTAAGATCAGGTTGCGAGTGTTTTCTCGTATATGCGGTGAAAGCTGAGGAATTACCTCAGCCATAACTGAAGGATGTGTCAATAGTCAACGAATACGGCGATGTACTTCCCGATGATCTCCCGGCATTACCCCATTATCGAAAAATACAGTTCACGATTGATCTAGTACCAGGATCAGTCTCAATTTCTAAGCCCCTTACCAACTAGCGTCGAACAAATTACGGGAGTTGAAGGAACAGTTGGACAAGTTATTGCAGGGATTTATTCAGCCTAACTTCTCACCTTGGGGAGCACCGGTATTGTTTGTACGAAAGAAGGATGGGTCGATGCGACTCTAAATCAACTACAAATAACTGAACAAGATAACTATTAAGAATCAATATCCTTTGCCAAGGGTCGATGACCTATTCGATCAATTACAAGGTGCTACGGAATTCTTGAAAATTGACCTCCTTTCGGGATACTACCAATTGAAAATCTGGGAGGTAGATGTTCCGAAAACTGCGTTCAGCACGAGGTACGACCATTACGAGGTTTTGGTCTTTCGGGCTAACAAATGCATAGCTGCCTTTACGAATCTGACGAACCGAGTCTTTAAGGACTTTCTTGATCGTTTCATTATCGTCCTCATCGGCGATATTCTTATCTGTTCTAAGACAAAAAAACATGCCGTTCATTTACGAACCGTCTTAGGAATTATGCAGGAGAAACAGCTCTACGCCAAAGAAATGTGAGTTTTGGCTCGAGCAAGTGGCCTTCTTGGGACACGTTATTTCTAGAAATGAATTTCTGTGGACCCTAGTAAATCAAAGCAGTGAATAATTGGCCATGTCCGACCACCACTACCGATGTTCGGAGTTTTCTAAGACCTGCGGGATACTACCGTAAGTTCGTAGCAGACTTCTCTAGAATCGCTTCGAACCTAACAAATTTGACGAGAAAGAATGTTCCTTTCAAGTGGACGGAGTCATGTGAGCAAAGCTTCTAGTAGTTGAAGAAACGGCTTACGTCAGACCCTATTCTGACAATACAATCGGGAACTGGAGGGTGGTTTTCGGTTTGTAGCGATGCCTCGAATGACGACTTAGATTCGTGCTGATGCAGAACGAGAATGTCATTGCACGCTTCACGACAGTTGAAAGAATACGAGAAGAGCTACCCAACCCACGACTTAGAACTCACGGCGGTAGTATCCGCTTTAAAGATCTGGCGACACTTCCTATATGGGGAAAGGTGTGAGATCCAAACTGATCATATAAGAGTTTGAAATACTTCTTCACATAGAAGAAGTTGAACATAAGGCAACGACGTTGGTTGGAGCTCGTAAAGGATTACGATTGCGTAACTAACTACCATCCAGCAAAGCGAACGTAGTCGCCGATGCCTTGAGTCAAAAAGCCATAAGTGCAGAAGTACAGAGACTTGGAGTGGAGGTAGTTCAATTGGGCGAAGTCGAAATGAGATTAGCAGCACTGGCCCTCCAACCCACATTGCTGGAACGGATCGGAAGGGCACATGAAGGAGACGAGCTCTATGTGAAAGTAAAAGACGCGCAACCAGAAGAAACACCATCTAATTTCGAAATATGCGAAGATGGGAGTTTACAGCCCTATCGACATCTCTTAAACTCGCATAGAAAGCGCATTTTCTTTCACTCGCTTCAAGCTTTTTATTTTTTTCACTCTTTTCTTTCTTTTTTCCTTTAACTCGAAATCAAGCGCCTTAGCACGACTCAACTACGAATTCCAACGACAAGAAGTAAAAAAATACGATGTAAGGACGACGTAAGACTCGAAGATGGACAAAGAATGAAAACAAAAAGAATCTCGATAATGACGACTCAAAAGACTAATAATAATAATAATAATAATAATAATAATAATATATTGCTGAACTATATATTTCTATTTTTTTTTCTTATCAATCTTTTTTTCCTGCTTTTTTTTATCGGCTGTTGTTTTTTACTTGCCGATCTATTTTTTTTTAAACGACTCGAAATCGAAAACTATCGATCAAGGAGTCCGGATCTGATACCAACTGATACGAACTCGGGATGAGATTCGCACTTGAGCTTGAGATCGTCCTTGAAAGATACGACGCAAAAACGATGAGAATGATAGGATGCAATTTGGAGGACTCGAATTGTGCGAGTTGGACACGGCAAAAATCGGATGAACCTATCTCCTACGAATCACAACGGCAGTGTCCGTAAATCCTATCCCTTCAAACCTAATCGGCCCTCAAACAACAATATTAGGATGGAGCCTAACACCTTTGAATTACGGCTAATTTGGATGAAAGTTTTGACGCCACAACTAGTTAAATCACACGAAGACTAGCTGATAAGTCGAAGGAATCGCAAACCGAGCTAATTTGCGAGACACTAGTGAAAGGAAATAAACTCAAGGGTTTAACAAAAATTCAATGTCCGCCCCATTTCTCCATCATACAACGAAATATATAGATTAAGCTTAAAAAACAGTAAATCAAATGACCATCGAACTAATTAATGTAGTCAAAGGTAATTAAAACTTAAACTAGCCGTAGTCGTACCCTCGCCATCAACTTGTGCACTTTTTTTCGTATCAGAATATGTATTGTTTTGCGAGATGCATTAATCAAATCCGTTTTTCCTTTAAAGAACAAAAAAAAGTTTTAATCCGCTTGTTCAAAGTACAAGAGACGTTGAAGGAAGAGATCGCTAGCGATGCAATAACGAGAAACATGAAAAAGTGGAATGGATGTACAGCATCATGTACTTTTCTAGTCAATATTCATGCCTTCTGAGAGATGATGCGTTTGATCAGATTGTATTGCATTTATGAGGGCAAATTCCTTATCAATCCCTTTCGAAGTTTAAATTTTCCTGTTCAGTACCCCTAGCGAAAATTCTTCATGTTCAGCACCCATTTGCGAAAAATTGTGTGTTTAATACCCCAAACAGTGAACGGACGAAAATACCCTTTCCTGAAATTAATTAGACATCATACGGGTCTTTTAAAAATCCTTGACTCGGTCAATGTTAAAAAAAAATAGCCTTGTTGACGTTTTTTATTGGTCAATGTCCTTCATTTTAATTAACCGTTAACCATCTTCTTTAAACCCCCGTTAATTAACTAAAAATAAAAGAAAAAAAGAAAAATAAATATACATACAGACCATCTTATATAAAATAAACGAAACTCCATTTAAACGCACAGCAGCACGTAATAATTACTACAACCACCCAGACCGATCCATCCTTTCTTCTTCACCGTCTCTAAAGAAAAAACAGCCTCATGTTCGTCACTAAGTCGAGCTCGAACTCTAGGAAACAAGTCTGGAAGGAAATACCCAGCTCTAACTCTGTATAGTAAGTTTTTTCGTTTCGAAATACGAATTTTAACCCTCGAAATTACGTGATTGTGTCAAAGAGATGATGTCTGGCCATGAGCATGTCGAATTTCCAGTCGGAAAGACGAAACTCGTGGTCATGCTTCATAGAACCCGCACATATATCCACAAGGGCCCATGCATTAGATCTGTTGCCCCGCGCATAGGGGTGGGTATCGGGTCAGGTAGTCGGGTATCAGGTAATTCGGGTTCGGGTAGTTCAAATTCGGGTTAAGATTTTCACTACCCGAATCCGACCCGATCTACAGTGGGTAACCGCTTGTCGGGTATATATCGGGTTCGGGTACCCGACGTCGGGTAGTCGGGTACCCGATTTTTTAATTGGATATGACTAAAAATATTATAATTTAATAAACAAATTAAAATATCCAAGTTATATATTGATATCACTTACAATATTTGGGTCTTTTGTTTTCAATAAATATAATACATACATATCTTTATATGTTTATTTATAAAATTTTGAGTATATATTTTAAATATTTATATATGCATTGATATAAAATATCACTTCTTAATTATACAATTAAAATAAGAACTTAGTCGAAATATTATTTAAAACTTTAACATCACTCAAGTTAGATATTGATATATGTAATTATATATTTTTAATGTTATGTACAAAACTAATACTTTTTTAAAAAATAATATATCGGGTACACGAATAACCCGATCGGGTAGTAAATTACTACCCGATATCCGACCCGATTAATAATTATCAGGTATCGAGTAACCCGATACCCGACAAATAACCCGAACTACCCGAACCCAATCCCCTACCCGCGCATAACTTCAAGGGCCCCGCTCATTTTTACGCGATCCCCACATGCTGGTGTCGGGGTGCCGCGCAGTGCAGGGGACGCGCGCACTGGAGCACGGGTCCTTGCGCGCTTGAACACGGGACGCACACATCAGTTCGGGGGCCCCAGGCGCTAGTGCTGGGTCCCGCGCATCAGCGCATGGGCCGTGCACTAGGGCTTGGGTCCCGCGCACTAGGTCATGTGTCCCGCGTGCTAGAGCTTGGATCCCATGCACTAGGCTTGCTCCCGCGCACATGAGAGCTGAGGACCAATGCATCGGTGCTGCCCGCGACTAGAGCAGTGGTCCTGCGCACTTGAGCAGGGTTCCCTAGCATCAGTGCGTGGGTCCCGAGCTGCATTTCAGGGGTTCCGTGCTATATGTGTTAGGGTTTTCGATTGGTGTTAGGGTTTTCGAAAGCTGTAGGATTTTGCAAACACACAGCACTAGCGCCATATCATTTCAAAAACTAGGGTTTTCGCAAACTAGGGTGTCGCAAGACGTTAGGGTTTTCGCACGTAGGGCTACGGTTCTAATAAATTTACTTCTATTGCAGGGTGTAATCATGACGATCACTAACATTGTGTTCCAAGTCGAGGGTCAGTGGATAATTGGCGAGGACAATACCTCGAAGTGGTGTCCTCTTCCTACTCATAGATGGCAATCGATCTTGCGAGGAAACATGCACGTTAGATGACATGAAGGATGAGATTGTGAAGGTTTTGTCTCTACGCAGCGACAATTCTAAACTCACGTTAAACTATATGCCTAGTGTAGTTTACGATTTCCCACGACCCATCTACATCGAGAATGAATACGGTATACGTGCATACCTTGGTTTTGGTGGTTCACAGTCTAGACCCGTGCTCCATGTTGAGGTTGCGTCCTTTGTCAGTGCCACGCCACCACAAGCTCATCTTAATGATGAATCGAATTTCAACGTCGGTCTAATAGAGCAACGCGGCGCAAATGAGGAAATCCATCCCGTGGAGGGTTACGTGGGCGACACATCTAACTAGCATTCTTAACATGTTTCCGAATACGAGGATTTTCAAGAAGATCAAACCGGACAGTATGAGAATCAAAATGAGAATGAGGATGATACGTTTGAACAACCCGAGGAACATTATGGTTCGGAAAGTGATAATGATGATGTCACAATGACGGAGCATAACTCTCCACATGCGGACGACGGCACGTATGGATTTGGGGATGGTTCAAGCCTGTTCGTTGGTCAGGAATTTCGGGACAAGAAGGAAGTCAAGGACGTGATCACTAAAGTCGCCCTTGATGCGTGTTTCGAGTTCAAATTGGTCCGATCAAATAAAACCATGTACGTAGCGAAATGCGCAAGCGAAAGATGCACATGGTGAGTACGAGCTGCACAGAACAAAAACTCCCCTTTTTCTCAATACGAACGTACTACGGCAAGCACAAATGCGGGGTTTCTCATCGTCGCCATAGACATCACCAAGGAAGTTCATCAGTTGCATCCCAAGTCCTGTTGGAACATTTCACCGGTCCTAAAGACATTCCGCCACCAAAGTCAATCATGTCGATGATGCAGAACAGGGGAGTAGATGTCTCGTACTACAAGGCTTGGAAAGGCAAGCAACTAGCGTCGGACGAATTAGTCGGTAACAGAGACGATTGTTACGGTTTACTTTCGGCGTACTTGGATGCGTTGAGGCAAGCAAACGTTAACAGCAGCACGGATTGGGAGATGGACGAAGAAAGGAGGTTCAAATATATGTTCTTAGCATACGGTGCATGCGTTAGGGGATTTGCATACATGAGGAAAGTCGTATCTATCGATGCAACTTTTTTGAAGGGAAAGTATAAAGGAGTTTTGCTCATTGCTACGGCGCAAGATGGCGATTACCATCAATACCCGCTCGCATGGGGTCTTGCTGACTAGGAGGAAACCGAATCTTGGACGTGTTTCCCACTAGATTGAGTCGTTTCGTAACGAACAGTAATGAACTCGTCATTATTTCTGACCGAAACCACAGTATAAAGAATGTCGTCCCTACTGTGTTTCCGAATTCGTTTCACGATTTCTGCGCGTGGCACATTCAACAATATCTGAAAACGAAAATGCCAGACAAGGGCACGTGCCCCATTTTCTGGCGGGTAGCGAATGCCTACACCAAGGCCGAGTGCGATGCACAATACAAAGCTCTGGGTTCAACATTCAAGTCGGCGGGTCAATATCTTGACGAGATTGCAATGGAACGGTGTGTCCCAAATCGAGATTATAACATCATGACGACCAATGGATCGGAGTGGATAAATGCGGCTCTATGCCCGGATAGAGAACTTCCAATTATGGGATTGTTGGGTTTGATTCACCGATTAACATCAGCTTGGTTCAGTAAACATCGAAGAGCATGCGAAGCTTCTATCGCTGCGAATTCGACGTGGTTTACGCCGAAGGTCGAGTCGATCCTCCGCGAGAATTTCGTTGGGTTGCAAAGATTTCATGTTCGGAAGTTGGGCGTCTAACATATAACGTATACGGCCACAATGTGAACGAGGTCGTCGATCTACACATGCGCACATGCAGCTGTAAGATGTTAGACATCGATCGAATTCCTTGTCCACATGCGATTGCTGCTTGTGGTTATGCCAACGTCGATGCGGGTTCACTAGTTGACCCTTATTACGGCTTGGAAATGTGGAAGTTAGCTTACGACGGTACTATATGGTCGGTGTCCGAACACATTGAAAGAAGTGTTGAAATGCTGCCACCTCCTCGCGAGAGACAACGTGGGAGACCACAGAAAAATAGGTTACCTTCTGTTGGCGAATTTAGCAGGAGGTAAAACTTCGAAATTTAGGGTTTTCTAATGTAATTGGACGTAATTATGGGGTTTTGCCATGTTCTACTTCAGTGGAACCAGCTGATGCGCGTTGGATGCGCGGGACCCGTGCTTATGCGCGTTGGATGCGCGGGACCCGTAGTTATGCGCGAAGGTCCCTTGATTTTACGCACGGGTCCCATGCTCTTGCGCAGTGGACCGCTGATGCGTGTTGTATGCGCGGGTCCCGTGCGCATGCGCGAAGGTCCCCTTGATTTTACGCACGGATCCCATGCTCATGTGCGGGAACCCGTGCTTAATTGGCTGGTTCCCAGTGCATAAGTTTGGTAACGGCCCCCAGGCATTTTGTAAACCCTAATAATTATTACATAATCAATTATTGGTCTTCCTTTGCAGACAATTACTTTAGAATTGTTGGTTGGTCATTTATTGTCTGAAACATGTCAGTTTTATTTCGGTGTCATAATGCCTTGTCAAATCTGATGTGCTTTTCGATGTGTGAAAAAGCAAGACACGGGTTTTAAAAAGGAGTTCAGTAATTATAATACATATATAATTTGTACATATTAAAAATTAAAAAAAAAATTAATCATAACGAAAACTTTGTCAAAAAAAATTAATCTTGACCAAAAAATTACTCTTAAGTCGTTATGTATACAAAAACAAATTACACTTTTTGGTTATTGTTTTGAATGTGACATTGGTGAATTGGTCGGATGTCACAACAATTGAGCAAATTTACTTGAGAATAACTTGCCTTGCTGTGGTGACTCCGTTATGATGTAACAATCGTCTCCGCCGATCGATTGGGGAAATGTCGACGCCAAAAATCGTCCCTTTGGATCACATCAGGTTCGGCTGCGAACTTCAGCCCCGTGATTAGGCAATACTCCAATTTTAAAAACCGGAGCAGTTTCTTCCCGAGGATCATCCAAAGCTCCTCACGATCGTGAAGCTCTGTCTGTCTCTTCATGAGATACCACAACAGCTGCGCCGACATATTGAAATCGACGGCAGCAGCGACGAGCCTGCCGAACGGACTCCCTTCCGTAAACACTGCCAACTCATCCTCATTTAGCCAACCGATGACCTGCTGGCTCACTTCGCCGTAGCGTGATGTGATATGTAACCGTAAGTCACGGTCTTCGTCACCTCTGGCAAGCTGCTTCTTCAATATAACCTACAAATAAGAAATTGCAAAAGGTAATTAGATCGAATGAAATATGCTTATTATTAATCTTCCACGCACGGGTCCCCTGCGAGGGGACCCTGAGCTTACGTGCGGGTCCCTTGCGCTTGCACGCACGGTTCCACAGCTATGCTGCGCTGGGGACCCGTGCATACCGCGTGGGACCCATGCTCTTATGTGCGGGACCACAGCACATTCGCGCAGGGTCCCCTGCACTAGCACACACGGGTCTGCGCTCGCAAGCACGGGTCCCGTACTATGTAGCTCGGGACCCTCGCTAGCGCGCACGGGTCCCCGCATCTACATCGCCCGGGTCCCCAGCGCATCATAGCACGGGTCTCATGCTATGTTGCGAGGGTCCCCGCGCTGGCACGCACGGGTCCCCAGTGCAGTATAACACAGGTCTCCAGCGAGCAAGCACGGGTCCCGTGCTTATGCGCGTGGGTCCCGTAGGGTCCCAGCGAGGCAAAGCACAGGTCCATTGCCGTTGACCCCTGCGCTTGCCCCACGAGTCTCCTGCACTTCCACACGGATCTTTGAGCTGCAAAGCACGAGTCCCCAACCATTGCAAGCACGGGTACCTGCGCTTCGAATTAGGGTACCCTGGCCTGAAATTAGGGTCCCGTGCGATGCATATGACGAGTTCTTCGCAAATTAAAAAAATTACCTTCACTGTTTGGGATCTCGCCCGAACTGCCATGGATTTGGAGCTTCAAATTCGACTATGAAGAAGGGTGTGAAGAGAAGAGTGGGAAAGCTTGATCGATTTTGCAAAGGGCCCGTGAAGTGAAATGGGTGCTTTATTTATTTACTGTTGCTTTTTCAGATTGTACAGTAAACCTCTCTGAAAAGCTGTAATTTTCGTTAAGAAGGGTAAAATAGTCTTTTACGCAGAGTAAGTTAGGGTACATTGGTCTTTATCATTTAGGAGGCTATTTTTTGAACGTTGACTATGTCAAAGGCCATTTTTTTTTTTAAATAATCCACATCATACCAACTATTTTGATTATCTATACCAACTGTTATCTCTAATTATACCAACAGAATAATGTTAAATTGGAAATTATACCGACTTTTGTCGTTATTATACCAATAGAATTGAACACTAACTCAGATGGTATAATATCTACAATTTCTGGTATAATAACAAAATTAGTTGGTATAATGTACAATTTTGTTGTATAAAATTAGAACAACTTTATTTATTGGTATAAAAACTAAAATAGATTGTATAATAACGAAAATAGATGGTATAAATTCCACAATTTCCGGTATAATTGCAAAAATTAGTTGGTATAATGTTCAAGTTTGCTGTATAAAATTAAAATAACGTTATTTATAGGTATAATAACGAAAATAGATGGTATAATTTCTATAATTTCTGGTATAATAGTTTTAGTTGGTATAATGTCTAATTTTGCTGTATAAAATTGCGTTATGTATTGGTATAATAACGAAAATAGATGTTATAATTTCCACAATTTCTGGTATAATAGCAAATTTAGTTGGTATTATGTCCAATTTTGCTGTATAAAATTAAAATGGCGTTATTTATTGGTATAATAACGAAAATAGATGGTATAATTTCCACAATCTATGGTACAATTGCAAATATTAGTTGGTATAATCTTCCATTTTACTGTATAAAATTAATATAGCATTATTTATTGGTATAATAACAAAAATATATGGTATAATTTCCACAATGCTAGTATAATTGAAAAACTTAGTTGGTATAAAGTCCAATTTTGCTATATAAAATTAAAATAACGTTATTTATTGGTATAATAACGAAAATGGATTGTATAATTTTTGCAACTTCTCATATAATAGCAAAATCAGTTGGTAAAATGTTCAATTTTGCTATATGAAATTAACAACATTACTTATTGGTATAATATCGGAAACAGTTGGTATAATTTCTATCAATTTCTGGTATAATTCCAATTTTATTGGTATAATAACAAGTTTTGCTGGTAAGTTCATGTGAAATAATTTATTCAGCTTTTTTAATGTGTGAGAGACATTGGTATTTTCGTCTTTTTAACGTTGAAAATAACATTTTAGGTACTAAGCAGGAAGAAATTTTCAAATAGGTACTAAACAGGAAGAAATAATTCGGTATTTAAGAGAAATTTTAAAACTCAAATACGACTGATAAGGATAATGCCCTTATAAGAATTCAGGGATGTTCAGGTGCGATTGGCATATTGGGTGGTAGGAAATTATCCCACGAGTTAAAAATTATGCACCCGTTACCAATTAATTTTTAATTTATTACACACGTAGAGTGTGCTTAAAATACTAGTGTATAGATATGTGAATGCAGAGTAAATTGGTTGATTATCGTTTTTACAAAATAAAAAAGCGGATTCATCCATTGATTGCTTCAGTATAAACTATAAAGTGCAATTAAATTACACAAACTAGAGTTGTGATATTGCCTGTACTCAATTTATTAACTTTATTTGCTCTATAACAAAATATTTATATTCTTTCACGCAATTTTTTACATCATGTCGAAAATTTACATCATGCCGAAAATTCTATTTTTTATAAATGTTATAAAAAAATAAACAATTATTCAATTTTACATATTAAAGTAACTAATTCCATAATTGATTTGTTAGTAAAGAGAGTGTGCAACATTTTACAAGAACGAATTATGGTCTTAGTTTTATTACAATGATATAAAATACTTTGAAATTATTAAAATAAGTTTTTAAATTTAAGAAACAAAAATAGAAATTATGGCATTATATTTGTATTTATCAAGTTCACTGTAAAATTAGAATTACATTATCCATCAACACAAAATACATAGTGAAGTGCCTTTATTTACGACTTACAATTTGAAGACCTCTATCAATTCCATATCAGGATTTTCTTATACTAGTTTTGGCCCGTGCTATGGACGGATTTTATTTAATTATAACAGTTATTAGTATAATTTATAGGCATTTTAAAAATAACAGTTATTAGTATAATTTATTATTAACTAAATAAATGGCATGTGTGATTACAACCATATATAGACCTAAAAGAGTAATTTGTATTTCTAATGCTGACATGTCACATAGGGATTGACTATTAGACTTAGTCAATGAGAGGCCACATCCAACTTTTATATAGTATAGATTATCTTGGAATGATTAAGGTGAAATCCGAGTAACTGTAATCCGCAAATTATAGTTTGACCACCTTAATGCCACATTATTCTTGTGCCCAACGAAATGTGTAATCCTTATTTTATAGATATGGAAGGTAGACAACTTTTCTGAAATAAAAATCTTTGAACAATAAAACATATTATACATGGATTGACATGATTTGACTTTTAGGTTTTTCAATGAGATGTATAAATACACGAGCCACACAGCACAGGATAGACACAACTAAAACTACCCATGGCAAAAAGCTGTCCTATTCCTGTTCTTCTCCTTTCACTTATGGTTGTCGTCTTCGCCTCCGCCGACGTGCATTTGAATGCAACTGGTGAAAAGGATGTAAGTGCACAGTTTATTTGTAATAGCTATTAATTAATATTGGAATACTTATAAACATATATATATATATATATATATATATATAATAGGATGGTCAATGGTGCGTGGCAAAACCGACGGCTCCAAATGATAAATTGCAAGGATTTATAGACTATGCTTGTGGTAAAGTTGACTATGGCGTGGGGATACTTCCCTGACCAAAAAAAATAAAAGCTCCTAATTAAAACAAAATTTTTATGGAATATTGGAGAAATTATGAAATATTGGAGTTGATGTATATGGAGTGGTTAAATTAGAATGAGATAGATGAGATTATTAATTAGCCGTGATTATTTTATGAGAATGTAATATTTTGTTTTGTGAGAAATTTGCCTATAAATAGACACATTGAGTTGTATTGTAAAACACACCATGTATTGAAATTGATTCATACTTATATACTCTCTCTAAATATTTCTTTCTATAAAGACATTATCATAATAATCATAATATAAATATTAATCACAATAATATTTTTATAACACGTTATCAGCATGAGCGCTCTCCGACAATGATCAACCTCCGTCGAGATTATTTCACGAGTGAGCACGAGAGTTCTCCGGTAACGATAAACCTTCGTCGAGATAATTTCACGAGTGAGGTATTTTATTTTTATGTACGGTAATTTTGTTTATTTTAACCGTACAGTACTGTAGATATTTAAAAATAAGTAAAATATACAACAAACGGACCCGGATTTTGGACTATGGACCCGGATTTCGGACATGAATACGGACTTTGGACAACGGACGCGGATTTTGGATACCGTAATTACCTTATCGGACCTTACATAAATTAAACAAACGAATAATAAAAGATTTATTTTATTTGTTTATGTTATTGTGGTTACATATATTTTTGGATCTTATGATATTTATTATTGATCTTATATGATTTAATTGTTATCATGTTTTTGATCTTATGATAGTGTAATGTCAAACTTGACAAGCTTAGAAGTTGTTGCTTTCGATATTGCGATATGTTCGATTGAAATCTGAATCGTGAAAATAAAAGGTCAATTGTGGTTGATATTTTGATTGAATGATTACGACATTTTCCGAAGTGAATGTACGACATCCCAGAAGTGAATGTATGGTTGTGTATGTTTATCGTTGTGAATATTAAAAGATTTTCCCCGAAGCCAATAAAGTGATATAAACGAGAACGAAATGTTGAGTATGAATGCATCCGCAAATAATACAAATGGTTGTGTATGATTATCGTTGTGAATATTCAAAAGATTTTCCCCGACGAGGAAAAGTGATAAATAAACGAGAATGAAATGTTGAGTAAAGACAGCTATCGAGAATAATTTATCATCACGATTATTGAATCTGTATTCGCATTAAGATCCCGTAGATATTTATAATTCAAGGTGACGACTAATATTTACAAAATTGCGGTATTCAAGAAAATCGGTGTCACAACTAATATTTATCAAACATTCATTCGAATATTATGTGAGAAATTATCATTAGGGATGAAATTTTAATGTATGCAAATATTTTATATTTATTATTGTATGTCTAATGTTTATATGTCTTCCTTCTCATACATGCAATTTTATTATGTTATTTAATTTCATTAATGATATAACATTTTATATTTGATAAGAATTTATGGTTAACGTGAATGGTAAGGTGTTGATAATGACAATTATGCCCCTGACGTCATACAATAAGGGTCCATTATTCTGGAAAGCTCATTAACTAATTGAACCTCATAATAAGAGAAACGAGTTTTTCATTTTATCTGAATATTTACGTAACATTGCTTGAATAAGGGTGTTTTATAAAAAATTTATATATGTACCTCAACAATGCCATCAATTCCGCCACGGTGGTGGCGCTGCTCATCGGTGGCACGAGAATCTTCACGGCCCTAAAAAGAGAATATGGTTTATGCGGAGGTATACATTATATTTATAAGATTTTGTTTTCAATAATATGTATTTTTTATATATTTATAATTGATGCTCCGGAATGGCTAATGTTTATTGCCCAGAGGAACAAGGTTATATGAGAATGGCTTATAATCAACTATTTCTCAAATAAATTTATTATGCTTTATAGCTGTTCGAACAGATATCATGTTTAGACTGCTGAGAATGAAAGATGTTGATATTTACATATACGAAGGTGATTTCAAATGATAAAAATAATTGTGAAAATATTACATCCATTTGATTCTGGGTTATGTTATATTTGAGAATTGAATCCTATGCTACCGTAAACCAGAAGTTTACTAATGATAGTGTTAGTAATACGAATTCAAACATTCGGATTACAGTTTTGGTGTTGACGCAACTGACTAATCATGTGAAAACCGAAGACCTATAGCATCGTTTATACTAAGGATTAAAAGCGGTATATATGTGACCGGACTGACGCAAGCACGAAAGACTATGAAGAATACCGATTGAAGATACCGGTCTTGAATAAGAATTCAGGAAGCATGACAGTACGCCATACCGGACATGTGACAGATTGGACAATCAAGATAAAAGCATGCTAAAAGAAAAAGGAAATTTCAGACAATCAATGCAATGCTGCGGATCCAGAGTATAGACAAGGTCAACTAACGCAAATAAGGAATAAAGCAAAGTGACAGGATGGACTGCGGCACAAACAGGGCAGATCCATTTTGGGAAAGTGAATTAATGCACTATCAGAGTGGAGAGTCTATCTCACAACGGTTTGAATTTCAAACCTCTAGCATAAAAAGAAAGATGCAAGAAGAAGACAGACACTTCACTGAACTCTCACGATTTTACGACTTTGAAATCTCATCCTCAAAAAGACAACAATCGAGCTAGTCTCAAGTACTGTGAGGAGAGCATAAAAGCAAGAGTGAAGTCCAAAGACACTTTTCTGATCTTAGTTTATGTTTTTTTTCATTTCCAACGGACTGTAAAAAGCTGTTGAAGTGGGTGGATTGTTGTAAACAACTGCATAGGGAACTCACTAGATTTGAGCTGAGATTCAGCTGGGTAGGTTGTACAAGGTTGTATAACTCAAGATCTAGTGAACCTTCCTTGCGAGGAAGAAGGGGAGACGTAGGAGATTTTAACTCCGAACTTCCAGAAACAAACCTGTCTCACACATACATATACACACACTTACTCATTCACATATCGGTTTCAACCGCTTAGTATCATTTTCCGCACTTATACTTACTGGTCACTGATTGAGTACTTGTCCTCGAATAGACAAACCGAAAAAGAGATAAGCGTTTACTCACCCCCCTCTAAACGCATAAACCGATCCTAACAGATAGTGTATTTGTTGTTTGCATAACCGGTCGGACCATTCCCGTACAATTATGATGCAGAAGTAATTCAAATTTAAATGGGCAGTTACTGAAAAACCAGAAGATTTTTCGAAGAATTATCATGTGCTGCTTGCTCTAAAAAGAAATTCCTTATTCGCCCATCACCAATGAAAATGAAGAATGAAACTGTCTTATTTTTTAAGCGTATATGATTATATGCGAACTGATGCATTCATCATGTTGGCCATCTGGGTATTTTACGATGCATCGACTAGATGGTCCCGTTGTTTGTTATGAATGTGGAACAAGGCAATTGCAAGATTACTTGCTCAATTGATTCAATGCACATTTCGGATCCAATAAAAAAGTATTGATAATGCTGCAGCATTTAATGATTATTGTATGTCGATTGAAATTGATGTTGAGTATGTCGTGCCACATGTTCATATGAAAAACGATCTCGCAGAATCGTTGATTAAACATTTGCAATTAATGCAATATCACTACTAATAAAGTTAAAACTTCCGTTGTCTTGTTTGAGGCATGCTATATTACCATCAGAGCAACAGCATTATATCTGCATCAGACCAACAAGTTATCATGATATCTCCTCATTGGAAATGGTTTATGGTCAGGAACCAGATGATCCCATTTACGAATTTTTGGATGTGCGGCATATGTTCGAATTGCGCCACCACAACAAACAAAGATGGGACCTCAAAGGAGGTTGGGAATATATGCCCGATTTGAATCTCCATCGATAATAAAATATTTAGAACCTTTAACGGGAGATTTATTTACGGCTAGATTTGCCGATTGTCATTTTGATGAAGCAAATTTTTCGACATTAGAGGGAGAAAAGAAGCAGCTGGAAAAGAATATTAGTTGGAATGACTTATCGGTAAATCATTATGATCCTCGAACGAAAGAATGTGAACTAAAAGTTCAAAAGATAATTCATTTACAAAACTTAGCTAATCAACTGCCGGATAGCTTCACTGACCTTAAAAGGGTGACTAAGTCACATATAGCAGCTGTAAATGCTCCTGCAAAAATTGATGTTTCTCTAGAACATACAAAGAATGATATTGAGCCTAAGCCACAACTAAAGCATAGTAGGTCATCGGGTTCCAAAGATAAAATCCTCGAAAAAGATAAGGAGCAAATAATAAGAATGGTCCAATCGAGGATTTATCGACTAAAGAATAGCCGACGGGCATAAATGTTGATGAGAATAAAACTGAGGTACCTGAAAATTCTGAAAATTTTGAAAATAATGATAATGAAGAGAACTCTATAAACTATGCCCATAATGGAATTAAATGGAACCGAGACGAAGTCAACATTGACGATCTATTCTCATTTAACGTAGCGCTACATGAAATGAATGAGATTTATGAGAATGGGGATTGTGAACCAAGGTCTGTACAAGAATGCAGACAAAGAAATGATTGGCCAAAATGTAATGATGCAAGCGAGGCAGAACTAAAGTCACTTGGAAAACGAAAAGTTTTTGGACCTGTAGTCCGCATACCAAAAAATGTAAAGCCAGTTGGCTATGAATGGGTTTTCGTCAGAAAGAGAAATGAAAACGGTGAAATTACGAGATACAAAGCACGACTTGTTGCACAAGATTTTTCACATAGACCTGGTATTGATTATGAGGAGACGTATTCTCCTGTGGTGGACACAACTACTTTTTGTTATCTAATTAGTTTCGCAGTACGAGAAGGACTCGATATGCGTCTTATGGATGTTGTAACTTATTTATATGGATCTCTTGACAGTGATATATTTATGAAGCTTCCCGAGGGATTCAAATTACCTGAAAATTCAGGGTCACGAAATGAATACTCAATTAAACTTAATAAATCACTTTATGGATTAAAGCAATCTGGGCGTATGTGGTATAATCGCCGAAGGGAATTTGTAGTGAAAGAAGGGTATAGAAATGATCAAACTTGCCCTTGTATATTCATGAAAAGATCTCAAAATGAGTTTGTCATTATAGCAGTTTATGTTGATGATATCAACATAATTGGAACTCCCGGAGAGTTATCGAATGATTGTCTAAAAAAGGAGTTCGAAATGAAAAATCTCAGAAAAATCAAATTTTGTCTCGGACTGCAAATTGAATATTTAAAGAATGGGATATTTGTACATCAAGAAACTTATACGAAAAATGTATCGAAATGTTTTACATGGACAAAGCTCATCCATTGGATACTCTGATGATTGTCCCATCGTTAGACGTAAATAAAGGTCCATTCAGACCACGTGAAAATGATGAAGAGCTACTTGTCCTGAAGTACCATTTAGTGGTATTGGAGCGCTAATGTATATTACGAGTCATACACGACCTGATATAGCATTTGCTGTAAATTTATTGGCAACATACAATTCTTCGCCGACTCGTAAACATTGGAACAGAGTTAAACGAATATTTCGATACCTTAAAGGAACAACTGATATGGAATTGTTCTACTCTAATGAGATGAAAGCAGATTTAAATGGGTATGCGGATGCTGGATTCTATCCGACCCACATAACGCTGGATCGCAAACTAGTTATTTATTTACGTATGGAGAACTGCCATTTCATGGCGATCGGTAAAACAAAGTTTAACGCTTGCTTCATCTAATCAAGCTGAAATATTAGCAATTCATGAAGCTATACGAGAATGTATTTTGTTGCGATCGATAATTATGCAATACAACATACTTGTAGTCTATTATCTGAAAAGTTACTTCCAACGGTATTATATGAAGATAATGCGGCTTGTATTGCACAATTAAAGGAAGGATATCTCAAGGGAGATAGAACAAAATATATTTCTCCTAAATTTTTCTTTACACACTAGTTGGAGAAAAATGAAAATATTGATGTACAACAAGTGCGATCTAGCGAAAATCTTGCAGATTTGTTTATGAAATCACTTCCCCCAATACTTTTTAGAAAATTTATATATTCAATTGGCATTCCAAGACTTCGAGATTTGAAATGATAATATCATCAGGGGGAGCAAATACACGTTGCACTCTTTTTTCCTTCATTGTGTTTTTTTCCACCCAGTAAAGGTTTTTTAATGAGGCAACATATGAAAGCATAACAAAGGATTATGTACTCATTTTCCTTCACTAGGTTTTTATCCCATTGGGTTTTTTCTACTAAGGTTTAACGAGGCATATTCCTGAATAGACATCCAAGGGGGAGTATTATGGAATACTGGAGTAATTATGAAATATTGGAGTGGATATATATGGAGTGGTTAAATTAGAATGGGATAGATGAGATTATGAATTAGTTGTGATTATTTTATGAGAATGTAATATTTTATTTTGTGAGAAATTTGCCTATAAATAGGCACATTGAATTGTATTGTAAAACACACCATGTATTGAAATTGATTCATACTTATATCCTCTCTATAAATATTTCTCTCTATAAATATATTATCATAATAATCATAATATAAATATTAATCACAATATTATTTTTATAACAAAAATATATTTATTTATATTTTGCACTTATGACTGAGTAAATTTAACGATGTTTTTTTCCATCAAACGTGCATATACGTTTTAAAACATTATGTTAGATACATATTGATTGTGTAACGTTGGGTTGTCATCCAAATTGATTTTTGGCATGTTGGGCCAAGCTAGGTTTAAATCAAGGTTCTGAAACCGGGTTTTCGAAGCGGACCGGAAATTTTAGTGGTTTAAGGTTTAATGGTTTGACCGGTATAAAACCGGAATAAAACCGGAGTCGAACCGGTAGCTATAAATATAATAAAATATATATTTTATGTAATAATCAAGCAAATAACATAGATTTATATACATGTTTATTTATAAACTTTACCAAACAGTCATTTTATAAAATTAGGGATCAAAATTAATTAAGTATATTGTGTTGGTGGTTAAAAATTATATACACATGGGGTTGATAAAACTAAACCTTCAAACTTGGGGTTAAAATTAAATAAAAATAATATATTGGGTTCTTAAAATAAAATTTACTATGAGACTGTAGATGATCGAACTAAATACCTTTGGAAAGTTGTAATAAGCCCAGCTCCTCACCAATAGACCACGGTAGTTAACAAGTTGATTTCTTTCATTTCTGATATTTATTCGTTTTCGTCATTTGTTCTTTTCTTTTTTATTAAAGCTTAAACCGGATCGGGACCGAACCGGAAAACCAACCGGTTCACCGATTTCCGGTCGGAACCGTCCGGTCCGGTTTTCAAAACCCTGGTTTAAATATCATTTTATATGTAATTTCGACATGTAATCATGGTTCGCCGAAACGGCAACGGACAACGGAACGGATACGAGCGTTCCAGTTCCATTGCGTTATCGCGGAACGATAACGGACGTTCCGCTATTTTTCTTAAATAAATATATAAATATAAGCAATAATACATGTAAAAATATAAAATAACAAAATAAGTTTCTCAAAGTTAAAAATATAATGAATACCTTACAAAATATAACTTATGTGGTTAAATATCTAAAATTATATTTTCGAATCTAATATTTCAATTGATTTTGTAAATTCGTAAATATATATTATTAATATGTATTGTAAAAAAATGTTAAATTGTTTATTTACAATTAGAAATAATTAATAACCTGAAATTTAGTTTTTTATTTAAATAAAAAGCATATATTACTGGAGATATTTTTTATTTAATAACAATTAAAATTGTCTTAGGCTATATAATTTGTATTAAAGAAGTATTTTGAGCATCAATTCTATCCAAAGCCCAATACAAATAAGTCCAATATTATTAAACCCTAAATAGTTATTCCACGCCACATCATCATCTTCGTCTCATCCTCTTCCCCAAATCATATTCTCTCACCTATCGTCACCCATCGCAGCTGAAAGCTAAACCCTAAAATCACCAACTCCGAAAAATCGGTCGTTAACACGGTTAAAACACCATTTTGCCCCGTTCCAACTCCGATCCGCCCGCTAAAACGCCGTTCCGGCCGACTTAACGGCCGTGACAACGCAGAACGTCAAAAGGCCGGAACTTTGGCACGGAGGCCTTCGTTCCAGTTCCGATGCGGCCGTTCCGGGCGTTTTAACGGGGTTCCGGCGAACCATGCATGTAATAATGTTCGCTTTTTCTTTCTTGCAGGCGATTTCTTCCTCTCCAAGTCTCTTCTCTCGTCTTTTCCTCCTCTATCTCCTCAAACAGTCAAACTCAACAATATCCACAAAATATTTAGGTGTTCTCTGAAAAGAACGTTGGTTGTTGTTTGAAGATATCTTTTTTTATTTTTGAACAAAATCTGATTTATTAATGACAATACCAATACAAAATATTTGCCATCTCTTGTGTCGAAGGAGACAAACCTACCCCATTAAATTCCAAAGAATAAGCTAGACAGTGAGCCACTCCATTGCCTGAGTGCTTAACGAAAGAAAATGAAATAGACCCAACTAAGAATATTAAAACAATCTCCTATGATCATCGTTCGCCGGAACCCCGTTAAAACGCCAGGAACGGCCGCATCGGAACTGGAACGAAGGCCTCCGTGCCAAAGTTCCGGCCTTTTGACGTTCTGCGTTGTCACGGCCGTTAAGTCGGCCGGAACGGCGTTTTAGCGGGCGGATCGGAGTTGGAACGGGGCAAAATGGCATTTTAACCGTGTTAACGACCGATTTTTCGGAGTTGGTGATTTTAGGGTTTAGCTTTCAGCTGCGATGGGCGACGATAGGTGAGAGAATATGATTTGGGGAAGAAGATGAGACGAAGATGATGATGTGGCGTGGAATAACTATTTAGGGTTTAATAATATTGGACTTATTTTTATTGGGCTTTGGATAGAATTGATGCTCAAAATATTTCTTTAATACAAATTATATAGCCTAAGACAATTTTAATTGTTATTAAATAAAAAATATCTCCAGTAATATATGCTTTTTATTTAAATAAAAAACTAAATTTCAGTTTATTAATTATTTCTAATTGTAAATAACAATTTAACATTTTTTTACAATACATATTAATAATATATATTTACGAATTTACAAAATCATTTGAAATATTAGATTCGAAAATATAATTTAGATATTTAACCACATAAGTTATATTTTGTAAGGTATTCATTATATTTTTAACTTTGAGAAACTTATTTTGTTATTTTATATTTTTACATGTATTATTGCTTATATTTATATATTTATTTAAGAAAAATAGCGGAACGTCCGTTATCGTTCCGCGATAACGCAATGGAACTGGAACGCTCGTATCCGTTCCGTTGTCCGTTCCTGTTTCGGCGAACCATGCCTATGATGCATCCCACTGATGTTGAATCTCATCTCTTATGTTGCAATAGCGAAATAACTGCAAGATTATCTCCTTCGATTAATATCATGTTGTTGAATTTTAGCGCCGGACATGTTTAATCAGGGGGTTGTATATATTTTTTAGATTATGAGTTGTTTATACTTTATCATTATGATCTCCCGCCGCGAGGGATGGTAGTGGGGCGGGGTTCCCCGTCCCCGTGGGGATCCGCCCCGAACGGTGCGGGGAATCCCCGAGTTTTTATCCCCGCGGGGCGGGGACGGGGAAAGATTTTTCCCCGCGGGGATCCCCCCCCCCGTTCCCCGCCCGCCCCGCCTTCTATATATATATATATATATTATAATATATATAATATTAAATTATAATTTAAATAATATTAAAATACTATTAAATATAGATTAAATAATATTAAATTAATACAAATAATATATAAAACTATAATTTATATAATATTTATAAAGAAAGTATTAAATTTTATCTATTATATTTAAAATATTAATTTAAGAAAAAATGAATCCCCGCCGGGATCCGGCGGGGACGGGGACGGGGACAATTTTGTCCACGAAAGCCTCGCGGGGTGGGGACGGGGATTAGGTCCCCGCACCCGCCCCGTTGCCAACACTACCCGCCGCATAGGATGAGACTAATTAAATGAGAATATTCTAATTGAGATATATTTCAGTTTGAAAGATATACTATCTCAAAAGGTATTGGAAAAGGTAAATAATTACATAAATATTTCTTAATGAATATATAATAATGTATTAATAAAAATAATAAAATTAAAAAAAACAAAGATGAAAAGAAGATTCAAAATAACTAAAAAGTACTTCCTCCGTCCCGGCTATTTCTTCCCAAAGATTAGCGGGCACGGAGATCAAGAAATCACATTATTTTAATATTATAGTACACCTTTTGAGGTATAGAGGGAGAAAAGTTATTAGTAGACACGCAAATCAAGAAGACTTTTTTAATATTAATGGTGTAATTAGTTTAATTAGTGGGATAATTTTTTACCAAAAATAGAAGTGGGAAGAATTATGTGGGACGCTCAAAATAGAAAGATGGGAAGAAATAAGTGGGGCGGAGGTAGTAACTCAACAAAAAAGAGAACTAAAAAGAATAATAATAAAAAACTAAAATGCATAAATTAAAAGAAGTGTTAGGATAACTAAAAGGCTAAAAAGCGTGAAAATCTCTTGTGGTTTAGATAAAATGCATCAATCCACACGTTTGAAAATTACACAGAAATCCCTATTTAAATATGCGCTCATTGTTCTTTATACCCCTAATTGGAGGTATATAGCTAGATTTTAGACAACATCGGGAGTATGATGCTAAGTTTAGCAGAGGATAAAAGGTTTCATGCATAAGTATAGGGTTGTATCGTGCATTTCAGTGAAACCACATGGGGGTATATCATGATTTACCCTAATAAAAAGAAGAAATGAACTAAACAGATGGTAAAATAGGAACTAAGCCAAGAAAAACAAACGAATAGCAAAAGTGTCACATGGGCTTGAACCCACAACCTTGCAATCCACTTTGAGCCTTCCCGATGTCCTTTTCTTCCTTTAAATCCCATTCGCAGCCTTCAACCGTATTCTATACTCTTCGGATGGTTGTTCAAACGAGAAAAGGAGGGGGAGAAAATAAAAAAAAGGATGATGACAAAAGAAGGTATTGCTCAAGGCGCAAAACTCAGACCAAAGGAACCTGCCTTCCGATTATCTCTTAGAAGGTGGCATGGATCCTGCTGTGAACTTCTCCAATGATAATCTCGTACGCTCGTCAGAGCGGCTGGAAAGAGGAGCTCCACGAAGTGAACTTCTCCAACGATAATCCGGTCTTATATTGGGAAACGAGAAGAGGAGCGCAGCGTTGGGTACGAATTCCATAACCGTGAACTTTTCCAAAAAGATAATCTCTGAAACCTCTCTAGGGATTAAGAGAAGAGGAGCACGGTATCGGCCCGAGAACCAACAAGAAGAACTCGCCTACGATAATCTCCTAAGCCTCGTGGAGAAGCAGAGCTTCAGCTTGAGCATAGCATAAAAAGAGATAGTTCTTAAAAGAAAAAGAGGGAGAAAAGATTGAAAAGAAGAAATACGCAAAAGGAGACGGACGTAGAAATGGAAGATGACGAAGAGTTAAGCTCACTTTCCTCTAAATTCCTTCCCTTCTAAGTCCTAGCCAAACTAAAATCCTTACAACTCTTTGATTCCAATCGACGGTCTCTCGCTTAGGTGAAATGATTAAAAATGCCTCAATCACAGGTAAATTGACTCAAAATTGCTTGTGTTGACTTGAGTGATATAAATATAAAAATCCTAAGTTAAAATAATTGAGTGCTTGAGCGAACCTAGTGAGAGTTGTCAAAATGGATCAGTCTATGAACTTAGGACTTTAGTTTGACGACATGACTTGACGACTTTTTCTTCTTTCAAATGTCTCGTAAAATTTTAGGTGTGACGATTGATCGAAGCAAAATAATCTGACCCCATACTATAATAATAGTAATATTTAAAAAAAATAAAGAAATAAAAAAAATTTATATATATATATATATATATATATATATAGAAAATTAATATTCTTTAATTTCTGAAAAATAAAAAAATCGTGAAAAGGAAAAATTTCGCACATTCTGACATGAAATATTATGTTTCATATGCGTTGAATTGAATAAATGCGAATTTATTTTGTTATGCACATTCTAAATGTAATTTTAGATTGCATTGGTACTGAATTGTTTAAATGCAATAAATTTTTCATTTCTCTTACCCTCACGCAATATATTCAGTACATGTTTTTGTGGACCATGTTTATCTGCTTACTAGGTAAATTTGCGTGTTATATGCTCATGACTTGAATTGATTTCATATGCTTGCATGTTTAGTCAATTCTTGCGCATTATTTGAGGGGGATCAAATATAAAAATTGTGCATTAGCTCTAAATATTCTTGACGTTTTTCTCTAAGCATTTCAGATTCCTTCAAACAAAATTTAGGAGTTAGACGTCGACACTACAAGGAAAGGAGCTAATCACAGACCAACTATTTAAAAAAAAATGCCTAAAATAATTGTTGATTAACACCATTATTTCTAACGTTTTTCTCTAAGTGTAACAGATTTTTTAATTTCTGCCAGGGAAGGTAGACGTTACTACACAGAACATACAGGGAATGGATCGCTACCCTCGTTATAATCACATATACGACCACAACTTGTATATGAAGGTCCAGGATACAAATTTCGAGCTCGATCTGAGCACCTTTTGGTGTCCAGACGAGATCATTGTCTCTATCCTGCAAGGCCACCCCATCTGGCATGCATTGACGGTCACCACGTCGGTGCCAATGGTCTATCTCCAGCAATTCTGGGGATATATACAAGGAGCAGTGGATAATGGAGCATTCTCATTCTCAACCATAATTGGGACGCGGCACATACATATGGACAAGAACCAGTTCGGGATGATTCTAGACTTGCCATACAGCGCAAACTACGACCCGCTCCCATCAGACGCAGAAATGGTGCATGATTTCATGCAGATGGGATATCAACCGCAGCTCACCAAGCTCGCTCAGGTCCAGAGCAGCGGTATCCCTCATCCGTGGAAGACACTGTTCGGGATTGTGAACAAGTGTCTATCACCCAAGCATGCTGGCTTCGATAAGGGCAATGGCAACATACTGCAATCTTTCACGGACTCGCATTCTCCATAAATTACGATTTCACGCAGCTGATCTGGAATGATCTTGCAGACCAGATTCGGCAAAAGGAGAATCGGAGATCGAAGAATGTGCCCTACGCTCGGTGGTTTAATGTAATCATCAAGGAATTCATGGAGATGCACGAGTCCATCCATCGTCTATCTCCTGGAGGAAATTATCAACCACCCAGGCTTAAATTCTTTCACAATCCACGCTCACGGACATGGACCAACCGTCGATGCCGATTCCTTTTGAGGCTACGTCTCGCTGACCCCAGAGGAGACGTATACCGTATGTACTGCCGGGAGAATCACCTTACCGAGGAGATGATTCGAGGGCCCCCGACAGATTTTGGAGTTAGCCCTCCCCAACCGCAATAACAGCCTAGTCCTGAGGTGCATGATGATTGATGAAGTCGCTCAGGAACTAGAGCTGGAACCTCCAACTCACGAGGAGCCAATGCCGGACTTAGATACCACGCTGATCGATGTTGTGGCTGCCGAGTTGGAACAAGAGGCTCCAACAGAAATGCTCGAAGTGGAAGTGCCTATATATGTTGCCGTGCTTGAAGAGCCTATCGAGGAGGCTCCTCTACAAGAAGTACAACCCGAGACTGAAATGGGGCACAGCTCACTTCCACTGGTGATGGACTAGGCTCGTGAGTACGTGGAGCACGAACCTTCTCCTCACACGGCCACCTCATCTGATACAGAGTTCGATGAGGAGCTCAGACTCATTAGACGGACTCCCAGACGATTGAGTATACAGATGGAGTCCCTCTTCCCCGCCGTCACCACCGCACCAGTACCGTGCTGATCACTTCTTCAAGTGTTGCCGGCACTTCTTTACTCAATCTTGAGCCGCAACCAAATCTACCGGTGTCTGGTTCGCAGGCCCAACCCGAACCTGTCGTAAAACCCATAGAGGAGAATCTTCAAGATTCGACTCGAGGATTGGGTGGAAGTCTCATATAGTCACAACCTCAAGTGATTGTGAGCCAACCTGAGGAGCCGGTGCCTGCTCATGGGTTGTCAACATGCGACATCAGTCGACCTGGTACATCTTCTACGGAGGCTTCCACACCGTTTGTGACGAACGAGCAATTACAAGCCGCTCTCTCCGCGGTTGTTCAATCGCTTGAAGACAAATTAATGGAGAGAGTTCTTACTGCCATAGAGACATCCCGCAGAGACACCGGAAAGCACCTGTCTCCGAAGGCACCTCGTCACAGCCCAACCTCACACCTCCACAACCCACACCCACCGACCCTTTAGCCACTTCATCCATACTCATCAACCCATACACCATACCCATAACCGAGCTCCAAGACATCCTACTCGTCCGCCTGATCGGCCTCTCCATCCGGTCGCCTCAAGATTAGTCTCTTTATAGGCGATTGGTGGATCATCCTGAGCCACCTACTGAAACTAGCCGAGGCCAAAGCTCCCATTCAAGACGCAGACATGACAATCCTGACAATCAGGACCCTCATGAGGGGGAGAAGATGCCACGGACATCTACGAGTGGTCAAGAACAAGGCCAAGGCTCGGGCTCTGCGCAGACAGAAGCTGAGCCGGAGAAACCTCACAACCCACAACACAAACCACCACCACCACGCACCGCACACAACTCTAAGCCCATTCTACCAACCCACCATCAGAACGCCTCCGTCGACCCCATCCACCCCACCGACCTTTACAAGTCCCTTGCTTCCGAAAGAAGAAGCAAGTGCCGCGATGTTCATAGCCCTAGCAGTCACTCAAGCTACTCCCTCGGTCGTTCTAGACCAACCGGGCCCCTCACGAGGTTCTAGAAAAATACATCTTCGAAGGACAGTGGATGACCCATTCCATGCCCGAGGTTCATCAAAGACAACGGTTTCAGGACTTTCGGAATTTCGTACAACAAGCCTCTATAGACCTCGTGATCATAGAAGACGGCGAGCTTCATCAAGCTCAAACGACATAATTTCAAAGAAAGGTATGCAATTCTTGAACTCAACTAAATTTCGGTATACTTATATGTTTCCAATGTGTATAGGTCTATACATAATCTTATACTGACCTTAGGGGTTCGATATTTAGCATGACTTAGAAAACCCTAAATTCTGAGTTTGTAGGTATGATAACAGTTCTAATTTCAATTTAGGCAGATCCGAACATAAATTCATAGCGAAGGAAGATTTTAAGAAAGATGAACTAAGAGTAAATTAAATATAAAGGTCGGTTTAGGATAACTTTTGGGTGGAAAATAATTTAGGTGTCTAAGTGCTTTATGATTCTTTTCAGTATTAAGATGAATTTCGAGCATTCAATTTAGCAAACTTATTAATTCAGATGTTCTTGAGGATGAATCTCGAGAACCTTGGTGCTTTTTTTAGAAATCTCGAAGAACCATTTGAAATTTACATGATGGTACAAGAATAGAATTTTGAAATTTCTATGTAGGTGTTAAAAGAGAATGTCGAGATCAATTCTTAATATTGACCTCGAAATCCCACAATAAAGCTTAAGATACATGTCGACTCACTTTGGAAATTTACTTCGAAATCATGGTGGTGTAACATCTTGACATTTTATTTAATCAACATATATCTCGACATTTTATTTAATCAACATGCATCTCGACATCTTATTATAATTTCGACGTACATACCTCGAAATCTTATATGCTACTTCGAGATTTATTCTGAAATATTATACACGATTTAACCAAGCTCGAAATCCATAGTTCATCTCGAGATCATGTCCAAACCTATGTCGAGATCCACTTTAAAAACATGTCGAGATCTATCTTTGAATTGTACCTCGAAATCCCACAATTAAACTCGAGACCATGTCGAGATACTTATGAACTCCAAAACGATATTTTTCAATTTAAGTTAAATTTCGAAACCTTAGGATGTTAAAATTCATAAAAGTCGAAACTAGGGTTTTCAAACTAAGCCACTTTCATGAAACTATAATTAGACTAACAAACCCTAATTTTATATGTTTCTATATTTAGGGTTCGAAGGTTAGCGATTTACCATACGGTAAGCTAATAGCTAAGGATACTAGGTAAGTGGAAGTCCCACTACAACACATAATTATATGTGCATGAATTATGTGTTATGTATTTCTATGTTTTTACGTGACTTCCTACGTGAATTATTTGCGTTACATGACACACATGATTTAATTACATGATATGATGGCATCACACGCATATTCCTGACATGAGCATATGCACGCAAGTTTAGTACAAAAGGCATGATATGAGAGCGTGCATAATATACGATCGCTTGAGAGCGATAAAGATTCGCCGATATGGGAGTCTGATGTCGACTCACAGTTGAGTCACGGCCCTTCTATGCTACCATGGTGACGTCGTATGGCGCTACCGTTAAGACATGACATGTACAAGGCAAGACATGATTTTAGGGCTAATGCCCTCATGGCGGGTCGTGAAACCTGGAGGATGCAAGCTGAGGGAGTAAGCGACACCGAGGGTACCTCTGGTGTTGACTACCCCAGATTAGGCTACCAGTGTGAATCGTCCGCGTGGCGTATGAAACCACCTTGGGACAGAAAGGCGCCATAGGGTTAGCCTCCCTTGAGTGGGTATTGCCACTTATATTTATTTATCCTTAGTGGATTCGAGCTCCATGATGGTGCATAGCAAGATAGCCGAGGGCCCTACATGACAAGACAAGACAAGGGAATATGAGGTCTAGGGAGCATTGGCGTGGATGCCTTTGCGAATTTAGGGCACGTGCATGGCATGCATGAATTTCACTTACTGAGCTTTATAAGCTCACTCCACGAATTTATGTGTTGTAGGTTCACGGGATCACGGTACGTGATCATTACGATGCCGAGGCCAAATTTTAAAGCTTCCAGAGGACTTTTGAGGTGGCAGTGTGTACATGGATGCGACCTGAGTGGCGGGCCGATAGATTATTTTGAACACGCATGCGCACTCACCTTGTGTTTATGTCTTAGGAATATTTTGTATTGTACAGAAGAGTTTCCTTAATATAAAAGGAAAAAATTTTGTATGCATTTTCGTATATATTCATTTATATCACATGCAGTCACATTGAATAGTAGTAAGAATGGGCGGTAGAAGTCAGGGGCACCGCAAACTGCTTGTAGACTTGATAGTCATCTCGATGGACGACTACGAGGTGATCCTCGGGGTAGACTGGCTCTCAAAGTACGGAGCTGTGATAGATTGTAATCGTAAGGTGGTCACGTTCAGTATAGAAGGGGAAGTACCTCTCATTTTCGAGGGAATGGGCAGGAGAGGAAGGGTTCCTATGATTTCGGCGTTGAAGGTCCAACGACTGATCAAAGCCGGATGCGAGGCATAGATGGTGTATGCGCTGAAGTTAGAAGAAAATTCCTCCCCGGTACCCGTAATTAAGGAGTTCACGGATGTATTTCCAGATGAATTGCCGTGACTACCACCAGATAGAGAAATCGAGTTCACTATTGACCTGGAGCCACCGGTATCCAAGACCTCGTACCGGTTTGCACCGACTGAACTAAAGGAGCTGAAGGAACAAATAGACGAGCTTCTGCAGAGAGGGTCCATTCAAACAAGTTTCTCTCCTTGGGGCGCGCCAGTCTTATTTCTGCCTAAGAAAGACGACTCGATGCGGCTGTGTATAGATTATAGGGAGCTGAATAAGCTGACAATAAAAAACAAGTATCCTCTGCCCAGAATAGACGACCTTTTCGATCAGTTACAAGGTGCCACAGTGTTCTCTAAGATCGATTTGCGGTCGGGATACCATCAACTGAAGATTCGGAGAGACGATATTCCTAAGATGGTATTTAGCACGAGATATGGGCATTTCGAATTTCTAGTCATGCCTTTCGGGCTGACTAATGCGCCGGCGGCCTTCATGGACCTAATGAACCGGATGTTCAAGTCCTATTTGGACAAGTTCGTGATCGTATTAATAGACGATATCCTCATCTACTCGAAGATGAGAGAAGAGCACGAACAACACCTACGGGTGGTACTTGGGGTATTGCGGGAAAAACAGTTGTATGCCAAATTCAAAAAGTGCGAGTTTTGGCTGGACCAAGTAGCATTTTTGGGGCACATTGTCTCCGGAGCGGGAATCGCGATGGATCCAAGCAAAATTAAAGAAATTGATGACTGGCCACAGCCGACCAATGTAAAAGAAGTACGGAGCTTCCTAGGCTTAGCAGGCTACTATAGGAAATTCATAAAGGATTTTTAAAAAATCGCCTCTACACTGATGAGGTTGACCAAGAAGAATACCCCTTTTCAATGGAGCGAAGAGTGCGAACGAAGTTACCAAGAACTAAAGAAGCGGCTTACTACAGCTCCAGTGCTGACAATACCCTCAGGAACAGGGGGATTTTCCATTTATAGCGACGCTTCGAAGAATGGGCTCGGATGTGTATTGATGCAAAACGGAAACGTAGTGGCCTATGCCTCGCGACAACTGAAGGAGTATGAGAGAACTACCATACGCATGACCTAGAGCTCGCTGCGGTGGTCTTTGCCCTCAAGATTTGGAGACACTACCTATATGGAGAAAGGTGCGAAATCTACAACGACCACAAGATTTTGAAGTACTTTGTCACCCAGAAGGAGCTAAATATGAGACAGAGGCGGTGGCTAGAACTGGTGAGGACTCGATTGTGTGATCAACTACCACCTAGGCTAGTCGAACGTGGTAGCTGATGCTTTAAGTCGAAAGGCAGTAAGCGCTGAACTCCAACGACTTGAAATAGAAATCGTGTCATTAGGCGAGGTCGAGACAAAGTTAGCCGCCTTAACTCTGCAACCCACGTTGATGGAACATGTCAAAAAGGCGTAGGAAAATGACGAGTTTTATGTGAAAACCACAGGAGCACAGACGGAACAGTCGACAACAGACTTTGCGTTCCGAGATGACGAAAGCTTGTACTACAAGAGCAGGCTATATGTACCGGAGAGTGCGGAGCTTCGACGGACCATAATGGCGGAAGCATATACCACCCCCTACTCAGTACATCCTAGAGCTACAAAGTTATACAGAGACTTACGGACTAACTACTGGTGGCCAGAAGTGACTAAAGATATAGCCAAATTTGTAAGTCAGTGCCTTACTTGCCAGCGTTAAGGCAGAACACCAACGGCCGGCAGGGACGCTGCAGCCTTTACCAATCCCGGAGTGGAAATGGACAACATAACGATGGATTTTGTAAGCGGATTGCCCAAGAACATGAAAGGGCACGACGCAATATGGGTGATTGTCGACCGACTTACGAAATCTACCCATTTTCTGCCGATAAGCACGACATTTTCCATGGAACGGTACGCGGAGTTGTACATCCAAGAAATAGTGAGACTCCATTGAATACCGTTGTTGATATTTTCAGACCGCGACTCGAGATTCCTATCCAAGTTCTGGACGAGTTTACGAAAGGCAATGGGGACAAAATTGACATTTAGCACAGCCTATCATCCGCAAACAGACGGTCAATCCGAGCGGACCATTCAAACACTGGAAGACATGCTACGAGCCTGTGTGCTCGATTTCAAAAGCAATTGGAGCAAGTATCTTCAACTTGTGGAATTTTCGTACAACAATAGCTATCAAGCTATGATTGGAATGGCTCCTTATGAAATACGGGCGCAAGTGCAGATCCCCAACGCATTGGGATGAAGTCGGTGAAAGAGTGATGTTAGGTCCAGACATGGTACGAGAAATGACGAAAATCATCACAATGATCCGAGAAAGGATGCGCACGGTGCAAAGCCGACAAAAGAGTTATGCGGATCGGAGACACCGACCATTAGAATGCAAAGTTGATGATTGGGTCTTTGTGAGAATATCGCCGATGAAGGGCGTTAAGAGGTTCGGGAAAAAGGGAAAATTGAGCCCAAGGTATATTGGTCCATTCAAGATAATGAAAAGAGTTGGTGAAGTAGCGTACCGACTGGAACTACCAGCATCGTTGTCGCAAGTACACGATGTATTCCACGTTTCAACTTTGCGAAAGTATATTGTTGAGCCAAGCCATGTGATGATAAACGACTCTCTGCACCAACAGATGATGCCAGATTTGAGTTACGAGGAAGTACCAGTAGAAGTATTGATGTATGAAACGAAAAGGCTTAGGAATAAGGAAATTCCCCTAGTGAAAGTTCTGTGGCGGAATCAGTCGATAGAGGAGCCACTTGGGAACGAGAGGATGAAATGAGAACCACTATCCTGAATTGTTCCAAACGGGCTGATTCAGGGGCCAAAATCCTCACTAAGGGGGGAGGATATAGCACACGGGTCCTCGTAAATAGTAGGGCCAATAAATTTGCACTACTGTGGAATGCAATCATGTGCGTCAATTTCGTGCTTATGTGACTTACGCATTACGTGGCCAATTATGTGCATAAATACGTGCTTCGTTGTCTCATGAAATTGGAGCATTTAAATTTGGGTAATGTGACCTCCAATTTAATTAGGAATACTCGAAAATGGGCCAAAGGAAAATTTGGGTCATGAGTGAAATTGCACCATAAATGCTAATGGAATGGGTTTAAATATTAGACCTAATCTACTTAGACTCCAACGTTGATAGGTATGTCGAGGCTATAATTTGGGCTAAGGTGTTGGGCTAGGACATTTTTAATTGGACTAAGACTTAATTCGAACTTAGGCCCAAATTGATTGAGTCAAACCTTGAAAACAAGTTTCCCCAAAATAACGGATATTTTCGTCTAATACATGTCCCATCATCACACCTTTGGTAACTTAATAATTATCTAAAACTTTCGAATGCTAAGCTCTATTAGAGAAGAAACCATTAAAATTTAAAGAAGAAAGAAGAAGACGCAAGGAGTTTCAAGCAAGAACACATCAAGCTAGGAATTGGAGTAAGTAAATGGAATTATCAATTCTAGTCATTATGGTTTTTATTACGAGAGTTAAAGCATGCTTAGGGTACCGTAGAGGGCAAAATCCCTAGTTTAGGGTATAAAATTCATAGTTAAGGATTCCCTTGAGTTTTGTTAGGTTTTGGCTAACCTAAGCTGTTTTAGGGTTTATTAGTTTACCTAAGATGATTTTGAGCTAACATTAGACGTTTTGGGGGTTAAAGAAAAACGATAGAACTTATGAAATCTGGAAAGATGAGTTAGGAATTAGTTTCGGGTAGAAGAATATTTGAAAGTTTCGATCGAAAGTAGAGAAATTACTTAAAGGTTTCGATCGAAAATGGCTAGTTAAAAGGACTTTTCGATCGAATGAGACTAGGAAAAAGAGTTTCGGGTAAATTTAGGGCTTTAGGTATAACTAGGTTTCGATCGAAACGAAGGGTTTATACGATTTTGAATCAAATGATATAGAGTTTCGACTGAAAGTAGAAAATTGTTGAGGGTTTGAGCGAATTAATTGAAGAGGTGTTAGGTTCGATCGAACTAACCTCAATGTATAAGAATCGATCGAAACCCCGCCCATACCATATGCAATCGATCGAAAGTGGCTATCCACTATGCATGGTATCGAGCGAAACCCATTTTCACTTCCACAATTGGCCGAAGCTAGGGTGGAACCCTCATGGCATACATGGAATCGGGCTGACGTCATGGTGATGAAAACACGCGGCGAAGCGCACCCACACACATGCACAAATCGGGAGAAACCAAGGTGGCGAGATGATGACGCCAACACACGGCGAAACTCACTCACACATATGCATTCGGGCGAAACTAAGATGACGACATGCTGACAATGGAACGCGGCAAAACCCAATCCCGCACCCATACAATCGGGCGAAAGTGAGCTACGTGTGCGAGAAATCGATCGAAAGTGACGAAATGATGATGTCGACGCGCGACGAAACCCCAAATCGAGCGATGCCTTGCATGAACGAAACGACGGAAATTAATTCCAAGGCGTAGAATCGGGCAAAACTTATGTAAATGATGAACTAACTGGGCGAATGTATAATGTGGAAAAAATTAATCGGACTATTTGGAGATATTACGAATCGGGCGAGTCCAATTGAAGTAGTTACCAAGTTTCGCCGAGACGTATAGCTAGGATCGAAATTAGATTCTAACATGACTTAGAACTAATTGGGCAGGGACCTAGCCTAGAATAGAGTTGAGTAATTTGGAGTTCTAAAGAATAAATATAGCTTAAATAATTAGAAAGACGAAAGCTAATTATTTCAATAACATTAGCTAAGGAAGATAACATACTAACATTTCAACCAAAGGTTGTGCATTAGGAATTTCACGAGGGAGTACGCTAGTTTAGCTTGGACTACAGGTAAGTAGAAACCCAACTACGACACATAACTTGCTTACGTGCCTAATTTACGTGACTATGTGCTTGATGCCTGTGTGTTTATGTGAAATGATTGGTATGCTCTTGCATGGAAGATACTTGGGTACGTTCCGTTTTGATATTCACGTGCATTATCATTATGCATGCATGACGCACTCGGGGTAGTGCAGGTTGACATACCTGATATAGATATCGCGAAAGGCGATGGATAACTGCCGATATGGGTAGTTGATGTCGACCCACAATTGAGTCATAGGCGACTTCCATGGCACCATATACGGCGTTCGACGTCGTTTGATATTTATTATATGATGAGGCAGGAGGAGCGACCTAGGAAAGAGCGACCTAGCTATGCTAGCGTAGGCTAACTAGCGTAGACAACTGCCCTATTTGCGGGAGGAGCGACCTAGAAGGAGCGACCTAGGTGGATTCCTAGCGTAGGCTACTAGCGTAGGCTACCGCATCGCAGATGGGACGACCTGGGAGGGTGCGACCTAGGGAAACCTAGCGTAGGTTACCCAGCGTAGGTCACTGCCACATGTTATGGATATTGAGCTCATAGTGGTGCATAGTAAGTCGGCCAAGGCCCCTGAGAGAACATGAGATTTAGTCTTAACTGGGTATAATGATGCACTGGCGTGGATTGCCTTTGCGGAGGTCATCGCATGCACATCATGCATGTTTCTGCTTACTGAGCCTCGGTGGCTCACCCTTACGTTATGTGTCGTAGGTACCAGCGACCACGGTACGTGATCGCACTTTTGGAGGCAAGGCCGATCTTTTGAAGCTTCGCGCTTCTTTTGGGGTGGACGTGTGTGTATGGATGACGACCTGTGAGGCTGGGCGCATAGGAGCTTTTGCTGGGCCGACACACATTCTCCGTGTAGTTAGGTCATGGGTGTAATTAAAAACTGACCAGTATTCTTTTGACATGTACAAAGACAACGTTCCATTATAGTAATGGAAAGAAAAGAAAAATTTTATACGTACTTTTAGTATATTTCAGCACTGACAACTGATAGGCACATAGGAAGATGCTAGAATAGGCAACTTAGGGGAGACGGGTCGTGACACTAACCCTGTTCATTTCCGTGGCGCCTTTTCGGCCCAACGGGTCTCCATTGGGAGGCTAACGACGCCTTTTCATCCCAATGCGATCCACAATGAGAGGTCACCTAGTTCACAGTTTTGCAGTCCACATTGGGAGGCTAATAATGCCTTCCAGCCCAACGCGGTCCCAAAAGTGCCTTTTAATCCCAGTGCGGCCTGGCACGCGAGTGCTTCACGCTGGTAGCCCACTCCGAGGTTGCCAACACTCGAAATACCCTCGGTGCCGCGTCTTCCCTTGGGTCGCACTTCCCGTCTTAAAGGGCTTTTAACCCAACATAATCGTAATTTCGGCGACGCCTTACCGTTTCCATGGTAACACTGTGACTCGACAATTGAGTCGACAACAGATGCCCATATCGGCTACTATACATCGCTCACCGGCGATCCTGACTCGTGCATGCTCTCGTGTCCTAACTTCCACACTAAGCTTGCATGCACGTGATCATGTCGTGAATCATATGCGTATGCATGTCATGCCATGAATAGTAAGTAAAAACATATCACATAAACTTCACGTTCTGTAATGAGAGCACGTAATCACATAATTTATGCACACAGAAGTTATGTGTTGTAGTTGAAGTGAAGTCTCCACTTGCCTGACATCCGTAGATTAGCTTCTATCGATTTGGTGAAATCCCTAAGCTTCGACCTTAAGCACAAAATATTGATACTAGTTAGTACCTTATCGGTTTTACTTGGCTAACTAGTTCGCTGATCTTTAATACTTTGAACTAGTTTTTGACTTATAACTCGGCGCACCTGCATGACTCGTGAACTTTACTTAGCCTCATATGATTCGTGACCTTATATAGCTCACAAAATTCTTATGACCTACGGGGTTACTTCGCGAACTTAGATAGTTCGTGGAGTTTATAAAATTCGTCCTTAAGCTATTTGTTGATTGCTCTGGTGAATTTCCTAGTATTCCATCCTTTAGACACGAAAAGGCTATAAAGTAAGTCTATAAATTATATTAATTGACTACGTAAATTTTTGTTCCAAAATTCTATCAAAACAACGTCAGCTTATACCGAAAATTGACCCTGAAAACACCGATAAGCAAATTATGATTGGCGTTATGAGAGCCTATGCTCATTGGACTCAGAAAATTTTTCTCTATAATGTTTTTTTTATAACTTAAAACGTCTTTTCCTAAGGGTTTCAATTCGCCAAGTTGTTCTAACCTGCAAAAACCTTAATTCGTGAAGTTCACGTCTAGTTCGCGAAGTCTACTCTCATTACCGAGCTCGCGAACTTCTTTGATTCGCCAACTAATTGGGTTCGTGAAATGCTACTAGTTCGCCAAGTTGCTCCATTGCCAACTACTTGAATTCGCGAAGTAGTGTACTTATGATTCGCGAAGTGGGATTCACGAAGTCCGTCTTGGATTCGCCAACCTCGATCAGCCCGTGAAGTGTATGGTTTCGTGAACCAAGGCCCGCGATCTTTCCAAAATTGTAATATACATCGCGCGTTCTTAAACTTTGCGAACTCCTCACAATCGCGAAGCACTTATTTCGCGAACTCTCCTCCACCAATTCTCGAACTGGAGATATTGTGGATTCGTCATCTTGTTCAATTCATGAAGTTGTCGCCCCATGCCCTAATTCGTGAAGCTTGAAGGGCCCGTGAAGTACAACCCGCGAACTTGCATGGGTTCGCCAAACTCAACCCGCAAAGTACATGGGTTCGCCAACTTGCATGAATTCACCAACTACATCTGGCCCGTGAACCATTGGGCCCGAGAACCTCTCGATTTGCGAAACGTCATTCGCGACTTTGCATGGGGTTCGCGAACCCCTCTCAATTTGCGAAGCACGTGGATTCGCCAAGTCCCGCCTCCAATTCGCGAAATCTTTTCTTCATGGATTCGCGAAGTTCATCTTGTACACAATTCACCAAATGCAAGCATTCGCGATCTATGGTTCGCCATCCTCCCGACCCGTCAAGTGTCTTAGCTCGTGACTTTCTCGTTTCGCTACGAATTCGCGAACTTTTATAGTTCGCGAACCTCACATCTCGCGGTCTGAAAACAGTTTTTAACGCTTAATTTCTAGGGACTTTGTTGGCCCTTTTTTTACCAAACAAGGATCAAAAGAAAGGATTGAATGATAAAACCGTGAAGAACACCTTGAGTGCATGTTAGTGTGTGTATTTCTATGGAAAAGTACAAGGTGGCTTACCTTTTGATTTCTTTAACCCTAATTAGTGTAAGTTGGGGCTTTATATACCACAAGTATTTGGTATATCAAAGCCCAGTACAATACTCTTACTAAATATCATAAGTCACCCCAAACTACAACCCATTAATTACTAACATATGAACCCAAGATTACATTAAATTGAAGGATGCTACAAAATATTCCTAACAATCTCCCCCTTAGCATCCTTTTCGCTTTGGTGTCCTTTGTGTCTTCTTCTTCTTGGGTTTTTCCACCACATAGACTGATTTCCTGAGTCCAAATCTGAACTCGTATTATCGTAGCGTTATTCGTAAAGATATTCGGCTTCTCGTATTTCTCCTGGACTTCTGCTTTTTCGAACCTTAGTTGCTCCAGAATCCTTCCGAGTTTGCTTCGAATGATCAGCAGCGTTCCATCGCTGAATTTGGCAATTTCTGATGTTTTCATCAGCCTCTTTCTCCCTTGTAGTTGATGTAGACCACTAATGGATCGTCGTCGTTATTGATTATGTGGCCTTCACCAAGACTTGGGTCGGGGACTTCGAAGGATAGCTTCGTGAAATTCACCCTCTTCATGTTGCTTTCTACCGCCATTTGAAGGTCGTGAGTGGTATTGAATTTGATTTGGCGCATCATGAATCGCTTAAGAGCGACGTATCCCACCTTTAAGTCTGGATTCTGAAGTGTTCCAAGGAATCTGAAGCTTCCCAATATCTTATCAACGTCTTCACCTCTGATGTATGAGAGATCCCCTTCAGTCAGGTCTTCGACCGTTCCATCTCCGCTGCACTTTGTAGATAGGAAATTCATAGAAATCAAAACGACCTCGCCATACTCCCAGGACTTTGCTGATTCTGGCTTTTCTTCTCTTCTCTTCTAAGAGTCTCAACTTCAGCTTCTTTTCCTCTCCACACAAGCCCTCTACGAAGAGAGAGCAGGTTTCATACGGTGGTTGGTCTCGGGAGATGAGTTAGGCCTCTTAGATCGAGCTCGTCTAACTTATTGATCCTATCTTCCTTCCTCCAGATTCTCCTTCGTATCTCTTCTTGATATGGAGCAGTCACTTAGACATTTTCCCATGGTAGCTTCTGTTCTTCTCTATCTTCGACTTCGAAGGGGGGCACTCCTCATCGACGACGGCGTGTTTGAGAAGCTCGGGAAGTTCTAGAATGTCAGCTCTGTGGTCTTCGCCTTCCTCGAGTTCATCATCGCCGATAAGAGCTAGGCTACGTTTGCCTTCATCAGGAAGTATCTGGCATTATCCAGTAAGCCCTTGGCCAAGGCTGCATGCATCGGCTTTGTTAACCAATCGTCGTGGAATATGCATTTTTCTACCATTATGTGTGGATTGTAAAGTGTTCCTAGAGATATGATTGGTTCATTAGTTGTAGGGATAGGATGGGAGAGGATGGGGATATCGAAGGGCTGCTTTGGCTTGTGGGAAGAGGAGGAGAAAGGCTCATAGCTGGTGAGGAGGGCTGTTGGGTTGTTTCGGTAGTAGTTCGGGTAGATTTTTTTGTTTGACTAGGTGTAGGTGATTTTGTTCTAGTAGGTGTTTGGGTGGCTCTAGGCTGTGACTGTTGAGGTTGAGGCCCAGTCTCTCGTGTCTTCTCCCCCTCGAGACGATCCTCACCGTCAGGTCGTCACGTGGCTGTCGTGATGTTTGGGCCTCGCCTGGGTTAGGTGATTTGAATGGAAGCTCGAGACGTCTGAGGACCTCTGCTTCATAATTGGTGAGCTTCGGTGCAGTGCGGAGTCTGGCCAGCAGGACTTCGATGAGTTCCGTAATTGGAATATTCCACGGGCCGCCGTCAGAGTCAGCAGATGGATCGGCATGGGTGGTTCTTCGGCGACGGGGGCTTTTCCTTTGTCTCGAGAGGATGTACCAATTGCGCTGTACGCTCGGGTTATAATGGATTCTTCGAGACTTTTGGCAAACTCAGCGAGTCGATCATTCAGTCTGGCCTCCATTACGAACGAGGAAAATAACCTGACGGAGTCACGAAGACGTTCCGTCATCACAACATCAGTAGAAGGTACTGATGTGTCACCTGTTTGTACAGGACTTGAAGAACCGAGGCCACCTAGGCTCACCGTTGGCATCGATGCTGAGACAAACTCAGATCGATGGCCCATGTCCATAGCTGCTGTGATGTTGACTACGTTGGGTCTTCCACTCAGTTCCGTACTAAATTCTAGTACGGAGATGTTGTGGAGCATTCGGTCTAGATCACTAAGATCTAGAGGTGTAGAAAAACAAGAGTAAGTGTCCTAGAAAATGGAAAACTTTGGAGGTGAGGGAACTAGACTTGTCGTGGTCAAAGAAGGTACAGTCTGAGGCTGTGGACTGCTTGATACATCTACCCCCTCTGAGCGAGGTGGCGATGATTGACGTGGCACCTCGTGAGTGTGTGAAACAATCATCTGTTGGGAGATGATTGAGTGGCTAGGAAGGGTAGTTTGCGCGATTGGATCCGATGTCGTGACTTCTCCTCGGGGGAAGACAAAGTCGTCCCCTTCACCTATTGGCTCGGTCCGGCTTGTTCGTGGACTAGGGGACTGAGGAAGACGGTCGTGTTTCTATTTTGTACGCCATTCCTGTTGACTGCTTCTATCATCCCCTTTGGATTTTCTCTTCTGTTTTGGCTTTGGGGATGAAGAGCTTCCTAGAGTTATATTTGGCTGTGAGGGTTGGCTTGTCACTGGGTTAGGTTCAACTGGGATGTGTTGAACCATGGGAACACCATCAAGGTTGTTGGCTCGAAGGTATTTTAGGAGCTCTGGCTCAGTTGGATCGAGGAGTTGAATTAGATGATCTGGTAGGATCATGGCCTCCTGATCAAGCTTGTTTTTTGTTGATGCGATTTTGGTGAGCTTTCGAGCTTGATTGCCCTCGGTCCTGGGTCGGCGCTCTATTTCGGGATGAAGATCCACGAAGTGGTGGACGATGACAAGTAGCCACCGTAGGTAAGGAAGTACTGGCTTCGTGGATTCGAGACCTCGCCTTCGTAATTGATCAAGGATGTCCGTCCATAGTAGTTGTGCGACATCATAATTTTTGTTGAAGACGATCCCATGGAAGATCAGCATGATGTTGCGGTTGCATTTGTCAGACCCAGCGTGCTTCGGAGAGAGGCATTTGTTGACGATCAGAAAGAGAGTCCGCCAGGGTGTCAGGACCCGTCGTCCCGCTCTCGTATTCCGTTCTAATTCTAAGTGTAAATGCTTTGGTGATCGTGCGATTACGTAAAAATGCGAATAAAATTTTTCATTTTAAAAATGCATGCAGAAATTTTTTTTTTTTTTTTTTTATACATGCCAAAAGAATGTTATACATCATTCGACATCATCATGCCCTTGTCTACAAAATACAAGTGTACGTGTGTGTGTGCAGCCGAAAGCTCCCTATACGCCCGGCCTTCACAGGTCGTCATCCATACACACACTCCCACCTCAAAAGCGGTCGGACTGCGTCAAAAGATCGGCCTCGCGTAAAAGTCAGATCACGTACCGTGATCGTCAGTACCTACAACACGTAACACAAATAATGAGCCACCGAGGCTCAGTAAGCAGAAGTTATGCATGAATGCACGTGTCCTAGCGGACGACAATCCACGTCGTCGTTTTCTAACGCTCGTACTCTTTTTCTCATAATCGTACTCTTTTCTTTCGCTCTTACTCTTTTTCTTATACTCTTATTTCTTATACTCTTATTTCTGACGGGCCCTCGGCTTTCGTTTCCCCAGCCTCTTATTACGTCTTATTGTACGGGGTATTTACCCAGCCTCTTATTCAGGCCTTATCGTACGGGGTATGTACCCAGCCTCTTACTCAGGCCTTATCGTACGGGGTATGTACCCAGCCTCTTATTCAGGCCTTATCGTACGGGGTATGTACCCAGCCTCTTATTCAGGCCTTAGAGTAGCCTCTTATTCAGGCCTCAAAGGCTGCATAAGGGAAGCCGTGACTCTTCATTCGAGTCGACACAAACGCCAATATCGGCGAATATACATCGCACACAGACGATCTTATGCACACTCATGCCTCGCTCCTTACTCCATACTCATGCGTGCAAATGCTCATGTTATGCACATATACATATGCAAATCATACTATCATGCATAGAATTCAATCCTCTCATACGTACGCATTTCATAGAAGATACACGAGCATGTAATTCACATAATTGGACGCAGGCAAGTTACGTGTCGTAGTTGAATTTCTACTTACCTGTCGTCCGTAGATTAGCAGTCACCGAACCCGTAAATGTTCCTAAGTCCCGACCTTAGGCATGAAATATTGGTGTCAGTGTACTATTTTATTTTAATGGCTTGAGTATACTAATCTTCAAGCCCGAAATGTTCATCATGGGTTAAAATAGATTTCGGGTTGTATAGGTAATTAAGTGTCGACATTTTGCTTTGGTCTATCAGTATTGTATTCGACTTTTGTACTGAAAATGTCGATATGGATTTACCATGAAGCTCGACATCATTCGTCGGGGTAAGTATTGGTATAATTTTATAAGGTAGGATCTCGACATTTATACCTTAGGGTTTCGACATTTTGTGTTCACTTTCATTCGATATTTATCTCGTCATTTTGAAACATAAAATGTCGACATGAAATTCACCTCGATAGTTTATGTTCGACCCGACATTTTATGCATGATCGACATTTAACGATTTGAAGATCTCGATATCATTCTAAAAGGATTCGACATTTTATACTTGATTCCACTCGACATTTCGTCTAAGTGAAAGAACTCGGCATTTAAATTAATTAGGGTCTCGACATGTTTAGCGATTTTATCTAGACGTTGCATCTCGATTTTATTGTCGACATTTAACTCGACACTTTCATTCCTTTTCTCTCGACTTTTTACATCTACCACTCGACATTTATCTTTGTGAATGTCGACATAAATTCTCACATGGGCTTCGACATTTATAAGATGTCGATATGTAGGTTACTTCGACATTTCATGCTTAGCCCGACATTTTCTCTCAATAGTAGGGCTCGACATTTTACTCGTCGCTTGAAACGAACAAGGTCGACATGAGCTCGACATCTTTCCTTGACATCTCGACATTATCGTGTATGAGCTCGACATTTATTTTAAATTTGAGGTTTCGACATTTGCGTGAAGCTCGACATCTTTCTTTAGTAGGGTTTCGATATTTTTCATTAAAAATGTCGACATGAAGCTTGTAGGGATCTCGACATTTATTGAGATGTCGATATGCATGTTATGTCGACATTTCAAGCATTCGACATTTATCATTTGCTTCGACATTTTCATCATCTTCTTCGATTTCCCGTCGTTCTTCTCCCTCGAATTCGCTTCATAACTTGTTCTTCCTAGAATCATGAGGTCTAAATCACATACTAAGCTACTTAACTTCACATTTATTCCTACCGAAACCCTTATTACGACCCTAGCTCGGATTTTAGGGTTTCTTGCGTTTTTCTCCAACCGTTTGCTTTTAATGCCATTAATGCTCTTCAACTACACCTAAAGTAAAGAATTTAAGAGCTTAAAGAGGTGTTTTACTTACCAACTTCGAATTCCCGAGTGATTTGAGGGTGTTGCCTTGAAGCTTGCTTCGACTTCTTCCTTTGCTTCTTTTCGTTTTTTGCTTTTTAGTTCTCTTGGGTGTGTTTTAGATATTTTATGCATAGTTATGTTGGAGAAGACAAGAGTGGCGTGAGTTTTCCTTGAAAGGGGAAGCTTGTCTCCCATTTTGTGTTCTTATGGGCTTGGGCCTAAATTGAGTCATAGCCCAACTTTAAATCTCTAGCCCAAGGTAAAATTCTAGCCAACTTTCATTTGGCTATCTTAAGTCACTTTCTTTATTATTATTTCGAAAATTCCTCCTCATGGATTTTGTGGTCGTCATGAACGTAAACTCCTCAGCATGTAATTGTACGTTATTCACATATAATTCAAAAGCATAAAATTCATACGTCACATAAACATTCCACATATACACAATTATCGTGGAATTACGTAAATCATACACGTAATTTATTGGCCGACCTAATTTTCAGGGACCGGGGTCCTACATCCTCCCCCCTTAGGGAGGATTTCGCCCCCGAAATCAGCCTGTGTGAAACAACTCGGGATAACGAATTCTCATTTCGTCCTCCCGTTCCCATGTGGCTTCTTCTGTGGACTGATTTCGCCACAGTACTTTCACTAAAGGAATATCCTTATTCCTAAGCTTCTTAGTCTCGTACATCAAGATCTCCACCGGGATCTCTTCGTAACTTAGATCCGGCTTCAATTGTTGATGTAGGGACTCGTTTCCTAACACATGGTTTGGGTCAGCTAGGTATTTCCGCAGTGTCGAGACGTGGAACACGTCGTGCACTTGCGCTAGTGACGCAGGCAGCTCCAACTGGTATGCTACCTCGCCTACCCTTTTCAGTATCCTAAAGGGTCCTATGTACCTAGGGCTTAACTTCCCTTTCTTTCCAAACCTCTTCACGCCCTTCATTGGCGATACTTTTACAAACACCATCTCTCCTTCTTCAAATTCCAGCGGTCGACGTCTTCGATCTGCGTAGCTCTTCTGTCGACTTTGTGCCGTTCTCATTCTTTCTCGTATCATAGAGATGGCTTCCGTCATTTCTCGTACGATGTCGGGGCCTAACATTGTCCGTTCGCCAACCTCGTCCCAATGCACTGGGGATCTGCACCTACGCCCGTATAACGCTTCATACGGTGCCATCCCGATGGTGACGTGGTAGCTATTATTGTAGGAGAACTCGATCAGTGGAAGGTACCTACTCCAATTTCCTTTGAAATCGAGTACACACGCTCGGAGCATGTCCTCCAGGGTCTGAATGGTTCGCTCGGACTGACCGTCCGTCTGCGGATGATAGGCGGTACTAAAAGATAGTTTCGTTCCCATCGCCTTTTGTAAGCTCGTCCAGAATTTCGAAAGAAATCTGGAGTCGCGATCCGAGACTATTGAGGATGGAACGCCGTGCAGTCGCACTATTTCTTGAATATAGAGCTCCGCGTACCGTTCCATGGAAAATGTCGTGCTAATAGGTAGGAAGTGGGCGGACTTAGTGAGTCTGTCGACAATCACCCAAATCGCATCGTGCCCCTTCGTGTTCCTCGGCAGTCCTACTACGAAATCCATTGTAATGTTATCCCATTTCCATTCTGGAATGGATAACGGTTGTAGGGTTCCCGCCGGCCTTTGATGCTCGGCCTTAATCTGCTGGCATGTCAGGCATTGACTCACGAAGGTCGCGATGTCCTTTTTCATGCCTGGCCACCAGTAGTTTTCCTTGAGATCTCGGTACATCTTCGTTGCTCCTGGATGTACCGAGTACGCCGTAGTATGTGCTTCTGTCATTATTAGCCGTCGTAGTTCGGCGTCGTCTGGCACGTACAACCGGTTCTTGAAGTATAATCGTTCGTCTCCCCGTATCATAAGGTCTCCAGTCGGTTGTCCCGGTAGTGCCTCCTTGGTCTTCGCATACAACTCGTCTGCTCCTTGCGCTGTCTTGATCTGCTCCAGCAGTGTCGGTTGCAACGTTAAGGCCGCTAGCTGCGCCTCGACTTCGCCTAACCTTACAATTTCTACCTCTAGCAGTTGCAGTTCTGCACTAACTGCTTTTCGGCTTAAGGCATCGGCTACTATGTTCGCCTTGCCTGGGTGGTAGTTGATTACACAGTCGTAATCCTTAACTAACTCTAACCACCTCCTCTGCCTCATATTTAACTCCTTTTGTGTAAAGAAGTACTTGAGGCTCTTGTGGTCGGTGTATATCTCACACCGTTCTCCATAGAGGTAATGCCTCCAGATCTTGAGAGCAAAGACCACTGCCGCCAGTTCTAGGTCGTGCGTCGGGTAATTCTTCTCGTACTCCTTTAGTTGACGAGAGGCGTATGCTACCACATTCCCATTCTGCATTAGCACACACCCCAACCCGTTCTTCGACGCATCGCTATAAACGGTAAACCCTCCTGCTCCCGATGGGATTGTGAGAACTGGGGCCGTCGTAAGCCTTTCCTTCAGCTCTTGGAAGCTCCGTTCACATTCTACGGTCCACTGAAAAGGCGTATTCTTCTTGGTCAGCCTCGTCAGTGTCGATGCTATCTTCGAGAAGTCCTTTATGAACTTCCTATAGTATCCTGCCAGACCGAGGAAGCTTCGTATTTCCGTCACGTTCGTCGGCCTGGGCCAATTGCTAATAGCTTCTATCTTCTTCGGGTCCACTGAGATTCCTTCTCCTGATACTATGTGCCCTAAGAAGGCGACTTGGTCGAGCCAAAATTCGCACTTCTTGAACTTGGCGTATAGTTGTTTCTCCCGTAGTATTCCTAGAACTTCCCTCAGGTGTTCTTCGTGCTCCTCCTTCGTTTTCGAGTAGACTAGGATGTCATCTATGAAGACGATGACAGACCTATCTAAGTATGGCTTGAACACCCGGTTCATTAAATCCATAAAGGTTGCGGGCGCATTAGTCAACCCGAATGGCATCACCAGAAATTCGTAGTGGCCATAACGGGTACTAAAGGCCGTCTTCGGGACGTCTTCTTTCCGGATCCTTAGTTGGTGATAGCCCGATCTTAAGTCGATCTTGGAGAAGACCGTTGCACCTTGCAGTTGATCGAATAGATCGTCTATCCTAGGGAGTGGGTACTTGTTCTTGATCGTCAACTTGTTCAACTCCCTGTAGTCTATGCACAGTCTCATGGATCCATCTTTCTTTTTCACGAATAGCACCGGCGCTCCCCAAGGAGAGAAACTCGGCTGTATGAACTCCTTCTGCATGAGTTCGTCGAGTTGATCCTTTAATTCCTTCATCTCCGTCGGTGCTAGCCGATAGGGCGTCTTAGATACTGGTGCCGCTCCAGGTACCAGATCTATAACGAACTCTATTTCCCGTTCGGGCGGTAGTCCCGGTAACTCTTCGGGAAATACGTCGGGGAAGTCCTTAACTATTGGTACTTCCTCGAGTTTCGGGGAGGCGTTCTCTTCCGACTTGATAGCGAATACCAGATAGGCTTCGCACCCCGATTTGATCAGTCGCTGAGCTTTCAACGCTGATATTCTAGAGATCATGGTCCCTTTACTAGTTCCTACGAACTTAAGGGGTTCATCTCCGCCTACGTTGAGGGTGACTATCTTGCGGTGGCAGTCTATGACAGCTCCGTACTTTGACAGCCAATCCATTCCAAGGATTACCTCATAATCATTCATGGGAATTATTATGAGGTCTGTGGGCAGTTCTTTGTCCCCGATTACTATTGGACAATCTCGTAAAACCTGATTGGTTTGGGTGGAATTCCCGTTCGGAACTGTTACCCTAAATTCGCACTCGGCTCGGTGAGGCGTGACTCCTACCCTCGCGACATACTTAGTAGACGCGAATGAATGGGTCGCCCCTGAGTCGACTAGTATGCATGTGGGGGTCTGGTAAACGAGGAGGGTACCTGTCACCACGGCCGGGTTATTTTCTGCTTCTTCGGAGGTTATGGTGTAGACCCTGGCCGGTACCCTTGGAGGTTCTACTGGGTTCCTAGCTTGGCTTCCGGATCCATCTTCCGGACATGCCCTCGAATAATGGCCCGTCTTGCCACACTTGTAGCAAACGGCGTTCTGGGAGTTGCAGACTCCCGAGTGTCTCCGTGCGCATTTCGGGCATACGGGTAGATCCAGCTGGGGCCTACCCTGATTGGGCTTGAACTGTGGGGGTGGTCCAGGTCGATATTGAGGCCCCTGTTTCCCTTCCTGGGCCACGAGTTGCCGTTTCGGATTACTTCCGCTTCCCTGCGGCCCTTGTGCGAATTTACGCTTAGCTTCCTGGGCGCGAGCTATTCTAGACTCGGCCTGCTCCGCCACGAGCGCTCTCTCAGCCACTTGTGCATACGTGGCCCCTTGCACACCCGCCATACTTACATCCCGATATAACTCAGGTTTCAGTCCTTCTATGAACCGCTCGACCTTGAGCGCGTCTGTGCTGACCATATGAGCAGCGAACCTTGAAAGCTGCTCGAACTTCCTGATGTACTCCGCCACTGTCATGGATCCTTGGCGGAGGTTGATGAATTCGTTCATCCTTTGGGCTCTGACCGGGGCGGTGTAGTACTTTCCTCGGAAAATCTTCTTAAACCGATCCCAACTCATCGTTAGTGGATTTTCGATGGCTGAGACGGTGTCCCACCAGTGTCCGGCGCTCCCCCTTAGCAGGTAGGCAGCGCACATGACCTTTTCCGCTTCGGGTGTGCGGCTATGCTGGAACATGTTCTCCAGCGTCCTTAGCCAATCTTCAGCGGAGGTAGGGTCTGCAGCATCCTCGAACAGTGGAGGATTGAGCTTTCTGAACCTCTCCCCGATCATCTCAATTCGTTCCGGTGGGGGAGGTAAGTTGGCTGGTTGCCCACCAGCATTTTGCTGGATCAGCTGCTGAATCTGGGCCGATTGTTGCCGGACCAGTTCAGTCAGCTGCAGTATGGTAGCATCCCGACTGTCAGGGGGGTTATTAGTGTCCCTACCCTGATCAGATTCCCTGCTTCCTTCTCCTCTAAGTCTTACCATTTTCTCAACCTATCCTGATAATTCCTAAGGCCAATAAATCACACCATACAATAAATTCACATCGCATCGTACTTACAAGCAAGGCCGCTTCCGCGCTTTTGAGTGTGTGTGTATGGACAGTCTGCAGGACCTGTGACCGAAGCTCTGATACCACTCTGTCAGGACCCGTCGTCCCGCTCTCGTATTCCGTTCTAATTCTAAGTGTAAATGCTTTGGTGATCGTGCGATTACGTAAAAATGCGAATAAAATTTTTCATTTTAAAAATGCATGCAGAAATTTTTTTTTTTTTTTTTTTTTATACATGCCAAAAGAATGTTATACATCATTCGACATCATCATGCCCTTGTCTACAAAATACAAGTGTACGTGTGTGTGTGCAGCCGAAAGCTCCCTATACGCCCGGCCTTCACAGGTCGTCATCCATACACACACTCCCACCTCAAAAGCGGTCGGACTGCGTCAAAAGATCGGCCTCGCGTAAAAGTCAGATCACGTACCGTGATCGTCAGTACCTACAACACGTAACACAAATAATGAGCCACCGAGGCTCAGTAAGCAGAAGTTATGCATGAATGCACGTGTCCTAGCGGACGACAATCCACGTCGTCGTTTTCTAACGCTCGTACTCTTTTTCTCATAATCGTACTCTTTTCTTTCGCTCTTACTCTTTTTCTTATACTCTTATTTCTTATACTCTTATTTCTGACGGGCCCTCGGCTTTCGTTTCCCCAGCCTCTTATTACGTCTTATTGTACGGGGTATTTACCCAGCCTCTTATTCAGGCCTTATCGTACGGGGTATGTACCCAGCCTCTTACTCAGGCCTTATCGTACGGGGTATGTACCCAGCCTCTTATTCAGGCCTTATCGTACGGGGTATGTACCCAGCCTCTTATTCAGGCCTTAGAGTAGCCTCTTATTCAGGCCTCAAAGGCTGCATAAGGGAAGCCGTGACTCTTCATTCGAGTCGACACAAACGCCAATATCGGCGAATATACATCGCACACAGACGATCTTATGCACACTCATGCCTCGCTCCTTACTCCATACTCATGCGTGCAAATGCTCATGTTATGCACATATACATATGCAAATCATACTATCATGCATAGAATTCAATCCTCTCATACGTACGCATTTCATAGAAGATACACGAGCATGTAATTCACATAATTGGACGCAGGCAAGTTACGTGTCGTAGTTGAATTTCTACTTACCTGTCGTCCGTAGATTAGCAGTCACCGAACCCGTAAATGTTCCTAAGTCCCGACCTTAGGCATGAAATATTGGTGTCAGTGTACTATTTTATTTTAATGGCTTGAGTATACTAATCTTCAAGCCCGAAATGTTCATCATGGGTTAAAATAGATTTCGGGTTGTATAGGTAATTAAGTGTCGACATTTTGCTTTGGTCTATCAGTATTGTATTCGACTTTTGTACTGAAAATGTCGATATGGATTTACCATGAAGCTCGACATCATTCGTCGGGGTAAGTATTGGTATAATTTTATAAGGTAGGATCTCGACATTTATACCTTAGGGTTTCGACATTTTGTGTTCACTTTCATTCGATATTTATCTCGTCATTTTGAAACATAAAATGTCGACATGAAATTCACCTCGATAGTTTATGTTCGACCCGACATTTTATGCATGATCGACATTTAACGATTTGAAGATCTCGATATCATTCTAAAAGGATTCGACATTTTATACTTGATTCCACTCGACATTTCGTCTAAGTGAAAGAACTCGGCATTTAAATTAATTAGGGTCTCGACATGTTTAGCGATTTTATCTAGACGTTGCATCTCGATTTTATTGTCGACATTTAACTCGACACTTTCATTCCTTTTCTCTCGACTTTTTACATCTACCACTCGACATTTATCTTTGTGAATGTCGACATAAATTCTCACATGGGCTTCGACATTTATAAGATGTCGATATGTAGGTTACTTCGACATTTCATGCTTAGCCCGACATTTTCTCTCAATAGTAGGGCTCGACATTTTACTCGTCGCTTGAAACGAACAAGGTCGACATGAGCTCGACATCTTTCCTTGACATCTCGACATTATCGTGTATGAGCTCGACATTTATTTTAAATTTGAGGTTTCGACATTTGCGTGAAGCTCGACATCTTTCTTTAGTAGGGTTTCGATATTTTTCATTAAAAATGTCGACATGAAGCTTGTAGGGATCTCGACATTTATTGAGATGTCGATATGCATGTTATGTCGACATTTCAAGCATTCGACATTTATCATTTGCTTCGACATTTTCATCATCTTCTTCGATTTCCCGTCGTTCTTCTCCCTCGAATTCGCTTCATAACTTGTTCTTCCTAGAATCATGAGGTCTAAATCACATACTAAGCTACTTAACTTCACATTTATTCCTACCGAAACCCTTATTACGACCCTAGCTCGGATTTTAGGGTTTCTTGCGTTTTTCTCCAACCGTTTGCTTTTAATGCCATTAATGCTCTTCAACTACACCTAAAGTAAAGAATTTAAGAGCTTAAAGAGGTGTTTTACTTACCAACTTCGAATTCCCGAGTGATTTGAGGGTGTTGCCTTGAAGCTTGCTTCGACTTCTTCCTTTGCTTCTTTTCGTTTTTTGCTTTTTAGTTCTCTTGGGTGTGTTTTAGATATTTTATGCATAGTTATGTTGGAGAAGACAAGAGTGGCGTGAGTTTTCCTTGAAAGGGGAAGCTTGTCTCCCATTTTGTGTTCTTATGGGCTTGGGCCTAAATTGAGTCATAGCCCAACTTTAAATCTCTAGCCCAAGGTAAAATTCTAGCCAACTTTCATTTGGCTATCTTAAGTCACTTTCTTTATTATTATTTCGAAAATTCCTCCTCATGGATTTTGTGGTCGTCATGAACGTAAACTCCTCAGCATGTAATTGTACGTTATTCACATATAATTCAAAAGCATAAAATTCATACGTCACATAAACATTCCACATATACACAATTATCGTGGAATTACGTAAATCATACACGTAATTTATTGGCCGACCTAATTTTCAGGGACCGGGGTCCTACACAGGGTCCAGGGATGTCTTTTGCCGTGAAGTCAGGGAGGTGAATGGAGTTTTCGGCGTTATGAATAGGAAGTCTCGGATCAGGTCATCGTTAGATGGATGAGGATCATACAGTAGTGAGTATGGTAGGTTTAGTAGGGAGCGAAGAATGGCTGGGCTAAAAACGACAATGGTGTTGTCGATTTTAGCAGAGAGACGGGTTGTTTTTGGGTTATTTATTGGGTTTTGACGAGTGGACCAGAATTGTTCGATGTATACTTCTGGGACACACTAGGTGATATTGAGGGCTGTTTTCAAAGGGTGGTTTGCTAGAATTTTGACAACGATAGGATCTGGGCACGAGGTGTTGTCAAAGTCTAGTTGGAGGTTGTTGGGTGTTCTCTGTGCCTAGTCCTTGAAGTAAAAACCTCATCAATCTGTCGCACCATTTTAGTATATCTGTAATATAAGATCAAAGGATTAGTAGGATCCAACCATTAGAATGCTAGGAAAGATAATGTAAAATGTGAGTCAACCTCAAATGTGGTAATACTTTAGGACTTAGAGAAATTTTGAATAAAGTTCGCCGAGAGGAAGAAAACTGAAATTGAGTCAATCAATCGGTGACATTGTAAGTCAGTTTCGGCCAAGATTCAATTTGCAATTCAAATCACAGTGTCATTGAGTTTTGGGCAAGAGTGTTCAATCGTGCGATTATCATAGTTCTTTTATACTTAAAAGACAGTTTCGATCGGAAGTCCTGAATCGCTCAAAATTTAAATCATGTTCTAATTAAAACACAGTTTCGATCGAAAGTCCTGAATCGCTCGATTTAAATCACAGGATAATTAAAAGGACAGTATTCGGCCAATTGTAAAGTGAAATTGAATTTGCGGTGAGTTTCGGGCGAATGAAAGTTGAATCGAAACACAATTTGAGTGCGATTCGAGCGATCTCACCCAAACCCTAAACTGCGAATCCTGCAAAAACGATAACAATATCAGTTCAAAACTGCAGATTGTATGTTTTTCCTTACCAATAGTGAGTTTGGAGCTGCAATATCGTGACAAAACAGAGATTTGTTTGTGATGGTGACGATAGTTGCGTGTGATTGCAGAGAAATTTTGAAAGTGAATTTGGGAGAATCGATGAGGAAAGTTGAGTTTCGGGCGAAACACTATATATATAGGATGAGTTTCGATCAAGAGTGGTTTCAGGCGAGTCTCAGTTCGCCGCGTAAAAATTACAAAGGAGTTAAAATTTTTAGTTTCGATCGAATTGAATTAGTTTCGGGCACTGATCTGTGTCGTCGTGTAAAATTTTTAAGAGGATTTAAAACTTTCAGTTTCGATCGAAACGAGTTTCGGGCGATAGTCAGTTTCGCCGAGAAAAGATTTTAAATATTTGAATATTTTAGTTTCGATCGAATTTAAATGAGTTTCGGGCGATACTAAGTTTCGCCGAGCAAAGATTGAATATTCAATCGAATTTAAAGGAGTTTCGAGCGATACTCAGTTTCGCCGAGAAAATATTTTAAATATGTGAATATTCATTTTCGATCGAGTTTGAAAGAGTTTCGCCGAAAAAATTTTGACTTAAGAGAAATAGAAATGCCTGTCTCAATATGTTACCCTACAATTCGAATTGAAGGAAAATTTGATGAAAAATCATAGAAGCTCCCCCTTAATTTGTGCAAAGTGTTCAAAGACTCCCCTTAGATTAGTGCATAGTTTTTCTCCCCTTAGATTAGTGCATAGTTTTTCTCCCCCTATTTACACAATATCAGGTTCATGTATGGACAATCGATCATGTCTTACGGTTCAACATGCCTAACATAGATACCAAGAATTGGAATAGCTTTTTATCCAATGCCTTAGTGAATAAGTCAGCAAGTTGACGATCTGTGTGAACAAAATGCATTTCGATTGTACCTTGTTCTACATATTCCTTGATAAAGTGATATCTAATGTCTATATGTTTTGTGCGTGAGTGATGTACTATATTACTTGTTATAGCTAGAGCACTTTTTGAGTCACTAAAAATGGGAATACGATTTAACGTTATGCCAAAATCTCGTAGCTGGGTTCTCATCCCCAAAATTTGTGAACAACAACTCGCAGTAGCGACATATTCTGCCTCTGTTGTCGAAGTTGAGACACAATTTTGTTTTCGAGACGATCAACTCGCGAGTTTACCCCCAAGAAATTGAGCGGCTCCAAAGGTGCTCTTTCCGTCCAGCTTGCATCCCGCGTAATCGGCGTCTGTGTATCCTACGAGTTCGAAGTTGGACTCTATTGGGTACCATAGACCTAGATTCGGAGTTCCCTTGAGGTATTTGAAAATTCTCTTGACGGCGAGCATGTGAGACTCCTTTGGATCAGCTTGAAAGCGAGCACAAAGACACGTGGCGAACATGATGTCAGGTCAACTGGACGTGAGATAAAGCAAGGATCCTATCATGCTTTGATAAATCATTTGGTTAACAGATTTTCCTGACTATGTCGTGAATGTACTTGGATTGACTGATGAAAATTCCATCGTGAAGCTGCTTAACCTGGAGGCCTAAGAAGAAGCTTAGTTCGCCCATCATACTCATTTCAAATTTCTGCTTCATTAGGTCTCCGAAATTCCTCAGATTCTTGAGTCCGTCGAGCCAAAGATGATGTCGTCGATGTAGATTTGTACCAGCATAATGTCAGAGTCGTCTTTCTTAATGAAGAGAGTCATATCAATCTTCCCTTTGTGAAGCCGAAGGAGATGAGAAATCCGAGAGAACCTCGTACTAGGCTTTGGGAGCTTGTTTAAGTCCATAGAGAGCTTTATCTAGTCTGTAGACGTGGTCTGGGAGTTCTTCGCCCACAAAACCTTCAGGCTGAGATACAAAAACTCCTTCCTTCAGAATTCCGTTGAGGAATGCAAATTTGACATCCATCAGGTAGACTGTGAAGTTCTTGTGTGCAGTGAAAGCTATAAAAAATCCCGATGGCTTCAATTCTTGCGACTGGAGCATATGTCTCATCATCGTCGATTCCTTCCTGTTGATTGTATCCTTTTGCAACCAGCCTGGCTTTATTTCGAATAACTACTCCTTGTTCGTCGCTTTTGTTCTTAAACACCCATTTAGTCCCTATGATAGTTTTCCCAGTCGGTCTAGGTACTAGATTCTAGACTTTCAACCTCTCAAACTAATTGATTTCCTCCTGCATTGCGATTATCCAATCTGGGTCGGCGAGTGCTTCAGCTACTTTGCAGGGATCCTTTTGACTGAGAAAGCAAGACTAGAGGCTTTCATTTATTGTTTTTTTTTTTTGAATATTTCCGTATGTATAAATAAGAAGGGGTCAGAGTACATGATGGGTGAGGAACAACACCTCACAAGCAACCAGTAACAGACTACTGGAAATAGACAAGCCCAAAGAAGAAACACCAAAACCAAAAAAGAACACCAAAAAAACACCAAGCACAACCAATTACCATGCTACACGCCAAAGCGCCGTATGGCTGCCCGCTGGTGGTCAAACTTAGCCGACGTCCCACTAAGTCGCATGCAAACTGTATCCAGGACAACAGACACCAAGCCTATCCGGTGTTGTGACGATACCTTCCTTCCACCTTCTGTTCCTTGCCTGCCAGATGTGGTAAACGAGTGACGCCAAAACATGGCGATAAGCCCGATAGAAGGTGATCTCACGCCATCTTCTAGCAGCCCATAAGATGCCCTCACGCCAGTCCCTGTAAGGCCACATCCATCGGATACGTCGCCTTAGGAGCCGAAAGCACTGACGAGAGAACCCACAGTCGAAAACAGGTGCTGAGCCGTCTCATAGCGTAACACGTCGCAAAGCACACTGGCAGGAGTGCCTGCTCTCTGGGCCACCCATGGCTTATCCCTCGTAGATAGTCGGTCACGGATACTCAGCCATAGGATAACCTTATGCCTGGGGATCTTTAGAGGTCCCCCAAATAAGCATGCCAAATGAACAGACTGACGACGACTACGCAGCGCCTCCCTGATCAGGCGAGCGGAAGCCCTGCCATCCGAAGCCCCATTCCACCAAACCCTGTCGCAGCTGGTCGAGTCAACTTGTCGGAGGTGACGACTCAACTCAATATATTCAGCCGCCAATCCTCCCGGCCAATTCCAGCCACGATCGTCAATAACGGAGCTCAATCGGGTTCCTACAGGAATACCCATCGCAAGCGGCCTCGAGGGTAATGCTCTAGCAAAGGCGAGGCCTGAATCCACGGATCCTCCCACAACCAAATCGTTGAGCCATTGCCAATCCGGAAAGAGATAAGGGGAAGGACTAGTGGCCTCAGGTGCAACAGCTTTCTCCAGCTCCATGTAGTGGTAGTCGAGATAGGAAGCGCCCAAAGTGATCTCGTCTGCAACCGAGTGCTATACAACCATTCCACCCAAATGGACTCCGGAGCTCGTGTAATCACCCTCCATAGCAGCTGGACAAGTAGCTACCTGTTATCCGCCGCAATCGAACGAAGGCCCAACCCCCCTTCAGAGACCGGGAGACAGACATCGTCCCATGCGACCTTAGCTGGAGAGCCACCCCACAAGAATTTCCTAAATCTCGATTCCAAGGCTCGTATAATGCCTTTCGGCAATAGAAACACCCCCGACCGATAGATATGCATGGCTTGCATGACCGATCTAATGAGTTGGACCCTGCCCGCGTATGACAGGGACTAATTCAGCCATGACCCCAAGCGCATGTCAACTCTACGTAGAAGTGGGTCACAATCTCCAATCGTCAATCGTGAGGTAATCAGCCGGACCCCCAAATAGCGAACAGGTAGGCGGCCGTCTTGAAAACCCATAATTGTCTGTAGCTGTGTCTTCAGGCCTTCCGCCCTTCGTGATAGATACATCTCACTCTTATTAGGATTTGGATATAACCCTGACAGAGTTGAGAAATCCGTCAATGCATCCTTGAGAACCCCCACCGAAACAGCATCAGCATGACTGAAGAGAAGAAGATCGTCCGCAAACGCCAGCATAGGCAGTGCGTTGGCCTCACATCGCCTGTGATAGCGGAAACCCGGCTCCGCATGTATACGATCCTCAACTAGGCCATGCAGGACCTCCATAACCAACGTGAATAGATAAGGAGAAATGGGATCACCCTGTCGTAGTCCCCTCTTGCCAGCAAAGTAACCCGCCGACCTTCCATTAATGTTAATGGAGAAAGGCGGGGTAGTTAAGCAGCACCTGATCCACCCTATATATGTTGGGTGAAAACCCATAGCCTGAAGAGTAGCAAGGAGAAAGCTCCATTCGACCTTGTCGTAGGCCTTGGCGAGGTCTACCTTGAACATAGCACGAGGTGGCTGGCTCTTGCTCATATATCCAATGCATAACTCCTACGCCATAAGTATATTGTCACTGATCCGCCTACCTGGGACAAAGGCCGTTTGAGAGTTATGGACGAGCCCGCCCAACGACGTCTTCAGCCTGTTCGCCAGAATCTTCGAGATGATCTTATAGAGGACATTGCAGCATGAAATCGGCCTAAAGTCTGTGGAGCGCCGTGGTGTTTGACCCTTAGGGATCAGCGTAATAAGGGTACTGTTCAGCCCCTTCAAGAGGCGTCCAGTGACGAAGAAATCCTGAACAATCACAATGAGATCACTCCCTAGCACGTCCCACGCGGCTTTAGAAAGCTGCGGTAAACCATCAAGACCAGGTGCTTTCTCATCCCCCATAGAGAATAGTGCCTGACGGACCTCGATGGCATCAACTGGCCTGACCATATCTTGAGCAGCAGTTGGGGAAAGCGGACGTTTTATGGCCCCCTGCACTTCGGCCGCAGTGACAGGGCAGGCCCTCGCAGAGTGGCCCAACAACCCTTGGTAGAAAATCAGGAGCTCTCCCTCCACTACAGCCGGTGTATCCAAATGGACCCCATCCGCAGTTTCCAAAGATAGTATACGGTTGGTCGCACGACGTAGGGCCACCTTCTTGAAAAAATAGGACGAGCACTGATCAACATCTTTCAGCCATGCCAACTTAGCACGTTGGGAAAGTGTGGTTTGCTCAACTTCGACACCTGGCCACCTGTTTTTTGAATGTAGTTTTTTGCTTCGGTGCCTCAGAATGCTTCGGGACCACATGCGGTTTGGGTGGCCTCTAAGGGACTGGCTCGAGGGCATACATTGGGCGGCTTGACGTTGGCGAAGTGGGCACTTAGCTTCACTGGGCCCACGCCATGTGCTCGCCTCTTTAAGCTACCATCTGTGGGCTGAACAGGAGATGGCATGACGGTAGGCAACGGACACCTCAGCAAATCGTGAAGGACATCGAGGCCCTGCTTAGCATGCGTCTATCTACCCTATCGCCCAAATTTGCCTTGCAGCTGGGCGCTATGCGACGGGTCTGGCGAATTGCTTGGGCATAGTGCTTTCTTGGACCTTGGACCTAGGTCCAGGGACCTTATATCCTTTCCTTTCTTTCGCTCTGTCGCTCTGTACTGTTTGGTCTATTCTCTTGGCTTTCCCTTGGTTTGGGTGTGTGCTGGTTGACCTCCGATTGGATCGCTTTGGTGTGGCTGCTTTCCTGGCTGCGTGTTGGAAGGGGCTGGCTCCCCCGCACTCACTCCCTCCCGCTCTCCCTTTCCTTCCCTTGATTACTCACTTCCTTGCTTGTCTGTTTTGTTTGCTGCAGGTGGGGCATTGGACCACGAAGTCGCTTGCAGGAAGTCCACAACCCCTAAGGTAAGTGGTGGTGATCAGATGTGGCAGGAAGTTCACATCGATAGTAATCGTCTGGCCACCTGACAAACCATTGGGGATTCCCTAGCATCCGATCCAATCTTCGCCAAATACCAGCTAGAGCCCGCTGCTGACTATACCATGTGAACTCCTGACCCATTGATGGAAGAGATGAAAGGTCCGCCTGTGCTAAGCAGTTATGAAACTCGGCCATATCAAGGGCATTTGGTGCGCCACCCCGACCCTCAGCCGCATGCAGAATGGTGTTAAAATCCCCGGCCACCACCCATGCATCGTCCACACGTGCAGCATAAAAGTGTATAAGCTCCTCCCAAAGAGAGCATCGATCCTCACGCCTAGAATTCCCATAAACAAAGGATACAAAAATAGTCTCACTCTTACCAAGTTGCTCAACCTGACAGTGGATCGCTTGGCTCGACTTTGCAATAATATTAACCCGAAGCCAGGAAGAGTCCCATCCCACCCATAGGCGGGTGCCTGGACCGTCAACGTAATAAAAAAACCACGCCCATCGTGGCCTAAGCCCTTCCGATATTCGGGCTGCATTTGCAACCGCAACACGCGTCTTGAGAAGGCCAACAAGTCACAAACCCGCTCGACCTACCCACTCCCCCACCGCCTTCCTGTGGTCTGGCCTGTTAAGACCACGGACATTCCACGAACCCATCTGTATTATGAATGGGGCGGTTGGTGGTCTGCATGTGCTTTAGGGCCCACAGTGAGAGTTGTCTCGACGTCGTCGTCTTCCATATCACGAAGTAGCGCGAATGAATTATGGTCAGAGTCCCGCATCCGCCGTGCACCGTGGTAGGTACGGTGCATGAGAGGAGCTCGCTTCATGCATTCCCGGCTGTGGGAGACTTGGCGGCTTGGTCGATTGCGTCTCTACAATCACCGTCTTCCCTTTGGCTCCCATTTGTTGCCATTCCGTCATCTTACCCTGTCCCGATGACCAGTTCCGCCGCAGCCGACGTCGTGCAGTGGTCCCATGACCGGTCCCTCCACCAGTATTGGCCGGCGGTGGGCGTTGTGTGCTGCGCCTGGCGTTAGCATGTCGCTCCCTAGGGGCTGCATGTCGATCATTCGTCGACTGTGGTGGCCGCGGCTGGGGACGCGGTTGCCGCTGTTCACTCTTGGGGCATTGAGCCGACCCATTCGCCCAAGTCGCACATTCATCACACTTTGAGGGGCGCCATTCGTACTCCACCCGCACCGATACATCCCCCGCCGTCCCTCCATCAGGTCGAGGCATCCGTAGGTAGAAAAGCTCCACAAAGGGAGTATCCAGAGGCTTCATCACACAGACGCGTGCATAATCAATACGGTCTCCCCGTGCTGTTACCCCGTCCGCAAAAAGCGGTCGGCCCACAGCACTAGCCACCTCACTCAATCCCTCTTGAGTCCAAAACTCTCCAGGGATGTTCCACATCCGTACCCATAGAGGAATCTCATTGATCTCCCTTCTCTCTATAGACATGCCCAGACGTAATACTTCCAACAATAACAGTGGCCTTGCATTAACCATGGGCCACCCTCGAGGACCTCTGTCATCGACGTATCTGAATCAAACCGAAACTTGAAAAAGCCATTTGTGGTTGCCCGGACTTCAAGTAATCCCCTCCATGATGAGCGGACGAATCGCTCAACAAATGGGAAGTATGGTTTCTTCCCCAGAATGTATCCGACCAAAGTGTTCTCCCACCGTGAAAACCCCTTCGTAGCCACCTCCCACGACGGGGCCACTACCGGGATAGACTCAGCAATTAGGGAGGACGGTTTGTATGATAGCATGAGGCGGTTTAGGGCACCCGTTTGGCGTGTAGTCGTCGTTGCACGCACCTGCACAATCGAAGCAAATGAGGTTCCCGGCGCAGTTTTGCCTTCTAACGCCCGTCTCGGCTGGGAGTTTGGCTCAACCCGCGATTGATTCGTTATTTCAGTTTGTTCCCTCTCAGTTGTGACGGGCAGCTGCAAATCAGAAACCCTAGGTGCCGTCGATTCATGGCCACTCAGATCTGGCCCACTATGATTCTCAGCACTAATAACTTCATCAGCATTTGGAGATCCCATGGCCACGCATCGCCGTGCTGTCAGCCCTCGAGGGCGGCGTCGCATGCCGTCCCCACGGCAATCGTCTGATCTGTCTCGATGGGTTCTTCAGAATCCCCATAAGTGGGACCTGCACGGCCTCTAGGCGATGAGGTGACCAGGGCTGGTTTGTAGGCTAGTAGCCACCGTCATCTGGGCTTGAGGACCGCCGGATACACCCTGATGTTTCGCTCCATGCACACGGCCATCAGATCCAAGAACCGTGCCTCGTCAAAACATGCCCCGAAGGCTAGATATGCGGCCTTTAGCGCCATCGGATCTGGAAAACCTTGCACAGGTGCCGACAGCTCAGAATTCGCTGCCACAATCGCGTTACCAATGGATCCCGATGGCCCTCCCCGCTCAGAAGACGTGCGATCGCGCATAACCTCAGTCGCCGCCACGTCGCGGAGTGCTAATGGAGATCCCTGGCCCAACCCGTCCTTGTACACCGCCGTGTCATCACGATCGCGCCGATCAGCCCCCGGCGAGCCATCAGATTCAGCCGACATCCAATGGAATAGTGAAACCCTAGTTCGTGATTTAAGGAAAACCTTGCTCAAGCCCCCAAGAACCTGCGTCGATCAAGTCACCTCGGTGCAGACACCACCGGCCGGCCAACACTCTAGGGTTTAGGCCAGAAACGGCGGTGGTCGTGTGGCGAAAGAAGACGCGCGATGAAGAATTTCAAAAAAACCCCTACTGTGTGAAAATCGCACACACTGATGGTGTAGTTTAGGGTTTACTTCATTTATTGTTGATGCTCGAGTTGTTACACAGGTGGAAGGGTCCCCAATTATTTGTGAGTTTGGGTGTGCTGGGTCCACTTTCTTGCATTAGGTTGTGATGATCTAGCTACATGTATTACTTTTTCATTTTGATCAGCCTGATGTTCCGTTTCTTCTCCAAGTTGAGGTAGTACTGACTCTCCCGAAGAAATTTCTATTGTCGAATCAGAGGGCTGAAGTGTTGTAGCGGCTGAGCTGGAGGTAATCTCAGTATCAGCTGGGAGTCCACTGTTGTCATCAATGTCAAGATTTTCCATCGTAGGAAGGGAATTGTCATTGCTAGTCTCTGCAGAGTCGTTATTTCCTGGCGCTACATGTTGGAGCAGTGGGTGGTGACGGCCTAGAGAAGAGATCCTCGAATAAGAGATTGAGTTCCATGTCGCTCAATGTATTGGATTTTGAAGGTTCGCCCATAGAGGAGGTGCTTGGTTGATCCTTTGTAAACTCTCGTAGAAGTCTGGGTTCTGGACTGATTTGTGCAGAAGCTACTCGGTCTACTTCATCAAACGTTACGTTAATGCTTTCCATAACTATCTTTTTTTCCTTGAGGTATACTCGATAGGCTTTAGAAGTTGTCGAGTATCCCACCAGTATTCCTTCAAATGCTTTGGGTCGAGTTTGCCTCTGTCTTCACGATCGTTTGCTACGTAGCACTTGCATCCAAAGACTCCCAAGAAAGAGACGTCCGGCTCTCTGCGATTTATCAACTCGTAGAGAGTCCTATTGAACCTCATGTGAAGGGAGCCACGATTTTGAGTGAAACAGGTTGTGTTCATTGTTTCAGCCCACAAGAAGTGAGGTAGTCCAGAGTGAATAAGGAGTGTACGAGTTGCTTCAACTAAGGTCTGTTCTTGCGCTCAATTACACCGTTTTGTTGAGGTGTTTTTGCCGCTGCGAACTGTTGGGTGATTCCAAGTGATGCATAGAAGTCACTGAGTTTTTTGTTCTTGAATTCTGTCCCATTGTCAGTTCTGATGATTTGGAGACTTAGTTGGTTGAGGTTTTGTGCGGTTTTGATAAACTCAATGATTAGACCTAGAGGTTCGTCCTTGGTTGAGAAATTTGGTCCATGTGTAGCGCGAGAAATCATCCACACTAACCAACACATATCTTCGCCCATTGATGGTCTGAGTGCGCATAGGTCCACACAGATCCATATGAATGAGTTCGAGAGGTTTGGAAGTTGAGGCTACATGTTTGGTTCGGTGAGATGATTTCATTTTCTTTCCCATTTCACACGCCGAGCAGAGATGCTCTTTGTGATATCCGAACGAGGGAAGTCCTTTGACCAAGTTTTCTGATCGCAATTTGTTAAGGTCTTTGAAATTGAGATGGGAGAGTCGCTGATGCCAGAGATCGTTCTGATGTAGAGAAGTACGGGAGATGAGGCACGTCGGTCGGATAGTTTTGAGGTCAATGGAGTAGAGATTCATCTTTCTGTGGCCAGTGAGTAGCTCTCTTCCATTGTTATCTGTGATGCTACATTTGTTGGTCTCGAAGTTCACCTTGTAGCCTTTGTCACAGAAATGTCCAATGCTGAATAAATTGTAGCTCAGTCCTTCGACGTAGAAGACCCCTTTGATGGTCAGCCTGTCATGGATGAGATCACCCGTTCCTAACATGGGTGTGGATTGACCGTTTTCGAAGTAGACCTTTCCATGAAATCCCTCAGTAAAGTTGCTCAACAGCTCTTTGTTTCCAGTCATGTATGAGGAGCAACCTGAATCTAAGTACCACACATGACGGACCTGCAAAAAGAATCAAGTAAGCTTAGGTACCCATTTATAGATGGGCCCTTCTTTGACAACAGGTGTAGAAGCTAACATATTTGTTGCTAGATTGAATTCTTTGCTGGATTGTTGGATAGCTGGTTTAAGAACCCACGCATGACAATTTCCTATGAGATGCAGTTGGATTTTGGAATCCGAATTTGTTTTTCCTTAATTTCTTGTTCTGCTTGGTCTTGAAGGTGGAGTGTTTCTTTATCTTTAGATTTGATAGTATGATTGGTGAGCGTGGAAGATATGCTCTTAGAATGAGCGCTATGCGACGTGGAAGCGTTTTTGCTGAAGTGATTGTCATGAGGATGGGAAAATACATCATCGTTTACATGACAATATTTTGATTTTTTGAGCATAAAACAACGAAACACGATCTGCGACATTACAAGAAGTCACTTTTGAAAATGCAAAAGATTTGGAAACATGATAAGAAAGGTTTGAGACTGGTCTCTTCTTCTTATCAGGGACTGTTGTCTTCTTTGCTAAGCCAGATCGAACCTTCTTTGCTTCCTCAGATCTCATGCCTTTGTCTGTAGGTACATGTGATACAAAGTTAGTGTGAGATAAAGGAATTTTCCTCGTAGTTTCCTTGCATTAATATGTAGAGAATTCTGGAACAGGACGGGAGGTGGAGAATTTGCAAGCGTCAGGAAAGTTTTCAAGAGTATAAATTTTGCTTAACAAAAAAGTTTGCTCTTCTTCGTGTGCATTCTTTTCTGATTCTAGGGAGCCTATCAAGTCTCTGATTTTGCGAATAATCTTTGGTATATAAATAGATGAATAAATGGGTTTAGCCTCCTCGTCGGTGCTTTCCTGAGTTTCGGGTCCAAATGGTGACATGTAATCCTTAGAGAGTGCTATCTCTCTAGTTTTGTAGCTATCATTGAGTTCTGTGTAGTCGCACTCGATTTGGGCCCATTCTCTCGATTTGGGCCCATTCTTTATTCCTCTGTTTCTGTTCATCAGATTCAGTCACCTCACTTGATCCTACGGAGGGCCTTAGTTGTTCAAGGCTCAACCCAAAACGTTTAATGTTGTACAGAGAAAGTACTTTATCTTTCTCTGGGTTAGTGGTGGGTTGAAATCCCAATCCTTTGCGGGGATCATAGAATTCCACATCTTTAGGTTAGCTAAGAAAGATGGTTCGTTCAGATTGACCTCTTTTGGTGTTAATGTCCTCTAACTCTTTGACTTTCTTGTATAGACGAACACGTTCGTTGGTGATTAGTTAATATTGACACAATACATTTACTTGTTCTTCTTCGCTATCTTTCAAGTTTCTACAGATATTGCCAATTTGTTTTTCCTTGCTTTCTATAAGATCTTCTAAAGTCTTCACTTTAGTTTCAGATAAGGTTAAGAATTCTTGGAGAATAGCTATCTCTTCCTGTTGTTTGTTTAATAAGGCATAATTTTTGACAAAATTGTATTGGAGTTCTGAGTAATCCTTACGGTGCATGGAGAGTTCGACTATCCTACGTTCAAGTTTAGCAAAATCCTTTAGAGATGGAGTGTATACCTCCAGGTCGGATGCAGAGGCATCCGTCCTGTCTGACCTTATGCCTGTTCGTCCTCGTCGGAATCATCATCATTGCTTTTCACCATGAAGGCCATTTCATCTTCCTCCTCGTCAGACGTGTCCTCCAACCATTTCTCTTCCTCAGCAACCAAGACAATTCCCGCCTCCTTGCATTGTGAGAGCTGAAATTTTTTCTTGTAGTATTCAGTGTTTTTCTTCTTAGGTATGAAGTATTCAGAGTGACCTGGTTTGCCACAGTTGAAGCACTTCTTTAATACTTCAGATTTCTTAGCTTCAGTCTCTTCAGGGGTAACGAACTTCTGTTTCCCGCCCGAGGTTCGTTGTTTGTTGAAGGAAATGATGATTCTTGGCGCTCATCTTATTGTCCGTCTCTGAGATCATAGCCAGTTTCTTTCTGATTGATTCGAGTTCGTCCTCAGATTCTTGGTCAGATTCAGCGTTGTCTGAACTGTCAGATTGTACGGCTTGCTTTCCTTTAGAAGTTCTCGAGCTCATGTTGTTTGATTTAGAGGTCACGAGTGCAATTGGTTCCATGTCGATATTTGTCTTTCCTTCGTTCTTGATTTCTTTGGCATACTGGGAGTATTGTGAGAGGTTATCATGTAAGGAGTGAATGTCCATACCATCCAGATCTTTGTTCTGCTGCTTAACTAGAACTGCAATCCGTCCTCACTCAGGTTGAAGTGTGGAAAGGAACTTGATGTTGTGTTCGAGATTGGAGCGTTGGATGTTGATCTTTCTCATCTCGTTGATGATGGTCAGGAAACGAAGGTAAACATCTCGAAGTTCTTCATCTCGAAGGAGTCATAGGCAGTGAGGATGCTGGACTTCTTAGACAGATTGCTAACTTCTGTTCCAACCATCATTTTGCATACTTTCGTCCCAGATTTCCTTTGCAGTGGCCATTCCGTCGACTTGCTTGTAGACATCATTTGGTAGGGCCTGAAGTACGTAGTGTCGAGCAAGCGTGTCCGCTCTGGCTCGGGCTCTCTCAGCATCATTGTATCAAATAGGGTCCTTAGGAGTTCTTCTCTCTGGAACGGCAGGAACAGCATCGGGTTGAGCAGGGATGATGGTCCAAAATTGAGCAGGTCCCTCAAAAATGGATGAAAGCAAGTCGTGTGCGAGGTCTACATACTTGATTTCTATGAAGTTGATGAATCGTTGCTTCCATATGCCGTACTCTCCCCATCTTAGTGGTGGTGCATGGTTGTCAGATCCAATAGCAAGACCGTCCATGTTTTTGTTTGGTAATGATCGTTAACGCGAAATAGATCTGCGAAATGAAAAGTTTCAGTTTTGAATGAGAAATAGTTTTGAATAATTTCGAGTGTTGAGTCAAAATAGGTAAATTCACTTAATGAATTCTGTCGTATTTTAAAAATTTGATGAATTTTGTGTAAGGCTTGAGGATCGGACGATTGGAGTTATGCGAAATTAAAACTTTGGTCTACCCAATTTTAGTGCTTGATCGATAATAATTTCTTATAGAGGCAAGCTCGGCGATTGGTCCTAAGTATTAAGAATCGGGCGATTGAAATTCAATTAAGAGTTCTAGAATCGGGCGAAAATGTGAATCATATAATATAGATTCTAAAGGCTTTAATTGTGCGACAGAATGTGAATCGGGCGGAAGAGTTTTGAAAAGGTTTGTTTCGGGCGATGGAGGGATTTCGATTTGAATATTTCGTTTCGATAGAAATGAAGGAGTTTCAGGCGATGGAGCGATTTCGATTTGAATATTTCGTTTCGATCGATAGAAATGGAGGAGTTTCGGGCAAATTTGGTCCAAATAGATTTCGTTTCGATTGACTAAATTGGATGTGGCTTATCGGGCGATTGAGTGTCGGGCAATACATTTAATATGGATTGGACTTTCGCCAAGAAATGTATCGGGCGAAACTAGTAATTTTGTACTGTAGCCTTTCGGGCGATTCAAGCATCGGCCGAAACTGTGAACATTCGTTGAAATTCGCCGAAACTCAAATCGATCGAAGATCCTCTCAGTGGGTTTTGGTCGAAACCTTCAAATTCAATGGTACTGTTCTATACGCTACCGGAAAGTGATGAACATTTCAGTAAAAAAACCAGATTTTCAGACTAGTTTTTCCTCAAATCCTACTCAAACTTGACAGAAATCGACGTGAAAGACCATAAATGTACTCATTATCAGTTTCTAATGTCTTAGGGGAAAGAAATCAAAAGCAATTTGAAACGCCCAAAACAGTGAAATAATCGAAAATGAGTTTTCAAGCAAAAAACTTCTTCAAATCACGTTGGAATCGAGCGAAACTGGATTCAAATCGAAGATATTGATCCGTGTTAGGCACTGATACCACTTGTTGGCCCTTTTTTTACCAAACAAGGATGAAAAGAAAGGATTGAATGATTAAACCGTGAAGAACACCTTGAGTGCGTGTTAGTGTGTGTATTTCTATGGAAAAGTACAAGGTGGCTTACCTTTTGATTTCTTTTGACAAACCCTAATTAGGGTAAGTTGGGGCTTTATATACCACAAGTATTTGGTATATTAAAGGCCAGTACAATACTCTTACTAAATATCATAAGTCACTCAAACTACAACAACCCATTAATTACTAATATATAAACCCAAGATTACATTAAATTGAAGGATGCTACAAAATATTCCTAACAGACTTCGATCTAAACTTTACTTTCTCAAGAACATGATGAAAACTCTAAGAACTTCAAAATCCTAAAAACAGAATGAGTTAAAAGTGTGTGATTTTGGGGTAGGTTTTCGTGTGCTAAGACCTTAAGCATTCTAAATTCGAACATAACCTAACTTACAAGCTAATAAACGTAAATCACATGGTAAGATCATAAATCATGAAGAAATTTTCTTACCTTCCTCTAAGCTCCAAGTCGATTTCTCCACCTTCTCTCTTCCCCAAGTTTTTAGTGTGAGAATGCTTTAGATATTTTTGCCATTAAAATTGGGGTTGCTTAGACACTTAGGGGCGTGAGCTTCCCTAATTTGAGGAAGCTTGCTCTCTATATTATTCTTCAAATATTTGGGCCATGGTCATGGTTCTAAGTGGGCCTTTAATAATGTATTGAATAACCCATTAACTTGGGCCAAACCCTTTAAATCACCTCGGGTTTAGGTTTTGATTTAAACCAGTCCAATTATTACCCAATTTCTATCCATACTAATTTTATTACTCCAATTTCCTTTATCCTATATTTTCTAAATCCCTACTAAGTTAGATATTATCTGAGCACAAAATTAGATGCACGAAATAATTAAAAATCACGTAAGCACATAATTAATGCACCACTATTCACATAATCACGCAAGCACATAATAATTTCACAAATTTCATATAATGGCTTGAGCACGTACTTCTGAGGCTGCGTTGATAGATGAAGTAGCCCAGGAACTAGAACTAGAGCCTCCAACTCAAGAAGCTCCAATGCCAGATGTTGATGCACGCTGATTGATGAAGTGGCATGTGATTTGGAAGTCGAAACTCAAGTCGAAGAACTCGAAGAAGAGGCCCCAATTATTGTAGAAGTGCTTCAGGAACCACTTGAGGAAGTTACTACCAACGACGTACCGCTCGAAGATGAAATCGGGCGCAACCCACTTCGAGAGGTGACTACGCCTGAAACTGAGGTCCTGATCATCACGATCACACCTGATGAGCCTCAGGTGACAGCAAAAGCCCATGAGCACGTTGATCGTGAACAGACTCCTCACACGGCTACCTGTTCAGAAGCCGCAGCATCTGACGAAGAAATCCAATTGGTCAGACGGGTTTCCCATCCACGTCTCCACTAATGAACCCGTAGACACATCTGTCACAACCATGTCAGACACGACGCTGCTTGACACTCCAAGTGCTGAGGACCTTCCTTCGCTCAATATTGTGCCACATCACAAACCTCTAGCATCAACTGAGGCCGAGACCCAGACTCTAACAATTATCGGCCCAGTATCTCAAGTGTCTGATACACAAGTTCAATCAGAACTTGCAACAACATCTTTAGATGCGAATCTTTACATTCAAATCGAGGAATGGATGGAAGTCTCGTAATGTCACAACCTCAAGCGACGATGAGCCAACCCATTGAAAAGATGTTCACTCAAGGGTTGTCAACAGGCGACATCAGTCGACCTGGTCCATCAACAACGGAGGTGTCCGACCCTTTTGTGACTGAAGCACACCTTAAAGCAGCTCTCTCCGATGCATTGAAGTCTTTTGAAGTTAAATTGATGGAGAGAGTACACACTGCTATCGAGACGTCCCGCCGTGATATCGAGAAAGCACCCATCTTTGAGGCCCTTCGTCGCAACTCAACCTCACACCCAAACAACCCATACACACCGACACACCCATCTAATCACCCTCACTTATAAACCTATACGCCGTACCTATCAGCTACCTCCACATCATTCTAGTGACCCGCCTGTTCGGAATGGTCAACCGGACCCCGCAAGAAGGAGACCTCTTCATGCGTCTGGTTGATCACCCTGAGCCGCCCACTCACTCTTGCCGAGGCAACTACTCCCGCTCCAAACGACGACATGACGACCCTGATAACCAAGATAGTCATGAGGGGGAGAAGAGGCCGAGGATATTCACAAGTGGCCAAGGCTCAGGTTCGGGTTGGGTTAGACAAGTATTGGAGCCGCTGATACTTCACGACCCACAACTCGCTCACAAACCAAAACCACCACGCACCGCACCCAAATCCTTCGCCCAACCGAACCACCCACCATAAGAACACCTCCGCCCACACAACTTCATGTGACTGTTACAGCCCTTGCTTCCGAAAGAAGAAGCAAGTGCCGATATGCTCCTAGCATTAGCTGAAACTCAAGCACCTTCAAGCTCGACCACTCCAGACAAGTCAGAAAAATCAAAATGTGGAGTCGACCCACAAGAAGTCCTCGACAGATATATCTTCGATGAATAATGGTAGACCCACAGTAACCTGACGACATAGCTCAGAGAAGGCTTAAGGAAGTTCGACAATTTCTACTGAAGCTTCGGTTGATCTAGTTTTGATAGAAGACAAAGAACTTCAAGAAGGTGAGGATTACGATGTGGTTCTCCCAAGGCTTCCATAGCTGATTGATCAACGAGCGGACACTCCTCCGAGGCTAACTTCAGGGACCTTTCGAGTCGACTTACCATGGGAGAACATAAGGATAGAAATCCCGTCCCTAGAAGAAGTTCGTTAGCAGATATGAAGGTCACCGAACAAAATTAAAAAGCTAAACGAGTACAAGCTCAGAGGTATTTCTCATTGGGAGCAGCAGAAAAGGATGACCTATCTCTACATGCTAACTAAACTTGGACCCAATTGGAGACATCTCCAATCTGTCAGCTGATAGGTGTCTACTGTACGAAAGGCAGTCTTCAACTCCAATATACGTCATGGAGCGGATAGACAGAACTCGAGAAGAGCTAAGCGGGAGTGATCTACCATACCTTCATGTCGAGGAGATCTACCATCTCTACCAACAATACGTAGAGAAGTACAAGATCCTCAAGGCTTTATCAAGAAGGAAGGGTTCGAGGGACTCTATCGATTCATGGTGCGCCCGGTCAAGTTCTTTGTCGCACATGACCTTTACATGGCTCTGGAGAGCAACATGAAGATGGTCAATATGACAGCTCCGCATATGAAAGAACCTGAGGTTGAAGGGCTTCCCAACAACCATATCCACGTGAGCTCAGTCTTAGCAATCACCTACCACAATCCAATTGTCAAAAAGAATAGGTTGATGCTGAAGACTGAGGTCAACAAATTCTGCGATGGGACGCTCAAGACAATCAGGAGGAACTTCAACAGAAGGTTGAAAGAGATCAATGAAGACACCATGCTGCCTCACCACACATTTTTAAGAGAACTACCGCTTCTGACAGAAATACTCGAAGCCATAGAGCAGCGACTAGAGCCGAGGGACACCATCAGAATCTACGAGCATGCGCTGGGCTTGCGCAGGTCGTTCTACGCCCGATGAGGATAGATAGCGTGGTAGAGCAATCAAGCACAAAGGGGGAGAATGTAGAATATACGTTGTAATTGTGCTTTGATTTTATTAGTTGTCTTCGTAATTAGGGGCTTTTATTGATTCGTCCTTATATTAGGACTAATTTGTTATTTATACCAAGTTTGTTCGGTATAAATACCCTTGTTTTCTTTGAGCTGAATACAGAAAGTAATTGATTTCGATCCGACGGGCTGCCAATTCAATTTCTAGAGAGAGAAACAATAGTAACTTTCTCACTCTACTCTAATTCTCTCTCAACGTTCTTAAGAAGAGTTTTTCGATCGAGATTCAATTCTATAAAATTCTGATTGTAAACTTAGAATTGAAGCCTAGGATCGTATGAGTTGATAATCGGGGACCTAACACCTCTCATCGGGTGTCGGATTGATTCGTTCATGTACCGTCCCCCTGGATTGCACCTCGGACTGCACTCCCATACATCCGAGTAGACGAGTGGCTCACCCCCATCTCCACGGCCCAGGTGTCACATGGTAATACCCGTAAAAATTTAATACGGGGTTTATGATGTAACTAGTTGTTAATAAAAAACGAAATTCATTAAAGAAATTATAATAATTAAAATTAATTCGAAAAATTCGAATTAATTCGAATTTGTACAAATAAAATTTTAATTCGAATATATAACAAAAAATATATAGTATTAAAGTTCGAATTAATTAAAATTAATAGAAATAAATTCGAATAATAATAATCATATAATAATAATAGCAATATAAAGAGAACTTGTCACCTACTGATCGTCACCCATGTTAAGAGAGGAATCTAGCCACCTCACTATGTCATCCACGTTACAAACAAACCCCACATTGCAAACATTACGTACTGGAGATTTCATCTAACTACCATCAAACAAAATAAATATTACACCTCGCATTAAAGGATACGAACAGAAAAAAAACAACCATCAACCAAAATAAATATTACACCTCACATTAAAGGATACAAACAGAGAAGAGAGAAAATGTTCGAACAAGAAAGGAGAGAAAGTAAATACGTCTCAAGAGCTGAGCAAGCTAGGAATCTACACCTTAATTAAGCAAGCTTCAGACGTGAGGTAGGGGGAAATTTCGCCTACAATACGTAACCTATTATGTGATATTCGGTTTGTAGGTGAAGAATTTACCTTAAACTCGTAAATAAAGCTGTATGTTTTGTACGTGCTTTTATGTGAATATAGTAGATAGGCGTTATATGACTCTTTGTATGGTGATAATATGTTGTACTTATATTATGTTTTAGGGGTTCTAGATAGAAACTTACGTAGATTATATGAACTTTAATGTATACTATCTTGCGTGATGAACTTAGGTTGTTGGACTCAAGTGTTTATATTTTTTTTAGGAAATCGGACGTAGTTAGGAGGAAGAAAATAAAATCTTCAAACTAAGAACATTTTCTTTGACTTTATTTTCAGGTTTGATATTTTCGAATGCTTAGAAATAAATTTTATGTTTGGATACATAAAAAGATATAGATAAATATAAATAATAGTATTTTTGAATATAAAAAATAATAATTAGAGGGCGTAGAATATATATAATAATATTTTTGAATATGTAAAAGAAAATAGTAATAATTTTAGAGGGCGCAATATATTGTTTTTAAATATATATCTATAATTATATAAATATAAAATAAAAGAAAACATATAGAAAATATCTAAATTATAAAATTTCGAACGTGTAGAGATAATTTCAGGGTTAAATTTAGGATTCTTAAATTAATGACGGGTAAAGAGACTTTCGCTATATTTCAAATAAATTTTCGAGTGTGTAATATGTCGTTGAGGCGATATTATTTTGACGTTTAAGAATATCTTCGGGCGTTGATCCGATTTTTTGGTCTAAACATTTTGGGCGTTAAAATAAAATTTCGGGCGAATGTGAACTTTCGGGCGAATGAGAAAACGATTAGAGTGATGTTGCATTTCACTTACACAACATATGCATTTCACATCGGGGGAGGGGTGATGACCGTAGTGATACGGTGGCATTTTAAAGTGTCGATGAGTGGGCTAGAGTGTGATAGGCATTTGGTCGTTGACCGTGTATTGGTTTGAGGTTAGTACTCTGGCGCCACTCGGGAGGCAAACGTGAGTGACCTGTCTACCCGTTGATTTTATCCGAAGGAGCGACTTGGTCGGGTAACCTAACGTGAGTGACCTGGTTTACCCTCTACGCAACCAGAGTAGGCTATCGTTGGGAACAGCGCAGTCTCGGGAAGGAGCGACCTAACGTGAGTGACCTGTGTAGGCTACCCGAGTGTGCGAATCCCCTGATCCCGTGACGTTTTGTGCGCGCGTGGTGCCGAGTCTAACCTAGGGCCCTATCGAGATATGTTGAGATGTGTTAAATTGAGATGAGAGTAAAAAGTCGAGCTTGCATTTACTGCGAGATGTATTGGGAAGGGTGTTGAGTGACCGCTGCATACATGCATATTTTACCTACTAGGCATTTGCTCAGGGTTTACGTGTTGTAGGTATAACCGAGTCCGACGCTGAGATTCGTCGCGACTGAGGCGGACTGAGGCGGTGACTCCACGTGAGGGAAGGATGTACATGGATGAAGACCTGTGGAATTGTATCGTGTGCTTTAGTGTTATTAAATATTTCTTATCTGAAGACTTTGTGATACATTGGTTTTTATTGAACAACTTTTAATATATTATTTTATGCGAAGAAAAATTTTTATAAAATGGGTTTTCTTCGACTTTCCTTGCGAAATCCGCCATTATTTCTAATTAGAAAATGAGGGATGTTTAAGGTGGTATCAGAGCACAACCTCTCGCAGTACGGTGCTAGTTCGGGGATGAACCAGGCGGAAGCTGGTGGCATGTGACACCAGGGCCGTGGAGACGGGGTGAGCCACTCGTCTACTTGGATGTATGGGAGTACAGTCTGAGGTGCAAACCACTGGGAAGGGTACATGAACGAACCGATCCGATACCCGAATGAGAGGGAATCCTGAGACTGACAATGTATGGGCGTGCCAGGCTAAGAATCGTATAAGAGAATTGATAGCCTACTGATGTCACCAAGGTCGACCTACCTTTTCGGGAGTCCATCCATAAGAACTTCAAATGTAAATGACATGGGGCAATCTTGGGATGGGTGACCCCCTGCGAAGTAGCTCAGGTGCGTGCAGTGCGAAGCACGTTGGAAGGTTAGTGGTGATAAGTGGGGCCAGACTATCGGTCGGTGTGTGGTGGGCCCAACCCCACAGGTCCCGATAGGGACGGAGTTTACAGGTAACACCCGGTATGGGATGGGATGTTGCAATATGTGTGTGTTGAGAATGGGAAAGGTCTGCTGCTTTATTAAACACCCTTTGCTGTCATTGGAGACTGTTCAGATGCCCTATATGTGTAATGACTGCATTCGAGCAACTTTACCATGAACACAAACAAAAACATCATTGAATGCTGCACAGATAGAAGACGGTTGGGCTGGCATTTTGCGCAAAAAGAAATAAACTCTACCATTGTAACGACCCTCATTTTTCTAATAAATAGTTTGGCAGATTTTCGCAACGATAGCCACGAAAGCCCATTTTATAAAAACATTTTCCTCAGTTTAAAATATCAAACACTCGAAAGTCGGTTACGGAATCCACATAATATAAAAGTCTGGTCTCAAATCATTAAAACACACAACACTGGAATTATATAACGCAAACTACGACATTCCACAGGTCGCATCCATGTACCGCCCTGCCCTCAAAAGTCCATGGAGTCACCGCCGTCAGCCCGCCTAGTCGCGACATACTCCAACGTCGGACCCGGATATACCTACAACACGTAAACTGAGTTCCTTGCCAAGTAGGTAAAACATGCATGAATGCAGCGTGCGCTCACTCCCAAACCCGTATACCTGACAATAAATGCACGCTCGACTTTTTCCAGTCTTTCCAATCCTATCATAATCCAACACAACAGGGCCCTAGGCTAGACTAGGCACCTCGCGCAACCCATTTAAGGAAGGAGTCAAGAGAACAGATCTCGGGCAGCCCCCGGCTCTCTCACGAGATGTCTACCTGCCCCGGCGATGCCTACGCTGGTAGCATTCTCCCTGAACTAACACTACCAGGTCGCCTCTTCCGACTCTATAGACTATCCTCAAACTCTATCACGAGTCAACTGCCAATATTGGCACAACCTACCCCACTCACGAACACCGTAAGGTGCCACCATGTTACCACAGTCGATCCTCTCACTATGCAATATGAAATGCAAATGACAATGTATGCACAATCCACATATAAAAATAATTAAATTTCACGTAAAGCACATAACCACAAAAGCATCACATAATAATTCACACAATCGTTTACGTGCCGTAGGTGGATTTCACCTACCTGTCGTCCTTAGTTTTGCAAGCAGGAATTCCAATATTCTGAACCTCTGGACCTTTTAGACGTAAAAATATTATCATATAAGTATATCTACTAAAAATCAATATGAATGTTTTCGAACCCTAATTGTCGAAAACCCTAAAAATACCGAAAACTTCTCTAATAAGCATATCGAAACCATTAATATATTAACCACAAAACATTGTTTAAATATGAAAGGCCGAATTCTTCGACTGTTAAACACCCACAAACTGAAACTATGTTTTGATAAATATCCAATTGATGTAATCTACATACCTAACTATTTGGGAATTCACGATATGTATTTGTGTGTAATAAAAAACAATTATCTATATTAACTAAACACCAAAAAGTATCACATGCACACCACCAAAACTTTGACTTAAAAAAAATTGACTTATCAAAAGCTTAGTACACGAAAACTAAATAACATCGAAGATATATTACACTAATCCCTTGTTTACCGGAAACTATATTGTACTTAGCAGAATAATTCAAAATTTGAACACAATATTTTATTGCAGCTCTTTAAGTATTTCAACCCTAAATCTAGTACCGAAAAACTTAGGCCCTCAAACAACATATTAAATTACTAACTTCGACATGCTTCAAAGTATAATTCTATCACCGAATATAATTACTCATCTACGCACAACACACACCTCACAGATCTGTTTCAAATTCTGTCACCTAATTCCAACATGAAAGTCACGAAAACTTCTTATACAAGTCACTAGCCATGAAAATAAATTAGTAGATATGCCAAAGACTAGGCAACACCTCGTTTATAAAATAGCGAAAACGATTCATATGAGCACGTAACCACACTAAAAAATATGAGAAAACCCTAACACGAAACTTTATATGATTCATATTAAACACATATTAATGTTACGAAAATCACATCTACAGATCGGAAATCTTATAGAAATTACACGAAATCACATAAGTCATTAAAACACATGTTTACGGTTGTAGATGGATTTCACCTTCCTCACGTCCAAACTTTTGTGCTGTTTTAATGTCTTTAGCATGCCGTGACACATAGGTGACTAGACTTTTCAACATGAGTTAAGAAAGTTCGTCCCTTATAACCATTTTATATTCATCATTCCATATCATTCATGTTAAATACAATATGTACCCATCATCCTTATCACCAAATTAATATATTATTAATATAGTTGCATTTGTATGTGTATTTGTTCACCATAACTTGCGTGTAAAAATAAGCTATGGAAAACCTCAAACCCCTATGACGGAAATTTACTCAACTAAGAAATCTCTTTTCTAGTTTTTGATATTGAAGGACCTTAGGATGGCTATCAAACGAAAAGGAGCGAAAACGAGGTAAAACGAAGCAAATACGACGAAAACAGGAAGTGTATTACACTAGGCCGTGATTATAAGCAGTGTTCACCTCCGCACAGGCAAAGATGTTCACGGCCGTGAATGCAAGTGCACCAGGTCGTGAACCACGGCAGAGAGCCAAGTCAAAGAGGTTGTCGCGGCAATGACACCTCGTGCACCAGGTCGTGACAGAAGTGCGAGAGCTAAACTAGAGAAAGTCACGGCCGTGAAGCCCGCCTGAAAAGTAACAACAGATTAGAAAATGCATATCTCTCAATCTAGACCTCAAATTGAGAATACCTTTGGTCAAAGTCAAGAATGGTGAGTATGCTTTATGTGGTTAAAATTTTAGGTCCATCGGACATCGTTTACCCCTTGATCTGCGTGAAGCAAAGAACTGCTGCAAGCTTGCCGAAAGCATCACGGCCGTGAATGTGCTGTCCTAGGCCCTGAAGCATGGCAGTGAGCTCATTTTGTGCCCCGATAGTGTCACGGCCGTGAAGTCCCATGTCCCAGGCCGTGAAGGTGTCGAATTTCACTATAAAAGTCCAATTTCGATTCAAAAAGAGGGGAACTCCTTTCAAAACTCAATCCTAATATAACAGAGACGAAAGGGCCGTCAAGAACAGAGAAACACCCCCAGAAGTGCAAGAGACGGATTAACAACGCTTTCACGCCGAATTGAACAAGGAAAGAGAATCTTCCCCCGAGACAATCCCGGATAAATCAGAAGGGAAAATTATGAGTCCTCTACCCTTGTTCTCTATTTCTTTCGCTGCTTTTCCGTCGATTATGAGGAGCTAAATTCCATCTGTGTTTGGAAGTAGATGAACGCTAGGTTGATTCGTGCTTAAGACATATTTATCGTGACTCGTGTATCCTGACTATTTTTCTAACTATGAAAGTGTTTCTTCACTTTAATATGTCTATGTGTTAAAGTGAATATGTGAAAAATCGCTTAGGCGACAGCTAAACAATGATTAGGCCGTTCGTAGATAATAGGGCTCGAGTATTGGGCAACAGCAAATACTAGATCCTCGCCGTTAGTAATTGTCGAATCTCAGATCCCCGCGAGCATCTATGGCGATAGCAAATTCGTGAGTGGGTAGGAAATTACTGCGATCTAGTCAAGGATCACGTAGGAGCAATATTTTAGTGTCTTAGACGATAGTACCTAGCGTGATTCGAATCCCGAGCACATTATTCTTATCTGAAACACTCTTATCAGTTTTAGTCGTGTTCTCTTACTCTCGCATTGCTTTAGGATTGGTTTGTTAGGTTAGTTCCCAGTAAAAATAATTTGCACACTTTATTTAGGCTAGATATCGAGTCGATACGTTATTACTAGCAATCAAGTTTATTCCTCGTGATCTATACTCGTTTACTCACCTTACTACACTACAAATGATAGGTCCACTGCCTATTGCACGTCGGTGATAGTAACTACGTATTCGTTTTATTTATCACTTTTCGCACTTGCACTTTACATTAGTACACCGCGTGTCGATCAGTGCTTTTTCTGTCCATTCGGCAACCTGCATAAACAGCATCAGTATAGCCGATGAGTTTGAAATTCTGACCTTAGGATACCATTATCCTAAGGTCGAGGTGCCCTTGAGGTAGCGTAAGATCCGCTTGACCGCAAGCATGTGAGATTCTTTGGGATCGGCTTGGAAACGGGCACAGAGACATGTGGCAATCATGACGTCCGACCGACTCGAAGTGAGGTAGAGTAGAGACCGATGATGCTTCGGTAGAGTGTGATGTCGACTGCTTTTCCTGAAGGATCAGCATCCAACTTGCAACTCATTGCCATGGGAGTACTGAGGGACTTGCTCTGATCTTGATGAAATTTCTTCAAGATGTCTCTGATGTACTTAGTTTGACGTATGAAAATTCCATCCTCGAGCTGCCTAACTTGGAGTCCGAAGAAGAAATGCATTTCTCCCATATGGCTCATTTCCAACTTGGTCTTCATGAGATCTCCAAACTTTTGACATAGTCGGGGATTAGTAGATCCGAAGATGATGTCGTCGACGTATAGTTGAACGACCATCAGATCTTTGTCATGCCATTTGATGAAGAGAGTCGTATCAATGGTTCCTCGGATGAATCCAGACTTCACAAGGAAATCGCTCAAGACATCATACCAAGCACGTGGGGCTTGTTTTAGTCCGTAAAGAGCTTTGTCCAGTCGATAGACATAATCAGGATGTTCTTGATCGACGAAGCCTTCTACTTGAGCGACGTATATTTCTTCCTTTAACACGCCATTTAGAAAGACGGTTTTACGTCCATTTGGTAGCCTTTGAAGTCTTTATGGGCCGCATACGCCAAAAATAGTTTGATGGTTTCGATTCGAGTAACAGGGGCATACGTCTCGTCGAAGTCTATTCCTTCCTGTTGGTTGTACCCTTTGGCGACGAGGCGTGCTTTGTTCCCGATTATTTCTCCGTCTTCATTTTACTTGTTCTTGAAAACCCATTTCATCTCGATGATAGTTTTCCCATGAGGACGGGGTACCACACTTGAAGACATTTGAATTTGTTGATCTCATCTTGCATAGCTATCACCCAATCCGCGTCTTTGAGTGCGTCTGCTACCTTTGTTGGCTCGTTTTGGCTTAAGAAGTAGCTGAATAATACGCTCTAATGATGTGTCCGTACTCCACTTGAAGGATCACCAATAATCTGATCAACTGGATGAGCACGAGTCCACTTTCGCTAATGTGGAAAGGCCGAAGTTGATGCATCAGCCATTTGTGGACCGACGTTTCCAACAATCTCACGCTGATCAATTGAGTGAGGTAGATCCATTTCTGCACTTGAAGGGAGCAACTCCAATGATACTTCCTCACTAACCATGGTAGATTATTCAGCATTTTGGGGTGGGGTCATTTGAAGAGCTTAATATATCGGCTTCGGCGAGTGGGAAATCCACTATAGGTGTAATATTGATGGTTTCTGGCCGATAGACTAGCTCAAAAAGAGAATCCAAGTCTTCTAGAGCAATTCTCATAGCTTCTTTTGAGATGAATCTCTAGTTGTTGCCAATCTCTGTTGGTTTTGTGCTAACACACCAGTGAAAACGGGTTCTGAACTGTCGTATTCAGAAGCTATCTGGTTAGGCATGGATCCTGAACTGAGGTGTGCAGGAGCCATCTCTGCTACTTCATGAAAAGTAACGTTGTAGGTTTCTTTGATTGTGCGGTTGGACTTGATGTATACTCGGTACGCCTTAGAAGTTAACGAATACCCGACGAATGTGGCTTCGAATGCTTTAGGGTCGAACTTAGCACGTTGCTCTCTATCGTTCGCCACAAAGCACTTGCACCCGAAGACCTTCAACAAAGATATATTGGGTATACGCTTGTTGATGACTTCGTACGGAGCCTTGTCGAATCGCTTGTGAACGACCATCCTGTTTTGAGTGAAACAGGCGGTATTTACTGCTTCAGCCAAAAGAAAATGTGGGAGGCCGAAATGAACATTGATGCTCTTTTTGTAATATTGTAGTTGGAAGACCGTGAACCAACTTATTCGTTGAAAGTCGTTGAAGAGCTTTTATGTTGAGATGAGACATGCGTTGATGCCGTAAGCTGTTCCTTTGAATTACCGTCTGAGAGATGAGGCAAACAGCTGTCGAAGTCCGCATGGACGTCGGGTTTATCATGTAAAGATTTGATTTCCGAAGTCCTTGGAGGAGTTCTTTGTCCTGACTGTCCAATATTTTGCACCGGTCAGCATGGAAGACCACCTAGAATCGTTTGACGCAGAACTGGCCTATGCTGAACAAGTTATGGCGAAGGCCTCCGACGTTCGAGACATCCTTTATTGTCAGATTCTCTGGAATGTCTCCGAAGCTAAGAATCGGAGCCGAGTCGTTGTTTCCAAATTTGACCTTTCCGTTGAATTGGTCTTGGTAGTTGCTCAACAGTTCTTGGTTTCCCGTCATGTGTGTGGAGCAGCCAGAGTCGAGGTACCACACATGACGAATCTACAAACACAAATTTAGAGAGCTTTAGGTACCCACTTAGAAATGGGTCATCTCAGATTAGCAGATTTAGGTGTTGGTTCAGGTATGGTTCCTAAATTATTGGTAATAGGAGCGTTAACAACCCAAGTTACTTTAAAAGAAGTAGCTTTGGGCTTGGCCTTTGTAGAAGACTTGGCCGTTTTGGCTTTGGTCTTCCTAGGCGGAGATTTAGGAACCCATTGGGGTTGAACATGGCGGGGAAGTGTAATTTCAGCACGAGCAAATGCTTTTGCAGGCTTGATCGAGGAAAAGATCTTTTCATTGGATAGTCTCCTAAGGTGCTTGGGGGATTCGATCTCTACGGGATACCTTGGTGAGTGCAAGCATGAATAGTGCTGTAAGCCTTCTTAAGCCTTAGGCGAGAGTATCTGTCGATGTTGAGCCTATTGCGAAGTTAGTGCTTTTAAAAGTGATAGGCTGAAGAAAGCATGTAGAAGCAATTATCTGTAGCGAAGAAGTGACTCTTTTATTTCTACGAGTGTCTTTTATGTTTACAGAAGAAGAACGAACATCGTAAGTATTTAAATCTACACGTTCCTTCTCTATTTTTATTCTAGATACTCTCGCCTTTGACACCTTAGGGTCTGTCACTACGCTCCCTGTAGACGTAGTAGAGGCAAGACTAGAAATAATATTTTAGAAATATTACTCTTGGGTTTTGGATTAGGAGAAGGCATCTTTTCTTTCTTCAAGCTTTTCAGAATGATGTTTTCTTTTGAGGGAGATGCGTGAGAAATGGTTTGTGAGATGGAGGAAGCTTTGGGATTTTCCATCTCTTTTAGGAACGTTTCCTTTGCAGCTTGAAAATTCCCTCGTTCTTTTTCTAGTGAAGCTCTTAACCCTTCTATTTTCCTAACCATAGGAGGTATGTAGAGAGAATTTTTAGAATGACGATTTCGTGCATCCTCGGGTTTAGAGCGATCTTCTGGAAGATAAATTGACTCAAAATTCCAATCCTTGGGAATGTCCCCAGTTTTGTAACTTTGGTTAAATTCATTGTAGGAGAAGGGGATTTCAAGTCGAGTCTTGACTTTTCTCTTGGCTATTTCTAGCGCATCTATTTTCTTAGCGTTAGTAAAAACCATGAGAGCAGCTAGTCCCAGACCCATGTACTTGACATCATAAAGTTGCTTTCAATCAACTTTCTCCAAGTGACGTGGATTCTCTAAACCTAAGCCAAACTTGTAGTCATAAAATTCTGTATCCTTAGGTTGATTCAAGAATATAGGATGATTAGTTTGACCCCTTTTCACAATAAGATCTTCTAATTCTTTAAATCTTAGAGTATAGCTTCTTACGTTGGGTGTCTAAGGTAGCATAGTTAAGTGGTGCGGTGCTCTTTTCGGCTTGACAGACATCTAGACTCTTCCCTAGTTCACTAATATTAGAATTTGACTTGGCATCTTCGAAACTAGTGACCTTCTTGGTTGCTGCTTCAAGTCTACTTTTAAAATGGCTCTTCTTATCTAAGTTCCTTAGTAGACAATTGTGGTTATTGTCTAGCCTGTCTTCTAGTTACTTTACCATCGAATTATGCTTTCTAATGGAATGTGCATAGTCTCATAGGCTTGGAGTCTATTACTTAATTCATCTATTTTGAGACTAGGGCTCCTGAGAGTTTCTTTGAGACTAGCTATGGTTTCCTTAGACTTAAGAAGCTTTTTCTCTAATTTTTTCCTCATTTCTGCTTAAGTACCATGTTAGCAAATTTCGAATTTAATTTAGCTAACAGGTCAGAATGTGTAGAATTAGTGGTTACTACCTCTTGAGATGATGTGGATGCGTTGTCGTCGTCCGTCTCCACGGAAGTTCCATCTTCCTTTTCATCCTCGAGGCATGCCATTAGAGCGAGGTTTTCGGCGTCAGAATATGAGCTGTCCTCTAGCCATTGGTCCTGTTCATCCATGAGAGCTACTCCAGCTTCCTTCTGTTTTGTAAGCTGAAGCTTCCTAGAATAGTAGTTAGCATCCTTCTTCTTTGCACGAGTGCACTCTCTGGCAAAGTGACAAGCTTTTCCACAGTTAAAGCACTTAAGTTTGTCTTTTGGAGTTGTGGTTTCCGAGGATTCAGTCGGCTTCTCTGTATTCTTCGAGCTTGTAGTTCGAAGACGATTAGCAGATGATGACGACTTCTTCTTGAAGTATTTATTCGTCATCATCATAGTGACGAAAGCCAACTGTCTATGAAATTCTCTGATCCCATAGGGAAGTTCTGAATCCGATGTTTCCTCGTCCTCTGAAGAGCTAAGAAGCTTGACATGCTTTTCCTTGCGTGAGCGGGAGCTCCTCTTATCTGAAACTAGAGCTATGGAGTCCTCAGCCTGTTTGTTTTGCTCTTTTTGTATCTCGCCGATGTCTTCTTCATGTTGTGCGAGATTGTCAAATCGTGAATATCCATCTCATCCATGTCTTTATTCTGTCGGAGTTGAGTGGTTATCTTTTTCCATTCTATTGGTAGTGATGACAGAAACCGACCATATTCGTCTTCTTGATGTCAATCTTTCTCATCCGTTGAGAAGGGTGAGGTACCGCTGATAAATTATGTAAGCTCTGCTCATTCTTGGCTTTGAAAGAATCATAAGCTGTTAGCCTTCTTGGCCTTGATGCCTACTTCGATTCTTTGCATCATCCTCTGCAGTTCATCCCACATCCCTTTAGCCGTTGGAAGGCTATTTGCCTGTAGATGGGGATGCCCTGCATTAGTGTGTTCTTAGCTATCAGATCTGCCTTTGCTCTTCTTTTCTCAGCATCGTCGTACTCGCTAGGAGGTTTCACTCGCCTAGTGGGTTCGACTAGATGATTATTAGAGCTATCACCTTCTTGATTTACAAAAATACTTCTGGTCCCTCAAAGAGTGACTTAAGCAGATTTTCAGTCTGATCTTTAAGCTCAATGAAGTTCAAGAACCGACTTCTCCACACTGTGTATTCGCCTCGTTTGAGAATTGGAGGACGATTGTCGTTTCCTAGAGCATATGCATCCATTTTTTTCTTCAATTTGAGTTGATGAAGGATCGTTGGTTGTTTTGATGAATTGAGAAATGATGTGACGTGCTTCACAAGTAGCAAAATTGTGATTAGCGTTTGATTTTAAAAGAATAATTGAGAATTATTTTTGTTTCAATCTTTAAAATTTGATCAAAAATAATTTCGTCGATTAGAATAGTATTACTAATTTGCGAGCCAAGTACTATTCGCGAAAAATTTTTTCGAGAAAAACAAATTTCGACTTGAATGTAATTCTGCGATGAGAAACTATTTAAAATGTGAACTCAATCGACAAATTGTTTCGTGATGTTTTGGGATCGAAAATTTAACCATCGAAAAATTTTTGTTGACCAGAATTCAAAATGTAAACTTTTAAAATATTGACTCGAAGCCTGGTGGTCGAAAAACTTTTTTTTAATGCGTTAATTGATTTTGGTCGTCGAGAAACAGTACCCAATGGAGTTTCTAGCTGAGTCAAAATTAATAGGTTGACCGAAAACGTTTTGCGAGCAAAAGTTATTTTAATCCCAAAGTCAAACAAGGATGTCTGACCGAGAAAGTTTTCGAGAGAAGAAGTTTTACGTGGGGTCAAAATAGTCAATTCTCGTCTTTTTTCGCTAATATAATGCTCGAACAAATTTCCAAAATAAAAACGTTTCCTGACAACAGCGACTTCAGTAGAAGATTAGTATTCTAATTGAAAAACAAAAATTTTGCACGTAGTTTTTCGATCGAGAAATTAACTCTGATCGAAGAACTTAGCAAGAAAAAATGAAATTGCGCAAATAGTCACAGAATACGATTTAACACTGAATTCAAGCAGATACTGAAAATTAGTCCACGAAAGTACAGGTATATGATCGAAATCAGCTACTGATCAAAGAACTTAAACATGTTTGAAGCAAATAATGTTCAATTTTGCAAAATTAGAACATGTTCAAACTGTTCTTCTCGCGAACAGTGGAATCTCAGAATCAAAAATTCAACCTAAATCATGATTCCGATTGCTACCAATCTAATCCTAATTTATTTATACTACTTTAGCGAGCACAGAACGTCTAATTCAAATAAAAAAGCACAGAATTAAGCAAATCAGATCGAAATTAATTTTCGAGCAAAAACTGTTCTTCGCACGGAATAGTTTCAGAATTAAATTTTGATCCGAATTCTAGCAATTTGATTCGAAACAGAACGAATCTGCTCTGATACCAATTGTTAGGTCCTCGATTATCAACTCTTATGATCATTGACTCAAATCCTAAGGTAATCGATTATAATTATAGAAAATGAGATTTCGATAGAAAACCTTCTTTGAAGAACTTGATAGAGAATTCGTGTAGTGAGAGAATGAATTCTGATTTTCTCTCTCTAGAATTAGATTGGCGAGTCCTTCGGACCAATCGACTAAAATTCTCTATTAAGCACAAATGTGTACAAGGTACTTATACCAAACAGACTTGGTATAAATAACAAGCTAGTCTAAACTAAGGACAAATACAAATAAAGCCCCAAATTACAAGGACAGCTAATGAAATCAAAGCATAACTAAAACGTATATTCTACACAACTGGCTCTAATTGGAAAGATGATGAGCAAACAGTACTTCAAGAAGAAGTCCTCATCATCAACCAACAAACTTCGGACCACTAGTTCAAAGAACAAGGAAAGAGCACCGGAGACCTCCGAATTCAAGAACGCTAAAGAATCAAACAAGTGCTTTAACTGTGGTAATCCAGCCACTTCACCCGTGAATGCACTCTCCCAAAGAAGAGAGAGATGCCAATTACTACTACAAGAAGCTTCAACTCACAAAGCAGAAGGAAGCTGGAGTAGCTCTCATGGCGGAGCAAGATCATTGGCTCGAGGATACATCGAGTTCCGAAGAGGATAACCTAGCCCTCATGGCCCGCCTAGACGAAGATTCCGATATTGAACCCTCTAACCGGACGGATGATGAACAAGCACATCATTCCAGGAGGTAAATTCCTTTAATTCCACATTATGGACCCATGTTAGAGTCGTACGAAGTAGACTACGCTAACATGAAACGTGAACAGAAAAGCATAAAGGAATTAGAAGAGAGACTAGCTATAAGTGAGTGTAACTATCAATTGCTATTTGACGAAAAATTTCACATAGAAATTCTATTGTCAAATGCAAATGTAAAAACAGGTAGTCTAGAGTCTAGAATAGCCTCCTAAGAGATTAAAAATAGTGACCTAGATAAAGCCCTGAGCGAAAGCACAGAGAGTTGGCCACATCTAGGAATGACTATATAGCACTCTCTGAGGAAAGAAAAAAGACTTTATTCTAGGATTAAACTCTTAGACGACAGACTGACTTCTATGGGACAAACCGATCAAACGATTCATCTAAACCAGCCCTTAGAAACTGACATTTATAACGCTAAGGAAGGTTTAGGACTTGTAAACCCATGCAACAAGGAAACTTGATTGCATACAGCTCTATGATATAAGATATATGGGATTGGGTCTAACCTCCCTAATGATTCTTACTGGCGTATCTGAGACAAATGCGTTAGAAAAAAAAAGCATAAAGCCAAAACTAGGGTCGATATCCCCTTTGACTACACAGAATTGAATAACAGTTACAAAACTCGGGAGAACCACATGAGTGTAACAGTGATTCAATTTTTTCTTTACAACATACGAGTCAGTCCAAGGTAGAAACTATTTACTATTCTGAGAATTCTTCTACTCTTTAGATTCCTCCTTGATTAAGAAAATTGAGGAAATGTTGTCATCTTTTGACATCGAAAAGAAGAATTTTGAAGCTGAAAAAGACGGTTCTTAAATGAAATGGAAAATCTAAAAGCTTCCTCCAAAGATCAAACCATCTCTCACGCATCTCCCTCAACGAATATGATCATTATGAAAAGCGTGAAGAAAGAAAAACCCCTTCTAAAGATCAGAAATCAGAAAATAAAAAAAAGAAAAATATTAATTCTAACCTTGTTTCTACTACGTCAATAGGGATCGTAGTACCTGAGCTAAAGAAATCGAAGGCGAGAGTGTCTAGCTTAGAAATTAAGAAGGAGCCTCTAGATGTCAAAGTTTCAAATTTATCTCCTCCTTCTGTAAAAATAAAGAACACTGGTAGAAATAAAAGAGCCGTTTTTCATCTCAAAATCATTGCTTCTACTTGCTCCCTAACGCCCATCACCTTTAGAAGTACTAACTACGAAATAGGCTCTTCCTCAAACATAACAATGAATCATTTAAGACAAATGCCGATAGGAAGATTCGTAGAAAATAAGATTGAGCCATTAAGAAGGCTTATAGTTCTATTCATGCATGTTCTCATCTAAGCATCTTGTTGCTTGTGTTATTGATTTGTGTTGTCTGCGTTTGAATGGCACGTCTACTAGGTATGCCTTACAGATGGCGGCCATTCGACGTTTGTGGCGTGTTGCGTGGTAGCTGTGTGTGTTTTCATTCTCGCATGTACATTCTTTTGTTCTTCTTTTATATATATACGGGCTCCTTCCAAAAAAAAAAGATCCAATCCTCGGAGGAGCAAACACCTTAGGAGATTATCAAATGAAAAGATCTTTTCCTCGATCAAGCCTACCAAAGCATTTGCTCGCGCTGAAATTCAACTTCTCTGCTAGGTTCAACCCTCATGGGTTCCTAAAGCTCCACGTAAGAAGACAAAAGCCAAAAAAGCAAAGTCTTTTAAAGAGGCAAAACCCAAAGCAACTTCTTCGAAAATGGCTTGGGTACCTAAAAATCCTCTGACTAACAATTTAGGAACCAAATATGAACCACTTAGTATATCTGCTAATCTGAGAGGACCCATTCTTAAGTGGGTACCTAAAGCTCCCTAATTTGTTTTTGCAAATTCATCATGTGATGTCCGTGCGGCCTTCGACTGTTGTTTGCCTTATTTCTTAGACAAATATTCAGAGGAACATCTTATGGCATCAAAGGGTATCTCATCTTAACTTCAAAGCTGTACAACGCCTTTCCACCAAAGCAGTTGGTTCACTGTCTACCAGCAAATTTGATGGCACAAGAGCATCTTTGTTCGGCTTGTTAGTTTGGAAAAATGAAGCGAGCCTCTCATCACGTCAAGACTGTTGCTTCTACTTCACGTCCTCTGGAATTACTTCACATAGACCTCTGTGGACCTATGCAAACGCAGAGTATCAACAGACGTAGGTATACGCTGGTCATTGTCGATGACTTTGGTCGCTACACATGGAAGGAGTTCCACCGAACAAAAGATGAGACTGGGGACTTTATCGTAAATTTTGTGAACAAGACTCAGAACCTCCTGCAGCAAACTATCCAAGTCAGACGTACCGACAATGGCACTGAGTTCAAAAGTAAATTTCTCAGTGACTTCTACCAGAAACTTGAATCAGTCAACAATTTTCAGCCGCAAAGACGCCTCAACATAACGAGGTAGTTGAAAGGAAGATCATAACTCAAGTGGAGGCCGGGCATACGATGCCGATTCATTCCTTTGGGCTGAAGCAGTTAATACCGCCTGCTTCATTCATAACAGGATGGTAGTTCACAAGCGTTTCGATAAGACTCCGTACGAGATCATTAACAAGCGAGTACCCAACATTTCCTTCTTTAAGGTCTTTGGCTGCAAGTGCTTTGTGGCGAACGACAGAGAGCAACGTGCTAAGTTTGACCCTAAAATATTCGAAGCCACTTGCGTCGGGTATTCATCAACTTCTAAGGCGGAGTATACTTCAAGTCCATTCGAAGCCACATGCTGAAATGGCTCCTGCACACACCTTAACTCAGGACCCATGCCTAACCAGATGGCTTTTGAATACGACAGTTCAGAACCTTTTTTCACTGGTGTGTTGGCACTAACCAACAGCGAACGGCAACGACTCAAGATTCATCCTCAGAAGAAGCTATGAGAATTGCTCTAAAAGACTTGAACTCTCTCTTTGAGCCCGTATATCAGCCAGACATCATTGGTACTACACCTATAGTGGATCCCCCAGTCGACGAAGCCGATGTACCAAGTTCCTCTAATGTCCCCACTGTTAGGGAGTGTGCCCTCGGAAAGGCTTTACGAGCACTAGGAATAGTATAGGGCGCACGATGATGTATAGGTTGATAGACAGGTTTATTGTATATCCGTCAAATAAATTAATGAATATTATTTACATTATAATAAAGGCATTATTATTTATTTTTCGAATTTAAAGTCTACTTGGCATCCGGCAGTGCTATAAATAAATAACACCCAAATGTTTGAGTTGGACGTCTGATTCTCATGGGGACGAGAGAGGAGACACCGGACGATCCTTAATCTCAGCATTAAATAAAAAGTCCGTAAGTCTAAGGATTCTAGGTGGGTGACTAGATATCCGAATATGACTTATCCATTGACGACCACATAGTATCGGTAGTGTCACCGATTACCTGAGAGGTTGTGGATCGTGATGGAGATATTGGTGATCGGAGAGATCGCGTATTTGGGCATTCGGCTCGTATTCGTCTTAATCACATGGCTAGGATGTTGTCAATGATTGAACGAATGACTATAGCAGCCTCGGACCGATAGGGTCATTGACGGATTTGCTTTCGCGATTTCGGCTTGTCGCTAGTTGGCTAGGCTCGTAAGTGTTCATAAATGAGACACGGGTCAGCGACGAAACGCAACCGACTTTACGGAGGTGATTGCCGGGCTTTGACGGTTTTCGGGATTCACTGCCTATATTCGTATAGGTTAATGTCCTATGAGGTAATCGGAGAGCGACGATTATAAAGCCTTCGGCCGGAGCTTGGAAAACTTGCTTGTATTAGATACGGAGTGGAGTTTAAATAATCGGTTCAGTCTCGATTATAACATAGTGTTAGGTTAGTGAGTTTGACATTTGCATGGATCTCACCTAACCGGGACGCAAGTGAAAGGCGTAAGAATTATTTAAATGTATACACTATAGTCGGTTCGCCCGAATTTCGATTAGATCAAAATTCGTTTTCAACTGGGATCTGTCCGGTACCGCGGGATTGGCAAATACCGGAACTCGAGGATTCCTCCCATGCCAGTTGAGACGGACCTAGAGAGTCGCGCTTAAAAATGGTAATGAACTTGAACGAAAACGGAGGGCTTTTCTCGAACCTAACGAATGAGATTCGTTGAGGTAGTGGCATAGTTGATACGAGGTGTCAACGACTTAGTTAAATATCAGTGACGATCACGGAAATAATTAGGACTTGAGATTGTCTTAAGTGCTTCATTAATTAACTAAGTGGGCTCAATTATAATTAAAATAATTAAATTGGATTTAATTATTTTATTATTTAAAATTGAGGGACTAAATTGAGAATTTAGAAACCTCAAGGGCCAAAATGAAATAATCATAAAAAATAGAAAACTCTACACATCCCAACGTGGTGTAGAATATATGACTCATGGTGTAGGTCATTAACAAGTGTCTAACTTGACACTGGTTTGTCTCAATAAATAAAAAAAATAAACTATAAAAAAGGAGCATAAAACGTGAGATAGAGGTAGATGGGAATTTTTGCTTCATTACACAAATAAGAAATAAAAGAAGAAAAGAAGTAGAATTTGTAGAACTTCTCATGCCACTTTGAACCCACGGGATCGTTCGACGAACCCGACGCCCGAACCGAGCTGCATCTAGCCATCGGGAGCAGTCTCGGAGGTTCGCTCAAGGTCATACCGGCGTGACGGTCTAGCCCGGAGGCCCCGGGATCCAGACGAGGGGTAGCCACGTCCATCCGAGGCGACAACAGAAGAAATCTCGCTCACCGAAGGTATACCTCGAACTCTAACGATTTGATTTACGAAAAATACCAAACGATATCGGAATAATTCGCAAGACCCCTCGTTACGAATGCTGGGAAGTGTAGAAATATTCTGGAAATTTGGTATCGATCGGAAATCGTTTCGGTCGGCTACTAGTTGAAAGACTGCAGACTGCCGCTTTACTCGAATTAATAATTTCGAACCACATATTTGATTTTGTGAAAAATACCAAAAGGCGTCGGAATAATTCGAAAGACCTATCGTTGCGAACGTTGGGAAGTGTAGAATTATTCTGGAAAATTTCGTATTGATCAAAAATCATTTAGGTCTCCAAATAATCGAAAAACCACTGGTTGCCGCTTTGTTCAATTAGTTTGGATCTAAATTATTAATTCGAATAAATTTGAAATAAATTCGAATTTTGATAATTCGAATTAACCACGATCTCCCGAGGCTTAGGGCAGTATCTCAGACCCTCAGGAGAAGCCGAATGGCGTAAGGTTGAATTTAGATATTAAAATCGAAAATTCGCCACCCTATGCCGCTCGGTACAAACCGCGCTTCCGCGATAGCCACGTTGCGCTGTTCGGGGGCCGGCGTCGATTAATCGGGCCCACCCCAACAATGGTATCAGAGCCAAGGCTCATGAATGTTTCGACCGAAGGGCTCGAAAGCCGATGTGGCGAACGAACGGTCGACGTTGTTTGGAGACTATCGTCGCTCGTGACGTCGGTTGGGCACCCGACGTCAAAATTCTGTGTTGCATGTTTATGTGGGACATTTACGCAGGCTTAGGTTCTAACCGTGTTATTTATTTAAGGGCCTTTTGCCGCCCTCCGGTATGTACATGGATTACGGGTTGTTTGGGAAATAATTCCCCCCGTGTTGTATTTCATCACTTTATTAGATAAGTTAGATAAATGATGGCCGTTCGACATAAGGCGAGATTGGAGGATTCGACAACTATCGTAACGATGACTCAACGTTTAGAAGGTCGAAGACCCCGGTCGTTTTACGACCCATGTAATAGGACCAGCCTAGAAATAGCCCGCATATTTGTCCATTTAAATTGCTTTCCTAGGGTTAGGAATTTATTTAATGCATTTACGTGCTCGTGCTTAATTTTAATGTTTTTAATGTGCTATGAGTTACGAAAATCTCCCGTACGAATACTAAGTGAGTAAAGGAATTGGATGCCCTGTCTTCTATCAAGCTCGGGTCTAGTTGTTACAAAACCTAAATGCAAGGTTTGGTTTCGGGTATGCCGGTGCCTTGCATTTGCTTTTGTTGCGGCTTCCTCGGGTGCATTTGTGCCGCTCGCCAAGACCACACTGTGCGATAAAACGTACGGTTCAAGTGTGCGGTTTTGAGCAAAGTTGATAGGTCGCACTTAGACAGTCACACCGCCTTGTTCCGGGTTTACCGGCGGGGGTCCTTGACTGAGACAAAGATAGTTGAGACATTCGACAAGGTCGGGTTCGTGCGGAGCGCGACTTCGTGGGCCACTGCAAACCAATAAAACGACAGAGGTTGAGGTTTGCATCCGTCCACGGGGATATCAACTCCATTATCGAAGTTATCAACGAAACTTCCAAAACATCCGTAGGGAGAATGGGGTTTATGAAAAGATAGTGGGAGTCAAACGGAATAAAAAGTCCTTGTTCGCGTTTGATAACCTATACAATCGACTTAATATGCCGTTTATTTTCTGCAGCATTTTCTCTCTTTGTGAAATCATGTCAACCGTTTTAAATGTACTGCTCAAGGAGAATAGGTTGACTGGGCCAAACTATTCAGACTGGCTTCGCAACTGATTTTCCTTGAGATTGAGAACCTAGTTTATATCCTTGACTCCGAAATGCCACCGGCCCCAGGGGCGCGGGCATCCGAGCAGGCTCGTGCCGCTTATGACAAGCGAATCCGCGACGAGAAGCTCGTAAAGGCTCATGCCCTCGGATCGATGAGTAACGCACTGTAGCCATGAAAATATGACTGATGCTCGGGTGATGGCTCAACATTTGAAAGAGCTTTAAGGTGAGACGTCTAGGACAGCTCGCTATGGGACTTCGTCGCAGCTCTTTCGATCGAGGATGTCTGAGGGTGAGAATGTTGGCGAGCATGTTATGAACATGATCTCCATGATCGAGAGGTTGGAGACTCACAATTTTCGATTTGATCGTGAATTACAAAACGATCTCATCTTGCAGTCTCTACCTCCGTCCTTCAACGCGTTCATTGTGAACTACCATCTGAACGGCATGACGCTATTGCGTCCTGATCTGATGAATCAGTTAGCAACGGCGCAAGGTCAGATGAAGAGGGCAAAGCAGACTGCACTTGTGGCAACTTCTTCAAAGCCCCAAAAAGGCAAAAAGAAGAAGGGCAACAAGCTCAAGCAACCAGGGAAGGTTTCCAAGAAGAAACTATCTTCTGGGAAATCGAAACAAACCGGTGTAAAGCCGAATGATAGATGTCTGCTTGCGGTGCGCTGGGCCACTGGAAGCGGGACTGTCCGAAGCTCAAGGGTGAGCAGGGTACGTCAGGTATGGAACTTAATGTTTTAGAAACAGTTTGTTCTTCATCTGTATACTCTACTTCTGGGATATTGGATTCTGGGGCTAGTACTCACATTTGTGTTTCCACGCAGGGTCTGGGACCAAGTAGAGCGCTTGGGGAGCGTGAGATCGAGGTCAGAGTGGGAAGCGGGAATAGTATCTCGGCAAGCCACGTCGGATCAAGATCTCTTGTATTATCTTCTGGGCATGTGTTGCGTTTGTGCGATTGTCTTGTACTCGCGAAGGGATTTAAGAACATCTTCTCCGTTCCTGTTTTGAGCAGGAATGGTTATGTATTTAGTTTTAATAATAATAATACATGCCACATTATGTATCAAAATAAAAATGTTGGCAGCGCGACACTATTTAATGGTTTGTACTATTTAAATACCCAGAACGACATATCTGTGAATATTGTCACAAATAAACGAAAGACGGGAATAAATGCGAGATACTTGTGGCATCTTCGATTAGGTCATGCTGGAGAACGCAAGATCCATGAGTTGGAGAAAAACGGGATATTGACACCGTTGGGATCAGATCCCTATCCGACTTGTGAGTCATGCCTCAAAGGTAAAATGACCTGATCACCCTTCACCGGGACTTCTAATAGAGCCACGAAAATTCTAGGTTTAATTCACACGGACGTTTGCGGGCCATTCAATGTGAAGGCTCGAGGTGACTTCCACTATTTTATTACCTTTACAGATGATCACAGTCGATACGGACTCGTGTATCTGCTGAGGTATAAAGCTGATGCTCTTGAAAGGTTCAAGGAGTATAAGGCATTGGTGGAAAACCAAACTTCAAAATTCATTAAAGTCATTCGATCGGATCGAGGTGGCGAGTATATGAGTGTCGAGTTTGACCAGTTCTTGAAGGAGAATAGTATAAAATCACAGATGACTCCGCTCGGCACGCCACAGTTGAATGCGTGGCCGAACGTAGAAATCGAACTTTATTAGATATGGTTCGTTCTATGTTGAGCTATACAGATTTACCGATGTCATTGTGGGGATACGCGCTTTTGACAGCGGCATATACCATTAACCGGTGTCCCTCGAAGTCTGTTAACGGCATTCCGTATGAGATATGGACTGGTCGTTTACCAAGCTTATCACATATTAGAACTTGGGTTTCCCCCCCCCCCCCCTATGTGAAAAAGCTGAAAATGGATAAACTGGAGTCTAGGTCAGTAAAAGAACGTTTCATAGGTTACCCTGAAGACTCTATGGGGTACCTATTCTATTTTCATGATGATCAGAGGATCGTTGTAGGCTTACATGCATATTTTCTCGAGGAAGAGTTCATTCGAGATTGTGGCATTGGCCGTGAGGTCACTCTCGAGGAGCAGTCGACCGAAACGCCCACACAGGATTCGGATGGTCCGAGCGAACCAGTCATGCGACGATCTGAAAGGGTGCCTCGCCAACCACAGCGGTGTGGCATGTCACATGTCGAACAAGGTTATGTTACGACTAGGGGACTTCTAAGAAAAGAACCTGCTACTTTCGATCAAGCAATATCCGATATTGACTCAACGAGATGGATTGAGGCTATGCGAGCTGAGATGGACTCAATACTCTAACAAAGTCTGGATTCTTGTAGACCTACCGAGTGGTTTTAGACCAATCGGCTGTAAATGGATTTACAAGAGAAAGATTGGATCTGACGGACAAGTTTAGACATACAAGGCGAGGTTGGTTGTCAAGGGCTATAACCAAAAAGAGGGAGTCGACTATGAGGAGACTTTATCGCCTGTAGCCATGATCAACTCTATCCGAATAATGCTCGCCATAGCTGCGCACTATGATTATGAGATTTGGCAGATGGACGTCAAAACGGCATTCCTTAATGGATTCCTTAAGGAGGAGATCTATATGGAGCAGCCAAAAGGTTTTGAGTCGCATGCAGATGCTCACAAAGTGTGCAAACTGAATCGGTCAATTTACGGACTGAAACAGGCATCTCGGAGGTGGAACCTACGTTTCGATGAAGCAGTTCGGAACTTTGGATTCATAAAAAACGTAGATGAGCCATGTGTCTACAGAAAGAGCAGTGGGAGTATGGTGTCGTTCCTTGTATTGTACGTGGATGATATCCTTTTGGTAGGAAACGACATTGGGATGCTCTCGTCGGTGAAAGCATGGCTTTCAACCGAATTCTCCATGAAAGACCTGGGAGAATTGACGTATATACTAGGTATTCGCTTGTTCAGGGATCGAGCGAACCATACGATCGGCTTATCTCAGGCCCTTTACTTAGAGAAAATCCTGAAGAAATTCAGAATGGATGACTCTAAGAGAGGGTTCTTACCAATGCGACATGGGATCCATTTGTCGAAGTCAATGTCACCTCAAAGTGAGGAAGACAGACGACGGATGAGTGGCTCAAGGGCCGGGGCACAAGGGCCCTGGTACTATCCAGGTGCGAATACCCTATGCATCTGCAGTGGGTAGTCTGATGTACGCAATGTTGGGTACACGCCCGGACATTGCTTACGCTGTGAGCGTAGTTAGTCGGTTTCAGGCAAACCCAGGGGAAGAACATTGGATAGCCATTAAGAATATCTTTAAATACCTTAGACGGACTAAAGACTTAACGCTGGTTTATGGAGGAGAGGGACTAGAAGTAGTTGGTTATACCGATTCGGACTTCCAGTCGGACGTGGATGACCGAAAATCTACTTCAGGTTTTGTATTCGTGTTCAACGGTGGGGCAGTATCTTGGAGAAGCTCCAAGCAAAGCACAACTGCCGATTCCACGTGCGAGGCAGAATACATAGCAGCCTCAGAGGCAGCTAAAGAAGCTGTTTGGATGTAAAAGTTCTTGGAGGAACTTACTGTGGTACCAGTTGCTGACAGACCGCTTACACTGGTGCGATAATAGCGGTGTAGTCGCACAAGCAAAGGAACCACGATCTCATAGCAAGTCCAAACATATTGAGAGAAAATATCACGTATTACGTGAGTTTGTTGAAAATGGGATGGTCGCCGTGCAGAAAATCGCCACCGCAGAAAACGTGGCGGACCCGCTCACGATGCCCTTGTCCCAAGCAGTTATGGAACAACATCTGGACAAGATGGGGCTACGATACCATTGCGACTGGCATTAGGTGCATTGCATGGCATTCGAGTGCAAGTGGGAGGCTGTTAGGGAGTGTGCCCTCGGAATGCCATACGAGGACTAGGATAGTATAGGGCCCACGATGATGTATAGGTTGATAGACAGGTTTATTGTATATACCGTCAAATAAATTAATGAATATTGTTTACATTATAATAAAGGCATTATTATGTATTTATCGAATTTAAAGTCGACTTGGCATCCGGCAGTGCGATAAATAAATAACACCCAAATGTTTGAGTTGGACATCTGATTCTCGTGGGGACGAGAGAGGAGACACCGGACTATCCTTAATCTCAACATTAAATAAAAAGTCCGTAAGTCTAAGGATTCTAGGTGGGTGACAAGATATCCGAATAGGACTTATCCATTGACGACCACATAGTATCGGTAGTGTCACCGATTACCTGAGAGGTTGTGGGTCGTGATGGAGTTATTGGTGATCGAGAGATCACGTATTTGGACATTCAGCTCGTATTCGTCTCAATTACATGGCTAGGATGTTGTCAATGATTGAACGAATGACTATAGCAGCCTCAGACCGATAGGGTCATTGACGGATTTGCTTTCGCAGTTTCGGTTTGTCGCTAGTTGGCTAGGCTCGTAAGTGTTCATAAATGAGACACAGGTCAGCGACGAAACCCAACCGACTTTACGGAGGTGATTGCCGGGCTTTGACGGCTATCGGGATTCACTGCCTATATTCGTATAGGTTAATGTCTTATGAGGTAATCGGAGAGCGATGATTATAAAGCCTTCGGCCGAAGCTTGGAAAACTTGCTTGTATTAGATACGGAGTGGAGTTTAAATAATCCGTTGGGTCTCGATTATAACATAGTGCTAGGTTACTGAGTTTGACATTTGCATGGCTCTCACCTAACCGGGACGCAAGTGAAAGGCGTAAGAAGTATTTAAATGTATACACTATAGTCGGTTCACCCGAATTTCGATAAGATCAAAATTCGTTCTCAACTGGGATCTGTCTGGTACTGCGGGATTGCTAGGCGAATACCGGAACTCGTGGATTCCTCCCATGCCATTTGAGACGGACCTAGAGAGTCGCGCTTAAAAATGGTAATGAACTTGAACGAAAACGGCGGGCTTTTCTCTCGAACCTAACGAATGAGATTCGTTGACGTAGTGGCATAGTTGATACGAGGTGTCGACGACTTAGTTAAATTTCAGTGACGATCACAGAAATAAATAGGACTTGAGATTGTCTTAAGTGCTTAATTAATTAACTAAGTGGGCTCAATTATAATTAAAATAATTAAATTGGATTTAATTATTTTATTATTTGAAATTGAGGGACTAAATTGAGAATTTAGAAACCTCAAGGGCCAAAATGAAATAATCATAAAAAATAGAAATATCTACACATCCCAACGTGGGATGTGTAGAATATATGACTCATGGTGTGAGTCATTAACAAGTGTCTAACTTGACACTTGTTTGTCTCAATAAATAAAAAAAAAAGTAAACTATAAAAAAAGGAGCATAAAACGTGAGATAGAGGTAGATGGGAATTTTTGCTTCATTACACAAATAAGAAATAAAAGAAGAAAAGAAGTAGAATTTGTTGAACTTCTCATGCCACTTTGAACCCACGTGATCGTTCGACGAACCCGACGCCCGAACAGAGCTACGTCTAGCCATCGGGAGCAGTCTCGGAGGTTCGCTCAAGGTCATACAGGCGTGACGATCTAGCCCGGAGGCCCGGAGATCCAGACGAGGGGTAGCCACGTCCATCCGAGGCGACAACAGAAGAAATCTCGTTCACCGAAGGTATACCTCGAACTCTAACTATTTGATTTACGAAAATACCAAACGATATCGGAATAATTCGCAAGACCCCTCGTTGCGAACGCTGGGAAGTGTAGAAATATTCTGGAAAATTTGGTATCGATCGAAAATCGTTTCCGTCGTCAAATAGTTGAATGACGGCAGACTGCCGCTTTACTCGAATTAATAATTTCGAACCAGAGATTTGATTTTGTGAAAAATACCAAACGACGTCGGAATAATTCGAAAGACCTATCGTTGCGAAAGTTGGGAAGTGTGGAATTATTCTGGAAAATTTGGTATTGATCAAAAATCATTTCGTTCTCCAGATAATCGAAAAACGACTGATTGCCGCTTTGTTCGATTAGTTTGGATCTAAATTATTAATTCGAAAAAATTTGAATAAATTCGAATTTTGATAATTCGAATTAACCACGATCTCCCGAGTCTTAGGGAAGTATCTCAGACCCTCAGGAGAAGCGGAATGGCGTAAGGTTGAATTTAGATATTAAAAATCGAAACTTCGCCACCCTATGCCGCTCGGTACAAACCGCGCTTCCGCTATAGCCACGTTGTGCTGTTCGGGGACCGGCGTCGATTAATCGGGCCCACCCCAACACCCACCTAACCCGATTCAGAATTACCACAGAATGTTGCTACACCAGCCATGGATGATGAGGAAACATCATTAGAGTCGCTAAACTCAAGTACAGAATTGGAATTCCCTCAACCGGATGAGCAGCCTCACATCACTGGAGATCTCGCTCCACAAATGGCCGATGTCTCAAGCTCGGCTCTGCCTCATGAGTGCAAGTGGAGTACGGACAACAAATCAGAGCGGACTATTCAGCTGCTTCTTAAGCCAAAATAAGCCAACCAAGGTAGCAGACGCACTTAAAGACACGAACTAGGTAATAGCAATGCAAGATGAAATCAACCAATTCGAGCGTCTCCAAGTGTGGACCTTAGTACCCCGTCCGCATGGGAAAACAATTACAGGGACAAAATGGGTATTCAAGACCAAGAAAAATGAAGATGGCGAAGTGATCAGAAACAAAGCAAGACTAGTTGCTAAGGGCTACAACCAACATGAAGGAATCGATTATGACGAGACATACACTCCTGTGGCCCGAATTGAAGCCATCCGCCTATTCTTGGCATATGCGGCTCATAAGGACTTCAGAGTCTACCAAATGGACATCAAAACTGCCTTTCTCAATGGAGTCTGCGTCGCCCAACCGGAACGCTTCATTGATCAAGACCATCCTTGTTACGTCTATCGATTGGATAAAGCACTTTATGGACTCAAACAAGCTCCTCGTACCTGGTATTGGTACAACCGGCAGCTTGCTCCTCCGCGGAGTACCCAAATGCGACACGAGAAGCTATGAATTGTCCCTATTTACAGCTTGGGTTCTCGTGCGTTCAACCGAATCAGACGCACGAAATGATTTCCGAAGCCTTCAGGCAACTTGACGTATACGATCCTCTCAAGCTCTAGCCTGCGAATCGAACAGTAGCTTTGGCAGTAATGCTTATCGTTGTACTGCTCGTCCTGAGTGAATTCTCGTGAAGTCTGGATTTATCTGAGGAACCATCGATACAACTGTCTTCATTATATGGCAAGACAAGGATCTGATGGTCGTCCAATTATACGTCGACGACATTATCTTCGGATCTACAAATCCCCGGCTATGCCAATAAAGATCTTCCACTCCTTCAACATAGCCTTTAGTCATCCACTTTACGCCTTCTCCGAATACCTTTTCTTCATTTGAAACACATTCGAGCCTCCAACCGATTGTCTAAATCTTTGGAGGGTTGTTCAAACGAGAAAACGAGGGGGAGAAAAGAAGTAAAGAAAAAAAAGATGACAAAAGAAGGTGGAAAACGCACACGAGGAATGCTCAACGCACAAAAAGCAGTCAAAAAGAACATGCCCTCCCAATTATTGGGATCTTTCAGAAATCATAAGAGGGGCATGGATCTTGCTGTGAACTTCCACATCGTAATTCTCGTATGCTTGTCAGAACGGCTGGAAAGAGGAGCACCACGAAGTGAACTTCTCCAACAATAATTCGGTCTTATATCAGGAATCGAGAAGAGGAGCACTGCCTTGGGTTCGAATTCCATAACTGTGAACTTCTTCAAATTGATAATCTCTGAAACCTCTCTAGGGACTAAGAGGAAAGGAGCACGGTATTTGCCCGAGAACCAACAAGAAGAACTTCGCCTTAGATAATCTCTCAGTCTCGTAGAGAAGCGGAGGTTCATCTTGAGCAAGCGTAGAAAAAAAAGAATAAGGATAAGAAAGACAAGGACGAAAGAAAAATATGCCGACGAAGGAGAGCGACTAAGAAATGGATGATGATGATATTAAGTCCACACTCCCAAAATTTTTCTTCCCTTCTAAGTCAGAGCCAATTTAAAATCCCTCATAGTCCCTTTGATTCCAAATCGACGATCTTTCGCTTAGGTGAAATGATTGAAAGCGCCTCGATCACATGTAAATTGACTTAACATTGCTTGTGTTGACTTGAGTGATAAAAATATAAAAATCCCATGGTAAAAATAATTGAGCTCTAGAGCGAATCCAGTGAGAGTTGTCGAAACGGATCATTCTATGAACTTAGGACTTTAGTGGGTTGACATGACTTGACGGCCTATGATCTTTTCAAGTTTTTTGTGAAATTTTAGGCGTGACGTTGATTAAAGCAAAATATCGGACCCCATACTATTAATAATGTTAATATACATAAGAAAATTAGAAAAAATAATATAAATAAATAAAAATAATATACATCTATATGAAAATATTGCTTGAATTTTCTTAGTTACTTTTTTTTATATAAAAAGTTCGCACATTTTGATATGCATTTGTACTTTGCATCTTGTACTAAATTGATGCGATATTTTTGCACCATTTTGTTCGCATTCTGAATGCATGTTTAGCTTGCAGTGATATTGAATTGTATCAATACGAATATTTTTGTGCTGATACCTTCAGGCATTATTTTGAATACATGTTTAGGGACCGTGTATCTAGGATAAATTCGATTAAATGCGTGTTATATGTGCTAAATACTTGAATTGATTTTCTATGCTTGCATGACAAATCAATTTACGTGCATTATTTGAGGGGGAGCACTCATGAATTTCCTGATATGAGTTCTGTTTTTTTTCTGTGTTTCAGATCTTTCTCGAACGCTATTAAAGAAAGGGACATCACACTTCACCAAGCCAAGGAGCTCATATTATCCAATAAAATAATTCATGGGACCTCTATTATTAAAATTTACTTGTTGATTAACTCTAAACTTTTAGGCATTTTGCTCTAAGTAATGCAGATTTCTCAAAAATCAGTTATGGAGCCAGATGCTAGTGTTCAGAATTACAGGGAGTAAATCACACTTATTTTAATGCATAGGGGGAGTAAATTTGTGACTATTATCTGGAATAGGGGCTAACATGAAAACATAGGAATACTTACGATCGAGAAACTAGATAGAAAATGCAATTTTCGATCCAAAGTTTCTCGAGCGTAAATAGAATGGGCCTGTCCAATCAAGAACCAAATACGTCTTGTCAGCCCATTAAACAACTTTATTTTTTGCAGTCGAAAAAGTAGTACCACGCAAAACCTAATCGAAAAATTCTGCATTACCATTAAATTTCTCTCTCGAAAAACTTAAAAAGACGATTCATTTCTTTCACGAATCCTTCGATTCTTAACAACAAATTGTCTTTTAAGGTAGAATAGGCACTTATTTACTACTTGCGTGCTTTTAAACTCAGTTTGCATCTGCATTTTGTGATTTTTCGCTTGATTTCATGTTCAACTTCTCGCCTGTTAACTATTTGAAAACCCGTATGCTATTTTCAGAAATCCAAGAACTCCAGATGTGTTTATCTGGTTCGATTTCTGTGCGACATCATAGTTTAGGTGTTTTCGATTATTCTAGGAGTATATATTTTCGATTATCTGCGTTTTAGAGTTCGATTGAACTTTCGAGTAAACTGGGTTTTTTGACGTATGAAGCCGTCGAAGAACTTTCTCGATCGCAAACAGTCTCAATTGAATTTAGATTTGATTGCGATATTGTTTGCATCGTAAGAAATTTTCGATCACTAAATTTTGACTTAGCCATTAAGATAGATAACATAGATCGAAAAAGTACTTATCATCGAGAAATTTAATTAGGATTTTATGCGAGCGAAAAATTAAGGAATGAAAGATAAGATATGTGCAATTAAATTTCAAGCCAAAAACTTACCATCAGAAACAGTACTTTCGATTTCATTTTTTTTCGGGTCATAAAATATTTAGCGGCGATAAAATTAATTTAACGAATATAATTTCTCGATCGAAAAATTGGACGGAGATTGTTACTATGTAAAATTCGCACCTAGGCAATTAAATTGGGGATTTCAATTCTCGAGCGATAAATAAAATGGAGCGACAGTGCTTGACCTTTACGATTCAACACTTAGAATAATTTTCGAACAGAACCCTATACGCTTCATCTACATCTTTCGATGACCTATGTTCAAAATTATCTGTTATATGTCTATCATGTTGGGAAACCCCGGGTGACCCGAGGCTTTGCCCCGGACGCAGCGGAATTTAAAAACTTTTCCCGGGTTCCCCATACGGTTTCCCCAGGATACTTTGTTAAATAAAGAAAAACGCACATAGACACGTATAGTATAAGGATCTTACCCTCGTAGCGAAGATCCTTAGCTCCCGTAGCTCACGAACTGTGCCGAAGAGAGTCACGCCGACCCCGTGACGTGCCGCAGACCAATACCTGCCCAAGGATGGCTAGAGGAAGTGTGGAATGTGTTTAAGAGATGTGTATGTGTGTGTGATTTACTACAAACTCACTTACACTTGGGTTTTTCTCAAAGATCAAACCCAAATGCTCTCACCACTCTCTAAAACTCTAAGTTTAGTGTGAGAAAGCTTATCAACTTATTTATGGACGAAAATCACTAGTTGTAAAACCAAGTTTTAAATCATGAAATAGACTTTAGATTTGTTTAAATGAGATCATGTCCTACATGACTCATTTTTGTTTGATTCTCTTGTTATTTTATCATCTAATGACTAGATATTGTCCCACAAATCATAACAAAAGAACAAGGAACGAAATTGGATTTGATTTGGATCAAATTGGACCAAAAAACTGTCGGTCACGACCTCTGACATGACCTGTCACGGCCGTGACACATCATTGGACGACTTTTGCAGCTTGTCACGGCCTTAGTCACGGCCATGACCATCTTCTGGAGGCTGTCACGGCCTGGGCATGAAGTGTCACGGCCGTGACACTGTCGGGCACCATTTTTGCTCGCCACTGCCGGTCGTCACCGCCACGTTCAAGGTTGTCAAGGGCGTGACAGACCTGACAGGTTTGCGGCAGTTTCGTATTTCGATCCGATCGAGGGGTAAACGATGTCCGATTGACCTGAAATTTTAACCATAGTTGAACCACTCAAAAATCTTGATCCTGACCAAAGGGATTCTCAATCCTAGGTCTATATTGTGAGATATGAATTTTTGAAGCTACTGCTACTTTGCAGACGGGCTTCACGACCGTGATAAGCCTTGCTCGTCATTGTGAACCCTATTTATGCTTCATTCACCACCATTACCATTCCGTAAATTTGCGTCTGGTTAACATCTCCAAGACCGTTAAATTAATTTACATCTCATATTAGTTAGGCACTATCACAGAGATCATTTTTAAGCCCGACTCTCTTGGTTCGTCTCTACTCGGCAATGGAGGAATTCAAGAATTTGGTAAGCGCCTAGCCAATTCCGCGGTACCGAATAGATCCCGTTTTGAGTCGATCTTCAATCTACGAACCGACTATAGATTATCGTCGTACGTATAGACCCTTCACAAATGTCCCGATCGAGTGAGAGTCATGGTTACGTCAAACTCACTAGACTCGATTCTATGACTAGTTCTTGACTGGCGAAATTACTAAACTGCACTTACGCCCCACGTAAGTCAGTTTATAGCTTCGGCCGAAGACTTCGTAATTTCCCGTCCCCGAATATGCATAGGACACATGTCTCGGTTACTAACTAGATAGTGAATCCCTAACGTTAGTCTAATTTAATATTGGAGAATAATAGCTCACCGGTTCCCCTCTCTCATCCCATGAGAATCGCCAAATACTCACAATATATAAGATTTATTTATTTACCGTCTCACCGGATGCCTAGTAAGACATTATAGGTACATAAATAATATGCCTTTTGAAGAATAAATAATAAAATTTAAATTCCCTTAATACGTATAAGAATACATTATTCAAAATGAATAATACATCGATTATTAAATACATGGCCTATTCATTACATCCTCGAATGGCATTCCGAGGGCACATCCCCAACATATCAGACATGGAATATTAATTTTTTATATGATATTTTTTTACTTCAATTTAAAATTGAACTAATAAATTGTCTTACTTTTCAGATGGATCATTACCCTCAATACAACCACATCTACGACCATAATTTGTACCTCAGTGTACATGACACCAACTTTCAGCTCGATCTGAACACCTTTCGGTGCCCAGACGAGATAAGTGTGCCATCCTTCGAGGCCATCCCCTATGGCATGCTCTCATCGCAATAGCATCAGTGTCGATGGTTTATCTACAACAGTTTTGGGGACGCATTAAGGGTCTGGTAGTCGATGGAGCGCCGCTCCTAAAACTTGCCCAAGTACAGAGGAACGGTATTCCTCATCCTTGGAAGACGTTATTTGGGACAGTCAACAAGTGCTTCTCGCCAAAGCACGCGGGCTTCGACAAGGGCAATGGGAACATCCTTCGGATATTCCACAGTATTATGTTCTCCCGGAATTACGATTTTGCACAACTGATCTGGAACGACCTTGGAAAACAGATTAGACAAAAGGAAAACAAGAAATTGAAAAATGTACCTTACGCTCAGTGTTCTAAGTACTAATCGCCAATCTCATGGAGGTTCATCAGGACATTCCATGTCTATCTCCTGGTGGGAACAACCAACCGGCGAAGGTTAAGTTCTTCCATCACCCAAAACTTAGAGAACTGGATCGGCCATCGATACCCATTCCATTTGAGCTGTTACGTCTCGCAGATCCCACGGGAGATGTACATAGGCTATACTGTTGGAAACCATCTCACCGAGAAGACGATCTGAGGGCCCCCTACAGACTTCACAGTGAGCCCTCCCCAGCAACAACAACTGAGTCCTGAGGCTGAATTAATCGATGTAGTAGCCCTGGATATCGATCTAGAGCATCCAACTCAAGAAGCTTCACTGCCAGACTCGGACGCCACGTTGATCAACAAAGTGGCCCATGAGTTGGAAGTCGAAGATCAAGTTCATGAACTCCAAGTGGAACTGCCCATCCATGTGGGTGTGTTTCAAGGGTTTATTGAGGAGATCCTCCAACAAGAAGCACAGTCCGACACAGAAATGGGGCACAACCCAGTTCAACAGGCTGCCACGCCTAAAACAGAGGCCTTGATCTCCACGATCGCACCTGAAGAACCTCAACCAACAGCACAAGCCCATTAGGACATTGAACGAGAACAGACTCCTCACACGGCTACCTCCTCAAAAGCCACGGCATCTGAAGAGGAAGTTCTATTAGTCAGACGAGTTTCTCAACCACGACTCTGTTATACCAGTAAATTTTAATACGGGATTTTGATTTTAGGAATTAGGAATGTTGATAAAAAAAATTTAAGTTCGGAACAAAAATATAAACTTTGACGGTTCGAATTATTTTTGTAATTTAATTAAAGAATTTAACTCAAATTAATAATGTTAGAATCAATTTACTTGGGCCTTAGCTAACTTGATTAAATTTTTATTAAGTAGAGCCCAGCCCTTCGAGATAACTATAGGGAGAAGTTTACTTAAGTAAGGTTAAGGAAAACCTTATCACCACCTAGTCATGTCACTCACGAAATCCCAAGAAAACCCATCTATATCTCATCCTTCAACAAACACTTGGGAGAGAATTAGTACGAGAACAGAGAAGAGAAACAAGTGATAGTAAATGAGAAAGACACCAAGTGCAAGAGAAAGACACTTCTACAAGCTTAGGATTATAACAAGGATCGGAACTTAGGCAAGAGGTAAACTTACGTAATATATCATGTCTATTAGAATGATATTATGTTCAGTGTTCATGTGACTTTTATATATATTATATATATGATGAACACGTGAACTATATGAAGTTTTTGTGACCTTATATGTTAGGTTTCAAACTTAGAGTTTCGAAATTATGTTAGGTGCACATCGATATGTTTAGTGGTGGTTTCGATGGTAGAACATAAACTGAAATCAGATCACTTAAGTATTAATTATTAACTAGATATGAAGATAAACTATTCGTGTTATATGATGTTAGGAAGTTTCATCATAGGAAATATTACAGACGTTTGAATTTAGGGTGTACTGTATTGTGGGTTAGAAATAATTCTCAAAACTGATCTTGATGGTATATGAATTTCATTTTAAGGGTTTTTGAAAGTATTATGATCGGGTGATTGAGAGCTAGGTGAATCGGGCGATTTTGGAAATAAGTAAATTAGGGTTTCGACCGAACCTTAGGAACTTATATGAATAAATCGGATGATACATATGTGTACATTCTAAATAAATTAAGTACCAAAAGTCCGGCAAATGCAAGCTTCAAGGCATAGCAAATCGGGCAATTCAATGTTAAGCTTAGAACCCGGCGAAACTAAGTTATGAACATAACAAATCGGCCGAATGCTTGGAAAATTAAGGCATGGAATCGGGCGAAATGATGAAGTGGCGAAACCATGTCCAATCGGGCGATTTGCACCTTAGATGGACACTCGGCGATTATGGCTTAAGGACACTTCAAATCGCGCGACATGGAGGCTACGCGATCAGACGATTCGAGGCTGTGATGATCGAACGAAAGCAAGCCACGGTACATGCCAAATCGGGCATTGTTGAACTCGGCAAATGTGAAACATCAATCGGGCGAATGTAGGCCTCATCAATGCAACTAATTGGGCGTTTGGAGGATTTGGATAGAACTCGGCGATTTGAGGACCATGCCATGCAATCGGACGATTTCAGCATTTGAACACCTTCAATCGGGCGAACGGAAGAAATTATGGCAAGGAGATGAATAGGACAATTGGACCTTGGAGAAAACCCTCGGCAAAACCTATTTTTATACATGACCAATCGGCCGATTATAAGCTACAATCGAAAGATTGGAAGCAATCAAATCCGGCGATACTACATTTCTTTAACATAAACTTTTAAGCATTAGGGTTGACCTGACTCTGACCAATATGTTAATAAAATTTCGGGCGAATTATTAGGGTTTTTGCGAATTGACAATCGACCTCTGGAATAGTATTAAAATATAATCATAGTATACTAGTACAGTCCAAGAATTAATATAGATACTGATAATCTTATATGTTCAGAGGTCCGAGGTTTAGGCATTCCATCAGATATCGTGACTGACTACATCAGGAGGACGGGAGGTAAAATCCACCTACGACACGTAAACGGTTGTGTGTATTATTATGATATTTGTATGAATTATGTGTATAGGTGATGTGATTATATGATTACGTGAATCTCATGGATTACGTGTATTATATTTGTTGCACGTCATATGTACCCTTGCCGCACGTCATATGTTATTTGCATTGCACTTGCATACCAGGTCAGTGCGAGGGGATTGAGTACCGTAAGGCACGGTAAAGTTTGGGGTGTCGACGAGTAGTGTTGGTCCTTGCGTCGTGTAGAGAGAAACGTGGGGGTCTGCTGCTCTAAAGAGACCTGAGTAGGCTGCCCGTGCTCTGGTACGTGCCACTCTAATGAGACCTGAGTGGGCCGACTGAGCGATAGGATGGTGCTTGGGTGCATGTCCACTCTAAAGCGGCCTGAGTTGGCCGCCCGAGCGTTGGTATAGTGGATTGGGTGAGTGCCGCTCTAAAGAGACATGAGTTGGCCGTCCGATCGTTAGGTATAGAGGGGAAAACTCTAGTACGTGCCACTTTAAAGAGACCCGAGTGGGCCGACCGAGTGCGAACCTCAACTCGGGAATGGGCGACTCTAAAGAGACCTGAGAATCCTTCCCATTCTAAAGCGACCTGAGTGGGATACCCGAGGGTGTATAGTGTTGAGTTATTGGGAGTCGTGAGATGTGATGGGTCGTGATGAGGGTTGAGCGTGCATGTCGTGAGATGTATAGGATGGGATCGAGCGCACGTTGCATACATGCATATTTCACCTACTGCGCAAATAGCTCAGGTTTTTATGTGTTGTAGGTACCGAGCCCGACGCTGATGCGAGTCGAGGCTAAAGCGGGCTGACGGCGGTGTTCCACGAACTTTTGAGGGCGTGCCTGTACATGGATGCGACCCGTGGAGCAACGTTAGGGTTTTTAATATTTTGAGATTTTGGGGCTACGACCCATTTATAGTAATGACGATTTAGATCATTTATCATAATATATTTTATTTAAGAAAAATATTTTTGTTAGACGGGTCTTTCGCGACTTACGTTGCGAAATCCGCCATAGTAGTATTAGAAAGTGAGGGTCTCCACAGACTCCCATCTCATGAACCCGTCGTCACAGCTGTCGTATCTATCAGACATGACACTGCTTGTCACTCCAAGTGTTGCGGACATACCTTCGCTCAATCTTGACCCCAGCATGACCTACTAGCGTCACACCTAACCTCATCAACCCAGCTACCATACCCATCAGCGAAACACCATTCCATTCTCGTTGCCCGACTTTTTGAGCTACCCAACCGGACACCAGAGGAAGAAGACCTCTACAGACATCTGGTCGATCGTCTTGACCCACCTACCGACTAATGCCGCGGTCTAATCACCCGCTCAAAATGCCGACATGACGACCCTGACGATCAAGGTCGTCATGAGGGAGAGAAGAGGTCCAGGACTTCTACGAGCGGTCAAGGACAAAGCTCGGGCGCGGCACAACATGATCAGGAGCCGCTGATACCTCACGACCACTACACAATCCCAAACACAAACGCATAAAACCACCACACACTGCACCACTGAAACTCTAGACCAAACCAAACTACACACCATCAGAACGCCTCCGCCCACTCCACCGACTTTCACAAGCCCCTTGCTTCCGAAAGAAGAAGCAAGTATCGAAATGCTCCTAGCTTTGGCAGAACTCAAGCACCCTCAAGTTCAACCGCTCCAGACCAGTCAAAGGCATCAAGACATGGAGTCGACCCACATGGATTCCTCGACAAATATATCTTCGAAAAACAGTGGATGACCCACAGTATGCCCGATGATATTCAAAGACAGACTCAAGGACGTTCGAAACCTTCAACAACAAGCTTCGGCCGACCTAGTCCTAATAGAAGACAAAGAACTTCAGGAAGACGAAGATCACGAGGTGGATCCCTGATCGACACGTGGTGTGTGAATGAAAAGTGCAACAAGTAATAATTAAAACGAATGCCTAATTACCATCACCGACGTGCGATAGGCAGTTGACCTATCGTGTGTAGTGCTGTGTAGTGCAGTAACGTGAGTAACGAGTATCGAACACAAGGAATAAATTAAGTACTAGTAGTGACCTATCGACTCGATATTTAGCCTAAATAAAATAAGCAGATGGTTTTACGAACTATCTTAACAGATTACTCCTAAATCAACTAGAGATTCAAAGAACACGCTTAAAACTGGTAAGAAGCTTTCAGATGATGATGATGTGCTCGGGATTCGAACCCCCGCTAGGTACTATTGGATAAGATAATAATATCGTTCCTACGTGATTCTGACTAAATCGCAGTAATTTTCCTACCTGCTCGCGAGTTTGCTATCGCCCTAAACGCTCGCGGGAATCTAAGGTTTAGTAATTACTAACGGCGAGGATCGAGTATTTTCTTTCGCCCTATACTCGAATCCTATCTTCTACGAACGGTCTAAACGTTGTTTAGCTGTCGCCCTAAACGTTTTCCCACACAATCACTTTAGCACATAGACATATTAAAGCAACGGAGCAAATTCATAGAACGATAAATAGTCAATATACAGAGTCACGATGATTATATGTCTTAACTACGAAATATCCTAGCGTTCATCTAATTCCAAACACAAAAGGGATTTAGCTACTCATGATTCAAGGAAAAACGACGAAAGAATTAATAGATAGAGGCGAAGAGCTCATAATCTCTCCTACTGATGAATCTTAGGTGGTCTCGTGGAAGGATCTTCGTTCTTCGTTTAATTCGGCGTGAATTCTTCATTGGTCCGTCTCTTGCGCTCTGGGACGGGAATTCCTGTTTTTTTTTGCTCTTTCGTCTCTAGGGATTTCGGGTTGATCTCTGGTAAGTTTCCCTTTTTCTGGGTCGAATTTGGGCATTTTATACTAATTCCCGTAATGGTCACGGCCTGGGACATGGGACGTCACGGCCGTGACCATCATCGTCTCGCGTCTCGTCACTTCTGCCATGTGTCACGGCCAAGTGCATAGGGTGTCACGGCCGTGACCATCTTCGCTTCAACTCTCTGCCCAGTGTCACGGCCTCTTGCATAGCACGTCATGGCCGTGACGTTTGCCAGTGATGCTTAGCTTGTGTTCTGCCTGATGTCATGGCCTGGTGCAAGGGGTGTCACGGCCGTGACCACTAGCAGTGCCTTCTAATTTGGCCTCTGGTGGTTGTCACGGCCAAGTGCATAAGGTGTCACGGCCGTGACACCTGACAGTGTTCTTCATTTTTGCACCGTTTTGCCTCGTTTTCGCTCCTTTTCGCCTGAAAGTCGTCCTAAGCTCCTTCAATGTAAGAATAAGTGTAAATATGGCGAATAAATGCATAAAATGAGTGCTAGAGCTCTATTATATCCTAATTAAATACTACGATAAACGCATTGAAATGCGTTTATCAAACCTCCCCACACTTAAGTGTTTGCTTGTCCTCAAGTAATTTAGAATTCAGAGAAGGCATCTAATCAGGATAACGGCACGATTGTTCGCAATTTATCATCAAAGCATGGAAAGCACGAAACAAAATTAGGCAAGCAATCATGGACATTACACTAATGACCTGCACCGGTCAATATGAGCTTCCCTAGCGCTGCAATCGAGACCTATACCTCACAAGGATTTACTCAATTCACTCAAGTGTATAGGCTAGCATATGGTGAGTCGCTCAGTTCGTGCACTAGTCCAACCTACCATAAACTTGCAAGCTAATCGCATCTCTACTATTCAAATAGCAAGTATAAATCTGAGGGTCTTTTTAGGGGGAAACGTGTCGAATAATCATGAAGCGACAAGCATATATAATGAACACTTAATCTTAGAGCTAGGACACGTAAGAAAAAATTATCAAAGAGCACAACAGTCACACGTCCCAACATAAGACTCAACGTTCTCGCCCTGAAATCCTAGACTTTTCTGCCCGACCCTCTCGACTCAGTTCCCTTTCATTTTCTGTCCTTTCACCTTAGTTACGCTCTACTTTTGTGCACTGGCCTTATTCCCTAAAAACATCAAGTTTCGGCTTTTGTCGCAAAGAATACATCGTCACAGCGAATGTCGTGTACCTAGGGATACTTATTACCGAAACCTATATCTTGCCAAAGGGTTATGGGCAGGCTTATGCAAGGGATCGGGTCATTTCAGAAAACGGTCAAGTAAGGCACGAATCATTTCATGAATAGTAGAGAAGAACATCAAATCATACACTAAAACAGTAACTCTCAAGTTCGACTTCTGCTCTATTCTAATCAACTCAGGTTCATGTAATCTCTGGAGGCTTATTCGGGTCAGTGGCTTTTCTATTCACGAGGCAAGCAAGCGAATAGGCTCAGGCTCAACGTGGCTAACTAAGGGGATTAGTCATGGTAGGATAATGTGGTCATGGACTTAGTTCCTAATGCCCTCATCATTTTCGCACTAACGCACCAAAACAGTTTCAACACGTATCAGGCAAGCAATTTCTAGAGAAATATCGACTAGGCACGTCACACAACCAAGAAAAATGAGCATAAGCTCGTCAGGCTCAAACTCTCACAACGTAAATGGGTTATGTGTACGAATCTCTCAAAGCAGCGCTATATCTACTTAGGCAGACACGATTCAATCAGTCATGCATATCCTAATTGCTCACAATAATTCATAACAATGCTGACTAACTCGAGATAAGCGCAAAAAATTCGTGCCTAGCTGACTTATTGTTTCTCTCTCTAGTTTCTCTCTCTAGCGACATCTCTCTCTACCAAAACCCTAATCACAGTCTCTCACCTTCCACCACCTCCTACCACCACCACACGGCCGTCGGCTCTCTACCCAGCCTACTGCCACTCGCCGGAAACCTTCTCGCCACCCTCCATCGTCGGGATCAGATGGCGATGGAATGTTTCTAAGCCTTCACGCGTTTCTACTTCTCGTGTCCTTTCGTCTTCCCCACAAGAACTCGCCATCCATGGAATCTGAAGCATCAAATTTCGATATTATTGGAGCTATACCAGATTATGATGCCCTAAGAAATAACATCTCGGATTTTGATGATCGATTCGACGTCGCATCTTTTGAAGCATTCCTAAGCCGCGTCCGTGCTGGTAAAATCGGCCACATACCACCACCGGTGCAAAGCTTCTCTGCCCAGACCCGATCGGACCACCCTAATGGGCCAGCACCAGTCCGGCCTGAACCAAGGCGCGATGTTCCTAATGCGCCGTGGCTGCCGCGCAATCGCAAACGACGTACCACCTCGGCTATCGTTCCTCTCCGCGACCCTAGACATGATGCGCGCGGACTGGTTCGTCGGGGCACACCTCCACCTGCCGGCCACTCTCCGAGCGCTGAGGATGCCGCCGAGCAAGCTACGCCACCACCATATCTCAGTCCTAATACCAATGGACATGCTAATGGACCTAGGGTGTCACCGGCTGCGGCTGCAACCGCGAGTGGGCCTAAAGGACACCTGACTGAACACCAAGCTCCGTCGAACATGACGCCAGCACAGACATTAGCATCGGCCCCGACCATCGAAGACGCTCGAGATGATGATCAGCCACACAACGGCTCCCTTGATCGATGTTTCTCTGTTCGCCGGGCCTCACCAAATCCGGGTTCAGGGCCGATCATGAGGGAGACCCGCACCGCCGAACAGCTGCTGAGGGGATCCACGGTGGGTTCACAGCTTGAAACCCCATGTCAGACAAAAGGGCCTTCTACGACCATATTCCCACCGCTGCCTCTGAGATCGGGTCGATACTACGCCTCCCTCCTTTGCGGCTGTCACACAAGGCAACAACATCAATCGTAACCAAACACGACGACCTAAACCTACGCGACTTAACCCGTCTTATACGGCACCTACAGTGATCGACGACGTGGCTGAGGCTTGCCCACCTCGAGACGTGATCCAAAAAGGGACTGCCCGATGGGACAATACCCTTGTCGGGTACTTTCTGGGGAAGAGACCATACTTCCCTCACTTGGAGCGCTTCGCCCACTCGAATTGGAGGGACCTTGTTGAAGTCCGTACGACGATAAAAGGCTTCTTCAAATTCAGTTTTGCTTCCCCCGAGGCTCTTACGGCTGTTCTGGAAGGCGGCCCCTGGCTCATGCAAGGGCAGCCGCTCTTTCTGGAGCCTTGGAGAGTTGGTATGTCATTTGAGAAGAAGCAACATGTGGATGTCCCTCTTTGGGTCAAATTGCGAAATGTCCCATCGGAACTGTGGACCCAGGAGATACTTGAAATTGTGGTGAGCGTGCTTGGCAAACCACTATTTGCCGATGCAATGACGGCCACTACAGAGCGGCTTGAGTATGCACGTATTTGTATCGAGACAACTCTAGAAGCACCCTTTGTGGAACAGTTCAACGTTAGAATTCCGAGCATGGATGGAACTGATTCGCACGTTGTGCCTATCCGAGTTGAGTATGAATGGAAGCCCAAAAAATGTGAGACATGCGCCTCTTGGACCCATGGAGCTGGGACCTGCCCCAAAAAGTCTAATGTACCAGCCCGTCCACAACCAAAGTCGATCTCCCAACGAAATGAGACACGGCTCGAGAAGCAACTGAGCCTACACAACCACCCCAAGGCTGCCCATAACACCCGACCGCAGAATGGCCCAGCGCAAGCAAGGCGTGGATGGAAGCGGATGACTAGCAAGGACAAGGGAAAGGCCGTGCTGGAGGAGGTACACACGTCCGTGGAAGACTGTCAGGATAGGGCTGCTAGTAATCAAACAGCTATAGCCAACGTTGGTAGGGAGCGGCGCGCCAATGAGGAATGCTCAACTAGCCAAGCCGCCGCTCATAGGCTTACGGGTGGAGTCCATAATCCGTTCGCTGTCCTCGCAGACTTGGAATGGGATGTTACTTGTACTGAGGGTCCTACAGCAGCCCTTTACGATGGGTTTAAATGATCCCAGTTGCCGGATGGAATACACGTGGTCTAAACAGGTTGGGCTCTTACTCGGGGCTGCCACGATATGAATGCATGCCTTACCTCCTCGGACTTCTTAAACCTTCTACAGTTGGGCTCCTTCTTCACCTGGTATAATCAGCAAAGTGGCAGCTCTGGGATTTGGAGGCGCTTGGATAGGATGCTTGGTAATCCCGCTTGGTTTGCCAGATTTGGTGACTTGGCCTATAGCTGCATCACACCTGGCACATCCGATTACTCTCCGCTTGTCTTGGAAGCGGAGCCACCTGCGAGGACTAGGGGTGCAAACTTTCGTTTCGATAATTTTCTTACTTAAGACCCCCGGTCCATTCCGTTATTGGAGGATGTTTGGAAACGCATGGAGGCTGGTTATCCCATGTATGTGGTGGTCAGGAAACTTAAAGGACTCAAGCATGAACTTAAGAAACTGCGTCGGGACAAGGGTGACCTTAATCGCAACGTCGTCGAGGCTCGGCACTACCTTCAGGCTGCCCAAGAGCTGTTGTACGCACATCCGATGGAGCCGCAACTCCTTATACTTGAGAAGAGGTGCAGATTTGCTTATGCTAAAGCCGTGGAAATGGAATACCTCGCCTTGGCACAACGGGCGAAGGTTGCCTGGTTGGAAGATGGAGATCGTTGTACGGCCTTCTTCTTTAAGAAGGTGGCTATTCGAAGGGCAATCAATCGCATCCTTTCGATAGAGGATGAGGATAGTACTACCTTAGAAGGGGAAGCCCAAGTCAGGGCTGAGCTACTCCGCTACTACACAAATATCCTTGGACGGTCTAATCGTGTGACCCCTCTTGTCCTTGCCGAGTAGCCCCGTTCATCACTAGGACCCTTGACTCGGCTGATGCTGACGGGATGGCTGCTCCTGTTACTGATACGTAGGTTAGGAGTGCCCTTTTCTCTATTGGGGATAATAAATCCCCCGGGCCGGACGGCTATTCGGCCAAGTTTTACGAGGAAGCGTGGGATGTGATTGGAAGTGATGTCACACATGTTGTTCAGGAATTCTTTCGGACTGGCTATCTTCTTGGAGCGCTGAACTCCACACTTATCACTCCGATCCCTGTGGCGACCCTACTTTTCTAATTAGAATTAGTGGCGGATTTCCGCACCGTAAGCCGCGGAAGGCCCGTCTAATTAAAACTTTTTTTCCTAAAATAATATATACCAATATAAAAATCCGTCAACATCGTATCTCTGTACACGGGCCGAAGCCCCAAAAATATCAAAAGAACCAAAAGTCTTAAAGCTGTTGGGGTGGGCCCGATTAATCGACGCTGGCCCCCGAACAGCGCAACGTGGCTATAGCGGAAGCGCGATTTGTACCGAGCGGCGTAGGGTGGCGAATTTTCGATTTTTAATATCTAAATTTAACCTTACGCTATTCGGCTTCTCCCGAGGGTCTGAGATGCTGCCCTAAGCCTCGGGAGATCGCGGTTAATTCGAATTATCAAAATTCGAATTTATTTCCAATTTATTTGAATTAATAATTTAGATCCAAATTAATCGAACAAAGCGGCAACCAGACGTTTTTCGATTATTTGGAGACCGAAATGATTTTTGATCAATACCAAACTTTCCAGAATAATTCTACACTTCCTAAAGTTCGCAACGATAGGTCTTTCGAATTATTCCGACATCGTTTGATATTTTTCTCAAAATCAAATCTGTGGTTCGTAATTATTAATTCGAGTAAAACGGCAGTCTGCCGTCTTTTGACTATTTGACGACCGAAATGATTTCCGATCGATACCAAATTTTCCAGAATAATTCTACACTTCCCGACATTTCCAACGAGGGGTCTTTCGAATTATTCCGATACCGTTTGGTATGTTTCGTAAATCAAATCGTTAGGGTTCGAGGTATACCTTTGGTGAAAGGGATTTCTTCTGTCGTCGCCTCGGATGAACGTGGCTACACCTCGTCTGGATCCCGGGGCTTCCGGGCTAGATCGTCACGCCGGTATGACCTTGAACGAACCTCTGAGAATACTCCCGATGGCTAGACGTAACTCAGTTCGGGCGTCGGGACTCGTCAAACGAACCCGTAGCTTCAAAGTGGCTTGAGAATTTCTACAAATTCTATTTCTTTTCTTCAATTATTTCTTATTTGTTCAATGAATCATTAAATTCTATTTTTCACCTTGCATCTCACGTTTTATGCATATATGCATGGTTATAATATTTTTTTTATTTTTTATTTTTTTTTTAATTGAGACACTTGTATAACAAGTGTCATATAATAATAAAAAAAAAACAATGAGTCATAGTTTCTACACATCCCAACGTGGATGTGTAGAATTTTCATTTTTTTTTATTTTGATAATTTCCTTTTGGCCCTTGAGGTTTCTAAATTCTCAATTTAGTCCCTCCATTTTCAATAATAAAATAATTAAATCCAATCTAATTATTTTAATTATAATTGAGCCTCACTTAGTTAATTAATTAATCACTTAAGACAATCTTAAGTCCTAATTATTTCCGTGACTGTCACTAGAATTTAACTAAGTCGTCGACACCTTGTATCAACTTTGCCACTACCTCAACGAATCTCATTCGTTAGGTTCCACAGAAAAGCCCGCCGTTTTCGTTCAAGTTCATTACCATTTTTAAGCGCGACTCTCTAGGTCCGTCTCAACTGGCATGGGAGGAATCCACGAGTCCCGGCATTCGCCTAGCCTATCCCGCGGTACCGGACAGATCCCAGTTGAGAACGAATTTTGATCTAATCGAAATTCGGGCGAACCGACTATAGTGTATACATTTAAATACTTCTTACGCCTTTCACTTGCGTCCCGGTTAGGTGAGAGCCATGCAAATGTCAAACTCACTAACCTAACACTATGTTATAATCGAGACCGAACCGATTATTTAAACTCCGCTCCGTATCTAATACAAGCAAGTTTTCCAAGCTTCGGCCGAAGGCTTTATAATCGTCGCTCTCCAATTACCTCATAGGACATTAACCTATACGAATATAAGCAGTGAATCCCGATAGCAGTCAAAGCCCGGCAATCACCTCCGTAAAGTCGGTTGCGTTTCGTCGCTGACCCGTGTCTCATTTATGAACACTTGCGAGCCTAGCCAACTAGCGACAAACCGAAATCGCGAAAGCAAATCCGTCAATGACCCTATTGGTCTGAGGCTACTATAGTCATTCGTTCAATCATTGATAACATCCTAGCCATGTGATTGAGACGAATACGAGCCGAATGTCCGGATATGCGATCTCTTCGATCACCGATATCTCCATCACGACCCACAACCTCTCAGGTAATCGGTGACACTACCGATACTATGTGGTCGTCAATGGATAAATCATATTCGGATATCTAGTCACCCACCTAGAATCCTTAGACTTACGGACTTTTTATTTAATGTTGAGATTAAGGACTGTCCGGTGTCTCCTCTCTCGTCCCACGAGAATCAGACGTCCAACTCAAATATTTGGGTGTTATTTATTTATCGCACTACCGGATGGCAAGTAGACTTTAAATTCGATAAATAAATAATAATGCCTTTATTATAATGAAAATAAATATTCATTAATTTATTGACTGTATATACAATAAACCTGTCTATCAACCTATACATCATCGTGCGCCCTATACTATTCCTAGTCCTCGTATGGCATTCCGAGGGCACACTCCCTAACAGCCTCCCACTTGCACTCGAATGCCATGCGATGCACCTAATGCCAGTCGCAATGGTATCGTAGCCCCATCTTGTCCAGATGCTGTTCCATAACTGCTTGGGACAAGGGCTTCGTGAGCGGGTCCGCCACGTTTTCTGCGGTGGCGATTTCTGCACGGCGACCATCCCGTTTTCAACGAACTCACATAATACGTGATACTTTCTCTCGATATGTTTGGACTTGCTATGAGATCGTGATTCATTTGCTTGCGCGACTGCACCGCTATTATCGCACCAAAGTGTAAACGGTCTGTCAGCAACTGATACCACAGTAAGTTCCTCCAAGAACTTTTTCATCCAAACAGCTTCTTTAGCTGCCTCTGAGGCTGCTATGTATTCTGCCTCGCACGTGGAATCGGCAGTTGTGCTTTGCTTGGAGCTTCTCCAAGACACTGCCCCACCGTTGAGCACGAATACAAAACCTGAAGTAGATTTTCGGTCATCCACGTCCGACTGGAAGTCCGAATCGGTATAACCAACTACTTCTAGTCCCGCTCCTCCATAAACCAGCGTTAAGTCTTTAGTTCCGTCTAAGGTATTTAAAGATATTCTTAACAGCTATCCAATGTTCTTCCCCTAGGTTTGCCTGAAACCGACTAACCACGCTCACAGCGTAGGCAATGTCCGGTCGTGTACACAACATCGCGTACATCAGACTACCCACTGCAGACGCATACGGTATCCCACTCATCCGTCGTCTGTCTTCCTCACTTTGAGGTGACATTGACTTTGACAAATGGATCCCATGTCGCATTGGTAAGAACCCTCTCTTAGAGTCATCCATTCTGAATTTCTTCAGGATTTTCTCTAAGTAAAGGGCCTGAGATAAGCCGATCGTATGGTTCGCTCGATCCCTGAACAAGCGAATACCTAGTATATACGTCGCTTCTCCCAGGTCTTTCATGGAGAATTCGGTTGAAAGCCATGCTTTCACCGATGAGAGCATCCCAATGTCGTTTCCTATCAAAAGGATATCATCCACGTACAATACAAGGAAGGACACCATACTCCCACTGCTCTTTCTATAGACACATGGCTCATCTACGTTTTTCACGAATCCAAAGTTCCGAACTGCTTCATCAAAACATAGATTCCAGCTGCGAGAGGCCTGTTTCAGTCCGTAAATTGACCGATTCAGTTTGCACACTTTGTGAGCATCTGCATGCGACTCAAAACCTTTTGGTTGCTCCATATAGATCTCCTCCTTGAGGAATCCATTAAGGAACGCCGTTTTGACGTCCATCTGCCAAATCTCATAATCATAGTGCGCAGCTATCGCGAGCATTATCCGGATGGACTTGATCATGGCTACAGGCGAGAAAGTCTCTAGTCAACTCCCTCTTTTTGGTTATAGCCCTTGGCAACCAATCTGGCCTTGTACGTCTCAACTTGTCCGTCAGATCCAATCTTTCTCTTGTAAATCCATTTACAACCGATTGGTCTAAAACCACTCGGTAGGTCTACAAGAGTCCAGACTTTGTTGGAGTACATTGAGTCCATCTCAGCTCGCATAGCCTCAATCCATCTCGCTGAGTCAACATCGGATATAGCTTGATCAAAAGTAGCGGGATCTTCTTTTAAAAGCCCCCTAGTCGCAACATAACCTTGTTCGACATGTGACATGCCATACCGCTGTGGTTGGCGAGGCACCCTTTCAGATCGTCGCATGACTGGTTCGCTCGGACCATCCGAATCCTGTGTGGGCGTTTCGGTCGACTGCTCCTCGAGAGTGACCTCACGGCCAATGCCAAAATCTCGAATGAACTCTTCCTCGAGAAAATGTGCATGTAGGCCAACAACGATCCTCTGATTATCGTGAAAATAGAATAGGTACCCCATAGAGTCTTCAGGGTACCCTATGAAACGTCCTTTTACTGACCTAGACTCCAATTTATCTGTTTTCAGCTTTTTCACATAGGCGGGGCAACCCCAAATCCTAATATGTGATAAGCTGGGTAAACGACCAGTCCATATCTCATACGGAATACCGTTAACAGACTTCGAGGGACACCGGTTAATTGTATACGCTGCTGTCAAAAGCGCGTATCCCCACAATGACATTGGTAAATCTGTATAGCTTAACATAGAACGAACCATATCTAATAAAGTTCGGTTTCTACGTTCGGCCACGCCATTCAATTGTGGCGTACCGGGCGGAGTCATCTGCGATATTATACCATTATCCTTCAAGAACTGGTCAAACTCGACACTCATATACTCGCCACCTCGATCCGATCGAATGGCTTTAATGAGCTTCGAAGTTTGGTTTTCCACCAAGGCCTTATACTCCTTGAACCTTTCAAGAGCATCAGCTTTATACCTCATCAGATACACGAGTCCGTAACGACTGTGATCATCCGTAAAGGTAATAAAATAGTGGAAGTCACCTCGAGCTTTCACATTGAATGGCCCGCAAACGTCCGTGTGAATTAAACCGAGAACATCAGTGGCTCTATTAAAAGTCCCGGTGAAGGGTGATCGGGTCATTTTACCTTTGAGGCATGACTCACAAGTCGGATAGGGATCTGATCTCAACGGTGTCAATATCCCGTTTTTCTCCAACTCGTGGATCTTACGTTCTCCAGCATGACTTAATCGAAGATGCCACAAGTATCTCGCATTTATTCCCGACTTCCGTTTATTTGTGACAGTATTCACAGATACATCGTTCTGGGTATTTAAATAGTACAAACCATTAAATAGTGTCGCGCTGCCAACATTTTTATTTCTATACATAATGTGGCATGTATTATTATTAAAACTAAATACATAACCATTCCTGCTCAAAACAGGAATGGAGACGATGTTCTTAAATCCTCTCGGGAGTACAAGACAATCGTACAAACGCAACAAATGCCCAGAAGATAATACAAGAGATCTTGATCCGACGTGGCTTGCCGAGATACTATCCCCGCTTCCCACTCTAACCTCGATCTCACGCTCCCCAAGCGCTCTACTTGGTCCTAGACCCTGCGTGGAAACACAAATGTGAGTACTAGCCCCCGAATCCAATATCCAGGAAGTAGAGTATACAGATGAAGAACAAATTGTTTCTAAAACATTAAGTTCCATACCTGACGCAGCCTGCTCACCCTTGAGCTTCGGACAGTCACGCTTCCAGTGGCCCAGCGCACCGCAATGCAGACACCTATCCGTCGGCTTTACACCGGTTTGTTTCGATTTCCCAGAAGATAGTTTCTTCTTGGAAACCTTCCCTGTTGGCTTGAGCTTGTTGCCCTTCTTCTTTTTGCCTTTCTGGGGCTTTGAAGAAGTGGCGACAAGTGCAGTCTGCTTTGCCCTCTTCATCTGACCTTGCGCCGTTGCTAACTGATTCATCAGATCAGGAAGCAATAGCGTCATGCCGTTCAGATGGTAGTTCACAATGAACGCATTGAAGGATGAAGGCAGGGACTGCAAGATGAGATCATTTTGTAATTCCCGATCAAATCGAAAATTGAGAGTCTCCAACCTCTCGATCATGGTGATCATGTTCATAACATGCTCTCCTACATTCTCACCCTCAGACATCCTCGATCGGAAGAGCTGCGACGAAGTCGCATAGCGAGCTGTCCTAGACGTCTCACCGTAAAGCTCTTTCAAATGTTGAACCATCACCCGAGCATCAGCCATACTTTCGTGGCTACGCTGCAGTGCGTTACTCATCGATCCGAGGACATGAGCCTTTACGAGCTTCTCGTCACGCAGTCGCTTGTCATAAGCGGCACGAGCCTGCTCGGATGTCCGCGCCCCTGGGGCTGGCGGCATTTCGGAGTCAAGGACATAAACTAGGTTCTCAATCTCGAGGAAAATCCTCAAGTTGCGAAGCCAGTCAGAATAGTTTGGCCCAGTCAACCTATTCTCCTTGAGCAGTACATTTAAAGCGGTCGACATAATTTCAAAAAGAGAAAATGCTGCAGAAAAATAAAAGGCATATTAAGTCGATTGTATAGGTTATCAAACGCGAACAAGGACTTTTTATTCCGTTTGACTCCCACTATCTTTTCATAAACTCCATTCTCCCCACGGATGTTTTGGAAGTTTCGTTGATAACTTCGATAGTGGAGTTGATGTCCCCGTGGACGGGTGCAAACCTCAACCTCTGTCGTTTTATTGGTTTGCAGCGGCCCACGAAGTCGTGCTCCGCACGAATCCGACCTTGTCGAATGTCTCAACTATCTTTGTCTCAGTCAGGGACCCCCGCCGGCAAACCCGGAACCAGGCGGTATGACTGTCTAAGTGCGACCTATCAACATTGCTCAAAACCGCACACTTGAACCGTACGTTTTACCGCACAGTGTGGTCTTGGCGAGCGGCACAAATGCACCCGAGCAAGCCGAAACAAAAACAAATGCAAGGCGCCGGTATACCCGAAACCAAACCTTGCATTTAGGTTTTGTAACAACTAGGCCCGAGCTTGATAGAAGACAGGGCATCCAATCCCTTTACTCACTTAGTATTCGTACGGGAGATTTTTGTAACTCATAGCATATTAAAATTAAGCACGAGCACGTAAATGCGATAAATAAATTCCTAACCCTAGGAAAGCAATTTAAATGGACAAATATGCGGGCTACTTCTACACTGGTCCTATTACATGGGTCGTAAAACGACCGGGGTCTTCGATCTTCCAACGTCGAGTCATCGTTACGATGGTTGTCGAATCCTCCAATCTCGCCTTGCGTCGAACGGCCATCATTTTATCTAACCTATCTAATAAAGCAATAAAATACAACACGGGGGAAATTAATTCCCAAACAACCCGTAATCCATGTACATACCGGGGGGCGGCAAACGACCCTTAAACAAATAACCCGGTTGAACCTAAGCCCGCGTAAATGTTCCACATAAACATGCAACACAGAATTTTAACGTCGGGTATCCAACCGACGTCACGAGCGACGATAGTCTCCAAACTATGTCGACCGTCCGTTCGCCACATCGGCTTTCGAGGCCTTCGGTCGAACCATTCATGAGCCTTGGCTCTGATACCACTGTTGGGGTGGGCCCGATTAATCGACGCTGGCCCCCGAACAGCGCAACGTGGCTATAGCGGAAGCGCGATTTGTACCGAGCGGCGTAGGGTGGCGAATTTTCGATTTTTAATATCTAAATTTAACCTTACGCTATTCGGCTTCTCCCGAGGGTCTGAGATGCTGCCCTAAGCCTCGGGAGATCGCGGTTAATTCGAATTATCAAAATTCGAATTTATTTCCAATTTATTTGAATTAATAATTTAGATCCAAATTAATCGAACAAAGCGGCAACCAGACGTTTTTCGATTATTTGGAGACCGAAATGATTTTTGATCAATACCAAACTTTCCAGAATAATTCTACACTTCCTAACGTTCGCAACGATAGGTCTTTCGAATTATTCCGACATCGTTTGATATTTTTCTCAAAATCAAATCTGTGGTTCGTAATTATTAATTCGAGTAAAACGGCAGTCTGCCGTCTTTTGACTATTTGACGACCGAAATGATTTCCGATCGATACCAAATTTTCCAGAATAATTCTACACTTCCCGACATTTCCAACGAGGGGTCTTTCGAATTATTCCGATACCGTTTGGTATGTTTCGTAAATCAAATCGTTAGGGTTCGAGGTATACCTTTGGTGAAAGGGATTTCTTCTGTCGTCGCCTCGGATGAACGTGGCTACACCTCGTCTGGATCCCGGGGCTTCCGGGCTAGATCGTCACGCCGGTATGACCTTGAACGAACCTCTGAGAATACTCCCGATGGCTAGACGTAACTCAGTTCGGGCGTCGGGACTCGTCAAACGAACCCGTAGCTTCAAAGTGGCTTGAGAATTTCTACAAATTCTATTTCTTTTCTTCAATTATTTCTTATTTGTTCAATGAATCATTAAATTCTATTTTTCACCTTGCATCTCACGTTTTATGCATATATGCATGGTTATAATATTTTTTTATTTTTTTATTTTTTTTTTAATTGAGACACTTGTATAACAAGTGTCATATAATAATAAAAAAAACAATGAGTCATAGTTTCTACACATCCCAACGTGGATGTGTAGAATTTTCATTTTTTTTTTATTTTGATAATTTCCTTTTGGCCCTTGAGGTTTCTAAATTCTCAATTTAGTCCCTCCATTTTCAATAATAAAATAATTAAATCCAATCTAATTATTTTAATTATAATTGAGCCTCACTTAGTTAATTAATTAATCACTTAAGACAATCTTAAGTCCTAATTATTTCCGTGACTGTCACTAGAATTTAACTAAGTCGTCGACACCTTGTATCAACTTTGCCACTACCTCAACGAATCTCATTCGTTAGGTTCCACAGAAAAGCCCGCCGTTTTCGTTCAAGTTCATTACCATTTTTAAGCGCGACTCTCTAGGTCCGTCTCAACTGGCATGGGAGGAATCCACGAGTCCCGGCATTCGCCTAGCCTATCCCGCGGTACCGGACAGATCCCAGTTGAGAACGAATTTTGATCTAATCGAAATTCGGGCGAACCGACTATAGTGTATACATTTAAATACTTCTTACGCCTTTCACTTGCGTCCCGGTTAGGAGAGAGCCATGCAAATGTCAAACTCACTAACCTAACACTATGTTATAATCGAGACCGAACCGATTATTTAAACTCCGCTCCGTATCTAATACAGGCAAGTTTTCCAAGCTTCGGCCGAAGGCTTTATAATCGTCGCTCTCCAATTACCTCATAGGACATTAACCTATACGAATATAAGCAGTGAATCCCGATAGCAGTCAAAGCCCGGCAATCACCTCCGTAAAGTCGGTTGCGTTTCGTCGCTGACCCGTGTCTCATTTATGAACACTTGCGAGCCTAGCCAACTAGCGACAAACCGAAATCGCGAAAGCAAATCCGTCAATGACCCTATTGGTCTGAGGCTGCTATAGTCATTCGTTCAATCATTGACAACATCCTAGCCATGTGATTGAGACGAATACGAGCCGAATGTCCGGATATGCGATCTCTTCGATCACCGATATCTCCATCACGACCCACAACCTCTCAGGTAATCGGTGACACTACCGATACTATGTGGTCGTCAATGGATAAATCATATTCGGATATCTAGTCACCCACCTAGAATCCTTAGACTTACGGACTTTTTATTTAATGTTGAGATTAAGGACTGTCCGGTGTCTCCTCTCTCGTCCCACGAGAATCAGACGTCCAACTCAAACATTTGGGTGTTATTTATTTATCGCACTACCGGATGCCAAGTAGACTTTAAATTCGATAAATAAATAATAATGCCTTTATTATAATGAAAATAAATATTCATTAATTTATTTGACGGTATATACAATAAACCTGTCTATCAACCTATACATCATCGTGCGCCCTATACTATTCCTAGTCCTCGTATGGCATTCCGAGGGCACACTCCCTAACAAAAGCCGCTCCACAGGTCTTCATCCATGTACCGCCCCGCCCTCAAAAGTCCGTGGAGCACCGCCACCAGCCGCCTCAGTCTTGACGCGCGTCGGCGTCAGACTCAGTACCTACCACACGTAAACACTGAGCGATTTGCCCAGTAGGTGAATAAAATGCATGTATGCAAGTGTGCACTCAATTCCAATCCCAATATCTCACAGCATGATATAATGCACACTCTTCTTTTCCCACATTCCTATTTCACACAACACAGGGCCCTAGGTTAGGCTCGACACCTTCGCGCGCAAAAGACTACTGGGAGGCCACCCCCAAGTCTCGCGGCAGCCTACCCTGGTAGTGCACTGGACGATCACGCCAATGGCCTCCTACCGGGTCGCTCCGCACCAAAAGCATACACTGATAGTGCACTGGACGATCACGCCAATGGCCTCCTATCAGGTCGCACCAAAATCTCATTCGGCGGTATGCACCTCGGGACGGTCACGACCGAGTAGACAGATCGATCACGCCTGTCTCCGCCAGATGCCCAGTGAGCCCAACCTCGACTCCTCTAGGAGTCCGATCACAAACATCTCATTCTACCCCGTACGTCACTATCTCGAGTCATCACCGCCTCACTACGTTACCACTCTCTCTCCCTGACATGATATGCACGTGCCATGCATATTCATAAAATCTGATAGAAGCATGATTTATATAAAACGTACGTAAAACATGTAAACACGTAAATCACATAAATCACGTAAATCATCGAATTGCATGGAAACACATAAATTCACATTTGTGTTTACGTATCGTAGATGGATGATCCACCTACCTGTCCTCCTGCTATTGTCAAATAAGAAATCTGGTAAATTCCCTAACATGTCGAAACACTGAACATAAAAAATATTATCACATAAGTATACTTGCTAAGTCACGCAGGTTTAGAATTTCTTATACCCTAAATATCGAAAACCCTAGAAATACCAAAAACCCTAAATATCGAAACTAAGCTACCCTCATAATCATCTTAAATAATCATACTAAATTTGGAAAAGTACGTCCTAATACATTAAATCCTTAAGAAATATATCATTAAGATCGGCTTCAAAAATATTCCTAACACGGAAAAAGATACTCTAAATTCCAACTTTAAAGAATTTAGGGTTTTCTACAGATGATAATCTTCAAAACCTCTTAGTGTTCTCTAATTAAATAATTCATACCGAAGGCTGCATAAATTAAAGCTGAAAGAATTTGGTTCTAAACCTTATCTACTCACAAGTCATAAGACGTTGAAAGAGGTTCTAAAGGCGAAAACTTCCTTGGATTTATTCTAACCATTAAGTCACGTAATTCATGTAGTACCATGTAAAGCATATACAAATATTGAGGACATATAAAACATAATTAGTTCAAGTGTTATAGATAAGATTATCTATCTTTATGCCCAAATTTTGGATCTGTAGACATGATAGTTGTCGTAAGTTTCATGGTCTTCACATAACCATACAAAACTAACGGAACTACTTTAAGTATGCTAACTTAGTAAGTACTTTATGTACCTTAATTCGAAACTCAGCTCCCTGAATTACTAAGCTCCCTATGTTGTGCACTTTTTCTTATTCTCGACTAACACCTTCAGCTCCCTTTGGCTTTCGTTTAGGAGGGTTTCTCTCGTTTTTCTCCTCCCTCGTATTATTTCTTGTGATTATCAGATCCTATTTCACTAGTCAGTTATAGATATACACTAAGGTACACTTTTCGAAAATGGTGATTATTAGACGACTTGATCGATGGTGGTTTTTCCTTAGACTTTAAGTAACCTAATATTACATTTCTAGGATTTGGGCCTTGTTATTGAAAGCCCAATTACATATAACCCAAAGATTTGTTCTCTTATTATTTAAATGTTTGAATAATCCTTTTGTTAAGTCTTGAAATTAATTCGAAGTTGGCACAATTTATATATATATATATATATATATATATATATATTTTCAAATATTATTTTAAAACTATACTCGTTTGAAGACTATTAATTAATCCTAGTCTTAATTCACAAAAGTGCATAATTTAATTACATCAAAATCCCGTATTAAATTTTACGGGTATTACAGTCTAAGTGCGAGAACCCGAGGACGGCAAGGGACTATAGGCCCATCTCCTGCTGCAACGTACTATATAAGATCATCTCGAAGATTATTGCAAATCGTCTTCGGGGAAGCTTGGAAGCCCTTGTCCACCCTTCCCAGACGCCCTTCATCCCTGGACGGCGTATTACTGATAACATGCTCCTAGTACAGGAGGTGTGCCATGGCTATAACAGTGTGGGACTACCAGAGCGAGTGGCGTTAAAGTGGACCTTGCTAAGGCTTACGACATGGTTGAATGGGACTTCCTCCTGCTGACGCTCGAGGCCCTCAGATTCCACCCTACATTCATTAGATGGGTCCATGCTTGCCTCACGACGGCCTCATTCTCGCTTAACATAAATGGCCATCCCGAGGGCTTCTTCAGAGGACGTCGAGGCCTACGCCAAGGTGACCCTTTATCACCTTATCTCTTTACCTTGGTTATGGAAGTCTTACATGGTATTATTGAGGAACGAATACAGCAAAGTGGCAACTTTCAATATCATTGGCGATGTGAAACAACAAAAATGTTCATGCTTTCGTTCGCGGATGACCTACTCCTGTTCTCTCATGCGGATGTGGGCTCTGTCCGAGTCTTCAGGGAAAGCCTTGACATCTTCGCATCTCTATCCGGCCTACGCGCTAACCCCAATAAGAGCAAGATGTACATTGCTAAGAGAGGCGACCGGCTTACGGGGGCAATCCAAACAATAATGGGATTCTCGACGGAGTCCTTACCAGTGCGATAACTAGGGGTACCGCTAATCACTTTGCGTTTGACTATTGCAGACTGTCAACCTTTGATCACGGCCATTGACAAGTGCTTGGGCTCCTGGACACACAAATCTTTATCATACGCTGGGAGAGTCCAATTGATTAAATCCGTCCTCCTTGGGCTTCATAATTATTGGGCGGGAGTATTTATGCTCCCTAAAGGTGTTATCCGTGCTATCGAGTCTCGATTAAGGGGCTTTCTGTGGCAGGGCTCTAGTGCAAAAGTTGCCTGGGATGACATTTGTTTACCTACTGACGAAGGTGGATTGGGGATCAGATCGATTGAGACGGATAATAAGGCCTTAATGATGCGCCTTCTTTGGAGTTCGCTGAAGGGGAATGATGCCTCTATCTGGGCCACCTGGATCCGCTCCACTAGGGTGAATAGTACGTCAGTTTGGTCGATCCGACCTAACGCGCGAACTTCTTGGAGTTGGAGAAAGATTTTGCAACTTCGGCAACACATCCAACCTCTTCTTCATTTTCACATAGGCAATGGGGCTAACACTTTTCTTTGGACTGACCCTTGGCTACTTACAGGCCCTATGGTGGACAGGTACCCGCGCGGACCGTTGGTTATGGGGCTCCCTCTTGACTCGAGGCTTAGTACTGTCATTACGGCTGAGGGTTGGAATTGGCCGTGCCAAACCACAACTGAATATATTGAATTTGCTCCCCTTCTCCCACCTGTCCATCCTGCTGATGTAGATGGAGTGCGCTGGATCGCTACTACGAACGGCCGGTTCACCACCAAATCGGCTAGGGACAACTTAAGGGTGTGCCGGCCTAATGTTCACTGGAGTACACTATTAGGGGGCCCCCTGTCGGTCCCTAAGCATCAGTTCATCCTCTGGCTGGCCATTAGAAACAGACTTGCGACCCGAGATGAAGTTTGGGTGGCGGCTGCGGCGGGATCATCCTTGTGCCTTCTATGTGACACCCAAACGGATGAGATGATAAGACATCTATTTTTGAGTGTGATTTTTCTAGACGTTGTCTTCGTTTGGTGCGTGACAGGTTGCAGTTCAAATGGCCTAGAAGCGACTGGTTTGACGGCATACGCTGGGCCGCTTATCGATGGAGAGGCCTTCACCTTGCTTGGATGGGACCACGACATGCTAATGCCTCGTTGGTTTATCACATTTGGATGGAGAGGAACAAAAGATGGCGTGAAGGACAACGACGCACTCCCGAACAAATCACGGCCGAGATTGAAGTCCTCCTGTGCTTACGACTCTCCACCATTCCGAACAAGTACCATCTCCAGGCTAGCGCTCTAAAACGAGTCTGGCGCTTAACTTGGTAGGACCGGCCCACTTGGCGTGCCGCATTCCTGCCCCTGAGCTGGCCCTTGTGGCGGATTGAACCATTCACTTCTCTATATTCTATTTATGATTACTTGTGCTTTTCCCTTTGCTCGCCTCTGTCTTTTGTCTTTTGTTCTTGGGTGCTGATGGATTTGTCGGGCTTGGCCGGGATTGGCCGTGCTGTTGTTGGGCGGGTTGCGAGGTCTACCTGGCAGATTTGCTGTGTGTGCGGGTTACAAGGTCCACCTGGAGGATCACACATGTTGGAAAACAGGAGCTGCGCACTTGCGCCCTTCACTGACCCTTTTTGCGGATGCTCCACATCCCCGCCTGGAGCGTACACTTTGTGTTACGGCCTCCGGTCTCTGTGCCCTTGGCGCTGTTCTTGGCAATGTGCCTTTCCCCCCTGCTGATACTACAACTGGTATCAGGAACCCGGTGATGGAAGTGGTTTTTTTACACCTACGTAGCCTTGTCCTACTTGACTTATCTGTAATTTGGCTTTGGTTCTGTTGGAACCTTGAAGGTTGTCTGGGTTGTCTGGTAGTTTTACCTCTTGGTCGGTTGTTCATTACCGTTTGGTGTGTCGTGAGCGGTATCACGCACGCTGTCTTGTAACTCCTGTTTATCCATTTATTTAGTGACCCTTTAAAAAAAATTCGTGCCTGAGTTCAATAATTCATGCATTTCTAACGAATTTTATAGATCACGGACACATCATAAAAAATTTAAAAATTTTCACGTAAGTTCTCAAACTAAATTTCCCTCCCCACACTTAAGTCTGACGTTGTCCTCAACGTAAAAAAGGATAAAAGGACGGAAAAAGAGTTTTAAAAGAACGGGACTCCCCTGACGAGTAAATGACGTGGTCGTGAAGTAGGCGTGACTTAGCGCGTGAAGGTCGTGTTGTAACCCGTTATGTGTATCCTGGCGCTAGCTAAAGAGGGAAATGGACATAAAAAGAGAGTAGTCATAGATAAACTATAAACATAGTTATAAGCATCAAAGGTAGAAATAAGGTAAAAACACACGCGACTACTCAAGCAAACGAAATGTCTTAAAAAGAAGAAAAAAGATCCCTACGATGGTGGCGGCGGTGGCGACGGTTGCCTCGGGCAAAGGAGGGACATCGACTGCTGGGAATACTTGAGCGCGGTGTCCATGGCTTGCAGGGCCTGGTTGTAGCGGTCTAGCTCTTCCTGGTACCGACGGTGGGCTTCCACGTTCCGGCACTCGTACTCTTCCTATCGGCACCGAGTCTCTTCGTTATCTCGCCGGGCTTCATCGTCCCGTTGCAGCGCGTCAGTGCTCATGCGCATCATGTCCTGGCGCAGTGCTTCGAGGTCCGCCGTTGACGCGTACGGGGCGACGCCGGATGACTCACCCTGATGGTTGCCAGAGGAATAGGAGGGCCTTGCTGTCGTGTCTGTCTCCACCGGATAAGGGCCCTCGATGTAAAGCTGGTCGGCGGGGACGGCTACGTGGTCCGTCTGGCCACGGTACATCTCGTGCCAGATGTACACCTTGTTCGATCGAGTCCAGGTGGGCGCCTTCACCAGCATCTTCATTTTGACGAGCATCTCATAGTTCAGGGGGTTGCGTCCACCGAGTACCGTCATCTCGGGTGCGTTCTGTGGCCACCGTCGGAGTCCCCGAATGACTCTAGTGATGAGAGCTCCCACGACGATCTTGCCATGGCTTCTCTTTTCCGCCTAAGCACTAAAAGCCTGGGCTAGCGCCATTCCCAAATGGACCCGTTCGCCTCGCTGTATCTTAGCCATGTAGAAAAGGTCGCAGAGCATGATTGCCCGTGCAAGTCGCCCCTCGGTGTGAGCGAGGTCATCAGGAGGCGGTGGATGTAGCGCAGACCTGGGCTCCGGAGCGCAGTCGCCTTCGAGGTCTTCGGGCTGTACTCTGGCTCGCCTGGTCGAGCGATGTCGGCCCAGCAACCCTGTCGACCTCCCGGTTGCTGAAAATATAGCGTGTAGTGCAGGTCCGAGAATGGTCCGTCGTGGTCGACTGCATGATCTTCGTTGAATGCACGGAAGTTGACCCTTCGGCTGTAATCCTCGTGGGAGAAGGTGGTAAGGAACTCCAAGGTGAGTTCCTTATACGCCGGTTCATCGATGTTAAAGAATGTTCCCCATCCGCTGAGTGAGAGGTACTGGCCAACTTGCTGGTCGATGTTGTGCATCGCCAGCGTATCGTGATCGATTTGGTCCATGGAGATGAACTCCATGGCCTTCAGCTGTACCGGGCCGTCTCAGTGTCCTCGATGAACTGACCCATAGCTTCTAGCAATGTCGGCGGGGAAGAGAGACGAGAGAGAGGGGTCGAAAGAGAGGAGAGAAGAAGGAGAGAAAGAGAGAGAGAGAGAGAGAGAAGAAAGGAAAAAAAATTCAACTTAAAATCGGGTAGGTCACGGCCGTGACTTATATAGGACTTGGCCGTGACATGAGGCAGCGTCCGCTCTGCCTGTGGTCAAGGCCGTGGCGTCTACGTCAAAGGCCGTGACACGGTCGACTCTTCAATTTCATTATTATTTTTTAATTAATTTAATTTAAAATTTTTTATTTTTTTATTTTTTTTAACCCGTAAGTGTCACGGCCGTGATGCTTAAGCTTCTGGCCGTGACAAAGGACAGAGGGTTTCACTGGACAAGGTCACGGCCGTGACAAAGGGCAGAGGGTTTCACTGGACAAGGTCACGGCCGTGACGGATCAAGCCTTTGACCGTGACAATGGGCAGTGAGCTACTAATGCTCAGTCACAACCGTGACAGATTAAGCTGTTGACCGTGACACCCTCGTTTATATATATAAACGAAAATACCTGTGTTGCCTCACAGGAAGCGCTAACTTTACCGTCTTTAGCCGGACGTCTTTTCGTTCGCTCAAGTCTGGAAGTCCATGTATAGCACTTCCTTTTCGCTCACGTCTTCCTCGCCTGCATGATAGGGCTTCAACCTGTGGTCGTTCACCTTCAAGGTACCCTGCTCCATACCTGAGATCTCAACAGTACCATAAGAAAAAACACGGGTAACAGTTAACGGTCCAGACCAACGTGATCTAAGTTTTCCGGGAAAAATTCGAGAGTTAAAAAGAAGGACTTGGTCCCCTTCCTGAAACTCTCGTCTTTGCCTAATCATTTTATCATGATAGGCTTTAGAACGTTCCTTATACATCGAGCGTTATCATAAGCCGATAAACGCCACTCGTCTAACTCGTTAATTTGGAGTTGCCGTTTTCCGCCGGCGTTCCCCAAATCAAGATTCAAGGACTTAATTGCCCAATATGCCTTATGCTCTATTTCTACGGGGAGGTGACATGCCTTTCCATATACTAATCTATATGGTGTAGTGGCTATAGGTGTCTTATATGCAGTCCTATATGCCCAAAGTGCATCGTTCAACTTATTCGCCCACTCCCTACGGTACCTTCTATGGTCTTCTCTATAATGCGTTCTAACTCGCGATTCACTACTTCGACTTGACCACTAGCTTGGGGGTGGTACGGGTGGATAGGCAATGTCTAACACCGTAACGTTCTAAAGTGCGTGCAAATTGGATGTTACAAAAGTTAGTGCCTCTATCGCTAATGATGCATCTTGGTGCCCCAAAACGTGAAAATAATGCTCGAAGAAATCTAACGACTACCCTAGCGTCGTTTGTGGGTAAAGCTTGCGCCTCGGCCCATTTAGACACATAATCGACAGCAACTAGGATGTACTTATTATTGTACGAGCTAGGGAACGGACCCATGAAATCTATACCCCACTGATCACAAGTGTCAACGTACCTTTGGGCGTCCTTGAAGATTGTGGGCCAGTAGAATCTGCTTTCTAACACCTTCTGAGCGGTTCTGTTGGCTGCGTAGTGCCCTCCGGTCGGTCCGTTGTGGCAGTGCCTAAGGATCTGCGTCGTTTCTGGAGCACCCACGCATCGTCGTATCACCTGGTCCGCACATCGCCTGAAAAGTTATGGCTCTTCCCAAAAGTACTACCTCAAATCAGAAAAGAATTTCTTCTTTTGCTGACTGGTGTACTCCTTTGGTAAGACCCTCGCAACAAGATAGTTAGCGTACTCTGCAAACCAGGGAGTGTCGTCACTTACCACCTGTATCGAGTAAAGATGCTCGTCTGGGAGCCTATCTTGTATCGTTCCATCCTTGTGGTATATTTCTGACTCCTCTAGTCGAGAGAGGTGATCCGCCGCTAAGTTTTCTGCACCCTTCTTGTCCCGGATCTCTATATCGAACTCTTGTAGTAGTAGGATCCATCTGATTAGCCGTGGTTTGGCGTCGGGCTTTGCTAACAAGTACTTAAGGGCAGAATGGTCAGTAAAAACAATAACTTTGGATAGGATAAGATATGACCTGAACTTGTCGAAAGCAAACACGACGGCCAACAGCTCATTTTCAGTGGTCGTGTAATTGGACTGGGTTGCGTCTAGCATCTTACTCGCGTAGTTGATCGGCCTGAAATGGTTTTTTTACGCTGCCCTAGCACGAACTGCATAGTCACTAGCATCGCACATTAGTTCAAAGGGCAGCCCCCAGTCGGAGCGACCATAATAGGTGCTGCGATAAGTCGCTCCTTAAGTAAATTAAAGGCATGCAGGCACTCGTCATTAAAATCAACGGGGCATCTTTTTCTAGCAACCTAGACATGGGTCTTGCGATCTTAGAGAAATCATTAATAAACCTATGATAAAACCCCGCATGTCCTAGAAAACTTCTAATCGACTTCACGTTCGAGGGAACAGGAAATTTTTCTATAGTCTCTAACTTAGCCCGGTCCACTTCGATTCCTTTAGAGGAGATCTTGTGACCGAGAACTATACCTTCTCGCAGCATGCATCGAACGACGACCCGAAACTAGAAAAATCGTCCATAAATACCTCCATTACCTCACCTACCAGTTCGTCGAATATAGCCATCATGCATCGCTGGAAGGTGGTGTGGCGACCCTACTTTTCTAAGTACGATTAGTGGCGGATTTCCGTAACGTAAGCCGCGGAAGGCCCGTCTAATTAAAACTTTTTCCTAAAATAATATATATTACTAAATACATGCGTCTACATTGTCATCCATGTACATGGGCCGAAGCCCCAAAAATATCAAAAGAACAAAAGTGCTAACGCCACTCCACAGGTCTTCATCCATGTACCGCACCGCCTTCAAAAGTCCGCGGAGCACCGCCACCAGCCGCCTCAGTCCTGACGCGTACCGGCGTTAGACTCAGTACCTACAACACGTAAACACTGAGCAATTTGCCCAGTAGGTGAATAAAATGCATGTATGCAAGTGTGCACTCAACCCCAATCCCAATATCTCACAATATGATATAATGCACACTCTTCTTTTCCCACATTCCTATTTCACACAACACAGGGCCCTAGGTTAGGCTCGACACCCTCGCGCGCAAAGACTACTGGGAGGCCACCCCCAAGTCTCGCGGCAACCTACCCTGGTAGTGCACTGGACGATCACGCCAATGGCCTCCTACCTGGTCGCTCCGCACCAAAAGTATACGCTGATAGTGCACTGGACGATCACGCCAATGGCCTCCTATCAGGTCACATCAATATCTCCGACGGTATGCACCTCGGGACGGTCACGCCCGAGTAGACAGATCGATCACACCTGTCTCCGCCAGGTGCCCAGTGAGCCCAACCTCGACTCCTCTAAGAGTCACCAATCACAAGCATCTCATTCTACCCCGTACGTAATATCTCATATCACCGTCGCACTACTGTACAACACTCTCTTCCTAACGTGGTATGCATGTGCTACGCATATACATAAAATTTCATAAAGCACGATCCGCGTACAACGTAAATAAAACAGGTAAAACAAATAAATCATATAAGCCACGTAAATCACATAATCACATGAAAACACATAATTGTGTTTACGTATTGTAGATGGATAATCCACCTACCTGTCCTCCCGATATCGCTAAATAAGATGTTTGATGGAATCCCTATAAGTCGATCCTCTGAATAAATAAATGTTATCATATTAGTATATTTGCTAAACTGTGTAAGTTTTTAAGTTCTCAAACCCTAATTATAGAAAACCCTAAAATTTACGAAAACCTAAAAATAATGATATTCCTAAAATAAATAAACCCTAAAATATTGAAAACCCTAGAATAGCAAAACCTTAAAATGTCGAAAATTTATTAAGTGTAGAAAACTTTTAAAATACCGAAATCTTTAGATATTGTCTAAGACTATGATAATGTCAACTTCCTAACTAATGTCGAGATTTTTAAACCATGTCGAGATTTCATTGTAGAAAAGCAAATATCGAGATTATCATAAAGAAGCTATCGAGATCTTTCATAATGTCACTTATAAATGTCGAAGTGTTTCATAGAAGATGTCGAGATCTTATTAACTCTATAAGGTGTCGACATCTTTTTCATACTATGTCGAGATCTAATACCAATACACCTCGAAATCCTTCTCTAAAGCCTCTCGAAATTTTTATATTGTAGACCTCGAGATCTTCTAATTGAATTCATACTAATGTCGAAAGCTATTAGACATCTCGAAATCCTATAAATATCGAGAACTTGTCGAGATCATTGTTTATCAATTATCGAGATCCATTACCCGAGTCATATAAATATCGAGACCTTACGAGACCTTACTAATATTAATACACCTCGATATCCTTCTTAAAGTATTTCGAAATCTTTGTATTGCAGACCTCGAAATTTTCTTATTTGAATTCATACTAATGTCGCAAACTAGTATACCTTTTGAGATCTTTATAAATGTCGAGAACCTTGCTAACATGGTAATGTCGAAAACCCTAAAAATGAAATTTATACCATTATAATCACCCTCGAAAATTATTCATATCCCATAATATGATACACCTAAATTCAACTCTCGTTAATATTTCATTTAGTGAATCTTCATCACGTCATATGACAGGAATAGTTCCTACCAAAAACTATCTGTCATTAAAATAGCATAGGTATTCCACCCTTATTAACCCACAACCGTATAGTTTTTCTATAGATGTTCTAAGCCAAAAACTTCGTATCTCGTTAACAATTAAAGCTTAATATGGTTGGCTCATAGATCTGAGGTTTTATTCCTAACATAACAACTTCCTAAAGTTATCATAGACCCTCGTGATAGCATATTGATATTGAAAACAATTTGAATACTAAGCACAAAAGGTTATACATTACTTACCACAGTCTTCGATTTATTAGTCCTCGTGTTTGTTGATCTTTTCAGCTTTTGTTGGGAGCTTGTTTTTATCCACGTTCTTGATCATTTTGTTCTTAGGTTTTCATACTTAACGGCTTTTTGATGTTAAAAACGTTGGATAAATACTAAACCCTTGAAACATAACCGATGGGACAAGATGGTGAATTATGATGACGTGAATTCCCCTAGTACTAAGCAATCCTTTTTATTAATGCTTATCTCTAATAATAACACGGGCCTAAGTTGAGCAACTAAATAAGTTTAGCCCAATTTATCATATTAAACTAGCCCAATTATAAATCTATTTCTTTGGTGAATTTCAAAGTTATTTGATTTTATTGAAATTTATTTTTTAGTCTCACAACTTACATCTTCCCCACACCTCCTAACTTACAAAATTACCAAACTGATTGCACCAAAATCCCGTATTAAAAGTTACGGTTATTACAGGTGGCTTGGGCATTGCAGAGACCGAATGGCATCCTTCGGTACGCGAACGTCCCGAACGGGCACGTGAATGTGGTCTTCTCCTGGTCCTCGGGTGCTATGGAGATCTGCAGATAACCTGACAAACCATCAAGAAAACAGTAAAACGAGTGACCGGCTAACTTTTCTAGCATCTGATCAATAAATGGTAAAGGAAAGTGATCATTTCTCGTGGCGTCGTTCAACTTCATGTAGTCGATGCAGACGCGCCACCCAGTAACTGTCCTCATCGGAATCAGTTCGTTCCTGTCATTGGTGACGACCATCATGCCTCCCTTCTTTGGGACCACTTGGACGGGCTAACCCACGCACTGTCTGAAATGGGATAGATCATCCCCACATCTAGCAATTTGATCACCTCCTTCTTTACCACGTCCTTCATATTGGAGTTGAGCCGCCTTTGGCGTTGAGCGATCGGCTTGAAATCGTCCTCCATGAGATCTTGTGCGTGCAATAGCTCGGGTTGATACCCCTTATGTCGGATATCTTCCACGCCAAAGCCTTCTTGTGTGCCTTCAACACGTCTAAGAGCTGGTCCTTCTGTCCGTCGTCGAGGCTCGACGAGATGATGACTGGCAGTCCTCCGTTGCTGTTGAGGAATGCGTACTCGAGGTGGTAGGGCAGCGGCTTCAATTCTAGGACCGGCGGCTCCTCGACTGAGCTCTTTTCCTTGTCCTCGTCATTGCTATTGTCGATGGCTATGATAGGCTCGTCGACCTCCTCCCCACACTCGTCGATCGCCATAAGAGTGTGCATGTCCTGATTTTCGACCTGTGACAGACCTTGCACAGAGAATAGGAAATCGTGCTCAAATACGTCTAAAAAATAGCACTTATCATACTGCTCGTTACTCTTTTTCATCTAGTCAGCCATATTAAAAGTAACATTTTCCCCATCTACCGTCAAGGTTAACGTCCCATTCCTAATGTCTATCATGGTCTCTCCCGTGGCTAAGAACGGTCTACCTAGAATCAAGGGGACATTTTCATTTTCCTCCATATCTAAAACGAAAAAAAATCAGCGGGAATCACAAACTTGTCAACCTTAACTAGGACATCCTCGATAACGCCTCGAGGGTACTTTAATGATCTATCAGCTAACTGGAGGCTCATCCTAGTGGGTCGTGGCTCCCCTAGTCCTAAACGCTTAAACATAGAATACGACATAAGATTAATGCTAGCGCCTAGGTCTGCTAATGCCCTCTCAATCACTAAATCTCCTCTAAGACAGGGAATAGCAAAACTCCCTGGGTCTTTAAGCTTCTTCGGGATCTTGCTCCGGAGTATCGTCGAGCACTCTCCTCGCAGGCATACGGTGGAGATGTGTTCGAGCTTCCTTCTGTTCGTCAGTAGATCCTTCAAGAACTTGGCGAAGTTGGGCATCTGCGTAATAGCTTCAACAAACGGTAAGTTAATATGCAATTCTTTACACATACCCATAAATTTACCAAACTGTGCCTCGTCCTTGTCCTTCTTCAGTCGAGCCGGGTAAGGAATCTTCGTCTGGTATCGCTTCACCGGTGGCCGCTCGATCTACTTCGCCTTTTCCTTCTCGAGTTCGACCTTCTCCTTCTCAGCTTCGGCCTTCTCGACATCGTCGCCTCTGATCTCCTCCACTTCGGGCTCGTCGTGGCTCTCGAAGTTGGCATTCTCCTTGGCCTTCTTCTTGGCAGGCACTTCCTGCAATTCTCGTCCATTCCTCAAAGTCACCGCCTTGTAGTACTCCTTTGGATTTGGCTCAGTGTAGCTTGGGAGTGATCCCTGAGTACGCCCCGCCAACTGCTTCGCCATCTGGCCTACCTGTTGCTCCAGCTTCTTGAGCGAGGCATCCGTGTTCTGGGCACTCAAGTCGTTCGCCTCCATGTACTCCTCCATCTTCGTCATTCGGCTCTCGTGGGCTGCGATGGTGCTGCTGAAATTCGTGAGGAGCGTTTTCATCATGTCCTTCATCTCCCTCATGTCATCGGATCCTCCGGCGGGTGCGTTCTGATATTGGTGTGGCGCCCCGTTCTGGAATCCGGAAGACCTAGGCTGAAATCCCGGCGGTCCTTGCCCATGGTGGTTCTGATTCCCGTATGCCTGATTGGGGTGTGCTCGAGATTGGAAGCTTCGCTGGCTGCCTTGGTAATTTCCCATGTAGTCTACTTGCTCCAGCGATTGCCCAAGATGGCATCCAGATGTTTCGTGGGCTGCGCCACAGATCCCGCACAATGGTACGTATGGCGTGTGCTGCATCGGTACGGTGGTCGTCAAGGCATTCACGGGCTGAGTTTTCCCGGATTTCGGGCGTAGTGCGCCGATGACTGTCTGCAACTGAGAGTTTGTCGCAGCGATCTGTTGCTGAAGCGCCTCGAACTTGGCGTTCGTAGACGTCTCCTCGCTCACTCCGAATATGCCTGGTGACTTCATCCTCGTATTGCCCCTCATGAAACTGTTCCTCGAGTAATCCTCAATCAAATTCCAGGCGTCTGTCGCATTGAGCTTCACGAGCCCTCCTCCGCGGCTCCGTCTAACATATGAACAGTCTGGTCGTTGAGCCCCTCGTAAAATCGGTTGATCTGGGCTGCCTTCGACATCCCGTGCTATGGGCACCTCTTCAATAGCGCCTTGTAGCGCTCCCACACCTCGTACAGGTTTTCTGAGTCCTTCTGGTGGAAAAGAGAGATCTTTGTCTCAACCTTAGCACCTTTGAGAGTGGGAAGTAGTGGTTGATGAAAGCGGCTCGCATATCCTCCCAGGTAGTGATCGATCTGGGCGGCAACATGTCCAACCAGTCCTTCGCCCTGAACTTGAGCGAAACGGAAACAGCATCAACTTGATCGATCGCCCGGGACCCTGTTGATCTAGATGGCGTCAGTCACTTTCAAGAATGCCTTCAGATGGAAATAGGGGTCGTCGTCGGGATTGCCCTCGAAAACCGGGCCGTCTGGAAGATCATCTGAAGCCAGGAGTGCTTCAATTCGAAATTGTTGTTCTCGATCGGCGGGATGACAATCACTGACTCAGTACCACCTAGCGCGGCATTCTTGAGGAGATCTTGTAGTGATGGCTCCTCCTCGTGGACAGGCACTCTGTTGTCCTCCATTCTACTTCTGTGTAGGGACTATCTATGGCTGTCTCTACACGAGAATTTTGGGTCGACTCCTGCGAACTGTCCTCTGGATAGCTAACTAGATGGTCCTGAGAGCTATTGGAAGCTCCTCGATGTCGTACTTGAGTTTCCTTCGTAACTTCCGCTCGAAATCTGGGTCTGCGTCACCGATGGGACCGATGGATGGCTTCGGGTCATTCAGCGCTGAATCGTACCTTTAAGAAGCGAAATTGAAAATTAGCGAAGAAATAAATAACTACGTCGAAGAGATAACGACTAATAATGGTGTAGGAAAAACAAATAATGCAAATATCACAAATAATGCAAATAGTAACTGAAGTGTAAAATATGCCTAAGAGGGGGGGGGGGGGGGGAATTAGGCTATATATAAAAAAATGGCTTATTCTTCTTTGAAAAATACTTTTCTTTAAGAAGATATTCAGAGTGTGTTATTTCCCTGAATTCAGTATGAGTATCGATGTTATCTCCCTAACCCTGTTTCAAAATATCACGTTAATTTCAGAAATGATTGCTACGATATCACCTAGATATTAGAGCGTGTCTCGGGTTTGTCTCACAGTAAAGTAAATAGCAGAAAGTAGAGTGAGACGAGATTTTTATACAGGTTATATCCCCAACTGGGGTTTAATCCTGTCTTTGGGGTGTGATCTCCCCAAGAGTTCCAATCAATCACTAGGTAATACCGGTTACACTATGATTGACCTGCTCACAAACAAAGCACTATGGATACTAGACCTCGTTCTAGGCTGACGCACGCCAAGTTTCGATCCACGTCGTTTACCCAGGAAACCTATTCCCCGACTGGATGCAGCTTGCTACCGAAGGGCCACCGAATCCACAAAATTCGTCCCTTCACGTGCGTAAGACTCCACTCGTGCTCCTTTGTGCGCTCACACATCCGAAGACAAAGGTTTAGGGTTTTGGAGTTTCTAGGGATCGCTCAAAAGAGTACAGATTCGCAAATTAAGCTCAACCACAAACTACGAATGAATCGCAAACTAACGCTCAATCACTCAAAGGTATTCGACAGCTTGTGTGTTCGTTGTTGTACTCTTCGCATGAAGTGTTCTCTTCTATATAGAACCACGAATAGCTTGTCCACTTCACAAGGAAAGTTAAGCACAGAATATACAAGATAAAGCTCACTAATCACGTGCATTAACTCAAACAATCATGCCAAGAATAAACCAATTAAGTTCAACGGTCATGTATGATCACTTACCATAAATAGTACTGATTTTCTTTCATTCCAGGGTAATCTCATCCGTTAGTCAGCACATTCCATATATAGAATCAATCAGTACATTTCACACATAATCAGAATATCTTTTCCATATATAGCTTAATCATATCCGAGCGATCACAGTGATATACTTTCCGAAAATATCCCAATCTCGTGTACAGCTCATATATCACTTAACACAATATATCTTCCATATATAGCTCAATCAAATTAGCATGATCTCAGACGATATTCTTTCCTTGTATAACTCAATCATGCGTACAATCCACATACCACTTATCAGAACATATTTTCCATATATAGCACGCAGTGATATTCCATTCAAACGTGAACGTTCAAACCAGGTGATCACGTCAATATTCCAGTTAAGCATAAAATCACTCAAATTCGATTTTCTTAACATTTAAAACATATTCAAGCGCTTAATCGAATATTTTCATCACATAACATGCATATCGAGTTTTCTAGTTTGTACCCCCCAATTTACATAATTACTTGAGTACAATCGATATGAAGCTATTTACGCACGTAGCATGTTTAAGTATCAAAGCATGTGACATATGATCAGAGCAAATAAATTTATCAAATTTCATAGCATGCTCCCCCTGTCTAATTGCTAGTATTCTCATGTAAAGCACAGAAGCAAAAGTTTAGCAATTACCAGATCATATCACATGGAATGTCGCAAGCTATCATGGAATGTCTCAAGTTATCACATCATATCAGTTTGCTCCCCCTGCCTATGTGCGGAATTCCTTAATCCTTAACAAATCATCAACTAAAACACAGAGGATTAAGACACAAGCATATAAAAGTAAGCAAGCCGATTATATTATATCATTCCAAAAATAGCAAAATAAGGCATTAATTGCCTAGACTTCTCCCCCTTCAGCATCAAAAATGAGGGACTAACACCACCAACTTACCTAAACCTGCAAACCACTTCGACCCTCATACCCAAAAACCAGCGAAAAAAGCAAACTAGAACTAATCCTATCAGAGCTAGGGAATTGCTACGGAACAAGATCTAACGGCTGGAATCGCTATCGGATGAGGCAGTTGAGGATTCAGCGATATTAAGAGCCGCAGAGATCTCCTTTAGATACTTGTTAACCTTTTTGAAGTTCCGTGAGATCTTTCTGAACTTTCTGCGGTTCTCATCCTTAAGCCCCTTGAAGCTTCTTTTCAGCTCAGCTATCGTTCCCTGCTCGTCATCGCTGTCATCATCCTTCTTCTTCTTGATCGGAGTCTTGGAAGGAGTTTTCAAATCCCTTGTTTTGAACCAGCCTTTGCGAGCATCATAGCGTATACCAACACGCTTCAGGGTGACCAGATCCACAGCATGCTTAGAGCTGTCTTCCCAAGCCTTGGGCAGAGAGATTCCCTCGGCCTCAAACAGATGTGTCAGTATCATACCATAGGGAAGTTCCTTATCTGGGCTCTGGCTGGCATAGACCATGTACTTGAGAACGAAATATGCTAAGTTTAGTGGCCTATTTTGGGACACCATGTAGAGAGTCAGCATGCTCATGTTGTTCATCGTGGTGGAATGGCCTCCACTTCCAACGCGGGCGCTCCATAGCGTAAAATGCAGGACCTTGTAGAGAAAGAACAGATCTATGGGAAGTTGGTTCAAAGCTTCTCCTTCAGAGAACTTTGGCTTATAGGGGGAATTCCAGAGGGCTTTTGCACAGTCTCGCATGGATACTTCAGAGGTGCACCAGTGGACAAAGTCAAAGTAGCGGAGCCCTTCGTTCTCAACACCCAGCATCTCATTCACTTTAGCGCTATTCCATTCAAGGGCCTTGCCAAGCACATAAGACTTGACTGTGATCTCCGTTTCGCCTTCAACGAACGTGAGATTAGCATAGAAGAGTTTCACGGCTTCCGTATACAAGGACCCGTCTATCCTCAGGAAATTTTCCCATCCATATTCCGTCAGCCATGTTACGACTTGACTGTCAGCCAACTCATCAAACTTAACGCATCTTCCTCGTGCAACGCGACGCTTCTGAAGCTGTCCGTGAAGTTCCTTGGTACTATCAGTCAGGAATTTGATCTCGTCAGTGATCTCCTCCGGATTTTCAGGATTGAACAGGGCCTTCTCAGAGTGATCCAGTGGGGGAGTTTCGTCTCGAGGAGACTCGATCTGAGCAGAGGCAGATTTTTCTGGAGAGGCTGATTTTTCAGGTGGAGCAGAAACTTCAGGAGAACTGGGTTTCTCAGGGGAAGTAGACGCGGGCTGATCATGGGAAGAGGCAGGAGAAGGTGTGGGAGATTTGATGACCTTGGCTTTCTTCTTCGGTTTTGTCGGAGATTTCTTAGATTTAGTGCTGCTTGCCGATTTGGAGCGAGTGGCTTCTGGAGAGAGTGGGGATTGGGGTAAGGAACTTTTTCTCTTTTTGTCAGTCGAAGAACCGGCGCCTTTTGTTTTCACCATGGTTGAGATCGGAGAATTGAAGGATGAAATTTTGGAGTGAAGAACTTAGGGTTTGAATGGATGGAGAAACAAGGTTGAAACTGTTTATAAAGAGCCGAGTCTGCTTTGGATAAGGATGGAAGGAAGTTATAGAGGGATGTGATCTTGATAAGACGTGTGTCAGATAAGGAAGAGATTTCAGAAATTTGAATTTAAAAGGAAACTTAGTGAAGAAGGAAACTGCTCGTTATGGAATTTGCTAAGGATAAAAGGATATCTCGCGGAAATTAAGGAAGGAAATTAAGATGACAGATTAAAGAGAATATTGGCTGAAAATAGATTTTGTCATAAATGTCGAAGGAGGTCTAAAAATAATCTCTTCATGAATGGAAAGGATTTGAGTAAATAATGAAGATAGAATCAGGAATAAAATCGCAGAGATTCTAAATGATAAGATCAAGGAAATACTAAAGGCTAACACATCTAGTCACCTTTCCTATTTGAGCTCAATAATTCCTAATCGGTCACGGATATCACAGAATCTACTCTCAATAAGGGGTTTCGTGAAGATATCAGCCAACTGATCATTGGTTCCTACGAAGTTCACGCTGATATTCCCTTTCTGAACATGATCTCGAATAAAATGATGTTTCACCTCTATATGCTTAGTTCGAGAGTGGTGTACGGGATTCTTAGTGATACTAATGGCACTAGTACTATCACAGAAAATAGGAATTTGGTCGTACCTTAAGCCGTAATCACTCAAGGTCTGTTTCATCCAAAGGATTTGCTGAGAACAGCTTCCTAAGGCCATGTATTCGGCTTCGGTTGTGGATAGGGCTACGGCATTTTGTTTCCGACTAGACCAAGTTACAAGGGAATTCCCTAGTATTTGGCAGGTTCCACTAGTGCTCTTCCTATCTTCCCTAGAACCGGCGTAATCCGCATCCGAGTATCCCATTAATGGGAATTCCTTGGAATTTGGATACCATATACCATGATTGATTGTTCCCTTCAAATATCTAAGTATTCGCTTGACGGCCGTCAAGTGAGATTCCCTAGGACTCGATTGATATCTAGAACATAGACCAGTAGCAAACATGATATCGGGTCTGCTTGCCATAAGGTATAGCAAACTTCCGATCATACCTCTATATTTAGTTTGGTCAAAGGGCGTACCTTGTTCATCACTATCGATTTTAGCGGTCTGGTGCATAGGAGTGGGAAGTACTTTGGAATCAGCCATTCCGAATTTTTCAAGTAGTTCCTTCGTGTACTTCGTTTGAGATATGAATGTTCCCGTATCCAATTGCTTGATTTGCAATCCAAGGAAGTACGTGAGTTCTCCCATTAGGCTCATCTCAAATTCCTGTTGCATAGACTTAGAAAAATTCTCGCAAAGAGTGATGTCAGTGCTACCAAATATGATATCATGAACATATATCTGCACAAGTAATATGTGATTCCCTTCGCACTTGATAAAAAGAGTGTTATCTATTGTTCCTGTTATAAATCGCATGTCTAGTAAAAACCTACTCAATCTTTCATACCATGCCCTCGGGGCCTGTTTCAAACCATATAAAGCTTTGTTTAATTTAAAAACGTGATTTGAAAATTCCTCTTTTTCAAAACCGGGAGGTTGCTCGACAAAAACTTCCTCATTTATAAAACCATTTAAAAATGCACTTTTTACGTCCATTTGGAAAAGCTTAAATCTTTTAAAAGATGCATATGCAAGTAAAATGCGTATTGACTCAAGCCTAGCTGCGGGTGCAAAGGTTTCTTGAAAATCTATACCTTCTTCTTGGGAATAACCTTTGGCGACTAACCTGGCCTTATTTCGTGTTACATTACCGTTTTCATCCAGTTTGTTGCGAAACACCCACTTCGTGCCTATTATGGACTTATCGCTCGGTCTTTCCACAAGAGTCCACACCTGGCTCTTTTCGAATTGTGCCAGCTCTTCTTCCATGGCAATCACCCACGATTCATCGTCAAGCACTTCATTCACTGTCTTGGGTTCCATGGTTGACAACAGCACGTCATGTGATTCCTCAGCAGTATCGTTTCGTGCAGTTGCTCTGGTTTTGATCCCTGAAGTGATATTCCCTATGACTTGTTCAGTGGGAAGGCTGGAAGCATGTTTGAATTTTCTGCGCTGTTGTTCGTCTGAAGCTTCAGGTTTCTCTGACATATCATCTAGTTCCAATGGAATTGCGTTCACCTCTTTGTCAGTAACCTGTATATCTGCAGGAGACACAACTATACCTTCCTCAGTAGCATCTGCGTTAGGAAATTCATCAAACGTAACATGCACAGATTCTTGAACAGTCTTCTTCCTATTGTTAAACACTCTAAAGGCTTTAGAATGAAGGCTGTAACCTAGGAATATCCCTTCATCTAGCTTGGAATCGAATTTCCCTCTTTTATCCCTATCATTCAAAATGAAACATTTGCAACAAAATACATGGAAATATCCTATGTTGGGGGTTTTATCGTTCCAAAGTTCATAGGGAGTTCTCTTAATAATTGGTCTAAGGAAAATCCTATTCGAGACATAACATGCCGTACTAACAGCTTCGGCCCAAAAATGTTTTGGAGTATTATATTCGCTCAACATAGTCCTAGCCATTTCTTGTAGTACTCTATTTTTCCTCTCGACCACTCCGTTCTGTTGGGGCGTGATAGGGGCTGAAAAATTATGACTATAACCATTCTCATCACAAAAAGATGCAAAGGATTTGCTATCAAATTCTAGACCGTTATCACTCCTAATCTTACGGACTTTCATTTCTTTCTCATTTTCTAGCTTTAATCAGTGGTGCAAGATTATCTAAAGCCTCACTTTCGCGGAAGAAATAAGACCCATGTGTACCTAGTATAGTCGTCTACAATCACAAAGGCATATCGTTTACCTTTCAATGACATAACCTGTACCGGACCAAAAAGGTCAAGATGCAGCAGTTCCAGTGGTCTGGACGTAGAGATCACATTCTTAGGCTTAAAGGACGTCTTGGTCTGTTTCCCCATTTGGCACGCTTTACAGATTCTGTCCTTGGTGGCTTTCATATCTGGAATACCTCTCACCAACTCATTGCATGATATGTGAGACATTAGTTCCATGTTAGCGTGTCCCAGACGTCTATGCCATAACCATGTGATATCCTGCGTAACTGCTAGACACTTGACGTTTTGGTTAGCAATATCATCAAGAGTGATGCAGTAAATATTACCATGCCTAGATGCACTAAACACAATCTCATCATTCTTTTTAACAAGGCATTTATCTTTGGCGAAAACTACGGTATGTCCATCATCACATAATTGGCTAATACTTATTAAATTACGTTCTAAGTTCCTAACGAACCGAACTTTATCTATGGTGATATTTAAGTTGTTACCAACAGTACCAACTCCCACGATTTTGGCTTTTGCGTCGTTGGCGTACGAAACGTATCCTCCATCTACCGCCTTCAACGACACAAAATTGCCTATATCACCTGTCATGTGGCGGGAGCACCCGCTGTCGAGGTACCACTTACTTTTCTTACTTGAATTCTTCCTCCGTACCTGTAGCAAGAATTACTACTCTGAGGTACCCAATTTCTGTTGGGTCCTAACATGTTAGCGGGAAAATAACTTCTGTTAACATACGAGATATCATTCTGCACAGTAGGTGATCTCCTGTTACAATCAGACACGACAGGGGCATTTACAGGTAACTTCTTAGGTCTCCAGACATACTTAGCTTTATCAAACTTCTTTAAGGGACAGTTGTATGCATAGTGACCATTTCTACCACAACAGAAACATTTAAACTTAGACACGGAGGATTTAGCAGGCTTCACTTCGGTGGAATAACCTAGGCCTATCTTATCAATATTGCTAGAAATGTTTAACATCATGTCTAGGTTCTGTGTACCCTCAAGAAGGCTATAAACCTTCTGTTTTTCCCTTTCTAAAGAATTTCTGAGTTGTACAATGTCTCTGGATAAGTCACTGTTTTCTTCTCTATTTTCTCACAGTCACAGGGAATTTCCTCTTTCTTAGCAGTAACTAACTCTTCTTTCAAACGTGAGATTTCTAGAACAGCCTCATGTTTTTCCTTAGCTAGTTCATCTCGCTGCCTTATTAATTCCTTATTCAAGGAATCTAGTGACTTAATCTTTCTCTCCGTTTTTTGAAGTAACCTACACAGATCTTCCTTACTTTCTTCTATATCAGAAACAGATGAGTCACTTTCATAGCCATATAAATTGTTTAGGATATGGATTTTCTCAATGGAGGAAGAAAGATACCTGATCCTCGTCAGCCATGTAAGCGTGATCCTCGTCCTCACTTTGTTCCAGTTCAGAGTCATTTGATTCCGTCACCATAGCCTTCTGCTTCCTTGGTTTCTCATTGCTAGTTGCGGGGCATTCATGTGCATAGTGGCCTGGTTTGTTGCATCGGAAACACTTCTGAACTTTCTTCCCAGACGCGGATATTCTCTTGTTCTTGTTCTGGAGTTTGTTGAAGTTTCCTTTGAATTTCTTTTTCTGCTGGAACCTTTCAATTCTTTTTGTAAGCATGGTCAGATCGTTCATTAGGTCCTTTTCTTCGTCGTCAGAATCAGATTCTTCTTGGTTGGATTTGAATGCAATGGACTTCTGTTCTTATTCTGAGACTTCTCATTCATTGATGTTTGAATCATCTCATAGGATATAAGAGATCCAATCAGCTCGGAGATGCTAAGTACTTCTAGATCCTCTGCTTCGTAGATGGCAGTAACCTTGGCATTCCATTCTCGTGGCAGTGATCTCAGTATCTTTCTTACTTGTTCACTGTCGGGAACTTTCTTGCCGAGAGAGAACATCTGGTTGATGATTCCCATGAATCTGGCGTACATCTGGCTTATATTTTCGTCAGATTCCATTGAGAACAGTTCATACTGGTGAGTGAGTAGAGCCAGTCTTTCTTGCACGACTCGTTGGGTTCCTTCATGAGTGACTTGGAGCATATCCCACATGGCCTTCGCTGATGAGCAAGAACTCACCCGAATGTATTCTTCACGTGTGAGTTCGCATGCGAGCATGTTTTTCGCCTTTGCGTTTCGCGTGATTCCCCTTTTGTCATCAACAGTGTAATCTTTTGTGTCATTTGGAGTTCCATCGGATTTCGCAGCTGTGTACGGTCCGTCAATGATTGTCTCCCAAAGCTCGTAGTCGACAGCGATCAAAAATTCGATCAAACGATTTTTCCATACCGCGTAGTTCGTACCGTCGAAGAGAGGAGGCCTGGAGTGGGATTGACCCTCTGCAAAAATTTCACTCGAAAAAGCCATTAGATCTTAACTCAGGCGTTTTAGGCCTTTCGTTGAGTAACCCGCTCTGATACCAAATGAAGTGTAAAATATGCCTAAGAGGGGGGGTGAATTAGGCTATATATAAAAAAATGGCTTATTCTTCTTTGAAAAATACTTTTCTTTAAGAAGATATTTCATAGTGTGTTATTTCCCTGAATTCAGTATGAGTATCGATGTTATCTCCCTAACCCTGTTTCAAAATATCACGTTAATTTCAGAAATGATTGCTACGATAGATATTAGAGCGTGTCTCGGGTTTGTCTCACAGTAAAGTAAATAGCAGAAAGTAGAGTGAGACGAGATTTTTATACAGGTTATATCCCCAACTGGGGTTTAATCCTGTCCTTGGGGTGTGATCTCCCCAAGAGTTCCAATCAATCACTAGGTAATACCGGTTACACTATGATTGACCTGCTCACAAACAAAGCACTATGGATACTAGACCTCGTTCTAGGCTGACGCACGCCAAGTTTCGATCCACGTCGTTTACCCAGGAAACCTATTCCCCGACTGGATGCAGCTTGCTACCGAAGGGCCACCGAATCCACAAAATTCGTCCCTTCACGTGCGTAAGACTCCACTCGTGCTCCTTTGTGCGCTCACACGTCCGAAGACAAAGGTTTAGGGTTTTGGAGTTTCTAGGGATCGCTCAAAAGAGTACAGATTCGCAAATTAAGCTCAACCACAAACTACGAATGAATCGCAAATTAACGCTCAATCACTCAAAGGTAATTGACAGCTTGTGTGTTCGTTGTTGTACTCTTCGCATGAAGTGTTCTCTTCTATATAGAACCACGAATAGCTTGTCCACTTCACAAGGAAAGTTAAACACAGAATATACAAGATAAAGCTCACTAATCACGTGCATTAACTCAAACATGCCAAGAATAAACCAATTAAGTTCAACGGTCATGCATGATCACTTACCATAAATACTACTGATTTTCTTTCATTCTAGGGTAATCTCATCCGTTAGTCAGCACATTCCATATATAGAATCAATCAGTACATTTCACACATAATCAGAATATCTTTTCCATATATAGCTTAATCATATACGGGCGATCACAGTGATATACTTTCCTAAAATATCCCAATCTCGTGTACAGCTCATATATCACTTAACACAATATATCTTCCATATATAGCTCAATCAAATTAGCATGATCTCAGACGATATTCTTTCCTTGTATAACTCAATCATGCGTACAATCCACATACCACTCATCAGAACATATTTTCCATATATAGCACGCAGTGATATTCCATTCAAACGTGAACGTTCAAACCAGGTGATCACGTCAATATTCCAGTTATGCATAAAATCACTCAAATTCGATTTTCTTAACATTTAAAACATATTCAAAAAGGTCTACAGTAACGACAAAACGAAAACTAAGAAAACGTCAAATAAAGTGGCTAAAGTACCGACTACGGTGTTCCTAATATCAATCTATTCCCCGGCAACGGCGCCAAAAACTTGATCGACACGTGGTGTGTGAATGAAAAGTGCAACAAGTAATAATTAAAACGAATGCCTAATTACTATCACCGACGTGCTATAGGCAGTGGACCTATCGTGTGTAGTGCAGTAACGTGAGTAAACGAGTATCGAACACAAGGAATAAATTAAGTACTAGTAGTGACCTATCGACTCGATATTTAGCCTAAATAAAATAAGCAGAAGGTTTTACGAACTATCTTAACTGATTACTCCTAAATCCACTAGAGATTCAAACAACACGCTTAAAACTGGTAAGAAGCTTTCAGATGATGATGATGTGCTCGGGATTCGAATCCCGCTAGGTACTATCGGCTAAGACAATAAAATTGTTCCTACGTGATTCTGACTAAATCGCAGTAATTTTCCTACCCGCTCACGAGTTTGCTGTCGCCCTAAATGCTCGCGAGAATCTAAGATTCAGTAATTACTAACGGCGAGGATCGAGTATTTGCTTTCGCCCTATACTCAAATCCTATCTTCTACGAACGGTCTAAACGTTGTTTAGATGTCGCCCTAAATGTTTTCCCACACAATCACTTTAACACATAGACATATTAAAGCAACGAAGCAAATTCATAGAACGATAAATAGTCAAAATACAGAGTCACGATGATTATATGTCTTAACTATGAAATATCCTAGCGTTCATCTAATCCCAAACACAAAAGGGATTTAGCTACTCATGATTGAAGGAAAAACAATGAAAGAATTAATAGATAGAGGCGAAGAGCTCATGATCTTTCCTACTGACGAATCTGATGTGGTCTCGTGGAATGATCTTCGTTCTTCGTTTAACTCGGCGTGAATTCTTCGTTGGTCCGTCTCTTGCGCTCCGGGACGGGAATTCCTTTTTTTGCTCTTTTTCGTCTCTGGGGAGTTTTGGGTTGATATCTGGTAAGTTGCCCTTATCTGGGTCGAATTTGTGCTTTTTATACTAATTCCCATAACGGTCATGACCTGGGACACGGGACGTCACGGTCACCATCATCGTCTCGCGTCTTGTCACTTTCTGCCATGTGTCACGGCCAAGTGCATAGGGTGTCACGGCTGTGACCATCTTTGCTTCAACTCTCTGCCCAGTGTCACGGCCTCTTGCATCGCATGTCACGGCCGTGACGTTTGCCAGTGATGCTTAGCTTGCGTTCTGCCCGATGTCACGGCCTGGTGCAAGGGGTGTCACGGCCGTGACCACAGCAGTGCCTTCTAATTCGGCCTATGGTGGTTGTCACGGCCAAGTGCATAAGGTGTCACGGCCGTGACACCTGACAGTGTTCTTCATTTTTGCATCGTTTTGCCTTGTTTTCGCTCCTTTTCGCTCGAAACTCGTCCTAAGCTCCTTCAATATAAGAATAAGTGTAAATATGGCGAATAAATGCGTAAAATGATTGCTAGAGGTCTATTATATCCCAATTAAATACTACGATAAACGCATTGAATCCCCCAAGGCTTTCACAGTTTCTTTTTTGGAAAGTGTCACTAAAGTCAAGGAAAACAGGGGTACAAAACAGCGTGCATGATATCGCCTCATGACTCACCAAACGGTAACGAGACATCCGACCAGAAAGCACCTAGACAAGGCAACCAAGACAACCTACAGGTCCCAGCATAAGAGTCCAAAGCCAAACAAGCATAATACAATCCAAACAAAGGCAAAGTAGTTGTCCAAAAACCATAACCATCAACCGTTTCCTGACACCAGATGCAGTGTCAGCAGGGAAACCAAGCAAGGTGCCATGAACAGCGCCGAAGCACTCAAGAAGCCAACGCGCCTGGGGTTGGCACGGCGAAAGAGGAGGGGCATAACTTCGCAAGAATATTACAAAGCAATGCACACGCCAGGCTAGTCGGAAAGGGGGCGCAGAAGCGCCGACCCCAGTTTTCCAACGAGAGGGGGGAAACGCTGTAAGGCCCGGGCCACCGCACCACGACCGCAGCAATCACATCGACAACCCAGAGAATAGCAACCCAAAACAGCCAGCCCTACATCACCAAAACAGAGAAAAAAAGGGGGGGTAAACCCAAGGGAAACAGGTGAGGAGGACAGACGAAAGGAGGAAAGTTAGTTATGCTCCCTTTCAAAGTCGGAGGTGATGGTCCATCCCAGCCGAGACATCCGATGTCATCCATCCCGCTAGTGACCTACCAGGAGATACGCCACACGCGGCGAAGGGCCCTAGCTTGGAGTTGATACTTGGTCTTTATAGTAGATAATCGCAAGCAGAGTAGGGTTTCAATCTCAGCAGTAATTTGCTCCGGGGTTCGTCGTCGTCCATCATGCCATCTCCTGTTTCGCTCCGTCCAAAGGTGATAGACAAGCGAGGCGATGACATGTCGAGGTCCCAACCAAGCGAGATGTCGCCCTTTCCAGCGATGAGCAGCCCAGTGAATCCCCTCAAACCAGTCCCTTCTCGGCCAGCTAAACCTAACCCTGCCACGGATGATAGAAAGGCAACGTCTAGTGAAGCTACACTCAAAAAATAAGTGTCTAGTCGTTTCCTCCAGTTGGTCGTCAAACAATAGACATAACGGTGTCCCCGCGGTCCCCGCCACCCAAGCCTTATCGCGAGTAGCCAGTTTATCTCGAATCGCCATCCAGAGTATAAACTCGTGCTTCCGAATAGCCAGTGGCCCGCCAAACAGATTGCGCCAATGGACAATAGGTCTTCGCAGTCTCAAGCTATCCTTCGCCGATTTAGTAGTGAACTGTCCATCTACCGTGGCCGTCCAACGAACTCCATCCCTCTCCGCCGGGTTAACCTGTGGAAGTAAAGGAGCAAATTCAATATATTCAACAGTAGTTGGACCAGGCCAATTCCAACCCTCTTCGTTGATGACAGCACTGAGCCTCGAGTCGATTGGTAGCCCCATTACCATGGGCCCACGGGGGAATCTGTCGACCAACGGGTTCGTAAGGAGCCATGGGTCAGTCCAAAGAAACGTGTTCTCCCAATTCCCTATGTGGAAGTCAAGGAGAGGCCGGATTAGGTGTCATAGTTTAAGCAGCTTCCTCCAACTCCAAGAAGTCCGAGCATTGGGTCTTATAGACCATAAGGAGGTATTATGCAATCTTGTGCGTCAGATCCAAGTTGCCCAGATGGACGCTTCTTCTCCACTAAGCAGGCTCCAAAGAAGACGCATCATTAAAGCTTTGTTGTCCGTCTCGATAGATCTGATTCCAAGGCCACCTTCCTCCACAGGTAAGCAAATGTCTGCCCAGGCCACTTTAGCAGTGGATCCTCTCCAGAGAAACGCCCTGAATCGTGATTCGATAGCCTTGATGACTCCTTTGGGAAGCATGAAAACCTCAGCCCAATAAGTATGAAGCCCCAGGAGCACGGATTTAATCAGTTGTACTCGCCCAGCATAGGATAATGAATGGTGAGTCCAGTAGCCCAACCGACGGTCAACCGGAGTGATAAGAGGCGCACAGTCAGCAATGGTCAACCGCGACGTGATCAGCGGTACACCAAGGTAGCGGACAGGGAGCGATCCCGTCGAGAACCCTATGATGGCTTGTAGCGTTCCCCTAATGCCCTCTCCACGCTTGGAGATGTACATCTCACTCTTGCTCGGATTAGCGCGTAGGCCCGATATAGTCGCAAAGTGATCGAGACTCTCCTTGAAGACACGCACGGAACCCTCGTCCGCATGGGAGAATAGAAGAAGGTCATCGGCGAAGGAGAGCATGAACATATTTGTGGGTTCACATCGCCAATGGTATCTAAAGCATCCACTTTGCCTAATCCGTTCCTGAATAATGCCATGCAAAACTTCCATAACCAAGGTGAAGAGATAAGGAGATATAGGGTCACCATGGCGAAGACCACGGCGTCCTTTGAAGTATCCTGCGGGCCGCCCATTGATATTAATAGAAAAGTATGTAGTCGTAAGACAGGCTCGGATCCATCCTATGAATATGGGGTGGAAGTGGAGCGCCTCAAGTGTGATCAGTAGGAAGTCCCACTCGACCATGTCGTAAGCCTTGGCAAGATCCACTTTGAACGCCACTCTTTCAGGTAGCCCCACGCTGTTATACCCATGGCAGACTTCCTGGGCCAAAAGGATGTTGTCTGTGATACGGCGGCCAGGGATAAAAGCTTACGGCCCGGCGTTCAGGGAAACAGCGATCGGAGATTTGCCATGGTGGGAGGTCTTCGTCGGTCACGTCCTCGACGATTGGTGGCGCATCGTCAGTAGTAGATCGAGGCCCGATAGAACCCCTAAGCCCAGAAGTATTGGTAGTCACTAATGGTGAAACCGTTTGGAACAGCGCCGTATCCAATGGAGCCGAACGCCAGCTAAGTACGGCGAAACTTGAGCAGAGTCCTCGGTGCTACTAGAGCTGTGAGGGCGCGGCGGTGGTGGCGGCGTTCCCCTACGAAGCTGCCTGTGAGAATCGTGGTCGGGGTTACGGAGGGGGACGATGGTGGAGGTATATCATTTCCTTCTTCGACGCGGGATCCATGCCGCCGGAGTAGGGTGCAGCGTTGGCACGATCCGAGCCTCATTAGTATCATTCCGAGCGGCATGGGTTTGAGCAGCTTGGGCCTGTACAGAAGTCACTATCACAGGCGGCGATTGGTGGTCAGTTTCACCCTTTGCGACACTAAGATAGAGAGCCTCAAACGAAGCGACGTCGAATCAGTCGTCAAAATCCGGAATGGTACTCCTTAGCATGTCATAATCTGGCATAGGGCAGATGGCATCAAGATCTGATGGCTGTAACGCCATTGAAGGTGAGGAAGCTTGGTGATGGGAGACGAAAAGACACAATAAAGGGGAGGACGAAAGCTCAACGTCCTTCCATCGCCGTCTGATCCCGGCGATGGAGCGTGGTGTAGGGTGTTTTGGGGGGTGGCAGTAGGCAGTACAAGTCGTCGGCAGTCGGGTGTGGGTGGCCCGAAGGGGGTGGAAGGTGAAGGGACGTATTAGGGTTTCGTTGAGAGAGAAAAACGTTAGAGAGAGAAACTAGAGAGAGAAACTAACCCTATCTATTTTGCTGGCTTCACAGTTTATTGCTCAATGAGCGGACGCCCCTCCAAATCTAACTCCAGGGATCGTTCGAGTCGACACTGCCTTGGGAGAACATAAGAATAGAAATCCCCTTCCTAGAAGAAGTTTGTTTGCAAATCTGGAGGTCACCAGATAAAATTAAGCAGTTGAATGAGTTCAAGCTCAAAGACATCTCTCACTGGGAATAGCAGAAAAGAGTGAATTATCTATACATACTAACCCAACTCGGACCTAATAGGAGGCTAGGGATACCTAAAAATCAGCTGAAGAGTCATTTCAAGAACTTATCTTCGATATGTGAGTTGCTACGAGTCTACTATGCAAAAGGTGGCATTCCAACTTCAATCTACCAGATAGAGCAGATAGACAGAACTCGAGAAGAGCTTAATGAGTGATCTGCCATATCTTCCTGCTGAAGAGGTCTACAATCTATACCGAATGTACGCGAGGAAGTATAAGGATCCTTGAGGCTTCATCAAGAATGACGCACTCGAGGGACTCTACAGATTAATGATACGCAAGGTCAAGTACCATGCCCCACACGACCTTCAGATGGCTCCGGAGAGCAATACGAAGAAGGTCAACATGATCGCTCCGCACAATCAAGGACCTGAGGTCGATGGGCTTCCCAACAATCACGTACATATTAGTTCAGTCTTGGCAATACCTATCACAATCCAATTGTAAAAAAGAATAGGTTGTTGCTGAAGACTGAAGTCAACAAATTCTGTGATGGGACGTTCAAAGTAATCAGGAAGATATAGAGAAGAGATGGGATGAAATCAACAGAGACCATGCTGAAGCTTCACAAGTTCGTGAGAGAACAACCGCTTCTGATTGAACTACTTGAAGCCATCGAGGAGCGATTGGAGCTGAGGAACACTATAAGGAACTACGAGCATGTGCTGGGCTTGCGCAGGTCATAGTATGCCCGATGAGGACAGATAGTGCAGAAGAGCAATCAAGCACAAAGGGGAGAATGTAGAATACCAATTAGAGTTGTGCTTTGATTTCATTAGCCGTTCTTGTAATTTGGGGCTTTACTTATATTTGTTCTTAGTTTAGGACTAGCTTTTTATTTATACCAAGTTTGTTTGGTATATATACCTTGTATACATTTGAGCTTAATACAGAAAATAGTTGAATTGATTCGAAAGGCTTCACAATCCAATTCTAGAGAGAGAAACAGCAGAATTATTGTCTCACTACACGAATTCTCTCTCGAGGTTTCAAATTGACTTTTTCGATCGAGCTTAGATTTCGTATAATTCTAATCGAGGTACTTTGAAGTCTAGGATCATTGAGTTGATAATCAAGGGACCTAACAAATATCTTGGACACTTCTAAAATATTCCTAACAGAACCCAGGCATAATGGTTTGCTAATTAAGTCTATCTTCTTCCCTCGAATCTCTCAATCAAATTCCCGAAAATTATTATCCCAAGCCAACAACTCCACCCATCCTATGGAAACCCGTCTAACCCTCCCAACCATAAACATTGACCTTCGTCCAACCCGACTGTGATGACCCTCACTTTCTAATTCTATTGGTGGCGGATTTTCGCAACGTAAGCGCGGAAGACCCGTCCAACAAAAGCTTTTTCAAAAATAAAATATATTACAATCAACATCGTCGACATCGTCATGATTTTACATGATCCGGATGTAATACCCGTAAATTTAATACGGGAAATTAGAATGTAATTAATCCGATATATGTTCGAATTAATGAAGTTAATATCCGAACGGATCAAAAGTCAAATGAGGAACTTGGCCCAATTAATATTCAACCCAACGGGATCTTGGCCTAACTCAATAAAAGGAAAATTCAATTCAATTCTAAATTAATATAAGAGCCCAACCAAAATTAATTAAGACCCAAATAATTTCGGCCCAATTCAATGGAAATATCAACAAATAATCTACATTAAATTATAAAGTAGAGCCCAAGTTAATGTTGGGGTGGGCTCGATATATCGACGCCGGCCCCCGAACAGCGCTACGTGGCGATAGCGGAAGCGTGTTTTGAACCGAGCGGCATAGAACGACATATTTTTGATATATCTAAATTCGACCTAACGCCCTTAGGCTTCTCCGAGGGCCTGAGCTACTGCCCTAAGCCTCTGGAGACCACGGGTAATTCGAATTATCAAAATTCGAATTTACTTTAAATTTATTCGAATTAATAATTTAATTCCAAACTAATCGCACAAAGCGGGAGCCACTCGTTTTTCGATTATTTAGTGACCAAAATGATTTCCGATCGACACCAAATTTTCTAGAATAATTCTACACTTCCTAGCATTCACAACTATTGGTCTTTTGAATTATTTCGATATTGTTTGGAATTTTTCACAAGATCAAAACTTTGGTTCATTAATTCGAGTAAAGCGGAAGCCTTCCGTCTTTTGATTATTTGATGACCAAATCAATTTTCGATCGACACCAAATTTTCCAGAATAATTCTACTTCCCGACGTTCGCAACGACCGGTCTTTCGAATTATTCCGATACCGTTTGGTCTTTTTCGTAAATCAAATCGTTAAGTTTCGAGGTATACTTTCGGTGATCGTGACTTTTTCTGTCGTCACCTTGGGTGGACGTCGCTGCACCTCATCTGGATCCCGGGGCCTCCAGGCTAGATTGTCACACCAGTATGACCTTGAGTGAACCTTCGAGACTGCTTCCGATGGCTAGACGCAGCTCGGTTCGGGCGTTAGGACTTGTCAAATGAATCCGTCGGTCGAATTATGTGGCTTGAGAAGTTGTAGAACTTTTCTACCTTTTTCTCTGTTGTTATTCTTAGAAAAAATATCAAGTCCAATCTCTTTTGAACCATCCCACGTTAAGTTTATTTATGCATTATGTTTTTTTTTTTAATCAAATGAAAACAAGTGTCAAGTGAGACACTTGTTAATGACTCAAAGCATGAGTCATATCTTCTACACATCCTAACGTGGATGTGTAGATATTTCTATATATATACATATTTTTAATTTTATGACAGTTTTTTGGCCCTTGAGATTTCTAAATTCTCAATTTAGTCCCTCAATTTTAAATAATAAAATAATTTAATCCAATATAATTATTTTAATTATAATCGAGCCTAGTTAATTAATTAAGCACTTAAGACAATCTTAAGTCCTAATTATTTCCGTGACCGTCACTGGGATTTAACTAAGTTGTCGACACCTCGTATCAACTATGCCACGACCTCAACGAATCTCATTCGTTAGGTTTCAGAGGGAAGTCCGCCGTTTTCGTTCGAGTTCATGGGAGGAATCCACGAGTCCCGGTATTCGCCTAGCCAATCCCGCGGTACCGGACAGATTCCAGTTGAGAACGAATTTTGATCTAATGGAAATTTGGGCGAACCGACTATAATGTATACATAAAATACTTCTTACTTTCACTTGCGTCCCGGTTAGGTGAGAGCCATGCAAATGTCAAACCCACTAACCTAACACTATGTTATAATCGAGTGAACCGTTTATCTAAACTCCGCTCCGTATCTAATACGAGCATTTCTAAGCTTCGGCTGAAGGCTTTATAATCGTCGTTCTCCGATTACCTTATAGGACATTTACCTATACGAATATAGGTAGTGAATCCCGATAGCAGTCAAAGCCCGGCAATCACCTCCGTAAAGTTGGTTGCATTTCGTCGCTAGCCCCTGTCCCATTTCCGAACACTTACGGACATAGCCAACTAGCGACAAACCAAAATCACAAAAGCAAATCCGTCACTATCAGTCTGAGGCCGCAATAATCATTCGTTCAGTCATTGACAACATCCTAGCCATGTGATCGAGATGAATACAAGCCGAATGTCCGAAGACGCGATCTCTCCAATCACTGATATCTCCATCACGACCCACAACCTCTCAGGTAATTGGTGGCACTACCAATACTATGTGGTCGTCAATGAATAAGTCATGTTCGGATATCTAGTCACCCACCTAGAATTCTTTGACTTACGGACTTTTTATTTAATGATGAGATTAAGGATCACCCGGTGTCTCCTCTCTCGTCTCCACGAGAATCAGACGTCCAACTCAAACATTTGGGTGTTATTTATTTATCGCACTGCCGGATGCCAAGCAGACTTTTAATTCGATAAATAAATAATAATAATGCCTTTATTATAGTGAAGATCATACTCACTAATTTATTTGACAGTATATACAATAAAACGGTCTAGCAACCTATCATCGTGTACCCTATACTATTCCTAGTCCTCGTATGGCATTCCGAGGGCACACTCCCTAGCAGTTAACTAAAGGCCCGAGTGGATGGGGCTAAAACAGTAAAGATAAAGCCCAAATATAATAATTAAAATAGGTTGCTTAATTGGGAAGGAAAACCCACGTTGGCACCATACCCTATTTGCTACCTAGCTTAAAAATAATTATTATTGGTCCGAGAATAAAACAAGAGAGAGAGAGAGAGAGCAAAAACGAGAAAAGATCGAAGAAAGAAAACGAAGAAGACGAAGTGAAGTAAGGATTCTTGGCGAAGCACCCATACACTAAACCTAGCGTAAGGACGTGAGGTAGGTGAATTAACTTCATCTACAACACGTGAAAGCTTTTAAAAATTCAGATTTGAGCAATTTTCACATGGTTCGAATGGTTGCCTCTCTTTACACGATTGCTTGACTTTTATATGTTTGTGTGGCTCATTCGGAACCCAACATATGGGTTTTGTGGGGATATGTACGTGTACATGCTAGAGAATCCACTATAAGTGCGAAAAGTCTTGGGGTTTTGGTTGTTCGACTTGATGTGCTTAGGAAAGCATCAGATCAGCGTTGAAAGTGGTGAAGAAATTGTCCAGAAAATAAGTCTTGAGTTAATCCTTTAACCGTATTTGCCTAACGAGTGGCTTTAGAAATTTTAGGTGAAGTTCAGACTTTAATTCACTGGTTGAGGTAGTTCACGAATCGGGAGATAATTTTCGGGTCGAAAAGTAGCTTCGTGGGTTAGAGGCGTTCGCGAATTGTGAGTTAGGGCGGGCGGAAAATTAGTTCACGGGTCGAGAGTTTAATAATTAGTAAAATTTTCTAGTTTAAGTCCACATTCATGAGTAATTACGCAATGACACAGGGTTATAATGATTATCGAGATGTATGCTATTCTTGAGGGATGGAGTTAGCGTGTACGGCTTTCGAGAGAATTAAAGTTTTCAACCCTAGAAACCTTTGTCGCGACACTTTAGGATAAGTGATTTTATATGAGTTTAATTGCCTAACTTATTTTCGATTTTATAACAGTCGCAGGTGTACTATTGTCAGACTTGCGCGCCTCCTTTCTGTCTACAATTCAAGCCAATCGTCGCCTTCCACGTGTCCTCTGGTCGGCCTTGCTTCCTATTTCCCTCTCAAGGCTATTTCATTCCCCGCGCCCCTTGTACTTTTCCGTACGAGGTCTATGGTATCCAGTTCTCCCTCTCACCTGGTCCATTGTCCCGAAAGAGGAGCTCCGCAGGTAACCATGTTAGGAGGAATGCTAGACCAAAAGTCACCCCTATCAGAAATATATCTGCTTTGCTTAACATAGTAGTTTAACATATGAAAACTTATACACGTTTACTATTTTTCTTAAGTGAAGCCCCCTTTAAAGACGCGGTGTGAGAAAACAAAACCACGCATATAAAAATTTGTCATTTTGCACTTTTTATCAATTGGTCCAGCTGTATTTCTCAATATAAATGTGTTGACTGATTTTCCACTAAGTGAACAATATATTAAATGTTTACCAATTTCTTCAGTGACGTCGTACCTTCATGTGTGTGTATGGCGTACCATAACACGTTGATATAGGGTACCTAACTGTATTTATATGGCGTACCTTATGTGTTGTAGATGGCGTACCTAAATGTGCTACGTCGTACCATTTTCTCAACGTATGACGTACCACAATACATTGATATAGGGTACCTAAATGTGTTGATGGCGTACCTGCGGCAGATGGGGTACCTATCTGCAAAAGAATTATTCTACTAGGTACCTACGTATAACAAAAATTTGACAGGGTACTAAACTACAAGTAATTTTCAAAATGGGTATTTATATGTAAAGACCCCTTGATAATATGGTTCAACAAAGAATCGCTCGGCGCTCCACCTCTACTCACCACCTCCATCGCCTCCGCTCACTGCCTCACCGCCTCCCTTCCGCGAGCCGTCGGCCGCGCATACCTCGGCCAGCCGCGACCACCGTCGCGTTTCCACCAGTCGCCGGGCTCACCTGCTGGAGGGTCGCCATCCCGACCCACCGCTCGACCGTCGGGCGGGTTCTCCTCCGGGGAGATACTCTTTTTTGGAGTTTTTTCTCCCCTTTGTAGGTGTTTTTCTCCCCTTGTGGGTGCCTATCTCTCCCCTTGTGGGAGTCCCCATTTGGGGTTATCTCTTTTCCCCAAGAAGCGCTAGGCGCTACCTAGGCGCCTGAGGGTGGCCTAGCGCCAAGGCCGTCTAGGCGGGGCCTAAGCGGTTTCTAGGCGGAAATTATATTGTTCGCCTATTTTTCCATCAATAGATCAAAAGATTTCAACATTTCAAAACTAATACAACATCAATGTTGCTCAAAATACTTCAGCTGGAATTAGGAACAAATCAGCATGCTAAAAAACAAAATTGGAACTAATCGAAGCACTTTAGCTGGAATTATGATTTTTTGCAATAGAACAATTGCAGGAAAAGTGAAATCGAACCCATGATTACACCCAGTTCGAACCTAAAATAACTACACTTCAACACGTGAATTGAATTAACAAGATCTCGTGAATCATCCCCAAATCATCAGTATTAGAAACCCTGTGGAACGAAATTGAATAACCATAGAAAAAAAGAGAAACACCGAATCGTACATTAATACAGCCCATACAAGTATACCAATACTGAACAAAAAAAAAGGCAAATCCAATTAATATCCCAAGTAAAGAAAAAAGGTAAAAATCAACGGCGGCAACGGCATCTGGTGGCGGCACAACGGCGGCGACGGCGACAAGCGAAGGGACGGCAAGCGAAAGGATGGTAGGGTGGACTGTGGAGAAGAAGGTCTGTATCGTGTTTGATTTTGGAATTGTGTTTAGAATTTTATATCTGATATTCTTTTCTTCTTGAGCGACTAGGCGGCCCCAAAAGCGCTTTGTGCGCCGATTAATCGGTTTGTTCGGCACCTAGGCGGTCTGGCCAATTAGAACATTTGATTTGAGCAAATTCATGGTTGACGCCGATTAGCGCCTAGGCCCGCCTACGGCGTATTTTACAACACTGCTTTTGGCCTCCGTTTTGGGGTTTTGAGAATGGATACGTGCTATCACATGATTTTACGCAATAGAAATAATCAATTTTGTTGTAACATTTTGGTTATTGCTCTATGTATCTTAGCATCCATATGAATTGATGAAATGAAATCCAATTCTTCAAAAATCACAATCTGATTCAACTATTTCTCGGATGTGGTTGTAATCGACGTCAACATTGAATAAAAATAAGTATGTGGAAAGAAAGAAGAAATTCTTGTGGTTTTAGTGAACAAGTCGCTAAAATCACAAAGTTTCGATTTTATGCAGTCCATTGACAATATCTATAGCGATCGTTTCGTTTTTTTTCAAAAGGTTGCCAAGAGTAGAATTTTAATTTGTTTGAGCTTTGTAAGTGGTACCAACTAATGCCTCCAAGATATTATAAATGCCAATGGGGTAGTGAATAATATTTCGTCGTAATCTATATTTCCTGTACAGTAAACCTAATTCCGTGAACAGTAACCTATTTCTCGCGATAAATGCCTATTTATCGTTCTTTTTCTTCTTTATGCAACGATTTGTAGAAATGACCAAAATCCAATCCTCTCAATTTGTCTATCAATTGTTGAGCTTCAATGGCTGCTCAGAGCCCAAACCATCCGAAGAAATATACAGAAAAAATCGACAAAGGCATGCCTCAACCACTGCGATGTTGGGAAGCTCATCGGCCGACGCACTCTCTGATTCCTTACATACAACACTCAGATGGCATCTCGCCTTTAGTCCTATCAATGGTGAAGATCCATTGTACTTAGGTCGCACGCTCAAGTATTTCCAGCAGCTGATCTCGGCCATCGTGTACTGTCACATGTCCGGGGTCTGCCACCGAGATTGACGATGCAGAGACTTTAGGTTGACCACGATTTCGGTCCAGATTAAGCAAGACAAGTTGTTCCACACCTTTTGGGGCTCCGAAGTCTGTTGAGGAAGGATTGTGGCGCCGCCAAGGTGGACATCTGCAGTTGTGGGTGTATTTATGGGGTAGGCCGAGTCTTTTTAAAAAATAGCTTTTGACGATGTCAAGTTTAAACAAATAGCACTCTTGACTTATTTTTTTGGTCAATAGCACTCTTTTTAATTAACAATTAATCATCTTCTTTTAATCCCTTACTATTAATAAAAAATAAAAGAAAAACAAAAAAAAAATACAACGCCTGAAATGGATTAAAAACAAAAATCACCTATAATTTCTTCTGCTTCTACAAGTCAGTCGAAGGGACACTCGAAAGTCCTCAGTGAAAGATTTCAAACCTCACGCTTCACTGTAAGTATTTTTCAGGGTCGTATTTTGACTATAACCATCTAAATTTGTAACTCTCAGTCCTAAACCCTGTTTCTAACTAAATGGGTCTCAAGCTTCGAAATTCCGATTTGGAAGGCCGAACATGTTCATTGTTAGCTTTATAAAACGTCCAGTTGATCAATGGACCCTGCTTGAAAGTAGGCAACTCGCGCCTTAAATCATGGGATCCCACATAAAAGCAGGAGTCCCGCACATTAGTGCGGCGAATAAATTAACGGGACCCGCACATAAATTCACTGGACCCGCACATAAATTCACGGGACCCGCACATAAATACATGGGACCCGCGCATCAGTGCATGGTTCCCGCACATTAGTGCCGGTGCATTAGATCATGGGACCCGCAAGATAAATGCCGGGTACCTATAAAACAGGGGACCCGCGCAGAATCGCTTCTTATTGATAGGTCCCATGCCCCCATACACGCGTTGGTGGTAAACCCTTTTCTTCAAATGTTATATACTGAGCTTGGGAGGACTGTTACTCGTGGTCATGCTTCATGCACTAGAGCTTGGGTCCCGTGCACAAGAGCTTGGGTCCCCGCACAAGAGCTTGGGTCCCGCGCTATATGTTAGGGTTTTCGAAAGCTCTCACGGTTTTGCAAGTTGTAGGGTTTCAATTATGTCTATATTATCAAACACACAGCATCCGAAAATAAGATTTTTAAATAATTCCAGAAACAAACAGGAAGAATGCTGACGGAGGCCCAAATCGTCGCCCACCTCCACGAAATTGTCCGTGGCTCGGACCCCTGGACTCCCACGGTCACCGCCGTCCGTCGCCGTCTAGAGGCCGACATCGGCGTCGACCTCTCCCAAAGAAGGCATTCATCGTGGCCGAGATCGACAGATTCCTGTACGGCGACGATCATGCTCTCGAGGTCGACGGCGACGACGACGACGATGCTATGAGGGAAGCGATCCAAGGACAAGCACCCAGGCTGTCCGAAATGACGACGACGATTCTCTGAGCGAAGTGAGCCAAGGAGCAGGTGAGGCTGTCCGAAACGACGCCGTGCAGAAGGATGTCGAACAAGCTCGGGTTGGAGAAGGGCGAGAAAAAGAGAAAGAAGGGTAGAATAAATTATTTAATAATTTTATCAAGACATGCTATTGTACGTGTCAATATTTAGGATTTAATTTAAGCATTATATATTATGACCATGATATAAATAGTATTGTATTTTAAATTAACTATTGTTTACAATATTGAATTAGGTTTAAAAATATAGATAGTGGTATTTAATTAGGTTAGTTATGTAATAAACATAAAGGGGTATTAAAGGGTTTACAGTTTTTACTGTAGCGAATGGCAAGCATCACACCCGTGATAGAACAGTAAAAGTAGAAAAAAACCACCACTTTAACTTTCAATTCAATTCAATCGTTCTTTCTCCTGCACACAAAACGCCCTGCAAATCGTTTCTCTGCAAGCCAAACCCAAATCCAAACCTCAATCGACAATGACAATCAGCGCGAACACCCAGAGAGTGAAGGTACTACTCTTCATCTTCTTCAATTGAACGCATCGAACCCTAATTTGGTGCGGAGCTGTGCTTGCAAGCATAGGACTGTTCTTGCACGCATAAGACCGTGCTTAGAAGCACATGACCCATTTTCACGGTACCCGCCCATAAGATGGTGGTCACAGCACGGGTCCACTGCATATTAGCGTGGTCCCCTGCTTATAACAAGTGGGTTCTCTGCTCGTAGCGCGTGGGTCCCGTGACCTTGCGCCTGTGAAGAACAACGCGGGACCCGCGCGCTACGAACAAGGGACCCACGCTTATACGCAGGGGACACGTGCTTATACGCAGGGGACGCGTATCCCTGCCTAATCATCTTATGGGCGGGTCCCGTGAAAATACGCACATGTCCCTTGCCATGCGTAGGGGTCTCATTCGCATCTGTGCTTGAATATCAGCATATGCGATGCGGTCCCCTGCCCATATGTGCATACGGGTTTTCTATTTTCAATATTGATACCAAGTAATTGGCTAAAATGTGTTTTACGTATAAATTAGGTTGTGATGAAGAAGCAGTTGGGCACAGGGGACGAAGTTCCTAATTGCCGTTTTGCGCCGAGCTCGTTATACGGAGAGGCCAGCGAGTTGATAAGACAGTGTCTTAACCAGGATGAGTTGCAGACTTTTGTGCCGAGAGTCCGTTCGGCCGCCTTGTTAGGGTCGAGCCGAATTTTAACCTCTCGCTGCAGTTGTTGTGGTACCTCATCCAGAGGCAGACGCCGCTGCACAACCGCGAAGAGCTGTGGATGGTTGTTGGCAACAAACCACTTTGATTTTCAAAATCAGAGTACTTCCTAATCACCGGGCTCAAGTTCGAAGCCGTGCTACCGCCGGTGAACCGCGTCGAAGCATTCACGAGGAGACATGTTGGCGGTAGATCAACAATTCGCATGTCGCACTTCAAGCATGAGTTGGAGGAGTTGGCTGGCAACGAGGAACGTGTGGAGTTCGAGAAGCTGAAGTTGGCGGACGTCTACTTCCCCACCGCGGTGTTGATGCCTCGAAAGTCAAAGAAGGACACCGTCGTCAGTTCCTGTGTCCTTTATCTCAAGACCGATTTACTTTCTCACAGTATCCTTGGGACAGCGTTGCTTTCAAGGAGGTCATACGCTCTGTTAAAAATAATATATGGGAGACCTCACGGGGGTAGCTGATAAGTGGGTTCGTACAACCACTTCATGTGATTTATAATTAAGGTTCTTTGCATGCCTTGTTTTGACATAAATAATTGCTAATATTTTTTGCATTATTTGTATTCAGATACTAGCATACGAGTGCATACCGGGCGTTGCAGACGAGTTTGCGGGGAGCAAAGAAGAAGATTTCACGCCACGCATGCTCAGGAAGTTGACGAAGGATTGGAGTCGCAAGGGATGCCCGAGTTTGAAGACCGTCGCAGCTGCCGCTGACGGGTCCCATGTACGAAGGTTGATAGTGCCGTCAGCGGACGAGCTGGAGGGGGGTACTTTCGGAGCGTCTTTGATGTTGGGCCCGCACACAAGTTATTCGATCGTGTGACGGGCCTACTCCTGGAGGGAGTGGAGGTTAGGTGTTCCCGCGGCCACCGCCATTGCGGTGAGGGTCCTACTACAGAATTTGGAAGCTGAGACCATCCCCCAGATCGAGAGGAGTGGCCGTCGCGACGACGATATGATGATGCCTCACGTTGACATCCCCGAACATCCATATGAGTCTCAGGAGGATGAGGCTCAGGTCGAGACGTACGCCGAGCCTCATAGGACGAGGCTCAGGTCGAGACGCACGCCGAGGCTTCGGTTTCTGTCCAAGCAGCCGACAAAGGAAAAGGCGTCGTGAAAGAGAAGACCCCTGAGCGGACGAAGAAGCCATCTTGGTACCAGATGATGCCGTTCACCAATTTCCCCTCGACGACTACAGTCAAAGCTCCAAAGCTTTCGGCGTTCGATCGGCATATCCAGTTCAAGGCAACCAAACTTTGACCGACCGTCAAAAGTAATCTTTTCACACTCATGAAGATTACCGGTGCGAAATTCGATGGAAAGCTACAAAAGCACGACCCTGGATGGCTCCTGAACCTTGCGACTGAGGGTATTCCGCTCGATGAGATGGTACGTATGAATTTACCAAATACCTTTCGTCGTCTTACTTGAATGTGTTGAATAAAGGTCTATTTTTATTGTAGCACGTCGATGAATGCATCGCTGGGATCAGCAACATGCAGAAATTTAGCAAATCGGTTGCGAGCTCAGTCGCGTACATGCCCCATAGCTATAAGACGCTCGTCGATGAACCAGGGGTGCTAAGTATCACAGGGAAGCCATGTGGGAAAGGCTTAAAGAGATTGCTCCTATTCGCGCTGGGAGAAGATGAAGATTGGAAGAACAAGTCGTGGGATCTAGCGACCCACGTTGCCATCCTCATCCGTACGTGAGGCCGATTCGTTGTTGACGTGGCAGGGAAGTCGTTCACGATTTACGACTCCGATGCTCCTCTTGGCTTGGACTGGTGCTATATCGCCAACGACGTCAACAAACTTCTGATCGTGCTCTCGGCGATTTTCAAGGAGCTGAAGTTGATAAAATGCATGCCATCCATGGGCAAGAGTTGGCCAGCTGATTGGTGTCGCGACTTCGGAAAACAAAGGCGTAAGTTTTCATGATGTTCCGTTTTATTTATCGGTCGTCGTGTTTAAAAATAAGTGTCATGTTGGATATTATTTTCAGCGGAGAAGATGGCGTGGCGATGTTGCGGGCGTCAATGTCTCTTATGATGAGGAAGGACAACGTCTCCGCCTCAATCAAATTCATATGAAGGATTTTAGAAAATACCTCGCATGTTCTAATTTTAATAATGATTGGGACAGTTTTTAGTACTGTTTTGTTGTTAAATAGAATTTCCTGTGTTGATTATAAATTTCATGTGTTGTTGAATTTTAATTTTACTTGTTTGATATTAACTTTACGTGTGTTGGATAAGAATTTAGGGTTTAGAATTGTGAGAGATGATTTATTCTATGTTCTCCAACTTTTTGTCAGTCTGAAAGTGATGTGTGATTGGACATAAAAATAACTGAATGTTAAGTGATTTGACATAACTTTACTTGTTTGATATTAGCTTTTCTATGTTTGCTACGCACGTTCCCTGCGCGGGTCCCTTGAATATAAGTGCGGGGTCCCTGCTCATAAAACGCAGGTCCCTTGCCCTTTACGCGCGGGTCCCCTGCTTATTTCGCGCAACAATTTGACGTGACCGAACGGGACCAGGCAATAACATGCTCATAATTTGATGTGACCAAGGACGACCCGGACATCTCAGTATGGGGACTATGCAATATGCGCGGGTCCCCTGTTCTGACGCGTGGGTCCCCTGCCCGTAACATGTGGGTCCCTTGTGTTCATGTGCGATTTTTGCAATGTTAATTCATGGAAATAAGCGATGAATTGTTCGTATTTATACTTTGTTTATCGTAGAGTACAATATAAAGTCATCATAAAATAGCACAGAACAAAAAAATTGGATAAAATCACAAGAAAACATTCAGTTTATAAAATTGTTACATTCTACAGAAATCACAAACACGGGTATGTTTTCTGGGTGTGCTCTCTTACTATATTCACGTCAGAGATCGTTCAACTTGAAATACATGTTGGAATATATTTTTTTTTGTTTTACACTTGGAATTAAGTATTGTTAATCTAGCGGTTAATTTTTTTCATCAATAATTGAACAATTATTGGTCCCACTGAATAAGCGAACGTTCTGAACCCTAATGTGCGGGTACCATGTGATAATCGGCAGGTCCCCTGCCTTAGACGTTTGGGTCCTATGCTCGTAACGCGCCCCTCCCTGCGCGCAAGGCTCATGGACCCGCACGTTACTAGCATGGGACCCAAACCTTAAAATCGGGGGACCCAGCGGGAACTACAAAGATGCGCAGGGGTCTCATGCGCATCCGTGCGGGATTCTCTGCCTATGCGATGCGGTCCCCTGCGCATCTGTGCATAAGGGTTTTCTATTCCATATTCATATCGTGAATTTCTAAAACGTGTTACCTAAACGAAGCATAACATGGCAACGCAACACAAAAAGCAGGCGCACGTAACACAAATGGCAACATATAAACGTACGTAATACAAATAGGCGCAACACTACAACGTTATCTTGTACCAAATTCACCCACCGAAGGAAACCTATTTTTATGGGGCATCCACGTTGTGAACCAACAAGAGGCGGCAACATGTCCATACTACTTACAATGCGATCCGTTACCGGCGGTATAGTACTTTCGTATGCCAACTTCCAGATCTCTAAGGTATAATAATCGTGCACTAATGAATACAGCGGCACTTGGGAAGGTCCATAAGCGGCAATAGCATGTGGACATGGGATATGATCGATGTCAAACATCATGCACGTGCATTTGCGCAGCCCCAAATCGACACCTTGTTAACATTCTGCCCGTACACGTTATATGTTAGATGCCCGACTTCCGACGCATGGAATTTTTGCGACTCGGCGAAATTCTCTCGTATGATCGACTCCACATTCGGCGTAAACCTAATCATGTCAGCGGCAATTGAAGCTTCCACAGATCGTCGATGTTTACTGAACCATGATGATGTTAGTCGATGAATCGAGTCCAACAGTCCAATATTGGAAGCTCTATGTCCTTAAGTAGAGCCGCATTTATAGACTCGGATCCATTAGTCGTCATTATGTTGTATCTTGATCTAGGGCAATATGCTTGCCTCCAAGTTTCTTTTGGAACTTCGCCAAGATACTTTGCCACGTCCTTGTATTTTGCTTCAAGCAGCCTAAAATGATGATCGGACTCGCTCTTTGTGTAGGCAGTCGCGACACCCCAAAAAATCGGGCAAGCACCTTTCTTCTTCGTTTTCGTCTTCACGTTTTGTTGAAGGTGCCACGCACCAACGCATTTGGTAAAAAGGCCGGAACTGCATTCTTAATTCCATTGTTCCGATCAGAAATTATTACGAGATCGTCGCTATCTGCGACAAAACGTCACAATCTCGAAAACCACGTCCATGAATCCGTTCCCACCGTCCCTTCGGCAAGACCCCGTGCTACATGATATTGATAGTAATCGTCGTCTTGCGCAGTGGCAATCATCATGACACCCTTATACGTCCCCTTCAAAAAAGTCGCGTCGATAGAAACGACTTTCCTCACGTACGTAAAGCCTCTCACGCATGTGCCGTATGCCAACAACATATACTTGAACCGATTGTGTTCGTCCATCTCACAATCAGTGATACTGCCCTTGTTGGCTTGCCTCACGGCATCTAAGTACGCCAGCAGTAAACCGTGGGAAGCGTCCCTGTTACCAACTACGATCGCAATTTGTTTCCCTCTCCAAGCCTTGTAGTATGAAACTTCTACTCCCCTGCTCTGCATCATCCAAGCCTTTCACGAGCAACGAACTTCCCTGGTGATGTCTCCGGCGTCGATGAGACACGCCACACGTGAGCGTGTTGATGTACTTTCGAATTGAGAAAAAGGGGGAGTTCTTATCCTGTGCAGCTCGTACTCGCCATTCACAGTTTTCCTTCGCACATTTCACTACGTACATGGTTTTGTTTGACCTATCCACTTGGAGTTCGAAGCATGCAGCGACTGCGATTTTAGTGATTTCGTTCTTGAATTCTTTCTTGCTACGAAATTCTTGTCCAACGTATAGTGTCGAACCATCTGTAAACAAAATAGGTACCATCTTCGGCCACATCTAGAGCGTCGTCGTGCTCATCGACATCAAACTCGTCATCATCGTCATCTGTAGCACCTTGCTCTTTTTCATTTTCATCTTCCCATCCGACTTACTCGTTCTCATTATCATTTTCTTGGCCGTACATTCCGGAGTAATAGCTTAAATAGCCACTGCTTTTATTACTTTGGTAAGGAGGGTTGTAAGATGTGCTGGAAAACCCCTCAAATGGTTGGATTTCTGCGTTTGTATCGCACTGCGCTATAAGACCGACGTCGAAACCCGACAATATCATGAGGTTGATGTGGCAGTGCAGCAATGACGGATAACTCAAGTTGCACGTGAAGAGGTGGTCTTGATTGTGGACAACCAAAACTAAGGTACGCACGTCGCCATAATCGTTCTCGATGTAGATGGGGCGCACATAATTGTAGTCCATGCAAGGCATGTAGCTTATCCTAACTTTGGTATTGTCGTTGCATAACGACAATGCCTTCAATATCTCGTTAGTGAGATCCACTAACGTGCATGAACCATCGTCGACCAAGATTGATTGCCACCAGCAACTTGGATCGGGAACCCAATTCGACGTATTGTCCTCCCGAATTATCCACTGACCATCGACTTGAAAAAAATACTCGTGATCATCATGATTATCACCTGTAAAAGACAAATGTAGGTGATTTTTCTTAAGGACGATTATGTAGAAGAAGAATAGTTAGGTGAGCTTGCTTGGTGGAATGAATGCTTTCTGCTGCAAAATTGTAATACCCGTAAATTTTAAAACGAGATTTTGATGTAAATTAATAATATGATTTGCTAAGTAGGAAGTTGGTGATGAAACTTAAATATTTTTCAAAGGAAGTCTAAAGGTTAAATAATGATAATAATTATAATATATCAATAAAGTAAGAATTGGGCTATATGCTCAATAATTTCGAATTTCTGCCCAAAAATTTAGTATTATAAGGCCCAAGTAATGTTAATATGTTCAGTTATTGGATAAGTTTATGGTTTCCTTAACCCAAGGGGAAACAAAACGTCATTGATAAGTGTCAAATCAATTGTGGATTTCAATGTATCCATATATGCCTTATACTACAATTACTAACTAGGATATACTTCATAAACGAAAGAATTATAAAAGCAAGAAAGTAGGAGAAGAAAAGATTTTAAACTCAAAACCCTCAAACCATTCGAAGTAGTCGAAGTGAGAAGGTAAAAAAAAAATTGTCTATATCATATTGTTCTTTTATATTTAGCACATAATTTAGATGTTGGAACGTAAATAGCATACCATTTATAGGTTTTCCTTTACTTACGTGATCAAGGAATAACCATGTGAAGTTTTCGAAATAATCATGTGAATTTCATGTGAACTGTTCGAAAGATAATATACTTAATAATTTTAGTTCTTTTTGAGTTCATATACCAAAGAATTTCGAACTCAGTACGTGATGTTATGTATTTTGCTAGTTTGAATTTTAAAGATGTCGAAGTATAGGATATTCTGATCTGATGGTGTCTTTTAGGGTTTTCTGGGAGATATTGGGATAGAATATACCAAGAACTGTAGTAGTGTTTAGATATCTGGAGTAAATCTCGACACATGAAGTAATACTAAGCCTAGAAGATGTCGAGATGTATTATATAAAATGTCGAAGTGTGAGAGCTTTTAAAATATCGAAATGAATAGTAAGCTATCGAAATGAATATCGACATTACTTATTAAGCTAAGTCTCGACATTAGCTCTTAGAAGGTCTCGATATTTTATCCTAAGAAGTCTCGACATTTTGTAAGATTGAGATATAAAGTCTCGAGATTATTATGGTTCAAAGGTTAGAGGAGTCCTCGATATTCCAAGAAGCGATCGACAAAATTAGGATTTTCGATATGAAGAATGTCGAGATGGTACAGTAGTTCCTCTTGTATGAAGATGTCGATATAGTAACATAAAGAATTCGAGACATACCTTTTAAGGAACTCGATATTTCTATCGACATTTATAAAATGTCGATATGGATTGATGTTTTCGACATTAATTACATATATATATATATACATATATATATCTAGATCTCGACATTTATATTAAAGACCTCGATAATTGTATAAATATTTCGACATTTTGTTTTAGTTAATAAATTTTCGGTATTTTAGGGTTTAACTATTTCTAGGGTTTTCGATATTCTAGGGTTTATTTACTTTTAGAAATTTCATTATTTTTAGGTGTTCATAAATTTTAGGGATTTGATAATTTTAGCATTTTCAAAATTTATATAACTTAGTAAATTAATATGAAAATTTCTATTATATTCAGAGGATCGAAATATAGGGACTACACCGGACTTCGTATTCGATTATAGCAGGAGGACAGGTAGGTGGATCATCCATCTACAATACGTAAACACAAAAGTGAATTTATGTGTTTCCATGTGATTCGATGATCTACGTGACTTACCTGACTTATGTGTTATACCTATTTTCCACGCGTTTAATATAAATCATGTTTATATGAGATTTCTAGTACATACATGGCACGTGCATATCACGTTAGGGCGAGAGATGGTTGTACCGTAGTGAGACGGTAGTGATATGAGATATTGACGTACGGGGTAGAATGAGATGTTTGTGATTGGTGACTCTTAGAGGAGTCGAGGTTGGGCTCACTGGGCACCTGGCGGAGACAGGCGTGATCGATCTGTCTACTCGGGCGTGACCGTCCCGATGTGCATACCGCCGGAGATATTGATGTGACCTGATAGGAGGCCATTGGCGTGATCGTCCAGTGCACTATCAGCGTATACTTTTGGTGCGGAGCGACCCTGTAGGAGGCCATTGGCGTGATCGTCCAGTGCACTACCAGGGTAGGCTGCCGCGAGACTTGGGGGTGGCCTCCCAGTAGTCTTTGTGCGCGAGGGTGTCGAGCCTAACCTAGGGCCCTGTGTTGTGTGAAATAGGAATGTGGAAAAAGAAGAGTGTGCATTATATCATGTTGTGAGATATTGGGATTGGGGTTGAGTGGACACTTGCATACATGCATTTTATTCACCTACTGGGCAAATTGCTCAGTGTACGTGTTGTAGGTACTGAGTCTGACGCCGGTACGCGTCAGGACTGAGGCGGCTGGTGGCGATGCTCCACGGACTTTTGAGGGCGGTGCGGTACATGGATGAAGACCTGTGGAGCGGCGTTAGCACTTTTGTTCTTTGATATTTTTGGGGCTTCGGCCCATGTACATGGATGACAATGTAGACGCATGTATTTAGTATATATATTATTTTAGGAAAAAGTTTTAATTAGACGGGCCTTCCGCGGCTTACGTTGCGGAAATCCGCCACTAATCTTAATTAGAATAGTAGGGTCGCCACAGGTGGTATCAGAGCTTAGGCTTTAGATTCTGAAGACTGTCCATGTACTGCCGCTCAAAAGCCTAGAGAACCAGCCTGGCCTGTAAGTTTAAAGACTGATTATGTGATTACGTGTTATTTGATATATGTGCTTTCTGTGAATAATTGTAGAAATAGTTAAGAAATGCCAAGGACACGTAGAGAAGCGGGTGAAACTAGCCGTAGGGCGGGTTCCGAATCCCCACCGAATGAGGACCGCTCCAACATTCATCAGTTAACTGATCTGATTCGGCGGCAGTCCGATCAGATTAATGATCTCATCCATCGTCAAAATTCCTCGGAACGTCACTCATCCCCTGGCTTAGAACGTGTAGAAACTGTCGGGGATACGTTCCGAAGGTTAAACCCCCTTCGTTCGAGGAGGCTGCCGATCCTACCTACGCGGAGGATTGGCTCAGAACTATTGAAAATATGTTCCGCGTTAGTCATCTTCCAGATACTGAGAAAGTGACTTGTGCCACTTTCATGTTACGTGGGAACGCGGGCTACTGGTGGGACACCATCCAGGTGCTCGAGGATCCCACTATGATGACCTGGGAGAGATTTAAGACTCTCTTCTAAGGAAAGTACTTCACGGCACCAGATCGAGCGCAGAAGCTGAACGAGTTCATCAATCTGAAACAAGGAGGGATGTCTGTAGCAGACTACATCCGCAAATTCGAGCAGTTGTCTAGGTTTGCGCCACATATCGTGGCCACTGACGAGCTGAAGATAGAACGTTACTTGGAGGGTCTCAAACCCGAGATCTTCCGGAGCGTAAGCATGTACGATACGAAATGGAAGACTTATGCCCGTATAGCTGAACGAGCAATCCTAGCTGAACAGGCGGAGAGCAGGGTCGTAAAAGCGCAGGATGCAAAGCGGAGAACAGAAGGACAACAAGGAGGAGGGAACCAGAAACGCCAATTTTTCGGCAAGGGACCCAATTATCGCGGGAATCAACTGGGCCAGCAGAACTGGAGACCAAGACCGAACCAAGGGCCATTTAACGCTCTGAACCGGCCCTCAGGTGCTGCAACGCAATGTCGACAGTGTGGGCGTTTCCATTCTGGTCCGTGTTATGGACCAAGACCAAACCCGACCCCACAATGCTTCCGATGTGGGAAAATAGGACACTACGCTAGGAACTGCAACGAACATGTACCTCAAGTTCCGAACCGACCGTTGATTCGACCCCCTCCAGTGCCAGCACGGGTCTTTACTCTAACGAATGAGGAGGCCGAAGCAAATCCTTCCGAACGGGTACGTTGACTATCTATGGCGTGCCCACTTCTGTGTTAATTGACTCTGGGGCTACACATTCATTCGTGTCGGCCAAATATGTGGAAAAGGTGGGGTTTCTCCTACCTTATCTGAATGCAATTACATAGTTACCTTACCACACGGTGATCCGACGCGCACTAACCAAGTGCTGGAAGGATGCTCCGTTAACATTGAGGGTAGAGATCTAAGCGTCGACCTGATTGTGATCCCAATGAACGACTATGATGTTATTTTTGGGATGGATTGGCTTTCGAAATATGGAGCCATCATAGATTGTAACAAGAAGGTCGTAAAATTTCAACTGCCCGAAGAAGAGGTGTTCACTTTTTCGGGAAAAACTACTTTAAATCGTATTCCGCAAATCTCTGCGTTGAAGGCTCAACGACTCTTGAGATCCGGTTGTGGGTCTTATCTCGTATATGCGATGAAGGCAGAGGAGTTACCTCAGCCAGAACTGAAAGACGTGCCGATAGTCAATGAATATGCCGATGTATTTCCCGACGATCTCCCGGGGTTACCCCCTGATTGAGAAATACAGTTTACGATAGATCTGATGCCGGGGTCCGCCCCAATTTCTAAAGCTCCTTATCGCCTAGCGCCGAATGAACTGAAGGAGTTGAAGGAACAGGTAGAGGACTTGTTGCAGAAAGGGTTTATTCAACCTAGTTTTTCGCCATGGGGAGCGCCGATTTTATTCGTACGGAAGAAAGATGGGTCGATGCGACTATGCATCGACTATAGGGAGCTGAATAAGATCACGATCAAGAATAAATATCCGTTGCCGAGGATCGATGATCTATTCGACCAACTACAGGGTGCTACGGTATTCTCGAAAATTGACCTCCGTTCGGGATACCATCAGTTAAAGATCAGGGAGGTAGATGTTCCTAAAACCGCATTCAGTACGAGGTACGGCCATTACGAGTTTCTGGTTATGCCTTTTGGACTGACAAATGCCCCAGCTGCTTTTATGGACCTGATGAATCGAGTCTATAAAGACTATCTCGATCGTTTCGTAATCGTCTTTATTGACGATATCCTGATCTATTCTAAGACGAAGGAGGAACACGAGAACCATTTACAAATCGTCTTAGGAATCCTGCGTGAGAAACAGCTTTACGCCAAATTCAAGAAATGCGAATTTTGGCTTGAGCAAGTAGCCTTCTTGGGACACGTGATTTCTGGGAGTGGAATCTCCGTGGACCCGAGTAAGATTGAGGCCGTGAACAATTGGCCACGACCAACTACTCCGACCGAGGTCCGAAGTTTTCTTGGGCTTGCGGGATATTACCGTAAGTTCATTGCTGACTTCTCCACCATTGCCTCAACATTGACAAACCTTACGAGGAAGAACGTACCTTTCAAGTGGTCTGAAGCTTGCGAACAAAGTTTTCAGGAGCTAAAAAAGCGACTCACATCTGCTCCTATTCTGACTATACCCTCGGGAACTGGAGGATTCTCAGTCTATAGTGATGCCTCAAAAAACGAACTGGGATGCGTGCTGATGCAAAATGGGAAGGTGATCGCTTATGCTTCACGGCAACTAAAAGAATACGAAAAGAACTACCCAACCCACGACTTAGAACTTGCAGCAGTCGTCTTCGCCTTAAAGATTTGGAGACACTACCTTTACGGAGAACGGTGCGAAATCTTTACAGACCATAAGAGTCTAAAATATTTCTTCGCCCAGAAAGAGCTGAATATGAGACAACGACGATGGCTGGAAGTTGTAAAAGACTACGACTGCGTTATTAATTATCATCCGGGCAAAGCGAACGTAGTCGCAGACGCGCTTAGTCGAAAGGCGATAAGTATGTAATTGCACAGGCTTGGAGTGGAAATAGTCCATTTGGGCGAAGTCGAAACGAAACTAGCAGCGTTGACTCTTCAGCCGACGTTGCTAGAATGAATTCATAGAGCACAAGAAGATGATGAATTCTATCTAAAGGCGAAGGATACACTACCCGAAGACTCCGAAATCCGGGCAGATGGAACCTTATTATACAAGAATCGGCTATACGTGCCCAACGACGAGGAGTTACGACGAACGATAATGACTGAAGCCCACGCAACAACATACTCTGTACATCCGGGAGCTACGAAGATGTACCAAGATTTGCGGATGATATATTGGTGGCCGGGAATGAAGAAGGACATCGCCACGTTCGTAAGTAGATGTATGACGTGCCAGCTAAACAAAGCGGAACACCAGCGACCAGCTGGAACTCTGCAGCCCTTACCGATTCCTGAATGGAAATGGGACCATATCACGATGGACTTCGTCGTTGGTTTGCCTAAAACGACGAAAGGCCATGATGCCATTTGGGTGATTGTTGATCGCCTAACCAAATCAGCCCATTTCATTCCTATCAGCTCTACTTTTTCCATGGAACGGTATGCTGAATTATATATTCAGGAAATTGTTCGACTCCATGGAATTCCAATTTCTATTGTCTCGGATCGAGATTCGAGATTTCTATCCAACTTCTGGCAAAGCTTACAAAAAGCGATGGGTACTAAGCTCTCGTTCAGTACTGCATATCATCCCCAGACTGACTGTCAGTCTGAACGGACGATCCAAACCCTTGAGGACATGTTACGAGCGTGCGTGCTAGACTTCAAGGGATACTGGAGTAAGTACTTGCCGCTGATCGAATTTTCTTACAACAATAGCTTTCATGCTACGATCGGAATGGCAACGTACGAGGCATTGTACGGGCGCAAATGTCGATCCCCTATTCATTGGGACGAAATCGGCGAACGAGCTTTATTAGGACCCGATATGATTCGAGAAACAACAGAAGCGGTAACAAAAATACGAGAAAGGATGCCAACAGCCCAGAGTCGACAGAAAAGTTACGCAGATCATAGGAGACGACCACTGGAATTTGCGGAGAACGACCAAGTATTTTTGAAGATCTCCCCAATGAAAGGAGTAAAGCGCTTTGGAAAGAAGGGCAAGCTAAGTCCCAGATACATAGGCCCCTTCAAGATAATCAAACGAGTTGGCGAAGTTGCGTACCAGTTAGAACTGCCGGCTTCATTATCGCAGGTTCACGACGTATTTCACGTATCGACATTACGAAAATATGTCGCGGACCCAAACCATGTGATCCAGAACGAACTTCTATATAACCAGCTCAAGCCTGACTTGAGTTACGAAGAGAAGCCCGTAGAAATTCTGATGTACGAGTCGAAACGACTACGGAATAAAACTATTCCGTTAGTTAAGGTGTGGTGGCGAAATCAATCAGTTGAGGAAGCCACGTGGGAGCGTGAGGATGATATGAGAGTTCGTTATCCCGAATTATTCCAGTCGGCGTAATTTCGGGGACGAAATTCTTTTAAGGGGGGAGGATGTAATACCCGTAAATTTTAAAACGGGATTTTGATGTAAATTAATAATATGATTTGCTAAGTAGGAAGTTGGTGATGAAACTTAAATATTTTCAAAGGAAGTCTAAAGGTTAAATAATGATAATAATTATAATATATCAATAAAGTAAGAATTGGGCTATATGCTCAATAATTTCGAATTTATGCCCAAAAATTTATTATTATAAGGCCCAAGTAATGTTAATATGTTCAGTTATTGGATAAGTTTATGGTTTCCTTAACCCAAGGGGAAACAAAACGTCATTGATAAGTGTCAAATCAATTGTGGATTTCAATGTATCCATATATGTCTTATACTACAATTACTAACTAGGATATACTTCATAAACGAAAGAATTATAAAAGCAAGAAAGTAGGAGAAGAAAAGATTTTAAACTCAAAACCCTCAAACCATTCGAAGAAGTCAAAGTGAGAAGGTAAAAAAAAAAAATTGTCTATATCATATTGTTCTTTTATATTTAGCACATAATTTAGATGTTGGAACGTAAATAGCATACCATTTATAGGTTTTCCTTTACTTACGTGATCAAGGAATAACCATGTGAAGTTTTCGAAATAATCATGTGAATTTCATGTGAACTGTTCGAAAGATAATATACTTAATAATTTTAGTTCTTTTTGAGTTCATATACCAAAGAATTTCGAACTCAGTACGTGATGTTATGTATTTTGCTAGTATGAATTTTAAAGATGTCGAAGTATAGGATATTCTGATCTGATGGTGTCTTTTAGGGTTTTCTGGGAGATATTGGGATAGAATATACCAAGAACTGTGGTAGTGTTTAGATATCTGGAGTAAATCTCGACACATGAAGTAATACTAAGCCTAGAAGATGTCGAGATGTATTATATAAAATGTCGAAGTGTGAGAGCTTTTAAAATATCGAAATGAATAGGCTATCGAAATGAATATCGACATTACTTATTAAGCTAAGTCTCGACATTTGCTCTTAGAAGGTCTCGATATTTTATCCTAAGAAGTCTCGACATTTTGTAAGATTGAGATATAAAGTCTCGAGATTATTATGGTTCAAAGGGTAGAGGAGTCCTCGATATTCCAAGAAGCGATCGACAAAATTAGGATTTTCGATATGAAGAATGTCGAGATGGTACAGTAGTTCCTCTTATATGAAGATGTCGATATAGGTAACATAAAGAATTCGAGACATACCTTTTAAGGAACTCGATATTTCTATCGACATTTATAAAATGTCGATATGGTTTGATGTTTTCGACATTAATTACATATATATGTATATATATATATATATATATATATAGATCTCGACATTTATATTAAAGACCTCGATAATTGTATAAATATTTCGACATTTTGTTTTAGTTAATAAATTTTCGGTATTTTAGGGTTTAGCTATTTCTAGGGTTTTCGATATTCTAGGGTTTATTTACTTTTAGAAATTTCATTATTTTTAGGTGTTCATAAATTTTAGGGTTTTGATAATTTTAGCATTTTCAAAATTTATATAACTTAGTAAATTAATACGAAAATTTCTATTATATTCAGAGGACCGAAATATAGGGACTACACCGGACTTCGTATTCGATTATAGCAGGAGGACAGGTAGGTGGATCATCCATCTACAATACGTAAACACAAAAGTGAATTTATGTGTTTCCATGTGATTCGATGATCTACGTGACTTACCTGACTTATGTGTTATACCTGTTTTCCACGCGTTTAATATAAATCATGTTTATATGAGATTTCTAGTACATACATGCCACGTGCATATCACGTTAGGGCGAGAGATGGTTGTACCGTAGTGAGACGGTAGTGATATGAGATATTGACGTACGGGGTAGAATGAGATGCTTGTGATTGGTGACTCTTAGAGGAGTCGAGGTTGGGCTCACTGGGCACCTGGCGAAGACAGGCGTGATCGATCTGTCTACTCGGGCGTGACCGTCCCGAGGTGCATACCGCCGGAGATATTGATGTGACCTGATAGGAGGCCATTGGCGTGATCGTCCAGTGCACTATCAGTGAATACTTTTGGTGCGGAGCGACCCGGTAGGAGGCCATTGGCGTGATCGTCCAGTGCACTACCAGGGTAGGCTGCCGCGAGACTTGGGGGTGGCCTCCCAGTAGTCATTGCGCGCGAGGGTGTCGAGCCTAACCTAGGGCCCTGTGTTGTGTGAAATAGGAATGTGGGAAAAGAAGAGTGTGCATTATATCATGTTGTGAGATATTGGGATTGGGGTTGAGTGCACACTTGCATACATGCATTTTATTCACCTACTGGGCAAATTGCTCAGTGTTTACGGGTTGTAGGTACTGAGTCTGACGCCGGTACGCGTCAGGACTGAGGCGGCTGGTGGCGGTGCTCCACGGACTTTTGAGGGCGGTGCGGTACATGGATGAAGACCTGTGGAGCGGCGTTAGCACTTTTGTTCTTTGATATTTTTGGGCCTTCGGCCCATGTACATGGATGACAATGTAGACGCATGTATTTAGTAATATATATTATTTTAGGAAAAAGTTTTAATTAGACGGGCCTTCCGCGGCTTACGTTGCGGAAATCCGCCACTAATCTTAATTAGAAAAGTAGGGTCGCCACAAAAATGATCGTGCAGCTTTTAATACATTCATATGTTGTTTTTAATTAATTTGTTTTACTTTTTTTAAATAAGATTAAGGGATTAGAAGAAGATGATTAATTAGACACAAGGGACCCACACATAAGGTAAGGTCCGTGCGCATATACACAAGGGACCGACGCTTTTTGGTCTGGGGACCATCACGTGAAAATAGGGGACCCGCACATATGGTAAGGTCCGTGCGCATATACACAAGGACCGACGCTTTTTGATCTGGGAATCATAACGTGAAAGCAGGGGACCCGCACGTAAAATCAGGAGACCTGCGCATATTGCGTTGGCGCTGATGGACGGGTCCCAAGCGTGTATGAACGGGTCGTCTGGCAATTTAGGGTTGGTCACGTGCGCTTATTGAGTCGTACCAATAATTGAACAATTATTGAACCAAATCACCCAGTCACATGCGCTTATTTAGGGTTGTTCACGTGCGCTTATTTAAGGTTGGTCAAAAGTGTTTTCTGAATTACATGTCAAATCACCCATCACGTTTCGTTTCATACAGAGAATCAATTATTCAACCATAAAAAAAAATTATTCAACTAAACCTACAAACGAACATTCATAAAGACTCCAACTAAACCATATCCAAAATGTCCAAAACCATTTTCGAATTTAACACTTCCAAACTCAACCCAACAAATGGAGCATACAGCTATGCTGGTCACGCAATATCCGTGCAGTCATAATGGAGCGATATGCAGAATGCCTTTGATATTCATTAAAGTCGGGCGTGTCAACCATAACCGTCTCCACCGTCAAACCGCATGAACCCCGCAGTCCAAGCTGCCAGCCTTCTGGTTCCGATTCATTTTATTATTCAACTTCAACTTGTGACAATATCGAACTTGAACACCAATATGCAGAAAGAAACTCCGCCTGCAAAATATAGCAAATGTTACAAACATGTTACTAAATAAATAAAAATGATAGACATACGAATTTCAGCTACTTATGAACACTCTCCCGGCGAATTGCACCCGATGCGCGCCCAACGAATCATTAAGGACGAAGGTTTGCATTGATGCGTCAAAAATAAGCACTGCCCAGTGATTTATTGCAAAAACAGGAGAGATGATGTACTTGCAGCTCACCAATTCATCCTCCGTGAGACGCTCCAACCAGCTCCGACTGCTTGTCGACAATCCACTGAGGAATTCATCCATATCATCCACTGTCACTTTCACCTTCCTATTCAACTTCTGCGCCTTTCTAAAGTGCTCATCTTGCACATAACTTGGAAAGACGAAGACGCGAGGATAATTATTGGAGTCCGCATAGATTCGCCTCAAGCAATCTAGATATGCGTCAAGACAATTGGACTTGAGCATATCATCGAAGAGCAACACGTAGAAGCCTTGGGCATCCACGTCGAACATGTCACTTTCCCAAACCTTATCACTGCAAAAATTACGTGTTTATGTACGATAAATGAGTTTGACATCGAAAGAAAAAATTTACCTAAATCTTGCCACTTCAAGGTACTTGTCAATGAGCACGCGATCCTATAAATGAATCAATTGACGCCCCGAGAAGTTCACTTGCACGAGGTACTTCCTGCTCCACTTATCATTTCTATCTGATTCTGAATCCTCATCACTTAGATCAACAATTTCTACGGTCAATTTGCCTCTTCTTCGAACTCCTCGGGCACTCGACGAAGCACCAAAATCTCCAGCCTCAACCACCACCACAGGTGTGGAAAACTATTGAATAGGTACAATAGCTAAATCATCGTCGACACGACGGCCACTGCTCTCGATCTGGAGGATTACCTCAGCTTCGAAATTCTGTCGGCTAGGACCCTCGCCACGATCGCGGTGGCCACATGAACACCTAACCTCCAGTCCCTGTAGGAGTAGGCCCGTCACACGGTCGAATAGCTCGTGTGTTGCCCAACGTAAAAAACGCTGTCACTAAAGTACGCCGCCTCCAACTCCTCCGCTGACAGCACTAGCAACCCTCGTACAAAATCACCGTCGACGGCATCTGCGACCGTCTAGGACTCGGGCATGCTTTGCGACGCCAATTGTTCATCACCCACCTCAGCATCCGTAAAATCATCTTCTTTGCCCCGCAAAGGTGTCTTTAAAGCCCGATATGCACTCGTATGATAGTATCTGAATACAAATAACGCAAAAAATATTAGCAATTATTTATATGTCAAAACAAGGTATGCAAAGAAGCTTAATTATAAATCACCTGAAGTGGTTGTACGAACCCACTGATCAACCACTCATGTGCCCTATCTCGTAGATTTAACTTTACAGTGCGTATGACCTCACTGAAAGCCACGCTGCCCCAAGGATACTGGGAGAATGCAAACCAATTTTCGACGAGACTAAGGACCCAGGGACTGACGACGGTGTCCTTCTTCGACGGTCGAGGCATCAACACGGCGGTGGCGAAGTAGAAGTCCGCCAACTTCAGCTTCTCGAAGTCCACATCTTCCTCGTCACCAGACAACTCCTCCAACGCATGCTTGACGTGCGACATGCGAATTGTTGATCTACGGCCAAAATGTCTCCTCGTGAATTGTGGTCGCCATTTACCGGCGGTATCTCGGGTGCTAACTTCAACCCGGTGATTAGGCAATACTCCATTTTGAAAATCGGAGTGGGTTGTTGCCAACAATCATCCACAGCTCTTCGTGGTTGTGCAGCCTCGTCTGACTCTGGATGAGGTACCACAGCAACTGGCCCGAGAGGTTAAAATCAGGCTCGGCACTAACAAGGCGACCGAACAGACTCTCGTTCCTAAAAATCTCCCACTCGTGGTGGTTCAGACATTTTCTTATCAGCTGGCTGACCTCGCCGTATAACAAGTTCAGCTTTACACGACAATCAGGAACTTTGTCCCCTGTGTCGAGCTGCTTCTTCCACAACCTAATTTATACGTAAAACACATTTTAGCTAATTACGTGGTATGAATATTGAAAATAGAAAACCCTTATGCACAGAGGCGTAGGGGACCGCATGGCATATTTTGAGATTCAAGCGCAGATGCGCATGAGACCCTGCGCGTCGGCGCGGTCCCAGCATGGTTGCGTATAAGCGCGGGTCCCCTGACCTTGCGCGCGCAGTGACACGGGACCCGCCCGTTAAGGTCAGGGGACCCGAGCGTTTAAGCAGGAGACCTGCGGTAATACGCAGGGAACCCGTGCTGGGGACCATCATCTTATGGGCGGGTTCCATGAAATACGCACAGGTCTCCTGCTCATAAGCGGGGGTCGTGTGCTTGCAAGCACGTGACCCATGCATTAAAAAGCGACGTACGCTTGCATGCACAGGTCCTATGCTTGGAAGCACATGTCCTAAACTAGTAAGCACGGGTCCTATGCTACCAAGCACTGTCCTATGCTTGCAAGCACGGATCCGCACCAAATTAGGGTTCGATGGGTCGTTCCTAGATTCCCTTCTCGCGTTAAATTGAAGAAGACAAAGAGTTAACACATACCTCCACTCTTTGAATGTTCGCGTTGAATGCTGTTGTCGATTGAGTCGATTGAGGTTCTGATTTGGGTTTGAGTTGCAGAGAAAACGATTTGCAGTGCAGGGGCGGAAGAGAAAGCTTGCTTTTTTTCTTTTTTTACTAAAAGTGAAAGTGGTTGCTTTTTTTACTTTTACCATTCCCTTCTATCACGGGTCTGATGTTTCAGATTCGCTACAGTATAACCTGTAAATCCTTTAATTAATTTTTTCGTTAAGTGTTGTTGAGGTTGTTGTGACACTAAAAAAGAGTAAAATAGTCTTTAGGGCAGAGTTAATAAGGATACAAAGGTAAAATTCGATTTTAGGTGCTATTTTTAAAAGATGACCAACTCAAAGTCTATTTACTTAAAAAACCGGCACGATTTTGGTCAAATTGTGTACTAGTGCTGAAGATTACAATGAGGGTAAACAAAACATCGATAACCATAGATATACGGTCCATTCAAACCTTGTTGGGAGGCCGAATCAGAACTTGAAAGTAGACTGAGAATCAACATGTGAAGAGGAAAGGCACGGATAGAGTATGAGGAGTTCTGCAACTTCGAATTGAGGTCAAATGAACAAAGGGGTATGTTGTCTTCTCACATTCTTCGGATAGTTGAGACTATTTTTGTGCAAATTGCATCTACAAAAGGAGGTGATATTACGGAAGTAGTAATGAAGTTAGGAGCTTCTAACCTATGAGTAGTTATTATTAATCGGTTCAATATATGGTCTAAAGCAGCGTTGAAATTCTGTAGCAAAGAGAGTAACTGCTGATTTTTAATCTCACGCTTTCTTGTTCGACTGGAGCAGCCGATTATTCTGAACTGTTGTTGCATAATTTTGAATTTGTACCATTGAAATCAATAAATTGCACTTATTGAGCCTTGAGTTATTGGAAAAGGATGAACTCATCTTAGTTTTTTCGTCCAATTAGTTCAATTAAGCTGCCATATTTAAATTCATTTACTGCACTTAATATGTTATCTTATGAGATGAGCTAAGCGTGTTATTTGTAGGAAATTGAATTTTAATGCGATGCATGAATTCATAGCGGATGGAGGCTCGAGGAAACCACCATAAAAAAATTAAGTCTTTTGTGTATTTTTTGAGTCAGAAAAAATTACCATGAGCCTATAATGTGTTGAATACATGGGCATTTATCGCCGCACCTTGTGTGTGACCTCATTTATCTATATATATATATATATATATATATATATATATATATATATATAAATCTGTTATATGCGTATTCGATAAAAAATCCGATCAAAAAAATCCAATTCAAAAAGTGGTCATTTTTGTTCCTTAATAGGAATTTCATTAGAGTTTTTGCATCCAAGATTAGGGGTGGGCGTTCGGATTCGGGTAGTTCGGATCAGGTAATTCCGGTTATTTGTCGGGTATTAGGTTAGGGTATCGGGTAGTACTACCCGGTCGGGTTATTCGGGTACCCGACAAATTAATTTAAAAAAATATATTAGTTTTTATGCATAAAAATTAAAAAAATATAACTGCTGATCTAGGTATCATATCTAACGTGAGTGATGTTAAAGTTTTAAATAATATTACGATTAATTTCTTATTTTAATTGCATAATTAACACGTGATATTTTATTATCAACGCAAAAATTATTATAAAAATTTAAAATATACTCAAAATTTTATAAATAAACATATAAAAATATGTATATATTATATTTATTGAAAATAAACCATCCAAATATTATAAGTGATATTTAATATATAAGCGTCCGTCCCGCTAATTTTATCACATTTTTCCATTCCGGGCGTCGCAATAATTTTTTCAACCTTCCTTTTTGGGGAAAAAATTAAACACGATTTTAAATGTAATTGGAGGGAAAAGTAAATGGTGGGAATAATTAGTAAAAGCGTATAAATTTAAACAAATTGTTTACATAGAAGAACCCATTGTACTATATTATTAAATAATGTCACCTTATTTTGCGTGCCCTGCAACTTATGTGATAAAGTTGCCGGGACAGAGGGAGTAACATGAATATATTAATATGTTATAATATTTGTACTCATATTTTTTAAGTTCAAAATGGGTACCCGAACCCGAAATATACCGACAAGCGGGTATCCGCCGTAGATGGGGTAGGGTTCGGGTAGTGAAAATCTTAACCCGAACCCGAATTACCCGATACCCGACTACCCGACCCGATGCCCACCCCTAGCCAAGATGATTATGTGAAGGTTTGATTTTCGCCATAGTTACGTCAGAGCATATATCATATGATATGCCTGATAAAGATAATAGAAAAAAGACATGAAAAAAGCATATATCTATATATATGCATACAATACACCCGCGATATATTCTAAGAGCATCTCCAATCGAATTGCAAAACCCAAAATATTGAAGTAAAGATACTCCAACCGTACCCCAAATCAAAATGCGATTTTATATTTCTCTCTCACCATGTGGACCGAAATATGCGTTTGCGTCAAAGCAAATGCGTTTGATCTTTTAGAATTGCATTCAAGCCCTTTTAATTCATTAATTATTGAATAAATCCACATAACAAATAAAACAATTAAATAGCTCTATTATAAAAAGCGTGAGTTGGTTTAACTGAGAAAGAGAGGAAACACGATACACGAGCGACTTTGTCAATTTATTGGTGGAGAGATGGAATAAATTATTCTTTTTTGTTGTTATTTTGTCAAATTTCGTTGGTTTGGCTTTCATTTGTTATTGTTTGTTATAAGTGTATGATCTAATTTGTAAAGTTGTAAATTACATGGGTAATATTAAAAAAATAGAGTAGAGAAAAATATTACAATAATTGTCTTTTTGCGTTTGTGAATTGGTTTGCCTGCCGGTTGGAGAAAAATACTACATTATGATTTTGAGAATAAGTTTGAGTTTGAGAATGAGTTTTTCGGTTGGTCTAATTAGACGTACTTGTAAAATGAAAGTTTCAGCTTAACAAAATACTAAATGCTATATTATGTTTTAATTGCTTAAACTATCATGTCTTCTTCAGGAGCAAACTATCTATTTTGTGGCGTAAAAGTATATATTTTTGAATCAATTATTGAAGCCATATGCTTGTGGTTAGTACTGTCAAAACAGGCCAGCGGGGCGAGGCGGGCCGGCCCGTAGCCCACCACTGGCGGGGCGGGGGCGGCAAGCCCGCCTGCTGGTGGGCCTGAGAAATGAAGGCCCACCCGCCTGCAGACGGGTAGCGGGCCTGGCGGGCTTAGCCCGCCAGTTATTAAAAAAATAAAATAAGAAAATATTATTACAAAATAGGAAAAAGTAAAAAAAAATTAATAAAAAATAGAAAAAATAATATAAAAATTGGAAAAAAAATTATAAAATGAATAAAATATATCTACTTTAATAAACTTTTTAATATTAATCTGAATATTATTGTATATATGTATTATTGTATTATAAATAATATATATTTTTCATTATTCTGGCGGGCTACCCGCGGGCCGCCCCGCCCCGCCCCGCCAAAGCCCGCACCCGCCGCGGGCTTGCCCGCCAGGTGCGCCTAAGATTTCAGAGCCCCCCCGCCACTTTGGCTGGGTGGGGCGGGCCATCCCGCGGGCCCAAACCCGTTTGACAGCTCTACTTGTGGTGTATCTTTTTTATTTTTTATTTTGGATTTATTCGAAATATTTCTCTGTATTATCGTATGCACGTAATACGCTGGATAGAGCTGTCAAACGGGCCCACGACCCGCGGGCCCACTGGCGGGGCGGGCTCTAATTTTTTAGGCTGACCTGAGGGCGGGCCTGAAAATTATATATTATATTATTATTTTAAAATATAAGATTTACAAATAAATTATGATGATTTTATATTTTTAGATATAATTGATATAACATAAATAAATTAAAATTTAAAAAGTTTATAAAAGTTAGATATTTTTTCCAACTTAAATTCTGAATTTTTGTTTTTACAATTTTTATATTATTTTTCCTATTTTTTATTAGTTTTTCACTCTTTTTTAATTTTTTTCTTTTTTTTTTAAAAATTGGCGGACTAAGCCCGCCAGGCCCGCTACCGGCCCGGCGGGGCGGGCCTTAAATTTCTAGGCCCGCCAGGAGGCGGGCTTACCCGCGCCCGCCCCGCCACTGGCGGCCTTTGGCGGTCTACGGGCCGCCCCTCCCCGCCGGCCCGTTTTGACAGTACTAACGCGGGATGATAAAATGTATTAAAAAATAAAATGCAATTTTATGAACTTGGGATTATCGATAAAGGGGTAGAAACTAATTCGAAAACTAAAACTAGGGATTAAGCTCGAACTATTAAACTCGAGCCCCTTTTGTGAATTTAATTACTCGATGAGCTAAAATCGAGTTTAAAGCTCCCTCAAAAAATTAATTTATTAACTAGCAAATAGGCACTTGTTGAGCTGAGCCCTCTTTCGCTATGAATTCTCAGTCAGCAGTTGTTTTACCAACGATCTTACACTGCCTAAGGTTTCGTCATCGCATCACCCAACGTCAAATCCAGCAAATCCAAGCTCAGATCATCCTCAACAATCTCACGGACAACACCACCGTCGCCCACCATGTCGTCGGCGCTTGCCATTCCTTAGGCATCCTCAGCTCCAACGCCTTCCCACTCTACATAAACCATCATAAACGGCCCCACACCTTCACTTGCAACGTTCTACTCAGAGCCTTCGCCCACTCCCAAACGCCTCGGAAAGCTCTGCTAACCTACTCTTACATGCACAAGAACTCGGTTCCAATGAATAACTACACTTTCCCTTTCCTTCTAAAAGTGGCGGCGGATCTGAAGCTGTCCGAGGAAGGTTTAATGGCCCATTCCCAGGTGAGTAAGATGGGATTCTTAAACGATGTCTACGTGGGCAACGGCTTGTTGAATCTGTATTCTTCGATTGGGGACATGAGTTCTTGCGGGAAGGTGTTCGAGGAAATGCCCGTGAGAGACGTCGTGTCTTGGACCGTTGTGATTGCGGGCTACAAGGATATCGGGGGCTTCGACAATGCTTTGATTGCTTTCGAGAGGATGAGGGAAGATGGAATAGTGCCTAACGAGGTCACCACGGTGAACATTCTAGCAGTGTGCGCTTGCTGTGGGTCGTTGGAGTATGGCATTTGGGTCCATGATTACATCAAGAATCGCGGATGGGATTTGGACGTAGTTCTAGGCACAGCATTGATTGATATGTATGGTTCGTGTGGGTGCATTGAGCAGGGCATTCGTTTATTTGATGAAATCAAAGAAACGAACACATTCACATGGAACGCAGTCATCAAGGGATTGGCACTGTCCAAGAAGGGGGAAGGAGCCGTCGAGTGGCTTTTTAGGATGGAGAAAGAAGGTTTTCGACCCGATGAGGTGACTATCGTTTCGGTACTCAGCGCCTGCGTCCATTCGGGATTGATTCACATGGGCAGATCGATCTTTTCCATGGTGAAAGATGAAAAGTACGGTTTTGGACCCTCTGCGAAGCACTATGGTTGTTTTGTCGATCTTTTGGTGCGTTCTAAGTGTCTAGATGAGGCGATTAGGGTGATAGATGAGATGCCATTTGAGCCCGTGGTGAGCGTATGGGGTGCTCTGTTGGCCGGCTGTAGAGAACAGGGAAACCTCGAACAAGGCGAAGTCGCAGCATTGAAGCTCGTGGAATTGGAGCCTGGGAACTGCGCTTATTACACGGTTTTGTCCAATTTGTATGCTGAAATGGGAAGATGGAGCGACGTGGAGAGAATGAGATTGTCGATGAAAGAAAGAGGTCTGAAGAAGGATATGGGCAGCAGCGCTATTCAGCTCGAAAATGACGATATAGTGCTTGCTTGCCCTTGAGTTTAAGAAGTAGATATTCTTGCAGTAATAAAATCAAGTGCCCGCTGATTTTCTTGCAGCATATAAGTGTCTTATCGGCGCAGTAACTGCAACTGAAGAAGAGGAATTGCTAGAGCTACTTGACATTGGTTTTCACGGGATTCTCTGTAACAGCACCAAAGAGACGAGAAAATTTTAGTTCCTTATGGACAGATGGATAGTCTATGAATATGCTCCGCTCGATTTATTAAATACGACAAGGAGTAACACTTGGATTTAAGACTGAGCTCTTAGCTTTTTTGAAGAGCCCAATCCACACTTGAACTATCAGTGATCTACTAAAAGAAAACGGCATGCAGTTACTGCATTGTTAGGTCAAGAACGACACATTATTCATACGATTCAACCAACGCTTTTTTTGATCGATTAAGGCGACCAAGAAGGATCCCTAGGGCTAAAATAGCAGTCGCTGATGTTCGCATTGAGGAGCTTCAGCGCAGCCTTCGACTTTACGCACCTCGGCGTCTTATACTGATTGATGGATGCGCCGCCCTGGTCGACGAACAAGTCCATGAGCCTCTCAAAAGTCCCGCCCTTCACAACCCTAATCTCGAGGGGGCCCACCGACCGTCGTTGGTCCTGCACCTTCGGTACACGTAGTCCAACTCTTCCTCCACCGCGGCGCAGCACTCATTCATGGCCTCGCCAGAGACTCGACTGGGAAGGCCGAGCTTGACTTCCCAGAAGAGTACGTAGTGGCCGGGGACGGTGGAGGCATCGGCGCACGACTCGACGAGGAGCGCTCTTGGAGGGGCTCGCGAATGGTTTTGGCCGCTCGGGTTACGCTCTGGTGGAGGTCCTGCTCGTCGGTCTTATCGTTGTCGATGCTAAGGACGATGTTGCACCGACAGATGAAGCGGACCTGAGGGGCCGTGTTGTGGCATCCCGTCGCCTGGAGCACGTCGCCGATGCGGTAACGGTACAGAACTGAATTATTATTATTATTATTATTATTATTATTATTATTATTGTTATTATTATTATTATTTCTTTACGCATAAATACTCATTTATATTTCGCAAATCAGACCCCTGTCAGATTTTTTTATATCAGGTACATGTCAGTAAAATTTTTGCACATTGCTACCCGTTCCCCCGCAATTACGTCATGGAACACATTTAGATACCATATGAAAACATATTGTGGTACGTAATACAGTGAGAAAATGGTACATCATATAACACACATTAAGGTACCATATAGACCGTATATAGGTATCATATGTGGGTACCATATATACGCGTCACATGGTACTTAATACACATACAGATAGGTACCTCAAGACTGGAAAAATGGTACACACAATCGAACGGGTACTTATGAAAATTTTTCTGGGGGTCTGACATGCAAATTTTTTATATAACTAGGTATGTTTCTGTAGATACACCTTATTTTTATTAGAAAAAACTAAATTCACACCACACTCTGAATATAACAATCAATGAGGCATCTTTTCCTTCGACATGTCAAGGGGGGTGTTGGATTTTGGGCGTGGGTCCAATCCTTGTGGCGCCCCTGGCTTTCTAATCATATTTAGTGGCGGATTTTCGCAACGTAAGTCGCGGAAGACCCGTCTAACAAAAACTTTTTCCTACGATATGATATATTACGACAAAACGTAACCTACATCGTCGTAATCATACAAAGGCCGGAGCCCCAAAGTATCTATCATATCAAAACATTCTAACATTGCTCCACAGGTCGTCATCCATGTACAGCCAAAAGATCCTGGAGTATCGCCGTCAGCCGCCTTAGTCGTAACGTTTCTCAACGTCCGACTCTATTGTACCTACAACACATAAAACGTGGAATGAGCTTATAAAGCTCAGTAAGTGAAAACCATGCATGCAATGCACGTGAGCTAAATAGCGAAGGCATCCGCACCAACGCTATCTACTTCTCACATTCTTCTTGACCTTTCTATAACATAATTGGACCCCTTCGGCTTTCAATCTTACTATGCACCATAATTCCTAAGGGTATAAATATGTGACAGTACACACACTGGGAGGCTAAACCCGAGTACTCTATCTGTGTTTATCCCTATGGCGTCTTTCAATCCCAATGCGGTCCCATTGAGATGCTAACAGTGCCTTTCAATCCCAATGCGGTCCCATTGAGAGGCTAACAGTGCTTTTCAATCCCAATGCGGTCCCATTGAGAGGCTAACAATGCCTTTCAATCCCAATGCGGTCCCGTTGAGAGGCTAACTCGGGCACACAAATTTCGTTTAACCCTAAGGCGCCTTTCTATCCCAATGCGGCCTGACACGCGGGCGCTTCCCACTGGTAGCTTACTACGAGGTCGCCAACACTCGAGGTTTCCTCGGTGCCGCTCATACCCTCGAGTCGCATCCTCCAGGCTGCATCTCCCGCTACAGGGTATTCCCCCTACCTTTCGTGAATCAGGTAATTCGGCTTCGTGAATCGCCGTGGTAGCATAGAAGAGCCGTGACTCATCATTGAGTCGACACAAATGCCTACATCGGCAAATATACATCGCTCTCAAGCGATCTTATACTCATGCACGCTATTTCCCTAACTCTCATACTAGTCGTGCGTGCATATGTTCATGCCATGAATATGCGTGTCATGTCATTGTATAACGTAATTAAATCACGTAAGAATTCATATAAAATCATAGCAGCACATAGACACGTCATATAAAATCATAAAATCACATAACACATAATTTCATGCACATAAAAATTATGTGTTGTAGTTGCGATTTCCACTTACCTGGTGTCCTTAGCTTATTTAGCTTATCGTACGGTAAGTCGCTAACCTTCAAACCCTAGTTTCGACTTTATGGGTTTTGAAATAGATCTCTACATAAGTTTCGGTATAAATCTCGACATGACTTAAAAATGAACCTCGACATCATACCCCAAGAGGTCGATATGCTTTATAAGATTTCGAATTTAATATTAAGTGGGAGTCGACATTACAATTTAAAACTTTAAATATCATACATATAATTTTCGAGGTATATCTCGATATTATACCCAAGAGAGATGTTACACAATAATTTAGACATTGCACCCAAGATGTCGAAATGTTACACAATGCCTAAAGTCAATATTAGAGTTAAGTCTGGATAGATTTTATTTTGGAATTTCGACATGGCTTTGACATAGATATCGAGATAGGTAATAATCAGATCTCGAGTTTGTTTGCAAGACTTCGACATTTTGACCTTACATAAAGATATAACTATGGAATGGATCTCGATAGCTCAACAATAAAATCTCGATATGGCTTTCAACTTGGTGTTAAGCTTTCGACATTGAACTTACATAATTCTTCAAGATAAATGTCGACATGGTTTAGATATAAACCTCGACATTATATGAATCTCGACATAAGAAAGGCAACAATTTCGATATTGATTAAACAACACCTAAAGATTTCGATATTGACATTGAAGGCAGATCTCGGGTTTACTTGATGAAATGAAATGCAACATAAATTTCGAGTTTTGACCTTAAAATGGAGTTCGAGATTGGGATATAAATCTCGACATAGATTAACAACAGATCTCAATATTTAAACGACGCAAAATCTGGAAAAATCCTACCATAGCTCAACCTTCGATTTAACTTAACTTCTTCAAGAACAGTTTAAAGGTTGTATGAACCTTATTAAAACCCTAAAATAACTAGTTAAAACCCTACTTTAAAACCTAAAATTATACAAACTGTCGACTTGCTACCGGTCTTAATATACTAAACACGAATTTAAATAGATAGATTAAGATAGGAAATTCATACCAACTCAGCTTAAAGCACATCGCCTTCTCCTTGCTTAGAGTTCCTAAATGGTTTATACGTGAATGACGTTTTCTTCCTTCTTCAATTCTTATATACTATTGCGTGTAACATTAGATAAATGACGTTGAAGTCTTCTGTTAGTATCTATCCTAAGTTGAGAAATACATGTTATTTTAATGTTATTTTGGTTTTCCTCATGACTAAGTTATCGAACTTATCTTAATTGTTAGTGTCTTTTTTTTTTTTCGAAATCTCCTCCTTCCAATATTTCTTGATTTCGATTTATAACAATTACGTAAGCTCTCTCTCAAATCAATGGTTTCGAGTGTTTGTTAGTTCTTTATCTCATCTTAGTTACTATATTATTATACTATATGTCTTTCTTTGTAGTTAAGAATATCAAATCTTACTGTTTCGAAATCTATTTGTTCAACATTCTTCTAATTTCAATATTCATTTTAATTATCTAAGAATCGACTTCTCCCGACATATATGATCTCGTGGCTTAAAAGATTTCGAGATCCAAAGATCTCGAGATTCCTAGTTCCGAAACCCTAATGCATCAAAATTTCTATCTAACCTTTTTGAACTCTATTCTTACTAATTCGTGTTCCTTAAAATGTGGTAACAACACTTAATTATACTAAATTAAATTTTCTAAGTTAACATGTCATGTACTAGAAACCCTAAAATCAATAACTAATCTAAATTAAATTAATTCTTCTAATTTCTATTTCATATATGTCATGTTAGCATATAACGTGAAATCATTTAGGCACATAAAAATCACAAATTAGGACGTCATGCCATTAATTATATTATGAATCCCGTAATTAGATTTTACGGGTATTACAATCCCGCGAATATACGGGGACGAAATTGTACCTATCCCTGTCCAACCCGCATGGACCTACGTCTCGCGAAATATTTTTCAAAATATTCTTTATATAATAATACATAAAACATCGGTTCTCCGCATGGATTCGATGTTCAACACTGTCAGCCATGGACGTCAGGAATTGGGAGCAGTTGCACTATTAAAGAGCTGATAAAAAAGTAATTGTGTATTGATTACCAAAATAAAATAAAGTTAGTTCGATCACCCGAGAAAGTTGTGACGACGAGCTCATAAAAGTTTCAAGATATTCTTGTAGATGAATGTAATAAATGGCATACCATGAAACTCCCTGGGTTAAAGGTGCGTTCAATATAAGGGTTCCGATTGAAAAGAAAATGGAAAGTGCAATGGTACGATATTGAAGCTAACCTAGTTTCCTTTCGTCTACGCACGAATTCTGCAAATCAAAAGCACCCTAATGGTAGGTTTTGTTTGAGAAAATTAGTAGGAAAAAGAAAATTGAAAGGGAAAAGGAAATCTCATTTACATCTTTGGTTGATCAAAGAAATAAGTAAGGAAAAGAAAAGAAAAGAAAATATAGCTTAGTTGTGACTCAAAACTAAGGAAAACTAACTTCCACCAAATGGTGAGGAAAGTGAATGAAAACTTATTGAAATCGTTCTCCCATTTTTTTCCACCCTACTTTCCTCAAACCAATTACAATGTAATCAAATATGAAAATTTTCAATTGGGATATTCACCTGCACTGAGTGTCGGTGACTACGTCGTGGTTGACGGCCCCTTTGCGTATGTCCTGGCACAAGAGTGGCCAGTGCTTTTGAAGGAAAGATATGGCTCGGAGAAAAGCCGACGCAAACACGGCACCTAGGCGAAGGACTTGGTGGCGGTGGATGAGGCCACAGAGGAGTTGGCAGTACATGCTCTACTTGCTGTCCCGGCATAGCACTGTGACGTCTGCGGAGGTGTAGTCGTTGAAGGGGTCGTCGTGGTGCCTGAGTTGGTAGTGCGGTCTCTTGTAGTAACTTGTTAGCACGGTTCGGGCCGGGAGCCCGCAAGGGGTTGATGCCTCGGTCTTTACGAAGCTCAAGTACATGGGCTAGCCCAGGGATGTGCCCGAAGATTATTCCATTTATATTACAATATACACATTTCATATTTTTATGGTCCTGTTTTGTGACAAAGTGAGGCCCTCAATATGGGATAACATTGGCCGGTTTGACCCTAAAAATTTGGCTATATGTGGTATTGGCTCCTAAAAATCTGACCTAAAATTTGTGACCCTGTGCCATAGACCTGAATGAACTACCCAGAATCATGTCCTAACTTATATATACATGGTCCTATTAAGAGTCTTGCTGCAACTATTATCTCCATGCATGATTAAATAGTTAATACACTACGCCGACACCAAATAAACAGAAGGAAAATGGGTTTCTTAACTGATTCATTATGGGCATGAGCAGATTATACAAGAAGGTACGGCGGTCGAGGTCTTCAGCAATGGACGGCATCAACTTGGGATCACCCTCGGAAGTTCCCGAGCTGCGAATTCGACGGAAGTGTTGAGATAAGAACAAGGAAATAAGAACGAAATTTCAAGTACTACTCATTACCTGCACAGCATCTCAGTGATGGGGTGGCCGGTAATAAGGCTTGAGTCTTCGCCGTTAGCTATTCTTACGTATAAGGTCGTATGTGTTTGTATGTGATAAAGGGGAAGTGGTTCTTGAAACGGGCCACGCTTTTAGTTGCGGAAAACGCAGAATCTCCATGCAAGTATTTTTGCAAGTACTCAGTTCCCCAGACTTAAGATTTTTTTACGAGGATTTCTTCTTGAACTTCACCGGCTATTTTGGTTAACTTTTCGAGCTCATTCAGTGCCTCCGAGCCCATGTACTCTAATCTCTTACTGTCCAATTGGTGCAAGTAATAACGCTTGTTTGAATTGTTTAGCAAAAACGAATTAGGTTGTCGAGTAACAATTGATATTACGAACTTACATTAAACATTACTAGTGTTTTCCGTGCTCGAATGGTGAAGGGTTCTTTGGGCGTCTATATATAAGCATGAAACTAGTGTGGTGTGATGGTAAAAGCTCTTTTATTCGATTAGTTTTTGTCTTTCTAGGTGGAGGTATGGATGGATTTAGTTCAGGTGTTAATTAGGTGAACGACAAAATAAAAATGCTTGCAAAAACATCATCATAATATTGAAAATCCGGAACTAAAGTACGGATACGATTTAGAAAGAAAGTAAATGGCTCAAATACTTGCCGTACCAGACTACTAATTCCCGTACGCTAAGTTAGGATGCGCTCGGGGCTGGTAACTCCGCTGGCCACCTTGGTAATTCCTCGTGTCGTCTACATGCTCTAGTGGCTGCCCGAGCTGGCATTCGGACGTCTCTTGGGTGCTTCACAACTCCCACATTGTGTTTTATACGGCGTATGTTGCGTTGGTGCGATGGTCGTCATGGCGTTCACGGACTGTGTCTGCCCGGCTTTTGGAAGTAGTGCGCCAATCACCGTCTGCAGCTGAGAATTCGTCACCGCGATTTGTTGCTGGAGTATAACGACCCTACTTCATAAATACGTATTTTTGGCGGGTTTTACGCAGCGTAAGCAGCGGAAAGCCCATTTAATAAAAACTTTTTGAAACATAACAATATCCAAGTACTGGGCCGAAGCCCAAAGGTCCAAACCCGAGTATATAAAATATATTACAACACACACACGTTTATGTTTGGGTCGAAACCCTAATAGTAAAATACGAACATAAATTAAAATACTCCACAGGTCGCGTTCCCATGTACTGCCCCGCACTCAAAAGTCCGTGGAGTCACCGCCATCAGCCGCCTCACCAACATACGTAAACCCTGAGCTTTGGCCCAGTAGATGAAAATGTGCAAAAATGCTCTCACACCCCAATTCCGACTTATCTCACAAATATACACGCTCGACTCTTTTTTCATATCTCATATCTCATATCTCATATCATCACATCACATTCAGGGCCCGAGGCTTAGGTACTAAAGGCAACACGCGCGCGCAGGGGTCCGTAGCTCGGGAGGCCCCACTCTCCACAAGGGGTCAGTAGCTCGGGAGGCCCCACTCCCTTCATATAAAGTGCGCCTTAGTACTAACTTCAGTCATACAACTCATCAACATTACTCATTCATAAACCATCTCACTCGTGTCTCTAGACAACACTTTCATGACTCCGTACTCCCCTCGTAACACATGTATGCAAATGTCGCGCAAATGAAAATGCAACACATAAAATGCAACATATCCTTTCCACATTACTTATCGGCCCGAGGTGTTAGCTCGACCCGATCCGTCAACATTCGACAAATAATTCGGGCCCAAAGCCCTCGTTTCGATTTTTAATCTGCCCGAAATCATAACCACATAATTCCCCCTCGATCTTAAACTAAAAGTTCTAAGTTTACTTCTTTCTACCTTACAATTCACTCCAACGTCAGTTTTAGATTAAGTTTCAAAAACATTTTTAAAAAATTTACAATTAACCCCTCGGAATTTCCGAAAATTGCATAATGACTCCAACCGAATTCATTAATCATTTATTTAAACTCAAAAGTTTTCTAGAGATTTGAAATTGACCTCAACCGCAATTATTGATTATTTATTTAACCCCTTAAATTTCTGAAAATTTAATTTTCGACCCCTACCGATTTTAATGATTATTTATTTTTAGTCCCCAGACCCGAATTGTTGAAAATTGCACAAAGGACCCCAATTATTTATTCCAAATTTTAAATATGTCTTAAAAGCTTTATATTTCTTTAAAATATTCTTTGTTAGGGATTTTACATCACAGACTCCCCAGATTTTGTAAATTTCGATTAAGTCCCTAAATTTTTTTAAAATAACTATTTATAGGCTGTTTTGCGACAGTTTCGTATTTTTCAATGATTACGGGGTAAACGATGTCCGATGGTCCTGAAAGACTTGCAAATCTAAATTCTGTCCAAAGGGATTTTTAATCCGAGGTCTAGATTGTAAGATATGAATTTTTGAACCTCCAGGCCGAAATGAATAAAGAAACCATAATTCTCCCCAAGTTTTGCTCTATCCTCTTAATCTAAAGTCCTCTATCCGTATTTCCAAATATTCATAGATCTAAAAATGCTCAATCTCATGCTCCCTAAGCTAACCAACGAAAAATTCATGCAAGCAAATTATTATTATTACATAAACACGACGAATTCGATGAATAACATGTAAAACACGTAAAATTCACAAATCCTAATATTGTTTACGTATGTAGGTGATCTTCACCTACCTTACATCCGTAGAGGCTACGTTACGGGTTAGTTTTTGCGTGATCCCGACCTTAGAACTTCGATCCCGAGCTTCCCGGGAATATTTCTTCTCCTCCCTCTTCTTCTTCCTTTCTTTTTCTTTTTTTATTCCTTATTTCTTTCTTCCCTCTCTCTCTCTTTCTCACGGCTCTTTCTTCCCCCTCTCTATTCTCTTTAGGTTATTTATAAATTGTCCTCGAGAGGTAAAGGTGCATTAGGTTTAATTATTTTGGTTAGGTGGTCATTTTGTCTTCTCCTCTTTCTTTCTTTCCTATTTTCTTCTTCTCTCCCACGTCCTCTTCTTCCTCTTTATTTTTATTTGCCTTGTCTATTCTTACTTTCTCTTAGTGGAGGCATATTAGGTGTATTTGTATTTGTTTGTTTTATTTTTGTTTTGGTTAGTTTTGTTTGGTTTTGTTTTGTTTTTAATTCAATTAATACTATAACATTATTGATGAGGTCTATATATATATATATATATATATATATATATATATATATTATATTTGGGCTTTAATTTCTTATTTTCGGCCCATTTAAAAAAATTGGGCCAAATTGTAAATTCTTGTCTTGACTCGGGAAGAATATCGGTGTATGTTCGAAATCGACTTCATACTGTCCGAATATTATTAAAATAATCCCGTATAAATTTTACGGGTATTACATGGAGTGCCTCGAATTTGGCATTCGTGGCCGTCTCCTCCCTCGTTCCGAACATGCCTGGCATCTTGATCCTCGTATTACCTCTCATGAAGCTGTTCCTTAAGTAGTCCTCGATCAGGTCCAAGCCTCGGTCGCATTGAGCTTCCCGAGCCCTCATCCTAAGGCTCCGTGTAACATGTGGACAGTCTGATTGTTGAGCTCCCTCGTGAAGGATCTGGGGTACATTCGACATATTCCGTGTTGAGGGCATTTCTTCAGTAGCGCCTTGTATTGCTCCCACACCTCGTAAAGATTTTCTGATTCCTTCTGGTGGAAAAGCGATATCTCCGTTTCAGTCTTGGCACATTTGACAATGGGAAGTAATGGCCAGTGAAAGAGGCTCTCAGCTCTTTCCATGTAGTGATCGAGCGGGTTGGCAACATCTCAACCAATCCTTCGCTCTAAATTGCAGCGAGAATGGGAATATCATTAGCTTGATCGCATCGCTCGAGACTCCATTAATCTTGATGGTGTCTGTCACTATCAAATGGCCTTCAGGTGCTAGTAGGGATCGTCGTCTGGATATCCCTCAAACTGAGCCGTGAAAGATCATCTGAAGCCAAGAATGCTCGTTGTTATCAATCGACGGAACAACAATCGTCGACTCCGTACCGCCTAGTGCAGCGTTCTTGAGCATATCTTGTAGTGACTGCTCCTCCTCTGGAATGTTATGGGCAGGTACTCTATGGTCCGCCATCCTTACTTCTGTGTCTAGGGTATCAACGGATGCTTCTACTCGAGAATTCTGGGTCGATTCTTGAAAACTGTCATCTGAGTAGTTAATTAACGGTTCCTGAGAGCTAGTGGTCGCTCCTCGGTATGGTACCTGAGTTGCCTTCGTAACTTACGCACGAAATCTAGGTCTGCATCACCAGTGGGACCCGATGGATGGCTTCGGGTCATTCACTGCTGAATCGTACCTTCAATAAGCAAGGATAAGAGTTAGCGAAGAAACAAATAAACATGTTGAAGAAACAACGCAATGAAAAATATTGTAAAAACACAAATAACGCAAATAGTAAAAAGTAAAGAAACGTCAAATAAAAATAGCTGAAGTACCAAACTACGGTGTTCCTAATATCAATCTATTCCCGGGCAACGGAGCCAAAAACTTGCACGCGATGCACTAATGTAAAGTCCAGGTGCGATAAGTGATTAATAAAATAAATACGTAATTACTATCACCAACGTGCGATAGGCAGTGGACCTATCGTTTGTAGTGTAGTAAGGTGAGTAAACGTGTATCGAACACGAGGAATAAACTGATTACAAGTAATAACCTATCGACTCGATATCTAGCCTAAATAGATTGCGCAAATTGTTTATACTAAGAACTAACCTAACAGACCAATCCTAAAGCAACAAAAGATTAAGAGAACATACTGGTGAGAGTGCTTTCAAATAATAAAAGTATATTCGGGATTCGAATCCAGCAAGGTACTATCGTTCTAAGACAATAAATTATCGCTCCTACGTGATTGAGACTAACTCGTAGTAATTTCCTACCCACTTACGAATTTGCTGTTGCCCTAAACGCTCGCGGTGATCTAAAATTCAATAATTACTAGCTGCGAGGATCGAGTATTTGCTTTCGCCCGATACTCGAATCCTATCCTTTATAAACGGCGTAATCGTTGTTTAGCTGCCGCCCTAAACGATTTTCCACATGATCACTTTAACACATAGACATATTAAAGCGAAGAAACAATTTCATACATAGAAAGTCATAAACACGAGTCACGATAAATATATGTCTTAAGTACGAATCGACCTAGCGTTCATCTAATCCCAAACACAGAGGTAATTAGCTACTCATAATTAACGGAAAAGCTACAAAAGAAATAAAGAACAAGGAGGAAGAATCATAATCTTCACTAGGGATGGATATGGGATGATCTCGTGGTAGAATCCTCGTTCCTTGTTCAATTCGGCGTGGTGTCGTTGATCCGTCTCTTGCGCTTATGGGACGTATTTCTCTGTTCTTCCCGGCTCCTTTTTCGTCTCTGATGTGCTAGGGTTATGTTCTGATAGCTTTCCCCTCTTTCTGAGTTGAAATTGGGCTTTCATAATGACTTTCGCGACCTTCACGGCCTGGTACATGGGCTTTCATGGCTGTGAAGGTTTCGGGGTAGGAGAATTCGGGCTGTGAAGGTTTCATGGCCTCCTGCAGCTTTGCGACCATTTCGTATTTTTCTCAGATTGAGGGGTAAACGATATCCGATTGATCTGAAATTTTAACCATAGAGAGAAGACTCACCAATAAGGGATTCTCAATCTGAGGTCTATATTAGGATATATGAATTTTTTGTGAGCTGCTGCTACTTTGCAGGCGAAGTTCACGATCGTGACGAGCCTTGCTCGTGGTTGTGAACCCTATTACGCTCCGTTCTTCATCTTTCATCGTTTCACGGCCTTGACTCACGTCTGATTTGGTTTCAGCCTTTTGTCACAGCCAGAAGGTAGACCATTCACGGCCGTGACTTGATTGAACTTAGGTCTCTCACCTTTGTCACGGCCTCGTGCATGACGTTCACGATCGTGACTATACTTTGCATCGCTTGGCTTCACTTTCAACCTTTCGTCACGGCCTAGAGCAAGAAGTGTCACGGCCGTGATACTCTTCTATGGCTTCATAACTTGTTCGTTTTGCCCCGTTTTCGCTCATTTTCGCCCGATAGCCGTCCTAAGGTTATATAAAGTGTAAATAGGTGTAAATAGAGCGAATAATTGCATAAATCAATGAAGAACACTACTAAATCATCGCTATTATTCACGTACTAATGTACGTTTATCAGCGATCACTCCCTGCCCTCATCGGCCCCGTTCGTCACATGACCACCAGCTTCCGTACTGCGAGAAGTTGTGCTCTGATACAACCTGTAAAGACCCGTCCCATACCAGATGTCACTGTAGAATCGATTCCTACCGGGACTAGTGGGGTTGGGACCACCACACTTCGACTGATAGTCTGGCCCTAGTGTATCACCATTTAACCTTTCAGCGTGCTTCGTGCACTCGCTCACACGCACCCTGAGAAACTTCCCAAATGAACTGATCCCACACCCGAATGATGAGACTGAAAATGTGTGGGCACGTCAGGCTAAGAATTGTTTATGAGAATTGATAATACTACTCATATCACCAAGGTCGGGGTAATCCGTCTATAGAAACTCCGAAGTTAAGCGTGCTTGACTTGGAGCAATCTAGGGATAGGTGACCCCTGGAAAGTTTCTCAGGGTGCGTGTGAGCGAGTGCACGAAGCACGTTGAAAGGTTAAATGGTGATACAATGGGGACGGACTATCAATCGGAGTGTGGTGGGCCCAACCCCACTAGTCCCAGTAGGAACCGATGCTACAGTGACACCCGGTATGGGACGGGTCGTTATAGGTGGTATCAGAGCACAACCTCTCCCAGTACAGTGTGGTTTGGGGACGAACCAGGCGAAAGTTGGTGGGCATGTGACGATCGGGGCCGATGAGGGCGGAGAGTGATCGCCGGTGCCATAGAGGAGCACAGACAATAAGCGGCTCCTAGCAGGCTTTTAGGCGAAGATATACATGAATGAACCGATCCCACACCTAAATGAGAGGGGATCCCTGAGACTGCGGTGTATGGGCGCGTCAGACTAAGAATCGTTTAAGAGAATTGATAGTACTACTCATATCACCAAGATCGACCAACCTTTTCGGGAGTCCATATATAGAAACTCCGAAGTTAAGCGTGCTTGAGTTGGGGCAATCTAGGAATGGGTGACCCCTGGGAAGTTTCTCAGGGTGCGTGTGAGCGAGTGCATGAAGCACGCTGAAAGGTTAAATGGTGATCAAGGGGGCCAGACTATCAGTCGGAGTATGGCGAGCCCAACCCCACTAGTCCCGATAGGAACCGATGCTACAGTGACACCCGGTATGGGACGGGTCGTGACACAGTGGACTCTTAACCTCGAACATTAAAAGTTCATAAGCCTGATGCTCCAGTTGGGTGTTGGATAACCGATCACGACTTATTTGTCGATGACCTATCGTGTGCCGATATCCCACTTGGAAGCGGAGGTCATGACTTGTGATACGAATCGAATCAAGTGATTGAATTGTTTCATGAACACTGACTCACGGATCGTATGGTCGAACATGGCTTATTATTCAAGGAGTGTTAATGATGGACGACAACACTATAGTAGTCTACGTGAACCTTAGACCGAAAGGGGCTTTGACGGAGTGACCTCGAAGTATCGACTGTCACTGTTTCCCTTCGACCGATTTGCGCATCGATCAGTGGGCCGAATGCGGTCTTGATGACGATTTGTGATTCCCGGGCTTAGACCACCGAGTACGGATTCATAGTCTCGCAAGTAATCGAGATAAGTGTCCAATGAGGACGGCGACATGAAATTACGAAATCCTTGGCCAAGGTATTGAACTAACTCATGTGAGACATGAAGGGTAGTTTGGTAATTTGCCTCATCTCCATTTTATCATAGAATCGAGTTTAGTGAGTTTGACATAGACCATGTCTCTCACTCGATTGGGACACAGCTGAAGGGTTTACGTAGCACTACTATCTATTGTGAGGTTCTGGAATAAAGACTAGGTCGAAATTCGCACTAGAATGGGGTTACGGTCCGGCACTGCGGGATTGGCTAGGTAACTACCGGACTCTTGGATTCCTTCCTTACCGATTGAGTCGAACCTAGAGAGTCGGGCTTAAAAAGGATCATCAACGTGTAATGATAAGGAGATATAGTGTTTGGGCCTTAACGGGCATTGTGCCGTTGGGCCATGCTTAGCGGGCCTCGGGCCGTTTAATGGACCGAAGTTGGACTTCGTATGAAACCAACTTTAAGACTTGGGTTGGGCCAAGTGCTTAAAAGGCTTGAGGGTAAAATTAGAATTTAATCTTGAGCAGATTTTCGAATTATACCTTGGGAAGTAAGTTCGAAAATTAAATATAAATATGGAATAATATATTTGGAATATTATTTATTTGAAGTTGAAATTCGAAATTAATCTAGTAGTAAGTTTCGAATTTTACCATACTTAAATATACTTACTTTGACTTGGTATTTAAACTTGGTTTTCTAATAATAGCAAGTTTCCTTAAGTTTGGATTTGGAATTGAAAAGAGAGTAAGATGTGGCAAAAGAATCTCCCCATTTAAAAGGGTAAAATTCGAAAATCATATCTTTGAGATATTCTTGGGATTTTCAATTCTAGCTTAGTACAAACAGAGCAGCCCTATTTCACATTTTAAGTGAGAACTTTTGTGCTCCATAAGAGAATTTTCGTCCATGACAAGGCACAAAACACACATCGAACGCACACAATTTTCTCCCACGCGACGGCTCGGTTCTCTCTAGCCATCTTCAGAGAACTGATTTCGTGGTACACTGCAAGGTCGGCAAGACGATCTAGTGCCATCCACCACCATCGACGAAGTCTTGAAGAAAAGGACGAGGAGCTGCCACTCGCTTCAACGGTAATTCTCTTCGGGTTGTTTTATTACGTGTCTATGTGTTACTATACTGATCCGAGTAACGAACGCAATCGGGGAACCGAGAAAATTTTTGTTCCGCACCGTACCCGTGGACGTGGTGTCTCCAGGAGACACCGGGTAACCCAGCAGGGTATCAGAACGGGCGCTCGTGATCGGAATCATAACGTGTTTAAATTGAAACTAGGCGCGTGGGAGACGATCGAAACGCCGATACGGTTCGACCGTCGTTGGGCTGTCGATGCGTCGTTTGCCAACCCACGGCTAGCAAGTCGTGCGGTACAGACCGAAGATGAACCACGGACCGAACACGGACCCGCGCGACGACGGGAAAGGGGCAGCTGCGCGTTGCACGCGAACTGCGTGGGTCGTAACGTTGCTGCAGCTGCGCGATCGGGCTGGTTTGAGCAGGCCAGATCAGCCTCGAACCTTGGGTCCGACGACAGCCACGGTGGCTTAACCACCGTCCCCGGACAGCAGCACCGCGAGGTGCGGCGGCCCAGCTAAGATCTTCCGTGGCTTTGGCTGCGGACTGTGATGGCACGCACGGTGCGCGCTGCGCAAGACAGCGACAGCGACTCCAGCTCGGTCGGATCGTTGCGGTGGCGATCTCTCCCAGCGAGGCTATGACTCCTGCACGGAGGGGCTGAGGCGACGAAGGAGTCGCTGCAGTTTCTGCTGCGAGCTGAACACGCACGCGTTGCGCGGCATGTCGTCGTCGGCGGCGGTGGTTCTGGTTTCAGCCGGGACTCCGCGTCGGCAGCCTTCTCCGTCGTGGCTCTCAGGCGTGTCTTGACGGCTGAGTGATTTGAGTCGCGGCAGCTGCGTTAGGGCTTCACGCTCAAAGCCTTAACGGGCCTTCAAATGGGCTTGACCCGCTTGAGGTCCAATTTTTGTTTCTTTTTAAAATCATCTAATTGTCAATGTGCTCGTTATGAATGTGATTTAAGGCGCACTTGCGGGTTTAGGTTTGTTTCGGGTCATTTCTTAAGGGTTATGTCCCCCCGGGCTGTACTTGGTTTTTACAGGTTGTTCGGAATTATGATCCCCCTGTGTTGTAATTTACCATTTTATTAGATTAGACTTAAATACAAACACGAGGACCCATTTGATGGACGGCGACCCCCCGACGGTGACAAGGTGGTGGACGTTCGGTGACTTTGAGGCCGTTCGAGTGACGAAGGACGTTAGAGAACTTCAAAACCGGTGAGACGACCCGAGGTCTTCTGAAGACGCATGTAATAGGGATAGACTAGAAATAACCCGCTTGTGTTGTCTTATAGTTTATTTCCTAGGGTTAATTTCTACCTACGTGCGTGTTGGTTTTTGAAATGATATGCATCTTCTATGTGCTCTTATGTGAGATGGTTTATTCTTCCGTTTGATAAATACTAAGTGCGTAAAGTAATTAGATTCTTGTCTTCTATCATGCTTGAGATGTCTAACATTGGGGAGTTTTGCGATTTGTTCCGGGTAAGTTGGCATGGTATATCCCGCCCCAGTGTTACCATGTTGGGTGTGTCTTGGACGCCGCTCGTCATACCAGTCCACCCCCACGAAGCATATGGCAGCAAGGAGCGGTACATTCTGTGCAATTTGAGCATAGGTTGATAGGTTACACTTAGGCAGTTATACCCAATAAGCATGGTTAGCCGTGGAGGTCAATGACTAAGACAAAGATAGTTGAAACTCTTATTAGATAAGTTTACGTTTGACGTGACTTCGATAAGATTAGATGAGCCAAATATTACGTTAAAGGCTGAGGCGAGTCTATTCGACTTGGGGACATCAACTCTACTATGAAACTTTCAACGAGATTTCCGAACTCTTCTCGGGAGGATAGTATTTTCGAGAAAAATTGTGGGAGTAAAGCGAAACGAAAAGTCCGTGTTTGCGCTTGATGAATGATAAGATGAACCTAACTAGATCTTTATTTTCTACAGCTTTATGTTTCTTTCTATTTACTGCGATGACGAACATTATTACTATGCTGCTTGAGAGAAACTGTTTGGTGGGACCAAACTACGTGGACTGGCTCCGTAACCTAAGGATAGAGTCGATAACTTATGTCCTCGATTCCCCCATACCGCAAGTCCCAGGGGCTGAGTGACGAAGACCGGGCTGCGTATGCCAAGTAGCAGGTTGACGGGCCAAAGGTCAAGGGCTATATACTTCTTTCCATGAGCAATGAGTTGTAGAGCACACATTCGAAAATGGAAGTGGGTGCCATTTTGCTTCATTTGAAGGAGCTTTTTCGCGAACATTCCAGTAGTGCTCGCTATTCCCTGACGGAGCAACTATTTCATTGCAAAATTGCTGAGGTAGTAACGTCGGAGAGCATTTGCTCAAGATGATCGATTGGATCGAAAGACTCCAGGCACTGGACTTTATCATGGTTAATGAGCTCCAGAACGATCTAATACTTCATTCGCTCCCACCTTCCTTCAATTCGTGAACTTTAATCTGAACAAGGCCGAGATGACATTGACTGGGTTGATGAACCAGTTGTCGGCGGCGCAAACTCAGATGAAGAAGGTGAAAGGATAGGAAGTTGTTCTTGTTGCGAATGCTTAGACTCGAAGGTCTAGTAGAAAGAAAAAATTGGACAAGCCCACTAAGCCCAAAGGACGAATTTCGAAAGGCTAGGCTAAGAAGAACGTGTTTAAAGGCGCCGAGCCGACGGACAAATGCCTTCACTGCAATGAGCTTGGCCATTGGAAGCGCAATTGCCCAAAGCTAGCCGCCTCAGGTAAAAAACTTTACATTTTAGAAACTAATTGTTCTATGATGGTATATCTCACGACGTGGATCTAAGACTCATGAGCTAGTGCTCACGTCTGTGTTTCGAACCAGGGTCTGGAATGAAGTAGGAAGCTGGCGGACCGAGAGATCATGATCAACGTAGAAAGCGGACATAATGTACCGACAACCCATATTGGATCAAGAACTCTCGTTTCGTTGAGGTATATGCAATAGATGTCGTACGAGGACTGGGAGTACGAGGGCAATTTGCTAATTGTGTAGTGTTTAGTGATGTAATTTGATTACTTCTATTAATGGAATGACTTTATTCATCATAGGATGAATAAATTAAATGGCAAATTATTAATTAGTCTAAAGATTTCACCTTGCAGTCTGGGTGGATAAGACAGATTAATAAAACCCAAATATTGGCAGTTCAGTTACTGATTTTGTGGGGACAGAGAAGGGCACCAGTAAGCTAAGATACTGCAATATTAAAATTGTCCACAAGTCTAAGTCTCAAGTAGGGTGACTGGATTGACAAGTACGACTTGTTTGTCGATGGGTCCAATATGGTTGTGCCAACCGTTCACTTGGAAAGTGGGAGCCCATGACAATGATACAAGATGAATCAGGGGATTATCTGTATTTGGACACTGACTCGTAGTCGAATGATCACACGCTTGGATTGTCCTTGATCGATCGATTGACTGTAGTAGTATGCGTGAACCTTAGACCGAAAGGGTTAACTTGGGGTTGGTCTTGAGGTCTTGACCTGTACTAGTTTGCTAGGCCCGTCTGTAAGTTTGACTATGGGTGACTTTCACACGACCGGGACAAACGTAAAGGGTTTATACATATGACGAAAATCTATTGTCGGTTCGTGGATTGTGATTAGATCAAATTCATACTCAACTTGGGATTTGTTTGGAACCACGGGGCTGGCTAGGTGAATACCGAACTCCTGGATACCTCCTAGGCCGGTTGAGACGAACTAAGAGAGTCGGGCTTAAAAAGGGCAACCGATACAACGTTACCATCAGAGAGAGAGATAAGGCTAGGTCCTAGATTGAGACACTAGGGTTTGCGGCTTGGCTAAAACCCTGATCGGCCGAAAATACTAAGTTTGACTAGTGAGGGGTAAAACGGTCTTTTCACCTAACGATATATTTTTGAAATAAAATAGTTGATATTGAATATTTAGTATTTAGATCTTTATTGTTGTCTTAGAGAAATAATATTGTTTAATTCGGAATTAAATAATATATATCGGATATATATAAGTTTCGAATTTTATTAGATAAAATTTCGAAATATTTGTATTGGATATTATATATTTAAAATATACTAAATATGGTATTTTAATTAATTATGGTATTGGATATTTAATCAATTAAAAGTTTGAATTTTGAATTCGTTACTAGGTAAAACGACTACTTGGTAAATGGGAAGATGTGAGGATTTTTCTCCTACTACCTCAACCTATTTTTGGCAAATCCTAAGTGGTATAAATAAGGATTTTCGTGATCCTAAAGAAGAGAGAATCTAATTTTCGAAATTTGAGTTCAATAGAGGAAAAACTAAGAGTTTTCTCCTCTCATAACTTTCTCTCTAGCACTCTCTCTATCGAGGGCAGCAAGCAGCTCGTTCTTGGCCTAGCCGCACATGCAAGAACAGCTGTGAAGTTAGTGAGGTGCCCGATTGACGATCTTGAGCGAAGAAGGCGTTCCGTTTGATCGAGCGGATCGAGTAATAAAATAAAACGAACACTAACGAAATATCCTACGCTCAACAGGCAAGTGTACCTATCGAAATAGCATAGACGTAGCAAGTATTCGAGTATCGAATCCCAAAAGAACTATGTACCTTAGAAAAACGTTTGCTTAAATATCCTAGTACGAACGTTTAATTGTTGAAACGTTAAATAACGATACTTAGAAAATACAACTTAATAAAGTAGCACGGAGAAGAAAACCCTGATGTAAACAGACGTATTTGAGACTTCGAATCCCCCTAGCTCGACCAACACATATATCAAGTACACGTAAGCAACACTATAATTAGATCGTGAAGATTCCTATAGCATGCGTACGAATTCATACGACTGACGAAACTGCGCCTTATCATACAAGACTCGCAACCAACTAATCAACTAATTAAATAGCCGGGCAAGCTTCCCTAACTACTTAACCGAAGATTGCATTAAAAACACGGTGAATCCCACAATTAGATTTGACTCCAATCCGGCGGGGTAGTTCAACCTATCTCTAGCGATGAGTTTATTCCGCTCGTTTACAAGTGGTTTAATCGTCCGCCCCTCTCTCGAGCGTAGCATACGATTTCCCGGACTACGTTAACTTAAACACATAGACATGATCAAGCTAACTAGGTGATTTTAATCACATAGACATAATCAAAATCATATGCTTCATAAACGAGTCGTAACAATAGTAATACATCAAATACACGTAAACATACGATCGATCGCGCTAGGTTCATCTCATCTCAAATACAATAGATTTAGCTACTCATTATCCTCACATCAAAGCACGTAATTAACATCGAATACAACATAAATACTTCCCTGAATTCAACTTCGAGGTTAATCCACGTTCTTCGTTGAGGACTTTTATCGAGCACGTAATAAGCAACTAAGTGCTCTTGGATCTTGGAAAGGTAACGTATGTATATGAGAGCTTCAATGATGTATCTATAAGGTACCTTCCTCTTTTTTTTATTCTCATCACATTGGCTCTTTATATAGAGGTTTATTCATCTCAAATTCTCGTCATCTTTCTTGAGCCTTGCAAAGATATGAGGTATCTCATTTTCAAAGATTTGTGCAGCCACAAGATCTCTTGAGCAGCCCTTGCTTTTAATGGTATTGTCCTATGCAGAAATTTCATTCCAAGCGTGGGTTTTTCCATATCAGTTGGTCATACGTTCGTTCTTGAGAAGATAAGGTAAGTAAGGGTCGTTTTCCTCATGTACTTGACTTTTAACACAGCCACGGGATGTTCACGGCCTCTTCTATTCATCATCACGGCCGTGACCACATAAACCCTGAAGAAAACAACGTCTCTGCCCGTGTTCACGGCTTAGGTAGCCACCATTCACTGCCGTGAGGCTTTCGGGGCTTAAAAAATGGCTTTCTGCCCTCATTCACGGCCTCTTGCACCTATATTCACGGCCATGAAGCCCTTGCAAGGTTAACGAGTCCTCTATCTATGGTTAAAATTTCAGGTCCATCGGACATCGTGTACCCTGTGATCATTGAGAAATAAGAAACTGTCGCAAAACTGCCGTAAAACGTTTTATTTTGTTGTGAAACCATATTATAGCACAAAATTAATCAAAACGGCTTCACTTATCATGCAAACGACTTAAATGTGACATATATAAACGTAAGAAAATACGTTTATCAAATTTCCCCACACTTAAACGTTTGCTTGTCCTCAAGCAAATAAATGCAAATGGCATATAAAAGTATAAAATCATGCAACGTATCAATTAAGAACGAAATCACGTAGGAGATAATGCAAATAAAGTCGGAAAGCATATTCAAAATCAACGACTAACCACACGACTTCCTTAGAAATACCTATCAAGATCCGTACCTCACAAAGATTCACTCAAATCACTAAGTGTATAGGTTAATATGTCGGTGATATCTCTCGGGTCATGCACTAATCTAATCCCTACCATAAATAAGCTTGCAAATGATTCGTAAATGATATGTAAGATATGTTCAATGTTCAAGCGTGAATCGGAAGGTCTTTACCGGGTTATAATATGGTTAAGATATGTAAGATATGCAAGGAATAAGCGTAAAAAGGATATGAGCTGTAGTCGTGTCGGAATCATACCATCATCTCGAATGCGCCAAATCCGTCGTTCTTGTTTTTTTTTTCACCAAGCCCTTCTTCTTTTGACTTCTCGATCTAGGAAATAGGTAAAATGGTTTCGAGAGTGAAAGATTATCGGAGGAAGGGTTCTTAGTCATATATCTTTTTTTTCTCTTTTTTTTCTTTCTTTTTTTTTTTGGGCATAAGCTCGGAAATTAAGTACGGGTTGCGCTTCTTAAGTACGGTATTCAACCTCCACTTCTACAATCGCTACAATGGGTTTATGTCTGAAGGCTTAATCAGGTTCGGAAATTTATAATCCGGTTTACAAATAAAAGGCTCAGGCTCAAAGTGGCGAACTACGGGGGTCAGGCGTGGTTGGATACTTTGGCTATGGACTGAATTCCTAATGCCTTCATCATTTTCACGCAATCACACGTCAAGTAGTTTCAAAACGCAATACACAAGCAAGTTCTGAAGAGAAATAAACTAAGCATGATTCACACAATCAAAGAAATGAGCGAAAAGCTCGTAGGCTCAAAAATCTCACAAACATAAGGTTATGTGTACGAATCCATCAGGTATCGCCAAGTTCATCTATGTGAGAAAGAAGTCGACTCGCATATGTATCCTAATTACTCACAAGATTTCTAATATGAAATCACCCTTTGATTGAAAGAAACATGATTTTCGAAAAAGTTTATGCCAATTTTCGAAAAAATATATACCAAAAATCAAGTCATGCACATATAAGATGTTTGCATCAATTTCGCAGAAATTCCCTCCCCACACTTAAGATTTACGTTGCCCTTAACGCAATAATTATGTAACACAAGGAAGAGGAAATAAATAGATAAGCAATCTTCCCTGAATAGTCCGGTGTGCATGCTTTGTACGACTCCTCTCCACACTTGAGATTTTGAGTTCCCTGCCATCATCGAAAAACAAAATCATAAAAAAAACTAAAAATGCGCATAGAAATAAAAGAAAAACATAAGATAGGCTTGGGGTGCCTCCCAAGTAGCGCTTTCTTTAATGTCTTTTAGCTAGACATAGTTCGGCGGATTTTAGCGTTTTGTGGTGTTGAGGAGGTGAATCGTTTCCTTCCCGAGTGCCTCAATGTCACCGCCATAGTAATGCTTGAGACGCTGCCCGTTCACCTTGAAGGTCCCTTTTTCTGGGTGTGTGATCTCGACCATCCCGTAGGAAAATACTCGGGTCACCATGAATGGGCCAGACCACCTCGACTTTAGCTTGCCCGGGAATAATCGCAGCCGCGAATTATACGGCAGGACCTGGTCGCCTTCTTGGAATTCCCGCTTCATGATCTTCCGATCATGATATTGCTTCGTACGCTCCTTGTAGATGCGGGTATTCTCGTATGCCATTTGTCTCCACTCGTCGAGCTCGTTGACCTGCAACATTCGCTTTTCACCTGTAAGATTCAAATCAAAGTTAAGTTTCTTTAGAGCCCAATATTGTGGCGACCCTACTTCTCTAACTAGGATTAGTGGGGGATTTCCGCAACGTAAGCCGCGGAAGGCCCGTCTAATTAAAACTTTTTCCTAAAATAATATATATATTACGACAAATGTCGTCCACATAGTCAGTCTATACAAAGGCCGTAGCCCCAAAAATGACAAAATGGCAAAAACCCTAACATCGCTCCACAGGTCGCATCCATGTACCGCCCGCCCTCAAAAGTCTGTGGAGCACCGCCACCAGCCGCGTCAGTCTTGATGCGTATCGACGTCAGACTCAGTACCTACAACACGTAAACACTGAGCAATTTGCCCAATAGGTGAATAAAATGCATATATGCAAGTGTGCACTCAATCCCAACCCCAATATCTCACATGCCATGCACACTCTTTCTTTCCCACAATCCTATCTTGTTTAACACAATATAGGGCCCATGGTTAGGCTCACGCGCAATAAATATCGTGGGTGGTCACGTGATTCCACCCGTAATCAGCGGTAAGCTACGCCGGTAGTGCACTGATCGATCACGTCAATGGCCACCTACCAGGTCGTCTCTTCCACAATAAATCATGGGCGATAAAGCCCGTATCCATATATATATATATAATCATCTGCCGTTTTGCACCTCTAACCGACCACATCCGAGTAGACAGATCGATCACGTCTGTCTCGGCCAGGTAATCTGTGAGCCTAACAAGTCGTCATAATAATCTCAATCTACCCTACTTAACAATACCTCAAATCATCACCGTCTCAATACGGTGGAAATCATCTCTCGCCCTCACGTGATATGCACGTGCCATGCATATATATGATGGTACATAAAAACGTGGTTTCACATAAAACATATATAAATCATGTAAATCACGTAGGTAACAGAAATCATCGAATCACATAAAGCACATAAATCACATATGTGTTTACGCATTGTAGATGGATGATCCACCTACCTGTCCTCCCGCTATTGTCAAATAAGTCCGGTGTAGTCCCTATATATCGATCCTCTGAATATAATAAATATTTTCATATTAATATATTTACTAAGTCATATAAATTTCGAAAATAATAGAATTATCAAAACCCTAAAATAATGACAGCCCTAGAATTCCTAAAAATGCTAAAATTTCTAATTATCGAAAACTATTATTTTCCGAAATATTTGTATGATATAATTATCACATCTCGAAATCTTTCTATAATATATATATGTCGAAATATTTATACAATGTGGAGAGCTTGTTGTTGAAAAGTAATATCGATACAATCTCGAGATTATATGTCAAACCCTTAAATATTTCGACATTTCAATTCTAGATATCTCGATGTTCACTCATTGCATAAATAGATATCGACATATGACATTTATGGATTTCGATATCTACACCAAGATAGTTCTCGACATTACACACCCAAATTTCGAGATGTGTGAACAATAAAATTTTAGGACTTAAAACAGTATATTAAAAATGTCAAGATATGTTTTTAAGTTGTAACTTTAAGATGTCGAGATAACATGCAATGATTTCGAGGTAACATACCCATGGTTTCGAGATTTGAATCCATATATGATTTAGGAATATGTTTCGACATTATAACTAATATTTCGACATTCTTGAATACTTATGAAGGTCTCGACATCATTCCTACACAACAATTATGATTTCGACATTTATCAAGATGGGAATCTTATTACTCGACATTCCTTATATCAAGCTTCGAAATTAATCTCAGAATAAGTCTCGACATTTTCTATCCTCATTCCAGACCTCGAGATCAATCCTACAAACTAATACAGTTTCGAGATTCCTAATCTGGAAAAAAAAATAGAAACCCTACCACCACATGACACACCTTACAGAATTTATCATAACTATCGATCCAAACCTATCATTCTTATTCAACACTAAATAAGTAGGAAGCTAACTCAAATAAGAATTCCAGAAATTAGGGTTTTCTCTCAAATGAATCTTATATTCGAAATTCTCTCCTACAAGTTACATAAGATTGCACACATATATTATCATGCAAGTCATAATAAAATCTATGTATTATAAATGGGATTTCGACTACCTTACGATTCAAAGGTTTGAGTTGTTGAGAATTCCAACGTTGGCTGAAGTCGTGTTAGAGCTATGGAATTTCTTCTTTTCCTTTTTCGTTTACTTGAGGTGTTTTGCTTATGGAATTTCTCCTAACTTATGTTATTATCTAGGATATTTCTCTCAATAATTCTCAACGTATTTGATAAGTATGAAAGCTTGGAAAGTTGTGCTTGAATTGACTACCTTATGAAAGCTTGGAAAGTTGTGCTTGAATTGACTAGCTAGTAGGTGACTAAGCTAATATTTTACCTCCTATATTAAGCAATTCTTATGTGTCCTTAAGTTATTAAATTTTATATGTATCCTGATTGGTTGAATATTATCTCATTAGACTCAACAATCGATTGATTTGATTCTTCAAAGATTGATCTCGACATTGTTAGACTCGACATTCTTAAATCCTCATTTCGACATTCATGCTAACTTCCGACATCAACTTAGAGTTCTTGAAATTCTTCTTTTAATTTCGCAGTAGAAATTTCCTCTGCCAAGCTTTCTAATATCGTCACATAAGTCAAAATTCGTAACGCACATAAGAATTATAAATCACATAGCATGAAATCATATAAACACATAAGTCATATAAGAACATGAAAACATGAAAGCGTCGTATCACCCAAAGTCCAACGAAATTTCTATCTGTTAATTAAGTCGTAAATCCCGTAATCGAATTTTTACGGGTATTACAAATATGCTTTGTGTTCTAGCTCGACGGGTAAATGACAAGAATTCCCGTAAACAAGTCTATATGGCGTGGATCCGATAGGCGTTTTGTAGGTAGTCCGGTACGCCCATAAAGCATCGTTCAGTTTGCTTGGCCAATCTCGCCTATGGTGCTCCACAGTCTTTTCGAGTATACGCTTTAGCTCCCTGTTTACGACTTCTGCTTGGCCGCTCGCTTGAGGATGGTATGCTATGGTAACACTATGTTTCACGCCGTATTTTTTGAGTGTCCTTGCAAAATGAGTGTTACAGAAATGCGTACCTTTATCGCTAATTATGCAACGAGGTGAGCCAAATCGAGAAAATAATGTTTTCAAAAATTTAACGACTACCCTAGCATCATTAGTAGGTAGCGCTTGTGCTTCTACCCATTTTGAAACATAACCAACCGCAACTAGGATATATCGATTCTTGAAAGAGGTAGGAAACGGACCCATAAAATCAATGCCCCATACGTCAAATATTTCACAGACAAGAATAAAATTCTGAGGCATTTCATTTCGCTTAGAAATATTACCTGTCCGTTGGCACCTATCACATTCCTCTACGTATTTTTTAGCGTCTTTGAAAATCGTAGGCCAATAAAAACCACATTCGAATACCTTTTGTGCAGTTCGATTACCTCCGTAATGTCCTCCACATGGCCCCGAAGGACAATGGCTCAAGATTTTAACCGTCTCGGGAAAGGACACGCATCGCCGGATTATCTTGTCTGCGCAAACCCTAAACAAAAACCGATCATCCCAAAAATAATACTTCAAGTCTGAGAATAATTTCTTCCTCTTGTGACTTGTGTATCCCTTTGGCATGATTCTAGCTACAAGATAATTAGCAAATTCGGCATACCATAGGATTTCATCGAATACCTCACGTATAGCATATAGATGCTCGTCGGGAAAGTGGTCTCGGATTATTTCCTCGTTGGTAGCCTCGTGGGTTGCGTCTTCAAGTCTTGACAAGTGATCAGCTGCACAATTCTCGGTACCTTTCTGGTCATGGAATTCTACGTCAAATTCTTGGAGTAACAGAATCCATCGGATAAGCCTCGGTTTTGCATCCGGTTTTGCAAAGAGGTGTTTGAGGGCCGAATGATCCGTGTATATGATGACTTTTGAGAGAACGAGATATGGACGAAACTTATCGACGGCGAACACGACTGCGAGCAACTCCTTCTCCGTGGTAGTGTAATTCGCCTGGGCCTCGTTTAGAGTTTTGCTTGCATAGTGTATCGGCTGAAAATGTTTTTCCCGTCGCTGCCCTAAAACTGCACCTACTGCAAAATCACTCGCATCGCACATTAGTTCGAACGGTAGGCTCCAATCGGGAGCTACCATAACAGGGGCATTAATTAGCCCTTAAGTATAGTAAAAGCGTTCATGCATTCGGGTGTAAATTCATAAGGCACGTTTTTCTCAAGCAAGCGAGTTAAAGGCCTAGCAATTTTAGAAAAATCCTTGATAAATCTACGGTAAAAACCCGCATGTCCTAGGAAACTTCTAATTGCCTTTACAGACGAAGGTGGAGGTAATCGTTCTATGGTTTCTATTTTAGCTCTATCTACCTTGATACCTCTCGACGATATTTTATGACCTAAAACAATACCCTCTCTTACCATAAAATGGCATTTCTCCCAATTTAGCACAAGGTTTGTTTCCTCGCATCGTTGGAGCACTTTCTTTAAATTAAATAAGCATACCTCGAATGAGTCACCAAAAATCGAAAAATCATCCATGAATACCTCTATTCCGTCACCTATTAGTTTATCGAAGATAGCCATCATGCAACGTTGGAAGGTGGCCGGAGCATTGCAAAGTCCAAAAGGCATCCGTCGGTAGGCGAATGTCCCGAATGGGCACGTGAACGTCGTCTTCTCTTGATCCTCGGGTGCAATGGGAATCTGCAAATAACCTGAAAGTCCATCGAGAAAACAATAAAATTCATGACCAGACAACCGTTCACCATTTGATCAATAAAAGGAGTGGTCTTTTCGCGTCGCGTCATTTAATTTGCGGTAGTCAATGCAAACGCGCCATCCCGTGACAGTCCTCGTCGGAATGAGTTCATTTTTCTCGTTGGGCACAACTGTCATTCCTCCTTTTTTTGGCACTACCTTAACTGGGCTCACCCATGCATTGTCCTAAATTGGGTAAATCACTCCCGCGTGGAGCAGTTTAATTACCTCGGCCTTAACTACCTCCTTCATGTTGGGGTTCAGACGCCTCTGGTGTTGTATCACCGGTTTGAAGTCGTCCTCCATTAGAATTTTATGCATGCAGAAGGTCGGGCTAATTCCTCGGATGTCTGATATCTTCCATGCAAGTGCCCTCCCGTAGTGTATCTAAGAGCATGAGTTTCTGCTCCTTCTCCAGATTTGACGCGATGATTACGGGAAGCTTTGTACCTTCCTCGAGGAAAGCGTATTCCAGGTGATCGGGCAATTGCTTGAGCTCGAGCATTGGTGGTTCCTCGACCGAGATCTTCTCACGATTTTCTTCGCTGTTCTTTTGCACCTCGATCGTTGGTTCCTCATTGACATGCTCATCTACATCTGCTTGGGCAACGATGAGGGGTAGGTCATCGTTTGGCTCTTATTTATGGAGTTCCTCGATTTCCTCTATTTCTTGCTTTGAGTGTGTTCATCAAGGTTTGCATTTGAAGATTAGTTGCGGACATTTGTTGTTGTAGAGCATTGAACTTGGCGTTCATCGCAGTGGTGTTGTCGACATCGTACATCCTTGGAGGTTTACCTCGATTGCTTGAACTCCCTCGTCGGAAACTATTTGCACTATAGTCTTCGATAAGATTCCAGCCCTCTGTAGCGCTGAGATTACATAGGCCTCCGTTGCATGCTCCGTCTAGTAATTGCACGGTATGGTCATTTAAAGATTCATGGAACACCGCTGAATTTTGCTCGCTCTTCGTCATCCCCTGTTGAGGGAATCGGTTCAAAAGCGCTTTGAATCTAGTCCATACGTCATATAGATTTTCGCCTTCCTTCTGCTTAAATGCGGTGAGGTCCATCTTTAGTTTGAGAGCCTTGGAAGGTGGAAAGAAGTAATTGATAAAGGTGGCATGCATCTGGTCCCAAGTGGTGATAGATCGTTCGGGAAGTAGGTTGAACCACTCCTTGGCATTGCCCCACAGAGAGAAAGGAAACAGGTAGAGTCGAATGGCATCTGAACTTACACCTTGTACCCGTATTGCATCGGTTACGGATAGGAATTCATACGACTAACGAAACTGCGCCTTATCATACAAGACTCGCAACCAACTAATCAACTAATTAAATAGCCGGGCAAGCTTCCCTAACTACTTAACCGAAGATTGCATTAAAAACACGGTGAATCCCACTATTAGATTTGACTCTAATCCGGCGGGGTAGTTCAACCTATCTCTAGCGATGAGTTTATTCCGCTCGTTTACGAGTGGTTTAATCGTCCGCCCCTCTCTCGAGCGTAGCATACGATTTCCGGACTACATTAACTTAAACACGTAGACATGATCAAGCTAACTAGGTGATTTTAATCACATAGACATAATCAAAATCATATGCTTCATAAAGAGTCGTAACAATAGTAATGCATCAAATACACGTAAACATACGATCGATCGCGCTAGGGTTCATCTCATCTCAAATACAATAGATTTAGCTACTCATTATCATCACATCAAAGCACGTAATAAACATCGAATACAACATAAATACTTCCCTGAATTCAACTTCGAGGTAAATCCACGTTCTTCGTTGAGGACTTTTATCGAGCACGTAATAAGAACTAAGTGTTCTTGGATCTTGGAAAGGCAACGTATGCATATGAGAGCTACGTATGCATATGAGAGCTTCAATGATGTATCTATAACATACCTTCCTCCTTTTTTTTATTCTCATCACATTGGCTCTTTATATAGAGGTTTATTCATCTCAAATTCTCGTCATCCTTCTTGAGCCTTGCAAAGATATGAGGTATCTCATTTTCAAAGATTTGTGCAGCCACAAGATCTCTTGAGCAGCCCTTGCTTTTAATGGTATTGTCCTATGCAGAAATTTCATTCCAGGCGTGGGTTTTTCCATCTCAGTTGGTCATACGTTCGTTCTTGAGAAGATAAGGTAAGTAAGGGTCGTTTTCCTCATGTACTTGACTTTTAACACAGCCACGGGATGTTCACGGCCTCTTCTATTCATCTTCACGACCGTGACCACATAAACCCTGAAGAAAACAACGTCTCTGCCCGTGTTCACGGCTTAGGTAGCCACCATTCACGACCGTGAGGCTTTCAGGGCTTAAAAGATGGCTTTCTGCCCTCATTCACGGCCTCTTGCACCTATTTTCACGGCCATGAAGCACCCCTCACGGCCTGGTTGGTCAAGGTTCACGACCGTGACTCAATCGGGCTAGGAAATGGCTCTCGGTGCTGTTCACGTCCTCGTGCAAGGTCTTCACGGCCGTGACTCCTTCTCCCGCAAAATAGCAGCACGTTCAAAAATTCATATCTCCCAATCTAGACATTGGATTGAAAATCCCTTTGGTAAGAATAAAGATTTACGAGTCCTCTATCTCTGGATAAAATTTCAGGTCCATCGGACATCGTTTACCCTGTGATCATTGAGAAATAAGAAACTATCGCAACACTGCAGTAAAACGTTTTATTTTGTTGTGAAACCATATTATAGCACAAAATTAATCAAAACGGCTTCACTTATCATGCAAACGACTTAAATGTAACATATATAAACGTAAGAAAATACGTTTATCACCGTTCGTGTGCTTTTGGCGTAGGAGAGGGGCACTACGCCTCGGGGATTCGAAGTATTCGAACCTAGCGATCGTCGAGAGATTTCAGCAACGTATCATGACTGATCTATTATCTCGTTATGTCTGTACGTTCTCGTGTTTATTGCCGAGAGATCTTGGATAGGCGGGAAACCCTATAAAATTTTAAATTCGGCCGTTCTAGGAACGTGGGTCTGGGGACCCTCGGGGATTGTTTAGTTTTGCCCAATGGGCTTAAGATTATTGTTTCTATTCCAGTTTTGAGAGGAAACAATTACGAGTTCCATTTTAGTAATAATATATGCAATATTTATTTTGGAAATAATTGCGTCGAAAGTGCAAGTTTACTAAATGGATGTAGTACCTAAATGTCGAAGATAAGACAAAACTATGAAAAAAATCACCAACAAACGAAAATTTGAGTTGAACACGAGACTGTTGTGGCATCTTCGTCTCAGTCACGCTGGAGAACAGAAGATTCTCAAGTTGGAGAAAATCGGCATTATAAAGCCGCTTGGGTCTGATCCCTATCCGACTTGCGAATCTTGTATCCTTGGAAAGATGACCAAGTCGCCCTTCACAGGGACTTTTACGACAGATGGCCCGGATTCTACAAAGTCTGTCGATCGTATTCCGTATCAGATATGGACAGGATGAAACCAAGCTTGAATCACATTAGAATTTGGGGTTGCCCCGCATTCGTGGAAAAGCTCGAGACACATAAATTGGAATCGAAGGCTATGAAAGGACGTTTGTCGGGTATCCTGAGGATTCCATGGGATACTAGTTTTACTTCCACGACGATCAGAGAATCGTTGTAGCCCTTCAGGCTCACTTTCTCGAAGAAGAGTTCGTTCGACAAGGTGGTGGGGGTCGCGAAGTAACTCTTGAAGAGTCGTCAGAAGCGCTTTCACAGACTCCAGTGTCAGATGACACCGTAGCAGTATGAGACGCAACCTGAGTTGTGCAGGTCGGGAAGAGTATCTCACCAGCCTGAGAGATACGGGATGGTCCACATCGAGCACGAGGTTGCTGCGATGGAAGGGACGTCGGAGACGATCCCACTACCTATGACCAGAATCAGGGATAAAGATTCGAAGAAATGGCTTATATCTATGCAAGCCGAAATGGATTCTATGCACGAAAACCAAGTCTTGACTCTAGTAGACCTCCCAGATGGTTCTAGACCTATCGGGTGTAAATGGATCTACAAGAGAAGATTGGATGTGATGGATTGGTTGACACATACATAGCTAGGCTTGTGGCGAAAGGGTACAATCAAAAAGAGGGCGTTGACTATGAGGAGACCTTTTGTCTCTCGCTATGATCAGGTCCATTCGAACATTATTTGCGATAGCCGTGCACAATGACTATGAGATCAGGCAGATGGATGTGAAAACTGCGTTCCTAAATGGATACCTCAAGAAGGAAATATATATGGAGCAATCCAAAGGTTTTACATCGCAAGGAGACGCTCATAAGGTGTGCAAACTGAACAAGTCCATTTATGGACTGAAACAAGCCTCCAAAAGCTGGAATCTTCGATTCGATGAGGTGGTCAAGGGCCACGGATTCTTAAGGAACGAAGACGAACCTTGCGTCTAAAGAAAAGTAGTGGGAGCAAAATATTTTTTTTCGTATTGTACGTGGACGACATCCTTTGATAGGAAATGATATTGGAATGCTCTCGATGGTAAAGCGTGGCTTTCGACCGACTCCATGAAAGACGTGGGAGAAGCTACCTACATCTTGGGTTCCTGCCTATGCGACATGGGATTCACCTTTCCAAGGCTATGAGCCCTCAAAGTGAGTTGGAGTGGAAAGAGATGAATGGAATCCCCTACCCATCCGTAGTCGGTAGCTTGATGTACGCAATGTTTTGCACGCGACCTAACATGGCGTACGTTGAGAGCGTAGTCAGTCGGTTTCAGGCTGACCCTGGTAAGGAACATTGGACAGCAGTCAAAACTATCCTCAAGTACCTCAGACGGACTAAGGATATGATACTGGTCTATGGTAGTAGAGAATTGGAAGTGGAAGGGTATACATATTCAGATATCCAGTCTGACGTGGACGACCAAAAATCCACTTTAGGATTCGTCATAACGGTGCAGTGTCTTGGAAAAGTTCCAAAACAGAGCACTACTGCAGATTCCACCTACGAAGCGGAGTATATAACGACCTTAGAGGCAGCTAGGGAAGGTGTTTGGTGCCGTTCCTGTAGCATACAGGCCATTGCCATTGTGGTGTGACAAACTGGCGCTATTGCTCAGGCAAAAGAACTGAGGTCTCACAGCAGGTCCAAACATATAGAAAGAATACCACGTATTACGTGGATTCGTTGAGAATGCTTACATGGCTGTGACGAAGATTGCGACCGCAGAATAGGTGGCCGACCAGTTCACCAAGCCTCTATCACAGACAGCGCTGGCTAGACATCTCGTAAAGACGGGTATTAGATACTGCAGCGCATGGCATTGAGTGCAAGTGGGAGATTGTTAGGAATATGCCCTCGAATGCTATACGAGGATTAGAGTGCATAGGGCATTAACTTATTTGTCATTCGACCTTTTGTGTAATAAGATATTTTCGTGTGTGAAAGGCATTGTTCTTTTATTGGATATAAGAGTTCTTACTTAGCATCCGGTAAAGCAATAGGTGAACAAATCCAAATGTGTCGAGTTGAGTCACTGTTCTCGATGGACACGAGAGAGGAAGGCACCAGCGGACTCTTAACCTCGAACATTAAAATTGGATAACCGATCACGGCTTATTTGTAGATGACCTATCGTGTGCCGATATTGGAATCGGAGGTCATGACTTGTGATACTAATCGAATCAAGGTATTGAATCGTTTCATGGACACTGACTCACGGGTCGTACGATCGAACATGGCTTATTACGCAAGGAGTGTCAATGACCGACGTGTAGCACCCAATCCGCGTAAGCTAATTTGGCCAATAAATTTGCACGAATGTTTGAATTTACGTGATTGAATAAATTTGTGTGCACATTTTAAGCCTATGTGGTTATATGACTTATGTGCAATTATGTGATATTATGAAATCTGGTGCATTCGATTTTGTGCCTTGTGAATTCTAACTTACGTAGGAAATTTCGATAATATAGAGAACAAGGGGATTGAGGTAATAACACTACTAAGAATAGAAAGTGGCCTATAATTCTAATAGGCTAGATTTAAACGTTAGGCCCAAAACCTTTAGGGATAATTTCTAGAAGCAAGTTCCCTAAAATGAGGGATATTTTCGTTAGCCAAGTCCCATCAACCATACTTTAGATAAGTTTTAACCTAAAAATAAATTATATCAATAAAATCCAAAGTGTTAGAAAATATCAAGAACAATTGTTAGTCTCTCACACTAAAATTTGAAAGTTAGAGAGAAGGGAGAGGAGCTGATTTGAGCTTGAAGAAAGGTATAAAATTTTGTTACGATTTCTTTCCAAGTCCTAAAGTTCGATTTTAAGTTTTAAATTCGGATATCGTATGCTTGGGATAATTAGCACACTCGAAAATCTGCCAAAAGCTTGTGTTTTGAATTAATCCCAATTTTAGGGTTCTTAAAGTTCGTACGGCCTTCATTATATTATTGAGGAAAAGTATATTTTGATCCTTATAGTTAGTGTTCCGCGAATTAAAAGGTGTTTTTGGTATAAATGGATTCTGGGAAGTTTCACGAACCCTAACTCACAAACCCTTGGTGAAAGAAGAATTCGCGAATTTGAAAGGCTTTGGTGCATGGATTCGCGAAATGATGGTTCCACGGGTTAAAAAGGGTCGCGAATCATGAACCATGCAATGAGTTTCGCGAACCACGATAAATCCACGAATCTCATGCAAGTCGCCAATCTTTGGAGCTTTGCAAACTCCATGCAGATCACGAACCGAAGAAAGGTTTAGGCAAGTCGCGAAATAGGTTAGTTCGGGAAATAGAAGTAGTTCGCGAATTCATAGATTTCACGAACTAGGAGTTAAGAACTTCATTTCGCGAATCAAGTAAGATTTGGCGAACTATGAGTAGAGGTGATTATTTCACGAATCAGGGTTTCACGGGTTAAGCAAGTAGTGAACTAGGGTATATTTGGGGAATTGAGAGATATGAGTTGGGGTTCGCGAAGTAGGTGTTAGGCCATTTCACGAATTTTGCGAGATTAGTTTCGCGAACCCTAGAAGCTTATGAAATCGATAGGAAATGTGAGACTTCGCGAAATGAGATGAACTTGGCGAACCCTAGAGGCTTATGAACTCGATAGGAAACGTGAGACTTGGCGAAATAAGACGAACTTGGTGAACAAGGGAGTAATTCGCGAATAGAGAGAAGCTGAGAACTTTGCTTAGACTAGGTAGAGTTCGCAAAATCGGTAAAGTATTCCACGAATTATGACACAATGTAGGTCACTTCGCGAATCAGAGTAGCAGTCTGCGAATTATGAGAAGTTTACAAACTTAGATTAAACATGAGTGTAGTTTGCAAAGTACTTAAGATCGCGACTTAGGGCCAGTTTGACAAATCGAAATAGAAGATAGCCAAGTTAAATGGAATTCGCGAAATAAGGGTGGATGATGACTTCACGAATTATAAGATGGGGAGTACATTTCGCGAATTAAGTTAGGTTCGCGAAGTGACTATATAGGGGACATTTCACGAATTATGAGGCGGGGAAATTGATTCGCGAACCGTAGATGGTTGATGCAATTCGTGAATTGATGTAGGTTGGCGAATTAATAGAACACTTCACGTGTTATTCAAATTTCACGAATCCTAAGGATTTAAAGTTTGCGAATTAAGTATATTGCACGAGCCATGAACTTTCACTACCTTTTAAATACAATGTTAATTATAATGTTCCAACACATAGGAAATTTAAGACCTGAGCTAGTTAAGTAATTTTGATAGAGCACTAACTTTATAAATTTGTGCTTAAGGTCGGGAATTAGGAAAATCGCTGAATCGGTATCATATATTCTACGAACGACAGGTAAGTGGAAATTTAACTACGAGGGGTTTCCGTGGTTGCCCCATAGTGGGAGGTGGCCCGACAAGGTTTTGGCAGGTGGGAAAACACGTTGGTCGGGTACGTCATGGGCCGAAAGCCGTACTTCCCATTCGTTGAGCGGTTTGTCCGAGCAACATGGATAGGTCTGGTTGAAGTTCGTACAACAGCTAAGGGTTTTTTCCGGTTCCGGTTCGATTCAGCTGCAGCCATGATGCCGTGTTGGAGGGTGGTCCATGGCTCTTCCAAGGACAGTCGTTATTCTTGGAGACGTGGCGGCCGGGCATGTCGTTGGAACGAAAGGATATTGTAGAGGTGCCTCTTTGGGTCAAACTTTGGAATGTGCCTGGTGAATTCTGGACTCAAGCGGGGTTAAGTGTGGTTGCTAGTGGAGTTGGACGGCCGTTGTTTGCGGATGGGATCACGGCAAAGGGTGATCGCATAGACTACGCCCGTGTGTGTGTTATGAAATTGCTTGCAACATCGTTTGTTGAGAAGGTCAACATTGAGCAGCCGAATGAGGATGGGAGCACGGCTGAGATCGTCCCAGTTAGGGTTGAATATGAATGGAGGCCGTCGAGGGGTGGCTCGTGTGACACATGGGCACATGGGGACGCACAATGCCCCAAGCGAGTGGTGCAGCCGACACATGTGAGACAGCCCACTAACATGGGCCGGGAATCACAAAAACAATTACCTAACAACAAGACACCTCTCATGAAGGATAGAGCGCCGCCGGATAGATCGCGACATGCGTGGCCACGCCGTGAGCATGGGCGACAGGAACGCAGTCGGGGACCACAATCAGAATGGCACCAAGTGGGTGCACATGGCAAGGCCGTGATGGTGGTGGGGCCAACTAAGTCGCGGCTGGGGTCTCCTTCCCGAGGGGGCCACGTTGCGAGTACTTCGCATAGCCCGCGCCTCCCACGGCGAACGGGAGATGATGGGCAATCTGATCATAACTCCTTTGCGTTGCTAGGGGAATTGCAAGAGGATGTGGTTATTACGACGAGTACACTTAACATGGGCCCTAAAGCGAACGCAGCCCTTTCGGGGGTTAATTCATGATCCCTATCGGCTCATGGAATGTGCGTGGTCTTAATCGACAAGACCACATGAGGGCGGTAGGGGAGTGGATTAGGCGGGGTGGGTTGACACTTATTGGATTCTTGAGACTCGCGTTGCTGAGCCAAACGCAGCACGTATATCTGATGGGCTTAGGACGCGTTGGACGTGGTTTTTTGACTATGATGATGGGCCTGGGACTCGCATTTGGGTGGGCTGGACCCGTCTATCATTAGTGTGACAATTGTTGGCAAATCTGGCCAAGCTGTGCACTGCAAAGTGGACGAGCTCGTTACGAAAGAGCAGCTGTTTGTCACTGTCGTGTATGGGCACTCTCGAAGGGAGGAGCGTATACCACTATGGGACGAGCTGAGCCAGTTCGCTGCGTTACATATTGATGATGCATGGGTGGTGACGAGGAATTTCTAACACCATCCTGCATGCGGGTGAGGGTCGTGGGGGTGCCCCTCAGTCGCGGGATATGTTGGATTTTCAGGACTGTCTACGTGCTGACCTTCTTTCCCTTCCTTCAACGGGTCAGGTTTTCACGTGGTATAATTAGCATCGGGGCTTGCGGGTATCTGGCGCAAACTGGATCGCATGCTCGGCAATCCACAGTGGTTTGCTCGGTATCCGGATGCATGCTTTCGTAGTGAACTCCTGCTACATCGGATCATTCACCTCTGTCGTTGGGGGAGGCATTGCATAGGCCACGGGGTTCGATGTTTCGTTTCGAGAACTTTCTTACCAAGGAGGTGGATTTCCTGCCCCAGGTACAGCGTATCTGGGACTTACCCATGGCAGGGTTTCCTACGTTCATTCTGGTGCAAAGGTTGAAATTACTCAAGACTATATTTACACAGATGCGTAGTAACAAAGGGAATCTAGCTGCTAATGTTGCAGACGTGCAGCGATTCTTGGGGCTAGCACACGATTTCGCTGCGCGACCCTCTTGAGGTGCTGTTCCATGATCTCGAGCGCCACTGTCGGATCCTTTATGCTAGGGCTGTTAAGATTGAGCATACATCGCTGTCCCAACGGGCAAAGCTTGCTTGGCTCAAGGATGGGGATCAGTGTTCTTCCTTTTTCTTCCGGAAAGTTGCCATGCGCCGATCAACCAACCGTATTGTGTCACTGGAAACCCCGACCGGGGACCTCTTCGATACGCCAGACGCGGTGGAGGGGTAATTGCTGGGTTTTTATCAGGGATTGCTTGGCCAGACAGCACGTTCTGTACCTGTCTTTCGGGCTGACGTGCAACGAGCCGTGAAGCGCAGGCTTTCACCAGCGGCGGCTCTAAATATGGTTCGGCCAATCGACGAGGTGGAGGTGAGGCTGGCGCTTTTCTCTATGGGGGATGAGAAGGCGCCAGCCCCGGATGGTTATACGACCGCTTTTTTCAAAGCTGCATGGGGAATTGTGGGTCCTGATTTGGTCCGGCGTCACAGGATTTTTTTACTACTGGCCGTCTCCTAAAGGGCCTAAATAGCACTCTTGTCACCTTGATCCCTAAGTGCGACGCACCATGCCGGTCAACTAGTTTTCGGCCAATCTCGTGCTGCGACGTCCTTTACAAGGTCATCTCGAAGATTCTCGCGAACAGGCTGAAGCCCGTACTTGGTGGCCTGGTTTATGCATCACAGACTGCATTTATTCCACGAAGGCGCATCAGTGACAACATTCTTCTTGCCCAGGAACTGTGCCTTGGCTATATGAGTAAGGGTCGACCGCCTCGAGCAATGCTTAAGGTGGACTTGGCTAAGGCGTATGATAAGGTGGAATGGAGCTTTCTACTGGCAACGCTTCAGGCTATGGGATTTCACCCAAGGTTTATTGAGTGGGTACGGAGCTGCTTTGACGACCCCCACATTCTCCATCAACCTAAATGGTCGATCGGTGGGATTTTTGCTGGCAAGAGAGGGATACGGCAGGGGGATCCTATCTCGCCATACCCTCTTCACACTCGTTATGGAAGTGCTCCATGGCCTGGTTGAGACTCATATTCAGGTGGAACCCAGGTTTCGCTATCATTGGCACTGCGAGCCTATGTCACTGCCCATGCTGGTTTTTGCGGATGATCTTCTACTATTTTGCCATGCAGATCCGGTCTCTGTAGGGGTGCTGAAGGATGCATTGACGTCTTCTCGGAACTGTCAGGACTCCATCCTAATCCAGACAAGAGTGAGATGTATCTATCACGTAGAGCGGAGGGTCTTAAGGTGCAATTACAGTCTTTGATGGGTTTTCGAGAGGGACGCCTACCTGTTCGCTATTTGGGGGTGCCACTCATTGCTTCTCGGCTGTCGATTGCTGACTGTGCTCCACTACTACGACGGGTTGATGCGCGGTTGACCTCATGGCTTAATCATTCCTTGTCTTATGCGGGAAGGGTGCAGCTGATAAAGTCGGTCCTCCAAGCGCTACACGTCTATTGGTCAGGGGTGTTCTTGCTGCCTAAGGGTGTGATTCGAGCGTTGGAGTCGAGGTTTCGCCAGTTCTTGTGGGGTGGCTCCTCGGCCAAGGTTGGGTGGGTGGATGTCTGTCTTCCTGTGTCTGAGGGTGGATTGGGTCTTCGCTCGATAGCTACTGACAACAGGGCTCTTTCGGTCCAGCTACTATGGAGGGTGATCTCTCGGGCGCGCGACTCGATTTGGGTGGAATGGTTGTACAGTACCCGCTTGCATGCACGATCTCTATGGACTATCACTGTCTCGGCCAATTCTGCATGGAGCTGGCGTAAACTCATACAATTGCGACCGGTTATTCTTCCACTTATTTCCTTTCAGGTCGATGATGGAGCATCATTGTTGTTATGGAAGGATCCGTGGATGCGATCTCAGCCTCTAATAGATCGCTATCCTAGAGGACCATTGGTGATGGGGCTACCACGAGGGAGTCGTTTGAGCTTGGTCATTAATGAGCACGGTTGGAATTGGCCAGTACAATCGTCATCTGAATATCTTGAGTTTTGTTCCCACATTCCACAGGTTGCTCCAACAATGCCGGATGCGGTTCGGTGGTGTGGAGCACCGGATGGCCGACCCACGGCACGCTTGGTCAGGGAAGCACTGCGTGAACGTTGGCCGAAGGTCCCTTGGGCAGTCTTATGTTGGGGTGGGTCCGATTAATCGACGCCGGCCCCCGAACAGCGCAACGTGGCTACAGCGGAAGCGCGATTTGTACCGAGCGGCGTAGGGTGGCGAATTTTCGATTTTTAATATAAATTCAACCTTACGCCATTCGGCTTCTCCCGAGGGTCTGAGATGCTGCCCTAAGCCTCGGGAGATCGCGGTTAATTCGAATTATCAAAATTCGAATTTATTTCCAATTTATTCGAATTAATAATTTTGATCCAAATTAATCGAACAAAGCGGCAACCAGACGTTTTTCGATTATTTGGAGACCGAAATGATTTTTGATCAACACCAAACTTTCCAGAATAATTCTACACTTCCTAACGTTCGCAACGATAGGTCTTTCGAATTATTCTGACATCGTTTGATATTTTTCTCAAAATCAAAACTGTGATTCGAAATTATTAATTCGAGTAAAACGGCAGTCTGCAGTCTTTAACTATTTGACAACCGAAATGATTTCCGATCAACACCAAATTTTGCAGAATAATTCTACACTTCCCGGCGTTTCAAATGAGGGGTCTTGCAAATTATTCTGATATCGTTTGGTATTTTTCGTAAATCAAATCGTTAAGGTTCGAGGTATACCTTTGGTGAACGGGATATCTTCTGTCGTCGCCTCGGATGGACGTGGCTGCACCTCGTCGGAATCCCGGGGCCTCCGGGCTAGATCGTCACGCCGGTATTACCTTGTACAAACCTCCGAGACTGCTCCCGATGGCTAGCGCAGTTCGGTTCGGGCGTCGGGACTCGTCGAACGAACCCGTCGGTTTTATGTGGATTAAGAAAAATGGTTTTAACCTTTTTTCTTTCTCTCTTCAAAAAAAAAATTATCAATTCACTCTCTTGCCTTAAGCAACTCACGTTGCTTTATGTATGATTAATTTTTTTTTTAATTGTGACAAACAAGTGTCAAATTAGACACTTGTTAATGACTCACACCATGAGTCATTTATTCTACACATCCCACGTTGGGATGTGTAGAGTTTTCTATTTTTTTATTTATTTTGATAATTTCCTTTTGGCCCTTAAAGTTTCTAAATTCTCAATTTAGTCCCTCAATTTTAAATAATAATATAATTAAATCCAATCTAATTATTTTAATTATAATTGAGCCCACTTAGTTAATTAATTAAGCACTTAAGACAATCTCAAGTCCTAATTATTTCCGTGACCATCACTGGAATTTAACTAACTCGTCGATACCTAGTATCAACTATGCCACTACCTCAACGAATCTAATTTGTTAGGTTTCAGATAAAAGCCCGCCGTTTTCGTTCAAGTTCATTACCATTTTTAAGCGCGACTCTCTAGGTCCGTCTCAACTGGCATGAGAGGAATCCACGAGTCCCGGTATTCGCCTAGCCTATCCCGCGGTACCAGACAGATCTCAGTTGAGAATGAATTTTGATCTAATCGAAATTCGGGCGAACCGACTATAGTGTATACATTTAAATACTTCTTACGCCTTTCACTTGCGTCCCGGTTAGGTGAGAGTCATGCAAATGTCAAACTCACTAACCTAACACTATGTTATAATCGAGACCGAACCGATTATTTAAACTCCGCTCTATATCTAATACAAGCAAGTTTTCCAAACTTCGGCCGAAGGCTTTATAATCGTCGCTCTCCGATTACCTCATAGGACATTAACCTATACAAATATAGGCAGTGAATTCCGATAGCAGTCAAAGCCCGGTAATCACCTCCGTAAAGTCGGTTGCGTTTCGTCGCTGACCCGTGTTTCATTTATGAACACTTGCGAGCCTAGCCAACTAGCGACAAACCGAAATCGCGAAAGCAAATCCGTCAATGACCCTATCGGTCTGAGGCTGCTATAGTCATTCGTTCAATCATTGACAACATCCTAGCCATGTGATTGAGACGAATACGAGCCGAATGTCCGGATACGCGATCCCTCCGATCACCTATATCTCCATCACGACCCACAACCTCTCAGGTAATTGGTGACACTACCGATACTATGTGGTCGTCAATGGATAAGTCATATTCGGATATCTAGTCACCCACCTAGAATCCTTAGACTTACGGACTTTTTATTTAATGCTGAGATTAAGGACTGTCCGGTGTCTCCTCTCTCGTCCCACGAGAATCAGACATCCAACTCAAACATTTGGGTGTTATTTATTTATCGCACTACCGGATGCCAAGTAGACTTTAAATTCGATAAATAAATAATAATGCCTTTATTATAATGAAAATAAATATTCATTAATTTATTTGACGGTATATACAATAAACCTGTCTATCAACATATACATCATCGTGCGCCCTATACTATTCCTAGTCCTCGTATGGCATTCCGAGGGCACACTCCCTAACAGCCTCCCACTTGCACTCGAATGCCATGCGATGCACCTAATGCCAGTCGCAATGGTATCGTAGCCCCATCTTGTCCAGATGCTGTTCCATAACTGCTTGGGACAAGGGCTTCGTGAGTGGGTCCGCCACGTTTTCTGCGGTGGCGATTTTCTGCACGGCGACCATCCCGCTTTCAACGAACTCACGTAATACGTGATACTTTCTCTCGATATGTTTGGACTTGCTATGAGATCGTGGTTCCTTTGCTTGCGCGACTGCACCGCTATTATCGCACCAAAGTGTAAGTGGTCTGTCAGCAACTGGTACCACAGTAAGTTCCTCCAAGAACTTTTTCATCCAAACAGCTTCTTTAGCTGCCTCTGAGGCTGCTATGTATTCTGCCTCACATGTGGAATCGGCAGTCGTGCTTTGCTTGGAGCTTCTCCAAGACACTGCCCCACCGTTGAGCACGAATACAAAACCTGAAGTAGATTTTTGGTCATCCACGTCCGACTGGAAGTCCGAATCGGTATAACCAACTACTTCTAATCCCGCTCCTCCATAAACCAGCGTTAAGTCTTTAGTCCGTCTAAGGTATTTAAAGATATTCTTAACGGCTGTCCAATGTTCTTCCCCTGGGTTTGCCTGAAACCGACTAACTACGCTCACAGCGTAAGCAATGTCCGGGCGTGTACACAACATTGCGTACATCAGACTACCCACTGCAGATGCATAGGGTATTCCACTCATCCGTCGTCTGTCTTCCTCACATTGAGGTGACATTGATTTCGATAAATGGATCCCATGTCGCATAGGTAAGAACCCTCTCTTAGAGTCATCCATTCTGAATTTCTTCAGGATTTTCTCTAAGTAAAGGGCCTGAGATAAGCCGATCATATGGTTCGCTCGATCCCTGAACAAGCGAATACCTAGTGTATACGTCGCTTCTCCCAGGTCTTTCATGGAGAATTCGGTTGAAAGCCATGCTTTCACCGATGAGAGCATCCCAATGTCGTTTCCTATCAAAAGGATATCATCCACGTACAATACAAGGAACGACACCATACTCCCACTGCTCTTTCTGTAGACACATGGCTCATCTACGTTTTTTATGAATCCAAAGTTCCGAACTGCTTCATCGAAACGTAGGTTCCAGCTCCGAGATGCCTGTTTCAGTCCGTAAATTGACCGATTCAGTTTGCACACTTTGTGAGCATCTGCATGCGACTCAAAACCTTTTGGCTGCTCCATATAGATCTCCTCCTTGAGGAATCCATTAAGGAATGCCGTTTTGACGTCCATCTGCCAAATCTCATAATCATAGTGCGCAGCTATGGAAAGCATTATCCGGATGGACTTGATCATGGCTACAGGTGAGAAAGTATCCTCATAGTCAACTCCCTCTTTTTGGTTATAGCCCTTGGCAACCAACCTGGCCTTGTACGTCTCAACTTGTCCGTCAGATCCAATCTTCCTCTTGTAAATCCATTTACAACCGATTGGTCTAAAACCACTCGGTAGGTCTACAAGAGTCCAGACTTTGTTGGAGTACATTGAGTTCATCTCAGCTCGCATAGCCTCAATCCATCTCGCTGAGTCAACATCGGATATAGCTTGATCGAAAGTAGCGGGATCTTCTCTTAGAAGTCCCCTAGTCGCAACATAACCTTGTTCGACATGTGACATGCCATACCGCTGTGGTTGGCGAGGCACCCTTTCAGATCGTCGCATGACTGGTTTGCTCGGACCATCCGAATCCTGTGAGGACGTTTCGGTCGACTGCTCCTCGAGAGTGACCTCACGGCCAATGCCAAAATCTCGAATGAACTCTTCCTCGAGAAAATGTGCATGTAGGCCAACAACGATCCTTTGATCATCGTGAAAATAGAATAGGTACCCCATGGAGTCTTCGGGGTAACCTATGAAACGTCCTTTTACTGACCTAGACTCCAATTTATCGGTTTTCAGCTTTTTCACATAGGCGGGGCAACCCCAAATTCTAATATGTGATAAGCTTGGTAAACGACCAGTCCATATCTCATACGGAATGCCGTTAACAGACTTCGAGGGACACCGGTTAATGGTATATGCAGCTGTCAAAAGCGCGTATCCCCACAATGACATCGATAAATCTGTATAGCTCAACATAGAACGAACCATATCTAATAAAGTTCGATTTCTACGTTCGGCCACGCCATTCAACTGTGGCGTGCCGGGCGGAGTCATCTGTGATAAAATACCGTTCTCTTTTAAGAACTGGTCAAACTCGACACTCATGTACTCGCCACCTCGATCCGATCGAATGGCTTTAATGAGCTTCGAAGTTTGATTTTCTACCAACGCCTTATACTCCTTGAACCTTTCAAGAGCATCAGCTTTATACCTCATTAGATACACGAGTCCGTAACGACTGTGATCATCCGTAAAGGTAATAAAATAGTGGAAGTCACCTCGAGTTTTCACATTGAATGGCCCGCAAACGTCCGTGTGAATTAAACCGAGAACTTCAGTGGCTCTATTAAAAGTCCCGGTGAAGGGTGATCGGGTCATTTTACCTTTGAGGCATGACTCACAAGTCGGATAGGGATCTGATCCCAACGGTTTTAAAATTCCGTTTTTCTCTAACTCGTGAATCTTGCGTTCTCCAGTATGCCCTAATCGAAGATGCCACAGGTACCTCGCATTTATTCCCGATTTTCGTTTGTTTGTGATAGTATTCACAGAAACGTCGTTCTGGGTATTTAAATAGTACAAACCATTAAATAATGTCGCGCTGCCAACATTTTTATTTCTATACATAATGTGGCATGTATTATTATTAAAAATAAATACATAACCATTCCTGCTCAAAACAGGAATGGAGACGATGTTCTTAAATCCCCTCGGGAGTACAAGACAATCGTACAAACGCAACAGATGCCCAGAAGATAATACAAGAGATCTTGATCCGACGTGGCTTGCGAGATACTATCCCCGCTTCCCACTCTGACCTCGATCTCACGCTCCCCAAGCGCTCTACTTGGTCCCAGACCCTGCGTGGAAACACAAATGTGAGTACTAGCCCCCTAATCCAATATCCAGGAAGTAGAGTATACAGATGAAGAACAAACTGTTTCTAAAACATTTAGTTCCATACCTGACGCAGCCTGCTCACCCTTGAGCTTCGGACAGTCACGCTTCCAGTGGCCCAGCGCACCGCAATGCAGACACCTATCCGTTGGCTTTACACCAGTTTGTTTCGATTTCCCAGAAGATAGTTTCTTCTTGGAAACCTTCCCTGTTGGCTTGAGCTTGTTGCCCTTCTTCTTTTTGCCTTTCTGGGGCTTTGAAGAAGTGGCGACAAGTGTAGTCTGCTTTGCCCTCTTCATCTGACCTTGCGCCGTTGCTAACTGATTCATCAGATCAGGAAGCAATAGCGTCATGCCGTTCAGATGGTAGTTCACAATGAACGCGTTGAAGGACGGAGGCAGAGACTGCAAGATGAGATCATTTTGTAATTCACGATCAAATCGAAAATTGAGAGTCTCCAACCTCTCGATCATGGTGATCATGTTCATAACATGCTCGCCAACGTTCTCACCCTCAGACATCCTCGATCGGAAGAGCTGCGACGAAGTCGCATAACGAGCCGTCCTAGACGTCTCACCGTAAAGCTCTTTTAAATGTTGAACCATCACTCGAGCATCAGCCATACTTTCGTGGCTACGCTGCAGTGTGTTACTCATTGATCCGAGGACATGAGCCTTTACGAGCTTCTCGTCGCGCAGTCGCTTGTCATAAGCGGCACGAGCCTGCTCGGATGCCCGCGCCCCTGGGCTGGCGGCATTTCGGAGTCAAGCATATAAACTAGGTTCTCAATCTCGAGAAAAATCCTCAAGTTGCGAAGCCAGTCAGAATAGTTTGGCCCAGTCAACCTATTCTCCTTGAGCAGTACATTTAAAGCGGTCGACATGATTTCACAAAGAGAGAAAATGCTGCAGAAAATAAAAGGCATATTAAGTCGATTGTATAGGTTATCAAACGCGAACAAGGACTTTTTATTCCGTTTGACTCCCACTATCTTTTCATAAACTCCATTCTCCCTACGGATGTTTTGGAAGTTTCGTTGATAACTTCGATAGTGGAGTTGATGTCCCCGTGGACGGATGCAAACCTCAACCTATGTCGTTTTATTGGTTTGCAGCGGCCCACGAAGTCGTGCACCGCACGAATCCGACCTTGTCGAATGTCTCAACTATCTTTGTCTCAGTCAGGGACCCCCGCCGACAAACCCGGAACAAGGCGGTATGACTGTCTAAGTGCGACCTATCAACGTTGCTCAAAACCGCACACTTGAACCGTACGTTTTACCGCACAGTGTGGTCTTCGCGAGCGGCACAAATGCACCCGAGCAAGCTGAAACAAAAGTAAATGCAAGGCGCCGGCATACCCGAAACCAAACCTTGCATTTAGGTTTTGTAACAACTAGGCCCGAGCTTGATAGAAGACAGGGCATCCAATCCCTTTACTCACTTAGTATTCGTACGGGAGATTTTTGTAACTCATAGCATATTAAAATTAAGCACGAGCACGTAAATGCGATAAATAAATTCCTAACCCTAGGAAAGCAATTTAAATGGACAATTATGCGGGCTACTTCTAGACTGGTCCTATTACATGGGTCGTAAAACGACCGGGGTCTTCGATCTTCCAACGTCGAGTTCACGGTTGTCGTCAAACCCTCCAACCTCGCCTTGCATCGAACGGCCGTCATTTATCTAATTTATCTAATAAAACGATAAAATACAACACGGGGGGAATTATTTCCCAAACAACCCGTAATCCATGTACATACCGGGGGGCGGCAAACGACCCTTACACAAATAACCCGGTTGAACCTAAGCCCGCGTAAATATCCCACATAAACATGCAACACAGAAGTTTGACGTCGGGTGTCCAACCGACGTCACGAGCGACGATAGTCTCCAAACTACGTCGACCGTTCGTTCGCCACATCGGCTTTCAAGGCCTTCGGTCGAACCATTCATGAGCCTTGGCTCTGATACCACTGTTGGGGTGGGTCCGATTAATCGACGCCGGCCCCCGAACAGCGCAACGTGGCTATAGCGGAAGCGCGATTTGTACCGAGCGGCGTAGGGTGGCGAATTTTCGATTTTTAATATCTAAATTCAACCTTATGCCATTCGGCTTCTCCCGAGGGTCTGAGATGCTGCCCTAAGCCTCGGGAGATCGCGGTTAATTCGAATTATCAAAATTCGAATTTATTTCCAATTTATTCGAATTAATAATTTAGATCCAAATTAATCGAACAAAGCGGCAACCAGACGTTTTTCGATTATTTGGAGACCGAAATGATTTTTGATCAACACCAAACTTTCCAGAATAATTCTACACTTCCTAACGTTCGCAACGATAGGTCTTTCGAATTATTCCGACATCGTTTGACATTTTTCTCAAAATCAAAACTATGATTCGAAATTATTAATTCGAGTAAAACGGCAGTCTGCAGTCTTTAACTATTTGACAACCGAAACGATTTCTGATCGACACCAAATCTTGTATAATAATTCTACACTTCCCGTCGTTTCCAATGTGGGGTCTTGCGAATTATTCTGATATCGTTTGGTATTTTTCGTAAATCAAATCGTTAAGGTTCGAGGTATACCTTTGGTGAACGGGATATCTTCTGTCGTCGCCTCGGATGGACGTGGCTGCACCTCGTCCGAATCCCGGGGCCTCCGGGCTAGATCGTCACGCCGGTATTACCTTGAACAAACCTCCGAGACTGCTCCCGATGGCTAGCGCAGTTCGGTTCGGGCGTCGGGACTCGTCGAACGAACCCGTCGGTTTTATGTGGCTTAAGAAAAATGGTTTTAACCTTTTTTCTTTCTCTCTTCACAAAAAAAAATTATCAATTCACTCTCTTGCCTTAAGCAACTCACGTTGCTTTATATATGATTAAATTTTTTTTTTAATTGTGACAAACAAGTGTCAAATTAGACACTTGTTAATGACTCACACCATGAGTCATTTATTCTACACATCCCACGTTGGGATGTGTAGAGTTTTCTATTTTTTTTTTATTTATTTTGATAATTTCCTTTTGGCCTTAAAGTTTCTAAATTCTCAATTTAGTCCCTCAATTTTAAATAATAAAATAATTAAATCCAATCTAATTATTTTAATTATAATTGAGCCCACTTAGTTAATTAATTAAGCACTTAAGACAATCTCAAGTCCTAATTATTTCCGTGACCATCACTGGAATTTAACCAACTCGTCGATACCTCGTATCATTTATGCCACTACCTCAACGAATCTAATTCGTTAGGTTTCAGAGAAAAGCCTGCCGTTTTCGTTCAAGTTCATTACCATTTTTAAGCGCGACTCTCTAGGTCCGTCTCAACAGGCATGGGAGGAATCCACTAGTCCCGGTATTTGCCTAGCCTATCCCGCGGTACCAGACAGATCCCAGTTGAGAACGAATTTTGATCTAATCGAAATTCGGGCGAACCGACTATAGTGTATACATTTAAATACTTCTTACGCCTTTCACTTGCGTCCCGGTTAGGTGAGAGTCATGCAAATGTCAAACTCACTAACCTAACACTATGTTATAATCGAGACCGAACCGATTATTTAAACTCCGCTCTATATCTAATACAAGCAAGTTTTCCAAGCTTCGGCCGAAGGCTTTATAATCGTCGCTCTCCGATTACCTCATAGGACATTAACCTATACAAATATAGGCAGTGAATTCCGATAGCAGTCAAAGCCCGGTAATCACCTCCGTAAAGTCGGTTGCGTTTCGTCGCTGACCCGTGTTTCATTTATGAACACTTGCGAGCCTAGCCAACTAGCGACAAACCGAAATCACGAAAGCAAATCCGTCAATGACCCTATCGGTCTGAGGCTGCTATAGTCATTCTTTCAATCATTGACAACATCCTAGCCATGTGATTGAGACGAATACGAGCCGAATGTCCGGATACGCGATCCCTCCGATCACCTATATCTCCATCACGACCCACAACCTCTCAGGTAATTGGTGACACTACCGATACTATGTGGTCGTCAATGGATAAGTCATATTCGGATATCTAGTCACCCACCTAGAATCCTTAGACTTACGGACTTTTTATTTAATGCTGAGATTAAGGACTGTCCGGTGTCTCCTCTCTCGTCCCACGAGAATCAGACATCCAACTCAAACATTTGGGTGTTATTTATTTATCGCACTACCGGATGCCAAGTAGACTTTAAATTCGATAAATAAATAATAATACCTTTATTATATTGAAAATAAATATTCATTAATTTATTTGGCGGTATATACAATAAACCTGTCTATCAACCTATACATCATCGTGCGCCCTATACTATTCCTAGTCCTCGTATGGCATTCCGAGGGCACACTCCCTAACATCTTATTCGGGGGACCCCTGCGGGTTCCTAGGCACGAGGTCATCCTGTGGCTGGCCATTCGTGATCGGTTATCGACCAGGGATAAGCCTTGGGTGGCACATCGAGCTGGGACCCCGGCGTGTGTCCTTTGCGATGCGCTACACTTCGAAAATATCCAACACCTATTTTTTGATTGTGATTTTTCACGGCAATGCATTAGGTTGCTGCGGCGACGGATCGTGTGGATTTGGCCTTACACGGACTGGCAAGAGGGCATTGTCTGGGCTGCATTACGATGGCGTCGACTGTAACGACCCGTCCCATACCGGGTGTCGCTATAGCATCGGTCCCTACCGGGACCAGTCGGGTTGGGCCCACCACACTACGACTGATAGTCTGGCCCCACTGTACCACCATTTAACCTTTTAGCGTGCTTCGTGCACTCGCTCACACGCACCCTGAGAAACTTCCCAGGGGGTCACCCATCCCTAGATTGCCCCAAGTCAAGCACGCTTAACTTCGGAGTTTCTATAGATGGACTCCCGAAGAGGTAGGTCGACCTTGGTGGTATGAGTAGTACTATCAATTCCCTTATACGATTCTTAGCCTGACACGCCCATACATTGTCAGTCTCAGGATCCCCTCTCATTCGTGTGTCGGATCGGTTCGTTCACGTACCCCTTCACCTAGAAGCCTGCCAGGAGCCGCTCCTTGTCTGTGCACCTCTCTAGCACCGGCGATCACTCCCCGCCCTCATCGGCCTCGAGCGTCACATCGACGACATCTACTACATGCTGCGTATCGTCATGTGTTAGCTTCCCTGGTGTATAACATATGGCAGGCTCGTAATAAGCGTTGGAAGGAGGGGACTATCACGACTCCGGACAGGCTCGTCGCAATAGTTCTTTATATGGCATGCATGAGGCTTCTTGGGATATCGCCCAAGTACGATTTACAGAGGGCGGCTATACGACGTCTTTGGCGTGTAGCGTGGTAGTATTGATTCTTGTTTTTCTTTTTCCTTGTTTGGTTCGTTTTGCCAGTGGTTTGTTACTAGTAGATCGTGAACGCTAACCCCTCACTCATTCTGTACATTCACCATTTATATATATACGGGATTTACTCCAAAAAAAAAAGACATAACATGTTTGTATGTGCCTAATGCATGTGACTACGTGCTTCTATTTCTACATGGTTACATGAATTAATTGATACCTTTTGATGTGGTAAGTATATTTGGCGATAGTTTACATTGCATATTCACGAGCATGCACGATCATACGTGGGGGTGTGTGAGATGAGTATGCATATTTATGTCGCTTGGAAGCAATGATACTTGCTGATATGGGCATTTGTTGTCGACTCGTAGTTGAGTCAGGGCTAATTTCCATGTCACCAGGGCGGCGTTGAGCATCGTCATTATATTTATGTATGTATGTTATATATAGTTGGGCAATGCCCGTGGCGGTAGGGTGTGACCTGGAGGATGCGACATGAGGGTATAAGCGACACATGGGGAATCCCTGGTGTAGGCAACCTCAGCGTAGGCTACCAGCGTGAGTGACTGCCGGGCAGCGGCGACAACTGGGCACATATGGCGACCTAGGGCATCCTAGGGTATGGCCATCAGGCGTGGACCGCTGTCGTATTTGTCCTTAATGGACGTGAGCTCATTGTGGTGTATAGTAAGATTAGCCGAGGGCCCTGAGAGAAATAGTATGAGTATAAAATGCGTTGGAGTGGATTGCCTTTGTGGGGGTAATGACACGTGAATATCATGCATAATTTCCGCTTCTGAGCCTGGCGGCTCATCCCTTACATTATGTGTTGTAGGTACACGCGATCACGGTACGTGATCGCTTTGAAGGCAAGGCCTGTCTTTTGAAGCTTCCAGCTGCTTTTGAGGTGGGAGTTTGTGCATGGATGACGACTTGTGAGGCCGGGCGCATAGAATTCTTTTGCTGTGCATGTATACACATCTCATGTATTTAGGACATGAATGTAATGTAGGAAGCAAGTGTATTCTTTTGACATGTAAAGAACGACTTCCATTATAGAAAAATTTCATACGTATTTCTGCATCTCTTTCAAGTAACGCACCATTAGGCACTTAAGATAGCGATAGAATAGGTAGCGAGGGCGCGGGTCCTGATAGAGTGGTAACAGAGCTTCGCTCACAGGTTCTGTAGACTGTCCATGCACGCACACTCAAAGCGCGGAAGCGGTGTTATATTATGTGAACTTTCAGTGGTTGCATAATTTATTGGCCGTAGGACTGCCATGATAGAACAGGAAACGATGGTAATAACTAAGGGTGAAACCAGTGGGGGTGACGATCAGAACAGGGAATACAGCCCCTGCTGATAATCAAGACGCGACTATTCTCCAACTCACGGAGCTAGTCCGACTGCAATCTGCCCAATTCCAGCAACTGATTCAACAGTGCAAACAAGAGGGCAAGGGCAAGGGAATGATGGACCCCCTCAGGCTGAAAGAGCCGCACTAGTGGGAAAAAGGTTCCGTAGATTGAATCTGCCGACGTTTGAGGATGCAACCGGCCCCAACTTTAGCCGAGGACTGGCTAAGAACAATTGAGAGTATGTTTCAGTACAGTCGAGTCCCGGAGGCGGAGAAAGTGCTATGTGCCACGTTCCTCCTGAAAGGGAGCGCAGGGCAGTTGTGGGACACCATTTTAGTGATCGAGAACCCTGCCACCATGTCTTGGGACCGCTTTAAGGAGATATTCGGGGGAAAGTACTACACGGCACCAGTAACAGCCCAGCGGATGAATGAGTTCATCAACCTTAGAGAGGGGGCGATGACGGTGACCGAATACATTCGGAAGTTCGAGCAACTGTCAAGATTCGCAACACACATGGTAAGCACGGATGCTCTCAAGATTGAGCGATTCCTCGAAGGATTGAAGCCGGAGTTGTCTAGGGACGTAAGTATGGCTGGAATTCAGGGAGCCACGTACTCACAAGTGGCGGAACGAGCACTTGTGGCGGAAAAAGCAAAGGCCAGGATTGTTCGTGCTCATGAAGCAAAAAGGAAATTTATGCAAACACAAGGATCGCAGTAGAGCGGCGGCAATCAGAAGCGACTTTGTCGCCAAGGGCGCGAACAGAAGTTTCAGAATAGGCATCCACAACAACCACATGGGATACCGAACAGACCGCCAAAACCGAATCCAGGAGCCGCGCCGATCCCGAATTGCCCGAGATGCAAAAAGCGACACTTCGGCAATTGCTACGCACAGGACAACAATTGCTTTAGATGCGGGAAGTCGGGACACTTTGCGAGGCAGTGCCCGAAAGGGACATCAAGAAGTCAAGCCGGAACCCAGACAAGACCACCCATGGTACCAGCTCAGGTGTACACAATCACGTCCGAGGAAGTAGAAAACAACTCGACGGCAGTGACATATACCCTTCTCATCCATCAAACTCCCACATGCATCCTCGTAGACTCAGGAGCCACGCACTCATTCACATCCACTAAGTATCTGCCGAGAGTAGGAGTTGCGCCTCACCAAACTGAGTGCGAGTATAGTGTAGCTGTTCCAAATGGGGATTCAACTAAAACTAACCAAGTGTACGAGATTGACCAGTGTTAGTCGGGGAGAAAGAGCTGCTCATAGACTTAATAATATTTCCGATGAATGACTACGAAGTAATACTTGGGATGGACGGGCTATCGAAGTACGGAGCCGTTATAGACTGCAGCCGTAAGATAGTCACGTTCAATGTGGAAGGGAACTAACCTCTTACGTTCGCGGGAACAAGCAAAGGAGGAAGTATCTCTACAATATCGGCGTTAAAAGCCCAACTGTTAGGTCATACGATTAACAACTCTATGATTCTTAGCATGAATTCTAAGTAATTCGATGATAATGATTGACGTTAAGATTCGATCGAAAAACTCAAATGAAGAACAAGAGAGAGAATTCGAGTAGAGTGAGAAAGTTACTATTGTTTCTCTCTCTAGGATTTGAATTACAAGCCTTTCGGATCAATTTCCAAACCTTTCTCTATTGATTGCGTTTGATTACAAAGTATTTATACCAAACACACTTGGTATAAATATCTAACTAGTCCTAATATATGGACTAATACAAATAAAGCCCCTAACTACAAGGGCATCTAATAAAATCAAAGCACAATTAGAATTGATCTTCTACATTCTCCCTTTGTGCTTGATTGCTTGTCTGCCCTAGTCGTCCTCGTCGGGCGAAGAATGACCTGCGCAAGCCCAGCGCGTACTCAACGTTCCTGAGCGTGTTCCTCAGCTCCAGTCGCTCCTCGGTATCTTCTAGTAGTTCCATTAGGAGCGGCTGTTCTCTCACGAGTGGATCCTCAGCATCGTATCTCAATTGATTTCTTCCAACCTCTGCTCGATGTTTTTCCTGACGACCTTAAGCGTCCCATCACAGAACTTATGAATCTCAGTCTTCAGCATCAACCTATTCTGCTTGGCTATTGGATTGCGGTAGGTGATGCCTAGGACTGAGCTGATGTGCACGTGATTGTTGGGAAGCCCTTCGATCTCAGGTCCTTTGTTGAGCAGAGCGGTCATGTTAACCTTCTTCATGTTCCTCTCCAGAGCCATCTGAAGGTCGTGTGCGGCGAAGTACTTGACTTCGTGCATCATGAACCGGTAGAGTCCCTCGAGTCCTTCTTTCTTGATGAAGCCTTGAGGACCTATGTACTTCTCCACGTACAGCTGATAGAGATGGTATACCTCATCAGTAGGGATGTACGGTAGGTCGCCCTCGCTTAGATCTTCTCGAGTTCTATCTACTCGCTCGATGGTGTAGTGAGGTGTTGGAAGTCCTCCTTTTGCACAATATACGATGAGTAGTTGGCATATTGGGGAGAGACTCTTATAGTGGCTCTTGACTTGTGTTCTTTAGTCATCCCCAGCCTTACATCAGGTCCACGTTTGGTCAGCATCCAGAGGTAGGTCACACTCTTCTGCTGATCCCAGTGAGAGATCCCTCTCAGCTCGAACTCGTTCGGCTTCTTAACTCTCTCCGGTGACCCCCAAAATGTTTTCACGAACTTCTTCAAGGAAGGAGATTTCTATTCAGATGTTCTCCCACGGCGTGTCGGTCCGAACGGTCCCTGGCGTTAGTCTTGTGGGGGAAGCCGCTCGTTGCGCGATCAACTCTGGTAGCCTTGGGATTTCTTGTTGGTAGTCTTGACCTTCCTGAAGCTCGCCGTCTTCTATGATCACGAGGTCTATGGAGGCTTGTTATAGGAAATTCCGAACGTCCTGAAGCCTTTGTCTTTGATGCTCCTCGGGCATGGAAAGGGTCATCCACTGTCCTTCGAAGATGTATTTGTCTAGAACCTCGTGTGGATTGACGCCATGTCTTGAGGGTCCCGGTTGGTATGGAGCAACCGAGGGAGTAGCTTGAGTAGCTGCTAAGGCTATGAGCATCGCGGCACTTGCTTCTTCTTCCGGAAGCAAGGGGCCTGTAAAGGTCGGTGGGGTGGATGGGGTCGACGGAGGCGTTCTGATGGTGGGTTGGTATAATGGGCTTAGAGGTTGTGTGCGGTGCGTGGTTGTGGTGATTTGTGTAGTGGGTTGTGAGGTTTCTCCGGCTCCAGTTCCTGTCTGCGTAGAGCCCGAGCCTTGGCCTTGTTCTTGACCACTCGTAGATGTCCGTGGCCACTTCTCCCCCTCATGAGGGTCCTGATTGTCAGGACGTCATGTCTGCGTCTTGAGTGGGAGCTTTGGCCTCGGCAAGTTTCAGTAGGTGGCTCAGGATGATCCACTAATCGCCTATAAAGAGACTCTGTTGAGGCGATCGAATGGAGAGGCCGATCAGGCGGGCGAGTAGGATGTCGTGGAGCTCGGTTAGGGGTATGGTGTATGGGTTGATGAGGATTGATGAAGTAGCTAAAGGGTCGGTGGGTGTGGGTTGTAGAGGTGTGAGGTTGGACTGTGACGAGGTGCCTTCGGAGACAGCTGCTTTCCCGGTGTCTCTACGGGATGTCTCTATGGCAGTAAGAACTCTCTCCATTAATTTGTCATCAATCGATTGAACAGCAGTGGAGAGAGCGGCTTGGAATTGCTCGTTCGTCACAAACGGTGTTGAAGCCTTCGTCGAAGATGTACAAGGTCGACTGATGTCGCTTGTTGACAACCCATGAGCAGGCACCGGCTCCTCAGGTTGGCTCACAGTCACTTGAGGTTGTGACTGTATAAGACTTACACCCAATCCTGGAGTTGAATCTTGAAGATTCTCCTCTATGGGTGTTACGGTAGGCTCGGGTTGGGCCTGTGAACTAGACACCAGTAGATTTGGTTGCGGCTCAAAATTGAGCGAAGAAGTGCCGGCAACACTTGAAGAAGTGATTAGCACGGTATCTGGTGCGGTGGTGACGGCGGCGAAGAGGGACTCCATCTGTATACTCAATCGTCTGGGAGTCCGTCTTATAAGTCTGAGCTCCTCATCGGACTCTGTATCAGATGAGGTGGCCGTGTGAGGAGAAGGTTCGTGCTCCACGTCCTCACGAGCCTGGTCCGTCACCAGTGAAAGTGAGTTGTGCCCCATTTCAGTCTCGGGCTGTGCTTCTTGTAGAGGAGCCTCCTCGATAGGCTCTTCAAGCACGCCAACATATACGGGCACTTCCACTTGGAGCGTTTCTGTTGGAGCATCTTGTTCCAACTCGCCAGCCACAGCATCGATCAGCGTGGCATCTAAGTCCGACATTGGCTCCTCGTGAGTTGGAGGCTCCAGTTCTAGTTCCTAAGCGACTTCATCAATCATCATGTCCTCAGGACTAGGCTGTTGTTGCGGTTGGGGAGGGCTAACTCGAAAGTCTGTCGGGGGCCCTCGAATCATCTCCTCGATGAGGTGATTCTCCCGGCAGTACATACGGTATACGTCTCCTCTGGGGTCAGCGAGACGTAGAAGCTCAAAAAGAATCGGCATCGACGGTTGGTCCAGGTCCGTGAGCCGTGGATTGTGAAAGAATTTAAGCCTGGGCGGTGGATAATTTCCTCCAGGAGGTAGACGATGGATGGACTCGTGCATCTCCATGAATTCCTTGATGATTACATTAAACCACCGAGCGTAGGGCACATTCTTCGATCTCCGATTCTCCTTTTGTCGAATCTGGTCTGCAAGATCATTCCAGATCAGCTGCGTGAAATCGTAGTTTCTGGAGAATGCGAGTCCGTGAAAGATCCGCAGTATGTTGCCATTGCCCTTGTCGAAGCCAGCATGCTTGGGCGATAGACACTTGCTCACAATCCCAAACAGTGTCTTCCACGGATGAGGGATACCGCTGCTCTGGACCTGAGCTAGCTTGGTGAGCTGCGGTTGATATCCCATCTGCAATTGGGACGCGGCACGTACATATGGACAAGAACCAGTTCGGGATGATTCTAGACTTGCCATACAGCGCAAACTACGACCCGCTCCCATCAGATGCAGAAATGGTGCATGATTTCGTATGGTTGAGAAAGAGAATGCTCCATTATCCACTGCTCCTTGTATACATCCCCAGAATTACTGGAAATAGACTATTGGCATCGATGCGGTGACCGTCAATGCATGCCAGATGGGGTGACCTTACACGGTAGAGACAATGATCTCGTCTGGACACCGAATGGTGCTCAGATCGAGCTGGAAATTTGTATCCTGGATCAGATACAAGTTGTGGTCGTATATGTGATTATAACGAGGGTAGCGATCCATCTGAAAAATAAGAAATATAAAAGTTCATTAGTTCATAAATAAATTTTAGTCGAAAATTGATTTAATTTCATCAAACTATGCTATTGTATCAAGTCATGACCTGTTTGATGAATTTTGAATTGAAATCATGTTGTATGCATATAGTATACTTGATTTTGGAAAAATGTAATGGCATGATTGTAATTTCTAATTAAACATATAATCGCGTGAAAAGAGTTCGAAATTTCCTAAGTATTTGATCGTGGGAAATGTCACTGTTCATGCCGAGATATTTTTTCCTCGATAAATTTGGTTTTCAGATTTATTTCCTATGCATTGATTTCAATTGAAATAACTCCGTTTAATTTTGCGATCGAGAAAATTTTATTCGCTAATGTTCGCTACAGTGTAAAAGACTTAGAAAAAAATCTTCTAAGTGTTGAAGTTGGAATCGTGAGACTGTAGCCGATCAATTTTACGATCGAGAAAAATACTGCGTAAATTTACGATCTAGAAATTATTTCTCAGGTAAATTTACTATCGAAAAATTTTCCTCGATTGAATAAAATTTTTCGATTTGAAATTTGTCAAGCGGTACGTGATTTTCGATCCTAAGTAAAATTTTCGCTGCGATATTTTTCTATCGAGAAATAAGTCAACGAAAGACTAAGTCGATCGTCGAGAAATTTTTCAATCAATTAAATCCTAAGCGGTGAATTTTGCGATCGAAAAATTAATCGTTGAACAATTAATTTTTTCGCTGCTAAATTTTTGCGACGAAATAAAATTAAGTCGAAAATTCTATATTACGATAGTAAGTTTTACGCTCGATCTAATTTGCATCTAAATTGTCGATTCAGTGCTTAAATTTTTCGCTCACTGAAAAATCCTAATTAGATTTCTCGATCATAATTAATTAGTCGGTCAAAATATTCGGTCGACTGAAACAGTATCAACCGAAAACTAATTCGATAAAACAGTATCTCAATTGAATCGGAATTCAATTAAGACTGTTTGCGATTGACAAAGTTCTTCGATGGCTTCAAACATTCAAATGCCCATTTTTATCTAAACTCAAATTAGAGTCGAAGATGCAGATTTTCCGAAGATTTATACTACCAGAATCATAAAGAAATCGTAACTATCTTAAGTCTAGGCATTAATCTCAGATAAAACTCATAATCATGCCTAAATCACTATAAAATAGCATACGGTTTTCTCAGTTTTGAAGAACAGCCGAGAATCTAATCTTAATCATGCGAACAACTACAAAATGCAGATGCTAATGAAGTTAAATCACACGCAAATGTCAAAAGAATCTCATTTCTACATTAAACAGACAATTTGGTTTTGAAAATCGAAAGATTTTTGAGAAATTGGATATGTCTGTGAAAGTTTTTCGAGAGAGAAATTTTTGTGATTTAGGGTTGCGTGAGAAAAAGTTTTTCGACTGACCAAAAAGTAAACTTTTATTAACTCGCTGTAAGTCAATGTTGGGTTTGCGATTTGACATTTTGCGCTTAAATGGATCAGACCCATTACTATTTGCGCTCGAGAAATTTTTGATTCGAAAATTGCTCTTCAATTCAATTTTGAAGATCACAAATTATCGCGGCTAATCAAAATCGTTCCCAACACTGTTTACGATTGAGAAACTTATGATCGCGAATTAATTCTTATATCCAGTTTCTCGATAGTAAGTACTTCGAAAATTTTCAGATTGACCCCTATTTCAAATAAAATCACATTGTAAAGCTCCCCCTCAGAATTAAAATAAATTCAATTAACTTCCTGTATTCTCTGTGTAGTAACGTCTAGCTTCCCTGGCAGAAATTAAAAATCTGTACCACTTAGAGAAAGACGTTAGAAATAATGGAGTTAATCAACAGTTATTTTAGGCATTTTTTCTTTGAAATATTTGGTCTGTGACTAGCTCTTTTCCTTGTAGTGTCGACGTCTCACTCCTTAATTTTGTTTGAAGGAATCTGAAACGCTTAGAGAAAAACGTCAAGAATATTTGGAGCTAATGCACGATTTTTATATTTGCTCCCCCTCAAATAATGCGCAAGAATTGACTAAACAAGCAAGCATATGAAATCAATCTAGTCACGAGCATATAACACACAAATTTACCTATTAAGCACATATACATGGTCACCAAAAATATGTACTGAAGATATTGCGTGAGGGTAAGAGCAATGAAAAATTTATCGCATTTAAACAATTCAGTGCCAATGCAATCTAAAAATTCAACGCATATGACATAATATTTCATGTCAGAATGTGCGAAATTTTTCCTTTCACGATTTTTCTTTCAGAAAATTAAAAAATCTATATATATGTAAATTTTTTTTCAAATATTACTATTATTATAGTATGGGGTCAGATTATTTTGCTTCGATCAACCGTCACACTTGAAATTTTACGAGACATTTGAAAGAAGAAAATGCTGTCAACTCATGTCGTCAAACTAAAGTCCTAAGTTCATACTCTGGTCCATTTCGACAACTCTCACTAGGTTCGCTCTAGCACTCAATTATTTTTAACTTGGGATTTTTATATTTATATCACTCAAGTCAACAGAAGCAATTTTAAATCAATTTACCTGTGATCGAGATATTTTTAATCATTTCAGCTAAGCGAGAGACCGTCGATTGGAATCAAAGGGTTGTAAGGATTTTGGTTTGGCTAGGACTTAGAAGGGAAGGAATTTAGAGGAAAGTGAGTTTATCTCTTCGTCATCTTCCATTTCTACGTCCGTCTCCTTTTGCGTCTTTCTTCTTTTCAATATTTTCTCGCTCTTTTTCTTTTAAGAACTATCCCTTTTTATGCTATGCTCAAGCTGAAGCTCCGCTTCTCCACGAGGCTATAGGAGATTATCCTAGGCGAAGTTCTTCTTGTTGGTTCTCGGGCCGATACTGTGCTCCTCTTCTCTTAATCCCTAGAGAGGTTTCAGAGATTATATTTTTGGAAACGTTCACGGTTATGGAATTCGTACCCAAGGCTGCGCTCCTCTTCTCGTTTCCCGATATAAGACCGGATTATCGTTGGAGAAGTTCACTTCGTGGTGCTCATCTTTCCAGGCGTTCTGACGAGCGTACGAGATTATCGTCGGAGAATTCACAGCAGGATCCATGCCACCTTCTAAGAGATAGTCGGAAGGCAGGTTCCTTTGGTCTGATTTTTGCGCGTTGAACCATACCTTCTTTTGTCATCATCCTCTTCTCTTTTTTGTTATTTTCTCCCCCTCCTTTTTCTCGTTTGAACAACCATCCGAAGAATATAGAATACGGTTGAAGGCTGGGAATGAGATTTAAAGGAAGAAAGGACATCAGAGAAGGCTCAAAGTGGATGACTAAGGGCTAATGTGAGGGAAAAAACTTTATAAGGCCGAGTGAGGAATAACCTAAGCGCCCTTATTTTCCTAACGATCTAAGGCAAGGTGAGTATGAAGCCAAGTATCACTAGTTAAGACAAGTAATTGATGTGTGACTCACTCGAGAAATAGATCCAAAGAAAGAAAAATAACAAGGCTTGAATCCTCACATGTATAGTGGCTTTATGTCTAGTGGAGCAACCTAATGACCTTTAGACACAAGAATGCGACTTAGACTGACAAAATTAAGCAATTTAGTCGATCGCATGTCGGGGTAAAATTCTAAGTGACTTTAGATAAGGATTTCGTCATCCCCCCTTTTTTTTGTTTTATTTTAAAAAACATTTATATATTTCACGCAAGATAAAGCAAGTAAGCAAAGAAAACACATACCATAGAACATTTGGTAGCACGGAAGATCAGGTAAAGCACATATTACGGAAGATTCAACATGCCTAATTTTCCGACAAGGAATTGAAATCATTTTTCATCCAATGCCTTTGTGAAAATGTCAGCTAGTTGGTACTCCGTGTTCACGAAATACATATCTATGGTGCCTTTTTCTACATGATCTTTGATAAAGTGATATCTAATGTCTATGTGTTTTGCGCGTGAGTGATGAACAGGATTGCAAGTAATAGCGATGGCACTTTGACTATCACCATATATGGGTATATTATTTAAATTGTTCCCATAGTCGCGAAGCTGAATCCGCATCCACAAACATCTGGGAGCAACAACTGGCGGCAGCCACGTATTCTGCTTCGGCCGTAGTTGACACACAGTTCTGCTTTTTGGATGACCAGCAGACCAGCTTTTAGGCTAGAAATTGAGCTCCACCGGACGTGCTTTTCCTTTCCTTTCGGCAACCTGCATAATCAGCGTCAGTATAGCCTATAAGTTTGAAATTCGTACCCTTCGGATACCATAGTCCAAGGGTAGAAGTGCCCTTAAGGTAACGCAGAATCCTTTTAACCGCGAGCATAGGGGATTCTTTGGGATCGGCTTGAAAACGGGCACATAAGCAAGTGGCAAACATGATATCCGGCTGCTCGAAGTGAGGTAGAGAAGAGATCCAATTATGCTGCGATACAGTGTGACGTCGACCGACTTGCCAGAGGGATCGGCATCCAACTTGCAGCTTGGTGACATAGGAATGCTGATAGGCTTGCTCTAATCTTGATGGAATTTCTTCAGAATATCCTTGATGTATTTTGTCTGACTGATGAAAATCCCATCTTCGAGTTGCCTGACTTGCAGTCCTAAGAAGAACTGCATCTCTCCCGTGTGACTCATCTCGAACTTGCTTTTCATTAGATCTCCAAACTTTGTGCAAAGCCGTGGATTAGTTGATCCGAAGATGATGTCGTCGATGTATACTTGAACGACCATCAGATCTTTGTCTTGCCATTTGATGAAGAGAGTTGTGTCTATCGTTCCTCGTATGAATCCAGACTTCACGAGGAATTCACTCAGGACATTGTACCAAGCACATGGGGCTTGTTTTAGTCCATAGAGAGCTTTGTCCAATCGATAGACGTGATCGGGATGTTCTTGATCAACGATGTCTTCCGGCTGAACGACGTCGACTTCTTCTTTTAACACGCCGTTGAGAAAGGCGGTCTTAACATCCATCTGATAGACTTTGAAGTCTTTGTGAGCCGCATAAGCTAGGAGAAGACGGATAGCTTTGATTCGGGCAACAGGAGCATATGTCTCGTCGTAGTCGATGCCTTCCTGTTGATTGTATCCCTTCGCAACTAGCCTTGCTTTGTTCCGGATCACTTCACCATCTTCATTCTTCTTATTTTTTAATACCCATTTAGTTCCGACAATTATTTTCCCATGCGGACGGGGTACTAAGGTCCACACTTGAAGACGTTCGAATTGATGAACTTCATCATGCATCGCTATTACCCAATCCGGGTCTTGAAGTGCGTTTGCTACCTTGGTAGGCTCATTTTTACTTAAGAAGCAGCTAAAGAGACTGTGTTGACGACGTGTCTTCACTCCATCCGAAGGATCGCCAATTATCTGATCAACCGGATGACCTCTAGTCCACTTGCGCTCATGCGGCAAGGCTGAAGTCGATGCATCAGCCATCTGTGGGTCTAGATTCCTGTAGTCTCTGATTGATCAATTGCTTGAGGAAGTTCCAATTCTGCACTTGGAACGATCGTCTCTGATGATTCTTCCTCAATAACCGCTGTAGGTTCTTCGTTATTCTGTGGCAATTCTAAATCGGGTGAGGTAGGGACGTGAGAAGCACTTGGTACGTCGGTCTCGTCGGGTGGAGAATCAACTATAGGTGTAGCAGTGTGTGACCGATATACTGGCTCGAAGAGAGAGTCCAAATCGTCTAATGCAAGTCTCATTGCTTATTCTGACGTTGAATTCGTAGTTGTTGCCATCTTCTGTTGGTTTTGTGCCAACACACTAGTGAAAACAGGTTCTGAACTGTTATATCAGAAGCTATCTGTTTGGTACGGGTCCTGAACTGAGGTGCGCATGAGCCATCGGGTTGAGCACGGGTCCTGGACTGAAGTGACTAGAGCCATATCCGCCACTTTGTGGAAAGTGACATTGTAGCTTTCTTTGATTGTGTGGTTGGACTTGATGTATACTCGGTACGCTTTCGAGGTTGAAGAATACCCGACGAAAGTGGCTTCGAATGCTTTAGGGTCAAACTTAGAACGCTGTTCTCGGTCGTTCGCCACAATGCACTTGCACCCGAAGACTTTAAAGAATGAGATGTTGGGTACTCGTTTGTTGATAATTTCGTACAGAGTCTTGTCAAAGCGCTTGTGAACCACCGTCCCGTTTTGAGTGAAACAGGCGGTATGTACTGCTTCCGCGCCAGAGAAAATGTGGAAGACCATAGTGGATGAGCATCATACGCGCGGCTTCCACTAGAGTTCTGTCTTCGTTCGACTACCCCATTCTGTTGAGGAGTCTTGGCGGCTGAAAATTGTTACTTATTCCAAGTTTCTGATAAAATTCACTGAGACATTTGTTCTTGAACTCGGTGCCATTGTCTGTTCGAATGACTTGGATAGTCTACTACATCAAATTTTGAGTAGAGTTCACGAAATTTACGATCAACTCCCCTGTCTCATCTTTTGTTCGGAGGAACTTTGTCCATGTGTAGCGAGAGTAGTCATCGACAATGACCAGCAGATACTTGCGTCCATTTATACTTTGTTTCTTCATCGGGCCATAGAGGTCCATATGTAGCAGTTCCAGAGGACGTGAAGTAGAGGCCACTTGTTTGATATGATGAGATGCTCGCTTCATTTTTCCTAATTGGCACGCCGAACATTGATGCTCTTTTTGTAAAGTTATAGTTGGAAGACCATGAACCAACTTTTTCGTTGAGAGATGTTGAAGAGCTTTGATGTTGAGATGAGATATGCTTTGATGCCATAAGTTGTTCCTCTGACTTACAGTTTGAGAGATGAGGCAAACAATTGTCAAGGGCCGCACGGACGTCAGGTTGATCATGTAAAGGTTGGATTTCTGTAGTCCATAGAGGAGTTCTGTACCGGTCAGCATGAAAGACCACTTGAAATCCCTTATCACAGAATTGGCCTATGCTGAACAAGTTATGGCGGAGGCCTTCGACATATGAGACATATTTTATTGTCAGTTTCTCCATAATGATATCTCCATATCCAAGAATTGGAGCTAAGTCATTGTTTCCGAATCTGACTTTGCCGTTTGGCCGGTCTTTGTAGTTGCTCAGCAGCTCTTGATTTCCAGTCATGTGTGTGGAGCAACCAGAGTCGAGGTACCACACATGATGGATCTGCAAAAACAAGTTAGAGAGCTTTAGGTACCCACTTAAGCATGGGTCCTCTCAGATGAGCAGATTTAGTTTTAGGTTCAGATATGATTCCTAAATTACTACTTGAGGGAGTTTTAATAACCCAAGTCACTTTCGTAGAAGTGGTTTTGGGTGTTGCCTTTTTAAGTGACTTGGCCTTTTCGGCTTTTGTCGTCCTAGGCGGAGATTTAGGAACCCATTTGGGTTGAACCTTGCAGGGAAGGTTAATTTCAGCACGTACAAATGCTTTGGTAGGCTTGAGTGAGGAAAAGATATTTTCTTTTGATAATCTCCTAAGGTGCTTGGGGGACTCAATCTTTACAGGATACCTTAGGTGAGTACAAGCATGTATGGCGCCATAAGTTTTCTTTATGGCTGGATCTTGTTTCCTACAAGTCTTCCTAGTGGCATTTGTTTCGGAATGACTAATTCTAGCTTTAGATGTAGAGCCTATTTCGTAGTTTGTGCTTCTAAAGGTGATGGGCTGAAGAGTACACGTAGAAGCAATTACTCTAAGCGAAGGAATGGCTCTTTTATTTCTACGAGTGTCATTTATTCGTACAGAAGGAGTAACGTTCTTAAGCATAATCAAATCTACTTGCTCCTTCTTAAGACTAGACACTCTCGCCTTCGATTCTAGTGCTTGCCCTACGCTCCCTGTAGACGTAGGTAAAGTAACTTTAGTCTTAGTACTCTTAACAGAATTATTAATACACTTTTGATCTTTCGAAGGTGATTTTTCGATTATCACGCTTTGAAGTATAGCGTGAGAGCTAGTTTGGGAGGATAAGGAAGCTTTGAGATTTTTCATCGCTTTTAAGAACTTTTTCTTTTCAGCTTCGAAATTCTCTCTCTCTTTGTCTAATTTAGCTTGAGATTCCTCTATCTGTTTTATTATAGGAGGTATGTAGAGAGAATTTTTATAATGAACGACTTTGGCTTCCTCGAGGGCTGTTTGAGGGTCAGGAAGTTCAAATAGGTCAGAGACAAGTGTTAATGAAGGTTTCATATTTCTGTCTCTTTCGTTTAGCGCAGTGTTGTCAAAGGGGATCTCAGGCCCATGTGAGGCTTTTCTGATAGATGAATCAAAAATTATTTTGGTACGTCGATTCAATAAATTCTCTAAGAGAGGTCACTCCTAAACCCATGTGCTTAATATCATATATTCCTTTTTCCGTAGAACTCGTGGGTTAGTGAAACCATGCCTTCTATATGATTATAGAACTCTATACCCTTGGGCTTGTTAAAAAATATCGTCTGTTCGGATTGTCCCCTACGCGTAACTATATCATCTAATTTATTAATTTTAGCATATAGTTTCTTGCGTTCCTCACCTAGGAGAGCATAATTATTTTATACCGTCAGTTTGGCGGCTTGACAGGAGTCTAGTTCTTTACTAACCTCACTAACCTTAGCATTTGATATTTCTAGTTGAGCTTCTAAGTTGGTGATCTTAGTGGTAGCTTCGGTTATCCTACAATTCAAGGTGGCTTTCTCGTTGAGATTCCTAACCAAGCAATTGTAGTTATTTGCTAGCCTATCTTCTAATTCCTTAATCTTTTCGCCATGCTGCCCTATTTGAGGTTGACTAGTCTCTCTAGAATGTAGGCTCTTAGTAAGTTCTTCTATTTTAGCACTAGATCTCCTAAGTTCTGATTCGAGACTATTTATCCTTTTTTGGGACCTATAAAGTTTATCCTCTACTTCCTTAATACTTTTCTGCTCACGTTTCATGTTAGCATATTGTTTTTGATATGAATCTAACATGGTCAATGGTGTGGAATATAGGTCTACCTCTTGTGAAGAGGTGGATTCGTTTTCGTCGTCCGTATGATTGGCAGTTTCAGCGTCCGATTCATTGTCGAGACGGGCCATGAGAGCTAAATTCTCTTCTTCAGACTCAACGTATCCTCGAGCTATTGGTCTTGTTCGGCCATAACATCTACTCCAGCTTCCTTCTATTTAGTCAATTGGAGCTTCTTGGAGTAGTAGTTGGCATCTCTCTTCTTCGGAAGAGTGCACTCTCTAGCAAAGTGACCTGGCTTGCCACAGTTGGAGCATTTGTTAGCCTCTTTTGGGTTCTTGACTTCGGAGCTCTCTGGTGCACGTTCTTTGTTTTTAGAGCTTGTAGTCCGAAGTCTGTTGGCTGAGGTTGAAGACTTCTTCTTGAAGTACTTCTTACTCATCATTTTCCTATTAGAGCCAACTGCTTTCCTAGAGCTTTCATGTTTGGCTCAACGTCAGACTCCAACTCTTCTTCCGACTCTGAAGGAGAAGGAGGCCTAACGATCTTTTCTTTCTTGATTTTGAGCTCCTCTTCTCCGAGACTAAGGCAACAATGTCTACGATCTGTTTGCCCTTCTGCTCATTTTGAGTCTCGTTTATATCATCCTCATGTTGGAGATTGTCAAACACGGCATGGATATCCATCTCCTTTAGATCTTTATTCTGTCAAATTTGAGTGGGTATTTTCTTCCATTCCGCGGGCAAAGAAGAGAGAAATCTGATATTTGTCTCCATATTGGTCTTCGTGATTTCTATCTCCCTCATCTCGTTGAGAAGAGAGAGGTATCTTTGGTAGATCTCATTAGACTCTTCTCCGGCTTTGCTTTGAATGAGTCGTATGCAGTGAGAATGTTCGCCTTTTTGGCCTTTATGCCAACTTCTGTCCTCTGCATCATACTATGCAGTTCATCCCACATTTCTTTAGCCGATGAAAGACTATCAATCTGTCTATATATGTCGTTGGGGATGCCCTGCATGAGGGTATTCATGGCTACTAGATCAGCCTTAGCTCGAGCCCTCTCCTCGATTGAGTACTCCCTAGGCTCCTTCAGTCGCCTAGATGCGGGAATTTGAGGGGTTACCAATTCATCATCGGGGACATTCACCCAAAACTATGTGGGTCTCTCTTCTAGTGATTTCAGCAAATTCTTGGCTTGATCTTTTAAAGCGATGAAATTGAGGAAGCGGCTTCTCCAAACGGTATATTTGTCTCGTTGCAAAATTGGCGGACGGTTGTCATTTCCGAGAGAGTATGCATCCATTTTGTGTTGTAGTTGAGTTGTTGAAGGATCTTCGTTAAGTGTTTTGAACGTTTGAAGATGATGTAATGTGCTTCACAAGTGACAAAGTTCGTTAGTAGCGTTTGATTCGAAAAATAGTTCGAGAATTATTTTCGATTCAATCTTTAAAGTTTGATCGAAAATAATTTCGTCGAAATAGAATATAATGTGTTCTCGTGCGAGAAAGCCTGTCAGCGAAATATTTTTCGAGCGAAATAAATTGCCCAAAATCGTTCGGTCGAGAAAAATTTCCAGATCGTGAATTTATTTCGATCGTAAAGAAACAGTACGTTAGTAAGTTTCTCGACAAGTCAAAATAAATCTGTTGACTAGAAAAGTTTCTCGCGTGTAAATGATTTTTAGCTTGGTCAACTTTAAATGTCTGACCGAAAATGTTTTTCGAGTGAAAGTGTTTACGCGTGCAAAGTCAAAATTGGTCTTCCTCGAGTTGAATAATGTTCGAGAAATATTTTTAACTATAATCGTTTCTAGTGTTGACGATTCTAGCGCTGACTTCGTATTCTGACCGACAAACATTCGCGCGCCAAGTTTTTTCGATCGAGAAATTAATCCGATCGTAAACCTAGCGAGAAAAATTAGAACGATCGAGAAAAATCACAGAATACGATTAACACAGATTCAAGCAAAAACAACGAATTAGACATTGAAATTTCAGGTAATTGCTCGCAATCATTTACTAACTACGCACGAACAAGCAATTAAACACGTTATGAAGCAAAGTATGTCGAATTTGATCAAAATCAGAATGTGTTCTTCATATTCTTCGCAAATAGTAAATCACATAATCGATTTAATCCTAAAAACGAAGTTCAAACGACTACAAATCCGATCGTAATCATCATTTAACACTTAAACGAGCACAGAAACATCAAATTCAACTCAATTAAGCACAGAATTAAGCTATTGGATAAAAAAAAAAATTCGCGCCAAACTGTTCTTCGATGAACAGTAAACTGAAAATGATTTTCGATCCAAATCCAACAATGTTCGATTCAAAACATAACGAATCTGCTCTGATACCAATTGTTAGGTCCTACGATTAACAACTCTATGATACTAGGCATGAATTCTAAGTAATTCGATGATAATGATTGAGATTAAGATTCGATCGAAAAACTCAAATGAAGAACAAGAGAGAGAATTCGAGTAGAGTGAGAAAGTTACTATTGTTTCTCTCTCTAGGAATTGAATTGCAAGCCTTTCGGATCAATTTCCAAAACTTTCTCTATTTATTGCGTTTGATTACAAAGTGTTTATAGCAAACACACTTAGTATAAATATCTAACTAGTCCTAATCTATGGACTAATACAAATAAAGCCCCTAATTACAAGGACATCTAATAAAATCAAAGCACAATTAGAATTGATCTTCTACACAAACGACTGGTCAAAGCAGGATGCGAAGCGTATTTTGTGTTTGCGATGAAATCGAGAGCTCCTCCCCGAAGTTCGAGGAAGTACTAGTAGTTAAGGAGTTTTCCGATGTATTTCAGGAGGAATTACCAGGATTCTCTCTCTAGTTCTCTCTCTAGGAAAACTCTCTCCAAACCTTCGACTCTTCAACTTCCCATCGTCCCACCACCACCTCGGCCCACCTTCAGCACCGCCGACAACCTTGACCTGCTACTGACCGGCGGCGCACACCTCGCCTCCCTCCATCGCCGGGATCAGACGGCGATGGGAGGGCTTTAACCATCTAACCGTAACGTCTGTCTCATTCCTTTCATAGTGACGCTTCAGCTTCCTTTCGCTAATCTCCACCTTCAGCCCACCTCTAATGGATGACATGGATCTCCTTGCGCCCTTGCGGACTATGAACAGCTTAGGAACAACATCCCCGGATTTGAGGATCGATTTGATGTTGCCGCCTTCGAGGCTTGCGTGAGTTGCGTCAGTGTTCAACTCACGAAGAGTCTTGTGACGGCGATCGTGGCTACTTCTGAAGGGCCGGCAACATCCTCTAGCTCGGCCATGGCCGACACCACCCAACTGCCGGCAGCACCGCCCCACCATCGCCGGAAGAAACGCACCACAAATCATATAATGCCGGTTCGTGACCCAAGCTTTGATCGACGTCCACCTATGCACCGAGGAACCCCTCCACCTGTGACGTCTCACCTACCGCCTATTGAGGAGGAGGACTTTGCACCGCCTACTGTGGTTGCGCCGGTTCAGAAGGTCGCCCAAAACCCTAGATTCCTACAGCGTGACCCTTCGGCTTCCATGCTTTAGTGAACGGGCCGAAGGTTTCTATTATTGGGCCATCCCACTCGGCGGCCGGTGCACCCAATGCGCAAGGGACTACTCAAACGGATCGCTGTTTCCCGAGCACCAAGGCTCAACACCACCATACCTGGGCTCGAGGCCGATCATCGGAGCGTCAACTGATACTCGACACGATCTGGACCCTGTTGCGCCGACGGGCTCGAATAATTCAGCCCCGATAGTAAAAGATGCGTCGGATACCGAGCAGCATTTTCTCCTCACTAATGATCGTCGTTTCGCTAACCACCAGGCCACATCTCCACCGGCTGGTGGCTTAGGGCCGATCACGATGTACCCACCTTGCATGGAACAACCACACTACACGGGCTGAAGAGGCACAAATAACGAAACTGCAGGCTAGGGCTTTCGCGAACAACCATACTCATAATGGTCCTAATGGCCTTTATGATAATCCACGATCCCCCTCGGAGGCTGTGGCTAATACCAACAACACATCTTACACAGCCGTGCTTCAAGGTGCCATCATCAATCGTAACCAACCACGACGCTCCCCTATGAAGCGCATCGCCTTATCTTATATGACCCCGTTTATTATGAACGGCAAAGCCGAGGCATGCCTACCCTAGAAAGTGGTTAAGAAAGGGATGACTAGATGGGACCACACCCTCGTGGGTTACTTTTTGGGAAAGAGACCATACTTCCCTCATGTCGAACGTTCGCTAGATCTATGTGGCCTAACATTACTAAGTTCGAGCCACAATTAACGGATTCTTCAAGTTCAAATTCGCGACGGCCGAAGCTTTAACGGCGGTCTTGGAAGGGGGCCCATGGATCATGCAGGGACAGGCCCTATTCCTTGAAACGTGGTGGGTTGGCATGTCGTTTGAGAAGAAACAGCACATGGCCGTTCCCCTATGGATCAAACTTCGCAACGTTCCAACGGAATTGTGTACCCAATAAGGCCTTGGAATCGTGGCAAGCGTCATAGGAACACCTCTTTTCGCGATCGCTATGACAGCTAATGCGGAGCGCCTCCAATATGTGAGGGTTTGCGTCGAAAAGTCACTTGAGGAGCCTTTCGCCGAACAATTTAACGCTAGGATTCCTACTAAAGAGGGCGGACAAGAAAACATTGTACCAATTCATATTGAATATGAGCGGAAGCCCAACAAATGTGTGCGGTAATACTTGGAATCATGGAGATAGGAATTGCCCCAAGAACAGGCCTGAACCCGCCAATTCCCAAGCACAAATCTCAGCCCCGTCAAATACCACACGGCCGACTGAGCAGCTAAGGCCGCAAGCTCAACCGAAGGTACAACGTTCCACACGGCCAAACAACCAACCCACCAATGGATTGTAGCCTCGACATGAATGGCGCCACCTAACGAAAAAGGACAAAAGCAAAGTGGCGCTCGTGGAAACCACCGCGCATGCTAACTTAAACAACAGAGGTCGAGATAGCCGTAGACCCCAAGAACACCGAACGACGGCACGACAACCAACTGAGACAGGCTCGACAAGTACAGCCTCTACTAGTGTACCTACACCTGACCACAACCCTTTTATGGTGCTCGCTGAGCTTGAATGGGATAACAATACCGAGGGTCCTACAGCAGCCCTTCCCACGGGTACTCCATGATTCCTTCGGCTGTTTGGAATACGTGTGGTCTGAACAGGATAGACCACAGATGGGCTGTTACGGAGTTGGTGGGAAAAAATAATCTGAAAATTGTGGGCCTTGTTGAAACCCGAGTTTCTGAGCAGAACGCTTCTTCTGTTACCCAATCTATAAACAATTGGAGTTGGTTTTATGAATATGAGAGTGAACCTGCTTCTCGGATCTGGGTTGGATGGGATGATAGCTCCGTGGCAGTTACTATCGAGGCATATACTGATTAGGCCATCCACTGTAAAGCTCTCATCTTGGAAAATAGACAGGCTTTTTATGTCTCATTTATCTATGGGCTCAATATACGTACGGACCGACGAAGCTTATGGGCTGATCTTATCGCGACTTCTCGATCTCGGGTGGATACTCCGTGGGTCGTAATGGGGGATTTTAATGCGATCTTGGACAACTCGGAGGCCCGTGGTGGCGTATTGGGTGGTGGCTACCGTGAGATGGCAGCTTGTTTTACTGCGTCTGACCTCATTAGTCTTCCACGTGTGGGGCCACTATTTATGTGGTACAACCAGCAAAGCGGCACCGCGGCAATTTGTTGTAGATTGGATAGAATGATGAGAAATCCCGCTTGGGTTGCCCGCTATGGTGACCTAGTTTATCGCTGCGCATTACCATCTACTTCTGACCACTCCTCGCTCATCTTGGAGGCTATTAATCCTTCGCGAGCTTCAGGAGCCGTGTTCAGATTTGATATCCTGACCAAGGATCCTTGATTTACAAAACTGGTGGAAGACTCGTGGAACATTCCTGTGGACGGTTGGCCCATGTTCGCCGTCGTGAAGAAACTTAAAGGAGTCAAACAAGTCATGAAGGGGTAAACATCTTGCTAACTTGGGCCCGCGACATGCGCTGCCTACGACTTCTCTGTCGGAAACTGGCATGGGTTGGCGATCGGGGACTGGATCGCTGGCATCAGATGGGCGGCTCGGCGTTGAAGGGGTAACATCTTGCTAACTTGGGCCCGCGACATGCGCTTATTTCGTTGGTGTATCACCTGTGGATGGAGCGAAACAAAAGATGGCATAATGGAAGGCAACGCCAGCCAGGTCACATTATTGCTGATCTTGAATCGTTATTATGCTTACGTCTTTCTACCCTTCCATCTAAGTATGCGCTACAATGCTGCGCTCTTAAACGTGTGTGGCGTATAGCTTGGTAGGTAGGGGTTATTGTTCTTGTTTGGTTGTTTGTTTCGTGGATCTCAGGTCTCGGTTTGCACATGCTTCTCTTCGTGTCCATGGAGATGCTGCTGGGGTTATGTTGGATACGGCGCAATTAGGTTAGGGAAGACCTTCTCCTCCTTCTCTTCCTCTCTGCACTCTGCGTTGTTTCTCGCTTTGCTGTTTTTTTCTTGTTTTGCGCAGGTGCGGTTTTTGCGACGGGACCTGGCGGGCTGCCTCTCGGACTCACGCTGCTCTTTGGCGTCACTTGGCGATACTGGCTCCTCCTCGGTGAAAAGAAACAGGAGTTGGCATTTATCGCTGTTCTTTCCCGGCCTGACCTCGGATGCACTTGCTGCTCCCCCTCGCTTTTTTATCTCTGGTATGAGATTGTTCTTGGCTGTGCGCTTGCGTCTCGCCTGCACGTCTCTTGGGCGCCCTGCTGGCACTTCATCTTGTGTCAGGATCCTGTTGACTGTTTGTGGATTGTGACACCTACGTTGCTCTACTGTATTTTTGCTGCAGTTTTTTGTTCTTTTGGCTTTTTTGTCTTGCTGGCTTGGGTCTTGTTGGGACCTTGTAGGTGTCTGGGCTGCGTCAGTTTGTCGATGTGCTGTCAGGTCGGCTTTTCGCTACCGCTTGTTGCGTCGTGAGCGACATCATGAACGCTACCACTGTACTCCTTTTTTCTATGCTAGTGAACGTTTCCCAAAAAAAGAATTACCAGGGTACCGCCCGAAAGGGAGATTGAATGCACAATAGATTTAGTGCCTGGAGCTGTACCAGTCTCTAAGACTCCCTACCGGTTAGCGCCGAACGAGTTGAAGGAATTAAAAGAGCAATTAGACGAACTCTTGCAAAAGGGATTTAACCAACCGGGCTACTCTCCCTGGGGACTGCCGGTGTTATTCGTACCAAAGAAGGACAGGTCCATGCGGTTGTGTATCGACTACAGAGAGCTGAACAAGATAACGATCAAGAACAAGTATCCCCTCCGCTACACAACTCATCCGACGGTTTGCACCAAGGGTCGCTCACGCCCGAGTAGACAGATCGCTCACGTCTGTCTCCCGTCAGGTGCCCAGCGAGTCCAACCTCAACTCCGCTACGAGTCTGACTGCCAAAACCGGCACACACTACCCCGCTCAATCGACACCTTAAGTCTTAAGGTGTCACCACTATTGTGGTCATTATCCCTCACCATGTCGTGCGATGTCATGCATATACGTGATACACATGAAACGTGATGTCACATAAAACATACGTAAAACACGTAAATCACATAAATCACTTAAATCACAGAGTCTCATGGAAACACATAAATTCACATTTGTGTTTACGTATCGTAGATGGATAATCCACCTACCTGTCCTCCTGCTAGCGTCAAATAAAAAGTCCGGTGTCCCTATATATCGATTCTCTGAATAAACAAATATTATCATATCAGTATATTTGTTAAACTGTATATGTTTTTAAGTTCCCAAACCCTAATTATAGAAAATCCTAAAATTTATGAAAACCTAAAAATAATGATATTTCTAAAATAAATAAATCCTAAAATATTGAAAACCCTAGAAATAGCAGAATTCTAAAATACCGAAATTTATTAAATGTCGAAACTTATAGAAATGTCGAGATATATATAAAGATGTCGAATTATACAAATGTCGAGCTCATCCATTCGACTTTTATTATGATACCGAGATCTTTATTTGAAAATGAAATGTCGAGTTCCTTGTTTAAAATAAATGTCGAGATCATCGAAAGAAGCTACCGAGATTTTTCATGATGTCGAAGTCATCTAGTAATGTCGATATCTATTCCTGCCAAAATATCGAATACAAATGTCGAACTATTCCTACCAAAATGTCGAATGTAAAAGTCGAGACCTTGATTAAAAATGAAATGTCGAGTTTATCCAAGAACATCAAGTTTTATAAATGTCGAATTCTTATAACTACACATTTCGACATCTCTCTATATACCTCTCGACACATAATATCTAAATTTCGAAACTTTTCCTATCATATACATCTGGAAGTTTTTCTAATAATCATGTTATTATATCTCGAGTTTTACTAGGTTACATTTCGAAACTTCTTTGTAATGATGTCGAGCTCTTCATTCTTATCATTTAACCTTACGAACTTCTTCTTCTTATTATATATCTCGAAGTTTATCATTTAAACACTTATAAACCCAAAATGACATTTAGGGTTTTCTAATCATGGCATAATTTCAAAAGTTCATAGTGTTAAGCCTAAGATCACTCGAAACCCTTATGCACGGCAACAATTTCTATTTGGAAGCTTACTAAAATTCATATGTCATAATATAAACAACTAAGACATGAATTCAAATTAAAAATCTAAACTGCGAGCTATAAGAAAATTTAGTACTTCATTACCCAAGGTATCAACTGTATCTCACCCTATAAACACGTGTTAAGCATAGAATAATTACATAGTAGTGATAAAATTTTACCTCCCGTACTTCAAGGTCTGATTTTCTGATTTTGTTAGAGCTTCTATAATCCTTATGTTTGCTTTGAGTATATCTCTGTTCTTGAGTTTCCTTCGTTAATAGGGTTGGCCTTGCTTAGTGTTGATTGTTACTATGAGATATACATAAAAGCTTTGAAAATATCGATTGATTGGACAAGTTGGTCTATGATGTGTTTTGCTTTAAGTCTAAGTAAGCTCATCCTTTTTAATATGTCAAATAAATTTTGGGCCTTATTCAAAAATTCGATCAAGTCATGTATGGCCCAACTAATTTATAAAGAATATTGTATAGATTATATTAAATTGTTTGGATAAATTTCGAGATAAGTAAGTGCTATTAAAATCATATTTTCGTTGTATGACTTAAATTTCGCTATCAAGTTTCCTAATCTGAAAAAATAATTATACAGATAATTATAGCAAAATCCCGTATTAAATTTTACGGGTATTACATTTATGCCTATGTGATTATATGAATTATGTGCAATTATGTGATCGTATGAAATCTGGTGCATTTGGTTTTGTGCCATGTGGCTTCTAACTTAAATAGGAAATTTCGAAATATAGAGAACAAGGGGATTGAGGTAATAACACCATTAAGATAGAAAGTGGACTGTAATTCTAATGGGCTTGATTTAACAGTTAGGCCAAAACCTTTAGGGATAATTTCTAGAAGCATTTTCTACATACGGATGCCTCGACCTGATGGAGGGACGGCGGGGGATGTATCGGTGCTGGGTGGAGTACGAATGGCGCCCCTCAAAGTGTGATGAATGTGCGACTTGGGCGCATGGGTCGGCTCAATGCCCCAAGAGTGAACAGCGGCAACCGCGTCCCCAGCCGCGGCCACCAAAGTCGACGAATGCAGCCCCTGGGGAGCCACATGCTACGCCGGGCGCAGCACACAACGCCCACCGCCGGCCAATACTGGTGGAGGGACTGGTCATGGGACCACTGCACGACGTCGGCCGCGGCGGAACTGGTCATCGGGACAGGGTAAGATGACGGAATGGCAACAAATGGGAGCCAAAGGGAAGGCGGTGATTGTAGAGACGCAATCGACCAAGCCGCCAAGTCTCCCACAACGGGAATGCATGACGCGAGCTCCTCGCATGCACCGTACCTACCACGGCGCACGGCGGATGCGGGACAATCTGACCATAATTCGTTCGCGCTACTTGGTGAATTGGAAGACACAACGTCAAGACAACTCTCACTGTGGGCCCTAAAGCACATGCAGCCCACCAATCGCCCCATTCATAATACAGATGGGTTCGTGGAATGTCCGTGGTCATAACAGGCAAGACCACAGGAAGGCGGTGGGGGAGTGGGTATGTCGAGCGGGTTTGCAACTTGTTCGCCTTCTCGAGACGCGTGTTGCGGTTGCAAATGCAGCCCGAATATCGGAAGGGCTTAGACCACGATGGGCGTGGTTTTTTTATTACGATGCCGGTCCAGGCACCCGCCTATGGGTGGGATGGGACTCTTCCTGGCTTCGGGTTAATATTATTGCGAAGTCGAGCCAAGCGATCCACTGTCAGGTTGAACAACTTGGCACGAGTGAGACTATTTTTGTATTCTTTGTTTATGGGAATTCTAGGGGTGAGGATCGACCGCTCTCATTGGGAGGAGCTTATTGTCAGGACCCGTCGTCCGACCTCGTAATTCCGTTCTAATCCTAAGTATCTAATGCTTTATTATCGCGCAAAAGCGTAAAAATGCGAATAAAATTTTTCTTCTTCTTTTAAAACTAGGTGCGGAAGTCTTATACACATGTCAAAAGAATGTTCGCAAATCGTTCTACAATTCCTCGTAGTCATGTCTATACAGAAGACAAGTGTGTGTGTGTGTGTGCAGCCAAAAGCTTCCTATGCGCCCGGCCTTCACAGGTCGTCATCCATACACACACTCCCACCTCAAAAGCAGCCGGATAGCTTCAAATGATCGGCCTCGCCTAAAAGTCGGATCACATACCGTGATCGTCAGTACCTACAACTCATAACGTAAATAATGAGCCACCGAGGCTCAGTAAGCAGAAATTATGCATGTATGCACGTGCCCTAACGATCGACAATCCACGCCATCGTTTTCTAATGCTCAAACTCTTTTCCTTATACTCGTACTCTTTCCTCGACTCATACTCTTTTTCTCATACTCTTACTTCATACGGGCCCTCGGCTTTCAGTCCCACTATGCGCCATCTTATAGAGATCTCAAGTGTGGAGGTTCACACACTAGAAGGTCACCCGAAGGAATCTTCCCTTACTCAGTGTAGCCTCCACGCGAGCGCTTCTCACTGGTAGCCAACACCGAGGCCACTAACCACGGAGGTCACCCGAAGGAATCTTCCCTCCGGGTAGTGCTTTACACGCTAGAAGGTCACCCGAAGGAATCTTCCCTTACTCAGCGTGTGCCCCGGGCCGCATCCTCCAGGTTGCATCTCCCGCATACGGGGTATTTCCCCCAGCCTCTTATACAGGCCTTATAGCTTCATTCGCCTTACTGGCCACATAGGGGAAGCCGTGACTCTTCATTCGAGTCGACACAGACGCCAATATCGGCGAGTATATATCGCACACAGGCGATCTTACGCACGCTCATACCTCGCGTCTTATACACTACGCATGCGTGCAAATGCTCATGCTACGCTCATGTACGTATTCTAATCATGCCATCATGCACATAATTTAATCGTATCATACGTACACATTTCATACAAAATTCACGAGCACGTAATTCACATAATTGTACGCAGGCAAGTTACGTGTCGTAGTTGAATTTCTACTTACCTGTCGTCCGGCGTAATTAGTATTCTCCTCGTTCGCTCCTAACGTACCACCTTTAGACATAGATATTATGTGTTAGTGTTGTGCCTTTATAAATTGATTGGATCGAACTAAGTTATCTTACTTATTAATTTAGCTGGACTATAAGTCGCTAGTTTCAAGTCTAGGCTAAGTCCCCTGCCCAATTAATTCCTAAGTGAAGTTAGTAAATTTCGTTGTCCGATTTGCTCGATTTCAGGATCTCCCAATCGCCTGATTTTTTTTTCACATCTCAAGCAAGGCTTTACCCGATTATTGTTTCGATAACTTCAAGTTCAGCGATTTGTTCTGTCCATGCCACGTGTAACATCTGTCTAATTCGTCCGATTTGTGCTCACTTAAATTGGTTTCGCCCGATTCCTTTGCATGTGAAATGGCCCGAATTGATTGCATGGAGTTCCATCGGCCGATTTGTAAATCGCCGCGCCTTTTCGTCACTATGACGTCGTCTTCATGTGTCCGATTTGGGGTCTTCAAAGGGTAGAAATCGCCGAGTTCTTCAAGTGTGCAGCTTGTCCGATTTAAGCTTTGCATGGAATCGCCCGATTTCAGGGTTTTGAGGCGCTACAAATCGCCGTGTTTTTCTGTACTCTAAATCGCCCGATCTTCGCATGCTTCAATTATGATTTCGCCCGATTTCTTAACACCTCGTTCCTCAAATCGCCGAGTCCTTCGATCCCTTTGGTAGATCGCCCGATTTGGTGCTTATTAATCTAAGTTTCGGCGATTTGTTCTCCTAATGCCACGTGGAGTTTCTATTTATTTCGCCCGATTTGATCTCTTGTGGCTGGTTTCGATCGATCCGTCTCATGCAGCGATTTACCCGATTTGTCACGTAATTTCCCCGATTCTGTCGAGCCTTCGATCATTTCTACCCGAAATCACATTCATCTCTAAATCTACCCAGAATTTCTAAGTTCTCAGGATACGTTAATCTACCAAGATCTCTAAGAAACCCTTAAATACTTATTTACTCCTCAACTAAGGTTTTTCCCGTAAATCTTACACCCTAATTTATGGGTTCTCCCATATATTTTCGAGACTAAATGCTTAAGTAGCTTAAATTACGAAATTATAAGAGTTGTAAGGGGAGTGCTTCACTTACTAGCTTCGATCTTCAACCTACTTGGGTTCTTTTTGGTTCGAAAATTCGTCTCAGCTCTTTCTCCTTTCCTTCTTGCTTTTCGTTAGTTCTTAGGTGAGGTTTTGGGGTTTGGGAAAATCTTGTTAGATATTTTCTTGCATTTTTATTGGATAGGACATGGGTGGCGTGGTTTTCCCTTAAATTAGGGGTTTATGTCTCCTATTTGTCCTCTCTTACACATTGGGCCCAATCGCTAAGTTCTAGCCCATTAGTAACTAAATCCTCAACCCAACTTATCATTAGCCATTTCCTTTGGCATTTCCGAGAATCACCCTTCCTAAGTTAGGGTCATGATGAACACGAAATGGTTGGCACTTAATTGCGTGAAATTCATGTATAATTCACGAGCATAAAATTCATGCGTCACGACATTCAACCTATACGCAATTATCATGAAATTACGTAAAGCACACACGTAATTTATTGGCCGACCTATTTGCGGGTCTCGGGTCCTACATCCTCCCCCCCTTAAGGAGGATTTTGCTCCCGAAATCAGCCTGTGTGAAACAATTCGGGATAACGAATTCTCATTTCGTCCTTCCGTTCCTAGTCTTCCGTAGATTGGTTCCGCCACAACACTTTCACTAAAGGGATGTCTTTATTCCTAAGTCTTTTGGTCTCGTACATCAATATCTCCACCGGAGTCTCTTCGTAACTGAGGTCCGGTTTCAATTGTTGATGTAGGGGATCATTTCCTAGAACATGATCCGGCTCGGCTAAGTACTTCCGTAGTGTCGAGACGTGGAACACGTCATGTACTTGCGATAGCGATGCTGGCAGCTCTAGTTGATAGGCTACCTCACCAACCCGTTTTACTATTCGAAAAGGACCAATGTACCTAGGGCTTAGTTTCCCTTTCCTCCCGAATCTTTTTATGCCCTTCATCGGCGATACTTTTACGAACACCATATCGCCTTCTTCGAATTCTAGTGGTCGACGCCTTCGATCTGCGTAGCTTTTCTGTCGGCTCTGTGTAGTTCGCATACGTTCGCGTATTGTAGCAATAGCCTCTGTCATTTCTCGTACGATGTCCGGACCTAACATTGCTCGTTCACCAACCTCGTCCCAATGTACTGGGGATCTGCATCTACGCCCGTATAGCGCTTCGTACGGTGCCATCCCAATGGTGACGTGGTAGCTATTGTTGTACGAGAACTCGATTAGTGGGAGATACCTACTCCAATTCCCTTTGAAATCGAGTACGCATGCTCGGAGCATGTCCTCCAACGTCTGTATTGTCCGCTCGGATTGACCGTCCGTCTGCGGATGGTAGGCGGTACTAAAGAACAACTTCGTTCCCATCGCTTTTTGCAAGCTCGTCCAGAATTTCGATAGAAATCTGGAGTCGCGATCCGTGACTATCGATGATGGAACGCCGTGCAGTCGCACTATCTCCTGAAGATAAAGCTCCGCGTATCGTTCCATGGAGTACGTCATGCTAATTGGTAGGAAATGGTCAGACTTCGTTAGTCTGTCGATGATAACCCAAATTGCGTCGTGCCCTTTCGTATTCCTTGGCAGTCCTACTACGAAGTCCATGGTAATGTTATCCTATTTCCATTCCGAAATGGGTAACGGTTGCAGAGTTCCCGCCGGCCTTTGATGATCGGCTTTTATCTGCTGGCACGTCAGGCATTGGCTCACGAATGTTTCTATGTCCTTCTTCATTCCTGGCCACCAATAGTTTTCCTTTAAGCCTCTGTACATCTTCGTTGCTCCTGGATGTACAGAGTACGCCGTGGCGTGTGCTTCCGTCATTATAGTCCTTAGTTCGGCGTCGTCTGGCATGTACAACCGGTTCTTGAAGTACATCCGTCCGTCTTCCCGTATTATGAGATCTCCCCCCGGTTGTTCCTGTTGCACCTCTTTGATCTTCATATAAAGCTCGTCGGCGGCTTGCGCTGTCTTAATTCGCTCTAACAGCGTAGGCTGCAGGGTCAAAGCTGCTATTTGCGCCTCGGCTTCGCCTAGTCGTACGACCTCAACTTCCAGTAGCTGCAGTTCCGTGCTCACTGCTTTTCGGCTTAAGGCATCGGCTACTATGTTCGCCTTGCCTGGGTGGTAGTTGATTACGCAATCGTAATCCTTGACTAGTTCTAACCACCTCCTCTGCCTCATATTCAGCTCCTTTTGGGTAAAGAAGTACTTGAGGCTCTTATGGTCAGTGTATATCTCACACCGCTCTCCATAGAGGTAATGCCTCCAGATCTTGAGAGCAAAGACCACTGCTGCCAACTCTAGGTCGTGCGTCGGGTAATTCTTCTCGTACTCCTTCAGTTGACGAGAGGCGTATGCTACTACATTCCCGTTCTGCATTAGCACACACCCTAACCCGTTCTTCGACGCATCGCTGTAAACGGTAAACCCTCCAGTTCCCGATGGTATTGTGAGAACTGGGGCCGTCGTAAGCTTTTCTTTCAGTTCCTGGAAACTCCGTTCACATTCCGCGGTCCACTTGAACGGTGTATTCTTCTTAGTCAGCCTCGTCATTGTAGACGCTATTTTCGAGAAGTCCTTTATGAACTTCCTATAGTACCCTGCCAAACCGAGGAAGCTTCGTAATTCCGTCACATTCGTCGGTCTGGGCCAGTTGCTAATTGCATCTATCTTGCTCGGGTCTACGGAGATTCCTGCTCCGGACACTATATGCCCCAAGAAGGCAACTTGGTCAAGCCATAATTCGCACTTCTTGAACTTGGCATACAGTTGCTTGTCCTGTAAGGTGCTCAGAACTATTCTCAGGTGTTCTTCGTGCTCCTCTTTCGTCCTTAAGTAGATTAGGATGTCGTCTATGAAGACGATGACAAACCTATCTAGATAGGTTTTGAACACCCGGTTCATTAAGTCCATAAAAGCTGCGGGCGCATTAGTTAGCCCGAATGGCATCACTAGGAACTCGTAATGGCCATAACGGGTACTAAAGGCCGTCTTCGGAACATCTTCCTTCCGGATCCTCAATTGATGATAGCCCGACCTTAAATCGATCTTGGAGAAAACCGTTGCACCTTGCAGTTGATCGAACAGATCGTCTATCCTAGAGAGTGGGTACTTGTTCTTGATTGTCAACTTATTCAACTCCCTGTAGTCTATGCATAACCGCATGGATCCATCCTTCTTCTTCACGAATAGCACCGGCGCTCCCCAGGGAGAGAAACTCGGCTGTATGAAATCCTTCTGCATGAGCTCGTCGAGTTGATCCTTTAACTCCTTCATTTCCGTCGGTGCTAGCCGATATGGGGTCTTAGATACTGGCGCCGCTCCAGGTACCAGATCTATGGCGAATTCTATTTCCCTTTCGGGTGGTAGTCCCGGTAACTCCTCGGGAAATACGTCGGGGAAGTCCTTGACTATCGGCACTCCCTCGAATTTCGGGGAGGCGTTCTCTTCCGACTTGATAGCGAATACAAGATAGGCTTCGCACCCCGATCTGACCAGTCGTTGGGCTTTCAACGCTGATATCCTAGAGATCACAGTCCCTTTACTAGTCCCTACAAACTTAAGGGGTTCATCCCCGTCCGCATTGAGCGTGACTATCTTGCGGTGGCAGTCTATGACAGCTCCATACTTCGATAGCCAATCCATTCCAAGGATCACCTCATAGTCATTCATGGGAATAATTATGAGGTCTATGGGCAGTCCCTTATCCCCGATTACTATTGGGCAATCCCTTAGAACGTGGTTAGTTTGGGTGGGATTCCCGTTCGGAACTGTTACCCTAAACTCGCACTCAGCTCGGTGAGGCGTTACTCCTACCCTCTTGGCATACTTAGTAGACGCAAACGAGTGTGTCGCTCCTGAGTCGACTAGGATGCATGTGGGGTTTTCATCGACGAGGAGGGTACCTGTTACCACGGCCGGGTTATTTTCCGCTTCCTCGGAGGTTATAGTGTAGACCTGGGCCGGTACCCTTAGTGATTCTGCTTGGTTTCCCGCTTGGCTCCCGGATCCCCCTTCCGGACATGCCCTCAGGTAATGGCCTGTCTTGCCACATTTGAAGCAGACAGCATTCTGGGAGTTGCAGACTCCCGGGTGTCTCCGTGCGCACTTCGGGCATACGGGTAGATCCAGCTGGGGTCTACCCTGGTTGGGATTGAACTGTGGGGGTGGTCCAGGTCGATTCTGGAGTCCCTGTTTCCCTTCCTTGGCAATGAATTGCCGCTTCGGATTGCCCCCGCTCCCTTGCGGCCCTTGTACAAATTTGCGCTTTGCTTCTTGGGCGCGAGCAATCCTGGCCTCTGCCTGCTCCGCCACAAGCGCTCTCTCAGCCACTTGTGCGTACGTGGCTCCTTGGACTCCAGCCATGCTTACATCCCGATACAGTTCGGGCTTCAACCCTTCCATGAACCGCTCGATTTTGAGCGCGTCCGTGCTAACCATATGAGCAGCAAACCTTGCAAGCTGCTCGAACTTCCTGATGTATTCTGCCACTGTCATTGCCCCTTGGCGGAGGTTGATGAACTCATTCATCCACTGGGCTCTGACGGGGGCGGTGCAGTACTTTCCTCTGAAAATCTCTTTAAACCGATCCCAGCTCATCGTTAGTGGGTTTTCGATGGCTGAGACGGTGTCCCACCAGTGTCCGGCGCTCCCCCTCAGCAGGTAGGCAGCGCACATGACCTTCTCCGCCTCAGGGATGCGGCTGTGCTGGAACATGTTCTCCAGCGTCCTCAGCCAATCCTCGGCGGATGTGAGGTCTACAGAATCCTCGAACAGTGGAGGATTAAGCTTTCTGAACCTCTCCCCGATCATCTCAATTCGTTCGGGCGTGGGAGGTAGGTTGGCTGATTGTCCACCAGCGTTTTGCTGTTGGATCAGCTGTTGGATCTGGGCCGATTGTTGCCGGACCAGTTCCGTTAGTTGCAGGATGGTAGCATCCCGGCTATCGGTAGGGTTACTGGTATCCCTACCCTGGTCCGACTCCCTACTTCCTTCACCCCTAAGTCTAACCATCTTCTCAACCTATCTTGGTAATCCCTAAGGCCAATAAATTAAACCATACAAGCAATTCACATAACATAGTACTTACAAGCAAGGTCGCTTCCGCGCTTTTGAGTGTGTGTGTGTATGGACAGTCTGCAGGACCTGTGACCGAAGCTCTGATACCACACTGTCAGGACCCGTCGTGCAACCTCGTAATTCCGTTCTAATCCTAAGTATCTAATGCTCGCAAAAGCATAAAAATGCGAATAAAATTTTTCTTCTTCTTTTAAAACTAGGTGCGGAAGTCTTATACACATGTCAAAAGAATGTTCGCAAATCGTTCTACAATTCCTCGTAGTCATGTCTATACAGAAGACAAGTGTGTGTGTGTGCAGCCAAAAGCTTCCTATGCGCCCGGCCTTCACAGATCGTCATCCATACACACACTCCCACCTCAAAAGAAGCCGGATAGCTTCAAAAGATCGGCCTCGCCTAAAAGTCGGATCACATACCGTGATCGTCAGTACCTACAACACATAACGTAAATAATGAGCCATCGAGGCTCAGTAAGCAGAAATTATGCATGTATGCACGTGTCCTAACGATCGACAATCCACGCCGTCGTTTTGTAATGCTCATACTCTTTTCCTTATACTCGTACTCTTTCCTCGACTCATACTCTTTTTCTCATACTCTTACTTCATACGGGCCCTCGGCTTTCAGTCCCACTATGCGCCATCTTATAGAGATCTCAAGTGTGGAGGTTCAAACACTAGAAGGTCACCCGAAGGAATCTTCCCTTACTCAGTGTAGCCTCCACACGAGCGCTTCTCACTGGTAGCCAACACCGAGGCCACTAACCACGGAGGTCACCCGAAGGAATCTTCCCTCCGGGTAGTGCTTTACACGCTAGAAGGTCACCCGAAGGAATCTTCCCTTACCCAGCGTGTGCCCCGGGCCGCATCCTCCAGGTTGCATCTCCCGCATACGGGGTATTTCCCCCAGCCTCTTATACAGGCCTTATAGCTTCATTCGCCTTACTGGCCACATAGGGGAAGCCGTGACTCTTCATTCGAGTCGACACAGACGCCAATATCGGCGAGTATACATCGCACACAGGCGATCTTACGCACGCTCATACCTCACGTCTTATACACTACGCATGCGTGCAAATGCTCATGCTATGCTTATGTACGTATTCTAATCATGCCATCATGCACATAATTTAATCGTATCATACGTACACATTTCATACAAAATTCACGAGCACGTAATTCACATAATTGTACGCAGGCAAGTTACGTGTCGTAGTTGAATTTCTACTTACCTGTCGTCCGGCGTAATTATTATTCTCCTCGTTCGCTCCTAACGTACCACCTTCAGACATAGATATTATGTGTTAGTGTTGTGCCTTTATAAATTGATTAGATCGAACTAAGTTATCTTACTTATTAATTTAGCTGGACTATAAGTCGCTAGTTTCAAGTCTAGGCTAAGTCCCCTGCCCAATTAATTCCTAAGTGAAGTTAGTAAATTTCGTTGTCCGATTTGCTCGATTTCAGGATCTCCCAATCGCCCGATTTTTTTTTTCACATCTCAAGCAAGGCTTTACCCGATTATTGTTTCGATAACTTCAAGTTCAGTGATTTGTTCTGTCCATGCCACGTGTAACATCTGTCTAATTCGTCCGATCTGTGCTCACTTAAATTGGTTTCGCCCGATTCCTTTGCATGTGAAATGGCCCGATTTGATTGCATGGAGTTCCATCGGCCGATTTGTAAATCGCCGCGCCTTTTCGTCACTATGACGTCGTCTTCATGTGTCCGATTTGGGGTCTTCAAAGGGTAGAAATCGTCGAGTTCTTCAAGTGTGCAGCTTGTCCGATTTAAGCTTTGCATGGAATCGCCCGATTTCAGGGTTTTGAGGCGCTACAAATTGCCGTGTTTTTCTGTACTCTAAATCGCCCGATCTTCGCATGCTTCAATTATGATTTCGCCCGATTTCTTAACACCTCGTCCCTCAAATCGCCGAGTCCTTCTATCCCTTTGGTAGATCGCCCGATTTGGTGCTTGTTAATCTAAGATTCGGCGATTTGTTCTCCTAATGCCACGTGGAGTTCCTGTTTATTTCGCCCGATTTGATCTCTTGTGGCTGGTTTCGATCGATCCGTCTCATGCAGCGATTTACCCGATTTGTCACGTAATTTCCCCGATTCTGTCGAGCCTTCGATCATTACTACCCGAAATCACATTCATCTCTAAATCTACCCAGAATTTCTAAGTTCTCAGGATACGTTAATCTACCAAGATCTCTAAGAAACCCTTAAATACTTATTTACTCCTCAACTAAGGTTTTTCCCGTAAATCTTACACCCTAATTTCTGGGTTCTCCCATATATTTTCGAGACTAAATGCTTAAGTAGCTCAAATTACGAAATTATAAGAGTTGTAAGGGGAGTGCTTCACTTACTAGCGTCGATCTTCAACCTACTTGGGTGCTTTTTGGTTCGAAAATTCGTCTCAGCTCTTTCTCCTTTCCTTCTTGCTTTTCGTTAGTTCTTAGGTGAGGTTTTGGGGTCTGGGAAAATCTTGTTAGATATTTTCTTGCATTTTTATTGGATAGGACATGGGTGGCGTGGTTTTCCCTTAAATTAGGGGTTTATGTCTCCTATTTGTCCTCTCTCACACATTGGGCCCAATTGCTAAGTTCTAGCCCATTAGTAACTAAATCCCCAACCCAACTTATCATTAGCCATTTCCTTTGGCATTTCCGAGAATCACCCTTCCTAAGTTAGGGTCATGATGAACACGAAATCGTTGGCACTTAATTGCGTGAAATTCATGTATAATTCACGAGCATAAAATTCATGCGTCACATAGACATTCAACCTAAACGCAATTATCATGAAATTACGTAAAGCACACACGTAATTTATTGGCCGACCTAATTTGCGGGTCTCGGGTCCTACACTTATACACTTTTCTGCTGCACGTGTGGACGAATGGGTGGTGGCCGGGGATTTTAACACCATTCTGCATGCGGCTGAGGGTCGGGGTGGCGCACCAAATGCCCTTGATATGGCCGAGTTTCATAACTGCTTAGTACAGGTGGACCTTTCATCTCTTCCATCGATGGGTCAGGAGTTCACATGGTATAATCAGCAGCGGGCTCTGGCTGGTATTTGCCGGAGATTGGATCGGATGCTAGGGAATCCCCAATGGTTTGCCAGGTGGCCAGACGTTTACTATCGATGTGAACTTCCTGCCACATCTGATCACTCACCACTTACCTTAGGGGCTGTGGACACTCGGACAGGAGGCCCGAGTTTTCGGTTCGAGAACTTCCTTATTAAGGAGCCTGCTTTCTTGGATCAGGTCCGCCGGGTTTGGGAGTCTCCAATGGAGGGGTTCCCCATGTACACGATGATCAGTCGGCTGAAGCGGCTGAAGCCTATTTTCAGACAGATGCGTCGAGCCAAAGGGGATCTGGCGGCTAATGTCGCGGAGGCCATGCGCTTTCTGGGGATTGTTCAGGCCTTTGCGGCGAAATATCCACTGGTGGGTTCATTTCATGACTTGGAGCGGCATTGTCGTCTTCTCTATGCACGTGCTGTCGAAGTTGAGCAAACCGCACTTTCCCAACGTGCTAAGTTGGCATGGCTGAAAGATGGTGATCAGTGCTCGTCCTTTTTTCAAGAAGGTTGCCTACGTCGTGCGACCAACCGTATACTATCTTTGGAAACCGCAGATGGGGTCCATTTGGATACACCGGCTGCAGTGGAGGGAGAGCTCCTGACTTTCTACCAAGGGTTGTTAGGCCAATCTGCGAGGGCCTGCCCTGTCACTGCGGCCAAAGTGCAGGGGGCCATAAAACGTCCGCTTTCCCCAGCTGCTGCTCTAGATATGGTCAGGCCAGTTGATGCCATCGAGGTCCTGATGAGAAAGTACCTGGTCCTGATGGGATACCACAGCTTTCTTCAAAGCTGCATGGGACGTGCTAGGGAGTGATCTCATTGTGGCTGTTCAGGATTTCTTCTTCATTGGACGCCTCTTGAAGGGGCTGAACAGTACCCTTATTACGCTGATCCCTAAGGGTCAAACACCACGGCGCTCCACAGACTTTAGCCCGATTTCATGCTGCAATGTCCTCTATAAGATCATCTCGAAGATTCTGGCGAACAGGCTGAAGACGTCGTTGGGCGGGCTCGTCCATAACTCTCAAACGGCCTTTGTCCCAGGTATGCGGATCAGTGACAATATACTTATGGCGCAGGAGTTATGCCTTGGATATATGAGCAAGAGCCGGCCACCTCGTGCTATGTTCAAGGTACACCTCGCCAAGGCCTACGACAAGGTCGAATGGAGCTTTCTCCTTGCTACTCTTCATGCTATGGGTTTTCACCAACATATAGAGGGTGGATCAGGTGCTGCTTAACTAGGGGTGTTCATTCGGTTATAACAGAACCGAACCGAACCGAACTTTCGGTTAACCGAGAGTTCGGTTATAGGATTTCATAAACCGAAAACCGAACCGAAATATTTCGGTTCGGTTTCGGTTTTTACGGAATTTTTTCGGTTCGGTTCGGTTAACCGACCGAAAAACCGAATTTTAATAAAAGAAATAAAAAAATATATAAACATGATTTATATTATAAAAATATACTATCATATGTAGAATTGTATAAAAATATTTAATTTAGCTAATTTTTTAATATTTATTTAATATGTTAATATGATTTAAATTAAAAAAAATATATTATCATATATAATTGTAAAATATTTTGAATAATATTTTTCATATTTTATAACATATGGTGGATAAATTATTACTATAGAACATATAATAATATATGATTATATATTTATATAATTATATATTTGTATAGAAAAATAAAAAGTAATAATAAATTCGATTTTTCGGTTCGGTTCGGTTTACCGAGGCAGTAAACCGAAACCGAGCCGAATTTTATTCGGTTATCAAAATGAAAACCGAATACCGAACCCAAAAATTTCGGTTCGATATTCGTTTCGAACCGAAACTTCGGTTTCGGTTCGGTTCGGTCGGTTAACCGACATTTGAACACCCCTATGCTTAACTACCCCGACTTTCTCCATTAACATTAATGGAAGGTCGGCGGGTTACTTTGCTGGCAAGAGGGGACTACGGAAGGGTGATCCCATTTCTCTTTATCTATTCACGTTGGTTATGGAGGTCCTGCATGGCCTAGTTGAGGATCGCATACATGCGGAGCCGGGTTTCCGCTATCACAGGCGATGTGAGGCCAACGCACTGCCTATGCTGGCTTTTACGGACGATCTTCTTCTCTTCTGTCATGCTGATGCTGTTTCGGAGGGGGTTCTCATGCATTGACGGCTTTCTCAACTCTGTCAGGGTTATATCCAAATCCTGATAAGAGTGAGATGTATCTATCACGAAGGGCGGAAGGCCTGAAGACACAGCTACAGACTATTATGGGTTTTCAAGACGGCCACCTACCTGTTCGCTATTTAGGGGTCCCGCTGATTTCCTCACGATTGACGATTGGAGATTGTGACCCACTTCTACGGAGAGTTGACATGCGCTTGGGGTCATGGCTGAATCAGTCCCTGTCATACGCGGGCAGGGTCCAACTCATTAGATCGGTCATGCAAGCTATGCATATCTGGTCGGGGGTGTTTCTATTCCCGAAAGGCGTTATACGAGCCTTGTAATCGAGATTTAGGAAATTCTTGTGGGGTGGCTCTCCAGCTAAGGTCGCATGGGACGATGTCTGTCTCCCGGTCTCTGAAGAGGGGTTGGGCCTTCGTTCCATTGCGACGGATAACAGGTCACTACTTGTCCAGCTGCTATGGAGGGTGATTACACGAGCTCCGGAGTCCATTTGGGTAGAATGGTTGTATAGCACTCGGTTGCAGACGAGATCACTTTGGGCGCTTCCGATCTCGGCTACCACTGCATGGAGCTGGAGAAAGCTGTTGCAGCTGAGGCCACTAGTCCTTCCCCTTATCTCTTTCCGGATTAGCGATGGCTCAACGATTTGGTTGTGGGAGGATCCGTGGATTCAGGCCTCGCCTTTGCTGGAGCGTTACCCTCGAGGCCCGCTTGCGATGGGTATTCCTGTAGGAACCCGATTGAGCTCCGTTATTGACGATCGTGGTTGGAATTGGCCGGGAAAATCGGCGGATATATTGAATTCAGTCGTCTCCTCCCACAAGTTGACTCGACCAGCCGCGACAGGGTTTGGTGAAATGGGGCTTCGGATGGCAGGGCTTCCGCTCGCCTGATCAGCGAGGCGCTGCGTAGTCGTCGTCAGCCTGTTCATTGGGCATGCTTATTTGGGGGACCTCTAAAGATCCCCAGGCATGAGGTTATCCTATGGCTGAGTATCCGTGACCGACTATCTCGAGGGATAAGCCGTGGGTGGCCCAGAGAGCAGGCACTCCTGCCTGTGTGCTTTGCGACGTGCTACGCTATGAGACGGCTCAGCACCTGTTTTTCGACTGTGGGTTCTCTCGTCAGTGCTTTCGGCTCCTAAGACGACGTATCCGATGGATGTGGCCTTACAGGGACTGTCGTGAGGGCATCTTATAGGCTGCTAGAAGATGGTGAGGATATCACCTTCTATCGGCGACTTATCGCCATGTTTTGGCATCACTCGTTTACCACATCTGGCAGGCAAGGAACAGAAGGTGGAAGGAAGGGATCGTCACAACACCGGATAGGCTGGTGTCTGTGGTCCTGGATACAGTTTGCATGCGACTAAGTGGGACGTCGGCTAAGTTTGACCTCCACCGGGCAGCCATACGGCGCCTTTGCCGTGTAGCATGGTAATTGGTTGTGCTTGGTGTTTTTTGGTGTTTTTTTTTTTTGGTTTTGGTGTTTTTTCTTTGGGCTTGTCTATTTCCAGTAGTCTGTTACTGGTTGCTTGTGAGGTGTTGTTCCTCACCCATCATGTACTCTGACCCCTTCTTATTTATACATATGGAAATATTCCAAAAAAAAATAATTTCTAGAAGCAAGTTCCCTAAAATGAGGGATATTTTCGTAGCCAAGTCCCATCAACCATACTTTAGACAAGTTTAACCTAAAAATAAATTATATCAATCAAATCCAAAGTGTTAGAAAATATCAAGAACAATTGTTAGTCTCTCACACTAAAATTCGAAAGTTAGAGAGAAGGGAGAGGAGCCGATTTGAGCTTGAAGAAAGGTATAAAATTTGGTTACGATTTTCTTTTCAAGTCCTAAAGTTCGATTTTAAGTTTTAAGTTCGGATATAGTACGCTTTGGATAATTAGCACACTCAAAATCCGCCAAAAGCTTGTGTTTTGAATTAATACCAATTTTAGGGTTCTTAAAGTTCATACGGCCTTCATAATATTCTTGAGGAAAAGTTGTATTTTGATCCTTATAGTTAGTGTTCCGCGAATTAAAATCTGTTTTTGGTATAAATGGATTCGTGAAAGGAAAGTTTCACGAACCCTAATTCACGAACCCTTGGTGAAAGAAGAATTCGCGAACTCGAAGGGCTTTGGTGCATGGATTTGCGAAATGATGGTTCCACGGGTTAAAAAGGGTCGCGAATCATGAACCATGCACTAGGTTTTGCGAACCACGATAAATCCACGAATCTCATACAAGTCGTGAATCATTGGAGCTTCGCGAACTACATGCAGGTCATGAACCGAAGAAAGGTTTAGGCAAGTAGCGAAATAGATTAGTTCGCAAAATAGAAGTAGTTCGTGAATTCATAGATTTCACGAACTAGGAGTCAAGAACTTCATTTCGCGAATCAAATAAGATTTGCAAACTATGAGAAGAGGTGATTATTTCACGAATTAGGGTAGTTAAGCAAGTAGTGAACTAGGGTAGATTTGGCGAATTGAGAGAGAGATAAAAGTTGGGGTTCGCGAAGTAGGTGTTAGGGCATTTCACGAATTTTGCAAGATTAATTTCGCGAACCCTAGAGGCTTATGAACTGAAACGTGAGACTTGGCGAAATAAGACGAACTTGGCGAACTAGGGAGTAATTCGCGAATAGAGAAGCCGAGAACTTTGCTTAGACTAATTAGAGTTCTCAAAACCGGTAAAGTATTCCACGAATTATGACACAATGTAGGTCACTTCGCGAATCAGAGTAGCAGTCTGCGAATTATGAGAAGTTTACAAACTAGGAATAAATATGAGTGTAGTTCGCGAAGTACTTAAGATTGCGACTTAGGGCCAGTTTGACGAATCAAAATAGAAGATAGCCAAGTTAAATGGAATTCGCGAAATAAGGGTGGATGATGACTTCGCGAATTATGGGGATTACATTTCGCGAATTGAGTTAGGGTTCACGAAGTTAGTATATAGGGGATATTTCACGAATTATGAGGTGGGGAAATTGATTCGCGAACCGTAAGATGGTAGATGCAATTCGCGAATTGATGTAAGTTGGCGAATTAATAGAACACTTCACGAGTTATCCAAATTTCACGAATCCTAAGGATTAAATTAGTTTACGAATTAAGTATATTGCACGAGCCATGCACTTTCACTACCTTTTAAATACAGTGTTAATTATAATGTTCCAACACTTAGGAAATTCAAGACCTTAGCTAGTTAGTAATTTCGATCGAGCACTAACTTTATAATTTTGTGCGTAAGGTCGGGAATTAGGAAAATCGCGGAATCGATAGCATATAATCTACGGACGACAGGTAAGTGGAAATTCAACTACGACATATAACATGTTTGTATGTGCCTAATGCACCTGACCACGTGCTTCTATCTCTACATGGTTACGTTAATTGATACCTTTTGATGTGGTAAGTATATTTGGCGATAGTTTACATTGCATATTCACGAGCATGCACGATCATATGTGGGGGATGTGTGAGATGAGAATGCATATTTATGTCGCTTGGAAGCGAATGATACTTGCCGATATAGGCATTTATTGTCGACTCGCAGTTGAGTCAGGGCTACTCTTCTATGTCACCAGGGCGGCGTTGAGCGTCGTCGTTTTATTTATGTATGCATGTTATATATATTTGGGCAACGCCCGTAGCGGTAGGATGTGACCTAGAGCATGCGACGTGAGGGTATAAGCGACACAAGGGGAATCCCTTGTGTAGGCAACCTCAGCGTAGGCTACTTGCGTATGGTCATCTAGCGTGGACCGCTGCGTATTTGTCCTTAATGGTCGTGAACTCATTGTGGTGCATAGTAAGATTAGCTGAGGGCCCTAAGAGAAATAGAATGAATATAAAGTGCATCGGCGTGGATTGCCTTTGCGGGGGTAATGACACATGCATATCATGCATAATTTCCGGTTACTGAGGCTGGCGGCTCATCCGTTACGTTATGTGTTGTAGGTACACGTGACCACGGTACGTGATCGCTTTTGAAGGCAAGGCATGTCTTTTGAAGCTTCCAGCTGCTTTTGAGGTGGGAGTGTGTGCATGGATGACGAAGGCCGGGCGCATAGGATTCTTTTGCTGTGCATGCATACACATCTCGTGTAATTAGGACATGAATGTAACGTATGAAGCAAATGTATTCTTTTGACATGTAAAGAACGACTTCTATTACATAAATGAAAAATTTCATACGTACTTCTGCATCTCTTTCAAGTAAACGCAACATTAGGTGTAGGACCCGAGCCCCGTAGGCCAATTAGCCGACGAATTTGCGTGCACATTATATGAATTTTTGTGCATCGATTTTGTGCCTGCGTGACTATATGAATAGTGGTGCATTAATTATGTGCTTAAGTGATTTCATGTATTTAGTTTATTTAATTATGTGTCCAGAAATATCTAACTTATTAGATAACTTTCGAAAATGGGAATGAAGGAGAATTAAATTAATAATAATAGGTGATGCCGAAAATTAGAATAATCACTAACTTAGGGACCATTTCCGTTATCCCCCTTAGTAATAAGATTATTAAACTTGAATATATATATATATATATATATATATATATATATATATATTAAATTTATAAGAAAAGGAGAAAGGACATGAGATATTTTCTCACACTACCAAAACGTGAAATTAGAGAGGAGGGTTTGAACACCTGCTTGGGAGGAAGGTATAAATCCTTGCTATATAATCTTGCATTTTTAGTTTTTGATTTTAAGTCCCAAGTTTAGATTTAGCATGCTTAGGGTGTTAGCACATGAAAAATTAGTATGAACTCGTTTTTTTGGGTCGGATTCAAATTTTAGGGTTTTGGGAATTCATACGGGTCTTCATCGTGTTCTTGAGAAAAGTAACATTTAGATCGAAAATTTAGAAGTTTTGCGGGTTAAAAAGTGTTTTTGGCACGTTAAGGGTCGCGGCATGGGAACTTCGCGAACTCAATTTCGTGAACCCTAGACATGATGAGGTTCGCGAACCCGTACGTGAACCATACTTCACGAATTGAGCTAGTCGGCGACCTTGTTGGCGAATCCATGAAGTCACGAACCAAACCTTTGGCAAACCCGGCGTACTTCACGAACCAAGAAGTTCGCGAACTCAGTGGTGATGCGAGACTTCGCGAATCAAGAATTTCACGGGTGCAACGAGTCGCGAACTGGGAACTTTTGCGAATCCTATTCACGAATCAGCGGTGGAGTGAGGTTTGCGAACTCCATATCTCCACTTGCATGGATTCGCGAAATAGGAAATTCGCGGGTTCAACAAGTCGCGAACTCAAACAACTTCGCTTGCATGGCTTCGCGAAATGAATTCACGAATCCTAATTGGCGAACCCCATTTAGCTAATTAGGACCTTTCGCGAATTGATAGAGAATTTGACGAACTCGTAAAAGTTTCACGAGCTATTAGTGTAGGCCAATTCGTGAATCATGGAAGGAGGGTCTCACGCATGGGTTAGTTAAATGTAGACTTGGGTTAGCGAAATGTAGACTTCGCGAATCCTATATGTATAAGGTGTTTGACGAATGGAGAGGGAAAAGAGTTTGGCGAATTAATAAGTTGGCGAATCCATTTGGATTTCGCGAACTACTAGCCAAGAGATACAATTCGCGAACTATAGGTAAGGTTAGACACTTCGAAAGTTAAGGAACATTTTGCGAACCCTAATAAGAAAAATATTCTGATTTCAATGAGCATAGGCTCTTTCAACGCCCCTATCATAAATAGCCTATCGGTATTTTTCAGGGTCACTTTTTGGTAGACAAACGCTGTTTTGATAGAATTTTCGAACGAAAATTTATGCAGTCAACTAATATAATTTATACGCTAACTTTATGCCCATTTTATGTTTAAAGGACAAAATATTAGGAAATTCACCAGATCGGTTAGCGGTTAATCTACGGATGCCAGGTAAGTGGAAATCCAACTACAACACATAACATATGTGTATGTGCCTAATTTATGTGATTACGTGTTGAGGTGCTTACGTGCTTATGTGAATTTGTATGATATGGTTTCATGATTATGGTAAGCATTATGGCATTAATGCATTATGCATATGCACGAACATGCACGAAACACTTGGCGTAATAAGATGATGAGCGCGCATGATTATGTCGCAAATAGCGAAAATAATTGCCGAGGTGGGCAATCAAGTTATAAGTTAGGTAAGGGGCCGCTTCCGGGGCACCGATACGGCGTTGATGCGCCGTCAGCGACGTTGATGCGTCGCCAGTATACGAACGACGTTGAAGCGTCGGGGGATTACCACGGATAGGTTAATGCTCTCATGGTTGGGTTGATGCCCTTATACTTTAGTATGGTTGGGTTGATGCCCGTGGTTGGATAGAGCTCTTTACGGTGTACACCTGGGTAAAAGTCTGCCAAGGGCCCTAAGATAAAAGATATGAGATTGATTTAATCTATGAGACGTAAGATGCATTGGCATGGATTGCCTTTGCAGGGGATTTTATCACGTGCACGTCATGCATGATTCTACTTACTGAGCATATCGCTCATCCTTTACGTTATGTATTGTAGGTACACGCGACCACGGTACGTGATTGCTTAGGTGGCAAGGCAAATCTTTTGAAGCTTCCAGCAGCTTTTGGGGTGGAAGTGTGTGCATGGATGACGACCTGCGAGGCCGGGCGCATAGGAATTCTTTTGCTGTGCATGTAGACACTTCTCGTTTAATTAAGTTTTGCATGTAATTAGGATCTGGAAGCATTCTTTTGACATGTAAAGAACGATGTTCCATTACATAAATGGAAAAAGAAAAAAAAAACTTCATACACATTTCGGCATGCCTTTCAAACAAATCATCGTTAGGCACATAGGATAACGTTAGAATAGGTAGCGAGGACAGCGGGTCTTGACATTGGGCACTTAAGATAACGACAGAATAGGTAGTGAGGGCACGGGTCCTGACACGACCACAACACTACAGTACGTGAACCTTAGACCGAAAGGGGCTTTGACGGAGTTGACTTCGAAGTCTCGACTATCACTGGTTCCCCTCGACCCAATTTGCTGTTGCATGGGTCAGTGGGCCAGATGCGGTCTTGATGAATTATGAAATCCTTGGCCAGGGTATTGAACTAACTTATGTTAGACATGAAGGGTAGATTGATAATTTACCTCGTCTCCGTTTTACATAGAATCGAGTTTAGTGAGTTTGACAGAGACCATGGCTCTCACTCGATTGGGACACAGCTGAAGGGTTTATATGTAGCACTATTATATATAGTGAGGTTCTGGAATAAAGACTGGGTCGAAATTCGCACTCGAATCGGGTTACGGTCCGGTACTGCAGGATTGGTTACGTACTACCGGACTCTTGGATTCCTCCCTTGCCAATTGAGTCAAACCTAGAGAGTTGGGCTTAAAAAGGATCATCAACGTGTACTAATAAGGAGAGAAAGTGTTTTGGGCCTTAACGGGCCTTGGGCCGCTGGGCCGCGCCTTAGTGGGCCATTTAATGGACTGAAGTCGGACTTCATATGAAACTAACTTTAAGACTTGGGCTGAGCCAAGTGCTTAAAAGAATTGAGTGTACAATTGGAATTTAACCCTAAGCTGATTTTCGAATTATACCTTGGGAAGTAAGTTCAAAAATTAAATATAAATTTGGAAATATATATTGGAATATTATTTATTTTATGTTGAAATTTCGAAATTAATCTAGGATTAAGTTTCGAATTTTGTACCATATTTAAATATACTTAGTTTGACTTCGTATTTAAGTTGGTTTTCTAATACTAGCAAGTTTCCTTAAGTTTGGATTTGAATTTCAAAAAAGAGTAAGATATGGCAAAAGAATCTCTCGACTTAAGGAGTAAAATTCGAAAATCATCTCTTTGAGATATTCTTGGGATTTTCGATTCTAGTTTAGGATAAATAGGGCAGCCCTATTTCATATTTTAAGTGACAAATTTCGTGTTCCATAAGAGAATTTTCGTCCGTCACAAGGCACAAAACACACACCGAACGCACACACTTTTCTCCCACGCGACGGCTTGGTTCTTTCTAGCCATCTTCAAAGAACTGATTCCGTGGTACATTGCGAGGTCGGTGTGACGATCTAGTGCCATCCACCACCATCAGCGAAGTCTTGAAGAAAAGGACGAGGAGATGCCACTCGCTTCAACTGGTAATTCTCTTCGGGTTTGGCACGCCCTATTACGTGTCTATATGTCACTATTCTGATCCGAGCAACGAGGGCAATCGGGGAACCCGGAAAATTTTTGTTCCGCACCGTACCCGGGGACGTGGCGTCTCTGGAGATACCGGGTAACCCAACATTGTATTATCTAAATGTCAAAGATAAAACAAAATCTGTGAACACAATCACCAACAAGCGAAAATTGGAGTCGAACTCGGCACTGCTGTGGCATCTTCGACTGTGGCATCTTCGACTTGGTCATGCTGGAGAACAAAAGATTCATGAGTTGGGGAAAACCTGCGTAATTAAGCCGTTCGGGACTGATCCCTGTCCGACTTGCTAATCTTGTAGCCTTGGAAAGATTACCAAGTCGCCCTTCACAGGGACTTTTACGAGAGCATTAGAACTTCTCGGCTTGATCCATACGGATGTTTAGGGATCGTTCGGGGTAGCGGCTCACGGTAACTTCCATTATTTCGTTACCTTCGCTGATGATCACCCTCACTTCGGCAAGTTATATCTATCTCATGAAGCACAAGTCTAGTACTTTTGAATGGTTCAAGGAGTACATGGCTTTGGTAGAAAATCAGACTAGAGAGAGCATTAAAGCCGTTGAATCAGATCGAGGCGGCGAGTACATGGGCATCGAGTTTGATGAGTTCTTGAAAGAGAACGAGATTATTTCACAGATGACACTGCCCGAAACAGCAGAGTTGAACGATGTGTCCGAACGCAGAAAGACACTCTGTTGGATAAGGTTCGATCTATGATGAGCAATACAGACCTGTCCATATCGTTATGGGGCCACTCCCTATTGACAGGGGCATAAATTCTGAACAGATGTACTACAAAGCCTGTCGATTGTATTCTGTATGAGATATGGGCGAGACGAAAATCGATCTTAAATCATATTAGAATTTGGGGCTGCACCACAATCGTGAAAAAGCTCAAGACAAATAACCTGGTATCGAAGGCCGTGAAAGGTCGTTTTGTTGGTTATCCCGAGGTTTCCATGGATACCAATTTTACTTCAACGACAATCAAAGGATTGTCGCAGCCTTACAGGAACACTTCTCGAGGTAGAATTCGTTCGAGAAGGTGGACTGGGTCGTGAAGTAACTCTTGGAGATAGACAGAAACACCTTCACAAACTCCTGTGCCGGGAGTGTCAGGACCCAAGCCCTCGCTACCTATTATAATGTTATCCTATGTGCCTAACGATGGATGAACTTAAAAGAAGTGCGGAAATGCATATAAAATTTTTCCATATATGTAATGGAAGTCGTTTCTATACATGACAAAAGAATTACATAAAATCCTAAATTCATACAAGTTCTAATTACCCGAGATGTGTATACATGCACAGCAAAAGAATCCCTGTGCGCCCGGTCTCACAGATCGTCATCCATGCACACACCACCTCCCAAAAGCTGCTTGGAAGCTTCAAAAGATTGCCTTGCCACCAAAGCGATCACGTACCGTGGTCGCTCGCACCAACACATAACGTAAGGGATGAGCGATATACTCAGTAAGTAGAAATTATGCATGACAGTGCACGTGATAATTCCCCCGCAAAGGCATCCTCGCCTGTGCACTCATACTACTTTCACTCAGGGCCCCGACGGATTTTACCTAGGCGTACACCGTATAGAGCTCTAATCCAACCACGGGCATCAGCCCAAAGCATGAGGGCATCAACCCAACCACTCTAACAAGGATATAAGGGCATCAACCGACGCATCAACATCGTTCATATACTGGCAACGTGTCAATGCCGTCACGATGCCCTAGAAGCTGCCCCTCACTTTACTTATAACTCGTTGTCTATTGCCCACCTCGACAGTTATCATTCGCTATTTGCGACATAAACCATGCACGCTCGACTCACATGATCCCCCGAGTGTATCGTTATACTCACATGATCCCCTCACTAAGCACATAAACATAGTCACGTAGACACATAGGTTAGGCACATACAAATATGTTATGTGTCGTAGGCGAATTTCCACTTACCTGTTGTCCGTGGATTGACTGTTACCTAATCTGGTGAGACTCCTAGATGTCGACCTTAGCATAAAATAATTAGGTCAGTACCCTATCTAAATTATTTGACTAGCTAAGGTCTCGAATTTCCTAAGTGTCGAAGTATTACTTGTAACGCTGCATTTTGAAAGGTAATTATTAATTTAAATTCGTTAAATTCATGATTCTTGAAATATACTTAATAATGTGAACTGATTTTAGACTTAGGGTTCGTGATTCGTGATATACCTTTACCTCGTTAGACAACTTCAAGTTTCTCACAATTGCAAGGTATACTACACTAACATTCCGCGAATTCTAGCTACCCCTCTCAATTCGTGAAATGTTCCTAAGTTCATGAAGTGTTTAGCTTAACTTACAATTCGTGTAATTCCGCACAGCCACAATTCGCCAAACGTACACTTCTTTCTTAGTTTGCAAATTCTACTTGGCCTAATCACGATTCTCGGCTCCTTCCTAGTTCGCGAATTGCTCACTAGTTTCGCGAAGTCCATGAATTCGCCATGTTTACCCTCGAAAACTTCCCTACCTCGTGAACTATCTATCTAAGCCTTATGTTGGTTTGCGAATTGTTTAACCCGTGAAAACCCTAGTTCGCCAATGTCGTTCACGAAGCACCCCGATTTGTAGAAATCCCTATGCACAAAAGTTTCGCGAACCCTATCAGCCTTCCTTCTCAATTCGCCAAACGTATCTCTCGGCTTGTAGTTCGCGAATTTCCTAATGGATCCGCCAAACTTATACCTCTCGCTCAATTCGTGAAAAACCCTACACACGATTCGCGAACGCTTGTATTTGAACCCTTAGGGTTCGTGAACTTCATCCCTCTAAGGATTCGCGAATCACTCATAGTTAGCAAGGTTCATGATTTATGACCCCAATTCGCGAACGGCCATATTTCGCGGGTCCATGCAATAACAACCCTCTTGTGGATTCGCGATCTTCATTTTGCTAAGGGTTCGTGAGCCGTAGTCGCGAAGCCCTTATTCCGCGGTCCAACACCTAATAAAAACACCTTTTTCACCTAATTGTTAGACCATTTCGGTTAAAACACCGCCTTTTGAAGAACACGGGAGTCCATCTATAGAAACTCCGAAGTTAAGCATGCTTAACTTGGGGCAATCTAGGGATGGGTGACCCCCTGGGAATTTTCTCAGGGTGCGTGTGAGCGAGTGCACGAAGCACACTGAAAGGTTAACTGGTGATACAGTGGGCCAGACTATCAGTCGGAGGGTGGTGGCCGCAACCCCATTGGTCCCGGTAGGGACCGATGCTACAGTGACACCCGGTATGGGAAGGGACGTTACAGTGGTATCAAAGCACAACCTCTCGCAGTACGGTGCAGGTTCGAGGACGAACCAGGCGGAAGCTGGTGGGCATGTGACGCCCGGGGCCGATGAGGGCGAGGAGTGATTGCTGGTGCCAGAGAGGTGCACGGACAATGAAAGAACCTATCCAACACCCGAATGAGAGGGGATCCTGAGACTGACAATGTATGGGTGTGTCAGGCTAATAATCGTATAAGAGAATTGATAGTACTACTCATATCACCAAGGTCGACCTACTATTTCGGGGGTCCATCTATAGAAACTCCGAAGCTAAGCGTGCTTGACTTGGGACAATCTAGGGATGCGTGACCACCTGGGAAGTTTCTCAGGGTGCGTGTGAGCGAGTGCATGAAGCACGCTGAAAGGTTAAGTGGTGATACCATGGGGTCAGACTATCAGTCGGAGTATGGTGGGCCCAACCCCACTGGTCCCGGCAGGGATCGATGCTACAGTGACACCCGGTATGGGACGGGACGTTACAATCAAAATCGGGCGAAGTTGATTCGAATCACCTAAGTTCTTGAAGTTGTAATTCGGGCGATTTTTAAAATTAAGTTTGGGAATGGTTCAGCTTAATTCGCCCGAGATTGTACAGAGTTTGACCTCAAAATTCGGGAGTTTTCCACTTTAGTCGAAATTGAGGATCGTGTAAGAATTCAGACGATTTGTGGAACTTGAAAGCAGAAAGGAAATTCGGCCGAAATTGAAATTATTTGAAATTCGGCCGAAATTGAGATAATTTTAAATTCGGCCTATATTGATATGATTTGTTTGAGCTTTAAATTCAGTAGAAATTCAGACGATTTTAAACGCTTATTGCGGAAACTTTTTGTCGAGATTCAAAAAGGGAGCTGCCTGAAATTGACAAGTTTGGACCAGTTTTCATTCGATTGGTCAATTTCGGGTGTAAGAGACGAATTCTGGGCATTGTTTGTTCTTCCACCCGAAATTCAACAGCGGTGTCAGAGACTTAGGTTCAGACTATTACAATGGCTAAAACTTTACTTAAACTTGACTGAACTCGATGTGAAAGAACAGAAATACATTCATTGACGATTTATCAAATCAAAAGACAGTAAAAGCGATTAAAAAACATCCAAAAACAACTGAAAAAATCGAGATGGGTTTTGGGAAATGTTCTTTCGAATCTCGTCTGAATCGAGCAAAACTGGATTCAAATCGTTGAGATCGATCCACGTTCACTTCTGATACCACTTTGGTCCACTTGTTACCAAACAAGGATCAAAAGATTATTAGAAATATTAAAACGTATGAAGCACCATTTAGTGTGAGTTTGTGTGTGTTTAACATGAGCGGCTTCACGAAAGTTTTCTTTTGATAACCCTTGCAAGGTTATGGGCTTTATATACCACAACTATTGGTATATTAAAGCCCAAGTACCAAACTTCTACTTAATACAAATTGTCCCCCAAACTACTGCTACCCGTTAATATCAAAATATAAACCCAACTTAAATAAATAGAGGACACTATAATTAATTCCTCACAAGGTCATCGACAAATAAGCCGTGATCGGTTATCGAGCACCCAACTGGAGCCTTAGGCTTACAGACTGTTAATGTTCGAGGTTAAGAGTCCACGGGTGCCTTCCTCTCTCATGCCCATCGAGAACAGTGACTCAACTCGACACATTTGATTTGTTCATTTATTGCTTTGTCAGATGCTAAGTAAAGAACTCATATGTCCAACAATCCCTTTCAATAAACACACAAAAATATCTTCCTTCATAAGAATTCGAATGATAAATAAGCTAATGCGTCGTGCAACTTACCTTGGGGCAGGTACGTCTGATCATTCACCACTTACCTTAGGGGCAGTGGATACTAGGCTAATAGGTCCCGGTTTTCGATTCGAGAACTTCCTCATTAAGGAGCCGACGTTCTTGGGGCAGGTACGTCGCATATGGGAGACGTCTATGGCTGGCTATCCAATGTACGTGCTGTACGTCCTTGGAATCTCGCATTAGGAAGTTCTTGTGGGGTGGCTCCTCGGCTAAGGTCGCATGGGATGATATCTGTCTCCCACGCTCTGAAGGGGGTTTGGGTATTCGTTCCATAGCTATTGATAATAGGTCGTTACTTGTACAACTTCTTTGGAGGATGATCACGGCTACGCATGGTTCCGCTTGGGTGGATTGGCTGTACAGTACACGACTGCATGCCAGGGGCCGTCCCAGTCTCAGCCAATACATCATGGAGCTGGAGGAAGCTTATGCAGCTAAGGCCCGTTCTCCTCCCACTTATCTTATTCAGGATTGGTGATGGCTAGACGATATGGTTGTGGGAGGACCCTTGGCATCAAGAAGCGCAGCTACTGGCACGCTATCCACGAGGACCGCTAGTGATGGGGTTACCGGTGGGAACGCGGTTGAGCTCTGTATAGATGCTAATTGCTGGAACTGGCCGGGAAGGACGACAACCGAATACATCGACTTCAGCCGTCATCTGCCACCCGTAGACCCTACCGGGTGAGATAGCATGTTATGGAAGGGGCCCATGGATGACCGCGTAACCGTTCGCTTGATTAGGGAAACTCTGCGTACTAGACGTCAGCCTGTACCTTGGTCGGTCCAGTTTGGGGGACCCCTAAAGGTCCCCAGACATGAGTTTATTTTCTGGTTGAGTATACGAGATCGCTTGTCTATGAGGGATAAGCCTTGGGTGGCTCAGAGAGCGGGTACCACGGCCTGTGTATTTGCGACGTTCTACGTTATGAGACGGCTCAGGACCTGTTCTTCGACTGTGGTTTCTCTCGCCAGTGTCTTCGGCTGCTGAGAGGTCGTATCCGATTGGCTTGGCCATTTACGAACTGGGCGGAGGGGTTATTATGGGCTTCGAGGAAATGGCGAGGCAATCATCTTATCTCAGCAGCTTATCGACATGTTTTGGCCTCGCTTGTTTATCACATTTGGCAGGCACGCAACAAGCGCTGGAAGGAGGGAACCATCACGACCCCTGAAAGGCTTGTGGCTACTTCTTGATTTGGTTTGTGTACGACTTAGCGGGATCTCGCCTAAGTTCGACCTCCAACGGGCAGCCGTCCGGCGGCTTTGGCGGGTTGCTTGGTAGTTTATGCTGAGTTTTACCTTACGTAGTTTGTCACTCCAGTAGTCTGTTATTGGTCGATTGTGAGGGATGTATCCCCACCCATCTTGTAAATTTACCCATTTATATATATACACACGGGAATTATTCCAAAAAAAAAATAAAATAAGCAAATGCCCTATACAATCCAATCCTCGTATAGCATTCGAGGGTATATTCCTAACACTATCTATTGACTACGCCGTTGTTCGAGAGATCCCCTAGGGGCCCTATTGCGATGGGGCTGCCTCCGGATTCACGGCTGAGTATTGTCATTGATACGCATTGGTGGAATTGGCTAGGGCAGGGGGCGGTTAAGTATCTTAAGGCGATCAAGACGGGGTGCGGTGGATGGGATCGCCCGATGGATCTCTGTCGGCTTATTTGGCGAGAGAAGCGATACGCTACAGAAGGCCATGTGTGTTGAGTTGTTCAATTTGGAGGGCCGTTGAATATTCCTAGGCACGAGTTCATTTTATATCTTGTGGTGCAGGATCGCCTTTCGACTAGGGACAAGCCGTGGATAGCTCAGAGGGCGGGGACTCCTGCTTGTGTCCTCTATTAGGAACTGCACTATGAGACAGCCCATCATCTCTTCTTTGACTTTCCGTTCTCACGACAATGTCTTCGGCTTCTGCGATGACGGTCGGTGGATCTGGCCTTATCAGGACTGGACTACGTGTAGTAGATGGGCGGCGGCTCGTTGGTGAGGGAAGCATCTTCTTCATGCAACGTATCGTCATGTACTTGCCTCTCTTGTTTACCACATCTGGTAGGAGGAGGGGACCATAAGTCCTCCTCACAGGCTCGTGGGGTGTTTGCTGGCCTTGGTTATCATGCGTATTAGTGGTACATCCACGAAGTACGACCTGCAGCCCGTGGCCATACGCTGACTGTGGCGTGTGGCTTGGTAGGACCTAGCTTTGATTCATTGCTTGCGACTGATTGGTTGATTCTTTTGTTCTTGTTCTTCTGCCCAGTAGCCTGTTACTGGTTGGTCGCGGAGTAAATCTCCTGCTCTTTTTGTACATACATTTTCCGCTATATATACAAGGGATCTTACACCAAAATATTCGAAAATTATACCATATATATTTTGAATTTTTAGGTTAAAATAAATAATATTCCGAAAATTTTTATTTCAATATTAATGCACATCAAAAATGTAAAATTTGAAAAAGTACCCTCCTAGGAATATTTCTAATTTAAGCTTAGGGTGAAATTCCAATTTTACCCTCAAGCCTTGCAAGCATAGCTAAGCCCAAGTTCTAAAGTTAGATTCTTACAAAGTCCGACTTCGGTCAAATAAATTGCTCGAAGCCCATTAAGGCGCGGCCCAAGGCCTGTTAAGGCCCAAAACACTTTCCCCTCATTGGTACATGTTGATGATCCTTTTTAAGCCCGACTCTCTAGGTTCGACTCAATCGGAAAGGGAGGAATCCAAGAGTCCGATTGTCTCCTAGCCAATCCCGCAGTACCGGATCGTAACCCGATTCGTGTGCGAATATAGACCCAGTATTTATTCTAGAACCTTACTATAGATTATAGTGCTACGTATAAACCTTTCAGCTGTGTCCCGATTGAGTGAGAGTCGTGGTCTATGTCAGACTCACTGAACTCGATACTATGATGAAATGGAGACGAGCCAAATTATCAAACTACCCTACACGTCTAACATGAGTTAGTTCAATACCTTGGCCAAAGATTTCAAAATTTCCTGTCGCCGTCCACATAGGACACTTGTCTCGATTACTTACAAGACTGTGAATCCGTAATTGGCGGTCTGAGCCCGACAATCACAAATCGTCATCAAGACCACGTCTGGGCTGCTGACCCATGCAACACAAAATGGGTCGAGGGGAACCAGTGAAAGTCGCAACTCCATCAAAGCCCCTTTCAATCTAAGGTTACCGCAGACTACTATAGTGTTATCGTCAGTCATTGACACTCCTTAAGTAATAAGTCCTGACCTCCGCTTCCAAGCAGGATATCGGCACGCAGATAGGTCATCGACAAATAAGCCGTAATTGGTTATCCAGCACCCAACTACAGCCCTAGGCTTACGGACTTTTAATGTTTGAGGTTAAGAGTCCATTGGCGCCTTACTCGCTCGTACCCAATGAGAACAGTGATTCAACTCGACACATTTGGATTTGTTCATTTATTGTTTACCGGATGCTAAGTAAAGAACTCATATATCCAATAAACGAACGACGCCTTTATTAAACACACAAAAATATCATATTACATAAAAAGTAGAATGATAAATAAGCTAATACCCTATACAATCTAATCCTCGTATAGCATCAAGGGCATATTCCTAACAATCTCCCACTTGTACTCAATGTCATGCGCTGCAGTATCTAATACCCATCCTTTAGAGATGTCTAGCCAGCACCACCTGTATCACGGCTATGTAGCCATTCTCAACCAATTTCCGTAGCACGTGGTACTTTATTTCTATATGTTTGGACTTCTTGTGAGATCTCGACTCTTTCCCCTGAGCAATAGCACCAGTATTGTCGCACCCCAATGGCAATGGCCTATCCGCTACAGAAACGATACCAAGTTCCTCTAAGAACTTTCTCATCCGAACACCTTCCTTAGCTAACTCTAAGGCCGCAATATACTCAGCTTCGTGGGTGGAATCTACAGTAGTGCACTGTTTGGAACTTTCCAAGAAACTACTCCACCGTGAGCGCAAAGACAAATCCTGAATTGGATTTTCAGTCAATCACGTCTGACTAGAAATCCGAATCCGTTTCTTTCCACTTCCAATCCTCCATTACCATAGAACAGCATCATATCCTTAGTCCGTTTGAGGTACTTGAGGATAGTCTTTACTGCTGTCTAATGTTCCTTACTGGGTTAGTCTAAACCGACTGACCACGCTCACAACGCCCGCCAAGTCAGGCCGCGTGCAAAGCATATCGTACATCAAGCTACCCACTACGGATGCATATGGGATTCCATTCATCTATTTCCGCTCCAACTCACTATGAGGGCTCTGTAATACTGTAAAACCTCTATAAATTACTCTATAATAAAATCTTCCGGTCCCGACTTGGGCCTTGGTAAAAAATCATCAAATTCGATAAGATAATAATATAATAATTTTTTCGAAAATCCTTCTATATATATTTTCTCCCATTAAAACTCTAAATTAGTAATTCATAAAAATTATAATTATAAATTATGGTAATTTGAGAAAATAAGAATCTATTTGTTACTAGATTTTCTTAAATTTTAATCAAATTGGATTTCATCCTTGTCTTTTTTAATTGCAGTCAATAGTTCCGATGTCGAGTTCTCTATTTGCAATAAAAATTTGTGAAGGGTTTGTTGTCGCCATTTGTGTCGCTTAGTATCCTGACCATTTTGAAAGTTGGCTGAACAATACTCCAATGATATCCTGAGATCATTTGATATTCTACCTTGACTAATTCTCAAATGATATTTTTCATTAATTCACAATTGTAAATCGTTTTGAGTACATGAATATAATTAATAAACATATTTGAATTCATTTTTCGTCAATCATTCAAAATTTGTGAATTTAAAGAGTCTCTCTTTTAATTAATAAAATATTAATTTATCGATATATTAATATCTCTCTAAATTAATAAAATTCCATGGTCCCAGTGTTATTAAGTTATATAGGTTTTACTGTACCCGTAAAATTTAAATACTAGATTTTCCTGTAAACAATTATGGGACTTTGTGAATTAGGAAGTTTGATAAGAAAATTAAGTTGCGGAACAAAAATTTAAATTTCAATAGTCCCGAAAATATTCTGAAAACGGACCAGAGAATTTAAATGTAATTTAGATAAACTAGTTGGGCTACACCTAAACGAGACTTAGAGGCCCAAATGAATTTAAATACAATAGAAATGAACTTACTTAAGCTCAAGGGAAAGAAAACATCATCTACTAAATGTCTAATCATGCATCATTTTCGAAACCTAAATTCTATCTAAAATGCATACATATCAAGAGAAACGAGAAAATAAAAGCTCGTGGAACTAAGAGAAGGCCAACAGAAAGAACTAGGGAAGAGAAGGAGATTCTAGCTAAGCTCAAGTCTTAATTATATTCAAATAGCTCGAAGTATATTAGGTGACGATTTTCTTTTATGCTATGACTTTCTATGTTGAATATATAGTTAAATATTTTCACAAACTTGCGTGATGAGATGCTAATTATGAAGAAGTTTCAAACATGCTAGATCTAACTAAGAGTTTGAGTTCCAAAGTTTCATATACAGGAAGGAGGGGATTGTAACAACGCCTGAGCGACTTGTTGGATGTATACTCGCCTTGGTCACCATGCGTATTAGTGGTAGCCCACTAAATATGCGTTCCAGAGAGTGGCTATGCGCCGACTTTGGAAGGTTTCATGGTAGTTGGATGATGTGGTTTTCTTGTTTTCTTGTCATGTGTTACCAGTAGCATGTTACTTGTTGTCTGTGCGGAGTTATACTCCGACCCATCATGTACCTATTCCTTCATATATATATAAAGGGACCTTATACCAAAACAAAGTTTCATATACAGCTGTTATTACAAGGGTAATCTTCAAAGATGAATATAAGGGTAGATTAGCTTGGTGTTATAAGGGTTTTTCGATATCTGGACAGTGATAGATTTTTGTACAGTTTCGGCTTCTTCAATAAAATCAATTTTTGATATCCTTCGTGTCTAAAATATTTTTAGTACATGAAATGTTAGTGAGAGTTGAATTTAAAGTGTACCACATTACGGGTTAGAAATAATTTTTGAAGCTGATCTTGATAACGTTGTTTTTAGGGCTTCTGAAAGAATAATTATTTTTGAAAGAATTTGGGCGATTTAGCTTTGAACAAGTTTCGGCCGATGCTGTGATGAGATTCGAGTTAGAGTAAGTTTCGCCTAACAAATTTGATAGGGAACGTTCGGGCAACTTGTGATCGGGCGAATTGGGAACTTAGGCGATCGGGCGATTTTTAATATCTGCAGATCTTATATATTTTAATTCAGCATGATGAGTTTCGGTCAATTGTGAATTGCCGAGCCCAACATTCGATCACGAGGAACTTTCGGCCAATTCATATTAGTTCAAGCCTTAAAATATTTTAATATAATAGTAAGTTTCTATCTAAAGTGACTTTCGCCGAGTGACCTTCGATTAACAAGAACATTCGGCTGATTAGCCGAGTTTAACATCGGGCGACTTTCGAGTCTCCAAATATTGTAATATAGTTTAATTCTTTGTGTTGGAACTATTTTCTTGTATTCAATAGTTATCTTAGTCTTGCTATGTAAATAAGTAGTCTAGAGCTTAATTGTAATTAGCACTAATTAGGGCACTTAGGTAAATATACCACGGTGGATGGTATATAAAGTGACCCTAAAGCATGTTTTAGGGTGATCACTTCATCTGTAGCAAATTCATTTTCTAAAAATTGAGCTTTTTGTGAAACGTGTTGGGTTACCCGGTGTCTCCCGGAGACGCCACGTCCCCGAGTACGGTGCGGAACAAAAATTCCAGGTTCCCCGATTGCCCTAGTTGCTCGGATCAGAATAGTAACACATAGACATGTAATAGGGCGGGTCAAACCCGTACGAATTACAAGTTGAAGCGAGTGGCAGCTCCTCGTCCTTTTCTTCAAGACTTCGTCGATGGTGGTGGATGGCACTAGATCATCACGCCGAGCAGTGTACCGCAGAATCAGTTCGCTAAAGATGGCTAGAGAGAACCGAGACGTCGCGTGGGAGAAAAGTGTGTGCGTTTGGTGTGTGTTTTTGTGCCTTTAGTTGATTTCGAAAATCACTCCTTCCCTATGGCACGAAATTGAGCCTATTTAAAGGCTTGGATTTCGATTTCGAAGTCCCTAAAGTGTGACAGATTTTTGACAAATCTTACCCTCTTTTGAATTCCAAATCTGAATTTAAGGAACTTGCTATTATTAGAAAACTAACTTAAATCCAAGTCAAATTAAGTATATTTAAATATGGTATAAAATTCGAACTTAATCCTAGATTGATTTCGAAATTTAAATAAATAATATTCCAAATATTTTATTCCATATTTATTTATATCACAAATTCCGAAAATACCCTCAAAGGCATATTTCGAAATCTGCTTAAGGCGAAATCCAATTTTATGCTCAAGCCCATTAAGCACTTCGCCAAGCCCAAGTCTTAAAGTTAGTTTCATAAGAAGTCCAACTTCGATGCAATAAATGGCCTGAGACCCATTAAGGCGTGGTCCAACGGCCCAAGGCCCGTTAAGGCCAAAAATACTTTCTCTCCAGTACACGTTGATAATCCTTTTCAAACCCGGCTCTCTAGGTTCGACTCAATCGTCAGGGGAGGAATCCAAGAGTCCGGTAGTTACCTAGCCAATCCGCAGTACCGGACCGTAACCCCATTCGAGTGCGAATTTCGACCAAGTCTTTATTCCAGAACCTCACTACAGATAACAGTGCTACGTATAAACCATTCAGCTGTGTCCCAATCAAGTGAGAGCCATGGTCTATATCAAACTCACTAAACTCGATTCTATGATAAAACGGAGACAAGGCAAACTACACTCCATGTCTCACATGAGTTAGTTCAATATCTTGGACAAGGATGTCGTAATTTCCCTTTGCCGTCCTCATAGGACACTTATCTCAATTACTTGCGAGACTGTGAATCCGTACTCGGCGGTCTAAACCCGGCAATCACAATCGTCATCATGACCGCATCTGGCCCGCTGACACATGCAACAACAAATCGGTTCGAGGGGAACAAGTGACAGTCGAGACTTCAAAGTCAACTCCGTCAAAGTCCCTTTCGGTCTAAGGTTCACGTAGACTATTATAGTGTCATCGTCAGTGTCCATGAAACCATTCAATCCCTTGATTCGATTCGCATTACAAGTCATGACCTCTGCTTCCAAGCGGGGTATCGGCACACGATAGTTCATCAACAAATAAGCCGTGATCGGTTATCCAGCACCCAACCGGAGCCTCAGGCTTACGGACATTTAATGTTCGAGGTTAACAGTCCATTGGTGCCTCCCTCTCTCGTGCCTATCGAGAACAGTGACTCAACTCGACACATTTAGATTCGTTCATTTATTACTTTACCTGATGCTAAGTAAAGACCTCTTATATCCAATAAGCGAACAATGCCTTTCATTGAACACACGAAAATATCTTATCATACAAAAGGTCGAATGATAAATAATCTAATCCCCTATACAATCTAATCCTCGTATAGCATTCGAGGGCATATTCCTAACAATCTCCCACTTGCACTCAATGCCATGCGCTACAGTATCTAATACCCATCTTTTCGACATGTCTAGCCAGCACTACCTGTGATAGAGGCTTGGTAAACGGGTCGGCCACGTTTTACGTGGTCGCAATCTTCTGCACGACTATGTAGCCATTCTCCACGAATCCACGTAACACGTGGTACTTTCTTTCTATATGTTGGACCTGCTGTGAGATCTCGGTTCTTTCGCCTGAGCAATAGCGCCAGTATTGTCACACCACAATGGCAATGGCCTATCTGCTAAGTTCTTCCAAGAACTTCTCATCCAAACACCTTCCTTAGCTGCCTCTGAGGCCCCTATATACTCTACTTCGCAGGTGGAATCTGCAATAGTGCTCTGTTGGAATATTTCCAGGGCACTTCTCCACCGTTGAGCGTAAAGACGAATCCTGAAGTGGATTTTTGGTCGTCCACATCAGTGTGGAAATCCGAATCCGTATACCCTTCCACTTCCAACTCTTCATTACCATAGACCAGCATCATATCCTTAGTCCCTATGAGGTACTTGAGGATAGTCTTGACCGCTTTCCAATGTTCCTTACCAGGGTCAGCTTGAAACTGACTGACTATGCTCACAGCGTACGCCAAGTCAGGTCGCATGCAAAGCATATCATACATCAAGCTACCCACTGCGGATGCATAGGGATTCCATTCATCTCTTTCGCTCCAACTCACTTTGAGGGCTCATAGCCTTGGAAAGGTGAATCCCATGTCGCATATACAGGAACCCTTTTCTTAGTGTGGTCCATATTATATCGCTCCACGACCTTCTCTAAGTAAAGGGCCTGGGAGAGTCCTAACATACGATTCGCTAGATCTCTATAAAGGCGAATACCCAAGATGTGGGTAGTTTCTCCCAAGTCTTTCATGGGGAATTCGGTCGAAAGCCATGCTATCACCATCGAGAGCATTCCAATATCATTTCCTATCAAAAGTATATCGTCCACGTACAATACGAGAAAAGATATTTTGCTCCCACTGCTTTTCTTGAGGCTTGTTTAAGTCCATAAATGGACTTGTTCAATTTGCACACCTTATGAGCATCTCCTTGCGATGTAAAACCTTTGGGCTGCTCCATATATGTTTCCTCCTTGAGGTATCCATTTAGGAAATGCAGTTTTCACATCCATCTGTCAGATCTCATTGTCATAGTGCACAACTATCACAAGCAATGTTCGAATGGACTTCATCTTAACGACAGGCGAAAAGGTCTCCTCATAGTCGATCCCCTCCTTTTGTCTGTACCCTTTCGCCACTAGCCTAGTTTTGTATGTGTCAACCAATCCTCCGTCAGATCCAATCTTTCTCTTGTAGATCTTTTACACCCAATGGGTCTAAAACCATTTGGGAGGTCTACTAGAGTTCCACACTTGGTTTTTGTGCATAGAATCCGTTTCGGTTTGCATTGCTATAAGCCATTTTTTCGAATCTCTATCCCTGATTGCCAGGTCATATGCAGTGGGATCGTTTCCAACGTTCCCTTCCATCGCAGCAACCTCGTGCTCGATGTGTACCATCACGTATCTCTCAGGCTGGCGAGATACTCTACCCGACCTGTGCAACTCAGGTTGCGTCTCGGACTGCTCTACGGTGTCATCTGACACTGGAGTTTGTGAAAGCGCTTCTGACGACTATCCAAGAGTTACTTCGCGACCCGCTCCACCTTCTCGATTGAACTCTTCTTCAAGAAAGTGAGCCTAAAGGGCTACAACGATTCTCTGATCGTCCTGGAAGTAAAATTGGTATCCCATGAATCCTCATGATACCCGACAAAATGTCGTTTCATGGACTTCGATTACAGTTTATTTGTCTTGAGCTTTTCAACGAACGGGGGCAACCCCAAACTCTATTGTGATAAGCTCGATCTTCGTCCTGTCCATCTGATATGGAATACGATCAACAGACTTTGTAGGACATCTATTCAGAATGTGTGCCGCTGTCAACAGGGCATGACCACACAACGATATGGGCAGGTCTGTATAGCTCAGCATGGATCGAACCTTATCCAATAGAGTTCAATTTCTGCGTTCGGACACACCGTTCAACTGCGGTCTTTCGGGCAGTGTCATCTTTGAAATGATCCCGTTCTCTTTGAAGAACTCGTCAAACTCGAGGCTCGTGTACTCGCCGTCTCGATCTGATCGAACGGCTTTGATGCTCTTTCCATCTCATTTTCCACCAAAGCCTTGTACTCTTTGAACCATTCAAAAGTATCAGACGTGTGCTAGAGATACACCTTGCCGAAGCGAGAGTGATCATTAGTGAAGTAACAAAATAGTGGAAGTTACCGCGAGCCGCTACCCGAACGGTCTGCAAACATCCATGTGGATCAAACCGAGACGTTCTGCGCTCTCACAAAAGTCCCTGTGAAGGGCGAGTTGGTCATCTTTCCAAGGGTACAAGATTCGCATGTCGGATAGGGATCAGACCCAAGCGGCTTTATAATGCCGGTTTTCTCCAACTCGAGAATCTTCTGTTCTACAGCGTGACCGAGTCGAAAATGCCACAGGAGTCTCGAGTTCGACTCCAATTTTCGTTTGTTGGTGATTGTATTCACAGTTTTTGTTTTATCTTCGTCATTTAGATATAATCCATTCAGCAAACTTGCACTTCCGACGCAATTATTTCCAAAATAAATATTGCATATATTATTACTAAAATGGAACTCGTAACCGTTTCCGCTCAAAACGGGAATAGGAACAATATTCTTAAGCCCTTGGGCAAAACTAAACAATCGGAAAGTAGTAAACTATGTCTAGTAGATAAAACGAGAGTTCTTGATCCAATGTCGGTCGCCGGTACACTATGCCGCTTCCTACGTTGATCATGATCTCTCGGTCTGCCAGCTTCCTAGTTCGTTCCAGACCTTGGTTCGAAACACAGATGTGAGCACTAGCTCTCGAGTCTAAGATCCACGAAGTGGAATATACTGTCATAGGACAACTGGTTTGTAAAACGTAAAGTTCTTTACCTGAGGCGGCTAGCTTTGGGCGATCGCGTTTCCAATGGCCAAGCTCATACAGCGAAGGCATTTGTCTGTCGGCTTGGCGCCTTTGACCACGTTCTTCTTGGCCTTGCCTTTCGAAATTCGTCCTTTGGGCTTAGTGGGCTTGTCCGGCTTTTTCTTTCTACTAGACCCTCGAGTCTTAGCATTCGCGACCAGAACAACTTCCTTTCCTTTCACCTTCTTATTCTGAGTTTGCACCGCCGACAACTGGTTCATCAACCCAGTCGACGTCATCTCGGCCTTGTTCATATTAAAGTTCACAATGAATGAATTGAAGAAAGGTGGGAGCGGCTGAAGTATCAGATCGTTCTAGAGCTCATTATCCATGATAAAGTCCAGTGGCTCGAATCTCTCGATCCAATCAATCATCTTGAGCATGTGCTCTCTGACGTCACTATCCTCAGCCATTTTGCAATGAAATAGTTGCTCCGTGAGGGAATAGCGAGCACCCTAGAATGTTCCCAAAAAGCTCCTTCAAATGAAGCAAAATAGCGCCCACTTCCATTTCCGAGTGAGTGCGCTGCAACTCATTGATCATGGAAATAAGTATATAGGCCTTGACCTTTGGCTCGTCAATCTGCCACTTGGCATACGGTGTAATACCCGTAAAATTAATACGGATTAGTGCCTATTTATTTTGTAATGTTCGAAATTAATGGAGTCGATTTTCGGAAAAAACAGATTTTTCGGAGCAATCTGGAAATATTTATTGGGTCCGAAAATTAAATATGGATTGGGCCGAGAAGACTAGAAAGCCCAAGAACGAATATAGGGATTTAAAATTTTTAGAAATAAAATGTGGCCCAATTATTTTAGATGGCCGAAAGTTGAATGGCCCAAATAATTAGGATGAGAATGATGATTTCTTAATGATAAGGAAAGCTACACGAAGGTGATGCAATTGCTTTGAAATAAGAACTTCACCACTTTAAGCAACCAATCATGATTGAGCAAGAATAATTCTCAACGGCAAGGGAAAGCCACATGGGAATTCATCAATAACTAGTCACTTGCTAAGTGATAAAACCCTCACTTTCAACAAATGAACTAATATAATACAAAAGAGAGGTAAGAAGCCGAGAAGAATTTGGCAAGTTTGATTGACTCCTCAACTTGGGAAATTATCCAAACTAAGCTAAGGAGGTAACGTTCCTATCTAACGTATAAAGCTCCTGTTAGCTTATGTATTTAACATATTACATGGTTTGCTGAATTAAGCCGAAACAAGAAGGAACGAGGGAGAGGTAGAATTCGGGCACTTCAAGCTGATTTCAACCTAGGAAATTATTCAAATACAGCTAAGGACGTGAGGTAGGTGGTTTTTAACCCCTACAAAGCGTATTACATTCCTAAAAAATTCAAAATTTGGATGAACGGGTCATCCGAGTTCGAACGAAATTATTTTAAGGTTTTTGGAAATTTATATGATGTGTTGATGTGTTATTATGTGCTTCTCGAACTCAAAATATGAGTTCTGTAGTTGATACTGTGCTTATGTGATTTAATTTGATGATCATGCTAAGAGATTCTGGAAAACTAAGGTTTTTATTATGAATATTTGAAGGAATCGACCGATTAAGTTTCGATTGATTTATGTTTTGCGGGCCGTTATTTTACAAATTAAGTGAAACAGGTATTGGAGAATCGGCCGATCGGAGTTTCGGGTCCAAGGATTTTTCGTAGTGTATGTAAAACAGGTTTTGCGGGCCAGGGCTTCGAGTTTTGCATGCTAAAGTCTTTCGCGGGCCGACTAGGGTGATTCCTGTGAGAGGCGCCGTGGGCCGACTTGAGCGAAGTCGGGCTATTCGCGAATTCAATCGAGCTTCGCGCGTCCAATCGGGCGATTCGCGAACTAGACAAAAGCGTTGCGGAATCGGGCGTTGACTAGGCTTTCGAGGGGTTGACCAAGTGTTTTAAGTGGACTTTGGGCGAATGGCCCTCGATCGATTTCGATGTGAGTTGACCAACACTTTCAACTTTTGGGCTTTTGCCCCATTTCAAGCCCAATTATTTTAAATAAAATTATCTTCAGCCCAAATCATTTTAGATTAGAATATTTTTATACTTTGACTATTATTTTCGGGTCACCCATTTTTTAAAGTATAAATATTTATTTTTTTGGAAAGGGTCACTAAATAAATGGATAAACAGGAGTTACAAGACAGCGTGCGTGATACCGCTCAGGACGCACCAAACGGTAATGAACAACCGACCAAGAGGCAAAACTACCAGACAACCTACAAGGTTTCAACATAACCAAAGCCAAATTAGAGAGAAGTCAAGTAGGACAAGGCTATGTAGGTGTCAAAAAAACCACTTCCATCACCGGGTTCCTGATACCAGTTGTAATATCAGCAGGGGAGAAAGGCACATTGCCAAGAACAGCACCATGGGCACAGAGACCGGAGGCCGTAACACTAAGTGTACGCTCCAGGCGGGAATGTGGAGCATCCGCAAAAAGGGTCAGTGAAGGGCGCAAGTGCGCAGCTCCTGTGTTTCCAACCGGTGTGATGATCCTCCAGGTGGACCTTGTAACCCGCACACACAGCAAATCAGCCAGGTAGACCTCGCAACCCGCCCAAAAACAGCAGGGCCAATCCCGGCCAAGCCCGACAAATCCATCAAGTTAAGCGCCAGACTCGTTTTGGAGCGCTAGCCTGGAGATGGTACTTGTTCGGGATGGTGGAGAGTCTTAAGCACAGGAGGACTTCAATCTCGGCCGTGATTTATTCGGGATTGCGTCGTTGTCCTTCACGCCAGCTTTTGTTCCTCTCCATCCAAATGTGATAAACCAACGAGGCAATAGCATGTCGTGGTCCCATCCAAGCAAGGTGATGGCCTCTCCATCGATAAGCGGCCCAGCGTATGCTGCCAAACCAGTCGCTTCTAGGCCATTTGAACCGCAACCTGTCACGCACCACACGAAGACAACGTCTGGAAAAAGCACACTCAAAAAAAAGATGTCTTATCGTCTCATCCGTTTGGGTGTCACATAAACGGCACAAGGATGATCCCGCCGCAGCCGCCACCCAAACTTTATCTCGGGTCGCAAGTCTATTTCTAATGGCCAGCCAGAGGATGAACTGATGCTTAGGGACCGACATGGGCCCCCGAATAGTGTACTCCAGTGAACATTAGGCCGGTGCACCCTTAAGTTGTCCCTAGCCGATTTGGTGGTGAACCGGCCGTTCGCAGTAGCGATCCAGCGCACTCCATCTACATCAGCAGGATGGACAGGTGGGAGAAGGGGAGCAAATTCAATATATTCAGTTGTGGTTTGGCCCGGCAAATTCCAACCCTCAGCCGTAATGACAGCACTAAGCCTCGAGTGAAGAGGGAGCCCCATAACCATCGGTCCGCGCGGGTATCTGTCCACCATAGGGCCTGTAAGTAGCCAAGGGTCAGTCCAGAGAAAAGTGGTAGCCCCATTGCCTATGTGAAAATGAAGAAGTCGGATGTGTTTCCGAAGTTGCAAAATCTTTCTCCAACTCCAAGAAGTTCGCGCGTTAGGTCGGATAGACCAAACTGACGTACTATTCAACCTAGTGGAGCGAATCCAGGTGGCCCAGATAGAGGCGTCATCCCCCTTCAGCAAGCTCCAAAGAAGGCGCATCATTAAGGCCTTATTATCCGTCTCAATCGATTTAATCCCCAATTGACCTTCGTCAGTAGGTAAACAGATGTCATCCCAGGCAACTTTTGCACTAGTGCCTGCCACAGAAAGCCCCTTAATCGAGACTCGATAGCACGGATAACACCTTTAGGGAGCATAAAGACTCCCGCCCAGTAAGTATGAAGCCCAAGGAGAACGGATTTAATCAATTGGACTCTCCCAGCGTATGATAAAGATTTGTGTGTCCAGGAGCCCAAGCGCTTGTCAATGGCCGTGATCAAAGATTGACAGTCCGCAATAGTCAAACGCGAAGTGATTAGCGGTACCCCCAGGTATCGCACTGGTAAGGACCCTGTCGAGAATCCCATTATTGTCTGGATTGCCCCCGTAAGCCGCCCTCTCTTAGCAATGTACATCTCGCTCTTATTGGGGTTAGCGCGTAGGCCGGATAGAGATGCGAAGATGTCAAGGCTTTCCCTGAAGAGTCGGACAGAGCCCACACCGCATGAGAGAACAGGAGTAGGTCATCCGCGAACGAAAGCATGAACATTTTTGTTGTTTCACATCGCCAATGATATTGAAAGTTGCCACTTTGCTATATCCATTCCTCAAATCCCATGTAAGACTTCCACAACCAAGGTAAAGAGATAAGGTGATAAAGGGTCACCTTGGCGTAGGCCTCGACGTCCTCTGAAGAAGCCCTCGGGATGGCTATTAATGTTAAGCGAGAATGAGGCCGTCGTGAAGCAGCACGGACCCATCCAATGAATGTAAGGTGGAATCTGAGGGCCTCGAGCGTCAGCAGTAGGAAGTCCCATTCAACCATGTCGTAAGCCTTAGCAAGGTCCACTTTAAACGCCACTCGCTCTGGTAGCCCCACACTGTTATAGCCATGGCACACCTCCTGTGCTAGGAGGATGTTATCAGTAATACGCCGTCCAGGGACGAAGGCCGTCTGGGAAGGGTGGACAAGGGCTTCCAAGCTGCCCCGAAGACGATTTGCAATAATCTTCGAGATGATCTTATATAGTACGTTGCAGCAGGAGATGGGCCAATAGTCCCTTGCCGTCCTCGGGTTCTCGTACTTAGGGATCAGAGTGATAAGTGTGGAGTTCAGCTCTCCAAGAAGATAGCCAGTCTGGAAGAATTCCTGAACAGCATGTGTGACATCACTTCCAATCACTTCCCACGTTTCCTTGTAAAACTTGGCCGAATAGCCGTCCGGCCCGGGGGATTTATTATCCCCAATAGAGAAAAGCACACTCCTAACCTCCGTATCAGTAACAGGAGCAGCCATTCCGTCAGCATCAGCTGAGTCAAGGGTCCTAGTGATGAACGGGGCTACCACGGCAAGGACAAGAGGGGTCACACGATTAGACTGTCCAAGGATATTTGTGTAGTAGCGGAGTAGCTCAGCCCTGACTTGGGCTTCCCCTTCTAAGGTAGTACCATCCTCATCCTCAATTGAAAGGATGCGATTGATTGCCCTTCGAATAGCCACCTTCTTAAAGAAGAAGGCCGTACAACGATCTCCATCTTCCAACCAGGCAACCTTCGCCCGTTGGGCCAAGGCGAAGTATTCCATTTACATGGCTTTAGCATAAGCAAATCTGCACTCTTCTCAAGTATAAGGAGTTGCGGCTCCATCGGATGTGCGTACAGCAGCTCTTGGGCAGCCTGAAGGTAGTGCCGAGCCTCGACGTCGTTGCAATTAAGGTCACACTTGTCCCGACGCAGTTTCTTAAGTTCATGCTTGAGTCCTTTAAGTTTCCTGACCACCACATACATGGGATAACCAGCCTCCATGCGTTTCCAAACATCCTCCAATAACGGAATGAACCGGGGGTCTTGAGTAAGAAAATTATCGAACGAAAGTTTGCACCCCTAGTCCTCGCAGGTGGCTCCGCTTCCAAGACAAGGGGAGAGTGATCGGATGTGCCAGGTGTGATGCACCTATATGCCAAGTCTCCAAATCTGGCAAACCAAGCGGGATTACCAAGCATCCTATCCAAGCGCCTCCAAATCCCAGAGCTGCCACTTTGCTGATTATACCAGGTGAAGAAGGAGCCCAACCGTGGAAGGTTCACGAGGTCCGAGGAGGTAAGGCATGCATTCATATCGTGCCAGCCCCGAGTAGGAGCTCCACCTCTTGCCTCAGTGCGGTCCTTAACAGCGTTGAAGTCGCCCATGAAAACCCACGGAACCGGTGCCCGGCACAGGAGGTAGCAGTCAAGTCACTCCAAAGCCCTCGTCGTTTAGTACGGAGGTTACGGCCATAGGCAAAGGTAGCGAAGAACTCCAGTCCCTCCTCAAGGACACAGATTTTGCAATGGACAGTCTGGTCGGTGTAAGCCTCAATAGTGACTCCCACAAACTGTGGGTCCCATCCCACCCATATGCGGACAGCCGGCCCGTCCTGGTAATCATAGAACCAATTCCAATTAGGCCTGATCGAATTAGTAATAGATGTCGTGTTCTGCTCAGAAACCCTGGTTTCAACCAGCCCCAACAGTTTCAGATTGTACCTTGTAATCAAGTCCCCCACCCCCCATCTGTGGTCTAACCTGTTTAGACCACGTGTATTCCATGCTGCGACTGGGATCATTTAAACCCATCGTAAAGGGCTGATGTAGGACCCTCAGTACAAGTAACATCCCATTCCAAGTCTGCGAGGATAGCGAACGGATTGTGGACTCCACCCGTAAGCCTATGAGCGGCGGCTTGGCTAGTTGAGCATTCCTCATTGGCGAGCCGCTCCCTACCAACGTTGGCTATAGCTGTTTGATTACTAGCAGCCCTATCCTAGCAGTCTTCCACGGACGTGTGTACCTCCTCCAGCACGGCCTTTCCCTTGTCCTTGCTAGTCATCCGCTGCCATCCACGCCTTGCTTGCGCTGGGCCATTCTACGGCCTGGTGTTATGGGCAGCCTTGGGGTGGTTGTGTAGGCTCGGTTGCTTCTCGAGCCGTGTCTCATTTCGTTGGGAGATCGTCTTTGGTTGTGGACGGGCTGGTATATTAGACTTTTTGGGGCAGGTCCCAGCTCCATGGGTCCAAGAGATGTCTCACATTTCTTGGGCTTCCATTCATACTCAACTCGGATAGGCACAACGTGCGAATCAGTTCCATCCATGCTCGGAATTCTAACGTTGAACTGTTCCACAAAGGGTGCTTCTAGAGTTGTCTCGATACAAATACGGGCATACTCAAGCCGCTCTGCAGTGGCCATCATTGCATCGGCAAATAGTGGTTTGCCAAGCACACTCGCCACAATTCCAAGTCCCTCCTGGGTCCACAGTTCCGATGGGACATTTCGTAATTTGACCCAAAGAGGGACATCCACATGTTTCTTCTTCTCAAATGACATACCAACCCTCCAAGGCTCCAGAAAGAGGGGCTGCCCTTGCATGATTTTGAGGGGCTGTCCTCTATCGCTGTGGATGTAGTTGATATTTTACGAGTTATGTGATTTTGAGTTTCGAGACATATTACGTGATGTATATGATTTATATTATGTGCATTCCACGACATGCACGTGAGAGGTTGATGATGTACCGTATTTATACGGTGACGCCTTACGGTGTCGGACGACTTGGGTAGAGTGACCACTATTGGTCGTCAAGTTTAGACTCGCGTGGCACCTGGTGGGAGAGGGGTTTGTGACACCCATCTACTTGGGATTGAGCCACCCGAGGTGTATACCACCGGATATTATTTGGCTTAGGGACGGCTGACAGATGTAAGATTCCTGTCTACCCGGGGTAGTGGTATACTACTCGGGGAAAACCGTCGGGTTGAGATTGAATGCGGAAGGAGCGGTGCGGCAAGACATGCAGTCACATAAAATAGTAATAAGAATGGACGGTAGAAGTCAGGGGCGCCGCAGGTGGTATCAGGGCCTCTAGTTACAAGTTCTGTAGACTGTCCATGTATACACTCAAAAGCACGGAGCCTTCGGTAACATTGTATATTAGTTGATGTTAGGGATGTGCCATCGGAATGCCATTCGAGGATGAAATGAATATGGCACTTGTAACTCGATATATTATTCACCTTGTATATGAATATTGTATTTGAATACTTAATTATGGAATATTTGTTTTATGTGATTTTACATTATTCCTTTATAGGCTTATTATTTATTTACCTTTAGTTCTTATTTGGCATACGATAAGACGGTAAATAAATAAATCTCATATATACGAGTTTAGTTACCGATCCTCATGGGATGAGAGAGGAGGCACCGGTGAGCTATTATTCTCGGATATTAAATTAGTCCATAAGTCTTAGACTTAAGTAGGGTGACTGAATGTCGATTATGACTTATTTGTTGACGACTCCTAAATGGTTGTGCCAGCCATTCACTTGGGAAGTGGAAGGTCGTAACATTGATATAAGTTGAATTGGGAATTAACTTATATTTGGACATGACTCGTAATCGATGGTCACATGGCCTATTATCTGGGAAGCGTCAATGATCGATCGATTGACTATAGTAGTGTACGTGGACCTTTGACCAAAGGGTCTTTGACGGAGTTGACTTCGGAGTCTTGACTTGTCACTAGTTTGCTAGACCCACATTGTTCGAGGTAGAACATGGGTCAGCAGCGACATGCGGTCTTGACAACGAAGGGTGACTGCCGGGCATAGACAGTCGTGAGGGATTCACAGTCTCATTAGTAATTGAGATATTTGTCCTATGAATATTTGGGGACGAGAAACTACAAAGTCTTTGCCAAAGCAATAAACTGACTCATGTTGGACATGGAGTGCAATTTATTAATTTCATCAGTCACGAATCAGTCATAGAGTCGAGTTAGTGAGGTTGACGTAACCATGACTCTCACTCGACCGGGACATATGTGAAGGGTCTATACGTACTACGATAATCTATAGTTGGTTCGTGAAACGATGAAGATCGTACTCAACACGGGATCTATTCGATACCGCGGGATTGGCTAGGCGCTTACTGAATTCTTGGATTCCTCCCTTGCCGGGTTGAGAGGTACCAAGAGAGTCGGGCTTAAAAAGGATCACTGAGATAGTATCTATCAAAGAGAGATATAATGGGCTTTGAGTCGTTCATAATAATGGTACGTGAGTATTTGAAAAAATATTTAAGTGTGGGATTTGGGCTGAAAAATAATATTAAGCCTTTATTAGATATTGGGTTGAATTAATTATTTTTCTACCAAAAATAATATTAAGCCATTATTAGATATTGGGCTTAATTTATTAATAATAATATTAATATTAGATATTGGACTTAATTAATTTATTTGCCCAACTTTTAACACAAGGGTAAAAATGGTATTTTATTTTTTAATTTTCGAAATTAACTTTAAAATTATATATATATAATATATATATATAAGATAAGGAAGCAGCATTGCACACATTAAGACACCTACGGTTTAGAGAATGACCAGGTCTTACACACCTAAACAAGAAAGAAAGACATAAAAGAAATGCCCAACAAGTTATTGATGGACAGAAGAATCATGGTATGCACTTCCGTGTACTAGCTAAAGCTTTACGTATGTCTGGTGGAGATCATATTCACGCTGGTATATATATATATATGGCATGATTCATGTGGAATGCAAAATGCCAAGGTGTTGTTTTCTATCTTTTAATTAAATGCCAAAAATATTTTTAAGCAATATTAACCTTAGTGAATATTTTTTTAAGGGTAGGCCATTATGTTTTTGACATATTATTTTGTATGGTACAAATCACTTTAAGTAGAAAATATGGTATTTTCTTAACTAATTTCGTGGAATATAAAAAATATAAGTTTTTCATAGCGAAAAACTTAAGTTTTCATGTGGATTTTTCATTTTTGAGAGAGAAAAATAAATACCATCCTTAGAGGAAAGTTTGAAAAAATATATATCTCTTAAAAACAACTCCATTCACTCTCTAGCCATCCTTCGGAGGGATTGGTTTGTGATACGTCTCGGGGTCGGCGTGACTCTCTTCGGCGCGGCTCGTGGAAGTGTGGAACGGTTTACTACAACCGGGAGGGCTAGGGATCTTCGCTACGAGGGTAATACACTCTACTCTATTATGTGCACGTTCTCTTTATTACCGAGCACGATCTTAGTAACGGCGGTGAGAAAATTTTTGAATTCACTCTCCCTAGCAGTGGTATCAGAGTTAGGCTCGGTGTTAAGAAATGACATAAACAAACCCAAAATGAACTCGATTGTGCAAATCACTGAGTCGCTCAAGCGTCATAGCATGAGTCGATCTTGGTTCGATCTTGCAAGCCGAGCGCTCGATTGGTCGAGACCGTCTCGTTGCGAGCGGTTCGGCGTAGCACATCGACGTGGTAAGAAACCTTAGCGGTTGTCTCCATGCGATTCATATTTTCATGCTTGGTCGTGAGGTTTGGGTGTATTTGTTTACATGGCAAGATCGAGGGTCTTTGGTCGTTCCATGATATGAGTGGAAATTTTCAACGACTGGTATAACATCCATAGTGAGGTTGAGAGCTCGCAACGAGCTGTTGCCCCTTGTCGTGCGTTAAAGTAACGTATTACTTTTATTGAGACTGAGATGTTCAACGGATCGGGCTTTAAATTCCGGTGACGGTGAAGTCCGAATCCAAGGGAGTAACGATAAGGGCCGATGGTTGTATTTTGGGTTCCGGGGATTTTAGAAACCCCGATGTCAACGAGGCTGTTCGAGAACTTGGAGAATGGTGTCATGCCGAAGAAGTAGAGATGTAATTTTACAAAAATAATTGTAGTAGAGTAGAAATAGTCCACATTGACGGTCTTGTAGGCAAACTAAGTTTACCGCGATTTTGTGCATATTTGTTTTGACGTGATGCGCATGATTATGTGCTTTAGTATGTGAGACGTATTCTCCCGTTTGATTAAATACTAAGTGGGTAAAGGAACTTGGTTCCTGTCTTCTATCAAGCTCGAAACTGTTGCGACTTGAGTGAATGTGCGGTTTGTTCCGAGTTATCGGCACCAAACATTTTGCTCTTGTCGTAGTCAGCCCGAGTGCGTTTTAGAAACGCCGCTCTCCGAAACATATCCACGCCTTATAAAGTGTTATCCTACGGGCAGAATTTCTAAATGTTAGGATTGAGCAGGAAGTTGATAGGTTACACTTAGACGGTTATTTCCCAATTATTCGTGTTAGCGTGAGGGTTCCTAACCGGACAAAAAGTTGTTGAAACACTCATTAGATGGGTTCGTGTTAGACACGGCGCCGTCCAACGAAATGGGCCAACAAACTGCTAGGTTGAGGCTTATTTTTGCGGAGCGTGGAAATCAACTTGATCGAGCGAATCGAGTAATAAAAATAAAACGAATATCGACAAACTAACCACGCTCAACAGGCAAGTGTACCTATCGATAATAGTATAGAATGGCGAGTATTCGAGTATCGAATCCCAAGGGAACTAAATAATTAGAAAAACTTGAATTTAAATATCCTAGTGAAAATGATTTGATTGTTGTAAAACTGAAAATATAAATGAACAAAACTAATAAAAATGATGAGAATGAACGACAATAAGAAAGCGAAACGTATTTGAGACTTCGACTCCCCCTAGCTCGATCGATCTGCTGAAAACATATATCAAAGTTTTAGCTAAACGTTAGACCGTGAGGATTACCAACACATCCCTATGAGTTCATATGACTGATGAAACTGCGCCTTATCACACGAGGCTCGTAAGCAACTAATCTACGTCTTAAATAGCCGGGCAAGCTTCCCTAACTACTTAATCGAAGACTGCATTAAATCATTATTAATCCCTCTATTAGATTTGACTCTAATCCAGCGGAGTAGCTCAACCTATCTCTAGTGATGAGTTTATTCCGCTCGTTTACGAGTGTTCTAATCGTTCACCCCTCTCTCGAGCGCAGCGTACGATTTCCCAATTAATCTATCTTACACACATAGACAGGAATAAGATAAATAAGAATTTCAATCACATAAACATATCGAAATCATATAAATTAGTAAAAGAGTCTTAACAATAGCATAACATTAAATATACTTAAAACATACGATCGATCTTGCCAGGGTTCATCTCATCTCAAATACACAAGAAATTAGCTACTCATTTTCTCAACTAAGAACATAATAAACATCAAAGAAAATATAGATCTTCCCTGTTTATGGCTTCGTACACTTGTTCTTCGTTGAGCCGTTTATCGAATACCTAGCATACAAGCTAAGTGAATGAGCTAACTTTTTCTCTAGCCTTTCTTTCTCTTCTCTAAGTGTATGTGTGTGTTCTCTCCCAATGATTCCTTCCTCTATTTATAGCAAGGGGAGCTCATACTCATGTACATGCAAGTCTTCTTTGCTTTAACTTGTTCACATTGAAGAAAGCTAACTTTGTCCCCCAATTCCTTCAACTTTAGCCTCCTTTATTGAGTTCAAATAGAATGGGGTGTTTCAATGTCGAAAGTTAGGTCTAAAGCATGCCTCTTTCCTTGAATAATGGTTGAACTTTCGACCAAGAAGAGACAAGTTAGGTAGGAGTCATTTTTAGTGTGTTTTGACCTCCAACACCACCTCTAACACGGCAGTAACTTACGAAATTAATATCTCTCTAGAGCTCCAAATCCAAATCCCTCTGGTAAGAATCAAGATTAACAAGTCTTCTATCTTTGGTTAAAATTTCAGCTTCATTGGACAACGTTTACCCCCTCATCTGTTAAGAATCCTAAACTGTCGAAAAACTTGGAAATCATGCAAACAAAGCTTGACTTTAATTCACTAAAAAATTTGCATTAAGTTCAAAAATTAATATCTCATGATGTAGACATTCAAATGCAAATCCCTTTTGTGATAATTAAGATCATTAAGTATTCTAGCTCCCCTCCAATTTTCAGATCTATCGGTCAACTTTAACCCCTTATTTTACGAGACATGCTAAACTGCCGCAAACTGTCCGAAATGATGTAAACTCATAATTAATTACCAAATTTGACATGAAGACTCCTTTTTAACTTGCAAATACTTCAATTATAATACCTATAAACGTAAGAAAATACGTTTATCAAATTTCCCCACACTTAAGCATTTGCTTGTCCTCAAGCAAAGAAATGCAAATGGCATATAAAAGGATAAAATCATGCAACGTATCAATCAAGAACGAAATCACGTAGGAGATAATGCAAATAAATTCGGAAGGCATATTCGAAATCACCGACTAACTTCACGATTTCCTTTAGCGATACCTATCGAAATCCGAACCTCACAAAGATTCACTCAAATCACTCAGTGTATAGGTTAAAATGTCTATGAACTCTCTCGGGCCATGCACTTAATCTAATCTCTACCATAAGCTTGCAAATGATTCGTAAATCTACCACTTCCAATGCTCAAGCGTGAATCGGAAGGTATTTATCGGGTTATAATATGGCTATGATATGTAAGATATGTAAGGGATAAGCATAAAAAGGATATAAGCTGTAGTCGTGTCAGAATCATGCCATCATCTCGAATGCGCCAAAATTCGTCGTTTTTTCATTTTTTCTTTTTTTTTTCATTTTTTTTCTTTTTTTTCATTCACCAAGCCCTTCTTCTTTCGACTTCTCGATCTATGAAACAGATAATACGCTTTTGAGAGCGAAAGATTATCGGAGGAAGGGTTCTTAGTCAAAATATATATATTTTTTCTTTTTCTTTTTTTCTACTTTTCTTTTTCTTTTTTTTTCTTTTTTTTTTCGACGCTCAGCTCGAAAAGTTAGCACGTGTTGCGCTTCTTAAATCCGGCATTCAACCTCCACTTCTACTATCGCTCCGATGGGTTTATGTCTGAAGGCTTAATCAGGTCGGCAATTTATAATCCGGTTTCAAATAAAAGGCTCAGGCTCAAAGTGGCTAACTACGGGGGCCAGTCGTGGTTGGATACTTTGGCTATGGACTAAATTCCTAATGCCATCCTCATTTTCACGCAATCACACTTTTAAGTAGTTTCAAAACGTAATACACAAGCAAGTTCTGAAGAGAAATAAACTAAGCATGATTCACACAACCAAAGAAATGAGCAAAAAGCTCGTAGGCTCAAAAATCTCACAAAAACAGGGTTATGATTACGAATCTCTCAAGTATCGCCAAGTTCATCATGTAAGAAAGGCGTAGACTACGCATATGCATCCTAATTACTCACACAATTTCTAACATAAAGTCATCCCTTCATGATAAGAAACATAATTTTCGAAAAAACATTTTATGCCAAATTTTCGAAAAAATTTGTACCAAAAATCAAGACATGCATATATATAACATGTTCGCATCAATTTCGCAGAAATTCCCCTCCCCACACTTAAGATTTACGTTGTCCTCAACGAAACAATTATGTAACACAAAGAAGAGGAAATTAATAGATAAGCAAACTTCCCTGAATAGTCCGGTGTGCATGTTTTGTTCGGCTCCTCCCCACACTTGAGATTTTGAATTCCCTACGATCATCGAAAAATAGAAACATAAAAAAAAACGCATAGAAAAATAAAGGAAAAACATAGGATAGGCTTGGGGTGCCTCCCAAGTAGCGCTTTCTTTAATGTCTTTTAGCTAGACATTGTTCGGTGATTTTTAGCTCTGGGTGGTGGTGAGGTGGATCGTTTCCTTTCCAAGCGCTTCGATGTCGCTGCCATAGTAATGCTTGAGAAGCTACCCGTTCACCTTGAAAGTTCCTCGTTCTGGGTGTGTGATCTCAACTGTGCCGTATGAAAATACTCGAGTTACCTTGAAGGGACCAGACCATCGTGACTTCAACTTGCCTGGAAATAGGCGTAGTCGAGAGTTGTATAGCAAGACTAAGTCGCCTTCTTGGAATTCCCATCGCTGGATTTTTTTATCATGGTACATCTTGGTGCGTTCTTTGTAGATTCGTATATTATCATAGGCCATAAGACGCCATTCATCGAGCTCATTAATTTGAAAATTTCTCTTTTTGCCTGCAAGATCTAAATCAAAATTTAGTGTCTTCAAAGCCCAATATGCCTTATGCTCAAGCTCGACGGGTAAATGACAAGATTTTCCATAAATGAGGCGATAAGGTGTGGATCCTATAGGCGTCTTATAGGCTGTCCTATAGGCCCACAATGCGTCGTTCAGCTTGTTCGACCGATCCCTTCGGTGGTGCTCGACGGTTTTCTCTAAAATTCGCTTCAATTCCCGATTCACGACTTCCACTTGGCCGCTTGCTTGAGGGTGGTATGGAGTGGTAACACTATGCTTAACGTCGTATTTCTCGAGTGTCCTAGAAAACTGAGTGTTACAAAAGTGAGTACCTTTATCGCTAATAATGCAACGAGGAGAACCAAATCGTGAAAACGATGCTTTTAAGAATTTAACGACAACCCTAGCATCATTAGTGGGCAGCGCTTGCGCCTCTACCCATTTAGAAACGTAATCAACCGCAACTAGGATATATCGATTAGTGAACGAAGTAGGGAAAGGTCCCATGAAATCAATGCCCCATACATCAAATACCTCGCACACTAAAATAAAATTTTGAGGCATTTCATTGCGCTTAGAGATATTACCTGTCCGTTGGCACCTATCGCACATGTCTACATACCTTTGAGAGTCCTTGAAGATTGAAGGCCAATAGAAACCACATTCGAGTACCTTATGGGCTGTTCGATTCCCCCCATAGTGGCCTCCGGTCGGTCCGGTATGGCAATGATCTAAGATCTTGTTCGTCTCGGGAAATGACACGCATCGCCTGACCATCTTATCGGCACAAGTCCTAAACAAGTATGGATCATCCCAAAAGTAATACTTCAAGTCCGAGAAGAATTTTTTCTTCTGTTGGCTTGAGTATTCCTTTGGTATGATCCTTGCCACGAGATAGTTAGCAATATCAGCATACCAAGGCATATCATCGTTTACCTCACGTAAAGCATAAAGATGCTCGTCAGGGAAGTGGTCCTTGATGCTATCCTCGTCCTTCTTTTCGTAATGTGAGTCCTCCAATCTCGATAAGTGATCGGCTGTAAAATTTTTAGCCCCCTTTTGGTCTCGAATTTCCACGTTGAATTCTTGGAGTAGTAGGATCCATCGGATTAGTCTTGGCTTTGCATCGGGTTTGACGAGGAGGTGCTTGAGGGCCGAGTGACCCGTGTAGACAATGACCTTGGAAATGATGAGGTAGGTGCGAAACTTGTCGAGTGCGAACACGACCGCAAGCAATTCTTTTTCAGTGGTAGTGTAATTTGCTTGTGCCTCGTTCAAAGTCTTGCTTGCGTAGTATATCGGCCGAAAGTGTTTGTCCCGTCGCTGCCCCAAAACTGCCCCTACTGCAAAATCACTTGCATCGCACATGAGTTCAAAAGGTAGACCCCAATCGGGAGCTACCATGATAGGATCATTAATAAGCTTATCCTTAAGTATCGAAAATGCATGCATGCACTCGGATGTAAACTCATATGGCACGTCTTTCTCAAGTAATCGGGTCAAAGGTCTAGCAATTTTAGAGAAGTCCTTAATAAATCTAAGATAAAAACCCGCATGTCCTAGGAAACTTCTAATTGCTTTTACTGACGAGGGTGGGGGTAAACGCTCGATAGTCTCAATTTTAGCCCTATCTACCTCAATCCCCCTAGACGAAATCTTATGACCTAGCACGATTCCCTCTCTCACCATAAAATGGCATTTCTCCCAATTCAACACAATATTGGTGTCCTCGCATCGCTTAAGCACAGCCTTAAGGTTAGAGAGACATACCTCAAATGTGTTACCAAAAACCGAGAAATCATCCATGAATACCTCCATTATGTCTCCTACTAGCTTGTCGAAGATGGCCATCATACACCGCTGAAAAGGGCCGGAGGTTGCATAGTCCAAAAGGCATCCTTCGGTATGCGAATGTCCCGAACGGGCATGTAAAGGTAGTCTTTTCTTGATCCTCGGGCACAATGGGAATCTGCAAATATCCTGAAAGACCATCAAGAAAGCAATAAAAATCATGACCCGATAAACGTTCAAGCATTTGATCAATAAAAGGTAAAGGGAAATGATCCTTTTGCGTCGCATCGTTTAACTTTCGATAGTCGATGCAAACGCGCCACCCCATGACGGTTCTCGTCGGGATTAACTCATTCTTCTCATTGGGCACTACAGTTATTCCTCCCTTCTTAGGTACCACTTGAACTGGGCTCATCCACTTGCTATCCGAGATTGGATATATAACACCCGCATCGAGCAACTTAATCACCTCGGCCTTCACGACTTCTTTCATGTTTGGATTCAATCGCCTTTCGGGTTGCACCACTGGTTTGTACTCATCCTCCTTGAGGATCTTATGCATGCAAAAGGTTGGGCTAATTCCCCGAATGTCTGAGATCTTCCATGCAAGCGCCTTTTTGTGTTCTTTTAGTACGTCCAAGAGCATGCTTTTCTGCTCCTCTTCTAGATCTGCGGCCACGATGACGGGTAACTTCGAATTTTCTCCTAAGAATGCATACTCCAAGTGATCGGGTAGTTGCTTGAGTTCGAGCGTCGGTGGTTCCTCGATTGAGCTTTTCTCCCTTTCTTCTTCGTTGCTCGTCTTTACCTTGACGAGTTGCTCATCTTTGATGTTGTTGTCTTCATTTATGTGAACGTCCGTCGTTAAGGCAACCTCGGGCTCTTCAAATTCTTGCACTAAAGAGAGTGAGTCGGCTTGTGAGAGTCCCTGCAAAGTCAGGAAGTTATCCCAATTAATAATATCCATGTAATAGCATTTATCATCGTGCTCTTCGGTGTTACTCATCGACTCTGTCATATCAAAGGTCACTTTCTCGCTATCTATAGCGTCAATGTTCCATTACGAACATCGACCATCGTTCCCCCGGTAGCGAGAAATGGTCTTCCTATAATAAGGGGAATATTCTCATCCTCCTCCATGTCAAGAATAACAAAATCAGCTGGGATTATAAATTTATCAACTTTCACGAGTACATCCTCGATGATACCCCTAGGATACTTGATAGATCTATCGGCTAACTGAATACTCATTCTAGTGGGTTTGGGCTCACCTAAACCTAGTCTTTTGAACATAGCATAAGGCATTAGATTTATACTAGCACCTAGATCGGCCAATGCCTTATGAACAACTAAATCTCCTATAAGACAAGGTATAGTAAAACTCCCTGGATCCTTAAGCTTCTTCGGAATCTTGCATTGGAGAATGGCCGAGCATTCCCCTCGAAGGCAAACGGTGGAGATATCTTCGAGTTTGCGCTTGTTCGTTACCAAGTCCTTGACGAATTTCGCCCAACGCGGCATCTGTGCAAGAGCCTCGACAAGCGGTAAGTTAATATGTAATGCTTTGAAAATGGAGAGAAATTTACCGAACTGATCGTCTACTATCTCCTTCTTGAGTCTGGCTGGGTACGGGACCTTTGGTTGGTACGCCTTAATAGTCGGTTTGACTTCGTCCTCCTTGTTGGCCTTCTCGTCCTCGACATTCGCCCGCTCGATCTCGACATTCGCCTTCTCGATCTCGACGTTCGCCTTGGTCCTTGGTACTTCCTCGAGCTGTCGTCCGTTGCGAAGTGACACCGCCTTCACATGGTGGTCCTTTGTGTTGGTCTCGGTGTAACTTGGCAACGAACCGGAAGGGCGTTGTTGGATTGATTCGGCAATTTGCCCAACTTGTTTCTCTAAAGCCCGTAGTGAAGATTCTGTATTTTGCAACCGCACTTCTTGACTGTCTAAGCGAGAGTCGAGCTTTCCCATAAGCTTAGATAACATTCCCTCGAGCTTGTCTACGCGACCTTCTGGAAGCGGTTCTGAATTTCCGCCATGATATCCTTGTGTTCTTTGATTTTGAAATCCCGGCGGAGCATGTTGTTGATTTCCATAGGCCAGGTTAGGATGAACACGATTCGGGACGAAATTTCGCTGACTTTGGTAGTTTCCCATGTAATCGACTTGCTCTGTTCGAATAGTGGCTGGGCAGTGATTTGCATCGTGGCTCCCTCCGCATATAGTGCATGGTGGAATATACGCCGGATATGAATGAGAAGGCGCAATAGTTGTGGGAGTCCTCGGTGTGGGTTGTAATTGGACAGCATTAACAGCTGGTTTCATAGGCAAGAGTGCATTCATCAAAGTCTGCATTTGTTGTTGGAGGGCGTCGAACTTGGCGTTGATTGCGGTAGTTTCAGCGACGTCGTACATTCCGAGTGGTTTGCCTCTATTGCTCGAGCTCCCTCGACGGAATGTTCGCGCTATAATCTTCAATTAAGTTCCAACCTTCCGTTGCGCTAAGATTACATAGCCCTCCATTGCATGCTCCGTCTAGTAATTGTACGGTATGATCGTTCAAGGATTCATGGAACCGCTGAATTTGCTCGCTCTTCGTCATCCCATGTTGAGGAAAACGGTTCAAGAGCGCCTTGAATCTGGTCCAAACATCGTAAAGATTTTCGCCCTCCTTTTGCTTGAATGCGGTGAGGTCCATTTTTAATTTGAGTGCCTTGGAAGGTGGAAAGAAATAGTTGATGAAGGTGGCATGCATCTGGTCCCAAGTGGTGATAGATCTCTCTGGAATTAAGTTAAACCACTCCTTTGCGTTGCCTCGTAGAGAGAATGGAAATAAGTAGAGTCGAATAGCTTCGGTGCTTACGCCTTGTACTCGTATTGTGTCGGTGACGGATAGGAAGTCTCGGATGTGGCGATAAGCGTCTTCCTCGGAGAGTCCATCGTATTGAGCTGTCGTCTGAAGCATCTGAAGCCAATGATGTTTCAGCTCAAAGTTGTTCGAGACTTGAGGAAGGACTATCGCTGAGCCAACCGTCCCTACGGCGTTGTTTCTCCACAGCTCTCTCATTGGAGGTTCTCTCGTTGCTAATGGCATCTCGTCGCGATTCTGCTCTGTCATTTCGACTCGCCTTGCGTTTTCTCGTAGGTTGTGTCGAAACGTTCTTTCGATCTCCGGGACTCCTTCAACTAATGGTAGCGAATGGTTTCTCCGGGTCATGAACGAAACTTCACGTACCTAGACAAACAAAATAAAAATAACAACAATAAATACTTAGAGATAAAAACCAATAAAATAAAATATTATTGCTAAGAAGAAATAATAAAAATAAAAATAAAGGCAGCGATGCTAATAATATTAAAAACAAAAGTAATAACGAAATAATAATCACTATAAAATTTTTATTTTTATTTTTTAATAATGATGTGATAAAAGTAAAATAGATAGTTTAAGAAATAATAATAATAAAAATATTAATTAAGATACCTAGACAAAAAAATCCGATTAAGCAAAATATATATTTAAAATAAAATAAAATAAAAATAATATGATTTAACTAAAAAAAAATAACAGCAACAATACTAATTAAAATAACGAAAAATAGCGGAGAATAAAAAAGTAAAAATAACAGTAAAATAACTATAATAATAATAGTACTAATAAAAACAACAGAAATAATAATAATAATATAATAGAGCTATAATAATAAACTAAAGTTTTCCAAATATCAATAGTTCCCCGGCAACGGCGCCAAAAACTTGATCTAGCGAATCGAGTAATAAAAATAAAACGAATATCGACAAACTAACCACGCTCAACAGGCAAGTGTACCTATCGATAATAGTATAGAATGGCGAGTATTCGAGTATCGAATCCCAAGGGAACTAACTAATTAGAAAAACTTGAATTTAAATATCCTAGTGAAAATGCTTTGATTGTTGTAAAACTGAAAATATAAATGAACAAAACTAATAAAAATGATGAGAATGAACGACAATAAGAAAGCGAAACGTATTTGAGACTTCGACTCCCCCTAGCTCGATCGATCTGCTGAAAACATATATCAAAGTTTTAGCTAAACGTTAGACCATGAGGATTACCAACACATGCGTATGATTTCATATGACTGACGAAACTGCGCCTTATCACACGAGGCTCGTAAGCAACTAATCTACGTCTTAAATAGCCGGGCAAGCTTCCCTAACTACTTAATCGAAGATTGCATTAAATCATTATTAATCCCTCTATTAGATTTGACTCTAATCCAGCGGAGTAGCTCAACCTATCTCTAGTGATGAGTTTATTCCGCTCGTTTACGAGTGTTCTAATCGTTCACCCCTCTCTCGAGCGCAGCGTACGATTTCCCAATTAATCTATCTTACACACATAGACATGAATAAGATAAATAAGAATTTCAATCACATAGACATAATCGAAATCATATAAATTCGTAAAAGAGTCTTAACAATAGCATAACATTAAATATACTTAAAACATACGATCGATCTTGCCAGGGTTCATCTCATCTCAAATACACAAGAAATTAGCTACTCATTTTCTCAACTAAGAACATAATAAACATCAAAGAAAATATAGATCTTCCCTGTTTATGGCTTCGTACACTTGTTCTTCGTTGAGCCGTTTATCGAATACCTAGCATACAAGCTAAGTGAATGAGCTAACTTTTTCTCTAGCCTTTCTTTCTCTTCTCTAAGTTTATGTGTGTGTTCTCTCCCAATGATTCCTTCCTCTATTTATAGCAAGGGGAGCTCATACTCATGTACATGCAAGTCTTCTTTGCTTTAACTTGTTCACATTGAAGAAAGCTAACTTTGTCCCCCAATTCCTTCAACTTTAGCCTCCTTTATTGAGTTCAAATGGTGGGGTGTTTCAATGTCGAAAGTTAGGTCTAAAGCATGCCTCTTTCCTTGAATAATGGTTGAACTTTCGACCAAGAAGAGACAAGTTAGGTAGGAGTCATTTTTAGTGTGTTTTGACCTCCAACACCACCTCTAACACGGCAGTAACTTACGAAATTAATATCTCTCAATCTAGAGCTCCAAATCCAAATCCCTCCGGTAAGAATAAAGATTAACAAGTCTTCTATCTTTGGTTAAAATTTCAGCTTCATTGGACAACTTTTACCCCCTCATCTGTTAAGAATCCTAAACTGTCGAAAAACTTGGAAATCATGCAAACAAAGCTTGACTTTGATTCACTAAAAAATTTGCATTAAGTTCAAAAATTAATATCTCACGATGTAGACATTCAAATGCAAATCCCTTTTGTGAGAATTAAGATCATTAAGTATTCTAGCTCCCCTCCAATTTTCAGATCTATCGGTCAACTTTAACCCCTTATTTTACGAGACATGCTAAACTACCGCAAAACTGTCCGAAATGATGTAAACTCATAATTAATTACCAAATTTGACATGAAGACTCCTTTTTAACTTGCAAATACTTCAATTATAATACCTATAAACGTAAGAAAATACGTTTATCACAACTCCAAACCATCAACGAGGTTTCCGAAATCTCGGGAGAATGAGATTTTGAGAAAAATAGTGGGAGTCAAGAAAAATGAAAAGTCGTTATTTGTGCTTGATGAATAATACGTAGAACCTAATTATTCTTTATTTCTGCAGATATTTTTCTTTCTATAAAAATACAATGACGTCACCATTTGTTTCACTGATAACGCAACCGTTTGGAAGGTCCAAACCTTGTGGGCTGGCTCCGTAACTTAAGGATTGTCCTTACTCTGGAACGTATTGAGTATGTCCTCGATGGACCTGTACCAATTGAACCCGGTGAGGATTCAACCGATGCAGAATGGGAGTATCATGCCAAGTGGATGGCTGATAGTGCCCGGCTAAGGCTTTTATGTTGGCTGGAATGAACAATGATCTGCAGCGCCAATATTCTGAGATGGGTATGCGCGGGATATTGCGTCATCTGAAGGAGCTGTACGGCGAGCTGTCAAGATCGTCTCGATATCACGCCGCCGATAAGCTCTTTCATACTAAGATGGCTGAAGGCGCAAATGTCGCTGCACATGTTCGTAACCTAATTGGGTATATTGAGGAAGTGGCTTCGCTCAATTGTCAAATTCATCATGAGCTCCAGATTGGCCTGATTCTTCTGTCGCTCCCAGCCTCATTCGCTCAATTTATCATAAACTACAGTTCGAGCGATCGGCAATTTCTGCTTCCCGAATTAATGAACATGCTGATTCAGACTCAGCATGAATTGAAGAAGGGAAAAGGAAAAGAGGTTGTGCTTGTAGTGACGAAAACATCTAAGAGATCTAAGTCCAACAAGGCCAAGCACAAGCCCAATAAGCCTACTGGAGGGATAAAGAAGAAGGGCAAGGTAAAGATGACTACATCTAAAGGTGCAAAGGCGACTGACAAGTGCCTTCACTGCCAAGAGCTGGGCCATTGGAAAAGGGACTGCCCCAAGCTTCGAGCTTCGGGGGCTTCAGGTAAAGTTTTGGAAACTTGTTCTTTTACTGTATTTCCAACTTCGTGGATTCTTGACTCAGGAGCTAGTGCTCACATATGTGTTTCGAACCAGGGTCCGGAACGAAGTAGGAAGCTGGAAAATCGAGAGATCATGATTAACGTTGGCAGCGGACATAGTGTGCCAACTACTCACGTTGGACCGAAGTCTCTCGAATTATCTACTAGACATGTATTATATCTATCCGAAGTACTTGTGTTGCCCAAGGGGCTTAAGAACATTATTTCTATTCCTGGTTTGAGCAGGCTTGGTTATGAATTCCGCTTTAGTAATATTGTTTGCGATATTTATTTCGGAAATAAATGTGTCGGAAATGTTACGTTAATAAATGGTTTATATTACGTAAGTGTCCAAGAACATGCGAATGCAATTACCAACAAACGTAACTTAGAGTTAAACAAAAAGTATTTATGGCATCTTCGACTCGGTCATGCTGGAGTTCGAAAGATTCAAGAGTTGGAGAAAAATGGCATTATTAAGCAGTCGAAATCAGATTCCTATCCAACGTGCGAATCTTGTATTCTCGGCAAAATGGCCAGGTCTCCCTTCACCGGTACATTTCAAAGGGCCACTAATCTTTTTGATTTGATCCATACCGACGTTTGTGGGCCGTTTAGAGTTCCAGCCCGTAGTAATTTCCACTATTTTGTGACCTTCACTGATGATCACTCTCGCTATGGCTTGGTGTATCTGATGAAGCATAAGTCTGAAACACTTGATAAGTTCAAGGAATTTAAGACTTTAGTGAAAAATCAAACTGGGAGACAAATCAAAGTCGTTCGATCAGATCGAGGTGGCGAATATATAAGTCTCGAGTTTGACGATTTTTTGAAAGAAAATGGAATAATTTCGCAGTTAACTCCGTCCAGAACACCACAGTTGAATGGTGTTGCTGAGCAGAAATCGAACTTTATTAGACGAAGTGCGATCTATGCTAAGCTATACAGATCTCCCAATATCGTTGTGGGGATATGCCTTGCAAACTGCTGTGTATGTTTTGAACAGACTCCCTTCAAAGTCTGTTGATCGGGTGCCTTACGAAATTTGGAATGATAAGAAACCAAGCTTAAATCACCTTAGGGTTTGGGGTTGCCCCGCCTTTGTGAAAAAGCTGATAACAGACAAACTTGAATCTAGGTCCACGAAAGGACGTTTCGTTGGATATCCTGATGAGAGCATGAGATATTATTTTTACTTCCATGATGATCAGAGGATCGTCGTAGCCATTCATGCTCACTTTCTTGAGGACGAGTTCGTTCGAGAAGGTGGAGCTGGCAGAGAAGTGACTCTTGGAGAGTTAGACGAGACGCCACCAGAGACATTAGTGCCTAAAAGCACAGAGGAACAGTCCGAGACGCAACCAGAATTGCGCAGGTCTAGTAGAGTATCTCGAATGCCTGATAGATATGGTATGGTACACGTCGAGCACGGGGATGCTGCGACGGTGGGGACAGTTGGGAACGATCCCACTACGTATGACCAGGCAATGATGGATGCTGACTCTAAGAATTGGGTCGAGGCTATGAAAGCAGCGATGGACTCGATGTACACTAACCAAGTCTGGACTCTAATAGACCTACCCGAAGGTTTTAGACCTATAGGGTGTAAGTGGATCTACAAGAGAAAGATTGGATCTGACGGACTGGTGGATACCTACAAAGTAAGGCTAGTAGCAAAAGGGTACAATCAAAAAGAGGGCATTGACTACGAGGAAACTATTTCACCCGTAGCAATGATAAAGTCTATCCGTATATTGCTGGCTATAGCAGCACACTATGATTATGAGATCTGGCAGATGGATGTGAACCGCTTTCCTAAATGGATTCCTCCAGGAGGAAATCTATATGGAGCAACCTAAGGGTTTTACATCACGAGCAGATGCTCACAAAGTGTGCAAACTGAACAGGTCCATTTATGGACTTAAGCAAGCGTCTAGGAGTTGGAATCTCCGATTTGATGAAGTAGTTAGGAACTACGGGTTCGTAAAAAATGAAGACGAACCATGCGTTTACGAAAAGGTCAGTGGGAGTAAGATATCGTTCCTCGTATTGTATGTGGATGACATTCTTTTAATAGGAAACGATATTGGAATGCTTTTTGAGGTGAAAGCTTGGCTTTCAACAGAATTCTCCATGAAAGACATGGGAGAAGCAACCTATATTCTTGGTATTCGTCTTTACAGAGATCGAGCGAACAAATTGATAGGTTTATCTCAGGCCCTCTACTTAGAAAAGATCCTGCTACGGTAAAGGATGGATGAATCTAAGAGGGTTCTTACCGATGAGGCATGGAGTTCATCTCTCGAAATCCATGTGTCCTCAAAGTGAGAAAGATGGGAAGGAGATGAGTGGAATTCCCTATGCATCTACCGTGGATAGTTTGGTGTATGCGATGCTATCACGCTACCTGATATAGCATATGCTGTGAGCATAGTAAGTCGATATCAGTCTAACCCTGGTAAAGAACATCGGAATGCAGTAAAGAATATGCTCAAGCACCTTAAACGGACTAAGGATATGATACAAGTTTATGGAAATGGAGAATTAGAAGTGGACGGTTATACCGATTCGGATTTCCAGTCGGATGTGGATAACCGAAAATCTATTTCTGGATAGCCGTGCAGAAGATAGACACTGCGGATAACGTGGCGGACCCATTCACTAAGCCTCTTTCACGTGGCGGACCTACATAAGATGGGGTTGCGATATCATAGCGCATGGCATTGAGTGCAAGTGGGAGATTGTTAGGGATGTGCCCTCGGAATGCCATTCGAGGATGAAATGAATAGGGCACTTGTATTTACTCGATGTATTATTCACCTTGTATATGAATATTGTATTTGAATATTTGATTACGGAATATTTGTTTTATGCGATTTACATTATTTCTTTATAGGCTTATTATTTATTTACCTTTAAATCTTATTTGGCATCCGATAAGACGGTAAATAAATAAATCGCATATATACGAGTTTAGTTATCGATTCTCATGGGATGAGAGAGAAGGCACAGGTGAGCTATTATTCTCGGATATGAAGTCAGTCCATAAGTCTTAGACTTCAGTAGGGTGACTGAATGTCGATTATGACTTATTTGTTAACGACTCCTAAATGGTTGTGCCAGCCATTCACTTGAGAAGTGGAAGGTCGTAACATTGATATAAGTTGAATTGGGAATTAACTTATATTTGGACATGACTCGTAATCGATGATCACATGGCCTATTACTCTGGGAAGCGTCAATGATCGATCGATTGACAGTAGTATACGAGGACCTTAGACCAAAGGGTCTTTGACGGAGTTGACTTCAGAGTCTTGACTTGTCACTAGTTTGCTAGACCGCATTGTTTGAGGTAGAACATGGGTCAGCAGCGACATGCGGCCTTGACAACGAAGGGTGACTGCCGGGCATAGACAGTCGTGAGGGATTCACAGTCTCATTAGTAATTGAGATATTTGTCCTACGAATATTTGGGGATACGAAGTCTTTGGCCAAAGCAATAAACTGACTCACGTCGGACATGGAGTGCAGTTTAGTAATTTCATCAGTCACGAATCAGTCATAGAGTCAAGTTAGTGAGGTTGACGTAACCACGACTCTCACTCGACCGGGACATATGGGAAGGGTCTATACGTACTACGATAATCTATAGTCTGTTCATGAAACTATGAAGATCGTACTCAACACGGGATCGTACTCAACACGGGATCGTACTCAACACGGGATCTAGGCGCTTACTGAATTCTTGGATTCCTCCCTTGTCGGGTTGAGACGAATCAAGAGAGTCGGGCTTAAAAAGGATCACTGAGATAGTATCTATCAAAGAGAGATATAACGGGCTTTGAGTCGTTCATAATAATGGTACGTGAGTATTTGAAAAAATATTTAAGTGTGGGCGTTGGGCTGAAAAATAATATTAAGCCTTTATTAGATATTGGGTTTAATAATTTATTTTTCTACCAAAAATAATATTAAGCCATTGTTAGATATTGGACTTTATTTATTGATAATAATATTAAGCATTTAATAGATATTGGACTTAATTTATTTATTGGCCCAACTTTTAACACAAGGGTAAAAATGGTATTATTTTTAATTTTCGAAATTAAGTTTAAAATATATATATATATATATATATAATATATATATATATATATGGCATGATTCATGTGGAATGCAAAATGCCAAGGTGTTGTTTTCTATCCTTTAATTAAATGCCAAAAATATTTTTAAGCAATATTAACCCTTAGTGAATATTTTTTTAAGGGTAGGCCATTATGTTTTGACATATTATTTTTCAATGGTACAAATCACTTTAAAAGTAGAAAATATGGTATTTTCTTAACTAATTTCATGGCATATAAAATATCTAAGTTTTTCATAGTGAAAAACTTTAGTTTTCATGTGGATTTTTCATTTTTGAGAGAGAAAAATAAATACCATCCTTAGAGGAAAGTTTGAAAAAATATATATCTCTTAAAAGCAACTCCATTCCCTCTCCAGCCATCCTTGGGAGGGATTGGTTTGTGATACGTCTCGGGGTCGGCGTGACTCCCTTCGGCGCGGCTCGTGGAAGCGTGGAGCGGTTACTACAACCGGGAGTTAGGGATCTTCGCTACGAGGGTAATACACTCTACTCTATTATGTGCACGTTCTATTTATTACCGAGCACGATCTTAGTAACGGCGGTGAGAAAATTTTTGAAATTCACTCTCCCCAACAGTTGATTCGGGAGCCACGTATTCATTTGCAGCTACTAACTTTGTGGCAAGACTCGGGGTTACACCTGACCTACTTAGCTACGAATACAATATTACCACATCCCTCACGGAACCTCTACGAGAACCAACCAAATCTTACGAGATAGCCCAATAATAGTGAATGATAGGACCTTACCCGTTGACCTAATAGTCATTCCAATAAACTATTATGAAGTAATCCAAAGAATGGACTGGCTATCGAAGTACGTAGCAGTTATTGACTGTAACCGTAAGCAAGTGACCGTTAACTTAATATGCAATGATGGAGATGGAGTAATCCTTCTTAGCCAGAGGTTGAGGAATCGTCTCGTTCCTCAAATGTCATTGCAGAGACAGCGGACGATATCTGCGCATCTATATGGAAAGCCTGTTCTTCCTAGTTAGCCTAGCAGTTTTCTAAATCATCGCCTATCTTACAGAGCATCGTGTTAAGACGCCATATATATCTCATAGTCCGAGGCAGGTGTTAATTGCGAGTACTATATGAGCAGTGGTGGGTGTTCAATCAGCATCCCTATCTCCGGAGGTTTAGGGATGGCGAAGAACACTAACCCAATTTGTGGGGTAGGAGGTGCGCAATGAACCAGCAGTGACATAGTTTAACCAGTCATTCAGAAAGCGGCTAGATGAAGTGCCAGAGAGGTTAGATAGTAGCAGGGACCGGTCCGCCAACAGCTCCACCCCAGACCCCTATAACCATGACAGTAGAGCAACTAGATCTACTGGTGAAGAACACGGTGGATGCGGCGATGACGGCTAAAAAGGCGAAGAACAAAGGCAAACAGAAGCAAGCTTCGCGGGCTCAAGGTAGGACTTCAGATGGGTACGTCTCGGAATGGACGAAGACGGTCGGAGAGAACACGGTGGTCGCTGAGGGGACATTAAACCCTCAGCTAGGGATGGACCCTTCGGAAAGGGAGGCTGTCCTAGAAGGGAGGAATGAAGGGCCACTGACCCCACCTCTAAGACGAAGTGACGAACACCTCAGAGGACTCCAAGAGGAGCTGAGGTCGATAAATCCAAGGAATGAAGCACCCCCAGCGACTATAGCCAGCGAATGCAGACTAGGAGGAAACGGGGAAGTCAGAGGACAAGAGGTGAGATGAGAAGCCATAGCACACGTGGTCAAAGGAGTGCTATGAGTGATAGGGACAGGAGCTCAGGCATATGTCTGACCTGCGGAAGGTAGTGGAGATCATGCAAAATAGGGCCACTAGACCACATCTGCGAGGGGTGCATCAGGCTGGTACGCCTTTTGCTAAGGAGCTATTGTAGGGAGAAGTATCGCTCAACTTTAAACAGCTACCCTATGAGTATGATGGTACCACCGGCCCAGAGGACCACATCTTGCGCTTCAAGAATACCGTCTTGTTGCACAACTTCTCGGAAGGAGTAAAGTGCAGGGTCTTCTTGACGACGTTGGTGAGAGCCGTGCAATGGTTCAGCCAGTTAGAGCCGGAGGTCATCCACTCATTCGCGAAGTTCTAGGAAATGTTCATTAACCAGTTCGTTAGCGCTCGGAAACCGCCCAAATCTGACATGTCCTTGTTCAAGTCAAGCAGCGACCTGATGAAAGCCTTCGATCTTATATCCGGAGATTTAATTTGGCAGCCTTGGAGGTACCCTCTGCCACTACTTCCGTTAAAACTAACGCTTTGGTTCATGGTTTGCAGGTGGGCGTCTTCTTTTCATCGCTTTCTAAGAAGCCACCGCAGACGTTCGAGGAGCTGTTAGGCAGAGCCGACAAGTACATAAACTTGGAGGAAGCAGGCTGGAAAAGGTTCAGGAGGCGGTGCCTAGGACGCTTCAAAGGAAAGGAACGCCAGACCATGGTCGGAACAGGGAGGGTGTCAGGACGGCTCGTCCCCCGATGGTTAGAGGACCGATGCAGGGTAGAGGGGGTAGCTTCCCTCCTAAGTATCAGAGTTACACCCCTCTACGAACGAACTTGCAGGAGGTGTTGGCCGTGGCGGCAAGACACCCAGACATCAGGCTCGAACCAACTTGTGAGGACCCCCGGAACCCACTACAGAACCCTTCTTCCATTTCCATAACGAACATGGGCATCATACTGACACTACGCACCTGAAGAATGAGATAGAAAGACTGATAAGGGCGGGACACCTCAAAGAGTTTATATGGGATTCCATTCATCTATTTCCGCTCCAACTCACTATGAGGGCTCTGTAATACTGTAAAACCTCTATAAATTACTCTATAATAAAATCTTCCGGTCCCGACTTGGGCCTTTGTAAAAAATCATCAAATTCGATAAGATAATAATATAATAATTTTTCCGAAAATCCTTTTATATATATTATGTCCCATTAAAACTCTAAATTAGTAATTCATAAAAATTATAATTATAAATTATGGTAATTTGAGAAACTAAGAATCTATTTGTTACTAGATTTTCTTAAATTTTAATCAAATTGGATTTCAACCCTGTCTTTTTTAATTGCAATCAATAGTTCCGATGTCGAGTTCTTATTTGCAATAAAAATTTGTGAAGGGTTTGTTGTCGCCATTTGTGTCGCTTAGTATCCTGACCATTTTGAAAGTTGGCTGAACAATACTCCAATGATATCCTGAGATCATTTGATATTGTATCTTGACTAATTTTCAAATGATATTTTTCATTAATTCACAATTGTAAATAGTTTTGAGTACATGATTATAATTAATAAACATATTTGAATTCATTTTTTGTCAATACATTCTAAATTTGTGAATTTAAAGAGTCTCTCTTTTAATTAATAAAATATTAATTTATCGATATATTAATATCTCTCTAAATTAATAAAATTCCATGATCCCAGTGTTATTAAGTTATATAGGTTTTACTGTACCCGTATAATTTAAATACTAGATTTTCCTGTAAACAATTATGGGACTTTGTGAATTAGGAAGTTTGATAAGAAAATTAATTGCGGAACAAAAATATAAATTTCAATAGTCCCGAAAATATTCTGAAAACGGACCAGAGAATTTAAATGTAATTTATACAATTAAGATAAATTAGTTGGGCTACACCTAAATTCGAATCTTAGAGGCCCAAATGAATTTAAATACAATAGGAATGAACTTACTTAAGCTCAAGGGAAAGAAAACATCATGTACTAAATGTCTAATCATGCATCATTTTCGAAACCCTAAATTCTATCTAAAATGCATACATATCGAGAGAAACGAGAAAATAAAAGGTCGTGAAAGTAAGAGAATGCCAACAGAAAGAACTAGGGAAGAGAAGGAAATTCTAGCTAAGCTCAAGCCTTAATTAAATTCAAAGAGCTCGAAGTATATTAGGTGACGATTTTCTTTTATGCTATGACATTCTATGTTGAGTATATAGTTACATATTTTCACAAACTTGCGTGATTAGATGTTGATTATGAAGAAGTTTCAAACATGCTAGATCTAACTAAGAGTTTGAGTTCCAAAGTTTCATATACAGGAAGGAGGGGATTGTAACAACGCCTGAGCGACTTGTTGGATGTATACTCGCCTTGGTCACCATGCGTATTAGTGGTACGTCCACTAAATATGCGTTCTAGAGAGTGGCTATGCGCCGACTTTGGAGGGTGGCATGGTAGTTGGATGATGTGGTTTTCTTGTTTTCTTGTCATGTGTTACGAGTAGCATGTTACTGGTTGTCTGTGCGGAGTTATACTCCGACCCATCATGTACCTATTCCTTCATATATATATAAAGGGACCTTATACCAAAAAAAGTTTCATATACAGCTGTTATTACAAGGGTAATCTTCAAAGATGAATATAAGGGTAGATTAGCTTGGTGTTATAAGGGTTTTTGATATCTGGACAGTGATAGATTTTTGGACAGTTTCGGCTTCTTCAATAATCAATTTTCGATATCCTTCGTGTCTAAAATATTTTTAGTACATGAAATGTTAGTGAGAGTTGAATTTAAAGTGTACCACATTATGGGTTAGAAATAATTTTCGAAGCTGATCTTGATAACGTTGTTTTTAGGGCTTTTGAAAGAATAATTATTTTTGAAAGAATTTGGGCGATTTAGCTTTGAACAAGTTTCGGCCGATGCTGTGATGAGATTCGAGTTGGAGTAAGTTTCCCCTAACAAATTTGATAGGAAACGTTCGGGTAACTTGTGATCGGGCGAATTGGGAACTTAGGCGATCGGGCGATTTTTAATATCTGCAGATCTTATATATTTTAATTCAGCATGATGAGTTTCGGTCAATTGTGAATTGCCGAGCCCAACATTCAATCACGAGGAACTTTCGGCCAATTCATATTATTTCAAGCCTTAAAATATTTTAATATAATAGTAAGTTTCTATCTAAAGTGACTTTCGCCGAGTGACCTTCGATTAACAAGAACATTCGGCCGATTATGAAAATCGCCGAGTTTAACATCGGGCGACTTTCGAGTCTCCAAATATTTTAATATAGTTTAATTCTTTGTGTTGGAACTATTTTGTTGTATTCAATAGTTATCTTAGTCTTGCTATGTAAATAAGTAGTCTAGAGCTTAATTGTAATTAGCACTAATTAGGGCACTTAAGTAAATATACCACGGTGTATGGTATATAAAGTGACCCTAAAGCATGCTTTAGGGTGATCACTTCATTTGTAGGAAATTCATTTTCTAAAAATTGAGCTTTTTGTGAAACGTTTTGGGTTACCCGGTGTCTCCCGGAGACGCCACGTCCCCGTGTACGGTGCGGAACAAAAATTTCCAGGTTCCCAGATTGCCCTCGTTGCTCGGATCAGAATAGTAACACATAGACATGTAATAGGGCGGGTCAAACCCGTAAGAATTAAAAGTTGAAGCGAGTGGCAGCTCCTCGTCCTTTTCTTCAAGACTTCACACGTAATCTTTTTTTAGGGTAAGCGAAAGCCCACCTAGGTGTGAAGTGGATCCAGCACTGAGCGCAAGACTGAAAACTTGCACTACTGCTAATTTGTATACTATTTCCAAATGTGCAACTGGAACTTTTTTTTTTAATTTGTAAGACTACCGCGTGAGACAGTTTGACTTAAGGACTGCATGAATGTAGGTTGAACAGTTGCATTATTGTCATACTGTATAATTGAACGACTGCAAGAACATCTCATAAGACTACATGCTGCAAGACCGAAATAAATATCTTACATCAATATACACTTTAACGGTAATACGTATGTAATATTATTATGATATATACGTTAAGTGTCTATATAACTTTTTTAAAAATGGACCCAGATAATACGTCGATATATATATATATATATATATATATATATATATATATATATAAAAGATTTATATATACATATATGTTTATACATTTATTTGTTGAATGATAGGCAAACATATAATTAAATATACACACACATTATTTGTGGGAGTCACACACTAATATATATATATATATAATATATATATATATATATATATATACTTATATATTACATATACAGACACATAATCTTTTCTTAGGGTAAGCGAACGCCCACCTAGGTGTGAAGTAGATCCGACAATGAGCGCATGATTGAAAACTTGCAGTACTGCAAATTTGTAATAATATTTCCAAATGTGCAACTGGAACTTTTTTTTTAATTGTTAGACTACCGCGTGAGACAGTTTGACTTAAGGACTGCATGAATGTACGTTGAGCAGTTGCATTATTGTCATACTGTTGAATTGAACGACTGCAAGAACATCTCATAAGACTGCATGACTGCAAGATTGCACAACAAAGAATCTCAAGATGAATGTTAGACTGTTTAGAGCATTTCAGAAATGTAAGACTGCACTGATGCTATTTGCACGACTGTAAGTCTGACTCATAAGAAAATTTCCCATGTTAGCGGGAGATGTGCAATCCTAAGTAAGAATCTAATTACTTTAATTCATATATCAAAACACTTCCAAAAAAGAATGTCAAATCCAACTCAATTGTACATGGCATTACAGAATCGTCAAATCTAATGTATATTACTCACAGATGCAGCTGAAGGTTGCCTTGCGTACTTAAGCGATAGAGATTGAATCTCGCGGTGCACTCGTACTTGGTTGAGGAATTGAACTCCTGCAAACAACATGGTAAATTAGTCTCTACTCAAAAGGCCAAGGTTCTTGCAAACATATAAGCTAGGAGCTACTTAACTTTTCTATGGGTCTTCATTTTATTCTTCGGCTTGACTCTTCAATCGCTTGTCAAAGCATCGAGCTTGTCAGAATCGTTGACGTTCACTACAGATAAGGCATTGTCCAAGCTATGGCTCTGCTTTGATGCTTCGTCTAGGAATTGATTGGGATAAACCTTGGACTCGTCTCAAACAACGCCCTGCCATTGTTGCTATGGTAGTCTTCTATTTGCGACCATAAGATGTTGACGGTCTTGAAGGCCCATGTTTGTCTTCTCGACAATGACGACGACTTGTTTCTCATTGCCAGAGATAGGTAACATAACAACATCGTAAAAATGAAAATGAATAAGAAATTAAGAAGTCTTGTTACACAGCTATCAACGATAAGGTCTTTGTAAATGGACATTAAAAATTCGCCAACTCACAGCTTTTGACCTATAAACAGTACATGCCTTTGCTAGCGGAACTCTCACAATTACCATTGGCAAGAAATGAAATCTTAATAAAAAAATATGGATTTAGTACTATAAACATATCATACCCTAAACCAACAAAAATAGTTACAAAAACATCGTCCACGTATCCTAATCACTGTACCTTCGAAAGATCTTCGCCAATTGCCAACAATGATTCCAACGTCCCACGTGCAGATTGAAATGTAGAACAGAAAAAAAACAACTATCCCCAAATGAACCTGTTTTACACATAATTGGCTAACAAATCGAAGATACAAATAAGAGCGTCAATTAATAGTAGACCTTAAACAGATCCTGCGCAACATAAGCTCGTAAATACCCTTCGAGGCCAAATATAGATGTCATGTCCAGATGATTTCCAACTCTCGAAATAACATAAATAATGTAGCAACAACTTATTCGAAATCTGCAATTCTGAAGAGGGAACAACAAAGGTTACAATCACCATTGTTGTAACATTATTTGTTTTCGTACGACATTATTTAGTAAAGATATGATTGATTATTGGAATAATAAAAGGCTAAAAAACTGTAAACCGTGGATCACTCTTGATTGGCAGAAGCCAGAAAATTGGAATTATTACCCTTCGATTAAATTTTGATCTTAGGCATATCAAGGGAGAGCTCTGCTAATTCATCCTGCTTCCTTTGCCATAAAGCAATAAAAGCCATATATATCTATTGCTCTATTCTTGAACGATGTTCGATATGTTCCCTTTCGCTGTTTGCAAGAGAATAGCGGTGAAAAAAATGGAAGTCATTAGTTCAAGAGAAACATGATCATTGGGATAAAGACATAGATTGTTCTTGCAATATGGATCAACAACAGCAACAAATATCAATTAAAATAGTAGATACTCACCGAGTACTCAAAAAATGCGTGTGCCCTATTCGATTGATTATGGTAAGCTCAGCCAAAGATCAACTTGGCCCTTTATTCTCTCTACTTGACTGCTATCTCCAAATATATATCTTTCTCACGATCATCTTGGCATTGAAGCGGTTGAAATCTGCCTCGGCTCTACCACGTTTTCGATAACGCCAAACAAAGAGCTCCATCAATAAAATCAACATTCATGAGAAGGTTAATATTAGTAGTATAGTGTTGAATGAACCTCAAATTTTGCGATGTATGCCCCCTTTGATACGGTAAGTAATATTCAAAATGGAGAGTAATGGCAATATAATGTTGGTTTGATTTATCATGTGCAAGGAGGGGATATGAGAAAAGAATACCCTGTAGGAAAATACCTTGTTGGAAAATATGTTAGCCAATCTATGTTAACCGGAGATTTTGAACATTCTTCACACCCTTGGGATTAAACACAATCCTTGCACTGCATAGATAAAAAGCGATTTAGATATACAGGACAGGATAAAACAAAGGTGACTCATCTTCAGCTTTGGATCTTATGCAAGGTGTTTTTCTAGGTTTCATTCCCAGTCTTCACCCCTGATAAACCTCCATGAATTCGCTTTTTTGAAAAAAAATATCAAACACAGATAGTAATAAAAAAATATGCAAAGAAAGAACCCAAAGGCAACGTAGCGATTCTTGAAGTAACCATAAGTTAAACACTAAACCACAAAAGACCCATAAGCTGAAAAATCTTCCGCCGGCGCGAGTGAGGACTCTTTCTGGGCGAAGGACGGCAGTGGAAGGGATCGCATGGATGGCGAGATCACGAAGCCCAATCCAGCGCACACGTCAGCGACCTTACCCTCCACTCCGGTCTCCTGAGAGGTGTCCTTCATGTTTTCGAGCAGAAGTTCGATCAGAACAAAATGACCTAAAAAAAACATAGAAAAGAAGAGCAGAACAAAGACAATTTATTACGTGAGAGCTTATATATGGCTGAATAATATGACAAACTCATTGAGATGATTAGTGGCAAAATGCAGTTCGATGTTGTCTCGAGAGAGCGTGAATGGAGGAGCCATAACACCCGCATTATTACTTTATTTCAAACAAATAACAAAAGCATATAATGTAAGATTAATAAGGTATAGAAACCTCTTTTTATAAGCTCAATGATCTTTACTCACATGAGATTGTTCAGAGGTAGCCCTAAGGAGTTATACTCTGATGGTAATTTTCTTGCAGATGTCACAGATGTCAAAGAACTGAGTCGAGCTCCATGACGTCGATTTTAGATTCGGGGATCTCTTTGCGTATGTTTCTTTGACCTTTTTCCCGCCTTCGACATTACATATTGCTATTGTTACATGAACGACGCGCAGTGCGAGGACTCGTGCGGTCTCAGTTCCAATGCTGCTCAAAGCTCCTAAAAAAATAAATCGAATAAGAATGTAATAATAAATTTAGGCTGCAAAAGAACTCAATCACCACATCATTGGGTGAGGTGGCAGACCCCCGAGGAGGAGACTTCGGCAATTTCTTTATTTTCTTCGTCTCTGACTTCTGCGAGTTGTCGAGGGTGTTGTTAAGATGATTAACCTTTTTTAGTTTTAGTGGCTCTGCCCTGCTCATGAATATCTCTAATTCTTACCATCAGGCGAATTTTCAGACCAACATGGAAATAATCCCATCCACGTCATCACTCGAGCTCCTCCAAATGGCCTCTACGACTCCTTGAGATATAGGGTGATAACAATCGCGTGCTTCTGAGAAAACCCTCTTAGGAACTGCAGAAATAGGAACGGAAAAGACTACAATTAGCATAAAACAGAGTTATTTCAACAATCTATCAATCACCTAATCTTTCTAGGCGATCACACCTGCTACTGTTTTCACAGAGAATCATCTCATGAATGTAATAAATACGCAGCAGAAACCCTTTTCGTTCGATCGCACGATTTCGTCGATTTCAGGTCGGTGTCGTCAGAGGTACCTCAGAGGAAGAAACCTTTTTCGTTTGATCGAAGATCGACTTGTTCATATCAGAGCCCACTGAGAAAATCGATGACCGCCGCCGCCGCTGACTCTGTTAACGGAATGCCCGACAGAAAATTGGAGGACAAAAACGGTACAACTGATCAGAAGCCTAGGCGTTCACACCTGCTACTGTTTTCACGGAGAATCATCTCATGATGTAATAAATACGCAGCAGAAAACTCACCGAAATGAAAAATAGGAGAAATCGTTCATCAGTGCTGTAAACCAAGAAATACGCAGCAGAAAACTTACCGAAATAAAAAATAAGAGAAATGGTTTATCAGAGGTCGGTTTTCGCTGCTGTAAACCAAGATTGTGTACAACATGCTAACGAACGCACCAAATCGGAAGATTGTCCATATGGTATCCATCGAAACCGAGCTCCCTATCTGAAGGTGCAATGTTTTCTTGCTGTTGTGAAGTGAAGAACATAATTGCAAAAATCAAGAATGATCATTTTCTTTCGATGAAATCATTTCGACTACTAAAGGATCAAATTTGCTAACCTGTCTAAGAATTGCAGACATAAGATCATCTTGGCCATAATAGCGTTCGCTCAGAAGACCGTTCTGTATTCCCATATCAGGCAACTTTACTGCCTTAATACTCAGCGTACTATCAGCTATCAAAGAAGAATTCATCGCCCGAACGTTTGTACTGTTCCCAAGCCCGCCCAAGTTCTAGGGCCAACTCCGAAGCCCTATTCCTCGTCGCTTCCTCCATGGAACTTTTCTGCAGTTCTGATAAAAGAAAAAAGAAACAATTCTGGAGGTGGAATACCTTAACGGTGAAATCATGGACTGATTGAGGCTGATTCGATTTGCTATCAACCGGGTAATATTTTCCCAGACTACCATGAGAACCTTTTCCCCAATTCGTCGCACCTCTCGTTAAACCTCAAATTGCCCACCCTCGGCCCGGCGAATGAGAAGACAGTGATGGGATTTTCTTGAACTATTAAGCCTCGCCGCCGTCCTCAGCTACGTTATTCATCTCTGCCACGTCATAGGCGCTCAGAAGGGCCAAGGCGGTGCCTAGACTGTGGCCGGTGATGGTGATGCTCAGCTCCTCCCCTCTGTAACGGTGCAAGACTGTTCTCAGCTCGGCCAAGAACTGCTCCCCGGCGGAGAAGGAGCAGTAATCGCATGATTTCGTCGATTTCAGGTCAGTGACGTCAGAGGTACCTCGAGGAAGAAACCCTTTTCGTTCGATCGAAGATCGACTTGTTCAGATCAGAGCCAGTGAGAAAATCGACGACCGCCGCCGTCGCCAGCGCTTTTAATGGCCCGACAGAAAATTGGAGGACAAAAATGGTACAACTTATCAGAAGCCTAGGCGATCACACCTGCTACTTTTTTCACAGAGAATCATCTCATGAATGTAACAAATACGCAGCAGAAAACTGACCGAAACAAAAAATAGGAGAAATAAAAGGAAAGCCAACCAGTTGATAAATCCTAGAAAATTCACAGAAGAACATCTAATCACAGAAGAAATTCATAGTCTCTGGTCATCACCACTAACATCTGGATGGAAAGATTTCATGCAATTATAATACGCTTCCTGTATTTACCATGGAGGAGGCGGCGAAGATACCGGCACCGGCGACGACATCAGAACACAGATTTCACTTTTTCCTTACCAAGCTCATCTTTCACAATGACCGAGGATTACCAATGGTATGCCGAGGTTGAGAAGCATTTCAGCGCTGCGTAAAACGAATTGTCAACCTGGTAACACTTCCATATGATAAAACTGAGTAGCATGTTGTTAGTAAGATATTTGATCTAATAAGTGTGAGAGAGCTTAACTATTTAACTATTTGTGAGGGCTTGCTTTAACTAAGGCTGGCAGTGTTTGACGTAAAAAATGGTATGAGGATATATATATTTTTATCACTTGAAGCTTGTATGCTTCTATCACGTGAACGCTCTCTTTTTTATTACACCCTCTGCTCTCTCTCATATTGCAATACATACGCACACATATATATAGATATATGTTATAAAGAAGACAAACAAGATAGATCACATAATCTAAGTAGATCAATAGTTTCGGCTCTTACCTTGACCTTTTTTTTTTCCTTATTTTCTTCCTTGGTTGGCTGCCATAATCACGCGTATGTTCTTTTATTTTTATAAATTCTTCCATATCTTATCTATTAGATATGGTATTGGACTTACTTAACAAATTCCTCCCTTAAGTTCAATACCTTTCGATCTTTCATCCCGAGCATCCTCTTCAGATTTTCAAACGTACTTGTCGGTAATGGCTTCGTGAAAATATCCGCAACTTGGTCTGAACTCGCGACATGTACCATCTTCACTGCTCCATTTTTTACGTGTTCCCTAATAAAATGAAATCTCGCATCAATATGCTTGCTTCTCTCGTGATGAACTGGATTTTTCGCCAATTCGATTGCCGACTTATTATCGACTCGAATTTCGGTTGGCTCATCTTGTCTAAGATTCAACTCAAGCAATAAATTTCTCAGCCAGATAGCGTGACAGACGCACCACGATGCTGCCACATATTCTGCTTCACAGGTTGATAGAGTCACGATCGGTTGCTTTTTCGATAGCCAGGTGAATGCCGTATTCCCGAGATAAAATACGTAGCCGCCAGTGCTTCTTCGATCATCGATATCTCCGCACCAATCACTGTCAGAATATCCCACTAATTTGCAGTCGCTCGCCTTTGGATAAAATAGTCCGAGCGATTTTGTTCCTTGGATGTATCGTAAAATCCTTTTGATCGCTTTTAGATGCGACTGCCTCGGATCTTCCATATAGCGGCTAACAACTCCCACGCTATAAGCGATATCGGGTCTCGTGCAGGTCAAGTATCGCAAACTGCCCACGAGACTTCGATAGTCGGTCGCATTCACTCCTTGTCCTCCCTCAAACTTGGACAATTTTGTTCCAAGTTCCATCGGTGTCGCTACCGGGTTGCTTTCCTCCATTTTATTTTTCTTCAATATAGCCTTAGCATACGCTTCTCGACACAAAAACTCCCGTGCTTCTTTGCTCGACTTCGAGACCGAGAAAATATTTCATCAGTCCCAAGTCCGTCATCTCGAATTCCTTCGTCATCGCTTTCTTGAAGTCGTTGATTATTTTCTCGCTGCTTCCCATGAAAATAAGATCATCGACATAAAGGGCGACGATGATCATTTCGTCTCCTTCTCTTTTGACGTAGAGAGCATGCTCGAACGGACATTGCTCGAACTTGTTCTTTTTGAAGTATCCATCGATCCGGGTGTTCCATGCTCGAGGCGCTTGCTTTAACCCGTAAAGCGCCTTTTTTAATTTCAGCACTTTACCTTCTTCTCCCGGTTTTGAATATCCCGAGGGCTGCTCCACGTAGACTTCTTCCTCGAGTTCCCCATTCAGAAAAGCGGACTTTACGTCCATCTGGTAGATTGGCCAGTTGAGTTGTGCAGCTTGAGCAAGGAGCAAACGGATTGTCTCCATTCTTGCAACGGGAGCAAAAACTTCGTCATAATCTATTCCCGCTTGTTGTCGATAGCCCTTCGCCACCAATCTCGCCTTGTAACGTTCAACTTTTCCTTGAGCATTCATCTTCTTCTTATAAATCCATTTAACTCCAATGGGTTTATGCCCGTTTGGCAACTCCACAAGTGTCCATGTGTCGTTCTTTTCGATCGCCTTTATTTCCTCGTCCATCGCCATTTTCCATCTCTTGTCTCTTATAGCTTCTTCGAAACTAATTTGTTCCGAGTCGGCCAATAAGCAGACTAGGTGAACCTGTTCGGTTGATCGGTACAGGTCCTGCATGCTTCGCATCCTCGGTTGTCTTGGTTCGTCCTCCTCGTCATTTTCTTGAGATGAAATCGGAACAGGTATTGGTGCAACGATCAGTGGTTCTTCAGGCGTTGTGTTTTCTTCAACGTTCCAGCCCCACGAACTTTCTTTATCAACCCGAACATCGCGACTTACTATCACCTTTTTATTTTCAGGGTCATAGAGCCGGTACGCCTTCGTTTTCTCGTCATACCCAATAAACACGAGCTTTTTGCTTTTGTCGTCGAGCTTGGCTCTTCTTTGATCGGGCACATGTGCATACGCCACGCTTCCAAATACTTTGAAATGCGCCACCGTCGGTTTTCGGCCGGTCCACGCTTCCTGTGGTGTTTGATTCTCGAGGCTGTGATGTGGACATCGGTTCTGAATATATACGGCACATCGTACCGCTTCGGCCCAGAATTCCTTTGGCATGTCTTTGCTCTTTAACATTGATCGAACCATGTCGAGGATGGTTCTTCTTCCTTTCAGCTACGCCGTTCTTTTGTGGTGAATAAGGCGCGGTGAACCTCCTAACGCCTTGTTCTTAGCAAAAATTAGCGAAAGCACCTGACATGTATTCGCCACCTCTGTCTGATCAGAGCGCCTTGATGTTTGAGCTTGTCGCCTTTTCGACCATAGCCTTGAATTTTTTAAACGTCTCACGCTTCTGATTTTTCCTTTAGAAAATACACCCACGTCTTTCTTGAGTAGTCGTCGATGAAAGTGATAAAGTATTTCCTTCCACCGAATGATTCTGGTGTGATTGGCCTGCATATGTCTGTATGTATGAGCTCGAGTGGTTTGCGCGCTCGATATTCTGCCTGTTTCTGGAACGACGTCCTCGAATGTTTCCCGATTACGCAGCTTTCGCAAAGTTTCTTCTCACCCTCGATCACAGGCATTCCGTGCACCATGCCTCGTTTGGAGAGCTCCTTTAGGCCTCCGTAGTGTAAATGTCCGAAGCGCATATGCCACAAATGGTATTTGTCCTCCACGTCAACTTGCAAACATTTTTCTTGAATCACCTTCAGGTTGAGTCTGAACATTCGGTTCCTTTCCATCTCGACCCGTGCGATCATTCTTCCGTCTTTGTTTCTTAGTTGTAATGAGCGGTCCTTCATGAACACCGAACATCCTTTTTCAAGCAACTGGCCCATGCTTAAGATGTTCGTTTTCAAGTCGGGTACGAAGTAGACGTCCTCGACCGATCCTTGTCTGCCGTCGTTTTGAGAGAAGCATATTTTCCCTCGACCTTTGACTTCAATTTTTGATGCGTCTCCAAAGGACACATGGCCATCCTCGATCTTCTTTAGATCCGTAAAGAGATGTTTGTATCCGCTCATATGAATGCTTGCACCGGTGTCAAGATACCACACCATGTCGCTGCCGGGACTCGTATCCTCGAGCGCCATTAAAAGAACGTCTTCGTCTTTTGGATCCTCTTGTGCGACTAGGTTCGCATTTTCTTCCACCTTTTTGTCGGCCCAACAGTCTTTTGCAAAGTGCCCGAACTTGCCGCAATTGTAGCACTCAACGCTCGGTCGATTTGAGCGACCGTCTCGTCCTCGTGCTCGGCCTCGTCCTCTCCAATTTTGGTTGCTAGTTTGTCCTTTTTCGTGATTGTAACCTCGTCCTCGGCCTGAATTTTGGCCGAAACCTCGTCCCCGTTGACCTCGTCCTCGACCTCGGCCGTGATGCGTATATAGCGCCTTGTAATCTTTCAACGATAACTTCGTCTGCAGGGCCTCGTCCAGCGATTCCTGCTTCTTCTTTTTCTTCCGTTGCTCGTGAACTTCGAGCGAACCGGAGAGTTCATCGACCGTCATTTCTTCGAGATTTTTGGATTCCTCGATTGCACATACCACGTTCTCGTACTCGTCCGTCAGGGAGCGGAGAATTTTCTCGACGACCCGGGCTTCCGTTAGAGCCTCGCCGTTTCTCTTCAACTGATTCGAGATGGTTTGTACTCTCGTTATATAATCGGATACGCCTTCGCCGTTCTTCATTCTTGTCATTTCGAATTCGCCACGAAGCATTTGCAGTCGTACTTGTTTTACTCGGTCGGTGCCTTTGTACGCTGTCTCTAGTTTTTCCCATGCTTCCTTAGAATTTTTCGCGCCTGCTATCTTTTCGAGGCCGGGATCGTCTAACGCTTGGTGGATGAGGTTGAGCGTTGTATCGTCGAGTCTGTGAGATTCTTCCGACGCCTTACTTTCAGCCTCGTCGTCCGTTTTTTTCGGTTCGGTATACCCTTTTTCTACGATATTCCATACGCCTCGCGATCCGAGCAGTACCTTCATTCGGATAACCCAACTATCATAGTTGAATTTTGTGAGACGCGGGACGGGCATGACTTCGAATGACATGGCTCTGATACCAATCTGTTGTTTGTAAGATATTTGATCTAATAAGTGTGAGAGAGCTTAACTATTTGTGAGGGCTTGCTTTAACTAAGGGTGGCAGTGTTTGACGTAAAAAATGGTATGAGGATAGATATATTTTTATCACTTGAAGCTTGTATGCTTCTATCACGTGAACGCTCTCTTTTTTATTACACCCTCTGCTCTCTCTCATATTGCAATACATACGCACACATATATATAGATATATGTTATAAAGAAGACAAACAAGATAGATCACATAATCTAAGTAGATCAATCGTTTCGGCTCTTACCTTGACCTTTTTTTTTTCCTTATTTTCTTCCTTGGTTGGCTGCCATAATCACGCGTATGTTCTTTTATTTTTATAAATTCTTCCATATCCTATCTATTAGATATGGTATTGGATTTACTTAACATAGCACTAGTAAGCAAGGTAAACTTCAGCAGATTTGCTACTCTGTACCTTAAAATCGACGTCTTCCATATGATAAAATGAGTAGCATTAGTAAGCAAGGTAAACTTCAGCAGATTTGCTACTCTGTACCTTTTTACGATGGAGGAGGCGGCGAGTTACCGGCGTTTCTTAGTCGTCCTCTCAAACGATTTCCCGTCCTCAAAAGCCAAACTCAAGTCTCCGTCCTTATCATCCATTGCAAACCCACTCTGCTTTCTCTGCTTCCTCCAGTTTTTCACAGACTCGATGTCTTCTTTATTCTGCTTAGCCCTTTCCTTAAGCTTCTGCGCTTGAATCTCCTCGGCTAGCTTCGTGATTATGAAAATGTACTACTGCATGATATTGGAAAAATATCTCTCAGAACTATGTAGGGAACTTGCCACACCTTAAAGAGTTACACGATTCTTTCACAACACACGCCAATTCCTCCAGCTGTGGCCTTGACATTATTTAAAACACACGACAGAAATATTAGTATGGCGCACGTCAGAAACTAAATTGGTTGGGTAACATCAAGTACTAAATTGGTATATGTGATAAACAATGTTGACTACATTGGGTTTTTTCATTCTTTTTTTTAAATTATATGTTTTTTTTTAACTTTTTCCTCAACCTCAAATAACAAAAATAAAGATGGCTAAGGTCAAAACTACGTAATTGTACATGGCATTACACAATCGTTTTAACTAATATATATTCCTCACACATGCAGCTGAAGATTGCCTTGCGTACTTCGATCGAGGTTAGAAATTTAACAATTTATAATTTTTTAATGAACCCGTTATCTGTTACGTCGTCTTCTTTGATGCTTATATCATTGATTTGTGCAGGAGATGTTGATCTATTTCTTTTTTTTCTAGTGCATGATTTATAATAAATCCAAGTAACTTTTAAAAGTTTAGTCGCGGCTAACGTAAATGGTGATGGCACGAATATCTTAATGATAATATGTTGCAAAAATACAAATCAGATAATCTATTCCTGAAAAACTGTATTATTTTTAGACTCAATATTATATACTATCACTAATCAAATAAGAGATCAGTATCGTCTATAGAATGCAGAACAAATTCAATAACACAGTACCAAAATTCTATCGAAACACATAAGTCCGTCTCGATCTTGTTGCAACTTCGTAAGATTGTTTTAGTGTAGACTGGAACAACTGCAAGCATGCCTGTTTGCGCGACTGCATTTTTTTAACGCTGCAGTAATTTGTAAGACTGTAAAGTTCGTACGACTACTTCTGTGCAAGACTCTGAACACCTGTATACATAAACAGGAAAAATGGATCGATCTTTTACTCGTTGCAAGATTATACTTGGTTTGGAATGTTTTGTTCTATTGTAAGTAAGCTCAACATCGTAGCAAGACAACACAGAATCCAGCATGGTCATTCTGAAGAAAAAATCACATCATCATTCGGCGAAAAAATCGATAGTTAAAAAAAGTCGATAACTCAAAGAGAATCGATAGATCATTTATAAAGAACATCTACTTTGTAAATCTTATTAAAGTAATGTTTACAGATTTGTGCACAGAAATGTGACATTATATACCAACTTCCAATGCATTTAACAATACAGAAATCAAAGGGCTTTGTGCAGCACAACAGGAAAGCCCTCAACTTTATAAGCTAAATAAAATGAAGAAGGGTAGATGATAATTTACTTCTGCCTCCCATTTGTCATCTCCTCATCGACATCAATTTCAAACTTATTTGCCTGCCCTATAAGAAAAAAGAAAATGGCGAAAGGTTATAGAGAAAGACGAATCAAACCTGTTGAAAGTTATCCAGAGAAATAGGTTTCCATGGAGGGATATATTCTGCAAACACTTGCAGTCCTTCAATAGGTTTGGAGGTACATGCGATAAACATTGAATAACAACTATCGAATTTCTAGGGTATGGCAACATAAACCGTATTCGACCAAACAAAAGTGCACATTCTGAGTTTTGCAAATTTAGGTTAGATTCTAACACAACTGTTCAAACAAACATAACCAATTAACATTCATATTATGACAATGTCGATAAAGTTGTAGATTAAGCCGAAACCTGCTTCACGTTATTGTTGTCCAAGAACAGCGATTTCAGAATAATCAATTGCAAACTGAAGATGGGAGCTCTTCAAGAGAATTTTCTGCATCGATTAAAATAAGTTTTTAGTTTTTAAAAAAAAAAAAGCAATCAGCTATATAGATGACAAATGCTGCTCGCAATCAAGAAAGATGAGCTTGTCAGCCCATCTGTCTTACGCATGGTAATTCTATGCTTCATCTAAAAGGTTAGTGTGAACAACCTAACCACCATTACATCAAACGAAGGTGATTGTAGAATACATTAAAAACTTTACCATTAGCTTGAATTCCCTCCAAAGGGAAACGACTGCCAATTAACTCGGGCAAAGACCAAATACAACAAACAAGAGATTCTTAAGCGATTCTCCCCTTTATTTCCCTGTCCAAATGAGAAAGTAGAGTAAATTCAGAATCTCAATCTTTTGGGAGAAACCCAAAAGACACACTTGCTAATAATATATTTTCACATCAGTAAACCACTTATAGGACCACCCAGCATTATCAGTTGGCTCACCGTCTCCATATCTGCAACGCTCAAACAACTCAATATATAACATGAGACTATTTTAGAATAGATTCTTGTAAATGATATCATAACATGGAAAATGAGCTATGCAATTCTGAGAAAGTGAACCATCAGCAAAGAAATAGACCTACGCGGCAAGAAAGAATAGAGTGAATGACTCCTTCAACTTCTCGTAATCGTCGTCATCCACGGCGTAATCATCCACATCGCAATCATCCTATTATTATTATAATTCATAAAAATGAATCACAAATTGTATCATACTTAGGCACTCAGTTCATTTAATCAATCTCCAACTATGACAAAAGTTTTTTAAAAAAGGAAAAAGTACCAGTGTCCGTTAAACACAAACTTACCAAGTCAACTATTTTAAAGGTTGCTTGTGGATATCTACCTTCCACTGCGAGTGCCTAATACAACAGTAAAGATCAACATTTTACCAGTGAAAACCTAAATAAGCGGAATCACGCGGCCTAATAACTCAACAACTCTCTAGGCAAATCCAAACAAATCGAATCATCGTAAGCGGTAATAAAACCCCCCACACACATGAGATAAGAAATCAACTCTGATATCCCAAGACCTCTCAACTCTCAAGCAATTCAATTCATTACTAATCTTAGCCCAAACAATCTGAATTTAAGAAGTCAAATGTTTCTCCATTCTTCTTCTTAAATATCACCTTCGCAAACCGTTCAATGTGAGAGTGGCTGCGGTCATGATTGTACATGTGTCGGAAAATATTTGATGACATTGGCTCACCCTTCAAAAAGGAGATAACCCACTCTTCTCTGAAGACCCTTTGAAAGAAATTGCTGATACTCATGTAAGGTCTTTGAAGCTGACCTCTCTTTATCAACTCACCCTGATTCTGCTTATTCAGGTTTTCACCTGTAAAATGTTGATCTTCACTGTTTTATTAGGCACTCGCGAGGGAAGACGTGCAAAAAGAATAGTTAGATGTAATAATCTGAACGTATACAATACTCTACGAAATGGAAAACGGCTAAGAGTTTGTTATTCTTGTTGCCGTTATTACCTTGCTATGTTGAGGACACTCAAGAGGGGCAGTGAAAGGTAATTAGATGGCTGAAAGGCTGGAATTGGAAGTTCGGAGTTAGGCGCTAATAAAGGCTCGAGCCAACTGCATCCCCACATCCTCGCCACGTCGAGTGGTAGCCATCTGTTTACATAAGATTAGTTTGCTGCGTAGTGAAAGGCGTGTGATCAACTGTGTTATATTTTGAAGTACAGTTAATTTACCCATTGCGGTTCAATGACAAACGGTTGGCGCCCTTGGCAATAAGTAACCCAAAACACATAAAAGGGCAGAATAACTGAAAGAATGGATTAATTTCGAAAAAAATACCCTGAAACCCCATTAGCGACTGCAATAATTTCACCTCTGCGGCTGCTAACAAAGTAGACATCTTCTCCATCCTTTTCAACATGCGAATTAGGGCAAAACAATGATGAATAAGTCAAATGCACAAATCATGGGAACACTTAAGCTAAAATCGAAGATTACTTTGTCTTGGTGAGAGATTTGGTGGCTCCGACACATAAGCAAACGCCTGTAACTGAATCTGAACTGCCAGATAAAATTTCATTTAGCTTATTACTCCAATTGAGAGTCTCTAGGCAAGTAGGAACGTTTAGGATTTACTCGACAAAGCTAGAGACTGATGAAGGTCCATTCTTTATCAACTTTCGATACTCATGTAAGGTCTATGAAGCTGACCTCTCTTTATCAACTTGCCCTGGTTCTGCAACAACAGCTTCATTCTCTTTATTGGTGCAGCTGAGCTTTTCCCACGTTCGTCGCGTCCTTCTTACGCATGGTAATTCTATGATTCATCTTAAAGGTTAGCAAAACAACCTAACCAGCATTACATCAAACGAAGATGATTGAAGAATACACTAAAAACATTACCATTAGCTTGAGTTTCTCCAAAGGGAACGACTACCAATTGACTTAAGCAAAGACCAAATACAGCAACTGAAGATAACGGAGTTTCAAAAAGCCAACTCAAATACCTTCCCCTTGAAAACGAAGTGGCTAAAAGAAAAGAAAAACAAAAAACATTATACCTGCTTTTTAATCGAGCTCTCAAATATTAGCAGTGCACTTTCTCTACTAAAGTGGTCACTAACGGAGGCTTATTGGCAGAATGAAACTCAGATATAGAGAATTTACTCAAAGGTGATAAAAATGATCTGGTATTTAGTATCAATGAGAAAAACAGTCATGCATTTAAAAATCAAAGAGAGAAGTAAAATGCCTGCGGAATAATTTTCATCAAAAGCACGTTCAAAGAAATGATGGCCACTACATTATTGACCAATACATAAGTAAAGCGGTATCAATCAAACCTTTAGCTTCTCCACCGTGATTTCTCCATCATGAAAATATTTCGTATTGCCATCGGTGCCTGCTTAGCCCCACACCTGAAAGGAAGGAATCCATTGGTTAGATATTGACATTGTTATCCTCTAACGAATCAATTCGAACCGTAGTTTGAAAAGCATTACTTTGGGAGCATCTTCATTGACCCCAAAGTAATCTGCAATAGGCTTTCCAATGTCTTCATTGTCAACTTCCACTATACAAATATAAGCTGCATCAAATGGATCAAAAAGCATTACATGTCAGTTAAGAGAATTTACTCAAAGGTGATAAAAATGATCAGGTATTCAGTATGAATGAGAAAAACAGTAATGTAATTAAAAAGAGTTTGAAAAGCATTACTTTTGGAGCATCTTCATTGACCCCAAAGTAATCTGCAACAGGCTTTTGTTGAAGAGAATGCTATAGAAACACGCGTCTTTTGAGGTTGTTAAATCCATGAGATATATCATTGGAAAAATGGTCTTCTTGCGCTTTCTGAAATTATCACACGTCTCATATTAGTCTGGTTATCATGTGTTGCTGCTTTCCAGAGGTCTCTGAAGCAATTGAATGAATTGCTCTACTAATCCTTCAATACAACGTGTCCATCCCAGATGTGTTCATTTCCCTTTACCGATTCCCTCTTGTTTGCACTTATTCATACTTACGAACGGTATTGAGTAGGTGCATTTTCTTACTTACCATACAGGTTGAAAATATTGTTAAATATAAAGATAATAGATGTCCTGTCAAAAGACCTAGAAAATAATTGTAGAAGCTCATTCAGAAAACATTGCAGCCTCAAGGTTCTTGAATGGTCAATCACGTCTTTTGAAGGAGCTGGGTGAATTTACTGAATGTTCAGGCGTAACAAAGCATGACAACGCCAAGTCCTTCCAATACGAGGGCAGATTATTGCTATATACATGGGTAGTTATACGAATTGATGGTTGCCATTTTCGCAGGTGAGCTGTTCGCATTTAGCTCATCAAACTTGTGCTTGTTTAGTCATTGTATTCACATACTTAACAAACTTGTTCGGTATTCAGAATCATTATTCATCCCAAAGGCCTATACATTTTAATAGTTAGCTTTTTTAACCTCGTTCTTTTGTTGTCTCAAAGCGAGTGTTGCTCATCTTTTATGTCTCGTTATACAAGGTAGGTTTTTTACACGAATTTGAGCAACCAAATGATGCACAAGCTATCAATTTAATGAGTTCATGCGCCTTTTGAAATTCTTGAAGAGTTCAAGGATATTCTTTTTGCATATGGCGCTAGCGATGAGTTCAGGTAATAAATCTATTCCTATCTACATGCAGCTTTCGCAATCCACACTTACACTTCTAATAACAACCAATTTGGTAAGTTACAGTTTTGTTTTGAAGAAAGACTCTGAGCTCTATGGAAGGGATGCTAGGTAGCTCCATTGTTCTTGACATGTAACATTTGTTTCATGGCCTCACTGTCAGTGCATCGAATAGCATATTTACGTCTGTTTCTGTTTGTGCTACAGTGAAATAGTTTCTGCTGTGGCATCTCTGTTCTCTTCGACATATGCTAAGAAGTGAAAGGATTTTTTCTCTCTTAAAGAGATGAGATGCAATCCACATGATGGCCGCTCTGTGTGCTATCCTTCCCTTAAGATTTTAAAGGATTACTTAGCGTGGATACAGGTCGATTGTAAGTTGTGTCCACATCTTCCTATCGTGAGTTCTTTTTTACACTAGTTGTGCACTTGCAGCGAGAATAGTGAGAATTCTTTCTTGTGCTTTCGTTTCAAGTCTCTATGCTATTCGGTCTTTTGCTTTCATAGTTTTCTCTAATCGACAACACTTGCACCTTGCAGGTCACATCAACAATCAGTACAATACTTGCTTCTGGATGCTAGTAAAGTCTTGAAAGAACAAAAGCAACGCTCAAAATTACCTGAAGGTTTACTATTACTTCTCTCGATTTTTCGGTCTTTGTTTATTTGACAGTTTTTTCTCAATAATTTGATCCTATTCCGAAACTTGAAGGGTACTCAAGCTCAGGAGAAAAATGAGCTTCTGAACAAGATATCCGGCGTCGCAGATTGTTGCAATACATTACCACAAATTTTTCGCCTCGGATCATCTGTTTTTTGGGATAAGGTTTGCCTCTCATCGTTTTGTCGGCGACTGTATGACGAATTTAGCCGTCGAGTGTAGAATAACCGTATATTGAGATTTGATTTTTTTTCTCCTAGCAGAAGGGTGTTACCACTGGATCTGGTAAGCCAGTTAAGGCGATTGTGGTAATACACATTGCAATATAATCGAAAAACAATTCTGGAAAACACACCCTGAAATAGTCAAGGGCTGCGACGTTCGCAAGTAAGAATCCCATGCATAACCCAGCGTTCTTACGTAACTAAGAACACCACTTTTGAGTATGTATGTGTTAGTGACCTTGCTTTTTTGACCATTCAACAAGAGATGGCCACGTGAAGAATTAATAGAAGAAGAGAATTTGTTTTTGCTTCGGCTACGCAAGGTTGACGAATGGTGTGCCGAAATTGTGGGTGATTTTCTTTCTTCAGTTCACATGGTAACTTGATGCAATGCCTCGCCTATAAATAGGCTTATTCAGCAAAGGATGAAGCACACCACGGATCACAACATCTTCAGCGAGGGTTAATTACGAGTCAGGCCCTAGTAATATTTTTAACTAGTGTTCAGGCCCAATCAAATTCCATTTAGTATGAAGGACCTACTTTTCAAAACTCTTAGAGAAAAGGACCCAAACTATGCGATATGACATATATACCCTCTAACAGATGCAAAATTTACAAGCCTTTGCCATCGTCTTCTCCAACTAGCGATTTTCGCTGCAAGCTCGAATCCTCTTAAAAAAAACTTCAAGCTCGATTTGTATTGCTAATTTGCAGCTTTAATCGTCAAAATCGTTGACATTGCAGCTGAAAATGATAAACATAAACCGTTGAGATTGAAAAAAATCTTCAAAAGATTTATGGAAGCTAGAAAAAAACTGATATATACAAATAATAGAAATCGTTGAGACTGTAGCTGAAAATATCAAAGTTTATGACCTAGTATGTTGAAATTATTGTTAATTTATCGTGAGTATGATTTGTATAACTAATTTGCAGCTTTAATCGTCAGAAATAACGAATATAGCAAAAAATAACAAATGCATCATAGATAATAACAAATGTTGACTTAGAAGTAACACATCGCTGAAAGGTAATAACGCCTTGCGTGTCGTAAATAACACATTGTGTATACAAGTAATGGATCGAAAGGAATAAAACGAAAATCACAAACGACGCTAAAAAACAGATGAAAACTACATAAATCACGTCGTTATTAACTCAATAAGGTTAAATAGACATCAATTTCTCATGGGTACCTCGAATTTATACCGATTAGTTGCAAGAAACGGATATTATATTTTCCCTAAATCGTGTAAAAAGAAATACTTATAACATAACCAAAACTAACAAATGTCTTAAGGTTAATAACAAATGTTGACTTAGAAGTAACACTTCGCTGAAAGGTAATAACGCATTCGTTGTCGTAAATAACACATTCTGTATACAAGTAATGGATCGAAAGGGATAAAATAAAAATCACAAACGACACTAAAAAACATATGAAAACTGCATAAATCTCCGCGTTATTGACTCAATAAGGTAAAATAGACCTCAATTTCTCATGGGTACCTCGAATTTATACCGATTAGTTGCAAGAAACGGATATTATATTTTCCGTAAATCGTGTTAAAAGAAATACTTATAGCATAACCAAAAATAACAAATGTCTTATGGTTAACAACAAATGTTGACTTAGAAGTAACACGTCGCTGAAAGGTTATAACGCTTTCTTTGTCGTAAATAACACATTCTGTATACAAGTAATGGATCGAAAGGGATAAAACAAAAATCACAAACGACACTAAAAACAGATAGCTGCATAAATCTCAGCGTTAGTGACTGAGTAAAGTTTTTCCGTCCTCAATTTCAGATGGGTGTTACTGATAAAGACGAATTTTTTTATGTATCGAATGAATTTGTGCTTCCACCCCCAAATAAAAAATTTCGTTCAGGAACCAATTCAATATCGACTTCAACGGCCGAACAAGGTAAAAGTGATTGAATAAGATAAAATCGAATCAAACGAGTCTTAACACTAAAAGAAAAAAGTAAGTCGATAACCATGAAATTGAGAAAATTTAGCTTTCTCTAAGACTAAAACGTTTTTTTTTAAGTAAGTAACAGTTTATCCAACAAATATAACACATATACATGTAAAAAAAAACACTTCATTGAGAATACTCTAGAAGGTTCTGGATCGTCAGAGAATTTAACAGAATTCTCAGAGAATATTTACAGGACTTTCTTAAAATTGTACTACATTAATTGGAAATAATAACACATGTTAGCTAAAGAAAAACAACACGAACTCAACTAATAACACATTGTTCAATACTGATACCTCATAAATGCTGTTCAGTACCACGTCAATAATTCGATTAATTCGTACAAAAATACACTTTTATTTTGCATGTTTAATATGGATGTTCATGTAAATATATAATTTGATGAAGTTTAACCACCACATTCGTTTGAAAGACACATTAAGCGAAATTTGATGTCAATAGACGAATATTGATCTCAATAGATATATAAATATATAGTCCTCCATTGCAAAACATAGACTATCACATCTTTCAATGGAACATAACAATATGAATTGCACCACGAAAATGTTCAAACATCAACAGTACTAATAACATTTATAGACTACAAACACAAAATACGAAGCTCAAAACCCTAAATTCGAGGCCCGAAACCCTATACCCTAAACCTAAACCCCGAACCCCAAAATTTTTTTAAGGTTGTAGGAATACCTGCACAAGTCGTGGATCGTTCTCCCAAAATTTCGTGTCGTAAACCCTTAATCTTAACCTCGAACCCCTAAGTCCTAAACCCCAAAAACTACCCAAAAACCCTAGCGCATAGACGATAACAAATTATCCAGAAACCCTAGTGCATAGACGGAAATTTTATAACAAATAACACTGTATTGGTAACAATTAAACCATTACGTGTACCACATTAAACTGTCCAGAAATTTTTTTGTAATATCCCGCCGAACAGTTCAGAAATTCGACGGTGGCGCGAGAAACTTTAAGGCTATGGGTCTCTCGAATCGACGCGTATTTCCTTCAATTTCAACTAGAAACATGCTTCCATCTACAGATATTTTTATTGTTTGCGTCAACAAAATTTTAAGATTCCGTCCCGACACCGTCGCGCTCGTGAGATCCGCAACAGAGAAAGCAATATTAATTTGTAACTGGATTAACCAAGGCAACTATCGATATTATTATATGTGATAAACCGAAATCATAGAAATTGCTAAGATTGCAGATGTTATGACCGTATATATTGAAATTATCGTCAATTTCATATGAATGTTGGTAAGTTTCACAAAATAAGAAATGTCTTCAGAGTAATAACAAATGTTGACTCAAAAATAATACATCGCTGAAAGTTAATAACGTCTTGTTTGTCGTAAATAACACATTCTGTATACAAATAATAGATCCGGGATAAAAAGAACGAAAATCACATACGACACTAAAAAAACAAATGAAAACTGCATAAATCACGTCGTTATTGACTCAATAAGGTCAAATAGACCTCAATTTCTCATGGGTACCTCGAATTTATACCGATTTGTTGCAAGAAATGGATATTATATTTTCCCTAAATCGTGTAAAAAAGAAATACCTATAACATAGAAACAAATATCTTATGGTTAATAACAAATGTAGACTTAGAAGTAACACGTCGCTGAATGGTAATAACGCCTCATTTGTCGTAAATAACACATTCTATACAAATAATGGACCGGGATAGAAAGAACGAGAATAACAAACTACACTAAAAAACAGATGAAAACTGCATAAATCACGTCGTTATTGACTCAGTAAGGTAAAATAGACCTCAATTTCTCATGGGTACCTCGAATTTATACCGATTAGTTGCAAGAAACTTATATTATATTTTTCCTAAATCGTGTAAAAAAGAAATGGTTAATAACAAATGTTAAGAAGTAACACGTCGCTGAAAGGTAATAACGCTATGTTTGTCGTAAATAACACATTCTGTATTCAACCAATGGATCGGGGGAAATATAACGAAAGTCACAAACTACACTAAAAACGGATGAAAACTACATAAATCTCGACGTTATTGACTCAATAAGGTAATATAGACCTCGATTTCTTATGGGTACTTCGAATTTATACCGATTACTTGCAATTTATGTCAACATCTAGATTCGATTTACCATTATTTGTTCGAATTTGCACCCTAATTAGACAAGCAAATTCTACCTCGTGCATCGTCAATATCATAATGAATCCAACATGACATGTCGAATCGGTTGGATTGGTCAATCGGATTTTTTTGTGCTCGATTTAGTGTAAGAAAAATGAGTTCGAAAAAAATTCTGTTGATAACGTTTTGCAGTAGCAAAGTAACACAATGTTGTTGAAAAATAACGTATCTGTTTTGTATAGTAACACTATGCTGTAACTGTATAACATATAATGAAGTAAAAGTAACGCTTCATAAGACCAAAAAAGCACGTCGTGACTTTCGCTGGAAAAAAAAAGAACAAAGGGTATTTTCGTCAAATTCTTTTTTTTTGGTCCTTTACTCGATTTTTACGAAACAGTGAGTCTCTTAAACTTAATCATTTTCTGACAGGGTCTGACAGGTAAATGAAAACTTTAGGGGGGCCTGAAGAGAAATCTTCCCTTAAATTAAGTTATTATTGCACATACCAAATAGGGAAGATTTCTGTTCAGGCCCCAGTAAAGTTTCCATTAAGCCGTCAGTCCCTGTCAGAAAATGGTTAAGTTTAAGGGACCTACTTTTTGTAAAAAACAGAGTAAAGGACCCAAAAATATACATTGACGAAAATAGCCCTTGCCCTTTTTTCCCAGCGGGAACTTGCGACATGCTGTTTTGGTCTTATATGAAGCGTTACTTTTACGTCTTTATTTGTTACACAGGTACAATATATTGTTACTATAGAAAATGGTTACGTTATTTTTCAACAATATTGTGTTACTTTCCTACTGCAAAACGTTATCAACAGAATTTTTTTTCATTTAACGATCGAACTCATTTTCTTACACTGAATCGATTAAAAAAAATTCGACTACTCCATCCAACCGATTCTACGTGTCATGTTGGAGTCATTATGACTTGGACGACGCACGAGGTAGTTGCATGTCTAATTAGGGTGCAAATTCGAGAACATAATGGTCAATCGAATCTTGATTTCGACATAAATTGCAAGTAATCGGTATAAATTCGATGTACCCATGAGAAATCGAGGTCTATTTTACCTTATTGAGTCAAAAACGCCGATATTTATGCAGTTTTCATCTGCTTTTTAGTGTCGTTTGTGGTTTACGTTATATTTCTCGCGGTGCATTTGCTTGAATGCAGATGTTATTTTCAACGAATAAAGTGTTATTAAAGTTCATCGGTATGTTACTAATAAGTCATATATGGTTATTAAACATGAAACACTTGTTATTTTATTTTCTGTTATAAGTATTGTTTTTTTACACGATTTAGGGAAAATATAATATACGTTTCTTGCAACTAATCAATATAAATTCGAGGTACCCATGAGAAATTGAGTTCTATTTGACCTTATTGAGTCAATGACGACGTGATTAATGCACTTTTCATCTTGTTTTTAGTGTCGTTTGTGATTTTCATTTTATTCCTTTCGATCCATTACTTGTATACAGACTGTGTTATTTACGACAAACAATGTGTTATTACCTCTCAGCGGCATGTTACTTCTAAGTTAAAATTTGTTATTAACCATAAGACATTTGTTATTTTTTGCTGTGTTATAAGTATTTCTTTTTTACACGATTTAGGGAAAATATAATATACGTTTCTTGCAACTAATCAATATAAATTCGAGGTACCAATGAGAAATTGAGGTTTATTTGACCTTATTGAGTCAATGACGACATGATTAATGCACTTTTCATCTTGTTTTTTAGTATCGTTTGTGATTTTCGTTTTATTCCTTTCGATCCATTACTCGTATACAGACTGTGTTATTTACGACAAACTATGTGTTATTACCTTTCAGCGACATGCTACTTTTAAGTGAAAATTTGTTATTAAACATAAGACATTTGTTATTTTTTGCTATGTTATAAGTATTTCTTTTTTACACGATTTAGGGAAAATATAATATACGTTTCTTGCAACTAATCGGTATAAATTCGAGGTACCCATGAGAAATTGAGGTCTATTTTACCTTATTGAGTCAATAACGACGTGATTTATGCAGTTTTCATCTGTTTTTTAGTGTCGTTTGTGATTTTCGTTCTTTTTATCCCGATCCATTATTTGCATACAGAATGTGTTATTTAAGACAAACATGACGTTATTAACTTTCAGCGATTTATTATTTTTTAGTCAACATTTGTTATTACCCTGAAGACATTTGTTATTTTTGTGAGACTTATCAACATTCATATGAAATTGACGATAATTTCAACATATACGGTCATAGCATCTGCAATCTTAGCAATTTCTACGATTTGGGTTTATCACATATTATAATATCGGTAGTTGCCTTGGTTAATCCCATTTACAAATTAATATTGCTTTCTCTGTTGCGGATCTCACGAGCGCGACGGTGTCGGGACTGAATCTTAAATTTTGTCGACGCAAACAATAAAAATATATGTACAACGAAGCATGTTTCTAGTTGAAATTGAAGGTAACACACGTAGATTCGAGAGACCCATAGCCTTAAAGTTTCTCGCGCCACCGTAGAGTTTCTCAACTGTTCGGCGTGATATTACAAAAAAATTTCTGGACAGTTTAATGTGGTACCCTTAAGGGTTTAATTGTTACCAATAGAGTGTTATTTGTTATAAAATTGCCGTCTATGCACTAGGGTTTCTAGATAATTGGTTATCGTCTGCGCTTAGGCTTTTTTGGTAGTTTTTGGGGTTTAGGACTTAAGGGTTCGAGGTTAAGATTAAGGGTTTACGACATGAAATTTTGGGAGAATGATCCACGACTTGGGGTTCGGGGTTTAGGTTTTAGGGTTTAGGGTTTCGGGCTTCGTATTTAGTGTTTTGAGCTTAGTATTTTGTGTTTGTGGTCTATAAATGTTATTCGTACTTTAATGTTGATGTTTGAACGTGTTCGTGGTGCAATTCATAATGTTATGTTCCATTGAAAGATGTAATAGTCTATGTTTTGCAACGGAGGACTATATATTTATACATCTATCGAGATCAATATTCGTCTATTGACATCAAATTTCGCTTAATGTGTCTTTCAAACGAATGTGGTGATTAAACTTCATCAAATTATATATTTACATGAACATCCATATTAAACATTCAAAATAAAAGTGTATGTACGAATTAATCGAATTATTGGCGGTATTAAACAGCATTTATGAGGTATCAGTATTGATCAATGTGTTATTAGTTGAGTTCGTGTTGTTTTTTCTTACCTAACATGTGTTATTATTTCCAATTAATGTAGTACAATTTTGAGAAAGTCCTGTAAATATTCTCTGACAATTCTGTTAAATTCTCTGATGGTCCAGAACCTTCTAGAATATTCTCAATGAAGTGTCTTTTTCACATGTATATGTGTTATATTTGTTGGGTAAACTGTTACTCACTTAAAAAACGTTTTAGTCTTAGAGAAAGCTAAATTTTCTCAAAAAAAATTCGTCTTGATTAGTAAGACCCATCTGAAATTGAGGACGGAAAAGCTTTATTCAGTCACAAACGCTGAGATTTATGCAGTTTTCATCTGTTTTTTAGTGTCGTTTGTGATTTTCGTTTTATCCTTTTCGATCCACTACTTGTATACACAATGCGTTATTTACGACAAAGAAGGCTTTATTATCTTTCAGCGTTGTGTTACTTCTAAGTCAACATTTGTTATTAACCATAAGACATTTGTTATTTTTGGTTATGTTATAAGTATTCTTTTTACACGATTTATGAAAAATATAATATCCATTTCTTGCAACTAATCGGTATAAATTCTAGGTACCCATGAGAAATTGAGGTCTATTTGACCTTATTGAGTAAATAATGACTTGATTTATGCAGTTTTCATCTGTGTTTTAGTGTCGTTTGTGATTTTTGTTTTAACCTTTCGATCCATTACTTGTATACAGACTGTGTTATTTACGACAAACAATGCGTTATTACCTTTCAGCGACGTGTTACTTCTAAGTCAAAATTTGTTATTAACCATAAGACATTTGTTATTTTTTGCTATGTTATAAGTATTTATTTTTTACACGATTTAGGAAAAATATAATATCCGTTACTTGCAACTAATCGGTATAAATTCGAGGTACCAATGAGAAATTGAGGTCTATTTTACCTTATTGAGTCAATAACGTGGAGATTTATGCAGTTGTCATCTGTTTTTTAGTGTCGTTGTGATTTTCGTTTTATCCATTTTGATCCATTACTTGTATACAGAATGTGTTATTTACGACAAAGCATGCGTTGTTACCTTTCAGCATCGTGTTACTTTTAAGTCAACGTTTGTTATTAAGCATAAGACATTTGTTATTTTTGGCTATGTTATAAGTATTCCATTTTACACGATTTAGGAAAAAATATAATATCCGTTTCTTGCAACTAATCGGTATAAATTCGAGGTACCCATGAGAAATTGAGGCCTATTTTACCTTATTGAGTCAATAACGCGAAGATTTATGCAGTTTTCATTTGTTTTTTACTATCGTTTGTGATTTTTGTTTTATCCATTTCGATCCATTACTTGTATACAGAATGTGTTATTTACGACATAGCATGCGTTATTACCTTTCAGCATCGTGTTACTTCTAAGTCAACGTTTGTTATTAAACATAAGACATTTGTTATTTTTGGCTATATTCGTTATTTCTGACGATTAAAGCTGCAAATTAGATATACAAATCATACTCACGATCAAATTAACAATAATTTCAACATATTAGGTCATAAATTTTGATATTTTCGGCTACAGTCTCAATGATTTCTGTTATTTGTATGTAGCAGTTTTTTTCTAGCTTCCATAGATCTTTTGAAGATTTTTTTTCAATCTCAACGATTTATGTTTATCATTTTCGGCTACAATATCAACGATTTCTGATGATTAAAGCTGCAAATTAGCAAAACAAATCGAGCTTGAAGTTTTTTTAAAGAAGATTTGAGCTTGCAGCGAAAATCGCTCGTTGGAGAAGACGATGGCAAAAGATTGTAAATTTCGCATCTGTTAGAGGGTATATATGTCATATCGCATAGTTTGGGTCTTTTACTCTATGACTTTTGAAAAGTAGGTCCTTAACTCTTACTGAAATTTTATTGGGGCCTGAACCATACTTAAACATGTTAACGGGGCCTGACTGATAATTAACCCATAAATGATATATTACAGCAAAAGCACGTGAATAGACGTGTCACCAGTCCAATCAAATCAATTTGGCTCAGCTTTGACCTCTTTTTTCAAGGACATATACCTTTGTACGAATTGTCCGATTGACTCCCAACAATAAAATCTTTTTTCAGGTTTTGAGGTTGTTAAATCATTTGAGATAGTGAATTTTGCCCGAGAGGTAGACGCGCCATGAAGAAGCTTCACTCGTCGGGTTTTGAGGATTGTTGGAAGGAGATTCTGTATGGCATCAAGCAATGGAAGAAGCTGTTCACTGTGCGTCTCCATATCAGTTGCGGCATCTATTTTTTACATATTGTGTAATAACAGATCCGTTGCGACTGTGGAATAGTTCTGGCAATCTATGTCAGACGATATTACGAGGAAACAAAGGCGTTTGTTTACATTTTCATCTTTGGAGCTTTCATACGATGAACTACAATGTTATACCCTAATAGAATTGGAGAAGTTATTGGATCAGAATTCGAAAACACTTGGTGACTTCCCTGGAATGCCGACTCCCTCGGACAGTGTTCTCAAAGATCTTGGAAATAGATTCCTAATGAAAAAATTGAACTTCAATATTGAAAGAATCACGGTGGAAAATGAGGAACTAATTTATACGATGCATGAAGATCAAAAAGCGGTATTTGATGCTGTTATTGAATCCGTATGTGAAAATGATGGTCAGCTTTTTTTCCTCAATGGTCCAAGAGGAACAGGAAAGACTTACTTATACAATTTGCTAATACAAAAGCTACGGTCAAAAAACAAGATAGTAATTCCTGTAGCATCATCAGGGATTGCTTCGTTATTGCTACCATGAGGAAGGACAGCTCATTCGAGATTTAAGCTACCAATATCCTTACGTGAAAATTCTATGTGTAATATACGCCATGGTTCAATGTTAGCGGAACTCTTACGTCGCTCAGATTTTAATCGTTTGGTAAGCACCGATGATACATAAATTTGCTTTCGAATCATTGGACAGAACAATGAGGGATCTTGGTTGAGAACACAGGTGCTGATACACTGATATGTGGAGGAAAAACTGTCCTTTTAGGTGGAGACTTCAGGCAAATACTGTCGGTTTTTCCAAAGGGTACACGGCAAGACGTTGTTGAATCAGTTATAAACCGCTCTTACCTATGGAAGTATTGTCGTTTCTACAGCTTGAAGAAGAATATGAGAGTACATCAGCCTGAAATAGATTTTGCAAAATGGATCTTACAAGTTGGAGATGGTAATCCAACAACAACTTCAGTCAATGGTACAGAAACAATTAGACTTCCAAGTGATATGATTATTCGTCCTTCTACGGATCTGGTGAAACAGATTGCAGATTATGTTTACGTAGATTTTGAAGAGAGGAATGTTGTTCATACATATCTCAGAGAGAGGGCAATACTCACCCCAAGAAATGAGACTGTTGATAAGATTAACAGGTACATGTTGTCAACGTCCCCTGGACAACCAACTGAATATCTAAGTTCAGATAGCATGGAAATCAATTCTGGGGATGAAAGTGAAATAGAAAACATGTATCCAGTTGAATTTCCTAACACCCTTGAATTTTCTGGCCTTCCAAATCATAAACTCTTACTCAAACAAGCAGTTCCCGTGATGCTGTTGAGGAATCCAAATCAGAAGTACAGATTATGTAATGGGACAAGTATGACAGTTTCACGTATGGGCAGTAGAGTGATTGAATGTGAGATTATTACAGGATCGCATGTTGGAAATAAAGTACTTATCCCAAGAATAGTTGTTTCACCAACAGAGTCATCATTGCCAGTTAAGTTACGCCGCAGACAGTTTCCGATACGAGTATGATGCAATGACTATCAACAAAAGCCAGGGACAGAGTTTAAAAAATGTTGGTGTATATCTTCCAAAACCGGTATTTACGCATGGCCAACTGTACGTTGCATTGTCTCGGGCGACATCACAGACTGGAATAAAGATTCTCAGTTTCAAGGAGGATGAACTGAAATAGTTAATATTGTTTACCATGAAGTCTACAACAATTAGGTGAGAGATTACTACATTACATTTTTAAATGAAAGAGCTTATGCGTTCGTCCACTATGTTATCAGAGTAACATGTGATATAAGGGAATGTGTTATAAAGGATTCCTCGAATATAAGGATTGAATACATGCATATAGACGTCATGTTTTTTAAATACTAATAGAAGTTTCCCTTACAGTTGTATTAGTCCTATATAGTTTAATGCCAGAAAGGGGATTTTACAAATATCGTATACAGGACTTCGGAAACAATGGAAGAAACATCCTCAATTTTCTTATACGTGAATGACTACTAATCTACGTTGTTGGAAAATTCTGTTGGAGAGCTCACGCAATTTCTTTTATGAGAGGTATAAATAACACGACTGAAACATTAACAGCAAAGTTAAAGAAGAGAAAATAAAAGTTAAGGAAACAAAAATTCTTTCATATCTATGAAGGTCGCATCAATCGCCGTGACGTCATTAGCGACGTCACGGTACATAAATATTAAGCTAACATTGAGAAAATTATGAATTACACGACTGATACACTATCAGTCGACGGAACGCTCCTGGAAATACCGAATATGCTTCAAATGAACTACTAATTCATTAAAAGTCGTGCAAACAACGCACACACACTCAATGAACAGTAATTCAAAATGACAGGGTATCTTATTACAATCGTGCAAAATCAATGGGTATTATAAGTTTAATTAATTATTACAGAGAATGACTTAATTTAACTACAAAAGGTTGTTGTTAGTAATAACTTACGTTTGCATTATGCTACAATCATTAGCACAATGAAACCAATGAGTTGAGATTTATTTATTTTCTGGTCAGTACGTAATTATATATGCCATGGATAATCGTGGCCATGTATTTGAATGAAAATTATGTTGTTTTCGTCTATATACCTTATATATTAATCTGATATGTTCACATATGATTGGCAACCTTTTCGCCCGAGAATTCACATGACAAGTTTGGCAACTTTTTATTAGTAAACTATGAGTAGACGACTGATACATTATCAGCCGTGTAAAATATGACGGCCCGTAATAACGACCGCTCCAGTAACGTTCTTGCATTGTAGCATATGTTTACATAGACGACTGATTCAGAAGCAGTCGTCCAAAAAGAAAGTATACACCATGTTTTTAGTTGGTTGTTAATAATAAGAATCCTTTGACTTATCCGGACAATAATAAACACCGTAAAAACAATGTTTTCATATTTATTTATTTTTGGGTCAGTCGGTAATAGTATATGCCATTGATATTGCTGTCAGTTGTGTATTTGAAATTTATGTTAGTGTATTTAATTTTATAGAATTTAGGTGTAAACCTATTATGTGTACGCATGATTTAGCAATAATATTGCTTTTATGTGTATTAGTTGTATTTCTATTATTTAGATTGGCAGTGTAATTTAAGTGAAGGGTTACTGTTCTAATATTTGGTTTCGGACGGCGTGAAAAGCTATTGTAGTCAATGTCGACACAAAATTGAATTTGCCCAAATTGAACTTAGAATGCTTTCACATTTTATACTCTACTAATAACGCGGCACAAAATTACCCTCATTTATTGTTCGCACTCTAAGAAAAATATCGCGCCCTGACGAAATTAATGTATCGAACATGGAATCACAGAAAGCAGCGTCTACTGACATTGTTGTGAGAGTAAGTCTTTCATTCTCATGTCCCAGTGTTACTTGCTAAATGTTAACTGTGTGCATGTTTGCGAGTTATGTTCGGCTTTCTTAGCGTGTGTGTTGTATTATTTTATCTGCTCAAGAGATTCTTGACATGCAATTTCCTGCAAGCGTGGTCCCCAGGTGTAAGCTAAGAATATCCGCTGATTATCAAGAGATTAGTCAGTTCATTATTGATAACTTGAGCAAGAATGAACTTCAACAGCTGATTACTAGCACACAATTTGGAAATCTTATTATGTGTGCCAACAGTTTCCATTTATCAAGCCAGCTCATTTGGTATTTGATGAAGTCACAAACTGCATGTAGTGAATCAGATGAATTATGGATGGTAATCGACAAATCGCCAGTGCGATTCTCCTGTATAGAGTTCTGTCTCCTAACAGGAATGAAATTCTCTATGATTCCTAATATTGCTGACAACATTCAGTTTATGTCCAGACATTTCCCTGGTATGAGTAAGGTCCATCTAGATGACGTTCGTAGTCGGTTATCGAAATTAAAGAGTAACACATCCAGTGTAGTTAACATAGAGAAGTTGAAATTAGCCTGCATTATATTTGTCGTTGGAGTGCTAGAACAGCGGAGTTCTCGGAAAAATGTTATCGTAAGTCCAAAAAGTTTTTCTTTAGTGGAGGACTTTGAAAGATTCAACACTCATCCATGGGGAACTATTGCGTATGAACAAGCTCTAAAGTCGTTGAAAAAGGACTTATCACCATATGCAACTACCAACGGAACAGATGGAGTTAAGAAGAAACCGGCATTCACCCTTGGTGGATTCGTGCATCCTTTGCAGGTATGAATAGCAAACTGTGAAATTATATGTGATCTTTTGTTTAATTTTATCAATATGTACAGTTTCATCTTTATTGTTTTATGATATAGATACTAATGACGTATGTGTGTTCAATATGCTATTGTAAAGGTTCTTGCATATGAATGCATGCCTGGTGTTGCTGAAAATTTTGCAACGCCTTTGGATAAGAGAGAACGAATAGTTCCTCGCATGTGTTTGTGGAAAACAAATCCGTGGAATACTAAAGCTTCTCCAAAAATGAAGGAAGTAATTAAAGTAGTTTCGAAGTTTGGTGTGAGGACGAGCATCCTGCAGCCTACAGTTGATGAATCCAGAGCAGACTTCTTTGCTGCAAGCAGCGGACATCCGGTTCTGAAGTTATCAAGCGGATAACAAATTTATTATTGAATGGGGTCACAGTCCTATGTCTGCCATCCATTTTGCCTAATCTAGAGGATGATTCCGAACAGCGTGAGCTCCAGGAAATAGGGAACAAAGAAATTTCTGCATCTGAGCATGCTGGAAGTGCCTGCAACAAAAGTGTGCATCAGACACGAAAAAGAAAAGATAAAAGCACAGTTGGCCACATGTCTTCTCAGCCACTGAAGAACGATGAGAAGGGTCACGTATCTTCTGCGCTGAATGATGAAATGCCTTCACCGACCAAATCTGCACCGTCTTCTTCCTCTGTTCGTGACGATGACGGTGGATGCTCCTTGGATTACCAGTTTTCTGAGGAGAACGCTGAACAATTGCCTTGCGAGCATATGCCTCATTATAGCAGTGCTGAAAATGTACAGGCAGAAAGTAATGTTTCTAGGCAGACAACCAGTAATTGTGAGGATGATGATTTTGAGTCAGGATCTTTAAATGAGTTTTTGGCAAAACTGCGAGCAAGAATGACGGAAAGAAAATTGCCTTATAACAGCCAGACTGCTGCCGTTTCTTCAGTACTATCTCTACCTACTCTACCGTAGTTGAAAGTTGGAGAATCAGAAGATAATGCCTTTGTCGAACGCATGCCCACTTACAATAGGAGTATCCCAGACCAGAGGATTGTGCTAGACCAAATTCCACTTGCTGTGGGACAATGCTCTTATGAGAAAGAATGCCATAGTAATAATATTCCAGAAACTGACCACCTAATGCTCTTGCTTCAGTCGATAAATGAACATTCGGCCGAGAGAATTAACACCACGGCGTTTGCTATGGCTGAGACTGTTGAGATATCTTCTAATCACTCCGCCGACAATAATGAAGATATTATAACGAGTCGTCCGTGTGCCGCTGATGAGGAGACGAACATAAATCAGATGGCTAAAGGTTTTGATGATCCGAGTGGAAAATGTGATAAATCAAAGACTGAACTCCAATATACTCAAGATTCTGCTTATCGAAGAATTGATCAGGGAATTGAAGATGTGTGGAATGAGCTTGCTGGAGTAGGAAATATAGTTGATTTTCATGCTGGCCAGGTTTTGCGCATGAAGAATCAAATTGAATCGTCTTTCATTGTAGTTAATGAAAGATTGTCTAACATAGAAGCAAGCGAAAGCATACATGTTCAAGAACAGTGGTTTGATCAGAAATTTCAGCCCGTGGAGAAAACTTTACATACATTAATCGCCAGATTCATTTTATGACTGAGGCAATGAAGAAGCACATTGAGTCCGATACTGGTATGTATATTACGTGTTTGACAGACACTGCATGTGTCATTCTTATTTTTATATGTCCACTAAACGTATTTTATTTCACTTTGGTTTTATTTGAAGATAATGTCTTATACAGTTGTACATGCATTTCAATTCAAAACGCCAGAACGTTGAAAAGATACAGTATGCAAAGAGGCGGAGAATTGAAGAGGCAGCCATCGCTCCACCTGCAAACAGTCAGAGGATCCCGTACAGAAACCATCTGATTGACGAACACGTGTTGTATAAACTGCAGATGTGGCCTCATGCAGCCAGGTTAATTAGGCAGATGAAACCAGAGCATTATCGAAGAGGACTGTTAGGTGTGTCTCTAAGACCTGAGTTTTTCACTAAACTCATGACCCCAGGAATCTGGCTCCGTGATATAGTAAGTGTACTTTTGGGACCTACCAACCATTTATTTGGATGAAAGTATATTGCCAGCTGTTACAAATATTGCCAAATGATTTTATAACTACGTGCTGCAGCATATTGATGAGTGCCTGCGTGGATACATCGAAATGCAAGGACTGCGTTACCATGCAGTCAAGCAAGTTGCGTTTATGAACACCGCATTCAACCAGTTCGTGACAAAGTTACCCGTAAAGGATGGACTGGCTGATCTGACCGATGTAATGCCATTTATTATGGGACAGGTCAGTCCATGGTCATCGTGTAGTTGGAAAACAGCTAAAGTTGTTGTTTTCCCATTAAACATTGATGAACAACATTGGGTTCTTTGTGTTGCTTCGCCTGAGCGACAATCATTCGCCACCGTTGATTCCAAAATAAGTTTTGACCAAAATCTACATCTTACTAATTCTGCACTGGGAAGAGCTGTTGATGTTATTACAATTGCTTTCAAGATGCTGGGGATCGTGAAATCTGTAGCACCCGGGTCCTTGGAAATAGTAGGGCCAATAAATTCGCATAAAATATGGAATTCAATTTCGTGCATTTTGTGAATTAATTGCGTGCTCGTGTAAATTATGTACCGAGATGCATACTTAATTTGCTCATGGAAGTCGCGAATTTAATTTGTGCCCAGGGACCCCTAATTTAGTTGGGAATTCTCGAGAAATAGGCAGAGGTAAAATTTGGGCCAAAGCTAAGAATTGGGACAAGGGTGTAATACCCGTAAGATTAGTACGGGATTATGTTTGTAATGTTCGAAATTAATGAAGATGATTTTCGAACGAAACCAAATTTTCGGGAGCAAACCGAAAATTATTAGTTGGGCCGAAATCGTTTAGGAAGTCCAAGTAATTTATAAAGAAAATGGCCCAAGTCAAAACAAAAGGGGGGTAATGACCACTCAAGAAATGAAAATTTTTTCCTTTGAGCTATTAAGGCCCAAGTTGATTTTTAATTTTGGCCCAAACTTAATAAACCTTAAAAAGGAAATAGGAAGATATATATGAGGTTTCCCCAACCATGAAGTAAACTCATGTAAGTGCTTGGGAGAAAACGATTTCACCTCACCTATCCACCAATCAAAAACAAGAAAGCAAAAAAAAACATTAACTTGATAAGGTAAAACCATTCGAACAAATGAGTAGGGAAAGAAGAAAGACGTGAGAAAGCCGAGAAGAATTGAACAAGTCTGATCGAATCCTCAACTTAGGAAATTATCCAAACTTAGCTTGGGAGGTAAGGATTTTACCTAACGTATAAACCTCCTACTAGTTTATGTATTTAGACATGTTACATGATTTGGTCAATTTTCTTTAAAACCGAAGCTAGAAGGGAACGAAGGAGACGAAGCAACAAACCAAATTTTCGGCTAATTCAAGTTCATAACAATTATATAGGTAAGCTTGGAAGTAAGGTAGGTGGTTCTAAACCCCTACAACCCGTAATATTTTCCCGAAAAGTGTTAAAAATCGAATGGAAGGCCATTCGAATTTGAATCTTCAAGTTTCATGATTTTATAAATTTTTGGAATGTGTTAATACGTGAATTTCGAACACAATATATGAGTTCTGTATTTTATTTATGTTCTTATATGGTTCGTTGTGTTGAATGTGTTAGAATTTCTGGAAAAATTTTAGGTTTTATATGAAGGTTTCAGAGAAATCGGACGATTTGTAGAAATCGGACGATTTAGGGCTTTATAGTAAGATTTTAAATCGCGGGCCTGAGTTGAATTCACGAAATCGGGCGAAAATGATTTTTAAGTGATAGGAAATCGGCCGAATTGGATTTCGGGTCGCGAAAGTATTTCGCGGGCCCAATTGGTTTTGATGTGTGAGTAAAAACAGGTTTCGCGGGCCAGAGTTCAGGTTTCGCGGACTGAAGCATTTCGCGAGTTGTGAGAGAGCGTCGGGCCGATTTTGGGTTTCGCGGGCCGATTTCAAATCGCGGGGTGATTCCCGTGAAAGAAATCGGGCGATTCGCGAGATTTAAATCGGGCTTCGGGCGTTAAATCTATCGATTTGCGAAATCGCCGAAAGTCTTACGAAATCGGGCATTGACCTTACTTTCGCGGGTTGACCAGAGCTTTTTAACGCAGAATCGGGCGATTAGTGAAATCGGGTGTTGACTCGACTTTCGCGGATTGACCAAGTGGGTTTCGGGCGATTTTAATTGGGCTTTGACCGATTTTGGTGTGAGTTGACCAGCGACACTTATTTTGGGCTTTTGCCCCATTTCAGGCCCAAATATTTTAAATAAAATGGTTTTAAGCCCAAACCACTTTTAAATAAAATATTTTCGTACTATAACATATATTTTCGGGTCAACCCATATTTTACATTATAAATATTATTTTTGGATTTTTAAACCATCGGCCTAGTGTAAATACTATACGATTACGTGATTTCGATATACGTATTTTATGTGATTTATTATATGTGCATTTCACGACATGCACGTGAGGGGTTGATGTTGTACCGTATTTGTACGGTGACACCTTACGGTGTCGGTTGAATGGGTAGAGTGACCTTTATTGGTCGTCGAGGTTAGACTCGTGTAGCACCTGGTGGGAGAGGTGGTTTGCGACACCCATCTACTCGGGATTGAGCCACCCGAGGTGCACATCACCGGATATTATTTGGCTCAGGGATGGCCGACAGATGTGAGATTCCTGTCTACCCGGGTTGGTGGTAGGCCACTCGGGGAAAAGTCGTCGGGTTGAGATTGTGTGCGGAAGGAGCGACCCGGCACGACCGGCGTGGGCTACCGCATGATTTTGGCATACTTTGCCATTGCGCGCGTGGGTGCTGAGTCTAACCGAGGGCCCTGTTATGTGATGAGACGTGATAGGTTGAGCGTGCATATTTTATGTGTGAAGACATGGGATTGGGTTGAGTGCACGCACGCATACATTGCATGTTTTTACTGCCACCTACTGGGCATTTTGCTCAGGGTTATATTTTTCAGGTGGAACTGAGCCCGACACCGATGGGTGTCAGGGTTGAGATATAGGCTGGCTGGCGGCGGTGACTCCACGGGCTTTTGAGGGCGGAGCGGTACATGGGACGCGACCTGTGGAGAGGCGTAGGATAGTCGGGTTTAGATTTTTGGGGCTCCGGCCCGTTGTATTATATAGACGCATTTTGTAAACCCGACTTAGTATATATATGTATATTATTTCCTCAAAAAGTTTTTAATTAATCGGGTCCTCCGCGACTTTCGTTGCGGAAATCCGCCAACTAATCTAATTAGGAAGTAGGGACGCCACAGGTGGTATCAGAGCATTAGGTTTTAGATTCTGAAGACTGTCCATGTACTGCCGCTCAGAAGCCGGGAGAACCAGCCTTGCCTGTAGGTATTACGTGTTTCGATGTGATTATGTGTTTTTAATTACGTATTTATATGTTATATAGTATTTGGAAATTTCGAGAGGAAGACCTAGGCGTGAGTTTGTAGGATAAACGAGTCGGCGGGACGAACCTGAGTCCTCGACTCGCGAGCGTGATACTATCAATCGTCTGACCGAATTGATCCAACGACAGTCAGACCAGATCAATGATTTGATCAATCACCGGAGCTCATCCGAGCTCCGCATTTCCCCGCAGCCTGTTCGTGTTGAAATTATTGGGGAGAGATTCCGCAAACTCAATCCTCCTAACTTCGCCGAGGCCGCCAACCCTGCGGTGGCCGAGGACTGGATCGGCACCATTGAAGATCTATTTGTTTATAGTCGCGTGCCGAACAATGAGAAGGTGCTATGTGCCGTTTCCCTACTCCGGGGAAGCGCGCGATTCTGGTGGAACACCGTAAAGGTGTTAGAAGATCCTGCAACTATGACCTGGGAGCGTTTCAGAGAAATATTCTACGACAAGTACTTCACTGCTCACGACCAGGAGCAGCGGATGTACGAATTTATGAATCTGAAGCAAGGCCGTATGCCAGTGGCGGAATATATCCACCGATTTGAGGAATTGTCGCGTTTTGCCCCGCATCTCGTTGCGACCAACACGCTGAAGGTGACGAGATTTCTCAGAGGACTGAAACCTGAGTTCTATCGGGACTTGATATAGCGGGTGTACGTCAGCTGGAATTCCGCCAAGCAACAGAGCGTGCCTTGATAGCTGAGCAGGCGGAAGGAGTTGTGAGAGAGTCCCAGGAAGCGAATCGGAAGAGGGAGAGTCAACAGGGAGGAAGCAGCCAGAAGCGGCAATTTTTCGGCAAGGGTCCGAAGAATAAAGGTAGTCGGCCAGGCCAGCAGATGTGGCGTCCGAACTTTAATCAGGGACCGACCAATGTTCCCTACCGACCAGCAATGCCAGCACCACAGTGCCAACAGTGCGGACGAAATCACTTCGGCATCTGCTACGGACCTCGACCGACGCAGAATCTGTAGTGCTTTCGGTGCGAAAAGATGGGACACACTACACGGAACTGCACGGAGGGTCAGCCTCAGTTGCAAAATCAACCACAGAAATTGATCGGACCTCCACCCGTACCTGCGAGGGTGTTCACATTGACCAACGGGGAGGCAGAGGCGAACCCAGCCGTGGTGACTGGTACGTTGAATATCTTTCACGTACCGTCTTCTATTCTGATTGATTCCGGAGCCACACATTCGTTTGTGTCGGCAAAATTCGTGACCAGGGCGGGAATATATCCTGCCCATTCCTCATGCAATTTCATAGTATCCCTACCACACGGAGATCCAACTCGGACCAACTTAGTAGTAGAAAATTGTCCTGTTAGGATAGAAGGGAGGAAATTAGATGCAGACCTGATAGTGATCCCGATGAATGATTACGACATCATATTTGGGATGGATTGGCTCTCGAAGTACGGAGCAATCATAGACTGTGCGAAGAAAGTGGTTAGGTTTCAATCGACCGAGGGAGGGAGTTCGAATTTTCTGGAAAGACGAACAATAAATCAATCCCTAGGATTTATGCTTTGAAAGCTCAGCGACTCGTTAATACGGGTTGCGAATCTTTTCTAGTTTTGCGGTAAAGGCTGAGGAGTCTTCTCAACCGAAGCTTGAGGAGGTTCCAGTAGTAAATGAATATCTCGATGTATATCCCGAGGATCTTCCGGGATTACCGCCGGATCGGGAGATTGAATTCGTAATCGATCTTGTGCCTGGAGCTGCCCCGATCTCTAAATCTCCGTATCGGTTAGCACCGAACGAGTTACGAGAACTGAAGGAACAATTGGAAGATTTGTTACAAAAGGGTTTCATTCAACCCAGTTTCTCGCCTTGGGGAGCCCCGATACTTTTTGTTAAGAAGAAAGATGGGTCGATGAGGATGTGCATCGATTTTCGTGAACTCAATAAAATCACGATAAAGAACAAGTATCCGTTGCCGAGGATAGACGATTTATTCGACCAACTCCAAGGAGCGACGGTATTCTCGAAGATCGACCTGCGTTCCGGTTATCATCAGTTAAAGATCCGTGAGAAGGATGTTCCGAAAACTGCGTTCAGCACGAGGTACGGCCACTATGAATTTTTGGTCATGCCTTTCGGACTAACGAATGCTCCTGCTGCTTTCATGGATCTGATGAACCGAGTGTTTAAAGAATTTCTGGACCGCTTCGTCATCGTCTTTATCGACGATATCCTCATATACTCGAAGACGAAGGAGGAACACGAAGAACATCTGAGGACGGTACTTGAAATTCTCCGAGAGAAGCAATTATTCGCTAAATTCAAGAAATGCGAATTCTGGTTGGGACAAGTGGCTTTTCTGGGGCATATTATTTCGGGAGGTGGAATTTCAGTGGACCCCAGCAAGATTGAAGCAATAGACAAATGGCCGCGACCAACCACTCCCACGGAGGTTAGAAGTTTTCTTGGGCTTGCTGGATACTATCGGAAGTTCATCAAAGATTTTTCCAGTATAGCCTCGACGCTCACAAACCTGACAAAGAAGAATGTTCCGTACAAGTGGACTGAAGAATGCGAGCAAAGTTTTCAGGAGCTGAAGAAGAGACTGACGACTGCTCCAGTCTTAGCAATACCTTCGGGTACGGAAGGATTTTCGGTATATAGCGACGCCTCGAAGAATGGCTTGGGGTGCGTGTTAATGCAGAATGGGAAGGTGATTGCTTACGCCTCCCGACAGTTGAAGCCGTATGAGAAGAATTACCCCACCCATGATCTTGAACTCGCCGCAGTAGTGTTCGCTCTTAAAATCTGGCGACACTATCTGTACGGAGAAAGGTGCGAGATCTTTACAGATCATAAGAGCCTGAAGTACTTCTTCACACAAAAGGAGTTAAATATGAGGCAACGACAATGGCTCGAACTGGTAAAGGATTATGACTGCGTGATTAACTATCACCCGGGAAAAGCTAACGTGGTCGCAGACGCGTTGAGCCGAAAGGTCGTGAATACTGAATTGTGCCAATTTGGAATTGAAGTAATTCACTTCGGGGAAATTGAGACGAGATTGGCAGCATTGACCCTTAAACCGACGCTGTTAGATCGGATCATCGAAACACAAAAGAAAGATGAATTATACCTGAAGGTTCGGGATGAACGAGATGAAGATGTGCCGTCGGAATTCGAATTCCGAGGAGACTGAAGTTTACGATTCAGAGGTCGCCTGTATGTGCCAAAAGACGAAGACATCCGCCGAACATTGATGACAGAGGCACATACGACTATCTACTCGGTACATCCTGGTGCCACGAAGATGTATCGAGATTTGCGAATAAATTACTGGTGGCCTGGGATGAAAAGAGACGTTGCCACTTTCGTAAGTCGATGCCTGACTTGCCAACAGATCAAGGTAGAACATCAAAGGCTGGCAGGAATGTTGCAACCTTTGACGGTTCCTGAGTGGAAGTGGGACCACATAACCATGGATTTTGTCGTCGGATTACCCAAGACGGTAAAAGGACATGATGCAATTTGGGTAGTCGTTGATAGACTGACGAAGTCTGCCCACTTTCTACCGATCAAGCAGACTTATCCCATGGAGAAGTTCGCAGAGCTATACATTCAAGAAATAGTGAGACTACATGGGATTCCGATGTCGATCGTTTCCGATCGAGACTCGAGATTTCTGTCTCAATTCTGGGGGAGCTTACATAAGGCTCTAGGGACCAAACTGTCGTTTAGTTCAGCCTATCATCCCCAGACAGACGGGCAATCGGAACGAACGATCCAGACGCTCGAAGACATGTTAAGGGCGTGCGTTCTGGATTTTCGTGGAAGCTGGAGTAAGTATCTCCCACTGATCGAATTTTCATACAATAATAGCTATCAAGCGACGATTGGGATGGCACCTTACGAAGCCTTATATGGGCGTAGATGTCGATCCCCAGTACATTGGGACGAAATCGGCGAAAAAGCGCTGTTAGGTCCCGAAATGGTTCGTGAAATGACCGAAGCTGCTAATAAAATTCGGGAGAGAATGCAAACGGCCCAAAGTCGTCAGAAGAGTTACGCGGATAAGAGACGAAGGCCGTTGGAAATCGAAGAAGGCGATCAAGTCTTCTTGAAGATATCACCGATGAAAGGAGTTAAGAGATTCGGACGGAAAGGGAAACTGAGTCCGAGATATATAGGGCCCTTCAATATTTCGAAAAGAGTCGGTGAAGTAGCATATCAGTTAGAACTACCGACATCTCTAGCACAAGTCCATGACGTCTTCCACGTATCTACGTTACGGAAGTACGTTCCGGATCCGAGTCACGTGCTACGAAGTGAGACGCTTCATCAGCAATTGAAACCGGACCTGAGTTACGAAGAAAGGCCGGTAGAGATTCTAATGTACGAGGTGAAGCGACTTAGGAATAAGAATATCCCCCTAGTGAAGGTGTTGTGGCGAAACCAAACGGTCGAAGAGGCCACTTGGGAACGAGAAGACGAAATGCGCGAGAAATACCCCGAGTTGTTTTCGACGACTTAAATTTCGGGGACGAAATTTCTTTTAAGGGGGGAGGATGTAATACCCGTAAGATTAGTACGGGATTATGTTTGTAATGTTCGAAATTAATGAAGATGATTTTCGAACGAAACCAAATTTTCGGGAGCAAACTGAAAATTATTAGTTGGGCCGAAATCGTTTAGGAAGTCCAAGTAATTTATAAAGAAAATGGCCCAAGTCAAAACAAAAGGGGGGTAATGACCACGCAAGAAATGAAAATTTTTTACTTTGAGCTATTAAGGCCCAAGTTGATTTTTAATTTTGGCCCAAACTTAATAAACCTTAAAAAGGAAATAAGAAGATATATATGAGGTTTCCCCAACCATGAAGTAAACTCATGTAAGTGCTTGGGAGAAAACGATTTCACCTCACCTATCCACCAATCAAAAACAAGAAAGCAAAAAAAAAAACTAACTTGATAAGGTAAAACCATTCGAACAAATGAGTAGGGAAAGTAGAAAGACGTGAGAAAGCCGAGAAGAATTGAACAAGTCTGATCGAATTCTCAACTTAGGAAATTATCCAAACTTAGCTTGGGAGGTAAGGATTTTACCTAACGTATAAACCTCCTACTAGCTTATGTATTTAGACATGTTACATGATTTGGTCAATTTTCTTTAAAACCGAAGATAGAAGGGAACGAAGGAGACGAAGCAACAAACCAAATTTTCGGCTAATTCAAGTTCATAACAATTATATAGCTAAGCTTGGAAGTAAGGTAGGTGGTTCTAAACCCCTACAACCCGTAATATTTTCCCGAAAAGTGTTAAAAATCGAATGGAAGGCCATTCGAATTTGAATCTTCAAGTTTCATGATTTTATAAATTTTTGGAATGTGTTATTACGTGAATTTCGAACTCAATATATGAGTTCTGTATTTTATTTATGTTCTTATATGGTTCGTTGTGTTGAATGTGTTAGAATTTCTGGGAAAATTTTAGGGTTTTATATGAAGGTTTCAGAGAAATCGGACGATTTGTAGAAATCGGACGATTTAGGGCTTTATAGTAAGATTTTAAATCGCGGGCCTGAGTTGAATTCACGAAAACGGGCGAAAATGATTTTTAAGTGATAGGAAATCGGCCGAATTGGATTTCGGGTCGCGAAAGTATTTCGCGGGCCCAATTGGTTTTGATGTGTGAGTAAAAACAGGTTTCGCGGGCCAGAGTTCAGGTTTCGCGGGCTGAAGCATTTCGCGAGTTGTGAGAGAGCGTCGGGCCGATTTTGGGTTTCGCGGGCCGATTTCAAATCGCGGGGTGATTCCCGTGAAAGAAATCGGGCGATTCGCGAGATTTAAATCGGGCTTCGGGCGTTAAATCTATCGATTTGCGAAATCGCCGAAAGTCTTACGAAATCGGGCATTGACCTTACTTTCGCGGGTTGACCAGAGCTTTTTAACGCAGAATCGGGCGATTAGTGAAATCGGGTGTTGACTCGACTTTCTCGGATTGACCAAGTGGGTTTCGGGCGATTTTAATTGGGCTTTGACCGATTTTGGTGTGAGTTGACCAGCGACACTTATTTTGGGCTTTTGCCCCATTTCAGGCCCAAATATTTTAAATAAAATGGTCTTAAGCCCAAACCACTTTTAAATAAAATATTTTCGTACTATAACATATATTTTCGGGTCAACCCATATTTTACATTATAAATATTATTTTTGGATTTTTAAACCATCGGCCTAGTGTAAATACTATACGATTACGTGATTTCGATATACGTATTTTATGTGATTTATTATATGTGCATTTCACGACATGCACGTGAGGGGTTGATGTTGTACCGTATTTGTACGGTGACACCTTACGGTGTCGGTTGAATGGGGTAGAGTGACCTTTATTGGTCGTCGAGGTTAGACTCGTGTAGCACCTGGTGGGAGAGGGGGTTTGCGACACCCATCTACTCGGGATTGAGCCACCCGAGGTGCACACCACCGGATATTATTTGGCTCAGGGACGGCCGACAGATGTGAGATTCCTGTCTACCCGGGTTGGTGGTAGGGCACTCGGGGAAAAGTCGTCGGGTTGAGATTGTGTGCGGAAGGAGCGACCCGGCACGACCGGCGTGGGCTACCGCATGATTTTGGCATACTTTGCCATTGCGCGCGTGGGTGCTGAGTCTAACCGAGGGCCCTGTTATGTGATGACACGTGATAGGTTGAGCGTGCATATTTTATGTGTGAGGACATGGGATTGGGTTGAGTGCACGCACGCATACATTGCATGTTTTTACTGCCACCTACTGGGCATTTTGCTCAGGGTTATATTTTTCAGGTGGGACTGAGCCCGACACCGATGGGTGTCAGGGTTGAGATATAGGCTGGCTGGCGGCGGTGACTCCACGGGCTTTTGAGGGCGGAGCGGTACATGGGACGCGACCTGTGGAGAGGCGTAGGATAGTCGGGTTTAGATTTTTGGGGCTCCGGCCCGTTGTATTATATAGACGCATTTTGTAAACCCGACTTAGTATATATATGTATATTATTTCCTCAAAAAGTTTTTAATTAATCGGGTCCTCCGCGACTTTAGTTGCGGAAATCCGCCAACTAATCTAATTAGGAAGTAGGGACGCCACAAAGGGCATTAATAAGCTAAGTTAGAAAATGAGACCCAAAGACAATTAAAATGATTCATTGGGCTAGGAATTTTACTTGGGCCCAAATTTCTTAAGAAAATCTTAGGACACTTCCCTTAAATTGAGGGATATTTACGCCAATAAGTCCCATCACCCTCATTTAACAAATTATCAACCACCTAAAATCCATTTGAAGTCCACGAAACCGATAGCAAGAAGAACAACGGAGGCTCAAAGCGAGGAAGGAGGAGAAGATGATTCAGGAAATTGCCCAGCTCGAACTAGGTATGAGACATCACCCTAACTTCGTGCCTTCGTTTAAGTAATATGGTACCTTAGGGGTTTAAGCACGAAAATAAGAATTTCATATCAAGGGTTGTGCGATTTTAGGGCTCGAAAGCATATTGAAATTTAGTATAGGTGTTTTAAGATCATGTTAAACACTTTTAGTGATTTTTAGGCACGAAAAATAAGCCTAAGCGTGCACTATTGTTAAGACAAGGATCTAGGGTTTTGCGAATCCAAACGATCTTCATGGTGTTCTTAGCGAAAATGACTTTTGATCTTTAAGTGCCGAACCTTGCGAACTGAAAGATGTTGTGGGTGAGACCGGATTCGCAAAACATGAGTCTCACGAACCCTAATATTTCCGCGAACTCAAGCTAAGCAAGAACCGATTCGCGAATCCCTACAATTGGCGAACTCCTTGAGGATCGCGAACCCCATGCGACAAACCTTTGACGAATTAAAGACTTTGCGGGTCCGGCGAAGTTGGCGAACTCGACCACTTCGCGAATCGAGCACCTTGCGAACTCAAGGACGAAACGGGGGCCACTTCGCGGGCTGAGGGCGAACCCTTACAATTTGCGAATCACCCGGCGTTTCGCGAATCCATGCATTTCGCGGGCTCCACTTCGCGAATCCGGAAAGTTTGGCGAACCCTAATCCGCAAACTCGGCGTTTTGCGAACCCTCATGCACCTTGCAAACCCGTTTTGCGAACCGAGCCGAGATTCACGAGACTCATGCTTTTTACGGGTCCTAGTTGGCGAATCCACATGCAATTCGCGAACCAAGCAAGACAGCGAATGGAGGTCTGCGAATCCAACACACTTCGCGCACCTAAGGAATTCGACGAACTTAAATTTCGTGAACTCTACCCAATTGCGAATTAGGTCATTAACGAAATAACTAGAAGTGTGAACTTAGGATAAGTGGCGAAGCAATTCGCTAGTCCCACGAGTCACAAAATAAAAATGAGTATGATTCGCGAAACTCAATTAGGCTAGGTTAGCGAACTCAAAGGGGATTACGAATTGGGGCGAACTTGGTAGAATATACGAACTCATGAAAATTATTTAGCGAAATTAAATAAAGACCAAAGTTAGTTCACGAATTAAATGTACTTCACAAGTCATATATCCAAATTAGGTTCACCACTTAGAATATTTCGAGTACTTAGCTAGCTTAATTAATTAAGAGCTTACTGATATGAATGTTTTGGTGCCTAAGGTCGGGAATTAGGAAAATTCACGAGGCAGGTAGCTAGAATTCTAAGGACACCAGGTAAGTGGAAGTCCAACTACAACACATAACATGTGTGTATGTGCCTAAATTATGTGATTACTTGATAAGGTGCTTACTTGCTTGCGTGAATGTGTGATATTATTTCATGATTGTTAGTTAGCGTTATGGCATTAACGCATTCTTCATATGCACGAGCATGCACGAAACACTTGGGGTTAATAAAGTGGTGAGCGTGCATGATTATACCGCAAATAGCGAAAAATAGATGCCGAGGTGGGAAATGATGTCATAAGCTAAGTTAGTGGGCGGCTTCTGGGGCACCGAGACGGCGTTGATGCGCCGTCGGCGACGTTGATGCGTCGCCAGCATACGAATGGTTGGGTTGATGCCCTCGTGGTCGGTCGATGCCCTTATATCCCTGATTAGCGTGGTTGGGTTGATGCCCTCATGCTTTAGTATGGCTGGGTTGATGCCCTCATACTTTGGGCTAATGCCCGTGGTGGGATAGAGCTCTTTACGGTGTACGCCTGAGTAAAAGTCTGCCAAGGTCCCTAAGATAAAAGATATGAGATTGAGTTCGATCTATAAGACGTAAGATGCACTGGCGTGGATTGCCTTTGCGGGGTTTTATCACGTGCACGTCATGCATGATTTCTACTTACTGAGCATATCGCTCACCCCTTACGTTATGTGTTGTAGGTACACGCGACCACGGTACGTGATCGCTTGGGTGGCAAGGCAAATCTTTTGAAGCTTCCTGCAGCTTTTGGGGTGGAAGTGTGTGCATGGATGACGACCTGTGAGGCCGGGCGCGTAGAAATTCTGTTTCTGCATATGCAGACACTTCCCGTGTAATTAAGCTTTACATGTAGATAGGAATTGGAAGCATTCTTTTGACATGCAAAGAACAATGTTCCGTTACATAAATGAAAAATAAAAAAAAAATAAAAAATAAAAATTTCGTACGCATTTCCGCATGTCTTTCAAACAAATCATCACTAGGCACCTAGGATAAAGATAGAATAGGTAGTCGGGACAGCGGGTCCTGACAAAATCTGATTTTAAGTTTAAAGTAGGCAGGGACAGTAAAACTCCTCAGCAGGAATTTGGGTAATGTTCAGACGAATTATTTTACCAATTAATATTTCTATCATCATACATTTGAATATAGATTTGTTTGCTTTGTACAGTGGAGAGTGTGGCGTTTTATGTATTGGCGAACTGCATTTTCCATGATGTTATGCGGGGATGATTTCCACAACTTCCTACCCTCACAGATAAAGGAATTTCGCCAATACCTCACCGCTTATGTGTTCTACAGATACTGGCATTGGCCCCCGTGGAATGAGCAAACATCAAAAGTGCTTGGTTGATGTACAGAAATGTAAAGGCAGGCTGTTGTTAGCATTTTGTAATGAACAGAAACATAAGCATAGCTGAGGCTGTATTACTGTGATTTTGATAATTTTGTCGGGCATATTGTAAGCATTTTGCATCATGTGATAACTGAGTATGCCGCTTGCGTATGTTCTTACATAGTATTTATTAAACTTGCATAGTAAGCATCAATTTTACCGTAGAACTCCAGAAAACTCGATCTTCATTTCGAAATAATAGGACTAACACAATACATTGAAAGGAAGGACTCATAAATACGGCAACTACTTAAATAACAATCCACAAATAAGAGTAAAGCAGCGCTTGAACTGTATTTTATGACTTTTGCCGTCTTCTCAAGTGACCCTAATCTCTTCTCAAAATCATCGCACATAGAAAACAAGTCTCCAATATGTTGAGCCTCAATATCACATTTTCTTGGTTGGAACACTTCCATGTCTGGTATTGCTACCTCTTCCACAATATTGCTTCCTATAGGATTCAACCACATGAAAAAATCACAATATCCACTCTTGCAGATACAGAACAGCTTACCTTCTGTATTTTTTGTCGGTCCCACGATCTTAATATCAGACTCCCTACCACATTTGCAATTGTGTGCTTTGTATCGTAGATCAGTTGTTTCGCTCTTTGTCATTGTGGTGCTCATTGTGTGATGCAGTACCGAACATTATATTGTGCAGTATATATTCATACACGGCTGAAGATGTTATTAACTATGTTACTATGAGATGCAATTAATTACACATAATGCGGTCATAAATAAAATTTCCTCAACTCCTCCTTCAAATTGTAAACTGAAAAGTCGAACATATAAACATACTGACCTGTATATTCCCAATACAAGATATATGCCTTTATGTTCTTTCCCTGTGTTAATTGCGTCGAAATAAGATTCAAATTAATAATGTACTATTCTTATCGTAAAAACCCAAATATTCATAGAATTAATATTTTTTATCATGAAATTGGTAATGTATTTCGTTAATTCCCATTACATGATAATATTATTTATTTTTATTTGATTCGGTTCAATAGGATTCAATTTTTTTATCATTAATCGAATTCACAAAGTTAGATAAACCAATCGTACTGTTTTGCAACTTAAATTTCCAAGGTCGCCGTTCGTAAATTTGCAATTGCATTCTTGCGGCCTTACAAAGTACTATAAACTTAAACATTACGCTTGTAAAATTGGACCACGTATTTACAATAAAATTCATGATTACCAAACATTTACTGCACGACTGGATTCTCCAATCAAACAAAGATTTTTCCTCACGGAGGAAGCAACTATGTGCAATGGACTTCACATTCTTCCAAAAATACACGACTGAAAACTGCATTGGTTATATATAACATTCCTATTACCTACTATATAATAAAATCTAAAAAATACACGACTGACAAATATACGACTAAGCGATAGACGACTTAACCCTCCAGACATCGCGAAAGACGTTAGTTAAATAGCAATAAACAAAAAAATATTAGCAAAGGTGTCAATACAATCTAAAAAATACACGACTGAAAAAGATACGACTGAGAAATAGACGGCTGAAACCTCCAGACATCGCGAAAGACGTTAGTTAAATAGCAATAAACAAAAAAATATTGGCAAAGGTATCAATACAATCTAAAAAATACACGACTGAAAAAAGATACGACTGATAAATAGACGGCTGAAACCTCCAGGCATTGCGAAAGACGTTAGTTAAATAGCAATAAACAAATAAATATTATCAGCTAGAACATTATTGTTCGTCTGAAATATAAGCCATAGGAGACAATATTTGCGCAATAATATCTCAGTCGTGTATTGTGAAGAATGCAAACTTTCAGATGTTCATATTCAATAGTGCAAATTAAATGAAGTCTTCCATGGTAGTTTTCAGTAGTGCAAATAAAATGTATGATGAAAAATCGCATAACTATGAGTCTTACAAGATGTCTGGACCTAAAGTTCTACGTCAAACACATTAATTACACGGCTGCTCCAGTAACAATCATGCAAAAATATGACTCACAAAAGATCATGATTAAATGATGTCGTGCGCAAGTTGGCATATAATGCAATATTATTTTATATTGTTACACGTATAAAAAAAATATTTGACATTGTCGCCTGTTTTGAGTAGCTCAAACGTATAATGCTTATTTCACAGTATTTACAATGCCTTCCGTTTCACTACCACGTCATCAATAAGCAACCCGTGCATCGCAGGATGCTCGTCTTCACACCGAACTTCGAAACTACTTTAATTACTCCCTTCATTTTTGGAGAAGCTTTAGTATTCCACGGATTTGTTTTCCACAAACACATGCGTGGAACTATTTGTTCTCTCTTATCCAAAGGCGTTGCAAAATTTTCAGCAACACCAGGCATGCATTCATATGCAAGAACCTTTACAATAGCATATTGAACACACATACGTCATTAGTATCTATATCATAAAACAATAAAGATGAAACTGTACATATTGATAAAATTATACAAAAGATCACATATAATTTCACAGTTTGCTATTCATACCTGCAAAGGATGAACGAATCCACCAAGGGTGAATGCCGGTTTCTTCTTAACTCCATATGTTCCGTTGGTAGTTGCATATGGTGATAAGTCCTTTTTCAACGACTTTAGAGCTTGTTCATACGCAATAGTTCCCCATGGATGAGTGCTGAATCTGTCAAAGTCCTCCACTAAAGAAAATAATTTTGGACTTACGATAACATTTTTCCGAGAACTCCGCTGTTGTAGCACTCCAACGACAAATATAATGCAGGCTAATTTCAACTTCTCTATGTTAACTACACTGGATGAGTTACTCTTTAATTCCGATAACCGACTACGAACGTCATCTAGATGGACCTTACTCGTACCAGGGAAATGTTTGGACATAAACTGAATGTTGTCAGCAATATTGGAAATCACAGAGAATTTCATTCCTGTTAGGAGACAGAACTCTATACAGGAGAATCGCACTGGCGATTTGTCGATTACCATCCATAATTCATCTGATTCACTACATGCAGTTTGTGACTTCATCAAATACCAAATGAACTGGCTTGATAAATGGAAATTGTTGACACACATAATAAGATTTCCGAATTGTGTGCTAGTAATCAGCTGTTGAAGTTCATTCTTGCTCAAATTATCAATAATGAACTGACTAATCTCTTGATAATGAGCGGATATTGTTAGCTTACACCGGAGGACCACGGTTGCAGGAAATTGCGTGTCAAGAATCTCCTGAGCAGATAAATTGTGTCGACATTGACTACAATAGCTTTTCACGCCGTCCGAAACCAAATATTAGAACACTAACCCTTCACTTAAATTACACAGCCAATCTAAATAATAGAAATACTACTAATACACATAAAAGAAATATTATTGCTAAATCATGCGTACACATAATAGGTTTACACCTAAATTCTATAAAATTAAATACACTAACATAAATTTCAAATACACAATTGACAGCAATATCAATGGCATATACTATTACCGACTGACCCAAAAATAAATAAATATGAAAACATTGTTTTTACGATGTTTATTATTGTCCGGATAAGTCAAAGGAAATTCTTATTATTAACAACCAACTAAAAACATGATGTATACTTTCTCTTTGGACGACTGCTTCTGAATCAGTCGTCTATGTAAACATATGCTACAATGCAAGAACGTTACTGGAGCGGTCGTTATTACGGGCCGTCATATTTTACACGGCTGATAATGTATTAGTCGTCTACTCATAGTTTGTAATAAAAAGTTGCCAAACTTGTCATGTGAATTCTCGGGCGAAAAAGGTTTGCCAATCATATGTAAACATATCAGATTAATAAATAAGGTATATAGACGAAAACAACATAATTTTCATTCAAATACAAGGCCACGATTATCCGGCATATATAATACGTACTGACCATAAAATAAATAAATCTCAACTCATTGGTTTCATTGTGCTAATGATTGTAGCAAAATGCAAACGTAAGTTATTACTAACAAACAACCTTTTGTAGATAAATTAAGTCATTCTCTGTAATAATTAATTAAACTTATAATACCCATTGATTTTGTACGACTGTAATAAGATACCCTGTCATTTTGAATTACTGTTCATTGAGTGTGTGTGCTTTGTTTGCACGACTTTTAATGAATTAGTAGTTCATTTGAAGCACATTCGGTATTTCCAGGAGCGTTCCGTCGACTGATAATGTATCAGTCGCGTAATTCATAATTTTCTCAATGGTAGCTTAATATTTCTGTATCGTGACGTCGCTAATGACGTCACCTCGATTGATGCGACCTTCATAGATCTGAAAGAATTTTTGTTTCCTTAACTTTTATTTTCTCTTCTTTAACTTTGCTGTTAACATTTCAGTCGTGTTATTTATACCTCTCATAAACGAAATTGCGTGAGCACTCCAAGAGAATTTTCCAACAATGTAGATTAGTAGTCATTCACGTATAAGAAAATTGAGGATGTTTCTTCCATTGTTTCCGAAGTCCTGTATACGATATTTGTAAAATCGCCTTTCTGGCATTAAACTATATAGGACTAATACAACTGTAAGGGAAACATCGATTAGTATTTAAAAAACATAAAGTCTATATGCATGTATTCAATCCTTATATCCGAGGAATCCTTTATAACACATTCCCTTATATCACATGTTACTCTGATAACATAGTGGACGAACGCATAAGCTCTTTCATTTAAAAAATGTAATGTAGAAACCTCTCACCTAATTGTTGTAGACTTCATGGTAAACAATATTAACTATTTCCTCGTCTTCAAGTTCATCCTCCTTGAAACTGAGAATCTTTATTCCAGTCTGTGATGTCGCCCGAGACAATGCAACGTACAGTTGGCCATGCGTAAATACCGGTTTTGGAAGATATACACCAACATTTTTAAACTCTGTCCCTGGCTTTTGTTGATAGTCATTGCATAGCATACTCATATCGGAAACTGTCTGCAGCGTAACTTAACTGGCAATGATGACTCTGTTGGTGAAACAACTATTCTAGGGATAAGTACTTCATTTCCAACATGCGATCCTGTAATAATCTCACATTCAATCACACTACTGCCCATACGTGAAACTGTCATCCTTGTCCCATTACATAATCCGTCCTTCTGATTTAGATTCCTCAACAGCATCACGGGAACTGCTTGTTTGAGTAAGAGTTTATGATTTCGAAGGCCAGAAAATTCAAGGGTGTTAAGAAATTCAACTGGATACATGTTTTCTATTTCACTTTCATCCCCATAATTGATTTCCATGCTCTCTAAACTTAGATATTCAGTTGGTTGTCCCAGGGACATTGACAACATGTACCGTTAATCTCATCAACAGTCTCATTTCTTGGGGTGAGTATTGCCCTCTCTCTGAGATATGTATGAACAGCATTCCTCTCTTCAAAATCTGCGTAAACATAATCAGCAATCTGTTTCACCGGATCCGTAGAAGGACGAATAATCATATCACTTGGAAGTCTAATTGTTTCTGTACCATTGACTGAAGTTGTTGTTGGATTACCATCTCCAACTTGTAAGATCCATTTTGCAAAATCTATTTCAGACTGATATACTCTCATATTCTTCTTCAAGCTGTAGAAACGAAAACACTTCCCTAGGTAAAAGAGGTTTATAACTGATTCAACAATGTCTTGCCGTGTACCCTTTGGAATAACCGGCAGTATTTGCCTAAAGTCTCCACCCAAAAGGACAGTTTTCCCTCCAAATATCAGTCTATCAGTACCTGTGTTCTCAACCGACATAAGATCCCTCATTGTCTGTCCAATGATTCGAAAGCAAATTTATGTATCATCGGTGCTTCATCCCAAATGATTAAATCTGAGCGACGTAAGAGTTCCGCTAACATTGAACCATGGCGTATATCACACATAGAATTTTCACGTAAGGATATTGGTAGCTTAAATCTCGAATGAGCTGTCCTTCCTCCTGGTAGCAATAACGAAGCAATCACTGATGATGCTACAGGAATTACTATCTTGTTTTCTGACCGCAGCTTTTGTATTAGCAAATTGTATAAGTAAGTCTTTCCTGTTCCTCCTGGACCATTGAGGAAAAAAAGCTGACCATCATTTGCACATACGGATTCAATAACAGCATCAAGTACCGCTTTTTGATCTTTTATTCAGCGTAGCAATTAGTTCCTCATTTTCCACCGTGGTTCTTTCAATATTGAAGTTCAATTCTTCCATTAGGAATCTATTTCCAATATCTTTAAGAACACTGTCCGAGGGAGTCGGCATTCCAGGGAAGTCACCAAGCATTTTCGAATTCTGATTCAATAACTTCTCCAATTCTATTAGGGTATAACATTGTAGTTCATCGTCTGAAAGCTCCAAAGATGAAAATGTAAACAAACGCATCTGTTTCCTCGTAATATCTTCTGACATAGATTGCCAGAAACTATTTCATAGTCGCAAAGGATCTGTTATTTCACAATATGTCAACAGTGTAGTAAATAGATGCCGCAACTGATATGGAGACGCCAAGTGAACAGCTTCTTCCATTGCTTGATGCCATTCAGAATCTCCTTCCAACAATCCTCTTCTGTAACACGCTTCTTTGAAACTCTGTAATACATTTCCGTCCACAGTTCGTATATCTTCATAGGATGTTGGTCCTTTCACAAACATAAGCAACATTTTCATGTACTATATTTCACCAGTAGTTGGATGAATATTCACAATTCTTCCAAGAACAATTCCTCTCTTGCGCGGTGTCCAAGCTTTTTTATCACTGCTCCATACAAATTTTGACGGAAATTGTACGTAAGCTAGAGTCCTTGCTTCCCTATTATGCGAGTTTGTTACCATCCATTCGGCAAACATCGTTTTCCAAATACTTCGCGTCAATAGATTCTCCAAATCAGCAGCATCATCATAAACAACACTCTGTTGTCCTTCAAGATGTAGTGGAAGTCTTAGAACAGCGGGCGATCTATAATGTATGTCAAAGGAAAATGTTCTCCACATAGCTTCAGGCAGATAAGTACCGACAGTCAAGATATCTCTTTATTTCGTCACTGTTCTGTGCCATTTTGCAGAGCTATCAACTGCAACATCTACCGAATTTCTGCTTTGTATGATCATTGTTGCTTTATCGACTCCCTTCGTAATATACTTGAAGAGGTATTTGATTGCTTTAGTCCTATTGCACCATTCAACATTTATATAGTGATTACGCGACGAAGGAGAAGGAATAATTTACCAGGCAAGACTCGAGACCCGTGATTGGGCCATTTATTTTATCACGGACGCGAGACCCGCCCATTTATTTTATAATGGTCTTGAGAAACGCCTCAAAAAAAACTGCCCCGCATTTATACATTTTTTCTTTATCATTATTATTTATTAAAATATGTTTCTATATATCTATATAGTATATATAATATTTATGTATAAGAATTATAAGGGGCGGGTCTCGGGGCGTTTCGGGACGGTTTGGCGAAATCCGGACCCGTCCCAGACCGAGTCGGGTTAAGTTATGCTAGACCCGGGCCCACCATGTTACCCGACCCGAGCCCAGTCAATGAGAGGTTAATATCCAATTTTTATGAGCATATGATGATGATGTGCATGTTGTATTACATATTGTATGATTGTTATTAATAATTTACTGCAAGAGTGCTCGTTAACATCTGTCATAATATATAGTACTAAGACCATATAAATATATTAGATAGTATGCAACTACATATACATGGCACAACATCACTTAGAGAGTTATATTAAGTTCAATAGTGGTGCAGTCGTGCAGCCCTGAAGTCTTACTGGTTCGACGGTCTCGCAACGTCACAATCATACATGTATTCCCAATCCGAATTAAGCCTAACCTACCTTGCCGTCCAATGAAAATTAAAGGATCCAGATGAGGAAAGCTCATCCTGCGTTGAAACAAACAATTGATGGCAATATATAAGTAGATTGATAAAACAATCATTCCACACATGAGCAAGATGTATACTCATCACACGAAGAGTATAAACAAATAAACAAACAAAATCATACTTGATTGTAATATTAAACAGTGCTTTAAAGTCTAATATCATATACATTTCATTAATGTGATGCCATGATTGTCATTTTTATAACAATGCTTTGGTACATATTGTGAAGAACCTTGCGTACTCTGCAAGTGCTGTAAACTATTAACTGAGTTCCAGGAGATAAAATGAAAAGCTTGTACAGCTTCTAAAACTTTTAGACATTTAATATAAGCATACTTTCCTAAGATAATTATATAAGATGGCCATAATTGCAAACGTTACCCTGATTGTCATTTTTAGGACAATGCTTTGGTACATATTGTGAAGAACCATGCTTACTTTGCAAGTGATGTAAACCATTGACTGAGTTCCATGCAGAGACAAAATGAAAAGCTCGTCAACTTCTGAAAACGTCTAAACATTTCATACAATCATATTTCCTAAGATAGTCAGATATGTGGCCATAATCGCACACCTTATCCTATATTCAATAAAATAAAAAGCATGCAACTATGCATCACACGTTATAAATAATCAACTCCTGGAGACAGCCTTCAGTACTCATAAACTAAATAATGGATATTAAAAAAACTCGCCAACTCAAACACAGCTTCTGACATATAAAGCATGCAGTTGCTAGCGGAACTCAATCACCATGGCAAGAAATGAAATCTTAGAAAGAAGATATGAATTTATTACTACAAATACGTCATCCCTAAACCAACAAAAATTGTAACATGGTCCACTTACTTAATTATTGTACCTTCGAAAGATCTTTGCTCAGTGCAAACAATGAATCCAACGTCCCACGTGCATATTTGGTGTATTGTACTGAAACATGAAAATTAAGAGAAAGGGAAAATGATTTTCCTAGAAAAGATCAACTCAGTCAGTTAGATTAACATCAACTAAAACATGCTTTCAACTCGATAGCCCAACGAAAGGTACATTCATAAATGTAGAACAGTAAACGCATATAAGACTTAAATACATACTACTTACACCCACCAAACGTTGAGTGACAGTAAACAAATAATTGTTCAAATACATACTACTTGCACCCGCCTAAATATGCACAACTTCAAAGCGAAAATGATTATGCACAACCTTCTGGACCAAAACATTTGATCTTCTTCACCATCATCGAGTGCAATGCTGCAAGATGAATGCGTAATAGTTATATAGGATAGGTAAAGACATGTAAACCAAACAGATAAATCAGAATAAATATCTTTGCACCCGCTACTGGCCGAGCGACTGTATGCAAAAAGTTGAACGACTAACGAAAATGAAAGCTGGAGGTTTAGACAAAGTGAAAATGATTATGAAAAAAAGCTATAATAAATATTAAAATACATATTGTACACGCAAAAAGTTGAGCGACTGGAAAGAAAACTGAAACATGAAGTTTAGAAAAAACGAAAATGATTACGCACGGAATCTGTACGTTCGATATTCTTCGCCCCGTAATGTGTGCTACTTCAAGGAGAATGCATAGTTATATAGAACATGTAAGTATATAAATCAAACAAATAAATTATAATAATTGTTCCAATTATATTTTTTCCACCCGCAAAAAGCCGAGCGACTGTACGCAAAAAGCTGCCGACTTTAAACAAAACTGAAATCAGAAAACTTAGACAGAGTGAAAATGTTTATCAACGAAATCAGGACCAAACATTTGATCTCGTCCCCCTCATCACGTGCAGTACTTCAAGGCAAATGCGTAATATTAATATAGAAAAGATCAGCTCATTCAGTTAAAGTAACATTAACTGAAACGTGCGTTCAACTCAATAGCCCAAGACGAAGCACATTCATAAATGTAGAACATGTAAACACATATAAAGCAAACAAATAGGAACTACTTGCACCCACCAAAAGTTGAGCGACTGTAAACAAAAAAGTTTATACATACTACTTGCACCCCCCAAAATGTGCACTACTTGAAAGCGGAAACGATTATGCACTACATTCTAGACCAGACATGTGATCTTTTTTGCTCTCATCACATTCATTGCGGCAAGGCGAATGAGTCACAATTATATAGAACAGGTAACAAATAGATCGGAATAAATCTCTTTGCACCCGCAAGAAGCTAAGCGACTGTAACAAAACTGAAATCTTAAGATTTAGACAAAGCGAAAATGATTATGCACGAAAGCTAAATGTTCCAATCCAATACATACTTGTTACACCAGCAAAACGCTAAACGACTCAAAAGAAAACGAAACCTGTTGATGCAATGTCTAAGGACTATGTGCTACGTTCTGGACCAAACGTTTGATCTTCCCCGCATGACGTGCACTACATCAAGGCGAATATGTAATAGTTATATCGACCAGGTAATGCATATAAATCAAACAAACAAATCAAAATAATGTTCCGATATACCCGTCAAAAATTGAGCGACTATATGCAAAAGGTTAACCGACGCTAAACAAAGCTGAAACCTGAAAGTGATTATGAACGAAAGCTGCACCAAAAGTTTAATCTTCGCCACGACATCACGTGTACTACATCAAGGCGAATGCTTAATAGTTATATAGAAATGATCAACTCATTTAGTTAAAGTAACATCAATTGAAACATACATTCAACTAGATAGCCCAACACAAAGCACATTTATAAATGTTGAACATGTAAACACATATAAAGCTAACAAATACATAGTACTTGCACCTGCCAAAAGGTGAACGAATAAATAAATCAGAATAAATGTTGTAATACATACTTTTTGCACCCGCAAAAGGACAAAAGTTTTAAGTTATAATGGGAGCTCCCATTTTCGTGCCTCGGCAGCAGTTGTATCAGTGATCTTGTTTTTCTAAACCTAAATCATGTTAACTCAAAATAGAAATAGCAACACCAAGAAGTGTTGAACAATATCAATACGGATTTGGGTATTCGTGAAGATCATATTCGTGAACAATATCTTGTTTTCTGCCTTGTTCTAAAAAGATCGTATTCGTGAATATTAACCATATGTCAGTCCAAAATCTGATGATCAAAATCATCATCTTCATTACAGCAGTTTCTGACATCATTTGAGGCAATTTCAGGGCTGTCGAGGTACGAAGTTCTTATGCGATGAATCAGATTAAGATCCTCCGAAACCTTCAGAAACCATAGCAAAGCACTCAATATTAGCATATAATGATCACTTCATACACGAATAACCCGATCAGTTGTCTGAGCTCTACGACAACTCCTAAAGTGGAAAGCACACTATCGTCTTGACGGAGGCAATCTAAAAAGTTCAATTTCTTAGATGACTGATGTTAGGAATTCCATGATTGATGTTCTCTGTTGTATCCATGATGGAGGTCATGAACAATATGCTTCCTAACATCAGCCTTGGACTTCCTAACATCAAGAATTGGCCGCTCTGAAGAAGTTCATATGATCACAGCAGAGAACATCAGTCACAGGAGCTTTTCATTCAGACTCCTTAAAATTTGTAGGGTTGCCTTGAATGAGCTTGTTGTAGGTCAGGCAAAAAAACCAAATCATTCATCTAATGAAACAGTTTAGAGATGTGAAGCTCATTTATTTCCTTATCGTCTAATACCATCGGAACAAAAGTAAATAAAAAAAACACACACCCACACATCACAAAGTATCAACTGTGCATAGAACTCTGCAGATCTAACTGACTTACTCTGATCCTGGCGTGTGGAATATAGCACGCACTTGAGTGATCTTAGCTAGGCTCCTTACTTCTCGCGGGTCACATATACCCGTGATTTTCTTATCGATTATTTCGTCAACACCTTCTTGATTCATAAACGCCTTCAAGAAAAAAAGACAAATGTATTTCAAGTCAAATACACATCTCAAATATAACGAAGAAAATCCATCAAGTTTTGGTGGGGGTGTATACGAGAAATTAGTTCGAAGAGAATAATGCCAAAGCTGTAGACGCCGCTTTTCGTGGTAAACTTGTTCGTTGACATGTATGAGAGATCGATGTACTCGAATGTACCTTTAGGGTCCGATTTTTGGTCATCGAATACTTGTTCCTTCGATAGCCCAAAATCAGCAACCTTTCTAACAGAAGAAAAATTCAAACTGTTACCCTTACAGAATAGGTTGCTGCAAGAAATAGGGGCTAACTAACTTGCCTTTGATCTCATGGAATGATCCATGTTCGCTGACTTTAAATCTCGATGTACCACGGCTGGCACTGCTTGTTTTACAATGAAATTTACGAAATAAAGGTATTTTTTCTGGAAAACTTGTCGATTATAAATATCCCGATTAGCCCAGCATACCCCATCATGAAGATATTCGATCCCATGTGAGATGTCTAGTTCTATTTGTAGCCTCTCATCCCAACTCAAAGCTTCTTCCTCATCATCTAAACATGAGGATGAAGAACGTTATAGTAAGACGATAGAAGCATACAAAAGTACATTTGACCAGTGCAATCAAATATGACCACCTCAAGTGTAAAAAATGATTGCACTTGACTTTTGCCTTACAAACAACTATGCGGAACATTAAGTTGAACCACATTCCTTTATAATTTATATTATGTACCTTTTTCTTGAGCATTCTCCTTCCTTGCTGTAGGTCAGGCCAAAAGATCAATACCCGTCGTTTAAAGATGGGAAGCGCATTTCTTTCCTTATCGTTTAATACCCATCAGAACAAAAAATAAGAAAAAAAAACACACACACATGCACACATCACAAAGTATCAACTGCGCATAGAACTCGATAAATCTAACCGACTTACTCTGATCTCGGCGTGTGGAGTATAGCACGGACTTGTGAGTGATCTTAGCCTGGCTCTTACTTCTCGCGAGTCACACATACCCGCGATTTTCTTATTGATTATTTCGTCAAGACCTTCTTGATTCATAAACGCCTTTCAAGAAAAAAAATAGAAGCATTTAAAGTCAAATACACATCTCAAATATAAGGAAGAAAGTCCATCAAGTTTTGGTGGGGGTGTATACCATAAATTAGTTCGAAGAGAATAATGTCAAAGCTGTAGACGTCGCTTTTCGTGGTAAACTTGTTCGTCGACATGTATGAGAGATAGATGTACCCGAATGTACCTTTTGGGCCCAATTTTTGGCCATCGGTACTTGTTCATTCAACAGCCCAAAATCAGCAACCTTTCTAACAGAAGAAAAATTCAAACAATTAACCTTACAGAATAGGCTGCTGCAAGAAACAGATGCTAACTAACTTGCCTTTGCTCTCATGGAATGAACCAATAAGAGGTTAGCTGACTTCAAATCTCGATGTACCACGGCTGGCACTGCCTGTCTTGTCGATTATAAATATCCCAATTAGCCCAGCCTACCACATGTGAGATATCTAGTGCTATTTGTAGCCTCTCATTCCAACTCAAAGACTGCTCCTCATAATCTAAACATAAGGATCAAGATCGGTATAATAAGACGATAGAAGCATACAAAAGTATACATTTGCATTTTTCTGAATCCTAAACGCTTACTAAAAATGAGGTTGTCCAAGCTTCCATGGCTATGTACTCGTAAATTAACATATGTTGACCCTTATCGACGCAAAATCCAACTAAATTCACCAAATTTCAATGATGCAGTCAAGCCAACAACGATACTTCATAGCATGTAAGGACAATGATTGCCAAGTTTAAGAAACTGATGTGAAATTATATAGAGAAGTGACTGATGAACACTTCCATATTATATGCATAACTCTGTTTGAAACTCCCTTTCGCCTTGCTTTGAGTAAGAAGTAAGAACTCTCACAGCAACCACTTAACCAGCGGGCATTGCAGCTTTATACAGTGGGCCAGTAGAAGACTACCAACTTCACCAAAAATATATGTCATCGCCATCATAAATATGCAGCAAATAGCACAAATGTGACTGATCTAGGCGAGATAAACTATTGTACCACCTCAAATTGCTAGGAAAATATTAGGGGGCTTTGCAATAAAGCTACAAAAAAAATATCGGACTCTATACACAAGCCAACTATTCGATCTTCTATCTAAATCTTCAAGGGAGCACAAGCGATGGTAATATACAAAGGTCCCAAACTTTTTTACCTGCCTCCTTCTCGACTCTCTTCAGAATGTATTGAAAAGCACCTACATTCAACCATCAATGCTGATCCACGCCCCAATTTCCAAATAAATAAATTTCTGATGCAAATGTAAGCAGTTAAAATTGTTTACCTTGCAAGAGAATGCTAATAACATAAAACTTAAAATAAGACAGGAGGTTGATACATTAAGAATGCGATAAAAAAGTGACTCGCCTGGATAGAGTCATATAACTAAAAGCCATTTATTTCGCTCCGATAACCAATAGGAAAGGCGCGGGTATATGACGGCGTCGGGTCGAAGAGGGCCACCGGCCCAAAGCAAATATGTTCAGAAGAGAAAAAAGGTGATAATGGCGGCAAACCTCAAGACCAAGAACCCTAAACGCTATGTAAATTTAATTACCACTCATAAAGCAAGGGACGATGACGATGATGATCCGTTGAACTCCCATTTTCAGCAGAGAAACTGGGACGTTGCCTTTCTCTCCCAATTGAGCGTTGTATGATGGTTATTACCATCAACTGTTTAAGACTGCTCAGTTGATGGGATAAAAATCAATTGACAGCGAGTGACCAATGCACATGTTCAACACAAATAATTCCTACATCTTCATAAAATCTATCCTATCTAACCAACATGAATCTCAGTCAAGGTAAAATTTCCTAAGACAATCGCTACTCGTTTGTCCCGCAATAGCGATCCTATGCGATAGAGAACCAACCGTATTTGTCTATAGGATTGTAGTTTCTACGCACGCATTAAATCTCTATTGAATTCCCCGAGCTTAAACGCTTTCGGCGCTTAAGGATTCGAAACCACACGTACGAAACCGAATTCCATCTCTGGTCAGTTTTACGTAGTGATGTTCGATGTTTATTGTTCTAACCGGTCTAATCACTTTGTCCGTCTCATAAACCAATCAAATAAACATGCATATGTTGATCAGGCATACACAAGCGTTAAGCGCAAACAAGGAACACGTGACTCAATTCACATGATCAGATAGGATAAGAAAAATATTAATACGTAGTCATTATTCGGCCTATCATGGCCTTAATCACAAAGGAATCTAAGCTAGAATATTAATAAAACAAAAACACAAAATATTCAAAGACAGAATAGAGAAATAATGTAAAAACATCGCTTTGGCCAGTGGAAATAATCTCGTCTTGTCGCTTTTATTTCAGCCGTAGGGTTAAGCTCTTTATTTCCGTCGTTCGCTGTCTTCCAGAAAAGTTCCTCTTCGCTGCCCTTTTAAATTTCAGCGATCGGTTCTCTACTTTAATTTCTGCCGTTGACGTCTGTTCCATCCCTCCTTGTAGCAATTGCATGGATATATATAATAAGGGGGTAGCGGACTTTATCTTCATGATTTGATATTCTCCCCAAAATATTCAAAGTTTTAAACTTTGTAATGGATTATTGTATGACTGTGATTACCATCAACTTTGTAAGACTGCTCAACTGAACCACTTTTCTGATTTTTTATTGACTGTTGTTACCATCAATTTTGTAAGACTGTTTAATTCAGTGCCTGATATATATTATAAATTCTATGATTGTTATTTATAAAATTGTTGCACGACTGCTCCATTAATTGCCTATCATGATATATAGTAGTAATACTTATGATAGTGTTGGTGTTGCACGACCATGCAACTGCATGATAGATTATTGTATGATCGCAAAAAGGTTTACGAAGATATTTCTAAGAAGTCTTACAACATGATGTAACTTTTCGTCTTACAAACATATCGTATAACACTTGGCAACTCGAGCAGTCTTACAATATTTATATATTCATAATAGTCTTCTAAAGATTACTCCTAAAGAGCTGTGCAACATGAACATTATTAGCAGTGTCACAACTCACAATATATGTAACCGAGGTTAATAATAGCTTATGTGCAACGGAACAGTCGTCAACATGAATATCTTTAATAATCTTACCATAATTTTCTATCAATGTCGTAGTCGTACAACATTGAGATTCGGAAAAAAAGTGTTACCATATTATTAATCCAAAAAGGCTTAACATATTTAAGTGAATTTTCAAAAGAATTACTTTACAATTGTGTTAATATGATCACGTTCATATATGTTAATCTTGTGATATATGTTGTTTTAAAAATTTATAAAAATGTGTTGTTATGCATTGTCTTGTATGTTGTAGAGCTGTTGTGAATAAGAAAAAGACAACTCAAGGGGCAGACCATTGTATTACATTGAGGCACTGTAATGTGTGGCAACTGTTATTATTTGACTTTTTAATTGAAATGTATACTATTAATCATATTGTTGTTCTATTAAAACGATATAATAATATACAATATTCGGTCTAGTCTAACATGAGCACTATTTGTTGTACTTCGGTTTGGCACACACATCTATTAGTTGAAGACCTATACAATGCCCACCCAATCATTGAAGACCATACAACTTTACCATCAGAGAGGATGTACCCATGCATATGATGTATTTGACTATGGTTTGGGTTTTTCGTAGACACTTGATAGACACAGTGTAGGTCTTCAAGGGTCATGACTACTATTATAGAGTTTCTATTTCCTTCAATACCAGTTTATTAACAATTCCTCAGACATAATCGAAAGAATTGTTAGACAGACTATTTAGATTCATAATCATTCTATTCTTATATATCTTAAATATTATTTAGAATATTTTACTAATCATATGTGAGATGTCAATCAAGTGTAATGTACTATTGTTTTTGTAAACATATGAAAAAGCGATTTGTACGACTGCTTCACTGATCAATAATACAGAATTTTAACTGTACGACTGGTAGTAGTTCTCATGTTGTGCGACTGTGCTGCTGTCGATTTCGTAAGTAAGATGAACTTTATTACTAATCGTGCAGTTTGACTATTGTGCTAGATCATAATCGTTCACGTTAGTTAGTCATACAGTATTACATGCTTACCTTAAGAAAAGTAGAAATAATCATACGTTAATATTGTTCATTAGAGCAGTCGTACGTATATGATATTTGAAATATTCTTGTTATGCGTTCTGATTGAGTGTTAGAATTGTTACTACAATTTCAATTAATATTATAGTTAAAAAAACGTTTTATGTTAAATATCTTCTTTAAAATATGGAAACAATTTGCAAGAGTTTTATGATAATTATGCAATATTTTTTCAGTCGTATGTACACCAAACAACTTATTATTAGAAAATTATTAAATGAAATATAAAATACTTTTAGAAGAAACTAAATATTGTCGATTACTTCATGGTAAACTTTGTTGAAATGTCATAATTGTCTTCCATGTTGTCTTCCTTTGCGCTCAATAATGCTCAATGGTGATGTAACTCGAGAAAGCGCAGCGTATAATTGTCCATGTGTGAAAATTGATTGTGTAAGATATATACCTACCCGTCTTAGACTCTGTATTTGACTCTTGTTTATTTTCATCGCCTAGCCTGAAACTTGTAGTCGGCGAAGTATAAGCGGATAGGTTGTGTCTGAGTAATACTGCATATATGCAAGACTGTGAATTTGCATCACTGCTTGCCAAAGGTGTCAATGTAACTTTTGAAGACTGCAAGGTTGCAAGAGTGATTATAACAACAGTGTAAGGTTGTAAGGTCTCGAAATAGTGATTACATGTGTGGCCGTCGCAGCACCAGTGTAAGACTGAGAATTTGCACGATTACAAAATTGCAAGACTGCTTGCCAAGTGTGTGATTACAGCTTTGTAAGACCGCAAACTTGCAAGGGTGATTACAACAGTATGAGACTATAAGATCTCTTAAGACTTATTACAACAATATAAGATTACTGTAGATACGCAAGCCTGTGAGTATATAACACTGCATTAACGGCTTCCAAACTGCACGACCTTGAGACTATACACAAAGATTATCGAACACATTGAATTTCCAAAATTGGCATCACCCATATTTGTTCCGCAAACATTGTACTAAGATAAGCATCATTTGCATGAAAAGTGTAAGAAACTTGTACCAATCACAGAAATAAATAAATCTAACCCTACACCTAGTGGAAGAAACTAATACTGACAGAAGAACCAAAATCTAACTCTAGGGAAAAGAAATATTTCGATGATATGCAATAAGTTAAATTTTAATAGTCTCACTACGCCCATCTAAAGATTAATCACACGCAAATGCTAATTACAGACTAAATTGACTTAAAACTAACCTCGATAGCCAAAATATGAGAGATTCTCCAATTATTATGACTTACTCTTCCGGATATAATTTAGAAAAGCTCATACAATGAATTGGCATAATTGGGGTCCGATTTTTTATTTTCTTTTATGCTTCAGACAGGCTTATTCTTCAAGGGTTTTGGTTCGTTGGCTTTCGATATTTTGGGTCTACACACCAAGAATTAATGTTGTATGTTTTATTATGTGGACAATTATCATTAATCTGTGTTTCTTTTTTTTAAGTCACGTGCATTCATGTCAAACGGAAACAATAGAAGGGTTCAATAATTGTGCCATCACAATCCTCACTGCACATTCATGCTGCTCATAACATGTTTATGATTAGTGATTACATGTGTGACCGTCGCAGCACCAGCGTGAGACTGAGAATTTGCACGATTATAAAATTGCAAGACTGCTTGCAAAAGTGTGTGATTACAGCTTTGTAAGACCGCAAACTTGCAACTGTGATTACAACAGTATGAGACTATAAGATCTCTTAAGACTTATTACAACAATATAAGATTACTGTAGATACGTAAGCCTGTGAGTATATAAGACTGCATTAACGGCTTTCAAACTGCACGACCTTGAGACTATACACTAAGATGATCGAACACATTGAATTTCCAAAATTGGCATCACCCACACTTGTTCCGCAAACATTGTACTAAGATAAGCATCATTTGCATGAAAAGTGTAAGACAATTGTACCAATCACAGAAATAAATAAATCTAACCCTACACCTAGTGGAAGAAACTAATACTAACAGAAAAACCAAAGTCTAACTCTAGGGAAAAAAAAATATTTCGATGATATGCAATAAGTTAACTTTTAATAGTCTCACTACTCCCATCTAAAGATTAATCAAACGCAAATGCTAATTACAGACTAAATTGACTTAAAACTAACCTCGATAGCCAAAATATGAGAGATTCTCCAATTATTATCACTTACTCTTCCGGATATAATTTACAAAAGCTCATACAATGACTTGGCATAATTGGGGTCCGATTTTTTATTTTCTTTTATGCTTCAGACTTGGTCTCTCAGCATTAACATACCAAGAGGAGAATATCACATACAGTGAAGAATGTGGGAAGTGATCTCATTTCTGTCCTCATCAAAGATACCCCGTCTTTCCCGTATAGATACATGTGTGCATGAGAGGTAGGGAGACACAGAAACAGACAAAAGTTTAGCTACGTCTGTCCATTGCAGAGAACCATAAGTTTAAGCGCCATGTATTGTGAAGAATGCCGACATTCAGATGTTCGTATCAGTAGTAAATTAAATGTTTCTAATGAATGCCAATCGCTATATAAATTTATAAGAGTAATAAGGTGTAATGTAATATTATAATATAAATAATCATAATTTTGCATAATACATGAGAAATTATTTTTAATTGGCATGCACCATAATAATATTCTAGTCGTGTATTGTAAAGAATGTCAAATTGTTTATGTTGTAACAATATAAATTGCACTATACATTAGAAATCGTTTTGATTTAACGTGCGCCATAATAAAATTTCAGTCGTGTATTGTGAAGAATGCCAACATAGGTTAGAAATTATTTTTACTTGATCTGGGCCATAATAATATTTCAGTCGTGTATTGTATAGAATGTCAAATATATTTTTTATACGTGTAACAATATAAAAAATATTGCATTTTATAAATTATTGTTACTTGACGTGCGCCATAATAATATTTTAGTCGTGTATTGTAAATAATGTCAAATAAATTTTTTTCTACGTTCAATATAAAAAATATTGCATTATACAATACAAATCATTTTTACTTGGTGTGCGCATTATAATATTTACGTCGTGCTGGAAGAATGCCAACATTTATTTTTTTACTTGATATGGGCAATAATAGCATTTCAGTCGTGAATTGTAAATAATGTCAAATCTAGTTTTTTATACGTGTAAAAATATAACATAATATTGCACATGTCACCTTGTGATCGTCATCATTTAATCATGATATTTGTAGTCTTATTTTTACACGACTGTTATTGAAGCAGTCATGTAATTAAAAGGTTTGAGCTAGAACTTTAGGTCGAGACATCTTGTAAGGCTCATATCGTGCGATTTCTCATCATACATTTTATGTGCACTACCGACAACTACTATCGAAGAGTTCATTTAATTTGCACTACTGAATACGAACATGCGAATGTTGACATTCTTCACAATACACGACTGAGATATTCTGGCAAGTCAAATTGAAAAATTTGTAATGTATAATACAATATTTTTTATTGTTCACGTATAAAATTATATTGACATTATTTAAAACACACGATGTCGGGACCCGTCGTCCCGCCCTCGTATTCCGTTCTAATCCTAAGTATCTAATGCTTTGTTATCGCGCAAAAGCGTAAAAATGCGAATAAAATTTTTCCTTTTAAAACTACGTGCGGAAGTCTTATACACATGTCAAAAGAATGTTCGCAAATCATTCTACAATTCATCGTAGTCATGTCTATACAGAAGACAAGTGTGTGTGTGTGTGTGTGTGCAGCCAAAAGCTTCCTATGCGCCCGGCCTTCACAGGTCGTCATCCATACACACACTCCCACCTCAAAAGCAGCCGGATAGCTTCAAAAGATCGGCCTCGCATAAAAGTCGGATCACGCACCGTGATCGTCGGTACCTACAACACGTAACATAAACGATGAGCCACCGAGGCTCAGTAAGCAGAAATTATGCATGTATGCACGTGTCCTAATGAACGACAATCCACGCCGTCGTTTTCTAACGCTCATACTCTTTTTCTTATACTCGTACTCTTTTCCTCATACTCTTACTTCATACGGGCCCTCGGCTTTCAGTCCCACTATGCGCCATCTTATAGAGATCTCAAGTGTGGAGGTTCACACACTAGAAGGTCACCCGAAGGAATCTTCCCTTACTCAGTGTGGCCTCCACGCGAGCGCTTCTCACTGGTAGCCAACACCGAGGCCACTGACCACGGAGGTCACCCGAAGGAATCTTCCCTCCGGGTAGTGCTTTACACGCTAGAAGGTCACCCGAAGGAATCTTCCCTTACTCAGCGTGTGCCCCGAGCCGCATCCTCCAGGTTGCATCTCCCGCATACGGGGTATTCCCCCAGCCTCTTGTACAGGCCTTATAGCTTCATTCGCCTTACTGGCTGCATAGGGGCAGCCGTGACTCTTCATTCGAGTCGACACAGACGCCAATATCGGCGAGTATACATCGCACACCGGCGATCTTATGCACGCTCTTACCTCGCGCCTTGTACACTACGCATGCGTGCAAAAGCTCGTGCTATGCTCGTAAAAATATGCAGATCATGCTATCGTGCATAAAATTAAATCATGTTGCAACGTACACATTTCGTACAAAATACACGAGCACATAATTCTCATAATTTGGACGCGGGCAGGTTACGTGTCGTAGTTGAATTTCTACTTACCTGTCGTCCAAGCTTAAGTTAGCGTATTGTCTCGTGAGGTCCCTAAAGTCCGACCTTTTCATAAAAAGGTTAGAGGATTAGTACTTTGCTTTCGTTAGCTAATTCGTCGGAACAATTAATTTTGCTGTATTAATTATTTAGACTTGTGCTAATTCCCTAGACTTCAAACCACTTGACTTGCCTTATAGAATTTTTCCTAAGTCACTTGGTTTCGATCAAGACTTCTAATTGCTTAATTCCACCTAAGTTTCGATCCTTAAGAAATTTCTAACTTATAGCTTTTCAATTCCTCACATGCTAAGCTCGGCGAAGGTTATATAATTTGTAAGGTTTCGCTTGATCCGATTGGTACAATTGAAGTTCTCCAATTCCTAGTTTCGACCGAAACTATGCATGGGAAGTAATCACTTTCGACCAATTAAATTTCTAATCTGCATGGGTTTCGCCGAGATTTGTTTCGATTCAAAAGTCACAATTGCTAGCTTGTTTTCGATCGATACTCCCTTATACCAAACCCTAATTTCAATTGCTAGTTACTATGTGTTAGTTTCACCCAAGGTCACTTTCGATGGTGGGAGTTTCGCCGAGATTTCTTTCGGTCGAAACCCTCTCTTTATTAGCTAATTTCGATCAATTGTAGGGTTTCGCTCGACTCCCTTTCCAATTAGTTGGTGTTTCGCCGTGTCTTACGTCAGCAGTGACATCATTTAGGTTTCGATCGAAACCATGCAAAGTGGTTAGCCACTTTCGATCAATTGCATGGATTGGACTTGAGTTTCGATCGATACTCATGTATTAAAATGAGTTTCGGTCGATACTCATAACTTATGGAATTTACTATTCAAAATTAATTCAATTCGACAACTAAATTCATGAATCCTATCGTCCGAAACCCTAAAATTAATCTCTCCACTTTCGATCAAAACACAATCCTCACTTTCGATCGAAAGTGTTCATCCCATCGAAACTGCTTTCTTCCCAAATTTCCAGTCGAAACTCATAAATTCCATCCCTTTCTGCTACCAAAATCGTATGATTCCTCCTAAAAGCGGAACCCCTAAGTTCTAAATCGTATATTGTACTATTCGATCACTAATTCGTTCAACTAGAAACCTTAATACAATTTCAAGCTCGACATTTAGGGTTTTCTCGTGTGTTCTCCAACTACCTTGCTTTTAATGTCATTAATGTACCTAACAGTACTTAGGATACGAAATTAAAAGCTCTAGGGGAGGTATTTCACTTACCAAACTCGAAATCCTAAGCAAGTTGGACAATCCTTGGTTCGAACTATCTCTCGGCCCTTCTCTTTTCCTTTGCTTTGATTTTCGTTGTTTGTGGGGTGAGGTTATGGAGTGTTGAGTAGTTATCTTAGATATTTTTCCTCAAAAAATGTTAGTAGGCATAGCTTAGGTGTGGGCCTTCCTCATTTTAGGGAACTTTGTCTCTAAGGTTTGGCTAAGTATGGATTGGGCCTATATTAAAAATTCTTAGCCCAACTAGATAATTCATAGTCCAATTATCATTTGACTATCCTTAGTCATTTCCCCACTATTTTTCCGATTATTCCTTGTTGTCCCTTATTTTACCAAACAAGGATCAAAGATTGGTTGTGTAAAACGTGAAGAAGACCTTGAGTGTGTGTGTTAATGTGTGTTTTTTAATCTAACGTACAAGGTGGCTTACCTTTCAATACTTTTGATCAAAACCCTAATTAGGGTTATTTGGGCTTTATATACCACACTTGATTGGTATATTAAAGCCCAATACAAAACTATGATTAAATATCATAAGTTACCCCAAACTATTACAACCCAACACATTAACCCAAGATTACATAATTAAAGGATGCTACAAAATATTCCTAACAATCTCCCCCTTAGCATCCTTTTTGCTTTGATGTCCTTTGCGTCTTCTTCTTCTTGGGTTTCTCCACAGCATCAATCGATTTCCTGAGTCCAAGTCTGAACTCGTAAGATCGTATCGTTCGTCGTAAGGATAATCGATCGTTGATGATGTTGATCAGCTTCTCGTACTTCTCCTGGGCTTCTGCTTCTTCGTTCCTTAGCTTCTCCAGAATCCATTCGAGTTTCACCCGAATAATTAGTAGCGTCCCGTCGCTGAATTTGGCAAACTCGGATGCTTTCATCAGCCTCTTTTCTCCTTTGTAATTGGTGTAGACCACCGATGGATCGTCGTCATCATTGATTATGTGGCCGTCACCAAGACTTGAGTCGGGGACTTCGAAGGATGGCTTCGTGAGATTCACCCTTTTCATGTTGCTTTCCACCGCCATTTGAAGATCGTGAGTCGAATTGAACTTGATTTGGCGCATCATAAATCGCTTAAGAGCAACATAACCTACTTTCAAGTCTGGATTCTGGAGTGTTCCAAGAAATCTGAAGCTGAAAAGTATCCGATCAACATCTTCACCTCGGATGTAGGAGAGATCGCCTTCAGTCAGTTCCTCAACCGTTCCATCTTCTCGCTGCCCTTTGTAGATTGGAAACTCATAGTAGTCGAGACGACCTCGCCGAACTCCCAAGATCTTGCTGATTCTGGGCTTTTCCTTCTCTTCTCTTCTAAGAACGTTAACATCTGTATCTTTTGCTCTCCACACAAGCCCTCTACGAAGAGAGAGCAAGTATCGTATAGCAGTTGGTCTAGGAAGATGAGTTAGGCCTCTTAGACTCAGCTCGTCTAGCTCCTTGATCCTATCCTCCTTCCTCCAAATCCTTCTCCGTATCTCTTCTTGATATGGTGCTATCACTTTGACATTTTCCCACGGCGGTGCCTGTTCTTTCCTTATCTTCGATTTCGAGGGGGGGCACTCCTTATCGACGACAACGTGTTTGAGAAGCTCTGGAAGTTCTTGAATGTCTGCTTCGTAATCTTCACCTTCTTGGAGCTCATCATCGTCGATAAGTGCTAGGTCAACATTTGCCTTCATCAAGAAGTATCTGGCGTTGTCCAGTAAGCCCTTGGCCAAGGCTGGATGCATCGGCTTTGTTAACCAATCGTCCTTGAAGATGTACTTCTCTACCGCTGAGTGTGGGTTGTAAAGTGTTTCGAGAGATAGAGTAGGTGAGGATGGAGGATCAGAGGGAGTTCTTGGGTTTGTAAGGCTAGGCAGTGATGGACTCACGGTTGATGAGGCGATCGTTTGGGTTGTATTGGTAGTAGTTCGGGTAGATTTTCTGGTTTGGGTGGGTGTAGGTGGTTTTGTTCTGGTGGATGTTCGGGTGGTTCTAGGTTGCAGTTGTGGCTGCGACGGAGGCCCTGTCCCTTGTGTCTTCTCCCCCTCGGGACGATCCCCACCGTCAGGATCGTCACGTGATTGTCGGGATGACTGGGCCTCGCTGGAGTTAGGCGGGTTGAAAGGAAGCTCCAGACGTCTGAGGACCTCCGCTTCATATGCAGTGAGCGTCGGCGGAACGGAGTCGGGCCAGTAGAACGTCGATCAGTTCTGGAATGGGTACGTTCCACGGTCCTTCCTCAGCGCGAGGAGTTGGGTCAGGTTGTGGGATTATGACTTCGGTGACGGGGGCTTTGCCTTTGTCTCGAGTGGATGTCCCAATTGCGTTGTAGACTTGGGCCATGATTGTGTCCTCGAGTCCTTTTGCAAACTCTGTGAGGCGCTCAGTTAGCCTGTCCTCCGTCACGAACGGGGAAAGTAACCGGACGGAGTCACTGAGACGTTCCGTCGTCACAACATCAGTAGAGGGTACTGATGTGCCGCCCGTTTGCACAGGACTTAAACCGAGGCCACGGAGGCTCATCGTTGACATCAAAGCTGAGACGAACTCAGATTGATGGCCCAAGGTCGTAGCTGCAGTGATGTTGACTACGTTGGGACTTCCGCTGTGTTCCGTACTAGACTCTAGTACGGAGACATCATAGAGCGTTCGGTCTAGATCACTAAGATCTAGAGGTGCAGAGTCTATTGGTAGTGTCCTAGAAAGTGAAGAAATTATGGAGGGTGAGGGCACTAGACTCGTAGTGATCAAGGAAGGTGCAGTCTGAGGCGGAGTACTGCTTGTTACATCAACCATCTCCGAGCGAGGTGGTGACGAATGACGTGGCACCTCGTGAATATGTGAAACAATCATCTGTTGGGAGATGATTGAGTGGCTGGGGAGGGTAGTTTGCACGATTGGACCCGATGTCGCGACTTCTACTCGGGGGAAGACAAGGTCATCCCCTGTACCTATGGGCTCGGTCCGGCTTATTAGTGGAGTAGTTGGTTTCGGAGGACGGTCGTGTTTTTGCTTTGTACGCCGTTCCTGTTGTCCTCCTCGGTCATCCCCTTTGGTTTTGCGCTTTCGTTTAGGCTGTGGGGATGAGGAGCTTCCTAGACCTACATTTGGCTGTGGGGGTTGGCTTGTCCCTGGGTTAGGTTCAACTGGGTTTTGTTGAGCCAAGGGGACGTCGTGAATGTTGTTGGCTCGTATATACTTGCGTAGCTCCGGCTCATTTGGATCGAGGAGGCCAATTAAGTAGTCTGGGATGATCATGGCCTCCTGATCGATTTTGCTCTTCGTCGATTGGATTTTTATGAGTTTCGGAGACTGATAACCCTCGTCTCTCGGGCGGCGTTCGATTTCGGGATGAAGATCCACGAAATGTTGGACGATGACGGGCAGCCACCTTAAGTAAGGGAGCACGGGCTTCGTTGCTCCAAGGCCTCGCCTTCGCAGTTGATCGAGGATGTCGGACCAGATGAGTTGGGCGACATCATAATATTTGTTGAAGACGATCCCGTGGAAGATAAGCATGATGTTCCGGTTGCACTTGTCGGACCCGGAGTGCTTCGGCGAGAGGCACTTGTTGACAATGAGAAACAGAGTCCGCCATGGTGCAGGGATGTCTTTGGCAGTGAATTCAGGTAAATGTATGGTGTTTTGGGCGTTAGGTTTGTGGCCCATGAATAGGAAGTCCCTGATTAGGTCCTCGTTGGAGGGATGGGGATCATATACGAGTGAATGAGGTAGGTTTAGTGTGGAGCGGAGAACGGAAGGAGTAAAGACAACTATAGTGTTGTCGATTTTGGCGGAAAGAGTGGTAATTTTGGGGTTATTGGTTGGTTTTTGAAGAGTGGACCAGAATTGTTGCACATATACTTCAGGGACTACCTCGGTGATGTTTAGGGCGGTTCTTAGAGGGTGGTTTGCAAGGATCTTAATAATGATAGGATCTGGGCACGAGGTATTATCAAAATCAAGTTGAAGGTTGTTGGGTGTCCTCTGTGCCCAGTCCTTGGAGGCAAAAATCTCGTCAATTTGTCTCACCATTGTGGTCGATCTGCAAGATAAAAGCAGTGGATTAGTGGAAATCGACCATTTTGACTTAGAAAGTATACAAAAGTTGTGCAATTCGTTGTTAAGCATGTTAGGACTTAGAAAAATTTGGAAAAATATTGGCAACAATTGAAATTGGATTAAGTTAGCGGCGAAAGTGCCAATTTGAATTGATTTTGAGTTTCGGTCAATAATGTGTATCGTGCGATAAGTTTAATTTGGACTGTGGTTGCGATCGAAAGTGATGTTCAATTTAGGTAAATTCGGTGAAAGGGAAATTATAACCAGTTTCGATCGAAATCCATATTTGATTTGAATAAGTGCGGCGAAAGAGTGAATCAATTCAGTTTCGATCGAAAGTTCAATGTGGGACAGATTTAGTCTCGAATCAATCGATTCAATTGAGCCTTGAGTTTCGATCGAAACTGTGGAATAGTGGTGTCGATCGATTGAAATTAATTATGTCGTCAGTTCCGATCGAAACTGTGAAAAATTGAAATGCTCTTTCGATCGAAACTGTGATAAATTGAATTGCCCTGTTTCGACCGAAACTGTGATAAATTGAATTGCCCTGTTTCGATCGAAACTGTGATAAATTGAATTGCCCTGTTTCGATCGAAAGTTGTAAAACCCTAGAAAAACGTCGATTTGAAAACACAAAATAAGAAAAATTTTCAGTAACAATCGATCGATTGGAATGTGAAATTGAAGCAAGAGAGTAGTTTCGAGCGAATCTAGGCGATGTGAAAACACATTAAAGCAATGATTTGCTCGAACACACGCAACCCTAATCTGCGTAACCTGCTCGAATGAGAAAAAAATCAGTTTAAGGCTGTAGATTAAGCGTTTTTCCTTACCAATGAGGGATTTGGAGTTGCAATAAACGGAAAAACAGAGTGAGACAGTGATGAGTTCGTGTGCGATTTCAGAGAGGGTTTATGAGTGAGTTTGAAAATCGATGAAGAAGAAGTGTTTCGGGCGAAACTCTATATAAATAAGTAGTCTCAGTTTCGCCGAGAATAATTCTGAAGAATCAATTTTGATTTCGATTGATTGAAATCAGTTTCGAGCGAAAGTCAGTTTCGCCGAGAGAAATGTCAAAGGATTTAAAAATCAATTTCAATCGTGGTGTGTTTCGAGCGAAAGTCAGTTTCGCCGAGATAAATGTAAAAGGATGTAAAAATCAATTTCAATCGTAGTGTGTTTCGATCGAAAGTCAGTTTCGCCGATAAAATTATGAAGGTATTAAATTAAATTGCAATTTCAATCGAAACGTGTTTCGAGCGAAAGTCAGTTTTGCCAAGAAACTAATAAATCAAGAGTTAAAGCTCAGTTTCGATCGAAACTTGTTTAGTACAATTGGCAAATCAATTTGGAAGGGTTTCGATCGATATGCAATTTCACCGAGAACTAATTGTGATATTTGAAATATTTGAATAATTTTAATTTTGAAAGAAGCTTAAGGAGTTTCACCATACTATATAATTTAAATTTGATGAGGAATCATAAACTCCTTGTGTGAAGTATTTGTGCGAACCATTTAATAATGACTCCCCCTAAATTAGTGCATAAAAATGAAAGACTCCCCCTAGATTCATGCATAAAATTTTTATTAGTCTCCCCCAAGATATAATAGTAGGATTTTTTTTTTACCATTCATAACATATAGAGAAAAATTTAAATGATCTATTTACACAATATCAGGTTCATGTAGGGACAATCGATCATGTCTTATGGTTCAACAAGCCTAACCTAGATACCAAGAATTGGAATCGCTTTTCATCCAATGCCTTAGTAAATAAGTCAGCAAGTTGAAGATCGGTGTGGACAAAATGCATTTCGATTGTACCTTGTTCCACATGTTCCTTAATAAAGTGATATCTAATGTCTATATGTTTTGTGCGTGAATGATGTACTGGATTACTTGTTATAGCTATAGCACTGTTAGAATCACTAAAAATTGGGATATGATTTAACGTTATGCCATCTCGCAGCTGGGTTCTCATCCACAAGATTTGTGAGCAGCAACTCGCAGCAGCGACATATTCTGCCTCTGCTGTCGATGTTGAGACACAATTTTGCTTTCGAGATGACCAGCTGACGAGTTTACCCCCAAGAAATTGAGCGGCTCCAGAAGTGCTCTTTCTGTCCAGCTTGCATCCTGCGTAATCAGCATCTGTGTATCCTACGAGTTCAAAGCTTGATTCCATCGGGTACCATAGACCTAGATTCGGAGTTCCCTTGAGATATTTGAAAATTCGCTTGACCGCGAGCATGTGAGATTCCTTTGGATCAGCTTGAAAGCGTGCACAGAGACATGTGGCGAACATGATATCAGGTCTACTTGATGTAAGATAGAGCAAGGATCCTATCATGCCTCGATAAGTTGTCTGATTAACAGTTTTTCCTGAGGAATCTGCATCAAGTTTGCATGAGGTAGACATTGGAGTCATGGCAGTATTTGAGTTGTCCAAGTTGTACTTCTTGAGTATGTCGTGAATGTACTTGGATTGACTTATGAAGATTCCATCGTGAAGCTGTTTAACCTGAAGTCCTAAGAAGAAATTTAGTTCACCCATCATGCTCATTTCAAATTTCTGCTTCATTAGATCCCCAAAGTTCCTGCACATTCGTGAGTCTGTAGACCCGAATATGATGTCGTCAACGTAGATCTGCACTAGCATAATGTCGGTTCCGTCCTTCTTGATAAAAAGAGTCGTATCTATCTTTCCTTTTGTGAAACCAGATGAGATGAGAAAATCCGAGAGGACCTCGTACCAGGCTCTGGGAGCTTGTTTAAGTCCATAGAGAGCTTTATCTAGTCTGTAGACGTGGTCTGGGCGTTGTTCGTTTACAAACCTTCAGGCTGGGATACAAAAACTTCTTCTTTTAGTATTCCGTTGAGGAATGCAGTTTTGACATCCATCTGGTAGACTGTGAAATTCTTGTGTGCAGCGAAAGCTAAGAATATCCTGATGGCTTCTATTCTTGCGACTGGAGCATATGTCTCGTCATAGTCGATTCCTTCTTGTTGATTGTAACCTTTTGCCACCAGCCTTGCTTTATTCTGGATAACGACTCCTTGCTCGTCTCTTTTGTTCTTAAACACCCATTTAGTACCTATAATGGTTTTCCCAGCTGGTCTAGGTACAAGATTCCAAACTTTCAACCTCTCAAACTGATTGATTTCCTCCTGCATTGCTATTATCCAGTCTGGATCGGCGAGTGCTTCAGCTACTTTACTGGGTTCCTTTTGACTGAGAAAGCAAGAGTAGAGGCTTTCGTTTATCGTTGATGCTCGAGTGGTTACTCCAGCGGAGGGATCTCCAATTATTTGCGAGTTTGGGTGGGCTCGAGTCCACTTTCTGGTACTAGGCTGTGAAGATCCAGCTGTGTTTGTATCATATGTCGTTTCTCCACCTTGATCAGCCTGATGTTCTATTTCTTCTCCAGGTTGTGGCATTACTGACTCTCCTGAAGAAATTTCTATTGTTGTATCATAAGGCTGAGGAGTTTCAGTGCCTGAGCTGGATATGATTTCTGTATCTGTTGGGGGTTCACTATCGTCATCAAGGTGAAGATTTTCCATCGTAGGAGGGGTATTGTCATTATTAGGCTCCGTATAATCAATATTTTCTGGTACCGCAGATGTTGTTGGAGCATTGTGTGGTGTCGGCTTTGGGAAGAGATCTTCAAATAAGAGATCAAGTTCCATGTCACTTAACGCCTTTGTTTTTGAAGATTCTCCCATAGAGGAAGTGCTAGGTTGATCCTTTGTTAATTCTCGTAGAAGTCCTGGTTCTGGACTGATTTGTGCAGAAACGACACGGTCTACTTCATCAAACGTTACGTTTATGCTTTCCATAACAGATCTTTTCTCTTTGAGATATATGCGATAGGCTTTTGATGTTGTTGAGTATCCCACCAGTATGCCTTCGAATGCTTTTGGGTCAAGTTTGCCTCTGTCTTCACGATCATTTGCCACATAGCACTTGCACCCAAAAACTTTCAGGAATGAGACGTCTGGCACTCTACAATTTATCAACTCATAGGGTGTCCTATTGAACCTCTTGTGAAGTGAACCACGATTTTGAGTGAAACAAGCTGTGTTCATTGCTTCGGCCCACAAGAAGTGAGGTAATCCAGAGTGAATGAGGAGTGTACGAGTTGCTTCAACTAAGGTTCTGTTTTTGCGTTCCACTACCCCATTTTGTTGAGGTGTTTTGGCTGCTGCGAACTGTTGGGTGATTCCAAGTGATGCATAGAAGTCACTGAGTTTTCTGTTCTTGAATTCTGTCCCATTATCAGTTCTGATGATTTGTACACTCAGTTGGTAGAGGTTTTGAGCGGTTTTGATGAACTCAATGATTAGACCTGGAGTTTCATCCTTGGTTCTCAGAAATTTAGTCCATGTGTAGCGTGAGAAATCATCCACTATGACTAACACATATTTCCGCCCATTAATGGTCTGAGTGCGCATGGGTCCACACAGATCCATATGAATGAGTTCGAGAGGTTTGGAAGTTGAGGCTATGTGTTTGGTCCGGTGGGAGGCTTTCCTTATCTTTCCCATTTCACACGCCGAGCAAAGATGCTCTTTGTGATATCTGAACGAGGGAAGCCCTTTTACCAAGTTTTCTGATCTTAGTTTGTTTAGGTCTTTGAAGTTGAGATGGGAAAGTCGCTGATGCCAGAGATCGTTCTGATGTAGAGAGGCTCGAGAAATAAGGCATGTCGGTCGAACAGTCTTGAGGTCAATGGAGTAAAGATTCGTCTTTCTGTGACCAGTGAGTAGCTCTCTTCCATTGATATCTGTGACACTACATTTGTTGGTCTCGACCTTTGTCGCAGAAACGACCTATGCTGAATAAATTGTAGCTCGGTCCTTCGACGTAGGATACTCCTTTGATGGTTAGCCTGTCATGGATGAGATCACCGGTTCCTAGCATGGATGCAGATTGACCGTTACCGAAGTAGACCTTCCCGAGGAATCCTTCAGAGAAGTTGCTCAACAGCTCTTTGTTTCCAGTCATGTGTGAGGAGCAACCTGAATCTAAGTACCACACATGACGGACCTGAAAAAAAAAATCAAGTAAGTTTTGGCACCCATTTATTGATGGGTCCTCTTTTGATAGCAGGTGTAGTAGATTTCTTGTTCGTTGCTAGATTTAATTCTTTGCTAGGTTGTTTTGTAGCTGGTTTGAGAGTCCAAGCGTGATGATTTCCTATAGGATGCAGTTGAGATTTCGGTATCCAAATCTGTTTTGGACTTGATTTCTTGCTTGGCTTGGTCTTGTAGATGTATTTAGTAGTATGATTGGACGTAGTGGGAGATGTGTCCTTAGAACGAGGGCTATGTGATTTGGAAATGCTATTGCTGAAGTGACTGTCATGAGAATGGGAAAGTACATCATTGTTGACATGACAGAACTTTGATTTTAGGGAATGGAATAACGAAACACGTTCTGCGACATTACAAGAAGTCACTTTTGGAAATGCTAAAGATTTTAAAACATGAGAAGAAAACTTGGAGACTGGTCTCTTCTTATTATCAGGGACTGTTGTCTTCTTAGCTGAGCCAGGTTGAACCTTCTTCGCTTCCTTAGATCTCACGCCTTTGTCTGTGAGCACATGCGATACCAAGTTAGTGTGAGATAAAGGTATTTTCTTTGTAGTTTGCTTGCATTTACATGTAAATGATTCTGGAATAGGACGGGAGGTGGAAGGTTTGTAAGCATCAGGAAAGTTTTCAAGAGTATAAATTTTGCTCAACAAAATAGTTCTCTCTTCTTCGTGAGCTTTCCTTTCTGACTCTAGAGAGGCTGTCAAAGAACCTATTTTGCGTATAATTTCTGGAATATATATGAATGAATAAATAGGTTTAGTCTGTTCGTCATTGCCTTCGGGTCCAAATGGTGACATGTAATCATCAGAGAGCGGTATCTCTCTTGTTTTGTAGCTATTATTGAGTTCGTCGTAGTCACACATGATTTGAGCCCATTCTTTGTTCTTCCGCCTTTGTTCATCAGATTCAGTCACCTCACTTGATCCGACGAAGGGCATTAGTCGTTCGATGCTTAACCCAAAACGTTTGATGTTGTACAGAGAGTTTACTTTATCTGCTTCAGGGTTAGTGGTGGGCTCAAATCCCAATCCTTCGCGGGGATTATAAAATTCAACATCTTTAGGTTGGCTAAGGAACATGGTTCGTTCACTTTGACCTCTTTTGGTGTTGATTTCCTCTAATTCCTTGATTTTCTTGTATAGTCGTATCGTTCGTTGGTGATTAGTTCGTATTGAGACGCTACATTTACACATTCTTCCTCGCTGTCTTTCAATCTTCTGCTCATATTGCTAATCTCTATTTCCTTGTTTTCTATATGATCTTCTAAAGTCTTCACTTTAGTTTCAGACAAGATCAAGGATTCATTAAGAATTGCTATTTCTTCCTGTTGTTTGTTCAACAGGGCATAATTTTTGTCGAAATTGCTTTGGAGTTCTGAGTGATTTTTACGATGCATGGAGAGTTCGGCTATTCTACGTTCTAGTTTAACAAAATCATGTAGGGATGGAGTGTATACCTCCAAGTCGGATGATGAAACATCTGTCCTGTCTGATCCAATGGCTGGCTCATCCTCGTCGGAGTCATCCTGTATGCTTTCATGAACGTGGAATGAACGAAGGTCCGCGTTAAACTATGAACTTTCAGTTTTAATGTTTTGCTTCTTCATTTACCTTTATTCTGACTTTTCATGCTCACTCTGCCACCTATCCATGGCAGACTTTCTTTTAATTGTTTTAGAGGATCTTCTCCCTCGCTGACCCGAGCTCAAACCACAATACAGAGCAATCATAACTTTACTTCGTGGACAAGACTAGCTTTGTCCATCTTGCTTCTTTTACCTATAGAATCGATCCTATGTTTGGCTTCGACTTGCAAAAAGTTCGAGTCCTTGGCTTTTTCCGATGCTCTTTGGAAAAACTACGCAATTTGAAAAGCGCAGGAAGCTGTTATTGCACCGAAGGAAGTCAAAAGGTCTGTCGAGGAGCTGACTATTGAGCTCATTACTGCGAAGCAACCCGAGAATTTGCTCACTCATCTCACATGGAGGCCGAGGAGCAAAGGATGGGTGCCATCTGCTCACTCAGCTCACAAGACGGGCTTGACTGGGAAAGGGGAGTTTAAGGACACTGAGGAAGACCATTCGAAGTTGTGCGAAAAGATGGGTTTCACTAATGATCTTAAGACGAAGTTGCAAGAGGCAAATGGGCTCTACAGAGATTTGAAAGCTGAGCTAGCTACTTATATGCTGAACATTGAAGGAGCTGGTGCTAAGATTGAGAATCAACACACTTACAGCGATATAGAAGCAGCCATTGATATGGCTGAGAAAGAAGTCGAACAAGTGAAGCTAAGCATCGGAAGTCGCTCAATAAGTTTGTAAGATTTCTAAGTGTTGCTTAGTAATTTTCAGTAGTGCAAATATGATGGAAAGAGCTCAATACATTTGTAAGTCATCTAAGTCTTCATTAGTAGGGTATACTATGTTTTTTTGTAAGTATAAAAATTGTCTTCATTAGTGGTGTATACTCATATATTGCATGATACATTAGAAATTATTTTTAGTTGATCCGAGCCATAATAATTTCTGTCGTGTATTGTAAATAATGTTAATATAATTTTTATACGTAATAAAAAAATGTTAACCTATACATTACAAAATGTTCGTATCAGTAGTGCAAATTAAATGAAGTCTTCCATAGTAGTTGCCAGTAGTGCAAATAAAATGTATGATGAGAAATCGCACGACTATGAGCCTTACAAGATGTCTGGACCTAAAGTTCTAGGACAAACCCTTTAATTACACGACTGCTTCAGGTGCAGTCATGCAAAAATAAGACTCACAAAGATCATGATTAAATGATGGTGTTCACAAGTTGACATATCATGCAATATTGTTTTATACTGTTACACGTAGAAAAAAATATATTTGACATTCATTACAATACACGACTGAAATATTATTACGGCCCAAATCAAGTAAAAAATAATTTTAAGATATATGTTGGCATTCTTAACATAGCATGACTGAAATATTATTATGGCGCACATTAAATATAAATGAGTTGTAATGTATAGTGCAATATTCTCTATATCGTTACACGTGGAAAAAAATATGTTTGACATTCTTTACATTACATGACTGAAATATGATTATGATGCACGACCAGCATTCAGTCGTGTATTGTGAATAATGCCAACATTCAGATGTTCATATTTGGTAGTGCAAATTAAATGAGGTCTGCCATAGAAGTTGTCAGTAGTGCAAATAAAATGTGTGATGAGAAATCGCTCGATTATGAGCCTTACAAGATGTTTGGACAGAAAGTTCTAGGACAAACCCTTCAGTTACACAGATTGCTTCAGTAACAGTCATGTAAAAATAAGACTCACAAAGATCATGATTAAATGATGTCGTTCGCAAGGTATAATGCAATATTATTTTATATTGTTACACGTATAAAATAATATATTTGGCATTCTTTACAAAACACGACTGAAATTATGGCCCAAATCAAGTGAATAATAATTTTTAATATATGTTGGCATTCTTCACATAGCATGACTGGAATATTATTATGGCACACGTCAAATAAAAAATATATTTGACACACTTTGCAATACATGTAAAATAGTTTCTAATGTATGTTGGCATTCTTCACGTCAAATAATAATTTTTATATTGTTACACGTGTAAAAAATATATTTGACATTCTATACAATACACAACTGAAATATTATTATGGTCCAGATCAAGTTAAAATAGTTTCTAATGTATGTTGGCATTCTTCACAATACATGACTGAAATATTATTATGGCGCACGTTAAATAAAAATGGTATCTAATGTATAGTGCAATTTATATTTTTACACGTATAAAATATATTTGACAGTCTTTACAGTACACGACTAGAATATTATCATGATGCATGTCTATTAAAAATACTGTATCATGCAAAATTATGATTATTTATTTTATTTGACATGCGCCGTAATAATATCTCAGTCGTGTATTGCGAAGAATACCAACGTTCAGATGTTCGTATTCATTAATGCAAATTAAATGAAGTCTTCCATAGTAGTTGTCAGTAGTGCAAATAAAATGTATGATGAGAAATCGTACGACTATGAGCCTTACAAGATGGCTGGACCAAAACTTCTAGGACAAACCCTTTAATTACACGACTGCTTCAGTAACAGTCGTGCAGAAATAAGACTCACAATGATTATGATTAAATGATGCCCATCCCAAGTTGACATATAATGCAATATTATTTTATATTGTTACACGTATAAAAAAATATATTTGATATTCTTTACAATACACGACTGAAATATTATTATTGGCTAGATCAAGTAAAAAATAATTTATATATGTTGGCATTCTTCACATAGCATGACAGAAATATTATTATGGCACACGTCAAATAAAAATGATTTGTAATGTATAATGCAATATTATTTATTTGAGTTTGATTGTTTTGTTTGGCTGGTCTCGGCTCCACTATTTAATAAATGCGCGGGTCCTGGGTACACTATAAAATAAATGTCCCGATCACGGATGAAGTTTGTGGATCAAGATGAAGACGATAATCAGATTGACCACCGATTTAATGGTTTATGTTTGTTTTTTATAGGATGTTGCCAACCCCGGCCCAAACCCGCACCGTAATATTAAAAATATATTGGATACTCTTTGCAAAACATGATTGAAATATATAATATGACGCATGTCAATTAAAAATAATTCTCATGTATCATGCTGTGGCGTCCCTACTTCCTAATTAGATTAGTTGGCGGATTTCCGCAACGAAAGTCGCGGAGGACCCGATTAATTAAAAACATTTTGAGGAAATAATATACCTATATATACTAAGTCGGGTTTACAAAATGCGTCTGTATAATACAACGGGCCGGAGCCCAAAAAATCTAAACCCGACTATCCTACGCCTCTCCACAGGTCGCGTCCCATGTACTGCTCCGCCCTCAAAAGCCCGTGGAGTCACCGCCGCCAGCCAGCCTATATCTCAACCCTGACACCCATCGGTGTCGGGCTCAGTCCCACCTGAAAAATATAACCCTGAGCAAAATGCCCAGTAGGTGGCAGTAAAAACATGCAATGTATGCGTGCGTGCACTCAACCCAATCCCATGTCCTCACACATAAAATATGCACGCTCAACCTATCACGTCTCATCACATAACAGGGCCCTCGGTTAGACTCAGCACCCACGCGCGCAATGGCAAAGTATGCCAAAATCATGCGGTAGCCCACGCCGGTCGTGCCGGGTCGCTCCTTCCGCACACAATCTCAACCCGACGACTTTTCCCCGAGTGGCCTACCACCAACCCGGGTAGACAGGAATCTCACATCTGTCGGCCGTCCCTGAGCCAAATAATATCCGGTGGTGTGCACCTCGGGTGGCTCAATCCCGAGTAGATGGGTGTCGCAAACCCCCTCTCCCACCAGGTGCTACACGAGTCTAACCTCGACGACCAATAAAGGTCACTCTACCCCATTCAACCGACACCGTAAGGTGTCACCGTACAAATACGGTACTATCCTCTCTCCCGTGTATGTCGTGAAATGCACATATAATAAATCACATAAAATACGTATATTGAAATCACGTAATCGTATAGTATTTAAACTAGGCCGATGGTTTTAAAATCCAAAAATAATATTTATAATTTAAAATATGGGTTGACCCGAAAATATACGTTATAGTACGAAAATATTTTATTTAAAAGTGATTTGGGCTTAAAACCATTTTATTTAAAATATTTGGGCCTGAAATGGGGCAAAAGCCCAAAATAAGTGTCGCAGGTCAACTCACACCAAAATCGGTCAAAGCCCAATTAAAATCGCCCGAAACCCACTTGGTCAACCCGCGAAAGTCGAGTCAACACCCGATATCACTAATCGCCCGATTCTGCGTTAAAAAGCTCTGGTCAACCCGCGAAAGTAAGGTCAATGCCCGATTTCGTAAGACTTTCGGCGATTTCGCAAATTGATAGATTTAACGCCCGAAGCCCGATTTAATCTCGCGAATCGCCCGATTTCTTTCACGGGAATCACCCCGCGATTTGAAATCGGCCCGCGAAACCCGAAATCGGCCCGACGCTCTCTCACAACTCGCGAAAGGCTTCAGCCCGCGAAGCACGAGCTCTGGCCCGTGAAACCCAAAATCGGCCAATCCTATCTCTTGAAAATCATTTTCACCCGATTTGTAAACTAATACAGGCCCGCGAATTAAAATCGCCTAATTTTCCATAAACAATTAACACGATCATCACCCTAAATCACATAAGAACATCATAAAAATATAGAGCTCATATTTTGAGCTAAAAAGGCACGTAATAACACATCAAGAACAACACTTAAATCCCGAAAAATCTTGAAATAAATATTTTAAAACTAGGATGACCTTTCTTCCGAATTTTGAACATTTTCAGGAAAATAATACAGGTTGTAGGGGTTAAAAACCACCTACCTAACCTCCAAGCTTTGTAATGAAGTTTCCTAATTAGAAGATTAGCTCGAGCTTGCCCAAAATCTGCTGTCCTTCGTTCGGCACTATTATACCATGCATATTAGCTAATCTTTCATATTACTGAAATGATCGTGCGAGTTAATGGAGTGGGATTCTCACCTCCTTTATCACGTTGATTTGATGACTCTCAAGTGAAATTTATCTTCCTTTTCCTTTGTTTGGTATTCACGTTGGTTTCAAGCTTTGCAAGTGAAGATTTTTCTTTTCTTTGTTTCTCACCTCTCACGTTTTTACCTTTGACCATAATGATTGTTTTTGGGATAATTATCTACTTGAGGTATGGTTTTCAACGTGACTTTTCCCATGAGTTAAGGAACCTTTGTTCTTATCTCTTTATTTTATTCATTTTGGGCCAAGCTTAATACATCTTTGGGCCCTCATTTAATTATATTTAGGCCCTACTATTATTTGGCCTTATTTTATCTCTTGGGCTCCCTAGCCTTCTCGGCCCATGTGATTTCTATTCATCCTCGGCCCAAATTAATATTTTCGGCTCGCTCCCGAAAATTCGGTTTCGTTCGAAAATCATCTTCATTAATTTCGAACATTACAAAATAATCCCGTATTAATTTTACGGGTATTACACATGCAAAATTATGATTATTTATATTGTATAATGCGTTACACCTTATGACTTATAAATTTATTTACCGACTGGCATTCATTAGAAACATTTAATTTGCATTACTGATACATCTGAATGTTGGCAGTCTTCACAATACACGGCTGAAATATTATTATGGTGAACGCCAAATAAAAATTATTTGGAATGTATAATGCAATAGTTTTCATATTGTTACACGAATAAAAAATATATTGAGATTCTTTACAATACATGACTGAAATATAATTACGCCCCAGAGCAAGTAAAATAATTTCTAATTAATGTTTGCATTCTTCACAATACACGACTGAAATATTATTATGGCGCACGCCTAATAAAAATGATTCGTAGTGTATAATGCAATATTTTTTAAATTGAACATATATTTTTTACAATGCACGATTGAAATATTATTATGGCACATATCAAATAAAAAATTCTAATGTAGCATCCTATAATTATTATTGTAATAATTCACTGCACCTTATGACTCTTATAACTTTATTTAGCCAGTGCCATTCATTAGAAACATTTAATTAGCACTACTGCATACGAACATCTGAATGTTGTCATTCTTTCACAATACACGACAGAAATATGCATGTCAGATAAAAATTATTTGTAATGTATAATGCAATATTTTTTGTATTGTTACACGTTTTGACATAATTTACAATACACGCCAGAAATATTATTATGGCTCATCAACTAAAAATGATTTCTAATGTATCATGCAATATTATAATTATTTATATGATACACGTAAAAAACGTATATTAGACATTCTTTACAATACACGACCTTCATTAGTAGTCTATACTCATATATTTTTATATGTTTAACAATAAAATAATTACAATATTGCCTGATACATAGAAATTATGGATGCACAACAAGAAATTTGTAAGAGGCGTCCAAGTCTTTATTAGTAGTTGTGAGCAGTTCAAATTAAATGTGTCTAATGAATAGAAGTCGTTCAATAAGAACCCATTATTTGGAACTTCTACGACTTTCTGTGTGTTGCTCCCTCTCATTGATATCTTTAGTTATCAATAAAGGACATATACGAGCATGCCATGATGAAAGAATAAATAACATGATAAAAGAAGAAAGAGCAAAGAGTGTTGATTAGTGTACGAATCCATCGAGTGCCATACAATATCGTTGGGATGATAGATCTCTCGGCTTCCACGTCCGCATCAAAACCCGCCATGTATATTCTCCGACAAGATAATCCCAACCCTCCCTATGTATCCTCCTAAAGAAATAATAATGAATGTATGCATGAAAAAAAAAACATGACTGAAACTGGGAAAAATCAACAACAACATCAAAAAATTACTCAAAATGTTAAAAGACTCACAGAGTAATTAACAGATGCATGTGCCTTAGATGATTGATTTAATAGATTGTTTTACATACCCAAATCCATCTCGAGCGAGATGAAGGGCGTTTGCCGCCAGCTTGGTGACCATCGATTCTAAGAGGTTATTTAAATGCTTATGTTAGTATGGGACATGTAAACAGTTGTCTGAAATTTGAACGACCAACACCTTATAAAGATGTGGATCATAGGACCATTGCGGGTGCAAAAACAGTATATGAAAAGAAAAAGCTACACCTGAATATGCCACACATTTTAAACCAATATATCTACAGTGGATCCGAAACTATTACTCAGACACTGCTATTATATATATGGGAAATTTAAGTTGAGTAAATAGCTATGGGATCGAGATATTGTCATATAAACATATAACTCCAAGACTCAAACATATACGTTTTACATTATTAAACAGTTAAATAGCTATGATCATATATGGATTAAGGTTTTCATATATGATCATATAATGTAACAATGTTTTTCAAATGGCATCAGTCAAGCAACAAAGAACATTACATTCATTATTTGGAACTTCGTAACAATCTGTCGACATTTGGTAGCAGCCACATACCTATTTATGAAGCGTTCGGCACAATCTTTTTTTCCATTACATTAGGGTTACAAAATATTTTTGCCTTCACATCTTTGGTAAGTAATGTTAATTAATAAGATTCAGTTGTTGAACCTAAAGAGAATTGACGTATATCTTCCGAAGTTGGTTGTCATGCATGGTCAGTTGTACATTACCGTGTATTGACATATGTGTCCAGTAGGTATCAAGATTTTAATCATCAAAGGAAATTATGTAGGGATACCAAGTTCTTCAAACATTAAGACATTATAGACATATTATACCACAAAAACTTAACACCATATAATATAATATCTTACCGTACTTTTTAAAAAATATTGTCTATGGATGTATTTGATGAGTACCAGTGTCACATTACTTATATATATCATGTTTTATATTACTCTGTTTTACATCTCGACTTCTTTGATCTTCAACGGGTCGAAGTATGAGGAAGAGATCTCAAGTCCACTCTACCCACCTTCAAGCTAAGGAATCGGAGATTGGTATGAATTTTATTTAACATCAAATTTGCAAGACTGCCATTGATCGACTATTATTCTATATGATAAAAAGTTTCTTGCGGTATGAAATAGTTTTCGTACAGTCATGCAGTTTCTTGCGGGTGTAAAGAGTATGAAGTCTACTACAATTAGGTGAGAGATTGCTTAGCTAACGGTATGTAATAAGAACATAATGCACCATTGATATATACTGTTATATTGCACTAATGCATCGGTCTTACTCCTTTCCTAAATTACAATATTGTTTCAATATCAGTCATGCAATAGTTTCGTACAGTCGTCCAGTTTCTTGCGGGTGTAAAGAGCTAAATGTGTTGGAACATTTATTCTGATTTCTTCGTTTGAAGTTCTACATAATTATGTTTCTAATTTCATAATCCATAATTAATATTTATTTAGGGTTTGTCCTATTTTTGCACGACTATTTTCAAGCAGTCGTGTAATTAAGAGTCTGTCACATTTTTGCACGACTGTTATTGAAGCACTCGCGTAATTTAAGAAACAAGACGTCGTTCATAATTTCAAATGGATCTGATCCATGTAAGAACGCCATAATAGTGCATTATAACTGTATACAACTGTCGTGCATTCATATGCAAAATGTTACGGTCTAAGTGAACATAATGCATGCTTAGCTAATAGTTTATTGGATGAAGATAGGGAAACTGTAGACGGAAAGGAAGTAAAAAATGTTTGACACCGACTTTAGGATGTTTCATACATCCACTCAGATATGTTTTTACAGGTTTGCTATGTAATTGTAACATCTCATCTGAATCATTATATTGAACCAAATTTAAGAACATATTGATAGATTTATTTACTTTGAGTGAAAATAGTTTGTCTTATGAATGAATAGAATAACATTGGAAATCTATGAGCATTCACTACCGGTGAAGACTTAAACGACTCTTACAAAATTGTTAGTCCACCGCAATACATTGGAACATTACATTCGCACCACTGACAAATATTCAAACATGTCAGACAAAAATGTAAACGATGACACGATTAATAAAAAAGATATCATTACAAAAGTTGTACGAATTACTTAATCACACGAACTCTATTTCATATAACACATTAATATTGACCATATAATTTTCAACCGTGATTACAAATTTTAAGAATGAAAAATGAGAAGTAACAGTTATAATGAAAACCCTCCCACAGTATATTTTTGCAATTTAGTTGTATAATCGATTTTTCTACTACTAGAATCTATATTGATTTGCTGAAGTAACTATAATTGCACTATTGACCATCAAAACTACTGGCACCTTATTCTTTCCATAAATATTCTTATCTGAAGATTGAACCAAACTGCTTTTGGATATCGCAAGACCATTATAAAAAACATAATAAATATTTAGCATAATTGTTAAAACAAATATCAGATACTGTTAGGATATTTAATGATTGTGTCAATAGTTTATGTCTTGGGTTTAATATTGTAATTATCTTCGTAGCTTGGCCTTTGGACTAGAATGTAATTATTTAAATTTTTGGTGTTTGGGCCTTAATATACCTAGGGTTAATGTGGTATCTAAGGTTTTACCAACACAATTTGAAAGGTAATCAAAGATCAAAAGGCTTATCCTATTTTTCACACAATACACACACTTGAAGGTGAGATCCTCTCCCTTTTCATTCCATTAAAGCCTCTTTGATTCCTTGTTTGGTGCAATCGGGACCAACAAGTGGTATCAGAGCAAACGTGGATCGATCTGCATTGATTTGAATCCAGTTTCGTTCGATCCCGAGAAATATCAAAGGTGTTTTGGGCAAAAATCACTTTCGGGCATTTTGAACTCGTTTTGGGGTTTTAATGCCTCGTTTTTGTGTTTAAAACCTTCCCCCAGATCGATTCTATGCCTAAAATGTTTTTAGAACACTTTTGGATCAGTTTTAACGAGTTTTGAGCAAGATCGAAGCGAAAACTCTTCAGAAAAGGACATCTCGGCCATTCTCTGTTTTTGGTCGATTTGATCTATTGCTTGTTGTTTTTAGCCCACAAATCGGTCGATTATGTGTTTAGGGAAGAATTTCTGAAGTTTAGGATCAAGTTTGAGCGATTTTGGTTGAGATTTAAGCAAGAACTGGACGATTTTCTGGCAAAACGCATGAAAGCAATGGAACAGTGAAAGCTCGTTCTTGACCGCGAAAATTTTTGCTTAATCGTTCAAGTCCGCGAATTTTCACATCTGCGAAATTTGATTCCGAGAATTTACCTAGAACCGCGAAAAATTTCACTTTCACTGCATTTTTTCGCAACTGCTTATTTTCAAAATCCGAGAAACCTTACATCTGCGAAATTTGATTCCGAGAATTTTTCTAAAAAAAAAAACGCGAAATTTGCTCACTCGGAAACCTTCATCTGCGAAATTTGCTTACTCTTCATATATCCGAGAAACTTTGTACCTGAGAAAGCTTATTCCGCGAATTTCTCTGAGCCGCGAAATTTTTCAGCCGAGAACTTTTTTGAAATTTTTATCCGAGAAATTTTTCAAAACCGAGAAAGTTTGCAAATTCGCGAAATTTTTTTTTAAACCACGACTTTTTAATCCGAGAAATTTTCAGCCGAGAAAGTTTATTCCATCCGAGAAAGTTTTTCAAAACCACGATTCTTTCAAATCCGAGAAAAACTTCCTAAAATCACACTTCAACTCTCGATGCGAAATTTCTTGCGTAGGTGTTAAAAATTCAAAATCAAGAATCTTTCTCACATGCGAAATTTTAAAATCCGAGAAATTTTCAACTGAGAATTTTTCTTCCGAGAATTTCTCTTTAAACTCACAAACACCGAAATTTCTCAACACATAATTTCTCGGATAATTCTTCATATAATCATGTCCCTTCAAACTGCGAATTTTCTTTTCCTGACGTGTTAAGGTTTTTTTTGTTTTATCTCGAGTTAAAATTTTCTCGGGTTTTTCTCAAACTTATTTAAGATTTGATCCTTACACTTTAGTCCTATCACCCTAGACCACTTTTTACATAAATTTTTTTCTCGCCTCAAATCTCGTTTTCAAATTTCTAGAACTTCTCCTAATTTCAAGATATATTTTCCCTTCATACATTATCGACCATCACACACGCTCACTTAGTTCTACGGAATTCTTTAAACAATTTTTTTCTCAAAACTCTACACGTTAAACTCATATTTCTCATCTCGTTCTTTACTAACTCTCTTATCTATACAAGATCAAAACCACGGACGATTCGACTGCACCATCCATGTCTACCACGAATGACATCTCAACAGTGGGCTCCGACACCAGGCCTCCGATGCTGCGACAAGGCGACTACAGCATATGGACAAACCGATTCCTCACGTTCATCAGGAACAAAGGCGCACCACTCTCTCTATACCTTCTGGACTCCATCTTCAATGGTCCAGCACAGTTCTGGACGATCATCCCTGCACAGCCAAACGCAAACCCTCCCATGGATGAACGCCGCACTCCAAGAGGTCCCATCAATGAGGATGAACAGGCTCGCCTACAGGCCGATGAGACTACCAAAGGATATCTCTTCCAGGCTATGGGAAACGAGGTCTACGCTCACATTGAGTGCTGCACAACTGCTAAGGAAATATGGGATGAACTCGTGGAAATTATGGCAGGCACAACTGAGAGTGCTCAAGGGAGGAAATCAGCATGTCTCTCGCAGTATGAACACTTCCAGGCCTATGAAGGAGAGGAACTGCGTGACACATACCTCCGATACTTGAAGGTCATCAATGAACTCAAGAAAGCCAGGATCTCGAGGGACAAATTCGATATCAACAACCGCTTCCTTGGTAGCCTCAAACCACATTGGGGCAATGCAATCGTGATGATGATTCAGAGTAAGGACCTCTCCAACACTTCCATCCATGCTCTCTATGACAGTCTGTCTGCCTATGCTCCTTACGTGCAACCTCAGTCCACCAACACTCGAGTCGACCCACTGGCCCTCCTCTCGAACAAGACCAATGAACGATCTTCCGCCACAAAGACCAAACAGAACAAAGGGAAGCTACCAGCTGCTATATCTGACTCCTCTTCAGGATCCGAAGCTGATACAGAATCTGATGAAGATGTTCGTGATCTACGCAAACAGCTGGCAATGCTCACAAAGATGGTCTCAAAAAAGATCGGGAAAAAATCCTCACCCTCCTCCAATCGCCAAAGAACCTTTAGCGGCACCAAAAAGACCACTCCCACGGAAGAATCTAAGCCGATAAAGAAAGAGGAGGACTCAGCACCTCAAAGGTCTGTGAAGTGCTTTCGGTGTGGAAAGACAGGTCACTTTGCCAAGGAATGCCACGTCCCACGCATAAAGGACTCTGGCTACTACGACCGTAAGGCCAGAATGACCCGCAAAATGGAAAGTGGGAAATTTCTTCTCACCGAAGAAGCTGAATGGGTGAACGACACTTCAGAAGACGAGGAGCCTAAGGATGAAGATTGCTGCATGGCAAGGCTGGTAGAACATGACGAGGATGAGGAGATGGTCAACACCGGTGAGAATGCCGCTAAGACGCCTACTAACACCGAGGCTGAGGTACGAATTTCGCAACTCGATGATGTGTTTAATCACCGGCACACCATTAAGAAACCCACCGTAGACGCTAGGGATTATGATGAACTTAAGCTAAAATTTGAAAACAACTATGCCTTACTTAGTTTAAAAGTAGAAGAGCTCGCCTGTGCAAACGAACGTCTAATGGCCTCTGAAGCGTTAGTCAAACGTCTGCAAAGCAAGAATAAACAAAGTGAGACTCGGGTTAAGGAAACCACACTGGCCATCAGTTCATGCGAAACATCTCGTCTTCTGACGGCATCCCAATACGAACTGCTCACAAAGGAAAGAGTTAGGCTGTACCGAAAGGTGAAAGAACTCGAAGAGCAACTTCACCTTAGAAACGAAAACTCACGCATCTTATGCCTATTGAACCAACCAGTTGAAACAGAATTCTACAACGCCCAGGGGGAATCGGCCTTGCTAGCAATTGCAAATCAACACCACTAACAGTTAAAAGGTATAACATGTGTAACACTTGCAAACAAGAAATGGTGCTCCCTCGCAACTTAGGCCATTTATGAGATCATCCTCCATTGTTATCTCGGAAGAAAAGAGGGTACAGAACATTCATTGGGAGGAAATCGCGTATGACTACACAGAAATGAATGCTAGGGATAAGACTAAGATACCTTCACTTTCGGAGAATGTCGAAACTCCACTCCCAACCAAAGAACAGGAAATTGCTTTCCAAGAAGCGATCTCTCGCACCTACCAGAGAAACTTCTGCTCATAGCAGAACTAGAACGAACACTAGAATTAGAGCGGAAGACCTTCGCAAAGGAGCGAGATGAACTACTTAGCAAAATCTCTACACTAGAACAATTTCACAGTACAAACAATCCCTCTACATCAAGTCAAGTACCCGATTCTCAAACATGTAAATGTAAGAGGACGGCGAAGATGACTCCTGAAGCTGAAACTTGTTCAAACACTAACTCTCGTATTCCTATGGATACAGGGAATGTGAGTTCGACGTCTCCGGAAGGGAGTTAATTTGAAGTAAAGGAGAACCCGCTCTTCGATGACAAGAAGAAAAGACCATCCTATATTTGTATTTCCAATCTATGTACTGATTTCCAACATCTTAAGAACGTAGACAATTATGCTGCCAAAACTTATCTTTCCTTTGCCAAACTAATGTCTATGTGTTGCTGCAACGACTTCATTCTTCCACGCTTTCATGAATATGAGGCACATGAACACGCAACACCCCGACCAAAAAGGCAAACCTCCTCTACGACGCCCTTGCATTCTCCCAGTTCATCTACGCCCACGGTTAAGCGAAAACGCCATCCAACGCTGAATAGAAAGTCACCTACTGCTCGCAAGCAGAAGACGACTAAAACCAAAAGGCGACAACAACAACCAAAACCTTCACGTCAATTCAAGAATAAGACAACGTATATGCAAGCGCAAGTTAGGCAAATATGGGTTAGAAAAACCATAATCCCACCTCCTCAAACAAATCACAAAGGGAAAGCTAAATTAGATCCAACACAACTTGATTTAGACCCCACATTTCCCGTTAAGCGTATGAAAATTTTACTTGTATCACAAGAATGTCCCGTACGTAAACGGGGACCCAACGTTTGCTGATGATTGCAGGTCTGTCATGTGTGGTATCTAGACTCGGGTTGCTCCACACACATGACGGGGAACAAGGAGCTGTTGAGCAACTTCTCCGAGCGCTATCTCGGAAGGGTCTCCTTCGGAAACAGTCAAATGGCGCCAATTCTCGGAACTGGTGATCTCGTCCATGACAAACTGACGATTAAGGGCATCTCTTATGTCGAGGGTTTGAGCTACAATCTCTTCAGCATTGGTCGTTTCTGCGACAAAGGATACAAGGTTCTCTTCGAATCTGACATCTGCAGCATTATAGATGCCTCAGGACAACCTCTTCTTTCTGGAACGCGCACGTCTCACCTTTACATACTCAATCTTACGACCTCTCGACCAATATGCCTTCTCTCCCGTGCTGCACTCAAGTTGAACGATCTATGGCACCGCGTCTTTCACACCTCAATTTCAAGACTATCAACAAACTGCGCCAGAATAAACTCGTCAACGGTCTACCCCAACTGTCATATCATAAGGAACACCTCTGCTCTGGCTGTAAATTGGGGAAGATGAAGCGATCATCACACATCTCTAAGGAAACACCGTCCTCTAAGCTCATCCTTGAGCTCTTACACATGGATCTATGTGGCCCAATGCCTACGGCTACACTCGGAGGAAGACGGTATATTCTTGTGATTGTCGACGACTTCTCACGCTATACATGGACGAAACTCGTTCGCACAAAGGATGAAGTTCCTGATTTAATCATCGAGTTTGTTGTTACGTCCCAAACTCTTCATCAACAGAAGGTTCGGATTATCAGAACTGACAATGGAACTGAGTTTAAGAACAAGAAGCTCAGTGATTTCTATGCTACTCAGGGCATCACCCAGCAGTTCTCAGCTGTGAAGACACCAGAACAGAATGGTGTCGTTGAGCGTAAGAATAGGACACTAGTTGAAGCAGCTAGGACTCTCCTCATCCAATCCGGAATTCCTCACTCTCTTTGGGGCGAAGGTATTCAAACGGCCTGTTACACGCAAAACCGGGCTTCCATCTGTTGGGAAACCCCGGGTGACCTGAGGCCTCTCCCCGGACACAGCGGAAGTATTGAATGGGTCTCCCAGGTTCCCCGTTGGAACGAGTGAATTTAAAAAATTTCCTCGTTCCCGCCACAAGACCAAACTCGGTATAAAGAAAAATACGCATGTATACACGTATTAAGGTTTAGAAGATTACCCTCGTCGCGAAGATCCTTAGCTCCCTAGCTCACGAACTGCACCGATGAGAGTCACGCGGACCCCGTGAAGTACCAAAAACCAACACCACCCCAAGGATGGCTAGAGATGGTGTGGAGCGTTGTGTAGAGATGTATATGTATGTATGTGATTTCTAAAACTCACAAACAATTAGGGATTTCTCAAAGATCACCATAAATGCTCTCACTTCTTTCTAAAACTCAAAGATAGAGTGAGAAAGAGCTTAATTCAAGTTATAGACGAAATTCTCTAAGAAAATATATTAAAAGTCCATTTCCAAACCAAGAAAATGACTTTTAATTTAATCCAAATGAGATCATGTCCTACATGACTCAAACGGTGTTAGATTCCCTTTTATTATGTCACTAAATGACCTAATAATGTCCCATATGTCTAACATAAGAACAAGGATCGAAATTGGATTAGGTTTGGCCAAGATAATGATGTTTTGATGCGCGTTCACCGCCTCAAACAAGCTTGTCACGGCCGTGACTCATCATTGGACATGTTCTGCCACTCGTCACGGCCATTGTCATGGCCATGACCATTGCTTTGAGGCCTTCACGGCCTTGGCAATGAGTGTCACGGCCGTGACACAGTCGGGCACCATTTTTGGTCGCCACTGCCGGTCGTCACGGCCACGCGCAATGTGTTCACGGCCGTGACTCTTTGACAGCTTTGCGGCAGTTTTGTATTTCGATCAGATCGAGGGGTAAATGATGTCCGATTGACCTGAAATTTTAACCATAGTTAAAAGACTCATCAATCTTGATTCACAACCGTGACAAGCCTTGCTTATCATTGTGAACCCTATTTACGCTTCAACTATTACCAGTTTCGTTCCGTAAATATCCTTCCATGTAAATATAGTTTCTAAAACATATATTTAATATTTTATTAACGTCTCTAAGTCCGTTAAATTAATTTACATCTCATATTAGTTAGGCACTATCACAGTGATCATTTTTAAGCCCGACTCTCTTGGTTCGTCTCAACCCGGCAAGGGAGGAATCCAAGAATTTGGTAAGCGCCTAGCCAATCCCGCGGTACCAAATAGATCTCGTGTTGAGTACGATCTTCTATCTACGAACCGACTACAGATTATTGTCGTACGTATAGACCCTTCACAAATGTCCCGATCGAGTGAGAGTCATGGTTACGTCAAACTCACTAGACTCGACTCTATGACTAATTCGTGACTGGCGAAATTACTAAACTGCCCTTACGTCCCACGTAAGTCAGTTTATAGCTTCGGCCGAAGACTTCGTAATTTCCTGTCCCCGAATATGCATAGGACATATATCTCAGTTACTAACTAGATAGTGAATCCCTAACGTTAGTCTAAGCACGGTAGTTACCCTTTGTTGTCAAGACCGCATGTCGCCGCCGACCCATGTTCGTTCCCGAACAAGGTGGGCCTAGCAAACTAGTGACATTTCAAGACCCCAAAGTCAACTCCGTCAAAAACCCTTCGGTCTAAGGTCCACGCACACTACTATAGTCAATCGATCGATCATTGACGCTATCCAGAGTAACGATAAGGCCCATGTGATCGTCGATTGTGAGTCGTGTCCAAGTACAAGTTAATTCCCTGATTCAACTAATACCAATGTTACGACCTCCCGCTTCCCAAGCGAATGACTGGCACAACCATATAAGAGTCGTCAACAAATAAGTCGTAATTGACGCTCAGTCACCCTACTGAGGTCTAAGACTTATGGACTAATTTAATATCGGTGAATAATAGCTCACCGGTGCCCCTCTCTCATCCCATGAGAATCGGTGAATAAACTCACGATATATGGGATTTATTTATTTACCGTCTCACCGGATGCCTAGTAAGACTTTATAGGTAAATAAATAATATGCCTTTTTGAAGAATAAATTATAAAGTATAAATTCCATTAATACGTATAAGAATACATTATTCAAATACATAACGAATAATACATCGATTATTAAATACATGCCCTATTCATTACATCCTCGAATGGCATTCGGAGGGCACATCCCCAACAATCTCCCACTTGCACTCAATGCCATGCGTTATGATATCGTAACCCCATTTTATGGAGGTGTCGATCAAGCACTGCCTGTGAGAGAGGCTTGGTGAACGGGTCCGCCACGTTATCCGCGGTGGCTATTTTCTGCACAGCTATGTAGCCATTCTCAACGAACCCACGCAGCACGTGGTATTTTCTTTCTATGTGTTTGGACTTTGAATGAGACCTAGGTTCCTTGGCTTGTGCGACTTCCCCACTATTGTCGCACCACAATGGTAGCGGGCGATCCATTATGCCTGGAACAACTTGGAGTTCTTCTAAGAACTTCCTCATCCAAACACTTTCCTTTGCTGCCTCAGAGGCTGCAATATACTCCGCCTCAGTGGTGGAATCGGCAGTAGTGCTTTGCTTGGAACTTTTCCAAGACACTGCTCCACCATTGAGCGTATAGACGAAACCAGAAGTAGATTTTCGGTCATCCACGTCTGACTGGAAATCCGAATCGGTATAACCATCCACCTCTAATTCTCCATTTCCATAAATCAATATCATATCTTTAGTCCTTCTAAGGTACTTAAAGATATTCTTTACTGCATTCCAATGTTCTTTACCAGGATTAGATTGGTACCGACTTACTATGCTCAAAGCATACGCAATGTCAGGCCGCGTACATAGCATCGCATACATTAGGCTACCTATTGCTGATGCATAAGGAATTTTACTCATTTCCTTCCTTGCTTCCTCATTTTGAGGACACATGGATTTAGAGAGATGAATCCCATGTCGAATTGGCAAGAACCCTTTCTTAGATTCATCCATTCGAAACCGTTTCAGAATCTTTTCTAAGTAAAGGGCCTGAGATAAACCTATCATTCGATTCGCTCGATCTCTAAAAAGGCGTTCCAAGAATATAGGTTGCTTCTCCCAGGTCTTTCATGGAGAATCGGTTGAAAGCCAAGCTTTCACCTCCGAGAGCATCCCGATATCGTTTCCATCAAAAGGATGTCATCCACGTACAATACGAGGAACGATATCTTACTCCCACTGACCTTCTTGTAAACGCAAGGCTCATCTTCATTCTTTAAGAATCCATAGTTCCTAACTACTTCATCAAATCGAAGATTCCAGCTCCTAGATGCTTCTTAAGTCCATAAATAGACCTGTTAAGCTTGCACACTTTGTGAACATCTGTTGCGATGTAAAACACTTGGGCTGCTCCATATAGATTTCCTCCTGGAGGAATCCATTTAGGAAAGCGGTTTTTACATCCATCTGCCAGATCTCGTAATCATAGTATGCTGCTATAGCAAGCAGAATACGGATAGACTTAATCATTGCAACAAGTGAAAAGGTTTCCTCATAATCGATGCCCTCTTTTTTATTATACCCTTTCGCTAATAGCCTAGCTTTGTAGGTTTCAACCTGCCCATCAGATCCAATCTTTCTCTTATAGATCCATTTACACCCTATAGGTCTAAAACCTTTGGGCAGATCTACTAGAGTCCATACTTGGTTGGTATGCATCGAGTCCATCTCTGCTTTCATAGCATCGACCCATTTCTTAGAGTCAACATCCATCATTGCCTGGTCATAGGTAGCGGGGTCGTCACCAACGATCCCCTCAATCGCAGCACCTCCGTGCTCGACATGTATCATACCATATCTCTCAGGCATGCGAGACATTCTACCCGACCTGCGCAATTCTCGGCGCGTCTCGGACTGCTCATCTGTGCCCTCAGGCACTGATGTCTCTAGAGGAGCTTCGTTTAACTCTCCAAGAGTCACTTCTCTGCCAGCTCCACCTTCTCGAACGAACTGTTCCTCAAGAAAGTGAGCCTGAATAGCTACGACGATCCTTTGATGTGATCATCGGGATATCCAACGAAACGTCCTTTCATGGACCTTAGATTCGAGTTTGTCTGCTACTTGCTTTTTCACATAGGCGGGGCATCCCCAAACCCTTAAGTGATTCAAGCTGGGCTTCTTACCATTCCAAATTTCGTAAGGTACCCTATCTACAGACTTCGAAGGGGTTCTGTTCAAAACATAAACAGCAGTTTGCAAAGCATATCCCCATAACGATATGGGTAGATCTGTATAGCTTAGCATAGATCGAACTTTATCTAATAATGTTCGATTCCTTCGTTCGGCAACACCATTCAGTTGTGGTGTCCCGGGCGGTGTAAACTGCGAAATAATTCCATTTTCTTTCAAGAAATCATCGAACTTGAGACTCATATACTCGCCGCCTCGATCTGATCGTACGACTTTAATTTGTCTCCTAGTTTGATTTTCCACTAAAGTCTTGAATTCCTTGAACTTTTCAAGCGTTTCAGACTTGTGCTTCAGCAGATACACCAAGCCGTAGCGAGAGTGATCATCTGTGAAAGTCACGAAATAATGGAAATTACCTCGGGCCGCTACACTAAACGGTCCACAAACGTCTGTATGGATCAAATCCAAAAGATTAGTGGCTCTTTGGAAAGTCCCTGTAAAAGGAGACTTAGTCATTTTGCCGAGAATACAAGACTCGCACGTTGGATAGGAATCTGATTCCATAGGCTTAATAATGCCGTGTTTCTCCAACTCTTGAATCTTTCGAACTCCGGCATGACCAAGTCTAAGATGCCACAAATAATTTTTATTTAACTCTAAGTTACATTTGTAGGTAATTACATTCGCATGTTCCTGGGCATTAACGTAATATAAACCATTTATTAACGTTGCATTTCCGACGCATTTATTTCCAAAATAAATCTCACAAATATTATTATTGAATCGAAATTCATAACCATTCTTACTCAAAGCATGAATAGAAATAATATTCTTTAGCCCCTTGGGCAATACAAGTACATCGGATAAATATAATACATGTCCAGAACTTAATACAAGAGTTTTCGATCCAACATGACTAGCAGGTACACTATGTCCGCTACCAACGTTGATCAAGACTTCTCGTTCCGCCAGCTTCCTACTTCGTTCCAGACCCTGGTTCAAAACACAAATGTGAGCACTAGCTCCCGAGTCAAGAATCCTCGAGGTGGAAAATACAGTAAATGAACAATAAGTTTCCAAAACTTTACCTGAAGCCCCAGAAGCTCGAAGCTTGGGGCAATCTCTTTTCCAATGACCCAGCTCTTGGCAGTTAAGGCACCTATCAGTGGCCTTCGGAACTTTAGGCACGTTCATTTTAGCCTTTCCTTTTTTCTTAATCCCTCTTTTTGGCTTATTAGGCTTGGGCTTGGGCTTGTTCGACTTAGATCTCTTAGACCTTGTAGTCACAACAAGCGCAACCTCTTTTCCCTTTCCTTTCTTTAGCTCACGCTGAGTCTGAACCAGCGTGTTCATGAGTTCAGGAAGCGAAAATCGCCTATCGCTCAGATTATAGTTTATAATAAACTGAGCAAATGAAGCTGGGAGTGACTGAAGGATCAGGTCAATCTGAAGCTCATTATGAATGGGACAACCGAGAGAACTTAGTTCCTCGATGTACCCAATGAGCTTACGCACATGGGCCACAACATCTGCACCCTTAGGCATCTTGGTATGAAAGAGATTGTCGGCAGCGCGGTATCGAGACGATCTCGACTGCTCGCCGTACAACTCCTTCAGATGAATCAATATCTCGCGCATTTTCATACCCTCATGCTGGCGCTGCAGATCATTATTCATCCCAGCTAACATATAAGCCTTGACACGGGCACTATCAGCCATCCATTTGGCATAATATTCCTTGTCAACATCACTCGCACCCTCTTGGGGTTCGAGTGGTATGGGTCCCTCAAGGACATACTCTAGGCGTTCCAGAGTGAGGACTATCCTCAAGTTACGGAGCCAGTCCGCAAGTTTGGACCCTCCAAACGATTTTGCGTGATCAGTAAATTGAATGGTGACGTCATTTTGTATACAAACAATAAAGAAAACAATCTGCAAAAAATAAAGCATTGGAGGGGTCAACGTATTATTCTACAAGCACAAATAAGGACTTTAACGGTTTGGCTTGACTCCCACTATTTTTCTCAAAATCCCATTCTCCCGATAGAGATTTCGGAAACCTCGTTGATGGTTTCATAGTGGAGTTGATTTCCCCGCTCCGCATAAATGAACCTCAACCTAACAGTTTATTGGCCCATTACTCGTACGGCGCCGTGTCCCACACGAACCCATAGATGATCCCGTGTCCCACACGAGTCCATCTCATGAGTGTTTCAACAACTTTGTCTCCGGTTAGGAACCCTCACCCTAACAGGAATAATTGGGAAATAACCGTCTAAGTGTGACCTATCAACGTCTGACTCAATCCTAACATTTAGAAATTCCCGCCCATAGGATAACTCTTTATAAGGCGTGAATATGTTTCGGAGAGCGACATTTAGACAGTCCCCCAAAATATCCACGTCAAGAGTAACATGTTGGGCGTCGATAACTCGGAACAAACCGCACATACACTCAAGTCGTTTCAATAATGAGCTTGACTTTATTGTCTTAACGCACCCGGACCAACTACGACAGGAGTGAAATGATTGGCGCCGATAACTCGGAACAAACCGCACACGACATTCAAATACATAACGAATAATACATCGATTATTAAATACATGCCCTATTCATTACATCCTCGAATGGCATTCGGAGGGCACATCCCCAACACCATCCACAAGAGATTCAACCGCACCCCATACGAGATGCTGAATAACCGTCGTATCCCAGATATATCTTATCTAAGAGTCTTCGGTTGCCGATGTTTTGTGGCCAATGATCGCCAACATCTTGGGAAGCTTGATCCAAAAGCACTTGGAGGAATCTTTGTTGGATATTCGCTGAACTCGAAGGCATACAGAGTCTATCTTAGGGAGAAACGATCAGTAATAGAGAGCACAAATGTCACATTTGACGAAAGCGAAGGCGACCTCATGGCTTCTGCTCATATATGTCGAGAACCAGGTCTTCTACAATCGTTGACAAAAGGTCAACCTTCAACGACGGGAACTTCCTCATCTGAGGGCAATTCTGGTGAACTGGATCTCGATCTACTCTTCGAGTACTTCTATCCAGTCCCCAAGACTCCCGTGGCCACCACTCAAACTACCGCTGCATCCACCCCACCTACACCACCAGCTATCAAAGATGATGTCGTCCCGCCAAACTTGGATGATCTCAATCTCAACGAAGACGACATTTTACCCAACCCTGGGAACATTGCTGATCCTGATGCTGAACCTTCTCAATCTACTACGGTTGAGATCTCTTGTTCGGACACCGGACCCCAATCTAATGAGTCTCCAATCGATACAAATACGGCCAGCTCCTCACAGACCAATGTACCACTTTGGGCTCGCTCTCATCCTACCGATCAGATTATTGGGGATCCCACATCCGGTGTTTCGACGCGTTCGGCTACAATGAATGAAAGTCTGTTTGCTTGCTATCTCAGTCAAGCCGAACCATCACGAGTAGTTGAAGCTCTCAACGATCCTGATTGGCTGATTGCAATGAAGGAGGAAATAAATCAGTTTGAACGATTACAAGTTTGGGAACTCGTACCACGACCTCACAATAGATCCATTATCGGCACAAAGTGGATCTTCAAGAACAAAAAGGATGAAGACGGTGTTGTCATCCGCAATAAAGCAAGACTTGTGGCTAAGGGGTACAACCAACAAGAAGGCATCGACTACGATGAAACTTTCGCCCAGTTGCCAGGATCGAAGCCATACGAATTTTTCTTGCCTTTGCTGCTCACAAGAACTTTAAAGTCTACCAAACGGACGTGAAGACTGCATTTCTGAATGGATTTCTCAAAGAAGAAGTGTACGTTGATCAACCTGAAGGGTTCTTGAGCGAAGAGTTTCCTCATCACGTATATCGACTCTACAAGGCCCTCTACGGACTAAACCAGGCTCCCCGAGCTTTGTATGACGTCCTTTCAGACTTCCTTGTTCAGTCTGGATTTAAGAAAGGATCTCTGGATACAACTCTCTTCACCAAGCGGAGTGGCCCGGACATCATGATTGTACAGATTTATGTCGATGACATCATTTTTGGATCGACTGAACCACAAATGTGTGAAGAGTTCGCAGAATTGATGAAAGAGAAATTCGAAATGAGTATGATGGGCGAGCTGAATTTCTTTCTTGGTCTTCAAGTAAAGCAACTCCCCGACGAAATCTTCATCAACCAGTCCAAATACATCCATGACATCCTCGAGAAATATGGCATGAAGGATGCTAAGACTGCTGCTACACCTATGTCACCTTCTGGCCGACCCGACGCGGACCCATCTGGTGCTCCCGTTGACCAAACCGTATACCGAGGGATAATAGGCTCTCTTCTGTACCTCACTGCTAGTCGACCGGATATCGTTCTCTCGACAGGAATCTGCGCTCGTTTCCAGGCTACACCTAAGGAATCCCATCTCACTGCTGTCAAAAGGATTCTCCGCTATCTCAAAGGAACACCCAATCTGGGTTTGTGGTACCACAGTCGATCGGACTTCAAACTGGTTGGATTCCCTGACTCGGATTATGCAGGATGCAAGATGGATAGGAAAAGCACCTCTGGAGCTGCACACTTCTTGGGCGGTAAACTCGTGAGTTGGTCGTCTCGAAAACAAAACTGTGTCTCAACTTTATCGACGGAGGCAGAATATGTCGCCGCCGCTAGTTGTTGTTCACAGCTTTTGTGGATGAGAACCCAACTACGAGATTTTAATTTTCATGTTGATAAAATTCCCATTTATTGTGACTCTAAGAGTGCAATTGCGATGACGAGTAATCCGGTACATCACTCGCGAACGAAACACATAGATATTCGTCACCACTTCATCAAAGAACATGTCGAACAAGGGACGATTGAATTGCACTACGTCACAACCGAAGATCAGCTGGCCGACATTTTCACAAAACCGTTGGATGTCAAACGATTCCAACACCTTGTGACTATGTTGGGCATGTTGAATATTCCGCTGTGATCAATCAACCCTACATGAACTTTGATAAAGTGCACATATGTCCTTTCACTTCATTTCATTCTCTATGTGTCTTCTAAATTATGTCTTTTGAGGGGGATTTTTCGATTAAGGGGGAGCTTCTGATTTTTGCATTATTTAAAAAGGGAGTTCTTGATTAAGGGGGAGTCTCTGATTTTGCCTATTTAAAAAAAAATTGGGTTGAAATATTAAAGTTTGGTCAAACTGAGTCAAAATTGGACCGATTAAAATGTTTTGGGTTGAATTTTTAAATTTCTGGTCAAACAGGGTCAAAATTGGACCAATTGAACTTTAATTGGACCCAATTTTGACCAAGTCCGCAAAAATCAGATCTGGATCCAATTTTGACCAAGCCCACGAATTTCGGCCCATTAACTCAAAAATTTCGCATGAACAGTAACAAAATCCCTAAAACCCCAAAACCCTTAACGTTTTTCACAATCTTACAAATACCCGAGAAAATTTCAAAAATTTCGCACCCCCTTTTCAAAAATTTCTCAAAACCCTCGCAGTCGTCGTCGTCCTCAAATCTGCATTCAAAATCCGTTTATCTGCATTCTCCGACGTCAAAATCAGCCTTTCGGTATGAATACATCGCAAATAAACTGCTTCTCGTTCAATTTAATCCAGTTTCTGCCCCATTTAGTTTTTTTTGGTTTAAATTAATTTCTTCTCGACTTTAAATCGGACGCATGTTAGCTTTTTTATGTTAAAACCCCCAAATATGCATTGCCTGTCCAATCTCGAGTCGATTGAGTTTAGATTATTGCATTTTGGTTAAGATTTGAGTAGGTCTAAGGCAAAAAATTATTGCGTCGTTTCGCACGTTTTCGCACTGTGTTCTTCACCGAGAAAATTCTCAGAAAATGCTTTAAATGTTAGATTTCGCTGCTACAGTGAGCTAGGCCCCGCGAAATTTTTTTTTATTCGAGAAATTTCTTGCGCTACAGTTAGTAAGGTCCCGCGAAATTTTATCCGAGAAATCTCTGGCGTTAAAATTTTTCGCTGCTACAGTGACTAAGAACCTGCAGAAACTTTCATCCGAGAATTTATGTGTTAAAATTTCGCTGCTACAGCATGTGAAGCCCCGCGAAATTCTCATACACATCACTTCATATTACATATTTTCGCATCTTCACTATTTCGCAACTACAGTGACCCAAAAATTTGAACCCCATAAATTTTATAACTTAAGCAGATTTTCTTCAAAGCTCCATCACTCTGCGAAACTTCCATATCACTTGAGAAAATTCAAAACTTGCGAAATTTTTGCTAACTTGAAAACTCTTTCTACCTACGAAAATTTAATACCGTTTTTAGAACAAATTTTCACCGCGAAAGTTTTGGATTACATGAGAAAAAAATTACACTAAATACGAAAATTCTCACGACATGTCTATGTGCTATAACTTGCGAAAATTTCCCAATACATGTGAAATCTTACTCAATCTGCGAAAATTCTCTCGGCATATCTATATATTATAATCTGCGAAACATTAACATTACATGCGAAAATTTCCTCTGAATGCGAAATTTCCTTGTTATATGCTTATTCATGGATAAACTGAATGCGAAATTTCTTTAATACATGCGAAAATTCACTCTGAATGCGAAATCACTTCAACGTGCGAAAATTTTCCTTATATGCAAAAATTCATGTATAGACTGAGAGCGAAATTTCCTTGATATATGCGAAAATGTCTCTCGACTTGTCTATGTATGATAATTAGCGAATTATCTCATTACTTGCGAAAAATTTGGACAACTTGCGAGATTTCTTAACTTCGAAAATTTTCCATACTTGCGAAATTTTACTCAATCTGCGAAATGTTCCATTACATGCGAAATTTTACACAACATGCGAAAATTTTCTCGACATGTCTATGTGTTATGCTTAGCGAATCTTCTCATCTCTTATGAACGCCTTCAATTCAGAAATTTTCTAAGTATTGAAAATTTTCATTTACAATTTGAGGCTACTTTCATTGTTTCACCCACATTAATCCGTACTGATCATATTACAATTACTGTCGAGCACAGATATGACCAACAAAGATCAAGGTACACTTGAAGCACTTGAGGCGGCTGCAATCCAAAGGGACATTGCTCGCATCGAGCTCAACACGCTTACCTATGTCCCACCAATCGAGCAGATCTTCCCAACAAGTCAATGGGCGGCCTTGATTCCCAACAATTACATGGTGGACTTGGACAGCTTTCGGTGCGATGCCCCCATCATTATAGAAATCCTCAAAGGGCACCCACTTCGCCACGCCCTCACTCATGGCGAGCCAGAAGCACAAGTGTATCTTCAACAATTCTGGCATACGTTGCAGATAGCTGAACCACTCCACCTTGCTAAAAACTTATCCGCCAAAATTGATCAAGAAACGGTGGTCCTCACTCGCAAGATAGTCCAAGAAGTGCTTCAACTCCCTGTCTACTCACCATACGACCCGCTACCAACCCATGAACAGCTCATCGAGGACATAGACAGACTGGGTTATCAACCAGAAAACAAGAAGAAGAAGGCCCCCCTTGTCCTCAGTGAAGTCACCACCCGTAATCTACCTCAACCCTGGCGAACGCTGTACCTGCTGGTGAACAAATGCATGTCAGGGAAGCATGCTGGTCAGGACCGCGGAAACTTTCAAATCCTCACCATCCTAACCGGCATCGCCCACAACCGCAAGTACAACTACGCCGACATCATATGGATGGATCTCGTCTCCATGATCCAACGTCGCGACCGGGAAGTCGCCAAGGGAGTCACAAACCGCTTCGTCCCTTACATGCGGTCCCTCCCAGCTCTCATCAAACATTTCCGCTTGCACTCCACCACCATTCGCATCCGCCCGGCAACGGAACACTTCCTAATCCCCACTGTCGAGAAGTTCGCCAAGAAAAACACTCCGGCGAAAGATCGACACGCAATGATAATCCCAGACGACGTTCTCGCCTACTTTGACCCGACAAACCTGCACGTCCGAGAATACCGTGCCTCCACAGCCTCTTTCCGCGAAAGCCCTCATCCACTATCCACTGTCCCTACGGCGCAGATCAACCCCACTGCTCCTAACCCCGGGACTAGCCAAAACCCCACCACCACCTCCAAAAAGTCATCGAGTCGCGCCGCATCCTCTTCCACCCGCGTTCCGAAAAAATGGTCGCGTGAGGATGACGTAAGCCGCCCCACGGAGCGTCGATCGAAACAAAAACACGATCGACCTCCTCAGCCACAGATAAGCCGAGCCGAACCAATAGGTACAGGAGGTGATGTGTTCACCTCCTGAGTAGAAGACGTGGCATCTGGCTCAACCACGCAAATGACCTTACCAATCCACTTATCTTCCTCTGTACAGGAAGATATTTCATTCCACGAGGAGCCACGTATGCCATCGACATCCCGCTTGGAGATAGTCGATGTTGAAACAAGCAGTCCCTCGCCTCAGACTGTATCCTCTTCATGCACATCGAGTATAGTGCCCTCACTCCCCATAATTTCTTACGTTTCTAGGACACATACACCTTTTACCGCACTACAGAGTCTTCGTGATTCTGTCAGAACGCTCGGTGATGTCTCTGTGACTGAGAGCGGAAGACCTAGCACGGCCAACATCACAACAACCGTGAGCCTAGGCCATCATTCGCTTGAGTCTGTCTCATCGATGATGCCAACAGGAAGTCTGAGTGACCCTGTCTTTTCCCGTCCTGTGCAAACGGGCGGCCGATCGGCTATCTTCTCCGATTCGGTGACAGTTGGATTTCTTCGTGATTCCAACTTGTTAAACTTACCCCAGTTCGTGACTGAGACCGCGTTAGAGACTCGTCTTCAAGAGTTTGCAAAGACTCTTGAGGCGTCTATCCTCGATAAAGTCTACGCGCGTCTCGATGCGTCCACCATCGACAAAGGCAAAGGTGTGGCCCCGGAGACGCCACCACCAACTCAAAATGTGGACGCTGAAGCTGTTCTCTCCTCAATTTCCGCAAAGGAGCTCTTCTACATCCTCAGAGCCCGATTCGAATCAATGACGGAACTTGACGAAGAGGAACAGCAAATGGAGGCCATTATCACTCAACCAATGACTTGCCGTGCTCAAGGCGAGTCTAGCGGGATCAGGCGCGACGATCAAGATGATGATCAAGATCGCCGCGAGGGGGAGAGGCAACAAGGCTCACAATCACAAGGACTCGTGCAATCGACGCTGCCTTCCTCCTCTGCACCTGAAACAACGCCCGCAACAGAAACCTCACACCCCACTATGTCAAATATTTTTTTATACGTGTAACAACATAAAATAATATTGCATTATATGCCAACTTGCGCACGGCATCATTTAATCATGATCTTTGTGAGTCATATTTTTGCATGACTGTTACTGAAGCAGGCGTGTAATTAATGTGTTTGACGTAGAACTTTAGGTCCAGACATCTTGTAAGACTCATAGTTATGCGATTTCTCATCATACATTTTATTTGCACTACTGACAACTACTATGGAAGACTTCATTTAATTTGCACCACTGAATATGAACATCTGAATGTTGGCATTCTTCACAACACACAACTGAGATATTATTTTTGCGCAAATATTGTCTCCTATGGCTTATATTTCAGACGAACAATAATGTTCTAGCTGATAATATTTAATTTTTTATTGCTATTTAACTAACGTCTTTCGCAATGACTGGAGGTTTCAGCCGTCTATTTCTCAGTCGTATCTTTTAGTCGTGTATTTTTTAGATTGTATTGATACCTTTGCTAATATTTTTTTGTTTATTGCTATTTAACTAACGTCTTCGTGATGTCTGGAGGTTTCAGCCGTCTACTCAGTCGTATCTTTTTCAGTCGTGTATGTTTTAGATTGTATTGATACCTTTGCTAATATTTTTTTGTTTATTGCTATTTAACTAACGTCTTTCGCGATGTCTGGAGGGTTATTTGTCTATTTCTCAGTCGTATATTTGTCAGTCGTGTATTTTTTAGATTTTATTATATAGTAGGTAATAGTAATGTTATATATAACCAATGCAGTTTTCAGTCGTGTATTTTTGGAGAATGTGAAGTCCATTGCACATAGTTGCTTCCACCGTGAGGAAAAATCTTTGTTTGATTGGAGAATCCAGTCGTGCAATAAATATTTGGTAATCGTGAATTTTATTGTAAATATGTGGTCAAATTTTATAGGCGTAATGTTTACGTTTATAGCACTTTGTAAGGCCGCAAGAATGCAATTGCAAATTTACGAACGGTGACCTTTGAAGTTTAAGTTGCAAAACAGTACGATTGGTTTATCATGGCTACTCACTGAGAAGATCGTATCCGATCTTGTAAGAAACAAAAGCATCTATACACGCATACTCTATCTGACCGTAGCTAAGAACTCTGTTCTCCCAGTTGCTTAAAGACACGTTTTTTGGCTTACGCATCACCATCCCACAAACGACCCAGGCTAGTTCCTTCAATCCGGCTCCTCGGAAATACCCTGTGGGCCAACGTTCTTTAGCAACAGCTGCGATGTCGACAACATTTCCGTTGTTACAGCGCGTTGTCACGGATTAGTTTTGCCATATCTTCCGCAATTGCAATGCCAACAAAGCTGACATTTGGATTTAACATGAAATTCTTGAGTGATTCACTGATTTCGTCGAGATGAGCTAGCTTAATGATGATGCATTTACGGTCGATGCACAATTGCAGAGTTGCTGTTCTGCTGACCATTCCGCGAGCCCAAACCGTTCTGCACTCTACGTCCAGGCCAACCAGCGTTGGGACGGAAACGTCAACTTGCTGAAGCCATTCCGTTACAGCAGTTGAGTCGCTGGTCACTGTTGTGTCGATGGTCATATTGCTGAATTGTACACTCAAGATTCTCGTTCGCATTGTAGCTGATAATGTAGATCCTATAACAATTTCTTTTGTTCTAATTTAGGACCTTTGGCTTTTCATTGGGAAGTTCGCATATATATAGTGATATGCGAAAGAAAGCAAAGAGGTACATAATTTGCATGCGACTTTTGGTATGCACTCATTATTGTTTATCGAATGAGGAAATTAATACGGGAACTCCAAATATTCCTCACTGAGTATTGGATACATGAATCTTAGTGTCTTAAGACTTATTACAACAATATAAGATTATTGTAGATACGTAAGCCTGCGAGTATATAAGACTGCATTAACGGCTTTCAAACTGCACGACCTTGAGACTATACACCAAGATGATCGAACACATTGAATTTCCAAAATTGGCATCACCCACACTTGTTCCGCAAACATTGTACTAAGATAAGCATCATTTGCATGAAAAGTGTAAGAAAATTGTACCAATCACAGAAATAAATAAATCCAACCCTACACCTAGTGGAAGAAACTAATACTAACAGAACAACCAAAATCTAAATCTAGGGAAAAAAAAGATATTTCGATGATATGCAATGTAACGACCCGTCCCATACCGGGTGTCACTACAGCATCGGTCCCTACTGGGACAAGTGAGGTTGGGCCCACCACACTCCGACTGATAGTCTGGCCCCACTGTACCACCATTTAACCTTTTAGCGTGCTTCGTGCACTCGCTCACATGCACCCTGAGAAACTTCCCAGGGGATCACCCACCTAGATTGCCCCAAGTCAAGCACGCTTAACTTCGGAGTTTCTATAGATGGACTCCCGAAAAGGTAGGTCGACCTTGGTGATATGAGTAGTACTATCAATTCTTTTATACGATTCTTAGCCTGACACGCCCATATATTGTCAGTCTCAGGATCCCCTCTCATTCTGGTGTTGGATCGGTTCGTTCATGTACCCCTTCGCCTAGAAGCCTGCTAGGAGCCGCTCATTGTCCGTGCACCCTGGCACCGGCGATCACTCCCCGCCCTCTTCGGCCCCGGGCGTCACATGCAATAAGTTAAATTCTATAGTCTCACTACTCCCATCTAAAGATTAATCAAACGCAAATGCTAATTATTGACTAATTGACTTAAAACTAACCTCGATAGCCAAAATATGAGAGATTCTCCAATTATTATCACTTACTCTTCCGGATATAATTTACAAAAGCTCATACCATGACTTGGCATAATTGGGGTCCGACTTTTTATTTTCTTTTATGCTTCAGACTTGGTCTCTCAGCATTAACATACCAAGAGGAGGATATCACATACAGTGAAGAATGTGGGAAGTGGTCTCATTTCCGTCCTCATCAAAGATACTCCGTCTTTCCCGTATCGATACATGTGTGCATGAGAGGGAGGGAGACACAGAAAGAGACAAAAGTTTAGCTACGTCTGTCCATTGCAGAGAACCATAAGTTTAAGCGTCGTGTATTGTAAAGAATGCCAACATTCAGATGTTCGTATCAGTACTAAATTAAATGTTTCTAATGAATGCCAATCGTTATATAAATTTATAAGAGTAATAAGGTGTAATGTAATATTATAATATAAATAATCATAATTTTGTATAATACATGAGAAATTATTTTTAATTGGCATGCATCATATTAATATTCTAGTCGTGTATTGTAAAGAATGTCAAATATATTGTTTATGCTTGTAACAATATAAATTGCACTATACATTAGAAATCGTTTTGATTTAACGTGCGCCATAATAAAATTTCAGTCGTGTATTGTGAAGAATGCCAACATAGGTTAGAAATTATTTTTACTTGATCTGGGCCATAATAATATTTCAGTCGTGTATTGTATAGAATGTCAAATATATTTTTTATACGTGTAACAATATAAAAAATATTGCATTTTATAAATTATTTTTACTTGACGTGCGCCATAATAATATTTTAGTCGTGTATTGTAAATAATGTCAAATATATTTTTTCTACGTTCAATATAAAAAATATTGCATTATACAATACTAATCATTTTTACTTGGCCAGCGCCATAATAATATTTCAGTCATGTATTTTAAAGAATGTCAAATATATTTTTCTTCTACGTGTAAAAATATAAGAAATATTGCATTATATATCACAAATCATTTTTATTGATGTGCGCATAATAATATTTACGTCGTGCTATGTGAAGAATGCCAACATTTATTTTTTACTTGATATGGGCAATAATAACATTTCAGTCGTGAATTGTAAAGAATGTCAAATCTAGTTTTCTATACGTATAAAAATATGACATAATATTGCACATGTAACCTTGTGAACGTCATCATTTAATCATGATATTCGTAGTCTTATTTTTACACGACTGTTATTGAAGCAGTCGTGTAATTAAAAGGTTTGAGCTAGAACTTTAGATCGAGACATCTTGTAAGGCTCATAGTCGTGCGATTTCTCATCATACATTTTATTTGCACTACCGACAACTACTATTGAAGACTTCATTTAATTTGCACTACTGAATATGAACATGCGAATGTTGACATTCTTCACAATACACGACTGAGATATTCTGGCAAGTCAAATAAAAAAATTTGTAATGTATAATACAATATTTTTTATTGTTCACGTATAAAATTATATTGACATTATTTAAAACACACGACATAAACTAAATTGGTTTGGTAACATCAAGCACTAAATTGGTATATGTGATAAACAATGAGGATTATATTGGGTTTTTTCATTCTTTTTTTTAAATTATATGTTTTTTAACTTTTTCCTGAACCTCAAATAACAAAAATAAAGATGGCTAAGGTCCCCTTAAACCGTAATTGTACATGGCATTACACAATCCTTTTAACTAATATATATTCCTCACATATGCAGCTGAAGATTGCCTTGCGTACTTCGATGGAGGTTAGAAATTTAACAGTTTATAACTTTTTTAATGAACCCGTTATCCGTTACGTCGTCTTCTTTGATGCTTATATCATTGATTTTTGTCGGCGATGTTGATCTATTTCTTTTTTTATCTATTGCATGATTTATATTAAATCCAAGTAACTTTAAGTTTAGTCACGGCTAACATAAATGGTGATGGCACGGAATATCTTTATAATTATAAGTTGCAAAAATACAAACCAGATAATCTATTGCTAAAAAACTATATTAGTTTTAGCTCAATATTATATACTATCATTAATCAAATAAGAGATCAGTATCGTCTATAGAATGGAGAACAAATTCAATAACACAGTACCGAAATTCTATCGGAACACAAAAGTCAGTATCGATCTTGTTGCAAAACTTTGTAAGATCGTTTTAGTGTAAGACTGGAACAACTGCAAGCATGCCTGCTTGCGCGACTGCATTTTTTTAACTGCAGTAATTTGTAACACTGCAAAGTTCATACGACTGCTTCTGTGTAAGACTCTGAACACCTGGATACATAAACAGGAAAAAAATGGATCGATCTTTTACTCGTTGCAAGATTATACTTGTTTTGGAATGTTTTGTTCTATTGTAAGTAAGCTCAACATCGTAGCAAGACAAAAACAAAATTGGTTTGGTAACATCAAGCACTAAATTGGTATATGTGATAAACAATGAGGATTATATTCGGTTTTTTCATTCCTTTTTTTTAAATTATATGTTTTTTAACTTTTTCCTCAACCTCAAATAACAAAAATAAAGATGGCTAAGGTCCCCCTTAAAACTACGTAATTGTACATGGCATTACACAATCCTTTTAACTAATATATATTCCTCACATATGCAGCTGAAGATTGCCTTGCGTACTTCGATGGAGGTTAGAAATTTAACAGTTTATAACTTTATTAATGAACCCGTTATTCGTTACGTCGTCTTCTTTGATGCTTATATCATTGATTTGTGTAGGCGATGTTGATCTATTTCTTTTTTTTCTAGTGCATGATTTATATTAAATCCAAGTAACTTTTAAAAGTTTAGTCATGGGTAACATAATTGGTGATGGCACGAATATCTTTATGATTGTAATACAAATCAGATAATCTATTGCTAAAAAGCTATATTATTTTTAGACTCAATATTATATATCATTAATCAAATAAGAGATCGGTATTGTCTATAGAATGGAGAACAAATTCAATGACACAGTACCAAAATTCTATCGGAACACAAAAGTCAGTCTCGATCTTGTTGCAAAACTTCGTAAGATCATTTTCGTGTAAGACTGGAACAACTGCAAGCATGCCTGCTTGCGCGACTGCATGTTTTTAACTGCAGTAATTTGTAAGACTACAAAGTCCATACCACTGCTTCTGTGTAAGACTGAACATCTGGATACATAAACCGGAAAAAATGGATCGATCTTTTACTAGTTGCAAGATTTATACTTGGTTTGGAATGTTTTGTTCTATTGCAAGTAAGCGCAACATCGTAGCAAGACAACACAGAATCCAACATGGTCATTCTTAAGAAAAAATCACATCATCATTCGATCGAAAAATCGATAGTTAAAAAAATTCGATAACTCAAAGAAAATCGATAAATCGTTTATAAAGAACATCTACTTTGTAAATCCTATTATACTAATGTTTACAAATTTGTGCACAGAAATGTGACATTATCTACCAACTTGCAATGCATTTAACAATACAGAAATCAAAGGGCTTTCTGCAGCACAACAAGAAAGCCCTCAACTTAAAGCTAAATAAAATGAAGAAGGGTGAATGATAATTTACTTCTGCCTCCCATTTGTCATCTACTCATCGACATCAGTTTCAAACTTATTTGCCTGCCTGCCCTGTAAGAAATAAAATGGCGAAGGTTATAGAGAAAGATGAATCAAACCTGTTGAAAGTTATCGAGAGAAATAGGGTTTTCATGGAGGGATATATTCTGCAAACACTTGCAGTCCTTCAATAGGTTTGGAGGTACAATAGATGCGATAAACATGGAATAACAACTATCGAATTTCTAGGGTGTGGCAACATAAACCGTATTCGACCAAACAAAAGTGCACATTCCGAGTTTTGCAAATTTAGGTTAGTTTCTAACACAACTGTTCAAACAAACATAACCGATTAACATTCATATTATGACAATGTCGGTAAAGTTGTAGATTAAGCCGAAACCTGCTTCACGTATTGTTGTCCAAGAACAACGATTTCAGAATAACCAATTGCAAACTGAAGATGGGAGCTCTTCAAGAGAATTTTCTGCATCGATTAAAATAGGTTTTATTTAAAAAAAAGCAATAAGCTATATAGATGACAAATGCTGCTCGCAATCAAGAAAGATGCGCTTGCCAGCCCATCTTTCTTACGTATGGTAATTCTATGTTTCATCTAAAAGGTTAGTGACAACAACCTAACCACCTTTACATCAAAAGAAGGTGATTGAAGAAGACACTAAAACTTTACCATTAGGTTGAATTCCCTCCAAAAGAAACGACTGCCAATTGACTCGGGCAAAGACCAAATACAACAAACTGAAGATTCTTAAGCGATTCTCCCCTTTATTTAATTGACATTATTTGAAACACACGACATAAACTAAATTGGTTTGGTAACATCAAGCACTAAATTGGTATATGTGATAAACAATGAGGATTATATTGGGTTTTTTCATTCCTTTTTTTTAAATTATATGTTTTTTAACTTTTTCCTCAACCTCAAATAACAAAAATAAAGATGGCTAAGGTCCCCCTTAAAACTACGTAATTGTACATGGCATTACAAAATCCTTTTAACTAATATATATTCCTCACATATGCAGCTGAAGATTGCCTTGCGTACTTCGATGGAGGTTAGAAATTTAACAGTTTATAACTTTTTTAATGAACCCGTTATCCGTTACGTCGTCTTCTTTGATGCTTATATCATTGATTTGTGTAGGCGATGTTGATCTATTTCTTTTTTTTTCTAGTGCATGATTTATATTAAATCCAAGTAACTTTTAAAAGGTTAGTCAAGGCTAACATAAATGGTGATGGCACGGAATATCTTTATGATTATATGTTGCAAAAATACAAACCAGATAATCTATTGCTAAAAGGAGATCAGTATCGTCTATAGAATGGAGAACAAATTCAATAACACAGTACCAAAATTCTATCGGAACACAAAAGTCAGTCTCGATCTTGTTGCAAAACTTCGTACGATCTTAGTGTAAGACTGGAACAACTGCAAGCATGCCTGCTTGCGCGACTGCATTTTTTTTGTAACTGCAGTAATTTGTAAGACTGCAAAGTTCATACGACTGCTTCTGTGTAAGACTCTGAACACCTGGATACATAAACAGGAAAAATATGGATCGACTTTTACTCGTTGCAAGATCATACTTGGTTTGGAATGTTTTGTTCTATTGTAAGTAAGCTCAACATCGTAGCAAGACATCACAGAATCCAACATGGTCATTCTGAAGAAAAAATCACATCATCATTCGATCGAAAAACCGATAGTTAAAAAAAGTCGATAACTCAAAGAAAATCGATAAATCATTTATAAAGAACATCTACTTTGTAAATCCTATTAAAATAATGTTTACAAATTTGTGCACGGAAATGTGACATTATATACCAACTTGCAATGCAGAAATCAAAGGGCTTTCTGCAGCACAACAGGAAAGCCCTCAACTTTATAAGCTAAATAAAATGAAGAAGGGTGAATGATAATTTACTTCTGCCTCCCATTTGTCATCTACTCATCGACATCAGTTTCGAACTTATTTGCCTGCCTGCCCGGTAAGAAAAAAAATTTGCCAAAGGTTATAGAGAAAGAAGAATCAAACCTGTTGAAAGTTATCAAGAGAAATAGGGTTTTCATGGAGGGATATATTCTGCAAACACTTGCAGTCCTTCAATAGGTTTGGAGGTTCAATACATGCGATAAACATTGAATAACAATTATCGAATTTCTAGGGTATGGCAACATAAACCGTATTCGACCAAACAAAAGTGCACATTCCGAGTTTTGCAAATTTAGGTTAGATTCTCACAAAACTGTTCAAACAAACATAACCGATTAACATTCATATTATGACAATGTCGATAAAGTTGTAGATTAAGCCGACACCTGCTTCACGTTATTGTTGTCCAAGAACAGCGATTTCAGAAAAACCAATTGCATACTGAAGATGGGATTCAAGACAATTTTTTGCATCGATTAGAAAACGTTTTTATTTTAAAAAAAAGCAATCAGCTATATAGATGACAAATGCTGCTCACAATCAAGAAAGATGAGCTTGCTAGCCAATCTTTCTTACGTATGGTAATTCTATGTTTCATCTAAAAGGTTAGTGAGAACAACCTAACTACCTTTACATCAAAAGAAGGTGATTGAAGAATACACTAAAAACTTTACCATTAGCTTGAATTCCCTCCAAAAGGAAACGACTGCCAATTGGTTCGGGCAAAGACCAAATACAACAAACTGAACATTCTTAAGCGATTCTCCCCTTTATTTAATTGACATTATTTAAAACGCACGACATAAACTAAATTGGTTTGGTAACATCAAGCACTAAATTGGTATATGTGATAAACAATGAGGATTATATTGGGTTTTTTCATTCCTTTTTTTTTTAAATTATATGTTTTCTAACTTTTTCCTCAACCTCAAATAACAAAAATAAAGATGGCTAAGGTCCCCTTTAAAACTACGTAATTGTACATGGCATTACACAATCCTTTTAACTAATATATATTCCCCACATATGCAGCTGAAGATTGCCTTGCGTACATCGATGGAGGTTAGAAATTTAACAGTTTATAACTTTTTTAAGGAACCCGTTATCCGTTACGTCGTCTTCTTTGATGCTTATATCATTGATTTGTGTAGGCGATGTTGATCTATTTCTTTTTTTTTCTAGTGCATGATTTATATTAAATCCAAGTAACTTTTAAAAGTTTAGTCACGGGTAACATAATTGGTGATGGCACGAATATCTTTATGATTATATGTTGCAAAAATACAAATCAGATAATCTATTGCTAAAAAACTATATTATTGTTAGACTCGATATTATATACTATCATTAATCAAATAAGAGATCAGTATCGTCCATAGAATGAAGAACAAATTCAATAACACAGTACCAAAATTCACACAAAAGTCAGTCTCGATCTTGTTGCAAAACTTCGTAAGACCCTTTAGTGTAAGACTGGAACAACTGCAAGGATGCCTGCTTGCGCGACTGCATTTTTTTACTGCAGTAATTTGTAAGACTACAAAGTCCATACGACTGCTTGTGTGTAAGACTGAACATCTGGATACATAAACCGGAAAAAATGGATCGATCTTTTACTCGTTGCAAGATTTATACTTGGTTTGGAATGTTTTGTTCTATTGCAAGTAAGCTCAACATCCTAGCAAGACAACATAGAATCCAACATGGTCATTCTGAAGAAAAAATCACATCATCATTCGATCGATAAATCGATAGTTAAAAAAAGTCGATAACTAAAAGAAAATCGATAAATCATTTATAAAGAACATCTACTTTGTAAAACCTATTAAACTAATGTTTACAAATTTGTGCACAGAAATGACATTATCTACCAACTTGCAATGCATTTAACAATACAGAAATCAAAGGGCTTTCTGCAGCACAACAGGAAAGCCCTCGACTTTATAAGCTAAATAAAATGAAGAAGGGTGAATGATAATTTACTTCTGTCTCCCATTTGTCATCTACTCATCGACATCAATTTCGAACTTATTTGCCTGCCTGCCCTGTAAGAAAAAAACTGGCGAAAGGTTATAGAGAAATAAGGTTTTCATGGAGGGATATACTCTGCAAACACTTGCAGTCCTTCAATAGGTTTGGAGGTACAATACATGCGATAAACATTGAATAACAACTATCGAATTTCTAGGGTATGGCAACATAAACCGTATTCGACCAAACAAAAGTGCACATTCCGAGTTTTGCAAATTTAGGTTAGATTCTAACACAACTGTTCAAACAAACATAACCGATTAACATTCATATTATGACAATGTCGATAAAGTTGTAGATTAAGCCGACACCTGCTTCACGTTATTGTTGTCCAAGAACAGCGATTTCAGAAAAACCAATTGCAAACTGAAGATGGGATTCAAGACAATTTTTTGCATCGATTAGAATACGTTTTTATTTAAAAAAAAAAGCAATCAGCTATATAGATGACAAATGCTGCTCACAATCAAGAAAGATGAGCTTGCCAGCCCATCTTTCTTACGTATGGTAATTCTATGTTTCATCTAAAAGGTTAGTGAGAACAACCTAACTACCTTTACATCAAAAGAAGGTGATTGAAGAATACACTAAAAACTTTACCATTAGCTTGAATTCCCTCCAAAAGGAAATGACTGCCAATTGACTCGGGCAAAGACCAAATACAACAAACTGAAGATGCTTAAGCGATTCTCCCCTTTATTTAATTGACATTATTTAAAACGCACGACATAAACTAAATTGGTTTGGTAACATCAAGCACTAAATTGGTATATGTGATAAACAATGAGGATTATATTGGGTTTTTTCATTCCTTTTTTTTCAAATTATATGTTTTCTAACTTTTTCCTCAACCTCAAATAACAAAAATAAAGATGGCTAAGATCCCCCTTAAAACTACGTAATTGTACATGGCATTACACAATCCTTTTAACTAATATTCCTCACATATGCAGCTGAAGATTGCCTAGCGTACTTCGATGGAGGTTAGAAATTTAACAGTTTATAACTTTATTAATGAACCCGTTCTCCGTTACGTCGTCTTCTTTGATGCTTATGTCATTGATTTGTGTAGGCGATGTTGATCTATTTCTTTTTTTTTCTAGTGCATGATTTATATTAAATCCAAGTAACTTTTAAAAGTTTAGTCACGGGTAACATAATTGGTGATGGCACGAATATCTTTATGATTATATGTTGCAAAAATACAAATCAGATAATCTATTGCTAAAAACTATATTATTGTTAGACTCGATATTATATACTATCATTAATCAAATAAGAGATCAGTATCGTCCATAGAATGAAGAACAAATTCAATAACACAGTACCAAAATTCTATCGGAACACAAAAGTCAGTCTCGATCTTGTTGCAAAACTTCGTAAGACCCTTTAGTGTAAGACTGGAACAACTGCAAGCATGCCTGCTTGCGCGACTGCATTTTTTTACTGCAGTAATTTGTAAGACTACAAAGTCCATACGACTGCTTGTGTGTAAGACTGAACATCTGGATACATAAACCGGAAAAAATGGATCGATCTTTTACTCGTTGCAAGATTTATACTTGGTTTGGAATGTTTTGTTCTATTGCAAGTAAGCTCAACATCCTAGCAAGACAACACAGAATCCAACATGGTCATTCTGAAGAAAAAATCACATCATCATTCGATCGATAAATCGATAGTTAAAAAAAGTCGATAACTAAAAGAAAATCGATAAATCATTTATAAAGAACATCTACTTTGTAAAACCTATTAAACTAATGTTTTCAAATTTGTGCACAGAAATGTGACATTATCTACCAACTTGCAATGCATTTAACAATACAGAAATCAAAGGGCTTTCTGCAGCACAACAGGAAAGCCCTTAACTTTATAAGCTAAATAAAATGAAGAAGGGTGAATGATAATTTACTTCTGTCTCCCATTTGTCATCTACTCATCGACATCAATTTCGAACTTATTTGCCTGCCTGCCCTGTAAGAAAAAAAATGGCGAAAGGTTATAGAGAAAGATGAATCAAACATGTTGAAAGTTATCGAGAGAAATAGGGTTTTCATGGAGGGATATACTCTGCAAACACTTGCAGTCCTTCAATAGGTTTGGAGGTACAATACATGCGATAAACATTGAATAACAACTATCGAATTTCTAGGGTATGGCAACATAAACCGTATTCGACCAAACAAAAGTGCACATTCCGAGTTTTGCAAATTTAGGTTAGATTCTAACACAACTGTTCAAACAAACATAACCGATTAACATTCATATTACGACAATGTCGATAAAGTTGTAGATTAAGCCGACACCTGCTTCACGTTATTGTTGTCCAAGACCAGCGATTTCAGAAAAACCAATTGCAAACTGAAGATGGGATTCAAGACAATTTTCTGCATTGATTAAAATAGGTTTTATTTAAAAAAAAAGCAATAAGCTATATAGATGACAAATGCTGCTCGCAATCAAGAAAGATGCGCTTGCCAGCCCATCTTTCTTACGTATGCTAATTCTATGTTTCATCTAAAAGGTTAGTGACAACAACCTAACCACCTTTACATCAAAAGAAGGTGATTGAAGAATACACTAAAACTTTACCATTAGCTTGAATTCCCTCCAAAAGGAAACAACTGCCAATTGACTCGGGCAAAGACCAAATACAACAAACTGAAGATTCTTAAGCGATTCTCCCCTTTATTTAATTGACATTATTTGAAACACACGACATAAACTAAATTGGTTTGGTAACATCAAGCACTAAATTGGTATATGTGATGAACAATGAGGATTATATTGGGTTTTTTCATTCCTTTTTTTAAATTATATGTTTTTTAACTTTTTCCTCAACCTCAAATAACAAAAATAAAGATGGCCAAGGTCCCCTTAAAACTACGTAATTGTACATGGCATTACACAATCCTTTTAACTAATATATATTCCTCACATATGCAGCTGAAGATTGCCTTGCGTACTTCGATGGAGGTTAGAAATTTAACAGTTTATAACTTTTTAATGAACCCGTTATCCGTTACGTCGTCTTCTTTGATGCTTATATCATTGATTTGTGTAGGCGATGTTGATCTATTTCTTTTTTTTTCTAGTGCATGATTTATATTAAATCCAAGTAACTTTTAAAAGGTTAGTCACGGCTAACATAAATGGTGATGGCACGGAATATCTTTATGATTATATGTTGCAAAAATACAAACCAAATAATCTATTGCTAAAAGGAGATCAGTATCGTCTATAGAATGGAGAACAAATTCAATAACACAGTACCAAAATTCTATCGGAACACAAAAGTCAGTCTCGATCTTGTTGCAAAACTTCGTACGATCGTTTTAGTGTAAGACTGGAACAACTGCAAGCATGCCTGCTTGCGCGACTGCATTTTTTTTGTAACTGCAGTAATATGTAAGACTGCAAAGTTCATACGACTGCTTCTGTGTAAGACTCTGAACACCTGGATACATAAACAGGAAAAAAATGGATCGACTTTTACTCGTTGCATGATCATACTTGGTTTGGAATGTTTTGTTCTATTGTAAGTAAGCTCAACATCGTAGCAAGACAACACAGAATCCAACATGGTCATTCTGAAGATTCGATCGAAAAATCGATAGTTAAAAAAAGTCGATAACTCAAAGAAAATCGATAAATCATTTATAAAGAACATCTACTTTGTAAATCCTATTAAACTAATGTTTACAAATTTGTGCACGGAAGTGTGACATTATATACCAACTTGCAATGCAGAAATCAAAGGGCTTTCTGCAGCACAACAGGAAAGCCCTCAACTTTATAAGCTAAATAAAATGAAGAAGGGTGAATGATAATTTACTTCTGCCTCCCATTTGTCATCTACTCATCGACATCAGTTTCGAACTTATTTGCCTGCCTGCCTGCCCTGTAAGAAAAAAAATGGCCAAAGGTTATAGAGAAAGAAGAATCAAACCTGTTGAAAGTTATCAAGAGAAATAGGGTTTTCATGGAGGGATATATTCTGCAAACACTTGCAGTCCTTCAATAGGTTTGGAGGTTCAATACATGCGATAAACATTGAATAACAACTATCGAATTTCTAGGGTATGGCAACATAAACCGTATTCGACCAAACAAAAGTGCACATTCCGAGTTTTGCAAATTTAGGTTAGATTCTCACAAAACTGTTCAAACAAACATAACCGATTAACATTCATATTATGACAATGTCGATAAAGTTGTAGATTAAGCCGACACCTGCTTCACGTTATTGTTGTCCAAGAACAGCGATTTCAGAAAAACCAATTGCAAACTGAAGATGGGATTCAAGACAATTTTCTGCATTGATTAAAATACGTTTTTATTTAAAAAAAAAAAAAAAGCAATCTGCTATATAGATGACAAATGCTGCTCGCAATCACGAAAGATGAGCTTGTCAGCCCATCTTTCTTACGTATGGTAATTCTATGTTTCATCTAAAAGGTTAGTGAGAACAACCTAACTACCTTTACATCAAAAGAAGGTGATTGAAGAATACACTAAAAACTTTACCATTAGCTTGAATTCCCTCCAAAAGGAAACGACTGCCAATTGACTCGGGCAAAGACCAAATACAACAAACTGAAGATTCTTAAGCGATTCTCCCCTTTATTTAATTGACATTATTTAAAACGCACGACATAAACTAAATTGGTTTGGTAAATCAAGCACTAAATTGGTATATGTGATAAACAATGAGGATTATATTGGGTTTTTTCATTCCTTTTTTTTTTAATTATATGTTTTCTAACTTTTTCCTCAACCTCAAATAACAAAAATAAAGATGGCTAAGATCCCCCTTAAAACTACGTAATTGTACATGGCATTACACAATCCTTTTAACTAATATATATTCCTCACATATGCAGCTGAAGATTGCCTTGCGTACTTCGATGGAGGTTAGAAATTTAACAGTTTATAACTTTTTTAATGAACCCGTTATCCGTTACGTCGTCTTCTTTGATGCTTATATAATTGATTTGTGTAGGCGATGTTGATCTATTTCTTTTTTTTTCTAGTGCATGATTTATATTAAATCCAAGTAACTTTTAAAAGTTTAGTCACGGGTAACATAATTGGTGATGGCACGAATATCTTTATGATTATATGTTGCAAAAATACAAATCAGATAATCTATTGCTAAAAAACTATATTATTGTTAGACTCGATATTATATACTATCATTAATCAAGAGATCAGTATCGTCCATAGAATGGAGAACAAATTCAATAACACAGTACCAAAATTCTATCGGAACACAAAAGTCAGTCTCGATCTTGTTGCAAAACTTCGTAAGACCCTTTAGTGTAAGACTGGAACAACTGCAAGCATGCCTGCTTGCGCGACTGCATTTTTTTTACTGCAGTAATTTGTAAGACTGCAAAGTCCATACGACTGCTTCTGTGTAAGACTGAACATCTGGATACATAAACCGGAAAAAATGGATCGATCTTTTACTCGTTGCAAGATTTATACTTGGTTTGGAATGGTTTGTTCTATTGCAAGTAAGCTCAACATCCTAGCAAGACAACACAGAATCCAACATGGTCATTCAGAAGAAAAAATCACATCATCATTCGATCGATAAATCGATAGTTAAAAAAAGTCGATAACTAAAAGAAAATCGATAAATCATTTATAAAGAACATCTACTTTGTAAAACCTATTAAACTAATGTTTACAAATTTGTGCACAGAAATGTGACATTATCTACCAACTTGCAATGCATTTAACAATACAGAAATCAAAGGGCTTTCTGCAGCACAACAGGAAAGCCCTCAACTTTATAAGCTAAATAAAATGAAGAAGGGTGAATGATAATTTACTTCTGCCTCCCATTTGTCCTCTACTCATCGACATCAGTTTCGAACTTATTTGCCTGCCTGCCCTGTAAGAAAAAAATGGCGAAAGGTTATAGAGAAAGATGAATCAAACATGTTGAAAGTTATCGAGAGAAATAGGGTTTTCTGTTGGCCCTTATTTTACCAAACAAGGATCAAAAGATTGGTTTGAATGTGTAAAACGTGAAGAACACCTTGAGTGTGTGTGTTAATGTGTGTTTTCTTAATCTAACGTACAAGGTGGCTTACCTTTCAATACTTTTGATAAAAACCCTAATTAGGGTTATTTGGGCTTTATATACCACACTTGATTGGTATATTAAAGCCCAATACAAAACTATGACTAAATATCATAATTTACCCCAAACTATTACAACCCAACACATTAACCCAAGATTACATAATTAAAGGATGCTACAAAATATTCCTAACAATCTCCCCCTTAGCATCCTTTTTGCTTTGATGTCCTTTGCGTCTTCTTCTTCTTGGGTTTCTCCGCAGCATCAATCGATTTCCTGAGTCCAAGTCTGAACTCGTAAGATCGTATCGTTCGTCGTAAGGATAATCGATCGTTGATGATGTTGATCAGCTTCTCGTACTTCTCCTGGGCTTCTGCTTCTTCGTTCCTTAGCTTCTCCAGAATCCATTCGAGTTTCACCCGAATAATTAGTAGCGTCCCATCGCTGAATTTGGCAATCTCGGATGCTTTCATCAGCCTCTTTTCTCCTTTGTAATTGGTGTAGACCACCGATGGATCGTCGTCATCATTGATTATGTGGCCGTCACCAAGACTTGAGTCGGGGACTTCGAAGGATGGCTTCGTGAGATTCACCTTTTTCATGTTGCTTTCCACCGCCATTTGAAGATCGTGAGTCGAATTGAACTTGATTTGGCGCATCATAAATCGCTTAAGAGCAACATAACCTACTTTCAAGTCTGGATTCTGGAGTGTTCCAAGAAATCTGAAGCTGAACAGTATCCGACAACATCTTCACCTCGGATGTAGGAGAGATCGCCTTCAGTCAGTTCCTCAACCGTTCCATCTTCTCGCTGCACTTTGTAGATTGGAAACTCATAGTAGTCGAGACGACCTCGCCGAACTCCCAAGATCTTGCTGATTCTGGGCTTTGCCTTCTCTTCTCTTCTAAGAACGTTAACATCTGTATCTTTTACTCTCCACACAAGCCCTCTACGAAGAGAGAGCAAGTATCGTATAGCAGTTGGTCTAGGAAGATGAGTTAGGCCTCTTAGACTCAGCTCGTCTAGCTCCTTGATCCTATCCTCCTTCCTCCAAATCCTTCTCCGTATCTCTTCTTGATATGGTGCTATCACTTTGACATTTTCCCACGGTGGCGTTTGTTCTTTCTTTATCTTCGATTTCGAGGGAGGGCACTCCTTATCGACGACAACGTGTTTGAGAAGCTCTGGAAGTTCTGGAATGTCTGCTTCGTAATCTTCACCTTCTTGGAGCTCATCATCGTCGATAAGTGCTAGGTCAACATTTGCCTTCATCAAGAAGTATCTGGCGTTGTCCAGTAAGCCCTTGGCCAAGGCTGGATGCATCGGCTTTGTTAACCAATCGTCGTTGAAGATGTACTTCTCTACCGCTGAGTGTGGGTTGTAAAGTGTTTCGAGAGATAGAGTAGGTGAGGATGGAGGATCAGAGGGAGTTCTTGGGTTTGTAAGGCTAGGCAGTGATGGACTCACGGTTGATGAGGCGATCGTTTGGGTTGTATTTGTAGTAGTTCGGGTAGATTTTCTGGTTTGGGTGGGTGTAGGTGGTTTTGTTCTGGTGGATGTTCGGGTGGTTCTAGGTTGCGGTTGTGGCTGCGACGGAGGCCCTGTCCCTTGTGTCTTCTCCCCCTCGGGACGATCCCCACCGTCAGGATCGTCACGTGATTGTCGGGATGACTGGGCCTCGCTGGAGTTAGGCGGGTTGAAAGGAAGCTCCAGACGTCTGAGGACCTCCGCTTCATATGCAGTGAGCGTCGGTGCGGAACGGAGTCGGGCCAGTAGAACGTCGATCAGTTCTGGAATGGGTACGTTCCACGGTCCTTCCTCAGCGCGAGGAGTTGGGTCAGGTTGTGGGATTATGACTTCGGTGACGGGGGCTTTGCCTTTGTCTCGAGTGGATGTCCCAATTGCGTTGTAGACTTGGGCCATGATTGTGTCCTCGAGTCCTTTTGCAAACTCTGTGAGGCGCTCAGTTAGCCTGTCCTCCGTCACGAACGGGGAAAGTAACCGGACGGAGTCACTGAGACGTTCCGTCGTCACAACATCAGTAGAGGGTACTGATGTGCCGCCCGTTTGCACAGGACTTAAACCGAGGCCACGGAGGCTCATCGTTGACATCAAAGCTGAGACGAACTCAGATTGATGGCCCAAGGTCGTAGCTGCAGTGATGTTGACTACGTTGGGACTTCCGCTCTGTTCCGTTCTAGACTCTAGGACGGAGACATCGTAGAGCGTTCGGTCTAGATCACGAAGATCTAGAGGTGCAGAATCTAATCGTAGTGTCCTAGAAAGTGGAAAAATTATGGATGGTGAGGGCACTAGACTCGTAGTGATCAAAGAAGGTGCAGTCTGAGGCGGAGTACTGCTTGTTACATCAACCACCTCCGAGCGAGGTGGTGATGAATGACGTGGCACCTCGTGAGTATGTGAAACAATCATCTGTTGGGAGATGATTGAGTGGCTGGGAAGGGTAGTTTGCGCGATTGGACCCGATGTCGCGACTTCTACTCGGGGGAGGACAAAGTCATCCCCTGTACCTATGGGCTCGGTCCGGCTTATAAGTGGACTAGTTGGCTTAGGAGTACGGTCGTGTTTTTGCTTTGTACGCCATTCTTGTTGTCCTCCTCGGTCATCCCCTTTGGTTTTGCGCTTTCGTTTAGGCCGTGGGGATGAGGAGCTTCCTAGACCTACATTTGGCTGTGGGGGTTGGCTTGTCCCTGGGTTAGGTTCAACTGGGTTTTGTTGAGCCACGGGGACGTCGTCGAGGTTGTTGGCTCGTATATACTTGCGTAGCTCCGGCTCATTTGGATCGAGGAGGCAAAGTAAGTAGTCTGGGATGATCATGGCCTCCTGATCGATTTTGCTCTTCGTCGATTGAATTTTTATGAGCTTTGGAGACTGATAACCCTCGTCTCTCGATCGGCGTTCGATTTCGGGATGAAGATCCACGAAATGTTGGACGATGACGGGCAGCCACCGTAAGTAAGGGAGCACCGGCTTCGTTGATCCAAGGCCTCGCCTTCGCAATTGATCAAGTATGTCCGACCAGATTAGTTGGGCGACATCATAATTTTTGTTGAAGACAATCCCATGGAAGATAAGCATGATGTTCCGGTTGCACTTGTCGGACCCGGAGTGCTTTGGCGAGAGGCACTTGTTGACAATGAGAAACAGAGTCCTCCAAGGTGCAGGGATGTCTTTGGCAGTGAAGTCAGGTAAATGTATGGTGTTTTGGGCGTTAGGTTTGTGGCCCATGAATAGGAAGTCCCTGATTAGGTCGTCGTTGGAGGGATGGGGATCATATAGGAGTGAATGAGGTAGGTTTAGTATGGAACGGAGTATGGTTGGATTAAAAACAACTATGGTGTTGTCGATTATGGCGGAAAGGGCGGTTGTTTTTGGGTTATTGGTTGGTTTCTGAAGGGTAGACCAAAATTGTTGCACATACACTTCAGGGACTACCTCGGTGATGTTTAGGGCGGTTCTTAGAGGGTGGTTTGCGAGGATTTTAATAATGATAGGATCTGGGCACGAGGTATTATCAAAGTCCAGTTGATGGTTGTTGGGTGTTCTCTGTGCCCAGTCCTTGGAGGCGAAAATCTCATCAATTTGTCGCACCATTTTGGTAGATCTGCAAGATAAGTGCAATGGATTAGTGGAAATCGACCATTTTGACTTAGAAAGTATGCAAAAGTTGTGCAATTCGTTGTTAAGCATGTTAGGACTTAGAAAAAATTTGGCAAAATTTTGGCAACAATTGAAATTGGATTAAGTTAGCGGCGAAAGTGCCAATTTGAATGGATTTTGAGTTTCGGTCAATAATGTGTATCGTGCGATAAGTTTAATTTGGACTGTGGTTTCGATCGAAAGTGATGTTCAATTAAGGTAAATTCGGTGAAAGGGAAATTATAACCAGTTTCGATCGAAATCCATATTTGATTTGAATAAGTGCGGCGAAAGAGTGAATCAATTCAGTTTCGATCGAAAGTTCAATGTGGGACAGATTTAGTCTCGAATCAATCGATTCAATTGAGCCTTGAGTTTCGATCGAAACTGTGGAATAGTGGTGTCGATCGATTGAAATTAATTATGTCGTCAGTTTCGATCGAAACTGTGAAAAATTGGAATGCTCTTTTGATCCAAAATGTGATAAATTGAATTGCCCTGTTTCGACCGAAACTGTGATAAATTGAATTGCCCTGTTTCGATCGAAACTGTGATAAATTGAATTGCCCTGTTTCGATCGAAAGTTGTAAAACCCTAGAAAAACGTCGATTTGAAAACACAAAATAAGAAAAATTTTCAGTAACAATCGATCGATTGGAATGTGAAATTGAAGCAAGAGAGTAGTTTCGAGCGAATCTAGGCGATGTGAAAACACATTAAAGCAATGATTCGCTCGAACACACGCAACCCTAATCTGCGTAACCTGCTCGAATGAGAAAAAAATCAGTTTAAGGCTGTAGATTAAGCGTTTTTCCTTACCAATGAGGGATTTGGAGTTGCAATAAACGGAAAAACAGAGTGAGACAGTGATGAGTTCGTGTGCGATTTCAGAGAGGGTTTATGAGTGAGTTTGAAAATCGATGAAGAAGAAGTGTTTCGGGCGAAACTCTATATAAATAAGTAGTCTCAGTTTCGCCGAGAATAATTGTGAAGAATCAATTTTGATTTCGATTGATTGAAATCAGTTTCGAGCGAAAGTCAGTTTCGCCGAGAGAAATGTCAAAGGATTTAAAAATCAATTTCAATCGTGGTGTGTTTCGAGCGAAAGTCAGTTTCGCCGAGATAAATGTAAAAGGATGTAAAAATCAATTTCAATCGTAGTGTGTTTCGATCGAAAGTCAGTTTCGCCGATAAAATTATGAAGGTATTAAATTAAATTGCAATTTCAATCGAAACGTGTTTCGAGCGAAAGTCAGTTTTGCCAAGAAACTAATAAATCAAGAGTTAAAGCTCAGTTTCGATCGAAACTTGTTTAGTACAATTGGCAAATCAATTTGAAAGGGTTTCGATCGATATGCAGTTTCACCGAGAACTAATTGTGATATTTGAAATATTTGAATAATTTTAATTTTGATAGAAGCTTAAGGAGTTTCACCATACTATATAATTTAAATTTGATGAGGAATCATAAACTCCTTGTGTGAAGTATTTGTGCGAACCATTTAATAATGACTCCCCCTAAATTAGTGCATAAAAATGAAAGACTCCCCCTAGATTCATGCATAAAATTTTTATTAGTCTCCCCTAGATATAATAGTAGGATTTTTTTTTACCATTCATAACATATAGAGAAAAATTTAAATGATCTATTTACACAATATCAGGTTCATGTAGGGACAATCGATCATATCTTATGGTTCAACAAGCCTAACCTAGATACCAAGAATTGGAATCGCTTTTCATCCAATGCCTTAGTAAATAAGTCAGCAAGTTGAAGATCGGTGTGGACAAAATGCATTTCGATTGTACCTTGTTCCACATGTTCCTTAATAAAGTGATATCTAATGTCTATATGTTTTGTGCGTGAATGATGTACTGGATTACTTGTTATAGCTATAGCACTGTTAGAATCACTAAAAATTGGGATATGATTTAACGTTATGCCATCTCGCAGCTGGGTTCTCATCCACAAGATTTGTGAGCAGCAACTCGCAGCAGCGACATATTCTGCCTCTGCTGTCGATGTTGAGACACAATTTTGCTTTCGAGAAGACCAGCTGACGAGTTTACCCCCAAGAAATTGAGCGGCTCCAGAAGTGCTCTTTCTGTCCAGCTTGCATCCTGCGTAATCAGCATCTGTGTATCCTACGAGTTCAAAGCTTGATTCCATCGGGTACCATAGACCTAGATTCGGAGTTCCCTTGAGATATTTGAAAATTCGCTTGACCGCGAGCATGTGAGATTCCTTTGGATCAGCTTGAAAGCGTGCACAGAGACATGTGGCGAACATGATATCAGGTCTACTTGATGTAAGATAGAGCAAGGATCCTATCATGCCTCGATAAGTTGTCTGATTAACAGTTTTTCCTGAGGAATCTGCATCAAGTTTGCATGAGGTAGACATTGGAGTCATGGCAGTATTTGAGTTGTCCAAGTTGTACTTCTTGAGTATGTCGTGAATGTACTTGGATTGACTTATGAAGATTCCATCGTGAAGCTGTTTAACCTGAAGTCCTAAGAAGAAATTTAGTTCACCCATCATGCTCATTTCAAATTTCTGCTTCATTAGATCCCCAAAGTTCCTGCACATTCGTGAGTCTGTAGACCCGAATATGATGTCGTCAACGTAGATCTGCACTAGCATAATGTCGGTTCCGTCCTTCTTGATAAAAAGAGTCGTATCTATCTTTCCTTTTGTGAAACCAGATGAGATGAGAAAATCCGAGAGGACCTCGTACCAGGCTCTGGGAGCTTGTTTAAGTCCATAGAGAGCTTTATCTAGTCTGTAGACGTGGTCTGGGCGTTGTTCGTTTACATAACCTTCAGGCTGGGATACAAAAACTTCTTCTTTTAGTATTCCGTTGAGGAATGCAGTTTTGACATCCATCTGGTAGACTGTGAAATTCTTGTGTGCAGCGAAAGCTAAGAATATCCTGATGGCTTCTATTCTTGCGACTGGAGCATATGTCTCGTCATAGTCGATTCCTTCTTGTTGATTGTAACCTTTTGCCACCAGCCTTGCTTTATTCCGGATAACGACTCCTTGCTCGTCTCTTTTGTTCTTAAACACCCATTTAGTACCTATAATGGTTTTCCCAGCTGGTCTAGGTACAAGATTCCAAACTTTCAACCTCTCAAACTGATTGATTTCCTCCTGCATTGCAATTATCCAGTCTGGATCGGCGAGTGCTTCAGCTACTTTACTGGGTTCCTTTTGACTGAGAAAGCAAGAGTAGAGGCTTTCGTTTATCGTTGATGCTCGAGTGGTTATTCCAGCGGAGGGATCTCCAATTATTTGTGAGTTTGGGTGGGCTCGAGTCCACTTTCTGGTACTAGGCTGTGAAGATCCAGCTGTGTTTGTATCATATGTCGTTTCTCCACCTTGATCAGCCTGATGTTCTATTTCTTCTCCAGGTTGTGGCATTACTGACTCTCCTGAAGAAATTTCTATTGTTGTATCATAAGGCTGAGGAGTTTCAGCGCCTGAGCTGGATATGATTTCTGTATCTGTTGGGGGTTCACTATCGTCATCAAGGTGAAGATTTTCCATCGTAGGAGGGGTATTGTCATTATTAGGCTCCGTATAAGCAAGATTTTCTGGTACAGCAGATGTTGTTGGAGCATTGTGTGGTGTCGGTTTTGGGAAGAGATCTTCAAATAAGAGATCAAGTTCCATGTCACTTAACGCCTTTGTTTTTGAAGATTCTCCCATAGAGGAAGTTCTAGGTTGATCCTTTGTTAATTCTCGTAGAAGTCCTGGTTCTGGACTGATTTGTGCAGAAACGACACGGTCTACTTCATCAAATACGTTGATGCTTTCCATAACAGATCTTTTTTCTTTGAGATATATGCGATAGGCTTTTGATGTTGTTGAGTATCCCACCAGTATGCCTTCGAATGCTTTTGGGTCAAGTTTGCCTCTGTCTTCACGATCATTTGCCACATAGCACTTGCACCCAAAAACTTTCAGGAATGAGACGTCTGGCACTCTACGATTTATCAACTCATAGGGTGTCCTATTGAACCTCTTGTGAAGTGAACCACGATTTTGAGTAAAACAAGTTGTGTTCATTGCTTCGGCCCACAAGAAGTGAGGTAATCCAGAGTGAATGAGGAGTGTACGAGTTGCTTCAACTAAGGTTCTGTTTTTGTGTTCCACTACCCCATTTTGTTGAGGTGTTTTGGCTGCTGCGAACTGTTGGGTGATTCCAAGTGATGCATAGAAGTCACTGAGTTTTCTGTTCTTGAATTCTGTCCCATTATCAGTTCTGATGATTTGTACACTCAGTTGGTAGAGGTTTTGAGCGGTTTTGATGAACTCAATGATTAGACCTGGAGTTTCATCCTTGGTTCTCAGAAATTTAGTCCATGTGTAGCGTGAGAAATCATCCACTATGACTAACACATATTTCCGCCCATTAATGGTCTGAGTGCGCATGGGTCCACACAGATCCATATGAATGAGTTCGAGAGGTTTGGAAGTTGAGGCTATGTGTTTGGTCCGGTGGGAGGCTTTCCTTATCTTTCCCATTTCACACGCCGAGCAAAGATGCTCTTTGTGATATCTGAACGAGGGAAGCCCTTTTACCAAGTTTTCTGATCTTAGTTTGTTTAGGTCTTTGAAGTTGAGATGGGAAAGTCGCTGATGCCAGAGATCGTTCTGATGTAGAGAGGCTCGAGAAATAAGGCATGTCGGTCGAACAGTCTTGAGGTCAATGGAGTAAAGATTCGTCTTTCTGTGACCAGTGAGTAGCTCTCTTCCATTGATATCTGTGACACTACATTTGTTGGTCTCGAAGTTCACTTTGTAGCCTTTGTCGCAGAAACGACCTATGCTGAATAAATTGTAGCTCAGTCCTTCGACGTAGGATACTCCTTTGATGGTTAGCCTGTCATGGATGAGATCACCGGTTCCTAGCATGGATGCAGATTGACCGTTACCGAAGTAGACCTTCCCGAGGAATCCTTCAGAGAAGTTGCTCAACAGCTCTTTGTTTCCAGTCATGTGTGAGGAGCAACCTGAATCTAAGTACCACACATGACGGACCTGAAAAAAAAATCAAGTAAGTTTTGGCACCCATTTATAGATGGGTCCTCTTTTGATAGCAGGTGTAGTAGATTTCTTGTTCGTTGCTAGATTTAATTCTTTGCTAGGTTGTTTTGTAGCTGGTTTGAGAGTCCAAGCGTGATGATTTCCTATAGGATGCAGTTGAGATTTCGGTATCCAAATCTGTTTTGGACTTGATTTCTTGCTTGGCTTGGTCTTGTAGATATATTTAGTAGTATGATTGGACGTAGTGGGAGATGTGTCCTTAGAACGAGCGCTATGTGATTTGGAAACGCTATTGCTGAAGTGACTGTCATGAGAATGGGAAAGTACATCATTGTTGACATGACAGAACTTTGATTTTAGGGAATGGAATAACGAAACACGTTCTGCGACATTACAAGAAGTCACTTTTGGAAATGCTAAAGATTTTAAAACATGAGAAGAAAAGTTGGAGACTGGTCTCTTCTTTTTATCAGGGACTGTTGTCTTCTTAGCTGAGCCAGGTTGAACCTTCTTCGCTTCCTTAGATCTCACGCCTTTGTCTGTGAGCACATGCGATACCAAGTTAGTGTGAGATAAAGGTATTTTCTTTGTAGTTTGCTTGCATTTACATGTAAATGATTCTGGAATAGGACGGGAGGTGGAAGGTTTGTAAGCATCAGGAAAGTTTTCAAGAGTATAAATTTTGCTCAACAAAATAGTTCTCTCTTCTTCGTGAGCTTTCCTTTCTGACTCTAGAGAGGCTGTCAAAGAACCTATTTTGCGTATAATTTCTGGAATATATATGAATGAATAAATAGGTTTAGTCTGTTCGTCATTGCCTTCGGGTCCAAATGGTGACATGTAATCATCAGAGAGCGGTATCTCTCTTGTTTTGTAGCTATTATTGAGTTCGTCGTAATCACACATGATTTGAGCCCATTCTTTGTTCTTCCGCCTTTGTTCATCAGATTCAGTGACCTCACTTGATCCGACGAAGGGCATTAGTCGTTCGATGCTTAACCCAAAACGTTTGATGTTGTACAGAGAGTTTACTCTATCTGCTTCAGGGTTAGTGGTGGACTCAAATCCCAACCCTTCGCGGGGATTATAAAATTCAACATCTTTAGGTTGGCTAAGGAACATGGTTCGTTCACTTTGACCTCTTTTGGTGTTGATGTCCTCTAATTCCTTGATTTTCTTGTATAGTCGTACACGTTCGTTGGTGATTAGTTCGTATTGAGACGCTACATTTACACATTCTTCCTCGCTGTCTTTCAATCTTCTGCTCATATTGCTAATCTCTATTTCCTTGTTTTCTATATGATCTTCTAAAGTCTTCACTTTAGTTTCAGACAAGATCAAGGATTCATTAAGAATTGCTATTTCTTCCTGTTGTTTGTTCAACAGGGCATAATTTTTGTCGAAATTGCTTTGGAGTTCTGAGTGATTTTTACGATGCATGGAGAGTTCGGCTATTCTACGTTGTAGTTTAACAAGATCATGTAGGGATGGAGTGTATACCTCCAGGTCGGATGATGAAACATCTGTCCTGTCTGATCCAATGGCTGGCTCATCCTCGTCGGAGTCATCCTGTATGCTTTTCACCATGAAGGCCATTTCTTCTTCCTCGTCGTCAGATGTGTCCTCCAGCCATTCCTCTTCCTCAGCTACCAAGACTATTCCCGCTTCCTTGCGCTGTGAGAGCTGAAATTTCTTCTTGTAGTATTCAGTGTTTTTCTTCTTGGGTCTGAAGCATTCCGAAGCAAAGTGACCCGGCTTGCCACAGTTGAAGCACTTCTTTACTATTTCAGATTTCTTAGTTTCAGTCTCTTCAGGGGCAATGTACTTCTGTTTCCCGCCCGAGGTTCGTTGTTTGTTGAAGGAAGAGGATGATTTATTGGCGCTCATCTTATTGACGGTATCTGAGATCATTGCCAGCTTCTTTCTGATGGATTCGAGTTCGTCCTCTGATCCTTGGTCAGATTCGGTCTTGTCAGAGGTGTCAGATGGTACGACCTGCTTTCCTTTAGAAGTCTTCGAGCTCCTGTTGCTTGACTTAGAAGTTACGAGTGCAATTGGTTCCATTTCAATATTTGGCTTTCCTTCGTTCTTAATCTCTTTAGCATATTGCGAGTATTGTGAGAGATTATCGCGTAGGGAATGAATGTCCATCGCGTCCAGATCTTTGTTCTGTTGCTTAACCAGAACTGCAATTCGTCCCCACTCCGGTTGAAGTGTGGAGAGGAACTTGATGTTGTGTTCGAGATTGGAACGCTGGATGTTAATCTTTCTCATCTCGTTGATGATGGTTAGGAAGCGAAGGTAACCATCTCGAAGTTCTTCCCCCTCCTTAGCCTTGAAGGAGTCATAGGCAGTAAGGATACTGGATTTCTTGGACAAAGTACTAACTTCTGTTCCGACCATCATCTTGCAGACTTCGTCCCAAATTTCCTTTGCAGTGACCATTGCATCGACTTGCTTGTAGACATCATTTGGTAGAGCCTGAAGTACATAGTGTCGAGCAAGCTTGTCTGCTCTGGCTCGTGCTTTCTCAGCATCGTTGTATCGACTAGGATCCTTAGGAGTTCTCCTTTCTGGAATTGCGGGAACTGCATCGGGTTGAGCGGGGATAATGGTCCAAAATTGGGCAGGTCCTTCAAAAATGGAGGAAAGCATGTCATTTGCAAGGTCTCCATCCTTGATTTCTATGAAGTTTATGAATCGTTGCTTCCATATGCCGTACTCCCCCCATCTCAGTAGTGGTGCACGGTTGTCAGATCCAATAGCAAGACCGTCCATGGTATGTTTGGTAATGATCGTTAACGCGAGATATATCTGCGAAATTAAACACTTTAGTTTTGAAAGAAATGTAGTCAAGTTTGAGTAATTTCTAGTGTTGAGTCTAATTAGGTATTGGTGAATTCTGTCGAAATAAGAGAGTTTGATGAATTTAGTGTACTGCTCGAGGATGGAACAATTGGTGTAAAGTGAAATTGATAATTTTGTTCAATTCAATTTGAGTGCTTGATCGACTCTAGTATGATATGAAAATAAGCTAAACGATTGGTCCTAAGTGTTGAGAGTCGGGCAATCGAAACTAAGTTAAGATTGGAAGATTCGAGCGAAGGTGTGAATTGGGAGAAAGAGTTTTGAAATTGTTAGTTTCGATCGAAAGACGGAATTTGATTTTGATTTGAAAAAAAAAATTAGTTTCGATTGTCTGAGATTGAAATTGGCTAAGTGGAGAACAAGGTTTCGAGCGAAACAGTTAGTGTATTGGACTTTCGCCGAGATGTGTATCGATCGAAGCTGTGAAATTGTGCACTGTAGCGTTCGAAATGTGTATCAATCGAAACTATGAAATTGTGTACTGTAGCGTTTCGGGCGAAAAATATTGGACTTTCGCCGAGAATTGTATCGATCGAAACTTGTGAAAATTGGTGGAAAATTCGTCGAAACTTAAGTTAATCGACTTTCGATCGAAACAATTGGACTTTCGCCGAGAATTGTATCGATCGAAACTTGTGAAAATTGCTGGAAAATTCGTCGAAACTTAAATTAATCGACTTTCGATCGAGACAATTGGACTTTCGCCGAGAAATCTTTCGAGCGAAACTGTGAAATAAGCGAAGAAATTCCCGGAAATTAAAATTGATTGAATCTTCTTTCAGTGAGTTTCGGTCGAAACCTTCAAATTCAATGGTACTGTTCGATTTGTTGCTCGAAAGTGATGCCCAGTTCAGTGAAAAACAGAATTGTCAGACTCGTTTTTGCTTAAATCCGACTCAAACTTGACTGGAATCGACGTGAAGGAACCTAAATGTTCTCGAAATCAGTTTTCAAATGTCCTAGGAGAAAAGAATCACTGAGAACGATTTGAAAACATCCAAAAAACAGTGAAAAAGCAGAGAATGAGTTTTCAAGCTAAAATCTTCGTCAAATCACGTCGAAAACGAGCAAAACTGGATTCAAATGGAAGATATTGATCCGCGTTAGGCTCTGATACCACTTGTTGGCCCTTATTTTACCAAACAAGGATCAAAAGATTGGTTTGAATGTGTAAAACGTGAAGAACACCTTGAGTGTGTGTGTTAATGTGTGTTTTCTTAATCTAACGTACAAGGTGGCTTACCTTTCAATACTTTTGATAAAAACCCTAATTAGGGTTATTTGGGCTTTATATACCACACTTGATTGGTATATTAAAGCCCAATACAAAACTATGACTAAATATCATAAGTTACCCCAAACTATTACAACCCAACACATTAACCCAAGATTACATAATTAAAGGATGCTACAAAATATTCCTAACATTTTCATAGAGGGATATACTCTGCAAACACTTGCAGTCCTTCAATAGGTTTGGAGGTACAATACATGCGATAAACATTGAATAACAACTATCGAATTTCTAGGGTATGGCAACATAAACCGTATTCGACCAAACAAAAGTGCACATTCCGAGTTTTGCAAATTTAGGTTAGATTCTAACACAACTGTTCAAAAAACATAACTGATTAACATTCATATTATGACAATGTCGATAAAGTTGTAGATTAAGCCGAAACCTGCTTCACGTTATTGTTGTCCAAGAACAGCGATTTCAGAATAACCAATTGCAAACTGAAGATGGGATTCAAGAGAATTTTCTGCATCGATTAGAATACGTTTTTATTTAAAAAAAGCAATCAGCTATATAGATGACAAATGCCGCTCGCAATCAAGAAAGATGAGCTTGCCAGCCCATCTTTCTTACGTATGGTAATTCTATGTTTCATCTAAAAGGTTAGTGAGAACAACCTAACCACCTTTACATCAAAAGAAGGTGATTGGAGAATACACTAAAAACTTTACCATTAGCTTGAATTCCCTCCAAAAGGAAACGACTGCCAATTGACTCGGGCAAAGACCATATACAACAAACTGAAGATTCTTAAGCGATTCTCCCCTTTATTTAATTGACATTATTTGAAACACACGACATAAACTAAATTGGTTTGGTAACATCAAGCACTAAATTGGTATATGTGATGAACAATGAGGATTATATTGGGTTTTTTCATTCCTTTTTTTTAAATTATATGTTTTTTAACATTTTGCTCAACCTCAAATAACAAAAATAAAGATGGCTAAGATCCCCCTTAAAACTACGTAATTGTACATGGCATTACACAATCCTTTTAACTAATATATATTCCTCACATATGCAGCTGAATATTGCCTTGCGTACTTCGATGGAGGTTAGAAATTTAACAGTTTATAACTTTATTAATGAACCCGTTATCCGTTACGTCGTCTTCTTTGATGCTTATGTCATTGATTTGTGTAGGCGATGTTGATCTATTTCTTTTTTTTTCTAGTGCATGATTTATATTAAATCCAAGTAACTTTTAAAAGTTTAGTCACGGGTAACATAATTGGTGATGGCACGAATATCCTTATGATTATATGTTGCAAAATACAAATCAGATAATCTATTGCTAAAAAACTATATTATTTTTAGACTCAGTATTATATACTATCATTAATCAAATAAGAGATCAGTATCGTCTATGAATGGAGAACAAATTCAATAACACAGTACCAAAATTCTATCGGAACACAAAAGTCAGTCTCGCTTGTTGCAAAACTTCGTAAGATCGTTTTAGTGTAAGACTGGAACAACTGCAAGCATGCCTGCTTGCGCGACTGCATGTTTTTAACTACAGTATCTTGTAAGACTACAAAGTCCATACGACTGCTTCTGTGTAAGACTGAACATCTGGATACATAAACCGGAAAAAATGGTTCGATCTTTTACTCGTTGCAAGATTTATACTTGGTTTGGAATGTTTTGTTCTATTGCAAGTAAGCTCAACATCGTAGCAAGACAACTCAGAATCCAACATGGTCATTCTGAAGAAAAAATCACATCATCATTCGATCGAAAATCGATAGTTAAAAAAAGTCGATAACTCAAAGAAAATCGATAAATCATTTATAAAGAACATCTACTTTGTAAATCCTATTAAACTAAAGTTTACAGTGCACAGAAATGTGACATTATCTACCAACTTGCAATGCATTTAACAATACAGAAATCAAAGGGCTTTCTGCAGCACAACAGGAAAGCCCTCAACTTTATAAGCTAAATAAAATGAAGAAGGGTGAATGATAATTTACTTTTGCCTCCCATTTGTCATCTACTTATCGACATCAGTTTTGAACTTATTTGCCTGCCTGCCCTGTAAGAAAAAAAAAACAATTGCGAAAGGTTATAGAGAAAGACGAATCAAACCTGTTGAAAGTTATCGAGAGAAATAGGGTTTTTATGGAGGGATATATTCTGCAAACACTTGCAGTCCTTCAATAGGTTTGGAGGTACAATACATGCGATAAACATGGAATAACAACTATCGAATTTCTAGGGTGTGGCAACATAAAACGTGTTCGACCAAACAAAAGTGCACATTCCGAGTTTTGCAAATTTAGGTTAGATTCTAACACAACTGTTCAAAAAACATGACCGATTAACATTCATATTATGACAATGTCGATAAAGTTGTAGATTAAGCCTCAACTTGCTTCACGTATTGTTGTCCAAGAACAGCGATTTCAGAATAACCAATTGCAAACTGAAGATGGGAGCTCTTCAAGAGAATTTTCTGCATCGATAAAAATAGGTTTTATTTAAAAAAAAAAGCAATCAGCTATATAGATGACAAATGCTGCTCGCAATCAAGAAAGATGCGCTTGCCAGCCCATCTTTCTTACGTATGGTAATTCTATGTTTCATCTAAAAGGTTAGTGACAACAACCTAACCACCTTTACATCAAAAGAAGGTGATTGAAGAATACACTAAAACTGTACCATTAGGTTGAATTCCCTCCAAAAGGAAACGACTGCCAATTGACTCGGGCAAAGACCAAATACAACAAACTGAAGATTCTTAAGCGATTCTCCCCTTTATTTAATTGACATTATTTGAAACACACGACATAAGCTAAATTGGTTGGGTAACATCAAGTACTAAATTGGTATATGTGATGAACAATGAGGATTATATTGGGTTTTTTCATTCCTTTTTTTTAAATTATATGTTTTTTAACTTTTTCCTCAACCTCAAATAACAAAAATAAAGATGGCTAAGGTCCCCTTAAAACTACGTAATTGTACATGGCACTACACAATCCTTTTAACTAATATATATTCCTCACATATGCAGCTGAAGATTGCCTTGCGTACTTCGATGGAGGTTAGAAATTTAACAGTTTATAACTTTTTTAATGAACCCGTTATCCGTTACGTCGTCTTCTATGCTTATATCATTGATTTGTGTAGGCGATGTTGATCTATTTCTTTTTTTTCTAGTGCATTATTTATATTAAATCCAAGTAACTTTTAAAAGTTTAGTCACGACTAACATAAATGGTGATGGCACGGAATAACTTATGATTATATGTTGCAAACATACAAACCAGATAATCTATTGCTAAAAAACTATATTAATTTTAGACTCAATATTATATACTATCATTAATCAAATAAGAGATCAGTATCGTCTATAGAATGGAGAACAAATTCAATAACACAGTACAAAAATTCTATCGGAACACAAAAGTCAGTCTCGATCTTGTTGCAAAACTTCGTAAGATCGTTTTAGTGTAAGACTGGAAAACTGCAAGCATGCCTGCTTGCGCGACTGCATTTTTTTAACTGCAGTAATTTGTAAGACTGCAAAGTTCATACGACTGCTTCTGTGTAAGACTCTGAACTCCTGGATACATAAATAGGAAAAAAATGGACCGATCGTTTATTCGTTGCAAGATTATACTTGGTTTGGAATGTCTTGTTCTATTGTAAGTAAGCTCAACATCGTAGCAAGACAACACAAAATCCAACATGGTCTTACTGAAGAAAAATCACATCATCATTCGATCGAAAAATCGATAGTTAAAAAAGTCGATAACTCAAAGAAAATCGATAAATCCTTTATAAAGAACATCTACTTTGTAAATTCTATTAAACTAATGTTTACAAATATGCGCACAGAAATGTGAAATTATATACCAACTTGCAATGCAGAAATCAAAGGGCTTTCTGCAGCACAACAGGAAAGCCCTCAACTTTTTAAGCTAAATAAAATGAAGAAGGGTGAATGATAATTTACTTCTGCCTCCCATTTGTCATCTACTTATCGACATCAGTTTTGAACTTATTTGCCTGCCTGCCCTGTAAGAAAAAAAAATGGCGAAAGGTTATAGAGAAAGACGAATCAAACCTGTTGAAAGTTATCGAGAGAAATAGGGTTTCCATGGAGAGATATATTCTGCAAACACTTGCAGTCCTTCAATAGGTTTGGAGGTACAATACATGCGATAAACATTGAATAACAACTATCGAATTTCTAGGGTATGGCTCATAAACCGTATTCGACCAAACAAAAGTGCACATTCTGAGTTTTGCAAATTTAGGTTAGATTCTAACACAACTGTTCAAACAAACATAACCGATTCACATTCATATTATGACAATGTCGATAAAGTTGTAGATTAAGCCGAAACCTGCTTCACGTTATTGTTGTCCAAGAACAGCGATTTCAGAATAACCAATTGCAAACTGAAGATGGGATTCAAGAGAATTTTCTGCATCGATTAGAATACGTTTTTATTTAAAAAAAGCAATCAGCTATATAGATGACAAATGCTGGTCGCAATCAAGAAAGATGAGCTTGCCAGCCCATCTTTCTTACGTATGGTAATTCTATGTTTCATCTAACAGGTTAGTGAGAACAACCTAACCACCTTTACATCAAAAGAAGGTGATTGAAGAATACACTAAAAACTTTACCATTAGCTTGAATTCCCTCCAAAAGGAAACGACTGCCAATTGACTCGGGCATAGACCATATACAGAAAACTGAAGATTCTTAAGCGATTCTCCCCTTTATTTAATTGAAATTATTTGAAACACACGACATAAACTAAATTGGTTTGGTAACATCAAGCACTAAATTGGTATATGTGATAAACAATGAGGATTATATGGGGTTTTTCATTCCTTTTTTTAAAATTATATGTTTTTTAACTTTTTGCTCAACCTCAAATAACAAAATAAAGATGGCTAAGGTCCCCCTTAAAACTACGTAATTGTACATGGCATTACACAATCCTTTTAACTAATATATATTCCTCACATATGCAGCTGAAGATTGCCTTGCGTACTTCGATGGAGGTTAGAAATTTAACAGTTTATAACTTTTTTAATGAACCCGTTATCCGTTACGTCGTCTTCTTTGATGCTTATGTCATTGATTTGTGTAGGCGATGTTGATCTATTTATTTTTTTCTAGTGCATGATTTATATTAAATCCAAGTAACTTTTAAAAGTTTAGTCACGGGTAACATAATTGGTGATGGCACGAATATCTTTATGATTATATGTTGCAAAAATACAAATCAGATAATCTATTGCTAAAAAACTATATTATTTTTAGACTCAATATTATATACTATCATTAATCAAATAAGAGATCAGTATCGTCTATGAATGGAGAACAAATTCAATAACACAGTACCAAAATTCTATCGGAACACAAAAGTCAGTCTCGATCTTGTTGCAAAACTTCGTAAGATCGTTTAGTGTAAGACTGGAACAACTGCAAGCATGCCTGCTTGCGCGACTGCATGTTTTTAACTGCAGTAATTTGTAAGACTACAAAGTCCATACGACTGCTTCTGTGTAAGACGGAACATCTGGATACATAAACCGGAAAAAATGGATCGATCTTTTACTCGTTGCAAGATTTATACTTGGTTTGGAATGTTTTGTTCTATTGCAAGTAAGCTCAACATCGTAGCAAGACAACTCAGAATCCAACATGGTCATTCTAAAGAAAAAATCACATCATCATTCGATCGAAAATCGATAGTTAAAAAAAGTCGATAACTCAAAGAAAATCGATAAATCATTTATAAAGAACATCTACTTTGTAAATCCTATTAAACTAATGTTTACAGTGCACAGAAATGTGACATTATCTACCAACTTGCAATGCATTTAACAATACAGAAATCAAAGGGCTTTCTGCAGCACAACAGGAAAGCCCTCAACTTTATAAGCTAAATAAAATGGAGAAGGGTGAATGATAATTTACTTCTGCCTCCCATTTGTCATCTACTTATCGACATCAGTTTTGAACTTATTTGCCTGCCTGCCCTGTAAGAAAAAAAAAACAATTGCGAAAGGTTACAGAGAAAGACGAATCAAACCTGTTGAAAGTTATCGAGAGAAATAGGGTTTTCATGGAGGGATATATTCTGCAAACACTTGCAGTCCTTCAATAGGTTTGGAGGTACAATACATGCGATAAACATGGAATAACAACTATCGAATTTCTAGGGTGTGGCAACATAAACCGTATTCGACCAAACAATAGTGCACATTCCGAGTTTTGCAAATTTAGGTTAGATTCTAACACAACTGTTCAAAAAACATGACCGATTAACATTCATATTATGACAATGTCGATAAAGTTGTAGATTAAGCCTCAACTTGCTTCACGTATTGTTGTCCAAGAACAGCGATTTCAGAATAACCAATTGCATACTGAAGATGGGAGCTCTTCAAGAGAATTTTCTGCATCGATTAAAATACGTTTTATTTAAAAAAAAAAAGCAATCAGCTATATAGATGACAAATGCTGCTCGCAATCAAGAAAGATGCGCTTGCCAGCCCATCTTTCTTACGTATGGTAATTCTATGTTTAATCTAAAAGGTTAGTGACAACAACCTAACCACCTTTACATCAAAAGAAGGTGATTGAAGAATACACTAAAACTGTACCATTAGGTTGAATTCCCTCCAAAAGGAAACGACTGCCAATTGACTCGGGCACAGACCAAATACAACAAACTGAAGATTCTTAAGCGATTCTCCCCTTTATTTAATTGACATTATTTGAAACACACGACATAAACTAATTTTGTTTGGTAACATCAAGTACTAAATTGGTATATGTGATGAACAATGAGGATTATATTGGGTTTTTTCATTCCTTTTTTTTTAAATTATATGTTTTTTAACTTTTTCCTCAACCTCAAATAACAAAAATAAAGATGGCTACGGTCCCCTTAAAACTACGTAATTGTACATGGCATTACACAATCCTTTTAACTAATATATATTCCTCACATATGCAGCTGAAGATTGCCTTGCGTACTTCGATGGAGGTTAGAAATTTACCAGTTTATAACTTTTTTAATGAACCCGTTATCCGTTACGTCGTCTTCTTTGATGCTTATATCATTGATTTGTGTAGGCGATGTTGATCTATTTCTTTTTTTTCTAGTGCATTATTTATATTAAATCCAAGTAACTTTTAAAAGTTTAGTCACGGCTTACATAAATGGTGATGGCACGGAATATCTTATGATTATATGTTGCAAAAATACAAACCAGATAATCTATTGCTAAAAAACTATATTAGTTTTAGACTCAATATTATATACTATCATTAATCAAATAAGAGATCAGTATCGTCTATAGAATGGAGAACAAATTCAATAACACAGTACAAAAATTCTATCGGAACACAAAAGTCAGTCTCGATCTTGTTGCAAAACTTCGTAAGATCGTTTTAGTGTAAGACTGGAAAACTGCAAGCATGCCTGCTTGCGCAACTGCATTTTTTTAACTGCAGTAATTTGTAAGACTGCAAAGTTCATACGACTGCTTCTGTGTAAGACTCTGAACTCCTGGATACATAAACAGGAAAAAAATGGACCGATCGTTTACTCGTTGCAAGATTATACTTGGTTTGGAATGTCTTGTTCTATTGTAAGTAAGCTCAACATCGTAGCAAGACAACACAAAATCCAACATGGTCTTACTGAAGAAAAAATCACATCATCATTCGATCGAAAAATCGATAGTTAAAAAAGTCGATAACTCAAAGAAAATCGATAAATCCTTTATAAAGAACATCTACTTTGTAAATTCTATTAAACTAATGTTTACAAATATGCGCACAGAAATGTGAAATTATATACCAACTTGCAATGCAGAAATCAAAGGGCTTTCTGCAGCACAACAGGAAAGCCCTCAACTTTATAAGCTAAATAAAATGAAGAAGGGTGAATGATAATTTACTTCTGCCTCCCATTTGTCATCTACTTATCGACATCAGTTTTGAACTTATTTGCCTGCCTGCCCTGTAAGAAAAAAAAATGGCGAAAGGTTATAGAGAAAGACGAATCAAACCTGTTGAAAGTTATCGAGAGAAATAGGGTTTCCATGGAGAGATATATTCTACAAACACTTGCAGTCCTTCAATAGGTTTGGAGGTACAATACATGCGATAAACATTGAATGACAATTATCGAATTTCTAGGGTATGGCACATAAACCGTATTCGACCAAACAAAAGTGCACATTCTGAGTTTTGCAAATTTAGGTTAGATTCTAACACAACTGTTCAAACAAACATAACCGATTCACATTCATATTATGACAATGTCGATAAAGTTGTAGATTAAGCCGAAACCTGCTTCACGTTATTGTTGTCCAAGAACAGCGATTTCAGAATAACCAATTGCAAACTGAAGATGGGATTCAAGACAATTTTCTGCATTGATTAAAATAGGTTTTATCTAAAAAAAAAGCAATAAGCTATATAGATGACAAATGCTCCTCGCAATCAAGAAAGATGCGCTTGCCAGCCCATCTTTCTTACGTATGGTAATTCTATGTTTCATCTAAAAGGTTAGTGACAACAACCTAACCACCTTTACATCAAAAGAAGGTGATTGAAGAATACACTAAAACTTTACCATTAGCTTGAATTCCCTCCAAAAGGAAACGACTGCCAACTGACTCGGGCAAAGACCAAATACAACAAACTGAAGATTCTTAAGCGATTCTCCCCTTTATTTAATTGACATTATTTAAAACACACGACATAAACTAAATTGGTTTGGTAACATCAAGCACTAAATTGGTATATGTGATGAACAATGAGGATTATATTGGGTTTTTTCATTCTTTTTTTCTAAATTATATGTTTTTTAACTTTTTCCTCAACCTCAAATAACAAAAATAAAGATGGCGAAGGTACCCTTAAAACTACGTAATTGTACATGGCATTACACAATCCTTTTAACTAATATATATTCCTCACATATGCATCTGAAGATTGCATTGCGTACTTAGATGGAGGTTAGAAATTAAACAGTTTATAACTTTTTTAATGAACCCGTTATCCGTTACGTCGTCTTCTTTGATGCTTATATCATTGATTTGTGTAGGCGTTGTTGATCTATTTCTTTTTTTTCTAGTGCATGATTTATATTAAATCCAAGTAACTTTTAAAAGTTTAGTCACGGCTAACATAATTGGTGATGGCACGAATATCTTTATGATTATATGTTGCAAAAATACAAATCAGATAATCTATTGCTAAAACCTATATTATTTTTAGACTCAATATTATATACTATCATTAATCAAATAAGAGATCAGTATCGTCTATAGAATGGAGAACAAATTCAATAACACAGTACCAAAATTCTATCGGAACACAAAAGTCAGTCTCGATCTTGTTGCAAAACTTCGTAAGATCGTTTTAGTGTAAGACTGGAACAACTGCAAGCATGCCTGCTTGCGCGACTGCATTTTTTTTGTAACTGCAGTAATTTGTAAGACTGCAAAGTTCATACGACTGCTTCTGTGTAAGACTCTGAACACCTGGATACATAAACAGGAAAAAATGGATAGACTTTTACTCGTTGCAAGATCATACTTGGTTTGGAATGTTTTGTTCTATTGTAAGTAAGCTCAACATCGTAGCAAGACAACACAGAATCCAACATGGTCATTCTGAAGAAAAAATCACATCATCATTCGATCGAATAATCGATAGTTAAAAAAAGTCGATAACTCAAAGAAAATCGATAAATCATTTATAAAGAACATCTACTTTGTAAATCCTATTAAACTAATGTTTACAAATTTGTGCACGGAAATGTGTCATTATATACCAACTTGCAATGCAGAAATCAAAGGGCTTTCTGCAGCACAACAGGAAAGCCCTCAACTTTATAAGCTAAATAAAATGAAGAAGGGTGAATGATAATTTACTTCTGCCTCCCATTTGTCATCTACTCATCGACATCAGTATCGAACTTATTTACCTGCCTGCCCTGTAAGAAAAAAAATGGCCAAAGGTTATAGAGAAAGAAGAATCAAACCTGTTGAAAGTTATCAAGAGAAATAGGGTTTTCATGGAGGGATATATTCTGCAAACACTTGCAGTCCTTCAATAGGTTTGGAGGTACAATACATGCGATAAACATTGAATAACAACTATCGAATTTCTAGGGTAGGGCAACATAAACCGTATTCGACCAAACAAAAGTGCACATTCCGAGTTTTGCAAATTTAGGTTAGATTCTCACAAAACTGTTCAAACAAACATAACCGATTAACATTCATATTATGAAAATGTCGATAAAGTTGTAGATTAAGCCGACACCTGCTTCACGTTATTGTTGTCCAAGAGCAGCGATTTCAGAAAAACCAATTGAAACTGAAGATGGGATTCAAGACAATTTTCTGCATTGATTAAAATACGTTTTTATTTAAAAAAAAAGCAATCAGCTATATAGATGACAAATGCTGCTCGCAATCAAGAAAGATGAGCTTGCCAGCCCATCTTTCTTACGTATGGTAATTCTATGTTTCATCTAAAAGGTTAGTGAGAACAACCTAACTACCTTTACATCAAAAGAAGGTGATTGAAGAATACACTAAAAACTTTACCATTAGCTTGAATTCCCTCCAAAAGGAAACGACTGCCAATTGACTCGGGCAAAGACCAAATACAACAAACTGAAGATTCTTAAGCGATTCTCCCCTTTATTTAATTGACATTATTTAAAACGCACGACATAAACTAAATTGGTTTGGTAACATCAAGCACTAAATTGGTATATGTGATAAACAATGAGGATTATATTGGGTTTTTTCATTCCTTTTTTTTAAATTATATGTTTTCTAACTTTTTCCTCAACCTCAAATAACAAAAATAAAGATGGCTAAGATCCCCCTTAAAACTACGTAATTGTACATGGCATTACACAATCCTTTTAACTAATATATATTCCTCACATATGCAGCTGAAGATTGCCTTGCGTACTTCGATGGAGGTTAGAAATTTAACAGTTTATAACTTTTTTAATGAACCCGTTATCCGTTACGTCGTCTTCTTTGATGCTTATATCATTGATTTGTGTAGGCGATGTTGATCTATTTCTTTTTTTTTTCTAGTGCATGATTTATATTAAATCCAAGTAACTTTTAAAAGTTTAGTCACGGGTAACATAATTGGTGATGGCACGAATATCTTTATGATTATATGTTGCAAAAATACAAAATCAGATAATCTATTGCTAAAAAACTATATTATTGTTAGACTCGATATTATATACTATCATTAATCAAATAAGAGATCAGTATCGTCCATAGAATGGAGAACAAATTCAACAACACAGTACCAAAATTCTATCGGAACACAAAAGTCAGTCTCGATCTTGTTGCAAAACTTCGTAAGACCCTTTAGTGTAAGACTGGAACAACTGCAAGCATGCCTGCTTGCGCGACTGCATTTTTTTACTGCAGTAATTTGTAAGACTACAAAGTCCATACGACTGCTTCTGTGTAAAACTGAACATCTGGATACATAAACCGGAAAAAATGGATCGATCTTTTACTCATTGCAAGATTTATACTTGGTTTGGAATGTTTTGTTCTATTGCAAGTAAGCTCAACAGCGTAGCAAGACAACACAGAATCCGACATGGTCATTCTGAAGAAAAAATCACATCATCATTCGATCGAAAAATCGATAGTTAAAAAAAGTCGATAACTAAAAGAAAATTGATAAATCATTTATAAAGAACATCTACTTTGTAAAACCTATTAAACTAATGTTTACAAATTTGTGCACAGAAATGTGACATTATCTACCAACTTGCAATGCATTTAACAATACAGAAATCAAAGGGCTTTCTGCAGCACAACAGGAAAGCCCTCAACTTTATAAGCTAAATAAAATGAAGAAGGGTGAATGATAATTTACTTCTGTCTCCCATTTGTCATCTACTCATCGACATCAATTTCTAACTTATTTGCCTGCCTGCACTGTAAGAAAAAAAATGGCGAAAGGTTATAGAGAAAGATGAATCAAACATGTTGAAAGTTATCGAGAGAAATAGGGTTTTCATGGAGGGATATACTCTGCAAACACTTGCAGTCCTTCAATAGGTTTGGAGGTACAATACATGCGATAAACATTGAATAACAACTATCGAATTTCTAGGGTATGGCAACATAAACCGTATTCGTCCAAACAAAAGTGCACATTCCGAGTTTTGCAAATTTAGGTTAGATTCTAACACAACTGTTGAAACAAACATAACCGATTAACATTCATATTATGACAATGCCGATAAAGTTGTAGATTAAGCCGAAACCTGCTTCACGTTATTGTTGTCCAAGAACAGCGATTTCAGAATAACCAATTGCAAACTGAAGATGGGATTCAAGAGAATTTTCTGCATTGATTAGAATACGTTTTTATTTCAAAAAAACCAATCAGCTATATAGATGACAAATGCTGCTCGCAATCAAGAAAGATGAGCTTGCCAGCCCATCTTTCTTACGTATGGTAATTCTACGTTAAGCTTTTTGGTAGTCGCTGTGACCACAGCCATCAGCTGTCGGCTTGTTGGTAAGGTGAGAGCTTCAAGCCCGATTTCAGGTGGCGCATCCCCCCCACAAGCACCCCCCGACGAAGGGGCCATATTCAATTGGCCCATCTCGACCCATTCACGATTTCACAGTTTCGGCTGAATGCGAATCGGCAGCCATGAGAGTCATGTCTGCGGAATCAGCCCAAGATTAGCGAGCAGCAACCGAGAGGGCTTTTCAATGCCTTGGACTCAGTTTCCTGGACCAAGTTCACCTCCGGAGCTCGTTGTATCTGTTTAGGAAAATGAGTTTTTGACGCATATCAGCAAGTCGAGGATCCACTTCTGAGAAACGTCCCATGCCCGTCGGGGCGGCAGAACATTAGTTCCCAATACAGACCCCAGATCATTTTTATTCTGGAAACTAGAATGAAAGCTTCTGGCGTGGAGAGAATAAGATGGAGACTCCGGTATGAAAAGGCTCTTGTTATTGAACCGATTGGGTTGTCGGGTGGTATGTCCTCTGGCAGGCTAGCCTCAACATTTATATAAGTGAAGCATCACAGAACTTTGTGGATGTGCAAATTCATCACGGGAACGATCCGTCCGTTTGGAGATTGTCCTTCATATATGGTAACCCAGATGACAGAGAAGGGGGTCTTAGGGATGCGAAAGCAATGCGCCCTGTGCTAAGCGATTGAGCCGGAGATCAAAGTGAAAGCCTTACGAATAATAATTGCCGTAATGACCTATAGCCTGAATCCGCCTGCTACCGATAGGCGAGCAGTTTCATCTAAAAGGTTAGTGAGAACAACCTAACCACCTTTACATCAAAAGAAGGTGATTGAAGAATACACTAAAAACTTTACCATTAGCTTGAATTCCCTCCAAAAAGAAACGACTGCCAATTGACTCGGGCAAAGACCAAATACAACAAACTGAAGATTCTTAAGCGATTCACCCCTTTATTTAATTGACATTATTTGAAACACACGACATAAACTAAATTGGTTTGGTAACATCAAGCACTAAATTGATATATGTGATAAACAATGAGGATTATATGGGGTTTTTTCATTCCTTTTTTTAAATTATATCTTTTTTAACTTTTTCCTCAACCTCAAATAACAAAAATAAAGATGGCTAAGGTCCCCCTTAAAACTACGTAATTGTACATGGCATTACACAATCCTTTAACTAATATATATTCCTCACATATGCAGCTGAAGATTGCCTTGCGTACTTCGATGGAGGTTAGAAATTTAACAGTTTATAACTTTTTTAATGAACCCGTTATCCGTTACGTCGTCTTCTTTGATGCTTATGTCATTGATTTGTGTAGGCGATGTTGATCTATTTCTTTTTTTTCTAGTGCATGATTTATATTAAATCCAAGTAACTTTTAAAAGTTTAGTCACGGGTAACATAATTGGTGATGGCACGAATATCTTTATGATTATATGTTGCAAAAATACAAATCAGATAATCTATTGCTAAAAAACTATATTATTTTTAGACTCAATATTATATACTATCATTAATCAAATAAGAGATCAGTATCGTCTATGAATGGAGAACAAATTCGATAACACAGTACCAAAATTCTATCGGAACACAAAAGTCAGTCTCGATCTTGTTGCAAAACTTCGTAAGATCGTTTAGTGTAAGACTGGAACAACTGCAAGCATGCCTGCTTGCGCGACTGCATGTTTTTAACTGCAGTAATTTGTAAGACTACAAAGTCCATACGACTGCTTCTCTGTAAGACTGAACATCTGGATACATAAACCGGAAAAAATGGATCGATCTTTTACTCGTTGCAAGATTTATACTTGGTTTGGAATGTTTTGTTCTATTGCAAGTAAGCTCAACATCGTAGCAAGACAACACAGAATCCATCATGGTCATTCTGAAGAAAAAATCACATCATCATTCGATCGAAAAATCGATAGTTAAACAAAGTCGATAACTCAAAGAAAATCGATAAATCATTTATAAAGAACATCTACTTTGTAAATCCTATTAAACTAATGTTTACAAATTTGTGCACAGAAATGTGACATTATCTACCAACTTGCAATGCATTTAACAATACAGAAATCAAAGGGCTTTCTGCAGCACAACAGGAAAGCCCTCAACTTTATAAGCTAAATAAAATGAAGAAGGGTGAATGATAATTTACTTCTGCCTCCCATTTGTAATCTACTCATCGACATCAGTTCGAACTTATTTGCCTGCCTGCCCTGTAAGAAATAAAATGGCGAAAGGTTATAGAGAAAGATGAATCAAACCTGTTGAAAGTTATCGAGAGAAATAGGGTTTTCATGGAGGGATTATTCTGCAAACACTTGCAGTCCTTCAATAGGTTTGGAGGTACAATACATGCGATAAACATGGAATAACAACTATCGAATTTCTAGGTGTGGCAACATAAACCGTATTCGACCAAACAAAAGTGCACATTCCGAGTTTTGCAAATTTAGGTTAGATTCTAACACAAATGTTCAAAAAACATAACTGATTAACATTCATATTATGACAATGTCGATAAAGTTGTAGATTAAGCCGAAACTTGCTTCACGTATTGTTGTCCAAGAACAGCGATTTCACAATAACCAATTGCAAACTGAAGATGGGAGCTCTTAAAGAGAATTTTCTGCATCGATTAAAATAGGTTTTATTTAAAAAAAAAGCAATCAGCTATATAGATGACAAATGCTACTCGCAATCAAGAAAGATGCGCTTGCCAGCCCATCTTTCTTACGTATGGTAATTCTATGTTTCATCTAAAAGGTTAGTGACAACAACCTAACCACATTTACATCAAAAGAAGGTGATTGAAGAATACACTAAAACTTTACCATTAGGTTGAATTCCCTCCAAAAGGAAACGACTGCCAATTGACTCGGGCAAAGACCAAATACAACAAACTGAAGATTCTTAAGCGATTCTCCCCTTTATTTAATTGACATTATTTGAAACACACGACATAAACTAAATTGGTTTGGTAACATCAAGCACTAAATTGGTATATGTGATGAACAATGAGGATTATATTGGGTTTTTTCATTCTTCTTTTCTAAATTATATGTTTTTTAACTTTTTCCTCAACCTCAAATAACAAAAATAAAGATGGCTAAGGTCCCCTTAAAACTACGTAATTGTACATGGCATTACACAATCCTTTTAACTAATATATATTCCTCACATATGCAGCTGAAGATTGCCTTGCGTACTTCGATGGAGGTTAGAAATTTAACAGTTTATAACTTTTTTAATGAACCCGTTATCCGTTACGTCGTCTTCTTTGATGCTTATATCATTGATTTGTGTAGGCGATGTTGATCTATTTCTTTTTTTTCTAGTGCATATTTATATTAAATCCAAGTAACTTTTAAAAGTTTAGTCACGGCTAACATAAATGGTGATGGCACGGAATATCTTTACGATTATATGTTGCAAAAATACAAATCAGATAATCTATTGCTAAAAACTATATTATTTTTAGACTCAATATTATATACTATCATTAATCAAATAAGAGATCAGTATCGTCTATAGAATGGAGAACAAATTCAATAACACAGTACCAAAATTCTATCGGAACACAAAAGTCAGTCTCGATCTTGTTGCAAAACTTCGTAAGATCGTTTTAGTGTAAGACTGGAACAACTGCAAGCATGCCTGCTTGCGCGACTGCATTTTTTTAACTGCAGTAATTTGTAAGACTACAAAGTCCATACGACTGCTTCTGTGTAAGACTGAACATCTGGATACATAAATCGGAAAAAATGGATCGATCTTTTACTCGTTGCAAGATTATACTTGGTTTGGAATGTTTTGTTCTATTGCAAGTAAGCTCAACATCCTAGCAAGACAACACAGAATCCAACATGGTCATTCTGAAGAAAAAATCACATCATCATTCGATCGAAAAATCGATAGTTAAAAAAAGTCGATAACTCAAAGAAAATCGATAAATCATTTATAAAGAACATCTACTTTGTAAATCCTATTAAACTAATGTTTACAAATTTGTGCACAGAAATGTGACATTATCTACCAACTTGCAATGCATTTAACAATACAGAAACCAAATGGCTTTCTGCAGCACAACAGGAAAGCCCTCAACTTTATAAGCTAAATAAAATGAAGAAGGGTGAATGATAATTTACTTCTGCCTCCCATTTGTCATCTACTCATCGACATCAGTTTCGAACTTATTTGCCTGCCTGCCCTGTAAGAAAAAAATGGCGAAAGGTTGTTGAAAAGACGAATCAAACCTGTTGAAAGTTATCGAGAGAAATAGGGTTTCCATGGAGGGATATATTCTGCAAACACTTGCAGTCCTTCAATAGGTTTGGAGGTACAATACATGCGATAAACATTGAGTAACAACTATCGAATTTCTAGGGTATGGCAACATAAACCGTATTCGACCAAACAAAAGTGCACAATCTGAGTTTTGCAAATTTAGGTTAGATTCTAACACCACTGTTCAAACAAACATAGCCGATTAACATTCATATTATGACAATGTCGATAAAGTTGTAGATTAAGCCGAAACCTGCTTCACGTTATTGTTATCCAAGAACAGCGATTTCAGAATAACCAATTGCAAACTGAAGATGGGAGCTCTTCAAGAGAATTTTCTGCATCAATTAAAATAAGTTTTTATTTTAAAAAAAATAGCAATCAGCTATATAGATGACAAATGCTGCTCGCAATCAATTCTTACGTATGGTAATTCTATGTTTCATCTAAAGGTTAGTTAGAACAACCTAGCCACCTTTACATCAAACGAAGGTGATTGAAGAATACAGTAAAAACTTTACCATTAGCTTGAATTCCCTCCAAAAGGAAACCACTGCCAATTGACTCGGGCAAAGACCAAATACAACAAACTGAAGATTCTTAAGCGATTCTCCTCTTTATTTCCCTATCCAAATGAGAAAGTAGAGTAAATTCAGAATCTCAATCTTTTGGGAGAAACCCAAAAGACACACTTGCTAATAATATATTTTCACATCAGTAAACCACTTATAGGACCGCCCAGCATTATCAGTTGGGTCACCGTCTCCATATCTGCAACCCTCAAACAACTCGATATATAACATGAGACTATTTAGATTTCAGTAAATGATATCATAACATGGAAAATGAGCTATGCAATTCAGAGAAAATGAACCATCAGCAAAGAAATAGGCCTACGTGGCAAGAAAGAATAGAGTGAATGACTCCTTCAACTTCTCCTCGTAATCGTCGTCATCCACAGCGTAATCATCCGCATCGCAATCATCCTATTATTATTATAATTCATAAAAATGAATCACAAATTGTATCATACTTAGGCACTCAGTTCATTGAGTCAATCTTCAACTATGACAAAAGTTTTTTTAAAAAAGGAAAAAGTATCAGTGTCCGTTAAACACAAACTTACCAAGTCAACTATTTGAAGGTTGCTTGGGGATATCTATCTTCCCCCGCGAGTGCCTAATACAACAGTAAATATCAACATTTTACCAGTGAAAACCTAAATAAGCGGAATCACACGGCTTAATAACTCAACAACTCTCTAGGCAAATCCAAACAAATCGAATCATCGGAAGCAGTAATAAAAAACCTCCCACACACATGAGATAAGAAATCAACTCTAAGATCCCAAGACCTCTCAACTGGACGTATACAATACTCTACGAAATGGAAAACGAACTAAGAGTTTGTTATTCTTGTTGTCGTTATTACCTTGTTATGTTGAGGACGCTCAAGAGGGCAGTGAAAGGTATTAGATGGCGAAAAGGCTGGAATTGGAAGTTCGGAGTTAGGCGCTAATAAAGGCTCGAGCGAATTGCGTCCCCACATCCTTGCCACGTCGAGTGGTAGCCATCTGTTACAGAAGATTAGTTTGATGTGTAGTGAAGTGTGATCAAACTGTGTTATATTTTAAAGTACAATTAATTTACCTATTGCAGTTCAATGACAAACGGTTGGCGCAGTATCCCAAAACACAGAAAAGGCAGAATAACTGAAAGAATGGATAAATTTCGAAAAATAATACCCTGAAACCCCATTAGCAACTGCAATAATTTCACCTCTGCGTCAGCTAAGAAAGTAGGCATCTTCTCCATCCTTTTCAACCTGCGAATTAGGGCAAAACAATGATGAATAAGTCAAATGCACAGGAACACTTAAGCTAAAATCGATGATTACTTTGTCTGGGTGAGGGATTTGGTGGCTCCGACGCTTAAGCAAACGCCTGTAACTGAATTCTAACTGCCAGATAAAATTTCTTTTAGCTTATTACTCCAATCGAGAATCCCTAGGCAAGTAGGAACGTTTAGGATTTACTCGACAAAGCTAGAGACTGATGATGGTCCATTCTTTATCAACTTTTGATACTCATGTAAGGTCAATGAAGCTGACCTCTCTTTATCAACTTGCCCTGATTCTGCAACAACAGCTTCATTTCCCTATTGGTGCAGCTGAGCTTTTCCCACGTTCGTCGCATCCTTCTTACACATGGTAATTCTATGTTTCATCTAAAAGGTTAGTAGAACAACCTAACCACCATTACATCAAACGAAGATGATTTAAGAATACACTAAAAACATTACCATTAGCTTGAGTTTCCTCAAAAGGGAACGACTGCCAATTGACTTAAGCAAAGACCAAATACAGCAGCTGAAGATAAAGGAGTTTCGAAAGGCCAAGTCAAATACCTACCCCTTGAAAACGAAGTGGCTAAAAGAAAAGAAAATAAAAAACATTATACCTGCTTTTTAATCGAGCTCTCAAATATTAGCGGTGCACTTTCTCTACTAAAAGTGGTCACTAACGGAGGCTTATTGGCAGAATCAAACTCAGATATAGAGAATTTACTCAAAGGTGATAAAAATGATCCGTATTTAGTATCAATGAGAAAACAGTCATGCATTTAAAAATCAAAGAGAGAAGTAAAATGCCTGCGGAATAATTTTCATCAAAAGCACGTTCAAAGAAAATGATGGCTACTACATTACTGACCAATACATAAGTAGAGAGGTATCAATCAAACCTTTAACTTCTCCACTGTGATTTCTCCACCAAGAAAATATTTCTTATTGCCATCGTTGCCTGCTTAGCCCAACACCTGAAAGGAAGGTATCGATTCGTTAGATATTGACATTGTTATCCTCTAACGAATCAATTCTAACCGTAGTTTGAAAAGCATTACTTTGGGAGCATCTTCATTGACCCAAAGTAATCTGCAACAGGCTTTCCAACGTCTTCATTGTCAACTTCCACATATAAATATAAGCTGCATCAAATGGATAAAAAAACATTACATGTCAGTTAAGAGAATTTACTCAAAGTTGATAAAAATGATTCGGTATTCAGTATCAATGAGAAAAACAGTCATGCAATTAAAAAGAGTTTGAAAGGCATTACTTTTGGAGCATCTTCATTGACCCCAAAGTAATCTGCAACAGGCTTTCCAACTTCTTCATTGTCAACTTCCACATATACAAATATAAGCTGCATCGAATGGATCAAAAAGCATTACATGTCAGTTAAGAGAATTTACTCGAAGGTGATAAAAATGATTCGGTATTAAGTATCAATGAGAAAAACAGTCATGCAATTAAAAATAAAAGAGAGAAGAAAGTTCCTCGGAAGATAAAGGAGTATCATAAGGCCAACTCAAATACCTTCCCTCGAAAAGCTTTGCCGCTTCTTGAAATGTCTGGATGACCTTTACCGAGTCATTGGATTTGGCAAAGAGCAAAACCTGAAAACAACCCGGTAAAGAAAAATCAGTTTTTAGGACTAATATCCTAAAAAGAAAGCATATAAAATGGCAATGAATCCGACTTAGTTATCTCAATGTTGTGGCTAAAAGAAGTGGCTAAAAGAAAAAGAAGAGCAAAAAACATTATACGTGTTTTTGAATCGAGCTCTCAAATATTAGCGGTACACTTTCTCTACTAAAAGTGGTCACTAACGGAGGCTTATTCACAGAAACAAACTCAGATATAGAGAATTTACTCAAAGGTGATAAAAGAGAACCGGTATTTAGTATCAATGAGAAAAACAGACATGCAATTAAAAATCAAACAGAGAAGAAAGTTTCTCGGAAGATAAAGGAGTTTCAAAAAGCCAAGTCAAATACCTTCCCCTTGAAAAGTTTTGCCGCTTCTTGAATATCTGAATGACCTTTCCGAGTCATTAGATTTGGCAAAGAGAAAGCTGAAAAAATCCCAGTAAAGAAAAGTCACGGCCATTGCATTGCACCTTTTTTCTTTCTAAACATTTTTCTGTGAGGTACTTCTTTTCTTGCACCTTCTTGAAACACTAAACAAACTTGTACCAAACATTAATTAAACTTCGTCTTCTTGGATTTCAAACTAAAAAAGAAAAAAACATCTATCCCAAAAATAGCAGAGGTTCAAGAAAATGGTACTAACATCTTCACATAGCCGTCAATTGACCCTTTTGCCCCCGCGTTTCCACAACAGTTCGAGCATCATTTAATGCAGCTTCTCCACGAATTGTTACAACACTTGAGCCTCCTCTTCGGGCGCAAAAGCCATGCAGATGCTCAGTTCTTGAACCGCTGCTTCGTATTCTCTGCGTTTTTATTCACAATCGTCACGAAAATAGAAATAATCATAGCAATTAAAGTGAAGAAAAAACAGTTGAGCTTTTCTTACTTGTTCTAATAGAACATGCCATAATCCCTTCTCAAGACCGGTTATAAGGCTGTAAGATTAATAACCTCTCAGAAGCCATCATCGCAAGCCTGAGATAAAAAATAATTGCGAAACTTTAAGGGGCGAAACGATAAAAATGGCTAACAAACTCATAACTAACTAACTAACTAACCTCAGCTCCTTAGGACGAAGCAGAGGAACGTTCGGACCGTTGAACTTCTCGTCCGATTCTTGAAGAGACCTCAGCGGAGAAGTCAACATCAATCCGTGGTCTGACTTCGAACACCGTTTCTAATAAAGCCTGCCGTAGATTACATATATTCAAATCAAAAAACGAAATATACATATAAACGTTCATTAAGAGCTCGCTCACAATCAGATTCGCTAGGGCTATTCCGATTGTTATAATAGAACATCATGCCATAATCCCTTCTCAAAGACCAGTTATGAGGCTGTAAGATTAATAACCTCTCAGAAGCCATCATCGGAAGCCTGAAATAAAAAAAAATAAATAATTGTGAAACTTTAGGGGGCGAAACGATAAAAATGGCTAACAAACTCATAACTAACTAACCTCAGCTCCTTAGGACGAAGCAGAGGAACATTCGAACCGTTGAACTTCTCGTCTGATTCTTGAAGATACCTCAGCGGAGAAGTCTACATCAATCCGTGGTTTGACTTCGAAAACCTTTTCCATTAAAGCCTCTGTCATCTACCAATGAGTTGATAGTTATGTCCGACACCTTTGACTTGGGATTATTCACGCACTTTCCATTGACCCATTGGCGACCCTGGGACTCATGCTCGAAGACTATTGGACGAAAGGTTTATGGAGGGCCCACCACATTAAAAAATCCCGCAAGCTAGAAGCTCGACATTCTAAGAAAATAGGCTAAGTTTGAGGCTCGAGCCTCGTATAACGTGCAATCAGTTTCGAACACTATAGGTAACATAAGGTATGTTGTGATAGTTATGTAGCTGTTCTAACATTATGGGTAAAAAATTGACTATTTTCACAATAGTTTACGAAGCAAGTGAAAAAAGGGAAAACATAATCAATCACCTGTAACTTTGAGGCCACGATGGATTCAAAGAATTGGTGCTTCTCCGGCGAGCATCTTCATCGTGCTCGTCCGAGTAATTTGAAGAATCTTAATACTTTTCGTCTTCGTTATCTGAAGCTTTTTCGCCGAATAATTGCTGCTTCTCCTCGCCCAACAAACATGGTATATTAGAAAGCCTTTTATCAGAAAAGACAATACGAAGCAAGTGAAAAAAGACTTGCTTGAGCACTCAGTCACACAATAGAAGGAAATGAAAGGGAAAACATAATCAATCACCTGTAACTTTGAGGCCACGATGGATTCAAAGAATTGGGCTTGCTTCCACTGCGAGCATCTTCATCGTGCTTCTCAGCTTTGATCTTGGCACGATCGAGCACTTCGTTGATTAGGGTTATCAGAGCTTCACTGTAGCGACCCTCGTTTTCTAATACTAATTATGGCGGATTTTCGCAACATAAGTCGCGGAAGACCCATCTATTAAAAACTTTTCTAAAATAAAATATATTAATATACACGGGCAGTAGCCCCAAAATATCAAAATATGAAAATCCTAACGTCGCTCCACAGGTCGCATCCATGTACAGCCCCGCCCTCAAAAGTCCGTGGAGCACCGCCGTCAGCCCGCCTCAGCCGCAACGCGCATCAGCATCGGGCTCGGTACCTACAACACGTAAACTGAGCTCCTTGCCCAGTAGGTGAAACATGCATGTATGCAAGTGCGCTCAATCCCATCCCATACACCTCACGACATGCACGCTCGACTCGTCTCACGACCCATCACGTCTCACAACTCGTGACTCGACAACACACACACTCGTGCGGCCAACTCAGTCTCGTTAGAGTGGCACTCACCTAACGCGTGCCAACTCAGCTCACATTAGAGTTAGCTCTCACCCAACGCTCAGGCGGCCAACTCAGGTCTCATCTCACCTACTCATATCTCATCTCTACCCTAGGTCGGACTGTGCACCTCATAACTGAACCTACGGCACCAACCGTAGAGTCCAGCGGCACCAACCACTCATCTCGACGGCACCAACCGTCATCAGCGGCACCAACCATTGATCATACCGGCACCAACCGGTCACATAAAGTCGGGCGGCACCAACCACCCGCTCGACGGCACCAACCGTCAGGTGCACTAGTACCAACCTCAACTCGTCTCCGAGTCAACAACCGAAATCGGTCACATCTACCCACATGCGCCTCGCGCCGACACCGTAAGGTGTCACCGTCTCAACACGGTCATCCCCTCACATCAATATGTCGTGCTCATGATATGCAAGTGCAGTACAAATAACAGATATATAATGTGCAAAATATTTAATACATGTAAAGCACATAATTCACCAAGTCACATAAGTCACCGATTCACATAAGTATCACATTAGCACATTACGTTTACGTGTCGTAGGTGGATTTCACCTACATGTCCTCCTGATATAGTCAAGAACTCGGTGAGCTCCTAACGATTCAATCCTCTGAGCATATGAATATTATTATATCAGTATAATAGCTAAGTCACATAAGTTTCGAAATCCCCAATTCCTAATTATTGAAAAACCCTAGAAACCTCGAAAATTACTAAGTACCGAAAACCAAAAACTCTTAACATAATAATACCAAAGATAATGATTTGCTGAAGGCTTTAAGTTAACCATCTATAAAGTTGCTGAAAACTCTAAATTGCTACACTCAAAGTATCGGAAACTTCATGCATGTGCTATGCTACTCATTTGTAAAACCATTGAAAACTCTTCTATGGGGGTGTTTGTTTTGGAGTGATCTTCCAAAACATCACCGTCATCCTCCGTTTATCACTTATCACTGTGTTTGCTTAATCTAGGTGATGAGTCATCACCGAAATTATGGATCACCTAGGTGATGAAAATGGGGTGATATTTCATATTTCAGATCACCCCAAAAAACCTAAGTGATCCAACATCACGGTGATGTGGTGATCTATCTAACTTTTAATGGATGAAAATACCCCTCATAGTTTAACATTATTACTTTATATGCCATTATAAATATAATTACATGATTAACATAATTAAATCTTAGAAAAAATTTCAGTTATTTAAAAATATTAAAACTTATATTTAAAAAAGTAAAAATATAAATAATGCTTATAAATTAAATGTATATTTTAATATATTAATAATTATCACATAAAATATCACCTTAAAAAATTTAACACATTATTTAAGTCATATGTATAGGGTCAAATATGACATTTACACAACGTCACCCTACACATCACAGTGATTAAACAACAGAATACTTCAATATCACGTTGATCTGCAAAATGAAATATCACCTTAAAACAAATACACTGATGACATATCACCTTGATCCACATTCCGGTGATACCCACATCACCGGATGTGGGTATCACCGTAATGTTGGATCACCTGAAACAAACACCCCCCTATATTTTAAAACTAATCACATATACTTAACAAAGTTGGTCTTCGAAGACTAAATAGACACATATTGTTAACCCCAATACAACAATTACGACTTCAATCAATTTATCATAATCACATATCATAATTCACTATATCAGCCAAAAACTAGCTAGCCTCGAAAACATCTACTAAGCTAATGTCAAACCCTATCATCAGTGACATACCGCAATTCTTAAAATATTTCGACTACAGTTCTAATACATCGGAACTACTTGTATAAACCCTAATTCTTATCTAACATGGCAATTCGAAAATTTAGACTTTAAAACCTAACATATACAGTCACATAAACTTCATATAATTCACGTTCATCATTATAAAGTCACAAACACTGAAGTAATATCACTAATAAAGATGGCATATTACGTAAGTTTACCTCTTGCCTAAGTTTCGATCCTTGTTATGATTAGAAGTACTTTCTTTTGCACTTGGTGTGCCCTTCGCACCTATTATCACTTGGGTTACTCTTTTCTGTTCTTGTACTAACTCTCTCCCAAGTTTTTCTTAAAGGATGTGAGATATAGATGGGTTTCCTGGGGTTCGTGAGTGACATGACTAGGTGGTGATAAGGTTTCCCTTAACCTTAAGTAAACTCCTTATCGTAGTCGAAGGTTTGGGCTATAATTAACATTAATTTAGTCGTTAAATAAAGCCCGATTCATTTTGTTGGGTTGAATTCCTTTGGGTATGATATATATTTGGGCCGAATTATATACAATTTGGGCTTCAAGAAATATAGATAATTTATTTAACTTCTATTTATATTTTTCACCCAAAAATTTGGATTAATATTTCGAAACATCTTAATATTCACTCTACTAAATTAATCAAAACCCCGTATTAAATTTTACGGGTCTTACCTTCATCGCAAGCTTGGGCCGTTTGGGCGTAGTTCCTTCGAGTCGAGCTAAGCTCCGGGCCTAAAAGAAGGGCCAGCATTCCTACGCTGACGTGAAACAAAGTCAGTCAACAATCGCCGCTGTAGTAATTCGTCGAAAGATTCGATTTTTTTTACCTAGGATGCCATTTATGAGAGTTCTTATTTCGTGCGAAACAGTCGCCAAGAACTGCATTTCATCACATATAAGATCAAACGTCATACTCGTCGAAGGTACGAAGTATTTATGGAGGGATAAAAAACCTGAGATTTCGCCACCTCGGCAGCTTCGGCCTGAACTTTGAGCTTCTCCATGATCTCGTCTTCTTTAACCTTTCCTTTCCCTTGAGCTCATTCATCAGAAAATCATGCCCAAAACAGAGATTGAAAAAGAACGCACCTTGTAGCCTGTGTAAATATCAAGAGTTCGAACCGGAAAATGATTGGAAAGAAAGAAAATTTCCAGACGTGTGACTCCCTTTTCTGAGATATCTCCATCGCCATCTCCATCTCCTTCGCCTTCACCATCATCATCAACAGCGCCAGCTTTGGTCCTATCAAACTGTGGCAAAAGAATGGGTCAATCAGGGTCGAAGAAGAAGTACGTAAAGCAAGTGACGGGTCGCCACAATGACACGGAGCACCATCTCGCCGCACAAAGGGGGGATCTTTCCGCCGTAAAGCAGATTCTCGACGATATCAACTCTCAAATGGTGGGAAGATCGAGCGGGGCTGATTTCGACCTCGAAGTTGCTGAGATTAGGGCATCAGTTGTGAATGAGGTGAATGAGTTTGGGAGAGACAGCTCTATATATCGCTGCAGATAAAGGGCACATCGACGTGGTTAAGGAGCTGCTTAAGTACTCGAATAAGGAGACGCTGACTAAGAAGAGCAGATCCATGTTCGATCCTCTTCATATAGCTGCAAGTCAAGGGCATCACGGTGATTATTCTGTAGATTTCGACCTCGAAGTTGCTAAGATTAGGGCATCAGTTGTGAATGAGGTGAATGAGTTGGGAGAGTTCGACCCAGAAAATTATTGGAAAAAGAAACTTTTGTGACGTGTGTGACTCTTGGTTTTTGTCTCTTCATCTTCCAACGTGCATAAGAAATATATATATATATATATATAGATTAATATAAAATGGCATTTGTAATTCCATTCACATAGAAGGCTAAAAGGGTCATTATCTTTACTATTTTCATAATACCATAAAAACCTTCCTACTTGATGACGTGGCACATATCATTGGACTATAGGAGTGACAATTTTCGTAAATAAATCCTAATATAATCCTAAATTCAAAGCCCTTGACGAACTTTTATATAGTATAGATTAGCTATAAATATTACCTTTTCTGCTAAAAGTAGTAAACAAAAAATAAATTTCAGTGGGGTCCATGACCCCACTGGCCCAAGGGTGGCTACGCCACTGGTTCGATTGGATAGAAATCAAAGAAAAAATATATAAATTTCTTGATTTCACCAAGAGATCAATATAATGATAGAATTAAGAAGAGATGGGCTCAAGCCTCAACAGAAAAGCACGTTCTCCACGCATGCATGCATCGATTATGAATTCCATTCATTCCCTTATTGTTCCTGCAGAAAATAATGTTAAATTAGCTTACATAAACTACAAAGAAGTCATAAATTCATAAAAGTTTGGAAATCATAAGTTACGCACTAATAATATAATCATATTCTAACAACGAAATATGCCTTATTGAGAACAGACGAACATATGATATCAATTATCATGGATATAATTTACTACTGCACTACCAAAGAGACTTACTTGGACGACATAGTATGACTTAACTCTTGTTAGTGATAGTTTCAAGTGATTTCGATGATGGATATTTTTCATACTGTGGTGGTGATTTAGAAGAAGTATATTTCTCGCAAGATGGTGATTTGTACGGTGAATATTTTTCGTATGAGGGATACTTCGCATATGATTGGGAATTTGACTTGTATGGAGGAATTTTCATATGATAGAGGAAACTTGTATGGTGGTGGTAATTTGTACTGTGGATATGATGGATACTTCTCATTGATGTTGGAGACTTGTACGGTGGATATTTCTCAGAAGGTGTATAATTTTCATCTGGTGGTGGCAGTTTGTACTGTGGATCATTCTGGTATGGTGGATACTTCTCATCTGATGCTGCGGATTTATATGGTGGATATTTCTCGTATGGCAGAGACTTACAAGGTTGATATTTCTCGTACGGAGGATACTTTTCATACGGAGGGAACTTATAAGAAGGATATTTGTCATATGGCTCGGATTTATGAGGTGAATATTTCTCGAACTGTGGGTGCTTCTCATATGGGTTAGATTTATAAGGTGAATATTTCTCGTATGATAGGTACTTCTCATATGGCGGGGAGTTACAAGGAGGATATTTATTGGCCGATATATCCTTCTCATCTGCATTGGTAATAGAAACCGAGCGAGCAAAAGCTAGCAAGAGCGAAGTCATGTTAGGAGGTTTTGTTGTTCTCATCTTTCAACGTGTGTGTAACATCGCCTCCTATGTCCCCTTTATATAGCAGGAGGTTGAGTTTTACCACCACGGTAAAGTATGGTTTAATACATACCATTACTAGGTAAATATAACTAACGTGGTTTAATGTATAACTCAAATAGCATTTTTGCTGGTTTGAGTAAATTTTTACGTTTATTTCTTAGTTTTATATATGATATGTAATTTGATGGAAAGGAGATTGTGGAATGTTTCTTTATTCGGCTATTTAAGATTATATTCTTTTAAATAAATCTCTTATGGCATGATCAATCTCTTTTGGTTAGCATCTCTGTAATAAAATTCATATTCTTATGACTATTTATTACTATTTGTTCGCGCATCCATTACATAGTCTATTTTCGGGCGAACGGCTGTTTTCAATTCCTAATGTTAGGGTATGTGCGTTTGTGATGCCACTTTTGTCCTCAGTGCATGAGGGCATGATCTACTTTTAATCAACTTAAAACCTCATAACTCATTTGCATTTTTGACTAGAAGACACATGAACATCCTAGCTTAGATTCGAGGTCGTCAATTTTTCCATAAGGAGGAAATGGGGTGATTAGACTTTGTGCGTAGGACTTCGTTGATAATTGCAATTTGCATACAGTATCTCATATCTTATTTTCGATCACTTACTTTTTCTTTTGTGAAGAGACAATTACCGTGTTGGCAGACTATAGAGCCACCCAATGTACAAAACCTACTACTTGCTGTTGCCGATGTTGAGAAATAAATAAAATATTTTCCTGATTAGAAAAAAAAACGTTAATAACACCCTAATCTGCATCGATTAAATCTATAAATAGAATTAATCACCTAGTCCCTAGCCTACCCTATTGAACCAAGTTCAAAACTCTTGGTCATAAGAAGTAAAGCAATTCTTAACAAGAGAAAAGAAAAGTATCTCGAGTCAAGTTCAGAACTATTATTCAAACCAAGAATTTGTTTTTAGGAGTATTAAGTTGCAATAACCACGTAGTAAAGAATCATCATCAATGCCCCATACCATATATCATTATCGATCCCATTAACTAAAACCATTTCATCGAACCCTTTTTATTCTCATTTTCTGGGAAAGGTTGGTTTCATCTTGATGGCCCTCGGAATTGATCTCTCAGCATCTCATATTTCTTCAGTTCCGTCAACGACAAAGAAGGAGACAAGTCCCTCAACACCTTCAATGATCGTCAAAAAATAGTTATTATTTCAGTGTCGAGACATAATACATTCTTGGGGAGGGAATACTGCAACATACCTCCACAAAATCCTCGTATTCAACTATAACCGTGCCTTCTGCTCCTCCTAATGAATCTGTATCCATCTGCAGCAAGTATTATGAATACGTAATTTTCATCGACTGTTTTGTTTTTCACTAATAAGTGAATAATAAAACTAGAGAGATCGGTATTTCATTGTATTGCCCAGGTCACCAGGTGGGCTAGCTAAATTACAAATTAAAAAGACACCACATAATAATAAAAACTGACGTTGCGTTTAGCAGCATGAAACCACGCATCTGCGCAAAGGGCATACATATCAGCACCAGTGAAGTTTGGCGGGCATCTCAGTGCAATTTCATATAAAGAGACGTCGTCGTGCAATTTGAATTTCCTTGTAAGTGCTTTAAGAACCCTGCATGAAAAACGAGAGCCCAGGATTTATATTTAACAGAAGTACAAAAAAAAAGAAAGAACAAAGAAATCGTTCCATGCATTTTGGAAACAACTGAAATGAGACGGACCTCTCACGATAAGAAGGTTCAGAATTTACACCAACATAGAGGAGCTTATCGAATCTGCCTGGTCTTAAGAGTGCTGGGTCAATAAGATCTGGTCTATTACTAGCTCCTATAATGAACAGATCCTATATTCATACAGCCATGACAACACTTTATTAACTTTGTAAAAGATGGAGACCATAAACAAAGGTTGACATCAAAATATATAACAGGAAAATAAATGAACACATAAACAGGACAAAACACATGAATTACCACGAGGAAAATAACAACGAACCTGAGTGGAATCATTCAGGCCATCGATTTCTGCCAGCATCTGTTCGAAATATATGCATCAATTACAGTCGCAAACATATATCATAGGCCAGCATTTGTGCAGATTACTTAATGATCAAGAGAATAGACAAGGGAAAACATATTATTTACCTGTGAAACTACTCTATCCATGACACCACCAGAATCTCCGGAGGCACCTCTGGCTGGAGCAAGCGAATCGAGTTCATCGAAAAATATAACACAGGGACGAGCTGCTCTGGCCTACAAACATGTCAAATCAAAGAAACATAACTTTCTAATTATAAAGAATGTCGTTGACTGGCTAAAACAATTAGCTTTTGTTTTACCTTTTGAAAAATATCTCTCACGTTCTTCTCTGACTCTCCTATGTACATGTTGATCAACTCAGGCCCTTTGACGCTTAGAAAATTCAACGAGCATTCTGTAGCAACAGCCTTTGCCAGTAATGTCTGAGGTTCAAAATATAGAAAGAACAATTGTATGATGGAGATTACTAGCTATGAATTTAAAAATCAGACGGAAGCAAAAACAACTTTTAGTTTGAAGATGATTCGGTTAATTTACTTTTCCAGTTCCTGGAGGACCATATAAGAGAACCCCCGATCGCTTACGCAATCCCGATGAAAATAAATCCTTATGCATGAGAGGAAGCTGCAAATACAAATAAAAAAATAAAGAAAGAGTACGGAAAGCAAAGTTTTTCGAATTGTCGTAAGCCTTGAACTTTTCTTTCACAAATATTCCTAATGCGTTCACCATATGCATACTTGAACAGTGTCCAAGATAGATTTCTTAACATCCTCAAGCCCTCCAACATCTTCCCATTTGACATTAGGAACCTATACATGAAAAATGAGAATTTTCTAGGATTTGTAAGGAAACTTCGACCATGACTGCTCCCAATTGCAAATCAAACCAGTTACATCGATAATTTATGGCATTTAATTATTTCATTTGTAAACAAATTACTAAACATTGAATACTCAAATTGATCAAGGGCCTCTGTAAGTAACCTTTGGAGTGCCAAGAGCAGATGCATTTCGTTTCTTCGAACGCTCCAAGGCTTTGATCAAGTTCTCTTTGCTCATAGTTGGAGGAACATCACTTATCCTACCATGGGGTTCCTGCAAATCAGGCTCAGCTAGGTTTATGCTTGTGTTTTTAGGATACTCTATGCTGCTCTCAGAAATAAAGTTCTCGCCAGCATCGGCAATTAGGGCACGCATATCCCGTGGCATAAAACCTGATGTCTGTCCAACTATATCCTTAACAAGATCCTCAATGGATGTCTGAAAGAAGAAATGATTTTCATTTATCAGCGTAAAGCCAAACAAATTATTTAGAGTGGCATACAAACAACAGTCACAGAACTAAACAGGGCTTTTTCTATTTTGATCAGGGAATCAGCCTTAAGCGGTGGCTACGCATGATAATTTTCTAATTCAAGTGCGAGAAAGAGGTATACGTTTTGGAGAAATTCAGAGACATGCTGAAGTGACTCTGACAGCAATTTAGACCTTTGTTCTTCAGTAAACGGACCAATTTTAATTTCGTGACTAAAACAGCGCCTGATAGCAGGTGGAAGACCTTCTGAATTGTCAGCAGCAGCAGCAATCAACAATACTGGGTGGTGATGTGTCCTTTCAGTAGCTCTCAACTACTCATAATAGTATAAAAACCAGTAAGTATGCAGCTGAAAATCGCAGTTGGCAGAAAAATGAAAAGTTAGGAACCCTAAGTGTAAACCCAAAATCAATGTTACACAAAGCAAGGTGGTAACCTTACAGTATAATCAGGAGAGATTTCTTCTATATTATTATTTTCAATAGTAAGAGGCTCGGTGAATTGTTTAATGACAGATGCAACTTCTGAGTTAACACCGACTTGCTCTTGAGATGATCCCTCTTGAGCAGATTGGTTCGAGAAAATCTCGAAATGGCGGAGAAGGAGAACTGTTGGGCAATACCTGAGGCAGTAATCAAACGATAGATATCAACATTCTGCATATAAACACCCTTGACTTATTATATTGTTATGTAAAAAGGTTTAAATAACAGCAGGATCAAATCATCACAGGTGTCATCCAATGAATACAGATGGATAGCCGCTATAGAAAAAAAAGTTACTTGTTTTTTAATGACAGCACTACCTAATGTTTAGTACAATAGTAAGACAGATGGCTGCAACATAATGATTTGTAAAAAACGTGGTCAAAATAACCTGCGGGCTGCATTAAAGGCTTCAGTTAAAGCAACAGATATTTTCTTTTCAGAAGATATCATGAGATCATGGCAACTATATTCCACAACATGTAAACCCAACTGCCGAGCAACATATCTGGTCACCATCCTCTTACCAGAACCTACAAACCAATTTTCACCGCACATTCTCAAAATTTCTGTTTCAAATCACGAATAATAGAACAAACATTGGAAAAGCAGAGTATATAATACTTCAAGCTTTGAAGGTGAGTGATCAATGCTTAGATGCGTGGGAAATGAATTACATAAACTAAAAGAACATCCTGGACAAGACAAACCAGAACTTTAAGACAGACCAGGTAGACCCTGCAAAAGAATAGCAACCCGAAACTTCGATGACAGTGTTGACTGGCACAGAGTTGGTGCTAGTATTGAAGCTATTGACAGCACTATATCGTCTTGCATAGGTGAGATGCATTTCGATTTTGACACCAATGCCTCTGGGGAAGAGTAGAAGGTACACCGCCTCCAAGAATAAGAGTAGTTTGACTCTTATTGACTTGTACAACATCTTCTTCTGAATGTTCTATGGCTGCAACCTAAATAATTTATAAGTTTTGTTGGTAGGAAGATGAACATATACCCAAGTAGATTAGATACAAATGCAATAACTTTCTTACCTTGAAGAATATCTTATCTGCTCCTCCACTAGGAGAACTATTATTGCAAGGTATGCACAGTTCAGATTTGCAGTTCCAGTTGATACATATACTGAAAATATCACCGCGAGTTAGCTTCTCCAGAATCCATTCGAGTTTCACCCGAATAATTAGTAGGTCCCATCGCTGAATTTGGCAATCTCGGATGCTTTCATCAGCCTCTTTTTCTCCTTTGTAATGGTGTAGACCACCGATGGATCGTCGTCATCATTGATTATGTGGCCGTCACCAAGACTTGAGTCGGGACTTCGAAGGATGTGCTTCGTGAGATTCACCTTTTTCATGTTGCTTTCCACCGCCATTTGAAGATCGTGAGTCGAATTGAACTTGATTTGGCGCATCATAAATCGCTTAAGAGCAACATAACCTACTTTCAAGTCTGGATTCTGGAGTGTTCCAAGAAATCTGAAGCTGAACAGTATCCGACAACATCTTCACCTCGGATGTAGGAGAGATCGCCTTCAGTCAGTTCCTCAACCGTTCCATCTTCTCGCTGCACTTTGTAGATTGGAAACTCATAGTAGTCGAGACGACCTCGCCGAAAAACCAAGATCTTGCTGATTCTGGGCTTTGCCTTCTCTTCTCTTCTAAGAACGTTAACATCTGTATCTTTTACTCTCCACACAAGCCCTCTACGAAGAGAGAGCAAGTATCGTATAGCAGTTGGTCTAGGAAGATGAGTTAGGCCTCTTAGACTCAGCTCGTCTAGTCCTTGATCCTATCCTCCTTCCTCCAAATCCTTCTCCGTATCTCTTCTTGATATGGTGCTATCACTTTGACATTTTCCCACGGTGGCGTTTGTTCTTTCTTTATCTTCGATTTCGAGGGAGGGCACTCCTTATCGACGACAACGTGTTGAGAAGCTCTGGAAGTTCTGGAATGTCTGCTTCGTAATCTCACCTTCTTGGAGCTCATCATCGTCGATAAGTGCTAGGTCAACATTTGCCTTCATCAAGAAGTATCTGGCGTTGTCCAGTAAGCCCTGGCCAAGCTGGATGCATCGGCTTTGTTAACCAATCGTCGTTGAAGATGTACTTCTCTACCGCTGAGTGTGGGTTGTAAAGTGTTTCGAGAGATAGAGTAGGTGAGGATGGAGGATCAGAGGTGAGTTCTTGGGTTTGTAAGGCTAGGCAGTGATGGACTCACGGTTGATGAGGCGATCGTTTGGGTTGTATTTGTAGTAGTTCGGGTAGATTTTTTCTGGTTTGGGTGGGTGTAGGTGGTTTTGTTTCTGGTGGATGTTCGGTGGTTCTAGGTTGCGGTTGTGGCTGCGACGGAGGCCCTGTCCCTTGTGTCTTCTCCCCCTCGGGACGATCCCCACGTCAGGATCGTCACGTGATTGTCGGGATGACTGGGCCTCGCTGGAGTTAGGCGGGTTGAAAGGAAGCTCCAGACGTCTGAGGACCTCCGCTTCATATGCAGTGAGCGTCGGTGCGGAACGGAGTCGGGCAGTAGAACGCGATCAGTTTGGAATGGGTACGTTCCACGGTCCTTCCTCAGCGCGAGGAGTTGGGTCAGGTTGTGGGATTATGACTTCGGTGACGGGGGCTTTGCCTTGTCTCGAGTGGATGTCCCAATTGCGTTGTAGACTTGGGCATGATTGTGTCCTCGAGTCCTTTTGCAAACTCTGTGAGGCGCTCAGTTAGCCTGTCCTCCGTCACGAACGGGAAAGTAACCGGACGGAGTCACTGAGACGTTCCGTCGTCACAACATCAGTAGAGGGTACTGATGTGCCGCCCGTTTGCACAGGACTTAAACCGAGGCCACGGAGGCTCACGTTGACATCAAAGCTGAGACGAACTCAGATTGATGGCCCAAGGTCGTAGCTGCAGTGATGTTGACTACGTTGGGACTTCCGCTCTGTTCCGTTCTAGACTCTAGGACGGAGACATCGAGAGCGTTCGGTCTAGATCACGAAGATCTAGAGGTGCAGAATCTAATCGTAGTGTCCTAGAAAGTGGAAAAATTATGGATGGTGAGGGCACTAGATCGTAGTGATCAAAGAAGGTGCAGTCTGAGGCGGAGTACTAACTGTTTGTCACATCAACCACCTCCGAGCGAGGTGGTGATGAATGACGTGGCACCTCGTGAGTATGTGAAACAATCATCTGTTGGGAGATGATTGAGTGGCTGGGAAGGGTAGTTTGCGCGATTGGACCCGATGTCGCGACTTCTACTCGGGGGAGGACAAAGTCATCCCTGTACCTATGGGCTCGGTCCGGCTTATAAGTGGACTAGTTGCTTAGGAGTACGGTTGTTTTTGCTTTGTACGCCATTCTTGTTGTCCTCCTCGGTCATCCCCTTTGGTTTGCGCTTTCGTTTAGGCCGTGGGGATGAGGAGCTTCCTAGACCTACATTTGGCTGTGGGGGTTGGCTTGTCCCTGGGTTAGGTTCAACTGGGTTTGTTGAGCCACGGGGACGTCGTCGAGGTTGTGGGCTCGTATATACTTGCGTAGCTCCGGCTCATTTGGATCGAGGAGGCAAAGTAAGTAGTCTGGGATGATCATGGCCTCCTGATCGATTTTGCTCTTCGTCGATTGAATTTTTATGAGCTTTGGAGACTGATAACCCTCGTCTTCTCGATCGGCGTTCGATTTCGGGATGAAGATCCACGAAATGTTGGACGATGACGGGCAGCCACCGTAAGTAAGGGAGCACCGGCTTCGTTGATCCAAGGCCTCGCCTTCGCATTGATCAAGTATGTCCGACCAGATTAGTTGGGCGACATCATAATTTTTGTTGAAGACAATCCCATGGAAGATAAGCATGATGTTCCGGTTGCACTTGTCGGACCCGGAGTGCTTTGGCGAGAGGCACTTGTTGACAATGAGAAACAGAGTCCTCCAAGGTGCAGGGATGTCTTTGGCAGTGAAGTCAGGTAAATGTATGGTGTTTTGGGCGTTAGGTTTGTGGCCCATGAATAGGAAGTCCCTGATTAGGTCGTCGTTGGAGGGATGGGGATCATATAGGAGTGAATGAGGTAGGTTTAGTATGGAACGGAGTATGGTTGGATTAAAAACAACTATGGTGTTGTCGATTATGGCGGAAAGGGCGGTTGTTTTTGGGTTATTGGTTGGTTCTGAAGGGTAGACCAAAATTGTTGCACATACACTTCAGGGACTACCTCGGTGATGTTTAGGGCGGTTCTTAGAGGGTGGTTTGCGAGGATTTAATAATGATAGGATCTGGGCACGAGGTATTATCAAAGTCCAGTTGATGGTTGTTGGGTTTCTCTGTGCCCAGTCCTTGGAGGCGAAAATCTCATCAATTTGTCGCACCATTTGGTAGATCTGCAAGATAAGTGCAATGGATTAGTGGAAATCGACCATTTTGACTTAGAAAGTATGCAAAAGTTGTGCAATTCGTTGTTAAGCATGTTAGGACTTAGAAAAAATTTGGCAAAATTTTGGCAACAATTGAAATTGGATTAAGTTAGCGGCGAAAGTGCCAATTTGAATGGATTTTGAGTTTCGGTCAATAATGTGTATCGTGCGATAAGTTTAATTTGGACTGTGGTTTCGATCGAAAGTGATGTTCAATTAAGGTAAATTCGGTGAAAGGGAAATTATAACCAGTTTCGATCGAAATCCATATTTGATTTGAATAAGTGCGGCGAAAGAGTGAATCAATTCAGTTTCGATCGAAAGTTCAATGTGGGACAGATTTAGTCTCGAATCAATCGATTCAATTGAGCCTTGAGTTTCGATCGAAACTGTGGAATAGTGGTGTCGATCGATTGAAATTAATTATGTCGTCAGTTCGATCGAAACTGTGAAAAATTGAATGCTCTTTTGATCCAAAATGTGATAAATTGAATTGCCCTGTTTCGACCGAAACTGTGATAAATTGAATTGCCCTGTTTCGATCGAAACTGTGATAAATTGAATTGCCCTGTTTCGATCGAAAGTTGTAAAACCCTAGAAAAACGTCGATTTGAAAACACAAAATAAGAAAAATTTTCAGTAACAATCGATCGATTGGAATGTGAAATTGAAGCAAGAGAGTAGTTTCGAGCGAATCTAGGCGATGTGAAAACACATTAAAGCAATGATTCGCTCGAACACACGCAACCCTAATCTGCGTAACCTGCTCGAATGAGAAAAAAATCAGTTTAAGGCTGTAGATTAAGCGTTTTTCCTTACCAATGAGGGATTTGGAGTTGCAATAAACGGAAAAACAGAGTGAGACAGTGATGAGTTCGTGTGCGATTTCAGAGAGGGTTTATGAGTGAGTTTGAAATCGATGAAGAAGAAGTGTTTCGGGCGAAACTCTATATAAATAAGTAGTCTCAGTTTCGCCGAGAATAATTGTGAAGAATCAATTTTGATTTCGATTGATTGAAATCAGTTTCGAGCGAAAGTCAGTTTCGCCGAGAGAAATGTCAAAGGATTTAAAAATCAATTTCAATCGTGGTGTGTTTCGAGCGAAAGTCAGTTTCGCCGAGATAAATGTAAAAGGATGTAAAAATCAATTTCAATCGTAGTGTGTTTCGATCGAAAGTCAGTTCGCCGATAAAATTATGAAGGTATTAAATTAAATGCAATTTCAATCGAAACGTGTTTCGAGCGAAAGTCAGTTTTGCCAAGAAACTAATAAATCAAGAGTTAAAGCTCAGTTTCGATCGAAACTTGTTTAGTACAATTGGCAAATCAATTTGAAAGGGTTTCGATCGATATGCAGTTTCACCGAGAACTAATTGTGATATTTGAAATATTTGAATAATTTTAATTTTGATAGAAGCTTAAGGAGTTTCACCATACTATATATTTAAATTTGATGAGGAATCATAAACTCCTTGTGTGAAGTATTTGTGCGAACCATTTAATAATGACTCCCCCTAAATTAGTGCATAAAAATGAAAGACTCCCCCTAGATTCATGCATAAAATTTTTATTAGTCTCCCCTAGATATAATAGTAGGATTTTTTTTTACCATTCATAACATATAGAGAAAAATTTAAATGATCTATTTACACAATATCAGGTTCATGTAGGGACAATCGATCATATCTTATGGTTCAACAAGCCTAACCTAGATACCAAGAATTGAATCGCTTTTCATCCAATGCCTTAGTAAATAAGTCAGCAAGTTGAAGATCGGTGTGGACAAAATGCATTTCGATTGTACCTTGTCCACATGTTCCTTAATAAAGTGATATCTAATGTCTATATGTTTGTGCGTGAATGATGTACTGGATTACTTGTTATAGCTATAGCACTGTTAGAATCACTAAAAATGGGATATGATTTAACGTTATGCCATCTCGCAGCTGGGTTCTCATCCACAAGATTTGTGAGCAGCAACTCGCAGCAGCGACATATTCTGCCTCTGCTGTCGATGTTGAGACACAATTTGCTTTCGAGAAGACCAGCTGACGAGTTTACCCCAAGAAATTGAGCGGCTCCAGAAGTGCTCTTTCTGTCCAGCTTGCATCCTGCGTAATCAGCATCTGTGTATCCTACGAGTTCAAAGCTTGATTCCATCGGGTACCATAGACCTAGATTCGGAGTTCCCTTGAGATATTTGAAAATTCGCTTGACCGCGAGCATGTGAGATTCCTTTGGATCAGCTTGAAAGCGTGCACAGAGACATGTGGCGAACATGATATCAGGTCTACTTGATGTAAGATAGAGCAAGGATCCTATCATGCCTCGATAAGTTGTCTGATTAACAGTTTTTCCTGAGGAATCTGCATCAAGTTTGCATGAGGTAGACATTGGAGTCATGGCAGTATTTGAGTTGTCAAGTTGTACTTCTTGAGTATGTCGTGAATGTACTTGGATTGACTTATGAAGATTCCATCGTGAAGCTGTTTAACCTGAAGTCCTAAGAAGAAATTTAGTTCACCCATCATGCTCATTTCAAATTTCTGCTTCATTAGATCCCCAAAGTTCCTGCACATTCGTGAGTCTGTAGACCCGAATATGATGTCGTCAACGTAGATCTGCACTAGCATAATGTCGGTTCCGTCCTTCTTGATAAAAAGAGTCGTATCTATCTTTCCTTTTGTGAAACCAGATGAGATGAGAAAATCCGAGAGGACCTCGTACCAGGCTCTGGGAGCTTGTTTAAGTCCATAGAGAGCTTTATCTAGTCTGTAGACGTGGTCTGGGCGTTGTTCGTTTACATAACCTTCAGGCTGGGATACAAAAACTTCTTCTTTTAGTATTCCGTTGAGGAATGCAGTTTTGACATCCATCTGGTAGACTGTGAAATTCTTGTGTGCAGCGAAAGCTAAGAATATCCTGATGGCTTCTATTCTTGCGACTGGAGCATATGTCTCGTCATAGTCGATTCCTTCTTGTTGATTGTAACCTTTTGCCACCAGCCTTGCTTTATTCCGGATAACGACTCCTTGCTCGTCTCTTTTGTTCTTAAACACCCATTTAGTACCTATAATGGTTTCCCAGCTGGTCTAGGTACAAGATTCCAAACTTTCAACCTCTCAAACTGATTGATTTCCTCCTGCATTGCAATATCCAGTCTGGATCGGCGAGTGCTTCAGCTACTTTACTGGGTTCCTTTGACTGAGAAAGCAAGAGTAGAGGCTTTCGTTTATCGTTGATGCTCGAGTGGTTATTCCAGCGGAGGGATCTCCAATTATTTGTGAGTTTGGGTGGGCTCGAGTCCACTTTCTGGTACTAGGCTGTGAAGATCCAGCTGTGTTTGTATCATATGTCGTTTCTCCACCTTGATCAGCCTGATGTTCTATTTCTTCTCCAGGTTGTGGCATTACTGACTCTCCTGAAGAAATTTCTATTGTTGTATCATAAGGCTGAGGAGTTTCAGCGCTGAGCTGGATATGATTTCTGTATCTGTTGGGGGTTCACTATCGTCATCAAGGTGAAGATTTTCCATCGTAGGAGGGGTATTGTCATTATTAGGCTCCGTATAAGCAAGATTTTCTGGTACAGCAGATGTTGTTGGAGCATTGTGTGGTGTCGGTTTTGGGAAGAGATCTTCAAATAAGAGATCAAGTTCCATGTCACTTAACGCCTTTGTTTTTGAAGATTCTCCCATAGAGGAAGTTCTAGGTGATCCTTTGTTAATTCTCGTAGAAGTCCTGGTTCTGGACTGATTTGTGCAGAAACGACACGGTCTACTTCATCAAATACGTTGATGCTTTCCATAACAGATCTTTTTTCTTTGAGATATATGCGATAGGCTTTTGATGTTGTTGAGTATCCCACCAGTATGCCTTCGAATGCTTTTGGGTCAAGTTTGCCTCTGTCTTCACGATCATTTGCCACATAGCACTTGCACCCAAAAACTTTCAGGAATGAGACGTCTGGCACTCTACGATTTATCAACTCATAGGGTGTCCTATTGAACCTCTTGTGAAGTGAACCACGATTTTGAGTAAAACAAGTTGTGTTCATTGCTTCGGCCCACAAGAAGTGAGGTAATCCAGAGTGAATGAGGAGTGTACGAGTTGCTTCAACTAAGGTTCTGTTTTTGTGTTCCACTACCCCATTTTGTTGAGGTGTTTTGGCTGCTGCGAACTGTGGGTGATTCCAAGTGATGCATAGAAGTCACTGAGTTTTCTGTTCTTGAATTCTGTCCCATTATCAGTTCTGATGATTTGTACACTCAGTTGGTAGAGGTTTTGAGCGGTTTTGATGAACTCAATGATTAGACCTGGAGTTTCATCCTTGGTTCTCAGAAATTTAGTCCATGTGTAGCGTGAGAAATCATCCACTATGACTACACATATTTCCGCCCATTAATGGTCTGAGTGCGCATGGGTCCACACAGATCCATATGAATGAGTTCGAGAGGTTTGGAAGTTGAGGCTATGTGTTTGGTCCGGTGGGAGGCTTTCCTTATCTTTCCCATTTCACACGCCGAGCAAAGATGCTCTTTGTGATATCTGAACGAGGGAAGCCCTTTTACCAAGTTTTCTGATCTTAGTTTGTTTAGGTCTTTGAAGTTGAGATGGGAAAGTCGCTGATGCCAGAGATCGTTCTGATGTAGAGAGGCTCGAGAAATAAGGCATGTCGGTCGAACAGTCTTGAGGTCAATGGAGTAAAGATTCGTCTTCTGTGACCAGTGAGTAGCTCTCTTCCATTGATATCTGTGACACTACATTTGTTGGTCTCGAAGTTCACTTTGTAGCCTTTGTCGCAGAAACGACCTATGCTGAATAAATTGTAGCTCAGTCCTTCGACGTAGGATACTCCTTTGATGGTTAGCCTGTCATGGATGAGATCACCGGTTCCTAGCATGGATGCAGATTGACCGTTACCGAAGTAGACCTTCCCGAGGAATCCTTCAGAGAAGTTGCTCAACAGCTCTTTGTTTCCAGTCATGTGTGAGGAGCAACCTGAATCTAAGTACCACACATGACGGACCTGAAAAAAAAATCAAGTAAGTTTTGGCACCCATTTATAGATGGGTCCCTTTTGATAGCAGGTGTAGTAGATTTCTTGTTCGTTGCTAGATTTAATTCTTTGCTAGGTGTTTTGTAGCTGGTTTGAGAGTCCAAGCGTGATGATTTCCTATAGGATGCAGTTGAGATTTCGGTATCCAAATCTGTTTTGGACTTGATTTCTTGCTTGGCTTGGTCTTGTAGATATATTTAGTAGTATGATTGGACGTAGTGGGAGATGTGTCCTTAGAACGAGCGCTATGTGATTTGGAAACGCTATTGCTGAAGTGACTGTCATGAGAATGGGAAAGTACATCATTGTTGACATGACAGAACTTTGATTTTAGGGAATGGAATAACGAAACACGTTCTGCGACATTACAAGAAGTCACTTTGGAAATGCTAAAGATTTTAAAACATGAGAAGAAAGTTGGAGACTGGTCTCTTCTTTTTATCAGGGACTGTTGTCTTCTTAGCTGAGCCAGGTTGAACCTTCTTCGCTTCCTTAGATCTCACGCCTTTGTCTGTGAGCACATGCGATACCAAGTTAGTGTGAGATAAAGGTATTTTCTTTGTAGTTTGCTTGCATTTACATGTAAATGATTCTGGAATAGGACGGGAGGTGGAAGGTTTGTAAGCATCAGGAAAGTTTTCAAGAGTATAAATTTTGCTCAACAAAATAGTTCTCTCTTCTTCGTGAGCTTTCCTTTCTGACTCTAGAGAGGCTGTCAAAGAACCTATTTTGCGTATAATTTCTGGAATATATATGAATGAATAAATAGGTTTAGTCTGTTCGTCATTGCCTTCGGGTCCAAATGGTGACATGTAATCATCAGAGAGCGGTATCTCTCTTGTTTTGTAGCTATTATTGAGTTCGTCGTAATCACACATGATTTGAGCCCATTCTTTGTTCTTCCGCCTTTGTTCATCAGATTCAGTGACCTCACTTGATCCGACGAAGGGCATTAGTCGTTCGATGCTTAACCCAAAACGTTTGATGTTGTACAGAGAGTTTACTCTATCTGCTTCAGGGTTAGTGGTGGACTCAAATCCCAACCCTTCGCGGGGATTATAAAATTCAACATCTTTAGGTTGGCTAAGGAACATGGTTCGTTCACTTTGACCTCTTTTGGTGTTGATGTCCTCTAATTCCTTGATTTTCTTGTATAGTCGTACACGTTCGTTGGTGATTAGTTCGTATTGAGACGCTACATTTACACATTCTTCCTCGCTGTCTTTCAATCTTCTGCTCATATTGCTAATCTCTATTTCCTTGTTTTCTATATGATCTTCTAAAGTCTTCACTTTAGTTTCAGACAAGATCAAGGATTCATTAAGAATTGCTATTTCTTCCTGTTGTTTGTTCAACAGGGCATAATTTTTGTCGAAATTGCTTTGGAGTTCTGAGTGATTTTTACGATGCATGGAGAGTTCGGCTATTCTACGTTGTAGTTTAACAAGATCATGTAGGGATGGAGTGTATACCTCCAGGTCGGATGATGAAACATCTGTCCTGTCTGATCCAATGGCTGGCTCATCCTCGTCGGAGTCATCCTGTATGCTTTTCACCATGAAGGCCATTTCTTCTTCCTCGTCGTCAGATGTGTCCTCCAGCCATTCCTCTTCCTCAGCTACCAAGACTATTCCCGCTTCCTTGCGCTGTGAGAGCTGAAATTTCTTCTTGTAGTATTCAGTGTTTTTCTTCTTGGGTCTGAAGCATTCCGAAGCAAAGTGACCCGGCTTGCCACAGTTGAAGCACTTCTTTACTATTTCAGATTTCTTAGTTTCAGTCTCTTCAGGGGCAATGTACTTCTGTTTCCCGCCCGAGGTTCGTTGTTTGTTGAAGGAAGAGGATGATTTATTGGCGCTCATCTTATTGACGGTATCTGAGATCATTGCCAGCTTCTTTCTGATGGATTCGAGTTCGTCCTCTGATCCTTGGTCAGATTCGGTCTTGTCAGAGGTGTCAGATGGTACGACCTGCTTTCCTTTAGAAGTCTTCGAGCTCCTGTTGCTTGACTTAGAAGTTACGAGTGCAATTGGTTCCATTTCAATATTTGGCTTTCCTTCGTTCTTAATCTCTTTAGCATATTGCGAGTATTGTGAGAGATTATCGCGTAGGGAATGAATGTCCATCGCGTCCAGATCTTTGTTCTGTTGCTTAACCAGAACTGCAATTCGTCCCCACTCCGGTTGAAGTGTGGAGAGGAACTTGATGTTGTGTTCGAGATTGGAACGCTGGATGTTAATCTTTCTCATCTCGTTGATGATGGTTAGGAAGCGAAGGTAACCATCTCGAAGTTCTTCCCCCTCCTTAGCCTTGAAGGAGTCATAGGCAGTAAGGATACTGGATTTCTTGGACAAAGTACTAACTTCTGTTCCGACCATCATCTTGCAGACTTCGTCCCAAATTTCCTTTGCAGTGACCATTGCATCGACTTGCTTGTAGACATCATTTGGTAGAGCCTGAAGTACATAGTGTCGAGCAAGCTTGTCTGCTCTGGCTCGTGCTTTCTCAGCATCGTTGTATCGACTAGGATCCTTAGGAGTTCTCCTTTCTGGAATTGCGGGAACTGCATCGGGTTGAGCGGGGATAATGGTCCAAAATTGGGCAGGTCCTTCAAAAATGGAGGAAAGCATGTCATTTGCAAGGTCTCCATCCTTGATTTCTATGAAGTTTATGAATCGTTGCTTCCATATGCCGTACTCCCCCCATCTCAGTAGTGGTGCACGGTTGTCAGATCCAATAGCAAGACCGTCCATGGTATGTTTGGTAATGATCGTTAACGCGAGATATATCTGCGAAATTAAACACTTTAGTTTTGAAAGAAATGTAGTCAAGTTTGAGTAATTTCTAGTGTTGAGTCTAATTAGGTATTGGTGAATTCTGTCGAAATAAGAGAGTTTGATGAATTTAGTGTACTGCTCGAGGATGGAACAATTGGTGTAAAGTGAAATTGATAATTTTGTTCAATTCAATTTGAGTGCTTGATCGACTCTAGTATGATATGAAAATAAGCTAAACGATTGGTCCTAAGTGTTGAGAGTCGGGCAATCGAAACTAAGTTAAGATTGGAAGATTCGAGCGAAGGTGTGAATTGGGAGAAAGAGTTTTGAAATGTTAGTTTCGATCGAAAGACGGAATTTGATTTTGATTTGAAAAAAAAAATTAGTTTCGATTGTCTGAGATTGAAATTGGCTAAGTGGAGAACAAGGTTTCGAGCGAAACAGTTAGTGTATTGGACTTTCGCCGAGATGTGTATCGATCGAAGCTGTGAAATTGTGCACTGTAGCGTTCGAAATGTGTATCGATCGAAACTATGAAATTGTGTACTGTAGCGTTTCGGGCGAAAAATATTGGACTTTCGCCGAGAATTGTATCGATCGAAACTTGTGAAAATTGCTGGAAAATTCGTCGAAACTTAAATTAATCGACTTTCGATCGAGACAATTGGACTTTCGCCGAGAAATCTTTCGAGCGAAACTGTGAAATAAGCGAAGAAATTCCCGGAAATTAAAATTGATTGAATCTTCTTTCAGTGAGTTTCGGTCGAAACCTTCAAATTCAATGGTACTGTTCGATTTGTTGCTCGAAAGTGATGCCCAGTTCAGTGAAAAACAGAATTGTCAGACTCGTTTTTGCTTAAATCCGACTCAAACTTGACTGGAATCGACGTGAAGGAACCTAAATGTTCTCGAAATCAGTTTTCAAATGTCCTAGGAGAAAAGAATCACTGAGAACGATTTGAAAACATCCAAAAAACAGTGAAAAAGCAGAGAATGAGTTTTCAAGCTAAAATCTTCGTCAAATCACGTCGAAAACGAGCAAAACTGGATTCAAATGGAAGATATTGATCCGCGTTAGGCTCTGATACCACTTGTTGGCCCTTATTTTACCAAACAAGGATCAAAAGATTGGTTTGAATGTGTAAAACGTGAAGAACACCTTGAGTGTGTGTGTTAATGTGTGTTTTCTTAATCTAACGTACAAGGTGGCTTACCTTTCAATACTTTTGATAAAAACCCTAATTAGGTTATTTGGGCTTTATATACCACACTTGATTGGTATATTAAAGCCCAATACAAAACTATGACTAAATATCATAAGTTACCCCAAACTATTACAACCCAACACATTAACCCAAGATTACATAATTAAAGGATGCTACAAAATATTCCTAACATTTTCATAGAGGGATATACTCTGCAAACACTTGCAGTCCTTCAATAGGTTTGGAGGTACAATACATGCGATAAACATTGAATAACAACTATCGAATTTCTAGGGTATGGCAACATAAACCGTATTCGACCAAACAAAAGTGCACATTCCGAGTTTTGCAAATTTAGGTTAGATTCTAACACAACTGTTCAAAAAACATAACTGATTAACATTCATATTATGACAATGTCGATAAAGTTGTAGATTAAGCCGAAACCTGCTTCACGTTATTGTTGTCCAAGAACAGCGATTTCAGAATAACCAATTGCAAACTGAAGATGGGATTCAAGAGAATTTTCTGCATCGATTAGAATACGTTTTTATTTAAAAAAAGCAATCAGCTATATAGATGACAAATGCCGCTCGCAATCAAGAAAGATGAGCTTGCCAGCCCATCTTTCTTACGTATGGTAATTCTATGTTTCATCTAAAAGGTTAGTGAGAACAACCTAACCACCTTTACATCAAAAGAAGGTGATTGGAGAATACACTAAAAACTTTACCATTAGCTTGAATTCCCTCCAAAAGGAAACGACTGCCAATTGACTCGGGCAAAGACCATATACAACAAACTGAAGATTCTTAAGCGATTCTCCCCTTTATTTAATTGACATTATTTGAAACACACGACATAAACTAAATTGGTTTGGTAACATCAAGCACTAAATTGGTATATGTGATGAACAATGAGGATTATATTGGGTTTTTTCATTCCTTTTTTTTAAATTATATGTTTTTTAACATTTTGCTCAACCTCAAATAACAAAAATAAAGATGGCTAAGATCCCCCTTAAAACTACGTAATTGTACATGGCATTACACAATCCTTTTAACTAATATATATTCCTCACATATGCAGCTGAATATTGCCTTGCGTACTTCGATGGAGGTTAGAAATTTAACAGTTTATAACTTTTTTAATGAACCCGTTATCCGTTACGTCGTCTTCTATGCTTATATCATTGATTTGTGTAGGCGATGTTGATCTATTTCTTTTTTTTCTAGTGCATTATTTATATTAAATCCAAGTAACTTTTAAAAGTTTAGTCACGACTAACATAAATGGTGATGGCACGGAATAACTTATGATTATATGTTGCAAACATACAAACCAGATAATCTATTGCTAAAAAACTATATTAATTTTAGACTCAATATTATATACTATCATTAATCAAATAAGAGATCAGTATCGTCTATAGAATGGAGAACAAATTCAATAACACAGTACAAAAATTCTATCGGAACACAAAAGTCAGTCTCGATCTTGTTGCAAAACTTCGTAAGATCGTTTTAGTGTAAGACTGGAAAACTGCAAGCATGCCTGCTTGCGCGACTGCATTTTTTTAACTGCAGTAATTTGTAAGACTGCAAAGTTCATACGACTGCTTCTGTGTAAGACTCTGAACTCCTGGATACATAAATAGGAAAAAAATGGACCGATCGTTTATTCGTTGCAAGATTATACTTGGTTTGGAATGTCTTGTTCTATTGTAAGTAAGCTCAACATCGTAGCAAGACAACACAAAATCCAACATGGTCTTACTGAAGAAAAAATCACATCATCATTCGATCGAAAATCGATAGTTAAAAAAGTCGATAACTCAAAGAAAATCGATAAATCCTTTATAAAGAACATCTACTTTGTAAATTCTATTAAACTAATGTTTACAAATATGCGCACAGAAATGTGAAATTATATACCAACTTGCAATGCAGAAATCAAAGGGCTTTCTGCAGCACAACAGGAAAGCCCTCAACTTTTTAAGCTAAATAAAATGAAGAAGGGTGAATGATAATTTACTTCTGCCTCCCATTTGTCATCTACTTATCGACATCAGTTTTGAACTTATTTGCCTGCCTGCCCTGTAAGAAAAAAAAATGGCGAAAGGTTATAGAGAAAGACGAATCAAACCTGTTGAAAGTTATCGAGAGAAATAGGGTTTCCATGGAGAGATATATTCTGCAAACACTTGCAGTCCTTCAATAGGTTTGGAGGTACAATACATGCGATAAACATTGAATAACAACTATCGAATTTCTAGGGTATGGCTCATAAACCGTATTCGACCAAACAAAAGTGCACATTCTGAGTTTTGCAAATTTAGGTTAGATTCTAACACAACTGTTCAAACAAACATAACCGATTCACATTCATATTATGACAATGTCGATAAAGTTGTAGATTAAGCCGAAACCTGCTTCACGTTATTGTTGTCCAAGAACAGCGATTTCAGAATAACCAATTGCAAACTGAAGATGGGATTCAAGAGAATTTTCTGCATCGATTAGAATACGTTTTTATTTAAAAAAAGCAATCAGCTATATAGATGACAAATGCTGGTCGCAATCAAGAAAGATGAGCTTGCCAGCCCATCTTTCTTACGTATGGTAATTCTATGTTTCATCTAACAGGTTAGTGAGAACAACCTAACCACCTTTACATCAAAAGAAGGTGATTGAAGAATACACTAAAAACTTTACCATTAGCTTGAATTCCCTCCAAAAGGAAACGACTGCCAATTGACTCGGGCATAGACCATATACAGAAAACTGAAGATTCTTAAGCGATTCTCCCCTTTATTTAATTGAAATTATTTGAAACACACGACATAAACTAAATTGGTTTGGTAACATCAAGCACTAAATTGGTATATGTGATAAACAATGAGGATTATATGGGGTTTTTTCATTCCTTTTTTTAAAATTATATGTTTTTTAACTTTTTGCTCAACCTCAAATAACAAAAATAAAGATGGCTAAGGTCCCCCTTAAAACTACGTAATTGTACATGGCATTACACAATCCTTTTAACTAATATATATTCCTCACATATGCAGCTGAAGATTGCCTTGCGTACTTCGATGGAGGTTAGAAATTTAACAGTTTATAACTTTTTTAATGAACCCGTTATCCGTTACGTCGTCTTCTTTGATGCTTATGTCATTGATTTGTGTAGGCGATGTTGATCTATTTATTTTTTTTCTAGTGCATGATTTATATTAAATCCAAGTAACTTTTAAAAGTTTAGTCACGGGTAACATAATTGGTGATGGCACGAATATCTTTATGATTATATGTTGCAAAAATACAAATCAGATAATCTATTGCTAAAAAACTATATTATTTTTAGACTCAATATTATATACTATCATTAATCAAATAAGAGATCAGTATCGTCTATGAATGGAGAACAAATTCAATAACACAGTACCAAAATTCTATCGGAACACAAAAGTCAGTCTCGATCTTGTTGCAAAACTTCGTAAGATCGTTTAGTGTAAGACTGGAACAACTGCAAGCATGCCTGCTTGCGCGACTGCATGTTTTTAACTGCAGTAATTTGTAAGACTACAAAGTCCATACGACTGCTTCTGTGTAAGACGGAACATCTGGATACATAAACCGGAAAAAATGGATCGATCTTTTACTCGTTGCAAGATTTATACTTGGTTTGGAATGTTTTGTTCTATTGCAAGTAAGCTCAACATCGTAGCAAGACAACTCAGAATCCAACATGGTCATTCTAAAGAAAAAATCACATCATCATTCGATCGAAAATCGATAGTTAAAAAAAGTCGATAACTCAAAGAAAATCGATAAATCATTTATAAAGAACATCTACTTTGTAAATCCTATTAAACTAATGTTTACAGTGCACAGAAATGTGACATTATCTACCAACTTGCAATGCATTTAACAATACAGAAATCAAAGGGCTTTCTGCAGCACAACAGGAAAGCCCTCAACTTTATAAGCTAAATAAAATGGAGAAGGGTGAATGATAATTTACTTCTGCCTCCCATTTGTCATCTACTTATCGACATCAGTTTTGAACTTATTTGCCTGCCTGCCCTGTAAGAAAAAAAAAACAATTGCGAAAGGTTACAGAGAAAGACGAATCAAACCTGTTGAAAGTTATCGAGAGAAATAGGGTTTTCATGGAGGGATATATTCTGCAAACACTTGCAGTCCTTCAATAGGTTTGGAGGTACAATACATGCGATAAACATGGAATAACAACTATCGAATTTCTAGGGTGTGGCAACATAAACCGTATTCGACCAAACAATAGTGCACATTCCGAGTTTTGCAAATTTAGGTTAGATTCTAACACAACTGTTCAAAAAACATGACCGATTAACATTCATATTATGACAATGTCGATAAAGTTGTAGATTAAGCCTCAACTTGCTTCACGTATTGTTGTCCAAGAACAGCGATTTCAGAATAACCAATTGCATACTGAAGATGGGAGCTCTTCAAGAGAATTTTCTGCATCGATTAAAATACGTTTTATTTAAAAAAAAAAAGCAATCAGCTATATAGATGACAAATGCTGCTCGCAATCAAGAAAGATGCGCTTGCCAGCCCATCTTTCTTACGTATGGTAATTCTATGTTTAATCTAAAAGGTTAGTGACAACAACCTAACCACCTTTACATCAAAAGAAGGTGATTGAAGAATACACTAAAACTGTACCATTAGGTTGAATTCCCTCCAAAAGGAAACGACTGCCAATTGACTCGGGCACAGACCAAATACAACAAACTGAAGATTCTTAAGCGATTCTCCCCTTTATTTAATTGACATTATTTGAAACACACGACATAAACTAATTTTGTTTGGTAACATCAAGTACTAAATTGGTATATGTGATGAACAATGAGGATTATATTGGGTTTTTTCATTCCTTTTTTTTTAAATTATATGTTTTTTAACTTTTTCCTCAACCTCAAATAACAAAAATAAAGATGGCTACGGTCCCCTTAAAACTACGTAATTGTACATGGCATTACACAATCCTTTTAACTAATATATATTCCTCACATATGCAGCTGAAGATTGCCTTGCGTACTTCGATGGAGGTTAGAAATTTACCAGTTTATAACTTTTTTAATGAACCCGTTATCCGTTACGTCGTCTTCTTTGATGCTTATATCATTGATTTGTGTAGGCGATGTTGATCTATTTCTTTTTTTTCTAGTGCATTATTTATATTAAATCCAAGTAACTTTTAAAAGTTTAGTCACGGCTTACATAAATGGTGATGGCACGGAATATCTTATGATTATATGTTGCAAAAATACAAACCAGATAATCTATTGCTAAAAAACTATATTAGTTTTAGACTCAATATTATATACTATCATTAATCAAATAAGAGATCAGTATCGTCTATAGAATGGAGAACAAATTCAATAACACAGTACAAAAATTCTATCGGAACACAAAAGTCAGTCTCGATCTTGTTGCAAAACTTCGTAAGATCGTTTTAGTGTAAGACTGGAAAACTGCAAGCATGCCTGCTTGCGCAACTGCATTTTTTTAACTGCAGTAATTTGTAAGACTGCAAAGTTCATACGACTGCTTCTGTGTAAGACTCTGAACTCCTGGATACATAAACAGGAAAAAAATGGACCGATCGTTTACTCGTTGCAAGATTATACTTGGTTTGGAATGTCTTGTTCTATTGTAAGTAAGCTCAACATCGTAGCAAGACAACACAAAATCCAACATGGTCTTACTGAAGAAAAAATCACATCATCATTCGATCGAAAAATCGATAGTTAAAAAAGTCGATAACTCAAAGAAAATCGATAAATCCTTTATAAAGAACATCTACTTTGTAAATTCTATTAAACTAATGTTTACAAATATGCGCACAGAAATGTGAAATTATATACCAACTTGCAATGCAGAAATCAAAGGGCTTTCTGCAGCACAACAGGAAAGCCCTCAACTTTATAAGCTAAATAAAATGAAGAAGGGTGAATGATAATTTACTTCTGCCTCCCATTTGTCATCTACTTATCGACATCAGTTTTGAACTTATTTGCCTGCCTGCCCTGTAAGAAAAAAAAATGGCGAAAGGTTATAGAGAAAGACGAATCAAACCTGTTGAAAGTTATCGAGAGAAATAGGGTTTCCATGGAGAGATATATTCTACAAACACTTGCAGTCCTTCAATAGGTTTGGAGGTACAATACATGCGATAAACATTGAATGACAATTATCGAATTTCTAGGGTATGGCACATAAACCGTATTCGACCAAACAAAAGTGCACATTCTGAGTTTTGCAAATTTAGGTTAGATTCTAACACAACTGTTCAAACAAACATAACCGATTCACATTCATATTATGACAATGTCGATAAAGTTGTAGATTAAGCCGAAACCTGCTTCACGTTATTGTTGTCCAAGAACAGCGATTTCAGAATAACCAATTGCAAACTGAAGATGGGATTCAAGACAATTTTCTGCATTGATTAAAATAGGTTTTATCTAAAAAAAAAGCAATAAGCTATATAGATGACAAATGCTCCTCGCAATCAAGAAAGATGCGCTTGCCAGCCCATCTTTCTTACGTATGGTAATTCTATGTTTCATCTAAAAGGTTAGTGACAACAACCTAACCACCTTTACATCAAAAGAAGGTGATTGAAGAATACACTAAAACTTTACCATTAGCTTGAATTCCCTCCAAAAGGAAACGACTGCCAACTGACTCGGGCAAAGACCAAATACAACAAACTGAAGATTCTTAAGCGATTCTCCCCTTTATTTAATTGACATTATTTAAAACACACGACATAAACTAAATTGGTTTGGTAACATCAAGCACTAAATTGGTATATGTGATGAACAATGAGGATTATATTGGGTTTTTTCATTCTTTTTTTCTAAATTATATGTTTTTTAACTTTTTCCTCAACCTCAAATAACAAAAATAAAGATGGCGAAGGTACCCTTAAAACTACGTAATTGTACATGGCATTACACAATCCTTTTAACTAATATATATTCCTCACATATGCATCTGAAGATTGCATTGCGTACTTAGATGGAGGTTAGAAATTAAACAGTTTATAACTTTTTAATGAACCCGTTATCCGTTACGTCGTCTTCTTTGATGCTTATATCATTGATTTGTGTAGGCGTTGTTGATCTATTTCTTTTTTTTCTAGTGCATGATTTATATTAAATCCAAGTAACTTTTAAAAGTTTAGTCACGGCTAACATAATTGGTGATGGCACGAATATCTTTATGATTATATGTTGCAAAAATACAAATCAGATAATCTATTGCTAAAACCTATATTATTTTTAGACTCAATATTATATACTATCATTAATCAAATAAGAGATCAGTATCGTCTATAGAATGGAGAACAAATTCAATAACACAGTACCAAAATTCTATCGGAACACAAAAGTCAGTCTCGATCTTGTTGCAAAACTTCGTAAGATCGTTTTAGTGTAAGACTGGAACAACTGCAAGCATGCCTGCTTGCGCGACTGCATTTTTTTTGTAACTGCAGTAATTTGTAAGACTGCAAAGTTCATACGACTGCTTCTGTGTAAGACTCTGAACACCTGGATACATAAACAGGAAAAAATGGATAGACTTTTACTCGTTGCAAGATCATACTTGGTTTGGAATGTTTTGTTCTATTGTAAGTAAGCTCAACATCGTAGCAAGACAACACAGAATCCAACATGGTCATTCTGAAGAAAAAATCACATCATCATTCGATCGAATAATCGATAGTTAAAAAAAGTCGATAACTCAAAGAAAATCGATAAATCATTTATAAAGAACATCTACTTTGTAAATCCTATTAAACTAATGTTTACAAATTTGTGCACGGAAATGTGTCATTATATACCAACTTGCAATGCAGAAATCAAAGGGCTTTCTGCAGCACAACAGGAAAGCCCTCAACTTTATAAGCTAAATAAAATGAAGAAGGGTGAATGATAATTTACTTCTGCCTCCCATTTGTCATCTACTCATCGACATCAGTATCGAACTTATTTACCTGCCTGCCCTGTAAGAAAAAAAATGGCCAAAGGTTATAGAGAAAGAAGAATCAAACCTGTTGAAAGTTATCAAGAGAAATAGGGTTTTCATGGAGGGATATATTCTGCAAACACTTGCAGTCCTTCAATAGGTTTGGAGGTTCAATACATGCGATAAACATTGAATAACAACTATCGAATTTCTAGGGTAGGGCAACATAAACCGTATTCGACCAAACAAAAGTGCACATTCCGAGTTTTGCAAATTTAGGTTAGATTCTCACAAAACTGTTCAAACAAACATAACCGATTAACATTCATATTATGAAAATGTCGATAAAGTTGTAGATTAAGCCGACACCTGCTTCACGTTATTGTTGTCCAAGAGCAGCGATTTCAGAAAAACCAATTGAAACTGAAGATGGGATTCAAGACAATTTTCTGCATTGATTAAAATACGTTTTTATTTAAAAAAAAGCAATCAGCTATATAGATGACAAATGCTGCTCGCAATCAAGAAAGATGAGCTTGCCAGCCCATCTTTCTTACGTATGGTAATTCTATGTTTCATCTAAAAGGTTAGTGAGAACAACCTAACTACCTTTACATCAAAAGAAGGTGATTGAAGAATACACTAAAAACTTTACCATTAGCTTGAATTCCCTCCAAAAGGAAACGACTGCCAATTGACTCGGGCAAAGACCAAATACAACAAACTGAAGATTCTTAAGCGATTCTCCCCTTTATTTAATTGACATTATTTAAAACGCACGACATAAACTAAATTGGTTTGGTAACATCAAGCACTAAATTGGTATATGTGATAAACAATGAGGATTATATTGGGTTTTTTCATTCCTTTTTTTTAAATTATATGTTTTCTAACTTTTTCCTCAACCTCAAATAACAAAAATAAAGATGGCTAAGATCCCCCTTAAAACTACGTAATTGTACATGGCATTACACAATCCTTTTAACTAATATATATTCCTCACATATGCAGCTGAAGATTGCCTTGCGTACTTCGATGGAGGTTAGAAATTTAACAGTTTATAACTTTTTTAATGAACCCGTTATCCGTTACGTCGTCTTCTTTGATGCTTATATCATTGATTTGTGTAGGCGATGTTGATCTATTTCTTTTTTTTTTCTAGTGCATGATTTATATTAAATCCAAGTAACTTTTAAAAGTTTAGTCACGGGTAACATAATTGGTGATGGCACGAATATCTTTATGATTATATGTTGCAAAAATACAAAATCAGATAATCTATTGCTAAAAAACTATATTATTGTTAGACTCGATATTATATACTATCATTAATCAAATAAGAGATCAGTATCGTCCATAGAATGGAGAACAAATTCAACAACACAGTACCAAAATTCTATCGGAACACAAAAGTCAGTCTCGATCTTGTTGCAAAACTTCGTAAGACCCTTTAGTGTAAGACTGGAACAACTGCAAGCATGCCTGCTTGCGCGACTGCATTTTTTTACTGCAGTAATTTGTAAGACTACAAAGTCCATACGACTGCTTCTGTGTAAAACTGAACATCTGGATACATAAACCGGAAAAAATGGATCGATCTTTTACTCATTGCAAGATTTATACTTGGTTTGGAATGTTTTGTTCTATTGCAAGTAAGCTCAACAGCGTAGCAAGACAACACAGAATCCGACATGGTCATTCTGAAGAAAAAATCACATCATCATTCGATCGAAAAATCGATAGTTAAAAAAAGTCGATAACTAAAAGAAAATTGATAAATCATTTATAAAGAACATCTACTTTGTAAAACCTATTAAACTAATGTTTACAAATTTGTGCACAGAAATGTGACATTATCTACCAACTTGCAATGCATTTAACAATACAGAAATCAAAGGGCTTTCTGCAGCACAACAGGAAAGCCCTCAACTTTATAAGCTAAATAAAATGAAGAAGGGTGAATGATAATTTACTTCTGTCTCCCATTTGTCATCTACTCATCGACATCAATTTCTAACTTATTTGCCTGCCTGCACTGTAAGAAAAAAAATGGCGAAAGGTTATAGAGAAAGATGAATCAAACATGTTGAAAGTTATCGAGAGAAATAGGGTTTTCATGGAGGGATATACTCTGCAAACACTTGCAGTCCTTCAATAGGTTTGGAGGTACAATACATGCGATAAACATTGAATAACAACTATCGAATTTCTAGGGTATGGCAACATAAACCGTATTCGTCCAAACAAAAGTGCACATTCCGAGTTTTGCAAATTTAGGTTAGATTCTAACACAACTGTTGAAACAAACATAACCGATTAACATTCATATTATGACAATGCCGATAAAGTTGTAGATTAAGCCGAAACCTGCTTCACGTTATTGTTGTCCAAGAACAGCGATTTCAGAATAACCAATTGCAAACTGAAGATGGGATTCAAGAGAATTTTCTGCATTGATTAGAATACGTTTTTATTTCAAAAAAACCAATCAGCTATATAGATGACAAATGCTGCTCGCAATCAAGAAAGATGAGCTTGCCAGCCCATCTTTCTTACGTATGGTAATTCTACGTTAAGCTTTTTGGTAGTCGCTGTGACCACAGCCATCAGCTGTCGGCTTGTTGGTAAGGTGAGAGCTTCAAGCCCGATTTCAGGTGGCGCATCCCCCCCACAAGCACCCCCCGACGAAGGGGCCATATTCAATTGGCCCATCTCGACCCATTCACGATTTCACAGTTTCGGCTGAATGCGAATCGGCAGCCATGAGAGTCATGTCTGCGGAATCAGCCCAAGATTAGCGAGCAGCAACCGAGAGGGCTTTTCAATGCCTTGGACTCAGTTTCCTGGACCAAGTTCACCTCCGGAGCTCGTTGTATCTGTTTAGGAAAATGAGTTTTTGACGCATATCAGCAAGTCGAGGATCCACTTCTGAGAAACGTCCCATGCCCGTCGGGGCGGCAGAACATTAGTTCCCAATACAGACCCCAGATCATTTTTATTCTGGAAACTAGAATGAAAGCTTCTGGCGTGGAGAGAATAAGATGGAGACTCCGGTATGAAAAGGCTCTTGTTATTGAACCGATTGGGTTGTCGGGTGGTATGTCCTCTGGCAGGCTAGCCTCAACATTTATATAAGTGAAGCATCACAGAACTTTGTGGATGTGCAAATTCATCACGGGAACGATCCGTCCGTTTGGAGATTGTCCTTCATATATGGTAACCCAGATGACAGAGAAGGGGGTCTTAGGGATGCGAAAGCAATGCGCCCTGTGCTAAGCGATTGAGCCGGAGATCAAAGTGAAAGCCTTACGAATAATAATTGCCGTAATGACCTATAGCCTGAATCCGCCTGCTACCGATAGGCGAGCAGTTTCATCTAAAAGGTTAGTGAGAACAACCTAACCACCTTTACATCAAAAGAAGGTGATTGAAGAATACACTAAAAACTTTACCATTAGCTTGAATTCCCTCCAAAAAGAAACGACTGCCAATTGACTCGGGCAAAGACCAAATACAACAAACTGAAGATTCTTAAGCGATTCACCCCTTTATTTAATTGACATTATTTGAAACACACGACATAAACTAAATTGGTTTGGTAACATCAAGCACTAAATTGATATATGTGATAAACAATGAGGATTATATGGGGTTTTTTCATTCCTTTTTTTTAAATTATATCTTTTTTAACTTTTTCCTCAACCTCAAATAACAAAAATAAAGATGGCTAAGGTCCCCCTTAAAACTACGTAATTGTACATGGCATTACACAATCCTTTTAACTAATATATATTCCTCACATATGCAGCTGAAGATTGCCTTGCGTACTTCGATGGAGGTTAGAAATTTAACAGTTTATAACTTTTTTAATGAACCCGTTATCCGTTACGTCGTCTTCTTTGATGCTTATGTCATTGATTTGTGTAGGCGATGTTGATCTATTTCTTTTTTTTCTAGTGCATGATTTATATTAAATCCAAGTAACTTTTAAAAGTTTAGTCACGGGTAACATAATTGGTGATGGCACGAATATCTTTATGATTATATGTTGCAAAAATACAAATCAGATAATCTATTGCTAAAAAACTATATTATTTTTAGACTCAATATTATATACTATCATTAATCAAATAAGAGATCAGTATCGTCTATGAATGGAGAACAAATTCGATAACACAGTACCAAAATTCTATCGGAACACAAAAGTCAGTCTCGATCTTGTTGCAAAACTTCGTAAGATCGTTTAGTGTAAGACTGGAACAACTGCAAGCATGCCTGCTTGCGCGACTGCATGTTTTTAACTGCAGTAATTTGTAAGACTACAAAGTCCATACGACTGCTTCTCTGTAAGACTGAACATCTGGATACATAAACCGGAAAAAATGGATCGATCTTTTACTCGTTGCAAGATTTATACTTGGTTTGGAATGTTTTGTTCTATTGCAAGTAAGCTCAACATCGTAGCAAGACAACACAGAATCCATCATGGTCATTCTGAAGAAAAAATCACATCATCATTCGATCGAAAAATCGATAGTTAAACAAAGTCGATAACTCAAAGAAAATCGATAAATCATTTATAAAGAACATCTACTTTGTAAATCCTATTAAACTAATGTTTACAAATTTGTGCACAGAAATGTGACATTATCTACCAACTTGCAATGCATTTAACAATACAGAAATCAAAGGGCTTTCTGCAGCACAACAGGAAAGCCCTCAACTTTATAAGCTAAATAAAATGAAGAAGGGTGAATGATAATTTACTTCTGCCTCCCATTTGTAATCTACTCATCGACATCAGTTTCGAACTTATTTGCCTGCCTGCCCTGTAAGAAATAAAATGGCGAAAGGTTATAGAGAAAGATGAATCAAACCTGTTGAAAGTTATCGAGAGAAATAGGGTTTTCATGGAGGGATTATTCTGCAAACACTTGCAGTCCTTCAATAGGTTTGGAGGTACAATACATGCGATAAACATGGAATAACAACTATCGAATTTCTAGGTGTGGCAACATAAACCGTATTCGACCAAACAAAAGTGCACATTCCGAGTTTTGCAAATTTAGGTTAGATTCTAACACAAATGTTCAAAAAACATAACTGATTAACATTCATATTATGACAATGTCGATAAAGTTGTAGATTAAGCCGAAACTTGCTTCACGTATTGTTGTCCAAGAACAGCGATTTCACAATAACCAATTGCAAACTGAAGATGGGAGCTCTTAAAGAGAATTTTCTGCATCGATTAAAATAGGTTTTATTTAAAAAAAAAGCAATCAGCTATATAGATGACAAATGCTACTCGCAATCAAGAAAGATGCGCTTGCCAGCCCATCTTTCTTACGTATGGTAATTCTATGTTTCATCTAAAAGGTTAGTGACAACAACCTAACCACATTTACATCAAAAGAAGGTGATTGAAGAATACACTAAAACTTTACCATTAGGTTGAATTCCCTCCAAAAGGAAACGACTGCCAATTGACTCGGGCAAAGACCAAATACAACAAACTGAAGATTCTTAAGCGATTCTCCCCTTTATTTAATTGACATTATTTGAAACACACGACATAAACTAAATTGGTTTGGTAACATCAAGCACTAAATTGGTATATGTGATGAACAATGAGGATTATATTGGGTTTTTTCATTCTTCTTTTCTAAATTATATGTTTTTTAACTTTTTCCTCAACCTCAAATAACAAAAATAAAGATGGCTAAGGTCCCCTTAAAACTACGTAATTGTACATGGCATTACACAATCCTTTTAACTAATATATATTCCTCACATATGCAGCTGAAGATTGCCTTGCGTACTTCGATGGAGGTTAGAAATTTAACAGTTTATAACTTTTTTAATGAACCCGTTATCCGTTACGTCGTCTTCTTTGATGCTTATATCATTGATTTGTGTAGGCGATGTTGATCTATTTCTTTTTTTTCTAGTGCATTATTTATATTAAATCCAAGTAACTTTTAAAAGTTTAGTCACGGCTAACATAAATGGTGATGGCACGGAATATCTTTACGATTATATGTTGCAAAAATACAAATCAGATAATCTATTGCTAAAAACTATATTATTTTTAGACTCAATATTATATACTATCATTAATCAAATAAGAGATCAGTATCGTCTATAGAATGGAGAACAAATTCAATAACACAGTACCAAAATTCTATCGGAACACAAAAGTCAGTCTCGATCTTGTTGCAAAACTTCGTAAGATCGTTTTAGTGTAAGACTGGAACAACTGCAAGCATGCCTGCTTGCGCGACTGCATTTTTTTAACTGCAGTAATTTGTAAGACTACAAAGTCCATACGACTGCTTCTGTGTAAGACTGAACATCTGGATACATAAATCGGAAAAAATGGATCGATCTTTTACTCGTTGCAAGATTATACTTGGTTTGGAATGTTTTGTTCTATTGCAAGTAAGCTCAACATCCTAGCAAGACAACACAGAATCCAACATGGTCATTCTGAAGAAAAAATCACATCATCATTCGATCGAAAAATCGATAGTTAAAAAAAGTCGATAACTCAAAGAAAATCGATAAATCATTTATAAAGAACATCTACTTTGTAAATCCTATTAAACTAATGTTTACAAATTTGTGCACAGAAATGTGACATTATCTACCAACTTGCAATGCATTTAACAATACAGAAACCAAATGGCTTTCTGCAGCACAACAGGAAAGCCCTCAACTTTATAAGCTAAATAAAATGAAGAAGGGTGAATGATAATTTACTTCTGCCTCCCATTTGTCATCTACTCATCGACATCAGTTTCGAACTTATTTGCCTGCCTGCCCTGTAAGAAAAAAAATGGCGAAAGGTTGTTGAAAAAGACGAATCAAACCTGTTGAAAGTTATCGAGAGAAATAGGGTTTCCATGGAGGGATATATTCTGCAAACACTTGCAGTCCTTCAATAGGTTTGGAGGTACAATACATGCGATAAACATTGAGTAACAACTATCGAATTTCTAGGGTATGGCAACATAAACCGTATTCGACCAAACAAAAGTGCACAATCTGAGTTTTGCAAATTTAGGTTAGATTCTAACACCACTGTTCAAACAAACATAGCCGATTAACATTCATATTATGACAATGTCGATAAAGTTGTAGATTAAGCCGAAACCTGCTTCACGTTATTGTTATCCAAGAACAGCGATTTCAGAATAACCAATTGCAAACTGAAGATGGGAGCTCTTCAAGAGAATTTTCTGCATCAATTAAAATAAGTTTTTATTTTAAAAAAAATAGCAATCAGCTATATAGATGACAAATGCTGCTCGCAATCAATTCTTACGTATGGTAATTCTATGTTTCATCTAAAGGTTAGTTAGAACAACCTAGCCACCTTTACATCAAACGAAGGTGATTGAAGAATACAGTAAAAACTTTACCATTAGCTTGAATTCCCTCCAAAAGGAAACCACTGCCAATTGACTCGGGCAAAGACCAAATACAACAAACTGAAGATTCTTAAGCGATTCTCCTCTTTATTTCCCTATCCAAATGAGAAAGTAGAGTAAATTCAGAATCTCAATCTTTTGGGAGAAACCCAAAAGACACACTTGCTAATAATATATTTTCACATCAGTAAACCACTTATAGGACCGCCCAGCATTATCAGTTGGGTCACCGTCTCCATATCTGCAACCCTCAAACAACTCGATATATAACATGAGACTATTTAGATTTCAGTAAATGATATCATAACATGGAAAATGAGCTATGCAATTCAGAGAAAATGAACCATCAGCAAAGAAATAGGCCTACGTGGCAAGAAAGAATAGAGTGAATGACTCCTTCAACTTCTCCTCGTAATCGTCGTCATCCACAGCGTAATCATCCGCATCGCAATCATCCTATTATTATTATAATTCATAAAAATGAATCACAAATTGTATCATACTTAGGCACTCAGTTCATTGAGTCAATCTTCAACTATGACAAAAGTTTTTTTAAAAAAAAGGAAAAAGTATCAGTGTCCGTTAAACACAAACTTACCAAGTCAACTATTTGAAGGTTGCTTGGGGATATCTATCTTCCCCCGCGAGTGCCTAATACAACAGTAAATATCAACATTTTACCAGTGAAAACCTAAATAAGCGGAATCACACGGCTTAATAACTCAACAACTCTCTAGGCAAATCCAAACAAATCGAATCATCGGAAGCAGTAATAAAAAACCTCCCACACACATGAGATAAGAAATCAACTCTAAGATCCCAAGACCTCTCAACTGGACGTATACAATACTCTACGAAATGGAAAACGAACTAAGAGTTTGTTATTCTTGTTGTCGTTATTACCTTGTTATGTTGAGGACGCTCAAGAGGGCAGTGAAAGGTATTAGATGGCGAAAAGGCTGGAATTGGAAGTTCGGAGTTAGGCGCTAATAAAGGCTCGAGCGAATTGCGTCCCCACATCCTTGCCACGTCGAGTGGTAGCCATCTGTTACAGAAGATTAGTTTGATGTGTAGTGAAGTGTGATCAAACTGTGTTATATTTTAAAGTACAATTAATTTACCTATTGCAGTTCAATGACAAACGGTTGGCGCAGTATCCCAAAACACAGAAAAAGGCAGAATAACTGAAAGAATGGATAAATTTCGAAAAATAATACCCTGAAACCCCATTAGCAACTGCAATAATTTCACCTCTGCGTCAGCTAAGAAAGTAGGCATCTTCTCCATCCTTTTCAACCTGCGAATTAGGGCAAAACAATGATGAATAAGTCAAATGCACAGGAACACTTAAGCTAAAATCGATGATTACTTTGTCTGGGTGAGGGATTTGGTGGCTCCGACGCTTAAGCAAACGCCTGTAACTGAATTCTAACTGCCAGATAAAATTTCTTTTAGCTTATTACTCCAATCGAGAATCCCTAGGCAAGTAGGAACGTTTAGGATTTACTCGACAAAGCTAGAGACTGATGATGGTCCATTCTTTATCAACTTTTGATACTCATGTAAGGTCAATGAAGCTGACCTCTCTTTATCAACTTGCCCTGATTCTGCAACAACAGCTTCATTTCCCTATTGGTGCAGCTGAGCTTTTCCCACGTTCGTCGCATCCTTCTTACACATGGTAATTCTATGTTTCATCTAAAAGGTTAGTAGAACAACCTAACCACCATTACATCAAACGAAGATGATTTAAGAATACACTAAAAACATTACCATTAGCTTGAGTTTCCTCAAAAGGGAACGACTGCCAATTGACTTAAGCAAAGACCAAATACAGCAGCTGAAGATAAAGGAGTTTCGAAAGGCCAAGTCAAATACCTACCCCTTGAAAACGAAGTGGCTAAAAGAAAAGAAAATAAAAAACATTATACCTGCTTTTTAATCGAGCTCTCAAATATTAGCGGTGCACTTTCTCTACTAAAAGTGGTCACTAACGGAGGCTTATTGGCAGAATCAAACTCAGATATAGAGAATTTACTCAAAGGTGATAAAAATGATCCGGTATTTAGTATCAATGAGAAAACAGTCATGCATTTAAAAATCAAAGAGAGAAGTAAAATGCCTGCGGAATAATTTTCATCAAAAGCACGTTCAAAGAAAATGATGGCTACTACATTACTGACCAATACATAAGTAGAGAGGTATCAATCAAACCTTTAACTTCTCCACTGTGATTTCTCCACCAAGAAAATATTTCTTATTGCCATCGTTGCCTGCTTAGCCCAACACCTGAAAGGAAGGTATCGATTCGTTAGATATTGACATTGTTATCCTCTAACGAATCAATTCTAACCGTAGTTTGAAAAGCATTACTTTGGGAGCATCTTCATTGACCCCAAAGTAATCTGCAACAGGCTTTCCAACGTCTTCATTGTCAACTTCCACATATAAATATAAGCTGCATCAAATGGATAAAAAAACATTACATGTCAGTTAAGAGAATTTACTCAAAGTTGATAAAAATGATTCGGTATTCAGTATCAATGAGAAAAACAGTCATGCAATTAAAAAGAGTTTGAAAGGCATTACTTTTGGAGCATCTTCATTGACCCCAAAGTAATCTGCAACAGGCTTTCCAACTTCTTCATTGTCAACTTCCACATATACAAATATAAGCTGCATCGAATGGATCAAAAAGCATTACATGTCAGTTAAGAGAATTTACTCGAAGGTGATAAAATGATTCGGTATTAAGTATCAATGAGAAAAACAGTCATGCAATTAAAAATAAAAGAGAGAAGAAAGTTCCTCGGAAGATAAAGGAGTATCATAAGGCCAACTCAAATACCTTCCCTCGAAAAGCTTTGCCGCTTCTTGAAATGTCTGGATGACCTTTACCGAGTCATTGGATTTGGCAAAGAGCAAAACCTGAAAACAACCCGGTAAAGAAAAATCAGTTTTTAGGACTAATATCCTAAAAAGAAAGCATATAAAATGGCAATGAATCCGACTTAGTTATCTCAATGTTGTGGCTAAAAGAAGTGGCTAAAAGAAAAAGAAGAGCAAAAAACATTATACGTGTTTTTGAATCGAGCTCTCAAATATTAGCGGTACACTTTCTCTACTAAAAGTGGTCACTAACGGAGGCTTATTCACAGAAACAAACTCAGATATAGAGAATTTACTCAAAGGTGATAAAAGAGAACCGGTATTTAGTATCAATGAGAAAAACAGACATGCAATTAAAAATCAAACAGAGAAGAAAGTTTCTCGGAAGATAAAAGGAGTTTCAAAAAGCCAAGTCAAATACCTTCCCCTTGAAAAGTTTTGCCGCTTCTTGAATATCTGAATGACCTTTCCGAGTCATTAGATTTGGCAAAGAGAAAAGCTGAAAAAATCCCAGTAAAGAAAAGTCACGGCCATTGCATTGCACCTTTTTTCTTTCTAAACATTTTTCTGTGAGGTACTTCTTTTCTTGCACCTTCTTGAAACACTAAACAAACTTGTACCAAACATTAATTAAACTTCGTCTTCTTGGATTTCAAACTAAAAAAGAAAAAAACATCTATCCCAAAAATAGCAGAGGTTCAAGAAAATGGTACTAACATCTTCACATAGCCGTCAATTGACCCTTTTGCCCCCGCGGTTTCCACAACAGTTCGAGCATCATTTAATGCAGCTTCTCCACGAATTGTTACAACACTTGAGCCTCCTCTTCGGGCGCAAAAGCCATGCAGATGCTCAGTTCTTGAACCGCTGCTTCGTATTCTCTGCGTTTTTATTCACAATCGTCACGAAAATAGAAATAATCATAGCAATTAAAGTGAAGAAAAAACAGTTGAGCTTTTCTTACTTGTTCTAATAGAACATGCCATAATCCCTTCTCAAGACCGGTTATAAGGCTGTAAGATTAATAACCTCTCAGAAGCCATCATCGCAAGCCTGAGATAAAAAAATAATTGCGAAACTTTAAGGGGCGAAACGATAAAAATGGCTAACAAACTCATAACTAACTAACTAACTAACCTCAGCTCCTTAGGACGAAGCAGAGGAACGTTCGGACCGTTGAACTTCTCGTCCGATTCTTGAAGAGACCTCAGCGGAGAAGTCAACATCAATCCGTGGTCTGACTTCGAACACCGTTTCTAATAAAGCCTGCCGTAGATTACATATATTCAAATCAAAAAACGAAATATACATATAAACGTTCATTAAGAGCTCGCTCACAATCAGATTCGCTAGGGCTATTCCGATTGTTATAATAGAACATCATGCCATAATCCCTTCTCAAAGACCAGTTATGAGGCTGTAAGATTAATAACCTCTCAGAAGCCATCATCGGAAGCCTGAAATAAAAAAAAATAAATAATTGTGAAACTTTAGGGGGCGAAACGATAAAAATGGCTAACAAACTCATAACTAACTAACCTCAGCTCCTTAGGACGAAGCAGAGGAACATTCGAACCGTTGAACTTCTCGTCTGATTCTTGAAGATACCTCAGCGGAGAAGTCTACATCAATCCGTGGTTTGACTTCGAAAACCTTTTCCATTAAAGCCTCTGTCATCTACCAATGAGTTGATAGTTATGTCCGACACCTTTGACTTGGGATTATTCACGCACTTTCCATTGACCCATTGGCGACCCTGGGACTCATGCTCGAAGACTATTGGACGAAAGGTTTATGGAGGGCCCACCACATTAAAAAATCCCGCAAGCTAGAAGCTCGACATTCTAAGAAAATAGGCTAAGTTTGAGGCTCGAGCCTCGTATAACGTGCAATCAGTTTCGAACACTATAGGTAACATAAGGTATGTTGTGATAGTTATGTAGCTGTTCTAACATTATGGGTAAAAAATTGACTATTTTCACAATAGTTTACGAAGCAAGTGAAAAAAGGGAAAACATAATCAATCACCTGTAACTTTGAGGCCACGATGGATTCAAAGAATTGGTGCTTCTCCGGCGAGCATCTTCATCGTGCTCGTCCGAGTAATTTGAAGAATCTTAATACTTTTCGTCTTCGTTATCTGAAGCTTTTTCGCCGAATAATTGCTGCTTCTCCTCGCCCAACAAACATGGTATATTAGAAAGCCTTTTATCAGAAAAGACAATACGAAGCAAGTGAAAAAAGACTTGCTTGAGCACTCAGTCACACAATAGAAGGAAATGAAAGGGAAAACATAATCAATCACCTGTAACTTTGAGGCCACGATGGATTCAAAGAATTGGGCTTGCTTCCACTGCGAGCATCTTCATCGTGCTTCTCAGCTTTGATCTTGGCACGATCGAGCACTTCGTTGATTAGGGTTATCAGAGCTTCACTGTAGCGACCCTCGTTTTCTAATACTAATTATGGCGGATTTTCGCAACATAAGTCGCGGAAGACCCATCTATTAAAAACTTTTCTAAAATAAAATATATTAATATACACGGGCCGTAGCCCCAAAATATCAAAATATGAAAAATCCTAACGTCGCTCCACAGGTCGCATCCATGTACAGCCCCGCCCTCAAAAGTCCGTGGAGCACCGCCGTCAGCCCGCCTCAGCCGCAACGCGCATCAGCATCGGGCTCGGTACCTACAACACGTAAACTGAGCTCCTTGCCCAGTAGGTGAAACATGCATGTATGCAAGTGCGCTCAATCCCATCCCATACACCTCACGACATGCACGCTCGACTCGTCTCACGACCCATCACGTCTCACAACTCGTGACTCGACAACACACACACTCGTGCGGCCAACTCAGGTCTCGTTAGAGTGGCACTCACCTAACGCGTGCCAACTCAGCTCACATTAGAGTTAGCTCTCACCCAACGCTCAGGCGGCCAACTCAGGTCTCATCTCACCTACTCATATCTCATCTCTACCCTAGGTCGGACTGTGCACCTCATAACTGAACCTACGGCACCAACCGTAGAGTCCAGCGGCACCAACCACTCATCTCGACGGCACCAACCGTCATCAGCGGCACCAACCATTGATCATACCGGCACCAACCGGTCACATAAAGTCGGGCGGCACCAACCACCCGCTCGACGGCACCAACCGTCAGGTGCACTAGTACCAACCTCAACTCGTCTCCGAGTCAACAACCGAAATCGGTCACATCTACCCACATGCGCCTCGCGCCGACACCGTAAGGTGTCACCGTCTCAACACGGTCATCCCCTCACATCAATATGTCGTGCTCATGATATGCAAGTGCAGTACAAATAACAGATATATAATGTGCAAAATATTTAATACATGTAAAGCACATAATTCACCAAGTCACATAAGTCACCGATTCACATAAGTATCACATTAGCACATTACGTTTACGTGTCGTAGGTGGATTTCACCTACATGTCCTCCTGATATAGTCAAGAACTCGGTGAGCTCCTAACGATTCAATCCTCTGAGCATATGAATATTATTATATCAGTATAATAGCTAAGTCACATAAGTTTCGAAATCCCCAATTCCTAATTATTGAAAAACCCTAGAAACCTCGAAAATTACTAAGTACCGAAAACCAAAAACTCTTAACATAATAATACCAAAGATAATGATTTGCTGAAGGCTTTAAGTTAACCATCTATAAAGTTGCTGAAAACTCTAAATTGCTACACTCAAAGTATCGGAAACTTCATGCATGTGCTATGCTACTCATTTGTAAAACCATTGAAAACTCTTCTATGGGGGTGTTTGTTTTGGAGTGATCTTCCAAAACATCACCGTCATCCTCCGTTTATCACTTATCACTGTGTTTGCTTAATCTAGGTGATGAGTCATCACCGAAATTATGGATCACCTAGGTGATGAAAATGGGGTGATATTTCATATTTCAGATCACCCCAAAAAACCTAAGTGATCCAACATCACGGTGATGTGGTGATCTATCTAACTTTTTAATGGATGAAAATACCCCTCATAGTTTAACATTATTACTTTATATGCCATTATAAATATAATTACATGATTAACATAATTAAATCTTAGAAAAAATTTCAGTTATTTAAAAATATTAAAACTTATATTTAAAAAAAGTAAAAATATAAATAATGCTTATAAATTAAATGTATATTTTAATATATTAATAATTATCACATAAAATATCACCTTAAAAAAATTTAACACATTATTTAAGTCATATGTATAGGGTCAAATATGACATTTACACAACGTCACCCTACACATCACAGTGATTAAACAACAGAATACTTCAATATCACGTTGATCTGCAAAATGAAATATCACCTTAAAACAAATACACTGATGACATATCACCTTGATCCACATTCCGGTGATACCCACATCACCGGATGTGGGTATCACCGTAATGTTGGATCACCTGAAACAAACACCCCCTATATTTTAAAAACTAATCACATATACTTAACAAAGTTGGTCTTCGAAGACTAAATAGACACATATTGTTAACCCCAATACAACAATTACGACTTCAATCAATTTATCATAATCACATATCATAATTCACTATATCAGCCAAAAACTAGCTAGCCTCGAAAACATCTACTAAGCTAATGTCAAACCCTATCATCAGTGACATACCGCAATTCTTAAAATATTTCGACTACAGTTCTAATACATCGGAACTACTTGTATAAACCCTAATTCTTATCTAACATGGCAATTCGAAAATTTAGACTTTAAAACCTAACATATACAGTCACATAAACTTCATATAATTCACGTTCATCATTATAAAGTCACAAACACTGAAGTAATATCACTAATAAAGATGGCATATTACGTAAGTTTACCTCTTGCCTAAGTTTCGATCCTTGTTATGATTAGAAGTACTTTCTTTTGCACTTGGTGTGCCCTTCGCACCTATTATCACTTGGGTTACTCTTTTCTGTTCTTGTACTAACTCTCTCCCAAGTTTTTCTTAAAGGATGTGAGATATAGATGGGTTTCCTGGGGTTCGTGAGTGACATGACTAGGTGGTGATAAGGTTTCCCTTAACCTTAAGTAAACTCCTTATCGTAGTCGAAGGTTTGGGCTATAATTAACATTAATTTAGTCGTTAAATAAAGCCCGATTCATTTTGTTGGGTTGAATTCCTTTGGGTATGATATATATTTGGGCCGAATTATATACAATTTGGGCTTCAAGAAATATAGATAATTTATTTAACTTCTATTTATATTTTTCACCCAAAAATTTGGATTAATATTTCGAAACATCTTAATATTCACTCTACTAAATTAATCAAAACCCCGTATTAAATTTTACGGGTCTTACCTTCATCGCAAGCTTGGGCCGTTTGGGCGTAGTTCCTTCGAGTCGAGCTAAGCTCCGGGCCTAAAAGAAGGGCCAGCATTCCTACGCTGACGTGAAACAAAGTCAGTCAACAATCGCCGCTGTAGTAATTCGTCGAAAGATTCGATTTTTTTTACCTAGGATGCCATTTATGAGAGTTCTTATTTCGTGCGAAACAGTCGCCAAGAACTGCATTTCATCACATATAAGATCAAACGTCATACTCGTCGAAGGTACGAAGTATTTATGGAGGGATAAAAAACCTGAGATTTCGCCACCTCGGCAGCTTCGGCCTGAACTTTGAGCTTCTCCATGATCTCGTCTTCTTTAACCTTTCCTTTCCCTTGAGCTCATTCATCAGAAAATCATGCCCAAAACAGAGATTGAAAAAGAACGCACCTTGTAGCCTGTGTAAATATCAAGAGTTCGAACCGGAAAATGATTGGAAAGAAAGAAAATTTCCAGACGTGTGACTCCCTTTTCTGAGATATCTCCATCGCCATCTCCATCTCCTTCGCCTTCACCATCATCATCAACAGCGCCAGCTTTGGTCCTATCAAACTGTGGCAAAAGAATGGGTCAATCAGGGTCGAAGAAGAAGTACGTAAAGCAAGTGACGGGTCGCCACAATGACACGGAGCACCATCTCGCCGCACAAAGGGGGGATCTTTCCGCCGTAAAGCAGATTCTCGACGATATCAACTCTCAAATGGTGGGAAGATCGAGCGGGGCTGATTTCGACCTCGAAGTTGCTGAGATTAGGGCATCAGTTGTGAATGAGGTGAATGAGTTTGGGAGAGACAGCTCTATATATCGCTGCAGATAAAGGGCACATCGACGTGGTTAAGGAGCTGCTTAAGTACTCGAATAAGGAGACGCTGACTAAGAAGAGCAGATCCATGTTCGATCCTCTTCATATAGCTGCAAGTCAAGGGCATCACGGTGATTATTCTGTAGATTTCGACCTCGAAGTTGCTAAGATTAGGGCATCAGTTGTGAATGAGGTGAATGAGTTGGGAGAGTTCGACCCAGAAAATTATTGGAAAGAAAGAAACTTTTGTGACGTGTGTGACTCTTGGTTTTTGTCTCTTCATCTTCCAACGTGCATAAGAAAATATATATATATATATATATAGATTAATATAAAATGGCATTTGTAATTCCATTCACATAGAAGGCTAAAAGGGTCATTATCTTTACTATTTTCATAATACCATAAAAACCTTCCTACTTGATGACGTGGCACATATCATTGGACTATAGGAGTGACAATTTTCGTAAATAAATCCTAATATAATCCTAAATTCAAAGCCCTTGACGAACTTTTATATAGTATAGATTAGCTATAAATATTACCTTTTCTGCTAAAAGTAGTAAACAAAAAATAAATTTCAGTGGGGTCCATGACCCCACTGGCCCAAGGGTGGCTACGCCACTGGTTCGATTGGATAGAAATCAAAGAAAAAATATATAAATTTCTTGATTTCACCAAGAGATCAATATAATGATAGAATTAAGAAGAGATGGGCTCAAGCCTCAACAGAAAAGCACGTTCTCCACGCATGCATGCATCGATTATGAATTCCATTCATTCCCTTATTGTTCCTGCAGAAAATAATGTTAAATTAGCTTACATAAACTACAAAGAAGTCATAAATTCATAAAAGTTTGGAAATCATAAGTTACGCACTAATAATATAATCATATTCTAACAACGAAATATGCCTTATTGAGAACAGACGAACATATGATATCAATTATCATGGATATAATTTACTACTGCACTACCAAAGAGACTTACTTGGACGACATAGTATGACTTAACTCTTGTTAGTGATAGTTTCAAGTGATTTCGATGATGGATATTTTTCATACTGTGGTGGTGATTTAGAAGAAGTATATTTCTCGCAAGATGGTGATTTGTACGGTGAATATTTTTCGTATGAGGGATACTTCGCATATGATTGGGAATTTGACTTGTATGGAGGAATTTTCATATGATAGAGGAAACTTGTATGGTGGTGGTAATTTGTACTGTGGATATGATGGATACTTCTCATTGATGTTGGAGACTTGTACGGTGGATATTTCTCAGAAGGTGTATAATTTTCATCTGGTGGTGGCAGTTTGTACTGTGGATCATTCTGGTATGGTGGATACTTCTCATCTGATGCTGCGGATTTATATGGTGGATATTTCTCGTATGGCAGAGACTTACAAGGTTGATATTTCTCGTACGGAGGATACTTTTCATACGGAGGGAACTTATAAGAAGGATATTTGTCATATGGCTCGGATTTATGAGGTGAATATTTCTCGAACTGTGGGTGCTTCTCATATGGGTTAGATTTATAAGGTGAATATTTCTCGTATGATAGGTACTTCTCATATGGCGGGGAGTTACAAGGAGGATATTTATTGGCCGATATATCCTTCTCATCTGCATTGGTAATAGAAACCGAGCGAGCAAAAGCTAGCAAGAGCGAAGTCATGTTAGGAGGTTTTGTTGTTCTCATCTTTCAACGTGTGTGTAACATCGCCTCCTATGTCCCCTTTATATAGCAGGAGGTTGAGTTTTACCACCACGGTAAAGTATGGTTTAATACATACCATTACTAGGTAAATATAACTAACGTGGTTTAATGTATAACTCAAATAGCATTTTTGCTGGTTTGAGTAAATTTTTACGTTTATTTCTTAGTTTTATATATGATAATGTAATTTGATGGAAAGGAGATTGTGGAATGTTTCTTTATTCGGCTATTTAAGATTATATTCTTTTAAATAAATCTCTTATGGCATGATCAATCTCTTTTGGTTAGCATCTCTGTAATAAAATTCATATTCTTATGACTATTTATTACTATTTGTTCGCGCATCCATTACATAGTCTATTTTCGGGCGAACGGCTGTTTTCAATTCCTAATGTTAGGGTATGTGCGTTTGTGATGCCACTTTTGTCCTCAGTGCATGAGGGCATGATCTACTTTTAATCAACTTAAAACCTCATAACTCATTTGCATTTTTGACTAGAAGACACATGAACATCCTAGCTTAGATTCGAGGTCGTCAATTTTTCCATAAGGAGGAAATGGGGTGATTAGACTTTGTGCGTAGGACTTCGTTGATAATTGCAATTTGCATACAGTATCTCATATCTTATTTTCGATCACTTACTTTTTCTTTTGTGAAGAGACAATTACCGTGTTGGCAGACTATAGAGCCACCCAATGTACAAAACCTACTACTTGCTGTTGCCGATGTTGAGAAATAAATAAAATATTTTCCTGATTAGAAAAAAAAACGTTAATAACACCCTAATCTGCATCGATTAAATCTATAAATAGAATTAATCACCTAGTCCCTAGCCTACCCTATTGAACCAAGTTCAAAACTCTTGGTCATAAGAAGTAAAGCAATTCTTAACAAGAGAAAAGAAAAGTATCTCGAGTCAAGTTCAGAACTATTATTCAAACCAAGAATTTGTTTTTAGGAGTATTAAGTTGCAATAACCACGTAGTAAAGAATCATCATCAATGCCCCATACCATATATCATTATCGATCCCATTAACTAAAACCATTTCATCGAACCCTTTTTATTCTCATTTTCTGGGAAAGGTTGGTTTCATCTTGATGGCCCTCGGAATTGATCTCTCAGCATCTCATATTTCTTCAGTTCCGTCAACGACAAAGAAGGAGACAAGTCCCTCAACACCTTCAATGATCGTCAAAAAATAGTTATTATTTCAGTGTCGAGACATAATACATTCTTGGGGAGGGAATACTGCAACATACCTCCACAAAATCCTCGTATTCAACTATAACCGTGCCTTCTGCTCCTCCTAATGAATCTGTATCCATCTGCAGCAAGTATTATGAATACGTAATTTTCATCGACTGTTTTGTTTTTCACTAATAAGTGAATAATAAAACTAGAGAGATCGGTATTTCATTGTATTGCCCAGGTCACCAGGTGGGCTAGCTAAATTACAAATTAAAAAGACACCACATAATAATAAAAACTGACGTTGCGTTTAGCAGCATGAAACCACGCATCTGCGCAAAGGGCATACATATCAGCACCAGTGAAGTTTGGCGGGCATCTCAGTGCAATTTCATATAAAGAGACGTCGTCGTGCAATTTGAATTTCCTTGTAAGTGCTTTAAGAACCCTGCATGAAAAACGAGAGCCCAGGATTTATATTTAACAGAAGTACAAAAAAAAAGAAAGAACAAAGAAATCGTTCCATGCATTTTGGAAACAACTGAAATGAGACGGACCTCTCACGATAAGAAGGTTCAGAATTTACACCAACATAGAGGAGCTTATCGAATCTGCCTGGTCTTAAGAGTGCTGGGTCAATAAGATCTGGTCTATTACTAGCTCCTATAATGAACAGATCCTATATTCATACAGCCATGACAACACTTTATTAACTTTGTAAAAGATGGAGACCATAAACAAAGGTTGACATCAAAATATATAACAGGAAAATAAATGAACACATAAACAGGACAAAACACATGAATTACCACGAGGAAAATAACAACGAACCTGAGTGGAATCATTCAGGCCATCGATTTCTGCCAGCATCTGTTCGAAATATATGCATCAATTACAGTCGCAAACATATATCATAGGCCAGCATTTGTGCAGATTACTTAATGATCAAGAGAATAGACAAGGGAAAACATATTATTTACCTGTGAAACTACTCTATCCATGACACCACCAGAATCTCCGGAGGCACCTCTGGCTGGAGCAAGCGAATCGAGTTCATCGAAAAATATAACACAGGGACGAGCTGCTCTGGCCTACAAACATGTCAAATCAAAGAAACATAACTTTCTAATTATAAAGAATGTCGTTGACTGGCTAAAACAATTAGCTTTTGTTTTACCTTTTGAAAAATATCTCTCACGTTCTTCTCTGACTCTCCTATGTACATGTTGATCAACTCAGGCCCTTTGACGCTTAGAAAATTCAACGAGCATTCTGTAGCAACAGCCTTTGCCAGTAATGTCTGAGGTTCAAAATATAGAAAGAACAATTGTATGATGGAGATTACTAGCTATGAATTTAAAAATCAGACGGAAGCAAAAAACAACTTTTAGTTTGAAGATGATTCGGTTAATTTACTTTTCCAGTTCCTGGAGGACCATATAAGAGAACCCCCGATCGCTTACGCAATCCCGATGAAAATAAATCCTTATGCATGAGAGGAAGCTGCAAATACAAATAAAAAAATAAAGAAAGAGTACGGAAAGCAAAGTTTTTCGAATTGTCGTAAGCCTTGAACTTTTCTTTCACAAATATTCCTAATGCGTTCACCATATGCATACTTGAACAGTGTCCAAGATAGATTTCTTAACATCCTCAAGCCCTCCAACATCTTCCCATTTGACATTAGGAACCTATACATGAAAAATGAGAATTTTCTAGGATTTGTAAGGAAACTTCGACCATGACTGCTCCCAATTGCAAATCAAACCAGTTACATCGATAATTTATGGCATTTAATTATTTCATTTGTAAACAAATTACTAAACATTGAATACTCAAATTGATCAAGGGCCTCTGTAAGTAACCTTTGGAGTGCCAAGAGCAGATGCATTTCGTTTCTTCGAACGCTCCAAGGCTTTGATCAAGTTCTCTTTGCTCATAGTTGGAGGAACATCACTTATCCTACCATGGGGTTCCTGCAAATCAGGCTCAGCTAGGTTTATGCTTGTGTTTTTAGGATACTCTATGCTGCTCTCAGAAATAAAGTTCTCGCCAGCATCGGCAATTAGGGCACGCATATCCCGTGGCATAAAACCTGATGTCTGTCCAACTATATCCTTAACAAGATCCTCAATGGATGTCTGAAAGAAGAAATGATTTTCATTTATCAGCGTAAAGCCAAACAAATTATTTAGAGTGGCATACAAACAACAGTCACAGAACTAAACAGGGCTTTTTCTATTTTGATCAGGGAATCAGCCTTAAGCGGTGGCTACGCATGATAATTTTCTAATTCAAGTGCGAGAAAGAGGTATACGTTTTGGAGAAATTCAGAGACATGCTGAAGTGACTCTGACAGCAATTTAGACCTTTGTTCTTCAGTAAACGGACCAATTTTAATTTCGTGACTAAAACAGCGCCTGATAGCAGGTGGAAGACCTTCTGAATTGTCAGCAGCAGCAGCAATCAACAATACTGGGTGGTGATGTGTCCTTTCAGTAGCTCTCAACTACTCATAATAGTATAAAAACCAGTAAGTATGCAGCTGAAAATCGCAGTTGGCAGAAAAATGAAAAGTTAGGAACCCTAAGTGTAAACCCAAAATCAATGTTACACAAAGCAAGGTGGTAACCTTACAGTATAATCAGGAGAGATTTCTTCTATATTATTATTTTCAATAGTAAGAGGCTCGGTGAATTGTTTAATGACAGATGCAACTTCTGAGTTAACACCGACTTGCTCTTGAGATGATCCCTCTTGAGCAGATTGGTTCGAGAAAATCTCGAAATGGCGGAGAAGGAGAACTGTTGGGCAATACCTGAGGCAGTAATCAAACGATAGATATCAACATTCTGCATATAAACACCCTTGACTTATTATATTGTTATGTAAAAAGGTTTAAATAACAGCAGGATCAAATCATCACAGGTGTCATCCAATGAATACAGATGGATAGCCGCTATAGAAAAAAAAGTTACTTGTTTTTAATGACAGCACTACCTAATGTTTAGTACAATAGTAAGACAGATGGCTGCAACATAATGATTTGTAAAAAACGTGGTCAAAATAACCTGCGGGCTGCATTAAAGGCTTCAGTTAAAGCAACAGATATTTTCTTTTCAGAAGATATCATGAGATCATGGCAACTATATTCCACAACATGTAAACCCAACTGCCGAGCAACATATCTGGTCACCATCCTCTTACCAGAACCTACAAACCAATTTTCACCGCACATTCTCAAAAATTCTGTTTCAAATCACGAATAATAGAACAAACATTGGAAAAGCAGAGTATATAATACTTCAAGCTTTGAAGGTGAGTGATCAATGCTTAGATGCGTGGGAAATGAATTACATAAACTAAAAGAACATCCTGGACAAGACAAACCAGAACTTTAAGACAGACCAGGTAGACCCTGCAAAAGAATAGCAACCCGAAACTTCGATGACAGTGTTGACTGGCACAGAGTTGGTGCTAGTATTGAAGCTATTGACAGCACTATATCGTCTTGCATAGGTGAGATGCATTTCGATTTTGACACCAATGCCTCTGGGGGAAGAGTAGAAGGTACACCGCCTCCAAGAATAAGAGTAGTTTGACTCTTATTGACTTGTACAACATCTTCTTCTGAATGTTCTATGGCTGCAACCTAAATAATTTATAAGTTTTGTTGGTAGGAAGATGAACATATACCCAAGTAGATTAGATACAAATGCAATAACTTTCTTACCTTGAAGAATATCTTATCTGCTCCTCCACTAGGAGAACTATTATTGCAAGGTATGCACAGTTCAGATTTGCAGTTCCAGTTGATACATATACTGAAAATATCACCGCGAGAAAGATACCTATCAACTGAAAAATATTCATTTAGAGCCAAATCTATCAGTTCCTGACGATCTTTTGCTTCGACTGACGAAGCAGTTTTGAGACGCTCAATACTGCCATACTCTGGGATCTTCACAAAAGATACCCTCAAGTGTGAGGCATACTTTGGCAACTCTAGCCAAGGTTCTATCTCTATACGAAAAGTAAATGGATCATTTTCAACTCCGTTTATTGCTTCATTTGGTTTCAATTCAAGCAAAATCGACAAGGCCTTTGTCCCGTGCTGCACCACATGTTTTATACAAGACAGATGCAAATTCAGATTAAAGGCGAGCATTGGAGATAAATAGGCCACTTGCGGGTCCAACGTAGCAGACCTATTTTGAGGATAATACATCGAAGGAAAAGCCAACAGTGTGTTAGGAGCATGAGTAGAAACTGTTATATCCTTGGAAGAAGATCCATGATCTGCAATTGGAGGATCCAACACCACAACTTGCCCAATTCTCTTTACATCTGAATCCAAATTCTTGACGACGATCTATTCATACGAACATTAAATATAAGTAAACGACCATGCTATCTATTTTCAATCATCAAATCCGTGATTTGCAGCATCGACCATTGCTGTTACTGTGTGGGCAATATTCTTGTTTTTTGACTAGCAACAATTTTCTGATCAAGGTTAACCAAATCATTGCAAGCACATCACCATACTGATAAAAGCTCAAAACCACACCTAGTTCACACGAACTTGCTATCTAGAGAATTTCTAAGTCAACATCGAACCGATAAACACTCAAAATCTTAAAATCACAAAAGCCAGTAAACAAATAACTATAAACAACGACAATGTTACCAGCGATCCTGAAGTAATAGATAGCTGTTTGAGCACCGAAGTTGACACTCCGACCAAAGCGGAATCATCAAACGACTTCACGTCCGTACAATCGGACACTCTGAGAATCCCAGCAGTCAACTGCAGAGTTGGAGAAGGAGTAGGAGCAGGGCGAGAAAGGGCAATTTCGTCATGTCCGTGGACGGAAGGTTTGAGAGAGCTGAGCACGGAGTTGACGAGGGCTTTAGTTGAAGATAGCACAAGTGGTTTCCTTTTCCTCCTAACCATTTCAGAACCGCGAACGATGATTTCAGTTGCAGCTTTATGTTTATTGCTCAGTTATTGCTTTGGACTTCCAAGACGACGCACCCCATTGAGCAATACGAGGAGGCATATATAATTAGGCTTGAAGTTCGTATTATGAATTATCAAGTAAATCATCAAAATAAATTGTGAATCATCACAATGATTCACAACAAATTATGATGATTAAATGTGGATGTTTTTGGAATATTAGTGACTCATGAATTTATGATAAGACGAGGTGTATAAAAAGATTGTATTTTTGTATGAGTTGTATAGATGAGTAAATTGTATTTTAGTGTATGATTGTATAAATAGGTGTTTAAGTTACATTGTAAAACACACAATAATATAGAAATATATTATCCCTTCTAATTCTCTCTATAAATTATCTATATATATATATATATATATATATATATTATAAAATAATCATAATATAATTAAAATAATCTTAATATTAATATAAATCATAATAAAGTTTCGTAACACGTTATCAGCACGAGCGCTCTCCGGCAAAGATCAACCTTCATCGAAGCTCTCCTGCAGAAATCAACCTCCGTCCAAGATTTATAATCAAGGTATGCTAATTTTATTTTATGTACGGTAAATTTATTTATAATATTCGTACACGTGGCAAACCATTTAAAACTATATAAATTTAACATGTATACACCAAAAACGCCTTAGCTCGACTGGTTTCGCGGGTCACTACAAGTGATGTGAGGTCCAGATTTCGAATCCCAGTGGTGGCGAGGTGATTTTTTTTTTGACAAAATTTACGAAAAAAAATTCTTTTTATTTTATCAATTTATAAATGTATTATGATTTTTATTAAGAATCATATGCTAGAAGAACATTTGCTTATATTTATTATTATTTTGTGGACACTTCTTTTGACGTAAACAATTTTTTTCATAAGAATATTTTCAACAGAAAAATAGTTACAAATCTCTTTTAATATTTTGTTGTGCTTATTTATTGTTCTTATACTTTATAGTAATATGCATATTTTGTATTTTATGATAATAGTATGGCAAATCTGCAAAACCTCGAATTTGTTGCCCTTGACACTTCTGGATCAAATTACTTAGCATGGGCACTTGATGCAGATATTCATCAGAAAGCAAAAGGCTTGGGTGACATTATTGTCGCCACACAAACAACGACAAATGCAGGTGATACTGTTGTTGCCACACAAATATCAACAGATGCAGGTGCCACCACTGATGCTGCAAAAGCCACACTTACTCAAAACAAGGCAAGAGCCTTGATAGTTCTCCGTCACCATATTCATGAAAATCTGAGAAACGAGTATGTACATGTTAAAGACCCTGCTGAATTGTGGAAAAATCTGAAAGATCGATTTGACCACGTGACCACGGTTTATCCTTCCACGCGCAAGGTACGAATGGATGCATTTACGTCTACAAGATTTTAAATCTGTGACTGAATATAACTCGGCCGTTCATAAAGTTACATGCACACTAAAATTGTGTGGGGAAACGGTCACTGATGCTAGTATGCTTGAGAAAACATTCAGTACTTTTCATCCATCAAGTATGGTTGCAGCAACAATATAGGGAGAGGCAATTTACCAAGTACTCTGAATTAATCTCTTGTTTATTGTTGGCTGAACAAAACAATGAACTGTTGATGAAAAACCACGAATCCTGACCAACCGGTGCGGCTGCGCTCCCTGAAGCGAACAAAGTCAGAGGTAATAATGATAACAATCGAAACAATGATCGTGGACGTGGTCGTGGTGGATATCGTGGTCGTGGACGTAGTCAAGGTCGTGGTCAAGGTCGTGGTAATGGCAGAGGATATTATTGTGGTCGTTATCAACACTTCCGTGGTGGTTATAACAATCGTGGTGGACATCAAAATCTTCCCCAGAAGAGAAAATCTTATGATAATAAAGATGAGAAGAGGCCTATTGAACAAAAGGATAACGACGAACGATGCTATCGTTGCGGTGGTATGGGCCATTGGTCGAAAAATTGTCGCACGCCCAAGCATCTTGTTGAGCTGTATCAGCAATCTCGAAAGGGAAAAAAGATTGAAACGAATTTTGTTCAAGGTCACATTGCATCTACTTCTGGTGTTGATAAAAATAATGTGTATTTGGAGGCTGCAGATTTCGTCGCAGATGAGGAATGATGTGTTATAATGTTCTATATGTTATATATTTTGCTATTGTGTGTTTATGTGTTTAAAGGTTGTTTAAACTTATATGTGCTTGTAATATATCGTTCTGTTTCTTAAATAAATATATGTTTATGTGAAAAGGATATTTATCTGATGGATATGGGCGTATGCAATGGAGAACTATGTCTTGCAGACTGTGCAACGACTCATACGATTATGAAGAATAAGAAATACTTTGATCATCTCGATATGAAAGAAGCTAGTGTTATCACTATATCGGGTAGCACAAATATAATTAAAGGCTCTGGAAGAGCTAATATCTTATTACCCAGAGGAACCAAATTGGTTATTGAAAGTGCCTTATATTCTCCTGAATCACAAAGAAATCTATTAAGCTTTAAAGCTATTCGACATAACGGATATCATGTCGAGACAGCGATAAAATATGGTGTCGAACATTTATACATCACAAAGATAATTTCGAATGATAAACGAATTGTGGAAATATTACCTTCATTCGAATCTGGGTTATATTATACATATATGAGAACAATTGAATCATATGTTATCATAAACCAGAAGTCTATCGATGACAGTATATTTAATGTTTGGCATGACCGGTTGGGTCATTCAGGTTCAACTATGATGCGAAAAATAATTGAAAACTCACGTGGACATTCAATAAAGAATAAGAGAATTGTTCAATCTAATGAATTAGCGTGTGCTGCTTGCTCTAAAGGGAAGCTAATTATTCGGCCATCACCAATGAAAGTAAAGAATGAATCTATTGTATTTTTGGAACATATACATGGTGATATTTGTGGGCCGATACATCCATCATGTGGACCATTTAAATATTTCATGGTGTTAATTGATGCTTCAAGTAGATGGTCCCATGTATGCTTATTATCTACAAGGAACGTGGCATTTGTGAGATTACTTGCTCAATTGATTCGTTTAAGAGCACATTTTCCAGATTATCCGATAAAGAAAATACGCCTTGATAATGATGGTGAATTTATCTCAAAGGCATTTAATGATTATTATATGTCTATCGGAATTGATGTTGAGCATCCCGTGCCACATGTTCATACGCAAAACGGTCTTGTAGAATCATTGATTAAACGTCTGCAGTTAATTGCAAGACCATTATTAATGAAAACAAATCTCCCCTCGTCGTGTTGGGGACATGCAATATTACATGCATCAGCACTAATTCGCATCAGGCCAACAAGTTACCATGATATCTCCCCATTGCAAATGGTTTATGGTCAGAAACCAGATATTTCTCATCTAAGATTTTTTGGATGTGCGGTATATGTTCCAGTTGCACCACCACAACGCACAAAGATGGGACCTCAAAGAAGGTTGGGAATATATGTCGGATTTGAATCTCCATCAATAATAAAATATTTAGAACCTTTAACAGGAGATTTATTCACGGTAAGATTTGCCGACTGTCACTTCGATGAAACAAATTTTCCGACATTAGGGGGAGAAAAGAAACAGCTGGAAAGGAATGTTAGTTGGAATAAATTATCACTAAATCATTATGATCATCGAACGAAAGAATGTGAACTAGAAGTTCATAAGATAATTCATTTACAAAGCTTAGCAAACCAATTGCCAAACAGCTTTACTGACCCAAAGAGAGTAACTAAGTCACATATACCAGCTGTTAATGCTCCTGTGAAAATTAATGTTCATGCCGAACATAATATTGAGCCTCAACCACAGCTAAAACGTGGTAGGCCCTCAGGTTTCAAAGATAAAATTCCTCGGAAAAGAAAAGGAGCAAATAATAAGAATGGTCCAATCGAGGATTTACCGACCAGAGAAGAGTCGATGGGCTTAAATGATGATAAGAATGAAACTCAGGTACCTGAAGAAATTGAAAACAATGATAATGAAGAGATATCAATCAATTACGCCCAGAATGGAATTAGATGGAACCGAGATAAAGTCAACGTTGACGACAAATTCTCATTTAACGTAGCGCTACATGAAATGAATGAGATGAATGACAATGAGGATCACGAACCAAAGTCTATAAATGAATGCAGGAAACGAAAAGATTGGCAAAAATGGAAAGATGCAATCGAGGCAGAATTAAAATCACTAGAGAAACGAAAAGTTTTCGGACCTGTAGTCCGCATATCAGAAAATGTAAAGTCGGTTGGATATAAATGGGTTTTTGTCAGAAAGAAAAATGAAAATGGCAAAATTGTGAGGTATAAAGCACGGCTTGTCGCACAAGGTTTCTCGCAGAGTCTGGCATTGATTATGAGGAGACTTATTCTCCTGTGGTGGACGCAACAACTTTTCGTTATATAATTTGTCTGGCAGTACGTGAAGGACTCGATATGCGTCTAATGGATGTTGTCACTGCTTATCTATATGGCTCACTTGACATTGACATTTATATGAAGCTTCCAGAAGGATTTCGTTTACCTGAAATTCAGGGCCACGAAATGAGTACTCAATTAAACTAAACAAGTCACTTTATGGGTTAAAGCAATCTGGGCGAATGTGGTAAAATCGCCTAAGTGAATATTTATTGAAAGAGGGGTATAAAAATGATCAAATTTGCCCGTGTATATTTATGAGGAGATATGAAAACGAGTTTGTCATTATAGCAGTATATGTTGACGACATCAATATAGTGGGAACTCCTGAAGAGTTGTCGAAAGCGGTTAATTGTTTGAAAAAGGAGTTCGAAATGAAAGATCTCGATAAAATAAAATATTGTCTAGGATTGCAAATTGAATATTTAAAGAATGGGTTATTTGTACATCAAGAGAATTACACTAAAAAGATATTGAAAAGATTTTATATGGATGAATCTCATCCATTAGATACTCCAATGATTGTTAGATCTTTAGATGTGAGTATCCGTTCAGACCACGCGAAAATGATGAAGAACAACTTGGTCCTCAAGTACCATATCTTAGTGCTATTGGAGTGCTAATGTATCTTATAAGTCATACGCGACCTGATATAGCATTTGCTGTAAATTTATTGGCAAGATATAGCTCTTCACCGATTCGTAGACATTGGAATGGAGTTAAACGAATATTTCGATACCTTCAAGGAACACTGATATGGGATTGTTCTACTCTAATGAGATAAAAGCAAATTTAATTGGGTATGCTGATGCTGGATTCTTGTCCGACCCACATAATGCACGATCACAAATGGGTTATTTAAATGGTGGAACTGCTATTTCATGGCGGTCAGTTAAACAGAGTTTAATTGCCACTTCATCTAATCACGCTGAAATACTAGCAATCCATGAAGCTAACAGAGAATGTGTCTGGTTGCGATCGATTATTCAGCATATACAACAAACTTGTGGATTATTATCAGAAGAGTTACTTCCAACAACATTATTTGAAGATAATGCAGCATGCATTGCTCAATTAAAGGAGGGATATATCAAAGGGGATAGAACAAAACATATTTCACCAAAATTTTTCTTTACACATGAGTTGGAGAAAAACGGTGATATCGATGTACAACAAGTGCGATCTAGCGAAAATTTTGCAGACTTATTTACGAAAGCACTTCCTCCTATAATTTTCAGAAAATTGGTATATTCAATAGGAGTTCGAAAACCTCGAGATTTAAAATGATGTCATCATCAAGGGGAGAAAAATATGTATTGCACTCTTTTTCCCTTACTGTGGTTTTTCCTACATGGTTTTCCACAGTAAGGTTTTTAATGAGGCAACAAGGTATCAAGAGAATTATGTACTATTTCCTTTACTAGGTTTTTATCCCACTGGGTTTTTCCTAGTAAGGTTTTAATAAGGTATATTTCCTGAAAAACATCCAAGGGGGAGTATTATGAATTATCAAGTAAATCATCAAAATAAATTGTGAATCATCACAATGATTCACCACAAATTATGATGATTAAATGTGGATGTTTTTGGAATATTAATGACTCATGAATTTATGATAAGATGAGGTGTATAAAAAGATTGTATTTTTGTATGAGTTGTATAGATGAGTAAATTGTATTTTAGTGTATGATTTTAGTATAAATAGGTGTTTTAAGTTACATTGTAAAACACAATAATATAGAAATATATTATGTCCCTCTAAATTCTCTCTATAAATTAACTATATATATTATAAAATAATCATAATATAAATTAAAATAATCTTAATATTAATATAAATCATAATAAAATTTCGTAACAATTCGGATTTATTTAGGGGATTTTTTGGGTAAATAATCGGTCAACCTCAACTAAATTCTCATTTCCTAACTTTCTATCAACTAACTCTCCTATTCATTTTATTTTTTTTACCAAACTCCCTAAATCAAAACATTCTTACACATCAGTACCTACTTACATGAATTGACGATTTTGCTCCTCATTATTATTTTTAAAATATTTTCTTCAATTCAATCATCAGAACACCAGCGTCGCCTAACGTTCTCAGACAACCCCATTTCCCTATTTTTCTCCTTTTCGTCTCAGCTCCTGCCTCGCCGAAAAAGCTCCCAGCCTATCCAATCACAGTGGGTTTCTCGGTCCAGATAAGTTTTCTATTTTTTTGCACCGAGGGTTACTCGTCGAGGTTCTTGACTCGAGCGAACGGATTTGAGCTCGATCGAACGAAATTGAGCTCGAGAACGCTTCGAGTGCACAGTGAACATTTGTGGTAGTGAGATTGACCTGAATTGGGTGTCGAGCTGTGGGTGTCGAGGGAGGTGAGTATTTGGTTAAATTTTGGCTATTTTTGTTGGTTAAAGCAATTTGTTATATGCAATACTAAAGCATGTCGAATTACCGTACTCACATTTCTCATATGAAGTACATTTTGAAGCTTTCTAGAAATATCATATGTCGAATTACTTTAACAGGTCCTATTATATGAAGCTATTTTGTCTACAAATGTCTTTGGTAGGCTCACGTTGTTTGCACTATGTGAATATAAGGAGAGCACATATTTATTGATGATCAGTGAAACGACGATTCTAATAGATTTATACGTAGCCCTCCAAAGAAGATGGCCGGACATCGATTTACGACATGACTGGATAAAGTTTCAGGTTCCGTTTGAAAGTATTTACGCAACTTTGAAAGAAAATGGAGACGTGTTCAATACGTTCCAACTCTATCAACTGCTGAAATTTTCTGTGATCCATATGAAAGTCGAATGTGATGATGGAAATGGAATGGGCGAAAGCAGTGGGGCAGAGAGGTCTGTTTTCTTATTCTGATTTTAAACGTTATGTATATTAATTTCCTACCAATGACTAATGACATTTGTTGTATTTTTCTTATAGTGTGGAAGAGAATGACGACTCCATCGAATTTAACATTGACAGAAATTCAATAGATGCATTTCATCACTGCATTTGTGGAGAAGGGCAAACCTTCGAGGATGCAAATGATTTCAGACGGGTCTTAAAAAACTACTCCATTGCCATCCGTCATAACTTTTTGTATAAGAAGAATTCCCAAAAGATCATAGCTGTTTGCAAGGATGAGACGTGTCAATGGCGGATATATGCATCACTTCATATAAGGGATAGATCATTTGGCATTCGAAGATGCAATTTGCGACACACTTGCGGTGAAGATAGTATTAAGAGTCGTGATCATCCTCGAGCCGACTCCCCTTGGATTGGGAACATAATGAAGGAGAAGTTACGGGACGAGCCATCTTATCGTCCAAATACCATTGTCAAAGATATTTTGAGGGACTATGGCATTGGGGTACAAAAGACTTATAGAGGCAAAGAAGCTGATATCCGTGATCTTTTTGGCTTAGAGAATGGCACGTTTGACCAATTGCGGTGGTATTGTAGCGCCGTTAGGGAAATCAATCCCGACAGTGTGGCGAAGTACGATTTATACCCTAACGACAATAAGTTCGGAGGCTATTTATTTGCTTCCGGGCATGTCTGGTTGGTTTTGTACAAGGATGTCGGCCATTCATATTTGTCGGTGGTACTCACATCAAGACAAAGTTTAAGGGTGTGTTGGCTACAGCCGTGACAAATGATGCCAACGATGATTTGTTCACGATAGCGTATGGCGTCGTAAGCGTTGCGAACAATGAAAATTGGGAATGATTTCTTGTAAAGTTGAGGAGCATGTTCGATCACTACCCGACGATAGCGAGAGAACTCACTTTTTTTTAGATAGGCATCCAAGATTATAAATTCTGTTTCGTTGGTATTCCCGGGATCCCGACATGCATATTGTTTGCGTCATTTAGTTGACAACTTCAAAAAAGAGGTAATTATAGAGGTTGTTTAGTTATAATAAAGGCTGTTTAGTTAGAGGGTACTACAAAAAAATAAATATATGTACTATACAGGTACCAACATAGGTACTGTAATATTGTATCTAGTGGTACAACAAAATTATTTATGCAATTTTTATGATTTAATGGGTTTACTGTACATATATTGTCACTCATGACTTGTTTGTATCCGTTTTTAGGTGATGAGGCATTATCCATTGCTCAACAAGAAGCACTGGTGTAATGTTTTCAAAAAAGCAGCATACGCCACGACGGCTAGCAAGTTTTTCGAACACATCACCAACATTATCCCGTGTATGCCCTTGGCACAACAATTTATTAGAAATTCTCAACCAAATTGTTGGGCGAATTCATTGTTTGATGGGAAGAGGTGGGGTGTTATTAATAACAATCTAGCCGAGAGTTGGAATAGTTGGGTGAAATAGACACAGTTGTTGCCAGCGAAAGGCATGATGGACAACATTCGTGTGGAGATAATGACACAAATGTACAAAAGACGTGAAAAATGATTGACTCTTTCCTATGATCTTTGACCAAAACAAGAGAAGAAACTCGTGGCCAATATAGAGAGTAGTCGTACATTGAAAGTGAGTAAGTCTAGCGCCGTTACATTTGAGGTTGTTGCTCAAGATGACTCATTCTCTGTGGATATACAACAAAGCTTTTGCTCGTGCAAGGAATGAGATGTTTATGGGATACCATGTAAGCATGCGGTTACGTGTATATGTTCGATGGGGCTATCTGTTTATGACTATTGTGATCCATATTTTCGATCCAAAAGTATAGGGATGCATATCGCACTGTCATCAACCCTATTCCGATGCACGAGAGGAATGCTCAAGCCGTTGATAGAGAGTATATTCGTGATCCAGACATCCGTGTTATGCCCGGTCACCAAAAGATGCGGAGGTATCATTCACAATGATAAAAATAGAAACACGTGCAAAATATGGGCATAATCGTCGTACGTGTAAAGAAGTCCTTGCTACATAGCTTACCTGTCTGTATTTTGCATATATTTTGTCGTTTTGTCTGTACGGTTGTTATGCCATCTTTTGTGTTATGGCATATTCTTTTGTCGATATGTTGTTGTTTGGTTACGACACATTCTTTTGTCGATATGTTGCTGATAGGTTACGTCATTTGTATTGGTTACGGCACATTCTTTTGTCGATATGTTGCCGACAGGTTATGAGACATTCTTAGTCGATACGTTGCCATATGTTTAATTTTTGTTATTTGCAGCAAACATCTACGAAGAGTACTGTGAGATAATACAACAACCTACGGATGGTACTACAATAGCGTATGTTAGGGTACTACAAAAGTCCACATATTAGAACTGCAAATGTGTTTATATTGGTACCACAAATTTGAGTTGGCGTATTTCGACGCCGTTCACAAAGTACGTAAAAGATACTACAGATAACCTAAGGAGGATACCACAATAGAGAATTTTTTGGTACCACGAATGACCTGGATTTACTACAAACATCTTTATATTGTACCACAAGTTAGAGAGCATATTCTCGTTCAGGTTATATTTTGGTCCGTGAGTACATTATGATAGTTAAACATACTAAGTTGATCATTTGGTATAAAAAAAGGCGGGTTACATTGAGAATCAAGGATTGTTACATTGAAATACCAACTTTCTTTCTAATTAAGTAATGTTAGTACCAGTATCTTACCACATAGTCAAGATTTGAGGTTGCCATATATTTAATTATTGTTATTTTCCGCATTATGCAAGCTCTAAAGCCTTAATGCTCAAGAATTACGTGTTTTCGACAATCAAACGAATGGTATGACGAAGGTACTACAAAAAACCTACAGATGGTACTATAGCAGCATACGTCTTGATACTACAAAGTCCACATAGAGGTACTGAAATATCTTTATATTGGTACCACAAATTAGAGTCGGCGTATTTCGAAACCGCTAGCACGGTACGTAAAACATACTACAAACAACCTAGTTATGGTACTACAAAAGTATATAATATGGTACTGCAACTGTCCACATGTAGGTTGTACAAACGTCTTTAGATTGGTACCACAAATTAGAGTTGGCGTATTTCGAAGCCGCGAGCACGGTACGTAACAGATACTACAACCAACCTAATTATGGTACTACAAAAGCATACAATAAGGTACTACAAGTGTCTTTATATTGGCACCGCAAATTAGAGTTGGCGGATGTTGACGTCGTTCGGGTTATTTTTTGTTCCGTGAGTGCGTTACGATAGTTAAACATACTAAGTTGACCAGTTGGTATAAAAAAAGGCTAGTTATTTAGAATAAAGGGTTGTTACATTGAAATGCCAATTTTCGTTATACTTAAATGATGCTAGTAATATCTTACCACATAGTCAAGATTTTACGTTGCCGTATATTTAATTTTTGTTATTTGCCGCATTATGTAAGCTCTAAAGCCTTAAAGCTCAAGAATCTATATGTTTTCGACAATCAACGAAGGGTACGACGAAGGTACTACAAAAAACCTACTGATGGTACTATAGCAGCATACATCATGGTGCTACAAAAGTCCACATAGAGGTATTGCAAATATCTTTATATTGGTACCACAAATTAGAGTCGGCGTATTTCGAAGCGGCTCGCACGGTACGTAAAAGATACTACAATGACCTACGTATGGTACTACAAAAGCCTATAAGATGGTACTGCAACTGTCCGCATGTAGGTACTACAACGTCTTTATACTGGTACCACAAACAAGGGAATTTTTATAGGTTTGATAATGGATAAAAGAGATTAAAGAAGCAAATAATAAAATAAACGCATACAAATAAATGATGATGGAGCAATTAATGACGAACATGATTAAGACACATGCTCGGCACGAACTATTCCTATGTCGTCATGCAATCTCATCTATCTAATCAACATAAATTAAGTCAAGGTGAAGTTTCCTAATATATGTGCTACCCGTTATTCACGTAACTAGCAACCCTACGTGAATAGTGAAACAATCAACTATATTCTTATATGACTATAGTTCCTACACGTACATTTAATTTTCGTGAAATTCTCCGAGTTTAGGCGCTTTCGATGCCTAAGATCTTGGAAACCGCACATAGGAAACCGAATTCCATCTCTGGTCGGTTTTACATAGTGATGTTCGATATTTTGATCTAACCTTTCTAATCACCTTTTCGGTCTCATGTACTAGGTCAAGAATCGTGTGCGCGGTGGCCAATCACACACACGCCAATAAACTCAAATAAAGAACACATAACTTAAATCATATGATTAAATAAGATAATAATAGCATTAATACGTAGTCATAATCCGACCTCATACGGCCTCAATCACAAAAGAAATTAGGCTAGCATATCAATAAACGAAAGCAACAATGAATTAAAAAAACATAAAATGAAATATTAAATGATGCTAGTAACAATATCTTACCACATAGTCAAGATTTAACGTTGTCATATATTTAATTTTTGTTATTTACAGCATTATGTAAGCTCTAAAGCCTTAGTGCTCAGGAATCTACTTTTTTCGACAATCAAACAAAGGGTACGACGAAGGTACTACAACTGATGGTTCTATAGCAGCATACGTCTTGGTACTACAATAAAGGTACTGTAAATATCTTTAGTACCACAAATTAGTGTCGGCGCATTTCGAAGCCGCTCGCACAGTACGTAAAAGATAATACAAATGACCTATGCATAGTACTACAAAAGCATATTATGGTACTGCAACTGTCCACATGTAGGTACTACAAACGTCTTTATATTGGTACCACAAATTAGAGTTGGCGTATTTCGAAGCCGCTAGTACGGTACGTAAAAGATACTGCAAACAACCTAATTATGGTACTGCAACTGTCCATATGTAGGTACTCAAACGTCTTTCGAAGCCGCTCGCATGGTACGTAAAAGATACTACAAATGACCTATAGATGACACTACAATAAAGAAACCGTTGGTACTGCAAATCTACCAATATTGGTATTACGTAGTTGTTTGTTCAGGTAATACAAAAATACCTAGAACAAAAACATAAACAAGTCACAAAACTAAGATAATCAACAGCATATCAGTCTCAAAACACGGATAAATATCATTCAAACAAGTGGAGCATGCAACTAAGAAAGCCCGTGCCTTCGCCACTGTAACGACCCTACTTTCCTAATTTAATTAGTCGACGGATTTCCGCATCGGAAGCTACGGAAGGCCCAATTAATAAAAACATTTCAAAGAAAAATATATACATATCATAAAAATATTGTTTTACAAAATGGTATCTTTAAACGGGCCGGAGCCCCAAAAATCAAAATATCTAAAGTCACTCCATAGGTCGCATCCATGTACCGCTCTCGCCCTGAAAAGCCCGTGGAGTCACCGCCACCAGCGCTAACCTAGTCCTAACGTTCGCCGACGTCGGACTCATCATGACCTGCAACACATAAAGGTCTGAGCGATATGCTCAGTAGGTGAATTCATGCAGATGCAGCGTGCACTCACCCCATTCCCGACACCTCACCACATGATATAATGCAATGCACGCTCGTTTCACACTCTACACTATCTCAATATCAGGGCCCTAGGTTAGACTCGGCACCCCCGCGCACAAAAGACTAATGGGTAGCTACTCCCAAGTCTCGTGGCAGCCTACACTGGTAATGCATTGAACGATCACACCAATGTCCTCCTACCAGGTCGCTCCGCATCAACCAACAACCGAAATCCCACTCGACGGTTTTGCACCCCGGGTTGCACTACCACGCTCTCCCCGAGTAGACAGATCGATCACGCCTGTCTGCCGTCCTGAGCTAAATATAAGGTGGTTTACACCTCACGTTGCTCACACCTGAGTAGACAGATCGATCACGCCTGTCTCCCACCAGGTGCCCTGCGAGTCCAACCTCATCCTCACAATCATCTCATTCTACCCCACTCAACGACCCCGAAGGGCGTCACCACCATCGTGGTCATCATCTCCCAAAATGTCGTGATATGACGTGACATGCCTTGCATATGTCATAAAACACATAAAATAATAATTGCAAACTATGCCATTTTACGTAAATAAAACTACATATGTCATTTCTCTCCGTAGTAATAATATTTAATTTTCGTATCTACACCAAGTATCGAAAGCCTTCTAACTCCTATTGCTCACAATCACTTAAGTATAGAGTTGGCCTAATTTAAACTAAAGCCCGTTCTTGCAATTAATTATGAGTCAACTAAGGGGATGTGCCTAGATTTGGGTCGAAGCCCAACTAACACTAAGCCTTAAGTCAACCCATCAATGTGGTCAACTTTCAAACAATTGGAATCGCCCGTTTTGGCTTTGATTGGAAATGGCCGCTTGAAGGTATCGATGGAAATCGGCCGATTTGAGGGCTCATGGGGATCGCACGATTTGGGATCGACTAGGTATCGCCCGATTTGTTTTGAATTTTAGGAGGGTCAAATCGTGGGACAAATCGCCCGATTTAGGGCCTGACGGAATTCGTCCGATTCGAGGGTTCAATGAAGTTGCAAGAAATGGGATTGGCTGGGAATCGCCCGATTTGATGTCAGCTTGACGATTTGCCGATTTTTGCCCGATTCCTATCGTCGCAAGGAGTTTCGCCCGAAACTTGTCTCAGTTGAAATCACTCGAATTGGAAACAGGGTGTTCGCCCGATTTTAGAATTTTAGTTCGGCGATTTTTGCTTTCGTCCGAAACTCAATTCACCTAAAATCGCCCGAACCATGAACTCGATTTGAATCGCCTGATTTGAGGGAAAAGAACTCGGCGATTTCACTATCACTTGACACGTGTTATAACCAGAAATCGCCCGATTTGCTTTCCACGTAATCCGCCTGATTCATTCGCTAATCAATAAAGTCGCCCGATTTCTCACATATTACATTACATCCTAAATACTAGTAAATCGCCCGATTCTTTATTCCACTAAAGGCGCCCGAAACCTATTTAACTAAGTTCACCCGATTTCTTAATTCAACTGAAATCGCCCGTTGTAGTTCTTCTACCCAAATTTATTCATATACCCGAATGATCTCCTAAGCATATACACACATAATCACTTTAAGACCCATATGTTGGGTCCGAAACTTAGCACATAATACATAGCCATTAATAAACAACGAAATCACATATATCAAAGTTCATCGATTCGAACTTGAATCGTCGAAACACCCAAGTTTGAAGCTTTGAACTTATTTATGTGTTGTAGGTGAAGAAATCCACCCACCTTGCTTCCTAGCTTAATTCGATGGCTTCGGTGATGATGATCTTGGCCGAATCCTTGTTGCTCTAGCTTGTCTTCTCTTTGGATCTTTCCTACTTTTTCTCTTGGGTCTTTGGGACTTTCGTTTTTCTTGAGCGTGTTATGTGTGTTGGATTTTTGATATGGGATTTTAAGTGTGGTTATATGTCACACACGTGCCTTGCCTTGTTCCAAATTAAAAATCCCGCGTTTTAAGGATGTCTAAGGATTAATAGACCTAAGGTAGGCATAGGGGATGGAGTCCATGCGTTTGGTCCCCTCAAAATAAGGAAAATATCTCCTTTTTCTCTTTTGGACCAAGTCTTGGGCCTCAAGGTATTTTCCACCCATTTGAAATAAATTGGGCCATTACTATTATTGTTCTTCTTAGGTTGAAATTAGTTTGGTCAACGCTATTTATTGGGTCCAATCGAATTGGGCCGAACTATTTAGATCGAATATTATTTGGGCCGAATTCCTCACTCAATTTTCGGCCCGCTCGAGTATTGGATTCATTAATTTCGAACTTGCTAAAAATTAATTACATCCTAATCCCGTATTAAAATTACGGGGTGTTACACCCCCCCTTACAGAAATTTCGTCCCCGAAATTTAAGCCGTCGCGAACAACTCGGGGTAACGATTCCTCATGTCATCCTCTCGCTCTGGCCTCTTCGACTGGTTGGTTTCGCCAGAGTACTTTGATTAACGGAATATCTTTATTCCGAAGTCGTTTCACTTCTCGCATTAAGATCTCCACCAGTTGTTCTTGGTAACTCAGGTCCGATTTCAGACGTTGGTGGAGGCCTTCGTTATTCAGCACGTGACTCGGGTCCGCCACGTATTTCCGTAGTGTTGACACGTGGAATACGTCATGGACTTGTTCTAAGGACGCAGGCAGCTCAAGCTGGTACGCAACTTCACCAACATTCTGAAAGGGCCTATACTCGGACTCAACTTTCCTTTTTGTCCGAATCTCTTTACGCCCTTCATGGGTGATATCTTCAGAAACACCCATTCGTCTTCCGTAACTCTAACGGCTTCCGTCTCTTATCAGCATAGCTCTTCTGGCGACTTTGAGCCGCTTGCATCCTTTCTCGGATTATCGCCACCGCTTCCGTCATCTGTCGAATCATTTCTGGTCCAAGCAGTGTTCTTTCACCAACTTCGTCCCAGCAAAGTGGTGATCGGCACCTACATCGGTATAGGATTCATACGGTGCCATCGCTATTGTGGCTTGGTAGCTGTTGTTTTATGAAAATTCAATCAGCGGAAGGTACTTACTCCAACTTCCCCTGAAGTCTAGTACACATGCTCTCAACATATCCTCGAGCATTTGGATTGTCCTTTCCGATTGTCCGTCTGTCTGAGGGTGGTACGCTGAGCTGAAAGACAGTTTCGTCCCCAAAGCCTTCTTTAAGCCCACCCAAAAGTTCGACAGGAACCTCGAATCCCGATCCGAGACAATGGATATCGGGATCCCATGGAGCCTTTATATCTCTTGAACATAAAAGTTCTGCGTATTTGTCCATGGAATATGTCTGTTGAATTGGTAGGAAATGGCCAGACTTGGTTAGTCTGTCAACAATAACCCAGATGGCGTCATGGCCCTTTACCGTCTTCGGCAACCCGACGACGAAGTTCATGGTTATATGGTCCCATTTCCATTCACGCGTTGTTAGTGGTTGTAGCAATCCTGATGGCCTTTGATGTTTCGCCTTGATTTGCTGACAAGTCAGACAACGGCTTACGGAAGTAGCAACGTCCTTCTTCATTCCTGGCCACCAGAAATTGGTTCGAAAGTCTCGATACATCTTCGTTGCGCAAGGGTGCACTGAGTAAGTGGTAGCATGTGCCTCTGTCATTATGGCTCGACGGATTTCCTCATCGCCAGGTACATACAGTCGGCCGTACGTTAAACTCCCGTCTTCTCTGATTTTGAAGTCTGACGAGGTATCTTCATTTTGTTCTCCTTGAATCTTCGAATATAGCTCATCTTTCTTTTGAGCCTCAATGATTTGATCTAGCAGTGTTGGCCTGAAGGTTAACGCCGTCATTCTAGCTTCGATTTCCCCGAAGTTGAGTACTTCCACCCCTAGCTGGTTCAATTCTACATTCACGGCCTTACGACTCAACGCGTCTGTGACTAGCTTTTCCCGGGTGATAGTTGATAACGCAGTCGTAGTCCTTCACGAGTTCGAGCCATCGCCGTTGCCTCATATTTAATTCTTTTTGGGTGAAGAAATACTTCAGGCTCTTGTGATCTGTGTAGATCTCACACCTCTCTCCGTATAGATAGTGTCGCCATATCTTGAGAGCAAACACCACTGCGGCAAGTTCCAAATCGTGCGTCAGATAGTTCTTCTCGTACTCCTTTAGCTGCCTAGACGCATAGGCAATAACTTTTCCATTTTGCATGGGTATGCACCCCAAGCCATTTTTCGAGGCGTCACTGTAGACCGAAAAACCTCCGTTTCGTGACGGTATTGTTAAAACCGGAGCAGTCGTCAGCCTCTTCTTCAGCTCTTGGAAACTCTGCTCACACGATCCATCCATTTGAACGAGACATTCTTTTTAGTCAGGTTGGTGAGTGTTGAGGCAATGCTGGAAAAATCCTTTATGAATTTTCGATAGTATCCAGCGAGTCCGAGAAAACTCCGTACTTCCGTGGGCGTGGTTGGTCGAGGCCAATTTGCATTGCCTCGATCTTGCTGGCGTCTACCGAAATCCCGTTCCCGGAAACGATGTGCCCCAGAAATGCCACTTGTTCCAGCCAAAACTCGCACTTCCTAAATTTTGCGAACAACTGCTTTTCTCGTAGGTCCCTAGGACCGTCCTCAAATGCCCTTCGTGTTCCTCCCTCGTCTTAGAGTATATGAGGATGTCGTCTATAAAGACAATGACAACTGGTCCAGGAGTTTCTTGAAAACTCTATTCATCAAATCCATGAAGGCAGCCGGCGCATTCGTCAGCCCGAAAGGCATGACTAAGAACTCGTAATGCCCGTACCTTGTGCTGAACGCTGTCTTCGGGATATCCTCCTTAAGGATTTTTAGTTGATGATATCCAGAACGTAGGTCGATCTTCGAGAATACTGTTGCCCCTTGCAGTTGATCAAACAGGTCATCGGTCCTAGGCAATGGATACTTATTCCTAATCGTGATTTTATTTAGTTCACGATAATCGATGCACAGTCTCATTGATCCTTCCTTCTTTCTTACGAAGAGCACTGGTGCTCCCCAAGGCGAGAAGCTTGGTTGAATAAATCCTTTCTCGAGCAATTCCTCTAACTGTTCCTTTAGCTCCCGCAATTCGTTGGGCGCTAACCGATACGGGGCTTTTGATATTGGGGCTGCTCCAGGTACTAAATCAATCATGAACTCGATTTCTCAATCGGGTGGTAAGCCAGGAAGGTCATCTGGAAACACTTCGGGGTATTCGTTGACTATAAGGACTTCCTCGAGTTTTGGTGGAGATGATTCCTCGGCTTTCACCGCGAATACGAGGAAAGACTCACAACCCGTATTCAGGATGAGCCTTAGGCGCTGATATCTGAGCGACTTTGTTTCTACTCTTTTTTCTAGAGAATACAAACTCGTCTCCCTCAGGTAACCGGAATCTCACAACCTTTCTAGAACAATCGATCATGGCCCCGAATTTCGAGAGCCAGTCCATCCCGAAGATGATGTCATAATCATTCATCAGAATTACGATTAAGTCAGCGTTTAGGTAACTGGCAAATTTTATAAAAATCGCCAAGGATCGTTCGCCAAATTACTCTCTCTCATCCATGGCGAAAAAGAGAAAGACGGCGACACAGAGGGCAGCCCCGGTCACGGTGGTGACGACGCCGCCCCTACCGGCGAGCAAGCGAAGGAGTATGGCAGTGATAGTAGTCCGCATAAATCGAATGCGTCTGTTGAGATAATGAGCACTGTTCCATTGGACAAATCAAATGTGACCACCAAATAACCCCCAATTTAGGCACTGAGGAACAATTGGATAGGGATTGGCCTAAATTGGTTGGATCGCCGGGTCCGAATCCAGTGCGAGGTACTGATAGCACTCCGTGGCGTAATTTCAGTGCAAAACTGTTGAGTAATCAGGATAATAGGCTCGACTACGTTGAACCTATTACAGAGGAAGGACAGGAAATAGGCACTGTGGAGCTGGACGAGATTCAAGAGGAAATTAATCACTGGAAATCAGCAATGCTCTGCTATGTGTTAGGAGCTAATCCCCCGTATGGTGTGATGTCTGGTTTTTTGAAAAGAAAATGGGAGAAACTTGGTCTGTAATATGTTTGGCAAGTTAGGCAAGGTATTTTTCTGGCTAGATTTGACAGTGTGGAATCGCGAGATAGGATATTGCAGAATGAGATCATCCATTTTGACAAAAGCCAGTTGTTCTCTCCCCTTGGACGGAGGACACTCAGCTGAGTAAAGCAGGTGTCGATCGAGTCCCTATCTGGATTCAGCTGCCGCAACTTGAGCTGAAATACTGGGGGGCTAAAACCCTTAGCAGATTAGCCAGTTTAGTTGGGAAACCGATCATGTCAGATGACATTACCAGGAGGAAAGAGATAATTCACTACGCAAGAGTATTGGTGCAAATTGACCTCAGTAAGCCACTCAAGGAATCCATCCAATTCCTGAATGAGAGGGGACAGCTGCTGGAGCAGAAAATCTCGTATGAATGGAAGCCAATCCTCTTTAATAAATGCAAGCAATATGGCCATGAAGGGGTCAACTGCAAGAAGGAGCTGAAAAAGGAATGGCAACCTATGCACGAAAGCAGGCTGGAAAATGAGGTCTCTGAGGTAGTCCCCAAAGATCCTGATCTGGTAGGAGCTATGCAGGTCCAAGAGATGTAGGTACCTAGTGTTCCTGTATTCTAAAAGGGAGTGGCAGCCACCTAAAGGAGGATCGAAGCAGGAATACATGGGCTGATCTTATCCAGAGAGAGGAGGACAGGAGCTTGAACTCTCATGGTCCCAACCCCTCCAAGGAGAGGGTCCATGACCCCGGTCATGGATAGTTGTGCCTCTTGGAATATTAGGGCACCTCAATGGCCCTGCTAAACAGAGGGAGGTGGCTACCTTCTGTTGTAAATATAGAATTAACATCATGTGCCTGTTGGAAACAAAGCTCAATGAGGGAACTGTGAGGGGGGCAGTTAACAGAATCTTTGAGGGATGGGAGTCATGTCACAACCTAAGTAACCATCCTAATGGAAGAATTGTAGTAGTATGGAGAGGGGGAATGGAACTGGAACTGATATCTCAGTCAGATCAGCACCTACACTTTAGGGTCTTTAAGGACAGAACTTTGCTCACTTATCTCACTTGTGTATGTGGTCATAATGAAAGTGGTGATAGAAGTAGGCTGTGGGAAATCCTGATTCAGATTGGAGGGACATTTAATGACCCTTGTGTGGGGGGACTTTAATAACATCAGAGGCTGTGAGGACAGATTGGGAGGGGGGTCTGAAATCAAAGCTGCTGAATTCACTGTGTTCAACCAATGCCTTCGCAGCTGCCAGTTAGAGGAAATAAGGAAGAGAGGATGTCAATACACGTGGTCCAATAAACAGGGGCAGGGCAGCAGAATCTGGTGCAAACTAGATTGGGCTTTTGCCAATCAGTTATGGATCACTAAGTTTTTTGAGTATGCAGCTGTGTTCCTACCTGAGGGGATTTCTGATCATTCCCCCATTGTGATTAGGAACTTAAGGTGTGACCAGAGTCAGAAGAAGGCATTCAAGTTCTTTAACATGTGGTGCTTGGCACCTACCTTCCTGCCAACAGTTAAAGATCATTGTTCCTCCAAGCCTGGTTCAGTGATGAAAAATGTTTATGGGAACTTATCCAGACTCCAAGGACCCTTGAAGACCTTGAACAGATCAACATTTGCAAACATTAGCATTAGGACAGAAGAGGCTAGAATCAGATTGGCAGAACTTCAAACTGCTTTGAACACAGACCCACTGAACTCTGAACTTTTAGCACAAGAGGCAGAGACTCGCAGGGAGTTTGGGTTTCTTCATGTGGCTAATGACAAATATTTTAGGCAGAAAGCCAAGATAAGATGGCTGGGGTCAGGGGACCAAAATTCTGCATACTTTCATGCCAGAATTAAACAGAGAGCCTACACCAATAAGATACTATCCATATCTACAGTTGAAGGGAGAATAATAACTTCTCAATGGGGTATCCAAAAGCATTTTGCTGAGTACTTTCAAGAAGTTCTAGGCAAAAGTAGAAGTGGTGGTCAGAGGCTGGAACCAAAAGTTGCTGCAGAAGGTTATATGCTGACACTTGAGGATCAAGTGAAACTGATTCAACCTTTTGAGAGAACTGATGTTTGGTCTGTGCTGCAATCTATTCATGAGGAAGTGTCTCCAGGCCCAAATGGATATGGGAGTGGTTTCTTCAAAAAGGCGTGGAATATTGTGGGGGGACAAACACTGATACAATAATGGAGTTCTTTACTACGGGCAAAATGATCCCAAAAGTAAATAGAACAGTTCTCTGCCTCATACCGAAAACAGTTTCCCCTAACAGTGCTCTTGACTACAGACCTATAGCGTGTTGCAACACGATATACAAATGCATTGCCAAGCTGTTGTGTACTAGAATAAAACCACTGCTGCCTAAGCTAATCAGTGCCAATCAAAGTGCGTTTGTGGAAGGAAGATCAATCGTGCACAACATCCTTCTCTCCCAAGACGTGATCAGACACTACAATCGAAAGCGCATCAGCAAGAGCCCTAATGAAGATAGACATCCGGAAAGCTTACGACACAGTGGACTGGAGATTTCTCAAAGATTAGCTTTGTCTTCTAAAATTTCCCATGAAATTTGTTGAATGGGTTATGGAATGTGTTACCTATGTGTCATATCTCATATCCATCAATGGGTCCTTAACAGATGCTATACAAGGAGCACGCGGTCTGAGGCAGGGAAACCCCATATCACCTCTGTTGTTTGTGATTGCTCTGGAGTACCTCACCAGACAATTGCAGCTAGCAACTAAGGACCATAGGTTCAGGTTCCACCCTAAGTGCAAACCGTTCAAAGTGGTGAGCTTATGCTTTGCAGATGATCTTATGATCTTCTGCAAAGGCACCTCTGGAGCAGCTATAGTGATAAAGGAAGTCCTTGACAGCTTCCAAGCAGTGTCTGGTTTAGAGGCTAACCAGCAAAAATCAAACTACCTAGCGGGTACTTCTCCCTCCACGGCTGAGCAGATTGCCCAGGTTACAGGGTTTCAGATGGGTAAGTACCCTATGAGGTACCTGGGGGTCCCTATGTCCCCAACTAAATGGAGGAGAACATCATGTCTAGGCCTCGTGGAGAAGATTACTGCTAGAATCCGCAGCTGGGCAACGCGAAATCTCTCTTATGCTGGTCGACTCTGCTTTATTAACTCTGTATTGCTGGCCCCACATGGGTACTGGGGATCTATATTCCTCTTGCCTAAAGCTGTCTCGAAGGAGGTTGATCGGGTCTGTCGAGAATTTCTTTGGGGAAAGAAAGCCCATGGCAGAAGCATCCCTCTAGTAAGCTGGGATAGAGTATGCTGTTCGAGGAGCAAAGGTGGATTAAACTTGAGAGATTGCGTCACTTGGAACCTTGCTCTTGCGGGCAAACAAATTTGGGACATAACTATGAAAGTTGACTCGTTATGGATAAAATGGATCAATGTGATCTACTTAAAAGATTCCATATTTCTGGGACTATCAACCTGCTATAGACTTGAGCTGGCACTGGAGGAAACTTCTCAGGCTGAGGGAGAAGTTCAGATCAGGCTATATGGGTAGTTGGTGGATGGCTGCAGTGGATGGGAAATATATACTGTCCGAACGGGCTATGTTTGGCTCAAAGGTGAACTTCCAGCTTTTCCTTACAATAAAGTTGTTTGGAATAGGATCAACATACCAAAACAGTCCTTCAATCTATGGTTAATCCTCCAGAGGAAGCTGTTAACGTCTGACAGAATATTTGCTTGGGGTGTGGGCATAAGCAATGGTAGATGCAAGTTGTGTGAAGTAGCAAATGAGTCAGTGGAGCATATTTTTTTGGAGTGCTCTTTCAGCCAGCGAGTTCTGGGAAGAATTAATGCTTGGCTGAGTATTGACAAGGTGTGTTTTTCATTTGCCGACCTCTGCAGTTGGATGGAATGTATGGCACATAAAAGGAATGTGCAGTATAGAATCTATGTGGCCTGCTATGCCTCTGTTTTAACCATCTTTGGCGTGAAAGGAACTGGAGAATGCATGATAGAGGAGCTAAGGACGAGGATCAGATCACGGCTATAATCAGACAGGAAATGAAGTGGAGGCTCCAACCTATCTCAAATTGGAAGAATGTTAGGAGTTCAATATTATTTCGAAATATTTGCTATAGCCTCTGAGAGTTACTTGAATATATAGACGGTCTTGATGTAGAAATGTTTGATTGTGGTAAATGGAAATTTCCTTCTACAAAAAAAAAGTCAGCGTTTAGGTCCCTACCCTCTATATCCACCGGGCATTTTCTACTACTAAGTTGGTCCTAGTTGGTTCTCCGTGAGGTAGAGACACCATGAAATTTGACTTGGAATGGGTGGGGTAGATTCCCACCCTGGTCATATAGCTAGCCGACACAAATGAATGTGTGGCGCCCGAGTCGATTAAGATTGAAGTGGGCACGTGAAAAATCTCCAACGTACCCGTTACTACGGTGGGGTTAGCTTCTGTTTCCTCGCTGGTCACCGTGAAGACCCGAGCTGGCACAGGAGGTGGTCGAATGAGCGGTTGGCTCGGAGCTTGGGGCACCAGCTTGTTGCAATTTCTTGCATAGTGTCCCATCTGTCCACACCGAAAGCACTGCGGAGTCACATTTGGTTTTGCTTCAAAGCACACCCCGTGGTGGTAGCGCCCACATTGCAGACATTGCAGTGTGCAGGGTTCGGGGGTCGGTTTGGGATGTTTCCCGGCCCCTGATTCTGCCTCGGTCGCCAATTTTGCTGACCCGACTGGTTCCCTCGGTTATTAGTACCCCTTCCGAGTGACATTTTCTATCTCCTCCTACTCCGCTTTGTGGGTTCTCTCTCCTCTTCCTTGCCTCCTGAGCTTCTAGGACTACCCGCTCCGCTTGCTCCGCTATCAATGCCCGTTCGGTCACTTGTATAAACTCCATCTGTCGTGCTCACGCTATACTCAGGTCCCGATAAATTTCGGGCTTGAGTCCCTGAATAAATCGTGTTACCTTTAGGGTGTTGGTGGAAATCAGATGTGGGGCGAATCGGGACAGTTCCTCAAACTTGCGAGTGTACTCCGCAACAGGCATGTTGCCTTGCTTAAGGTTCATGAACTCGTACATCTCTGCTCCTGGTCATGAGCTGTGAAGTACTTATTGAAGAACAGTTCTTCGAACCTGTCCCACGTCATTATCATTGGGTTCTCCAGCACTTTCACTGTGCTACACCAATAGCGCACGTTGTCCCGAAGAAGGGAAACACCGCAGAGGACTTTCTCGTTATCTGGTACCCGGCTATAGATGAACATATCTTCGATGGTGCCTATCCAATCCTCAGCCACCGCAGGATTGGTGGCTTCACTAAACTTTGGCGGGTTTAGTTTTCGAAATCGTTCCCCGATGATCACGACTCATTCTGGTTGCGGGGAGGAACGGCGTTCCGACGAGCTTCGATGATGGATCAACTCATTGATCTGATCCGACTGTCGTCGGATCAGGTCAGTCAGTTGTTCAATGGTGGAGCGGTCGTCATTTGGAGGGGACTCAGACCCCGCTCCACGGCTAGTTTCGCCCATAAACCCTCTACGTGTTCTCGGCATTCTCGGTTAGATCTATAATTAACGCAAAAAGGCAAGCAATATTCAGCACACGTTTGTAAAAGCACTCAAAACTTACGGGCAGGCTGGTTCTCCTAGCTTTTGAGCGGCAGTACATGGACGGTCTTCAGAATCTAGAGCCGAAGCTCTGATGCCACCTGTAACGACCCTACTTTCCTAATTTAATTATTCGGCGGGTTTATCGGAAGATACGGAAGGCCCAATAAATAAAAACATTTCAAAGAATATATATCACAAAAATATTGTTTTTACAAAAAGGTATCTTTACACGGGCCGGAGCCCCAAAAATCAAAATATCTAAAGTCACTCCACAGGTCGCATCCATGTACCGCTCTCGCCCTGAAAAGCCCGTGGAGTCACCGCCACCAGTGCTAACCTAGTCCTGACGTTCGCCGACGTCGGACTCATCATGACCTACAACACATAAAGGTCTGAGTGATGTGCTCAGTAGGTGAATTCATGCAGATGCGGAGTGCACTCACCCCATTCGCGACACCTCACCACATGATATAATGCAATGCACGCTCGTTTCACACTCCACACTATCTCAATATCAGGGCCATAGGTTAGAATCGGCACCCCCACGCGCAAAAGACTAATGGGTAGCTACTCCCAAGTCTCGCGGAAGCCTACACTGGTAGTGCACTGAACGATCACGCCAATGTCCTCCTACCAGGTCGCTTCGCACCAACCAACAACCGAAATCCCACTCGACGGTTTTGCACCCCGGGTTGCGCTACCATGCTCTCCCTGGGTAGACAGATCGTTCACACCTGTCTGCCGTCCGAAGCTAAATATAAGGTGGTTTACACCTCAGGTTGCTCACACCTGAGTAGACAGATCGATCACGCCTGTCTCCCACCTGGTGCCCTGCGAGTCCAACCTCATCCTCACAATCATCTCATTCTACCCCACTCAACGACCCCGAAGGGCGTCACCACCATCGTGGTCATCATCTCCCAAAATGTCGTGATATGACGTGACATGCCATGCATATGTCATAAAACACATAAAATAATAACTGCAAGTTATGCCATTTTACGTAAATAAATCTACATATGTCATATCTCTCCGTAGTAATAATATTTACTTTTCTTATATACCCCAAGTATCGAAAGCCTTCTAACTCCTATTGCTCACAATCACTTAAGTATAGAGTTGGCCTAATTTAAACTAAAGCCCATTCTTGCAATTAATTATGAGTCAACTAAGGGGATGGGCCTAGATTTGGGTCGAAGCCCAACTAACACTAAGCCTTAAGTCAACCCATCAATGTGGTCAACTTTCAAACAATTGGAATCGCCCGTTTTGGCATTGATTGGAAATGGCCGATTGAAGGTATAGATGGAAATCGGCCGATTTGAGGGCTCACGAGGATCGCACGATTTGGGATCAACTAGGAATCGCCCGATTTGTTTTGAATTTTAGGAGGGTCAAATCGTGGGACAAATCGCCCGATTTGGGGCCTGACAGAATTCGATTCGAGGGTTCAATGAAGTTGCAAGGAATATGATTGGCCGGGAAATGCCCGGTTTGATGTCAGCTTGACGATTTGCCGATTTTCGCCCGATTCCTGTCGTTGCAAAGAGTTTCGCACAAAACTTGTCTCAGTTGAAATCGCTCGAATTAGGATCAAGGTGTTCGCCCGATTTTAGAATTTAAGTTCGGCGATTTTTGCTTTCGTCCGAAAATCATGTCACCTAAAATCGCCCGAACCATGAACTCGATTAGAAATCGCCCGATTTGCTTTCCACGTAATCCACCCGATTCATTCGCTAATCAATAAAGTCGCCCGATTTCTCACCTATTACATTACATCCTAAATACTAGTAAATCGCACGATTCTTTATTCCACTAAAGTCGCCCGAAACCTATTTAACTAAGTTCACCCGATTTCTTAATTCAACTGAAAAATCGCCCGTTCGTAGTTCTTCTACCCAAATTTATCCATATACCCGAATGATCTCCTAAGCATATAACACACATAATCACTTTAAGACCCATATGTTGGGTCCGAAACTTAGCACATAATACATAGCCATTAATAAACAACGAAATCACATATACCAAAGTTCATCGATTCGAACTTGAATGGTCGAAACACCCAAGTTTGAAGCTTTGAACTTATTTATGTGTTGTAGGTGAAGAAATCCACCTACCTTGCTTCCTAGCTTAATTCGATGGCTTCGGTGATGATGATCTTGGCCGTATCCTTGTTGCTCTAGCTTGTCTTCTCTTTGGATCTTTCCTACTTTTTCTCTTGGGTCTTTGGGACTTTCGTTTTTCTTGAGTGTGTTATGGGTGTTGGATTTTTGATATGGGATTTTAAGTTTGGTTATATGTCATACACGTTCTTTGCCTTGTTCCAAATTAAAAATCCCACATTTTAAGGATGCCTAAGGATTAATAGACCTAAGGTAGGCATAGGGGATGGAGTCCATGCGTTTGGTCCCTAAAAATAAGGAAAAATATCTCCTTTTTCCCTTTTGGACCAAGTCTTGGGCCTCAAGGTATTATTGTTTAATTGATTTCTTCTTAGGTTGAAATTAGTTTGGTCAACGCTAATTGGGTCCAATCGAATTGGGCCGAACTATTTAGATCGAATATTACTTGGGCCGAATTCCTCACTCAATTTTCGGCCGGCTCGAGCATTGGATTCATTAATTTCGAACTTGCTCAAAATTAATTACATCCTAATCCCGTATTAAAATTACGGGTGTTACAGCCACCTCCTCAGCCACATCATCCACGTTTGGCACCTTATCCACCTAAGCCACATCATCCACTTCTAGCACCTCATCCACCTTTGCCCCCTCAGCAACATCAGCCACACCAACCACACCAACCACCTCAGCATCTCCAACCTCAGCCACCTCATCCTAGCCCTCACCAACACCACTCATATCGTCTAATTCAGTTGATGCACCAATCTCATCATTACTGCCACCGCCTTGATGACTAACCCCTTGATAACCTCTGGACTTTTCATCATCGCCCTCACCCTTTGTCTCTCCTGTCGCTCCCTGAATCCTCGCTCTCAACTTTTAATTACTTTATTTTTTCCCGTATCACAGCCTCCAACTATTCAACACGGGTTCTCAAATCATTCATGATTTCGGAACATATCTCAGCCTCGATCTCGTTCCCCTCCAAGAACACTGTTATCAAAAGAAAGCACTATTTGAGAACTCGTGTTGAACATTATCAAAACGTTATATACCATTGGCATCTGCGCAATTGGTTCCACAAACTTCATCTCGTTTCTTCGAGGGATTATCGGAAGAACACTGGTAATTTCAGCTAGTTTTGTCTCTGCAATCCTACCGTCATTTGGAACATTACAGAATTCCCAATTGAACCATCGCGGGAACATATACGGCTGCCTCTTTCGTGCCAACGAAGGCACATGCTCATACACCCACATCTATAAACATGAATGCACGCATTAGAATTATAGGAAAAGCACAAAATATAAGATGGAAATACAAAATAATAAAGTAACTTACCATCAACCCAATAGTGCAACCATTGATCGTGACATTGGATCTCGTATTCTCAAAAGAAGCGGCAATTTCATCTCCTCCAACAGAAAATTATGCATGGCCACTCCCCAAGCATATTCTCTAATGCCTCTGATCATCCACATATATTAACAAAAGATGAGTTTTTCGAATTATCCATCGGAAAAACTATACAATTAAATAAGTGAAGAATAACAGCCCGGACAAAATCCTTAACATTCTCCTTCCTCTCCTCACCAACTAAAGACGTCAACAACTTCATTATTTTTTCGTGTTGCCATTTTCCCCCTCAAAGTGGCGTTCAACGATTGGCGACGTAAATTTACTATCGGGATCACTGGGTTGCCCTAAATGGTACAGCCCCATCACCAAACTAAACTCCTGCAGTGAGAATATAACATTTATATCCTCACCGAACCGAAAAGTGTTCTCCTCAACATTATAGCGCATCAATAATGCCACAATTCTTGTAAAATATTGTGACATCTTGGGCATCTCCAGGAAACTGTAGAATGGAGTTCGCTTTAGCAGTTTTCTGTGTTCCTCCTTAGCGTTAGTTCCATCATCGTCTCTCTGAAAGGGTTGGGATGACACCGTGATGTCATCCCATAATTATTTCTTGATTTGTAGAATATACATTGTAATTGTGTTTTGATTTTATTAGCTGTCTTCATTATTTAGGGCGTTTATTGTATTAGTCCGTAGTTTAGGACTAGATTGTTACTTATACCAAGCTTGTTTGGTATAAATACAGTAAAAACATTGAGATCAATAGAGAAAGTTTAGAATTTGATCCGAAAGGCTTGCATTTCAATTTCTAGAGAGAGAAACAACAAAGGACTTTACCACACTAAAAGATTCTCTCTCGTGTTCTTTATAGAAAGGTTTTCGATCGAAATACAATTTATACAATTCTAATCGATTGCCTTAGATTTCATGCCTATGATCTTAGAGTTGACAATCTAGGGACCTAACAATTGATATCACAGTAGATTCGTATCTGTTTTGAAGCTGAATTGTTAGATTTAGATCGAAATTCAATTCTGAAAAGTTTTTTATCGCTCGAAGAACTTTTTGGCGTGAAACTGAAATTTCGATCTAAAGGCTCAATTCTATGCTTATGTGATTTGATTTTGATGTCTATGTGCTTGCAATAGTGTTTGAAATCATTTAGGATTCGATCAGTATTAGAATTCACTTCAAATCTGACTGAATTTAGATTCGGCTAGAAGTTACTGTTTGCGCTTGAACATGATGAACTCGTACTGATTTTGCTCAAATTGGCCATACTTTGTTTCATAACATGTTTAATTGTCTATTTGCGTTTGATTAGCTGATAGATTCGAGCAATTAGCTGCAATTTCACTGCCTAATTTGTTGTTTTTGCTTGAATTCGTCTTAAAATCGCATTGTGTTTAACTGTGTAATTTCAATTTTCTCGTTAGATTTTCAATCGGATTTAATTTCTCGATCGAAAACCCTGTGCGAGAAATTTTCTCAATTAGAATACGAATTAGGTATTGAAGTCGCTGCTGTAAAGAGCAATTTACGCTGAAAAATTTCTTGAGCCTTATTTTAATGAGAATCTTTTTCGCCGAGAGTCATTTTCATTTTGCGCCCGTAAATTTTTCTCTCGAAAACATTCTCGGTTAGACATCCAAGTTTTACCAAGCGAAAAATCATTTGTGCTCGTAAAACGTTTTCGGTCAACCAAATTATTTTGACTCAACGAGAAACTTTCTAACAGTACTGTTTCTTAACGATCGAGATAAATTCACGCACTGAAAAAGTTTCTCGACCGAAAGATTTTGTCGAAAATTAATTTCGCTAATAGTACTTATTGCGCGAAAACAGTTACACGTTTTATTTCGAGATATTATTTTTCATCAAACTTTAAAGATTGAATCAAAAATAATTCTCGATCACTTTCGAATCAAACGTTACTAACAAATCTGCCACTTGTGAAGCACATTTCACCGAAATCCATTCTTCAAACAACTTACGAATATCTCTATAAATCAACTCAAACAAATAGATGCTTATACGCTTGGAAACGACAACCGTCCTCCCATCCTTAAAAGAGGCAAATACACTATCTGGCGGAGCCGATTTCTGAATTTCATTGAGTAAAGGATTAGGCAGAAAATCTTCTCTCTTCTATAAGAAAGGGCCAGTTCAGTTTTGGGTCACAGTACCCGGCAACAACACAACTACTCCTCCAATTCCCGCCACTAGGCGACTGAAAGAGCCTAGGGAATACACAAATGAGGAAAGGATTCCAGCTGAGACTGATCTGATATGAAAGAATACACTAATGCAAGGCATCCCAAATGACTCTACAGACAAATCAGCCTCCCAATGGCTAAAGGGATGTGGGATGAATTGCATAGAATGATGCAAAGAACAGAAGTAGGCATCAAGGCCAAGAAGGCAAACATTCTAATGGCTTATGACTCGTTTAGAGCAAAACCTGAGGAAAACCTACATGATCTCTATCAAAGATACCTCACACTTTTCAATGAGACGAGGAAGATAGAAATCACAAAGACGAACATGGAAACCAACATCCGATTTCTATCATCTCTGCCCTCTGAATGGAGGAAAATTTCACTCAAATCCGACAGAACAAAGTTCTTGAGGAGCTAGACATCCATGCAATGTTTGACAATCTCGCACAACACGCGGAAGATATAAGCGAGATTCAGAAGGAGCAGAAGGGCAAACAGATGGAAGACACAGTTGCCCTAGTCGCAGAGAAGCGAAGTTCAAGATCACGTAAAGGAAAGACCATTAGGCCTCCCACACCTTCAGAGTCGGAAGATGAATCAAACTCTGATGTCGAGCCAAACATCGAAGCGCTGGGAAAGCAGTTAGCTCTAATTGGAAAAGTGATGAGCAAGCATTACTTCAAGAAGAAATCCTCATCCTTAGCTGCCCGACTTCGGACTTCTAGCTCAAAGAATAAGGAACGTGCACCTGAGACATCCGAAGTCAAGAATGTCAAAGAGACTAACAAGTGCTTTAACTGTGGCAAACCCGGTCACTATGCCCGAGAGTGCACTCTCCCGAAAAAGAGAGATGCCAGTTACTACTCCAAGAAGCTTCAACTTACTAAGCAAAAGGAAGCTGGAGTAGCTCTCATGGCCGAACAAGACCACTGGCTCGAGGACACGTCTAGTTCTAATGAGGAGAATCTAGCCCTCATGGCCCGCCTAGACGAGAACTCAGACGCCGAAACCTCCAACCGGACGGACGATGACCAGCATCCAAATCTTTATAGGAGGTAGATTCTTCCACGATATTGATTATGTTAGAATCGTATCAATTAAATTACGCTAACATGAACCGTGAGCAGGAAAGTGTAAAGGAAGTCGAAAAGAAACTATCTAGGTCTCCGGAGAGAATAGCTAGTCTCGAGTTAGAACTTAGAAGCTCTAGTGCTCAAATAGAACTAACTAAGAGCTTGCAAATTCTACGAAACCTCAGATAGAGCAGCATAGCTTAAAGGTTAAAGAACTAGAAGACAGACTAGAGAATAACTATAATTGCTTGGTTAGGAATCGCAACGAGAAAGCTAGCCTCAATTGTAGACTAACACATGTTGTTAGGAATATTTTATTGTGTTCAAATAATTATTTTATCTTAGTCTTGTATTTTATTTAAGTGATCTGGGCTTTAATGTTTTAGAGCCCAGTGAGCTTAGAATTATAATGGGCTTACAAGAGCCTAAGTATTATATACCAACATGTGGTATAAATACAAAACCCCTAACACATAGTTAGGAGTCTTGTGTGTGTGAGAAATACAGAGAAATAACTTTTGTAAAAGACGCTCCTTACACCTCTCAAGAACACGCACACACGCACCCCATGAATTTAAATTCTTCCATTCATAAATCGTGGTAAAATCGTTCTTCGTTAGTTTAATTGGATATTCTAGGACCTACAAGTGGTATCAGAGCAAAACACGTTCGGATTTGAACGATTTCTGAAATCTTTGGCTATTTTTTTTGGATCCGAATTTCTGCCATTTCATGAGTTTTTGAGTTGATTTTACTGATTTTGCGAGCTCAAGAGGTAATTAGGTTGTTTTTGAGTGATTTGAAGTGATTACCCAACATTTTTCTGTTGGTTTAGTTGAGTTTTGGGTAGAAATCGGATCTGTTTTTCGTCAGTTTTCAGTCCAGAATCGGGTAGATGAACAAATAGCCCGATTCTGCTACAGTACCCGATTCTGCTACAGTACCCAAACTGCTACAGTGATCGCGCGATTCTGCTACAGTACCAAAATTGCTACAGTAATCGCCCGATATTGCTACAGTAACCGCGCGATTCTGCTACAGTAATTGCCCTGATTCTGCTACAGTACCAAATTGCTACACTAGTCGCCAATTCGCTACAGTACCCAAATTGCTACAATGATCGGCCGAAAGCTACAGTACCTGATTAAAAATAATTCACATTTTTTCCTGAAATTTTTTTTAACATCATTTGATAGAGAAAAATTTTCCGATTCTAACGGACACAATTGTTTTAACTTTTGTTTCGAAATTGTCAAAATAAATTTTCCGTGTTCAAAATTTTCGGTGTAGATGACGTTTTCTTATAAAAAAAATTTTAAAGCAAATCCACAAACGTGCCAACGATCACATATCCAACGATCTACTTAGGACAATCCAGGCATATTATATCTATGAATAAACTTGCCATTTTCTCGAAGTTTTCGAAATCATCACAAAATTTTCGGTGTACACCAAAAGTTTTTGAAGCTTAAATCGTCGAAACTTCACTCACACACGTAAGGATCCACATACATCAATCAATGACACCCTTCCACAAGTCCCATAGTAAGAAAAACTCCGAGCCAATCAAATGTTATAATTGCGGCGAACTTGGGCACACGACTATAGACTGCTACCTACCGAAAAAGAAGGGTGAGGAGTACTTCTCCAGAAAATTACGTCGGATCAAGCAAACAAAAGCTGGAGTAGCTTTGATGGCAGAACAAGACAGCTGGCTCGATGAAACATCTGAAAGCGAGCAAGAAAATGTAGCGAAAATAGCCCTAGTGAAAGGAGCTAAATCGGAGCAAAAGGACATGGAGGCAGACGATGGTGGTAAAACGAGGAAGCATATTCAGAAAGGGAGGTAGAATCTATAGACCCCCTTTTGTATTTAGAACTCCAAGAAAAATTCACAGCTCTTCATAACAATTTTAGGTCAATAGAAAAGGAACTAGCTAAGACTATAGCCGATCTAGATATGACACGTGAAAACGTAGATAGATTAGAAACTAGCTTAGCTAATTCCGAAGCCAATTTAGCTATATAAGCGTCAAAAGTCATTGACTTAACTAACAAAGTCTCAAACTACGAGCAAACAACAAGCAAATGTGTAGATTACGAGAGGACAATCAACGACTTGAAAGCTCGGGTTGATAACAATTATCAATGTCTGCTCGGGCATCTTCAAGAGATCAGTAATCTTGGTTGCCTGCTGAAGTAGCGCAATAAAAAATTGACAGTCGCGACGCTGAAATAGTAAATTGGACGACACAGGTTAGCGAGCGAAACGCTAAATTGACAACTTGCGACGACGAACGAATCAATAAAATATGTGAGTTCGATTTTCTAAATAAAGAGCGCGTAAAATTGTACGCTAGGATTAAAAAGCTAGAGGACCTCCTAACAAAAAGAGGACACACAGATCGAACGATCTTCTTGAACCAGCCTAAGGACACAGAATTCTACGATCCACGTGCAGGTCTAGGCTTTGTTCCAAACCCTACCCCAGCTATGAAGAAATCCCTAAACCCATATGATCAGTATGATCTTAGCTATTTAGGGATTAACATGCCTAAATTAATGGCCTTCACATCAGAAATTGATGCCACGGAGGAGACTAAGGGAGATAGGAAGACATGAGTTGAAACACCACTCGACTATGAAGCATTGAATAATAACTACAAGACAAGGGAAATACCTTTGTCTGATGACTACTTAGATGCTCTTATCCCCCCTTCAACACCAATCACTGTTGACAACACGTCCCGTGACTTAGCACAATCCAGCCCCTATAATGCATATATCTCAACAGTTATTAAGGAAATCTATGACTTGCGCTCGACCCTAGAGTCCGAAAAGATTGTTTTTAGGTAGAAAATGGCGTGCTATTAACAATAATTTCCTCACTCGAAAAACAAATCAATAACATTACAGCTTCAGCGTCTCCACAAATGTATCTAGCTGAGTCTAAAATCTAACCAAACCTAGGACATTAAGGAAGCAGAATGCATCGAGAAAATCAATGTGTACCAACTTATCCTCGCATGCACCTACAGGTATAATTTTAAATAGCATGAAAGGAAGGAGATAACCACAGGAGACGACTTATTATTTGAAATTGTAAAAGAAGGAGGCAACTAAATTTAGAGCATCAAGTTCAAATTCGCATAGTAGGCATCTATCACAAGCTATATTTAACATTGCCCACATCTCCATCCATGATTTTATTTTCTGAACCTGTACGAACATCTATGCTCTCTAATTCCACTATTCTTATGATGATGCACTTGTCTTAAATTCTCGTTTTAGATTAGTAAATGCACGTACAATCAAGAACGACGAACGCTTCTTTGCTAAGTTAGGCTCACAAACTCAAAAGGAGAAGACTCAAAGGAACAGAAAGAAAATGCCTGCACATTCGTCTCCCAAGTCCAGTTCTAAACTTGACAAACGAGAAGATCACAAAAGCATCCAGTCAAAGCACCCTAAGACTGAAGCTAAAGCTAAAGTTTTGGGAATTAAGAAAATCTGGATTACAAAACAAAAACTTAGGGCAAGCACTAGCTTTTGTTATCCCTTAGGAATTAGAAAGATTTGGGTTTCTAAATCAACCATTGAAGCTATAAATAAATCTAAAGTTGACTTAGGACATAAATATATGAAAGATGCATGCATAAACTCTAGATCTAAAACGCAAGGACCCCTCTTAGATGGGTACCAAAATCTGCTTGAGATGTTTTTGCAGTTTCAAGCATGGGTAGGTACATAGAGATGGTTACTCCACACCTATGACTGGTTGCTGACGCGAGTAACCACGATTTTCCCTCACGTATGGTACCTGAAGCAGCCCCACATACGTGATCAAGGGATGGGATGCGGACAGCTAAAGCCAACTGAAAAATTTGGTAATTTCTAAATATGCATAAAATTACATGTTCGTAATTCACTCTATTTTTAGTAAGCATATGTGCTCAAATGAATAACATACCTACGATGTTAGTAAAATCTAGGAAGAAGGGCATTTTATTCTGAATAACATTTTCCATTCTAGTATACATGAGTAAGTAAGGTTCCCCGAAATTCGTAAAATGCTTATATTTAGGGGAAGCTTTATGTAAACTTAAGGAGGAGAAATTTTACAAATGGAATTAAAATATGCCAAAATTATTTAATTTTTGTGAAATAACTTTTACAAAATCAATAAATTTAGGGGGAGTTTTTTGAAATATTTCGTCAATTTTACCTTTATAAAATTTTGAATCGAAAATTCAAATTAATTTATGTTTTTCTCGGCGAACTGAGAATCGCCCGAAACTGCCTTCGCAACTTTTGAATCGCCCGAACTTGAGAATCGGGAAAATATTTTATTCATTAAAATATTTCTTTGCTTTAGGTTTTTATTTTTGAGGTTCAAATCCCAAAACTTCAAATATTGAGGGCGAGTAGCTGTTTTTCGCGAACTAATCTTTAAAATTCGTACATCCCTCCAAAGGCAAAAAAAAAACTCTTACAACTCAAATATGCAAAACACCTTCAATATGCGAAAACCACTTTCATAATCCGAACTAGGAAAATGACATTATCAAAGTACCCAAAACAGCTTCAAAAACCAGTACGCATTGTCAGGACCTAACACAGAACAACCCTTAAAACAACGATCAAGTACATGAGAAGCGAAATCTCTAGTGCTAACATAACCAAATTGCGGTTAAAACGACGCCTTAACTCGGCATGTTCCTCGTTCTCTTCATGACCTTGCTGCTGATTCCAGTTCATTTGTGTGAGCTCGATTCTTTTTTAGTATGAGTGATTAATGTACCGCGTTCTTCGAATCATGTCTATTTATAGGCATGAACGAACAACGAAATCATTATTGTCCCGACAAACATGATAAATGATACCGACGAATCTTTGACTTGAGGGTTCAGCGCAGCGAAGGAAAGCGATGCTTTCTTCGTCGATTATCGGATTTTGTGACACAAATCGATTTTGAAAACTCAGTTGATTCGATATTTATTTTGGGACCAAATTTTTGAACTCTGGGTTATAACTTAGTTGAAAATTTCGCATGTCAGTTTAGGGTGATTCTCTTCATAATATTCATTAAGAATTTTGGGTCAAAATTCTCAAGTTAGAAATCGTCCTATTCCACATCCACTAAGTGATTCTATGAATCGCCCGATTCTGGAATCGATCGAACCTAGGTCATTATATGTTGTCTCGGCGATTCCTGCAATCTTCCGATTCCTCAAATCGCCTGATTCCTGCAATCGCCCGATTCCTCCATCAATCGAAAGCGCTACAGTACATCATTTTCTCGGCAATTCTTCCAATCGTCCTCAATCGATCGAACGTGCTACAGTGTATCTTATTATACCAAATCGCCCGATTTTCATCCCTTTTCCCATATTCGTATACACGAATCGGTCTCATGAGGTCATCAAGTTTCACGGGTCAGCTTAAGAGCTAGAATTTCGCGAGTTAAGTTCCGTGTCATTGAAACTCAAATTTCGCGAACCCTCTTCAGTTTCGCGAACAACTTCGAATTCACGGAACATTCAGTTCGCAAACCACAACTCAATTTGCGGTCCAAGTCAAATTCCAATTTGCAACTCAAAGACTTCAAATTCTTTCGAAGACATACATGTTTAAAAAAGAACATTTTCGCATACAGGATTTTCGGCACAACACTTTGAAATGTTCGAACTAACAGCACCACACATCATCGAATCCCTCATTGTATAAACTCAGTACATTCTACTTTAAAATTCTTCAAAAAACCTAGTGAACACCACACCTCCTAGCATGCATGGTATCTCGGGTCGCTCCATATGCATGACGGTAAGAGATGCGACCAACCACACGTCCCAGCATGTATGGGATCTCAGGTTGCTCCACATGCATAACTGGTAAGAGATGCGAGCGACCACACCTCCGAGCGTGTATGTTATCTCGGGCTGCTCCACAGGCATGACTGGTTAGCGATGCGAGCAACCAAACGTAGGTAATTCTATATGCATCCTTTTGTAATTTTTGCATGCATATCAAGTTGTAACTTCAATTTGCCTACCTTGAAAACAATAGGGTACATTATAGTTAGGCATGCTTCACAAAGACTTTAAATTCCAAATTTTCGCATGCAAACATGAGTTAAAATGCATAAATACCCCATTATAAGTATATTTTCATTATGCATGCAACTTATGGAATTTTCAAGCTTAAATTTACGTATGCATATAAGCTAAATTGATAAATGCATCTTTTAAATGGTACATTTTGAATATGCATGTTCTTGCAAGATTTTGAAATAGACAACACATATTTTGTGGTCAACTGATAAATACCATTTTTTTAATTGAGCTAAATTTGAGGGGGAGCAGCTCTTTATTATTAAAGTGAAGCAACTCCTATATTTGTGTAAAAGGGAAAGATAATTAAATTATTTTGGGGAGCGAACTTAATACGTGAACTTAGGGACAGAGATTCGAAAGATAAATTTGATCCGTATTTGCATCAATTGAGGGGGAGTAATTCAGTTCTAAGAAGCATGATTTGAGGGGGAGGAACAATATATATATATATATACACACACATATATACACGTATCATACGGAGAGGATCTTTACAAAAGTGAAAAAGTGAAAAATGAAAAGATGATATACAGAGAGGATCTTTACAAAAGTGAAAAATGCAAGATGATATTAAGGTACGCAACTATTAACAACCTATTGAACCATGATAATGGTACTTGGCGTTGTTAAACCTATTAGTCCAGTTATCAAACTGTAAACGGTTTGATCCCGTTCGGACCCAAGGTAGTCCAGTCGATATACCAATATCAAACCAAATCCGGGATCTCGTTCAAAGGTGGTTCAGTCACTACCAAATATCACAAAACAAAATAAATATTGGTTTTGTGATTGTTAGAATTAAGTCATCAGATACAAGGAGTTTTACATATTAAAATTTTCATTTAACTAATTCAATCGGTAACAGCCATCGCCGTCAAATGCCTTTCTTTCGGCAACACGGGCTTGCCAAGAGCCGAAACAGAATTAATTAAAATCAAAATTTATCACAACCTTTATCCCAAATTTAATTCTTTCAATCAATTTTCAAAAGATTTTTATAAAAGAAAATTATAAATACATCATATTAGTGTATATATATATATATATATATATATATATAAGTATATGATATAAAACCACGAGTAAGATACTAAGGCATCTTGGTGTAGTTTAACGATAGAATTTAGCCTTCCATTAAGGCTAAGTGAGACTAACATAAAATATATAAAGACAAAATTAAAAACTTACTTGTAAGAGAATTCGTACAAGGAACTTCAACTGTTATTACTTAAAATATTTTACAGTAGAGAGGGAATTAAAGATAGAAAGTGAAGAGAAAGAGAGTGCGTGAAAAAACGCGTACATATCCCATGGCTTAAGGCCATATTTATTGACAAAGTAAAATACATAGTGTACATCAATAATTCGTCGAGGAATTTCTTCGACTCTTGTTATTGCTGGATGAGCTGGATCCACCATCTTTAATTGTTGGCCGTTCCTTTCTAAAAGATGAATATCAATTTGTCGTTGCTTTATTTAAGTAACCAACTTTACCTCGAAAATCTTCATAATTATCCTCACTTTAGAAAGTGGACAAAGCGAGGCATCATTTCTTCTTATCTTTTTCTTGAACCTTCTTGGTAATTGCGTCTTTAGGAGATCAATTGCATCATCCACCATAATATTGTCCGGATCTTCCGGTTCTTGTCCTTCTCCACCAAGACAAAATTCGTCATCTTTTGACGAACTCCATTGAGAAATCCACCGAAGCTTCAATACCAAGATTCTTGTGGATGTCTTTTTTCATTAGGTCAAAAAAAGCCTGAACAATTTCTTCAGTCTCATTTTTCCTTTCTGAATCTTCATCCTTCTTGAAATTATTTCAAAAGGACTCGGAGGTTCTCTCTGTTGATGATTATTAATCATCTCTTTATATTGAGAAATTTTTTCCTCAATTTTATCAATTGTCTGATGGCTCTCATATTCGCCAGTAACAGTCTTTCTAATGATCTTCTTCCAAAATATATAAAAATTTCGTTTAAGACATGGAATTTTTTGTTGTGTATAATCCACTTCTGGAGGCCATCTCCAAATTCAAGGGATACTGAATTCAGTATAAAAATGTAAAGAAGTCATTCCTTTAATACATTCATGTTTATGCTCCGCTTCAATAAGATTAGGAGAGATTTTTACCCATTCTTGATATAATCCAAAAAAGGGTTCTTTAAGAATTTCGATGGAAGCTCCATAAGAAAGCCACAATTGATAAAACCAATTAGGAATTCTGGACTTATAGACATCCGCACAAACTTTAATCCACCAAGAATATTTCTTATTATCATTCTGGTATAAAAATACTTTATAAAAAGCATCTATAATCGTAATAATAAAATTTGACCAGAGTTTTTAACTCAGGATGGAAATAATCCCTATCCTTCAATGGGTGAATAGCCCACTTTTCAGGCGAAATAATTTGTTTGAAAATAATTTTGCTAAAGCTATAACCTTTTGTCAAAGTATTTTGAGAATTTCCTGCAGTAAAATGTTCAAGGTCACATGTTGCTGTGGACTTAAGAATATTTTCATAGTTATCACGATTTTTATAAAACGTGGCAGCATATGATGCTTTATCAAAACATCTTGACATTATAGTTGTAGAGTATACATTTAATTGTGCTTGATATTATTAGTTTGTCCTTGTAATTAGGGGCGTTTTGTATAGTAGTCCTTAGATTAGGACTAGCTTGATATTTATACCAAGTTTGTTTGGTATAAATACATGTAAATCAATTGAGCTGAATAGAAAAAAGTTTTGAAGATTGATCCGAAAGGCTTGCAATTCAATTTCTAGAGAGAGAAACAACAGTAATTTTCTCACTCTAATCGAATTTTCTCTCTCGTTCTTCCAATGAGTTTTTCGATCGAATCTTATTGATCATCATTATCGTCGAATTACTTTGAATTCTTGCCTAGGATCTTAGAGTTGTTAATCGTAGGACCTAACAATTGGTATCAGAGCAGATTCGTTCTGTTTTGGATAAAAAATTGTTAGATTTGGATCGAAAATTAAATTCTGTTCACTGTTCATCGAAGAACAGTTTGGCGCGAAATCTGTTTTCGATCCTATCGCATAATTCTGTGCCTAATTGACTTGAATTTGATGTTTCTGTGCTCGTTTAAGTGTCAAATGTTGATTGCGATCAAATCCGTAGCTGTTTGAACTTCGTGTTTGGATTAAATAGATTTTGTTATATACTGCTTGCGTAAGAACATGAAGTACACGTCCTGATTTTGATCATATTCGACATATTTTGCTTCATAACGTGTTTAATTGCGTGTTCGTGCGTAGTGAGTAAACGATTTCGAGCAATTATCTGAAAATTCAGTGTCTAATTCCTTGTGTTTTGCTTGAATATGTGATAACTGTACTCTGTGATTTTTCTCGATCATTCTAATTATTCTCGCTAGGTTTGCGATCGGATTAATTTCTCGATCGAAAAACTTGGCGCGATAATTTTTCTTGGTAAGAATACGAAGTCGGTGCTAAAATCGTCAACACTAGAAACGATTTTAGTTAGAAATATTTCTCGAGCATTATTTACGAAAATCTTTTTCGAAGGAGACCAATTTTGACTTTGCACCCGTAAAAACTCTCTCTCGACAAACATGACATTTAAAGTTTGACCAAGCTAAAAATCATTTACACGCGAGAAACTTTTCCAGTCAACCGATTTATTTTGACTTGTCGAGAAACTTACTAACGTACTGTTTCTTTACGATCGAAATAAATTCACGATCCGGAAATTTTTCTCGACCGAACGATTTTGGGCAATTTATTTAGCTTGAAAAATATTTCACTGACAAACTATCTCGCACGTAAACAGTACACACTATATTCTATTTCGACGAAATTATTTTTGATCAAACTTTAAAGATTGTATCGAAAATAATTCTCGATCTATTTTTCGAATCAAACGCTACTAACGAACTTTGTCACTTGTGAAGCACATTACATCATCTTCAAAAATTCAGAACACTTAACGAAGATCCTTCAACAACTCAACTACAAAACAAAATGGATGCATACTCGCTCGGGAATGACAACCGTCCACCGATTTTGCAATGAGGCGAATATACCGTGTGGAGGAGCCGCTCCCTCATTTTCATCGCTCTAAAAGATCAAGCCGAGAATTTATTGAAGTCACTAGAAGAGGGACCCGCACAGTTTTGGGTACATGTCCCCGGTGACGAAACGGCAACTCCTCAAATTCCGGCATCTAGGCGACTGAAGGAGCCCAGGGAGTACACAATCGAGGAGAGGGCTCGAGCTAAGGCTGATCTAGTAGCCATGAACACCCTCATGCAGGGCAACCTCAACGACATATACCGTCAGATTGATAGCCTTTCATCGGCTAAAGGAATGTGGGATGAACTTCATAGGATGATGCAGAGGACGGAAGTTGGCATAAAGGCCAAAAAGGCGAACATTCTCACCGCTTACGACTCCTTCAAAGCAAAGCCTGAGGAGAGTCTATACGAGATCTACCAGAGATACCTCACTCTGCTCAACGGGATGAGGAAGATAGAGATCATGAAGACCAACATGGAGACAAACATCAGATTTCTATCTTCTCTGCCCGCGGAATGGAAGAAAATATCTACTCAGATTCGACAAAATAAAGATTTAGAGGAGTTGGATGTCCATGCCGTGTTTGACAATCTCGCACAGCATGAGGATAATATAAGCGAGATTCTCAAGGGGCAGAAAGGCAAACAGAACGAAGACACTGCTATCTTAGTCTCGGAGAAGAGCAGCTCAAGATCAAGAAAGGAAAAGACCGTTAGGCCTCCTTCACCTTCAGAGTCGGAAGAAGAGTCGGACTCCGACGTTGAGCCAAATCTGAAAGCACTAGGAAAGCAGTTAGCTCTCATAGGACAAATGATGAGCAAGAAGTACTTAAAGAAGAAGTCTTCAACCTCAGCCAACCGACTTCGGACTACAAGATCTAAAAACAAAGAACGTGCACCAGAGAACTCCGATGTCAAGAATCCTAAGGAGGCTAATAAATGCTTCAACTGTATCAGAACCAAAAAATTCTCTAATCTGAGAGGACCCATGTTTAAATGGATACCTAAAGCTCTCTAATTTGTTTTTGTAGATCCATCATGTGTGGTACCTTGACTCGGGTTGCTCCACACACATGACGGGAAATCAAGAACTGCTAAGCAACTACAAAGACCAACCAAACGACAAGGTCAGATTTGGGAACAACGAGTCAGCCCTGATTCTAGGACTTGGGGATATCATTCTGAAGAATCTGGTTATAAAAGATTTCTCATACGTCGAAGGCCTCCGCCATAACTTGTTCAGCATAGGCCAGTTCTGTGACAAAGGGATCCAGGTGGTCTTTCATGATGACCGGTGCAAAATTTTGGACAGTTAGGACACAGGACTCCTCTATGGACTTCGGAAATCAAACCTTTACACGATCAACCCGACGTCCGTGCGGCCCTCGAAAGCTGTATGCCTCATATCTCAGATTGATTGCGGAACAACTTATGGCATCAACGAATGCCTCATCTAAATATGAAAGTTCTCCAACGTCTTTCTACGAAAAAGTTGGTTCATGGTCTGCCAACTATACTACTACAAAGAGAGCATCAGTGTTCAGCATGCCAATTAGGAAAAATGAAGCGAGCATCCCATCACGTCAAGCAAATTGCGTCTACATCTCGACCATTGGAACTAATCCACATGGATCTCTGTGGGCCGATGCAGACTCAGAGCATAAATGGAAGAAACTACGAGCTAGTGATCGTCGATGATTTCTCTCGCTACACTTGGACGAAGTTCCTCCGAACCAAAGATGAGACCGGGGACTTGATCATTAACTTTGTGAACACCACCCAGAACTTGCTGCAACAGACTATCCAAGTCATTCGAACAGACAATGGAACTGAGTTCAAGAACAGACATCTCAGTGAATTTTATCAGAAACTCGGGATAAGTCAACAATTCTCAGCCGCAAAAACACCTCAACAAAATGGGGTCGTTGAAAGCAAATTAGCTCCAAATATTCTTGACGTTTTTCTTTAAGCATTTCAGATTCCTTCAAACAAAATTAAGGAGTGAGACGTCGACACTACAAGGAAATGAGCTAGTAACAGACCAAATTAACTCTATTATTTCTAACGTTTTTCTTTCTAAGTGGTACAGATTTTTTAATCTCTGCCAGGGAGCTAGATGTTTCTACACAGAAAATACAGGGAGTTAATTGCATTTATTTTAAATGCTCAGGGGGAGCATTACAATGTGATTTTATTTGAAATTGGGGCCAATCTGAAAAGTTTAGAAGTAATCACTATCGAGAAACTGAATATAAGAATTAATTTGCGATCTTAAGTTTCTCGATCATAAGACAGTGTTGGGAACAATTGTTGATTAACAGCGATAATTTGCGATCGAGAACATTGAATTGAAGATCAATTTTCGAATCGAAAATTTCTCGAGCGCAAATAGTAATGGGCCTGTCCCATTTAATCGCAAAACGTCAAATCGGAAACCCAACATTGAATTACAGCGAGTAAATAAAAGTTCATCTTTGTGTCAGTCGAAAAACTTTTTCTCACGTAACCCTAAATCGCAAAAAATTTTCTGGCGACAAACTTTCACAGACAGTTTAAATCACTCACAAATCCTTTAATTTTCAACTCAAAATTGTTTGTTTAAGGTAGAAATGAGAATCTGTTGATAGTTGCGTGTGATTTAACGTCGTTAACATCTGCATTTTGAAGTTTTTTGCATGTTTAATTTTAGATTTCCGTCTGTTCTTCAATACTGAGAAATCGTATACTATTTTATAGTGATTTAGGCTTGATTATGAGTGTTATCTGAGATTAGTGCCTGCAGTTAACATAGTTTCGATGTTCTTGATGAATCTGATAGTATAAATCTTCGGAAAATCTGCATCATCGACTGAGATTTGAGTTTCAATAAAACTGCGTTTTTGAATGTTTAAAGGTATCGAAGAACTTTTTCGATCGCAAACAATCTTAATTGAATTCCGATTCAGTTGAGATATTGTTTGTGTCAAATTAGTTCTCGATCGACAGAAATCTGACTTAGTCGTTAAGATAGATGATTTTGAACGAAAAATTATTTACCGTCAAGAAATCTAATTAGGATTTTCTGTGAGCGAAAAACTTAAGCACTGAATAGATAATTTAGATGCAAATTTTATCGAGCGCAAAACTTACTATCGCAAAATAGAATTTTCGTTTTAATTGGAGTTTGGTCGCAAAAATTTAGCAGCGAAAAATTAATTTTTAAACGCTTAATTTTTCGATCGTAAAATTCGCCGCTTAGGACATAATTGATTGAAAAATTTCTCGACGGTTGAATTAGTCTTTCGTCGACAAATTTCTCGATAGAAATATATCGCAGCGAAAAAAATGTTACTTACAATCGAAAATCACATACCGCTCGACAAATTTCAGATCGAAAATTTTATTCAATCGAGGAAAATTTCTCGATAGTAAATTTACCTGAGAAATAATTTCTCGGTCGTAAATTTACACAAAATTTTTCTCGATCGTAAGATTGATCGACTACAGTCTCGATTTCAAATTAAACTGAGTTATTACAATTGAAATCAATGCATAGGAAATCAATTTGAAAACCAATTTTATCGAGCGAAAAATTTCTCGGCATGAACAGTGACATTACCCGCGATTAAACACTTAGAAAACTTTCAAACTATTTTTCATGTGTTAGGTGTTTAATTCGAAATTACCATCATGCCATTACATTTTTTTTAAAATCGAGAATCCTATATGCATATCATACGATTTCAATTCTAAATTCATCAAACCTGTCATGACTTGATACAATATTATAGTTTGATGAAATTAAATTCATTTTCGACTAATATCAAAAATTATGAACTAATGATTTGTTATATTTCTTATTTTTTTTAAGATGGATCGCTATCCAACATATAATCACATATACGAGAAGTCCTTATACCTCAATGTCCACGACACGAACTTCCAATTGGACCTGGCCACCTTCCGGTGTCCAGACGACATTATCGTGTCTATCCTTCAAGGCCATCCACTATGGCATGGACTTACCGTGACGGCATCAGTGCCGATGGTCTACCTCCAGCAGTTCTGGGGGATGATCAAGAGCATCATCTTGGACGGGGGATACCATTTCACGATGGTTGTAGGGACAAGGCACATCTGCATGGGCAAGAACGAGTTCAGAGCTCTACTTGACCTCCTTCACAGCCAAACCTACAACCCCCTCCCATCAGATGAAGAACTGGTGGCTGATTTCCTCCAAATGGGGTACCATCTGCCGCTCACCAAGCTCGCTTAGGTTCAGAGCAACGGTATCCCTCACCCATGGAAGAAACTGTTCGGGATCGTGAACAAGTGTCTATCTCCGAAGCACGCCGGCTTCGACAAGGGCAACGCTCACATCCTCCGGATTTTTCACGGAGTCGTGTTCTCGCGGAATTATGATTTTGCCCAGTTGATCTGGAACGACCTTGCAGAACAGCTCAGACAAAAGGAAAACAAGCTGTTCAAGAACGTGCCGTACGCGAGATGGTTCTCCGTCATCATCCGCCAACACATGGAGATGTACGCGCAGAACATTCCTCGCCTGCCCCCGGGCGGAAACTATCAGCTGCCCCGGCTCAAATTCTTCCACAACCCAAGGCTGGTGGACCTTGCACAGCCTTCGATGCCAATTCCGCTCCACCTACTCAGGCTCGCCGACCCCGCGGGAGCTGAGTATCAGAGATTCTGTCGGGAACACAATCTAACCGAGGAAATGATTAGAGGGCCCCGGCAGATGTACATATGAGCCCTCCCACCGCAACATCACCAAAGCCCTGACGACGGGATGATAAATGTTGTCGCCCAGGAGCTTCAACAGGAGTCTCCATTGGTCGAAGAGCCAATGCCCGACGTAGATAATACCTTGATAGACGTCGTGGCTACTGAGATGGCGCTCGAGGCTCCTGCACATGAATATCAAGTGGAAGTGCCCGTTAATGTTGACGTGCCCAAAGAAACCTTTGAAGAGGTTCTTCAACCAGTAGCACAGCCCGAAGTAGAAATGGGGCAAAGCTCTCTTCCACCGGTGACGGATCAGGGACTGGAGGACGTCCATCGTGACCTCACTCCTCACACGGCCACCCCGTCTGACACGGAGTCGGACGAGGAAATAAGCCTGATAAGGTGGACTCCCAGGAGACTTAGCATTCAGCAGGAGTCCCTCTTCCCAGCCGTCACCAATGCACCAGATACTACGCTGACCACATCTACAAGTGTTGCTGGAACTTCTCCGCTCAATCTTCAGCCGCAATCGAATCTCGTGGTGTCTGGATCGCAGGCGCAACCCAAGCCTCCGACAATGCCCATAGAGCTGAATCTTCAAGATTCGACTCAAGGATTTGGTGGAAGTCTCATACAGTCACAACCTCAAGTGACTGTGAGCCAACCTGAAGAGTCGGTGCCTACTCAAGGGTTGATAACAGGCGACATCAGTCGTCCTGGTCCATCTAAGGAGGCGTCCGTACCCTTTGTGACGAACGAGCAATTCCAGTCCGCTCTCTCTGCCGCTGTGCAGTCCATGGAAGACAAAATCACGGAGAGAGTACTGCAAGCAATCGAGACATCCCGAAGAGATACCGGGAAGGCACCTGTTTCTGAAGGCACCTCGTCACAACCCAACCTCACACCTCCACAACCCACACCCACCGACCCTCTACAACACTCTTCCATTCTAATCAACCCATACACTATCCCAATCACCGAGCTCCATGACATCCTTCTGGCCCGCCTCATCGGTCTTACCATACGGTCGCCCCAGGAAGAGTCCCTCTATAGGCGACTGGTAGACCATCCTGAGCCACCTACCCAATCATGCCGAGGCCAAAGCTCCCACTCCTGGCGCAGACATGACGATCCTGACGATCAGGACCATCAGGAGGGGGAGTAGAGGCCAAGGACATCAACAACAAGTGGCCAAGGACAAGGCTCGGGCGCTATACAGACAAGCGCTGGAGCTGGTGAAACTCAAACTACCATGCAAACCCAAACTACCCACACCACGTACCGCACCGCCCACATCGACTCACCAACCCTTTACCTCAGGACGCCTCCGCCCACACCACCGATCTACTCAAGCCCCTTGCTTCCGGAAGAAGAAGCAAGTGCTGCGATGCTCATAGCCCTAGCAGCTACCCAAGCCACTCCCTCCGTCGCTCCAGACCAACTGGGACCCTCTGGACATGGCGTCAATCCACACGAGGTCCTAGACAAGTATATTGTCGAAGGAGAAGTGGATGACCCATTCCATGCCCGAGGAGCATCAAAGACGACGACTTCACGACGTTCGGCGCTTTCTACAACAAGCATCTATAGATCTCGTGATCATAGAAGACGACGAGCTTCAGGAAGGTGAAGACTACGAGCGAGATATCCCAAGGCTACCAGAGTTAATCACTCAACGGGCGGTTTCCTATACAAGGCTAACGCCTGGGACTATTCGGATCGACACGCCATGGGAGAACATCCAAATAGAAATCCCCTTCCTAGAAGAAGTTCGTGAGAACATTTGGAACTCTCTGGACAGAGTTAAGAAGCCGAACGAGTTCGAGCTTAGAGGGATCTCTCATTTGGATCAGCAGAAGAGGATGACCTACCTCTGGATGCTGACCAAACTAGGACCTGATGTAAGGCTGGGGATGACTAAGGCACAAGCGAAGAGCCATTATAAGAGTCCCTCTCTAATAAGCCAACTACTCAGCGTCTACTGTGACAAAGGAGGACTTGCAACACCTCACTACACCATTGAGCGCGTAGATAGAACTCGAGAAGATCTAAGCGAGAGCAACCTACCGTACATCCCTGCTGAAGAAGTTTACAACTTACATCAGCTATATGTGGAAAAGTACAAAGGTCCTCAAGGCTTCATCAAGAAAGAAGGTCTCGAGGGTCTCTACCGGTTCATGATGCGCCAATCAAGTACTATGTCGCACACGACCTTCAGATGTGTAGAATACCATTTGTAATTGTGCTTGATTTCATTAGTTGTCCTTGTAATTTGGGGCGTTTTGTATAGTAGTCCTTAGATTATGACTAGATTGATATTTATACCAAGTTTGTTTGGTATAAATACATGTAAATAAATTGAGCTGAATAGAGAAAGTTTTTAGAATTGATCCGAAAGGCTTGCAATTTGATTTCTAGAGAGAGAAACAACAGTAACTTTCTCACTCTACTCAAATTCTCTCTCTTGTTCTTCATTTGAGTTTTTCGATCGAATTCAATTGTTCATCTAAACGATCGAATTACTATGAATTCTAGCCTAGGATCGTAGAGTTGTTAATCGTAGGACCTAACAATTGGTATCAGAGCAGATTCGTTCTGTTTTGAATCGAAAATTGTTAGAATTAGATCGAGAATCATTTTCTAGATATTGTTCATCGAAGAACAGGTTTGGCGCGAAAAACTTTTTCGATCCAATAGCTTAATTATGTGCTTAATTGACTTGAATTTGGTGTTTCTGTGCTTGTTTAAGTGTTAGATCATCATTGCGATCAGTTCTGTAGCAGTTTGAACATCGATTTTTAGGATTGAATTGCTTCTGCGTGTTACTGTTTGCGAAGAACATGAAGAGCACGTTCTGATTTTGATTAAATTCGATATATTTTGCTTCATAACGTGTTTGATTGCTTGTTCGTGCGTGATTAGTACTTGATTGCGAGCAATTACCTCAAACTTCACTATCTGATTCTTTGTTTTTGCTCGAATTTGTGTAATCGTATTCTGTAAATTTTTCTCGATTGCTCAAATTTTTCTCGCTAAGTTTTGCGATCGGATTAGTTTCTCGATCGATAAATTTAGCGTGAGAATTTTTCTCGGTCAGAATACGAAGTCAGCGCTAGAATCGTCATCAGCAGAAACGATTTTAGTTAAAAATATTTCTCGAGAGAGACTTATTTTGACTTTGCATGCGTAAAAACTTTCACTCGAAAAACTTTTTCAGTCAAACCTTTTAACGTTTGACCAGGAGAAAATCATTTACACGCGAGAAATTTTTCTAGTCAACAGATTTATTTTGACTTGTCGAGAATCTTACTAACGTACTGTTTCTTTACGATCGAAATAAATTCACGATCAAGAAATTTTTCTCGACCGAATGATTTTGAGCAATTTATCTCGCTCGTAAAATATAACGCTGACAAAATTTCTCGCACGAGAACAGTACTCAGTACATTCTATCTCGACGGAATTAATTTCGATTAAACTTTAAAGATTGATCGAAAATAATTGTCGATCTAATTTTCGAATCAAACGCTACTAACAAATTTTGTCACTTGTGAAGCACATTACATCATGTTCAACCTTCAAAATAATTAACAAAGATCCTTCAACAACTCGACTACAATACAAACATAGATGCATACTCACTCGGAAATGACAACCATCCGCCGATCTCGCAAAGAGGCGAATACACAGTGTGGAGAAGCCGCTTTCTGAATTTCATCGCTCTAAAGGATCAAGCCAAAAATCTACTGAAGTCCCTTGAAGAGGGACCAGCACAGTTCTGGGTTCATGTACCCGGGGACGAAACAGCTACTCCAGCAATTCCAACTTCTAGGCGACTAAAGGAGCCTAGAAAATACTCTTTGGAGGAAAGAGATCGAGCTAAGTCTGTTCTAGTAGCCATGAATACCCTTATGCAGGGCATTCCCAACGATATATACAGACAAATCGACAGCCTTACATCGGCCAAGAAAGCGAACATTCTCACTGCTTACGACTCATTAAAAGCAAAGCCGGAGGAGAGTCTAAACGAGATCTACCAACGATACCTCACTCTTCTCAATGAAATGAGGACGATAGAAATAACGAAGATAAACATGGAGACAAACATAAGATTTTTATCTTCTCTGCCCACGGAATGGAAGAAAATATCCACTCAAATACGACAAAATAAAGATCTAGAGGAGTTGGATGTCCATGCCTTGTTCGATAATCTCGCTCAGCATGAGGAGGAATCCGCGAGATTACCAAAGAGCAGAAAGGCAAACAAACCGATGACACGATTGCCTTAGTCTCGGAGAAGAGGAGCACAAGATCAAGAAAGGATAAGATCGTTAGGCCACCTTCATCGTCAGAGTCGGAAGATGAATCGGACTCCGACATCGAGCCGAACATGAAAGCCCTTGGAAAGCAGTTAGCTCTCATTGGACAAAGGATGAGCAAGAAGTACATCAAGAAGAAGTCTTCAACCTCAGCCAATAGACTTCGGACTACAAGCTCCAAGAACAAAGAACGTGCTCCGGATAGTTCCGAGGTCAAGAATCCCAAAGAGACTAACAAATGCTTTAACTTTGGCAAAACAGGTCACTTCGCCAGAGAGTGCACTCTCCCGAAGAAAAGAGATGCAAACTACTACTCCAGGAAGCTTCAATTGACAAAACAGAAAGAAGCTGGAGTAGCTCTCATGGCCGAACAGGACCAATGGCTCGAGAACACGTCGAGCTCCGAAGAAGAGAACTTAGCCCTCATGGCCCGTCTCGACAACGAATTGGAGGCCGAAACATCCACTCGTACGAACGACGACAACGCATCCACGTCGTCAAATGAGGTAGTCACTCCTTCCACATTATTGACCATGTTAGAATCATATCAAAAGCAATATGCTAACATGAAACGTGAGCAGAAAAGTATAAAGGAAGTAGAGAACGAACTTGAGAGAGCTCATAGATAGTCTCGAACAAGCACTTATGAGCTCTAGTGCAAAAATAGATGAACTTACTAAGAGCCTACAGTCTAGAGAGACTAGTCAACTTCAACTAGGACAACAGAGCGAAAAGATTAAGTAATTAGAAGATAGGCTAGCAAATAACTACAATTGCTTGGTTAGAAATCTCAACGAGAAAGCCATTTTAAATTGTAGGATAACCGAAGCTACCTGTTAGGATATTTATAGATTGTGTCAATAGTTTAAGTCTTGGGATTAATTTTGTAATTATCCTTTTAGCTTGGACTTCGGACTAAGTGATTGGGCCTTAATAAACCTAGGGTTAATGTTGTATATAAGGTGTTACCAACACTATTTTCAAAGTAATCAAAGATCAAAAGGCTAACCCTATTTTTCACACAATACACACAGTTGAAGGTGAGAACCTCTCCCTTTTCATTCCATTAAAGCCTCTTTGATTCCTTTTCTGGTGCAATCGGGACCAACAAGTGGTATCAGAGCAAACGTGGATTGATCTGCGTTGATTTGAATCCAGTTTCGTTCGATTCCTAGAAAGATCAAAGGTGTTTTGGGCAAAAATCACTTTCGGGCATTTTGAGCTCGTTTTGGGGTTATAATACTTCGTTTTTGTGTTTAAAACCTCACAGATCGATTCTATGCCTAAAATGTTTTTAGAACACTTTTGGATCAGTTTTAACGAGTTTTGAGCAAGATCGAAGCAAAAATTCCTCAGAAAAAGTCATCTCGGCCTCTCTGTTTTTGGTCGATTTGATCCGCTTTTGTTGTTTTTAGCTTGCAAATCGGTCGAATATGTGTTTAGGGAAGAATTTCTGAAGTTTTGGTTCAAGTTTGAGTGATTTTGGTTGAGATTTGAGTGAAAACGGACGATTTTCTGGTAAAACTCGCCACAAGCAATGGAACAGTAACTTAGTGTTCTTGGCCGCGAAATTTCATGCTGAGTCGTTCAAGTCCGCGAAATTTCTTATCCGAGAAATTTTATTCTGAGAATCCTTTCAAAACCGCGAAAATTTCACGTTTACTTCATTTTTCTCAACTGCCCAGCTTTTCTTAAAATCCGAGAAATCGTATATCCGCGAACTTTGATTCCGAGAATCTTATAAAAACCGCGAAAACTTTTCAAAATCCGAGAAATCATATATCCGCGAAATTTGATTCCGAGAATCTTATCAAAACCGCGAAAATTCCACTTTCACCTCATTTTTTTTCTCAACTGCCTAGCTTTCCAAAACCGCGAAAATTTCTCTTTCACTTCAATTTTTTTCTCAACTGCTTATTTCTCCAAATCCGAGAAACATATATCCGAGAAATTTATTCCGAAAATTTATCCGTGAAAACAAAAAAAAAAACTGAGAAATATTTCTAAGTTTTCAGCCGAGAAAATTTCTTTCCTCCGAGAAATTTTTCTCAAAACCACGTTTTTCCAATTCCGAGAAACTTACTCAAATTACACTTCGACCGGATGTACTCCTTCCAAACTGGAATTTTTCTCAAAAACTGAAAAACTCTCTCACATGCGAAATTTTTAAAATCCGAGAAAATAATTTTCAACTGAGATTTCTTTTTCTCTGAGAATTTCTCTTTAAAACTCACGCAAACATCGAAGTTTCCCAGCAAACTATTTCTCGGGTAATTCTTCATACAATCACGTCTCTTCAAACTGCGAATTTTTCCTGACGTGTTAAATTTTTTTTTCTCGTGTTAAATTTCTTTTTCAAACTCATTCAAGTCTTGATCCCTTACACTTTAATCCTATCCCCCTAGACCACTTTTGACAAAATTTACTCCTCAAATCTCGTGTTTAAATTTCTAAAACTTCTCCGGCAGGATATATTTTCCCTTCCTACGTTGTCGACCATCACACACGTTCACTTAGTTCTTACAAATTCTTTAAACGATTTTTCTCAAACTCTACTCGTTAAACTCATACTTCTCATCTCGTTCGCTACTAACCCTTTTATCTATACAAGATCAAAACCACGGACGATTCGACTGCACCAACCATGTCTGCCACAAATGACATCTCAACAGTGGGCTCCGACACCAGACCCCCGATGCTGCGACAAGGCGATTACAGCATATGGACAAACAGGTTCCTCAGGTTCTCTCAATACCTACCGGACTCCATCTTCAACGGTCCAGCACAGTTCTGGAAAATCATCACTGCTCAACCAAATGCAAACCCTCCCATGGATGAACGTCGCACTCCAAGAGGCCCCATTAATGAGGATGAAGAGGCTCCCCTACAGGCCGATGAGACTGCCAAAGGATACCTCTTCCAGGCTATGGGCAACGAAGTCTACGCTCACATCGAGTGCTGCACAACTGCCAAGGAAATATGGGATGAACTCGTAGAAATTATGGCAGGCACAACTGAGAGTGCTCAGGGGAGGAAATCAGCATGTCTCTCGCAGTATGAACACTTCCAGGCCTATGAAGGAGAGGAGCTGCATGATACATACCTTCGATACTTGAAGGTCATCAATGAACTCAAGAAAGCCAAGATCTCGAGGGACAAATTCGATATCAACAACCGCTTCCTTGGTAGCCTCAAACCACATTGGGGCAATGCAACCGTGATGATGATTCAGAGGAAGGACCTCTCCAACACATCCATCCATGCCCTCTACGACAGCGTGTCTGCCTAGGCTCCTTACGTGCAACCTCAGTCCACCAACACTCGAGTCGACCCACTGGCTCTCCTCTCGAACAAGACTACCTAACGATCTTCCGCCTCTAAGACCAAACAGAACAAAGGAAAGCTACCAGCTGTTGTATCTGACACCTCTTCAGGATCCGAAGCTGATACAGAATCTGATGAAGATGTTCGTGATCTACGCAAGCAACTGGTAATGAAAAAATCCTCATCCTCCTCCAATCGCCAAAGAATCTTTAGCGGCACCAAAAAGACCACTCCCACGGAGGAAGCTAAGCCGATAAAGAAAGAGGAGGACCCAGCACCTCAAAAGTCTGTGAAGTGCTTTCGGTGTGGAAAGTTGGGCCACTTTGCCAAGGAATGCCACGCCCCACGCGTGAAGGACTCTGGCTATTACGACCGTAAGGCAGAATGACCCGCAAAATGGAAAGTGGGAAAGTTCTTCTCACCGAAGAAACTGAGTGGGTGAACAACACTTCAGAAGACGAGAAGCCTAAGGATGAAAATTGCTGCATGGCAAGGCTGGTCGAAGATGACGAGGACGAGGAGATGGTTAACACCAGTGAGAATGCAGCTAAGACTTCTACCAACGCCGAGTCTGTGGTACGAATTTCACAACTCGATGATGTGTTTAATCACCGACACACCATTAAGAAACCCACTGTAGACGCTAGGGATTATGATGAACTCAAACTAAAATTTGAAAACAACTATGCCTTACTTAGTGTTGGTCCCGATTGCACATCAAAGAGGCTTTGATGGAATGAAAAAGGTAGAGGTTCTCACCTTCAAGTGTGTGTATTGTGTGAAAAGTAGGATAAGCCTTTTGATCTTTGATTAACTTTAAAAATAGTGAGGGTAAAACCTTATATACCACATTAACCCTAGGTATATTAAGGCCCAAGCACTAAAGATTAACTAATTACACTCTAGTCCAGAGCCCAAGCTAAAAGGATAATTTCAATATTAAACCCAAGACTTAAACTATTGACACAATCTATAAATATCCTAACAATCTCCCCCTTTGTATCAATTGTTGGGAGTCTTGAAACTTGGCCGTTGTGATGGTGGATTAGCGAGTGAGTGTTTCGCGAAGTCCTAGCTTGAACTCGAAGGCGCGGAGATCCCTTCGAAGGACCATTCGATCAGCTATAGCGTCGATGAACTTCGCGAACTTGGATCGACAGTGTGGATCTTCTTCCGAAAGGATGCGGCAAATCCTCATGAGTTTGTCTTGGATGATGGTGAGCGTCCCATCTGAGAACTTTGCCACTTCGAAGCAGCGCAGTAGCCTCATCTTTCCCTTGTAGTTCGAGTAGGCGACCGCCGGATCATCTCCGTCGATCACATCACCTTCTCGGTAGTCGTCCGCGTTCTTGAAAGATGGGAGAGTTAGGTTCACCTTCTTCAGGTTGTGCTCCACCGCCATCTGCAGATCGTGGGTGGCGAAGAATCTGACCTGTCGGAGCATGTGGCGCTTGAGAGCTACGTAGCCCATGGTGACCGGTTCAGCCCGTACGATATGTCCAGAACTTCTGAGGACGAGTCTGAACTGCTTCATGGATTCCAGCATGCTGTACAAGTCACTCAGGCGCAGAAACTTGAAGTCCGCCTCACTGACTTCATTGTAGCTCTCATCCTGCCTCATTACCGTGAACACTGGATAGTGAACACGTCTTTTCGACTCTTGGCGAAGGTCAGTGACTTTGCAGATGGGGGCCCAATTCATTTCCAGAGCGATGTTTTCTTCATCGGACAACGTCCTCTTTGTGCATTTGTGGCAAAGAAGGCTCCATCGATAGAGCTTCTTCTTTTCTTTGCTCCAGTTTTGGATGTTCATCAGCTCGTATTCATCGAAGGCCGTTATGATCTGCTCCTTGCGCCGCCAGATCCTCTTCCTGATCTCTTCTTGGAATGGTGCGGTGATCTTTTAGTTTTCCCACGGTGCTTCTGGTATATTCGCCGTGGGCACATCCGGTTGAGCAGCAGAAGCCTCAGCGTGCTGCGCTTGAAATTGAAGGATGTTCTCGAGTTCGGCGGGTTCAACATCGTATTCCTCTCCGTTCTCGTTGTCTGCAGTGTTGATCATCGTAAGTGAAGCTTCTTTTAGCAGACGTCGAGCATTTTACACCAACTTCTTGGCTGCTACTGCATCGGCGGGTGTGTACAGCCATTCATCGTTAAAGATGTAGGCCTCGATCTCGTTCTGTGCGCAGTAGACGTCCTCGGAAGCCACGTTGGAATCGGTATTGAGAGGGGTATGGCTGTGTGGTGGCGAGGGTGTTGCGTCGGAGGAGTTTGTGGATTGTGGGGATGGTTATGGTGGAGATTCTGGTGGCTCGGTTGTGGTGATGGTTTTGGCGAGGATGATTTGGGTGTCGGGTGGAGGAGATGTGGTGGTGGCCTCTAACGTCGATGTGATAGTTAGAGGTTCTGAGATGGTGGGTGGAGAAGGTGTGGTGGTGGTCTCTAACGCCGATGTGACAGTTAGAGGTTCGGAGACGGTAGTAGGTGGTGGTGAGGGTGATTTGGCTAGTGACTCGGGGTTAATAGGGTGGGCTTTTTGGCTAGTGGGGTGTGAGGTTTCTGTTGCGGGCGTCGTTTCAGGTGCAGAGGAGGAAGGCGGCGTCAATTGTACGGGTCCTTGAGTTTGTGAGGCTTGCTGCCTATTCTCCCCCTCGCGGCGATCTTGATCATCATCTTGATCGTCGCGCCTGATCCCGCTAGACTCGCCTTGAGTGCGGCAAGTCATGGGTTGAGTCATTTTTCTTCATTTGCTGTTCCTCCTCGTCGAGTTCCGCCATTGACTCGAATCTTGCTCGTAGTATGTAGAAGAGCTCCTTTGCGGAAATGGAGGAGAGAACAGCTTCTGCGTCCACACTTTGCGTTGGTGGTGGCGTCTCCGGGGCCACACCTTTGCCTTTGTCGATGGTGGACGCATCGAGACGCGCATAGACTTTGTCGAGGATGGACGTCTCAAGAGTCTTTGCAAACTCTTGAAGACGAGTCTCTAGCGCAGTCTCGGTGACGAATTGGGGTAAGTTTGACAAGTTGGAATCACAAATCCAACTGTCACAGAATCGGAGAAGATGACCGATCGGCCGCCCGTTTGCACAGGACGGGAAAAGACGGGGTCACTAAGACTTCCCGTTGGCATCATCGATGAGACAGACTCAAACGAATGATGGCCTAGGCTCACGGTTGTTGTTATGTTGGCCGTGCTAGGTCTTCCGCTCTCAGTCACAGAGACATCACCGAGCGTTCTGACAGAATCACGAAGACTCTGTAGTGCAGTAAAAGGTGTATGTGTCCTAGATACGTATGAAATTATTGGGAGTGAGGGCACTAGACTCGATGTGATTGAAGAGGATGCAGTCTGAGGCGAAGGACTGCTTGTTTCAACATCGACTATCTCCAAGTGGGATGTCGATGGTATACGTGGCTCCTCGTGTGATGAAATATCTTCCTGTAGAGAGGAAGATAAGTGGATTGGTGGGGTCGTTTGCGTGGTTGAGCCAAATGCCACGTCTTCTACTGGGAGGTGAACACATCACCTCCTGTACCTACGGGTTGGGCTCGGCTTGTATGTGACTGAGGAGGTCGATCGTGTTTTTGTTTCGATCGATGCTCCGTGGGGCGGCTTACGTCATCCTCACGCGATCGTTTTTTCGGTACGCGGGTGGAAGAAGATGCGGCACGACTCGACGACTTTTTAGTAGTGGGGGTGGGGTTTTGGCTACTCCCGGGGTTAGGAGCAGCAGGGTTGGTCTGCTCCGTAGGGACAATGGATAGTGGACGGGGACTCTCGTGGAATGAGGCTGTGGAGGTGCGATAGTCTTGAACATGTGGGTTTGTTGGGTCGGCATATGCTTCGTCTGGGATGATCATGGCGTGTCGATCTTTTGCCGGAGTATTTTTCTTGGCGAACTTCTCGACAACGGGAATGATGAAGTGCTCGCTCGCCGGGCGGATGCGGATGCTAGTGGAGAAAATGCGGAAGTGTTTGATGATTGCAGGGAGCCACCGCATGTAAGGGACGAAGCGGTTTGTGACTCCCTTGGCGATTTCCCGGGTTGGACCATGGAGACGAGATCCATCCAGATGATCTCGGCGTAGTTGTACTTGCGGTTGTGTGCGATGCCGGTTAGGATGGTGAGGATTTGGTGGTTCCCGCGGTCTTGACCAGCATGCTTTCCTGACATGCATTTGTTCAGCAGTAGGTACAGTGTTCGCCAGGGTTGAGGTAGATTACGTGTGGTGACTTCACTGAGGACAAGTGGGCCCTGCTTCTTCTTGGTTTCTGGTTGATAGCCCAATCTGTCGATGTCTTCAATAAGTTGTTCGTGCGTCGGTAGTGGATCGTAGGGTGAGTAGACAGGAAGTTGGAGGACTTCTTGAACAATCTTTCGGGTGAGGATTACTGTTTCTTGATCGATTTCTGCGGACATTGTTTTGGCGAGGTAGTGTGGTCCAGCGATCTGCAATGTGTGCCAGAACTGTTGGAGATAGACTTGCGCTTCTGGTTCGCCATGAGTGAGGGCATGTCGGAGGGGTTGCCCTTTGAGGATTTCTATGATGATGGGGGCGTCGCATCTGAAGTTGTCCAAGTCCACCATATGATTGTTTGGTATCAAGGCAGCCCATCGACTTGTTGGGAAGACCTGCTCGATCGGTGGAACATAGGTTAGAGTATTGAGCTCGATGCGAGCAATGTCCCTTTGGATTGCTGCAGCCTCAAGCGCTTCAAGTGTATCTTGATTTTTGCTGGTTATTTTTGTACTCGACAGTAATTATAACATGATTAGTATGGATAATATTGCGAGAACAAGGATGAAATTAAGGCGTGAGCAAAAATAAAAGGGGTCTCAAATCGTAAAAATAAAATGAAAATTGAGATTAAGGAAACTTAGAGTCCATTTGATGTAAAGAAGTTAAGATTGAATGATTTTCAGGATTGAAGGCGTTCATGTGACATGAGAAAATTTCGGTATATGAGTAAAACTTTGTGGCGTAGAGAAAATTTTCGCATGTAATGGGAAATTTAGCTGAATATAACACATAAGCAAGCCGAGAGAAGTTTTCGCAGATATTGTAGAAATCGCATGTAGTGTAAACTTTCGCATGTAGAGAAATTTTCGCAAGTTATGGAATGTCGTAAGGTATCCAAAAATTTTCACATGTAGTGGAAAATTTCGCTGATTATAACACATAGACATGCCGAGAAAATTTTCGCAGATATTGTAGAAATCGCATGTAGTGTAAACTTTCGCATGTAGAGAAATTTTCACAAGTTATGGAATTTCGTAAGTTATCCAAAAATTTTCTCATGTACTGGGAAATTTCGCTGATTATAACACATAGACATGCCGAGAACATTTTCGCAGATATTGTAGAAATCGCATGTAGTGTAAACTTTCGCATGTAGAGAAATTTTCACAAGTTATGGAATTTCGTAAGTTATCCAAAAATTTTCACATGTAGTGGAAATTTCGCTGATTATAACACATAGACATGCCGAGAAAATTTTCGCAGATATTGTAGAAATCGCATGTAGTGTAAACTTTCGCATGTAGAGAAATTTTCACAAGTTATGGAATTTCGTAAGTTATCCAAAAATTTTCTCATGTACTGGGAAATTTCTCTGATTATAACACATAGACATGCCGAGAAAATTTTCGCATATAGTGTAAAATTTCGCATGTAGAGAAATTTTTTTTGCAGATTAAAGAAGATCTGCTTAAGTGATAAAATTTCTCGGGTTGAAATTTCTCGGATTGATAATTTTTTTTCAGATTGTGAGAGTTTCGTGATCCGCGAGAAGATGATGCATGCACGGGTTGAGAAATTACTGAACCACTGTAGCTGCGAGGGAATTGATCAGTATGAATCCGAGAAAAAAATTTAGAGTATATGATTTGAGAAATATTTGGGTTACTGTAGTTGCGAAATGGTGATGGTGCGAAAAGATGTGATATGAAGTGATGTTTATGAAAATTTCGCGGGGCATGACTCACTGTAGCAGCGAAAATTTTGACGTATGAAAAAATTTTCTATAATAAAACTTTCGCGGGACTTTACTCACTATAGTAGCGAAAATTTAATGCAAGAACATTCTCGGATGAAAATTTTCGCGGGTCCTTAGTCAGTGTAGCAGGAAATTTCTAAAACAAAATTCGCGGGACCTCGCTCACTGTAGCAGCGAAAATTTAACGTAAGAACAAAATTTCTTGGATAAAACTTTCGCGGGGCTTCACTCACTGTAGCAACGAGATCTATTGTTTAAAAATATTTTCTCGGACGAAAATTTCTCGGTGAAGAACACTTGTGCGAAAACGTATGAAACGAAGCTATAAATTTTGCCTTAGTACCACTCAGATCTTAACCAAAACGCAATAAACTGGACTTAATCGACTCGAAATTGGACGGGTAATACATATTTGGGCGTTTTAAACAACAAAATTGTATCACATGTCAGAATCGAAGCCGAGAGAACAATACTATACCTAAGAAGTTTAACAAAAACGGGGCATAATCATGATAAAACGAGCGAAAACTGATTAGTTTAGGATGTATTAATACCGAAAAACTGATTTGCAACAATGGAGTGAACAGGAAACGGATTTTCAGAGCAGATTGAAGAAGACGACGATGCGAGGGGTTGAGAAAATTTTGAAAGAGGGGGTGTGAAATTTTTGAAATTTTCTCGGGATTTGTAAGATTGTGAAAATGGTTAAGGGTTTTGGGGTTTTGAGACTGTTCATGCGAGATTTTGAGTAAAATGGGCTGAAATTCGTGGGTCTGTTCAAAATTGGATCCTGGGCCGAATTTCGCGGGCTTGGTCAAAATTTTGTCCAATTGGAGTTCAATTGGTCCAATTTTGACCCACTTTGACCATAAATTAAAATTTCAACCCAAACTTCAATTGGTCCAATTTTGACTCCGTTTGGCCAAAAAGTTTTTAGTTAATTAATTAATTTTTAATTTTAAATAGGCAAAATCAAAAACTCCTCCTTAATCAAAAACTCCCTTTTTTTTTAAATAACAGAAAAAAAATAGAAACTCCCCCTTAATCGAAAACTCCCCCTTAAGAGACATAATTCAGAAGACACATAGAGAATGAAGTGAAGTGAAAAGACATATGTACACTTTATCAAAGTTTATGTACGGTCAATTGATCACAACTGAATATTCAACATGCCCAACATAGTCACAAGGTGTTGGAATCGTTTGACATCCAACGGTTTTGTGAAAATGTCGGCTAGTTGATCTTCGGTAGTGACGTAGTGCAATTCAATCGTCCCTTGTTCAACATGTTCTTTGATGAAGTGGTGACGAATATCTATGTGTTTCGTCCTTGAGTGATGTACTGGATTACTCGTCATCGCAATCGCACTCTTCGAGTCACAATAAATGGGAATTTTATCAATATGAAAATTAAAATCTCGTAGTTGAGTTCTCATCCACAAAAGCTGTGAGCAACAACTAGCGACGGTGACATATTCTGCCTCCGTCGACGAAGTTGAGACAGAGTTTTGTTTTCGAGAAGACCAACTCACGATTTTACCGCCCAAGAAGTGTGCAGCTCCAGAGGTGCTTTTTCGATCCATCTTGCATCCTGCGTAATCCGAGTCAGAGAATCCAACCAGTTTGAAGTCCGATCGAGTGGGGTACCACAAACCCAGATTGGGTGTTCCTTTGAGATAGCGGAGAATCCTTTTGACAGCAGTGAGGTGGGATTCTTTAGGTGTAGCCTGAAAACGAGCGCAGATTCCTGTCGTGAGAACGATATCCGGTCGACTAGCAGTGAGGTACAGAAGAGAGCCTATTATCCCACGATAGACGGTTTGGTCAACGGGAGCACCAGATGGGTCCGCGTTGGGTCAGCTAGAGGGTGACATAGGTGTAGCAGCAGTCTTAGCATCCTTCATTCCATATTTCACGAGGATGTCATGGATGTATTTGGACTGGTTGATGAAGATTCCGTCGTGGAGTTGCTTTACTTGAAGACCAAGAAAGAAATTCAGCTCGCCCATCATACTCATTTCGAATTTCTCTTTCATCAATTCTGCGAAGTCTTACACAGTTGTGGTTTAGTCGATCCAAAAATGATGTCATCAACATAAATCTGTACAATCATGATGTCTGGCCCACTACGCTCGGTGAAGAGAGTTGTATCTAGAGATCCTTTCTTGAATGCAGACTGAACAAGGAATTTTGAAAGGACGTCATACCAAGCTCGGGGAGCCTGTTTTAGTCCGTAGAGGGCCTTGTAGAGTCTATATACGTGATGAGGAAACTTTTCGCTCAAGAATCCTTCAGGTTGATCAACGTACACTTCTTCTTTGAGAAATCCATTCAGAAATGCAGTCTTCACGTCCATTTGGTAGACTTTAAAGTTCTTGTGAGCAGCAAAGGCAAGAAAAATTCGAATTGCTTCGATCCTGGCAACAGGGGCGAAAGTTTCATCGTAGTCGATGCCTTCTTGTTGGTTGTACCCCTTAGCCACAAGTGTTGCTTTATTGCGAATGACAACACCGTCTTCATCCTTTTTGTTCTTGAAGATCCACTTTGTGCCGATAATGGATCTGTTGTGAGGGCGTGGTACGAGTTCCCAAACTTGTAAACGTTCAAACTGATTTATTTCCTCCTGCATTGCAATCAGCCAATCAGGATCGTTGAGAGCTTCAGCTACTCGTGATGGTTCGGCTTGACTGAGATAGCAAGCGAACATACTTTCATTCATTGTAGCTGAACGCGTCGAAACACCGGATGTGGGATCTCCAATAATCTGATCCGTAGGATGAGAGCAAGCCCAAAGTGGTACATTGGTCTGTGAGGAGCTAGCCGCATTTGTATCGATTGGAGGTTCATTAGATTGGGGTCCGGTTTCCGAAGAAGAGATCTCAATTGTAGTAGATTGAGAAGGTTCAGCATCAGCCAGGGTTGGGTAAAATGTCGTCTACGTTGAGATTGAGATCATCCAAGTTTGACGGGACGACATCATCGCCGATAGCTGGTGATGTAGGTGGGGTGGGTGCAGCGGTAGTTTGGTGGCGACGGGAGTCTTGGGGACTGGATAGAAGTACTCGAACGGCAGATCGAGATCCAGGTCACCAGAATTGCCCTCAGATGAGGAGGTTCCCGTCGTTGAAAGTTGACCTTTAGTCAACGACTGTAGAAGACCTGGTTCTGGACTGATGTGAGCAGAAGCCATGAGGTCGCCTTCGTTTTCGTCAAAGGTGACATTTGTGCTCTCTATTACTGATCGTTTCTCTCTAAGATAGACTCTGTATGCCTTTGAGTTCTGCGAATATCCAACTAAAATGCCTTCAAGTGCTTTTGGATCTAGCTTTCCAAGATGTTGGCGATCATTGGCCACGAAACATCGCCAACCGAAGACCCTTAGATAAGATATATCATAGATGAGGAGCATCTCGTATGGGGTGCGGTTGAATCTCTTGTGGATGAAAGCCCGGTTCTGCGTGTAACAAGCCGTTTGAATAGCTTCTCCCCAAAGAGAGTGAGGAGTCCGGATTGGATGAGGAGAGTCCTAGCTGCTTCAACTAGTGTCCTATTCTTACGCTCAACGACACCATTCTGTTCCGGTGTCTTCACAGCTGAGAACTGCTGGGTGATGCCCTGAGTGGCATAGAAATTACTGAGCTTCTGGTTCTTAAACTCAGTTCCGTTGTCAGTTCTGATAATCCGAACCTTCTGTAGATGAAGAGCTTGGGACGTAACAACAAACTCGATGATTAAATTAGGAACTTCATCATTTGTGCGAACGAGTTTCATCCACGTATAGCGTGAGAAGTCGTCGACAATCACAAGAATATACCGTCTTTCTCCGAGTGTAGCCGTAGGCATTGGGCCACATAGATCCATGTGTAAGAGCTCAAGGATTAGCTTAGAGGACGGTGTTTCCTTGGTGATGTAAGACGATCGCTTCATCTTCCCCAATTCACAGGCAGAGCAGAGGTGTTCCTTATGATATGACAGTTGGGGTAGACCGTTGACGAGTTTATTATGACGCAGTTTGTTGATAGTCTTGAAATTGAGGTGTGAAAGACGCCGATGCCATAGATCATTCAACTTGGGTGCAGCACGAGAGAGAAGGCAAATTGGTCGAGAGGTCGTAAGATTGAGTACGTAGAGGTGAGACGTGCATGTAAGAAGAGGTAGTCCCGAGGCATCGATAATGCTGCAGATGTCAGATTCAAAGAGAACCTTGTATCCTTTGTCGCAGAAACGGCCAATGCTGGAAAGATTATAGCTCAAACCCTCGACGTAAGAGATGCCCTTAATCGTCAGTTTGTCAAGGACGAGATCACCAGTTCCGAGAATTGACGCCATTTGACTGTTTCCGAAGGAGACCCTTCCGAGATAGCGCTCGGAGAAGTTGCTCAACAGCTCCTTGTTCCCCGTCATGTGTGTGGAGCAACCCGAGTCTAGATACCACACATGACAGACCTGCAATCATCAGCAAACGTTGGGTCCCCGTTTATGGACGAGACCTTCTTGTGATACAAGTAAAATTTTCATGCGCTTAACGGGAAATGTGGGGTCTAAATCAGGTTGTGTTGGATTTAATTTAGCTTTTCCTTTGTGATTTATTTGATGAGGCGGGATTACGGTTTTTCTAACCCATATTTGCCTAATTTGCGCTTGCATATACGTTGTCTTATTCATGAATTGGCGTGAGGGTTTTGGTTGTTGTTGTCGTCCTTCGGTTTTAGCCGTCTTTTGCTTGCGAGCAGTAGGTGACTTTTTATTCAGCGTTGGATGGCGTTTTCGCTTGACCGTGGGTGTAGATGAACTGGAAGAATGCAAGGGCGTCGTAGAGGAGGTTTGCCTTTTTGGTCGGAGTGTTGCGTGTTCGTGTGCCTCATATTCATGAAAGCGTGGAAGAATAAAGTCATTGCAGCAACACATAGACATTAGTTTGGCAAAGGAAAGATAAGTTTTGGCAACATAATTGTCTACGTCCTTAAGATGTTGGGATTCAGGACACAGATTGGAAAGACGAATATAGGATGGTCTTTTCTTCTTGTCATCGAAGAGTGGGTTCTCCTCTATTTCAAATGAACTCCCTTCCAGAGACGTCGAACTCACATTCCATGTATCCATAGGAATACGAGAGTTAGTGTTTGAACAAGTTTCAGCTTCAGGAGTCATCTTCGCCGTCCTCTTACGTTTACATGTTTGAGAATCGGGTACTTGACTCGATGTAGAGGGATTGTTTCGTATAGTGAAATTGTTCTAGTGTAAAGATTTTGCTAAGTAGTTCATCTCGCTCCTTTGCGAAGGCCTTCCGTTCTAATCCTAGTGTTCGCTCTAGCTCTGCTATGAGCAGAAGTTTCTTTGGGATGTAGGTGCGAGAGAGCGCTTCTTGGAAAGTAACTTCCTGTTCTTTGGTTGGGAGTAGAGTTTCGACATCCTCCGAGAGTGAAGGTATCTTAGTCTTATCACTATCATTCAATTCTGTGTAGTCATACGCGATTTCTCCCCAATGAATGTTCTGTACTCTTTTTTCTTCCGAGATGACAGCGGAGGATGATCTCACAAATGGCCTAAGTTGCGAGGGAGCACCATTTCTTGTTTGCAGGAACGTAGTGTTGCACATGTTATACCTTTTAACTATTAGCGGTGTAGGTTTGCAATTGCTGGCCAGGCCGATTCCCCGCCGGGTGTTGTAGAATTCTGTATCAACTGGTTGGTTCAATAGGCATAAGATGCGTGCGTTTTCGTTTTTAAGGTGAAGTTGCTCTTCAAGTTCTTTCACCTTTCGGTACAGCCTAACTCTTTCCTTGTAAACAGTTCGTATTGGGACGCCGTCAGAAGACGGGATGTTTCGCATGAACTGATGGCTAGTGTGGTTTCCTTAACCCTAGTCTCACTTTGTTTATTCTTGCTTTGCAGACGTTTGACTAACGCTTCAGAGGCCATTAGACGTTGGTTTGCACATGCGAGCTCTTCTACTTTTAAACTAAGTAAGGCATAGTTGTTTTCAAATTTTAGCTTAAGTTCATCATAATCCCTAGCGTCTACGGTGGGTTTCTTAATGGTGTGCCGGTGATTAAACACATCATCGAGTTGTGAAATTCGTACCTCAGCCTCGGCATTGGTAGGAGTCTTAGCTGCATTCTCACCGGTGTTGACCATCTCTTCGTCCTCATCATGTTCGACCAGCCTTGCCATACAGCAATCTTCATCCTTAGGCTCCTCATCTTCTAAAGTGTCGTTCACCCATTCAGCTTCTTCGGTGAGAAGAACTTTCCCACTTTCCATTTTGCAGGTCATTCTGGCCTTACGACCGTAATAGTCAGTGTCCTTCACGCGTGGGGCGTGGCATTCCTTGGCAAAGTGGCCTGACTTTCCACACCGAAAGCACTTCACAGACTTTTGAGGTGCTGGGTCCTCCTCTTTCTTTATCGGCTTAGCTTCCTCCGTGGGAGTGGTCTTTTTGGTGCCGCTAAAGATTCTTTGGCGATTGGAGGAGGATGAGGATTTTTTTCCCGATCTTCTTTGAGACCATCTTAGTGAGCATAGCCAGTTGCTTGCGTAGATCACGAACATCTTCATCAGATTCTGTATCATCTTCGGATCCTGGAGAGGTGTCAGATACAACAGCTGGTAGCTTCCCTTTGTTCTGTTTGGTCTTAGAGGCGGAAGATCGTTCGGTAGTCTTGTTCGAGAGGAGAGCCAGTGGGTCGACTCGAGTGTTGGTGGACTGAGGCTGCACGTAGGGAGCATAGGCAGAGAGACTGTCGTAGAGAGCATGGATGGAGGTGTTAGAGAGGTCCTTACTCTGAATCATCATCACGGTTGCATTGCCCCAATGTGGTTTGAGGCTTCCAAGGAAGCGGTTGTTGATATCGAATTTGTCCCTCGAGATCTTGGCTTTCTTGAGTTCATTGATGACCTTCAAGTATCGGAGATATGTGTCACGCAGCTCCTCTCCTTCATAGGCCTGGAAATGTTCATACTGCGAGAGACATGCTGATTTCCTCCCCTGAGCACTCTCAGTTGTGCCTGCCATAATTTCTACGAGTTCATCCCATATTTCCTTGGCAGTTGTGCAGCACTCGATGTGAGCATAGAATTCGTTGCCCATAGCCTGGAATAGGTATCCTTTGGCAGTCTCATCGGCCTGTAGGCGAGCCTCTTCATCCTCATTAATGGGGCCTCTTGGAGTGCGACGTTCATCCATGGGAGGGTTTGCGTTTGGTTGAGCAGGAATGATTGTCCAGAACTGTTCTGGACCGTTGAAGATGGAGTCCAGTAGGTATTGAGAGAGTGGGGCGCCCTTGTTCCTGATGAACATGAGGAACCTGTTTGTCCATATGCTGTAATCGCCTTGTCGCAGCATCGGGGGTCTGGTGTCGGAGCCCACTGTTGAGATGTCATTTGTGGCAGACATGGTTGGTGCAGTCGAATCGTCCGTGGTTTTGATCTTGTATAGATAAGAGGGTTAGTAACGAACGAGATGAGAAATATGAGTTTAACGAGTAGAGTTTGAGAAAAATCGTTTAAGGAATTTCTTAGAACTAAGTGAACGTGTGTGATGGTCGAAAACGTATGAAGGGAAAGTATATCTTAGAGTTCGGAGAAGTTTTAGAAATTTAAAAACGATTTTTGAGGAGTAAAATTTTCAAAAAGTGGTATAGGTGGATATGTCTAAAGTGGAAGGGAACAAGACTTGAATGAGTTTGAGGAAAAAATTTCAACACGAGAAAGAATTTATCACGAGAAAGAAACAAATTGCCGTTTGAGAAAATGTTCGTGATTACAAGATAAATTAACCAAGAAATTTTGGTGGAGAAATTTTCGTGTTTGTGTGAGTTTAATGAAAGATTCTCGGACAGAAAAAGGAAAAACAATTTCTCTGTTGAAAATGATTTTCTAGGATTTTAAAACTTGTCATGTGAGAATGTTTCTCAGTTGAGGATTTTAAAACTTCGCAAGAAATTTCGCATCGAGAAGTTTCTCGGATTTGAAAAGTCGTGGTTTCGAAATATTTTCTCAGAGGAAATAAACTTTTTCGGCCGAAAATTTCTTGGATTTGACAAACTTTCTCAGTTTCAAAGAATTTATGCTGATTTGCAAATTTTCTCGGTTTTTAAGAAATTTCTCGACTTAGATAAGTTCTAGGAATAGTCTTTCTCGGGTAGAGAATTTCTCAGATTTTAAACGTGAGCAGTTGAGAAAAAAAATAAAGTAACACAGAAGTATTTTCGCGATTTAGATAAATTCTCGGAATGAAGTTTCTCGGATATAAAAGTTTCTCTGATTTTGACAAGCTAGGCAGTTGGGAAAAATGGACTTAAAGTGAAATTTTCGCGGTTTTAGAAAGATTCTCAGAATGAAATTTCTCGGATATGAAAATTTCGCGGACTTGAACAACACAGCAAGAAGTTTCGCAGCCAAGAACACTAAGTTACTGTTCCATTGCTTGTCGCGAGTTTACCAGAAAATCGTCCGTTTTCACTAGAATGTCACCCAGAATCACTCAAACTTGAACCAAAACTTCAGAAATTCTTCCCTAAACACATATTCGACCGATTTGTGAGCTAAAAACAACAAAAGGCGGATCAAATCGACCAAAAACAGAGAGAGGCCGAGATGACTTTTCTGAGGTATTTTTGCTTCGAACTTGCTCAAAACTCGTTAAAACTGATCCAAAAGTGTTCTAAAAACATTTTAGGCATAGAGTCGATCTGGGGAAAGGTTTTAAACACAAAAACGAAGTATTATAACCCCAAAACGAGCTCAAAATGCCCGAAAGTGATTTTTGCCCAAAACACCTTTGATCTTTCTCGAAATCGAACGAAACTGGATTCAAATCAATGCAAATCGATCCACGTTTGCTCTGATACCACTTGTTGGTCCCGATTGCACCAAACAAGGAATCAAAGAGGCTTTGATGGAATGAAAAAGGGAGAGGTTCTCACCTTCAAGTGCGTGTATTGTGTGAAAAGTAGGATAAGCCTTTTGATCTTTAAAAATAGTGAGGGTAAAACCTTATATACCACATTAACCCTAGGTATATTAAGGCCCAAGCACTAAAGAGTAACTAGTTACATTCTAGTCCAAAGCCCAAGCTAAAAGGATAATTACAATATTAAACCCAAGACTTAAACTGTTGACACAATCTACACTTAGTTTAAAAGTAGAAGAGCTCGCTTGCACAAACGAACGACTAATTGCCTCTGAAGCATTAGTCAAACGTCTGCAAAACAAGAATAAACAAAGTGAGACTAAGGTTAAGGAAACCACATTGGCCATCAGTTCATGTGAAACATCTCGTCTCTTGACGGCCGCACAATTATGAACTGCTTACTAAGGAAAGAGTTAGGCTGTACCGAAAGGTGAAAGAACTTGAAGAGCAGCTTCACCTTAGAAACAAAAACACACGTATCTTATGCCAGTTGAACCAACCGGCAGAAACAGAATTCTACGATGCCCGGGAGGGAATCGGCCTGGCCAGCAATTGCAAACCAACGCCACTAACGGTTAAAATGTATAACATGTGTAACACTACGTTCCTGCAAACAAGAAAGGGTGTTCCCTCGCAGCTTATGCCATTTGTGAGATCATCCTCCGTTGTCATCTCGGAAGAAAAGAGGGTACAAAACATTCATTGGGCGGAAATCGCGTATGGATACACAGAATTGAATGCTAGTGATAAGACTAAGATACCTTCACTCTCGGAGGATGTCGAAACTCTACTCCTAACCAAAGAACAGGAAATTGCTTTCCGAGAAGCGCTCTCTCGCACCTATATCCTAGAGAAACTTCTGCTCATAGCAGAACTAGAACGAACACTAGAATTAGAGCGGAAGGCCTTCGCGACGGAGCGAGATGATCTACTTAGCAAAATCTTTACACTAGAGCAATTTCACAATACGAACAATCCCTCTACATCGAGTCAAGTACCCGATTCTGAAACATGTAAATGTAAGAGGACGGCGAAGATGACTCTTGAAGCAGAAACTTGTTCAAACACTAACTCTCGTATTCCTATGGATACAGGGAATGTGAGTTCGACGTCTCTGTAAGGGAGTTCATTTGAAATAGAGGAGAACCCGCTCTTCGATGACAAGAAGAAAAGACCATCCTATACTCGTCTTTCCTCTTTATGTAATGAATCCCAGTATCTTAAGGACGTAGATAATTATGTTACCAGAACGTATGTTCCTTTTACCAAGCTAATGTCTATGTGTTGCTGCAATGACTTTGTTCTCCCACGCTTCCATGAATATGAAACACATGAACATGCAACACTTCGACCACGCAAGCGAATCCCCTCTACGACGCCTCTTCAAACTGGTTGAATTTTCTGACTCGAATTACGCAGGATGCAAGATGGATCGAAAAAGCACCTCTAGAGCTGCACACTTCTTGGGCGGTAAACTCGTGAGTTGGTCTTCCCGAAAACAAAACTGTGTCTCAACTTCGTTGACGGAGGCAGAATATGTCGCCGACGCTAGTTGTTGCTCACAGCTTTTGTGGATGAGAACCCAACTACGAGATTTTAATTTTCATGTTGATAAAAAATTCCCATTTATTGTGACTCGAAGAGTGCGATTGCGATGACGAGTAATCCGGTACATCACTCAAGGATGAAACACATAGATATTTGTCACCACTTCATCAAAGAACATGTTGAACAAGGGACTATTGAATTGCACTACGTCACTACCGAAGATCAACTAGCCGACATTTTCACAAAACCGTTGGATGTCAAACGATTTCACACCTTGTGACTATGTTGGGCATGTTGAATATTCAGTTCGAAATTTCTCAAACCCTCGCAATCGTTATCTTCTTCAAATCCATCTTCAAACTCCGTTTTTCTGCGTTCTCCATCGTCAAAATCAGCTTTTCGGTATGAATACATCGTAAATAAACTGCGTCTCGTTCGATTTACTCCGTTTTTAGCCCCGACTGTTAAATTTTAGGTTTTAAATTATTTTTTTCTCGGCTTTAACTCGAACGTATGTTAGGTATTCGGTGTTTAAACCCCCAAATATGTATTGCCCGTCAAATTTCGAGACGATTGGGTCCAGTTTATTGCATTTTGATTAAGATTTGAGTGGGTCTTAGGCAAAAATCACAGCGTCGCTTTGAACGTTTTCGCACAGTGTTCTTCACCGAGAAACTTTCCAGGAAAAATACTTTAACGATAGATTTTCGCTGCTACAGTGTGTGAAGTCCCGCGAAAGTTTTCTTGTGAGAATTTTCTTACGATTAAAACTTTTGCTGCTACAGTGGGTCATGCCCCGCAAAACTTTCATACACCTCACGTCATATTGCATTTTTTCGCGTCTTCACTATTTCGCAACTACAGTAACCAAAATTTTCTCAATCTGCAAAATTAAATTTCTCTCGGACCCATGCTAATCAATTCTTTCGCAGCTACAGTGGTTCAATAATTTATCAACCCTTACATACATCATCTTTTCGCGGATCATGAAACTTTCTCAATCTGCAAAAATTTTATCCGAGAAATTTCTTTTCACTTGTCATAACTAAGAAATTTCAACCCGAGTAATTTTATCACTTGAGCAGATGTTTCTTCAAAGCTTTATCACTCCGCGAAACTTTCATTTCACTTGAGAAAAATTCAAAACTTGCGAAAGTTTGCTAACTTGAAAAATTTCTCTACTTGCGAAAATTTAATAACTTTTGAGAAAATATGTTAACCGAGAAAATTTTTGGATAACTTATAAATCTGATAACTTGAATCGAAAATTTCCCACTATATGCGAAACTTTACTCTGAATACGAAATCTCTTTAACGTGCGAAAATTTTCCTTATACGCGAAAATTCATGGATAAATTGAATGCAAAATTTCTTTAACGTGCGAAAATTTTTCTTACATGCGAAAATCTTTGGGTAACTTGAATGCGAAACTTTACTCTGAATGCGAAATTTCCTTGATATATGCGAAAATTTACTCTGATTGCGATTCCTGATGTGCGAAAATTTCCCACTACATGCGAAAATCTTACGCTAAATACGAAAACGTCCTCTTGACTTGTCTATGTGTGATAATCAGCAAATTTTCTCATTACATGCGAAAATTTTGGACAACTTGCTAGATGTCTTAACTTGCGAAAAATTTCCCTACGCGAAATTCTACACCAAAATTTTCTCATCTCACATAAACATCTTCAATCCTGAAAATTTTCTAAGTGTTGGAAAAATTTCGTATGAATTCCTAAAATTGTCGAGACTCGCCATCACATGACTATCATTCTATCTTAACGCCTTTATCTCAAAAGGACTCTTACTTAGCTTGAGTTTTAACTTTACTTTTATCTTTACGATTTTGGGCATTTTTATGCTTCGTTTTATTTATTTTACCCATGACTTACCTATAAGCCATCATCTCGCAATTTAGTCCGTACTAATTATGCTTCAATTTCTGTCGAGCACAGACATGACTAACACAAACCAAGAAGCACTTGAAGCGCTTGAGGCTGCCGTAATTCAAAGGGATGTCGCTCGCATCGAACTCAATACATTGACGTACATTCCACCGATCGAGGAGGTATTCCCAACAAGTAGATGGGCTGCCTTGATACCAAACAACCACATGGTGGACTTGGACAACTTCCGGTGCGATGCTCCCATCATCATAGAGATCCTCAAAGGGTATCCACTCCGCCACGCCCTCACTCATGGCGAGCCAGAAGCGCAAGTCTATCTTCAACAATTCTGGCACACATTGCAGATTGCTGGACCACACTACCACGCTTCAGCAATGTCCGCTACAATCGAACAAGAAACAGTAGTCCTCACCCGCAAGATCGTCCAAGAAGTTCTTGACCTCCCTGTCTACTCATCCTATGATCCACTACCGACGCACGAACAACTTATTGAAGACATCGACAGATTGGGCTATCAACCAGAAAACAAGAAGAAGAAGGGCCCACTTGTTCTCAGTGAAGTCACCACACGCAATCTACCTCAACCCTGGCGAACACTGTATCTACTGATAAACAAATGCATGTCAGGGAAGCATGCTGGTCAGGACCGTGGCAACCATCAAATCCTTACCATCCTAACCGGCATCGCCCACAACCGCAAGTACAACTACGCTGAAATAATATGGATGGACCTCGTCTCCATGATTCAACGTCGCGATCGGGAAGTCGCTAAGGCAGTCACAAACCGCTTTGTAGCCTACATGCAGTGGCTCCCAGCGTTCATCAAACACTTCCGCCTGCTCTCCACCAACATCCGCGTCCGCCCAGCAACTGAACACTTCGGAATCCCCATTGTCGAGAAGTTCGCCAAGAAAAACACTCCGGCAAAAGATCGACACGCTATGATAATCCCGGACGACGTTCTCGCCTATGCAGCCCGACCAATCCGCACGTACGAGAATATAGCGCCTCCACCGCCACATTCCGCGAAAGCCCCCGTCCACTATCCATTGTCCCTACGGAGCAGATCAACCCCACTGCTCCTAACCCCGGGACTAGCCAAACCCCCACCTCCACTTCTAAAAAGTCATCGGGTCGCGCCGTTCCTCTTGCACCCGCGACCCGAAAAAACGGTCGCATGAGGATGACGTAAGCCGCACCATGGAGCGTCGATCGAAACAAAAACACGATCGACCTCCTCAGTCACAGACAAGCCGAGCCTAACCCTTAGGTACAGGAGGTGATGTGTTCACCTCCCGAGTAGAAGACGTGGCATTTGGCTCAACCACGCAAACGACCCCACAAATCCACTTATCTTCCGCTCTACAGGAAGATATTTTATTCCACGAGGAGCCACGTATGCCATCGACATCCCACTTAGAGATAGTCGATGTTGAAACAAGCGGTCCTTTGCCTCACACTGCATCCTCTTCAATCACATCGAGTCTAGTGCCCTCACTCCCCATAATTTCATACGTTTCTAGGACACTTACACCTTTTACTGCACCAGAGTCTTCGTGATTCTGTCGGAACGCTCGGTGATGTCTCTGTGACTGAGAGAGGAAGACCTAGCACGGCCAACATCACAACAACCGTGAGCCTAGGCCATCATTCGTTTGAGTCTGTCTCATCGATGATGCCAACGGGAAGTCTTAGTGACCCCGTCTTGCAAAGACTCTTGAGACGTCCATCCTCGACAAAGTCTATGCGCGTCTCGATGCGTCCACCATCGACAAAGGCAAAGGTGTGGCCCCGGAGACGCCACCACCAATGCAAAATATGGACGCAGAAGCTGTTCTCCCCTCCATTTCTGCAAAGGAGCTCTTCTACATCCTACGAGCAAGATTCGAATCAATGACGGAACTCGACGAGGAGGAACAGCAAATGAAGAAAATCATGACTCAACCAATGACTTGCCGCACTCAAGGCGAGTCTAGCGGGATCAGGCGCGACGATCAAGACGATGATCAAGATCGCCGTGAGGGGGAGAATAGGCAGCAAGCCTCACAAACTCAAGGACCAATACAATCAACGCCGCCTTCCTCCTCTGCACCTGAAACGACGCCCGCAACAGAAACCTCACGCCCCACTAGCCAAAAATCCCACCCTATTAACCCCGAGTCACTAGCCAAATCACCCTAACCACCACCTACTGCCGTCTCCGAACCTCCAATCATCACATCGGCGTTAGAGACCACCACCACACCTTCTCCACCCACCATCTCAGAACCTCTAACTGTCACATCGACGTTACAGGCCACCACCACATCTCCACCACCCGACACCCAAATCATCCTCGCCAAAACCATCACCTCAACCGAGCCACCAGAATCCCCACCACAACCATCCCCACAATCCACAAACTCCTCCGACGCAACACCCTCGCTACCACACAGCCATACCCCTCTCAATACCGATTCCAACGTAGCTTCCGAGGACTTCTACTGCGCACAAAACCAGATCGAGGCCTACATCTTTATCGATGAATGGCTGTACACACCCGCCGATGCAGCAGCAGCCAGGAAGTTGGTGGAAAATGCTCGACGTCTGCTAAAGGAAGCTTCGCTTACGCTGATCAACACTGCAGACGACGAGAACGGAGAGGAGTACGACGTCGAACCCGTCGAGCTCGAGAACATTCTACAATTCCAAGCGCAGCAAGTTGAGGCTCCTGCTGCTCAACCGGATGTGCCCACGGCGGATATACCGGAAGCACCGTGGGAAGACAAAAAGATCACCGTGCCATTCCAAGAAGAGATCAGGAAGAGGATCTGGCGGCGCAAGAGCAGATCATCACGACCTTCGACGAATATGAGCTGATGAACATCCAAAATTGGAGCGAGGAAAAGAAGAAGCTCTATCGATGGAGCCTTCTTTGCCACAAGTGCACAAAGAGGAGTCCGATGAAGAAAACATCGCTCTGGAAATGAATCGGGCCCCCATCTGCAAAGTCACTGACCTTCGCCAAGAGTCGAAAGGACGTGTTCACTATCCAGTGTTCACTGTAACGAGGCAGAGCTACAGTGAAGTGAGTGAGGCGGACTTCAAGTTTCTGCGCCTGGGTGACCTGTACAGCATGCTGGATTCCATGAAATAGTTCAGACTCGTCGTCAGAAGTTCTGGACATCTCGTACGGGCTGAACCGGTCACTATGGGTTATGTGGCTCTCAAGCGCCACATGCTCCGACAGGTCAGATTCTTCGCCACCCACGATCTGCAGATGGCGGTGGAGCACAACCTAAAGAAGGTGAACCTGACTCGCCCATCTTTCAAGAACGCGGACGACTACCGAGAGGGCGATGTGATCGACGGAGATGATCCGGCGGTCGCCTACTCGAACTAGAAGGGAAAGATGAGGCTGCTGCGCTGCTCCGAAGTGGCAAAGTTCTCGGATGGGACGCTCACCATCATTCAAGGCAAACTCATGAGGATTTGCCGCATCCTTTCGGAAAAAGATCCACTCTGTCGATCCAAGTTCGCGAAGTTCATTGACGCTCGAATGGTCCTTAATATACCTAGGGTTAATGTGGTATATAAGGTGTTACCAACACTATTTTCAAATTAATCAAAGATCAAAATGCTAACCCTATTTTTCACACAATACACACACTTGAAGGTGAGAACCTCTCCCTTTTCATTCCATTAAAGCCTCTTTGATCCTTGTTTGGTGCAATCGGGACCAACACTACCTCTAAGATCACTAACTTAGAAGCTCAATTAGAAACATCGAATGCTAAGATTAGTGAGCTTAGTAAGGATTTCGATGCCTGTCAAGCCGCTAAACTAACCGTGGAAAATAATTATGCTCTCCTAGGTGAGGAACGCAAGAAACTATATGCCAAAGTAAAGAAATTAGACGATATAGTTACACGTAGGGGACAATCCGAACAGACGATATTTTTTAACAAGCCCAAGGATATAGAGTTCTATAATCATATAGAAGGCATAGGTTTCACTAACCCGTGTGATTTACAAAAGAAAGAAATATACGATGTTAAACATATGGGCTTAGGAATAACCTCTCTTAGAAATTTTACTGAATCGTCTTATGAAAATACTTTCGATTCATCCATTAGACAAGGTCCACATGGTCCAGAAATCCCCTTTGACTACAAAGAACTAGATGAAAGGGACAAAAATAGGAAAGAAACTCTAACACCTGTCTGCATTTTAGTTCAAATTCTACTTCCTAACTATCGAACACGCCACGAGGAAGTTAAAACCATTAATTAAAAAATTCTCTCTACAAACCCCCTATCATAAAACAGATAGAGGAGTCACATGCAAAGTTAGAAAAAGAACGAGAGAATTTCGAAGCTGAAAAGAAAAAATTCGTTAAGGAGATGGAAAATCTCAAGGCTTCCTCGTCCTCCCAAACTACCTCTCACACTATTACAAAAAGCGTGAAAAATGAAAAATCACCTTTGAAAGATAAATATTATAAAAATAATTCTGTTAAAAGTGCTATGACTAAATTCACTTTACCTACGTCTACAAGGAGCGTAGCTTCAGCACTAAAAACAAAGGCGAGAGTGTCTAGCACTAAGATAAAGAAGGAGCCATTAGATTTAAATATTCTGAACATGCTACTCCTTCTGTTGCAATAAAAGACACTCGTAGAAATAAAAGAGCTATTTCCACTTTTAAGATAGTTGCTTCTACGTATTCACTTCAGCCGATCACCTTTAGAAGCACCAACTTCGAAATAGGCTCTACATCAAACATTAATCATTCTGAAACAAATGCCACCAGAAAGACACGTAGGAAACAAGATCCAGCCATAAAGAAAGCTTATGGCGCCATACATGACTGTACTCACCTAAGGTATCCCGTCGAAATTAAATCCCACGAGCACCTTAGGAGACTATCACAAGAAAAGATCTTTTCCTCAGTCAAACCCTCCAAAGCATTTTTACGTACTGAAATTAATCTTCCTTGTAAGGTTCAACACAAATGGGTTCCTAAATCTCCGCCTAGGACGACGAAAGCCAAAAGGACCAAGTCTCATATAGAGGCAAAACCCAAACCCACTTTTTCAAAAGTGCAATGGGTTATTAAGACTCTTCAAAAAATAGAATTAGGAGTCATATCGGAACCCCAAACTAAATCTGCTAATCCGAGAGGACCCTAAGTGGGTACCTAAAGCTCTCTAAATTGTTTCTGCAGATCTATCATGTGTGGTACCTCGACTCTGGTTGCTCCACACACATGACTGGTAATCAAGAGCTGCTGAGCAACTACAAAGACAGACCAAACGGCAAAGTCAGATTTTGGGAACAACGATTCAGCCCCGATTCTAGGACTTGGGGATATCATTCTGAAGAATCTGACCATCAAAGATGTCTCGTACGTCGAAGACCTCCGCCATAACTTGTTCAGCATAGGCCAATTCTGTGACAAAGGCTTCCAGGTGGTCTTCCATGCTGACCGTGCAGAATTTTGGATAGTCAGGACACAGAACTCCTTCAAGGACTTCGGAGATCCAATATTTACACGATCAACCTGACGTCTGTGCGGCCCTCGACAGCTGTATGCCTCATTTCTCAAACTGATTTACAGAGGAACAGCTTATGGCATCAACGACTGTCTCAGCTGAATATGAAAGCTCTCCAACGCCTTTCTACGAAAAAGTTGGTTCACGGTCTTCCAACTATACTACTACAAAAGGAGCATCACTGTTCGACATGTCACATAGGAAAAATAAAGCGAGCATCTCATCACGTCAAGCAAATTGCGTCTACTTCTCGACCATTGGAACTAATGCACATGGATCTCTGTGGTCCGATTCAGACTCAGAGTATCAATGGAAGAAAGTATGTCCTAGTGATTGTAGATGACTATTCTCGCTACACGTGGACAAAGTTCCTCCGAACGAAAGATGAGACTGGTGACTTGATTATCAATTTTGTGAACACAACTCAAAATCTGCTGCAACAGACTATTCAAGTTGTTCGAACTAGCAACGGCACTGAGTTCAAGAACAATCACCTCAGTGAGTTTTATCAGAAACTTGGAATAAGTCAACAATTTTCAGCCGCCAAAACACCCAACAAAATGGGGTCGTTGAAAGGAAAAATCGAACACTAGTGGAAGCCGCTCGTACAATGCTGATCCAATCGGGACTTCCACACTTTCTATGGGCTGAAGCAGTCAATACCGCTTGTTTTACTCAAAACAGGATGGTGGTTCACAAACGGTTCAACAAGACTCCGTACGAGATTGTGAATAATAGAGTGCCCAACATCTCTTTCCTTAAAGTCTTCGGGTGCAACTGCTTTGTGGCGAACGACCGAGAGCAACGTGCAAAGTTCGACCCTAAAGCATTCGAAGCTACATTTGTCGGGTACTCTTCAACATCAAAAGCGTACCGAGTATACATCAAGTCCAACCGAACTATTAAGGAAAGCTATAATGTTGCTTTCCACGAAGTGGCAGATATGGCTTCTGGTCAATTCAGTCCAGGACCCGTGCCTCACCCGTTGGTTCCTGCTCAATACAGTTCAGGACCCGTTCTCAACTCGTTGGCTTCTGAAGACAACATTTCAGAACCCGTAATCACTGGTGTGTTGGCACAAAACCAACAGATGGCAACAACTTCATGATCAATGTCAGACGAAGCAACGAGACTTGCAATAGACGACTTGAGATCTCCTCCGAACAAGACCGACGTACCAAGTTCATCTCACACCTCTACCCCACCCGATTCAGAATTGCCACAGAACACTGAAGAACCTACAGTGGTCATCGAGGAAGTATCATCAGAGACGATCAATCCAAGTGCAGTATTGGAACTTCCTCAGACAAATGATCAATCGGAGACTATAGGCAATCTAGATCCACATATGGCTGACGCATCGACTTCAGCCTTGCCTCATGAGCGCAAGTGGACGAGAGGCCACTCGGTTGATCAGATAATTGGCGATCCTTCGGTTGGTGTGAGGACACGTCGTCAACACAGTCTTTTCAGTTGCTTCCTGAGCCAAAACGAGCTACCAAAGTAGCAGACGCACTTCGAGACCCGAATTGGACAATTGCAATGCAAGAGGAAATCAATCAATTCGAACGTCTTCAAGTGTGGACCTTGGTACCCCGTCCACATGGGAAAACAGTGGTCGGAACTAAATGGGTTTTCAAGAATAAGAAGAATGAAGATGGTGAAGTGATCCGGAATAAAGCAAGGCTAGTTGCTAAGGGATACAATCAACAGAAAGGCATTGACTACAACGAGACTTATGCACCTGTTGCCTGTATCGAAGCTATCCGCCTCCTGCTGGCTTATGCGGCTCACAAAGACTTCAAAGTCTATCAGATGGATGTTAAAACTGCCTTTCTCAACGGTGTGTTAAAAGAAGAAGTCTACGTCGTTCAGCCGGAAGGTTTCGTTGATCAAGAACATCCCGATAATGTCTATCGCTTGGACAAAGCTCTCTATGGACTAAAACAAGCCCCACGTGCTTGCTACGATGTCCTGAGTGATTTCGTCGTGAAGTCTGGATTCATACGAGGAACGACAGACACAACTCTCTTCATTAAATGGCATGACAAAGATCTGATGGTCGTCCAAGTATACGTCGACGACATCATCTTTGGATCAACAAATCCTCGGCTTTGCAAGAAGTTTGGAGATCTCATGACGAGCAAATTCGAGATGAGTCACATGGGAGAGATGCAATTTTTCGTAGGCCTTCAAGTCAGGCGGCTAAATGATGGAATTTTCATCAGTCAGACAAAATACATCAAGGATATTCTGAAGAAGTTTCATCAAGACCAGAGCAAGCCTATCAGCACTCCTATGTCACCAAGCTGCAAGTTGGATGCCGATCCCTCTGGTAAATCGGTCGACATCACACTGTATCGCAGTATAATTGGATCTCTTCTCTACCTCACTTCGAGCCGGCCGGACATCATGTTTGCCACCTGCTTGAGTGCCCGCTTTCAAGCCGATCCCAAAGAATCCAATATGCTCGCGGTCAAAAGAATTTTACGCTACCTTAAGGGCACCTCTACCCTTGGCCTATGGTATCCAAAGGGTACGAATTTTAAACTTATCGGCTATACTGACGCTGACTATGCAGGTTGCCAAATGGACAGGAAAAACACGTCCGGTGGCGCTCAATTTTTAGGCGAAAAGCTGGTTTGCTGGTCATCCAAAAAGCAGAACTGTGTGTCCACTTCGACGACCGAAGCAGAAATACGTAGCTGCCGCCAGCTGTTGCTCACAGATGTTGTGGATGCGTACACAGCTTCGCGACTATGGGTACAATTTAAATAATATACCCATATATAGTGATAGTCATAGTGCAATTGCCATAACTTGCAATCCTGTTCATCATTCACGCACAAAACACATAGACATTAGATATCAAAGATCACGTAGAAAAAGGCACGATAGAGATGTACTTTGTGAACACGGAGTTTCAGCTAGCCGACATTTTCACCAAGGCCTTGGATGATAAACGATTTTAATTCCTTGTCGGAAAATTAGGCATGTTGAATCTTTCGTAATATGTGCATTACTTGATCTTCTGTGCTATCACATGCTCTATTCTATGTGTTTTCTATGCTTATTTGTCCTTATCTTGCGTGATAAAAATAATATAAAAACAAAATATAATAATACTATAATATATATTTCTACATATAATATAAAGGGGTATGACGAAATCCTTTAGGATGCTTTGATCTAAAGTCACTTAGAATTTTACCCCGACATGCGATCGATTTAATTGCTTAAAATTTGTCAGTCTAAGTCGCATACTTGTGTCTAAAAGGTCATTAGATTGTTCACTAGACACAAAGTCACTCTACATGCGTGGGGATTCAAGCATTGTTCCTTTTTCCTTTCTTTGGATCTACTTCACGAGTGAGTCACACATAAATTACTTGTCTTACCTAGTGATTCTTAGTGTCATACTCATCTTGCGTTAGATCGTTAGGAAAATGATAAGGGAGTTTAGGATATTCATCATTCGGCCTTATATAAATTCTCCCACGTTAACCCTTAGTCATCCACTTTGAGCCTTCTCCGATGTCCTTTTCTTCATTTGAAACCCATTCCCAGCCTTCAACCGAACTCTATACTCTTCGAATGGTTGTTCAAACGAGAAAATGAGGGGGAGATAACAAAAGAAAAAGGAAGATGATGACAAAAGAAGGCATTGCTCAACGCGCAAAAATCAGACCAAAGGAACCGGCCTTCCGACTACCTTGTAGAAAGTGGCATGGTTCCTGTTGTGAACTTCTCTAGATGTAGTGTTCTGGCTCCATATCAACATGGTTTAATAATTATGAGGCACGAACAATGTGTTTAAGTATTTTATTTAAGCTCGAAATTTAGGGTTTAAGGAGTTCATATCGACCTTCAACGTGTTCTTGAGGAAATTAGCTTTTTATCTTTAAACGTGGAGCCTTGCGATTGGAAAAGTTTTTATAGTAAAATGGAGCCGCGAAACACAAGTCTCACGAATTCCGTATCGCGAACCAACGGAGGAAGGAGGTTCGCGAACCCAACATTCCCACGCACCTTAGATTCGCGAACTAAAATTTTGGGGGTCTAGGGTTTCGCGAATCCAGTCGGCGAGCCGAGGTTTGCGAGTCCGTTGAAGAGTGTGAATCCATGGAGGTTTGCGAACTCAACGAGAAATGAGCTTGGGGCATTCTGCGAACCCTTAATGGCATTAAGATTTGCGAACATATATTTGCGAATCGCACTTTGCGGGCCCATTGTAGTTCGCGAACCCTAGCCTTGCGAATCCTTAGAAGATTGCGGCTCCACTTTGGCGAACTCACATGATTCACGGGTTCAACACACTTCGCGGACCATGCACTTTTGCGAACTCCATGCTTTGTGAGCTCCACGAGGATTGCGAATGGAGGACTTTGCGAATCCTTAGAAGTTTGTGGGTCCTATTTCGCGAATGGAGGAGTTTGCGAATCCAAGCCTTTTGCGAACCTGATTGGCGACACCCTAATTCGCGGAAATCAAATGATTCGCAGTTTCTAGGGTTTTGCGGGCCGTGGCTATTTCACGAATGCACACACATTTTCACGGGCCGCGTCAGTTCTGCGAACTCGAGACATTTCGCGGGTCATGTCCAATTGGCGAACCCGATAGTTAATAAAATAGTCATTCGCGCACTATGAGGTCGCAGACTAGGATGCGATTTCGAACTAGGTTGAAATAATTTACGGGCCATGAATAAAATACTTCGCGAAGTATAGACTTGGCGAATTAGGAGAACTTCACGAACTTAGGTAAGTCACGAACTGTTGACTTGACTTAATAAATTGTTTTAAATAAACATCTAAGGTCTAGGATTTTAATATTCAGAAACTTAACACACTTATGATTAATTTCAGTTAGTTGCGTACTGACAATTAATATTTATGCCGAGGTCGGGATTTAGGAAATTCGCCGAGTCAGGCAGCGGTTAGTCTACGTACGCCAGGTAAGTGGAAATCCAACTACAACACATAGCATATGTGTATGTGCTTAATTCATGTGATTACGTGATAAGGTGCTTACGTGTTTACGTGAACTTGCATGATATGGTTGGATGCTTTCGGTAAGCGTTATGGCGTTAATGCATTCTGCATATGCACGAGCATGCACGACACATTTGGGGGTAATAAAGTGGTGAGCGTGCATGATTATGTCGCAAATAGCGAAAAATAGATGCCGAGGTGGGCAATGATATCATAAGCTAGGTTAGTGTGCGGCTTCCGGGGCATCGAGACGGCGTTGATGCGCCGTCGGCGACGTTGATGCGTCGCCAGTATACGAACGACGTTGATGCATCGGGGGATACCATGGTTGGGTTGATGCCCTCATGGTCTGGTTGATACCCTTATTTCCCTGATTAGCGTGATTGGGTTGATGCCCTCACGCTTTAGTATGGTTGGGTTGATGCCCTCATACTTTGGGCTGATGCCCGTGATTGGATAGAGCTCTTTACGGTGTAAGACTGGGTAAAAGTCTGCCAAGGGCCCTAAGATAAAAGATATGAGACCGAGTTTGATCTATAAGACGTAAGACGCATTGGCGTGGATTGCCTTTGCGGGATTTATCACGTGCACGTCATGCATGATTTCTACTTACTGAGCATATCGCTCACCCCTTACGTTATGTGTTGTAGGTGCGAGCGACCACGGTACGTGATCGCTTAGATGGCAAGGCGAATCTTTTGACTCTTCCAGCAGCTTTTGGGGTGGAAGTGTGTGCATGGATGACGACCTGTGAGGCCGGGCGCATAGGAATTCTTTTGCTACATATGTAGACACTTCCCGTGTAACTAAGCCTTACATGCAATTAGGAATTGGAGGCATTCTTTTGACGTGTACAGAACGATGTTCCATTACACAAATGGAAAAAAGAAAAATTTCATACGCATTTCCGCATTTAAGTTAAAACATCGTTAGGCACCTAGGATACGCTAGGATTAGGTAACGAGGACAGCGTGTCCTGACAAGGATTGGGTGGAAATCTCATACAGTCACAACCTCAAGTGACTGTGAGCCAACCCACAGAGTCGGTGTCTACTCAAGGGTTGATAACAGGCGACATCCGTCGTCTTGGTCCATATCAGGAGGCGTCCGCACCCTTCGTGACGAACGAGTAGTTCCAGGCCGCTCTCTCTGCCGTTGTACAGTCTATGGAAGACAAAATCACGGAGAGAGTACTCCAAGCACTCGAGGCATCCCGAAGAGATACTGGGAAAGCCCCTTCCTCTGAAGGCCCTTCGTCACGAATCAACCCCACACCTCAACAACCCACACCCACCGACCCTCTAGCCACTTCCTCCATCCTCATCAATCCATACACAATCCCCATCACCGAGCTCCATGACATTCTCCTCGCCCGTCTAATAGGCCTTTCCATCCGATCGCAGTAAGAAGAATCCCTCTATAGGTGATTGGTGGACCATCCTGAGCCACCGACTGACACCTGTCGAGGCCAAAGCTCCCACTCGCGGCGCAGACATGACAATCCTGACGATCAGGACCCTCATGAGGGGGAGAAGAGGCCAAGGACATCAATAAGTGGCCAAGGACAAGGCTCGGGCGCCACGCAGACAAGCGCTGGAGCTGGAGAAACCCAAACAGAAACCCACCAAACACAAACCACCCAAACTACCTACACCACGCACCGCACCACCCACATCGAACCACCAACCTTTCACCTCAGGACGCCTCCGTCCACACCACCGATCTACTCAAGCCCCTTGCTTCCGGAAGAAGAAGCAAGTGCTGCGATGCTTGTAGCTCTAGCAGCTACCCAAGCCACTCCCTCAGTCCCTCCTGACCAACCGGGACCCTCTGGACATGGCGTCAATCCACACGAGGCCCTAGACAAGTACATCTTCGAAGGACAGTGGATGACCCATTCCATGCCCGAGGAGCATCAAAAACGACGGCTTCACGACGTTCGGCGCTTTCTACAACAAGCGTCTATAGACCTCGTAATCATAGAAGACGACGAGCTTCAGAAAGGTGAAGACTACGAGCGATATATCCCAAGGCTACGAGAGTTAATCGCTCAACAGGCGATTCCCTCTGCAAGGCTAATGCCAGGGACCGTTCGGATCGACACGCAATGGGAAAACATCAAAATAGAAATTCCCTTCCTAGAAGAAGTTCGTGAGAATATTTGGAGGTCTCCAGACAGAGTGAAGTAGCCGAACGAGTTCGAGCTTAGAGGGATCTCTCATTGGGATCAGCAGAAGATGATGACCTACCTCTGGATGCTGACCAAACTAGGACCTGATGTTAGGCTGGGGTGACTAAGACACAAGCCAAGAGCCATTATAAGAGTCTCTCCCCAATAAGCCAACTACTCAGCGTATACTATGCCAAATGAGGACTTTCAACACCTCACTACATCATCGAACGAGTGGACAGGACCCGAGAGGAACTGAGCGAGAACGACCTGCCGTACCTCCCCGCCGATGAAGTGTACCATCTTTATCAGCTATACGTGGAGAAGTACAAAGGTCCTCAAGGCTTCATCAAGAAAGAAGGCCTCGAAGGGCTCTACCGGTTCATGATGTGACAAGTCAAGTACTTCGCCGCTCACGACCTTCAAATGGCGCTTGAGAGCAATATGAAGAAGGTCAACATGACCGCTCCGTTCAACAAAGGAACTGAGATCGAAGGGCTTCCCGACAATCACGTGCACATCAGCTCAGTCCTAGGCATCACCTACCACAATCCAATAGCAAAGAAGAATAGGTTGATGCTGAAGACTGAGATTCATAAGTTTTGCGATGGGACGCTCAAGGTCGTCAGGAAAAACATCGAGCAGAGATTGGAAGAAATCAATCGGGATACGATGCTAAGGATCCATAGGTTCGTGAGAGAACAGCCGCTGCTAATGAAGATATTGAGTAGCGACTGGAGCTAAGGATCACGCTGAGGAACTTCGAGCATGCGCTGGGCTTGTGCAGATCATATTACGCCCGACGAGGACAAACGGCGCAGAGACGCAATTAAGCACAAAGGGGGAGATTGTAGAATACCATTTGTAATTGTGCTTGATTTCATTAGTTGTCCTTGTAATTTGGGGCATTTTGTATAGTAGTCCTTAGATTAGGACTAGATTGATATTTATACCAAGTTTGTTTGGTATAATTACATGTAAATCAATTGATAGAGAAAGTTTTTAGAATTGATCCAAAAGGCTTGCAATTCGATTTCTAGAGAGAGAAACAACAGTAACTTTCTCACTCTACTCAAATTCCCTCTCTTGTTCTTCATTTGAGTTTTTCGATCGAATTCAATTGTTCATCTAAATATCGAATTACTATGAATTCTAGCCTAGGATCGTAGAGTTGTTAATCGTAGGACCTAACAAGATGGCTTTGGTGAGCAACATGAAGAAGGTCAACATAACCGCTCCGCTCAACAAAGGACCTGCGATCGAAGGGCTTCCCAACAATCACGTGCATATCAGCTCAGTCCTAGGCATCACCTACCACAATCCAATAGCGAAGAAGAATAGGTTGATGCTGAAGACTGAAGTCAACAAGTTTTGTGATGGGACGCTCAAGGTCATCAGGAGGAATATCGAGCAGCGATTGGAAGAAATCAATAGAGACACTATGCTGAGGATCCATAAGTTCGTGAGAGAATAGCCGCTCCTAATGGAACTGCTTGAAGTTATCGAGGAGCGACTGGAGCTGAGGATCACGCTGAGGAACTACGAGTATGCGCTGGGCTTGCGCAGATCGTATTACGCCCGACGAGGACAAACGGTGCGGAAACGCAATCAAGCACAAAGGGGGAGATTGTAGAGAATACATTTAATTGTGCTTGATATTATTAGTTGTCCTTGTAATTAGGGGCGTTTTGTATAATAGTCCTAAGATTAGGACTAGCTTGATATTTATACCAAGTTTATTTGGTATAAATACATGTAAATCAATTGAGCTGAATAGAAGAAGTTTTGAATATTGATCCGAAAGGCTTGCAATTCAATTTCTAGAGAGAAAAACAACAGTAACTTTCTCACTCTAATCGAATTCTCTCTCTCGTTCTTCAAATGAGTTTTTCGATCGAATCTTATTGATTATCATTATCATCAAATTACTTTGAATTCTTGCCTAGGATCTTAGAGTTGTTAATCGTAGCAACCTAACAATAGTTCAAGGTTCATCAGACCATTTTAAATCTTTAAATCCAAGTAATATAATTACCTCAGTATGAGAAATTTTTTCATAGTCAACGTCATCTTATTCTTCCACAATTATTCTTGCATAGGAAGTTCCTTCATTAGAGGACTTAACTTTCTGCTTTTTGAATTCAAGGAATTCCTTGTATTCCTCGCCACTCAAGGTATTACTTGAGGAAGCTGAGAGATTTTCATTAACCAGCTTTCTATTGCCCATTTGAGCAATAACATTTTTTCCACCTCTTCCACCTCTATTAGAGGGAAAATTTCGCCCATATTGGGACATATCTGCAAAATTCATGAAAGATATTCACGAGTTAGATAATCAGAAAGACTATTATCACTTCCTTTCTTGTAAATTATTTCAAAATCGAATGGGGCTAAATGAGCCTGCCATCTCGCAAACATTTGTTTGGAGACATCATGCTTAAAATCTTTTTGAAACATAAATTTCGCAGCTTGGCAATCAGTTTTTATTAAAAACCTTTGATTGTATAAATCATCTTGAAATTTAAGAACGCACTTAACAATAGCAAGTGCTTAACAATAGCAAGTACCTCTCTATCGATTGAAAGAATTAAATTTGGGATAAAGGTTGTGATAAAATTTGATTTTAATTAATTCTGTTTCGGCTCTTGGCAAGCCCGTGTTGCAGAAAGAAAGGCGTTTGTGGGCGATGGCTGTTACCTATTGAATTAGTTAAACGAAAATTTTATTATGTAAAATTCCTCGTGTCCGATGATTTAATTCTAACAATCACAAAACCAAGTTTTATTTTGTTTTGTGATGTTTGGTATAACGACTGAACCACCTTTGAACGAGATCCCGAATTTGGTATGATATTGGTATATCGGCTGAACTACCTTCGGTCCGAACGGGATCAAACTGTTTACAGTTTGATAACTGGACTAATAGGTTTAACAACACCAAGTACCATTATCCATGGTTCAATAGGTTGTTAACAGTTGCATACCTTAATATCATCTTTTCATTTTTCACTTTTGTAAAGATCCTCTCCGTATATCATCTTTTCATTTTTTTACTTTTATAAAGATCCTCTCCGCATGGTATCAGAGCCATGGTGGGGGTATTAAGAAGTTAAGGTGTATTTTAACGGACTTATCAAATGTTAAATTTGATGAGACGAAAAGATACTGTTAAAAACAGTATGGAAGAGGAGTATGATATCCGTCAAGATTTAGATATATTGAATCGTTGGACAATTCATAGGATAGATATAAAATAATCTATGAATTAGAAACTTTCGAGAAATTAGGCTTGAAACAGGTAGTAAAAGCTACTAAAGAAACAATTTCATTGATTAATGAAGAAATGGCTATAAGACTTCTAAGCAATAGGGACTTAGAAAAATATAGAATAAATCACAAGTTTATCCATATTGGGTTAGTACAGGTAGCCTTTAAGCCTTTGCCTTTAGAAGGTTTACCAGATAGCTTTATAGCAGCTCTTAGAGATGGTAGAAATCTCGACTAAAACAATCCCTTATGGGAATAATTCAGTCTAGCCTGGCTCATAGCCCAGTTTACTTTAATGTTTACCCAAATCTCCAATTATCTCTGACTGATGTCAATATATTGGATGCTCTGACATTAAATGTCAAAACTCACGGATATAATTACGCTCCAGGATTGGAGGTAATATGTATTTGTTATAGGATTTATTATAAGCCTTTATATACGCTCAATCCTCAATGTAATCGTTGATAAACCCATCAACGAAACTGTTCTAATAGAAACTAATTTTAGTAGATCTAACATTACAACTCGAAGATCTACAAATGGGAAGAAATACAATTTCCAAAAAACTGGACAATCGAAAGAGCTATGCCTCCCCAAAATTAAAAATAAACCCTACTCAAATAATACAAACAACAGATGGATCTGTTCAAATTCAATTCGAACAAAATCAAAGATCTATCAAAACTCCTAGATCTGGAATGACTAGATCAGCTTCTTCCCATTATCATATATCACCATGTGATTATATGATAAGATCTCCTTCTAGAGCTTCGACTTCTCAAGTTAGAGAATCAACCTCTAGTGATTACCTTCAAAATAAGGTAGAAGAATTAAGAATTAATTCTGATAATATTGTTCACGGAGTTTTTTTAAAAAATAAGACGAGGAAATAACCGAGTCAGAAATGGATTTTCATGTTTAATGGATATAAAACCCAAAATAGATTTTAGTCCGGGTTCACTGGGAAGAACGAAAAGTAATCAATAATATAATTTACCCAAATGGGAACTTTTCCGAAAATGGTTTTTTGAAAGTTTTAATAAATAAGATAAAATTACTTTTCAAGACGAATTTTATAATGATTTGTCAAAACAAAATGTTGCCCTTTATTCCTTGGTTTTTAGAAAAATATTTTAAAACATGATATCTGTTCTTGAAAGAAATTATAAGCTTTCAACAGCGAAAAATTTAAATTCGATTTACCCTCCTCAAACTAGTTTCCAAATGGAAAAAGAAAATGAGATTAGATATTTTAAAGCTTTTCAAAAATTATTTGAAAACGATACACTTACTGTGACTATAAGCCATATTTTGTCTTTTAAAACAGCAAAATTATACAAAAATGTATGTTATTGTTTTAGGAGAACAAATCTCTTTATTAAAGAAAAATATTGAAGATATTTCGTCTTCAGTAAAAGATATTAAAAATCATCTTTTAAAAGATAAAACTGAACTTCGATCAGTTAATAAAGCTTCTCCGAGTGTTCAGCCTTCTCCCGAAATTATTGATTTTAAATTAAAATCGATTTCGCATATCGAAAATTTACTTGAAGAAAAACTTAAGAATCTTAAGATTAATACTTTAAGTGAAGAATTTGAAGATCGACTTGAAAATTCCGAAAATATTCAGAATATTCAAAACACATTTACGAAGAAATTAATAAACTCAAGCATACAAAATATGCCAGTCGGCCAATTCAAAGCAACTATTATTACCTTAGGCCAACTCCTCAAGATGTATTGTTCGAAGAACAAGAATTTACACTCAATAATTCTTATAGTGGTAGAAGCATATACGAGTGGAATTTAGACGGTTATACCGAGAGACAAATTGTTAGGAATATTTTATAGTGTTCAATTTCATTGTGTCTATCTTAGTTGGTTTATACTTAATTAACTCTGGGCTAGTTTGTAATATTCTAGTTCTTAGTTACTAGGGGTATAATATACCAACTAATGTGGTATATATATCCCCAAACCCTAATTCATTAGGGTGTGTGTTTTTGGTGTAGTATGTGTGAGTGCGTGTGTATTGAATAGTAAAACAAAGCATTTTCAAAGCACCCATCGTCTACACTAACCCACCCCACGTTCGATCTTTAAAACTTTCATTATTAGCGTGGTAAATCGTTCTAAGTCAGTATTGTTGGATCAAATAGGGACCAACAAGTGGTATCAGAGCAAACACGTTCGGATTTGATTGAGATTTCTGAAATTTTTGGGTATTTTTTTTCTTGGTCGAATTTCAGCTTGCTCTTGAGTTTTTGAGTTGATTCTGCTGATTTTGCAAGCTCAAGAGCTAAATAGGTTGATTTTGAGTGATCTGAAGTGTTTACCCAACATTTCTTAGTTGATTTGAATGAGTTTTAGGTGGAAATCGAGTCTGAAGTTCGTCATTCTGCACAGAAATCTTTCAGATTGAAACACACAATCGGGCGAATGTGCATTGTAGTAAACATTTAATTTCAGCTGATTTGAGTTTCGCCGGATTTGATTTTACTTGATTTTGTATTTTCGCCACATTTGAGTTTCGCCCGAAACTCATTTTCATTGATCGAAACTTACATTTTCAAAAGGCATTTCTAATTTTACACGGCGAAACTAATCATCGCCGGAACTTCCTCAAATTGATTTGATAAATCGCGGAGTACGTTTCGATCGAAACTGCATTTTAGTACCTTTTATAATTCTCTCAGCGAAACTGACTTTCGCTCGAAACTCATTTCCATCGAAACTGAAATATTCAAATATTTAAAATCATCTACAGTACCAAAATTACTAGTTTGCCCGAAAGGCTACAGTACCAATTACTAGTTTCGCCCGATTCATTTCTCGGCGAAACTGATAATCGCCCGAAACCAGTTTCGATCGAAACTCATCCAATATATAGTGTTTCGCCCGAAACTCAATAATTTCTCATCAAATCACGCGAAACCCACATTCGATCGAAACTGAGCATTTCTTTGATATTAAAACTTTACTCGGCGAAACTGAGTATCGGCCGAAACTCATCTGCATCGATCAAAACTCATTTGGCGATCCAAACTCACTCTTCAAAATCACATATAAACGTTTTCAATCACCAAAACAATTGGACCCTTTAAATAATATTTTAAGTTTCAACGGGCATTCTGAGTCCAACGGGCATTCTGAGAAGAACATTCTGAGAAGAACATTTGATGAGAAGAACATTCTGAGTTCAACGGGCATTCTGAGTTCTGAGTTCAACGCTCACCCTTTAAATTATTTTTTCATCATTTGATAGGAAGAACATTCTGAGTCCAACGGGCATAGTCAGTCCTAACGCCCGTTTATAATTTTCCTTCCAATCCAAAAAATTTTCGGTGTAGACTGCCTTTCTGTCAAATTTTTGAAATCAAATCCCTAAACGTGACAACGATCAATCATCCAATAATCTACTTAGGACAATTAGGCAAATTATAGAAAAAGTTTTGGTCATTTTCTCGAAGTTTTTGAAATCATCACAAAATTTTTCGGTGCACGCCAAAAATTTTCGACGCCGACTTTCTTCGATACTTCACGATACTGCCAAACTTTTCGTCACTGAAATTTTAAAAGCCAATTTCTATTTTCAATTAAATATTATATTAATGAAAATGGATGCTCAAGCTAGGAAAATTGAGGAATTAGAAGCAAGACTTGCTAATAATTACTCCGTGTTGCTTAAGCAACAAGAAAGCCTAGCCTATGCTAATGAAGATTTGACCATAGCAAAGTCTAAGATCATTAGCTTAGAAACTAAGTTAGATGATAGTGAAAAGAGGGTCTGCGATATGAGTAGTAGTTTACGTTCTTGCGAAGCTGAGCGAAATGAAGTCTCATCAAAATATGAGACCATCTTAGAGGAACAACGTATGCTTTACTCTAAGATTAAACAATTAGAGAATGTTATTTCGAATATAGGTCCAGCAGATCAAAACTCTCCTTCTAACTTAATTTCTAACGGGGAAAATATTTTACATGATCAAAAACCTACTCTATGTGATACTCCAGAGACTCTTCGTAAATTGAAAGATTTACAAGATACTTTGAACTCTGAAAGGATAGGTTTTGGCGCTGAAAAGGAAAGGCTTTTAAAGGAGATTTTATATCTCAAAAATTCCCCATTTTTATCTGGTTCCAATAATTTGTCAAGTGATACATCTTCCTCGAAACAGATAAATAAAACAAAAACTAAAAGAAGCATCCTTGTTCCTAAAACTGAGAAAGCTTTTAATAATCATTCTAAGTCAATTTTGACTGAAGCTGAAACGTTAAGTAAAAGCAAAATGCTAACAATGGCTAAGGAACAAATAAAGATTAGGAAGGAGAAAGGAAAATCGATATTAAACTGTAAAATTAAGCTCGAAAATGATCAAGAATTTTCCACTCTTATTCCTATTAAAAGAGAAAGGGAAGCGTAGAAAGAAGAAGTTCCAAGCTTAAGCAAACGAACTTCTCAAATCTCGCACAATCGTCATTATAAAGTGAATGATGTGAACTCTCGTAGGCAATACGACTCATCATCCAATGACGCATATAGCGCCATAAGCTCATATTCCTACTTAAAATACCCAGTCCAGATTCGTTCCAGAAAGCATCTTATGCGACTGGCTAGGGAGAAAATCTTTAGGTCTTCTAAACCTAAACACACATTCACCGGCTCTGAATTGTCATTTCCCTCTAAGGCTCACCAAACTTGGATTCCTAAATCACAAATCAAATTTAATGGGACTTTAAAGGATGATTTAGGATCAATATATGAACCAAATATGCATAACTTATTTTCTGCTAACAAGGGAGGACCCATCCAAAAATGGGTTCCAAAGTCCCGATAAAGTTTTTTTGCAGATTCCCAGCATGGGTAGGTACTAAGAGAGCTGCTCCACACTCATGACTGGTATGCGAAGAGGGCAGCCAAACATCCCAGCGTGTATGGTATCTTGGGTTTCTCCACATACACGACTGTTAAGCGATGCGAACAACTATGTAGGAAAATTCTATATGCATACCATAATAAATTTGACATGCATCTCGAGCTGAAAAGATAATATACCTATTTTGAAAACCCGAGGGTACATTATAAGCATGCATGACTCAAATGTACTTTAAATATTAAATTTTCGCATGCATATGTGCTGAAATGTCTAATACCCCATGATAGGTACATTTTAACTGCATATATCTTAAAGAACTACAAGCTTAAACATTCACGTATGCATATAAGCTGAATCGTTAAAATACCTATTTTAAGTGTTAAAATAGCGAAAAACGTACATTCTAATGCATTTTTAAAGAACAGTAATTCTTTAGTTTGCATCTGATCTGAAAATAGATAAATACGTTCACGCTTGTTTAATTGGGAGATAACTTACCTGTTTAAACGTGCATGCATTGAGGGGGAGTATCACTCCATATTTGTGAGGGGTGAGTACATTTTTAGGGGGAGCACATCTTAGGTGCACGATTTGAGGGGGAGAAACTTCATTTAACCTATATACATATACGTATACATATTCCTATATCTATTATTACTATGATACTACTTATCTACTACTATTACGATAATATATATATATATATATATATGTATACATATAAAAAAAAGGAAAAGAAAAGCAAAAAAAAGGGGAAAAGAAAGAAAAACCCTCTCAGACGCTTCCACCTCCCAAGACGGACTTCACTTGAAAACTCGACCCTCGAGAGTTCAAGAATTACAAAAGGCATGACATCCATACACAAACACAAAGATGATCTCAACCACCTTGCTCCGACTTGCTGATGAAGCAGCACTCACCAAAATTGACGGACGCATGGATTCTAGGTTCCCATGGTTCAGTCAGACCAAACTGAACCTAACCCCGGAACGTAGCCAAGTGTTAGTGAAGATAGTCCATAAGCCACATTCCCATTTGGCAATTCTTAACAATACCGAAGAACGGAAGATACAAAAAATCCTCACCTCACAAAATTTTCGGGCCATCCCATATAGGTGCAGGAGCTGACTCCCGGGTAGAAGTCACCTCATTTGGTCCAATGGCGCATGCACAACCGAGCCTTACCCACTCATCGATCTCCCAAAAGACCGGTGTTCGATCAAATCACGGGGGAGCCACGTATGCTATCACCGCTTCACTTGGAAGCGGGAGATATTGAATTAAGTGGTAGTTAGACCCACACCACTGAACTTTCTTGAACACATCGAGTCTAGGTGTCCTCACTTCCTAAAAGTTTTATATTTTTTAGGATACATACACCTTTTCTCATCTGGACTTTGTGACCTGATCTGAACTTCCGTAGACATGTCATACTAAGACATGCTTCAATGATCGGAAGGAAGTCCTACCGTTGCAACATCAAAACAACAACGGCATCAGGCCATCGTCTGCGAGCTATGCTCCAAGATCGATGTTAACGGGACGTCTAAGTGGCCCCGGTTTATCAAGCCCTGTCCACACAGGCCGTGTCTCAGAGTTTAACTCTGAACTCGTGTCGACGGATTGCCTTAGTGGCTCCGTCTGGTTATTACCCGCACCGACCTGTCGTTTGTGTAGTTCTTCGACTCCTATACAAGCATGCCGATCTCGTTAACACGAATCGCCATGAGGGGGAGAAGGGGATACGTATAAACAAACAGGTCAGACCACCCACCATTTCCGCCGAGCGAACCATTACGAAGCTGGGCCCACATGCACTTAAAACGTCAGATTCGAAGGAGCCTTGGCACATTTTATAACACATCCCACGCTCACCATCAATATTCGGCCGCACTTTCCACGATGAAGCCGAACTCCACTGGAACCTACAATGTCACATTCGAAAGGAGCTTTTGCACATGTTAAAAGACACCCCACACATATCTTCTTCTGGAGCCAGACAAGCTTCCTCGAGGCCGAACCAGACAAATTCCTTCGACGAAGACGAATCTAGCGCCGAGAAGAAGACTGGAGAAGACTTGACGACTTCAAAATACTGAAAAAGACACGGACAAGATGCAAACAGAATTCAAAGATCTGCGACATCATCAAGAAACGAATATCGGGGCGTGGATCACAGCTTACATCCGATCTACAACGTATAGCGTCAAGACAAGAGAGTTCTAGCTGGAAGTGCATTAAAACCCTCCACAAGAAGAGGAGACAGCCTTTGCAGGGGGAGCAATGGGAGATTGTTAGGACTAGAGAGATTCTCCATGTACCCATCAAAGATAACCCGCGCTGAATTAAAAATTGAACACTAAGGGGGAGATTGTTAGGAATATTTTATAGTGTTCAATTTCATTGTGTCTATCTTAGTTGGTTTATACTTAATTAACTTTGGGCTAGTTTGTAATATTCTAGTTCTTAGTTACTAGGGGTATAATATACCAACTAATGTGGTATATATATCCCCAAACCCTAATTCATTACGGTGTGTGTTTTTGGTGTAGTATGTGTGAGTGCGTGTGTATTGAATAGTAAAACAAAGCATTTTCAAACCACCCATCGTCTACACTAACCCACCCCACGTTCTATCTTTAAAACTTTCATTATTAGCGTGGTAAATCGTTCTAAGTCAGTATTGTTGGATCAAATAGGGACCAACACAAATTTTTAATATGATTAATATATGTTAATGTATAGCACAGTTTGCAAAGCTAATCATAATAGTGATAGAGTTGTTGCTAAAATGATCGTTGGTGCCTTTACTGGTCAGTTAAAAGGTTGGTGGGATAATTATTAACCCCACGAGAACAAGAAGATATTTGTCAAACTATGAAAGAAGAAAAAGACGAAATCGTCGAAAACGCCGTTTATACATTATGTGTAAACATCATAGAACATTCACAGGCCGATGGTCTGATAATTCCGAAAATATCAGAACTCTTCTCCAAAATCGTAGGTGTAAAACTCTTACATTTTTTAGATGGTATAAAGATACTTTCCTTACCGAGTAATGGAACTCCCTGAGTCAAATAGTTTTCACTGGAAATCTAAATTTATAGATGGCCTACCTTCACTCTTTGCAAAAGGGTAAGGAATAACCTTAGGAAAGGAGAATCGAGTATCGATTATAACTCTTATACCTATGGTAAACTCATAGGGACTTGCATACAAGAAGGCTTAGCCTTATGCAATGAAAAAAATTAAATAAACAAGTCAAGAGACATTCTCTAGATGAAAAGGAACAATTAGGAGAATTATGTGGCCAATTTGGCATGGAAAATCCTTCTACGAGTAAAGCTCGTAAAGAACACAAAACTAAAAATTATTCTTCTAAACAATACGAAAGAAGAAAAAATCAAAAATTCAAAAGAAGAGAACACAAAAGATAGAAAAAAGTATCAATACAAAAATAAATTTCCTCCTATTGTGCCGAAAATGCGGTAAAATTGGTCATAAAGCAAGTACGTGCTGGACCAAAAAGAAAATTAATAGTTTAGAAATCGATAATGAATTAAAGGAAACATTATCAAAAATCCTCTTATAATCTGATAATGAATCAGAATCTTCCTCAAATAATGAAAATAATAATATCATCGAAGAATCTCATCATTAGAATCTGATAAATGCCAAAATTGTCAAATAGGACAACCTTGCTCTAAGAATACAAACAGTTTAGAATCTAATTAGAAGATAATAATTTATATCAAATTATATCTCAATTTCAAGAAATAAATGTTCTTGACAACAATCTTCTCGAAATATTAAAAGAAACAGAGATCCAGATTTAAAAATCTAATTATAAAAAGAATAATTCAAAAAGATGAAGAAACTTCTAAAGAAGTTAGTCCTAAATCGGAACCTTATAGAATGTCTGAAGTGATGAAATTACTTCATAATAAAAATAAATTTAATAAAAATGATTCTCCCATTAATATTAAAGATTTAACATCAGAAATTTCAAATTTAAAAATTGAAATTAAAAATCTAAAATTAAGTCATATAGACTTAGAAAGACGATTTTCTAAATTAGAAACAGGAAAAGAAATTGTTGAAGAATTCGCTAATATTTCAAAAAATGTTGAAAACGATAATTATCTTTTAACTTTAGAAGTAATCACTTCTCAAAAATAGTTAGTGAAAATATCACTATTGTTTCTCGGAAATTTTCAAAAGAATATGATTGCACTAATTGATAGTGGAGCAGATTTAAATTGTATTCAGGAAGGAATAATTCCTACCCAATATTTCCACAAAACAACTCATTCTCTTAGCTATGCCAGCGGAGAAAAGTTACAAATAAATTATAAAAAACTTAAGGCCTTTATTTCTAAAAATAAGGTTTGTATTCCTACATCATTCTTACTTGTCAAGAATATTACAAATCAAGTAATTCTTGGTACTCCATTTCTTAGAAAATATTTCCTATTAAAAATATTGATGAATACGGATTTAAAGGAAGCTTCGAAAACAAAGAAGTAAACTTTGAATTATTACTGAACCTTTTTCTAGAATTCTTAATGAAATTAAGGATTCTATTATTATTAAAGCAAAAGAAAATCAGGTAAATTACCTTAAGCAAGAAATTTGTATACTTACGATTGAGGATAAACTCCAAAATCCTAAGTTACACGAAAAAATTAAATTATTACATAGTGAATTTACGTTGTAAATATGTAACGATCTTCCTAATGCTTTTTGTAATAGAAAGAAGCATATCGTTTCTTTACCCTACGAGGATGATTTTAGTGAGAAAAATATTCCCACTAAAGCTCGTCCCTGTCAAATGAATGCTGAATTATTAGAATTATGTAAAAAAGAAATAACTTATCTCTTACAAAAGGTTTAATAAAACCTTCGAAATCACCTTGGTTGTGCTTTGCTTTTTATGTAGCCGAAAAGGAAAGGGGAGCACCCATGTTAGTTATTAATTATAAACCATTAAAAAAGGTCTTGAAATCGATTAGGTATCCTATTCCAAAAAAAAAGGATCTTTTTAGATCGATTATTTGATGCTATTATATTCTCAAAATTTTTTAAAATCAGGTTTTTGGCAAATTCAAGTTGCTGAAAAAGAAAGATTTTAAACGGGTTTTATAGTCCCAATTGGACAATTTGAATGGAATGTCATGCCTTTTGGTTTAAAAAACGCCCTTTCTGAATTTCAAAATATTATGAACGATATTTTTATTCCTTATAGTAATTTTATTATTGTTTATATTGATGATATTTTGATCTTTTCAAAGATATTGAAACACATTTTAACATCTTCATATATTTATGAAAATTGTTATTTAAAATGGATTGGTTATATCAAGTCAAAAATGGTCTTATTCCAAACTAAAGTTCGATTTTTGGGTCATACCATAGAAAAGGGTAATGTTAACCCAATTAATAGAAGTATTGAGTTTGCAAATTTCCAGACCAAATTCTTAATAAAACTCAACTTCAAAGATTTTCAGGAAGTCTTAATTATATTCTCCTTATTATAAAAATCTTGCGAGTGATACATCTATTTTATATGATAGGTTGAAAAAGATTCCTTGTCAATGGACTAATAGTCATGCGAAGCTATTAGAAAAATTAAGAATAAAGTTACGCATTTGCCATGTCTTATGCTTGCTAATCCTAATTGGTAAAAAATTATAGAGACTGATGCGTCTGATCTAGGTTTTGCAGGAATCTTAAAACAAGTTTGTCCAGAAGATGAGAAAGAATATTTAGTTAGATTGCATTCGGGGAAATGGAATAATGCAAGGGTAACAACGAAAGAAAATGCCCCCTCAAGCACTTTGACCTTCAAGACTGTAGAACCCGAGTTCCCTGAGCCCATTTAGCCAATAAATTACACGCATGATCATGTTTGTGTGATTATGCGGTTATGTCTGACTTAATTAGGGCTTTTCGAAAATTATGGTAAAGGAAATTTAGCTATGATAAAAATTGAACTGTAGTTGCTAATGTGCTAGATTTAAACCCAAATTTAAACCAAAAACCCTTAGAGATTTTTCGGAAGCTAAGTCCCTTAAATTGAGGATTAATACTAATAGGAACTGGAGCATAGTTGCAGTTGGGCTATAGTTCTGATGGGTTAGTATTAAACATTAAGCCAAGACATTAAAGTCAAACTTTGAAAACAATAATCCATAAACTGGGGGATATTCACGTCATATCCCCTTACCCATAAAAAATAAAATATCTATTCAAAGCTTTTAAGCTCCATAACTTCATTTTGGGAAGAAACCATCGAACACTTAAGTGAAAGAGAACTAGCGAAAACCCTACGTAGGAAGAAAGGAAAAAGACGATTAAGAGAGCTTGGGAAAGGTATGACTTTCTTATCATAGATCTTATATTTTACCCAAGTAAGAATGTATTGGACTATAAACACGAAAATACAAGCTGATAGGGTTGGTGTAATTTTATTTTTTTAAGGTGCGTTTTCTAACCTTGAAGTGGTGTTTTAGATTTATATCATCGTGTTTTTGGAATCAAGAGGCACGGAAATATGCTTAGACTAGTATTCTAAACTAATTTCGATTTTAGGGTCCTAGAAGTTCATGTCTATCTTCAATAGGTTCAAGAGAAAAGTAACTTTTGATCCTTGTAATTAGCGCAAATTAGAAAGGTGTTTTTGTGAGGAAGGACTCGTAGAATGAAGGTTTCACAAATCAGAGATCGCACAACATAGGCGGCATGAAGTTCGCGAATTCACGGGTTACACATGTATGGATGCACGAATTGGCTTGGACGGATTTTCACGAGTTGAGTTTGGCGAATCCACGACTTTTGCGAACTAGGAGCTGAGTGGTGTAATTCGAGAAGTATAGGGAGTTCGCGAAACTGCATGCAAGCCGCAAACTAACATAAGGACATCAAGGGGTTCGCGAAGTGAAACATTCACGAACTCTAGTTCGCGAACTAGGCGAACGACGCGAATCAGGGACGTTTCACGGGCCATAAGGGGTTCGCGAGCCCTAGGATTTCACGAACTAGACGGGAAATGAGACATTCGCGAAACTTGGTGGGGACTTAGAGAATCGACATAGTGTGCGAACCCTAAGTCACGAACCATTTGGCGGGTTCATGCAAAGTCGCGAATCCAAGATGGCGAATTGGAAGGTTCACGTGCCACGATCATTTGGCGAATTGAGGGAGTACAAAGCACTTCGCGAACCACACTTCGCGATTTAGCATGGGACTTCGCGAACCAAGAACTTGGCGAATTCATGGTTGTCGAACTCGGCAATCTCGCGAACCAAGCCACTTGGCGAATTAGGAAAATTGTTAAGTTAGAATAGGATTCGCGAACTAGGACGAGTCACGAGATAGGATTTTGCGAGTGTGCTATTTGGCGAACTCATGAGATTCACGAATCACACATCATGATAGTTCGAGAACATGTGACCCCAATTTAAATGAGTTCGCGAACTATAGAATTGGCGAGTTTAAGAGAATTCACGAACTTAGGATAAGTGACAAAAATAATTCACGGACCCTATGAAGGTTAGGTCTTTCTCGAATTAGTGTAATTCATGAATAATACTTAGCGCATTATGAGCTTCCACGAATTATAAACTAGCAAAGACATTTCAATAATGGAAAGAGGTTCACGAGTCATTTAAATTTTACGATTCTTCAAAATTGATATGTTCCTAGTGTCTTAGGTCTTTTCACGAATTAATAGGAACCCTTTCCAAGCAATTAACCTCCAAAAGCCGAGGTGGCAAATGACATTGAGTAATAGAAAGTTAAGAGGCGGCTTCCGGGGCACCGGGACGACGTTGATGTGCCGTCGGCGACGTTGATGCGCCGTCGGCGTCGTTGATGCGTTGCCAATATACGAACGACGTTGATGCGTCGGGGGATTACCATGGTTAGGTTGATGCCCTCATGATCGGGTTGATGCCCTTATATTCCTGATTAACGTGGTTGGGTTGATGCCCTCATGCTTTAGTATGGTTGGGTTGATACCCTCATACTTTGGGCTGATGCCCGTGGTTGGATAGAGCTCTTTACTGTGTATGGCTGGTAAAAGTCTGCCAAGGGCCCTAAAAGATAATAGATAAAATATATGAGATTGAGTTTAATCTATGAGACTTAAGATGCATTGGCGTGGATTGCCTTGTGGAGTTTCATCACTTGCACGTCATGCATAAATTTTCACTTACTGGGCATATCGCTCATCCCTTACGTTGTGTGTTGTAGGTACACACGAACACGATACGTGATCGCCTAGCCGGCAAGGCAGCCTTTTGAAGCTTCCAGCAGCTTTTGGGGTGGAAGTGTGCCATGGATGACAACCTGTAAGGCCGGGAGCATATAAGTTCTTTTGCTGTGCCATTATACATTTCCCATGTAAATAGGTTTGTATGTAATTAGGAATTGGAAGCATTCTTTTGTCAAGTAAGAACGATGTTCCATTACATAAATGGAAAAAGAAAAATTTTATACGAAATTTTGTAGGTCTTTAACTCAAACCCTCGTTAGGCACGTAGGATAACGTTAGAATAGGTAGCGAGGGCAGCGGGTCCTGACAAAGACGGACTCCAACAAAAAACAAACAACTCTCGAGAGCTCAAGAATTCCAAAAGGAAACGGTGGCTTCTAGTGCTAACTCAGCAATGGCCTCAACAGACCTGCTCCGAACTGCTGACCGAAATCAAGCAGCACGCATCAATTCGTCCCGGATGTATGGATTTCAAGTTCCCATGATTCAGTCAGACCAAACTGAACCTTACCCCGGAACACAGACGAGTGTTATTAACGATCTCCAACTCATAAAGCTACCCATATTTGGCAAATCTTGACAAGACCGAAAAGCTACGCATGCACAACCGAGACTTACCCACTCATCGATCTCCAAATAGACCGATGTTTCATCAAATCACGCGGAGCCACGTAATCTATCACTGCTTCCCTTGGAAGCAGGAGATATTGAACTAAGTGGTAGTCAGCCCCACACCACTGAACTTTCTTGAACACATCGAGTCTATATGTCCTTACTACCTAAATGTTTTATATTAGTTTTAGGTCACATACACCTTTTCTTATCTGGACTTTGTGACCAGATCAGAACTTCCGTAGACATGTCATTATAAGACATGCTTCGATGATCGGAAGGAAGTCCTGCTGTTGCAACATCAAAACAACAACTGTTCAGGCCATCGTCTTCGAGCTAGTCTCAAGAAGAATCTTAACAGGCTGCCTATGTGGCCCCGGTTCATTAAGTCCTGTTCTCACAGGCCACGTCTCAAAGTTTGTCTCTGAAGCCGTGTTGATGGATCGCCTTAGTGGCTCCGTCTGGTTGTTACCTTAACCGACCTGTAGTTTGTGTGCTTCTTAGCCTCCTATACAAGTATGCCAATCTCGTTCACACGAATCTCCATGAGGGGAGAAGGGGATAGGTACAAAAAAACAGGTCGGACCACCCACCAAATTTCCGCCGACGGTACTACTCCGAAGCCGGGGCTCTACAGCACTTGGAGCATCGGTACAACTTAAAACACACCCCACGTACACCTTCTTCAGAAGCCGGACACGCTTCGCCGAGGCCGAACCAGCCAATTTCCTTGGGCGATGACGAGTCTGGAGCCATGAAGAAGAAGATTCCCCATGTTGTAACTCCAGTGAAGCAGAAGACTAACATGAGTATCCACCATTTCCGCCACTCCACCACTCTGAAGATGGGCTCTCATGCAATTGAATGAATAAGCATAAGGAGCCCAAACACATTTTCGGGAAATACACCATACTGGAGAAGCTTCTTCGAGGCCGTACGAGACAACTTCCTTTGAAGATGACGAATCTGACACCGAGAAGTAGAATAATCGTGACCACCAATCAACTCCATTATCTTGTCCCGATAACGCAATCTTCTTGCCAAAGATGATGCCCCATTTTGACCCATCGCATGACGACCTCCCCAGCTTGATCTTGAGGGGGAGGGCTACCAACGCAAAATGGAAGCAACACCACGACGAAAGTGCAATCCCTATCAAAAAATGCCAAATATTAAGCGTCGTCAAAGAATCAAGCTAAGACCATAGAGTCCAACGATTGAAGTTGACGCCTCAAGTACGACTCTTTGATTTTAAAAGAAACACCCCAATCACAACGCAAGGTTGAAAAGATGTAGAGGGAGTTGTGCTACAGTCAAACGAAGAGATCGGACTCAAATGATACGATACGACCAACAACTTCAACATGGACTTCAAGAATCAAAGCTGCCGACTCGTATACAGCTCTTTGAGTTTAAAGAGAACTTCCAATCTAAATACAAGGTTGAACAAATGTAGGGGAGTTACGGCAAGTGAAGGGAGAGCTGGAACACCTCAGAGAAGATTCAACTACTGTACGTTCCTCCAAATTTAAAGATATCTTCCCAATCCCAACAAAAGGTTGAACAAAGGGGGGTGGTGACTATCCAAGGGAGAGATCGAACACAAAAAGAGACGATCCATCGAGCAGCTTTGAACACTTAAGAGAAGAGAAGTTCAAGAGACGTCGAGCTTGAAGATTGTTTAAAGAGGAGATCACAAGACAAGACAAAGGAGGATGTGATTGAAGAAGAATACGCATGCACACACTTTCGCGTATGCAACTCTAATACGTGTTCTTTGATGACTCGCGTAGATTACAAGACCAAGATAACCAGCGCTTCACTTAAATTGAACGCAAAGGAGGAGATTGCTAAGAATATTTTATTGTGTTCAAATAATTATTTTATCTTAGTCTTGTATTTTATTTAAGTGAACTGGGCTTTAATGTTTTAGAGCCCAGTGAGCTTAAAATTGTAATAGGCTTACAAGGGCCCAAGTATTATATACCAACATGTGGTATAAATACTAAAACCCTAACACATAGTTAGGAGTCTTGTGTGTGTGAGAAATATAGAGAAATAAGTTTTGTAAAAGACGCTCCTTACACCTCTCAAAAACGCGCACACACGCACCCCACGTTTAAATTCTTCCATTCATAAATCGTGATACAATCGTTCTTCGTTAGTTTTAGTTGGATATTCTAGGACCTACAGATGCTACTACTAAGGTCACTAACTTAGAAGCCCAACTAGATAAATCCAATACTGAAGTTAGTAAACTAGTTAAAGAACTAGATGCATGTAAAGCTGCCAAACTACCTGTAAAAAATAATTATGCTCTCTTAGCGAAGAACATAAGAAGTTATATGCCAAAAATTAGACGGTCTTCTTACTAGGAGGGGACAAACTGAACAGAAAATTTTCCTAAATCAGCCCAATGATATAGAATTCTACAATCCCATAGAAGGCTTAGGTTTCACTAACCTGTGTAAGTTAAAGAATAAAGAAGTTTATGATATAAAATGCATGGGTTTAGGCATAACCTCTCTTATGAACTTTACTAAAGCAGATGAACTAGGCGCTTTAGAACTAGCTAAGAGATGAGCCAAACATAGGGCTACAATCCCCTTCGACTACAAATATTTAAATGACAGTTACAAGTCTCGGGAAATCCCTTGACGTGCGACTGTGATTTAGTCAAACCTCCTGAGCCTCAAACCGAAACCAAGGAAGCTCAAATTGTTCATTCTAAAAATTCTCTCACGTAGCCCCTAAAGCAGATAGAGGAATTACGAGCCTCCGTAGACAAAGAAATAGAGAGTTTTGAAGTGGAAAAGAAAAAAACTCTAGAGGAGATAGAAAATCTCAAAACTTCCCCTTCTCCCAAACAATTTCTCACGCATATCCCCACAAGATAAAATAATTATGAAAAGCGTGAAGAAAGAAAAATCGCCTTCCTAAGATCCAAAACCTAAGAAAATTGGTTTAAAAAATATAATTTCTAATTTTGTCTCTCCTACGTCTACAGGGAGCGTAACCCAAGCATAAGGAGTCGAAGGCGTGGTTGTCTAGAATAAAGATAGAAAAGCTGCCCATCAATTTAAATGTTTCAAATAATTCTCCTTCTGTAAAAATAAAGAACACTCGTAGAAATAAAAGAGCAATTTCTTCGCTTCAAATTATCGCTTCTACATGCTCAGACAAATGATCAATCTGAGACTATAGGCAATCTAGATCCACAGATGGCTGACGCATCGACTTCAGCCTTGCCTCATGAGCGCAAGTGGATGAGAGGCCACTCGGTTGATCAAATAGTTGGCGATCCCTCGGTTGGTGTGAGGACACGTCGTCAACACAGTCTTTTCAGTTGCTTCCTGAGCCAAAACGAGCCTACCAAAGTAGCAGACGCACTTCGAGACCCGGATTGGACAATTGCAATGCAAGAGGAAATCAATCAATTCGAACGTCTTCAAGTGTGGACCTTGGTACCCCATCCACATGGGAAAAGAGTGGTCGGAACTAAATGGGTTTTCAAGAATAAGAAGAATAAAGATGGTGAAGTGATCCGGAACAAAGCAAGGCTAGTTGCTAAGGGATACAATCAACAGGAAGGCATTGACTACGACGAGACTTATGCACCTGTTGCCCGTATCGAATCTATCCGCCTCCTGCTGGATTATGCGGCTCACAAAGACTTCAAAGTCTATCAGATGGATGTTAAAACCGCCTTTCTCAACGGCGTGTTAAAAGAAGACGTCTACGTCGCTCAGCCGGAAGGTTTCGTTGATCAAGAACATCCCGATCATGTCTATCGCTTGGACAAAGCTCTCTATGGACTAAAACAAGCCCCACGTGCTTGGTACGATGACCTGAGTGATTTCCTCGTGAAGTCTGGATTCATACGAGGAACGATAGACACAACCCTCTTCATTAAATGGCATGACAAAGATCTGATGGTCGTCCAAGTATACGTCGACGACATCATCTTCGGATCAACAAATCCTCGGCTCTGCAAGAAGTTTGGAGATCTCATGAAGAGCAAATTCGAGATGAGTCACATGGGAGAGATGCAGTTTTTCCTAGGACTCCAAGTCAGGCAGCTCGATGATGGAATTTTCATCAGTCAGACAAAATACATCAAGGATATTCTGAAGATATTTCATCAAGACCAGAGCAAGCCTCTCAGCACTCCTATGTCACCAAGCTGCAAGTTGGATGCCGATCCCTCTTGCAAGTCGGTCGACATCACACTGTATCGCAGTATCATTGGATCTCATCTCTACCTTACTTCGAGCTGGCCGGACATCATGTTTGCCACATGCTTGTGTGCCCGTTTTCAAGCCGATCCCAAAGAATGCCATATGCACGCGGACAAAAGAATTTTACGCTACCTTAATGGCACCTCTACCCTTGGACAGGAAAAGCACGTCCGGTGGCGCTCAATTGTTGGGCGAAAAGCTGGTTTGCTGGTCATCCAAAAAGCAGAACTGTGCGTCAACTTCGACGGCCGAAGCAGAATACATAGCTGTTGCCAGCTGTTGCTCACAGATGCTGTGGATGCGGACACAGCTTCGCGACTATGGGTACAATCTAAATAATATACCCATATATAGTGATAGTCAGAGTGCAATCGCCATTACTTGCAATCCTGTTCATCATTCACGCACAAAACACATAGACATTAGATATCATTTCATCAAAGATCACGTAGAAAAAGGCACGATAGAGATGTACTTTGTGAACACTGAGTTTCAACTAGCCGACATTTTCACCAAGGCATTGGATGAGAAACGATTTCAATTCCTTGTCGGAAAATTAGGCATGTTGAATCTTCCGTAATATGTGCATTACCTGATCTTCTATGCTATCACATGCTCTATTCTATGTGTTTTCTATGCTTATTTGTTCTTATCTTGCGTGATAAAAATAAATATAAAAATAATAATAATAACATCTATATTTCTATATACAATATCAAGGGGTATGACGAAATCATTTAGGATGCTTTGATCTAAAGTCACTTAGAATTGTACCTCGACATGCGATTGATTTAATTGCTTAATTTTGTTCGTCTAAGTCGCATTCTTGTGTCTAAAGGTCATTAGGTTGCTCCACTAGACACAAAGCCACTATAATGTGAGGATTCAAGCCTTGTTCTATTTTTCTTTCTTCGGATCTTTTTCTCGAGTGAGTCACGCATCATTTACTTGTCTTAACTAGTGATACTTGGTTTCATACTCATCTTGCGTTAGATGGTCAGGAAAATGATAAGGGAGTTTAGGATTTTCCTCATACGGCCTTATATTAATTTCCCCACGTTAGCCCTTAGTCATCCACTTTGAGCCTTCTCCGATGTCCTTTTCTTCATTTGAAACCCGTTCTCAGCCTTCAACCGAACTCTATACTCTTCGAATGGTTGTTCAAACGAGAAAAGTAGGGGGAGATAACGAAAGAAAAAGTAAGATGATGACAAATGAAGGCATTGCTCAACGCGCAACAAACAGACCAAGGGAACCGGCCATCCGACTACTTTGTAGAAAGTGGCATGGATCCTGCTGTGAACTTGTCCAACGATAATCTCGTACGCTCGTCAGAACGGCTGGAAGAGGAGCACCACGAAGTGAACTTCTCCAACGATAATCCGGTCTTATATCGGGAAACGCGAAGAGGAGTGCAGCCTCGGGTACGAATTCCATAACCGTGAACTTTTCCAAATAGAAAATCTCGGAAACCTCTCTAGGGATTAAGAGAAGAGGAGTACAGTATCGGCCCGAGAACCTACAAGAAGAACTTCGCCTACGATAATCTCCTAGAGCCTCATGGAGAAGCGGAGCTTCAACTTGAGCATAACATAAAAAGGGATAGTTCTTAAAAGAAAAAGAGGGAGAAAAGATTGAAAAGAAGAAAGACGCCGAAAAAAAAAAGAGACGGACGTAGGATTGGAAGACGGTGAAGAGATAAGCTCATGTTCCTTTAAATTCCTTCCGTTCTAAGTCCTAGCCAAATTATAACCCTTACAACCCTTTCATTCCACATAGACGGTCTCTCGCTTAGGTGAAATGATTAAAAATGCCTCGATCACAGGTAAATTGACATAAAATTGCTTGTGTTGACTTGAGTGATAAAAATATAAAAATCCCAAGATAGCTAATTGAGAGCAAGAGCGAACCAGGGGAGAGTTGTCGACATGGACCAGTCAATGAACTTAGGACTTTAGTTTGACGACATGACTTGACGGCATTTTCTTCTTTCAAATGTCTCGTAAAATTTTAGGCGTGACGATTGATCGAAGCAAATAATCTGACCCCATACCATAAAAAAAAAATAAAAAATAACAATAATCATAATAGTAATAAAATATATATATATACATATATATACTAAAAAATAAATAATAAATAAAAATTTCGCACATTTTGACATGAAATATTATGTTTCATATGCGTTGAATTGAATAAATGCGAATTCTTTAGTGTATCGCACATTCTAAATGTAATTTTAGATTGCATTGGTGCTGAATTGTTCAAATGCGATAAATTTTTCATTGCTTCTACCCTCACACAATATTTAAAGTACATGTTTTCGGGGACCATGTATACATGCTTACTTGGTAAATTTGTGTGCTCGTGACTTGAATTGATTTCATATGCTTGCATAATTAGTCAATTCTTGTGCATCATTTGAGGGGGAGCAAATATAAGACTTGTAGATTAGCTCCAAATATTTTTGACGTTTTTCTCTGAGAATTTCAGAATTAAGGAGCGAGACGTCGACACTACAAAGAGAGGAGCTAGACACAAGACCAAATATTTCAAAGATAAAATTGCCAAAAATAATTGTTGATTAACTCCATTATTACTAACGCTTATCTCTAAGTGGTACAGATTTTTAAATTTCTGCCAGGGGAGCAAGACGTTACTACACGGAAAATATAGGGAGTTAATTGCATTTATTTTAAATACTAAGGGGTAGTCTTACAAAGGGTTTTATTTTGAAATTGGGATCAATCTGAAAAATTTTAGAAGTACTTACTATCGAGAAACTAGATAGAAGACTTAATTCACGATCATAAGTTTCTCGATCGTAAACATTGTTGGGAACAATTTTGATTGGCCGCGATAATTTGCGATCGAAAAATTTGAATTGAGAGGAAATTTTCAATCTCGAGCGCAAATAGTAATGGAACTGATCCATTTAATCGCAAAACGTCCAATCGCAAACCAAACATTTGACTTAATGATAGTTAATAAAAGTTTAACTTTTGTCAGTCGAAAACTTTTTCTCACGCAACCCTAAATCGCCAAAATTTCTCTCGCGCAAAACTTTCACAGAGTTCAAACTTCTCAAAAAATCTTTCGATCTTCAACACGAAATTGTCTGTTTAAGGTAGAAATGAGAATCTGTTGCCATTTGCGTGTGATTTAACTTCGTTAGCATCTGCATTTTGTAGTTTTTCGCATGATTTATGTTAGTTTCTCGACTGTTCTTCAAAACTGAGAAAATCGCATACTATTTCATAGTGTTTTAGGCTTGATTTTGATCTTTATCTGAGTTTAATGCCTGCACTTAAGATAGTTTCGATATTCTCTATGAATCTGATAGAATGGATCATCGGAAAATCTGCATCTTCGACTGTAATATGAGTTTTGATTAAACTGGGTTTTTAAGTTTTTAAAGCCATCGAAGAACTTTGTTGATCGCAAACAGTCTTAACTGAATTCCGATTTAATTGAGATACTGTTTGTGTAGAATTAGTTTTTCGATCGGTAAAATTCTGATTTAGTCGCCACGATAGAATATTTTGACCGAAAAATTTACTTACCATCGAGAAATCTGATTAGGAGTTTTATGAGCGATAAACTTACGCACTGATTAGACAATTTAGATGCTAATTTTATCGAGCGTAAAACTTACTATCGCAAAATAGAAATTTTCGATTCAATTTCAATTTGATCGCAAAAATTTAGCAGCGAGAAATTAATTTTTCAACACTTAATTTTTCGATCGCAAAATTCGCCGCCTGAGATCTAATTGGTTGAAAATTTCTCGACGATTGACTTAGTCTTTCGTTGACTAATTTCTCGATAAAATTATACCGCAGCGAAAATTATTTTACTTACAATCGAAAATAACATTCCGCTCGAAAAATTTCAAATCGAAAATTTTATTCAATCAAGGAAAACTTCTCGATAGTAAATTTACCTGAGAAATAATTTCTCGATCGTAAATTTACACGGAATTTTTCTCGATCGTAAAATTGATCGACTACAGTCTAGATTTCAACTTCAACACTTAGAAAATTTTTCTCTAAGTCTTTTACTCTGTAGCGAAAATCGCAAATAAAATTTCTCGATCGAAAGAAAAATTACACGGAAACGTTTCAATTGAAATCAGTGTATAGGAAATCAAATTGCAATTCAATTTTATCGACCGAAAATTTTCTCGGCATGAACAGTGATTTACTGATTTAACACTTAGCGAAATTTCGAACGATTTTTCACGCGACAAATATTTTATTCGAAATTACAATAATGCCATCATGATTTTTGAAATTGAACATACACTATGCATTTCATATGATTTCAATTCAAAATTAATCAAACATGCTATTATTTGCTATATTACTATAGTTTGATGACATTTATTCATATTTCTACTGAAAATAAAATTGAACTAATAAACTTTTACATATCTTATATTTCAGATGGATCGCTACCCAAGATACAACCACATTTACGATCACAATCTGTACTTAAAGGTTCAGGATACGAACTTTCAGCTCGATCTGGACACATTTCGGTGCCCGGACGAGATCATCGTATCCATCCTCAGAGGCCACCCCATCTGGCATGCGTTAACGGTCACCGCATCGGTGCCGATGGTCTATCTCCAGCAGTTCTGGGGATGCATACAAGGAGCCGTAGCAGATGGGACATTCTCCTTCATGACCCGAATCGGGACGCGGCATATTCACATGAGCAAGAGCCAGTTCGGCATGATACTGGACTTGCCTCACAACGATAACTACGACCTGCTCCCGACGGATGCAGAGATGATTCAGGGCTTTCTGCGCATGGGATACCAACCGCCGCTCACAAGATTGACCCAGGTCCAGAGCAGTGGAATCCCACACCCGTGGAAGACACTATTCGGAATAGTGAATAAGTGTCTGTCGCCCAAGCACGCAGGATTCGATAAGGGCAACAGCAATATTTTAAAGATCTTCCACGAGATCACCTTCTCAAGAAACTATGACTACCACAGCTGATCTGGAACGACCTCGCGGAGCAGATTCGGCTAAAGGAGATTCGAAGGTCGAAGAACGTGCCCTATGCTTGATGGTTCAGTGTAATCATCAGGGAGTTCATGGAGCTACATGCAGAGAACATCCCTCGACTGCCTCCTGGTGGAAACTACCAGCCGCCCAGGCTTAAGTTTTTCCACAACCCACGGCTCACGGACCTGGACCAACCGTCGATGCCGATACCACTCAACTTACTCAGGCACGCCGACCCCGCGGGAGCTGAGTATCAGAGATTCTGCCGGGAACACAACTTAACGGAGCAGATGATTAGAGGGCCCCCGGAAGATGTACATGTGAGCCCTCCCCAACCGCAACAATACCAACCAAGCCCTGACGACACGATGATCGATGTTGTCGCTCAGGAGCTTCAACAGGAGTCTCTTTTGGTCGAAGAGCCAATGCCCGACGTCGAAGATACTTTGATAGACGTCGTGGCTACAGAGATGGAACTCGAGGCTCCTGCACTCGAATTGCAAGTGGAAGTGCCCATACATGTTGGCATGCTCGAAGAAACTTTTGAGGAAGTTCTTCAACAGGAGGCACAGCCCGAAACGAAAATGGGGTAAAGCTCTCTTCCACCGGTGACACAGAGTCTGACGCAGAAATCAGTCTGATCAGGAGGAATCTCAGAAGACTGAGCATTCAACTGGAGTCTCTCTTTCCGGCCGTCACCGTCGCACCAGATACTCCGCCACAACGACAAGTGTTGCTGGCACTTCATCGCTCAATCTTGAGCCGCAACCTACTTCTGTAGTATCTGGTTCGCAGGCGCAACCCGAGCCTGCAACAACACCCATAGAGACGAATCCTCAGGATTCGACTCGAGGATTGGGTGGAAGTCTCATACAGTCACAACCTCAAGTGACTGTGAGCCAACCCACAGAGTCGGTGTCTACTCACGGGTTGATAGCAGGCGACGACAGTCGTCCTGGACCATCTAAGGAGGCGTCCGCACCCTTCGTGACGACCGGACAGTTCCAGGCCGCTCTCTCTGCCGCTGTACATTCAATGGAAGAAAATATCACAGAGAGAGTACTCCAAGCACTCGAGGCATCCCGAAGAGATATCGGGAAAGCACCTGCCTCTGAAGGCCCTTCGTCACGAACCAACCCCACACCCCCACAACCCACACCCACCGACCCTCTAGCCACTTCCTCCATCCTCATCAACCCATACACAATCCCAATCACCGAGCTCCACGGCATACTCCTCGCCCGTTTGATAGGCCTGTCCATCCGATCGCCTCAAGAAGAATCCCTCTATCGGCGATTGGTGGATCATCCTGAGCCACCGACCGACACTTGCCGCGGCCAAAGCTCCCACTCACGGCGCAGGCATGACGATCCTGACGATCAGGACCCTCATGAGGGGGAGAAGAGGTCGAGGACATCTAAAAGTGGCCAAGGACAAGGCTCGGGCGCCACGCAGACAAGCGCTGGAGCTGGTGAAACCCAAACACAAACCCACCATACCCAAACACAAACCACCCACCAAACCCAAACCACCCAAACCGCCCACACAACGCACCGCATCACCCACATCGACCCACCAACCTTTCACCTGAGGACGCCTCCGTCCACCCGACCGATCTACTCAAGCCCCTTGCTTCCGGAAGAAGAAGAAAGCGCTGCGACGCTTGTAGCTCTAGCAGCTACCCAAGCCACTCCCTCAGCCGCTCCAGACCAACCGGGACCCTCTGGACATGGCGTCAATCCACACGAGGCCCTAGACAAGTACATCTTCGAAGGCCAGTGGATGACCCATTCCATGCCCGACGAGCATCAAAGACAACGGCTTCACGACGTTCGCGCTTTCTACAATAGGCGTCCATAGATCTCGTAATCATAGAAGACGACGAGCTTCAGGAAGGTGAAGACTACGAGCGAGTTATCCCAAGACTACCAGAGTTAATAGCTCAACAGGTAGTTCCCTCTCCAAGGCTAACGCCAGGGACCGTCCAGATCGACACGCAATGGGAAAACATGAAAATTGAAATTCCCTTCCTCGAAGAAGTTTGTGAGAATATTTGGAGGTCTCCGGACAGAGTGAAGAAGCCGAACGAGTTCGAGCTGAGAGGGATCTCTCATTGGGACCAGCAGAAGAGAATGACCTACCTCTGGATGCTGACCAAACTAGGACCTGATGTTAGGCTGGGGATGACTAAGACACAAGCCAAGAGCCATTATAAGAGTCTCTCCCCAATAAGCCAACTACTCAGCGTCTACTGTGACAAAGGAGGACTTCCAACACCTCACTACATCCTCGCTCGAGTGGACAGGACCCGAGAGGAACTGAGCGAGAGCGACCTGCCGTACCTCCCCGCCGATGAAGTGCACCGTCTTTATCAGCTATACGCGGAGAAGTACAAAGGTCCTCAGGGCTTCATCAAGAAAGAAGGCCTCGAAGGGATCTACCGGTTCATGTTGCGCCAGGTCAAGTACTATGCCACAGACGACCTTCAGATGGCTCTGGAGAGCAATATGAAGAAGGTCAACATGACCGCTACACTCAACAAAGGACCTGAGATCGAAGGGCTTCCCAACAATCACGTGCGCATCAGCTCAGTCTTAGGCGTCACCTACCACAATCCAATAGCAAAGAAGAATAGGTTGATGCTGAAGAGATTCATAAGTTTTGCGATGGGACGCTCAAGGTCATCAGGAAAAACATCGAGCAGAGGTTGGAAGAAATCAACAGAGACACTATGCTGAGGATCCACAGGTTCGTGAGAGAACAGCCGCTCCTAATGGAATTGCTTGAAGATATTGAGGAGCGACTGGAGCTTAGGATCACTCTGAGGAACTACGAGCATGCGCTGGGCTTGCGCAGATCGTATTACGCCTGACGAGGACAAACGGCACGGAGACGCAATGAAGCACAAAGGGGGAGATTGTAGAATACTATTTGTAATTGTGCTTGATTTCATTAGTTGTCCTTGTAATTATGGGCGTTTTATATAGTAGTCCTTAGATTAGGACTAGTTTGATATTTATACCAAGTCTGTTTGGTATAAATACTTGTAAATCAATTGAGCTGAATAGAGAAAGTTTTGAGAATTGATCCGAAAGGCTTGCAATTCGATTTCTAGAGAGAGAAACAATAGTAACTTTCTCACTCTACTCGAATTCTCTCTCTTGTTCTTCATTTGAGTTTTTCGATCGAATTCAATTTCTTATCATAATGATTGAAATACTATGAATTCTAGCCTAGGATCGTAGAGTTGTTTATCGTAGGACCTAACACAAAGATACCTCACTCTTCTCAACGAGATGAGGAAGATAGAGATCACAAATACCACCATGGAGACACATCAGATTTCTATCTTCTCTGCCCGCGGAATGGAAGAAAATATCCACTCAGATTCGACAAAATAAAGATCTGGAGGAGTTGGATGTCCATGCCGTGTTTGACAATCTCGCACAGCATGAGGATGATATAAGCGAGATTCTCATGGAGCAGAAAGGCAAACAGAATGAAGACACTATTGCCTTAGTCTCGGAGCAGACGAGCTCAAGATCAAGAAAGGAAAAGACCGTTAGGCCTCCTTCACCTTCACAGTCGGAAGAAGAGTCGGACTCCGACGTTGAGCCAAATCTGAAAGCACTAGGAAAGCAGTTAGCTCTCATATGACAAATGATGAGCAAGAAGTACTTCAAGCAGAAGTCTTCAACCTCAGCCAACCTACTAATGACTACAAGCTCTAAAAACAAAGAACGTGCACCAGAGAGCTCCGATGTCAAGAATCCTAAGGAGGCTAACAAATGCTTCAACTGTGGCAAGCCAGGTCCCTTCGCCAGAGAGTGCACTCTTCCGAAGAAGAGAGATGCCAACTACTACTCCAGGAAGCTCCAATTGACGAATCAGAAAGAAGTTGGAGTAGCTCTCATGGCCGAACATGACCAATGGCTCGAGGACACGTTGAGTTCTGAAGAAGAGAATTTAGCTCTCATGTCCCGTCTCGACAATGAATCAGACGCCGGAACATCTAATCGTACGAACGACGACAACGCATCCACTTCGTCACAAGAGGTAGTCTCTTCTTCCACATTATTGACCATGTTAGATTCATATAAAAAACAATATGCTAACATGAAACGTGAGCAGAAAAGTATTAAGGTAGTAGAGGATAAACTTGCGAGATCACAGGCGAAGAAATAGTCTTGAATCAGAACTTAGGAGCTCTAGTGCTAACATGACTAATTTTCCTTTACCTACGTCTACAGGGAGCGTAGCGTCAGAACTAAAAACAAAGGCGAGAGTGTCTAGCACTAAGATAAAGAAGGAGCCACTTGATTTAAATGTTTCTAAGCATGTTATTCCTTCTGTTACAATAAAAGACACTGCTAAAAATAAAAGAGCTATTTCCACGATTAAGATAGCTGCTTTTACTTGTTCACTTCAGCCGATCACCTTTAGAAGTAACACTTCGAAATAGGCTCTACGTAAAAATTAATCATTCTGAAACAAATGCCACTAGGAAGACTCGTAGGAAATAAGATCTAGCCATAAAGAAAGCTTATGGCGCTGTACATGCTTGTACTCACCTAAGGTATCCCGTAGAGATTAAATCCCCCAAGCACATTAGGAGATTACATCAAGAAAAGATATTTTCCTCAACCAAACCTAGCAAAGCATTTGTACGTGCTGAAATTAACCTTCCCTGCAAGGTTCAGCCCAAATGGGTTCCTAAGTCTCCGCCTAGGACGACAAAAGCCGAAAAGGTCAAGTCACCTAAAGAGGTCAAACCCAAACCCACTTCTTCGAAAGTGGATCGGGTTATCAAAACTCCCTCAAATAATAATTTAGGAACTATATCAGAACCAAAAAATTCTGCTAGTCTGAGAGGACCCATGTTTAAATAGGTACCTAAAGCTCTCTAATTTGTTTTTGTAGATCCATCATGTGTGGTCCTTGACTCTGGGTGCTCCACACACATGACGGAAAATCAAGAGCTGATGAGCAACTACAAAGACCAGCCAAACGGCAAAGTCAGATTTGGGAACAATGATTCAGCCCTGATTCTAGGACTTGGGGATATCATTCTGAAGAATCTGACTATAAAAGATGTCTCTTATGTCGAAGGCCTCTGACATAACTTGTTCAGCATAGGCCAGTTCTATGTCAAAGTGTTCCAGGTGGTCTTTCATGCTGACTGGTGCATAATTTTGGACAGTCGGGACATAGAACTCCTCTATGGACTTCGGAAATCAAATCTTTACACAATCAACCTGACGTCCGTGCGGCCCTCGAAAGCTGTATGCCTCATATCATATTGATTTACAGAGGAACAACTTATGGCATCAACGACTGTCTCATCTGAATATGAAAGCTCTCCAACGTCTTTCTACGAAAAAGTTGGTTCATGGTCTGCCAACTATACTACTACAAAGTGTGCATCAGTGTTCGGCATGCCAATTAGGAAAAATGAAGCGAGCATCCCATCACTTCAAGCAACTTGCGTCTACATCTCGACCATTGGAACTAATCCACATGGATCTCTGTGGACCGATGCAGACTCAGAGCATAAATAGAAGAAAGTACGTGCTAGTGATCGTCGATGACTACTCTCGCTACACTTGGACAAAGTTCCTCCGAACCAAAGACGGGACCGGTGACTTGATTATTAATTTTGTGAACACCACCCAGAACCTGTTGCAGCAGACTATCCAAGTCATTCGAACAGACAATGTCACTGAGTTCAAGAACAGACGTCTCAGTGAATTTTATCAGAAATTTGGGATAAGTCAACAATTCTCAGCCGCAAAAACACCTCAACAAAATGGAGTCGTTGAAAGGAAAAATCGAACCATCGTGGAAGCAGCTTGGACAATGCTGATACATTCCGGACTTCCACACTTTCTATGGGCTAAAGCAGTTAATACCACTTGTTTTACTCAAAACAGTACGGTGGTTCACAAAAGGTTCAATAAGACTCCGTACGAGATTGTGAATAATAGATTACCCAATATCTCATTCTTTAAAGTCTTCGGGTGCAAGTGCTTTGTGGCGAACGACCGAGAGCAACGTGCCAAGCTCGACCCTAAAGCATTCGAGTCGACTTTCGTCGGGTATTCTTCAACCTCGAAAGCGTACCGAGTATATGTCAAGTCCAACCACACAATCTAAGAAAGCTACAACGTCACTTTCCACGAAGTGGCGGATATGGCGTCTGGTCAAATCAGTCCAGGACCCGTGCTTAACCCGAAGGCTCCTGCACACCTCAGTTCATGACCCGTATCCAACCAGATAGCTTCTGAATATAACAGTTCAGAACCTGTTTTCACTGGTGTGTTGGCACAAAACCAATAGAAAATGGCAACAACTTTGAATTCAACCTAAGAAGAAGCATTAAGACTCGCATTAGACGATCTGGACTCTCTCTTGGAGCTCGTATATCGGTCACACACTGCTACACCTATAGTAGATCTCCACCTGACGAGACCGATGTACCTAGTACTTCTCACGTCCCTGCCTCACCCGATTCAGATTTGCCACAGAATAACAAAGGGCCTACAATGATTACTGAGGAAGAATCATCAGAGACGATTGTTCCGAGTGCAGAAGTGAAACTTCCTCAAAATTGAACAATCGGAGATAATTGGAAATCTAGAACCACAACTGGCTGACGTCTCTTCCTCAGCCTTGCCTCATGAGCACAAGTGGACTAGTTCCCATCCGGTTGATTAGATAATTGGCGATCTTTCGAGCGGAGTAAGGACACGTCGTCATCACAATCGTTTCAGCTGCTTCTTAAGCCAAAATGAGCCTACTCTAGTAGCAGTCGCACTACGAGACCCGGATTGGATAATTGCGATGCAAGAAGAAATTCATCAATTCAATACGGAACCAGATGGGTATTCAAGAATAAGAAGAATGAAGATGGTGAAGTGATCCGAACAAAGCAAGGCTAGTTGCGAAGGGCTACAATCAACAGGAAGGCATCGACTACGACGAGACATATGCTCCTGCCGAATCGAAGCTATCCGCCTTCTCCTGGCTTATGCGGCTCATAAAGACTTCAAAGTCTATCAAATGGATGTTAAGACCGCCTTTCTCAACGGCGTGTTAAAAGAAGATCCCGATCACGTCTATCGATTGGACAAAGCTCTCTATGGACTAAAACAAGCCCCACGTGCTTGGTACAAAGATCTGATGGTCGTTTAAGTATACGTCGACGACATCATCTTCGGATCAACTAATTTGCGGCTTTGCACAAAGTTTGGATCTAATGAAAAGTAAGTTCGAGATGAGTCACATGGGAGATATGCAGTTCTTCTTAGGACTACAAGTCAGGCAAGCTGATTATGCAGGATGCCGAATGGGAAGGGAAAGCACGTCCGGTGGCGCTCAATTTCTAGGCGAAAAGCTGGTCTGCTGGTCATCCAAAAAGCAGAACCGTGTTCAACATCGACGGCCGAAGCGGAATACGTGGCTGCCGCCAGTTGTTGCTCCCAGATGATGTGGATGCGGACTCAGCTTCGCGACTATGGGTACAATTTAAATAATATACCCATATATAGTGATAGTCAAATTGCCATCGCTATTACCTGCAATCCTGTTCATCACTCACGCACAAAACACATAGACATTAGATATCACTTTATCAAAGATCATGTAGAAAAAGGCACCATAGATATGTATTGCGTGAACACGGAGTACCAACTAGCCGACATTTTCACCAAGGCATTTGATGAAAAACGATTTCAATTCCTTGTCGGAAAATTAGGCATGTTAAATCTTCCGTAATATGTGCTTCACCTGATCGTTCTATAAAATGTTCTATGCTATGTGTTTTCTTTGCTTATATGCCCTATCTTGCGTGAATTTAATAAATAAATAAAATTATACAAATAAAAATACTATACATATACCCATAATATAGGGGGATGAAGAAATTATTTAGGATGCTTTGATCTAAAGTCACTTAGAAGTTTACCCCGACATGCGATCGATTAAATTGCTTAATTTTGTCAGTCTAAGTCGCATTCTTGTGTCTAAAGGTCATTAGGTTGCTCCACTAAACACAAAGCCACTATACATACGTGAGGTCTCAAGCCTTGTTCATTTTTTTCGTTGGATCTATTTCTCGAGTGAGTCACACACCAATTGCTTGTCTTAACTAGTGATACTTGGCGTCATATTCACCTTGCCTCAGATCGTTAGGAAAATGATAAGGGCACTTAGGTTATTCCTCAATCGGCCTTACAATTTTTTTTCCTCTTACTCATTAGCCTTCTCCGACGTCCTTTTCTTCCGTTGAATCCCATTCCCAGCCTTCAACCGTATTCTATACTCTTCGGATGGTCATTCAAACGAAAAAAGAAGGAGGAGAAAATAAGGAGGATGATAACAAAAGAAGGCATTGCTCAACGCGCAAAAATCAGACCAAAGGAACCTGCCTTCCGATTATCTCTTAAGAAGGTGGCATGGATCCTGCTGTGAACTTCTCCCGCGATAATCTCGTACGCTCGGCAGAGCGACTGGAAAGAGGAGCACCACGAAGTAAACTTCTCCAACGATAATCCGGTCTTATATCGGGAAACGAGAAGAGGAGCGCAGCCTCAGGTACGAATTCCATAACCGTGAACTTTTCCAAATAGATAATCTCTGAAACCTCTCTAGGGATTAAGAGAAGAGGAGCACGGTATCGGCCCGAGAATCAACAAGAAGAACCTCGCCTACGATAATCTCCAATAGCCTCGTGGAGAAGCGGAGCTTCAGCTTGAGCATAGCATAAAAAGGGATAATTCATAAAAGAAAAAGAGGGAGAAGAGATCGAAAAAAAAAAGAAGACGCCGAAAAGCAAAAGGAGACGGACGTAGAAATGGAAGATGACGAAGAGATAAGCTCACTTTCCTCTAAATTCATTCCCTTCCAAGTCCTAGCCAAACTAAAACCCTTACAACCCTTTGATTCCAATTGGCGGTCTCTCACTTGGTGAAATTATTAAAAAATGCCTCGATCACAAGTAAGTTGACTTAAAATATGCATGTGTTGACTTGAGCGATATAAATATAAAAATCCCAAGTTAGAAATAATTGAGTGCAAGAGTGAACCTAGTAAGTTGTCGAAATGGACCAGTCTATGAACTTAGGACTTTAGTTTGACGACATGACTTGACGGCATATTCTTCTTTCAAATGTCTCGTAAAATTTTAGGTGTGATGATTGATCGAAGCAAAATAATCTGACCCCATACTACAATAATAGTAATATGCAAAAAAAATAGAAATAGAAAATTAATATTTTTAAATTTCTGAAAAAAAAATCGTAAAAATAAAAAACAAGAAGTCGCACATTTTGACATGAATTATATTTCATATGGGTTGAATTGACAAAATGTTACATTTTTCTCACGCAACCCTAAATCGCAAAAAATTCTCTGGCGAAAAACTTTCACAGACAGTTCGAATCACTCACAAATCTATCCATTTTCAACTCAAAATTGTCTGTCTAAGGTAGAAATCAGAATCTGTTGATATTTGCGTGTGATTTAACGTCGTTAGCATCTGCTTTTTGAAGTTTTTCGCATGTTTAAGTTTAGATTTCCGTCTGTTCTTCAAAACTGAGAAATCGTATACTATTTTATAGTAATTTAGGCTTGATTATGAGTGTTACCTGAGATTAATGCCTGCACTTATTGCTTCGATGTTCTTGATGAATCTGGTAGTATAAATCTTCGAAAAATCTGCATCTTCGACTGAGATTTGAGTTTCAATAAAACTGGGTTTTTGAATGTTTAAAGGTATCGAAGAACTTTGTCGATCGCAAACAATCATAATTGAATTCCGATTCAATTGAGATACTGTTTGTGTCAAATTAGTTCTCGATCGATAAAAATCAGACTTAGTCGTTAAGATAGATGATTTTGAACGAAAAATTACTTACCATCGAGAAATCTAATTAGGATTTTCTGTGAGCGAAAAACTTAAGCACTGAATAGACAATTTAGATGCACATTTTATCGAGCGCAAAACTTACTAAATAGAATTTTCGTTTTAATTGGATTTTGGTCGCAAGGCAGCGAAAAATTAATTTTTCAACGCTTAATTTTTCGATCGTAAAATTCGCCGCTTAGGACTTGATTGATTGAAAAATTTCTCGACGGTTGACTTAGTCTTTCGATGACTAATTTCTCGATAGAAATATATCGCAGAGAAAAAAAATGTTACTTACAATCGAAAATCACATACCGCTCGACAAATTTCAAATCGAAAATTTTATTCAATCGAGGAAAATTTCTCGATAGTAAATTTCCCTGAGAAATAATTTCTCGATCGTAAATTTACACAGAATTTTTCTCGATCGTAAAACTGATCGATTATAGTCTCTATTTCAACTCAACACTTAGAAAATTTTTCTCTAAGTCTTTACCCTGTAGCGAACATTAGCGAATAAAATTTTCTCAATCGAAAAATTAATCTGAGTCATTACAATTGAAATCAATGCATATAAAATTTTCTCGATCGAAAAATTAAACTGAGTCATTACAATTGAAGTCAGTTCATAGGAAATTAATTTGAAAACCAATTTTTATCGAGCGAAAAATTTCTCGGCATGAACAGTGACATTACTCGCAATTAAACACTTGGAAAATTTTCAAACTATTTTTCACGAGTTAGTGTTTAAGTCAAAATTACCATTATGCCATTACATTTTTTAAAATCGAGATTCCTATATGCATACTATACGATTTTAATTCAAAATTCATCAAACATGTCATGACTTGATACAATATTATAGGTTGATGAAATTAAATTCATTCTTGACTAATATCAAAATTTATGAACTAATGATTTGTTATATTTCTTATTTTTCAGATGGATCGCTATCCAAGATATAATCACATATACGATCACAACCTGTATCTGAAAGTCCAGGATACAAATTTCCAGCTCGATCTGAGCACCTTTCGATGCCCGAACGAGATCATTGTCTCTATCCTGAGAGGCCACCCCATCTGGCACGTATTGACGGTCACCTCCTCTGTGCCAATGGTCTATCTCCAACAATTCTGGGGATGTATACAAGGAGTTGTGGCAAATGGAGCATTCTCCTTCACAACTAGAATCGGGACGCGGCATATTCATATGGGTCTACCACAACGCCCATAGAGCCGAATCTTCAAGATTCAACTCAAGGATTCAGTGGAAGTCTCATACAGTCACAACCTCAAGTGACTGTGAGCCAACCTGAAGAGTCGATGTCTACTCAAGGGTTGATAACAGGCGACATCAGTCGTCCTGGTCCATCCAAGGAGGCGTCCCCACCCTTTGTGACGAACAAGCAGTTCCAGGCCGCTCTCTCTGCCGCTGTACAGTCCATGGAAGACAAAATCACGGAGAGAGTACTCCAAGCAATCTAGACATCCCGAAGAGATACCGGGAAAGCACCTGTCTCTGAAGGCCCTTCGTCACAAACCAATCCCACAACTCCACAACCCACACCTACCGACCCTTTAGCCACTTCCTCCATCCTTATCAACCCATACACTATCCCAATCACCGAGCTCCATGACATCCTTCTGGCCCGCCTCATCGGTCTTACCATATGGTCGCCCCAGGAAGAGTCCCTCTATAGGCGACTGGTAGACCATCCTGAGCCACCTACCCAATCATGCCGAGGCCAAAGCTCCCACTCCCGGCACAGACATGACGATCCTGACGATCAAGACCATCATGAGGGGGAGAAGAGGCCAAGCACATCAACAACAAGTGGCCAACGACAAGGCTCGGGAGCTACGCAGACAAGCGCTGGAGCTGCTGAAACCCAAACTAACCACCAAACACAAACACAAACCACCCAAACCCAAACTACCCACACCGCACCACACCGCCCACACCAACCCACCATCCTTTCACCTCAGGACGCCTCCGCCCACACCACCGATCTGCTCAAGCCCCTTGCTTCCGGATGAAGAAGCAAATGCTGCGATGCTTGTAGCTCTAGCAGCTACCCAAGCCACTCTCTCCGTCGCTCCAGACCAACCGGGACCCTCTGGACATGGCGTCAATCCACACGAGGTCCTAGACATGTATATTTTCGAAGGAAGTGGATGACCCATTCCATACCCGAGGAGCATCAAAGACGACGACTTCACGACGTTCGGAGCTTTCTACAACAAGCATCTATAGACCTCGTGATCATAGAAGACGACGAGCTTCAGGAAGGTGAAGACTACGAGCAAGATATCCCAAGGCTACCAGAGTTAATCGCTCAACGGGCGGTTCCCTCTACAAGGCTAACGCCTGGGACGGTTTGGATCGACACGCTTGGGAGAACATCCAAATAGAAATCCCCTTCCTAGAAGAAGTTCGTGAGAACATTTGGAGGTCTCCGGACAGAATTAAGAAGCCGAACGAGTTCGGGCTTAGAGGGATCTCTCATTGTGATCAGCAGAAGAGGATGACCTACCTCTGGATGCTGACCAAACTAGGACCTGATGTAAGGCTGGGGATGACTAAGGCACAAGCCAAGAGCCATTATAAGAGTCTCTCTCCAATAAGCCAACAACTCAGTGTCTACTGTGTCAAAGGAGGACTTCCAACAGCTCACTACACCATTGAGCGCGTAGATAGAACTCGAGAAGATCTAAACGAGAGCGACCTACCGTACATCCTTGCTGAAGAAGTTTACAACTTATATCAGTTGTATGTGGAAAAGTACAGAGGTCCTCAAGGCTTCATCAAGAAAGAAGGTCTCGAGGGTCTCTACCGGTTCATGATGCGCCAAGTCAAGTATTATGCCGTACACGACCTTCAGATGGCTCTGGAGAGCAACATGAATAAGGTCAACATGACCGCTCCGCTCAACAAAGAACCTGAGATCGAAGGGCTTCCCAACAATCACGTGCATATCAGCTCAGTTCTAGGCATCACCTACCACAATCCAATAGCAAAGAAGAATAGGTTGATGCTGAAGACTGAAATCAACAAGTTTTGTGATGGGACGCTCAAGGTCATCAGGAGGAATATCGAGCAGAGGTTGGAAGAAATCAATAGAGACACCATGCTGAGAATCCACAAGTTCGTGAGAGAACAGCCGCTCCTAATGGAACTACTTGAAGATATCGAGGAGCGACTGGAGCTGAGGATCACGCTAAGGAGCTACGAGTATGCGCTGGACTTGCGCAGATCGTATTTCGCCCGACAAGGACGAACGGCGCGGAAACGCAATCAAGCACAAAGGGGGAGACTGTAGAGTATACATTTAATTGTGCTTGATATTATTAGTTGTCCTTGTAATTAGGGGCGTTTTGTATAGTAGTCCTTAGATTAGGACTAGTTTGATATTTATACCAAGTTTGTTTGGTATAAATACATGTAAATCAATTGAGCAAAATAGAGAAAGTTTGTGAAATTGATCCGAAAGGCTTGCAATTCAATTTCTAGAGAGAGAAACTACAGTAACTTTTTCACTCTAATCGAATTCTCTCCCTCGTTCTTCAAATGAGTTTTTCGATCGAATCTTATTGATTATCATTATCATCGAATTACTTTGAATTCTTGCCTAGGATCTTAGAGTTGTTAATCGTAGGACCTAACACTCTTCATCAAATATCCAAATCTCTTGCATAGCCGTTGATTTGTTGATCCAAAGATGATGTCGTCTACATAAACTTGGACGATCATCAAGTCCTTGCCTTGCCATTTTATGAAGAGGGTCGTATCGATTGTCCTTCGGATGAACCCAAATTTTACGAGGAAATCGCCCAGGACATCATACCAAGCGCGAGGAGCTTGTTTTAGTCCGTAGAGTATCTAATCGATAGACGTGATCGGGATGTTCTTGATCAACAAATCCTTCTGGCTGAGCGACATAGACTTCCTCCTTTAACACGCAATTGAGGAAGTCGGTCTTAACGTCCATTTGATAGACTTTGAAGTCTTTGTGAGCCGCATCAGCCAAGAGAAGGCGGATGACTTTGATTCGGGCACCAGGAGCATTGATCTCGTCGTAGTCAATGCCTTCCTGTTGATTGTATCCTTTCACAACCAGCCTTGCTTTGTTCCGGATCACCTCCCCATCTTCATTCTTCTTGTTCTTAAACAACCATTTCGTCCCGATAATGGTTTTCCCATGTTGACGGGGTACTAAGGTCCACACTTGGAGACGCTCGAATTGGTTGATCTCATCTTGCATTGCTATTACCCAATCCGGGTCCTTTAGTGCGTCTACTACCTTGGTTGGCTCATTTTGGCTTAAGCAGCAGCTGAAAAGACTGCGTTGATGACGTGTTCGTACTCCACTCGGAGGTCACCAATAATCTGATCAACCAGATGTGCTCTAGTCCACTTCCGCTCATGTGGTAGAGCTGAAGTAGAAAAATCGGCCATTCGTGGACCAAGATTTCCAATTATCTCAGGTTGTTCATGAGGTAAGTCTGATTCTTCACTTTTATGAGCAACTGTGATGAGACTTCCTCATTGACTACGGTAGGTTCTTCAGTGATCTGTGGTAATTCTGAATCGGGTGTAGGGAATTTGAAGAGCTTGGTATATCGGCCTCGTTGAGTGGGGGATCCACTACTGGGGTAACAGTAATGGTGTCTGGCCGATATACGGGCTCAAATAGAGAATCCAATTCTTCCAATGCAAGTCTCAGAGCTTCTTCTGACATTGAGTTCTGAGTTGTTGCCATCTTCTGTTGGTTTGTGCCAACACACCAGTGAATGCGGGTTCTGAACTGTCGTATTCAGAAGCCATCTGGTTTGGCACGGGTCCTAAACTGAGGTGTGCATGAGCCATCGAGTTTGGCACGGGTCCTGAATTAAGGTGTGCAGGAGCCATCGAGTTTGTCACGGGTCCTGAACTGAGGTGTGCAGGAGCCATCGAGTTTGGCATGGGTCCTGTACTGAGGTGTGTAGGAGCCATCGAGTTTGGCACGGGTCCTGAGCTGAGGTATGCAGGAGCCATCTCTGCCACTTTGTAGAAAGTGATTTTGTAGCTTTCTTTGATTGAACGGTTGGACTTTGATGTATAGTCGGTACACGCATCCAATGGTTGGGGTGCCGCATCCAATAGCCGCGCGCCCATTACATGCGCCGTCGCGTCCAATGGACACGACGTCGCGTTCATTTTCTGCGCGTCCGTTGGATGCGACGATGTGTCTAATGCCTGAAGTTGATGAATACCCGACGAATGTGGCTTCGTACGCTTTAGGATCGAACTTAGCACGTTGCTCTCTGTCGTTTGCCACAAAGCACTTGCATCCGAAGACCTTGAAGAAGGAAATATGGGGTACTCGGTTATTTATTATTTCGTACGGAGTTTTGTTGAAGCGCTTGTGAACCACCGTCCTGTTTTGAGTGAAACAGGCGGTATTAACTGCTTCAGCCCAAAGAAAGTGTGGGAGGCCTGAATGAATCAGCATCGTGCGTGCGGCTTCCACTAGAGTTCGGTTTTCCTTCAACGACACCGTTCTATTGAGGCGTCTTGGTGGCTGAGAATTACTGGCTAATTCCAAGTTTCTGATAAAATTCACTGAGGTACTTGTTTTTGAACTCAGCGCCGTTGTCCGTTCTGGTGACTTGGATGGTTTGTTGCAGCAAATTCTGAGTAGTGTTCACAAAATTAATTATCAAGTCTCCTGTCTCATCTTTAGTTCGGAGAAACTTCGTCCATATGTAGCGAGAGTAATCATCCACAATGACCACAATGTACCTGCGTCCATTGATACTCTGTGTTTGCATTGGTCCACAGAGGTCCATGTGAAGCAATTCCAACGGTCGTGAAGTAGAGGCAATCTGTTTTATGTGATGAGATGCTCGCTTTATATTTCCTAGTTGGCGCGCCGAACATTGATGCTCTTTTTGTAGAATAATGGTTTGTAGACCGTGAACCAACGTTTTTTAATAATCGTTGAAGAGCTTTGATGTTTAGATGAGACACACGTTGATGCCATAAGCTGTCTCTCTGAATCGTAATCTGGGAGATGAGGCAAACAGCTGTCGTGGTCCGCACGGACGTCAGATTAATCATGTAAATATTGGATTTCCGAAGTCCTTGGAGGAGTTCGTTGTTCTGACTGTCCAATATTCTGCACCGATCAGCAAGAAATACCACCTGAAATCCTTTGTCGCAGAATTGGCCTATGCTGAACAAGTTATGGCGGAGACCTTCGACATAAGAGACATCCTTTGTCGTCAGATTATCCAGAATGATATCCCCAAATCCTAAAATGGGAGCTGAGTCGTTGTTCTCAATTCTGACTTTTCCATTCGGTCGGTCTTGATAGTTGCTAAGCAGCTCTTGTGTTCCCCTCATATGTGCGGAGCAACCAGGGTCGAGGTACCACAAATGATGGATCTGCAAAAACAATTTAGAGAGCTTTAGATACCCACTTGTTTGTCCCTATTGGATCCAACAAATCTGACCTAGGACGATTTACCACGCTAATGATGAAAGATTTAATGCTCAAACGTGGGGTGTGTTTGTGAACGAAGGTGAAGCTGTCAAAATGATTTGTTACTATTCAACACACACGCACTCACACATACTACACCAAAAAACACACACCCTAATGAATTAGGGTTTGGGGGTATATATACCACATTAGTTGGTATATTATACCCCTAGTAACTAAGAACTAGAATATTTCAAACTAGTCCAAAGTTAATTAAATACAAACCAACTAAGATAAACACATTGAAATTGAACACTATAAAATATTCCTAACAATCTCCCCCTTAGTGTTCAATCTTCAATTCAGCGCGGGTTATCTTTGTTGGGCACATGGAGAATCCCTCGAGTCCTAACAATCTCCCCTTGCTCCCCCTGCAAAGGCTGTCTCCTCTTCTTGTAGAGAATTTGAATGCACTTTCAGCTAGAACTGTCTTGTCTTGACGCTATACGTGTAGATCGGATGTATGCTGTGATCCACGCCCCGATATTCGTTTCTTGATGATGTCGCAGATCTTTGAAATCTTGTTTGCATCTTGTCCGTGTCTTTTTCCGTATTTTGAAGTCGTCAAGTCTTCTCCAGTCTTCTTCTCTGTGCCAGATTCGTCTTCGTCGAAGGAATTTGTCTGGTTCGGCCTCGAGGAAGCTTGTCTGGCTCCAGAAGAAGATATGTGTGGGGTGTCTTTTAACATGTGCCAAAGCTCCTTTCGAATGTGACATTGTAGGTTCCAGTGGAGTTCGGCTTCATCGTGGAAAGCGCGGCGGAATATTGATAGGGAGCGTGGGATGTGTTATAAAATGTGCCAAGGCTCCTTCTGAATTGACGTTTGAGTGCAGGAGAGCCCGGCTTCATAGTGGTACGCACGGCGGAAATGGTGTGTGGTCCGATTTGTTTGTTTATACGTATCCCCTTCTCCCCCCTCATGGCGATTCGTGTTAACGAGATCGGCATGCTTGTATAGGAGTCGAGAAAATATACAAACGACAGGTCGGTTCGGGTAATAACCAGACGGAGCCACTAAGGCAATCCGTCGACACGAGTTCAGAGTTAAACTCTGAGACGCGGCCTGTGAGAACAGGGCTTAGAACCGGAACCACATAGGCGTTCCGTTAACATCGATCTAGGAGTGTAGCTCGCAGACGATGGCCTGATGCCGTTGTTGTTTTGATGTTGCAACGGTAGGACTTCCTTCCGATCATTGAAGCATGTCTTAGAATGACATGTCTACGGAAGTTCAGATCTGGTCACAAAGTCCAGATGAGAAAAGGTGTATGTGTCCTAAAAAAAATATAAAATATTATGGAAGTGAGGACACCTAGACTCGATGTGTTCAAGAAAGTTCAGTGATGTGGGGCTAACTACCACTTAAATCAATATCTCCCGCTTCCAAGTGAAGCGGTGATAGCATGCGTGGCTCCCCGTTATTTGATGAAACACCGGTCTTTTGGGAGATCGATGAGTGGGTAAGGCTCGGTTGTGCATGCGCCATTGGACCAAATGAGGCGACTTCTACCCGGGAGCTGATAAAAATCAGCTCCTGCACCTGTATGGGATGGCCCCAAAATTTTGTGAGGTGAGGATTTTTGTATCTTCCGTTCTTCGGTATTGTCAAGAATTACCAAATGGGAATGTGGCTTATGGACTATCTTCACTAACACTTGGCTACGTTCCGGGGTTAGGTTCAGTTTGGTCTGACTGAACCATGGGAACCTAGAATCCATGCGTCCGTCAATTTTGGTGAGTGTTGCTTCATCAGCAAGTCGGAGCAGGGTGGTTGAGATCATCTTTGTGTTTGTGTATGGATGTCATGCCTTTTGTAATTCTTGAACTCTCGAGGGTCGAGTTTTCAAGTGAGGTCCGTCTTGGGAGGTGGAAGCGTCTGAGAGGGTTTTTCTTTCTTTTCCCCCTTTTTTTTGCTTTTTTTATAGGTATATATATCTATATATTATCGTAATAGTAGTAGATAAGTAGTATCATAGTAATAATAGATATGGGTATATGTATACGTATTTGTATATGGGTTAAATGAAGTTTCTCCCCCTCAAATCTTGCACCTAAGATGTGCTCCCCCTAAAAATGTACTCTCCCCTCGTAAATATGGAGTGATACTCCCCTCAATGCATGCACGTTAAAACATATAAATTCTCTCCCAATAAAATAAGCGTGAACGTATTTATCTATTTTCGGATCAGATGCACAAAGAATTATTATTCTTTAAAAATTGCATATTAGAATGTACGTTTTTCACTTTTTATTGCTCCCAAAAGGTAGGTATTTTTGAGAATTCAGCTCATATGCATACGTGATTGTTTAAACTTGAAAATTTTAATATGTATGCATAATGAAAATGTACCCTATTATTTTCAAAGTAGGTATATTGTCTTTTCAGCTCAAGATGCATGCCAATTTTCTTATGGGATGCATATAGAATTTACCTACGTAGTTGCTCGCATCGCTTACCAGTCGTGTATGTGGAGCAACCCAAGATACCATACACGCTGGGATGTTTGGCTGCCCTCGTCGCATACCAGTCATGAGTGTGGAGCAGCTCTCTTAGTACCTACCCATGCTGGGAATCTGCAAAACTTATCGGGACTTTGGTACCCATTTTTGGATGGGTCCTCCCTTGGTAGCAGAAAACAAGTTAAGCACATTTGGTTCAGATATTGATCCTAAATCATCCTTTAAAGTCCAATTCAATTTGATTTGTGATTTAGGAATCCAAGTTTGGTGAACCTTAGAGGGAATGACATATCTGTGCCAGTGAACGTGTGCCTAGGTCTAGAAGATCTAAAGATTTTCTCCCTAGCCAGTCGCAGAAGGTGTCTTTCAGACTTATTCTGAACTGGATATTGCATGTAAGAATACGAGCATAAAGCATTATAAGCATCAGTAACAGGAGAACTGGTATTTCTACGACAGTAACGCACGGCATTCACATTATAATGATAAATGTGCGGGATTTGAGAAGTTCGTTTGCTTAAGCTTGGAACTTCTTCTTTGCATGCTTCCCTTTTGATAGGAATGGGAGAGGAAAAATCTTGAACATTTTCGACTTTAATTTTCGAAGATAATATTGATTTTCGTTTCTCCTTCCTAATCTTTATTTGTTCCTTAGCTATTTTTAGCGCTTTGCTTTTACTTAACGTTTCAGCTTCAGTCAAAATTGACTTAGAATGATTAGTAAAAGCCTTCTCAGTTTTAGAAACAAGGATGCTTCTTTTAGTTTTTGTTTTCTTTATCTGTTTTGAGCAAGATGTATTATTTGACAAATCATTTGAAACAGATAAAGACGGGGATTTTTTGAGATATAAAATCTCCTTTAAAAGCTTTTCCTTTTCAGCGCCAAAACCTATCCTTTCAGATTCCAAAGTATCTTGTAAATCTTTCAATTTACGAAGAGTCTCTGGAGTATCACATAGGGTAGGTTTTCGATCATATAAACTATTTTCCCCGTTAGGAATTAAGTTAGAAGGAGAGTTTTGACCCGCTTGACCTATATTCGAAACAACATTCTCTAATCGTTTAATCTTAGAGTAAAGCATAAGCTGTTCCTCTAAGACTGTCTCATATTTTGATGAGATTTCATTTCGCTCAGTTTCGCAAGAACGTAAATTTTTTGCCATCTCGCAGACCCTATATTCACTATCTTCTAACTTAGTTTCTAAGCTAATTATATTTGACTTTGCGTTTTTCAAATCTTCATTAGCATAAGCTAGCCTTTCTTGTTGCTTAAGCAACACAGAGTAATTATTAGCAAGACGTGCTTCTAATTCCTCAATCTTCCTAGCTTGAGCATCCATTTTAATTTGATTTTATATTTAATTAAAAAATTGAAATTGGCTTTTGAAATTTCAGTGACGAAAAGTTTGGTTTACTCGAGAAATATCGTGAAGTATCGAAGAAAGTCGGCGTCGAAAATTTTTTGGCGTGCACCGAAAAATTTTGTGATGATTTCGAAAACTTCGTGAAAATGACCCAAACTTTTTCTATAATATGCCTAATTGTCCTAAGTAGATTATTGGATGATTGATCGTTGTCACGTTTAGGGATTTGATTTCAAAAATTTGACAGAAAGGCAGTCTACACCGAAAATTTTTTGGACTGGAAGGAAAATTATAAACGGACGTTAGGACTGACTATGCCCGTTGGACTCAGAATGTTCTTCTCATCAAACGATGAAAAAATAATTTAAAGGGTCCAATTGTTTTGGTGATTGAAAACCTTTATGTGTGATTTTGAAGAGTGAGTTTGGATCGCCAAATGAGTTTTGATCGATGCAGATGAGTTTCGGCCGATACTCAGTTTCGCCGAGTAAAGTTTTAATTTCAAATAAATGCTCAGTTTCGATCGATTGTGGGTTTCGCGTGATTTGATGAGAAATTATTGAGTTTCGGGCGAAACACTATATATTGGATGAGTTTCGATCGAAACTGGTTTCGGGCGATTATCAGTTTCGCCGAGAAATATATCGGGCGAAACTAGTAATAGGTACTGTAGCCTTTCGGGCGAAACTAGTAATTTTGGTACTGTAGATGATTTCAAATATTTATATTTCAGTTTCGATGGAAATGAGTTTCGAGCGAAAGTCAGTTCGCTGAGAGAATTATAAAAGGTACCAAAATGCAGTTTCGATCGAAACGTACTCCGCAATTTATCAAATCAATTTGAAGGATTGTTCCGGCGATGATTAGTTTCGCCGTGTAAAATTAGAAATGCCTTTTGAAAATGTAAGTTTCGATCAATGAAAATGAGTTTCGGGCGAAACTCAAATGTGGCGAAAATACAAAATCAAGTAAAATCAAATCCGGCGAAACTCAAATCAGCGGAAATTAAATGTTTACTACAGTGCACATTAGCCCGATTGTGTGCTTCAATCTGAAAGATTTCTGGGCAGAATGACGAACTTCAGACTCGATTTCCACCTAAAACTCACTCAAATCAACTAAAAAATGTTGGGTAAACTCTTCAGATCACTCAAAATCAACCTATTTAGCTCTTGAGCTTGCAAAATCAGCAGAATCAACTCAAAAACTCAAGAGCAAGCTGAAATTCGACCAAGAAAAAAAATACCCAAAATTTTCGAAAATTGTTCAAATGCGAACGTGTTTGGCTCTGATACCACTTGTTTGTCCCTATTGGATCCAACAAATCTGACCTAGGGCGATTTACCTCGCTAATGATGAAAGATTTAATGCTCAAACGTGGGGTGTGTTTGTGAACGAAGGTGAAGCTGTCAAAATGATTTGTTACTATTCAACACACACGCACTCACACATACTACACCAAAAACACACACCCTAATGAATTAGGGTTTGGGGGTATATATACCACATTAGTTGGTATATTATACCCCTAGTAATTAAGAACTAGAATATTTCAAACTAGCCCAAAGTTAATTAAATACAAACCAACTAAGATAAACACATTGAAATTGAACACTATAAAATATTCCTAACACCACTTATACATGGGTCCTCTCAGATTAGCAGATTTAGATGTTGGTTCAGATATGATACCTAAATTAGTGTTAGTAGAAGCTTTGACAGCCCAGGTCATCTTCATAGAAGTTGATTTGGGTGTGCCCTTTGTAGAAGACTTGGACTTTACAACTTTCGCCTTTCTAGGCGGGGATTTAGGAACCCATTTGGGTTGAAGCTTACAGGTAGTACTGTGGCCGGCGGGACGGGCCGGCCCGTAGCCCGTCAAAGCCCGCCAGTGGCGAGGCTGGCGCAGGTAAGCCCGCCTCCTGGCGGGCCTGGATATTTAAGGCCCGCCCCGCCTGCGGGCGGGTAACGGGCCTGGCGGGCTTAGCCCGCCAATTTCAAAAAATAAAAATAAAATAAGAAAAAAATAAAAAATAAGAAAAAGTAGGAGAAAAATAATAAAAAATAGGAAACAATAATATAAAATAGTAAAAAATAAACAAAAATAAAGAATTTAAGTTGGAAAAAATATCTAATTTTATGAAACTTTTTTAATATCAATTTATTTATTTATGTTATTAATTACCAATTATAGTTAACAAATATAAAAATAATCAAAATGTATTTATAAATCTTATATTTTAAAAAAATAATATAATATTTATTTTTCTGGCGGGCTTGCCCGCGGCCCACCGGGCCCGCCCCGCCAAAGCCCGCGGCTGGCACGGGCATGCCAGGGCGGGCCAAAAAAATTAGAGCCCGCCCCGCCACTGGGGGGGGGGCGCGGGCCCGTTTGACAGCTCTATTTACAGGGAAGATTAATTTCAGCGCGAAATGCTTTAGTAGACTTGAGCGTGAAAAAGACGTTGTTATGGTGAGAACAAGCATGAATAGCGCCATACGCTTTCTTTATGGCTGGATCTTGTTTCCTACGGGTAATCCTAGAAGCATTTGTCTTAGAATGATCAGTTTTTGTGGTTGAAGTAGAGCCAATTTCGAAATTGGTGCTTCTAAATGTGGTAGGCTTTAAGGAGCAAGTAAGCAACTATTTTGAGAGAGGAAATAACTCTTTTATTTTTACAAGTGTCTTTTTATTTTTACAGAAGGTGATATATTCTTAGAAGCAATCAGATCTAAGGGCTCCTTCTCTATTTTTAGACTAGACACTTCCGCCTTCGACTCTAATGCTTGCTCTACGCTCCCTGTAGATGTAAGCGAAACAGGATTAGAGTTAGAATTTTTGGAAGTATTATTTTTGCGTTTTTGATCTTTTGAAGGCGCTCTTTCTTTCTTCACGCTTTTCAGAATGATTTCATTTGAAGGAGATGCGTGAGAAATGGCTTTTGAGATGGAGGAAGCTTTGAGATATTCCATCTCTTTTAGGATTTTTTTTCCTTTCAGCTTCAAAATTCTCTCTTTCTTTAACTAATGCAGCTTGTAATTCCTCTATCTGCTTCACGATAGGAGGTTTGTAAGGAGAATTTCTAGGATGTATGTTTTTGGCTTCCTCGACCTCAGGTTGAGACTCAGGAGGTTGAGCTAAATCACAGACTGGCGTCAAGGGTATTTCTCTAGATGGCTGTCATTTAGTTCTTTATAGTCGAAGGGGATTTGGGCCCTATGTGTGGCTCTTCTCTTACTTAACTCTAAAGCATCTAGATCGTCTGCTTTAGTAAAGTTCATAGGAGTGGTTACACCTAAAACACGAGGGTTAGTGAAACTTAAGCCTTCAATGGTATTATAGAATTCTGTATCCTTGGGCTGATTTAGGAAAATGGTTTGTTCTTTTGTCCCCTTCGCGTAAGAAGATCGTCTAATTTATTTACTTTTGCATATAGCTTCTTACGTTCTTCTCCTAAGAGAGCAAAATTATTTTCCACCGTTAATTTGGCGGCTTTACAGGCGTCAAGTTCTTTCATAAGTTCACATACCTTAGCATTGGATTTATTAATTGGTCTTTTAGGTTAGTGATCTTAGAAGTAGCTTCTGTTATCCTACAATTGAGATTAGCTTTCTCATTGAGATTTCTTATCAAGCAATTATAGTTATTTTCTAGCCTGTCTTCTAATTCTTTAATTTTTAAATGTGTCTCTATTGGAGGTTTCTTTATTTGAAGGTTCCTAGTCTCACTAAGTCTTAAGCTCTCAGTTAGTTCTTCTATTTTTGAACTAGAGCTCCTAAGTTCTGATTCGAGACTAGTAATTTTCTCCTGAGACTTAGCTAGTTTCTTCTCTACTTCCTTTAGCTTTTCTGCTCATGTTTCATGTTAGTGTATGCTAATTGATATGATTCTAACATTGTCAATAATGTGGAATGAGAAACTACCTCCCGAGAGATTCGGATGCTTGGTCTTCGTCCGCCTGGTTGGTGGTTTCGGCATCAGAATCCTTGTCCAGACGGGCCATGAGGGCAAGATTCTCTTCCTCAGAGCTAGATGTATCCTCGAGCCAGTGGTCTTGTTCTGCCATTAGAGCTACTCCGGCTTCCTTCTATTTTGTGAGTTAAAGCTTCCTGTAGTAGTTAGCGTCTCTCTTCTTTGGGAGAGTACATTCTCTGGCACGGTGACCAGGTTTCCCGCAGTTAAAACACTTGGTCGGTTCTTTGATGGTCTTGACCTCGGATGTCTCAGGCGCACGTTCTTTGTTCTTTGTGCTTGAGGTCCTAAGTCTATTGGCCGATGATGAGGACTTCTTTTTGAAGTATTGTTTGCTCATCATTTTCCCAATTAATGCCAATTGCTTTACCAGCGCTTTCATGTTAGGCTCCAAGTCTCAATCTGTTTCGTCTTCAGACTCTGATGGGGTAGGAGGCTTGATGATCTTCTCTTTTCGTGGTTTTGAGCTTATATTCTCCGAGACTAGGGCAACAGAGTCGTCAATATACTTGCCCTTCTGCTCCTTCTGAATCTCGCTAATGTCTTCCTCGTGCTGGGCGAGATTGTCGAACATGGCGTGAATATCCAACTCCTCAAGATCTTTATTCTGCCGGATTTGAGTGGATATCTTCTTCAATTTTGAGGGCAGAGAGGAAAGAAATTGAATGTTAGTTTCCATGCTTGTCTTAGTGATTTCAATTTTCCTCATCTCATTCAAGAGTGTGAGATATCTCTGGTAGAGATCATGTAAGCTCTCCTTGGGTTTGACTCTAAAGAAGTCGTAAGCTGTGAGAATATTTGCCGCCTTAGCCTTGATACCGACTTCCGTTCGTTGCATCACTTATACAGCTCCTCCCACATTCCCTTAGCAGTTGGAATACTATCGATCTGCCGATAGATATCATTTGGGACCCGTTGCATAAGAGTATTTTTTGCTATCAGGTCAGCTTTAGCTCTCACTCTTTCCTCCGCAGTATATTCCCAAGGCTCTTTCAGTCGCCTAGAGGCAGTAATTGGAGGGTTAGCAGTGTTGTCACAGGGTACATTTACCCAGAACTGAGCTGGATCTTGCTCAAGTGATGAGAGAAGGTCTTCTGCTTGTTCCTTTAGCTCGATGAAATTCAGAAATCGGCTTCTCCAAACTGTATATTCGCCTCTCTTGAGTATCGGGGGACGGTCGTCGTTTCCAATTGAGTAGGCATCCATTTTATCTTCTAGAGTTAATGAAGGATCTTCGTGTTGTTTTGATAATTTGGACTGATGTTATGTGCTTCACAAGTAGTGAATCACTTAGTAGCGTTTGATATTAAAGCAGTCGAGAATTATTTTCGTTTCAATCTTTAGAGTTTGATCGAGAATAATTGTGTCGAAATAAAATGTATTGGTTATTGTTCTCGTGCGAGAAAGTCTTTGTCCGCGAAAAATTTTACGAGCGAGAAAAATGTTCGAAATCTTTTGGTCGAGAAAAATCGCTTAATCGTGAATTTATTTCAATCGCAAAGAAACAATACGCAGTAAGTTTCTCGCTAAGTCAAAATAAGTCTGTTGACTACAAGAGTTTCTCCGACGCAAATGATTTTCGCTTAGTCAAACTTCAAAGTTTGACCAAAAACGTTTTTCGACGAAAAGTTTTGCGAGCGCAAGGTCAAAATTAGTCTTCGTCGAAAAAGTTTTTCGATTAGTAATGCTCGAGAAATTTTTCTACTAAAGTCGTTCTTGATAAAGACGACTTTACGTCTGACTGTGTGTTCTGATCGAGAAAAATTTCGCGCCAAGTTTTTCGATAGAGAAATTAACCTGATCGAAGAACCTAGCGAGAAAAAATAAAATTATCGCAAAAATCACAGAATACAATTAGACTATGAATTACAGGTAATTGCTCGTAATCAGACGATGAATACGCACGAACACACAACTAAACACATTAAAAAGCAAAACATGTCGATTTTAATCAAAATCAGAATGTGTTCTAAACAGTTCTTCGCGCGAACAGTAATCACTCAATCCGATCGACTATGCTAAATCGATGTTCAAACAGCTACGAATCTGATCGCAATCAACTTATGTCATTAAAACGAGCACAGAAACATCCAATTCAAAGCAACTAAGCACAGAATTGAGCTAGTAGATTGAAATTTTAATTCGCGCCAAACTGTTCTTCGATGGAACAGTACTAAAATTCAAATTTCGATCCAATTCTAACAATTTTCGATTCAAAAGAGAACGAATCTGCTCTGATACCAATTGTTAGGTCCTAATTAATCAACTCTATGATCCTGTACATGAATTCTAAGGCAATTGATTAGAATTATTAAGAAACGAATTTTGATCGCAAACCTTCGTTGAGACCTCAAGAGAGAATTTCGCTTAGAGTGAGAAGATTTCATGTTTTTCTCTCTCTAGAGATCGAATTGCAAGCCTTTCGGATCAATTTCTCAAATCTTCTCATTAAGCTCAATTTTGTACATTTATTTATACCAAACATAATTGGTATAAATAACATACTAAGTCCTAAACTAAGGACAAATACAAGAAAACCCCCAATCTATGAAGACAGCTAATAAATCAAAGTACAATTAGAAATGATATTCTACAAGAGTCAAATAAGATAGCATTCAAACGGATATATCATGACATTCTTTCCTAAAATAAATCAATCACATGTAAGCACTTAATCAGAATATCTTTCATATATAGCATAGCCATTCATATCCGGGTGATCACAATGATATTCTTTTCTAAAATAACTTAATCTCGCAGACAGTTTACATATCACTCAACATAATATATTTTCCATATATAGGACACAGTGAGATTCCATTCAAACGAAAAACGTTCATTTCGAAGTGATCACAATAATATTCCAGTTAAGCACAAGATCACATATATTCGATCTTCCTAACGATCACTTAATCGAATATTTTCACATACTTAAACATCATAAATCATACATATCAAGTTTTCTAAGCTGTACCCCCATAATACATAATTACTTGGAATAATCAAAACTCTCATAATCATTAGACCAAACAGGTCTACAATATCCCCATTTTTTATGATGACAAGTAATTAATGCATATCTTAAGCATATGAGTACACTCGATATGAAACCATTTAAGCACAGAGCATGTTGAGTATCAAGACATGTGACATATGATCAGAGCAAATAATTTTATTAAATTTTGAAAGCATGCTCCCCTGTCTAATTGCTAATCTTCCTATGTAAGCACAACAGCAAAACCATTTAGCAATTCCCAAATCATATCATATGGAATGTCACAAGTTACCATGGAATGTCGCAAATTATCAGAGCATATCAGCTTGTCTCCCCTGCCTATGTGCGAAATTCCTTAATCCTTAACAAATCACAAACTCAAGCACGGAGAGATTAAGACATAAGCATATAAAAGCAAGCCGATAGTATTAATCGCATTCCAAGATACTAAGGGCAACAGTGAACAACCAGACACCAAACCAAAACACCCCAAAACACGACATTAATTGCCCAAAATTCTCCCCCTTCATCATAAAAAAGGAGGGATCCAAAACACCAATAACTTACCAAAAACGTGCAACTTACCGCAACCTACTAACCCAAAAACCAGAAAAATAAAAGAACTTAGTACTAAGCGCAGACGGGAACTAGGCATACTAGAGCTATGAGATCACTGGGGATCGAAGTTCTAAGAGCTGGAATCACTATTAGATGAGGCAGATGAGGATTCAGTAATATTCAGAGCCGTGGAGATCTCCTTCATAAACTTTTTAACCCTTTTAAAGTGCTGTAAGATCTCATGGAACTTCTTCCTGTTATCATCCTTGTTAGGAATATTTGTAGCATCCTTTAATTTATGTAATCTTGGGTTAATATGTATTAATTTAGTGGGTTGTAGTAGTTTGTGGTGACTTATGATGTTTAGTAAGAGTTTTGTATTGGGCTTTAATATACCAAATACTTGTGGTAGTTAAAGCCCCACTTACCCTAATTAGGGTTTATCAAAAGAATTAAAAGGTAAGCCACCTTTTACTTTTCCTTAGAAAAAACACACACTAACACGCACTCAAGGTGTTCTTCACGTTTTTCACATTCAAACCTTTCTTTTGATCCTTATTTGGTAATAAAAGGGCCAACAAGTGGTATCATAGCCTAGCGCGGATCAATATCTTCGTTTTGAATCCAGTTTTGCTCGATTCCGACGTGATTTGAAGAAGTTTTTTTTCAAATCGTTTTCAGTGGTTTCTTGTCCTTAAAATGTTAGAAACTGATAATGAGTATATTTATGTTCTTTCACGTCGATTTCAGTCAAGTTTGAGTAGGATTTGGGCAAAAACGAGTCTGAAAATCTGGTTTTTTACTGAACTGTTCAACACTTTCGAGTATCGGACAAAACAGTACCATCAAGTTTGAAGGTTTCGACCGAATCCCACTGTGAGGAGTTTCGATCGATTTGAGTTTCAGGGAATTTTTTCGCTCATTTCACAGTTTCGCCCGATACGTTTCTCGGCGAAAGTCCAATCCATATCGCTCGAAAGTCTACAATACCAAATTGCTAAGTTTCGCCCGATACATTTCTCGGAGAAAGTCCAATTCATTTACTGCATCGCCCGAAACTCGATCGTCCAATTAGCCAAATTCAATTTTAGTCAATCGATACGAAATCAATTTGGACCAAATTAGCCCAAGACCTCCTCATTTCTATCGATCGAAACGAATTATTCAAATCAAAATCCCTCTTTCGATCGAAACTACTCTTCTCTAATCAAAATCCCTCTTTCGATCGAAACTAATCTTCTCTAAACTCTTTCGCCCGATTCATACTTTCGTCCGACTCTAGAACTCTAAATTCAATTGCCCGATTCTCAACACTTATAACCAATCGCCGAGCTTGCCTCATATAAAATTTGAATCGATCAAGCATTCAAATTGGGTAGACCAAAATTTTAAATTTCACATATCTGCAATCGTCCGATCCTCAAGCATTACACAAAATTCATCAAATTTTTAAATTGCGACAGAATTCATTAAGGGAATTTACCCACTTAGACTCAACACTCGAAATTACTCACACTTGCCTATATCTCACTCAAAACTAAAGCATTTCATTTCGCAGATCTATCACGCGTTACCGATCATTACCAAACAAAAAACATGGACGGTCTTGCTATTGGATCTGACATCCGTGCACCACTACTAAAATGGGGAGAGTACGGCATATGGAAGCAACGATTTATCAACTTCATAGAAATCAAGGATGCAGACCTCGCAAACGACATGCTTTCCTCCATTTTGAAGGACCTGCTCAATTTTGGACCATCATCCCTGCTCAACTCGATGCTGTTCCTGCAATTCCAGAGAGGAGAACTCCTAAAGACCCTAGTCGATACAATGATGTTGAATGAGCACGTGCCAGAGCGGACAAGATTGCCCGACACTACGTACTTCAGCCCCTACCGAATGATGTCTACAAGCAAAATGATGGTTGGGACAGAAGTGAGCAATCTGTCTAAGAAGTCCAACATCCTCACTGCCTGTGACTCCTTCGAAGCTAATGAGGGGGAAGAACTTCGAGATGTTTACCTTCGCTTCCTGACCATCATCAACGAGATGAGAAAGATCAACATCCAACACTCCAATCTCGAATACAACATCAAGTTCCTTTCCATACTTCAACCTGAGTGGGGACGGATTGCAGTTCAGGTTAAGCAACAGAACAAAGATCTGGATGCTATGGATATTCACTCCCTACACTATAACCTCTCACAATACTCCCAATATGCCAAACAAATCAAGAACGAAGGAAAAAACAAATGTCGGCATGGAACCAATTGCACTCGTGACCTCTAAGACAAGCAACAAGAGCTCGAGAACTTCCTAAGGCCATATATTCTGCTTCGGTTGTGGACAGGGCGACGGCATTTTGTTTCCGACTGGACCAAGTTACAAAAGAATTCCCTAGTAATTGACAAGTACCACTAGTGCTTTTCCTATCTTCTCTAGAACCGACATAATCAGCGTCCGAGTATCCCACTAATGGGAATTCCTTGGAATTTGGATACCACATTCCAAACTCGATTGTTCTTTTCAAATTCTAAGTATTCGCTTGACTGCTGTCAAGTGAGATTCCCTATGACTCGATTGATATCTAGAATATAGACTAGTAGCAAACATAATATCGGGTTTGCTTGCCGCAAAGTAGAGCAAACTTCCGATCACACCTCTATATTTAGTTTGGTCAAAGGATGTACCTTGTTCATCACTGTCAATTTTGGCGGTCTGATGCATAGGCGTGGGAAGTACCTTGGAATCGGCCATTCCGAATTTTTCAAGTAGCCCCTTCGTGTACTTCGTTTGAGGTATGAATGTTCCCGTGTCCAATTGTTTGATTTGCAATCCAAAGAAGTACGTGAGTTCCCCCATTAGGCTCATCTCAAATTCCTGTTGCATAGACTTAGAAAAATTCTCGCAAAGAGTGATTGATGTCAGTGCTGCCAAATATGATATCATTAACGTATATCTGCACAAGTAGTATGTGATTCCCTTCGCATTTTATAAACAGAGTGTTATTGTAATACCCGAAAAATCTAATTACGGGATTTACGATTTAAGTAGCGATGGAAATATTTAATTAAGAACTTTTGGATTAATTAGTATTTTCGATGATACGATGCCTTCATATTTTTCATACCTTTAAGTGACTTATGTGCCTATATGATTTCATGTTGTGTGATTTATAATTCTTATGTGTGTTACGAATTAGAACTGAAGCGACTGCATGGAACATATTTTATGATTTTACGTGTCAACATGATTACATATTAAGTGTTAATACCACATTTTAAGGAACACGAATTAGTAAGAATAGATTTCAAAAAGACTAGATAGAGAGTTTATTAAGGGAAATTTAGATTGTGAGATTAGAATATAATATTCAAGAATTTCAAACTTAAATTCGAAAGTCATCAAAAGCCAAAGGAAATTTGTAATACTGGATTGAAATAAATTGGGCAATGAGTAAATTTTAAACATTAAGCCCAAGTTATTAAGGATAGACAATGACGTTACTTAAACTATAAGGAAAATGATGTCATCAAGTTGTCCCATCAAGTGTGCTCTCAACGAGTAACACTTATCTTTTCTAAATTATGTATACCAACGAGCAATGGTGAAAGAAACCCTTATATTAACTTCGAATTGAAAGTGGAAAACAAGGAAATCAACAACTTAGGAGAATTTGCCAACACAAGGATCTGAAAACTCAAGGTACCGTATATGGTTTAAATTGAGCACAGTTAAATTATTTTAGTAGTGATATACGTTAAGAATTATAAGAAATTTTCATAGGTTATTATATTTAGAAAAGCCATGGACCCTTAAGATGCGATTTATGTTCCTAAAGTGATAAATGATTTTGAAGTATATAGTATTCTTCGAAATTATTTTTCTTTGGGCGTAAACCACACTAACATTGATGCTTGGAATTATGCATATTCTGTGTAGAAAAGAAATTAGTAAGGTAGATATTAGATTTTTATTTGAAGAAGGCAGCTTGAAGGTGTTGATCAAAAATCTCGAGCGATAATAGGATTTTTCCAGATTATAATCTCGAAGAAACGTATCAAAATCTATCTTTATATAATATATCGACATCTTAATGGTAATCTCGACAAACATCCCGACATGTTATTTATAATGTCGACATATATAAGTCTCAGATCTTTGTATAGAATGTGACACACATCTCGATATCCTTAGGTGTATTAGGTCGAAATGTTGTATATTATTAAAACAGAGCTCGAAATTCTATAGTCCATATTGAGATTTATGTTTAGCATAAGAACTCGATATTTTATGATTCATATCACATCGAGATCCTTATATGTTATCTTGGTGTAGAAATTGTAATGTTGAAATCCGTGTATTAATTAGCCTAAATCTCGACGTCCTTGTCAATGTCGAAATCTAATTTAAAACCGAGCCCGAAATTTATCTCATACATGTCGAGATGTACTTCGAGATGGTGAAATCTCGAAACAAAACCCAAGATTCATATCGAAATCCCATAACTAGCTCGAGATCCATTTTCAATTTATGTCGAGATTTATGTTCAATGAAATATCATAATCAAATTCGAGTTAAAGCTCGAGATTTATCTCGTAATTCACGTCGAGAATCATAGTTAATTAAATTTTGAAATAAGTGGAAAATTAAATGATATTTTTCAATGTAAGACAACGTTGGAAACTTTAGGGTTTCGAAATTCATAAAAGTCGAAACTAGGGTTTTTTAAACCAAACCGCTTTTGTGTAACTGTAATTAGACTAACAAACCCTAATTTTATATGTTTCTATACTTAGGGTTTGAAGGTTAGCGATTTACCGTACGAAATAGTTAAGGATACCAGGTAAGTGGAAATCGCAACTACAACACATAATTTTTATGTGCATGAAATTATGTGTTATGTGCTTTTATGATTTTATGTTACTATTTGCCTATATGACTTATGTGATTTTTATGTGAATACGTTATTCTATGCGATAACATTGCACGAATGATTGCATGATTAATGGCATGAGCATATGCACGCACGACTAGTATAAGAGTCAGGGAAAGAAAGCTTGCATGAGTATAAGATCGCGTGAAAGCGATGTATATTTGCCTATATGGGCATTTGTGTCGACTCAATGATGAGTCACGGCTCTTCTATGCTACTACGGCGATTCACGAGGCCGACTGCCTGATTCACGAGAGGCAGGTAAATATATACTACGGCGATTCACGAGGCCGACTGCCTGATTCACGAGAGGTAGGTAAATATATACTACGGCGATTCATGAGGCCGACTGCCTGATTCACGAGAGGCAGGTAAATACCCCGTAGCCGGAGATGCAACCTGGAGGATGCGACTCGAGAGAATGAGCGGCACCGAAGGAACCTCGAATATTGGGGACCTCCTAGTAAGCTACCAGTGAGAAGCACCTGCGTGTCAGACCGCATTGGGATGGAAAGGCGCCTTAGGGTTAAACGAAATTTGTGTGCCCGGGTTAGCCTCTCAATGGGACTGCACTAGGATTGAAAGGCACTATTAGCCTCTCAGTATGGACCACATTGGGATTGAAAGGCACCATAGGGTTAAGCACAGATGGAGTACTCAGGTTTAGCCTCCCAGTGTGTGTACTGCCACTTATTTATACCCTTAGGGGTTTGAGCTCTTTATGGTGCATTGCAAGATTGAAAGCCGAATGGGTCCAAATATGTTATGAAAGGTCACGAAAGATGTGAGAAGTCAATAGCATTGACAGGAATGCCTTCGCTATTTTGGTCACGTGCATTGCATGCATGGTTTTCACTTACTGAGCTTTATAAGCTCATTCCACGTTTTATGTGTTGTAGGACCTCGCGATCACGGTACGTGATCATTTTCACGGCCAGCCAACTTTTAAAGCTTCCGAGGGCTTTGGAGATGGAAGTGTGTGCATGTATGCGACCTCGTGGTGGCCCAATAAATAGATTTATTTTGACCTGCATGCGCGCTTTCCTAAGTAAATAGGACCCACGATGATTTTGTAGACAACTTTACGATTCCTTTTTATAAAAGAAAAAATTTTATACGAAATTTCGCACGATGATATTTCGTCATTAGGACATTAGTCGCATAGACTACTTAAGAAAGTAGTGGTGGAAGGCGGGGCGCCACAGGTGGTATCAGAGCTTAGGATATAGGTTCTGCAGACTGTCCATGTACACACACTCAAAAGCACGGAAGCGGCCTTGCTCGTAAGTTTTATGTTCCACAAATTTCTTGTATTACGTGATTGATTGATCTTAGGAACATTAGGATAAAAGAACGATGGGTAGAACAAGAGGTGAAAATAATGGGGGTGCAGATAAAGGTAAAGAACCCGCAGCCCCTTCTGATAGTCGGGATGCGACTATCCTCCAACTCGCAGAATTAGTCCGCCAGCAATCTGCCCAAATCCAGCAACTGATCCAGCAACAAAACGCTGTTGGGCAATCAAGTAACGGACCCCCTCAGGCCGACAGAATCGAAATGGTCGGGGAGAGATTTCGCAAACTTAACCCCCCCAACCTTCGAAGATGCTCTTGACCCAACCTCAGCTGAGGATTGGCTCCGAACCCTATAAACTATGTTCCAACTTAGCCGTACCCCTGTAACGGAAAAGGTCTTGTGCGCTAGCTACCTATTAAGGGGAAGCGTAGGTCATTGGTGGGACACTGACCTGGGAGTGTTTCAAAGAACTTTTCCGAAATAAGTATGTCACTGCTCCCGTCCATGCCAATAGGATGAACGAGTTCATCAATCTCCGCCAAGGAGCAATGACGGTGGCGGAGTATATTCGAATGTTCGAACAGTTGTCCCGATTCGCCACCCACATGGTGAGTACGGATGCGTTAAAGATCGAGCGATTTATGGAAGGCTAGGAGCCAGAACTCTATCGCAACGTTGGCATGGCTGAAGGGGTTACTTATGCCCAAATGGCGGAAGGAGCTTTGATGGCTGAACAAGCCGAAATCAGAATTGTACGAGCCCAGGAGATTAAAAGGAAATTCGAACAAGGACCCAAAGGGAACGGAAATAACCCGAAGAAACCGTTTGTTCCTAAGAATGTGAAACCTAGTGTTCAAAACCGCCCTGACCACTTCAGCAAACCAATCCGAATCAAGGGAGACCTCAACCAAACGTACCCACATGTCCAAAATGTGCACGACGTCACCTGGGCGTCTGCTTTTCACAAAATGCTACCTGTTTCAAATGTGGCAAGACAGGCCACTACTCTGTAGCATGCCCGGAAAATGCATCGGGAAGCCAGGCAGCAAATCAGACCAGACCACAGAAGGTACCCACTCAGGTATATATGCTTACGGCGGAAGTAGCTGAAACAACCCATCCGAGACGGAAGGTACCCTCCTAACCGATAAACTTCAACATGCATTCTAGTGGACTCATGAGCCACATTTTCTTTTGTATCCACCACTTATGTGGTAAGATTTGGAATTCATTTAGCCTACTTGGTTGATACCAGTTCAAGTGTCGACCTAAATCATGATCGTAGTAGATAAGCGTTTGAAAAAGGAATCCGTACCTAAATTCCTGAAACCTAAGATCCAATAATATCCGGGGTATAATCTTATGCCCCAATCTTTTGATCATCCTGAAAAAACATGTTCGTCAAGTATTAGAGTGGCGCAGCGGAAATGTGATGGACGTTAACTATTTTGACCTCTACCTGAGTTAGGATTGTAGTAATTCTTGTTAACTCTTCGAGGTGATACAGGTTCCACTAACTGGAGCAATATTCATATCTATTTCATCAGGATCCTATTCCTTTCTATTCTCAAAAATTATTTGCAATTCCTTGATAACTTCCTAGGGTGAATTTCTATCACCTAACCAAGCCAGTTCAACTCCCTACCAATCGTTACCCTGAATTTTTCCAACCGACGGAATTTCGGGGGCGAAATTCTTTTAAGGGGGAGGATGTAATACCCGTAAAATCTAATTACGGGATTTACAATTTAAGTAGCGATGGAAATATTTATTTAAGAAATTTTGGATAGTATTTTCGATGATACGATGCCTTCATATTTTCATACCTTTAAGTGACTTATGTGCCTATATGATTTCATGTTGTGTGATTTATAATTCTTATGTGTGTTACGAATTAGAACTGAGGTGACTGCATGGAACATATTTTATGATTTTACGCGTCAACATGATTACATATTAAGTGTTAATACCACATTTTAAGGAACACGAATTAGTAAGAATAGATTTCAAAAAGACTAGATAGAGAGTTTATTAAGGGAAATTTAAATTGTGAGATTAGAATATAATATTCAAGAATTTCAAACTTAAATTCGAAAGTCATCAAAAGCCAAAGGAAATTTGTAATATTGGATTGAAATAAATTGGGCAATGAGTAAATTTTAAACATTAAGCCCAAGTTATTAAGGATAGACAATGACATTACTTAAACTATAAGGAAAATGATGTCATCAAGTTGTCCCATCAAGTGTGCTCTCAACGAGTAACACTTATCTTTTCTAAATTATGTACACCAACGAGCAATGGTGAAAGAAACCCTTATATTAACTTCGAACTGAAAGTGGAAAACAAGGAAATCAACAACTTAGGAGAATTTGCCAACACAAGGATCTGAAAACTCAAGGTACGGTATATGGTTTAAATTGAGCACAGTTAAATTATTTTAGTAGTGATATACGTTAAGAATTATAAGAAATTTTCATAGGTTATTATGTTTAGAAAAGCCATGGACCCTTAAGATGCGATTTATGTTCCTAAGTGTTAAATGATTTTGAAGTATATAGTATTCTTGGAAATTATTGTTCTTTGGGCGTAAACCACACTAACATTGATGCTTGGAATTATGCATATTCTGTGTAGAAAAGAAATTAGTAAGGTAGATATTAGATTTTCATTTGAAGAAGAAGGCGGCTTGAAGGTGTTGATCGAAACTCTCGAGCGATAATAAGATTTTTCCAGATTATAATCTCGAAGAAACATATCGAAATCTATCTTTATATAATATATCAACATCTTAATGGTAATCTTGACAAACATCCCGACATTTTATTTATAATGTCGACATATATAAGTCTCGAGATCTTTGTATAGAATGTGACACACATCTCGATATCCTTAGGTGTATTAGGTCAAAATGTTGTATATTATTGAAACAGAGCTCGGAATTCTATAATCCATATCGAAGTTAAAGCTCGAGATTTATCTCGTAATTCATGTCGAGAATCATACTTCATGTCACGGCTCTTCTATGCTACTACGGCGATTCACGAGGCCGACTGCCTGATTCACGAGAGGCAGGTAAATATATACTACGGCGATTCACGAGGCCGACTGCCTGATTCACGAGAGGCAGGTAAATATATTACGGCGATTCACGAGGCCGACTGCCTGATTCACGAGAGGCAGGTAAATACCCCGTAGCGGGAGAATGCAACCTGGAGGATGCGACTCGAGGGAATGAGCGGTACCGAGGGAACCTCGAGTGTGGCGACCTCGTAGTAAGCTACCAGCGAGAAGCCCCCGCGTGTCAGACCGCATTGGGATGGAAAGGCGCCTTAGGGTACAACAAAATTTGTGTGCCCAGGTTAGCCTTTCAATGGGACTGCACTGGGATTGAAAGGCACTATTAGCCTCTCAGCGTGGACCACATTGGGATTGAAAGGCACCATAGGGTTAAGCACAGATGGAGTACTCACGTTAAGCCTCCCAGTGTGTACTGCCACTTATTTATACCCTTAGGGGTTTGAGCTCTTTATGGTGCATAGTAAGATTGAAAGCCGAAAGGGCCCAAATATGTTATGAAAGGTCAGGAAAGATGTGAGAAGTCAATAGCATTGGCGCGAATGCCTTTGCTATTTAGGTCACGTGCATTGCATGCATGGTTTTCACTTACCGAGCTTTATAAGCTCCCACGTTTTTTGTGTTGTAAGACCCCGCGATCACGGTATGTGATCATTTTCACGGCGAGGCCAACTTTTGAAGCTTCCGAGGGCTTTTGAGATGGAAATGTGTGCATGGATGCGACCTCGTGGTGGCCCAGTAAATAGATTTATTTTGACCCGCATGCGCGCTTTCCTATGTAAATAGGACCCACGATGATTTTGTAGACAACTTCACGATTCCTTTTTATAGAAGGAAAAATTTTATCGAAATTTCGCACGATGATATTTCGTCATTAGGACATTAGTCGCGTAGACTAGTTAAGAAAGTAATGGTGGAAGGCGGGGCACCACAGTTATCTATTGTTCCTGTTGTAAAGCCCATGTCTAGTAAAAATCTGCTCAATCTTTCATACGATGGGGCCTGTTTTAAATCATATAAAGCTTTGTTTTATTTGAAAACGTGATTCGAAAATTCTTCTTTTTCAAAACCGGAAGGTTGCTCGACATCCTCATTATAAAACAATTTAAAAATGCACTTTTGACGTCCATTTGAAAAAGCTTTAATCTTTTAAAAGATGCATATGCAAGTAAAATGCGTCTTGACTCAAGCCCAGCTACAGGTGCAAAGGTTTCTTGAAAATCTATACCTTCTTCTTGGGAATAACCTTTGGCAACTAACTTGGCCTTATTTCGTGTCATGTTACCGTTTTTGTCCAGTTTGTTACGAAACACCCACTTCGTGCCTATGATGGACTTGTCATTATGTCTTTCCACAAGAATCCATACTTGGCTCTTTTCGAATTATGCTAGCTCTTCTTCCATGGCAATCACCCACGATTCATCGTCAAGAGCTTCATTCACTGTCTTAGGTTCCATGGTTGATAACAGCACGTCATGTGATTCCTCAACAATATCGTTTCATGCAGTTGCTCTCGTTTTGATCCCTGAATTGATATTTCCTATGGCTTGTTCAGTGGGATCGCTGGATGCATGTTTGAATATTTTGCTCGGTTGTTCGTCTGAAGCCTCATGTGTCCTCTGACTGAGTATCTAGTTCCAATGGAATTGCGTTCACTTCTTTGTCACTAACATGTATACCTGCAGGAGACTCAACTATACCTTCCTCAGTAGCATCTGCATTAGGAAATTCATCAAATGTAACATGCATAGATTCTTGAACAGTTTTCTTCCTATTATTAAACACTCGAAAAGCTTTGGAATGAAGGCTGTAATTTAGGAATATCCCTTCATCTACTTTGGAATCGAGTTTTCCTCTCTTATCATTATTATTCAAAAAAAAAACATTTGCAGCCAAATACATGAAAATATCCTATGTTAGGGGTTTTATTGTTCCAAAGTTCATAAGTAGTTCTCTTAATAATCCGTCTAAGGAAAATCCTATTCGAGACATAACAAGCCGTAATAACATCTTCAGCCAAAAAATGTTTTGGAGTATTATATTCGCTTAGCATAGTCCTAGCAATTTCTTGTAATACTCTGTTTTTTCCTCTCGACCACTCCGTTCTGTTGAGGCGTAACAGGGGCTGAAAAACTATGACTATAACCATCTTCATCACAAAATGATGCAAAAGATTTACTATCAAATTCTAGACCGTTATCACTCCTAATCTTACGGACCTTCATCTTTTTCTCATTTTCTAGCTTCTTATTCAGTGGCGCAAGGTTATCTAAAGCCTCACTTTTGTGCGCAAGAAATAAGACCCATGTGTACCTAGTATAGTCGTCTACGATAACAAAGGCATATCGCTACCTTCCAATGACACTTGTACCGGACCAAAAAGGTCAAGAGACAGTAGTTCCAGTGGTCTGGACGTAGATTTCACATTCTTAGGTGTGAAAGACGTCTTGGTCTGTTTCCCCATTTGGCACGCTTCGCAAATTCTATTTTTTGTGGCTTTCATATCTGGAAAACCTCTTACCAATTCATTGTATGACATGTGAGACATCAGTTCCATGTTGGCATGTCCCAAACGTCTATGTCATAACCATGGGATATCTTGCGTAACTCCTAGACACTTGACGTTCTGGTTAGCAATATCATCTAGAGTAATGCAGTAGATATTACCATGTCTAGATGCACTAAACACAACCTCATCGTCCTTTTTGGCAAAGCACTTATCTTTAGCAAATGCTACGATATGTCCATCATCACATAGTTGGCTAATGCTGATTAAATTATGTTATAAGTTCCTAAGAAACCAAACGTTATCTATAGTGATATTTAAATTGTTACCGACAGTACCAACTCCCACGATTTTGGCTTTTACGTCGTTAGCGTATGAAACATATCCTCCATCAACCCGCCTCTAACGACACAAAATTACCTATATCACCTGTCATGTGGCGGGAGCACCCGCTGTCGAGATACCACCTCTTTGTTTTGCTGGAATTCCTCCTTCGTACCTGTAGAAAGAAGTACTCTTCTGAGGTACCCAATTTCTGTTGGGTCCTAACATGTTGGCGGGGAAATAACTTCTATGAGATATCATCATGCATAGACGGCGATCTCCTGTTACAATCAGATACAACAGTGGCACTTACGAGTGACTTCTTAGGTCTCCAAATATCAGATTTATCAACTTTCTTAAAAGGACAGTTGTATGCATAATGACCATTTTTACCACAACAAAACACTTAAGCTTAGGCACAGAATATTTAGCATGCTTTGCTTCAGTGGAATAACCTATCCCTGACCTACCAATGTTCCTAGGAGTACTTAACCCATTGTCAGACCGAATTACTTTAACACTGCGTTGTAGCAAGTTCTGCGTTGTCCTAATAAGATTTGGAATATGTTCAATTGTCTCTGATTTTTTCCTTAGGAAGCAGACCCAAGTGTATCGCGAGTAGTCGTCTATAATAACCAGCATATATCGCTTTCCACTGATGTTGTCTGTTCGCATTGGGCCGCACATATCGACATGTAATAACTCCAATGGATGTTGAGTGGATGCTGTGTGTTTTGTAGGGTGAGACGCCTTTTTCATTTTGCCTGTCTCACAAGCTGAGCACAAATGTTCTTTTTGGTACTTCAATGGCAGAAGTCCAAGAGCTAGTTTGTCGTTTGCCAGCTTGTTGGAGAGTCGTGAAATTAAGATGAGATAGCCGTTGGTGCCATAGATTACTCTAAATTGAGGTTTCTTTGGACATCAGGCAGATGGTTGTTTTTGGCCTGATGGTCCTAATGTCGATGGTGTAAAGGTTTGTTTTGCGAATTCCCGTGAGAAGTTCTTCACCATCGGCATTGAAAATTTTGCACGTCCTCTTTTGAAACAGTACTTGGAGTCCAATGTCGCTGAATTGTCCTATTGATAAGAGGTTGTGTGTCAACCCTTAAACATTATAGACTTCCTTGATTGTGAGCCGATTGCATACAAGATCTCCATAACCAAGAATTTTTGCTCCATTGTTGTTTCCGAAGCGCACCAGTCCACCAGGCCTATCAACATAGTTCCTCAACAGTCCCTTCTTCCCGGTCATGTGTGTGGAGCAACCTGAAACTAAATACCACACATGCGGGGCTTGCAAAATCAAATTAGAGGGCTTTAGGTACCTGGGTCCACTTCTATTCTGTTTGTTAGTGAATAGACTCTCTATCTAGCCTCGATTTGGCATTTTTCGCAGACGTAATATTAGGCTCAGAATCTCTAATTGTTTCTATGGCTTGGATTAGGGTTTCATCAGTCTTAAGCTTTGGAACCCATTTTTGTAATATAGGATCTCTCTTTGATTTCGTCTTAGAAACTTGTTTTTGAGTCCTTTCTTGTTTTGCAGGTCTCTTGGCAAGTTTTGTTTCCGATCGTTTCTTTTTCTTTGAAATTGTGTCATTAGAAATTGTTTTGGAAGCTTGTTTGTTGAGACAATCATGCTTGGGAAAATGATTTTTCAAATGTAAAGATGAATTTTTTCGATACAGAAGAAAAAGAAGACGATACAAAAGTTTTTGAAGGAAAACAATCTATAACAAAATTCTCTTTAAAATCACTAGTCTCCTTCCTTTCTAATCCAGACTTTTCCTTCAATGATCCTTTTATGGGTCCTGAAAATTTCAAAGTACTAGTACGAGAAATTTTATCATTCGAAATCAATGTATATACAAGTGAGTGTAGTCTTAATTTCTCTTTAACTGTGGAGATTTCCTCAGGAAGTTTCTACCTTTCACTATCAAAGGACTTCTCTCTCTTTCGAGAGTGGAGTGTAGATTACTGATTTTCTTTATGCATTCAGGCATATACCATGCTGCAATGTAGTCATCGGTGTCTGAATTGTTGATTCTTCTGCGCTATGTCATTCTCTTAGACGAGGAATATCTTATTCAAATTCAGTTATTGCAGATTTATAGGTATCATTCAACTCTGTGTAGTCAAATGATATTTCAACTTTATTGCGTGTTTGTGTCTCATCTTCACCTTGTAAGGTTTCAGATTCACTGATAAAACGCATGAGAGTTGTCATACAATCTATCTGCATGTATTAAGATCATATAGACATGGTGCATTTGTTATGCCTTGCTTTAACATACCTGGGTCTTCAAAACCAAGTCTCTTATGTGGATTATAGAAATCAATGTCCGCAGGTTTGTTCAAGAAAATGGTTTGTTCTGTTTGTTCTCGTTGGGTTAAAAGGTCCTTCAATTTTTTTTATCTTGGAGTACAATCTTTCCCTTTCCTTAGAGAGTAAATCATATTTAGCTAAAGCGTCCATTGGTTTTTCCCTATGGGTTCTCATTTCTTTGGTTAGATCCTTGGCTTTAGCTTCAGATTGAAGGACCTGGGCTTCTATCTTTGCGACTTTCTCATTATCTACTAATACTCGATTTTTCTCACATGCGTAATCATACCTAAATTTATCGAAAACTTCTAGATTATTTTGTAGGTTTGCTTCTAGTTCTCTAAGTTTCTTTTTGCCTGTTTGTTCTATTTACATAGGTCAAGAATTCATCTTCGTTTTAAGTAAAGAGTCATAGTCAGATTCGCTTACCTCAACCATGGCTGAGTTGCTAGAGGTTTCCCTTTCTGAATCGCTCCCTCGAGCTTCAGCTCCGTCCTCCTCGTCATCTAGTCTGGCCATCAGCGCCATGTTCTCTTCATCGCTGTCAGAGGTGTCCTCAAGCCAATGATCCTGTTCAGCCATCAAGACCATTCCTTTCTCCTTCTGCTCGGCCAATTGAACTTTTCTCCGATAATATTTGGCATACTTTTTCTTGGACATTCTTCATTCTCTGGCGAAATGTCCAGGCTTCTCGCAGTTGAAGCATTTTCGGCATGAACGGCCATCGCAGGATTAGTTTCTTCATCTTGAGCCTTTCCCTTTGCATTAGAAGAAGTTCTTTGTCGGTTGGATGAGGATCAGACTTCCTATAGTATTTTTTCTGGACAAAATTTGAGATCGATGCGAGTTTTTTGTGAGTTCCTTGAGTTCCCATGTTTTATGAGGTCCTTGGGTTCTCCATCAGAGTCAGAGTCTGAGTCCTCTCCCTCCGAAATTTTGGATGATTGTATGATCTCCTTGTCCTTTGATGACTTTCTGGGTTGTCGTTCATACACTATTGCGAGTGGCTCGCTTCCAGCTGGTCTAGTTTCATCCCTCCTTTTCTGCACGTAGTTGGAGTGTTGATTGAGACAATCGAATAATGTATGGATGCTAATCTTCGTCAAGTCGTTCATTTGTCTCATCACGATTGCCGTCGCTTCCCATTCTGGGTGAAGCGAGCCAAGGAACTTGATGTTGATCTCCATTACATTTTTCGTGACTCCATTCATCTTCAGCATTTAGTAGGATGAGGAATCGATGGAACGTTTCTTGAAGACTTTCTCCCTTGTTTGCCTGAAAGCGATCGTAAGAAATGAGAGTATTCGCCATTCTTGCCATTGGGTTCACCTATGTTCCCTGCATCATGATCCTAAGAGCATCCCACATTTCTTTGGCGCTTCATCACAGCTGCATCAGGATGTCATTTGGAATGACTTGCATTAGGTATGGCTTTGCGATTTGATCAACTTTTTATGCTGCAGTTTCTTTTCAAGAGTGCTCAGGATTGTTTCTTGTTCTCTTGCAGGAGTGGTGGTAGTTGTGGCTGGGATTATGGTCCAGAATTGTGTAGGTCCGTTGTAAATTGATTCCAGCAAGTTTTCAGAATTGTCCTTGCTTTTGGATTTGATCGTCTACGTGTAATGTGAGGTAAATAGAATTTTGAATCAAAAATTTAGTGAGTCAAAATTGAGCTTTGAGTTTGGACTTTGAGACTTAAGGGTTTGATTCGCGAATTTGACAAAGACCTGAATTTGCGAATTGAGGTTTGACTTGTATCGCGAAATGAGTTGTGGTTCGCGAAGTTGTTCAGTTCGCGAATTAGTATAAGTCTTGATATGGGAATTGATTTTAGTGCTTGATTTGCGAAGGTTTGAGTCACGAATTGGTCTGAGATACGATTCACGAAATAGACTCGTTCACGTGGTTCGCAAATTCATGAAGTTGTATTGGATTCGCGAAATGATTGGATTCTTGAACTGATTGGATCGCGAATTGGTCTGGGGACTCGCAAGCTAGCTTGAGTACTTGGGTTCGCGATGTTTTGGATTCGTGAAGTTGAGCAGGCTTCGTGAACTGATCGGATTCGCGAACTGATTGGATTGCGGATTTGTCTGAGAATTCGCGAACTTGCCTGAGTACTTGGGTTCACGAAGTAATCTTGATTCGTGAACTTCAATTTCTTCAACTGATTCGCGAAACTCTTCTCCTTAACACTAATTCGCGGAATTCAAATCGCGGAACTCAATTCACGAACTTGAGGATGTGCGAACCTGATTCGCAAAGCTAAGATGTGAACTTGAATTCGCCAAACTGAGCACGTGAAGCCTGATTCGCGAAGTTGATAAAGCAGCCCTGAATCTTAACCCTAATCAAATGTCGTTCGCGAACCAAGAACAACAAGCAATTCATCACTCGCGAAATGCAATTTTTCCAGAAAATTTCTCTCAAAACAGCTGAAACTGCCTGGGTAATTCTCAGAACCGATAGATATGCTAAATATAAGCTTGAAGAACCTAGAAAATTAACGAAAATATCCTGAAGTTGGAGAATCTGTGCTATTTTCGAAAGCAAACAAAATCTGAAATGAAGCTCAAAAATCGATTCAAAGTTGTTTGAAATGAAGTTTCCTCACGCACAACCTTGCAAGACCAGATTAATCCAAGAACACTTTGAATACTTCTAAAGATTAAAACCTTCGATAGATGATAGTGAATAGTGTTTGGAGGCTTTAGAGCGTTTGAGTACGTGAAGTATTTTGCAAATGGAAACTTAGATTAACAAAGGTTAGGGTCTAGGGTTTAATACCTTACATTGGTTCCTAACAAGCACATTACAACCAACAACCCAACAAAAATAAAATACAACATATTAAATAAAATACAAAGAAATAAAAAGACTTAGAATAAATAGTTTGGACACTTTTAAAATATTCTAACAGTTATATATCACCCGGACCTAAAAATTCGGATGATTGGGAGAGCAACATATCACCTTCTATCTAATATTCTTCCTCCATTCTCTATCTATATATCTTCTCACAAATAATCGTTTTTACGGCTCTAGTAATTGAGGTCAAGTACCTATTCTATTAATTAACGGAGAGGGGTGTGTATAAACCGTTATATGGTCTGTCAATAAGGTTTAATTATTAATAAAATAAAAAAAAAATCACTAACTACTTTTAATTACTATATTACTTCCTCTATTTTTAGTTAATTACTATTTTTAGTTACTTACTATTCTTCCATTAATTTTATAATAAATCGATTTTTCATAGATTTAAAATATACAAATTAAATTAAAATTATAATTTTCATAAGTTTTGACGCTTTTCTTGATGTTGAACTGAACTTAAATTATTGCTTCACTTTTGGTCTACTGTTTTAAAGGTTTGAATGATGTGGTGGATCAATTTACATTCAAGTTTAGTGCATGCTAAAAATTCGAGTTTTTATGATGTTAAACTAAAGATTAGGATGCACCAAATGAAGACTCTCTCTCAAAGCATTTATACAGAATCTACTCGCAAGCTTATCCCTGTAGAATTTGAGTTTATGTTTTGACATTGCAGTTTGTCTGTTTAAATTGAAAACTAACCTCTCTCTCTCTCCCTCTCTCTCTCTCTCTCTTTGATGCAGTGTTCGGCTTTAGCAAGGCATCATATCCACTTGAAGATGGAATCATAATTGCTACCAAGTTCGTAGATGAGTTGAAAGCTTGATCTCTTTTAACCATTGTATGCGATGAGTGCTTTTCTAACTTTCGCGCTCTTTGCTACCCGAAGGTATATTATGATCAACAGAATCATTGTGTGGTATAATCGAAATAGGCATATAGTTTCCATTAATTTTTAAATTTGTATCGCCTTTATGTTTATAATAGTTTTTCTCTAACACATGGGGGCGACTTCTTGAATAATTTTCATGTTTTTATTGCTTCCCAGGTTGTATTATTTGTTCTTTTTCATAGTGCTGACTCCAAATGTGGGGATGATACATACAACTCACACGTTGATTTTTAATTCTGCAAAAAGTATGCAAATCATGCATGAAAATGTGCATATAATTGTCATCTCTTGGAAAGGAAGCAGAAGGTACTTCGCAGATCCTTGAATTTAGTACGTATCAAGTTTTTTTTCTCACCCCTAAAACATGTTAATTCTCTTTCAGATTGCTGAAGACGAAGTGGAAAGAAGTTCTAGCTTATGAGAAAAAGATGAAGAGCTCGAGAAACCAGAACTTCTAATGAGAACTTTGAAATGATTTTCTTACATCTGTGGGCTTTTCCTGTTTTGTTCAGACATTTATCCGTAATGATTACAACTAACTGCTAATGCTATGTTTTCTTCTTTTCGATTTTAGATGGAGCAGACGGGGAAAGAAATGGATCGTAAAAACTGCGAGACAAATGAAGAAAGATTGATCCAAGAAAAACATAAGCATTTAAATTGCTTATAGGGCGGCGAAACCCTCTAATCATGACGCCTATGCCAAACCCAGCCATGTACCGATTTTTTAATTGTCAGATTTTTCATTCATATTTTTATTTTACATCCTCTTTTCATGTCCATTTATTTGCCTGATGCATACATAATCACTCCACACACACTGAACAATTACATAAACTTCCAACCGTAGAGGCACATTTGAATTTTTATGTTTCACAACACGATTGCTACTGTATTTTCTACTTTTTAGTTAAGTTGTACATTGTTTTAAGTATATGCCGTTTGTGAAATCTTTTGTTGGCTCTTTTTAGCTTCTGTTATTGTGTAGGCTTGAGGAACGGTTTGAGTCAACTCCAGCTCCCATTGAGCTATAATGTCTCATTTTCGACATTTTGCCGTGTCGGGTTGTTGTGTTCGTGCCAAAGATTGTTGCCGTTATCTTCATATTTGTCCCGCTAATCGTTCTGTTCTAACAATTGAAGTACTAATCCGACCAAACTTCTGTTTTTTCTTTAATTTCCTTTTTTCATATTTTTGATAATGGTCGTATATAGGGCTTGAGCAAATCTGAATTTTTTGTTGGGATTCTCAGATACTTCAATCAGTTGCAAGTATGGAGGACGACATTGACCTTGGATCAATCATTTGAGCTGATATATTCAGCAAAATACGAAGAGCTAATATAGTTGAAATTAGGTTTGATCACTTTAAGAGCTTCAACCCTGATACTGATATCAAAAAGATGATCAGAGGTTGATCTTTACCTACCCTTTTTAATTACAAGTTTGTGTTCGTCCATGCCGAAAATTATGCTATATCTATTGTGAATCACCATATCTTTGAATGTATGTGAAGTGTTGATTTAAGTTATGCGTTTCCTAAAATTTCATTGTTAGGCCTATATGGGAAGTAGGTAAGATGATGGAGACGAAAGTAGTCGTTTTTGCTCTGCTCCAAATGGCAATGGAATTGGGAGATGATTGCATAGAAATCGAACTCAGGGTTCAGGTTTTTCAAGATAATTGGCATGCATATGAATGGTTATCTCTTAGGTGGAATATTGTGGGGAAATCATTCGCATTTCTTTTTCTCTTCTCATGTTTTTGGAAGAAATAGGTCTAAAAATGTTTAACATCTGTTTTCACAATTCGTTGTGACCTATCCGATGCAACGGGCTTCAGGTAGTGTATAAATCTGTTCTGCTTTAGAGTTGGTCTGATAAACTTCTGTTATCTTTTAGGATAAGCTCAAACTTGGTTTTTGAAATTTATGAGAGCAATTTGTTTGAGAGATTTGTTGCTCAAGTTCAAAATTTGTTGCTCAAGTTCTTGATCTATTGGGAGGGGTGCTGCTTATATAAGCTTCCAAGCAAAAGGAGACGGACTTACCCTAATCATGGTTGTTTCTATGTTATTCTATCTATGTTGTGCGATGTCTAACACGTCTTTGTCATTACCGAACACAACAACAATAGAGATTATCATTCGTAAAAGTTCTTTCTGTTGGGTGTTCTTGTGATATCCTATAACAAAATTGGTAATTCATAGAGATTAATCAAGTTATGGTTTAGCTTCTTTCGACCGTTGAACTATTAAAATCCATATTAATCTAAATTCATTAAATCTTCTCCGGATAATATGTCTTAAAATGTCCATGTTTCATACCTCAAAATCATATATTATTAATTTTTTAAATAATTATACATTTATAACCCCGTGCATCGCGCACGGGCAAAAAACTAGTATAAATATATATATATGGCACGCGCATTGACGAATATTACTAGTATACATTACGTGTGTATAGATAGTTATGTTGTGTGGTATGAATAAGTTATCTCGTGTTTGTTATCTGTGTATATTCATGCCTTGTATGACTATATATGTTTGTTACAAGGATTTTGGTTATAAGCCTAGTAAATGCATACTCACCTTTAAGGTGGTTATGATGTGTGTATCACTAATCCATACACACCCCAAACATATCTATCAAACACGATTTATATCATTACACAAATAATTAATACACACATATCAAACATGTTAAAATACAACATCAACAAAATCCTTGTATAATCAAACACAAATAACGTGCTCTATAAAATGGATATCAAACGAGGCCTTGTTGTCCTAACAACAATCATTGGTTTTAAGGACATATGACTTGGTCTGTCAGAAATGAACATATGACTGTTTCCGTGGTTTGTAGGCTATTGTTTTGACCACACAACACAGTCGTCGAGTTCAGTGAATGTACATGAACGGAATAATTGGGCTGGACACATATGAGTGTAAATGGTCTTATGAACGAAGGTATAGGCCCATTAGTGAGGACACGTGTCGCACACCAATTTTTGGGTTCCCGCCTCTACCACATATGAGCGAATTTTGCCTCTTCACATTTTACCTTCCTCCTTCCCCAAGAAGCTACTGTCCGTCCTTTCTCAGGCACACACAATGCAAGGCAGCAAGCAAAATGGTAGCGACTCATCTCGGATTTTTTCTGAAGTTGGGTTTATCCTCGCAGGATTTCATCCCGATGAGGAAAATGAGGTGACAATCGTTCTCAACAGTCGTTAAGTTTTCCGTATTTCTGGCTGTTTGCTGAAGTTGATTCTTTTTTTCCCTTTTCATTTGGCTGTGAACCTGAAACTGAAGTAACTCTTTTTCTTTCCTTTTCGAATTTTATCCTGCAAATTGAAATCGTTCAGGTTCGATCGAAGCTTTTAGCAGGCGGTGCAACAGACGTAGCAAGATATGGCCCGGATTGTACGCACGTGATTGTCTATAAGCTTGTTTATGTGAGTCTGAATTTCTACATTTTTTAATTTATTTTTTGCTCGAATTGAATTCACTGCAATTTTAAACCTGAGGAACCAGCCAATAGTTGCGATTAACAATTTGGATCTTGTCGGTTTGGTTGATTGATTGCTGGTGTGGTTCTTTGACGGTATCTTCTGTCATGGCAGGATGATTTAGTCTGTATAAATGCACGAAGAGATGGAAAAACATTGGTAACTAGTTCGTGGGTTGATCACAGTTTTGATTGGGGAAGGCCCGTCGACCCTAACTCGGTGAGTTGCCACAAATGCTGCTAATATCGATTTCAATCGCATCGCCGTTGTCAGATAAAGTAGCTTTTTTTATCCTCTACTGTATGATCGTAACTTTTGCTATCACAGGTCATGTATTGGCCCGTGCGCGACTTAAACGGGATTCCAGGAGCCAAGTCTTTTGTGATCTGCTTGACTGGATATCTGCGACAGGATAGAGACGATATAATGGTCTTTGAATTTCTGATCTTTCTGGTTTATACTAAATGCAGAAGAGTTGTATGCCATTAATGAAGTGGTGTGATATGTATAGGTTCTAATCTTTCTGTGGTGCTGATTTTTGTGTGCCTCCAGGCTATGGTTGCCTTGATGGGTGCAAGCTTCTCAAAGCCTCTGGTGGCAAACAAGGTTACCCATCTAATTTGTTACAAATTCGAAGGTTGGTTCTTTTAGTCTTCTTTATCTTTTGTGGGTCTTGCATTTGCATTTAGGACTATTCTCACTATTGGTTTTTTTTTAATATATATATTCGGGTGTGTATCTCTGTCAGGGGAAAAATACGAACTTGCCAAGAAATTGAAAAGGATAAAGCTGGTGAACCATTGTTGGTTGGAAGACTGGTTAGGATTTAACTGATCTTCTTAATGTTGACAATACACGATATGCTTTATGTAATAGACGTTTCTCGTTCATTAAGATAGCATCCTTACTTGTTCTGAGCCTTTAATTTTTCCCTTGTTTGGGATTTATTTCCAGTTTGAAAGCTTGGGAGATTCTTCCAGAAACTTACTACAAGAAAAGGTGAGAAACGACGGTAATGCATTGTGCCTATTTAGATAGCTTGTTAGTTTTTCTTGAACGAAGGTAATGAGTCGATACCTGACACAGTGGATACGAATTGGAGATGGAGGTTGAAGCGAAGGATTCCGAAGAAGAAACAGAAGACGTAGCTTCACTAGCAGACATGAGAGCGAATAAAGCTGTTAGTCACTCAAACTCATTAGCTGATAACACGACTTCCATTCGGCAAATAGTGAAGCCTGAGATTTCGAGAAACATGTTTAGTTTGACTCCACCTAAAACTTCTGAAAATAAGGAAGATACTGGAATCAGGTCAATTCTGGCAAAGGAGAATGGCGTGAGAAATACATCCACATACTCGCGAGAAACATACAGTAGGAATCAAGACAAAGTAAGCTCTATCAGTGGTAAGAGTCCTCAGCAAATGCCTTACGAAATGTCACCTAGTAGGCCAGAGGAGAGGATGACATCTGGTAAGATTGATGATGTTTTAGGTTTAATGTCAAAAAGCACAAAGAAATCTCCTTCGCTTGATAAGAGAAAGTCAAGTACCGAAAACCATTTTAGCAGCAATCTCAAAAACACTAGTTTGCATCTAGTGTCGGGTGGAACCAAAAGTAGTTTCCATAGTCCATGTGCCTCAGACGTAAATAAAAGCTGGGTTGCTGGTGATTTTGGCATGCCCCTGGACTTGGACGAAGGTGAAATTCATAATACTGTCAATAAAAGGCTTTCAGAGAAGTCTTCACCCCTTGTTAATGAGGGACAGAAATCCACACTGTTCTATAAGAGGAAAATTCTGGGATCACATGGCAGTTCCAAGTCGCGGAAATTGAGTCATGGTTCTGAAATGTTGTTGGAAAATAAGCTCGATTTGGGAGCAGTGGCACTTGATATTTCTCGGGAGATTGATCTTTCAGCTACCTGTGTGAAAGCCCCGTTGGTTAGACAAGAAGATGAAGATGATGGGATTCAAGACATTCAAGGGTTAAAAAAAAGCATGGACCTTTCCTTGGGTCGAGCAGATGAACTTGATATCCAAATTCCTGTTGTCCAAAGTATTGAACCTTCATCACATGGAAACAGTTCATGCATGAAAAATTTGGATGCTGAAGCTAGAGATGTTTCGAAAGTGGAAAGTGACAAGGACAAGAAAAAGCCCGTTAAAAATAAATTACTTGCTAGGAAACCATTCAACGCAAGACAGAGCATTACCAAAGGGAACGGCAGCAAAGTTCCAAATTTAACTGAGCTTGACAGAGTTGTCATACAAAATGATCACCGCGACATCGAAGCAGGAGAAAATAGTGCCAGTGCTAGTATTACAGAGAAATTGACTATGGTCCCACCCACTGGTGATGATGCAAGGCAAAAAAGGAGTCTAATCAAAAGTTGTGATAAAACACATGAAGAAGCTACAGATCATAGCCCCTCGAATCTTGAAACGACAGCTTCGGCTACTAGTGGTCGAAATAAAACTGACGAAGGCAGTGAGGAAAAGAAGCCCGCTGAAGTTAAATCTCCTTGTTCATATAAGACGCGTGATGAAATGGCAGGTCCTAAACATTTAAAGAAGAAAACTACTGTAGTGAAGAAGAAAGGCACAGAAGTCATTGCAGATAAGAAGATTGCTAAAGCTGAAGGGATTTGTAACAGCAAGAATACTAAGTTGAGTGGTTCAAATCTGAAAAGTGATACCCATGAGCCTAAGTTCACTGAGGCGAAGAAACGTCCGATGGCCAAGTCCAACCCAAGTAAGGTGAACGGTTCTAGAATGGAGATCATCGAGGATGAATCTAATAAGAAAGAAGGAAGAGAGAAGCAAAACACAAATATTAAAGCAGCTGGAGCCGATATTACAGCAAAGGCAGGACCATCTAAGAAGTTAAAAAGCTCTGCTGTTGCAGAGAAGGAAAACAGACCAGTCGTTATTACGCAGCAAAGTGCAGAAACTCCAGGTACTGAAAAATGTAAGAAAAAAGCCTCTGCAGCCAAGAAGGTGGTTAAAAAGCCACCTGAAGAAGCGAAGGGTATCGAATCAATTTGTCAACCTTGGTTTATACTGAGTGGACATAGGCTACAACGAAAGGAGTTTCAGCAAGTTATAAAGCGATTGAAAGGAAAAGTTTGCAGGGATTCGCATACTTGGTCTTATCAAGCAACTCACTTCATCGTCCCAGACCCGATACGAAGAACCGAAAAGCTCTTTGCCGCCGCTGCTTCTGGAAGGTATCCCTAATCATGATAAAGAAAAAATAAAATAAAAAGTAAACCCAAGCATAAATATCAAGTGACAGAATTTCTTTAGCTATATAGATAGCAGTACTCACTAGCTTTGCTTCTAATTAATTTATTATTTGCAGTTGGATTCTTAAGACAGACTACCTAACAGCCTCTAACGAAGCTGGGAAATTTTTACCCGAAGAGCCACATGAATGGCACAAGAAAGGCTTAAGCGAAGACGGTGCTATCAACTTAGAAGCTCCGAGAAAGTGGCGCCTTGTGCGCGAGAGAACTGGCCACGGCGCATTTTATGAAATGCGAGTAATTGTTTACGGAGGATGCATCGCCCCTCCACTGGTATGCTATTTACTACTAATCCACATATAAATATTATATAGGATAAATTGCATATGAACCACATGTGCTTTTAAAAGCTAAGCACCAAAAAGCCTTTGATACACCATAGTTATTTCATCTCCTTGCAATTACACCCTCTCAATCTGGGGTACAATACTAAGTTTTAGACACTACGAGGGAGTTTCACGTAATTAAAAAACAAAGCATAGGGTAGGAACGTGCATTTCAGTATATCAACGTGGTGGGGGATATATCATAATTTAACCATTTTCCATACATAATATATATATATATATATATATATATATATATATATATATCATCATATACCGCCTAAAAAGACTTGTTCATGTGTTGTTGGTCCACAGGATACTTTGAAACGCGTAATAAAGGCGGGAGATGGCACCATACTAGCAACCTCGCCTCCATACACACGGTTCTTCCAATCAAGGGTGGACTTCGCCATTGTTTCCCCTGGAATGCCCCGCGCCGACATGTGGGTCCAGGAGTTCATAAGCCACGAAATCCCGTGCGTCTCAGCGGATTACTTGGTGGAGTACGTCTGCAAAAACGGCTACTCCCTCGAGAAGCACGTTCTCTACAACACCCACGGTTGGGCCATGAGGGCACTCGAGAATATGAAGAAAAGGGTCGAAGAAATCGACGACGATGATGATAGTCCCATGACGCCGAAAGATGATGAGATGATGAACATCTTTTGTCGGGCGTGTGGTTTGGGTGACAGAGGAGATGAGCTGCTTATATGCGGCGACGAAAGCGGTGAGCTTGGGTGCGGCGCGGGCATGCATTTGGACTGCATCGACCCACCCCTCGAAGATGTTCCCGAGGATGATTAGTTTTGTCCTGTTGCTCTTCTTTCCATGAAAGGTATAAGTGAGTTATGGATTGTGTATTTTGTGTTATTATATCAACTCCTCTCTAATCCAATAAAATGGACTGCAGTTAGTTGGTATGTATTAGTAGTAGTATGACAAATTTGATTTAGTGTTGCAACCAAAACATGGGCTAATTGGACAAACAGTGAGATACAATGTTGTGTGGCCTACGTCCAAGTATTTCTAGTCCAGTATATAAGTATGCATCAGATTTCCAAGAAAGAAAAATGAAAAATCCATAAAAGCAAACAGGTGCAAGCGGAAATCCAACAAGTTTAAAACTATTTCAGATAAAGGTACTTCGAAAATTAATTCCAAAAAGATTTTGGTAGGAAAAGCATCTTCAAGCGAGTACAATGTTTTCTTTCTTTCTTTCCTTCCTTAACATGTGAGCGCATGTTGTTGTCTGTAAGGGTGAGCAAAAATATCCGAAAATGGGATTCCGATCCGGTATCCGGTTTTCAAAACCAGAAAAAATGGATATCCGGTTTTAAAAACCGGATCGGATATCCGATCCGATTTATTTTAAACTAAATCGGATCGGATACGGATAGTGGTTTGTCTAAAATCCGGATATCCGGTATCCGGTTTTATATTCAGAAAAATAAAAAATTTAAAAAAATAGTCCAAAAAGAAAAATGAAGGTCCAAAATGGAAAAAAAGTCATCAAGTAGAATATTTAAATTTATATTATTTAATTATTGCAAAAAACTTTGTTAGAGAATTGATGATTAAAAAAACATAAAAACATCGAGATGCAAGTTAAAAAATTAATGTGAATTTTTGCTATTGTATTTATTATTTATTAATTTTGAATCATAAATTCAGATATTGTGTGAATTACTATGTAGAAATTGTTATATTAAAAAACATGTTTTTTATTGAGATAAGAAATAAAAATATGATTTCAAAAGAACACAATAAAAAATATAAGAAAATAAATCTAAAAACTGAATGCGGATATCCGGTGTAAATATCCGAATAAACCGGATATCCGGTTTTCGGATATCCGATTAAAACCGGAGCGGATACGGATACAATTTTTCGATATCCGAAATCCGAATAAACCGGATATTCGGTTTGCGAATATTCGATTAAAACCGGAGCGGATACGGATACCATTTTTCGATATCCAAAAATCCGGATATCCGAATTTCGGATATCCGAAAAATCGGATATCCGGTTTTGCTCACCCCTAGTTGTTTGAACGTACGATGAAAGTGTCCCGCACGGCACATTTTGAATACTTATTCCCTTCCATCTTCGGAACAAATTAGAGATGGTTGAAATAGCGTATGATGGGTTGTCTTTCATACCCAATTGGTATAATCTAACTTCACTCAAAAAATGACACGCGACACATTATACCCTACGCCAACCATGTTAAAACACGCGTACTGTGTTTCACTAAACGCACATAACACATGTCATATTTTTATTGCGTTTGGGTTATACCCAATTGGTAGATAAGACATGGTGAACTATGATGGTTGTCTTCACTTGTAGCATGAGTTTTAACTCCAATTGTTTAGTGGTTTACGGTTTAGTGCTTTAAAGGGTATCAAATTGAAATAATCAGACTGCCCCTATATATAACACTATTATTTTAACTTAATAAAAGTAAATATCAACGATTACCTGTAAAATAGGATGCCAAATTAAATTTATAATTGGGGTCAAAAGTAAAATAAAAGTAAAAGGGAGCTCAACAATTAATTGTTGAATAAGTTGCAAAAATTAATTTAAAATAGGAAAATTCACTTTGGTACCCTTGTGTTTAAAGCCTTTCCAGTTGGTGCTCAAAGTTATTTTCAATTCCATGTTCAGACTCTTTTAACTAGTACCCAAAATATTTTTCAATTCCAATTGGTACTTTGTTTTTAAGGCTTTTCAAATAGGTCTCTAAAGTGTTTTTAAGGTAGGTATCCTTAAAGTATATTGTAGAGACTTTAAAAGGTTACAAATGTGATTTTTCGGTGTAGAAACTGATTTTAGTCAATTCTAGAATTCTAAGAAATTATTGAGGCTTACATCTAGAATATCTCATTTTTTGTCATTTAAAATCACGATACTTTAGGAGTACCTATCTTGGAGATACTTTGGGCACCAATTAGAAAAGCTCTAAACACAGGAGTACCAACTGATATTGAAAAAAATTTCGGTACCAGTTGTAAAGTCTTAAATACATGAATACCTACCCGATCTGAAGTTACTTTGGGCATCAACTAGAAAAGCCTTAAACACATGGATACTAAGTGGAATTTCCCAATAAAATATATGTAAAAAGAAAGGTATTAAACCCACGATCTTAGGCTGCGTTCGTTTAAAGGATCAAAATAAGAATGAGATGAAAATCTTATCCAAGATGACCATATACGGATGGGTTTATATTTTGCAAGCATTGTATTGAAAACTTATATGTTTACTTGCAAGCTTATTAATTGTTATTTCTCTTATATGTGCGCTTTGTGAAATGTAATCTCTTATACCGAAAACTTCACGTTCAGCAAACCTTCTAAGAGCATCTCCAATCGATACCCCAACACCAAAAATATATACTAAAAGTTCTCCAACCGTACACCAAACCCAAAATCAAAATGCGTTGTCATCTCCTCTCTCATGTTTTAAACCCATATATGCGTTTTGGGAATGAGATGTCTCAAAAGATGCGTTTGATGTTTTAAAAATTACAATACAAAAACCTTTTATTATTTTTAATTACTAAAGTGCCCATATAAAAACATAAAAATAAATAAAAATATATAAAAGGATCCTGTTATTAATAATTATTTACGTTTTTTATATGAAGATGGTCTAACCGCAAAGGTGATATATCGCAAAACCTTCGGACCGCAAAGCTCACATATCGCAAACCTCCGAATCACAACGTGATGTCCCGCGCAAACATGGATTTATTCGGAGAACCGTGATATCATATTTCCCTAGAACAAATTCTCCGCTCCCCAATGTGCAAGAGGATCGTGGACAACTGTTTCCCAGGACACAATGGAAGTGTAAAGTCTATTAGTAGCCTCACTAGGTATTCGATTTGGCTGCGACGGAAAAATAATTACTTATTTCTCTCTGTGAAACCCTAACAATGATCAACGCCGCCAACCTCTCTTTCCTTCACCTTGCCTTCTAGTCCTCCACCCCTCCTCGCCACCGTCCTCTCCCCGTTAGTTTGCTCCTCCCCAACCTCTGATTGGAGGTTGGGGGAGCATAGATAGTTTATTTTCTGCCTTTTGTTTTTCTTTAAACAAAAACAAAAGAAACTTTCTGTCACACCGTCGGCCTCCCACCGCCGGCCACGCCGTCCACTCCAACCGTGCCCACGCTGCCCCGCCTCCAGCCTCCGGCCCCGCCGGCCTTCCCACCTCCAACCTCCCCCGCACCAGCACCTCCGCCGTCCCAGCATCGAGTCTCCCCGCTGTGGGATCTCGTCTCTCCCGACAGTCGGGTCGGGAGTCTTTTCTTCCTTGTGGAGCCTTCATTCCGATGAAGACAAACCCAGAAGTCGAAGACCAGATTAAAGTGAAGAGTATCGTATATTTAGCCTAATCGTTTTTTCTGTTACAGGTTCTTTAGTTCTTGGTGGTAGATTATGGTGTTCTGTTTTCTGTCGATTTTTTGTCCCTTGTGGACTCTTTTATCCCCATGTGGGAGTGTTTGTTCCCCTTGTGAGATTGTTGGTGCTCCTAGGTGAGCATTTGTTCTCCCGATTGTCGATGTACCGGTGAGACCCCTTGGGCTATTTAGCCCTGTATCTTTGTTATTAATGCAAGCTATCGTTTTGAAAAAAATATTAGTAGGCTCGGAACTTTAAGACGAACACGGCAAATAGACTTCTGCTGACTTGTTTTTCTTTAACTTTGTGATTTTCGACTTTCTTTTCGAAGGAAAATGACACCTCTGTTTATAGGTAGACTCATTTATGTATTTCGTTATGTATTTCGTTAATTCAATCAACTGAATTTATAAATCCATTCAAATGAATTTAATTAGTCATATGAATTTATAGAATGATAAACACTGTTTAATACGTTCGAATTATATTAATCCAATGAAGCTAGCTAGCAATAAATTCATTAGGTTAAAACAATTCACATTCAACTATATGGAAATTTCGATACATATATCTAACACTAATCTCCCGAAGAGAGGCCAAATTTGTACGAGTCATGAGAAAAATAAAAATGAGTAGAAAAATAGACCATGAATATCGAAAGAAGTCGAACAAATATCGAACTTTCAAAAAAAAAAACATTTTTTGTGTGAAATTGTTATAATGGCTTGTTTGGTTAGGCTGTTTATATTTAAAATGATTTAAATTATAAACCTAGTATATGGGTTGTGTTTTGGTTGCTGTATTTATAATAACCAATCTTGATAGGTGTGTTTATTTAATACATTGTGCATGAGCTTATAATAACCCATCTTGATGAGAGGTTCCATTGCTCGAGAGGGCTTGGTGAATTTTAACTCTTTGTTTATATGTTAAACAATAGTTTCGAAAAAGAATGTATTTATTTTTACGGAAATCTACACATAAATACCCAATAGAAAACAAATCAGCCACGTAGGTACCTTGTCAGACATATTCTATAGCTAGGTACCCAGTTGAATAAATTTTTTACACTTAGGTACCTAATCACCTAAGATTATGAAAATACCCTTATTAAATGATTTAGAATTTCATATCTGCAAAATTCGACCTTCAGTTCGCCGTCGACGATTTCTTCTTGCCGACCAACTCCTTCTGCTCGTGCCGGCGCCGGACAAGGATCGAAGAGCCTATTGAACGTTGGGTTCTCGATTTTGGGGGTTGACTTTGTCAAGTAAGCATTTCTTTTGGTTTGGGTTTGGTTAATCGATTTTGGGCGTTTGTTCAACTTTCATCCCAAATCCGGGAGCTCAATGCGATCCAAGAACTCCATATAAGAGTGGAATGTTAGGATTAGATAGTTATTGAGGCTAATTCATCGAGATTTCGGTTTTTTTTTTATGTAACTGTTACGACGTACCATTTCCTATGAATATTACGTACCATTGTATGTTGTTTACCGTACCTAAATACATTATGCGACACAGTCCGATTGGACATTTATATTATGTAGTATCTTTGTGTATTTATATTACGTACCAAATGTCTATACATTACCAAAATATTCAGTTATGCAGTACCAATCTAAACTATACACCGTACCATTTATACAGGTTGCCATATTATCTGAAAATATGGCGCCTGCAAATTCGTTTGGTGGCGGGACGTTATTTGCAATGTGTGAGTATAAAAGGGAGTCTTTCTTACTATTAAGCAATGAAGCAACGACGCTTATCGATATATACGTATACCTCCAAAGAAGGTGGTAGGATATCGATTCCCGGCATGACTCAATAAAGTATCGAGTTTCGTTCCAAAGTTTGTACTCGACATTACTTGTAGTACGGAAGAGAACGGAGAATCGGTGGAGTTTGATTTCGAAAGAAACACAGTAGATGCATGGAGTCATTGCATTCGGGGAGATGGACAAATCTTTAGGGATGCAGATGAATTTAGACGGAATTTGAAGAACTACTCCATTGCGAGAAACTTTGTATATGCAAAGAACGGGCGTAAGAAAATCATTGACGTTTGCAAGGATGAGACGTGCAAGTGGCGGATATATGCTTCGCGTTATAAATGTGACAATTCATTTGCGATTCGGGGATCCAATCTACAACACAGTTGTGGTGAAGATACTCTTAGGAGTCGTGATCATCCGCGACGGACGCGTCATGGGTAGGGAACATAGTGAAAGAGAGGGTTCCGAGACGAGCCATCGTATCGTCCTGGTGCCATGGTTAAAGACATCCTAAGGGACTATGGAGTTGAAGGGGGTACCATAAGGCGTATTGAGGCAAAGAAAGTGCCATTCGTAACATATATGGGTTGGATAATGGCAATCCAACCCTCACGACAACAAGTTTCGTCGGCTCTTTATCTGCTCCACGCGTGTCTCGTGGGTTTTGTTCGTGGATGTCGTCCGCTCATATTTGTTTATGGTACTCGCATTAAGACCAAGTTTAAAGAAGTGCTCGTTACGACCGTCGCAAAGGATGCAAACGAAGATTTGTTCACGATTGTCTTTGGCGTTGTAAGCGTTGAAAATGATGAAAACTGGGAGTGGTTCTTTGCTAAGTTTGAGGAGCATGTTTCATCATTACCCGTCGACATTGAGGGAGCTGACGTTCTTCTAAGATCGGCATACGAGTATTATTAAAGCTGTTTCTATATCATTTCCAGGAAGTCGTCATGCATATTGCTTGCGCCATTTGGTTGACAACTTCAAGAAAGAGGTACTTTTTAGTAATGTGCTCACTACATTAGTGAATACGATGCAAAAAATTTGTTCTTAATTTTTACAGGTGATGAAACATTACCCGAAGCACAACAAGAAACATTGGTCATCCGTCTTCAGAAAAGCGGCTTATGCAACTACTTCAGTTCAGTTTCATAATCACATCGCTAGCATCATCGAGTCTATGCCAATTGCGCAGACTTTTATTGAGAGATCAGATCCAACATGTTGGGCAAATGCGTTATTCGACGGGAATAGGTGGGGAGTTATTAACAACAATCAAGCAGAGTGTTGGGATTCTTGGGTAAGAGAAGCACGGGCGTTGCCTGTAAAGGGCATGGTTGATACCATTTGCGTGAAAATCATGACGATGATGCACGAACGACGCGAGAGAGGAATGACCCTTTGTAGACCTTTTTGGTCCAAATGATTATGAGAGTTTTGATTATTCCAAGTAATTATGTAAATTGGGAGGTACAAATTAGAAAACTCGATATGCATGTTATGTGATGTTTAAGTATGTGAAGGTATTCGATTAAGCGCTTGAAAATGTTTTAAATGTTAAGACAATCGAATTTGAGTGATCTTATGCTTAACTGGAATATTGATGTGATCACCTGGTTTGAACGTTCTCGTTTGAATGGAATATCACTGTGTTATATATATGGAAAATATGTTCTGATAAGTGGTATGTGGATTGTACGCATGATTGAGTTATATAAGGAAATATATCGTCTGAGATCATGCTGATATGATTAAGCTATATATGGAAGATATATTGTGTTAAGTGATATATGAGCTGTACACGATATTGGGTTATTTTAGGAAAGAATATCACAGAGAGCACCCGGATATGATTAAGCTATATATGGAAAAGATATTCTGATTATGTGTGTAATATGCTGATTGATTCTATATATGGAATGTGCTGACTAACTGATGCAGACAGGGTATATGGTTGGGACGGGGACTTGTAAATGGCCAAAGGAATAGATATTTTATTGATGAAATAACCAACACGAACAAGGTCTGATAGAACTTAACAACTCACTGTTGATAAGGCTTACAAGAAGATTAATATCGAAAAACTACCCTCCACTACATAATACCTACTACTTATATTAGTCTCACATCCAAGTCAAGATATTATTTAATTTTTGCCCAAACATTCATGCTTGAGTTGGTCCATCTTCCCTGGTCCATCTTCCCTTATCATTGAATGGCTCTTCCTTTACTCCAACTCTCTGCCTTCTAGCCCTGCGTCAGTTTCCCCCGCTGAGAAGAACTCGCCCACGAGTTGTTCATCGTTGTCGCCATGGTAAGGAAATAAGTCTCGCACGTTGAAGGTCGGGTGAGTGTGGATATCGCCTGGGAGCTCAATCTTGTATGCATTATTGTTGATTTTCTTCAAGACCTTACAAGGGCCCACCTTCTTCTCCCGAAGTTTGTGATACTTGCCAGCTGGAATTCGTTCCTTCCGTAGGAATACCCAAACCAAGTCTCCTTCATTGAAAATCTGTGTCCTTCTGCGAGCATTAGCAGCTTTCTGGTAAGCCTGATAACTATCCTCCAACTTGCTCCGGACTTCCTCTTGAACTTTAGCTAGAAGACTCGTGAAATCGTCAACCCTTTTCCCTGCGGATGGTACATTAGCAAGATCTAAATAATGGTTAGGGATTCGGCCGAAAACAACCTCGAAAGGACTCTTGCCGGTTGATCTGTTAACTGTAGAGTTATACGCAAATTCGGCTCGAGATAACACACTATCCCACTGTTTCGGACGCTTCGACGCTAAAGTTCGGAGCAGATTTCCTAATGTTCGATTAACCACCTCCGTTTGGCCATCAGTTTCCGGGTGATAGGCGCTTCCGAATAGCAGATTGGTCCCTAACTTTTTCCACAAACTCCTTTAAAAGTGACTAACGAATTTAGTGTCTCGATCGGACAAAATACTTTTCGGAATGCCATGATGCTTGACCACTTCTTTAAAATAAAGATCAGCAATGTACGTAGCATCCATAGTTTTCTTGCACGGGATAAAATGAGCCATCTTAGAAAACCGATCGACAACAACAAAGATAGAATCAAAACCTCGTTGTGTTTTTGGCAAGCCGACGACGAAATCCATACTGACGTCGTTCCATGGGGCTGCGGGAATAGGCAGGGGAGTATACGCGCCCGTATTTTGGCTGTGGCCTTTACATTCTTGGCAAGTACGACACCTCTTGATAAATCTGTCAACATCTCGCCATATGTTCGGCCAAAAATATTTTTCCCGAATCAGCAAGACAGTTTTATCTCTGCCAAAATGTCCCGCTAAGCCACCACAGTGCAACTCGCGAATAAGAAACTCTCGCATGGAACCCTTCGGAATGCACAAGTTATTTCCCTTAAAAAGAAATCCATCCGAAATATAATAATCATTAAACGCACCGCGAAGACTCTGCTCATAAGCCTCGTGAAAATCCGGGTCATCACTATATTGTTCTTTGATGACTTCAAAGCCAATCACCTGATTAGTTAATGTCGTCAATAGAAGGGCCCGTCTGCTAAGTGCATCTGCTACTTTATTCAATCTGCCACTCTTGTGCCTAACAACAAAGGTATATTCTTGCAAAAAGGAAATCCACTTAGCATGTCTTCTGTTCAAACTCGCTTGAGAGTTAATATATTTAAGAGCCTCGTGATCAGAATTAAGAATAAACTCACTTTGGATAAGATAATACCTCCAATGTCGCAACGCTTGCACAATGGCATATAACTCTACATCATAAGTAGAGTATTTCTGTCTCACCAAATTAAGCTTCTCACTGTAGAAGGCAATTGGATGGCCTTCTTGGCTAAGAACTCCCCCGATGCCAATAAAAGAAGCATCGCAGTCAACCTCAAAAACCTTCTCGAAATTCGGAAGATGTAGAACTGGAGCGGTGGATAGTTGTTTCTTTACCCGCCTGAAGCTCTCCTCGGCCTCAAGTGTCCACTTGAACTCCCCTTTCAAACAGTCCGTCAAAGGCGCAGTTAAAGCACTGAAGTTTCGTATAAATCTGCGATAGAACGAGGCCAAGCCGTGGAAGCTTCGTATATCTCGGATATTCTTCGGCACCGGCCACTCTATAATTGCCTTTACTTTTTCTTCATCAACGTGGATCCCTGCTGAAGTTAATACAAATCCGAGAAAGAGTATCCGACTAGTCAGAAACGAGCATTTCTTAAGGTTCACATACAGCTGTGCATCCCTTAAAGTTGTGAAGACTGTCCTTAAATGTCCTAGATGGTCTGACGAAGTTTGACTATAAACGAGAATATCGTCAAAATAAACCACAACAAACCTCCCGATGAATGGCCGAAGAACTTGATTCATAATCCTCATGAACGTGCTTGGAGCATTAGAGAGGCCAAACGGCATGACCATCCACTCGTAGAGACCATCTCGTGTTTTGAAAGCAGTCTTCCATTCGTCTCCCGGTCTTATGCGAATCTGGTGGTACCCACTCCGAAGATCAATCTTGGAAAAAATTTTAGCACCAACCACCATATCAAACATGTCGTCGATCCTCGGGATTGGGAACCGGTACTTGACGGTAATTCTGTTAAGCGCTCGACTATCAACGCACATGCGCCAAGAGCCATCTTTCTTTGGGGTTAAGAGAGCTGGGACAGCGCAAGGGCTGAGACTTTCCCGAATAAATCCTTTGCTTACTAAGTCTTGAACCTGACGAGTTAACTCCTCGCTCTCCTTTGGGCTCATCCGATAATGCGACTTGTTAGGTAAGACAGCACCCGGGATTAGGTCGATTTGATGTTGGACATCCCTTAAAGGTGGAAGTCCGACCGGAAGCTCCTCGGGAACAACATCAACAAACTCTTCTAGCAGCCCTTTAACCTGCTCGGGAACCTCTGTCGCTTGCTCTCCATCCTTCGATATTAGGACATAAAATGTTCTACTTTCCTCAACGGCCCGTTCGAATTGCGACAAGGTAAGCACTGCCGTTCTCTTCCCTTCCGTGGGTTGGGGAATTGTTTCCTCTCGGTGCGGTAGCAAGACGATCTTAGTTTTTCCAACAAAAAATGTATAGGTATTTCTCCTTCCATCGTGGACAGCTTTTTTGTCATATTGCCAAGGTCTCCCCAGGAGTATGTGGCTGAAATCCATGGGAATTACGTCACACCAAACTTCATCGTGATAACTCTTGCCCATTGAGAACGACACCAAACACTTTGTGTTAACCTTCACCTCGTTCTTCTTGCTAACCCACGAAACTGAATAAGGATTAGGATGTGGTTTAACTGCTAGCCTCAGCTTATTTACCATCTCCTGCGATGCAAAGTTCTCAAAACTTCCCCCATCGATGACTACTGAGCAAACTTTCCCATGTGTTCTACACTTGGTTCGAAAGATGTTGTGGCGTAGCCAATCTTGCTCATCATCAAGCTTGTTTGCTGTCAACACCTTGTGGATTACAAGGCATTCTCCCTCCTCGGCGCTAATTTCTTCCTCTTCAGGATCTGTATCATATTTGGGTTCAGACTCCTTCTGATTGTCCTCATCGTCATCGCGTACGATGTTGAGTTTCGAGCTATAATTTCTCTTCGGGCAGTCACTCATGCGATGGCCAGGCTGTCCACACTTAAAACAGGTCGGGGATCTTCGCTTGCTTGAAACATGCGGGTCAGACTTCGTTGCTTCCTCCTTGTTGCCGGGAACCTTTTCGGGGTCTGATTTTTGCACGCTCATTGGTCTGCCCATCTTCTACCTCCTCGTCTGGAAATTTATGCTTCCACTTTTGATGCTAATTGATACGCATCACCAAGTCGCCTTATTTGATGCAGCTCCACATCGTCTCGTATTGACCATTTCAGTCCGTTAACATACCGAGCTATGAGCTGATCTTCAGATTCATGTACTTCGCTTCTCATCTTCAGCTTATAAAATTCTTCCGTGTATTCGAGAACGGTTTTCTTACCTTGCGTAAGATTGTTGAATTGTGTAAAGATGTCTTGGGCAAAACTCACAGGGAGAAAGTTCTCGCGCATCCGGATCTTCATCTTTTCCCAAGAATTAATTTTGATTTTCCCTTTTCGCAAACGCCTCTCCTGAACTTGATCCCACCACATGGATGCAAAGCCCTTAGCTTGGTCGCCACCAGTTTTACCTTCTGGTTTTCGGGAATATTTTTGTACTCAAAAAATTTTTCGATAGAGCTAAGCCACTCAAGGAATTCTTCTGGTTGCAATCGACCATGGAATTCCGGAAGCTCCATCTTTATAAAATCAGAGTATCGCTCGATCCCTCCGTTATTATTATTTATAACTGCAAAAGGGTTGACGTGCTCTGAGTCGTCGTTGGAATCACCATGCACGGTGCTCCGCTCGCCTCTGGTTTCACAACGCTCGAGCCGCATTGTCAACTCTTCAATCTGCCTTTGAAGTGCTTGGATTTCATCATCACGATCATTACCCCTATTTCCACGTCCACGAGCATTCCTTCCACCCCTTCGCATTGACATGGTTGCAATAACCTTGGAGCCGTTGTCCGGGCTCTGATACCAAATGATGCAGACAGGGTATATGGTTGGGACGGGGACTTGTAAATGGCCAAAGGAATAGATATTTTATTGATGAAATAACCAACACGAACAAGGTCTGATAGAACTTAACAACTCACTGTTGATAAGGCTTACAAGAAGATTAATATCGAAAAACTACCCTCCACTACATAATACCTACTACTTATATTAGTCTCACATCCAAGTCAAGATATTATTTAATTTTTGCCCAAACATTCATGCTTGAGTTGGTCCATCTTCCCTGGTCCATCTTCCCTTATCATTGAATGGCTCTTCCTTTACTCCAACTCTCTGCCTTCTAGCCCTGCGTCACTAACTGATGAGATTACCCTGTAATGAAAGAAAATCTGTGGTATTTATGGTAAGAATTCATGTTGACCGTTGAGTTTAATTGGTTTATTCTTGGCATGATTTCTTGAGTTAATGCACATGTTAATTGAGCTGTCTCTAGCATATTTTTCGTGCTTAACTTTCCTTGTGAAGTGGAGAAACGATTCGTGGCCTATATAGAAGACAAACACTTCACGCGAAGGGTACACACAACGAACACACAAGCTATCGAATTCCTTAGACGACTTGAGCTTACTTTGCGATTCATTCGTAGTTTGTGATTGAGCTTTCATTTGCGAATCTGTACTCTTTGAGCGATCCTTAGAAACTCCAAATCCTAAATACCTTTGTCTTCGGACGTGTGAGCGCACAAAGGAGCACGAGTGGAGTCTTACGCACGTGGGGGGACGAATTTTGTGGATTCGGTGGCCCTTCGGTAGCAAGCTGCATCCAGCCGAGGAATAGGTTCCTGGGTAAACGGCGTGGATCGAAACTTGGCGTGCGTCAGCCTAGAGCGAGGTCTAGTGTCCATAGTGCTTTGGTTGTGTACGGGTCAATCATAGTGTAAACGGTAATACCTAGTGATTGATTGGAACTCTTGGGGAGATCACACCCCAAGGACAGGATTAAACCCCAGTTGGGGATATAACCTGTATAAAATCCCGTCTCACTTTACTTTCTGCTATTTTCTTTTTCTGTGAGACAAACCCGGAACGTTCGCAAATAACTAGGTGATATCGTTTAAAGGACTTCTGAGATTAACGCGATATTCTGTAAACAGGGTTAGGGAGATAACATAGACAATCTTACTGCTCTCTAGGGAATAACGTGCTCTGCAAATATCTTCTTAAAGAAAAGTAGTTTTCAAAGGAGAAAAAGCCATAATTTTTATTAGCCTAATTCACCCCCCCTCTTAGGCATATTTTACACTTCATTTGGTATCAGAGCGGGTTACTCAACGAAAGGCCTAACACGCCTGAGTTAAGATCTAATGGCTTTTTCGAGTGATATTTTTGCAGAGGGTCAAGCCCACTCCAGGCCTCCTCTCTTCGACGGTACGAACTACGGAGTATGGAAGAATCGTATGATCGAATTTTTGATAGCTGTCGACTACGAGCTTTGGGAGACAATCATCAACGGACCTTACACAATTGCGAAATCCGATGGAACTCCAAAGGATACTAAAGATTACACTGCTGATGACAAAAGGGGAATAACGCGAAACCAAAGGCGAAAAGCATGCTCGCATGCGCACTCACACGGGAAGAATACATTCGGGTAAGTTCCTGCTCATCAGCAAAGGCCATGTGGGATATGCTCCAAGTCACTCATGAAGGAACCCAACGAGTCGTACAAGAAAGATTGGCTCTACTCACTCACCAGTATGAACTGTTCTCAATGGAATCTGACGAAAATATAAGCCAGATGTACGCCAGATTCATGGGAATCATCAACCAAATGTTCTCTCTCGGCAAGAAAGTTCCCGACAGTGAACAATTAAGAAAGATACTGAGATCACTGCCACGAGAATGGAATGCCAAGGTTACTGCCATCAAGCAAAGGATCTAGAAGCACTTAGCATCTCCGAGCTGATTGGATCTCTTATATCCTATGAGATGATTCAAACATCAATGAATGAGAAGTCTCAGAATAAAAATCAGAAGTCCATTGCATTCAAATCCAACCAAGAAGAATCTGATTCTGACGACGAAGAAAAGGACCTGATGAACGATCTGGCCATGCTTACAAAAAGAATTGAAAGGTTCCAGCAGAAAAAGAAATTCAAAGGAAACTTCAACAAATTCCAGAACAAGAGCAAGGGAATATCCACGTTTGGGAAGAAAGTTCAGAAGTGTTTCCGATGCAACAAACCAGGCCACTATGCACATGAATGCCCCGCAACTAGCAATAAGAAACCGAGGAAGCAGAAGGCTATGGTGACTGAATCAAATGACTCTGAACTGGAACAAAGTGAGGACGAGGATCACGCTTACATGGCTGACGAGGATCAGGTATCTCGCTCCTCTTCCATTGAAAAAATTCATATCCTAAACAGTTTCTATGGTTATGAAAGTGACTCATCTGTTTCTGATATAGAAGAAAGTAAGGAAGATTTGTGTAGGTTACTTCAAAAAGCAGAGAAAAAGATCCAGTCACTAAATTACCTGAATAAGGAATTGATGGCAGCGAGATGAACTAGCTAAGGAAAAACATGAGGCTGATCTAGAGATCTCACGATTGAGAGGAGAGTTAGTTACTGCTAAGAACGAGGGAATTCCCTGTGACTGTGAGAAAACAAAAAAGAAAAACAGTGACTTATCCAGAGAGACTGTAGAACTTAAGAACGCCTTAGAGAGGGAAAAACAGAAAATTGATAGACTCCTTGAGGGTAGGCAGAACCTAGACATGCTGTTGAATACTCCTAGCAACATTGGTAGGACAGGGATAGGTTATTCCACTGATGAAAAGCATGTTAAACATTCTATGCCTAAGTTTAAGTGTTTCTGTTGTGGTAAAAATGGTCATTATGCATACAACTGTCCATTAAAGAAAGTTGATAAAGCTAAGTATGTTTGGAGACCTAAGAAGTCACCTGTAGATACCACTGTTATATCTGATTCTAACAGGAGATCACCTAAGAAGTCACACATGTTAACAAAAGTTATTTTCCCGCTAACATGTTAGGACCCAACAGAAATTGGGGACCTCAGAAGAATAATTCTTTCTACAGGTACGAAGGAAGAATCCCAGTAAGAAAAGTAGGCGGTACCTCGACAGCGGGTGCTCCCGCCACATGACAGGTGATATAGGTAATTTTGTGTCGTTGAAGGCGGTAGATGGAGGATACGTTTCGTACGCCAACGACGCAAAAGCCAAAATCGTGGGAGTTGGTCTGTCAGTAACAATTTAAATATCACTATAGATAGCGTATGGTTCGTTAGGAACTTAGAACATAATTTAATAAGTATTAGCCAATTGTGTGATGATGGACATACCGTAGTTTTCGCCAAAGATAAATGCCTTGTTAAAAAGAATGATGAGATTGTGTTTAGTGCATCTAGGCATGGTAACGTTTACTGCATCACTCTTGATGATATTGCTAACCAAAACGTCAAGTGTCTAACAGTTACGCAAGATATCACATGGTTATGGCATAGACGTCTGGGACATGCTAACATGGAACTAATGTCTCACATATCATGCAATGAGTTGGTGAGAGGTATTCCAGATATGAAAGCCACCAAGGACAGAATCTGTAAAGCGTGCCAAATGGGGAAACAGACCAGGACGTCCTTTAAGCCTAAGAATGTGATCTCTACGTCCAGACCACTGGAACTGCTGCATCTTGACCTTTTTGGTCCGGTACAGGTTATGTCATTGAAAGGTAAACGATATGCCTTTGTGATCGTAGACGACTATACTAGGTACACATGGGTCTTATTTCTTGCTCACAAAAGTGAGGCTTTAGATAATCTTGCGCCACTGATTAAGAAGCTAGAAAATGAGAAAGAAATGAAAGTCCGTAAGATTAGGAGTGATAACGGTCTAGAATTTGATAGCAAATCCTTTGCATCTTTTTGTAATGAAAATGGTTATAGTCATAATTTTTCAGCCCCTATTACGCCTCAACAGAACGGAGTGGTCGAGAGGAAAAATAGAGTATTACAAGAAATGGCTAGGACTATGTTGAGCGAATATAATACTCCAAAACATTTTTGGGCCGAAGCTGTTAGTACGGCATGTTATGTCTCGAATAGGATTTTCCTTAGACCGATTATTAAGAGAACTCCCTATGAACTTTGGAACGACAAAACCCCTAACATAGGATATTTCCATGTATTTGGTTGCAAATGTTTCATTTTGAATGATAGGGATAAAAGAGGAAATTCGATTCCAAGGTAGATGAAGGGATATTCCTAGGTTACAGCCTTCATTCCAAAGCGTTTAGAGTGTTTAATAATAGGAAGAAGACTGTTCAAGAATCTGTGCATGTTACGTTTGATGAATTTCCTAATGCAGATGCTACTGAGGAAGGTATAGTTGTGTCTCCTGCAGATATACAGGTTACTGACAAAGAAGTGAACGCAATTCCATTGGAACTAGATGATATGTCAGAGGAACCTGAAGCTTCAGATGAACAACAGCGCAGAAAATTCAAACATGCTTCCAGCCATCCCACTGAACAGGTCATAGGGAGTATCACTTCAGGGATCAAAACGAGAGCAACTGCACGAAACGATACTGCTGAGGAATCACATGACGTGCTGTTGTCAACCATGGAACCTAAGACAGTGAATGAAGCGCTTGACGATGAATCGTGGGTGATTGCCATGGAAGAAGAGCTGGCACAATTCGAAAAGAGCCAAGTGTGGACTCTTGTGGAAAGACCGAACGATAAGAAGGCACGAAGTGGGTGTTTCGCAACAAACTGGATGAGAACGGTAATGTAACACGAAATAAGGCCAGGTTAGTCGCCAAAGGTTATTCCCAAGAACAAGGTATAGATTTTCAAGAAACCTTTGCACCCGTAGCTAGGCTTGAGTCAATACGCATTTTACTTGCATATGCATCTTTTAAAAGATTTAAGCTTTTCCAAATGGACGTAAAAAGTGCATTTTTAAATGGTTTTATAAATGAGGAAGTTTTTGTCGAGCAACCTCCCGGTTTTGAAAAAGAGGAATTTTCAAATCACGTTTTTAAATTAAACAAAGCTTTGGTTTGAAACAGGCCCCTAGGGCATGGTATGAAAGATTAAGTAAGTTTTTACTAGACAAGGGATTTATAACAGGAACAATAGATAACACTCTGTTTATCAAGTGCGAAGGGAATCACATATTACTTGTGCAGATATACGTTGATGATATCATATTTGGTAGCACTGACATCACCCTTTGCGAGCATTTTTCTAAGTCTACGCAACAGGAACTTGAGATGAGCTTAATGGGAGAACTCACGTATTTCCTTGGATTACAAATCAAGCAATTGGATACGGGAACATTCATATCTCAAACGAAGTACACAAAGGAACTACTTGAAAAATTTGGAATGGCTGATTCCAAGGTACTTCCCACTCCTATGCACCAGACTGCTAAAATTGATAGTGATGAACAAGGTACGCCCTTTGACCAAACTAAGTATAGAGGTATGATCGGAAGTTTGCTATACCTTACGGCAAGCAGACCCGATATCATGTTTGCTACTGGTCTATGTTCTAGATATCAATCGAGTCCTAGGGAATCTCACTTGACGGCAGTCAAGCGGATACTTAGATATTTGAAGGGAACAATCAATCATGGTATATGGTATCCAAATTCCAAGGAATTCCCCATTAATGGGATACTCGGATGCGGATTATGCCGGTTCTAGGGAAGATAGGAAGAGCACTAGTGGAACTTGTCAAATACTAGGAAACTCCCTTGTAACTTGGTCCAGTCGGAAACAAAATGCCGTAGCCCTATCCACAACCGAAGCCGAATATATGGCCTTAGGAAGCTGCTCTCAGCAAATCCTTTGGATGAAACAGACCTTGAGTGATTACGGTTTAAGGTATGACCAAATTCCCAAGTTTAAGGTACTAGTGCCATTAGTATCACTAAGAATCCTGTACACCACTCTCGAACTAAGCATATAGAGGTGAAACATCATTTTATTCGAGATCATGTTCAGAAAGGGAATATCAGCGTGAACTTCGTAGGAACTAATGATCAGTTGGCTGATATCTTCACGAAACCCCTTATTGAGAGTAGATTCTGTGATATCCGTGACCGATTAGGAACTATTGAGCTCAAATAGGAAAGGTGACTAGATATGTTAAGCCTTTAGTATTTTCTTTGATCTTATCCTTTAGGATCTCCGAGATTTTATTCCTTGATTTTATTAATATTTATCCGGATTCTATCTTCCTTATCTTTCCTTATTCTTCCATATGAAGATTATTTTGTTCGACATTTATGTCAATCTATTTTCAGCCAATATCTCCCTTAAAACTATGATCCTCTTTTATTTCCTTCCTTAAATCCCGCGAGATAACCTTCTATCTTAACTTAGTCGCGCATAACGGGCAGTTTCCTTCCTTACTAAGAAATCTTTTTAAAATTCAAACTTTTGAAATCCCTTCCTTATCTGACACATGTCCTGTCGAGATCACATCCTTCAATAACTTCTTTCTATCCCTATCCAGAAGTTTTCAGCCTTTAAAATCAAACGCCTCTCGTCTTTTTCAAACTCACTCAAACCCTAACTTCCTCACTTCATAATTTCCATCTACCTTCGATCACAATCATGGTGAAAACCAAAGGCGCCGGATCTCAGTCAGACAAAAAGAGGAAGAGTTCCTTACCTGAAACTTCACTTACTCCAAAAGCCACTCGCTCGAAGTCCAAAAGCAGTCCCAAAGCCACGAAATCCCCTACGAAACCGAAGAAGAAGAAAGCGAAGATCGTCAAAACTCCCACTCCATCTCCTGTTTCATCTCATGATCAATCTACTGAAAAAACTCCCGCCTCTTCTCACAATCAGCCCCCATTACCTGAGAAATCAGCCTCACTCGAAAAATCAGCCTCACCACAAAAGTCTACTTCTGATCAGATCGAGTCTCCTCCTCGAGACAAGACTCCCCCGTTGGATCATTCTGCCAAGGCCCTGTTCAATCCCGAAAATCCGGAGGAGATCACTGACGAGATCAAATTCCTGACTGATAGTGCCAAGGAACTTCACGGAAAGCTTCAGAAGCGTCGCATTGCACGAGGAAGGTGCGTTAAGTTTGATGAGTTGGCTGACAGTCAAGTCGTAACATGGCTGACGGAATATGGCTGGGAAAATTTCCTGAGGATAGACGGGTCCTTGTATGTGGAAGCCGTGAAACTCTTCTATGCTAATCTCACGTTCGTTGAAGACGAAACGGAGATCACAGTCAAGTCTTATGTGCTTGGCAAGACCCTTGAATGGAATAGCGCTAAAGTGAATGAGATGCTGGGTGTTGAGAACGAAGGGCTCCGCTACTTTGACTTTGTCCACTGATGCACCTCTGAAGTATCCATGCGAGACTGTGCAAAAGCCCTCTGGAATTCCCCCTATAAGCCAAAGTTCTCTGAAGGAGAAGCTTTGAACCAACTTCCCATAGATCTGTTCTTTCTCTACAAGGTCCTGCATTATGGAGCGCCCGAGTTGGAAGTGGAGGCCATTCCACCACGATGTACAACATGAGCATGCTGACTCTCTACATGGTGTCCCAAAATAGGCCACTGAACTTAGGATATTTCTTTCTCAAGTACATGGTCTATGCCAGCCAGAGCCCAGATAAGGAACTTCCCTATGGTATGATACTGACACATCTGTTTGAGGCCGAGGGAATCTCTCTGCCCAAGGCTTGGGAAGACAGCACTAAGCATGCTGTGGATCTGGTCACCTTGAAGCGTGTTGGTATACGCTATGATGCTCGCCAAGGCTGGTTCAAACAAGGGATTTGAAAACTCCTTCCAAGACTCCGATCAAGAAGAAGAAGGATAATGACAGCGATGACGAGCAGGGAACGATAGCTGATCTGAAAAGAAGCTTCAAGGGGCTTAAGGATGAGAACCGCAAAAAGTTCAAAAAGATCTCACGGAACTTCAAAAAGGTTAACAAATGTCTGAAGGAGATCTCCGCGGCTCTTAATATCGCTGAATCCTCATCTGCCTCATCCGATAGCGATCCCAGCCTTTAGATCTTGTTCCTTAGTAATTCCCTAGCTCTGATAGGATTAGTTCTAGTTTGCTTTTACCGCTGGTTTCTGGTTTTGCGGGTCGAAGTTGTTTACAGGTTAGGTAAGTTGGTGGTGTTGGTCCCTCATTTTTTATGCTGAAGGGGGAGAATTCTAGGCAATTAATGCCTTATTTTGTTATTTTGGAATGATATAATATAATCGGCTTGCTTGCGTTTATATGCTTGTGTCTTAATCCTCTGTGCTTTAGTTGATTATTTGTTAAGGATTAAGGAATTACGCACATAGGCAGGGGGAGCAAACTGATATGATGTGATAACTTGAGACATTCCATGATAGCTTGCGACATTCCGTGGTAACTCGTGACATTCCATGTGATATGATCTGGTAATTGCTAAACTTTTGCTTCTGTGCTTTACATGAGAATACTAGCAATTAGACAGGGGGAGCATGCTATGAAATTTGATAAATTTATTTGCTCTGATCATATGTCGCATGCTGTGATACTTAAACATGCTACGTGCGTAAATGGCTTCATATCGAGTGTACTCATATGCTTAAGATAGGCAATAATTACTTGTCATCATCAAAAAGGGGGAGATTGTAGACCTTTTTGGTCCAAATGATTATGAGAGTTTTGATTATTCCAAGTAATTATGTAAATTGGGGGGTACAAATTAGAAAACTCGATATGCATGTTATGTGATGTTTAAGTATGTGAAGGTATTCGATTAAGCGCTTGAAAATGTTTTAAATGTTAAGACAATCGAATTTGAGTGATCTTATGCTTAACTGGAATATTGATGTGATCACCTGGTTTGAACGTTCTCGTTTGAATGGAATATCACTGTGTTATATATATGGAAAATATGTTCTGATAAGTGGTGTGTGGATTGTACGCATGATTGAGTTATATAAGGAAAGATATCGCCTGAGATCATGCTGATATGATTAAGCTATATATGGAAGATATATTGTGTTAAGTGATATATGAGCTGTACACGATATTGGGTTATTTTAGGAAAGAATATCACAGAGAGCACCCGGATTAAGCTATATATGGAAAAGATATTCTGATTATGTGTGTAATATGCTGATTGATTCTATATATGGAATGTGCTGACTAACTGATGAGATTACCCTGTAATGAAAGAAAATCTGTGGTATTTATGGTAAGAATTCATGTTGACCGTTGAGTTTAATTGGTTTATTCTTGGCATGATTTCTTGAGTTAATGCACATGTTAATTGAGCTGTCTCTAGCATATTTTTCGTGCTTAACTTTCCTTGTGAAGTGGAGAAACGATTCGTGGCCTATATAGAAGACAAACACTTCACGCGAAGGTACACACAACGAACACACAAGCTATCGAATTCCTTAGACGACTTGAGCTTACTTTGTGATTCATTCGTAGTTTGTGATTGAGCTTTCATTTGCGAATCTGTACTCTTTGAGCGATCCTTAGAAACTCCAAATCCTAAATACCTTTGTCTTCGGACGTGTGAGCACACAAAGGAGCACGAGTGGAGTCTTACGCACGTGGGGGGACGAATTTTGTGTATTCGGTGGCCCTTCGGTAGCAAGCTGCATCCAGCCGAGGAATAGGTTCCTGGGTAAACGGCGGGATCGAAACTTGGCGTGCGTCAGCCTAGAGCGAGGTCTAGTGTCCATAGTGCTTCGGTTGTGTACGGGTCAATCATAGTGTAAACGGTAATACCTAGTGATTGATTTGAACTCTTGGGGAGATCACACCCCAAGGACAGGATTAAACCCCAGTTGGGGATATAACCTGTATAAAAATCCCGTCTCACTTTACTTTCTACTATTTTCTTTTTCTGTGAGACAAACTCGGAACGTTCGCAAATAACTAGGTGATATCGTTTAAAGGACTTCTGAGATTAACGCGATATTCTGTAAACAGGGTTAGGGAGATAACATAGACAATCTTACTGCTCTCTAGGGAATAACGTGCTCTACAAATATCTTCTTAAAGAAAAGTAGTTTTCAAAGGAGAAAAAGCCATAATTTTTATTAGCCTAATTCACCCCCCCCTCTTAGGCATATTTTACACTTCACCCTTGTTAGCTAGTTATGTCCAAAACAAGAAAAGAAACTTGTTCAGAATATCACTGCTGGTCGAACGTTGAAAGTGAGTAAATCTTCGAACGTGGCATTTGAGGTTGTCGGTGAAGATGGCTCATTTGCGGTGGACATCTAGCAGCGGACCTGCTCATGCAAAGAATGGGAAGTCTATAGAATTCCTTGTAAGCATGCAGCATATTGCGACTATGAGACATTCTTTTTACGATTATTGTGATCCGTACTTTCGATGCGAGAAGTATAGAGATGCATAAATGTCGATCATCAACCCTATCCCGACTCACGAGATGAATGCTCAAACCGATGATGGGAGTTTCATTCGTGACCCGGACATCCGCGTTCTCCCCGGTCGCCGAAAGACACGGAGGATTCCATCTCAGGTACATAGAAGATCCAACAAGTGTAAAATATGTGGGAAATACGGTCATAATCGCCGTATTTGTACAGAAGCCGTAACGACGTAGCGTTCGTATTTTCCATGTATTTTCTTTTTGCTTTTGTCCCATAACCTTTTCCGGTGCTTTTTTGTATGGTATTGGCTCATTCTTTTTGTCTAAATGATGTCAGTAGGTCATTGTTTTGTTCAATGTGTCAATAGGATATGACTCATTGTTTTTGTCTAAATTTGGTACTGTAATGACTGCCAGTTTGGTACAGTAAGATATGCACATTTGGTACCGTATTATATGTAAATTTGGGACTGTAATGAATGCCAGTTTGGTACAGTAATATATGCACTTTTGGTAATGTAATATATGTAAATTTGGTACTGTACTGACTGCTAGTTTGGTACCCTAAGATATGCAAATTTGGCACCGCATATGTAAATTTGGTACTATGATGACTGACAGTTTGGTACCCTAAGCTATGCAAATTTGGCACTGTAATATATGCCAGTTTGGTACGGTAATATATATATATGATTGGTACTGTAATATATGCCAGTTTGGTACGGTAATATACATATGTTTGGTACTTTAATATATGCCAGTTTGGTACTCTACGACATGCATGTTTGGCACCGTAACCTATGCCACTTTGCTAATGTATCACATTTGGCACCGTAATATATGTAAATTTGGTATTGTGATACTTGCCAGTTTGATACCAAAAGATTTGCAAGTTTGGTACTGTAATATATGCCAGTTTGGTACCCTACGACATGCATGTTTGGTACCGTAACCTATGCCAGTTCGCTAATGTATGCACATGTGACACCGTAATATATGTAAATTTGGTACTGTAATATATGCCGGTTTGATACCCTAAGATATGCAAATTTGGTACTGTGATATATTGATATATGCAAATTTGTTACGGTAATATATGTCAGTTTGGTACCCTACGACATGCATGTTTGGTACCGTTCAAGAATATGCCTGTTTGGTACTGTAATATATGCCTGTTTGGTACCGTACGATATTCAAAAGTGGTACAGTAATATATGTACATTTGGCACCGTAATATATGCATGTTTGGTACTGTAATATGCATATTTGGTTCGGTTACAGTTTTTCAAACCGTTGAACACGTCTAGCTATCTAATAATTGAAGTTTTCGAGTACACCATCTATCTTATTATATTATATTCCCTAGCAAACAAAGTTTTCGCAATGGTTGGTTGGGAGAAAGTTTTCGTAAGACATTACATGCAAATAGTTTAAACCTACAATTCATACATGTATATAAAATAATGTCAATCCATCAAATCACAGGACCCAGAGAACACATGGTGACCTTGAAATATTATTAGGTTTGACTAATAGGACTTTTCTTAATCATAATGTAGGCAAATCTACAAATAAATCCCCCTTCCCCAAACTATCCATCAACTAACTCTCCATTCCTATTTATATATCATCAAACTCCCCATTTAAAAATATCACATAGCTACCTAATACCAACATAATGGACAATTTAGCCTTATAACACAACAATAACCAAAAAACCTGTCAACACCCACACCCTTCTATTTCACGTTCAAACACCAACACAGTGAGCGATCGAGTAAGACAGAGAACGATAGAACGAGGCAGAGAACGAGACGAGACAGCGAGAGCAAGTTTTGACTGTAAGTTCGTTTTTTTATTTTTTTTTATTTTTTTGGCATTTGGGGTTAATGTAGAGCTTAGGGCTTCGATATGTGCATTTCGTCAAGGATGCCATGTCTTGCTTAATTAATTTCTTTGCTTAGTGCTTGAATTTGGGGTTTAAAATGCTAAAATTAGAGTTTTATTTTTCGTTGTTCAATTTGGTGGTTTAGTATCTTTCAAATTAGGGTTTCGAGACAGAGAACAAGCGAACATGCAAGCTTTCATTTTCCAACACATCTGTTGAACGAGAGAAAGCGAGCAAATTTCGATTGTAAGTTTATTTTTTTTTTATGTTTTTTTGGCATATGGGTCTTATAGCTTCAATATTTGCGTTTCTTCAAGGATTCCATGTCGGGCAATGTCAACTTCTTTAATTAGTGCTTGAATTTGGGGTTTAGGGCTGAAATTAGAGTTCTATTCTTTGTTGTTCGATTTGGGCTAATTAGAGTTTTCCGTTTGCGGCTGTCTTGGTACGAGGTTTGGTTGTTTTTTGGTATTCAATGTTGTCATTGTGTCTGTTTATGGGTATATTATGTATATTAGTGCCATTTGAGTTTGTTCAGTGGTACTGCAAACTTAATTTAATTGCTTGTTGTCTTAATACCGTATATTAATTGAATTGGTACTATTTGTTCACGTTTTTTGGTACTGTATTTGGCACTGTAAATTCATTATTTATTTACGTACACGAGGGAGAAGAATCCGGAGGGCGTGGATTGCGGAATACATATTGCAATGTCCATGGATACATACATAGTCGGACCTACAGACCGTGGAAGGTATCTTGACGATGTCGAAGTCGAAGCATATCGTTGATCCATGGCTTCCACAATACTTAAAGATTCTATTGGTTTTATGTTCCACTTGTTTGAATGAAATTATCTATGTTCGTAAGATTTTAGACTTGAGACTGATATGATGTTCTGAGGTTGGGGTCCTGTGAACATGTTCTTAGACATTTACTGAGGTTGAGGTTCTACTTGAGATTTGTTTATGCTCCAATTATTTTGATAATACCTGAAAAAACGCTTGCAGTACCAATATACATATATTTGTAGTACTAATATATAGATGTTTGTGGTACCATATCGTAAGCTATTGTAGTACCGTGAGTAGGTTACTTGTAGTATCTTTTCCGTACCAGGTTTTAATTACCGAAAATACGTAGATAATTGGGCAAATAAGGCATGAGAAATACCAAGATACGGCTCATAATAAATCAAACACACGGTAACATAAAATATAAACACTAACTTCCAATAAATAAAAAATCTTGACTATGTACCAAGATGTTCTTAGTAGTATCATAATAAGTAGAAAGAAACTTGGGTTTTCAACGTAATAATCCCTAAGTCTAAATATTAACCCAACAATATTGATACCAAATAATCAGTAAAGTATTTATACATACGGTAACAGTTATGGACCAAAAGTAATTCGGATGGAGTCGAAAAATTCCTACCCTAAGTTCCATTACCAATATACGTATGTTTGTAGTGCCAATATATGGATGTTCGTGGTACCATACTGTAAACTAGTGTAGTAACATATGTAGGTTACTTGTAGTATCTTTTCAGTACAATGTGTTTAACTATCGCAACCCCTACCCTAAATTGTAGTACCAATATACATATATTTGTAGTACCAATATATAGATGTTCATGGTACCATATCGTAAGCTAGTGTGGTACCATGAGTAGGTTACTTGTAGTATCGTTTCCGTACCACGTTTTTAATTATCGGAAATGCTTAGATTATTGTGAAAATAAGGCATATGAACTTCCAAAACATGCCACATAATAAAATTAAACACACGGTAACATAAAATATAAACACTAACTTTCAATCGATCAAAAATCTCGACTATGTAGTAAGATGCTCTTACTTGTATCATAATAAGAAGATAGGAACTTGGGTTTTCAACAAATAATCCCTAATTCTTAATATTAACCCAACAATATTATCATCAGATTAGTATTTATAACCATGGTAACAGTCACAGACCAAAAATAATTCGGACGGAGTCGAAAAATTCCTACCCAAAGTTGCAGTACCAATATACGTATGTTTGTGGTACCAATATATAGATGTTCGTGGTACCATACCATAAGCTAGTGTAGTACCATAAGTAGGTTACTTGTAGTCTCTTTTCCGTACGATCTGTTTAACTATCGCAACTCCCCTAAATTGTAGTATCAATATACGTATATTTGTAGTACCAATATATAGATTTCCGGGGTACCATATCGTTAGCTAGTGTGGTACCATGAGTAGACTACTTGTAGTATCTTTTCCGTACCACGTTTTTCATTATCGAAAATGCGTAGATTGTTGTGCAAATAAGGCATGTGAACTTCCAAAACACCGCACATAATAAAAGTAACCACATAGTAACATAAATATAAACACTAACTTTCAATCGATCAAAGATCCGAAGAGAGAAAAATAGAACAAGGCTCCCTCACATTATAGTGGCTTTGTGTCTAGTGGAGCAACCTAATGACCTTTAGACACAAGAATGCGACTTAGACTGACAAAATTAAGCAATTAAATCAATCGCATGTCGGGGTAAAATTCTAAGTGACTTTAGATCAAAGCATCCTAAAGGATTTCGTCATACCCCTTATATTATATATAGAAATATATATTATTATTATTATTATTATATTTTTTTATTCATTTTTATCACGCAAGATAAGAACAGATAAGCATAGAAAACACATAGAATAGAGCATGTGATAGCACAGAAGATCAGGTAATGCACATATTACGGAAGATTCAACATTCCTAATTTTCCGACAAGGAATTGAAATCGTTTCTCATCCAATGCCTTGGTGAAAATGTCGGCTAGTTGAAACTCCGTGTTCACAAAGTACATCTCTATCGTGCCTTTTTCTACGTGATCTTTGATAAAATGATATCTAATGTCTATGTGTTTTGTGCGTGGATGATGAACAGGATTGCAAGTAATGGCGATTGCACTCTGACTATCACTATATATGGGTATATTATTCAGATTGTACCCATAGTCGCGAAGCTGTGTCCGCATCCACAGCATCTGTGAGCAACAGCTGGCAGCAGCTACGTATTCTGCTTCGGCCGTCGAAGTTGACACACAGTTCTGCTTTTTGGATGACCAGGAAACCAGCTTTTCACCTAAAAATTGAGCGCCACCGGACGTGCTTTTCCTGTCCATTCGGCAACCTGCATAGTCAGCGTCAGTGTAGCCGATAAGTTTAAAATTCATACCCTTTGGATACCATAGGCCAAGGGTAGAGGTGCCCTTAAGGTAGCGTAGAATTCTTTTGACCGCGAGCATATGGGATTCTTTGGGATCGGCTTGAAAACGGGCACACAAGCACGTGGCAAACATGATGTCCGGCTGGCTCGAAGTAAGGTAGAGAAGAGATCCAATGATACTGCGATACAGTGTGATGTCGACCGACTTGCCAGCGGGATCGGCATCCAACTTGCAGCTTGGTGACATAGGAGTGCTGAGAGGCTTGCTCTGGTCTTGATGAAATTTCTTCAGAATATCCTTGATGTATTTTGTCTGACTGGAAATTCCATCATCGAGCGCCTGACTTGGAGTCCTAGGAAAAACTGCATCTCTCCCATGTGACTCATCTCGAATTTGCTCTTCATGAGATCTCCAAACTTCTTGCAGAGGCGAGGATTTGTTGATCCGAAGATGATGTCGTCGACGTATACTTGGACGACCATCCGATTTTTGTCATGCCATTTAATGAAGAGGGTTGTGTCTATCGTTTCTCGTATGAATCCAGACTTCACGAGGAAATCACTCAGGACATCGTACCAAGCACGAGGGGCTTGTTTTAGTCCATAGAGAGTTTTGTCCAAGCGATAGACATTATCGGGATGTTCTTGATCAACGAAACCTTCCGGCTGAACGACGTAGACTTCTTCTTTTAACACACCGTTGAGAAAGGCAGTTTTAACATCCATCTGATAGACTTTGAAGTCTTTGTGAGCCGCATAAGCCAGCAGGAGGCGGATAGCTTCGATACAGGCAACAGGTGCATAAGTCTCGTTGTAGTCAATGCCTTTCTGTTGATTGTATCCCTTAGCAACTAGCCTTGCTTTATTCCGGATCACTTCACCATCTTCATTCTTCTTATTCTTGAAAACCCATTTAGTTCCGACCACTGTTTTCCCATGTGGACGGGGTACCAAGGTCCACACTTGAAGACGTTCGAATTGATTGATTTCCTCTTGCATTGCAATTGTCCAATTCGGGTCTCGAAGTGCGTCTGCTACTTTGGTAGCTCGTTTTGGCTCAGGAAGCAACTGAAAAGACTGTGTTGACGACGTGTCCTCACACCAACCGAAGGATCGCCAATTATCTGGTCAACCGAGTGACCTCTCGTCCACTTGCGCTCTGGCAAGGTTGAAGTCGATGCGTCAGCCATCTGTGGATCTAAATTGCCCATAGTCTCAGATTGATCATTTGTCTGAGGAAGTTCCAATACTGCACTTGGATTGATCGTCTCAGATGATACTTCCTCGATGACCACTGTAGGTTCTTCGGTGTTCTGTGGCAATTCTGAATCGGGTGGGGTAGAGGTGTGAGATGAACTTGATTTGTCGGTCTCGTTCGGTTGATAATCAGGCGTGTATGACTGATATACCGGTTCGACGAGAAAATCCAAGTAGTCTATTGCAAGTCTCGTTGCTTCGTCTGACACTGATCCTGAAGTTGTTGCCATCTTCTGTTGGTTTTGTGCCAACACACCAGTGATTACGGGTTTTGAAATGTTGTCTTCCAATGGGTTAGGCACGGGTCCTGGACTGAATTGACCAGAAGCCATGTCTGCCACTTTTTGGAAAGTGACATTATAGCTTTCCTTAATAGTTTGGTTGGACTTGATGTATACTCGGTACGCTTTTGATGTTGAAGAATACCCGACAAACGTAACTTCGAATGCTTTAGGGTCGAACTTTGCACGTTGCTCTCGATCGTTCCCCACAAAGCACTTGCACCCGAAGACTTTAAGGAAAGAGATGTTGGACACTCTATATTCACAATCTCGTACGGAGTCTTGTTGAACCGTTTGTGAACCACCGTCCTGTTTTGAGTAAAACAAACGGTATTTACTGCTTCAGCCCATAGAAAGTGTGGAAGTTTCGATTGGATCAGCATCGTACGAGCGGCTTCCACTAGTGTTCGATTTTTCCTTTCAACGACCCCATTTTGTTGAGGTGTTTTGGCGGCTGAAAATTGTTGACTTATTCCAAGTTTCTGATAAAACTCACTGACGTGACTGTTCTTGAACTCGGTGCCGTTGTCTGTTCGAACGACTTGAATAGTCTGTTACAACAGATTTTGAGTTGTGTTCACAAAATTGATAATCAAGTCACGGTCTCATCTTTCGTTCGGAGGAACTTAGTCCACGTGTAGCGAGAATAGTCATCCACAATCACTAGGACATACTTTCTTCCATTGATACTTTGAGTCTGCATCGGACCACAGAGATCCATGTGAATTAGTTCCAATGGTCGAGAAGTAGACGCGATTTGCTTGACGTGATGAGATGCTCGCTTCATTTTTCCTAATTGACATGCCGAACAGTGATGCTCCCTTTGTAGTTGTATAGTTGGAAGACCGTGAACCAACCTTTTCATAGAAAGATGTTGGACAGCTTTCATATTCAGATGAGACAGTCGTTGATGCCATAAGCTGTTCCTCTGTAAATCAGTCTGAGAAATGAGGCATACAGCTGTTGAGGGCCGCACAGACGTCAGGTTGATCGTGTAAAGATTGGATCTCCGAAGTCCTTGAAGGATTTCTGTGTCCTGACTATCCAAAATTCTTTACCGGTCAGCATGGAAGACCACCTGGAAGCCTTTGTCACAGAATTGGCCTATGCTGAACAAGTTATGGAGGAGGCCTTCGACGTACGAGACATCTTCGATGGTCAGATTCTTCAGAGTGATATCCCCTAGTCCTAGAATCGGGGCTGAATCGTTGTTCCCAAATCTGACTTTTCCGTTTGGTCGGTCTTTGTAGTTGCTCAACAGCTCTTGATTACCAGTCATGTGTGTGGAGCAACCAGAGTCGAGGTACCACACATGATGGAACTGCAAAAACAATTTAAAGAGCTTTAGGTACCCAATTAAACATGGGTCCCCTCGGATTAGCAGAATTAATTTTGGGTTCACATATGACTCCTAAATCTATTTTTGGAAGAGTCTTAATAACCCATTGCACTTTTGAAAAAGTGGGTTTGGGTTTTGCCTCTACAAGAGACTTGACTCTTTTGGCTTTTGTCGTCCTAGGCGGAGATTTAGGAACCCATTTGGGTTGAACCTTACAGGGAAGGTTAATTTCAGCACGTACAAATGCTTTGGAGGGTTTGACTGAGGAAAAGATCCTTTCTTGTGATAGTCTCCTAAGGTGCTTGGGGGATTTAATTTCTACGGGATACCTTAGGTGAGCACATTCATGTATAGCGCCATAAGCTTTCTTTATTGCTGGATCTTGTTTCCTACGTGTGGAATTTGTTTCAGAATTATTATTTTGGACGTAGAGCCTATTTCGAAGTTGGTGCTTCTAAAAGTGATCGGCTGAAGTGAATAAGTAGAAGCAACTATCTTAAAAGTGGAAATAGCTCTTTTATTTCTACGAATGTCTTTTATCATAACAGAAGGCGTAGCATGCTCAGAAACATTTAAATCTAATGGCTCCTTCTTTATCTTAGTGCTAGACACTCTCGCCTTTATTTTTAGTGCTGACGCTACGCTCCCTGTAGACGTAGGTAAAGTGAAATTAGTCATAGCACTTTTAACAAAATTATCATTACAATATTTATCTTTCAAAGGCGATTTTTGATTTTTCACGCTTTTTGTAATAGCGTGAGAGGTAGTTTGGGGGGACGAGGAAGCCTTGAGATTTTCCATCTCCTTAAAGAATTTTTCTTTTCAGCTTCGAAATTCTCTCGTTCTTTTTCTAACTTAGCCTGTGACTCCTCTATCTGTTTTATGATAGGAGGTTTGTAGAGAGAATTTTTATAATTAATGGCTTTAACTTCCTCGTGGTGTGTGTGAGAATCAGGAGGTAGAATTTGAACAAAATTGCAGACAGGTGTTAGAGTTTCTTTCCTATTTTTGTCCCTTTCATTTAGTTCTTTGTAGTCAAAGGGGATTTCTGGACCATGTGGACCTTGTCTAATGGACGAATCGAAAGTATTTGCATAAGACGATTCAGTAAAATTTCTAAGAGAGGTTATACCTAAGCGCATGTGTTTAACATCATATATTTCTTTCTTTTGTAAAACACACGGGTTAGTGAAACCTATGCCTTCTATAGGATAATAGAAATCTATATCCTTTGGCTTGTTCATAAATATCGTCTGTTCGGACTGTTCCCTACGCGTAACTATATCTTCTAATTTCTTTACTTTGGCATATAGTTTATTGCGTTCCTCACCTAGGAGAGCGTAATTATATTCCACGGTTAGTTTCGCGGCTTGACAGGCATTGAAATCCTTACTAAGCTCACTAATCTTGGCATTCGATGTTTCTAATTGAGCTTCTAAGTTAGTGATCTTGGAGGTAGCTTCGGTTATCCTACAATTTAAAATGGCTTTCTCGTTGAGATTTCTAACCAAGCAATTGTAGTTATTTGCTAGCCTATCTTCTAATTCCTTAATCATTTCGCTCTGTTGTCCTAGTTGAGGTTGACTAGTCTCTCTAGACTGGAGGCTCTTGGTAAGTTCATCTATTTTTGCACTAGAGCTCCTAAGTTCTTGTTCGAGACTATCTATCTTCTCCTGAGCTCTCTCAAGTTCGTTCTCTACTTCCTTTATACATTTCTGCTCACGTTTCATGTTAGCATATTGCTTTTGATATGATTCTAACATGGTCAATAATGTGGAAGGAGTGACTACCTCATTTGAAGACGTGGATGCATTGCCGTCGTCCGTACGAGTGGATGTTTCGGCATCCAATTCGTTGTCGAGACGGGCCATGAGGGCTAAGTTCTCTTCTTCGGAGCTTGACGTGTCCTCGAGCCATTGGTCCTGTTCGGCCATGAGAGCCACTCCAGCTTCCTTTTGTTTTGTCAATTGAAGCTTCTTGGAGTAGTAGTTTGCATCTCTTTTCTTCAGAGGAGTGCACTCTCTGGCGAAGTGACCTGCTTTGCCACAATTAAAACATCTGTTAGTCTCTTTGGGATTCTTGACCTCGGAACTCTCCGGAGCACGTTCTTTGTTCTTTGAGCTTGTAGTTCGAAGTCTATTGGCTGAGGTTGAAGACTTCTTCTTGAAGTACTTCTTGCTCATCATTTGTCCAATGAGAGCTAACTGTTTTCCAAGGGCTTTCATGTTAGGCTCGATGTATGAATCCAATTCCTCTTCCGACTTTGATGATGAAGGTGGCCTAACGATCTTATCCTTTCTTGATCTTGTGCTCCTCTTCTCCGAGACTAAGGCAAAAGTGTCATCGGTTTGTTTGCCTTTCTGCTCTTTGGTGATCTCGCGGATATCCTCCTCATGCTGGTCGAGATTGTCGAACACGACATGGACATCCAGCTCCTCTAGATCTTTGTTTTGTCGTATTTGAGTGGATATTTTCTTCCATTCCGTGGGCAGAGAAGATAGAAATCTTATGTTTGTCTCCATGTTTGTCTTCGTTATTTCTATCTTCCTCATCTCATAGAGAAGAGTGAGGTATCGTTGGTAGACCTCGTTTAGACTCTCCTCCGGCTTTGCTTTGAATCCGTCCTTCCCATCATCCTATGCAGCTCATCCCACATCCCTTTGGCCGATGTAAGGCTGTCGATTTGTCTGTATATATCGTTGGGGATGTCGTGCATAAGGGTATTCATGGCTACCAGACCAGCCTTAGCTCGAGCTCTTTCCTCCAGAGAGTATTCTCTAGGCTCCTTTAGTCGCCTAGAAGCTGGAGTAGCTGTTTCGTCCCCGGGTACATGAACCCAAAACTGTGCCGGTCCCTCTTCAAGGGACTTCAGTAGATTTTCGGCCTGATTTTTTAGAGCAATGAAATTCAGAAAGCGGCTTCTCCAAACTGTGTATTCGCCTCTTCGCAAGATCGGCGGACGGTTGTCATTTCCGAGTGAGTATGCATCCATGTTTGTATTGCAGTCGAGTTGTTGAAGGATCTTTGTTAATTGTTTTGAAGGTTGAAGATGATGTAATGTGCTTCACAAGTGAAGAAATTCGTTAGTAGCGTTTGATTCGAAAATTAGATCGAGAATTATTTTCGATTCAATCTTTAAAGTTTGGTCGAAATTAATTCCGTTGAGATAGAGTGTACTGGGTACTGTTCTCGTGCAAGAAATTTTGTCAGCGAGATATTTTACGAGATATTGGATCGCAATTCAATCCTAGAAATCGAAGTTCAAACTGCTACAGAACTGATCGCAATGATGATCTATCACTTAAATGAGCACAAAGACACCAAATTCAAGTCAATTAAGCACAGAATTAAGCTATTGGATCGAAAACAGATTTCGCGCCAAACTGTTCTTCGATGAACAGTGAACAGAATTAAATTTTCGATCCAATTCTAACAATTTTCGATCCAAAACTGAACGAATCTGCTCTGATACCAATTGTTAGGTCCTACGATTAACAACTCCACGATCCTAGGCTAGAATTCATAGTAATTCGATCGTTTAGATAAGCAATTGAATTCGATCGAAAAACTCTAATGAAGAACAAGAGAGAGAATTCGAGTAGAGTGAGAAAATTACTGTTGTTTCTCTCTCTAGAAATCGAATTGCAAGCCTTTCGGATCAATTCCCAAAACTTTCTCTATTCAGCTCAATTGATTTACATGTATTTATACCAAACAAACTTGGTATAAATATCAATCTAGTCCTAATCTAAGGACTACTATACAAAACGCCCTTAATTACAAGGACAACTAATGAAATCAAGCCCAATTACAAATAGTATTCTACACTGTTCTTGAAAGGATAGATTTGATCGAAAATATTGAGTGAAGATGGGATTTTTCAGATTATAATCTCGACAATTATTTTTAATGTCGACATATATAAGTCTCGAGAGATCTATTTTGAGGTGTGGTATCGAAATTTATGCATGTCACATGTCGAGATCTATTTATACAATGAACATCGAAATCTTTAGTGGAATGTCGAAATCTATCCATACAATGAATGTCGAGATCTTGGTGCATTCGTTATTAAATGTCGAGACTTAATTCCAATATGTCGAGATTTTTTTGTTAGCTTATATCGAGATTTATACCTGAAAACAAGTCATTATAACGTCTCGAAATCTTTATTTAAAATATCGAAACATGACTCGAGATTTTTGCATATACTATCTCGAGATTTACTTCCACAACTAAGCTCGACATTCACGTTAAAAATGTACGTTGAAATTGTATAGTTTAAATCTCGAAGTATGGTATAAAATATAGAAATCCTTGTGTATTGTCTAACGAGTCTCGAACTCTTATTTATGTGTTGTTTAGAGATTCTAAAATGTAGCTCGACATCTTTATATATATACTACTTTGAATTCTAAAGTTATAATGTTGAAACATATGTCTGAAAGGAATTTTGAAATTTATAAAAGTCGAAACTAGGGTTTTCAAATTAAGCCACTTTAGCAAAACTGTAAATCGACTAACGAACCCTAATTTTATATATTTCCATACTTAGGGTTTGAAGATTAGCGATTTACCGTACGATATAGCTAAGGATACCAGGTAAGTGGAAATCGCATCTACAACACATAATTTTTATGTGCATGAAAATTATGTGTTATATGCTGTTATGATTTTATGTGACGTGTCTATGTGCTTATATGATTTTATGTGAGTTCTTACATGATTTAATTACGCTATACGATGACATGACACGCATACTCATGGCATGAGCATGTGCACGCACGACTAGTATGAGAGTCAGGGAGATAGCGTGCATGAATATAAGGTCGCTTGAAAGCGATATGTATATTTGCCGATATGGGCATTTGTGTCGACTTAATGATGAGTCACGGATCTTCTATGCTACCACGGCGATTCACGAGGCCGAATTACCTGATTCACGAGAGGTAGGGGAAATATATTACGGCGATTCACGAGGCCGACTGCCTGATTCACGAGAGGCAGGTAAATACCCCATAGCGGGAGATGCAACCTGGAGGATGCGACTCGAGGGTATGAGCGGCACCGAGGGAAACTCGAGTGTTGGCGACCTCGTAGTAGGCTACCAGTGAAAAGCGCCCGCGTGTCAGGCCGCATTGGGATGGAAAGGCGCCTTAGGGTTAAACGAAATTTGTGTGACTGGGTTAGCTCTCAATGGGACTGCATTGGGATTGAAAGGCACTAGTGGCCTCTCAGTGTTGACCACATTGGGATTGAAAGGCACCATAGGGTTAAGCACAGACGGAGTACTCGGGTTTAGCCTCCCAGTGTGTACTGTCACTTATTTATACCCTTAGGGTTTGAGCTCAATAGCATTGGCGCGAATTCCTTCGCTATTTAGGTCACGTGCATTTCATGCATGGTTTTCACTTAGTGAGCTTTTTGAGCTCATTCCACGTTTTTATGTATTGTAGGACCCCGCGACCACGGTACGTGATCATTTTCACCGCGAGGCCAACTTTTGAAGCTTCCGGGGGCTTTTGAGATGGAAGTGTGTGCATGGATGCGACCTCGTGGAGGCCCAGTAGATAGATTTATTTTGACCCGTATGCGCGCTTTCCTATGTAAATAGAACCCATGATGATTTTGTAGGAACAGTTACGATTCCTTTTAGCTAAATATATTCATTTTGTTTTTTTAAAATTTTAAACTTTTGTTACTTCCATCGTATCATAAAAAACAATTATTCAATGTAATTTATGTAATGAAAATAAATAATTTTTTCTAATTTATTCTTTATTTAACGGCGATCAAAATGACATGCGTATGTTATATTTTGTTATCCATAAAAATTACTTTTTAAAACCTACATTTCTATGACTAGGTAGATAAAATTTTACTAATTATCATTAATTTTGTTTTAGAACCTTAGGTGTTGTTTAGTATATTTAGTTCTCAATTATTTGAATAATTTTATATGATGATAATTTTTTTAAACTGATGATAATTAATATCATATTATTTAATTTAACTACTCTATTTATTTATAATTATCATATGTTATAATTTTTATATTATAAGTGGACTGTCCGAAATACTCACGCAACGCGCTACGCTATTTACGCTACGCGTTGTTGGAATCAAAACGCGACGCCATACGCTATACACTTTTTAAAACACTGGTCACCATTCAAATTTACTGTCTTGATTTTATCAAAACCTTCGAAGATCTGGAACTCAATCCCCCGTATGTTGTCCCATTGTCCATTTACTATAATCTCATTTGGAAGTATTCATCACCCATGATAAGGTCGACTACCTACCAATAATTAAATATCTAAGTATACTATACTACCCAAGTTCATCATAAGAAAATAAACCCTCCATCCTACTGCTCGAAAGCTAATCATCCTAAGTTATCATACGTTTATATATATAAATATATATATATATATATATATATATATAATGCGGGTTACGACCCCGAACAACAATATTTATGGTCCGGGAATTAAAGGTGAGGGCCGGTTCGAATGAAATCGTGGTTGAATGTATGAAGAACGAGACGAAAAGTAAAGGAACAAAGATTTATGTGGTTCGGATTCGGATGAATCCTGCGTCCACGGGCCACCGAAGAATATTCACTATTAATAGAGGAAGATTACACACTCAAGCTCACTTCTCTCGTGTTTACAAGTGATTCCAAGCCCTAGAAAGTAAAGAGAAGATAAAGAGAGGGAGGGAGAACATGTGTGTGTTCTTGGTGTGCTGGTGTGTGTGGGGCGTGTGGGAGATGATGTAAAATGGATAAGAGCCCTTATTTATACTTGTAGGCCCGTCTAGGGTTTGGTACTGCTTTCCCTCGTCAGGTCTCTCGGACGCTTCCTGAGCTCTCCTGAGCACTTCCTTTGGCCCTTTCGAATAGCTCTGTAGCTCTCTGGAATATCTCCCGAGCTCCTCCAGATATCACCTTCGTACTTTGTCCTTGTCGAACCTCGTACCTAGTCCTTGTCTCCGTCCGACCCAACTCCTACTCTGTTCTTTGTGGGTTATCAGGTCAGGAGGAATGTTGGATCGCAGGTCAACCCTATCATCCAGTCCCCCTACTCTGAGTTGCAATATGCTAAGTATTGCAGCTCGGAGTATTATTAAGAAAGCATTCCTCCTCTTGTGTCCTTAAATTTCTTCCGCTATTTTCTCCCGTTGCCCAAGAAGTCCCAAACAGCCCAGGACTTCGCATGTTTGCTAGCCCGTAGTTGGGCCCTCGATCAGTAGACCAGGTCTTTAATTGTTAGCGGAAAGTTGATCTTTGAAATCCTGGTAGATCAGGTCCCCTCTGCCAGCAGAAAGCTGGATTTTGAAAATCCTGATCATATAGATCATGTCTTCATGAGTCAGCGTAGCGGGAAGCTTGGAGCCAGACTTGGGAACCTCAAACAGACGAAGGGGCCTTTGATACGCCAGCATGGGAGCCAGCTCAGAAATCCCAGGTAGATAAATTGGGTCTTCTCAGGCCAACATAGAACTGGACTTGTAAATTAGGATCGAGCAGATCCAGCTTGTGGGTGAGAACTAACTTGGAATCCGAAGAATTGAATTGAAAATCGGGAGAAGGTAGATCAGGTCTTCGTTCATCACTTCGAAGCTGGACCTCTGATCGTGTAGGTCAGGCCTCCTACCAAAGGGCTGGCCTGTGAATCTTGACAAGATGGAGCAGATCTCCATTCATTAGCTTAGAAATGGACTCCTGATTGCATAGATCAGGTCTCTTTGTCGACGGAGAGCTAATGTAGGCTCATGCTCCAGGAGCCAGGTCTTCGTATGTTAGCGTGGGAGCAGGGTTACAATGCCGTGGACCTTGTCTGTCTCCCTTGATAAGTTGGATGTCCACTCTGCTGGCAAATTCCCTGGTCGTGGCTCGTCTCAAAGGAGCTATCCAAGTTGCTGAAGTGTACGGACGCGACGATCAAGCGGTTGAAGAATGAGCTAGCAAGCCTGTGGTAGAATATGAGCAGCTCATCGAGCGTAAGGCTACAAATCTGCTGCTGAAGGAGTAAAAAGCCAGGCTGGAGCGTTCGAATAAGAGTTAGAGAGGGGGCACGGAGATTTCGCTGTTGGATCTGGATTTCATCTTGGATGAAGCCGTTTGCTTCTTTTGATCTTTCTTTCTCTTTCTTCTTTTTGGGGCAGTCAGCAATGAAGTGTCCTGTCCTGCCACAGTTGAAACATGCACTAGAATCTTCATCTTTGCTAGCATGCTTACCTCGTGGAATCTTGTTTGGAGTTCCTTTCATGAATTTTCCAAACTTTTTGATAGAGAAGGCCAATAGCCTCTTCACTTATTTCCTCAGCGGTCTTTGAGGATGATTCTGTTACTGCCAGAACCTTGGCCGGTTGAACCGGCATCGTCTCCTCCATTTTCGTCTGGAGCTCGAATTATTCGCCTATAAATCTGCAAACAAATCATGAAATATTAGTTTGCTTAAGTCCTTATACTCTCGCATGGCCATCTTTTTTACATCCCATTCTCTGGGATGTGCCTTCATGACTTTGATTGCGGCGTCCCGATTCTCAATCTTTCTGCCTAGAGCCGAATGGTTGTTGACGATTGAGCAGAATCGTTCTTCAAAATCTGTCATGGTCTCCCCTGTGCTTCATCTTGATGGTGTCATATTTTTGGATGGCAACCACGAGCTTGTTTTCTCGTATTTGGTCGTATTCGCAAATCTGGCAGAGTTTCGCCAACACTTCCTTCGCGACGGAGTACATCATAACCTGCCTAAAAATTCCCATGTCCAACGTTTTGAACAGGGTGTCCTTGGCAATATTTACGAGGTTTGCCTTTCTCCTCTCTTCTGTTGTCAGCTCGCTCCTTTCCTTTGGGACTTCTTGCAGTTCGTCGGGATGAGCTGCATGACGCGATTTGCCTTCATGAAAACCAGCGGTCCCGCGGTTATCACATTTATCATCTCATCGTCCTGTACCGAGTGATGAGTCATAATCTTAATCTTCCAATCGAGGAAGTTTTCCATGCTAAACATAGGAAGTTTACTAGAAGAACTCATGGTTAATAGAATGTGAATATCATGCAACCCTCTCTGATACCACATGTTAGGATCAGTTGCGTGTTTAGAGGGGGTGAACAAACACTTGGACGCTGTTTGATTCTTAACCGATTAAGGTTAGATACCGGTGCCTGAAATTCGGGAGTGCTACTTTGTCCGGAAGCAAACCGGTCGGTTACGAACCAAGATCGGATGTGTGCGATGTGATGTGCGTGTCTTTGTGACAGACACAGATTTGTTTCTGAAAGTTCGGAGCAAAGTCTCCTACGTTTCCCCTTCTTCCCGCAAGAAAGGTATCACTAGAAGCCTCAGCTTACAACCCCCAGTACAACCTCCTTGGCTATACTCACACAGTACAACCCACGCGGTTATACTCAGCTAACTAAACTCCTAGTCCGCACCAAGACAGATTTGAGAAAACACGCTCACTAACCGAACCGGTCTAGTGCAGTGATGGCAAAACCAAATTCTTTTCTCGCTGAAGAACTTAATGCTTTGGATGGTTGAGCTAATTCTCTCGTTCTAAAAATTCGCAGATGGTGAAGTAGTGTCTTCAGCTTGCTTCCCTTCTATTTATAGTTGGGCTTGATGTAGAAGACCATTGTGAGATAGCACTTCATACCGGACAGAGCATTTAATAACTTTACCCAAAATGGGTCTGTCGGTCATCACTGCAGTTCGCGCTGTGCCATTTGCTTTATTCCGTATTCGGCTTTTCTTGACTTCTACTTAGCTCTTGCTGGCAGCCTTGATTTAATTGTTCGTCAGAGTCCTTCAACTTGCCGCACCTTGAGTATATTTGAATTTTAGTCCACGTGGCACATCCAGTATCGACATTCCGGTCTTCAATGAACTTCTGGTAGCAGTCTTGATCCGGTTTCTGGCAGCGCTGATGAATTGCTGACTGGTATCTGGTTTCACCTATATCTAACCGGTATGCTTAACTAAGTTGAGTCAATCACCAAAATTGTTAATCTGAATTCTTTAAATTCACGATTTCTAACACTCGTAAGTTATGGTTTAGATCTCACTTTCTTGATTTTGTGTTAAACTGCTCTATATGAAGATTCGATGGCTAACAGAGAAAATGAAAATTTTCTATTTGAATTTATTTATACTGAGATCATGTATTTATAGATGACTAACTCAGCAACTGAGCAACCAACCGTGAAGAACGAAAAATAAAATAAATGAACTTTTTTCGTAGGCTTCCAATATTGATTGTACTACTGTAAATTTGATCCCCTTTTTCTTGCAAATGATATCTGTTGAGTGGAGCTAATACGCCCCCACAAGATGAATGGTATATACCCACAACGGACATCTTGGATAATAACCCTCGCAAAGTAACAACTAGTAGGGATTTTGTAAATATATCTGCTAATTGAAAATTAAACCGATCATTGTAATACCCGTAAAATTTAATTACGGGATTTACGATATAATTAGAATGGAAGTAATTTAATAAGGGATATATAATCTGGATGATGATATTACGGCTTAGAAAATTTTGGCAAAAATTTATATGTAGCATGGACTAGTGTCGGCCAATAAATCCTCATACATATTAAGTGATTACGTGACTGCGTGTTACCCGTTTATTTAATTATATGTTATGATAAATTCTAATTTGGTAGGAACTAATTTCAAAAGAATTAGAAGTTTGAATTATATGATAGAATAGGTTACGACGGAGATTGCGAACCTAGAAATTTAAGTCATAGAATAAAAATATGAATCTAATAATTTCAGGATTATTTAGAAACTTACTCAAGAATTAAATTGGGCCATATTAATTGGTTTATATTTCCAAATAAAGCCCAATCAAAAGAAATACAATGAGTTTACTTAAACCCAAGGTAATCTAACGACTAGATTATTACCTTATCACATCCTTGAAATATTAGTATATATCCACACTTTAAGCTTACGAAACCCTCATATGGGGTTTTGTTAGGTCCTCTATTATCAACTCAATAAATCCTAGGCATGAATTCTAAGGAAATCGATTAGAATGATTTAAATTGTAATTCGATCGAAACCCTTCGATGAAGAACATGAGAGAGAATTCCTTTAGTGAGATGATGTTTTCCGAGCATAATGTTTGTACACTTTAAGCTTACGAAACCCCTCGATTAAGCATAATGTTTGTACAAGTATTTATACCAAACAAACTTGGTATAAATATCTAACTAGTCCTAGGATCCATAGGTGTAGACAGCGGTTTAGAACCTAAGTAACTAGGGCCTTCAAGCAACTTGAGTGTATACCGTTGTTTAGTAACATATATACCCTTCACTAGTACAAAAAGGTTAATAGGCGTCGCCACTATAGGTAACGGTTGCTTGAAAAGCGATGCCTATTAGACGTGCCATGACATTTTAGTAATTAGATACAAGTTTTTAAATGAAATAGTGTCGGTTCCTAGTAAACAACTGACGCCTAATGTTTTCGCTGACTATAAGCGTTGGTTGTTTCCCAACAACCGAGACTAAATGTTACAAAATATGCATCGGTTTGTCTAAACAACCGACACCTATTACCAACTTAAGGAATGCGCGTTGGTTACGGGGAACAACCGATGCTTATTCCTATTATAACTTGTCCCGGAACCCTTATTCCTTCATTTTCTTTTCCGCAAACAACTTTATCCCCAATCGTTTTCTGCAAAAAATACTTCTATTTCACTGTTATTCTCGGCAGGATATAGCGATTCGACGATAGGACGGTGACTCGGCGTCACTCGAAGGCTTAATAGGTGCCAAATTTCGAAATATATTGTCGACTTTGAACGATTATTTTGTCGAATCTTCCGCGCATTTGGAAATTTTTCGATGGAATATGTTGTTCATGTTATAAATATGTAACTAATCGATTTTTTTGGGGTTGATTTGAGGAATTTTAGTTCGAAATTGGGGTTTGGGCGAATTCAAAATTGGTTGAGGCTTCCGTTAGGGTTCTTCTCACGTGGGCAGCTGCGATTCGGGCTTCCTCGATTTAGTTTGGCTTCTACTTGGGCCTTTGCACTGCACTCGGCGACTACGGCGGTGGAGACCAGGCTTTTTCTTCTCTCTGGGATGCTCTTCCCTCCGTCGCCATCGTCGGTGGTTAGGTCACCGTAAGCTGTCTTAATATGATTATAGGTTTGTGCTTTACTTCTTGTTTTTTGTTTAGATTAACTCTTGTTTTTGCTTGAATGAGTTGAAATAGCTGTAATACGAGGAGCCTTTTCAAATTATTGCAATTGTTAACAATTTATTTTCATTATGGTTTTTGGTCCCCCTTGCACTGTGTGCAGAGCTCGGGGAAGTCGTCGGTGTTGGAAAGCATAGTTGGCCGTGATTTTCTTCCTCGGGGCTCGGGTCAGTATTTTTCTGTACACGGAGACGAATTCGATTTTTATAACATAGGACTACATGTTTCTGAGAGAACGTTTAAGATTTCTCACGATTTTTATTTGTTATAAATTTTTTATATCAGGCATCGTTACGAGGAGCCCGTTAGTGTTGCAGTGAGGTAAGTAATGAAAAAGAGCTCCCTAGAAAGTTTCATTTTCTATGTTAGTCTTGTTTATTTCACTTCAGGTTCATTGGTTATTTTGATCTCAAGTTGTTAAATGATTTGGTATCATCAACGTATATCAATACAATAACATTATTCGACCCCTAACCTTTAACAAATCAACGAATGAGAAGCCTCTGTTGTTTGAAACCACACCACTGGAATGTTAGAGAAATTTTCGAGTTCCATTGTCGTGAAGTTTGCTTGAACCCATAGATTTATTTATGCAGGTTACAAGCCTGTTTACAAGATTTACAATGTTTTTCCTTAGGATTATAACCAAGTGGCAAGTCCATGTAAACCTCCTCTAACAAGTCACCTTTAAAAAATGCATTGCTTACATCCATTTGATATAGGTGCCAACTTTAGAAGTTGCATCTGCTAATAATACTTTTATCATGGTTGTCTTGACTACAGGAGAAAAAGTGTCATTAAAATCCACACATTCTTGCTGACTATATCCTTTAGCGACCAAGTGCGCCCTGAATCTTTTGACTGATCCATTTGAATCATCCTTAACTTTGTACACCCATCGGCAACCTATGGCACGTTTATTTTCTGAAGTTGTACAACAGACCAAGTGTGATTATCTTCCAAGGCTTCTAGCTCTTCTTGCATAGCATCCTCTATTCCTTACATTGAACTGCCCTGTGATAAAAAGGAGGCTCCTGACTTGAAGAAACAGTTAGAACAAAACCTATGTAGTGATGAGAAAAATGATCATAAGACAAATGATTTGAGAAGGGATAGAGTGAATTGAAAAATGAGAAGTATGACAATGAAAACCCCATAAGTATAATGGTGTTTGGGATTGCCGAGTTGATCTCCTAATCATATGTGAACCACCATTATCTTTGTTCAATTGTGTTGTTGGGTCAGAAGCTGCTGATTCATCCTCCACCAATGCTTCTATTCTATGACTTCTAAAGTCTTCTTGATCCAAGTAATTCTTGGCCTCAACCTTTGTTCCCAAGTATTATCAGCTGCACTAGGCAACACTCAATCAATGAAGGGATCATCTCCTTTATCCTTTCGCATCTCTCCAAGAGGAAAAACCTGCTCATATTACTTAACATTTCTACTTATTGAAAGTGTTTTAGTAGCTAAATCTAGCACTTCATAACCATTCATGCCATTAGGATAGCCTATAAAAATAAATCGCCTTGCTCTAGGCTCAAACTTGGTTCGCCCAGCAACTAAAGTAGACAAGTAGCACAAACAACCAAATGTTCTCAAAGCATTATAAACAACAAGGTTATGATATAACAACTCATATAAGGAGTTTGATTTTTCAGAAGTTTAGAGGGCGTTCTGTTTAGTAAAAAGGCTGCTGTAAGAACATATTCATTCCAAAATCTAACATGCAAATTATATTGAAATCACAAAGCTTTTGCCACGTTCAAAAGGTGTCGCTGCTTTCTTTCTACCACCGAATTTTGTTGCGGAGTTTGCAACCAAGAGAATTGATGAAGTGTTCCTTTGATATTCAAAAAAATCTGTTAATTTTGGTCATTGCACATTGTCTAGTCTAATCACTTCAAATCCTACAATTAAATTGGGTTCTCAACCATATTGAAAAAGAAAGAAATGGCAGCACGTGCATCTGATTTTTGTTTTAGCACGAAAATCCAAGTATACCTATTACTATCATCAGGTAAGGTTACAAATGCAAAATCTATAGGATATGATGTATGAAATTGTGATAAATGGCAACATATATGCTTTGATGCACCTGAATTAACTAACCACCTTTTTCAGAGTTCAGGTTTGGAATATTAAAAGAAAGTAGACAGCCCTTTGATTACCTCCACAAGATATCGATGTATGATGATTTGTAGGCTTAACATCAGACTTATTGACCAACTCCTTAGGTTGACTGAGCTTATGTGAATTCAGCTGCTGGATAAAGATCTCCTCCATCGAATTCATCTGATCAAACTCTTTACAGTATCAGTTCTTGCATGATCTGCTACTTGCTTAACTCTTGACCCCTTTAGTTTATAATTTGGTTTATATCCAGGTGGAAATCCCTGCAGCTTGTAGCAAGAATCTATGGTATGCGTTGATTTATTGCAATGAATGCAAACTGGGGTGCTCCATTCTTTTCGATCAGCGGCTGAAAATTTCTTATTCTGCTGCGGAATTGTCGAATTGGCAGCCACAATTCTTGACCAAGAGAATCATATGTTGTGTCGAATTCTCCTGACCGGTAGAAGAGATTGATCTTTGTCGTTACTCAAAAAGAAAACGTTATTTATTGATGACAAAGGATCCATTAGCATGATTTGGCCTCGAATGTGTGAATATGAATCGTTAAGCCCCATCAGAAAAGTCAAGACATTAATCCTTTTCAAAATATGACTTCAACACCTGGACTGCTCCACATGAACATTTTCCACAGGAACAAGATGGTTTAAAATTTGATAACTCATACAATCCAACACCAACTGATCTTGAGAAAGACTTAGCAAGTCGCTCCTTAATTGATAGAATATCGTCCCATTACTTTCTTGGAACCGTTGTTGTAGATCAATCCATATGTGGCAAGACGACTCAGCATATAATATGCTAGCTGAAATCTCCTTTGATACTGAATTTAAAATCCAAGAAATTACCATGTCATTATTCCTTTTTCCATGCTCTGATACCACATGAAGATTCAAGGCTAACAGAGAAAATGAAATTTTTCTATTTGAAATGAATTGATATAGAATGAGATAATGTATTTGTAGATGACTAACTCAACACCTGAGCAACCGAGCTTAAATTAAAATAAAAATAAAATAAATAAAATATACATGAACTTACTTTTATAGGCTTCCAATACTGACTGTTCTACAATAAATTTAATCATCTTCTTCTTGCAAATGATCTCTGTTGAGTAGAGCCGATACTGTAGCCTAACTTGAGGTCCTCTCTCACGTTAATGCTTAGACTCGTTTCAAACTGAACTATGTAGTGCGACAGACTATCCAACAGTTTCTTGAAATCTCCCCTACCATTGCGTGTTATATCTACATGTGATGTGATAAAAATGCGTGGCCTCAGCCTATGATTCCATTCTTGCCAAGCATCACGATTTGACACTATTAAGACCACTTCAGACTCATAACCATAAGAGAACAATGGGAGCCTCATAAATACTTGTTTCCTTCTTTGATTTGTTGTAGACATTGTTTGCGTATATCACTTTCTTTGTAGCAGTGACAGCATTTGATTCGAATTTTATATTCGGACCTATCATTTTCCTTCATTCTCTTGCCCTCTCCTTTCACAGATCAAGCTCTCATTTACAACGTATTGTTGGAATTCTATTCTTTGTATTGTCCTATCGTACGTCATCTTCGTCTGCGAAGCGGTCTCGTGGATCTACTACGGAGACAGGTACTACTATCTTTTACTCGAAAATTCGTTCAAACACGGATGCACATCTAACCCTAAAAATGCGTCCTACATGTGAATCAGACTTCTACCACACCCATTTGGCGAATTGCGTAACAACAGTCATCCATCCATATATAGTTAGCTATAAGGATGTGGTGACTGGCGGCAACTGTGGATTTCGCGTTATCGCACATCATATTTACAATGACGAGGACGAATGGATCACCGTAAGGAATCACGTCGCGAACAAACTTGCGGCCATTTGGGAGCATTACTCGGCATTATACTATGGTGAGTAATTAGAAATGCTGGTGAATCGTATACGCTGGGAAGGGGGCCTTGTGGAATGAACCACTAGATGTCGACACCGTGTGATCTGTGGGCTGTGGCGACACTTTGGAACGCTGTAATTATCCTTTACGGGTACGGCAATGGGTCGAACATCAACATGCATTCGAACACAATATCGGCACTGCGTTTCGATCGGACTGCTACTGGACCGAGCCGTACGATCGTCATAGCGCACCTTGGAGATAATTATCAGCATTATATTAGACTTAACTTATGTCCAGAGTTTCCTATGCCCATCTTACATCCGTATTGGTTCACGAATCGTGATGGTCAAGTTGCCGGTTGGGAAAGAAGATATCAGAGTCGATTGGATCACTGGCTGCGCCTAATGGAGGAGTATAATTTATGACTTTCTATTTTTTCGGCCGCCACAAGCTAGCTAGGATGCATCTGGACAGTTATCCGCCCACGGACGAGTTCAAAGAGAGGCTCGACGAGCTCAACGACCGGTGGCGGCAGGCCCCATGATGTGTTATTATTTTGTTTATGTTTCGTTTATGTATCGGACGCGTACTGTTTATGTTTGGAATATTTTTGCATCTTTATTCCGTTTCGAATTACTAATACAATAATCTTCTCGAGCCCAAATGCATCGTCGATCATCTGAGCGAATACGTTGACATTGCCTACGGTGTTCTTGTCCGCTTCCCCAACCTTGAGAATGTTCTCGAGGCCTTCGAGGTACACGGTCACAATTCTCGGGTCGGGGCATACTAAGAGATCGCATAGAGGTGATATGCATCCAGCACTTACCAAGAACCTGAGGGGCGGGAATGAGGATAGCAGTTGGGAATTATTTCTTTATTCGTTTTGGCTTACATTATTTTTTGGTCCTGTATGTTATGGTTGGTGGCGTTGTTATCACATAAACTAGAGGGTTATGACAATAAGTTTCAAATTAAAGCAATTCGAGAACACCTAAATTTAAAGTTTGCAATTTTAGGTTATTAAGTTTCGAAATTGACGCAATTTGAGGAGAATTAGAGCCATAATTTTGAAACTTATTGTCATTAAATTGCTTCAATTTTGTTACTGCCCTGAAAGTGCACCATTAAGTTCGGTCTTCAACTTCGAAACTAATTGTCCTAATATCGTCACAACCTAATTTAGTTATCCTTAAAGGTCACTTCCCTAACCTAAATTAGAAGGTTGCAATTTAGGACAATAAATTTAAAAATTGAAGTAATTTGAGACTACCTAAATTTGCTGCCTTAGGACGTTGGGTTTCAAAGCAATTCGAGAGAATTAACGCCATAATTTTGAAACTTATTGTCATTAAATTGCTTCTATTTAAAACTTAATATCCTGAAATTTCAACATTTAAAAATTAGATTCTTCAATTTCGAAATAATTGTACTAAAACTGTTGCTCCTTAATTTATTTGCCCTTAAAATGTCACTCCCCTAAACACACAGGACCATAAAATCCTTCTTTTCTCTATGAGAAAAAATGATTAATGATAAGATTGATAAAGATATTAGAAATCATACTTAATCTGGTCATGGGTTCCACCCGACGTGACATTGGAGACGGCCCACGCAGCTTCTTTCTTTATCTCAAATTCAGCTTTTTGAAGAAGGCCAACGAGCGGGGCTATGATACAAGAATCAATAATAACCTACAAAATCAAAGATGAGTATAATAATGGCAATATAGCAGAAAAAAAGGTCAGATTGACTGAAGAAACAAAGTTAGCAACTTGGGATAGTACAAGAGTATAAATTATTAATTCAACAGTTCTTAACATAAAATGAGGCAAGATATTCTTTAAGATACCTGTATCTGATCCTTATTCCCCGCAGTGATGTTAGAGATAGTCCAGCAAGCTTCTTTCTTGATGCTTTTCTTATGATTTGACGTCAACAAGTTAAGCAGACAAGGAAGTGCCCCGTGATTGATAACAGCCTAAAAATTTATGATAGAAGTAGAAGAAATAAGTTAGGAGTAATAAAAAATAACATCTGAGCAACTGAAATTTACCAAATATTGCTTGGTGTCCAGCAATCTGCAAAGGTAACTAACTATCATTACAAAACCTCGATCCAAAAACAACCAATTAAATAAAAAATGGTACTCATTATTTAGATAAAATTTATTACATACTACCTGTGTCTGAAAATCATCACCAGTCACGATATTACCAATGCTGCGAAGAGCAGGGATTAGAACTGACGGTGATGGATATCTGCAAATTTAAAAATATCCTCTTTTCACAAACCCGAAAAAAAGAAGCTAATCTTAAGAAAGCAACATAGCAAGAACTTGTTATCACTTACGTTAGAAGCTTGATCAATCGAGGGCAAACGCCAGATTCGATGGTAGAGAGAATTTGCGATAACCAAGAGAGAAGTTGCGATAAACAATAAATCCCACAAACTTGCGAATATTATTCCTTCAACGAAAGTCTTCACCAACAAAATGGATTAACGAACGAAATCCTTTATTGTTTATGGAACTACAGAAATAACCAAACAGCAATAGTGACGACACTCCAGTTTCCAAAAGGATCGACTAATCCCCGTGCGTGACAGATTCAGCCCGCTTCATCGATATCTCGGAATGAGAATCAAATCTGGAAAGGAAGGAAAGTATCAATGAGAAGAATATGGAGTGAATGAATTAAAACCTAACCCAATCGAGAAGATCTCGATCCCGAGAACCTAAGTTCTCCCAAAATACCTTTTTGAAATGTTTTCTTGATGAACCCCCGCCACCATTGGAATCCTCTCTTTTGTTAGCGTTATGCCGCCGTTAAGATCTTCCACCGCAGGCCCACTAAGATGAGAATTAATAGCAATCTTTGATCCACTTGGGCCCATTTTCTCTTGGCGTTGATAGACTCTAATTGGGCCTTGGTTTGGGTCTCTGTCCCTAACAATTCCACCCCCGCTTGAAGAAGCCTTGTCCACAAGGCGGAAGTTGGGAAACCTGCTGGAAAATTCGTCGGCCGAGATCCATGTAGCATCATCTGCGGATTGGTCCATCCAGTGTACTAGGTACTGGTCAGCATCCTCCGGTGAAATCCTCTCAGCAATGACCTGATATGGCTGTAGCTCAGCAGCCGCTGGAATGCCCAACGATGGAGGTAAACGCTCTGCCACCTTGTGTGTTCCTATGGCCTTCTTAAGCTGTGATACATGGAACACAGGGTGTATTTTGCTATCCTCTGGAAGTTGTAAGCGAGAAGCGACTTCCCCAATTCTTTCAATCACCCGGAATGGACCATAAAAACGGTTGGGCAGCTTTTGATTAACCCGTGAGTTAATCGATCGCTGTCTATAAGGTCTTAGTTTCAAAACACGTCCTCGCCCACCTGAAATTCCACATCCCGACGATGTTTGTTTGCAGATTTTGACATGTGTTGTTGAGCACGAATGAGATTGTATTTCAATTGCGATAACATCTAGCCTCGATCCATAGTTTCGTCGTTAACCGTGCATTCAACAGGCAAGTAGCGTAACAATTTCGGTGGTGATCGGCCGTACACAATCTGAAATGGTGTGGTGTCGGGCGAAACTTGATAAGATGTGTTATACCAATATTCTGCCCAATCCAACCATTTGGCCCACGTTCGGGGTTGCTCGCTTGCAAAGCACCTTATATACGTCTCCAATGTCCGATTAATAACCTCCGTTTGACTATCCGGTTGGGGGTGATAAGACGTACTCATGTTTAATTGTGTACCTTGATTACGAAATAACTCATTCCAAAATTGACTAAGGAATAAAGATTCCCGATCGCTCACAATGCTCTTCGGAACTCCATGGAGGCAAGCTACGTAATGAACAAACTTGTCAGCGACTTGTCTAGCGGAGTAAGGATGGCGAAGGGTGATAAAATGAGCATAGTTTGACAATCGATCAACCACCACGAATATGGTATCAACCCCCAGCGATTTAGGTAACCCACCTATAAAATCCATAGATATATCCTCCCAAACAAGATCGGGTATGGGTAGATGCAATAACCCGGCCGGCTTCATAGCTTCATATTTCGATCGTTGGTAAACCCCGCAACTTGCCACGTAAGATTTAACCTTCTTGAACATTCCTTGCCAGAATACTGAGGCAGACACCCGTCAATATGTACGAAGAACTCCCCAGTGCCCACCAGTTGGCGTAGAGTGAAACTCTTCGAGAATGGTCTCAATGATAGGAGAGTCTTTCGGTAACACCACTCGACCCTTATGTGTTAGCACGCCGTTGAGAATTTCATACGGAAATTTGGAACTTGGATCCTCTTCCATAGCTCGAATATCCGCTGATAAGCTCGGATCACGACGAACCTCAACGTTCAACGTTGGAAAATCCGTCCAATTAGCGATCGAGATAGCTGTCAAGAGTGCCTCTTCATGCTGCCTCGAGAGAGAATCTGCGGCGGTGTTAGTGATGCCGGACTTATACTCGAAATCAAATGAATACCCCAACAATTTCGAAACCCAATGATGATGCGCGAGTGTTGCTATACGATGTTGTAGGAAGGCTCGCAAGCTTCGATGATCCGTTCTCACTATGAATTTTTGGCCCAAGAGATAAGGTCTCCAATTTTGTATCGCGAACACTAACGCCATCAATTCTTTCTCATAGGTGGATTTAGATAGGGCGGCTCCGGAAAACGCCTTGCTATAATATGCAACTGGTCTTCGATTCCGCATAGGACAGCCCCTACGCCCTTTCCCGAAGCATCGCACTCAATCACGAAAGGCCGAGTAAAGTCCGGGACTGCAAAGACGGGAGCAGAAATCAGCGCCTGCTGTAGCTTAAGGAAGGCAGACTCTGCCTCTGGTGACCATGCGAACTTCAGCATTTGTTCCTTCCCCAAAAGTCCGGTGAGAGGACGTGCTATGATTCCATAATCCTTTATAAACCTCCTGTAATACCCCGTCAAGCCTAAAAACCCTCGAACTCCTTTGACTTTCGTAGGTTTCGGCCATCCCACAACGGTAGCCACCTTCTCCGGGTCCACCGCGACTTGCCCTTCATATATTACATGTCCCAGATAGCCAACTTGTCGAAGACCCAAAGAACATTTTTTCTTATTCAAATAAAATTGATGAGTCGATAGAACACCCCTAACTTGTGAGAGTTGTTCGAGATGAGTCTCCCAATCACGTCTGTCTACTAAACTATCATCAAAAAAGACCAGAACAAATTTGCGCAACCAAGGATGAAACAGCTTATTCATGGTTGCCTGAAACGTTGCGGGGGCATTCGTCAATCCAAACGGCATAACTAGGAATTCATAACGGCCGTCATGAGTGCGAAATGCGGTCTTATGAATATCCTCTGGTACCACCCTTATTTGATGATAACCCGAACGTAAGTCAAGCTTGGAGAAGAATCGAGCTCCACACAATTCATCCAAAAGTTCTTGGATAACCGGTTATGATATTTATCAGGGATTGTCACTTGATTTAGCTTGCGATAGTCGACACAAAACCTCCAACTACCGTCCTTTTTCTTAATTAGTAAAACTGGCTAGAAATGGGCTCGTACTCGGACGAATAATTCCCGCTAAGAGCATCTCTCGAACAAGGCGCTCCACTTCATCTTTTTGATAGTGTCCATATCGGTACGGAAAGGCTTTGGTTGTTGCTACCCTCTCGTTTGAACAGACAATAAATTTGACTTCGTCAAAAGATCCAATTTCCTTTCTGACCCTTTCGCATTTATACGCCTCGGCCAAATTGTCCGAATTCCACATCATCACTTCCGCTCCGATATCCGATTTCAGCCACATAATGAAAAGCTCCAAATGGAGTTGTTTTGGAATTTTCGGAAAGCACGCTATCGTACTCACAAACTCAAATAAGTAATCTTGTACCCGTCCCCTATGTTTGACACTCGTAAGGCGAGCCAACGTATTTCCATGGAACTGCTCATCAAAGGTGTCCATTGCTTGTTTTAACTCTTCCCATGAGATATTGGGATGATCCGATAAGACCCATTGCACGCACGATTGCGCTATACCTACCATACTTACAATCGCCATGTTAAGTTTTCGATCATCACGAGTTCGTTGCAACATAAAATAGTGTTTCGGTCTTGATATCCACCCTAACGGATCCGTCTCATCAAACATAGGATAGTCGATTTTATGCATGAGTAACTCATTGTCCCGCGCATGGGTATCCCCCAACGGTGGATTCCCAGTACGTGCAACTCGTCCCGGACCCTCATCAACCATATGCGTTTCGTCAACACGCCCACTCAACTGGCCAATCAGATCTTGAAGGGCCTCAGATTTTGTTTCTATCGCTCCCTATAATCCCGCTACTGTAGCTTCAATCTTGTCCAACCGAGACTCCATCTGACCTCTTGTTGTGGTCATCCGTTAACACCCTCCAGTTAAACGATCCGGCAGGTCGGACCAATTGATAGAGAGAATTTGCGATAACCAAGAGAGAAGTTGTGATAAACAATAAATCCCAAACTTGCGAAATGTTATGCCTTCAACGGAAGTCTACCAACAACATGGAATCAACGAACGAAATCCTGTATTGTTTATGGAACTACAGAAATAACCAAACAGCAATAGTGACGACACTCCAATTTCCAAAAGGATCGACTAATCCCCGTGCGTGACAGATTCAGCCCGCTTCATCGATATCTCGAAAAGAGAATCAAATCTGGAAAGGAAGGAAAGTATCAATGAGAAGAATATGGAGTGAATGAATTAAAACCTAGCCCAATCGAGAAGATCTCGATCCCGAGAACCTAAATTCTCCCAAACTACCTTTTTGAATGTTTTCTGGATGAACCCCCACCACCATTGGAATCCTCTCTTTTGTTAGCGTTTTGCCGTCGTTAATATCTTCCATCGCGGCCCACTAAGATGAGAATTAACAGCAATCTTTAATCCACTTGGGCCCATTTTCCTTTGGCGTTGATAGACTCTAATTGGGCCCTGGTTTGGGTCTCTGTCCCTAACAATTGTTCATTGATTCCATTTTGTTGGTGAAGACTTTCGTTGAAGGAATAAAATTTCGCAAGTTTGTGGGATTTATTGTTTATCACAACTTCTCTCTTGGTTATCGCAAATTCTCTCTATCAATGAGAAGAATATGGAGTGAATGAATTAAAACCTAGCCCAATCGAGAAGATCTCGATCCCGAGAACCTAAGTTCTCCCAAAATACCTTTTTGAAATGTTTTTACTGGATGAACCCCCGCCACCATTGAAATCCTCTCTTTTGTTAGCGTTTTGCCGCTGTTAAGATCTTCCACCGCATGCCCACTAAGATGAGAATTAACAGCGATCTTTGATCCACTTGGGCCCATTTTCTTTTGGCGTTGATAGACTCTAATTGGGCCCTGGTTTGGGTCTCTGTCCTAACAATTGTTCATTGATTCCATTTAGTTGGTGAAGACTTTCGGTGAAGGAATAACATTTCGCAAGTTTGTGGGATTTATTGTTTATCACAACTTCTCTCTTGGTTATCGCAAATTCTCTCTATCAATGAGAAGAATATGGAGTGAATGAATTAAAACCTAGCCCAATCGAGAAGATCTAGATCCGAGAACCTAAGTTCTGCCAAAATAACTTTTTGAAATGTTTTCTGGATGAACCCCCGCCACCATCGGAATCCTCTCTTTTGTTAGCATTTTGCCGCCGTTAAGATCTTCCACCGCAGGCCCACTAAGATGAGAAATAACAGCAATCTTTGATCCACTTGGGCCCATTTTCTTTTGGCGTTGATAGGCTCTAATTGGGCCTTGGTTTGGGTCTCTGTCCCTAACATTCGATCACAGCTTGGATTTTTTCGTTCACACCATCAGATAGATAGGACAGTGCCCAACATGAATCAGTTACGACTTCCTCGTCGCTCATTTTAATAAGGTGTGCAAGGGCGGGAAGAGCTGGTTTCACCTGAACCAATAACGATTGTCCAAATTATTACACATTGTTGTCTTATATATATATATATGTATATATATATATATATATATGTATATATATATATATATATATGTATATATATATATATACAGAAATGTTATGGTGCTCACCTTGCGTGAACACTATCCGTAGGTACCAGTTGTGTGGCATTTTTTTGTGCCACGTCAACATGGCAAATCAACTCCCGACGGGTTCACTAATCTCATGTGTAGGTTGTAGATCAATAAAAAATCTCATTGTATGCTGACTTGACGCGTTGATGTGGTTGGTGCTCACGAAGGTGATCACCATAACATTACTCATATATATATATATATATATATATATATATATATATATATATTAAGTAGAAAACAGAAAAAAATGTGAACAAACCAGCTCAAACTTAGGTTGAGGTTTTCCCCGACAAAACGACAAAGTCCACGTTGCATTCCTCAACATGGATGGCTTCGCATGGTCGTTAAATTGAGCTAACAAAGGCATCAACGCACCGCAGCCAAGGACAAGATTACGTCAAAGGACGAAACAAAGGACGAATGAGTGATATAATCACAAAAGAATGAGATGATAAAATCAAGAAAAAGATTTTAACTTCAATGCAGCAATATTTCTAGGTATATATATACCTGCTCTCTATCGTCGCTTGAGCTCACGAATATTGGGACAGCCCCATGATCGATCACTACTTTGGTGTGATCAGAAGTTCCCGAAGCAATGTTGGTCAGTGCCCAAGCTGCCTCAAACTACACACAAGAGATTTTTTTAACGTATCCGTAGAAAATAGCATGCAATTGAAGATAAAAATAATTTATCTCTAGCACGAAGCATTTACTTGAAGTTGAGGATAATCATCTCTTGCAAGACACTCCACAAATCGAGGAACAACTCCACTCTGTATCACTTCAGCAATTGGCGGGTTCCTCTCTGTTCGACGTATCAGGCAATAAATCATAGAAGCAATTAAAAATCATAATTAAGCCAAAGTTACAATCGAGTTTCGAAATAATGACTACCAATGGAAAGTAGCTTGCGAAACTGGGTCGTGGGCTCGAGTTGTAATTGCCCATCGTTCGACCAAACGCCAGCAACCATAGCTGGGAGACTTTCCAACTGAATGATGAAAATGCCAAAACGAACACCAAATTCAAATTGATTTCTTTACTCTTCAGTGATGAGATTCCAGAAGAGATGTTGAATTAAGAAGACTAATGGTTCCTCAAACAGTGCAATTAACGACACAACCCAATCGAAGCTTTATAAACTCAAAACCCACAAAATCAGAAAAAAAAAATTCTGCAGCGTTAAATCAGTTACCTTGTTGTCAAGCTGCGGCGGCTCGCGGACTGTGACTTGAAACTGTTGACCCTCGCGATGCTTCTTCAAGAGATTCTCTTCTCTTTTGTTCTTTCGGATCTCAACCATGCTGTCCTCCCGGCGGCGGCGACCCTCTTCGGCGTCCACCGCCACCTTGTACCTGCTGCGGCGGACCTCCGTCTTCGCGTTAGGGCTTAACGACATCCTTTTTTATCACCACGAAGAAGAAAATTAAAAAATGAAAAAAAAATCGGGTGTGCGAGTACTTAGTGCGTTGCCCGAGATTTATGTAGTCCGTACGACCATCTTCAACCAATAAACGCATTCTCAAACTCAAACGCATTCTCAAACTTAAAATGCTGTAATTCTTCTCCAACCGATCAACTCATTCTCAAACTCAATAGTCTATTTTGTAATATTTACTTTCACATTAATTTTTATAAATTTCAATACTACCTACGTATATTACAAACCAATTATGCTACAAATATTATTTTAGATTTATTTAAAAAAATTAACAAAGTTAACAATAAAAATATCTTTATATATATAAAAAACATCAATTAATGTTTATTAAAAATATGATAACTATAATATATTTGAAGTAGTCTAAAATATCATTTGATGTAGGTTTTATCATGCAAGACACCACGCAAATATAAAACGCAAGTTAAATGGCTTAATTTAGAAAAAGAAGACACCTTACTTTAGTCAAATGAACAACACAGTCCTTCAGTCAAATCAGCTTTTGTGTCAGATGTGCGAGAGAAAGGAAATGCCGGGACTTGAAAGCAAATTAAAAACTTAGATCGCATATAACCGACACAGACGCAAAGATGCGTTTTTTCATGTGAGATAAATTAAAAATCCCATTTTGCGTTTCGTTTTTGGTATCGGTTGGAGAAAATTCGTCAGTTTTTTTTGGTTTTACAGTCCGGTTGGAGATGCTCTAAGAGAAAGAATATCTCTTTTTTCTATGGGACAAGGAGGAAAATATGATTAAATGATCCGAAGAATTTCATTTAAATCCCCACCACTTAAACTTTCTTTCAACTAACTCCACCTTATATATTTTGTCACTTAAGGACCAGTTTGAAACTATTCTATCACTTAAGGACAGAGAACGAAAGAAAGAGAGGAGGGGGAGAAGAAGAAGAAGAAGAAGAAGAAGAAGAAGAAGAAGCCCAACAAGACTTCTCAATGGAATAAGTCCACGTGAGCTTCTTATGGACGGAGAAGAGAAACAAAAGATGGAACAATATAAAGAAGAATGATAAAGAAGGAAATAAAAAGGGAGAATTTCATGTCAGGCCCTGATAAATTTTGAACTTTCTATCCAGGCCCTGTTAGAAAAGGAATTAGTTTCGAGGACGTATTTTCTGTAAAAATTCGAGTATATGACCCAAAACTGTTATTTGACGAAAATACCCTTATTAGGAATATTTTAGAAGTGTCCAAAATATTGTTCTAAGTCTTGCTAGTTCTTTACTATGTTTTTATACGTTACACTTCAGTTAGATGGGTTGTAGTTGTAATGGGTGGCCCAATGGGCTTAAATACCTTACAAGGTATTTAAGCTTAAACCCTAACCATCACTAATGAAGTTTCGATTTGCTAAAATCTCACGTATTCAACACTAAACCTCTAAAGCACACTATTCACATTCTACGAAGGTTTAATCTGTTGAAGTGTTCTTGGATAATCTGGATTTACAAGTGGTATCAGAGCAAGCGTGTAGGTGAGGAAACTTCATTTCAAGCTTTAAAGAATCAAGCAGTGTTCTTTCAGTTTGACTCTTCAGCTCCCGTCACAAAACTCAAATTCCTGGGCTCAAACTGTTATTGGATGTTTTCTGCTTCGCTAAGGCTGCCATAAGTTCAGTTATCAGTTTTGAGAATTACCAAGTCAATTTCGGTCGAGTTTGAGTCAGATTGGTTGGAATTTTTGTCTGAAAATAGAAGAACGAGTTTGTTATTCCTTCTGTTCTTGAGTTCGCGAATGGCGCATGGGTAAGGTTTAAAGTTCACTAATTTTCAGTTCGCGAATTAGTCACTATTTCCTAGTTCGCGAATTAGTTCACTTACTGGCTAGATTCACGAATTCTGAATCAAGGTGAAATTTCGCGAATTGAAAGATCTTAATTTCACGAATCCAAGTTCTCAAGTCAGGTTCGCGAATCATCACCTTGCGAACCCGGATAATTTCGCGAATCATCAACTTCACGAACCACTCATTTTCTGCGAATCAGCTCATCTCATCAATTCACAAATCCATCTTCACTTCGCGAACCCGAACAATTTCCCTAATCAGGACAATTTTACGAATTCAGTTCTCAATTCACGATCATCTTTTTGCGAATCAGCCTCTCAAGTCAATTCGCGATCTCTCACTTCGCGAACTTTAAGTCTGCGGATTGAACTTCGCGAACCAACTGGAGCAGCGAGTTTCACGAACCCGTGCCATTTCACGAACTTGATCAACTTTTACGAGGACACCTATCTTAACCAATTCGCAAAAACAACCCACCAAATTCGTGGACAAATTCCAATCCTCATTTCACGAACACCCGTGCTTATCCAATTCTACAAAGTCAACTCTCAGATTTGACTTCGACCTTAACCAATTTTCCTCACATTACACGTTAAGAGAAATGATGTTAGACCTCCCATCGTCCGACATGGAGAATACGCAGTCTGGAAGAGAAGGTTCATCAACTTCATAGAAAGCAAGGACAATTCTGAGAACCTGCTAGAATCTATTTACAATGGACCTACACAGTATTGGACCATAATTCCCGCCACTACTGACACCACTCCTGCAAGAGAGGAACAGAGGATCTTGAAAACTGCTGACCAATGCAGTGATGAAGAAAAACTGCGACTAAAGGCAGACAAAGTGGCGAAATCGTACATGATGCAAGCTATTCGCAATGACATCTTGATGCAACTCGAATGTGGCGATAACGCAAAAGAAATGTGGGATGCTCTTCGAATTATGATGCAGGGGACAGAAGTCAATACAATGGCAATAATGGCGAACACACTCATCTCTTACGACCGCTTTCATGCTAACAAAGGGGAAACTCTCCAAGAAATCTTCCATCGATTTCTTGTTCTTCTAAACGAGCTAAAGATGAATGGAGTCACAAAAAGTGTAATCGAGATCAATATCAAATTCTTAGGATCACTCCATCCAGAATGGGAGGCTACTGCAATTATGATAAGACAAATGAACGGCCTAACCAAAGTTAGCATTCATACATTATTCGACTACCTCAATCAACATTCCAATCATGTGGAGAAACGAATGGAGGAAATCAAATCAATAGGAAGCGACTCACTTGCTCTTATGACTGAACGATCATCAAGAAAACAATCCAAGGACAAAGAAATTATCCAGTCATCACAAGTTAAGGAGGGAGGAGACTCTGATTCTGATGACGAATCCAAGGATCTTACGAAACATGGAGACCAGGAGATCACCCTCAAAGATCTTGCTAAGCAACTCGCTCTGGTCTCGAATTTCGTGCAGAAGAAATATTATAAGAAGACTAGTTCCTCCTCCAATCGTCAAAGAACTTCCTCCAACTCTAAAGGAAACTCCTCATCAAGGCGGCAAATGCTTCAACTGCGGTAAGAATGGACACTTTTCCAGAGAGTGCAGAATGCCCAAGAAAAAGGATGTTAACTATTACCGCCGAAAAGTTCAATTAGCTGAACAAAAAGAAAAAGGACTGGTCTTAATGGCAGAAGAGGATCATTGGCTTGAAGATACATCAGACAGCGAGAATGAAAACGTGGCACTGATGGCAAACTAGATGACGAAGAAGATGGAGCTGGAGCTGAAGGTAGCGAGTCAGACAGGGAAACCTCTAACAATTCAGACACAGTGGAGGTATGAAGCATATTATGATTCTTTACTTAAGATGAAAAATGAATTTTTATCCTTATATAAATCTAACAAATTGGGGAAAAGGAAAATCAAGGAACTAGAAGCTAACTTAGGGAAGAATTTAGTAGTATTAGATAAGTTTAGATATGATTATGCATGTGAGAAGAATCGTGTTATTGTAGCAAATGAAAAAGTTGCTAAGCTAGAAATACAAGTGCAAAAATCCGAAGCTAAAGTCAGGGATTTAGAAAAGGAAATGAAATCTCATAGAGATCAGGCAATGGACGCTACAATTAAATATGACTTACTAAGTAAAGAACGGGAAAGACTGTAATCCAAAATAAAAAAATTGGAGGACATTTTAACCCGACGAGATCAGTCAGAAAAGGACTAGGTTTTGAAAACCCATGTAAGTTAAAACAAGGCATATCAAGTTCACCTTATCTATATGATCTCAAATTCATGCAGACAGGTTGCCTGCCAAATCTCATGCCTTTTGTCAGTGAAAATGAGACATCAACACACAGTAAAACTCAAACATCATTTAACTACACAGAATTAAATGATAGTTATAAAGACAGAAGTTGTCCAGCAATAACTGAATTTGAGTCAGATATTCCACGTCCAAATGAAGGAGAAACCTCAGGTGTTTCGGAAAGTACGGCACCGATGGTTACATATGCAACAGGATATATGCCTGATTGCATAAAGAAAAATCAGTGATTTTCACTCCACTATCGAAAGCGAGAAAAAGTCATTTGGTGAAGAAAGGCAGAAACTTCTTCAGGAAATATCTTCACTTAAAGAAACATTAAGATTACACACAATTTCATACACCTTAGTTTCGCATGACAAAATTTCTGGCACTAACACATTGAAATTTTCAGGACCCACAAAAGAGCCATTGAAGGGTCAAGTATGGGTTAGAAAGGAAGATATCTTGAAGGAGAATAGTGATCTCAATACACCTTTTGTCATTGAGTATTTTCCTTCCAAAACCTTTGTACCTTCTTTATTTCGCCATGCATCGAAAAAATTATCTTCTAAATCAAAGACAAAGCTTTCCGTGCATGATCATGTCACCAAGCAGACTCACAAAACAATTCCTAAAAACAAAATTACAAAGTCAAGACACGAATCAAAACCAAAAGCTGTCAAAGAACCTGTCAAACCTGCTAAACCAAAAAAATTCATGTCTAAGCTTAAGACAAAGAGACCCTTACTAGAGCACAAATGGGTTCCAAAGCTTCAGACTGTAGGAACACAAATCCCAACCCTAGAAATAATTAGTGACTCTGTGTCATCCACCAACAAAGAAAAATCTAGGGAGTCTAAACGGACTAATAAACATAATAGAGGTGGACCCATATTTCAATGGGTACATAAAACCCTCTGGTTTTATTTTGCAGGCCCTTCATGTGTGGTATTTAGATTCTGGTTGCTCCACACACATGACTGAGACAAAGGAACTGTTGAGCAACTACGTTGATAGACCAGGAGGACTGGTACGTTTTGGTAATAGCAATGGAGCCAGAATTCTTGGTTATGGCGATCTCATATGCAATCGACTCACAATCAAGGAAGTTTCGTACGTAAAAGGACTAACACACAACTCCTCTCTATCGGACAGTTCAGTGATATAGGACTCCAAGTCATGTTTCAGAAGAGAACATGCAAAATTCTCAATGCCAATGGTGACGAACTACTCACTGGAACTCGCAGAACAAATCTATACACAATTGACATTAGAACAGTCAGACCAAAGATGGATATATGTCTGACCTCCCGCGCAACATCAGCTCAGAATAACTTATGGCACCAGCGGCTCTCTCATCTAAATTTCAAAACTCTCAACAAGCTGGCGACTAACAAATTGGCTATTGGAATTCCACCACTGAAATATCAAAAGGAACATTTGTGCTCGGCTTGTGAGAAAGGAAAAATGAAAAAGGCAACTCATCCTACAAAACACACAGCATCCACTCAACATCCACTAGAGCTTTTACACATCGACCTATGTGGTCCAATGCGAACAGACAGTATCAGTGGAAAGCGTTATATGCTGGTTGTTGTAGACGACTACACGCTACACTTGGGTCCGATTTCTCCGGACAAAATCAGAGACAGTTGATCATATTCCAAATCTCATCAGGACAACACAAAACTTGCTACAGCGCAATGTTAGAGTGATTCGATCTGACAATGGCACAGAATTCAAAAATCAACAACTTAGTGAATTTTATGACTCTCTAGGGATTACCCAACAATTCTCTGCCGTCCACACCACTCAACAGAATGGAGTCGTAGAAAGGCGAAATCGAACACTTGTAGAAGCTACCCGAACAATGCTTATACAATCTTCACTACCTCATTGTCTTTGGGCAGAAGCCATGAACACCGCCTGCTATACTCAGAATCGCACCAACATCCACCTAAGATTTGGAAAGACCCCTTATGAATTAATGAACATCAGATTACCCAACATTGCTCACTTGAGGATTTTTGGATGCAAATGCTTCGTTGCTAATGACCGAGAAGACAAAGCTAAGCTTGATCCAAAAGCTTTTGAAGGATTTTTTGTGGGCTACTCTCTGCAATCTAAGGCATATAGGGTATATCTTCGTACAAGGAGAATGATCATTGAAAGTACAAATGTTACATTTGATGAGGGTCCAGAAACTCAATTCAGACTAAATGGCTCAGGACCAAACCACACACAACAAGGTGCTATTCAACCACAGATGGAATTAGGTGAGTCCTCACAGAGAGTCTCTGAATACACTACTTCAGAACCAGCATTAAACAATGCAAGGCAAGATCAACAACATACAGCTGGTGAATCTGGACACAGAAACCCAACGTATTTTAGTCAACAAGCTCAAGAAGATCTGGATCAACTATTTGAGCACATATACATCTCTCTTAACAGGCCAATCATTAATTCTTTTTCAAATACAGAAACCAGTGCTTGTCCATCACCTCATGAATTCAACCCTATTCCTGATCAATCGTTTCCAACTACAAACGCTGAAACCTCAATCCCAGAAACACAGCCAGAGGACTCATCCACTTCCGCATGCAATCCTACTACTTCTGTGATTGAGTATCCATTAAATGAGGGATCAGAAACAGATGTTCCACCACTACCACATGAAAAGAAATGGATTCGAAGTCATCCAGCAAATCAAATCATTGGGGATCCCACTACTGGAGTAAAGACCAGAGGTTCGCTCTCAAATGAATGTAACTTCACTTGCTTTTTGAGTCAAACAGAACCTACAAGAGTAATTGACGCACTCCATGATCCAAACTGGGTAGTAGCCATGCAAGAGGAAATCACTCAGTTCGAACGTCTCAAGGTCTGGAACCTAGTTCCTCGTCCAAAAGGTAAGACAATAATCGGAACGAAATGGGTATTTAAGAACAAGAAAGACGAGGAAGGTGTGGTAATTCGTAACAAAGCCAGACTTGTAGCTAAAGGATACAATCAACAAGAAGGTATTGACTATGATGAGACTTTTGACCCTGTAGCAAGAATTGAAGCCATCAGACTGCTTCTTGCATATGCGGCACACAAAGACTTTACTGTCTATCAAATGGACGTAAAGACTGCCTTCTTGAATGGAATTTTGAAGGAAGAAGTATACGTCTCACAGCCAGACGGATTTCTCAATCAAGAACATCCAGATTTCGTCTACAAACTCGACAAGACTCTCTATGGACTAAAGCAAGCACCAAGAGCTTGGTACGAAGTCTTGTCTGACTTCCTTATCAACTCAGGCTTCACTAAAGGAAAAATTGACACCACACTATTTGTCAAAAGGGCTGGTCCCGAAATCATGCTTGTGCAGATTTACGTGGATGACATCATCTTCGGCTCTACAAATCCAGATCTCTGTGTCGAATTCAGCACGTTGATGAAATCACAATTTGAGATGAGTATGATGGGTGAAATGACCTTTTTCCTTGGACTGCAAATTAAGCAACTTCAGGATGGGATATTTATTAACCAGTCGAAGTACATTCACGACATCCTAAGAAAATATGGGATTGACAAGAGCAAATCTTCCAGCACTCCAATGTCAACCTCATGCACCCTCGATGCAGCTCACTTGGGTGAGCCTGTTGATCCAACGCATTATAGAGGCATTATTGGGTCTCTGCTCTATCTCACTGCCAGCCGACCAGAAATTCTCTTTTCCACATGTTTATGTGCTCGATTCCAAGCCAATCCAAATGAGTCACATCTCCATGCTGTCAAGAGAATATTGAAGTATCTAAAAGGCACACCAGACCTTGGACTCTGGTATCCTAAAAACTCTGGTATGAAACTAATAGGATATTCTGATGCCGATTTCACAGGATGCAGACTGGATAGGAAAAGAACATCAGGCAACATCCAATTTCTTGGAGATAAACTTGTCTGTTGGGCTTCCAAGAAACAAAATTGTGTGTCAACTTCCACAGCAGAAGCAGAATATGTGGCTGCTGCCAGTTGTTGCTCCCAAATTTTGTGGATTCGAACCCAACTACGAGACTACGGGTTTGATTTCAATAAAATTCCTATTTATTGTGATTCTAAAAGTGCCATAGCGATTACTTGCAATCCTGTTCATCATTCACGCACTAAGCACATAGACCTACGTTATCATTTCATAAAAGACCAAGTAGAAAGAGGCATAATAGAAATGTATTTTGTCAATACAGAGATTCAACTAGCCGATTTGTTTACAAAAGCATTAGATGAGAAACGATTCCAATTCTTAGTGGCAAAACTGGGAATGTTGAATCTCAATCTCTAATTTCGATTATGCTTTCCTACGGTTCATCATGTGTCCATCTGCTCTGTTTTCCGTTTTACAACTCTGTGCGTGTGTCTTTGTTAATTATCTTTTTTCTCTCTTTTTCTCTTTCTAGGTTTTAGTTTATTTTCACTAATTATTTTTGTTTCTTGCTTTCCAATAAGTCGATGTAAAGCCAATGCTGATAGCATTACATCGAGGGGGAGAAATGCGATTGCATCGAGGGGGAGTAAGTTATCAACTAATTAAATGCTTTAAGATTCTCGATAGGCATATTATTTAGGGGGAGTTTGGGGTAACTATTCCAAAGTTCCAAAACATTGAGGAAGAGTGATTATTTTCGCTTAAATTGATCTTTCAGAGTTACACAAATCTCTCAGAAATGCGAAAAACAATATCCAAATACATAATACAAATAGGATAAGCTCTCAAAACATTCTTAACGAGCTTTCATGAACTCTCAAAATACTCAAAACAATCTCAAAAGCTAGCACGACCAACGAGTGCCCAAAACAGAACAGCTAGTAAGACGACGATTAAGCCCAACAGAAGAAAAATAAGAAACGCTAGTTTATCCATATTGCGCTCAAAGTTACGCCTTAACTCCACATGTTCCTCAGATTCATATACTTGCTGCTGCATCCAGTCCATTTTTCCCTGCGAGAATGATGATAATGTGAGAGTTAGTTTGCGAAAAATTATGGAATTACGAAGTTGGTTCGAGTTCTGTCTAATTATAGTCATAAAATGAACGGTAACATCATTAATGCTCCAATCAACATAATCAACAGGGAAGATGAAGTTTTGACTTAAGGATTCATCGCCGCAAAAGAAAGCGATGTTTTTCTTTGTCGATTTTCGAAATTTGGCTCAGATAAATCATTTTTGAGAAACTCGCAGATCTGAAATTTTATGATTTTATAGTCAAATTAATGCCTTTAGGCTAAGTTGTTTTTATTTTAGATTAATCTTCGCATTCTCAGTTTTGGGAAATTTTTGAACGTTATTTCATTTTTTCCCGCGAAGTGCTAAATTCGCGAATCCTCTCAAACTTCGACTTGTCAAAGATTTTTTTGCGAACTTTGAACCTTCAATTCATGAATTCTCTGATTCGCAGTACACTTCGCAAATCGGTTCAAATGCTGACCAGTCAAAATTGTCAACGCAACTTCGCGAATCTAAGATTTCGAAATCTACAGTTCGCACAGATTCGAAATTCGCGAATCAAAAGTGGGCCTCCACCCAAAATTTCGCGGCCCAAATCTTTTTCTCAGCCCGCAAATCTGGCTTAACCCTATTCGCGAAACCCTAAAAATTCCCAAATCATAATTTCACGAACTCGAAATCTCTCTCTGTCGCAAAATCTCTCTGTCGCAAACTCCCTCTGTGTCTTCTCGCTTCAATCTCACTCTCACACACTCACAGATCTCCTTGGGGTAAGGAAGAAACGGTATTTAACTTATTTGTTTATGGGTTTTCTTCGTTATTGCAGGTTCGATCTCAGGAAGAACAGGGATTTCTTTTTGTGTTGACCTTTGGTTGATCTTGTTGTGTTTAATACTCATTTCGTTTCATAATATGTTCAATGTTATCGTGAAAAATGAGTTACAATTGCGCAGACTGAAGTTTTAAATGTCGATTTTGAAGCTTTCAGCAAAGAGGGGGTTTCTATGTTTTTTTTCCTTCGAAATTTCATTTTTGATCTTTCAGTTGTTTATTCGCGAATTGAAAATGTGTTTTGCGAATCAATCCATAAAATAAGTTGGATAAATGAATTCACTGTTTACAGTTGACTATTTGACCAACTAAATTTTGCGAATTCGAATGTCGCGAACTGCCAATTTCTTCAGATGCAATTCGCAAACCAGTGTTTTGTGTGTTGTAGTTGATCTGGTCAATTCGCGAACTATCGAGTTCGCGATCTCTATTTCTCAAATCTTTTATAATCGCAATTCCCACTTCGCAAATTTTTAATGATTCAAAGTCGATTCGCTAATTTCCCCTCAACAGACCCGCAAACCTCTGAATTCGCAAAATGAGTGGTTCGCAAATTTACAACTCGCGAGTTGTCTTTCGCACTTCAATTCGAATTTCTTGAATTTCACGATTATAAATTGACTAAGTCAATTCGCAAACGGAACCTCTCAGTATTTCAAACTAAATCGCGAAACTAACTTAGTGAAATTTTTGAAGAACTTCCAGACCCGCATATCTTTGTGTTCGCAAAACTGCATGTTCAAATTCAATCTGAAGCAAACTCGCAAAATCAATTTTGAAGTCTTTTGAACTAACTGTTTAATTCGCGAACCCTTGCCAAAATTTCAAAACTTCAAATTCGTGAAATACACTTAGAATTTTTTTGGGGCCGAACAGTTCCTTGTTAATTAAATCATCTTTTTCTAAGAATTTCAAATATCTTCTCATAAGACGTTATTCACAACATTGTTTTTCTCTTATAATGCAGTTTCGACAGAATGACTACACTAGCAGATCTCGTCTACTCAACCACCAAATGGACTGTAATCAAAGACAACAACTTTCAACTCGACTTGAACATTTTCAAGTGTCAAGAAGAGATCATCCCATCCATCCTGAGAAACCACCATCTAGGATACGCATTCTCTGCATCAGTACCAGTTCCTACTGTGTATCTTCAACAGTTCTGGGGGACTGTGACTACCAAAATCTCTCAGGACAACAACACTTACTATGAAGCCCAAATCGCAATCGAGACCGTCAGAATCACTAGGGACTTTCTTCGACAAATTCTTCGGCTGCCGACTCAACCAGATTATGAACATGAGGCATCCGAGGACGAGCTCATCGCAGATATGTTGAAAATGGGTTACTATAGCTCACTCCAGTTTGTTTCCCGTTTCCAACAATCAATGATTCCACATCCCTGGCGAATTTTTTTCGCAATTGTCAACAAGTGCTTCTCACCAAAGCACTCAGGGTGGGACAGATGCAACGTTACGATCCTACGAATCTTTCACGGGATCGCCTTCAGGAAAGGATACGACTATGCCAAGCTGATCACAATGGACCTGGACGATCAGCTTCATCAGAGATCAAAGTCCAAATCGAAAAAGACACAGAATCTGCCCTATCCCCGGTGGTTCTCACTAATGATCCATCACTTTATGACTACAACACCGGGGATACCAACAAGGCCGCAAGAAGAAAGCTACACCCCTCCCAAACTCAAATTTCTTTAAAAAGGAAAGACCGAGGAAAAGTACTCGCGCACACCAATGCCAATTCCGCGCGCCATCTTACTACTTGCTAGCCCAGGTGACATTGAAAAGTACTGCCAGAAGTACAACATCCCCACCCCATGACTCAGGCCGACCCACCCGATTCTAACCCAGGGGTTAGTGAGACGGAGAGAGCGAAAACAAGTGAGAGAGAGAGAGAGAGGAAACGAGTGAGGGCCTGAGAGAACCCATAGAACAACAGATAGTACCTCAACCATCCCAACCGACCCAACAACTACTCATTACTAATCAACCTCACGAGGAACGACCATCAAAAGAGCAACCAGAACCACCACAAATCGTCGTTCCCGTGTTAGAAACTATCCAAACTACCCAGTCAGATATAGCCGGGTCAACCCCTAGGATAGGAGACGTCGCAGTCGACCCAACGGCGCAAATGCAACCAGCACCAGACCATTCTCCTGCCTCCCAACAGGCACGTGTCTCAAAATCCCCAGAACCTCCTCAAATATCTGTCCCCTCGGCTCCTGTGTCCACTCCACAACAAATAATCACCATCCCTACGACACAGCCCGAGTCTCTGCTTGTCCTTCAGGCATCAACGCCCATAGAAGAGCCTCAAATTGAGGCCCTTCGAGGATTGGACGGAAGCCTCACAGATGATGATGATCTCAGCAGCACAGCATCCGAGAGCCACCGACCAGAACCTAGTTCTGGACGAGTGCTAACGGGAAGTGGCCCCGGTGAAAGCTCCACTCCAGCCCAGCTTATCGATGTGCCCATAACAACCCGAGCACCATCTTCTAAAGATGTGTCGCAAGGAGAGGTCGGAAGACCCGTGGAAACTGAAGTCCACCGGACTTCGGTTGACGAGGGCCACCGTCTAGAACCTAATTCTGAACGTGTGATAATGGCTAACCCAACAAGCGCCGGAGCACCATCCTCAACTCCTCAAGCTGTGACGATGCCTTACCTGGAGAATCGCCTTTTTGAGTTCCTTGAATCCGTGACCTTACCACGGGTTCGAGGACTCATTAAGGATGCCCTGCAATCAGCCTCCACGGACAAAGGAAAGGCACCCGTAGGAGAACAGCAGTCACAGCCTCGTCTCATCTCACTACCACCACCACGAGTCACTCATGAACCCAGTCCATACAACATGCCTCTACTTGAGCTCTTCGACGTAGGTATCTCCCGAATTATCGAATCAGCGGACTCCGGACGAAGAAGATTTCTACAAAAAGCTGATTAAAGGCGGAATCATACCTGACCCATCCACATGTGGTCAGGAAGGCTCTAGACAGAAACGTCGTCATGACGATCCTGATGACCAAGATCGCCCTGAGGGGGAGAAGAGACCAAGAGTCATGTATCCGGTCACTCGCGGCGGACGAGGGCGCGGGGTCCTAACTCGTGGAGGCGGTTCTTCTCGACAATCCAACCCACCACCAAGGTCCTCTAGGGGCAAGACAAGCTACGCCAGGGCCGAACCAGACAATTTCCCTTGACGAAGTCGAATCTGGCTCCTTGATGATTTCCATCCATTCAGTCCAAACAACCACAACCCCACATCTCACAAGCCAGATAAGTCCCCAAACTCCATCCCATTCCTTCAAATCGACAATCCAGAGATACCTGAACTTCCAGAACTTCTACAACACACGGTCATAGACGAGGATTGCCCTCCAGATACACACAAAGGAATTGACGAGCTACAACTTCCATGGAAAAATGTGAAGGTTAATGCTCCTTATCAAGAAAAGATACGAAGGAAAATCTGGAGGAGGGAAGATAGGATCTTGAAGGTGGATGAACTTGACCTCAGAGGTTTAACTCATTTTCCACGATCAAAAGCCGTTCAGTACCTGCTGTCTATCCGTCGAACACTGATGTTCAGAGGAAAAGGAACGAACGTCGATGATCTCCGAAGACTTGAGGCAAAACGACCCAGAATCAAACAAATTATGACTGTTCGAAAGGAGCGATTTGGAGACATTGATTTCCCTATTTACATTGTACGACGTGAAGATAATTCAGCTGAAGAACTGAATGAAGGGGATATCTCCTATCTCAGAGGTGAAGACATTGATCAATTAGTAGGGGATTATAGGAGGCTTGGAGTACTCAGGACTCCAGAATTAAGGATGCGCTATGCTTCATTAAAAAGGTTCATGTTGCGTCAAGTAAAGTTCAACTCTACACATGACCTCCAAATGGCACTTGAAAGCAACATAAAAAGAGTGAATCTCACGAAGCCCTCCTTTGAAGCACCTGAGTCAGAGAGCTACGGAGAAGGCCATATCTTTGATGGAGAAGACCCTTCAGTAATCTACATCAATTACAAGGGAGAGAAGAGACTGATGAGAATATCAGAAATCCACAAGTTCTGTGATGGAACTCTCCGTATTATTCTTGCTAAGCTCAAGAGGATCGTAGAGGAAATGAGAGAAGTAGAATCTGAAGTACAAGAGAAGTATCATAAGATGATCGAAATCATCTCCGACAAAATCTCTTTTCGTAGACGATTGAGATCATATGAATTAAGACTTGGACTCAGAAGATCAGCCTACGAACTTCTGGAACCTCGGCCTCCTCCCCACTCGAAGAAAAAGAAGACTTGAAGACTTAGATAGGTTTATTTGTAATTTGGACACTTAGGGGGAGAATGTTAGGAATATTTTAGAAGTGTCCAAAATATTGTTCTAAGTCTTGTTAGTTCTTTACTATGTTTTTATACGTTACACTTCAGCTAGATGGGTTTAATGGGTTTGTTAGGGGCCCAATGGGCTTAAATACCTTACAAGGTATTTAAGCTTAAACCCTAACCATCACTAATCAAGTTTCCATTTGCTAAAATCTCACGTATTCAACACTAAACCTCTAAAGCACACTATTCACATTCTACGAAGGTTTAATCTGTTGAAGTGTTCTTGGATAATCTGGATTTTTACAACCCTTACTAAAATGCTTTTGTATTTTATATTTTTTCCAGCGAAAGTCTATACGTATTTTTTGTGGTCTAGAGCGGTACTTTTACTTCATTTTATGTTACTACGTTACAACATATTGTTACTATATGACATTAAAACGTTAATTTTTAATGATATTGTGTTACATTTATATTCCAAAACGTTATCAGTAGAACATTTTTTATTTAATGATCGAACTCATTTTTCTACAGTGAATCGGTACCAAACAAATCGACTGCCCCATCCAACCTTTGATTTCGACATGTCATGTGCATTCATTATGATATTGACGACGCACGACGTAGATTTTGCTTGTGTAATTAGGGTGCAAATTCGAGAACATGATTGTAAATTGAATCTAGAATTCGACATAAATTGCAAGTAATTGGATTAATTCGAGGTACCCATGGTTTGGACGTTTACCAGTTGCTACTAACGTTGAGATTTGAAGGATTTTCAGCATTTTTGGTTGTCATTTACGATTTTCTATAAAAAATCTCCGACATCTCGTGTTTGAGTATTAATCCAATAGAAACATCAATATATAGTTTTTATCATTAATACCCGAGGTCTATTCTACGTTTTTGAGTCAATAACGCCGAAATTTATGCACTTTTCATCCATTTTTAGTGTCGTTTCTGATTTTCGTTATATTCCCTCCGATCCATTGCTTGTATATAGAATGTGTTATTTACGACAGATAATGCGTTATTACCTTTCAGCGACGTGTTACACTAAGTCAACATTTGTTATTTTTTGCTATTTTATAAGTATTTCGTTTTTACACGATTTAGGGAAAATATAATATCCGTTTCTTGCAACTAATCGGTATAAATTCGAGGTACCAATGAGAAATTGAGGTCTATTTTACCTTATTGAGTCAATAACGCCGAGATTTATGCAGTTTTCATCTGTTTTTAGTGTTGTTTGTGATTTTTGTTTTATTCATTTCGATCCGTTACTTGTATACAGAATGTGTTATTTACGACAGATAATGCGTTATTACCTTCCAGCGACGTGTTACTACTAAGTCAACATTTGTTATTAACACTAAGCATTTTTTATTTTTTGCTATGTTATAAGTATTTTGTTTTTACACGATTTAGGGAAAATATAATATCCGTTTCTTGCAACTAATCGGTATAAATTCGAGGTACCCATGAGAAATTGAGGTCTATTTACCTTATTGAGTCAATAACGCGGAGATTTATGCAGTTTTCATCTGTTTTTTAGTGTTGTTTGTGATTTTCGTTTTATTCATTTCGATCCGTTACTTGTATACAGAATGTGTTATCTACGACAAACAAGGCGTTATTACCTTTCAGCGATGTGTTACTCCTAAGTCAACATTTGTTATTATCTATAAGGCATTTGTTATTTTTTTCTATATTCGTTATTTCTGACAATTAAAGCTACAAATTAGATATACATATCATACCCACGATCAAATTAACAATAATTTCAACATATTAGGTCATAAACTTTGAATTTTGTGGGGTTCTTTCAATCTCGTGCCATTAAAGAGGGTTGAAGGATGTTTTGGAATTAAGTACATGTTTAGCGTTGTTTCCAAAATATATGTGTGTTAGCGGGTTGCAGTGTTTTTGGGCGGGCATCGCAATTATTTTCGAAAAAGCATAAAGTGATACCCGTAAGATTGTATCTGTTATTAGAAGGAACACTTGTGTTTATAGTTTAGGTGGGAATCTTAATTTTTCAGCGTACTGTTGGGAGGGAATTTCAGAGGACTATTGTCGGGAATATCAATTTTTTGCTTAAAGGGTCCATAAAATAATGTGTTACAGTTATGAAGTAAAGCGTTACCAATTTGAGTTTTCAGAATAGGGTATCTATGTTTAATGTTCATAGTTTTAAATTAGGGTTTGAGGTTTGGGGTTAGGGGTTCGGGGTTTGGGGGTTCGAGGTTTGGGGTTTTGGGGTTCGGGTTTTGGGGTTTTGGGGTTCGGGTTTTGGGTTTAGGGTTATGTTTTATAAATGTTGCTTGTGATGTAATGTCGAACTTAGAGCTGTTTCGTGATATAATTTTTAATGTTACATTTCACATTATGAAGTATACTCTATGTTTGCAACGAATGGGACCTTGGTTAGATGACAAACAACCTCAACACTGGACCATTAACCTCAACGTCAATAAAATTTGATTTGTCAGTGAGTTCTCTGGTTTAAATTCATCAAATTATATATTTTCCTTTATGAAAATCTTACACCGTCTGGAATAAGTGCATCAACGATCGAAATTATCGAATTGGTGAAGTGTTATTGACAACAATATAATCCGTTATCAGTCCACTATTTTGTGTTATAACGTAAGTTTTTCTTGATTTCGCTAACATAAGGAAGAGGTATTTTATTCTGAAAATGTGTTAATACATAACGGGTCAATCCTGGTGGTATTCACTGACCACACAGAACCATCCAGATGCATCACGAAGCTTCTAGAAAATTCCGAACTATGTGTTATCAGCATAGATCAATCCGTCATAATAATATGTCCATATGTTATCAGTTATCATCTTTGTATTATGACGTAAGTTTTTGTTTGCTTAATCATAGTTTTCACTAATAAAACACAAACCTTAACACTGGCATTAAATTGACTTTTACACTAATAATTGTTTACTGCTAAGATGCACGATCAAATTGACTTTATTTACACCACGGTTCAAAATTAACATCGTGATTTTTAGTCGATAGGCCAATAACACCGACATTTATGTTGTTTTTAGCGTATTAAGAATATAATGATAAATCGAATCTAGATTTCGACATAAATCGCAAGTAATCGGTATAAATTCGACGTACCCATCAGAAATTGAGGTCTATTTTACCTTATTGAGTCAATAACGATGAGATTTATGCAGTTTTCATCTGTTTTTTAGTGTGGGATTTTCGTTCTTTTTGCCTCGATCCATTAGTTGTATACAGAATGTGTTATTTACGACAAACAAGACGTTATTACCTTTCAGCGACGTGTTACTTCTAAGTCAACATTTGTTATTAACCATCAGACACTTGTTATTTTTTGCTATGTTATAAGTATTTTTTTCCACGATTTAAGGAAAATTTGTTATCGTCTATGCGCTAGGATTTTTGGGTAATTTGTTATCGTCTATTCCACGTAATTTGAAATCGTTATCCAGTGTTGCTTAGTTGTTACATATTGAAATGCTTGTGTTATTGGTCGTCTATTACGTGGTACGCAATTATCAATAAGTGTTACCTGACAAGCTAGTTAATTGAGATGTTTCAATCTTCGATTCCGTCAAGTCGATATTGGCTAATAGATGCTTACATATGAAATTCGATAAACTCCAGCCACTTTCACCTTGTTCGGCCATTGAAGTCGATATTGAATCGGTTTCTGAATGAAATTTTCGATTTGGAGGTGGAAGCACGAACTCATTCGATGCGTAAAAAATTCATCTTTATTAGTAAGACCCATCTGAAACTGAGGACGGAAAAACTTTATTCAATCACAAACATCGACATTTTCACGGATATCAGCTGATTTTTTGTGTCGTCGGTGGTTGTCGATCAATCGACTGCCCCTTGCTTGTATGTTGAATTTGTTATTAGAGAGAAATGTCTCGTTATATGGTTTTGCTTATTTGTTACTTTTTGACATATTTATGTTATTTCCTGTCTATTAAGTGGTACGAGTTAGTCAGTTTGTGTTAGCTACATACTAGTTCATTCGCAGACGTTTCTCGATCCCGTCAAAATTCTTCGCCATGATTAACATCATAACATGGAAGATGTGGTATTTTTACGGTTTTACTCGCTCTTTTATGTGATTTACTCACAATTGGTATTAACAGTAGCGTTTTTTATGCGATTTTACTCACGGTCCCTTGCTTGTCTACAGGTTGTGTTATTAACAATATATTAATCGTTATGTCTAATGGAAAATGTGGTACTGTTGGTTAACGATTTGTTACTAACTGAAAGTGATATGTCATATTATTTGTAGTATGTGTACCCAGGAATTGTGTTAATTGGCTTGTGTCAAAATTCTTAATTTTCCATTATTAACATCACTAACTCACATCAGTTATTAAGATCCGTGATGAAATTGAGTCCAATTACATCATTCGCCGATTAAAGTCCGAAAGTTCGTCGTTATTCAAAGAGATTATTAGATTGTGTTTGAAGCATAAAATCTTTAATAATTATTCTTAATTACTACGACCCATGAGAAATTGAGATCGATTTAATTGTCGTCTGTTCACTAAGGTCGAGATTTTAGGCGGAAATCGAGCTTGAAAATTAGATCGGTCATGAATCTTGAAGATTCTAGGCGTTTCGATCGATTGTTGAAGACGATGGCATTTCAGCGTAATTGTGGCGTACATAGGAGGGTGAAAATGTCATTTTGCGTCTAAATAACTTTTTTCTCTAACATTTCCAAACAGTTGGTCCTTATCAGCGAACCAAACCTAAATAGGGTCTGAACCCAAGTTAAAACTATAAATAGGGTCTGACACGTAATTAATCCAAATAAAATCATGTGTGACAGGGGTGAGTGAATGGATTCAGTCATGGATTTTAGCACCTGACACGATCTATAGGAGCCTACGATTCTTAGGTCTTGAAAGTAGAGTGGATGGAGAACGAAATTGTACTATAGGTGCACGCCAATTGCTCGATGAAATGACCAAGTTAGTTTTAAAACATTTTAGTTTGTTAGAATGATGTGGATTGGAGTATGTCTGTGTGGATTCATCGATTTCGATGTTCACGACAAAATGTTATTTGATACGTATGTACTTTTTGGTACGGTAACAATGTCAAAGAAGTACGATAATGTGTAAGATACACCAAACGCCAAATAAATGGTACACTAAACGCATTAAAATGGTACCATATAATAATATAGGTAACAAAATGATTAAAAATGTTAAAAAAATTCAACATTATCAATATATGACATGCCAGGGGCATGTTTAACGGTGTCTGACATGTGATGAAGAAATTTTGACTTGACTTGCATAGAATGTATCGGCTTATGTCTTTCTTAATTTTGGTACAATAAGCTACTAAAATGTGGTATAGTATATCTTCACAATCAGGTACAATCTGATGGTGCTCAATGATACAATATACACTTCATAATTGATATAGGTTATTGGGATAATTGTCTTTCGCAACAATTCGGATTCATTTTTTTCTTGGGACACAATATTTCCTTGCCGATATTAGTTGTATGTTTCACTTTACATCATATTTGACGGAGTTATCACCACGGTAATATTTTTTTTATTACAAACTAAAAGTTTAACTAGAATAGGAATGAGGATATGAGAATAACGTACTATAGCATCGTAAAGATTATTGTAAATTGAAAATGTTCAACTGTTTACAATTTTTTTTATGGAACATACTACTTATTTATCATTTTTAGGGATTCACATTTATTGTTGACCACTTTGAACTCGTGATTATGATGGCTATATACAGTGATAAAACGTGGTACAATATATGTACTTATCTTGGTACCACAAACTACTTAAGTTCGATACACTATACTTCCATATCTAGGTGTAGGCTTTGTTCAATAGCACAATATAAATGCTATATTTGATAAAAACTTATTAAGTTTTTCTCATCGTGTTCTATATTATTTTCGATGCAAAAACACCTTAGTATACCTAAATATATTATAAGTTCATTTCGTAATATATTTAGTGGGTTAAACCTCTATGGTAATATGTTTTTATTAGGATCAACTCTCTCACTATGAAACTTGTGTGTTTGGAATATAAAAATGTGCGTTGAAGGTTTAAACCTTCAAATTTATTAACAAGAGAAACATATAATATATGTGCTTATACTAAAACAATCACGCGTGAAAAACTAATTCGAATGATGACGAAAAATGCATACTGTATTGTACCAAATATAGCGTGAATACGGTATCATCGACAAGCTTGCAATTGTACCTTGTAGTGTATATATAAGGTACCACATATATGTAGTGGTTGTACCAGTAAAAGTTTCGAAACTGTATCAAAGTATTACAGCTTTTTGAATCAATGTTAAATACAAATTATCCTTCTTTTTTTCCCTCAGATATATGATAACCTCCCGCCGCTTGCCACTAATCGGCTGTCAACAACAACCCCATCACGTTCCACAACATCGACACCTATCACGTACCAATTTATAATAACATATCCTACCATTGTAATGCATATACTATACTAATTTTTGCACGTAACGTGTACCAAAAATAAACACATAATGTATCAGAATAAAATAACTAAAAACCTAAAGAACTCCAAAGAATCGATAGTGAAGACTCAATTTAAGCTTCATACAGTCATAATCGAGCAACAACCTAAAAAAAGCCCCAAATCAAGCTTAGAAATGCAGTAATCGAGGCCAATAACACATCTCAATATCTAATAACCTGAATGTAGTAAGTAAACGAATACTATAACAAAGAAATTATCGATTTCTAAGAGGCGATGATAATTTGGTTCGATTGATTTGGTTAGACGATTTGAAACGAAAATGATACGTACCGGGATCGAACGAGAGAGGAGTTCGTAGATCGTTCATTGGAGATGAAACTTGTTTGTGGGTGTTCGATTTGGGCATTCAATTTGAGAGAATTTCATGGGTTTTGTATCATTCGTTCAGAATCAGATTTCTTTTTTTCTTGGTTCAAGTAAAAAGCTTGGTAAAATTGTAATTATATAAGTTACTGTTGGGTTACCCGGTGTGTCCCGACGATGCCACGTCCTGGGGTACGGTGCGGAACAACAATATTCCTGGTTTCCCTATTGCCATCGTTGCTCGGATCGGAACAGTAATTCACATATTGCACGTATAGGGCGAGTCAAACCCGTAGAGATTTACCAGTTGAAGCGAGTGACAGCTCCTCGTCCTTTTCTTCAAGACTACGTCGATGGTAGTGGATGGCACTAGATCATCACGCCGACCTCGCAGTGTACCACAGAATCAATTATCTAAAGACGGCTAGAGAGAACTGATCTGTCGCGTGGGAGAAAGATGTGTGCGTTCAGTGTGTGTTTTTGTGCCTAGCAATTTGGAAAATTTGCTTTCTTCTAATGGTATGGAGCACGAAATTTTAGCATATTTTAAGGCCTATATTTGTATTTCCAAGTCCTTAAAGTGAGAGATTTTTGCCACATTTATCTCTCCCTTTTGAATTCCAAGTTCGAATTAAGGAAACTTACTAAAAATAGAATTAACTTAGATATTTAAATCAAATAAAACATCTCTAAATATGGAATCAAATTTCGAATTTTATACTATATAAATTTTGAAATTTTTAATCCAATTAAATAATATTCCGAATATATTTTATTCCATATTTATTTATATCAAATATGCAAATTTCTTAAATACCCTCAAGGCATATTTCGGAATGGCTTAATGTGAAATCCAATTTTACCCTCAAGCCTATTAAGCACTTGGCCAAGCCCAAGTCTTGAAGTTAGTATCATACGAAGTTCGACTTCGGTCCAATAAATGGCACGAGGCCCATTAAGGTGCGGCCCAACGGCCCGTTAAGGTCAAAACACTTTCTCTCCTTATCAGTACACGTTGATGATCCTTTCTAAGCCCGATTCTCTAGGTTCGACTCAATCGACAAGAGAGAAATCCAAGAGTCCGGTATTTACCTAGCCAATCCCGCAGTACCGGACCGTAAGTCGATTCGAGTGCGAGTTTCTTTATTTCAGAACCTTAGTGCTACGTATAAACCTTTCAGTTGTGTCCCAATCGAGTGAGAGTCATGGTCTATGTCAAACTCACTGAAGTCGATTCTATAAATAAAACGGAGACGAGGCAAATTACCAAACTACCCTCCATGTCTAACATGAGTCAGTTCAATACCTGGCCAAGGATTTGTAATTTCCCGTCGCCGTCCACATCGGACACTTGTCTTGATTACTTACGAGACTGTGAATCCGTACTTGGCAGTATGAGCCCGGCAATCATAAATCGTAATCAAGATCGCATCTAGCCTTTAGCAAATCGGGTCGAGGGGAACCAGTGGCAGTTGAGACTTCAAAGTCAACTCCGTCAAAGCCCCTTTCGGTCTAAGGTTTACGCAGACTACTATATGTTGGGGATGTGCCCTCGGAATGCCATTCGAGGATGTAATGAATAGGGCATGTATTTAATAATCGATGTATTATTCGTTATGTATTTGAATAATGTATTCTTATACGTATTAATGGAATTTATACTTTATAATTTATTCTTCAAAAGGCATATTATTTATTTACCTATAAAGTTATACTAGGCATCCGGTGAGACGGTAAATAAATAAATCCCATATATCGTGAGTTTATTCACCGATTCTCATGGGATGAGAGAGGGGCACCGGTGAGCTATTATTCTCCGATATTAAATTAGTCCATAAGTCTTAGACCTCAGTGGGGTGACTGAGCGTCAATTACGACTTATTTGTGACGACTCTTACATGGTTGTGCCAATCATTCGCTTTGGAAGCGGGAGGTCGTAACATTGGTATAAGTTGAATCAGGGATTAACTTGTACTTGGACACGACTCGCAATCGACGATCACATGGGCCTTATCGTTACTCTGGGTAGCGTCAATGATCGATCGATTGGCTATAGTAGTGTGCGTGGACCTTAGACCGAAGGGTTTTTGACGGAGTTGAGTTTGGGGTCTTGACATGTCACTAGTTTGCTAGTCCCACCTTGTTCGGGGACGAACATGGGTCGGCGGCGACATGCGGTCTTGACAACAAAGGGTAACTGCCGTGCTTAGACTAACGTTAGGGATTCACTATCTCGTTAGTAACTGAGATATATGTCCTATGCATATTCGGGGACGGGAAATTACGAAGTCTTCGGCCGAAGCTATAAACTGACTAACGTGGAGAAACACGGCATTATTAAGCCTACGTAATCAGATTCCTATCCAACGTGCGAGTCTTGTATTCTCAGCAAAATGACTAAGTCTCCTTTTACGGGGATTTTTCAAAGAGCCACTAATATTTTGTATTTGATCCATACAGACGTTTGTGGACCGTTTAGTGTAGCGGCCCGAGGTAATTTCCATTATTTCGTGACTTTCACAGATGATCACTCTCGCTACGGCTTGGTGTGTCTGTTGAAGCACAAGTCTGAAACGCTTGGAAAGTTCAAGGAATTCAAGACTTTAGTGGAAAATCAAACTGAGAGACAAATTAGAGTCGTACGATCAGATCGAGGCGGCGAGTATATGAGAGTCTCGAGTTCGATTATTTTTTGAAAGAAAATGGAATTATTTCGCAGTTTACACCGCCCGGGACACCACAACTGAATGGTGTTGCCGAACGCAAAAATCGGACATTATTAGATAAAGTTCGATCTATGCTTAGCTATACAGATCTTCTCGTATCGTTATGGGGATATGCTTTGCAAACTGCAGTTTATGTTTTGAACAGAACCCCTTCGAAATCTGTAGATAGGGTACCTTACGAAATTTGGAATGGTAAGAAGACCAGCTTAAATCACTTAAGGGTTTGGGGATGCCCCGATGAAAGGACGTTTCGTCGGATATCCCGATGATAGCATGAGATATTTTTTTTACTTCCATGATGATCAAAGTATCGTCGTAGCTATTCACGCTCATTTTCTCGAGGAACAGTTCGTTCGAGAAGGTGAGCTGGCAGAGAAGTGACTCTTGGAGAGTTAGATGAAACGCTTCCAGAGACATCAGTGCCTGAGGGCACAGATGAGCAGTCCGAGACGCGCCCAGAATTGCGCAAGCCGGGTAGAATATCTCGCATGCCTGAGAGATATGGTATGGTACATGTCGAGCACGGGGGTGCTGCGACTGAAGGGATCGTTGGTGACGACCCTGCTACCTTTGACCAAGCAATGATGGATGTCGACTCTAAGAAATGGGTCGAAGCTATGAAAGCAGAGATGGACTCGATGCATACCAACCAAGTATGGACTCTAGTAGATCTGCCCGAAGGTTTTAGACCTATAGGGTGTAAATGGATCTACAAGAGAAAGATTGGATCTGATGGGAAGGTTGAAACCTACAAAGCTAGGCTAGTAGCGAAAGGGTATAATCAAAAGGAGGGCATCGATTATGAGGAAACCTTTTCACCTGTTGCAATGATTAAGTCTATCCGTATTCTGCTTGCTATAGCAGCATACTATGATTACGAGATCTGGCAGAGGGATGTGAAAACCGCTTTCCTAAATGGATTCCTCCAGGAGGAAATCTATATGGAGCAGCCCAAGGGTTTTACATCGCAAGCAGATGTTCACAAAGTGTGCAAGCTTAACAGGTCTATTTATGGACTTAAGCAAGCGTCTATGAGCTGGAATCTTCGATTTGACGAAGTAGTTAGGAACTACGGATTCTTAAAGAATGAAGATGAGCCTTGCGTTTACAAGAAGGTCAGTGGGAGTAAGATATCGTTCCTCGTATTGTACGTGGATGACATCCTTTTGATGGGAAACGATATCGGAATGCTCTCGGAGGTGAAAGCTTGACTTTCGACCGAATTCTCCATGAAAGACCTGGGAGAAGCAACCTATATTCTTGGAATTCGCCTTTTTAGAGATCGAGCGAATCGAATGATAGGTCTATCTCAGGCCCTTTACTTAGAAAAGATCCTGAAACGATTTAGAATGGATGAATCTAAGAAAGGGTTCTTGCCAATGCAACATGGGATTCATCTCTCAAAATCCATGTGTCCTCAAAGTGAGGAAGCAAGGAAGGAAATGAGTGATATCCCTTATGCATCAGCAATAGGTAGCCTAATGTATGCGATGCTATGTACGCGACCTGACATTGCGTATGCTTTGAGCATAGTAAGTCGGTACCAATCGAATCCTGGTAAAGAACATTGGAATGCAGTAAAGAATATCTTTAAGTATCTTAGACGGACTAAAGATATGGTACTGATTTATGGTAATGGAGAATTTGAGGTGGATGGTTATACCGATTCTGATTTCCCGTCGGATGTGGATGACCGAAAATCCACTTCTGGTTTCGTCTATACGCTCAATGGTGGAGCAGTGACTTGGAAACGTTCTAAGCAAAGCACTACTGTCGATTCCACCACTGAGGCGGAGTATATTGCGGCCTCTGAGGCAGCAAAGGAAGGTGTTTGGATGAGAAAGTTCTTAGAAGAACTTCAAGTTGTTCCAGGCATAGTGGACCGCCCGCTACCATTGTGGTGCGACAACAGTGGGGTAGTAGCACAAGCCAAGGAACCTAGGTCTCATTCAAAGTCCAAACACATAGAAAGAAAATACCACGTGCTGCGTGGGTTCGTTGAGAATGGCTACATAGCTGTGCAGAAAATAGCCACTGCGGATAACGTGGCGGACCCGTTCACCAAGCCTCTCTCACAGGCAGTGCTTGACCGACACCTCCATAAAATGGGGTTACGATATCATAGCGCATGGCATTGAGTGCAAGTGGGAGATTGTTGGGGATGTGCCCTCGGAATGCCATTCGAGGATGTAATGAATAGGGCATGTATTTAATAATCGATGTAATATTCGTTATGTATTTGAATAATGTATTCTTATACGTATTAATGGAATTTATACTTTGTAATTTATTCTTCAAAAAGGCATATTATTTATTTACCTATAAGTCTTGCTAGGCATCCGGTGAGACGGTAAATAAATAAATCCCATATATCGTGAGTTTATTCACGGATTCTCATCGGATGAGAGAGGGGCACCAGTGAGCTATTATTCTCCGATATTAAATTATTCCATAAGTCTTAGACCTCAGTAGGGTGACTGAGCGTCAATTACGACTTATTTTTTGACGACTCTTCTATGGTTGTGCCAATCATTCGCTTGGGAAGCGGGAGGTCGTAACATTTGTATAAGTTGAATCAGGGGATTAACCTGTACTTGGACACGACTCGCAATCGACGATCACATGGGCCTTGTCGTTACTCTGGGTAGCGTCAATGATCGATCGATTGACTATATTAGTGTGCGTGGACCTTCGACCGAAGGGTTTTTGACGGAGTTGACTTTGGGTCTTGACATGTCACTAGTTTGCTAGGCCCACCTTGTTCGGAGACGAACATGGGTCGGCTGCGACATGCGGTCTTGACAACAAAGGGTAACTGCCGTGCTTAAACTAACGTTAGGGATTCACTATCTCGTTAGTAATTGAGATATATGTCCTATGCATATTCGGGGACGGGAAATTACGAAGTCTTCGGCCGAAGCTATAAACTGACTTACGTGGGACGTAAGGGCAGTTTAGTAATTTCGCCAGTCACGAATTAGTCATAGAGTCGAGTCTAGTGAGTTTGACGTAACCATGACTCTCACTCGATCGCGACATTTGTGAAGGGTCTATACGTACGACAATAATCTATAGTCGGTTCGTAGATCGAAGATCGTACTCAACACGGGATCTATTTGGTACCGCGGGATTGGCTAGGCGCTTACCAATTCTTGGATTCCTCCCTTGCCGGGTTGAGACGAACCAAGAGAGTCGAGCTTAAAAATGATCACTGTGATAGTGCCTAACTAATATGAGATGTAAAATGATTTAATGATCTTAGAGACGTTAATAAAAATGTTAAATATATGTTTTAGAAACTATATTTACATGGACGGAAATTTATGGAACGGAAAAGGTGAAGAATGAAGCGTCAATAGGGTTCACAATCACAATGACAAGCAAGACTTGTCACGGTCATGAAGTCCCTCTGCAAAGTAGCAGTAGCTTCAAAAATTCATATCTCACAATCTAGACCTCGGATTGAGAATCCCTTTCGTGAACATCAAGATTGGTGAGTCTTTTAACTATGATTAAAATTTCAGGTCAATCGAACATCGTTTACCCCTCGATCGGATAGAAATACTAAACTACCGCAAAGCTGTCAGGGCTGTCACGGTCGTGACAGCCTTGCACGTGGCCGTGACGACTGGCAGAGGCGAGCAAAAATGGTGCCCGATGGTGTCACGGCCGTGACACTTCATGCCCAGGCTTTGACAACCTCCAGAAGATGGTCACGGTTGTGACCAAGGCCGTGACGAGCAGCAGAAGTCGTCCAATGATGTGTCACGGCCGTGATAGGTCATGTCAGAGGCCGTGACCGACTGGTTTTTGGTCAAATTTGATCCAAACCAAATCCAATTTCGTTCCTTTGTGGGACAATATCTAGTCGTTAGATGATAAAATAACAAGAGAATCAAACAAAAATGAGTCATGTAGGACATGACCTCATTCAAACAAATCTAAAGTCTATTTCATGATTTAAAACTTGGTCTTACAATTATAGACTTGGGATTTTCGTCCATAATAAGTTGATAAGCTTTCTCACACTAAACTTAGAGATTTTAGAGAGAAGCTAGAGCATTTGGTGTTGTTCTTGAGAAAACCCTAAGTGTTTGTGAGTTTTAGAAATCACATACACATCTAAACATCTCTATACAATACTCCACACCATCTCTAGCCATCCTTGGGGTGATGTAGGTTTACGGCACGTCACGGGGTCGGCGTGACTCTCTTCGGCACAGTTCGTGAGGTACGGGAGCTAAGGATCTTCGCTACAAGGGTAAGTCCTTATTCCCTTATACGTGTCGATCATGCAGTTTTCTTTATTTAACCGAGTATCCTGGGGACATCGTATGGGGAACCCGGGAAAAATTTTAAATTTCGCTGCGTCCGGGGCAAGGCCTCGGGTCACCCGGGGTTTCCCAACATTATAGTGTTGTCGTCGGTCATGAACACTCCTTGAGTAATAAGCCGTGTTCGACCGTACGACCCGTGAGTCAGTGTCCATAAAACGATTCAATCCCTTGATTCGACTCGTACCACCAGTCATGACCTCCACTTCCAAGCGGGTTATCGGCACGCGATAGGTCATCGACAAATCAGCTATAATTAGTTATATAGCACCCAATTGCAGCCTTAGGCTTATGGACATTTAATGTTCGAGGTTAAGAGTCCACAGGTGCCTTCCTCTCTCGTGCCCATCGAGAACAGTGACTCAACTCGGCGCATTTGGGTTTGTTGTACTTTACCGGATATGACGACCCCCACTTTCTAATAACTAATTAGCGATATCTCACATCGGGTTTAGCAGCAAATGCCCCGAAGAACCCATTCTACATGAACATTTTTTTATACAAAATGTTACTACAAACGGGCCTTAGGCCCAAATCAACCTATGACGCGCCAGTTAGTCATTCATGTACAGCCTCGCCCTCAAAAGTCCATGGCAGGTCCGATAGCCAGCCTCGATCGTTGATTACCTACAACACGTAAACACTGAGTCATTGGCCAGTAGGTGAAATATTGCACAAGCACGTGTGACTCACTCACGTTCACTCACCCCCAGTTCTCACAAATGCTATGCCACTCATCATCACTCATCACAATTGAGATACACTTACCACCTCACAATGGGCCCTTGGCTCCATATTGTGCACCATCACGCGAAATCACTATCACGATCACGAACACAACCACAACACTATCACAACGGGAGTGGCCTACGCTGGACAGTCTATCCCCTGAGCCATATCAGGTCACACATTCCTAGGTCGCCTTCTTCTGTCCAAATGCGGTGCCTACACTGGTAGCCTACAGAGTACCTAGGTCGCACCCTCCGGGTCACCTCCTCCCGCATACGACAGCGTGACCTAAACTAGATAGCCTACTTGGGGATACTTGCTCCTTTCCAGGTCGCTTGTAGTGTGCTACATAATGCCCAACAGGCCAATGGCTCACCGTCACAGGCGCTGGTGCACAAGCAGATGCCCACACTCACATGACTCCTCTGTCGACAGCCAATATCGGCTGCACGCTCAATAGACACAATACAGTGCCACCGTTCCAACACGGTACACTCCGTGATATGAGATGTTTTAATGTATATCCACGTATATAACGTGGTAATGCATGGTAACGTCATGCCACGAACCGTACTTAAAACATGTAAATCACATAATTCTTCGAAGCACATAGAAGCACATAATTATCAAATAGGTGTTTACGTGTTGTAGATGAAAAATACACCTACATGTCCTCCTGCTACAGTCAATCGAGCAATCTGGTGGAATCCCTAAATGTCGAACCTTTGAACATTTAAATATTTTTAGTACGTGGACTAATTTTCGAACTATACTTGTTTAAAATAACTATGTTTATTGGGTTTAAAGGTCAACGTCAACTCGCTAAAACCCCTTGCTAATTCGCGATTGGGGCCGAAGAGGACAGGGAGTGATCGCCGGTGCCAGAGAGGTGCACGGACAAGGAGCGACTCATGGCAGGCATCTAGGCGAAGGGGTACATGAACGAACCCATCCCATAGCCGAATGAGAGGGGATTCTGAGATTGATAATGTATATGCGTGTCAGGCTAAGAATCGTATAAGAGAATTGGTAGTACTACTCATATCACCAACGACCTACCTTTTCGGAAGCCCATCCATAAGAACTTCAAAGTTAAGCGTGTTTGACTTAGGGCAATTTTGAGATGGGTGACCCCCTGGGAAGTAGCTCAGGGTGCGTTCAGTGCGACGCACGCTGGAAGATTAAGTGGGAATACAGTGGGGCCAGACTATCAGTCGGGTCCGGTGGGCCCAACCTCATAGGTCCCGGTAGGGACGGATGTTACAAGTGGGTCCCGGTATGAGACTAGATGTTACACCAGATGCTAAGTACAGAACTCATATATCAAATAAACGAACAATGCCTTTATTAAACACATCAAAATATCTTATTACAGAAGAAGTCGAATGATAAATAAGCTAATACCTTATACAATCTAATCCTCGTGTAGCATTCAAGGGCATATTCCTAACAATTATGAGGGCTATTTTCGTCCAAATGGTACTTACTTGTAAGAAATGTTTCTAGATGGTCCTAAAAGATAAAAATAGTGTAAGTAGGGAGTTAAGTGATAGAATTTTAGCCTGATAGGTATTTATGTGAAATTCTCCCTAAATGATATAAAGGGAACGATGGAGGTTTTCCAGTAAAATATCTTTTTAGTCAATAGCTTACTTCTTAAGGATATTTTCGTCATTAAATTACTATAGCACCCCATTATAGAATTGAAAATTCAGTTGAATCCAATTCAACCGGAAATTCAAGTGGTTTAAAGGTACATGGTTTAACCGATATAAAGCCCGAACAAAATCGAAATAATCGGCCCGGTTCCAAAAACTCTCGTTGAATCTTGTTGGTATAAAGATTTTTTAGCTCCATACCTGGTATTCTGCTGCAATATAGAACTCTTAGCTAAAGAGCTAACAAACCCTTTATTCCAGTCGTAAAAAATTATCATAATAAGGTTGAAACTGTTTCCTTGGTTAGACCAAGTTAACGGGAAAACCCTCAAATTTCAGTTATAACAAACTTGATCATCTCCTCAAGAGGATCATTGCACGAGAGGGGTAGGCTCGGGCCCACAGGTCTTTCTTAGGGAGATGTCCCATGCCAAGGGGTTACTCTTGGGGACTCCAGGAGTACATCCGAGAGAGGTCCGAGTGCTCGGCCCGATGTGCCCTCGAAGATGGACTGTCGGGAAAATAGGGGAAAACGAGCAAGCTAGCTCGAGAAAAAGGGAACGATACGGGTCACCCTCGAGAGAGCTCCCGAAGAGGAGAAAGATGCAATTCGTCGAGACGAGGCACAACTGCTTGGAATGTCCAATGAAGGTTGTGGAGAGGGTAGAGGATCGTGGACGAGCACGATCTCCTTCTTGCACGCAGCGAAAAGGACGTGGGATCATAGGGAATGTGTGGAAAGTGGGAATGATCCGAAGCGCAAAAAACAGAGAACGTGGGGTAAATCGTCGAAAGGTATGTCCTTTAGGAACTATAAATGTGTCAGTCACTCCTAAAGTGCACCATCCATCGACAACGTTGCTCCTAATTACTGTTTCTATTGTTCCACTTTACACTGTTCTTAACACCCATTGAAGAGATAACTACCCTCTTGACCGAGGCAAGAGGGTAAACGCCACCCATCGCGAACCCTTTTCTGATAATTTATCAGTTAAGAGGCGCAACGTCATTTCGGCGGGAGACAGTTCGTATGTCAGCTCTCGGTAGATTCATTTTTTGGCGGCACCTTAACCTTTAGACTGAATGATTAAATTACATTCACATTTCTATGTGCCACCCTTTCCACTAGGGGTGAGCATAACCGGATAACCGATTTTTTGGATATACGAATCGGATATCCGGATTTTCGGATATCGAACAATGGTATCTGTATCCGCTCCGATTTTAATCGGATATCCGGTTTATTCGGATATTTATACCGGATATCCGCATCCGGTTTTTAAATCTATTTTTCTTATACTTTTTATTTCCAAAATCATATTTTTTTATTTATTATCACAACAGAAAAATATATATTTTAATATAAGATTTCTACACATAGTATTCACACAATATGTGAAATTATGATTCAAAATTACATAATAAATAATAAACACAATACCACAAATTCACATTAAATTTTTAACTTCCATCTCGATGTTTATGTTTTTTTTTTATCTTAATTCTCTAACAAAGTTTTTTGCAATAATAAAATAAGATAAATTTAAATATTCTACTTGATGATTTTTTTTTCCTTATTGGACCTTCATTTTTCTTTTAAGACTATTTTTACTATTTTTTTTATTGTTTTAAATATAAAACCGGATACCGGATATCCGGATTTAGACAAACCACTATCCGTATCCGATCCGGTTTTTGAAACCGGATACCGCATCGGAATCCGGTTTCCGGATATTTTTGGTCACCCCTACTTTCCACCCTCAAACGCTTCGCATAAATGACGTATTAACATAACAACAAGTACAATTGAGTAGTTTTTGCATAAAGAGCAAATAAGTATTTTTTCTTAAACACTAGATAGTTTGTCTAATATTAACAAATGGAGCCCGCACCTATGAATGAATATGAGGGCTTTCTCTCTCCTTATCCTCTCCCCACCTCCCTAAGCCAAAAAAACCAAAGAACATAAAAGAATGTACATCTTTTTCCTCTTCCTCCATCAATGGAGGTTTGAAGCTGAAGACGGGATAAAGTGAAAATTACTATAGATCTGAGCATAATAGTCATTCTTATGGAGTGTAAGGTCGATTTATTGTAGGTTTTCTTTTTGTCCAACTTTGGATTTGCTTTCTTTCAAACTTGTTTCTCTTTTTCTTGTTTGTACTACCTGATACTGGTTGTGTTTTGATTAGGGCTTGTGTCTTTATCGATTCGACTTGTTACTGAAGAGACATGTTCAGGCTGTTTAATCTATATACTTATTCCTTGTGAAATGAAATGCCTAACTATCCAAGGAAAAAAGAAAAAAATTATATGAACGAAACTTGAACATAAAACTAAATTAAAAATACTCCGCCAGCGCCCAAAACCAAAATAACACCAAGTAATAAGGTTGTCTTTAGTTGTCCATACAAGCCCAGATAAGTTAATATTATCACATCTAATACCGTTCCCTGTAAATAAAGTACAACCGTATAAAGCCCGGTATAAAACATCGCCCGCTACTATTAGCAAACAAACCCGCTACAATTCATCCAGTGGGTCTGCGTAAGATTGTTAATTCAACTTACATATTAATTACGAAAAAACCAAAATATTCTTATTCAACCAAATCATAAATCATAGTTATTTGATGTGATTTATATGGTAAAATATAAATAAAAACACTATTTTATTCATTGTTTTATGACGACCAAACTGTCATCTTATATTTTTCAATATTCATAAGAATAATTATTTTTGTAAACTATGTCTTGATATAAAAGTTACTTTTTGTAATTTATAAAAATACAAAGTTAAAAATTTTGTTGTCATGCAAACTAAACAAGAAACAATACAATACTAGTAACTTATGCATACTCAAATGCGTGTGCTATTTATATACAAATCTGTTATTAAATTTATTTTAGTTTGAAATATTCACAGAAATCATAATTTAAATTTAATATATATGTGTTAAATATGTAAATAGGAAAAATTGATTTATGATAAATTTAAAGTAGGATAGAAAAACTTAAAATGGTAATTAACTAAAAATAGTTCTAAATTAAACTTCTTTTCTATTTTATTAAGCGTGCGAGGTTGACCTGTCAATTTGGCCTGTCAATTAAACAAAAAAGTTAAATAATAAATTAAAAAACCATCTTGTTTTCCTAAAGAAATGTAGGTGTCCTGATATGCTGTCACGTGTCCCATAATAATTCATTATAACAGATTAAAAATGTAATAAAAACATGAAAAACTACCCGGTATCACACCCACTATAAATAGTTATTTATTAATTTAAATAGGTACAGATAGGTAACCCGTGCAATTCACGGGTAATAAATTAGTTACATGTAACGTGTATGTAATTACTATTTTTAGCTAATTAGTTATTACCTTTGTTTTTATAATTTATATACATACAATTTAATTTAATAATAATTTGTAATACAAAATTTAAATTAAATATAAGTATATATTATAGCACATGTATTGAACGTGCAAAGATTACTGGTAGTAGTTAAAGGTAGTTAGTGATGTTTTTAATTTTATTGATTAATTTTTATCAATCTTAAATGACAGACCATTTAACGGTTTATCCTGTCCCCTCATCCTTAATGATTTAATAAGTTTTTTTTGGGCAAAATCCTAAATTTAATCCCCGATGTTATCGAAAATGAACCAAATTGGTCATTCCATCAGTCCGAGCGTCAATTTAGACAGCGATGCTATTTGCGACGGCACCCATCGCTAAATAAAAAAGTTAAAAAGATAAATTAAACATTAAAAATTCAAAAAAAAAGGACAAAAATTTTCAAAAAATAGAGTAAAAAATTCAAGAAACACAAGAAAATAGTACTAATAAGTTAAATAAAAAATAAATAATAACAAAAGAAAATAAAAAACTAAAATTAAAATAAAAAATGATAAATGAGGAACAAAATCCAAAAACAGAAAAAATTCCAAAAATAGAGTAAAAAATTCAAACAAACAAGAGAATATTAATAATAAATTAAACAAAAATTAAATAATACTAAAATTAAAATAAAAAACTAAAATTAAAATAAATTCCTGATCTCGTCTTTGTCCAGTTAACGGCGATGTAATCATCCCAGTATATTTGTTAAAAAAGAATTCGAGATCTGGAACGATTATGTCCTCATTAACTTGGCAGGGACGGTCTTCGTAAAACTTTTAGAGGCATTTTTTATCCTTAGTTTTGTTTTTCCTTTTTATTTAATTTTTAATAAGTAAATAAATTTTATTTTTTCCTTTTTTCTAAATCATAAATTATATTCATCATTTTTTTTCATTTTTTACTATTTTATTTTATTTTTACTATTTTTAATTTTTTATTATTATTTATTTTTACTTAATTTATTAATTATATTCTCTTGTTTTTCTTGAATTTTTTACTCTATGAATGTTTTTCCTTTTTTTGGATTTTTTTCCTCATTTTATTTATCATTTTGTATTTTAATTTTAGATTTTTTATTTTATTTTTATTCTTACTTATTTTTTATTTAATTTAGCATCGCCGTCTAAATTGACGCTCGGATTGACGGAGTGACCAATTTGGTTCATTTTCGATAACATCGAAGACTAAATTGGTCCCCACGAAACATCGGAGACTAAATTGATTCACAAGGTAAACATCGGAGACTATTTTAGACTTTTGTCTTTTTTAATTTTTAATTAGATGTAGAAAATACTGACAGTTTATCGAAGCCTTGATATAATTGAATAGATAATTAGCTGGTGTTTGTTAAAATCAGCCGACGATAATATAAGTGATAAGGTAAAAGAGAACACGAGGACACACCAGATCAATCAAAATCATGGAAAGGAAATTATCCTCTGTGGCAAAGAGCATCACACCATCGCCGATTCAGCAGCTGTCATTCCTCGCTCAGAGATGCAACGCCATTAACCTTGCCGAAGGCTTTCCGGACTTCGCCGCTCCCGACCGTTTCAAGTCCGCCGCCGCCGCCGCCATTGCTTCCGACTTCAATCAGTACAGGTTTTTCCATGTCCCACCTCCACCTCATTCTCTCCTTTTTACTTCTCCTAGTGAATTGAAGAATATTTCCGTTTATCAAAGTGAAGGCACGTCCAAGGCGTCTGCGATTACGTGGCTCTTAAAATGAAGGAATCGCAGGGACTTGACATCGACCCAATCGAAGACGTCGTGGTCTGCTGTGGGCAATCTGAGGCATTCGCCGCCGCAATCTTCGCAAGTTTGATTCGTTGTCGCTTTTCCCTTTTTGTTTTACTTACCGTTCGTTCCTCTGTTGGCGTCTCCACTCTTAATTTTTCTCTTTGGGGGGTTCAGTAATCGATGGAGGCGACGAGGTTATCCTCTTCGATCCGTCCTATGAAACCTACGAAACTTGCATTAAGCTCGCCGGAGGAATACCCGTAAGTTGGGTGTTTACGGCGAAGTTATTTATTATGGCTTTCATAAGATTTGCTGCTATGGCGAATTGATAGTGGGAATGGAAAACCGACAGGTGTACGTTGGCCTTGATCCACCTCACTGGACATTGAACTCTGATAAACTTGAAAGGGCTTTTACTGCCAAGACAAAAGCTTTGGTCTTGAATAGGTAAGCTGTTTCTGAGCGTACTTTAGTTGTATCTTATTTCTTCTGCTTGCATCTTTTTATGACATCTTAAAATGGCAGGATTTGTGACATCTTTTCATGACACTACTTTCATTGAAGTACTGTAGTTTTAGCCCTGTACGAATTCTAAGAGATGGTTCAATTGTGTCTCAGCCCTCACAACCCAACTGGGAAAGTCTTCTCCCAGGATGAGCTTCAGCAAATTGCTAGAGCTTGCCAGCAGTGGGATGTGCTAGCAGTAACAGATGAAGTACGATATGATCGCCTATTTTTTTTCTTCTTCTTTAAAAGTGCTATTATTATTATATATTCCATGAAGCCATAGACTACTTTTGATTGAAACCTTCTTGCTTCCATCCCAAGGTATACGAGCAGATCACATTTGACGGGACAAGACACATATCACTTGCTTCGTTGCCCGAAATGCAGAAGAGAACGATTATTACATCTTCCCTGTCGAAAACTTACGGTCTCACAGGTACAGTCTCCTAGCTTCATCTACATGTGCAATGTATGTGGGCATAAAGATTTACTATTCCCAATATAGTAAATGAACAAATTAGTGCTTGTATTATTATACAAAAGCCTCGCTGGTGATCCTCAAACTTTCAAAAGCACCGTTTGACTTAGGATTTTGCTAAAGTTTGAGCAGTAACAGTAAGTACCATATTTGCCGTTCACTCTTTCCAATATGAACTTTGTACTAGGATGGAGGATTGGGTGGGCTATAGCTCCCCCAATCATTGCCTCGGCAATAAGAAACATCCACATCAGACTTACCGATAGTGCGCCTGCACCTTTCCAAGAAGCTGCTCTAACTGCTCTAAGAAGCCCTCCCGAGTACTACTTTTCGTTGAAGAGGGTAAGAATCTTTTTCCTGCTCCGTGGTCTTCTTCACTCAACAACATATCAATGTGATGATTGATTATATAAGGCGACGATGTACGTTTAGGATTATGAGTCGAAGAGGGATACCATTTTCAACTTTCTTAAGAAGGTCGGGTTCGTGGTGAAGTACAAGCCTCAGGGTTCATTCTTCCTATTCGCACGGCTTCCCGATACTTGTCCCCTTTCTGATGTGAGTTGCCCGAGCTATATACTAATTCCACCCGTCTCAAAAAACGTCTACCTTAATCTTGCTAAGTAGTGAAACAAGTTAATTAATTTTTTAATCCTGTAATGTAGTGTTGAAGGCATTAGAAAGATGTAGAATTTCGGGGGCTGACATTATACGGGAAATAGCTGCCAAAATTAAGCAATTTAGGGACATTATACGTAGGAACCATGCTTAATTAAAATTTGTTATCCGTATAATGCTACCCCTTAAATTCACCAGAACCCTGGATTATACGTTGAAACCCTAGAATTTGGGGCAAAATCTAGGATCTCTGCGTACAAAATTCTTAAAATGCTTAATTTTGAAAGTTATTATCCCTAGAATGCTGACGTTTAATTCGTTGTAACTATAATCCTACAGTCCCTAAAATTATAGGACAACTTAAGCTTAGCGAAAATCATAATAATTCGGCATTTGATCGCTGCAGATAGAATTCGTCGAGGAGCTAATAAAGCAAGCAGGGGTAGTTGCAGTTCCTGGGGCTGGATTTTTCCATGAGGAAGACGGCCATTACCATAGTCGATTCGTTAGGTTTGCATTTTGCAAGAGCGACGAAACTCTAGTTGCTGCTACGGCCAAGATGAGCAACTGTTGTGATCTTCTTAATGGCCTACCAACTTAAAATTCGTCTAAAAAAACATCTCTCTTAGGCTATAGCAGCTTATAGTATATTTGAATACCTCAAAAGACAGTGCTGATAGAGAGAAAGAAAGTTGTTAGGATCGGTTAACGTGTTTAGAGGGGGATGACTAAACACTTTTGCTCTTTATCGATTATTTAATTGGTTTGTGCGTAGACTGATATTCAATCAGTGACCGGTCAGTATTAATGCGGAAGATGATACTGAACGATTGTAACCGATATGAAAATGAGGTGTGTGAGTGTGTGAAGAACCGAGTTGTTTATGGAAGTTCGGAGTTAAAACTCTCCTACGTCTCCCCATCTTCCTCAAGAGGAAGGTTCACTAGATTTTCAGTTATACAAGATTGAAATACAACCTATCCAGCTAAACAGCTTAATCTAGTGAATCACCTAGGTAGTCGTAGATAACAATCAACCTACTTCAACAACTTTTTACAGTCCGTTGGAATAAAGAGCATAAACTACGAACAGTTATATAAGTTATATGTCTTTTGACTTCACTATTGATTTCTCTCTTTGAAGTGTTTGAAGGTTGTTGATAATAGCTTAGAACGCGTGAAGTATATATCTTCAGCTTGTATTCCTCCTTTTATAGCTGAAGTTTGAATTAGAAGCCGTTGTGAGATAAACTCTTCACGCTGCACAGCGCATTAATTAACTTTTTCAAAATGGGTCTGTCCGGCCTTTGCTGCGCTTTATCCTGCAACTTTTGCTTCATTCCTTATGTGTGCTAGTTGACCTCTGCTTCCCTCTTGGTTGAACGCCTTGCATTGAATGTATGTCTGAATTTTTCTGTCTTAGTACGCCCTTGTCTTTGTGTATCCAGCCCGTCCAAAGTTGATCAATCTCTTTCCAGTACTTTGTTAGTTTATATTGTGCTTGACCGGTCGAACGAGTTCTTCATACTAAGGTCAATTCGGTCTTTCCAGTGTAGAGTTCGTTCCTTAGTGTAGATCGATGTTTTGAATCTCCGATTTCATGTCTTAAGCCACTGTTAGTTAAGTTATGTCAACACCAAAACTATATTTGAATTCGTATTACTAGCAATTTTCCCTTTTTTGGTGATTGACAAAAGTCAATAGCAGAAAACCAGCTTTCATTCATATAAAAAAGAATTTGATACAAACTACACACTAATCATACCCATTGCTCGTAGATATCCGTTCCATCTCCTTTAACTTGATGAGGTCCCTGTACGCACTTTCCTTTATTTCATGAAGTCTTGTAAGATCTGCCAGTTGGTCCGTTGTAAAACTGCAGGCCAAGTGCCTTAGACTGCTGCCGTCATACTGTACTTCAACCTGATCGGCTTCACTAACCGGAATACCAGATGTATGTTTGCTTAACAATCCGGTATTGGTGTGGCTTCGATTGCTGCTCTTTTTGGGTCATCCAGTTTGAGATATATCTGTGAGATGAACTTATGAGAATCAGCCGAGGTAGAGCTAGGGTGGGTCTGTTTGTGTTTTCTGCTGCTATTAGTGCTGCTTCAACTGCGGCTCTTTTTGGGTCATCCACTTTGAGATATATCTGTGAGATGAACTTCTGAGAATCAGCTGAGGTAGAGCTAGGGTGGGTCTGTTTGTGTTTTCTGCTGGTGCCACACTTTCCCTCTTTTTGGCAATAACCGGAGTTTGAGCAGACTGACTGGCTATATGTTTGGTTAGCTCAGCCAGTTGAGCCTTGATGATCTCCAGGTCTGAGCAGACATCAGAGCGAGGCTATTCGTTCGAGAGAGCTTTGAACTTCTCATTATTATGCTGCTGGTAACTGTCAATTTTCATGGCCAGCACAGACATTTTTCTGAAAGTTTGCTTCACCAAAGAGACCTCTTTTGTTCCATCCATGATTTCAAGCGGAACGGGAGAGGTCTTAGGAGGTTCGTCTGGTGGGCCTGAAGGTGCTGGAGCTGCTTGAGAGATGTCGGGAGCCTACACCTGTACCTGTTGGGGATCCGCAGATATAACAACCGACTCAGTTACTACAGCAGTGGCTGAAGTACCTTAATCGACGGCAACATCGGTAGAGTGTGAGGGTTCAGCATCCATCGACGCAGAAGTACTATGAAAAGTGAGAAGTAGGGGCTGTGGATTGAAAGCTGGGATTTCACAAGGAATGGACGTGGACACATCTGCCAAATTCGGCAGTGAAAAGTCTGAAATTGGTTGGCGGAAGAACAGTGGAGGAACCGCCGTAACCGATAATGAAACCTCCGTTTCAGGGGTTGAGCGAAGAACTGGTCTGGTTGCCAGTTGAAGACTGGTGAGAAATGAGCTGTCTGAGAGGGCTGACAACGGAGAGACCGGTGCGACGACAAGGGCTGTTGTGGTGGTAGAGACAACTAGTGTTGGAGAAGAGGTTGAAACAGTAGCTGAGGATGAAGAGAGACCCGTCTGAATCCTGTTGAGAATAGTTGCATAATAAACCTCCATGATGTGCATCTCAGCCTCCAATCTTGTCAGGACTTGAAGATCGTGAACCGCATCAGGTCCCGTCGGTTGGATATTCTGCCTTCGCTGATCAATGTAGTGCTGCAGCTTATCCATTTTGAGACGGAGATTGAGGAGTTCCTGAGCGCTCAGCAGGACTTGGATGGATTGGATTCCCAATAGCTTGATGATCTTGGCCTCGGTCTTCGTGGCCTTTGTCAACCGAGCAATGGAAACTTTCCGACTGAATGGAGTATACCAAATGTCGAGCCAGTCCTCGAAGTCCTGAAGGTCAGTTGCGATGTTTTCATCAATCTCTTCGCTGATGAGATTCCAGACGGTTTCATCGATGGACTCAGGAGACTCAGAGATGGCCTTAGCTTTTCCATTGCCTTTGTCAACCGGTACGGTCCGTGCTGATTCCTTTATTACCACACCGCCTTGTCTCGGGACGGTTTGAACCACGTGATCGGTTGGCCCTGAGATTGGAGATGCATCAGTTATTTGTACTTGTGGTTGAGCAACTTGGTGTTGTGATGGCGGAGTCGGTTCCTGAACAGAGAGTAAGGGCTGGTTAGCAGTACTTGCCAGGGCATCTTTAGATTTGGAGGGCAGAGCAGCGGTAGGTCCGGTTGCTGTCTGTCTTCTTGGGTGTTGTGCTTCGCGGTTTCTTGAGCACCACTGTAAGCGGTACTTCATCGTCAGAAGAAGACGCCAGAATTAATTGTTTCCTTGCCGATTTCGAGGGAACTGATTTCTTGTCACCCCTTTATTGGGGTAGCTACGATCGGTTGCTTGGGGCGGACAGATGTGTGTTTCTTGGACGACCGTGGAGCATTAGATTCTTTAGAAGCCTTCCATTTGGTCGGTTTTCTTTGTGGGCTCAGTCATTGCTACCATTTGGCGGATGAACTCAGCTGTGACTATCTGAACACTCCCCAGCAGTTGGACTGACCCAACATCGGGAACCTTGTGTCTGAGGAGAAAGGAGAGTTGATGAGCAAAGTTCTTGAACTGCCTCTCATGAATTGGCAGTATTCCCTTCAGTACCGAGAAGATCAAGGAAGCCCAATTGATCTCCAAGTTGGTCATGATGGCAACCATGGCTTGAATTTTGTTGCTAATCAGCATGTCAAAGGAACCAGCTTTTCCCAAAACAGACTTCGCCACCACATCATAAAACAGGCGAAATTTCAGTTTCAAAACCACTCGCTTATCTGAGTCCTTGAATGATTTATCCGTCAAGGACATCGTAGCCTTCATTGATTCATTGACATCATCTGAGACGTTGATGATGGTTGCCCCAGTACTCGGCAGGTTAAATAGCTCTGCGAAAGGGTCTCGGAGATTTCAAACCGCAGACCATTGATGAGACACTGCAGACGATCGCCAACGACGAGAACGGTGGCGAAGAACTGATGCAACACGTCTGGGTAGAACTCAGAGGTGCACTGAGAAAAGGTTCGGAGCCCGATCGCAATTAGGGCTTCAAGGATGGGGACAAAACCCTCATGCTCGGTGTCCATGCTATTGCTGAAGTTGATTTGCAGTCGGTTCTGGTAAGGTCGTTGTGAACGGGTGCCATTGCTTTCTGATTTCTGTTGAGCTTAGAAGAGGATTATGCAGGAATTTGGGAGATATAGTTTCTGCTTGGTGAGTTGAAGATAATGACGGGAACTCTTCAATTGATCACGAAAACAAGTATTTTCAGCGAGATAAAGCGTGTTTTCGCATTAAATGCACAAGACGTCTTGTCGTTTAGCTTTCCTCTCACATCATTAAATGCAGTACCACATATCTCTGTTGATTTGTACAGTGCCCGTCGCCAGTATTCTTGATGTACTACGACAGAATGTGTGCAATTGATGGCGTGTATTTATTGAAAACGATTTCGATAAAACTGGTACTTATTGGATCGCCAATGGTGGGTGGTGTTGTGATCGAACTCCCATGGTCTTCCGAGCAGAATATGGCCAGCACTCATCGGCACAACGTCGCAAAGCACCTCGTCTTTGTACTTCCCAATAGAGAACTTGATTCGAGCTTGTCGGTTCACCCGTATCTCTCCGTGATTGTTCAACCAATGCAGTCGATACGGAGTAGGGTGGACCTACATGGGCAGTCCTAGCTTCTCGACAAGATATGAGCTAACACAGTTATTACAGCTACCCCCGTCAATTAGAAGTAAACGTACCTTCTCTTTCACTTTGCAACGCGTATGAAAAATATTGTGCCTTTGGCTCTCCTCCTTGGTCACTTGCGCGCTCAACGTCCTCATGGCCACCAACATCTCGTCACCACTCGAAACATATTGCTCTCCCTCGTCCTCTAAGGTCTCATCCTTCTCATCGTCGCTGGCGCTTATGTATGTCCCATCGTCCAACATGGTCATGGTCCGGGCATTCGGGCATTGCGATGCGATGTGTCCCTTACCCAAACATTTGAAACACGTGATCTTTGACGACGATGAAGAAGCGCCTTTGCTGCCCTCTCCCTTTTCAGCCTGTCGTGGTCCACTCTTCTTGAACTCGAGCTTCGGCTTCGGCTCGTTCTTTCGGTTCCATGCATTCCGTTGACCCGGCGCTGAAAATTTGATGCTTTGCCACTTCAACATTGGAGCTGCTTCTCCACCTTCTCGACTTGGGGCATCAACTCGTTTAGGTCCATGTAATGGTGCAGTTCAACTCGGTCGGCAATCTCACGCTTTAATCCTCCCAAAAGTCGAGACATTGTAGCCTCTTCGTCTTCGTTTATATTCGCGCGCGTCATGGCCGTCTCCGTTTCTTGGTAATAATCCGCAACGCTCTTCCCCCTTGCTGCATATTTTGAAGCTTGTTGTAGAGCTCACGATAGTAGTGGGGTGGTACGAACCTCTTCCTCATCACCCGCTTCATCTCCTCCCAAGTACTAATTTGATGCTCCCCGTAACGTCTGCGATCCTCGAAGACTTTGTCCCACCAAATCTGTGTGTATCCTTGGAACTCCAATGCTGCGAGCTCAACGTTTCGGCGTTCGGAATAGTCTTGAACAGCGAAGACACGCTCCACCTTTGTTTCCCAATCTTGATAGGCTTCGGGGTCATTTTGTCCGCGAAACATCGGTAGCTTGATCTGAACGTTCCTCAGATCATCACGGGCTGGTCGTCGCCTCCTCCGATTCCTCTCAGACACCTCCGTCTCGTCGTCATCGTCTCGCTCGAAATCTGTCCCATGCATGCTAGCATGACCGTCATCCCTCCGTTGGTTGTTTAGCCTCAATTCATGCAGTTGCGCTAATATGGCGGCGTAGTTGTCATTCATGCGCTCCACTTCCTCTCTAAATGCTTCTAACGGGTCAGGCGGCGGTGCACCCGACATTTTCTCTTTGTTTTTTTTTCTTCCTAATATATTCCTCACTCCCCTACCCCTTCCAACCCGAAATATCACTCACCAAGTGTATACGCTCGGCTTATGTAAGGGGTTTGGGTCACTCAACACTCCTTTTTTTTTAATATTATTTTCCTTTCACTTGAAACAAAGCGTCTTAGCTCAACTGGACTACGAATTCCAATGACAAGAAGGAAAAGAAAGAGAAAAAATACGATGTAAGGGCGACGTAGGACTCGAAGATGGACTGAACATAAACTAAAAATAATAGACCCGAAGACTCGAAAAAAAATAAAATAAAATAAAATAAACTGAAAATAACGACTAAAAATAACAATATTGCCGAACTATATATTTTTTTTCTTTATTTATTTATTTTTTTCTTCTGTCTTTTTCTTCTTCTTCTTCTTTTTTGTTTTTTTGTTCTCTTTTTCTTTTTCGCAGACTTCTCCCAATTTTTTTGCTGATTTTTTTTTCAGAATTCTTTTTTTTTTTCGGCTACTTTTTTTGACTCGAACACTATCGATCAAGGAGACAGGCTCTGATACCAACCGATACGAACCCAGATGGAGGTTCGCACGTGAGCTGAGATCGTCCTTGAAAGATATGACGCAAACACGGACTACTACAGACTCGATAAATAAAATGGGATAAATAAATAAAGATAACACCTGACGCAAACCGGAAATGGATAGGATGCAATTTGGAGAATACGAATTGCGAGGGTTGGACACGAAAAAAATAGGATATACCTATCTCCTCGAGCCACAACGAACGGTTTCCGAAATTCTATCCCCTCGACCCGAACCGACCCTCAAACAACAATATTAGGACGATGCCTAACACCTTTGAATTACGGGCTGCGTTTGGGTGAGAGTTTTAACGCCACAACTAGCTAAATTGCAATAAAACACTAGTTGATAAGTCGGGTGGAATTGCGAAGCAAATCCGGGCTAATTTGCGAGAAACTAGCGAAAGGAAAATAAACTCACAAGGTTTATCGAATAATCAATGTCTGAATTGTTTCTCCATCATACACGACATATATAGTCTAAGCTTAATAAGAAAACATTAACAAATGGCCAACGAATTATTAATGAGGTCAAAGGTGATTAAAATTTAAGCTAATACCCATATAGTCAAATTGAGTTGATCAAACTCCCATGACTTCAAATGACTCGTTGGTTTTGCTGGTCAAAGGAACTCATTGGTTGTCCCTTAATATTCCTTTGCTCTACTTTGCTTATTTGGGCCTCCTAATGATGTAGCTCGTAGGTACTAGGGCTGGCCTCGAGCCCACTTGGTTGACTCCTCACCTCGACGATGTTGTAGCATTTGGCTAAGCCCTCTTTAATTGGGTTGGACTTTTGATCAGAGGTGTTGTGAACCAAGACGTTTAAGGCCTCATCCATTTGCTTCTTTCTTGATCTCGTCATTGGTCCGGTGATGTTGTGAAGTGTGTCGTCGACCGCTTTTATATTTGCTCGACTAGCCGTGGTCGCACCCTCGCCATCGACTTGTGCACTTGTTTGCTTCGCATCATGTCCTCTCCCTTGGAAAGGATTCGTCCTCGAATCCATATAATCTGTACTTTCAAACGGAGATAAATCAGAAACATTAAAACTCGTACTAACACCATACTCACTCGGTAGGTCGAGCTTGTAAGCATTGTCATTGATTCTCGCCAACACTTTGAATGGTCCGTCGCCTCGTGGGTGTAATTTGGTCCGCCTCGCGGCTGGGAACCGTTCCTTTCGCATATGAATCCACACCCACTCGCCGGGTTCGAAGATAACGCGCTTACGCCCTTTATTTGCCTTTGTCGCGACCTTTCGGCTATTCTTCTCCAAATTTGCACGCGCTTGCTCGTGCAACTTCCTTACCTGTTTAGCCCTCTCAACACCATCCATGTTAATCTGATCCTTCAGAGGCAATGGAGTTAAATCGAGTGGAGTTATATGATTAAAACCGTAGACAAGCTCTAATGGAGAAAATTGCGTAGAAGAATGAATCGTACGATTATATGCAAACTCAGCAATTGGCAAACAATACTCCCAACTTTTTAAATTCTTTTTATCAATGCACGAAGTAAAACGCCTAGGGTCCTATTCGTTACCTCGGTTTGGCCATCGGTTTGGGGGTGACTAGTAGTCGAAAATAATAATTTTGTACCTATTTCCCCCAAAGACTCTTCCAAAAGTAACTTAATAATTTAACATCCCTATCAGAAATATTGGTTCTTGGAACCCCATGCAAACGAATAATCTCCCTAAAGAATAAATCAGCGACATGCTTAGCATCGTCGGATTTATTACATGCAATGACATGAGCCATCGATCAACCACAACTAAGATAGAATCTCTCCCCTTTTGAGACCTTGGTAACCCAAGTATGAAATCCATCGATACGTCGGCCCAAGGTGTTTGAGGAATGGGAAGTGGAGTATACAGTCCGTGTGGCATAGACTTAGACTTAGCTCTCTTACATTCTAGACATCTAGTGCAAACCCTCTCGACATCTCGTTTCATGCAAGACCAATAGAAGTGTTCTTTCAAGATATCGAGGGTTACCCAAAGTGCCCCATTACTCCCCCACAATGCGCCTCCCTCACTAAATACTCACGAAGAGAACACGAGGGGATACACAATTGGTTCTCCCTAAACAAGAATCTATAAAGTCGATAAAACTTGTTTACAGCCCTTTTTTTCGCATTCAACATAGACTGAAGCAAAATCGTGATCATTTTCGTACAAGTACTTGATAAATGCGAACCCCAAAATAGAAGTGCTAAGAGAAGTAATAACAGAGTACCTTAGTGATAAAGAATATGCGACAATATTATCCTTACCCCTCTTATACTTTACCACGTACGGGAAGGTCTCGATGAAAGCAATCCACTTAGCATGCCTCTTGTGCAAATTCTTTTGTCCCTTGAGATACTTGATCGACTCATGATCTGTGTGCAAGACAAACTCCTTGGACAGCAAGTAGTGTTGCCACGTATCCAAAGCTCTCGCCACAACGTACAACTCCTTGTCGTAGGTCGGGTAGTTCAAGGTTGCTCCGTTAAGCTCCTCGCTGAAATACGCTATGGGCCGGCCTTCTTGGAGTACAACAGCGCCTATACCTATCCCTGAAACTCAAGCTCGAATATTTTATTAAAGTCAGGTAGCATAAGTACGGGTGCGTTCGTTAAATCATGCTTCAATTGATCAAATGCATTCTGTTGGGATTCCCCCATTCGAACGCCACATTATTCTTAACTAACTCATTCAGCGGGGCGGCCTTTGTCGAGAAATTCTTAACAAAGCGCCGATAAAAACTAGCATGCCCATGGAATGACCGAATTTCGGTCACACTTTTGGGAGTCGGCCATTCAAGAATTGCTTGAACTTTGGACTGATCAACCCGTAAGCCATTACTACCCACAACAAATCCAAGAAAGACTACCTCATTGGCACAAAAAGAGCATTTTTTTGCATTTACAAATAGCTTTTCCTCAAGCAAGGTACTAAGAACAATCTTAAGGTGCTCGGTATGATCACGTAAATTCTTACTATAAACAAGAATGTCATCGAAGTACACAACCACAAACTTGCCAATATAACGTCTTAAGACATGGTTCATTAGGCGCATGGAAGTACTTGGAGCGTTAGTTAAGCCAAATGGCATCACTAACTACCCGTAAAGGCCAAATTTAGTCTTAAAGGCTGTTTTCCATTCATCGCCTTCTTTTACTAGAATCTGATGATATCCTGATTTTAAACCAATTTTTGAAAATAAAGACGCACCATGTAATTCGTCAAGCATATCATCTAGACGGGGAATAGGGTGACGATATTTAATGGTGATTTTATTTACCGCCCTGCAGTCGATGCACATGCGCCAAGTGCCATCCTTTTTTGGTACGAGAATGACCGGTACGACGCACGGACTCAAGGACTCCCGAAGGTGACCCCCTGACAACAGCTCCTCAACTTGCTTTTGGAGCTCCTTTGTTTCCTTCGGATTGGCTCGATAAGCTGGCCGATTTGGAATGGTCGATCCGGGTATGAAGTCGATCTGGTGCTCGATGCCTCGGAGTGGTGGTAGACCGTTTGGGACCTCCTCAGGCATAATATCTGTAAATTCACTTAAAATAGAGATTACTTCGGAAGGAATTTCGTGAGGGAGATCACTAGAGGACACTAGTGTCTCTTTATGCAAGAGTAAGATAAATGACTTCTGAGCATTCGCGGCCCTATCTACGTCTCTCAAGCTCGCATAGAAAGCGCCTTTTCTCTCGCTTGCTTCCGGCTTTTTATTTTTTTCACCCTCATTTTTTTGCCTATTTTTTTTCTCACTTTCGGCTTTTCTCTCACTCTCGCTTGGCTTTTCCCGCTCACTGCTCTCTTTTTGCCTTTTTTCCCTCATTTTGATTGTTTCGCTATGAACCTGAACCGGCGATAGTGGTATGAGGGTGTACATCCTCTTGTTATGCTCAAGCTGGCACTTATTGGATCGCCCATGGTGGGTGGTGTTGTGATCGAACTCCCATGGTCTTCCGAGCAGAATATCGCCAGCACTCATCGGCACAACGTCGCAAAGCACCTCGTCTTCGTACTTCCCAATAGAGAACTTGACCCGAGCTTGTCGGTTCACCCTTATCTCTCCGTGATCGTTCAACCAATGCAGTCGATACGGAGTCGGGTGGACCTCCATGGGCAGTCTTAGCTTCTCGACAAGATATGAGCTAACACAGTTAGTACAGCTACCCCCGTCAATTAGAGTAAACATACCTTCTCTTGCACTTTACAACGCGTATGAAAAATATTGTGCCTTTGGCTCTCCTCCTCGGTCACTTGCGCGCTCAACGTCCTCATGGCCACCAACACCTCGTCACCACTCGAAACATATTGCTCTCCCCCGTCCTCTAAGGTCTCATCCTTCTCATCGTCACTGGCGCTTATGTATGTCCCATCGTCCAACATGGTCATGGTCCGGGCATTCGGGCATTGCGATGCGATGTGTCGCTTACCCGAACATTTGAAACACGTGATCTTTGACGACGATGAAGAAGCGCCTTTGCTGCCCTCTACCTTTTCAGCCTGTCATGGTCCACTCTTCTTGAACTCGAGCTTCGGCTCGTTCTTTCGGTTCCATGCATTCCCTTGACCCGGCTGCTGAAAATTTGATGCTTTGCCACTTCAACATGGGAGCTGCTTCTCCACCTTCTCGACTTGGTGCATCAACTCGTTTAGGTCCATCTAATGGTGCATTTCAACTCGGTCGGCAATCTGACGCCTTAATCCTCCCAAAAGTCGAGCCATTAGCCTCTTCGTCTTCGTTTATATTCGCGCGCGTCATGGCCGTCTCCATTTCTTGGTAATAATCCGCAACGCTCTTTCCCCCCTTGCGAGATATTTTGAAGCTTCTTGTAGAGCTCACGATAGTAGTGGGGTGGTACGAACCTCTTCCTCATCACCCGCTTCATCTCCTCCCAGGTGCTAATTTGACGCTCCCCGTAACGTCTGCGATCCTTGAAGACTTTGTCCCACCAAATCTGTGCGTATCCTTGGAACTCCAACGCTGCGAGCTCAACCTTTCGGTGTTCGGAATAGTCATGACCAGCGAAGACACGCTCCACCTTTGTTTCCCAATCTTGATAGGCTTCGGGGTCATTTTGTCCGCGAAACATCGGTAGCTTGATCTGAACGTTCCTCAGATCATCACGGGCTGGCCGCGCCTCCTCCGATTCCTCTCAGACACCTCCGTCTCGTCGTCATCGTCTCGCTCGAAATCCGTCCCATGCGTGCTAGCATGATCGTCATCCCTCCGTTGGTTGTTTAGCCTCAATTCATGCAGTTGCGCTAAGATGGCGGCGTAGTTGTTATTCATGCGCTCCACTTCCTCTCTAAATGCTTCTAACGGGTCAGGCGGCTGTGCACCCGACATTTCTCTTTGTTTTTTTTTTCTTCCTAATATATTCCTCACTCCCCTACCCCTCCCAACCCGAAATATCACTCACCAAGTGTATACGCTCGGCTTATGTAAGGGGTTTGGGTCACTCAACACTCCTTTTTTTTAAATATTTTTGCTTTCATTTGAAACAAAGCGCCTTAGCTCGACTCGACTACGAATTCAGATGACAAGAAGGAAAAGAAAGAGAAAAAAATATGATGTAAGGGCGACGTAGGACTCGAAGATGGACTGAATATAAACTAAAAATAATGGACTCGAAGACTCGAAAATAAAATAAAATAAAATAAAATAAACTGAAAATAACGACTAAAAATAATAATATTGCTGAACTATATACTTTTTTTTTTATAATTTTTTTTCTTCTGTTTTTTTTTTCTTCTTCTTCTTCTTTTGTTTTTTTTTGTCCTCTTTTTTTTTCGCAGACTTCTCCCATTTTTTTTGCTGATTTTTTTTTCGGCTACTTTTTTTTTGACTCGAACACTATCGATCAAGGAGACAGGCTCTGATACCAACCGATATGAAACCGGAAGGAGGTTCGCACGTGAGCTGAGATCGTCCTTGAAAGATATGACGCAAACACGGACTACTACGGACTCGATAAATAAAATGGGGTAAATAAATAAAGATAACACCTGACGCAAACCGGAAATGGATAGGATGAAATTTGGAGAATACGAATTGCGAGGGTTGGACACGACAAAAATAGGATATACCTATCTCCTTCGAGCCACTACGAACGGTTTCCGAAAGTCTATCCCCTCGACCCAAACCGACCCTCAAACAACAGTATTAGGATGACGCCTAACACCTTTGAATTACGGGCTGCGTTTGGGTGAGAGTTTTGACGCCACAACTAGCTAAATTGCAATAAAACACTAGTTGATAAGTCGGGTGGAATTGCGAAGCAAATCCGGGCTAATTTGCGAGAAACTAGCGAAAGGAAAATAATCTCACAAGGTTTATCGAATAATCAAAGTCTGAATTGTTTCTCCATCATACACGATATATATAGTCTAAGCTTAATAAGAAAACAATAAGCAAATGGCCAACAAATTATTAGTGAGGTCAAAGGTGATTAAAATAAGCTAATACCCATGTAGTCAAATTGAGTTGATCAAACTCCCATGACTTCAAATGATCGTTGGTTTTGCTGGGCAAAGGAACTCAGTGTCCCTTAATATTTCTTGGCTTTACTTTGCTTATTTGGGCCTTCTAATGATGTAGCTCGTAGGTACTAGAGCTGGCCTCGAGCCCACTTGGTTCTTGACTCCTCACCTCGACGATGTTGTAGCATTTGGCTAAGCCCTGTTTAATTCGGTTGGACTTTTGATCAGAGGTGTTGTGAACCAAGACGTTTAAGGCCTCATCCATTTGCTTCTTTCTTGATCTCATCATTGGTCGGTGATGTTGTGAAGTGGGTCATCGACCGCTTTTATATTTTCTCGACTAGTCGTGGTCGCAACCTCGCCATCGACTTGTGCACTTGCTTGCTTCGCATCAGTTCCCCCTGACTCCATGCTTATTTAGCGTCTGCCTAGTTTGAGAAGTAGCAACCCTTGGCAGCTTCATATTAGGTTGATATCCCTTCTCAGTTCTAACTAGGGGTTTAGTTGTTTTGCCGGTGTCACTAGTTTCTAATGACCCAGCTTGGACAAACTTGATCCATTCGGTATTCCTAGAGCGTGATGAGGACGCAACCGGTCCGGTGTGTTCCTTAAATCCTAATCCCATCTTATCGTTGCTATCCTTCATGTTGTACTGAAGATTGTCGACTTTCTTCTTGGATAGATTCCAAGACTGGACAATAGAGTTTAGTTTAGAATTTTCAGATTCTAATTGCATGATCTCCTTCCTATGTTGCTTTACCTCCTCAGTCATATCCCTTCATTGACTGAGGTCACTTTCAATTGATTGATCAATCGACGTGATAACACCCTTACCCTTCTGTTGATTAATTTTCTGAGATAGCATTCGATACCCATCAGCCATCTCTTGAAGGGCTTGAAGTAACTCTTCCTTAGTAAAATATCAGAGACAGATTCACATACCTCATCGTCGGTTATTTTGTCCATTAGACGTTCGTGGATTTCCTGGTCACTGCTGGTATCTGACTCTTCACTATCTGATTCTTCAGAGTCAGAGTCATCCCAAGTTTCCATCTTTAGCTACCAGTGCCTTTTGCTACTTCTTGGTTTTGGTACTGGCTTTCTCCTTTTCTTTCTTAGATACTCGGCAGTCAACAGCATAGTGTCCTTTCCTGCCACATTTAAAATAGGAGACATCAGTTTTATCAGTTTTATTCCTCAAAAATTTCTTACCGTCCGAAGTACAGCTTCGACTTTTTCTTCATGAATTTCCCTGATCTTTACACGAAGAGTGGCATGACTTCGTCGGTCAGTTCCTCAGAGGTTTTCGACGTTGAAGCTTCTGGAGCTACAAGTGCTTTAACCGGTTGTTCTGTAACTGCTTTTTTCATCCTCGTTTGTAGTTCAAATTCATAGGCCTTGAGATCAGCAAAGAGATCGTGAACTAGTATTTTGCTAAGATCTTTTGATTCTCTCATGGCCATGGTTTTTACATCCCACTCACGAGGAAGAGCTTTCACGATTTTGATGGCAACATCTCGGTTTTTCAATGTTCTTCCAAAAGCAATGAGATCATTGATGATGTTTGTTGGTCCCGAATGCACCAAACAAGGAATCAAAGAGGCTTTGATGGAACGAAAAAGGGAGAATTTCTCACCTTCAAGTGTTTGTAGTGTGTGAAAACTAGGGTTAGCCTTTTGATCTTTGATTACCTTTCAAATGGTGTTGGTAATACCTTATATACCACATTAACCCTAGGTATATTAAGGCCCAAACACCAAAAATTAAATAATTACATTCTAGTCCAAAGCCCAAAACCAAGGGATAATTACAATCTTAATCACAAGACTTAAACTATTGACACAATCTATAAATATCCTAACAATGTTCATGAATCGGCTCTCGAAGTCGGTCGTTGATTCTCCCAGCTTCATCTTCACCCCATCGTACCCATCGTATTTTTGAATGGCTACTATAAGCTTATTTTCTCCTGTGGATTCGTTCCCATCACAGATTTGACAGAGGTTCGTCCAGACCACCTTTGCGGTTTTGTACAGCATGACTTGTCTGAATGTTCCGGTATCCAGTGTTTTGAACGGAATGTCCTTGGCCGCATTGTCCAGATTCATCAGTTTCTTTTCGCCCTTTGTCCACTCACTTTTTACCTTTGCAACTGTTTGTGGCTGTGACTATCTTGAATATGTAGTGGGTTGATCTTTGTCAGCATTGGAGGTCCATCTGTGATTACTTCCCACATGTCTTCGTTTTGGGCCGCTAGATGAGTCATCATACGGACTTTCCATTCCATGAAGTTTTCCCGGGAGAACATCGGTAGCTTGCTAGAGGTATTCATTTTTTATCGGTTGATGATTGAATAAATGTCGCGACCCGACTCCTGATTCTACCTATTTTAGCGTATTCCTATCTGCCTAGCGAGTTTTAAATGGGTGAAGCACCCTGAAAATGCTCATAAAATTTTTCTTTTCCACTTATATAATGGAATCACTGTAATTTACACGTCAAAAGAATAAAGATCTGATCTATAAGATTACATTCGAGACCTAACTACATGGATCTTGTGTGACGGCACAGCAAAAGGCTCCTATGCGCCCGACCTCACAAGTCGTCATCCATACACACACGTCCACCCCAAAAGTGTAGCAAAGCTTCAAAAGGTCGGCCATGCCTTCAAAACGCGATCACGTACCATGGTCGCTGGTACCTACGACACATAACAAAAAGGGTGAGCCGCCGGGGCTCAGTAAGCAGAAACTATGCATGGATGCACGTGTTCCTTTCCTCGCAAAGGCAATCCACGCCGATGCATGCAACACTCGCATGGGCGATTCGCGCCGATGCTCATAATGACTCCGCAAAGGCGATCCGCGCCAATGCGTCTAGTATTCGTACTAGTATCACTCGGGGCCCTCGGCTTACTTACTATGCACCATAGAGAGCTCAATATCCATAAACATAAATGTGAAAGTGACCTACTTTGGGTAGCCTCCGCTAGGTTTCCCTAGGTTGCTCCCTCCCAGGTCGTCCCCTCTGTCATACGGTAGCCTACGCTAGGATTCCACCTAGGTCGCTCCTTACAGGTCGCTCCTTCCGCAAACAGGACAGTTGCCTACGCCAGTTAGCCTACACTAGCATAACTAGGTCGCCCCTTCCTGGGTCGCTCCTCCTGTCTCATCATAATGATAGTCGATGTTGTACGCCGTCATGGTGCCATAAAAGTCGCCTTTGACTCAATTCTGAGTCGACATCAACTACCCATATCGACAGTTATCCATCGCCTTCCGCGATATATTCTATGTACGCTCGCATCGCACTACCCCGAGTGCATCATGCATGCTCATGAATATGCACGTGCAACTTATGTAATAACATGTAATTTATTTCACATAAACATATAATCACCAAGGCACAGAGTCACATATTTAGGCACGTAGTACAAGTTATGTGTCGTAGTTGAGTCTCTACTTACCTGGCGTCTGTAGAATTCTATTTACCTGCGCCGATAATTGTCCTACGTCCCGACCTTAGGCACAAAACATTCATATCAGTAAGCTACTTAATTAATTAAGCTAGCTACGTACTCGAAATATCCTAAGTTGTGGACTTATTTCGGATTTAGGACTTGTAGTGCATTTAATTTGTAAACGAAACCCTCCTAATTTTCCAAGTGCGGTTTCGCGAATTACTACTTAAACAATGATGGGATTCGCCAATTTAGGCTTGCCACCTAAGTCCCTAAGGTTCGCGAAGCCTAAAGAAACTCGCACCAAGTCGCAAAGCTACACGGGTTTGCCAACTTGCATGGATTCGCCAAATGGAGCCTGCAAAAATGTCGCCATGTTGAGTTCATGAGATTTTCCTTCACACCTAGGACTCGCGAAATGGAGCCGCGAACTGTATGGATTCGCGAAGTCTACCAATTCGCAAAAAGGCTTGCCAAGCTCTGAGCCCGCAAAACTCCCGAGTTCGCCAACTTCGGTATCGCGAACTACCTACACTCCGTGATTCGCGAAATCACTTTGCACCACGAGTTTGCAATACTCGTCCCACAAATAGCATGAGCTTGACCTGGTTCGCGAATCTTCTCTCCATGATTCGTGAAGTCCTTTCGCACAACGAGTTCGCCAAGTTCAGGGTTCATGAAATTGAGCTTTGCAAACATGAGTTCGCGGAGTACTCGGTTCGCGAATTGGGTCCGATTCGTAAAATGGCCGAGTCCACCGTCCGAGTTCGCAGAATGGCCTGATCCGCGAAACCCTCAGCTCGCTGTTTTTAGGGTTCGCGATCCTTGCTGGATTCGCGAAATGCCTCCCCAATTTGCCACGGCTGATTCGCTATTCTCTTTTTATTTCACGAATTCTCTTATACAAACACTTTTCAATTCGCGAAGCTTCATATTAAAGATCAAAAAGCTATTCTCCTCAAGAACACGTTGAAGACTGTTTGAACTCCCAAACCCCTAAGATCCGAGTCTTAACGACAGTGCCCGAGTAGGCTTATTTTTCGTGCCTAAAAATCTCTAAACATGATGGTATCGAACTAATAGCACTTTAAACATCTTGTGAACTTTAAAACTCTAAATCTCGATCAACCTAAGGCACGGTTCAGTGTTAAGTTTATAAGGTACTAGCTCCCTATTTCTTAAGTTAAGACGTGAAGGGCATAGTAGAATTTTCTTACTTTCTTCAAGGCACAAAGTCGAATTCGTGTTTCTATTTTGGCTTGAGCTCTCGGCAGTTTTCTCTCCAATGGTGTTTTTTTGGGGTTTGAAATGATTATTTAGATAATTATTTACGTATTAGGGGTGTGGTGGTGGAAATCAAGGGACGAAATATCCCTCAATTTATGGGGAGTTGGCTCTAAAAATCACCTCTTAACATTTTGGGCCCAATTACATATAACTCTAGCCCACTAGAAATTTTAAACCCAATCTTGTTCAAAAATCAAATTTTTGCTTATGGCCCAAATTCTCTTGGGCCTATTTTCCAGAAATCCCTATTAAATTGGAAGCGTATGACCCAAATTAATTTCACCAGATTTCCTAAGTCACGTAGGCACATAATTAAGTTAGTCCCATGATCACGAATTAAACGCACGAATTTCACGAGGCAATTATGCACTCGTTTCAACACATAATTTACACGAGCACAGAATTAATGCACATAACGCACATAATTGCATTCCACATTTGTGCAAATTTATTGGCCCTACTATTTACGACGACCTGGGTGGTACAATAAAAACGCTCTGATACCACTTGTTAGTATCGGTTAACGTGTTCAGAGGGGGTGAATAAACACTTGGCTCTTTTTCGATTATTTAATTGGTTTGTGCGTAGACTGGTATTCAATCAGTGACCGGTCAGTATTAATGCGGAAGATGATACTAAACGATTGTAACCGATATGAAAATGAGGTGTGTGAGTTTGTGAAGAACCGAGTTGTTTATGGAAGTTCGGAGTTAAACTCTCCTGCGTCTCCCTTCTTCCTCAAGAGGAATGTTCACTAGATTTTCAGTTATACAAGATAAAATACAACCTACCCAGCTAAACACAGCTTAATCTACTGAATCACCTAGGCAGTCGTAGATAACAATCCACCTAATTCAACAGCTTTTTACAGTCCGTTGGAATAAAGAGCATAAACTACGAACAGTTATATGTCTTTTGACTTCACTACTGATTTCTCTCTTTGAAGTGTTTGAAGATTGTTGATAATAGCTTAGAACGCGTGAAGTATATATCTTCAGCTTGTATTCCTCCTTTTATAGCTGAGGTTTGAATTAGAAGTCGTTGTGAGATAAACACTTCACTCTGCACAGTGCATTAATTGACTTCCCAAAATGGGTCTGTCCGATCTTTGCTGCGGTTTATCCTGCCACTTTTCCTTTATTCCTTATTTGCGCTAGTTGACCTTTGCTTCCCTCTTGGTTGACAGCCTTGCATTGAATGTCTGTCTGAATTTTTCTTTCTTAGTACACCCTTGTCTTTGTGTATCCAGCCTGTCCATAGTCGGTCAATCTCTTTCCAGTACTTCGTTAGTTTATGTTGTGCTTGATCGGTGGAACGAGTTATTCATACTAAATTCAATTCGGTCTTTCGAGTGTAGAGTTCGTTCCTTAGTGACCGATATTTTGAATCTCCGATTTCATTTCTTAAGCAACTGTTAGTTGAGTTATGTCAACACCAAAACTATTAATCCGAATGTTCGAATTCGTATTACTAGCAAAAGTAGACTTAATGCACAATGCTCGACATCATCAAAGACCAAAACAACTTAGTGTTGATGTAATCCACGTTTCTAACCATGTGGAGTAGTGGAATGTTTAGTCAATTTTATTTTACTTAATGATTCGGTAAGTAGGTTAGTGGTCTAATTATGAATTAGTGTCTAAGTTAGTGGCTTAGGGCATCTCCAATGGAGCTGCAAAATAAAAAAATGGAGTAAATTATTCAAACCAACCGAAAATGGGTTTTATAGTATCTTATCATAAATAAAACTCAAATATGCGATGGAATGGACCGCAAACTATATGAGTTTGTACTTTTAAAATAATTTATAAAGCATTTCTTTGTTTGTAAGTACATAAAAGTCCTTTCACATTCATACAAAAAAATCCGAGGAAACGTTTATCAATGTTGCTATGCTTTATTCTTTTACTCTTCGGGATGCTTTTCGTATGTATAAATTGTAGTTATAATTACTTTTATTAAATTTTTTTGATCAAATCTAATATTGTAGTCTAATTTGTAAACTTATAAAATATGTGAGTAAAATTGAAATTTTTGTGTTTGTGAGAATATTGAGGAATATTGTTTTGGATTCGGGAATGAGTGTAATGGTTGGAAAATAATTACTGTATTTTGAGTTTGAGAATGAGTTTGAGTTGAGTTTGCGAATGCAATTTTCGGTTGGAGATAATTTTAATCGACGTGCCATGCAATGTTATAAGTAGCTTGCTGTAATGGGTTTTATTCATCGTCTCAAGAAAGTTTATTTCTCCAAACTCATCTTATCTTTGAGTAATCACACTACCCTTGGATAGACCTTTTTGGTCCAATGCTTATGAGAGTTTTGATTATTCGAAATAATAATATAAATTGGGGGTACAACTTAAAAAACTCGATATGTATGATCTATGATGGTTAAGTATGTACAATATTCGATTAAGTGCTTAAATGTGATTTCATTGTTAAGTTAATCGAATTTATGTGATCTTGTGCTTAAATGGAACATTGTTGTGATCACCTGGTTATGAACATTTTCGTATGACTGGAATATCACTATGTGCTATAGATGGAAATTATATTATGTCTGAGTCATCATGAGCTGTACATGATTGATCTATTTTAGGAAAGAATATTGTTTTGATCACTTGGATATGAACGTTTTCGTTTGAATTGAATCTCATTGTGTGCTATATATGGAAAATATATTATGTTGATTGATATGTGAACTGTCTGCGAGAATAAATTATTTTAGGAAAGAATATCCCTGTGATCACCTATGAACGACTGTATGCTATATATATGAAAAAGATATTCTTATTGAGCTGTACATGTGATTGAGTTATTTTAGGAAAGAATATTATGAAATATCCATTGAGTGCAATCTTGATTAACTTTAAAATCAATGAATCAATGATCATGCTTTCCTTGTGCGACTTAGGAATTATATTTTGGAAAGTATTTAATTGATTAGGCTGTGGTAAGATTCTGATTGAGTCTATTTATGGAATGTGCTAAAATCGGATGAGATCCTGTCTTTACCCTATACTCAGTAGATCAAATCCTTCCTTGTGCGAATTGGCTATCATATTTTGGAAAAGGACTCAGTTGATTGAGCTTACTATTGTTGATATGCTGAGTGGAACTATATATGGAATGTGCTGACAGCGGATGGGATTACCTTGGAAGGGAAGTGAGTCTGTGGAATACATGGTACGTGATCATGCATGACTTTTTTTGCTGATATGGTTTATTCTTGGCATGATCATATGAAGTTAATACACGTGATTTCTGAGCTTTCTCTTGCATATTCTGTGCTTAACCTTCCTTGTGAAGTGTAGATGCTATTATTGGGTCAATATAGATGATACACACTTCACGTTGAAGGGTACGAAATGAACACACAAGCAAACGAATTCCTTAGAGTGATTGAGCGTTAATTTGCGATTCATTTGTAGTTTGTGTTGAGCCTACATTTGCGAAAACTGTACCCGTGAGCGATCTTTAGTATCACCCTACCCTAAAACCCATTGTCTTCGGACGTGATTTGTCTTCGGACGTGTTGAGCGCACAAAGGAGCACGAGTAGAGTCTTCTGCACGTGGAGGGACGAATTTGGTGGATTCGGTGGCCCTTCGGTAGCGAGCTGTGTCCAGTCGGGGAATTGGTTTCCTAGGTAAACGACGTGGAACGAAACTCTATGCGTAGCAGCCTAGGTGGAGGTCTAGTTTCCATATTGCTTCGGTTGTGTAAGGGTCGATCGTTTTCACCGGCAATACTTAATGATTGATTGGAACTCTTGGGGGAGAACGAACCCCAAGGACATGATTAAACCCAATTGGTGATATAACCTGTATAAAAATCCCGTCTCACTTTACTTTCTGCTATTTACTTTTCTGCAAGACAAACCCGGAACGCTTTCAAATAACCAGGTAATATCTTTAAAACATTTTCAGAAAACTACGCGATATCTTTGAAACAGTTTATGAAAAAAAGGGTTACGGATATAATATTGATACTCGTACTGCTTTCTAGGGAATAGCGGACTCTGCAATATCTTCTTAAAGAAAAGTATTTTTCAAAGAACAAGCCAATTTTTTATAAGCCTATTTAACCCCCCTCTTAGGCATATTTTACTCTTCAAATATGAAACAAGAAAGAAAGAGTAAAAAACGTTTTTTTCAAATTTTGGTACCCACTTATGAATGGGCCCTCCCTTATTAGTAGAAAACAATTTATGCACAGAAGGGGTCAAATTTTGTCCTAATCATCCATCAATGTAGCTTTAGGTACCCATTTAGGACTAATTTGAAACGGGTATGACATTTTAGCACAGGTGAATGTGTGTTTTGAAGAAGATTTAAAAATTTTCTTCGAAGCCATTCGCCTAAGGTGTTTCTCAGACTTAAAATGGACTGGATATTTCAGGAAGGCATAAGAACATATAGAATTATACGCATTGTTAGTACATGGAATGTTCTTCCTACATGAAGTGTTCACACGATTCACATAAAAAAAGATGGCTTTTCTTAGAATTGTGCTTACGAGAATGATAGTCATTTTTGGAGAGGTAAGCAAATTCAATTCTATCATTCTTTAAAGAATGACGAATTTTTGAGGATTGAGAAGATCGCTTGCTTGAGCTTGGAACTTCTTCTCTGTGCGCTTTCATTTTCACAAGAATGGGAGAGGAATAATCTGTAACGTTTTTGACCTTAATTTTGGAAGATACAATTGATTTTTCATTCGCCTTCCTAGTCTTAATTTGTTCCTTAGCAATCTTTAATGCTCTGCTTTTACTTATCATTTCAGCATCTGTCAGAAGTGACTTAGAATTAGTGTTAGCATTTGAAGATTTAGTCGCTAATGACTCAGACTTATTAGTAAAAGTTTTCTTAGTTTTAGGAACAACTGCTGTTTTTCTTTTCTCCTCCTTGTTTTTCTTCAGCTCCTTGGAAGTATTATGATTAAGACTTTTACTTATCGTTTCCGTTTGGGACACCGTGGACTTCAAAGTCGTCACAAGTGACTTAGAATGTGTATTAGCCTTTTGTGGTTTGGGAACAAGAGCGTCTGTTTGAATTCTCTTATCCTATCAAGACAATTATTTCTATAGGATGATTATCTGGGGCAGGTATGGGCGGAGAAGTTTGAGATTTGGTATGTCCTCTAAAAGTTTTTGCTTTTCCGCTTCAAAACTTAATCTTTCCGATTCCAAAGTTGCGTTCAATTTGGAAATTATACTAGCAACCATCGGAATTTCCAACCACGAGATAGGTTTATTACAATATAAATTGTTTTCCCCTTCAAACACTGAGAAGGAATTTTGGTCGACTAGCTTCGCAATAATTTTCTCTAAAGGGATAGCTCTTGTGTACCAGTTATTGCAGTATTCTAGGATAACCTCATATTGTTCAGTGACTACATTCCATACAGTTGCTTTGAGTTCAAGATGATTTAGCTCAATTATTTTAAGCTTTAACTCCTCAATTTCTTTAGCTTGAGCATCCATAATTTACAATTATTTTTTTATAAATTAATTATTATCTTCAAATAAAATGGCTTTTGAACGTTCAGTTCCTAAAAGTTTGGCTTTGTCTAAAGCTAGCTTGAAGTTTCGAAAATTATGAGTGTAAAAACTTTTTGCTGTGCACCGAAAAATTTTGAGATGATTTCGAAAATTCCGGGAAAATTACCAAAACCTTTTTTTCTATAATTTGCTAATAATGTCCTTAGTTGATTATTGGATACGTGATCGTTGATGCGCTTTGTGGATTTGAAGTGTTTTTTTTGGAAAAATAGTACCGAAAGGCTTAAGTATTAAATTTTTGATAATATATATATATATATATATATATATATATATCTTTATTTCGTGAATTGCTACAGTAGCTCAGTTACTCGCGTGAGCTATTTTTTTAATTTTTTACAGTACTGCAGTCTACTATTCGCGAACTACAATACCCGCGAACTTCTTTCGTGAACTTCAATTTGCGAACTACTATTCGCGAACTGATTATCTTTTATTTTATTTCTTTTAGTTTTTTATTATTTTGCTCTTTCTATAATTTCACGAATCACAATTCGCGAGCTACAGTAAGTTCGCGACCTGAATTTTTAAATTGCTTCAGTAACTGTGTTCAAAGATTTCGCGAACTGCTAGTGATTGCGAATTGCTACAGTGATCGCGAAATTGCTACAGTGAATTCGCGAAATTACTACAGTGCATTCGCGAACTCAATTTTCGAACTGCTACAGAAACTGTTTCAAAGGTTTCGCGAACTGCTATAGTGATTGCGCACTGCTACAGTGATCGAGAACTGCTACTGTGCATTCGTGAAATTGCTACGGTGAATTCGCGAAACTGCTACAGTGCATTCGCGGGCTGATTTATTTTTGTTGTTATTTTTTTTACGAATTGCTACAGTTCGCTAATTGTTACAGTAACAATGCAAAAGCTTTCTCATGCAGAAATACCAGAAACCGACCCCTAAACCCAGAAAATTGTTCAAGAAAGGTTTGAGAAATGATCTATAACACTTATATCTTCAATCTCAACACTCAATCATCATCCAAAACACCAAAACAAATTTAAATTTTTGAAATTAGTGAAGACACGAAGAACACCCAAAAATGAAATTCCTAGTATATCCAACAATACAAAGATTAAGGAAGTTTTACCACAATTTTTGAGATGGAAGAACTGAATCCGTGGGGTGTTGCGCGTGCGATTGTTCTTGATAGGGTTGGGAGCATTCTACTTGATAAATTATCTCACTATAATTTTTCACACAAAAGACAAACTTAATGTGTGTTAGGGTTTTAGTACATATACCACATGTTGGTATATTGTACGTGTGCTTCGTGAAAGCCAATTACAAATAAGCTCACTGGGCTTTTATAAAAGCCAAGTTCACTAATATAAAGTTACAAGGTTAAGATAAATTAATTAATTGAACACAATAAATAAGTCCTAACATTGAGCTATTCTGCTTTGGTTTTGGCATTTTTGTTTTTTTGTGTTATTTCTTTTTTCGTTTTAGCCAGTGTGGGTGCTTTTTAGCCACATGCACATATTTTTTTTTAGGAAATACAACGCGATCGATTGAAAATAAATCGACTTTAATTTGATGATATTATAAAAATAACCGAGAAATGACTCAAATTAAATCATGAAATAATGCACTAAACCATAAATGCAAAGGCTATTGACAAACGGGTGAAATGTAATATGACCAAATAAAGTGAATTCAGCTCAATTTGATTTGCGTTTTAATAATTAACTAAATTACTGAATTTATTCATGGATATACTAAGATTATCTTTCCCAGAAATTTAACGATTTCCAACTGAACCTTGCAATAAATACAACACATCTCTTGTGAAATAGAATAATTCGTTAAGAACATCCAATATCTTGTCGGAAATCGTTGAAAATCTCTTCTTTAATAAGAATAATACTAATCGTCCTCAATTCGATAATGTGTCTTTATGTAACGAAAATTACCGAAGTAATCATCGACTAAATGTGTTAAACCCTAAACGCAAATCTCATAGAAAAACCAATGAAATGTGTTAATGTTCGAATAAGGTGAAATCGACTCAATGTAACCATGAGTATAAATTAATTTTTTTAGTTGATTAATACTGAGAAATAAGCTTTTTTTCAACAGATATATCACTTCATTGAAAATCTCGACTTTTTTTATTATTGATAACGACCTTTTCAATGAAATCGACTTAATGTAATCTTCGACTTTTTCTTATAAATATTCAATGAATTTACTGACTTTAATAATGTAATAATGAGTAATTAGCTATTTTTCTCAAAATTGAAACGTTTTTTAAAGTTGAGTGATACTTATTGCAATAAATATATCATTCAAAATATTGTAGAAAGTTTAGATTCTCAGAGAATATTACTAGATTTCGTACGGTATACATTGCCACATTACCTGCCTACAAATAATTATTGATTTTTTACTATATTATAAGTTATCAGTATCACATTATTAATTCATTTAATTTCATCTATGATACTTACTGGCAGATGTATAAGATTAGCATCCATGTAAATGATTTGATGAATTTATACCCCCAATTTTCATTGATAGCCATGATTGTGTTAGGAATATGACTTCACATGATTTATAAGTAGTATTACTTTCGGGTACATATTTTTAATTTTACTCCATTTTCTATGTGTCTTGTGTAAATTTCGCAAAGTAGGCTGAATTATATCGGGGGGGGGGGGGGGGGGGGTTACGATTCATTTTATTAATGGGAAGTTTTTTATACCAAATTTTCGTTAAAATTGGTCCAAATGTCAAAATTTTAAATTTTGGTCAAACGGAGTCAAAATTGGACCCAATTTTGACCAAGCCCACGAAATTTGGCCCATTTGCTCAATTTCTCGTATGAACAGTCACAAAACCCTCAAAACACTTAACTTTTTTCACAAACCCTTTCAACTCCCCGAAAAATTCAAAAATTTCGCACCCTACCAATCAAAAATTTCTCAACTTCACGCATCGTCGTCTTCTTCAATCTGCAATCACAATCAGTTTTCCTGCATACTCCGTCACCAAAATCAGCTTTTCGGTATGAATACACCTCAAATAAAACCATCTCCGTTCGTTTTAATCATGATTTTGCCCCGTTTTGTTTTTAAAATTTTAGGTTTAAAATTATTTTCTCGGTTCGATTCGGCCGCGTGATACGATTTTGGTGTGTAAAACCCCCAAATATGTATTGCCCGTCCAATTTCGAGTCGACTGAGTCCAGTTTATCGAATAATGGTTAAGATTTGAGTGGTTCCAAGGGAAAAATATAGCGTCGTTTCGTACGTTTTCGCACTCTGTTCTTCACCGAGAAAATTTATTCCGAGAAAAATATTTTAACTAGATTTTCGCTGCTACAGTGAGTCAAGTCCCGCGAAAGTTTTTTTTCCGAGAAATTTCTTGCGTTAAAATATCGCTGCTACAGTGAGGGAAGTCCCGCGAAAGTTCTTATCCGAGAAAATTTTTCCTTACGTTAAAATTTCGCTGCTACAGTGAGTGAAGTCCCGCGAAAGTTCTTATCCGAGAAAATTTTTCCTTACGTTAAAATTTTGCTGCTACAGTGAGTTATGCCCCGCGAAATTTTCATACATCTCACTTCATATTACATCTTTTCACATCCTCACTATTTCGCAACTACAGTGACCCAAAAATTTCTCAACACATAAACTTCAATTTTTCTCGGATTCGTGCTGTCAAATTCTTTCGTAGCTACAGTGGTTCAATAATTTCTCAACTCATACATCATTGTTTTTTCACGGATCACGCAACTCTCTCAACCTGAGAAACTTGTCAATCCGAGAAATTTTATCACTTGTCAAACTGAGAAATTTCAAACCGAGAAATTTTATCACCTGAGAATTTTTTTCTCTCACCCTGCGAAACTTTCAAACCGCTTGAGAAATTCAAATCATGCGAAATTTTTGCTAGCTTGGAAATTTCTCTACCTGGGACAATGTTCTAACTGCGAAATTTTTGGACAACTTAGAAAATTTCTCTACATGCGAAAATCAGACTGCTCACTTGTAAATTTCCTCAACTTGCCTATGTTAGTTATAACTTGCGAAATCTTACACTACATGCGAAAATTTTCTCTCCGCTACAAAATTTTTCTCATGTACCAAAATTTTCTCATATCACATGAACTCTTTCACTTCTGAAAATTTTCTAAGTGTTGGAAAAATTTCGTTACATTTCCGAAAATTGTCGAAACTCGCCATCACATGACCATCATTCAATCTTAACAACTTTATTTCAAAAGGACTCTAAGTTACCTTTAATTTTAATTTCTTTTTTTTATCTTTACGATTTTGGGCTCTTTTACGTTTCGTTTTATTGTTTCACCCACGACTTACTTATATCCATCTTCTCGCGATTTAGCCCGTACTAATCATGCTATAATTACTGTCGAGCACAGATATGACCAACACAAATCAAGAAGCACTTAAAGCACTTGAGAATGCTGCAGTACAACGGGACGTCGCTCGCATCGAGCTCAATACGCTGACATTTGTTCCACCGATCGAGCAGGTCTTCCCAACAAGTCGATGGGCTGCCTTGATACCAAACAATCACATGGTGGACTTGGACAACTTTCGGTGCGATCCTCAAAGGGCATCCCCTCCGACACGCCCTCACTCATGGCGAGCGAGAAGCTCAAGTCTATCTCCAACAGTTCTGGCACACATTGCAGATTGCTGGACCACACTACCGCGCTTCAGCCATGTCCGCCGAAATCGATCAAGAAACCGTAGTCCTCACTCGCAAGATTGTCCAAGAAGTACTTCAACTCCCTGTCTACTCACCTTACGAACCACTTCCGACGCACGAACAACTCATCGACGACATCGACAGATTGGGCTATCAACCTGAAAACAAGAAGAAGAAAGACCCACTCGTCCTCAGCGAAGTCACCACACGCAACCTACCTCAACCCTGGCGGACTCTGTACCTCCTACTGAACAAATGCATGTCAGGCAAACACGCTGGCCAGGACCGCGGGAACCACCAAATCCTTACCATCCTAACCGGCATCGCACACAACCACAAGTACAACTACACTAAGATCATCTGGATGGATCTCGTCTCTATGATTCAACGTCGCGATCGGGAAATCGCCAAGGACATCAAGAACCGCTTCATCCCTTACATGCGATGGCTCCCAGCACTCATCAAACACTTCCGCAAGTTCTCCACCCGCATCCGCATCGCCCGACGAATGAATATTTCGTGATCCCCGTTGTCGAAAAGTTCGCCAAGAAAAACACTACGGCGAAAGATCGACATGCTATGATCATCCGAAACGAAGTACTTGCCTATGCCGACCCAACAAATCCGCACGTTCGAGAGTATCTCGCCTCCACCGCTTCATTCCGCGAGAGTCCCCTAACCATTGTCCCTACGGAGCAGACCGACCCCACTGCTCCTAACCCCGGGACTAGCCAAAACCCCACGTCCACTACTAAAACGTCATCAAGTCGCACCGCATCCTCTTCCACTCGCGTACCGAAAAACGGTCGCGTGAGGATGACGTAAGCCGCACCACGGAGCGTCGATCAAAATGGAAAAACGATCGACCTCCTCAGTCACAAACAAGCCGAGCCCAAATCATTGGTGCAGGGGGTGATGTGTTCACCTCCCGAGTAGAAGACGTGGCACATGGCTCAACCACGCAAAAAACCCCACCAATCAACTTATCTTCCTCTCTACAGGAAGAAATTTCATTCCACGAGGAGCTACGTATGCCATCGACATCCCACTTGGAGATAGTCGATGTTGAAACAAACAGTCCTCCGCCTCAGACTCCATCCTCTTCATTCACATCGAGTATAGTGCCCTCACTCCCCATAATTTCATATGTTTCTAGGACACATACACTTTTTACTGCACAACAGAGTCTTCGTGATTCTCTCAGAACGCTCGGTGATGTATCTGTGACTGAGAGCGGAAGACCTAGCACGGCCAACATCAACACAACTGTGAGCCTAGGCCATCAATCGTTTTAGTCTGTCTCATCGATGATGCCAACGGGAAGTCTTAGTGACCCCGTCTTTTTCCGTCCTGTGCAAACGCGCGGCCGATCGGCTCTCTTTTCCGATTCGGTGTCAGTTGGAATTCTTCGTGACTCCAACTTGTTAGACTTACCCTGTTTCGTCACCGAGACCGCGCTAGAGGGTCGCCTTCAAGAGTTTGCAAAGACTCTCGAGGCATCCATCCTATATAAAGTCTATGCGGGTCTCGATGCGTCCACCCGCGACAAAGGCAAAGGTGTGGCCCCGGAGACGCCACCACCAACGCAACATGTGGACGCCGAAGCTGTTCTCTCCTCCATTTCCGCAAAGGAGCTCTTCTACATCCTCCGAGCCCGATTCGAATCAATGACGGAACTCGACGAGGAGGAATAGCAAATGAAGGCTATCATGACTCAGCTGATGACTTGCCGCGCTCAAGGCGAGTCTAGCGGGATCAGACGCGACGATCAAGACGATGATCATGATCGACGTGAGAGGGAGAATAGGCAGCAAGGCCAATCTCAAGGACTTGTGCAATCGACGTCGCCTTCCTCCTTTGCACCTGAAACGACGCCCGCGACAGAAACCTCACACCCCACCAGCCAAAAATCCCATCCTATTAACCCCGAGTCACTAGCCAAGTCACCCTCACCACCACCTACTGTAACCGTCTCCGAAACTCTAATCGTCACATCGACATTAGAAACCACCACCGCACCTTCTCCACCCACCTTTTCGGAACCTCTAACTGTCACATCGACATTAGAGGCCACCATCACATCTACGCCACCCGACACCCAAATCATCCTCGCCAAAACCATCACCTTAACCGAGCCCCCAGAATCTCCACCACAACCATCCCCACAATCCACAACCTCCTCCGACGCAACACCCTCGCCATCTCACAGCCATACCCCTCTCAATACCGACCCCAACATGGCTCTCGAGAACTTCTACTGCGCGCAGAACGAGATCGAGGCCTACATCTTCAACGATGAATGGCTTTACACACCCGCCGACGCAGTAGCAACCAGGAAATTGGTGGAGAATGCCCGACGTCTGCTAAAGGAAGCATCTCTTACGCTGATCAACATTGCAGACAACGAGAACGGGGAGGAGTACGATGCTGAACCCGTCGAGCTCGAGAACATCCTACGGTTTCAAGCGCAGCAAGCTGAGGCTCATGCTGCTCAACCGAATGTGCCACTGCGGATAAGCCGGAAGCACCGTGGGAAAACAAGAAGATCACCGCACCATTCCAAGAAGAGATTAGGAAGAGGATCAGGCGGCGCAAGGAGCAGATCATCACGGTCTTCGATGAATACGAGCTGATGAATATCCAAAACTGGAGCGAGGAGAAGAAGAAGCTCTACCGACTTAGTCTCCTTTGCCGCAAGTGCACAAAGTGGACGCTGTCCGATGAGGAGAACATCGTGCTTGAGATGAATCGGGCTCCCATCTGCAAAGTCAATACCATTCGCCGCGAGTCGAGAGGACGTGTCCACTATCCAGTGTTCACGGTAATGAGGCAGAATGAGCTGCAGTGAAGTTAGCGAGGCAGACTTCAAGTTTCTGCGCCTGGGTGATCTGTACAGCATGCTGGAATCCATGAAGCAGTTCAGACTCATCACCAAAGGTTCTGGACATCTCGTACAGGCTGAACCGGTCACTATGGGCTACGTGGCTCTCAAGCGGCACATGCTCCGACAGGTGAGATTCTTTGCCTCCCACGATCTGCAGATGGCGGTGGAGTACAACCTAAAGAAGGTGAACCTGCTCGCCCATCTTTCAAGAACGCGGACAACTATCGAGAGGGCGATGTGATCGACGGAGATGATCCGGCGGTCGCCTACTCAAACTACAAGGGAAAGATGAGGCTACTACGCTGCTCCGTAGTGGCAAAGTTCTCGGATGGGACACTCACCATCATTCAAGATAAGCTAATGAGGATTTGCCGCATCCTTTCGGAAGAAGACCCTCACTGCCGATCCAAATTCGCGAAGTTCATTGACGCTATAGCTGATCGAATCGTTCTTCGAAGGAATCTCCGCACCTTCGAGTTCAAGCTAGGCCTTCGCGAAACACACACTCGTTGATCCACTATCACTATGCCCAAGATCCAAGACTCCCAACAATTGACACAAAGGGGGAGATTGTTAGGATATTTAATAGATTGTGTCATTAGTTTACGTCTTGGGTTATTCAATTGTAATTATCCTTTTAGCTTGGGCTTTGGACTAAAATGGAACTAGCTTAATCGTTAGTGTTTGGGTCTTAATATACCTAGGTTTAATGTGGTATATAAGGTTTTTCCAACACTATTTTGAATCAAAAGGCTAACTCTACTTTTCACACAGTACACACACTTGAAGGTGAGAATCTCTCCCTTTTTCATCCCATCTAAGCCTCTTTGATTCCTTGTTTGGTGCAATCGGGACCAACAATTACCTAGGATTTACTATTTTTGCATTTATGTTCAAAATAATTGAATGAATATCTCACATGCTTATGTGCTTGAACGAGACTGATTAATTATCACTCGTTAAATACTAAGTGAGTAATGGAATTCCAACTAATATCTTCTATCATGCTCGGGTCCGATACTTTAGGGGTTGTGGTGCTAGTTTCAGGCGCTTGCACTTAGCCTTTGTCGAATTTGAAAAATACTGAAGGAGTTAGCTTGTGTTCCATTAATTTTTTCCAGATAATAACTATACAAATCTCACACATATATTTGTTGGAAATGAAAATGACTCAGATTATTTTGTCGATATGAGATAGAAAAATTAAGACATAGTGTTTCGAGTTAGTGTGGTGTTAGTAGGGTGTAATGAGCCGAGCTCGGCATATTTTCTGGACTCGAGCTCGAGAGCTTTTCAGCTCAAGGCTCGAGCTCGCGCTCATTTACTCCCTGATGAGCTCCCACTCGAGCTCGAGCTTTAACAAAAACTAAAAAAAATAAGATAAAATTATCAAAAATATAAATATTTTAAAAAAAATGCGCGTGAGCCTGTTCACGAGCTTTCGAACTCTTATGTTTGAGCTCAAGCTCAACATAAATGAGCGCGAGCCGAGCTTTTGTCGGGCCAGCTCGTCGAGCTCATGAGCCTGCTCGACTCGGCTCATGTTTCACCTTTAGGTGTTGGACATAATTTTTAACACATATAACCGACAAACAACAATTTAATTTGGGCTTACAACTTTCCCTTTTAGCTTAATATTTCATCGATCCTCTCTATGTATCTCTTTATTGACCCTTATACTTCTCATGTGTTTCATCCTAGTATAGATCTACTATTCCATTCTCTAATTAATTACACAATGCGAAGATTCATTTTTCAAGAATATAAATATATTATAATACATATATGAAGGGAAATTGCTTTTTCGAACCGGGCGGATATTTTAGTGATTCAAGGTTTAGTGATTTAACTCGTATAATACTGGAATTAAATCAGAGTAAAATCGGTCCAAAAAAAGTAATAATACCAATCAATCAAATAATATAAGTAATATACAATTAGGATTTATAAACTTGGGGATTAAATAGAAATAAATTAAATGTTTTGAATATCAACAATTAACTGTGAAATGGGTGTCAACGGTCAAATATGAAATTTATAAATTGGAGGATTAAAAGGTAATTACAAAATAAGATTTAATATGGGATTTGTGGGAGGACACAATCTAATGTGAAAAACAACTTAAAAGGTGTGGCCATTAGGCCAACACTATATTTTATTACATTAACATATTCTTTTTATATTTTACTTATTTAAACATGTACCGGACCGGGATCGGACCGGATTTTTGACCAGTTCGATCGGAACTGGCCGGTCCGGTCTAGTTACAACAACCTTGATCTCCACGACATCCAATCCATGCATTTAATGATTTTGAGTCACTTTCGGTAACAATACCACCAAAGAGTTACTCTATCAATATGTTGAAAAAACTTATCTCAACACTTAAATAGCAAACTAAAAAAAACTGAAGATATATTTAGGAAAAAAAAGAAAAAAAAGGAAAAGAAATATGAGTCAAAAACAAGACAAAAATCCTGGAGATATCTATTATCTATTATTAATATAAAAGCGTGAATATGGCCGGCTTACGTGCAGGTATCCCATCAATTTTTCGGTCTGTATATTTAGCTTTTGAAACTTCTATTTCCCAGTTGCCAACATAGGGGTTGGGATCCTCTATTCCACTTTCTGTATTCCACTCCGTATTCCAACGAACGAAAATCGTTACACCTCCCCTGACAAGTGTTAAAACACACATAAGCATCATTACACCTATGAATTTCATTACAACAAGTGTTTAAACAAAAAAACCTCATTATTACGTGTTTTTCTATTTTAATATATAATGATTTTTTCTACTCCATATTAGAAAATAACGTAATAATGAGGTTTTTTTTGTTTAAACACTTGTTGTAATGAAATTCATAGGTGTAATGATGCTTATATGTGTTTTAACACTTGTCAGGGGAGGTGTAACGATTTTCGTTCGTTGGAATAAAGAGGAATACGGAAAGTGGAATAGAGGATCTCAACCCCCCAACATAGTCCTTTTAGCGGGTCCCACCTTTCTTCATTTATTTATTATTTTATGTAATGGGCCTTCCTTTATTAATCTCACTGTCAAATAAGTCGTATTAGGTTGGTGACCGTATTTCTCCCTCATTGTACCATGTGTTTGGATTTGTATAATAATTATAAAAGGTAAGAGCATACGGAAAGGATCTTTACAAAAGTTTAAAAATAAAACAAAAAATATTGATGATTGATACATGATAAAACAGCTTATCGAACTTCGATAATGATACACGGACGTTGTTTAACCAGTTTAGTCCACTCGAACGTAAGGTAGTCAAGCCGTCATACCAAAAATCGAACTTTCGTTAGAAAGCTTTGTTCAAAAGTAGTTCAACCAAAATACCAAAGATCAAAAAAGAAATTGGAAAAAGGTACGTGGCGTTGTTAAACTCCAGTTATCAAGCTGTAAACAGTTTGATCCCGTTCAGACCCAAGGTATTCCAGCCTATATACCATAATTCCAAAACAAAGTAAAATTTATTTTTGTGATCATTAGAATTAAATCATCAGATACAAGGATTTTTACATGATAAAATTTTCATTGACTTAATTCAATCGGTAACAGCCAAGCCTTCAAACGCCTCATTTCGGCAACACGGGCTTTGCCAAGAGCCGACATAGAATTTAATCAAAATCAAATTTTTTCACAACCTTTATCCAAAAGTTAATTCTTTTAATCGATTTTTAAAAGATTTTTGTAAAAGAAAATATTAAATACATCATATTAATATATGTATAGAAATAGGATATAAAACCATGATTAAGTATTGTTAGGAATATTTTGTAGCAATCTTTGATTTATGTAATCTTGGGTTTATTTAGTGGGTTGTAGTAGTTTGGGGAGACTTATCATATTTGTTGATAGTTTTGTATTGGGCTTTAATATACCAAATAGTTGTGGAATATAAAGCCCCATTTACCCTAATTAGGGTTTTATCAAAAGAATTTGAAAGGTAAACCACCTTGTACTTTTCCTTAGAAAAACACACACTAACATGCACTCAAGGTGTTCTTCACGTTTTACACATTCAAACCTTTCTTTTGATCCTTGTTTGGTAATATAAGGGCCAACAAGTGGTATCAGAGCCTAACGCGGATCAATATCTTCCATTTGAATCCCGTTTTGCTTGATTCCGACGTGATTTGAAGAAGTTTTTGCTTGACAACTCATTTTAAATATTTTCTCTGTTTTTGGGTGTTTTTACTTCGTTTTCAATGATTTTTGACCCCTAAAACGTTAGAAAACTACTATGAGTGTATTTATGTTCTTTCACGTCGATTCAGTCAAGTTTGAGTAGGATTTCAGCAAAAAACGAGTCCAAAATCTGGGTTTTTATTGAACTGTTCATCAGTATCGATAGAACAGTACTTTTTAGTTTGAAGGTTTCGACCGAAACTCACCTTGAAAAGCTTCGATTGATTTGAGTTTCGGGCAATTTCTCTTCAATTTCACAGTTTCGCCGATACATTTCTCGGCGAAAGTCAATCGATTAGAGTCTTGAGGCAATTATCCGCTAATTTCACAGTTTCGATCGACACAACTCTCGGCGAAAGTCAAATCCATCTCGCCCGAAACGCTACAGTATCCAATTTCAAGCTTCGATCAATACAATTCTCGGCGAAAGCCAATCGATATCGCCCGAAACGCTACAGTGCCCAATTTCGCAGTTTCGATCGATACAATTCTCAGCGAGAGTCCAATCTATTTCGTGCGAAAGTCTACAATACCAATTTCGATCGATTTCCTCACTTTCGCTCGATTCATATCTCGGCGAAAGTCCAAATTATTTACTACTTCGTCCAAATTAGTCAAATTCTATCTTAGTCAATCGAAACAAATCCAATTTGGACCAAGATCGTCCGAAACCTTCTCATTTCTATCGATCGAAACTATCTCTTTTTCAAATCAAAATCTAAACCCCTATTTCGATCGAAACTAACCTTATCTAAAATTTAACCCCTCTTTCGATCGAAACTCACATTTTCAAATCTTAACTCAATTTGAATTGCCCAATTATCAACACTTAGAACCATTTGCCGAGTTTGTGTCCAAATCTTACTAGAATCGATCAAGCATTCAAATTAAGTAGAACAAATTTCTCGATCTCACATAACACCAATCGTTCCATCTTCGAGCAGTACACCAAACTCACTAAATTCTTATATTGCGACTGAATTCATTAAGTGAATTTACCCACTTAGACTCAACACTAGAAAGCACTCAAACTTGACTATATCTCATTCAAAACTAAATCGTTTCATTTCGCAGATATATCACGCGTTAACGATCATTACCAAACACAATCATGGACGGTCTTGCTATCGGATCTGACAACCGTGCACCATTACTAAGATGGGGAGAGTACGGCATATGGAAGCTACGATTCATCAATTCATAGAAATCAAGGATGCAGACCTCGCAAACGACATGCTTTCCTCCATTTTTGAAGGACCAGCTCAATTTTGGACCATCATCCCTATTTTGAGTAAAACAAGCGGTATTGACTGCTTCAGCCCATAGAAAGTGTAGAAGTTTCGATTGGATCAGCATCGTACGAGCGGCTTCCACTAGTGTTCGATTTTTCCTTTCAACGATCCCGTTTTGTTGAGGTGTTTTGGCGGCTGAAAATTGTTGACTTATTCCAAGTTTCTGATAAAACTCACTGAGGTGATTGTTCTTGAACTCAGTGCCGTTGTCTGTTCGAACGACTTGAATAGTCTGTTGCAGCAGATTTTGAGTTATGTTCAAAGTTGATAATCAAGTCACCGGTCTCATCTTTCGTTCGGAGGAACTTAGTCCACGTGTAGCGAGAATAGTCATCCACAATCACTAGGACATAATTTCTTCCATTGATACTCTGAGTCTGCATCGGACCACAGAGATCCATGTGAATTAGTTCCAATGGTCGAGAAGTAGACGCAATTTGCTTGACGTGATGAGATGCTCGCTTCATTTTTCCTAATTGACATGTCGAACAGTGATGCTCCCTTTGTAGTTGTATAGTTGGAAGACCGTAAACCAACTTTTTCGTAGAGCTTTCATATTCAGATGAGACAGTCGTTGATGCCATAAGCTGTTCCTCTGTAAATCAGTCTGTGAAATGAGGCATACAGCTGTCGAGGGCCGCACAGATGTCAGGTTGATCGTGTAAAGATTGGATCTCCGAAGTCCTTGAAGGAGTTCTGTGTCCTGACTATCCAAAATTCTGCACCGGTCAGCATGGAAGACCACCTGGAAGCCTTTGTCACAGAATTGGCCTATGCTGAACAAGTTATGGCGGAGGCCTTCGACGTACGAGACATCTTTGATGGTCAGATTTTTCAGAGTGATATCCCCAAGTCCTAGAGTCGGGGCTGAGTCGTTCCCAAATCTGACTTTGCCGTTTGGTCGGTCTTTGTAGTTGCTCAGCAGCTCATGACTACCAGTCATGTGTGTGGAGCAACCAGAGTCGAGGTACCACACATGATGGATCTGCAAAAACAATTTAGAGAGCTTTAGGTACCCACTTAAACATGGGTCCTCTCGGATTAGCAGATTTAGTTTTGGGTTCAGATATGACTCCTAAATCTATTTTTGGAAGAGTCTTAATAACCCATTGCACTTTTGAAAAAGTGGGTTTGGGTTTTGCCTCTATAGGAGACTTGGCTCTTTTGGCTTTTGTCGTCCTAGGCGGAGATTTAGGAACCCATTTGGGTTGAACCTTACAGGGAAGGTTAATTTCAGCACGTACAAATGCTTTGGAGGGTTTGACTGAGGAAAAGATCTTTTCTTGTGATAGTCTCCTAAGGTGCTTGGGGGATTTAATTTCTACGGGATACCTTAGGTGACTACATTCATGTACGGCGCCGTAAGCTTTCTTTATGGATGGATCTTGTTTCTACGTGTCTTCCTAGTGGCATTTGTTTCAGAATGATTAATTTTTGACGTAGAGCCTATTTCGAAGTTGGTGCTTCTACAAGTGATCGGCTGAAGTGAATAAGTAGAAGCAACTATCTTAAAAGTGGAAATAGCTCTTTTATTTCTACGAATGTCTTTTATTGTAACAGAAGGAGTAGCATGCTCAGAAACATTTAAATCTAATGGCTCCTTTCTTTATCTTAGTGCTAGACCCTCTCGCCTTTGTTTTTAGTGCTGACGCTACGCTCCCTGTAGACGTAGGTAAAGTGAAATTAGTCATAGCACTTTTAACAAAATTATTTTTACAATATTTATCTTTCAAAGGCGATTTTTCATTTTTCACGCTTTTTGTAATAGCGTGAGAGGTAGCTTGGGAGGACGAGGAAGCCTTGAGATTTTCCATCTCCTTAAAGAATTTTTTCTTTTCACCTTCGAAATTCTCTTTTGCTTTTTCTAACTTTGCCTGTGACTCCTCTATCTGTTTCATGTAGGGGGTTTGTAGAGAGAATTTTTATAATTAATGGTTTTAACTTCCTCGTGGTGTGTTCGAGAATCAGGAGGTAGAATTTGAACTAAATTGCAGACAGGTGTTAGAGTTTCTTTCCTATTTTTGTCCCTTTCATTTAGTTCTGTGTAGTCAAAGGGGATTTCTGGACCATGTGGACCTTGTCTAATGGATGAATCGAAAGTATTTTCATAAGACGATTCAGTAAAATTTCTGAGAGAGGTTATTCCTAAGCGCATGTGTTTAACACCATATGTTTCTTTCTTTTGTAAAACACATGGGTTAGTGAAACCTATGCCTTCTATAGGATTATAGAACTCTATATCCTTGGGCTTGTTCAAAAATATCGTCTGTTCGGACTGTCCCCTACGCGTAACTATATCGTCTAATTTCTTTACTTTGGCATATAGTTTCTTGCGTTCCTCACCTAGGACAGCATAATTATTTTCCACGGTTAGTTTCGCGGCTTGACAGGCATCGAAATCCTTACTAAGCTCACTAATCTTAGCATTCGATGTTTCTAATTGAGCTTCTAAGTTAGTGATCTTAGAGATAGCTTCGGTTACCCTACAATTTAAAATGGCTTTCGCGTTGAGATTTCTAACCAAACAATTGTAGTTATTTGCTAGCCTATCTTCTAATTCCTTAATCTTTTTGCTCTGTTGTCCTAGTTGAGGTTGACTGGTCTCTCTAGAATGGAGGCCCTTGGTAAGTTCATCTATTTTTGCACTAGAGCTCCTAAGCTCTTGTTCGAGACTATCTATCTTTTCCCGAGCTCTCTCAAGTTCGTTCTCTACTTCCTTTATACTTTTCTGCTCACGTTTCATGTTAGCATATTGCTTTTGATATGATTCTAACATGGTCAATAATGTGGAAGGAGTGTCTACCTCATTTGAAGACGTGGATGCGTTGTCGTCGTTCGTACGAGTGGATGTTTCGGCGTCCAATTCGTTGTCGAGACGGGCCATGAGGGCTAAGTTCTCTTCTTCGGAGCTCGACGTGTCCTCGAGCCATTGGTCCAGTTCGGCCATGAGAGCTACTCCAGCTTCTTTCTGTTTTGTTAATTGAAGTTTCCTGGAGTAGTAGTTTGCATCTCTTTTCTTCGGGAGAGTGCACTCTCTGGCGAAGTGACCTGCTTTGTCACAATTAAAACATTTATTAGTCTCTTTGGGATTCTTGACCTCGGAACTCTCCGGAGCACGTTCGTTGTTCTTGGAGCTTGTAGTCCGAAGTCTATTACTTGAGGTTGAAGACTTCTTCTTGAAGTACTTCTTGCTCATCATTTGTCCAATGAGAGCTAGCTGTTTTCCAAGGGCTTTCATATTCGGCTCGATGTCGGAGTCCGATTCCTCTTCCGACTCTGATGATGAAGGTGGCCTAACGATCTTATCCTTTCTTGATCTTGTGCTCCTCTTCTCTGAGACTAAGGCAACCGTGTCATCGGTTTGTTTGCCTTTCTGCTCTTTGGTGATCTCGCGGGTATCCTCCTCATGCTGGGAGAGATTGTCAAACACGGCATGGACATCCAACTCATCTAGATCTTTGTTTTGTCGTATTTGAGTGGATATTTACTTCCATTCCGTGGGCAGGGAAGATAGAAATCTTATGTTTGTGTCCATGTTTGTCTTCGTTATTTCTATCTTCCTCATCTCATTGAGAAGAGTGAGGTATCGTTGGTAGATCTCGTTTAGACTCTCCTCCGGCTTTGCTTTGAATGAGTCGTAAGCGGTGAGAATGTTCGCCTTCTTGGCCTTTATGCCAACTTCCGTTCTTTGCATCATCCTATGCAGCTCATCCCACATCCATTTGGCCGATGTAAGGCTGTCGATTTGTCTGTATATATCGTTGGGGATGCCCTGCATAAGGGTATTCATGGCTACCAGATCAGCCTTAGCTCGAGCTCTTTCCTCCAGAGAGTATTCTCTAGGCTCCTTCAGTCGCCTAGAAGCTGGAATTGCTGGAGTAGCTGTTTCGTCCCTGGGTACATGAACTCAGAACTGTGCCGGTCCCTCTTCAAGGGACTTCAGTATATTTTCGGCTTGATCCGTTAGAGCGATGAAATTCAGAAAGCGGCTTCTCCACACTGTGTATTCGCCTCTTTGCAAGATCGGTGGACGGTTGTCATTTCCGAGTGAGTATGCATCCATGTTTGTATTGCAGTCGAGTTGTTGAAGGATCTTCGTTAATTGTTTTGAAGGTTGAAGATGATGTAATGGCTACAACGATTCTCCGATCGTCGTGGAAGTAAAATTGGTATCCCATGGAATCCTCAGGATCTACAGACTTTGTAGGACATCTATTCAGAATGTGTGTCGCTGTCAACAGGGCATGACCGCACAATGATGGGTAGGTCTGTATAGCTCAGCATAGATCGAACCTTATCAAACAGAGTTCGATTTCTGCGTTCGGACACACCGTTCAACTGCGGTGCTATGGGCGATGTCAATTGTGAAATGATCCCTTACTCTTTCAAGAACTCATCAAACTCGAGCCCCATGTACTCCCGCCTCGATCTGATCGAATGGCTTTGATGCTCGTTCCAGTCTGAATTTCCACCAAACCTTGTACTCCTTGAACCATTCAAAAGTATCAGACTTGTGCTTCATGAGATATGCCTTGCTGAAGCGAGAGTGATCATCAGTGAAGGTAACGAAATAATGGAAGTTACCGCGAGCCGCTACCCCGAACGGTCCGCAAACATCTGTGTGGATCAAAACCGAGAAGTTCTGCAGCTCTCGCAAAAGTCCCTATGAACGGGACTTGGTCATCTTTCCAAGGATACAAGACTCGCAAGTCGGATAGGGATCAGACCCAAGCGGCTTTATAATGCCGATTTGCTCCAACTCAAGAATCTTCTGATCTCCAGCGTGACCGAGTCGAAGATGCCACAGCAGTCTCGAGTTAGACTCCAATTTTCGTTTGTTGGTTATTGTATTCACAATATTTGTCTTATTTTCGACATTTAGATAATACAATCCATTCAGTTAACTTGCACTTCCGAAAATAAATATTGCATATGTTATTACTAAAACGAAACTCGTAACCGTTTCAACTCAAAATGGGAATAGAAACAATATTCTTAAGCCCCTTGGGCAAAAGTAAACAATCGGAAAGCAGTAAACTATGTCTAGTTAATAAAACAAGAGTTCTTCATCCAATGTAGGTCGCTGGTACACTATGTCCGCTTCCTACGTTGATCATGATCTCTCGGTCGGCCAGCATCCTACTTCGTTTCAGACCCTGGTTCAAAACACAGATGTGAGCACTTGCTCCCGAGTCTAAGATCCACGAAGCTTTGGGCAATCGCGCTTTGGGCAATCGCGCTTCCAACTTCATAGAACAATTAGTTTCTAAAACGTAAAGTCCTTTACCTGAGGCAGCTAGCTTTGGGCAATCGCGCTTCCAATGGCCAAGCTCATTGCAGTGTAGGCATTTGTCCGTCGGCTTGGCGCCTTTGTACACGTTCTTCTTAGCCTTGCCTTTCAAAATTCGTCTTTTGAGCTTAGTGGGCTTGTCCGGCTTTTTCTTTCTACTCGACCCTCGAGTCTTAGCATTCACAACAAGAACAACTTCCTTTCCTTTCACCTTCTTCATCTGAGTTTGTGCCGCCGACAACTGGTTCATCAACCCAGTCAACGTCATCTCGGCCTTGTTCAGATTAAAATTCACAATGAAGGTTGGAGCGACTGAAGTATCAGATCGTTCTGGAGCTCTTATCCATGATAAAGTCCAGTGCCTCGAGTCGTTCGATCCAATCGATCATCTTGAGCACATTCTCTCCGACGTGACTACCCTCAGCTATTCTGCAATGAAATAGTTGCTCCGTAAGCGAATAGCAAGCACTCCTGGAATGTTCGACAAAAAGGTCCTTCAGATCAAGCAAAATGGCGCCCACTTCCATTCCGAGTGAGTGCGCTGCAACTCATTGTTCATGGAAAGAAGTATATAGCTCTTGACCTTTGGCTCGTCAATCTGCCACTTAGCATACGCAGCCCGGTCTTCGTCACTCGCATCAGCCCCTGGGACTTGCGGTACGGGGAAATCGAGGACATAAGTTAACGACTCCGTACCTAGGAATATCCTCAGGTTACGGAACCAGTCCACGTAGTTTTGTCCAACCAAACAATTTCTCTCAAACAGTATAGTAATAATGTTCGTCATCACAGTAAATAGAAAGAAACGTAAAGCTGCAGAAAATAAAGATCTAATTAGGTTTATATTATCATTCATCAAGCGCAAACAAGGACTTTTCGTTTTGCTTGACTCGCACTATTTTTCTCGAAAACACTATCCTCTCGAGAAGAGTTTTGGAAACCTCGTTTAAAGTTTCATAATGGAGTTGATGTCCCGGCTCACTTATTTTGGTTCGATACGTCCACCTACGAGACTCACCTTTGGCTTTCGCCTCGGTAGGTCAACTAGATTCGCCTCAGCCTTTAACGCAATATTTGGCTCATCGAATCTTATCGAAGTCACATCAAACGTGAACTTATCCAATAAGAGTTTCAATTATCTTTGTCTCAGTTATTGACCCTCATGGCTAACCCTGCTTAATGGCTATAACTACCTAAGTGTGACCTATCAGCTTATGCTCAAATCGCACAGAATGTACCCCCTTGCTACCATACGCTTTGTGGGGGGGGGGGGGGGACTGCTATGACGAGCCGCATCCAAAATGCCCCCGGACGCTAACATTGGGGCGGGATATACCACGCCAACTTATCGGAACAAATCGCAAAACTCCCCAATCCTAGACATCTCTAGCATGATAGAAGAGAGGAGTCCAACTCATTTACCCACTTAGGACTTATCAAACGCGAGAATAAACCATCTCACATAAAAGCACATTGAACATGCATCTCACTTCAAAAACCAACACGCACGTAGGTAGTAAATTAACCCTAGGAAGATAAACTACAAGACAACACAAGCGGGTTATTTCTAGTTTATCCCTATTACATGAGTATTAAAAAAACTCGGGTTGTCGCACGGGTTTTGAAGTCGTCAAACGTCCTTTGTCACTCGAACGGCCTCAAAGTCACCGAACGACCACCACCTTGTCACCGTCGGGGGGTTGTCTACCATCAAATGGGCCCTTGTGTTCGTATTTAAGCTAATCTAATAAATCGATAAATTACAACACGATCATAAGTCACGAACAACCCGTATAAAACAAATACAACCCGGGGGGATGTGACCCTTAACAAATGACCCGGAAACCAAATTCCTAAACCCGCAAGTGCGCATTAAATCACATTCATAATGAGCACGTTGACAATTATGTGATGTTAAAAAGAAACAAAAACTGGGTCTTAAACGGGCCAAGCACATTAAAAGGCCCGTTAAGGGTTTGAGCATAAAGCCCTAACACAGCTTCCACGACTCAAATCGATCAGCCGTCAAAACACGCCGGAGAATGCCGCCAGCAGGGAGTCCCCGACTGAGCCGGAACAGTCGCACCGCCGGCGACGACACGCCGCGCGCAACGCACACATGTTCATCTCGTGATAGAAAACTACCGCGACTCCTTCGTCGCCTAAGCCCCTCTGTGCGGGAGCCTCGCTGGGAGAGATCACCACCGCAGCGTTCCGGCCAAGCCGGAGTTGCTGCGGCTGTCTTGCACAGCGCGCGTCGCAGTCCACGGCCAAAGCGGCGGACGATCTCTGCAGCACCGCCGCCCGTTGCGGTTGCGCTGCCCGGGGCCGGTGCCTAAGCCACCATGGCTGGCCCGATCCCGGAGTACGAGGCAGATTGGGCCTGCTCGAAGGAGCCCGATCTCGTGGCTGCAGCGTCGCTGCACCGCTCGCATCCCGCGCGCAACGCGCGGCTGCCTGGATCCCGACGCCGCGCAGGTCCCGGTCCAGTCTGTGGTTCCTCGTCGGCATACTGCACGAGTGGATGGCCGTGGGTTGGCGAACGACGCATCGGACAACCCAACAATGGTTGAACCGCGTCGGCGTTTCAATCGTCTCCCACACGCCTCGTTTCAATTTAAACACGTTATGATTCCGATTACGAGCGCCCTTTCTGATACCACTGTTGGGTTACCCAGTGTCTCCCGGAGACCCCACGTCCCCTGGAACGTTGCTGAATAAAAATTTTCCGGGTTCCCCGAATGCCCTCGTAGCTCGGATCAGAATAGTAAGACATAGACATGCAATAGGGCGGGTCAAACCCGTAGAGAATTACCAGTTGACGCGAGTGGCAGCTCCTCGTCGTCTTGTTCAAGACTTCGTCGATGGTGGTGGATGGCACTGGATTGTCACGCCGACCTCACAGTGTACCCTGGAATCAATTCTCTAAAGATGGCTAGAGAGAACTAAGCTGTCGCGTGGGTGAAACGTGTGTGCGTTCGGTGTGTGCTTTGTGCCTTTGGTTGATTTCGAAAGTCACTTCCTTTTTCTCTACCTTTGGAGCACAAAATTCTTAGCCTATTTAGAGGCTTGGATTTCGATATCTTAGTCCTTAAAGTGTTAGAGATTTTTTGCAAAATCTTACTCTCATTTGAATTCCAAATCCAAACTTAAGGAAACTTGCTATTATTAGAAAACTAACTTAAATACCAAGTCGAACTTAGTATATGTAAATATGGTATGGAATTCGAAACTCCTACATTAATTACGAAATTTAAATAAATAATATTCCAAATTTTTATTCCATATTTATTTATATCAAATATGCAAATTTTGAAAATATCCTCAAAGGCATATTTCGAAATTAGCTTAAGGTGAAATCCAATTTTATTCTCAAGCCCACTAAGCACTTGGCCAAGCCCAAGCCTTAAAGTTAGTTTCATAAGAAGTCCAACTTCGATCCAATAAATGGCCAAGGCCCATTAAGGCGTGGCCCAACGGCCCAAGGACCGTTAAGGCCCAGAATACTTTCTCTCCTTATCAGTACACGTCGATGATCCTTTTTAAGCCCGACTCTCTAGTTCGACTCAATCGACAAGGGAGGAATCCAAGAGTCCGGTAGTTACCTAGCCAATCCCGCAGTACCGGACCGTAACCCGATTCGAGTGCGAATTTCGACGCAGTCTTTATCCCAGAACCTCACTATAGATAACAATGCTACGTATAAACCCTTCAGCAATGTCCCAATCAAGTGAGGGCCATGGTCTATGCCAAACTTACTAAACTCGATTCTATGATAAAACGAGACGAGACAAATTACCAAACTACCCTCCATGTCTCACATGAGTTAGTTCAATACCTTGGCCAAGGATTTCGTAATTTCCCGCCGCCGTTCCCATAGGACAGTTATCTCGATTACTTGCAATACTCTGAATCCGTACTCCGCGATCTAAGCCCAGCAATCACAAATCATCATGAAGACCTCATCTGGCCCGCTGACCCATGCAACAGCAAATCGGGTCGAGGGAAACCAGTGACAGTCGAGACTTCGAAGTCAACTCCGTCAAAGCCCTTTCGGTGAAGGTTCACGTAGACTACTATAGTGTTGTCGTCGGTCATTGACACTCCTTGAGTTATAAGCCATGTTCGACCGTATGACCCTTGAGTCAGTGTACACTCCTTGAGTTATAAGCCATGTTCGACCGTATGACCCTTGAGTCAGTGTCCATGAAACGAGTCAATCCCTTGATTCGATTCGTATCACAAGTCGTGACCTCTGCTTCCAAGCGGGATATCGGCACATGATATGTCATCGACAAATAAGCCGTGATCAGTTATCCAGCACACAACTGGAGCCTCAGGCTTACGGACTTTTAATGTTCGAGGTTAAGAGTCTACTGATGCCTTCCTCTCTAGTACCCATCGAGAACAGTGACTCAACTCGACACATTTGGATTTGTTCATTTATTGCTTTACCCGATGCTAAGTAAAGAACTCTTATATCCAATAAACGAACAATGCCTTTCATTAAACACACAAAAATATCTTGTTACACAAAAGGTAGAACGATAAATAATCGAATGCCTTATACAATCTAGTCCTTGTATAGCATTCGAGGGCATATTCCTAACACCCTTTGCAAATGTAACACGTGCACGGCATGCATCATTCCTACTTATTGAGCTTTATATCTAATCCCATGTTTTTGTGTGTTGTAGGTGCGCAACCACGGTACGTGATCGCTTATGGTGGCATGGCTTACTTTTGAGGCTTCCAGCGACTTTTGAGGGTGGCGTGTACATGAATGCGACATTCGTGGCGGACGATTTTATTTCTTTTGCTGCTTTTATGTAATCATCCTACGTAATTAGGTTGGGAGTGATGTTTTGGCATGTCATGATTATTTCCTTTATATAAAAGAAAAAATTTTACCCACGTGTTCGTGCACTATTCATTTTATATTGTTATTAGCCACATAAGTTAACACTAGAATGGTTAGCAGATGCCGGGGCGCCACATTGCGTAGTAGGTGGCGTGACATGCAACGTGCATTCAACCCTGACTCAACCATGATACCAACACTTTCGTATCTCATATGAAAGCGTTCTCCACCCACCATGCAATGCATGCTCATTCTACCATTAGACCTCGCCTCAACCTAGATCTCATCTCAACCACAGGTCTCACCTCAACCACTGGGCCCACAGGCATAGAACTAGTCACCTCGCGCAACCCATTTAAGGAAAGGGTCAGGAAATCGGCTCTCGAATAGTAACGTACACTGTCTCACAGGTAGCCCTTTCCCAACACGTTCTTATACTCTAGTGATGCCCACACTGGTAGCAATCGCCCTGAGCTAACTCTACCAGACCGCTACTTTCGCCAACCAAACCCTTTCATATCTCATACAAAAGTGGCCTCGACAATCATACAGTTGTTAGGTGTACTAGTACCATCCTCAGACTCGACTACGAGTCGACGACCGAAATCTGTCACATCTACCCACACACGCCTCACGTCGACACCTTAAGGTGTCATTGTGTCAACACGGTCAACCTCCCTCACATTGAAGTGTCTGCACATGTCATGATGTGCAAATAAAACGCAACAGTATATACATAAAGAAATATTTTCCTCGAAAATATTCCAACCCCACCCAAAATTCACTTGAATATTCCATCACAATTTCCGAAGAATAATTCCCCAAAGACTTGATTCCCTGCTAAATTCTAATCCTGTCCGAAATTCACTAACACTGAAAACGTATAGTGCCGGAAACCCTAGTGATCTTACCGAAAACTTTCTTATTTTACATGCCGAAAAGTTTCTAATGCCGAAAAGTATATAAAATACCAAAATCCTTCGATGTGCCGAAACGTTTGGGTTTCAAAACCCTAAAATACTGAAACTCATTAAATAACGAAAATAAGAATTTGAAAACCCTGACATGCCAACAGTCCTTAATGACGAAAAGTTATGATTTGCTACTAACTTGGAGTATCAAAATCTATGATTGCCGAAAAGTCTACATACACCGAAAACTTCGTGAACAATATTGAAAACCTGTCACACACATATAGTACACACATGTTTATAATTCTAACACCTGTTTCCACTCTTATATAAAATCACGAAAGTTATACATCAATGATGTAACTATTTTATATTCAGCACTCCTACAAACATAACAGCGCTAATATCCAATATTTTTTTATTTATAAATAAGCTTCTATCTACACCCCAAACACTATTATCTACCTAATAATCAACCTAACCACAAAAAAACTATATTAGACCCCCCAACCTTTAATGATTCTAACAATTGTTCCATCGTCCAAAACATTTCAATTCACATACCACACTTAATATATGACTAAAATCATATATTCACACCAAACACTTAGGTTACCAAACGTTAATAAAACTTATAAATTTATGTTAGGTCCTAATTAATCAACTCTATGATCCTAGACATGAATTCTAAGCAATCGATTAGAATTATTAAGAAACGAATTTCGATCGAAAACCTTCGTTGATAGCTCAAAAGAGAATTTCGCTTAGAGTGAGAAGATTTCTTGTGTTTATCTCTCTAGAAATCGAATTACAAGCCTTTCGGATCAATTTCTCAAATCTTCTCATTAAGTTCAATGTTTGTACATCTATTTATACCAAACATAGTTGGTATAAATAACATACTAAGTTCTAAACTAAGGACAAATACAAGAAAAGCCCCAATCTACGAAGACAGCTAATAAACAAAGCACAATTAGAAATGATATTCTACATTCTCCCCTTTACGCTTGATTTCTCTTCCGCATTGTCTATCCTCATCGGGCATAGTACGACCTGCGCAAGCCGAGCACTCGAAATTCCTGAGCGTATTCCTCAGCTCTAGTCGCCTTGGATTTCTTCGAGCAGTTCCATCAGGAGCGGCTGTTCTCTCACCAACCGGTCAATCCTCAGCATCGTCTCTCGATTGGTTTCTTCCAACCTCTGCTCTATATTCTTCCTGTTGGTCCCGATGTTCACCCAAACGAACAACTTCGGATGGATTAAACACGCCTAATAGATCGGAATCGAGAATGGGCGTGGGGCTTGGTGGTGTTCTTGAGGAGACTCCCTCACTCTAACATATGTTTATTTTACATACACACAAGCACTTGCACTATGTGCTAGGGTTTTCCTATTTATACCACAAGTTGGTGTATAATAGGTGGGCCTCTTGTGAAGGCCCATTACATGAATAACTAAGAACTAACCCAACTAAGAACTAGCCCAAAGTTTAATAAAGCAAATCAACAAAGATAATACGATGAAACTGAACAATACAAAATATTTCCTAACAATCTCCCCCTTAGTGTTCAATCTTCAGTTCAGCGCGGGATATATTTGTTGGGCATATTGGAGATCTCAATTCATAGCAAACTCCCCTACAAGGGATATCTCCTCTTCTTGCGGATGCATTGATGGCTCGGCTAAGACTCACTTGTTAAGATTCTCCAATCTTCTTCTTCTCGACGCCGGATTCGTCGTCTTCGAATGGAAGTTGTCTGGTTCGGCCACGAAGTTGACTTGTCTGGCTCTAGAAGAAGGTAGGCGTGGGGCGTAAAAAATGTGCCAAGGCTCCATTGAAATGTGACTTTCAAGAGCAGGGAGCCCGGTCTTCAGAGTGGTCAGTGCAGTAGTGGCGGAATGTGGTGGATGAGATGTGCCATGGCTCCTTCGAGTGTTCCATTATGAACATAATAGCCTGACACATAAGAATGTGCGCGGAGGTAGTGGAAGCCTCCGGCGGGGCGTAGTTGGTGGAGGTGGCGTGGATGATGGTTGCTGCTGATGCTGCTGTACGATCTTCAACTCATTTCTTCTCCTTTACCCCCCCTTGAGATGATCTCCGTCTTCGGGATCGTCACGTCGTCCGTGGGACGAGTCTGTCTCTGGTGTTGATGGTGGTGATGATGGTGTGGTGTGGTGTTGAGTGAGGCAATCAAGTGGGATTCTCAGGAGTAGCAGCGATTAGTGTTCCTCCGGGTTCAGTTTTGAACACTGGAGAGACGGAGCAGCATGTGGTGGCGTAGGCGTAGGCGTGGTGGAGTGGTGTCGGTGATGGAGCTTTTCCTTCATAGATCCTCGTTGAGCGCTGATCGCGTGCGTGTGTGTTTAAATAAAAGATCGTGCGAGTACGTCAAGTAATAATTAAAACGAATATATTATAACTAGAATCACGCGCGATAGGCAGTGTACCTATCGTTTGTAATATAGCTATAGTGAATATCCGAGTATCGAACACGAGGAATAAAATGAGTACTAGTATTAACCTATCGAATCGATATTTAGCCTAAATAAAAGAGTAGGATTTGTTTATACTACGAACTAACTTAACAGAACGACTTAAAGATCGGAAAACTAAGGAACACAACTAGAAGTAATAAAAGTGACTTAAGATGACAAATATGTGTTCGGGAATTCGAATCCCGCTAGGTGCTGTCGCCAAAGCTACGGAATATCGTTCCTACGTGAAAATCGACTAAATCGCAGTAATTTCCTACCCACTCACGGATTTGCTGTCGCCCTAAACGTTCGTGGGAATCTAAATTTAGCGATTACTAGAGGCGAGGATCGAGTATTTGCTGTCGCCCTATACTCGAATCCTAACGTCTACGAACGGCCTGATCGTTATTTAGCTGTCGCCCTAAACGATATACCACACATTCATATCAACACATAGACATATTGATACAAAGAACAATATCATAGAACGATAAATTGTCGAATACACGCGTTCACGGTTATCCTACGCCTTAACTACGACATAACCCAACGTTCATCTATTCCCAAACACATAAGAGGGTTTAGCTACTCATATTGAACGTCACAACAACGAGATTTAAAGGTAACGAGGATAGAGAACTCATAGAAACTTCCCTAAGAAGTGAATATGGCGTTTCCGAGGTGGAGCTCTCGTTCCTCGATCGTATGAGCGTAGCTTCGTCGTCGGATCGTCCCTTGAGCTTCTCCGAATCACGGGACTGCTTCTGGTGTTCTTCCTTCTCTCCTTTGCTCTAAGTTTTCGTCCTTATCAAGTTGTCTTGAGTTCTGAGTAATGCCTCCCTTTTATGCTTCGAAAATGGGCTAAAACCCTGAATTTTGGCACATTCACGGCCTCTTAACGGGCCTTCACGGCCGTGAAGGCGGCTAAAAACCCTATTTCTTGACTTTCTGGTATGAGTCACGGCGTCTTGCATCGTCAGTCACGGCCGTGACTATGTTGAATTTCCATTCGTTGAACTCTCTGCCTTGATTCACGGCTTGTTGCATAAGCCCTCACGGCCGTGAAGAGGTGGTGGTTTCTTCTTAGAGTTCTCTGTCCAGCTTCACGGCCTCGTGCGAGATGAGTCACGGCCGTGAGTGCAGCTACTCCAACTCTCTGCCGTCGTTCACGGCCTCGTGCGAGATGAGTCACGGCCGTGACACCTTCCTTTGAACTTTCTGTCCTCATTCACGGTTACCTACATCATGGTTCACGGCCGTGACACTGGAGGCTTTCTTCTTCTTACTCTCACTGCCCGCGTTCACGGCCTCTTGCAAGATCGTCCACGGCCGTGACTGGTTACTGGCAGCTTCAAACTTTGCCATTTTCGCGTCGTTTTCGCCTCGTTTTCGTTCCTTTTCTCTCGATAATCATTCGGAGATCCTACAATATTTAAATGAGTGTAAATAGAGCCAATAAATGCATAGAATGATCAAAACTTTCCTATTATAACTCAAATAAACATAACAATAAACGTATTAAAATACGTTTATCAAGCGCGGCATGGAATGTGTAAGTTCCTCGCTGATTGCTATGAGTCGGCGCTCCATCACGAACGGGGTAACTAACCAGATGGGGGTCACAAAGACGCTCCGTCGTCACAACATCGAGACATGTGTCTGATTTGCCGCCTGTTTGCATAGGTCAGAAAGAACCGGAGAGCCACAAAGGCTTTCCGTTCACACGGACGATGAGACAAGCTCGTATCCGTGGCCCATCGACAGTTGTGGTGAAGGTGGCTGTCGTGGGTCTTCCACTCTCGGTCACAAGGACGTCATCAAGCGTCCGTTCAAGTTCACGAAGAACCTACGGTGGGTAAAGAGTGTTTGTGTCCTAGAAAGTGGAAAATTTCGGTGGGTGAGGACACTAGACTCTATGTGAGTGAAAGAGGTGCAGTGAGAGGCGGGGCACTACATGTTCAACATCAAACGTCTCCAAGTAGGGCGGTGATGGCTAACGTGGTTCCTCTTGTGCGAATGAAACAGCTATCTGCGAAAGGATAGCTGAGTGGTTGGGAGGGTTAATTGCGCGGTTGGACCAGATGCCTCGACTTCTACTCGGGAAACGAACAAGTCGTCTCCTATACCTATGGACGATGGTGAGATATGATAGAGGAGTGCGTTCATCTCGTCGTTGGTTCGCAGCTCTTGCAAGAGACTTACGTCATCCTCCCGAGATCGTTGATTGGATCTTTGCGTGGAGAAGGATGTCGCACGACCTAGACCTAGACTAGAGAGGCTAGGGTAGGCTCGTTCCTGGGTTAGGATCAGGGGGGTTTAACTGATCCATGGGAACTATGGTGGCGTGGCGTGATCGCGTTGAAAGGCGACCACCAGTGATGTCGACGAGGGTGGCCCAAAACTGTTGATCAGACACTTCTGAGACTCGTCAGGTGATGGTGGTGGTGAGGGCGTAAAGAGGATCACGGTGGCTTAGGACGTCTCCATGTAGCGCACCACGGTGGAATGGATGGCAGTGGGTGGACGGTGGAGTCTGGTACAAGAGATCTACATCGCATAAGCATCAAGATTGGATGGCGCGCCCACTGATGGTTGGTTGAACTTTTGTCAACCCTTCTTTGTAGGTCCGGGTTCTGCACGGATTTGTACAGAAGTCATGATGGTTGCTCGCTTCTCTGACATCCCTTCTTGCACGTGGAGCAACCCGTGTAACGTGCATGATGGGGTTGGTTGCTCGCAGTGCATACCGGTCATGAATGTGGAGCAACCCATGTACCATCCATGCCGGGGGTGGTTGCTCACGTCGTGTACCAGTCATGTATGTGGAGCAACACAGGTACCATACATGCTGGGTGTGTGAAATTGGCATTTGGAAGTTCCGCTCCGAAAAGTTTGGGGGTGACCTAAACTTTTCTATAATGTGCCAATACCGTCCTAGGTCGATCGTTGGGTACGGTGATCATTGCCGCATTTTAGATTTGCCTTCAAAAAATTCTCAAAAACGTCGTCAAAATTTATTTATTATTTTTTTTAAACCTTATTTAATCCGAAGGGGGGCCAGAAAGTTTTGGTGTCAAAAACGTTTAAGTGTAATTTTAAAGAGTGATTTTGCAAGATTTGAAGCCAAAAACCGGGTTTGGATCAACTAAAGGTCGGGGTGCAAATTTCTCGGGGGGTGCGAAAAATGATGTGTCGAGAAATTTCGTTGAGAGAGTGAGTCGCGAAAATTTCGAAGTTCCGGAAAATTTCGAAGTTTGAAAAAATTTCTCAGTTTTAAAAGTTTCTCAGGTTGAAAAATTCGCGGGTTGAGAAAAAGCAGCTGTGTGAGAGAGACCCCGAAAAAATCGTGAAGTGTGAACTGAGAAAGTTTTACAACTGAAAAGTTTCTCGGATAGAAATTTCTCAGCCTGAGAAAGAAAATTTCTCGGTTTCGAAATTTCTCAACCTGGAAAAGAAAATTTCTCGGTTTCGAAATTTCTCAGCCTGAGAAAGAAAGTTTCTCGGTTTCGAAATTTCTCAGCCTGTGAAAGAAAGTTTCTCGGTTTGAAAATTTCTCAGCCTGAGAAAAAAATTTCTCGGCTTCGAAATTTCTCAGCCTGGAAAAGAAAATTTCTCGGTTTCGAAATTTCTCAGCATGAGAAAGAAAGTTTCTCGGTTTCGAAATTTCTCGGCTATGAAATTTCTTGGCCAAGAACAGTGTACTGTTGGATAGGCTGCGCGACTTATACCAGAAAAATCAACTCGTTTTCGCTCAAATCTCACTCAAAATCGACGAATCTTGTTCCAAAACTTCAGAAAGGCATTCCTAAACACATAATCAACCTTTGGGATGTCTAAACACAACAAAACGAGGTCGAAATCGCCCAAAAACTGAAAGTGACGAAAAATATTTTCAAGCAATTTTTCACTCAAATCTTGCTTAGAACACGCAAATCTGGTCTCGTTGTGCTCTGATACCAATTGTTGGTCCCGAGTTTCACCCAAACGAACAACTTCGGATGGATTAAACATGCCTAATAGATCGGAATCGAGAACGGGCGTGGGGCTTGGTGGTGTTCTTGAGGAGACTCCCTCACTCTAACATATGTTTTTTTTATCTACACACACAAGCACTTGCACTATGTGCTAGGGTTTTCCTATTTATACCACAAGTTGGTATATAATAGGTGGGCCTCTTGTGAAGGCCCATTACATGAATAACTAAGAACTAACCCAACTAAGAACTAGCCCAAAGTTTAATAAAGCAAATCAACAAAGATAATACGATGAAATTGAACACTACAAAATATTTCCTAACACTTCCCGATGACCTTGAGCGTCCCATCACATAACTTGTGGATTTCAGTCTTCAGCATCAACCTATTATTCTTAACAATAGGATTGAGGTAGGTGATGCCTAGTATTGAGCTGATGTGCACGTGATTGTTGGGAAGCCCTTCGATCAGGTCCTTTGTTGAGCGGGGCGGTCATGTTGACTTCCCAAAGTCACCTGAAGGTCGTGTGCGGCAAAGTACTTGACTTGGCGCATCATGAACCGGTAGAGTCCCTCGAGACCTTCTTTCTTGATGAAGCCTTGAGGACCCTTTGTACTTCTTCGCATATAGCTGGTATAGGTTGTAAACCTCTTCAGCTGGGAGATACGGCAGGTCGCTCTCGCTTAGTTCCTCTCGAGTTCTGTATACTCGCTCGATGGCGTAGTATGGGTTTGGAAGTCCCCCTTTAGCACAAAAGACGCTGAGTAGCTGACAGATTGGGAGAGACTCTTGTAATGACTCTTGGCTTGTGCTTAAGTCATCCCCATTCTCACGTCCGGTCCAAGGTGGGTCAGCATCAGAGGCATGCCATTCTCTTCTGTTGATCCCAGTGAGAGACCGCTTTAAGCTCGAAGTCATTCGGCTTATTGATATTGTCCGGTGACCTCCAAATATTTTCACGAACTTCTTCAAGGAAGGGGATTTCAATCCAAATATTCTCCCACGGCGTGTCGATCCGAACGGTCCCTGGCGTTAGCCTTTTTGGGGAAGCCGCTCGTTGCACAATCAACTCTGGAAGCCTTGTGGGATCTTGTTCGTAATCTTCACCTTCCTGAAGCTTTTCATCGTTTATCATGACAAGGTCCACCGAGGCTTGTTGTAAGAAGTGGCGAACGTCCTTAAGCCGTTGTCTCTGATGCTCGTCGAGCATGGAATGGGTCATCAACTATCCTTCGAATATGTACTTGTCGAGGAACTCGTGTGGATTGACACCATGTCCTGACGGTCCTGGTTGGTCTAGAGCAACTGAGCGAGTAGCTTGAGTTTCAGCCAGGGCCACGAGCATGGCGGCACTTGCTTCTTCTTACGGAAGGAAGGGGCTTGTGAGGGTCGTTGGTGTGGGCGGAGGCATCCTTATATGGAAGGTTGGTGGGTCGATTCGGGTTAGAGTTGTGCCATGCGTGGTGGTGGTTGTTTGGGTAGCGGGTTGTGAGGTTTCTGCGGCTCCAGCGCTTGTCTGTGTCGCGTCCGAGCTTCGTCCATGACTTGTAGTCATTAGCCTGGGTCTCCTCTCCCCCGACCTTGATCATCGGGGTCGTCATCTACATTTGGAGCTGGAGCCTTGACCTCGACAAGTTTCGGTCGGGCCAGGACGATCGACGAGACGGCAGAAGAGATTTTCTTCTTCCGGCGTTCGAGTAGTCAGCTCTAGTAGGCGGGCGACTAGGATGGAGTGGAGGTCATTGATAGGTACGATGGCTGGGTTTATGAGGTTGTGTGTGAGGATTGGTGTGGCAAAGGGTGTGGGTTGTGTGGTTTGAGGTGGTGTGAGGATCAGTTGTGAAGAAGACGGCTCTGAGACGGGTGCTTTTCCACAATCTTGGCGGGACGTCTCAATAGCTGTACGCCCGCTCTCCATAAATATTTCTTCAAAGGTCTTGAAAACTTCTGAGAGAGCTGCCTAAAGTCGAGCTTCGGTCACGAATTGGACTGATGGCTCCGTCATAGATGGACCAGGTCGACTGATGTCGCCTGTTGACAACCCTTGAGCTAACACCGGCTCCTCAGGTTCGCTCGTAGTCACTTGAGGTTGTGACTGTTCGAGACTTCCACCCAATACTTGAGGTGAATTATTAGGATTCTCCTCTATGGGTGTTGCGGCAGGTTCTGTTTGAACATGCGAACCACACACCAGTAGGATGTGCTGCAGCTCAAGATTAAGCGATGAAGTGTTCGCAGCACTTTAAGAAATGATCGGCGTGGTGTCTGATGTGGTGGTGACAGTGGTGAAGAGGGACTCTAGTTTTATGCTTAGTCTTCTAGGAGTCCGTCTTATCCGTTGATCTCCTCGTCGGACTCCGTGTCGGATGAGGTGGCTGTGTGAGGAGAGGGTTCACGTGCAATGTCCCCAGTAGCCTTTTCCGTCACAATTGGAAGTGAGCTTTGCCCCGTTTCTGCCTCGGGCTGTGCTTCTTATTGAAGTACCTCCTCAATGGGCTCGAGCACGCCTACATGAACAAGCGCTTCCACTTTGAGCTCCTGAAGTTGATCTTCAACTTCCATTTCGAGAACCACCTCATAGATCTTCCTGGCATCCATATCTGGTAATTGAGTTTCTTAGACTGGGGGCTTTGTTCAAGCTCCTGGGCCACTACACCGATCATCGTGTCCTCAGGGCTTGGGTGTTGTTGTTGGTGAGGGCTGACTGAGAATTCTTTCGGGGACCCTCTGATCATCTGTTCCCTCAGATGATTCTCCTGGCAGTATCTTTAGTATTCGTCTCCCGAGGGGTCGGCAAGACGAAGCAGCTCGAACGAAATCGGCATCGATGGCTGAATCAAATCCGTGAGCTTGGGGTTGTGGAAGAACTTGAGCCGAGTTGGTTGCTAGTTGCCTCCTGGAGGTAGACAAGTGATATTGTCGTGAAGCTCCATGAGGTGGGAAATAATCACACAAATCCACTTGCATACGGAACATTCTTCGATCGTTTGTTCTCCGTTTGCCTGATCTGTTCTGTAAGGTCATTCCGAATCAGGTGAGCAAAACCGTAATTTCTGGAGAAAGCAGTGCCGTGAAAGATCCTCAGAATATTTCCGTTGCCTTTGTCGAAACCGGCGTGCTTCGCCAACAAACACTTATTGATGACGCCGAAGAGTGTCTTCCATGGATGTGGGATGACGTTGCTATGTACTTGCGCGAGCTTCATTAGCAGTGGATGGTATCCCATGTGGAGAGATCTTGTAAACGAAAATGAACATTGAAGAGATAATGGCATTTCGACAATTGTAAGCAAGTCATATGGAATGGTTAGTCGAAAATTTTTACGAAGTATTTGATATCACTGTTCACTCCGTGCTTTTTGCCGCGCGAAAATTGAAATTCTCAATTAAATGTCTAAGTGCAATTTTGAAATTAAAATCCCCGTTTAATTTTGCGATCGAAAATTTTATTCGCTAAGTTTCGCTATAGTGGAAAGGACTTAGAGAATTTTTCTAAGTGTTTGAACTTTAAAAAGTGGTACAGTAAGCGAGAAATTTTTCGATCGAGAAAACATTGGTGTAAATTTACGACCGAGAAAATTGATTTCCGTGTAAATTTACGATAGAGAATTTTTTCGCGCATGAATAAAATTTTCGCTGTGAAAGTTATCGTGCGAGAAAGTATTCAGATTTTAAAAAGGATTTTCCCTGTGAAATTCACGATCTAGAAAATTTTCAACGAGAAACTAAGTCAAACATCGAGAAAATTTTCGATCAATCAAAATTGTCGCTGCGTGCTTTTACGATCGAGAAATTTTATCGTCGAAAAATTAATTTTATCACCGCTAAAATTTTCTACCGAGAACAAAATTGAATCGAAATTACTGTTTGCGATTGTAAGTATTACGCTCGAAACTTATATTGTACCAATTTTATCTATTTCGTTCAGTAATCTTTGCGCTCGCATAAAATCAAAATTCAATTTCTCGATTGTAATTATTTTTCAATCTACGTTATCTAACTTAGCAAAAGTTTAGCGATCAAAAAACTTTTACAATGCAAACAGTAGATCAATTGAAATTCAATTGACATTGTTTGCGAGCGAGAACGATGCCTTTAAAAGTTAAAAACCCAGTTTAGTCTATCTTTCAATCGAACTATAATAGCGCAGAAAATCAAAACAATCTACCCTAAAAAACGATCAGGAAACTTCGAAACTATCTTAATATGCAGTTTTTAACCTAGATTATGCTTAGACACTGGTCTTTAACCACTGCAAACTAGCATTCGTGTTTCCACATTATGAATAGACGAGATTGCAAAAAAAGATGCAAACAGAGTTTAAACACACAAAAATCCCTAAAGTATGTCGAATCTACCTCTCAAAGACGGAGATTTAGTGAAAGTATGTAAGATTTTGTAAGATTTCGACTTTCGTCTTTGCGGAAAAAGTTTTTCACGAGAGAAAAATTATCGACTATTGAGTTCTGCGATTGAGGGTTTTGCGTGTTTTTGGGATTTTCGACTGCAAGCATTAATTTCGCTAAATGGGCTGATTAGACGTTTTTGATACTTAACAATTATAGGCCCATTACTGTTTACGATCGAGAAACTTACGATCAAGAAATTTCCTTTGGTTGCTACATAATTTTCGCTCAACAAATTCCGATCGAGAATTTATTTGATTCCTGTTTAATTTTCGCTCATCAATATGAAAGCGAAAAGTATCCTTGGTCCCAAATCAGTTTTTGCTCAAGAAGTTGTTAATGAAAATTACGAAATTAGCTCGAATTTCTCGATAGAAAGTTTTTCTAAGTTTTCATATTGACCCTGAGTTCAAAATAAACAACATAGTTGCTCCCCTATATATGTAAATAAATGTAGTTAACTCCCTATAATTCAGATAGTGACATCTGTCTCCCTCATCAAATTTTGTAAATCTGCAATCCTTAGAGCACTGTTCATGCCGAGAAATTTTTCGCTCGATAAAATTGATTTTCAAATTGATTTCCTATGCATTGATTTCAATTTTAATGACTCAATTTAATTTTTCGATCGAGAAAATTTTATTCGCTAATGTTCGCTATAGAGTAAAAGACTTAGATACAGTATCTTAACATTCAAAATCATTCAAAATCATCTATCTTAACGACTAAGTCAGATTTTTATCGATCGAGAACTAATTTGACACAAACAGTATCTCAATTGAATTGGAATTCAATTAAGATTGTTTGCGATCGACAAAGTTCTTCGATACATTTAAACATTCAAAAACCCAGTTTTATTGAAACTCAAATCTCAGTCGAAGATGCAGATTTTCCGAAGATTTTTACTACCAGATTCATCAAGAACATCGAAACTATGTTAAGTGCAGGCATTAATCTCAGATAACACTCATAATCAAGCCAAAATCACTATAAACCAGTATACGATTTCTCAGTTTTGAAGAACAGACGGAAATCTAAACTGAAACATGCGAAGAACTTCAAAAAGCAGATGCTAACTACGTTAAATCAGACGCAACTATAAACAGATTCTCATTTCTACCTTAAACAGACAATTTTGAGTTGAAACTGGAAAGATTTGTGAGTGATTTGAACTGTCTGCGAAAGTTTTTCGCTAGAGAAGTTTTTTGCGATTTAAGGTTGCTTCGACTGACACAAAGATGAACTTTTATTTACTCGCTGTAATTCAATGTTGGGTTTCCAATTTGATGTTTTGCGATTAAATAGACAGACCCATTACTATTAGCGCTCGAGAAATTTTCGATTCGAAATTGATCTTCAATTCAATTTTCTCGATCGCAGATTATCGCGGTTAATCAACAGTTGTTCCCAACACTGTCTTACGATCGAGAAACTTATGATAGCAAATTAATTCTTATATACAATTTCTCGATTGTAAGTGCTTCTAAAAATTTTCAGATTGATCCCTATTTCAAATAAAATCACATTGTAAAGCTCCACCTGAGAATTTACAGTAAATGCAATTAACTCCCTGTATTTTCTGTGTAGTAACATCTAGCTTCCCTGGCAGTGATTAAAAAATCTTTACCACTTAGAAAGAAAAAACGTTAGAAATATTGGAGTTAATTTGGTCTGTGACCAGCTCATTTCCTTGTAGTGTCGATGTCTCACTCCTTAATTTGGTTTGAAGGAATCTGAATCGCTTAGAGAAAAACGTCAAGAATATTTGGAGCTAATGCACTATTTTTATATTTGCTCCCCCTCAAATAATGCGCAAAAATTTACTGAATATGCAAGCATATGAAACCAATTTAATTCACGAGCATATAGCACACAATTTTGCCTAGTAAGCACATATACATGGTCCCCGAAACCATGTACTAGAGGTATTGTGTGAGGGTAAGAGCAATGAAAAAACATTTATCACATTTAAACAATTCAGTACCAATGCAATTGAAAATTACATTTAGAATGTGCGAGAATAAAATAAATTCGCATTTAGTCAATTCAACGCATATGAAATATAACATTTCATGTCAAAGTGTGCGAAATTTTTCTTTCAAGATTTTTTTTTTCAAATTATTATAGTATGGGGTCAGATTATTTTGCTTTGATCAATCGTCACACCTAAAATTTTACGAGACATTTGAAAGAAGAAAATGCCGTTAAGTCATGTCGTTAAACTAAAGTCCTAAGTTCATAGACTGGTCCATTTCGACAACTCTCACTAGGTTCGCTCTAGTACTCAATTATTTTTAACTTGGGATTTTTATATTTATATCGCTCAAGTCAACACAAGCAATTTTAAGTCAATTTACCAGTGATCGAGGCATTTTTAATCATTTCACCTAAGCGAGAGACCGTCGATTGGAATCAAAGGGTTGTAAGTATTTTAGTTTGGCTAGGACTTAGAAGGGAAGGAATTTAGATGAAAGTGAGCTTATCTCTTCGTCATCTTCCATTTCTGTAGCACCCGGGTCCTCGTAAGTATTAGGGCCAATAAATTTGCATAGATGTTGAGTGCAATTATGTACATTTCGTGCAATAATTCCTTGATTGTGTGAATTATGTGAAATGTGCATGTTAAAATGTGTGCTTAACGTGTTTGGCAGAAAATTGGTGCATTTAAATTGTGCCAGGCGACTTCCTATTTATTTAAGATTTTCGAAAATTAAGCTAAGGAGAAAATAGAGTTATAAGTCAAGGATGGGCCACAAATGCTAATGGACTAGGTACAAATGTTAGGCCCAAGTTACTTAGAATGCAACTTTGATAGGTGTGGGGCTAGAGAATTTAGCTTGGGCCCAACACATTAAAGGCAAATTTTGAGGCAACAAGGTTCCTTAAGATAAGGAAATCCCACGCCATCTCATGTCCCATGAACATGCTTTTTATAAGTTAGTACTTATCTAAACCTCTTGGGAATTGAGACTCATTTTAGCAAGTGGAACACGTCAAGTGCGAGAGAAAAACGAAATATTTTAAGAAACACTCTATAACTCTTAGAGGAGAAAGAAAAGAAGTTCGAACTCGAATCCAGATTTGGAGAAGGTATAACCTCATTATCCTAACTTCATATTTTATTTATGCGTTAATAGATGATAGGGAATGTATAGAACCGGAAAATGCCTTATACCTAGGTGTAATATACAGTTTTAATTTTCAAGGGTACGAAACGAGTTAATGTTTGTGATATTCAAAACTGTTCCTGAAAAAAAATTAGATACTTACCAAGGGTTAGCTATTTTCAAGATTTATAATTATCTTCTTAAAGCTTAACGTTCACGTATGAAGATATATGTGTACACAGGGTTTATAGGAGTTCGTCTTTTAAAGGCTTAAGTGACGTTTAAAATTCATATGGTATTCATGCGTTCTTAGGAGAGATGCTCTTTGATTGAAGTTCTTTGAGACTTTAGGTATTAAAAATTGTTTAAAGGCAGTGAAGGGTGAGATTCGTGAACCTTATTCGCGAATCATTAAGGTTCACGAATCAATAAGTAAAATAAGGATTTGCTAATTGAACTAGTTTGGCGAACTCCGTAAATTATGTCACAGTTCGCGAAATAGGTGTGAGGGTTTCGCGAACCATGAGCCAATTCGCGAAGCATGCATGTACTAAGTATTTTGCGAATTCAGGTGGGGTTCGTGTGGACTCGTGAAATAAATATTGAGCTTCGCGAATTGAATAATATGGGGAATCTAGTATACACCATGGAAAGTCACGAATCTTAAGGGAATAAAATAATATATATAAGCTACCTAAGTTGGCGAATTGTGAGGGCTTGGCAAAGTGTATACTAGTCAACAGATTTCATGAATTAAGGAAGTTAGGGAATTGTGCATGGATGTTCACGAAGCCTTAAAGAATAAAATAATATTATAAGGTACCTAGGCTCATGAATTGGGGGTAATATAAAATAGACTTAACAAGTTGATACTAGGCAACAAACTTAATAATTGAGTAGAGTTGGGAATTGTGCAAGCACTAGAAGAAAGTCACGAAGCACAATGGAATAAAGAAATATTATAAGCTAGATAGGACTTACACTTGAGAATAGAAAAATAATATAGCATATGCACTTCACGAATCCATAGAATGGATTTCACGAAATGAGAGTTGTACAAATATGAATTCGCAAAACGAGGCAAGCTTAGATGAATTACATGTTAACTTTCATGAACCCTTAAATGCTCACGAGGTGAATAGGTCACGAATTGTCCAAGCTTCACGAACTGAAGACTTCGCGAATTGAGAAGTCAATTCACGGGTTAACCTAACTTAGCGAATTTCTTTTAAAAATAACTACATGTCTGACACAGTTTTGTATCTAATATTTAATCAATAGGAAATTCGAGTACTTAGATGGTACAAGTAATTTAAATAGTACACTGACATTATAATTTTGCACTTAAGGACAGGGACTAGGAAACTCATCGAACCACTAGTTAATAATCTACGGACGCCATGTAAGTGGAAATCCAACTACAACACATAGCATATGTGTATGTGCTTAATTCATGTGATTACGTGATAAGGTGCTTACGTGTTTACGTGAACTTGCATGATATGGTTGCATGCTTTCGGTAAGCGCTATGGCGTTAATGCATTATGCATATGCACGAGCATGTACGACACATTTGGGGGTAATAAAGTGGTGAGCATGCATGATTATGTCGCAGATAGCGAAGAATAGATGCCGAGGTGGGCAATGATATCATAAGCTAGGTTAGTGGGCGGCTTCCGGGGCACCGAGACGGCGTTGATGCGCCGTCGGCGACGTTGATGCGTCGCCAGTATACGAACGACGTTGATGCGTCGGGGGATACCATGGTCGGGTTGATACCCTCATGGTCGGGTTGATGCCCTTATATCCCTGATTAGCGTGGTTGGGTTGATGCCCTCACGCTTTAGTATGGCTGGGTTGATGCCCTCATACTTTGGGCTAATGCCCGTGGTTGGATAGAGCTCTTTACGGTGTACGCCTGGGTAAAAGTCTGCCAAGGGCCCTGAGATAAAAGATATGAGATTGAGTTCGATCTATAAGACGTAAGATGCACTGGCGTGGATTGCCTTTACGGGGTATCATCACGTGCACGTCATGCATGATTTCTACTTACTGAGCATATCGCTCACCCCTTACGTTATGTGTTGTAGGTGCGAGCGACCACGGTACGTGATCGCTTAGATGGCGAGGCGAATCTTTTGACGCTTCCAGCAGCTTTTGGGGTGGGAGTGTGTGCATGGATGACGACCTGTGAGGCCGGGCGCATAGGAATTCTTTTGCTGCATATGTAGACACTTCCCGTGTAACTAGGCCTTACATGTAATTAGGAATTGGAGGCATTCTTTTGACGTGTACAAAACGATGTTCCATTACATAAATGGAAAAAGAAAAATTTCATACGCATTTCCGCATTTAAGTTAAAGCTTTGTTAGGCACCTAGGATACTTGAGGATTAGGTAACGAGGACAGCAGTCCTGACAGAGTGGTATCGGAGCTTCTGTCACAGGTTCTGTAGACCGTCCATGTACACACACCCAAAAGCGTGGAAGCTACCTTGCCTGTAAGTGTTACATCTATATGAAGTTTTGTGTTGCATAATTTATTGGCCATGGGACTATCAGGATAGATAAGGAACAATGGTTAGAACTAGAGGAGAGAGCAGCGGAGGTGATGATCAGAACAGGGGAAACGCAGCCCCTAGTGACAATCGTGATGCGACCATTTTCCAACTCACGGAGTTGGTACGCCAACATTCCACCCAGATTCAGCAGCTGATTCAGCAGAACAACACAAACGCTGGATCCACTCAGGCTGACAGGACAGAGATAGTCGGAGAAAGATTTCGAAGGTTGAACCCGCCAACATTCGAGGATACAGCCGACCCAACGGCAGCTGAAGACTGGATCATGACCTTGGAGAGCATGTTCGTCTATAGCCGCATCCCTGAGGCAGAGAAAGCCCTATGTGCCGTGTTCTTACTAAGAGGAGGCGCGGGGCATTGGTGGGACACCATTATGGTGATTGAGAATCCTGCAACCATGAGCTGGGACAGATTCAAGGAGTTGTTCAGGGGCAAGTATCTTACTGCCCCGGTGCGAGCACAACGCTTAAATGAGTTCATCAACCTCATACAGGGATCCATGACCGTGGCCGAATACATCAGGAAATTCGAGCAGCTGTCGAGGTTTGCCGCTCATATGGTGAGCACGGACGCCCTCAATATTGAACGTTTCCTCGAAGGATTGAAGCCTGAGCTATATAGGGACGTCAGCATGGCTGGATTGTAAGGAGCCACGTATGCTCAAATGGCAGAAAGAGCGATGGTAGCGGAACAGGCAGAGGCCAGGATCGTTCATGCCCAAGAGGCTAAGAGAAAATTTGCACAAGTCCAAGGATCACAGTGGAGCGGGGGAAGTCAGAAACGCCAATTCGTACCCAAGGGCGGGAAGTCGAACTTTCAGAATAAGCCACCTCAACGACCACAAGGGATTCCAAATCGACCGCTGAACCCAAATCAAGGGGGATTTCCAGCAACCGCTATCCCGAGATGCTCAAAGTGCGGGAAGAGACATTCCTGTAACTGCTATGCCCAGACTAACAACTGTTTCAAATGCGGGAAGCCGGGTCACTTCTCGAGGCAATGCCCGGAATGGGTGACGGGAAATCAAGCCGGAGGCTAGGCAAGACCACCGGCCGTGCCAGCCAGAGTATACACCATCACCTCGGAGGAAGCAGAGGAAAACCCGTCCGTGGTGACAGGTATCCTATCTATCCACCAAACTCCCACGTGCATACTAGTAGACTCAGGGGCCACACACTCTTTTGCATCCATGAAGTATGTGACTAGACTCGGGTTACGCCTCGTCAGTCTGAGTGCGAATATAATGTAGTAATGCCGCATGGGATAGTCCGGTGTTAGTTGGCAATAAGGAGCTGCCTGTAGATTTAACAGTCATTTCAATGAATGATTACAAGGTCATTCTTGTGATGGACTGGTTGTCGAAGTACGGAGATGTGATCGACTGTAATCGTAAAGTAGTCACATTCAACATAGAAGGAAGTGAGCCTTTTACTTTTGCGGGGGTAGTAAAGGAAAGGAGTGTATCGAGAATATCGGCATCAAAGGCCCAACGATTAGTCCGAGCGGGATGTGAAGCATATTTCATTTTTGCAATGAAGTCGGAAGAGAGTTCATTCCCGAAATTGGAAGAAGTACCCGTGATTCGAGAATTCTCAAACGTTTTTACCGAAGACTTACCAGGGTTGCCACCCAATATAGAAATTGAGTTCACCATAGACCTAGTGCCTGGAGCAGCACCTATATCCAAGGCGCCTTATCGGTTAGCGCCGACAGAATTGAAGGAGCTCAAGGAGCAATTAGATGAACTACTACAAAAAGGATTTATTTAGTCGACTTTCTCTCCCTGGGGAGCGCCAGTCCTGTTCGTAAGAAAGAAAGACGGAACCATGCGACTGTGTATTGACTACAGGGATTTGAACAAAATAACGATCAAGAACAAGTATCCCCTCCCAAGGATCTACGATCTATTTGATCAACTACAAGGCGCTACAGTGTTCTCAAAGATCGACCTACGATCCGGATATCACCAGCTAAGGATTCGTGAGGAAGATATCCCTAAGACTGCCTTCAGTACGCGCTATGGACACTACGAGTTCCTAGTCATGCCTTTCGGGCTAACTAACGCGCCGGCAGCTTTTATGGACCTGATGAACAGAGTGTTCAAACAGTTTTTGGATAAGTTCGTCATAGTGTTCATTGACGACATTCTGATCTATTCAAGGACGAAGGAGGAACACGAGCAACACCTGAGAACAGTTCTTGGAGTATTACGGGAGAAGCAGCTGTACGCTAAGTTCAAGAAGTGCGAGTTTTGGCTGGACCAAGTCGCCTTCTTAGGACATATTATCCCGGGGCGAGAATTTCTGTGGAACCGAACAAGATCGAAGCCATTAGTAACTGGCCTCAGCCAACAAATGTGACCGAAGTACGGAGCTTCCTCGGCTTGGCAGGCTATTACCGGAAGTTCATCAAAGACTTCTCGAAGATCGCCTCAACGCTGACAAAGTTAACAAGGAAGAACACTCAGTTTCAGTGGAGTGAGGAATGCTAGCAGAGCTTCCAAGAACCGAAAAGCCGACTGACTACGGCCGCAGTTCTCACGATACCATCAGGAACCGGGGGATTTAGTTTACAGCGATGCTTCGAAGAATGGCTTAGGATGCGTGCTGATGCAAAACAGGAAGGTAGTGGCCTATGCCTCACGACAACTGAAGGAGTACGAGAAAAACTATCCAACACACGACCTAGAATTGGCAGCAGTGGTCTTTGCCCTGAAGATTTGGAGGCACTATTTGTATGGGGAACGATGCGAGATCTACACGGACCACAAAATCCTGAAGTATTTCTTCATGCAAAAGGAATTGAATATGAGACAGAGGCGATGGCTGGAATTGGTGAAGGATTACGATTGCGTAATCAACTACCACCCAGGCAAAGCGAACGTGGTAGCTGACGCCCTAAGTCGAAAGCGATGAGCACCGAACTGCAACGACTCGAAGTGGAGATCGTACAACTGGGCGAAGTCGAGACTAGATTAGCGGCTTTAACACTGCAACCTACGTTATTGGAGCGAATCAAAAAGGCGCAAGAAAACGACGAGTTCTATATCAGGACCAAAGGAACACAAACAGAGCAGCCGATAGTAGACTATTCCGAGACAATGGGAGCTTGTACTACAAGAGCAGATTATATGTACCGGACGATGCAGGACTTCGAAGAACTATAATGGCGGAAGCACATACTACACCATACTCAGTACATCCTGGAGCCACGAAGCTGTATAGAGACATACGAGCGCACTACTGGTGGCCAGGAATGACGTAGCCAAATTCGCCAGTCAATGCCTCACTTGTCAACGAATTAAGGCAGAACACCAACGACCAGCAGGGACGCTGCAGCCTTTACCAATCCCAGAGTGGAAATGGGACAACATAACGATGGATTTTGTTAGCGGATTGCCGAAGAACGTGAAAGGGCACAATGCAATCTGGGTAATTGTAGACCGACTCACGAAATCTGCCCATTTTCTGCCAATAAGTACGACATTCTCCATGGAGCGGTATGCGGAGCTGTACATCCAAGAAATAGTGAGACTCCATGGAATACCATTGTCGATAGTTTCGGACCGTGACTCAAGTTTCCTATCCAAGTTTTGGACGAGCTTGCAAAAGGCGATGGGAACAAAATTATCCTTTAGCACTGCCTACCATCCGCAATCGGACGGTCAATCCGAGCGGACCATCCAGACTTTGGAGGATATTTTACGAGCCTGTGTGCTCGATTTCAAAGGCAACTGGAGCAAGTACCTTCCACTCGTGGAATTCTCGTACAACAATAGTTATCAAGCTACGATTGGACTGGCCCCTTACGAAGCCTTATACGGACGTAAGTGCAGATCCCCAGTGCATTGGGATGTAGTCGGTGAAAGGGCGATGCTAGGCCACGACATGGTACGAGAAATGACGGAAAATTATCGCAAGGATACGGGAAAGGATGCAGACAGCTCAAGGCAGACAAAAGAGTTATGCAGATCGGAGTCGCAGACCCTTAGAATTCGAAGTTGATGATTGGGTTTTCGTGAAAGTGTCACCGATGAAAGGCGTTAAGAGGTTCGGGAAGAAGAGAAAATTGAGCCCGAGATACATTGGTCCATTCAGAATAGTGAAAAGACTTGGTGAAGTACCCTACCAATTGGAACTACCGACATCATTATCACAAGTGCACGATGTGTTTCACGTCTCAACCTTACGAAAGTTCATTGCTGATCCGAATTATGTGCTGAAGGATGAATTTTCATACCAACAACTGAAGCCAGATTTCAGTTACGAGGAAATACCCGTCGAGGTTTTGATGCACGAAACGAAAAGACTTAGGAATAAAGAAAATCCCCTAGTAAAAGTGTTATGGCGGAATCAGTCGATGGAAGAAGCCACTTGGGAGCGAGAGGATGAGATGAGAGATCGCTACCCTGGATTGTTCCAAACGGGCTGATTTCGGGGGCGAAATCCTGTTTAAGGGAGGGAGGATGTAGCACCCGGGTCCTCGTAAGTATTAGGGCCAATAAATTTGCATAGATGTTGAGTGCAATTATGTGCATTTCGTGCAATAATTCCATGATTGTGTGAATTATGTGAAATGTGCATGTTAAAATGTGTGCTTAACGTGTTTGGCAGAAAATTGGAGCATTTAAATTGTGCCAGGCGACTTCCCATTTATTTAAGATTTTCGAAAATTAAGCTAAGGAGAAAATAGAGTTATAAGTCAAGGATGGGCCACAAATGCTAATGGACTAGGTACAAATGTTAGGCCCAAGTTACTTAGAATCCAACTTTGATAGGTGTGGGGCTAGAAAATTTAGCTTGGGCCCAACACATTAAAGGCAAATTTTGAGGCAACAAGGTTCCTTAAGATAAGGAAATCCCACGCCATCTCATGTCCCATGAACATGCTTTTTATAAGTTAGTACTTATCTAAACCTCTTGGGAATTGAGACTCATTTTAGCAAGTGGAACACGTCAAGTGCGAGAGAAAAACGAAATATTTTAAGAAACACTCTATAACTCTTAGAGGAGAAAGAAAAGAAGTTCGAACTCGAATCCAGATTTGGAGAAGGTATAACCTCATTATCCTAACTTCATATTTTATTTATGCGTTAATAGATGATAGGGAATGTATAGAACCGGAAAATGCCTTATACCTAGGTGTAATATACAGTTTTAATTTTAAAGGGTATGAAACGAGTTAATGTTAGTGTGATATTCAAAACTGTTCCTGAAAAAAAATTAGATACTTACCAAGGGTTAGCTATTTTCAAGATTTATAATTATCTTCTTAAAGCTTAACGTTCACGTATGAAGATATATGTGTACACAGGGTTTATAGGAGTTCGTCTTTTAAAGGCTTAAGTGACGTTTAAAATTCATATGGTATTCATGCGTTCTTAGGAGAGATGCTCTTTGATTGAAGTTCTTTGAGACTTTAGGTATTAAAAATTGTTTAAAGGCAGTGAAGGGTGAGATTCGTGAACCTTATTCGCGAATCATTAAGGTTCACGAATCAATAAGTAAAATAAGGATTTGCTAATTGAACTAGTTTGGCGAACTCCATAAATTATGTCATAATTCGCGAAGTAGGTGTGAGGGTTTCGCGAACCATGAGCCAATTCGCGAAGCATGCATGTACTAAATATTTTGCGAATTAAGGTGGGGTTCGTGTGGACTCGTGAAATAAATATTGAGCTTCGCGAATTGAATAATATGGGGAATCGAGTATACACCATGGAAAGTCACGAATCTTAAGGGAATAAAATAATATATATATAAGCTACCTAAGTTGGCGAATTGTGAGGGGCTTGGCAAAGTGTATACTAGTCAACAGATTTCATGAATTAAGGAACTTAGGGAATTGTGCATGGATGTTCACGAAGCCTTAAAGAATAAAATAATATTATAAGGTACCTAGGCTCATGAATTGGGGGTAATATAAAATAGACTTAACAAGTTGATACTAGGCAACAAACTTAATAATTGAGTAGAGTTGGGAATTGTGCAAGCACTAGAAGAAAGTCACGAAGCACAATGGAATAAAGAAATATTATAAGCAAGATAGGACTTACACTTGAGAATAGAAAAATAATATAGCATATGCACTTCACGAATCCATAGAATGGATTTCACGAAATGAGAGTTGTACAAATATGAATTCGCAAAACGAGGCAAGCTTAGATGAATTACATGTTAACTTTCATGAACCCTTAAATGCTCACGAGGTGAATAGGTCACGAATTGTCCAAGCTCTACGAACTGAAGACTTCGAGAATTGAGAAGTCAATTCACGGGTTGACCTAACTTAGCGAATTTCTTTTAAAAATAACTACATGTATGACACAGTTTTGTATCTAATATTTAATAAATAGGGAAAGTGGAAATCCAACTACAACACATAGCATATGTGTATGTGCTTAATTCATGTGATTACGTGATAAGGTGCTTACGTGTTTACGTGAACTTGCATGATATGGTTGCATGCTTTCGGTAAGCACTATGGCGTTAATGCATTATGCATATGCACGAGCATATATGACACATTTGGGGGTAATAAAGTGGTGAGCATGCATGATTATGTCGCAAATAGCGAAGAATAGATGCCGTGGTGGGCAATGATATCATAAGCTAGGTTAGTGGGCGGCTTCCGGGGCACCGAGACGGCGTTGATGCGCCGTCGGCGACGTTACGAACGACGTTGATGCGTCGGGGGATACCATGGTCGGGTTGATACCCTCATGGTCGGGTTGATGCCCTTATATCCCTGATTAGCGTGGTTGGGTTGATGCCCTCACGCTTTAGTATGGCTGGGTTGATGCCCTCATACTTTGGGCTAATGCCCGTGGTTAGATAGAGCTCTTTACGGTGTACGCCTGGATAAAAGTCTGCCAAGTGCCCTGAGATAAAAGATATGAGATTGAGTTCGATCTATAAGACGTAAGATGCACTGGCGTGGATTGCCTTTATGGGGTATTATCACGTGCACGTCATGCATGATTTCTACTTACTGAGCATATCGCTCACCCCTTACGTTATGTGTTGTAGGTGCGAGCGACCACGGTACGTGATCGGTTAGATGGCGAGGCGAATCTTTTGACGCTTCCAGCAGCTTTTGGGGTGGGAGTGTGTGCATGGATGACGACCTGTGAGGCCGGGCGCATAGGAATTCTTTTGCTGCATATGTAGACACTTCCCGTGTAACTAAGCCTTACATGTAATTAGGAATTGGAGGCATTCTTTTGACGTGTACAAAACGATGTTCCATTACATAAATGGAAAAAGAAAAATTTCATACGCATTTCCGCATTTAAGTTAAAGCATCGTTAGGCACCTAGGATACTTGAGGATTAGGTAACGAGGACAGCGGGTCCTGACAATTTCTACGTCCGTCTCTTTTTGTTTTCGGCATTTTCTCTTTTTTTTTTTGATCTTTTCTCCCTCCTTTTCTTTTAAGAATTATCCCTTTTTATGCTATGCTCAAGCTGAAGCTCCGCTTCTCCACGAGGCTATAGGAGATTATCGTAGGCGAAGTTCTTCTTGTTGGTTCTCGGGCCGATACCGTGCTCCTCTTCTCTTAATCCCTAGAGAGGTTTCAGAGGTTATCTATTTGGAGAAGTTCACGATTATGGAATTCGCACCCGAGGCTGCGCTCCTCTCCTCGTTTCCCGATATAAGATCGGATTATTGTTGGAGAAGTTCACTTCGTGGTGCTCCTCTTTCCAGTCGTTCTGACGAGCGTCCGAGATTATCGTTGGAGAAGTTCACAGTAGGATCCATTCCACCTTCTAAGAGATAGTCGGAAGCAGGTTCATTTGTTCTGATTGCGCGTTGAGGAATGCCTTCTTTTGTTATCGTCTTCCTTATTTTCTCCCCCTCCTTTTTATCGTTTGAATAACCATCCGAAGAATATAGAAGACGGTTGAAGGCTGGAACGGGATTCAAAGGAATAAAAGGACGTCGGAGAAGGCTCAAATTGGATGAGTAAGGGCTAACGAGTAAGAGGAAAAAAAAATTATAAGGCCGATTGAGGAATAACCTAAGCGCCCTTATCATTTTCCTAACGATCTGAGGCAAGGCGAGTATGAAGCCAAGTATCACTAGTTAAGACAAGCAATTGATGTGTGACTCACTCGAGAAATAGATCCAAGGAAAGAAATAATCAAGGCTTGAGACCTCTCGTATGTATAGTGGCTTTGTGTCTAGTGGAGCAACCTAATGACCTTTAGACACAAGAATGCGACTTAGACTGACAAAATTAAGCAATTAAATCGATCGCATGTCGGGGTAAAATTCCAAGTGACTTTTGATCAAAGTGAGGTAGAGAAGAGATCCAATGATACTGCGATATAGTGTGACGTCGACCGGCTTTCCAGCGTGGTCGGCATCGAACTTCCAGCTTGGTGACATAGGAGTGCTAAGAGGCTTGCTCTGATCTTGATGGAATTTCTTCAGATAGACTTTGAAGTCTTTGTGAGCCGCATAAGCCAGGAGAAGGCGGATAGCTTCGATTCGGGCAACAGGAGCATATGTCTCGTCGTCGTTCGATGCCTTCCTATTGATTGTAGCCCTTCGCAACTAGCCTTGCTTTGTTCCGGATCACTTCACCATCTTCATTCTTCTTATTCTTGAATACCCATTTCGTTCCGATTATTGTTCTCCCATGTGGACGGGGTACTAAGGTCCACATTTGAAGACGTTCGAATTGATGAATTTCTTCTTGCATCGCAAATATCCAATCCGGGTCTCGTAGTGCGTCTGCTACGTTAGTAGGCTTATTTTGGCTTAAGAAGCAGTTGAAAAGATTGAGCTGACGACGTGTCCTTACTCAGCTCGAGTGATCGCCAATTATCTGATCAACCGGATGGGAACTAGTCCATTTGTGCTCATGCGGCAGGGCTGAGGAAGTTACGTCAGCCAGTTGTGGTTCTAGATTTCCAATTATCTCCGATTGTTCGATTGTTTGAGGAAGTTCCACTTCTGCACTTGGAACGATCGTCTCTGATGATTCTTCCTCAGTAACCATTTTAAGTTCTTCGTTATTCTGTGGCAAATCTGAATCGGGTGAGGTAGGGAAGTGAGAAGTACTAGGTACATCGGTCTCGTTAGGTGGAGAATCCACTATAGGTGTAGCAGTGTGTGACCGATATACCGACTCGAAGAGAGAGTCTAGATCGTCTAATGCGAGTCTTAATGCTTCTTCTGACATTGATTTCAAAGTTGTTGCAATCTTCTGTTGGTTTTGTGCCAACACACCAGTGAAAACAGGTTCTGAACTGTTATATTCAGAAGCTATCTGGTTGGATACGGGTCCTGAACTGAGGTTTGCAGGAGCCATCGGGTTAAGCACGGATCCTGGACTGCCTTGACTAGAAGCCATGTCCGCCACTTCGTGGAAAGTGACGTTGTAGCTTTCTTGGATTGTGTGGTTGGACTTGATATATACTCGGTACGCTTTCGAGGTTGAAGAATACCCGACGAAAGTTGCCGAATGCTTCAGGGTCGAACTTGGCACGTTGCTCTCGGTCGTTCGCCACAAAGCACTTGCACCCGAAGACTTTAAAGAAAGAGATATTGGGTACTCTATTATTCACAATCTCGTACGAAGTCTTGTTGAACCTTTTGTGAACCACCGTCCTGTTTTGAGTAAAACAAGCGGTATTAACTACTTCAGCCCATAGAAAGTGTGGAAGTCCGGAATGAATCAGCATTGTTCGAGCTGCTTCCACTATGGTTCGATTTTTCCTTTCAACGACCCCATTTTGTTGAGGTGTTTTTGCGGCTGAGAATTGTTGACTTATCCAAAGTTTCTGATAAAATTCACTGAGACGTCTGTTGTTGAACTCAGTGCCATTGTCTGATCGAATGACTTGGATAGTCTGCTGCAGCAACACTACAAAAAAAGTCATTTTATGTGACGATTTTTTTCCTCACAAAAGAGTAAATTTTCGTCACATAAATTTAATGTGAGGAAAAATTTTCGTCACCGGCTCGTCACCGAAGGCCCGTGGCATAAGATCAAATTGCACCTAATGTGACGATATTTTATTTCCTCACGTTTGGCATACATGAGGAATGCAATTTCCTCGCATAAAATTCTTAATGTGACGAAATATTTGTCACAATAGATGTACTATTTTGTCGCATATTTTGAACTTCCTCACATTTAAACATATAAACGCAACAAGAAAATTGTCACTTTAAATATATTTTTCCTCATAATTACCGTAATATATACTACGAAAATATACCTCACATTTAGGGACGGCAGCGGGACGGGTATGGGTCGGGTTTGGCCGGACCCGTGACCTGCCCTGGTCATTTTAAGGGGACCCAGGACCCACCCGCCCCGCTACGGGCCGGACCCGAACGAACCAGGTCTGGAAGCTATTTTCTCCTTTTTATTATTTTTTAAATCGAATTTTTTTAAAATAGTACAAAACTAGGATTCCATCCAATGACCTATAGTAAGTTAACTAAAGACTTATCCAGCAGGCTACATTTATTAATAATTCGAACACTTTATGTATATATACGTACAATAAAAATAAATTTAAATATAAAAATATATCGAATCGGGTCTCAGGACGGGTTTAGCAAGACCCGAGACCCGCCCCGGACCCGGCCGGGTTGAAATTTTTCGGAACCGTTACCCGCCCCATTAGCCGAATAGGAAAAAAACCGATTCATTAGGGCGGGTCTAGGCGGGTCCGGCTCTAGACCCGCCCCATTGCCATCCCTACTCACATTAAAATAATTTTCCTCACAATAACCATGATATATAATACGAAAATATTCCTCACAAAAAATATTTTAGTCACAAGTACTATGATATATAATGCGAAAATATTCCTCACATTAAAAATATTTCCTCACAATTACTATTATATATACTACGAAAATATTCCTCACGTTAAACATATCTTTCCTCATAATTACCATGATTTGTAATACAGAAATATTCCTTACATTTCTAATGACAAAAATTATCATATACTCTAATGCATATTATTGGTTGACGATGCTTCTCTTTTGTTTTATGTGAGGATTTTTTTGTCATATAAAAATTTATTTATTATTAGGAAATTTGTAACTATATGTGAGGATTTTATCTATCACATTAATGTTTAGCTTTTGTGATGAAATATATTACTATTATGTGATGAAAAAACAGTTTCCTCACATATTATATATTCACTTATGAGGAAAAAAATTTCATCACATTATATAATAGTTATTGTGAGAAAAATTATATCCTCATATAATCTAATTTTATGTGATGATTTTTAATGTCATCACAAAAACATGGTCACATAAAATAACATTTTTTGTAGTGCAAGTTCTGGGTGGTGTTCACAAAATTAATAATCAAGTCACCGGTCTCATCTTTCGTTCGGAGGAACTTTGTCCAAGTGTCGCGAGAGTAGTGACGACGATCACTAGCACGTACTTTCTTCCATTTATGCTCTGAGTCCGCATCGGCCCACAGAGATCCATGTGGATTAGTTCCAGTGGTCAAGATGTAGACGCAAGTTGCTTGACGTGATGGGATGCTCGCTTCATTTTTCCTAATTGGCATGCCGAATACTGATCATCCCTTTGTAGTAGTATAGTTGGCAGACCATGAACCAACTTTTTCGTAGAAAGACGTTGGAGAGCTTTCATATTCAGATGTGACAGTCGTTGATGCCATAAGTTGTTCCTCTGTAAATCAATCTGAGATATGAGGCATACAGCTCTCGAGGGCCGCACGGACGTCAGGTTGATCGTGTAAAGGTTTGATTTTCGAAGTCCATAGAGGAGTTCTGTGTCCTGACTGTCCAAAATTCTGCACCGGTCAGCATGAAAGACCACCTGTAACCCTTTGTCACAGAACTGGCCTATGCTGAACAAGTTATGGCGGAGGCCTTCGACGGATAAGACATCTTTTATAATCAGATTCTTCAGAATGATATCCCCAAGTCCTAGAATCGGGGCTGAATCGTTGTTCCCAAATATGACTTTTGCCGTTTAGCTGGTCTTTGTAGTTGCTAGCAGTTCTTGATTTCCCGTCATGTGTGTGGAGCAACCCGAGTCAAGGTACCACACATGATGGATATGCAAAAAACAAATTAGAGAGCTTTAGATACCCATTTAAACATGGGTCCTCTCAAATTAGAAGAATCTTTTGGATCTGATATAGTTCCTAAATTATTAATTGACGGAGTTGTGATAACGCGAGCCACTTTCAGAGAAGTGGGTTTGGATTTGAGCTCTTTAGGTGACTTGGCCTTTTCGGCTTTTGTCATCCTAGTAGAAGATTTAGGAACCCATTTGGGTTGAACCTTGCAGGGAATGTTAATTTCAGCACGTACAAATGCTTTGATAGGTTTGGTTGAGGAAAAGATCTTTTGTTGATGCAATCTCCTAAGGTGCTTGGGGGATTTAATCTCTACGGGATACCTTAGGTGAGTACAAGCATGTACAGCGCCATAAGCTTTCTTTATGGCTGGATCTAGTTTCCTACGAGTCTTCCTAGTGCCATTTGTTTCAGAATGATTAATTTTTCATGTTGAGCTTGTTTGATCGCAGTCAACATTTGACACTTAAACGAGCACAGAAACATCAAATTCAAGTCAATTAGGCACGGAATTATGCTATTGGATCGAAAACAAATTTCGTGCCAAACTGTTCTTCGATGAACAGTGAACAGAATTAAATTTTCGATCCAAATCTAACTTTTTTGATCCAAAAGAGAACGAACCTGCTCTGATACCAATTGTTAGGTCCTACGATTAACAATTCTAAGATCCTTGGCAATAATTCAAATTAATTCGATGATAATGATAATCAATAAGATTCGATCGAAAAACTTATTTGAAGAACGAGAGAGAGAATTCGATTAGAGTGAGAAAGTTACTGTTGTTTCTCTCTCTAGAAATTGAATTGCAAGCCTTTCGGGTCAATCTTCAAAACTTTCTCTATTCGTCTCAATTGATTTACACGTATTTATACCAAACAAACTTCGTATAAATATCAAACTAGTCCTAATCTGAGGACTACTATCCAAAACACCCCTAATTATAAGGACAACTAATAATATCAAGCACAATTAAATGTACACTCTACAAGGTCGCTCTTGCTGAGTTCTTCTCGAGTTTTGTCTACTCTCTCAATTACATAGAACGGCTTTGGAAGTCCTCCTTTGGCGCAGTAGATGCTTAGCAGCTGGCAGATAGGAAATAGACTCTTATAATGATTCCTTGCTTGCGCTTTAGTCATCTTCATCCTCACATCTGGTCCGAGATGGGTTAGCATCCAAAGATACGCCATTCTCTTTTGCTGATCCCAGTGAGAAATCCCTCTTAGCTCAAATTCGTTCAACTCCTTTACTTTTGTTCGGTGACCTCCATATGTTTTCCCGAACTTCTTCAAGAAAAGGAATTTCTATTCTGATGTTCTCCCATGGCGTATCTATTCGAACGGTTCCCGGCATCATTCTTGGAGGGGGATCGCTCATTGAGCAATCAGCTCGAGTAGCCTTGGGGGATCTGCTTCATTATCTTCACCTTCCTGAAGCTCTTCGTCTTCTATGAGCATAAGGTCTACCGAAGCTTGCTGCAAGAACTGTTGAACGTCCTTGAGCCGTTGTCTCTGATGCTCGTCGGGCATGGAGTGGGTCATCCACTGTCTTTCGAATATGTACTTGTCAAAGATCTCATGTGGGTTGACTCCACTTCCAAATGGTCCCGATTGGTCTGGAGCAGTTGATGGAGTTGCTTGAGTCCGTGCTAGGTCGATGAGCATTGCAACACTTGCTTCTTCTTTCGGAAGTAAGGGGCTTGTGAAAGTCGGGTTGTGGGCGGAGGCGTCCTTAGGTGAAAGGATGGTGGGTCGGTTTGGGTTAGAGTATGGGTGGTGTGGTGCATGGTATGGGTTGTTCGGGTAGTTTGAGTGGTGGTTTGGGTTTGGCCTGCTCCAGCGCCTGTCTGCGTTGCGCCTGAGCCTTGTTCTTGGCCTTCACCTTGGGCACTCGTTGATGTCCTAGGCCGTTTCTCCCCCTCATAACGATCCTGATCATCTGGATCGTCATGTTGACATCGTGTGCGGGAGCTTTGGCCTAGGCAAGACTGAGTAGGTGGCTCAGGGTGATCCACGAGACGCCTGAAGAGGGATTCTTCCTGAGACGTTCTTGTGGGAAGGCCGATAAGGCAGGCGAGAAGAATGTCGTGGAGCTGGGTAATGGGATGGTGTATGGGTTGATGAGGATAGAGGAGTCTGCGAGTGGGTCGGTGGGAGTGGGTAGTGGGGTTGGGTGTGTTCGTGCTGAAGGGCCCTCGGAGACGGGTGCTTTCCCAGGGTCGCGATTGGACGTCTCGATGACAGCAAGCACTCTCTCCATCATGTTGTCTTCTAGGGATTTGATGGCTGCAGAGAGTGCGGTCTGGAACTGGGCTTCAGTTATGAACTGGACGGACGCCTCCGTCGAAAATGGACCAGGTCGACTGATGTCGGCTGTTAGCAACCATTGAGCAGACACCGGCTCCTCAGGTTGGCTCGCTGTCACTTAAGGTTGTGACTGTTGGAGACTTCCACCCAATCCTTGAGTCGAATCTTGGAGATTCTCCTCTATGGATGTTTCGACAGTTTTCTGAGTGAACCTGCGAACCAGACACCGGTGGACTGTGCTGCGGCTCAAGATTGAGCGAAGAGATGTCTGCAGCACTTGAAGATAAGATCAGCGAGATGTCAGGTGCGGTGGTGACGGTGGTGAACTCAAATGATACACTTAGTCGTCTCGGAGTCCTTCTTATTAATTGAATCTCCTCATCATGTGTCCGATGAGGTAGCCGTGTGAGGTGAGAGTCCTCGTACTACATCCTCACTGGTTGGTTCCGTCATCTGAGGCTCGGAGGGCTGAATCCTTGAGATTAGAGCCTCGGTCTCTGTCGTAGTAGCAGGTGGTGGTGAGGTGTGCCCCGCTTCTGCTTCGAGCGATGCTTCTTGAGATAGTACCTCCTCAATAGGTACTTCGAGCATGCTGACATGGATGGATAGTTCAGCACCAAGCGATACTTGTGGAGCTTCAGGTTCCAACTCTTGAGCCACAACATCGATCATCGTGGCTTCAACATCTGGCACTATTTCCTCATGAGTTGGCGGCTCCATCTGTAGTTCCTGAGCCACTTCACCTATCATTGTGTCTTCAGGACTAACGTGTTGTTGTTGTGGTTGTGGAGGACTGATGTTGAAGTCTGTCGGGGGCCCTCAAATCATCTGCTCAGTGAGATGATTTTCCCGACCGTAGAGCCTATAGGTGTCTCCCGAGGGGTCGGCGAGACGAAGCAGCTCAAACGGAATCGCCATCGACGGTTGGTCTAGATCCGTGAGCTTCGGGTGATGGAAGAACTTCAGATGACGGGGTTGGTAATTTCCTCCAGGAGGCAGGCGAGGGATGTGCTCGTATAGTTCCTTGAATTGTCGAATGATAACGGAGAACCATCTCGCATACGGCACAGTTTTGGACCGTTTGTTCTCTTTCTGTCTGATCTGTTATGCGAGGTCGTTCCAGATCAGTTGAGAGAAATCGTAATTTCACCAGAACATTACTCCGTGAAATATTCGGTGGATGTTGTCGTTGCCTTTGTCGAAGCCTGCATGCTTCGAGGACAAACACTCATTCCAAAAAGTGTCTTCCACGGATGGAGAATTCCGTTGCTCTTCATCTGAGCTAGCTTGGTGAGCAGCGGACGGTACCCCATCTGGAGGAAATCGTGAATCAGCTCAGCGTCTGATGGTAGTGGGTCATAATTGTGACTGTAAAGAAGGTTGAGGACGAGGCCGAAATTGTTCTTGTTCATGTAGATATGCCTAGTCCCGATCACCAAAGTGAAGTTGTACGCTCCTTCAATCACATGACTCGTGATCATTGCCCAAAACTACTAAAGGTGGACCATCGGTATGGAGGCAGTTACTGTGAGAGCATGCCAGAGGGGATGGCCTTGTAGAATAGACACGATTATCTCGTCCGGACATCTGAAAGTTGTCAGGTCGAGCTGAAAATTTGTCTTGTACATTCAGGTACATGTTTCGCTCATATATGTGGTTGTATGTAGGATAACGATCCATCTAAGAATTAATGGGAAATCACAGATCATTAGTTCAAAATACACAATTTATATCGAAAATTTTATTTGTATCAAACCATAATGATCCAGCATGTGATAGTTTGTTTGATAATTTGGCAATTGAGAAACAGATATAAAGCACATAGGTCATATGAAGTGATGGTTAGAAAACAATTTTTCGACACATGTATATATGCTATAGTTAAGTGCGATCGAAAAATATTCTAAGTGTTTTAAATCACTATTCACTCCATTCTTTTTATCGCGTGAGAATTAAAACTTCTCAATTTTAATTTCCTAAGTGCTGAATTCAAATATAAAACCTCCATTCAATTTTACGATCGAGAATTTTATTTGCTAGATTTCGCGACAGTGAAAAAGACTTAGAAAATTTTACTAAGTGTTGAAACGTTATTTGTGTCAATGTAGCCGAGAAATTTTATGCTCGAGAAAAATTCCGTGTAAATTTGAGATCGAGAAAATTAAATCCGCGCAAATTTACGATCGAGAAATTTTTCTCGCTTTGAATAAAATTTTCATCGTGATTTTAGTCGAGCTGGAAAGTTTTTCAATCGTAAGTAAGCTTTTCGCTGCGAAGTTTGACGATCGAGAATTTCGTCAATCAAAAGACTAAGTCAATCGTTGAGAAAATTAATTTTATTGATCAAATTTTCGCTGCGTGTTTACGATCGAAAAATTTTATCTTCAAAAAATTAATTTTATCGCCGCTAAAATTTTTGACCGAAATAGAAATGAAATCGAAAATTATTTTGCGATTGTACGTTTTATGCTCGAATTAAATTTCATCCTTTTACCTATCCTACACATTAATTTTTCGCTCGCATAAAACTCTAATTGAATTTATGGATGGTAACTGAATTAACAATCTGCTTTACTTAACTTGTCGACTAAGTCAAAATTCAGCGATCGAGAATCTTTTACGACGCAAACAGTATCCCAATTAAATTTAAATCCAATTGGAACGATTTGCGATTAAGAAAGTTCTTCGACTGCTTCATATGTTCAAAAACCCAGAAAGTCGAATCTTAGAAATTGAACTCTATACCAGATTTATCGAAAACCTTAAGACTGTCATATTAAGCAGAGATTGTATCAAATAATCACATAACAAACTTTAAATGGAGGCTAACACGAAGCGCCAAACGTTTTAACGCAATATTTGGCTCACACAAATTTCTCCCTCTAGATTGTCTCTCTAGCTAAACCCTAAAAACACGTCACCCAAAATGGCCGTCTACAACCACACAGTGCCGGCGACCACACCACCTACCTACTTACCGGCTTTGTCTTCCTCCCTTCCCTCCATCGCCGGGCTCAAACGGCGACGGGAGGGGCCTAACGTCGGCCACCCATTTCATTTCTTTCTCTGCGCGTCTCTTCACCTTCTTCCCTCACGTCGTTTCTGTTGGGAAACCCCGGGTGACCCGAGGCCCTTCCCCGGACGCAGCGGAATTTAAAATTTTTCCCGGGTTCCCCATACGGTTTCCCAGGATACTCGGTTAAATAAAGAAAACTGGATGATCGACACGTATAAAAGAATAAGGATCTTACCCTTGTAGCGAAGATCCTTAGCTCCCGTAGCTCACGAACTGTGCCGAAGAGAATCACGCCGACCCCGTGACGTGCTGTAAACCTACACCACCCCAAGGATGGCAAGAGATGGTGTGGAGTATTGTATAGAGATGTTTAGATGTGTATGTGATTTCTAAAACTCACAAACACTTAGGGTTTTCTCAAGAACAATCCCAAATGCTCTAGCTTCTCTCTAAAATCTCTATGTTTAGTGTGAGAAAGCTTATAAACTTATTATGGACGAAACTCCCAAGTCTATAATTGTAAAACCAAGTTTTAAACCATGAAATAGACTTTAGATTTGTTTAAATGAGATCATGTCCTACATGACTCATTTTTGTTTGATTCCCTTATTATTTTATCATCTAATGACTAGATATTGTCCCACAAATCATACAAAAGAATAAGGAACGAAATTGGATTTGATTTGGATCAAATTTGACCAAACAATTGTCGGTCACGGCCTCCCACATGATCTGTCACGGCCGTGACACATCATTGGATGACTTCTGCCGCTCGTCACGGCCTTGGTCACGGCCGTGACCATCTTTTGGAGGCTGTCACGGCCTGGGCATGAAGTGGCACGGCCGTGACACCATCGGGCACCATTTTGCTCGCCTCTGCCAGTCGTCACGGCCACGTGCAAGGCTGTCACGGCCGTGACAGCCCTGACAGCTTTGCGGCAGTTTCGTATTTCAATCCGATCGAGGGGTAAACGATGTCCGATTGACCTGAAATTTTAACCATAGTTAAAAGACTCACCAATCTTGATTTTTACCAAAGGAATACGAGGTTTAGATTGTGAGATATGAATTTTTGAAGCTACTGCTACTTTGCAGAGGGACTTCATGACCGTGACAAGCCTTGCTTGTCATTGTGAACCCTATTTACCTTCATTCTTCACCTTTTGCGTTCCATAAATTTCCGTCCATGTAAATATAGTTTCTAAAACATATATTTAACATTTTTATTAACGTCTCTAATATCGTTAAATCATTTTACATCTCATATTAGTTAGGCACTATCACAGTGATTAAGCCCGACTCTCTTGGTTCGTCTCAACCCGGCAAGGGAGGAATCCAAGAATTTGGTAAGCGCCTAGCCAATCCCGCGGTACCAAATAGATCCCGTGTTGAGTACGATCTTCGATCTACGAACCGACTATAGATTATTGTGTACGTATGGACCCTTCACAAATGTCCCGATCGAGTGAGAGTCATGGTTACGTCAAACTCACTAGACTCGACTCTATGACTAATTCGTGACTGGCGAAATTACTAAACTGCCCTTACGTCCCACGTAAGTCAGTTTATAGCTTCGGCCGAAGACTTCGTAATTTCCCGTCCCCGAATTTGCATAGGACATATATCTCAGTTACTAACGAGATAGTGAATCCCTAACGTTAGTCTAAGCACGGCAGTTACCCTTTGTTGTCAAGACCGCATGTCGCCAACGACCCATTTTCGTCCCCAAACAAGGTGGGCCTAGCAAACTAGTGACATGTCAAGACCCCAAAGTCAACTCCGTCAAAAAGCCTTCGGTCTAAGGTCCACGCACACTACTATAGTCAATCGATCGATCATTGACGCTACCCAGAGTAACGATAAGGCCCATGTGATCGTCGATTGCGAGTCGTGTCCAAGTACAAGTTAATCCCCTGATTCAACTTATACCAATGTTACGACTTCCCGCTTCCCAAGCGAATGATTGGCACAACCATATAAGAGTCGTCAACAAATAAGTCGTTATTGACGCTCAGTCACCCTACTGAGGTCTAAGACTTATGGACTAATTTAATATCGGAGAATAATAGCTCACCGGTGCCCCTCTCTCATCCCATGAGAATCGGTGAATAAACTCACGATATATGGGATTTATTTATTTACCGACTCACCGGATGCCTAGTAAGACTTTATAGGTAAATAAATAATATGCCTTTTTGAAGAATAAATTATAAAGTATAAATTCCATTAATACGTATAAGAATACATTATTCAAATACATAACGAATAATACATCGATTATTAAATACATGCCCTATTCATTACATCCTCGAATGGCATTCCGAGGGCACATCCCCAACAGTTTCAGCTTCTTCTTACTTTGGCCGATCTGATGGACTCTCTGCCTAAGGATTGGGATGCTCTTGATGCCATGCCAGATTATGGAACTCTTCGGACCAAAATCGCTGATTTCCAGGACCGGTTTGACGTTGCTGCCTTCAAGGCGCTGGTGGTGCGCGTGAAAAGTGCTGGCCGGAACAGCCATCGGCTACATCCAATGCGACACCGATTGCTCACCCTCGTGATACAAACATACGCGCCCAACGTCTACAGCCGTCTATGCTACTACACCAACGCCGCGAAAGATGACCCACGCACCACATCGAGCCGGTTCGGGACCCACGATTGGATCGCCGTGTCCCTATTCGCCGGGGCACTCCTCCACCTGCCCTGGGATCTGGGCCGATCCTGGAAGACGCCTCCGATGAAGAACCAGCGCGTACGGAGGCTGCACTACCTCAGAACCTGAACAGACCTCCCACATCGCCGCCGCTTGGAGCATCTCTCAATGGGCCTAGGGTTACGATAAATGGGCCCCCTCCCCCTGCAGACACCGGCGCCGACCATGTTGGGACACTGCCCGACGCTACCCACCCCTACACTCCAACCTGCTAGCCCGCATACTAGGGTTTTGTCTACTAACTCCGCTACTACTGGGCCTGAGACGGCGCCAGACGATCGCCGGCCATTGCTGGAGGGTGCGGCCAAGCCACAACAACCGAGACGAGATCGCCCTAGCCCTTCTTTTGCCGCAGTCATTCAAGGAGCCAATACCAAACCAAAGCAGCCACGGCGTATCTCACCAACGTGACTTGCGCTCACCTACACAGCACCACCTTAAATTGATGGCAGAGCCGTGGCGTGCCCACCTTGGGATGTTGCCAAGAAAGGCATGTCGAGATGGGACCACACTCTCGTGGGGTACTTCATGGGAAAGAGACCGTACTTCCCCCACGTGGAACGATTTGTTCGCTCCATCCGGACGGACCTCATCGAAGTTTGGACCACGATCAATGGCTTTTTCAAGTTCCGTTTCGTGACGGCTGAAGCACTCGCCGTGGCCCTTGAGGGTGGACCTTGGCTATTGCAAGGGCAACCGCTCTTTCTTGAAGCGTATGGTCATGTCCTTCGAGAAGAAGAATCACCGTACTGTCTCGTTATGGGTTAGAATGCGCAATGTACCAAACGAACTGTGGACTCAAGACGGTCTGGGTATAGTTTCTAGCGTCATTGGGAGGCCCCTATTCACTGACTCCATGACGGCTACGGGCGAACGGCTGGAATACGCACGGTTTTGCATCGAGAAAACCCTTGAGAAACCATTTGTTGAGCAGTTCCATGTTTGAATCCCCACTGAGGAAGGCGGACACTCAGGCGAGGTGCCAATTACGGTTGAATATGAGTGAAAACCAAAACAGTGCACAATGTGCAACGCTTGGACCCATGGATCTGGGAGCTGCCCAACAAACCCGTCCAAACATCAACGACCGCAAGCTTCAGCAATGGTTAATGCCACGATGGTATAACCAACAAAGTGGCACTTCGGGTATTTGGAGAAGACTTGACAGAATTGTGGGTAACCCTTCTTGGTTTGACCGGTTTGGGGACTTGATCTATCGACGCGGTCTCCCATCGACCTCGGATCATTCCCCTCTGATTCTGGAGGCTAATAATCCACCTTGAGCTAAGGGCCCAGCTTTAGGTTCGACAACTTTTTGGTTAATGACGCTCGCTTCATCCCATTGGTGGAGGAATCTTGGAAATGCCACGAGGACGGCTATCCTATGTTCGTCGTGGTCAAGAGGATGAAACGGATCAAACATGCAATGAAAAAACTTCGCCGGGATAAGGGCGACCTTAATTGTAATACGCTTGAGGCGAGACGGTTCCTCGAGGCCGTCCAAGACCTTGCCGCCCACTACCCCCTTGAGCCTAACCTTCTCACTTTGGAGAAACGGTGCCGGTTTGTTTACGCCAAAGCCGTTAAATGGAGCATGCGGCCCTTACACAACGGGCGAAAGTTGAGTGGCTCAAGGACGGGGACCAATGCACCTCCTTCTTTTTCAAGAAGGTGGCCACACGCCGGGCGACCAATAGGATCTTCTTCCTTGAAAATGAAGCTGGGGAGACCTTCGAGGGCGATGAGCGAGTTAGAATGGAGCTGATTCAATACTATACGGAGCTGCTTCGGCAACCCACACGTACGGTCCACGTTACGCCGGCCACGATTGCGATGTACGTGGAGAGGAAACTTCGAACAGATGAGGCTGAAGCAATGGTTCAGCCGATAACTGATAATGAGATCAAGAGTGCACTCTTTTATATGGGGGATAACAAATCACCGGGTCCTGATGGGTTTTCGGCTGCATTCTTCAAGCATGCTTGGAACACGGTTGGAACGATATTACACATGCGATCAAGGAATTCTTCCGTACGGGTTATCTCTCGGGGGAACTCAACTCAACGCTTATCACGCTCATCCTCAAAGGTGACAACCCGAGAATGGCCAAAGATTTCAGACCAATACATGATGCAACGTTCTCTCCAAAATCATCTCGAAGGTCATAGTGAACCACTTAAAGGGCTGCCTTGGCCACCTTGTTCACCCGTAGTAGACGGCTTTTATTCCCGGCCGACGTATTTCGGACAACATTCTCCTTGCGCAGGAAGTCTGCCAAGGGTATAATAGTATTGGCCTTCCTGAGCGGGTGGCCCTCAAATTCGATATTGCCAAGGCCTATGATAAAGTGGAGTGGGACTTCGTTCTCGCCACGCTTAAAGCACTTAACTTCCACCATATCTTTGTGGTCTGGCTAGCAGCATGCCTTACGACGCCGTGTTTCTCCATCAATATCAATGGCAGATCAGACGGATTCTTTCATGGGCGGCGTGGTCTTCGGCGGGGCGATCCTATCTCGCCGTACCTTTTTACGCTCATCATGGAGGTCTTGTATTGCATCATCGCCGTCGGGATTCGATTCATCACCCTTTTCCGTTACCACTGGAAATGCGACACCTACTTCATGCTGATATTTGTGGATGACCTTCTCCTTTCCACCCATGCGGTTGTCGAGTCGGTGATGACTTTCAAGAATGGCCTTGAACAGTTTTCTACGCTCTCTGGTCTGCGAGCCAATATTCAGAAGAGCGAAATGTTCATTTCCCATAGGGCTGAACGACTTAAGGGTTCTATCCAGGCCGTTATGGAGATCCCGCACAGATCTCTCCCCATACGCTACCTTGGGGTCCCTCTCATTGCGTCGCGTCTCAGAATTGTTGACTGCACTCCGCTCCTTCGCAGCATTGATCGACGTTTGGGCTCGTGGACTAACCTATCTCTGTCTTATGCAGGTAGGGCCCAACTTATCAAGTCTGTGCTCCTTAGCTTCCACACGTATTGGGTGGGTGTTTTCCTTCTTCCCAAGGGAATTATTAGGAATATCGAGTCTCGACTACGGACTTTCCTTTGGAGAGGCACCTCTGCTAAAGTCGCGTGCGCCGACGTCTATCTCCCAAAGGCGGAAGGTGGATTGGGGATACGCTCGATCGAAATTGATAATAAGGCACTTCTTATGCGGCTTCTCTGGACTGCTTAGCAGAGACGATTCAACTATCTGGGCCACATGGATTCGGCAGACACGCATAACACGTCGCTTTCGACCACCAGACCTACCATGCGAACGTCGTGGAGTTGGAACAAGCTTTTGAAACTTCGCGACCATGTCAGTGTTAGGGAGTGTGCCGCCGGAATGCCATACGAGGACTAGGAATAGTATAGGTCGCACAATGATGTATAGGTCGAGAGACAGTTTTATTGTATATACTGTCAAAATAAAGTAGTGAATATTATTTTCATTATAATAATGGCATTATTATTTGTTTATCGAATTTAAGTCTGCTTGCTTCTGGCGGCATTATTTATTTATTTATTTATTTGAGTTCGACGTCTGATTCTCGTGGGGACGAGGGAGGAGACACCGGACGGTCCTTAATCTCAGCATTAAATAAAAGTTAGTAAGTCGAAGGATTCTATGAGGGTGACTAGATATCCGGATATGACTTATTCGTTGACGACAACATGACTAGGATGTTGTCAATGATTGAGAGGTTGTGGGTCGTGATGGAGATATTGGTGATCGGAGATATCGCGTATTCGGACATTCGGCTCGTATTCGTCTCAATCACGTGACTAGGATGTTGTAAATGATTGAACGAATGACTATAACAGCCTCAGACCGATAAGGTCACTGACTAATTTGCTTTCACAATTTAGGTTTGTCGCTAGTTGGCTAGGCCTGCAAGTGTTCGGAAATGGGACACGGGCCAGCAACAAAATGCAACCGACTTTGCGGAGGTGATTGCCGGGCTTTGACTGCTATCGGGATTCACTGCCTATATTCGTATAGGTTAACGCCCTATGAGGTAATCGGAGAACGGCGATTATAAAGCCTCCGGCCGAAGCTTGGAAAGCTCGCTCGTATTAGATACGGAGCGCATTTTAAATAATCGATTGGGTCTCGATTATAACATAGAGTTAGGTCAGTGAGTTTGACATTTACATGGCTCTCACATAATCGGGACGTGAGTGAAAGGTGTAAGAGGTATTTAAATGTATACACTATAGTCGGTTCGCCCGAATTTCTATTAGATCAAAATTCGCTCTCAGCTGGGATCTGTCTGGTACCGTGGGATTGGCTAGGCGAATACCGGGACTCGTGGATCCCTCCCGTGCCAGTTGAGACGAACCTAGAGAGTCGCGCTTAAAAATGGTAATGAACTCGAACGAAACGGCGGGCTTTTCTCTGGAACCTAATGAATGGTATTCGTTGAGGTAGTGGCATAGTTGATACGAGGTGTCGACGATTTAGTTAAATTCTGGTGAGGGTCACGGAAATGATTAAGACTTAAGATTGTCTTAAGTGCTTAATTAATTAACGAAGTGAGGCTCAATTGTAATTAAAATAATTAGATTGGATTTAGTTATTTTATTTCTTAAAATTGAGGGACTAAATTGAGAATTTTTAAATCTAGAGGGCCAAAATGTAATATTTGCATGTTGACTTGGTCTTCGACATGTGTAAAATTTATAGCTTGCCACATAAGTTGACGTGGCATGTGAGTCACACTTTTATGAGCATGACATGTGGTGTAGAAAAATAATAAACAATGTTAGTGGAATTATACTACAAGTACAATGTGACACCTCATGAGCTTAGGTGTTGAAAACTAAAAAGAGACATGCATAAAAGAATAGAAAGGCCGAGAAGTTAAGAAATGAGGGGCTTACCTACTTGGTTTAACAAATAAACTAGAGAGAAAAGAAAAAAAGTAAGTTGAAGTTAGAACTTCTCAAGCCACGTTACGCTACGGGATCGTTTGACGAGTCCCGACGCCCAAACCGAACTGTGATAGCCATCGGGAGCAGTCTCGAAGGTTCGATCAAGGTCATACCGGTGTGACAATCTAGCCCGGAGGCCCCGGGAACCAGACGAGGCGCAGCGAGTCAATCCGAGATGAAATCACGTTCATCGACGGTATGTTTCGAACCCTACTGATTTGATTTTACGAAAAATACCAAACAATATTGTAATGATTCGAAAGACCCCTCGTTACGATCTCCGGGAAGTGTAGAATCAATCTGGAAAATATTGGTATCGATCGGAAATCGTTTCGGTTATCAAACTAATGAAAGACGGCAGACTGCCGCTTTGCTCAAATTGATAATTTCGAACCACCGATTTAATTATGCGAAAAATACCAAACAACATCGGAATGATTCGAAAGACCCCTCGTTGCGATTGGTGGGAAGTGTAGAATCATTTAGGAAAATTTGATATTGATCGGAAATCGTTACGGCCACCAAATAGTCGAAACGTTGTCGGCTGCCGCTTTGTTCGAACTAGTTTGGAATTAAATTATCAATTCGAATAAATTTGTGTTAAAGTCGAATTTAGGAAATTCGAATTAGACGTGGTCTCCTGAGGCTTAGGACAGTATCTTGGGCCCTCAGGAGAAGCCGAAGGGCGTAAGGTCGAATTTAGATATTGAAAATGGAAATTCGTCACCCTACGTCGCTCGGTGCGAAACGTGCTTCCGCTATCGCCACGTTGCGCTGTTCGGGGGCCGGCATCGATTAATCGGGCCCACCCCAACAATCAGACCACACATTACTTTCAAAATTGGGAACGGAGCCACCATTCGTCTGTGGACCGAACTGTGGCTGCTCTAGGGTCCTATGATTATGGGACTCCCTCTTGACTCGAAGCTCAGCGAAGTTATTAACGAGTATGGTTGGTGCTAGCCCACCCAGACTTCTGTGGAATACATGATGATTGAGCCTTTGCTTCCCCAGGTTAGACCTCACGAGGAGGACGCGATTAGTTGGACAGCGTCTTCATATGGGAAATTCTCTACCTCCTCGGCCACGGATAGTCTCCGTATGAGGCGCCCAAAGGTTCTTTGGTATATGCTCTTTGGGGGTCCGCTGGCCATCCCCAGACATGAGATCATGCTTTGGCTTGCGATTCAGGACAGACTGGCGACAAATGACAAACCGTGGGTCGCCGCTAAAGCGGGCAATTCTTCTTGCTTACTTTGTGACTCGCCTGAGGACCACTAGACATCTCTTCTTTGAGTGCCCCTTCTCCAGACGGTGCATGCGTTTACTTCGACAAAAACTGAGGTTCGGCTGGCCGGCTAGAGACTGGCCTGAGGGTATTCGTTGGGCGGCTCGATGTTGGCGAGGCAAACATCTTGCGAAACTAGGTCCTCGATATATGCCTTAGCCTCCCTGGTGTACCACTTGTGGATGGAACGGAATAGAAGATGGCATGAGGGGCGACAACGCCAGCCCACTCAGATCATTTCGAGACGCTGTTATGTCTCCGACTATCCACCCTTTCTGCCAAGTATGCGCTACAAGTCTGCGCCCTTCGACGGATGTGGCACATCGCTTCGTAGGTACTCTTTTTCCTATCATTACTCTGCTTTTTTCGGTGGTTTTCTTGTAGGTTGTGTGGTTGGCCCGAGCTTGGTGGCGGCGATGGTCGACGTTTCCCTCCCAACCGGCGGCTCAAGGAGATCGGGTCACTTCTTTTCACTTCTCACGTCCTCTTTCCCAACTTTCACCTATTTCCTCTTTTCTTTTTGCTGACCTCTTTCCTCCTTGTCGTGTTTATTTCGTGTGTTTTCGGTTGGTGCAGCACCTTGGCCTGTCCTGTGTGTACTCGTGCCTACGCTCGTTCGAGGAGAGGATCATCTTGGTCTGGCACTCGCTCCACCCGTTGCTTTGGTCTCATGTGGGAAACTCATGAGCACCTTGGCCTGTCGTGTGTGTACTCGTGCCTGTGCTCGTTGGAGGAGAGGATCATCTTGGTCTGGCGCTCGCTCCACCCGTTGCTTTGGTCTCATGTGGGAAACTCAGGAGGTGGCGTGCAAACGCCCTTCACCGACCAGCCCCGCGGATGCATTTACTGCATCTCTCTTTTCCTAAGCCTATCCTAAGGGGTATTGTCTTCTGCTCCTAGTGCTCTGGCGCTGTTTGTGGCTTGTGCCTGTCCTATCTGCTGGTTCTTCATCTGGTGCCAGCGACCTGTTGTTGGTAGTGGTTTTGCGACACCCACCTTGCTTTGACTTTGTTTTCTGCTTTGTTTTATTCTTGGCTTTGGTCTTGCTGGGACCTTGTGGGTGTCTGGGTTGTCAGGTTTTTAGCTGCTATCTGGTCGGTAGAACATTACCGCTTGGTGCGTCATGAACGATATCATGCACGCTTATCTGTACTCCTGTTTTTCTTTTATTTTAGTGACACTTTCCAAAAAAAACTCTAAATCCTGAAAAATTACCTATGGTTTTTCAAATATATCTCAGTCGAGAAACAAAATCTTAAATCGAACGAAAAATTCCACAATGAGGATGCTAATGAAGAAAATCAATACGTAAACACATAAAAGTAGTCGAATCTACCTCTGAAAGACAGTTAAGAGTTGAAAATCAAAGAAAAAGTTGTTTGATTTTGAGATTCTCTATTTCGGATGAGTTTTTCGCGAGAGAAAAATTTTCGACTATCGGTATTCGTGTAAGGGTTTTGCGTAAAAAATTTTTGACTGCAAAAAGTGAATTTTAATTAATTAGTGGATTTGATGTGTTGGGTTTTCGATGGGACATTTTCGCTACTGAAATAGATCAGGCCCAACACTATTTTTGCTCGAGAAACTATAGATGAGGCCCACTACTGTTTACGCTCGAGAAACTTTGAATTGAAAAATTTTTCTCCTAGTCAATTTCTCGACCATAAGTTTTGCAATTGAGATAAAATTCAGGACCATCACTATTTACGCACGAGAAAATTGGAATTGAAAATTACTCTTCTCTCCAATTTCTCGATCGTAAGTTTCTCCTAAATTTTCAATTGACCACAATTTCAATATAAGGCCACAAAATTACTCCCCCTAAGTATAAATGATAGTGCAAGTAACTCCTTGTATTTTCGACGGAATGACATCTGGCTCCAAAATTGATCCTCCAAATTCTGCAATACTTAGGGCAAAATGTCGATAATATTGCAGTTAATTGGGAAGTGATTATTTTAATAAGGCTCCCCTTGAATTGTTTTACCAATGTCTTGAGTTCACAATCATGGAAATTTGTGAAGTCCTCCTTTCCTCTTTTTTCTTAAGCATTGTCCAAAGCGAATCAAAACGAAAATTTCTGCAACACTTTAAAGAAAGAACATAAAAAAATATTTGGAGCTCAAATCATGGAATCATTGTAGATGCTCCCCCTCAAATAGTGCACCTATATCGATTTATCACGTAATCATGCAAATCAATATAAGTAACAACATTATAACACGCAATTAATCAATTTAGACTAGATACATGTTCCCCTAAACATGTAATAAAGATTTGCGCGAGAGTATGAGCAAAATCAAATGTTAGCATTTAAATCAATTCAATAGCAATGCAGTTAAATATGCATTCAAAATGTGCGATTTTATTTTATTTTATATTTTTATTTGTTTTATTTAATATTTATAATAGTATGGGTCGGATTATTTGGCTTCAATCGATCGTCATTCCTAAATTTGGCTTCTGATAATCGTATTACATTATGAAGTAATTTGTTAAATTTGGAACATCATATCTATATGTTAAAATAGAATGACATATAAAAATAATTCATAAGTTTTCTATTTGTTTAATCATAACAATGATCAATGTTTATAAACTATACTGATAAAATGACATAACAATTAGGGATAGCAATGGGACTGGGATGGGTCTAGACTCAAACCCGCCAAAACCCGCCCCGGTCGGGTCATGGTGGGTCCCGGATCTAGCATAACTGGGTTTGGGGTGGGTTCAGATTTCGCCAACCCCGGCCCAAAACCAGCCCCGAGACCCGCCCCTTATAATTTTTATATAAAATTATAAAAATATATAGAAACATATATTTAATAAATAATAACTATAAATGTGGGGTGGTTTTTTTATGAGGCCGATCTCGGGTCCACTATAAAATAAGTAGGTGGGTCTCGGGTCAACTATAAAATAAATGGCCCGATCGCGGGTCTCGGGTCTTGCCGATAACAATTGATCTAATAAATTAAAAATCTCTTAAAAATAACCCCGTGCATCGCACGGGGCCAAACCTAGTATTTATAATAACTAAAAGATTGGGATAAGGACGATTTTAAGGAAGTAATTGAATAATTTACATTAGGATGATCTTTGCTTACTACATTAGGTAAACTCGTCACCTCCTAGTCTTGTCAAGTCACATATTTCTAAAAGCTCTTAATATATATCTACATATCAAATTATCATAACAACACAAACACACACGAACTAATAAAAGAAGGCAAGAAATATTTAACGAAATGAGAAAGAAGATTTCATCAAAGGACAAGGTTTCGGCAAGCTTAGGGACCTTAATAAAACTCAAAAACTTGGAAGTGAGGTAGGTGAATTTATCATCTACAACACGCAAATATTTTCGTGTTTAATATGTTTTGGGTATATTATGTGCATTGCATGATATATGTCATTTATATCATATTGGGTGACTGTTATAAATTGTAGGATATCATTTCTAATTGTGCTTTGTTGTCTTCGTATATTGGGGCTTTCTTGTATTTGTCCTTAGTTTAGGACTTAGTATGTTATTTATACCAAGTATGTTTGGTATAAATAGATGTACAAACATAGAGCTTAATGAGAAGATTTGAGAATTTGATCCGAAAGCCTTGCAATTCGATTTCTATAAAGAGAGAAACACAAGAAATCTTCTCACTCTAATCGAAATTCTCTCTTGAGCTCTCAACGAAGGGTTTCGATCGAAATTCGTTTCTTAATAATTCTAATCGATTGCCTTAGAATTCATGTCTAGGATCATAGAGTTTATTAATTAGGATCTAACAATTGGTATCAGAGCAGATAGCAGATAGAATTCGAGACATATATATGTAATAGGAAGATATCGATATGTGTAATAACTAGAATTCGAGATGCTAATTAAACGATTTTGAGATGTATTATAGACATAATTCGAGATGTGTCTTCAGAAAGATTTCGACACTAGTGTAAGCTTCGATATTTATAAAATACTGACAAGAAGATCTCGACATTGGTAAGATGTCGAGATATGATGATCCTCGACATTTACCTTTTAAAGATCTCGACATCTATAAACCTCGAGATGTAATAGGACTCGACATTTCCTTTTCAACCAAAGGTCCCGATAAGTTATTAAGAATCTCGATATTAGTTGTTTAGTAAGATTTCGATAAGCACATAGGGATCTCGACATTTAATAAAAATTGCCGACCACTTTCATTGTGAATAGAGTTCGATATTTATCTTAGATCTCGATAGGTAAGGGCTTCGATATTTTCTCTTATACTATGGTATTGATTCTCGACATTGGTAAGATGTCGATAACTTTAATTACGACAATTGCTTCCCAACAAAAGAATTAGACAAGCTTATTAAAATCTCGAGATATACCTTTTAAAGAACTCGACACCGCCATAGACTTAGACATTATTAGGGTTCGGCAAGAGGGTCTCGACATTGTATATATGACTCGACATTTCTGAGGTCTCGACATTTATAGGATGTCGATATGGCTTGACGATTTCGACGTTAGTTATATATATATAAATATATATATATATATATATATATATATATATATATATATATATATATATATATAGATCTCGACATCATCAAGTTAGAAAATATTTCGATATTATATTTCAGTTAATAAATTTTCGGTATTTTAGAATTTTGCAATTTCTAGTGTTTTCAATATTTTAGGGTTTATTTATTAGGAATTTCATTATTTTTAGGTTTTCATAAATTTTAGGGTTTTAATAATTTTAGCATTTTCGAAATTTATATGACTTAGTAAGTTTATTGATGTGAAAATATTTTCAATATTCAGAGGATCGAAGCATAGGAACTTTACCCGACTTCATATCAAGTTTTAGCAGGAGGACAGGTAGGTGGATCATCCATCTACGATACGTAAACACAAATGTGAATTTATGTGTTTCCATGCAATTCGATGATTTACGTGACTTATGTGATTTACGTGTTTACATGTTTTACGTACGTTTTATATAAATCATGCTTCTATGAGATTTTATGAATATGCATGGCACGTGCATATCACATCAGGGAGAGAGAGTGGTACCGTAGTGAGGCGGTGATGATTTGAGATAGTGACGTACGGGGTAGAATGAGATGTTTGTGATCGGACTCCTAAAGAAGTCGAGGTTGGGCTCACTGGGCACCTGGCGGAGACAGGCGTGACCGTCCCGAGGTGCATACCGCCGGATGAGATTTTGGTGCGACCTGATAGGAGGCCATTGGCGTGATCGTCCAGTGCACTATCAGTGTATGCTTTTGGTGCGGAGCAACCCGATAGGGGGCCATTGACGTGATCGTCCAGTGCACTACCGGGGTAGGCTGCCGCGAGACTTGGGGATGGCCTCCCAGTAGTCTTTTGCGCGCGAAGGTGTCGAGCCTAACCTAGGGCCCTGTGTTGTGTGGAATAGGAATGTGGGAAAAGAAGAGTTTGCATTATATCATGTTGTGAGATATTGGGATTGGGGTTGAGTGCACACTTGCATACATGCATTTTATTCACCTAATGGGCAAATTGCTCAGTGTTTACGTGTTGTAGGTACTGAGTCTGATGCTGATACGCGTCGAGACTGAGGCGGCTGGTGGCGGTGCTCCAAGGACTTTTGAGGGCTGTGCGGTACATGGATGAAGACCTGTGGAGCGGCGTTAGGGCTTTTGGTCTTTTGACATTTTTGGGGCTTTGGCCCGTGTATAGTAAAGACAATGTAGACGGACTTTTATAGTAATGTATATTATTTTAGGAAAATGTTTTTTATTAGACTGGCCTTCCGCGGCTTACGTTGCGGAAATCCGCCACTAATCGTACTTAGAAAACGAGGGTCGCCACATTTTCGACTGAACTTACATGAACTCTTATATGCATATGTCGAAATCTGATTATATTAATATTCACTTCGTATGTCTATGTGCAGATTCATGATTTCAATTACGAATTTGTCAAAAATGCTATGACATGATTCAATATTATGGTTTGATAAATTCAAAGTTCTACTCAAATTAAGTTTTTGGACTAGATTTGTTTTTCTATATTGTCGAGTTTCAGATGGCAAAATATCAAGTGTTTGACCACATATACGACCATAATTTGTACCTCAGCGTACCAAACACTAACTTCCAGCTCGACACGACCACCTTTAGGTGCCTTGGCGAGATTATAGTGTCACTATCTTAAGGCCATCCCCTCTGGCACACGCTTTCGGTGACGGCGTCGGTTCCAATGATCTATCTCCAACAGTTTTGGGGAAGAATCAAAAGCCTCATAGTGGACGGCACATACCGTTTCACCGCGGTGATTGGGACGAGGCACATCAGCTTCAGCAAGGATGATCTTGGCCGCCGCTCACTAAGCTTGCGGCTGCAAAGATGGTGCGTGATTTTCTTCAGATGGGATACCATCCGCCGCTCACTAAGCTTTCCCAAGTCCAGAGCAACGGCATCCCGCACCCATGGAAGACACTATTTGGAATTATCAACAAGTGTGTATCACCAAAGCACGCAGGCTTTGACAAATGTAACGACAATATTCTCAGAATTTCCACGGGATTGCGTTCTCGCGAAAATACGATTTCGCTCAACTGATTTGGAAATATCTAGCAGAACAAATCAGAAAAAGGAGAACAAGAGATCAAAGAATGTACCGTATACACGGTGGTTTTCGGTCATTATCAGACAAATCATGGAGACTCACGAGAACATACCTCGTCTACCTCCTGGAGGGAATTACCAACCACCAAGACTCAAATTCTTCCATAACACACAACTCACGGACTTGGATCAACCGTCGATGCCAATTCCATTTGAGTTGCCTCGTCAAGCCGACCCCTCGGGAGACGAATATCAATGCTACTGTGGGGAACACAATCTCCTGGAGCAGATAATTCGAGGGCCCTCGACAGACTTCACTATGAGCCCTCCCCAACACCAACACTGAAGCCCTGAGGCTACGATGATCGACGCAGTGGCCCAGGAGCTTGAACAAGAGCCTCCAATCCAAGAAGCTCAACTACCAGATCTTGAAGCCACAATGATCCACGAAGTAGCCCATGAGCTGGAAGTTGAAGCTCAAGTCCTAGGGCTCCAAGCAGAAGTGCCTGTTATTGTTCACATGCTTCAAGGATCTGTTGAGGAGATCCTGCAACCGGAAGCACAGCCCGAAGCAGAAACGGGGCACAACTCACCTCCACTGGCTACAATGCCAGAAACCGAGGCTCTGATCTCAAGGATTCAGCCCAACGTGCCGCTGGTGATAGAACAGCACGTGAGGATGTTACACGCGGGTTATCACCTCACACGGCTACCCCGTCAGACACCGAGTCAGAAAAGGAAATTCACTTGATAAGACGGACTCCAAGGCGACTGAGCATCCCGTTCGAGTCCCTCTTCACACCTGTCACCACTACATCAGACACGATGCCGGCAATCACTCCAAGGGCTGCGGACCATACTTCGCTCAATCTTGAGCCGCAACCTAATCTATCAGTGTCTGTCGAAGCTGAGACTCTAATTCCACTCACTACCGGCCTTGACCCTCAAGTGTCCGCTACGCAAGTTCAATCAGAGCCTACCCCAACATCCATAGATGAGAATCTACAAGATTCGAGTCAAGGATTGGATGGGAGTCTCGGACAGTCACAACCCGCAAGTCACTACGAGCCAACCTGAGGAGCTGGTGTTAGCTCAAGGGTTGTCAACAGGCGACATTTGTCGACCTGGTCCATCAACGGAGGCGTCCTTCAGTTTGTGACTGAAGCGCACTTCCAAGCAGCTCTCTCTACAGCCATCACATCCCTAGAAGACAAAATGATGGAGAGAGTGCTGGCAGCCATCGAGACGTCCCGACACGACACTGGGAAAACACCCGTCTCAGAGGGCACTTCAGCGCAAGCAAACCTCCCAACCCCACAATCCTCTCCCACCGACCCACTCACAAATCCACCATCTTCATTAAACCATACACCATACCTATCACCCAACTCCATGATCTCCTACTTGCCCTACTTATCGTCTTCGTACCCGAACGCCTCAGGAAGAATCACTCTACAGGCGTCTCGTGGATCACCCTGAGCCACCTACTCAATCTTGCCAAGGCCAAAGCTCCCGCACACGACGTAGACATGACGATCCGGACGACCAGGCTCGTCATAAGGGGGAGAAAAGACCTAGGACATCTTCAGGTGGCCAAGGAGAAGGTCAAGAACAAGGTTCAGGCGCGACGCAGACAGGCACTAGAGCAGGTGAAACACAACCCACTACCCAAACAACCACCACCACGCACCGTACCACCCAAACCCTAACCCCAATCGACCCACCAACCTTCCATATAAGGACGCCTCCGCCCACACCACTACAGGATCTCACAAGCCCCTTGCTTCCAGAAGAAGAAGCAAGTGCCGTTATTCGCTCGAGAAGAATTAAGCGAGAGCGACCTACCGGACCTCCCTGCCGAGGAGGTGTACCATCTCTATCAGCTATACGTACAGAAGGACAAGGGTCCCCAAGGCTTCATCAAGAAAGAAGGACTCGAGGGACTCTACCGGTTCATGATGCGCCAAGTCAAGTACTTCGCCACACACGACCTTCAGATGGCTCTGGAGAGCAATATGAAGAAGTTCAACATGGTCGCTCCGCTCAACAAAGGACCTGAGGTCGAAGGGCTTCCCAACAATCACGTGCATATCAACTCAGTCTTAGGAATCACCTACCACAATCTGATTGCCAAGAAGACTAGGCTGACGCTAAAGACTGAGATTCATAAATTCTGTGATGGGACGCTCAAGGTCATCAGGAAGAACATAGAGTAGGGGTTGGAAGAAATCAACAGAGAGACGGGGCTGAAGCTTCATAGGTTTGTGAGAGAACAACCGTTTCTGATGGAACTTCTTGAGGACATCGAGGAGCAACTGGAGCTGCGGAACAGCATTAGGAACTTCGAGCACGCGTTGGGCTTGCGCAGGTCTTACTTTTCCCGACGAGGACAGATGGCTCGAAAAGGCAATCAAGTACAAAGGGGGAGAATGTAGAATACCATTTTAATTGTGCTTTGAGTTCATTAGCTGTCTTGGTAGATTGGGGCTTTATTGTATTTGTCCTTAGTTTAGGACTTAGCTTGTTATTTATACCAAGGTGTGTTTGGTATAAATACTTGTATAAACAATGAGCTTAATAGAGAATTTTAGTCAATTGATCCGAAAAGCTTGTAAACCCAATTCTAGAGAAAAAGTCAGAAAACATTCTCTCACTACACGAATTCTCTCTTGAAGCTCTCAACAAATGTTTTCGATCGAAATTCTAGTCTCCATAATTCTAATCGATTTCCTTAGGATTCAAGTCTAGGATCAAATAATTGATAAATTAGGACCAAACAGTTCCACTCAGCATATTACCAATAATAAGCACAATCAACTGATTTTTTCCAAAATATAATAGCCAATTCGCACAAGGAAAGATACACAATTTACCTACTGAGTATAAGGCAAAACAGACTTTCCATATATGGTGATCTCATTCGATTTCATCACATACCATAAATAGACTCAATCAGCATCTTACCACATATAAGCCCAATTAATTAGTCACTTTCGGAAATACAGTTCCTAAGCCGCACAAGGAAAGCAGGATCATTGATTCACTTATTTAAAAGTCAATTAATATTGCACTCAACGGATATCTCATAATATTCTTTCCTAAAATAACTCAATCACGTGTACAACTCAATTAGAATATCTTTTCCATAGACAATCGTTCATATCCGGGTGACCACATTGATATCTTTCCTAAAATAAATAGATTCTCGCAAACAGTTCACATATCACTTAACAGAATATATTTTCCATATATAGTACACAATGAGATTCCATTCAAATGAAAACGTTCATATCCAAGTGATCACAGCAATATTCTAATTAAGCACACGATTACATATATTCGATTTTTCACCAATTAAATCATACTTAGGCACGTAAATGTATATTTGGACATAAACATCATGGATCATACAGATCAAATTTTATAGGTTGTAACCCCCCCCCAATTTACATAATTACTTGGAATAATGAAAACTATTATAAGCATTGGAGCAAAAAGGTCCACAATCTCCCCCTTTTTGATGATGACAAGTAGGTAATGCCTAACTTAAGCATATGAGTACATTCGATATGAAACACTTCAAGCACGTAGCATGTTTAAGTAATGAGGCATGTGATATATGACCAGAGCAAATAAATTTATAAAATTTTAAATCAAGCTCCCCTGTATAATTGCTAATCTTCCTATGTAAAGCACATCAGCAAAAACATTTAGCAATTACCATATCATATCATATTGAATGTCTCAAGTTACCATGGAATATAACGAATTATTAGATCGCATCAGTTTGCTCCCCCTGCATATATGCGGAATTCCTTAATCCTTAACAAATCACAAACTCAAGCACACAGAGATTTAGACATAAGCATATAAAAGCAAGCCGATTATATTGTAGCATTCCAAGATACGTCATTAATTGCCCAAAATACTCCCCCTTTAACATCAAAAAGGGGGGACCCATTACACCACCATCTTACCATAAACCAGCTACCAATCACGACCTACCAATCCAAAAACCAGCAAAAATAAAAGAACTTAGTACTAAGCGCAGACGGGAACTAGGCATACTAGACCTAGGAGATCACTATAGATCGAAGTTCTAAGGGCTGGAATCGCTATCAGATGAGGCAGATGAGGTTTCAGCGATATTCAGAGCCGTGGAAATCTCCTTCATAAAACCTTTTAACTCTTTTAAAGTGTCGTGAGATCTAAGTGAACTTCTACTCCTGTTATCATCCTTGATGCCCTTGATACTCCGTTTCAAATCTGTTATGGTTCCCTGCTCGTCGTCGTTCTCTTGATCCTTTTTCTTCCTGCTCAGACTCTTTGAAGGTGCCTTCAGATCTCTGGTTTTTGAACCATCCCCGGCAACCATCATAGCGAAATAATGAAATAAAAGACTTAGGGTTGAATGGATTCAAGAAGGAAGAGAATGGGTGGATATGTAAGGGCCGAAGGCTTCTTGGATAAGAATGGAAGGAAGTCATGGAAAGCTGATATCGATTAAATATGTGACAGTTAATGAAAAGATTTCAAAATTTTTAATTTCAAAATCAGGGCTGGATAAGGAAACTGCCCGTTAGGTGAAATTTAAAGGGGGGTATCTTGCGGAGATTAAGGAAGGAAATAAGGACTAAGATCAGAATTAAAAAATGAGGAACTATAGATTTTACCATAAATCTCAAAGAAAATTTATTTAGATAGATAAGTTTGAAAAACATTCTCCTTATGAACGGAAAGAAATAAGATGGATAAGGAACGTAAAATCAAGACGGGACACTAAAAAAGCAAAGGGTAAGATCGAAAAAAGAAACTAAGGCTAATTTATCTAGTCACCTTTCCTATTTGAGCACAATAATTCCTAATCAATCACGAATATCACAGAATCTACTCTCAATGAGGGGTTTCGTGAAGATATCAGCCAGTTGATCATTACTTCCTACAAAGTTCACACTGATATTCCCTTTCTGACCATAATCTCGAATAAAATGATGTTTCATCCCTGTGTGCTTAGTTCGAGAGTGATGTACAGGATTCTTAGTGATGTTAATGGCACTAGTACTATCACAGAAAATAGGAATTTGGTCGTACCTTAAACCGTGATCACTCAAGGTCTGTTTCATCCAAAGTACTCGTTGAGAACAACTTCCTAACGCCATATATTCTGCTTCCGTTGTGGGCAGGGCAACAACATTTTGTTACCGACTGGACAAAGTTACAAGGGATTCCCTAGTACCGGCATAATTAGCGTCTGAATATCCCATTAATGGGAATTCCTTGGAATGTGGGTACCAGATTCCAAAATAATTCTTCCTTTTAAATATGTAAGTGTCCCCTTGACTGCTGTCAATGAGATTCCGTAGGACTCGATTGATATCTAGAACATAGACCAGTAGCAAACATAATATCGGATCTGCTTGCCGTAAGGTAGAGCAAACTTCCGATCATACCTCTATATTTAATTTGGTCAAAGGGTGTACTTTGTTCATCACTGTCAATTTTGTGGTTTGATGCATAGGAGTGGGAAGTACCTTGGAATCAACCATTCCGAATTTTTCAAGTAGTTCCTTCGTGTACTTCACTAGAGATATGAATATTCCCGTGTCCAATTGCTTGATTTGCAATCTGAGGAAGTACGTGAGTTCTCCTATTAGGCTCATCTCAAATTCCTGATGCATAGACTTAGAAAAATTCTCGAAAAGAGTGATGTTAGTATTTCCAAATATGATATCGTTAACATATGTTTGCACGAGCAGTATGTGATTCCCTTCGTATTTGATAAACAGAGTGTTATCTATTGTTCCTGTTGTAAAGTCCATGTCTAGTAAAAATCTACTCAATCTTTCGTACCATACCCTATGGGCCTGTTTTAAACCATATAAAGCTTTATTTATTTGAAGACCTGATTTGAAAATTCTTCTTTTTCAAATCAGGAGGATGTTCGACATAAACTTCCTCATTTATAGAATCATTTAAAAGGCTTAATTATTTTTTTGGTCCCGTAATTGGGGGGACTGGCGTTATAGGGACACATAATTTAGGTGGTGGCATTATAGGGACATTAACTTTCGAAAAAATGGCAATTTAGGGGCAAGAATAAATAATAAAAATTTAAATATAATAAATTAAAATGAAATACAAAAGAACGAGAGAATAAAATGTATTTAGAGATGGAAATTAAGATAACTAAAGAATAAATAATAAAATTTAAAAATAACAAATTAAAATTAAATAAAAAGAAAGAGAGAACGAAAATATATTTAGAGAACAAAATAATAAATTAAAATTTAATTTAGCTGTATCTAGTTTTTTAATTTTAATACTTATTCTTTATTTATTTTAATTTGCGTCTCTAAATATATTTTCATTCTCTATATCTCTGTTATTTCATTTTAATTTATTATTCTAAATTTTGTAATTTAATTATTTTTATTTAGTTTATTAGTAACTTTCTCGTTTTTTAGTTTATTACTCCATTTTTTAGTTTTTTTTTTATTTTTTCAATTGCTTTAATTTGTTTTTTAACTTTTTCCCTTTAGCGACGTAAATTCCATCGCTAATCCTAGGAATATCCCTTCATCTACTTTGGAATCGAATTTTTTTCTTTCTTATCCCTATCATTTAAAATAAAACTTTTGCAGCCAAATACATGGAAATATCCTATGTTAGGGGTTTTATCGTTCGAAAGTTCATAGGAAGTTCTCTTAATAATCGGTCTAAGGAAAATCCTATTCGAGACATAACAAGCCGTACTAACAGCTTCAGCCCAAAAATGTCTTAGATTATTACATTCACTCAACATAGTCCTAGTCATTTCTTGCAATAATCTATTTTTCCTCTCGACCACTCCGTTCTGTTGAGGCGTAATGGGGGCTGAAAAATTATGACTATAACTATTTTCTTCATGAAAGGATGCAAAAGATTTACTATCAAATGCTAGACCATTATCACTCATAATCTTGCGGACTTTCATCTCTTTCTCGTTTTCTAGCTTTTAATCAGTGGTGCGAAGTTATCTAAAGCCTCACTTTTGTGGGCAAGAAACAAGACCCATGTGTACCTAGTATAGTCGTCTACAAGAATAAAGGCATATCGTTTACCTCTCGGTGACATAACCTGTACCGGACCAAAAAGGTCAAGACGCAACAGTTCTAGTGGTCTCGATATGGATATCACATTCTTAGGTTTGAAAGACGTCTTGGTCTATTTCCCCATTTGGCACGTGCAAATTCTGCCATTGGTGGCTTTCATATCTGGGATACCTCTCACCAATTCATTGCATGAGCTGTGAGACATCAGTTCCATGTTAGCATGTCCCAAACGTTTGTGCCATAACCATGTTGTTAGGTCATCGACTATCAACTCCTGGACCCAAGACTTGAAATCTAAAGCTATCGACTTGAATTGTTAAGAATTAGATTTCGATCGAAAACCTTCTTAGAGAGCTTCGAGAGAGATTTCGCTTATTGAGAGAAGGTTTTCTTTATTTCTCTCTAGAATATGATTTGCAAGCCTTTCGGATCAATTGACTAATTTTCTCTATTAGGCACAATGCTTACATTAGTATTTATACCAAACAGGCTTGGTATAAATACATGTTAGGTCATAATCTACGGACAAATACAATAAAGCCCATAATTATAAGGACAACTAATAAAATCAAAGCACAACTAAATCGTATATTCTACATTCTCCCCCTTTGTGCTTGATTGTCCTTCCGCTCTATATGTCATCGCGGGAAAAGTACGACCTGTGCAAGCCCAGCGCATGCTCATAGTTTCATATGCTATTTCTCAGCTCCAGTCTCTCCTCGATGACTTCGTGTAGTTCCATCAGAAGCGGCTGTTCTCTCACGAACCTACGAAGCTTCAGCATGGTCTCTATGTTAATTTCTTCCAATCTCTTCTCTATATTCTTCCTGATGACCTTGAGCGTCCCATCACATAATTTATGAACTTCAGCCCTCAGCATCAACCTATTCTTCTTAGCAATGGGATCGTGGTAGGTGATTCCTAAGACTGAGCTTATGTGCACGTGATTGTTGAGAAGCCCTTCGACCTCAGGTCCTTTGTTGAACGGAGCGGTCATGTTGACCTTCTTCATATTGCTCTCCAGAGCCATCTGAAGGTCGTGTGCGATAAAGTATTTGACTTAGCACACCTTTAACCGGTAGAGTCCCTCGAGTCCGTCTTTCTTTATAAAGCCTTGAGAACCCTTGTACTTCTCCACGTACAGCTGGTAGAGATGAACCTCTTCAGCAGGAAGGTATGGTAGGTCTCTCTCGCTTAGCTCCTCTCGAGTTTTTTCTATCCAATCTATGGCATAGAATGGAGTTGGAAGATTGCCTTTTGTGTAGTAGACACTCAGCAGCTGAACAGATCGGTTATAGACTCTTGAAATGACTCTTCAAAGATAAGTCATCCTCTTCTGCTGATCCCAGTGAGAGATGCCTCGGAGCTCGAACTCGTTCAACTGCTTGACTTTGTCCGGTGACCTCCATATGTGTTCACGAACTTCCTCAAGGAATGGAATCTCAATCCAAATATTCTCCCACGGCGTGTCGATTCGAGCGGACCCTGGCATTAGTCTCATAGGGGAATCCGCTCGTTGAGGAAGGAGCTATGGAAGCCTTTGGGGAATTTGCTCATGATCTTCACCTTCCTGAAGTTCTTCGTCTTCTATCACGACTAGGTCGACCGAAGCTTGTTGTAAGAAATGTCGAACGTCATTTAGCCTCTGTCTTTGAATGTCATTGGGCATGGTGTGGGTCATCCATTGTCCTTCGAAAGTATATCTATCAAGGAACTCGTGTGGGTTGACTCCACTTCCTGATGGTACCGATTGGTCTGGAGCGGTCAAACTGGGAGTTGCTTGAGTTGCTGCCAAGGCCACGAGCATTGCGACACTTGCTTCGTCTTCCGGAAGCAAGGGGCTTGTGAAAGTCGGTGGCGTGGAGGCGTCCTTAGGCTAAAGGTTGGTGGTTCGATTTGGTTAGAGTTTGGGTGGTGCGGTTCGTGGTGATGGTTGTTTGGGTAGTGGGTTGTGAAGTTTCGGCGGCGACTGCTGTAATTGTCCGTGCCGCACTCCAGCTTTGTCCTTAACCGTTCGTAGAAATCCTTAGCCTCTTCTCCCCCTCATGACGACCTTGATCATCAGGATCATCATGTCGGCATTTTGAGGGAGAGCTTTGACCTCGGCATGAGTCGGAAGGTGGGTCGGGATGGTCCACAAGACGTCAGAAGAGATCTTTTTCTGCAGGCATCCGGGTGGTCGACTTCAGTAACCGGGCGACTAGGATGGAGCGGAGCTCGCTGATAGGTATGGTGGCAGGATTTATAAGGTTGTGTGTGAGGATGGAAGTGGTGACTGAGATGGGTTGTGCGGGTTTAGTGGGTGAGGATAAGATGTGAGGTTTGTCCGGACGACTAGGCCTCAGAGATCTGTGCTTTCCCGGTATCTCGTCGGGATATCTCTATAGCAGCTGAACTCTCTCCATAAAGCGTTCCTCTAATTGCAATAGAGCAGAGGATAGAGCTGCCTGTAAGCGAGCTTCCGTCACAAACGTGGTGGAAGGAGCCTCTGCAGATGGACCAGGTCGACTGACGTCACTTGTTATCAACCCCTGAGTGAACACCGTCTCATCGGGTTGGCTCGTCGTCACTTGAAGTTGTGAAGGGTCGAGACTTCCATCCAATCGTCGATTTGAATCTTGTAGATTCTCATCTATGGATGTTGGGGTAGGTTCTGATTGAACCTGCGTATCGACAGCTTTGAAGATGGGCTCTTTGGATGCGATCGTTTGGGAGGCCGTCTTATTAGTCGAATTTCCTCGTCTAACTGGGTGTCTGACGAGGTAGCCGTATGAGGAGATGGATCACGTGCTGCCTCCTCATGGGCTTTTGCTGTCGATTTAGGCTCTTCGGGTCGAATCATTGAGATCAGAGCCTCGGTCTCAGGTGTTGTAGCCTGTGGTGGTGGACTGTGCCCCATTTCTGCTTCGGGTTTTGCTTCCTGTTGAAGGATCTCCTCAATAGACCCTTGGAACACGCCAACATTAATGGGCACTTCAGCTCCTAGTTCGTCAACTGGAGCCTCAACCTCTTGAGCTACTTCGTTGATCAACGTACCTTCATGGTCTTGGGCAGAAGTCTCTACTTCTAGCTCATGGGCCACTTGATCGATAAAGTTGGCCTCAGGGCTAGGTTGATGTTGTTGTTGGGAGGGCTCACATTGGAGTCTGTCGGGGGCCCTCGAATCACTTGCTCCGTGAGATTGTTTTCCGACAGTAGAGCTTGTATACATCTCCCGTGGGGTCGGCGGGACGTAGCAACTCGAATGGGATCGACATCGAAGGCTAATCCAGATCTGTGAGCCAGGGTGGTGAAAGAATTTGAGCCGGGGAGGTTAGTAGTTCCTTCCTAAGAGGTAGACGAGGATGTTCTCGTGAATCTCCATGAGTTGTTTGACGATGACCGAGAACCGCCTCGCGTATGGCACATTCGTAGAGCATTTTTTCTTTTTTTGTCTGATCTGTTCTGCTAGATCGTTCAAGATCAGTTGAGCGAAATCGTAATTCTGCGAGAACGCTATTCCGTGAAAGATTCTGAGAATGTTGTCGTTGCCTTTGTCAAAGACGGCGTGTTTTGGTGATAGACACTTATTGATTATCCCTAAAAGTGTCTTCCAAGGACGTGAGATCCCGTTGCTCTGTACTTGTGCTGGCTTGGTGAAGCGGGAGGTATCCCATATGCATGAATCTTGCACCATTTCCTTATCAGTTGGCAGAGGGTCGTAGTTATGGCTAAAGGTGAGGTCGAGGACGAGCCCAAAGTCATTTTTGTTCATACTTGTATGCCTTGTCCAGATCACCGTAGTGAAACTATAAGTTCCTTCAACTACAACACTTGATGCGTCCCCAAAATTGTTGTAGGTAGACCATTGGCACTGATTCCGTCACCGTGAGCGCATGCCAGAGCGGATGGCCTTGTAGTATGGACACTATGATCTCGTGTGGACACCGAAAGGTGGTCAGATCAAGTTGGAAATTGGTGTCCTCAACCTTGAGATACAGTTTCTTGTCATAGATGTGGTTGTAAGCAGGGTAGTGATCCATCTGAAAATCAATTCGAAAAACAAAACAATTAGTTCAAAAATTTAACTTGAGTCAACAATCGATGTTATCAAACCATAATAATCTATCATTTCATAGCACGTTTGATGAATTTGTACTTGTAGTAAGTAAACTGCACATAGGACATACGAAGTGAACATTTAGGACATAGCGACATTTCGACATTTGTATATAAGACATATGTAAGTTCGGTCGAAAATATGGTAAGTGTTGAACACCACTATTCACTCAGTGAAGTTTCTCGCACGTGAAATTGAATTTTCAATTTTAATTTCCTATGTACTGATTTCTAATTAAAGTCTCCGTTTATTTTTGCGATCTAGAAATTTTTTATTCGTTAGGGTTCGCTACAGTGGAAAATACTTAGAAAAAATTTACTAAGTGTTCAACATTATATGTGTTACTGTAGCAGAGAAATTTTACGATCCAGAAAAATTTCTGTGTAAATTTACGATCGCGAAAATTGATTTCTGTGTAAATTTACGATCGAGAAATTTTTCGCACATGAATAAAATTTTTCGTCGTGAAAGTTATCGAGCGAGAAAGTTTTTCGATTTTAAAATAGATTTTTGCTGCGAAACTTACGACCGAGAAAATTGACAACGAGAAACTAGGTTAATCGCCTAGAAAATTTTTTATTGATCAAAATCATCGCTGCATACTTTTACGATCGAGAAATTTTGTCGTCAAAATTAATTTTATCGCCGCTAAAATTTATGACCGAAAGAAAAATGAAATCCAAATTACTGTTTTTGATAGTAAGTTTTGTGCTCGTAACAATTTGAACTGCACCTATTTTATCTATTCCTCTCATTAATATTTCGCTCGCATAAAATCAAAATTATATTTCTCGATTGTAAGTAATTTTCGATCTATGTTATCTATCTTAACGACTAAGTCAAAATTTTAACGATCGAAAATCTTTTACGATGGAAACAGTAACTCAATCAAATTGAACTTTGATTGAAACCGTTTGCGATCGAGAAAGTTCTTCGACGCCTTTAAACGTTTACAAACCAAGGTTTAGCCGAGACTTAAATCTGACTCTAAAACACAGAATATCGAAAATTTTACACTCTCAGACTGAACGAAAACACCTAAACGACGATAAATCACAGAAATCGAACCAGATAAAAGCATCTAAAGGTCTTAGATTTCTGAACATGACATACGAGTTTTCAAACAGTTCATATTCGAGAAATATAACAGCAAATGGAGCGAAAGAATCACACAATGCAGATGCAAACATAGTTGAAATGCACGCAAATGCCTAAAGAATGTCGAATCTACCTTAAAAAGACGAAAATCTGTTGAAAAATAAAAGATTTGAAGGAAATTCGTGAGAGAAATTTTTTTCGACTGTTTAATTTTGCGATTAAGGGTTTTTCAATTTGGGATTTATGTGTGCGATAAAGTTTTGCGACTACAATCATTAACTTCATTTAAGTGAGCTGATTAGACATTTTCGAGACTTAGCAATTTTAAGCCCATTACTGTTTACGCTCGAAAAACTTATGATTGAAAGCATTTCCAAACCAGTTTTTCGAATGTAAGTTTTCCTAGGTTTTCAAATTGACCCTTATTGTAGAACCCAAGTCCCCGTAAGATAAATGGCCAATAAGTTTTGCGCGCGTGTTTTATATGACTATGTGAACACTGTGCATTAATTATGTGCTTGTGAGATTTTATGAAAGCCGCACTTATGTGACTATATGGATTTTGTGCACATTAAATATGTGACTATGTGACGTCTAATCCATTTGGAGATTTTCGAAAACCAAACTAAGGAAAATTGACTTATAAGCTAGGGTTGGACTATAATTATTAATGGGCTAGATTTAAAACATTAGGCCCAAATCTATAAAAATAATTTTTGGAAGCAAGCTCCGTAAAACAAGGGATATTTCGTCGACAAAAGTCACATCAACCATGCTTTTGACTGTGGCACCTCGCTATTTTCACTTCTACTATTACGCTAATTTACGTGACTAAATAGAATATAAAATATTACAGAAGAAATCACTGATAAAAATTTTCATTTTACATAGCATACCACACACTGCTATTTTACAATACGAAAGTTGTTCAAATCTTAAATACAATACAAACGTATTTTACAAAAATACAACATAATTAAACCTAACGCCCGCCACACAGGTCGTATCCATGTACACACCACCCTCAAAAGTCTCCGGAAGTTCCAGAAGGACCAGTCTCGCCTTTTACAGATTCACGTACCGTGTTTACTGCGTCTATAACACATAAAACATGGGATGAGCTATAAAGCTCGGTAAGTGGAAATATGCATGAAATGCACGTGCCAAACTTGCGAAGACATCCGCGCCAATGCTTTATAATACTCATATAATTATATCATTCTCATTTTATCTCATTTCTCTCACGGCCCTTAGCTAACTTGCTAACCGCACCATCATATCATGAGCCCAAATCCTATACAGATAAAAATAGGATAGTTGGCCTACTCCGGCTAAAGTCACACTAGGGTTTATCTCCAGTGTCACCACTCACCAGGTCGCTCCTCTATCTAGCGGTTGCCTTTCCTGGCACTCTGGCTTACACATGTGTTTCGTCCAGGTAATCCTCGTCTACATAAATAATTTAGATTCATACATTTGGCGACTTATATCTCGTCATGGTGCCTTTGTAGAAGTAGCTATGACTCATTCATGAGTCTACATCAAATCCCAATATCGTCAAACAGACTTTGTTCTTAGACGATCATATACTGTGCATAATTATATTACTAATCTTCGCATAATTCGTGTATGCACATGCTCATGCCACATAACAGTGCAATAAATACTTACCATACATAAGCAACATTTCACGTCATAAATCATAGACACATATTCACATCAAATCACTTAGTCACCTAAGACAAGCACATATAAAATAATTTATGTGTTGTAGGTGAAATTCCCACTTACCGGACGTCCTTAAGCTAATCGCTAACCGATCTTGTAAGTTTCCTTATATTTTGTCCTTTACCCACAAAAGGTTTTAAAGTCAGCGTATAAATTATATTAATTGATACGTAAGTTTTCGTTCGAAAATTCTATCAAAACAGTATTTGCCTATACCGAAAATTGACCCGTAAAATATTGATAGGCTATTTATGATCGGGCGTTCAAGAGACTATGCCCATTGGACTCAGAATATTTTTCTCATTAAATGATTTAAAAATATTTTTCCTCAAAACGTTTTTATTCAAAGGGTTCTAATTTGTGAAGTGCATTTCACTAACCTGCGAAACTCTATACAGTTAACCAAGTTCGCGACGTGATACTCAGATTCGCGAAACCACACAATTCGCGAAGTCACTATAATTCTCATCAACAATTTGCGAACTGATCGTCTCACAGTTCGTGAAGTTCAACCGACCCGCGAAGCTCATCTCGCACACCTTCAGTTCACGAATCCACGATCCGCATAGGAAATTTGCGAAGTTCCTATGGCCCGCGAACACAATTCGCGAACCAGGGCTCGCGAAGTTATTTCACACTCCCACTTCGCAAACTCACCCAATCCGCGAAACCTCACGCGCACAAATTCGCGAACTGATTCGTGACCTAGCTTCATACTCCTAATTCGCGAAGCTTATTCACTTCCCCAAACTCTCACTTCCCTAATGATTCGCGAACTAGGGTTCGTGAACTCACATTTCACGACCTCATCTTCACAAAAACACTATTTAACCCTAAAAATCTGAAAACTTTCGATCAACACATTATTTTCTCAAGAACACGACGAACATCTTTAAAAATTCAAAATATATTTAAACCTTCGAAAATTAAAACCTGTATAACACTTAAACAGATCTAACTTCTCGTATCTAACACACTCAAAACATGCTAAATCATAACTAAAAACGTAAAGATTTAGGTAGAAATTTATACCCCTCTCCAAGCTTAATTTCGACCTCAGCTTGAGCTTTTCTCTCTAACTTAATTTTCCAACGGTTGATTAAATGAATACTTTTCCTTCTATTAAGTTCTTATCACTTTCCTTAGTGTATTAGGCAACAAAGGACAAAACCCAACGTTGATGTTTACCTAATACAAAAGCATTGTCTCCCACTTGTCTTCTTCTACTTAATTATCATTAGTTTGTTATTATAATATTTCCTAGGTTCAAAGGTTCAAAGTCTCAATTCGTGAAAGCACTTTGCACTTCCACACTTCACGAATCCCTGTAATTCGCGAAATCTACTTCACGTGCTCACAATTCGTCACATACTATTAAGCCGTGAAACCCTTGTTTCACTAGCGATTCGTGAACCTTCACTATTCATCAACCTCACACTTTGTGACACTAAACATTTTCAACAAGTGAAGTCCTTAGAGTTCGCGAACTACCTTAGTCCCTTATTCTAGGTTCGTGAACTTCCTAAATTTCACATTTCCCCACATTTCCAATTTCCTCTAAGTCCCATAACTAACTTCCAAATAACGTTAGATATCATATTGGCACAGAATTAAATAAATACCGGATATGCAGTCATATAGAAACATAATATGCATGCAAATTTATTGGTCAGCTTACTCTCGGGACTCGGGTATTACATTAGCAAACTTAACATCATTTTTTTTAACCCATTGAGAAAGAAACCATTGAAGCTTAAGTAAAAGATGAAAAAGAAAATGAAGTGAGCTCACGCAAGTTTGATATAGGTATGAATTCTTACCATGCTTTTTGTATCCTCATTCAAGTATAGTGTACTTCGAGGACTAAGCACGATTGCTAGGGTTTATGCAATTTTAACTACCAAGGGTGTGTTTTCTAACCTTGATTTGGTGATTTTAGTTTCATATCAACATGTTTTAAGAATAATTAGGCATGAAAATGAGATAGGATTAGAGTTTCATAAGTCAGTTCCCGAGGGTTTAGAGAAAGGGTTTAAAGCTTAGATGGAATTCATACTGTTCTTGGAAAAAGGCACTTTTCGATTGAAGTTCTCTAGGACTTTAAGTGTTAAACCTGTCTAGAGGCCGCAAAGTGTAAGGTTCGCAAATTGGTTTCGCGAACTAAGCTTTCTTGGCGAACTATAAGTTCTTAAAACAAATTTCGCGAATCAATGAAGCACTTGGCGAATCGAGTAGAAATCGCGAAGTGTATGGGATGATTATTTCATGAACTATAGGCGGAAGGAGGTTCGCGAACTCTAGGATGGCTAACTGAGAAGGAGTTTGAAAGCAAAAGTTGGCGAATCCTAAGGGTTCCAATGCGTGGCTTCGCGAAGTAGCATGGTTCGCGAATTGAGTAACAAGCCAAGAAATATGAAGTACGCTAACTTCACGAACTAGGAGGGGAGTGATTTTGCGAACTTAAGGGCTTCATATGCAAAGGTTCACGAGTTATGTGTAGAGTCGTTCGCGAATTAAAAGTAGAGGATACACTTCGCGAATTATAAGGGGTATAATTTCACGGGCTGAACATGTCACGAATTTCGCGAAGTTAGAGTTCGTGAAGTTACTTCACGAACATTAGGAGACGATGAGAGACTTCGCAAAAATCGGGGACAATGGGATACTTCGCGAACTAGGGGAGTTCGCGAAGTGTAAGGATAACTTGACGAATTCACAAGCGCTTCACGAATGGGACTTCACGAGCTGAGTGAACTTGGTGAGTGTGTGAGAGGTTGAATTCGCGAAATAGAGTAGGTTGCGAATTGAGAGAGAGGTGAGATAGAGTTCGCGAACTTGTAGGATATTTCACGAATTGTGACCATCACGAACCCAAACTTAGTTCTAAAGAATTCGCGAAGTAGGATAGTTCGCGAACTAGGAGGAGTTCGCGAACTCCATGAAAGTCGTGAATTGAACCCCTTAGATAAAAACGTTTTAAGTTATAAAAAAAAATATTCTGATTTCAATGAGCATAGGCTCTTTCAACGCCCGATCATATATAGCCTATCAGTATTTTTCGGGGTCAATTTCGGTATAAGCAAATAACAGTTTGGACAAATTTTGGAAAGAAAATTCATACAGCCAAGCAATGTGGTATATACACTAACTTTATACCCCTTTTATGTGTAAGGGACAAAATATTAAGAAATCCCCCAGACCGGTTAGCGATTAGCTTATGGACGACAGGTAAGTGGAAATTCACTCGCGACACATAACATGTTTGTTTGTGCCTAACTTATGTGACTATATGATTCAGTGCTTATGTGAATTATATATGTGACGTTATTTTATGATTACGGTAAGCATTATGGCATTAATGCACTATGCATTTCACGAACATGCACGAAACACTCGGAAATTTACGTGAGTCGTGTGTGCAGGATTTGTGTCGCAAAAAGCGAACGATGATTGCCGAGGTGGGCAATTGGTAATAAGTTATAAGAAAGTGAGGGGCGGCTTCTAGGGCACCGTGATGGTGTTGATGCGCCGTTGGCGACGTTGATGCCTCGCCAGTATATGAACGACGTTGATTCATCGGCGGATTGCCATGGTTGGGCTGATGCCCGTATATCCCTGATAGCGTGGTTGGGTTGATGTCCTCATGCTTTGGGCTGATGCCCGTGGTTGGATGCCCGGGGCTCTGAGTGAAAGTAATATGATATTTAAGCGCACTGGCGAGGATGCCTTTGCGGGGGAATTATCACGTGCACTGTCATGCATAATTTCTACTTACCGAGCATATCGCTCATCCCTTACGTTATGTGTTGTAGGTGCACGTGACCACGGTACATGATTGCTTAGGTGGTAAGGCAACCTTTTGAGGCTTTCAAGCGACTTTTGGGAGGTGGTGTGTGCGGATGACGACCTGTGAGGCCGGGCGCATAGGAGTTCTTTTGCTGTGCATGTATACACATCTCGTGCAATTAGGACTTGTATGAATTTAGGAATTTATGTAATCCTTTTGTCATGTACATAAACAACTCCGCATTTCGCACGTCTTCGAATATAGAACTGTTAGGCGCACAAGTAAACGCTAGGACGTGTAGCAAGGGCTGGGGTCCTGACACTTATTTTCAATTAAAACCACACAATTGCTCCCCCTATGTAGGGAAGTAAATGCAATTAACTCCCTGTAACTTTGAGCGGTGACATCTGGCTCCATACTAAGCGGTGACATCTGGCTCCATACTAAAATTTCGAACATCCGCATTACTTAGAGCAAAATTTTGAGAAAATTAGAGTTAATTTTGAAGCAATTTGTTCTAATCGGGCTCCCCCTGAATTTTTTTACCATTACCGTAAGCTCCAAATCGTGAAAATTCGTGAAGTCCTTCTCATTGAAGTGTGTTGTACAAGGGAAATTGAAACGAAAATTTCTGCAACACTTAGAGAAAGAACAGCAAAAATATTTGGAGCTAAATCATAATCTTTTGTAAATGTTCTCCCTCAAATAATGCGCTTTAATTGATTTATCATGAAAGCACATAAACCAATCTAAGTAAACACGCAATAAACAATTTATTCCACATACATGGTCCCTTAAGCATGTAAGTAAAATTTTGCACGATGGTATGAGCAAGAACAAACATTCGCATTTATACAATTCAATGTCAATGCAAGCTAATCATGCATTCAAAATGTCCGAATTAAAAAATCTTTCTTTTTTTATTTATTAATTTATATATATATATATTTTATATTTAAACGAGTTAAAAAAATATTGAAAACATATATAAATATCAATATGTATGTTATATAATTATATATATTTTTTATTTTTTAATTATTTTTATTTTATTTTTAAATCTCCTTATGTATACTAATATTATTAATAGTATGAGGTCAGATTATTTTGCTTCGATCAACATCACGCCTAAAATTTCACAAGACACGTGAAAAGATCATATGCCATCAACTCATGTCGACAGAATAAAAGTCCTAAGTTCATAGAATGATCCGTTTCGACAACTCTCACTAGATTCGCTCTAGCACTAAATTATTTTTACCTTGGAATTTTTATATTTATATCACTCAAGTCGACACAAGCAATTTTATGTCAATTTACCTATGATCGAGACTCTTTTAATCATTTCACCTAAGCGAAAGAGCGTCGATTTGGAATCAAAGGGACTTTGAAGGGTTTTAATTTGGCTCTGACTTAGAGGGGAGTAAAATATTTGAGAAATAGGCTTAGAGTCTTCGTCTTCCTTTTCTTTAGTCTTTCTCCTTCATCGGTATTTCTCTTTTTGTATCTTCTTTTGTCATTTTTATCATTTTTATTTTTTATATATGTCTATACTTGCTCAAGCTGAAGCTCCGCTTCTCTACGAGGCAAAAAGTTTATCTAAGTCGAAGTTCTTCTTGTTGGTTCTCGGGTCGATACCGTGCTCCTTTTCTCTTAATCCCTAAAGAGGTTTCAGAGATTATCGATTTGAAGAAGTTCATAGTTATGGAATTCAAACCCAAGGCCATGCTCCTCTTCTCGTTTCCCGTAGGTCGGATTATCGTTGGAGAAGTTCACTTCTTGGTGCTCCTCTTTCCAGCCGTTCTGACGAGCATACGAGATTATCGATGGAAAAGTTCACAAGAAGATCCATGCCCCTTCTAGTGATTTCTGAAAGATCTCAATAGTTGGAAGGGCAGGTACTTTTGGACTGGTTTTTGTGCATTGAGCATTCCTCGTGTGCGTTTTCCACCTTCTTTTGTCATCCTTTTCTTTGTCGTATCTTTGTCTCCCCTCCTTTTCGCGTTTGAACATCCCACCAAAACCGTAGGTAGTCGGTTGAAGGCTCAAAGGGGTTTCAAATGAAGAATATGTATTCGAAAAAGGCACAAAATGGATGACTAAAGGCTATGTTGAAGGATTGAAATTTGCATATGGCCAAGTGAGGAATTCCCTAAGTGCCCTAATCATTTTCCTAATGTTCTAACGCAAGGCGAGTTTGAGGCCAAGAATCACTAGTTAAGACAAGCAATTGATGTGTGTGTGACTCGCTCAAAAGTAAAAGTTAAGAAGGCTATAATCCTCACTTATATGAAGTGGCTTTGTGTCTAGTGGAGCAACCTAATGCCCTTTAGACATAACAATGCGACTGCTAGGAATATGCCCTCGAATGCTATACAAGGATTATATTGTATAGGGCATTATATATTTATCATTCGACCTTTTGTATAATAAGATATTTTCGTGTGTTTAATGAAGGCATTGTTTGTTTATTGGATATAAGAGCTCTTTACTTAGCGTCCGGTAAAGAAATAAATGAACAAATCCAAATGTGTCGAGTTGAGTCACTGTTCTCGATAGGTACGGGAGAGGAAGGCACCAGTGGACTCTTAACCTCCAGTTGGGTGCTGGATAATCGATCACGGCTTATTTGTCGATGAACTATCGTGTGCCGATATCCCGCTTGGAAGTGGAGGTTCATGACTTCTGATACGAATCGAATCAAGGGATTGAATCGTTTCATGGATACTAACTCACGGGTCGTACGGTCGAGCATGACTTATTACTCAAGGAGTGTCAATGACCGACGACAAGACTATAGTAGTCTACGTGAACCTTAGACCGAAAGGGGTTTTGACGGAGTTGACTTCGAAGTCTCGACTGTCATTCGTTCCCCTCAACCCGATTTGCTGGTGCATGGGTTAACGGGCCAGATGCGGTCTTGATGACGAGTTGTGATTGTTGGGCTTAGACCGCCGAGTACGAATTCACAGTCTCGCAAGTAATTGAGAGAAGTGTCCAATGAGGACGGCGACGGGAAATTACGAAATCCTTGGCTAAGGTATTGAACTAACTCATGTGAGACATGGATGGTAGTTTGGTAATTTGCCTCATCCCCGTTTTATCATAGAATCAAGTTTAGTGAGTTTGACATAGACCATGGCTCCCACTTGATTGGGACACATCTGAAGGTTTATATGTAGTATTGTTATCTATTGTGAGATTCTGGAATAAAGACTGGATCGAAATTCGCACTCGAATAGGGTTACGGTCCAGTATTGTGGGATTGGCTAGGTAACTACCGGACTCTTGGATTCCTCCCTTGCCGATTGAGTCGAACCTAGAGAGTCGGGCTTAAAAAAGGATCATCAACGTGTACAGATAAGGAGAGAAAGTGTTTTGGGCCTTAACGGGCCTTGGGCGGTTGAGCCACGCCTTAATGTGCCTCGGACCATTCATTGGATAGAAGTTTGACTTCTTATGAAACTAACTTTAAGACTTGGGCTTGGTCAAGTGCTTAATGGGCTTGAGGATAAAATTGGATTTCACCTTAGCTAATTTTGAAATATGCCTTTGAGGGTATTTTCGGAATTTGCATATTTGATATAAATAAATATGAAATAAAATATTTGGAATGTTATTTATTTAAATTTTGAAATTAACTAGGATTAAGTTTCGAATTCTATACTTAGTTTGACTTGGTATTTAAGTTAGTTTTCTATTAATAGCAAGTTTCCTTATGTTTGGATTTGGAATTCAAAAGGGAGTAAGATTTGGCAAAAAACTCTCACACTTTAAGGACATAGAAATCGAAATCCAAGCCTTTAAATAGGCCAAATTTCGTGCTCCATAGTTAGAGAAAATAAGTGATTTTCGAAATCGACTAAAGGCACAAAACACACACCGAACGCACACACTTTTCTCCCACGAGACGGCTCGGTTCTCTCTAGCCATCTTTAGATAACTGATTCCGTGGTACACTGCGAGGTTGCGTGACGATCTAGTGCCATCCACCACCATCGACGAAGTCTGGAAGTAAAGGACAAGGAGCTGCCACTCGCTTCAACTGGTAATTCTCTACGGGTTTGACAAGCCCTATTACATGTCTATGTGCTACTATTCTGATCCGAGCAACGAGGGCAATCCGGGAACCCTTTTTCCACACCGTACCTGGGGACGTGGCGTCTCTGGGAGACACCGGGTAACCCAACACTGCCTTTATCCGCTGACAGGTCAGGCATCGGTTCACGAACTCGGAGATATCTCTCTTCATTCTCGGCCACCAATAATTGTTTCGTAAGTTCCGATACATCTTCGTTTCACCTGGATGCACTGAGTAAGTGGTAGCATGTGCCTCTGTCATTATATTTTGACGGATTTCTTCATCACCAGGTAGATACAGGCGGACGTTAAACTCCCGTCTTCTCGGATTTTGAAATCTGCCGGGGTATCTTCGTTTCGTTCCCCTTCCATTTCAAATATAGCTCGTCTTTCTTCTGAACTTTGATGATTTGATCTAGCAGCATCGGTTTGATCTTGCTTCGACTTCCCCGAGCTGGCATAATTCTACATTCACGGCCTTGCGACTCAACGCGTCTGCTACTACGTTGGCTTTGCCCGGGTGGTATTTGATTACGCAGTTGTAGTCCTTCACGAGTTCGAGCCACCGCCGCTGCCCATATTTAATTCCTTCTGTGTGACGAACTATTTTAGGCTCTTATGATCTGTGTAAATCTCGCACCTCTCTCCGTAGAGGTAGTGTCGCCATATTTTGAGAGCGAACACTACAACAGCAAGCTCCAGATCGTGCGTGGGGTAATTCTCCTCATACTCCTTTAACTGTCGTGAAGCATACGCAACAACCTTCCCATTCTGCATGAGCACGCACCCCATGTCGTTCTTCGAGGCATCGCTATAAACTGAAAACCCTCCGGTCCCTGACGGTATGGTTAAAACCGGAGCGGTAGTCAGTCTCTTCTTAAGCTCCTGGAAGCTTTGTTCACATGACTCAGTCCACTTGAACGGGGCATTCTTCTTCATTGGTGAGTGTTGAGGCAGTGCTAGAAAAATCTTTAATGAATTTTCGATAATACCCAGCAAGCCCGAGAAAGCTCCGTACTTCCGTGGGAGTGGTCGGTCGTGGCCAATTCTATATTGCTTCGATCTTGCTGGGATCCACCGAAATTTCATCGCCAGAAACGATGTGATCCAGAAATGCCACTTATTCCAGCCAAAATTTGCACTTCTTGAACTTCGCGAATAACCGTTTCTCCCGTAAAATCTCTAGGACAATTCCCAAATGCTCTTTGTGTTCCTCCTTTGTCTTAGAGTAAATGAGAATGCCGTCTATAAGGAGAGTAAGGGTTTTGGGCCTTAACGGGCCTTGGGCCGTTGGCCCACGCCTTAATGGGCCTCGGGCTATTTATCGGATTGAAGTTGGACTTCTTATGAAACTACCTTTAAGACTTGGGCTTGGCCAAGTGCTTAAGGGGCTTGAGGATAAAATTGGATTCCACCTTAAGCTAATTTCGAAATATGCCTTTGAGGGTATTTTTGAAATTTGCATATTTGATATAAATATGGAATACAATATTTGGAATAATATTTATTTAAATTTCGAAATTAATCTAGGATTAGGTTTCGAATTCTATAGCATATTTAAATATACTTAGTTTGACTTGGTATTTAAGTTAGTTTTCTAATAATAGCAAGTCTCCTTAAGTTTGGATTTGGAATTCAAAAGAGAGTAAGATTTGGCAAAAATCTCTCACACTTTAGGGACTTAAAAATCGAAATTCAAGCCTTTAAATAGGCTAAATTTTGTGCCATAGGGAAGGAGTGATTTTTGAAATCAACTAAAGGCACAAAACACGCACCGAACACACACAATTTTCGCCCATGCGACGGCTCGGTTCCCTATCCATCTTTAGAGAACTGATTCCGCGGTACGCTGCGAGGTCGGCGTGATGATCTAGTGCCATCCACCACCATCGACGAAGTCTTGAAGAAAAGGACGAGGAGCTGCCACTCGCTTCAACTGGTAATTCTCTACGGGTTTGACCCGCCCTATTACATGTCTATATGTTACTATTCTGATCCGAGTAACGAGGGCAATTGGAGAACCCGAAAATTTTTGTTTCGCACCGTACCCGGGGACGTGGTGTCCGGGAGACACCGTAACCCAACAGCGACTTAGACTGACAAAATTAAGCAATTAACCAGTTGCATGTCAGGGGAATCTATACGTGACCAGATCGAGCATCCTAAGGAAATCGTCATTTTCCTAATATTATAAGTATATGTATAATATCTTTGGATTTTTAGTATTATTATTTTTAAGTATCACGCAAAATATGTCATTTAAGTACGAAAAGACATGGAACAGAATATATGAAAGCACAGAGAAGCACGTAAAGCACGGATTACGGAAGATTCAACATGCCTAATTTTCCGACAAGGAATTGGAACCTTTTTCATCCAATGCTTTGGTAAAAATGCCAGCTAGTTGATATTCCATATTCACAAAATACATATCAATTGTGCCCTTTTCTACGTGATCTTTGATAAAGTGATATCTTATGTCTATGTGTTTAGTGCGTGAGTGGTGAACAAGATTGCACGTAATCGCAATGGCACTTTGGCTATCACTATAAATGGATATATTATTTAGATTGTACCCATAATACCAAAGCTGAGTCCATATCCACAGTATGTGCGAGCAACAGCTGGCAGCCGCGACGTATTCTGCCTCAACCATTGACGTTGAGATGGAGTTACGCTTCTTGCATGACCAGCAGACGAGTTTTTGCCTAAACATTGGGAGCCACCAGAGGTGCTTTTCCTATCCATTCGGCAACCTGCATTATCAGCATCAGTATAGCCAATTAATTTGTTTTTCTAGGACACCATAGTCCTAAAGTGGAGGTGCCCTTGTGGTAGCGCAGTATCCTCTTAACCGCGAGCATGTGAGATTTTTTGAGATCGGCTTGGAAACGGGCACAGAGTCATGTGGCAAACATGATGTCCGGCCGGCTTGAGGTGAGATAGAGAAGAGACCCAATGATACTACAATAGAGTGTGATGTCGATATCCGGCCGCTTTTCCAGTGGGATCGGCATCCAACTTGCAGCTTGCTGATATTGGAGTGCTAAGAGGCTTACTCTGATCTTGATGGAATTTCTTCAGAATATCTTTGATGTATTTCGTCGCATTGATGAATATCTCATCATCGAGCTTCCTGACTTGAAGTCCTAAGAAGAATTGCATCTCTCCCATGTGACTAATTTCAAACTTGCTCTGCACTAAATCTCAAATCTCTTGCAAAGCCGTGGATTTGAGGATCCGAAGATGATGTCGTCTACATAAACTTGGACAACCATCAAGTCTTTGTCTTGCCATTTGATGAAGAGTGTCCTATCGATCGTTCCACGGATGAATCCACGCTTCACGAGGAATTCGCTCACGACATCTTACCAAGCACGTGGGGCTTGTTTTAGTCCGTAGAGAGCTTTATTCAATCTATAGACGTGATCGGGGTGTGCGTGATCAACAAAACCTTTTGGCTGAGCGACATAGACTTCTTCCTTTAACACGCCGTTGAGAAAGGCGGTCTTAACATCCATTTAGTAGACATTGAAGTCTTTATGGGCCGCATAAGCCAGCAAAAGGCGAATGGCTTCGATTCGGGCAACAGGAGCATACGTCTCGTCGTAGTCAATGCCTTCCTGTTGGTTGTAGCCGTTCGCAACCAGTCTTGCTTTATTCCTGATCACTTCTTCATCTTCATTCTTCTTATCCTTAAACACCCATTTGATCCCAATGATGGTTTTCCCATACAGACGGGGTACTAATGTCCATACTTGAAGACGTTCGAATTGGTTGAATTCATCTTGCATCTTAATTACCCAATCCGTGTCCTGAAGTGCATCGGCTACCTTTGTTGGCTCGCTTTGGCTTAAGAAGCAGCTGAATAATCCGCTCCGATGACGTGTCCATACTCCACACGAAGGATCACGATAATCGGATCAACTGGATGAGCTTGAGTCCACTTTCGCTCATGTGGCAAGGCCGAAGTTGATGCATCAGCCAATTGTGAAGGGAGCGAATCTAATGATACTCCCTCACTGAGCATGGTAGGTTCTTCAGCACTCTAAGGTAATTCTGAATCGGGTGAGGTGGGGGTATTTGAAGAGTTCGGTATATCGGCTTCGGCGAGTGGGAGTCCACTATAGGTGTAACAATGATGGTTGCTGGCTAGTAGACTGGCTCAAAGAGAGAATCCAAGTCTTCTAGAGCGATACTCATAGCTTCTTCTGACGATGATTCTCTAGTTGTTGCCGTTCACTGTTGGTTTTGTGCCAACACACCAGTGAAAACGAGTTCTGAGCTGTCGTATTCAGAAGCGATCTGGTTAGGCAAGGTCCTGAACTGTGGTGTGCAGGAGCCATCGGGTTGGGCACGGGCCCTGGACTGAGGTTTTCAGAAGCCATATCGGTTACTTCATGAAAAATAACATTGTAGCTTTCCTTGATTGATAGTTCTGTTGGACTTGATATATACTCGGTATGCTTTGGAGGTTGAAGTATACCCGAGGAATGTGGCTTCGAATGCTTTAGGTTCGAACTTTGCCCGTTGTTCTCTATCGTTCGCCACAAAGCACTTGCATCCGAAGACCGTGAAGAAGGAAATATTGGGTACTCGCTTGTTGATGATTTCGTACGGAGGCTTGTCGAATCGCTTGTGAACGACCATCTTGTTTTCAGTGAAACAGGCGGTATTTACTGCTTCAGCCTAAAGAAAAATGTGGGAGGCCTGAGTGAATGAGCACAGTATACCACTACAAAAAAAAAGGTTCTTTACCGACTACACAACGTAGTCGCTATTGCCGGGAAGTTAGTTTAGCGACTACAGACGTAGTCGCTATACCGGCTGTCGCTAACCTGGCCGTGGTCGGTAAGTAGTCGCGAGGCCCGACTACTTCCGACCACGTGATGTAGTCGGTAATTTTTGCGACTACTGCAACTGAGATTGTAGTCGCTATATTCCAACTACGGTGCGACTACTAATTAGTCGCCAACTGGAGACTACACTTAGCGACTATTCTTTGCGACCATTCTGTAGTCGTACTTTGTATTATTTTTTTTATTTTTGTTATTTAGTATATAGCGGCTACCATTTGCGACCATTTTGTAGTCGTTATTTTGTATTTTTCTTTTTTTTGTTATTTAATTACTTAAAATATAATATTAAAGTAATAAATACGTCTAAATTCAAATACATAAAAGTCATCTCAACATAAAAAAAAAAAAATAAACAGATCGTGGAGTAATAGAACTACGCCATGCCGTGGCTCGTTGGAAAGTCATCGTGGCGACAAACATTTCTGTTCAGGGACGCCGCAGCGGCACATTTCTGCGATTGTCGGTATTCAAGTCGACTGCATCCGAACTACGTGACTCTCTACGAAAACCCAAATGCTCTCAGAACTGTCTGACTTCAGCATAGTTCTTCTTGAACGCTTCTAACTCTGCTCGAGTCTCCTTCAAATCCTCTTACATCTGAACATTCTAGGAAGGCATATAGTTATTGGCACTCGATAGGGATGGCTCTGAAGGTGTCTCAAAGAAGAGGTTTGACGCATTACCCATTCCTGGTACGTTATGGAACCTCGTATGACCTCCTGAAACCTCATAGAAAGCTTGTGCGTCCGACATGGATGGATTAAATGCCTTCTTCGCATTAAAATCCACCTATTAACAATTAATAACACAAGCAAAAAAATCTCTCAAAGGATAATAAAGTTTCGACAGAACCACCCCTATAAAATGACCAACCTAAACATTGCAACACCATAACCCAATACACAAATCAACATATTTCATTACACAACACGTAATAACGATAATAGTTCCATTCTAAAATATTCAATCCAAAAATATAAACAAATAAAATTTACTTACCATCCTCTTCTCAGCTTTTTCATCGACGAATGACTTGTCCTTCTTCTTGGTGTGGTTCTACAAGTATGGTTCTACAAGTAAATGTGATGAGGTGGAGGAAGGGTTCCATGGTTCTGTGCAGCTTGTCCATAGCCCATACAATTTGAAAATATAGCAATAACGTTGAAGATTGAATATTAAAGATTAAATGGACTTATAAAGATGAAAACAAAACTTACCATTTTCTTCGAAGATGTTTGTTTCTCTCTAAGTTCTTGAGCAACTGCATCGCTCGAAAACTTAGAGGTATATGATGGGTCTTTTTCCAGTTTAAGTCCTTCAGTCCGCATAGTATCTTTGAGCCACTTACGAAGAACATCGAGAAATTTGGTCTTTACGACAACAGAAGGATCCGATGAATACCTCTCCTACAAAAAATCTAGTTAGTGTAGCACATGAAAATATATAAATCCATAAAAGACTTAATACCTCTAACACGAAAATGGAACCACCAACACTCCACTACGTCATCAGGGACATCGCTAAGACATGTCCACGATCCTTGCATGTAAGACTTGAAGGCTTGAGTCACCGAGCTAACTACATAACTCTTGTCGAACCTAAACCAAACAATACATAATATATTGTTAACTTATTATTAAACATGTATATATTAATTTAGCATACCATTCAAGAGTATCGAGGATCAACTTAGGCTTTCCTGGCGCTCCGTGTTCATCCGTAATCGGCGTCGTAGATGTAGTAGAAGATGTCACGCCCAACTGTGGAGAAGACGATGGTGGCTGTGTCTCTTCAACATTAGCGCCGCTTGATGACGAATTCGACCGCCAACAAACGTGGCCAAACGACGCTTAAACGATCTACTCGTCATCTCCAGTAAACGACAATATAAACACACGATCTCGACTATCGAATAATGAGGTTGGGCTCCGATTAATAAAATTAGTTCAACAAAATGCCTGACACATGTCGTGACAATTCACAAGACAAAAACCTCCCATTCTATGTGGGAGATATTCTAGACGAATGTCATGGTTCTACTAAGTCAAAATCAGTCCACTTCTAACCCAAATTAATCGGAAGAAAAAAAGATCAAAACTACAAAAACACTCAAAGAATCCTCATCCCTATAGTAAGCAGTAAAAATAACCATTAGCATGCAAACACAACAAATACTATAACATATGTTATTATCGAGGAATCAAAACAATCCTTGCTACATTAGAAACATGAGTATTTAGTCCAACCGAGCGAAATTTGGACAAAAATATCTAGCTAGATCAATCGACAACAAAACATAATCGTGAAGAAAATCAATCGAACCACCCAAAGGAATTAAAAATTATAAAAACAAATAAAATACCCCAGAGAGGCCTAGCGAGGGCAGCGAGGTGGCAACCACGCGACATTAGCGGTGCGGCGAGGGCAGGGCCGGCGCTGAGCGGTCTGGTGGTGCAGCAAGTCGACGTCGAGGGTGACAGGGCAGGGCAGGGGTTGCGGCAAGGGCGATGAGGTAGGGAGCCACCAGACGTCGGCCGGTGCGCGCTGAGAGGGTTAGTGGTGTCGCGGGACACGGCCAGCGAGTGGGCCGAGCGGAAAGGGCATAAAGTCCAATTGCGCGGTCGGTTAGTCAAGGTGTCGGCACGGTGCGGACGGCGAGTCAAGGTGGCGGCACGGGTGGAGCACGGACGGCGACGTCAATGGCGGCGAACGAAGTGACGAAGGAAGCAGACGATTTTTTGAATTTCGACTGTAAGTGAAAAGCCACGACTTGGTTAAATTAGAATTAAAATTTAGCGACTATAAACTGGAGTTTAGCATGCAAAGTTTGTAGTCGCTAATGGGACGACGAGGTTTAGTCGGTATGTTGGTCGGAATACGTCCTAGCGACTTGAAAGTAAGTGCCTAGTGTCCCAAATTATAGTCGCTATTGTGACTACAAATCCTGGTCGAACATATTTTTGTAGTCGTTATTGTTTCAAATTAGCGACTAAGATGTACGTAGTCGGAGTTTGTCGTCGCTAAATGAGCTTTTTTTGAAGTGCCCGTGGCTTCCAGTAGGTTATGTTCTTTCGTTCTGCGACCCCATTCTGTTGAGGAGTCTTGGCGGCTGAGAATTGCTGACTAATCTCGAATTTTTGATAAAAATCACATAGATATTTATTCTTGTGCCGTTGTCCGTTCGGATGACTTGGATAGTCATTCTGGGTTGAGTTCACGAAATTTACAATCAAGTCCCCTGTCTCATCTTTAATTCGGAGGAACTTCGTCCAAGTGTAGCGAGAAAAGTCGTCGACAATAACCAGCACATACTTGCATCCATTGATGCTCTGCATTTGCATAGGTCCACAAAGATCCATGTAAAGGAGTTCTAGAGGACGGGAAGTAGAGGCTACTAGCTTGACAGAATGAGAAGCTCGCTTCATCTTTCCAAGTTGACACGCCGAACATTGATGCTCTCTTGAAGCGTAATTGTTGGTAGACCGTAGACCAACTTCTTCATTGAGAGTAGTTGAAGAGGCTTAAGATTGAGATGGGACATACGTTGATGACATAAGCTGTTATTCTGGATTGTAATCTGGGAGATGAGGCAACAGCTGTCGAGGTGCGCACGGACGTTAGGTTTATCGTGTAAAGATTAGATTTCCGAAGTCCTTGGAGGAGTTCTTTGTCCTGACTGTCCAATATTCTGAACAGGTCAGCATGGAAGACCACCTAGAATCCTTTGTCGCCGAACTGGCCTATGCCGAATAAGTTATGGCGGAGGCCTTCGACGTAGGCGACATTCTTGATAGTCAGATTATCCATAATGATGTCACTGAATCCTAGTATAGGAGCCGAGTCGTTGTTCCCCAAATCTGACTTTGCCATTTAGACGGTCTTGATAGTTGCTCAGCAGCTCTTGATTTCACGTTATGTGTGGAGCAACCTGAGTCGAGGTACCATACATGATGGATCTGCAAAACCAATTTAGAGAGTTTTAGGTACCACTTATAAATGGGTCCTCTCAGGTTAGCAAATTTAGATGTTGGTTCAGATATGAGTCCTAAATTATTGTTAGTAGAAGCTTTAGCGAACCAAGTTACTTTAAATGAAGTAGCTTTGTGCTTGGCCTTTCTAGGAGACTTGGCTGTTTTGGCTTTTGTCATTCTAGGCGGAGATTTAGGAACCTATATGGGTTGAGCCTGGCAGGGAAGAGTAATTTCAGCACGGACAAATGCTTTGGTAGGCTTGATCGAGGAAAAGATCTTTTCATTGGATAGTCTCCTAAGGTGCTTGAGGGATTCGATCTTTACGGGATACTGTAGGTGAGACATGCATGAATAGCGCTATAAGCCTGCCTTCGTAATGGCTGGATCTTGGTTCCTACGAGTCTTCCTATCGGCATTTGTTTTAAAATGATTTTTTAATTTTTGACGTATAACCTATTTCGAAATTGGTGCTTCTAAAAGTTGTAGGCTGAAGAGAGCACGTAGAAGCAATAATTTTGAGATGAGAAATGGCAGTTTTATTTCTCCGAGTGCCTTTAACTGTTACAGAAGGAGAAATAGCATTTGAGACATTTATATCTAAGAAGACCTTCTCAGTGTTAATTCTAGACATTCTTGCCTTCAACTCCTTAGGCTCTGTCACTACGCTCCCTGTAGACGTAGTAGAGATAATATTATAAATACGATTTTTGGAAATATTATTCTTGGGTTTTGGATTAGGAGAAGGCAGCTTTCCTTTCTTCACGCTTTTCAGAATGATATTATCTTTTGAGGGAGATGCGGGAGAACTGGTTTGTGAGATGGAGGAAGCATTGAGATTCCATCTCTTTCAGGAACATTTTCTTTTCAGCTTCAATATTCTCTCGTTCTTTTTCTAATGAAGCTCTTAACCCTTCTATTTTCCTAACCATAGGGGTATATAGAGAGGATTTTCAGAATGGCGATTTTGTACTTCTTCCGATTTAGAGCGATCTTCTGGAAGATAAATTGAGTCAAAGCTCCAGCCCTTGGGAAGTTCCCTAGTTTTGTCACTTTGATTGAATTCAGTGTAGGAAAAGGGATTTCAGCCCTAGTCTTGGCTTTTCTCTTAGCTTCTTCTAACGCGTTGATTTCTTTTGCATTTGTAAAGACCATAAGAGAGGCTAGTCCTAGACCCATGTACTTGACATCATAAAGTTGCTTACAATCAACTTTCTTCAAGTGACGTGGATTCTCAAAACCTAAGCGACGTGGATTCTCAAAACCTAAGCCAAACTTGTAGTCATAAAATTCTATATCCTTAGGTTGATTCAAAAATATAGTTTGATCAGTTTGACCCCTTTTCACAAGAAGATCTTCTAATTCTTTAATTTTAGAGTATAGCCTAACGTTCGGTGTCTAAGGTAGCATAGTTAATTGGAGCGGTGCTCTTTTCGGCTTGATAGGCATATAGACTCTTCCCTAATTCACTAATCTTAGAATTTGACTTAGCTAATTCATCTTCAAGACTAGTGACCTTCTTAGTTGCTGCTTCAATTCTACTTTTAAAAAGGCTCTTCTCATCTAAGTTCCTTAGTAGACACTTGTGATTATTGTCTAGCCTGTCTTCTAGTTCCTTTACCATCGAACTATGCTTTTCTAATGGAATGTGCATAGTCTCATAGGATTGGAGTCTCTTACTTAATTCATCTATTTTGAGACTAGATCTCATGACAGTTTCGTCGAGATTAGCTATGGTTTCCTTAGACTTAAGAAACTTTTATTCCTCATTTCTGCCAAAGTACCATGTTAGCATATTTTGAATTTAATTCAGCTAACAGGTCAGACCGTGTAGAGCTAGTGGTTACTACCTTCTGAGATGATGTGGATATGTTGTCATCGTCCGTCTACGCGGAAGTTCCATCTTCCTTTTCATCCTCGAGGCATGCCACTAGATCGAAGTTTTCGGCGTTAGAATCTGAGCTGTCTCTAGCCAATGGTCCTGTTCAGCCATTAGAGCTATTCCAGCTTCCTTCTGAGTTGAAGCTTCCTAGAGTAGTGGTTAGCATCCTTCTTCTTTTGAAGAGTGCATCTCTGGCAAAGTGACCAGCTTTTCCACAGTTAAATCACTTAAGTGTGTCTTTTGAAGTTGGGGTTTCTAAGGACTCAGTCGGCTTCTATTTATTCTTCGGGCTTGTAGTTCGAAGACGATTAGCAGATGATGACAACTTCTTCTTGGGTATTTCTTCGCCATCATTTTGGCGACGAAAGCCAACGGTTTTCCAATTCTCTTATCTCAGAGGGAAGTTCTGAATCCGATTTGTCCTCATCCTCTGAAGAACTAGGAAGCTTGACATGCTTTTCCTTGCGTGAGCGAGAGCTCTCTCTGAAACTAGATCTATGGAGTCCTCGGCCTGTTTGGCCTTTCGCTCTTTTTGTATCTCGTCGATGTCTTCTTCAGTTGAGTGGATATCTTTTCCAATTCCGTGGGCAGTGATGACAGAAACCGAATATTCATCTCCATATTCGTCTTTTTGATGTAAATCTTTCTTATTTCGTTGAGAAGGGTGAGGTACCGCTGATAAAGATCATGTAAGCTCTCCTCATTCTTGGCTTTGAAGGAATCATATACCGTTAGTATGTTAGCTTTCTTGGCCTTGACGCCTACTTTGGTTCTTTGCATCATCCTTTCCAGCTCATCCCACATCCCTTTAGCCACTGAAAGGCTATCTATTTGCCCGCAGACATCATTGGGGATGCCCTGCATTAGTGTATTCTTGGCCATCAGATCTGCCTTTGCTCTTCTTTTCTCAGCATCGTCGTACTCGCTAGTAAGTTTCACTCACCTAGTGGGTTCGACTGGAGGATTATTCGAGCTATCACCTTATTGATTTAAAAAAAAATACTTCTGGTCCCTCAAAGAGTGATTTAGGCAGATCTTCAGCCTGGTCTTTAAGCTCAATGAAGTTCAAAAACCGATTTCTCCATACTGTGTATTCGCCTCGTTTGAGAATTGGAGGACGATTGTCGTTTCCTAGAGCATATGGATCCATTTTTTTCTTCGATTTGAGTTGATGAAGGATCTTCATTAGTTGTTTTGATGAATTGAAAAATGATGTGACGTGCTTCACAAGTAACAAGAATGATCGAGAATTATTTTTGATTCAATCTTTAAAGTTGATCGAAAATAATTGTCGAAATAAAGTGTAGTCGGTTACTGTTCTCATGCGAGAAAGTATGTTAGCGAAAAATTTTTACGAGCAAAATAAATTGCTCAAAATCTTTCGGTCGAGAAAAATTTCTGGATCGTGAATTTATTTCGATCGCAAAGAAACAGTACGTATAGTAGTTTCTCGCGGAGTTAAAATAAATCCGTTGACTGGAAAAGTTTCTTGATCGCAAATGATTTTGGCTAGGTCAAACTTTAATGTGTGACCGAAAATGTTTTTCGAGATAAAGTTTAACGCGCGTAACGCCAAAATAAGTCTCTCTCGAAAAAGATTTTCGCTGAATAATGCTCGAGAAAGTTTTCTAACTAAAATCGCTTCTAGTGACGGCGACTTTTGCGCTGACTTAATATTCTGAATCAAGAAAAATTTCGCGCAGAGTTTTCGATCGAGAAATTAATCCGTTAAAAAATCTAGCGAGAAAATTTGAAATAGCACTAATAATCACAAAGTACGATTTAACACTGAATTCAAGCAGATACTAAAAATTAATCGATGAAAGTACAGGTGTATGCTCGGAATCAACTACTACTTACTCACTAATAGAAGATTAAACATGTTTGAAGCAAATAATGTTCAATTTTGCAAAAATCAGAACATGTTCAAACTGTTCTTCACGCGATAGTGAAATCTCAGAATAAAAAATTCAACCTAAATTATGATTCTGATTGCTACCGATCTAATCCTAATTATTCATACAACTTTTGCGAGCACAGAGACGTCAAATTCAAATCAAATAAGCACAGATTAAGCAAATCAGGACGAAATTCGTTTTCGCGCCATAACTGTTCTTCGCACGGAACAGTTTCAGAATTAAATTTCGATCCGAATTCTAACAGTTTTGATTCAAAATTGAACGAATCTGTTCTGATACCAATTGTTATGTCCTCGATTATCAACTCCTACATCCTAGACTTGGAATCTAAGGTAATCGATCGGAATTGTTAAGAATTAACTTTCGATCGAAAACCCTCTAGAATATGATTTGCAAGCGTTTCGGATCAATTGACTAATTTTCTCTATTAAGCGCAATGTTTACATTAGTATTTATACCAACAGGCTTGGTATAAATACAAGTTAGGTCCTAATCTAAGGACAAATACAAGTAAAGCCCAATTACAAGGACAAATCAAAGCACAACTAAATCGTATTACACATGTGATATCCTGCGTAACTGTCAGATACTTGACATTCTGGTTAGCAATATCATCAAGAGTAATGTAGTAGATATTTACCATGTCTAGATGCATTGAACACAATCTTATCATCCTTTTCGACAAAGCATTTATCTTAGCAAAGGCTACCGTATGTGGGGGTATTCAGAAAAACCGAAAAAACCAAAAAAAACCGAACTGTAAAGAACCGAACCGAAAAGACCGGAACCGAAAAACGAAACGAAATGTAAAAAACCGAACGGAACCAAATTAAAATGGTTCGGATATCGAATTAAGCATACGTAAAACCGACATTCGAAAAATCGAACTGAAATTATTAAGCTTCCATTCGTTTTTCTATTTTTCTCCCAAATAATTTATAGTATCTTCAGATGAATGTTTTTGTATTTTGGTTAGTTTTGTTCCATTTCATATTGTTGTTTTTCTCGGACATTTGAATTACTTTGCTACATGTCACGTTACATAAATCTTCTTTATTTTTTAATACCCATAAATTGTTTTATGTATTTTGAGATCATAATATTTTTTTGTTGATATTAAATTTCTATCCGAAAAACTTAAGCGAAAAAGACCGAGTCGAATTATAAGAACCAAACCAAATTAAGAACGGTTCGGATATCGGACAAAGCATACATAAAATCAAAACCGAAAAACCGAACCGAATTGAAAAAGCAGAACCGAACCGACCGATAACACCCCTAACCTTATGTCCATCATTACATATTGGCTAATGCTTATCAAATTATGTTCTAAGTTCTTAACAAACCAAGCATTATCTATAGTGATATTTAAATTGTTACCGACAGTACCAACTCCAACGATTATGGCTTTTGCGTCGTTAGCATATGAAACGTATCCTCCATCACACGCCTTTAACGACACAAAATTGCCGATATCACCTGTCATGTGGCAGGAGCACCCCCTGTCGAGATACCACCTGTTTTTCTTGCTGGAATTCCTCCTTTGTACTTGTAGATAGAAGTACTTTTCTGAGGTACACAATTTATGTTGGGTCCTAGCATGTTAGCTGAGAAAATTACGAGATATTATTCTGCGTGGGTGGTGATCTCCTGTCATAATCACATATAACAGTGGTATTCACATGTGATTTCTTAAGTCTCCAAACATACTTAGCTTTATCAACTTTCTTCAAAGGACAGTTGTATGCATAATGATCATTTCTACCACAACAGAAACACTTAAACTTCGGCACATAAGTTTTAGCATGCTTTCCTTCAGCGGAATAACCTATTCTTGATCTACCAGTGATCCTAGGGGTGCTTAATAACATATCTAGGTTCTGCTTACCCTCGAGGAGTCTACCAACCTTCAGTTTTTCTCTAACTAAGGAATTTCTGTGTTTTACGATATCTCTAGATAAGCAACTGTTTTTCTTTTCTAATTTTTTTGGAATTCCCTCTTTCTCAGCAGTAACTAACCCTCCTTTCAAACGTGAAATTTCTAGATCAGCCTCATGTTTCTTAGCTAAATCATCTCGCTACTTTATTAATTCCTTATTCAAGGATTTAGCGACTTAATCTTCGTCTCTGCATTTTGAAGTAATTCACACTATTCTTCCTTACTTTCTTCTATAAAAACAGATACGGCACTTTCACAATCATTGTTATATAAATTGTTTAAGATATGAATATTCTCTATGGAGGAAGAACGAGATACCTGATCATCGTTAGCCATATAAGTGTGATCCTCATCTTCACTTTATTCCATTTCAGAGTCGTTAGATTCCGTCACCATGGCCTTCTGCTTCCTTGTTGTTGATTGTTGGACATTCATGTGCAAAGTAGCCTGGTTTGTTGCATCGGAAACACATTTGACCTTTCTTCCTAGATGTAGATATTATCTTGTTTTTGTTCTGGAATTTATTGAAGTTCCCTGGAATTTCTTTTTCGGTTGAAATCTTTCGAATCTCTTTGTGTTGTAAGCATGGCTAAGTCCTTCATAAAGCCTTCTTCGTCGTCAGAAACAGATTCTTCTTGGTTGGATTTGAATGCAATAGACTTCTAACTTTTGTTCTGTGACTTCTCATTCATTGACGTTTGAATCATCTCTTAAGAGATGAGAGATCCAATCAATTCGGAGATGCTTAGTGGTTCCAGATCCTTTGCTTCGTAGATAGCAGTAAGCTTAGCATTCCATTCTCTTGGAAGTGATCTCAGTATCTTTCTGTGACTTTCAGGAACCTTCTTTCTGAGAGAGAACATTTGGTTGATGAACCATGAATCTGCCATACATCTGGCTTATAGTCTTATCAACTTCCATTGAGAACAGTTCGTACTGATGAGTGAGCAGAGACAGTCTTTCTTGCATAACTCGTTGGATTCCTTCGTGAGTATCTTGGAGCATATCCCACATAGCCTTTGCCGATGAGCATGAACTAACCCGAATGTATTCTTCCCGTGTGAGTGCGCATGCGAGCATGTTTTTCGCCTTTGTGTTGTGCGTGATTCCTTTTTATCATCATCAGTGTATTCTCTTGCAACCTTTGGGTTCCATCTTCTTTCGCAGCCATTTATGGTCATTGGTGATTTTCTCCCAAAAGTCATTGTCGACAGTGATTAGAAATTCGACCATACGATTCTTCAACACCGTGTAGTTCGTTTCATCGAAGATAGGTGGCCTAGAGTGGGATTGACCCTCTGCAAATACATCAAAACTCGAAAAATCATTAGATCTTAACTCAGGCGTGCAGGCCTTTCGTTGAGTAACCTCGCTCTGATACCAAAGGAAGCGTAAAATATGCCTAAAAGGGGGTGGCGTCCGCCATTTACAACTATTTTCTTACGCTAATTTACATGACCAAAAAAGATAGAAAATATATTACATACGAAAACGCTGCTAAAATTTTTCCATTTTACATAGCATACCACACACTACTATTTTACAATGCAAATGCAAAAGTTGTTCAATTCTTAAATACAATACAGACGTATTTTACAAACGCACAGCGTAATTAAACATAATATCCGCTACACAGGTCGCATTCATGTACAGACCACCTTCAAAAGTCGCTGGAAGCTCCAGAAGGACCAGCCTTGCCATCTAAGCGTTCACATACCGTGTTTGCTGCGTCTACAACACATAAAACATGGAATGAGCTATAAAGCTCAGCAAGTGGAAGTATGCATGATATGCACGTGCCATACTTGCAAAGGCATCCAAGCCAATGCTTTCAACACTCATCTCCTCACATCGTTCTTATTTCACTCAGGGCCCTCGGGTAACTTGCTACGCACACCATCATGAGCTCAAATCCAATATGGATAAAAATATGATAGTTGGCCCACATTGGCTAGGCTAACACTAGGGTTTTTCCCCGTGTCACTATTCACCAGGTTGCCCCTCTATCTAGCGGTTGCCTTCCCTGGCACTCTGGCTTACACCATGTGTTTCGTCCAGGTCGCTTCTCCCCGCTCCATAAATCACATACATTAATATATTTGACGGCTTACATCCCGTCATGGTGCCTTTGTACAAGTAGCTATGACTCATTCCTGAGTCGACATCAACTGCCAATACCGGCAAACATAATTCGCTCTAAGACGATCATATACTGTGCATAGTCATACTACTAATCCTCCCATACTCGTGTATGCACATGCTCGTGTCACATAATAATGTGATAAATGCTTGCCATGCAAAAGCTTGTCACAACATTTCACGTCACATATCATAGTCACGTATTCACATCAAAGCACTCAGTCACGTAAGATAAGCTCACATAAATCAATTTACATGTTGTAGATGAAATTTCCACTTACCTGATGTCCTTAAGCTATTTGCTAACCGGTCTGGTGATATTTCTTAATATTTCGTCCCTTAGTCACGAAATGGTTATAAAGTCACTGTATAAATTAACTTAAATTACGATATAAATTTTCGTTCGAAAATATTGTCTAAAACAGCGTTGCTTACACCGAAAATTGACCCTGAAAAATACTGATAGGCAATTTACGATCGAGAGTTAGAAGAGACTGTGTCCGTTTGAACGCAAAATATTTTTCTCATTAACTGGTGTAAAAATATTTTTCCTTGATTTTCTTTTAATTATTATTATTAAATTTTTTTCGAAAGTTACTGTTCGTCCACGAATTCACTGTTCAGTTGGCGAATTAACTGTTCACTGCAAGATCACTGTTCACCCAAGAAGTTACTGTTCACCCGCGAAGTTACTATTCCCTTGGCGAAGTCACTGTTCACTTCGCGGAATTCATTCGCGACATAAAACAACTGTTCATTTGAGATAACTTAGTTTCACGACCCCATCATCACAAAAACAGTTTTTAACCCTAAAAACCTTACAGCTCTCTATCAAAATCAGGTTTACTTCCACAACAATTTTAATGTTATACAAACCTTAATATTTTCAAACCTTCAAAAATTAAACTTATATCTACGAAAGTAATATTTTTCATGCTTATAACCTCCTAGGATATATTACTACATAGATAAAACATAAAATTGGGTAAGTTATTCCAAGCTACATTAAGAACACCTCTTGCGTTCTCCTTCTTCTTTCTAGACTCGTTCCTAATTTTTAGGTTAATAAACCATTTCCATGTCTTATACCAAAGTAATCATTATTTTTTATTAATATATTTTCCTACCTTGGCTTTAAGTTTCGATTGATTTGTATTTTTCCTAAGCTAACTCGTCTATTAGTTTCTAAAGGAAAATGATAATACCTAATCCCTTAAACCAAGTGTCCCTAATTTAATATTACTTTTGTGTTAAGCATTAAGCATAAATTCTCAAAACTACCCTTAGGAATTTCGAAACCACTTCACAAAATGTTTTAAAATAATTTACTCAAAGCTTGCCAAATAATGTTAGATATCATATAGGCATAGAATTAAATAAACATCGAATATGCAGCCATATAAGCACATAATATGCATGCAGATTTACTGGCCGACTTACTTACGGGACCTGGGTGTTACATTCTCCCCCCTTAAAAAGGATTTCGCCCCCGAAATCATTCCAGTTGGAACAATTCGGAAAAGCGATTTCTCATCTCATCTTCTCATTCCCATTAAGCTTCCTCTATTGACTGATTCTGCCACAATACTTTTACTAACGTAATCTCTTTATTTCGAGTCGTTTCACTTCACACATCAGAATTTCCACTGGCTTCTCTTCATAACTCAAATCTGACTTCAGTTGTTGTTACAGAAACTCATTTTTCATCACATGACTTGGATCAGCGATATATTTACGTAGCATTGACACAAGAAAAACATCATGAACTTGTGCCAACGAACTGGTAACTCCAACTGATAAGCCACTTCGCCGACTCTTTCAAATATTATGAAAGGACCAATGTATCTTGGGCTCAACTTGCCTTTTCGCCCAAATCTCTTTACACCTTTCATTGGGGTTACTTTCAGGAACACAAACGGCCTTCGTCTTTGGTCTGCGTAGCTCTTCTGTCGACTTTGAGCTGCCCGCATCCTCTCACGTATTTTTGTTATTGCCTCAGTCATTTCTTGTACCATATCAGGACTTAACATCGTACGTTCACCAAACTCATCCCAATGTATAGGAGATCTGCACTTGCACCCGTACAAAGCTTCATATGGTGCCAATAGTTGCATGATAACTATTGTTGTAAGAGAATTCAATTAACGGCAAATATTAGCTCCAATTTCCTTTAAAATCCAAAATGCATGCTAGCAACACGTCTTCCAAAGTCTGGATAGTTCGTTCGGATTGTCCGTCCGTCTGAGGATGATAAGCCGTACCGAATGATAATTTAGTCCCCAGCGCCTTCTGCAAACTCATCCAGAACTTAGATAAAACCGCGAGTCTCGATCCGAAATTATCGATGACGGAATCCCGTGGAGTCGAACAATTTTCTGGATATAAAGTTTCGCGTATCGCTCCAATGAAAACGTCGAGCTTATGGGTAGAAAGTGTGCAGACTTGGTCAGTCAATCGACTATTATCCAAATAGCATCATAACCTTTTACAGCCTTTGGTAAGCCAATGGAAATCGATGGTAATATGGTGTCCCTTCCATTCAGTTATTGGCAAAGGCTGTAGTGTCCCTGCCGATCGCTGGTGTCCGCTTTTATTTGTTGACACGTCAAACATTAACTTACAAATGTTGCAATATCCCTTCAAAATCGGTTGAAGTTTGCTCCGTTTGAGCAGATTCGTTCTGTTTTGAATCGAAAATAGTTAAAATTGGAACGAAATTTGAATTTTAGTACTGTTCCATCGAAGAACAGCTTGGCGCGAATTAAAATTTCGATCTAGTAGCTCAATTCTGTGCTTAATTGGTTTGAATTTGATGCTCCTGTGCTCGTTTTAGTGATATACATTGATTGCGATCAGACTCGTAGCTGTTTAAACTTCGATATAGCAGAGTCAATCGGATTTGAGTGATTACTGTTCACGCGAAGAACTGTTTAGAACACATTCTGATTTTGATCAAAACCGACATGCTTTGCTATCTAATGTGTTTAATTGGGTGTTCGTGCGTATTCATCGTCTGATTACGAGCAATTACATGTAATTTCATAGTCTAATTCATCATATTTGCTTGAATCAGTGTAGTGTATTCAGTGATTTTTTGCGATAATTTCAATTTTCCTCGCTAGTTTCTTCGATCAGGTTAACTTCTCAATCGAAAAACTCGGCGCGAAATTTTTCTCGATCAGAATACACAGTCAGACGTAAAGTCGTCTTTATCAAGAACGACTTTACTAGAAAAATTTCTCGAGCATTACTAAGCGAAAACTTTTTCGACGAAGACTAATTTTACCTTTTGCGCGCGCAAAACTTTTCCAAAAACTTTTTCGGTCAGACTTTCAAAGTTTGACTAAGCGAAAATCATTTGCGTCCGAGAAACTTTTCCACTCGACGAATTTATTCAGCGAGAAACTTGCAAAACGTATTGTTTCTTTGCGATCGAAATAAATTCACGATAAAGAGATTTTTCTCGATCAAAAGATTTCGAACATTTTCTCGCTCGTAAAATTTTTCGCTGACAAAGACTTTCTCGCACGAGAACAGTAACCAATACATTTTATTTCGACACAATTATTCTCGATAAAACTCTAAAAATTGAATCGAAAATAATTCTCGACTGCTTTAATATCAAATGCTACTAACTGATTTACTACTTGTGAAGCACGTAAACATCAGTCCAAATTATCAAAACAACAAACGAAGATCCTTCATCAACTCTAGAAGATAAAATGGATGCCTACTCAATTGGAAACGACAACAGTCCCCTGATACTCAAGAGAGGCGAATATACAGTTTGGAGAAGCCGATTTCTGAATTTTATCGAGCTAAAGGAACAAGCAGAAGACCTTCTCTCATCAGTTGAGCAAGGTCCAGCTCAGTTCTGCGTGGAGCTGTCAATGGGCCGGGCCGGGGCGGACTGGCCCGCCGCCAGCCACGTGGCGGGACTTCAAAACTGAAGCCCGACCTGCCCCGCCAGCGGGCCGCGGGCCTGGCGGGCCAGGCCTGCCCACCATGAATTTTTTTTAATTTTTTTATTTATACTTTTTAATTAATTAAGAATAATTTATATAATTATGATATTTAAATCAACATGAAATATGTATTAGTAATAAATGCATCATTAATTATTTAATTATAATATTTAAATATATATTAGTTATGTATTAATTAATAAATGTATCATTAATTATATATAAAATCATTATTTAATTCCTCTATTAAATAAATATATATATATATTTAATATATAAAATAAATTAATAAAAAAATATGGCGGGCCGGCGGCCGGGCCAGCTCGCCCGCCTAACTCGCAGCCCGCGCGGGCTAGCCCGTTTAGTCCCGCCTTCTGGCGGGCCATAAAAATCCCAGCCCAGCCCGCCCCATAGGCAGGGCGGGGCGGGCCGCATGCTATTTTAACAGCTCTAGTTCTGGGTAAATGTACCCGGTGACAACACTTCTAACCTTCCAATTCCTGCCTCTAGGCGACTGAAAGAGCCTAGGGAATATACTGCGGAGGAAAGAGTGAGAGCTGAAGCTGACCTGGTAATCGAAAACACTCTTATGCAAGGAATCCCAAATGATATCTATCGACCGATCGATAGTATTCCAACAGCGAAGGGAATGTGAGACGAGTTGTATAAGATGATGCAACGAACGGAAGTCGGTATCAAGGCTAAGAAGGCAAATATTCTCACAGCGTACGACTCCTTTAGAGCTAAACCCGATAAGTGCTTACATGATCTCTACCAAAGATATCTCACACTCTTCATTGAGATGAGGGAAATTGAAACCACTAAGACAAACATGGAAATTAACATCCGATTTCTTTCCTCTCTGCCCTCGGAATGGAAGAAGATATCCACTCAAATACGAAAGATTAAAGATCTTGAGGAGTTGGATATCCACGCCATGTTCGACAATCTCGCCTAGCACGAGGAAGATATTAGCGAGATTCAGAAGGAGCAGAAGGGCAAGCATATCGACGACTCTGTTGCCCAAGTCTCGGAGAAGAGAAGCTCAAAACCACGAAAAGCGAAGATCATCAAGCCTCCTACCCCCTCAGAGTCTGAAGATGAAACAGATTCATACTTGGAGCCTAACATGAAAGCGCTGGGAAAGCTGTTGGCATTAATTGGGAAAATGATGAGCAAACAATACTTCAAAAAGAAGTCCTCATCATCCACCAATCGACTTAGGACCTCAAGCAGAAAGAACAAAGAACGTGCGCCTGAGACCTCCGAGGTCAAGACCATCAAAGAACCGACCAAATGCTTTAACTCCGGGAGACCTGGTCACTATGCCAGAGACTCTCCCAAAGAAGGGAGACGCTAACTACTACTCCAGGAAGCTTCAAATTTCAAAACAGAATGAAACTGGAGTAGCTCTATAAGGCGACCCTCGTTTTCTAATTAAGGTTAGTGGCGGATTTCGGCAACGTAAGCAGTGGAAGGCCCGTCTAATTAAAACTTTTTTCTAAATGATATTATAATACAACAAAATATTATTTTACAAAATAGTATCTGTACAATGGGCCGAAGCCCCCAAAATGTCAAAAGGTCAAAAACTCTATCGCCGCTCCACAGGTCTTCATCCATATACCGCTCCGCCCTCAAAAGTCTGTGGAGCACCGCCACCAACCGTCTCAGTCTTGATGCGTGTCAGCGTCAGACTCGATACCTACAACACGTGAAAGACTGAGCCATTGCCCAGTAGGTGAATATGCAATGCAGCGTGCATTCGTTCCCAATCCCAATTCTCACAACATGATATAATGCACGCTCGTTCCCACATTTCTATAGTATCTCAATATCAGGGCCCTAGGCTGGACTCGACACCTCGCGCACAATAAAATAAAATATATCATCTGGCTGCTAACGCCAGACTAGCGCTGCCCACGCCGATAGTGCGCTGATCGGTCACATCAACGTCCTCCTATCAGGTCGCCCCTTCCGCTACATAACTCATCCGACGGTTTGCATCTCGGGTCGCTCAAGCCCGAGTAGACAAATTGCTCACGTCTGTCTCCCGTCAGGTGTCCCGCGAGTCCAACCTCAACTCCGCTACGAGTCTGACTGCCAAAATCGGCACACTCCACCACGCTCAATCGACAGCTTAAGCCTTAAGGTGTCACCACTAATGTGGTTATTATCCCTCACAATGTCGTGCGATGCCATGCATATATGTGATACACATGAAACGTGATGCCACATACATACGTGAAACACGTAAATCATCAAATCACATAATCACATAGTAGCAGGTAAGCATTTACGTGTCTGGTCGCGTCGTAAACGGCCAAAAATATAATTTAAACTTATTCGCTAAATATGAGTATAGCGAAAGTAGGGATCGTCTCCACAGGGAAAATGGTTGTATTTCTAACTTAAACTCGAGCGATGATGATAATAATAATAATAATAATAATAATAATAATAATAATAATAATAATAATAATAATAAAAAGGGGGGTTGTGATGATGTGCTTTTTTAGCGCAACAGAAAACGAGTACAAATATTTAAACTAGCAATAATAAATAATAGCTACTAAACATAGTACGAAAGTGCAAATGAAATTAATTAATTCTAGTAATATCGAGATGAACTTACGACCGTATGAATTGCGACTTGCTATCTTCCTCAAAAAAAAAACCTCAGATCGTATATGTATCGACCGAGAATCAAAGACAACAGAAATATTTCTCAACTACATCCACGTTCTGAAATGTGCTTAATGACATAAAAAAAAAACTGAAATGACAAACATCAACTCTCTGATCTCTTTCTCAATCACTCTCTGCTCTCACATCATCTCTCCCCACTCACGCTCAAACTCTGCTACACTATGGAAAATAAAAATGCGAAGATGGAACATCTCTCTCAATCGCTTGCACCTATGGGTCTCTCTCAAGAAAGAAAATGAAAGCAGGAAAATGAAAGCAGAAGTACCAAAAAACTACAGCTTTATTCTATTCGATGCTCTCTCCATCTGTTGAGTTTAGCTCTATTTATAGAATTGCTTGAAGCATAATGGACAATATTCTCAGGTTTGTGCGTGCTTGAGCAGCGCTTGAGCTCTGCGATCGGATCTTCAGCCGTTTGATGATGTGAGGTGTTTGCCTATCTTCTAGTTGCAGCCGCCAAGATTATATTTTGTTTGTCTTCTATCGTGATTTTCCTTGTTTCTCCTTTGACTATGAAATCGTTGTGGGTGTGCTGAGTGATTTATCTCTGCTCAATAACTACCTCGAGCCTCGCGCGTGTTGACAGCTTGGATGTGATGTGTTTGAGAGGCATATAGTACGTGAAATCACCTCTGCTAAGTTCCTCCAGCAACTTTTAATACATATCACAACACTCATGGGCCGAATGTATATAACATGACCCAATTCCCATTTTAGGCCAGCCCAATTAGGTAAGTTGTTTGTTTGGGCTTTTTGCTTGAACTTCGTCCGCCATTAACTCGTTCGTTTTTTTGGGTTTGTATTCTCCTCAAAATATCCACGTCCAAATATTATCAGATTTATCCAATTTGGTCCGATATCTGCAAGATATGAAATATAAATTAGTTCTCTGATATTTGAAGCATCTCGGATAAATAACGAGCAATATCATCCTTTTATGGGGTGTAAATTTAATGTAAATTATTGTCTTATCAAATTCCCCCACACTTAAACAATGCTTGTCTTCAAGCATTTAGAAGATGAAAACAATCTAATCACGATTCCCCGACATACATTAGTTTTCCCTAGAGATTGCAACTATTCATAAAATTTAGCACTAGACAATCATATCAATTTTCGACAATCTCAGTGAAGCCTGAACGCCACAAAAATCAACAACTCTCACATGGATTCTCTCAATGTCCTCAAAGTGTTTATGGGATATATGTGTATCGCTCAAATCAACACTATGAAACGTTATTACCATAAGCTAAACGTTATACTAAAAAAAAAAAAAAAAAGATAAATACTCTTTTTTTAAAGGCTCAAATCTCACATATTTAAACAGGCTTTGTGTCGACTCTTGTGCATTCAGACTTCAAATCAAATGAAGAAAAAGAATAATCATCCTAATACCAAATAATTATTCCTAATTGTTTCTCTCATGTTCTAACTAGTGCACATCGGTTTGCTCGAGATAAGATATGCGTTCATCAACTAATATGAAAAACCTCCCCCACACCTAAACTCTGCATTGTCCTCAATGTAGAATTCTGATGAAAATAGGAGCTAAACTCTAAAGATTCCCACCCTAATTTTCATTTTAATATTTCAGAGTAGATGTGAAGAAGTGATAAAAGCGAAACTGAAAATAAAACTTCCCTGACATGAATGGAGTCGTAGAGGAATTCCAAGAGAGGTGATATTGTTACTCGAGCCTAGTGAGATTGCATACGTACCCGCTAGCAAACCTGCTTAATCATCATTGAAAACATAGATAAAACGAAATATTGCAATAACAAAATAAAATAGGATAATATTGGGTTGCCTCCCAATGAGCGGTTTTCTTTAACGTCTTTGGCTAGACGTTGTCCCCGCTCTTCGTCGTCATGCATAAATGGGTGGCCACAGCTTGATCTCTTCCATGCAAGCCATAAAAGCATTCTCAAAATACGGTTTAAGCATATGGCCATTCACCTTGAAACACTTGTTAGTGGATATGCACTCAATTTCAATAACGCCGTTTGAGAAAATATTTTTAACAATATATGGTCCCATCCAACGAGATTGAGCTTACCTGGCATGAATTTCAGCCTTGAATTGTAAAGGAGAACTTTTTGACCTACCATGAATTCTTTTTTATGTAGGAGTTTGTCGTGAAATTGCTTCGTGCGTTCCTTGTACATTCTCGCATTCTCATAGGCTTCTAGGCGAATTTCTTCAAGTTCTTGTAGCTGAAATTTTCGCTCCTCACCGGCTTTTGTGGCCTCCATGTTGCACTGTTTCACTGCCCAAAAAGCACGATGTTCAATTTCAACAGGTAAATGACACATTTTTGCCGAAAACTAGGCGATACGGCGACATTCCGATTGGAGTTTTAAAAGCAGTACGGTACGCCCAAAGTGTATCGTCTAATCACAAGCTCCAATCTTTACGATTCGGGTTTACAGTTTTCTCTAAAATATTCTTGACTTCTCTATTTGAAACTTCAGCTTGTCCGTTTGATTGTGGGTGATAAGTAGTGGCTAATCGATCATGGACTCCGTATTTGCGCATGAGCGCTTCGACTGTGCGATTACAAAAATGCGTGCCTTGGTCGCTTATAATTGCACGGGGAACTCCGAACCTACTAAAGATATTTGATTTAAGAAATCCTACAACAACTTTAGAATCGTTACTTCGGGTAGCCTTTGCTTCTACCCAATTCGACCCAAACGAGCTTGGAAAAGGTCCCATAAAATCCATTCCCCAAACATCGAAAAATTTGCAAATTAAAATAGGATTTTGTGGCATCTCATCTCTAAAAGAAATTGTACCAGTTCTTTGACAATTAGGACAACTCTTGCAAAATAAATAAGCATCTTTAAAAATAGTTTCCCAATAGAATCCACAGTCTAAAATTTTCCTAGCAGTTCGCTTAGGTCCAAAGTGTCCTCCACATGCATATGTATGACAATGAGTGAGTATATCATTAATTTCATTATGTGCAACGCACCTACGAATGATTTGATCCAAGCCAATTTTCCACAAATATGGCTCATCCCAAATACAATACTTATAATCACTCTTAATTTTATTTTTCCTTGACGAGCTCAAATGTGAAGGTAACACACCACTTACCAAGTAATAGACTATATCGACAAACTAGGGTTCTTGATATTCCTTACCTTGAAGGCGAAATAGTTGCTCATCTGGAAATGTTTCAGAAATTGGTAGTGGCTCTTCCTCACGAATCAAACGGCTCAAGTGGTCCGCCACGGAGTTGTCCACGCCCTTGCGATCCTTGATCTCCCAATCAAATTCTTGAAGCAACAAAATCCATCGTATTAAGCGCGGTTTTGACTCCTTCTTTGACAATAAATATTTAAGAGCTGCATGGTCAGAATAAACAATAACTTTATATCCCATCAAATAAGACCTAAACTTATCGAAAGCAAAAACAATAGATAAAAGCTCTTTTTTCAGTTGTGGTGTAGTTGCATTGTGCCGAGTAAAGCATTTTTGAAGCATAATAGATGACGTGGCTTTTTCTTCCTTCTTTTTGTCAAAGTACAGCTCCAACGGCGAACTTGCTCGCATCACACATGAGCTTGAACGGTAACTCCCAATTTGGGGGTTGGATTATCGGTGCAGTAGTGAGTGATAGCTTTAACTTATTAAACGCCTCTTTGCACTCGTCCCCTAAATTGAACGGTACGTCATTTTGAAGTAGTCTTGACATCGGTTGAGCGATTTTTGAGAAATTCTTAATAAATCTCCTGTAAAAACCTGCATGACCAAGAAAACTTCGAATTTCTCGAACATTAGTGGGGTATAGCAAATTAGAGATCAAATCGACCTTAGCCTTGTCTACTTCAATTCCTCTTGACGAAACTACATGTCCTAAAACGATCCCTTCCTTAACCATAAAGTGACATTTTTCATAATTAAGCACAAGATTTTTATCAATGCATCGTTTGAGTACTTCTACTAGATTACCAAGGCAATGATCAAACGAGTCTCCATAAACAGTAAAATCATCCATGAATATTTCAATGCATGTTTCTAATCAGAAAATATGCTCATCATGCATCGTTGAAATGTACCAGGAGCATTACATAAACCAAAAGGCATGCGACGATATGCAAACGTACCAAAGGGACATGTGAATGTAGTTTTCTCTTGATCCTCAGGTGCCACGACAATTTGATAATAACCAAAAAATCCATCAAGGAAACAAAAGAAAGACTTATCTGCCAATTTTTCTAGCATTTGATCAATGAAGGGTAGCGGAAAATGATCCTTTTGGGTAGTCGCATTTAACTTACGAAAATCAACGCACATTCGCCAACCCGTCTGTAATTTCATTAGTACCAATTCATTTTTATCATTTTTCACAAGTGAGATACCAGATTTCTTAGGCACAACATGAACTGGACTTACCATTGGCTGTCTGATATTGGAAATATTATCCCCATATCTAATAATTTAATTATTTCTTTCATGACTACCTCTTTCATTGTTGGATTGAGTTTACGTTGTGCTTCTCGTGTCAGCTTTGAATCTGGTTCAAGTAGGATCCTGTGCATGCATATCGAGGGACTTATTCCTTTGATGTCAGCCAGAGTCCATCCTATAGCGCTCTTGTATTCCTTTAAAACGCGTATCAGTTTCTCCTCTTGGGTGGTGGACAAGTCATTTGCAATAATGACTGGCAAAGTTTCTTCATCTCCCAAATAGCGGTACTTGAGATGTTTTGGTAGATCCTTCAACTCCAACGTAGGTGCCTGTTCTGTAGAAGGAACATTTTGCGTTAGGAATAGGTAATGAAAAAGTGTTCTTACCTGATTGGTTGTGAACTTCCGGAAATGCGTGTAATGTCGTGAGCGCGTTTCTGATATCTTCGTCCACTTCAAAATGCAAATCTTTTTCTGTTTTGCTATTCTTAATCACAAAGTCGACTGTGTCGTTAGTGAAATTACGCTCAAAATCATCTCGAACAAATGTATCAATCATACTAACGGATTCAGCATCGTCAGGATATTTCATAGCATCAAACACATTCCTAGTAAGTTTTTCACCATCAAACTCAAAAGTAAGTTCCGGAATCAACGTCTATCTTTGTTTTAGCTGTTTTCATGAATGATCGTCCTAATAAAATGACAGCAGAATCAAGTGCATGTTCATCACCCATGTCGACAATGTAAAAATCAGCTGGAAAAATAAATTCACCACATTTTACCAACACATCTTCAACCAAACCTTCGGGATAAATAATGGACCTATTTGCTAATTGAATGCTAATATCGGTGCACTTAAGAGGTCCCCTACTCATCTCATTGAACAACGATAATGGCATAACATTGATTGACGCTCCTAAGTCTAACATAGCATTATTTATTCCGTGTCCCTATAGTAACTGAGATAGCAAACATACCTGGATCCTTACACTTTTGGGGAAGTATTCGTTGAAGCGCAGCGGAAACATTGTCACTTATTAGAATTTTTCTTTCGGCTTTGTGATTCCGTTTGTTCGAGCAATTTCCTTTAAGTGGAATCTGCTTGATAGCATCCAAAAGTGGAATGTCGATCTCGACTTTGCTGAAGGTCTCCATTATGCTCTTTTCTTCTTCTTGTTTCACCCTAGCAAACCTTCCAGGAAAAGGTGGAGGAATAACAATATTAGGTTTATCGATATTAGTGTTATTACTTACCTTCATTCCTTTATCCTTTTGCTTATCACTAGTAGTTTTTGAAGGGCCCTCGTCATGAGTTGTTGGTCCTACCTCTTTTCCGTTTCGAAGAGTCATTATACTTACATTTTCCCTTGGGTTGATCTCGACTTGTGCCGGCAGCTTTCCCTTCTCATTCTGTACTTGACTCAATTGTGTGGCCAACTGTGATACTTGCCTTCCTAAATTTTGCACGCTCGAGCGTGTTTCGTTAGTACTCGATCGAGTTTCTTGTTGAAAAATGGCAGTACTAGTTGCTAAATTCTTAACAATCTCCTCCAAAGACATACCTGGTTTTGATGGTGCGGCTTGTTGAGGAGGATTTTGTGGTCTTGGTGCTTGATGCGTGAAACCTGGCGATTGACTTCCGTAACTCAAATTTGGGTGGTCACGCCATCCGGGATTGTATTGACTTGAGTATGGATCATAGCGTCTTTGAGATGGTCCTGTGTAACCTCCAATTGCATTGGCTTGCTCGCTAATATAATACTGAAGTGAAGGACAATTTGCTGTTGCATGTCCAACAAATGTACATATACCACAAGCCTTTACCAGACTCGTTTTTCCAATCACAATTTCCACAATAGACGTTAGCGAATCTAATTTTTGCTCAAACGAAGTAGTACTTACCTCGTTCATCCTTTGTTGGCCTACATCATGACGTGTTCCAAATTGTTGTGCATTTGTAGCCATGCTTGAGATCAGCCGACGAGCCTCGTCTGCCGTTTTATCGACCAGCGCTCCTCCACTTGCTGCGTCAATCATGTTTCTCTCCATGGGGAGCAATCCTTCGTAGAAATATTGGATAAGCGCTAACTCGGAAATTTGATGATATGGACAGCTTGCGCACAACCGCTTGAATCTCTCCCAATATTCGTGCAGAGTTTCTCCGGTCATTTGTCTAATCCCATATATCTCCTTATGAATGTTCGCGGCACGAGATGCAGGGAAAATTTTTGCAAGGAATTGTTTTTTAAGTTCGGCCCACGTAGTAATCGAACCTGATGGTAAGTAGTATAACCAGTCTTTTGCATAATCCGCCAGCGAGAACGAAAATGCACGAAGACTTATCTGATCTTCCGTGACCCCGTTTGGCTTCATGGTCGAGCAAACCATGTGAAACTCTTTCAAGTGCTTGTGCGGATCTTCACCTGTGTTACCATGAAAAGTAGGAAGTAAATGAATTAATCCTGATTTTAATTCGAAAGGTGTTTGAAGAATGGGAAATTCAATGCAAAGCGGCCGCTGATTAACATCCGGCGTAGCCATATCCCTCAACGTAAGACGGAGTGGTTATTGCTGTTCGGTTTCCTCCATGTCGCTTGCTGAAAATTCGTGTTCGGATTCCGTGCTAGATATTGATATAGTCGAATCTTTTGTCTTTTTGTCGTTCGATTTGCCCTCGCGGTCCGCTCGATTTCTGGATCGAATATTAATATACTTGTTCGAGAAGATCGGGGCATAAACTAGAACAAAATATCGAATTAGAAGTAGAAGTAAATCAATTAAGACACCACCTTCCCCAGCAACGGCGCCAAAATTTGGTCGCGTCGTAAACGGCCAAAAATATAATTTATAACCTTATTCGCTAAATATGAGTATAACGAAAGTAGGGATCGTCTCCATAGGGAAAATGGTTGATTTATTTCTAACTTAAACTAGAGCGATAATAATAATAATAATAATAATAATAATAATAATAATAATAATAATAATAATATAAATAATAATAATAATAAGAATAATAATAATAATAATAATAAGGGGGGTTGTGATGATGTGATTTTTTAGCGCAACAGTAAACGAGTAAAAATATTTAAACTAGCAATAATAAATAATAGATACTAAACATAGTAACGAAAGTGCAAATGAAATTAATTAATTCTAGTAAAATATCGAGATGAACTTACGACCGTATGAATTGCGACTTGCTATCTTCCTCGAAGAAGAACCTCAGATCGTATATGTATCGACCGAGAATCAAAGACACACAAATATTTCTCAACTACATCCACGTTCTGAAATGTGCTTAATGAGAAAAAAAAAACTGAAATGACAAACATCAACTAGAATAAGAAAACAATAGTTTTTAAAGATGAAAAGGGCAAAAATCGATCTCACACTCTCTGCTCTCTTTCTCAATCACTCTCTGCTCTCACATCATCTCTCCCCACTCACGCTCAAACTCCGCTACACTATGGAAAATAAAAATGCGAAGATGGAACATCTCTCTCAATCGCTTGCACCTATGGGTCTCTCTCAAGAAAGAAAATGAAAGCAGGAAAATGAAAGCAGAAGTACCAAAAAACTACAGCTTTATTCTATTTGATGCTCTCTCCATCTGCTGAGTTTAGCTCGATTTATAGAATCGCTTGAAGCATAATAGACAATTTTCTCAGATTTGTGCGTGCTTGAGCAGCCCTTGAGCTCTGCGATCGGATCTTCAGCCGTGTGATGATGTGAGGTGTTGCCTATCTTCTAGTTGCAGCCGCCAAGATTATATTTTGTTTGTCTTCGATCGTGATTTTCCTTGTTTCTCCTTTGACTATGAAATCGTTGTGTGTGTGCTGAGTGATTTATCTCTGCTCAATAACTCCCTCGAGCCTCGCGCGTGTTGACAGCTTGGATGTGATGTGTTTGAGAGGTATGTAGTGCGTGAAATCACCTCTGCTAAGTTCCTCCGGCAACTTTTAATACATATCACAACACTCATGGGCCGAATGTATATAACATGACCCAATTCCCATTTTTAGGACAGCCCAATTAGGTAAGTTGTTTGTTTGGGCTTTTTGCTTGAACTCCGTCCGCCATTAATTCGTTCGTTTTTTTGGGTTTGTATTCTCCTCGAAATATCCACGTCCAAATATTATCAGATTTATCCAATTTGCTCCGATATCTGCAAGATATGAAATATAAATTAGTTCTATGATATTTGAAGCATCTCGGACAAATAACGAGCAATATCATCCTTTTATGGGGTGTAATAATGTAAATTATTGTATTATCAGTGTCGTAGATGAATGATTCACCTACCTATCCTCCTGATAAATTAGTCACGAAATTTGATAAATTTCCTACGCTTTGATCCTCTTAGTACTGAAAATATTTTCGTATCAATATATTTACTAAGTCATATAAGTTTCCAAAATGCTAAAATTATCAAAACACTAAAATTTATGAGAACTTTAAAAATAATGAAATCCCTAAAAATAAATAAACCCTAAAATATCGAAAATCCTAGAAATAGCGAAATCCTAAAATACCAAAAATTAATAAATGCCGAAACCCCCTAATAACCACAAAACTTTATTTAAACATGAAATGCCGAAATCTTTTGAATATTAAACACCCACAAACCGAAACTCTGTATTGATAAATATCCAATGATGTAATCCACATACTAATCATTAATCACTTGAGATTTCATGATAAATATCTTGTGTGTAACAAATATGTCGAGATCTTCTGTTGAGAAGCAATTGTCGAGATCTTTAAACAATGTCGAAATCTATTATATCTCGAGATCTTATAAATGTCGCGATCTTACTATTATCGACACATCTCGAGATCTTATTATACACTTCGAAATCTTTCTAGTTACTACATCTCCAGATCTATCTATGAAAAGGTCATGGGATCTCGAAATCTATTTATGATACATCTCGAAACCTTTCTATCAAGTACCACGAAAGTTTTGGTGGCACTATACTATGTCGAGAACTTCTAAAAATCGTGATTCTCCCCAAAAACCCTAAAAACATTACTATAAAGATCATCTTCATAAGTTATGCTATTTCCAGAAAATGGTACGCCCTAAATCCAAGCCTCATTAATACCATTAATATTTCATGTACTGAGAATATCTTAGATACTAAGAATATCGAAAGTTGATCTTATTGAAGAAGCCGAAACTTTCTGTCGTTGTTCTATCTAAAACCCCTTATAGTTCCAAGCTAACTACCCTTATACTCATCTTATTGTAATAACAACCGTCTATTGTTACTAAAATAAGTTAAATAGTAAGGATAGAGAAACTATACCTTTGGTAATTATCACTTCGAACTCCTTATGGTGTTTGATTCTCAATTTTCGTTGGAAAGCTCTTCTACTGTTCGATGTTCTTCATTCTTTCTTAGGGGTTTTCTTAGTCAAATGACGTTATGGTATTGGAAATGGTAGATAAGTACTAAATGGTCAAAAGCATAAATGATGGGACATGGGATAACGATTTCTTTTCCCTTAAGCTTAAGAAAGCTTATCAATATTGTATCTTTATATCTATATAATTTGGGCTTTATGTTGTAACATAGATAAACCAAATGTAGCTCAATTACAAATTCTATCTAATTATGTGGTATGTTTCGAAATTATTCATGTTTATTGAAATTTTTATATCTTAGTCTCCCAACTTATCCTACCAAACCTCCTAATTTCCAAAATTGCAAAATTCAAGACTGATTACATCAAAATACAGTATTAAAATTTACGGGTTATTACGCTCTAATGGTAGAACAAGACCACTGGCTCGAGGATACATCTAGCTCAGAGGAAGAGAATCTTGCCCTCGTGGTCTGTCTGGACAAGGACTTTGACGCTGAAACCACAAGCCAGATGGACGAAGACCAAGCATCCGAATCTTCTCGGGAGGAGTTTCTACTTCCACATTATTGACCATGTTAGAATCGTATCAATTAGCATACACTAACATGAAACATGAGCAGAAAAGCGTAGAGGAAGTAGAGAAGAAACTAGCTAAGTCGAGAAAATTACTAGTCTCGAATCATAACTTAGGAGCTCTAGTTCAAAAATAGAAGAACTAACTGAGAGCTTAAGACTTAGTGAGACTAGGAACGTTCAAATAAAGAAACCTCCAATAGAGACACATGATTTAAAAATTAAAGAATTAGAAGACATGCTAGAAAATAACTATAATAGCCTGATTAATAATCTCAATGAGAAAGCTAATCTCAGTTTTAGGATAACAGAAGCTACTTCTAGGATCCCTAACCTAGAAGACCAATTAGATAAATCCAATGCTAAGGTTTATGAACTTATGAAAGAACTTGACGCATGTAAAAAGCCGCCAAATTAATGGTTGAAAACAATTTTGTTTTATTAGGAGAAGAACGTAAGAAGCTATACGCAAAAGTGAAAATATTAGACGATCTACTTACGCGAAGAGGACAAACAGAACAAACCATTTACCTAAATCAGCCCAAGGATACTGAATTTATAATCCAATTGAACGTTTAGGTTTCACTAACCCTCGTGTTTTAAAGAAGAAAGAAACTAATGATATAAAATACATGGGTTTAGGTGTAACCACTCTTATGAACTTTACTAAAGTAAACGATCTAGGTGCTTTAGAGTTAGCTAAGAGAAGAGCCACACATAGGGCCCAAATCCCCTTCGACTATAAAGAACTATATGATAGCAACTAATCTAGGGAAATACCCTTGACGCTAGTCTGTGATTTAGTTCAACCTCCCGAGTCTCAACCTAAAATCGAGAAAGCCAAAAACATACATTCTCAAAATTCTCCTTACAAACCTCCTATCGTGAAGCAGATAGAGGAATTACAAGCTACATTAGATAAAGAAAGAGAAAATTTTGAAGCTGAAAAGAAAAAATTCCTAAAAGAGACGGAATATCTCAAAGCTTCCTCCGTCTCAAAAGCCATTTCTCACGCATCTCCTTCAAATGAAAATATCATTCTGAAAAGCGTGAAAAAAGAAAGACCGCCTTTAAAAGATCAGAAATTTAAAAATAATTAAGGAGCGTAGGGCCGGCACTAGAGTCGAAGGCGAGAGTGTCTAGAATAAAAATAGAGAAGGAGTCCGTAGATTTGAATGCCTCTAAAAATATGTCTCCTTCTGTTAAAATAAAAGACACTTGTAGAAATAAAAGAATTGTTTCCTCTCTCAAATTAATTTCTTCTACTTGCTGCTTAAAGCCTGCCACATTTAGAAGCACTAATTTCGAAATAGGCTCTACTTCAACAATACAAACTGATCATTCTACGACAAATGCTTTAAGGATGACCCGTAGGAAATAAGATCCAGTCATAAAGAAAGCGTATGACACTATTCATGCTTTTTCTCACCTAAAGTATCCGGTTAAGATCGAATCCCCTAAGCAACTTAGTAGACTATCCAATGAAAAGATCATTTCCTCACTCACGCCTACTAAAGCAATTGTCCGCGTTGAAATTAATCTTCCCTCTAATGTTCAACCTGAATGGGTTCCTAAATCCCCGCCCAAAAAGACGAAAGCTGTAAAGGCCAAGTCTTCTACAAAGGGCACACCCATATCAACTTCTATGAAGATGACTTGGGCTGTTAAAGCTTCTACTATCACGAAGTTAGGAATCATATCTGAACCAACATCTAAATCTGCTAATCTGAGAGGACCCATGTTAAATGGGTACCTAAAGCTCTCTAAATTGTTTTTGCAGATCCATCATGTGTGGTACCTTGACTATGGTTGCTCCACACACATGACGAGAACACAAGAGCTGCTGAGCAACTACCAAGACCGATCGAATGGAAAAGTCAGATTTGGGAACAACGACTCAGCTCCCATTTTAGGATTTGGGATATAGTTCTGGAAAATCTGACGATAAAGGATGTCTCTTACGTCGAAGGTGTTGGGAAACCCCGAGTAACCCGAGGCCCTTCCCCGAACGCAGCGGAATTTAAAATTTTTCCCGGGTTCCCCATACGGTTTTCCCAGGATACTCGGTTAAATAAAGAAAACTGCATGATCAACACGTATAAAAGAATAAGTATCTTACCATTGTAGCGAAGATCCTTAGCTCCCGTAGCTCACGAACTGTGCCAAAGAGAATCACGCCGACCCCGTGACGTGCCGTAAACCTACACCACCCCAAGGATGGCTAGAGATGGTGTGGAGTATTGTATAGAGATGTTTAGATGTGTATGTGATTTCTAAAACTCACAAACACTTAGGGTTTTCTCAAGAACAACCCCAAATGCTCTAGCTTCTCTCTAAAATCTCTAAGTTTAGTGTGAGAAAGCTTATAAACTTATTATGGACGAAACTCTCAAGTCTATAATGTAAAACCAAGTTTTAAACCATGAAATAAACTTTAGATTTGTTTAAATGAGATCATGTCCTACATGACTCATTTTTGTTTGATTATCTTGTTATTTTATCATCTAATGACTAGATATTGTCCCACAAATCATAACAAAAGAACAAGGAACGAAATTGGATTTGATTTGGATCAAATTTGACCAAAAAATTGTCGGTCACGGCCTCTGACATGACCTGTCACGGCTGTGACACATCATTGGACGACTTCCGCCGCTCGTCACGGCCTTGGTCACGGCCGTGACCATCTTCTGGAGGCTGTCACGGTCTGGGCATGAAGTGTCACGGCCGTGACACCATCGGGCACCATTTTGCTCGCCTCTGCCAGTCGTCACGGTCACGTGCAAGGCTGTCACGGCCGTGACAGCCCTGACAGCTTTGCGGCAGTTTGGTATTTCGATCCGATCGAGGGGTAAACGATGTCCGATTGACCTGACATTTTAACCATAGTTAAAAGAGTCACCAATCTTGATTTTGACCAAAGGAATTCTCAATTCGAGGTTTAGATTGTGATATGAATTATTGAAGCTACTGCTACTTTGCAGAGGGACTTCATGACCGTGACAAGCCTTGCTTGTCATTGTGAACCCTATTTACGCTTCATTCTTCACCTTTTCCGTTCCATACCATGTAAATATAGTTTCTAAAACATATATTTAACATTTTTATTAACGTCTCTAAGATCGTTAAATCATCTTACATCTCATATTAGTGAGGCACTATCACAGTGGTCATTTTTAAGCCCGACTCTCTTGGTTCGTCTCAACCCGACAAGGGAGGAATCCAAGAATTTGGTAAGCGCCTAGCCAATCCCGCGGTACCAAATAGATCCCGTGTTGAGTACGATTTTCGATCTACGAACCGACTATAGATTATTGTCGTACGTATAGACCCTTCACAAATGTCGCGATCGAGTGAGAGTCATGGTTACGTCAAACTCACTAGACTCGACTCTATGACTAATTCCTGACTGGCGAAATTACTAAACTGCCCTTACGTCCCACGTAAGTCAGTTTATAGCTTCGGCCGAAGACTTCGTAATTTCCCGTCCCCGAATATGCATAGGACATATATCTCAGTTACTAACGAGATAGTGAATCCCTAACGTTAGTCTACGCACGGCAGTTACCCTTTGTTGTCAAGACCGCATGTCGCCGCCGACCCATGTTCGTCCTCAAATAAGGTGGGCCTAGCAAACTAGTGACATGTCAAGACCCCAAAGTCAACTCCGTCAAAAACCCTTCGGTCTAAGGTCCACGCACACTACTATAGTCAATCGATCGATCATTGACACTACCCAGGGTAACGATAAGGCCCATGTGATCGTCGATTGCGAGTCGTGTCCAAGTACAAGTTAATCCCCCAACTTATACCAATGTTACGACCTCCCGCTTCCCAAGCGAATGATTGGCACAACCATATAAGAGTCGTCAACAAATAAGTCGCAATTGACGCTCAGTCACCCTACTGCGGTCTGAGACTTATGGACTAATTTATATCGGAGAATAATAGCACACTGGTGCCCCTCTCTCATCCCATGAGAATCGGTGAATAAACTCACGATATATGGGATTTATTTATTTACCGTCTCACCGGATACCTAGCAAGACTTTATAGGTAAATAAATAATATGCCTTTTTGAAGAATAAATTATAAAGTATAAATTCCATTAATACGTATAAGAATACATTATTCAAATACACAACGAATAATACATCGATTATTAAATACATGCCCTATTCATTACATCCTCGAATGGCATTTCGAGGGCACATCCCCAACAATCTCCCACTTGCACTCAATGCCATGCGCTATGATATCGTAACCCCATTTTATGGAGGTGTCGATCAAGCACTGCCTGTGAGAGAGGCTTGGTGAACGGGTCCGCCACGTTATCCGCGGTGGCTATTTTCTGCACAGCTATGTAGCCATTCTCAACGAACCCACGCAGCACGTGGTATTTTCTTTCTATGTGTTTGGACTTTGAACGAGACCTAGGTTCCTTGGCCTGTGCTACTGCCCCACTATTGTCGCACCACAATGGTAGCGGGCGGTCCACTACGCCAGGAACAAGTTGAAGTTCTTCTAAGAACTTTCTCATCCAAACACCTTCCTTTGCTGCCTCAGAGGCCGCTATATACTCAGCCTCAGTGGTGGAATCGGCAGTAGTGCTTTGCTTAGAACTTTTCCAAGTCACTGCTCCACCATTGAGCGTATAGACGAAACCAGAAGTGGATTTTCGGTCATCCACGTCCGACTGGAAATCCGAATCGGTATAACCATCCACCTCTAATTCTCCATTACCATAAATCAGTACCATATCTTTAGTCCGTCTAAGATACTTAAAGATATTCTTTACAGCATTCCAATGTTCCTTACCAGGATTCGATTGGTACCGACTTACTATGCTCAAAGCATACGCAATATCAGGTCGCGTACATTGCATCGCATACACTAGACTACCTATTGCTGATGCATAAGCGATATCACTCATTTCCTACCTTGCTTCCTCACTTTGAGGACACATGGATTTTGAGAGATGAATCCCATGTCGCATTGGCAAGAACCCTTTCTTAGATTCATCCGTTCGAAATCGTTTCAGGATCTTTTCTAAGTAAAGGGCCTGAGATAGACCTATCATTCGGTTCGCTCGATCTCTAAAAAGGCGAATTCCAAGAATATAGGTTGCTTCTCCCAGGTCTTTCATGGAGAATTCGGTCGAAAGCCAAGCTTTCACCTCCGAGAGCATTCCGATATCGTTTCCCATCAATAGGATGTCATCCACGTACAATACGAGGAACGATATCTTACTCCCACTGACCTTCTTGTAAATGCAAGGCTCATCTTCGTTCTTTAAGAATCCGTAGTTCCTAACTACTTCATCAAATCGAAGATTCCAGCTCCTAGACGCTTGCTTAAGTCCATAAATAGACCTGTTAAGCTTGCACACTTTGTGAACATCTGCTTGCGATGTAAAACCCTTGGGCTGCTCCATATAGATTTCCTCCTGGAGGAATCCATTTAGGAAAGCGGTTTTCACATCCATCTGCCAGATCTCGTAATCATAGTATGCTGCTATAGCAAGCAGATACGGATAGACTTAATCATTGCAACAGGTGAAAAGGTTTCCTCATAATCGATGCCCTCTTTTTGATTATACCCTTTCGCTACTAGCCTAGCTTTGTAGGTTTCAACCTGCCCATCAGATCCAATCTTTCTCTTGTAGATCCGTTTACACCCTATAGGTCTAAAACCTTCGGGCAGATCTACTAGAGTCCATACTTGGTTGGTATGCATCGAGTCCATCTCTGCTTTTATAGCTTCGACCCATTTCTTAGAGTCGACATCCATCATTGCTTGGTCAAAGGTAGCAGGGTCGTCACCAACGATCCCTTCAGTCGCAGCACCCCCGTGCTCGACATGTACCATACCATATCTCTCAGGCATGCGAGATATTCTACCCGACCTGCGTAATTCTGGGTGCATCTCGGACTGCTCATCTGTGCCCTCAGGCACTGATGTCTCTGGAAGCGTTTCATCTAACTCTCCAAGAGTCACTTCTCTGCCAGCTCCACCTTCTCGAACGAACTGTTCCTCGAGAAAATGAGCGTGAATAGCTACGACGATCCTTTGATCATCATGGAAGTAAAAATAATATCCCATGCTATCATCGGGATATCCGACGAAACGTCCTTTCATGGACCTAGATTCGAGTTTGTCTGCTAATAGCTTTTTCACATAGACGGGGCATCCCCAAACCCTTAAGTGATTCAAGCTGGGCTTCTTACCATTTCAAATTTCGTAAGGTACCCTATCTACAGACTTCGAAGGGGTTCTGTTCAAAACATAAACTGCAGTTTGCAAAGCATATCCCCATAACGATATGGGAAGATCTGTATAGCTTAGCATATATCGAACTTTATCTAATAATGTCCGACTTCTGCGTTCGACAACACCATTCAGTTGTGGTGTCCCGGGCGGTGTAAACTGCGAAATAATTCCATTTTCTTTCAAGAAATCATCGAACTCGAGACTCATATACTCGCCGCCTCGATCTGATCGTACGACTCTAATTTGTCTCCCAGTTTGATTTTCCACTAAAGTCTTGAATTCCTTGAACTTTTCAAGCGTTTCAGACTTGTGCTTCAACAGATACACCAAGCCGTAGCGAGAGTGATCATCTGTGAAAGTCACGAAATAATGGAAATTACCTCGGGCCGCTACACTAAACGGTCCACAAACGTCTGTATGGATCAAATCCAAAAGATTAGTGGCTCTTTGAAAAGTCCCTGTAAAAGGAGACTTAGTCATTTTGCCGAGAATACAAGACTCGCACGTTGGATAGGAATCTGATTCCGTAGGCTTAATAATGCCGTGTCTCTCCAGCTCTTGAATCGTTCGAACTCCGGCATGACCAAGTCTAAGATGCCACAAATACTTTTTATTTAACTCTAAGTTACGTTTGTCGGTAACTACATTCGCATGTTCTTGAACGTTAACGTAATATAAACCATTTATTAACGTTGCATTTCCGACGCATTTATTTCCAAAATAAATATCACAAATATTATTTTTGAACCGAAATTCATAACCATTCTTACTCAAAGCAGGAATAGAAATAATATTTTTCAGCCCTTTGGGCAATACAAGTACATCGGATAAATATAATACATGTCCAGAATTTAATACAAGAGTCTTCAATCCGACATGACTAGCAGGTACACTATGTCCGCTACCAACGTTGATCAAGACTTCTTGTTCCACCAGCTTTCTACTTCGTTCCAAACCCTGGTTCAAAGCACAAATGTGAGCACTAGCTCCCGAGTCAAGAATCCACGAAGTGAAAAATACAGTAAATGAACAATAAGTTTCCAAAACTTTACCTGATGCCCCAGAAGCTCGAAGCTTGGGGTAGTCCCTTTTCCAATGGCCCAGCTCTTGGTAGTGAAGACACCTATCAGTCGCCTTCGGAACTTTAGGCACATTCATTTTTTCTTTGCCCTTTTTCTTAATCCCTCCTTTTGGCTTATTAGGCTTGGGTTTGGGCTTGTTCGACTTAGATCTCTTAGACCTTGTAGTCGCAACAAGCGCATCCTCTTTTCCCTTTCCTTTCTTTAGCTCACGCTGAGTCTGAACCAGCGTGTTCATGAGTTCAGGAAGGGAAAGTCGCCTATCGCTCAGATTATAGTTTACAATAAACTGAGCAAATGAAGCTGGGAGTGACTGAAGGATCAGGTCAATCTGAAGCTCGTTGTGAATGGGACAACCGAGAGAAGCCAGTTCCTCGATGTACCCAATGAGCTTACGCACATGTGCCGCAACATCTGCGCCCTCAGGCATCTTGGTATGAAAGAGATTGTCGGCAGCACGGTATCGAGACGATCTCGACTGCTCGCCATACAACTCCTTCAGAATCAATATCTCGCGCATTTGCATACCCTCATGCTGGCGCTGCAGATCATTATTCATCCCAGCTAACATATAAGCCTTGACACGGGCACTATCAGCCATCCATTCGGCATAATATTCCTTGTCAGCGTCACTCGCACCCTCTTGGGGTTCGAGTGGTATGGGTCCCTCAAGGACATATTCTAGGCGTTCTAGAGTGAGGACTATCCTCAAGTTACGGAGCCAGTCCGCAAGGTTTGGACCCTCCAAACGATTTTGCGTGATCAGTAAATTGAATGGTGACGTCATTTTGTATACAAACTAAAAAAGAAAACAATCTGCAGAAAATAAAGCATTGAAGGGGTCAACGTATTATTCTACAAGCACAAATAAGGACTTTAACAATTTGGCTTGACTCCGCTATTTTTCTCAAAATCCCATTCTCCCGATAGAGATTTCGGAAACCTCGTTGATAGTTTCATAGTGGTGTTGATTTCCCCACTCCGCAGAAATGAGCCTCAACCTAACAGTTTGTTGACCCATTACACGAACTGCGCCGTGTCCCACACGAACCCATAGATGAACCCGTGTCTTACACGAGTCCATCTCATGAGTGTTTCAACAACTTTGTCTCCGGTCAGGAACCCTCACCCTAACAGGAATAATTGGGAAATAACCGTCTAAGTGTGACCTATCAACTTCAGGCTCAATCCTAACATTTAGAAATTCCCGCCTGTAGGATAACTCTTTATAAGGCGTGAATATGTTTCGGAGGCGGCGTTTAGACAGTCACCCAAAATATCCACGTCAAGAGTAAAAATGTTTGGCGTCGATAACTCGAAACAAACCGCACATATACTCAAGTCGTTTCAATAATGAGCTTGACTTTATTGTCTTAACGCACTCGGACAAACTACGACAAGAGCAAGATGATTGGCGCCAATAACTCGGAACAAACCGCACACGACACTCAAGCCGCAATGGTTTCGAGCTTGATAGAAGACAGGAACCCTGTCCCTTTACCCACTTAGTATTTAGTCCAACCGGGAGAATACGTCTCACACACTTAAGCACTTAAACACGCACGTAACGTCAAACAAACATGCTAGTATACGCGGTAAACCTAGTTTGCCTATAAGACCGTCTGCGTGGACTATTTCTACTCTACTACATTTATTTTATAAAATTACATCTCTTGTCTTCGGCTTCACACTATGTTCTCGAACGACCTCCAAGTCTTCGAACGGCCTTCTCGTGGACCCATGTCATACTCGTACGGCCATCGTACTTAAAAAATTAATTTTTCTAAAAATTAATTAAAGTACAAAACGGGGAAATCATCTGTCCCAGACAACGCGTATATTAACGAATAAAATACAAATCGGGGGGGACCTTGTCACCCTTAACATATCACGCGGAAATATAGCCTAAGTCCATGCCGACGTCTTAATACGTGTCATACAAACATGCATACAACATAAACACGTTCACGACAACAAAACGCTCAAAGAAATGAAACGAGATTTCGGCTAGTCCTAGACTTACGGGCCCACAAGTTACGAACCGCGACTAGACTCCCACTAGGGTTTTCTCTACACGTTGCTACGCTACGTCGGAAAGCTCGCAACTAAGCGACCTCCGACCAAGCGAGCTTTCGGTTTACAAACTCGAACTAAGTACAACTCATGCTTTGACGCTTGAGCAACTTAGTGATTTGCACAACCGAGTTCATTTCGGACTCGTTTATGTCGTTTCTTAGAACCGAGCCTATGGCTCTGATACCACTGTTGGGAAACCCCGGGTAACCCGAGGCCCAACCCCGGACGCAGCGGAATTTAAAATTTTTCCCGGGTTCCCCATACGGTTTCCCCAGGATACTCGGTTAAATAAAGAAAACTGCATGATCAACACGTGTAAAAGAATAAGGATCTTACCCTTGTAGCGAAGATCCTTCGCTCCCGTAGCTCACGAACTGTGCCGAAGAGAATCACGCCGACCCCATGACGTGCCGTAAACCTACACCACCCCAAGGATGGCTAGAGATGGTGTGGAGTATTGTATAGAGATGTTTAGATGTGTATGTGATTTCTAAAACTCACAAACACTTAGGGTTTTCTCAAGAACAACCCCAAAGGCTCTATCTTCTCTCTAAAATCTCTAACTTTAGTGTGAGAAAGCTTATAAACTTATTATGGATGAAACTCCCAAGTCTATAATTGTAAAACCAAGTTTTAAACCATGAAATAGACTTTAGATTTGTTTAAATGAGATCATGTCCTACATGACTCATTTTTGTTTGATTCTCTTGTTATTTTATAATCTAATGACTAGATATTGTCCCACAAATCATAACAAAAGAACAAGGAACGAAATTGGATTTGATTTGGATCAAATTTGACCAAAAATTTGTCGGTCACGGCCTCTGACATGACCTGTCACGGCCGCGACACATCATTGGACGACTTCTGCCGCTCGTCACGGCGTTGGTCACAGCCGTGACCATCTTCTGGAGGCTGTCACGGTCTGGGCATGAAGTGTCACGGCCGTGACACCATCGGGCACCATTTTGCTCGCCTCTGCCAGTCGTCACGGTCACGTGCAAGGCTGTCACGGCCCTGACAGCCGTGACGGCTTTGCGGTAGTTTGGTATTTCGATCCGATCGAGGGGTAAACGATGTCCGATTGACCTGACATTTTAACCATAGTTAAAAGACTCACAAATCTCGACTTTGACCAAAGGAATTCTCAATCCGAGGTTTAGATTGTGAGATATGAATTTTTGAAGCTACTGCTACTTTGCAGAGGGACTTCATGACCGTGACAAGTCTTGCTTGTCATTGTGAACCCTATTTACGCTTCATTCTTCACCTTTTCCGTTCCATAAATTTCCATCCATGTAAATATAGTTTCTAAAACATATATTTAATATTTTTATTAACGTCTCTAAGACCGTTAAATCATTTTACATCTCATATTAGTTAGGCACTATCACAGTGATCATTTTTAAGCCCGACTCTCTTGGTTCGTCTCAACCCGGCAAGGGAGGAATCCAAGAATTTGGTAAGCGCCTAGCCAACCCAGCAGTACCAAATAGATCCCGTGTTGAGTACGATCTTCGATCTACGAACCGACTATAGCTTATTGTCGTACGTATAGACCCTTCACAAATGTCCCGATCGAGTGAGAGTCATGGTTACGTCAAACTCACTAGACTCGACTCTATGACTAATTCGTGACTGGCGAAATTACTAAACTGCCCTTACGTCCCACGTAAGTCAGTTTATAGCTTCGGCCGAAGACTTCGTAATTTCCCGTCCCCGAATATGCATAGGACATTTATCTCAGTTACTAGCGAGATAGTGAAATCCCTAACGTTAGTCTAAGCACGGCAGTTACCCTTTGTTGTCAAGACCGCATGTCGCCGCCGACCAATGTTCGTCCCCAAACAAGGTGGGCCTAGCAAACTAGTGACATGTCAAGACCCCAAAGTCAACTCCGTCAAAAACCCTTCGGTCTAAGGTCCACGCACACTACTATAGTCAATCGATCGATCATTGACGCTACCCAGAGTAACGATAAGGCCCATGTGATCGTCGATTGCGAGTCGTGTCCAAGTACAAGTTAATCCCCTGATTCAACTTATACCAATGTTACGACCTCCCGCTTCCCAAGCGAATGATTGGCACAACCATATAAGAGTCGTCAACAAATAAGTCGCAATTGATGCTCAGTCACCCTACTGAGGTCTAAGACTTATGGACTAATTTATATCGGAGAATAATAGCTCACCGGTGCCCCTCTCTCATCCCATGAGAATCGGTGAATAAATCACGATATATGGGATTTATTTATTTACCGTCTCACCGGATGCCTAGTAAGACTAATAGGTAAATAAATAATATGCCTTTTTGAAGAATAAATTATAAAGTATAAATTCCATTAATACGTATAAGAATACATTATTCAAATACCCAACGAATAATACATCGATTATTAAATACATGCCCTATTCATTACATCCTCGAATGGCATTCCGAGGGCACATCCCCAACATAAGGTCTACGCCATAACTTGTTCAGCATAGGCCAATTCTGCGACAAAGGATTCCAAGTGGTCTTTCTTGCTGACCGGTGCAGAATATTGGACAGCCAGAACAATGAACTCCTCCAAGGACTTCGGAAATCCAATCTTTACACGATTTGTCTGACGTCCGTGCGGACCACGACAGCTGTTTGCCTCATCTCTCAGATTACGATTTAGAGGAACAGCTTATGGCATCAACGCATATCTCATCTTAATGTTAAAGCTCTTCAACGGCTTTCACCAAAAAAGTTGGTTTGCGGTCTTCCAACTATAGTATTATAGAAAGAGCTTCAGTGTTCGGCGTGCCAACTAGGAAATATGAAGCGAGCATCTCATCACATAAAACAGATTGCCTCTACTTCACGTCCATTGGAATTTGCTTCACATGGACCTCTGTGGACCGGTGCAAACACATAGTATCAATGGACGCAAGTACGTTCTGGTCATTGTTGATGATTACTCTCGCTACACATGGACGAAGTTCCTCCGAACTAAAGATGAGACAGGGGACTTGATAATTAACTTCGTGAACACTACTCAGAATCTGCTGCAACAAACCATCCAAGTCATCAGAACGAATAATGGCACCGAGTTCAAGAACAAGTATCTCAGTGAATTTTATCAAAAACTTGGAATTAGTCAGCAATTCTCAGCCGCCAAGATGCCTCAACAGAATGGTGTTGTTGAAAGGAAGAACCGGACTTTAGTGGAAGTCGCACGCACGATGCTGATTCATTCTGGCCTCCCACTCTTTCTTTGGGCTGAAGCAGCTAATACCGCCTGTTTCACTCAAAACAGGACAATGGTTCACAAGCGCTTCGACAAGACTCCATATGAACTAATTAACAAGCGATTACGCAATATTTCCTTCTTCAAGGTCTTCGGGTGCAAGTGCGTTGTGGCGAACAACATAGAGCAACGAGCTAAGTTCGGCCTAAAGCTATCGAAGCCATATTCATTGGGTATTCTTCAACTTCTAAGGCGTACCGTGTATACGTCAAGTCCAACCGTTAATCAGAGAAAGCTACAATGTTACTTTCTACGAAGGGCAGAAATGGCTCCTACACACCTCAGTTCAGGACCCGTGGCAAACCAGATGGCTTCTGAATACGACAGTTCAGAACCTGCATTCACTGGTGTGTTAGCAAAAAACCAACATAAGATGGCATCAACTCAGGACTCAATGTCAGAAGAAGCTCTGAGACTTGTGTTGGATTAATTGGATTCTCTATTTGAGCCCGTATATCGGCCATACACCATTACTGTTACACCATCAGTGGATTCCCTACTCGACGAGGCTGATGTACCAAGTTCTTCAAATGTCCCTACCTCACCAGATTTAGAATTACCACAGATCACTGAAGAAGCTACAATAGTCAACGAGGAAGTCTCATCAGAGTCGCTCAACCCAAGTGAAGAACCAGACTTACCTCAACCTCATGAACAACCTGAGATAATTGGAAATCTCGATCCACAAATGGCCGATGCATCTACCTCAGCTCTGCCACATGAGCGCAAGTGGACTCGAGCCCATCCGGTTGAACAGATTATTGGCGATCCTTCGAGTGGAAGTACGGACACATCAACAACGCAGTCTCTTCAGCTGCTTCTTAACCCAAAATGAGCCAACCAAGGTAGCAGATGCACTAAAGGACCCGGATTGGGTAATAGCAATGCAAGATGAGATCAACCAATTCTTGTTAGGAATATGCCCTCGAATGCTATACGAGGATTAGATTGTGTAGGGCATTAGATTATTTATCATTCGACCTTTTGTGTAATAAGATATTTTCGAGTGTTTAATGAAAGGCATTGATCGTTTATTGGATATAAGAGTTCTTTACTTAGCATCCGGTAAAGCAATAAATGAACAAATTCAAATGTGTCGAGTTGAGTCAATGTTCTCGCTGGGTACGAGAGAGGAAGGCACCGGTGGACTCTTAACCTCGAACATTAAAAGTCCGTAAGCCTGAGGCTCTAGTTGGGTGCTGGATAACCGATCACGACTTATTTGCCGATGACCTATCGTGTGCCGATATCCCGCTTGGAAGCGGAGGTCATGACTTGTGATACGAATCGAATCAAGGGATTGGCTCGTTTCATGGACACTGACTCATAGGTCGTACGGTCGAACATGACTTATTACTCAAGGAGTGTCAATGACCGACAACAACACTAATTGGAAGCGCAATTGCCCAAAGCTAGCGGCCTCGAGTAAAGGACTTTACGTTTTAGAAACTAATTGTTCTATGACAGTATATTCCGCTTCGTGGATCTTAGACTCGGGAGCTAGTGCTCACATTTGTGTTTCGAACCAGGGTCTGGAATGAAGTAGGAAGCTGGCGGACTGAGAGATCATGATCAACGTAGGAAGCGGACATAGTGTACCGGCGACCCACATTGGATCAAGAACTCTCGTTTTATCTGCTAGACATAGTTTACTGCTTTTCGATTGTTTAGTTTTGCCCAAGGGGCTTAAGAATATTGTTTCTCTTCCCGTTTTGAGGGGTAACGGTTACGAGTTCCTTTTTATTAATAACAGATGCAAAATTTATTTTGGAAATAATTGCGTCGGAAGTGCAAGTTTACTGAATGGATTATATTATCTAAATGTCGAAGATAAAACAAAAACTGTGAATACAATCACCAACAAACAACAATTGGAGTTGAACATGGGACTGTTGTGGCATCTTCGACTCGATCACGCTGGAGAATAGAAGAATCTCAAGTTGGAGAAAATCGGCATTATAAAGCCGCTTGGGTCTGATCCCTATCCGACGCGAATCTTGTACCTTGGAAAGATGACCAAGTCGCCCTACACAGGGACTTTTGCGAGAGCCGCAAAACTTCTCGGTTTTATCCACACGGATGTTTGCAGGCCGTTCAGAGTAGCGGCTCGCGATAACTTCCATGATTTCGTTACCTTCACTGATGATCACTCTCACTTCGGCAAGGTGTATCTTCATGTTCTTACGCAAACAGTAACTCACAAAATCGATTTAATCCAAACAAGAAGTTCAAACAGCTAAGGATATGATCTTAATCATCATTTGACACTTAAACGAGCATAGAAACATGAAATTCAAGTCAATTAGGCACAGAATTATGCTATTGGATCGAAAACAGATTTCGCGCAAACTGTTCTTCGATGAATAGTGAACAGAATTAAATTTTCGATCCAAATCTAATGATTTTTTATTCAAAACAGAACGAATCTGCTCTGATACCAATTGTTAGGTCCTACGATTAACAACTCTAAGATCCTAGGCAATAATTCAAAGTAATTCGATGATAATGATAATCAATAAGATTCGATCGAAAAACTCATTTGAAGAATGAGAAAGAGAATTCGATTAGAGTGAGAAAGTTACTGTTGTTTCTCTCTCTAGAAATTGAATTGCAAGCCTTTTGGATCAATCTTCAAAACTTTCTCTTTTAGGCTCAATTGATTTACATGTATTCATACCAAACAAACTTGGTATAAATATCAAACTAGTCCTAATCTAAGGACTACTATACTAAACGCCCCTAATTACAAGGACAACTAATAATATCAAGCACAATTAAATGTATACTCTACACATCTGCGTTAGGAATCTCATCGAAAGTAACATGTATGGATTCCTGAACAGTCAGCTTCATCTTATTACAGACACGATAGGCCTTAAAATGAAGACTGTAACCAAGGAATATCCCTTCATCTACCTTGGAGTCAAATTTTCCGCTGTTATCTCTATCATTCAAGATAAAACACTTACATCCAAAACACGAAAGTATCTTATATTTGGAGTTCTACCATGCTAGATTTCGTACGAGGTTTTCTTTAATAATGGCCTAAAGAAAACGCGATTAAACACATAACAAGCTGTACTAACAGCTTCCGCGAAGAACTGTTTAGGAATATCATACTCATGTAACATAGATCTAGAAATTTCCCGTAACATTGTGTTTTCCGTTCAACTACGCCGTTTTGTTGGGGAGTTATGGGGGCCGAGTTATGACTTGCAAATAACTTACTATCAAATTCTAATCCGCTATCACTACGTATCCTGCATAAGTTCATTTCATTTTCATTTTCAAGTCTCTTTACTAGTGATGCAAAGTTATTTAATGCCTCATTTTTATGTGCAAGGAATATCACCCATGTATACCTGGAATAATATCAACAATGACAAAGACATATGTTTTACCTCTCAGAGGCATCGTCTGAACAGGACCAAAAAAAGGTCGAGATGAAGCAGTTTCAGTGGTTAGGATGTGGATATCACATTCTTTACCTTGAACGATGTCTTGGTCTGCTTACCCATTTGGCATGCCTTGCACGTTTGTCCTTGATGAACTTTATGTCATGAACACCTCTTATCCCGTGTAATTGCTAAGCACTTGACATTCTGGTCAGTGATATCATCAAGAGTAATACAGTAGATATTTCTATCCCTAGATGCACTAAATAACACCTTATCATCATTTCTAACAAAACACTTATCATTTTCAAAAGTTTCCGTATGACCCTTATCACATAATTGACTAATGTTAATGAGGTTATGTCTGGATTCTTAACTAACCATACATCATCTATTGTAGTATGTGTAGTGTTACAGACACTTCCAACTCCTTTAGCTTTTGTGTTGCGGCGTATGAGCGGCGTATGAGACTTATTCTCTGTCATACGCTTTCAACGATACAAACTTACTGATTTCACCTGTCATATGGTGGGAACATCCACTGTTGAGATACCATTTATTTTTCATGCTGGATTTTCTTCTTTGTACCTGCATGAATCAATTCTTTTTCTGAGGTGCCCAACTTTGATTGCGTCCTAAAAGGTTAGCGGCAAAATAAGTCATGTTAACACGTGAGATATCACGTGTCACAGATTGTGATCTCTTAAGCACAGTTAGGCCAGTGTTAGAAACTTGATTCTCAGGAACCTGCTTTGGCCTCCAGACATATCTAGACTTATCCGTTCTCTTCAAAAAAATAGTTGTTAGAATAATGATCGTGACGGCCGCACCAAAAACGCTTAGGCTTCCTAATAATTTGTGGTACAGTGTGTTCATGTGTCATGGAATGTCCTATCCCCGATTTTCCAACATTTCTAGGAATACTTAGTAACATATCAAGATTTTGTTTTCCTTCAAGAAGTCTATCAACAGTACGAGCTTTTTCTTCTAAAGGGTTTTTAAGAACAGAACTGTCTCTAGATATATCACTATTTTGCTTTTTAAGCTCTTCACAATTACACAAGGCTTTTTCTTCCTTTAGAGTTTCTAGCTCGGCTCTCAATTGTTCATTATCTAGATTCGTTTGGTGCTTTTCTCTAGCTACGTCATGTCGCTGCCTAACCAATCTCTTTACTTGTGAGTTGAGCGACTTAATCCCCCTCTCTGCGTTTTGAATTAATTCAAACATCTTTTCCTTTTCATCTACATCAGGGACTGAGGAAGCGTTATCATGAATTCATCTTTCCAAGCATATAATTCATTCAGAATAAGTATGTTTAATAGTGGACGAGGAATATACCTGATGATCATCATCGGCCATGTAGGCTACATCTTCCTCGTCTTCACTTCCGGCCTCTTCCGAGTTTGTGACCATGGCTTTCTGCTTCTTTATCGTTTTGTCACCATTTCCATCGAACAGTTTGAGGCGAAGTGGCCTGGCTTGTGGAATTTGAAGCATTTCTGCATATTATTCCCGGATGATGATATTCCCTTGTTCCTTGGCTGGAACATGGAGTTTCCTTTGAATTTTCTTTTCAGCCGAGATTTTTCCAATTTTCTGGTCAGCATGTGTAATACCCGTAGAAATTTAATAAGGGATTTTGATATAATTAATATATGATTATGTGGCTTAGAAATTTTGAATAGCTACTTTGAGGTTTCAAAACAAGAAATAAAAACTATATATGTATATCCTGAATTAATTAAAATAATGAGTAGTGAGGAATAAAATCTGTATAAGAAATTTACTTTGAATAAGGCTAGTTGTCGATTAAAGCTTGGAAAATTTCAAGCAACTAATTGAATTAATTTTCAACCCAAACAGTTTGACTAAACTATATATATTTCCACCACCTGCCTATCAACTCTTACGTTAACCAAGACCGTAATATCTATCTAGACATCATCTCTTTAGACAAAACCCTCATTTTTTAAAAAAGAAGTTTCATTAAGCTCAACTCTTAAATTAAGTCAATCGAGGAGGTGAAAATTCTATTATTACCACGCAATTTTCTTATATTTATGATATGCTTATATGCTCTCACCTTGCGTAATCATGTGTTTAGTATGGGATGTTTTGATCATACTAGAGGTGACTAAGAGTTTAGGTTCTTAAGTTTTGTTCATAATTTTCTTGTATAAAATTTTGATTATTGGAGATATATAAAAATTCATAAGGGTATGAGTTAGAGGGTACCATATCCGGGGACTAGGATAATTTTGGAGATAGTTTAGATGACAGATTCATTTTGGTATGTTAGGGTTTTCAGTATATAAACAGTGAGGATTTTATGAAGTTTTCGACTCTTAGGTGGGTACATGAGAGTTTTCAATGCCTCATAATGAATTTCGGTGTTGGACCATGATGTAGCATTTCGGGATTTGTGATTTAATATGGTGAAAATGCTTAATTTATTTTTAGTAAGGGTTAGCATTCGATGTGAATTGATTCAAGTGTAAGAATACTTTTGTACATTGATTATACGAGTTTTCTTAATTGAGGAGGTTTTCGTATAATAGGTTTTTGACTCCCAAGTTTTCAGCCTTTGTACGATATTAAGTTGGAATTATTCTTTTTAATATTTAAATGTTAGCAAAGACTTGGAGGTTTTCGACATTATAATCATTTCTTCCTAAGTTTCCGTGATACTCCCCAATGATTAGTTTATTATTGTATATTTTCGACGCTACATTCGGAATGCATTGAGGTTTTCGACATTTATGAAAAGTTTTCGGTTTTCACCAATAAAAGTTTCGGTATTTCATTTATACATCAAAGTCTTCGAGATATAATAGTTTTCGATATTAGTAAGTTTTCGACAAGCTTATAAAGATTTCGGCATTGCTTTAAAGTTTTCGGCATAGGCATTTAACAAACGTTTCAGCATCACATATTTATCTTATATATGAAAGTTTCGATACTATCTAAGGCATAAGGAAAGTTCTCGGAATTACTTCAAGAGTTTTCGATATCATCTATTTTAAAGTTTTCTGTAAATTTAGGGTTTTCGATAATTAGAATTTGGGAATTTCGAAACTTATGTAATTTAGCAAATACTGATGTGCTCATATTTGATTGCTCAGAGGCTCGACCTGTTAAGGAAGTTACTAGATTTCTTAACTAATTTTATCTGGAGGACAGGTAGGTGAATCACTTATCTATGACCCGTAAATGCATACCTGCTACTATGTGATTTTGTTATTCAATGATTTACGTGTTCTACGTATGTTTTATGTGGCGTCACGTTTGCATGTGCATCACGTATATGCATGGCATCGCACGACATTGTGAGGTATAATGACCACGTTGGTGGTGACACCTTAAGGTGTCAATTGAGTGGGGTAGAGTGTGCCGATTGAGGCAGTCAGACTCGTAGCGGGGATGAGGTTGGACTCGCGAGGCACCTGACGGGTGACAGACGTGAGCGATCTGCCTACTCGGGCGTGAGCGACCCGAGGTGCAAACCGTCGGATGAGTTGTGTAGCAGAAGGGGCGACTTGATAGGAGGACGTTGACGTGATCGATCAGCGCACTATCGGCGTTGGCACCGTTAGTCTGGCGTGAGCGACCAGATGATATATTTTATTTTGTTGCGGGCGAGGTGCCGAGTCCAGCATAGGGCCCTGATATTGATATACGATAGAAATGTAGGAATGAGCGTGCATTATATCATGTTGTGAGAATTGGGATTGGGTATGAGTGCACGCTGCATTGCATATTCACCTACTGGGTAATAGCTCAGTCTTTTACGTGTTGTAGATATGGACGAGCCCGACGTCGACGAACGTCAGAAGTTAGCGGATGGTGGCGGTGACTCCACGAGCTTTTGAGGGCGAGAGCGGTACATGGATACGACCTGCGGAGCGGCGTAGTGGGTTAGAATATTTTTGGGACTTCAGCCCATGTATAGAGACCGTTTTGTAAACAAAGTTTTATGATACGTAAATTATTTTAGTTAAAAAGTTTTATTAGACGGGCCTTCCGCGGCTTACGTTGCGGAAATCCGCCACTAATCGTACTTAGAAAACGAGGGTCGCTACATTATGGTGATCTGCTCCAGTATGTCTTCCTCAGTTTTTCTTCGCCCTAAGAGTCATTTTCTTGTTCATTGTTGAAGGCAATGTTTGGTTGATTTCTGACTTGGGGTTTGTAATTCCATATTATCCAAGAACACTTCAACATATTAAACATTCGATTGATATTATGAATCGTGTTTGGAGGCTTAGTGTTGAATACGTGAAGTTTGAGAAATGGAAAATTAATTTAGAATCAGGTTAGGGTTTAGGGTTTAATACATTGAAAAGATATAAAAGACTTAAAACCTAACAACCCATTACAACTTCAACCCATCTAAGTAAAATAACGTTAAAATACATCAAAGAAATACAAAAGACTTAGAATAGATATATTGGACACTTCTAAAATATTCCTAACATTGTCCCCCTAAGTGTCGAAATTACAATAAAGCCTATCTTCCAAGTCTTCACTTCTTCTTCTTCTTCTTCTTCTTCTTCTTCTTCTTCTTCTTCTTCTTCTTCTTCTTCTTCTTCTTTGTCTTCTTCTTCTTCTTCGAGCGAGGAGGAGGTGGAGGTTCCCTATGAGCTAAGTATGTCTTCCTGAACCCTAGGGCGTGCTCAATATGTCTGATGTCATTTCTGAGAACAATTCGATATAGGATAGCTTGGATAAGTTTATCCAGAACAGATTGTTCTGGTTGTTCTGTGCCTTTAAGTATAGTATCGTCAGGAATTGTCTCTTGTCTTAGCCTGAGTTGTTTTAGTATTATCTTCATTGTTCCATCAGAGAAATTGGCAGTTTCTGATAATAAGAATGCCAGCATCTGATTTTTCGTTGTGGTTCAAGGAAGATGTAACCTTCGCCGAATTGATCAAGATCCTTGTACCTATTATCAGGCTGTGTCAAGTTTACTCTGCTCATATTGTTTTCCAAGGCCATTTGATAATCATATGAAGCGTAGAACTTGATCTGCCTCAGCATGCATTCTTTGATAGCTCTTTATCCTTCTCGTCTTTTGCGAGTGTCGAGGATAAATTTGTTGCGATACAAGTTGTACAGCTTGTTCAGTTCGGCCAATGGAAAGAAAGGAAGTTCGGCTTCTGTAAATCTATCGATAGACCTGTTGTACCTCTCGATCACATAAACAGGGCCTACAAATCTTCCCATCCCGCACTCTACGTTTTGGATATCGCAGATGGCCTTTTGAGCTCTGAGGTGTTTTTTGTATTGTTCTATCATCATTCCACCTCTTCCTAAGCTTTCCCAGAGCATGGTCTGATGGCGAAGACCCTTGGGCGTTCCTCTTAGGTGCTCATACCTCGAAGATTTAGCTCCTTGACCCCCTTTATTTCTTCCTCCTTCCGCCAGATCCTTGGATAATAGTCTTCAAGGAAAGGTGCCTTTATCTTCGTATTTCTCCAACGCGTTTCTATGAACTCATATCCCGGCGTCGATCTCTCGGGCACTTGATTTCGAAGGAGGTCTGGAAGTTTTGGGAGGTCTGCTTCAGGGTTTTCTCCTTGCTCCTCTTCTTCTCGCTCGATGCAAACGAATTATGACGCCGCCGCTCTCAAAAAATTCTAGCATTTTCAATCCTCAGGGGGGATTCTTCTTCTGTCTCTGATCTCGTCAGCCATTCCTCTTCTAGTATGTATTTGTCAATGTAGACTTGAGGATCTTTGGGATAAGTGGTTGTGGTTGTTTGGACTGGTTGGGTGGAGGTCCTTGCGGAGCCAGACTCGACTTCACCAAGGGAAGTTGTCTGGTTCGGCCCTAGCGAGGTTCGTCTAACTCCGAACAACCTTGGTGGTAGTGGTGGATTGGATGATCGGGATCGGGAACCAGCTTCACGAATCTGAACTCCTTTTCCTCGTCCACGACTACCTGATGCAATTCTTTGCCTTTTGTTCTCCCCCTCAGGACGATCCTGGTCGTCAGGATCGTCATGACGACGCTTCTGGCTGGGCCTTCTTCACAGCAGGTAGTTCGACGAGGTATGACGCCACCCGCAATCAGCTTTTTGTATAGTTCTTCTTCTTTTGGATCTCACTGATTGCCAAGTTCAAGGAGTCGGGAGATTCCGATTAGAAGAGCTGGAGTAAACGCATGTGATATGGATCGGGTTGACTGGATGCTCGTGGTGGTAAAGAGATGATCCGAGATTGCAACGGCAGTTGTTCCACCATGGGACCCTTTCCTTTGTCCGTTGAGGTGGTTTGGACTGCAGCCCTAATGAGTCCTTGAACCCGTGGTATGGCGACGTTTTCCAAGAACTCATACAGGCGGTTTTCCAGATATGTCGTCGTTACACCTGTAGGAGTAGCACCGGCACCACTAGGGTTAGCCATTATCACTTTAACAGAGTCATGGCAGCCCTCGGCAACTGAATTCTGTCGAACTTAAGTATCCTTGGTCTTCCGACCTCTCCTTGAGACGCATCTCGAGGAGATGGTGCTCGGGTCATTACGGCCTCATCACGAGGATGGGCTTGTGTGGAGCTTTCACCAGGGCCACTTCCCGTTGGCACACGTACAAGACTAAGTCCTCTACGGTGGCTCTCAAATGATGAGTTGCTAAATCATCATCTGTGAGACTTCCGTCCAATCCTTGAAGGGCCTCTATTATAGGCGCTTCTGTGGACGTTGAGGCCTGTATGATTGGCTGTGACTCGGGCTGTGTCGTGGGAATAGAGATAGTTTCTGGTGGATTGGACACAGAAGCCGAGGTGTCTGTGTTTTGGGGGGTCCTGAGGATTTTGAGACAATTTCCTGTTGGGAGGCAAGCGAATGTCGGGTTTGGATTGTGCTTGTGCCGTTGGGTCGGGCGGCGTCTTCTATCCTAGGGGCTGACCCAGCCTTTTCTGACTGGGAGCTTGAGACGTTGTTACCTCGGGGACGACTGAACACGATTGTTCGATCCGCTTAGCATGTTGTCCTTCCTCGCTTGTTGACAATGCCTCTTGATCTTCTTCATCCGCTTCGTTAGTTGCGGATGGTTGGGATTGTTCGGGAATAGAGTGTCGGGGGGATGATTGGTGTTGTTGGTGTGTTATCTGTGGGTCAGAGGGTTATCTCAGGCCTTCACTCTCTGTTTCTCTCGCTCACTCTCACTAACCCTTGGGTTAGACTCTGATGGGTTTTTCTAAGTCGTGGGGTAGGAATATTATAGCACTGACAGTAGGAGTTGACTTGGTCTGAGCTGGCTAGGGCAAACCAATCAAATGGAATTGGCATGCTCCGTCGCACGTACTTCTTGTCTGTCTTCCCCTTCTAAAGGTATCGTAGTTTAGGTGGGGTGAAGTTTTCCTCTGCAGGTTGTCTTGGTATCTCCGGCTTTGTTGACATGAAGTGTTGGATCATCAATGGTAACCACCGGAGATATGGCAGGTTCTATGGCTTTTTCGACTTTGTTCGCTAATGAAGTCGATCGTCAAGGTCTGATATGAGAAGCTTGGAAAATTCGTAATTTTTTTGAAACACTATCCCGTGGAAGATGCCAAGGATCGTAAGGTTGCATCTGTCCTAGACTGAGTGCTTCGGTGAGAAGCACTTATTGACGAATGCAAAGAGTGTCCACTAGGGATGTGGTACCATGGACTGCTGAAAATGGGAGATGAATTTGATTGGAGTGAAGTATCTCATCTTCATCATGTCTTCTAAAGTTCATCCTCGGATGCCTCATCTTCGTATTCAGGCTGATTACGTAGCCGAAGGATTTATCGAATAAACTCCCTGGTGACCTGCACCGTCTCACTTGCCATCTAGGCCTCATAATAGATGCTATTATCGGCAGCGATCTTGGTCTTCGTCGTCCCCAAGAATTCTTGTAGATAGACTGTGGGGACTTGGACTGATGCTAAGAAGGCATACCGGAGGTGATGACTCCTCAAAATGGATAGGAGAATCTCGTCCTGACATTTGAAGTTGTTCAGGTCAAGTTGAAAATTGTTGTCTTTAGTGGCTATCCATTTTGAGGTTGGTTATACAAGGTCAGCCGGTGTCGTCATTTTTTTTTTGGACACCAGAAATTCCTGCCGAAACTGCAACACGAGAGAAAAACGGGATTAGAAATGTAAAATTATAACAATGAAAGCTTGGTGTTCTGAAAATGGTGTGGGCAAAAATAAATTATTTTTCTGAATAGTAATTCGGCCCAGCACCGTTTGGCCTAAGTTCTGAGTTCACTCAAGCTTAGTAAATGTTGGTATGCTTAAAATAATTTCGAAACATATATGGTTATAATGGACTTTCCAAGGATTAGCATGTATAACAGAACCCTAAGATTTTAGGAATCGGCTTAGATTCATGAGAATTAAGGTTATATGAATTTTAATGATCTCGAAGTACACGGTGTCTTTTAGAACTCATAATATTCAGTAAAAGTTGTTTTAGACCGTACCACATTCTGGGATATACATAATTTTTGAAGCTGATCTTAACAATATATGAAGGTCATTTTAGGGTTTTGTAGAAGTCGGGCGATTTGTAAGATTAAGAAAACGGGCGAAATGATGTTAAGCACACACTCGACGAATGTGGTGAAAGAATCGACCGATTTGAGGAGTTAGTGAAACTCGGCGATTTGGACTTGTGAGTACCTCAAATCGGGCAATTTGAGAGCTAGATGAAATCGGGCGAAATGGTCGAGCATGCAAGGAATCAGCCGAATGCTTGGAATCCCATACGTGAAATCGGGCGATTTGTGTCGCCCGACGATTTTAGAATCGGGCGACTTCACAAAGTGAATCGGGCGATTTAGATGGTTTAAATATTTCCAATTTCGGGCGAATTTAAGTTAGAAGTCGGGCGTTGACTTGATTTTTGACCGCAAATCGAGTTAATTAATTTAACGGGTTGACCATTGACTTCCGAGTCTAATATTTAAATATAATTAATACAAATATAGTTCAACAATTAGCACAGATACTAATAAAATCATTATGTCCAGAGGACCGACCTATAGAGACTCCACCAGATTTCCCCATTTGACTATAGTGGGAGGACAAGTAGGTGGATCATCCATCTACAATACGTAAACACATTTGTGATCTATGTGTTTTCATGTGATTCTGTGATTTACGTGACTAATATGATTTACGAGATTACATGTTCTACCTACGTTTTATATAAATCATGTTTTTATGATATTTCATATATATGCATGGCAGTACATATCACGTTAGGACGAGAGATGGTTATACCATGGTGTGACGGTAGGATATGAGATATTGACGTACAGGATAGAATGAGATGTTTGTGATTGGCGACTCTTAGAGGAATCGAGGTTGGGCTCACTGGGCACCTGGCGGAGACAGACGTGATCGATCTGTCTATTCAGACGTGATCGATTCGAGGTGCATACTGTTAGGGAGTGTGCCCTCGGAATGCCATACGAGGACTAGGAATAGTATAGGGCGCACGATGATGTATAGGTTGATAGACAGGTTTATTGTATATACCGTCAAATAAATTAATGAATATTTATTTTCATTATAATAAAGGCATTATTATTTATTTATCGAATTTAAAGTCTACTTGGCATCCGGTAGTGCGATAAATAAATAACACCCAAATGTTTGAGTTGGATGTATGATTCTCGTGGGACGAGAGAGGAGACACCGGACAGTCCTTAATCTCAGCATTAAATAAAAAGTCCGTAAGTCTAAGGATTCTAGGTGGGTGACTAGATATCCGAATATGACTTATCCATTGACGACCACATAGTATCGGTAGTGTCACCGATTACCTGAGAGGTTGTGGGTCGTGATGGAGATATAGGTGATCGGAGGGATCGCGTATCCAGACATTCGGCTCGTATTCGTCTCAACCACATGGCTAGGATGTTGTCAATGATTGAACGAATGACTATAGCAGCCTCAGACCGATAGGGTCATTGACGGATTTGCTTTCGCGATTTCGGTTTGTCGCTAGTTGGCTAGGCTCGCAAGTGTTCATAAATGAAACACGGGTCAGCGACGAAACGCAACCGACTTTACGGAGGTGATTACCGGGCTTTGACTGCTATCGGAATTCACTGCCTATATTTGTATAGGTTAATGTCCTATGAGGTAATCGGAGAGCGACGATTATAAAGCCTTCGGCCGAAGCTTGGAAAACTTGCTTGTATTAGATATAAAGCGGAGTTTAAATAATCGATTCGGTCTCGATTATAACATAGTGTTAGGTTAGTGAGTTTGACATTTGCATGACTCTCACCTAACCGGGACGCAAGTGAAAGGCGTAAGAAGTATTTAAATGTATACACTATAGTCGGTTCGCCCGAATTTCGATTAGATCAAAATTCGTTCTCAACTGGGATCTGTCTGGTACCGCGGGATAGGCTAGGCGAATACCGGGACTCGTGGATTCCTCCCATGCCAGTTGAGACGGACCTAGAGAGTCGCGCTTAAAAATGGTAATGAACTTGAACGAAAACGGCGGGCTTTTCTCTGAAACCTAACGAATTAGATTCGTTGAGGTAGTGGCATAGTTGATACGAGGTGTCGACAAGTTAGTTAAATTCCAGTGATGGTCACGGAAATAATTAGGACTTGAGATTGTCTTAAGTGCTTAATTAATTAACTAAGTGGGCTCAATTATAATTAAAATAATTAGATTGGATTTAATTATTTTATTATTTAAAATTGAGGGACTAAATTGAGAATTTAGAAACCTTAAGGGCTAAAAGGAAAATATCAAAATAAAAAAAAATAAAAATAAAAAATAAAAAAAATAGAAAACTCTACACATCCCAACGTGGGATGTGTAGAATAAATGACTCATGGTGTGAGTCATTAACAAGTGTCTAATTTGACACTTGTTTGTCACAATTAAAAAAAAACAAAATTAACCATACATAAAGCAACGTGAGTTGCTTAAGGCAAGAGTGTGAATTGATAATTTTTTTTAAGAGAAAGAAAAAAGGTTAAAACCATTTTTCTTAAGCCACATAAAACCGACGGGTTCGTTCGACGAGTCCCGACGCCCGAACCGAACTGCGCTAGCCATCGGAGCAGTCTCGGAGGTTTGTTCAAGGTAATACCGGCATGACGATCTAGCCCGGAGGCCCCGGGATTCCGACGAGGTGCAGCCACGTCCATCCGAGGCGACGACAGAAGAAATCCCGTTCACCAAAGGTATACCTCGAACCTTAACGATTTGATTTACGAAAAATACCAAACGATATCAGAATAATTCGCAAGACCCCTCGTTGGAAACGTCGGGAAGTGTAGAATTATTCTGGAAAAGACTGCAGACTGCCGTTTTACTCGAATTAATAATTTCGAATCACAGTTTTGATTTTGAGAAAAATATCAAGCGATGTCGGAATAATTTGAAAGACCTATCGTTGCGAACGTTAGGAAGTGGAGAATTATTCTGGAAAGTTTGGTATTGATCAAAAATCATTTCGGTCTCCAAATAATCGAAAAACGTCTAGTTGCCGCTTTGTTCGATTAATTTGGATCTAAATTATTAATTCGAATAAATTGGAAATAAATTCGATTTGATAATTCGAATTAACCGCGATCTCCCGAGGCTTAGGGCAGCATCTCAGACCCTCAGGAGAAGCCGAAAGGCGTAAGGTTGAATTTAGATATTAAAAATCGAAAATTCGCCACCCTACGCCGCTCGGTACAAATTGCGCTTCCGCTATAGCCACGTTGCACTGTTTGGGGGCCGGCGTCGATTAATCGGGCCCACCCCAACAGTGGTATCAGAGCCAAGGCTCATGAATGGTTCGACCGAAGGCCTCGAAAGCCGATGTGGCAAACGAACGGTCGACGTAGTTTGGAGACTATCGTCGCTCGTGACGTCGGTTGGACACCCGACGTCAAAATTCTGTGTTGCATGTTTATGTGGGACATTTACGCGGGCGTAGGTTCTAACCGGGTTATTTGTTTAAGGGCCGTTTGCCGCCCCTCGGTATGTACATGGATTACGGGTTGCTTGGGAAATAATTCCCCCCGTGTTGTATTTTATCGTTTTATTAGATAAATTAGATAAATGATGGCCGTTCGATGCAAGGCGAGGTTGGAGGGTTCGACGACAACCGTGGACTCGACGTTGGAAGATCGAAGACCCCGGTCGTTTTACGACCCATGTAATAGGACCAGTCTAGAAGTAGCCCGCATATTTGTCCATTTAAACTGCTTTCCTAGGGTTAGGAATTTATTTACCGCATTTACGTGCTCGTGCTTAATTTTAATATGCTATGAGTTACAAAAATCTCCCGTACGAATACTAAGTGAGTAAAGGGATTGGATGTCCTGTCTTCTATCAAGCTCGGGCCTAGTTGTTACAAAACCTAAATGCAAGGTTTGGTTTCGGGTATGCCGGCGCCTTGCATTTACTTTTGTTTCAGCTTGCTCGGGTGCATTTGTGCCGCTCGCCAAGACCACACTGTGCAGTAAAACGTACGGTTCAAGTGTGCGGTTGTGAGCAAAGTTGATAGGTCGCACTTAGACAGTCATACTGCCTTGTTTCGGGTTTGCCGGCGGGAGTCCCTGACTGAGACAAAGATAGTTGAGACATTCGACAAGGTCGGATTCGTGCGGAGCACGACTTCGTGGGCCACTACAAACCAATAAAACGACAGAGGTTGAGGTTTGCACCCGTCCACGGGGACATCAACTCCACTATCGGAGTTATCAACGAAACTTCCAAAACATCCGTAGGGAGAATGGAGTTTATGAAAAGATAATGGGAGTCAAACGGAATAAAAAGTCCTTGTTCGCGTTTGATAACCTATACAATCGACTTAATATGCCTTTTATTTTTCTGCAGCATTTTCTCTCCTTTTGAAATTATGTCGACCGCTTTAAATGTACTGCTCAAGGAGAATAGGTTGATTGGGCCAAACTATTCTGACTGGCTTCGCAACTTGAGGATTTTTCTCGAGATTGAGAACCTAGTTTATATCCTTGACTCCGAAATGCCGCCAGCCCTAGGGGCGCGGGCATCCGAGCAGGCTCGTGCCACTTATGACAAGCGACTGCGCGACGAGAAGCTCGTAAAGGCTCATGTCCTCGGATCAATGAGTAACGCACTGCAGCGTAGCCACGAAAGTATGGCTGCAGTGATGGTTCAATATTTAAAAGAGCTTTACGGTGAGACGTCTAGGACGGCTCGTTATGCGACTTCGTCGCAGCTCTTCCGATCGAGGATGTCTGAGGGTGAGAACGTTGGCGAGCATGTTATGAACATGATCACCATGATCGAGAGGTTGGAGACTCTCAATTTTCGATTTGATCGTGAATTACAAAATGATCTCATCTTGCAGTCTCTGCCTCCGTCCTTCAACGGGTTCATTGTGAACTACCATCTGAACGGCATGACGCTATTGCTTCCTGATCTGATGAATCAGTTAGCAACGGCGCAAGGTCAGATGAAGAGGGCAAAGCAGACTGCACTTGTCGCCACTTCTTCAAAGCCCCAGAAAGGCAAAAAGAAGAAGGGCAACAAGCTCAAGCCAACAGGGAAGGTTTCCAAGAAGAAACTATCTTCGGGGAAATCGAAACAAACTGGTGTAAAGTCAACGGATAGGTGTCTGCATTGCGGTGCGCTGGGCCACTGGAAGCGTGACTGTCCGAAGCTCAAGGGTGAGCAGGCTGCGTCAGGTATGGAACTAAATGTTTTAGAAACAGTTTGTTCTTCATCTTTATACTCTACTTCCTGTATATTGGATTCGGGGGCTAGTACTCACATTTGTGTTTCCACGCAGGGTCTGGGACCAAGTAGAGCGCTTGGGGAGCGTGAGATCGAGGTCAGAGTGGGAAGCGGGGATAGTATCTCGGCAAGCCACGTCGGATCAAGATCTCTTGTATTATCTTCTGGGCATGTGTTGCGTTTGTACGATTGTCTTGTACTCCCGAGGGGATTTAAGAACATCGTCTCCATTCCTGTTTTGAGCAGGAATGGTTATGTATTTAGTTTTAATAATAATACATGCCACATTATGAATAGAAATAAAAATGTTGGCAGCGCGACACTATTTAATGGTTTGTACTATTTAAATACCCAGAACGACGTATCTGTGAATACTATCACAAACAAACAAAAATCGGGAATAAATGCGAGGTACCTGTGGCATCTTCGATTAGGGCATACTGGAGAACGCAAGATTCACGAGTTAGAGAAAAACGGGATTTTTAAAACCGTTGGGATCAGATCCCTATCCGACTTGTGAGTCATGCCTCAAAGGTAAAATGACCCGATCACCCTTCACCCGGACTTTTAATAGAGCCATTGAAGTTCTCTGTTTAATTCACACAGACGTTTGCGGGCATTCAATGTGAAAGCTCGAGGTGACTTCCACTATTTTATTACCTTTACGGATGATCACAGTCGTTACGGACTCGTGTATCTGATGAGGAATAAAGCTGATGCTCTTGAAAGGTTCAAGGAGTATAAGGCGTTGGTGGAAAATCAAACTTCGAAGCTCATTAAAGCCATTCGATCGGATCGAGGTGGCGAGTACATGAGTGTCGAGTTTGACCAGTTCTTAAAAGAGAACGGTATTTTATCACAGATGACTCAGCCCGGCACGCCACAGTTGAATAGCGTGGCCGAACGTAGAAATCGAACTTTATTAGATATGGTTCGTTCTATGTTGAGCTATACAGATTTACCGATGTCATTGTGGGGATACGCGCTTTTGACAGCGGCATATACCATTAACCGGTGTCCCTCGAAGTCTGTTAACGGCATTCCGTATGAGATATGGACTGGTCGTTTACCAAGCTTATCACATATTAGAATTTGGGGTTGCCCCGCCTATGTGAAAAAGCTGAAAACCGATAAATTGGAGTCTAGGTAAGTAAAAGGACGTTTCATAGGTTACCCCGAAGACTCTATGGGGTACCTATTCTATTTTCACGATGATCAAAGGATCGTTGTTGGCCTACATGCAGATTTTCTCGAGGAAGAGTTCATTCGAGATTTTGGCATTGGCCGTGAGGTCACTCTCGAGGAGCAGTCGACCGAAACGCCCACACAGGATTCGGATGGTCCGAGCGAACCAGTCATGCGACGATCTGAAAGGGTGCCTCGCCAACCACAGCGGTATGGCATGTCACATGTCGAACAAGGTTATCTTGCGAATAGGGGACTTCTAAGGGAAGATCCCGCTACTTTCGATCAAGCTATATCCGATGTTGACTCAGCGAGATGGATTGAGGCTATGCGAGCTGAGATGGACTCAATGTACTCCAACAAAGTCTGGACTCTTGTAGACCTACCGAGTGGTTTTAGACCAATCGGTTGTAAATGGATTTACAAGAGGAAGATTGGATCTGACGGACAAGTTGAGACGTACAAGGCCAGGTTGGTTGCCAAGGGCTATAACCAAAAAGAGGGAGTTGACTATGAGGAGACTTTCTCACCTGTAGCCATGATCAAGTCCATCCGGATAATGCTTGCCATAGATGCGCACTATGATTATGAGATTTGGCAGATGGACGTCAAAACGGCATTCCTTAATGGATTCCTCAAGGAGGAGATCTATATGGAGCAGCCAAAAGGTTTTGAGTCGCATGCAGATGCTCACAAAGTGTGCAAACTGAATCGGTCAATTTACGGACTGAAACAGGCATCTCGGAGCTGGAACCTACGTTTCGATGAAGCAGTTCGGAACTTTGGATTCATAAAAAACGTAGATGAGCCATGTGTCTACAGAAAGAGCAGTGGGAGTATGGTGTCGTTCCTTGTATTGTACGTGGATGATATCCTTTTGTTAGGAAACGACATTGGGATGCTCTCATCGGTGAAAGCATGGCTTTCAACTGAATTCTCCATGAAAGACCTGGGAGAAGCGACGTATATACTAGGTATTCGCTTGTTCAGGGATCGAGCGAACCATACGATCGGCTTATCTCAGGCCCTTTACTCAGAGAAAATCCTGAAGAAATTCAGAATGGATGACTCTAAGAGAGGGTTCTTACCTATGCGACATGGGATCCATTTATCGAAATCAATGTCACCTCAAAGTGAGGAAGACAGACGACGGATGAGTGGAATACCCTATGCATCTGCAGTGGGTAGTCTGATGTACGCAATGTTGTGTACACGCCCGGACATTGCTTACGCTGTGAGCGTAGTTAGTCGGTTTCAGGCAAAACCAGGGGAAGAACATTGGAGAGCCGTTAAGAATATCTTTAAATTCCTTAGACGGACTAAAGACTTAACGCTGGTTTATGGAGGAGCGGGACTAGAAGTAGTTGGTTATACCGATTCGGACTTCCAGTCGGACGTGGATGACCGAAAATCTACTTCAGGTTTTGTATTCGTGCTCAACGGTGGGGCAGTGTCTTGGAGAAGCTCCAAGCAAAGCACGACTGCCGATTCCACATGTGAGGCAGAATACATAGCAGCCTCAGAGGCAGCTAAAGAAGCTATTTGGATGAAAAAGTTCTTGGAGGAACTTACTGTGGTACCAGTTGCTGACAGACCGCTTACACTTTGGTGCGATAATAGCGGTGCAGTTGCGCAAGCAAAGGAACCACGATCTCATAGCAAGTCCAAACATATCGAGAGAAAGTATCACGTATTACGTGAGTTCGTTGAAAACGGGATGGTCGCCGTGCAGAAAATCGCCACCGCAGAAAACGTGGCGGACCCACTCACGAAGCCCTTGTCCCAAGCAGTTATGGAACAGCATCTGGACAAGATGGGGCTACGATACCATTGCGACTGGCATTAGGTGCATCGCATGGCATTCGAGTGCAAGTGGGAGGCTGTTAGGGAGTGTGCCCTCGGAATGCCATACGAGGACTAGGAATAGTATAGGGCGCACGATGATGTATAGGTTGATAGACAGGTTTATTGTATATACCGTCAAATAAATTAATGAATATTTATTTGCATTATAATAAAGGCATTATTATTTATTAATCGAATTTAAAGTCTACTTGGCATCCGGTAGTGCGATAAATAAATAACACCCAAATGTTTGAGTTGGATGTCTGATTCTCGTGGGACGAGAGAGGAGACACCGGACAGTCCTTAATCTCAGCATTAAATAAAAAGTCCGTAAGTCTAAGGATTCTAGGTGGGTGACTAGATATCCGAATATGACTTATCCATTGACGACTACATAGTATCGGTAGTGTCACCGATTACCTGAGAGGTTGTGGGTCGTGATGGAGATATAGGTGATCGGAGGGATCGCGTATCCGGACATTCGGCTCGTATTCGTCTCAATCACATGGCTAGGATGTTGTTAATGATTGAACGAATGACTATAGCAGCCTCAGACCGATAGGGTCATTGACGGATTTGCTTTCGTGATTTCGGTTTGTCGCTAGTTGGCTAGGCTCGCAAGTGTTCATAAATGAAACACGGGTCAGCGACGAAACGCAACCGACTTTACGGAGGTGATTACCGGGCTTTGACTGCTATCGGAATTCACTGCCTATATTTGTATAGGTTAATGTCGTACGAGGTAATCGGAGAGCGACGATTATAAAGCCTTCGGCCGAAGCTTGAAAAACTTGCTTGTATTAGATATAGAGCGGAGTTTAAATAATCGGTTCGGTCTCGATTATAACATAGTGTTAGGTTAGTGAGTTTGACATTTGCATGACTCTCACCTAACCGGGGCGCAAGTGAAAGGCGTAAGAAGTATTTAAATGTATACACTATAGTCGGTTCGCCCAAATTTCGATTAGATCAAAATTCGTTCTCAGCTGGGATCTGTCTGGTACCGCGGGATAGGCTAGGCGAATACCGGGACTCGTGGATTCCTCCCATGCCAGTTGAGACGGACCTAGAGAGTCGCGCTTAAAAATGGTAATGAACTTGAACGAAAACGGCGGGCTTTTCTCTGAAACCTAACGAATTAGATTCGTTGAGGTAGTGACATAGTTGATACGAGGTGTCGACGAGTTAGTTAAATTCCAGTGATGGTCACGGAAATAATTAGGACTTGAGATTGTCTTAAGTGCTTAATTAATTAACTAAGTGGGCTCAATTATAATTAAAATAATTAGATTGGATTTAATTATTTTATTATTTAAAATTGAGGGACTAAATTGAGAATTTAGAAACCTTAAGGGCCAAAAGGAAATTATCAAAATAAATAAAAATAATAAAAAAAAATAAAAAAAATAGAAAACTCTACACATCCCAATGTGGGATGTGTAGAATAAATGACTCATGGTGTGAGTCATTAACAAGTGTCTAATTTGACACTTGTTTGTCACAATTAAAAAAAAAAGAAATTAATCATACATAAAGCAACGTAAGTTGCTTAAGGCAAGAGTGTGAATTGATAATTTTTTTTTAAGAGAAAGAAAAAAGGTTAAAACCATTTTTCTTAAGCCACATAAAAGCGACGGGTTCGTTCGACGAGTCCCGACGCCCGAACCGAACTGCGCTAGCCATCGGGAGCAGTCTCGGAGGTTTTTCTAGCCCGGAGGCCCCGGGATTCCGACGAGGTGCAGCCACGTCCATCCGAGGCGACGACAGAAGAAATCCCGTTCACCAAAGGTATACCTCGAACCTTAACGATTTGATTTACGAAAAATACCAAACGATATCAGAATAATTCGCAAGACCCCTCGTTGGAAACGTCGGGAATTGTAGAATTATTCCGGAAAATTTGGTGTCGATCGGAAATCGTTTCGGTTGTCAAATAGTTAAAAGACTGCAGACTGCCGTTTTACTCGAATTAATAATTTCGAATCACAGTTTTGATTTTGAGAAAAATGTCAAATGATGTCGGAATAATTCGAAAGACCTATCGTTGCGAACGTTAGGAAGTGTAGAATTATTCTGGAAAGTTTGGTATTGATCAAAAATCATTTCGGTCTCCAAATAATCGAGAAACGTCTGGTTGCCGCTTTGTTCGATTAATTTGGATCTAAATTATTAATTCGAATAAATTGGAATAAATTCGAATTTTGATAATTCGAATTAACCGCGATCTCCCGAGGCTTAGGGCAGCATCTCAGACCCTCAGGAGAAGCCGAATGGCGTAAGGTTGAATTTAGATATTAAAAATCGAAAATTCGCCACCCTACGCCGCTCGGTACAAATTGCGCTTCCACTATAGCCAGTTGCGCTGTTTGGGGGCCGGCGTCGATTAATCGGGCCCACCCCAACACATACCGCCGGATGGGATTTTTGATTAGTGCGGGAGATATGCGACCTGGTAGGAGGCCATTGACGTGATCGATCAGTGCACTACCGGCGTAGCTCGCCGCGAGACTTGGGGGGTGGCCTCCCAGTAGTCTATTGCGTGGGGAGGTGTCGAGCCTAACCTAGGGCCATGTATTGTGTGAAATAGGAATGCGGGAAAAGAAGAGTGTGCATTATATCATGTTGTGAGATATTGGGGTTGGGGTTGAGTGCACACTTGCATACACGCATTTTATTCACCTACTGGGCAAATTGCTCAGTGTTTACGTGTTGTAGGTACTGAGTCTGACGCTGATATGCGTCCAGATTGAGGCGGCTGGTGGCGGTGCTCCACGGACTTTTGAGGGCGGGGCGGTACATAGATGAAGACCTGCGGAGCGGCTTTAGGGCTTTTGTTCTTTTGATATTTTGTGGCTTTGGCCCATGTACAGAGATGAAGTTGTAGACAGAGTTTTATAGTATTATTTTAGGGAAAAGTTTTAATTAGACGGGCCTTCCGCGGCTTACGTTGCGAAAATCCGCCAACAATCATAATTAGAAAACGAGGGTCGCCACAGTTTGGTGGGACCGAACTATGTAGACTGGTTCAGAAATTTGAGGATCGTCCTCAAATTGGCGAAACTGGATTATGTCTTGGACATTAAGGAGCCAAAATTGCCCACAGCTGAATCCTCTAATGAGGAGATTATACTCCACGATAAGTGTAACAACCCGACTTCCTATATTCTTATTTTGGCGGATTTTCGCAGCGTAAGCAGCGGAAATCCCATTTAATTAAAACTTTTAAAACATAATAAATCTCCTCTATGCAGTTTGACAACTGCCTTTGAGGAAATGATTATATACAAATTCTTTCAATGTCTAAATCATAGGTCCAAAACCAAACACATTTCTATTCATTGGGCCGAAGCCTAAGAAGTCCAAGCCCAAATTTAAAAACACGAAACATAAACGCGTATCAATGTCAGACTCGTATGTACCTACAACACGTAAACTGAGCTCCTTGCCCAGTAGATAAAACATGCATGTATGCAACGTGCGCTCAACCCCATTCCCAAAAGACCTCACAAATGCACACTCAACTCGTCTCTACTCATCGCAACACTAACACGTCTCAACACCCCACACTACTCGACACTAAGTACATTTCAAATATCCCACTCAGGTCTCGTTAGAATAGGTTCCCACTCAGGTCACGTTAGATTGGAATATCCTATTCAGGTCTCGTTAGAGTGGGTGGCTACTCAGGTCTCGTTAATGTCGCATATCCCACTCGGGTCTCGTTAGAGCGGGTAAGCTACAGGTCTCGTTAGAGTCGCCCTATATTCGAAATGTTCTATAATGTCTCAACACGTCCCGTCACTCAACCTCTCGTACTCTCGGGCGGCCAGCTCAGGTCACGTTAGCGTTAACACACACCCGAGTTTCCGCTCTGCTCTACCCATAAACCCTCACATCAACATGTCGTGCTCATGATATGCAAGTGCAGTGAAAACAATCAGATATATATAACGTGCAAAATATTAAAATAGATAAATCACGTAATTCATCAAATCACATAATTCACTGATTCACATAAATATCACGTAATTAATCACATAACGTTTACGTACCGTAGGTGACTTTCACCTACCTGTCAGATGAGATTAGTCACAATATCTGATGAATTCTCTAAATATCAAACCTCTGATCAATAAAATATTATCACTTCAGTATATTTGTTAGATTTCATAAATTTCGAAATTCCAAAATCCTAATTATTGGAAACCCTAAGAATCCCAAAACTCTAAAATAATGAAAACCCTAATTAGTGCTTAATACATTGTACATTTAGATAATTCCTATAACCTTGGAATATTATTATAACACCGAAAACTTTCATATACTTTGACGAAAGCATTCTTTAAGCATCGACCATTTATCATACACTTAACAAAATATACCAACCCCGTTAACTGCCCCTTAACCTATTTCAAGTATTGTTCTAATACCGAAATCTAAGCATATAAGCATAACTCACATAATTATTTTCACAAGTCTGAACCTAATCTTAACATAAAGTCACGAATACATTAAACATCCAAGACATCGAAAACTTTAATACTCCAAATCATAACATGTAAAACATTACATTACCTAGCTATTCTATAATCTAATAAACTAATTCACATAATCACATAAAAGTAATTAAGCTATCGAAAATAAGATAAACACATTAAATACGAAAAATTCCTCATATACCTTTGATCGAAATTACCATTTTGCCCAAATAAGATTTTCAAAATAAGTTTCAAAATACCTCCTAGCACCTTTCGAAGCTTTCCAAAATCATTTCTTAAATCTCTTCTATTTCGAAAATCACACATAAATATTATATACAAGCTTTCCAAAATCATTTCTTAAATCTCTTCTATTTCGAAAATCACACATAGATATTATATACAAGATATCGAAATTCTTATCTAACCCTATCTTTTCGAAAATCAACTTATAAAAATATGTAACTTTCGAAACACTTCAATTACCATACAAAATTACATTTGCACGGAAAACCCTAATTTCTGAAAATCATAACTACCAAATAAATTCCATTATTCAAGATCTTAACACTCTTCATAGTCATTACCTTTGAACATCATAACTCGTGACAACAAACGTTTTTAATTCAAGGATTATTAACATTTTCGACTAAACACATGAAGTACGACTTAAACTTCTGAAAACTATCCAAAACCCTAATTAATACTTGAATTTAAAATCACATAATCGTTAAACACCCAAACTTCCTTAAAAAACCTAACACTAACGAATTTAAAAATCTTCTTAACACGTACTTTTCAGAAATCATGTTATAGAATTATGTTACACAAAAAAAAAGAAAAAAACTTATACATTCTAAATCGAGAATCAAACCGTAAAGATCACATACCCTTGCAAGCTTGTTTTGACTCACTGCTCGAACTCTCCTCTTTCTTCCCTATAGCTAACTTTCGAAACTTTACTAATGAAAGAACTCTCAATCGTCTTCTAAATATTTAGTTGATACTTAATCGTTTGTCACATGCTACGTAGGAGCTTATTTTGATGTTATCTCCTTGTCTTATTAAATTATTGTACTTATTTTAGCTTTCAATTGTTTTCTATCTTGATTAAATGTTTTGAAAGTTTTGTTCTTGTCGCATTCCTAACGTGTGATAAGCAAGTGAAGTGGTTGGCTAACCTTATCCTTATTTTATTAACTTATTTATGTCATCATTCTTTTTGGTCTCTTTCACTTAAGAATTTCGAAACTAACTAAGCTTAAATTTCGAAACTCTACTTAGAATTTCGAAGTCCACTCAACCAATTTCAATAGTTTCGAACTTACTATACTAAACGTGTGATGATCTCCAATTAATATAGACCTTTACCTATTATTTATTTATGACCCATGTGCTAACCAATACTTTAATGTTATTAAATGTTTACTTCATCATTTATGAATTTCGAAAGACTTCATTAAAGAATTTCCCCTTCTCATCTAACCCAGTTTTTACAAGTCACTTCATTTCGAAATTCTCTTACCCTATTTCAAAATTTCCATAAGTCCTACATTCCTAGCAAATTAAATATTTCATAAGCATATAATTATGTTACCCCGTTATTTGAAATCATATAAACACACAAATACACTCAAACTTATTAGCCGATCCTACTTGTGAAATTTGGGGTATTACAATAAGTGGGTTGAAGATTCAGCGAAGGTGCACGTCTACATGCTTGTTGCGACTTCTAGGTCCAAGGGATCGAAGAAGAAGTCGAACAAGACAGCCGTGGCCAAGGGTAGAGTCAACAAGAAGACAAAGACCACCAAGGTCGAAAGGTCGGGGGGCAAAGCCCACGGATAAGTGCCTCCTTTGCCAGCAGCTGGGCCATTGGAAGCGTGAATGTCCGAAGCTGGAGGCGTATGACGCCTCAGGAAAACAATTAGTTTTGAAGCTAATTGTTATTCTACTTCGTGGATACTTGACTCAGGGGCTGGTTCCCACATTTGTGTTTTGAACCAAGGGCTAGAACGAAGTAGGAAGCTTAGAGCTGGCGAGGTCTGGATCAAAGTAGGTAGTGGACATAGTGTACCAGCTACACACATGGGATCGAAGACCTTAGTCTTATCGTCATTACATTGTTTAGAACTTTCTGACGTTTTGGTTTTGCCCAAGGGGCTTAAAAACATTATTCGATTCCTGTTTTGAGCAGACTGGGTTACGAGTTTCGATTCATTGATAATGTTTGCCATATTTATTTTAGAAATGAAAATGTTGGAAGTGCGACGTTAATAAATGGTTTATATTACGTCAACGTAAAAGACAATGCAAAAACTGTAAATGCAATCACCAAATTATCGACCGGGTCGAACGATCGATACATGTGGCACTTACGACTAGGTCACGCAGCACAAGCGAAGATTGAACCGATGGAATAGGACGGTCTGATTGGAACAGTGCGAGCAGGCCCGATTCATACCTGTCCGTTTTGCATCTTAGGGAAAATGACCAAGTTGCCCTTCACAGGGACTTTTACTAGGGTCACAGAAGTGTTGAGTTTGATCCACACTGACGTATGCGGACCATTTAAAGTAACGGCCCGAAGAAATTGCCGCTACTTCATAACGTTCACGGACAATTTCTCCCACTACGGGAATGTCTATTGGATGAGACAAAAGTCCGAAGCTCTTGAAATGTTCAAAGAGTATAAAGCATTAGTGGAGAAGCAAACTGGCGAGTTCATTAAAGCCGTTCGGTCAGATCGAGGCGGACATGAGCCTTGAGTTTGATGCATTTCTTAGAGAAAATGGCATCATCATACGGTTTTCCCGCCAGGCACGCCGCAATTGAATGGTTTTAGAAAAAAAACCTTTCTTCGAATTTCGTAGATAACAATCTCGCACTTTCATTGATCGCGTGGCCGAACGGAGAAACCGAACGCTTTTAGATATGGTTTGGTCGATGAGTCATGGAGTGCAGTTTCAGTATTTTCACCGACATAAACGACATAGAGTTGAGTTTCTATAAGTTTGACTATGCGTGACTTTCACTCGACCGGAAAAAACGTAAAGGGTTTATACGTATGATGAAATCTACAGTCGGTTCGTGGATTATGATTAGATCAAATTCGTACTCAACCAGGGATCTGTTCGGTACCACGGGGCTGGCTAGGTGAATACCGAACTCCTGGATACCTCCTAGGCCGGTTGAGACGAACCAAGAGAGTCGGGCTTAAAAAGGACAACCGATACAACGTCATCATCAGAGAGAAAGACAAGCCTAGGCCCTAGATTGAGATACTAGGGTTTGGGGCTTGGCGAAAACCCTGATCGGCCGAAAATACCATATTTAGTATATGATTTAAATTAGATTTAGATCTTTATTATTGTCTTAGAGAAATAATATTGTTTAATTTGGAATTAAATAATATATATCGGATATATATATATATATAAGTTTTGAATTTTATTAGATAAAATTTCGAAATTTATTAAATATATTTATATTGGATATTATATATTTAAAATATACTAAATATGGTATTTTAATTAATTATAGTATTGGATATTTAATTAATTAAATTAAGTTTGGATTTTAAATTCATTACTTGGTGAAACGAAGACTTGGTAAATGAGAAGGTGTGAGGATTTTTCTCATACCACCTCAACCTATTTTTGGCAAATCCCAAGTGGTATAAATAAGGATTTTCGTGATCCTAAAGGAGAGAAAAAATCTAATTTTTGAAATTTGAGTTCAAGAGAGGAAAAACTAAGAATTTTCTCCTCTCATCACTTTCTCTCTCGCACTCTCGCACTCTCTCTCGGGGGCAGCAAGCAGCTCATTCTTGGCCTAGCCGCACATGCAAGGACAGCAGCGACGTTAGTGAGGTGCCGGTGTGACGATCTTGTGCGAATAAGACGTCCCCCGTTCGTGTGCTTTTGGCGTAGGAGAGGGGCACTACGGCTCGGGGATTCGAAGGATTCGAAGCTAGCCATCGTCGAGAGATTTCAACAAGGTATCATGGCTGATCCATTATCTCTTTATGTCTGTATGTTCTCGTGTTTATAGCCGAGCGATCTTGGATAGGCGGAAACCCCATAAAATTTTAAAATTCCACCGTTCTAGGAATGTGGGTTTGGGGACCCTCGGGGATTCCCAAGAAAACCTTCGATTGATATTATGAATGGTGTTTGGAGGCTTAGTGTTGATACGTGAAGTTTGAGAAATGGAAACTTAATTTAGAGTAAGGTTAGGGTTTAGGGTTTAATACCTTGAAAAGGTATTGGCCCTAACAACCCATTACAACTTCAACCCATCTAAGTAAAATAATGCATATAAAATACATCAAAGAAATATAAATGACTTAGAATAGATATATTGGACACTTCTAAAATATTCCTACAGGGTCTTTCTTTGATGGAGATCTGAGTCATCTCGTACGTGGTTAGAGATCCGATCAGTTCCAAGACTTATAGTTCGTCTAAGTCCTTTGCTTCGAAGATGACAGTTACTTTGGAATTCCATTCTCTTGGAAGAGATCTCAGGAGTTTTCGCACCTTATCACCGTCTGGTATTTTCTTTCCCAACGAGATTGATAATGTTCATGATTCTTGTATACATGTGGCTTATAGTCTCGTTGTCCTCCATTTTGAACAGCTCGTATTGGTGAGTCAATAGGGCTATTCTTTCTTGTACAACTCGAGTGGTTCCCTCATGTGTGACTTAAAGCATGTCCCAAATATCTTTAGCACATTCACATGAGCTCACAATTGTATTATTCTCTTGTAAGCGCGCATGCAATCATGTTCTTTGCTTTGGCATTAAGGGAGATTCCTCGCTTGTCTGTTGCATCGCATTCAGCATCTTTCTTTGGAGTTCCATCCGCCTTTTTGGGATTGTATGGTCCAGTACTGATGCTATCCCACAGATCATAGTCAGCAGCAAGCAGGAATTCCTTCATACGATTTTTCTATATGGTGTAGTTAGTTCCATCGAAGAGTGGTGGCTTGGAATGGGATTGTCCCTCTGCAAAATATCAAAACTCAAAGAAGCCATTAGATCTTTAACTCAGGCTTGTTAGGCCCGTCGTTTGAGTAACCTGCTCTGATACCAAATGAAGATAAAAACTTGCCTAAGAGGGGGTGAATTAGGCTTATAAAAATTTATGCTTCTTTTTTTCACAAATCCTAAGATGTAGTGACTAAGATATGCCTACTGATGCTAGTGACGAGCAAGCCTGATATATCCTAGTAACGTCGGATGTGTCGGGTCTGTCACATAGCGAAAAGAAAATAACTGTAAAGTAAATGCGAGACAACATTTTTATAGAGGTTATATCCCCAACTGGGGTTTACTCCTCTCCTTGGGGTTTGCTCCACAAGAGTTTAACCAATCACTATAATGCACCGCAGTTGGATACAAAACTGATTGATTAGCCCAATACACAACCGAAACAAGTCGAACACTAGACACACTAGGTTACCACACGCCGAGTTTCGTTCCTCGGAATCTCCTGATCCCGAAAAAAACAGCTCGCTACTGAAGGCCCCCAGAACTCGTCCTTCCCTTCACGTGTGCGTAAATGTCGATTTTGCCTCCTTGGTATTGCTCACGTCTGAAAACAGAATATATACTGGGAGATTGGAATAACTCAGTACGTTCAGTACTTCGCAAGTGATCGCTCACGTAGGCGGAAAGCTATCGCAAATGATCGCTCGGGATTCTCTCAATAGTGTTTCTGCTCAAAACTCTTGTAGTCGTAGGTTCGCAAATTCTAAGTTCCGAAATTATGAAGTGTTGCTCATATATAAACCTTTTTCATTCAAATGTTTACATGGAAAATCAGATCAAGATATTAATCACCAAATCAAGCATATAGTCCATGTAATTTTCGAGAATCAACATGCCATATAAATCATGCTTATCATAAATCATCACAACGATCATAAGCTCCAAATAGCATGATTATAATCCACATAAAAGCTCAATTTCGTATTCATGACATATTTAGTTAATTCGAGTGATAATTCCATTATGTGATTCCATGCTATCTATAGCACAAGTCAATCCAAATTTACTTTCCATGTTTAGCACATAATATCAGAGCAGATCACAACTATCATGAATTAACATGTCATGCCACAACTTTCCATATTTCAGAGATCACATCCGTTTATAGCACATACCATATATAGCAACTTATCCACGAAGTCAATCAAATCAAGTCTTTCCTAAATATAATATTCTAATCAGTATAAGGAAAGATATCAATTCGATATTGCACATTAAAGTCAGTGGAAAGCATGCAAAGTATCGCAGATGTGATTTTGATCCAGGATTAAACGAGTTCCAATAGATATATCACTTTCCATATATAGATACCATATTTTCCCTATATAACTAAGTAGGATATTTTGCTCGTTTTTTCCTTAAATAGCACAGAACGATATATCCTATCATATGAGGTGCCTATAACATGCGATCACATAGTTTCACCAATAAATCACAGAATCACATGCGAATCAATATTTGATACTTTAGCCATTTTATAGCTCACAGTTCATGCATGGTCAAATATTAACATGTAGTTAGACATTATATTGATTATTTTTGGAATTGCTTAATTTATAGACCTAACGTCATTACAATTACACAGTTCATCAAAACTCTCTAACGATGGACCAAAAAGGTCAACAAAAGAATGAAAAAATGCTATTACGATAAATCGGATATCAATTTGAAATAAACATGAATCTTTAAGGAAATTTTACATCAGTGGCTTACAGTTTAGAAAAATCACCGTGAAAATAGTGTTTTTTTTTGGAAAACGAGTATGACTAATCACCAGACGGGATACAGCCGTAGCTGAAGATGTCGGGACCTAAAGCGAACCTCAAAATTTTCGGCCAAGTAGTTTTTTTCAAATAAGACACGTAAATAGTATAAATTTAACCATAAATGTAACGTAAATTTAAACTGTAAATTAATACCTTATATATGTGTTAGAGGAAAAAATATTTATCGAAATCAACATAATTTAGTTGCAAAGAAAAATCTAACTCACATAATCTGGTTTCAGTTTCACTCCGGCAGTGGCGTAGAGATTTATTTGTTGAGTTCAAATAAAAATTAAGTTAAGTGGTGTGATTGTACATATATTAAGTAACTTAGGTATTAAGTGTAATTCTTTATATTAAAAGAACAAGAAGAAAACATTTCAGTGGGGTCTATTCACCCAACTGGTTCTTACATGGCTCCGCCACTACATTAAGACAATCCATCAAACTCATAATATACGTTTAGATAGCTACGGAATATAAAAGAATTAAGATTCGCACCAAACTGTTGCAATTGTTGGAGATCTTCATGAAATTGTATTGAAAGTTAAAATGTTTCGCTTATGACGATAGAGGAATAAATTTTTAGTTTAAATTGCCTATTATTTACATGTTGTTTAACTACAAAGCATCAAAAGCCAATGATTTGGAAATAGCATAAACCACCATCGTGATTTGTCCAGTCATGTGCACCGTGTATTTTCAACCCTAAGGGGGTGGGGGGGGGGGGGGTGCAGTCTATGTTTTAGACAACGCTGAGGTATACGCTGCAAAGTTTCAACAACCGAGTTACGGTGCTAAGTTTAGATGAGCACAAGGAGGTTTTACCGAATAAAAAAAGTATAAGGTAAGTACCATGCATTTGCATATAACCACGTGGAGATATACGTACTTCACCAAATATTTAAAAGCAAAAGTGTGTGCCGATAATTAAAATCATGTTTAACTTGCAAAGGTCCGAATTTTCTTTTTATTTTAATTTTTTGAAGTTTGACTAACATTTGGTAAAAAATATAGGCGAACGAATTTTCAATCCCCATTGTTTGGTGTATGAGCTCTTTGATGCCTCATATTCCAAGATGCCACTTGTAGTCACTGATTAATCCCCATTTTCTTTATTGATTTTGGACCGTTTTGGTACTCTGGTTAATTTACTCTTTGACACAATAGATATTTGTTCTTCTTCTAATCGACTTAAATCATCACAACTCATCATTTTCTTGGACTTAAACTGTGAGCATCATTATGTATCACATTTAAAAAATGATTCACAAGCTTGAAGCTAAGTTAAATGAGTTGCGTAACGATGCTCACGTGGAGTGTTAGATTGTCGAAAGGATGTACTTGAACTGAACAACTGGAATTTGTCGATCTCAACTGATCGTCAATCAAAATTTTGTAATTAACCAACTCATCGAATCTTTATCCGATTATATCTTTTATCACCCGAGATACTCCCACTCAACCTGCTATGCGCTTCCATTTCATACTTTGTGGATGGCACTAATCCCCAAAGGTCAGTAAGCAGGTCTCACTCTCCACCCAACAATTATAGTCAAAGCCGCAAGCAATATCCGAGCATTAGGCTTCTTGTTTGATAATCCACGGAGCCATTATCTCTCAATAAATAGCTAACGAATGATATTTATTTTGGTGTCCTCAAGGAATTTTGCCTCCACTATGTTGTTAGATTGGTAATTTCCTCCGCCAATATTCGAAACATACTTCTCAGACTGTAAATAGACATAAGAACAAAATTAAAGCTCGGCAACTCATAATATTTCAATAAATTCAAAGCATAAGATTTTCTCTTTTCTCTGCGTGGGATAATAAAACTTTCTCAATCATATCACTATTTCCAACAGATTCATACTGTAAACTCATGTTTTCGCAGGACTATTTGCAAGTTGACTTACTGTGTCTGCCACATGAGAGTCTCTCTCTAATCTATGACCAAGAGAACTAACCTAGTCGTGGCTCGATGTCTGCTGAATTTTGGTTGTAGTATGTAGCTCTATTTATAGTAAATAGTTTACTTTTAATTACGTTGACATCAATCATTTACAGTTCCTCAAATCCTTCTTCATCACCTTCATCTTCTATCCTCTGAAACTCATTTCTCCACAATTCCATCTGTGTAAAGCATGAAAGCCAATGTACTATTCGGTGAACATAAATGAAAATATTTGTGCTCTCCCATTAAAGATGGTTGGTTGATTATGAAAAACCATCAGATAATAAGAACATTCTCAACCTGATCATCAGAAAATTGCAGCTGCTCAGCCAAAAAAAGTTGACTGTTGTATTCATGAGCGGCCATTTCCACACCAAGGCTGCGAGCGATTTCATGGCACTCGAGAACTTTTGCCTTCAGACCATGGCTCATGAAAAGATCGTTGGTCGACTGTAACGAGCAAGGCGTGTCCTTTTATTACTTGAATCAGATTTAGACATATGTAAAGGAACATAACAGTCAAGCTCACCTTGATCACAGCATCAGTATCAACCAACCAAACAGGAAATTCTCCAAGGAAATATGATCCCTTCATAGCAAGATTACTTACAATACTCAATACCTGTTTGAAATCAGTCATAGCTCTTACCGGGAAATCCTGGCATTTGCCAGAAAAAAAAACCACCAATACTTTAAACTTCCTTCAAACCGACGAAAAAAGAGTTGACGAAAAGGATAGCATTTGACAAAACCTGAAAAGCCCATATACTAGGTTGGGCACCATCGTATCCTTTACTGCGTAGAACTCGTTCTATATCTAAGGATTCAGATGGAATGTGAGAGAAAATGCAGCCTCGTGGAACTCGTGCACCAACCTCTAATGCGTCCCACCAAGAAAAACAGTGATTGAAGTTAAACTATTTGCTTTGTAATAAGAAGGATCTTGGAATGTTAGTAGTGCTTTAACATGAGAGGACCAAGTTTGTCATATTTGTTGCAGCTAAAACAAGTCCAAACCTTGAAGCTTTTGGTTCGATCTTCTAAATATTTGTTTTGGGGAGATATCATATATCAAAGTTGATGGTGGCCATTTGAGACGATAAGGTCGAGTATCCATCCCATCTGTGAACAAAACCACCTGCACTGAGTGAGATGAGAAGAGCAATAATAATACAGTCCCTTCCATTTTCCCTATAAATTCAAGTATGCTAAGAAAAGCAAACAATGGAGCCTCTTGGATATATGTTAAGCATACATATACTCACCTGCCTAAGCCCATCGTGTTTATCTATTGTGTCGAGCAACTTGTCGTCGATTAACTTGGTTGCAATGCTATGCCAATGCACGCCATGAATCGTCTCGTGAGGGTTGGAAGGTGTAAGGCAACCAACGTATGGGTCCAAAAGGATAGGTTCTGCAGATGCAAATTAAAAATTAGCGATGTGAAGAAACTTCGACACTAAAGCGTTTGAAGAAATGCCGGACAGAGAGAGCAAGGAAACACTTTGTCCGTTACCTTGACGAAGGGTTTCTTGAAAGCGAATTCTCGCTCTTACCATGGCTGCCGAGAGGAATTGATCATCGCCGTCGTCATCGACGGCGTCCTTTCTGCTTGGCTTGGCATGGAATTTACAGTTTCTCTTAATCTGATAAGTGTTGTGAGGAAATGGGAGTGTTGTTGATAGATGAGTTGAAGCAGTTAACTGTTGACAGTGAACCAAGACTTCCATAACCATTGAAGATTGTGAAGTGAAGATGAAAAAACTTTATGAGCTCGAAGAAAATAACACGCACACACCATACGCAAGCTTCGGCGCATCTCTGAAACTTGTAGTAGCTTAGACGTAATAAGGCCCAGTAGAAGCCCATTTACGTGAATTAAAATAAGGCACCAACTACCCGAATCAATTACATTAATGTAATACAACAACGTAATTAGAAGATAATCTTCCCTTCGAATATTCATCAAAGAAGCTTGTAATCGATGATCTGAAGATGGAGAAAGACATCTCAGGTTTAGTTCCGTGCTCGTCTCTTGCAGTCGAATCCGTCTTAAAGGTTTAGCACTGTAAGCATCTTCTCATCGATCCCATTTTCACCAATTTCCTTGAGATTACCCAAGTTTGAGAGAAAAAAAAAAGTGAAAAAAACTATTATTCTTATACCGACTTGCATACTCGACGCAGGGCGGATTTGTATGGGGTTCTTTGGTTGGACCGTTTGATGCTAAAAAGCTTGGTGAGTTGAAGTTTCGATTTTGGTGATACGCGCTCTAACACCATCTCCAACCGAGAAATTAATTATCAAACTCAAACTCATTCCAAAACTCAAAATGCAGTAATTTATTTCCAATCGTCAAACCAATTCTCAAACTCAAAAGATCATTTATGTAATGATCTCTTCTACCAATTTTTTAATATTATCCAAATAATTTATAATTTTAGAAGTTAGACCACGACACTTTTTAAAATTGATATATAATTTCTGAGTGCACGCCTCATTGATAGACTACAAACTGTATTCGAAATATATATATATATATATATATATATATTAATGTAATTAAAGTCATATAAAATTTACATCTTGAAAAATCTTAAAACAATTAGCTTAAACAAATATATCTGGCATAAGGCAAAACACGTGTCAAATGATCGTACAACCAACATATAAAAGCTACCAGAATAATTGCAAGAAAGTTAAACATTTCCTCTCTATTAAATAAGATTATTATCACTAACTTTAACATGATAAGTGATCTTTTAATCGTCAGCCGTCCGATCATTTACAATCGAATCTGACAATTAATCGGACGACTAGGAAGGATCGAGTCGGCGAGTTCCTCGTTCAGTTTTGGAAGCGGTGGCATTTTCTTGAACGTGGGGCGCATCTCGTTCATCAGTGTCTGTGCTCTTTGGAAAAAACCAAAACAAAAAGGGACTTGAGAGAGAGAGAGTTCGAATCCATTTTGGGTTTGAGTTTTGGATTCGATTGGAGCAATTTTACCCCATATTTTGGTATTTTGGGTACGGTTGGAGTTGCCCGAACTGGGAAAAGGAATTCAATTCGAAATGAGAACCTTGAACAAGAGAATCAGTTCTGATATTCGAATTGCAGAGTTCCTTACAAAGAATTTGAGAGAGGATCGCAGAAAAAGGAAACGATAGAGTTCGTTACATCCCAACAAATCACATCTGATTACCCACCAGAACGTAAAAGACATCGTATACGAAAGCAGAAAATAAATCGTGAATCAGAGAGTTGTGACTCTTAATCAATAGTCGCCTTAGTAATAGATTGAAATCGTCGATAATCTTCGCGTTTTTGTCTAGAGCTGCTATCATTCTTTCCTCCTTAAAACAACTCATGTCCTCATAAATGCTGGGAAACGTTGCTGTAACTCGAACCAATCCTCCCAAGTGCTATCCTCTGTTGGTGCATTAAACCATTTAACCAATACCTGAATTACAGGTCGATTATTTTTCTTGACCAACCTCCTCTCCAAAATGGCTTCGGGGTCCAATATGATGCTGCTGTGGGAGGTCAAAAATTAGGGTAATTGTGGGGAAACCTGAGCCGACCCAATACTTTTCTTGAGCTGACAAACATGAAAAGTGCGATGTATCTTGCATTCGTCTGGGAGCTGCAAGTCATCTGTTCCTCCTTTATCAATGCCCTAGTTCAGCATTGAATTGGTTTTCTTCTTGTACAATCATCATCTGCATCATTGATAGTTGGGCAGGTTGAGATTAGGACAGGGAAAAAATACCAAAATACCGAAATGTCGTCCTTATCGTATCGAATCGAATCGTATCGAAAATATCGAACATTTTGGTATACCGAAGTTTTTGGTAAGGTATGATACCGTACCGGAAATTTTCGGTACGGTAATGGTATAAAGTTTGTAAAATTAGGTATACCGATTATACCAAATACCGAAATTCTAAAATTTTTAATATACTTTATACATATATATACACACTTATATATATTATTTTATTTCAAAAAATATAAAATGACAAATAAGGATCTTCATAAACTTATTTAGCCCATAATTATTAACTTATACACAACTTTCTAATATTAGGCCTACCATATTTTACTAATGTAACTCAAGTAACGTTTAATTTTTGTCTTTTTAATATTTTTTTCATGATTTTTGAAAGCATGAAGATGCAATGCAATTACTTTTTGTTAATCTTCACTAATTTTTTAAATATAGCCGCTTTGTTCTAATTAATCTGTATATAAAGTTGTATTTTGTGGTTATGTAAAGTTTTTTGTCTTATTAAGGAGACTAGCTAAAATATGTAAATTATTTAAGGTTAAAAAATCTTTTTATTTTGAAAAATTTTGGTATTAATAATCTATCTTATTGGGGCCTAAGGAGTGTGAATTGATTAAAAATTGCAAAACAACGAATTAACGAGTAACGAGACATGCATGGTAAAAAATCCTCCGTATGAATGGCATAGAAGGTATGATACCGATATCATACCGAAATTTCGGTATGATACCGTATCGAAAGTTAAGGTATACCGAAATTTTGGTATGGTATTGGTATGATTTTTTTGGATACCGAAATTTCGGTATGGTATACAATATCACAGTTTTGGTAAGGTATACCGTATCGAACCACCCCTAGTTGAGATAGCAGCATATTCATCTTCTTGCTGGTAATCATCTTAACCTTCGCAGTTGTAACCCCTCAATAACACTTTGTTCCCTTCCTGTTGAAATTCCATTGGAAGTTGATTGAAATTCCAAGTTAAGCTCCCCAAGGTGATCAACCCCTGCACACCCAATACCATATGACACCCTCCTAATGGCAAAATCATCATGTCCGCCATGAACTGGGTTCCTTGCATCTTCCATTTGAACCCCTTACACATCGATGAGCTATGGAGCTTACTCCCATCCGCTACTGCCACAGGATAGGGATTAGTTTGCTCGAAGCTGCACTCAAACCTCTTGGCCCATTCTAAGTCCAAAAATTGTGGGTACTTCCCGTGTCTATCAATACATGTAATGGTTTACCATTAACATTTCCCGTAACCCTCATGGTACTATAATCATGCACACCTGCATTGCATGCATAGAAACTTGATAATTGATCCAAGGACCCTCCTGAGTTTCCAACCCTTCTTCCTCATCTGCAGATTTTTTGGAGTCAAGCATATGTCCCTCCACTTGCCCTTCCTCTTCACCCACAGTTTCCATCAAATATATCTGTCTTCTTTTTGCACATTTATGACCAGTTGTAAATTGCTCATCGCACCAAAAGCACAGCCCTTTTGCTCTTTTGTCATGCATTGCTTGTGGGGATAACCTGCTAGAGGGAATGATGGGTTGATTGTTTCCCTTCACCACACTGTGAGATCTCGTGGGAAAAGATGCAGATGCCTCAGCTGATGAGGTCGGGTTCACTGAATTCTGGCCCATAATTCTACTCGAAGTGCCCGCATTTGAAATGAAGGGAGTTCTAGGGGTGTTAGGCCTCTTACTTCCCCCAAAAGAAGTCGCCGCTGACACCGCCTTGGAAGCTAGACCACTAGCTTGCTCTTGGAATTTGGCAAGCTTCTAACAAGGTGTTAGGCCGAAACATCCTCACCGCCACTGATATTTCAGATCTCAAACTACCCAAAAAGCAACTCATTGCATATTGCTCAGTAAGTTCAACACAATTCATCAACTCTTCAAAGCTTTCCAACTACTCCTGAACCGAATTAGTCTGTTTAAGATTCACTATTCACTCATCGGATCATCATAAGAATGTAATCCAAAGCGATTATGAAGAGCCCACACATACTCTGGCCATCGGGGAAGTTCTCTAGTGAGACGAGGTTTCATGAATACTTGATGCCATTGAAGGGCTCGACCTTCCAAATGAACCGCAACCATCCTCACCTTGGCCTCTGTTGGCGTTTCATCCACCTCGAAAAAGTGTTCACACTTGTAGATCCAACCTCGGAGATCCTCCCCGTCAAACCTTGGGAATTCTATGCTCGAACACCTGGTCGGAAATTGATAGCTTGATCGCTGGGGACCTTCATTCACTCCGCCACTGCCCCTACCGTTCGAATTTTCACTATTACCCGCACCGTTCGAGTTGTCACCAGTCGAATTGATCGCAATCGTTGCAATCATCTGTCGCAGGTAGGGGTGGGATCGGGTCGGGTATATCGGGTACCTGAAAAAATCGGGTATTGAACTCTAAACCCGACCCCGACCCGATAGAAGTTCGGGTACCCGACAATCGGGTACCCGAAACCCGTCGGGTACCCGCGGGTCGGGTCGGGTTTTCTGATTTTCTTTTTTTTAAAATCAATGTAAAATGTACCAGTTGGCGGCCGATGATGCTGAGGTCCTCTGGTTGACGGCGGCCGGTGGGTGGTGAGATGGGGAGCTACGAGTCGGCGGCCGGTGGGTGTGCTTGGTGACTTGACTTCGTCTGCTATTTCGTTCGTCGTTTGTGTGTTGAGGTATGAGTTCAGATTTTTTATTTTATTTCTTTATTTTGTTTGGTCTAGTGGGCTGGTTTTCTTTCGGCCGAAATTTAATCAGTTTGCCAAACTAGTCTATTATAAAAAGGCACACATAGTTCACTAAGGGGAATAAGTATGGGCTGGGTTGGTTGGTTATTACCTACATTGCTGGGGCGAAATTTCGGGTACCCGATCGGGTATTTCGGGTAGCTCAAAGCTACCCGAAATCCGACCCGATAATATCAATCGGGTATCGGGTTTAAACCCGATACCCGAAAAACCCGATTTTTTTCTTAAATTCGGGTAATTACCCGATCGGGTCGGGTCGGGTACCCGATACCCGAACCCGTTTGCCCACCCCTAGTCGCAGGAAGCCAAATGCTCATTGATAGAGGCATTGCCGCATTAACCTTATCACGGAACAACTCCATCTCTTTACGCAGCTCAGCAGTGTGTGTACCTTCTGCCATTTATGAGACCTATCAAGCTGGGGATCGATGTTCTGATACCAATTTGATACGCAATCTAACTGGGAAAAGGAATCCATGAGAACCTTGAACAAGAGAATCAGTTTTGATATTCGAATTGCAGAGTTCGTTACAGAGAATTTGAGAGAGAATCGTTGGAAAAAGGAAACGATAGAGTTTGTCCCAACATATCACATCTTGATTACTCACCAGAACGTAAAAGCCATCATATATGAAAGCAGAAAATAAATCGTGAATCGGAGAGTTGCGACTCTTAATCAATAGTCGCCTTAGTAATAGATTGAAATCGTCGATAGTCTTCGGGTTTTTGTCTAGAGCTGCTATCATTTGGTTCTTGTAAGATCTGATCAATCTAAAGTCGCTGAGCTTGTGATTTTTGGCCCATATAATGTCTTTGTTTGATATGCTTATGGTTTTATTGATCGTAGGTATGTCTGGAAGATCACGCGCTTTGTTCATTGTAAGCTGCTGGACCAATTTTATCCAAGGCTTAATTCAGATGTTACCAATGTTTCATCCATTATTTTAGTTGATAGCTTTAGTCCTTTATGGTTTCAGGGCAAGACTCTTGGTCAATGTGGCTTCTCATGTGGTAACAGATATATATTTGTGTACATTCTTTGTTTATTGTTAAAATTTGTTTGGTTTACTTGTTCTGTTATTTCCTCCTATTACTGGTGATCTTGCTCACAAGATGAATGTCATAACCCACTTCGAAAGATGGGTTTTTGTTTTTTTTTTGAACATTTGAATGGCAAAGGGCGTTATATGTTCTTGTTTATTAGAGACGTCGTTGCTGATTCTATATCTGTTCTTTTGTGCCTTATTTAACGTAAGTTTCCTCGATTAGTGGCGCGTTTGTTTATATTCATAACATGATACAATTTTTGTTCACATTTTTGGCATATCCTTTTCCAGCATTATTTGCAGCAATATTTTCTTTTACTCGGTGTGGACCATGGTTCGCAGTCGCGGATGCGGATGCCGATGCGGACACGAGCGATACGGATACGTTGCATTATCGCGGCGCGGTCGCGGGCGATACGCATTTTTTGTTAAAAAAGTTGTAAATTATTTAAGTTTGTCTACAAATTATACCAGAAAATATTTGAAACAGTAGAAAATACATGATAATACTTTATTACATATATTACAAAGGTTTTTACAAGCATTTAGTTCCACGAAGAGTGACGCGGTGGTACAAAGTCATCAGTATCTTCACTGTATGGATAAAAGTCGGGATATTGTCTTGATAACCCATCGGTGGACTGATATGGCTGACGAAATGATATGTCACGATAATAGTATCCGAATCCCCGATAGTCGGCTGTACTATTTGTGCTGCTCGTAGATCTATAATCATGTCCAGTATATTCAGCACTGTTTGCAATAGATGATAAATAATCACTTGATCTTCCACTGTCAAAGTATCTTGCTGAATGACCAAGTGAAGAACCATAATCCATGTGACTTCGTTGACCATACGAACTTCCACCGGTGCTGTAATCAAATTGTCGATGACCTTGGTTGTTATGTCTTGACCCATAATCGTATCTTGGCCGCATTTGAGTAGTTTCTCTCAAGCGAAGATCTTGTAGTTGTGCGTCAACATTTGGATAACGCTGCGATATGTCCGTATGATATGAATAATCACTACCACTCAGTCCTGACATATAACGACGTTCCTCTTCTATTAATGGACGGTAGCCATGATCTGTATCTTGAGTAGCATAATAATTTTCGTTTCCTTGAGCCCAAGACATACCTGTATTATTTTGATCATCAGCATAGTTGCGAGTACTTCCCCCTTCATCTCGAGCGGGATTCGTTGTATTATTTCCATTATCATCGTCGGTATCACCGCTGCTATCACCGTCACTGCTATGACTTGAAGTATTTTGGTGCCCGCTCTTTCCTGAATAGCTTCTTGGCTGGCCTTTTCCTTTTCTTGATCGACGACTTTGGCCACCACCCTCCGCATCTTCATTATCTTCCTGGCCACCTTGATCTAGAAAACCCAAATCATCATCTTGAAGTACATTTGGAACATTCTCTCTTATCCATTCGTCTAGGATGTCATCGTCGTGAAATATGTGGTTAAGGTCAATCGGGGAATAATAATCGTCATCCTCTTGTTGGTACGCCATATTTCTCACACGTAGCCTCATGTTGTAGTGACAATAGACAAGTTTATGCAACTTTTCAATAGCCAATCGATTTCGAAGCTTTGTGTGTATCAACGACCATGTGCTCCAATTTCGCTCACAACCCGAAGACGAACAAGTTTGACTTAAAATTTTGATAGCAATTTTCCTCAAATGCGGAGTTTCATCCCCGTAATTGATCCACCAATCAGCTGACATGGGAAATTAATAAAGTTTAAAAGTCAAGCTATTCTATTGGAAAGACATACATAATTAAAATCATGTTGAAATTATCAAATACCTGGAAGTGTTTTTTTGACTGCTTGTTGTGCTAAAGGAGTACCAAACTCTCCAACCTTGTTTACAAATCTGGTAACCTCATTAATTGCTTCGGCTTGAGCATCGATACATGGTTCAATTCTCTTGATCACAGCCTTCAAACCCCGTCGTACTTCAGAAGTAAATACACATGTACCGAATATTGCAGCAATGGGTTCAAAAAGTAAGCTGCATAAATTATAATACAACTATTATGTGAAGTATATTCAATATAATAAATGTAAACATATACAATATATTACCTGCAGCATGAAGGTCTTGATGTAACATGTTGTACCAACGTTCATCAATTACGTCCCAATATTTCTGCCAATCTTTCACTCCTTCCTTTATCGACAGTTTCGCTCTATCCATAGCTTCGTATATGATAGACAATGTTGGTTTTTTATCTTGATCAACTAGTTTTAGAACCTTCACCAACGGTTCCATTATTGTACAAACCTCTCTCGCCCTTTTCCAAAAGTTGTTATTCATTATCGTATCAGAAACCTTTTCCGCAGCGTGTCTTCTTCTTGAAGTATTGTTAAAATCCTCCCACTCAGGAGCAGTGCACATTCTTTTTAAGTCCAACTGATGTCGAACAAGACTTTCGATCGCAACAAATTTTGTAGCGAATCTTGTTATCCCAGGTCTCAGAAGCTCTCGTCCCTTAGTATACGATTTCATGAGATTCACCACTTTATCGCTGTTATAGATAAAACTTGTGACCTGCTTTGCCTGATCGATAGTTTTTTTAACCTTACTCATCTTACCGATATCCTCTAACATCAAGTCAAGACAATGTGCAGCACAAGGTGACCAAAATAGACGCGGCCTGTCGATCATTAGCCTTTCTCCAGCGGCTTTATTAGCACTTTCGCTGTCCGTGACCACATGAACCACATTTTCCTCTCCAACCTCATCAATAACTTTGTTTATTAGAGACAAAATAAAGTCAGCGGTTTTTCTTTTGTTTGTGCAATCTACAGAGCTGTGAAATATCATTTTGCGATCACAATAAATCATGAAGTTGATTATCGGATGCTTGTTTCTAGTGCTCCATCCATCGCACATTATTGTACAACCGTAAATGTGAAACTTACTCTTTAATGTACTCACATACCCGTCAATTTCTTCGACTTCTTCATTTAAAAAGTTCCCACCGATTTGTCTACCCGAAGGACCTTTGATCCCTGGACCCTCTTTAGCGATAGTATCTATCATGCTTTGATAGTACGGGCCACTATCGGCGGCATTAAACGGGATAGCGTTAAATAAAAACCATTTACTAATCGCTTTACCGACCTTTTTCACTTTGTCTGGCGCAAACCAATTCTTCAAACTTTTATTTTTTGATGGAAACATATACGAGTCAACATTCCTTGCGGAGGTTTCCATTTCCTTTCTCGTTGTAAAACTTCGCGATAATCGTGTTTTTTGTGCCCCTTGATCTTGTGACGACGTAGCACCAGGATGTCCTACAGTAAGTACAATAAATAAGTTATTCGTAAACCCTATAGTAATTACAATAAATAAGTTACTGATAAACGGATAACTAAAGTAATAAAAAAAGTACCATGCCCATAACGGTTGCGCATATCTTCCTCATAAGTTGCAGTTTTGCGACTTTGCCTCATAGCATTCCGTATTTGTTTCATTTCTTCTTTGCTCGTCAATTCAACTATATCTTCATCTTCATCTTCATCGCTGCTTTCACTATCATGCATCATAGACATTATGCCTTTTAAAGCGGCTTCTTTTTTACGTTTTGATACATCACGCTCGCTTTTGGCATCTTGTAAATGTTTTCGAAGGAGCTGCATTATCTCTTTCGGTGCTTTTCTACAAGCTTCCACATTTCCCGTGATGTGGGCAATATGTTGTTTCAACCTCGTAATTCCGCCATGAACTACTTTATCACAAAACTTACATTTGATTTTCCTTTTATCTTCACTGACGGCATCGCCAAAGTCCCAGCCAATATCTCGCTTCGGTGCCATCGTCGATTTTTGGTTGATGAGATGAGAACAATCACGTAGTCGAATTTGATGGGAGTACTTGAATATAGAAGAGGGTTATCGAGGGCGTCACGTTAAATAGAAAAGGGTTGTGTTTGTAGTTGAAGGATTTCCCTATCGCATAACATATATAGAAGCATTGTATATTATATTCATCAGACAAGATCCGAGAATACTGAAACAATGTTTTTGTAATGATCTGACTTTTATTCATTAAAGTACAAGAAGACATATATGGACCACATTCACCACTTGCATTGGACATTTGTTTTTATTGTTTTATTCTATTTTTACCCTATTTTGTGTATTTTAATTTTTTTTTCCCCCGCGCCGCAGATTTATCGCCCGCGCCGCCGATTTCTCGCCCGCGACTTGCTGAATCGCCCGATATATCGCCGAGACACCGATAATTCTTCCGCGCCGGAAACGAAACCGCAGCAGCCTGTATCTCTGGCGCGGTGAGGGCCGATCCCGCATCGTATCGCCGCGACGACCGATATCTCGCCGCGACGGCGAACCATGGTGTGGACTACAAAGATATCGGGGGCAGAACGACTGGGTTAGTGTTGCGCTTTCAATTACTTGAACGCTGTTTCTTTTCTTCATATGGTAACAATCCATGAAGAAAATTTGTAAAAATAATTAACTGCTTTGGCAATTGTACTTAGACATAACATGTCTTGATTCTTGTTTCTTACGTACGAGTTTTGGCATCCATATTTCTGCATTATCAAGTTAGTTTTACAAATTAATGGTTCTAATTCTTCGAATTTATGCCAGTTTTGTAGGTTAACACACTTGCAGCCGGCAGTGTTGCTGGTGCTGCTTTCGGCGTCGGAATTGGGAATTGGAAGAAAGTTGCAGGTATTACCGGCGTCTATTATACGATGTTCCAATACGCAAAAGAAAAGGACTTGTCCGATTGACACAACACTAGGGTGACCCAGTCGCTTATTACGACTCGAAGAAAAGCTTTTTATTTTCTTTCTTTCTTTTTTTTTCGATTGAAGCTAGTTAGTGAAAGTGCGGGTCGTTTAAAAAAATAGCCCTTGACTTAGTCAATGTTAAAAATAACCTTGTTGACATTTTTTTGTCAAGGGCCTTCATTTATTTAACTTTTACTAATCTTCTTTAAACCTCGTTAATAGAACTAGAAATAAAAGAAAAAGAAGATACCCGATCAGTATCTATATAAAAGAAACAAAACCCCATTTGAATGCATACAGCACGTTACTACAATCGATCTATTCTTTATTCACCATCGTCTGTAAGAAAAAACAGCCTTATTTTCATCACTAAGTCAAGCTCAAAGTTTGCGAAACAAGTCTTGAAAGAAATACCCAGCTCTAACTCTTTACAGTAAGTTTTTTCGATTCGAATAATAAATTTTAACCCTCGAAATTACGTGATTGTGTCAAAGAGATCATGTGTGGCCATGGAGTGTCGAACTTCCAGTTGAAAGGACGAAAAGTCATTATGCTTCATGGTACCCGCATATATATTCACAAGGGCCCCATTGTAACGATCCTACTTTTCTAATTAAAATAGTTGGCGGATTTCCGCAATGAAAGCCGTGGAAAGCCTATTTTGCGAAATATTTAAACTAAATTAGTATACATATCATAAAAATATTGTTTTACAAAAGGCGTTCTTTACATGGGCCAAAGCCCCAAAAATCAAAACAACTAATGCCGTTCCACATGTCGCATCCATGTACCGCTCTCGCCCTCAAAAGCCCGTGGAGTCACCGCCACCAGCCGCTAACCTAATCCTGATGTTCACCCACGTCGGACTCATCATTACCTACAACACATAAAGGTCTGAGTGATACGCTCAGTAGGTGAATTCATGCAAATGCAGCGTGCACTCAATCCCAATCCCCACCTCACCGCATGATAATGTAATGCACGACCGTAGAGTTCGAGCGGCACCAACCGCTCATCTCGACGGCACCAACTGTCATCAACGACACCAACCACTGATCATGCCGACACCAACAGGTCACATAAAGCGAACGGCACCAACAACTCGACTCGACGGCACCAACCGTCCAGTGCACTAGTACCAACCTCAACTCCTCTAACAGTACGACTGCCAAAATCGGCACAATCTACCCCTACTCAACCGACACTATAAAGTGTCACCGCTCGCACGGTCATCATCTCGCACAATGTCGTGATATTTCAGGACATGAAATGCACATTTTACAGTTCACACAAACTAATATGATCAAGTACTATATAGCATGATTATTTGCACAGTCAGCAGAATTCGAAACTCTTTTATCTGTTTAAAATCCCTAAAACAAAAAATCTCTAAAATAACCCCTACAGTAAAAAATAGGCCAAATGGGCCGATATTTGAACTAAAGCCCAAAATCATTAACTGGTCAACGCGCGCAAAAAGTCAACTTTAGATATTGGATTCACCAACGTAAAATCAAAAAATTTGTTAAATTCGCTAAGTCACTAGTCAGTTCGTGAACTAATTTGGCCCGTGAAAGTACCCACTTCGCGAATCATAAGGACCCGCGAAACTCCTATCTCACAGACTTCACGAAATGGACTTCGCGAACTTCACCTCGGCCCGCGACTTCATTAATCATTAGGGTTCGCGAAACTTTCCTCTCACTGTTTGAGCTCGCGAAGTTCTCCTGACCTGCAGAACCTCACACTTCGTGAACCATGATGACCCGCAAAATTTCTATCTCACGGGACAGACTTTACGAACTACAGAACGGCCCGTGTATTCACGAACCCTTGAAGCCCCCGAAACTCCCAACCCGCGAATTACTCTGACCCGCGAAGTTTGCTTCGGCCCGCGAAAGAGGTTCACAACCCGATCTCCATCTCTTATTCAAAATCCCTACGGCCGGCCCTCGAGAAGCCCGAATTCTAGCCCTCGAAAACATTCGCTCTCTCTCAATTCGCGAACCCTCTAGCCCGCGAAGCTACAGAGCGACCCGAAATCATCTCCCCATTCGTGAACTACCCCAACCCGTGATCTACTCGATCATACTTCACTTATAATTTCTATCCCCACTCGTGAAACACTTTGAGTCGAATACCCAAGCTTAGGCCCTAGCCGAATGACCTTCTAAGTATTTAGGTTTGCAGTCTGATTAATGGCTTTTAAATTTCAGTTTCGAATAGATTTTGGTTTTTAATCATACACAAACCCATATATAGGGTTTAAAAACCAATCACATAACACTTAGCACATAACGGTCATCAAAGTCACCTAGATATAAGTTCATTATTTCGAATTTGAATGACCATATCACCCAAAATTCGAAATCTTTGGACCAATTTATGTGTTGTGGGTGCAGAAATCTACCTACATTCCTTCCGAAGCTTTGTTTAGATGATTTGTGGTGCTAAGCTTTGCCGAAATTCTCCGAGCGTGTTAGCCTCCTTTGTTTTCTTCACGTTTGGCCTTCACTTCTTTTTCTTGGTGAGTTTCGTTCATTAAGTGTGTGTTGTGTGTTGTAGAATACCATTTGTAATTGTGCTTGATTTCATTAGTTGTCCTTGTAATTGGGGGCGCTTTGTATAGTAGTCCTTAGATTAGGACTAGATTGATATTTATACCAAGTTTGTTTGGTATAAATACATGTAAATCAATTGAGCTGAATAGAGAAAGTTTATAGAATTGATCCGAAAGGCTTGCAATTCGATTTCTAGAGAGAGAAACAACAGTAACTTTCTCACTCCACTCAAATTCTCTCTCTTGTTCTTCATTTGAGTTTTTCGGTCGAATTCAATTGTTTATCTAAACGATCGAATTACTATTAATTCTAGCCTAGGATCGTAGAGTTATTAATCGTAGGACTTAACAATTGGTATCAGAGAAGATTCGTTCTATTTTGAATCGAAAATTGTTAGAATTGGATCGAAAATCATTTTCTAGACACTGTTCATCGAAGAACAGATTTGGCGCGAAAACTTTTTTCGATCTAATAGCTTAATTCTGTGCTTAATTGACTTGAATTTGGTGTTTCTGTGCTTGTTTAAGTGTTAGATCATCATTGCGATCAGTTCTGTAGCAGTTTGAACTTCGATTTTTAGGATTTAATTGCTTCTGCGTGTTACTGTTTGCGAAGAACATGAAGAACACGTTCTGATTTTGATCAAATACGACATATTTTGCTTCATAACGTGTTTAATTGCTTGTTCGTGCGTGATTAGTACTTGATTGCGAGCAATTACCTCAAATTTCACTATCTGATTCTTTGTTTTTGCTCGAATTTGTGTTACTGTCAGCGCTAGAATCGTCATCAGTAGAAACGATTTTAGTTAGAAATATTTCTCGAGCATTATACAGCGAAAAAACTTTTTCGAGAGAGACTTATTTTGACTTTGCATGCGTAAAAACTTTCACTCAAAAAACTTTTTCAGTCAAACCTTTTAACGTTTGACCAGGCGAAAATCATTTACACGCGAGAAAATTTCTCTAGTCAACAGATTTATTTTGACTTGTCGAGAAACTTACTAATGTACTGTTTCTTTACGATCGAAATAAATTCACGATCAAGAAATTTTTCTCGACCGAATGATTTTGAGCAATTTATCTGGCTTGTAAAATATCATGCTGACAAAATTTCTCGCACGAGAACAGTACTCAGTACGTTCTATCTCAACGGAATTAATTTCGATCAAACTTTAAAGATTGAATCGAAAATAATCGTCGATCTAATTTTTGAATCAAACGCTACTAACAAATTTTGTCACTTGTGAAGCACATTACATCATCTTCAACCTTCAAAACAATTAACGAAGATCCTTCAACAACTCGACTACAATACAAACATGGATGCATACTCACTCGGAAATGACAACCGTCCGCCGATCTTGCAAAGAGGCGAATACACAGTGTGGAGAAGCCGCTTTCTGAATTTCATCGCTCTAAAGGATCAAGTCGAAAATCTACTGAAGTCCCTTGAAGAGGGACCGACACAGTTCTGGGTTCATGTACCCGGGGACAAAACAGCTACTCCAGCAATCCAACTTCTAGGCGACTAAAGGAGCCTAGAGAATACTCTATGGAGGAAAGAGCTCGAGCTAAGGCTGATCTAATAGCCATGAATACTCTTATGCAGGGCATCCCCAAAGATATATACAGACAAAGCGACAACCTTACATCGGCCAAAGGTATGTGGGATGAGCTGCATAGGATGATGCAAAGGACGGAAGTTGGCATAAAGGCCAAGAAGGCGAACATTCTCACTGCTTACGACTCATTCAAAGCAAAGCCGGAGGAGAGTCTAAACGAGATCTACCAACGATAACTCACTCTTCTCAATGAAATGAGGAAGATAGAAATAACGAAGACAAACATGGAGACAAACATAAGATTTCTATCTTCTCTGCCCACGGAATGGAAGAAAATATCCACTCAAATACGACAAAACAAAGATCTAGAGGAGTTGGATGTCCATGCCGTGTTCGATAATCTCGCTCAGCATGAGGAGGATATCCGCGAGATCACCAAAGAGCAGAAAGTCAAACAAACCGATGACACGGTTGCCTTAGTCTCGGAGAAGAGGAGCACAAGATCAAGAAAGGATAAGATCGTTAGGCCACCTTCATCATCAGAGTCGGAAGATGAATCGGACTCCGACATCGAGCCGAACATGAAAGCCCTTGGAAAACAGTTAGCTCTTATTGGACAAATGATGAGCAAGAAGTACTTCAAGAAGAAGTCTTCAACCTCATCCAATAGACTTCGGACTACAAGCTCCAAGAACAAATAACGTGCTCCGGAGAGTTCCGAGGTCAAGAATTCCAAAGAGACTAACAAATGCTTTAACTGTAAGCAGGTCACTTCGCCAGAGAGTGCACTCTCCCAAAGAAGAGAGATGCAAACTACTACTCCATGAAGCTTCAATTGACAAAATAGAAAGAAGCTGTAGTAGCTCTCATGGCCGAACAGGACCAATGGCTCGAGGACACGTCGAGCTCCGAAGAAGAGAACTTAGCCCTCATGGCCCGTCTCGACAACGAATTGGACGCCGAAACATCCACACGTACGGGCGACGACAACGCATCCACGTCTTCAAATGAGGTAGTCACTCCTTCCACATTATTGACCATGTTAGAATCATATCAAAAGTAATATGCTAACATGAAACGTGAGCAGAAAAGTATAAAGGAAGTAGGGAACGAACTTGAGAGAGCTCAGGAGAAGATAGATAGTCTCGAACAAGAACTTAGGAGCTCTAGTGCAAAAATAGATGAACTTACCAAGAGCCTCCATTTTAGAGAGACTAGTCAACCTCAACTAGGACAACAGAGCGAAAAGATTAAGGAATTAGAAGATAGGCTAGCAAATAACTACAATTGCTTGGTTAGAAATCTCAACGAGAAAGCCATTTTAAATTGTAGGATAACCGAAGCTACCTCTAAGATCACTAACTTAGAAATTAGAAACATCGAATGCTAAGATTAGCGAGCTTAGTAAGGATTTCCATGCTTGTCAAGCCGCTACACTAACCGTGGAAAATAATTATGTTCTCCTAGGTGAGGAACGCAAGAAATTATATGCCAAAGTAAAGAAATTAGACTATATAGTTACGCGTAGGGGACAATCCGTACAGACGATATTTTTGAACAAGCCCAAGGATATAGAGTTCTATAATCCTATAGAAGGCATATGTTTCACTAACCAGTGTGTGTTACAGAAGAAAGAAATATATGATGTTAAACACATGGGCTTAGGAATAACCTCTCTTAGAAATTTTACTGAATCGTCTTATGAAAATACTTTCGACTCATCCATTAGACAAGGTCCACATGGTCCAGAAATCCCCTTTGACTACAAAGAACTAAATGAAATGGACAAAAATAGGAAAGAAACTCTAACACCTGTCTGCAATTTAGTTCAAATTCTACCTCCTGACTCTCGAACACACCACGAGGAAGTTAAAACCATTAATTATAAAAATTCTCTCTACAAACCCCTATCATAAAACAGATAGAGGAGTCACAGGCAAAGTTAAGAACGAGAGAATTTCGAAGCTGAAAAGAAAAAATTCTTTAAGGAGATGGAAAATCTCAAGGCTTCCTCGTCCTCCCAAACTACCTCTCATGCTATTAAAAAAGAATGAAAAATGAAAAATCGCCTTTGAAATATAAATATTGTAAAAATAATTCTGTTAAAAGTGCTATGACTAATTTCACTTTACCTGCGTCTACAAGGAGCGTAGCGTCAGCACTAAAAACAAAGGCGAGAGTGTCTAGCACTAAGATAAAGAAGGAGCCATTAGATTTAAATGTTTCTGAGCATGCTACTCCTTCTGTTACAATAAAAGACACTCGTAGAAATAAAAGAGCTATTTCCACTTTTAAGATAGTTGCTTCTACGTATTCACTTCAGCCGATCTCCTTTAGAAGCACCAACTTCGAAATAGGCTGTACGTCAAACATTAATCATTCTGAAACAAATGCCACAAGAAAGACACGTCGGAAACAAGATCCAGCCATAAAGAAAGCTTATGGCGCCATACATGACTGTACTCACCTAAGGTATCCCGTAGAAATTAAATCCCACAAGCACCTTAGGAGGCTATCACAAGAAAAGATCTTTTCCTCAGTCAAACCCTCCAAAGCATTTGTACGTCCTGAAATTAATCTTCCCCGTAAGGTTCAACCCAAATGGGTTCCTAAATCTCCGCCTAGGACGACGAAAGCCAAAAGGGCCATCCTATAGAGGCAAAACCCAAACCCACTTTTTCAAAAGTGGAATGGGTTATTAAGAGTCTTCCAAAAATAGATTTAGGAGTCATATCTGAACCCAAAACTAAATATGCTAATCCGAGAGGACCCATGCTTAAGTGGGTACCTAAAGCTCTCTAGATTGTTTTTGCAGATCCATCATGTGTGGTACCTCGACTCTGGTTGCTCCACACACATGACTGGTATTCAAGAGCTGCTGAGCAACTACAAAGACCGACCAAACGGCAAAGTCAGATTTGGGAACAACGATTCAGCCCTGATTCTAGGACTTGGGGATATCATTCTGAAGAATCTGACCATCAAAGATGTCTCGTACGTCGAAGGCCTCCGCCATAACTTGTTCAGCATAGGCCAATTCTGTGACAAAGGCTTCCAGGTGGTCTTCCATGCTGACCGGTGCAGAATTTTGGATAGTCAGGACACAAAACTCCTTCAAGCACTTCGGAGATCCAATCTTTACACGATCAACCTGACGTCTGTGCGGCTCTCGACAGCTGTATGCCTCATTTCTCAGACTGATTTACAGAGGAACAGCTTATGGCATCAACGACTGTCTCATCTGAATATGAAAGCTTTCCAACGCCTTTCAACGAAAAAGTTGGTTCACGGTCTTCCAACTATACTACTACAAAAGGAGCATCACTGTTCGGCATGCCACCTAGGAAAACTGAAGCGAGCATCTCATCATGTCAAGCAAATTGCGTCTACTTCTCGACCATTGGAACTAACTCACATGGATCTCTGTGGTCCGATGCAGACTCAGAGTATCAATGGAAGAAAGTATGTCCTAGTGATTGTAGATGACTATTCTCGCTACACGTGGACAAAGTTCCTCCGAACGAAAGATGAGACTGGTGACTTGATTATCAATTTTGTGAACACAACTCAAAATCTGCTGCAACAGACTATTCAAGTTGTTCGAACAGACAACGGCACTGAGTTCAAGAACAATCACCTCAGTGAGTTTTATTAGAAACTTGGAATAAGTCAACAATTTTCAGCCGCCAAAACACCTCAACAAAATGGGGTCGTTGAAAGGAAAAATCGAACACTAGTGGAAGCCGCTCGTACAATGCTGATCCAATCGGGACTTCCACACTTTCTATGGGCTGAAGCAGTCAATACCGCTTGTTTTACTCAAAACAGGACGGTGGTTCACAAACGGTTCAACAAGACTCCGTACGAGATTGTGAATAATAGAGTGCCCAACATCTCCTTCCTTAAAGTCTTCGGGTGCAAGTGCTTTGTGGTGAACGACCGAGAGCAACGTGCAAAGTTCGACCCTAAAGCATTCGAAGCTACGTTTGTCGGGTACTCTTCAACATCAAAAGCGTACCGAGTATACATCAAGTCCAACCGAACTATTAAGGAAAGCTATAATGTCACTTTCCACGAAGTGGCAGATATGGCTTCTGGTCAATTCAGTCCAGGACCCGTGCCTAACCCGTTGGCTTCTGACGACAACATTTCAGAACCCGTAATCACTGGTGTGTTGGCACAAAACCAACAGAAGATGGCAACAACTTCAGGATCAGTGTCAGACGAAGCAACGACACTTGCAATAGACGACTTGGATTCTCTCTTCGAACCGGTATATCGGTCATACACGCCTACACCAACAATGGATTATCTACCGAACGAGACCGACGTACCAAGTTCATCTCACACCTCTACCCCACCCGATTCAGAATTGCCACAGAACACCGAAGAACCTACAGTGGGCATCGAGGAAGTATCATCAGAGATGATCAATCCAAGTGCAGTATTGGAACTTCCTCAGACAAATGATCAATCGGAGACTATAGGCAATCTAGATCCACAGATGGCTGATGCATCGACTTCAGCTTTGCCTCATGAGCGCAAGTGGACGAGAGGCCACTCGGTTGATCAGATAATTGGCGATCCCTCGGTTGGTGTGAGGACACGTCGTCAACACAGTCTTTTCAGTTGCTTCCTGAGCCAAAACGAGCCTACCAAAGTAGCAGACGCACTTCGAGACCCAGATTGGACAATTGCAATGCAAGAGGAAATCAATCAATTCGAACGTCTTTAAGTGTGGACCTTGGTACCCCGTCCACATGGGAAAACAGTGGTCGGAACTAAATGGGTTTTCAAGAATAAGAAAAATGAAGATGGTGAAGTGATCCGGAACAAAGCAAGGCTAGTTGCTAAGGGATACAATCAACAGGAAGGCATCGACTACGACGAGACTTATGCTCCTGTTGCTCGTATCGAAGCTATCCGCCTCCTGCTGGCTTATGCAGCTCACAAAGACTTCAAAGTCTATCAGATGGATGTTAAAACCGCCTTTCTCAACGTCGTGTTAAAAGACGAAGTCTACGTCGCTCAGCCGGAAGGTTTCGTTGATCAAGAACATCCCGATCATGTCTATCGCTTGGACAAAGCTCTCTATGGACTAAAACAAGCCCCACGTGCTTGGTACGATGTCCTGAGTGATTTCCTCGTGAAGTCTGGATTTATACGAGGAACGATAGACACAACCCTCTTCATTAAATGGCATGACAAAGATCTGATGGTCGTCCAAGTATACGTCGACGACATCATCTTCGGATCAACAAATCCTCGGCTCTGCAAGAAGTTTGGAGATCTCATGAAGAGCAAATTCGAGATGAGTCACACGGGAGAGATCCAATTTTTCTTAGGCCTTCAAGTCAGGCAGCTCAATGATGGAATTTTCATCAGTCAGACAAAATACATCAAGGATATTCTGAAGAAATTCCATCAAGACCAGAGCAAGTCTCTCAGCACTCCTATGTCACCAAGCTGCAAGTTGGATGCCGATCCCTCTGGTAATCGGTCGACATCACACTGTATCGCAGTATCATTGGATCTCTTCTCTACCTTACTTCGAGCCGGCCGGACATCATGCTTGCCACGTGCTTGTGTGCCCGTTTTCAAGCCGATCCCAAAGAATCTCATATGCTCGCGGTCAAAAGAATTTTACGCTACCTAAAGGGCACTTCTACCCTTGGCATATGGTATCCAAAGGGTACAAATTTTAAACTTATCGGCTACACTGACGCTGACTATGCAGGTTGCCGAATGGATAGGAAAAGCACGCCCGGTGGCGCTCAAATTTTTGGTGAAAAGCTGGTTTGCTGGTCATCCAAAAAGCAGAACTATGTGTCGACGACCGAAGTAGAATGCGTAGCTGCCGCCAGCTGTTGCTCACAGATGCTGTGATGCGGACACAGCTTCGCGACTATGGGTATAATCTAAACAATATACCCATATATAGTGATAGTCAGAGTGCAATCGCCATTACTTTGCAATCCTGTTCATCATTCACGCACAAAACACATATACATTAGATATCATTTTATCAAAGATCACGTAGAAATAGGCACGATAGAGATGTACTTTGTGAACACGGAGTTTCAACTAGCCGACATTTTCACCAAGGCCTTGGATGAGAAACGATTTCAATTCCTTGTCGGAAAATTAGGCATGTTGAATCTTCTGTAATATGTGCATTACCTGATTTTCTGTGCTATCACATGATCTATCTATGTGTTTTCTATGCTTATTTGTCCTTATCTTGCGTGATAAGAATAATATAAAAATAATATATATATTTCTATATATAATATAAAGGGGTATGACGAAATCCTTTAGGATGCTTTGATCTAAAGTCACTTAGAATTTTACCTCGACATGCGATTGATTTAATTGCTTAATTTGTCAGTCTAAGTCACATTCTTGTGTCTAAAGGTCATTAGGTTGCTCCACTAGACACAAAGCCACTATAAATGTGAGGATTCAAGCCTTGTTATATTTTTCTTTCTTTGGATCTATTTTTCGAGTGAGTCACACATCAATTGCTTGTCTTAACTAGATACTTGGCTTCATACTCATCTTGCGTTAGATCGTCAGGAAAATGATAACGGAGGTTAGGATATTCCTCATACGGCCTTATGTAAATTCCCCCACGTTAGCCCTTAGTCATCCACTTTGAGCCTTCTCCGATGTCATTTTCTTCATTTGAAACCCATTCCCAGCCTTCAACCGAACTCTATACTCTTCGAATGGTTGTTCAAACGAGAAAAGGAGGGGGAGATAACGAAAGAAAAAGTAAGATGATGACAAAAGAAGGCATTGCTCAACGCGCAACAAACAGACCAAAGGAACCGGCCTTCCGACTACCTTGTAGAAAGTGGTATGGTTCCTGCTGTGAACTTCTCCAACGATAATCTCGTACGCTCGTCAGAACGGTTGGAAGAAGAGCACCACGAAGTGAACTTCTCCAACGACAATCCGGTCTTATATCGGGAAACGAGAAGAGGAGTGCAAATTGATAACCGAGAACTTCTCCAAATTGATAATCTCTCAAACCTCAATAGGGATTAAGAGAAGAGGAGCTCAGTATCGGCCCGAGAACCAACAAGAAGAACTTTGCCTACGAGAATCTCCTAGAGCCTCATGGAGAAGCGGAGCTTCAGCTTAAGCATAACAAAATAAAAGGGATAGTTCTTAAAAAAGAGGGAGAAAATATTGAAAAGAAGGAAGACGCCGAAAAAAAAGGAGACGGACGTAGAATTTGAAGACGATGAAGAGATAAGCTCACTTTCCTTTAAATTCCTTCCGTTCTAAGTCCTAGCAAATTACAACCCTTACAACCCTTTGATTCCACATAGACGGTCTCTCGCTTAGGTGAAGTGATTAAAAATGCCTCGATCACAGGTAAACTGACTTAAAATTGCTTGTGTTGACTTGAGTGATAAAAATACAAAAATCCCGAGATATCCATAATTGAGAGCAAGAGCGAACCTAATGAGAGTTGTCGAAATGGACCAGTCTATGAAGTTAGGACTTTAGTTTGACGACATGACTTGACGGCATTTTCTTCTTTCAAATGTCTCGTAAAATTTTAGGCGTGATGATTGATTGAAGCAAAATAATCTGACCCAAATAAAAATATACATATGTATATATATATATATATATATATACATATATATAATAATAAATAAATAATAAATAACAAATTCGCACATTTTGACATGAAATGTTATGTTTCATATGCGTTGAATTGAATAAATGCGAATTTCTTTAGTGTATCGCACATTCTAAATGCAATTTTAGATTGCATTGGTGCTGAATTGTTTAAATGCGATAAATTTTTCTTTGCTTCTACCCTCACACAATATTTTAAAGTACATGTTTTCGGGGACCATGTATACATGCTTACTTGGTAAATTTGTGTGCTCGTGGCTTGAATTGATTTCATATGCTTGCATATTAGTCAATTCTTGTGCATCATTTGAGGGGGAGCAACTTGTATATTAGCTCCAAATATTTTTGACGTTTTTTATCTGAGTATTTCAGATCTTTCAAAATTAAGGAGCGAGACGTCGACACTACAAAGAGAGGAGCTAGACACAAGACCAAATATTTCAAAGATAAAATTGCCAAAAATAATTGTTGATTAACTCCATTATTACTAACGCTTATCTCTAAGTGGTACAAATTTTTTATTCTACCAGGGGAGCTAGACGTCACTACACAGAAAATCCAGGGAGTTAATTGCATTAATTTTAATTTTGAGGGGGAGCTTTACAAATGTGATATTATTTGAATAGGGATCAATCTAAAAAAAAATTAGAAACAGTTACCATCGAGAAACTGTATATAAGAATTAATTCGCGATCATAAGTTTCTCAATCGTAAACAGTGTTGGGAACGATTTTGATTAGCCGCGATAATTTGCGATCGAGAAAATTGAATTGAAGAGCAATTTTCGAATCGAAAATTTCTCGAGCGCAAATAGTAATGGGCCTGTTTCATTGAATCGCAAAATGTCAAATCGGAAACCCATCATCGACATACAGCGAGTAAATAAAAGTTCACTGTCAGTCAGAAAAAAAACTTTTTCTCACGCAACCCTAAATTGCAAAAAATTTTTCTCGCGAAAAACTTTCACAGACAGTTCAAATTTCTCCAAAATCTTTCGATTTTCAACACGAAATTGTCTGTTTAAGGTAGAAATGAGAATCTGTTGTCATTTGCGTGTGATTTTACTTCGTTAGCATCTGCATTTTGTAGTTTTTCGCATGATTTATATTAGTTTCTCGACTGTTCTTCAAAACTGACAAAATCGTATACTATTTCATAGTGTTTTAGACTTGATTTTGAACTTTATCTGAGTTTAATGCCTGCACTTAAGATAGTTTTCGATATTCTCTATGAATCTGGTAGAATGAATCATCGGAAAATCTGCATCTTCGACTGTAATTTTTTGATGAAACTGGGTATTTGAATGTTTAAAGCCATCGAAGAACTTTGTCGATCGCAAACAGTCTCAATTGAATTCCGATTTAATTGAGATACTGTTTGTGTCGAATTAGTTTCTCGATTGGTTAAATACTGATTTAGTCGCTAAGATAGAAGATTTTGACCGAAAAAAATTTACTTAACATTGAGAAATCTAATTAGGATTTTTCGTGAGCGAAAACTTACGCACTGATTAGACAATTTAGATGCAAATTTTATCGAGCGTAAAACTTACTATCGCAAAATAGAATTTTCGATTTAATTTCAATTTGGTCGCAAAAATTTAGCAGCGAAAAATTAATTTTTCAACACTTAATTTTCGATCGTAAAATTCGCCGCTTAGGACCTAATTGATCGGTAAATTTCTCGACGGTTGACTTAGCCTTTCGTTGACTAATTTCTCGATCGAAAAATATTGCAGCGAAAATTTTTAATTAGGATCGAAAATCACATTTCGCTCGACAAATTTCAAATCAAAAATTTTATTCAATTGAGGAAAATTTTTTGATAGTAAATTTACCTGAGATATAATTTCTCGATCGTAAATTTACGCGGAATTTTTCTCGATCGTAAAATTGATCGGCTACAGTCTCACGATTTCAATTTCAACACTTAGAAGTTTTTTTTACTAAGTCCTTTACACTGTAGCGAACATTAGCGAATAGAATTTTCTCGATCACAAAATTAAACGGAGTTATTGCAATTAAAATCAATGCATAAGCAAATCAATTTGACTCCAGAATTTTCGAGCGAAAAATTTCTCGGCATGAACAGTGTCCTTTTTCACGATTCAACACTTAGAAAATTTTCGAACTCCTTTTCACGCATTACATGTTTAATTCGAAATTACAATCATGCCATTACGTTTTTTTCTAAAACAAGAATCCTATATGCATATCATACGATTTCACTTCAAAATTCATCAAAACATGTCATGACTTGAAACAATATTATAGTTTGATGAACCTAAGTAATTTTCGACTAATATCAAAAATTATGAACTAATGATTTGTTATATCTCTTATTTTTTTCAGATGGATCGCTATCCAACATATAATCACATTTACGAGAAATCCTTATACCTCAATGTCCACGACACGAAGTTCCAATTGGACCTGGCCACCTTCCGGTGTCAAGACGACATTATCGTGTCAATCCTTCAAGGCCATCCACTATGGCATGGACTTACCGTGACGGCATCAGTGCCGATGGTCTACCTCCAGCAGTTTTGGGGGATGATCAAGAGCATCATCTTGGACGGGGGATACCATTTCACGACGGTTGTAGGGACGAGGCACATCTGCATGGGCAAGAACGAGTTCAGAGCTCTACTCGACCTCCCTCACAGCCAAAACTACGACCCCCTCCCATCAGATGAAGAACTGGTGGCTGATTTCCTTCAAATGGGTTACCGTCCGCCGCTCACCAAGCTCGCTCAGGTTCAGAGCAACGGTATCCCTCACCCATGGAAGACACTGTTCGGGATCGCGAACAAGTGTCTATCTCCGAAGCACGCCGGCTTTGACAAGGGCAACGGCCACATCCTCCGAATTTTTCACGGAGTCGTGTTCTCGCGAAATTACGATTTCGCCCAGCTGATCTGGAACAACCTTGCAGAACAGATCAGAGAAAAGGAGAATAACCGGTCCAAGAACGTGCCGTACGCGAGATGGTTCTCCGTCATCATCCGCCAACACATGGAGATGTACGCACAGAACATTCCTCGCCTGCCACCGGGAGGAAACTATCAGCCGCCCGGCTCAAATTCTTCCACACCCCAAGGCTGGTGGACCTTACACAGCCTTCAATGGTCATATCTCTCAACCTTCTTCGGCTCGCTGACCCCGCAGGAGCTGATTATCAGAGATACTGCCGGGAACATCACCTCACCGAGGTTATTAGAGGGCCCCCGGCAGATGTACACATGAGCCCTCCCCAACCGCAACAACACCAAAGCCCAGAGGCCATGTTGATTGAGGAAGTGGCCATGGAGCTCGAGCATGAGCCTCCAACTCAGGACGATGTCACCTTGATAGATGTTGTGGCCGCTGAGTTGGAACAAGAGGCTCCAACAGAAATGCTTCAAGTGCAAGTGCCCGTACATGTAGGCGTGCTCGAAGAAACCATTGAGGAGGTTCTTCAACAAGAAGCACAGCCCGAGACAGAAATTGGGCAAAGCTCACTTCCACTGGTGACGGATCAGGCTCTAGGGGATGTTGAACGTGATCCCACTCCTCACACAGCAACACCATCCGACACGGAGTCAGATGAGGAGATTTGCCTGATAAGACGGACTCCCAGACGACTTAGTATTCAACTTAGTCCCTCTTCCCGGCCGTCACCAACGCACCAGATACTACGCTGACCACAACGACAACTGTTGCCGGCACTTCTTCGCTCAATCTTGAGCCGCAACCAACGTGGTGTCTGGTTCGCAGGCGCAACCTGAGCCTGCCTTAACACCCATAGAGACGAATCCTCAAGATTCGACTCGAGGATTGGGTGGAAGTCTCATACAGTCACAACCTCGAGTGACTGTGAGCCAACCCACAGAGTCGGTGTCTACTCAAGGGTTGATAACAGGCGACATAAGTCGTCCTGGTCCATGGAGGCGTCCGCACCCTTTGTGACGAACGAGCAGTTTCAGGCCGCTCTCTCTGCCGCTGTACAGTCAATGGAAGACAAGATCACAGAGAGAGTACTTCAAGCAATCGAGGCATTCCGAAGAGATACCGGGAAAGCACCTGCCTTTGAAGGTCCTTCGTCACAAATCAACCCCACACCTCCACAACCCACACCCACCGACCCTCTAGCCACTTCCTCCATCCTCATCAATCCATACACAATCCCCATCACTGAGCTCCACGACATTCTCCTCGCCCGTCTGATAGGCCTTTCCATCCGATCGTCGCAAGAAGAATCCCTCTTTGGTGGACCATCCTGAGCCACCGACTGACACCTGCCGAGGCCAAAGCTCCCACTCACGGCGCAGACATGACGATCCTGACAATCAGGACCCTCATGAGGGGGAGAAGAGGCCAAGGACATCAACAAGTGGCCAAGGACAAGGCTCGAGCGCCACGCAGACAAGCGCTGGAGCTGGTGAAACCCAAACACAAACCCACCAAACCCAAACACAAACCATCCACCAAACACAAACCACCCAAACTACCTACACCACGCACCGCACCGCCCACATCGAACCACCAACCTTTCACCTCAGGACGCCTCCGTCCACACCACCGATCTACTCAAGCCCCTTGCTTCCGAAAGAAGAAGCAAGTGCTGCGATGCTTGTAGCTCTAAGCTACCCAAGCCACTCCCTCAGTCGCTCCAGACCAACCGGGACCCTCTGGACATGGCGTCAATCCACACGAGGCCCTAGACAAGTACATCTTCAAAGGACAGTGGATGACCCATTATGCCCGAGGAGCATCAAAGACGACGGCTTCACGACGTTCGGTGCTTTCTACAACAAGCGTCTATAGACCTCGTAATCATAGAAGACGACGAGCTTCACGAAGGTGAAGACTACGAGCGAGTTATCCCAAGGCTACCAGAGTTAATCGCTCAACAGGCGGTTCCCTCTCCAAGGCTAACGCCAGGGACCGTCCGGATCGACACGCAATGGGAAACATCCAAATAGAAATTCCCTTCCTAGAAGAAGTTCGTGAGAATATTTGGAGGTCTCCGGACAGAAGCCGAACGAGTTTGAGCTTAGAGGGATCTCTCATTGGGATTAGCAGAAGAGGATGACCTACCTCTGGATGCTGACCAAACTAGGACCTGATGTTAGGCTGGTAATGACTTAGACACAAGCCAAGAGCCATTATAAGAGTCTCTCCCCAATAAGCCAACTACTCAGCGTATACTGTGCCAAAGGAGGACTTCCAACACCTCACTACATCATCGAACGAGTGGACAAGACCCGAGAGAAACTGAGCGAGAGCGACCTTCCGTACCTCCCGCCGATGAAGTGTACCGTCTTTATCAGCTGTACGTGGAGAAGTACAAAGATCCTCAGGGCTTCATCAAGAAAGAAGGCCTCGAAGGGCTCTACCGGTTCATGATGCGCCAGGTCAAGTACTATGCCGCACACGACCTTCAGATGGCTCTGGAGAGCAATATGAAGAAGGTCAACATGATCGCTCCGCTCAACAAAGGACCTGAGATCGAAGGGCTTCCCAACAATCACGTGCACGTCAGCTCAGTCCTAGGCATCACCTACCACAAACCAATGGCAAAGAAGAATAGGTTGATGCTGAAGACTGAGATTCGTAAGTTTTGCGATGGGACGCTCAAGGTCGTCAGGAAAAACATCGAGCAGAGGTTGGACGAAATCAACAGAGACACTATGTTGAGGATCCACAGGTTCGTGAGAGAACAGCCGCTCCTAATGGAATTGCTTGAAGATATCAAGGAGCAACTGGAGCTTAGGATCACGCTGAGGAACAACGAGCATGCGCTGGGCTTGCGCAGATCGTATTACGCCCGACGAGGACAAACGGCGCGGAGACGCAATCAAGCACAAAGGGGGAGATTGTAGAATACCATTTGTAATTGTGCTTTATTTCATTAGTTGTCCTTGTAATTAGGGGCGTTTTGTATAGTAGTCCTTAGATTAGAACTAGTTTGATATTTATACCGAGTTTGTTTGGTATAACAACATGTAAATCAATTGAGCTGAATAGAGAAAGTTTTTAGAATTGATCTGAAAGGCTTGCAATTCGATTTCTAGAGAGAGAAACAACAGTAACTTTCTCTCTCTACTCAAATTCTCTCTCTTGTTCTTCAATTGAGTTTTTCGATCGAATTCAATTGTTTATCTAAACGATCGAATTACTATGAATTCTAGCCTAGGATCGTAGAGTTGTTAATCGTATGACCTAACACGTGTGTTGGATTTTCATATGAGATTTTAAGTGGTGATGAATCCACGTGATGTACCATGCCCCAAGTAAAAATCCCACATTTTGGGATGACTAATGATGGTTTTACATAGGTTTCTCTTAGGGTAGTGGGAGCCATGCGTGTGCTTCCTTAAATTGGGGAAAATATCACTTGATTTTCTCTTTTTGGGCTCAAGTTTGGACTTTGAGGTGTTTTCCACCCATTTAGAATTAATTGGGCCCTTATTATTATTATTATTATTATTATTATTATTATTATTATTATTATTATTTAGTTTATTATTATCATTAGTTGTTAATGCTATTTATTGGGTCTTAATTAATTGGGTCGAAACTATTTAGATCGAATATTATTTGGACCGAATTTCTCACTCGATTTCCGATCCGCTCGAAAATCAAATTCATTAATTTCGAACTTGTACAAAATTAATTACACCCTAGTCCCGTATTAAATTTACGGGTGTTACATCCTCCCCCTATAGAAATTTCGTCCTCGAAATTTAGGTCGTTGGGAACAACTCGCGGTATCGTCTTCATATCATCCTCTCGCTCCCACGTGGCTTCTTCAACCGATTGGTTTTGCCATATCACTTTGACTAACGGAATATATTTATTCTTAAGTCGCTTCACTTCTCGCATCAAGATCTCCACCGGTTGTTCTTCGTAACTCAAGTCCGGTTTCAAGCGTTGCTGAAGTCCTTCATTTATCAGCACGTGACTCGGGTCCACAACGTATTTTCGTAATGTTGACACGTGGAAAACGTCGTGGACTTGTTCTAAGGATTCTGGCAGTTCTAGCTGGTACGCAACTTCACCGACTCGCTTCAAAATTCTGAAAGGGCTTATATACCTCGGGCTCAATTTTCCTTTGCACCCGAATATTTTCACCCCCTTCATGGGTGATATCTTGTAAAACACCCAATCATGGTCTGCAAACTCTAACGGCTTTCGTATCTTATAAGCGTAACGTTTCTGTCGGCTTTGGGCCGTTTGAATTCTCTCCCGAATTTTCGTAACAACTTCCGTCATTTCTCGCATCATTTGGGGACCTAACAGCATTCTTGCCCCAATATCATCCCAATGGACTGGGGATCGACATTTACTCCCACACAGCGCTTCGTACGGCGCCATCCCGGTAGTAGCTTGGTAGCTATTGTTGTAAGAGAATTCGATTAATGGGAGATATTTGCTCCAATTTCCCTTGAAATCCAGCACACACGCGCGCAACATGTCTTCGAGTGTCTGGATTGTTCGTTCTGATTGTCCGTCTATTTGGGATGATAGGTCGTATGAGTCCGGTACAGGTTATGTCATTGAGAGATAAACGATATGCCTTTGTTATCGTAGACGAGTATGCTAGGTACACATGGGTCTTATTTCTTGCACAAGAAAGTGCGGCCTAGATAATCTTGCGCCACTGATTAAGAAGCTAAAAAATGAGAAAGGGATGAATGTCCGTAAGATTAGGAGTGATAACGGTCTAGAATTTGATAGTAAATCCTTTGCATCTTTTTGTGATGAAAATGGTTATAGTCATAATTTTTCAGCCCTTATTACACCTCAACAGAACGAAGTGGTCGAGAGTAAAAATAGAGTATTACAAGAAATGGCTAGGACTATGTTGAGCGAATATAATACTCCAAAACATTTTTGGGCCGAAGCTGTTAGTACGGCATGTTATGTCTCGAATATGATTTTCCTTAGACCAATTATTAAAAGAACTCCATATGAACTCTAGAACGATAAAACCCCTAATATAGGATATTTCCATGTATTTGGCTGAAAATGTTTAATTTGAATGATATGGATAAAAGAGGAAAATTCGATTTCAAGGTAGATAAAGGGATATTCCTACAGCCTTCATTCCGAAGCCTTTAGAGTGTTTAATTATAGGAAGAAGACTGTTCAAGAATCTGTGCATGTTACATTTGATGAATTTCCTAACGTAGATGCTACTGAGGAAGGTATAGCTGTGTCTCCTGCAGATATACAGGTTACTAACAAAGAGGTGAATGCAATTCCATTGAAACTAGATACTGAGTCAGAGGAACCCGAAGCTTCAGACGAACAACGGCGCAGGAAATTCAAACATGCTTCCAGCCGTCCCACTAAACAAGTCATAGGAAATATCACTTCAGGGATCAAAACGAGAGCAACTGCACGAAGCGATATTGCTGAGGAATCACAATGCTGTAGTCAACCATGGAACCTAAGACAGTGAACGAAGCGCTTGACGATGAATCGTGGGTGATTGCTATGGAAGAAGAGCTGGCACAATTCGAAAAGAGCCAGGTGTGGACTCTTGTGGAAAGACCTAACGATAAGTCCATAATAGGCACAAAGTGGGTGTTTCGCAACAAACTAGATGAGAACGGTAACGTGACACGAAATAAGGCCAGGTTGGTTGCCAAAGGTTATTCCCAAGAAGAAGGTATAGATTTTCAAGAAACCTTTGCACCCGTAGCTAGGCTCGAGTCTATACGCATTTTACTTGCATATGCATCTTTAAAAGATTTAAGCTTTTTCAAATGGATGTGAAAAGTGCATTCTTAAATCGTTTTATAAGTGAGGAAGTCTTTGTCAAACAACCTTCCGGTTTTGAAAAAGAAGAATTTTGAAATCGCGTCTTCAAATTAAATAAAGCTTTATATGGTTTAAAACAGGCCTCTAGGGCATGGTATGAAAGATTGAGTGGGTTTTTACTAGACGTGGGCTTTACAACAGGAACAATAGATAACATTCTGTTTATAAAGTGCGAAGGGAATCACATACTACTTGCGCAGATATACGTTTATGATATCATATTTGGTAGCACTGACATCACTCTCTGCGGGAATTTTTCTAAGTCAATGCAACAGGAGTTTGAGATGAGCCTAATGGGAGAACTTACGTACTTCCTTGGATTGCAAATCAAGCAATTGGATACGGGAACATTCATATCTCAAACGAAGTACACGAAGGAACTACTTGAAAAATTCGGAATCGCTGATTCCAAGGTACTTCCCACTCCTATGCATCAAACCGCCAAAATTGACAGTGATGAACAAGGTACGCCCATTGACCAAACTAAGTATAGAGGGATGATCGGAAGTTTGCTCTACCTTACGGCAAGCAGACCCGATATTATGTTTGCTACTGGTCTATGTTCTAGATATCAATCGAGTCCTAGGGAATCTCACTTGACAGTAGTCAAGCGGATAGTTAGATATTTGAAAGGAACAATCAATTTTGGTATGTGGTATCCAAATTCCAAGGAATTCCCATTAATGGGATACTCGGACGCGGATTATGCCGGTTCTAGGGAAGATAGGAAAAGCACTAGTGGTACTTGCCAAATACTAGGGAATTCCATTGTAACTTGGTCCAGTCGGTCCCGAATTTTCGTAACAACTTCCGTCATTTCTCGCATCATTTGGGGACCTAACAGCATTCTTCCCCCAATATCATCCCAATGGACTGGGGATCGACATTTACTCCCACACAGCGCTTCGTACGGCGCCATCCCGATAGTAGCTTGGTAGCTATTGTTGTAAGAGAATTCGATTAATGGGAGATATTTGCTCCAATTTCCCTTGAAATCCAGTACACACGCGCGCAACATGTCTTCGAGTGTCTGGATTGTTCGTTCTGATTGTCCGTCTATTTGGGATGATAGGTCGTACGAGTCCGGTACAGGTTATGTCATTTAGAGATAAACGATATGCCTTTGTTATCGTAGACGAGTACGCTAGGTACACATGGGTCTTATTTCTTGCACAAGAAAGTGCGGCCTAGATAATCTTGCGCCACTGATTAAGAAGCTAAAAAATGAGAAAGGAATGAATGTCCGTAAGATTAGGAGTGATAACGGTCTAGAATTTGATAGTAAATCCTTTGCATCTTTTTGTGATGAAAATGGTTATAGTCATAATTTTTCAGCCCTTATTACACCTCAACAGAACGGAGTGGTCGAGAGTAAAAATAGAGTATTACAAGAAATGGCTAGGACTATGTTGAGTGAATATAATACTCCAAAACATTTTTGGGCCGAAGCTGTTAGTACGGCATGTTATGTCTCGAATATGATTTTCCTGAGACCAATTATTAAAAGAACTCCATATGAACTCTAGAACGATAAAACCCCTAATATAGGATATTTCCATGTATTTGGCTGAAAATGTTTAATTTGAATGATATGGATAAAAGAGGAAAATTCGATTCCAAGGTAGATAAAGGGATATTCCTACAGCCTTCATTCCGAAGCCTTTAGAGTGTTTAATTATAGGAAGAAGACTGTTCAAGAATCTGTGCATGTTACATTTGATGAATTTCCTAACGTAGATGCTACTGAGGAAGGTATAGCTGTGTCTCCTGCAGATATACAGGTTACTAACAAAGAGGTGAATGCAATTCCATTGAAACTAGATACTGAGTCAGAGGAACCCGAAGCTTCAGGCGAACAACGACGCAGGAAATTCAAACATGCTTCCAGCCGTCCCACTAAACAAGTCATAGGAAATATCACTTCAGGGATCAAAACGAGAGCAACTGCACGAAACGATATTGCTGAGGAATCACAATGCTGTAGTCAACCATGGAACCTAAGACAGTGAACGAAGCGCTTGACGATGAATCGTGGGTGATTGCTATGGAAGAAGAGCTGGCACAATTCGAAAAGAGCCAGGTGTGGACTCTTGTGGAAAGACCTAACGATAAGTCCATAATAGGCACAAAATGGGTATTTCGCAACAAACTAGATGAGAACGGTAACGTGACACGAAATAAGGCCAGGTTGGTTGCCAAAGGTTATTCCCAAGAAGAAGGTATAGATTTTCAAGAAACCTTTGCACCCGTAGCTAGGCTCGAGTCTATACGCATTTTACTTGCATATGCATCTTTTAAAAGATTTAAGCTTTTTCAAATGGATGTGAAAAGTGCATTCTTAAATCGTTTTATAAATGAGGAAGTCTTTGTCAAACAACCTTCCGGTTTTGAAAAAGAAGAATTTTGAAATCGCGTCTTCAAATTAAATAAAGCTTTATATGGTTTAAAACAGGCCTCTAGGGCATGGTATGAAAGATTGAGTGGGTTTTTACTAGACGTGGGCTTTACAACAGGAACAATAGATAACATTCTGTTTATAAAGTGCGAAGGGAATCACATACTACTTGCGCAGATATACGTTTATGATATCATATTTGGTAGCACTGACATCACTCTCTGCGGGAATTTTTCTAAGTCAATGCAACAGGAGTTTGAGATGAGCCTAATGGGAGAACTTACGTACTTCCTTGGATTGCAAATCAAGCAATTGAATACGGGAACATTCATATCTCAAACGAAGTACACGAAGGAACTACTTGAAAAATTCGGAATCGCTGATTCCAAGGTACTTCCCACTCCTATGCATCAGACCGCCAAAATTGACAGTGATGAACAAGGTACGCCCATTGACCAAACTAAGTATAGAGGGATGATCGGAAGTTTGCTCTACCTTACGGCAAGCAGACCCGATATTATGTTTGCTACTGGTCTATGTTCTAGATATCAATCGAGTCCTAGGGAATCTCACTTGACAGTAGTCAAGCGGATAGTTAGATATTTGAAAGGAACAATCAATTTTGGTATGTGGTATCCAAATTCCAAGGAATTCCCATTAATGGGATACTCGGACGCGGATTATGCCGGTTCTAGGGAAGATAGGAAAAGCACTAGTGGTACTTGCCAAATACTAGGGAATTCCATTGTAACTTGGTCCAGTCGGTCCCGAATTTTCGTAACAACTTCCGTCATTTCTCGCATCATTTGGGGACCTAACAGCATTCTTCCCCCAATATCATCCCAATGGACTGGGGATCGACATTTACTCCCACACAGCGCTTCGTACGGCGCCATCCCGATAGTAGCTTGGTAGCTATTGTTGTAAGAGAATTCGATTAATGGGAGATATTTGCTCCAATTTCCCTTGAAATCCAGTACACACGCGCGCAACATGTCTTCGAGTGTCTGGATTGTTCGTTCTGATTGTCCGTCTATTTGGGATGATAGGTCGTACGAGTTCGGTACAGGTTATGTCATTTAGAGATAAACGATATGCCTTTGTTATCGTAGACGAGTACGCTAGGTACACATGGGTCTTATTTCTTGCACAAGAAAGTGCGGCCTAGATAATCTTGCGCCACTGATTAAGAAGCTAAAAAATGAGAAAGGGATGAATGTCCGTAAGATTAGGAGTGATAACGGTCTAGAATTTGATAGTAAATCCTTTGCATCTTTTTGTGATGAAAATGGTTATAGTCATAATTTTTCAGCCCTTATTACACCTCAACAGAACGGAGTGGTCGAGAGTAAAAATAGAGTATTACAAGAAATGGCTAGGACTATGTTGAGCGAATATAATACTCCAAAACATTTTTGGGCCGAAGCTGTTAGTACGGCATGTTATGTCTCGAATATGATTTTCCTTAGACCAATTATTAAAAGAACTCCATATGAACTCTAGAACGATAAAACCCCTAATATAGGATATTTCCATGTATTTTGCTGAAAATGTTTAATTTGAATGATATGGATAAAAGAGGAAAATTCGATTCCAAGTTAGATAAAGGGATATTCCTACAGCCTTCATTCCGAAGCCTTTAGAGTGTTTAATTATAGGAAGAAGACTGTTCAAGAATCTGTGCATGTTACATTTGATGAATTTCCTAACGTAGATGCTACTGAGGAAGGTATAGCTGTGTCTCCTGCAGATATACAGGTTACTAACAAAGAGGTGAATGCAATTCCATTGAAACTAGATACTGAGTCAGAGGAACCCGAAGCTTCAGGCGAACAACGACGCAGGAAATTCAAACATGCTTCCAGCCGTCCCACTAAACAAGTCATAGGAAATATCACTTCAGGGATCAAAACGAGAGCAACTGCACGAAACGATATTGCTGAGGAATCACAATGCTGTAGTCAACCATGGAACCTAAGACAGTGAACGAAGCGCTTGACGATGAATCGTGGGTGATTGCTATGGAAGAAGAGCTGGCACAATTCGAAAAGAGCCAGGTGTGGACTCTTGTGGAAAGACCTAACGATAAGTCCATAATAGGCACAAAGTGGGTATTTCGCAACAAACTAGATGAGAACGGTAACGTGACACGAAATAAGGCCAGGTTGGTTGCCAAAGGTTATTCCCAAGAAGAAGGTATAGATTTTCAAGAAACCTTTGCACCCGTAGCTAGGCTCGAGTCTATACGCATTTTACTTGCATATGCATCTTTTAAAAGATTTAAGCTTTTTCAAATGGATGTGAAAAGTGCATTCTTAAATCGTTTTATAAGTGAGGAAGTCTTTGTCAAACAACCTTCCGGTTTTGAAAAAGAAGAATTTTGAAATCGCGTCTTCAAATTAAATAAAGCTTTATATGGTTTAAAACAGGCCTCTAGGGCATGGTATGAAAGATTGAGTGGGTTTTTACTAGACGTGGGCTTTACAACAGGAACAATAGATAACATTCTGTTTATAAAGTGCGAAGGGAATCACATACTACTTGCGCAGATATACGTTTATGATATCATATTTGGTAGCACTGACATCACTCTCTGCGGGAATTTTTCTAAGTCAATGCAACAGGAGTTTGAGATGAGCCTAATGGGAGAACTTACGTACTTCCTTGGATTGCAAATCAAGCAATTGGATACGGGAACATTCATATCTCAAACGAAGTACACGAAGGAACTACTTGAAAAATTCGGAATCGCTGATTCCAAGGTACTTCCCACTCCTATGCATCAGACCGCCAAAATTGACAGTGATGAACAAGGTACGCCCTTTGACCAAACTAAGTATAGAGGGATGATCGGAAGTTTGCTCTACCTTACGGCAAGCAGACCCGATATTATGTTTGCTACTGGTCTATGTTCTAGATATCAATCGAGTCCTAGGGAATCTCACTTGACAGTAGTCAAGCGGATAGTTAGATATTTGAAAGGAACAATCAATTTTGGTATGTGGTATCCAAATTCCAAGGAATTCCCATTAATGGATACTCGGACGCGGATTATGCCGGTTCTAGGGAAGATAGGAAAAGCACTAGTGGTACTTGCCAAATACTAGGGAATTCCATTGTAACTTGGTCCAGTCGGTCCCGAATTTTCGTAACAACTTCCGTCATTTCTCGCATCATTTGGGGACCTAACAGCATTCTTCCCCCAATATCATCCCAATGGACTGGGGATCGACATTTACTCCCACACAGCGCTTCGTATGGCGCCATCCCGATAGTAGCTTGGTAGCTATTGTTGTAAGAGAATTCGATTAATGGGAGATATTTGCTCCAATTTCCCTTGAAATCCAGTACACACGCGCGCAACATGTCTTCGAGTGTCTGGATTGTTCGTTCTGATTGTCCGTCTATTTGGGATTATAGGTCGTACGAGTCCGGTACAGGTTATGTCATTGAGAGATAAACGATATGCCTTTGTTATCGTAGACGAGTATGCTAGGTACACATGGGTCTTATTTCTTGCACAAGAAAGTGCGGCCTAGATAATCTTGCGCCACTGATTAAGAAGCTAAAAAATGAGAAAGGGATGAATGTCCGTAAGATTAGGAGTGATAACGGTCTAGAAATTTATAGTAAATCCTTTGCATCTTTTTGTGATGAAAATGGTTATAGTCATAATTTTTCAGCCCTTATTACACCTCAACAGAACGGAGTGGTCGAGAGTAAAAATAGAGTATTACAAGAAATGGCTAGGACTATGTTGAGCGAATATAATACTCCAAAACATTTTTGGGCCGAAGCTGTTAGTACGGCATGTTATGTCTCGAATATGATTTTCCTTAGACCAATTATTAAAAGAACTCCATATGAACTCTAGAACGATAAAACCCCTAATATAGGATATTTCCATGTATTTGGCTGAAAATGTTTAATTTGAATGATATGGATAAAAGAGGAAAATTCGATTCCAAGTTAGATAAAGGGATATTCCTACAGCCTTCATTCCGAAGCGTTTAGAGTGTTTAATTATAGGAAGAAGACTGTTCAAGAATCTGTGCATGTTACATTTGATGAATTTCCTAACGTAGATGCTACTGAGGAAGGTATAGCTGTGTCTCCTGCAGATATACAGGTTACTAACAAAGAGGTGAATGTAATTCCATTGAAACTAGATACTGAGTCAGAGGAACCCGAAGCTTCAGACGAACAACGGCGCAGGAAATTCAAACATGCTTCCAGCCGTCCCACTAAACAAGTCATAGGAAATATCACTTCAGGGATCAAAACGAGAGCAACTGCACGAAACGATATTGCTGAGGAATCACAATGCTGTAGTCAACCATGGAACCTAAGACAGTGAACGAAGCGCTTGACGATGAATCGTGGGTGATTGCTATGGAAGAAGAGCTGGCACAATTCGAAAAGAGCCAGGTGTGGACTCTTGTGGAAAGACCTAAGGATAAGTCCATAATAGGCACAAAGTGGGTATTTCGCAACAAACTAGATGAGAACGGTAAACACGAAATAAGGCCAGGTTGGTTGCCAAAGGTTATTCCCAAGAAGAAGGTATAGATTTTCAAGAAACCTTTGCACCCGTAGCTAGGCTCGAGTCTATACGCATTTTACTTGCATATGCATCTTTTAAAAGATTTAAGCTTTTTCAAATGGATGTGAAAAATGCATTCTTAAATCGTTTTATAAGTGAGGAAGTCTTTGTCAAACAACCTTCCGGTTTTGAAAAAGAAGAATTTTCAAATCGCGTCTTCAAATTAAATAAAGCTTTATATGGTTTAAAACAGGCCTCTAGGGCATGGTATGAAAGATTGAGTGGGTTTTTACTAGACGTGGGCTTTACAACAGGAACAATAGATAACATTCTGTTTATAAAGTGCGAAGGGAATCACATACTACTTGCGCAGATATACGTTTATGATATCATATTTGGTAGCACTGACATCACTCTCTGCGGGAATTTTTCTAAGTCAATGCAACAGGAGTTTGAGATGAGCCTAATGGGAGAACTTACGTACTTCCTTGGATTGCAAATCAAGCAATTGGATACGGGAACATTCATATCTCAAACGAAGTACACGAAGGAACTACTTGAAAAATTCGGAATCGCTGATTCCAAGGTACTTCCCACTCCTATGCATCAGACCGCCAAAATTGACAGTGATGAAAAATGTACGCCCTTTGACCAAACTAAGTATAGAGGGATGATCGGAAGTTTGCTCTACCTTACGGCAAGCAGACCCGATATTATGTTTGCTACTGGTCTATGTTCTAGATATTGTTAGGATATTTAATTTGTTGTGTCAATAGTTTAAGTCTTGAGACTTATTATGTAATTATCTTTAGCTTGGGCTTTGGACAAGATTGTAATTATTTTATTATTAGTGATTGGGCGGCCGATCGGCGATATTCACCGAGTCGGTGTCAGTTGGAGCTCTTCGTGACTCCAACTTGTTAGATTTACCCCACTTCGTCACCGAGACCGCGCTAGAGACGCGTCTTCAAGAGTTTGCAAAGACTCTTGAGGCGTCAATTTTAGATAAAGTCTACGCGCGTCTCGAAGCGTCCATCGTCGACAAAGGCAAAGGTGTGGCCCCGGAGACGCCACCACCCATGCAACACACGGACGCCGATAATCTTCTCTCCTCCATCTCTGCCAAGGAACTATTCTACATCCTCAGAGCAAGATTCGAGTCCATGACAGAACTCGACGAGGAGGAACAGCAGATGAAGAAGATCATGACACAACCACTGTCTTGCCGCACTCAAGGCGAGACTAGCAGGACCAGATGCGACGATCAAGATGATGATCAAGATCGCCGCGAGGGGGAGAATAGGCAGCTGAGCTCACAAGGATTCATGCAATCGACGCCGCCCTCCTCCTCTGGACCTGAAACAACGTCCGCACCAGAAACCTCACAACCCACTAGCCAAAAATCCCACCCTGTTCACCCTGAGTCACTAGGCAAATCACCCTCACCACCACCCACTACCGTCTCCGAAGCTCTAATCGTCACATCGACGTTAGAGACCACCTCAACATCATCTCCACCCACCACCTCGGAGCCTCTAGCTGTCACATCGACGCTAGAGGCCACCACCACATCTACGCCGCCCGTCACCCAAATCATCCTTGCCAAAACCATCACCTCAACCGAACCACCTGAATCTCCACCACAACCATCCCCACAATCCACAAACTCCTTCGAAGCAACACCCTCGCCATCACATAGCCACACCCCTCTCGACATCGACCCCAACCTGGCTGTCGAGGACGTCTACTGCGCACAAAATGAGATTGAGGCCTACATCTTCAACGATGAATGGCTGTACACACCCGCCGACGCAGTAGCAGCCAGGAAGTTGGTGGAAAACGCTCGACGTCTGCTAAAGGAAGCCTTGCTCACGCTGATCAACACCGCAGACGACGAGAACGGAGAGGAGTACGATGCGGAACCGGCCGAGCTCGAGAACATCCTTCAGTTCCAAGCGCAGCAAACTGAGGCTCCTGCTGCTAAAACAGATGTGCCCACGGTGGATATACCGGAAGCACCGTGGGAAAATAAAAAGATCACCGCGCCATTTCAGGAAGAGATCAGGAAGAGGATCTGGCGGCGCAAGGAAAAGATCGTTACCACCTTCGACGAGTATGAGCTGATGAACATCCAAAGTTGGAGCGAGAGAAAGAAGCAACTCTATCGATGGAGCCTTCTGTGCCACAAATGCACAGATAGGACGCTGTCCGACGAGGAAAACATCACTCAGGAAATGAATCGGGCCCCCATCTGCAAAGTCACTGACCTCCGCCACGAGTCGAAAGGACCTGTCCACTACCCAGTCTTCACAGTAATGAGGCAGGATGAGAGCTACAGTGAAGTCAGTGAGGCGGACTTCAAATTTCTGCGCCTGGGTGACCTATACAGCATGCTGGAATCCCTGAAGCAGTTCAGACTCGTCCCCAGAAGCTCTGGACATCTCGTAAGTGCTGAACCGGTCACCATGGGATATGTGGCCATCAAGCGCCACATGCTCCGACAGGTCAGATTCTACGCCACCCACGATCTGCAGATGGCGGTGGAACATAATCTCAAGAAGGTGAACTTGACGCGCCCATCTTTCAAGAATGCAGACGACTATCGAGAGGGCGATGTGATCGACGGAGATGATCCGGCGGTCGCCTACTCGAACTACAAAGGAAAGATGAGGCTCCTGCGCTGCTCCGAGGTGGCAAAATTCTCAGATGGGACGCTCACAATCATCCAAGACAAACTCATGAGAATTTGCCGCATCCTTTCGGAAGAAGATCCCCTCTGCCGATCCAAGTTCGCGAAGCTCATTGACGCTATTGCTGACAGAATGGTTCTTCGAAGGAATCTCCGCGCCTTCGAGTTCAAGCTAGGGCTTCGCGAAACACTCACACGCTAATCCACCATCCCAACGCCCAAGATTCAAGACTCCCAACAATTGACACAAAGGGGGAGATTGTTAGGATATTTAATTTGTTGTGTCAATAGTTTAAGTCTTGAGACTTATTATGTAATTATCTTTAGCTTGGGCTTTGGACAAGATTGTAATTATTTTATTATTAGTGATTGGGCCTTAATATACCTAGGGTTAATGTGGTATATAAGGTTTTACCAACTCACTTTGAAAGGTAATCAAAGATCAAAAAGCTAAAATTCGTTTTCACACACTACACACACTACAAGGTGAGAAATTCTCCCTTTTCATTCCATCTAGCTTCTTTGATTCCTTGTTTGGTGCATTTCGGGACCAACAGATATCAATCGAGTCCTAGGGAATCTCACTTGACAGTAGTCAAGCGGATAGTTAGATATTTGAAAGGAACAATCAATTTTGGTATGTGGTATCCAAATTCCAAGGAATTCCCATTAATGGGATACTCGGACGCGGATTATGCCGGTTCTAGGGAAGATAGGAAAAGCACTAGTGGTACTTGCCAAATACTAGGGAATTCCATTGTAACTTGGTCCAGTCGGAAACAAAATGCCGTCGCCCTATCCACAACCGAAGCAGAATTTATGGCCTTAGGAAGTTGTTCTCAACAAATCCTTTGGATGAAACAGACCTTTAGTGATTATGGTTTAAGGTACGACCAAATTCCTATTTTCTGCGATAGTACTAGTGCCATTAGTATAACTAAGAATCCCGTACACCACTTTCGAACTAAGCATATAGAGGTGAAACATCATTTTATTCGAGATCATGTTCAGAAAGGGAATATCAGCGTGAACTTCGTAGGAACTAATGATCAGCTGGCTGATATCTTCACGAAACCCCTTATTGAGAGTAGATTTTGTGATATTCGCGACCGATTAGGAGTTATTGAACTCAAATAGGAAAGATGACTAGATAACTTAGTCCTTAGCATTTCTTTGATCTTATCCTTTAAGATCTCCTCGACTTTAGCCTTTGATCCTATTATTATTATTATTATTATTTCCTGATTATACCTTTTTATCTATCCTATTTCTCTCACTCATGGGAAGATTATTTTTTCTCTAAATAGTTTTTCTTCGAGTTTAGGTCAAAAATCTATTTTCCACCAAAAAAATCCTTATTATTTTTGAACTCGGATATTAGTCCTTATTCCTACCTTAATCTCCGCGAGATATCTTCTGATCTTCATTTAATTGCATGTAATGGGCAGTTTACTTATCTAGCCACGATCTTTGAAATTCAAACTTTGAATCTTTTCCTTATCTGCCTCACGTTCGATATCATATCTCTCCAAAATCCTTTTCATTCTTATCCAATAAGTTTTCGGCCTTCTAACCATCCAATATCTTCTTTATTCAATTCATTCGACCCCAAATCTTTCATTTCATTATTTCGCTCCTCAATTCTTCGATCTCAATCGTGATGAAAACCAAAGGTGCTGGATCTGTCTCTGACAAGAAGCGAAAGACTGCTCTGATCAAACCCCAATCTCTACGAAAGTCACTATTTTGAAATCAGGAAGCAAAAGAATCAAGAGAGAGACGACGAGCAGGGAACCATAGCTGATTTGAAACGGAGTCGACATCAAGGATGATAACAGGAAGAAGTTCGATGAGATCTCATGGCACTTTAAAAGGGTGAAAAAATTATGAAGGAGATCTCCACGATTCTGAATGTCGCTGAATCCTCATCTGCCTCATCTGATAGCGATTCCAGCCCTTAGATCTTGATTCCTTAGTGATTACCTAGCTCTGATAGGATTAGCTCTAGTTTTCTTTTTTCGCTGGTTCTTGGGTTTGAGGGTCGAGGTTGGTTGCAGGTTTAGGTAGGTTGGTGGTGTTTGTGTCCCTCCTTTTTGATGCTGAAGGAGGAGAAGTCTAGGCAATTAATGCCTTATTTTGTTATCTTGGAATGATATAATATAATCAGCTTGCTTTTATATGCCTGAGTCTTAATCTTTTTGTGGTTGAGTTTGTGATTTGCTAAGGATTAAGGAATTCCGCACATAGGCAGGGGCAAACTGATGTAATGTGATGTGATGTGATAACTTGAGACATTCCATGGTAGCTCGTGATGTTCCATACGATATAACCTGGTAATTGCTAAATCTTTGCGGCTGTGCTTTACATAGGTTTATTAGCAATTAGACAAGGGGAGCATGCTTTAAAATTTGATATATTTATTTGCTCTGATCATATATCACATGCTTTGATACTTAAACATGCTACATGCTTAAATGGTTTCATATCGAGTGTACTCATATGCTTAAGATAGGCATTAATTACTTGTCATCATAAAAACGGGGAGATTGTAGCCCTTTTGGTCCAAATGACTATGAGAGTTTTGATTATTCCAAGTAATTATGTAAATTGGGGGGTACAATAGAAAACTCAATATGCATATTATATGATGTTTAAGTATGTGAAAATGTTCGATTAAGTGCTTAAATGTGATTAAAGTGTTAAGAAAATCGAATGAGTGATACTGTGGTTAACTGGAATATCTATGTGATCACCTGGTTGTGAACGTTTCGTATGAATGGAATCCCATTGCGTGCTATATATGGAAAATATATCATGTTGAGCGATATGTGAACTGAAAACGTAATTGACTTATTTTAGGAAAGAATATCGACGTGATCACCCGAATATGAATGACTATGCTGTATATATGGAAATGATATTCTAGTTAAGTGCTTACATGTGATTGATCTATTTTAGGAAAGAATGTGAATGATATATCCGTTGAGTGCGATATTATTTGACTCTAAAATCAGTGAATCAATGATTTATCTTTCCTTATGCGAATTGTGACTTATCTTTTGGAAAGTGATTAATTTATTGGGATTATATGTGGTAATATGCTGATTGAATCTATATATGGAATATGCTGACAAACGGGTGAGATTACCTTGGAAGGAAAGTAAGACTGTGGTATTTATGGTAAGAATTCATGTTGCCCGTTGAGCTTAATTGGTCTATTCTTGGCATGATTCGTTGAGTTAATGCACGTGATTATTGAGCTTTCTCTTGCATATTTTCGTGCATGACATTCCTTGTGAAGTGTAGAAGCGATTATTGGGTCTATATAGAAGAAAACACTTCAAAGGGTACACAACGAACATGCAAGCAAACGAATCCCTTAGAGTTATTGAGCGTTAATTTGCGATTCATTCGTAGTTTGTGTTGTGCTTTCACTTGCAAATTCTGTACCTTTGAGCGATCTTTAGCAACACCATACCCTAAACCCTTGTCTTCGGACGTGTTGAACGCACAAAGGAGCACGATTGGAGTATTTCACACGTGGAGGGACGAATTTGGTGGATTCGGTGGCCCTTCGGTAGCAAGCTGCATCCAGTCGAGGAACTGGTTTCCTGGGTAAACGACTTGGATCATACTTGGCGTGCGACACGACCAGGCCCTTGTCGAATCGAAGCCAACCACCACTGTATTTCGCTCGAACAGTTGAGCGGCTGCCGGCCAGCAACTTCCGTAAACAGATATTGATTCATTCTTCGTACCTGGTCCAACTTCAAAACCCTTTGCGGGTTGGTCAGAAGTCAGTCTTATTTGGTAAGACGGAATTGGACAAAGAGAGTGCTCGACCGGAGCCTAGGTGGAGGTCTAGTTTCCAAAGTGCTTCGGTTTTGTAAGGGTTAATCATTTTGTAACCAGAACCGGTAATACCTAGTGATTGATTGGAACTCTTGGGGATTAAACACCAGTTGGGGATATAACCTATATAAAAATCCCATCTCACTTTACTTTCTGCTATTTACTTTCTGTGAGACAAACTCGGAACGCGTGCAAAAACTAGGTGATATCCGTGAAACGATTTCTGAAAATAACTTGATATTTTGAAACAGGGTTAGGGAGATAACGTTGATACTCGTACATCTTTTTGGGAAATTACATACTCTACAAATATCTTCTTAAAGAAAAGTATTTTTTCAAAGAAGAACAAGCAAAAATTTTTATAGCCTAATTCACCCCCCTTTTAGGCATATTTTACACTTCAATACGCAATAACCTTCCCATTCTGCATGAGCACGCATCCCAAGCCGTTCTTCGAGGCATCACTATAAACTGAAAACCCTCCGATCCCAAACGGTATGGTTAAAACCGGAGCAGTAGTCACTCTCTTCTTCAGTCGACTTGAACGGGGCATTCGTCTTCGTCAGCTTGTGAGTGTTGAGGCATGCTAGAAAAATCTTTAATGAATTTTTTATAATACCCAGCAAGCCCAAGAAAGCTCCGTAGTTCCGTGGGAGTGGTCGGTCGTGGCCAATTCTCTATTGCTTCGTCCCCAGAAACGACGTGATCCAGAAATGCCACTTGTTCCAGCCAAAATTTGCATTTCTTGAACTTCGCGATTAACCGTTTCTCTCGTAAAATCTGTCGGACCGTTCTCAAATGCTCTTCGTGTTCCTCCTTCGTCTTAGAGTAAACGACAATGTCATCTATAAAGACGATGACAAGCCGGTCCAATAATCTCTTGAAAACTCTATTCATCCATGAAGGCAGCCGGCGCATTCGTCAGCCCAAAAGACATGACCAAGAATTTGTAATGGCCGTACCTTGTGCTTAACACTGCTTCGGAATGTCCTCCTTACGGATTTTTAATTGGTGATATCAAGAACGCAGGTCGATCTTCGAGAATGCTGTTGCCCGTTGCAGTTGATCAAACAGGTCATCGATTCTGGGCAACAGATATTTATTCTCAATCGTGATCTTATTCAGTTCAAGATAGTCGATGCACAGTCTCATCACCCGTCCTTCTTTTTACAAACAACACCAACGCTTCCCAGGGTAAGAAATTCGGTTGAATGAATCCCTTCTCCAGTAATTCTTCTAACTATTCCTTTAGCTCCTGTAATCCATTTGGCGCTAGCCGATACGAGGCTTTAGATATTGGGGCCGCCCCAGGCACCAGGTCGATGGTGAACTCTATTTCCCGATCGGGTGGTAAACCCGGAAGGTCATCGGGAAACACGTCAGAATATTTGCTCACAATTGGAACCTCCTCAAGTTTTGGTGGAGGGGATTCTTCGACTGCAAACATAAGGAAAGTCTCGCAACCCGAATCGAGCAGTCACTGAGCCTTAAGAGCTGATATCTGAGCGACTTTATTTTTGCTCGCTTTTCCTGAAATACAAACTCATCTCCCTCGGGTAGTAGGAATTTCACTAACTTCTTAGAACATTCGATCATGGCCCCGTAATCCGAGAGCAAATCCATCCCGAATATGATATCATAATCATTAATAGGGATTACGATCAAGTCAGTGTCTAGATTTCTACCCTCTATATTTACTGGACAGTTTTATACGATTAGACTAGTCGTAGTTGGCTCCCCGTGAGGTAAAGATACTATAAAGTTACATCTAGATTTGGTGGGATAGATTCCGCCCTAGTCACGTAGCTAGCCGACACAAATGAATGTGTGGCGCGAAAATCAATCAAAACCGAGGTAGGCACGTTAAGGATCATTAACGTACCCGTCACTATTGTGGGACTGGCTTCCGCTTCTTCGTTTGTCCGGGTGAATACTCGAGCTGGCACCAGGGGAGGTTGGATGAGTGGTTGGCTCGGAACTCAAGGCGCCACCTCGTTGTAGTTTCTGGCATAGTGCCGCATCTGTCTGCACCGGAAACACTGTAGAGTTACATCCGGTCTTGCTCCAAAGCACACTCCGTGGTGGTAGCGCCTGCACTACTGACGTTGTGGCGCAGGGTTCATAGGTCGGTTTGGAATGTTTCCCGGCCCATGGTTCTGCCTCGCCAATTTTGCTGGCCATTTCCAAAGAACTGGTGCTTCTGGCTTCCCCCTTCTTGTTGTCCTTCAGTTCTTTTCTTTGCTTCATGAGCTTTCGCAATTCCGGTCTCTGTCTGCTCAGCTAAAATTACTCGCTCAGCAACACGAGCGTAAGTCTTCCCTTCCACGTCGTACATACTCACATTCCGGTAAATCTCAGGCTTGAGACCTTCCAGGAAACGCTCAATTTTCAGTTCATCAGTAGCCACCATGTGCGGCACAAATCTCGATAGCTGCGCGAACTTGCAGATATTATTTGCTACCAACATCCCTCCTTGCTTGACGTTGATAAATTCATTCATCTTCCACGCTCGATCGGAGTTGTGAAGTACTTCCCCCGGAATAGCGTCTTGAACCTCTCCCAGGTCATGGTGGCGGGATTTTCAAGCACTTGAACTAGTAACCTGCGTTCCCGCGTAGCATAAACGTGCACAAATCACTTTCTCGGCATCAGGTAGGTGGCTGACATGGAACATGCTCTCTATCGTCCTAAGGCAATCCTCCACCATGGTAGGATCGGCGGCTTCTTCAAAAGTTGGGGATTTAACCTCCGGAACCGCTCCCCAGCAGCTTCCACTTGTTCAATTCACGGGGATGCATGACGTTCAGACGAGCTTTGACGATGGATGAGCTTGTTACTTTGATCCGACTGCCGTCGGATTAGGTCGGTCAATTGGGAAATGGTGGAACGATCGTAATTTGATGGGGACTCTGACCCCGACCTGTGACTAGGTTCGCCTAACTCTCTACGCGTTCTCGGCATTCTCAACTATAAAACGCAAACAAGCAAGTATCAATAACTTCGCATTTCAGTCAAATGGCAGAGCTTATAGGCGAGGCTGGTTCTCCCGGATTTTGAGCGGCGGTACATGGACATTCTTCATAATCTAGAGCCAACTCTCAGATACCACCCTACTTTTCTAATTAAAATAGTTGGTTGATTTTCGCCACGAAAGCCGCAAAAAGCCCATTTTGCAAAATATTTTAAACTAAATTAGTATACATATCATAAAAACATTGTTTTACAAAAGGCGTTCTTTACATGGGCCGAAGCCCCAAAAATCAAAACAACTAATACCGTTCCACTGGTCGCATCCATGTACCGGTCTCGCCCTCAAAAGCTCGTGGAGTCACCACCACCAGCCGCTAACCTAGTCCTGGTGTTCACCGAAGTCGGACACATCATTTCCTACAACACATAGAGGCCTGAGCGATACGCTCAATCCCGACACCACACAGTATGATGTAATGCAATACAGGATCGTAGAGTTTGAGCGACACCAACCGCTCATCTCGATGGCACCAACCGTTATCAGCGGCACCAACCATTGATCATACCGGCACCAACCGATCAAGCCGGGCGGCACTAACCATCCGACTGGGCGGCACCAACCGTCAAGTGCACTAGTACCGACCTCAACTCCTCTAAGAGTACGACTGCCAAAATTGGCACAATCTACCCTACTCAATCGACACTATAAAGTTTCACCACCCACACGGTCATCATCTCCCACAATGTCGTGATATGTCATGACATGAAATGCACATTTTACACTTCACGCAAATTAATAATGATCAAGTATAATGTAGCATGATTATTTGCACATTCAGTAGAATTCGTAACTCTTTTATCTGTTTAAAATCCCTAAAAATAACCCTTAGAGTAAAAAATAGGCCAAATGGGCCGACATCTGAACTAAAGCCCAAACTCACTTAACTGGTCAATGCGCGCGAAAATTCAACTTTAGAAATTGGATTCGCCAACCTAAAATCGAAAATTTTGTTAAATTCGCTAAGTCACTAGTCAGTTCGCGAACTAATTTGGCTCGCGAAAGTACCCACTTCGCGAATCATAAGGACCCGCGAAACTCCTATCTCACGGACTTCGCAAAATTGCCTTGGCGAACTTCACCAGGCCCGCGACTTCACGAATCGTTAGGGTTTGCGAAACTTTCCTCTCACTGTTTGAGCTCGCGAAGTTCTCCTAACCCGCAGAACCTCACACTTCGCGAACAATGATGACCAGCGATGTTTCTATCTCACTGAACAGACTTTACGAACTACGTCACGGCCCGTGTCTTCACGAACCTTAAAGCCCGCGAAACTCTCTAACCGCGAAATACTCTGACCCGCGAAGTTGGCTTCGGCCCGTGAAAGAGGTTCACGACCCGATCTCCCCCCTCTTATTCGAAATCACTACGGCTCGCGAGGAGCCCGAATTCTAGCCCGTGAAAACAATCGTTCTTTCTCAATTCGAGAACCCTCTAGCCCGCAAAGCTACTATGCGGCCCGAAATCATCTCCCAATTAGCGAACTACCCCAACCCTCGAACTACTCGATCTATACTTCACTTAAAATTTCTAACCCCACTCGTTAAACTCTTTGAGTCGAATACCCAAGCTTAAACCCTAGCTGAATGACCTTCTAAGCATTTAGGTATGCAGAATCATACACAAAACCATATATTGGGTTTAAAACCAATCACATAACACTTAACACATAACAGTCATCAAAATCACCTAGATATAGTTCATTATTTCGAATTTGAATGACCATAACACCCAAATTCAAAATCTTTGAACCAATTTATGTGTTGTAGGTGAGGATTTGTGGTGCTAAGCTTTGCTGAAATTCTCCCGAGCTTGCTAGCCTCCTTTCTTTACTTTGGCCTTCACTTCTTTTTCTTCGTGAGTTTCGTTTATTAAGTGTGTAGTGTGTGTTGGATTTTCATATGAGATTTTAAGTGGTGATGAATCAATGTGATGTACCGTGCCCCAAGTAAAAATTCCACATTTTGGGATGACTAATCATGGTTTTACATAGGTTTATCTTAGGGTAGTGGGAGACATGCGTGTGCTTCCTTAAAATGGGGAAATATCACTTGATTTTCTCTTTTTGGGCTCAAGTTTGGGCTTTGAGGTGTTTTCACCCATTTAAGATCAACTGGGCCCTTATCATTATTATTTAGTTAATTATACTTGGGCTCAATTATATTAGTTTGGTTAATGCTATTTACTGGGTCGTATTGAATTGGGCCGAAACTATTTACATCGAATATAATTTGGACCGAATTTCTCACCCGATTTTCGACCCGCTCGAAAATCAAATTCATTAATTTTGAACTTGTACAAAATTAATGACGTCCTAATCCCGTATTAAAGTTTACGGGTGTTACACCCATGCATTAGAGCCAGGGCACTGCCCATAACTACGGTGGTCCGTGCATCTTTACATGTCTCCCGAACACTGGTGCTGGGGTCCCGCGCATCGGTGCAGGGGCCGCACGCACTAGAGCACGGGTCCCCACGCATCAGTGCAGGGGCCACACTAGAGCCTTGGTCCTGAGCACAAAGCAGGGTTCATGCGCATCATTGCAGGGGCCCCGAGCGCTGGTGCTGGGGTCCCGCGCACATGAGCTTCGAGAACCAGGGTACTACAGCAGGGGTCCTGCGCACTAGAGTTGGAGTCCCACACATCAGTGCAGGGCCGTAAGCGGCAGTGCAAGGGGCCTGACGCAATATGTTAGGGTTTTCGCGGGGTGTTAGGGTCTTCGAGAGCTGTTAGGGTTTACAAAAGCTCTTAGGATTTTGCAAGCTGTTACGGCTTTCATATTATCAAACACTTTGCATCCGAAATTAACATTTTTGCAAACAAGGGTTTCGCAAGCTGTTAGGGTTTCAAGTAATAAATTTTACTTCTATTGCAGGCTATCACTAACATTGTATTCCAAGAGAAGGTCAGTGGATAATTTGCGAGGACAATATCTCGAAGTGGTGTCGACATCATACTCATAGATGGCAATCAATCATGGTCGATGAGGAAACATGCACGTTAGAAGACGTGAAGGATGAGATTGTGAAGGTATTGTCGTTATGCAGCGACAATTCCGAACTCACGTCAGCTATATGCCTAGTGTAGTTTACGATTTCCCACCACTCATCTACATCGAGAATGGTTATGGTATACGTGCATACCTTGGTTTTGGTTGTCCACAGTCAAGACCCGTGCTCCATGTTAAGGTTGCGTTATTTGTCAGTGCTTCACCATGACAAGCTCATCTTAATGCGAATCGAATTTTCAACGTCGGTCTAATAGAGCAGTCCGACGCAAATGAGAAAATCCATCCCGTGGAGGGTTACTGGGCGGTTCATCTAACTACCAATTGTACCATCTTCCTGAATATGAAGGTTTTCAAGAAGATCAAATCAGGCAGTGCGAGAACAAAATGAGGATGAGATGATCATGTCGAACAACCCAAGGAACGTTATGCTTCGGAATGATAATGACGATGTCGACGTCCCGGAGCATAACTCTTCACATGTGGCGGAACTCGTGGCGGGCGATGGTACGTATGGATTTGCTGATGGTTCAACAATGTTCATTGGTCAGGAATTTCGGGACAAGAAAGAAGTCAAGGACGAAATCACTAAAGTCGCCCTTGATGCGTGTTTCGAGTTCAAATTGGTCCGGCAAACTAGAACCATGTACGTGGTGGAATGAGCAAAAGAGGGATACATATGGCGAGCACGAGCTGCACATGACAAGGACTCCCCGTTTTTCTCAATATGAACGTACTGCGGGAAGCACACATGCGGGGTTTCTCATCGTCGCCATAGACATTAGCAAGGAAGTTCATCAGTTGTATCTAACGTTCTTTTGCAAAATTTTACCGGTCCTAAAGCCATTCCGAAACCCAAGTTGTTGACCTTATTTGTCCAATGCTTATTAGAGTTTTGATTATTCCAAGTAATTATGTAAATTGGGGGTACAACTTAGAAAATTCGATATGCATGATCCGTGATGTTTAAGTATATCCAAATATTCGTTTACGTGCCTAAGTATGATTTAATTGTTGAAATAATCGAATATATGTGATCTTGTGTTTAATTGGAATATTGCTGTGATCACTTGGATATGAACGTTTTCATTTGAATGGAATATCACTCTATGCTATATATGGAAAATATTTTCTGTTGAGTGATATGTGATCTGTTTGCGAGAAACTATTTATTTTAGGAAAGAATATCACTGTGGTCACCCGGATATGAACGACTTTATATGGAAAAGATATTCTAATTGAGCTGTACACGTAATTGATTTATTTTAGGAAAGAGTATTAAGATATCCGTTGAGTGCAATCTTAGTTGACTCTTAAAATCAGTGAATCAATGATCATGCGTTGGATTATTTAAAAAAATGGCCTTTGACAACGTCAACGTTAAAAAAATAGCCTCCTAAATGATAAAAGACCAATGTACCCTTACTTACTCTGCGTTAAAGACTATTATACCCTTTTTTTTAATGGCAATCAACGACAGTTAACGAAAATTACAGTTTTTGTCAGAGGTTTACTGTAGAATCTGAAAAAGCAAAAGTAAATAAGAAAGAACCCTTTCACTTCACGGGCCCTTTGCAAAATCGATCAAGCTTTCTCCCTTTTCTTCTTCTTCACAGTCGAATTTGAAGCTCAGAATCCATGGCAGTTCAGGCGAGACCCCAAACAGTGAAGGTAATTTCAATTATTTTTCAAAGACCCCGTCCTATACAATCGCACGGGACCCTAAATTTAGGCCGCAGGGTACCCGTGCTTGCACAGGCACGGGCCCCGTGTCTTGAATCTCAGGGATCCGTGTGAAAGCGCAGGGGTCCTCCCCAATTAACCCGCGCTGTGAAAACTACGGACCCGTGCTTGCTAGCGCTGGGGACCCGTGCGTGACAGCGCGGGGACCCTGCGACATAGCACGGGGCCCGTGCTTGCTAGCACAGGGACCCGTGCTCATGTGCGCTGGAGGCCCTAGCTATGCCGCGCTGGGGACCCGTGCGTGCCAGCGCGGGGACCCTGCGACATAGCACGGGGCCCGTGCTTGCTAGCGCAGGGACCAGTGCTCATGTGCGCTGGAGACCCTTGCTATGGCACGCTGGGGACGCGCGCACATGAGCACGGGTCCCGCAAGCACGGGCCCCGTTCTATGTCGCAGGGTCCCCGCGCTGGCACGCACGGGTCCTCAGCGCGACATAGCTAGGACCTCCAGCGCACATGAGCACGGGTCCCGTGCTATGTCGCAGGGTCCCCGCGCTGGCGCGCACGGGTCCCCAGCGCGGCATAGCAAGGTCTCCGCGCAGCATGGCAGGGGACTGTGCGCGGCGGCCTATCTCACCATAAGCAATTTTCTCGCAGCATTAGTAATTAATTTTCTATTGATTTGTAGGTTCAATTGAAGAAGCAAATTGCCGGAGGCGACGATGAGAAAGATTACAGGTTACATATCACGTCACGATACTGCGAAGTGAGCGAGGAGATCGTTGGTTGGCTAAATGAGGATGAGCTGGCAGTTTTTACGGAAGGGAGTCCGTTCGGCAGGCTCGTCAACGCTGCCGCGAATTTCAATTTGTCGGCGCAGCTGTTGTGGTATCTCATCAAGCAGCGGTTGGAGGAGTTGGCTGGCAACCCCACGGTGCGCGTCAATGACGAGAAGTTGAAGTTGGCCAACCTGTATTTTGCGGGGTACGTCTTGCTGCCCCGACCTTCCAAGAAGGATACCACCCTTCCTTCTTGGATCGTTTATTTAGTCGAGGACTCAGAGGACTTCGAGCGTTACCCTTGGGGGACCGTGGCTTTCAGAGCGGCACTACGGTCGCTGAAACAAGATTTTGACGATAACAAGGATAGTAAGCTGATCAGTGGATTCGTACATCCACTTCAGGTTAGGGTTTTATATTTGAATGACTTTGTGAGTTTAGGGTTTCGTGTGTTTGCTAAGATTAATTTATTTCTTTGTCTTCAGATATTAGCATATGAATGCATACCGGCCATCGCTGATAAATATGCTGAACTTAGAGAGCGGGAGCGTGCGAGGCCGCGTATATGCCGGTGGGTCACGAGGAATTGGCCCCGGAAGGGATGTCCGAAGTTGGTGGATGTTGCGAAGACGGTGGCTGGGTCCGATGTACGAGGTCTACTAGTGCCGATTGGAGAAGAGACGCAGGCCGATTATTTTCGGTACAGCGACTTCGAGGTCGCCGCGCCACACGACGACGTGTACGATAGGGTGGCGAGCCTACTGATGCAAGGGGTGGAAGTTAGGTGCAGTCGTCGTGCGGTACGAGGACATCTTGGCCGGCGGGCGGCAATCGAACCCAATTACGAAGCAGAGTCCGTCCCTCAGCTCTCTATCAGATCACGGCAAGACGAAGAGAGGGGCATGGGCTCTAACTACGAGCCGCCGAGGTCGCCGTCCATGCATGGAGGCAACTTCCATACGCCGCCGAGGTCGCCGCCAATGCCAGGGCCATCGTATGACGAATTTGCACGCCACGTGGACCGGCGATTCGATGAATTTGGCAATCGCCTCGACACGTTTAGCAGCGGCTTCGACGCACTTAGCGGTCGGTTCGAGCATCTCGAGAACGAGTTTTCGCAATTCCGTGACGGCTTTGCGCAATTCCGAGACAATTACGATCGACGCTCCGACTTCTATGAGGAGCGGTTCAACTCGATGCAAGGTCTGGGTGATAGCATCGGCGGCGCTGCGTCTCAGTTGCAAGAGCTTCGGGACGATTGGAAGAATTTATTCGGTCCACGTACACATACCGACGACGTGCCTCGTTACGGTAACTACGTTTACCCCTAATTCAAATTTAATACACGCCGTAACTTACAATTTAATATGTATCGTAGACGACGAGGCGACTTCGACTGGGTGGACGCAATTTGCGAGGCAGGATCCACCCAGTGCAAGCGGATGGGGATGGCCGGCAAATGAATATCCATGGAATTATTACGTTCCATCGCAGCAATTGGACGATGGATACGGCGCGCAGAGTGAGACATATTATGAGGTCGACCCATCTACTTGGAGGGGCCTCGACTGGGATCAGTCGATGCTGCAAACTTCGGCTCGTGCGGATCAGTCGACCGTGGCTGATAGGGGTAAAGGTGTGGCCGACGTGACCCCGGAAGGGCGGCAGAGGAATCCATCCCAGTGGCTGCAGTCGCCGTTCACTGAGCCTCCGTCCACCGGTCAAATGAAAGCGGGTCTATCGGCCGTAGACGTCCATATTTCTAAGAAGATCCTGGTGTGGGGGGCCATAGAGAGGGAAATACAGGACATGGCTAACGACGAGTACAAGGAGTGCTTGGTCGATAAGCATAGACGTGGATGGTTTGAGGATCTATACACGCCAACAAGGTGGCTCGATGACATGGTATGCTCCGTTGAACTATTAATTTTGCAATGAACTATAATTGTAAAGCCTAAGTTGTTTTGGTTTTTCAGCATATGAACGAAGCAATGAGAGGGTTCCTGGACATGCAGAAGACCCATGCATTTGCGTCGAAGAATGTTGCATACATGTCTTACGCATTCAAGACATGTATCGAACTCGATGGCTTCGTAGAAGGAAAAGTCGTAAATGGGATGCTTTCGTTATGGTCCCATTACGCAAGAGGACTTCAGGATGGATGGCCATCAATCTCATGGATGGACGCAGATTGCATCGTCTTCCCCGTGCAAACGATAGCACATTGGGTGCTATGCGTCGCTGATTGGAGGAAGAAGACGATGACGATATACGACTCCGACGAGTCTTGCGACAAGGACATGCGCAACCTTAACAAAGCATTGGTGCCACTGCAAGTAATCATCCCGGCGATATTGGTCTTCATGGGATGTATCAAGACGCGATTTAAGAAATGGAAAGTTGAGCGTCATCCGAGATTCGCCAAACAGCAAGGAAGGTAAGTTTCATTCGTTATTATTTCATTTAATTTTTTTACGACGATTTCTGTATAAGTATGTAACGTTTCAGGGGAGAATGCGGCGTACATGTGTTGCGAGCGGCAATGAGCCTCATGTTTCGAGGTGACGACGTCTCCAATCTGACACAGCAGGAAATCGTAGATTTTAGGAAATTTCTTACAATTTGTATTTTGCGTAAGGACTGGGCTTCTTGGTTTGGTCCAAAATAGTTGAATGTAATTTTTTATTTTATTCACAGTAGTTTAAATAATTTCTTACAATTTTTTTTTATTTAAATAATTTTTATGAAAAACCTCGCACGTTGTTGGTTACGTTTGTGTAAATTAAAGAATCTGAATTGACATTAGTGATGACATGACAAGCAATTTTAGATGACATGACAAGCAATTTTATTGCTAATCGCATCAAATCGACTGTTATGACAATGACAATATAACGAAAAAAGTAACAGACCACTAATTCACAAATGATTGTTGACTATTCAACGCACATAAGCATGGGACCAAGCATTTGAGCACGGGTCCCTTGCTTCAAAACTAGGGACCCCTGCAGTAGTCATTGAGCAAGGGTCCTGCGATTTGATTACACAATTTGATTAAATATTTCTTTTTCGTTACACTGACAAGGCATTGATTACACTGACATTCGCAGAAAATAATAATTTACCAATGATTGTTGACTAGTCAATTAAAATCCGCACGGGTCCGGTATGCTGCGCATGGTCCCAAACTGTAGTGCACGGTCCCTCGCGCATAAGCATGGGTCCGCGCACACAAGCACGGGTCCCCTGCGTGAGTTCACGGGTCCCTCGCGTAATCGCAGGGGCCCCGCGTGTCATCGCTGGTGTCCCGCGCATTAGCTTGCGCGGGTCCATGGGCATGGGCCCCGGACCACATCACTCATGTGCGGGGACCCTGCGATTATTTTCGCGATTTTACACCATATTAAATAATTTCGAAGTTCGATTCAGCCTCCATACGAATATAATACGTCATATAATATCATAGCCAACAAAAGTATGGTCTTTTTGCATGTATAAAATACGAGTTTTCGATTGTTACATCCTAACCAAGTCACCAGCATAAGGCAAGTTGTTGTTATGTAAATTAGCTCAATTATTGTCACATTCACCCAGTTCACCAAATTCACATCGAAAACAGTCACCAAATCGTTTAAATTTTTGTTCTGAACATTAACAACATAAGTGAAATGTTTTGGTCAAGATTAATATTTTTTTCGACAATTTCCTTATGGTTAATTATTTTTGTAAAGATGTACCAAAAAATATATGTATTTAATTACTGATATTCTTTTAAACCCGTGCTGTACTTTTTCTTCTCACACATCGAAAAGGACACCAGACTTGACAAGGCATTGATTACGCCTGCACTCAAAGCTGACATGTATCAGACAAATAGTTGACTGACCAATAATTCAATAATAACTTTGTCTGCAAAAGAAGACCAATAATTGACTACAATTAGGGTTTACACAATTTCCGCACGGGACCGAACTTATGCGCAGGGACCAAGCAAATAAGCACGGGTCCCCGCACATGAGCATGGGTCCCGTGCTTGAAATCAAGGGTCCTTCGCGCAAATAAGCACGGGTCCCCGCACATGAGCATGGGTCCCGTGCTTGAAATCAAGGGTCCCCGCACATGAGCATGGGTCCAGTGCTTGAAATCAAGGGTCCTTCGCGCAAATGCACGGGTCCCGCACATCCATTAAAACCCTAACTTTAAAATCCTAAATTTACATACCTCAAACACTATCACATCATAACTCTTACATTATAAAACCATCATTTTGCTAATCTAAACAAACTTTCATTTCATAACAATAATAATTAGGTTCTATTACATTACAAAACCCTAAATTTAGAGGTTTTACCTCCTACTAAATTCGCCAACAGAAGGCAACCTATTTTTCGGTGGTCTTCCACGTTGTTTCTCGCGAGGAGGTGGCAGCATTTCAACACTTCTTTCAATGTGTTCAGACACCGGCCATATAGTACCTTCGTAAGCTAACTTCCAACATCCCAAGCTGTAGTAAGGGTCGACCAGTGAACCCACATCGACGTTGGCATAACCACAAGCAGCAATAGCGTGTGGGCAAGGAATTCGGTCGATGTCAAGCATCTTACAGCTGCACGTACGCAACTCTAGATCGACGACCTCGTTCGAGTTGTGCCCGTATACATTATACGTTAGACGCCCAACTTCCGATACGTGAAATCTTTGCGACCCAATGAAATTCTCGTGGAGGATCGACTCGACCTTCGGCGTAAACGACGTCGAATTCGAAGCGATAGAAGCTTCGCATGCTCTTCGATGCTTACTGAACCAAGATGATGTTAATCGGTGAATTGAGCCCAACAATCCTATAATTGGAAGTTCTCTATCCGCGCGTAGAGCCGCATTTATCGACTCCGATCCATTGGTCGTCATGATGTTATATCTCGACTTGGGACAATATGCCCTCGTCCACCGTTCCATGTCAATCTCGTCAAGATATCGACCCACCGACTTGAATGTTTTACCTAGAGCTTTGTAATGTGCATCGCACTCGGCCTTGGTGTAGGCACTGGCCACCCGCCAGAAAATGGGGCACGCACCCTTGTCCGCCGTTTTCGTCTTCACATTTTGCTGAATGTGCCATGCGCAGAAACCATGAATTCGGAAACACAGCAGGGACGGCATTCTTTATACCGTGGTTTCAGTCAGAAATAATGACGAGTTCATTACTATCTGGTACGAAACGACTCAATCTAGTGAGAAACCACGTCCAAGATTCGGTTCCCTCCGAGTCAGCAAGACCCCATGCGAGCGGGTATTGATGGTAATCACCATCTTGCGCCGTAGCAATGAGCAAAACTCCTTTATATTTTCCCTTCAAAAAAGTTGCATCGATAGATACGACTTTCCTCATGTATGCAAATCCCCTAACGCATGCGCCATATGCTAAGAACATACATTTGAACCTCATTTGTTCGTCCATCTCCCAATCTGTGATGCTGTCAACATTTGCTTGCCTCAACGCATCCAAGTAGGCCGGAAGTAAACCGTAACAATCGTCCCTGTTACCGACTAATTCGTCCGACGCTAGTTGTTTGCCTTTCCAAGCCTTGTAGTACGAGACATCTACTCCCCTGTTCTGCATCATCGACATGATTGACTTGGGTGGCGGAATGTCTTTAGGACCGGTGAAATGTTCCAACAGAACTTGTGATACAACTGACGAACTTCCTTGGCGATGTCTACGGCGACGATGAGAAACCCCGCAGGTGTGCTTGCCGTAATACGTTCGGATTGAGAAAAAAGGGGAGTCCTTATTCTGTGCAGCTCGTACTCGCCATGTGCATCCTTCGGTTGCGCATTTCGCTACGTACATGGTTTTATTTGACCGGACCAATTTGAACTCGAAACATGCATCAAGGGCGACTTTAGTGATCACGTCCTTGACTTCCTTCTTGTCCCGAAATTCCTGACCAACAAACATGCTTGAACCATCCCCAAATCCATACGTGCCGTCGTCAGCATGTGGAGAGTTATGCTCCGCCATTGTGACATCGTCATTATCACTTTCCGAAGCATAATGTTCCTCGGGTTGTTCGAACATATCATCTTCATTCTCATTTTGATTCTCGCACGGTCCGGTTTGATCTTCTTGAAAACCCTCGTATTCAGAAAGATGGTAAGAGTGGTAGTTAGATGTGTCGCCCATGTAACCCTCCACGGGATGGATTTCCTCATTTGCATCGCACTGCTCTATTAGACCAACGTTGAAATTCGATTCATCATTACGATGAGCTTGTGGTGGTGTGGCACTGACAAAGGACGCAACCTCAACATGGAGCACGGGTCTAGACTGTGGACCACCAAAACCAAGGTATGCACGTATACCGTAGTCATTCTCGATGTAGATGGGTCGTGGGAAATCGTAAACTACGCTAGGCATGTAGCTTAACGTGAGTTTAGAATTCTCGCTGCATAGCGACAACACCTTCACAATCTCATTCTTCACGTCATATAACGTGCATGTTTCCTCGTCGACCAAGATTGATTGCCATCTATGAGTAGGAAGAGGACACCACTTCGAGGTATTGTCCTCGCCAATTATCCACTGACCCTCTACTTGGAACACAATGTTAGTGATCGTCATGATTACCCCCTGCAATAAAAGTAAAATATATTAGAACCATAGCCCTACTTGCGAAACCAATACAACTTGCGAAACCCTAGTTTGCGAAAACAATAGGTTGCAAAAACCCTAGTTGTCGAAATTGTTATTTCGGATGCTGTGTTTGCTAACGTGATTTCTAGGCATAGTTAAAGCCCTAACAGCTTCCACACCCCTAACAGCTATCGAAAATCCTAACAGCTATCGAAAACCCTAACAGCTATCGAAAACCCTAACATATAAGCACGGGACCCCTGCACCAGCGCATGGGACCCAAGCTCTAGAGCGCGAGACCCATGACTTAGTGTTCGGGACCCATGCCCTGGGACTGCCCATGCACTGATGCGCGGGACCCCTGCACCAGCGCCTGGGGTCCTTGAACTGATGGTCCCGTGCACTAGCGCGCGGACCCGTGCTCCATTGCGCGCGCGCCCTGCACTGATGTGCGGGACCACAGCGCATGGGGACCCTGAATTGATGCCCGGGTCCGTGCACTAGCTCGCGCGGACCCGTGCTCCATTGCGCGCGTGCGCGCTGTACTGATGTGCGGGACCCCAGCGCCAGCGTCTGGGGCCCTTGAACTGATGCCCGGGTCCCGTGCTCTAGCGCGCGGACCCGTGCACCAGTGCGCGCGGCCCATGCACCAGCGTGCGGGGACCGTGTAAACATGCGCGGGGCCCCAGATCTACTGCATGGGGCCCTTGTGAATATATGTGCGGATTCCATGAAGCATGACCACGAGTTTCGTCTTTCCGATTGGAAATTCAAAATTCTCGTTGCCAAACATCACGTGATGACAAACTCACGTAATTTGGAGGGTAAAAATTCGTAATTCAAAAAGAAAAACTTACTGTAAAGAGTTAGAGCTGGGTTTTTCCTTCCAGACTTGTTTCGCAGACTTCGAGTTCGACTTAGTGACGAAAATGAGGCTGTGTTTTTCTTTAGAAACGATGAAGAAGAAAGGATGGATCGATCTGGGTTGGTATTAGTAATTATTACGTGCTGCTGTGCATTTAAATGGAGTTTCGTTTCTTTTATATATATACAGATTGTGTATGTATATTTATTTTTCTTTTTCTTTTATTTCTAGTTAATTAATCAAGGGTTTAAAGAAGATGGTTAACGGTTAATTAAAATGAAGGCTATTGACAAAAAAAAAACGTCAACAAGGCTATTTATTTAATATTGACTGAGTCAAGGGCCATTTTTTTAAAAGACCCTCATGCGTTCCTTGTGCGACTTAGGAACTATATTTTGGAAAGTGATTAATTGGTTGGGCTTATATGTGATAAGATGCTGATTGAGTCTATTTATGGTATGTGCTGAAATCGGATGAGATCACCATATATGGAAAGTTTGTTTTGCCTTATACTCAGTAGGTAAATTGTGTATCATTCCTTGTGCGAATTGGCTATTATATTTTGGAAAGAAATCAGTTGATTCTGCTTATTATTGGTAATATGCTGAGTGGAACTATATATGGAGTGTGCTGACAACGGATGAGATTACCACCGAAGGAAAGTAAGCCTGTGGAAAATATGGTAAGTAATCATGCATGACCGTTGAGCATTATTGGTTTATTCTTGGGATGATTTTGAGTTAGTGATTCTTGAGCATGCTTTGCATATGTTTCGTGCTTGACTTTCTATGTGAAGTGTTGAAGCTATTTTGGGCCTATATTATACAACACACTTCACAATCAAGGTACCGAACACACACACACAAGAGAACGAATTCATTTGAGTGATTGAACGTTTGATTTGCGAAATATTTGTAGTTTGTGTTGAGCTTACATTTGTGAATTCTGTACCGTTTGAGCGATCGTTAGTAACACCCTATCCTAAAATCACGTATTCGGACGTGATTTGTCTTTGGACGTGTTGAGCTCCATAAGGACCACTCGTGGAGTCTTCTGCATGTGAAGGAACAAATTTGGTGGATTCGGTGGCCCTTCGGTAGCGAGCTGTGTCCAGTCGGGGAATTGGTCTCCTGAGTAAACGACGTGGAACGAAACTCGGCGTGTGGCAGCCTAGGTGGAGGTCTAGTATCCATAGTGCTTCAGTTGTATAAGGGTCAATCATTTTGTAACCATAACCGATAATATTTAGTGATTGACTAGAACTCTTGGGGAGAACCTACCCCAAGGAAATGATTAAACCCCAGTTGGGGATATAACATGTATAAAATCATGTCTCACTTTACTTTCAGCCATTTACTTTTCTGTGAGAGCCATGTAATATCTGTGAAATGTTTTCAGAAAACTACGTGAAATTTTTTTAAACAGGGTTAGGGATACACCATCGATACTTGTGTTGCTTGGTAGGAGATAACGTACTCTGCAATATCTTCTTAAAAAACGTTACTTTTCAAAGAAGAACAAGCCAATTATTTTTAAGCCTAATTCACCCCCTGTAACATCCCGTCCCATCGGGCATCACTGTAGCATCTATTCCTACCGGGACTAGTGGGGTTGGGCCTACCACACTCCGACTGATAGTCCGGCCCCACTGTATCACAATTAACCTTTTAGCGTGCTTCGTGCACTCGCTCACACGCACTCCGAGAAACTTCCCAGTGGGTCACCCATCCTTAGGTTGCCCCAAGTCAAGCACGCTTAACTTCGGAGTTTCTATAGATAGCCTCACGAAAGGGTACGTCGACCTTGGTGATATGAGTAGCACTATAAATTCTCGTATACGATTCTTTGCCTGACACGCCCATACATCGTCAGTCTCAGGATCCCCTCTCATTCTGGTGTGGGATCGGTCATTCATGTACCCCTTCGCTTAGAAGCCTGCCAGGAGCCGCTCCTTGTCCGTGCACCTCTCTGGCACCGGCGATCACTCCCCGCCCTCTTCGAACTGTCACGACCCACTTTTCCTATAACTAGTTTGGCGGATTTTTCGCAGCGTAAGCTGCGGAAGACCCAATTGACGAATTCATTTTTTAAAATAACTTAATATTATACAAACACATGCCCGTTCTGCAACATTATAGTTTACAAGACCATAGCCCAAGATGTTAGAATATTTCAAACACTTTAACAACACCCCGTAGGTCGCATCCATGTACGCCCAGCCCTCAAAAGTACGTGGAGCCACCGCCATCAGCCTGCCTTAGTCGTGACGTGTCTCAACATCCGACTCGATAGTACCTAAGCACATAAAACGTGGGATGAGCTATAAAGCTGAGTAAGTGGAAATATGCATGACATGCACGTTCCAAACTCGCATAGGCATCCGTGCTAATGCTTACTAACACTCGTATTCTCATATCATTCTCATTTCTCACATTTCTCTCAGGACCTTAGCTACTTGCTACGCACCATCATATAACGAGCTCAAATCCAAAATCGATAAAAAAATGATAGGCCCACACTAGGCTTTTCCCCTAGGTCACCATTCACCAGGTCGCCCCTCTATCTAGCGGTCGCCTTTCCAGACACTCTGATTTACACCATGTTTTTCGTCCAGGTCGCTTCTTCCCGCTAATATGGCAGTGCTACACACCAGGTAGCCCTACACTAGCATAACTAGGGCTCCTCCTTCCTGGGTCGCCCTTCTGCCTCACATAATACGTTAGATGGCTTACATCCCGTAATTGTGCCTTTGTAGAAGTAGCTCATGATATTCACTCTCAATCGATCATGTACTGTGCACGCTCATAACTAAAAATCCTCACATAATCTGTGTATTCACATGCTCATGCTGCGTGAGTGATGCCATGAATACGTACCATGCAAAACATGTCAACATTTCATGTCACGTATCAATCTACGTATCCAGTGTTTCAATCAATAAATACAATTCAGGCTCAGACCTCGAAATAACTCCATACATAACATGCGTGCATGTGATGTGACATACAACTAATGTAATGTATCAACTCGTTCACCACGCCATCGCACTATCATAAATAACAGTTCACCCCGCGATTTCATTATCACCGGTGAAGCACTTCGCATAACACAACAACACGGATTGCCACGTAATCACGTAATTGCAGATAATTCATATAACGTGGGATCGTCAACACAGATAGTCATGTAATTCACATACAAGCACGTAGTTTACATGTTGTAGTTGGGGTTCCACTTACATGTCGTCCTTGCATTATCTGCCAATGGTCCTGTGAAATTCCTAGTCCACTTGCAAGGTTCACTCGGTCCGCGAAACATACACTTCACGAATCATTTGGGCCACAAAGCGTCTGGCCCGCGAAACACCACAGGGTTCGCGAGCCATTGAGGTTTGCGAACCTCACTTCTCAGAGATTTAGCGAACTGTAGTTCGGCCCCTGACTTCGCGAATCATCCGGACTCGAGAGACTCTCCTCTCACAGTTTGAATTTGCGAACTACTGACCCGTGCAATCTCACATTCCGCGAACCATTAGGGCCCGCAAAACTACTTTTCGAACCGAAATATGCTCTATCTCAATTCGTGAACTACCCCAACCCATGAACTAAGGTTTGAACTCCCGTCCGCAGCGATCCTCGTGCCCTCGATGGGTAGTCATTCGCCACGATCCTAAGGACTGTCAGGATACTGCTCAAGGTCATTTAAAGTTAAGCTAAGAGGAATTTCGTAATGATCTAGCTAATTATAGGAAATTGTATTTCGCATAAGGAACTTCAAAAGTTCATAACAGTTGGTATAAAAATTGGATGGAGATGATTCGAACGTCTATGAACAGCTGAGAAAGGAAGCTTTCAAAAAAATGCGAGTTTCGAATGAGTCAGAGCATATTTACTACGTCAAATCTGTAAGACTGAAGCAGCACCGAAAACAAATTGCAAAAATTTCTGATTCGCAACGGAGAATTTAGAAATCAGCCAAAATCGAAAACGTATCCAATTGAGATGATTCAAACGGATGTAGAATGCCCAAGAAGTTAGCTTTCAATAGAAATCAGTTTCGAATAAACCGGAGCAGCCTAGATAGGTCAAAACTGGGAAATACAGAAGCTGCGCCAGTAGTTTCTCTAAATCGACAGATAAGTTTCCAGTTTCGAGAATCAAATAGGAAAATTCATAATAAATTATAGAAATATTGGACTGAGTCGATTGAAGAAGATATGAAAAGTTTAAGACCTTAGCTTTCAAAAGAAAGAAGTTTTGAAAGAATTGGAACTCAATAGCTAGGTTAAAAACGTTAAAAATTGAGACTGGCCATGGATCTAAAAAGAGCAGATGACAGACAATCTTAGTTTCGCACTATCAAATTCAAAAATTCGTAACAAATCGTAGAAACATCGGATTGGTTCGATTCCAAGTGCAGTGAAAAACTAAGGAACTTAGATTTCATCATAAATACGTTTCGAAGGAATCCGATCATAATAGCTAAGTAAAACGTTCTGAAGACTGATACTGTGCACGGATCTAAAACAGAAATATTAGAATGAATTGCTGTTCTGCGGTGTCCAATTTAAAAATTCATAGAAATCGAAAAATGATCCGATTGAACCAATTCCAAAGGCTGTGAATAGCTGGGAAAGTTAGATTTCCAAAGAATTAAATTTGATAAGTATCCGAGAACTTTATCTAAGTCGAAATCGTTTAGAAGAGGTTGCGCGAACTGTATTTCCATAACCAGACATTCTCACATTTCAGTTCGCAATACCAACTTCAAAAATACATATAAAATCATAGAGACATCGGATCAAAGCAATTCAAGAGGCTATGGAAACCTGAAGAAATATGCTTTCAAATGAGACTAATTTTTAGAGGATTGGAATACATTAGCTAGGTCAAACAATGTGAATTACAGAGGCTGAACGCGAACTGAATTGCTATGAATAATTTTACTTTAAAAGAACGAATTAGAGGAAGATGAGCTTCTTAGTTACCTCAAGAAAGCTTAGCTGAATTACTTGTTCTTGATTCCACTCATTTACTCTTCGTTACCATTTTTCCTTCTCTCTTTTTCGTTCCTTGGATGTGGTTGTAGGTGAGGGTTTTCGTATGAGGTTAGAAAGTGGTGATGATGTCGTGACTTTCCTCTTCAATTAATCAACCCATTCATTTATTAATTTGGGCCTTTTCTACTTGGCCTTTTTTTCATTTAGTTGAGCTTAAGTACTAGTTGTTGGCCTAGATTATTTATTGGGCCTTTTCATTGAGCAGGGCCGAATTTCTTCTGTTTGAAGATCTCCATTTCAGAGTCCGTTCGAATTTAGCTTCATTAATTCAAACATCTGCCAGATTAATTACATCCTAATCCTGCATTAAATTTACGGGTATTACATCCTCCCACCTTTAAAAGAATTTCGCCCCCGAAATTCCGCCAACACGAATAACTCAGGGTAACGAGTGGTAGGGAATTGAGTTGATTGGATTAGGTGTTAGATCCTAATTAATCAACTCTATGATCCTATCTAAGGTTATCGATTAGAATTATTGAGAAATGAATTTCGATCGAAAACCTTCTTTAAGAGCTCGAGAGAGAATTTCGCTTAGAGTGAGAAGATTTCTTGTCTTTCTCTCTCTAGAAATCAAATTGCAAGCCTTTCGGATCAACTTCTAAAATCTTCTCATTAAGCACAATGTTTGTACATCTATTTTTACCAAGCATACCTGGTAAAAATAACATACTAAGTCCTAAACTAAGGACAAATACAACAAAAGCCACAATCTACGAAGACAGCTAATAAATCAAAGCCAAGTAGAATCGATCTTCTACATTCTCCCCATTTGTGCTTGATTTCTCTTTCACTATCTGTCCAGTCGCTCCTGGATTTCATCGAGCAGTTCCATCAGGAGCGGCTGTTCTCTCACGAACCGGTGAATCATTAGCTTCGTCTCTCGGTTGACTTCTTCCAACCTTTCTCTATATTCTTCCTGATGACCTTGAGCGTCCCATCACAAAACTTGTGGATTTAAGTCTTCAGCATCAACCTGGTCTTCTTAGCGATTGGATTGTGGTAGGTGATGCCTAAGACGGAGCTGATGCGCACGTGATTGTTGGGAAGCCCTTCGAAATCAGGTCCTTTGTTGAGCGGGGCAGTCATGTTGACCTTCTTCATATTGCTCTCCAGAGCCATCTAAAGGTCGTGTGCGGCGAAGTACTTGACTTGTAGCATCATGAACCGCCTCGAGTCCATCATTCTTGATGAAGCCTTGAGGAACTTTGTACTTCTCCACATATAGCAGGTATAGGTTGTACACCTCTTCAGCAGGGAGATACGGCAGGTCGCTCTCGCTTAGTTCTTCTCGAGTTCTGTCTACTTGCTCGATGGCGTGGTACGGTATTGGAAGTCCTCCTTTAGCACAAAAGACGATGAGTAACTGACAGATGGGGAGAGACTCTTATAATGACTCTTGGCTTCTCCTTTCGTCATTCCCATTCTCACGTCCAGTCCAAGGTGGGTCAGCATCCAGAGGTACGTCATTCTCTTATGCTGATCCCAGTGAGAGATCACTCTAAGCTCGAACTCATTCGGCTTCTTGACTTTGTCCGGTGACCTCCAAATGTTTTCACGAACTTCTTCAAGGAAGGGGATTTCAATCTGAATATTCTCCCAAGGCCTGTCGATCCGAACGGTCCCTAGCGTTGGACTTGTGGGGGAAGCCGATCGTTGTGCAATCAACTCAGGAAGCCCTGTGGGATCTTGTTAGTAATCTTCACCTTCCTGAAGCTCTTCGTGTTCTATTAGGACCAGGTCCACAGAGGCTTGTTGTAAGAAGTGGCGAACGTCCTTAAGCTGTTTTCTCTAATGCTCGTCGAGCATGGAATGGGTCATCCACTGTCATTCGAATATGTACTTGTCGAGGAACTCGTGTGGATTGACACCATGTCCTGACGGTCCCGGTTGGTTTGGAGCAACTGAGGGAGTGGCTTGAGTTTGACCGAGGGCCACGAGCATGGCGGCACTTGCTTCTTCTTCCGGAAGCAAGGGGCTTGTCAGAGTCATTGGTGTGGGCGGAGGCGTCCTTAGACTGAAGGATAGTGAGTCGATGTGGGTTAGAGTGGCTGTGAGGTACGTGGTGTGGGTTGTTTGGGTAGTTTGGGTGGTGGTTTGGGTTTGGCCTGTTCCAGCGCCTGTCTGCGTTGCACCTGAGCCTTGTTCTTGGCCTTCACCTTGGCCACTCTTTGATGTCTAGGCCTTTTCTCCCCCTAATGACGATCCTGATCATCTAGATCGTCATGTCGACGTCGTGTGCGGGAGCTTTAGCCGCGGCAGGATTGAGTAGGAGGCTCAGGGTGGTCCACAAGACGCATGTGGAGAGATTCTTATAATACCCTTATTAAATTTAATATGGGATTTTCATATAATCAACTATGAAATTATATGAATTAGGAAGTTTGGCAAAGAAAATATAAGTTTTGGAAGCTTTGAAATAAATTGAATACTTTAATAAAAGATGTTTTCGGCTTTCTATTTATCATATCGCCTCCAAAGTTTACGAGTATGAGTATAAGCATATATTATATAGTAATTGATCAAACGGCAAAGAGTAGAATGTTTCGTGGGAAGCTTCAACAATTATCTTATTATTTACAAGGAATAGGATAAGGATATACATAGAAAAATATTATTATAGCACATGGGAGCGATTCCTATTCTTAACCAAAGAGGAAAGGGACGAAACTTTTAGGGAAAGAAGAAAAACTCAATCAAATTAGCTACGAAACCTAAAGTGGAGTAGGTATGCTCTCAACCACCATCTTGATAATTTATTATATAGTGTATTTTATATGATCTTTCCATGTTTGATGTGAATGTTTCGAAATGAGAGATGGGTGAATTCTCACCAATATACGTAAATCTCATGTGATAAATATGTTAACGTTGCGTACGTGATCTTAATACGTGTTTAAATATTAATCATATGAACTTTCTGTGACTCATATGTTGTGTGACTTACGTGAGTTATGGGAATTAGGTAATACTAGATGGTTGTTAGACATTTCGAAGTGTTAGATGCGTTTGGAAACCCTAATATTGAATTTAGATATATGCTATTATTTTTATGTTAAGTGTGGTAGGTTTGATAAGAGGTTTACGGCATGAGACATAGTTTTCACATCTACCATATAACATGCACATGCTTTAGAATACTTTACTATTAATTGCATAGTTAAACGATAAGGGTGGTTTTGGGAAATAATAAAATATTATACTTAAGAGAATAATGTCACTTACGAGAGGAAAAGAACGCATCACCTATTCGTTACCTCCTTGCCTTTTCACGTTACCCAACATGTAGAGACACACATTCATGATCTATATATGATATAGTAAGCCTACACTAAACGAAAATAGTAAGGAGAGAGGAGAAAGCATTTTAGGAAAGAACACAGTATTACGTATTCAACAAGTGAAGGAAAGAGAAAAACTTTCAAACGGAGACAAAGGAGAAATCGTTGAGAACCTTAGAAAGGAAGTTTGCCCATAAGAACGCGTGTCTTCTTTGTTTTAGAGACGACAGTACTTGGGAAATTCTGGCAGTCCGTAGGAGTCGTGCTGAAAGAGTATACGTCGATAGCGTAACTTCGGACGTGAGGTAGATGAAACTCACCTACGACACGTAAACGTTAGGTGAATTTTATGTGATATTTATGTGCCTACGTGATTATATGAATTCGGTGAATTATGTGACTTGGCGAATTACGTATTTCACGTGTATTATATTTGTTGCACATCATATATACATTGCACGTCCTATGTACATTATTTGCATTGCACTTGCATACCACGTCAGTGCGAGGTTGAGCACTGTATAAAATGGTGACATCTTGCTTTAATAATGGGCGGGGTATCGTTTTGAGGTAGAGTTGAGGTTAGTGTTGGGATCTCAGATGGTAGTGGTCAATGAGGTAGTGTGAGGTCTCAAGTGCGACGGGCTGGCGTGAGACCCCGGTGCGTGAGGCCTGGAGCGTGTGTGACTCAAGTGCGTCAGGCCGGTGAGTGTCCGGTGCGTGAGGCTTGGGCCGCGATTCAGGTGCGTCAGGCCGGGAAGCGTCAGTGCGTGTGGCTTGAGGTCCTATGTGTGATAGGTTGGCGTGTCAGGCTGGTAATCGTCCAACGCGTATGTTTTTGAGATGTGAGAACATGGTGTGATGTTTGGAAATACGTTAGGTTGAGATGAGATAAATAAGTTAAGCGTGTATTGCATTTGTGAGGTGTTTGGGAATGGGGTTGAGCGCACGTTGCATACATGCATGTTTTATCTACTGGGCAAGGAGCTCAGTTTACGTGTTGTAGGTACATACGAGTCCGGTGATGATATGCGTCGCGACTAGGCGGGCTGCTGGCGGTGACTCCAGGGACTTTTGAGGGAAGGACAGTACATGGATGCAACCTGTGGAGTGATGTTAGGTTTTTAATATTTTGATATTTTAGTGATACGGCGTTTATATTATACAGCTACATAGATCGTGTTTACTTTATCATATTTTATCTTATAGAAAATTATAATAAACGAGTCTTCCGCGACTTACGTTGCGAAAATCCGCTATAATTATCATTAGAAAAGTGTGGGTCGTTACAGGTGGTATCAGAGCTTAGGTTAGAGGTTCTGTAGACTGTCCATGTACTGCCACTCAAAAGCCTGGAGCAGCCTTGCCTGTAAGTTTTAAGTTTGACACAATTATGTGATTGTAATAATGTGCCTGTCTATGTGACTAATCGTTGACGATAGGAATAGTATGCTTAGTTAGAGTGCGTTGCGGAAGCGTGGTTGGAATAGGAATATGTACGCCTATAGGACGTAGAAAATATTGGTCGAGTATTGGCATAGAGAATTGGATGACCTTAGAAGCTGGACTACACATTTAAATGTGTCGCAGAGAATTTGTTGATTTTAAGAACTGAGCATGAGCCACACATTTAAATGTGTCGCCTAAACCGTGATGAAGGTACAATAAATTCTACCTTAATAGGAACCGACAGATCAGTGAATAGGAGAAGTCGTTACCCCGAGTTTCACCAATTGGCGAATTTCGGGGCGAAATTCTTTTAAGGGGGGAGATTATAATACCCGTATTAAATTTAATACGGGATTTTCATATAATCAACTATGAAATTATATGAATTTAGGAAGTTTGGCAAAGAAAATATAAGTTTTGGAAGCTTTGAAATAAATTGAATACTTTAATAAAAGATGTTTTCGGCTTCTGTATATCATATCTCCTCCAAAGTTTACGAGTATGAGTATAAGCATATATTATATAGTAATTGAGCAAACGGATCAGGAACAAAGCAAGACTAGTTGCGAAGGGCTACAATCAACAAGAAGGCATCGACTACGACGAGACATATGCTCTTGTTGCCCGAATCGAAGCTATCCGCCTTCTCCTGGCCTATGCGGCTCACAAAGACTTCAAAGTCTATCAGATGGATGTTAAGACCACCATTCTCAACGGCGTGTTAAAAGAAGAAGTCTACGTCGCTCAGCCGGAAGTCTTCGTTGATCAAGAACATCCCGATCACGTCTATCGATTGGACAAAGCTCTCTATGGACTAAAACAAGCCCCACGCGCTTGGTACGATGTCTTGAGTGAATTCCTCGTGAAGTCTGGATTCATACGAGGAACGATAGACACAACCCTCTTCATCAAATGTACTTGTCTAGGACCTCGTGTAGATTGACGCCATGTCCAGAGGGTCCCGGTTAGTCTGGAGCGACGGAGGAGTGGCTTGGGTAGCTGCTAGAGCTACAAGCATCACAGCACTAGCTTCTTCTTCCGGAAGCAAGGGGCTTGAGTAGATCGGTGGTGTGGGCGGAGGCGTCCTGAGGTGAAAGGTTGGTGGGTCGATGTGGGCGGTGCAGTGCGTGGTGTGGGTAGTTTGGGTTTGGGTGGTTTGTGTTTGGATTTGGTGGGTAGTTCGGGTTTCACCAGCTCCAGCGCTTGTCTTCGTAGCGCCCGAGCCTTGTCCTTGGCCAGTTGTAGATGTCCTTGGCCTCTTCTCCCCCTCATGATGGTTCTGATCGTCAGGATCGTCATACCTGCGCCGAGAGTGGGAGCTTTGGCCTCGGCAAGTGTTAGTAGGTGGCTCAGGATGATCCACCAATCGCCGATAGAATGATTCCTCTTGGGGCGACCGAATGGAAAGGCCGATCAAGCGGGCGAGTAATATGTCGTGGAGCTCGGTTATGGGTATGGTGTATGGGTTGATAAGGATGGAGGAAGTGGCTAAAGGGTCGGTAGGTGTGGGTTGTGGAGGTGTGGGATTGGTTTGTGACGAAGGGCCTTCAGAGACAGGTGCTTTCCCGGTATCTCTTCGGGATGTCTCGATTGCTTGGAGTGCTCTCTCCGTGATTTTGTCATCCATGGACTGTACAGCGGCAGAGAGAGCGGCCTGGAACTGCTCGTTCGTCACAAAGGGTGCGGACGCCTCCTTGGATGGACCAGGACGACTGATGTCGCATGTTATCAACCCTTGAGTAGACGCCGACTCTTCAGGTTGGCTCACAGTCAGCTGAGGTTGTGACTGTATGAGACATCCACCCAATCCTTGAGTCGAATCTTGAAGATTCGGCTCTATGGGCGTGGTGGCAGGCTCGGGTTTCGCCTGAGAATCAGACACCATGAGAATTGGTTGCGGCTCAAGATTGAGCGAAGAAGTGCCAGCAACACTTGTAGATGTGGTCAGCGTAGTATTTGGTGCGTTGGTGACGGCCGGGAAGAGGGACTCCAGCTGAATGCTAAGTCTCCTGGGAGTCCTCCTTATCAGGCTTATTTCCTCGTCAGACTCCGTGTCAGACGGGGTGGCCGTGTGAGGAGTGAGGTCATGATCGACGTCCTCCAGTGCCTGATCCGTCACCGGTGGAAGAGAGCTTTGCCCCATTTGTACTTCGGGCTGTGCTACTGGTTGAAGAACCTCCTCAAAGGTTTCTTCGAGCACGCCAACATGAACGGACACTTCCACTTGATATTCATGTGTAGGAGCCTTTAGCGCCATCTCAGTAGCGACGACGTCTATCAAGGTATCATCTACATCGGGCATTGGCTCTTCGACCAATGGAGACTCCTGTTGAAGCTCCTGGGTGACAACATCAATCATCGTGTCGTCAGGGCTTTGGTGATGTTGCGGTTGGGAAGGGCTCATATGTACATCTGTCGGGGGCCCTCTAATCATTTCCTCGATGAGGTGATGTTCCCGGCAGTATCTCTGATATTCAGCTCCTGTGGGCTCAGCGAGCCAAAGAAGGTTGAGAGATATGGCCATTGAAGGCTGTGCAAGGTCCACCAACCTTGGGTTGTGGAAGAATTTGAGCCAGGGTGCTGATAGTTTCCCCCCGGGCGCAGGCGAGGAATGTTCTGTGCGTACATCTCCACGTGTTGGCAGATGATGACGGAGAACCATCTCGCGTACGGCACGTTCTTGGACCGCTGTTCTCCATTTGTCTGATCTGTTCTGCAAGGTCGTTCCAGATCAGCTGGGCGAAATCGTAATTCCGCGAGAACACGACTCCGTGAAAAATTCGGAGGATGTGACCGTTGCCCTTGTCGAAGCCGGCATGCTTCGGAGATAGACACTTGTTCACGATCCCGAACAGTGTCTTCCATGGGTGAGGGATACCGTTGCTCTGAACCTGAGCGAGCTTGGTGAGCGACGGACGGTATCCCATTTGAAGGAAATCAGCCACCAGTTCTTCATCTAATGAGAGGGGGTCGCAGTTTTGGCTGTGAGGGAGGTCAAGTAGAGCTCTGAACTCATTCTTGCCCACGCAGATGTGCCTCGTCCCTACAACCGTCGTGAAATGGTATCCCCCGTCCAAGATGATGCTCTTGATCATCCCCCAAAACTGCTGGAGGTAGACCATCGGCACTGATGCCGTCACGGTAAGTCCATGCCATAGAGGATGGCCTTGAAGGATAGACACGATAATGTCGTCTGGACACCGGAAGATGGCCAGGTCCAATTGGAAGTTCGTGTCGTGGACATTGAGGTATAAGGACTTCTCGTATATGTGATTATATGTTGGATAGCGATCCATCTAAAAAAAATAAGAAATAACAAATCATTAGTTCATAATTTTTTATATTAGTCGAGAATGAATTTAATTTCATCAAACTATAATATTGTATCAAGTCATGACATGTTTGATGAATTTTGAATTGAAATCGTATGATATGCATATAGGATTCTCGATTTTGAAAAAATGTAATGGCATGATGGTAATATCGAATTAAACACCTAACGCGTGAAAAATAGTTTGAAAATTTTCGAAGTGTTTAATCGCGGGTAATGTCATTGTTCATGCCGAGAAATTTTTCGCTCGATAAAATTGGTTTTCAAATTGATTTCCTATGCATTGATTTCAATTTTAATGACTCGGTTTAATTTTTCGATCGAGAAAATTTTATTCGTTAATGTTCGCTACAGGGTAAAGACTTAGAGAAAAATTTTCTAATTGTTGAAGTTGAAATCGAGACTGTAGTCGATCAATTTTACGATCGAGAAAAATTCCGTGTAAATTTACGATCGAGATATTATTTCTCAGATAAATTTACTATCGAGAAATTTTCCTCTATTGAATAAAATTTTCGATTTGAAATTTGTCGAGCGGTATGTGATTTTCGATTGTAAGTAACATTTTTTTCGCTACGATATATTTCTATCGAGAAATTAGTCAACGAAAGACTAAGTCAACCGTCGAGAAATTTTTCAATCAATTAAGTCCTAAGCGGCGAATTTTACGATCGAAAAATTAAGCGTTCAAAAATTAATTTTTTGCTGCTAAAGTTTTGCGACCAAAATCCAATTATAACGAAAATTCTATTTTGCGATATTAAGTTTTGCGCTCGATAAAATTTGCATCTAAATTGTCTATTCAGTGCTTTAGTTTTTCGCTCACAGAAAATCCTAATTAGATTTCTCGATGGTAAATAATTTTTCGTTCAAAATCATCTATGTTAACGACTAAGTCAGATTTTTATCAATCGAGAACTTTGACACAAACAGTATCTCAATTGAATCGGAATTCACTTAAGATTGTTTGCGATCGACAAAGTTCTTCGATACCTTTAAACATTCAAAAACCCAGTTTTATTGAAACTCAAATCTCAGTCGAAGAGGTGGATTTTCCGAAGATTTATTCTACTAGATTCATCAAGAACATCGAAACTATGTTAAGTGCAGGCATTAATCTCAGATAACACTCATAATCAAGCCTAAATCACTATAAAATAGTATACGATTTCTCAGTTTTGAAGAACAGACGAAAATCTAAACTTAAACATGCGAAAAACTTCAAAATGCAGATGCTAACGACGTTAAATCACATGCAACTATCAATAGATTCTCATTTCTACCTTAAACAGACAATTTTGAGTTGAAAATGGAAGGATTTGTGAGTGATTTGAACTGTCTGTGAAAGTTTTTTCGCCTGATAATTTTTTGCGATTTAGGGTTGCGTGAGAATAGTTTTTCGACTGACACAAAGATGAACTTTTATTTACTCGCTGTAATTCAATGTTGGGTTTCCGATTTGATGTTTTGCGATTAAATGGAACAGGCCAATTACTATTTGTGCTCCAGAAATTTTCGATTCGAAAATTGCTCTTCAATTCAATTTTCTCGATCACAAATTATCGCGGTTAATCAAAAATTGTTACCAACACTGTTTACGATCGAGAAACTTATGATTGCGTCAGTTTCTCGACAGTAAGTACTACCAAAATTTTCGGATTGACCCCTTTTTCAAATACAATCACATTGCAAAGCTCCACCTCAGAATTAAAATAAATGCAATCAACTCCCTGTATTTTCTGTGCAGTAACGTCTAGCTTCCCTGGCTGAAATAAAAAAATCTGTACCACTTAGAAAGAAAGACGTTAGAAATAATGGAGTTAATTTGGTCTGTGATTAGCTCCGTTCCTTGTAATGTCGACGTCTGACTCCTTAATGTTGTTTGAAGGAATCTGAAACACTTGGTGAAAAATGTCAAGAACATTTGGAGCTAATACACTAATATTTGCTCCCCCTCAAATAATGCGCAAAAATTGACTAAATATGCAAGCATATGAAATCAATTCAATTCCGGAGCATATAACACACAATTTTGCCTAGTAAGCACATATACATTGTTCCCCGAAAACATGTACCAGAGGTATTGTGTGCGTGTAAGAGCAATGAAAAACAATTTATCGCATTTAAACAATTCAGTACCAATGCAATTGAAAATTACATTTAGAATGTGCGATACTAAAATAAATTCGCATTTAGTCAATTCAACGCATATGAAATATAACATTTCATGTCAAAATGTGCGTATTTTTTCTTTTCAAGTTTATTTATTTTTTTCATATTATTGTTATATATTTTTTTTGAGAAACTTTTAAAAATTATTATTTTTCTATATATATATATATATGTATGAGAAAAAAATTATTATATAGATAAAACATTTTATTTTATTTTTTATTTTTATGTATATTACTATTATTATAGTATGGGGTCAGATTATTTTGCTTCGACCAATCGTCACGCCTAAAATTTTAAGAGACATTTGAAAGAAGAAAATGCCGCCAAGTCATGTCGTCAAACTAAAGTCCTAAGTTCATAGACTGGTCCATTTCGACAACCCTTACTAGGTTCGCTCTTGCACTCAATTATTTCTAACTTGGGATTTTTATATTTATATCACTGAAGTCAACACATGCAAATTTTGAGTCAATTTACCTGTGATCGAGGCATTTTTAATCATTTCACCTAAGCGAGAGACCGTCGATTGAAATCAAAGGGTTGTAAGGGTTTTAGTTTGGCTAGGACTTAGAAGGGAAGGAATTTAGAGGAAAGTGAGCTTATCTCTTCGTCATCTTCCATTTCTACGTCCGTCTCCTTTTGTTTTTCGGTATCTTCTTTTCTTCGATCTTTTCTCCCTTTTTTTTCTTTTAAGAATTATCCCTTTTTATGCTATGCTCAAGCTGAAGCTCCGCTTCTCCACGAGGCTATAGGAGATTATCGTAGGCGAAGTTCTTCTTGTTGGTTCTCGGGCCGTTACCATACTTCTCTTCTCTTAATCCCTAGAGAGGTTTCAGAGATTTTCTATTTGGAAAAGTTCACGGTTATGGAATTCGTACCTGAGGCTGCACTCCTCTTCTTGTTTCCAGATAGATCGGATTATCGTTGGAGAAGTTCACTTCGTGGTGCTCATCTTTCCAATCGTTCTGACGAGCGTACGAGATTATCGCTGGAGAAGTTCACAGCAGGATCCATGCCACCTTCTAAGAGATAGTCGGAAGGCAGGTTTCTTTGGTCTGATTTTTGCACGTTGAGCAATGCCTTCTTTTGTTATCATCCTCCTTATTTTCTCCCCCTCCTTTTTTCGTTTGAATAACCATCCGAAGAGTATAGAATAGGTTGAAGGCTAGGAATGGGATTCAAAGGAAGAAAAGGACGTCGGAGAAGGCTCAAATTGGATGACTAAGGGCTAATGAGTAAGAGGAAAAAAAATTTATAAGGCCCGATTGAGGAATAACCTAAGCGCCCTTGTCATTTTCCTAACGATCTGAGGCAAGGTGAGTATGAAGCCAGGTTTCACTAGTTAAGACAAGCAATTGATGTGTGACTCACTCGAGAAATAGATTCAAGGAAAGAAATGAACAAGGCTAGAGACCACACGTATGTATAGTGGCTTTTTGTCTAGTGGAGCAACCTAATGACCTTTAGACACAAGAATGCGACACTTAGACTGACAAAATTAAGCAATTAAATCGATCGCATGTCGGGGTAAAATTCTAAGTGACTTTAGATAAAAGCATCCTAAAGAATTTCTTCATTCCCCTTTATATATATATATATATATAAATATATATATATATATATTATCTTTATTATATTTTTTACTTATTTAATTTTTTTTTGGTTAGTTCACGCAAGATATAGCATATAAGCAAGAAAACACGCATAGAACATTTCGTAGTACAGAAGATCAGGTAATGCACATATTACGAAAGATTCAACATGCCTAACTTTCCGACAAGGAATTGGAATTGTCTTTCATCCAATGACTTGGTGAAAATGTCGGCTAGTTGGTACTTCGTGTTCACGAAATACATATCTATGGTGCTTTTCTCTACATGATCTTTGATAAAGTGATATTGTCTATGTGTTTTGTGCATGAATGATGAACAGGATTGCAGGTAATAGCGATGGCACTTTGACTATCACTATATATGGGTATATTATTTAAATTGTACTCATAGTCGCGAAGCTGAGTCCGCATCCACAGCATCTGGGAGCAACAACTGGCGGCAACCACGTATTCCGCTTCGGCCGTCGAAGTTGATACACAGTTCTGCTTTTTGGATGAGCAGCAGACCAGCTTTTTGCTAGAAATTGAGCGCCACCGGACGTGCTTTTCCTATCCATTCGGCAACCTGCATAATCAGCGTCAGTATAGCCGATAAGATTGAAGTTCGTACCCTTTGGATACCATAGTCCGAGGGTAGAAGTGCCCTCAAGGTAACGTAGAATCCTTTTGACCGCGAGCATATGGGATTCTTTGGGATCGGCTTGAAGCCGGGCACATAAGCACGTGGCAAACATGATGTCTGGCCGGCTCGAAGTGAGGTAGAGAAGAGGTCCAATGATACTGCGATATAGTGTGACGTCGACCGGCTTTTCAGAGGGATCGCATCCAACTTGCAGCTTGGTGACATAGGAGTGCTAAGAGGCTTGCTCTGATTTTGATGGAATTTCTTCAGAATATCCTTGATGTATTTTGTCTGACTGATGAAAATCCCATCTTTGAGTTGCCTGATTTGTAGCCCTAAAAAGAACTGCATCTCTCCCATGTGACTCATCTCGAACTTGCTTTTCATTAGATCTCCGAACTTCGTGCAAAGCCGCGGATTAGTTGATTAGAAGATCATGTGGTCGACGTATACTTGATCGACCATCAGATCTTTGTCTTGCCATTTGATGAAGAGGGTTGTGTCTATCGTTCCTCGTTGAATCCAGACTTCACGAGGAATTCACTCAAGACATCGTACCAAGCACGTGGGGCTTGTTTTAGTCAATAGAGAGCTTTGTCCAATCGATAGACGTGATCGGGATGTTCTTGATCAAAGAAGCCTTTCGACTGAGCGACGCAGACTTCTTCTTTTAACACGCCGTTGAGAAAGGCGGTCTTAACATCCATCTGATAGACTTTGAAGTCTTTGTGAGCCGCATAAGCCAGGAGAAGGCGGATAGCTTCGATTTTGGGCAACAGGAGCATATGTCTCGTCGTAGTCGATGCCTTCCTGTTGATTGTAGCCCTTCGCAACTAGCCTTGCTTTGTTCCGGATAACTTCACCATCTTCATTCTTCTTATTCTTGAATACCCATTTGATTCCGATAATTGTTTTCCCATGTGGACGGGGTACTAAGGTCCACACTTGAAGACGTTCGAATTGATGAATTTCTTCTTGCATCGCAATTATCCAATCCTGGTCTCGTAGTGCGTCTGCTACTTTAGTAGGCCCGTTTTGGCTTAAGAAGCAGCTGAAAAGATTGTGCTGACGACGTGTCCTTACTCCGCTCGAAAGATCGCCAATTATCTGATCAACCGGATGGGATCTAGTCCACTTGAGCTCATGAGGCAGGGTGCGGAAGATACATCAGCCAATTGTGGTTCTAGATTTCCAATTATCTCCGATTGTTCAATTGTTTGAGGAAGTTCCAGTTCTGCACTTGGAACGATCGTCTCTGATGATTCTTCCTCAGTAACCATTGTAGGTTCTTCGTTATTCTGTGGCAAATCTGAATCGGGTGAGGTAGGGACGTGAGAAGTGCTAGGTACATAGGTCTCGTCAGGTGGAGAATCCACTAAAGGTGTAGCAGTGTGTGACCGAACTACGGGTTCGAAGAGAGAGTCCAGATCGTCTAATGCGAGTCTTAATGCTTATTCTGATGTTGAATTCAAAGTTGTTGCCATCTTCTGTTGGTTTTGTGCCAACACACCAGTGAAAACAGGTTCTGAACTGTTATATTCAGAAGCTATCTGGTTGGATACGGGTCCTGAACTGAGGTGTGCAGGAGCCATCGGGTTAAGTACGGGTCCTGGACTGACTACCAGAAGCCATCTCCGCCACTTCGTGGAAAGTGACGTTGTAGCTTTCTTTGATTGTGTGGTTGGACTTGATATATACTCGATACGCTTTCGAGGTTGAAGAATACACGGCGAAAGTCGCTTCGAATGCTTTAGGGTCGAACTTAGCACGTTGCTCTCGGTCGTTCGCCAGAAAGCACTTGCACCCGAAGACTTTAAAGAATGAGATGTTGGGTACTCTATTATTCACAATCTCGTACGGAGTCTTGTTGAACCTTTTTTGAACCACCGTCCTGTTTTGAGTAAAACAAGCAGCATTAACTACTTCAGCCATAGAAAGTGTGGAAGTCCGGAATGAATCAGCATTGTCCGAGCTGCTTCCACTATGGTTCGATTTTTCCTTTCAACGACCCCATTTTGTTGAGGTGTTTTTGCGGCTAGGAATTGTTGACTTATCCCAAGTTTCTGATAAAATTCACTGAGACGTCTGTTCTTGAACTCAGTGCCATTGTCTGTTCGAATGACTTGGATAGTCTGCTGCAGCAAGTTCTGTGTGCTGTTCACAAAATTAATAACCAAGTCACCGATCTCATCTTTGGTTCGGAGGAACTTTGTCCAAGTGTAGCGAGAGTAGTCATCGACGATCACTAGCACGTACTTTCTTCCATTTATGCTCTGAGTCTGCATCGGCCCACAAAGATCCATGTGGATTAGTTCCAATGGTCGAGATGTAGACGCAATTTGCTGTTGGGGTGGGCCCGATTAATTGACGCCGGCCCCCGAACAGCGCAAGGTGGCTATAGCGGAAGCGCGATTTGTACCGAGCGGCGTAGGGTGGCAAATTTTCGATTTTTAATATCTAAATTCAACCTTACACCATTCGGCTTCTCCCGAGGGTCTGAGATGCTTCCCTAAGCCTCGAGAGATCGCGGTTAATTCGAATTATCAAAATTCGAATTTATTTCCAATTTATTTGAATTAATAATTTAGATCCAAATTAATCGAACAAAACGGCAACCAGACATTTTTCGATTATTTGGAGACCGAAATGATTTTTGATCAATACCAAACTTTTCAGAATAATTCTACACTTCCTAACTTTCACAACGATAGGTCTTTCGAATTATTCCGACAACGTTTGATATTTTTCTCAAAATCAAATCTGTGGTTCGAAATCATTAATTCGAGTAAAACGGCAGTCTGCCGTCTTTTAACTATTTGACGACCGAAACGATTTCCGATCAATACCAAATTTTCCAGAATAATTCTACTCTTCCCGACATTTCCAACGAGGGGTCTTTCGAATTATTCCGATACTGTTTGATATTTTTCGTAAATCAAATCGTTAAGGTTCGAGGTATACCTTCGGTGAACGGGATTTCTTCTGTCGTCGCCTCGGATGGACTTGGCTGCACCTCGTCGGAATCCCGAGGCCTCCGGGCTAGATCGTCACGCCGGTATTACCTTGAACAAACCTCCGACACTGCTCCCGATGGCTAGATGCAACTCGGTTCGGGCGTCGGGACTCGTCAAACGAACCCATCGGTTTTATGTGGCTTAAGAAAAATGTTTAGAACTTTTATCTACCTTTCTCTCTAGTTTATTTTGAGCAAAGTACAAGTCCTAAAATTCCTTCTCATTCACGTTAGTGTACTTATTATCATAATTATTTTTTTTTATTAATTTTTTTTTTATTTAAGACACTTTGAGACACTTGTCTTAACAAGTGTCAAAAATATAAAATGACTCATTCATTCTACACATCCCAACGTGGATGTGTAGAGTTTTCTTATTTTTTTTTTTATTATTTTATGATAATTTCCTTTTGGCCCTTGAGGTTTCTAAATTCTTAATTTAGTCCCTCCATTTTAAATAAAATAATAAATAAATCCAATCTAGTTATTTTAATTATAATTGAGCCTCACTTAGTTAATTAATTAATCACTTAAGACAATCTTAAGTCCTAATTATTTCCGTGACTGTCACTGGAATTTAACTAAGTCGTCGACACCTCGTATCAACTATGCCACTACCTCAACAAATCTCATTCGTTAGGTTCGAGAGAAAAACCCGCCGTTTTCGTTCAAGTTCATTACCATTTTTAAGCGCGACTCTCTAGGTCCATCTCAACTGGCATGGGAGGAATCTAGGAGTCCCGGTATTCGCCTAGCCTATCCCGCGGTACCAGACAGATCCCAGTTGAGAACGAATTTTGATCTAATCGAAATTCGGGCGAACCGACTATAGTGTATACATTTAAATACTTCTTACGCCTTTCACTTGCGTCCCGGTTAGGTGAGAGTCATGCAAATGTCAAACTCGCTAACCTAACACTATGTTATAATCGAGACCGAACCGATTATTTAAACTCCGCTCTATATCTAATACAAGCAAGTTTTCCAAGCTTCGGCCGAAGGCTTTACAATCGTCGCTCTCCGATTACCTCATAGGACATTAACCTATACAAATATAGGCAGTGAATTCTGATAGAAGTCAAAGCCCAGTAATCACCTCCGTAAAGTCGGTTGCGTTTCGTCGCTGACCCGTGTTTCATTTATGAACACTTGCGAGCCTAGCCAACTAGCGACAAATCGAAATCGCGAAAGCAAATCCGTCAATGACCCTATCGGTCTGAGGCTGCTAAAGTCATTCGTTCAATCATTGACAACATCCTAGCCATGTGATTCAGACGAATACGAGCCGAATGTCCGGATACGCGATCCCTCCGATCACCTATATCTCCATCACGACCCACAACCTCTCAGGTAATCAGTGACACTACCGATACTATGTGGTCGTCAATGGATAAGTCATATTCGGATATCTAGTCACCCACCTAGAATCCTTAGACTTACGGACTTTTATTTAATGCTGAGATTAAGGACTGTCCGGTGTCTCCTCTCTCGTCCCACGAGAATCAGACATCCAACTCAAACATTTGGGTGTTATTTATTTATCGCACTACCGAATGCCAAGTAGACTTTAAATTCAATAAATAAATAATAATGCCTTTATTATAATGAAAATAAATATTCATTAACTTATTTGACGGTATATACAATAAACCTGTCTATCAACCTATACATCATCGTGCGCCCTATACTATTCCTAGTCCTCGTATGGCATTCCGAGGGCACACTCCCTAACAGCCTCCCACTTGCAGTCGAATGCCATGCGATGCACCTAATGCCAGTCGCAATGGTATCGTAGCCCCATCTTGTCCAGATGATGTTCCATAACTGCTTGGGACAAGGGCTTCGTGAGTGGGACCGCCACGTTTTCTGCGGTGGCGATTTTCTGCACGGCGACCATCCCGTTTTCAACGAACTCACGTAATACATGATACTTTCTCTCGATATGTTTGGACTTGCTATGAGATCGTGGTTCCTTTGCTTGCGCGACTGCCCCGCTATTATCGCACCAAAGTGTAAGCGGTCTGTCAGCAACTGGTACCACAGTAAGTTCCTCCAAGAACTTTTTCATCCAAACAGCTTCTTTAGCTGCCTCTGAGGCTGCTATGTATTCTGCCGTACATGTGGAATCGGCAGTCGTGCTTTGCTTGGAGCTTCTCCAAGACACTGCCCCACCGTTGAGCACGAATACAAAACCTGAAGTAGATTTTCGGTCATCCACGTCCGACTGGAAGTCCGAATTGGTATAACCAACTACTTCTAGTCCCGCTCCTCCATAAACCAGCGTTAAGTCTTTAGTCCGTCTAAGGTATTTAAAGATATTCTTAACGGCTGTCCAATGTTCTTCCCCTGGGTTTGCCTGAAACCGACTAACTACGCTCACAGCGTAAGCAATGTCCGGGCGTGTACACAACATTGCGTACATCAGACTACCCACTGCAGATGCATAGGGTATTCCACTCATCCGTCGTCTGTCTTCCTCACTTTGAGGTGACATTGATTTCGATAAATGGATCCCATGTCGCATAGGTAAGAACCCTCTCTTAGAGTCATCCATTCTGAATTTCTTCAGGATTTTCTCTAAGTAAAAGGCCTGAGATAAGCCGATCGTATGGTTCGCTCGATCCCTGAACAAGCGAATACCTAGTATATACGTCGCTTCTCCCAGGTCTTTCATGGAGAATTCGGTTGAAAGCCATGCTTTCACCGATGAGAGCATCCCAATGTCGTTTCCTATCAAAAGGATATCATCCACGTACAATACAAGGAACGACACCATACTCCCACTGCTCTTTCTATAGACACATGACTCATCTACGTTTTTTATGAATCCAAAGTTCCGAACTGCTTCATCGAAACGTAGGTTCCAGCTCCGAGATGCCTGTTTCAGTCCGTAAATTGACCGATTCAGTTTGCACACTTTGTGAGCATCTGCATGCGACTCAAAACCTTTTGGCTGCTCCATATAGATCTCCTCCTTGAAGAATCCATTAAGGAATGCCGTTTTGACGTCCATCTGCCAAATCTCATAATCATAGTGCGCAGCTATGGCGAGCATTATCCGGATGGACTTGATCATGGCTACAGGTGAGAAAGTCTCCTCATAGTCAACTCCCTCTTTTTGGTTATAGCCCTTGGCAACCAACCTGGCCTTGTACGTCTCAACTTGTCCGTCAGATCCAATCTTCCTCTTGTAAATCCATTTACAACCGATTGGTCTAAAACCACTCGGTAGGTCTACAAGAGTCCAGACTTTGTTGGAGTACATTGAGTCCATCTCAGCTCACATAGCCTCAATCCATCTCGCTGAGTCTACATCGGATATAGCTTGATCGAAAGTAGCGGGATCTTCTCTTAAAAGTCCCCTAGTCGCAACATAACCTTGTTCGAAATGTGACATGCCATACCGCTGTGGTTGGCGAGGCACCCTTTCAGATCGTCGCATGTTCGCTCGGACCATCCGAATCATGTGTGGACGTTTCGGTTGACTGCTCCTCGAGAGTGACCTCACGGCCAATGCCAAAATCTCGAATGAACTCTTCCTCGAGAAAATGTGCATGTAGGCCAACAATGATCCTTTGATCATCGTGAAAATAGAATAGGTACCCCATAGAGTCTTCGGGGTAACCTATGAAATGCCCTTTTACTGACCTAGACTCCAATTTATCGGTTTTCAGCTTTTTCACATAGGCGGGGCAACCCCAAATTCTAATAGCTTGGTAAACGACCAGTCCATATCTCATACGGAATGCCGTTAACAGACTTCGAGGGACACCGGTTAATGGTATATGCCGCTGTCAAAAGCGCGTATCCCCACAATGACATCGGTAAATCTGTATAGCTCAACATAGAACGAACCATATCTAATAAAGTTCGATTTCTACGTTCGGCCACGCCATTCAACTGTGGCGTGCCGGGCGGAGTCATCTGTGATAAAATACCGTTCTCTTTTAAGAACTGGTCAAACTCGACACTCATGTACTCGCCACCTCGATCCGATCGAATGGCTTTAATGAGCTTCGAAGTTTGATTTTCCACCAACGCCTTATACTCCTTGAACCTTTCAAGAGCATCAGCTTTATACCTCATCAGATACACGAGTCCGTAACGACTGTGATCATCCAGGTAATAAAATAGTGGAAGTCACCTCGAGCTTTCACATTGAATGGCCCGCAAACGTCCGTGTGAATTAAACCGAGAACTTCAGTGGCTCTATTAAAAGTCCCGGTGAAGGGTGATCGGGTCATTTTACCTTTGAGGCATGACTCACAAGTCGGATAGGGATCTGATCCCAGCGGTTTTAAAATCCCGTTTTTCTCTAACTCGTGAATCTTGCGTTCTCCAGTATGCCCTAATCGAAGATGCCACAGGTACCTCGCATTTATTCCCGATTTTCGTTTGTTTGTGATAGTATTCACAGATACGTCGTTCTGGGAATTTAAATAGTACAAACCATTAAATAGTGTCCCTCTGCCAACATTTTTATTTCTATACATAATGTGGCATGTACTATTATTAAAACTAAATACATAACCATTCCTGCTCAAAACCGGAATGGAGACGATGTTCTTAAATCCCCTCGGGAGTACAAGACAATCGTACAAACGCAACACATGCCCAGAAGATAATACAAGAGATCTTGATCCGACGTGGCTTGCCGAGATACTATCCCCGCTTCCCACTCTGACCTCGATCTCACGCTCCCCAAGCGCTCTACTTGGTCCCAGACCCTGCGTGGAAACACAAATGTGAGTACTAGCCCCTGAATCCAATATCCAGGAAGTAGAGTATACAGATGTAGAACAAATTGTTTCTAAAACATTTAGTTCCATACCTGACGCAGCCTGCTCACCCTTGAGCTTCGGACAGTCACGCTTCCAGTGGCCCAGCGCACCGCAATGCAGACACCTATCCGTTGGCTTTACACCAGTTTGTTTCGATTTCCCAGAAGATAGTTTCTTCTTGGAAACCTTCCCTGTTGGCTTGAGCTTGTTGCCCTTCTTCTTTTTGCCTCTCTGGGGCTTTGAAGAAGTGGCGACAAGTGCAGTCTGCTTTGCCCTCTTCATCTGACGTTGCACCGTTGCTAACTGATTCATCAGATCAGGAAGCAATAGCGTCATGCCGTTCAGATGGTAGTTCACAATGAACGCGTTGAAGGACGGAGGCAGAGACTGCAAGATGAGATCATTTTGTAATTCACGATCAAATCGAAAATTGAGAGTCTCCAACCTCTCGATCATGGTGATCATGTTCATAACATGCTCGCCAACGTTCTCACCCTCAGACATCCTCGATCGGAAGAGCTGCGACGAAGTCGCATAACAAGTCGTCCTAGACGTCTCACCGTAAAGCTCTTTTAAATGTTGAACCATCACTCGAGCATTAGCCATCTTTTCGTGGCTACGCTGCAGTGCGTTACTCATTGATCCGAGGACATGAGCCTTTACGAGCTTCTCGTCGCGCAGTCGCTTGTCATAAGCGGCACGAGCCTGCTCGGATGCCCGCGCCCCTGGGGCTGGCGGCATTTCAGAGTCAAGGATATAAACTAGGTTCTCAATCTCGAGAAAAATCCTCAAGTTGCGAAGCCAGTCAGAATAGTTTGGCCCAGTCAACCTATTCTCCTTGAGCAGTACATTTAAAGCGGTCGACATGATTTCACAAAGAGAGAAAATGCTGCAGAAAATAAAAGGCATATTAAGTCGATTGTATAGGTTATCAAACGCGAACAAGGACTTTGTATTCCGTCTCCCACTATCTTTTCATAAACTCCATTCTCCCTACGGATGTTTTGGAAGTTTCGTTGATAACTTCGATAGTGGAGTTGATGTCCCCGTGGACGGATGCAAACCTCAACCTCTGTCGTTGTATTGGTTTGCAGCGGTCCACGAAGTCGTGCAACGCACGAATCCGACCTTGTCGAATGTCTCAACTATCTTTGTCTCAGTCAGGGACCCCGCCGACAAACCCGAAACAAGGCGGTATGACTGTCTAAGTGTGACCTATCAACGTTGCTCAAAACCGCACACTTGAACCGTACGTTTTACCGCACAGTGTGGTCTTGGCGAGCGGCACAAATGCACCCGAGCAAGCTGAAACAAAAGTAAACGCAAGGCGCCGGCATACCCGAAACCAAACCTTGCATTTAGGTTTTGTAACAACTAGGCCCGAGCTTGATAGAAGACAGGGCATCCAATCCCTTTCCTCACTTAGTATTCGTACGGGAGATTTTTGTAACTCATAGCATATTAAAATTAAGCACGAGCACGTAAATGCGATAAATAAATTCCTAACCCTAGGAAAGCAATTTAAATGGACAAATATGCGGGCTACTTCTAGACTGGTCCTATTACATGGGTCGTAAAACGACCGGGGTCTTCGATCTTCCAACGTCGAGTTCACGGTTTTCGTCGAACCCTCCAACCTCGCCTTGCATCGAACGACCGTCATTTATCTAATTTATCTAATAAAACGATAAAATACAACACGGGGGGAATTATTTCCCAAACAACCCGTAATCCATGTACATACCGGGGGGCGGCAAACGACCCTTAAACAAATAACCCGGCTGAACCTAAGCCCGCGTAAATGTCCCACATAAACATGCAACACAGAATTTTGACGTCGGGTGTCCAACCGACGTCACGAGCGACGATAGTCTCCAAACTACGTCGACCGTTGGTTCGCCACATCGGCTTTCGAGGCCTTTGGTCGAACCATTCATGAGCCTTGGCTCTGATACCACTGTTGGGGTGGGCCCGATTAATTGATGCCGGCCCCCGAACAGCGCAAGGTGGCTATAGCGGAAGCGCGATTTGTACCGAGCGGCGTAGGGTGGCAAATTTTCGATTTTTAATATCTAAATTCAACCTTACACCATTCGGCTTCTCCCGAGGGTCTGAGATGCTTCCCTAAGCCTCGGGAGATCGCGGTTAATTCGAATTATCAAAATTCGAATTTATTTCCAATTTATTTGAATTAATAATTTAGATCCAAATTAATCGAACAACACGGCAACCAGATGTTTTTCGATTATTTGGAGACCGAAATGATTTTTGATCAATACCAAACTTTCCAGAATAATTCTACACTTCCTAACGTTCACAACGATAGGTCTTTCGAATTATTCCGACATCGTTTGATATTTTTCTCAAAATCAAATCTGTGGTTCGAAATCATTAATTCGAGTAAAACGGCAGTCTGCCGTCTTTTAACTATTTGACGACCGAAACGATTTCCGATCAATACCAAATTTTCCAGAATAATTCTACTCTTCCCGACATTTCCAACGAGGGGTCTTTCGAATTATTCCGATACCGTTTGATATTTTTCGTAAATCAAATCGTTAAGGTTCGAGGTATACCTTCGGTGAACGGGATTTCTTCTGTCGTCGCCTCGGATGGACTTGGCTGCACCTCGTCGGAATCCCGGGGCCTCCGGGCTAGATCGTCACGCCGGTATTACCTTGAACAAACCTCCGAGACTGCTCCCGATGGCTAGATGCAACTCGGTTCGGGCGTCGGGACTCGTCAAACGAACCCGTCGGTTTTATGTGGCTTAAGAAAAATGTTTAGAACTTTTATTTACCTTTCTCTCTAGTTTATTTTGAGCAAAGTACAAGTCCTAAAAATCCTTCTCATTCACGTTAGTGTACTTATTATCATAATTATTTTTTTTTATTATTTTTTTTTATTTAAGACACTTTGAGACACTTGTCTTAACAAGTGTCAAAAATATAAAATGACTCATTCATTCTACACATCCCAACGTGGATGTGTAGAGTTTTCTTATTTTTTTTTTATTATTTTATGATAATTTCCTTTTGGCCCTTGAGGTTTCTAAATTCTCAATTTAGTCCCTCCATTTTAAATAATAAAATAATTAAATCCAATCTAGTTATTTTAATTATAATTGAGCCTCACTTAGTTAATTAATTAATCACTTAAGACAATCTTAAGTCCTAATTATTTCCGTGACTGTCACTGGAATTTAACTAAGTCATCGACACCTCGTATCAACTATGCCACTACCTCAACAAATCTCATTCGTTAGGTTCGAGAGAAAAACCCGCCATTTTCGTTCAAGTTCATTACCATTTTTAAGCGCGACTCCCTAGGTCCGTCTCAACTGGCATGGGAGGAATCCATGAGTCCCGGTATTCGCCTAGCCTATCCCGCGGTACCAGACAGATCCCAGTTGAGAACGAATTTTGATCTAATCGAAATTCGGGCGAACCGACTATAGTGTATACATTTAAATACTTCTTACGCCTTTCACTTGCTTCCCGGTTAGGTGAGAGTCATGCAAATGTCAAACTCACTAACCTAACACTATGTTATAATTGAGACCGAACCGATTATTTAAACTCCGCTCTATATCTAATACAAGCAAGTTTTCCAAGCTTCGGCCAAAGGCTTTACAATCGTCGCTCTCCGATTACCTCATAGGACATTAACCTATACAAATATAGGCAGTGAATTCTGATAGAAGTCAAAGCCCAGTAATCACCTCCGTAAAGTCGGTTGCGTTTCGTCGCTGACCCGTGTTTCATTTATGAACACTTGCGAGCCTAGCCAACTAGCGACAAACCGAAATCGCGAAAGCAAATCCGTCAATGACCCTATCGGTCTGAGGCTGCTATAGTCATTCGTTCAATCATTGACAACATCCTAGCCATGTGATTGAAACGAATACGAGCCGAATGTCCGGATACGCGATCCCTCCGATCACCTATATCTCCATCACGACCCACAACCTCTCAGGTAATCAGTGACACTACCGATACTATGTGGTCGTCAATGGATAAGTTATATTCGGATATCTAGTCACCCACCTAGAATCCTTAGACTTACGGACTTTTTATTTAATGCTGAGATTAAGGACTGTCCGGTGTCTCCTCTCTCGTCCCACGAGAATCAGACAACCAACTCAAACATTTGGGTGTTATTTATTTATCGCACTACCGGATGCCAAGTAGACTTTAAATTCAATAAATAAATAATAATGCCTTTATTATAATGAAAATAAATATTCATTAATTTATTTGACGGTATATACAATAAACCTGTCTATCAACCTATACATCATCGTGCGCCCTATACTATTCCTAGTCCTCGTATGGCATTCCGAGGGCACACTCCCTAACATTTGCTTGATGGGATGCTTGCTTCATTTTTCCTAATTGGCGTGCCGAACACTGATGCTCCCTTTGTAGTAGTATAGTTGGCAGATCATGAACCAACTTTTTCATAGAAAGACGTTGGAGAGCTTTCATATTCAGATGAGACTGTTGTTGAAGCCACAAGCTGTTCCTCTGTAAGTCAATCTGAGATATGAGGCATACAGCTTTCGAGGGCTGCACGAACGTCAGGTTGATCGTATAAAGATTTGATTTCCGCAGTCCATAGAGGAGTTCTGTGTCCTGACTGTCCAAATTCTGCACCGGTCAGCATAAAAGGGCACCTGGAACCCTTTGTCACAGAACTGGCCTATGCTGAACAAGTTATGGCGGAGGCCTTCGACTTATGAGACATCGTTTATAGTCAGATTCTTCAGAATGATATCCCCAAGTCCTAGAACCGGGGCTGAATGGTTGTTCCCAAACCTGACATTGCCGTTTGGCTGGTCTTTGTAGTTGCTCAGCAGCTCTTGATTTCCCGTCATGTGTGTGGAGCAACCAGAGTCAAGGTACCACACATGATGGATCTCTTGTGACGAAGTGGGTGCGTTGTCGTCGTCCGTACGATTGGATGTTCCGGCGTCTGATTCATTGTCGAGACGGGCCATGAGAGCTAAATTCTCTTCTTCAAACTCGACGTGTCCTCGAGCCATTGGTCCTGTTCGGCCATGAGAGCTACTCCAGCTTCCTTCTGTTTCGTCAATTGGAGCTTCCTGGAGTAGTAGTTGGCATCTCTCTTCTTCGGAAGAGTGCACTCTCTGGCGAAGTGACCTGGCTTGCCACAGTTGAAGCATTTGTTAGCATCCTTAGGATTCTTGACATCGGAGCTCTCTGGTGCACGTTCTTTGTTTTTAGAGCTTGTAGTCCGAAGTCGGTTGGCTGAGGTTGAAGACTTCTTCTTGAAGTATTTCTTGCTCATCATTTCTCCTATGAGAGCTAACTGCTTTCCTAGAGCTTTCAGATTTGGCTCAACGTCGGAGTCCGACTCTTCTTCCGACTTTGAGGGTGAAGGAAGCCTAATGGTCTTTTCCTTTTTTGATCTTGAGCTCCTCTTCTCCGAGACTAGGGCAACAGTATCATCCTCATGCTGTGTGAGATTGTCAAACACGGCATGGACATCCAACTCCTCTAGATATTTATTTTGTCGAATCTGAGTGGATATTTTCTTCCATTCCGCGGGCAGAGAAGATAGAAATCTGATGTTCGTCTCCATGTTGGTCTTCGTGATCTCTATCTTCCTCATCTCGTTGAGAAGAGTGGGGTATCTTTGGTAGATCTCGTATAGACTCTCCTCAGGCTTTGCTTTGAATGAGTCGTAAGCGGTGAGAATGTTCGCCTTTTCGGCCTTTATGCCAACTTCCGTCCTCTGTATCATCCTATCCAGTTCATCCACATTCCTTTAGCCGATGAAAGGCTATCAATCTGTCGGTATATGTCGTTGGGGATGCCCTGCATAAGGGTGTTCATGGCTACTAGATCAGCCTTCAATCGAGCCCTCTCATCGATTGTGTACTCCCTAGGCTCCTTCAGTCGCCTAGATGCGGGAATTTGAAGAGTTGCCGTTTCGTCACCAGGGACATGTACCCAAAACTCTGCGGGTCCCTCTTCTAGTGAATTCAGTAAATTCTCGGCTTGATCTTTTAGAGCGATGAAATTGAGGAAGCGGCTCCTCGACACGGTATATTTGCCTCGTTGCAAAATCGGTGAACGGTTGTCATTTCCGAGAGAGTATGGATCCATTTTGTTTTGTAGTTGAGTTTTTGAAGGATCTTCTTTAAGTATTTTGAATGTTTGAAGATGATGTAATGTGCTTCACAAGTGACAAAATTCGTTAGTAGCATTTGATTCGAAAAATAGATCGAGAATTATTTTCGATTCAATCTTTAAAGTTTGATCAAAAATAATTTCGTCAAAATAGAATATAGTGTGTACTGTTTACGTGCGAGATAGTTTGTCAGTGAAATATTTTTTGAGCGAATAAATTGCTCAAAATCGTTCGGTCGAGAAACATTTCCGGATCGTGAATTTATTTCGATCGTAAAGAAACAGTACGTTAGTAAGTTTCTCGACAAGTCAAAATAAATCGGTTGACTGGAAAAGTTTCTCGCGTGTAAATGATTTTTAGCTTGGTCAAACTTTAAATGTCTGACGGAAAATATTTCTCGAGAGAGAGATTTTACGCGTGCAAAGTCAAAATTGGTCTCCCTCGAAATAGATTTTCGCTGAATAATGCTCGAGAAAAATTTCTAACTAAAATCGTTTCTAGTGTTGACGATTTTAGCACCGACTTCGTATTCTGACCGAGAAAAATTATCGCGCCAAGTTTTTCGATCGAGAAATTAGTCCGATCGCAAAACCTAGCGAGAAAAATTAGAACGATCGAGAAAAATCACAGAATACAATTATCACAGATTCAAGCAAAAACAAGGAATTAGACACTGAACTTTCAGGTAATTGATCGTAATCGATTACTAACTACGCACGAACACGCAATTAAACACGTTATGAAGCACCATATGTCGAATTTGATCAAAATCAGGACGTGTTCTTCATGTTCTACGCAAATACTAACTCACAAAATCGATTTAATCCAAACACGAAGTTCAAACAACTACGGATTTGATCGCAATCAACATTTGACACTTAAACGAGCACAGAAACATCAAATTCAAGTCAATTAGGCACAGAATTATGCTATTGGATCAAAACAGATTTCGCGCCAAACTGTTCTTCGATGAACAGTGAACAGAGTTAAATTTTCGATCCATATCTAACAATTTTGATTCAAAACAGAACGAATCTGCTATCATTCCAATTGTTAGGTCCTATGATTAACAACTCTAAGATCCTAGGCAAGAATTCAAAGTAATTCGACGATAATGATAATCAATAAGATTCGATCGAAAAACTCATTTGAAGAACAAGAGAGAGAATTCGATTAGAGTGCGAAAGTTACTGTTGTTTCTCTCTCTAAAAATTGAATTGCAAGCCTTTCGGATCAATCCTCTAATTTTCTTGTATTAAGCACAATGTTTTTACAACTATTTATACCAAACAAACTTGGTATAAATATCAAACTAGTCCTAAATTATGGACTAATACAAATAAAGCCCCAATTACAAGAACAACTAATGTAATCAAGCACAATTTAAAATCAATACTCTACAGTTGGCGTTCTCCTTCGCCTTCTTCTTGGCGGGCACTTCTTGCAATTCTCCTCCATTCACCGCCTTGCAATACTCCTTTGGATTTGGCTCGGTATAGCTCGGGAGTTGTCCCTGATTTTGCCCCGCCAATTGTTTCGCCATCTGCCCCACCTGTTGTTCCAACGTTTTGACCGAAGCGTCCGTGTTCTGAGAGCGTAGGTCATTCGCCTCCATATACTCCACCATCTTCATCATTCGACTTTCGTGGGTTTGGCTGAAATTGGTGAGGAGTGTCTTCACCATGTCCTTCATCTCCCTCATATCGTTAGATCCTCCGGCGGGTGCGTTCTGATATTGGCATGGCGCCCCGTTTTGGAAACCGGACGGTCTAGGCTGAAATCCCGGCGGTCCTTGGCCCTGGTGGTTCTGATTCTCATACACCAAGTTGGGATGTGCTCGAGGCTGGTAACTGCGCTGGCCACCTTGGTAATTCCCCATGTAATCGACATGCTTCAGCGACTGCCCGAGTTGGCATTCAGATGTTTCGTGGGCTGCGCCACAGACCCCGCACAATGGTACGTGTGGCGTATGTTGCGTTAGTGCGGTGGTCATCACGGCATTCACGGGTTGTGTCTGCCCGGATTTTGGGAGTAGTGTGCCAATGACTATTTGTAACTGAGAGTTCGTCGCAGCGATTTGTTGCTGGAGCGCCTCGAATTTGGCATTCGTGGCCGTCTCCTTGCTCACTCCGAATACGCCCGGTGTCTTCATCCTCGTATTGCCCCTCATGAAGTTGTTCCTCGAATAGTCCTCAATAAGATTCCAAGCGTCAGTCGCGTTGAGCTTCACGAGTTCTCCTCCTGTGGCTCCATCTAGCATGTGAACGGTCCGGTCATTGAGCCCCTCGTGGAATCGGTTGATCTTGGCTGCCTTCGACATCCCATGCTGTGGGCACCTTTTCAGTAGTGCCTTCTATTGCTCTCACACCTCGTAGAGGTTTTCTGAGTATTTCTGGTGAAACAGAGAGATCTCCGTCTTCAGCCTTAGCACCTTAGATAATGGGAAGTAAAGTTTGATGAAAGCAGCACGCATCTCCTCCGAAGTAGTGATCGATCTGGGCGGCAACATATCCAACCAGTCCTTCGCTCTGAACTTAAGCGAGGAACAACATCAATTTGATGGCATCGCCCGTGACACCTTTGATCTTGATGGCGTCAGTCATCGTCAGGAAATCCTTTAGATGTGAGTAGGGATCGTCGTTGGGATTTCCCTCAAATTGGGCCATCTGGAAAATCATCTGAAGCCAAGACTGCTTCAGCTCAAAGTTGTTCTCGATCTGCAGGATGACAATCGCCAACTCACTACAGCCTAGCGCGGCATTCTTGAGGAGATCTTGTAGTGATGGCTCCTCCTCGTGTACGCGCACTCCGTGGTCCGCCATTATTACTTCTGTGTCTCGTTATCTACGGATGCCTCTACACGAGAGTTTTGGGTCGATTCCTGCGAACTATCCTCTGAATAGCTGACTAGCGGTTCCTGAGGGCTAGTGGAAGCTCCTTCGGATTCGTGCTTGAGTTGTCTTCGTAACTTACGCTCGAGGTCCGGGTCTGCTTCAACAATGGAACCCGATGGATGACTTCGGGTCATTCACTACTGAATCGTACCCTCAAGAACCGAAATTGAAAGTTAGCAAAGAAATAAATAAATACGTCGAAAAGATAACGAGACTAATAACGCAATACACAAATAACGCAAATAGTAAAAAGCAAAGAAAACGTCAAATAAAAGTGGCTAAAGTACCGAACTACGGTGTTCCTAATATCAATTTATTCCCCGACAACGGCGCCAAAAACTTGATTGACACGTGGTGTGCTAATATGATTTGCAAGTGCGACAAGTGATAATATAAAACGAATACCTAATTACTATCACCAACGTGCGATAGGCAGTGGACCTATCGTGTGTAGTGCAGTAAAGTGAGTAAACGAGTATCGAACACGGGGAATAAACTGAGTACTAGTAGTGACCTATCACTCGATATCTAGCCTAGATAAAATATGCCGATTGTTTTACGAATTAACCTAACAGACCAAACCTAAAGCACTAGAGATTCAAATAACACAGCTAACTGTTACGAGAGTTTTCAGATTATAAAGATGTGATCGGGATTCGATTCCCACTAGGTACTATCGGCTACGACAATAAAATTGCTCATATGTTATTAAGACTAAATCACAGTAATTTCCTACCCGCTCGCGAGTTTGCTATCGCCCTAAATGCTCGCGGGGATCTAAGATACAATAATTACTAACATCGAGAATCGAGTATTTGCTTTCGCCCTATACTCGAATCCTATCTTTTACGAACGGCCTAATCGTTATTTAGCTGTCGCCGTAAACGATTTTCCACACTATCACTTTAACACATAGACATATTAAAGCAACGAAACAACTTCATAGAATGATAAATAGTCAAAACATAGTCACGATAATGATATCTCTTAACTACGAAATAACCTAACGTTCATCTACTCCCAAACACATAGGGAAATTAGCTACTTATAATTGAAGGAAAAACAACGTAAGAAATAAGAAATAAAGGCGAAGAACTCATGATCTTTTCTACTGATGAATCTGAGATGGTCTCCTGGAAGGATCTTCGTTCTTCGTTCAATTCTGCGTGGAATTCATCGTTAATCCATCTCTTGCGCTCCGGGACGTGTTTCCCTGTTTTTTTTTGGCTCTTTTTCGTCTCTGGAGGATTTAGGGTTGATATCTGGTAAGCGTCCCCTCTTTCTGAGTCGAATTCGGGATTTTATACGGATTTCGTAACGATTACGGCCTGGGACATGGGTCGTCACGACAGTGACCATCACCGACTCGACTCACTTTGCGTACTGCCATGCATCACGGCCGCGTGCATGACATGTCACGGCCGTGACATACTTCGATCCAACTCTCTGCCAATGGTCACGGCCTCGTGCAATGGACGTCACGGCTGTGACGCTCTTAAGGTCGATTTGCTTCGAGCACTGCCTAGTGTCATGGCCAAGTGCATCACATGTCACGGCCGTGACGGTCCTCTATTTCGACCTCTGGTGGTTGTCGCAGCCACATGCACAAGGTGTCACGGCCGTGACACCTGACAGTGTTCTTCATCTTCGCGCCGTTTTGTCTCGTTTTCGATCTTTTTCGCCCGAAACTCGTCCTAAGCTCCTTCAATATCAAAATAAGTGTAAATATGGCGAATAAACGCATAAAGTGATTGCTAGAACTCTATTATATCCCAATTAAATACTACGATAAACGCATTGAAATACGTGTATCACCCGCCATGACTCGCGCACCATGACGACCACACGCAGCCCCGCGTGCGCCACGTGCGCACAGCTAGGGCCTTCGGGGTTTTCATGGCCTTTTTGTCATATTCCCGTGACTTTAACCGAGTCTATAGCTCTGATTGTTAGGAATATGCCCTCGAATGCTATACGGGGATTAGATTGTATAGGGCATTAGATTATTTATCATTCGACCTTTTGTGTAATAAGATATTTTCGTGTGTTTAATGAAAGGCATTGTTCGTTCATTGGATATAAGAGTTCTTTACTTAGCATCCGGTAAAGCAATAAATGAACAAATCCAAATGTGTCGAATTGAGTCACTGATCTATATGGGTACGAGAGAGGAAGGCACAAGTGGACTCGTAACCTCGAACATTATCCGTAAGCCTAAGGCTCCAGTTGGGTGCTGGATAACCGATCACGGCTTATTTGTCGATGACCTATCGTGTGCCGATATCCCGCTTGGAAGCGGAGGTCATGACTTGTGATACGAATCGAATCAAGGGATTGACTCGTTTCATGGACACTGACTCACGGATCGTACGGTCGAACATGGCTTATTACTCAAGGAGTGTCAATGACTGACGAAAACACTATAGTAGTCTACGTGAACCTTAGACCAAAAGGGGATTTGATGGAGTTGACTTCGAAGTCTCGACTGTCACTGGTTCCCCTCGACCCGATTTTCTGTTGCATGGGTCAATGGGACAGATGCGGTCTTGATTACGATTTGGATTGCGAGGCTTAGACCGCCGAGTACGGATTCACAGTCTCGCAAGTAATCGAGATAAGTGTCCTATGAGGACGGCGACGGGAAATTATGAAATCCTTGGCAAAGGTATTGAACTAACTCATATGAGACATGGATGGTAGTTTGTAATTTGCCTCGTCTTCGTTTTATCATAGAATCGAGTTTAGTGAGCTTGACATAGACCATGGCTCTCACTTGATTGAAACAAAGCTGAAGGGTTTATACGTAGCACTGTTATCTATAGTGAGGTTCTGTGATAAAGACTGGGTCAAAATTTGCACTCGAATCGGGTTACGATCCGGTACTCTGGGATTAACTAGGTAACTACCGAACTCTTGGTTTCCTCCCTTGCCGATTGAGTCGAACCTAGAGAGTCGGGCTTAAAAAGGATCATCAACGTGTACTGATAAGGAGAGAAAGTGTTTTGAGCCTTAACGGGCCTTGGGCCGTTGGGCCACGCCATAATGGGCCTCGGGCCATTTATTAGATCAAAGTTGGACTTCTTACGAAACTAACTTTAAGGCTTGGGCTTGGCCAGGTGCTTAATGGGTTTGAGGATAAAATATGATTTCGCCTTAAGCTAATTTCGAAATATGTCTTTGAGGGTATTTTGGAATTTGCATATTTGATATAAATAAATATGGAATACAATATTTGGAAAATTATTTATTTAGATTTCGAAATTAATCTAGGATTAAGTTTCGAATTCCATTTCATATTTAAATATACTTAGTTTGACTTGTAATGTAAGTTAGTTTTCTAGTAATAGCAAGTTTCCTTAAGTTTGGATTTGGAATTCAAAAGAGAGTAAGATTTGGCAAAAATCTCTCACACTTTAAAGGTCTAAGATATCGAAATCCAAGACTTTATATACGCTCAGAATTTCGTGCTCCAAATGTAGCGAAAAACGAAGTGATTTTCGGAATCAACCAAAGGCACAAAACACACACCGAATGCACACACGTTTCTCCCACGCGACGGCTCAGTTCTCTCTAGTCATCTTTAAAGAACTAATTCCGTGGTACACTGCGAGGTCGGCTTGACGATCTAGTGCAATCACCACCATCGACGAAGTCTTGAAGAAAAGGACGAGGAGATGCCACTCGCGTCAACTGGTAATTCTCTACGGGTTTGACCCACCCTATTGCATGTCTATGTGTTACTATTCTGATCGGAGCTACGAGGACATTCGGGGAACCCAGAAAATTTTTATTCCGCACCATTCCTAGGGACGTGGGGTCTCTGGGAGACAGCGGGTAACCCAACAGTGGTATCAGAGCGGGCGCTTGTGATCGGAAACATAACACGTTTAAATTGCAACGAGTCGTGTGGGAGACGATCGAAACGCCGACGCGGTTCGACCGTTGTTGGGCTGTCCGATGCGTCGTTTGCCAACCGACGGCCATCCAGTCGTGCGGTACGGACCAACGAGGAACCACGGACCGGACAGGAACCCGCGCGGCGGCCGAATCCGACTGCAGCCGCGGGATCGGGCTGCTTTGAGCAGGCCCGATCCGCCTCGTACTTCGGAACCGGGCCAGCCATGATGGCTTAGGCACCGGCCCTGGGCAGCGCCGGTCGGAACGCTGCGGCGGTGATCTCTCCCAACAGTTTTCTGTCGCGAGATGAACACGCGCGCGTTGCGCATGGCACTGCTGTTCTAGCTCAGCTCGGGAGTCCCCGCCGGCGGCCTTCTCCATCGTGGCTCTCCGGCGAGTTTTGTCGGCTATTGAGTCGCAGCAGCTGCGTTAGGGGTTCATGCTCAAAGTCTTAACGGGCCTTTTAACGGGCTTGGCCCGTTCGTTTCTTTTTAAAATCACGTAATTGACAGCGTGCTCGTTATGAATGTGAAGGTGCACTTGCGAGTTTAGGAATTTGGTCTCTGGGTCATTTGTTAAGGGTCACGTCCCCCCGGGTTGTATTTGTTTTATACGGGTTGTTCGGGACTTATGATCCCCCGTGTTGTAATTTACCGTTTTATTAGATTAGCTTAAATACGTACACGAGGGCCCATTTGATGGTAGACAACCCCCCCCCCCCCCCCCCGCGGTGATAAAGTGGTGGACGTTTTGTGACTTTGAGTTCGAGTGACGAAGGACCCGTGCGACAATCCGAGTTTTCTTGAATACGCATGTAATAGGGATAAACTAGAAATAACCCGCTTGTGTTGTCTTGTAGTTTATTTTCCTAGGGTTAATTTACTACCTACGTGCGTGTTGGTTTTTGAAGTGATATGCATGTTCAATGTGGTCGTATGTGAGATGGTTTATTCTCCCGTTTGATAAATACTAAGTGGGTAAAGGAGTTCCTGTCTTCTATCATGCTCGAGATGTCTAGCATTCGGGAGTTTTTGATTTGTTCCGAGTAAGTTGGCGTCGTATATCCCGCCCCAATGTAAGCGTCTCGGGTGCATCTTGGACGCCGCTCGTCATACCAGTCCGCCCCCACAAAGCGTATGGCAGCAAGGGGCATTACATTATGTGCGATTTGAGCATAAGTTGATAGGTCACACTTAGGCAGTTATACCCAATAAGCACGGTTAATCGTGAGGGTCAATGACTGAGACAAAGATAGTTGAAACTTTTATTGCATAAGTTCACGTTTGATGTGACTCCTCTAAGATTAGATGAGCCAAATATTGCGTTAAAGACTGAGGCGAATCTAGTTTGAGTCGGGGACATCAACTCAACTACGAAACTTTCAACGAGGTTTCCGAAACTCTTCTCGAGAGGATAGTGTTTTCGAAAAAAAATAGTGGGAGTCAAGCGAAACGGGAAGTCCTTGTTTGCACTTGATGAATGATAAGATAAACCTAATTAGATCTTTATTTTTTGCACCTTTATGTTTCTTTCTATTTACTGTGATGACGAACATTATACTATGCTGCTTGAGAAATTGTTTGGTTGGACCAAACTACGTGGACTGGCTCCGTAACCTGATGATAGTCCTAGGTATGGAGTCGTTAACTTATGTCCTCGATTTCCCGTACCGCAAGTCCCAGGGGCTGATGCGAGTGACGAAGACCGGGCTGCGTATGCCAAGTGGCAGATTGACGAGTCAAATGTCAAGGGCTATATAATTCTTTCCATCAGCAATGAGTTGCAGCGCACTCACTCGGAAATGAAAGTGGGTGCCATTTTGCTTCATTTGAAGGAGCTTTTTTTGAACATTCCAAGAGTGATCGCTATTCCCTTACGGAGCAACTATTTCATTGCAAAATGGCTGAGGGTAGTGACGTCAGAGAGCATGTGCTCAAGATGATCGATTTGATCGGAAGACTCGAGGCACTTGACTTTATCATGGATAATGAGCTCCAGAATGATCTGATGCTTCAGTCGCTCCCACCTTCCTTCAATTCGTTCATTGTGAACTTTAATCTGTACAAGGCCGAGATGACGTTGACTGTGTTGATGAACTAGCTGTTGACGGTGCAAACTCAGATGAAGAAAGTGAAAGGAAAGGAAGTTGTTCTTGTGGCGAATGCTAAGCCCAAAGGACGAATTTCGAAAGGCAAGGCCAAGAAGAACGTGTTCAAAGGTGCCAAACGGACAAATGCCTTCACTGCAACGAGCTTGGCCATTGGATGTGGCGACCCTACTTGTCTAATTAAGATTTGTGGCAGATTTTCGCAACGTAAGCCGCGGAAGACCCGTCTAACAAAAACTATTTCCTAAAATATAACATAATACCTCAAAATATTATTCTACATAGTAATATCTATACAAAGGGCGTCGCCCCAAAAGGTCAAAAGGACAAAACCCTAACGCCACTCCACAGGTCTTCATCCATGTACCGCTCGGCCCTCAAACGTCCATGGAGCACCGCCACCAGCCGCCTCAGTCACGACGCGTATCAGCGTCGGACTCAGTACCTACAACACGTAAACACTGAGCGAATTGCCCAGTAGGTGAATACAATGCATGAATGCAAGTGTGCACTCAATCCTGACCCCAATATCTCACAAGATGATATAATGCACACTCTTTCTATTTCCACATTCCTATTTCACATCACACGACACAGGGCCCTAGTTAGGCTCACGCGCGCAATAAATATCATGGTGTGGTCACGTGATCACACCCGAATCAAATGTCATGGGTGATTAAACCCGCATCCGTAAGTCATGAGCGATAACGCCCGTATCCATATATATATACATATCATGGGTGATAACACCCGTATCCCTTCTGGCGGTGTGCACCTCGAACCGACCACGTCCGAGACAGATCGATCACGTCTGTCTCCTCCAAGAATCATGTGAGTCTAACTGGTCACAAAATACAATCTACCCCACTTGGCAATATGTCAAATCATTACCATCTCATACGGTAGAAATCATATCTCTCCCCGACGTGATATGCACGTGCCATGCATATATATGAAATTTCATATAAACATGATTTATATAAAACATATGTAAAACAGGTAAAGCACATGAGGCACGTACGACACGTAATTCATCGATCACATACATATAAGTTCACATATGTGTTTATGTATTGTAGATGGATGATCCACCTACCTGTCCTCCTGATAAACTTAGTCACGGAATCTGGTAAATTTCCTACGCTTCGATCCTCTGAGTATTGAAAATATTTTTATATTAATATATTTACTAAGTCATATAAATTTTGAAAATGCTAGAATTATCAAAACCCTAAAATTCATGAAAGCCTTAAATAATAAAACACCTAAAAATAAATAAACCCTAAAAATATCGAAAACCCTAGAAATAGCAAAACCCTAAAATACCGAAAATTTATTAAGTGTAGAAAACTTTTAAAATGCTGAAAGCTTAGTGAATTTATACTAGATGTCGAAATCCTTAAAAATGTCGAGAACTATAATGAGGTCGAATTCTCTATATGATGATCTCAAGATCTTTAAACAATGTCGAAAGCTATTAATGTCGAAATCTTGCCAACATGAACTAGGGGATGTCGAAATCTTTGCTAGCATGGTAATGTCGAGATTTCATTGTTGAAAAGCAGTTGTCGAGATCTTTTGTTGAAAAGGAAATGTCGAGTTCTTTTGTTGAAAATGTTGCGTTCCTCTGTTGAAAAGTAAATATCGAGGCCTATATAAGCTTATCGAAATCTTTCTATTATAAGTCTCGAAATCTTTCTATAGTTCACTTCGAAATCCTTTTTATTATATATCTCGACATCTAACATCTATCTATAATATCTTTCGAAATCATCCTATATACCTCCCGACTTCCTATGATACATTTCGACACATAATAGATAGATTTCGAAACCTTTCCTATCATATGTATCTCGAAGTTTATCATTTGAACACTTATGAACCCCAAAATGACATTTAGGGTTTTCTAAATATGATAACTTCGGATTTTCTATGATTAGCATACAATATTGACATATATATTGGAAACGTTTGAAGGCCATCATAATCTTCGTCGTAATCATTCTAACTCGCATAAAGCTCCTATACGAAATTTATCACAACTTTGGACATCGTTAAGTCGATTGAAACTTGAGAATCTCAGCTCTAAACTACATCTAATATATTCACAATTCTTCTCAGATAAATGCCCAATTACTTGAAATATTAACACACACCTTATAGTATAGCAAGTATAAGAAAATAATATGTACACTAGTGACGAAATTTCGACATTCCTTACCTCGAAGTTTGATTTTCAACTCGTTACACCAACTATGGGTTGAATTCCCTTTTTGTTCTTTGAGTTTTTTCTCGTTAGCAAGGACTCAAGGTTTCCTCTCCTCATCATTTTTGTTATTAGTAGATATATATGAATACTTAGGTAATGGTGACCGATTAGACAAGATGCATGATGACGGTTCTTTTTCCTTGAGGTTAAGTACGCTCACTCCTTATCATAATTAAATATATTTGGGCCTAAATTTTCGAATTTAAGGTGTAGGTCAACTAATTTAACTTAATTGTATAAATTATATTTAAATTCTCTAATCTATTTTAGAATATTTCGGGACTATTGAAATTTGTATTGTTATTTCGCAACTTAATTTTCTTATCAAACATCCTACTTTACAAAGTCCCATAATTGTTTGCAGCAAAATCCCGTATTTAAATTTTATGGGTATTACATCATCTCCCCCTTAAAGGAATTTCCTCCCCGAAATTACGCCGACTGGAGTAACTCGGGATAACGAACTCTCATTCATCCTCACGCTCCCAAGTGACTTCCTCAATTGATTGATTCCGCCACAACACCTTAACTAACAGAATAGTTTTACTCCGGAGCTGTTTCGGCTCGTACATCAAACTTTCTACAGGCTTCTCTTCGTAACTCAAGTCAGGCTTGAGCTGTTGTAAAGAAGCTCGCTCTGGATCATATGATTCGGGTCCGCGACGTACTTTCGTAATGTCGAGTGAAATACATCGTGAACATGCGATAATGAAGCCAGTTACTCAACTTGCCCTTTCGTCCGAAGCGCTTTACTCCCTTCATTAGGGAAATCTTCAAAATACTTGATCGTTTTTTGCAAACTCCAATGGCCGTCGTCGATGATCTGCATAATTCTTCTGTCGACTCTGAGTCGTTCGCATTCTTTCTCGAATTTTCGTCATAGCTTCTTTCGTTTCACGAATCATATCTGGTCCCAACAATGCTCGTTCGCCTATTTCATCCCAGTGAATAGGAGATCGACACTTTCGCCCGTAGAATGCCTCGTACGGTGCCATTCCGATCGCAGCGTGAAAACTGTTTGGAGACTAACTCACGCTCGTAGCATATCCTCAAGTGTTTGGATTGTTCGCTCAGACTGACCATCGGTCTGGGGATGATATGCAGTACTGAATGAGAGCTTAGTACCCATCGCTTTCTGTAAGCTTTGCCAAAAGTTCGATTCAAATCTCGATCCGAGACAATAGAGATCGGTATTCCATGGAGTTGAATAATTTCCTGAATATACAATTCAGCGTAGCGTTCCATGGAAAAAGTAGAACTGGTAGGAAGGAAATGGGCTGATTTGGTTAGGCGATCAACAATCACCCAAATGGCATCGTGGCCTTTCCTCGTCTTAGGCAAACCAACGACGAAGTCTATCGTGATATTGTCCCATTTCCATTCAGGAATCGGTAAGGTTCCAGCTGGTCGCTGGTGTTCCGCTTTGATTAGTTGGCATGTCATACATCTACTTGCAAACGTGGCGATATCCTTCTTCATTCCCGGACACCAATATATGATCCGTAAATCTTGGTACATCTTTCTCATGCCCGGGTGCACTGAGTACGTTGTTGCGTGTGCTTCTGTCATTATTGTTCGTCGTAATTCTTCATTACTGGGTACGTACAGCCGATTCTTGTACAGTAGGATTCCATCTTCTCGGATTTCGAAGTCCTCAGGTAGTGCATTTTTCACCTTCAGATAAAATTCGTCATCTTCTTGTGCTTTGTTAATTTGTTCTAGCAATGTAGGTTGTAGAGTCAGCGTTACTACTTTCGTCTCGACTTTGCCTGAATTGACTATTTCCACTTCAAGTCTGTGCAATTCCGTATTCATCGCCTTTCGACTGAGCGCGTCTGCGACTACGTTCGCTTTGCTCGGATGATAACTGATAACGCAGTCGTAATCTTTTACGAGCTCCAGCCACCGTCGTTGTGGCATGTTTAACTCCTTCTGGGTGAAGAAGTACTTCAAGCTGTTATGGTCAGTGAAAATTTCACACCTTTCCCCGTAGAGGTAGTGTCGCCATATCTTTAGGGCAAACACGACTGCTGCAAGCTCTAGGTCGTGGGTCGGATAGTTCTTCTCGTATTCTTTCAACTGTCTTGAAGCATATGCGATCACCTTTCCATTTTGCATTAGCACGCATCCTAGGCCGTTCTTCGAAGCGTCGCTATTGTAACACCCCACTTTTCCTATAACTAGTTTGGCGGATTTTTCGCAACGTAAGCTGCGGAAGACCTGATTTTAAAAAAAAACACTCTTATTTAATAATTTAATATTATACACTCAACATTTATTTCGCAGACGTCTTATCTTACAATTATCTTAATCCCACACATTAAAATATTTCGAACACACTAATAACACCCTCAGGTCACATCCATGTACGCCCAACCCTCAAAAGTACGTGGAGTCACCGACATCAGCCTGCCTGAGTCGTGACGTGTCTCAACGTCGGACTTGATCGTACCTACAACACATAAAACGTGGAATGAGCTATAAAGCTCAGTAAGTGGAAATATGCATGTATGCACGTGCCAAAATAGCAAAGGCATCCGCGCCAATGCTTACTAACGCTCGTATTCTCGTATCATTCTCATTCTTTTCTCATTTCTCTCATTTTTCCCATTCTCTCAGAGCCCTTAGCTACTTACTACGCACACCATCATATCATGAGCTCAAATCCTATACGGATAAAATACGATAGTGGCCCACACTGGCTAGGATAAAACTAGGGTTTATCTCCAGTCTTATCATTCACCAGGTCCCCTTCTATCAAACCACTTTCCTGGCACTATAGTTATACTATGTGCCTTCCCATTACCTAAATAATTCAGGTAAATATATTCGACGGTTTTACCCCCATCATGGTGCTTTCGCAGAAGTAGCTATGACTCATTCGTGAGTCTACATCAAATACTAATATCGTCAAACATATTTTGTCCTCAGACGATCATATACCGTGCATACTCATACTAATAATCCTCACAAATGCGTGTATGCACATGATAATGCCACATAAATAATGCCATGCATACATACCATGCTCGCCTACAAGCGATAAATAAAATGCACGTTCGCTTCCCCAAAATAAAAATAAATCCAGACATGCACATAATATACCATGATATAGTGTACTAAATAGTTTCCCATGTCATCGCGAAATCATAATTAATAACTCACCGTGCGGTTTCATTATCGCCAAAAAGCACCTCACGTAAAACAACCAACATAACTTGCCACATAATCACATATTTCATATAATTCTTATCACGTAGGATCATTCAACACAGATAACACATTATATTATAATCAAAGCACATAATCACATAAAATACGCACATAAATTAGTTTATGTGTTGTAGTTGAGATTTCCACTTACCTGGTATCCTTAGCTATACCGTACGGTAAATCGCTAACCTTTGAACCCTAATTATAGAAACATATAAAATTAGGGTTTGTTAGTCTAGTAACAATTTCATGAAATTGGCTTAATTTGAAAACCCTAGTTTCGACTTCTATAAATTTCGAAACCAATTTTGAAATGAATCTCGACATTTTCTTAAGATAAATGTCGAGCTTGGTTATGGAATAGTAACATAGATTTCGATATTAATATCAAGATAAATCTCGACATTATTAGATAATACATAAGGATTTCGATTTTATGTGTCTTCGAGGTCATATACTAAGATGTCGATACCAACATAAATCTTGGTATGTAATATTAGATAGATCTCGATATCTATATGTCGAGATTCATCAATCAATACACCTAGCGACATGGTAAGATTTCGAGATGTAGGTGGAATTTATAAATAAGATGTCGGGGTTATATGTCGATATTCTAAACAAGGATCTCGACAGTTTCTTTTTACTCTAATAAGATGTCGATATTTGAACAACACATGATATCGAGGTTTGTTAATTGATACAAAAATCTCGATATAGATTATCAATGAACTTATATCAATGTCGAGATGTTATTATAATATATATAAAGGCAATTATCAGAGTTAAATCTCAACATATAAAGTTCAATACGGTTTAAATACTACACACAAAATCTCGATATAGACTATGATTTCGACGTTACACATCTACATGAAATTTCGACATAATTCTCGATGTGAGTTTTAAGATGAATATCGAGCTTCAACTCGAGATTTCATCTCTAGTTTGATCTCGACATTTTCTTATCTTCATTTCCGAGTTTGAAATTATTCCTGCAAGTTTATTACGGTTTCGGAGTTTTAAAATCTGGATATCACTCATAGACACACCCTAGATCATCTATCATTCAATTAAAAACCCTATTTTTCAAGAATAGAAATAACTTTAATATACTTGGGTCTTTTCAGAAATCAACGCCTCATATAACCTTGAATAAACAAAATCTTTATATTCCCTAATCATCCTAACATGCTCAGATCTATGAAAAAAATGAAAAGATCAAAGCAAATAATTATACATCCTTTCAGCTTTACTTCAGATCGAAAGGTTGTTATTATGCTTGGTACGGTTTCTTCTTTTCCTTCTTTTATTTTCGGTGGTTTTCTCACTTGTGAAGTCAATTCTTTATTTCTATCTACTTTACACCTTCAATTATTGCATTGGTAATATATTGTTAATCTCCTCCTTCCCATTTCTCGTTGGTTGCTTGTTGTACTAGCTAAATGATGTCACATTCTACTTTAATAATTCTTATCGTAACTTTACAAGATAACCATTATAAAATATTATTTATAAGTTTCCCTTTATGCTAAGTAATCGAATTGTTTAGTAATTCTAATGTTTCGACATCTTCAAAGATCTCGAGATTGTTGGTTTCAAAAATCATTAGTTCGATATTTAAATAATATACTAAGATGTCGACAACATAGATCTCGACATGGAATTTAGATATGCATTCTCGACATGGGTTAATAAATCTCGATATCACATATTGATGAGTTAACATAGATTTTGACATTGCAAGTTAAAATCTCGAAATGTCATACATACAATTTCGAGGTATATCTCGACATTGTACTCAAGATGTCGAGATGTTACACAATAATTTCGATATTGTACCTATCATTAAAATTTCGACATAATTTCAAGAAATATGTCGACATTATAAACAGAAACCTCGAGGTTATACTAAACTAGTTCTCCACATTTCACACAAGGATTTCGAGATTCACATGATTTACCTAATACCATTACAAACCCTAATATTAATATTTTAAGTCTTGTATTGATTATTCTTTATTATCTACTTTAAGAGTTATCAATAATTTCAAGACCCTTACGTGCCTTTTTGCTCCCCAACTTTATATAATTTATGATTTGTCTAACCTTCCACACTATAGTCCTCAATCAATCGATTCTACTTTAGTTCATATAACACATATATTATATTATAAATCATATAATATAAAATCAAGTAGACACATAATAAATTCACATAACCATATAATATACAATAGATTCGCAAATTATAATGTTCATGAAATTTCGGGGTATCACAGCTATAGACCGAGAATCCTCCTGTTCCCGATGGTATTGTCAAAATCGGGGTAGAGGTAAGACGTTTCTTCAATTCCTGGAAGCTCTGCTCACATGCTTCAGTCTATTTGAATGGAATGTTTTTTCTCGTCAGAGTGGTTATTGTAGAGGCAATACTGGAGAAGTCCGCTATAAACTTACGGTAGTATCCCGCAAGTCCAAGAAAACTCCGGACCTCAGTAGGAGTACGAGTAGTAGGTCGTGGCCAGTTACTCACAGCTTCGATTTTACTAGGGTCCACAGAGATTCCATTCCCATAAATCACGTGTCCCAAGAGAGCTAGTTGCTCAAGCCAGAATTCAACACTTCTTGAATTTGGCGTGGAGCTGTTTCTCTCGCAGGATTCCTAAGACGGTTCGCAGATGGCTTTCGTTTTCATCTCTTGTCTTAGAGTAGATCAGGATATCGTCGATAAAGACGATTACAAAGCTGTCGAGATAGTCTTTAAAAGACTCGGTTCATAAGGTCCATAAACACAGCTGGGGCATTTGTCAGTCCGAAGGGCATGACCAAAAATTCATAATGGCCATACCTCGTACTGAAAGCCGTTTTAGGAACATCTGTCTCCCTGATCTTAATTGATGGTATCCCGAACGGAGATCTATTTTCGAGAATACCGTGGCACCTTGTAGCTGATCAAACAGATCGTCGATCCTCGGTAAGGGATATTTATTATTGATGGTAATCTTGTTCAATTCTCTATAGTCGATACGTAGTCGCATCGACCCATCCTTCTTCCGTACAAATAGGACTGGTGCTCCCCACGGTGAAAAAAATGGGTTGGATAAACCCTTTCTGCAGTAAATCTTCCAGTTGCTCCTTTAACTCCTTCAGTTCATTGGGCGCTAGGCGATATGGAGCTTTAGAGATTGGGGCAGACCCCAGCATCAGATCTATTGTGAATTGTATTTCTCGATCAGGGGGTAACCCCGGGAGATCATCAGGAAATACATCGGCATATTCGTTGACAATCGGTACGTCTTTCAGTTCTGGCTGAGGTAACTCCTCTGCCTTCACAGCATACACGAGGTAAGACTCACAACCGGATTTCAATAGTCGTTGAGCCTTTAGCGCAGAGATTCGTGGAATACAATTCGAACTGGCTTTACCCGAAAAAGTGAACACCTCTTCTTCGGGCAATTGGAAATTTAGGACCTTCTTATTACAATCTATGATGGCCCCATATATTGAAAGCCAATCCATTCCAAAGATGACATCGTAGTCGTTCAAGGGGATCACACGGAGGTCGTTTTGGAATATTAACCGGTCCCTGATTTGGCCTTGGTCGCCAATTCTGTTCGCCCTGTTGATTCCCGCGATAGTTTGGCGCCTTTCCAAAGAACTGACGTTTCTGAGTTCCTCCTCCTTGCTGTCCTTCTCTTCTCCTCTTTGCACCTTGTGCCTTAGCAACTCTAGTCTTTGCACCTTGTGCCTTAGATACTCTAGTCTCCTCTTTCCCCTCCGTATTGTACATGCTTACGCTTCGAAATATCTCGGGTTTGAGACCTTCTAAGAAACGTTTGATCTTTAGCTCATGTGTAGCCACTATATGTCGCAAACCTCGAAAGTTGCTCGAATTTGCGGATGTAATCTGCCACTGACATTCCTCCTTGCTTGAGATTGATGAATTCGTTTAGCTTCTGCGCCCTATCCGGCGCCGTGAAATACTTTCCTCGGAAGAGCGTCTTGAACCTCTCCCAGATCATCGTAGTGGGATCCTCGAGCACCTGAATAGTGTCCCACCAGTAGCCTGCGTTCCCACGCAACACGAAGGTGGCACAACTCACCTTCTCAGTATCGGGTAAGTGGCTAACGCGGAACATATTCTCGATTGTTCTGAGCCAATCCTCCGCATAGGTAGGATCGGCGGCCTCCTCGAACATAGGGGGTTTAATCTTCGGAACCTCTCCCCGGCAGCTTCAACACGTTCTAGGCCCGGGGATGAGTGATGCTCCGAGGAATTTTGACGGTGAATGAGGTCGTTAATCTAATCTGACTGTCGTCGGATCAGATCAGTTAACTGGTGGACGGTAGAGTGGTCCTCATTAGGTGGGGACTCAGACCCCGCCCTACGACTAGTTTCACCAAGCTCTCTACGTGTTCTCGGCATTCGTAACTATTTCTATAATTATTCACACAAGACATATTTCAGATAACACATAGTCACATAATCAAGTATTAAACTTACAGGCCAGGCTGGTTCTCCAGGATTTTGAGCGGCAGTACATGGACAGTCTTCAGAATCTAAAGCCGAAGCACTTATACCACCTGTGGCGACCCTACTTTTCTAATTAAGCTTTGTGGCGGATTTTCGCAACGTAAGCCGTGGTAGACCTGTCTAACAAAAACGTTTTCCTAAAATATAATATAATACCTCAAAATATTATTCTACACAGTAATATCTGTACAAAGGGCGTCGCCCCAAAAGGTCAAAAGAACAAAATCCTAACGCCGCTCCACAGGTCTTCATCCGTGGAGCACCGCCACCAGCCGCCTCAGTCACGATGCGTATCAGCATCGGACTCAGTACCTACAACACGTAAACACTGAGCGAATTGCCCAGTAGGTGAATACAATGCATGTATGCAAGTGTGCACTCAATCCCGACTCCAATATCTCACAACATGATATAATGCACACTCTTTCTATTTCCATATTCCTATTTCACATCACACGACACAGGGCCCTAGTTAGGCTCACGCGCGCAATAAATACCATGGGTGGTCACGTGATCACACCCGAATCCAATGTCATGGGTGATTAAACCCGTATCAGTAAGTCATGAGCGATAACGCCCGTATCCATATATATATATATATATATAATATATATTATATATATCATGGGTGATAACACTCGTATCCCTTCTGGCGGTGTGCCTCGAACCGACCACGTCCAAATAGATAGATCGATCACGTCTGTCTACGCCAGGAATCCTGTGAGCCTAACTGGTCACAAAATACAATCTACCCCACTTGACAATATGTCGAATCATCACCGTCTCAATACGGTGGAAATCATATCTCTCCCTGACGTGATATGCACGTGCCATGCATATATATAAAATTTCATATAAACATGATTTACATAAAACATATGTAAAACGGGTAAAGCACATGAGGCACTGACACGTAATTCATCGATCACATGAAAACATATAAGTTCACATATGTGTTTAGGTATTGTAGATGGATGATACCTACTTGTCCTCCTGATAAACTTAGTCACAGAATCTGGTAAATTTCCTAGACTTCGATCCTCCGAGTATTGAAAATATTTTCATATTAATATATTTACTAAGTCATATAAATTTTGAAAATGCTAGAATTATCAAAACCCTAAAATTCATGAAAGCCTTAAAATAATTAAATTCCTAAAATAAATAAACCCTAAAAATATCGAAAACCCTAGAAATAGCAAAACCCTAAAATACCGAAAATTTGTTAAGTGGAGAAAACTTTTAAAATATTGAAAGCTTAGTGAATTTATACTGTTGTCGAAATCCTTAAAAATGTCGAGAACTATAATGAGGTCGAATTCTCTCTATGATGATCTCGAGATCTTTAAACAATGTCGAAAGCTACTAATGTCGAGATCTTGCCAACATGAACAAGGGGATGTCGAAATCTTTGGTGGCATGGTAATGTCGAGATTTCATTGTTGAAAAGCAATTGTCGAGATCTTTTGTTGAAAAGGAAATGTCGAGTTCTTTTGTTGAAAATGTCGAGTTCCTTTGTTGAAAAGTAAATACCGAGGCCTATATAAGCTTATCGAAATCTTTCTATTATAAGTCTCGAAATCTTTCTATAGTTCACTTCGAAATCCTTTTTATTATATATCTCGACATCTATCTATAATATTTTCGAAATCATCCTATATACCTCCCGACTTCCTATGATACATTTCGACACATAATAGATAGATTTCGAAACCTTTCCTATCATATGTATCTCGAAGTTTATCATTTAAATACTTATGAACCCCGAAATGACATTTAGGGTTTTCTAAATATGATAACTTCGGATTTTCTATGATTAGCATACAATCATGTATTGACATATATATTGGAAACGTTTGAAGGCCATCATAATCTTCGTCGTAATCATTCTAACTCGCGTAAAGCTCCTATCCAAAATTTATCACAACTTTGCACATCGTTAAGTCGATTGAAACTTGAGAATCTCAGCTCTAAACTACATCTAATATATTCACAATTCTTCTCATATAAATGCCTAATTACTTGAAATATTAACACACACCTTATCGTATAGCAAGTATAAGAAAATAATATGTACACTAGTGACGAAATTTCGACATTACTTTCCTCGAAGTTTGATTTTCAACTCGTTACAGCAACTATGGGTTGAATTCCCTTTTTGTTCTTTGAGTTTTTCTCGTTAGCAAGGTCTCAAGGTTTCCTCTCCGCATCATTTCGTTATTACTAGATATATATGAATACTTTGGTAATGGTGACCGACTAGACAAGATGCATGATGACGGTTCTTTTCCCTTGAGCTGAAGTAAGCTCACTCCTTATCAAATTAAATACATTTGGGCCTAAATTTTCGAATTTAAGGTGTAGCTCAACTAATTTATCTTAATTGTATAAATTATATTTAATTTCTCTAATCTATTTTAGAATATTTTCGGGACTATTGAAATTTGTATTGTTATTTCGCAACTTAATTTTATTGTCAAACATCCTACTTTACAGAGTCCCATAATTGTTTACAGCAAAATCCCGTATTTAAATTTTACGGGTATTACATTGGAAGCGCGATTGCCCAAAGCTAGCGGCCACAGGTAAAGGACTTACCGTTTTAGAAACTAATTGTTCTATGATAGTACACTTCGTGGATCTTAGACTCGGGAGCTAGTGCTCACATCTGTGTTTCGAACCAGGGTCTGGAACGAAGTAGGAAGCTGGCGGACCGAGAGATCATGATCAACGTAGGAAGCGGACATAGTGTACCGGCGATCCACATTGGATTAAGAACTCTCGTTTTATCTACTATACATAGTTTACTACTTTCCGATTGTTCAGTTTTGCCCAAGGGGCTTAAGAATATTGTTTCTATTCCCGTTTTGAGCGGAAATGGTTACGAGTTCCGTTTTACTAATAACATATGCAATATTTATTTTGGAAATATTGCGTCGGAAGTGCAAGTTTACTGAATGGATTATATTATCTAAATGTCGAAGATAAAACAAAAATTGTGAATACAATCACCAACAAACGAAAATTGGAGTCGAACTCGAGACTGCTGTGGCATCTTCGACTCGGTCACGTTGGAGAACAGAAGATTCTAGAGTTGGAGAAAACCGGCATTATAAAGCCGCTTGGTTTGATCATTGGAAAGATGACAAAGTCGCCCTTCACAGGGACTTTTGCGAGAGCCGCAGAACTTCTCGGTTTGATCCACACGAATGTTTGCGGACCGTTCGGGGTAGCGGCTCGCGGTAACTTCCATTATTTCGTTACCTTCATTGATGATCACTCTCGCTTCGGCAAGGTGTATATCATGAAGCACAAGTCTGATACTTTTGAATGGTTCAAGAGTACAAGGCTTTGGTGGAAAATCAGACTGGAAAGAGCATCAAAGCCATTCGATCAGATCGAGGCGGCGAGTACATGAGCCTCGAGTTTGACGAGTTCTTGAAAGAGAACGATTTCACAGTTGACACCGCACAAAACACCATAGGTGAACGGTGTGTTCGAACGCAGAAATCGAACTCTGTTTGATAAGGTTCGATCTAGGCTAAGCTATACAGACCTGCCCATATCATTATGGGGTCATGCCCTGTTGACAGCGGCACACATTCTGAATAGATGTCCTACAAAGTCTGTCGATCGTATTCCGTATCAGATATGGACATGACGAAGACCGAGCTTGAATCACATTAGAGTTTGGGGTAGCCCCGTATTCGTGAAAAAGCTCAAGACAGATAAACTAGAATCGAAGGCTGTGAAAGGACGTTTTGTCGGGTATCCTGAGGATTGTATGGGATTCTAATTTTACCTCCACGACGATTAGAGAACCATTGTAGCCCTTTAGGCCCACTTTCTCGAAGAAGAGTTCGTTCGAGAAGGTGGAGCGGGTCGCGAAGTAACTCTTGGAGAGTCGTCAGAAGCGCTTTCACAGACTCCAATGTCAGATGACACCGTAGAGCAGTCCAAAATGCAACCTGAGTTGCACAGGTCGGGTAGAGTATCTCGCCAGCCTGAGAGATACGGTATGGTCCACATCAAGCACGAGGTTGCTGCAACGGAAGGGAACGTCGGAGACGATCCCACTCCCTATGACCAGGCAATCAGGGATAAAGATTCGGAGAACTAGCTTATAGCTTTGCAAGCCGAAATGGATTCTTTGCATGAAAACCAAGTCTGGACTCTAGTAGACCTCTCAGATGGTTTTAGACCCATTGGGTCTAAATGGATCTACAAGAGAAATATTGGATTTGACGGATTGGTTGACACATACAAAGCTAGGCTTGTGGCGAAAGGGTACATTCAAAAAGAGGTCATGCACTATGACTATGAGATCTAGCAGATGAATCTGAAAACTGCGTTCCTAAATTGATACCGCAAGGAGGAAATATATATGGAGCAGCCCAAGGGTTTTACATCACAAGGAGATGCTCATAAGGTGTGCAAATTGAACAAGTCCATTTATGGACTCAAACAAGCCTCCAGAAGGTAGAATCTTCGGTTCGATGAAGTGGTCAAGGGCCACGGATTCTTGAAGAATGAAGACGAACCTTGCGTCTACAAGAAAAGCAGTGGGAGCAAAATATCTTTCATCGTATTGTACATGGACGACATCCTTTTGATAGGAAATGATATTGGAATTCTCTCGATGGTAAAAGCGTGGCTTTCGACCGAATTCTACATGAAAGACTTGGGACAAGCTACCTACATCTTGGGTATTCGCCTTTATAGTGATCGAGCGAATCGTATGTTAGGACCCAAGCCCTTTACTTAGAGAATGTTCTGAAGAGATATAATATGGATAACTCTAAGAAAGTGTTCCTACCTATGCGACATGGGATTCACCTTTCCAATGGTATGAGCCCTCAAAGTGAGTTGGAGCAGAAAGAGATGAATGGAATCCCCTAGGTAGCTTGATGTACGCGATGCTTTGCACACGACCTGACTTGGCGTACGCTGTGAGCGTAGTCAGTCGATTTCAGGCTGACCCTAGTAAGGAACATTGGACAGCAGTCAAGACTATCCTCACATACCTCAAACGGACTAAGGATATGATGCTGGTCTATGGTAAATGAGAATCGGAAGTGGAAGTGTATACAGAGCAGTATCTTGGAAAAGTTCCAAACAGAGCACTACTGCAGATTCCAACTGCGAAGCAGAGTATATGTTGGTCCCGAAATGCACCAAACAAGGAATCAAAGAGGCTAAATGGAATGAAGAAGGGAGAGTTTCTCACCTTTGAGTGTGTGTAGTGTGTGAAAATAAGAGTAAGCCTTTTTATCTTTGATTACCATTCAAAGTGAGTTGGTAAAACCTTATATACCACATTAACCCTAGGTATATTAAGGCCCAATCACTAATAATACAAAAATTACTATCTAGTCCAAAGCCCAAGCTAAAGATAATTACATAATTAATCCCAAGACTTAAACTATTGACACAACCAATTAAATATCCTAACAATCTCCCCCTTTGTGTCAATTGTTGGGAGTCTTGAGTCTTGGGCGTTGGGATGGTGGATTACCGTGTGAGTGTTTCGCGAAGCCCTAGCTTGAACTCGAAGGCGCGGAGATTCCTTCGAAGAACCATTCTATCAGCTATAGCGTCAATGAGCTTCGCGAACTTGGATCGGCAGAGGGGATCTTCTTCTGAAAGTATGCGGCAGATCTTCATTAGTTTGTCTTGGATGATGGTGAGCGTTCCATCCGAGAACTTTGCCACTTCAGAGCAGCGCAGCATCCTCATCTTTCCCTTATAGTTCGAGTAGACGACCGCCGGATCGTCTCCGTCGATCACATCGCCCTCTCGATAGTCGTCCGCGTTTTTGAAAGATGGGCGAGTCAGATTCACCTTCTTTAGGTTGTGCTCCACCGCCATCTGCAGATCATGGGTGGCGAAGAATCTGACCTGTCGGAGCATGTGGCGTTTGATAGCCACATATCCCATGGTGACCGGTTCAGCACGTATGAGATGTCCAGAACTTCTGAGGACGAGTCTGAACTGCTTCATGGATTCCAGCATGCTGTACAGGTTGCCCAGGCGCAGAAACTTGAAGTCCGCCTCACTGACTTCACAGTAGCTCTCATCTTGCCTCATTACCGTGAATACTGGGTAATGGACAGGTCCTTTGGATTCTTGGCGAAGGTCAGTGACTTTGCAGATGGGGGCCCGACTCATTTCCTGAGCGATGTTTTCCTCATCGGATAGCGTCCTATTTGTGCATTTGTGGCACAGAAGGCTCCATCGATAGAGTTGCTTCTTTCTCTCGCTCCAACTTTGGATGTTCATCAGCTCATACTCGTCGAAGGTGGTGATGATCTGCTCCTTGCGTCGCCAGATCCTCTTCCTGATCTCTTCTTGAAACGGTGCGGTGATCTTTTTGTTTTCCCACGGTGCTTCCGGTATATCCACCGTGGGTGCATCCGTTTGAGCAGCAGGGGCCTCAGTTTGCTGCGCTTGGAATTGCAGGATGTCCTCAAGCTCGGCCGGTTCAGCGTCGTACTCCTCTCCGTCCTCGTTGTCTGCTGTGTTGATCAGCGTTAGTGAGGCTTCCATTAGCAGACGTCGAGCATTTTCCACCAGCTTCCTGGCTGCTACTGCATCGATGGGTGTGTACAGCCATTCATCGTTGAAGATGTAGGCTTCGATCTCGTTCTGTGCGCAGTAGACGTCCTCGGGAGCTATGTTGGGGTCGGTGTTGAGAGGAGTGTCGCTGTGTGGTGGCGAGGGCGTTGTTTCGGAGGAGTTTGTGGATTGTGGGGATGGTTGTGGTGGAGATTCAGGTAGTTCAGTTGATGAGATGGTTTTGGCGAGGATGATTTGGGTAACGGGTGGTATAGATGTGGTGGTGGCCTCTAATGTCGATGTGACAGTTAGAGGTTTTGTGTTGGTGGGTGGAGACGGTGTGGAGATGGTCTCTAACGCCGATGTGACGATTAGAGTTTCGGAGACGGTGATGGGTAGTGGTGAGGGTGATTTGGTTAATGACTCGGGGTTAATGGGATGGGATTTTTGGCTAGTGGGGTGTGAGGTTTCTGTTGCGGGTGTCGTTTCAGGTCCAGAGGAGGAGATCGGCGTCGATTGTATGAGTCCTTGAGATTGTGCGCCTAGCTGCCTATTTATCTCCCCCTCGCGGCGATCTTGATCATCGTCTTGATCGTCGCGCCTGATCCCGCTAGTCTCGCCTTGAGCGCGGCAAGACAATGGTTGCGTCATTATCTTCTTCATCTGCTGTTCCTCCTCGTCAAGTTCCGTCATTGACTCGAAGCGAGCTCTGAGGATGTAGAAGAGCTCCTTGGCGGAAATGGAGGAGAGAACAGCTTCTGCGTCCTCATTTTGCTTTGGTGGTGGCGTCTCCGGGGCCACACCTTTGCCTTTATCGACCGTGGACGCTTCGAGACGCGCGTAGACTTTATCTAAAATTGACGCCTCAAGAGTCTTTGCAAACTCTTGAAGACGTGTCTCTAGCGCTGTCTCGGTGACGAATTGGGGTAAAGTAACCAGGTTGGAATCACGGAGAAATCCAACTGACACCGACTCGGTGAATATCGCCGATCGGCCGCCCGTTTGCACAGGTCTGGAAAAGACGGGGTCACTCAGACTTCCCGTTAGCATCGTCGATGAGACAGACTCAATCGAATGATGGCCTAGGCTCACGGTTGTTGTGATGTTGGCCATGCTAGGTCTTCCGCTCTCAGTCACAGAGACATCAGCGAGCGTTCTGACAGAGTCACGAAGACTCTGTGGTGCGGTAAGAGGTGTATGTGTCCTAGAAATGGGAGAAATTATGGGGAGTGAGGGCACTAGACTCGATGTGCCTGAAGAGGATGCAGTCTGAGGCGAGAGACTGCTTGTTTCAACATCGATCACCTCCAAGTGGGATGTCGATGGTATAAGTGGCTCCTCGTGCAATGAAATATCTTCCTGTAGAGAGGAAGATAAGTGGATTGGTGGGGACGTTTGCGTGGTTGAGCCAGATGCCACGACTTCTACTCGGGAGGTGAACACATCACCTCCTGTACCTAATGGTTCGGCTCGGCTTATTTGTGGCTGAGGAGGTCGATCGTGTTTTTGTTTCGATCGACGCTCCGTGGGACGGCTTACGTCATCCTTACGCGCCCGTTTTTTCGGAACGCGGGTGGAAGAGGATGCGGCGTGACTTGATGACTCTTTGGTGGCGGTGGTGGGGGTTTGGCTAGTCCCGAGGTTAGGAGCAGGGGGGTTTATCTGCTCCGTAGGGACAGTGGAGAGAGGGTGCGGGATTTCACGGAAGGATGCGGTTGAGGCTCGGTATTCTTGGACGTGCGGGTTGGTCTGGTCGGCGTAGGCGAGCACGTCGTCCGGAATCACCATTGCGTGTCGATCCTTCGCCGGTGTGTTCTTCTTGGCGAACTTCTCGACAGTTGGGATTTGGAAGTGCTCTGCTGCCGGACGGATGCGGATGTTGGTTGAGTGCAGGCGGAAGTGCTTGATCAGAGCTGGGAGCCATCGCATGTATGGGACGAAGCGGTTCGGGACTCCCTTGGCGACTTCCCGGTCGCGTCGCTGGATCATTGAGACTAGGTCCACCCAGATGATGTCGGCGTAGTTGTATTTGCGGTTGTGAGCGATGCCGGTCATGATTGTGAGGATTTGACTGTTTCCGCGGTCCTGACCAGCATGTTTTCCTGACATACACTTGTTCACCAGCAGGTACAGTGTCCGCCAGGGTTGTGGTAGATTGCGGGTGGTGACTTCACTGAGGACAAGTGGGCCTTTCTTCTTCTTGGTATCTGGTTGATAGCCCAGTCTGTCTATGTCTTCAATGAGTTGGTCGTGTGTTGGTGGTGGATCGTAGGGTGAGTAGACCGGGAGTTGAAGAACATCTTGGAGTATTTTGGGTGTGAGGACCACCGTTTCTTGATCGATATGGGCGGATAATGTCTTGGCAAGGCGCATTGGTCCAGCTATCTGCAGCGTATGCCAGAATTGTTGAAGGTACACCTGTGCTTCTGGTTCGCCATGAGTGAGGGCGTGGCGAAGTGGGTGCCCTTTGAGAATTTCTATGATAACGGGGGCATCGCACCGAAAACTGTTCAAGTCCACCATATAGTTGTTGGGAATCAGGGCCGCCCATTGACTTAGTGGGAAGATCTCTTCGGGTGGTGGGACATAAGTGCGCGTGTGGAGTTCGATGCGAGCAACCTCTCTTTGAATGGCAGCCGCCTCAAGTGCTTCAAGTGTATTTTGATCCTTGTCAGTCATATCTGTGCTATACTGTAATCGTAATAAGATTAGTACTGACTAAGTCACGAAAATGATAAAAATAGACATAGAATTGCCCAAGATTATATATAAGAAAATTTTCACATTTTGCGTAAATTTAGCAAGTATGGAAAATTTTCGCAAGTTAAGAAATCTCGCACGTTGTCAAAATTTTCGTAGGTAATGAGGAGAAATTCGCAACTTATCTTTGTTTCAAGGAATTTTCTCATGTTTCAAGGAAATTCGCACTTAGCATATAATGAAAGTTTCGCACGTTGATGTGTTTTCTCATTCAGAGTGAATTTTCGCATGCATCTAGCTGTAATGAAATTTTCGCACTCAGCATATAATGAATTTTCGCACTTAGCATATAATGAAAATTTCGCACGTTGATGTGTTTTCTCATTCAGAGTGAATTTTCGCATGCATCTAGCTGTAATGAAATTTTCGCACTCAGCATATAAGAGATCTAGCATATAAGGAAAAACTTCGCAGGTTATGGAAGTTTCGCGGATTGAAAAAATTTGTTCACTGTAGATGCGCGAAAAGTGAAAATGCGAAAATCTGGATTATGAAGTGAAGTATATGAAATTTTCGCGGGAGTTCACTTGCTGTAGCAGCGAAATTTTAACATATGTAAATTCTCGTATGTAACTTCCTCAGATAAAATTTCGCGAGACCTCACTCACTGTAGTCCAAGAATTTTCTCGGGTAAAATAAAAGTTTCGCGGGGCCTATCTAACTGTAGCAGCGAATTTTAACAATTAAAGCAATTTTTCTGAGAATTTTTCGCGGTGAAGAACACAGTTGAAAAAGTGCGAGACAGCGCAATCAATTTTTTGCCTTAGACCTACTCAAATCTTAACCAAAATGCAATAATTTGGACTCAATCGACTCGTAATAGGATGGGAAATACATATTTGTTGGATTTAAACATTAAAAGCCTAATATTCGTTCGATTCAGAACCGAGAAAGTTTTAACCCTAACCAAGCAGGTTTAATCAAAACGGGCAAAACAGGGTAAAATCGAACAGAAATTGGGTTATTTAAGTTGTATTCATACCGAAAAGCTGATTTGCGATGGTGGAGTTAGCAGGAAACGAAGTTTGAATGCAGATTTTGACGATGACGAAGATGCGGGGAGTTGCGAATTTTTTGAAAGAGGGGTTGCGAATTTTTGAATTTTCTCGGGATTTTTAGGAAAGTGAAAAACGTTAAGGGTTTTGGGGTTTTACGATTGTAGACACTGTACATGCGAAATTTTTGAGTAAATGGGCCGAAATTTCGCGGGCTTGGTTAAAAATTCAGCGTAGCTGAATTTCGCGGACTTGGACCCAATTTTGACTTATTTTGGGTTGAAATTTGAAATTCACCCCAAATGTTTTGATCGGTCCGATTTTGACTCCCCCTTAATCGTAAAACTTCCCGTTCTAAATAATGAAATATCAGACGCTCCCCCTTAATCGAAAAACTCCCGTTTTAAATAATGAAATATCAGACGCTCCCCCTTAATCTAAAAACTCCCCCTCAACAGACATAATCCAGAAGACACATAGACAATGAAGTGAAGTGAAAATGAAATATGTACATTTCATCAAAGTTCATGTAGGGTCGATTGATCACAACTGAATATTCAACATACCCAACATAGTCACTAGGTGTTGGAATCGTTTGACATCCAACGGTTTTGTGAAAATGTCGGCCAGTTGATCTTCAGTTGTGATGTAGTGCAACTCAATCGTGCCTTGCTCGACATGTTCTTTGATGAAGTGATGACGAATATCTATGTGTTTTGTTCTTGAGTGATGTACAGGATTGCTCGTCATCGCGATGGCACTTTTTGAGTCACAATAGATGGGAATTTTATCAATATGTAAATTAAAATCTCGTAGTTGGGTTCTCATCCACAAAAGCTGTGAGCAGCAACTAGCGGCGGCGACATATTCTGCCTCCGTCGACGAAGTTGAGACACAGTTTTGTTTTCGAGACGACCAACTTACGAGTTTACCGCCCAAGAAGTGTGCAGCTCCAGAGGTGCTTTTTCGGTCCATCTTGCATCCTGCATAATCCGAGTCGGAGAATCCAACCAATTTGAAGTCCGATAGAGTGGGGTACCACAAACCCAGATTGGATGTTCCCTTGAGATAGCGGAGAATCCTTTTGACAGCAGTGAGATGGGATTCCTTTGGTGTGGCCTGAAAACGAGCGCAGATTCCTGTCGAGAGGACGATATCCGGTCGACTAGCAGTAAGGTACAGAAGAGATCCTATTATCCCTCGATAAACGGTTTGGTCAACGGGAACACCAGATGGGTCCGCGTCGGGTCGGCCAGAGGGTGACATAGGTGTAGCAGCAGTCTTAGCATCCTTCATTCCATACTTCTCGAGGATGTCATGGATGTATTTGGACTGATTGATGAAGATTCCGTTGGGGAGTTGCTTTACTTGAAGACCAAGAAAGAAATTCAGTTCACCCATCATACTCATTTCGAATTTCTCTTTCATCAATTCTGCGAACTCTTCGCACAGTTGAGGTTTAGTCGATCCAAAAATGATGTCATCGACATAAATCTGTACAATCATGATGTCCGGGTCACTCCGCTTTGTGAAGAGAGTTGTATCCAGAGATCCTTTCTTGAATCCAGACTGAACAAGGAAATCTGAAAGGACGTCATACCAAGCTCGGGGAGCCTGTTTTAGTCCATAGAGGGCCTTGTAGAGTCGATAAACGTGATGAGGAAACTCTTCGCTCAAGAACCCTTCAGGTTGATCAACGTACACTTCTTCTTTGAGAAATCCATTCAGAAATGCAGTCTTTACGTCCATTTGGTAGACTTTGAAGTTCTTGTGAGCAGCAAAGGCAAGGAACATTCGTATGGCTTCGATCCTGGCAACTGGGGCGAAAGTTTCATCGTAGTCGATCCCTTCTTGTTGGTTGTACCCCTTAGCCACTAGTCTTGCTTTATTGCGAATAACAACACCATCTTCATCCTTTTTGTTCTTAAAGATCCATTTTGTGCCGATAATGGATCTATTGTGAGGTCGTGGTACGAGTTCCCAAACTTGTAAGCGTTCAAACTGATTTATTTCCTCCTGCATTGCAATCAGCCAATCAGGATCGTTGAGAGCTTCTGCTACTCGTGATGGTTCGACTTGACTGAGATAGCAAGCAAACAAACTTTCATTCATCGTAGCCGAACGTGTCGAAACACCGGATGTGGGATCCCCAATAATCTGATTGGTAGGGTGAGAGCGAGCCCAAAGTGGTACGTTGGTTTGTGAGGAGCTGGCCGCATTTGTGTCTATTTGAAACTCATTAGGTTGGGGCCCGGTGTCCGAAGAAGAGATCTCAATTGTATTAAATTGAGAGGGTTCTGCGTCAGAGTCAGCAATATTCCCAGGGTTGGGTAGTATGTCGTCTTCGTTGAGATTGAGTGCATTCAAGTTTGGAGGGATGACGTTATTGACGGTAGCTGGTGGTGTAGGTGGAGTGGGTGCAGCAGTAGGTTGAGTGGTGGCGACGGGAGTCCTAGGAACTGGGTAGAAGTACTCGAAGAGCAGATCAAGATCTAGTTCACCACAATTGCCCTCAGATGAGGAAGTTCCCGCCGTTGAAGGTTGACCTTTTGTCAACGTCTGTAGAAGACCTGGTTCTGGACTGATATGGCCAGAAGCTGTGAGATCGCCTTCGCTTTCGTCAAAAGTGACATTCGTGCTTTCTATTACTGACCGTTTCTCCTTCAGATAGACTCTGTATGCCTTTGAGTTTAGTGAGTATCCAACAAAGATGCCTTCAAGAGCTTTTGGATCAAGCTTCCCAAGATGTTGACGATCATTGGCCACAAAACATCGGCAACCGAAGGCCCTTAGATAAGATATATCGGGGATACGACGGTTATTCAGCATCTCGTATGGGGTGCGGTTGAATCTCTTGTGGATGGAAGCCCGGTTCTGTGTGTAGCAAGCCGTTTGAATAGCTTCGCCCCAAAGAGAATGAGGAAGTCTGGATTGTATGAGAAGAGTCCTAGCTGCTTCAACTAGTGTCCTGTTCTTGCGCTCAACAACACCATTCTGTTCCGGTGTCTTCACAGCTGAGAACTGTTGAGTGATGCCCTGAGTGGCATAGAAATCACTGAGCTTTTTGTTCTTAAACTCAGTTCCGTTGTCAGTTCTGATAATCCGAACCTTCTGTCGATGAAGAGTTTGGGACGTAACAACAAACTCAATGATTATATCAGGAACTTCATCCTTTGTGCGAATGAGTTTCGTCCACGTGTAGCGTGAAAAATCGTCGACTATCACCAGAATATACCGTCTTCCTCCGAGTGTGGCCGTAGGCATTGGGCCACATAGATCCATATGTAAGAGCTCGAGGATGAGCTTAGAGGACGGTGTTTCCTTAGAGACATGAGACGATCGCTTCATCTTTCCCAATTCACAGGCAGAGCAGAGCTGTTCCTTATGATATGTCAGTTGGGGTAGACCGTTGACGAGTTTATTCTGACGCAGTTTGTTGATGGTCTTGAAATTGAGATGTGAAAGACGTCGGTGCCATAAATCATTCAACTTGGGTGCGGCTCGAGAGAGAAGGCATATTGGTCGAGAGGTCGTAAGGTTGAGTACATAGAGGTGGGACGTGCGCGTTCCAGAAAGAAGAGATTGTCCTGAGGCATCTATAATGCTGCAGATGTCAGATTCGAAGAGAACCTTGTATCCTTTGTCGCAGAATCGACCAATGCTGAAGAGATTGTAGCTCAAACCCTCGACATAGGATATGCCCTTGATTGTCAGTTTATCGTGCACGAGATCGCCAGTTCCTAGAATCGGCGCCATTTGACTGTTTCCGAAGGAGACCCTTCCGAGATAGCGCTCGGTGAAGTTGCTCAATAGCTCCTTATTCCCTGTCATGTGTGTGGAGCAACCTGAGTCTAGATACCACACATGACAGACCTGCAAACATTTAGCAAACGTTGGGTCCCCGTTTACAAACGGGACATTCTTGTGATATATGTAAAGTTTTTATGCGCTTTAAGGGAAATGTGTTTTGTAAATCAGATTGTGTTGTTTCTAATTTAGCTTTCCCTTTGTCGTTTGTTTGATTAGGCGGGATTATGGTTTTTCTAACCCATATTTTCCTAATATGTGCTTGCATGTGTGGTGCCTTATACATGAAATGGCGTGTGGAATGTGGTTTTCGTTTTTGTGCGTCGGTTTTGGTCGCCTTTGGCTTGCGAGTAGTAGGTGAGCTTGCGTTTGACGACGAGAGGCGTTTTCGCTTGACCTTAGGTTTAGGCGAGATGGGAGAATTCAAAGACGTCGTAGATGAAGTTCGCTTGCGTGGTCGGAGTGTTGCGTGTTCATGTGTTTCATATTCGTGGAAGCGTGGGAGGACAAATTCATTGCAGCAGCACATAGACATAAGCTTGGTAAAAGAAAGATGAGTTTTGGTACCATAATTGTCTACGACCTTAGGACATTGGGATTCAGTACATAGAGAGGTAGAATGAATATAGGATGGGCTTTTCTTCTTGTCATTGAAGAGCGGATTCTCCTTTATTTGGTACGAACTCCCTTCCAGAGACGTCGAGCTCACATTCCCTGTATCCATAAGAATACTAGAGTTAGTGTTAGAACATGTGTCGGCTTCAGGAGTCATCTTCGCCGTCCTCTTACATTTACATGTTTGAGAGTCGGGTACTTGACTTGACGTAGAAGGTTTGTTCGTATTATGAGATTGTTCTAGGGTAAAGATTTTGTAAATTAGATCTTCTCGCTCTTTTGCAAAGGCTTTTCGCTCTACTTCTATGGTTCGTTCTAGTTCTGCTATGACTAGAAGTTTCTCTGGGACATAGATGCGAGAAAGTGATTCTCGGAGAGCGATTTCCTGTTCTTCGGTTGGGAGTTGAGATTTGATGTCTTCAGAGAGTGAGGGCTTTCTAGTCTTATCACTAGCATTCAGTTCTGTGTAGTCGTATGCGATTTCTGCCCAAAGTATGTTCTGTTTCCTCTTTTCTTCTGACAGCACAGTAGAGGAGGATCTTACAAATGGCATGAGTTGTGAGGGAGTCCCTTTCCTCGTTTTTAGGAATGCTGTACTGTACATGTTATACCTTTTGACAATTAGCGGCGTTGGATCGCAGTTGCTGGCTAGTCCGATTCCCATCCGGGCGTCGTAGAATTCGGTTTCAACTGGTTGGTTTAATAGACATAAGATGTTTGCTGCCTTTATCCTAAGGTGAAGTTGCTCCTCAAGTTCTTTCACCTTGCGGTATAGTCTAATTCTTTCCTTCGTAAGGAGTTCATATTGGGCGGCCGTCAGGAGGCGAGAAGTTTCACATGAACTAATGGCTAGTGTAGATTCCTTACCTTAGTCTCACTTTGTTTGTTCTTACTTTGCAGACGTTTGACTATCGCTTCAGAGGCCATTAGACGTTCGTTTGCGCAAGCAAGTTCTTCTACTTTTAGACTAAGTAAGGCATAGTTGTTTTCAAATTTTAGTCTAAGTTCATCATAATCTCTAGCGTCTACGGTGGGTTTCTTAATGGTGTGTCGGTGATTAAACACATCATCGAGTTGCGAGATTCGTACCTCAGACTCAGCGTTGGTAGGAGTCTTAGCTGTGTTTTCACCGGTGTGACCCATCTCCTCGTCCTCGTCATGTTCGACCAGCCTTGCCATGCAGCAATCTTCATCCTTAGGCTCCTCGTCTTCTGAAGTGTCATTCACCCATTCAGCTTCTTCGGTGAGTAGGGCTTTCCCACTTTCCATCTTGCGGGTCATTCTGGCCTTTCGGTCGTAGTACCCGGAGTCCTTCACGCGTGGGGCGTGGCATTCTTTGGCAAAGTGGCCTGTCTTTCCACACCGAAAGCACTTCACAGACTTTTGAGGTGCGGAGTCCTCTGCTTTCTTTGTCGGCTTAGTTTCCTCTGTGGGAGTGGTTTTTGTGGTGCCGCTATAGGTTCTTTGGCGATTGGAGGAGGATGAGGATTTTTTTCCGATCTTTTTTGAGACCAACTTAGTGAGCATTGCCAGTTGCTTGCGTATATCACGAACATCTTCATCTGATTCTGTATCGGCTTCGGATCCTGAAGAGGTGTCAGATACAACAGCTGGTAGCTTCCCTTTGTTCTGTTTGATCTTAGTGGTGGAAGATCGTTCATTGGTTTTGTTCGAGAGGAGTGCCAGTGGGTCGACTCGAGTGTTGGTGGACTGAGGTTGCACGTAAGGAGCATAGGCAGACAAACTGTCATAGAGAGCATGGATGGAAGTGTTGGAGAGGTCCTTACTCTGAATCATCATCACGATTGCATTGCCCCAATGTGGTTTGAGGCTACCACGGAAGCGATTGTTGATATCGAATTTGTCCATCGAGATCCTGACTTTCTTGAGTTCATTGATGATCTTCAAGTATCGGAGGTATGTGTCACGCAGTTCCTCTCCTTCATAGGCCTGGAAGAGTTCATACTGCGAGAGACATGCTGATTTCCTCGCCTGTGCACTTTCAGTTGTGCCTGCCATAATTCCTGCAAGTTCATCCCATATCTCCTTAGCAGTTGTGCAGCACTCAACGTGACCGTAGACCTCGTTTCCAAAAGCCTGGAAGAGGTATCCTTTGGCAGTCTCGTCGGCCTGTGCACGAGCCAGTTCATCCTCATTGATGGGACCTCTTGGAGTGCGGCGTTCATCCATGGGAGGGTCTGCGTTTGGCTGTGCAGGGATGGTTGTCCAGAACTGTGCTGGGCCGTTGAAGATGGAGTCCAGAAGGTATTGAGAGAGTGGTGCGCCTTTGTTCCTGATGAACGTGAGGAACCGGTTTGTCCATATGCTGTAGTCGCCTTGTCGCAGCATCGGAGGCCTGGTGTCGGAGCCCACTATGGAGATGTCATTCGTGGTAGACATGGTTGGTGCAGTCGAATCGTCCGTGGTATTGATCTTGCGTAGATAAGAAAGTTAGTAACGAATGATATGAGAAATACGAGTTTGATGAGTAGAGTTTTGAGAATAAAATTGTTTAAAGAATTTCTTAGAACTAAGTGAGCATGTGTGATGGTCGATAATGTATGAAAGAGAAATATATCTTGAAATTTGGAGTAGTTCTAGAAATTTAAATTGAGACTTGGGGAGCAAAAACAAATTTTATCTCAAAAGTGGTCTAGGGAGATAGTTCTAAAGTGTGAGGATCAAATCTTAAAAAGTTTGAAAAAAAATTTAACCCAAGAAGATTTTAACACTAGAAAGACTTAACACGAAAGAGGAAGAAAAAAAAAATTCGCAGCTCAAGGAGACGTGATTAGTGAAATGTTATCCGAGAAATCACAGGTGAAAATTTTCTCGGATTTAAAAGTTTCGCGTGTGGGAATGATTCTAAGTTGAGAGTTTTAAATTCTTCACAAGAAAATTTCGCAAGTTAAATAGAATCGCATCGAGTGGTGAAGTGTGATTTTTAGGAAATTTTCTCGGATTTGGAAGAGACGTGGTTTTGAGAGACTTTCTCAGATGAGATAAACTTTCTCGGCTTAGAAAAACTTTCTCGGATGTGAAGATTTTCAACAAGTTCGCGGCTGAAAAAAAATTCGCGGCTTAGAAAGATTCTTGGAATTGACTTTCTCGTGTATAAAGTTTCTCGGATTTTAAAGAATACGAACTTGAGAAAAATTGGGTCTTAGAGAAATTTTTTCGCGGTTTTTGGAAATTCTCGGATTTTAAAGAGTACGAAGTTGAGAAAAATTGGGCCTTAGAAAAATTTTCGCGGTTTCAAACTTTCTCGGATTTTGAGCATAGGTTGTTGCGAGAAACTGCAGTGAAAGCGAAATTTTCGCGGTGTAAAAATTCTCGGATTGTGAGCATAGACCGTTGCGAAAAAAAATTCAGTGAAAGAGACGTTTCGCGGTTTAACAATTCTCGGATTCAACTTCGCAGAGATGAAACTTTCGCGGATTTGAACGATTCAGCAAAATTTCGCGGTCAAGAACATCAAGTACTGTTCCATTGCTTTGTCGCGACTTTTTCCAGAAAAACCGTCTGTTTTCACCCAAGTCTCAACCAAAATCGCTCAAACTTGATCCTAAACTTCAGAAATTCTTCCCTAAACACATGATCGACCGATTTGTGAACTAAAAACAACAAAAAATGGGTCAAATCGACCGAAAACAGAGAGTGGCCGAGATGTCCTTTTTCTGAAAAGTTTTTGCTTCAATCTCGCTCAAAACTCGTTAAAACTGATCCAAAAGTGTTCTAAAAACATTTTAGGCGTAGACTCGATCTGGGGAAAGGTTTTAAACATAAAAGCGAAGCATCAAAACCCCAAAACAAGCTCAAAATGCCCGAAAACAATTTTTTGCTCAAAAACACCTTTGATCTTGCTTGGAATCGAGCGAAACTGGATTCAAATCAATGCAGATCGATCCACGTTTGCTCTGATACCACTTGTTGGTCCCGAAATGCACCAAACAAGGAATCAAAGAGGCTAAATGGAATGAAGAAGGGAGAGTTTCTCACCTTTGAGTGTGTGTAGTGTGTGAAAATAAGAGTAAGCCTTTTTATCTTTGATTACCATTCAAAGTGAGTTGGTAAAACCTTATATACCACATTAACCCTAGGTATATTCAGGCCCAATCACTAATAATACAAAAATTACTATCTAGTCCAAAGCCCAAGCTAAAGATAATTACATAATTAATCCCAAGACTTAAACTATTGACACAACCAATTAAATATCCTAACAGTATATAACGGATTCAGAGGCAGCTAAGGAAGGTGTTTGGATGAGAAAGTTCTTGGAAGAACTTGGTGTCGTTTCTGTAGCAGATAGGCCATTGCCATTGTGATGTGACAATACTGGCGCTATTGCTGATAAATACGAAATCGTGAATCAAACTTGTACGGATCTTGACGAGGCTGGGTCCTTGTCAAAGATAAACTTTTTTTAATACTCAGAATACTTCTTTTCATAAATTGATCCTTATTACAAAGGGTCGATGACCCCTTATAGCTACTAGGACTTCTCATAACGTAAATCCATAATAAATGCTTAATATTAAAATATAAATATTAGGAGTGATCTCCTCCCTCAGATCTTCAATTCCATCGTCATCAGTTGCTTGTAATCTTCCATTGCTTGTAATCTTCAATCATGGTTCCCTTTTGATCTCCTCACATAGACCCTTAATGGATGGCCTCTTTCCTCGTTTATCTTCTCGGCTTGATCTACGCGCTCCACATCAACTCGTTGCCCCTTAAGAATAGCCTTGTCGTCAAGGCTGAAGTTCGGAAATTGCTGTGATAAATCTGCCACCTCAATCCAAGTAGCCTCGCCCATTGGCTTTCCTTGAACTTGTTGCCCCTTAAGAACGGCCTTATCTTCTGGCTCAAATATGGAACTCTCTGTAATTTCCAAGCTTGCTGGGAGGTGGTCTCCGCAGGATGATTTCCAACGACTCGCTTTAATTGCGACACATGGAACACCGGATGGACACGAGACGACAGGGGTAGGAGCAGTTCATGTGCTGTCGACCCAATCCCTTTAACAACGGTGAAGGGACCATAGTACTTGGCCGCGATCTTGTTGTAGGCGTTAGGGGCCAATGAAGTTTTTCGATGGGGTCGCACTTTGAGAACACCTTATCTCCTACAAAGAATTCAACATCGCATCTATGTTTATTAGAATACTGCGCCATACGCTGTTGAGCCCTCTCCAAATTTGATCGTAGCTGCTGAAGTATTTTATCACAACTACTCAAGACTTCCGTCACTGCCTCTATCTTGCACTCCTCGTGAATGAACCGCCTCAATGTTGGGGGTGGCCTTCCATAAACTACCTCAAATGGAGTTAACTTGGCAGCAGTTTGAATGATGTATTATACCAGTACTCAGCCCATGCCAACCAACTTGCCCATTTCCTTAGTTTCTCAGAAGAGAAACAACGCAAATACGTCTCGAAGATACGGTTGAGAACCTCTGTCTGCCCGTCGGTTTCAGGGTGATACGCTGAGCTGAACTTCAATCCCGTCCCCTGTAATTTAAATATCTCCCTCCAAAAAGCGCTCATGAATATACGATCTCGATCGCTTACAATAGTTCTCGGCACCCCGTGCAATCGAACGATCTCTCTAACAAATTTTTCAGCCAAACTCTTCGCTGTGATAGGCGCCCCTAATGTCACGAAATGCCCATATTTCGAAAGTCTATCCACCACCACCAAAATAGTCGTGTAACCGTGCGATTTTGGTAAACCTGTTTTGAAATCCATCGAGATATCTTCCCACTGTTGGGAAACCCCGGGTAACCCGAGGCCCTGCCCCGGACGCAGCGGAATTTAAAATTTTCCCCGGGTTCCCCATACGGTTTCCCCATGATACTCGGTTAAATAAAGAAAACTGCATGATCAACACGTATAAAAGAATAAGGATCTTACCCTTGTAGCGAAGATCCTTAGCTCCCGTAGCTCACGAACTGTGCCGAAGAGAATCACGCCGACCCAGTGACGTGCCGTAAACCTACACCACCCCAAGGATGGCTAGAGATGGTGTCGAGTATTGTATAGAGATGTTTAGATGTGTATGTGATTTCTAAAACTCACAAACACTTAGGGTTTTCTCAAGAACAACCCCAAATGCTCTAGCTTCTCTCTAAAATCTCTAAGTTTAGTGTGAGAAAGATTATAAACTTATTATGGACGAAACTCCCAAGTCTATAATTGTAAAACCAAGTTTCAAACCATGAAATAGACTTTAGATTTGTTTAAATGAGATCATGTCCTACATGACTCATTTTTGTTTGATTCTCTTGTTATTTTATCATCTAATGACTATATATTGTCCCGCAAATCATAACAAAAGAACAAGGAACGAAATTGGATTTGATTTGGATCAAATTTGACCAAAACATTGTCGGTCACGGCCTCTGACATGACCTGTCACGGCCGTGACACATCATTGGACGACTTCTGCCGCTCGTCACGGTCTTGGTCACGGCCGCGACCATCTTCTGGAGGCTGTCACGGCCTGGGCATGAAGTGCCACGGCTGTGACACCATCGGGCACCATTTTGCTCGCCTCTGCCAGTCGTCACGGCCACGTGCCGTGACAGCCCTGACAGCTTTGCGGAAGTTTCGAATTTCGATCCGACCGAGGGGTAAACAATGTCCGTTTGACCTGAAATTTTAATCATAGTTAAAAGACTCACCAGTATTGATTTTGACCAAAGGGATTCTCAATCCGAGGTTTAGATTGTGAGATATGAATTTTTGAAGCTACTGCAACTTTGCAGAGGGACTTCATGACCGTGACAAGCCTTGCTTGTCATTGTGAACCCTATTTACGCTACATTCTTCACCTTTTCCGTTCCATAAATTTCTGTCCATGTAAATATAGTTTCTAAAACATATATTTAACATTTTTATTAACGTCTCTAAGATCGTTAAATCATTTTACATCTCATATTAATTAGGCACTATCACAGTGATCATTTTTAAGCCCGACTCTCTTGGTTCGTGTCAACCCGGCAAGGGAGGAATCCAAGAATTTGGTAAGCGTCTAGCCAATCCCGCGGTACCAAATAGTTCCCGTGTTGAGAACGATCTTCGATCTACGAACCGGCTATTGATTATTGTCGTACGTATAAACCCTTCACAAATGTCCCGATCGAGTGAGAGTCATGGTTACGTCAAACTCACTAGACTCGACTCTATGACTAATTCGAGACTGGCAAAATTACTAAGCTGCCCTTACGTCCCACGTAAGTTAGTTTATAGCTTCGGCCGAAGACTTCGTAATTTCCCGTCCCCGAATATGCATAGGACATATATCTCAGTTACTAACGAGATAGTGAATACCTAACGTTAGTCTAAGCATGGCAGTTACCATTTGTTGTCAAGACCGCATGTCACCGCCGACCCATGTTCGTCCCCAAACAAGGCGGGCCTAGCAAACTAGTGACATGTCAAGACCCCAAAGTCAACTCCGTCAAAAACCCTTCGGTCTAAGGTCCACGCACACTACTATAGTTAATCGATCGATCGTTGACGCTACCCAGAGTAGCGATAAGGCCCATGTGATCGTCGATTGCGAGTCGTGTCCAAGTATAAGTTAATCCCCTGATTCAACTTATACCAATGTTACGACCTCCCGCTTCCCAAGCGAATGATTGGCACAACCATATAAGAGTCGTCAACAAATAAGTCGCAATTGACGCTCAGTCACCCTACTGAGGTCTAAGACTTATGGACTAATTTATATCGGAGAATAATAGCTCACCGGTGCCCCTCTCTCATCCCATTAGAATCGGTGAATAAACTCACGATATATGAGATTTATTTATTTATCGTCTCACGGATGCCTAGTAAGACTTTATATGTAAATAAATAATATGCCTTTTTGAAGAATAAATTATAAAGTATAAATTCTATTAATACGTATAAGAATACATTATTCAAATAAACAACGAATAATACATCGATTATTAAATACATGCCCTATTCATTACACATCCTCGAATGGCATTCCGAGGGCACATGCCCAACTGTTGACCTTTTTGGTCCGTATATGTTAGAGAGTTTTGATGAACGATGTAATTGTAATGACATTAGGTCTATAAAATAAGCAATTTGATTTGGGACAAATAAAATGTCTAAGTTCATGATAATATTCAACCATGCATTGTTTATGAGCTATAAAATCGATTAAGTGTTGAATATTTGAATTGCGTGTGATTCTGTGATGATTTGACGGAACTAGGTGATCGCATGTTATAGACAGTCCATAAGATAGGATATATCGTACTGTGCTATATATGGAAATAATGCATGAGATATCCTACTGAGCTATATATGGAAAATATGCTGTTTATATATGGAAAGTGATATATCCGTTGATACTAGTTTATTCCTGGACGAAAATCACTTATGCGATTCTTTGCATGCTCTACACTGAATTTAATGTGCAATATTAAATTGATATCTTTCCTGTGTTGATTGGAATATTATATTTAGGAAAGATGTGATTTGATTGATTTTTTGGATAAGGTATTATATGATATAAACGGATGTGATCTCTGAAATAAGGAAAGGTTGACCATGATTGATAAATCGTATTAAGTATTCTCTGATCAGATTTATGTGCTAAACATGGTAATTATACTATGAATCATACATGGAAAACGTGCTGATATCTTGCTATCGTGTGTGCTATACTTGGAAAGTAAATCTGGATTGACTCGTTACTAGGAACTGATGGCAGGGAATCACCTATGGAAAATTCTGATATGGAAAATATATGCGAAGTAGTTGAATATGCTTAAGAACGAAATTGAGCTTTTATATGGAATATAATCATGCGTTAATGTGCTATATGACCGTTGTGATGATTTATTAGAAGCATGTTTTATATGGTATGATTGACTCGAAAGCTACATGGAAACTATGCTTGATTTGGTGATTATTGCTTGATATAACTTTCCATGTGAAGTGATATTTGAAAAGGATTATATATGAGCTGCACTTCAGACATTCGAGTAACTAAGAATTTGCGAATATAAGTCCACGAGAGATTCTTGAGCAGAAACATACTGAGAGATTCCTGAGTTCCCACTTGTGATAGCTTTCTGCCCACCTGAGCGTTAACCGGCATATCCATCACTGATCTAGTGATTTATCCGATATTACATCATAACCTGCCATATATTCTGTCTACGGACGTGTTGTCTTCGGACGTGAGCAATACCAAGGAGGCAAGGTCAACGTTTACGCACACGTGAAGGGAAGGACAAGTCCGGGGGCCCTTCGGTAGCGAGCTGTGTCTGTCGGGATCAAGGAGATTCCGAGGAACGAAACTCAGTGTGGTAACCTAGTTGTAGCTAGTGTTTGACTTGTTTCGGTTGTGTATTGGGCTAACCAATCAGTTTTGTATCCAGCTACGGTGCATTATAGTGATTGGTTAAACTCTTGGGAAGCAAATCCCAAGGAGAGGAGTAAACCCCAGTTGGGGATATAACCTCTATAAAAATCCTGTCTCTCATTTACGTTTCAGTTATTTCGTTATCACTGTGAGACAGACCCGACGCACATCCGACGTTACTAGGATATATCAGGCATACTCGTCACAAATATCAGTAGGCATACCTAAGTCACCATACTTAGCATTTGTGAAAAGAAGCATAAAATTTTATAAGCCTAATTCACCCCCTCCCCCCTCTTAGGCACATTTATATCTTCATTTGGTATCAGAGCCAGGTTACTCAAACGACGGGCCTAACAAGCCTGAGTTAAAGATCTAATGGCTTCTTCGAGTTTTGATGTGTTTGCAGAGGGACAATCCCATTCCAGGCCACCACTCTTCGACGGGACAAACTACGCTATATGGAAGAATCGCATGAAGGAATTCCTGATCGCTACAGACTACGACCTGTGGGATATCATCGCAACAGGACCTTACATTCCCAAAAATGAAGATGGAACTCCAAGGAAAGGCCCTGATTACAATGTAGCAGACAAGCGAGGAATCTCCTTAAATGCCAAAGCTAAGAACATGATAGCCTGCGCACTCACAAGAGAAGAGTACAATCGTGTGAGCTCATGCGAATCTGCCAAGAACATGTGGGACATGCTTCAAGTTACACATGAAGGAACCACTCGAGTTGTGCAAGAAAGGATAGCCCTCTTAACTCACCAATACGAGCTGTTCAAGATGGAGGACAACGAGACCATAAGCCACATGTATGCCAGATTCATGAACATCATTAATCAAATGTTCTCGTTGGGAAAGAAAATAGAAGATGGTGAGAATGTGCGAAAAATCCTGAGATCTCTTCCTAGAGAATGGAATCCCAAAGTGACCGCCATCTACGAAGCAAAGGACTTGGACGAACTTTCAGTGTCAGAACTGATCGGATCTCTGACCACCTACGAGATGACTCAGACCTCCATCAAGGAAAAACCACCAGTTCGAAATCAACCAAACATCGCCTTTAATACCGAACAAGAACACGACTCTGAAGGCGAAGAAGAATCTGAGGAGGACCTAATGGAGCAGATTGCCATGCTGACCAGAATGTTTGAAAAGGATGAGAAGAAAGTTCAAGGGAAACTCGAAATTCCAACCTAGGAACAAGGGAATATCGTCATCCGGAAACAATGTACAGAAATGCTTCAAGTGCAACAAGCCAGGCCACTTTGCCTCAAACTGCCTGATGGAAAATGGTGACAAAAAGATAAAGAAGCAGAAGGCCATGGTCACAAACTGGGAAGAAGCCGGGAGCGAAGAAGAGGAAGATCTCCCCTACATGGCCGCGGATGATGATCAGGTATCGGATTCATCCACTATTAAGAAAATATTATTTCTGAATGAATATGCTAGGCAAGATGAATCTCATGATAACGCTTCCTCAGCCCTTGAAGTAGATGAAAAAGAAGAGATGTTTGAAATAATTCAAAATGCAGAAAGAAGGATTAAGTCACTCAACTCACAAGTGAAGGGTCTAATTAGGCAACGAGATGAAGTAGCTAGAGAGAAGCATCAAAGGGATCTAGAAAATGAGCGCCTGAAAGCCGAGCTAGAGACTCTTAAGAAAGAAAAAACTTTGTGTAATTGCGAGCAATTTAGGAAGCAAAAGAGTATATCTAGAGACATGTCCGCCCTTAAGGATTTCCTAGATGAAAAATCTCGTACTAATGTTAGATTTCTTGAAGGACAACAAAATCTTGATATGTTACTCAGTATTCCCGCACAAATCGGGAAAACAGGATTAGGATATTCCACAACACATGAACATGCTGCACCTGCACAAAATGTTAGGAAACCTAAATGTTTTTCATGTGGTCGTCTTGGTCATTATGCTAATCATTGTTTCTTGAAGAAAGCTGATAAATCTAGATATGTCTGGAGACCTAAGAAAGTTCCTGAAGTTTCTAACTCTGGCCAGCCTGTGTCTGAGAGATCACAGCCTGTGACACATGATATACCACTTGTTAACAGGAATTATTTTGCTGCTAACCGTTTAGGACCCAATCAAAATTGGGCACCTCAGAAAAGAACTGATTCATGCAGGTACAAAGAAGAAAATCCAGTAAGAAGAACAAGTGGTACCTCGACAGTGGGTGTTCCCACCATATGACAGGTGATATCAGTAAGTTTGTGTCGGTGAAAGCGTATGACGGAGGATATATCTCTTACGCCGACAACACAACAGCGAAGGTTATAGGTGTTGGAACTGTCGGTAACACTTTACATACTACTATAGATGACGTATGGTTAGTTAAGAATCTAGAACATAACCTCATTAGCATCAGTCAATTATGCGATAAAGGTCATACGGTTACGTTTGAAAATGATAAGTGTGTGGTTAGAAATAATAATAAGGTACTATTCAGTGCATCTAGGGATAGAAATATATATTGTATAACTCTTGATGATATCACTGACCAGAATGTCAAGTGTCTAGCAGTTACACAGGATGACACCTGGTTATGGCACAGACGCCTAGGACATGCCAACATGGAATTGCTATCTCACATTACAAGCAATGCACTGATACGAGGTGTTCCTGACATAAAGTTTGTCAAGGACAAAACATGCAAGGCATGCCAGATGGGCAAGCAGACTAAGATATCTTTCTAAGCAAAGAATGTGATATCTACATCCAGACCTCTGGAACTGCTGTATCTCGACCTTTTTGGTCCGGTTCGGACGATGTCTCTGCGAGGTAAAAGATATGCCTTTGTCATCGTTGATGATTACTCCAGGTATACTTGGGTGATATTCCTTGCACATAAGAATGAGGCATTAGACAACTTTGCATCGCTAGTAAAGAGACTTGAAAATGAAAAAGAAACGAACTTATGTAGGATACGAAGTGATAACGGTCTGGAATTTGATAGTAAGTCGTTTGCATCATTCTGTGATCAGTATGGATATAGTCATAATTTCTCTGCTCCTATAACCCCCCAACAGAACGGTGTTGTTGAACGTAAAAACAGGGTATTACAGGAAATGGCTAGATCTATGTTACATGAGTATGATATTCCTAAACAGTTCTGGGCGGAAGCCGTTAGTACAGCTTGTTACGTGTCTAACCGTATCTTCCTTAGGCCGATATTAAAGAAGACTTCTTATGAAATCTGGCATGGTAGAACTCCAAATATAGGTTACTTTCATGTGTTCGGATGTAAATGTTTTATCTTGAACGATAGAGATAAGAGAGGAAAATTTGACTCTAAGGTTGATGAAGGGATATTCCTTGGTTACAGTCTTACGTCTAAGGCTTATCGTGTTTACAATAAAAGAAAGCTGACTGTTCAGGAATCCATACATGTTACCTTTGATGAGATGCCTAACACAGATGCTACTGATGAGGAAGGTATAGATTTGCCTTGTGCAGAATTGCAGGATATCAAAGACAGTGAGGAAGATATTCCTAAAGATGAAAATGCTGAAACAGTGGAACCAGAAGCTGGAGAGCTGCAACCTAGAAAATGGAAACATGCTTCTAGTCATCCAACAGATCAAGTGATAGGAAATATCAGATCAGGAATCAAAACTCGAGCAACTGTACGAAATCAAGATACGGAGGAATCTCATGATGTACTGCTCTCACTGATGGAACCAAAGACAGTCCATGAAGCCCTGGAAGATATATCGTGGGTCTCTGCCATGGAAGATGAGTTATCTCAGTTCGAAAAGAGCGAAGTGTGGACACTCGTAAAACGACCAGACGATAAATCCATCATAGGAACCAAATGGGTCTTCCGCAACAAACTCGACGAACACGGTAATGTCACAAGAAACAAAGCGAGGTTAGTTGCAAAAGGTTATTCCCAGGAGGAAGGTATTGATTTCGATGAAACTTTTGCACCGGTAGCTAGACTAGAATCTATACGTGTCTTACTTGCATATGCATGCTTTAAACGTTTTAAACTTTTTCAAATGGACGTAAAAAGTGCATTTTTAAATGGTTTTATAAATGAGGAGGTTTATGTAGAACAACCACCGGGCTTTGCTAGGGAAGATTTTCCAAATCATGTTCTTAAATTAAATAAAGCATTATATGGTTTAAAGCAGGCTCCTAGGGCATGGTATGAAAGGCTAAGTTTCTGATTGACATGGATTTTCGACTGGAACTATTGATAACACGCTGTTTATTAAGTATGAAGGTGATCACATGATACTGGTCCAAATTTACGTTGATGATATCATATTTGGAAGTACTAATATCCTTCTCTGCGAGGAATTTTCTAAGTCTATGCAGAAGGAATTTGAGATGAGCTTAATGGGTGAGCTGAACTACTTCCTCGGGTTGCAAATAAAGCAGCTTGACAATGGAACCTTCGTATCCCAGACAAAATACAGCAGGGAATTGCTGACTAAATTCGGGATGAGTGATTCCAAAGCGATTTCCACCCCTATGCATCAGACCACCAAAATAGACATGGATGAGTCAGGTACACCGGTTGATCAAACACAATATCGAGGTATGATCGGAAGCCTTCTTTACTTAACTGCTAGTCGCCCTGATATCATGTTTGCTGTTGGTATGTGTTCGAGATATCAGTCTGACCCTAGGGAATCTCACTTGACCGCAGTCAAGCGGATATTTAGATATATCAAGGGTACGGTCAATTTTGGTTTGTGGTACTCTTATACGGATGACTTCCCATTAATGGGATATTCCGACGCCGACTATGCCGGCTGTAGGGAAGATAGGAAAAGTACCAGTGGAACTTGCCAATTACTTGGGAATTCCTTGGTAACTTGGTCTAGTAGAAAGCAAAATGCTGTCGCCCTCTCCACAACCGAAGCTGAATATATGGCCTTAGGAAATTGTTGTCAACAGGTTCTTTGGATGAAACAAACCCTTAGTGATTTCGGGCTAAGTTATGACAAAATTCCTATTCTGTGTGATAGCACTAGTGCCATTAGTATTACTAAGAATCCCGTGCATCATTCTCGTACTAAGCATATTGAGGTTAAACATCATTTTATACGAGACCATGTTCAGAAGGGGAATATCGGTGTGGAATTCGTAGGAACAAATGATCAGCTTGCTGATATCTTCACTAAACCCCTAATAGATGCAAGATTCTGCGACATCCGTGATCGATTGGGAATCCTCGAGCTTAATAAGGTTAGTAAATCTGCCTAATTCTATCATTTATTCTAGGTTTTTCTATTTTAGATAAAAACTCATAGTAACTCTACCTTAAGATATTCATTTAGCCCTTAGAATATTTCTGTGAATCTTATAGATCTTTCCTTGAGTAATTCTCGTATTTTAGGAAGAAATTCGTAGATAGACATTCCTTCAGCCATCTAGTTTATTTTAGGAATATCCGATCTTCTGGATCTGTCCTTAAATGTGATCAGGTTATTTTAGGAAGGAACTCGTAGATATCATTCCAGCCGTTCAGTTATTTTAGGGAACTCATTTATTTAAAATATATTCCTTTCAGCCCAGTCAAATCCCTTCCATAATTATGAGATCATGTCAAATCAGCCCGATATCTCTGACAGTTTTCCACTTTCCAACTTCGAAATTTCAAATTTCAAATTTCAAATCTCACCCTTATCTCTTCCTAAAATAAACCGACCCTATTCTTTAAATTCCAAAACCGTTCCCTATCATCATAAACTCATTCATCTTCTCCAAGCTTCCCTTCAAACCCTAACTTCTGAAAAATGGCTAAAACATCCACACCAAGGCAGCCACCAAAGAGTCTTCAAGCCGAAAACTCAAGGAGCCCACGTCTGATGAGTCCCCACTTGAATCACCTTCCAAATCACCAAAACAAGCCTCGCCTTCTGTTCGCAAAACCCGATCCAAAGCCAAACCTTCGGAAAAGATCACAACCCCTTCCAAAACGGCAAGAAGAATAAGAAAACCAAGAAATCCAAGACGCCCGAACCAGAAAAGTCTGCCTCAAGCTCCGAAATTCCTGAAGAAGTTCCTGAGGATACCCAGAAATCGCCCCCGCGATCCCCAACTCCAACCGAAACCCAGAAATCAACCTCACCTCCGCCAAAGTCTCCTGAAAAACAGCCCTCACCACTTGAAAAAACCACGCCACTTCCGCCATCAGGTTCAAAATCCTCTGCCATCCCGCCTATCGATCTGTCCAAACCTAGTGAGATCCCAGCCGAACTGCTGTTTCTGGCAGAAAGTAACCGCACCACCTACAAAAGCTTCCTCAACAGAGATATCGCTCGTGGTCGCGGAGTTGCTTTCGACAAATTGCCCCCTGGGAACGTAATCACCTAGCTTAAGGAGTTTGGATGGGAGCAATCCTCAGTCTCAACACACCCCACTTCCCTGAAGTAGTCAAACTGTTCTATGCAAATCTCGACTACGACGAGTTCGAAGGGCATGCCAACATCCGTTCCTATGTTCTCGGCCATACGATCGAGTGGACCACCCAGAAGATAAATGCTATGCTGGGAGTTGCTGATGAGGGCCTTCGGCACTATGATATGAATGACTGGTGCCACGCTGATGAGTTTGATCTCGGTAATGTCCTTCAAACACTCTGGAATACACGCACGAAACCTCGATTCTCTGACGGTGAAGCACTGAACCAACTCCCTATCGACTACTTCTTCCTGCACAAACTACTCAACATGACTCTCTGGAGTGCCAAAATTGGTAGCGGCGGCCACTCGACGACGATGAACTTCATGAGCCCCTTTGCAGTCTACATGGTATCCCAGAACCTCAAGTTCAACCTAGGATATGTCATCATGAAGCACATGATCCACGCCTTCGAAAGCAGAGATAAGGCTCTGCCTTATGGCATGTTGCTCACTCACTTGTTTGAGTGCGAGGGCATTATTCTGCCACCTGGCTGGGAAGATAGATCCGTCCACATCGTGGACCAAGTGACCTTGAAGCGGATGGGTATTCACTACACAAAGAGCAAAGGTTGGTTCAAGGCGAAGGAAGGTAGGTCAGTTGATAGCGCTCAGAAAAGGTCGGCTGCAAAAGGAAAAGCAAAGGTGAAGAGCGGTGACGACGAGGACTACGAGGATGAGCTGAGTGTAGGGAAGGCTGGAATCTCAGTGTTGCGCCGGGATATCTCCGATATCAAGGCTGATAATCAGAAGCGTTTTCGCAAGCTCAAAGAGCAATACACCGAGCTATCGCTGAAACTGTCCAAGCTCTCCAAGCTGATTAAGAAGTCCCTTCCTAAACCCGCCGATTCTGACATTTCCTCAAGCCAGTAGGCTGCCCATCTAGTTCCATTCTGCTCCTAGTTGCCCCTAGGATATTCCAGTATCCTTCAGTTCTTTTTGATATTCCTCCCGCCTTTTTAGATGATGAAGGGGGAGTAGTAGTAAGGTAAGTTTAGACGTTTGGCGTCTAAGTGTTTTAGTGGTAAGTGATGTATAGGGAGGCTCGTTGAACCCTAATATAATATTTTGCTGCTATTATGATATATCTCCTATGCTTAACATTTTTTGCTCTGATCTTCGGATATATCACATGTTGATCTCATATTCTGATGCTTAACTGTGCTAATTGACTTGCGTAAAATTTCTTGATAAGTGCTAAGTGCCTGCTGAGATGATTACATGATTGCTTGAACCATGCTCGGAAAATGCGCACTTAGGCAGGGGGAGCACACTCACGGGTAATGTCAAAATTTTTAATACTCAGGATATAACATAGAAGAGATAGGATATATCCGCACTTAGACAGGGGGAGCAAAATTAGTCCAAGATATATCTTAGCATGTCATAGAGATAACTGCACTTAGGCAGGGGGAGCAAATAGGTATCATATGCGATTAGGAAATATCATATGCTCTGCTTTGTGATTATGGAACACTTAGACATATGCGATAGGACTTGCATTATCGAATATGCTTACTTGCTTCCGTGCTGCATCAATTACATGTCATCATCAAAAAGGGGGAGAATGTGGACCTTTTTGGTCCGTATATGTTAGAGAGTTTTGATGAACGATGTAATTGTAATGACATTAGGTCTATAAAATAAGCAATTCGATTTGGGACAAATAAAATGTCTAAGTTCATGATAATATTCAACCATGCATTGTTTATGAGCTATAAAATCGATTAAGTGTTGAATTTTTGAATTGCGTGTGATTCTGTGATGATTTGATGGAACTAGGTGATCGAATGTTATAGACAGTCCATAAGATAGGATATATCGTACTATGCTATATATGGAAATAATGCATGAGATATCCTACTGAGCTATATATGGAAAATATGCTGTTTATATATGGAAAGTGATATATCCGTTGATACTAGTTTATTCCTGGACGAAAATCACTTATGCGATTCTTTGCATGCTCTACACTGAATTTAATGTGCAATATTAAATTGATATCTTTCCTGTGTTGATTGGAATATTATATTTAGGAAAGATGTGATTTGATTGATTTTCTGGATAAGGTATTATATGATATAAACGGATGTGATCTCTGAAATAAGGAAAGGTTGACCATGATTGATAAATCGTATTAAGTATTCTCTGATCTGATTTATGTGCTAAACATGGTAATTATACTATGAATCATACATGGAAAACGTGCTGATATCTTGCTATCGTGTGTGCTATACTTGGAAAGTAAATCTGGATTGACTCGTTACTAGGAACTAATGGCAGGGAATCACCTATGGAAAATTCTGATATGGAAAATATATGCGAAGTAGTTGAATATGCTTAAGAACGAAATTGAGCTTTTATATGGAATATAATCATGCGTTAATGTGCTATATGACCGTTGTGATGATTTATTAGAAGCATGTTTTATATGGTATGATTGACTCGAAAGCTACATGGAAACTATGCTTGATTTGGTGATTATTGCTTGATATAACTTTCCATGTGAAGTGATATTTGAAAAGGATTATATATGAGCTGCACTTCAGACATTCGAGTAACTAAGAATTTGCGAATATAAGTCTACGAGAGATTCTTGAGCAGAAACATACTGAGAGATTCCTGAGTTCCTACTTGTGATAGCTTTCTGCCCACCTGAGCGTTAACCGGCATATCCATCACTGATCGAGTGATTTATCCGATATTACATCATAACCTGCCATATATTCTGTCTACGGACGTGTTGTCTTCGGACGTGAGCAATACCAAGGAGGCAAGGTCAACGTTTACGCACACGTGAAGGGAAGGACAAGTCCGGGGCCCTTCGGTAGCGAGCTGTGTCTATCGGGATCAAGGAGATTCCGAGGAACGAAACTCGGCGTGTGGTAACCTAGTTGTAGCTAGTGTTTGACTTGTTTCGGTTGTGTATTGGGCTAACCAATCAGTTTTGTATCCAGCTACGGTGCATTATAGTGATTGGTTAAACTCTTGGGAAGCAAATCCCAAGGAGAGGAGTAAACCCCAGTTGGGGATATAACCTCTATAAAAATCCTGTCTCTCATTTACGTTTCAGTTATTTCGTTATCACTGTGAGACAGACCCGACGCACATCCGACGTTACTAGGATATATCAGGCATACTCGTCACAAATATCAGTAGGCATACCTAAGTCACCATACTTAGCATTTGTGAAAAGAAGCATAAAATTTTATAAGCCTAATTCACCCCCCCCTCCTCTTAGGCACATTTATATCTTCACCAACAATCTCCCACTTGCACTCAATGCCATGCGCTATGATATTGTAACCCCATTTTATGGAGGTGTCGATCAAGCACTGCCTGTGAGAGAGGCTTGGTGAACGGGTCCGCCACGTTATCCCCGGTGGCTATTTTCTGCACATCTATGTAGCCATTCTCAACGAACCCACGCAGCACGTGGTATTTTCTTTCTATGTGTTTGGACTTTGAATGAGACCTAAGTTCCTTGGCTTGTGCTACTGCCCCACTATTGTCGCACCACAATGGTAGCGGGCGGTCCACTATGCCTGGAACAATTTGAAGTTCTTCTAAGAACTTTCTCATCCAAACACCTTCCTTTGCTGCCTCAGAGGCCGCAATATACTCAGCCTCAGTGGTGGAATCGGCAGTAGTGCTTTGCTTAGAACTTTTCCAAGTCACTGCTCCACCATTGAGCGTATAGACGAAACCAGAAGTGGATTTTCGGTCATCCACGTCCGACTGGAAATCCGACTCGGTATAACCATCCACCTCTAATTCTCCATTACCATAAATCAGTACCATATCTTTAGTCCGTCTAAGATACTTAAAGATATTCTTTACTGCATTCCAATGTTCCTTACCAGGATTCGATTGGTACCGACTTACTATGCTCAAAGCATACGCAATATCAGGTCGCGTACATAGCATCGCAAACATTAGGCTACCTATTGCTGATGCATAAGGGATATCACTCATTTCCTACCTTGCTTCCTCACTTTGAGGACACATGGATTTTGAGAGATGAATCCCATGTCGCATTGGAAAGAACCCTTTCTTAGATTCATCCATTCGAAATCGTTTCAGGATCTTTTCTAAGTAAAGGGCCTGAGATAGACCTATCATTCGATTCGCTCGATCTCTAAAAAGGCGAATTCCAAGAATATAGGTTGCTTCTCCCAGGTCTTTCATGGAGAATTCTGTCGAAAGCCAAGCTTTCACCTCCGAGAGCATTCCGATATCGTTTCCCATCAAAAGGATGTCATCCACGTACAATACGAGGAACGATATCTTACTCCCACTGACCTTCTTGTAAAAGCAAGGCTCATCTTCATTCTTTAAGAATCCGTAGTTCCTAACTACTTCATCAAATCGATTCCAGCTCCTAAACGCTTGCTTAAGTCCATAAATAGACCTGTTAAGCTTGCACACTTTGTGAACATCTGCTTGCGATGTAAAACCCTTGGACTGCTCCATACAGATTTCCTCCTGGAGGAATCATTTAGGAAAGCGGTTTTCACATCCATCTGCCAGATCTCGTAATCATAGTATGCTGCTATAGCAAGCAGAATACGGATAGACTTAATCATTGCAACAGGTGAAAAGGTTTCCTCATAATCGATGCCATCTTTTTGATTATACCCTTTCGCTACTAGCCTAGCTTTGTAGGTTTCAACCTGCCCATCAGATCCAATCTTTCTCTTGTAGATCCATTTACACCCTATAGGTCTAAAACCTTCGGGCAGATCTACTAGAGTCCATACTTGGTTGGTATGCATCGAGTACATCTCTGCTTTCATAGCGTCGACCCATTTCTTAGAGTCGACATCCATCATTGCTTGGTCAAAGGTAGCAGGGTTGTCACCAACGATCCCTTCAGTCGCAGCACCCCCGTGCTCGACATGTACTATACCATATCTCTCAGGCATGCGAGATATTCTACCCGACCTGCGCAATTCTGGGCGCGTCTCGGACTGCTCATCTGTGCCCTCAGGCACTGATGTCTCTGGAAGCGTTTCATCTAACTCTCCAAGAGTCACTTCTCCAGCTCCACCTTCTCGAACGAACTGTTCCTCGAGAAAATGAGCGTGAATAGCTACGACGATCCTTTGCTCATCATGGAAGTAAAAATAATATCCCATGCTATCATCGGGATATCCGACGAAACGTCCTTTCATGGACCTAGATTCGAGTTTGTCTGCTAATAGCTTTTTCACATAGGCGGGGCATCCCCAAACCCTTAAGTGATTCAAGCTGGGCTTCTTACCATTCCAAATTTCGTAAGGTACCCTATCTATAGACTTCGAAGGGGTTCTGTTCAAAACATAAACTGCAGTTTGCAAAGCATATTCCCATAACGATATGGGAAGATCTGTATAGCTTAGCATAGATCGAACTTTATCTAATAATGTCTGATTTCTGCGTTCGGCAACACCATTCAGTTGTGGTGTCCCGGGCGGTGTAAACTGCGAAATAATTCCATTTTCTTTCAAGAAATCATCGAACTCGAGACTCATATACTCGCGCCTCGATCTGATCGTACGACTCTCCCAGTTTGATTTTCCACTAAAGTCTTGAAATCCTTGAACTTTTCAAGCGTTTCAGACTTGTGCTTCAACAGATACACCAAGCCGTAGCGAGAGTGATCATCTGTGAAAGTCACGAAATAATGGAAATTACCTCGGGCCGCTACACTAAACGGTCCACAAACGTCTGTATGGATCAAATCCAAAAGATTAGTGGCTCTTTGAAAAGTCCCTGTAAGAGGAGACTTAGTCATTTTGCCGAGAATACAAGACTCGCACGTTGGATAGGAATCTGATTCCGTAGGCTTAATAATGCCGTGTCTCTCCAACTCTTGAATCTTTCGAACTCCGGCATGACCAAGTCTAAGATGCCACAAATACTTTTTATTTAACTCTAAGTTACGTTTGTCGGTAACTATATTCGCATGTTCCTGAACGTTAACGTAATATAAACCATTTATTAACGTTGCATTTCCGGCGCATTTATTTCCAAAAAAATATCACAAATATTATTTTGAACCGAAATTCATAACCATTCTTACTCAAAGCAGGAATAGAAATAATATTTTTCAGCCCCTTGGGCAATACAAGTACATCGGATAAATATAATACATGTCCAGAACTTAATACAAGAGTCTTCGATCCAACATGACTAGCAGGTACACTATGTCCGCTACCAACGTTGATCAAGACTTCTTGTTCCACCAGCTTTCTACTTCGTTCCAGACCCTGGTTCAAAACACAAATGTGAGCACTAGCTCCCGAGTCAAGAATCCACGAAGTGGAAAATACAGTAAATGAACAATAAGTTTCCAAAACTTTACCTGATGCCCCAGAAGCTCGAAGCTTGGGGCAGTCCCTTTTCCAATGGCCCAACTCTTTTGCTTTGCTTTGCCCTTTTTCTTAATCCCTCCTTTTGGCTTATTAGGCTTGGGCTTGGGCTTGTTCGACTTAGATCTCTTAGACCTTGTAGTCGCAACAAGCGCAACCTCTTTTCCCTTTCGTTTCTTTAGCTCACGCTGAGTCTGAACCAGCATGTTCATGAGTTCAGGAAGGGAAAGTCGCCTATCGCTCAGATTATAGTTTATAATAAACTTAGCAAATGAAGTTGGGAGTGACTGAAGGATCAGGTCAATCTGAAGCTCGTTGTGAATGGGACAACCGAGAGAAGCCAGTTCCTCGATGTACCCAATGAGCTTACGCACATGTGCCGCAACATCTGCGCCCTCAGGCATCTTGGTATGAAAGAGATTGTCGGCAGCACGGTATCGAGACGATCTCGACTGCTCGCCATACAACTCCTTCAGATGAATCAATATCTCGCGCATTTGCATACCCTCATGCTGGCGCTGCAGATCATTATTCATCCCAGCTAACATATAAGCCTTGACACGGGCACTATCAGCCATCCATTTGGCATAATATTCCTTGTCAGCATCACTCGCACCCTCTTGGGGTTCGAGTGGTATGGGTACCTCAAGGACATACTCTAGGCGTTCCAGAGTGAGGACTATCCTCAAGTTACGGAGCCAGTCCGCAAGGTTGGACCCTCCAAACGATTTTGCGTGATCAGTAAATTGAATGGTGACGTCATTTTGTATACAAACTAGAAAGAAAATAATATGCAGAAAATAAAGCATTGAAGGGGTCAACGTATTATTCTACAAGCACAAATAAGGACTTTAACAATTTGGCTTGACTCCCACTATTTTTCTCAAAATCCCATTCTCCCGATAGAGATTTCGGAAACCTCGTTGAAAGTTTCATAGTGGTGTTGATTTCCCCGCTCCGCAAAAATGAGCCTCAACCTAACAGTTTGTTGACCCATTACTCGAACGGCGCCGTGTCCCACACCAACCCATAGATGAACCCGTGTCTTACACGAGTCCATCTCATGAGTGTTTCACAACTTTGTCTCCGGTCAGGAACCCTCACCCTAACAGGAATAATTGGGAAATAACAGTCTAAGTGTGACCTATCAACTTCAGGCTCAATCCTAACATTTAGAAATTCCCGCCTGTAGGATAACTCTTTATAAGGCGTGAATATGTTTCGGAGAGCGGAGTTTAGACAGTCACCCAAAATATCCACGTCAAGAGTAAAAATGTTTGGCGTCGATAACTCGAAACAAACCGCACATATACTCAAGTCGTTTCAATAATGAGATTGACTTTATTGTCTTAACGCACTCGGACCAACTACGACAAGAGCGAGATGATTGGCGCCGATAACTCGGAACAAACCGCATACGATGCTCAAGCCGCAATGGTTTCGAGCTTGATAGAAGACAGGAACCCTGTCCCTTTACCCACTTAGTATTTAGTCCAACCTGGAGAATACGTCTCACACACTTAAGCACTTAAACACGCACGTAACGTCAAACAAACATGCTAGTATACGCGGTAAACCTAGTTTGCCTATAAGACCGTCTGCGTGGACTTTTCTACTCTACTACATTTATTTTATAAAATTACATGTCTTGTCTTCGGCTTCACACTATGTTCTCGAACGACCTCCAAGTATTCGAACGGCCTTCTCGTGGACCCATGTCATACTCGTACGACCATCGTACTTAAAAAATTAATTTTTCTAAAAATTAATTAAAGTACAAAACGGGGAAATCATCTGTCCCAGACAACGCGTATATTAACGAATAAAATACAAACGGGGGGGGGGACTTTGTCACCCTTAACATATCACCCGAAAATATAGCCTAAGTCCACGCCGACGTCTTAATACGTGTCATACAAACATGATATAACATAAACACGTTCACGACAACAAAACGCCCAAAAAAATGAAACGAAATTTGGGCTAGTCCTAGACTTACGGGCCCACAAGTTACGAACCGCGACGAGACTCCCACTAGGGTTTTCTCTCCACGTTGCTACGCTACGTCGGAAAGCTCGCAACTAAGCGACCTTTGACCAAGCGAGCTTTCGGTTTACAAACTCGAACTAAGTACAACTCATGCTTTGACGCTTGAGCAACTTAGTGATTTGCACAACCGAGTTCATTTCGGACTCGTTTATGTCGTTTCTTAGAACCGAGCCTATGGCTCTGATACCACTGTTGGGAAACTCCGGGTAACCCGAGGCCCTGCCCCGAACGCAGCGGAATTTAAAATTTTTCCCGGGTTCCCCATACGGTTTCCCCAGGATACTCGGTTCAATAAAGAAAACTGCATGATCCACACGTATAAAAGAATAAGGATCTTACCCTTGTAGCGAAGATCCTTAGCTCCCGTAGATCACGAACTGTGCCGAAGAGAATCACGCCGACCCCGTGACATGCCGTAAACCTACACCACCCCAAGGATGGCTAGAGATGGTGTGGAGTATTGTATAGAGATGTTTAGATGTGTATGTGATTTCTAAAACTCACAAACACTTAGGGTTTTCTCAAGAACAACCCCAAATGCTCTAGCTTCTCTCTAAAATCTCTAAGTTTAGTGTGAGAAAGCTTATAAACTTATTATGGACGAAACTCCCAAGTCTATAATTGTAAAACCAAGTTTTAAACCATGAAATAGACTTTAGATTTGTTTAAATATATCATGTCCTACATGACTCATTTTTGTTTGATTCTCTTGTTATTTTATCATCTAATGACTAGATATTGTCCCACAAATCATAACAAAAGAACAAGGAACGAAATTGGATTTGATTTGGATCAAATTTGACCAAAAAATTGTCGGTCACGGCCTCTGACATGACCTGTCACGGCCGTGACACATCATTGGACGACTTCTACCGCTCGTCACGGTCTTGGTCACGGTCCTGGGCATGAAGTGTCACGACCGTGACACCATCGGGCACCATTTTGCTCGCCTCTGCCAGTCGTCACGGCCACGTGCAAGGCTGTCACGGCCGTGACAGCCCTGACAGCTTTGCGGCAGTTTCGTATTTCGATCCGATCGAGGGATAAACGATGTCCGATTGACCTGAAACTTTAACCATAGTTAAAAGACTCACCAATCTTGATTTGACCAAAGGGATTCTCAATCCGAGGTTTATATTGTGAGATATGAATTTTTGAAGCTACTACTACTTTGCAGAGGGACTTCATGACCGTGACAAGCCTTGCTTGTCATTGTGAACCCTATTTACGCTTCATTCTTCACATTTTCCGTTCCATTAGTTTCCGTCCATGTAAATATAGTTTCTAAAACATATAACATTTTTATTAACGTCTCTAAGATCGTTAAATCATTTTACATCTCATATTAGTTAGGCACTATCACATTGATCATTTTTAAGCCCGACTCTCTTGGTTCGTCTTAACCCGGCAAGGGAGGAATCCAAAAATTTGGTAAGCGCCTAGCCAATCCCGCGGTACCAAATAGATCCCGTGTTGAGTACGATCTTCGATCTACGAACCGACTATAGATTATTGTCGTACGTATAGACCCTTCACAAATGTCCCGATCGAGTGAGAGTCATGGTTACGTCAAACTCACTAGACTCGACTCTATGACTAATTCGTGACTGGCGAAATTACTAAACTGCCCTTACGTCCCACGTAAGTCAGTTTATAGCTTCGGCCGAAGACTTTGTAATTTCCCGTCCCCGAATATGCATAGGACATATATCTCAGTTACTAACGAGATAGTGAATCCCTAACGTTAGTCTAAGCACGGCAGTTACCCTTTGTTGTCAAGACCGCATGTTGCCGCCGACCCATGTTCGTCCCCAAACAAGGTGGGCCTAGCAAACTAGTGACATGTCAAGACCCCAAAGTCAACTCCGTCAAAAACCCTTCGGTCTAAGGTCCACGCACACTACTATAGTCAATCGATCGATCATTGACGCTACCCAGAGTAACGATAAGACCCATGTGATCGTCGATTGCGAGTCATGTCCAAGTACAAGTTAATCCCCTGATTCAACTTATACCAATGTTACGACCTCCCGCTTCCCAAGCGAATGATTGACACAACCATATAAGAGTCGTCAACAGATAAGTCGCAATTGACGCTCAGTCACCCTACTGAGGTCTAAGACTTATGGACTAATTTATATCGGAGAATAATAGCTCACCGGTGCCCCTCTCTCATCCAATGAGAATCGTTGAATAAACTCACGATATATGGGATTTATTTATTTACCGTCTCACCGGATGCCTAGTAAGACTTATAGTAAATAAATAATATGCCTTTTTGAAGAATAAATTATAAAGTATAAATTCCATTAATACGTATAAGAATACATTATTTAAATACGCAACGAATAATACATCGATTATTAAATACATGCCCTATTCATTACATCCTCGAATGGCATTCCGAGGGCACATCCCCAACACCCACACCCCATCTGGAATCGGCAGCGGTTGTACCAATCCAGTTGGATGTTGTGCTCCATACTTTGATTTCTGGCAGACGAGACAATTACTCACATATTCTTTAATGTGCCGATACATGCCCCTCCAATATACGCTTGTGTTGGAGTCGCCCGACACCTCTCCGGTAGAAAGTCCCGAGAGAACCCGTAATATTTCTGCCATCTTCTGCTTGACCTCGTCGATGCTTGTCTTCATTTGAAGCTGCTCTTCGGCCATGATACTAACATTTTCCTCGAGAGTTTGTAGTTTGCGCTCGTTGAAGAATCGTGTGTTTCCACCATGATCGGATCCGGCGGGTCGGACCAATTGATGGATACGAAATCGTGAATCAAACTTGTACGGATCTTGACGAGGCTGTGTCCTTGTCAAAGATAAACTTTTAATACTCAGAATACTTCTTTTCGTAAATTGATCCTTATTACAAAGGGTCGATGCCCCCTTATAGCTACTAGGACTTCTCATAACGTAAATCCATAATAAATGCTTAATATTAAAATATAAATATTAGGAGTGATCTCCTCCCTCAGATCTTCAATTCCATCGTCATCAGTTGCTTGTAATCTTCAATTGCTTGTAATCTTCAATCATGGTTCCTTTTTGATCTCCTCACATAGACCCTTAATGGATGGCCTCTTTCATCGTTTATTCGGCTTGATCTACGCGCTCCACATCAATTGCTCAGGGAAAGAACCGAGATCTCACAGCAGGTCCAAACATATAGAAAGAAAGTACCACGTGTTACGTGGATTCGTTGGGAATGGCTACATAGCCGTGCAGAAGATTGCGACTGCGGAAACGTGGTCGGCCCGCTCACCAAGCCTCTATCACAGGCAGTGCTGGCTAGACATCTCGAAAAGACTGGTATTAGATACTGCAGCACATGACATTGAGTGCAAGTGGGAGATTGTTAGAAATATGCCCTCGATTGCTATATGAGGATTAGATTGATAGGGCATTAGATTATTTATCGTTCGACATTTGTGTAATAAGATATTTTCGTGTGTTTATTATGGAAGGCATTGTTCGTTTATTGGATATAAGAGTTCTTTACTTAGCATTCGGTAAAGCAATAAATGAACAAATTCAAATGTGTCGAGTTGAGTCACTGTTCTCGATGGGTACGAGAGAGGAAGGCACCAGTGGACTCTTAACCTCAAACATGAAAAGTCCGCAAGCCTGAGGCTGCAGCTGGGTGCTGGATAACCGATCACGGCTTATTTGTCGATGACCTATCGTGTGCCGATATCCCGCATTTGGAAGCGGAGGTCATGACTTGTGATACGAATCGAATCAAGGGATTGACTAGTTTCATGGACACTGACTCACGGGTCGTACGGTCGAACATGGCTTATTACTCAAGGAGTGTCAATGACCGACAAAAACCCTATTGTAGTCTATGTGAACCTTAGATCGAAAGGGATTTGCTGGAGTTGACTTCGAAGTCTCGACTGTCACTGGTTCCCCTCGACCCGATTTGCTGTTGCATGGGTCAGCAGGCGAGATGCGATCTTGATGACGATTTGTGATTGCAGGGCTTAGACCGCCGAGTACGGATTCACAGTCTCGCAAGTAATCGAGATTAGTGTCCTATGAGGACGATGACAGAAAATTATGAAATCCTTGGCAAAGTTATTGAACTAACCCATGTGAGACATGGAGGGTAGTTTGGTAATTTGCCTCGTCTTCGTTTTATCATAGAATCGAGTTTACTGTGTTTGACATAGACCATGGCTCTCACTTGATTGGGGCACAGCTGAAGGGTTTATACGTAGCACTGTTATCTATAGTGAGGTTCTGGGATAAAGATTGGGTCGAAATTCGCACTGGAATCGGGTTACGATCCGGTACTGCAGGATTGACTAGGTAACTACCGGACTCTAGGATTCCTCCCTTGCCGATTGAGTCGAACCTAGAGAGTCGGGCTTAAAAGGATCATCAACGTGTACTGATAAGGAGAGAAACTGTATTGGGCCTTAACGGGCCTTGGGCCGTTGGGCCACGCCTTAATGGGCCTCGAGCCATTTAGTGGATCGAAGTTGGACTTCTTATGAAACTAACTTTAAGACTTGAGCTTGACCAAGTGCTTAATGGGCTTGAGGATAAAATTGGATTTCACATTAAGCTAACTTCGAAAAATGCCTTTGAGGGTATTTTCGGAATTTGCATATTTGATCTAAATAAATGTGGAATAAAATCTTTGGAATATTATTTATTTAAATTTTGAAATTATTCTAGGATTAAGTTTCGAATTCCATACCATTTTTAAATATACTTAGTTTGACTTGGTATTTTAGTTAGTTTTCTCGCACACTATAAGGACTAAGATATCGAAATCCAAGCCATTAAATAGGCTAAGAATTTCGTGCTCCAAAGGTAGAGGAAAAGGAAGTGATTTTCGAAATGAACCAAAGGCACAAAACACACACCGAACGCACACACGTTTCTCCCACGTGACGGCTCAGTTCTCTCTAGCCATCTTTAGAGAACTGATTCCGTGGTACACTGTGAGGTCAGCATGACGATCTAGTGCCATCCACCACCATCGACGAAGTCTTGAAGAAAAGGGCGAGGAGCTGTCACTTGCGTCAACTGGTAATTCTCTACGGGTTTGACCCGCTGTAATACCCACAAAATTTATACAGGATTATTTCAATAATATTCAAAATGTACGAAATCGACTTTCGAACAAGGAAACGGTTTCTTTTCGAATCGAGCACAAAATTTACAATTGGGCCCGAGAAATTTAGATGGGCCAAAAATAAGAAATAAAGCCAAAATAAATAAATAAATAAATAAATATAATAATAATAATAAATAAATAAATAAAATAAGGGACATCAAAAACGAAAATGAGGGAGAGGGAATTAATAAAGTTGGTTGGTATAATAAAATAAAAAACCTATTAATACAACTAATACAACCTCATTGGTTACATAAGGACAACATAAGGACCCCTAATACACCTCATTGCTTTAGGACAAACTTACAACCCATAAGATAAAGTAAAAGAGAGGGAGGCCACGTTGGGGAGAGCTCATCATCATCTAATCACCATTACCTAATTTATAGAATAAAAACAAAGACTCCTCGACCAATACACCTCATTTGGTGCATGAAGACAAGAATGATAGTCAATAAGTAAAAGAAAGAAATAGAGAGAAAGGGAGGAAGAGGAACCGAGAGGGAGAGGGAAGAAAGTAAAGAAAGAGAAAAGAAAGAAAAAGAGAGGAAGAAGAGAAGGAAAGAAAGGGAGGATGAAAAAAAACCTGCGGACACGTGGAGGGGCTCGGGATCGGAATTTCTAGGGTCCGGATTACAGAAATAAGGTAGGTGAAGATCACCTACATACGTAAATAATATTAGGATTTGTGAATTTTACGTGTTTTGCATGTTATTTATCGAATTCTTCGTGTTTATGTGATAATAATTTGTTTGCATGAATTTTTCGTTGGTTAGTTTAGGGAGCATGAGATTGAGAATTTTTAGAACTATGAATATTTGGAAGTAGGGATAGAGGAAATTAGATTAAAAGGATAGAGAAAAACTTGGGGATAATTTGGGTTTTCTAGGGTTTTCTTTATCCATTTCCGCCAAGAGGTTCAAAAATTCATATCGCACAATCTAGACCTCGGATTAAAGATTCCTTTGGGCAGAATTAATACCTGCAAGTTCTTTATCAGTGGTTAAAATTTCAGGTCCATCGGACATCGTTTACCTTGTGATCATTGAGAAATCCGAAACTGTCGCAAAACAGTCGTATAAAATAGTTATTTTTAAAATTTTGGGACTTAATCGAAATTTTACAAAATCCAGGAGTCCATGTTGTAAAATTCCGAATAGGGGATATTTTTAAAGAAATATAAAGCTTTTAGGATAGATTTAAAATTCGGAATAAATAACTGGGACTCTTTGTGTAATTTTCAAAAATTTGAGTACTAAATTGAAAAGTTTCAAAACTTTGGGGGCTGAAAATGTAAAACCGAAACAGGGGCTATTTTATTGAATATACTAAAATTTCAGCTAAGGTTAAATTGTAAATTTTCAGAAGTTTTGGGAACTATATAAATATATTAAATTCCGGCTAGGATCAAATTAGACTTTGTCGAAAGTTTTGGGTACTAAATAAGCATGTTAGATTTCGACTAAGGTAAAAATGAAAATTTCAGAAACTTTTGAGTTTTAAATAAATGGATTAAAGTTTAGTAGGGGTTAAAAATACAATTTTCAGAATTTTCGGAGGATTAAATAAATACTTAAATCTCGGCTAAGGACTTAATTGCAATTTTCAGAAGTTTTGAGATACTTAATAAATATTAAACAATCCACTAGGGACCTTTTTTTTAAATTATCAGAACCTCCGGAAAAATTTAAATAACTATTAGAACATAAATTGGGGTCTTTATGAAGTTTCTTTAAAATCTTTTCGGGATTAAGTAATTGTAAAATTTTCGAATGGAGCTAAATGCAAATCTTTAATAAATTCCGATTCTAAACAAGTATTTAAGAAATTCCGTTGGTGTCAAAGAATAAATTAAAAAAAAAGACTATTGAGTATAAATAGATAATCATTAAATTTGGTTGGTAAAAAAAAAAGTTATAATTAGAAATTGGGGCTTAAATAAATAATCTATAAAAAAAATTGGTTGGGAATTAAAAATTGAATTTTTGAAAATCGCCGATTAAAAATAAATAATTATTACAAATATTCTGCTGTGGTTAATTGTAAATTTTCAAAGTGTTTGGAGCAAAAATTGTAATTTCTGAAAATTGATATAGAGCTTAAAATAATTTTTTAAATTTGCAAAGATTGATAATTTCTAAAATATTTTTGGAACTTAAACTAAAACTGGCGTTGGGGTGAAGTCAGAGTCGTACGGTAGAAAGAACTAAACGTAGAACTTTTAGTATAAGATCGAGAGGGAGTTCGGTGGTTACGGTTTCGGGCCGATTAAAAATCGGAACGCGGTCTTTGGGCCCGAATTATTTGTTGAGTGTTGATTCTTGGAATCGGGCCGAGCTGATACCTCGGGCCGATATGTAATATTGAAATGTGGAAAGGATATGTTATATGTTGCACTTTTATTTGCACGGCATTTGCATACACGTGTTACGAGGGAGTGCGGAGTCATGAGAGTATTGTACGGAGAAGTGAGTGACATGGTTTATGAATGAGAAATGGTAGATGAGTTGTATGAGTGAGGTTAGGACTAAGGCACACTTTATATGGAGGGAGTGGGGCCTCCCGAGCTACTGACCCCTTGTGGGGAGTGGGGCCTCCCGAGCTACGGACCCCTGCGAGCACGTGTTGCCTTTAGTTCCTAAGCGTCGGACCCTGATGTGATGTGATGTGATGAAATGAGATGTGAGAAAAGAGTCGAGCGTGTATTTTGTGAGTTATGTCGGGATTAGGGTATGAGAGTATTTGCATTGCATGTTTTCATCTACTGAGCAAAGCTCAGGGTTTACGTATGTAGGTGAGGCGGCTGATGGCGGTGACTCCACGGTCTTTTGAGTGCGGGGCAGTACATGGAACGCGATCTGTGGAGTATTTTCATTCATGTTTCGTATTGTTACTATTTGGGCTTCGGTCTAATACAGTAATGTGTGTGTTGTAAAACATATTTTTTATTTACGGGTTTAGATTTTGGGCTTCGGCCAAATACATGTTATTATTATTTTTTAAAAAGTTTTTATTAAATGGGCTTTCCGCTGCTCACGCTGCGTAAACCCGCCAATATACGTAGTTAAGAAGTTAGGTCGTTACAGGTGGTATCAGAGCGCTAGGTTTTACGTTCTGTAGACTGTTCATGTACTGCTGCTCAAAATCCTGGAGGATCAGCTTACGCCTGTAAGTTTAATACGTAATTACGTGCTTTACGATCTTCTGATATATGCTTTACGTGAATATTTGTGTGAATTTTATGTGCTCCTCGATGTGTTCAAAAGTTAGAGATTCTGTACTGTTTTACTTAGATTGGTAGGAGAATCTTGATTGAATTAAGGTAGGAAGAGAATGATCAGAATTCAGATCTTTTAATCGAATTTGGGGTTGCTTTGAAATTCAGGTTAAAAAATTCGGGTCAATTAGGAAATTTGGCGAAATTTAAAGTTTGGGCCTTTTAAAAATTTGGCTTTGTCAATTTGGGCTTGACCGTACCGGACCAAGCTGAAATTCGAGAAGTTAAAAAAAAATTAATAAATAAAAGGCGAAATAAAAGAGAGTCGATCAATATTAAATTTTTAAAATTCGAGGCTTGTATACAATTTCGTAAATGAGACGAGGATGCAGAGAAAACATGATAGAGTCGATGTATAACGATTAACTGAAAATCATATTACAAACCGAATACAAAAAAAAAAGATAAAACATCGACGACGTTCGGGAAGTTGTGCTGGCGTCTTCTTCCGATACACCCGAACAAGACACAGCTTGCCATGACTTAACATTTCACAAATTAGATGCAAGTGCAGCGAGTAGTAACCCACACCACAAAAATGGCGATCGCCACTGCAAAGTAACTCAAATTTAAGCTTTTCGAGATTTTCCTTCCAAAAAGGTTCCTGAGGAACATCCTCACGATCTGCATTTCCTCCAAGATTATACATTGCGAAAATTAAATGATGTGGTTGGAGAGAATTGTGTTGTGGTGCAAAATAGCGTGCATCAAGTACCTATTTATAGGCGTGAGTAAAGCGAAGGATAGGCAACATTAACTTCGAGTTTCCTTCGAACGCCGTATAAAGATAAACTTCATAAATTTCGAGATCAGATTTTTCTTCGAACGCCGTAATCTCGACTTGAGAGATCACGCACAGGAAGAAAATCACATTGGACTTTTATCACAAAAATCAATCCAAAATCTCGAAGAAAGATGTTGACGTCCATTACGACAAATAAATTGTGCTCACGTTTAATTCAATGCCGTATTTACATGCACTGCGTAGACTCTGTCGCATCAATGAAATTAGTACGGCGAACTAACGCACAAACACGGCTGAACTTCAGCCTATGTCCACGGATCAACCGAGCTTCCTTTCTTATGGATCACAACACGAAAGTTACATATCTCTATCTCTTCTACAACTCTCGTGTTTTCATCTCACGATGATTTTCACTCAAAAAGAAGTTACATGCTCGAGAATGTGAATTGGAAATCCGACAGTAATAAGATAGAAATCATGTTTTAAGCGTGAATTCGCGATTTATCTTCACCGTCCATTTTATCCAATCGAACACTCCACAAATCGCCACGTGGTATTGCATTTCTGCATGTTAGAGCAAGAATCGCATGCGACTCTGTAAGTGAAATAGCACCTTCATTACCATCTGTCCGATTTTTAATCCAACGCTCACGATTCACCACCGATTCTTTCACTTCTTAAACATCTCAGCCGTCGATCTTTTCGCGCAATATTCTAGGAACATAATTAAATCTTCAGCCATCGAATCCTGACCATTAGATCGCGCGCCATCTTGGAGCCAACGGCAGCTGCTCATTGTGACAATAATGGTGAAGAAAGCCAGACTTAACTTATGAAGAATGTTCCATTTAAGTGGACGAAAGCATGTGAAGAAAACTTCCAGGAGTTGAAGAAACAACTGATAACAGTTCCTGTTCTTACAATACCCTTTCATATCAAAAGATTTTCGGTATACAGCAAAAACAATGGCTTGGGGTGCGTGTTGATGCAGAACAGGAAGGTAATTACGTCCCGAAAGCTCAATCCTATGAGAAAAATTACCCGCACTCAATTTGGAAATCGCAGCCATGGTGTTTGCCCTGAAAAATCTGGCGACATTATCTTTACGGAGAATGATCCGATATTTTAATAGATCATAAAAGCCCAAAGTACTTAAACATGAGGCAAAGACGATGGTTCGAGTTAGCAAAAGACTACGATTGTGTGATAAATTATCACCCAGGAAAAGCAAACGTAGTCGCAGAAGCTTTGAGCCGTAAATCAGCGAATACGAACCTGTGCCAACCCGGAGTGGAAATAATCAATTTCGGGAAGATCGAAATAGCCTCATTAACATTGAAGCCAACACTGTTAGTTCGAATTCCTGAGGCACAAAAATGTATATATATATATATATATATATATATATATATATATATATAATGGGTCATGATGCAATCTGGGTGATCGTCAACAGATTGACTAAATTAGCCCATTTCCTGCCAATCAATCAAACTTGTTCCATGGAGAAGTACGACGAGCTGTACACAAAAGAAATTGTGAGGCTCCGTGGGATCTCGATTTCAATCGTCTCAGATCGGGATTCGAGGTTTCTATCTCAATTCTTGGTGAGATTACAAAAGGCCATGAGGACGAAACTGTCCTTCAACACGGCATATCACCCTCAGACGTACGAACAGCCTGAGAGAACAATCCAGACGCTCGAAGATATGCTGAGAGCGTGCAATCTGGATTTCCAGGCAGAGCAAAGACCTTCCACTAATAGAGTTTTCCTATAACAACAGCTATCAAGCCACGACCGGGATTACGCTTACGAAGCCTTGAACAAGCGTGAATGTCGATCCCCAATTAATTGGGATAGAAAGTTTTGTTGGGTCCTGCAATGATTCGTGATATGACAAAAGCTGTGGAAAAAATCCGGGAGAGGATGCAAACGGCCCAAAGTCGTCAGAAGAGTCATGCAGCCAAGATACGAGGGCCGTTGTAATTCAATGAAGGTGATCAATACTAAAAAAAATTCACCAAAGAGAGGCGTGAAGCGATTCGGGGAAAAGGGTAAATTGAACCCAAGGTACAATGGCTCTTTCAAAATATTCAAGAGGGTATAAGAAGTTGCGTATCAGCTGGAGTTACCCGTCTCGTTAGCCCAAGTCCACGACGTATTTCACGTATCAACTTTACGTAAATACGTTGCGAACCCGAATTAGGTGCTGAGAAGCGAATCACTTCATCGACATTGAAGCTTGACTTGAGCTATGACGAAAGGCCGGTGGAAATTTGATGTATGAGGTGAAACATCTTCGAAATAATAACATACCCCTCGTGAAGGTCTTGGGGCGGAAACCAAGTATTGGAAGAAGCCACTTGGAAACGAGAAAAAGAAATGAGAAAGAAGTACCCCGAATTATTTTCCGTACTGTAATTTCGGGGACGAAATTCTTATAAGGGGGTGAAGATGTAATACCCACAAAATTTATACAGGATTATTTCAATAATATTCAAAATGTACGAAATCGACTTTCGAACAAGGAAACGATTTCTTTACGAATCGAGCCCAAAATTTACAGGCCCGAGAAATTTAGATGGGCCAATAATAAGAAATGAAAGCCCAAATAAATAAATAAATAAAAATATATAATAGTAATAAATAAATAAAATAAGGGACATCAAAAACGAAAATGAGGGAGAGGGAATTAATAGAGTTGGATAATAAAATAAAAAACCTATTAATACAACTAATACAACCTCATTGGTTACATAACGACAATATAAGGACCCCTAATACACCTCGTTGCTTTAGGACAAACTTACAACCCATAAGATAAAGAAAAAGAGAGGGAGGCCACGTTGGGGAGAGCTCATCATCATCTAATCACCATTACCTAATTTATAGAATAAAAACAAAGACTCCTCAACCAATACACCTCATTTGGTGCATGAAGACAAGAATGATAGTCAATAAGTAAAAGAAAGAAGTAGAGAGGAAGAGAGGAAGAGGAACCGAGAGGGAGAGGGAAGAAATGAAAGAAAGAGAAAAGAAAGAAAAAGAGAGGAAGAAGAGAAGGAAAGAAAGGGAGGAGGAAAAAAAAACCTGCGGACACGTGGAGGGGCTCGGGATCGGAATTTCTAGGGTCTGGATTACAGAAATAAGTTAGGTGAAGATCACCTACATACGTAAACAATATTAGGATTTGTGAATTTTACGTGTTTTGCATGTTATTCATCGAATTCTTCGTGTTTATGTGATAATAATTTGTTTGCATGAATTTTTCGTTGGTTAGTTTAGGGAGCATGAGATTGAGAATTTTTAGAACTAGGAAATTTTTGGAAGTAGGGATAGAGGACATTAGATTAAAAGGATAGAGAAAAACTTGGGGATAATTAGGGTTTTCTAGGGTTTTCTTTATCCATTTCGGCCAAGAGGTTCAAAAATTCATATCGCACAATCTAGACCTCGGATTAAACATTCCTTTCTATAGAATTAATATCCACAAGTTCTTTATCTGTGGCTAAAATTTCAGGTCCATCGGACATCGTTTACCTTGTGATCATGGAGAAATCCGAAACTGTCGCAAAACAGTCGTATGAAATAGTTATTTTTAAAATTTTGGGACTTAATCGAAATTTTACAAAATCCAGGAGTTTATGTTGTAAAATTCCGAATAGGGGATATTTTTTAAGAAATATAAAGCTTTTAAAATAGATTTAAAATTCGGAATAAATAACTGGTACTCTTTGTGTAATTTTCAGAAAATTTGAGTACTAAATTGAAACGTTTCAAAACTTTGGGGCTGTAAATGTAAAATCCGAAACAGGGGCTATTCTATTGAATATACTAAAATTTCAGTTAAGGTTAAATTGTAAATTATCAGAAGTTTTGGGAACTATATAAATATATTAAATTCCGGCTAGGATCAAATTAGAATTTGTCGAAAGTTTTGGGTACTAAATAAGCATGTTAGCTTTCGACTAAGGTAAAAATGAATATAAACTTTTGAGTTTTAAATAAATTGATTAAAGTTTAGTAGGGGTTAAAAATACAATTATAGAATTTTCGGAGGATTAAATAAATACTTAATCTTGGCTAAGGACTTAATTGCAATTTTCAGAGTTTTGAGATTCTTGATAAATATTAAGCAATCCACTAGGGACTATTTTGTAAATTATCAGAACCTCCGGAAAAATTAGAACATAAATTGGGGTCTTTATGAAGTTTCTTTAAAATCTTTTCGGGATTAAGTAATTGTAAATTTTCGAATGGAGCTAAATGCAAATCTTTAATAAATTCCGATTCTAAAGAAATATTTAAGAATATCGGTTGGTGACAAAGAATAAATTAAAAAAAAGACTATTGAGTATAAATAAATAATCATTAAATTTGGTTGGGTAAAAAAAATTAATAATTAGAAATTTGTCGGGCTTAAATAAACAATTTATAAAAAAAATTGGTAGGGAATTTAAAATTGTATTTTTGAAAATCGCGGATTAAAAATAAATAATTATTAAAATATTTGGATGTGGTTAATTGTAAATTTTCAAAGGTTTTGGAGCAAAAATTGTAATTTCTGAAAATTTGATATAGAGCTTAAAATAATTTTTAAACTTGCAAAGATTGATAATTTCTATAATATTTTTGGAACTTAAACTAAAATTGGCGTTGGGGTGAAGTCAGAGTCGTAAGGTAGAAAGAACTAAACGTAGAACTTTTAGTATAAGATCGAGAGGGAGTTCGGTGGTTACGGTTTCGGGCCGATTAAAAATCGGAACGCAAGCTTTGGGTCCGAATTATTTGTTGAGTGTTGATTCTTGGAATCAGGCCGAGCTGATACCTCGGGCCGATATGTAATATAGAAATGTGGAAAGGATATGTTATATGTTGCATTTTTATTTGCACGGCATTTGCATACACGTGTTATAAGGGAGTGCGGAGTCATGAAAGTATTGTACGGAGAAGTGAGTGAGATGGTTTGTGAATGAGAAATGGTAGATGAGTTGTATGAGTGAGGTTAGGAGTAAGGCACACTTTATATGGAGGGATTGGGGCCTCCCGAGCTACTGACCCCTTGTGGGGAGTGGGGCCTCCCGAGCTACGGACCCCTGCGCGCGTGTTGCCTTTAGTTCCTAAGCCTCGTACCCTGATGTGATGTGATGTGATGAAATGAGATATGAGAAAAGAGTCGAGCGTGTATTTTGTGAGTTATGTCGGGATTGGGGTATGAGAGCATTTGCATTGCATGTTTTAATCTACTGGGCAAAGCTCAGGGTTTACGTATGTAGGTGAGGCGGCTGATGGCGGTGACTCCACGGTCTTTTGAGTGCGGGGCAGTACATCTGTGGAGTATTTTCATTCATGTTTCGTATTGTAACTATTTGGGCTTCGGTCTAATACAATAATGTGTGTGTTGTAAACATTTTTTTTTATTTACGGGTTTAGATTTTGGGCTTCGGCCCAGTACATGTTATTCTTATGTTTTAAAAAGTTTTTATTAAATGGGCTTTCCGCTACTCACGCTGCGTAAACCCGAATATACGTAGTTAAGAAGTTAGGTCGTTACACCCGCCCTATTGCATGTCTATGTATTACTATTCTTATCCGAGCTACGAGGGCATTTGGGAAACCTCGAAAATTTTTATTCCGCACCGTTCCTGGGTACGTGGGGTCTCCGGGAGACACCGGGTAACCCAACACTGATACCACTGTTGGGAATCCCCGAGGGTTCCTAAACCCACGTTCCTTGAACGGTGTAATTTTAAAATTTTACGGGGTTTCCCGCCTATCCAAGATCGCTCGGTTACAAACACGAGAAAGTAATGATAGAAAAAAATAAGGGATCACCCATGATACCTCGTTGAAACCTCTTGACGATGCTAGCTTGGAACCCTTCTAATCCCCGGGGCGTAGTGCCCCTCTCCTATGCCAAAAGCACACGAATGAGACTCCTTCTTTGCACAAGATCGCCAGGCCAGCATGTCACTAACGTCTCAGCTGTTCTTGCAAATGCGGCTAGGCCAACAACGAGCTGCTTGCTGCCTCCGAGAGAGAGAGAGAGAGATAGAGAGAGAGAGTGCGGGAGAGAAGGTGATGAGAAGAGAAAACTCTTAGTTTTTCCTCTATTGAGCTCAAATTTCGAAAATTAGCTTCTCCTCCCCTTTCGGGTCTCGAAAATCCTATTTATACCTCCCCTTTTATCAAGTCTTGAATTCAAAAATCAAAATTTAATTTATTAAATATATAATATATTAATTTACTATATTTCGTATATTTTCAATATATAATATCCAATAAATATCTCCCTCCATCCCGATAATTTTATCACATTTTTCCATTTCGGGCGTCCCACTAACTTTATCACATTTCCTTTTTGGGTAAAAAACTATCACAAACAATCATTATAATAATATTAAATATTCTTAAAAGACGTGTCAAAATATACTTTTTTACCTTTTCATTATACTATATTATTATAATAATGCCACCTTAATTTGCGTGCCCACCAATATACGTGATAAAGATAACGGGACGGAGGGAGTATTTAATAATTTTCGAAATTTTTATCTAATAAAATTCGAAACTTACATATATATATATATATATATATATATATATATCCGATATATATTTTTTATTTAATTCCAACTCAAATAATGTTATTTATCTAAGACAATAATAAAGATTTCAAAAATATCTCGTGAGGTGAAAAGACCAATTTACCCCTCACCAGTCAAACTTACTATTTTTGGCCGATCAGGGTTTCGGCCACAGCCTCAAACCCTAATGACTCAAACTAGGACCTAGCCTTGTCTCTCTCTCTGATGATGACGTTGTGTTGGTTGCCCTTTTTATGCTCGACTCTCTTGGTTCGTCTCAACCGGCCTAGGAGGTATCTAGGAGTTCGGTATTCACCTATCCAGCCTCGTGGTACCGAACAGATCCAAATTTTATATAATCGTAATCCACGAACCGACCGTAGATTTTCGTCATATGTATACACCCTTGACGTTTGTCCCGGTCGAGTGAAAGTCACGCATAGTCAACTTAGGGTTGGGAAATATACCGAAATACCGATATACCGTCCTTATCGTATCGAAACATACCGAAAATATCGAAAATTTCGGTATACCGAAGTTTTTGGTAAGGTATGATACCGTACCGAAAATTTTCGGTACGGTGATGGTATGAAACTTTTAAAAATTAGGTATACCGATTATACCGAAAAACCGAAATACTAAAATTTTTAATAATATATATATAAACACCTACATATATTATATTATTTCAAACAACTACAAAATGGATCAAAATATTACAAGGATCTTCATAAATTTATTTAGCCCATAAATTATAATTAAACTATACCCAACTTTTGGTTAATCTTCACTAATGTTTTTAAATAGCCGTTTCGTTTTAATTAATCTGTATATGAAGCTGTATTTTGTGGTTATGTAAAGTTCTTTCTCTTACTTAGGAGACTGTCTAAAATATGTTAATTATTTAAAGTTATTTTGTGAATTAAAAAACTTCGGAAAAATGGTATTAATAATCCATCTTATTGGGGCCTAAGGAGTTTGAATTGACTAAATATTCGAAAACAACGAATTAACGAGTTACGATACACGCATGGTAAAACCCTCCGTGTGAATGGTATAGAAGGTATGATACCGTATCGAAATTTAAGGTATACCGAATTTTTGGTATGGTATTGGTGATTTTTTTCCAATACCAAAATTTCAGTACGGTATACGGTATCACGGTTTTGGTACGGTATACCGTACTGAACCACCCCTAGTCAAACTTACAGAACTCGACTCTATGTCGTTTATGTCGGTGAAAATACCTAAACTGCCCTCTCCCACTATCGCGAGTCAGTTATATGCTTGGCCAAATTCCCGCACATTATACTTCCAATAGGACGTTAACCTCAAATTCAATCGAGACCGTAAATCCCGCTCCGCGGTTCAACCGGTATCGCATCGAAAAGTCAAGACCGCATTTTGCCGCTGACCTATGCCACCGGCAAGACAGGCCTAGCAAACTAATGACAAGTCAAGACCTCAAGACCAACTCCAAGTTAACCCTTTTGGTGAAAGGTTCACGCAGGCTACTACAGTCAATCGATCGATCAAGAACAATACAAGCGTGTGATCATTCAATTACGAGTCAGTGTCGAACAGATAATCCCCTGATTCGTCTTGTATCATTTTCACCGGCTCCCACTTCCCAAGGGAACGGTTGGCACAACCATATTGGACACATCGATAAAAAGTGATATTTTTCGATCCAGTCATCCTACTGGAGACTTGGACTTGTGGAGTAATTATAATTTGCAGTATCTCAGCGTACTGGTGCCCCTCTCTGTCCCCACAGATTCAGTAACTGAACTGTCAATATTTAGATTTTATTAATTTGTCTTATTCACCCAGACTGCAAGGTGAAATCACTAATTAATAATTTGCCTTTTAATTTTATTGTCGAATAATAAATTAATTTTGAATAAAATCATTCCATTAATAGAAGTAATCAAATTACATCACTAAACACTACACAAATATCAAATTGGCCTCGTACTTCCAGTCCGCGTATGGCATCTAGGCCATATACCTCAACATAATTTTGCAAAGAAAATTTAAAAAAATTCCAAACTCCCCCTTGATTTATGAAAATTATTCAAAAACTCCCCCTAGATTAATAAATAGTTATTTTGTCTTAATTTTTGTGCGCACAAAATAAAAACATAGAACATATTATATATATTATATATATATATAATATATATATATATATATATATATATATATAGAAAATGAAAGACCTATACACATTATAATGTTAAAGTAGGGACAATCGATTATGTCTTACGATTCAACGTGCCTAACTTAGACACAAGGAATTGGAATCACTTTTCACCCAATGCCTTAGTGAGAATAAGTCAGCAAGTTGAAGATCTGTTGTGCATTTCGATTCTACCTTGTTCTACACTTGTCCTTGACAAAGTGCTATTCCATCTCGAATTTTTGCTTCATCAGATCTCCAAATTCCTGCAGAGTCTTGCGTCCGTCGAGCCAAAGATGATGTCGTCGACGTATATCTGTACGAGCATAATTTCTGAAGCCGTCCTTTTTATGAAGAGAGTCGTTTCTATCATCCCTTTAGTGAATCCAGAGACTATTTTAAAATTCAAGAGTACCTTGTACCAGGCTCGAGGAGCTTGTTTGAGGCCATAGAGAACTTTGTCGAGCCGATACACATGATCGGGAAATTGCAAAGCCTTCAGGCTGAGAAACAGAAACGTCTTCCTCCAATATTGCGCTGAGGAAGGCAATTTTGACATCCATCTGGTAGACTATGAAGTTTTCCTATGCGGCAAAAACTAAGAAAATCCTTATGGCTTCTTGTGACTGGTGCATAGGTCTCATCGTAATCGATTCCTACCCGTTGATTGTATCCTTTCATTACAAGCCTAGCTTTATTTCGGATCGTGACTCCTTGCTCGTCCTTCTTGTTTTTAAAGAACCATTTATTACCTATTATGGTTTTCCCAACTGGCCTAGGCACTAATTTCAAGACTTCCAGCCTCTCAAACTGGTTGATTTCTTCCTGCATTGCAATGATCCAATCTGGGTCGGTAAGTGCTTCAGCTACTTTGCTTTACTCCTTTTGTCTAAGAAAGCATGAGTAGAGACTTTCATTTATTGTTGGCGCGAGAGACTCCACTTGAGGGATCCCCAATTATCTGCGAGTTCGGATGAGCACGAGTCCACCTTCTTGCACGAGTCTGTGACGATTCAGCTGCATCTGTACCTGTTGTAGTTTCATGACTTGGGACAGTCTGAGGTTCAGTAAGCTCCGCAGGTTGGGTCCTAACTCTCGTGAACAGATTTCGATTGTCGTGTCATTGCTTGAGGATTGTCTACTTCTGAGCTAGTAATGATGTCAGAATCTGTTGGAGGTTCACTGTCATCGTCAATGTGAGATTTTCCATTGTGGGAGGTAAATTACCATAATTATCATTGGTTGGTGCTGCATAAGAGGTTAGAGTCGTGGGTGGCGGTGGTCTTGGAAAGTCATCCTCAAATAAAAAATCAAGTTCCACATCGCTCAATGTATGTGTACTTGAAGGTTCGCCCACCGAAGAGGTGTTTGGTTGATCTTTCGTCAACTCTCGTAGAAGTTCGGGTTCAGGGCTGATTTGTACATAAGCCACTTGGTCTAATTCATCAAACGTAACATTGATGCTTTCCATGACTAGTCTTTTCTCTTTGAGGTGTACTCGATAGGCTATGCAGGTTGTCGAGTATCCTACTAGTATCTATTCAAAAGCTTTTGGGTCAAGTTTGCCCCTATCTTTACGATCGTTGGCCACGTAGCACTTGCACCCGAAAACTCTAAGGAAGGGGATGAGTGGCACTCTGCGATTGATCAACTCGTAGGGAGTTCTGTTGAACCTCTTGTGAAGTGACGCACGATTATGAGTGAAGCAAGCCATGTTAAGTGTTTCAGCCCATAAGAAGTGGGGCACTCCAGAGTGAATGAGGAATGTTCTAGTCACTTTGACTAAGGTCCTTTTTTTGCGTTCGACCACTCCGTTTGCTGGGGTGTCTTCGCTTATGAGAACTGTTGGGTGGTTCGAAGCGAAGCATAGAAGTCGCTGAGCTTTTCATTGTCAGTTCTGATAATTTGGACAGTTAGTTGGTAGAGGTTCTGTTCGGTTTAGATGAACTCAATGATGAAACCTGGTGTTTCGTCCTTGATTCTGAGAAATTTGGTCCACGTGTAGCATAAGAAATCATCCACGATTACCAACACATATTTACGCCCATTGATGGTCTGAGTGCGCATATGTCCACACAGATCCATCAAGAGGTTTGGAGGTTGAAGCTATGTGTTTGGTGCGGTGAGATGCTTTACTTATCTTTCCCATTTCACACGATGAGTATAGATGCTCTTTGTGTACCTAAAAGAGGGAAGTCCTTTGCCCAAAATTTTTTATCGTAGTTTGTTCAGGTCTTTGAAATTGAGTAGGAGAGTCGCTGGTGCCAAAGGTCTTACTGATATAGGGAGGCTAGGGAGATGAGACACGTCGGTCGGATGGTCTTTAGGGCAATGGAGTAGAGATTCGTCTTTCTGTGGCCGGTGAGTAGTTCTCTTCCCTTGTCATCGGTGACGCTACATTTGTTTGCTTCGAAATTTACCTTGTAGTAGCTCAGGCCTGCGACGTATGACACTCCATTGATGGTAAGTCTGTCATGAATGAGGTTGTCTGTTCCAAGAATGGGTGCAGATTGACTGTTTCCCAAGTAGACCTTCCCGGAATAGCCTTCGGGAAAGTTGCTCAATAGCTCTTTACTTCCCTTCATGTGTGAGGAGCAACCTAAATCTAAGTACCACAACTGACGAACCTGCAAAACAAGTTAAGTAAGCATAGGTACTCCGTTTGAGGACGGGTCCTTCTTTAATCGCAGGTGAGGGATCCAACGTATTTGTTGTTATATTGAGTTCTTTGTCAGATTGTTGGAGGACTTACTTAGATGCAACTGTTGCCTGTTGGGTGCAGTAGGGACTTTGGAATCCAAATTTTTCTTTGGTTTAAGAACGTATTATGCTTGTTTTTGTCGTTATTTGCGGACGAGGTGTATTTCTTTCTCTTTACTTTGCGAGTATGTTTTTCGTGTTTGGAAGATACACCTTTAGGACCAGAGCTATGCAGCATGAAAGCGTTTTTGTAGAATTGATCATTATAAGGACATGGAAGTACATCATTGGTTACATAACGATGTGTAGATTTGTGAGCACAAATTAAGGAAACGCGGTCTGCGACATTACAAGAAGTCACTTTTGGAAATACAAAAGAATTGAAAACAGGAGAAACAAGATTTGTGGCTGGTTTCTTCTTCTTATCGAGGACAGTTGTCGTCTTTGCTCGACCAGACCTAACCTTCTTCGTCTCCCTAGTACTCAGGCTTTTGCTGCGGGCACATGTGAAAATGGATGAGTGAATTGGTTTAGCCTGTTCAATGGAGTTTTCCAGTTTTTCAGGACCAAAAGGTGACATGTAATCATCAGAAAATGTAGTCTTTTTGGTTTATAGCTATTGTTGAGTTATGTATAGTTACATGTAATTTGTGCCCAATTTTGTTCTCCGTTTCTGTTCTTCAGATTTGTAATACCGGAGTCCCGTAAGTGGTCGGCCAATAAATATGCATACCTATTATATGACTTACGTGACTGCATATTATGTGCTCACATGATTTCATACTATGGGTCATAAGATATCATATATGTTTATCTGATACTAGCGCAATTAACCCGTTAAGAAACCCAAGTTTGGACAAGGAAATAATTTCATATAAGATCTAAAATTTCGTGTAAAAGAAATTATTAGTAAGAGTTAGATATAAACAATCCAAAGCATAAAATATTACTATTAGGAATAAAGCTTATGGAGTATAAACATTAGGTAGTATAGTTACTTAAGCATGGTGGAAAACTCGTGTCACTGCACGTCCCATCAAGCACACATTGATAACTAGTGTTTATCTAAATTTTTACAAAGAAAAAAGCTTATGGAGTAGAAAACCCTAAGAGAGAAAGAGCTGTCAAACGAAACAAAAAGGGAAAAATTGCTAGCTTGCAAACAGAAACTTCACTTTAATGGGGTAAGAAACTCATCTGAATCCATAAATCGATTATAAACAAGTATGTTAAATGTTCTACAAAGCCTAAGAACTAAAAGCATAAGAAGGAGATCTAGGGTGTTTCCTAGATTAGGATAGTTTGTAAAGAGAATTACGGTTCCTATGCTAGTTGGTGATTTTAGGGTTCAAATATTAATCTTACTAACCTGACAGCTTAGAATTATACCTGGAAAGAATGGTGAGTTAGAAATTTGACTTTGAAGAAGAAAGAACCTTCAAGAAGTTTCGATCGAATTTAACAAGTCCCATGAACAAATCGAGCGGATGGAAATGATGAGAAGATCGGGCGATTCCAAGCCAAGATGGTCAAATAATTCGAAGGATTACGAGTCGGGCAATTAGAAACCTAGACAACATGCGGCGAAAGTAAAGTCTTTAAATGCATGAACCGGCAGATGGAAGATACCTCTATAAGTGCATGATCGGGCGAATGGCAGCTTAAACAAACCCTCGGCGAAACTGGATTTCATATGGCCAATCGAGCGATTTGAGAGCCAACCAATCAGATGACTAGATGATGAAAAAGCTCGGCAAAAGTAAGGCTCAACCATGATGAATCGGGCGATGCAAGGTTTAAAGGCAAACGAATGAAGTTGAAATTTGAAGAATCGAGCGAAACTAAGTTAAGTATGGAACTAATCGGGCGATTGGATGCTATAATTAACATTCGGCGAAACCATATCCATGCATAATGTAAATCGAGCGAAACTGAGTTGGAATGGGATAAATCGAGCGAAAGTGAATTCACAATGCATGGTCAATCGGGCAAAATGATATTTTGTAATGCGAACCTTCGTCGTGCCTAGAGTCGGGCAATTATTGAGATAAGCCACACTAAGTTCGACCAAACTACTAGTAGAAACTTAGGGTTTTTAGAAATTTTGCATAGCCAAAATAAATTATTTCGATATAGGTACCTAAATTAGGTATGGTACTAACACTATAACATTTCTGTCTAAGGATCGGGAAGCAAGGACGTTCCAAGAGAGTAAGTTTTACATACGCTTGGACGACAAGTAAATGGAAGTCCCAACTACGACACATAATTTTATGTGCATATGTGTCCACTTGCTTCAATGATACATGACTTCCTACATGATTTATTTACGTTATATGACGACATGACATGCGCATTACCGAAATGTTCATATACACATGATTAGTATTAAAGATAGGATACAAGAGCGTGCATGATACAAGATCGCATGAGAGCGATAAATAGTCGCCGATATGGGCATCAGATGTCGACTCACATTTGACTCACGGCTTTTTTATGCTACCATGGTGGTTTATGTCGCCGCTTTCAATACATGACATGCTCAAGACAAGACATGATATTCGGGCGAATGCCCTCATGGCGGAACATGTGAGCTGAGGGAATAAGTGACACCGAGGGTATCTCTTGTGTTGGCAACCTCGGAATGGGCTACCAGTGTGAAGCGACCGCGTGACGTATAAGACTACCTTGGGATTGAAAAGGTGTCCTAAGATTAGCCTTTCAAGTGTGGGTATTGTCACTATATATATATATATATATATATATATATATATATTTTCCATAGTCGATTTGAGCTCCATGCTGGCGCATAGCAAGAGAGCCGACGGCCCTACATGACAAGACAATACAAAAAAATATGACGTGTAGGGAGCATTGGCGCGGATGTCTATGTGAATTAGGGCACGTGCATGGCATGCATGCCTTTCACTTACAGAGCTCTATAAGCTCATTCCACGTATTTATGTGTCGTAGGTTCACGTGATCACGGACGTGACCATTATGATGGAGAGGCCTACTTTTGAAACTTCCGGAGGACTTTTAAGGTGGAAGTGTGTACATGTATGCGACCGATGTAGAGGACCGATAGATTTTTAGTGATACGCATGCGCACTCACCTATGTATTTATGTCCTAGGATATTTTGTAAAATGGCTTCCTTTAAAAGGAAATTATTTGTAGCATTTGTATATATATTATTCCCTTTTATCATGTGCAGTCACGTAATGTAGTAATTAAATGAGTGGTAGAAGTCAGGGTCGCCACAAGATTCGATAGCCTCGGTCGATCCCACAAAGGGCATTGAGTTTTAAAGGCTCAAACCAAAGCGTTTAATGTTGTAAAGTTGAAGTACTTCGTCTTTCTTTGGGTTTGTTGTGACTTGAAAGCCCAATCCTTCGCGGGGATCGTACTTCATCTTTCGGTTTGTTGAGAAAGATGGTTTGATGAGTTTGACCTCTTTTGGGGAGAAGATCCTCTAATTGTTTGACTTTCTTATATAGTCGAACACGTTCTTTAGTGATTAGTTCGTATTGAGAAGATACATTTACTCGTTCTTTTTCACTGTCTTTTAAGTTCTTACATGCATCACTAACTTGTTTTTCCTTATTTTGTACCTTTTCTACTAAAGCTTTTACTTTCAGATAAGGTAAAAGATTCTTTAAGAATAGTTATTTCTTCATGTTGTTTACTTAATAAAGCATAATTGTTGTCAATGTTTCTATGGCGTTATGAGTAATCTCTACGATGCATGGAGAGTTCGTTTATCCTACGTTCTAGTTCAATGATATCATTTAGGGATGAGGAATATACCTTAAGGTCGGATGAAGAGACATCTGTCCTGTTTGAGCTGATGCCTGCTACCTCTTCATTGGAATCATAATCATTGATCTTCACCATAAAGGCCTTTTCACCCTACTCCTCATCTGATGTGTCTTCTACCCATTTTTCTTCCTCAGCAACAAGGACAATTCCTGCCTCTTTGAATTGGGATAGCCGAAACTTCTTTGGAGCTTCAACTTCCTTAATTTTAGGTTCCTCGGGAGCAATGAACAGTGTTTTCCGCTTGAGGTTCGTTGTCTGTTGAAGGAGGATGATTTATTAGCACTTTTCTTATTGACCACTTCAGAGACCATGGCTAGTTGGGATCTGTTCGGTACCACGGGGCTTGCTAGGTGAAACCGAACTCCTAGATACCTCCTAGGCCGGTTGAGACGAACCAAGAGAGTCGAGCTTAAAGGACAACCGACACAACGTCATCATTAGAGAGAGAGAGACAAAGCTAGGTCCTATATTGAGACATTAGGGTTTGGGGCTTGGCCAAATCCCTGATCAGCCGAAAATACTAAGTTTAACTAATGAGGGATAAAATGGTCTTTTCACCTCACAAGATATTTTTGAAATAAAATATTGGATATTGAATATTTAGTATTAAATTAGATTTAAATCGTTATTATTCTCTTAGAGAAATAATATTATTTAATTTTAAATTAAATAATATATATCTAAGTTTCGAATTTTATTGGATAAAATTTTGAAACTTATTAAATATATTTATATTGGATAGTATATATTTAAACATATACTAAATATGGTATTTTAATTAATCATGTTATTATATATTCAACTAATTCATTAAAAGTATGAATTTCGAATTCGTTACTTGGTAAAACGAAGACTTGCTAAAGGGGGGATGTGAGGATTTTTCTCCTACCTCCTCAACCTATTTTTGGCCAATCCTAAGTGATATAAATAAGGATTTTTGAGATCCTAAATAGGTGAATAATCACAATTTTCGAAATAAAAGCTAAAGAGAGGAAAAACTAAGAGTTTTTTCCTCTCACCACTTTCTCTCTCGCTCTCTCTCTCTCTCTCTCTCTCTCGGAGGCAGCAAGCGGCTCGTCTTGGCCTAGCCACACTTGCAAGAACGGCTGGACTTTAGTGAGGTGCCGACGTGACGATCTTGGGCAAAGAAGGTGTCCCATTCGTGTGCTTTTGGCGTATGAGAGGGGCACTATGCCTCGGGGATTCGAATGATCGAAGCTAGCCATCGTTGAGAGATTTCAACAAGGTATCATGGCTGATCCCTTATCTCTTTATGTCAATACGTTCTCGTGTTTGTAGCCGAGCGATCTTGGATAGGCGGAAAACCCCGTAAAATTTTAAAATTGCGCCGTTCTAGGAACGTGGGTCTGGGGACCCTTGGGGATTTCCAAAATCAATCAGCGAAAATGATTCAAAAACACCCAGAAACTGTGAAGGGGCGAAAATGAGTTTTTAAGCAAAATCTCCCTCAAATCACTTCGGAATCAAACGAAACTTGATTCTAATCGAAGTTATTGATCCACGTTAGGCTCTGATACCACTTGTTGGTCCTAGCCTATCCAAGTAAACTATATTAGGACGATTTTACCACGATGATCCAATCTTGGTCGGTAAGTGCTTCAGCTACTTTGCTTTACTCCTTTTGGCTAAGAAAGCATGAGTAGAGACTTTCATTTATTGTTGGCGTGCGAGCTGTAACTCCACTTGAGGGATCCCCAATTATCTGCGAGTTCGGATGAGCACGAGTCCACTTTCTTGCATGAGTGTGACGATTCAACTGCATCTGTACCTGTTGTAGTTTCATGACTTGGGACAGTCTGAGGTTCAGTAAGCTCCACAGGTTGGGTCCTAACGATGGTAGAGCTCGTTGTCTTTCATACAACCCTTGATTATTTTATAAGAGGGTGGCGTTTGCAATGCTCTTGCAACACATAAACATGATATAAGAGACCAGATTTCGTGCAGAATTTAACTTTTCCGACACATCAAAAGTTGAATAATCCATTTGTGGCGTTTGTTCAATGATGCAAATTGCAATTGATGTCCATTAATTCATATATAATGGAACGACGATTCTAGTTTAGTAGGAATAAATCAATACATATAAAATGGATTATAGAAAATATAGGAATATAAGGTACCATGTTTCAATATTACATAATTAATCCTTCTTTATTTCCAAACGGAATGTTATCAAATTTATAAATATTTCAATGTTACCAACGTTCTTGAGCTCTCCATTAATATGCCAATGCCATTACTTCATTGCAATGATCCAATCTGGGTCGGTAACTGCTTCAGCTACTTTGCTTTACTCCTTTTGGCTAAGAAAGCATGAGTAGAGACTGTTAGGATATTTATAGATTGTGTCAATAGTTTAAGTCTTGAGTTAAATATTGTACTTATTCTTTTAGCTTGGGCTTTGGACTACAATGTAATTAATTAATCATTAGTGATTGGGCCTTAATATACCTAGGGTTAACGTGGTATATAAGGTGTTACCAACACTATTTTCAAGGTAATCAAAGATCAAAAGGTTATCCCTACTTTTCACACAATACACACACTTGAAGGTGAGAACCTCTCCCTTTTCATCCCATCTAAGCCTCTTTGATTCCTTGTTTGGTGCAATCGGGACCAACAAGTGGTATCAGAGCAAATGTGGACCGATCTGTATTGATTAGAATCCAGTTTCGTTCGATTCCGAGAAAGATCAAAGGTGTTTTGGGCAAAAATTCACTTTCGGGCATTCTGAGCTCGTTTTGGGGTTTTAATTCTTCGTTTTTGTGTTTAAAACCTTTCCCCAGATCGATCCTATGCCTAAAATATTTTTAGAACACTTTTGGATCAGTTTTAACGAGTTTTGAGCAAGATCGAAGCAAAAATCTTCAGAAAAAGTCATCTCGGCCTCTCTCTTTTTTTGGTCGATTTGATCCGTTTTTTGTTGTTTTTAGCTTACAAATCGGTCGAATATGTGTTTAGGGAAGAATGTCTGAAGTTTTGGATCAAGTTTGATTGATTTTGGTCGAGATTTGAGTGAAAACGAACGATTTTCTGGTAAAACTCGCGACAAGCAATGGAACAGTAACTTAGTGTTCTTGACCGCGAAATTTCTTGCTGAGTCGTTCAAGTCCGCGTAATTTTCATATCCGAGAAATTTCATTGTGAGAATCATTCTAAAACCGCGAAAATTTCACTTTCACTTCATTTTTCTCAACTGCCTAGCGTGTCAAGATCCGAGAAACCTTATATCCGCGAAATTTCATTCTGAGAATCTTTCTAAAACCACGAAATTTCACTTTCACTTCATTTTTCTCAACTGCCTAGCGTGTCAAAATTCGAGAAACCTTATAGCCGCGAAACTTAATTCCGAGAATCTTTATTTAAACCGCGAAAATTTCAATTTCACTTCTATTTTTCACAACTACTTATTTCTTCAAATCAGAGAAACCCTATATCCGAGAAAGTTTTATTCAGAAAATTTATCCGTGAAAATTTTCGAAAACTGAAATATTTCTAAGTCGAGAAATTTCTTAAAAACCGAGAAAGTTTTCAAATCCGCGAAAATTCCTTGAAACTGAGAAAGTTTGTCAAAACCAAGACATTTTCAGCCCAGAAAGTTTCTTTCTTCCGAGAAATTTTTTTTAAATCCGGGAAACTTTCTCAAATTACACTTCGACCCGTGATATTTCTCCCACACAAATTTTTTTTTTCTCAAACCCGAAAAAATTCTCATAACTGAGAAACTTTCACACATGCAAAATTATTAAAATCCAAGAAATAACTTTCAACTGAGAATTTTCTTATTCCCGAGAATTTCTCTTTAAAAAAAAACTCATTTAAGTCTTGATCCCTTACACTTTAGTCATATCCCCCTAGACCACTTTCGGAAAAATTGTACTCCTCAAATCTCGTTTTTAAATTTCTCGAACTTCTCCGAACTCTAAGATATATTTTCCCTTCATACGTTTTCGACCATCACACACATTCACTTAGTTCTAAGAAATTCTTTAAACGATTTTTCTCAAACTCTACTCGTTAAACTCATGTTTCTCATCTCGTTCGTTACTAACCCTCTTACCTATACAAGATCAAAACCACTGACGATTCGACTGCACCAACCATGTCTGCCACAAATGACATCTCAACAGTGGGCTCCGACACCAGGCCTCCGATGTTGCGACAAGGCGACTACAGCATATGGACAAACAGGTTCCTCAAGTTTATCAAGAACAAAGGCGCACCACTCTCTCAATACCTACTGGACTCCATCTTCAACGGTCCAGCACAGTTCTGGACAATCATCCCTGCTCAACCAAACGCAAACCCTCCCTTGGATGAACGTCGCACTCCAAGAGGCCCCATTAATGAGGATGAAGAGGCTCGCCTACAGGCCGATGAGACTGCCAAAGGATACCTCTTCCAGGCGATGGGCAACGAAGTCTATGCTCACATCGAGTGCTGCACAACTGCCAAGGAAATATGGGATGAACTCATAGAAATTATGGCAGGCACAACTGAGAGTGATCAGGGGAGGAAATCAGCATGTCTCTCGCAGTATGAACACTTTCAGACCTATGAAGGAGAGGAGCTGCGTGACACGTACCTCCGATACGTCATCAATGAACTCAAGAAAGCCACGATCTCTAGGGACAATGAGGCAATGCAACCGTGATGATGATTTAGAGTAAGGACCTCTCCAACACTTCCATCCATGCCCTCTACGACAGCCTTTGTTGGTCCCGATTGCACAAAACAAGGAATAAAAGAGGCTTTAATGGAATGAAAAGGGAGAGGATCTCACCTTCAAGTGTGTGTATTGTGTGAAAAATAGGATAAGCCTTTTGATCTTTGATTACCTTTCAAATTGTGTTGGTAAAACCTTATATACCACATTAACCCTAGGTATATTAAGGCCCAAACACTAAAAATTTAAATAATTACATTCTAGTCCAAAGCCCAAGCTACAAAGATAATTACAATATTAAACCCAAGACTTAAACTATTGACACAATCTATAAATATCCTAACAATCTCCCCCTTTGTGTCAATTGTTGGGAGTCTTGGAACTTGGGCGTTGTGATGGTGGATTAGCGAGTGTGTGTTTCGCGAAGTCCTAGCTTGAACTCGAAGGCGCGGAGATTCCTTCGAAGGACCATTCGATCAGCTATAGCGTCGATGAACTTTGCGAACTTGGATCGGCAGTGTGGATCTTCTTCCGAAAGGATGCGGCAAATCCTCATGAGTTTGTCTTGGATGATGGTGAGCGTCCCATCTGAGAATTTAGCCACTTCGGAGCAGCGCAGCAGCCTCATATTTCCCTTGTAGTTCGAGTAGGCGACCGCCGGATCATCTCCGTCGATCACATCGCCTTCTCGGTAGTCGTCCGCATTCTTGAAAGATGGGCGAGTTAGGTTCACCTTCTTCAGGTTGTGCTCCACCGCCATCTGCAGATCATGGGTGGCGAAGAATCTGACCTGTCGGAGCATATGGCGCTTGAGAGCTATGTAGCCCATGGTGACCGGTTCAGCCCGTACGAGATGTCCCGAACTTCTGAGGACGACTCTGAACTGCTTCATGGATTCCAGCATGTTGTACAGATCACCTAAGCGCAGAAATTTGAAGTCCGCCCCGCTTACTTCACAGCAGCTCTCGTCCTGCCTCATCACCGTGAACACTGGATAGTGAACACGTCCTTTCGACTCTTGGCGAAGGTCAGTGACTTTGCAGATGGGGGCCCGATTCATTTCCAGAGCGATGTTTTCTTCATCGGACAGCGTCCTCTTTGTGCACTTGTGGCAAGGAAGGCTCCATCGATAGAGCTTCTTCTTTTCCTCGCTCCAATTTTGAATGTTCATCAGCTCATATTCGTTGAAGGTCGTGATGATTTGCTCCTTGCGCCGCCAGATCCTCTTCCTGATCTCTTCCTGAAATGGCGGGGTGATCTTCTTATTTTCCCACGGTGCTTCTGGTATATCCGCCGTGGGCACATCCGGTTGAGCAGCAGGAGCCTCAGCTTACTGCGCTTGAAATTGTAGGATGTTCTCGAGCTCGGCAGGTTCAGCGTCGTACTCCTCTCCGTTCTCATTGTCTGTAGTGTTGATTAGCGTGAACGAGGCTTCCTTTAGCAGACGTCGAGCATTTTCCACCAACTTCCTGGCTGCTACTGCATCGGCCGGTGTGTACAGCCATTCATCGTTGATGTAGGCCTCGATCTCGTTTTGTGCGCAGTAGACGTCGTCGGAAGCCATGTTGGAATCGGTATTGAGAGGGGTATGGCTGTGTGGTGGCGAGGGTGTTGCGTCGGAGGAGTTTGAAGATTGTGGGGATGGTTGTGGTGGAGATTCTGTGGTTCGGATGAGGTGATGGTTTTGGCTAGGATGATTTGGGCATCGGTTGGTGTAGATGTGGTGGTGTCCTCTAACGTCGATGTGGTAGTTAGAGGTTCCGAGACGGTGGGTGGAGAAGGTGTGGTGGTGGTCTCTATCGCGGATGTGACGATTAGAGTTACGGAGACGGTAGTAGGTGGTAGTGTGGGTGAATTGGCTAATGACTCGGGGTTAATGGGATGGGATTTTTGGCTAGTGGGGTGTGAGGTTTCTGTTGCGGGCGTTGTTTCAGGTGAAGAGGAGGAAGGCGGCGTCGATTGCACGAGTCCTTGTGATTGTGAGCCTTGTTGCCTCTCCCCCTCGCGGCGATCTTGATCATCATCTTGATCGTCGTGCCTGATCCCGCTAGACTCGCCTTGAGTGTGGCATGTCATGGGTTGAGTTATTATTTTCTTCATTTGCTGTTCCTCCTCGTCGAGTTCCGTCATTGACTCGAATCTTGCTCGTAGGAGGTAGAAGAGCTCCTTTGCGGAAATGGAGGAGAGAACAGCTTCAGCGTCCACATTTTGAGTTGGTGGTGGTGTCTCCGGGGCCACACCTTTTCCTTTGTCGATGGTGGACGCATCGAGACGTGCGTAGACTTTATCGAGGATAGACGCCTCAAGAGTCTTTGCAAGCTCTTGAAGACGAGTCTCTAATGCGGTCTCAGTCACGAACTGGGGTAAGTTTAACAAGTTGGAATCACGAAGCTGTCACCGAATCGGAGAAGATAGCCGATCGGCCGCCCGTTTGCACAGGACGGGAAAAGACGGGGTCACTCAGACTTCCCGTTGGCATCATCGATGAGACAGACTCAAGCGAATGATGGCCTAGGCTCACGGTTGTTGTGATGTTGGCCGTGCTAGGTCTTCCGCTCTCTGTCACAGAGACATCACCGAGCGTTCTGACAGAATCACGAAGACTCTGTAGTGCAGTAAAAGGTGTATGTGTCCTAGAAACGTAAGAAATTATGGGGAGTGAGGGCACTATACTCGATGTGCATGAAGAGGATGCAGTCTGAGGCGAGGGAATGCTTGTTTCAACATCGACTATCTCCAAGTGGGATGTCGATGGCATACGTGGCATACGTTTGCGTGGTTGAGCCAGATGCCACGTCTTCTACTCGGGAGGTGAACACATCACCTCATGTACCTATTGGTTCGGCTCGGCTTATCTGTGGCTGAGGAGGTCGATCGTGTTTTTGTTTTGATCGACGCTCCGTGGGGCGGCTTACTTCATCCTTACGCGACCGTTTTTTCGGAACGCGGGTGGAAGAGGATACGGCGCGACTCGATGACTTTTTGGAAGTAGTGGTGGGGTTTTGGCTAGTCCCGGGGTTAGGAGCAGTGGGGTTGATCTGCTCCGTAGGGACAATGGATAGAGGTCGGGGGCTTTCGCGGAATGTGGCGGTTGAGGCGCGATATTCACGGACGTGCGGATTTGTCAAGTCTGCGTAGGCGAGAACGTCGTCCGGAATGATCATTGCGTGTCGATCTTTCGCCGGAGTGTTTTTCTTGGCGAACTTCTCGACAGTGGGAATGATGAAGTGCTCGCTCGCCGGGCGGATGCGGATGCTAGTGGAGAAGATGCGGAAGTGTTTGATGAGCATTGGGAGCCACCGCATGTAGGGTACGAAGCGGTTTGTGAATCCCTTGGCGACTTCTCGATCGCGTCGTTGAATCATGGAGACGAGATCCATCAATATGATGTCGGCGTAGTTGTACTTGCGGTTGTCGGCGATGCCGGTTAGGATGGTGAGGATTTGGTGGTTCCCACGGTCCTGGCCGGCATGCTTCCCTGACATGCACTTGTTTATTAGGAGATATAACGTTCGCCATGGTTGTGGTAGGTTGCGAGTGGTGACTTCACTGAGAACGAGCGGGCCTTTCTTCTTTGTGTTCTCAGGTTGATAGCCTAATCTGTCGATGTCCTCGATGAGCTGTTCGTGAGTTGGTAGTGGGTCGTATGGTGAATAGATAGGTAGTTGAAGCACTTCTTGGACAGTCTTGCGAGTGAGGACCACAGTTTCTTGATCGATTTGGGCGGACAATGTTTTAGCAAGGTGGAGTGGTCCAGCTATCTGCAAAGTGTGCCAGAACTGTTGGAGGTAGACTTGAGCTTCTGGCTCGCCATGAGAGAGGGCGTGTCGGAGGGGATGCCCTTTGAGGATCTCTATGATGATGGGGGCGTCGCATCTGAAGTTGTCCAAGTCCACCATATGGTTGTTTGGTATCAGGGCAGCCCATTGACTTGTTGTGAAGACATGCTCGATTGGTGGAACATACGTTAATGTGTTGAGTTCGATGCGAGCTACATCCCTTTGAACTGTGGCAGCCTCAAGCGCTTCAAGTGCTTCTTGGTTTGTGTTAGTCATATCTGTACTTGACTGTAATTATAACATTATTAGTATGGATTAGATTATGAGAACAGGGATGTGGGTGAAACAATAACAGGTGACATAAACTTGCCCGGAAAAATAAAATTAAGATTAAAGCTAACTTAGAGTCCTTTTCCCAATACTTAGAAAATATTTGGATTGAAAGTATTCATGTGATGTGAGACAATTTAGGAATTCATACGAAATTTTTCCTACACTTAGAAAATTTTCAAGATTGAAGTTTCACATTTAGTGTAGAATTTCGCGTAGGTAAATTCAAGTTGTCCAAAAATTTCCGCATGTGATGAGAAAATTCGCTAAGTATAACACATAGTCATGTCGAGAAAATTTTCGCATTTTGTGTAAAATTTCGTATGCAATGGAAAATTTCGCAGATTATAACACGTAGTCATGTTGAGAAAGTTTTCGCATATTGTGTAAAATTTCGTATGCAGGGAAAATTTTCGCAAGTTAAGAAGTCTCGCAAGTTGTCCAAAATTTTCGCTTGCAATGAGAAATTTCCCTGATTATCACACAAAGCCATGTCGATAGAACATTTTCGCAGATTGAGTAAAATTTCGCAAGTATGGAAAATTTTCGCAAGTTAAGAAATCTCGGAAGTTGTCCAAATTTTTCGCATGTAATGAGAAAATTCGCTAATTATCATACATAGACAAATCGAGAGACATTTTTGCATATATCAAGGAAATTTCGCACTCAGTCTATCCATGAAATTTTTGCATGTAAGGAAAAGCTTCGCAAGTCATGAAATTTCAAAGGATATCCAAAAATTTCTCGGTCGAAATATTGTCTCAAAAGATATTAAGATTTTTCGCAAGCAGAGAAATTTTTCGCAAGTTATATGAAAGTTTCTCGGAGGGAAAAAAAGCTTTGTGGATTGAGAAATTTTTTGGTTCACTGTGGTTGCGAAATAGTGAAGATGCGAAAAGATGTAATATGACGTGAGGTGTATGAATTTCGCGGGGTATAACTTCACTGTTGCGGAGAAAAATTTAACGTAAGGAAAACAAATTTCTCGGATGAAAGCTTTCGCGGGACTTCAGCCAATGTAGCAGCGAAAATTTTATAGCGCAAGAAATTTCTCGGATAAAAGTTTTCGCGGGACCTTAGTCACTGTAGCAGCGAAAATTTAACGCAAGAGATTTTTCAGATAAAAACTTTCACGGAAACTCACTCGCTGTAGCAGCGTAAATCCATCGTTTGGAGTATTTTTTCTGAAAAAATTTTCTCGGCGAAGAACACTGTGTGAAAAACGTACGAAACGACTCAATGATTTTTGCCTTAGACCTATTTAAATCTTAACCAAAATGCATCAATCTGGACTCAATCGACTCGAAATTGGATGGGCAATACAGATTTGGGGTTTTTAAACTCCAAAAACCTAACATGCATCCGATTTTAAGCCGAGAAAAAATTAATTTTAACCTAAAAAATTTAACAAAACGGGACAAAAACTGGATTAAACGAACGGAATGGGTTTATTTTGGATGTATTCATACCGAAAAGCTGATTTTGAGGACAGAGAATGCAGATAAACAGAGTTTGAAGAGGATTTGAAGACGACGACGACGCAAGAGGTTGAGAAATTTTCGAAGAGTAGGGTGCGAAAGTTTTGAATTTTTCTCGGGTATTTGTAAGATTGTGAAAAAGAGTTAAGTGTTTTGGGGTTTTGTGACTGTTCATGCGAGAATTAGAGTAAATGGGCCGAAATTCGCGGGCTTGGTCCAAATTGAGTCCTAAGCTGAATTTCACGGGCTTGGTCAAAATTTAGTCCAATTGGATTTAAATTGGTCCAATTTTGACCCAGTTTGACCAAGAATTAAAATTTCAACTCAAAATTCAATTGGTCCAATTTTGACTTCATTTGACCAAAAATTTAAATTAAATTTCAGCCCATTGGACCAATTTTGACTTCATTTGACCAAAAATTTAAATTAAATTTCAGCCCCCCCCCCCCCCTTTTAAATAGTCAAAATCAGAAACTCCCCCTTAATTTGAAAATTCCCTTTTAAATAACGGAAAAAGCATAAACTCCCCTTAATCGAAAACTCCCCCTTGAGAGACATAATTTAGTGACACATAGAGAATGAAGTGAAGTGAAAAGACATATGTACACTTTATCAAAGTTCATGTAGGGTCGATTGATCACAACGGAATATTCAACATGCCCAACATAGTCACAAGGTGTTGGAATCGTTTGACATCCAACGGTTTTGTGAAAATGTCGGCTAGTTGATCTTCGGTAGTGACGTAGTGCAATTCAATCGTCCCTTGTTCGACATGTTCTTTGATGAAGTGGTGACGGATATCTATGTGTTTCGTTCTTGAGTGATGTACCGGATTACTCGTCATCGCAATCGCACTCTTCGAGTCACAATAAATGGGAATTTTATTAACATGAAAATTAAAATCTCGAAGTTGGGTTCTCATCCACAAAAGCTGTGAACAACAACTAGCGGCGGCGACATATTCTGCCTCCGTCGACGAAGTTGAGACACAGTTTTGTTTTCGAGAAGACCAACTCACGAGTTTACCGCCCAAGAAGTGTGCAGGTCCAGAGGTGCTTTGTCGATCCATCTTGCATACTGCGTAATCCGAGTCAGAGAATCCAACCAGCTTCAAGTCCGATTGAGTGGGGTACCACAAACCCAGATTGGGTGTTCCTTTGAGATAGCGGAGAATCCTTTTGACAGCAGTGAAATGTGATTCCTTCGGTGTAGCCTGAAAACGGGCGCAGATTCCTGTCGAGAGAACGATATCCGGTCGACTAGCAGTGAGGTACAGAAGAGATCCTATTATCCCACGATAGACGGTTTGGTCAACGGGAGCACCAGATGGGTCCGCGTCGGGTCGGCCAGAGGGAGACATAGGTGTAGCAGCAGTCTTAGCATCCTTCATTCCATATTTCTCGAGGATGTCATGGATGTATTTGGACTGGTTGATGAAGATTCTGTCGGGGAGTTGCTTTACTTGAAGACCAAGAAAGAAATTCAGCTCGCCCATCATACTCATTTCAAACTTCTCTTTCATCAATTCTGCAAACTCTTCACATAGTTGTGGTTTAGTCGATCCAAAAATGATGTCATCGACATATATCTACACAATCATGATGTCCGGACCACTCCGCTTGGTGAAGAGAGTTGTATCCAGAGATCCTTTCTTGAACCCAGACTGAACAAGGAAGTCTGAAAGGACGTCGTACCAAGCTCGGGGAGCCTGTTTTAGCCCGTAGAGGGCCTTGTAGAGTCGATATACGTGATGAGGAAACTCTTCGCTCAAGAACCCTTCCGGTTGATCAACGTACACTTCTTCTTTGAGAAATCCATTCAGAAATGCAGTCAACACGTCCATTTGGTAAACTTTAAAGTTCTTGTGAGCAGCAAAGGCAAGAAAAATTCGTATTGCTTCGATCCTGGCGACGGGGGCGAAAGTTTCATCGTAGTCGATGCCTTCTTGTTGGTTGTACCCCTTAGCCACAAGTCTTGCTTTATTGCGAATGACAACACCGTCTTCATTCTTTTTGTTCTTGAAGATCCACTTCGTGCCGATAATGGATCTGTTGTGAGGGCGTGGTACGAGTTCCCAGACTTGTAAACGTTCAAACTGATTTATTTCCTCCTGCATTGCAATCAGCCAATCAGGATCATTGAGAGCTTCAGCTACTTGTGATGGTTCGGCTTGACTGAGGTAGCAAGCGAACAGACTTTCATTCATCGTAGCCGAACGCGTCGAAACACCGGATGTTGGATCCCCAATAATCTGATCGGTAGGATGAGAGCGAGCCCAAAGTGGTACATTGGTCTGTGAGGAGCTTGCCGCATTTGTATCGATTGGAGGCTCATTAGATTGGGGTCCGGTGTCCGAAGAAGAGATCTCAACCGTAATAGATTGAGAAGGTTCAGCATCAGGATCAGCAATGTTCCCAGGGTTGGGTAAAATGTCGTCTTCGTTGAGATTGAGATCATCCAAGTTTGGCGGGACGACATCATCGCTGATAGCTGGTGGTGTAGGTGGGGTGGGTGCAGCGGTAGTTTGAGTGGTGGCGACGGGAGTCTTGGGGACTGGATAGAAGTACTCGAAGAGTAGATCGAGATCCAGTTCACCAGAGTTGCCCTCAGATGAGGAAGTTCCCGTCGTTGAAGGTTGACCTTTTGTCAACGACTCTAGAAGACCTGGTTCTGGACTGATACGAGCAGAAGCCATGAGGTCGCCTTCGCTTTCGTCAAATGTGACATTTGTGCTCTCTATTACTGATCGTTTCTCCCTAAGATAGACTCTGTATGCCTTCGAGTTCAGCGAATATCCAACAAAGATTCCTTCAAGTGCTTTTGGATCAAGCTTCCCAAGATGTTGGCGATCATTGGCCACAAAACATTGGCAACCGAAGACCCTTAGATACGATATATCTCGGATACGACGGTTATTCAGCATCTCGTATGGGGTGCGGTTGAATCTCTTGTGGATGGAAGCCCGGTTCTGCGTGTAACAGGCCTTTTGAATAGCTTCGCCCCAAAGAGAGTGAGGAAGTCCGGATTGGATGAGGAGAGTCCTAGCTGCTTCAACTAGTGTCCTATTCTTACGCTCAACGACACCATTCTGTTCTGGTGTCTTCACAGCTGAGAACTGCTGGGTGATGCCCTGAGTAGCATATAGAAATCACTGAGCTTCTTGTTCTTAAACTCAGTTCCATTGTCAGTTCTGATAATCCGAACCTTCTGTTGATGAAGAGTTTGGGACGTAACAACAAACTCGATGATTAAATCAGGAACTTCATCCTTCGTGCGAACGAGTTTCGTCCATGTATAGCGTGAGAAGTCGTCGACAATCACAAGAATATACCGTCTTCCTCCGAGTGTAGCCGTAGGCATTGGGCCACATAGGTCCATGTGTAAGAGCTCAAGGATGAGCTTAGAGGACGGTGTTTCCTTAGAGATGTGTGATGATCGTTTCATCTTCCCCAATTCACAGGCAGAGCAGAGGTGCTCCTTATGATATGACAGTTGGGATAGACCGTTGACGAGTTTATTCTGACGCAGTTTGTTGATAGTCTTGAAATTGAGGTGTGAAAGACGCCGGTGCCATAGATCGTTCAACTTGGGTGCAGCACGGGAGAGAAGGCAAATTGGTCGAGAGGTCGTAAGATTGAGTACGTAGAGGTGAGATGTGCGTGTTCCAGAGAGAAGAGGTAGTCCCGAGGCATCGATAATGCTGCAGATGTCAGATTCGAAGAGAACCTTGTATCCTTTGTCGCGGAAACGACAAATGCTGAAAAGATTGTAGCTCAAACCCTCAACGTAAGAGATGCCCTTAATCGTCAGTTTGTCATTGACGAGATCACCAGTTCCGAGAATTGGCGCCATTTGACTGTTTCCGAAGGAGACCCTTCCGAGATAGCGCTCGGAGAAGTTGCTCAACAGCTCTTTGTTCCCCGTCATGTGTGTGGAGCAACCCGAGTCTAGATACCACACATGATAGACCTGCAATCATCAGCAAACGTTGGGTCCCCGTTTACGGACGGGACCTTCTTGTCTTACAAGTAAAATTTTCATGCGCTTAACGGGAAATGTGGGGTCTAAATCAGGTTGTGTTGGATCTAATTTAGCTTTCCCTTTGTGATTTGTTTGAGGAGGTGGGATTATGGTTTTTCTAACCCATATTTGCCTAACTTGCGCTTGCATATACGTTGTCTTATTCGTGAATTGACGTGAAGGTTTTGGTTGTTGTTGTCGCCTTTTGGTTTTAGTCGTCTTTTGCTTGCGAGCAGTTGGTGACTTTGTATTCAGCGTTGGATGGCGTTTTCGCTAACCGTGGGCGTAGATGAACTGGGAGAATGCAAGGGCGTTGTAGAGGAGGTTTGCCTTTTTGGTCGGAGTGTTGCGTGTTCGTGTGCCTCATATTCATGAAAGCGTGGAAGAATAAAGTCATTGCAGCAACACATAGACATTAGTTTGTCAAAGGAAAGATACGTTCTGGTAACATAATTATCTACGTCCTTAAGATGTTGGGATTCAGTACATAGGTTGGAAAGACGAATATAGGATGGTCTTTTCTTCTTGTCATCGAAGAGCGGGTCCTCCTTTATTCCAAATGAACTTCCTTCCAAAGACGTCGAACGCACATTCCCTGTATCCATAGGAATACGAGAGTTAGTGTTTGAACAAGTTTCAGCTTCAGGAGTCATCTCCGCTATCCTCTTACATTGACATGTTTGAGAATCGGGTACTTGACTCGATGTAGAGGGATTGTTCGTATTGTGAAATTTGTCTAGTGTAAAGATTTTGCTAAGTAGTTCATCTCGCTCCTTTGCAAAGGCCTTCCTTTCTAATTCTAGTGTTCGTTCTAGTTCTGCTATGAGCAGAAGTTTCTTTGGGATGTAGGTGTGAGAGAGCGCATCTTGGAAAGCAACTTCCTGTTCTTTGGTTGGGAGTAAGGTTTCGACATCCTCCGAGAGTGAAGGTATCTTAGTCTTATCACTAGCATTCAATTCTGTGTAGTCATATGCGATTTCTGCCCAATGAATGTTCTGTACTCTATTTTCTTCCGAGATGACTGCAGAGGATGATCTCACAAATGGCCTAAGTTGCGAGGGAGCACCATTTCTTGTTTGCAGGAACGTAGTGTTACATATGTTATACCTTTTAACTGTTAACGGTGTTGGATTGCAATTACTGGCCAGGCCGATTCCCCCCCGGGCGTTGTAGAATTCTGTTTCAACTGGTTGGTTCAATAGGGATGCGTGCGCTTTTGTTTCTAATGTGAAGTTGCTCTTTAAGTTCCTTCACCTTTCGGTACAGCCTAACTCTTTCCTTTGTAAGTAGTTCATATTGGGATGCAGTTAGGAGACGAGATGTTTCGCATGAACTGATGGCCAGTGTGGTTTCCTTTACCTTATTCTCACTTTGCTTATTCTTGCTTTGCAGACGTTTGACTAACGCTTCAGAGGCCATTAGACTTTCGTTTGCACAAGCGAGCTCTTCTACTTTTAAACTAAGTAATGTATAGTTGTTTTCAAATTTTAGCTTAAGTTCTTCATACTCCCTAGCCTCTACGGTGGGTTTCTTAATGGTGTGACGGTGATTGAACACATCATCGAGTTGCGAAATTCGTACCTCAGACTCGGCGTTGGTAGGAGTCTTAGCTGTGTTCTCATCGGTGTTGGCCATCTCCTCGTCCTCGTCATGTTCGACTAGCCTTGCCATGCAGCAATCTTCATCCTGAGGCTCCTCGTCTTCTGAAGTGTCGTTCACCTATTCAGCTTCCTCGGTAAGTAGAACTTTCCCACTTTCCATTTTGTGGGTCCTGGCCTTACGGTCGTAGTAGCCAGAGTCCTTCATGCGTGGGGCGTGGCATTCCTTGGCAAAGTGACCTGTCTTTCCACACCGAAAGCACTTCACAGACCTTTGAGGTTCTGAGTCCTCCTCTTTCTTTATCGGCTTAGATTCTTCCGTGGGAGTGGTCTTTTTGGTGCCGCTAAAGGTTCTTTGGCGATTGGAGGAGGATGAGGATTTTTTCCCGATCTTCTTTGTGAACATCTTTGTGAGCATTGCCAGTTGCTTGCGTAGATCACGAATATCTTCATCAGATTCTGTATCAGCTTCGGATCCTGAAGAGGCGTCAGATACAACGGCTGGTAGCTTCCTTTGTTCTATTTGGCCTTAGCGGCGGAAGATCGTTCGGTAGTTTTGTTCGAGAGGAGAGCCAGTGGGTCGACTCGAGTGTTGGTGGACTGAGGTTGCACGTAAGGAGCATATGCAGACAGGCTGTCGTAGAGAGCATGGATGGAGGTGTTGGAGAGGTCCTTACTCCGAATCATCATCACAGTTGCATTTCCCCAATGTGGTTTGAGGCTACCAAGGAAGCGGTTGTTGATGTCAAATTTGTCCTCGAGATCTTGGCTTTCTTGAGTTCATTGATGACCTTCAAGTATCGGAGGTATGTGTCACGCAACTCCTCTCCTTCATAGGCTTGGAAGTGTTCATACTGCGAGAGACATGCTGATTTCTTCCCCTGAGCACTTTCAGTTGTGCCTGCCATGATTTCCACGAGTTCATCCCATATTTCCTTCGCAGTTGTGCAGCACTCGATGTGAGCGTAGACTTCGTTGCCCATAGCCTGGAAGAGGTATCCTTTGGCAGTCTCGTCGGCCTGTGCACGAGCCTCTTCATCCTCGTTGATGGGACCTCTTGGAGTGCGGCGTTCATCCATGGGAGGGTTTGCGTTTGGCTGTGCAGGGATGATCGTCCAGAATTGTGCTGGACCATTGAAAATGGAGTCCAGTAGGTTTTGAGAGAGTGGTGCGCCTTTGTTCCTGATGAACGTGAGGAACCGGTTTGTCCATATGCTGTAGTCGCCTTGTCGCAGCATCGGAGGCCTGGTGTCGGAGCCCACTATTGAGAAGTCGTTTGTGGTAGACATGGTTGGTGCAGTCGAATCGTCCGTGGTTTTGATCTTGTATAGATAAGAGAGTTAGTGACGAACGAGATGAGAAAGATGAGTTTAACGAGTAGAGTTTGTGAAAAATCGTTTAAAGAATTTCTTAGAACTAAGTGAGCGTGTGTGATGGTCGATAATGTATGAAGGGAAAGTATATCTTGAAATTTGGAGAAGTTCTAGAAATTTAAAAACGAGATGAGGCGAAAAAGAAAAAATTATGTCAAAAGTGGTCTAGGGTGATAGGACTAAAGTGTAAGGATCAAATCTTAAATAAGTTTGAGAAAAATTTACCTCGAGAAAATTTTTAACACGAAAAAAAAAAACTTAACATGTCAGGGAGAAAAAAATTCACAGTTTGAAGGGGCGTGATTATATGAAGAATTATCCGACAAATTATGTGTTGAGAAATTTCGGTGTTTGTGAGTTTATAAGAGAAATTCTCGGAAGAAAAATTCTCAGTTGAAAATTTCTCGGATTTTAAAATTTCGCATGTGAGAAAGATTCTTAGTTTTGAGAATTTTCAGGTTTGCGAAGAAATCTTCATGTTGGAAGAAGTATCGCGGGTCGGAGTGTGATTTGAGAAAGTTTCTCGGATTTGAAAATCGTGATTTAAAAAATTTCTCGTAGGAAAGAAACTTTCTTGTCTGAAACTTTCTCGGATAAAGAATTTCGAAAAGTTCTCGGCTGAAAATTTCTCGACTTAGTAATATTTCTCAGGTTTTGAAAGTGAGCAGAGATGAAGTTACACAGAGGTAATTTCGCGGTTTAGATCATTCTCGGAAAGAAATTTCTCGTATATAAAGTTTCTCGAATTTTGAAGATAGGCCGTTGCGAAAAAAATGCAGTGAAAGTGAAATTTTCGCGATTCTAGGTAAACTCTCGGAATCAAACTTCGCAGATGTGAAATTTCGCGGACTTGAACGATTAAGCAAAAATTTTCGCGGTCAAGAACGAGCTTTCACTGTTCCATTGCTATCATGCGTTTTGCCAGAAAATCGTCCAGTTCTTGCTCAAATCTCAACCAAAATCGCTCAAACTTGATCCTAAACTTCAGAAATTTTTCCCTAAACACATAATCGACCGATTTGTGGGCTAAAAACAACAAAAAAACAGATCAAATCGACCAAAAACAGAGAATGGCCGAGATGTCCTTTTCTGAAGATTTTCTGCTTCGATCTTGCTCAAAACTCGTTAAAACTGATCCAAAAGTGTTCTAAAAACATTTTAGGCATAGAATCGATCTGGGGGAAGGTTTTAAACATAAAAACGAAGCACTAAAACCCCAAAACGAGTTCAAAATGCCCGAAAGTGATTTTTGCCCAAAACACCTTTGATCTTTCTCGGAATCGAACGAAACTGGATTCAAATCAATGCAGATCGATCCACGTTTGCTCTGATACCACTTGTTGGTCCCGATTGCACCAAACAAGGAATCAAAGAGGCTTTAATGGAATGAAAAGGGAGAGGATCTCACCTTCAAGTGTGTGTATTGTGTGAAAAATAGGATAAGCCTTTTGATCTTTGATTACCTTTCAAATTGTGTTGGTAAAACCTTATATACCACATTAACCCTAGGTATATTAAGGCCCAAACACTAAAAATTTAAATAATTACATTCTAGTCAAAAGTCCAAGCTACAAAGATAATTACAATATTAAACCCAAGACTTAAACTATTGACACAATCTATAAATATCCTAACAGCCTTGGTAGCCTCAAACCACATTGAGGCAATGCAACCGTGATGATGATTCAGAGTAAGGACCTCTCCAACACTTCCATCCATGCCCTCTACGACAGCCTGTCTGCCTATGCTCCTTACGTGCAACCTCGGTCCACCAACACTCGAGTCGACCCGCTGGCTCTCCTCTCGAACAAGACTACCAAACGATCTTCCACCTCTAAGCCCAAACAGAACAAAGGGAAGCTACCAGCTGTTGTATCTGACACCTCTTCAGGATCAGAAGCTGATACAGAATCTGATTGTTAGGATATTTAATTGATTGTGTCAATAGTTTAAGTCTTGGGATTAATTCTGTAATTATCTTTAGCTTGGGCTTTAGACAAGATTGTAATTAATTAATATTTAGTGATTGAGACTTAATATACCTAGGGTTAATGTGGTATATAAGGTGTTACCAACTCACTTTTGAAAGTAATCAAAGATCAAAGGCTTATCCAAATTTTCACACACTATACACACTCAAAGGTGAGAATACTCCCTTTTCATTCCATTAAAGCCTCTTTGATTCCTTGTTTGGTGCATTCGGGACCAACAAGTGGTATCAGAGCAAACGTGGATCGATCTGCATTGATTTGAATCCAGTTTCGTTCGATTCCAAGAAAGATCAAAGGTGTTTTTGGGCAAAAAATTATTTTCGGCATTTCGAGCTTGTTTTGGGGTTTTGATGCTTCGTTTTTGTGTTTAAAACCTTTCCCCAGATCGAGTATATGCCTAAAATGTTTTTAGAACACTTTGGATCAGTTTTAACGAGTTTTGAGGAAGATTGAAGCAAAAACTTTTCAGAAAAGGACATCTCGGCCATTCTCTGTTTTTGGTCGATTTGACCTATTTTTTGGTGTTTTTAGCTCACAAATCGGTCGATTATGTGTTTAGGGAAGAATTTCTGAAGTTTAGGATCAAGTTTGAGCGATTTTGGTTGAGATTTGAGTGAAAACGGACAGTTTTCTGGGAAAGATTCGCGACAAGCAATGGAACAGTACTTCGGTGTTCTTGCCCGCGAAACTTTCTGAATCGTTCAAATCCGCGAAACTTTCTGAATCGTTCAAATCCGCGAAACTTTCTGAATCGTTCAAATCCGCGTAAGTTTCATATCCGCGAATTTAAATCCGAGAATTTTTAAACCGCGAAAATTCACTTTCACTGCATTTTTCGCAACGGCCTATGCTCAAATTCGAGAATTTTCAAAACCGCGAAAATTTTACGTTCACTGCATTTTTCGCAACGGCCTATGCTTAAAATCCGAGAAACTTTATATGCGAGAAAGTCTATTCAAGAATTTTTCTAAGCCGCGAAACTTTCCAAAATCTGAGAAATTTTCGCAGGTCGAGAAATTTTCAGCCGAGAATTTTTAAACCGCGAAAATTTCACTTCGACCCAATTTTTCTCAACTTCGTACTCTTTAAAATCCGAGAAACTTTATACCCTTGAAAGCTGATTCCGCGAATCTTTCGAGCCGCGAAATTTTTCTTTCAAGACCGAGAAAATTTTGAACTTTGCGAAAATATTTACATCCGAGAAAGTTTTCAAAGCCGAGAAAGTTTTCAAAGCCGAGAAAATTTATCTAATTTGAGAAAGTTTTTTTTTCAATACCACACCTCTTTCAAATCCGAGAAAATTTTCTAAGACCACACGTCAACTCTCGATGCGAAATTTTTTTTAACGTGCGAAATTCTCTTGTGAAGCTTTAAAACTCTCAACTGAGAATCATTCTCACATGCAAAATTTTAGAATCCGAGAAAATTTCGAACTGCGAATTTTTTTTTTCGTGTTAAGCCTTTTTCTCGTGTTAAAATCTTCTTGGGTTAAACTTTTCTCAAACTTATTTAAGATTTGATCCCAACACTTCAGTCCTAACACCCTAGACCACATTTGACATAAAATTTGTTTTTGCTCCTCAAGTCTCGATTTAAATTCCTAGAACTTCTCCTAATTTCAAGATTTATTTCTCTTCCACACATTATCGACCATCACACACGCTCACTTAGTTCTAGGAAATTCTTTAAACAGTTTTATTCTCAAAACTCTACTCATTCAACTCGTATTTCTCTTATCGTTCGTTACTAACTCTCTTATCTATACAAGATCAAAACCACGGACGATTCGACTGCACCAACCATGTCTACCACGAATGACATCTCCACAGTGGGCTCCGACACCAGGCCTCCGATGCTGCGACAAGGCGACTACAGCATATGGACAAACCGGTTCCTCACGTTCATCAGGAACAAAGGCGCACCACTCTCTCAATACCTTCTGGACTCCATATTCAACGGCCCAGCACAGTTCTGGACAATCATCCCTGCACAGCCAAACGCAAACCCTCCCATGGATGAACGCCGCACTCCAAGAGGTCCCATCAATGAGGATGAACTGGCTCGCGTACAGGCCGACGAGACTGCCAAAGGATACCTCTTCCAGGCTATGGGCAACGAAGTCTATGCTCACATCGAGTGCTGCACAACTGCTAAAGAAATATGGGATGAACTCGTAGAAATCATGGCAGGCACAACTGAAAGTGCTCAAGGGAGGAAATCAGCCTGTCTCTCACAGTATGAACACTTCCAAGCCTACGAAGGAGAGGAGCTGCGTGACACGTACCTCAGATACCTGAAGGTCATCAATGAACTCAAGAAAGCCAGGATCTCGAGGGACAAATTCGATATCAACAACCGCTTTCTTGGAAGCCTCAAACCACAGTGGGGCAATGCAATCGTGATGATGATTCAGAGTAAGGACCTCTCCAACACTTCCATCCATGCTCTTTATGACAGTCTGTCTGCCTATGCTCCATACGTGCAACCTCAGTCCACCAACACTCGAGTCGACCCACTGGCCCTCCTCTCGAACAAAACCAATGATCGATCTTCCACCACTAAGACCAAACAGAACAAAGGAAAGCTACCAGCTGTTGTATCTGACACTTCTTCAGGATCCGAAGCTGATACAGAATCAGACGAAGATGTTCGTAATATACGCAAGCAACTAGCAATGCTCACTAAGTTGGTCTCAAAGAAGATCGGGAAAAAATCCTCATCCTCTTCCAATCGCCAAAGAACCTATAGCGGCACCAAAAAGACCACTCCCACAGAGGAAGCCAAGCCAACAAAGAAAGAAGAGGACTCCACACCTCAAAAGTCTGTGAAGTGCTTTCGGTGTGGAAAGATAGACCACTTTGCCAAAGAATGCCACGCCCCACGCGTGAAGGACTCCGGCTACTACGACCGTAAGGCCAGGACCCACAAAATGGAAAGTGGGAAAGCTCTACTCACCGAGGAGGCTGAATGGGTGAATGACACTTCAGAAGACGAGGAGCCTAAGGATGAAGATTGCTGCATGGCAAGGCTGGTCGAACATGACGAGGACGAGGAGATGGGTCACACCGGTGAAAACACAGCTAATACTCCTACCAACGCTGAGTCTGAGGTACGAATCTCACACCTCGATGATGTGTTTACTCACCGACACGCCATTAAGAAACCCACCGTAGACGCTAGGGATTATGATGAACTTAAGCTAAAATTTGAAAACAACTATGCCTTACTTAGTCTAAAAGTAGAAGAACTTGCCTGTGCAAACGAACATCTAATGGCCTCTGAAGCTTTAGTCAAACGTCTGCAAAGCAAGAACAAACAAAGTGAGACTAAGGTTAAGGAAACTACACTAGCCATTAGTTCATGTGAAACTTCTCGCCTCCTGACGGCCTCCCAATATGAACTGCTTACGAAGGAAAGAGTTAGGCTATACCGCAAGGTGAAAGAACTTGAAGAGCAACTTCACCTTAGAAACGAAAACTCACGCATTTTATGCCTATTGAACCAACCAGTGGAAACAGAATTCTACAACGCACGGGGGGGGGATCGAACTGTCTAGCAATTGCAATCCAACACCGCTAACAGTTAAAAGATACAACATGTGCAACACTGCATTCTTGCAAACAAGAAATGGTGCTCCCCCGCAGCTTAAGCCATTTGTGAGATCATCCTCCGCTGCCATCTCAGAAGAAACAAGAGAACAGAAGATTCATTGGGTAGAAATCGCGTATGACTACACAGAGTTGAACAATAGAGATAAGACTAAGGTATCCTCACTCTCGGAGGATGTCGAAACCTTACTCCCAAACAAAGAACAGGAAGTTGCTTTTCAAGATGTGCTCTCTCGCACTTACATCCCAAAGAAACTACTACTCATAGCAGAACTAGAACGACAACTAGAAGTAGAAAGGAAGGCCTTTGCAAAAGAGCGAGATGAGCTACTTAGCAAAATCTACACACTAGAAAAATTTCCCAATACGAACTATCCCTCCACATCGAGTCAAGTACCCGATTCCCAAACATGTAAATGTAAGAGGACGGCGAAAATGACTCCTGAAGCTGACATATGTTCTAACACTAACTCTAATATTCTTATGGATACAGGGAATGTGAGTTCGACGTCTCTGGAGGGCAGTACGTATCAGACAAAGGCGAATCCACTCTTCGATGACAAGAAGAAAAAACCATCCTATATTCGTCCTTCCTCTCTATGTACTGAATCCCAATATCCTAAGGTCGTAGACAATTATGTTGCCAAAACTTATCTTTCTTTTACCAAACTTATGTCTATGTGCTGCTGCAATGATTTTGTTCTCCCACGATTTCATGAATATGAAACACATGAACACGCAACACTCCGACCTCGCAAGCGAACCTTCTCTACGACGTCTTGGAATTCTCCCATCTCGCCAAAACCTAAGGTCAAGCGAAAACGTCTCTCGTCGTCAAACGCAAACTCACCTACTACTCGCAAGCCAAAGGCGACCAAAACCGAAGCACGAAAACAACAACCACGTTACCCACGTCAATTCATGTATACGGCGCCAAACATGCAAGCACGAATTAGGAAAATATGGGTTAGAAAAACCACAATCCCGCCTAATCAAACAAACGACAAAGGGAAAGCTAAATTAGAATCAACACAATCTGATTTAGAATCCACATTTCCCATTAAGCGCATGAAAATTTTACTTGTATCACAAGAATGCCCCGTCAGTAAACGGGGACCCAACATTTGCTAATGATTGCAGGTCTGTCATGTGTGGTATCTAGACTCGGGTTGCTCCAGACACATGAAGGGGAACAAGGAGCTGCTGAGCAACTTCTCCGAGTGCTATCTCGGAAGGGTCTCCATCGGAAACAGTCAAATGGCGCCAATTCTCGGAACTGGTGATCTCGTCCATGACAAACTGACGATCAAGGGCATCTCTTACATTGAGGGTTTGAGCTACAATCTCTTCAGCATTGGTCGTTTCTGCGACAAAGGATACAAGGTTCTCTTCGAATTTGACATCTGCAGCATTATAGATGCCTCGGGACTGCCACTTCTTTCTGGAACGCGCACGTCTCACCTCTACATACTCAATCTCACGACCTCTCGACCAGTACGCCTTCTTTCTCGAGCTGCACCCAAGTTGAATGATCTATGGCACCGACGTCTTTCTCATCTCAATTTCAAGACTATCAACAAACTGCGTCAAGATAAACTCGTCAACGGTCTACCCCAACTAACATATCATAAGAAACACCTCTGCTCTGCCTGTGAATTGGGGAAGATGAAGCGATCGTCTCACATATCCAAGGAAACACCGTCCTCTAAGCTAATCCTCGAGCTCTCACATATGGATCTATGTGGCCCAATGCCTACGGCCACACTCGGAGGAAGATGGTATATTCTTGTGATTGTCGACGATTTTTCACGCTACACATGGACGAAACTCATTCGTACAAAGGATGAAGTTCCTGATATAATTATCGAGTTTGTTGTTACGTCCCAAACTCTCCATCAACAGAAGGTTCGGATTATCAGAACTGACAACGGAACTGAGTTTAAGAACAAGAAGCTCAGTGATTTCTATGCCACTCAGGGCATCACTCAGCAGTTCTCAGCTGTGAAGACACCGGAACAGAATGGTGTCGTTGAGCGTAAGAACAGAACACTAGTTGAAGCAGCTAGGACTCTCCTCATCCAATCCGGCCTTCCTCACTCTCTTTGGGGCGAAGCTATTCAAACAGTCTGTTACACGCATAACCGGGCTTCCATCCACAAGAGATTCAACCGCACTCCATACGAGATGTTGAACAACCGTCGTATACCAGATATATCGTATCTAAGGGTTTTCGGATGCCGATGTTTTGTTGCCAATGATCGCCAACATCTTGGGAAGCTTGATCCAAAAGCACTCGAAGGAATCTTTGTTGGTTATTCGCTAAACTCGAAGGCATACAGAGTCTATCTTAAGGAGAAACGATCTGTCATTGAGAGCACAAATGTCACCTTTGACGAAAGCGAAGGCGACCTCATGGCTTCTGCTCATATTAGTCCAGAACCAGGTCTTCTACAGTCGTTGACAAAAGGTCAACCTTCAACGGCGGGAACTTCCTCATCTGAGGGCAACTCTGGTGAACTGGATCTCAATCTACTTTTCGAGTACTTCTATCCAGTTCCCAAGACTCCCGCCGCCACCACTGAACCTACCGCTGCACCCACTCCACCTACACCACCAGTTATCGGCAATGACGTCGTCCCTCCAAACTTGGATGCACTCAATCTCAATGAAGACGACATTTTACCCAACCTTGGGAATTGCTGATCCTGATGATGAACCCTCTCCATCCACTACGGTTGAGATCTCTTCTTCGGACACCGGACCCCAATCTGATGAGCCTCCAATAGACACAAATGCGGCTAGCTCCTCACAGACCAATGTACCACTCTGGACTCTGTCTCATCCTACAGACCAGATTATTGGGGACCTCACCTCCGGTGTTTCGACACGTTCGGCTACGATGAATGAAAGTCTGTTTGCTTGCTATCTCAGTCAAGTCGAACCATCACGAGTAGCTGAAGCTCTCAACGATCCCGATTGGCTGATTGCAATGCACGAGGAAATAAATCAGTTTGAACGTTTACAAGTTTGGGAACTCGTACCACGACCTCGCAATAGATTCATTATCGGCACAAAATGGATCTTCAAGAACAAAAAGGATGAAGACGGTGTTGTTATTCGCAATAAAGCAAGACTTGTGGCTAAGGGGTACAACCAACAAGAAGGTATCGACTACGATGAAACTTTCGCCCCAGTTGCCAGGATCGAAGCCATACGAATTTTTCTTGCCTTTGCTGCTCACAAGAACTTTAAAGTCTACCAAATGGACGTGAAGACTGCATTTCTGAATGGATTTCTCAAAGAAGTGTACGTTGATCAACCTGAAGGGTTCTTGAGCGAAGAGTTTCCTCATCACGTATATCGACTCTACAAGGCCCTCTACGGACTAAAACAGGCTCCCCGAGCTTGGTATGACGTCCTTTCAGACTTCCTTGTTCAGTCTGGATTCAAGAAAGGATCTCTGGATACAACTCTCTTCACCAAGCGGAGTGGCCCGGACATAATGATTGTACAGATTTATGTCGATGATATCATTTTTGGATCGACTAAACCACAACTGTGTGAAGAGTTCGCAGAATTGATGAAAGAGAAATTCGAAATGAGTATGATGGGTGAGCTGAACTTCTTTCTTGGTCTTCAAGTAAAGCAACTCCCCAACGGAATCTTCATCAATCAGTCCAAATACATCCATGACATCCTCGAGAAATATGGAATGAAGGATGCCAAGACTGCTGCTACACCTATGTCACCCTCTGGCCGACCCGACGCGGACCCATCTGGTGTTCCCGTTGACCAAACCATCTATCGAGGGATAATAGGTTCTCTTTTGTATCTTACTGCTAGTCGACCGGACATCGTTCTCTCGACAGGAATCTGCGCTCGTTTTCAGGCAACACCAAAGGAATCCCATCTCACTGCTGTCAAAAGGATCCTCCGCTATCTCAAAGGAACACCCAATCTCGGTTTGTGGTACCCCACTCTATCGGACTTCAAACTAGTTGGATTCTCTGACTCGGATTACGCAGGGTGCAAGATGGACCGAAAAAGCACCTCTGGAGCTGCACACTTCTTGGGAGGTAAACTCGTAAGTTGGTCGTCTCGAAAACAAAACTGTGTCTCAACTTCATCGACGGAGGCAGAATATGTCGCCGCCGCTAGTTGCTGTTCACAACTTTTGTGGATGAGAACCCAACTACGAGATTTTAATTTTCATGTTGATAAAATTCCCATTTACTGTGACTTAAAAAGTGCTATTGCGATGACGAGTAATCCAGTACATCGCTCAAGAACGAAACACATAGATATTCGTCACCACTTCGTCAAAGAACATGTCGAACAAGGCACGATTGAATTGCACTACATCACAACCGAAGATCAACTGGCCGACATCTTCACAAAACCGTTGGATGTCAAACGATTCCAACACCTAGTGACTATGTTGGGCATGTTGAATATTCAATTGTGATCAATCGACCCTACATGAACTTTGATAAAGTGTACATATTTCTTTTTCCACTTCACTTCATTATCTATGTGTCTTCTGAATTATGTCTTTTGAGGGGAGTTTTCGATTAAGGGGGAGCATCTATTGATTTTTTCGGGAAGTTTCTCGATTAAGGGGGAGCTTCTGATTTTTTCTATTTATTTTATTTAAAAAATAAAAAAAATTGGGTTGAAATTTTAAAGTTTGGTCAAACTGAGTCAAAATTGGACCGATTAAAATATTTTGGTTGAATTTCTAATTTTTCTGGTCAAAAAGGGTCAAAATTGGACCAATTGAACCTCAATTGGACCCAACTTTGATCAAACCCGCGAAAATTCAGCTCAGTTGAGGTTTTGACCAAGCCCACGAAAGTTCGACCCATTAACTCAAAATTTCGCATATACAGTGACTAAAACCCCTAAAACCCTAAACACTTAACACTTTCTACAATCCTAAAATTCCCGAGAAAAATTCAAAATTTTCGCAACCCCCTCTTTCAAAATTTTGCAACCCCTCGCATCATTGTCGACGTCCAATCTGCATTCAAAATCCACTTATCTGCATTCTTCGACTTCAAAATCAAGCTTTTTCGGTATGAATACACCTTAAATAATCCAAATATCTGTTCGTCTTATCCTGTTTTGCCCCATTTTAATTAAATCTGTTAGGTTTGAATTAATTTTTCTCGGCTCTAAATCAAACGCATGTTAGATTATTGATGTTTAATACCCTCAAATATGCATTGCCCATCCAATTTCGAGTTGATTGAGTCCAGATTATTGCATTTTGGTTGAGATTTGCGTAGGTCTAAGGCTAAAACATTGCGTAGTTTCGCATGATATCACACTGTGTTCTTCACCGCGAAAAACTTCTCAGAAAAATTGCTTTAAAACGTTAAATTTCGCTGCTACAGTGAGCTAAGCCCCGCGAAACTTTATTTTATCCGAGAAATTTCTTGCGCTACAGTGAGTGAGGTTCCGCGAAAATTTCTCCGAGAAATTACATATGTTAAAATTTTTCTCGCTGCTACAGCATGTTAAGCCCCGCGAAACTTTATTTTCTCCGAGAAATTTCTTATGTTAAAAATTTTCGCTGCTACAGTGACTAAGAAACTGCGAAACTTTCGCCCGAGAATTTACATGTGTTAAATTTTTTTTTCGCTGCTACAGTATGTTAAGTGCCGCGAAAGTTTATCTGAGAAAATCTTTTTCCCTCACGACAAAACTTTCCCTGCTACAGTGAGTTTAGCCCCGCGAAATTCTAATAACACATCACTTCATATTACATATTTTCGCATCTTCACTATTTCGCAACTACAGTGAACAAAAATTTTCGCAGTCCACAAAGCTCTTTACCTCCGCGAAACTTTCATATAACCTGTGAAAATTCTCACGACATGTCTATGTGATATAACTTGCGAAATTTTCCATCACTTGCAAAAATTTTACTCTGACTGCGAAACTTTCTCACGACATGTCTTTGTGTTATAACTTGCGAAAATTTCCCAATACATGCGAAACTTTACACTGAATGCGAAATTTCCATGCTACATGCGAAAATTTCCTTTGAATGCGAAATTTCCCTGTTATATGCACAATTCATGAATAAGACTGAGTGCGAAATTTCCTTTATATCTACGAAAATGTTCTCTCGACATGCCTTTGTGTGATAATCTGCGAAATTTCTCATTACATGCGAAATTTGACACAAAATGCTAAATTTTCCTCAACATCCCTATATGTTATACTTAGCGAACTTTCTCATCTCCTTTAAAAACATTGTCGATGTTTCATTTGCAATTTGAGGTCACTTCCATCATTTCACCCATGACTTATTTATGTCCACATTCTCATAATTTAATCCATACTAATCATATCACAATTACTGTCAAGCACAGATATGACGGAAAAAGATCAAAGCACAATTGAAGCACTTGAGGCGGCTGCAATCCAACGGGACATTGCTCGCATCGAACTCAACACACGTCTCTATGTCCCACCACCCGAGCAGATCTTCCCACTGAGTCAATGGGCGGCCCTGATTCCCAACAACTTCATGGTGGACCTGCAGAGCTTTCGATGCGATGCCCCCGTCATCATAGAAATCCTCAAAGGGCACCCACTTCGCCACGCCCTCACACATGGCGAGCCAGAAGCACAGGTGTACCTTCAACAATTCTGGCATACACTGCAGATAGCGGGACCACTCCATCTTGCCAAAAACCTATCCGCACAAATTGATCAAGAAACGGTGGTCCTCAATCGCAAAATAGTGCAAGAAGTGCTTCAACTCCCCGTCTACTCACCCTATGACCCACTACCAACGCACGATCAACTCATTGAAGACATTGACCGACTGGGCTATCAACCAGATACCAAGAAGAAGAAGGGCCCACTTGTCCTCAGTGAAGTCACCACCCGCAACCTACCTCAACCTTGGCGAACACTGTACCTGCTGGTGAACAAGTGCATGTCAGGAAAGCATGCCGGTCAGGACCGCGGAAACCTTCAGATCCTCACCATCCTAACCGGCATCGCCCACAACCGGAAGTACAACTACGCGGACATCATCTGGATGGATCTTGTCGCGATGATCCAACGTCGCGACCGGAAGTCGCAAAGGGAGTCACTAACCGCTTCATACCTTACATGCGGTGGCTCCCAGCCTTCATCAAACACTTCCGCATGCACTCCACCAGCATTCGCATGCGGCCGGCTGCCGAACACTTCCCCATCCCCACAGTCGAGAAGTTCGCCAAGAAAAACACTCCGGCGAAGGATCGAAACGCAATGATAATTCCGGACGAAGTTCTCGCCTACGCCGACCAGACAAATCCACACGTCCGCGAATATCGCATATCAACCGCCTCATTCCGAGAAAACCCCAGACCACTATCTTCTGTCCCTACGGAGCAGATCAACCCCACTGCTCCCAACCCCGGGACTAGCCAAAACCCCACCACCACCTCCAAAAAGTCCTCGAGTCGCGCCGCATCCTCTTCCACCCGCGCTCCGAAAAAACGGTCGCGAGAGGATGACGTAAGCCGCCCCACGGAGCGTCGATCGAAACAAAAGCACGATCGACCTCCTCAGCCACAGATAAGCCGAGCCGAACCAGTAGGTACAGGAGGTGATGTGTTCACCTCCCGAGTAGAAGTCGTGGCATCTGGCTCAACCACGCAAACTACCCCACCAACCCACTTATCTTCCTCTCTACAGGAAGATATTTCATTCCACGAGGAGCCACGTATACCATCGACATCCCACTTGGAGATAGTCGATGTTGAAACAAGCAGTCCCTCGCCTCAGACTGCATCCTCTTCATGCACCTCGAGTCTAGTGCCCTCACTCCCCATAGTTTCATACGTTTCTAGGACACATACACCTTCCACCGCACCACAGAGTCTTCGTGACTCTGTCAGAACGCTCGGTGATGTCTCTGTGACTGAGAGCGGAAGACCTAGCACGGCCAACATCACAACAACCGTGAGCCTAGGCCATCATACGATTGAGTCTGTCTCATCGATGATGCCAACGGGAAGTCTAAGTGACCCCGTCTTTTCCAGTCCTGTGCAAACGGGCGGCCGATCGGCTATATTCTCCGATTCGGTGTTAGTTGGAGTTCTTCGTGATTCCAACTTGTTAAATTTACCCCAATTCATCACCGAGACCGCACTAGAGACACGTCTTCAAGAGTTTGCAAAGACTCTTGAGACGTCGATTCTCGATAAAGTCTACGCGCGTCTCGATGCGTCCACCGCTGACAAAGGGAAAGGTGTGGCCCCGGAGACGCCACCACCGACTCAAGATGTGGACGCTGAAGCCATTCTCTCTGCCATCTCCGCGAAGGAGCTCTTCTACCTCCTACGAGCAAGATTCGAGTCGATGACGGAACTCGACGACGAGGAACGGCAGATGAAGAGAATGATGACTCAGCCCATGACTTGCCGCGCTCAGGGCGAGTCCAGCGGGATCAGGCGCGACGATCAAGACGATGATCAAGATCGCCGCGAGGGGGAGAATAGGCAGCTAGGCCAACAATCCCAAGGACTCACTCACTCGACGCCGTCCTCCTCCTCCGGGCCTGAAACAACGCCCGTAACAGAAACCTCACACCCCACTAGCCAAATATCCCACCTTATTAACCCTGAGTCACTAGCCAAATCACCCTCACCACCATCCACTACCGTCTCCAAAACTCTAATCGTCACATCGACGTTAGAGACCACCCCCACACGGTCTCCACCCACAGTCTCCGAACCTCTAACTATCACATCGATGTTAGAGGCCACCACCACACCTACACCACCCGACACCCAAATCATCCTTGCCAAAACCATCACCACAACTGAACCACCAGAATCTCCACCACAACCATCCCGACAATCCACAAACTCTTCCGACGCAACACCCTCGCCACCACACAGCGACACTCCTCTCAACACCGATCCCAACGTAGCTCCCGAGGACGTCTACTGCGCACAGAACGAGATCAAAGCCTACATCTTCAACGATGAATGGCTGTACACACCCCTCGAAGCAGTAGCAGCCAGGAAGCTGGTGGAAACGCTCGACGTCTGCTGATGGAAGCCTCACTAACGCTGATCAACACAGCAGACAACGAGGACGGAGAGGAGTACGACGCTGAACCGGCCGAGCTTGAGGACATCCTGCAATTCCAAGCGCAGCAAACTGAGGCCCCTGCTGCTCAAACGGATGTACCCACGGTGGATATACCGGAAGCTCCGTGGGAAAATAAAAAGATCACCACACCGTTTCAAGAAGAGATCAGGAAGAGGATCTGGCGACGCAAGGAGCAGATCATCACCACCTTCGACGAGTATGAGCTGATGAACATCCAAAGTTGGAGCGAGAGAAAGAAGCAACTCTATCGATGGAGCCTTCTGTGCCACAAATAAATAGGACGCTATCCGATGAGGAAAACATCGCTCAGGAAATGAGTCGGGCCCCCATCTGCAAAGTCACTGACCTCCGCCAAGAGTCCAAAGGACCTGTCCATTACCCAGTATTCACGGTAATGAGGCAGAATGAGAGCTACTGTGAAGTCAGTGAGGCGGACTTCAAGTTTCTGCGCCTGGGCGACCTGTACAGCATGCTGGAATCCATGAAGCAGTTCAGACTCGTCCTCAGAAGTTCTGGACATCTCATACGTGCTGAACCGGTCACCATGGGATATGTGGCTATCAAACGCCACATGCTCCGACAGGTCAGATTCTTCGCCACCCACGATCTGCAGATGGCGGTGGAGCACAACCTGAAGAAGGTGAATCTGACTCGCCCATCTTTCAAGAGCGGACGACTACCGAGAGGGCGATGTGATCGACGGAGACGATCCGGCGGTCGCCTACTCGAACTATAAGGGAAAGATGAGGATGCTGCGCTGCTCTGAAGTGGCAAAGTTCTCGGATGGAACGCTCACCATCATCCAAGACAAACTAATGAAGATCTGCCGCATACTTTCAGAAGAAGATCCTCTCTGCCGATCCAAGTTCGCGAAGCTCATTGACGCTATAGCTAATCAATTGGTACTTCGAAGGAACCTCCGCGCCTTCGAGTTCAAGCTAGGGCTTCGCGACACACTCACACGCTAATCCCCCACCGCTACGCTCAAGATTCAAGACTCCCAACAATTGACACAAAGGGGGAGATTGTTAGGATATTTAATTGATTGTGTCAATAGTTTAAGTCTTGGGATTAATTTTGTAATTATCGTTAGCTTGGGCTTTAGACAAGATTGTAATTAATTAATATTTAGTGATTGGGCCTTAATATACCTAGGGTTAATGTGGTATATAAGGTGTTACCAACTCACTTTTGAAAGTAATCAAAGATCAAAGGCTTATCCAAATTTTTCACACACTACACACACTCAAAGGTGAGAATACTCCCTTTTCATTCCATTAAAGCCTCTTTGATTCCTTGTTTGGTGCATTCGGGACCAATACTGATGAAGATGTTCGTGATCTACGCAAACAACTAGCAATGCTCACAAAGATGGTCTCAAAGAAGATCGGAAAAAAATCCCCATCCTCCTCCAATCGTCAAAGAACCTTTAGCGGCACCAAAAAGACCACTCCCACGGAGGAAGCTAAGCCGATAAAGAAAGAAGAGGAATCCGCACCTCAAAAATCTGTGAAGTGCTTTCGGTGTGGAAAGTTGGGCCACTTTGCCAAGGAATGCCACGCCCCACGCGTGAAGGACTCTGGCAATTACGACCGTAAGGCCAGAATAACCCGCAAAATGGAAAGTGGGAAAGTTCTTCTCACCGAAGAAGCTGAGTGGGTGAACGACACTTCAGAAGACGAGGAGCCTAAGGATAAAGATTGCTGCATGGCAAGGCTGGTCGAACATGACGAGGATGAGGAGATGGTTAACACCGGTGAGAATGCAGCTAAGACTCCTACCAACGCCGAGTGTGAGGTACGAGTTTCACAACTCGATGATGTGTTTAATCACCGACACACCATTAAGAAACCCACTGTAGACGCTAGGGATAATGTTGAACTCATAAATTTGAAAGCAACTATGCCTTACTTAGTTTAAAAGTAGAAGAGCTCGCTTGCGCAAACGAACGACTAATTGCCTCTAAAGCGTTAGTCAAACGTCTGCAAAACAAGAATAAACAAAGTGAGACTAAGGTTAAGGAAACCACATTGGCCATCAGTTCATGTGAAACATCTCGTCTCTTGACGGCCGCACAATATGAACTGCTTACTAAGGAAAGAGTTAGGCTGTACCGAAAGGTGAAAGAACTTGAAGAGCAGCTTCACCTTAGAAACAAAAACGCACGTATGTTATGCCAGTTGAACAAACAGGCAGAAACAGAATTCTACGACGCCCGGGAGGGAATCGGCTTGGCCAGCAATTGCAAACCAACGCCGCTAACGGTTTAAAGGTATAACATGTGTAACACTACGTTCCTGCAAACAAGAAAGGGTGCTCCCTCGCAGCTTATGCAATTTGTGAGATCATCCTCCGTTGTCATCTCGGAAGAAAAGAGGGTACAGAACATTCATTAGGCGGAAATCGCGTATGACTACACAGAATTGAATGCTAGTGATAAGACTAAGATACCTTCACTCTCGGAGGATGTCGAAACTCTACTCCTAACCAAAGAACAGGAAATTGCTTTCCGAGAAGCGCTACAGAGAAACTTCTACTCATAGTAGAACTAGAACGAACACTAGAATTAGAGCGGAAAGCCTTCACGAAGGAACGAGATGATCTACTTAGCAAAATCTTTACACTAGAGCAATTTCACAATACGAACAATCCCTCTACATCGAGTCAAGTACCCGATTCTCAAACATGTAAATGTAAGAGGACGGCGAAGATGACTCCTGAAGCTGAAACTTGTTCAAACACTAACTCTCGTATTCATATGGATACAGGGAATGTGAGTTCGACGTCTCTGGAAGGGAGTTCATTTGAAATAGAGGAGAACCCGCTCTTCGATGACAAGAAGAAAAGACCATCCTATACTCGTCTTTCCTCTTTATGTAATGAATCTCAATATCTTAAGGACGTAGATAATTATGTTACCATAACATATCTTCCTTTTACCAAGCTAATGTCTATGTGTTGCTGCAATGACTTTGTTCTCCCACGCTTCCATGAATATGAAACACATGAACATGCAACACTTCGACCACGCAAGCGAATCCGCTCTGCGACGCCTTTGTATTCTCCCATTTCGCCTAAACTACGGTGAAGCGAAAACGCCTTTCGTCGTCAAAAACAAAGTCACCTACTTCTCACAAGCAAAGGAAACTAAAACCGAAGGACGAAAACAACAACAACATCCCTCACACCAATTTATGCATAAGGCACCATACATACAAGCACAAGTTAGGCAAATATGGGTTAGAAAAACCATAATCCCGCCTCATCAAACAAATCACGACGGGAAATCTAAAATAGATCTAGCGCAACCTGATTTAGACCCCACATTTCCCATTAAGGGCATGACAATTTTACTCGTTTCACAAGAAGGTCCCGTCCGTAAACGGAGACCCAACGTTTGTTGATGTTTGCAGGTCTGTCATGTGTGGTATCTAGATTCAGGTTGCTCCACACACATGACGGGAACAAGGAGCTGTTGAGCAACTTCTCCGAGCGCTATCTTGGAAGGGTCTCCTTCGGAAACAGTCAAATGGCACCGATTCTCGGAACTGGCTATCTCGTTCATGACAAACTAACGATCAAGGGCATCTCTTACGTTGAGGGTTGAGCTACAATCTCTTCAGCATTGGTCGTTTCTGCGACAAAGGATACAGGGTTCTCTTCGAATCTGACATCTGCAGCATTATCAATGCCTCGGGACTGCCTCTTCTTTCTGGAACGCGCACGTCTCACCTCTACGTACTTAATCTTACGACCTCTCGACCAATATGCCTTCTCTCTCGTGCTGCACCCAAGTTGAACGATCTATGGCGCCGACGTCTCTCACATCTCAATTTCAAGACTCTCAACAAACTGTGCCAAGATAAGCTCGTCAATGGTCTACCTCAGCTATCTATCATAAGGAGCATCTCTGCTCTGCCTGCGAATTGGGGAAGATGAAGCGCTCGTCTCACATCTCCGAAGAAACACCGTCCTCTAAGCTCATTCTCGAGCTCTTGCACATGGATCTTTGTGGCCCAATGCCTACGGCTACACTCGGAGGAAGACGGTATATTCTTGTGATTGTCGACGACTTCTCGCGCTACACGTGGACGAAACTTGTTCGCACAAAGGATGGAGTTCCTGATTTAATCATTGAATTTGTTGTTACATCCCAAACTCTTCATCAACAAAAGGTTCGGATTATCAGAACTGACAAAGGAACTGAATTTAAGAACAAGAAGCTCAGTGATTTCTATGCCACTCAGGGCATCACCCAACAGTTCTCAGCTGTGAAGACACCGGAACAGAATGGTGTCGTTGAGCGTAAGAATAGGACACTAGTCGCAGCAGCTAGGACTCTTCTCATCCAATCTGGACTTCCTCACTCTCTTTGGGGCGAAGCTGTTCAGACAGCTTGCTACACGCAGAACCGGGCTTCTATCCACAAGAGATTCAACCGCACCCCATACGAGATGCTAAATAACCGTCGCATCTCGGATATATCTTATCTAAGGGTCTTGGAAAGTTTGATCCAAAAGCACTTGAAGGCATCTTTGTTGGATATTCGCTGAACTCGAAGGCATACAGAATCTATCTTACGGAGAAACGATCAGTCATTGAAAGCACAAATGTCACCTTTGACGAAAGCGAAGGCGACCTCATGGCTTCTGCTCATATCAGTCCAGAACCAGGTCTTCTGTAGTCGTTGACAAAAGGTCAACCTTCAACGACGGGAACTTCCTCATCTGAGGGCAACTCTGACGAACTGGATCTCAATCTGCTCTTCGAGTACTTCTATCCAGTCCCCAAGACTCCCGTCACCACAACTCAACCTACAGCTCCACCCACTCCACCTACACAACCGGCTATCGGCGATGATGTCGTCCCTCCAAACTTGGATGATCTCAATCTCAACGAAGACGGCATTTTACCCAATCCTGGGAACATTGGAGATTCGGATGCCGAACTCTCCCACTCCACTACGATTGAGATCTCTTCTTCGGACACTGGACCCCAATCTAATGAGCCTCTAATCGACACAAATGCAGCTAGCTCCTCACAGACCAATGTACCACCGTGGGCTCGCTCTCATCCTACGGATCAGATTATTGGGGATCCCACATCCAGTGTTTCGACGCGTTCGGCTACGATGAATGAAAGTCTGTTCGCTTGCTATCTCAGTCAAGCCGAACCATCACGAGTAGCTGAAGCCCTGCCCTCAACGATCCTGATTGGCTGATTGCAATGCAGGAGGAAATAAATCAGTTCGAACGTTTACAAGTTTGGGAACTCGTACCACGCCCTCCCAACAGGTCTATTATCGGCACGAAGTGGATCTTCAAGAACAAAAAGGATGAAGACGGTGTTGTCATCCGCAATAAAGCAAGACTTGTGGCTAAGGGGTACAATCAACAAGAGGGCATCGACTACGATGAAACTTTCGCCCCCGTTGCCAGGATCGAAGCAATACGAATTTTTCTTGCCTTTGCTGCTCACAAGAACTTTAAAGTCTACCAAATGGACGTGAAGACTGCATTTCTGAATGGATTTCTCAAAGTAGAAGTGTACGTTGATCAACCTGAAGGGTTCTTGAGCGAAGAGTTTCCTCATCACGTATATCGATCTACAAGGCCCTCTACGGAATAAAACAGGCTCCCCAAGCTTGGTATGACGTCCTTTCAGACTTCCTTGTTCAGTCTGGATTCAAGAAAGGATCTCTGGATACAACTCTCTTCACCAAGCGGAGTGGCACGGACATTATGATTGTACAGATTTATGTTGATGACATCATCTTTGGATCGACTAAACCACAACTATGTGAAGAGTTCGCAGAATTGATGAAAGAGAAATTCGAAATGAGTATGATGGGCGAGCTGAATTTCTTTCTTGGTCTTCAAGTAAAGCAACTCCTCGACGGAATCTTCATCAACCAGTCCAAATACATCCATGACATCCTCGAGAAATATGGAATGAAGGATGCTAAGACTGCTGCTACACCTATGTCACCCTCTGGCCGACCCGACGCAGACCCATCTGGTGTCCCCGTTGACCAAACCGTCTATCGTGGGATAATAGGATCTCTTCTGTACCTCACTGCTAGTCGATCGGATATTGTTCTCTCAACTGGAATCTGCGCTCGTTTTCAGGCTACACCTAACGAATCCCATCTCACTGCTGTCAAAAGGATTCTTCGCTATCTCAAAGGAACACCCAATCTGGGTTTGTGGTACCCCACTCAATCGGACTTCAAACTGGTTGAATTCTCTGACTCGGATTACGCAGGATGCAAGATGGATCGAAAAAGCACCTCTGGAGCTGCACACTTCTTGGGCGGTAAACTCGTGAGTTGGTCTTCTCGAAAACAAAACTGTGTCTCAACTTCGTCGACGGAGGCTGAATATGTCGCCGGCGCTAGTTGTTGTTCACAGCTTTTGTGGATGAGAACCCAACTACGAGATTTTAATTTTCATGTTGATAAAATTCCCATCTATTGTGACTCGAAGAGTGCGATTGCGATGATAAGTAATCCGGTATATCACTCGAGAACAAAACACATAGATATTCGTCACCACTTCATCAAATAACATGTCGAACAAGGGACGATTGAATTGCACTACGTCACTACCGAAGATCAACTAGCCGACATTCTCACAAAACCATTGGATGTCAAACGATTCCAACACCTTGTGACTATGCTGGGCATGTTGAATCTTCAGTTGTGATCAGTCGACCCTACATGAACTTTGATAAAGTGTACATATGTCTTTTCACTTTACTCCATTTTCTAAGTGTTTTCTGAATTATCTCTTAAGGGGGAGTTTTCGATTAAGGGGGAGTTTCTGTTTTCTTTCTCTTTATCTAAAAAGGGTTATAGATTAAGGGGGATTTCTGATTTTGCCTAAAAAAAAAATATTTTGGATTGAAATTCTAAATTTTGGTCAAACGGAGTCAAAATTGGACCAATTAATTTTTGGGTTGAAAGTTTAATTTTTGGGTTGAAAGTTTAATTTTTGGTCAAACGGGTCAAAATTGGACCAATAGACCCTATTTTGACCAAGCCCGCGAAAATCGGCACAGGAGCCAATTTTGACCAAACCCACGAATTTCGGCCCATTAACGCAAAAACTCGCATGAACAGTCACAAAACCCCAAAACACTGAACTTTTTCACAATCTTCCAAATTTCCGAGAAAAATTCAAAAAATTCGCACCCTCCTCTTCAAAAAATTTCTCGACCTCTCGCAATCGTCGTCATCTTCAAATACGTCCTCAAAATCTGTTTTTCTGGATACTCCGTCGTCAAAATCAGCTTTTCGGTATGAATACATTGCAAATAAACCAATTCTCGTTCGTTAGACACTGTGTTTGCCCCGTTTTTAATTTTTAGGTTTAAAAAAAAATTACTTTTCTCGGCTTTAATACGGACGCATGTTAGGATTTTGGTGTTTAAAACCCCCAAATGTGTATTGCCCGTCCAATTTCGAGTCGATTGAGTCCACTTTATTGCATTTTGGTTAAGATTTGACTGGGTCTAAAGCAAAAATCATAGCATGTTTTGTACGTTTTCACACAGTGTTCTTCACCGAGAAAATTTCCAGAAAAAATTGCTTTAAACATTAGATTTCGCTGCTACAGCGAGTGAGATCCCGCGAAAATTTTTTATCCGAGAAATTTCTCGCTGCAACAGTGACTGAGGTCCCACGAAAATTTTTATCCGAGAAATTTCTTGCGTTAAAATTCTCGCTGCTACAGTGACTAAGGTCCTGCGAAAACTTTTATCCGAGAAATTTCTTGCTGCGACAGTGACTAAGGTCCCGCGAAAGTTTTCATCCGAGAAAATCCTTTTTCTTATGTTAAAACCTTGCTGCTACAGTGAGTCATGACCCGCGAAATTTTCATACACCTCACTTCATATTACATCATTTCGCATCTTCACTATTTCACAACTACAGTTACCCAAAAATTTCAACCCGAGAAATTTTATCACTTGAGCGAATTTTCCTCAAAACTTTATCACTCCGCGTAACCTTCATATCACTTCAGAAAAATTCAAAACTTACGAAAAATTTTGGATAGCTTAAAAATTTCTCTTCTTTTGCAGAAATTTAATACCTTTTGAGAAAATCTGTATTTTTGGATAACTTGCGAAATTTCCCACTACATGCGAAAATTTACTCTGAATGCGAAATTTCCTTAACGTGCGAAAATTTTAATACATGCGAAATTTTTACTCTATCTGCGAAAATTTCTCTCGACTTGTCTATGTGTGATAATTAGCGAAATTTTCTTAACGTGCGAAAATTTTAATACATGCGAAATTTTACTCTATCTGCGAAAATTTCTCTCGACTTGTCTATGTGTGATAATTAGCGAAATTTCTATTACATGCGAAAATTTACTCTGAATGCGAACTTTCCTTAACGTGCAAAAAATTTCCATTACATGCAAAAATTCTTGATAACTTGTGAAATTCCATAATCTGAGAAAATTTTCCACTATTTGCAAAAATTTAACACTACATGCGAATTTTCCACTGAATGCGAAATCTTCCACTGAATGCGAAAATTTCTTTAACTTGCGACAATTTTCCCTACATACGAAATTCTACACTAAAATGCGCAAACCTTTTCCCGGATTGCTCATGTACCAAAATTCTCTCATATCACATGAACACCTTCAAACCTGCAAATTTTTCTAAGTATTGAAAAATTTCGTTTAATTTCCTAAAATTGTCAAAACTCTCCATCACATGACCAGCATTCAATCTTAACAACTTTATTTAAAAAGGACTCTTTGTTAGCTTTAGTTTTAATTTTACTTCTATCTTTAAGATTTTGGGCACTTCTATGCTTCATTTTATTGTTTTGCCCATGACTTACCCATAATTAATCTTCTCGCAATTTAGTCCGTACTAATCATGCTACAATTCCTGTCAAGGACAGATATGACTAACACAAACCAAGAAGCACTTGAAGCACTTGAGGCCGCAGCAATTCAAAGGGACGTCGCTCGCATCGAGCTAAATACACTGACGTTTGTTCCACCAATCGAGCAGGTCTTCCCGACAAGTCGATGGGCCGCCTTGATACCAAACAACCACATGGTGAACTTGGACAATTTCCAGTGCGATGCTCCCATCATCGTAGAGACCTCAAAGGGCATCCCCTCCGACACGCCCTCACTCATGGCGAGCCAGAAGCGCAAGTCCACCTTCAGCAGTTCTGGCACACATTGCAGATTGCTGGACCACACTACCTGGCTTCAGCAATGTCCGCCGAGATCGATCAAGAAACCGTAGTCCTCACCAGCAAGTTTGTCCAAAAAGTACTCCAACTTCCTGTCTACTCACCCTACGATCCACTACCGACGCACGAACAACTCATTGAAGACATCGACAGACTGGGCTTTCAACCAGAAAACAAGAAGAAGGGCCCACTTGTCCTCAGTGAAGTCATCACACGTAATCTACCTCAACCCTGGCGAACACTATACCTACTGCTGAACAAATGCATGTCAGGGAAGCATGCTGGTCAGGACCGAACCACCAAATCCTCACCATCCTAACCGGCATCGCACACAACCGCAAGTACAACTACACCGAGATCATCTGGATGGATCTCGTCTCCATGGTCCAACGCCACGATCGGGAAGTCGCCAAGGGAGTCAAAAACCGCTTCATGCCTTACATGCGGTGGCTCCCAGCGATCATCAAGCACTTCCGCCTGTTCTCCACCAACATCCGCATCCGCCCGGCGAGTGAGCACTTCATAATTCCAGTCGTCGAGAAGTTCGCCAAGAAAAACACCACGGCAAAAGATCGGCACGCCATGATAATCCGGGATGAAGTACTCGCCTATGCCGACCAGACAAACCCGCACGTCCAAGAATACCGCGCCTCCACCGCTTCATTCCGTGAAAGTCCCCGTCCACTATCCATTGTCCCTACGGAGCGGACCAACCCCGCTGCTCCTAACCCCGGGACTAGCCAAAATCCCACCACCACGTCTAAAAAGTCATCGAGTCGGGTCACATCCTCTTCCACCCGCGTACCGAAAAAACGGTCCCGCGAGGATGACGTAAGCCGCACCACGGAGCGTCGATCAAAACGGAAAAACGATCGACCTCCTCAGCCACAAACAAGCCGAGCCCAAACCATAGGTGCAGGGGGTCATGTGTTCACCTCCCGAGTAGAAGACGTGGCACATGGCTCAACCACGCAAACAACCCCACCAATCCACCTATCTTCCTCTCTACAGGAAGATATTTCATTCCATGAGGAGCTACGTATGCCATCGACATCCCACTTGGAGATAGTCGATGTTGAAACAAGCAGTTCTTCGCCTCAGACTGCATCCTCTTCAATCACATCGAGTCTAGTGCCCTCACTCCCCATAATTTCATACGTTTCTAAGACACATAAGCCTTTTACTGCACTACAGAGTCTTCGTGATTCTGTCAGAACGCTCGGTGATGTCTCTGTGACTGAGAGCGGAAGACCTAGGACGGCCAACATCACAACAACCGTGAGCCTAGGCCATCATTCGTTTGAGTCTGTCTCATCGATGATGACAACGGGAAGTCTTAGTGACCCCGTCTTTTGCCATCCTGTGCAAATGGGCGGCCGATCGGCTATCTTCTCCGATTCGGTGTCAGTTGGATTTCTTCGTGATTCCAACTTGTTAAACTTACCCCATTTTGTCTCCGAGACCGCGCTAGAAGCTCGTCCTCAAGAGTTTGCAAAGACTCTTGAGGCGTCTATCCTCGATAAAGTCTACGCGCGTCTCGATGCATCCACCATCGAAAAAGGCAAAGGTGTGGCCCCGGAGATGCCCCCACCACCGCAACATGTGGATGCAGAAGCTGTTCTCTCCTCCATTTCCGCGAAGGAGCTCTTCTACATCCTCAGAGCTCGATTCGAGTCAATGACGAAACTCGACGAGGAGGAACAACAAATGAAGGCAATAATGACTCAACCAATGGCTTGTCGTGCTCAAGGCGAGTCCAGCGGGATCAGGCGCGATGATCAAGACGATGATCAAGATCGCCGCGAGGGGAGAATAGGCAGCAAGGTGCACAATCTCAAGGACTCGTGCAAACGACGCCGCCTTCCTCCTCTGCACCTGAAACGACGCCCGCAACAGAAACCTCACACCCCACCAGCCAAAAATCCCATCCTATTAACTCCGAGACACTAGCTAAATCACCCTCATCACCACCTACTACCGTCTCCGAAACTCTAATCGTCACACCGACATTAGAGACCACCACCACACCTTCTCCACCCACTATCCCGGAACTTCTAACTGTCACATCGACATTAGAGGCCACCACCACATCTACACCACCCGACACCCAAATCATCCTAGCCAAAACCATCACCTCAACCGAACCACCAGAATCTCCTCCACAACCATCCCCACAATCCACAAACTCCCCCGACGCCACACCCTCGCCATCACACAGCCATACCCCTCTCAATACTGACTCCAACGTGGCTTCCGAGGACTTCTACTGCGCGCAGAACGAGATCGAGGCCTACATCTTTAACGATGAATGGCTGTACACACCCGCAGATGCAGTAGCAGCCAGGAAGTTGGTGGAAAATGCTCGAAGTCTGTTAAAGAAGCTTCGCTTACGCTGATCAACACTGCAGACAACAAGAACGGAGAGGAGTACGACGCCGAACCCGCGAGCTCGACGACATCCTACAATTTCAAGCGCAGCAAGCTGAGGCTCCTGCTGCTCAACCGGATGTGCCCACGGCGGATATACCGGAAGCACCATGGGAAAACAAGAAGATCACCGCACCATTCCAAGAAGAGATCAGGAAGAGGATCTGGCGGCGCAAGGCGCAGATCATCACCATCTTCGATGAATACAAGCTTAAGAATGTCCAAAACTTGAGCGAGGAAAAGAAGAAGCTCTACCGATGGAGCCTTCTTTGTCACAAGTGCACAAAGCGGACGCTGACCGATGAGGAAAAACTTCGCTCTTGAGAAGAATCAGGCTCCCATCTGCAAAGTCACTGACATTCGCCAGGAGTCGAAAGGACGTGTCCACTATCCAGTGTTCACGGTGATGAGGCAGGATGAGAGCTACTGTGATGTAAGCGAGGCAGACTTCAAATTTCTGCGCCTGGGTGATCTATACAGCATGCTGGAATCCATGAAGCAGTTCAGTCTCGTCCTCAAAAGTTCTGGACATCTCGTACGGGCTGAACCGGTCACCATGGTCTACTTGGCTCTCAAGCGACACATGCTCCGACAAGTGAGATACTTCGCCTCCCACGATCTGCAGATGGCGGTGGAGCACAACCTGAAGAAGGTAAACCTGACTCGCCCATCTTTCAAGAACACGGACGACTATCGAGAGGGTGATGTGATAGACGGAGATGATCCGGCGGTCGCCTACTCGAATTACAAGGGAAAGATGAGGCTACTACGCTGCTCCGAAGTGGCAATGTTCTCGGATGGAACACTCACCATCATCCAAGACAAGCTCATGAGAATTTGCCGCATCCTTTCAGAAGAAGACCCACACTGCCGATCCAAGTTCGCGAAGTTTATTGACGCTATAGCTGATCGAATCGTGCTTCGAAGGAATCTCCGCGCCTTCGAGTTCAAACTAGGACTTCGCGAAACACACACTCGCTAATCCACCATCACAACGTCCAAGATCAAGACTCCCAACAATTGACACAAAGGGGGAGATTGTTAGGATATTTATAGATTGTGTCAATAGTTTAAGTCTTGAGTTAAAAATTGTAATTATCCTTTTGCTTGGGCTTTGGACTAGAATGTAATTAATTAATCATTAGTGATTGGGCCTTAATATACCTAAGGTTAATGTGGTATATAAGGTGTTACCAACCCTATTTTCAAGGTAATCAAAGATCAAAAGGCTATCCCTACTTTTCACAAAATACACACACTTGAAGGTGAGAACCTCTCCCTTTTCATCCCATCTAAGCCTCTTTGATTCCTTGTTTGGTGCAATCGGGACCAACAGAGACTTTCATTTATTGTTGGCGTGCGAGTTGTAACTCCACTTGAGGGATCCCCAATTATCTGCCAGTTCGAATGAGCACGAGTCGACTTTCATGCATGAGTCTGTGACGATTATGCTGCCTGTTGTAGTTTCATGACTTGGGACAGTATGAGGTTCAATAAGCTCCGCAGGTTGGGTCCTAACTCTCGTGAAGAGATTTCGATTGTCGTGTCATTGGGTTGAGGATTGTCTGCTTCTGAGCTAGCAATGATGTCAGAATCTGTTGGAGGTTCACTGTCATCGTCAATGTGGAGATTTTCCATTGTGGGAGGTAAATTACCATAATTATCACTGGTTGGGCTGCAGAAGAGGTTAGAGTCGTGGGTGGCGGTGGTATTGGAAACTGATCCTCAAATAAAAAATCAAGTTCCACATCACTCAATGTATGTGTACTTGAAGGTTCGCCCACCGAAGAGGTGTTTGGTTGATCTTTCGTCAACTCTTGCAGAAGTTCGGGTTCAGGGCTGATTTGTACATAAGCCACTTGGTCTAATTCATCAAACGTAACATTGATGCTTTCCATGACTAGTCTTTTCTCTTTGAGGTGTACTCGATAGGCTATGCAGGTTGTCGAGTATCCTACTAGTATCTATTCAAAAGCTTTTGGGTCAAGTTTGCCCCTATCTTTACGATCGTTGGCCACGTAGCACTTGCACCCGAAAACCCTAAGGAAGGGGATGAGTGGCACTCTGCGATTGATCAACTCGTAGGGAGTTCTGTTGAACCTCTTGTGAAGTGACGCACGATTATGAGTGAAGCAAGCCATGTTAAGTGTTTCAGCCCATAAGAAGTGGGGCAATCTAGAGTGAATGAGGAATGTTCTAGTCACTTTGACTAAGGTCCTTTTTTTGCGTTCGACCACTCCGTTTACTGGGGTGTCTTTGCTTATGAGAACTGTTGGGTGATTCCAAGCGAAGCATAGAAGTCGCTGAGATTTTTCATTGTCAGTTCCGATAATTTGGACACGCAGTTGGTAGAGGTTCTGTGCGGTTCTGATGAACTCAATAATGAAACCTGGTGTTTCGTCCTTGATTTTGAGAAATTTGTCCACGTGTAGCGTAAGAAATCATCCACGATTACCAACACATATTTACGCCCATTGATGGTCCGAGTGCGCATAGATCCACACAGATCCATGTGAATGAGTTCAAGAGGTTTGGAGGTCGAAGCTATGTGTTTGGTGCGGTGAGATGATTTCCTTATCTTTCCCATTTCACACGTTGAGCATAGATGCTCTTTGTGTACCTAAATGAGGGAAGTCCATTGACCATAATTTTTTATCGTAGTTTGTTCAGGTCTTTGAAATTGAGATAGGAGAGTCGTTGATGCCAAAGGTATTACTGATATAGGGAGGCTCGGAGGATGAGACACGTCGGTCGGATGGTCTTTTCAGAGCAATGGAGTAGAGATTCGTCTTTTTGTGGCCGGTGAGCAGTTCTCTTCCCTTGTCATCGGTGACGCTACATTTGTATGCTTCGAAATTTACCTTGTAGTAGCTCAGGCCTTCGACGTATGAGACTCCATTGATGGTAAGTCTGTCATGAATGAAGTCGTCTGTCCAAGCATAGGTGCAGATTGACTGTTTCCCAAGTAGACCTTTCCGAGATAGCCTTCGGAAAAGTTTCTCAATAGCTCTTTACTTCCCGTCATGTGTGAGGAGCAACCTGAATCTAAGTACCACACATGACGAACCTGCAAAACAAGTTAAGTAAGCTTAGCTACTCCGTTTGAGTACGGGTCCTTTAATCACATGTGAGGAATCCAACGTATTTGTTGTTATATTGAGTTCTTTGTCAGATTGTTGGAGGACTTACTTAGACGCAATGTGCCTGTTGGGTGCAGTAGGGACTTTGGAATCCAGATTTTTCTTTGATTTAACAACTTATTATGCTTGTTTTTGTCGTTATTTGCGGAAGAGGTGTATTTCTTTCTCTTTACTTTGTGAGTATGTTTGTCGTGTTTGGAAGATACACCTTTAGGACCAGAGCTATGCAACGTGGAAGCGTTTTTGTTGAATTGATCATTACAAGAACGTGGAAGTACATCATTGTTGACATAACGATGTGTAGATTTGTGAGCACAAAATAAGGAAACACGGTCTGCGACAATACAAGAAGTCACTTTGGAAATGTAAATGAATTGAAAATAGGATAAACAAGATTTGTGGCTGGTTTCTTCTTCTTATCGAGGACAGTTGTCTTCTTTGTCGACCAGACCTAGCCTTCTTCATCTACCACTCAGGCTTTTGTCTGCGGGCACATGTGATACGAAATTAGTCTGAGACAATGACGTTTTCTCTGTTGTTTTCTCGCATTTACATATAAAGGAACAGGAACAGAATCGGAAGTGGAAGGTTTGTACACGTCAGAAAAGTTTTGAAGAGTGTAGATTTTTGCTCAATAGAATCGTCTTTCTTCTGAATGGGCTTTTCTTCCAGATTCAAGAGATGTTGTTAGGTCCCCTATTTTGCGAATTATCTCTAGAATGTAAATGGATGAGTGAATTGGTTTAGCCTGTTCAATGGAGTTCTCCAGTTTTTTCAGGACCAAAAGGTGACATGTAATCATCAGAAAATGTAGTCTTTTTGGTTTTATAGCTATTGTTGAGTTATGTATAGTTACATGTAATATGGGCCCAATTTTGTTCTTCCGTTTCTGTTCTTCAGATTTGTAATACCGGAGTCCCATAAGTGGTCGGCCAATAAATATGCATACCTATTATCTAACTTACGTGACTGCATAATATGTGCTCACATGATTTCATACTATGGGTGATAAGATATCATATATGTTTATCTGACACTAGCGCAATTAACCCGTTAAGAAACCCAAGTTGGGACATGGAAATAATTTCAAATAAGATCTAAAATTTTGTGTAAAAGAAATTATTAGTAAGAGTTAGATATAAGCAATCCAAAGCATAAAATAATACTATTAGGAATAAAGCTTAAGGAGTAGAAACATTAGGTAGTATAGTTACTTAAGCATGGGGGAAAACTCGTGTCACTGCATGTCCCATCAAGCATGCATTGATAACTAGTGTCTATCTGAATTTTTACAAATAATAAAGCTTATGGAGTAGAAAACCCGAAGAGAGAAAGAGCTAATCAGACGAGAACAAAAGGGGAAAAATGGCTAGCTTCAAACGGAAAGTTCACTTTAAGGGGGTAAGAAACTCATCTAAAATCCATAAATCGATTATAAACATGTATGTTAAATGTTTTACAAACCCTAAGAATTAAAAGGATAAGAAGGAGATATAGGGTGTTTCCCAGATTAGGATAGTTTCTAAACAGAATTACGGTTCTTATGCTAGTTGGTGATTTTAGGGTTCAAATATTAATCTTACTAACCTGACAGCTTAGAATTATACCTGGAAAGAATGGTGAGTTAGAAATTTGACTTTGAAGAAGAAAGAACTTTGAAGAATTTTCGATCAAATTTAACAAGTGGCATGAACAAATCGAGCGAATGGAAATGATGAGAAGATCGGGCGATTCCAAGCCAAGATGGTCAAATAATTCGAAGGATTACGAGTCGGGCAATTTGAAACCTAGACAACATGCGGCGAAAGTAAAGTCTTTATGAATGAATCGGCGGATGGAAGATACCTCTATAAGTGCATGATCGGGTGAATGGCAGCTTAAACAAACCCTCAACGAAACTGGATTTCATATGGCCAATCGAGCGATTTGAGAGCCAACCAATCAGATGACTATATGATGGAAAAGCTCGGCGAAAGTAAGGCTCAACCATGATGAATCGGGCGATGCAAGGTTTAAAGGCAAACGAATGAAGTTGAAATTTGAAGAATCGAGCGACTAAGTTAAGTAGGGAACTAATCGGGCGATTGGATGCTATAATTAACATTCGGCGAAACCATTTCCATGCATGATGTCAATCGCAAAACTGAGTTGGAATGGGATAAATCGAGCGAAAGTGAAGTTCACAATGCATGGTCAATCGGGCCAAAGGATATTTTGTAATGTGAACCTTCGTCGTGTCTAGAGTAGGGCAACTATTGAGATAAGCCACACTAAGTTCGACCAAACTACTAGTAGAAACTTAGGGTTTTTAGCAATTTCGCATAGCCAAACTAAATTATTTCGATATAGGTACCTAAGTTAGGTATGGTACTAACACTATAACATTTCTGTCTAAGGATCGGGAAGCGAGGACGTTCCAAGACAGTAAGTTTTACATACGCTTGGACGACAAGTAAGTGGAAGTCCCAACTACGACACATAATTTTATGTGCATATGTGCCCACTTGCTTCAATGATTTTACGTGACTTCCTACATGATTTATTTACGTTATATGACGACATGACATGCACATTAACGAAATGTTCATATACACGCACGATTAGTATTAAAGATAGGATACAAGAGCGTGCATGATACAAAATCGCCTGAGAGTGATAAATATTCGCCGATATGGCATCTGATGTCGAGTCACATTTGAGTCACGGCTCTTTTATGCTACCATGGTGACTTTTATGTCACCGCTTTCAAGACATGACATGTTCAAGACAAGACATGATATTCGGGTGAATGCCCTCGCCCTCATGGCGCAACATGAAACCTGGAGGATGCGAGTTGAGGGAATAAGTGACACCGAGGGTATCTCTTGTGTTGGCAACCTCGGAATGCGCTACCAGTGTGAAGCGACCGCGTGACGTATAAAACTACCTTGGGATTGGAATGGCGTCCTAAGATTAGCCTCTCAAGTGTGGGTATTGTCACTATATATATATATATATATATATATATATATATATATATATATATATATATATATATATATATATTTATATATTATCCATAGTGGATTTGAGCTCCATGCTGGTGCATAGCAAGAGAGCCGAGGGCCCCACATGACAAGATAATACGAGAAAAACATGAGGTGTTGGGAGCATTGGCGTGGATGGCTCTGCGAATTAGGGCACGTGCATGGCATGCATGACTTTCACTTACTGAGCTCTATAAGCTCATTCCACGTATTTATATATTGTAGATTCACGTGATCACGGTACATGATCATCATGATGGCGAGGCCTACTTTGATGCTTCCGGAGGACTTTTAAGGTGGAAGTGTGTACATGTATGCGACCGATATAGCGAATCGATAGATTATTTTTGATACGCATGCGCACTCACCTATTTGTTTATGTCCTAGGATATTTTGTAAAATGGCTTCCTTTATATAAAAGGAAAAAATTTTGTAGCATTTGTATATATATTATTCCCTCTTTATCATGTGCAGTCACGTAATGTAGTAATTAAATGAGTTGTAGAAGTCGGGGGCGCCACAAGATTCGATAGCCTCGGTCGATCCCACAAAGGGCATTAAGTTTTAAAGGCTCAAACCAAAGTGTTTAATGTTGTACAGAGGAAGTACTTCATCTTTCTTTGGGTTTGTTGTGACTTGAAAGCCCAATCCTTCGCGGGGATCATACTACATCTTTCGGTTTGTTGAGAAAGATGCGATCAGTTTGGCCTCTTTTGGGGAGAAGATCCTCTAATTGTTTGACTTTCTTATATAGTCGAACACGTTCTTTAGTGATTAGTTCGTATTGAGAAGATACATTTACTCGTTCTTTTTCAATATCTTTTAAGTTCTTACATGCATCACTAACTTGTTATTCCTTATTTTCTACCTTTTCTACTGAAGTTTTTACTTTCAGATAAGTTCAAAGATTCTTTAAGAATAGCTATTTCTTCCTGTTGTTTACTTAATAAAGCAAATTGTCAAAGTCTCTATGGAGTTCTGAGTAATCTCTACGATGCATGGAGAGTTCGTTTATCCTATGTTTAGTTCAATGATAGCATTTAGGGATGGGGAGTATACCTTAAGGTCGGATGAAGAGACATCCGTCCTGTCTGAGCTGATGCCTGCTACCTCTTCATTGGAATCATAATCATTGCTCTTCACCATAAAGGCCTTTTCACCCTACTCCTCGTCTGATGTGTCTTCTAGCCATTTTTCTTCCTCGGCAACAAGGACGATTCCCGCCTCTTTGAATTGGGATAGCCGAAACTTCTTTGGAGCTTCAACTTCCTTAGTTTCAGGTTCCTCGGGAGCAATGAACTTTGTTATCCGCTTGAGGTTCGTTGTCTGTTGAAGGAGGATGATGATTTCTTGGCACTTTTCTTATTGACCATTTCAGAGATCATGGCTAGTTGGGATCTGTTCGGTACCACATGGGCTTGCTAGGTGAATACCGAACTGCTAGATACCTCCTAGGCCGGTTGAGACAAACCAAGAGAGTCGGGCTTAAAAAGGGCAACCGACACAACGTCATCATTAGAGAGAGAGAGAGAGAGAGAGAGACAAGGCTAGGTCCTATATTGTGACATTAGGGTTTGGGGCTTGGCCAAATCCGTGATCAGCCGAAAATACTAAGTTTGACTAGTGAGGGGTAAAATGGTCTTTTCACCTCACGAGATATTTTTGAAATAAAATATTGGATATTAAATATTTAATATTAAATTAGATTTAAATGTTTATTATTGTCTTAGAGAAATAATATTTTTTAGTTTGGCATTAAATAATATATATCACATATATATAAGTTTCGAATTTTATTAGATAAAATTTTGAAATTATTAAATATATTTATATTGGATATTATATATTTAAGTATATTGTAAATATGGTATTTTAATTAGTTAAGATATTGGATATTTAATTTACTACCTAAAAGTTTGAATTTTGAATTCGTTACTTGGTAAAATGAAGAATGGATTCATGTCGAAGTTATTGATCCACGTTAGGCTCCGATACCACTTGTTGGTCCTAGCCTATCCAACTAAACTGTATTAGGACGACTTTACCAAGATTTGGAGATGGGAGAAGTGTAATGTGTGGGGTGCGTGTGTGCGTGTTCGTGAGAAGGGTTGGGAGCTTCTCTTATGTATTTTTCACACACACAAGAGTCTCTAAGAACACACACCCTAATTAGGGTTTGGGTATATATACCACATGAGTTGGTGTGGCGCCCAGCCTTCCACCACTACTTTCTTAACTAGTCTATGCGACCCTAATAACGAAATAGATCGTGCAAAATTTCGTATAAAATTTTTCCTTTTGTAAAAAGGAATCGTAAGGTTTCGTACAAAATCATCATGGGTCCTATTTACATAGGAAAGCGCGCATGCGGGTCAAAATAAATATATCTACTGGGCCTCCGCGAGGTCGCATCCATGCACACACTTCCATCTCAAAAGTCCTCGGAAGTCAAAAGTTGACCTCGCCGTGAAAATGATCACGTACCGTGATTGCGGGGTCCTACAACACATAAAACGTGGAAGCTTATAAAGCTCAGTAAGTGAAAACCATGCATGCAATGCACGCGACCTAAATAGCGAAGGCATTCGCGCCAATGCTATCTACTTCTCACATCCTTCTTGACCTTTCATAACATATTTGGGCCCCTCGGCTTTCAAGCTTACAATGCACCATATAGAGCTCAAACCCCTAAGGGTACAAATAAGTGGCAGTACACACAATGGGAGGCTAAACCCGAGTACTCAATATGTCCTTAACCCTATGGTGCCTTTCAATACCAATGGTCCACATTGAGAGGCTAATAGTGCCTTTCAGTCCCAGTGCACTCCCATTGAGAGGCTAACCCGGGCACACAAATTTCGTTTAAACCTAAGGCGCCTTTCCATTCCAATGCGGTCTGACACGCGGCGCTTCTCACTGGTAGCTTACTACGAGGTCGCCAACGCTCGAGGTTCCCTCGGTGCCGCTCATTCCCTCGAGTCGCATCCTCCAGGTTGCATCTCCCGCTACGGGGTATCCACCTGCCTCTCGTGAATCAGCTATTGGCCTCGTGAATCTCCATGGTGTATTTCCCCTACCTCTCATGAATCAGGTAATATTTGGCCTCGTGAATAGCCATGGTAGCATAGAAGAGCCGTGACTCATCATTGAGTCGACACAAATGCCCATATCGACAAATATACATCGCTCTTATGCGATCTTATACTCATGCACGCTCTTTTCCCCGACTCTTATACAGTCGTGCGTGCATATGCTCATGTCATGAATATGCAATCATGCGTACAATATTCATAGAATAATTTACGTCACATAAAAATCACGTAAGTCACATAAGATCATAAAACACATAACACATAATTTCATGCACATAAAAATTATGTGTTGTAGTTGCGATTTCCACTTACCTGGTATCCTTAGCTATATCGTACGGTAAATTGCTAACCTTCAAACCCTAAGTATGGAAACATATAAAATTAGGGTTGTCAGTCTAATTGCAGTCTTACTAAAGTGCCTTAATTTGAAAACCCTAGTTTTGATTTTTGTGAATTTGCAAACCACCTTTTCTTCCAAAATCATAGGTTTCGAATTCTTCAAAACATATATAGGTTTTTCGATATGATTAATGAGATGAATTCTTAAACCTAAATCTCGATATGTTAACGAGATGTATCCAGAAATGGATCTCGACATATACAAGAGTTCGATATTGTTTAAACACTACACAAAGATTTCCATGTTAATTATTAAAGATAGATTTCGAGATATGTTTCGACATTTTAAATAAAAATCTCGAGATGTATTTTGACATTACACACAAAGATTTCGAGGTTAATATCAACTAGATTTCGACATGGATCTCGAGCTTGATCTCGAGACTCCATACCAAATTTCGAAATGAATTCCAAAGTTAAATCTCGACATGATTTTGACTTCTCGAGATAAATCTCGAGCTTGGTTGTGAATTAGATCTCGACATTGACATGGACTTCGAGTTTGATCTCGATATCCCTTACTAAATTTCGAAGTTGATACCAAATGGATTTCGATATATATTTCGAGATGAATCTCGAGTTTGACTAAATAATATACAATATTTTGAAGTTAATTCCAAAGTGGATCTCGACATGTATCTTAAGCTTTATTGTGGGATTTCGACATGGATGCCGAAGCAACATATCCAAGATTTCGAGATTTAGTACAAAATCTCGAAGTAAATCTCGACATGGATCTCGACTTCGAGATTCCATTTCGAGTTCTTTTCTGATTTCAACATTCTTAAACTTTCATGAAGCTCTCGACATCATTCCTACACAACTAATACGGCTTCGAGATTCATATCTGGAGAAATTATATTACTCGAAAACACCTTTTTGATATGGAAATTATCTAACCTTCGATCAAAATACCTACTTTTATTAAGAACAGTATGAATATCTTGAATTTCTAAGTATACTTTAAAACTTCACAGTCTACAACCTAAATAACATGAATTCCTAAGGCTTTCGTGCATATCAGTACTATAAAGCATGCCATAATCGCGAATGAAAACATGAGCTCAATAACAAAAATACCCTTTCCTAGCTTTGGATTGATTTGTCCTTGAAGTTCCTCTGCTTACTTTCTACTTTTTGAGTTTGCAAGGGTTTGTTTAGTGAGTTATGCTCTTCGAAAGTTTCTTTGGTATTATAAGTTGCTTTGTTGTTCTTCTATCCCATAGTTAGCGTGCCCTTGTAATAAAGGACGTCGACGCTTATCCTAAGTTTACTAATAGCCAGTAATTTAATATTACTTTAATTTTTCCATATACCTTAAGTCTTCGAAACAAACCTATGAAAGGCTCTAACGCTTCGAAATTCTCTTGTTCGAAATTCTCTAACTTCGACATTCATCTTGCTAAGTTTCGAAATCAATCTTCTCTTGAAAGTTATAAATCTCGAGACACAACGATTTCGAGTTTCGAGATTCAAAGATTTAGAAATTCTTCCTCAACTCTTTTGAGATTTACTCACTTCGTGGTCTTCCTATTTCGACAACATCCTATCTTTCGAAATTTACTAATCTACACAACTCAATATATCCTTTTGAAATTCATTAAGTCGAAATTTACTTTGTCCTACCACTTAATTCTCGCAACACCTATTTATTTGAACACTCATTGTTTTGAAAACCCTCTTGTCTAATTTCGATTCCTACCCATGTAAATGTAAATGTTAATTACTTTCCTAAGTTAGAATCCTTCATAGCGCGTAATTAATTCATCATTTAAAAATTTTTTAAATTCTACGTTCATCACTTAAGTCATAATTCGTAACACACATAAGAATTATAAATCACACAGCATGAAATCATATAGACACATAAGTTACTTAAAGGCATGAGAATATGAAGGCATTGTATCATCGAAAATACTAATTAATCCAATGAAATTTCTAATTTACTGCTAATTAAGTCGTAAACCCCGTAATTAGATTTTACGGGTATTACAGTTGGTATATTATGCCCCTAGTAACTAAGAAGTAGAATATTACAAACTATCCCAAAGTTAACTAAACATAAAACCATACAAAGATAAAACAATGAAATTGAATACTAAGAAAATATTCCAGGTTAATGTGTTGGTATTTGGCATACATTTTACACAGTTTCCGTACACTATTTGACATTATTATCGTACAAAAAATTACATGAATAGAAGACATCATTAAGTCATAATGTTAGTCTTAATACATCCACCAGCATTACACACACCCAAAAGAACACTCTCGTAATCAATATACCCACAACCAAATCAAACGCAACATATGACCTTAAGTGCAACAATTAAGTACTCTAAAAACATGTTCAACAATTAAGTATTATAACAATATGTTCAATGTTACACGATACAATAAAATTGATACGGCGGAACATTCGTATAAAAAGTATAGACTTTTGAGAAACTAACCCCATCTATTAGCAAAACCAAATTACCCACTCTTAGTATTCGATGTCTAGTTAGTTTTACCTGCGTATAGTTGAAATAACGCTCATTCTTCAATTGATTTATCTTCCTTGAGCTAAGCGGGCTCGAAGTTCAACTCCATTTTCTTCAACTCATTGCCATTTTTTCTCTCGTTCTCAGAGGTTTTATTATTTAGGGAAACTACAGTGGAGTGAGCAAAAACCCATGCTTTCAAGCAAACTCGCAAACCTTCCCACATTGTAATACCCGTAAAATTTAATACGGGATTTTGTTATAATTAACTATGAAGTTTTTTAAATTAAGAATTCTGTTAACAAAATTTAAGTTATACAACCAAAATATGAATTGGGAGTTACTATTTATCGCCCCCTTTTAACTTGTTACCGCCCCCTAAAGGGCTGGAAAAAGACGATTTTGCCCTTGATATTTAAATTAATTTAAAAAGAAAAAACTATAATAAACAATAAAAATTTCTATTTAAAGCTTTGTTCCAAACAACACTTTCCAAATCACACATCCAAATCAAACAAAAACACAAAAAATATTGAAATCGCAATTGATCGCCGACAGGGACAAGGAAAGGGAAAGGGCCTATTTTCACGACTGGTAAGCAAATTAACGTAAAATCATTCGTACGTAGATGGATTACCGAACACGGATCGGAATAGTTCGAAAAAACGGCCGATCGAACGAGATTTAGGGTCGGATTTCGGCACGACCGAAACATAATTTCGGCCGGGTAAGTCACGACCGAAACACAATTTCGGTTGTGCATATGCCGACCGAAATAACGTTTCGGTCGGGACATTGCGGACCGAAATTATGTCTCGGTCGGGGCAGTGCCGTCCGAAATCATGTTTCGGTCTGTACTGTTGTAATACCCGAGTCCCGTAAGTGATCTGGCCAATAAGTTTGCATACATATTATATGACTTATGTGACTGCACATTGTACATTTATTTAATTATGTGCTTCTATGTTAATTGATTTATATGATTATTTGATTCGTGTTTTACAACTCATGTGAATTATGTGATGACTGACTTATGTGGAAATATTAGGACTTAGAAAATTTGGGTAACGTTTATGTAGAGGCGAGACCTTAGGAAATCTCGGTGAAAACGAACTTATATTATGAAATAGGTTTCGGCCGATTGTAGGGAGGATAGAGACTCGGATGAGGTGATGTGAGAAGTCTAATTTTTAGGTATAATAAGATCTTAACATTAGAATAATACACGAGAATTAGTTCGGCAGATAGCAATAGATATTAGATAAAATATTAATGCTTTACTGTTAGTTTCGACCGATTTCAATGTAAGAGTGCTGCCTTTCGCCGAATCAAATGGCATGTTAAATCGGGCGATTACATTTGATGTTGATTACCAATTAGAGACTTGATATTGTATTCGGGCGATTATTTTAGGGTTCTGATTATTCAATTGAGGGCTGAAATCGGTCAATTTTAGTATAAAGATCCGAATACCATAAGGGCTTTCGATCGAAAGGTAGGAATGATTATGATATGAATAAAACATTGCTTAGTTTAGAAGGCAAATTTGTCACCTCCTTGTCATTTCATTCACATTTTTCTAAGTACTTTTATTCTAATGTATATCTACTAGATTATAAACAAAACAAAACCTTAGAAGCAAAAACGTAATACAACGAACCCAGCAAGAAACGAAACAAACTCTACCAGTTTGTACCACACATAGCAAATCAAACTTCAGATCTTAGGTAAGTAAAGATCATATTTATAGCATTTAATTTAATTATGCTTATGTATTACCATGTTTCTATGAGTTTAGACATAGGAAAATTCGAGTATAATATGTTTTGAAAACCCTAAATTCTGCAATTTAATTAATACTAACATCCGTTGCTTAAGCTTGGTACAGGCATGTATAGTAATTTAGGAAAAGGAATTAACTCTAGCTTGAAGAATTTATCTGAGGTAGTATAGTATATTTCTATGGTTCATTACTTTATAGTTACGAGTTCTTGAATAAAATAGCCTCAGGTAGAAAATATCGAGCAATTTGAAGTAGACTAGAACTTTCGATCGAATCTTACAAACCTTAGTGCAATGTCGGGCAATCATAGAATAAAGTTAAATAACTAATAGGAAACCAAACTATGACCTTCGTGTAAGCTTGGACAATTTGCAATCATAGCTATGGGACATATCACCTAATCAGAATAGGACAGAATTGTTTTTAATATTTATTATAATTAATCAAAGTAGCTTTCGAGTGCAAATTGTTAGATCTACTAGAAGACAATCTTCGACCAAACATAGAAATTCAGGTATTGGGCGATAATGTGTTTTGACGAGGTTTTCTATTTAATTTATGATTAACTCGATTTTGACCATTGTATGAGTTTCGGGCGGATCAGCCTTATATTAGAGGAGTTTCGCCGTGTTATGTAAACTAATTAAGAGTCGACCGATTTTCAGTTGTAACAGGGAATTTGAATTATGATCGGGCGACTCGACATAAACCTGGGACTTTCGCCGTGTTGTATAAAACATTAATTTATTAAATGGTCGGGCGACACTACTTTTAATCGATCATATTGCCCTAATCTTGACCAATCGGGTGTTGACCTAATTTAGACTATTAATCGGACAATTTAAGGTTTTAAATGTTACACCGAGAGTATTTTTTAGCAAATTAGTGTAGTCAAGCCAATTTATTTCGAAAAAGTCATCTTATTTAGATATTATACTGATACTTTAATATTTTCATTTAAGGGTCGAAAAATAGGAATTTCCCGGAGCAGTAAATTTATTTAGCTTGAACGACAGGTAAGTGGGAATTTCAACTACAACACATAATTTATTTGTATGTGCTTGAATTACGTGACTACGTGCTTGGATGTTTATATTCTTACGTAAATTATTTGACATACTTCTGCATGGTATGTATTTACGATATTAATTCACGTTGCATATTCATGGGCATGCACAAGACAGTTGGGGTTTATGTGAGATGAGCATGCACAGTATTTACAGCCCGAGGGCGAACGATATTTGCCGATATAGGCATTTGATGTCGACTCGTAGTTGAGTCAGGGCTACTTCGGCACCATGACGGCGTGGTGCGTCGTCGGTTATATTTTGGGCTTCTGCCCTGTTGTTTTATTTGGGTTGATGCCCTGATAGCGGAGGAATGCGACCTGGAGGGTGCGACCTGGGAAGGAGCGACCTAGGGGAAACCCTAGCGTAGGCTAACCAGCGTGGGCTACCGCACGACAGGGGGGACGACCTGGGAGGGTGCGACCTAGAGAAACCTAGCGTAGGCTACCCAGCGTAGGTCGCTGCCACGTTTATCCGTGATGGATTAGAGCTCTTTATGGTGCATAGCAAGTTAGCCGAGGGCCCTGAGAGATATAAGATCGAGTTTGATTTACGAGGTGTGAGGTGCATTGGCGCGGATGCCTTTGCGGGGTTTTCACGTTCACGACATTGCATTTCTTACTTACTGAGCTTTATAGCTCACCCCTTACTTTATGTGTTGTAGGTTCGCGCGACCACGGTACGTGATCGCTTTTGATGGCAAGGCTTACATTTTGAAGCTTCCAGTGACTTTTGGGGGTGGTGTGTACATAGATGCGACCTATGTGGCGGGTTAGGGTTTCTTTTGCTGCGTCTGTGTAACCCTCCTATGTATATGGGTATGGGATGACATTTTGACTTGTACAGAGTGATATTCCTTTATATAAAAAGAAAAATTTTATACGACTTTGGGGTACTTATTATATTATTTCATTAATAGTCATGTAATCTAGTGTCGAAAATGAGTAGTAGATGGCGGAGCACCACAGGTGGTATTAGAGCTTCGGTTGCAGGTTCTGTAGACTGTCTATGTACACACACTCAAAAGCGTGGAAGCAGCCTTGCTAGTAAGTTTTAAATTACTGTGAATTCTTTGTGTTGCGTAATTTATTGGCCTTAGGGACATCAGGGTAAATACGAATGGGTAGAACAAGATGTGATAGTAGTGGGAGTTCCAATCGGGGCAAGGAGCCCGAGATACCAACTGATAATCGCGACACGACGATTATCCAACTTACTGAATTAGTGGGTCAGCAGTCCGCTCATATTCAAGAATTAATTCAGCAGCGGAACACTGGCGGACAGCAAAGCAGTGGGCTTTCTCAAGCCGAAAGAATAGAGATAGTAAGGAGAAAGATTTCGGAAGTTAAATCCTCCAACGTTTGAAGATGCGATTGACCCAACTTCGGCTGAAGACTGGCTGAGAACATTGGAGAATTCCAGAAGAGGAGAAGGTTCTATGCGCTGCATTTTTGTTACGAGGAAGTGCAGGCCACTGGTGGGACAGTATTCTAGCCATCGAAGACCCGATAACGATGACCTGGGATCGCTTTAAGGAACTCTTCAAGAGCAAGTACTTTACTGCTCCAGTTCGAGCCCAGAGAATGAACGAGTTCATTAACCTACGACAAGGGACAATGACGGTGGCTGAGTATATCAGGAAATTTAAAACAGTTGTCGAGGTTTGCCACCCACATGGTAAGTACTGATGCCCTGAAGATTGAACGCTTCCTAGAGCCTTCCCTGACCCCTCTATTCTAAATTCATAAATATTCTAAGTTCATACAAAAATTTATATAGTGGATTGTATACTTGCTATGTACACAACATAAAAATGAGGTGGTTCTTCTATTTTCATCATGGAATGATTATTCGATATTTTTCTTCTTTGTATCAAAATGTAATAAAAATTTCTCGAGTTACTCGAATATGTAAGAATCGGCACAATACTCCTAATCGATTAGGATTGAAAAACTTCTGTACCTATTGTTTCAAACATACGATTCATGGGGAAATAAACTGAAACCGGAGTTGTACCGCGACGTAAACATGGCCGGACTCCAAGGAGTTACATATGCACAAGCGGTAGAAAGAGCATTAGTTGCAGAACAGGCGGAGACTCGAATAATTCGAGCTCAAGAGGCAAAAATATAATTTGTGCAAGGAACGCAGTGGAGTGGAGGAAACCAGAAGAAACGATTTTTCTCCAAGGGCGCAAACCCTAATTTCCAGAATAGACCTGGACCACCCCAACAACCAAATCAGATGCAACCAAGGTTTCCCCCACAGGTACCAAATTTTCCAAGGTGTGGGAGACGACATTTTGGTAATTGTCCTCCACAGACTAGTAACTGCTTCAGATGCGGAAGGCCAGGGCATTATGCAAAACAATGCCCAGAGAACACATCTGGAAGTCAAGCTGCAGGCCAGGCGAGGCCACCAACTGTACCATCTCGTGTATCTACCATGACGTCCGAGGAAGCAGACACCGATCCGTCAGTAGTAGTAGGTACCTTATCTATACACCATACCCCGACATGCATATTAATAGACTCAGGAGCCACGCATTCATTTGCATCATCTAAATATGTGGCGAGACTCGGGATTACACCTCAGCAATCCGACTGTGAGTATAACGTAACCATTCCACATGGGGCTTCGACCCGGACTAGCCTAATCTTACGAGATTGCCCAGTATTAGTTAGTGATAGAGAACAATCTGTAGACCTCGTAATCATTCCGATGAACGATTATGAAGTAATCTTAGGAATGGACTGGCTGTCTAAATATGGGGCTGTGATCGATTGTAACCATAAGACAGTCACGTTCAGTTCAGAGAAAAGTGAACCGTTCACCTTTACTGGAACGATTAAAAATAAAAGTATTCCGAAGATTTCGGCATTGACGGCAAGGCGCTCTATCAAGGCAGGATGCGAAGCCTACTTTGTCTTCGCTGTGACATCTGAAGAGAGTCAATCTCTGAAATTAGAAGAGATTCCAGTTGTACGATAATTTTTTGATGTTTTTCCGGAAGACTTACCAGGAATCCCTTCCGATCGTGAAATTCAGTTCACGATTGACTTAATACCTGGAGCTGGACCTATTTCAAAAGCACCCTATCGACTAGCTCCTGTAGAATTGAAAGAATTAAAGGAACAGCTGGATGAACTACTACAGAAGGGATTCATTCAGCCAAGCTTTTCACCTTGGGGAGCACCGGTTCTATTCGTTAAGAAGAAGATGGATGGATGCGACTCTGTATCGATTACAGAGAATTGAACAAGATCACAATCAAGAACAAGTATCCTCTGTCGAGAATTGATGATCTATTTGATCAATTGCGAGGTGCAACGGTGTTCTCAAAGATAGACTTAAGATCGGGATATCACCAGTTGAAGATCCGAGAGGAAGATGTTCCAAAGACCGCTTTCAGTACAAGATATGGACACTACGAGTTCTTAGTCATGCCTTTTGGGCTGACTAATGCGCCAGCAGCGTTCATGGACCTGATGAATCGCGTGTTCAAGCCATTTCTGGACAAGTTTGTCATCGTATTTATCGATGATATCCTTATCTATTCTAAGACAAAGGAGGAACATGAACAACACTTGAATATCGTTCTTGAGATATTACGAGAGAAATAGTTATACGCCAAATTCAAGAAATGCGAGTTCTGGCTGAATCAAGTCGCATTCTTGGGACACGTCATCTCTGGAGCAGGAATTTTTGTAGGCCCAAGTAAGATCGAAGCTATAAATAGCTGGCCCCAACCAACCAATGTCACCGAAATACGTAGTTTTCTTGGCCTAACGGGGTATTACAGAAAATTTATTAAAGACTTCCGAAGATCGCCTCAACATTAACAAAGTTGACGAAGAAACATTCCCCATTTCACTGGAGCGACGCGTGCGAACAGAGTTTTCAAGAATTAAAAAGACGACTTACCTCGGCACCTGTCTTGACGATACCCACAGGGACCGGAGGATTCTCCGTATATAGTGATGCATCGAAAATGGCTTAGGATGTGTTCTAATGCAAAATGGGAACGTGATTGCATACGCTTCCCAGCATCTAAAAGAATATGAAAAGAATTACCCCACTCATGATTTGGAACTCGCCGCAGTAGTCTTTACTTTGAAGATCTGGAGGCACTATCTATACGGTGAACGATGCGAATTTACACAGACCATAAGAGTCTGAAGTACTTCTTCATCCAGAAGGAGTTAAATATGAGGCAACGACGGTGGCTGGAGCTTGTTAAAGATTATGACTGCGTAATTAATTACCACCCAGGCAAAGCAAATATGGTCGCCGACGCATTAAGCCGAAAAGCTGTGAGTGCGGAGCTACAACAACTCGAAGTGGAAGTAGTACAACTGGGCGAAGTGATTGGCGACACTAACTCTCCAACCTACTTTAATTAAGCAGATCATGAATGCACAAGAAAAGGATGAATTCTATTTGAAGATTAAAGGCGTGCAAAAAGAAGAAATGCCCTCTGATTTTGAAGTACGAGGAAACGGAAGCTTATACTACAAGAATCGTTTATACGTTTCGAACGACGCGGAGCTTCGAAGGACTATTATGATGGAAGCACACGCTACGGCTTATTCATATCACCCAAGAGCTACGAAAATGTATCGAGATTTACGAAACAACTATTGGTGGCCAGGAATGAAGAGAGATATTGCAACATTCGTAAGTCAATGTCTGACTTGCCAACAGATAAAAGCGAACACCAACGACCGACAGGAACATTACAGTCTTTCCAAGTACCCAAATGGAAATGGGACCATATCACGATGGACTTCGTCGTTGGCTTGCCGAAAACAGTGAAAGGCCACGACGCCATTTGGGTAATTGTTGATCGATTGACCAAATCTGCCCACTTTTTGCCAATCAATTCGACATTCTCTTGGAGCGATACACAGAATTATATGTACAAGAAATAGTTCGACTCCACGGAGTTCCAATTTCAATCATTTCCGACCGAGATTCGAGATTCCTGTCCAAGTTCTGGATGAGTCTGCAGAAGGCACTGGGAACCAAGCTTTCTTTCGGTACTGCCTATCATCCCCAAACCGACGGGCAGTCAGAACGAACAATTCGAACGCTGGAAGACATGTTGAGGGCATGTGTACTTGATTTTAAAGGGAACTGGAGTAAATATCTTCCACTGATAGAGTTCTCGTACAATAATAGTTACCACGCGACATTGGTATCGCTCCATATGAAGCTTCTGTACGGGCGTAAGTGCAGATCTCCAATACCTGGGATGAGGTTGGTGAGCGAGACATATTAGGTCCTGACTTAGTGCAAGAAATCACGGAGGCCGTTTCAAAGATACGTGAAAGAATGCGGACGGCCCAGAGTAGATAGAAGAGTTACGCAGACCAAAAGCGAAGACCGTTAGAGTTTACAACAGATAATTGGATATTCCTAAAGGTATCCCCAATGAAGGCGTAAAGCGGTTTGGAAAGAAAGGCAAATTGAGTCCTAGGTATGTTGAACCGTTTAGAATAATAAAGAAAGTTGGTGAAGTTGCTTACCAGCTGGAGTTGAGTTCACGACGTCTTTCACATATCGACGTTACGAAAATACGTTGCAAATCCCAGTCATGTATTGAATAACGAAAGTTTTCACCAACAGCTCAAGCCCGACTTGAGTTATGAGGAAAGACCAGTAGAAATTTTGATGCACGAAGTAAAGCGAATGCGGAATAAGGAGATCCCGTTAGTAAAAGTGTTATGGTAGAATCAGTCAACAGAGGAAGCTACGTGGGAACGGGAAAATGATATGAGGAATCGTTACCCTGAGTTATTTCTCCCTGCCTGATTTCGGGGGCGAACTCCTTTTTAAGGGGGTAGGATGTAATACCCGAGTCCCGTAAGTGATCTGGCCAATAAATTTGTATACATATTATATGACTTATGTGACTGCACATTTTACATTTATTTAATTATGTGCTTCTATGTTAATTTATTTATGTGATTATTGATTCGTGTTTTACAACTCATGTGAATTGTGTGATGACTGACTTATGTGGAAATATTAGGAATTAGGAAAATTTGGGTATCGTTTATGTAGAGGCGAGACCTTAGGAAATCTCAGTGAAAACGAACTTATATTATGAAATAAGTTTCGGCCTATTGTAGGGAGGATAAAAACTTGGATGAGGTGATGTGAGAAGTCTAATTTTTAGGTATAATAAGATCTTAACATTACAATAATACACGAGAATTAGTTCGGCCGATAGCAATAGATATTAGATAAAATATTAAAGCTTTACTTTAGTTTCGACCGATTTCAATGTAAGAGTGCTGCCTTTCGCCGAATCAAATGGCATGTTAAATCGGGAGATTACATGTGATGTTGATTACCAATTAGAGACTTGATATTGTATTCGGGCGATTATATTAGGGTTCTGATTATTCAATTGAGGGCTAAAATCGGTCGATTTTAGTATAAAGATCCGAATACCATAAGGGCTTTTGATCGAAAGGTAGGAATGATTATGATATGAATAAAACATTGCTTAGTTTAGAAGGCAAATTTGTCACCTCCTTGTCATTTCATTCACATTTTTCTAAGTACTTTAATTCTAATGTATATCTACTAGATTATAAACAAAACAAAAACCCTTAGAAGCAAAAACATAATAGAAAGAACCTGCAAGAAACGAACAAACTCTACCAGTTTGTACCACACATAGCAAATCAAACTTCGGATCTTAGGTAAGTAAAGATCATATTTATAGCATTTAATTTAATTATGCTTATGTATTACCATGTTTCTATGAGTGTAGACATAGGAAAATTCGAGTATAATATGTTTTGAAAACCCTAAATTCTGGAATTTAATTAATACTAACATCCGTTGCTTAAGCTTGGTACAGGCATGTATAATAATTTAGGAAAAGGAATTAACTCTAGCTTGAAGAATTTATCTGAGGTAGTATAGTATATTTCTATGGTTCATGACTTTATAGTTACGAGTTCTTGAATAAAATAGCCTCAGGTAGAAAATATCGAGCAAGTTGAAGTAGACTAGAACTTGCGATCGAATCTTACAAACCTTAGTGCAATGTCGAGCAATAATAGAATAAAGTTAAATAACTAATAGGAAACCAAACTATGACCTTCGTGTGATCTTGGACAATTTGCAATCATAGCTATGGGACATATCACCTATGCAGAATAGGACAGAATTGTTTTTACTTGTTTGGGCCGTTTCTATATCAGGCCCTCTCATAAGTTTCCTTTTCGGATCAGGCCCCCTTCAGATTATATATAGTTTTAAGGACCAAGTGTAAATAATATTCAAAGTAAAGGACATAAACAATGATTTGACGAAAATGCCCCTTGTATGTGTTATATAAAGAGGTATGAATTGCTATAATTATGTTACCAGATGTTATTCAAATGGTATCAATAAAAAAAAAACTATTACAACGATCGATTTGCCCTAATTCTCGAGTATACTGGGCAGAAAATCAATTTTGATGTGTAATTGACGATATCAATGGTATTTACGTCGTCATATCTAAGATCGTTGGGGATTAATTTGTAGAAATTCATTTACGCAAATAAGATAAATCGAGCATGTTTTTGGTCGAAATTAAACCTAATATGCATAAATTCGACAGACCCATAGCTTGAAAATTACGTCGTGCCTTAGTATTGAGTCAATCGTTCGTCCACGAAGATGAACGAACTGAAAGTGAAATCGCAAGAGAAAATTAGTTTAAATGTTCGTTATGTGGTATCAGAAAGGCTTAAGTGGTACAGTTCCCGGACGTTTAGGTAAATAGTGGCATAAAGTGGTATAGTTACGATAAGAAGCGTTACTCGAACTGGTACGAGATATTATTCTAATTTGGTATTAGTTTCATATGATGTGGTATATAAGAGCCGTAACGTGGTATAGTAACGATAAGAGTCGTTACTCGAACTGGTACGAGATTACTTTTTCTCATTTGGTATTATTTTTTTAATATGTGGTACAGGAGAAGCATTAAGTGGTATAAGAGAGGCTTAAAGTGGTATTAGAAAGCGAAATCGCCAGAAAAATAGTTTTAATGAGTGTTCATTATGTGATATCAGAAAGGCGTAAGAGGTATAATTTCCATAATGTTCGGTACAATAGTGGCATAAAGTGGTATAGTTTAGTTACGAAGCGTAAACGAACGATTTGTCGTAAATTTTTTAGCATACTGGGCACAAAATCAATTTGATGTGTACTCGACAATCTCAATGATATTTATGCCGTCAGATTTAAGATCTGTGAGGAATAATTTTTAGAAATTAAATCGAGAACAAGATAAATCGAGCATGTTTTTGGTCGAAATTAAAGCTACTATGCATAAATTCGAGAGACCCATAGCTTGGAAATTACGTCGCGCCTTAGTGGTCCCTCAGTCGTTCGTCCATCAAGATTAACGAAATGAAAGTGAAATCGCCAGTAGTTTAGATGAGTGTTCGTTATGTGGTATCAGAAAGGCGTAAGTGGTATAGTTTCCATAAGGTTCAGTACAGTAGTGGCGTAAAGTGGTATAGTTACGATAAGAAGCGTTACTCAAACTGGTACGAGATATTATTCTAATTTGATATTAATTTTATATAATGAGGTACTAAAACAAAGTAAAATGGTATAATAGAAGCGTAAAGTGGTATAGCAACGATAAGAAGCGTTACTCACTCGAACTGGTACGATATATTACTTATTCTCATTTTGGTAATAATTTTATAAGATGTAGTACAAAAATAGCGTCAAGTGGTATGATAGAGGCGCAAAGTGGTATAGCGACGATAACTATTACTTATTCTCATTTGGTATTAGTTTTATAAGACGTGGTACTAAAACAGAGTAAAGTGGTATAATAGAGGCGTAAACTGGTATAACAAGTCACGCTGTTTTGGGCGAGAAAGCTGAATCTCAATATTATTTTGCGCGGGAACTTTTATGTAGTATATATTCATGTAATAATGTGGTACCACCAATGTAAGATGTGTTACATATTACTGTTTACGAGAATATATGTCATTTGGAAGGTTGTGGAATATTCTTCATTTCGGCAGGTTGTGGTACCCGTTGGGGAGGAAGTGGTACAATTTGGGGAGGATCTGGTACCATTTGGGGAGGAACTGGTACCATTTGGTGAGTAAGTGGTACGATTTGGAGAGGTAGTGGCACTGTTTAACCAAGTCACGCTGTTTTGGGCGGGAAAGCTGAATCTGTATATTATTTTGGGCGGGAACTTTTATGTAGTATATATTACTGTAATAATGTGGTACCAGAAACACTTTATGTGTTACAGATTACGGTTTACGCGCTAGGGTTTCCAGTTTTTTGGTTTAGAGTATCGGATCTTAGGGTAAACTGTTTCGGGGTTACGATTAAAGGTTTATTGTCGTAAGATTTGTTCTATGATTGACGTATAATATTGTTTAGGATACATTTGTTGTAATTCATAATGGTAAATATCAATGTGATGTAAATATAGTTGTCTATGATTTGCATTGGTATACATTTCACATGATCAAAACATCATTACTTGACTACTTATATCATATTTGCATAAAACGTAACAAAATCAAGGAAATTCGTGGATTATACATCAAATCATATATTTCCATGATTTTTATTCCTCCACAACGAAAAAAACAACTTTTATTTACGAAATTATTCGATCCATTAATATAGTACTAGATAACATATTATCTAGTATCAGTACGACTTAATGTGGTATCGTTTCGTATTGTATTGTTACCAGGATAGTATAAACGGTACTACATTACTCTGAAGTGGTATGTTTTACATGTGTTTTGGTATAGTACAAATATTGATCCATATTCATTGATGGATCATGAAGCTTCTGGAATGTTCTTTATTTTCTGTTATGAATGGCGTATAAATTGGTACGACATTACTCTGAAGTGGTATGTTTTACATGTGTTTTGGTATGGTACAAATATTGATCCATATTCATTGACGGATCATGAAGCTTCTAGAATGTTCTTTATTTTCTGTTATGAATGGCGTATAAACTGGTACGACATTACTCTGAAGTGGTATGTTTTACATGTGTTTTGGTATGGTACAAATATTGATCCATATTCATTGATGGATCATGAAGCTTCTGGAATGTTCTTTATTTTATTGTTATGAATGGAGTATAAATTGGTACCAGATTACGCTGAAGTGGTATAATTTACATGTGTTTTGGTATGGTATAAATATTGATCCATATTCATTGACGGATGATGAAGCTTCTGGAATGTTCTTTATTTTCTGTTATGAATGGCGTATCAATTGGTACGAGTTTAGTATAAAGTGGTATAACTTACATGAGTTTTGATATGGTATAAATATGACGAAACATGTTTGACGGAGCATGAAGCTTCTGATCTTCTATTTTTGTATGAATGGAGTATGAAGTGGTACAAAACTATGCTGAAGTGGTATAACTTACATGAGGTTTGGTATGGTATAAATATGACGAAACATGTTTTAATTTTTTGTTACGAATTGAGTATAAATCGGTACCAAAATAATATTAAGTGGTATAAGTTACATGTAATGTGGTATTGTATAAAGATGGATACGTTAATAGGCCTATGAAGCTTCTGAAATGTTCCTATTTCTGTTATGAGTTGAGTATAAATTGGTACCAGACTATACTTAAGTGGTATAATTTACATGTGATGTGGTATTTTGTAAAGAGGGAGATGGTAATAGGCCTATGGAGCTTCTGGAATGTTCTTATTTTTGTTACGAGTGGAGTATAAATTGGTACGAAACTATACTTAAGTGGCATAATTTACATGTGATGTGGTATTGTATAAAGATGGAGATGATAATAAGCCCATGAAGCTTTTGGAATGTTCCTATTTTCTGTTACAAGTGGAGTATAAATTGGTACCAGACTATACTTAATTGGTATATTTTATATGTAATCTGGTATTTTATAAAGATGGAGACAGTAATAGGCCCATGGAGCTTCTGGAATGTTCTTATTTTTTGTTACGAATGGAATATAAATTGGTACCAAACTATACTTAAGTGGTATAATTTACATGTGATGTGGTATTGTATAAAAATGGAAACGGTAATAGGACCAAGAAGCTTCTGCAACGTTCTAATTTTTTGTTACAAATGGAGTATAAATTGTTACCAGAATATTATTAAGTGGTATAATTTACCTGTGATGTGGTATGAAAATAGAACTAGTTCAAAATACGTGTTAGTTGTTTTTCCTGCAAACTTTGTGTTTTATGACAGTACAGAAGTGGTATGATAATGGCATAAAGTGATACCGACTATCAAATGTTTCAATATTAGGAAAATTTGATTTTCGAAATTTTCATGTCGATTTGTCGAAATGTATGGTTAGTGTTAAGACCCAGTATGAAATGGAGTCGAATTTCATCTTATTTGATCATCAACGTATAGATTTCACTCGATTTTTGGATTTTGGTTTCGTAATTTTCGATGATTAACATCCATTATTCGCACTTTATCGTTATGACCCACGACAAAGTACAACGTTTTCACCTAACTCGCCCCTTAATAACCGAATTTCATCGGTTATCTGACATGATTTTCGGTTCGAGATCATGGGTTTGACGTGTTATTTCTCAGTTCTCAATAGCAATTGCTTCAGTGAAGGGTAATGGCAGATTTGATGTAATTTCCGGAAAAAATAAGGGTAAAAAAGTCATTTGAGTGGGAATGGGTCCTTAACATAAACATTACTTGAGTCCTTATAACTATTTAAAATCTGTATGGGGCCTGATTTCGATTGAAACTTGCTAAGTGGGCCTGATATCTAATTAGCCCTTGTTTTTAATATTTACTATCATTAATCAAATTAGCTTTCGAGTGCAAATTGTTAGATCTACTAGAAGACAATCTTCGACCAAATATAGAAATTCAGGTATTGGGCGATAATGTGTTTCGCCGAGGTTTTCTATTTAATTTATGATTAACTCGATTTTGACCATTTTATGAGTTTCGGGCGGATCAGCCTTATATTAGAGGAGTTCGCCGTGTTATGTAAACTAATTAAGAGTCGACCGATTTTCAGTTGTAACAGGGAATTTGAATTATGATCGGGCGCCTCGACATAAACCTGGGACTTCTGCATGGTATGTATTTACGATATTAATTCACGTTGCATATTCATGGGCATGCACAAGACAGTTGGGGTTTATGTGACATGAGCATACACAGTATTTACCGCTCGAGGGCGAACGATATTTGCCGATATAGGCATTTGATGTCGACTCGCAGTTGAGTCAGGGCTACTTCTATGGCACCATGACGGCGTGGTGCGTCGTCGGTTATATTTTGGGCTTCTGCCCTGTTGTTTTATTTGGGATGATGCCCTGATAGCGGAGGGATGCGACCTGGAGGGTGTGACCTAGGGGAAACACTAGCGTAGGCTAGCAGCGTGGGCTACCGCACGGCAGAGGGGACGACCTTGGAGGGTGCGACCTAGGGAAACCTAGCGTAGGCTACCCAACGTAGGTCGCTGCCACGTTTATCCGTGATGGATTAGAGCTCTTTATGGTGCATAGCAAGTTAGCCGAGGGCTCTGAGAGATATAAGATCGAGTTTGATTTACGAGGTCTGAGGTGCATTGGTGCGGATGCCTTTGCGGGGTTTTCACGTTCACGACATTGCATATTCCTACTTACTGAGCTTTATAGCTCACCCCATACCTTATGTGTTGTAGGTGCGCGCGACCATGGTACGTGATCGCTTTTGATGGCAAGGCTTACATTTTGAAGCTTCCAGCGACTTTTGGGGGTGGTGTGTACATAGATGCGACCTGTGTGGCGGGCGTTAGTGTTTCTTTTGCAGCGTCTGTGTAACCCTCCTATGTATATAGGTCTGTGATGACATTTTGACTTGTACAGAGTGATATTCCTTTATATAAAAGGAAAAATTTCATACGCCTTTGGGGAACTTATTATATTCTTTCATTAATAGTCATGTAATCTAGTGTCGAAAATGAGTAGTAGATGGCGAGGCGCCACAACTGTTCCGACCAAAATCATGTTTCGGTCGGTACAGAACCGACCGAAAACTTATTTCGGTCGGCTATGTCTCGACCGAAACGTGATTTCGGTCGGTTTGTTTTTTTAAAAAAACTTTTAATTGCAGACCAAAAGTGGAAAGACCCTACTCGCAGGGAGCAGTAGATCCCCCCGTCGGATGGATCTGGAGAGCGTCACACGAGGACGCGAGGCGTTGACGCATCCGTTCGTAGAGAACGGGAGGAGGAGAGGCGGCAGCGAGCGGCTGCTTCTCAGTCCGTATATGCGGATTACGATCCGCATACAGATGATGGAGCATTGTTTCAGTCATCCAACGTGATCTGCCACCGGCCTCCTCAGGTAATTCCATTCTCCTCTATAAACTGACATGCGATGTCGTGTCTTAAAATACGTAAAAGAAATTAAATTTATTTTTGCGTTATTCGTGAAAAATGAAATAGGGAGCAAGCGCTCCACGGTCGTAGATGATGATTCCTGGAGGATGCAGGGGCCACAGCCCGGTGGTCCATATGATGACGAGGTGATCCCTAGTTATCTGGGGCACATCGCTCCCCGCATCTGTATGGGTGAGGAGGAGAGGCCCCTGCTGAAGTGCGAGCAGCGGGCGTCAGAGCTTGGGAAGCTAAAGAATTGGTACTCCCAATTCCCGCCGGAGACGCAGAGCCAGATCGATGGCAGGGCTCACGGATGCCATGGTGGGTCACTTGGACCAGCCTCTACTGTGCGCTTTTGTGGAGCGCTGGCATCCAGACACAAACACCTTCCACATGCCATTTGGGGAGATGACGATCATGCTCCACGACGTCGAGCACATCTTGGGTATCCCGATCGACGGAACAACGGTATCGGGCACCCCAGACGTCGCCGATGGGCAGATCGCGACGGGGGAGATTATGTGCATCTCCGCGGACGCGCTCAGCGATTCTTGGAGAGGTGGTGGGGTTGCGACAAAAGACGTGATGCAGCGGATGCGGGGGGTCGGCCGGCGGGGTTCCAGGCCATCGCTTGGTTGTGGATTCTGTTCGGGTCGACGCTGTTCGTCGACAAGAGTGAGAACCGGGTGAAGCCGGACATCATGCACGAGTTCTACCACTCGTTGCCCTCTGCCAGTGGGTACTCGTGGGGTTCGGCCGCTCTCGCTTACCTTTATCGCCAGCTTGGCATGGAAAGCAGGGCGGATGCGAGGGGATTAGCTGGGTGCCTCTCGTTACTATAGGCGTGGATCTACGAGTACTTTCCATGTTTCCGCCCACACCGTCTCCCCCATCATGTGGAGCCTGGCCAGGCACGATCACGCATGTGGTCTGTAGCTCAGCACGAGAGGACGGTCCACCGCTTGATTAATATCCGCCGTCAGATAGATGTCATGACTGCAAGCGAGGTATCTTAACAATTTATATCTATATTGACGACAATTATTTAAAATTTTTGGAATGTTTTCAGGTTGCTTGGCTGTCGTACGGTCCCGATCCAGCGTCGCAGCAGCTGAGGACGATTTTCGTGGGATAGGATATATATCGCGATGTCGTTGAGCCCTACTCGCCCTCGAGAGTGTTGCGCCAGCTGGGGTACGTGCAGGTCATCCCGCCACCGATGAGTCTGCCACGGAAGGCGGTCATGCCAGCAGACCCGACGAGGTATAAGGTGCTTCATTCTGCCGATGCAGCAGAACATGCTTGGCATCAGTTCCCGTACGCCTACATCCTCAACCTCTCGTACATCAATCGGGCAGGCGCGGAGTACCTTGGTGAAACCGTTGCAGGGTACATGGACTGGTATGAGCGGCATTCTCATCCTCGCCTGCTTTCGACGGAGTAGGGATCCTCATCGGCAGGCATACCCCCGCGCAGCCACGGCGACTACGTACGTAATTTAATCTTATGTCAATTTTTTATATTTATATATTTAATCGTACGTATTATTGCTATGTACAGTGGTACAGCACATGTACAGCTTGAGTACCGATATGCTAGCCAGTATGTATCTTGACGGCTCGACACATACGGACGGATTCCGAGACAGGCTGGACGACATCGACGACCGGTGGCGCCAGGCCCCTTAACGTGTTGCTATTGTTTTTTTATTTTTCGTTTATTGTATGAGACGGATTTTCTGTATGTTTTGAATATTTGTTTGCATATTTATTCCGTTTTGAATTACTGATACAAATAAATAATATAAATAAATAATCCAAATAAATAACGGCGATAAATAATCCAAATAAATAATCCAAATAAATAATCCAAATAAATAATACAAATAAATAATACAAATAAATAAATTAAATAAATAAATTAAATAAATAATCCAAATAAATAATCCTAATAAATAATCAAAATAAATAATATAAATCAATAATCCAAATAATAATCCAAATAAATAATACAAATAAATAATACAAATAAATATATTAAATAAATAATCCAAATAAATAATCCAAATAAATAATATAAATAAATAATCCAACTAAATAATCCAAATAAATAATACAAATAAATAATCCAAATAAATAATCCAATCAAATAATACAAATAAATAATCCAAATAAATAATATAAATAAACAATTCAAATAAATAATATAAATAAATAATCCAATTAAAGAATACAAATAAATAATATAAATAAATAATACAAATAAATGATGACATTCACAAATTATTATGCTGCATTAGGTTAATCCAGTGAGCGAATCGACTCTGATATCTTATCTCCCAACCGGCAAGTAGATCACTACGATACGTGAACCAATACGGATGTAAAATGGGCATGGGAAAATCTGGACATAAATTAAGTCTGATGTAATGCTGATAATCATCCCCAAGGTGCGCCATGACGATCGTACGGATCGGTCCAGTAGCAGTTCGACCGGCACGCAGCGGCAATATTGTGTTCGAAAGTATGTTGATGTTCCTCCCATTGCCGTACCCGTAGAGGACAATTACATCGTTCCAAATTGTCGCAACAACCCACAAATAACATGGTGTCATCATCCAGTGGTTCGCTCCACAAGGGCCCCCCAGCGTATACGATCCAACTGCATTTCCAATGAATCACCATAGTACAATGCCGAGTAGCGATCCCAATGGGCAGCGAGTTCGTTCGCGATGTTATTCCTGACGGTGATCCATTCCTCCTCGTCATCGTAAACATGGGACGCGATAACGCGAAATCCACAGTTGCCGTCAACCATCACATTCTTATAGCTGACTATATACGGATGGATGACTATTGTTATGTGGTTGGCCAAGTGGGTGTGGTGGAAGTCTGATTCACCTGTAGAACGCAATTTTCAGGATTAGATGTGCACCCATGATTGAACAAGTTTACGAGTACGAGATAGTAGTACCTGTCTCCGTAGTAGATCGAGACCGCTTCACAGTCGAAGATGACGTGCGACCATGGCTGCTATGACTGGTATTGTTGCGCCCTACACTCCGTCCACCCCTTGGGATTGCGTACTCCCAAGCGCTTCGATCCCGCTTCGTCGAGTTTTCTTCTTCGGCCGACCTTTTACAGACGTCTTAACATCAGGCTCATTCCACTCACGGGCGTCGGGATACAGGTGTTCGTGGACGACTCAATGGAGGCCACGCATAACGGCGATATCGCGGGTTTCTGCCTCACGCACGAGGTCGTATAAGTAGTCCCGATAAAAAATATCGGGAATTACTCCATCGCCGATCGTGAGTGTCCTCCAGAAGTCGTGCAAGCATTCTGCAGCAACTGGGTAGTCGTTCTCGATACATTGCTGGAGCTCGCACGCACATGGGAGATGGTGCGTACGTCGTACCACACATCCGCACGCGGAGTAAACCTCATCCGACAAATCTTTGGCACGCCTCAACTCGTTCCCATTATTGACATTGCATGGTGTGAAACTCTGTACAATATCGTGTGGAATGGAAAACCTGAGTTCCCAATCGGTCGTTTCGAGCGGGACTCCTCCAGTGCCTGCATGTCAAAATAAAAAATTATTAGATAAGCATTTCGTTTGACACGTATAATAATTAATTTACCTTTCTGATGCGATTTAGTTGGTTCCGAATATGATCGTTCACCTTCACCCACACGGTGTCAAGAGACCCAGTGGCCGAGTTCAGCCATTGCTTCAACTCGCTGTGAGCACTCTCCACACGACATGTAGTGGTGTTCCCGAAATGAAGCACTGGTTCGTCCAAGCTTTGGCGAACTTCTCCTTTTGCACCAACCATGTCTGCTCAAAGTACTGCACGATAGCATAGTCACCTTTCCAACGCTGACGCATGTCACTGAGGGCCTGCTTGTATTCGTCTATCGACGGAGCTTCCATGACTGCTTTCCAGGCCTTATGCGTGAAGTGAGCTGCTGTCTTTTCGTTCTGACCCGTCGTCCAATAAACTTCGTTTTCCACGTCCTTATAGATATGCCACGTGCACAACATATGGTGAGAATACGAAAATACTTCCTGTACGGGTCGAAGAAGGCCCAACTCACGATCAGTGACAATCGCCGAAGGATAGACACCTGGCCCCAGAATATCCTGAAGGGACTGCAACACCCACTCATAACTTCTCTCCGTCTCGTCCTTCATAATGGCAAACCCACAAAGGAAGTTCTGATTATAGGGAGTCATCCCTATAATCTCAACTAGAGGCATCTTGTACCTGTTTGTCTTGTACGTAGAATCGATGCCAATGAAGTACGGATACGTCCTCACTAGTGCAAGTGAGTCCGGGTGTGCGAGAAAAACATGCGTCAGCTCATTAGTCTCGTCTCCCAGGGCTTGAACTAATATCCGGCGTGACTCGCCTGGTGCATCAACTGGATGACCACACCCCGGCACTCAGAATAGTCTTTCTTCAAACGATCTCTGTAATTATATATGATCGTCGCGTTTTCTTCTGCGTGCCGAGCCCTCATCGCCGAGAGGATATGAGCTGGTTTCGCTTGCGCAGCGGTCATTTCCTCTACGACCTTCATTGCCTGGCGACTTAACCCACTAGTCTGGCGGTGTCCCTCGGGATACTGTATCAGATGGAGATTGTGCGTGGATTTATCAGGTGGGTCCGTACGAATGTACCATTCCCTAGTCATTGGATCCTCCTGAGCTATGACTACAAACAGACTCCTGCACTTGTTCGACTTCGAAACACTCTCCAATTCGTCCTCGTTGCCTCTATAATGTTCTCCGCGAGAACATCTAATCAGTTTTGTTGTACCGCATTTCTTATGCGACGAAATAATCACCTCGAAACCCAGAGCAATGGCGACGCCTTTCGCTCAGTTAATGGCTTCCACTCCGGTATGAAATCGACCTCCCACGCGAAAATGCTCACTGTTGTTTACCCCGTCGCCGATCAAATCCTCCGGGATGTGGATTTCCCTCTCATCGTCTAAAAAAAATTTAACACAGCCGAAGACTAATTTCGGCCACAAGAAGTGGCGGCCGAAACGTGATTTCGGTCGTCGCAGTTCCGGCCGAAACAGTCCGGACCGAAAAATAATTTCGGTCGTTTCTGTCCGGACCGAAAAAAATTTTCGGCCACCTCAAGACACGACCGAAATTATTTTTCGGTCCGGCCTTGAGGTGGCCGAATTTCTGTTTCGGTCCGGACTGTTCCGGCCGAAATTGTGTTTCGGTCCGGACTTTTTTGGAGCGATTCCGAATCTAGTTCGATCATTCATCTACGTACGAACGAATTTTACGAGAATTTGCTTAGCAGTCGTGCGAATAGACCCTTTCCCCTTTCGTCGATCCATTGCGATTTAAACGTTTTTTTTGTTTGAGTCTGATTTGAATGTTTGATTGCGATATGAAAATTGTTGTCTGGAAAAGGACTTTAAATAAAAAATTTTATTCAAAAGGGCAAAATTGTCTTTTTCAGCCGTTTAGAGGGCAGTGACTAGGAAAAATGGGGCGGTGAATAGCAATCCAGATATGAATTTTAATAATTTCGAATTTATTCCGAAATTATCAAAGAATTAAATACAAGTAAAATGATTGGTTGGGCTACACCTAATATCGGAAACATAGGCCGATAAACTTTGATAAAGTCATTACTTAGACTTGGAGAAAAACTATGTCACCTTCTTGTCTAATCACACACTATAATCGAGATGCTCATATCTATCTAGTATCATATAAAGAACGTTAGGAGAGGAAGAAATTCATTAACTAACAAAGAACTTTGGCTGAAATACCAAAACAAAAGCAACAACGTGTGGGAGCTCTATCAAATTCAAACAACGTATCTTCGATATAAGGTATACAAACGATTCTTGAGCATAGTATATTTAAGAGTATTTTAATAGTTATAACTGACTAGATGGCTAGAAGATGAGTACAAAAGGGTTTCAAAACAACTAGCATGTGTAGAAAATCCTAAATCTTTGAATTACGATTAGGCTCATGAATGCTTATGTAACAGGAGTTTTTAATGAATTCGAAACCTATGATGTTCTGTTCTTTAGAATTTATAACGTTCTTTAGAAATTTAGTGTATTAAGGTTTACCGTAGTCTGGAGTAGAAATGATTTTCTGAAAGCTATAGTATATGAAATTCTGTTTTAAGGATTTGATGTTTTTATAGCGTATGAATTTCTTACTAGAATGCACTTCGGGCAATCTAACTTTGTACAAGTATCGATCGATGATGAAAATCGCGGAAACTGAAGTTTCGACCAAATTTAGAAATCCAAAGTGCAATATTGGGCGAATGAGCCTTAACCAGGGGATGGCCGACGAATTTCAATGTCGGGAATGACAAATAGGGCGAATGTAAAATCGGGTGAATAACCACTTGAAACTTAGGTAAAACACTCGGCGAATGCAAAATCGGGCTACACGTAGGAAACACGTATCTGATCTTATGTGCTTCTATGTGATTAATTGATTTACTTGTTTTACGTACGTCTCATGTGCAAGCATGTTTTCATGTACTATCATGTTTATATGGATATCATATCACAGAGGTGAGATATTCACACCGTATTGAAACGGTGATGATTCGAGATATTGACGAGCGGAGTAGGATGAGATGATTGTGATTTTTGAATATTGACTCGTCAAGGACTCGAGGTTGGTATTCGTATGACCCCTGACGGCAGACAGGCGTCATCGATCTGTCTACTCGGGAGTGAACGTCCCAAGGTGAAAAACCGTCGTGATTGTATTTTCAGCGGAGGGAGCGACCTGACAGGGCAGTTGCGTGATCGTCAAAACGTTGTCGGCGTAGGCTACCGCTTACCGAAGAGCAACCTAGCAGGGCAGTTACATGATCGTCAAAACACTGCTAGTGCAAGCTTCTGTTAGACTATTGTTATATTATGGGCGCGCGAGGTGTCGAGTCTGACCTAGGGCCCTGTATTGCATGATTTGATATAGGATTGTGGGAGAAGAAAGAGTGTACATTGCATGTGAGGCATTGGAATTGGGACTGAGTGTACACGTGCATTCATGCGCTCACCTACTGGGCAAATCGCTCAGTGTTTACGTGTTGTAGGTAATGAGTCTGACGCTGATACGTGTCAAGACTGAGGCGGCTGGTGGCAGTGCTCCATAGACTTTTGAGGGGGCGATACATGGATGAAGACCTGTGGAGCGTCGTTAGGGATTTTGTTCTTTTGATATTTTGGGCCTTCGGCCTTTGTATAGATCGGGTTTTGTAAATGATATTTTGTTATAATAGATTATCTTTGGAAGAAGTTTTGTTAGACAGGCCTTCCGCGGCTTACGTTGCGGAAATCTGCCACTAACCTTACTTAGAAAACGGGGGTCGCCACACACATCGAGCAAATTAGCTATTGAATTAGGACAATTTCGATTTTAATTTCGTCAACCCACCATGAATTGAAACGACCCACGTTGTAGTTACATGAATTAAGAAAACTTGTGCTAGATTCGACCATGAAAATCCAATCTGCACTTTTCCCATTTTTGATTTTTTTTCGTCCATGAAAATCCAAAGCTTATGGAGAAATTCACATGTCTCTGGTGGACTGACGAAGGTAGAGTTTCATGTCCTCCTCCTTGTTCCCCTCTATCTTTCTTCGTTTCTTTTTTCATTATAATTTTTTATTTCTTTTTAAGAAAGAGAAGACGAAAATAAAAACGAGAAAAAGTATTGGTAAAAATTAAAATGATCATTGCTAATAAATTAGTCCTTAAGTGAACGACATATATTTTCCAGTTGGTCCTTAAAAGAAAAATTTTTGACATGGAAGTTAAATGGTAAGATTTTCTGGTCATAGGTATTTCAATGAAATTCTCCCAAAAAAGTTATGACAACTTTTCAACAACTGGCACACATGACATACTATTGAAAATTACGTTGGAAAGAAATGGTATAAATCACCCGTTAAGTTAGTACGGAAGACATACGAAGAAAAGTTTTACTAATTGCTTACGTAAATTAAGTTCCATTTCATTGTAATTCTGATTATCCTTCCAAAGTATCAATTACATGCTAATTGTTACGAAATTTTTATTATTATTATTATATTAAGAATATTTTAATTTATATTATGATTATTTGATAATATATAGAGAGAATTTAGAGGGAGAGAATATATTTTCTATACTTGTGATATATTTACAATGCAACTCAATACACCTATTTATACTAAAATATACACTAAAATACAATTTAATCATCTATACAACTCATACAAAAATACAATATTTTTTATACACCTCATCTTATCATAATTCATGAGTCATTAATATTCCAAAAACATCCACATTTAATCACAAAATTTTGATGATTCTTTATGATGAATCATGTCTTAATTGATGATTCATTGATGAATCATGATTTATTCATAATACTCCCCCTTGGATGTTTTCAAATAATACGTTTAGCTTGCTGCCTCATTAAAAACCTTAGTGGGAAAACCACATGGTAAAAACCACAGTTAAGGGAAAAAGAGTGCAACACGTATTTTTCTCTCATTTTAAATCTCGAAGTTTCCGAACTCCAATTGAATATACTAATTTTCTGAAAGTTATAGGAGGAAGTGCTTTGTAAATAAATCTGCGAAATTTTCGCTAGATCGCACTTGTTGTACATCAATATCACCATTTTTCTCCAGTTCGTGTGTAAAGAAAAATTTTGGTGAAATATGTTTGTTCTATCACCTTTGATATATCCCTCCTTTAATTGTGCAATGCATGCAGCATTATCTTCATATAATGTTGTTGGAAGTAACTTTTCCGATAATAATCCACAAGTTTGTCGTATATGCTGAATAATCGATCGCAACCAGACACATGCTAGCTTCATGAATTGCTAGTATCTCAGCGTGATTAGATGAAGTGGTAATTAAACTCTGTTTAACTGACCGCCATGAAATAGCAGTTCCACAATATGTAAATAAATAACCCGTTTGTGATCGTGCATTGTGTGGGTCGGATAAGAATCCAGCATCTGCATACCCAATTAAATTTGCTTTTATCTCATTAGAGTAGAACAATCCCATATCAGTTGTTCCTTGAAGGTATCGAAATATTCGTTTAACTCCATTGCAATGTCTACGAGTCGGTGAAGAACTGTATCTTGCTAATAAATTTACAGCAAATGCTATATCAGGTCGCGTATGACTTGTAATCTACATTAGCGCTCCAATAGCACAAAGATGTGGTACTTCAGGACCAAGTAGCTCTTCATCATTTTCGCGTGGCCTGAACGGATCTTTACTCACATCTAAAGATCTAACAACCATTGGAGTATCTAATGGATGAGATTCATCCATATAAAATCTTTACAATATCTTTTTAGTGTAAGTTTCTTGATGTACAAATATCCCATTCTTTAAATATTCAATTTGCAGTCCGAGACAATATTTCATTTTACCGAGATCTTTCATTTCGAACTCCTTTTTCAAACAAATAACCGCTTTCGACAATTCTTCAGGAGTTCCGACTATATTGATGTCGTCAACATATACTGCTATAGTGACAAACTCGTTTTTACATCTCCTCATAAATATACACGGGCAAATTTGACCATTTTTATACCCCTCTTTAATAAATATTCACTTAGGCGATTATACCACATTCGCCCAGATTGCTTTAACCAATAAAGTGACTTGTTTAGTTTATTGAGTATTCATTTCGTGGCCCTGAATTTTCAGGTAAACGAAATCCTTCTGGAAGCTTCATATGTCACTGTCAAGTGAGCCATATAGATAAGCAGTAACAACATCCATTAGACGCAGATCGAGTCCTTCACGTACTGCCAGACAAATTATATAACGAAAAGTTGTTGCGTCCACCACAGGAGAATAAGTCTCCTCATAATCAATGCCATGTCTCTGCGAGAAACCTTGTGCAACAAGCCGTGCTTTTACCTCGCAATTTTGCCATTTTCATTTTTCTTTCTGACAAAAACCCATTTATATCCAACCGGCTTTACATTTTCTGGTATGCGGACTACAGGTCCGAAAACTTTTCGTTTCTCAAGTGATTTTAATTCTGTCTCGATTGCATTTTTCCATTTTGGCCAATCTTTTCGTTGTTTACATTCATTTATCGACCTGGGTTCATGATCCTCATTCTCATTCATCTCATTCATGTCATGTAGCGCTACGTTAAATGAGAATTTATCGTCAACGTTGACTTTATCTCGGTTCCATCTAATTCCATTATGGGCGTAATTGATTGAGATCTCTTCATTATTATTATTTTCAATTTCTTCAGGCACCTGAGTTTCATTCTTATCATCATTTAAGCCCATCGACTCTTCTCTCGTCGATAAATCCTCGATTGGACCATTCTTATTATTTGCTCCTTTTCTTTTCCGAGGATTTTTATCTTTGGAACCCGAGCGCCCACCACGTTCTAGCTGTGGTTTAGGCTCAATATTATGTTCTGCAGGAATATTAATTTTCACAATTAACGCCTGGCATATGTGACTTAGTCACTCTCTTTGGGTCAGTAAAGCTGTCTGGCAATTGGTTTGCTAAACTTTGTAAATGAATTATCTTCTGAACTTCTAGTTCACATTCTTTCGTTCGAGGATCATAATGATTTAGTGATAATTCATTCCAACTAATATTCCTTTCCAGCTGTTTCTTTTCTCCCCCTAATGTCGGAAAATTTGTTTCATCGAAGTGACAGTCGCCAAATCTAGCCGTGAATAAATCTCCAGTTAAAGGTTCTAAATATTTTATTATTGATGGAGATTCAAATCCGACAAATATTCCCAACCTTCTTTGAGGTCCCATCTTTGTGTGTTGTGGTGGCACAACTGGAACATATACCGCACATCCAAATATTCTTAGATGGGAAATATCTGGTTCCTGACCGTAAACCATTTGCAACGGGGAGATATCACGGTAACTTGTTGGCCTGATGCGAATTAGTGCTGCTGCATGTAATATTGCATGTCCCCAACACGACGAGGGTAGATTCGTTTTCATTAATAATGGTCTCGCAATTAACTGCAGACGTTTAATCAATGATTCTGCAAGACCGTTTTGCGTATGAACATGTGGTACGGGATGCTCAACATCAATTCCGATAGACATACAATAATCGTTAAATGATTTTGAGGTAAACTCACCAGAATTATCAAGACGTATTTTCTTTATCGGATAATCTGGAAAATGTGCTCTTAAACGAATCAGTTGAGCAAGTAATCTCGCAAATGCCATGTTCCTTGTAGATAATAAGCATACATGGGACCATCTACTTGAAGCATCAATTAACACCATGAAATATTTAAATGGTCCACATGATGGATGTATTGGCCCACAAATATCACCATATATACGTTCCAAAAATACAATAGATTCATTCTTTACTTTCATTGGTGATGCCCGAATGATTAGCTTCCCTTTAGAGCAAGCAGCACATGCTAATTCATTAGATTGAACAATCCTCTGATTCTTTATCGAATGTCCCCATGAATTTTCAATTATCTTTCGCATCATAGTTGAACCGGGATGGCCCAACCAGTTATGCCAAATATTAAATATACTATCATCAGTAGACTTCTGGTTTATGATAACATACGATTCAATTGTTCTCAGAACCAGATTCGAATGAAGGTAATATTTCCACAACTTGTTTATCATCCGAAATTATCTTTGTGATGTATAAATGTTCGACACCACATTTTATCGCTGTCTCGACATAATATCCGTTATGTCGAATAGCTTTAAAGCTTAACAGATTTCTTTGTGATTCAGGAGAGTATAAGGCACGTTCAGTAACCAATTTGGTTCCTCTGGGTAATAAGATACTAGCTCTTCCGGAGCCTTTAATTATATTTGTGCTACCCGATATAGTGATAACACTAGCTTCTTTCATATCGAGATGATCAAAGTATTTCTTCTTCTTCAGAATCGTATGAGTCGTTGCACAGTCTGCAAGACATAATTCTCCATTGTGCATGCCCATATCCATCAGATAATATCCTTTTAATATAAACATATCATAATCGTCACCATTTATTTAAGAAATAGAACGATATAATACAAGCACACATATAAGTTTAAGCAACCTTTAAACACATAAACACACAATAGTAACGTATAAGACATTATAACACACCATTCCTCATCTGCGACGAAATCTGCAGCTTCCAAATACGTATTATTTTTATCAACACCAGAAGTAGATGCAATGTCACCTTGAACAAAATTCGTTTTAATCTTTTTTCCCTTTTGAGATTGCTGATACAGCTCAACAAGATGCTTGGGCGTGCGACAATTTTTCGACCAATGACCCATACCACCGCAACGATAGCATCGTTCGTCGTTATCCTTTTGTTCAATGGGCCTTTTTTCATCTTTATTATCATAAGATTTTCTCTTCTGGGGAAGATTTTGATGTCCACCGCGATTGTCATAACCACCACGGAAGTGTTGATAATGACTACCATAATATCCTCCGCCATTACCACGGCCTTGACCACGATCTTGACCACGTCCACGTCCACGACCACGATATCCACCACGACCACGTCCACCATCATTGTTTCGATTGTTATCAATATTACCTCTGACTGCATTCGCTTCAGGGAGCGCAGCCGCACCGGTTGGTCGGGATTCGTGGTTTTTCACCAACAGTTCATTGTTTTGTTCAGCCAACAATAAACAAGAGATTAATTCAGAGTACTTTGTAAATTGTCTCTCTCTATATTGTTGCTGCAATACCATATTTGATGGATGAAAAGTATTGAATGTTTTCTCAAGCATACTAGCATCAGTGACTGTTTCCCCAGACAATTTTAGTGTGCATGTAACTTTATGGACGGCCGAGTTATATTCAGTCACAGGTTTAAAATCTTGTAGACGTAAATGCATCCATTCGTACCTTGCGCGTGGAAGGATAACCGTGGTCACGTGGTCAGATCGATCTTTCAGATTTTTCCACAATTCAGCAGGGTCTTTTACATGTACATACACGTTTCTCAGATTTCATGAATGTGGTGACGGGGAACTATCAAGGCTCTTGCCTTGTTTTGAGTAAGTGTGGCTTTTGCAACATCAGTGGTGGTACCTTCATCTGTTGGTATTTGTGTGGCAACAACAGTATCACCTGCATTCGTCGTTGTTTGGGTGGCGACAATAGTGTCACCCAAACCTTTTGCTTTCAGATGAATATCTGCATCTAGTGCCCATGCTAAGTAATTTGATCAGAAATGTCAAGGGCAACAAATTCGAGGTTTTGCAGATTTGCCATACTATTATGAAATACAAAATATGCATATTACTAAAAAAATAAGAACAATAAATAAACAATGTCCACATAATAATAATACACATAAGCAAATGTTCTTCTAGCATATGATTCTATAATAAAAATCATAATATATTTATAAATTTGATAAAATAAAAAGAATTTTATATTCTTTAAAGTAAAAAAAAAATTCAACTCGCCACCACTGGGATTCGAAATCTGGACCTCTCATCACTTGTCGTGACGATATTCCGCGAAACCAGTCGAGCTAAGGCGTTTTTGGTGTATACATGTTAAATTTATATAGTTTTAAATGGTTTGCCACGTGTACGAGTATTATAAATAAATTTCCGGTATACAAAATAAAATTACCATACCTTGATTATAAAACTTGAACGGAGGTTGATCTATGCAGGAGAGCTTCGATGAAGGTTGATCGTTACCGGAGAGCGCTCGTGCTGATAACGTGTTACGAAATTTTTATTATTATTATTATTATTATTATTATTATTATTATTATTATTATTATTATTATTATTATTATTATTATATTAAGAATATTTTAATTTATATTATGATTATTTGATAATATATAGAGAGAATTTAGAGGGAGAGAATATATTTTCTATACTTGTGATATATTTACAATGCAACCCAATATACCTATTTATACTAAAATCATACACTAAAATACAATTTAATCATCTATACAACTCATACAAAAATACAATCTTTTTTTGCACCTCATCTTATCATAATTCATGAGTCATTAATATTCCAAAAACATCCACATTTAATCACAAAATTTTGATGATTCATTATGATGAATCATGTCTTAATTTTGATGATTCATTGATGAATCATGATTTATTCATAATACTAATATATATATATATATATATATAAATGTCGGACAATTGAATTATCGTTTACTATGGATAGTTCTGAAGTAAATACTCAACATAGATATATGTAGGTTCAATCTTATTTTATCATTGATAATTTTCAATTCCATAAACTCTCTGTATTCGACAAAAAAACACATTTTTTCCGAAGAAAAAAAATACAGATTTTTAAGTTGCTAGTTTTCAAAGACGCATCATTTACTTAGCCATGCTCTAGAGTCAGCTACATGTAAATGAAGTGCATAACTCCAATTATAACCGTTAGAGCACTCTGTCACGGACCTAGACTTTGGCTTGCTAGCTCCCGTGCGGCACCTAGTCCTTTAAGCAGCCCCACGTGTGCTTCACTATGTCAGCCTCCCAAAACGCTGTCGAAAGAAAGCAAAGTGTCGGACAACCCTCGGCTTGAACGTGCCTAAGTGTAAGAGGAAAACGCACACAAGTATTTTAGAGAGAGAACTCGACTATTTCTCACACTAAAGGAATACAAGTGTTTACAATGAAGGCATTTACCACTTGTTGCAAATGAACTACTCTAAGCCCCTATATATACAAGTTGTCCAACCCGATGGACGGCTAAGATCTATTCGATCTAATGGCTATTATTTACAATCTAGGGATATTCCTCTCTAGAGAGTTCTATTGCATTCACCATACTTGGACTCTTGACTCTCTAAAATGACCCGCATTGTCCCGTATGGTTCCACGATCTTTCGGAAGGTTCCACCCGAATCCGGATGGGCCAACAATCGTGGATAACCTCCATAGCCCCGTCTCCCTGTCGAACGGATGCTACGTGCCTCGGCCTTGCGTGGTTAGATCGACGTCCCACGCGCGACAAGCTTGGCCGGTCCCAAAAGTCTAATCTCGGGCGCCCGACACTCTTGGCTCGCAAGCTCCTCGCCCGATTCGCCCAGACTCTTGGTCAAATTTGTGAGGGCGTGACATTCTCCCCCACCCAACTCGGCAACGTCCCCGTTGCCGTGCCTCCGCATCTCATGCTTTGGCCCCTTTGGATGCCTATTCTTGCCCCCATTGCCCTCCGAAGTCCTCAACTTCCTTGGCGTGGCTTCGACTTGGTCACCCGGCTTGAATACTCCCGGCCTAGTCCCTACTTTGGCCGCCTTTTTGGTGTGGGCAGCGTCCTCACATCTCTCCGAGTCCCCCTTGGCCTCGGTCGGCACCCCGTGCATAACTTGCTTGGATCATTGCTAGCACACCCTTTTCGAGTCGCATGCTCGCCATGCGTCTCGTCTCCCCGGTTATTGCCTCGTCGGATATTACGGGCACCGAGCACTTCCCGTCCTGCCCAAATAAATACAACGAGCTAGAGCTAACACTTCTCGTCTCCCCGGTTATTACCTCATAGGCATAAGAATGGCATTGGCCTTACCCATGAAGTCCATGCCCAACAAAAGTGTGTGGTCGTCCATTGGCACCACCGTGAAGTCCGCCTAGCCCTCCCAAGCACCAATTTGTAGCTTTACCGCTAGAGCTACTCCACGCACGGTCCTGTCTTTGGACACCATCTTGACCCTCCCCTTGAAGGCCCAATATTAAGCCCCAATTTCTTGGCCTCGGCCTCCGCCACGAAACTGTGGCTTGCCACGGTATTGAGTAATGCCTTGGTCTCCTTGCCATTCACCTTGGCCTCAACGAACATGCGCCCCTCGCATGGTCGCACAGGTGGTAGCTTGAACTCCATGGCATTCAATACCTGAATGGCCTCCTCACCACTCAAGACTCGAGCAGCTCCAAGCCTCTGCTCGGGTGCTTCCTCCGTTTCTTGCGCTTCTCGTTGCGCAATCATGGCCGTGAGCATCCCCCTCTTCGAGCATTCCGACACCGAGGCCCCCTGCACAGAAAGCAACCCCCCTTGGGCACGAACGCTTTCTTCTTGTCCTCATAGTCCCGTCGGCCTTGCGTGGATCCCCGATCTCGACTGGGTGATCGCCCCGCGTCCCGCTCACGAGCATGGGTCTCTCCCCCACCTTTGGCTGAGCCCTCTTGCTCGCGCCTTGGAGCCTCCCTCTGATACTCCATGAGTGACTCGCAACCATTATGGCCTCGTCCACCGAATTGACATCCCGACGTTGGACTTCCTGCCTAGCCCAACTTTGTAGCCCATCTATGAAGTAGAACAACCTACCATCGTCCGTGATGGTAGGAATCTGAAGAGTTAGCATCGTGAACTCGTCCACGTATGCCTGAATTGAGCCTCGCTGCTTCAATTCCCTCAACTTCTTCCTAGCTTCATAGACCACATTCTCGGGATAAAAATGCCGCTTGAGTTCCCTCTTGAACTCCTCCCATGTGTCCAAGCCACGCGCGCCCCTCACTATGTCGGCATGTACGTCTCCACCATAATGTCGCAGTCTCGATGAGGTAGTTGCTGGCGGTACGGATCTTGTACGCCTCCTCTACGATGCTTAGATCCTCGAAGTACAGCTCCATCCGCCAAAGATAGTCCTCCACTAGCTTGGCGTCCCGTTTGCCGTTGAACCCATGTGGCTTTGGCACGTCGATAGGCCTTTGGCTAGTCGATCCTCCTGGCGAGCTAGCTCCATTGCCTCCCCCGCTTAGTGCCAATCTTCGGCATAATGCCACTTGCTCTTGCAGCGAATCCATGGCATCCCTCATTTTGGCCAACTCGCCTCGCAAGACCTCGTTCTCGGCCTCGTTGGCTTCCCTCAATGCCTTCGAATCCTCCTTGGTGGCCTCGAACTCCTTAAGAACTTGCTCCTGCAAGGTCTTAACAGCATCACTTACCATCACAACCTGTTCGATATCGGCCTTGACGCGGTCGAGCTCCCCAAGAATGTGCTCCTCCAGAGTTGTCACGCTCCCCTCGACGTCCTCAAGCCGCCCACCTATGGTTGCAACAGTTTGGCCCATCTCCGCGATGGTGCCCCACGGACAAGGGTCTCTTGCCTTCGATTGATCTCGCTTTTTCCTCCCACCTTGGCTAGGAGGCGGCTCACGACCCCTCTCCTCGTTCACTTGCGCATCTGTCTCGGCCATCTTCGCTAACTTTGGCTCTGATACCACTTGCCACGGACCTAGACTTTGACATGCTAGCTCCCGTGCAGCACCTAGTCCTTTAAGCAGCCCCACGTGTGCTTCACTAGGTCAGCCTCCCAAAACGCTATCGAAAGAAAGCAAAGTGTCGGACAACCCTCGGCTTGAACGTGCCTAAGTGCAAGAGGAAAATCCACACAAGTATTTTAGAGAGAGAACTCGACTCTTTCTCACACTAAAGGAATACAAGTGTTTACAATGAAGGCATTTACCACTTGTTGCAAATGAACTACTCTAAGCCCCTATATATACAAGTTGTCCAACCCGATGAACGACTAAGATCTATTCGATCTAATGGCTATTATTTACAATCTAGGCTATTCTAGGAATATCCCAAGGGATATTCCTCTCTAGAGAGTTCCATAGCATTCTCCACACTTGGACTATTGACTCTCTAGAATGACCTGCATTGTTCTGTATGGTTCCACGATCTTCCGGAAGGTTCCACCCGAATCCGGATGGGCCAACAATTCGTTGATAACCTCCATAGCCCCGTCTCCCTGTCGAACGGATGCTACGTGCCTCGGCCTTGCTTGGTTAGATCGACGTCCCGCGCGCGACAAGCTGATCGGCCCCAAAAGTCTAATTCTCGGGCGCCTCGACACTCTTGGCTCGCAAGCTCCTCGCCCGATTCGCCCAGACTCTTGGTCAGATTTGTGAGGGCGTGACAACTCGGTTCATAACAATGATCATCATTTGTAATTGTTTTCCCAAATAATAGTAACATAAATATAGATGTGCGTACATTATGTGAGCACCTTACGTGGGCACCTGTCAATGTGGCACTGATTCGTGCAATGTCGACATGCCACATCGACATAAAACGATATGTGACATTAATTGACTCCATGACAAACCCTCGGATGCTAATGTGGCATTTTACGCATACAAATCAATGTCACATAACATGTGCCACATAAAAGCCGTAAACATGCCACATTAACGTCCGGGGGGTCGACCAATAGTACCTAGAATGTGTCAATTAATGTCACATATTATCTTGCATCGTTGTGGCATGTCGATATGATACAAACCAGTGCAACATCGACATGTGCTCACGTAAGTTGCACACACAAGGTGAGCACCATAGATATATATATATATATATATATATATATATATATATACACACAGCAATGAGCAGCTCAAACAAAGAGTACACTATTTTTCTCCAATTTAAAAACAAACCTAGAACAACAAATCAATACTCATCAACTAACAGAGCAGACGCACTAATAAATTAAACTAGTTTATTAAGCACATCCAGTGTATGTGCAAAAACTATATATCAAGTTATTTTATTGTTATTCTTCATCTTAAATAAATCAAACTTGAAGCAGTTGAAAGGTGGTTTCATGTTAAACTTATCAGTTAAAATTTAATTCAAAATTTTGGTGTAATTGATACATCAAATTGGACGAAAATTGATCGTTTTTAACATGTTCTGAGCATTAATAAATAGTATAGATAATCTCTATTCCACTCACTCGCCGCCGCAACCAACCACCATGATCAGAGCTAGTAACCAACTGATCGGATTCCTCAACTTCCTAACCTTTCTCCTCTCCATCCCAATACTCGGCGGCGGCGTATGGCTGAGCACGCGCGCCAACACCACCGACTGCCTCCGCTTCCTACAGCGGCCTCTCATTGTCATCGGACTCTCAATCATGGTCGTCTCACTCGCGGGGTTCGCCGGCGTGTGCTACAGAAACACCTTCCTCGTGTACCTCTACCTATGGGCCATGTTCTTCATCGTCGCCGCCCTAATCGGCTTCGTCATCTTCGCCTACGCCGTCACCGACAAGGGCTCCGGCCGGCCGCTGATGAACCGCGTCTACCTTGACTACTCCCTTCAGGACTACGCCGGCACGTGGCTCGCCGACTGCGTCTCCGACGAGAGCTATTGGAGGAAGATCGCCTCGTGCGTGAGGGACTCTAAAGTGTGCGCAAAGATGGGGAGGACCGGCGGCGATGGTTTTCCTGAGTCGGCGGATATGTTCTCTCTCCAGCGGTTGAGCCCGATTCAGGTGGGTAAACCCTATTTGATTTAGTAATTCATTAATTAATTAGATTACCCCCTTTTTTGTTAAAATAAGGTCCAAAGTTCTGCTTTACCAATACTCTCAATCAAGATTATCTATTATTCTTTTCTTTTTCATGTTCCTTTACAACGAAGAAAGCTGTTGGTAGAAGTAATCTCATTTTTTCCGGTTATTGATGATCTGAGACATTTATGTCAACAGCTCCATACTCGTCCACATGGTCTGACTATATATAGATGGACGTGACATGGGTCCGTATTTTTAGCGGAGATTAATTAATACTAGTAAATTAGGCACATTCGATTTCGATGCATGTGCTATTATCATAACAATATTATATATTTTTGAATATTTGATTTTAATAATAATATTTTAATGTTGTTTACTATAGACTAAAATTAATTTGTGGTGTTATGATTAATATAATAGTATTTAAATGTATTTAATTTTATTCAATAATAGAAAAAGCGTGCAATTAAATTGACATTATAGATCAACAGCTGAACGTTTCTTATATTTTTTTTGTTTTTCATTAATTTGTTTAGCTTGAAGCTATATTTAGTAGTGGGTGGTTATGTTAAATCAACGTAGTTATTATTTGTAATAGCAATGACAGACCAACGTGAGCAAAAGAAATAGTTAGTGGGTGGTTTTTTATTCTTTGAATTATGAAATTTTGACAGATCAAATTAATTGATTTCATGGCAGTTTAAGTCAAGCCCTCACCATTAATAAAAGAAAATATATGGGGACAATTCGGGATATTTTATGAGGTTGAACTTAGAGGGAGATGTCTGGTCGTAGTGGAAATTTCACAAATATTAACATAGGCTTTGCGTCTTTCTATCTACACACGTTAAGTTAGCATGTGCTGTTTAGATACATTTGATTCTGACCCATAGGAGGGATTGGATTGACTGCAACACTCTCTCCATCGTTGACAACTTTAGCTTCTTGTTTGCTTTTTAAGATTCTTCAGTATCAGTGTATCACTAGTACTTCTGGAATCCTTTCCAGTTTGGGCTGTAGTATAGAATTCATAAATTGAATGAAAATATACCGTAATTTATATTATGCACCACCAAGTTGAATGACATAGGTTACAGCATACTATAGGTTACATCTATATAAATGGAACCTCCACCCCTGCTTCTATATACATGGAACTCATTGGGGTTGCTGGCTATACATAAAATCGTTTGATTTGATGACATTACGAATCATCGTATATGAAACCAGCCCATTTTATTTAGAAGAGAACTCATCCGCCCCGGTTGATGTGTCCCGGTCGATGTGTAATACCGTAGGACTACTTTATCAGCCATCAATTGATAATTGAGAAATTTAGGTTTAATCTCAAATATTTTTCTTCGGGTTGATGTCTAATATCGCATGACTACTTTACCAGTCATCAATTGATTGAGAAATTTTGGTTCAATCACAAATATTTTTCTTCGAATTTTCGTTGCACATAACATTTGAATTCGGTTAACAAAAGAAAAAGAAAGGTGAGAATGGAGTATAAAGTATCATTGTTCGTTGCGCTAACTTAGTTTTCAGTCTGCTTTCCCCACACAAGATTCTTACGTGAATTTGGTATGCGGAATTCATGTGTGGAAAACTAGGTTAGCGTATCAAATGGTTGTATGTTACGTTTCGAGTTTTGTATAATCACACTTTTTTTCTTTTCTATATGGAAATCCTCATACCAAACTCCCCCTTAATATCCTCATGTAGTTGTTTTTCTTTCTATCATTTATCATGGTTTTTCAGTGCTTTTTTTGCCTCCATTATTTAAATTGCATTATAGTCGGGATGCTGCAAACCACCAACATCATGTGGGTATACGTACGTGAAAGAGACGGTTTGGACCCAAGGAGGCGGATTCGTGGGGCCCGACCCGGATTGCTTGAGATGGAGCAACGACCAAAGCCATCTGTGCTACAACTGCGACTCGTGCAAGGCCGGCGTGCTCGCGAGCTTGAAGAAGAGTTGGAGGAAAGTGTCGGTCATCAACATAGTCATTCTTATCCTTTTGGTCATAATCTATGTGGTCGCTTGTGCTGCCTTTAGGCACGACAAGCGCATGGACAACGACGAGCCCTACGGAGAGACGCGCATGGCGAAAGCGCAACCAAGTAGGATACACTTCTAATAAGGGGTTACATTACGCTATACGAAAGTAACAAGAAGGAAAATGAAAAGTAGATCTTTTTATTTTGTTCTTGGACTTTGTCTTTTGTATGTTTGTACTCGGTGTTGAATGCTAATTCTCATTCTTCATCTGGCTTTTCATTTTCAATTAGCATTTTTAATTTGGTGACATGTGAAGCAATGAGCTTGCAATCAGTGTTTGTAAGTGGAACCTTATTTGAATTTTGAAGTGATAATTGCGCATGAAAGCGTAATTTGCGCATGGTGTGCTTTGGTCTCTTCGGAAGCTCGTAGAAGTTTTTTCTTTTTCTTTTTGTCTTCGCCCTTTGGCTATACAAGAGAAGCAAAAGTGGTAGCTTTACTTTGTTATACATAATAAGATTTAAAGATCCGTTTATTGCGATGGCTTTACCATTAGCAAAAGGAAGATTCACGTGCACAATAATGTGAACTTCAGTGGAAACGAATTAATAATCACGACAGAACATGTTTACATGAAATATAATTTCGGAACTCAAAGATCAAGGTATGTTGCTGTAATATGGTTGAAGAAACTTTGCCATTGCTTATGTGTGAAGCATCTTCACCCAAATCACATGTGCACCGACATAGAGAGGGTTTCACCGATGAAAGTGTTCGTATGGTTATGACGCGTTTGGCGGGTGTCTATTCAATGAATATATGAATATGATCATGAATCTGCATATTAGGTCACTAATGGGATTAATTTCCATCTTGAAGTACATGTTTACATCTATTTTTCTTGTATCAACTGACTAATCGGTAAAATCCGGAGTTACAAACAAAACACCACTAGTGTTGTTTTTTTTTTTCGGGTATAGACGGACTGAGAACGAAGGAATGAACGTGCTTGCACTGAAAAATATCAGATTGTGTGTATGAGCATGAATCAGCTCGGAGAAAAATTTGTACTGAGTAGCATCTCTTTTATATACACAGGAAGCTTTATGTTTTTTTCTTCTTACTCGTTCTATGCTACACACATGCATATATATTTATACTAGCTTATTGCACGTGTCATACTTTTTTTGTCAAAACTATTTAATAAATCTGAAAAAACTGAGCTATTAATTATTTATTTGTCTTCATCATCTTCATTTGTCACCTATTTGTTTGGTCAGGCATGCAATACACGATTCTTTTAGTATAAAAATTGAAAGAGATGATTCTAACATAATTTTCCCATATAAAAACTCAAACATCACAAATACACGCCACATTAAGCAAATATCCGGAGTAATCCTTGCTTCTCTGTTGTTGACTCCATAGCATCAGGGAGCTCTGAGACTATGCCGACAGTTTCCCATAAAATCGAGAGAAATGATTGAGATAGTGAGCTGGCGATAATGAATCGTGGTTAAAACAGGCTTTGTCTTCTAATTTTTCACTTGCGAAACAAAATACCTTGCACGCCAAAAATTATCAGAACTATCCCAACCTCAAATATCAGACCTTAAAACCTATAAAAGTCATCATTCATTGCTTATATTCAGCACATATGCTCCTATTGTTAATACGGCCCCGCCCATAGGTCTTGATAAACCTTTAATGAATGTCTTCAAGAAGTGGTACGGGTATAAATTCCAATGATAAATGAAATGCTAATGGTGTTCTTCGGTATACCTTTGGACTGCGTGACACGATGAAACTATGTTGTCCGCGGACCTTCTAAAGAGAGTCACGCCTGCCTCACTCGTTCTCAGTGGCCATTCCTTTTTTTTTTATTCCCTTTGCATAACTGTAAAAAGGATTACACTTCAGTGAAAAGATATCAAATTTCCTACCAAATCCTGCCAAGCAATCCTCCAATCTTCCGATGAGCAGGAATTTGTATATGATGAAGGTATAGACAACTTATGAATAATATTTTAGAAGTGTCCAAAATATTTATTCTAAGTCTTTTTCTTTCTTTATGTTGTATTTTATTTAATAGGGTTGTGAGTTGTAATGGCTTGTTATACCTTATTCAAGGTATTAAACCCTAACACTATTGAGTTTCCATTTGCAAAATACTTCACGTACGCTAACTTCACAAAACCTCTAAGTACTATTCATGTCATCTATCGAAGGTTTAATCTGTTGAAGTCTTCTTGGATAATCTGGAATTACAAGTGGTATCAAAGCTAGCATGTAGGTGAGGAAACTTCATTTCAAGCAACAAAGAATCGAATTTTTGACATTTTACACTGGTAGCAAGTCAGCAAGGAGAGATTACTCTCAATATTAACAAATGGCTACGCCGATGCTCTTATTGGTCGTTCTAATAGCAGCATTTGCAGTAATGGCACACGGTGAGGTTTACAAAGTCGGCGATTCTTCAGGCTGGACACTCGTCGGCAAACCCGACTATAAATCTTGGGCTTCTTCCAAAAGCTTTCATGTCGGCGACACTCTATGTAAGACTCACTCTCTCTCCCTCTCTCTCTTAAAATGATGGCATTCTCCAATTTATTTTTGCAGTGTTCGAATACATCAAAGAATACCACAATGTGTTGAGGGTGACTCACAAGAACTGCAAAGCATGCAACTCGACGGACCCCATAGCTTCTTGGGCGACGGGCCACGATTCCTTCAGAATCGAAGGCCCGGGGCATTACTACTTCATATACGGAAAGCCGGGACACTGCGAAGCGGGACAAAAGTTCGACGTTCACGTCTCGGGCGATGAAGAAAGCCCAGCGCCTTCGCCTTCGGAGCATAAAAAGAGCAGTGGAGCTGCGCAGTATACCTTTTCATCTCTGAGTTGTTGGGCGTTAGTAGTAGCTTCGATGGGATTTCTGGCAATTATTGCATATTAGATTACCCTCAGTTACATGTTAGTGTAATGAAATATGCCGAGTTTATTACCAATTGTCAAAAAATTTTAAGGGTACAAACGGGCTAAACAGACAACAAAACTATCTGATCACATCACAATAGCGAGCAGGATAAACACGCAAGCTGACACTTATGTTCCATGTCAATGGAACGTAAAAATGACATATTTCAGGCATAGAGGAAAGTGCTCTTTCGGGTCAAGTCCCATTAGTTTACAGGCATGCAGTAAGAATCTAAAGAGAGCTTGTTACCTCCTCGACAATATCTTTCTTAAGCATTTCTTCACAATCTCAGGTGGATAACCACAACCAGAGAATGTGCGGAACCTGCATCACGACATTAAGAAACAGTTACAGCGGAGGTGTAGGATTCATGGAATATGGGCATTTCGACCAATGTCTAGGAGAATTTTCCCAAGAACATCTGTAGGTTTTCTGGTGAAACTAATGGACTAGATTACATTACCCAGAGGAGCCCTCGCAGACAAGACGAGCCTATTCTTCTCTACTTGTTTTGCTAAATAGTCTTGCAAGAAAACTAAGGAGACAAAGTAAGGTAGAGAGAATAACCAGTGTAAGAGTTGATTCTGCTGTGATCACATCCAACTGAAGGGAAACCAATAATTGATCAGTGGTGCAAGGAATCAAAGCAGTCATTGATTCCTATACTAGAATCATTTCGTAGTAAACGAACGATTTCGTCTACAGAATTTCAATGTAGAGAACAAGATCACGGCTCCTTGCAGAAGAAAATCGGAGAGAAGAGAACCTTTAGAGGAAGGTATCTAGCACCTAAATGGTGTTCCCTATACACAAGGATGCAATCGAGTTAGTCGTGAAAAAAACTGCACTAATCCAGAGTATCTTTCTTTATTAGGGAGAATCGAAAGCTCGAGCTTCATGCAAAGGAGGATTTGGAATGCAATAATTAGAATTTTCATGATGTGCCTACCAATGTCTTGCAGACCACACATTCTTTCCTGCATACGATCCTCCGAGGTATCACCGAGCCACCGTTCAATTCCTGGGAATTATTGGATAGGATAATTCTATGCAAACGAGGAGTGCAAAGCACTCGGCAATCCTGCAACAAAAGCGATAGAAAGGAACCAAAAGAATTGTTCATGCATACAAAAAGATTTAGAGGAAGTGCATTCTAAATGGAAATCATACCCATATATGATGAACAAATCCCACCAGCCAGATGAACAAATCCCACCAGCCAAGGAACCGAACCGACGATACCTGTAGATGTCAAAGATTGCTAAGATAATAGGAAAATCCCAGTGAAATGAGACATTAGCTAAGCTATATGCTTAGTATGGTCTTACCACACAACTTGACCAACGTGAATACTGTACCAGCAACAAAGAACCATCGAAATCGCATCCAATGCTGAACATGAAGACGTATTCGTCAAAAAAAAATCTAAAAATGTCCTATCAAGGTAATCAAGTAGATGATGGAGGAAACAACGAACATAAAAATGGCAGCATAGTTTTGCGACCAAGGCACTGAAGGAAGCTCTTATCAATCAAATACAATACCACTAACGAGGTGGCCATCAAAATTTACTTAGGTTCTAGTCCAAAGATTCTCGACAGATATCCAAAATAATTTTACACAAAGCACTATATGAAAGGAGTCAACTATTTATGGCAAGATAGGTATTGTGTATACGTTCAGTTTGGCCATCTCCCATATACAGTTTTGTTTATGTCAGTCAATCAACTGTATCCCAGGCGAAGAAATGTGATACTGAACCTTCTAACTCAATATACTTACTGGAAGTGTTTGCCATCTATACACCATATTCATAGCTTTTAGCAAAGGATAATTATACCTTAACTGAACCACTACACTCATTGAGATCAATTCACTATACACAGGTCATGAGAATGTTGAAAGATATACCTTTCAAAACTGCCTCTTCCACCTCCTATAGGACCTGCCCACACCACATCATAACAACAAACACAATAATCTCCATCATCGTAAAACGAATTTGGGAAAATCAACCTTACGATAACTGGACTATGAATCGTGAAAGACATGCGGGCCGGGCGGTGATCTTTGCCCCAGCCGACGCCGCGCGTGGCCTCTAGGTATTAGTGGACAAATGCCTACACTGTTGGAGATGATTCACACCCTCAACTCTGTAGCACCTCTTCAGCTTTTCCCTCAGTATCTTCGCCTTTTCGATTTGGATCCACTTTTCCCTCACGAGATGTTCCCTCGTCTCAAACATCGCAACCGAATCCTTGTACGGATTCGACAAATATCGTCTGGTGAGCCCTAATCGACGAACAGCCGAGCACCCTTCTTCCGACCCACTTTGACCTTTTTTTCCCGTGAGAGTTGAGCGAGAAACAGTTGTGTCGAAGAGCTGGAATCTTTAGTGGGCTCTGAAAATGGGTCCATATCATTCCTCTCATATGGGCTTGGCGGCCCAATACAATACTTCAATCTGAAACGATATCAACAAATCAACTTCAAATATAAAAGGGAAACAAAACCGTTGGTTTTCATTCTCTACTCAGCGCCGGGAATTTTTTTTGAATGGTTATCGCCGAGAACTTGCAACGATCTCTCAACTCATCGCCAAGATTTCAAACCTGCTTTGCCCTCGAAAATCAAAATCATGGCATTATGTATAAGAACTGTAATCTGGTAATTGATATAGACGCTAAGATGTAACGTGGTTCAGATTCATTAGTTGAATCCTCCATCCACGGAGAAAATGAATTCCCTTTATTAATCGAGAGAGAGATTACAGATGTGAATTAAGATATAGTACACGTTTAGAAGCCACTAAAACGCGCCAAATCTTCATTTGGGTTGGTTATAACGTCCACGCGCCCTTTTAGTAGAAAACGTCTTTGGCAACAGCAGCTTAGTAAGTATATCACGCCTTTATGAGAAAGTGCTCTTTTTATTTAAAAAAAAATCTGCACTTTCGCCTCTTTGATCATTTGGCGCTAGCTCTAGCTTCAGTGATACAAATGTCGAGCTGTGTTGTCTGCATCTTCATCCTTATTCTTCGATACCCCCCACAAGATGGATGGTATTAATTTATTTCCGCCATCTTGACTAGAAGGTGTTGCAACATAGGCCCTGAAAGCGGCTTCGTAAAAACATCAGCCAACTGATGTTCAGACCTGACTGGAATGAGCCTGACAGACCTGTTAGAGACATGATTTCTGGTGAAGTGGCAGTCGATCTCAATGTGTTTGGACCTCTCATGGAATTTAGGGTTAGAGGCTAGCTTGAGAGCTAATTGGTTGTCACAGTAAACGACTGGGATTCTCTTTAGAAGGATGCCCATTTCTGACAGCAAGCACTTGATCCGCAGAATCTCTGCCACAAGGGAACCTAGAGCTCTATACTCGGCCTCTGTCGAGGACCTGGACACCGTTGCTTGTTTCTTTGCTTTCCAAGTGACCACTGAATCTCCTAAGAAGGTACAATACCCGATGCCAGACCTCCTAGTATCCTGACAAGTACCCCAATCCGCATCAGAAAACTCCCTGAGATCAATATCTGAGGATGAGCTGAACAGAATTCCATGGCATGGGGAATCTTTGTGGACTGTGGAAGCTATGTCTGGCCGAGTGAAAGTCAAGTAGAGCAACCTACCTATCAACCTTCTAGCTGAAAGGATCAGCTAGCAACTCACCATCTGACTCTGTTAACTTGGCACTTGGATTCATGGGAGTAGATAAAGGTTTTGAATCAAGGTACCTTGTATCTTCTAGAAGCTGAAGTGAGTATTGCTCTGTACAATGTATATTCCTCCCGCATTCCTAGCTACTTCTATCCCAAGGAAATACTTGAGGTCTCCTAAGTCTTTGACCTTGAAACATGAGCTGAGAAAGTCCTTTACCTGCTGGATTGCTTGGATTGAGGGGCTGGCAATTATTATGTCATCGACATATACCAGCAGTATAACCAGAACTGCCCCATCCCTCTTGTGAACAGAGTGTGATCATGTAGCACCCGGGCCCCCCTAAGTTTTTAGGGCCAATAAATTATGTTGATGGTCTGAATGATTTCATGTTAATTGCATATCTGTTACATGTCTACGTGACTTTACGAATTTTGTACTCGTGAATGTTATGTGAATTATGTGCTTGTGATGACCCCTAATTTAGAAAAAGGGGGATTTCCGAAAATATGAAGGAAGAGAAAGACCTAGTGATAGTTAAATGAGTGGTGGGCTATGAAAATTTTCTGTGGGACTAGAACCCCATTAGGACCGAGGAAGTGTCAAGTGGGCTAAACATGAATTAGGCCCAATGCAAGCAAAGTAAGGTAGGAGACAACATTCCCTAATTCAAGGGGAACCCACGCCAACCCCATGTCTTACCCATCATATCAAAAGAAAATATCTAACTATACCATCACAATACCCTAATCACACCTAAGAAACTAACGAAATTAAAGAGAGAGAAGGAGCAAGGGGACGAGAGGTGTTCGAACTAAGGATACTTCAACTAGCTTAGGATTTTGAAATTGTAAGTGAAGTGTAATACCCGTAAAGTCTAACTACGGGGTTTACGGTATAATTAAGGGTGTAAATAATTAATTACGGACATTGTTGAGTTAATTACGTAAAGAAGCTAGGATTATGGGTGAAAATATTATTTCTGACAAATGAAGAGCTCGATGTGTGATATAATATTTTTATATTCTTATGCTCTTAAGTGATTTATGTGTCTATGTGATTACATGTGACGTGATTCGTTACCCCCATATGTGCTATAAATTATGACTTAAGGAATGAATGTAGGATTTAGAGAAATTGTAGGTGATAAATTAATTATGTATTCCGAGATAGTATTAAGACTTAAAAGAACTTGACTAATATTTGGGCATGGCATGACCTAGATTCGATCGATTAAGGATTTAAGAACCAAAAATCGATGCATTCCATAAATATAAATTACTGAAATTGCTGAATTGTACAAAATATTAATTTATTTGATGTATCAACCAAGTTTCGGGCGATTTCACAAAACCTAAGAAAGTCAAGTTTCGGCCGATAGTGAGGTAATGATTAATAGAATCGCCGAGTTGCATAAGTATTAACTTATTAGAAGAAATAGTTAAGTTTCGGCCGATTTCCAAAACCCTTAAATACCACTTTCGCCGAGCGAATGAGAGTAGGAATCGGGTGATTCCTTAGACAAATCCTAGGGATACAAGTTTCGGGCGATACAATGTCCAAGACACATATATATATGTGTGTAAGTAACTTTCGCCGATAGAAAGGAATTGAGACATAGAGTCGAATGATTTCTAAATAGGATTGATCGAATGGTTAGCATGATGTGGAAAATCAGACCAATCACAATGTATATTAAGTTGAATAGTCAAAGAGGCAAGCAAGGATTTCTTAGCGCAAGGTAATAAATCATTAGCCTAGGCACCTAGTTGTCCCTAGTTCCCATTCTCCTATCTAGATCTAGTACTTATCAACTAAATTAAATAAATATTAAGTATAGAAGAATGTAAGGAACGAAAGGGAGAAAAAGGTCATCATAAAATCCAATACCCAAAATAAAGAGAGAAGAAATAACGATAGAAGCTTGGCCGAACTCAAGAACACATCACGCAACTTGGAAGTACGAATCATTGGTAAGTGAAATATCCCTTATGATCATGGTAAACAATTCGTATTAGCCTAGATTGTTTAAATACTGAAATTCAGAAAATTAATGAAAACGTGGGAACCAAGGTGTAAGATTGACGTGAAAACCATAGTTAGGGGCGTTATTCGACATTTAAATGTTTCCTTGAGTTTAGCTAAATTTTGGGGGTAATCTCGTATATTTTAAGGCTTGTAAATTTACTATGAGGCAATCTTTGGGTAGTATGGAATGTCTAAATGGTGAAGGAAATTATTTGAGGTTCGTAAATTAACCCTTGGGTTAGAACTAACGATTTATAAGGTACAAAGAGATGTAGAACTCGTGGATTTTGGGTAAGATGATTTGATTTAAGTAACATTTGAAGCTTTCGATCGAAAGTATACAAAACTATTTGAAGGTTTCGGGCGACACTTTAGATTAGATCAATTGAAATTAGGAAATTGGACTTCCGATCGAATGTGGTTAAGAAAAGGAGTTTCGACCGAAACTAAGGAATTTCATGGACTTTCGCCGATATACATATTATATAACCTAATTTATGTGGAATCGGGCGAAACCACGTTATGTGCTCAACGAATCGGTCGACATGAGTTTCGGCCGATACTAGGTTCCACGTGTAACCCCAATCGAGCGAAAGCGAGCACCAAACACGTCGAATCGGGCGACGACGATAGCGGCGAAACCCTCAAAGCATGCATGGTTTCGGGCGAAACCAGGTGACGACACGCTGACGTCAACACGCGGCGAAACTCACACTCGCACACACACATCGTCGGGCGAATGGGGTGACGAAATGATGACGTCGTTGCGACGAACTAAAATCGGGCGAAACTACTCTAAGTAACATGACTTTCGCCGAGATAGAGAATCTACCGAAAGTGACTAATGAGGGTAATTTAATCGGGCGAAACTAAGGGCAAATCGAACAATTAGGAATTTCGATCGAAACGGAGTCCTAAATTGGACTTTCGCCGAGTTATCCAAACCTAACAAGAATCGACCGATTTAAGTATTAATAAATCGGTCGATTCTAAACCTAACAAATCGACCGAATGAATTTAAAATTAAACAAATGGCAGAACTGTGCGAAGCAAAATTGGTGAATTTTCGCCGAGCTTATTGTATTTGAAATTTAGTACTAAGTTAATATAGAACTCAATTGAGCAGTGTCCTAGACTAGAATCGAGTGATGTGGAGTTCAAGAGAATTAGCATAGTCTAAATAATTAATATGAAGAAAGCTAATTATCTCGATACAATTAGCTAAGGTGGATAATATACTAATACTCTAACCCTTCCATTTAAGGGTCGAACGTTAGGGACTTCCCGAGGGAGTACGCTAGTTAGCTGGGATGGCAGGTAAGTGAAAATCAACTACGACACATAACTTATGTGAGCATGATTTACGTGATTTCGTGCCTACGTGATACTACGTGAACCTTGAATGATACACATGATTTCGTGCTCATGTGACTATAGGTGAGCTTTATGTGACTCGATCTACTGTTATGAATGGTGTCATGATATGCATACAACGATTTATTTGTTGTGCATGAGATTATGAAATGCAAACACACATGAACATGGCATGAGCATTTGCACGCATGAATAGGATGAAAAGAAAGCATATGAGTGTGCATATTATAAGATCGCCTGTGTGCGATGGATATTCGCCGATATTGGCGTCTGATGTCGACTCAATGAAGAGTCACGGCTCTTCTATGCGACCATGGCTATACGATGATGAATTACCTGTTATGAAAGGTAGGGGTATACACCATGGCGATCATGATGCCGAAAATGCCTGATTCACAATAGGCAGGTGGAACCCCATAGCGGAAGATGCAACCTGGAGGATGCGACACGAGGGAATCGCGACACAGAGGGAACCTCTGGTGTTGGCGACCTCGGAGTTGGCTACTAGTGAGAAACGACTGCGTGACAGGCCTCACTGGGATTGGAAAGGTGCCTTCGAGTAACCTCCCAGTGCGCGAGCCATCACATATGTATGAATCCCACGTGGATCAAGAGCTCTATGAAATGGTGCATAGTAAGATTGAAAGCCGGGGGCCCAAATATGTCATGAAAGGTCAAGGAATGTATGAGAAGTAGAAAGTGTAGACGCGGATTGTCTTTGCCGAGTTTAAAAGAGTATGAGCGCTAGTAAGCGATGGCGTGGATTGCCGTCATTAGGGTACGTGCATTCATGCATATTTTCACTTACTGAGCCACGGCGGCTCACCCTTACGTTATGTGTTGTAGGTACGAGCGAACAAGGTATGTTATCGCCTAGCCGGCAAGGCATTCTTTTGAAGCTTCCGAGCGTCTTTTGGGGGTGGTGTGTACGTGGACGACGACCTGTGAGGCCGGGCGCATAGGAGTACTTTTGCTGCGAATGTATACTAGGGGTGAGCAAAACCGGATATCCGGATTTTGGGATATCCGATCGGATATCCGGATTTTCGGATATCAAAAAATGATATCCGTATCGGGTTCGGTTTTAATCGGATATCCGAAAATCGGATATCCGCTTTATTCGGATATTTAAATCGGATATTCGCATCCGGTTTTTAAATTTATTTTTTTAAATACTGTTTCATATTTTCTTTTCAAAATCATATTTTTATTTCTTATCAAAATAAAAAAATATATTTTTTCATATAAAAATTACTACACATAGTAATTAACACAATATGTGAATTCATGATTCAAAATTACATAATAAATAATAAACAATATGTGAATTCATGATTCAAAATATATTATGTTCAAAATCATTTTTTTTATTTCTTATCAAAATAAAAAATATATTTTTCGTATAAAAATTTCTCCACATAGTAATTCACACAATATGTGAATTCATGATTCAAAATTACATAATAAAATAAAATAATATAAAATATTTCTATTTTTGAAGAATTTTTCCCTTTTTGACCTTCATTTTTCATGTTGGGCTATTTTATTTATTTTTTTAATTATTTTTAAATATAAAATCGGATACCGGATATCCGGATTTTAGACAAACTACTATCTGTATACGATCCGGTTTATTTTAAAATAAATCGGATCGGATATCCGATCCGGTTTTTAAAATCGGATATCCGGATTTTCGGGTTTTGAAAACCGGATATCGGATTGGAATCCAGTTTTCGGATATTTTTGCTCAGCCCTAGTATACACGTCCCGTAGTTAGGATATGAATGTAATTAGTATGTCAAAGATATTCTCTTGATGTGTACAGGAAAAGAACTCCATTATTAAAATGGAAAAATTTCATATGTATTTCTGTACGTCTTTTAAGTTATCGCCTCGTTAGGCGCTTAGGTTAACGATAGAAATGGTAGCGATGGCTAGGGTCGCTACAGTTGGTATCAGAGCTTCGGTCACAGGTTCTGCGGACTATCCATGCACACACCCAAAAGCGCGGAAGCGGCCTTGCCTGTAAGTGTTATGTATTACGTGAATTTCTGTATGATGATTTACCTTAGGGATTGTCAGGGTAAAACGAATACAATGGTTAGAATTAGAGGTGAGGGAAGTAGGGATGCCGGATCAAATAGGGAAAATGCAGCCCCTACTGATAGTAGGGATGCGACCCTCCTCCACCTGACGGAGTTAGTCCGCCAGCAATCAGCTCAAATTCAGCAATTAATCCAGCAGCAAAACGCTGGAGGACAGTCGAGTACCGGACCCCCTCAGGCCGAAAGGATTGAAATGATCGGGGAAAGGTTTCGTAAACTTAAACCCCCGATATTTGAGGATGCCCTTGACCCAACTTCGGCCGAGGACTGGCTCCGAACCCTAGAAAGCATGTTCCAAATAGTCGTACCCCTGAAACCGAAAAGGCCTTGTGCGCTAGGTACCTGTTAAGGGGAAGCGCAGGCCACTGGTGGGACACGATATTAACCCTCGAAGATCCGGTGACAATGACCTGGGAGCACTTCAAAGAATTTTGAGGAAAATATTACACCGCGCCCGTTCGAGCTCAAAGGATGAATGAGTTCATCAATCTCCGCCAGGGAACGATGACGGTGGCGGAGTATATTAGAAAACAGCTTTCCCGATTCGCTGCTCACATGGTGAGCACCGACCCGTTGAAGATCGAGCGATTTATGGAAGGCTTGAAGCTAGAGCTCTATCGCGACGTCAGCATGGCTAGTTTCCAAGGGGCTACCGATGCCCAAGTAGCGGAGCGCGCTCTGGTGGCCGAACAAGCCGAAACCCGAATGCTCAGGAAACCAAGAAGAAGTTCGAACAAGGACCCAAATGGGATGGGAACAATCCCAAGAAACAACTCGTCCTTAAGAACGGGAAACCCAATTTCCAAAACCGCCTTGGACCACCCCAGCAAAGTAATCCCAATCAGGGGAGACCCCAACCGAACGTACCCATATGCCCAAAATGTAAACGGCGTCATCTAGGCGTCTGTTTCTCCCAAAACGCCACCTGCTTTAAATGTGGCAAAACAGGCCACTACTCTGTAGCCTGCCCGGAGAATGCATCTGGAAGTCAGGGGGCAAACCAGGCCTAGCCGCCGCGGCACCCGCTCGGGTATACATGCTCACGATGGAAGAAGCAGAAGACAACCCGCCTATGGCGGCATGCACCCTACCCATTTAGCGAACCTCCACTTGCCTTCTAGTGAATTTAGGAACCATACATCTTTCGCATCAACCCTTATGTGGCAAGGCTCAGGATTATTCCGATTCGACCTAATCGACACTAGCCCAATATTCAACGCGAATAGTAGTCGTAGTAGATAAGCTTTCAAAATAGGAAGCCGTATTTAAATTCCCTAGGAAGGGACCTAAGACTCAATGGGTCCAATATCAGAGTGGCACAACGGAAGCGTGATGGATGATAGTAATTCTGACCTCTGCTTGAGTTAGTATTTTAGTTATTCACCTTAGCTCCTCGAGGCTATACGGGATTCGACTACCTTGAGTAATCTTCCTACCTACGTTATTAGGAAATCAGCCAATTAAATCCAAGGCGAAAGGAAAGATCCTATTTTAACCTTTATAGAATTTGCTTTTCTTCCTTCTACTCCAGATCGAAGATTTTATTTCTCATCGCTACGTGAAGATTATTTTCCATTCTAACAAATGAGAATTAGGCGAGTCTTCTAAAAAGGAGAGGGATACGTTATAAGTCGTCATAGCTTTCCTTTTCCACTTTGGAACCTAATTACTTAGATGAAATAGTTTTGCATCCCGCCACGAAGTCGTAGTCATCATCATGACGCGTGGACCAAGAAGGAAGGCTACGATAAGTTCGATCCTTTCTCAGAAGTGCAAAGTTTGGAAGATTTATTCCACTTTCACGAGAATTCACTCTTTCCACACTTCCTAATAAGGAAATAACTTTACAAGCAATTAGGTGATGTTTTATCATCTAATTAAGCCAGCTTAACTCCCTACCCATCGTTACCCCGAATCATTCCTGCTAATGGAATTTCGGGGGCAAAATTCTTTTTAAGGAGGGGAGGATGTAACACCCATAATGTCTAACTACGGGGTTTATGGTATAATTAAGGGTGGAAATAATTAATTAGAGACATTGTTGAGTTAATTACGTAAAGAAGATAGGATTATGGGTGAAAATATTATTTCTGACAAATGAAGTGAGCTCGATGTGTGATATAATATTTTTATATTCTTATGCTCTTAAGTGATTTATGTGTCTATATGATTACATGTGACGTGATTCGTAACCCCCATATGTGCTATAAATTATGACTTAAGGAATGAATGTAGGATTTAGAGAAATTGTAGGTGATAAATTAATTATGTATTCCGAGATAGTATTAAGACTTAAAAGAACTTGACTAATATTTGGGCCTGACATGACCCAGATTCGATCGATTAAGGATTTAAGAACCAAAAATCGATGCATTCCATACATATAAATTACTGAAATTGCTGAATTGTACAAAATATTAATTTATTTGATGTATCAACCAAGTTTCGGGCGATTTCACAAAGCCTAAGAAAGTCAAGTTTCGGCCGATAGTGAGGGTAATGCTTAATAGAATCGCCGAGTTGCATAATTATTAATTTATTAGAAGAAACAGTTAAGTTTCGGCCGATTTCCAAAACCCTTAAATATCCACTTTCGCCGAGCGAATGAGAGTAGGAATCGGGCGATTCCTTAGACAAATCATAGGGATACAAGTTTCGGGCGACACAATGTCTAAGACACACATATATGTGTGTAAGTAACTTTCGCCCATAGAAAGTGTTAGGAATATTTTATAGTGTTCAATTTCATTGTGTTTATCTTAGTTGGTTTGTATTTAGTTAACTTTGGGTTAGTTTGTAATATTCCAGTTCTTAGTTACTAGGGGTATAATATATCAACTTATGTGGTATATATACCCAAACCCTATTCATTAGGGTGTGTGTTTTTGGTGTAGTATGTGTGAGTGCGTATGTGTTGAATAGTAAAAAAGCATTTTCAAAGCATTCATCGTCTTCACTGTCACACCCCACGCACAAGCTTTAAATCTTTCATCATTAGCGTGCTAGGTCAGTATTGTTGGATCGAATAGGGACCAACAAGTGGTATCAGAGCAAAACACGTTCGGATTTGAACAATTTTCGAAATTTTTTGGTATTTTTTTGGGTTCGAATTTCTGCCATTTCTTGAGTTTTGAGCTGATTTTACTGATTTTGGAAGCTCAAGAGGTAATTAGGTTGTTTCGAGTGATTTTAAGTGATTACCCAACTTTTTTCAGTTGATTTGGGTGAGTTTTGGGTAGAAATCGCGTCTGTTTTTCGTCTTTTTCAGTCCAGAATCGGGTAGATGAACAAATTGCCCGATTGCTACAGTACCTGAAACAGCTACAATACCAATTTACTCAGTTTCGGGCGAATTTTGACTGGTCAAACCCGAAACTGGACTGCTCAACATCCGAAATTTGACTAGTTAATCCAATTATTACTGGTCAAACCCGAAACTTGACTGGTCAACACCCGAAAGTGGACTGATTTCAATAAAAAATAATTAAAAAAAAATCACTGTAGCAGTTTCGCCCGAAACACTGTAGCAATTCAATGTAGCAGTTTCGATCGGAACACTGTAGCACTTCACTGTAGCAGTTTCGATCGAAACACTATAGCAGTTTCGATCGAAACACTGCAGCAAATTCGCGATTCACTGTAGCACCCGAAAACACTGTAGCAAATTCGCGATTCACTGTAGCAATTCGCCCACAAAACTGCTACAGTACCCGATTTAAAAAAAAAAAAGAAAACTCTTTCTCTGAATTTTTTTTTATCATTGGGTAGAAACAAAAAAAACTCAAATTAATATTTTTGGGTCCAAAATTTTCGGTGTAGACGACGTTTTCGTAAAATTTTTTTTTAAAAGCAGATCCACAAAACTTGTCAACGATCATTTATATCCAACTATCAAATTAGGACATCTTTGGCAAATTATAGAAAAAGTTTGGGTCATTTTCTCGAAGTTTTCGAAATCATCACAAAATTTTTCGGTACACGCCAAAAATTTTCGACACCGACCTTCTTCGATACTTCACGATACTTCTCAAGTAAACCAAACTTTTCGTCACTGAAATTTCAAAAGCCAATTTCAATTTTTTTAATTAAATATAAAATCAAATTAAAATGGATGCTCAAGCTAGGAAGATTGAGGAATTAGAAGCACGCCTTGCTAATAATTACTCTGTGTTGCTTAAGCAACAAGAAAGCCTAGCTTATGCTAATGAAGATTTGACAAATGCGAATTCAAATATAATTAGCTTAGAAATTAAATTAGAAGATAGTGAAAATAGGGTCTGCGAGATGACTAAAAATTTACGTTCTTGCGAAACTAAGCGAAATGAAATCTCATCAAAATATGAGACCGTCTCAGAGGAACAACGTATGTTTCACTCTAAGATTAAACGATTAGAGAATGTTATTTCGAATATAGGTCCAGCAGGTCAAAACTCTCCTTCTAACTTAATTCCTAACAAGGAAAATATTTTACATGATAAAAAACCTACTCTATGTGATACTCCAGAGACTCTTCGTAAATTGAAAGATTTACAAGATACTTTGGACTCTGAAAGGATGTGTTTTGGCTCTGAAAAAGAAAAGCTTTTAAAGGAGATCTTATATCTCAAAAATTCCCCATCTTTATCTGTTTCAAATGATTGGTCAAATAATACATCTTTCTCAAAACAGGTAAAGAAAACAAAAAGTAAAAGAAGCATCCTTGTTCCTAAAACTGATAAGGCTTTTACTAATCATTCTAAGTCAATTTTGACAGAAGCTGAAACGTTAAATAAAAGCAAAATGCCAACAATAGCTAAGGAACAAATAAAGATTAGGAAGGAGAAAGGAAAATCGACATTAAACTGTAAAATTAAGCTCGAAAATGATCAAGAATTTTCCACTCTTATTCCTATTAAAAGAGAAAGGGAAGCGTGCAAAGAAGAAGTTCCAAGCTTAAGCAAACGAACTTCTCAAATCCCGCACAATCATCATTACATAGTGAATGATGTGAACTCTCGTAGGCAATACTCATCATCCAATGACGCATATAGCGCCATTAGCTCATATTCCTACTTGAAATACCTAGTCCATGTTCATTCGAGAAAGCATCTTATGCGACTGGCTAGGGAGAAAATCATTAGGTCTTCTAAACCTAGGCACACATTCACCGGCGCTGAATTGTCATTTCCCTCTAAAGTTCACAAAACCTGGATATCTAAATCACAAATCATATTGAATAGGACTTTAAAGGATGATTTAGGATCAACATCTGAACCAAATGTGCTTAACAAGGGAGGACCCATCCAAAAATGGGTACCAAAGTCCCGATAAAGTTTTTGCAGATTCCCAGCATGGGTAGGTACTAAGAGAGCTGCTCCACACTCATGACTGGTATGCGAAGAGGGCAGCCAAACATCCCAGCGTGTATGGTATCTTGGGTTGCTCCACATACACGGCTGGTTAGCGGTGCGAGCAACCAAACGAGGGTTAACTATAGTTACGCATGCTTCAAAAAGACTTTAAATTTCAAATTTTTGCATGTAAACATGAGCTGAAATGCATAAACACCCTATTATAGGTATATTTCATTATGCGTACAACTTATTGTATTTTCAAGCTTAACGTTTACCTATGCATATAAGCTGAATTGATAAATGCCTATGTCTTTAAATTGGTACATTTTAACTATGCATATATCTTAAGGAACTTTGAGCTTAAACATTCACGTATGCATATGAGCTCAATTGTCAAAAATACCTACTTATTGGGAGCGATAAAAAGTGAAAAACGTACATTCTAATATGCAATTTTTAAAGAATAATAATTCTTTGGTTTGCATCTGATCTGAAAATAGATAAATACGTTCACGCTTATTTTATTGGGAGAGAACTTATATGTTTTAACATGCATGCATTGAGGGGGAATATCACTCCATATTTACGAGGGGAAAGTACGTTTTTAGGGGGATACATCTTAGGTGCACGATTTGAGGGGGAGAAACTTCATTTAACCCATATTCATATATGTATACATATACCTATATCTATTACTACTATGATACTACTTATCTACTACTATTACGATAATATATATATATATATATATGTAGATGTATAAAACAAAAGGAAAGAAAAGCAAAAAAAAAAGAAAAAAAAGGGGAAAAGAAAGAAACACCCTCTCAGACGCTTCCACCTCCCAAGACGGACTTCACTTGAAAACTCGACCCTCAAGAGTTCGAGAATTACAAAAGGCGTGACATCCGTAAACAAACACGAAGATGATCTCAACCACCCTGCTCCGACTTGCTGATGAAGCAGCACTCACCAAAATTGACGGACGCATGGATTCTAAGTTCCATGGTTCAGTCAGACCAAATTGAACTAACCCCGGAACGTAGCCGAGTGTTAGTGAAGATTTCAAGTCCATAAGCCACATTCCCATTTCGTAATTCTTAACAAGACCAAAGAGCAGACGTTTCACATATCCCTCACCTCACATAATATTCGGGTCATCCCATATAGGTGCAGGAGTTGCTTTTTATCAGCTCCCGAGTAGAAGTGCCTCATTTGGTCCAACGGCGCTATGCACAACCGAGCCTTACCCACTCATCAATCTCCCAATAGATCAATGTTTCATAAATCACGGGGAGCCGCGTAATCTATCACCGCTTCACTTGGAAGAGGGAGATATAGAACTAAGTGGTAGTCAGCCTCACACCACTGAACTTTCTTGAACACATCGAGTCTAGGTGTCCTCACTACCTAAAAGTTTTATAGTTTTTAGGACACATACACCTTTTCTCATCTGGACTTTGTGACCAGATCTGAATTTCCAGAGACATGTCATTCTAAGACATGCTTCGATGATAGGAAGGAAGTCCTGCCGTTGCAACATCAAAACAACAACGGTCATAGGCCATCGTCTGCGAGCTACGCTCCTAGATCGATGTTAACGGAACGCCTATGTGGCTCCGGTTCTAAGCCCTGTCCTCACAGGCCGCGTCTCGGAGTTTAACTCTGAACTCGTGATGACAGATTGCCTTAGTGGCTCTGTCTGGGTTATTACCCGTACCGACCTGTCGTTTGTGCCCATCTTGGACTCCTATACAAGCACGCCGACCTCGTTAACACGAATCGCCATGAGGGGGAGAAGGGGATACGTATAAACAAATAGGTCGGACCACCCACCATTTCTGCCGCGCGTACCACTATGAAGCCGGGCTCTCCTACACTCAAACGTTAATTCAGAAGGAGCCTGGGCACAGTTTATAACACATCCCACGCTCACCATCTATATTCCTCCGTGCTTACCACGATGAAGCTGAACTCCACTGGAACCACCAATGTCACATTCCAAAGGAGCTTTGGCACATGTTAAAAGACACCACACGCATACCTTCTTCTGGAGCTAGAGAAGCTTCCTCGAGGCCGAACCAGACAACTTCCTTCGACGAAGACGAATCCGGCGCCGAGAAGAAGACTGGAGAAGACTTGACGACTTCAAAATACGGAAAAAGACACGGACAAGATGCAAACAGAATTTCAAAGATGTGCGACACATCAAGAAACGAATATCGGGGCGTGGATCACAGCATACATCCGATCTACAACGTATAGCGTCAAGACAAGAGAGTTCTAGCTGGAAGTGCATTCAAACCCTCCACAAGAAGAGGAGACAGCCTTTGCAGGGGGAGCAATGGGAGATTGTTAGGACTCGAGAGATTCTCCATGTACCCAACAAAGATAACCCGCACTGAATTAAAAATTGAACACTAAGGGGGAGATTGTTAGGAATATTTTATAGTGTTCAATTTCATTGTGTTTATCTTGGTTGGTTTGTATTTAGTTAACTTTGGGCTAGTTTGTAATATTCCAGTTCTTACTTACTAGGGGTATAATATATCAACTTATGTGGTATATATACCCCCAAACCCTAATTCATTAGGGTGTGTTTTTGGTGTAGTATATGGGAGTGCGTGTGTGTTGAATAGTAAGAAAGCATTTTCAAAGCATTCATCGTCCTCACTGTCACACCCCACGAACAAGCTTTAAATATTTCATCATTAGCGTGATAAATCGTCCTAGGTCAGTATTGTTGGATCGAATAGGGACCAACAGAAAGGAATTGAGACATAGAGTCGAATGATTTCTAAATAGGATTGATCGAATGGTTGGCATGATGTGGAAAATCAGACCAATCACAATGTATATTAAGTTGAATAGTCAAAGAGGCAAGCAATGATTTCTTAGCGCAAGGTAATAAATCATTAGCCTAGGCACCTAGTTGTCCCTAGTTCCCATTCTCCTAAGTCTAGATCTAGTACTTATCAACTAAATTAAATAAATATTAAGTACGGAAGAACGAAAGGGAGAGAAAGGTCATCATAAAATCCAATACCCAAAATAAAGAGAGAAGAAATAACGATAGAAGCTTGGCCGAACTCAAGAACACATCACGCAACTTTGAAGTACGAATCATTGGTAAGTGAAATATCCCTTATGATCTGGGTAAAAAATTCGTATTAGCCTAGAATTTTTTAAATACCGAAATTCAGAAAATTAATGAAAAACGTAGGAACCAAGGTGTAAGATTGACATGAAAACCCTAGTTGGGGCGTTATTCGACATTTAAATGTTTCCTTGAGTTTAGCTAAATTTTGGGGGTAATCTCGTATGTTTTAAGGCTTGTAACTTTACTATGAGGCAATCTTTGGATAGTATGGAATGTCTTAATGGTGAAGGAAATTATTTGAGGTTCGTAAATTGATAGAATATAACCTTGGGATAGAACTAACGATTTACAAGGTATAAAGAATTGTAGAACTCGTGGATTTTGGGTAAGATGATTTTAAGGATTTAAGTTTCGGGTAGATGAACATTTGAATCTTTCGATCGAAAGTATACAAAACTATGTGAAGGTTTCGGGCGACACTTGCGCACAATAATATAAGTTTCGATCAAATTAGTTATTATGTTAGTAAGTCGGGCGATTGTAGTTAATCAATTTACGTCTCGATCGATTGGAAAGATTAAGTAAGATTAGACCAATTGAAATTAGGAAATTGGACTTTCGATCGAATGTGGTTAAGAAAAGGAGTTTCGACCGAAACTAAGGAATTTCATGGACTTTCGCCCATATACATATTATATAACCTAATTTATGTGGAATCGGGTGAAACCACGTTATGAGCTCAACGAATCGGGCGACATGAGTTTCGGCCGATACTAGGTTCCACGTGTAACCCAAATCGAGCGAAAGCGAGCACCAAACACGTCGAATCGGGCGACGCCGATAGGGCGAAACCCTCAAAGCACGCATGGTTTCGGGCAAAACCATGTGATGACACGCTGACGTCAACACGCGGCGAAACTCACACTCACACAAACACATCGTCGGGCGAGGTGACGAAATGATGACGTCGACGCGGCGAAACTAAAATCGGGCGAAACTACTCTAAGTAACATGACTTTCACCGAGATAGAGAATCGACCGAAAGTGACTAAGGAGGGTAATTTAATCGGGCGAAACTAAGGGCAAATCGAACAATTAGGAGTTTCGATCGAAACTGAGTCCTAAGTTGGACTTTCGCCGATTTATCCAAGCCTAACAAGAATCGATCGATTTTAAGTATTAATAAATCGATCGATTCTAAACCTAACAAATCGACCGAATGAATTTAGAATTAAACGATTGGCAGAACTGTGCGAAGCAAAATTGGTGAACTTTCGCCGAGCTTACTGTATTTGAAATTTAGTACTAAGTTAATATAGAACTCAATTGAGCACTATCCTAGACTAGAATCGAGTAATGTGGAGTTCTAGAGAATTAGCATAGTCTAAAATAATAAATATGACGAAAGCTAATTATCTCGATACAATTAGCTAAGGTGGATAATATACTAATACTCTAACACTTCCATTTAAGGGTCGAACGTTAGGGACTTCCCGAGGGAGTACGCTAGTTAGCTGGGATGACATGTAAGTGGAAATCAACTAGGACACATAACTTATGTGCGCATGATTTACGTGATTTCGTGGCTACATGATACTTCCTGAACCTTGAATGATATACATGATTTCGTGCTCATATGACTGTAGGTGAGCTTTATGTGACTCGATCTACTGTTATGAATGATGTCATGATATGCATATAACGATTTATTTGTTGTGCATGAGATTATGAAATGCAAACACACATGAACATGGCATGAGCATTTGCATGCATGAATAGGATGAAAAGAAAGCATATGAGCGTGCTTATTATAAGATCGCCTGTGTGCGATGGATATTCGTCGATATTGGCGTCTGATGTCGACTCAATGAAGAGTCACGGCTCTTCTATGCGACCATGACGATACGATGCCGAATTACCTGTTATGAAAGGTAGGGGTATACACCGTGGCGATCATGATGTCGAAAATGCCTTTCTCGATAGGCAGGTGGAACCCCATAGCGGAAGATGCAACCTGGAGGATGCGACACGAGGGAATCGCGACACAGAGGGAACCTCTGGTGTTGGCGACCTCGGAGTTGGCTACCAGTGAGAAACGTCCGCGTGACAGGCCTCACTGGGATTGAAAAGTTGCCTTCGGGTAACCTCCCAGTGCGCAAGCCATCACATATGTATGAACCCCACGTGGATTAAGAGCTCTATGAAATGGTGCATAGTAAGATTGAAGCCGAGGGCCCAAATATGTCATAAAAGGTCAAGGAATGTATGAGAAGTAGAAAGCGTACACGCGGATTGTATTTGCCGAGTCTAAAAGAGTATGAGCGCTAGTAAGCGATGGCGAGGATTGCCGTCGTTTGGCCACTTGCATTCATGCATATTTTCAGGCGGCTCACCCTTACGTTATGTTGTAGGTACGAGCGAACACGGTATGTGATCTCCTAGCCGGCAAGGCATTCTTTTGAAGCTTCCGACCGTCTTTTGGGGGTGGTGTGTACGTGGACGACGACCTGTGAGGCCGGGCGCATAGGAGTACTTTTGCTGCGAATGTATACACGTCCCGTAGATAGGATATGAATGTAATTAGTATGTTAAAGATATTCTTTTGATGTGTACAGGAAACGAACTCCATTATGAAAATGGAAAATTTTCATACGTATTTCTGTACGTCTTTTAAGTTATCGCCTCGTTAGGCGCTTAGGTTAACGATAGAAATGGTAGCGATGGCTAGGGTTGCTACATGAAGCCTTTCCCTCAAGTCTTGTACATTTGTAATTTAGAGTTTGCTAGATGTATTTAATATCATCAAATAGCGAAGCTTAAGGAGATTAAGTGCAAGGAGGACACGAAAACCTTAAGCGTTGAGCATAAATTAGTATTAAGGCCTTTTACTTGTGCAAATTAGGACTTGGCAGTTTAAGGTGTAAGTTAGGATCGATGATGTTAACCTTAAGGGAGAAACCAACGATTTTGAGGGGAAAAGAAAAGAGATTTAGGAGTTTCGACTAGAATAATATTTCTAAGCCAGTTTCGTTGGGATGACCAATTGTGCTTCGATCGAAAGTAGGGAAACTCTTAGGGTATCGAGCGAATGTTCTTAGTAAAGGAACTTTCGATCAAATTTAAATTAAGGAAGGGGATTCGATCGAAACTAAGAATTAGAAGATCCATGAGTTTCGATAGAAACTCACCCCAATGTTAGGACCGGTCGAAACTCATTTCCACATCAAAATCAATCGAATTGAGCTTCGACCAAATCAATTTTAAATACTAATTAATCAAGTCATTAGTTTCGATCGAAACTCATTTCAATGCATGGGTATCGATCGAAACCCCATACCGAACCCATGAAATCGCTCGGCGAAACTCGTCTCTTCACTATGCATGGCTTCGATCGAAACCTGATGACGTCATGCCGACGTCAGAGCACGGCGAAACCCTTCCACAATCGGGCGAAACTCACTCACACACACATGCAATGTCGGGCGGAACGAAGATGATGTCACGGTGATGAAAGCTCGCGGCGAAACCCTTGAATCGACCGAAAGTGACTGTGTTCCATGCAAGGTTTCGAGCGAACCTAAACTGACGTCATGATGATGAAATGGCACGGCGAAACTCCCTCCTTACTACGTTCAATCGGGCGAAACTAACCTAGGATAACTATCACATTAAATTAGGATTGATATAAACGAGTTTCGATCGAAAGTAGCCTAGCAAATAGAACTTTCGATCGAAAGAGGCTGGGGAAGAGGGTTTCGGGCGAATCCAATTTTAGTAGTTAACCACTTTCGCCGAGATATACTAGCTAGAATAATTTAATTCTAGCACAACGTAGGATTAGAAATTAGATGCTTAGAAAATGTAGCAAGGTAAATTGAGCAAAGAGAAATATCAATCGAAACTAGACCCTAATTGGTAAACGTTCGCCGAGACATATAAGTTAGAATAATTTAATTCTAACATAACTGGAGACAAATAACTTAGGATGATTCAATGGGACAAATCGAATGGCCTAGAGTTTAGAAAATTAGCATAAGTCTAATTAACTAGTACGACTTAATTATTGCGACAAGTTAGCTAAGGAAAGCAAGGTACTAATACTCTAACCCTTTTATTTAAAGGGTCGTACGTTAGGAGGTTACAGGGAAGTAAGTTAATTAAAGCTTGGACGACAGGTAAGTAGAAATCCAACTACGACACACAACTTGCTTGTGTATGCCTAAATTGTGTGATTACGTGCCTATGTGATTTATGACTTCGTGAATTGTTGAAGTAGCTTCATGTGGTAAATCTAAGTTATGTTTGATCGCATATGCATGTGCACGCACGAACTCATGAGGGAGGGTCGTGGGACTGAGTGCGCATAATATTATGTCGCTTGTACGCGACGAGGACCCGCCGATATAGGCCGGTGTGTCGACTCACAGTTGAATCACGGGCTACTTCTATGGCACCATTCGTCGGTTATTATGATGAGGCAGGAGGAGCGACCCAGGAAGGAGCGACCTAGCTATGCTAGCGTAGGCTAACTGGCGTAGGCAACTGCCCTGTTTTGGGGGGGGGGAGCAACCTGGAAGGAGCGACCTAGGGGGAATCCTAGCGTGGGCTACCAGCGTGGGCTACCGTATGGCAGAGGGGACGACCTGGGAGGGTGCGACCTAGGGAAACCTAGCGTAGGCTACCCAGCCTGGGTCGCTGCCACAGTCCTATTGAGGACATTGAGCTCTTAATGGTGCATAGTAAGTGCGCCGAGGGCCCTGAGTGATACTAGTATGAGTACTAGGTGCATCGGCGCGAAATGCCCTTGCAACATATTAGTTGCATCGGCGCGGATTGCCTTTGCGTAGAAATGTCATGCATCGGCGTGGATTGCCTTTGCAGGGATGGGACACGTGCATACATGCATGATTTCTGCTTACAGAGCCTCGGTGTCTCATTCCTTATGTTGTGTGTGCTGTAGGCACCGACGACCTCGGTAGGTGAGCGCGTTTGAAAGCAAGTCCGACCTTTTGAAGCTTCGCGCTGCTTTTGGGGTGGACGTGTGTGTATGGATGACGACTTGCGAGGCCGGGAGCATAGGAGCTTTCGGCATGTATTCTTTTTACTTGTACAGAACGTTGTTCCATTATATAAATGAAAATGAAAAATTTCATACGCGTTTTCAGTGCACTTTACAATTTACAACTCGCTAGGCACGTAGGAATCCGCTAGAATAGGCAATTAGGCAGTCGGGGTGCGACAGAGTGGTATTAGAGCTTCGGTCACAAGTTCTGTAGACTGTCCATACACACACACCCAAAAGAGCGGAAGCGGCCTCGCAAGTAAGTGTTAAGCTTATGCGAATTTCTATGTTGCATAATTTATTGGCCTAGGACAATAAGGGTAGGGATAAAAGATGGTAAGGATGAGAGGTGAGACGAGCGGTGGAGATGACCAGAACAGGGGAAACACAGCCCCTCTCGACAGTCGAGATGCGACAATCTTCAAATTGACAGAACTAGTCCGCTAGCAGTAGGTGCAGATCTAACAACTAATTCAGCAGAATGCTGCAACCACCGGGCAGACTCAGGCAGAACAGACTGAGCTGGTGGGAGAACGATTCCGAAGGTTAAACCCACCGACCTTCGAAGACATAGCCGATTCGACAGCGGCGGAGGATTGGCTGAGGACCTTAGAGAGCATGTTTGTTTACAGTAGGGTCCCGGAGCCGGAGAAGGCCCTTTGTGCTGCGTTCCTATTGCGAGGGAGCGCAGGACATTGGTGGGACACCATTATGGTGGTAGAGAATCCCGCTACAATGAGTTGGGATAGGTTCAAGGAGTTATTCAGGAGCAAGTACCTCACCGCCCCGATCTGATCGCAGCGCCTGAACGAATTCATCAACCTCAAGCAGGGGACTATGACCGTGGCAGAGTACATAAGAAAGTGTGAGCAGCTGTCCCGGTTCGCAGCACACATGGTCAGTACGGAAGCTTTGAAAATCGAGCGCTTCCTGGAAGGATTGAAGCCCGAGCTCTACAGGGATGTGAGCATGGTTGGAATTCAGGTAGCTACTTACGCTCAGGTAGCAGAGAGGACCATGGTAGCAGAACAGACGGAAGCCAGAATTGTGAAGGCACAAGAAGCCAAGAGCAAATTTGCGCAAATGCAAGGAACGCAATGGAGCGGAGAAATCAGAAGCGGCGGTTTGTGCCCAAAGGTGGCAAGAAGAAATTCCTGAACAAGCCTCCTCAACAACCTCAGGGGATGATGAACCGACCCCCAAACCCAAACCAGAATCAGGGGGCAGTACAATTCCCTAACTGCCAGAGGCGCGGAAGGAAGCACTTCGGGAATTGCAACACGCCAGCCAATGCATGATTTAGATGTGGGAAGTTAGGCCACTTCGCGAAGCAGTGTCCGAAAATTGCTTCAGGAAGTCAGGTCGGAAACCAAGTAAGACCCCCGATGGTGCCAGCACGAGTGTACACCATCACGTCCGAGGAAGCGGAGAACAATTCGGCGGTGGTGACAGGTATCCTCCTACTCAACCAAACTCCCACGTGCATCCTAGTAGATTCCGGAGCAACTCACTCATTTGCATCCGAGAAGTACGTGACAAGACTTGGGGTAACGCCTGAAGGGGTTGAATGTGAATATAGCGTAGCAATCCCAAACGGGGCTCCAACTAGGACTAACGAAATACTAAGAAATTGCCCGGTAGTAGTAGATGGGAAAGACTTACCTGTAGACCTAATTGTCATCCCGATGAATGACTACGAAGTGATCCTCGGGATTGACTGGTTGTCAAAATATGAAGCTGTGATAGATTGCAATCGAAGGGTAGTCACGTTCAGTATAGAAGGGGAATAACCCTTTATTTTTGAAGGAACGGGCAGAAGAGGAAGGGTTCCTAGGATTTCAGCGATGAAGGCCCAAAGATTGATCAGAGATGGGTGCGAGGCATATCTGGCGTTTGCACTAAAGGCTGAAGAAAATCACTCTACGAAACCTGAAGATGTACCCGTAATCAAAGAATTCCCTAACGTATTCCCATACGATTTGCCGGGATTACCCCCAGATAGGGAAATCGAGTTCACAATTGACCTGGTGCTGGGAGCAGCCCCGGTATCCAAAACCCTGTACCGGTTAGCACCGATCGAACTAAAGGAGCTGAAGGAACAAATAGACGAGCTTCAATAGAAAGGGTTTATTCAGACCAGTTTCTCTCCCTGGGGTGCCCCGGTTCTATTCATAAGACGGCTCAATGAGACTATGCATAGACTATCGGGAACTAAATAAATTGACGGTTAAGAACAAGTACCCTCTACCCATAATAGACGACCTATTCGATCAATTACAAGGTGCCACAGTGTTTTCCAAGATCGACTTGCGGTCGGGCTACCATCAGCTGAGGATTCGCAAGGAGGATGTACCTAAGACGGCATTCAGTACGAGATATGGGCACTTTGAATTCTTAGTCATGCCCTTCGGACTGATCAACGTGCCGACGGCTTTTATGGAACTAAAGAACAGAGTGTTCGAATCCTACCTGGATAAGTTCGTGATTGTGTTCATAGACGACATCCTCATCTACTCGAGGACGAAGGAGGAACACGAACAACACCTACGGGTAGTGCTTGGGGTATTGCTGGACAAGCAATTGTACGCCAAATTCAAGAAGTGCGAGTTTTTGCTGGATCGAGTTTCGTTTCTGGGACACTTCATCTCTGGAGCAGGAATCTCAGTGGATCCAAGCAAAAGTAAGGCAATAAATGACTGGCCGCAGCCAACCAACGTAACGGAAGTATGGAGCTTCCTAGGCTTAGCGGGCTATTATAGGAAATTTATAAAGTCTTTCTCAAAGATCGCGACGACGTTGACGAGATTGACAAAGAAAAACACCCCTTTCCAATAGAGTGAGGAGTGTGAATGGAGTTTCCAGGAACTGAAGAAGCGGCTAACTACAGCCCCAGTGTTGACGATACCTACGGGAACAGGAGGGTTCTCGGTGTATAGCGTTGCCTCGAAGAACGGATTAGGATGCGTACTGATGCAGAATGGTAACGTGGTGGCTTATGCCTCACGGCAACTGAAAGAGTACGAAAAAAATTACCCTACGCATGATCTCGAATTAGCCGCCGTGGTCTTTGCCCTAAAAATTTGGAGGCACTATCTGTATGGAGAACGTTGCGAGATACACACAGACCACAAAAGCCTAAAGTATTTCTTCACCCAAAAGGAGCTAAATATGAGACAAAGGCGGTGGCTAGAATTGGTGAAGGACTACGATTGTGTTATCAACTACCACCCAGGGAGGGCGAACGTGGTAGCGGATGCCTTAAGTCGGAAAGCAGTAAGCTCGGAACTCCAACAACTCAAAGTGGAGATCGTACCGTTCAGCGAAGTCGAGGTGCCCTGACCCTACGACCCACGCTATTGGAGCAGATCAAAAAGGCGCAGGAAAATGACGAGTCTTACCTGAAAACCAAAGGAGCGCAGACCGAACAGTCGACAACAGACTTTGCATTTCGGGACGACAGAAGCCTGTACTACAAGAGCAGGTTATATGTACCGGACGATGCGGATCTGAGACGAGCCATAATGGCGGAAGCACATACCACGCCATACTCGGTACACCCTGGAGCTACGAAGTTATATAGGGATTTACGAGCTAACTACTGGTGGCCGGGAATGAAGAAGGATGTAGCAACGTTTGTGAGTCAGTGCCTCACTTGTCAACAAATTAAGGCAGAACACCAACGGCCAGCAGGAACGCTGCGGCCCTTACCTATCCCGGAGTGGAAATGGGATAATGTAACTATGGATTTTGTAGTCGGATTGCGAGGAATGCAAAAGGGCATGACGCAATATGGGTGATCGTTGACCGACTTACAAAATCTGCTCATTTTCTGCCGATCAGTACGACGTTCACCATGGAGCGATACGCGGAACTGTACATCCAAGAGATAGTGAGACTCCATGGAGTACCGTTATCAATAGTGTCAGACCGCGACTCAAGATTTCTATCTAAATTCTGGACAAGTTTACAAAAGGCGATGGGGCAAAATTGTTGTTTAGCACGGCCTATCATCCGCAGACGGACGGCCAATCCGAGCGGACGATCCAAACGCTGGAGGATATGCTACGAGCCTTTGTGCTTGATTTCGAAGGCAGCAAGTACCTTCCACTCGTGGAATTCTCGTACAACAATAGCTACCAAGCTACAATTGGAATGGCTCCTTACTAATCCTTATATTGGCGTAAGTGCAGATCCCCAGTGCATTGGGACGAAGTCGTTGAAAGAGCTATCTTATGCCCATACATGGTACGAGAAATGACGGAAATTATCGCGACGGTACGGGAAATGATGCAGACAGCACAGAGCAGACAAAAGAGTTATGCAGATCGGAGACACAGACCGCTAGAATTCAAAATTGATGATTGGGTTTCGTGAGAGTATCGCCGATGAAGGGCGTCAAGAGGTTCGGGAAGAAGGGAAAACTAAGCCCGAGATACATCGGTCCATTCAAGATAATAAAGAGAGTTGGTGAGGTAGCTTACCAACCTACCGGCATCGTTGTCGCAAGTACACGACGTGTTCCATGTATCGACTTTGCGAAAGTACATCGCTGACCCAAGCCACGTACTGGCAAACGAGTCTTTGCACCAACACTTGAAACCGGATCTGAGCTATGAGGAAATCCCCGTGGAAATCTTGATGCACGAAACGAAGAGGCTTAGGAATAAAGAAATCCCCCTAGTGAACGTTCTGTGGCGGAATCTGTCGATCGAGGAAGCCACTTGGGAACGCGAGGATGAGATGATGGATCGCTATCCTGAGTTGTTCCGAACGGGCTGATTTCGGGGGCGAAATCCTCTTTAAGGGGGAAGGATGTAGCACCCGGGGCCCCGTAAGTTTTTAGGGCCAATAAATTACGTTTATGGTCTGAATGATTTCATGTTAATTGCATATATGTTACATGTCTACGTGAACTTTACGAATTTTGTGCTCGTGAATGTTATGTAAATTATGTGCTTGTGATGACCCCTAATGTAGAAAAAGGGGGATTTCCGAAAATATGAAGGAAGAGAAAGACTTAGTGATAGTTAAATGAGTGGTGGGCTATGAAAATTTTATGTGGGACTAGAACCCCATTTGGACCAAGGAAGTGTCAAGTGGGCTAAACATAAATTAGGCCCAATGCAAGCAAAGTAAGGTAGGAGACAACATTCCCTAATTCAAGGGGAACCCACGCCAACCCCATGTCTTACCCATCATATCTAAAGAAAATATCTAACTAAACCATCACAATACCCTAATCACACCTAAGAAACTAACGAAATTAAAGAGAGAGAAGGAGCAAGGGGACGAGAGGTGTTCGAACTAAGGATACTCCAACTAGCTTAGGATTTTGAAATTGTAAGTGAAGCCTCTTCCTCAAGTCTTGTACATTTGTAATTTAGAGTTTGCTAGATGTATTTAATTTCATCAAATAGCGAAGCTTAAGGAGATTAAGTGCAAGGAGGACACGAAAACCTTAAGCGTAGAGCATAAATTAGTATTAAGGCCTTTTACTTGCGCAAATTAGGACTTGGCTGTTTAAGGTGTAAGTTAGGATCGATGATGTTAACCTTAAGGGAGAAACCAACGATTTTGAGGGGAAAAGAAAAGAGATTTAGGAGTTACGACTAGAATAATATTTCTAAGCCAGTTTCGATGGGATGAACAGTTGTGCTTCGATCGAAAGTAGGGAAACTCTTAGGGTATCGAGCGAATGTGCTTAGTAAAGGAACTTTCGATCAAATTTAAATTAAGGAAGGGGATTCGATCGAAACTAAGAATTAGAAGATCCATGAGTTTCGATCGAAACTCACCCCAATGTGTTAGGACGGTCGAAACTCATTTCCACATCAAAATCAATCGATCTAAAGTGGACAATTGAATTAAGGTTTCGGGCGACACTTGAATACATTGAATTGAGCTTCGACCAAATCAATTTTAAATAGTAAATTAATGTATTCATGAGTTTCGATCGAAACTCATTTCAATGCATGGGTATCGATCGAAACCCCATACCGAACCCATGAAATCGCTCGGCGAAACTCGTCTCTTCACTATGCATGGTTTCGATCGAAACCTGATGACGTCATGCCGACGTCAGAGCACGGCGAAACTCTTCCACAATCGGGCGAAACTCATTCACACACACATGCAACGTCGGGCGAAACGAAGATGATGTCACGGTGATGAAAGCACGCGGCGAAACCCTTGAATCGGCCGAAAGTGACTTCGTTCCATGCAAGGTTTCGAGCGAAACCTAAACTGACGTCATGATGATGAAATGGCACGGCGAAACTCCCTCCTTACTACGTTCAATCGGGCGAAACTAACCTAGGATAACTATCAAATTAAATTAGGATTGATATAAACGAGTTTCGACGGCTCATTCCTTATGTTGTGTGTTGTAGGCACCGGCGACCACGGTAAGTGAGCGCATTTGAAAGCAAGGCCGACCTTTTGAAGCTTTGCGCTGCTTTTGGGATGGACGTGTGTGTATGGATGACGATTTGCGAGGTCGGGCGCATAGTAGATTTTTGCTGTGCCGTCACACCTTCGCCTTGTAGTTGGATCATGTCTTGAACTTGGTGTTCGGCATGTATTCTTTTGACTTGTACAGAACGTTGTTCCATTATATAAATGGAAAATGAAAACTTTCATACGCATTTTAGTGCACTTTACCATTTACAACTCGCTAGGCACGTAGGAATCCGCTAGAATAGGCAATTAGGGAGTCGGGGCGCGACAAATCAGATTAATTTTCAAGGAAACCAAAATCCCTCACAGCCTCAGTGATCTCTTGTTTCACTGCCTCGATGATTGCTTCAATCCATATATGGCTTTTTTAAGCTTACATACCATTCTATTTGGTTCTGATCTTTGATGATTCTGATAAAACCCTGAGGCAGCTCCATGTAGACCTCTTTTGATAGGCTCTATTCAAGAATGCATTACTAATATCCAACTGAACCAGATTCGAACTTAGATTTGCTGCCAGACTAAGTATGATTTTGATCGTATTAGGCTTTGCTACAGGTGCAAAGGTGTCTATGTTGTTGAAACATTCCCTTTGATCATATCCCTTTGCAACCAAGCGTGCGTTATATTTAACTAGCTGACCATCTGAATTCAATTTGAGCTTATACACCTGTAAAGTCCAGATTATCCAAAAAGTACAGATTAACTTCAATGGATTAAAGCTTTGAAAGTTCCTGTGAATAGTGCTTTGGAGGCGTATGTGTGTTTTAGAGTTTTGAATATTGGAAAACTTGATTAGTGATAGTTAGGGTTTAAGAAAGTATTTAAGCCCATTGGGCCCCTAACGAACCCATTACAACTACAACCCATCTAAGCGAAGCATAACGTATAAAAACACAGTAAAGAAATAACAAGACTTAGAAAATATATTTTGGACACTTCTAAAATATTCCTAACAACACCCAACGACTGCCAATGGCTTTCTTCCTTCTGGGATTGGAGTTAGTGACCATGTTTGGTTTTCTTCAAGTGCCCTGAACTCTTCCTTCATTGCCTCCTGCCAGTTTTCATTTCTCATGGCTTCTGCATAGTTTTTAGGTTGTGCTGCCTCTGAGATTCCATTTATAAAATACTGATGGTCTCTTGAAAAATGTTGGTAGGACAGAACATGGGAAATAGGGTATAACACCTCATACTAGACAACTTATTACAATGGAAGTCCCTCAGATAAGTTGGCTTCTTTGTCTCCCTTGTGATCTTCTCTGTCTCTATGAGAACTGCTGTGGAGACTGGTGTTGATCTGCCATAGTATCTGAAGCAGGTGCATTTTGTTCAGTCTGAGACTGTTGTTGGGTTGCCATATGACCTGAATCAGATGCTTCTTGTTCAGTCTGCACAGAATCATTGTGTACTGGTGGCACCAGCTCCCATGGTCCTACCATTGCCAATCACTCATTGGGAATGATCCTTTTCAAAGTTATCAGCTCCAAAAACAAAACTACAGCTCAGCATGTCAGTAAGATAGCTCCCAGATATTAAGTTAAAGCAGAATTGGGGCACATACAAAACATCTGTTAAGGTAATATGCTTATTAATAACACAATACCCTGCCTTATTTACTTCTATTACTGAGTTATCTGGGAGGATTATATTGGATTCTGTTATCTCATGCATTCAAGACAGGAGGTTGTATCCACACACATGTCTAGTTGCTTCGGAGTCTAGCAACCAAACTTTGTGTCCTCTCTGTCTAGGCAAGCTAAAAGAAAGACATATACCTTCTCCCTTCTCATTAGGCTGGGAATTCTCCCCATTATCTGAGGAATGTTTGCTCACAGATTGATTGATCAGAGTCCTCAGGCTCTGCAGTTGAAAGGGTGTTACCTGGAGTTGCACCAAACCTTCCTTGTTGTTATTGCTGGCAGGACTGACAGACTTTCCCTGACTGATCAGTCATGCACTGTTTCATTCTAGCAGTTCTAAATTTCTGGTTTTGTCTAAAGCCAGGAGGATACCCATGTAATTGGTAACATGTTTCTATGGCGTGGCCTTTCTTGTGGCAATGTGTACAGAGTGGTCTTCCAAGGTCGTTTTTCTGCACATAGTATCCCTTCTTGATAACTTCTTGATCAGTTTTAGCTACCATCATAGCCATGTTACGGTCATCACTCCTCTGCATCACAGTTGAGACCATCGATCTCTACTTCTCCTCTTGAATCATAAGTGCAAAAACTCTGTTAATAGAAGGTAATGGATCCATCAGCTGCACCTGACCTCTTATTTGGGAAAAGGAATCATTCAGCCCCATTAAAAAAGCCAACACATACTCTTCGTCTAGATGTGCCTTCATCTCTTTTACACCTCCACAAGTGCATTTAGAGGCTGATCTGTAGTTTGCCAATTCATCCCATAATGTCTTGAGTTTGGTGAAGTATACAACAACATTATCAGACCCTTGGCTCAGGAAAATTCTGGGCTTATTAGTCTGCGCGAATCTCTCCTCAAGATCTGTCCGCACGTCCCTTGCAGACGAGCTATACAATATGCTAGCAGATATTTCTTTGAACACAGAATTAATAATCCAAGATATGACTACAATATTATTCCTTTTCCACGCACTCACCTGATTTTTGAAGTGACAGTATTCTGAGCATCAACAACTGGTGGCGCCAAATCTCCATTCACGAACCCTTCCTTGTTTCTTCCAATTAGGGCAATCAACATCGCTCGGCTCCACGTCGCATAATTGTCTCGTTTAGAGGCTTGCCCTCAAGGATTTGACCGGAACTGTCATTGTTATTCAAGAAATAAGGATCATTTATCAAGATCGTCGAGCTTGAATTTGCCATGGCTGGCTCAATTGACATTTGCGTGGACTAAACTAGTGATCAAGATATGATCTTGAGAAATCGCAACTCCAAGATTCTCTCATACCATATAAGAACTGTAAACTGGAAATTGATATAGACGCTAAGATGTAATGTGGTTCAGATTCATTAGGTTAATCCTACATCCACGGAGAAAATGAATTCCTTTTATTAGTCGAGAGAGATATTATAGATGTGACGAAGAAGAAGATACGGTACACGTTTGAATTTATATAGAAGCAACTAAAACACGCCAAATCTTCATTTGGGTTGGTTATAACGTCCATGCGCCAATTTAATAGAAAACGTCTTTGGCAACAGAAGCTTAGTAAGTATATCACGCCTTTATGAGAAAGTGCTCTTTTTATTTAAAACAAATCTGCACTTTCGCATCTTTGATCATTTGGTGCCAGTTCTAGCTTCAAGGATACAAATGCCGACCTGAGTTGTCTGCATCTCATCCTTATTCTTCAATATTATGGAACAACACTGAAGACGACTTCGCCATCTACAATGTAGCTTTGGGAAATCATGGTTCAGACGCTTTCCCGCTAATAGTTTGCTCAGAGTAAGTTAGTTACTATATTTCAGTCGTTTGGTATTCCTGATTCAGTCGTTTTTACTTTATTTCTTAGGGCTCGTCTGATATCCTTGTTTATGGATTACATGGGTATAAGTTATTTGTGTATGGCGATACAAGGATTTTGTTGATATTGTATTTTAACATGGTTGATATGTGTGTATAGATTATTTGTGTAATGATATAAATTGTGTTTGATAGATGTGTTTTAGGTGTGTATAGGTGTGTATGGATTAGTGATACACACCCCATAACCATCTTAGAGGTGGGTATGCATATACACGCCATATAACCAAAATCCTTATAATAGACGTGTATAGCCATACAAGGCATGTGTGGCTATACACATCCCATACCCCCACATACCCACGTATTAAACGACCCCTTATTTGATTGATGAGTGATACCTTTTTGAAGGTATACTCCTGATACGTTGGACCTCTCAAATCCCCAAATTTTGGAGTAAATGTTTAGGTTGCTGTTAGATTGCTAGTGTTTGTTCTCTGTTTTGTTGAACCTTGACTAAATATTTTATGCAGATATATACAAAGCTGTTCGTGATGAGGTAGCAGGATCTAGTGAATCACGTACTCGTAATAAATTGTAGATTTCAGTTTTGTTACTTATTAAACTAGCCTTCTTTATCATCGTAGCATTAGTGATGATCTTCACATAACCTTTTTAGGCTGTAGAGAGTGAAGGCGGCACAGATGATGCCAAAAGGAGAGGCGAGACACTTTGTCGTGCAGTTACCCGGGACAGTCTGAGGTGATTAATGTAATAGTTTGTGTAATACACTATGTTGAGTAAATTGGCCGTCTCTCTTATTTACAAGCTTAAGATCCTAACAGGATGGAAAAAGTCCCTGACTTTTGCAGAAAATTGGGGCTTACGAACATCTTGTTAAGAAGGGAAGTATTGTTGAGGGAGTTTTGTTTCATGAACGTCTACCAAAGCGAAAACAGAGGCAAAATTCTTGATAAAGCATTATGATTGTCCATTTATGATTGTCGTTTTGTTTCATGCTTTTCTGTCACAAGGAAAATCTAGTGGTATTTGTTAACGTTCAATCACAAGATTGGAGAGATAAGGATGATTTCTTATCTATAAATAGAAATGTAGTTTTCCAATAAAGCTGCCACGTGTCCTCTACATTTATTTATTTTTTAACTTAATAATTCTTATGAAATCAACCACGTTGAGCATCTAACATTCAACTGTTTAAATCACTGGCATACGAAACATATAACCACCATCCACCATCATTACCGCATGAAAAATAATAAAGAAGGTAACTGATTATTTTCTCGAGCGAACTATTTAATGGCTATGGCATATCGTTTGAGGGCAAGCGACCCTTCCAGTCGTTGGAGGTATCCACGGTGATCTTCTTCTGTCGACCCGGCGGTCTGATATTTGATACCAAGTAAGAGGGGGACCGACTTCTCCTCCAATGCCACGGAAGAACACGCGACCAACCTTCGACGGGTTGAATTTCATCAGAATCGTTGGTGATTAACAATGGGAAAATGTTGCGTAGATTTACCGAATGGGAATTTCCGGGTTGGTAAAGTGAGGTGTGTCGAGGAGGTGCTTGACGAAATATTTAAGTGGGGTCCAAGGGCCAAGGCTCTAAGTTACAGCTCTCTGATGTGTGGGTTTCTGAGGAATGTTGAGTAAGGTTGATGGAGTTGGTTTCGGATGCAATGAGAAACGAGGAGGATGTTGAGGAGAGATTAGGACCCGGGGCACGCGAAAAGGGCCATGGGGACGATACATCGTTGAGATCAGAAACCCCTGGTGAAATACGCGAATCTGGCTCAGAACCTTCAATTCTTCCAAGGAGGCGGCGCATGCATCCGACTCTGCCACAGGATCGTCTCACGGGCCAAGGCAAAGACGAACTTCTCTTTACTCGCCTACCGGCAGAACTCAACATTGATCGGTATTTGTCATCAGTTATCATTGCTTCGACAAATATAATTTAATATTAATTTGAGGGGGAAATATGGGCACTACTGTATTATTGTTACTGTTAAATTCTAATCATGTTTGATGATGTTATTTTTTTTTTGGTGGAATGCCCCAAATAAATGAAAAGAATACAATGTAGCCGAGAGAAAAACTCAAGCAAACCATCGGTAACATGCTACCGGGCCAAAGGACAACAACAAGGTCCAACAAATCAAAAAACAAAACTACCATGCAATACGCCAAACCCGACGAAGCGCAGCAAGCTGTAAAGCATATGGAGCTGACAATGTAGAGACACGCATACATGCCACACCAAGCACCAAAGCAACGATCCGATCGGGGGGACTCTTTATGTGGTCCCTCCAACGTGTGTTACGCTCCCTCCACAGATGGTAAACCAACGAAGCAAGAATATGCCTATAGACCAAATGAATGATGTGGTTAGTCCTCCATTTTGCTGCCGCCCACCTTATTCCTAGCACCCATTGTCGATAAGGCCACGACCAACGAATCCGATGGTGTAGTAGTTGGAGACACCGCGCGGAAAATGGACACTAGAAGAAAAGATGCTCCGTCGTCTCCATGCAAAGTGAGTCACAAAGAATGCATGACGTCGTACCCGCAGCCTGGGCAACCCAGGCCTTGTCCCGCGTCGAGAGTCGCCTTCTAATAGCCATCCACAAAATAAACTCATAACGGGGAACCTTGAGGGATCCGCCGAAAAGAGTCGCCCATGGGACTGTTACTCGTCTACATCGTCTCGCCTCCCTAACCGAGCGCGTTGAAAACCGCCCATCTGGAGATCCCTGCCATACAATTGAATCCTGCTCCAGTGGGTACACATTCGGTAGGAGCTGCTGAATCACCGAGAACTCATCGCAGTAGCGGCTCGATCTGCTCGGCCAATTCCAACCACGGTTATCAATAACCGAGCAGAGCTTAGTGTCTTTGGGTAAACCCATTACCCTCGGTCCTTGGGGAAACCACTCCAAGAGCGGGTCGGGTGTCATCCATGGATCGCGCCAAAGCCATAAGGAAGAGCCATTACCTACACGAAAATAGATCAACGAACGAAGGCTTGAGCGTAACTTAAGGATCTGCTTCCAACACCAAGCATCATTAGGAGAGGGCACAACTTCCCACGGTGAATGTGATCGTAATCGCGTGCAATATAACCATCGAACTCACACTGAATCCATATCACGCGTTACCACGCTCCACAAATGTCTCATGAGAAGAGATCGATTATCCACCCCGAGAGATCGAATTCCAAGACCCCCTTCATCCACTGGAAGGCAAACATCATCCCATGCCACCTTAGAAGATGGACCACCCCAAAGAAAGCGACGGAACCGTGCCTCCAAAGTACTAATAACTCCTTTCGGCAAAAGGAAGACCCCGGCCCAATACGCGTCAAAGCAGTCAGAACCGACTTGATCAGTTGGACCCTCCCAGCATAAGAAAGGGAGCGATTCAGCCAAGACTTGAGTCGCCCGTCCACCTTTTGTAGCAAGGGACCACAATCAGGAATCGTAAGGCGCGTAGTAAGTAGAGGAACCCCGAGATAGCGGATCGGTAAGTCCCCAACACTGAACCCCATGAGACTGACGAAGTCTGGACCAAGATGTGTCGCACGCTTGGAAAGGAACATCTCGCTCTTCAATGCATTCGCACTCAGCCTAGATAGCTCAGCAAACTGATCAAGGGCAATTTTAAGGACCCTCACCGATGCCATATCCGCATGGCAAAAGAGAAGTAAGTCATCGGCGAAAGTGAGCATGGCCAAATTCGCTGGGTCACATCTCCAATGGTAGCGAAACTGGTCGCTTTCCCTTATGCGCATCGCCAACATACCATGCAGGACCTCCATAACCAGGGTGAAAAGATAGGGTGATAAGGGGTCTCCTTGCCGAAGTCCTCGTCGCCCCGCAAAGAACCCAAAAGGACAGCCATTGAGGTTGATCGAGAAGCATGGCGTCGTCAAACAGGTTCTTATCCACTCAATGAAACGGGGATGGAATCGCATAGCCGCAAGAGTAGCAAGAAGAAAACTCCACTCAACCTTATCATAGGCCTTTGCTAAGTCCACCTTGAAGGTAACCCGTGGTGGTAGGCTTCTACTACGATAGCCTCGACAAACTTCCCGAGCTAAAAGGATATTATCACTTATGCGACGCCCAGGGATAAACGCAGTCTGCGAGATGTCTACCAAGCTAGTCAGAGAACCCTTCATACGATTAGCAATAATTTTCGAAATAATCTTGTAGAGAACATTGCAACATGAAATCGGTCTGAAGTCAGACGGTCGCCGAGGTGCCGCCCCTTTAGGAATTAAAGAGATGAGAGTGCTATTCAAACCCGTCAGAAGTCTGCCCGTCGAAAAGAATTCCTGCACCGCCTGAACGACATCGCTCCCAATGATTTCCCACGAGGCTTTGAAAAAAGCTACTGTATAGCCATCCGGTCCAGGCGCCTTCTCATCACCAAAAGAGAACAGAACATCCTTAATCTCGTGAGAAGTAACCGGTCGAACCATCCCATTTGCCGCCTCGTCTGACAGGGTATGTGAAATAAAACCGCTCACATCCATCAGCGCGACCGGAGCATCCCTCGCCGTTTGGCCGTAAAGACAATGAAAATATCTGACAAGCTCCGCTGCCACTAACTCCTCGCCCTCAATAAGGTGGCCATCTTCCGCGTCAAGAGAGAAGATGCGATTCCCAGCACGTCGTAACGCAACCTTTTTGAAGAAGAATGAAGTGCATTGATCCCCATCTTTGAGCCAATTCAACTTCGCCCTTTGCGACAATGCAGATTGTTCCATCTCCACGGCGCGCGCATATAGAGCTCGACAAGTGCGCTCGAGGTCGTAGAAAATAACTTCAGTTAGGTAGCGTGTGGAGAACATCTGACAGAGTTCAAGGAATGCCTTTGCCTCCATAACGTTTCTCGCAAGGTTACCCTTATTACGGCGCAATTGACGGAGTTGGTTCTTGAGTACTTTCAGCCGCCGAACCAAGGTAAACATCGGAAAACCATCAAGTGGAGCAGCCCAAGCCCTCTGAACCATACTAAGAAATAATGGATCCTTAGCAAGAAAATTATCGAAGCAAAAACTCGTCTTGCGCGGTCCCAAACTAGTCGTCACAAGGACCAGCGGAGAGTGATCAGACGTTGAAGGGAGATCACAATGATAGGTGATATCGGGAAAAGTAGCAAACCAAGTAGGATTCCCAATCATCCGATCCAAGCGACGCCAGACACCTGCCGAGTCGCGCTGCTGATTATGCCATGTAAAAAATTGTCCCGTCATGGGCAACGTGGTAAGATCAGCCTGAGTAAAGCAGGCACGTATATCATCAACTTCCACTGTGGAGTAATTACCCCCCCCCCCCCCCCCGTGCTTCAGCCGAATCCAGTATAGCATTGAAATCACCCATGAGTACCCAAGGAACTGCAACCCGTTCCGCAGAGATCGACACAATTTCCTCCCATAATGACTTCCGGTCGTCACGCCTATTCTTACCATACACAAATGACACAAACCAAGTCATCCTTGTGGAAAGAGAGAAAACCTCACAATGAACCGCTTGAACCGAGAAACGCAACACCGTAAGCCTAATGAAACGAGGGTCCCACCCAACCCATATCCTCGTTGAAGGGCCCACGTCGTAATCAAAAAACCACGACCAGGAGGCACGAATTCCAGAAGAAACCTGAGTCGCATTAGGAAATGATACCCTCGTCTCAAGAAGGCCCACCAGCTGAAGCTCATACTTATTAATAAGATCACCAACCGCCCTCCCATGGTCTCTTTTATTGAGACCACGCACATTCCATACTCCTAATGGCATCATTGGATAACCCCACTCAAGGCCGGATCACTTTTAGCGGCCAAAGTAAGATTACCTGCACTATCAACTGCATGGAGGATCGTAAAAGGGTTGTCATCAGGTATAACCCTAGGAGACGCTTCACCACTCATCGAGACTCGGGGTCGAGCCTGACCCGACGGGCCTGCATCATGTGTAGAGTTGGCCGGTATATTCACCATGCGCATAGGTGACACCCGCATCGCCTTGCCTCGTGCACCAACCTGGCGCCATTCGGTCCGCGGCACGTCAAGCGAACGAGGTTGTGACTCCGTCACCTGCAACTTTAGAGGCGGTAGCTCCATCTCCTGCACCGTAGGAGGTCGGGCCTGGGGCTGCTTGGGGACCTTGGGAGTCTGTCGCTTAGGGACCTTCGTTGATGGTCGTGGCTGTCGCGCGCATCCCGAGGCCGAATGAAAGAACGATAGGCATACAGCGCATTTCGTGGGCCGCCACTCATATTCAACAGTGGCGTTGACTAAGCCAGCTGTACCACCACCCTCTTTTGGCAACTTAATGGTGAGCTTGTCAACAAACGGTTCATCGAGCCGCTTAAGAACGCAAACGCGGGCGTAGTCGAGCCTTTCCACGTTAGTCGTTATCGCATCAGAGAATAAGGGATGTTGCAATGACTCCCAAACCCTCCGTTGTCCAATATTCACTAGGGATGTTGCGTAGCTTCACCCACAAAGGGATCTTTCCGTTCGAAGGTCATGCCCGGATGCCAAGTCTCTAAAAACAGTGGTTGGCCGTGCATGAGCCATGGGCCGCCCTCCAATGCCAGATTCATCGCTTCAGTTGAAGCAAATCGAAACTTGAAGAACCCATTTGTCGTTGCCCTAACCTCCACCAAGTCGGCCCATGCCTTATTAAAGAAACTCTCCACCGTTGGAAAATAAGGTTTCTTGCCGAGGAAGAAGCCGACGAGCGTCGCATCCCATCGCGCGAAACCCTTACTCGCCACCTCCCATGTTGGGGAAACTACAGCAACTCCGTCTATGACCTCAGGCGGTGTGTACGTCATAAGAACCCGGTTTCCGTGACTTAACGTGTTACGACGCATCAGCCCCGCACCGTGAACTACGGCCGCGAACGTTCTTCCCTGAATTGCATTTGCCTCGACAGATTCGGCCGGAATCGCCCCTTTCGTGATAGGCACTAGAGCAGTACTCGTCGGCGCAGCTAGATTCCCCACATCAGATTGAAGCCCGTCAACAGCCTGTGCCGAAATCCTAGGCGACGAACGTGGTGAGACAGCCGACCCCCTAGTCGCAGATTTCGCCAGAGAATAATCATCATCATTTAATTGTCTTTTAAATGAGAGAGTTCACCTCCGGTCAAATGTGTTAATTTCTGCAATTCTTTTACTTGCTCATTTAATTGTCTTTTAACACCTGATATCCTCTAATTTATCATTCAGCTAGATGAGCACTACTCCATCTTTTGAACGAATTGATTGCAGTGTGTTTAAAGAAGAATTCGGTGTTATATTATCAATAAGTTCCATCCCTATTAATTGATTTAATTGATTGTTATGACCTGCGTGGACTCAATTTTTTTTTCAGCATTTCTTCATCTGAGGCATATTTTTTTGAACCAATGATAAGATGGCATATTGTACCGACAATATCATTTATAGTTTTATCACATTGGATTCTCAACCACGGAATGGGGAGGGGGAAGGATCAAAGTGCATAGATTGAAAGTCAGGATCAGTGATCAATGGGAAAGATTACAACATAACATCACATACTATTTCGTTCAAAAGGTTGCATCAACAGTTAAGAATTTTGATGGTGAGTTCGAGCAGTTGTACCTTTATTTTTTAGTTCATTATCTTACATAGTAACTTATTTTGTTTCTCCTACATCCATTGCTGATATGTGGTTCGATTTAGGCCCATATTGTAGTACAACAAATTTAGCATAGTTTTTCTTTATCGAAAAAGTGATCGGACACACAAGATTCGTATATGGTTTGTTATTTCCTTAAAATTTTGTCAAACATTCATACTCATTCACGTGCATATTTTTTAACTAAAGCATAATTCACGTAAAAAAGTTTATTCTTTTGCACATTGAAATTTTTTTTGCTGAGGTTAAGACGACAACTAGAAGAATCAAACTGTGTGACAGTATACTCCTACTCATATGACGGATACTTTGAGTTGGCCTTTGGGTGAATAGAACATACGTTGATTCTTTCAACTTATAAAACTAATAATGACGAGGATTATCATAGCATTCATAAGGCTTGGATTTCAGCGTCAGCAAGACAATTGAAAGAGACCATGATGGTTGCCAAATATATTATTTAAGCAATACATCCACACAACAAGTCCTACCTTATTAAAAGAAATGACAACCTCCGACCACATCTCTTCACAATTGTTCAACGTCATCATCTTCCTCTGCAATTACTTTAGCGTAAGAAGTTCCTTCATTAGAGGACTTAGCTTTCTGCTTTTTAAATTCAAGGAATTCCTTATACTCTTCTCCACTCAAGGTATACTTGAAGAAGCTGAGAGATTTTCCTTAACGATCTTTTTATTGCCCATTTGAGCAATAACATGTTTTCCACCTCTTCTACCTCTATTAGAGGAAAAATTTCTCCCATATTGGGACATATCTGCAAAATTCATGAAAGATATTCATGAGTTAGATAATTAGGGTGGCTATTATCACTCCTTTTTTATAAATAATTTCAAAATTAAATGGGGCTAAATGAGCTTGCCACCTCGCAAACATTTGTTTAGACACGTCATGTTTAAAATCTTTCTGAAACATAAATTTTGCAGATTGACAATCAGTTTTTATCAAAAACTTTTGATTATATAAATCATCTTGAAATTTAAGACACACTTAACAAAAGCAAGTACTTCTCTAGCTATAGTAGCATAATTCTTTTGAGCATTATTCCATTTTCCCGAATGGAATCTAAATAAATATTCTTTTTTATCTTATGAAGAAACTTGTTTTAAGATTCCTTCAAAACCTAAATCAGACGCATCAGTCTCTATAGTCTGCCAGTTATGGTTAGCAAGCATAAGACATGGCAAATGCGTAACTTTATTTTAATTTTTCTAATAGCTTCAGTGTTTGTCCATTGATAAGGAATCTTTTTCAACCTATCATATAAAATAGATCTGTCAGTCGCAAGATTTTTATAATACGGAGAAATGTAATTAAGACTCCCTAAAAATCTTTGAAGTAGAGTTTTATCAAGAATTTGATCTGGAAATTTAGACGCAAACTCAATACTTCTACTAATAGGATTAACATTCCTTTTTCAATGGTATGACCCAAAAATATAACTTTAGTTTGAAATGAAACCATTTTTGGACTTGATATAACCAATCCATTCTGAATAATAATTTTCTTAAATATGTCAAGATGTTTAAAATGGGTTTCAATATCTTTAGAGAAGATTAAAATATCATCAATATAAACGATAGTAAAATTACTATAAGGAATAAAGATATCTTTCATAATATTTTGAAATTCAGAGGGGGCATTTTTTAAACCAAAAGGCATAACGTTCCACTCAAATTGTCCAATTGGGACTGTAAAAGTAGTTTTATATTCGTTTTCGGCAACTTGAATTTGCCAAAAACCTGATTTTAAATCAAAATTTGAAATTATAATGGCATTAAACAATCTATCTAAAAGATCTTTTTTATTTGGAATATGATACCTAATCCATTTCAAAACTTTATTTAAGGTTTATAATTAATAACTAACGTGGGTGATCCCCTTTTCCTTTTCAGCCTGATTATTAACATATAATGCAGTGCACGACCAAGGTGATTCCGAAGGTTTTATTAAACCTTTATGTAAAAGAGAAGTTATTTCCTTTTTACATAATTCTAGTAATTCAGAATTCGTTTGACAGGGACGAGCTTTAGTGGATTCTCACTAAAATCATCTTCATAGGGTAAATAAACTATATGCTTCTTTCTATTCCAAAAAGTATTAGGAAGATCGTTACATATTTGCAACGTAAATTCATTATCTAATAATTCAATTTTTTCTTGTAACTTAGGAGTTTGGAGTTTATCCTCAATCGTAAGTATACTAATTTCTTGCTTAAGGTAATTTACCTGATTTTTCTTTCGCTCCAATAAGAATAGAATCCTTAATTTCATTAAGAATTCTTGAAAAGGGTAAAGTAATAAATTAAAAGTACATTTCTTTGTTTTCGAAACTTCCTATAAATCTGTAACGTCCCATTTTCTATTACTTTATTTGCACAACTATAAATTTTCATATAATTTTTTTTCGTTTTTCTTTCCTTTCAGAACCATTTCCAGAACATAAACGGGCATACATCTGGTCTAATCACTTCCATTCAACATATTCATATACGCAAATACCATACTTACTTTCACATTGTATAATTTATTAATGTGACTTAAACTATATGCAGACGAACTGTGGTTGCAGGAGATGTAGCGACCCTAGCCATCGCTACCATTTCTAGTCTTGTCAAGGTTCCTAACTACGTATTTAGTTGGAAAGATACGAAAATGCGGAATAAATTTTTCATTTTCGTGAATGTGCATTGTTTCTTTACATGTCAAAAGGGTGCTTCCAAATTCCTAACTACATTCATGTCCTAAATACATGGAATGTGTATATATTTGCGGCAAAAGATCCTCCTATGCGCCCGGTCTCACAGGTCGTCGTCCACATACACACCACCCCAAAAGACGTCCGGAAGCTTCAAAAGTCTGCCTTGCCGGCTAGGCGATCACGTACCGCGATCAGATGAACCTCAACACATAAAACGTGGGATGAGCTTATATAGCCCAGTAAGTGAAACTTATGCAATGCAGTGCCCGTGTCATGACTCGCGTAGGCATAAACGCGAATGTTCATTAGTCCTCACAAAATCATGTCATGTCATGTCTTGTCTTGTCTTGTCTCGTCATGTCTTATAGGATCCCTAATACACGTCTTGTCTTGCACGTGTCTTGTCTTGTAGGGTCCTCGGCAAATCTCACTACGAGGGCATTCGCCCGATTTACACGTCTTGTCTTGCACGTGTCTTGTCTTGACATCGGTGACATAGAAGTCACCCCGTAGCATTAGAAGAGCCATATCACACGTCTTGTCTTGCACGTGTGTTGTTTGGTAATTAGTAATTAACTAATGTTAGAAGCTTATTTGTCGCGCCCCGGGGATCATGCATACCTCATGTCATGTCATGTCATAAAACTCTCGTGAGACTCGTGCATGCACGTGAAATGCATGTATGAAATGCCAAATGACTTGTCATGCCATGCCATGTATTGTGTAATTCATGTCATGTAATAATTCACACATAATCGTAGAAGCATGTAATCACGTAAGAAATGCGCACTTAATTTTATGTGTTGTAGTTGAAGAGTCCCACTTACCTGTCGTCCGTGCTACGCTAATTCACTGCTTCAGGAAATTTCCTACCGTTCGTCCTTTAAATAGAAATATCATCATGTCAGTGTTATGCCTTCATTGAACAACTAAGTCGAATTAAGTTGTTTAGACTACACAATCTTGCTAGAATTCTAAGTCGCTCGATTCTAGCTAGGCCAAGTCCCCACCCAAAATTTATTCTAAGTTAAAGTACTAAATTCTTGACCTAATGAGTTCGGCGAAAGTTAGAAGGTTGTTAGTGTTCGATTCACCCGATTTGTAATGTTCATAGCATGGTTTCGTTGAGAATTCCTTAAACTATCGAATCGCCCGATTTACTTCTCACCCTCCCCGCGTAGCATTGCCCGATTAGTGCTCGATTCGCTAGTTTTCGGCCGATTTGTGCTGCACTTGAAATCGCCCGATTGTTGGTGATTAAGCCACGTTGATTTCGTCCGATTTGATTACTTGGGGCCATCCTCCATCGGCCGATGATGTCAGCTTAATTCGCCCGATTCCATAGAGCCATAAGATCACCGATTTGTGCAAGCCTCGATCATGGTTTCGCCCGACTTCTTGGAAACCTAAGTCGCCTGATTTGCATGGTGTGACGCTTCTTCAAATCGCCGCGTTCTTACGTCATCATACGATCGCCCGATTTGTTTGAGGCTGAACAACAATTCGCCGTATGTTTGTAGGAACTCAAAATCGCCCGATTCGTACATGGGATAAACCTTCAATTGCTTTGGTAGTGTATGTAATTCAGTTTCGCCGAAATTAACCTTATCTTTGGTAATTCGCCCGATTCACTAGGTTCCGATCGATCCTAGTATCCCTGAAACTAAGTCTCCCAATTTTTGTTAGATCTCACATTCATTTCGATCGACCTCTCGCATGCAACAATTCGCCCGATTTCTAGGGTTTTCATTTCGCGCGATTTATAAGTTGGTCACTTAAGTCGAAATCGCCAATACTTATTTCTACACATATACACATCGCCCGATTTGAGGGTTTCTCAAGCCACTCAAATCGCCCGATTGGCTATGTTCCAAAATTGTACGCAAACCGCCCGAAATCACCTTCAAATATTCATATCATCGAAACAAAACTTATAATTCGATTAGCCCAGATTTCAGAATTTCTAAAATTCTCTTCCACTCCAAAGTGTTCAACACTACTCAAGAATCGTCTCATGCTAAGGTTACGAGCTCTATGAACACCTTAGGCTTACCCATGAATTTAATTAAATCTAAGGAAATACTCAAACACGATTTTATATCCTAAACTAGGGTTTTCAGTGTCTTTCTTACACCTAAATTCTTAAGTTGCCTTGACCTTTTAGGGTCAGGGTTCTTACGAAATTCTCAAGTTCTAACATTTCTTTTCACCATTAAAACATCCCATACTACCTAAGGTCACCTTATAATAAGGTTATAAGACTTAAAACATACAAGACTTATAGCCAGACTCAAGGAGGCACCTAAATTTTGAATTACGTCCCTAAGCTAGAGTTTTCCTTACCAATCTTATACCTTGGTTCCAACGTTTTCTTTTATCAATTATATGAAATCTGTATTTAAACAATCTAGGCTAATAAGAATTTTACCAAGATCATAAGGGGGGTATTTTACATACCAACGATTCGTGCTCCCAAGTTGCGCGAGGTGTTGTTGAATTCGGCCAAGCTTCTATCGATATTTGTTCTCCCTTTATTTTGGGTGTTGGATTTTATGCTGGCCCTTTTCTCTCTTTCGTTCCTTTTATTCTTCTTTATTTAATATTTATTTAATTTAGTTGATAAGTATTTTTAGATCTAGACTTAGGAGAATGGGAACTTGGGACAACTAGGTGCCTAGGCCAATGATTTATTTCCTTACGTTAAGAAATCCTTTCTTGCCCCTTTGACTATTCAACTTAATATAGGTTGTGATTGGTCCAAGTTTGTTGCAAGTTTCGATCAATCTTCATGTCCTCAATCGACCACTTTACATCTTATACACTTCAATTGGCCGATTCATAAATCAGCATGTCCTATCGCCCGATTTCAGCTTCTAATTATTAACGAATTCTTATTAGAATCGCCCGATTCAACACTTGTTTATTTATTCAGCTATTTCTAACACTCACATGCCTAGAATCGGTCAGTTCTCAATCGATATACCTAACAAATTAATATTTTAAGCAGTTCGGCGATTTTACCATGTATACACTTCACAATCGGCCGAAACATGACTTCATCATGGTTTGTGAAATCGACCGATTCTTACTCCCATTCACTCGGCGATTTGTTCTCCTCATGCCACGTGTAATTGTTATCTTAATAGCCCGAAATGTGATTTCGTTAAATCGCTCGATTCCTACTCGATTTGAGCTCGGCGATTTCTTATACGTATGCCACGTATAATAGTGATCAACCGTTTCTTAAACCCTTATAACACATAATCATAATTCGTAACACATATAGGAATTATAAATCACATCGCATGAAACCATGCAAACACATAAGTCATGTAGAAGCATGGAAACATATATCACACAGTAGGCATGAATTAATTACATGTCCTAAATAAAATATTTCACTCAAAATCCTAGCTCCCTAACGTAATTTACTCATTATGCCCCTAATTAATTATTTCCGCTTTTTATGCCGTAAACCCCGTAATTTAATCTCCGGGCATTATAGGAGAGAGAGAGTAGCTGGCCAACCTTGAATTCATGCTTTTGTATGTAGATGCACTCTAAGTCGCCTGTTAATTATCTACATCACTGTAAAACAACTATTCAGGGTATGATCAATAAGTTATTCCATAAGTATATAAAATTTAAACTGTAAAAATTCACTTCGTTTCCGTAGATATTGTGACATTCCGACTTAATACTCATTCTATAACCCTTCATTCAAAAACCATCGTTCGCAAGATCCGGTCCATTCATATTTATCTCTTACATAACCATCTTCTCAAAATCGTTCATATAACCGTCGTTTATGATCCATAGATCATATACCATTAAATACTTTGTTCGTATACCCGTTGCTCTTACGAAATCCGCAGATCAAATCAATTATACTGTAAATACTTTAAGTCACGTAAACAATCACATCTTCCGTTACTTAACCATAATTCATATATCCATAATCCATATAACCATTCATATGATCCGTAAATCGAAGCGATCTCTTTAATGATCACTTTCCTTTTCGATACTCCCGTTATGAACCGGCTAGACCCGTACTATCAACCCCGTAGGGGCCTGTGCATGGGACTCTGTAACCATAAATATTTTTATGTGCCTGTATAGGACTCTGTAATCCCCCGATTTGTAGGGATGTAACCGTAGAAAGTAGTCCGAAGCCGTAGCAGTCATAACGATTTATCTGTTTATAATTACGTATATGCAATGCTATACTAATGTCCGTATTTCACATACATAAATTTATCAATTCACCTTTGCCACATAATAGCACGTTAACCCACACAAACTCAATCAATTTATGTAACACATATAACCCATTCATCAATATACCACGTATGTCATAATTATAAATTTATAAATTCATATAAAACATATAAGCATAAAAACACATACAAATAGAACACATATTGCATATGATACTCATAGTACAACTTTACGCCTCGTTCGATATCAACTTTATCCTTGCATTTTTTTTTTGAAATCCCGACCTATAAAATATTAATTTTCAATAAATAGGAGATCCCTAAAAATAATGTATATGCGTGATATACATGCTTTATTTTGCATGATCTGATTACTTTTCTTTACCTTTCTGTCTATACTAAACTTTCTGACTGAAAACTATATTGAATAAATATCAACTGTATGCATTTCTAATTTTTCCAAAGTGTTGAATACCTCATAGTCTGGAAATCTGCTAAATTATTGAAGTCCTGTTGAATATTGGAAATCTGTCCCAACATCATTTTTTTCATTTTTTTCATTCCTTTTCATTTTTTTTATTTACTATATTATTAATTTTTTCCCAAAATTACAGTTCATTTGGGAAAGTTACTATTCATTCGCGAAAACCCTGTTCATTCGCGAACATTACTGCCAATTCGTGAATTCACTGTTCATTTCGCGAATTCACTGTTCATTCGCGAAAGCTACTTTTCATTTCGTGAATTCATTGTTCATTCGCGAAAGTTGCTGGTCATTTCGCGAATTCCCTGGTCGCGAAAGTTACTGTTCATTTCGCGAATTTACTTTCATTCGCGAAAGTCACTGTTCATTTCGTAAATTCACTGTTCATTTCGTAAATTCACTGTTCATTAGCGAGAGTTACTATTCAATCGCGAAAACCTAACTTTAAATCCACAGTTTGCGAAATCTTCCTTTTAATTATCTTAAACACTATTTTCGTTCAAGATCCTAACAATCATTCGATCAAAACTTAATTCTTAAAAACATGAAAACTTTCCAGAGACTTTAAACACTTTTCTACCTTCAAAAATTAAACTTAAACAAAATATGATATTATACGATGTTAGGGGAGTGGGTTATCCACTCTGCCACTCAACTCTCTATCTACTCTATTATATCTACTATACTATAACTAATAATATTATTATATTAATATTAGTGTTTGAGTTTGGCTATAAATAGAGGCAAACGAAGGCAAGGAAAATCACACCAAAGAAAGAAAAGAAGAGAGAGAGAGGGAGAAAGAAAGAGAGAAAAAAATAGAGAGTTTGTTCGGTATTTGCTCCAACTATAAAGAGAGATAGTGAGTGTTTTCTCCTTTATAGATTGAGAGGTTGCAACCCCTGTTTTTACCCCAGTAATAAATTTCTACATCGCCCGTGGTTTTTTACCCCAAGTTAAAAGGGGTTTTCCACGTAAATTCCGTGTCCATTTTATCCTCACAGTCATTTCCAATATTATTACGCTGTCCATTTCACAACAAGTGGTATCAGAGCCAACCCTGATTGATATTCCGATTATGCTCTGTGGTTGCAGCTTTATCTGATCTTCCACATCAGAATGGATATTGAAAAGGTTTATCGTTACGGAAGAGTTTTTGGCAAGTCGTGACAATAGACTGTGTAAGTAAGTTCTGTCTAGGTGGCTGGTGCCAAGCGGGACACAAAGTGACACCACCAGATCTCATCTGGGAATTTACTTAGAAGGGTAATTTTGTCTAGAAAGCTGGTCGCTAACCTTTCTGCAAATTATCTGATCAGTACTATTTGGCTGAACTGTCGAATTTCTCCGACGATAGCGATGTGGGAAAAATGGCAGCTAAAAATGAAATTGAGAAATTCAACGGGAGAAACTACTCACTGTGGAAAATAAGGATAAAGTCAATTTTACTCAAAGAAAATTGTCTTGAGGCGATCACTGGCAGACCAACAACAATCACAAGTGACGTCAAATGGAAGAAGACAGACAGGAGAGCCATCGCCAATATTCATCTGACATTAGCAGATGATATATTATCAAGCGTCGAGAGAAAACCAGTGCAAAAGAAATTTGGGACCATCTTGAGAAGTTGTATCAAGTCAAGTCACTCCACAGCCGAATTTTCTTGAAGAGAAAATTATATCATGTACGAATGGAAGAATCTTCTTCAGTGACCCAGCACATCAACAAGTTGAACACTTTATTCTCTCAACTAAGAGACTTGGACTACAAAATAGAGCCAAGTGAACGTGCTGAGCTTCTACTGCAAAGCTTGCCAGACTCCTACGATCAACTCGTCATCAACTCGAGCAACAACCAAGCTGCGGGAAAACTTATCTTCGATAGTATTGCAGCTGCGGTTCTCGAAGAAGAAAGTCGGCGCAATAACAAAGAAGACAAATTGATAATGTCCCAACAGACGGAAGCGTTGACGGTGACGAGGGCAAGATCAGGAGCTCGTGGTCCAAATGTGAGCCGAAAACGGACAAGACCCGGAGAGTCTGGTCCAAGTGTGAGTCAACAATAGCAAAGCCTTGTTATGAAAAATAAGAAGGTTATGAAGTGTTACCACTGTGGCAAGAAAGGTCATATGAAGAAAGATTGTTGGGCTCTAAACAAAAATCCCAATGCCCAAGGAAACGCCGCCAACAGTACCAACGATGGAATTGCCTTGGTGTGTGAAGCCGCAACCAATATCGCTGAAAAGGGAAGATTCAACGACGTGTGGCTCATCGACTCAACAGCTACTTTCCGCATGACCTCTCGAAAGGAATGGTTTTGCCAATACGAGCCAACATTTCGAGGATATGTCTACAGCTGCAATGACCAGGCACTGAAAATTGTTGGGATGGGTATGGTTGAAATAAAGATGTACGACGGCACTGTGCGTATCATCCATGTTGTCCGACATGTGGAGGGCTTGAAGAAAAATCTGTTGTCCGTGGGGCAATTTGATGATCTTGGTTGCAAAATTGAATTGGAAAACAAGATCATGAAGGTATCCAAAGGAGCAGTAGTGGTGATGAAGGGAGAAAAGATAGCTGCAAATCTATAAACACTGAAGGGAGAGACTCTGCAAGCAGGGCAAGCATCTGTTGCTACAACAAGTTCAAGCGAAAAGTCTACAATGACTTGGCACAAGAAACTTGGTCATATGTCTGAACAAGGCATGAAAATTCTTGCGCAAAAGAATCTACTTCCTGGTCTCACAACGGTGACGTTACCATTCTGCGAGCATTGTATTGTGAGCAAGCAGCAATCGCCTGAAGTTCTCCACTTCAAATTCTAGAAGCAAAGAAATTCTAGAATTGATCCACTCTGACGTATAGCAAGCACCAGTTGCATCCCTGGGAGGAGCCAGCTACTTCGTATAATTCATAGACTACTACTCCAGGAGATGCTGGGTGTATCCAATCAAGAAGAAGGACGAAGTATTTTCTATCTTCAAAACATACAAGGCGTGAGTTGAACTTGAAACCGGCAGAAAAATTAAGTGTCTCCGGTCAGATAATGGAGGGGAATATACTTGCAAAGAATTCACTGAATTCTGCAAAGGCGCGGGCATCAGAAGACAGTTCACCACGGCTTACACTCCACAACAAAATGGAGTGGCAGAGCGGTTGAATAGGACCCTATTGGAAAGAACAAGGGCTATGTTGAGAACTGCGGGCCTGGAAAAGAAGTTCTGGGTGGAAGCGGTCTGTACTGCCTGTTATGTGGTGAATCGGGCTCCATCTACTGCTATAGAGATGCGAACACCGATGGAAATGTGGACTGGTGGACCTGCATATTATTCAGACCTCCATATATTTGGAAGTTCAACGTACGCGATGTACCACAACCAAGTAACAACGAAGTTGGATCCAAAGTCCAGGAAATGCCTATTCTTGGGGTATGCTGATGGAGTAAAGGGGTATCGTTTGTGGGATCTCACTGACCACAAAGTGATTATCAGTAGAGATGTTATCTTTCTGGAAGATAGCGATGAGGAGCAAGTCGAAAACGATAGCCCCGGTCTTGAAAACCGGTATAGTTTTGAACAAAGAACTATCGAGGGTTCGAATCCCTCTCTCTCCTTTTTTACTCATTGCTCATTGAATAGATTTGTTTCTATTGGTTTTGGCCGCATAAAGAAAGGGGAATGGCTCGGCTATCCCACTTAGCCAAGCCATAAAAATAGAAAAATTTATTAGATAGAAATGAGTTGAAAAAAGAAAAAGGAATACTTTTTGTTAAATATAACCTGGTCCCAATATGTATGATGGAATCAAAGTGATTCCTGCTTCAATTCAAGCATTAGATCTCCTGTCTCATATCAATTAAGAGGGGTCATGTAAAGAACAGGTTCAAAATCACGATCATGATAGCAGTACAAAAGGCGTGACAAAGACTACACCAGTGAAGAGAAAATTGGAACAATATAATTCTTCTGAAGCTGAACCGGTGCACGAAGAGCTCGACCCAATTGAATCTGAAGGATCACTTGCGGTCATCACACGAGCGTAGGCCGCCAAGTTGGCACTCAGATTATGAGATAGAGAGCAATCTTGCATACGTTTTCTAACGGAGGATGGAGAGCCAACCACTTTCCAAGAAGCCCTGAATAATTCAGATGCGAGTCTGTGGATTTCAGCAATGCAAGACGAAATGGAAGCTCTCTATAAAAATAAGATATAGGAGTTGGTGCCATTACCGCAAGGAAGGAAACCTATTGGCAACAAATTGGTGTACAAAATCAAGCGGAATGCTAATGACCAAGTAGAGCGATACGTGCTAGACTGGTTGTAAAAGGATATGCTCAGAAAGAAGGGATTGACTTCAACGAAATTTTCTCACCGGTGGTTCGACTTACAACAGTCAGGGTGGTCTTGTCAATGTGTGCTACATTCGACTTGCATCTTGAGCAGCTGGATGTGAAGACGGCCTTTCTCCATGGTGACCTAAATGAAGAAATATATATGCTTCAACCAGATGGTTTCAAGGAAAAGAAGATCTGGTTTGCAGATTGATCAAATCTCTCTACGGACTCAAACAAGCACCTCGATGCTGGTATAAAAGGTTTGACTCCTTCATAATGAGTCTTGGCTACAACAGGCTATATTCAGATCCTTGTGCGTATTTCAAGAGATTTGGCAATGACGATTTCATCATGTTGCTGTTGTACGTCGACGATATGCTGGTAGCAGGACCCAACAAAGGTCGTATCGCCAACTAAAGACTCAACTAGCCAGTGAATTCGAGATGAAGGACTTGGGGCCAGCAAACAAAATCATTGGCGTGCAAATATCTCGAGACAGAAGCAAGCGGAAGATTTGTCTTTCCCAGAAGCATTATTTGAAGAAAATCTTGCGAAGGTTCAACATGCAAGATAGTAAGCCAATATCTACCCTCTTGCTGCTAATTTCAAGCTATCCTCCGATATGTGTCCTACTGATGAAGACGAGATGATGGAGATGTCTCGACTGCCATATGCATCAGCGGTAGGAAGTCTAATGTTTGCAATGATCTGTACCAGACCAGACATTGCCCATGCAGTTGGAGTTGTTAGCCGATACATGTCCAACCCTGGTCGGGAGCACTGGAGTTCTGTTAAGAGGATTCTCAGATACATCAATCGAACCTCTGATCTGGCCTTATGTTACGGAGGTACAGATCATGGTTTTGTTGATACAGATTATGTAGGTGAACTTGATAAAAGCAGATCCACAACTGGATATGTGTTCAATCTTGTTGGATGAGCCGTAAGCTGGGTTTCAAAAATGCAGTCCATTGTTGTAACGTCAACAACGGAAGCAGAATATGTCGCAGCAATGCAAGCCAGTAAAGAAGCAGTATGGTTGAAGATGTTGCTGGAAGAACTCGGCCACAAACAAGAGAATATTGTTCTCTATTGTGATAGCAAGAGTGCATTGCATCTTGCAAGGAATCCAGCATATCATTCAAGAACCAAACACATCCGAATCCAATACCACTTTGTTCGTGAACAAGTGGAAGAGGGAACAGTGAACATGCAAAAAGTTCATACTGCGGATAATCTGGCAGACTACATGACCAAAGCAATTCCTGTGGACAAGTTTATATGGTGTCGTTCCTCCTGTGGATTGACAGAATCTAAGTAACATGAAAAGGCGAGCTAGAAGAATGGTGTGAAGATCTTATTGCGTTACAATCAAATCTTCAAGTGGGAGATTGTTAGGGGAGTGGGTTATCCACTCTACCACTCAACTCTCTATCTACTCTATTATATCTACCATACTATAATTAATAATATTATTATATTAATATTAGTGTTTGAGTTTGGCTATAAATAGAGGCAAACGAAGGCAAGGAAAATCACAGCAAAGAAAGAAAAGAAGAGAGAGAGAGGGAGAAAGAAAGAGAGAAAAAAATAGAGGGTTTGTTCGGTATTTGCTCCAACTATAAAGAGAGATAGTGAGTGTTTTCTCCTTTATAGATTGAGAGGTTGTAACCCCTGTTTTTACCACAGTAATAAATTTCTACATCGCCCGTGGTTTTTTACCCCAAGTTAAAGGGGTTTTCCACGTAAATTCCGTGTCCATTTTATCCTCACAGTCATTTCCAATATTATTACGCTGTCCATTTCGCAACATATGAAACATGATTGATAACATCCTAACATTCTTAATCATAAAAAGGAACATGAAAACCATAATAAAATTTCATACCCTCCTTAAGCTTAGTTTGACTTCAATTTCAACTTCTCTTTCTTTTTTTTTTCTTTTTTTTTCACACTTGTAGATTGCTAACATGAGATATCTTCTTCTTCTTCTTCTTCTTCTTCTTCTTCTTCTTCTTCTTCTTCTTCTTCTTCTTCTTCTTCTTCTTCTTCTTCTTCTTCTTCTTCTTCTATCATGTAAAAATTGTAAAATAACCTTAATGTTTTCCTAATGTCCCTTTCCACTTTAATAACCATTCACCTTAGTTTATTATTATAAGTAGGTTCTTCCCACCTTAAGAGTTCGAACTATTGATATACATAGATGGCCCATTCGTGAACTAAGAAGAGTTAGTGAAAGTTAGTTCACGAACTTATTAGCTATATATATATATATATAGCTAAGTTCGTGAACTAACTTTCACTAACTCTTCTTAGCCAATGAGACTTGTTTATTCCTTTCCGAATTCGTGACTCGTCAAACCTTCCTTTCAAACTTGACTAACCAACCAACTTCACAAGTCCAACTTCCCGAATTAATAATATTCATAAATCAACATTTCACTAATCGACCACTTCATGAAATAATTCTTAACTCGTCAACTTCTTTCAAGCTTTGCGAACTATTACTCACAAAGCAAACTTCAACTCTTGAAGGTAATTCAAAACCCCAATTTCCTTATACATTTAATTTTTTGAAACTATTCATGTGATACTGTCAGGACCCCTAACTTCGCTACGTATTTTAACGTAGTCTTAAGAGCCTAATGGTGCGTTGTCTTGGACGAAACGCGAAAATGCGCATAAAATTTTTCCATTTACATGATGGAAGTCATTCACACAAGTCAAAGGAATTACATAAGGCTCCTTCGTTCATGCTAGTCCTATTCACATGAGGTGTGTGTACATGCACAGCAAAATAACTCTTATGCGCCCGACCTCACAAGTCGGCATCCATGCACACACTCCCACCCGAAAGGTAGCCGAAAACTCCAAAAGATAGGCCTTGCATCCTAAACGATCACGTACCGTGGTCGCTGGTACCTATAACACGTAACGTAAGGAGTGAGCCGCCGTGGCTCAGTAAGCAGAAATTATGCATGTATGCACGTGTCCTAACTCGCTACGGCAATCCTCGCCGAAGCTTACTAACGCTCATACTCTTTTGTACTCTCATTTCATATGGGCCCTCGGCTTTCTATCTTACTATGCGCCATTTTATAGAGCTCTAATCCTCAAGGGATTCATACATATGTGAAGGTTCACACACTGAGAGGTTACCCGAAGGCACCTTTCATGTCCCACTGTGGCCTATCACGCGAGCGCTTCTCACTGGTAGCCAACACCAGAGGTAATATTATCCCATTTCCACTCGGGAATAGGAAGAGGCTGGAGAGTGCCTGCTAGCTTCTGATGCTCTGCTTTAATTTCTTGACAGGACAAACATTTTGATACAAATTCCGCAATGTTTCGCTTCATGGCGGGCCACCAATAATGCGCCCGAAGAGTTCGGTACATTTTTGTATTACCAGGGTGCATAGCATAAGCGGAAGAATGAGCTTCCTCGAGGATGGCTTTACGAAGTCCACATCCGATGGTACACAGATCTGATCTCGAAAAGTTATAATTCCATCGTCTCGAATTCTAAAGTCGCTCGCCTCTCCTTGTTTTTGCTTTGCAATGACTTTCAAATGACTGCTTGCGACTGCTTTTCTCGAATCTGCTCGAACAAGGTAGGTCTAGCCTCGAATTTAGCAAGAAATAAAGCTTTGCTACGGAGACTTTTCATTTGTTCCAAGAGAGGAAGATAATTCGTTTGGATCGAAGCAAGCGATGTAGAAACTTTTCTACTAAGTCCATCCGCTACGACGTTGGCCTAACCTGGATGATAATCAATAATTAGATCGTAGTCGCTGATTAACTCCATCCATCGCCGTTGTCGAAGGTTCGACTCCTTTTGAGTAGTGATGTATTTATGGCTTTTGTGGTCCGTAAAGATTCGACAGGTCGCACCATAAAGATAATGCCTCCAGATTTTTAATGCAAACACGACGGAGGCCAACTCCAAATCGTGCGTTCGATAGTTTTCTTCATTATTCTTTAATTGTCTCGAGGCGTAGGCAATCACTTTTTCCTGTTGCATGAGTACGCATCCTAGGCATCGTCTCGACGCATCACTATAGATGGTGAATTACTTAATCTCCGGATTCGGCAAGGTAAGAATAAGGGCCGGAGTAAGTCGTCTTTTCAACTCTTGGAAGGCTTTCTCAAAATCGTCATTCCATTAGAATTTCGTCCCCTTTCGAGTTAGCTTAGTCAAAGGCGAAGCTATCAAGGAATCTTTGACAAATCTTCGATAATACCCGGCTAATCCCAGAAAACTCCGTATTTTCGTCACATTCTTTGGACGATCCCAATATAGTATGGCTTGAATTTTTCCTGGATCTACGAGTATTCCTTCCTTGGATATGCGATGCCCCAAAAGCTAATCTCACGAAGCCAGAATTCACACTTCGAAAGCTTAGCATAGAGTCGATTTTCACGAAGGGTTTCCAATAAGATCCTAAGATGACAGACATGCTCTTCGTCTGATTTGGAATATATAAGTATGTCATCGATAAAAACGATAACAAACTTATCCAGATATGGTCGAAAGACTCGATTTATGAGATCCTTGAAAGCTGCAGGAGCATTTGTAAGTCCAAAAGGCATCACAAAATTCAAAGTGACCATATCTGGTACGAAAGGCAGACTTAGGGATATCAGATTCCCTAATTTTGAGCTGGTGATAACCAGACCACAAATCGATCTTCGAGAATACAGCTGCCCCTTGCAATTGATCGAACAAGTCATCAATCCTCGGTAGCAGATATTTATTTTTTATTGTCACTTTGTTTAGCTGACGGTAATCTATGCATAGACTAAGTGATCCATCCTTTTTCTTGACGAAAAGAACATGAGCACCCCAAGGAGATGTACTGGTCGGATGAATCTCTTAGCTAACAATTCTTCTAATTGAGTCTTGAGCTCTTTAAGTTCAGCTGGAGACATTCTATAAGGAGGTATTGATAAAGGAGCCGTCTCAGGGAATTTGTCAATGACAAAATCCACTTCTCGAGTAGGTGGTTGTCCAGGAAGATCCTTAGGAAACACATCAGAAAACTCCTTAACGATGGGAATATCATCAAGCGAGGGTGTAGGATAAGAAGTGTCGATGATTGAAGCTAGGAATGCCGTACATCCTGTATGCATCAATCTGTTGAACTGATAGGAAGTGATGTAGATGAACTTTCATCTTCAAAAGTCAACTCTGAAAATTCCGATCTACGAAACGTAACAAGTTCGGCCCGACAATCAAGAATTGCATGATGGCGAGAGAGCCAATCCATGCCAAGAATGACATCCAAATCGACCAATGGCAACGGTATTAAATCAGCTTCTAGGACAGAGTTCTTGATAGAGATAGGATAGCTTTTGAAGACAGAGTTTCGTTCAATTTGTTCCCCAAGCGAGGTATGAACCACCGTTATTAGCGATAATGAATATGCACGATAAGGTAGACTTGTAGTAAGAATTTCCCGAATATAAGATCGATCAGACCCTGAATCAATAATAGTATAGATTGAGCGATCTCCGATGAGCACTTGGCCTAAAGAAGTATCGATAATTGGGCCAGAATGTGAAGAGGGAAAATATCAGGAGTAGTAATATGCTTATAGGAATGATCTAATAACCGTGGGACCAAATTGAAGTTGGCATGTCAAATGGTAGGATATCTTACTCAAACGGACATGTTTACCTGTCACCACCTTCGGATCGGTGCGAGCTTCATCTTGTGTCATGTGAAACACCCGAGTTTCGTTCCTTTCATGCGTAGGCGTCGGGTGTTTGTGCCGCCCGTGTTACCTTGCATCCCCGGTCGACTACCTCCAGAAGCAGCGTATGGTGGTGGCTGAGACGCCTTACCACGAGGATAAGTGAAGTTTTGCTCGCTAGCTCCGACCAGTTGGGGACAAGAATATATCATATGTCCCGGTTGTCGACATTGAAAACGTACTTTTGGGGCTTTAAAAGGACCTTCATGGTGTTGTTGACAATTTCGACACATACTAGCCCAAGTGATAGATCTCGACGATGCGCTACCACCCATCTTTGGTTGTTCACAAGGATGAGAAGAACCAGCAGCCGAAACGGGAATGTTACGCGAAGATCCAGAACCTTTACTCATCTTTGATGCATTCCTCAGTGCTTCCCCTTCTCGTTTCTTTTGAGATCGTTCGGCTAGAGCATTCCTCGTTTGGATTAGGCCCTCCACCCTTAGTGCGTCCTCCACAAGTGCGTAAGCTATCATACTTATCTCCTGAGTTCAAGCGATCCCGTATGTTGATATTGAGGCCATCTTCAAATCGTTTGCATAAGTCACGCATCGTATAGGATTCTGGAGCGAATTCCCGCAAGTCTAAGAATCGACTCAGATAGTCAACAACTGACATATTACCTTGATAGATATTGAAGAACTCCTTCCTTTTTTTGATCCCTGCTATACTGAGAGAGTAACGATCTTTGAACCTCTCTACGAAGATAGGCCATGTAATAGTCTCAGAAGGTGATTCCTTCAGATTCTGCCACCATCTACACGCTTCCTTGCCCAAAAGCTTTTTTGCAATCGTCACACGATGACACTCACCGACCATCAAGGTAAAACGTCTCTCTGATCTCCTTCAGCCAAGCACCCACTTCGTAGCATCTCTCACACCCTCGAATGTTGAAGTCCCCATATCAACCACAGCCTTCACTAAATCAGGGATATAACACACACTCCTAGGATTAGAACCTCCAGATATCGTATCTGGATTAGGAACTGGTACACGTGGTGATGGTAGTATGGGTTCGCCATGAGAATGAGCATTCTGAAATCCCGATCGATTCAAGAATGGCATATCAGGACCTTGAGGCATAGTGAAAGTCGAAGGACCAGTCACATGTGGGGGAACACATAGTCGTAATATACTTGATATTGTTCCAGTGTCATTATTTGATCAACTCTCACTTGAGTTGGTGGTTGCTCAATAGAGGTCGGAGGAATATGATGGGTGATCCTCGAGGTCTACGAGGAACAGGAGAGGATAGAGGACTTGGAGAACGTCGAGAAGTGCGTCTCCTACCTCGACCTCGGTTACGAACAGGAGGTGCCATAAGGACTATCAAATGAAAAGGATTAAAGTCAAAATAATATTAACTGTATGATAAAAGGGAAGGACTGTCAAGAAAACGGATCCATTGGAAACACTGAAAACATAAAGGTAGGAATGCAACAAAGGCTCTGATACCACCTTAACTGTCACGCCCCGACCCACGTCACAGGCGCGACATCCGCCGCGTTTCACAATAAACGCTAGGCTCGATATCAACTCATTTGTCATAGAATAACAAGAAAGCACGAGAACAAACTCAAAAGAACGTATTTATATATATCAAGTATGGTTTTTACAAAAATATTAAATTATCTCGACATATTGAACAAACGAAGGAATGGATTTACAAACAAAATCACCTTCCAAAAGTACCACTGCAATGGATCTAACAAAAAGGACTGTACTGTCCCCAAAAGGATGAAAAGGCAGTAGAAGTAACGATCGCAAAACGGCTGCCTCCCGTCAAAAGATATCAATAACCTAAAAGATGGATTTAAAGAATAGGGTGAGAAAGCTCAGTGAGGAGATAATACGGACACAACGTCTGTCTCAGAAGGTGGGTTCCCCACGATGACACCGGGTCAAACAAAGTACCGCATCGCCCTTATTCGATAATAATACACTCGTATGACAAATACAACAGCTAACCACAACATGACACATAGACTAGTATAATCCATAAAAATAGTATCAGAATCATATCAACGATGCGTGGGTGGCCAACTCTCTCTCGAACTCAACGCCCCGTCGAGAGTCAGACGAGTCCGTCGTCATACTCTTGACCATGAACCTAACTGACACATCCACGGCTATAATATTCATGTCCCACACACGACGACGTTGGCCTATCTAATCTCCCCAACGACCACCTTCAACAATAATCAATAGCATCATAAGGCACTAGAAGGGTGCACTCGTTGGGCCTCACTCACCTGGGTGTGTCAAGCCGCGGGCTACTAGTCGATTTGCCACTCTCCACTCACCCGAACGTGGCTATTCGGGCTACTACACTTGGTACCAAGTTTATGCAACAACAAAGACCAACCAATACGATAATCCATATAAGAGATCAAGCCATAGAAGAGTATAGTATCCCATTACTATGCCAAGAAATAACTTGTATAACCCTCAATCCAAATCACAAGGGATTATACGATAAATACCAACCAATATCAACACCATATAGCCGGCAAGGCTCACTATGCCAAAAATAAACCACGATGTCACGACGTAAAAAAAATGACACGACAAGGTCCACACGTCCTGTGAAGGGAAGGCGTCCCCGTATTACCCACTCACAGTGTCAAATCCTAGCGTTCCCCAAGACCTGAAGCTGCCCTCGAGCCCTCGACTGATGTTCCTTCGCCTAACAAGATGATAACGAATAACTTTGTCATTAGTGACATTCCCTTCAAACTGCTGTAATTTTTTAGATTAGTGTCATCTAGTTCAAATAATCATATAAAATTGTAGGACTGTCCGATTGAAGCTCGATTTAAACCAGAACTATTCCTATATGATCAGGTTTCACGATTTCCCTTCCTCCTTGGTTGCTCGGCTCTCTCTCTTTCTTTTTCTTTCTCAATTTTTGCTTAGGATGAACGATAGATGATAAATTTCCTAGAAACTAATGCAATTATATATGGGTGGGCCATTTTGGTGGAATATAGGTGTTATAAGATATGATTCGTGAAATGACGGAAGCAGTAACGAAGATGCGGGAGATGCGAACAACTCAAAGTCGACAGAAAAGATATGCAGATCATCGACGACGACCATTGGAGTTCGCAGAAAACGATCAAGTACTTTTAAACATTTCCCCGATGAAAGGAGTAAAGTGATTTGGACAGTAAGGCAAACTGAGTCCCAGATACATAGGCCCGTTCAGAATTATCAAACGAGTCGGCGAAGTCGCGTATCAATTAGAGCTGCCAGCTTCATTATCACAATTTCACGATGTATTTCACGTATCAACATTACGGAAATACGTCGCGGACCCAAACCATGTGATCTCGAACGAACTTCTTTATCGACAGCCTAAGCCCGACTTGAGTTACGAAGAGAAGCCTGTAGAAATTTGATGTATGAAATAAAACAACTTCGGAATAAAAATATTCCGTTAGTTAAGGTTTTGCGGTGGAATCAATCAATTGAGGATGCCACTTGGGAGCATGAAGATGATATGAGCGTTCGTTATCCCGAGTTATTCCAGTCGGCGTAATTTCGAGGACGAAATTCTTTCAAGGGGGAGGATGTAATACCCGTAATTTTAATACGCGATTTTGATATAAGGAATTATGTAATACTGCAAAATAGGAAGTTGGACAAAGAAAATTAAGTCTGTAGGACGAAGATAAGAGTTTTAATAGTTTCAGACTTATTTTAAAATTAACAAAATAATTAGATGAAATATGTACAATTACGAACAAATTAAATTGGGCCACATTTAAATGGCTAACGCCGCTTGATAAAAGCCCAATTAAGAGAAAAGTAATGAGTTTACTTAAGCTCAAGGTAACTTCACGATGATCACCTTGTCATATCATTCCCACTTTGCGAAACATTAAAGTATATGCACACATTAGTAGATGAAATTTTCATTAAGAAAGAAAGAAGAATGAACGAAAGCAAGAAGTAGGAAAAGAAAGATTTTAAACTCAAAACCCCTGAATCATTCAAAGAGTCGAAGTGAGAAGGTAAAGAAATTGTCTATATTATATTGCTCTCTTATACTTAGTATATGATTTATATGGTTTCCTCACTTACGTAGTATATCACTTAGATGTTTTCCTTTACCTACGTGATTAAGGGTTAACCATGTGAAACTTTCGAAATAATTAGGTGAATTTCATTTGGACTGTTCGAAAGATAGTATGCTTAAGAATTCTAGAGTTTTTAATTCATGAGCTAATGAATTTTGATGCATGGGATATTTGATTTGATGCTTTAGGATATTTTCTGGAAATACAATAATTTTCTAAGGTTACTAGGATGGTAGTACAGTTTTGGTGTTGTCGATATAGAAACAATGATGAATTTTATAAGTTCTCGACATGATATAAAAATAGTTTCGGCATCATCAACGTTCTCGACATTCAGAAGGAAAATTTCGGTACTTACATTAAAAACGTTTTGATATCATCTATTCCAAAGTTTTCAACATGCCCTTAAGAAAAGTTTTCGATCTCAACTAAAGTTCTCGACATTGTGTATAAAAGTTTTCGGCATAGTTTTAAGTTTTCCGCCTTACCTATATTTACACAGTTTTCGATATCTAGTAATTTTCAGCATTTTTAGGAATTTTCGGGTTTTTGATACTTTTAGTGTTCTGATAATTAGGGTTCGAGAATTTTTAGATTTACATGACTTAATAAATATATTGATATGATAATATTTTCAATACTAAGAGGTTCGAAGCGTAGGGATTTTACCAGATTACGTGACTAATTTTATCAGGAGGACAGGTATGTGACTCATTCATCTACGAGACGTAAAAAGCTTACCTGCTACTATGTGATTATGTGATTGGATGATTTACGTGTTTCACGTATATTTCACGTGACATCACGTTTTACGTATATGCATGGCATAACACGACATTGTGAGGGATAACGACCACGTTGGTGGTGACACCTTAAGGTGTCTTGAGCGGGGTAGAGTGTGCCGTTTGTGGCAGTCAGACTCGTGGCGGAGTTGAGGTTGGACTCGCGGGGCACCTAATGGGAGACAGACGTGAGCGATCTATCTATTCGAGCTTGAGCGACCAGAGGTGCAAACCGTCGGATGAGTTATGTAGCGTAAGGGGCGACCTAATAGGAGGGCGTTGACGTGATCGATCGGCGCACTATCGGCGTGGGCACCGCTACTCTGACGTGAGCGACCAGATGATATATTTTATTTTATTGCGCGCGACGTGCCGAGTCCAGCTTAGGGCCCTGATATTGATATACGATAGAAATGTGGGAACGAGCGTGCATTATATCATGTTGTGAGAATTGGGATTGGGAATGAGTGTACGTTGCATTGCATATTCACCTACTGGGCAATAGCTCAGTCTTTTACGTGTTGTAGGTATGGACGAGCCCGATGTCGATGAACGTCAGGGCTAAGTTAGCGGATGGTGGCGGTGACTCCACGGGCTTTTGAGGGCGAGAGCGGTACATGGATGCGACCTGTGGAGTGGCATAGTGGGTTAGAATATTTTTGGGGCTTCAACCCATGTATAAAGACCATTTTGTAAAACAACACTTTATGATATGTAAATTATTTTAGTTAAAAAGTTTTTGTTAGACGGGCCTTCCGTGGCTTACGTTGCGGAAATCCATCACTAATCGTACTTAGAAATCGAGGGTTGGTACAACTCGTCTCCAAAATATTAGGTATAAAACTCTTACATCCTTTAGATGGTATAAAGATACTTTGCTTAGTCGAGTCATGAAACTCCCTGAATCTAATAGTACTCACTGACAATCTAAATTTATAGATGGCATACATTCACTCTTTGCAGAAAGAGTAAGGAATAACCTTAGAAAAGGAGAATCAAGTATTGGTTATAACTCCTATACCTACGGTAAACTTATAGGAACTTGCATACAAGAAGGTTTAGCCTTATGCAATGCAATAAAATTAAATAACAAGTCAAGAGACATTCCCTATATGAAAAGAAACAATTAGGAGAATTCTGTGGTCAATTTGCCATGTAAAATCCCTCTACGAGCAAATCTCCTATAGAACATAAAACTAAAAATATATTCTTCTAAACAATATGAAAGAAGAAAATATCGAAAATCTAAAAGAAGAGAACAAAAATTCTCAAAAGATAATAAAAACTATCAATATAAAAATAAATTTCCTTCTATTGTTTGTCGAAAATGAGGTAAAATTGGTGATAAAGCAAAGGCTTGCTGGACTAAAAAGAAAATTAATAGTTTGGAAATAGATAATGAATTAAAAGAAACATTATCAAAAATCCTTTTAGAATCCGATAGTGAATCAGAATCTTCCTCAAACGATGAAAACAATAATATCATCGAAGAAACCTCGTCATCAGAATCTGATGAATGCCAAAACTGTCAAATAGGACAACCTTGCTCTAAGAATTTAGATAGTTCAGAATCTGAGTTAGAAGATAATAATTTATATCAAATATATCCCAATTTCAAGAAATCAATGTTCTTGACAATAATCTTCTCAAGATATTAAAAGAAACAGATGATTCAAATTTAGAAAATCTAATTATCAAAAGAATAATTCAAAAAGAATAACAAACTTCCAAAGAAGTTATTCGTAAATTTGAACCTTATAGTATGTCAAAAGTAAAAAGTTAATCCATAATAAAAATAAATTCAATAAAAATGAATCCCCTACTAATATTAGAGATTTAACGTTAGAAATTTCGAATCTCAAAACTGAATTTCAAAATCTAAAATTTTAAGCTATATATTTAGAAAGAAGATTTTCTAAATTAGAAAAAGGAAAAGAAATGATTGAAGAACCAAAATCTAGAGAAGAACTCGCTAGTACTTCTGAGAATATTGAAGATATAATACCTTTCTCAATTAGAAATTATTACTTCCCAAAAATGGTTAATAAAAATATCACTACTCATTGACGGAAATTTCCAGAAAAATCTTATAGCATTAATCGATATTTAAACTGCATCCAGGAAGGAATAATTCATACACAATAATTCCACAAAACAACTCATTCTCTTAGCTCTGCAAGCGGAGAAAAATTGCAAATAATTATAAAATTCCTAAGGCCTTTATTTGTAAAAATAAGTCATGTATTCCTACATCGTTCTTGCTCGTCAAGAATATTACGAACCAAGTAATTCTTGATACTCCATTCCTTAGGAAAATATTTTCCATTAGGAATATTGATGAATATGGATTTTGTCAGAAACCGAAACCAAAGACTTATATGATTCATTATAAGTGTTCATGCATTAATGAATTCTATCACATAAACTTGGATGGAGTAATAGTTGACGATAAAGGAAGTGTTGTGATTTGTGAGAAGTATAAATTAAGGAATTCTTGAAAGAGTGGATTTAAAAAAATATATATAACAAATAATAATAATAATTAAAGTAAAATAAAATAACAATAATAAGTAGGGATAGGGAATGGAATTTTTGGAAGAATTTTGAGGTAATAGGGTTTTCACATGAATAGTTTCAAAAAATTAAATGTATAAGGAAATTGTGATTTGCGAATGAATTATTTTCAAGAGTTGAGGTTTGCTTTGTGAGTAATAGTCGCGAAGCTTGAAAGAAGTTGACGAGTTAAGAATTATTTCATGAAGTGGGCGATTAGCGAAATGTTGATTTGTGAATAATATTAATTCGGAAAGTTGGACTTGTGAAGTTGGTGTTAGTCAAGTTTGAAAAGAAAGTTTGACGAGTCACGAATTGGGAAAGGAATACACAAGTCTCATTGGCTAAGAAGAGTTAGTGAAAAATAGTTCACGAACTTATTAGCTATATATATATATATATATAGTAGTTCACGAATGGGCCATCTATGTATATCAATAGTTCAAACCCTTAAGGCGGGAAGAAACTAATTATAATAATAAACTAAGGTGAATGGTTATTTGAGTGGAAAGGGACATTAGGAAAACATTAGGGTTATTTTACAATTTTACATGATAAAATAAGAGAAGAAGAAGAAATAGATATCTCATGTTAGCAGTCAACGAAAGTGTGAAAAAAAAAGAACGAGAAGTTGTAATTGAAGTCAAACTAAGCTTAAGGAGGGTATGAAATTTTATTATGGTTTTCATGTTCCTTTTTATGATTAAGCATGTTAGGATGTTATCAATCACATTTCATATGATATCATGTTTTGTTTAAGTTTAATTTTTGAACGTAGAAAAGTGTTAAACTCTATGGAAAGTTCTCATGTTTTTAAGAATTAAGGTATCGAATGATTGTTAGGATCTTGAATTAAAATAGTGTTTAAGATAATTGAAAAGAAGATTTCGCGAACTGTGAATTTAAAGTTAGGTTATCGCGATTGAATAGTAACTCTCGCGAATGAACAGTGAATTCGCGAAATGAACAGCAACTTTCGCGAATGAACAGTGAATTCACGAAATGAACAACAACTTTCGCGAATGAACAGTTAATTCGCGAAATGAACAGTAAAATTGCGAAATGAACAGTGAATTCGCGAAATTGGCAGTAACTTTCGCGAATGAACAGTAAATTTGCGAAATGAACAGTAACTTTCGCGAAGTAACATTGTTTTCGCGAATGAACAATGAATTCGCGAATGAACAGTGTTTTCGCGAATGAACAGTGTTTTTTGCGAATGAAGAGTAACTTACCCGAATGAACTGTAATTTTGGAAAAAAAATAATAATAATAGTAAACAAACAAAATGAAAATGAATGAAAAAAATGAAAAAATGATGTTGGGACAGATTTCCAATATTCAACAGGACTTCAACAATTTAGCAGATTTCTAGAATACGAGGTATTCAACACTTTGGAAAAATTAGAAATGCATACAGTTTATATTTATTAATATAGTTTTCAGTCAGAAAGTTTAGAATAGATAGAAAGGTAAAGAATATAAAAAGAAATCAGATCATGCAAAATAAAGCATCTATATCACGCATATACATTATTTTTAGGGAGCTCCTATTTATTGAAAATAAATATTTTTATAGGTCAGGATTTAAAAAAAAATGCAAGGATAAATTTGAATATCGAACGAGGCGTAAAGTTGTACTGTGCAATACGTGTTCTATTTGTATGTGTTTTTATGCTTATATGTTTTATATGAATTTATTAATTTATAATTTATGACATACGTGGTATATTGATTGAATGGGTTATATGTGTTACATAAATTGATTAAGTCTATGTGCCTTAACGTGCTATTATGTGGCAAAGGTGAATTGATAAATTTATGTATGTGAAATAAGGATAGTATCGCATTGCATATACGTAGTAATAAACAGAGAAATCGTTAGGACTGCTACCGCTTAAGACTACTTTCTACGGTTACATCCCTACAAATCGAGGGATTAAAGAGTCTTGTACAGGCACATAAAAATATTTATGGTTACAGAGTCCCATGCATGGGCCTCTACGGGTTGGATAGTACGGGTCTAGCCGGTTCATAACGGGAGTATCGAAAAGGAAAGTGATCATTAAAGAAATCGCTTCGATTTACGGATCATATGAATGGTTATATGGATTATGGATATATGAATTATGGTTAAGTAACGGAAGACTTAAAGTATTTACAGTATAATTGATTTGGTCTACGGATTTCGTAAGAGCAACGGATATACGAACAAAGTATTTAATGGTATATGATCTATGGATCATAACCGACGGTTATAAGAACGATTTTGAGAAGATGGTTATGTAATAGATAAATATGAATGGACCAGAACTTGCGAACGATGGTTTTTTGAATGAAGGGTTGTAGAATGAGTATTAAGTCGGAATGTCACAATATCTATAGAACCGAAGTGATTATTTTTACAGTTTAATTTTTAGATACTTATGGAATAGCATATTGCGATCATACTCTGAATAGTTGTTTTACAGTGATGTAGATATTTAACAGGCGACTTAGAGCGCATCTACATACCAAAGCATGGATTCAAGGTTGGCCGGCTACTCTATCTCTCCGTCTCCCACAGTTCATCGTCTGCATATAGTTTAAGTCACATTAATAAATTATACAATGTGAAAATAAGTATGGTATTTACGTATATGAATATGTTGAATGGAAGTGACTAGACCAGATGTATGCCCATTTATGTTCAATGGAAATGGTTATGAAAGGAAAGAAAAACTAAAAAAACTTATGTGAAAATGTTATAGTTGTGCAAATAAAGTAATAGAAAATGGGACGTTACATGTATGGTATCAGACCTAGGTTTAGGTTCTGTATACATTTGCATGGTATGTGTTTTTTACGGTTTGCACTCATACTCATTTTGCATAATAAGGCGAAGAGTAGTAAAGTGAAACGATGCATATAGAGTACGATGAACATACGATATAGGGAGGAGGAAGACCGGCCGTACCTGAATCACATTCATTACATATGCCCACGTTATATGAGCATGAAAACCCCTGACAATTCTATGTAAAAGATGGTATGATGAGTTGAGAAACATAGATATTATGGACTTTATGGGTACAATAGATTATGCAGAACATAAACATGGGTTAAAAGAATAGGAAAGGGTAGTTAAGATGTTGCATTGTACTATAGAAGAAAGATTTGATTATCTAGTATTGTTTTTACAGGGATAGGTATAAGAATGGTGAAAAAAATAATTCGAATTATATAGTATAATAAGGTTGTTTTGGGGACGATTTTGTAAAAGAATTTAAGGGTATTTACATGTTTGAGGTTTATAAAGGTCAGATAAAAGAGCTGAAATAAGAAAATAGATCGATAGGTAAATACAAAGTGTTATTTACTTAATTATTTCAGTAAGCTCCCCAATATGATTGCTATGGACAGGAATAAAGGCCGAACATTTGGGCCATGATTTTATTACACGATGGAAGATTGCATGATACCAACATATATGGAGTAATAAGGAAAAGTAGGAAGCGGTGATTCGTGCTGAAAGGTTGAAAAAAAATTACAAATTTCTAGAGTAGAAAAAGGATGTCAAGGATGTCTGATTTACGTTACAAACCTTATTCGTTACAAATCTAGTTATGCCATTGGACTAACGAATGCTCTGCAATCTTATTAATGTTGATGAATGACATATTTCGACTCTACATAGACCAGTTCATGATCGTCCTTATTTAAGACAATTTGGTATATTTTAAGTCAAAAGAAAAACACGATCGACATTTGAAGAATGTCAAGGGAATTTTGATGAACTACAATTAACTATGGCATATTGTTCTCTTGGTTACATATGATTTTGTAGTTGGCGACGTGTTGTATTACGATTGGAGTTTATGTTAAATAAGCATGGAAAAATACTTGCAAATGTACCTTGACAGCGGACATGAGACGTTTTACTCGATCTATGGTCTGGAATTAATTGTCGTAGTGTTCGCATTAAAAGAACGGCGACATTACTGATACGGTGCAACATTCCAGATAATCATAGATCATAAGAGTTGAGGTATTTAAAAAAGAAAAAACTCAACATGAGACAAAAACGTGAGATTGGATTACTAGAGAATCATTATGGAAAGAGGAATGTTGTTATATGTCTAAGCTGAAAGTTGTATTGGTATTATTTCCTATCTATCATCACCTTATGTTGGATTGATATCTGTAAATAAATATCGAAATGAATGTGAATGGTATGGATACTATATGTGCTTCGATTGTAATTTGCCTTATTGTAAAGGATCGAATTAAACAAGTACAGATCAAGGACAGAAACTTAATCGGGAATTATGAGGAAGTAAAACAAAGACTAGGGAAATCATTTATCGTGGATGAAAATGGTATATCAACGATTGGTAGTCGGAGATGTACTTCAGATGTCGATAATTCACGACGAGAAATAATGAAAGAAACGCCTAAGGGTTCTTACGTTTTGTATACGAGCAACATAAAAGTAGTGAATTCTCAAATTTCGCTATAGTTGGTCCAGAATGAAGAAATACGAAATGAGATGTCAGCAGATTAAAGTTGAATTTTGAGCAATTGTGGGTAAACTATGTTTCTTACTTGTATCAGTCGGAAAATGGGAACATATATCGATGGATTTTCCTTAAAATCCGCCTCTACCAATTAAGAAAAATGACATCATTGGGGTAATTATTTATAGATTTACGAAGTCTACACATTGTTTACCGTTTGACGGGGTTTTATAATGGAATATTTAGCGAAATTATATGTCAATAAAATAGTCCAAATACATAGAGTATCATGTTTACGGTGTTTGATCGTAATTTCCAATTCACTTCCAGACTTAAGAAGAAGTTTTCAGGAAGCACTGGGGAGTGGGATATATTTTAGTACGGTGTTCTGACCACAAATAGATGACTAGAAAAGATGGTACAAATTCGAAAGATATGCGTCGAGTGTACGGTTAAATTCAAAATGGATTATGGGATGATTATAAAGCGTTAACAAAAATTAGTCTATAATCATCAATATCCTCCTAGTATTGGCATGGCACCATATAAAATATTACATGGTAAAAAATGTCGAAAATCTATACGAAGGATGTAGAGCCGAACGAATATTGGAAGAGACCGATTTGATACAATGGAAAAGATGAAAACAATCAAAAATTGATTTACACCATCTTAAGAACGACAAAGGAGTTATAGTGACCGAACAACTACTAATGTGTAATACCCGTAAATTTTAATACGGGATTTTGATATAAAGGAATTATGTGATATTGCAAAGTAGGAGTTTGACAAAGAAAATTAAGTCTGTAGGACGAAGATACGAGTTTTAATAGTTTCAGACTTATTTTGAAATTAACCAAACAATTAGATGAAATATGTACAATTAACAAATTAAATTGGGCCACATTTAAATGGCTAATGTTGCTAGATAAAAGCCCAAATTAAGAGAAATGTAATTAGTTTACTTAAGCTCAAGGTAACTTCACGATGATCACCTTGTCATATCATCCCATTCGAAACCTTAAAGTATATCCACACATTAGTAGATGAAATTTTCATTAAGAAAGAAAGAAGAATGAACGAAAGCAAGAAGTAGGAGAAGAAAGATTGTAAACTCAAAACACTTGAATCATTCAAAGAAGTCGAAGTGAGAAGGTAAAGAACTTGTCTATATTATATTGCTCTCTTATACTTAGTATATGATTTATATGTTTTCCTCACTTACGTAGCATATCACTTATATGTTTTCCCTTACCTACGTGATTAAGGGTTAACCATGTGAAACTTTCGAAATAATTAGGTGAATTTCATGTGGACTGTTCGAAAGATAGTATGCTTAAGAATTCTAGAGTTTTAAATTCATGAGCTAATGATTTTCGATGCATGGGATATTTGATTTGATGCTTTAGGATATTTTCTGGAAATACAATAATTTCTCAGATTACTAGGATGGTAGTACAGTTTTGGTGTTGTCGATATAGAAACAATGATGAATTTTATAAGTTCTCGACATGATATAAAAATAGTTCGGCATCATCAACGTTCTCGACATTCAAAAGGAAAATTTCGGTACTTACATTAAAAACGTTTTGATATCATCTATTCCAAAGTTTTCGACATGCCCTTAAGAAACGTTTTCGATCTCAACTAAAGTTCTTGACATTATATAAAAGTTTTCGGCATAGTTTAAGTTTTCGGCCTTACCTATATTTACACAGTTTTCGATATCTAGTAATTTTCAGCATTTCTAGGAATTTTAGGGTGTTGATACTTTTAGTGTTCTGATAATTAGGGTTCGAGAATTTTTAGACTTAATGCCTTAACAAATATATTGATATGATAATATTTTCAATACTAAGAGGTTCGAAGCGTAGGGATTTTACCAGATTACGTGACTAATTTTATCAGACAGGTATGTGACTCATTCATCTACGACACGTACAATGCTTACCTGCTACTATGTGATTATGTGATTGGATGATTTACGTGTTTCACGTATATTTCACGTGACATCACGTTTTACGTATATGCATGGCATAACACGACATTGTGAGGGATAACGACCACGTTGGTGGTGACACCTTAAGGTGTCGATTGAGCGGGGTAGAGTGTGCCGATTGTCACATTCAGACTCGTGGCGGAGTTGAGGTTGGACTCTTGGGGCACCCGGGAGACAGACGTGAGCGATCTGTCTACTCAGGCGTGAGCGACCCGAGGTGCAAACCGTCGGATGAGTTATGTAGCTGAAGGGGCGACCTGATAGGAGGACGTTGATGTGATCTATCTGCGCACTATCGGCGTGGTCACCGCTATTCTGGCGTGAGTGACCAGATGATATATGTTATTTTATTGCGCGCGAGGTGCCGAGTCCAGCCTTGGGCCCCGATATTGATATACGATAGAAATGTGGGAACGAGCGTGCGTTATATCATGTTGTGAGAATTGGGATTGGGAATGAGTGCACGCTGCATTGCATATTCACCTACTGGCCAATAGCTCAGTCTTTTACGTGTTGTAGGTATGGACTAGCCCGACGTCGATGAACGTCAGGGCTAAGTTAGCAGCTGGTGGCAGTGACTACATGGGCTTTTGAGGGCGAGAGCGGTACATGGATGCTTTCTTTGGGACTGTTTTGTTATGATATGGTTTGGTAATTGTGATATTTTTGTGGTACTTTTGGTCTTTGATCTGAAATTAGGTACTTCTAGCGGTCGAATCATGTGAACATGTTATTGTTTGGTTTTGGATTGCATGCAACCTGTTATGACTTTGGTTTTTGACTGTTATGCAACCTGTTACGCAACCTGTTCCAAAACACTTCAAAAGTACTACATAAATCACCAATACATTAATCCAACATAATACATAAGTAGGACTAAAAATAATACTACATACACTTACTACTTGAAGAACAAAACACAAACTAGCATCACAACAATGGCCAAGCTATGCTTCAAAAGCTTCTCCCTTTTTCGATCGACTCAATTCTCTTCTCAAAGTCATCACATGTAGAAATCAAGTCACCGATATGCTCTGCGTCCACAACTGTGGACGGGTTGATGCGCCGTGTAAGCATCGTATACAGGGGTGTCATCTTGAGCATTGCTACCGATCGGATTGAACCACGTGAAAAAATCGCAAGAATTACCCTTGCAAATACAAAATTACCTTCAGTGGCTTTCGTAGGACCAACAACTTTAATCTCACAAGGTCTACCACATTTGCACTTGGGGACTTTTTATCTCAGGTCCCTCAATTCCTTTCTGACAGAAGTCGTCGAGGCAAAAGACATCCTACATGTTATATAAATCCAAATATAATGGGTGGAAGAAGCATCTTGCGATTCAACGTAATGGGATGTCAGGATAGTTCGACTTTAACCCAAATCACACTAGCAAAATTTCGAAACCTAACACAACACCCATCTCAACAGCGAATTGCAACACACAATCAAGCACAACAGAATAGTTCGACTTTAACCCAACTCAGAATAACAAAATTTCGAAACCTAACGCAGCACCCAATCTCACTTGGCGAATCGCCACAGCAAATCGCCACACCCAATCAGTACCAACAGTTCGACTTTAACCCAAATCATAATAAGCTTCTTACTTACCTCGACGACGCAGTGCACACCGAACGAAGCACCCAATCTCAATAGTGAATCGCAACACCCAAAATATAACAACCCTAGTTTAACAATGTCTGTTGGGAAAGTTTAAGAAGACGATGTTTGAGGTTATTTTCGACATTTAGCAATGAAACCCGTGACAAGAGCGAATAACATACGTATTTTGAGCGTGTGTCACACAATCTCGGGCCAAAGTGGAGCCCGGGGGTAACTCGTTGAATTTACAAAACTACAAGGGTGTTCCGGGTTATAAAAAATGCATGGGGTAGTATGATGCATTTTCATAAAACCACAAGGGGGTAATATGCAATTTTGCCAATTTTTAAATTGCGACAGAACTCATTAAGAGAATTTACCTACTTAGACTCGACACTTGAAATCATTCAAACTTGACTATATCTCATTCAAAACTAAAGCGTTTCACTTCGCAGATATATCACGCGTTAATGATCATTACCAAACACAATCATGGACGGTCTTGCTATTGGATCTGACAACCGCGCACCACTACTAGGATGGGGAGAGTACGGCATATGGAAGCAACGATTCATCAATTTCATATAAATCAAGGATGCAGACCTCGCAAACGACATGCTTTCCTCCATTTTTGAAGGACCTGCTCAATTTTGGACCATCATCCCTGCTCAACCCGAGGCGGTTCCTGCAATTCCAGAGAGGAGAACTCCTAAGGACCCTAGTCGATACAACGATGCTGAGAGAGCACGGTCCAGAGCAGGCAAGCTTGCCCGACACTACGTACTTCATGCTCTACCAAATGATGTCTACAAGCAAGTCGACGCAATGGTCACTGCAAAGGAAATTTGGGATGAAGTCTGCAAAATGATGGTTGGGACAGAAGTTAGCAACCTATCTAAGAAGGTCAGCATTCTCACTGCCTATGACTCCTTCAAAGCTAAGGAGGGGGAGGAACTTCGAGATGTTCACCATCGTTTCCTAACTATCATCAATGAGATAAGAAAAATCAACATCCAACGCTCCAATCTTGAACACAACATCAAGTTTCTTTCCACACTTCAACCTGAGTGGGGACGGATTGCAGTTCTGGTTAAGCAACAGAACAAAGATCTGGACGCTATGGATATTCACTCCCCAATAATCTATCATAATACTCGCAGTATGCCAAAGAAATCAAGAACGAAGGAAAAACAAATGTCGACATGGAACCAATTGCACTCGTGACTTCTAAGTCAAGCAACAGGAACTCGAGAATTTCTAAAGGGAAAGCATGTCGTACAATCTGACACCTCTAACAACGGCGAATCTGACCAAGAATATGAGGACGAACTCGAATCAATCAGAAAGAAACTGGCTATGATTTTAGAGACGGTCAATAAGATGAGCGCCAAGAAATCATCTTCTTCCTTCAACAAACAACGAACCTCGAGCGGACACAGAAGTTCGTTGCCCCTGACGAGGCTGAAACTAAGAAATCTGAAGTAGTCAAGAAGTGCTTCAACTGTAGCAAGCCGGGTCACTTTGCTTCTGAATGCTTCAGACCTAAGAAGAAAAACACTGAATACTACAAGAAAAAATTTCAGCTCTCACAGCGCAAGAAGGCGGGAATTGTCTTGGTTGCTGAGGAAGAGGAATGTCTGGAGGACACATCCGACGAGGAGGAAGAAGAAATGGCCTTTATGGTGAAAAGCATTGATAATGTCTCCGACGATGATGAGCCAGTCATCGACTCAGACAGGACTGATGTCTCTTCATCCCACCTGGAGGTATACACTCCATCCCTAAATGATTTCGTTAAACTTGAACGTAGGATAGCTGAACTCTCCATGCATCGTAAAGATTACTCAAAACTCCAAAGCAATTTTGACAAAAATTATGCCTTATTAAACAAACAACAGGAAGAGTTAGCTATTCTTAATGAATCCTTGACCTTGTCTGAAACTAAAGTAAAGACTTTAGAAGAGCATATAGAAAGAAAGGAAAAAAAATTAACGATATGAGTAGAAGCTAGAAAGACGGCGAAGAAGAACGAGCAGATGTATAGTCCCAATATGAACTAATCACCAACGAACGCGTTCGTCTATACAATAAAGTCAAAGAGTTAGATGACATTAACACCAATAGAGGTCAATCTGAATGAACCATCTTTCTTAGCCAACCTAAAGATGTAGAATTCTATGATCCTCGCCAAGGATTGGGATTTGAACCCTCCACTAACCCTGAAAAAAGAGAAGATACATTCTCTGTACTAAGGCCCTTCATAGAATCAAGTGAGGTGACTGGATCTGAAGAACGGAAACGGAGGAATAAAGAATGGGCCCAAGTTGAGTGTGACTACTCAATAATAGCGATAAAACGAGAGACAAACACCCATATCTGATGACTATATATTATTACCATTTGGACCTGAAACTCAGGAAAGCACGAGGTGGCTAAACTCACTCGTTCATCTATATATATTCCAGAGATCATTCGCAAAATCAGTGAGTTGACAGCCTCCCTAGAATCAGAAAAGAAAGCCCACGAAGAAGAGAGAACTATTCATCATCGGACGTTTCTGTGACAAAGGCTACAAGGTGAACTTCGAGACCAGCAAATGTAGTGTTACAGATAACAATTGAAGAGAGCTACTCACTGGCTATAGGAAGACGAATCTCTACTCCATTGACCTCAAGACTGTCTTGCCTCATCTCTCGAGCCTCTATTCATCAGAACGATCTCTGGCATCAACGACTTTCCCATCTCAACTTCAAAGACCTTAACAAACTGCGATCAGAAAACTTAGTCAAAGGACTTCCCTCGTTCAGATATCACAAAGAGCATCTTTGCTCGGCATGTGAAATGGGAAAGATTAGGAAGACATCTCACCGGACCAACACATAGCCTCAACTTCCAAACCTCCCGAACTCATTCATATGGATCTGTGTGGACCCATGCGTCTCAGACCATCAATGGGCGAAAATATGTGTTGGTTATTGTGGATGATTTCTCACGCTACACATGGACCAAATTTCTGAGAACCAAGGACGAAACTCCAGGTCTAATCATTGAGTTTATCAAAACTGCTCAAAACCTCTACCAACTAAGTGTATCAAAACTGACAATGGGACAGAATTCACTAACAGAATACTTAGTGACTTTATGCATCACTTGGAATCACCCAACAGTTCGCAGCGGCAAAAACACCTCAACGAAACGGGGTAGTTGAACGCAAGAACAGAACCTTAGTTGAAGCAACTCGTACACTCTCATTCACTCTGGACTACCTCACTTCTTGTGGGCCGAAGCAATGAACACAGCCTGCTTCACACAAAATCGTGGCTCCCTTCAAAAGAGATTCAAATAGGACTTCTACGAGTTGATAAATCGCAGAGTGCCAGACGTCTCGTTCCTGAGAGTCTTTGGGTGCAAGTGCTACGTAGCAAATTGTAATATCCCAAAATTTTAAAGCGGGATTACGACAGAAAAATTCAAGTTAATTAGCGGAGGAAATAATAGGAATAAAATTCCTAGTAAATATTTATGAGAGAAAATTCGGACGAAACTAAAGTAATAAAATATTCCGGGAAATATTCGAACAGGCCCAAATGATTTAGATTAATCTCTTGTTGTGGTAATGGGGAATATTAATAGGAGTTATTATGGGGAATTCGAATTATATAATAATAAAACTAATAGGAGTAAAATAAATTGTTATAATGAATTGGGCTAAATCTAGTTTTGAACTTAAGCCCAAATGTTAAAGATAAACTTTGATAAAGATGTTACTTAGGACTTGGGGAAAAATCACGTCGCCACCTAGTCACATCTCACGAAATTCCAAGTAAGAATATTCATGTATATCAAAAACAATCGTTAATCGAAACCTGGAAGTGAATAAGAGTAGAACACGAAAGAGACTAGAAGGGAAAAGGAGTTCAACAAGCTTGGAAGGCTTAAAAAAAATTATTAAAGGTATTCTGAACTCTTTACAATTGATATGTTTAAGATATGTTCAATATAATTATATATGTCTTACGTGAGGTTGTGATAATTCTAGGGAACTTTGAGATTTGCCATAAGTGTTTGGGTAATGATAACCTGGGTGAGTCTGAAACAAAAGTGTTATTGAGAACTTCGAATTTTAGAAACTAGGGTGTAAGATTATATTATCGGGAGTTAACATAGTTTTGAAGATTAAGGTGTTGGTAAGTGAGTTCTCTGCTATAACACGTAAATAACTTTATATCTGATACTCTTGCGTGTGGTATATAATCTTGCCAAGTCTTGTGTGCTTGCATGAAGTTTCGAGGGGTATGTTATGAATCTAAATGTTTTGGACTTAAATTGTTATATATGCATGCTTAAGGAAGTTGAATATGTTAAGAAATTTTTGGCATCAGAACACCCAAGTACTTTAGGGTAGAATATTAGGTTTAGTACTGGAATAATTTAGAGGTGGCTAAGGGGTTCGTATAGGAGAGTGTTTTATGGGTGTTTTAGGGTTTCTGGGAGAATCATGAATTTTAGATAAATCTCGAGATGTATTCACCATTTTAGATTTCGATAGATATTTTAGATGGATGTCGAGATGTTTTACTAGGAGGTTTCGAGATTTACCCTAATTAGAACTCGAGATACAATGGTATAATAACTGGAAAAGACTTCGAGATATATTTTATAAGATATCGACATCATTAAAGTTATCGACATTATTAGGATTTCAATAAGAAAATCTCGAGGTCTACAATACAAAGAATTCGAGATGCAATAGTATAATAACTAGCAAAGATGTCGAGATAAGCTAAAGAAGGAACTCGACATTTGCTATATAAAATGATTTCGATAAGCTATAGATCTCGATACTTCCTATAGTAATATATTCTCGACATTTTATTAGATGCCTCGACATTTTACAAGGGGTTTCGACTTTTTCAAGAAATGATGGTCTCGACATTTATATAATTCGACATCTTTATAGGTCTCGACATTTTCATAACCTATAATAAGGTCTCGATATCTATTTGTTTTGCAATAAGCTTTGATATTTATAAAACACTGATAATAAGAGCTCGACATTTTTATATGTCTCGACATTTTGAGGGATACGATGTCGACATTTGTGAGATTTCGACATTGTGTTTTAATTATAAATTTTCGGTATTTTAGAATTCTGCTATTTCTAAGGTTTTCATAAATTTTAGGGTTTTCTATAATTAGGGTTTGGGAACTTAAAAAAAAAACTTACACAGTTTAGCAAATATACTAATATGATAACATTTATTTATTCAGAGGATCGACTTATAGGGATTCCATCAGACTTCTTATTTAGCGATATCGGGAGGACAGGTAGGTGGATCATCCATCTACAATACGTAAACACATTTATGTGTTTTCATGTGATTTTGTGATTTACGTGACTTATGTGACTTACGTATTTTACGTGTTCTACGTACGTTTCATGTGAATCATGTTTTTGTGTGTTATTGCGATTATTTGCATGGCACGTGCATTTCACGTCAGGCTAAAAGATGATTTCCACCGTATTGAGACGGTGATGATTCGAGATGTTGGTACGTGGGGTAGATTGAGAATATTTGTGACCGGTTGGGCTCACAGTATTCCTGGCGGAGACAGACGTGATCGATCTGTCTACTCAGACGTGGTCGGTTCGAGGTGCACACCGCCAGAAGGGATACGGGTGTTATCACCCATGATATATATATATATATATATATATATATATATGGATACGGGCGTTATCGCCCATGACTTATGGATACGGGTTTAACCACCCATGACATTGGATTCGAGTGTGATCACGTGACCACCGACGATATTTATTACGCGCGTGAGCCTAACCTAGGGCCATGTATTGTGTGAAATAGGAACGTTGGAAAATAAAGAGTGTGCATCATATCATGTTGTGAGATATTGAGGTTGGGGTTGAGTGCACACTTGCATACATGCATTTTATTCACCTACTGGGCAAATTGCTCAGTGTTTACGTGTTGTAGGTACTGAGTTTGACGCCGATACGCGTCAAGACTGAGGCGGCTGGTGGCGGTGCTCCACGGACTTTTGAGGGCGGGGCGGTACATGGATGAAGACCTGTGGAGCGGCTTTAGGACTTTGGTTCTTTTGATATTTTTGGGGCTTCGGCCCGTGTACAGAGATAACGATGTAGACTGACTTTTATATTAGTGTATATTATTTTAGGAAAAAGTTTTAATTAAACGGGCCTTCCGCGGCTTACGTTGCGGAAATCCGCCACTAATCGTACTTAGAAAATGAGGGTCGTCACACAAATGATCGTGAAGATAGAGGCAAACTTGACCCAAAAGCATTTGAAGGGATACTGGTGGGATACTCGGCAACATCAAAAGCCTATCGAGTATACCTCAAGGAGAAAAGATCTGTTATGGAAAGCATTAATGTAACGTTTGATGAAGTAGACCGAGTAGTTTCTGTACAAATCAGTCCATAACCAGGACTTCTACGAGAGTTGACAATGGATCAACCAAGCACCTCCTCAGTGGGCGAAATTTCAAAATCAAACACTTTGAGCGACATGGAACTCGATCTCTTATTCGAGGATCTCTTTTCTAAGCCGACGCCACCCACTGCTCCAACAACTAGCACCAGGAAATAATGATCCTGCAGAGACTAGCAATGACAATTCCCCTCCAACGATGGAAAATCTTCACCTTGATGACGACAGTGAATCCCCAACTGATACGAGATTATCTCCAGCACAGCCACTGAAACTCCTCAGCCACCGGATTCAACAATAGAAATCTCTTCAGGAGAGGCAATAATACCTCAACCTGGAGAAGAAACGTAACATCAGGCTGTTCAGAGTGAAGAAGCAATACACGATACAAATGCAGCTGGATCATCACAACCTGGTACTAGAAAGTGGACCCGAGCACACCCAAACTCACAAATAATTGGGGACCCTTCCACTGGTGTAACCACTCGAGCATCAACGATAAATGAAAGCCGCTGTTCCTGCTTTCTCAGTCAAAAAGAGCCCAGCAAAGTAGCTGAAGCACTCGCCGATCCAGATCGGATAATTGCAATGCTGGAGTAAATCAATCAGTTTGAGAGGTTGAAAGTTTGGAACCTAGTACCTAGACCAGCTGGGAAAACAATCATAGGGACTAATGGGTGTTCAAGAACAAAAAGGACGAGCAAGGAGTTGTTATCGGAATAAAGCAAGGCTGGTGGCGAAAGGTTACAATCAACAAGAAGGAATCGACTATGATGAGACATATGCCCCAGTCACAAGAATTGAAGCCATCAGGATCTTCTTAGCTTTCGCTGCACACAAGAACTTCACAGTCTACCAGATGGAATACTAAAAGAAGAAGTCTTTGTATCTCAACCTGAAGGTTTTGAAAACGAACAACTCTCAGACCACGTCTACAAACTCGATAAAGCTCTCTATGGTCTTAAACAAGCTCTCAGAGCCTGGTACGAGGTCCTCTCGAATTTTCTCATTTCCTCTGGTTTCACAAAATGGAAGATCGATACGACTCTCTTTATCAAGAAGGACGGCTCATACATTCTGTTAGTGCAGATTTACGTCGACGACATCATATTCGGGTCGACGGACTCAAGAATGTGCAGGAACTTTGGGGATCTAATGAAGCAGAAATTTGAAATGAGCATGATGGGCGAACTAAGTTTTTTCTTAGGCCTTCAAGTTAAGCAGCTTCACGATGGAATCTTCATCAGTCAATCCAAGTACATTCATGACACACTCAAGAAGTACAACTTGGACAACTCAAATGCTGCCACCACTCTCATATCTACCTCATGCAAACTTGATGTAGATTCTTCAGGAAAATCTGTTAACCAGATGATTTATCGAGGCATGATAGGATCCCTGCTCTATCTTACGTCCAGTCGGCCTGACATCATGTTCGTCACGTGTCTTTGTGCTCGCTTTCAAGCTGATCCAAAGGAGTCTCACATGCTCGTTGTCAAGAGAGTTTTCAAATACCTCAAGGGAACACCAAATCTAGGTTTATGGTACCCGATGGAGTCAAGCTTCGAACTCGTAGGATACACAGACGCCGATTACGCGAGATGCAAGCTGGAAGAAAGAGCACTTCTGGAGCCGCTCAATTTCTCGGGGGTAAACTCGTAAGCTGGTCGTCTCGAAAACAAAATTGTGTCTCAACCTCGACAGCAGAGGAAGAATATGTTGCTGCTGTGAGTTGTTGCTCATAAATTTTGTGGATGAGAACCCATCTGCGAGATTTTGGCATAACGTTAAATCGTATTCCAATTTTTAGTGACTCTAAAAGTGCTATAGCTATAGCAAGTAATCCAGTACATCATTCACGCACAAAACATATAGACATTAGATATCACTTTATCAAGGAACATGTGGAACAAGGTACAATCGAAATGCATTTTGTTCACACAGATCTTCAACTTGCCGACTTATTCAATAAGGCATTGACTGAAAAGCGATTCCAATTCTTGGTATCTAGGTTAGGTATGTTGAACCATCAGACATGATCGATTGTCCCTACATGAACTATTGTGTAAATAGGTCACTTAATTTTTCTCTATATGTTTTCATTTGAATGTTAAAAATTCTACTATCGTATCTAGGGGGAGTCTAATAAATAATTTATGAATCGATCTAGGCCATCTCTAAGAATTATGCACTAATCTAGGGGGAGTCATTGAACACTTCGTACAAATTAAGGGGGAGTTTTTACAATCTTTTATCAATTTTAATTTCAAATTCGCATTAAGGGTTAAACTTATGAAATAATAATTTTTATAACCTTAAGACAATTTTTCTCGGCGAAACTTAAAGTTTGATTGAAATTGAAACATACAATTAGTTAAAATGTTTTCTCGGCACCATCGCCCCAAACTCAGCTCAAATTCGATCGAAACTGAATTTGAATTTTCAAGTAATTCAAATCTTTTCTCGGCGAAACTACGTATCGCCCGAAACTCCTTTAAATTGATTTGACAATCGCACGAAACACGTTTCCATTGAAACTAAATTTTAGATCTTGTAATAATCTTCTTAGCGAAACTGACTTTCGCACGAAACTCGTTTCGATCGGAAGTGAAAATTTTCTTTAAATCCTTTTATAATTTCATCGGCGAAACTGACTTTCGCCCGAAAACACGTTTGGATCGAAACTGAAATCCTTTTATAAGATAACACGGCGAAACTAAATCAAATCAATCGAAACTCAAAATTAACCCTTTGTAATTATTCTCGGCGAAACTGAGCTTCGACCCAGTTTCGATCGAAACTCAACTTATATATATATAGCGTGCGCCCGAAACACTGTTCTTCTTCATCTATTCTCAAAATTCATTTTTCAATCCCTCTCAGAAATCGCACACAAATCGCTTCACAGTCTCACTCAAACCCGGTTTTCACGATTTCCGCAGCACAAATTTCACTATTGGTAAGGATAAATGCATTATCAGCAACTTTTAACTGATATTTTTTTCGATTCTTGCAGGTTGCGCAGATTAGGGTTGAGTGAGTTCGCGCAAATCGTTCTTCAATCGCGTTGAAATTTTGTTTAAATTCGCCCGAAACTAAACCCCATATTCAATTTCACGTGCAAATTGGCCGAAACTGTCAATTTTTAATTGTCCTGTGATCTTGCAGTTCATGACTTTCGATCCAAACTGACTATTTCAATTTTACTTTGATTCACGCCCAATTTCGAACTTTCGACCGAAACTGTTTTTCACCAATGACAAATGATTTCAATTGTTTGCCTTTGACTTTCGGCCGAAACTGTCTAAACTGAAACTGAAACTGACTTTCGATCGAAACTGAAGTCCAAATTGAATCGATCGATTGAATTCCACTTTCAACCGAAACTGGACCTTCTAATTTGATTATGAATTGAATCGCACGATACACATTGCTCGATACACAATTGAATCTTGATCGATTGAACTTTGATCGAAACTGATTAACAATATAATTTACTATGCTTCATTTCGCCGACTGATTAACTCAATTTCCATATTTGTTTCTATCGACGAAATTTATTCACAATGTTTACAAAAAATTTTCTAAGTCCTAAAATGTCAACAACATTTGACCGTGACCTTTTCACAATTACCTTTCTAAGCATTGTCATAGTTGGTTCCCACTAATCCTTTGCTCTTATCTTACACATATACTAAAATGGTGCGACTGATCGATGAAGTTTTCGCTTCAAAGGACTGGGCACAGAGGCCACCAAATAACTTCCAACTTGACTTTGACAATACCTCTTGCCCAGATCCTATTATTGTTAAAATCCTAGCAAACCACCCTCTAAAAACCGCCCTAAATATCACCGAGGTTGTCCCTGAAGTCTACGTCCAACAATTTTGGTCCACCCTTCAGAAACCAACAAATAACCCAAAAATAACCAGTCTTTCCGCCATAATCGACAACACCATAGTTGTCTTTACCCAACCATTCTCCGTTCCATACTAAACCTACCACGCTCACTCCTATATGATCTCCATCTATCTAACGATGACCTAATCAGGGACCTCCTATTCATGGGCCACAAACATAACGCCCAAAACTCCATTAACCAGTCCAGTACTTGCTGTCACTTCATTGAATTTTAATTCATAATCCTACATATTTAATTACATCAAATCTCCGTATTAAATTTACGGGTATTACATCCTCCTCCCATAAAAGAATTTCGCCCCCGAAATTCACTGGTAGAAGATTCGAGTTGGGTTCTATGACTAGATTGGCTCATATATTCTCTACCTTTTCTAGGCATACTTAATTCTATTCTCACCACGCTTCCGCTGCGCAAGTCAGAAACGGCGGTACGTTTTTACTTAAATGGAGCTGAAATCAATTTCACTTACGTCACACATTTATTCGACACGAACAAGCATGCGACTCTGGAATCATTGATGAGTTCGGTTTTTCTTCTTCGTTTATTAGAGCGTACATCGGCCGGTGCCAGCGGAGGTCGTACTGGTACTTGGGTTGGGTTTCTGGGACGATTTTCTTGACAATTCCTGGCAATGTGTCCCATTTTTCCACACTGAAAGCATTGCGGATTAGGGCTAGGTCCGACTCCGAAGCAAACGCCAGTGTGATATCGTCCGCATTGTTGACAATGGGGATGGATAGTTGGGGCTCGAAACGGAAAATTAGCCACTGACAAGTTTGGCTTCGATCGCCAGTTTTGCTGCCCTTCGCAATAATTCTGATTGTTGTTGGGGCCTATTTCGAAATTTTGACGTTTATTACTACCGCCATTTCCTTGCTGGTTTTCATTTGTTCTGTTCGCTTCTTGCGCTTTACAATTTGGGCCTCCGCTTGTTCTGCGATAAGTGCTCGTTCGGCCACTTGAGCGAATGCAACGTTTCTACCAGCTATACTAGCGTCTCGATAGATTAGGGTTTGAGACCTACCTGAAATCGTTCTATGTTTAAAGCATCATTTGCCACCATGTTCTGGGCGAGTCGGGATAACTCCTCAACTTGCGAATATATTCTGCAACAGGTCTTTCGCTCTGTTTGAGGTTTATGAACTCGTTCATCTTCCGAGTTCGGTCATAGGTCGTGAAATATTTGTCGCGGAACAGTTCCTTGAATCTTTCCCACGACATAGTCAATGGGTCTTCTAAGATTTTGATGGTGTCCCACGAAAACCTTGCGCTCCCTCGGAGCATAGAGATGGCGCATAACACTTTCTCATTTTCTGGGATTCGACTGTAGAGGAACATGTCATTGACAGTTCGCAACCAATCCTTGGCCACAGTAGTATCGATAGCATCCTCAAAAGTAGGAGGATTTATTTCCGGAACCGTTCTCCTATGATCTCCATACGTTCAGGCTGAGGAGATGGTTGCTGTGCGGAGGGAACATGATGATGGATAAGAGCATTAATCTGATCCGATTGTCGTCGGATCAGTTTGTAAGCCTCATAATTGTCGAGTCGCGTTCATGTACCGGGGACTCAGTTTCGTCCCTGCGACTCGAACTTTGTACGTTCTCTCTAGGGTTTTCGGCATTCCTATTATCTACAAGTAGCCACGTAAGCAAATATATTATTGTAGGCAAATAATCACATCGTACCGTAAAACTCATAGGCAAGGCTGATCCTCCAGGCTTTTGAGCGGTCGTACATGGACAGTCTATAGAATCTATATCCTAAGCTCTTATACCACCTGTAACGACCCTCACTTTTTTTTTTGTGGTAGAAGGAATGATTCATTTACCACGAGCACACAATCGGTTACAACTATTTTTGCCACACATACTAGACATGTTCCCATCAAACCATTCTAGTAAGGAGAATAACAAACACGCTGAAATAGTACATTGCGCTCAGCATTCCTCCGTCGGCAGCAGCACCCTATCCGGATCTTCATCTCCCTCGCTGTTATCGCACATAGCTGCTCAGTCGTCCTAGCCCAATTTCCATGACCTCTCTCATTTCTTTCAGCGCACAGATGATAAATCATAGTAGTAATCACAGCCACAGTAATGTTGGCCTTCACAGTTTTCTTCTTACCCATACAGGCCATCCAATTCCTTAGCTCCATAAAGGACAAGATACTCTCATTAAAACCCAGCCATACCTTAATTTTCTGGAACATATTCTGGCTGTATTCACATTCCAAGAATAGATGATTAATTGATTCCTCGGTTACTTCACACAACTTACATTTCTTGTCAGGAATCACCAATCCCCATTGCAGCATTCTGTCCACCGTTAACAGTCTTCTGTGCATGAGTATCCAGCTCAAAAACGAGTGTTTAGGGATATTATACCTATTCCATATGGCATTACAGTAAGGAAAATCAGCACCATTTCCTTTCAACCATTCATATCCTGACTTGACAGTATATCTACCATCCAAAGTTTGTTAAATACAGGGATTCAACTAGCTGATTTGTTTACAAAAGCATTGGATGAGAACGATTCAATACAGAGATTCAACTAGCCGATTTGTTTACAATAGCATTGGATGAGAAATGATTCCAATTCTTAGTGTTAAAACTGGGAATGTCGAATCTCAATCTCTAATTTCGATTATGCTTCCCTACGGTTCATTATATGTCCCTGTGCGTGTCTCTTTGTTAATTTTTTTTTCTCTCTCTTTTAGTTTATCTTCACTAATTATTTCTGTTTCTTGCTTTTCAATAAGTCGATGTAAAGCCAATGCTGATGGCATTACATCGAGGGGGAGAAATGCGATATCCATGCATCGAGGGGGAGTAAGTAATTTATTAATTAAATTCTTTAAGATTGTCGATAGGCATATTATTTAGGGGGAGTTTGGGGTAACTATTCCAAAGTTCCAAAACATTGAGGGGGAGTAATTATTTTTCTCAGAAATGCGAAAAACAATCTCCTAATACATAATACAAATAGGATAAGCTTACAAAACACTCTTAAACAGCTCTTAAAACATTCTCAACGAGCTTTCACGAACTCTCAAAATACTCAAAACATTCTCAAAAGCTAGCACGTCCAATGAGCGTCCAGAACAGAACAGCTAGTAAGACAACGATTAAGCACAACAGAAGAAAAATAAGAAACGCCAGCTTATCTATATTGCGCTCAAAGTTACGTCTTAACTCCACATGTTCCTCCGATTCATATACTTGCTGCTGCATCCAGTCCATTTATCCTTGTGAGAATGATGAAAATGTGAGAGTTAGTTTGCGGCAACTTATGAAATTACGAATTTGGTTCGAGGTCTGTCTATAGGCACAATATGAACAATAACATCATTAATGCTCCAACAACATAATCAACAGGGAAGATGAATTTTTGACTTGAGGATTCAACGCCGCAAAAGAAAGCGATGTTTTCTTTGTCGATTTTCGAAATTTGGCTCAGATAAATCATTCTTGAAAAACTCGTACATTTGATATTTTATGATTTGATAGAGTCGAATTAACGTCTTAAGGCTAAGTTTTTTTATTAAAATTTCGTGTTTTTTCAGTTTTGGGATATTTATGAACTTTATTTCATCTTTTCTGCCAAGTGCTAATTTGCGAATCCTCTCAAACTTTAATTTTGTGAATTTATAACCCTCAGTTCGTAAACACTCTGATTCGCAAATTTACTTTCCCAAAATCATTGATGGTACACTTCGCAAATTGGTTCAAATGCTGACCAGTCAAAATTGTCAATGCTAGTTCGCGAATCTAAGACTTCGAAATCTACAGCTCGCACAACTTCACAATACGAGAATCAAAAGTTGGCCTTCACCTAAAAAATTTCGTGGCCCAAAATCTAAATTTTCTCAGCCCGCAAAACTTACTTAAACCTGATTAGCAAAATCCTCAATTCTGATTTCACGAACTCAAAAGAAACTACGAACTCTCCTCAAATTTCTTTTCGAACAACTCACCAGATTCTTCGCTCCACTGTCTTTTCCAACACACTCACCAACTTCATCGTGGTAAGAAACCCAACCTCTAACTCTTTTTCAGTGAATTTCGCTTTTGCACGTTTCGATTTCTTCCAGGAGAAGAGGAACGATATTTTTCTGAAATCAAAAAGGGAAAATCAGTTTTCATTTTTGCGTTAGGACGCTCTAAGTTTAAAGTTTTGTTTGAAAAATTATCATCCTGTTAATTTCAATTTTTAGAAGTCTGGGTTCTGTCGGAGAATCGTCGAATTTTAAATCTAGAGTTCGAATAGTTTTTAAAGAAAACCAACTTTTTGATCTTTCAAAGTTTTTTATGCGAATCAGAAATGTGTTTTGCGAATTCCTTTATCTTTTGACCGAGTCAGAGCTTTTCACTATTTCAATAGGACTGCGAATTCTGTGTTTTTAAGTTTCGCGAATCTAACTGATTTGACAAATTCGCGAAATACCATTTCCCGCTTCATGTTTGACCAAGTCAATTCGCAAAATTGTCGAGTTTGCCATTTGACCAAACCAATTCGCAAATTGTTAAGTTCGCCAAATTTCTTTAGCTTTTGCCATAGTCTAATTTGCGAAGTGCGTTTTTTGCGAATCCTTTATATTTAAATCTCACTTCTTGACTAGTTTGACCAATTCGCGAAATGACATCTAGTTCCCAATTATGAATTCGCAGAATCCTTTTTATTCTCCCGCAAAATTTCATATGTAATTCGCAAAACCTTTCAATCAAATTTTTTTGAACTCAAACTTTCGCGTTGTCAAAATTTGACCAAGTCAATTCTTTCAAACTGATTCGCGAAACTTCACAAAACTTTGAAGGCAGTTCGCGAACCACACTTAGCAAACTTTTAAACTAAATTTTCCACTGATTCGCGAAAAACACTTAGAAAAATTTCGAAAACTTTCTCAAATCACAATTTGGGCCAAATAGTGATGGGTCGAACTCAATCTCATTTTCATACAAATAAAGAAGTCCACACTATTCATGTGACATACACATGTTATATCGACTATCCTAATCCGTTTTCTCTCGTGATGCAGTTTAAGCAGGATTTTCCGGTGTCCAACAACAAAGGAACAAAAAAATGACAACGCCGGTCGATCTTGTGTATGCAACTTCAAAATGGATCATGATCAAGGACAATAATTATCAACTTGACCTGAGTACCTTCAAATGTCATGACGAGATCATCCCCTCCATTCTGAGGAATCATCACCTTGGATACGCTTTCTCAGCTTCTGTCCAAGTCCCCACAGTCTACCTTCAACAATTCTGGGGAACAATGACGACTAAGATTGCCCAGGATAACAACATCTCCTATGAAGCTCAGATTGCAAATGAAACCGCCAGGATCACAAAAGATTTCATACGACAAATCCTTCGCCTACCCAGTCAACCTGACTACGAACATGAGGCATCTGAGGACGAGCTCATCACTGATATGCTCCGAATGGGTTACTACTGCTCACTCGAGTTTGTTTCCCATTTTCAGCAATCAATGATTCCACACCCATGGCGAACCCTTTTTGTAATTGTCAACTAGTGCTTCTCACCAAAGCACTCCGGCTGGGACAGATGCAATCTCACGATTCTTCGGATCTTCCATGGATCGCCTTCAGAAGAATTACGACTATGGCAAACTGATCATCTCGGACCTGGATGACCAACATCACCAAAGATCGAAGTCAAAAGCAAAGAAGCCACAGAACCTGCCCTATCACCGGCGGTTCTCACTAATGATACACAAATTTCTGACCACAACACCAGGGATACCTCCAAGACCAGCAGAAGAGAACTACAGTCTACACAAAAATTTCTACAAAAAGGGAAGGCCGATGAGAAATACTCAAGAACAGCCATGCCAATCCCACTAGAATTACTAGCCATAGCCAGCCCAGACAAAATCGAAGCCTACAGACAAAAATACAGTGTGTATATCCCCACGACTCTGGAAAACCCCCCAGAGTTTGTCCTAAGGGATAGTGAGAGAGAGAGAGGGAGCGAGTGAGGACCTGAGAGCACCCTTAGAACAACAGCTAGTACAACCACAATCCCAACCGACCCAACAACCAATCATTCCTGATCAACCTCACGAGGAACGACCATCAATAGAGCAACCAGAACAACCACGAATTGTCATTCCCATGCTAAAAGGAATCGAAATTCCCCAGCCAGATACAGCCGGGTCACCCCCTAAGATAGGAGACGCCGCAGTCAACCCAACGGCGCAAACTCAACCAGAACCAGACCATTCACCTGCCTCCCAACAAATAAAAACCATCCCCATGACACAACCCGAGTCTCAGCCTGTCCCTCAGGCATCAACGTCCATAGAAGAGCCTCAGATCGAGCCCTTCGAGGATTGGACGGAAGCCTCTCGGATGATGATGAACTCAACTGCACAGCAACCGAGAGCCATCGAAAAGAAACTAGTTCTGGACGAGTGTTAACGGGAAGTGGCCCCGGCAAGCCCATCTAATTGATGTGCCCATAATGACCCGAGCACCATCTTCTAAAGATGTGTCGCAATGAGAGGTCGGAAGACCCGTGGAAACTGAAGTCCACCAGACTTCAGTTGACGAGGGCCACCGTACAGAACCTAGTTCTGAACGTGTGATAACGGCTAACCCAAGAAGCGCCGGTTCACAATCCTCAACTCCTCAGACTGTGATGATGGCCTACTTGGAGAATCGCCTTTTTGAGTTCGTTGAATCCGTCACCTTACCACGGGTTCGAGGACTCATTAAGGATGCCATGCAATCAGCATCCACGGACAAAGGAAAGGCACCCGTGGGAGAACAATCGTCACAGCCTCGTCACATCTCACTACTACCACCACCACGAGTAACTCCTGAACCCGGTCCATACACTATGCCTCTACTTGAGCTCTTCGACAATGGCATCTCTCGTCTTCTTGAGCTTGACAATCGGCGGACTCCTACAGAAGAAAATCTGTACAGAAAGCTGATTGCAGGAGGTGTCATACCTAACCCAGCTATCTGCCGTGAAGAAGGTTCAAGGCCGAAACGTCGTCATGACGATCCTGACGACCAGGATCGCTCTGAGGGGGAGAAGAGGCCAAGAATCAAGTCTCCGATCACTCGAGGCAGACGAGGATGCGGGATTCTAACTCGTGGAGGCGGTTCTTCCCGACAACCCACCACCAAGGTCCTTTAGGGGCAGACAAGCTACGGCAGGGCCGAACCAGACAACTTCCCTTAGCGAAGTAGGGTCTGGCTCTTTGAGGATCTCCACCCAATCAGTCCAAACAACCACAACCCCACATCTCACAAGCCACATAAGTCCCCAATCTTCCATCCCATCCCTTCAGATCGACAATCCAGACACTTCAGTAGAAGAACTTTACAATCCACATGATGTTGTGGAGAGGTACATCTTTGGCGAAGAATAGAGAACTCACCCTAAAAACCCGATTACGGCCAGAAACCTAATGGACAATGCTAGATACTTTCTCTCGAAGGCTAACATAAGTCAAATTCAAATTGAAGAAGAGAGCTCGATGAAGGTGACGACTATAAAGCAGAGATACCTGGACTTCCCGAACTTCTCCGACACACAGTCATAGACGAGGATTGTCCTCCACATACACAAAAAGGAATAGACGAGCTATAACTTCCATGGAGAAACGCAAAGGTTAAAGCTCCATATCAAGAAGAAATACGGAAGAAAATCTGGAGAAGGGAAGATAAAATCTTGAAGGTGGATGAGCTCGACCTTAGAGATTTAACGCATCTCTCACGACCAAAAGTTATTAGTACTTTCTTTCTATCCGTCGAACACTGATGTTCAGAGGAAAAGGAACGAATGTTGATGATCTCCGAAGACTTGAGGCACAACGACCCAGAATCAAACAAATTCTGACTATTCGAAAGGAGCGATTTGGAGACATTGATTTCCCTATTTACATTGTGTGACGTGAAGATGAATCAGCTGAAGAACTAAATGAAGGCGATCTCTCCTATCTCAGAGGTGAAGGCATTGATCAATTAGTAGGGGATTATAGGAGGCTTGGAGTACTCAGGACACCAGAATTAAGGATGGGTTATGCTTCATTAAAAAGATTTATATTGCGTCAAGTCAAGTTCAACTCGACACATGACCTCTAAATGGTACTTGAAAGCAACATAAAAAGGGTGAATCTCACGAAGCCATCCTTTGAGGCACCTGAGTCAGAAAGCTATGGAGAAGGCCATATTTTTTACGGAGAAGACCCTTCAGTAATCTACTTCAATTACAAGGGAGAAAAGAGACTGATGAGAACTTCATAAATCCACAAGTTTTGTGATGGAACTCTCCGTATTATTCTAGATAAGCTCAAGAGGATCGTAGAGGAAATGAGAGAAGTACAATCTGAAGTACAAGAGGAGTATCTTAAGATGATCGAAATCATCTCAAACAAAATCTCCTTTCGTAGAAGATTGAGATCATATGAATTAAGACTTGGACTTAGAAGATCACCTACGAACTTCTGGAACGTCGGCCTCCTCCTCGCTCGAACAAAAGAAGACGTGGAGACTTAGATAATAAGCTTATTAGTAATTTGGACACTTAGGGGGAGAATGTTAGGAATATTTTAGAAGTGTCCAAATATTTATTCTAAGTCCTGCTATTTCTTTACGATGTAGATTATATGTTATAATTTGCTTAGATTGGTTAGTTGTAATGGGCTTGTTAGGGGACCAATGGGCTTAAATACCTTACAAGGTATTGAAGCTTAAACCCTAACTATCACTAATCAAGTTTTCCTTCATCTCACGTACTCAATACGCTTAAGCCACCAAACTTACTATTCACATCAATCGAAGGTTTAACTATTGAAGTGTTCTTGGATAATCTGGAATAACAAGCTTCTTTCATATCTCTGGTCTTCGCTCACCATCGAGAAATTCTCTGTTTCATGCTTTGAAATCGGTCAACACGAGAAAGGTTCAACACGCAATTCGTTCGAGAATTTTTTTATCGAAAACAATTGTTTGGATTGTTCTTCTCGATCGAGAATTGCAGAGCTTCTTCTTCCTCCTCGCGTTCAACAATAGACTCATGTAAATTGCAGCTAATTACAGGCCAAATTGCATTTCTAGTCCCAAACATTATATATTAGTCCCTGCAATTATATTTTGGTCATTAATAATTTTCGATTTAGTCCTAAAAAGTTCTGATCTTGTCCTAGATTCTCAATTCAACCCCAGAACTTTCAATTTTATTCAATTCTCACTTATTTACTTGATTTTACGATCGCAAAATTTTTGTTTAGTTGCTTTTACAAGTTTGTCGTCGCAAAACTTTTTTTCGTCGGCAAAACATTTTGCGATTGAAAAATTTGATTTTAAAGGTTTAGATATTAAAGTCTCAAAATGACAACGTTTTATCAAATCGCAAAAAATTTCCGATCGTAAACACGTAACTGTTTGAAATTCAAAACTATTTGTAAAAACAGTACTTCAGCGAAAAACTTACAATCGAAACAGTGCTCTACATCTTCGCTCGAGAAACTTTACTCGAGAATTATTTTCGATCGAAAATAGTGCCTTATATTGACGTTAAAAAAAACTTATTAAAAAAAATTATTAAAAACATTTTCGATCGAAAACACTAACCTTCTATTGGCAAATTATAGAAAAAGCTTTTGGTATATACTATTAAATTTTTAAATCAAATCTTAAAAACCAAAATCTTTTCGAAACTGACAATTTAAAAGCCAAATATTTTAATCAGTATTAAAAAAAATCCAAATCATAAAACACGTTTACGATCCAAAATATCCAACCAACAAAAACTAAAAACAAAATGGATCAAGTTTTAAAAGACTTCGAACAACAATTAAAATTAATTACAAAATTACTATGAAAACAGGTGTCACAGACTAAGTCCTCATCCAATTCGGAGAACAAAGAAAAGAATTCTAGCCTTAACCCAAAGGAGAGCTACGACTTGATGGCCTATCACGAAGATAAATCAAACCATCTAACTCTCATGGCTCGAGTTGAGGATACCTCTGAAGCGAGCTTGTCGAAGCGAACGAGCAATGAAGAGGCAGATCACGTCTTCTCTGGAGGTAGTTATTCCTGACTCTACATTGTTTAACATGTCTGAATCATTACAAACTAGGTATAGTAACATGAAAAATGAGCAGAAAAGTACAAAAGAGTTAGAAGAAAAATTATCCAACTCTGAGGAGAAAATAGCTAGTCTTGAATTAGAACTTAGAAGTTCTAATGCGAAAATAGATGAACTAACTAAGAGCTTGAGAATTAGTGAGACTAAGACGCCACAGCTTGAGACGCATAGCTCAAAAATTAAGGAATTAGAAGTCGGGGTAGGAAATAATTACAATTGTTTGGTTAGGAACCTCGACGAGAAAGCTAGCCTCAGTTGTAGATTAGCAAATGCCAACTCTAAGATCACTAGTCTAGAATCTCAATTAGAACATTCTAATGCTAAGATTAATGAATTGACCAAGAGTTTAAATGCCCGTGAAATCGAAAAGAGCACCGCTCAAGCTAACTATGCTTTCTTAGGTGAAGAACGTAAGAAGCTCTATTATAAGATTAAAAATTTAGAAAATCTTCTCGCGACTTCTAAGACAGAGGAAGCAAAATCTCATCATTCTGAAAATTCTTCTTCCGTCGATATACCTTATATTCTTAAGAAAATAGAGAATTTAAATTCTACACTAGAAACGGAAAGAAAGAATTTTGAAGTAGAAAAGAATACACTTCTAACGGAGATATTTAGTCTCAAAGCTTCATCGTCTGTAAAATCCAGATTATCCAAAAAGCACAGATTAACTTCAATGGATTAAAGCTTGAAAGTTCCTGTGAATAGTGCTTTGAAGGCGTATGTGTGTTTTAGAGTTCTGAATAGTGGAAAACTTAATTTGTGATAGTTAGGGCAAGGTATTTAAGCCTATTGGGCCCCTACCCTAACAAGCTCATTACAACTGCAACCCATCTAAGCAAAGTATAACATAAACAATACATCGTAAAGAAATTACAAGACTTAGAATAAATATTTTGGACACTTCTAAAATATTCCTAACATTCTCCCCCTAAGTGTCCAAATTACAAATAAGCCTATCTAAGTCTTCAAGCGAGGAGGAGGTCGAGGTTCCAGAAGTTCGTAGGCTGATCTTCTAAGTCCAAGTCTTAATTCATATGATCTCAATCTTCTACGAAAGGAGATTTTGTCAGAGATGGTTTCGACCATCTTATGATACTTCTCTTGTACTTCTGATTCTACTTCTCTCATTTCCTCTACGATCCACTTGAGCTTAGCAAGAATAATACGGAGAGTTCCATCACAGAACTTGTGGATTTCTGAAGTTCTCATCAGTCTCTTTTTCTCCCTTGTAATTGATGTAGATTACTGAAGGGTCTTCTCCGTAAAAAATATGGCCTTCTCCATAGCTCTCTGACTCAGGTGCTGCAAAGGAGGGCTTCGTGAGATTTATTCTTTTTATGTTGCTTCAAGTGCCATTTGGAGGTCATGTGTAGAGTTGAACTTGACTTGACGCAACATAAATCTTTTTAATGAGGCATAGCCCATCCTTAATTATGGTGTCCTGAGTACTCCAAGCCTCCTCCCCTACTAACTGATCAATATCTTCACCTCTGAGATAGGAGAGATCCCTATCGTTCCATTCTTCAGCTGAATCATCTTCACGTTGTACAATGTAGATAGGGAAATCAATGTCTCCAAATCGCTCCTTTCGAACAGTCAGAATTTGTTTGATTCTGGGTCGTTTTGTCTCAAGTCTTCGGAGATCATCAACGTTCGTTCCATTTCCTCTGAACATCAGTGTTCTACGGATAAAAAGCAGGTACTGAACGACTTTTGGTCGTGAGAAGTGCGTTAAACCTCTGAGATCAAGCTCATCTACCTTCAAGATCTTATCTTCCCTCATCCAGATTTTCCTTCGTATTTCTTCTTGTTAAGGAGCATTAACTTCCATGTTTTTCCATGGAAGTTGTAGCTCGTCTATTCCTTTTTGTGTATCTGGAGGGCAATCCTCGTCTATGACCGTGTGTCGGAGAAGTTCGGGAAGTTCGGGTATCTCTGCTTTATAATCTTCACCTTCCTCGAGCTCCTCATCTTCAATGCGAATTAGACTAATGTTAGCTTTCGAGAGAAAGTATCTAGCATTGTCGATAAGGTTTCTGGCCATAATCGGATTAACAGGGTCTCCATTCCTCGCCAAAGATGTACCTCTCCACAACATCATGTGGATTGTAAAGTTGTTCGACGAAAGTATCTGGGTCTGGATCGTCGATCTGAAGGGATGGGATGGAAGATTGGGGACTTATCTAGCTTGTGAGATGTGGGGTTGTGGTTGTTTGGACTGATTGGGTGGAAATACTCAAAGAGCCAGACTCTGCTTCGCCAAGGGAAATTGTCTGGTTCGGCCCTGGCGTAGCTTGTCTGCCCCTAGAGGACCTTGGTGGTGGGTTGGATTGTCGGGAAGAACCTCCTCCCCGAGTTAGAACCCCGCGTGCTTGTCCGTCGCGAGTGACCGAAGACTTGATTCTTGGCCTCTTCTCCCCCTCAGGGCGATCCTGGTCGTCAGGATCGTCATTACGACGTTTCTGACTTGAGCTTTCCAGACGACATGTGGTCGGGGAAGATATGATTCCTCCTTTAATCAGCTTTTTGTAGAAATCTTCTTCTTTCGGAGTCCGCTGATTGTCGAGTTCGAGAAGGCGAGAGATACCTACGTCGAAGAGCTCAAGTAGAGGCATGTTGTATGGACTGGGTTCAGGAGTTACTCGTGGTGGTGGTAGTGAGATGAGACGAGGCTGTGACGGTTGTTCTCCCACGGGTGCCTTTCCTTTGTCCGTGGAGGCTGATTGCATGGCATCCTTAATGAGTCCTCGAACCTGTGGTAAAGTGACGGATTCAAAGAACTCAAAAAGGCGATTCTCCAGATAGGCCATCATCACAGTTGGAGAGGTTGAGGATTGTGCACCGGTGCTGCTGGGGTTTGCCGTTATCACACGTTCAGAACTAGATTCTGTACGGTGGCCCTCGTCAACCGAAGTCGGGTGGTCTTCAGTTTCCACGGTCTTCCGACCTCTCCTTGCGACACAGCTTTAGAAGATGGTGCTCGGGTCGTTATGGGCACATCAATTAGATGGGCTTGTGTGGAGCTTTCACCGGCGCCACTTCCTGTTAGCACTCGTCCAGAACTAGGTTTTGGTCGGTGGCTCTCGGATGCTGTGCTGCTGAGATCATCATCATCCGTGAGGCTTCCGTCCAATCCTCGAAGGGCCTCAATCTGAGGCTCTTCTATGGGCGTTGATGCCAAAGGGACAGGCTGAGACTCGGGCTGTGTCGTAGGGATGGTGATTATTTGTTGTGGTGTGGACACAGGAGCCGAGGTGATAGGTATTTGGGGAGGTTCTGGGGATTTTGAGACACGTGCCTGTTGGGAGGCAGGTGAATGGTCTCGTGCAGCTTGCGTTTGCACCGTTGGGTCGACTGCGGCGTCTCCTATCCTAGGGGGATGACCGGCTGTATCTGACTGGGAATTTGGATCGTTTCTAACACGGGAACGACAATTTGTGGTGGTTCTGGTTTCTTTGTCGATGGTCGTTCCTCGTGAGGTTGATCAGTAATGAGTAGTTGTTGGGTCGGTTGGGATGGTTGAGGTACTATCTGTTGTTCTATGGGTTCTCTCAGGGCCTCACTCGTTCCCTCTCTCTCTCTCTCACTATCCCTGGGACAGACTCGGGGGGGTTTTCCGGAGTCGTGGGGATATACACATTGTAGTTGTGTCTGTAGGCTTCGATTTTGTCTGGGCTGGCTAGGGATAGTAATTCTAGTGGAATTGGCATGGCTGTTCTTGAGTATTTCTCGTCGGTTTTCCCTTTCTGTAGAAATTTTAGTTTGGGTGGACTGTAGTTCTCTTCTGCTGGTCTTGGAGGTATCCCCGGTGTTGTGATCAGAAAATGGTGGATCATTAGTGAGAACCACCGGGGATAGGGCAGGTTCTGTGTCTTCTTTGCTTTGGACTTCGATCTTTGGTGAAGTTGATCATCCAGGTCCGAGATGATCAGTTTGGCATAGTCGTAATTCTTCATGAAAGCGATCCCATGAAAGATCCGAAGGATTGTGAGATTGCATCTGTCCAGCCGGAGTGCTTTGGTGAGAAGCACTTGTTGACAATTGCAAAAAGGGTTCGCCATGGGTGTGGAATCATTGATTGCTGAAAACGGGAAACAAACTCGAGTGAGGAGTAGTAACCCATTCGGAGCATATCAGTGATGAGCTCGTCCTCAGATGCCTCATGCTCGTACTCTGGTTGACTGGGTAAATGAAGGATTTGTCCTATGAAGTCTTTTGTGATCCTGACGGTTTCACTTGCAATATGAGCTTCATAGTAGATGCTGTTGTCCTGAGCGATCTTAGTCGTCATTGTTCCCCAGAATTGTTGAAGGTAGACTGTGGGGACTTGGACAGGAGCTGAGAAAGCATATCCAAGGTGATGATTCCTCAAAATGGATGGAATGATCTCGTCCTGACATTTGAAGGTACTCAAGTCAAGTTGATAATTGTTGTCCTTGATCACGATCCATTTTGAGGTTGGAAATACAAGATCGACCGGAGTTGTCATTTTTTTGTTCTCCTTTTTTGTTCCCTTTTTTTGTTCTTTTTCTTTTGTGTTGTTGGACGCCGGAGAATCCTGCTTCACCTGCATCACGAGAGAAAACGGATTAGTGACAAAGATAAAACATGTGTAGGTATCAAGAATCGTGTGGACTCGCTTTTTGTGGTATGAAAAAGAAATTGAATTCGGCTAATTACTATTTGGCCCAAAATGGGATTTGAGAGAGTTGTCGAAATTTTTCTAAGTGTTTTTCGCGAATCAGTGAAATGGGGGGTTTTAAAAGTTTTCTAAGTGTGGTTCGCGAACTGCCTTCAAAGTTTTCAAAAGTTTTCGCGAATCTGTTTGAAAGAATTGACTTGGTCAGAATTTTGACATCGCAAAATTTTGGAGTTCGCAAAAAAGCCTAGATTGAAAGGTTGTGCGAAGTACAGACTGCGAAGATAGTTCGCAAATTGTCCAGCGTGAAATCTCAGTTCGCAAATTCCAAATTGCAAACGCGGAGTTTCGCGAACCAGTTTGAAAGAATTGACTTGGTCAAATTTTAACATCGTGAAATTTTGGAGTTCACAAAAAGGCTTCATTGAAAGGTTTTGCGAATTACTGATTGCGAACTTGATAGTTCGCGAATTGTCCTGCGTGAAATCTCAGTTTGCGAATTCCAAATTGCAAACGCGAGTTTTGCGAACCAGAATTCGCGAAACTGACAAAGTCAAAAGGTCAAAATTTTGTAATTCGCGAAACAACAATTAGCGAATTGACAAGTCAATGACTTTTTGGATTCGCAAAAAACACATGTTCAGTTCGCTAAAGAGGATTTAAAAGATCAAAAAAGATTTTTCTTTCAGAAAAATTTAAAACCTAATTTTCTTTTCAAAAAAACGTAAGTGCAAGGAGAGATTTTGACTGCGAAACTCAAATCTGCGAAACTCAGATCTGCGAAAAAAAATTTTAACATAAATTCTTGAGAATCCCTGTTCTTCAGAAAAAGACGAAACACGAAACCTGCAAAACGTGAAATCAGGTCTGAAATTGAAAACAAGGCCATTCCTTACCACGGTAAAACGATTTTGGGTGAAAGAACACAGAGATAAAAGCTGAGAAGATTATGGGTTTGTTAGGAATATTTTAGAAGTGTCCAAAATATTTATTCTAAGTCTTGTAATTTCTTTACAATGTATGTTTTACTTTATGTAATTGGGTTGTATATGTAATGGGCTTGTTAGGGGCCCAATGGGCTTAAATACCTCACAAGGTATTTAAGCCTAAAACTTAACACTCATTAATCTAAGTTTCCATTTGCAAAAATCTCACGTATTCAACACTAAACCTCTAAAGCACACTATTCACATTCTACGAAGGTTTAATCTGTTGAAGTGTTCTTGGATAACCTGGATTAACAAGTGGTATCAGAGCAAGCGTGTAGGTGAGGAAACTTCATTTCAAAGCTTTAAAGATTTGAGCTGGGGAAGTTCTTGGATTTTTTTGTAAAATAAAACAAAAAAAAAAAGAACCCGGTGGTTTCTTTAGCCATTTTGGAAGACTGTTCTAACTTGGAAAGACAGTGAGTGTTACTCGCAGTTCCTACTACTATCAAATGAGTCTCTGTCGAAATAGCTGGATTTTTGTCAGGAAGTTCTGAAGAACAGTTCTGTTATTCAATTTTTTTTAAGAGCTCGCGAACGGCATTTTGTGTGGGATTAGGTTTGCGAACTCAAGAATCACTGTCTGCTTTGCGGTTTGTTCCCTTCACTAGGATACTTCGCGAATCAAGTCTGCACTCCGGTTGTGCAAAGTACAAAGTTTGCGAATCATCACACTTCGCAAAGTACTTTTTTTGCGGGTCTTGGAGTTGAAGTTTTTCAAGCCGTCAGATTTTTAAAGATCTACGCCTCAGCTTCAATTTCACTTCACGGACTCCTCTTTCGGATTTACAAACTTTATTTTGTGAACTCGCAACTGCTTTACGAACTCAGGTCAATTGCAAACTCATTTAACCACTTTGCGAACTCAGCTCACTTCGCGAATCAAGATAGTTTGCGAATCTTCTCATTTACCTAAGTTGCGAACTTTGGCCACTTTGCGAATCAAGATGGTTCGTGAATTCTCTCATTAACCCGTGAAGCAATAACTTTTCGAACTCAGAGATCAATTCGCAAAGTAACAAGTCACTTTTTCAATTCGCAAACGAGAACAATTCTTCAATTCGCAAACTCCTACTCCTATCCATTCTTGCAAAACATACCCATATATTTCAAAATCAATTCTAAAATTTGATTTTGACCAAAATTCGCAATTCAATTCCAATTTTCCTCACATTACACGTTAACGATCATATCCAAAACACAAGCAATGGACTCTTTCAGCATGGGAAATGATGTTAGACCTCCAATCATCCGACATGGAGAGTACGCAGTCTGGAAGAGAAGATTCATCAACTTCATAGAAAGCAAGGACAATTCTGAGAACCTGCTGGAATCTATTTACAATGGACCTACACAGTATTGGACCATAATTCCCGCCACTACTGACACCACTCCTGCAAGAGAGGAACAGAGGATCTTGAAAACTGTTGACCAATGCAGTGATGAAGAAAAACTGCGACTAAAGGCAGACAAAGTGGCGAAATCGTACATGATGCAAGCTATTCCCAATGACATCTTGATGCAACTCGAATGTGGCGATAACGCAAAAGAAATGTGGGATGCTCTTCGAATTATGATGCAGGGGACAGAAGTCAATACAATGGCAATAATGGCGAACACACTCATCTCTTACGACCGCTTTCATGCTAACAAAGGGGAAACTCTCCAAGAAATCTTCCATCGATTTCTTGTTCTTCTAAACGAGCTAAAGATGAATGGAGTCACAAAAAGTGTAACCGAGATCAATATCAAATTCTTAGGATCACTCCATCCAGAATGGGAGGCTACTGCAATTATGCTAAGACAAATGAACGACCTAACCAAAGTTAGCATTCATACGTTATTCGACTACCTCAATCAACATTCCAATCATGTAGAGAAACGAAGGGAGGAAATCAAATCAATAGGAAGCGACTCACTGGCTCTTATGACTGAACGATCATCAAGAAAACAATACAAGGACAAAGAAATTATCCAGTCATCACAAGTTAAGGAGGGAGAAGACTCTGATTCTGATGACGAATCCAAGGATCTTACTAAACATGGAGACCAGGAGATCACCCTCAAAGATCTTGCTAAGCAACTCGCTTTGGTCTCGAATTTCGTACAGAAGAAATATTATAAAGGAAAGACTCAGGATGAGGAAAACAACTCTGAAACTCCTCATCAAGGCGGCAAATGCCTCAACTGCGGTAAGAATGGACACTTTGCCAGAGAGTGCAGAATGCCCAAGAAAAGGACGTTAACTATTACCGTCGAAAAGTTCAATTAGCTAAATAAAAAGAAAAGGGACTGGTCTTAATGGCAGAAGAGGATCATTGGCTTGAAGATACCTCACATCGAGAATGAGAACGTGGCACTGATGGCCAAACTAGATGACGAAGAAGATGAAGCTGGAGCTGAAGGTAGCGAGTCAGACAAGGAAACCTCTAACAATTCAGACATAGTGGAGGTAAGTGAAGCAGATTATGATTCTTTACTTAAGATGAAAAATGAATTTCTATCCTTATATAAATCTAACAAATTGGGGAAAAGGAAAATCAAGGAACTAGAAGCTAACATAGAGAAGAATTTAGTAGTATTAGATAAGTTTAGATATGATTATGCATGTGAGAAGAATCGTGTAATTGTAGCAAATGAAAAAATTGCTAAGCTAGAAATACAAGTGCAAAAATCCGAAGCTAAAGCCAAGGATTTAGAAAAGGAAATGAAATCTCATAGAGATCAGGCAATGGACGCTACAATTAAATATGACTTACTAAGTAAAGAACGGGAAAAACCGTACTCCAAAATAAAAAAATTGGAGGACCTTTTAACCCGACGAGATCAGTCAGAACAAACGATCTTCTTGACAAACCAGCTAACGTTGATTTTTATATTCCCTATAAAGGACTAGGTTTTGAAAACCCATATAAGTTAAAACAAGGCATATCAAGTTCACCATATCTATATGATCTCAAGTTTATGCAGACAGATTGTCTGGAAAATCTCATGCCTTTTGTCAGTGAAAATGAGACATCAACACACAGTAAAACTCAAACATCTTTTAACTACACAGAATTAAATGATAGTTATAAAGAAAGAAGTTGTCCAGCAATAACTGAATTTGAGTCAGATATTTCTCGTCCAAATGAAGGAGAAACCTCAGGTATTTCGGAAAGTATGGCACCGATGGTTACATATGCAACAGGATATATGCCTGATTGCATAAAGAAAATCAGTGACCTTCACTCCACTATCGAAAGCGAGAGGAAGTCATTTGATAAAGAAAGGCAGAAACTTCTTCAGGAAATATCTTCACTTAAAGAAATATTAAGATTACACACAATTTCATACACCTTAGTTTCGCATAACAAAATTTCCTGCACTAATACATTGAAATTTTCAGGACCCACAAAAGAGCCATTGAAGGGGCAAGTATGGGTTAAAAAGGAAGATATCTTGAAGGAGAATAGTGATCTCAATACACCTTTTGTCATTGAGTATTTTTCCTTCCAAAACTTTTGTACCTTCTTTATTTCGCCATGTATCGAAAAAATTATCTTCTAAATCAAAAACAAAGCTTTCCGTGCATGATCATGTCACCAAGCAAACTCACAAAACAATTCCTGAAAACAAAATTACAAAGTCAAGACACGAATCAAAACCAAAATCTATCGAAGAACCTGTCAAACCTGCTAAACCAAAAAAAATTCATGTCTAAACTTAAGACAAAGAGACCCTTACTAGAGCACAAATGGGTTCCTAAGCTTCGGACTACAGGAAACAAACCCCAACCCTAGAAATAATTAGTGACTCCGTGTCATCCACCAACAATGGAAAATCTAGGGAATCTAAACGGACTGATAAACATAATAGAGGTGGACCCATATTTCAATGGGTACCTAAAACCCTCTAGTTTTATTTTGCAGGCCCTTCATGTGTTTGGTTGCTCCACACACATGACTGGGACAAAGGAACTGTTGAGCAACTATGTTGATAGACCAGGAGGACTGGTACGCTTTGGTAATAGCAATGGAGCCAGAATCCTTGGTTATGGCGATCTCATATGCAATCGACTCACAATTAAACAAGTCTCGTATGTTGAAGGACTGACACACAACCTCTTATCGATAGGACAGTTCGGTGATTTTGGACTCCAAGTTGTGTTTCTAAAGAAAACTTGCAAAATTCTCAATGCTAATGGTGAAGAACTTCTCACTGGAACTCGCAAGACAAATCTTTACACCATTGATATTAGAACTGTCAAACCAAAGACTGATATCTGCCTAATCTCCAAAGCAACTTCAACTCAAAATGACTTATGGCACCAGTGGTTATCTCATCTTAACTTCAAGACCCTCAACAAGCTGTCAACCAACAAACTGGCTATTGGACTACCACCACTGAAATACCAAAAAGAGTATATGTGCTCTGCTTGTGAGAAAGGACAAATGAAGAGAGCTTCACATCCTACAAAGCACACAACATCCACTCAACATCCTCTAGAGCTCATACACATGGATTTGTGTGGCCCGATGCGAACTGAAAGCTTAAGTGGAAAGTGGTATATGCTAGTTATCGTCAACGACTTTTCCCGATATACTTGGGTACGCTTCTTACGAACTAAATCAAAGACAGTCGAACATATTCCAAATCTAATCAGAACAACACAGAACCTACTACAGAGCAGTGTTAAAATAGTTAGATCAGACAACGGAACAGAATTCAAGAATCAACAGCTCAGTGACTTCTACGAATCCATAGGGATTACTCAACAGTTTTCTGCTATCTACACACCTCAACAAAATGGGGTTGTTGAAAGGCGAAATCGAACACTCGTAGAGGCTGCCGAGCAATAATCATCCAATCATCACTACCTCATTTCCTTTGGGCTGAAGCAATGAATACTGCTTGCTATACACAGAATCGTACAAACATTCATCTAAGATTTGGTAAGACGCCCTATGAACTTATAAATGGAAGACTGCCCAACATTGCCCATTTTCGAATTTTTGGATGCAAGTGCTTCGTCGCCAACGACCGCGAAGACAAGTCCAAGCTTGATCCAAAAGCAACTGAAGGAATCTTCGTAGGCTACTCTGCACAATCTAAGGCGTACAGGATATTTCTCAGAGACAGAAGGATGATCATTGAAAGTATAAATGTCACCTTTGATGAGGGACTCGAACTCTCTACTGGACATAGCAGTTTGGGACGAGTATCTAGAACACCACACCTTATTCACTCTAATACAGAAGAAGGAGAGTGTTCGACAGATGCCTCTGAACGGAACTCTTCAGAACCGGGATCAGACAAAGGAAGTTTGAAGCCAGATCAACAAGCAACTGACAATTCTAGACAAAGCAACCCCACATGCTTCACTCACCAAACTCAAGAGGAACTGGATCTGGATCTACTTTTTGAACATATATATCTCTCAAAATCAGACAAGACCATCCACCGATCCCTTTCCAAATTCTGAATCCAGCCCTAGTTCGTCAACTCATGATTCAGAACCTATTCCTAACCAGATAATTCCTCCCTCCAATGCAGAAGCCTCGATCCCAACAACTTTGACAACAACGCAGACAGATGCCTCCTCTTCAACTTCAGCAGGCAACACTACCGCATCTGCAATCGACTATCCACTAAGTGAGGAATCCCAAATAGACGAAACGACATTACCCCACGAAAAGAAATGGGTCCGACATCATCCTACAGATCAAATAATAGGAGATCCCAATACAGGAGTAACGACTAGAAGATCACATTCAAATGAATGTAATTTCACCTGTTTCTTGAGCCAAACAGAACCTAAAGGAGTAGTTGACGCACTACGGGATCCCAACTGGATAGTGGCTATGCAAGAGGAGATTAATCAATTCGAACGTCTCAAAGTATGGAACTTAGTTCCTCGTCCAAAAGGGAAGACTGTGATCGGAAACAAAGTGGGTATTTAAAAACAAAAATGATGAAGATGGTGTTATAGTTCGAAACAAAGCCAGGCTCGTTGCTAAGGGATATAATCAACATGAAGGAATTGATTACGATGAAACGTTTGCCCCTGTAGCCAGAATCGAAGCTATTAGGTTATTCCTTGCATATGCAGCACACAAAGACTTTACTATAAAATGGACGTAAAAACAGCCTTCTTGAACGGAATTCTGAAAGAAGAAGTGTATGTGTCACAGCCAGACGGATTTCTCAATGCTGATCATCCCGACTTTGTTTACAAACTCGACAAATCACTGTACGGACTTAAACAAGCTCCAAGGGCCTGGTATGAGGTGCTATCCGACTTTCTTATCTCTTCAGGTTTCACTAAAGGGAAAATTGACACTACTTTGTTCGTAAAGAAAGATGGTTCTGATATCATGCTTGTGCAAATCTACGTGGATGATATCATTTTTGGCTCTACTAATCCTAAACTTTGTGAAGAATTTAGCATTCTGATGCAATCACAATTTGAAATGAGTATGATGGGAGAAATGTCATTCTTCCTCGGATTACAAATCAAACAACTTCAGGATGGGATTTTTGTCAGGACCCGTCGTCCGACCTCGTAATTCCGTTCTAATCCTAATTATCTAATGCTTTATTATCGCGCAAAAGCGTAAAAAATGCGAATAAAATTTTTCTTCTTCTTTTAAAACTACGTGCGGAAGTCTTATACACATGTCAAAAGAATGTTCGCAAATCGTTCTACAATTCCTCGTAGTCATGTCTATACAGAAGACAAAAGTGTGTGTGTGTGTGTGCAGCCAAAAGCTTCCTATGCGCCCGGCCTTCACAGGTCGTCATCCATACACACACTCCCACCTCAAAAGCAGCCGGATAGCTTCAAAAGATCGGCCTTGCCTAAAAGTCGGATCACATACCGTGATCGTCAGTACCTACAACACGTAACGTAAATAATGAGCCACCGAGGCTCAGTAAGCAGAAATTATGCATGTATGCACGTGTCCTAACGATCGACAATCCACGCCGTCGTTTTCTAATGCTCATACTCTTTTCCTTATACTCGTACTCTTTCCTCGACTCATACTCTTTTTATCATACTCTTACTTCATACGGGCCCTCGGCTTTCAGTCCCACTATGCGCCATCTTATAGAGATCTCAAGTGTGGAGGTTCACACACTAGAAGGTCACCCGAAGGAATCTTCCCTTACTCAGTGTGGCCTCCACGCGAGCTTCTCACTGGTAGCCAACACCGAGGCTACTAACCACGGAGGTCACCCAAAGGAGTCTTCCCTCCGGGTAGTGCTTTACACGCTAGAAGGTCACCTGAAGGAATCTTCCCTTACTCAGCGTGTGCCCCGGGCCGCATCCTCCAGGTTGCATCTCCCGCATACGGGTATTTTCCCCAGCCTCTTATACAGGCCTTATAGCTTCATTCGCCTTACTGGCCGCATAGGGGAAGCCGTGACTCTTCACTCGAGTCGACACAGACGCCAATATCGGCGAGTATACATCGCACACAGGCGATCTTACGCACGCTCATACCTCGCGTCTTATACACTACGCATGCGTGCAAGTGCTCATGCTATGCTCATGTACGTATTCTAATCATGCCATCATGCACATAATTTAATCGTATCATACGTACACATTTCATACAAAATTCACGAGCACGTAATTCACATAATTGTACGCAGGCAAGTTACGTGTCGTAGTTGAATTTCCACTTACTTGTCGTCCGTGCTATGCTAATTCACTGCTTCGGGAAATTCCTACCGTTCGACCTTTAGACATAAACATCATCGTATCAGTATTATGCCTTTATTTATTACTTAAGACGAACTAGATTATTTTGACTATATTAATGTGCTAGATTTATTGGGTTCGCCAGCTTCGAGTCTAGGCCAAGTCCATGCCTAGCCAATTTCTAAATTATGTTAGTATTAAATTCTAACCTAAGGAGCTCGGCGAAATATCTAAGTGTTGTTCGATCCGTTCGATTTGTGAAGCTTGAAATCGCCCGATTCCACGGAACATTACTCCGTTGATTTGAGAGGGTTCATGACGTGATTTCGCCCGATTTCCCTTGCATGCAAGGTGCTCGGTTCGATTGCATTGAATTTCCATAGGCCGATTTGTAAATCGCCGCGTGGTTTCATCATCATGATATTAGCATAATTCGCCCAATTCTATAGAGCCGTATGATCACCGGATTTGTGCAAGCCTCGATCATGGTTTCGCCTGACTTTCTGGAAACCTAAGTCATTTTCGGCGATTTGTTTCCTTCATGCCACGTGTAGTTTCTATTTTGCATGGAGTCGCCCGATTTCTTGCATGTTGCTCAATTTCGGCGATTTGGGTGGTGTTTGAAATCGTCCGACTCCATACATGGAGTGCTTAAGAAGTTCGTCCGATTTGGAAATCGCCGATTGTTCTCACATCGCGTCGTCATCTTCATCGCCCGATTCGATCGAACTCTCAAATTCATTTCGATCGATTCCTCTCATGCAAAATTCGCCCGATTTAGCAGGCACTATTCTTACATTCGCCGAGACTTATACTATATATGATTTGTTTTAAATCGCGCGATTTGTCACCAAACTAATAATCGCCCGAAATCACCTAACTTCCCCAATCCGTTTGAACCTTTAAATCATCTACCCGAAATCACCTTCATCATTCAATCTACCCAGAAGTTCTAAGTTCTAAGATTTCCTTCTACCCAGAACGTCCAGAACTGATTTAGAATCATCCCAAGCTAAAGTTATAGTCCTTAAAAACACATTAAGCTACCCCATACTTAGTTACTTTCATCGAAACCCTAAATATACGTTCACACCCTAAGTTAGTGCTTTTGCCGTCAATGATACATGTAAATTCCTAGTTTTAACCAATAGTTTAACTAAATAATCTTAGTAGAAGGAATCGAAATGGCTTAGGGAATTAACTTCACTTACTAATTTTGAAATTCCAAACCAGCTTGAGGTATTCTTTGAGTTGAACTCCTCTCGGCCTTTTCTTCTTCCTTCATTTCTTGATTTTCGTTGATCACTTAAGTGAGGTTATGTGGTTGTGTTGGTTTGATTTAGATATTTTCCTTTGTTTATGATGGTTAAGGTATGGGTTGGCGTGGCTTTTTCCTTAAACTAAGGAATTTTGTCTCCCATTAGACTTTTCATATATTGGGCCTAATTGTTAAGTTCTAGTCCAAAATAATAAATTCCTAGCCCAATTCCACTCTTTCTTTTGTCACCTTAATTATGTATTTTTCCTTCTTTACTTTCGAAAACCCCTCTCAAAGCTTAGGTGTTATCTTAAAGCACATAGTTGTTAGCACTTAATTGCACGTAATTGACATAAAAATCACGAGCACGAAATTCGTACAATCACATAATAAGCATATATAGCACATACGCGAATAAACACGTAATCACTTAGATTATACATTCGTAATTTATTGGCCAACCTAAATTACGAGGACTCGGGTCCTACATCCTCCCCCCCTTAAGGAGGATTTCGCCCCCGAAATCAACCCGTGTGAAACAACTCGGGGTAACGAATTCTCATTTCGTCCTCCCGTTCCCACGTGGCTTCTTCCGTAGATTGGTTCCGCCACAGTACTTTCACTAAGGGAAAATCCTTATTCCTAAGTCTCTTAGTCTCGTACATCAATATCTCCACCGGAATTTCTTCGTAACTCAGATCCGGCTTCAATTGTTGATGTAGGGACTCGTTTCCTAGAACATGATTCGGGTCAGCTAGATACTTTCGTAGGGTTGAGATGTGGAACACGTCGTGTACGATAATGATGCTGGCAGTTCTAATTGGTATGCTACCTCACCAACCCTCTTTAGTATCCTAAATGGACCGATATACCTAGGGCTTAGTTTCTCTTTCTTCCCAAATCTTTTCACGCCCTTCATCGGCGATACTTTTACGAACACCATATCGCCTTCCTCGAATTCCAGTGGCCGACGTCTTCGGTCTGCGTGTTGGGGAACCCCGGGTGTCCCGAATTCCCCGTAAGGAGCCCCAGATCGCTTGGTTATAAAAGAAAATATGCATGACACTCAATAAGGGTTTTTCGAAGTTTACCCTCGTAGCGAAGATCCCAGCTCTCGCCTTGCTGTTCCGGTTGTCGTAGTCCGCTCCGGTAACATCGTGACCTCTCCGAGCTCCAACGCCTTGGCAAGATCGTCATGCCGACCCCGGGACGTATCCAAATTCCACCACCTCCAAGGATGGCTAGAGAGGTGGGGAAGATGTTTTAGAAGAGATGTGTTTAGTGTGTGTGCGTGTGATTTCTAAAACTCACAAACACTTAGGTTTTTATCAAATATCAACCCAAATGCTCTCACCACTCTCTAAACTCTTAGTTTTAGTGTGAGAAAGCTTGGATTAAAATTATTGACGAAATTATTCAAAGTAATAAAGATTAAATCAACTTTCACCCTTTGAAATTAATCATAATTAATCCAAATCATATCATATATGACTCATACCTTGTTTGTTTCCTCTGTATTATATCATCTAATGACTAGGCATTGTCCCACAAGTCTAACAAAAGAACAAGGAACGAATTTGGATTTGATTTGGACAAGTTTTGACCAAAAACTGTCGGTTCACGGCCTCTCGCAAAGGCCTTCACGGCCGTGACGAGCTTAGCCAAGCTTCTGCCCGTCGTCACGGCCCAATTCACGGCCATGAACAAGTCCCTGACGGCCTTCACGGCCTAGGACATGATGGTCACGGCCGACCAAGTCGGGGCCAAAAACCATGGCTTCTGTCAACCTTCACGGCCTCGTGCATAAGGTGTCACTCGACAGCTTTGCGACAGTTTCGTAGATCTCTCAGATCGAGGGGTAAACGATGTCCGATTGACCTGAAATTTTTACCACAGAAAGAAGACTGACCAATATTGATTCTGACCAAAGGGATTCTCAATACGAGGTCTAGATTGGGAGATACAATTTTTTTAATCCGTTGCTACTTTTCAGGCGGGCTTCATAACCGTGACGAGCCTTGCTCGTGGTTGTGAACCCTATCTATGCTCATTCTTAATTATTTCGTTTCGGGAATCTAAGCCCATGTAAATATAGTTTCTAAAACTTATATTTAACATTTCATTAACGACTCCAAGCCCGTTAAATAATAACACATCTCACTTTATCAGATACTGTCTCAGTGATCCTTTTTAAGCCCGACTCTCTTGGTTCGTCTCAACCCGGCAAGGGAGGAATCCAAGAATTCGGTAAGCGCCTAGCCAATCCCACGGACCGAATAGATCCCGTGTTGAGTACGATCTTCGTATTTTACGAACCGACTATAGATCGTCGTACTACGTATAGACCCTTCACATATGTCCCGGTCGAGTAAGAGCCATGGTAATGTCAAACTCACTAACCTGACACTATGACTCATCCGTGACGACGAAATTACTAAACTATACTCCACGTCCCACGTGAGTTAGTTTTTATACTTTGCAAAGATTTTGTAATTACTCGTCCACGAATATGCATAGGACAAATACCTCGATTACTTGCTAGGTTGTGAATCCCTCACGATTGTCAATGCCCAGCAGTTGCACTTCGTTGTCAAGACTGCATGTCGCCGCTGACCCATGTTCAACCTCGAACAAGACGGGCCTAGCAAACTAGTGACAAGTCAGGACCCCAAAGCCAACTCTGTCAATGACCCGTCGGTCTAAGGTCCACGCACACTACTATAGTCAATCGCTCGATCATTGACACTCAGCGAGTAATTAGCCATGTGACCTTCGATTACGAGTCGTGTCCAAATATAAGTTAATCCCCGATTCAACTCATATCAATGTTACGACCTCCCACTTCCCAAGTGAAGTTGGCACAACCATTTTAGAGTCGTCAACAAATAAGTCATGATTGACATTCAGTCACCCTACTAAGTCTAAGACTTATGGACTAATTTTATATCCGAGAATAATAGCTCACCGGTGCCCCCTCTCTCATCCCATGAGAATCGGTGACTAAACTCGTATATATGGGATTTATTTATTTACCGTCTCACCGGATGCCTAGTAAGACTGGATAGGTAAATAATATGCCTTTTGTAAATTTCATAAATAAATATTTGAATACAATATCCAAATGTTAAAGTGAATAATAAATCATGTTTATGCCCTATTCATTACATCCTCGAATGGCATTCCGAGGGCATATCCCCAACAATCTCCCACTTACACTCGGTGCCATATGCTGTGTGTATCTAATACTCGTCTCCTAAAGACGTTATTCAGCACTGCCTGAATAAAAGGCACTGTGAACGGGATGGCCACGTTTTCGCAGCGCTATCTTCTGCACGGCTAAGCAGCCATTTTTCAACGATACATGCAACATGTTGTATTTCTTTCTTCTTTTCGTCTGGATTACCTGTGAGACCAAGATTCATTGACTAAAGTGATCATTCTGCTATTGTCGCACCACAATGGCCGCAGTTGATTCACAATGCCTAGAACTATTTGAAGTTCATCCAAGAAGACTTCAATATCCAAACTGATCTCTTACCTCCCTGGTAATTATCTGCGCTCCTGCGCATGGTTGACTTGGGATTCGAGCTAACGATTCCCATGTACCAACAGTAAGTGCTTCCCTGAAACCATTTCAAGGTACTGTTCTACCATTAAACTTTGTAATCCAAACCCTAAGTGGATTTTCGATCACCCACGTCAAACTGGAGTTCGAAAATAAGTCTAACTGTCCACCTATATATCTCCATTCGAATAGACCAACATCATGGACTATTCTAATTACCTAGGTAGCCTAAATTTTGACAAACGCTCTCAGCGTATTTATTTATTTATTTTTTTTCAAAAATGCGAGTCAAACTCCGCATATACAAGGCCACTTATTATAACTGTATATGTGACTCGATTCAGCTTTTCGATCTACCTCGCAACGAGAACATAGAAAACGAAATCGTAGGTAATAACCCTTTATCTTGTAATTGACCTTGTCTTTTCAAGTAAAGGGCCTGGGATAAACCTACCATTCTGTATTAAATACTATCTCCAAATAGTTTGTTCCATGAATGTAGGTATTTTATCCCAAATCGTTTATGGAGAATTGGTCAAAGCCCTGCTTTTACCATTCAGAGTATTTCAATATTGTTCTCTTTCCTAAAGACAACATCTCTCGTACAATACGAAGATTATATCTAACTCCCACTGCTTTTAATACGATACTAAAGGCTATCTTTGTACTTATGATTTCATAGTTCCCAACTATTTCATCAAACCAAAGACACCAACTCCTAAAGGCTTAAGTAAGTCTGTATGACTTCTTTTCTATAATTTCACACACTATGAGCATCTGCTTGCGATATAAAATCGTTGGGCTTTTCATTTACATCTCCTAGAGACATACGATTTTCACATCCATCTGACAGATCTCGTAAAAGCGTGCATCTGTGTGAGTAAGATTTAGTAAACTTTATTGCAACAATTGAAAAGGTTTCCTCAGAGTCAAAGCCCATCATTTAAAACTCAACCTTTTCCATACAAGCCTTGCTTCGTATATTTCAACCAGTCTTTTAGATCTAATCAAGACATGGTTGTTGTGCATAGAGTTCATCTGCTCTCACAGAATAAGCCGCCTCAGCGAGTTTAACCATTATTGCTTGGTCAAGGGTAGTGGGATTATTAATAACATATCCCTTCATCGCAACAATCCCGTGCTTGATGTGTACTATACAACTCGCAGCAACCCCTGTGCTCGACTTGTATTATACAGTATCTCTCAGGCTGACGAGACACCCTACCCGGCCTATGCAACTATTGGTGTATCTCGGACTTTCCTTTAAGTGCTGTCTAGCACTAAAACATTTTTAAGGTGTTTCGGTCAACACTCCCAGTGTTACCACTCCCACTCTTCATTCTCGAATAAACCATTTTTACAAAATTCCTGAGCCTCTAAGGCTTTGACATTTTCCAAAAATATAGTGGAATGAAAAGTTTTCAGAGTCCAAAGACAATAACGACCTTAATTTTCTCGTTTATTATACACACATCTTTGCCAAGCTTTATCACTCAAATGGGGCAACCCCACTATATGATTTGAGCTCAGTTTCTTACTAATTCCAAATTCGTAAGGTACAGAATTAATTGACCTCATAGGAATTCTGTATAGAACGTTCATTGCGTTTCATACTCAAACCCATACCATATGGAACAACGTAGTTCAGCAAAGATCAAACTTTATCCAATATTGTTTGATATCTAACAACTGTTGAAGCGCATGCGTGACTATCGACTATGATGGCCCGCGTGCATGAAGTCTAACTTCTCGTCTCAAGACATCGTTAACAGCGTTCTTAGTTAACTGCAAAAAGATGACGTTCTCTCCAAAGAACTCATTCTAAACTCGAGAATAATTTGCCAGTTTGATCAAATCAAAATGCTTCTTTTATCTTGTAGTTTATTTTAAATTAATTTCCTCGATCTTATCAAGGATTTAAAATTTGTAACTTAACGCATACACTAATCTCTAAGAAAAGTGATTATTTGTGAAGGTTACAAATTAATAGAAATTACTTTGGGCAAATACAACATTTTGTCCACAAACATTAATGCGGGTCAAATCCAGAAGATTTATGACTCTTTTATTAATTCCCTGTAAAGGGTGATTTGTCACCTTTTGCTGATGTTATGAGATTCCCACGATTTAACAATGTCGTGTTTATCCAATATTTGAATCACAAACTTTGGCATGACCAAATCAAAGAGACAATAATTTTCTTTATCAACTCAAAGTTGTGTTTGTTGATAATTTATTTCACAGTATTAAATTTGGACAATACAGTTATTAATTGCCAGCGAATTTATTTCAAAAATAAAATCGCATACATTTATTCAAAATAATGTATTTAATAACCCATTGGGTATTTTAAGGCAATTATGTACTGAAACTATGCCCAAATTTAAACAGAGAAATATTGATGCAATGTAATTATTTGGACACCTTGTCCGCATTTAACATTGATCATAATCTCTCAATGCTGAAAAACCTCCACTGGAATCTAGTATGTTCATAATTAATAAGTGAGTATCATCTCAACTTATCTAGAACCCAGTCATTGTTTTAGAATAATTAGTTTCAAAAACATATTATTCAATGATTGACATTCAGTCACCCTACTGAAGTCTAAGACTTATGGACTAATTTTATATCCGAGAATAATAGCTCACCGGTGCCCCCTCTCTCATCCCATGAGAATCGGTGACTAAACTCGTATATATGGGATTTATTTATTTACCGTCTCACCGGATGCCTAGTAAGACTGGATAGGTAAATAAATAATATGCCTTTTGTAAATTTCATAAATAAATATTTGAATACAATATCCAAATATTAAAGTGAATAATAAATTTATGTTTATGCCCTATTCATTACATCCTCGAATGGCATTCCGAGGGCATATCCCCAACACTGCGTAGCTTTTCTGTCGACTCTGTGTCATTCGCATTCTTTCTCGTATGGTAGTAATGGCTTCCGTCATTTCTCGTACTATGTCGGGGCCTAACATTGCCCGTTCTCCGACCTCGTCCCAATGTACTGGGGACCTGCACCTACGCCCATATAGCGCTTCGTATGGTGCCATCCCGATTGTGACATGGTAGCTATTATTGTACGAGAACTCGATTAGTGGGAGGTACCTACTCCAATTCCCCTTGAAATCGAGTACGCATGCTCGGAGCATGTCCTCCAACGTCTATATCGTCCGCTCGGATTGATCGTCCTTCTGCGGATGGTAGGCGGTACTAAAGGACAACTTCGTTCCCATCGCTTTTTGCATGCTCGTCCAGAATTTCGATAGAAATCTGGAGTCGCGATCCGAGACTATCGATGATGGAACGCCGTGCAGTCGCACTATCTCCTGAATATAAAGCTCCGCGTATCGTTCCATGGAGTACGTCGTGCTAATTGGTAGGAAATGGGCAGACTTCGTTAGTCTGTCGACGATAGCCCAAATTGCGTCGTGCCCTTTCGTATTCCTTGGCAGTCCTACTACGAAGTCCATGGTAATGTTATCCCATTTCCATTCCGGAATGGGTAACGGTTGCAGGGTTCCTGCCGGCCTTTGATGCTCGGCTTTTATTTGCTGGCACGTCAGGCATTGGCTCACGAATGTTGCTATGTCCTTCTTCATGCCTGGCCACCAGTAGTTTTCCTTTAAGCCTCTGTACATCTTCGCTGCTCCTGGATGTACAGAGTACGTCGTCGCGTGTGCTTCCGTCATTATAGTCCTTCTTAGTTCGGCGTCGTCTGGCACGTACAATCGGTTCTTGAAGTACATCCGTCCGTCTTCCCGTATTATGAGATCTCCCGCCGGTTGTTCCTGTTGCACTTCTTTGATCTTCATATAAAGCTCGTCGGCGGCTTGCGCTGTCTTAATTCTCTCTAACAGCGTAGGCTGCAGGGTCAAAGCTGCTATTTGCTCCTCGACTTCGGCTAGTCGTACGACCTCAACTTCCAGTAGCTGCAGTTCCGTGCTCACTGCTTTTCGGCTTAAGGCATCGGCTACTATGTTCGCCTTGCCTGGGTGGTAGTTGATTACGCAATCGTAATCCTTGACTAGTTCTAACCAGCTCCTCTGCCTCATATTCAGCTCCTTTTGGGTAAAGAAGTACTTGAGGCTCTTATGGTCAGTGTATATCTCACACCGCTCTCCATAGAGGTAATGCCTCCAGATCTTGAGAGCAAAGACCACTGCTGCCAACTCTAGGTCGTGCGTCGGGTAATTCTTCTCGTACTCCTTCAGTTGACGAGAGGCGTATGCTACTACATTCCCGTTCTGCATTAGCACACACCCTAACCCGTACTTCGACGCATCACTGTAAACGGTAAACCCTCCAGTTTCCGATGGTATTGTGAGAACTGGGGCCGTCGTAAGCTTTTCTTTCAGTTCCTGGAAACTCCGTTCACATTCCGCGGTCCAATGGAACGGTGTATTCTTCTTAGTCAGCCTCGTCAGTGTAGACGCTATTTTCGAGAAGTCCTTTATGAACTTCCTATATAGTACCCTGCCAGACCGAGGAAACTTCGTACTTCCGTCACATTCGTCGGTCTGGGCCAATTGCTAATTGCGTCTATCTTGCTCGGGTCTACGGAGATTCCTGCTCCGGATACTATATGCCCCAAGAAGGCAACTTGGTCAAGCCAGAATTCCCACTTCTTGAACTTGGCATACAGTTGCTTGTCCCTTAAGGTGCTCAGAACTATTCTCAGGTGTTCTTCGTGCTCCTCTTTCGTCCTTGCGTAGATTAGGATTTCGTCTATGAAGACGATGACAAACCTATCTAGATAGGTTTTGAACACCCGGTTCATTAAGTCCATAAAAGCTGCGGGCGCATTAGTTAGCCCGAATGGCATCACTAGGAACTCGTAATGGCCATAACGGGTACTAAAGGCCGTCTTCGGAACATCTTCCTTCCGGATCCTCAATTGATGATAGCCCGACCTTAAATCGATCTTGGTGAAAACCGTTGCACCTTGCAGTTGATCGAACAGATCGTCTATCCTAGGGAGTGGGTACTTGTTCTTGATTGTCAACTTATTCAACTCCTTCGTTGCACACCGCTAGGGCTTTGCCCCAAAGACACCCCTCTCTTGGGCCTAACAACGCAACAAATGGGCCCCTTACTACACCGGCGATGCCGCCGGGTCAACTACCTACGCCGGCTGCGTCCGAACACGTGGGCTCTACCAGTCCGGATGGGGCTCCTCCACCTCCCGAAACCGAATCTGCCACTGACCTCCCCCGTACCATGCCGGAAACTGTGTCGCCCCCCAGGGCCAGCCATCAGGCTCCGACCCATGTGCCATCCCACAACATTGAAAACCCTAGAACCGGGTTAGAGACTGAAGAAGGGAGAGACAAAAACGCGAACCCCTACCTTGCTCCGTGATCCAAGGACCCAAAGCCAACAATGGACAGCTCCACGGTGTTCCCCCAGTGCGGCTTGCACTCACCTATACGGCCCCCACTATTATCGATGGAGAGGCTAAGGCCTGCCCATCTTGGGCCATTGTTAAGAAAGGTACGGCGAGGTGGGAACATACCCTCGTGGGATACTTCCTGGGAAAAAGACCATACTTCCCTTACGTAGAGCGCTTCACTCGATCCATCTGGCCCGACCTTGTAGAAGTGCGAGCTACGATCAACGGGTTTTTCAAATTTCGTTTTGCAACAGCAGATGCCGCAACTGCTGCCCTGGTTGGTGGCCCTTGGCTTATGCAAGGGCAGCCCCTATTCCTTGAAAATTGGCGCATAGGCATGTCCTTCGAGAAGAAGCCGCACGGGGCTGTCCCATTATGGGTTAAGATGCGTAATGTTCCCAGCGAAATGTGGACACAGGAAGGCTTAGGAATCATCGCTAGCGTCATTGGAAAGCCCCTCTTCGCTGATGCCCTTACAGCTAGTGCCGAACGGCTTGAATACGCACGGGTGTGCATCGAGAAAACCCTTGACGAACCTTTCATCGACAGCTTCAAGGTTAGAATACCGACTGATGATGGAGATACTCGGGCGAGGTACCAATCAAAGTCGAGTACGAATGGAAACCTAAGAAGTGCCCCACATGCAACGATTGGACTCATAGCCCAGGAAGCTGCCCAAAAAACCAAACCAAGCAAACTGCGGTGCATACACGGGCGAACAATGCACGACGACCGCCTCGACCACAACAGCCGAGTCAGCCCAATGCCATGGCCGTGGCTCATCAGCCCCCCCCCCCCCCAAGGGTTCCTAATCGGCCCAGACCTGACCCCCACCCACACAATGAATGGCACCAAGTCAAAGCTAATGGAAAGGGCATTCGAAAAGATCCTCCCAAGGTGCCGCTGCAGACGGTCAGGACACACGGCCAACACACACAAGAAAACTAGTCCATGCAGCCAAGGCAGCCAAATGATGGCAGCTCGACAAGCACGGCATCGACAAACACGCCCACCATTGCAGACCATAATCCTTTCGCAGCGTTGGCTGAATTGGAATGGATGCTCACTACAAATCAGGGTCCTATAGCAGCCCTTAATGAGGTTACTCCATGATCCCTTTCGCCTCTTGGAATGTGCGTGGTCTAAATAGGTTAGACCACCGATGGGCGGTGAAGGAGTTGATTACTAAACACGATCTTAGAATTATTGGACTTATTGAAACAAGAGTCTCGGAACAGAATGCCTCTGACGTATCCCAATCAATTAGGGCTTGGAATTGGTTTTATGAGTATGATGACGGGCTGGCGTCTCGTGTATGGGTTGGCTGGGACCCGCAATCCGTTACTGTTACCGTTGAAGCGCATACCACTCAAGCGGTTCATTGCAAGGTACTCGTATTGGAAGAAAGGCTGGAATTCTATGTTACCTTTCTTTATGGGCTGAACATTTGACTTGATCGACGGGACCTTTGGGCCGACATTGTCGACACTTCGGGGGAGCGGGCAAACGTACCTTGGGTAGTGATGGGGGACTTTAATGCTATTCTGGACAACACGGAAGCCCGTGGTGGTTCCCCCGGCGATGGCTGCCCCGACATGGCTGCTTGCTTTACTTCGGCTGACCTCATAGGTCTGCCTAGGGTGGGACCCTTCTTCACTTGGTATAATCAACAATCTGGCCTGCGGGTGTCTGGAGACGCCTTGACAGAATGGTGGGCAACCCGGCTTGGTTCACCCAATTTGGCGACCTGACTTATCGTTGTGCCCTACCTTCGACCTCTGACCACTCCCCGCTGATCCTGGAGGCTGATACCCCTCGGTGCGCAAAGGGGCCTACTTTCAGATTTGATAATTTCTTAGTCAACGACCCACGTTTCAACCCGCTGGTGGAGGATTCATGGCATCGTCGCGTGGCTGGTTACCCTATGTACTCCGTGGTACAAAAGCTCAAGAGGATTAAACAGGCCATGAAGCAACTACGGCGAGACAAAGGAGATTTAAATCGCAACACTCTTGAGGCGAGGCGGTTCCTCGATATTGCTCAAGATTTAGCTGTCCACCACCCCTTGGAACCTAACCTCCTCCTCCTTGAAAAACGGTGCCGTTTTGCGTATGCCAAAGCTGTCGAAATGGAACACGCGGCACTTACTCAACGCGCCAAAGTGGCTTGGCTCAAGGATGGTGACCAATGCACCTCTTTCTTCTTCAAGAAGGTGGCCACACGTCGAGTTTGCAACCGGATTTTTCCCTTGAAGACGAAGCCGGGACCACTTTCGAGGGGGATGATCAAGTTAGGACTGAATTGATTCGCTACTACACTGAGCTACTAGGACACTCTACTCGTACTGCACCCATCTCCTATGACATAGTTGCTCCCTATATGGAACGGAAGCTAAGTATGGATGAGGCGGAAGCTATGGTTCAACCGATCACGGATGACGAGATCAAGAGAGCACTCTTCTCTATCGAGGATAACAAATCTCCTGGACCGGATGGGTTTCTTCTCCATTCTTCAAAAAGGCGCGGCCCACAATTGGGACGGAGATCACACATGCGATAAAGGAATTCTTCAGGACGGGATTCCTCTTAGGGGAACTTAATACGACACTCATCACGCTTATCCCTAAAGGCGACAACCCTCGGATGGCAAAGGATTTCCGGCCTATTTCTTGCTGCAACGTCCTTTATAAAGTCATTTCAAAGGTCATGGCCAATCGTCTCAAGGGCTGCCTTAGCCGACTTATCCACCCGACACAAACAGCCTTTATACCGGGTCGCCGAATTGCGGACAATATCCTCCTTGCTCAGGAAATCTGCCAAGGTTATAAGAGTATGGGCTTGCCCGAACGTGTAGCGTTTAAAATCGATATTGCGAAGGCCTAGACAGAGTTGAGTGGGACTTCATTCTGATCACACTAGAAGCGCTCAACTTTCATCGTACCTTCATTGACTGGGTCCGTGCTTGCCTTACGACACCCTCTTACTCCATCAATTTTAACGGACGGGCGGAAGGATTTTTCCACGGACGTCGCGGCCTTGGGCAAGGTGACCCTATCTCACCGTATATCTTCACTATTGTGATGGAGGTCTTATATTGCATGGAGGTTGCCACCTTCCAATACCATTGGAAATGCGACGCTACTTCGTTGTTCATGCTCACCTTCGCGGATGACCTCCTCCTCTTCTCCCATGCTGACGTGGCTTCGGTTGGGGTTTTCAAAAGTTGCTTTGAACATTTTGCTACACTCTCTGGATTATGTGCAAACCCTCAAAAGAGCGAGATGTTCATCTCTAAACGCGCCGAACAAATGAAACACGCTATTCAGACTGAGATGGGAATCCCGCACGGATCCCTTCCTGTTAGATACCTTGGGGTCCCGCTCATCACATCGAGACTGACGATTGCAGACTGCGCCCCCCTCCTTAGAAGCATCGATCGACGGTTGGGCTCTTGGACAAACCTTTCTCTCTCATATGCGGGACGGGTACAACTTATAAAGTCTGTCCTCCTTGGATTCCACACGTATTGGGCGAGCGTCTTCCTCCTCCCAAAGGCATCATCAAGATTATTGAGGCTCGTATGCGTAATTTTTTATGGAACGGCTCGTCTGCAAAAGTTGCTTGGGCTGATATCTGCATTCCAAAGGAGGAAGGTGGGTTAGGGATCCGATCAATTGACACGAATAATAAGGCACTCCTGCTGCGGCTTCTCTGGATCCTTCTTAGTCGGGACGATTCTTCGATCTGGGCCTCCTGGATCCGGCAAACCCGACTCCATAACACCACGCTCTGGACTATCAGACCTACGCCGCGCACCTCGTGGATTTGGAGGAAGCTCCTTAAGCTCCGCGACCACATTCGACCTCTTATCACATTCAGCATTGGGAATGGGGCATCCACCAGGCTATGGACTGACCCGTGGCTCTTCACAGTCCACATGATAGAGCGCTACCCCCGTGGCCCTATGATCATGGGCCTTCCTCTTGACTCCAAGCTCAGTACAGTCATCCGGGAGGATGGCTAGTGCTGGCCTGCTCGCACATCGACGGAATACCTGGATTTCGAGCACTTACTCCCACAGGTCAGACCTTCTGAGGAGGATACGATCACCTGGAGAGCTGCTCCGAATGGTATCTTCTTTACACGATCGGCTAGAGAGAGTATTCGCAGGCGGCGTCCTAAGGTCCCTTGGCACACGCTCTTCGGAGGCCCACTTGCCATTCCTAGACATGAGATCATTCTGTGGCTTGCTATCAAAGATAGGTTGGCAACTAGAGACAAGCCTTGGGTCGCGGCTAAGGCGGGTTCCTCTACCTGCCTACTTTGTGACACTCAGGAAGTTGAGACTAGTAGGCACCTGTTCTTCGACTGCCCTTTCTCCAGACATTGCATACGCATCCTCAGGAGGAAGATGCGCCTCGGTTGGCTGGTTGGGGACTGGCCGGCTGGCATCAGGTGGGCGGCTCGACGCTGGAGGGGAAAGCACTTAGCTAACTTAGGCCCTCGTCATGCGTTGGCCTCGTTGGTCTATCACTTGTGGATGGAACGTAACAGAAGATGGCATGATGGGAGACAACGACAACCAGGTCATATTATGGCTGATATTGAAACATTACTTTGCTTTCGTCTGTCTACTCTCCCCTCTAAGTATACGTTACAATCTCGTGCTCTACGGCGGGTGTGGCGTATTGCTTGGTAGGAGTGTTTCTTTGTCGGGTGGTCTTGTTTTCCCTTTTCAGGTGGTCTTCGGGCTGCTCACGACTCATCCACTCTTCCATGTTGGTTTCGCTGGGAGGCCTGAACCGTGGACTCAGGGAGGACCTCATCTTCCATGTGGGCTGCTTTGGGGGCTTTCCCGAGCTGTAGGTGTCCCTTGCTTGCGCTGCTGGAGGACCTCACTTGGGTGCTGTGGCCTGTCTTTGGCGGAAAGAAACAGGAGTTTGGCGTCATCACGCCTGTTCCCCCGACCGGCCTCGCAGACGCACTTATTGCGTTGCCCCTTCCGCTTTTAATTCCTTTTGGAATTTCTTTTTGGTGCGCCTGCACATTGTCCGCACGTCACTCGGCTGCCCTGCTGGCATTGCATCTGGTGCCTGGGTCCTGTTGATTGGAGAAGGGATTTGGACACCTTCTGTTGCCTTTGCTTTTCTGATTAGCTTGTACTTTTGTTTGGCCTGGTCTTGTTTGGGACATTGTTGGTGTTTGGGCTGTTCCGGTTTTTTGATGTGCTTGCTGGTCGGTTGTTTCATTACCGCTTGTCGCGTCGTGAGCGTCAGCATGTACGCTAACCATGTACTCCTGTTTCTTTCTTTTATTTAGTGAAAATTCCCAAAAAAAAAATAACTAAAAAAAACTTATTCAACTCCCTGTAGTTATGCATAACCGCATGGATCCATCCTTCTTCTTCACGAATAGCACCGGCGCTCCCCAGGGAGAGAAACTTGGCTCTATGAACTCCTTCTGCATGAGCTCGTCGAGTTGATCCTTTAACTCCTTCATTTCCGTCGGTGCTAGCCGATATGGGGTCTTAGATACTGGCGCCGCTCCAGGTACCAGATCTATGGCGAATTCTATTTCCCTTTCGGGTGGTAGTCCGGTAACTCCTTGGGAAATACTTCGGGGAAGTCCTTGACTATCGGCACTTCCTCGAATTTCGGGAGGCATTCTCTTCCGACTTGATAGCGAATACAAGATAGGCTTCGCACCCCGATCTGATCAGTCGTTGGGCTTTCAACGCTGATATCCTAGAGATCACAGTCCCTTTACTAGTCCCTACAAACTTAAGGGGTTCACCCCCGTCCGCATTGAGCGTGACTATCTTGCGGTGGCAGTCTATGACAGCTCCATACTTCGATAGCCAATCCATTCCAAGGATCACCTCATAGTCATTCATGGGAATAATTATGAGGTCTATGGGCAGTTCCTTATCCCCGATTACTATTGGGCAATCCCTTAGAACGTGGTTAGTTTGGGTGGGATTCCCGTTCGGAACTGTTACCCTAAACTCGCACTCAGCTCGGTGAGGCGTTACTCCTACCCTCTTGGCATACTTAGTAGACGCGAACGAGTGTGTCGCTCCTGAGTCGACTAGGATGCATGTGGGGGTTTCATAGACGAGGAGGGTACCTGTTACGGCCGGGTTATTTTCCGTTTCCTCGGCGGTTATAGTGTAGACCCGGGTCGGTACCCTTGGTGGTGCTGCTTGGTTTCCCGCTTGGCTCCCGGATCCCCCTTCCGGACATGCCCTCAGGTAATGGCCTGTCTTGCCACATTTGAAGCAGACAGCATTCTGGGAGTTGCAGACTCCCGGGTGTCTCCTTGCGCACTTCGGGCATACGGGTAGATCCAGCTGGGGTCTACCCTGGTTGGGATTGAACTGTGGGGGTGGTCCAGGTCGATTCTGGAGTCCCTGTTTCCCTTCCTTGGCAATGAATTGCCGCTTCGGATTGCCCCCGCTCCCTCGCGGCCCTTGTACGAATTTGCGCTTTGCTTCTTGGGCGCGAGAAATCCTGGCCTCTGCTTGCTCCGCCACAAGTGCTCTCTCAGCCACTTGTGCATACGTGGCCCCTTGTACTCCCGCCATACTTACATCCCGGTACAGCTCGGGCTTCAACCCTTCCATGAACCGCTCGATCTTGAGCGCGTCCGTGCTAACCATATGAGCAGCAAACCTTGAAAGCTGCTCGAACTTCCTGATGTACTCCGCCACTATCATTGCCCCTTGGCGGTGTAGTACTTTCCTCTGAAAATCTCCTAAACCGATCCCAGCTCATCGTTAGTGGGTTTTCGATGGCTGAGACGGTGTCCCACCAATGTCCGGCGCTCCCCCTCAGCAGGTAGGCAGCTCACAAGACCTTCTCCGCCTCACGAGTGCGGCTGTGCTGGAACATGTTCTCCAGCGTCCTCAGCCAATCCTCGGCGGATGTGGGGTCTACAGCATCCTCGAACAGTGGAGGATTAAGCTTTCTGAACCTCTCCCTGATCATCTCAATTCGTTCGGGCGGAGGTGGTAGGTTGGCTGATTGCCCACCAGCATTTTGCTGCTGGATCAGCTGCTGAATCTGGGCCGATTGTTGTCGGACTAGTTCCGTTAGTTGCAGGATGGTAGCATCCCGGCTATCAGGAGGGTTATTAGTATCCCTACCCTGATCAGATTCCCTGCTTCCTTCTCCCCTAAGTCTTACCATTTTCCAAACCTATCCTGACCATTCCTAAGGCCAATAAATCAAACCATTCAAGAAATTCACATAACATGGTACTTACAAGCAAGGCCGCTTCCGCGCTTTTGAGTGTGTGTGTGTATGGACAGTCTGCAGGACCTGTGACCGAAGCTCTGATACCACTCTGTCAGGACCCGTCGTCCGACCTCGTAATTCCGTTCTAATCCTAAGTATCTAATGCTTTATTATCGCGCAAAAGCGTAAAAAATGCGAATAAAATTTTTCTTCTTCTTTTAAAACTACGTGCGGAAGTCTTATACACATGTCAAAAGAATGTTCGCAAATCGTTCTACAATTCCTCGTAGTCATGTCTATACAGAAGACAAGTGTGTGTGTGTGTGTGTGTGTGCAGCCAAAAGCTTCCTATGCGCCCGGCCTTCACAGGTCGTCATCCATACACACACTCCCACCTCAAAAGCAGCCGGATAGCTTCAAAAGATCGGCCTCGCCTAAAAGTCGGATCACATACCGTGATCGTCAGTAGCTACAACACGTAACGTAAATAATGAGCCACCGAGGCTCAGTAAGCAGAAATTATGCATGTATGCACGTGTCCTAACAATCGACAATCCACGCCGTCGTTTTCTAATGCTCATACTCTTTTCCTTATACTCGTACTCTTTCCTCGACTCATACTCTTTTTATCATACTCTTACTTCATACGGGCCCTCGGCTTTCAGTCCCACTATGCGCCATCTTATAGAGATCTCAAGTGTGGAGGTTCACACACTAGAAGGTCACCCGAAGGAATCTTCCCTTACTCAGTGTGGCCTCCACGCGAGCGCTTCTCACTGGTAGCCAACACCGAGGCCACTAACCACGGAGGTCACCCGAAGGAATCTTCCTCCGGGTAGTGCTTTACACGCTAGAAGGTCACCCGAAGGAATCTTCCCTTACTCAGCGTGTGCCCCGGGCCGCATCCTCCAGGTTGCATCTCCCGCATACGGGGTATTTTCCCCAGCCTCTTATACAGGCCTTATAGCTTCATTCGCCTTACTGGCCGCATAGGGGAAGCCGTGACTCTTCATTCGAGTCGACACAGACGCCAATATCGGCGAGTATACATCGCACACAGGAGATCTTACGCACGCTCATACCTCGCGTCTTATACACTACGCATGCATGCAAGTGCTCATGCTATGCTCATGTACGTATTCTAATCATGCCATCATGCACATAATTTAATCGTATCATACGTACACATTTCATACAAAATTCACGAGCACGTAATTCACATAATTGTACGCAGGCAAGTTACGTGTCGTAGTTGAATTTCCACTTACTTGTCGTCCGTGCTATGCTAATTCACTGCTTCGGGAAATTCCTACCGTTCGACCTTTAGACATAAACATCATCGTATCAGTATTATGCCTTTATTTATTACTTAAGAGGAACTAGATTATTTTGACTATATTAATGTGCTAGATTTATTGGGTTCGCCAGCTTCGACTCTAGGCCAAATCCATGCCTAGCCAATTTCTAAATTATGTTAGTATTAAATTCTAACCTAAGGAGCTCGGCGAAATATCTAAGTGTTGTTCGATCCGTTCGATTTGTGAAGCTTGAAATCGCCCGATTCCACGGAACATTACTCCGTTGATTTGAGAGGGTTCATGACGTGATTTCGCTCGATTTCCCTTGCATGCAAGGTGCTCGGTTCGATTGCATTGAATTTCCATAGGCCGATTTGTAAATCGCCGCGTGGTTTCATCATCATGATATTAGCATAATTCGCCCAATTCTATAGAGCCGTATGATCACCCGATTTGTGCAAGCCTCGATCATGGTTTCGCCTGACTTTCTGGAAACCTAAGTCATTTTCGGCGATTTGTTTCCTTCATGCCACGTGTAGTTTCTATTTGGATCGCCCGATTTCGTGAAGTTGCGGGTAGCTCATTTCGTCCGATTTAGGTTTTTGCTTGGAGTCGCCCGATTTCTTGCATGTTGCTCAATTTCGGCGATTTGGCTGGTGTTTGAAATCGTCCGACTCCATACATGGAGTGCTTAAGGAAGTTCGTCCGATTTGGAAATCGCCGATTGTTCTCATCATCACGTCGTCATCTTCGTCGCCCGATTTGATCGAACTCTCAAATTCATTTCGATCGATTCCTCTCATGGAAAATTCGCCCTATTTAGCAGGCACTATTCTTACACTCGCCGAGACTTATACTATATATGATTTGTTTTAAATCGCGCGATTTGTCACCAAACTAATAATCGCCCGAAATCACCTAACTTCCCCAATCCGTTTGAACCTTTAAATCATCTACCCAAAATCACCTTCATCGTTCAATCTACCCAGAAGTTCTAAGTTCTAAGATTTCCTTCTACCCAGAACGTCCAGAACTGATTTAGAATCATCCCAAGCTAAAGTTATAGTCCTTAAAAACACATTAAGCTACCCCGTACTTAGTTACTTTCATTGAAACCCTAAATATAGGTTCACACCCTAAGTTAGTGCTTTTGTCGTCAATGATACATGTAAATTCCTAGTTTTAACCAATAGTTTAACTAAATAATCTTAGTAGAAGAAATCGAAATGGCTTAGGGAATTAACTTCACTTACTAATTTTGAAATTCTAAACCAGCTTGAGGTATTCTTTGAGTTGAACTCCTCTCGGCCTTTTCTTCTTCCTTCATTTCTTGATTTTCGTTGATCACTTAAGTGAGGTTATGTGGTTGTGTTGGTTTGATTTAGATATTTTCCTTTGTTTATGATGGTTATGGTATGGGTTGGCGTGGGTTTTTCCTTAAATTAAGGAATTTTGTCTCCCATTAGACTTTTCATATATTGGGCCTAATTGTTAAGTTCTAGTCCAAAATAATAAATTCCTAGCCCAATTCCACTCTTTCTTTTGTCACCTTAATTATGCATTTTTCCTTCTTTACTTTCGAAAATCCCTCTCAAAGCTTAGGTGTTATCTTATGCACATAGTTGTTAGCACTTAATTGCACGTAATTGACATAAAAATCACGAGCACGAAATTCGTACAATCACATAATAAGCATATAGCACATACGCGAATAAACACGTAATCACTTAGATTATACATTCGTAATTTATTGGCCAACCTAAATTACGAGGACTCAGCTCCTACAATTTTTATCAATCAATCAAAGTACATCCACGATATTCTCAGAAAATATGGGATCGACAAGAGCAAATCATCGAGCACACCTATGTCCACCTCATGCTCACTAGATGCGGATCACTTAGGTGAACCTGTAGATGTTACTCATTACAGAGGGATCATTGGATCACTGCTCTACCTTACTGCCAGTCGATCAGACATCTTATTTTCTACATGCCTCTGTGCTCGATTTCAAGCTAACCCCAAGGAGTCGCATCTTCATGCTGTCAAAAGAATCTTGAAGTATCTGAAAGGAACACCGGATCTTGGACTGTGGTATCCTAAGAACTCAAATATGAAACTAATAGGGTATTCTGACGCAGACTTTGCAGGTTGCAGACTAGACAGAAAAAGCACTTCTGGACACATCCAATTCGTAGGACAAGCTTGTATGTTGGGCCTCGAAGAACAAAATTGTGTGTCAACTTCCACGGCGAAAGCAGAATAGGTTGCTGCAGCAAGTTGCTGCTCACAAATTTTGTGGATCAGAACTCAACTACGGGACTACGGGTTTGATGTAAATAGAATTCCTATTTACTGTGATTCCAAGAGTGCTATCGCAATTACATGTAGCCCTGTTCATCACTCACGCACTAAGCACATAGATCTTCGCTATCACTTCATAAAGGACCACGTAGAAAGAGGCATAATAGAAATGTACTTTGTCAATACAGAGATTCAACTAGCCGATTTGCTTACAAAAGCATTGGATGAAAAATGCTTCCAATTCTTAGTTGGAAAGTTGGGAATGTTGAACCTCAATTTTTAATTTCGATTATGCCTTCCTACAGTTCACTATTTATCTATATGCTATGTTTTACTTCTCTCTTATTCTGTGCGTGTTTATTATGTTAATTGATTTATTTGGACTTTATTTTTTTTCTTTTCTTTCTTTCTTTGTTTACTTCCTATTTTTCAATAAATTTTCCTGTTTTCAATAAGTTGATGTAGCGCCAATGCTGATGGCAATACATCGAGGGGGAGAAATGCTATATCCATGCATCGAGGGGGAGTAAGTTCAATCATTCAATTTTTAAGATACTCGATAGGCATTGTATATAGGGGGAGTTTTTCAACAAATACATATTCAAGAAATTTCTTCATTTAGGGTTTAGTACAACAACTCTCTCAAACACATAAAACATTCATAATACGCATATAACTCTCAAAAACTCGTATGCCCTATTAAGGCCCAAAGCAGAATAGCAAGTAAAACAGTGAATAAGCTCAAAAGAAGGAAAATCTCAAAAACCAGCATATTCAAGTTATGCTCAAAGTCACGTCTTAACTCTGCCTGTTCCTTGAGGTTCTTCTCTTCTTCCCGCTTCTGCCAATTCATCTCTTTGTGCGAAAACAAGAAAATATGAGATGAGTAAGTTCTAGAATTTTGATACTTAGATATGATTTGAGGCATAGCTATTTATAAGTACGAAAGGGAACTTACGTCATTTATTATCCCGACATTAAGACGAATTTTTTACCTAAGAGTCGTAAAAGAAAAATGATGTTTTTCTTCTTCGACTATCGGACCCTGTATCAGGAAAATCGATCTTGAAAAACTCATAGATTTGATATTATCCTGGTACTTGATCGAGTCCAAATGGTGAATTGGGTTGATTTCTAAATTTTTAGATATCTTAGGTAATTTGAAAATTTCGCACATTAGACTTGCATTTTTGTTCACTGTCAAAATTTTATCGCAAATCTATTCTTAGATCTAACCAATTTTCAAATTTTCCTATTGGATTCGCAAAAGCAATCTTCTGCGGAGTCTAGATCCTCTGTCGTTTTTTCTGTTTGCGAAGCCTACATTCGCGAATCCTTCCATATTCATTATTTTGCGAACCAACGTTTCAAATGCATATCGTCTTATTCGCAAAATACACCAACTTTGCAAACTACACTAAATTCGCAAATCTTGTGGGCCATCATTTCTTTAAAAACAGGGAGTTCGCGGCCCATTCTAATCTTTCTTCAGGCCCGCAAAGCGTCCTCAACCCTAATTAATTCGCGACTTCCCCAAATCCATCACAATTCGCAAACCTCTCTCAAATACACAACAACCTCAAATTGCAAACCTCTGTTAGTTCAAAAAAAAATATTCACGGTTTCATTAGCATATCCCAGTCCTCACGTTGTGTTTCTCTATCTCAATCACGTTCTCAGAAACTTTTCGGTGGTAAGGAATCATTCGATATAATTCCTACAATGAAATGCCCTATTTTTCAGTTTTGCAGGTTCGAATCGTGAAGAACAGGGCCATACTCGAAATTTTTTTGAAATACAGATTATCGATGAATGATTGTAAACATTTTTAGTATGGGATTGGGGTATCTCTGGATAGGTGTTTCGATTTTTGAGTTTCTGGGTTTGCTTATTGCTAATTAGAACTTTTAATTTCTATTTAAAATTCTTCGTTTGATCGCTCGAAGTACAGCTTTGCGAACTCAAAAACTGTTTTGCACAAGTTCAATTTGATCTGACTTAGTCAAAATCGCAAACCTTCTGCTTTGCGAATCTTGTCAAAATCGCAAACTTTCTGCTTTGTGAAGTTCAATTTGATTTGACTTAGTCAAACTCGCAAACTGCTTTGCTTTGCGAATTTAAAATTTTTTTACATTGCGAATTCTAAGTTTGCGAATTTAGGTATACGCAAGATGCACTTCGCGAATTGGTACTTTGCGACTCATTGTTGACCTGATGTTCGCAATGCTCAATTCGCAAAGTCCTTTTCAACTCAACCCGCAAACCTTTGAGTTCGCATTTCAGAATTCGCAAAGTTCTGTGTTTAAACTTCTCGCAGAGTACGCAATATATAATTCGCAAACTCGCAAAATCACCACAAAAACAAATCGTACAATTCCGTTTTATCAACCCGCAAACCATACTTAGAAAATTTTTCGGCCAAAATCCGTTTGAACATCAATGGGCCAAACAGGAATGGGCCAAATCTTTAACTAAACGATTTTATCTCATAGCCCAAATCTTTCTTCAAACAACATTTTTTTATTATTACTATTCAATTTTTACAATATCACATCTCTAATTCATTTTGTTCTTCGTCTTGCAGTTTTAGCAGCACTTCCCGGTGTTTAAAAGAAAAAAATGACGACACCTACGGATATGGTTTACCCACTTACGGATATGGTTTACCCAACCTCAAAATGGATAACGACCAAGGACAATAATTTCCAACTTGACCTTCACACATTCAAGTGCAACGAAGAAATTATATTATCCATTCTGAGAAACACCACCTTGGGTATGCTTTTTCGGCCTCGGTCCAAGTCCCTACAGTCTACCTTCAACAATTCTGGGGGACGATGAACACCAAAATTGCTCAGGATAACAGTATATACTAGGAGGCCCAAATAGCAAATGAGACTGTCAGCATCACAAGAGATCTCCTTCGGAGTATTCTCAGATTGCCAAGTCAACCTCACTACGAACCTGAGGCTTCCGAGAATGAGCTTCTGGAGGACATGATGAATATGCGATATTACACGCCTATCAAGTTTGTCTCCCATTTTCAGAACTCCATGATCCTGCATCCTTGGCGAACGCTCTTTGCATTTGTCAATAAGTGCTTCTCACCCAAGCACTCAGGATGGGATAGATGCAATATCACAATCCTTTGCATCTTCCATGAGATCGTGTTTCGAAGAAATTACGACTTTGTCAAGCTTATCATCACTGATCTCGACGACCAACTTCACCAACGAACAAAGTACAGAATCTGCCATATCCCCGGTGGTTCTCACTTATCATCCATCATTTTCTGAACACAACACCGGGAATACCATCACGACCCGTAGAAGAAAACTTCCCCCACCCAAACTGCGCTAAATTCAAAAAGGAAAGACTGATGAAAAATACTCGCGCACCGCAATGCCAATCCCTCACGAGTTACTCATTCTTGCAAATCCCGACCATATCGATGCCTACTGCCAAAAATACAAAGTTCCCCACCCCACGAAACGGGATAGCCCACCTGAGTCTAACCCAGGGGTTAGTGAGACTGAGAGAGCTGAAATGAGCGAGAGAGAAAGAGAGAATGAGATGCTGAGAGAAACCAGAGAAACCGAATTTATCCCAGACGCACCACAGACTACATCTCAAGAAGCAATCCCTGACCAACCACCACCATCCTCTGAACAGACAATACCTGAACAATCGCTCGAGGAACAACCATATGCTGAACGACTCGAACAACCACTAATAGATGTTCCCGAGATAATCACGACTGCACTAGCTCAGTCAGAAAAAGCCGGGTCAACCCCTAGGATAGAAGACGTCGTAATCGACCCAACGACTCATGAGCGAACCCCACATGACCATTCACTTGTCTCCCAACAGACAAGTGTCTCAACGCAACACGAACCACCCCAAACCTCCAGCAGCTCGGTTCCTGTGTCTGAACCAATTCAAGAAATACCCATTTCCGTGACACAGGCCGAGCCTCAGCCTGATCTTCAGGTCTCAACGTTCATAGAAGAGCCCCAAATAGAGGCTCTTCAAGGATTGGGGAAGTCTCTCGGATGTTGATGATTTCAGCAGCTCACCATCCGCGAGCCACCGTACAGAACCTAGTTCTAAACGCGTGCTAACGGGACGCCTTGGCGATCCCGGTGACAGCTCCACCCAAGCCCGTCACACTGACGTGGCCATAACGACCCGAGCACCATCTTCGAAAGATGTATCGCAAGGAGAGGTCGGAAGACCTAAGGACTCCGAAGTTCCACGAACTTCGGGTGACGAGAGCCACCGTACAGAACCTCGTTCTGAACGTGTGCCACCGGCTACCACTAGTGGCGCCGGATCTATCCCAGCCAGGTGACGACTGCCTACTTGGGGAATCGGCTGTTCGAGTTCTTTGAAACCGTAACCCTACCACGGGTCAAAGGACTTATTAAGGAGGCGGTCCAAGCAACTTCCACTGACAAAGGGAAGGCTCCCATATTTGACCAACCTCCTCCTCAATAGCCGGTACTTCCCCGTCTTCTCACCCTGCCACCACGCAACCCGACAACACCTAACTTGTACACAGTGCCTCTGCTTGAGCTTATTGACATTGGCATTGCTCGCATAATAGATCTCGGCAGCAAACGAAGCATTGAGGAAGAAGACCTCTACCGGAAGCTGGTCGCAGGTGGCGTCATCCCACCTCCTGATGCGAGCATACCAACTGACACATGCCGCCAAGAAGGCCACAGTCAGAAACGTCGTCATGACGATCCAGACGACCAGGATCGTCCTGAGGAGGAGAGCAGCAAGAGACCGAGAACCAAGTCTCCAGTTTTTCGCGGCGGAAGAGGCAGAGGACGCGGAGTTCAAACGCGTGGAGGCAGTTCTTCACGACCACCCAATCGACCACCAAGGTCCTCCAGAGGCAGACAAGCTACACCAGGGCCGAACCAGACAACTTCCCTTGGTGAAGTCGAGTCCGCTCCCTCGAGGATCTCCACCCAACCAGTCCAAACAACTACAACCCCTCGTCCAAAGGATCCTCAAGGCTACATTGACAGATATATCTTAGACGAGGAATGGACGACGAGAACGGAGACAGCAGAAGAGTCCCGCCTCAGGATTGAAAATGTTCGTGATTTATTAAAGGCGGCAGCAGCAGACTTCTACTTCATTGAGCAAGAGGAAGAGGAGCAAGGAGAAAATCCTGAGGCAGAGCTTCCAGAACTTCCAGAACTCCTTCAACATCAGGTGCCCGAGGAACCGACGCCAGGCTACGAGTTCATAGAAACTCATTGGAGAAATGCGAAGATCAAGGCACCTTTTCTTGAGGATCTTTATCCAAAGATCTGGAGGAAGGAAGAAGAAATAAAGGGAGTAACGAGCTGAATCTTCGAGGCCTTGAGCACCTAAGAGGGACGTATAGGGGACTTAGCCATCAGATTATGCTCTGGGAAGTCACGGCCAAGAAAGGAATGAGTAGAGATCAATACAGTAAGTACATGAGAGATCAATCGGCCATCTGTGATATTGTGGATGTCTAATGGGCGGTAGGAAGTTATGTAGGCCTTGTCTTTGTTATTGAACGTTATGACAGGAAAATTGTAAAATATTCAGAAGTAGATCTTCCCTACCTTCCACTCGGCGGACTCAACAAGCTCTACAACATTTATCGAAATAAGTTTCCCCTTGACACTCACACAAGACGAGATGGTTATCGGGCTATCAAAGAGTGTATGCTGAGGCAGGTCAAGTATTTCGCTGCTCATGACTTCCAAATGGCCTTGGAAAGCAATATGAGCAAGGTCAACCTGACACGTCCAAACAACAGATATAAGGATCTCGAAAAGTATGAAGAGGGATTTATCTTCCTTGAACCACAACCTGGGGTCACTTACCTACAAGCTCAGAAGAAAGTGAAGCAGGTGCTACTTCTGTCAGAGATCTCCAAATTCTCAGATGGGACATTGAAGATTATCCTTAACCAACTTCGGGCTAAGAAGAAGACAGTTTCCGAAGATGACAAACTAGAAGGAACAGAACTGGAAGAGAAAGATGTTCTACGGAAACTCGTCGAGAAGATCAGATATCGAATCGTTCTTCGGAACGACATCAGACAGTTCGAGACTGCCCTAGGATTAAGGAAGACCTACTTTGCCCATAGAGAACAACCACCTCCTCCTCGCTCGAAGAAAAAGAAATGAAGACTTAGTTAATAAGCTCGACTGTAATTAGGACACTTAGGGGGAGAATGTTAGGAATATTTTAGAAGTGTCCAAAATATTTATTCTAAGTCTTGTAATTTCTTTACAATGTATTTTATAGATGTTTTACTTTATGTAATTGGGTTGTATTTGTAATGGGCTTGTTAGGGGCCCAATGGGCTTAAATACTTCACAAGGTATTTAAGCATAAAACCTAACACTCATTAATCTAAGTTTCCATTTGCAAAAATCTCACGTATTCAACACTAAACCTCTAAAGCACACTATTCACATTCTATGAAGGTTTAATCTGTTGAAGTGTTCTTGGATAATGTGGATTTACAGGGTTTGAATGGATTCGTAAAGGGGTGAGCATTTGAGAGAGTTCAGAGATTTGAGGGTTCGTAGATTTTTTTTAGAGATTGTTTTTTTTGAATTCGGGAAATTAGATTTGGGATAGAATTTGGCGAATTAGGTTAAACAAGTTTTGCGGGCTGAGAAATTTAGATTTTGGACCGCGAAATTTTTTGAAGAGATGGCCCACTTCTGATTCGCGAATTGTGGGCGAATTGTAGATTCGAAGTCTTAGATTCGCGAATTGGCATCGACGATTTTGACTGGTCAGCATTTGAATTGATTCGCGAATTACACCATTAGTGACTTCGTGAAAGTAATTTGGCGAATCAGAGAGTTCAAGCGGATGAGTTGACGAGTCAAATTTCCACGGTGATTCGGGGAAAATGTATAAATTTCGCTAAATAAGATTACTAATTGAAGTTCGGATTCGCGAAATAAGCTAAGATTTTGACGATTTTGACTTAGAGGATTTGCAAGTTGGAATAAAGCTTAGTCCTATTTTAAGTGAGTTGGAGAATGGATAAAAAAATGTTCATTGACAAAAAGATTTCAAGGCATTTCTGAAACTGAGGGTGCATGAGGTTGACATTGGTGTGCTGGAAGATTTGCTCTTGTCAATCCCATATTTTCTGAGGATGTCGTGAATGTACTTTGACTGGTTAATGAATATCCCTTGCAGTCCAAGGAAAAATGACATTTCCCCCATCGTACTCATCTCAAACTGTGATTTCATCAACGTGCTGAATTCGACACAGAGTTCTGGATTTGTAGAGCCGAAGATGATGTCATCCACGTAAATTTGCACAGCATGATTTCGGGACTAGCCTTTTTGACAAACAATGTGGTGTCAATTTTTCCTTTAGTGAAGCCTGAGTGGACAAGGAAGTCAGATAAGACCTCGTACCAAGCTCTTGGTGCTTGCCTGAGTCCATATAAAGCCTTGTCAAGTTTGTAGACGAAATCTGGATGTTCTTGATTGAGAAATCCGTCTGGCTGTGAGACAAATACTTCTTCCTTCAAAATTCCATTCAAGAAGGCAGTCTTTACATCCATTTGATAGATAGTAAAGTCTTTGTGTCGCATATGCAAGAAATAGTCTGATGGCTTCAATTCTTGCTACGGGGGCAAAAGTCTCATCATAGTCAATTCCTTCTTGCTGATTGTACCCCTTAGCTACAAGTCGAGCCTTGTTACGGACTACCATACCATCCTCGTCTTTCTTGTTTTTAAACACCCATTTTGTTCTGATTATTGTTTTGCCTTTTGGACGAGGAACTAAGTTCTAGACCTTGAGACGCTCGAACTGATTGATTTCCTCTTGCATAGCTACAATCCAGTTTGGGTCACGTAGTGCATCTATTACTCTAGTTAGTTCTGTTTGGCTCAGGAAACAAGTAAAGTTACATTCATTTGGTTAGCATAGGCAAATTCTGTGATAAGGGATTTCAAGTGGTCTTTCACGCTGGCCGGTGTAGAATTTTGGACAGTCTGGACACAGAACTCATCTATGGACTTCAGAAATCCAACCTTTACACGATCAACCTGACTTCCGTGCGGCCCTCGACAACTGTTTGCCTCATCTCTCAGACAGTAATTCAGAGGAACAGCTTATGGCATCAACGCATGTCTCATCTCAACAGCAAAGCTCTTCAACATCTCTCAACAAAAACAAAGTTGATTCATGGTCTTCCAACTATAACTCTACAAAAAGAGCATCAATGTTCGGCGTGCCAATTAGGAAAAATGAAGCGAGCATCTCATCATATCAAACAAGTGGCCTCTACTTCACGTCCTCTGGAACTGCTACATATGGACCTCTGTGGGTCGATGAAGAAACAGAGTATAAATGGACGCAATTATCTGCTGGTCATAGTCAATGACTACTCTCGCTACACATGGACAAGGTTCCTCCGAACAAAAGATGAGATAGGGGACTTGATCGTCAATTTCATGAACTCTACTAAAAATTTACTGCAGCAGACTATCCAAGTCATTCGAACAGACAATGGCATTCAGTTCAAGAACAAATGTCTCAGGTGAATTTTATCAGAAACTTGGAATAAGTCAACAATTTTCAGCCGCCAAGACTCCTCAACAGAATGGGGTAGTCGAACGAAAGAACAGAACTCTAGTGGAAGCCGCGCATACGATGCTCATCCACTCTGGTCTTCCACATTTCCTCTTGGCGGAAGCAATAAATACTGCCTGTTTCACTCAAAACAGGACGGTGGTTCACAAGACAAGACTTCGTACGAAATTATCAACAAACGAGTACCCAACATCTCATTCTTTAAAGTCTTCGGGTGCAAGGCTTTGTGGCGAACGACCGAGAGCAACGTGCTAAGTTCAACCCTAAAGCATTCGAAGCCACTTTCGTCAGGTATTCTTCAACCTCGAAAGCGTACCGAGTATACATCAAGTCCAACCACACAATCAAAGAAAGCTACAACGTCACTTTCCACGAAGTGGCGGATATGGCTGCTGGTCACTTCAGTCCAGGACCTGTGCTTAACCTGATGGCTCCTGCACACCTCAGTTCAGGTCCCGCTAACCAGATAACTTCTGAATATAACAAAACCAACAGAAGATGGCAACAAATCCGAATTCAACGGCAGAAGAAGTAATGAGACTTGCGTTAGACGATTTGGACTCTCTCTTCAAGCTAGTATATCGGTCACACACTACTAAACCTATAGTGAATTGTCCACCCGACGAGACCGACGTACCAAGTGCTTCTCACGTCCCTACCTCACCCGATTCAGAATTGCCACAGAATAATGAAGAACCTATAGTGGTTATTGAGGAAGAATCATCAGAGATGATCGTTCAAAGTGCAGAATTGGAACTTCCTCAAGCAATTGATCTATCAGAGACTACAGGAAATCTAGACCCATAGATGGCTGATGCATCGACTTCAGCCTTGCCTCATGAGCGAAGTGGTTTAGAGGTCACCCGATTGATTAGATAATTGGCGATCCTTCGGATGGAGTGAGGACACGTCGTCAACATAGTCTCTCCAGCTGCTTCTTAAGTAAAAGTGAGCCTACCAAGATAGAAAACGCACTTCAAGACCCGGATTAGGTAATAACGATGCATGATGAAAGTCATCAATTCGAACGTCTTCAAGTGTGGACCTTAGTACCCTGTCCGCATGGAAAAACTATTGTCGGAACTAAATGGGTATTCAAAAACAAGAAGAATGAAGATGGTCAAGTGATCCAGACCAAAGCAAGGCTCGTTGCGAAGGTATACAATCAACAGGAAGGCATCGACTACGACGAGACATATGCTCCTGTTGCCCGAATCGAAGCTACCCGTCTTCTCTTGGCTTATGCGGCTCACAAAGACTTCAAAGTCTATCCAATGGATGTTAAGACCGCCTTTCTCAACGGCGTGTTAAAAAAAGAAGTCTACGTCGCTCAGCCGGAAGGCTTCGTTGATCACGTCTATCGATTGGACAAAGCTCTCTATGGACTAAAACAAGCCCCACGTGCTTGGTACAATGTCCTGAGTGAATTCCTCGTGAAGTCTGGATTCATACGAGGAATGATAGACATAACCCTCTTCATCAAATGGAAAGACAAAGATCTGATGGTCGTTCAAGTATACGTCGACGAGATCATCTTCGGATCATCCACGGCTTTGCACAAAGTTTGGAGATCTAATGAAAAACAAGTTCGAGATGAGTCACATGGGAGAGATGCAGTTCTTCTTAGGACTACAAGTCAGGCAACTCGAAGATGGGATTTTCATCAGTCAGACAAAATACATCAAGGATATTCTGAAGAAATTCAATCAAGATCAGAGCAAGCCTCTCAGCACTCCTACGTCACCAAGCTGCAAGTTGGATGCCGACCCCTCTGGCAAGTCGGTCGACGTCACACTGTATCACAGCATCATTGGATCTCTTCTCTACCTCACTTCGAGCCGGACGGATATCATGTTCGCCACCTGCTTATGTGCCCGTTTTCAAGCCGATCCCAAAGAATCCCATATGCTCGCGGTTAAAAGGATTCTGCGTTACCTTAAGGGCACTTCTACCCTTGGATTATGGTATCCAAAGGGTACGAACTTCAAACTTATAGGCTATACTGACGCTTATTATGCAGGTTGCCTAATGGACAGGAAAAGCACGTCCGGTGGCGTTCAATTTCTAGGCGAAAAGCTGGTCTGCTGGTCTTCCAAAAAGCAGAACTGTGCGTCAACTTCGACGGCCGAAGCGGAATACGTGGATGCCGCCTATTGTTGCTCCCAGATGTTGTGGATACGGACTCAGCTTCGAGACTATGGGTACAATTTAAATAATATACCCATATATAGTGATAGTCAAAGTGCCATTGCTATTACTTGCAATCCTGTTCATCACTCACGCACAAAACACATAGACATTAGATATCACTTTATCAAGGATCATGTAGAAAAGGCACCATAGATATGTATTTCGTGAACACGGAGTACCAACTAGCTGACATTTTCACCAAGGCATTGGATGAAAAACGATTTCAATTCCTTGTCGGAAAATTAGGCATGTTGAATCTTCCGTAATATGTGCTTTACCTGATCCTTTGTGCTACTAAATGTTCTATGCTATGTGTTTTCTTTGCTTATATGCTTTATCTTGAGTTAACTTAATAAAAAAGTTTTGTTAAAATACTATACATATACCTATAATATAGGGGAATGACGAAATCCTTTAGGATTCTTTGATCTAAAGTCACTTAGAATTTTACCCCGACATGTGATCGATTTAATTGCTTAATTTTGTCAGTCTTAGTATCATTCTTGTGTCTAAAGGTCATTAGGTTACTGCACTAGACACAAAGCCACTATACATATGTGAGGATTCAAGCCTTGTTTTTTTCCTTTCTTTGGATCTATTTCTTGAGTGAGTCCCACATCAATTGCTTGTCTTAACTAGTGATACTTGTCTTTATACTAACCTTGCCTTAGATCGTTAGGAAAATGATAAGGGCGCTTAGGTTATTCCTCACTCGGCCTTATAATTTGTTTTTCTCTTCATTAGTCCTTAAGTCATCCATTTTGAGCCTTCTCCAATGCCATATTCTTCCTTCGAATCCCATTCCTAGCCTTCAGCCGTATTATATACTCTTCGGATGGTTGTTCAAACGAGAAAAGGAAGGGGAGAAAATAAATAGGATGATGACAAAAGAAGGCATTGCTCAACACGCAATCAGATCAAAGGAACATGCCTTCCGACTTTTTTTTAGACGGAGGCATGGATCCTGCTGTGAACTTCTCCAACGATAATCTCGTACGCTTGTCAGAACGACTGGAAAGAGGAGCACCACGAAGTGAACTTCTCCAACGATAATCCGGTCTTATATCGGGAAACGAGAAGAGGAGCGGAGCCTTGGGTACGAAATCCATAACCGTTAACTTCTCCAAAAAGATAATCTCTGAAACCTCTCTAGGGATTAAGAGAAGAGGAGCACGGTATCGGCCCGAGAACCACCAAGAAGAACTTCGCCTACGATAATCTCCTATAGCCTCGTGGAGAAGCGGAGCTTCAGCTTGAGCATGGCGTAAAAAGGGATAATTCTTAAAAGAAAAAAAGGGAGAAGAGATTGAAAAGAAGAGAAACGCCGAAAAAAAGAAGGAGACGAACGTAGAAATGGAAGATGACGAAGAGATAAGCTCACTTTCCTCTAAATTCCTTCCCTTCTAAGTCCTCACCAAACTATAACCCTTACAACCCTTTGATTCCAATCGACTGTCTCTCGCTTAGGTGAAATGATTAAAAAATGCCTCGATCGCAGGTAAGTTGACTTAAAATTGCTTGTGTTGACTTGAGCGATATAAATATAAAAATTCCAAGTTAGAAATTATTGAGTGCAAGAGCGAACCTAGTGATAGTTGTCGAAATGGACCAGTCTATGGACTTAGGACTTTAGTTTGACGACATGACTTGACGGCATTTTCTTCTTCAAGTGTCGCGTAAAATTTTAGGTATGACAATTGATCGAAGCAAAATAATCTGACCCCATACTATAATAATAGTAATATACATAAAAAAGTGTGTTGCGCACATTCTGATATGAAATGTTATGTTTCATATGCGTTGAATTGAATAAATGCGAATTTATTTTGTTATCGCACATTCAAAATGTAATTTTAGATTGCATTGATACTGAATTGTTTAAATGCGATAAATTTTTCACTGCTCTTACCCTCACGCAATATCATAAGTACATGTTTTGGGGACCATGTATATGTTCTTACTGGATAAAATTGTGTATTATATGCTCATGACTTGAATTAATTTCATATGCTTGCATGTTAAAGTCAATTTTTGTGCATTATTTGAGGGGGAGCAAATATAAAAATCGTGCATTAGCTTCAACTATTCTTGACGTTTTTTCTCTAAGCTTTTCGGATTCCTTCAAACAAAATTAAGGAGTGAGACTTCGACACTACAAGGAAAGGAGCTAGTCACAGACCAAATATAAGAAAAAATGCCTAAATTAATTGTTGATTAACTTCATTATTTCACGTTTTTCTCTAAGTGGTACAGCTTTTTAAATTTCTGCCAGGGAAGCTAGACGTTACTACACAGAAAATACAGGGAGTTAATTGCATTTATTTTAATTCTCAGGGGGAGCTTTAAGAATGTGATCCTATTTGAAATAGAGGTCAATCTGAAAAGTTTAGAAGTACTTACTATCGAGAAACCGAATATAAGAATTAATTTGCGATCTTAAGTTTCTCGATCGTAAACAGTGTTGGGAACGATTTTGTTTAGCCGCGATAATTTTCGATCGAGAAAATTGAATTGAAGAATAATTTTCGAATCAAAAAATTCTCGAGCGCAAATAGTAATGGGCCTTATCCAATTACTCGCAAAATGTCAAATCGCAAACCCAACATTGACTTACAGCGAGTTAATAAAAGTTCACTTTTTGGTCAGTCGAAAAACTTTTTCTCGCGCAACCCTTAATCGCAAAATTTCTCTTTCGAAAAACTTTACAGACATTTCCAATTTCTCAAAAATCTTTCGATTTTCAACACCAAATTGTCTGTTTAAGGTAGAAATGAGATTCTTTTGACATTTGCGTGTGATTTAACTTCATTAGCATATGCATTTTGTAGTTGTTCGTATGATTAAGATTAGATTCTCGACTATTCTTCAAAACTGAGAAAACCGTATGCTATTTTATAGTGATTTAGGCATGATTTCATGTAGATGGGATATCAACCGCAGCTCACCAAGCTAGCTCAGGTCCGAAGCAGCGGTATCCCTCATCTGTGGAAGACACTGTTCGGGATTGTGAACAAGTGTCTATCGCCGAAGCATGCTGGCTTCGACAAGGGCAATGGCAACATACTGCGGATCTTTCACGGACTCCCATTCTCCAGAAATTACGATTTCACGCAGCTGACCTGGAATGATCTTGCAGACCAGATTCGGGAAAAGGAGAATCGGAGATCGAAGAATGTGCCCTACGCTCGGTGATTTCATGTAATCATCAAGGAATTCATTGAGATGCACGAGTCCATCCATCGTCTACCTCCTAGAGGAAATTATCAACCACCCAGGCTTAAATTCTTTGACAATCCACGGCTCACGGACACGGACCAACCGTCGATGCCGATTCCTTTTGAGCTTCTACGTCTCGCTGATCCCAGAAGAGACGTATACCATAAGTATTGCCGGGAGAATCACCTCACCAAGGAGATGATTCGAGGGCCCCCGACAGATTTTGGAGTTAGCCCTCCCCAACCGCAACAACACTCAAGCCCTGAGGCCATGTTGATTGATGAAGTGGCCAAGGAGCTAGAGCAAGAGGTTCCAACTCAGGACATGCACATTCCTGACATAGATGCCACATTGATCGATGCTGTGGCGGCAGAGTTGGAACAGGAAGCTCCAACAGAAACGCTCCAAGTGGAAGTGCCTGTATATGTTGGCGTGCTTGAAGAGCCTATCGAGGAGGCTCCTCTACAAGAAGCACAGCCCGAGACTAAAAGGAACAGCTCAATTCCACTGGTGACGGAACAGGCTGAGGACGTGGAGCACGAACCTTCTCCTCACACGGCCACCTCATCTGATACAGAGTCCGAGGAGGAGCTCAGACTCATAAGACGGACTCTCAGACGATTGAGTATATAGATGGAGTCCCTCTTCCCTGCCGTCACCACCGCACCATATACCGTGCTGATCACTTCTTCTAGTGTTGCTGGCACTTCTTCGCTCAATCTTGAGCCGCAACCAAATCTACCGGTGTCTGGTTCGCAGGCCCAACCCGAGCCTTCCGTAACACCCATAGAGGAGAATCTTCAAGATTCGACTCGAGGATTTGGTGGAAGTCTCATACAGTCACAACCTCAAGTGACTGTGAGCCAACCTGAGGAACCGGTGCCTGCTCATGGGTTGTCAACAGGCGACATCAGTCGACCTGGTACATCTTCGACGGAGGCTTCCACACCGTTTGTGACGAACGAGAAATTCGAAGCCGCTCTCTCCGCTGCTGTTCAATCGCTTGAAGATAAAATAATGGAGAGAGTTCCTACTGCCATAGAGACATCTCGCAGAGACACCGGGAAAGCACTTGTCTCCGAAGGCACCTCGTCACAGCCCAACCTCACACCTCCACAACCCACACCCACCGACCCTTTAGCCACTTCATCCATCCTCATCAACCCACACACCATACCCATAACCGAGCTCCACGACGTCCTACTTACCTGCCTGATCGGCCTCTCCATCCGGTCACCTCAAGAAGAGTCTCTTTATAGGCGATTGGTCGATCATCCTGAACCACCTACTGAAACTTGCCGAGGCCAAAGCTCCCACTCAAGACGTAGACATGACGATCCTGACAATCAGGACCCTCATGAGTGGGAGAAGAGGCCACGGACATCTACGAGTGGCCAAGAACAAGGCCAAGGCTCGGGCTCTGCGCAGACAGGAACTGGAGCCGGAGAAACCTCACAACCCACAGCACTAGTGCACCGGATCCCATCAGAACTCCAAAGTTAATGTGTTTGGGCGAGAGTAATACTAGGATGAGTGACCCCCTTCGAAGACCTCATCTTGCACTCCCTTTTTTTACTCGTGACAACATACTTTGGGTATTAATTTTGCAATGAAGTGATGGTGTTACTTTTCACTCTCAACACCTAAGCCCGCAAATCTCAATTTTTATAAAAAAATCACGTGAATAATGCTTACATGCTGTATTTTTTGCTGAGCAACACACCGAGCAACAAACTCGGTGTGGTTACCGAGCAACACACCGGTCTTTGTTGCATATTTCAATACATTTTCAGCCCTACAAACAAAACAGCTACGCGCAACAAACTAACAGGTGCGATCATACCAGCACTAGAGCACCGGATCCCATTAGAACTCCACAGTTATTGTGTTCGGGCGAGAATAATACTAGGATGGGTGACCCCCTGGGAAGTCCTCATGTTGCACTCCCTTTTTTTACTCGTGCAACATACTTTGGCCATTAATTTTGCAACGAAGTGACGGTGTTACTTTTCACTCTCAACACCTACGCTCGCAATTCTCAATTTTTATAAAAGAATCACGTGAATAGTGCTTACAAGCTGTATTTTTCGTTGAAATGCGAGACATCTACGACTGTGATGTTCACGAACTAGCATGGTTACCGAGCAACACGCCGGTCTTTGTTGCATATTTTCAATACATTTTCACCCCTACAAACAAAACAGCTACGCGCAACAAACTAAACAGGTGCGATTATACCAGCACTAGTGCACCTGATCCCAACAGAACTCAAAAGTTAATGGTGTTTGGGCGAGAGTAATACTAGGATGGGTGACCCCCTGGGAGGTCCTCGTGTTGCACTCCCTTTTTTTACTCATGACAATGTACTTTGGGTATTAATTTTGCAACGAAGTGACGATGTTACTTTTCACTCTTAACACCTATGCTCGCAAATCTCAAATTTTATAAAAAATCATGTGAATAGTGCTTACATGCTGTATTTTCGCTGAAAATGCGAGACATCTACGACTGCGACCTTCACGAACTGGCGTGGTTACCGAGCCACGTTGGTCTTTGTTGCATATTTGCAATACATTTTCAGCTGTACAAACAAAATAACTACGCGCAACAAACTAAACAGGTGCGATCATACCAGCACTAATGCACCGGATCCCATCAGAACTTCAAAGTTAATTGTGTTTGGGCGAGAGTAGTACTAGGATGGGTGACCCCTAGGAAGTCCTAGTGTTGCACTCCCTTTTTTAACTAGCGACAACATACTTTGGGTATTAATTTTGCAACGAAGTGACGGAGTTACTTTTCACTATCAACACCTATGCTCGCAAATCTTAATTTTTACAAAAAAAATCACGTGAATAGTGCTTACATGCTATATTTTTTCGCTAAATATGCGACACATCTACGACTGCGACGTTCACGAACTAGCGTGGTTACCGAGCAACGCGCCGGTCTTTGTTGCATATTTTCAATACATTTTCAGCCCTACAAACGAAACAGCTACGCGCGACAAACTAAACAGGTGCGATCATACCAGCACAAGTGCACCGGATCCCATCAGAACTCCAAAGTTAATGGTGTTTGGGCGAGAGTAATACTTGGATGGGTGACCCCCTGGGAAGACCTCGTGTTGCACTCCCTTTTTTTACTCGTGACAACATACTTTGGGTATTAATTTCGCAACGAAGTGACTGTGTCACTTTTCACTCTCAACACCTATGCCCGCAAATCTCAATTTTTATAATCACGTGAATAGTGCTTACATGCTGTATTTTTTCGCTGAAAATGCGAGACATCTACGAGTGCGACGTTCACGAACTAGCGTGGTTACCGAGCAACACACCGGTCTTTGTTGCATATTTCAATACATTTTCAGCCCTACAAACAAAACAGCTACACACAACAAACTAAACAGGTGCGATCATACCAGCACTAGTGCACCGGATCCCATCAGAACTCCAAAGTTAATGGTGTTTGCGCGAGAGTAATAGTAGGATGGGTGACCCCGTAGGAAGTCCTCTTGTTGCACTCCCTTTTTTTACTCGTGACAACATACTTTGGGCATTAATTTTGCAACGAAGTGACGGTGCTACTTTTCACTCTCAACACCTACGCTCGTAAATCTCAATTTTTATAAAAGAATTACGTGAATAGTGCTACATGCTGTATTTTTTCGCTGCAAATGCTAGACATCTACGACTGCGACGTTCACGAACTGGCGTGGTTACCGAGCAACACGCCGGTCTTTGTTGCATATTTTCAATACATTTTCAGCCGTACAAACAAAACAGCTACGCGCGACAAACTAAGCAGGTGCGATCATACCGGCACTAGTGCACCGGATCCCATAAGAACTCCAAAGTTAATGGTGTTTGGGCGAGAGTAATATTAGGATGGGTGACCCCGTAGGAAGTCCTCTTGTTGCACTCCCTTTTTTTACTCGTGACAACATACTTTGGGTATTAATTTTGCAACGAAGTGACGGAGTTACTTTTCACTATCAACGCCTATGCTCTCAAATCTCAATTTTTATAAAAAAAATCACGTGAATAGTGCTTACATGCTGTATTTTTTCGCTAAAACTGCGAGACATCTACGAATGCGACGTTCACGAACTGGCGTGGTTACCGAGCAACACGCCGGTCTTTGTTGCAAATTTTTAATACATTTTCAGCCCTACGAACAAAACAGCTACGCGCAACAAACTAAACAGGTGCCATCAAAGCAGCACTAGTGCACCGGATCCCATCAGAACTCCGAAGTTAATGGTGTTTGCGCGAGAGTAATACTAGGATGGGTGACCCCCTGGGAAGTCCTCGTGTTGCACTCCCTTTTTTACTCGTGACAGCATACTTTAAGCATTAATTTTGCAACGAAGTGACGGTGTTACTTTTCACTCTCAACACCTACGCTCGCAAATCTCAATTTTTAAAAAAATCACGTGAATAGTGCGTACATGCTGTATTTTTTCGCTGAAAATGCGAGACATCTACGACTGCGACGTTCACGAACTGGTGTGGTTACCGAGGAAGCCGGTCTTTGTTTCATATTTTCAATACATTTTCAGCCCTACAATCAAAACAGCTTCGCGCAACAAACTAAGCAGGTGCGATCATACCAGCACTAGTACACCGGATCCCATCAGAACTCCAAAGTTAATGGTGTTTGGGCGAGAGTAATACTAGGATGGGTGACCCCCTGGGAAGTCCTCGTGTTGCACTCCCTTTTTTTACCTATGACAACATACTTTGGGCATTAATTTTGCAACGAAGTGACGGTGCTACTTTTCACTCTCAACACCTACGCTCGCAAATCTCAATTTTTATAAAAGAATCACGTGAATAGTGCTTACAAGCTGTATTTTACGTTGAAAATGCGAGACATCTACGACTGTGACGTTCACGAACTAGCATGGTTACCGAACAACTCGCCGGTCTTTGTTGCATATTTTCAATACATTTTCAGCCCTACAAACAAAACAGCTACGCGCAACAAACTAAACAGGTGCGATTATACCAGCACTAGTGCACCGGATCCCATCAGAACTCCAAAGTTAATGGTATTTGGGCGAGAGTAATACTAGGATGGGTGACCCCCTGGGAGGTCCTCGTGTTGCACTCCCTTTTTTTACTCGTGACAACATACTTTGGGCATTAATTTTGCAACGAAGTGACGGTGCTACTTTTCACTCTCAACACCTACGCTCGTAAATCTCAATTTTTATAAAAGAATTACGTGAATAGTGCTACATGCTGTATTTTTTCGCTGCAAATGCTAGACATCTACGACTGCGACGTTCACGAACTGGCGTGGTTACCGAGCAACACGCCGGTCTTTGTTGCATATTTTCAATACATTTTCAGCCGTACAAACAAAACAGCTACGCGCGACAAACTAAGCAGGTGCGATCATACCGGCACTAGTGCACCGTATCCCATAAGAATTCCAAAGTTAATGGTGTTTGGGCGAGAGTAATATTAGGATGGGTGACCCCGTAGGAAGTCCTCTTGTTGCACTCCCTTTTTTACTCGTGACAACATACTTTGAGCATTAATTTTGCAACAAATTGACGGTGCTACTCTTCACTCTCAATACCTACACTCGCAAATCTCAATTTTTATAAAAGAATTACGTGAATAGTGCTTACATGCTGTATTTTTTCGCTGAAAATGCGAGACATCTACGACTGCGACGTTCACGAACTGGCGTGGTAACCGAGCAACACGCCGGTCTTTGTTGCATATTTTCAATACATTTTCAGCCGTACAAACAAAACAGCTACGCGCAACAAACTAAGCAGGTGCGATCATACCAACACTAGTGCACCGGATTCCATCAGAACTTCAAAGTTAATGGTGTTTGTGCGAGAGTAATTCTAGGATGGGTGACCCCTTAGGAAGTCCTCGTGTTGCACTCCCTTTTTTTACTCGTGACAACATACTTTGGGCATTAATTTTGCAACGAATTGACGGTGCTACTTTTCACTCTCAACACCTACACTCGCAAATCTCAATTTTTATAAAAGAATTACGTGAGTAGTGCTTACATGCTGTATTTTTTCGCTGAAAATGCGAGACATCTACGACTGCGACGTTCACGAACTGGTATGGTTACCGAGCAACACGCTGGTCTTTGTTGCATATTTCATTACATTTTCAGCCCTACAAACAAAACAGCTATGCGCAACAAACTAAGCAGGTGCGATCATACCAGCACTAGTGCATCATCAGAGCTCCAAAGTTAATGGTGTTTGGCCGAGAGTAATACTAGGATGGGTGACCCCGAAGGAAGTCCTCGTGTTGCACTCCCTTTTTTTACTCATGACAATGTACTTTGGGTATTAATTTTGCAACGAAGTGACGATGTTACTTTTCACTCTCAACACCTATGCTCGCAAATCTCAATTTTTATATAAAATCACGTGAATAGTGCTTACATGCTGTATTTTTTGCTGAAAATGCGAGACATCTACGACTGCGACCTTCACGAACTGGCGTGGTTACCGAGCCACGTTGGTCTTTGTTGCATATTTGCAATACATTTTCAGCCGTACAAACAAAACAACTACGCGCTACAAACTAAACAGGTGCGATCATACTAGCACTAATGCACCGGATCCCATCAGAACTTCAAAGTTAATGGTGTTTGGGCGAGAGTAGTTGTAATAACCGCAAAATTTTAAAGCCGGATTACGATAGGAAATTTTACGGGTATTAGGGTTTAATCTAGCAGTGAGAAGGACTAAATCAAATATTTTTCAAGATACTAATTTAGAATCTCGGAAATTAGATAGAATTCAAAAATGACAATCATCTCGAACGGTAGGGATTTCCCAAGACAGTTAATTAAACTAGCTCGGACGACAGGTAGGTGAAACTCACCTACGGCACGTAAACATTATGTGATACTTATGTGCTTATGTGATTTACGTGATTTACGTCGTATATTTTATTGGAATCACATTTTCGTATGTTATCACGTTTATATGCATGGCATACTCATATCATATCACAGTGGTGAGACGGTAATATTTTGGGCGTACCGCTGAGCGGGGTAGTTCGAGATGATTGTCATTGTTGACTCGTTAAGGAGTCGAGGTTAGTACTCATATGACACCTGACGGCAGACAAGCGTGATCGATCTGTCTACTCGGGCGTGAACGTCCCGAGGTACAAAACCGTCGTGATTGTATATTCAGCGGAGGGAGCGACCTGACAGGGCAGTTGCGTGATCGTCAAAACGCTGTCGGCGTAGGCTACCGCTTACGGAAGAGCGACCTAGCAGGGCAGTTGCGTGATCGTCAAAACGCTGCTAGTGTAAGCTTCATTTTAAATCCACGCAAACAGGGCAGTTGCCTACGCCAGTTAGCCTACGCTAGCATAGCTAGGTCGCTCCTTCCTGGGTCGCTCCTCCTGCCTCATCATAAATACCGGCGTCGTACGCCGTGTAGGGTGCCATAGAAGTCGTCTGTGACTCAACTACGAGTCGACACACCGGCCTATATCGGCGGGTCTCCGTCGCATACAAGCGACATAATAGAATGCACACTCAGTCCCACGACCCTCCCTCACGAGTTCGTGTGTGCATGTGAGTATGCATGTGCAGATGCAAGTAAACATGACATAACTTACCACCTTACAATGCTTCAATCAATTTTCACGAATTCATGAAGCCACGTAGGCACGTAAACACGCAATTTAGGCACATAAAACAAGTTGTGTGTCGTAGTTGGATTTCTACTTACCTGTCGTCCGAGCGTACTTAGTGTTCTCCTCGTTCTCTCCTAACGTACAACCTTTACACATAAATATCGTCGTATCAGTGTCGTGCCTTTATAAGGTACCTAAGTCGTATTATATTTAATAGCCTAGACTGTAAGTCGTTAGTTTTAATTTGAGGCTAAGTCCCTGCCCGACCAATTTCTAAATTATGTTAGTATTAAATTCTTAATCTAAAGAGTTCGGCGAAATGTCTAAGTATTGTTTGATTCATTCGATTTGTGAAGCTTGGAGACTCCCGATTTTAGAAATCGCCATGTTCTTCACAAGGTGGCAAATCGCCCGATTTTGACTTCTATTTTGCCAAGATTTCGCCCGATTTCCTTTGTATCTTCAAGGTGCCCGATTTGATTTGCATGATAACTTCCATCGGCCTATTTGTAAATCGCCGTGTCTTTTCGTCATCATGACGTCAGCCCGAAACCATGCATGGGGTAAGGATTGTTTTCGGCCGATTTGAGGGTTTGCAAGGATGGAAATCGCCCGATTTCCATGCATGAAGTGGTTAGAGCATTCGGCCGATTTGGAAATCGGCGAGTCCTTCAGGTTGCGGTAAATCGTCCGATTTAGGTTTGCTAATCTAAGTTTCGGCGATTTGTTCTCCTAATGCCACGTGGAGTTTCTATTTCAAATAGCACGATTTGATCTCTTAAGGACTGGTTCGATTGATCCTACGCATGCAGTAATTTGCCCGATTTGTTACCTAATTTCCCCATTTTCGATTGATCTCTGAATCATCTACCCGAATCTCCAAGTTCTAAGGTTTCCTTCTATTAACCAAAATGTCGAATACTACCTAAAGATCTTCTCTTGCTGGAGAAATGAGTCTTAGCGCAAGTTAGGCTAGCCAAAATCAAACAATAATCTCGAAGAACACTCTAAGTTATGATTTCATTTCCAATCCTAGGACTTTTGCCGTCTATGGTACATTCAAGTTCCTAAGTCCCTTACATCTTGAACATGCTTTAACACTTAGTAACGGAAACCAAAGTAGTTTAGGGTGATAAGTTCGCTTACTCGAAATCCTGAGCAGATTGGAGTGGTCCTTTGGGATGAATCCTCTCGGCCTCTTCTCTTTTCTTTCTTGCTTTTGGGTGTCGATGGTTATTGAGTGAGGTTAAGGGTTTGGATTGTTAGGTAGATATTTTATACATCATAGGTATGGAGAAATGGGAATAGACTTAACGTGACTCTCCTTATCTTAAGGAAAAGTTATCCCTATAGTTTCTTTTAATTTAATTAGGCATATCATTCAGTCATAGTCCAAATTTTATCGGGTGTTGGACCTAGGTTTCTAGATTATTTTCAAATCGGTCGATTATACTTCTCTCTACGCATAAATCGTCCGATCTCTAGGGTTAGTCTAAGGAATCGCCCGATTCCTGTCCTCATTTCTATTTGCTCAACCTCAGCGATTTCATTCCATGATCGCCCGATTTCCAATCACTTAAGTATAAGTTCGGCGATTTCCCCTCGTCATGCCACGTGTTTCTTGTTACTAATCGCCCGTTAATTTGCCCGATTCCCACTCGATTTGTTCGATGATTCTAGCTTCTAAGTATATGGGAATCGGCCGATTTCTAATTTGCTCAATTTGAGCTCGGCGATTTCCCATATTCTTTACACATTGAAATCGCCCGATTCTATTTGTCTAATTTGAGCTCGGCGATTTCTCGTGTGCGTGCCACATGTACTAGTGATAAAAATCTTCTAAGTCCTTATAACACATAGTCCTAATTCGTAACACATTTAGGAATTAAATCACACAGCCTGAAGTCATATAGACCCGAAATTAATGGCACCTAATTGCACATGATTCGCATAAGCATATATCGAGTACGGGATTAGACACGTAATTACTTAGGTCATATACGTAATTTATTGGCCCTAAAGACTTACGGGGAACCCGGGTGCTACAGCACGCGAGACGTTAGGGTTCGAGAATGGGGTTGAGCGCACGTTGCATACATGCATGTTTCACCTACTGAGCGAGGAGCTCAGTGCTTACGTGTTGTAGGTACATTTGAGTCTGGCGCTGATGCGCGTCGCGACTAGGCGCTGACGGCGGTGCTCCACGGACTTTTGAGGGCGAGGCTGTACATGGATGAAGACCTGTGGAGCGGCTGTAGGACTTTTGGTTCTTTTGATATTTTTGGGGCTTCGGCCCGTGTATAGTACAGACGATGTACACGGATTTTTATAATAATGTACTTATTTTAGGAAAAGTTTTTTTTTAGACGGGTCTTCCGCGACTTACATTGTGAAAATCCGCCACTAACCTTACTTAGAAAACGAGGGTCGCTACATGTGGTATCAGAGCTTAGGATATAGATTCTGTAGACTGTCCATGTACCGCCGCTCAAAAGCGCGGAGGATCAGCCTTGCCTGTATGTTGTACGGTACGTTGTGATTTTGTGCTTAACATGGCTTATTTGCTTTTGTGGCTATTTGTAATTGATTGCTGACATAATGAGTTCGTTTGTGCGGATAACTATAGACAATAGGAATTAAGCATGCCTAGAGTGCGCAGCGGAAGCGTAGTGAAAATATGAATAATGCTGAGGTGAAGTAGAAAGTGGATGAGTGAGTCTAGTCGTAGAATCGGACTCGAATTCCTTACCACAGAATTTCGGGGCGAAATTCTTTTAAGGGGGGGAGAATGTAATAACCGCAAAATCTTAAAGCGGGATTACGATAGGAAATTTTACGGGTATTAGGGTTTAATCTAGCAGTGAGAATGACTAAATCAAATATTTCAAGATACTAATTTAGAATCTCGGAAATTAGATAGAATTCAAAAAGTTAATAACCAATATTTTCGGATACTTTTATATACATCCATAGATATATTTATTGTAATAACCAAGGGGTAAGGATATTATAGTATGTAGGACTCAAATTAGGACATGGGGTGTAGCATAGATTTTGGTAACAATATAGTATTTATAATATTAGCAAAGAACGGAGATTTGGGTAGACATAGTATATATATATATATATATATATATATATATATACACGTTACTAAGAGGTGAATATATTATATATACGTTAGTAAGAGGTGAAAAGATTCGAATAAATCAGATACATATATTAGAGATATGTATGCACAGTAAACACATCATGTATATGGATACGTATAATAATACTTAATCTATCAAAAGAACTTAAAATAGCTTTACACGTGGTGGCCATTTTCCTTAATGTTAAGTATGACTAATGGAAGGTTCCTTAACCTTAAGGTAATCATCTTCGATAAAATACCTACTATATATAATGCGATTACTTGAAATTGAAAGAAAAGAACAGTTAACGAACCGAAACAGGGAAGAGAAGAAAGACCAAAAGAAATTCTATCAACCTAAAGGGATTCATAACCACTTAAGGTTCGACACTTTTGGTAAGCCTTAATAATATTAATCTTCATGGCTTATGTTTATTATATTCCCATGAATTTAAAACGCTCATAGCTACTGTTCGGATAGGGTAATCGAAAACCCTTATTTTTGGATTTAAAACAATACTAACATTCCTTGTTTAAGTTGGTGCAGACGTAAGTATAAGAATTCATGGAAGATAATAGATTAGGACTTAGCTTTGATAGCTGAAATTATTTTTAGATGTTATAAGCTTCTTGGATATGCGAATTTAAATAAGAACTAGCAAGTTCCCGGTGAACAACTTTATTCCTAAGCCATGACGAATGGTAGAATATTAAAGATTTAGGAATTTTAACTATGATAATGTATAGTAACAATTCTGGGATGGAAAGTAATTTTGGGCAGTTAAAGTTAAGCTTGAGGCTTCGATCGAAACTAGGGCTTGTTCTTGGGTGTAAGATTTTCTGGGTAAGGAATAATTTTCGAGGGTGATTAAGGTATATAAGAACTCTGGCGATTTTAGAATATTACGCAATTTGAACGAACTTTCGGGCCAATTTAGGGTTTTAATAAATTAGTATAGTCAATAGTCGAGGTATATTATTCTAATATGGTCCTCTAATTTTAATATGATGCTAATTATGACATTTCTATTTGAAGGTCGAACGATAAGGATTTCCCAAGACAGTTAATTAAACTAGCTCGGACGACAGGTAGGTGAAACTCACCTACGGCACGTAAACATTATGTGATGCTTATGTGCTTATGTGATTTACGTGATTTACGTGTTTTACGTATATTTTATTAACATTTTCGTATGTTATCACGTTTATATGCATGGCATACGCATATCATATCACCGTGGTGAGATACCGTGTGGAGACGGTAATATTTTGGGCGTACCGCTGAGCGGGGTAGTTCGAGATGATTGTCGTTGTTAACTCGTTAAGGAGTCGAGGTTAGTACTCATATGACACCTGACGGCAGACAGGCGTGATCGATCTGTCTACTCGGGCGTGAACGTCCCGAGGTGCAAAACCGTCGTGATTGTATATTCAACGGAGGGAGCGACCTGACAGGGCAGTTGCGTGATCGTCAAAACGCTATCGGCGTAGGCTACCGCTTACGGAAGAGCGACCTAGCAGGGCAGTTGCGTGATCATCAAAACGCTGCTAGTGTAAGCTTCCGTAGATTGTTTTATATTATGGGCGCGCGAGGTGTCGAGTCTGACCTAGGGCCCTGTGTTGTGTGAGTTGAGATAGGGTTGTGGGAAAAGAAAGAGTGAACATTGCACGCGAGACGTTAGGGTTCGAGAATGGGGTTGAGCATACGTTGCATACATGCATGTTTCACCTACTGAGCGAGGAGCTCAGTGCTTACGTGTTGTAGGTACATTTGAGTCCGGCGCTGATGCGCGTCGCGACTAGGCGGGCTGACGGCGGTGCTCCACGGACTTTTGAGGGCGAGGCTGTACATGGATGAAGACCTGTGGAGCGGCTGTAGGACTTTTGGTTCTTTTGATATTTTTGGGGCTTCGACCCGTGTATAGTAAAGACGATGTACACGGATTTTTATAATAATGTACTTATTTTACGAAAAGGTTTTTTTTAGACGGGTCTGCCGCGACTTACGTTGCGAAAATCCGCCACAAACCTTACTTAGAAAACGAGGGTCGCTACAGTAGTACTAGGATGGGTGACCCCTAGGAAGTCCTAGTGTTGCACTCCCTTTTTTAACTCGCGACAACATATGTTGGGTATTGATTTTGCAACGAAGTGACGGAGTTACTTTTCACTATCAACACCTATGCTCGCAAATCTTAATTTTTACAAAAAAATCACGTGAATAGTGCTTACATGCTATATTTTTTCGCTAAATATGCGACACATCTACGACTGAGACGTTCACGAACTGGCGTGGTTACCGAGCAACACGCCGGTCTTTGTTGCATATTTTCAATACATTTTCAGCCCTACAAACAAAACAGCTACGCGCAACAAACTAAGCAGGTGCGATCATACCAGCTCTAGTGCACCGGATCCCATCAGAACTCAAAGTTAATGGTGTTTGGGCGAGAGTAATACTAGGATGGGTGACCCCCTGGGAAGTCCTCGTGTTGCACTCCCTTTTTTTACCTGTGACAACATACTTTGGGCATTAATTTTGCAACGAAGTGACGGTGCTACTTTTCACTTCAACACCTACGCTCGTAAATCTCAATTTTTATAAAAGAATCACGTGAATAGTGCTTACAAGCTGTATTTTTTCGCTGAAAATGCGAGACATCTACGACTGTGACGTTCACGAACTGGCATGGTTACCGACCATCACGCCGGTCTTTGTCGCATATTTTCAATACATTTTCAGCCCTACAAACAAAACAGCTACGCGCAACAAACTAAACAGGTGCGATCATACCAACACTAGTGCACCGGATCCCATCACAACTCCAAAGTTAATGGTGTTTGGGCGAGAGTATACTAGGATGGGTGACCCCGTAGGAAGTCCTCGTGTTGCACTCCCTTTTTTTACTCGTGACAACGTACTTTGGGTATTAATTTTGCAACGAAGTGACGGTGTTACTTTTCACTCTCAACACCTATGCTCGCAAATCTCAATTTTTATAAAAAATCACGTGAATAGTGCTTACATGCTGTATTTTTCGCTGAAAATGCGAGACATCACGACTGCGACCTTCACGAACTGGCGTGGTTACCGAGCAACACGTTGGTCTTTGTTGCATATTTGCAATACATTTTCAGCCGTACAAACAAAACAACTACGCGCCGCAAAATTAAACAGGTGCGATCATACCAGCACTAATGCACCGGATCTCATCAGAACTTCAAAGTTAATGGTGTTTGGGCGATAGTAGTACTAGGATGGGTGACCCCTAGGAAGTTCTCGTGTTGCGCTCCCTTTTTTACCTCGCGACAACATACTTTGGGTATTAATTTTGCAACGAAGTGACGGTGTTACTTTTCACTCTCAACACCTATGCTTGCAAATCTCAATTTTTATAAAAAATCACGTGTATAGTGCTTACATGCTGTATTTTTCGCTGAAAATGCGAGAAATCTACGAGTGCGACGTTCACGAACTAGCGTGGTTACCGAGCAACACACCGGTGTTTGTTGCATATTTCAATACATTTTCAGCCCTACAAACAAAACAGCTACGCACAACAAACTAAACAGGCGCGATCATACCAGCACAAGTGCACCGGATCCCATCAGAACTCCAAAGTTAATGGTGTTTGGGCGAGAGTAATAGTAGGATGGGTGACCCCCTGGGAAGTCCTCGTGTTGCACTCCTTTTTTTTACTCGTGACAACATATGTTGGGTATTGATTTTGCAACGAAGTGACGGAGTTACTTTTCACTATCATGCTGCATATTTTCGCTAAATATGCGACACATCTACGACTGAGACGTTCACGAACTGGCGTGGTTACCGAGCAACACGCCGGTCTTTGTTGTATATTTTAAATACATTTTCAGCCCTTCAAACAAAACAGCTACGCGCAACAAACTAAACAGGTGCGATCATACCAGCACTAATGCACCGGATCCCATCAGAACTTCAAAGTTAATGTTGTTTGGGCGAGAGTAGTACTACGATGGGTGACCCTTGGGAAGTCCTAGTGTTTCACTCCCTTTTTTAACTCGCGACAACATACTTTGGGTATTAATTGTGCAACGAAGTGACGGAGTTACTTTTCAGTATCAACTCCTATGCTCGCAAATTTTAATTTTTTTTAAAAAATAACGTGAATAGTGCTGACATGCTATATTTTTTCGCTAAATATGCGACACATCAACGACTGCGACGTTCACGAACTGGCGTGGTTACTGAGCAACATGCCGGTCTTTGTTGCATATTTTCACTACATTTTCAGCCCTACAAACAAAACAGCTACACGCAACAAACTAAACAGGTGCGATCATACCAGCACCAGTGCACCGGATCCCATCAGAACTCCAAAGTTAATGGTGTTTGGGCGAGAGTAATACTAGGATAGGTGACCCCCTGGGAAGACCTCGTGTTGCACTCCCTTTTTTTAATCGTGACAACATACTTTGGCCTCAATTTTGCGACGAAGTGACGGTGTTAGTTTTCACTCTCAACGCCTATGCCCGCAAATCTCAATTTTTATGAAAAAAATCACGTGAATAGAGCTTACATGCTGTATTTTTCGCTGAAAATGCGAGACATCTACGCGTTCACGAACTGGCGTGGTTACCGAGCAACACACCGATCTTTGTTGCATTTTTCAATACATTTCCAGCTTACAAACAAAACAGCTACGCGCAACAAACTAAACAGGTGCGATCATACCAGCACTAGTGCAACGGATCCCATCAGAACTCCATAGTTAATGGTGTTTCGTCGAGAGTAATACTAGGATGGGTGACTCCCTGGGAAGTCCTCATGTTGCACTCACTTTTTTACTCGTGACAACATACTTTGGGCATTAATTTTGCAACGAAGTGACGGTGTTACTTTTCACTCTCAACACCTACGCCCGCAAATCTCAATTTTTATAAAAGAATCACGTGAATAGTGCTTACATGCTATATTTTTTCGCTGAAAATGCCAGACATCTACGGCTGCGACGTTCACGAACTGGCGTGGTTACCGAGCAACACGCCGGTCTTTGTTGCATACTTTCAATACATTTTCAGCCGTACAAACAAAACAACTACGCGCAACAAACTAAACAGGTGCGATCATACCAGCACTAGTGCACCGGATCCCATCAGAACTTCAAAGTTAACGGTGTTTGGGCGAGAGTAGTACTAGGATGGGTGACCCCCTGGGAAGTCCACGTGTTGCACTCCCTTTTTTTACTCGTGACAACATACTTTGTGTATTACTTCTGCAACGAAGTGACGGTGTTACTTTTTACTCTCAACGCCTATGCATTTCGCAAATCTTAATTTTATAAAAAAATCACGTTAATAGTGCTTACATGCTGTATTTTTTCGCTGAAAATGCGAGACATCTACGACTGCGACGTTCACGAACTGGCGTGGTTACCGAGCAATGCGCCGGTATTTGTTGCATATTTTCATTACATTTTCAGCCGTACAAACAGAACATGTACGCGCAACAAACTAAACGTGTGCGATCATACCAGCACTAATGCACCAGATACCATCAGAATTCCAAAGTTAATGGTGTTTGGGCGAGAGTTGTACTAGGATGGGTGACCCCTTGGGAAGTCCTCGTGTTGCACTAACTTTTTTTACTTGTGACAACATGTTAGGTCATACGATTAACAACTCTATGATCCTAGGCATGAATTCTTAGTAATTAGATGATAATGATTGACATTAAGATTCGATCGAAAAACTCAAATGAAGAACAAGAGAGAGAATTCGAGTAGAGTGAGAAAGTTACTATTGTTTCTCTCTCTAAGAATTGAATTGCAAGCCTTTCGGATCAATTTCCAAAACTCTCTCTATTATGCATAATGTGTGTACAAGTATTTATACCAAATAAACTTGGTATAAATATCTAACTAGTCCTAATAGATGGACCAATACAAATAAATCCCCTAATTACAAGGACAACTAATGAAATCAAGCACAATTAAAATGTATACTCTACAATCTCCCCCTTTGTGCTTGATTGCGTCTCCGCGCTGTTTGTCCTCGTCGAGCATAGTATGATCTGTGCAAGCCCAACGCATGCTTAAAACCTGAGCGTGTTCCTCAGCTCCAGTCGCTCTTCGTTATCTTCAAGTAGTTCCATTAGGAACGGCTGTTCTCTCATGAACATGTGGATCCTCAGCATCATATCTCGATTGATTGCTTCCAACATCTGCTCGATGTTTTTCCTGAAGACCTTGAGCGTCCCCTCGCAAAACTTATGAATCTCAGTCTTCAGCACCAACCTATTCTTCTTGGCTATTGGATTGTGGTAGGTGATGCCTAGGACTGAGCTGATGTGCACGTGATTGTTGGGAAGCCCTTCGATCTCAGGTCCTTTGTTGAGAGGAGCGGTCATGTTAACCTTCTTCATGTTGCTCTATAGAGCCATCTCAAGGTCGTGTGCAGCGAAGTACTTTACTTGGCGCATCATGAACCGGTATAGTCTCTCGAGTCCTTCTTTCTTGATGAAGCCTTTAGGACCTTTGTACTTCTCCACGTACAGCTGATAGAGATGGTATACCTCATTAGCATGGATGTACGGTAGGTCGCACTCGCTTAGATCTTCTCGAGTTCTATCTACTCGCTCGATGGTGTAGTGAGGTGTTGGAAGTCCTCCTTTTGCACAGTATACGCTGAGTAGTTGGCATATTGGGGAGAGAGTCTTATAGTGGCTCTTGACTTGTTCTTTAGTCATCCCCAGCCTTACATCAGGTCCAAGTTTGGTCAGCGTCCAGAGGTAGGTCATCCTCTTCTTCTGATCCCAGTGAGAGATCACTCTCAGCTCGAACTCGTTCGGCTTCTTAACTCTCTCCGGTGACCTCCAAATGTTTTCACAAACTTCAAGGAAGGGGATTTCTATTCGGATACTCCCACAGCGTGTCAATCCGAACGGTCCCTGGCGTTAGTCTTGTGGGGGAAGCCGCTCGTTGCGCGATCAACTCTGGTAGCCTTGGGATTTCTTGTTGGTAGTCTTCATCTTCCTGAAGCTCGTCGTCTTCTATAATTACGAGGTCGATGTAGGCTTGTTGTAGGAAATTCCGAACGTCCTGAAGCCGTTGTCTTTGATGCTCCTCGGGCATGGAATGAGTCATCCACTGTCCTTCGAAGATGTATTTGTCCAGAACCTCGTGTCGATTGAAGCCATGTCTTGAGGGGCCAGGTTGGTCTGGAGCGACCGAGGAGTAGCTTGAGTAGCTGCTAAGGCTACGAGCATCGCGGCACTTGCTTCTTCTTCCGGAAGCAAGGGGCTTGTAAAGGTCGGTGGGGTGGATGGGGTCGACGGAGGCGTTCTAATGGTGGGTTGGTAGAATGGGCTTAGAGGTTGTGTGCGGTGCGTGGTGACCCATGGCTTCTAGCATTGGGCCCGCGTCGCCTTTGTCGAACGGGCGAACGCGAGACGGGGTCACGTGAGGCTGAGGAGCGGCTTTTACCCATAGTACCTGGAAGAAAAATGTGAGCTCGAAGAAATAACAATTAAATGCAAGTAGTTCGACTCGACCAAAATAGCGACAAAAGGCACGTAATATTCAAGATTATATGAAAAAGTTCAAAGAGGCATTTTGTCGAACACGTGGCGTGCAACCGAAAACACTCAATCTAAGTCCGAAATTGAACAAATTAAGCATACCCAACTCCCAATTGCATGTATATCATCATTAGAGAGCAAAGCAAACACGAAATTTGGGCCAAATTAGGGTTGTTGTATGAAATTAGGGTTCTTCGTCGTAGCAATCGAAACTCAACATCAGATCTAACGAATTAAGCATTCCGATGATAGTCCCATCGTGTTTAACAACAAAAAAATGAAGTAATTCATGCCCAGATTTGTCGAAAATTAAAGAAATACCACGAATCGAAACTGAAGAGACGTGAAAGAAAATCGTACCTTCGAGTTTAAATAAGGTTTCACCGGTGTAGGGTGGCGGTTGGCGTCGATTTGTGGCGTATGGTGTTAGAGGGAGGTGGTGTTGGGTGGTGGTGTGGGTTTTGAAGGAGGGAATCGAGAGAGAGAGAGAGAGAGAGAGAGAGAGAGAGAGAGAGAGAGAGAGAGAGAGAGAGAGAGAGAGAGAGAGAGAGAGAGAGAGAGAGAGAGAGAGAGAGAGAGTAGAGAAGAAAGGTAGAAAAAGAAATTTTCCTACTTAAAATCGTGAAAGTCATGGCCGTGACCTATAAAGGTCTTGGCCGTGACTGGCAGCAAAGCCTCTGCCAACAGTCACGGCCTTGACGAGGACGTCGCTGGCCGTGACACTTTGGGATTTTTTTTTGACTAAGGTAATGCCTAAGACATAAATGAAAATACCTGGGTTGCCTCCCAAGAAGCGCTTACTTTACCGTCTTTAGCTGGACGTCTTTTCGTGCGCTCAAGTTTGGAAGTCCAGGTAGAGCACTTCCTTTTCGCTCGCGTCTTCCTCGCCTCGTGATAGTGATTCAACCTGTGGCCGTTCACCTTGAAGGTACCCTGCTCCATAATTGAAATCTCAATAGTACCATAAGGAAAAACACGGGTAACAGTGAACGGTCCTGACTAACGTGATCTAAGTTTTCTGGGAAAAAGTCTAAGTCGAGAGTAAAAAGAAGGACTTGGTCCCCTTCCTGAAACTCTCGTCTTTGCCTATTTTTTTTATCGTGATAGGCTTTTGAACGTTCCTTATACATGCGGGCGTTATCGTAAGCCGATAAATGCCACTCGTCTAACTCGTTGATTTGAGTTGTCGCTTTCCGCCGGCATTCTCCAAATCAAGATTCAAGGACTTGATGGCCCAATATGCCTTATGCTCTATTTCTACGGGAAGATGACATGCCTTTCCATAGACTAACCTATATGGTGTAGTGCCAATGGGGGTCTTATATGCAGTCCTATACGCCCAAAGTGCATCATTCAACTTATTTGTGCACTCCCTACGGTTCCCCTCTATGGTCTTCTCTAGAATGCGTTTCAACTCGCGGTTAACTACTTCGACTTGACCACTAGCTTGGGGGTGGTACGGGGTGGATAGGCCATATCTAACATCGTAATGTTCTAAAGTGCGTGCAAACTGGATGTTACAAAAGTGAGTGCCTCTATCACTAATAATGCATCTAGGTTCCCCAAAACGTGAAAACAATGCTAGCAAAAATCTAACGACTACCCTAGCGCCGTTTGTGGGTAAGGCTTGCGCCTCGGCCCATTTAGACACATAATCGACGGCAACTAGGATGTACTTATTATTATATGAGCTAGGAAACGGACCCATAAAATCTATACCCCATACATCGAATATCTCACATACCAAAATGAAATTCTGGGAATTTCATCGCGTTTAGAGATATTACCTGCGCGCTGACACTGATCACAAGTGTCAACGTACCTTTGGGCGTCCTTGAAGATCGTCGGCCAGTAGAATCTGCTCTCCAACACCTTCTGAGCGGTTCGATTTGCTGCGTAATGCCCTCCGGTCGGTCCGTTGTGGCAATGCCTAAGGATTTGTGTCGTTTCTGGAGCAGCAACGCATCGCCGTATCACCTGGTCTGCACATCGCCTTAAAAGATACGGGTCTTAGTGCTAGTATGATCGCATATGTCTAGTTTGTTGCTAGTTCGTGAACGTCGCAGTCGTAGATGTCTCGCATTTTCAGCAAAAAATACAGAATGTAAGCACTACTCACGTGATTTTTTAAAAAAAAATTGAGATTTGCGAGCATAGGTGTTGAGAGTGAAAAGTAACTCCGTCACTTCGTTGCAAAATTAATACCCAAAGTATTTTGTCACGAGTAAAAAATAGGAGTGCAACAAGAGGACTTCCCAGGGGGTCACCCATGCTAGTACTACTCAAGCCCAAACACCATTAACTTTGAAGTTGTGGAATCCGGTGCATTAGTGCTGGTATGATCGCATCAGTTTAGTTTGTTGCGCGTAATTGTTTTGTTTGTACGGGTGAAAATGTATTGAAAATATGCAACAAAGACCGGCGCGTTGCTCGGTAACCACGCCAGTTCGTGAACTTCGCAATCGTTGATGTCTCGCATTTTCAGCGAAAAATATATCATGTAAGCACTATTCACGAGATTTTATCATAGAAATTGAGATTTGCGAAATGCATAGGTGTTGTGAGTGAAAAGTAACACCGTCACTTCGTTGCAAAACTAATACCCAGAGTATGTTGTCTCGAGTAAAAAAATGAGTGCAACACGAGGACTTCCCAGGGGGTCACCCATCCTAGTACTACTCTCGTCCAAACACCATTAACTTTGAAGTTCTGATGGGATCTGGTGCATTAGTGCTGGTATGATCACACCTGTTTAGTTTGTTGCGCGTAGTAGTTTTGTTTGTACGGCTGAAAATGTATTGAAAATATGCAACAAAGACCGGCGCGTTGCTCGGTAACCACGCCAGTTCATGAACGTCGCAGTCGTAGATGTCTCGCATTTTCAGCGAAAAAATACAACTTGTAAGCACTATTCACGTGACTTTTTTAAAAAAATTAAGATTTGCGAGCATAGGTGTTGAGAGTGAAATGTAACTCTGTCACTTCGTTGCAAAACTAGTACCCAAAGTATGTTGTCACGAGTAAAAAAATGAGTGCAACACGAGGACTTCCAAGATGGTCACCCATCCTAGTACTACTCTCGCCCAAACACCATTAACTTTGAGGTTCTGATGGGATCCAGTGCATTATTACTGTTATGATCGCACCTGTTTAGTTTGTTGCGCATAGTTGTTTTCCTTGTACGGCTAAAAATATATTGAAAATATGCGATAAAAATCGGGGCGTTGCTCGGTAACCACCCAGTTCGTGAACGTCGGAGTCGTAGATGTCTCGCATTTTCAGCAAAAAATACAGAATGTAAGCACTACTCACGTGATTTTTTAAAAAAAATTGAGATTTGCGAGCATAGGTCTTGAGAGTGAAAAGTAACTCCGTCACTTCGTTGCAAAATTGATACCCAAAATATTTTGTCACGAGTAAAAAATTGGTGTGCAACAAGAGGACGTCCCCGGGGGTCACCCATGCTAGTACTACTCAAGCCCAAACACCATTAACTTTGAAGTTCTGATGGGATCCGGTACATTAGTGCTGGTATGATCGCATCTGTTTAGTTTGTTGTGCGTAATTGTTTTGTTTGTACGGCTGAAAATGTATTGAAAATATGCAACAAAGACCGGCGCGTTGCTCGGTAACCACGCCAGTTCGTGAACTTCGCAGTCGTAGATGTCTCGCATTTTCAGCGAAAGATATATCATGTAAGCACTATTCACGTGATTTTATCGTAGAAATTGAGATTCGCGAAATGCATAGGTGTTGTGAGTGAAAAGTAACATCGTCACTTCGTTGCAAAACTAATACCCGAAGTATGTTGTCACGAGTAAAAAAATGAGTGCAACACGAGGACTTTCCGAGGGGTCACCCATCCTAGTACTACTCTCGCCCAAACACCATTAACTTTGAAGTTCTGATGGGATCTGGTGAAGTAGTGCTGGTATGATCACACCTGTTTAGTTTGTTGCGCGTAGTTGTTTTGTTTGTACGGCTGAAAATGTATTGAAGTATGCAACAAATACCGGCGCGTTGCTCGGTAACCACTCCAGTTCGTGAACGTTGCAATCGTAGATGTCTCGCATTTCAGCGAAAAAATACAGCATGTAAGCACTATTCACGTGAATTTTTTTTTAGAAATTGAGATTTGCGAAATTCATAGGTGTTGTGAGTGAAAAGTAACACCGTCACTTCGTTGCAAAATTATACCCAAAATACGTTGTCACGAGAAAAAAAAGTGAGTGCAACACGAGGACATCCCAGGGGCTCACCCACCTAGTACAACTCTCGCCCAAACACCATTTACTTTGGAGTTCTGATGGGATCCGGTGCATTAGTGCTGGTATGATCGCACCCGTATAGTTTGTTGCGCGTAGGTGTTTGGTTTGTACGGCTGATAATGTATTGAAAATATGCAACAAATACCGGCGCGTTGCTCGGTAACCACTACAGTTCGTGAACGTTGCAATCGTAGATGTCTCGCATTTTCAGCGAAAAAAATACAGCATGTAAGCACTTTTCACATGGTTTTTTTATAGAAATTGAGATTAGCGAAATCCATAGGTGTTGTGTGTGAAAAGTAACACCGTCACTTCGTTGCAGAATTATACGCAAAATATGTTGTCACGAGTAAAAAAAGTGAGTGCAACATGCAACATGAGGACATCCCAGGGGGTCACCCACCTAGTACAACTCTCGCCCAAACACCATTAACTTTGGAGTTCTGATGGGATATGATGCATTAGTGCTGGTATGATCGCACCCGTTCAGTTTGTTGCGCTTATTTGTTTTGTTTGTACGGCTGAAAATGTATTGAAAATATGCAACAAATACTGCCACGTTGCTCGGTAACCATGCCAGTTCGTGGACATCATAGTCGTAGATGTCTCTCATTTTCAGTGAAAAATACAGCATGTAAGCACTATTCACGTGATTTTTTTTATAAAAATTGAGATTTGCAAAATGCATAGATGTTGTGAGTGAAAAGTAACACCGTCATTTTGTTGCAAAATTAATACCCAAGTATGTTGTCACGAGTAAAAAAAGTGAGTAAACACGAGGACTTTCCAGGGTCACCCATCCTAGTACAACTCTCGCCAAAACACCATCAACTTTAGAGTTCTGATGGCATCGGGTGCATTAGTGCTTGTCTGATCACACCCGTATAGTTTGTTGCGCGTAGGTGTTTTGTTTGTACGGCTGAAAATGTATCGAAAATATGCAACAAAGACCGGCACGTTGCCTGGTAACCACGCCAGTTCGTGAACATCGCAGTCGTAGATGTCTCACATATTCAGCGAAAAATACAGCATGTAAGTACTATTCACGTGATTTTTTATAAAAATTGAGACTTGCGAGCATAGGTGTTGAGAGTGAAAAGTAACACCGTCACTTCGTTGCAAAATTATACCCAAAATACGTTGTCACAAGTAAAAAAAGTGAGTGCAACACGAGGACATCCCAGGGGGTCACCCATCCTAGTACAACTCTCGCCCAAACACCATTAACTTTGGAGTTCTGATGGGATCTGGTGCATTAGTGCTGGTATGATCGCATCTGTTTAGTTTGTTGCGCGTAGTTGTTCTGTTTGTACGACTGAAAATGTATTGAAAATATGCAACAAAGACCGGCGCGTTGCTCGATAACCACGTTCGTGAACGTCGCAGTCGTAGATGTCTCGCATTTTCAACGAAAAAATACAACATGTAAGCACTATTCACGTGATTTTTTTAAAAAAATTGAGATTTGCGAGCATAGGTGTTGAGATTGAAAAGTAAATCCTTCACTTCGTTGCAAATTAATACCCAAAGTATGTTGTCACGAGTAAAAAATAGGAGTGCAACAAGAAGACTTCCCCGGGGTCACCCAACCTAGTACTACTCTCGCCCAAACACCATTAACCTTGAAGTTCTGATGGGATCCGGAGCATTAGTGCTTGTATGATCGCATCTGTTTAGTTCGTTGCGCGTAGTTGTTTTGTTTGTACGGCTGAAAATGTATTGAAAATATGCAACAAAGACCGGCGCGTTACTCGGTAACCACGCCTGTTCGTGAACGTCGCAGTGGTAGATGTCTCGCATTTTCAACGAAAAAATACAACATGTAAGCACTATTCACGTGATTTTTTTAAAAAATTTGAGATTTGCGAGCAGATGTGTTGAGATTGAAAAGTAAGTCCGTCACTTCGTTGCAAATTAATACCCAAAGTATGTTGTCACGAGTAAAAAATAGGAGTGCAACAAGGGTACTTCCCAGGGGGTCACCCATCCTAGTACTACTCAAGCCCAAACACCATTAATTAGTGCTGGTATGATCGCATCTTTTTATTTTGTTGCGCGTAGTTGTTTGTTTGTACGGCTGAAAATGTATAGAAAATACGCAACAAGGACCGGCGTGTTGCTCGGTAACCACGCCAATTCGAAAACTTCGCAGTCGTAGATGTCTCGCATTTTCAGCGAAAAACAGCATGTAAGTACTATTCACGTGATTTTATCATAGAAATTGAGATTTGCAAAATCCATAGGTGATGTGAGCGAAAAGTAACACCGTCATTTCGTTGCAAAACTAATACCCAAAGTATGTTGTCACGAGTAAAAAAAGTGAGTGCAACACGAGGACTTTCCAGGGGGTCACCCATCCTAGTACAACTCTCTCCCAAACACCATTAACTTTGAAGTTCTGATGGGATCCGGTGCATTAGTGCTGGTATGATCGCACCTATTTAGTTTGTTGCGCGTAGTTGTTCTGTTTGTACGGCTGAAAATGTATTGAAAATATGCAACAAAGTATGTTGTCACGAGTAAAAAAATTGAGTGCAACACGAGGACATCACAGGGGTCACCCATACTAGTACAACTCTCGCCCAAACACCATTAACTTTGGAGTTCTGATGGGATCTGGTGCATTAGTGTTGGTATGATCACACCCGTTTAGTTTGTTGCCCGTATTTGTTTTGTTTGTACGGCTTAAAATGCATTGAAAATATGCAACAAATACCGGCGCGTTGCTCGGTAACCAGTCAGTTCGTGAACATCGCAGTAGTAGAAGTCTCGCATTTTCAGCGGAAAATACAGCATGTAAGCACTATTCACGTGATTTTTTTGTGAAAATTGAGATTTGCGAAATCCATAGGTATTGTGAGTGAAAAGTAACACCGTCACTTCGTTGCAAAATTATATCCAAAGTATGTTGTCACGATTAAAAAAAGTGAGTGCAACACGAGGACCCAGGGGGTTACCCATCCTAGTACAACTCTCTCCCAAACACCATTAACTTTGGAGTTCCGATGGGATCTGGTGCATTAGTGCTGGTATGATCGCACCCCTTTAGTTTGTCGCGCGTACTTGTTTCGTTTGTACGGCTGAAAATGCATTGAAATTATGCAACAAAGACCGGCGCGTTGTTCGGTAACCACGTCAGTTCGTGAACATCGCAGTAGTAGAAGTCTCGCATTTTCAGCGAACAATACAGCATGTATTGAAAATAAGCAGACCGGCACGTTGCTCGGTAACCACGCCAGTTCGTAAACATCTCAGTCGTATATGTCTCGCATTTTCAGCGAAAAAATACAGCATGTAAGCACTATTCAGGTGAATGTTTTATAAAAATTGAGATTTGCGATCATAGGAGTTGAGAGTGAAAACTAACACCGTCACTTTGTTGCAAAATTAATACCCAACATATGTTGTCACGAGTAAAAAAATGGAGTGCATCACGCGGACTTCCCAGGGGGGTCACCCATCCTAGTACTACTCTCGCTCAAACACCATTAACTTTGAAGTTCTGATAGGATCCGGAGCATTAGTGATGGTATGATCGCATCTGTTTAGTTTGTTACGCGTAGTTGTTTTGTTTGTACGGCTGAAAATGTATTCAAAATATGCAACAAAGACTGGTGCGTTGCTCGGTAACACCGCTAGTTCGTGAACGTCGCTGTCGTAGACGTCTCGCATTTTTTTCAGCAAAAATACAGCATGTAAGCACTATTCATGTGATCTTTTTATAATAATTGAGATTTGCGAGCATAGGTGTTGAGAGTAAAAAGTAACTACGTCACTTCGTTGCAAAATTAATATCCAAAGTATGTTGTCACGAGTAAAAAATGGGAGTGCAACAGGAGGACTTCCCAGGGGGTCACCTATCCTAGTATTACTCTCGCCCAAACACCATTAACTTTGGAGTTCTGATGGGATCCGGTGCATTAGTACTGGATTGATTGCACCTGTTTAGTTTGTTGCGCGTAGTTGTTTTGTTTGTACGACTGAAAATATATTGAAAATATGCGACAAAGACCGGGGCGTTGCTCGGTAACCACCCATTATGTGAACGTCGCAGTCGTACATGTCTCGTATTTTCAGCAAAAAATACAGCATGTAAGCACTATTCACGTGATTTTTTTTGTGAAAATTGAGATTTGCGAAATCCATAGGTGTTCTGAGTGAAAAGTAACACCACTTCGTTGCAAAATTATATCCAAAGTATGTTGCCACGAGTAAAAAAAGTGAGTGCAACACGAGGACCCAGGGGGTTACCCATCCTAATACAACTCTCTCCCAAACACCATTAACTTTGGAGTTCTGATGGGATCTGGTGCATTAGTACTGGTATGATCGCACCCCTTTAGTTTGTCGCGTCCTCTTCATATAAAGTTCATCCCTTTCCTGAGCTTTTCTGATTCGCTCTAGCAACGTAGGTTGTAGAGTCAGCGCTGCTAGTTTCGTCTCGACTTCACCTAAATTGACTATTTCCACTCCAAGCCTGTGCAACTCTGTACTCATCGCCTTTCGACTAAGCGCGTCTGCGACTACGTTCGCTTTGCCCGGATGACAATTGATAAGCAGTCCTAGTCTTTTACGAGCTCCAGCCATCGTCGTTATCGCATGTTTAACTCCTTCTGGGTGAAGAAGTATTTCAAACTCTTGTGGTCGGTAAAAATTTCGCACCTTTCTCCGTAAAGACAATGCCTCCAAATTTTTAGAGCGAAAACCACTGCTGCTAATTCTAGGTCATGGGTCGGGTGGTGTTTCTCTACTCTTTAAGTTGTCGTGAAGCGTAAGCAATCACTTTACCGTTCTGCATCAACACGCATCCTAGACCATTCTTCGAAGCGTCGCTATAGACTGAGAATCGTCCTGTTCCCGATGGAATTGTTAGAATGGGAGCAGAAGTAAGTCGTTTCTTTAGTTCCTGAAAGCTTTGTTCGCACGCTTCAGACCACTCGAAAGGCACGTTCTTCTTGGTCAAGTTCGTCAGAGTCGAGGCAATGCTAGAGAAGTCAGCTATGAACTTACGGTAGTATCCGGCAAGTCCTAGGAAACTTCGAACCTCGGTCGGAGTAGTCGGTCGTGGCCAACTGTTCACGGCCTCAATCTTATTCGGATCCACAAAGATTCCATCCCCAGAAATCACGTGTCCCAAGAAGGCTACTTGCTCAAGCCAGAATTCGCATTTCTTGAATTTGGCGTAGAGCTGTTTCTCACGCAAGATTCCTAAGACGATTCGTAAATGACCCTCGTGTTCTTCCTTCATCTTAGAATATATAAGAATATTGTCAATAAAGACGATTACAAAGCGGTCAAGATAGTCTTTAAAGACTCGGTTCATAAGATCCATGAATGCCGCAGGGGCATTTGTCAGTCCGAAGGGCATGACCAAAAACTCGTAATGGTCGTACCTCGTACTGAAAGCCATTTTAGGAACATCTGTCTCCCTGATCTTTAACTGATGGTATCCCGAACGGAGATCGATTTTCGAGAATACCGTAGCACCCTGTAGTTGGTCGAACAGATCATTGATCCTCGGCAATGGGTATTTATTCTTGATCGTGATCTTATTTAACTCCCGATAGTCGATAGACAGTCGCATCGACCCATCTTTCTTTCGTACGAAATAAACCCGGCGCTCTCCATGGTGAAAAACTGGGTTGAATAAACCCTTTCTGCAACAAGTCCTCTAGTTGTTCCTTCAATTCCTTCAGTTCATTAGGCGCTAGGCGATAAGGAGCTTTAGAAATTGGAGCGGACCCCGGCATTAGATCTATTGTAAACTGTATTTCTCGATCAGGGGGTAACCTCGAGAGATCATCGGGAAATACATCGGCATACTCGTTGACTATCGGTACATCTTTCAGTTCTGGCTGAGGTAACTCCTCCGCCTTCACCGCATACATGAGATATGACTCACAACCGGTTCTCAATAGTCGTTGAGCCTTCATTGCAGAGATTCGTGGAATATGATTCAAAGTAGTTTTTCCCGAAAAAGTGAACACTTCTTCTTCGGGCAGTTGAAATTTTACGACCTTCTTGTTGCAATCTATGATGGCTCCATATCTATCCATCCCAAAAATAACATCATAGTCGTTCATTGGGATTACAATCAGGTCGACGTTCAGATCTCTACCCTCAATGTTAACGGAGCATCCTTCCAGCACTTGGTTAGTGCGCGTTGGATCACCGTGTGGTAAAGTAACTATGTAATTGCATTCAGATAAGGTAGGAGAGATTCCCACCTTTTCCACATACTTGGCCGACACGAACGAATGTGTGGCCCCAGAGTCAATTACACAGAAGTGGGCACGTTATAGATAGTCAACGTACCCGTGACTACAGAAGGATTTGCTTCGGCCTCCTCATTAGTCAGAGTAAAAACTCGTGCTGGCACAGGAGGGGTCGAATCAATGGTTGATTCGGGACTTGAGGCACATTCACATGACACGTCCTGGCATAGTGTCCAACCTTTCCGCATCGAAAACACCGTGGAGTACGACGCATAGTTGACACTGTGGTGTGGTATTTGGAGGTCGGTTTGGAATATTAACTGGTCCCTGATTTGGCCTTGGTCGCCAATTCTGTTGACCCTGTTGATTCCCGCAATAGTTTGGCGCCTTTCCAAAGAACTGACGTTTCTGAGTTCCTTCTCCTTGCTGTCCTTCTATTCTCCTCTTTGCCTCTTGTGCCGTAGCAACTCTAGTCTCCGCCTGTTCAGCTAAGATGGCCCGTTCAGCGATACGCGCATACGTCTTTCCCTCCGTGTCGTACATGCTTACGCTTCGAAAGATCTCGGGTTTGAGACCTTCTAAGAAACATTCGATCTTCAGCTCATCAGTAGCCACTATATGTGGTGCAAATCTCGAAAGTTGCTCGAACTTGCGGATGTAATCCGCCACTGACATTCCTCCTTGCTTGAGATTGATGAATTCGTTCAGCTTCTGCTCCCGATCTGGCGCCGTGAAATACTTTCCTCGGAAGAGTGTTTTGAACCTCTCCCAGGTCATCATTGTGGGATCCTCGAGCACCTGTATGGTATCCACCAGTAGCTCGCGTTCCCACGTAACATGAAGGTGGCACAAGTCACCTTCTCAGTATCGGGTAGGTGGCTAACGCGAAACATATTCTCGATGGTTCTAAGCCAATCCTCTGCATAGGTAGGATCAGCGGCTTCCTCGAAGGCAGGGGGATTTAATCTTCGGAACCTCTCCCCGGCCGCTTCAGCACGTTCTGGGCCAGGGGATGAGTGACGCTCCGAGGAATGTCGACGGTGAATGAGGTCATTAATCTGATCTGACTGTTGTCGGATCAGATCGGTCAGTTGATGAATAGTAGAGCGATCCTTATTCGGCGTGGATTCGGAACCCGCCCTACGACTAGAACTGCCTACCTCTCGACGTCCTTTCGGCATTTTTAACTAATTCTACAATCATTCACATAAGGCATATATCAGATAACACATAATCACGTAATCAAGTAATGAACTTACAGGCCAGGCTGGTTCTCCAGGCTTTTGAGCGGCAGTACATGGACAGTCTGCAGAATCTAAAGCCGAAGCTCTGATACCACCTGTGACGACCCTCATTTTCTAACTAGGATTAGTGGCGGATTTCCGCAACGTAAGCCGCGGAAGGCCCGTCTAATTAAAACTTTTTTCTAAAATAATATACATTACTATAAAAATCTGTCTACATCGCCTTCACTATACATGGGCCGTAGCCCCAAAAATGTCAAAAGACCAAAAGTCCTAACGCCGCTCCACAGGTCTTCATCCATGGACCGCTCTGCCCTCAAAAGTCCGTGGAGCACCGCCACCAGCCGCCTCAGTCTTGACGCGTACCGGCGTCAGACTCAGTACCTACAACACGTAAACACTGAGCAATTTGCCCAGTAGGTGAATAAAATGCATGTATGCAAGTGTGCACTCAACCCCGATCCCGGTATCTCACAACATGATATAATGCATACTCTTTCTTTTCCCACATTCCTATTTCACACAATACAGGGCCCTAGGTTAGGCTCACGCGCGCAATAAATATCGTGGGTGGTCACGTGATCACACCCGAATCCAATGTCATGGGTGGTTAAACCCGAATCCATAAGTCATGGGCGATAACGCCCGTATCCATATATATATATATATATATATATATATATATATCAGGGTGATAACACCGTATCCCTTCTGGCGGTGTGCACCTCGAACCGACCACGTCAGAGTAGACAGATCGATCACGTCTGTCTCCGCCAGGAATCCTGTGAGCCCAACAGGTCACAAATATTCTCAATCTACTCCACGTACCAACATCTCGAATCATCACCGTCTCAATACGGTGAAAATCATCTTTTAGCCTGACGTGATATGCACGTGCCATGCACATAATCGCAATAACACATAAAAACATGGTTCACATGAAATGTACGTAGAACACGTAAAATACGTAAATCACATAAGTCACGTAAATCACAAAATCACATGAAAACACATAAATGTGTTTACGTATTGTAGATGGATGATCCACCTACCTGTCCTCCCTCTATCGCTAAATAAGAGGTCTGATGCAATCCCTATAAGTCGATCCTCTGAATAAATAAATATTATCATATCAGTATATTTGCTAAACTGCATAAGTTTTCAAGTTCCCAAACCCTATCTATAGAAAACCCTAAAATTTATGAAAACCTAAAAATAATGATATTCCTAAAATAAATAAATTCTAAAATACCGAAAATTTATTAATTAAAACACAATGTCGAAATCTCACAATTGTCGACATCTTATCCCTATAAATGTCGAGACCTTCTATATCGATATTCTTAAGTAATGCCTATACTATATAAATATCGAAATACCAATGTCGAGAACTATGATGTCGAAATCTTCTTTATAATGATGTCGATATGTTTACTATATATAAGCTTGTCGAGACCCATGAAGATGTCGCATGCTTTATATGTCGAGATCCTGAGATATAATGTCGAACTATATCATATCTCGACATCTTACCCATGATGAGGTCTTTTATCTCGAGATCTATGATAATGTCGAGTATATTGAAAATGTCGAGCTCCTTTGTAAAACAAATAGACGAGACCTATATAGCTTATCAAAACCTTACTAAATATCTAATGTCGAAGTCATATATATACAATGTCGAAATGTTTCCGAAAAAGTCGAAATTTCATTGAATCACCTAAATTTTATAATAATAAATTATTCGTTGGGAGGAGTTTATTAGTGGAGTTAAATGTTGAAACTTTTGCATGACACATCTCGATATTCTACATTATAATATATCGACTCTCTTCTGATACCTTGTCAAGAATTTCCAGGATGTCGAAATCTTTGATTGAATAACAAATGTCGATATCTATATAAGCTTTATCAAGATCTTTTTGAAAAGTAAATATCGAAACCTATTACTTCATACACACTCAAAACTTCAGAGTTCCTAAACATGTTAGCCTCAAAACATCATTCGTGCACCTTAATATAACAAGTTCGAGCATCTGAAATTCTAACCTAGTTAGTCGTTACAATCACACAAACTTTGTAAGGTTTAATCCAGCCATATAATAACATCACTTAGGTTACTTCAGTAATTCGAAACCTTCTCAGAACATAACTTGTAACCATATAAAGTAGGACACGATTTTAATGTATTAAGTAAATAAGATTTCCATGTGATAGAGAGTTTACCTAGTTTCACGTTTGGGGACAGCTCTTGCTAGGGTTGGGTTGTCGAAATTGTTTTTGCTTTTAATGAAGCTCTCCTCTCCTCTATGGTTCTTTTAATTATTTGTTCTTATGCTATTCAAAGTTCTCGTGTTTTGATGTGGGGATATACATGCTTGTCATATCGATGGGTTGGACAGTGGGATGATGATAGATATGTAAATGACGTATTTTTCCTTTGGTTTTAAGTAACCCTTGAACTTATCATATAATAACTTATCATATACTTAATTATTTTCTATGACTTGGGCCTTAGAATACTTAAATTTGGGCCTATATGTCGAATGTTAGGTGTAACCCAAATAAAATTATCCTAATCACATCAATTGTATTAAAATTGATCAATTTTAGAATCAATTCCAAATTACTAAAATTTATATATATTATTTTATTAATTTATTTATTTATTTACTTATTTGCATAGCTAAATTTCGTTGTCAAGTTTCCTAATCTAAAAAATAATAATTCCAAAGATAATTACAGCAAAATTTCCGTATCAACTTTACGGGTATTACAGGTGCATTATTGCTTGTATGATAGCAGGTGTTTAGTTTGATGCGCGTTGTTTTTTTTGTACGGCTGAAAATGTATTGAAAATATGCAACAAAGACCGGCACGTTGCTCGGTAGCCACGCCAGTTCGTGAACGTCGCAGTCGTAGATGTCTCGCATTTTCAGCGAAAAATACGGCATGTAAGCACTATTCACGTGATTTTTTTATAAATAGTGAGACTTGCGAGCATAGCTGTTGAGAGTGAAAAGTAACACCGTCACTTCTTTGCAAAATTAATACCCAAAGTATGTTTTCACGAGTAAAAAAATGGAGTGCAACACGAGGACTTTCCAGGGGGTCACCCATCTTAGTACTACTCTCGCCCAAACACCATTAACTTGAAGTTCTGATGGGATCCGGAGCATTAGTGCTGGTATGATCACATCTGTTTAGTTTGTTGCGCGTAGTTGTTTTGTTTGTACGGCTGAAAATGTATTGAAAATATGCAACAAAGACCGGCGCGTTGCTCGGTAACCACGCTAGTTCGTGAACGCCGCAGTCGTAGATGTCTCGCATTTTCAGCGAAAAATATAGCAAGTAAGCACTATTCACGTGATTTTTTTTATAAATAGTGAGACTTGCGAGCATAGGTGTTGAGAGTGAAAAGTAACACCGTCACTTCGTTGCAAAATTAATACCCAAAATATGTTGTCACGAGTAAAAAAAATGGAGTGCAACACGAGGACTTCCCAGGGGGTCACCCAACCTACTACTACTCTCGCCCACACCATTAACTTTGAAGTTGTGATGGGATCCGGTGCATTAGTGCTCGTATGATAGCAGGGGTTTAGTTTGTTGCGCGTAGTTGTTTTTTTTGTACGGCTGAAAATGTACTGAAAATAAACAACAAAGATCGGCACGTTGCTCGGTAACCACGCCAGTTCGTGAACGTCGCAATCGTAGATGTCTCGCATTTTCAGCGAACAATATATGTAAGCACTATTCACTAGATTTTTTAAAAAAATTGAGATTTGCGAGCATAGGTGTTGAGAGTGAAAAGTAACTACGTCACTTCGTTGCAAAATTAATAGCCAAAGTATGTTGTCACGAGTAAAAAATGGGAGTGCAACAAGAGGACTTCTCGGGGGTCACCCATCCCAGTATTACTCTCGCCCAAACATAATTAACTTTGGAGTTCTGATGGGATCTGGTGCATTAGTACTGGTATGATTGCGTCTCTTTAGTTTGTTGCGCGTAGTTGTTTTGTTTGTACGGCTAAAAATATATTGAAAAATACAGCATGTGAACCACCCAGTTGTGAACGTCGCAGAAGTAGATGTCTCGCATTTTCAGCGAAAAATACAGCATGTAAGCAATATTCACGTGATATTTTTATAGAAATTGAGATTTGCGAAATGCATATGTGTTGTGTGTGAAAAGTAACACCGTCACTTCGTTGCAAAACTAATACCCAAAGTATGTTGTCACGAGTAAAAAAGTGAGTGCAACACGAGGACTTCGCAGGGGGTCATCCATCCTAGTACTACTCTCGCCCAAACACCATTAACTTTGAAGTTTGATGGGATCTGGTGCAATAGTATTGTATGATCGCACCAGCTTAGTTTGTTGCGAGTAGTTGTTTTGTTTGTACGGCTGAAAATGTATTGAAAATATTCAACAAAGACCGGCGCGTTGCTCGGTAACCACGCCAGTTCGTGAACGTCACAGTTGTAGATGTCTCGCATTTTCAGCGAAAAATACAGCATGTAAGCACGATTCACGTGATTTTTTTATAAATAGTGAGACTTGCGAGCATAGGTGTTGAGAGTGAAAAGTAACACCGTCACTTCGTTGCAAAATTAATACCCAAAATATGTTCTCACGAGTAAAAAAAAAATGGAGTGCAACACGAGGACTTCCCAGGGGGTCACCCAACCTACTACTACTCTCGCCCACACCATTAACTTTGAAGTTGTGATGGGATCCGGTGCATTAGTGCTCGTATGATAGCAGGTGTTTAGTTTGTTTCGCGTAGTTGTTTTTTTGTACGGCTGAAAATGTATTGAAAATATGCAACAAAGACCGGCACGTTGCTCGGTAACCACGCCAGTTCGTGAACGTCGCAATCGTAGATGTCTCGCATTTTCAGCGAAAAATACAGCATCTAAGCACTATTCACGTGATTTTTTTATAAAAATTGAGATTTCCGATCATAGGAGTTGAGAGTGAAAAGTAACACCGTCACTTCATTGCAAAATTAATACCCAAAGTATGTTGTCACGAGTAAAAAATGGAGTGAAGCACGAGGACTTCCGAGGGGGTCACCCATCTTAGTACTACTCTCGCCCAAACACCATTAACTTTGAAGTTCTGATGGGATCCAGAGCATTAGTGCTGGTCTGATGACATATGTTTAGTTTGTTGCGCGTAGTTGTTTTGTTTGTACGGCTGAAAATGTATTTAAAATATGCAACAAAGACCGAAGCGTTGCTCGGTAACCACGCCAGTTCGTGAACGTCGCAGTCGTAGATGTCTCGCATTTTCAGCTAAAAATACAGCATGTAAGCACTATTCACGTGATTTCTTTATAAATACTGAGACTTGCGAGCATAGGTGTTGAGAGTGAAAAGTAACACCGTCACTTCGTTGCAAAATTAATACCCCAAAATATGTTGTCACGAGTAAAAAAATGGAGTGCAACACGAGGACTTCCCAGGGGGTCACCCAACCTACTACTACTCTCGCCCAAACACCATTAACTTTGAAGTTGTAATGGGATCTGGTGCATTAATGCTTGCTTGTATGATAGCAGGTGTTTAGTTTGTTGCGCGTAGTTGTTTTCTTGTACGGCTGAAAATGTATTGAAAATATGCAACAAAGACCGGCACGTTGCTCTGTAACCATGCCAGTTCGTGAACGTCGCAATCGTAGATGTCTCGCATTTTCAGCGAACAATATATGTAAGCACTATTCACTAGATTTTTTTTAAAAAAATTGAGATTTGTGAGCATAGGTGTTGAGAGTGAAAAGTAACTACGTCACTTCGTTGCAAAATTAATAGCCAAAGTATGTTGTCACGAGTAAAAAATGGGAGTGCAACAAGAGGACTTCCGGGAGGTCACCCATCCTAGTATTACTCTCGCCCAAACATCATTAACTTTGGAGTTTTGATGGGATCTGGTGCAGTAGTACTGGTATGATCGCACCTGTTTAGTTTGTTGCGCGTAGTTGTTTTGTTTGTACGGCTAAAAATATATTGAAAAATACAACATGTGAACCACCCAGTTGTGAACGTCGCAGTAGTAGATGTCTCGCATTTTCAGCGAAAAATACGGCATGTAAGCAATATTCACGTGATTTGTTTTATAGAAATTGAGATTTGCAAAATGCATATGTGTTGTGGGTGAAAAGTAACACCGCACTTCGTTGCAAAAATAATACCAAAGTATGTTGTCACGAGTGAAAAAGTGAGTGCAACACGAGGACTTCCGAGGGGTTCATCCATCCTAGTAATACTCTCGCCCAAACACCATTAACTTTGAAGTTCTGATGGGATCTGGTGCAATAGTGCTGGTATGATCGCACCAGTTTAGTTTGTTGCGCGTAGTTGTTTCGTTTGTACGACTGAAAATGTATTGAAAATATGCAACAAAGACCGGCGCGTTGCTCGGTAACCACGCCAGTTCGTGAACGTCGCAGTTGTAGATGTCTCGCATTTTCAGCAAAAAATACGGCATGCAAGCACTATTCACATGATTTTTCCATAAAGATTGAGATTTGCGAGCATATGTGCTGAGTGTGAAAAGTAACACCGTCACTTCGTTGCAAAATTAATACCCAAAATATGTTGTCACGAGTAAAACATGGAGTGCATTCGAGGACTTCCCAGGGGGTCACCCAACCTACTACTACTCTCGCCCAAACACCATTAACTTTGAAGTTGTGATGGTATCCGGTGCACTAGTGCTCGTATGATAGCAGGTGTTTAGTTTGTTGCGCGTAGATGTTTTTTTGTACGGCTGAAAATGTATTGAAAATATGCAACAAAGACTGGCACGTTGCTCGGTAACCACGCCAGTTCGTGAACAACGCAGTCGTAGATGTCTCGCATTTTCATCGAACAATATATGTAAGCACTATTCACGTGATTTTATAAAAAAAATTGAGATTTGCGAGCATAGGTGTTGAGAGTGAAAAGTAACTACGTCACTTCGTTGCAAAATTAATACCCAAAGTATGTTGTCACGAGCAAAAAATGGGAGTGCAACAGGAGGACTTCCCGGCGGTCACCCATCCTAGAATTACTCTCGCCCAAACATCATTAACTTTGGAGTTCTGATGGGATCTGGTGCATTAGTACTGGTATGATCGCACCTGTTTAGTTTGTTGCGCGTAGTTCTTTTGTTTGTACGGCTAAAAATATATTGAAAAATACAGCATGTGAACCACCCAGTTGTGAACGTCGCAGTAGTAGATGTCTCGCATTTTCAGCGAAGCATGTAAGCAATATTCACGTGATTTTTTATAGAAATTGAGATTTGCGAAATGCATATGTGTTGTTTGTGAAATGTTACACCGTCACTTTGTTGCAAAACCCAAAGTATGTTGTCACGAGTAAAAAAGTGAGTGCAACACGAGGACTTCCCAGGGAGTCATCCATCCTAGTACTACTCTCGCCGAAACACCATTAACTTTGAAGTTCTGATGGGATCTGGTGCAATAGTGCTGGTATGATCGCACCAGTTTAGTTTGTTGCGCGTAGTTGTTTTGTTTGTACGGCTGAAAATGTATTGAAAATATGCAACAAAGACCGACGCGTTGCTCGGTAACCACGCCAGTTCGTGAACGTCGCAGTTGTAGATGTCTCGCATTTTCAGCGAAAAATACAGCATGCAAGCACTATTCACGTGATCTTTCATAAAGATTGAGATTTGCGAGCATAGGTGTTGAGTGTGAAAAGTAACACCGTCACTTCGTTGTAAAATTAATACCCAAAATATGTTGTCATGAGTAAAAAATGGAGTGCAATCGAGGACGTCCCAAGGGGTCACCCAACCTAGTACTACTCTCGCCCAAACACCATTACTTTGAAGTTCTGATGGAATCCGGTGCATTAGTGCTGGTATGATCGCATCTGTTTAGTTTGTTGCGCGTAGTTGATTTGTTTGTACGGCTGAGAACGTATTGAAAATAAGCAACAAAGACCGGCACGTTGCTCGGTAACCACGCCAGTTCGTGAACGTCGCAGTCATAGATGTCTCGCATTTTCAGCGAAAAATACAGCATGTAAGCACTATTCACGTGATTTTTTTATAAAAATTGGGAATTGCGAGCATAGGTGTTGAGAGTGAAAAGTAACACCGTCACTTCGTTGCAAAATTAATACCCAAAATATGTTGTCACGAGTAAAAAAATGGAGTGCAACACGAGGACTTCCCAGGGGGTCACCCAACCTACTACTACTCTCGCCCAAACACCATTAACTTTGAAGTTGTAATGGGATCTGGTGCATTAATGCTTGTATGACAGCAGGTGATTTGTTTGTTGCGCGTAGTTGTTTTCTTGTACGGCTGAAAATGTATTGAAAATATGCAACAAAGACCGGCACGTTGCTCTGTAACCATGCCAGTTCGTGAACGTCGCAATCGTAGATGTCTCGCATTTTCAGCGAACAATATATGTAAGCACCATTCACTAGATTTTTTTAAAAAAAAAATTGAGATTTGTGAGCATAGGTGTTGAGAGTGAAAAGTAACTACGTCACTTCGTTGCAAAATTAATAGCCAAAGTATGTTGTCACGAGTAAAAAATGGGAGTGCAACAAGAGGACTTCCCGGAGGTCACCCATCCTAGTATTACTCTCGCCCAAACATCATTAACTTTGGAGTTTTGATGGGATCTGGTGCAGTAGTACTGGTATGATCGCACCTGTTTAGTTTGTTGCGCGTAGTTGTTTTGTTTGTACGGCTAAAAATATATTGAAAAATACAGCATGTGAACCACCCAGTTGTGAACGTCGCAGTAGTAGATGTCTCGCATTTTCAGCGAAAAATACGGCATGTAAGCAATATTCACGTGATTTGTTTTATAGAAATTGAGATTTGCAAAATGCATATGTATTGTGGGTGAAAAGTAACACCGCACTTCGTTGCAAAAATAATACCAAAGTATGTTGTCACGAGTGAAAAAGTGAGTGCAACACGAGGACTTCCGAGGGGGTCATCCATCCTAGTACTACTCTCGCCCAAACACCATTAACTTTGAAGTTCTGATGGGATCTGGTGCAATAGTGCTGGTATGATCGCACCAGTTTAGTTTGTTGCGCGTAGTTGTTTCGTTTGTACGACTGAAAATGTATTGAAAATATGCAACAAAGACCGACGCGTTGCTCGGTAACCACGCCAGTTCGTGAACGTCGCAGTTGTAGATGTCTCGCATTTTCAGCAAAAAATACAGCATGCAAGCACTATTCACGTGATTTTTTCATAAAGATTGAGATTTGCGAGCATAGGTGTTGAGTGTGAAAAGTAACACCGTCACTTCGTTGTAAAATTAATACCCAAAATATGTTGTCATGAGTAAAAAATGGAGTGCAATCGAGGACGTCCCAAGGGGTCACCCAACCTAGTACTACTCTCGCCCAAACACCATTACTTTGAAGTTCTGATGGAATCCGGTGCATTAGTGCTGGTATGATCGCATCTGTTTAGTTTGTTGCGCGTAGTTGATTTGTTTGTACGGCTGAGAACGTATTGAAAATTAGCAACAAAGACTTGCACGTTGCTCGGTAACCACGCCAGTTCGTGAACGTCGCAGTCATAGATGTCTCGCATTTTCAGCGAAAAATACAGCATGTAAGCACTATTCACGTGATTTTTTTATAAAAATTGGGAATTGCGAGCATAGGTGTTGAGAGTGAAAAGTAACACCGTCACTTCGTTGCAAAATTAATACCCAAAATATGTTGTCACGAGTAAAAAATGGAGTGCAACACGAAGACTTCCCAGGGGGTCACCCAACCTACTACTACTCTCGCCCAAACACCATTAACTTTGAAGTTGTGATGGGATCCGGTGCATTGGTGCTTGTATCATAGCATCTGTTTAGTTTGTTGCGCGTAGCTGTTTTGTTTGTACGACTGAAAATGTATTGAAATATGCAACAAAGACCGGCACGTCGCTCGGTAACTACGCAAGTTCGTGAACGTCGCAGTCGTAGATGTCTCGCATTTTCAGCGAAAAATACAGCATGTAAGCACTATTCACGTGATATTTTTATAAAAATTGAGATTTGCGAACATAGGTGTTGAGAGTGAAAAGTAACACCGTCACTTCGTTGCAAAATTAATACCCAAAATATGTTGTCACGAGTAAAAAAATGGAGTGCAACACGAGGACTTCCCAGGGGGTAACCCAACCTACTATTACTCTCGCCCAAACACCATTAACTTTGAAGTTGTGATGGGATCCGGTGTATTAGTGCTTGTATGAGAGCAGATGTTTAGTTTGTTGCGCGTAGTTTTTTTTTGTACGCTGAAAATGTATTGGAAATATGCAACAAAGACCGGCACGTTGCTCGGTAACCACGCCAGTTCGCGAACGTCGCAGTCGTAGATGTCTCGCATTTTCAGCGAAAAATACAGCATGTAAGCACTATTCACGTGATTTTTTATAAAAATTGAGAATTGCGAGCATAGGTGTTGAGAGTGAAAAGTAACACCGTCACTTCGTTGCAAAATTAATACCCAAAATATGTTGTCACGAGTAAAAAATGGAGTGCAACACGAGGACTTCCCAGGGGGTCACCCAACCTACTACTACTCTCGCCCAAACACCATTAACTTTGAACTTGTGGTCGGTCCGGTATGGGATCCGGTGCATTGGTGCTTGTATGATAGCAGGTGTTTAGTTTATTGCGCGTAGTAGTTTTTTTTTACGGCTGAAAATGTATTGAAAATATGCAACAAAGACCGGCACGTTGTGAGTGAAAAGTAACACCGTCACTTCGTTGCAAAACTAATACCCAAAGTATGTTGTCATGAGTAAAAAAGTGAGTGCAACACGAGGACTTCCAGGGGGTCATCCATCCTAGTACTACCCTCGCCCAAACACCATTAACTTTGAAGTTCTGATGGGATCTGGTGCAATAGTGCTGGTATGGTCGCACCCGTTTAGTTTGTTGCGCGTAGTTCTTTTGTTTGTACGGCTGAAAATGTATTGAAAATATGCAACAAAGACCGGGGAGTTGCTCGGTAACCACGCCAGTTCGTGAACGTCGCCGTAGTAGATGTCTCGCATTTTCAACAAAAAATACAGCATGTAAGCACTATTCACGTGATTTTTTTAAATAAATTGAGAATTGCGAGCATAGGTGTTGAGAGCAAAAAGTAACTCCGTCACTTCGTTGCAAAATTAATACCCAAGTATGTTGTCACGAGTAAAAAATGGGAGTGCAACAAGAGGACTTCCCAAGGGGTCACCCAACATGGTATGATCGCATCTGTTTAGTTAGTTGCGCGTAGTTGATTTGTTTGTACGGCTGAAAACGTATTGAAAATAAGCAACAAAGACTGGCACGTTGCTCGGTAACCACGTCAGTTCGAGCGAAAAATACAGCATGTAAGCACCATTCACGTGATGTTTTTATAAAAATTGAGATTTGCGAGCATAGGAGTTGAGAGTGAAAAGTAACACCGTCACTTCGTTGCAACGTATGTTGTCTCGAGTAAAAAAATGGAGTGCAGCACGAGGGCTTCCAAGGGGATCACCCATCCTAGTACTACTCTCGCCCAAACACCATTTACTTTGAAGTTCTGATGGGATGGAGCATTACTGCTGGTATTATCGCATCTGTTTAGTTTGTTGCGCGTAGCTGTTTTGTTTGTACGACTGAAAATGTATTGAAATATGCAACAAAGACCGGCACGTTGCTCGGTAACTACGCAAGTTCGTGAACGTCGCAGTCGTAGATGTCTCGCATTTTCAGCGAAAAATACAGCATGTAAAAAAATGGAGTGCAACACGAGGACTTCCCAAGGGGTCACCCAACCTACTACTACTCTCGCCCAAACACCATTAATTTTGAAGTTGTGATGGGATCCGGTGTATTAGTGCTTGTATGAGAGCAGATGTTTAGTTTGTTGCGCGTAGTTGTTTTTTTGTACGCAGAAAATGTATTGAAAATATGCAACAAAGACCGGCACGTTGATCGGTAACCACGCCAGTTCGTGAACGTCGCAGTCGTGGATGTCTCGCATTATCAGCGAAAAATATATGTAAGCACTATTCACGTGATTTTTTTAAAAAAATTGAGATTTGCGAGCATAGGTATGAGAGTGAAAATACTACGTCACTTCGTTGCAATGTTAATACCCAAAGTGTTTAGTTTGTTGCGCGTAGTTGTTTTTTTGTACGCTGAAAATGTATTGAAAATATGCAACAAAGACCGGCACGTTGCTCTGTAACCACGCCAGTTCGTGAGCGTCGAAGTCGTAGATGTCTCGCATTTTCAGCGAACAATATATGTAAGCACTATTCACGTGATTTTTTTAAAAAATTGAGATTTGCGAGCATAGGAGTTGAGAGTGAAAAGTAACACCGTCACTTCGTAAAATTAATACCCAACGTATGTTGTCTCGAGTAAAAAAATGGAGCAAGAGGGCTTCCCAGGGGATCACCCATCCTAGTACTACTCTCGCCCAAACACCATTTACTTTGAAGTTCTGATGGGATCCACAGCATTACTGCTGGTATTATCGCATCTGTTTAGTTTGTTGCGCGTAGCTGTTTTCTTTGTACGACTGAAAATGTATTGAAATATGCAACAAAGACCGGCACGTTGCTCGGTAACCACGCCAGTTCGTGAACGTCGCAGTCGTAGATGTCTCGCATTATCAGCGAAAAATATATGTAAGTTCACGTGATTTTTTTAAAAAAATTGAGATTTGCGAGCATAGGTATTGAGAGTGAAAATACTACGTCACTTCGATGCAAAGTTAATACCCAAAGTGTTTAGTTTGTTGCGCGTAGTTGTTTTTTTGTACGCTGAAAATGTATTGAAAATATGCAACAAAGACCGGCACGTTGCTCTGCAACCACGATTCGTGAGCGTCGAAGTCGTAGATGTCTCGCATTTTCAGCGAACATTATATGTAAGCACTATTCACGTGATTTTTTTTGAAAAATTGAGATTTGCGACATAGGAGTTGAGAGTGAAAAGTAACACCGTCACTTCGTTGCAAAATTAATACCCAACGTATGTTGTCTCGAGTAAAAAATGGAGTGCAGCACGAGGGCTTCCCAGGGGATCACCCATCCTAGTACTACTCTCGCCCAAACACCATTTACTTTGAAGTTTTGATGGGATCCGGAGCATTACTGCTGGTATTATCGCATCTGTTTAGTTTGTTGCGCGTTGCTGTTTTGTTTGTACGACTGAAAATGTATCGAAATATGCAACAAAGACCGGCACGTTGCTCGGTGACCACGCCAGTTCGTGAACGTCGCAATCGTAAATGTCTCGCATTATCAGCGAAAAATGTATGTAAGCACTATTCACGTGATTTTTTTAAAAAAATTGAGATTTGCGAGCATAGGTATTGAGAGTGAAAATACTACGTCACTTCGTTGCAAAGTTAATACCCAAAGTGTTTAGTTTGTTGCGCGTAGTTGTTTTTTTGTACGCTGAAAATGTATTGAAAATATGCAACAAAGACCGGCACGTTGCTCTGTAACCACGCCAGTTCGTGACCGTCGAAGTCGTAGATGTCTCGCATTTTCAGCGAACAATATATGTAAGCACTATTCACGTGATTTTTTTAAAAAATTGAGATTTGCGAGCATAGGAGTTGAGAGTGAAAAGTAACACCGTCACTTCGTTGCAAAATTAATACCCAACGTATGTTGTCTCGAGTAAAAAAATGGAGTGCAGCACGAGGGCTTCCCAGGGGATCACCCATCCTAGTACTACTCTCGCCCAAACACCATTTACTTTGAAGTTCTGATGGGATCCGATGTATTAGTGCTTGTATGAGAGCAGATGTTTAGTTTGTTGCGCGTAGTTGTTTTTTTGTACGCTGAAAATGTATTGGAAATATGCAACAAAGACCGGCATGTTGCTCGGTAACCACGCCAGTTCGTGAACGTCGCACTCGTAGATGTCTCGCATTATCAGCGAAAAATATATGTAAGCACTATTCACGTGATTTTTTTAAAAAAATTGAGATTTGCGAGCATAGGTATTGAGAGTGAAAATACTACGTCACTTCGTTGCAAAGTTAATACCCAAAGTGTTTAGTTTGTTGCGTGTAGTTGTTTTTTTGTACGCTGAAAATGTATTGAAAATATGCAACAAAGACCGGCACGTTGCTCTGTAACCACGCCAGTTCGTGAGCGTCGAAGTCGTAGATGTCTCGCATTTTCAGCGAACAATATATGTAAGCACTATTCACGTGATTTTTTTAAAAAATTGAGATTTGCGAGCATAGGTGTTGAGAGTGAAAAGTAACTACGTCACTTCGTTGCAAAATTAATACCCAAAGTATGTTGTCACGAGTAAAAAATGGGAGTGCAACACGAGGACTTCCCAGGGGTCATCCATCCTAGTACTACTCTCGCCCAAACAACATTAACTTTGAAGTTCTGATGGGATCTGGTGCAATAGTGCTGGTATGATCGCACCAGTTTAGTTTGTTGCGCGTAGTTGTTTTGTTTGTACGGCTGAAAATGTATTGAAAATATGCAACAAAGACCGGCGCGTTGCTCGATAATCACGCCAGTTCGTGAACGTCGCAGTCGTAGATATCTCGCATTTTCAGCGAAAAATACAGCATGCAAGCACTATTCACGTGATTTTTTAAAATAAATTGAGAACTGCGAGCATAGGTGTTGAGAGCAAAAAGTAACTCCGTCACTTCGTTGCAAAATTAGTACCCAAAGTATGTTGTCACGAGTAAAAAGTGGGAGTGCAACAAGAGGACTTCCCAGGGGGTCACCCAACCTACTACTACTCTCACCTAAACACCATTAACTTTGAAGTTGTGATGGGATCCGGTGCATTAGTGCTTGTATGATAGCAGGTGTTTAGTTTGTTGCACGTAGTTGTTTTTTTGTACGGCTGAAAATGTATTGAAAATATGCAACAAAGACGGGCACGTTGATCGGTAGCCACGCCAGTTCGTGAACGTCGCAGTCGTAGATGTCTCGCATTTTCAGCGAACAATATATGTAAGCACTATTCACGTGATGTTTTTAAAAAAATTGAGATTTGCGAGCATAGGTGTTGAGAGTGAAAAGTAACTACGTCACTTCGTTGCAAAATTAATACCCAAAGTATGTTGTCACGAGTAAAAAATGGGAGTGCAACAAGAGGACTTCCCGGGTGTCACCCATCCTAGTATTACTCTCGCCCAAACATCATTAACTTTGGAGTTCTGATGGGATCTGGTGCATTAGTACTGGTATGATTGCACCTGTTTAGTTTGTTGCGCGTAGTTATTTTGTTTGTACGGCTGAAAATATATTGAAAAATACAGCATGTGAACAACCCAGTTTGTGAATGTCGCTGTAGTAGATGTCTCGCATTTTCAGCGAGAAATACAACATGTAAGCAATATTCACGTGATTTTTTTTTATAGAAATTGAGATTTGCAAAATGCATAGGTGTTGTGAGTGAAAAAGTGAGTGCAACACGAGGACTTCCCAGGGGGTCATCCATCCTAGTACTACTCTTGCCGAAACACCATTAACTTTGAAGATTTTTTTTGGGAATTTTCACTAAATAAAAGAAAGAAACAGGAGTACATGGTTAGCGTACATGATGACGCTCACGACGCGACAAGCGGTAATGAAACAACCGACCAGCAAGCACATCAAAAAACCGGAACAGCCCAGGCACCAACAAGGTCCCAAACAAGACCAGGCCAAACAAAAGTACAAGCTAATCAGAAAAGCAAAGGCAACAGAAGGTGTCCAAATCCCTTCTCCAATCAACAGGACCCAGGCACCAGATGCAATGCCAGCAGGGCAGCCGAGTGACGTGCGGACAATGTGCAGGCGCACCAAAAAGAAATTCCAAAAGGAATTACAAGCGGAAGGGGCAACGCAACAAGTGCGTCCGTGAGGTCGGTCAGGGGAACAGGCGTGATGACGCCAAACTCCTGTTTCTTTCCGCCAAAGACAAGCCACAGCACCCAAGTGAGTTTCTCCAGCAGCGCAAGCAAGGGACACCTACAGCTCGGGAAAGCCCCCAAAGCAGCCCACATGGAAGATGAGGTCCTCCCTTAGTCCACGGTTCAGGCCTCCCAGCGAAACCAACATGGAAGAGTGGATGAGTCGTGAGCAGCCCGAAGACCACCTGAAAAGGGAAAACAAGACCACCCGACAAAGAAATAACACTCCTACCAAGCAATACGCCACACCCGCCGTAGAGCACGAGATTGTAACGTATACTTAGAGGGGAGAGTAGACAGACGAAAGCAAAGTAATGTTTCAATATCAGCCATAATATGACCTGGTTGTCGTTGTCTCCCATCATGCCATCTTCTGTTACGTTCCATCCACAAGTGGTAGACCAACGAGGCCAACGCATGACGAGGGCCTAAGTTAGCTAAGTGCTTTCCCCTCCAGCGTCGAGCCGCCCACCTGATGCCAGCCGGCCAGTCCCCAACCAGCCAACCGAGGCGCATCTTCCTCCTGAGGATGCGTATGCAATGTCTGGAGAAAGGGCAGTCGAAGAACAGGTGCCTACTGGTCTCAACTTCCTGAGTGTCACAAAGTAGGCAGGTAGAGGAACCCGCCTTAGCCGCGACCCAGGGCTTGTCTCTAGTTGCCAACCTATCTTTGATAGCAAGCCACAGAATGATCTCATGTCTAGGAAGGGCAAGTGGGCCTCCGAAGAGCGTGTGCCAAGGGACCTTAGGACGCCGCCTGCGAATACTCTCTCTAGCCAATCGTGTAGAGAAGATACCATTCGGAGCAGCTCTCCAGGTGATCGTATCCTCCTCAGAAGGTCTGACCTGTGGGAGTAAGTGCTCGAAATCCAGGTATTCCATCGATGTGCGAGCAGGCCAGCACCAGCCATCCTCCTGGATGACTGTACTGAGCTTGGAGTCAAGAGGAAGGCCCATGATCATAGGGCCACGGGGGTAGCGCTCTATCATGGGGACTGTGAAGAGCCACGGGTCAGTCCATCGCCTGGTGGATGCCCCATTCCCAATGCTGAATGTGATAAGAGGTCGAATGTGGTCGCGGAGCTTAAGGAGCTTCCTCCAAATCCACGAGGTGCGCGGCGTAGGTCTGATAGTCCAGAGCGTGGTGTTATGGAGTCGGGTTTGCCGGATCCAGGAGGCCCAGATCGAAGAATCGTCCCGACTAAGAAGGATCCAGAGAAGTCGCAGCAGGAGTGCCTTATTATCCGTGTCAATTGATCGGATCCCTAACCCACCTTCCTCCTTTGGAATGCAGATATCAGCCCAAGCAACTTTTGCAGACGAGCCGTTCCATAAAAAATTACGCATACGAGCCTCAATAATCTTGATGATGCCTTTGGGGAGGAGGAAGACGCTCGCCCAATACGTGTGGAATCCAAGGAGGACAGACTTTATAAGTTGGACCCGTCCCGCATATGAGAGAGAAAGGTTTGTCCAGGAGCCCAACCGTCGATCGATGCTTCTAAGGAGGGGGCGCAGTCTGCAATCGTCAGTCTCGATGTGATGAGCGGGACCCCAATGTATCTAACAGGAAGGGATCCGTGCGGGATTCCCATCTCAGCCTGAATAGCGTGTTTCAATTTGTTCGGCGCGTTTAGAGATGAACATCTCGCTCTTTTGAGGGTTTGCACATAATCCAGAGAGTGTAGCAAAATGTTCCAAGCAACTTTTGAAAACCCCAACCGAAGCCACGTCAGCATGGGAGAAGAGGAGGAGGTCATCCGCGAAGGTGAGCATGAACAACGAAGTAGCGTCGCATTTCCAATGGTATTGGAAGGTGGCGCTACGTCTAATACCATCAGCGATGATGCAATATAAGACCTCCATCACAATAGTGAAGATATACGGTGAGATAGGGTCACCTTGCCGAAGGCCGCGACGTCCGTGGAAAAATCCTTCCGCCCGTCCGTTGATATTGAGTAAGAGGGTGTCGTAAGGCAAGCACGGACCCAGTCAATGAAGGTACGATGAAAGTTGAGCGCTTCTAGTGTGATCAGAATGAAGTCACACTCAACTCTGTCATAGGCCTTCGCAATATCGATTTTAAACGCTACACGTTCAGGCAAGCCCATACTCTTATAACCTTGGCAGATTTCCTGAGCAAGGAGGATATTGTCCGCAATTCAGCGACCCGGTATAAAGGCTGTTTGTGTCGGGTGGATAAGTCTGCTAAGGCAGCCCTTGAGACGATTGGCCATGACCTTTGAAATGACTTTATAAAGGACGTTGCAGCAAGAAATAGGCCGGAAATCCTTTGCCATCCGAGGGTTGTCGCCTTTAGGGATAAGCGTGATGAGTGTCGTATTAAGTTCCCCTAAGAGGAATCCCGTCCTGAAGAATTCCTTTATCGCATGTGTGATCTCCGTCCCAATTGTGGGCCACGCCTTTTTGAAGAATGCAGAAGAAAACCCATCCGGTCCAGGAGATTTGTTATCCTCGATAGAGAAGAGTGCTCTCTTGATCTCGTCATCCGTGATCGGTTGAACCATAGCTTCCGCCTCATCCATACTTAGCTTCCGTTCCATATAGGGAGCAACTATGTCAGCGAAAAATACAACATGTAAGCAATATTCACGAGATTTTTTTATAGAAATTGAGATTTGCAAAATGCATAGGTGTTGTGAGCTAAAAGTAACACCGTTACTTCGTTGCGAAACTACTACAAAAAGTATGTTGTCACGAGTAAAAAAGTGAGCGCAACACGAGGACTTCCCAGGGGGTCATCCATCCTAGTACTACTCTCGCCGAAACACCATTAACTTTGAAGTTCTGATGGGATCTGGTGCAATAGTGCTGGTATGATCGCACTAGTTTAGTTTGTTGCGCGTAGTTCTTTTGTTTGTACGGCTGAAAATGTATTGAAAATATGCAACAAAGACCGGCGAGTTGCTCGGTAACCACGCCAGTTCGTGAACGTCGCCGTAGTAGATGTCTCGCATTTTCAGCAAAAAATCCAGCATGTTAGCACTATTCACGTGATTTTATTAAATAAATTGAGAATTGCGAGCATAGGTATTGAGAGCAAAAAGTAACTCCGTCACTTCGTTGCAAAATTAATACCCAAAGTATGTTGTCACGAGTAAGAAATGAGAGTGCAACAAGAGGACTTCCCAAGGGGTCACCCAACCCAGTACTACTCTCGCCCAAACACCATTACTTTGATGTTCTGATGGAATCTGGTGCATTAGTACTGGTATGATCGCATCTGTTTAGTTTGTTACGCGTAGTTGTTTTGTTTGTACGGCTGAAAATGTATTGAAAATATGCAACAAAGACCGGCGCGTTGCTCGGTAATCACGCCAGTTCGTTAACGTCGCAGACGTTGATGTCTCGCATTTTCAGCGAAAAATACAGCATGCAAGCACTATTCACGTGATTTTTTTAAATAAATTGAGATTTGCGAGCATAGGTGTTGAGAGTGAAAAGTAACACCGTCACTTCGTTGCAAGATTAATATCCAAAATATATTGTATGGAGTGCAACACGAGGACCTCCCAGGGGGTCACCAACCTACTACTACTCTCGCCCAAACACCATTGAAGTTGTGATGGGATCCGGTGCATTAGTGCTTGTATGATAGCAGGTGTTTAGTTTGTTGCGCGTAATTGTTTTGTTTGTACGGATGAAAACGTATTGAAAATAAGCAACAAAGATCGGCACGTTGCTCGGTAACCACGCCAGTTCGTGAACGTCGCAGTAGTAGATGTCTCGCATTTTCAGCGAACAATATATGTAAGCACTATTCACGTGATTTTTTAAAAAAAATTGAGATTTGCGAGCATAGGTGTTGAGAGTGAAAAGTAACTACGTCACTTCGTTGCAAAATTAATACCCAAAGTATGTTGTCACGAGTAAAAAATGGGAGTGCAACAAGAGGACTTCCCAGGGTTCACCCATCCTAGTATTACTCTCGCCAAACATCATTAACTTTGGAGTTCTGATGGGATCTGGTGCATTAGTACTGGTATGATCGCACCTGTTTAGTTTGCTGCGCGTAGTTGTTTTGTTTGTACGGCTAAGAATATATTGAAAAATACAGCATGTGAACAACCCAGTTTGTGAACGTCACAGTAGTAGATGTCTCGCATTTTCAGCGAAAAATACAGCATGTAAGCAATATTCACGTGATTTTTTTATAGAAATTGAGATTTGCGTAATGCATAGGTGTTGTGAGTGAAAAGTAACACCGTCACTTCGTTGCGAAACTAATACAAAAAGTATGTTGTCATGAGTAAAAAATTGAGTGCCACGAGGACTTCCCAGGGGGTCATCCTAGTACTACTCTCGCCGAAACACCATTAACTTTGAAGTTCTGATGGGATTTGGTGCAATAGTGCTGGTATGATCACACCAGTTAAGTTTGTTGCGCGTAGTTGTTTTGTTTGTACGGCGGAAAATGTATTGAAAATATGCAACAAAGACCGGCGCGTTGCTCGGTAACCACGCCAGTTCGTGAACGTCGCAGTCGTAGATGTCTTGCATTTTCAGCGAACAATATACGTAAGCACTATTCACGTGATTTTTTGAAAAAAATTGAGATTTGCGAGCATAGGTGTTGAGAGTGAAAAGTAACTACGTCACATCGTTGCAAAATTAATACCCAAAGTATATTGTCACGAATAAAAAATGGGAGTGCAAAAAGAGGACTTCCGGGGGGTCACCCATCCTAGTATTACTCTCGCCCAAACATCACTAACTTTGGAGTTCTGATGGGATCCGGTGCATTAGTACTGGTATGATCGCACCTGTTTAGTTTGTTGCGCGTAGTTGTTTTGTTTGTACAGCTAAATATATATTGAAAAATATAGCATGTGAACCACCCAGTTTGTGAACGTCGCAGTAGTAGATGTCTCGCATTTTCAGCGAAAAATACGCATGTAAACAATATTCACGTGATTTTTTTATAGAAATTGAGATTTGCGAAATGCATAGGTGTTGTGAGTGAAAAGTAACACGAAGTATGTTGTCACGAGTAAAAAAGTGAGTGCAACACGAGGACTTCCCAGGGGGTCATCCATCCTAGTACTACTCTCGCCAAACACCATTAACTTTGAATTCTGATGGGATCTGGTGCAATAGTGCTAGTATGATCGCACCAGTTTAGTTTGTTGTGCGTAGTTGTTTTGTTTGTACGGCTGAAAATGTATTGAAAATATGCAACAAAGACCGGCGCGTTGCTCGGTAGCCTTGCCAGTTCGTGAACGTCGCTGTCATAGATGTCTCGCATTTTCAGCAAAAAATACAGCATGTAAGCACTATTCACGTGATTTTTTATAAAAATTGAGATTTGCGAGCATAGGAGTTGAGAGTGAAAAGTAACATCGTCACTTCGTTACAAATTAATACACAAAGTATGTTGTCTCGAGTAAAAAAATGGAGTGGAGCACGAGGGCTTCCCAGGGGGTCACCCATCCTAGTACTACTCTCGCCCAAACACCATAACTTTGAAAATCTAATGGGATCCGGAGCATTAGTGCTGGTATGATCACATCTGTTTAGTTTGTTGCACGTAGTTGTTTTGTTTGTACGGCTGAAAATGTATTGAAATTATGCAACAAAGACCGGCGCGTTGCTCGGTAACCACGCCAGTTCGTGAACGTCGCAGTCGTAGATGTCTCGCATTTTCAGCGAAAAATACAGCATGTAAGCACTATTCACGTGATTTCTTTATGAAAATTGAGATTTGCGAGCATAGGTGTTGAGAGTGAAAAGTAACACCGATCGTTGCAAAATTAATACCCAAAATATGTTGTCACGAGTAAAATATGGAGTGCAACACGAGGACTTCCCAGGGGGTCACCCAACCTACTACTACTCTCGCCCAAACACCATTAACTTTGAAGTTGTGAAGGGATCCGGTGCATTATTGCTGGTATTATCGCATCTGTTTAGTTTTTTTCTGCGTAGTTGTTTTTTTGTGCGGCTGAAAATGTATTGAAAATATGCAACAAAGACCGACGCGTTGCTCGGTAACCACGCCAGTTCGTATACGTCGCAATCGTAGATGTCTCGCATTTTCAGCGAAAAAATACATGTAAGCACTATTCAGGTGATTTTTTTTTAAAAAAATAGTGATTTTTGAGCATAGGTGTTGAGAGTGAAAAGTAACTACGTCGCTTCGTTGCAAAATTAATACCCAAAGTATGTTGTCACGAGTAAAAACTGGGAGTGCAACAAGAGGACTTCCCGGGAGTCACCCATCCTAGTATTACTCTCACCCAATCATCACTAACTTTGGAGTTCTGATGGGATCCGGTGCATTAGTACAGGCATGATCGCACCTGTTCAGTTAGTTGCGCGTAGTTGTTTTGTTTGTACGGCTGAAAATATATTGAAAATATGCGACAAGGACCGGGGCGTTGCTCGGTAACAACCCAGTTTGTGAACGTCGCAGTAGTAGATGTCTCGCATTTTCAGCGAAAAATACAGCATGTAAGCACTATTCGCGTGATTGTTTTATAGAAATTGAGATTTGCAAAATGCATAGGTGTTCTGAGTGAAAAGTAACACCGTCACTTCGTTGCAAAACTAATACCCAAAGTATGTTGTCAAAAGTAAAAAAAGTGAGTGCAATACGAGGACTTCCTAGGGGGTCACCCATCCTAGTACTACTCACGCGCAAACACCATTAACTTGAAGTTCTGATGGGATCTGTTGCAATAGTGCTGGTATGGTCGCACCTGTTTAGTTTGTTGCGCGTAGTTGATTTATTTGTACGGCTGAAAATGTATTGAAAATATGCAACAAAGACCGGCGCGTTGCTCGGTAACCACGCCAGTTCGTGAACGTCGCAGTGGTAGATGTCTCACATTTTCAGCAAAAAATACAACATGTAAGCACTATTCACGTGATTTTTTTACAATAATTGAGATTTGCGAGCATAGGACTTTCCTGACGCTTACAGACCCTCCACATCACGTCCTGTTCCAGAGTCATCTACATATAAATGCAAGCAAACTACGAAGAAAATTCCTTTATCTCATACTAACTTTGTATCACATGTACCCACAGACAAAGGCGTGAGATCTAAGAGGCGAAGAAGGTTCGATCTGGCTCAGTAAAGAAAACAACACTCCCTGATAAGAAGAAGAGACTAGTCTCCAACCTTTCTTCTCCTGTTTCAAAATCTTTTGCATTTCGAAAGTGACTTCTTGTAATGTCGCAGAACGTGTTTCGTTATTTCATGCCCTAAATTCAAAATTCTGTCATGTAAACAATGATGTATTTTTCCATTCTCATGACAGTCATTTAGCAAAAACGCTTCCACGCCACATAGCACTCGATCTAAGGGCATAAGTCCCACGCCGTCCAATCATACTATCAAATCTGAAATAAAGAAACACACTACCTCCAAGACCAAGCCGAACAAGAAATTAAGTCGAAAACAGATTTGGATTCCAAAATCCCAACTGCCTCCTGTAGGAAATCGTTACGCTTGGAGTCTTAAACCGTCTATCCAAAGGATCAAATCTGTCAGGACCCGTCTTTCCTGATCGTAATTCATTCTGACCCTAAGTGCCTAATGGTGCGTTGACGTGCAAAAGGCATAAAAACGTGGATAAAAATTTTCTATTTAAAGCGTGTGAGTCATACATACAAGTCAAAAGAATTTTGCCCAGTCATTCTACAATTCATCATGTCCTATTTACATGAAATGTGTGTACATGCACAGCAAAAACTCCTATGCGCCCGGCCTTCACAGGTCGTCATCCATACACACATCTTCACCTCAAAAGCAGCTGGAAGACTCCAAAAGATAGGCCTCGCAACATAAATAGATCATGTACCGTGATCGCTAGTACCTACAACACGTAACGTAAGGGATGAGCCACCGAGACTCAGTAAGCAGAAATGATGCATGTATGCACATGTCCTAACGATCGGCAATCCACGCCGTCGCTTTCTAACGCTCATACTCTTTTCTCAGACTCGTATTCTTTTTCCTAGACTCATACGTCATATGGGCCCTCGGCTTTATGTCCCACTATGCGCCATTTCATAGAGCTCTAATCCACGAGGGATTCTTACATATGTGGAGGTTCTCACACTAGAAGGTCACCCGAAGGAATCTTCCCTTATTCAGTGTGGCCTCCACGCGGACGCTTGTCACTGGCAGCCAACACCGAGGTCACTAACCTCAGAGGTTCCCCCCGGGTAGTGCATGCCTTGGGTCGAATCCTCCAGGTTGCATCTCTCGCATACGGGGTAATCCCCCTGCCTCTTATACTAGGCAATTCGGCTTCATAATGCCATGGTCGCATATGAGAGCCGTGACTCTTCATCGAGTCGACACAAACGCCAATATCGGCGAATATCTATCGCACACAGGCGATCTTTTGCACGCTCTTACCTTGTTCTTACGTACTACTTCATGCGTGCAAATGCTCATGCCATGTTCACATAATTATGCAGATCATGCCTTCGTGCATATACATAATCAAGTCGAAACATACACGTTTCTCATAAAATCACAAGATTGAACACAGACAAGTTACGTGTCGTAGTTGAATTCCTACTTACTTGTCGTCCGTGCTATGCTAACCTGCTGCTCCAAGAATTATCTACTGTTCGACCTTTAGACATAAATATCATCATATCAGTATTATGCCTTTATTAATTAATTAGGTCGAACTAAATTATCTAGCTGCATTAATTTTGCTAAGACCTCTAAGTCGCTTGATTCTAGTCTAGGCTAAGTCCCAGCCTATGATTTTTTCTAAGTTAAACAATTCGATTCTTGACCTAATGAGTTTGGCGAAGTATCGAAGTGTTGTTACAAGGACAACTAATGAAATCAAGCACAATTAAATATAGTCTCTACAATCTCCCCCTTTGTGCTTGATTGCTCTTCCGTTCCATTTGTCCTCGTCGGGCAAAGTACGATCTTCTCAAGCCCAGCGCATGCTCAAAGTTCCTTAGAATCTTCCGTTCCATTTGTCCTTAGAATGTTTCACCAAGGAGTTCCACCATCAGAGGTTGTTCTCTTACGAACCGATGTATGGGCAGCCTCGTCTCTCGGTTGATTTCTTCCAATCTTTGTTCTATTTTTTTCTTGATGATCTTGAGCGTTCCATCACAAAATTTGTGAATCTCAGTCTTCAGCATCAATCTATTCTTCTCTGCAATTGGATTGTGATAGATGATTCCTAAGACTGATCTGATATGAATGTGATTGTTGGAAAGCGCTTCGATCTCACGTCCTTTGTTAACAGGAGTGGTCATGTTAACCTTCTTCATGTTGCTCTCCAGAGCCATCTGAAGGTCGTGTGCAGCGAAGTTTTGACTTGACGCATTATGAACCAGTAGATCCCTCGAGTCCTTCTTTCTTGATGAAGCCTTCAGGACCCTTGTAATTCTCTACGTAGAGCTGGTGGAGACGGTACACCTCCTCGTAAGGAAGGTAGGGGAGGTCTCTCTCGCTGAGTTCTTCTCGAGTTATGTCTAGTCTCTCAATTACATAGAACGGCGTTGGAAGTCCTCCTTTGGCGCAGTAGACGCTTAGCAGATGGCAGACAGGAGATAGACTCTGATAATGATTCCTTGCTTGCGCTTTAGTCATCTTCATCCTCACATCTGGTCCGAGATGGGTCAGCATCCAAAGATACGTCATTCTCTTTTGCTGATGCAAGTGAGAAATCCCTCCGAGCTACAAATTTGTTCAACTCCTTTACTTTATTCGGTGACCTCCATATGTTTTCCCGAACTTCTTCAAGAAGGGAAATTTCTATTCTGATGTTCTCCCATGGCGTATCTATTCGAACGATTCCCGACATCATTCTTGGAGGGGGATCCGCTCTTTGAGCAATCAGCTCGGGTAGCCTTGGAGGATCTACTTCATGATCATCACCTTCCTGAAGCTTTTTGTTTTCTACGAGCACAAGGTCACCGAAGCTTGCTGCAAGAACTGTCGAACGTCCTTGAGCCGTTGTCTATGATGCTCGTCGGGCATGGAGTTGGTCATCTACTGTCCTTCGAATATGTACTTGTCGAGGATCTCACGTGGGTTGACTCCACTTCCAGATCGTCCCGATTGGTCTGGAGCAGTTAATGGTGTTGCTTGAGTCCGTGCTAGGTCGATGAGCATGGCAGCACTTGCTTCTTCTTCCGGAACAAGGGACTTGTGAAAGTCGGTGGTGTGGGCAGAGACGTCCTTAGGTGAAACGATGGTGGGTCGATTTGGGTTAGAGTATGGGTGGTGCGGTGCGTGGTATGGGTTGTTCGGGTAGTTTGAGTGGTGGTTTGGGTTTGGCATGCTCCAGCACCTGTCAGCGTTACGCCTGAGCCTTGTTCTTGGCCTTCACCTTGGCCACTCGTTGATGTCCTAGGCCTTTTCTCCCCCTCATGACGATCCTGATCATCTGGATCGTCATGTCGACGTCGTGTGCGGGAGCTTTGGCCTCGACAAGACTGAGTCGGTGGCTCAGGGTGATCCACGATACGCCTGTAGAGGGATTCTTCCTGAGACGTTCTGGTGGGAAGGCCGATAAGGTGGGCGAAAAGAATGTTGTGGAGCTGGGTAATGGGAATGGTGTATGGGTTGATGAGGATAGAGGAGTCTGCGAGTGGGTCGGTGGGAGTGGGTTGTGGGGTTGGGCGTGTTCGTGCTGAAGGGCCCTCGGAGACGGGTGCTTTCCCAGGGTTGCGCTGGGACGTCTCGATGGCAGCGAGCACTCTCTCCATCATTTTGTCTTCTAGGGATTTGATGGCTGCGGATGCGGTCTGGAACTAGGTTTCAGTCATGAACTTGACGGACACCTCCGTCGAAGATGGACCAGGTCGACTAATGTCGCCTGTTAGCAACCCTTGAGTAGACACCGGCTCCTCAGGTTGGCTAGCAGTCACTTGAGGTTGTGACTGTTGGAGACTTCCACCCAATCCTTGAGTCGAATCTTGGAGATTCTCCTCTATGGGTGTTTCGGCAAGTTCTGAGTTGACCTGTGAACCAGACACCGGTGGACTGTGCGGCGGCTCAAGATTGAGCAAAGAGATGTCCGCAGCACTTGAAGATAAGATCGGCGCGATGTCAGATGCGGTGGTGACGGTTGTGAAGATGGACTCAAATGATACACTTAGTCGTCTCGGAGTCCTTCTTATTAATTGAATCTCCTCATCAGACTCGGTGTATGATGAGGTAGCCGTGTGAGGTGAGAGTCCTCGTGCTACATCCTCACTGGCTGGTTCCGTCATCTGAGGCTAGGAAGGTTGAATCCTTGAGATTAGAGCCTCGATTTCTGGCGTAGTAGCCGGCGGTGGTGAGGTGTGCCCCGCTTCTGCTTCGAGCGATGCTTCTTGAGATAGTACCTCCTCAATAGGTACTTCGAGCATGCTGACATGGCTGGACACTTCAGCACCAAGCGATACTTGTGGAGCTTCGAGTTCCAATTCTTGAGCGACAGCATCGATTAGCGTGGCTTCAACATCTGGCACTGTTTCCGCATGAGTTGGGTGCTCCATCTCTAGTTCCTGAGCCACTTCATCTATCATCGTGTCTTCAGGACTAGCATGTTATTGTGGTTGTGGAGGACTGACGTTGAAGTCTGTCGGGGCCCTCGAATAATCTGCTCAGTGAGATATTTTCCCGACAGTAGAGCCTATAGGTGTCTCCTTAGGGGTCGGCGAGACGAAGCAGCTCAAACGGAATCGCCAACGACGGTTGGTCCAAATCCGAGAGCTTCGGGTGATGGAAGAACTTCAGACGAGGAGGCAGGCGAGGGATGTCCTCGTATAGTTCCATGAATTGTCGAATGATAACGGAGAACCATCTCGCATACGGTACCCCATTTGTAGGAAATCGTGAATCAGCTCAGCGTCTGATGGCAGTGGGTCATAATTGTGATCGTAAGGGATCGAGGCATATTTAGTCATTTCACCTAAGCGAGAGATCGCCGTTTTCGGAATCAAAGGGACTTTTAAGGGTTTAATTTGGCTATGACTTAGAAAGGAAGGAGTTTATAGGAGAGCTTATCTTTGTCGTCTTCCATTTCTACGTCCGACTCCATTTTTTTTTGGCAAAATCTTTTCAATCCCCTCCCTTATTTTACCCTTTTTTTGCTTAAGCTGAAGCTCCGCTTCTCCATAAGGCTCTAGGAGATTATCATAGGCGAAGTTCTTCTTGTTGGTTCTCGGGCCGACACCGTGCTCCTCTTCTCTTAATCCCTAGAGAGGTTTCAGAGATTATCAATTTGGAGAAGTTCACGGTATTGGAATTCGTACCCAAGGTTGCGCTCCTCTTCTCGTTTCCCAATATCAAATCGATTATCGTTGGAAAAGTTCACTTCGTGGTGATCTTCTTTTCACCCGTTCGGACGAGCGAACGAGATTATCGACGGAGAAGTTCACAGCAGGATCAATGCCTTCTTGTTGTAGTTTCAAAAGCAGGTTCCTTTGGTCTGTTTTTTCTTCTGCGTTGAGTATTGCCTTCTTTTGTCATCTTCTCATCTTCTTTTACGTTTCCCCTACTTTTCTTGTTTGAACAGCCATTCGAATAGTATAAAATAGATTGAAGGTTGGAATGGGTTTCAAATGAAGAAATGGAATTCGGAGAAAGTCCAAAGTGGATGACTAAGGGCTTTGGTATGGGAAAGGATTAATAAGGCCGAGTGAGGGATTACCCAAATGCTCAAATCATTTTCCTAACGATCTAAAGAAAGGCGAGTATGAAGCCAAGTATCACTAGTAAAGACAATCAATTGAAGTGTGACTTCAATCGAGAGATAGATCCAAAGAGATAAAAAATTGAAAAGCTAGAGACCTCACATTTGAAGGCTGATTTTGTGTCTAGTGGAGCAAACTAAAGACCTTTTAGACACAAGAATGTGACTTAGACTGACAGAATTAAGCAGATGAATCAGTCGTATGTCGGGAAAAATTTTACGTGAATTAGACGGAAGCATCCTAAAGGATCTCGTCATCCCCTATATTATAGGTATATGTTTCGTTTTTTGTAATTTTATTTTCACGCAAGATAAGACAAATGAGCATGGAAAACACATAGAATAGAGCATGTGATAGTACGGAAGATCAGTTAAAGCACATATCAAGGGAGATTCAACATGCTTAATTTTCCGACAAGGAATTGGAATCGTTCTTCATCCAATGGCTTGGCAAAAATATCGGCTAATTGGTACTCCATGTTCACAAAATACATCTCGATTGTGCCTTTTTCTACATGATCTTTGATAAAGTGATATCTAATGTCTATGTGCTTCGTGCGTGAAAGGTGAACAGGATTGCACGTAATCGCAATGGCACTTTGGCTATCACTATAAATGGGTATGTTATTTAAATTGTACCCATAATCGCGAAGCTGAGTCCGTATCCATAGCCTCTGCGAGCAACAGCTGGTGGCCGGGACTTATTCAGCTTCAGCGTCGAAGATGAGACGCAATTGCTTTTTCGATGACCAGCAGACTACCTTTCCGCCTAGAAATTAAGCGCCACCGGAAGTGCTTTTCCTGTTCATTCGGCAACCTGCATAATCAGCGTCAGTATAGCCGATAAGATTGAAGTTCATACCTTTAGGATACCATAGTCCTAAGGTAGATGTGCCCTTGAGGTAGCGAAGAATACGCTTCACCGCAAGCATGTGGGATTCCTTGGGATCAGCTTGGAAGCGGGCACAAAGACAGGTGGCAAATGTCCGGCCGGCTGGAAGTTAGGTAGAGAAGAGATCCAATTTTGCTGCGATAAAGTGTGATGTCGACCGATTTTCCTGTGGGATCGGCATCCAACTGGCAGCTTGTTGACTTAGGAGTGTTGAGAGGCTTGCTCTGATCTTGATGGAACATTTTCAAGATGTCCTTGACGTATTCAGTTTGACTGATAAAAATCCCATCATCGAGCTGCCTGAGTTGAAGTCCTGTGAAGAATTGCATCTCTCTCATGTGGCTCATTTCGAATTTACTCTTCATGAGATCTCCAAACTTCTTGCAAATCCGTGGATTAGTAGAACCGAAAATGATGTCGTCGACGTAAACGTAGACGACCATTAGATCCTCGTCTTGCCATTTGATGAAGAGGGTCGTATCGGTTGTACCTCGAATAAATCCAAACATTACGAGAAAGTCACTCTAGACATCATACCAAGCACGTGGGCTTGTTTTAGTCCGTAGAGAGCTTTATCCAATCGATAGACGTGATCGGGGTGTTCTTGATCAACGAAGCCTTCTAGCTGACCGACATAGACTTCTTCTTTTAGTACGCCATTGGGAAAGGCGGTTTTGACGTCCATTTGATAGGCCTCGAAGTCTTTATGAGCCGCGTAAACCAATTAGAGACGAAAGGCTTCGATCCAGGCAACAGGAGCATATGTCTCGTCGTAGTCAATGCCTTCCTGTTGGTTATATCCCTTTGCAACTAATCTTGTTCCTGATCACTTCGCCATCTTCATTCTTTTTGTTCTTAAATACCCATTTCGTACCGATGACAGTTTTCCCATGCGGACGGGGTACTAATTTCCACACTTGAAGACGTACGAATTGATTGATTTCCTCTTGCATCGCAATTATCCAATCCGAGTCTTGTAGTGCATCAGCTACCTTAGTACGCTCATTTTGGCTTAAAAAGCAGCTGAAGAGACTGTGTTGATGACGTGTCCTTACACCTCTCGAAGGATCGCAATTATATGATCAATTGGGTGAGCTCTAGTCCACTTGCGCTCATGGGACAAAGCTGAAGATGATGCATCAGCCATTTGTGGGCAACTTGAACACACAAGTCGGGCAGGCAAGCATGCAACTCAAAAAGCAATAAAAGCTCACAAAAGCATGCAAGCACACACATGACTTAGACCGCAACGATCTAAATCACAGGACTCTGACTCGAAGCAGCTCCATCTCCAGTTCCAGCCTCAGCTTCTCTCCCTGCTCCATCTCTGTCCTCAGCAACTTCCTCTTGCTCGCGTTCTCCCCGTACATGTTCTGCTTCAACACTTTCTCCATCTCCAGTCTTCGTACCACTCGGTCCTGTTTGGTCCTTATCCCTTGCTCCTTCTGCCCTATCTCCCCCTTTTTGGGAAGAAAGTATGCCCCTCAAGGTATCCCTTTGAGCCACCAAAGCTGCGATGGACTCTTCAAGGCACCTGGTCGCCTGTTCTAGGGCTGCAACAGGTGTTGACCCAACATTATGATCAACACTGGCATGAGCTGTTCTGGCATGCGCCAAGGAGATCCACAAGTCTGTCTGGGCTCGCCAACTGATTTGGTTGTATGGGATCCTTTGAGTGGTGACCATGTCTCGACGAGTTGGTTGAAATCCGTCTTGAAGAAGAACTCCATAGATGATTGACGGGTAAGGGATAATTCCCTTCCCTACTTTTTCAGCTTTATTCGACATATGATTGAGGATCAACTCGCCCCAATTCATAGGCAGATTTTGGCCAAGAGCATACAGTAGGTGTGCCATGCCCTCAGTTACCCAAGTCTCATTCAACGTAGGCAACCAACTACACACCCTAATCTTAAAAAACACTGAATATAATGATGTAAACGAACTACCCGCACAGTTACCTTCCCAAACACTCACTCAACCCAGTATTGAAACGAACCACATCATCATTGCCATATTCGTAACCCATGTCAACATCAGGAGTTTGAAGAAATCTATTAATAGCCCTAGATGACATATCATACAACCTCCCCCTCAGAAAAACCTTCCCGTACTTCCTAGAATTGACCTCAGCCACATTAAAGAACAATTAGCGTATACCTCACGGACGACTGAGTCACAGTACGTCCCTAAACTTGTCACCATGTGCCTGAGATGTCGCGATTCCAGAAATTGCATGACCCCATACTTCCTAAAGCTCGCCACATCACGCCCGCTCAACCCTCAGGAGTCTATGACTCAGAGAACTCCACAGCTCCTCGTTGGCTGCGCGGTAGAACTTGCGGTTGGACAGTGGATTTTCCCAGACATAATCGTCCAATGTTGGGTCGGCATCCGGCTCAACATCTTCATCATTGGCTGGGACTGGTGAGATGGCACGGTGACTGACATCAGCTTGAGTTGGTTCTTCAGTCCTCACTCACTTAGATGGCCTGTCAGGACTCTCTATTGGCCTCTTCCGTGCTCGCTTCTCCATCCTGTTTTTCATGGACTCCAAAGTCTCTGCCAGATTAGCCTTCTCCTCTGCTTCATTTTCTGGTTCATCAGAGGCAGTGAGGGACTCTGAAAGTGAGGGTGGTGTCTCCCCCTAAAACGAGAAAATTATCATCCGAGCTTTCTGAGTCGAGGCTGTCGTAGGTGGCGGAGTCCACGATGGTGTCTGTGGAGTCACTTGAGAGAGTGATGTGCGCATCAGTGTTTGAGGTTGGGTTCAGTACTCGTCGAATTCGGTTGCTCCGGTGCTTTTGAGGGACAGGGGCCTGAACTGGACGAGGTTGGCTCCGACGCTTCTTGGAGGCACTAGGCTGGGTTGCCGTCGGCATTCCTGGGGCTTCTTCGGTCGGAATTGAGTCTGATAGAGGAGTGTTGGCCGAAATCGGAATTTCTTAAGCAATAGGGTTCGGCGCCGCTGGGTTTTCCGTCAGAATTGAGGTAATCGGCGCGGTTTTATCAGTAGAGCTCATTCGCCGTTGTTATGAAGCTGATACAGAGTACTCAGGGGAATGTCTTCTATGTCTGTCTCTGTCGGAGGGTTGTTCATCGAGACTAAGGTTGTCGCTAGGTTAGAGGCGGTCTTTGATGGTGCTTCAGCTGTCTCGGGCGGCGGTCTTAGTGGTCGCAGTGGCTGAAAAGGTCCCGTGTGTAACGACCGAACTTCCTAATTATGTATTTTGGCGGATTTTCGCAGCGTGAACAACGGAAAGCCCATTTAATGAAAACTTCTTAAAACATAACAATATCCAAGTAGTGGGTCGAAGCCCAAAAGTCCAAATCCGAAAATATAAACGTTTAACAATACACACTTTTATTTATTGGGCCGAAGCCCAAGGAGTAAAAATACGAATCATAATTGTAAACACTCCACAGGTCACGTCTCATGTACTGCGCCGCCCTCAAAAGTCCGTGGAGTCACCGCCATTGGCCGCTTAGTCGTGACGCTTAACGTCCGACTCGTTCGTACCTACACACGTAAACCCTGAGCTTTTGCCCAGTAGATGAAAATATGCAAATGCAAATGCTCTCACTCGACTCCATCCCGACACATCTCACCAACTGCACGCTCGACTTTTTTCTCATATCTCATCATCATCTCAACTCATCTCATCATAATCAGGGCCCGAGGCTTAGGAACTAAAGGCAACACGGCGCAGGGGTCAGTAGCTCGGGAGGCCCCACTCCCCACAAGGGTCAGTAGCTCGGGAGGCCCACTCCCCACATCTCAATCATATAGTGCGCATTAGTCCTAACCTCACTACTTACACAATCCGACGACCATCAATCGGTCATAAACTACCCCACTCAACATCACTATACAATATCACCGTGACTCCGCACAGTTTTCTCTTCTCGTACCATGTGTATGCAAATGTCGTGCAAATAGAATGCATCATATAAAATGCATCATATTAAATAACAACATATCGGCCCGAGATACAATTTTGGCCCGATCTCAAAAACTATCATACACCAAATAATTCAGGCTCGAAACCCGCGTTCCGATTTAATCGGCACGAAACCTTAACCACCGAAACTCTCCCCGAAATTTCACTAAGAGTTCCCAAAATTTAATCCTTTTCACTTTAAGAATCTAAGTTCACAATTAGTCCCTAATTTAATATATTTCAAAATTCTAACGTCCAGCTTTCAAAATATCACTTAAATTTCTAATTTAAAATATCCTTCTGAATTTTGCATTTAAAACCCCAAAATCTCATAATTTACTTTTTAGGACCCGAAGATTTTCCTAAGTTTCAGATCTGCCCCGTACAGATTTGCCCGGAAAGCTTTATATTTCTTTAAAAAATCTCCCCAGTTCGGATTTTTACATACTGAGCCCCTAGATTTTTAAAACTTTTCAATCTAGTCCCCGAATTTTTGAAAATTACACAAAAGACCCCAATTATTTATTCCGAAGTTTAAATCTGTCATAAAAGCATTAAATTTCTTTAAAAATATCCCCCATTCATAATTTTACAACACAGACTCCCTGGATTTTGTACAAATTTCGATTAAGTGCCAAAATTTTAAAAATAACTATTTTATACGGCTGTTTTGCGACAGTATCGGATTTCTCAATGATCACAGGGTAAACGATGTCCGATGGACCTGAAATTTTAACATAGATAAAAAACTTGCAAATCCTAATTCTGGCCAAAGGAATTTTTAATCCGAGTTTTAGATTGTGAGATATGAATTTTTTAACCTATTGGCCGAATTGGATAAAGAAAACCCTAGGAAACACTAATCCTCCCCAAGTTTTGTTCTATCCTCTTAATAACCACTTCTCTAACTCTATTCTTATGTTTCATGGACCTAAACTTCATAAAGATTAAGGTATTAGGCTGGTCGAATTTTAGCATGTAAGCATTATCACTAAAATCATGCAAGAACTTCACGTTTAGCACATAAACATATATAAATTCGAAAGAGAACATCCAATACGTAAGATCTCGACCCAAATTTGGTTTACGCATGTAAGTGATCTTCACCTACCTTAATCCGTAGAGAGCTACGTAACGGGTTGTGTCGTGTGATCCCGACCCGAGAGATTCGATCCCGAGCTTCCGGGTTTTTTTTTTCCTCCTTTCCTTCTTTTTCTCTTCTTCTTTCTCCCTCTCTCTCTCTCTCTCTCTCTCTCTCTCTCTCTCTCTCTCTCTCTCTCTCGGCCTCTCCCCCTTTTCACTTCCCATCACCCTTATTTATTTCTTTTGCCCTCCATATGTATTAGTTGGTGAATGGTACTTGTTTATTTCAAGGAGGCCCTACCCTCACATGCATGGAGAAGGAATATTGAGGTTGCCATGTGGGTTCCTTGTCATCATGAAGGAAACTTCCTACCCCCTCTTGGTCCTTCAATTATTTTCGATCTCCCCCCTTTTTCAATTTTTTTTATTTATTTTTTTTATTATATATTTGGGCTTTAACTTCTCATTTTCGGCCCCTTTAAAAATTTGGGCCGAATTGTAAATTCTTGCCCCAATTCAAGAGGAAATTGAATCTTGGTCGAAAATAAAATTTGTTATTTTGAACGTTATTGAAACAATCCCGTATTAAATTTTTACGGGCATTACATTCTTCCCCCCTTACAAGAATTTCGTCCCCGAAATTACAGTACGGAAAATAACTCGATCTCTTTCCCAAGTGGCTTCTTCCAGTACTTGGTTCCGCCACAAGACCTTCACGAGAGGAATGTTTTTATTCCGAAGGCGTTTCACCTCATACATCAAGATTTCCTCCGGCGTTTCTCCGTAGCTCAAGTCCGGCTTCAATTGTTGATATAGCGACTCGCCTTGCACCACATGGCTCAGATCCGGAATGTACTTCCGTAACATGGATACGTGAAAGACATCATGGACCTGAGCGAGTAATGTAGGAAATTCGAGTTGTTACGCCACCTCTCCAACTCTTTTCAAGATTGGGAATGGTCCGATATATCTCAGACTAAGTTTCCCTTTCTTCCCAAAAAGCTTCACACCTTTCATCGGCGATATCTTTAAAAAGACCTGGTCGTCTTCTTCAAACTCCAACGGCCTCCGTCTCGTATCAGCGTAACTTTTCTGTCTAGGCCGTTTGCATCCTCTCCCGAATCTTTTCAACAGCTTCGGTCATTTCATGTACCATCTCAGGCCTAACAACGCCTTCTCGCCTATTTTATCCCAGTGAATTGAGGACCGACATTTCCGTCCGTACAAGGCTTCGTACGGTGCCATCCCGATTGTGGCTTGGTAGTTGTTGTTGTATGAAAATTCAATCAACGGAAGGTATTTGCTCCAGCTCCCTCGGAAATCCAGAACGCATGCTTGCGACATATCTTCGAGCGTCTGAATTGTTCTCTTCGATTGCCCGTCCGTCTGCGGGTGATAAGCCGTGCTGAAAGACAATTTGGTTCCCATGACTTTCTGTAAACTCACCCAAATTTGAGACAGAAATCTCGAATCCCGATCCGAGACAATCGAAATTGGAATCCCATGGAGTCTTATGATTTCCTGTATGTACAGCTCAGCGTACTTCCCCATGGAGTATGTTTGATTAATTGGCAGGAAATGGACCGATTTCGTCAATCTATCCACGATCACCCAGATTGCATCGTGGCCCTTCATTGTCTTCGGTAATCCGACGACGAAGTCCATCGTGATATGGCCCCACTTCCACTCGGGTGTCGTCAAAAGTTGCAACGTTCCCGCCGGTCTTTGTCGATATGGTTTTCAATATTTTATGGTTTATTTATTTTTAGGAATATTATTATTTTTAGGTTTCTATAATTTTAGGGTTTTTGTGATTTTAGGGTTTCGATAATTTTAGGGTTTTCGAGAACTAGCACATATACTAATAATATTAATATATTCAGACGACCGATCTATAAAGACTTCACGGGACTTCGTAGTTGGTTATAGCGGGAGGACAGGTAGGTGAATCATTCATCTACGACACGTAAACATTTACCTACTATTATGTGATTACGTGACTTATGTGATTTACGTGTTTTACGTATGTTTTGTGTGACATCACGCTTCATGTGTTTCACGTATATGCATGACATCGCACGACATGGTGAGGGATAATAACCACATTAGTGGCGACACCTTAAGATTTAAGGTGTCGATTGAGCGGGATAGTGTGTGCCGATTTTGGCAGTCAGACTCGTAGCGGAGTTGAGGTTGGACTCGCTGGGCACCTGACGGGAGACAGACGTGAGCGATCTGTCTACTCGGGCGTGAGCGACCCGAGGTGCAAACCGTCGGATGAGTTGTGTAGCGGAAGGGGCGACCTGATAGGAGGACGTTGACGTGATCGATCAGCGCACTATCGGCGTGGGCACCGCTAGTCTGGCGTTAGCGACCAGACGATATATTTTATTTTATTGCGCGCGAGGTGCCGAGTCCAGCCTAGGGCCCTGATATTGAGATACGATAGAAATGTGAGGACGAGCGTGCATTATATCATGTTGCGAGAACTGGGAACTGGGAATGAGTGCACGCTGCATTGCATTTTATTCACCTACTGGGCAATTTGCTCAGTGTTTACGTGTTGTAGGTACCGAGTCTGACGCTGACACGCGTCAAGACTGAGGCGGCTGGTGGCGGTGCTCCACGGACTTTTGAGGGCGGGGCGGTACATGGATGAAGACCTGTGGAGCGGCGATAGGTTTTTAACCTTTTGACATTTTGGGGCTTCGGCCCATTGTACAGATACTATTACGTAAAATAATATTTTGTTGTATTATAAGATCTTTTAGGAAAAAGTTTTAATTAGACGGGCCTTCCGCGGCTTACGTTGCGGAAATCCGCCAATAATCCTAATTAGAAAAGTAGGGTCGCCACAGTCTTTGATCCTCTGCTTTGATTTGCTGGCACGTCAAACATCGTTGCACGAAAGCAGCCACATCTTTCTTCATTCCCGGCCACCAATAATTTATTCGTAAGTCCCGATACGTTTTGTTTCACCGGGATGTATCATTAGGTTGTTGTATGTGCCTCTGTCATTATAATTCGATGGATCTCTTCATCGGTTGGTACATATAAGCGACCTCGAAATTGTAAGCTTCCTTCGTCTCGGAATCCGAACGCCGATTGAACACCTTCATCTTGTTCCGCTCGGATCTTCAACTCGGATCTTCAAATATAATCCTTCCTCTTTTTGTGCCTCGAGAATTCGGTTTAACGACGTCGGCTTTAAGGTCAACGCTGCCAGTCTCGTTTCGGTCTCCCCTAAGTTGATCACTTCAACTCCGAGTTGGCACAATTCCGCGTTCACCGATTTATGGCTCAGAGCATCTGCAACTACGCTCGCCTTCCCTGGGTGATAATTAATCACGTAGTCGTAGTCCTTCACCAACTCGAGCCATCGTCTTTGCCTCATGTTTAACTCCTTCTGCGTGAAGAAGTACTTTAGGCTTTTATGATCGATAAAGATCTTGCATCGTTCTCCGTATAAATAGTGTCGCCAGATTTTAGGGCAAACATCATGTCTGCGAGTTCCAAATCATGCGTGGAGTAATTCGTCTCGTATGGTTTCAGCTGTCTGGAGGCATACGCAATTACCTTCCCTCTTTGCATTCAACCCGTACCCCAAGCCATTTTTCGAAGCATAAGTGTATACCGAAAATCCTTCGGTACCAAAGGGAATTGCAAGAACATGAGCTGTTGTCAATCGTTTCCTCAACTCCTGAAAATTGAAGAAACTAAGTTGAGAAGATCACGAAGAGCAGCTGCCATTGGATCTAAGATGGCGCGCGGTCTAATGGCCATGATTTTAAGGCTGAAGATTTAATTCTGTTCTTAAGATATCGCGCGAAGAGATCATCGGTTGAGATGCTTAGGAAGTGAATGAAGCGGATGGTGAATCGCGAGCGTTAGATCAAAGATCGGACGGATGATAGTGAAGGTGCTATTTTACTTATAGAGTCGCTTTCGATTCTTGCTCTAACATGCGGAAATATCATGTGGCGCCTTGTGGAGTGTTTGATCGAATAAAATGTACGGTGAAGATAGATCGCGACCTCTCACTTAAAACATGATTTCTGGTTTGCCAAATTTCCCAGTTCACTTTCTCGAGCGTGTAACTCCTTTTAGAGTGAGAATCACCGTGAGGTGAAAACACAGGAGTTATAGAAGGGATAAAGATCTGTAACTTTTGTGTTGTGATCAATAAGAAAGGAAGCTCGGTTGATCCGTGGACATAGGCTGAAGTTCAGCCGTGTTTGTACTTTAGCTCGCCGTTCTTTTTATTGATGCAACAGCGTAATCTAGGCTGTGCATGTAATTACGGCATTGATTTAAACGTGAGACAGTTTCTTTGTCATAATGGACATCAACATCTTTCTTCGAGATTTTGGTTTGGATTTTTGTGATGAAAGTCCAATGTGATTTTCTTCCTGTGCGTGATCTCTCAGATCGAGATTACGACGTTCGAGGAAAAATCTGATCTCGGAATTCATGAAGCTTATCTCAATACGGCGTTCGAAGAAAACTCGAAATTAACGTTGCTTATCCTTCGCTTCACTCACGCCTATAAATAGGTACTTGATGCACGCTATTTGCACCACAACACAATTCTCTCATAATCTTCGCAATGTATAATCTTGGAGGAAATGCGGATCGTGAGGATGTTCCTCAGGAACCTTTTTGGAGGGAAAATCTCGAAAAGCTTAAATTTGAGTTATTCCTTCTTTTGGGATTACTCTTCGCTGCAATCGCCATTTTTGTGATGTGGTTTGCCACTCGCTGCACTTGCGTTTAATTTGTGAAAGAAGATGCCGGCAGAACGTCCCGAACGTCGTCGATGTTTTATCTTCTAAGTTTTTTTTTTTATGTATTCGAGTTGTAATATGATTTTCAGTTATGTAATCGTTATGCATCTACTCTATCATGTTTTCTCTACGTCCTCGTCTCAATTCCTAAATTTTTACAATTAACACATGTTTCTCTACGTCCTCGTCTCATTTACAAAATTGTATACAAGCCCCGAATTTTAAAAATTTAATATTGTTCGACCCTCTTTTATTTCGTCGTTTATTTATTTTTTTTAACTTCACGAATTTCAGCTTGTCCGATTCGGTCAAGCCCAAATTGACAAAGCCCAAATTTCAAAAGACACAAAATTTAAATTTCGCCGAATTTCCTAATTGGCCCGAATTTTCTCCCGAATTTCAAAGGAACCCCAAATTCAATCAAAGGTCCGAATTTTGATCATTCTCTTCCTACCTTAATTCAACCGAAACTCTACCAATCTAAGTGTAAAAGTACGAAATCTTTAGTTTTTGAACACATCAAGGAACACATAAAAAATCACACAAATATTCACGTAAAGCATATATATCAGAATATCGTAAACCACATAATTGCGTATCAAACTTACAGGCGTAGGCTGATCCTCCAGGCTTTTGAGCGGCAGTACATGGACAGTCTACAGAACCTATAACCTAACGCTCTGACACCACCTGTAACGACCGAACTTCCTAATTATGTATTTTGGCGGATTTTCGCAGCGTGAACAACGGAAAGCCCATTTCATGAAAACTTCTTAAAACATAACAATATCCAAGTACTGGGTCGAAGCCCAAAAGTCCAAATCCGAAAATATAAACGTTTAGCAACACACACTTTTATTTATTGGGCCGAAGCCCAAGGAGTAAAAATACGAATCATAATTTTAAACACTCCACAGGTCTCGTCTCATGTACTGCGCCGCCCTCAAAAGTCCGTGGAGTCACCGCCATCAGCCGCTTAGTCGTGACGCTTAACGTCCGACTCGTTCGTACCTACACACGTAAACCCTGAGCTTTTGCCCAGTAGATGAAAATATGCAAATGCAAATGCTCTCACTCGACTCTATCCCGACACATCTCACCAAATGCACGCTCGACTTTTTTCTCATATCTCATCATCATCTCAACTCATCTCATCATAATCAGGGCCCGAGGCTTAGGAACTAAAGGCAACACGCGCGCAGGGGTCAGTAGCTCGGGAGGCCCCACTCCCCACAAGGGTCAGTAGCTCGGGAGGCCCACTCCCCACATCTCAATCATATAGTGCGTCTTAGTCCTAACCTCACTACTTATACAATCCGACGACCATCAATCGGTCATAAACTACCCCACTCAACATCACTATACAATATCACCGTGACTCCGCACAGTTTTCTCTTCTCGTACCATGTGTATGCAAATGTCGTGCAAATAGAATGCAACATATAAAATGCATCATATTAAATAACAACATATCGGTCCGAGATACAATTTTGGCCCGATCTCAAAAACTATCATACACCAAATAATTCGGGCTCGAAACCCGCGTTCCGATTTAATCGGCACGAAACCTTAACCACCGAAACTCTCCCCGAAATTTCACTAAGAGTTCCCAAAATTTAATCCTTTTCACTTTAAGAATCTAAGTTCACAATTAGTCCCTAATTTAATATATTTCAAAATTCTAACGTCCAGCTTTCAAAATATCACTTAAATTTCTAATTTAAAATATCCTTCTGAATTTTGCATTTAAAACCCCAAAATCTCATAATTTACTTTTTAGGACCCGAAGATTTTCCTAAGTTTCAGATCTGCCCCGAATCTTTAAAAATTACAGATTTGCCCGGAAAGCTTTATATTTCTTTAAAAAATCTCCCCAGTTCGGATTTTTACATTCTGAGCCCCTAGATTTTTAAAACTTTTCAATCTAGTCCCCGAATGTTTGAAAATTACACAAAGGACCCCAATTATTTATTCCGAAGTTTAAATCTGTCATAAAAGCATTAAATTTCTTTAAAAATATCCCCCATTCATAATTTTACAACACAGACTCCCTGGATTTTGTAAAAATTTCGATTAAGTGCCAAAATTTTAAAAATAACTATTTTATACGGCTGTTTTGCGACAGTTTCGGATTTCTCAATGATCACAGTGTAAACGATGTCCGATGGACCTGAAATTTTAACCATAGATAAAAAACTTGCAAATCCTAATTCTGACCAAAGGAATTTTTAATCCGAGTTCTAGATTGTGAGATATGAATTTTCTAACCTCTTGGCCGAAATGGATAAAGAAAACCCTAGGAAACACTAATCCTCCCCAAGTTTTGTTCTATCCTCTTAATCACCACTTCTCTAACTCTCTTCTTATTTTTCATGGACCTAAACTTCATAAAGATTAAGGTATTAGGCTGGTCGAATTTTAGCATGTAAGCATTATCACGAAAATCATGCAAGAACTTCACGTTTAGCACATAAACATATATAAATTCGAAAGAGAACATCCAATACGTAAGATCTCGACCCAAATTTGGTTTACGCATGTAGGTGATCTTCACCTACCTTAATCCGTAGAGAGCTACGTAACGGTTGTGTCGTGTGATCCCGACCCGAGAGCTTCGATCCCGAGCTTCCGGGTTTTTTTTTTCTTCCTTTCCTTCTTTTTCTCTTCTTCTTTCTCCCTCTCTCCCTCTCTCTCTCTCTCTCTCTCTCTCTCTCTCTCTCTCTCTCTCTCTCGGCCTCTCCCCCTTTTCACTTCCCATCACCCTTATTTATTTCTTTTGCCCTCCATATGTATTAGTTGGTGAATGGTACTTGTTTATTTCAAGGAGGCCCTACCCTCACATGCATGGAGAAGGAATATTGAGGTTGCCATGTGGGTTCCTTGTCATCATGAAGGAAACTTCCTACCCCCTCTTGGTCCTTCAATTATTTTCGACCTCCCCCCCTTTTTCAATTTTTTTTATTTATTTTTTTTATTATATATTTGGGCTTTAACTTCTCATTTTCGGCCCCTTTAAAAATTTGGGCCGAATTGTAAATTCTTGGCCCAATTCAAGAGGAAATTGAATCTTGATCGAAAATAAAATTTGTTATTTTGAACATTATTGAAACAATCCCGTATTAAATTTTTACGGGCATTACACCGTGTAGACGATGATGTCTCGGCACTTGGGATCACTTCGATTGGGACTGGAACATCAATTGTCAGTTACGAATGTTAAACCAACATTCGGTTGAGAAGGAGAATTTGACATCTTAATTCTTGAATGGAACTTTTGAACAAAATGGGTAACCCTAAAATTGAATCGAACACTTGAAAGGCAGAGATTAATTGAAGTTTCGACTTCAGCAAGTAGGGTTTGTGAAAAGTGATGCTTGCAAACTAATCCCAGACATACATATTGGAACAGTTCCAACGGTAAATGGACTGAAAAATAACCGTTGAAAGCATAGAGAAATATGGTCGTTTGAAAGGATAAACTTGCACTAGATCAAGACTTGACTAAGCATGGTGCTAAACATAGTATCTGGAAGACTAACTCACACGAGAATATAGGATCACATCAGATCATGTTTCAACCAAAAATACCAAGTCAAAAATCAAAGAAGACGTAAGCGAGACTAACCGTTTAAGCATCTATGATGAGTACTTGAAACAAATGTAACAAGCTGTTCTTCGAGAGTTCTAATGCAATTCTGAGAGATATCTAAACTAGACACAAAAGACTCACAAATGCAGTCCTAAAAATCAACATACTAAAACGAAAGCACAAAATATAGCATGATTAAACTGACAGTTACACATGTTGCCAAACACTTGGCCCAACATTCTTTGTCCGTAATCCTAGACTTTTCCGACCCCACGGGAGACGTATACAGACTGTACTGTCGAGAGAATCGTCTCATTGGGGCGATGATGTGAGGGCCCCCGACAGACTTCACTGTGAGCCCTCAACAACATCAAAGTCCCGAGGTTGCGATGATTGATGCAGTAGCCGAGGAACTCGAAGTGGAAGATTCAACCCAAGGACTTGACCATGCGATAGTTGAAGAAGTGACTCAAGAACTTGCGGTTGAACAGCCATCATTGTCGGCGTACTTGAGGAACTTGAGGAGGTCCTACCAACGAAGCACCTCTCGAAGCAGAAATGGGGCCCAGCCCACTTCAAGAGGCAACCATGCCTGAGATAGCGGCTCTCATCTCCACGATCACACCCAACGAGCCTGAATCGACAACACCAGCCCGTGAGGAAGCCGAACGCGAACCATCTCCTCACACGGCTACCTCGTCCGAAGCTACGGAATCTGACGAGGAAGCTCATTTGGTCAGACGGGTTCCCCAGCAACTACTCCCATCCACTGAACCCATCGACACAACTGTCATCACCATTTCAGACGCGACGCCACTCATCACTCTAAGTGCTTAGGCATTCCTTCGCTCAATCTTGAGCCGCAGCACGACTCACTAGCATCAATCAAGGTCGAGATCACTATTCCCCGACCACTATCGGCCCCGAATCACAAGTGTCTGACAAAACAGAATCTGTCACAACATCCATAGACGTGAATCTCTTGGATTCATCTCGAGGATTGGATGGAAGTCTCGAATCGTCACCACCTCAAGTGACGAGCCAGCCCAGTGAGACGGTGTTCACTCTTGGGTTGACAACAGGTGACATCAGTCGACCTGGAAACTTTCCTACTCAAGGCGGCACATCAGGGACCTTCTCTGACGTTGCGACGGGACGCCAACCAGGCTCTACTATCGAGGTGTTCACATCATTTGTGACAGAAGCAAGACTACAAGCAGCCCTCTCTGCCGCACTTACTTCTTTCGAAGACAAGTTAATGGAGAGAGTACACGAATTGAGACGTCCCGCCGCGATACCGGGAAAGCACCCGTCTCAGAGGCAACTTCGTCAAAACTCAACCTCACACCTCCACAACCCATCCTCACCGACCGACTCATCCAATCACCCATACTCATCAACCCATTACCATACACATCAGCGAGCTCCACACCATTTTAGTCGCCCGGCTATTTGGACTTCCCAACCGGACTCCTCAAGAAGAAGATCTCTTCAGGCATCTCGTTGATCGTCCTGAGCCACCCACACAATCCTGCCGCGGCCAAGGTTCCCACTCCAAACATCGACATGACGACCCTGACGATAGGGGTGGGCATCGGGTCGGGTAGTCGGGTATCGGGTAGTTCGGGTTCGGGTTAAGATTTTCAATACCCGAACCCGACCCGATTTACGGCGGGTACCCGCTTGTCGGGTATATATCGGGTTCGGGTACCCGACGTCGGGTAGTCGGGTACCCGATTTTTAATTAGAATATGACTAAAAATATTATAATTCAATAATATTAAAATATTCATGTTCTATATAAATATCACTTACAATATTTGGATATTTTGTTTTCAATAAATATAATATATACATTGATATAAATTATCAGTTGTTAATTATACATTAATAAAAATTTTGAGAATATATTTTAAATTTTTATGATGACCTATGCATTGATATAAATTATCAGTTGTTAATTATACACTTAAAATAAGAAACTAGTCGTCATTTAAAACTTTAACATCACTCAAGTTATTGATATATGTATTATATATGTTTTTAATGTATGTACAAAACTAATAATTTTTTTTAAAAAAAATATATCGGGTACCCGAATAACCCGATCGGGTAGTAAATTACTACCCGATACCCGACCCGATTAACAACTATCCCCGATACCCGAAAAATAACCCGAACTACTCGAACCCGATCGGGTTCGGGTAAAACCCGAATACCCGAACCCGAACGCCCACCCCTACCTGACGATGAGGATCTTCATGAGGGGGCGAAGAGGTCGAGGACATCTACGAATGGCCACGGACAAGGCTCGGGCTCGACGCAGATAAGTACATGAGCTGCTGATACCTCGCGACCCATAACCCGCTCACAAACCCAAACCCAAACCATCACACACCGCACCCCAAACTCTAACACCAATTGAACCACCCACCATAAGAACGCTTCCGCACACACCTCCACCAACGACGATCACAAGCCCACTGCTCAAGAAGAAGCAGACGCAGAAATGCTCTTGGCCCTAGCAAAAACAGTAGCAACCTTAAGCTCAACCGCTCCGGACCAGTTGGGGACATCAAGACGTGAAGTCGACCCACACGAAATCCTCGATAAGTACATTTTCGATGGACAGTGGTTGACTCACAGTATGCCCGATATGATAGCAAAGCAAAGGCTCAAGGATGTTCGTCATTTTCTACGGCAAGCTTCCGTCGACCTAGTTCTCATAAAAGAGAAGAACTTCAGGAAGGCGAGGACTACAATTTGGATCCCCCAAGGCTTCCAGAGTTGATTGTACAACGAGCGGACACCCCTACAACATTGACTGGGACCGTTTGAGTCGACTCGACATGGGAGAACGTACGGATAGAAGTCTCGTTCCTCAAAGAAGCTCGTCAGCAAATTTGGAGGTCACCAGACAATACCAAGAAGGTGAACGAGTTCAAGCTCAGATGTATCTCACATTGGGATTAGCAAAAAAGGATGAACTACCTATACAGACTGGCCCAACTCAGACCAGATTGAAGGCTGTGAATTCCTAAAAGTCAGCTGAGGAGCCATTTCAAGAATCAACCTCCAATTTACCAGCTGCTAGGAGTCTACCATTCAAACTTTCCAACTCCAATCTACATCATCGAGCAGACAACCAGAACTCGAGAAGAGATAGACGAGAGCTATCTACCGTACCTTCCAGCCCACGAGATCTATCATCTTTTCCAAATGTATGTGGAAAATTACAAGGATCCTCAAGGCTATATCAAGAAGGAAGGGCTCGTGGGACTCAACAGGTTCATGGTGCGCCAAGTCAAGTACTTCTCCGCACACGACCTTCAGATGGCTCTGGAGAGCAACATGAAGAAGGTCAACATGACAACTCCGTGCTTTAAAGGTCCTGAGATCGAAGGACTTCCCATCAATCACATGTTCTTGGACCCAGTCTTAGCAATCACTTACCACAACACAGTTGCTGAGAAGATTAGACTGATGCTAACGACTGAGGTTAACAAATTCTGCAATGGGACGCTCAAGTTGATCAGGAGGAACATCAAGAGGAGATTGGACGAAATCGATGAAGACACCAGGCTACCCGATCGAAAAAGAATATGAGAGAAACCACCTCTGACTAAGATACTTGAAGCCATTGAGGAGCGCATAGAGCTGAGGGACACTATTAGGCATTATGAGCATGCGCTGAGCTTGCGTAGATCATTCGATGCCCGACAAAGATAGACGGAGCAGAAGGGCAATCAAGCACAAAGGGGGAGGTTGTAGAATATGCTTTGTAATTGTGCTTTGATTTTATTAGCTATCTTTGTAATGGGACGTGTAATTGAGTTTTCGATAGTTTAGGAGTAGGTTAGATATTTACACCAAGTCTGTCTGGTATAAATAGATAATGTAACTATGGAGTTCAAGAGAGAAGTTTTAGAATTTGATCTGAATGACTTGCAATTGGAATTCTAGAGAGAGAAACACAAAGGACTTTCTCACACTAGGAAAATTATCTATCGTGTTCTTCAAATCAGGTTTTCGATCGAAACACAATTCTAAACAATTCTAATAGAAAACTTTGGAATTCCTTATCACGAATTGATATCTAGGACCTAACACAAATCCTATGGGACTCCCAAAATTTGAATATGTTGCCGCTTACATCGTCGGTCGGGAAAACGTTTAGGGGGATGAAATACTATTATTTATTTATTTCTTCCCAAACACGATGGATGCATTTTATAAAGACGAGTTATACGTAGTGTGACGAGAGAAGTACAAGATATTATCCATGCTGTTTTCACTCCCTGTGTGACGAGGTAATGAAAACTCATAAAGAACATATAACAAGCAAGAAAACACTTCTGGCAAAAAGAGTATTTCAAAGCCCAAAACATAATAACCTCACGACAAAATCCGACAAAAAGAAGAAAAAACGTACGACGAGACATCATTATTCAGAACAAAAAAAAAGCAGGAAAGTAACAGAAAATCGACGCTTACAAACCTCGCCGTGCCACGTCGATCAACTAATAGATCGAATACTTATCTTCGCCGACAGGGAAGAGCTTTCTGTAGATAGAAAGTGCCGTAGGAATAACAGCAGCGAGCGCCAGCGAAAGATGCTCGGAACTGCTCGTCCTCACAGTGATCTGCCCACTACGCTTGTTATTAATCCCAGCCCTAACCGCCACCTTCGAATTTCGCCCGACCGAAAGCTGAGCCAAGCCGTTGAACCCCATAGCCAAATCTCCCCTCCACTTAACTATCGACACGCTGACCGACGACTGAACCTGCCCGATAGGGTAGTCAGCTTCCCTCCTCTGCAGTTCAAAATTCGCCCCCAATGCAGTATCACTCTGAGACTTCACAGCGCCTGCGCTGCCCACAATAACATACTGCCTGCCCAGGCTGACCTGATCCTCGATCTTAATTCCCGGGACAACATTCTCGCCTAAGAAAGTGAATGAGATCCCGCCCGCCGCCTTGTGCTTCTTCAAATTCTTGACTTTGGTCTCCCCACGAACTATGTAGGCCATCTGCTTCCCCATGCTCTGTATGTCGAAGCCAGCCATGGTCGAGAAATTCTCTCCGTGCTTCGTTGCAATGGATGAGTCGAGGCTTAGGCTGAAGTCCTTCTTATCCTTTGTGACCTGAACAGTGTACACCAAAGGGAAACGGTTTGCAATGGCTAAGCTGTGCTCAACGTTGACCCCATCATAACCACAGTCATGGTCCCAGCCATGGCTATCAAGGACGGGCCTAACGAGGAACTGAGAAGTGGGCTCCAAGAATCTGTAACGATACGCGGGATTATCCCCGTCGAACGAAGGCGGAAGCGCCATGTCGGGCAAAGGAACAGCCACGGGCGCTGCAGCGCCAGAATCAGCTTCGTCTTCCTCGGTGTAATCAACCATAGCAGCAGTGCCGCCCTTCCCTTTCTTCTTCATCTCCTTAATCCTCTTCAGCTCTTCCCTCCACTGCTTCTTCTGCAGAAGCTTCACACGGTAGTCGTACTCTTCGAAATAGGCCTTTTTCTGCTCGCCGGTTAATTTCACAAGCTGGGCTTTCTTCAATGGCTTAAAGGGTGGGAGCTGATCGTACTCATCTTCCCCTTCTTCCCCGTCAGAATCAGACAAATCGTCTAAATCAATGTCAGAATCCACGTAGTCTCCGCCCTGATCGGAGGGAAGCTTAGGGTGGGCCCGAGACTGCAACATAGAGGAAAGCATGTAAGGGAGGGGCGGGGCACGGGCCTGAAATCCAAATAGCTTTCGATGATCGAATGGGTCTTGGGGTTTGGACATAGAGCTAGCTTCGGCCAAGATCTTCATTGAGTAACACAGCAAAAGCAGCTGGGGTCGCCAGCTCTGCCCATTGGGCAATATCTTCTGCCCTTCTCTGTTTCTCCTACAGTTAGTATGGTTCTCCACGAGGGAAACGGGATTCATCAAACTAGGGCTCATCATCCTTAAATTTCCGACGGCGTGGCCGATCGACTGCTGAAGTACGTGAGACCTCTGAGAGACAAACACTTCGTAGCTCAAGGGCGTGCCCGAGGGCCCGTCGGGCGGGGCGGAGGACCCGTGGGTTAGGGTAACGATTGCGTTTCTCCAAATGGACGAGCCCAAAGCGTTGGTAACCGTTTTTAGCAGTGGTAGGTCGTTGAGGTCCCTCGTCTGCGAGTCCAAACGGTCGACGTAGAGGACGACGTCAGGCGGGTTTTTCTTTGTCATCTTATTTACGGAGGAAAGTACGTCTCTGTTGAAAGATTGCTCCATCGAAGAGGATTTGAGGCCTGGGGTGTCGATAACGCGAACTTTGACTCCATCGATCGATCCATAGATCGCTTTGGGCGAAGATGTCCCCGTTTCGAACGAACCGATTTGGGCCATCTCTTCGCCGAATAGCGAATTTATAGTGGCGCTTTTGCCCACCCCAGATTTTCCAAGGACCAAAACGTTAATGCAAAAGTCGAGAGCATCTCTTTCCCTTGATTCAAGCTCCAAGGCCTTGGTTTTAGCGGCGTCTAAGCTGAAGGTTTGTGAGCCATGCCTTCCGCCGAGGAGTGCGAGCCTGTACAAGACCTGCGCAGCGACTGATTCCTCGGGGGAAAGGCCTAATCTGTGAACCAACCTCAGAAACTTCACTCTTATCTGCTGCAATTTCTCGAGCTTTTTCTTGTCTTCTTCGCTCAGATTTTCCTCGGTTTCTCCACCACCAGCCGATGGATTAGCCAGAGAGCTGAAGATGTTTGCCCGATTGGTTTGTGAGGTCGGTCTGAGGGACCTAAGAGACGAGCCCAAGCCAGCTGGGCGCTCAACGGTGAAGAGCCTCGAACCGTCTTGAGATGTGATAGTTATGCTTCCATTGTCTGATGATTCGGCGCCAGTTGCAGCCTTTAGAAGAGCTGCGAAAGCAGTGGAATCAAACAATTCTTTTCCTTCTCCTTCGTCGTCTGTCTCAGCTTCTTCTTCTTCGTCTGAATCTGTTACTATCTGACCGTCGATCTGAGGTTGTTCAGCAGATACCACACTAGAAGATTCTCGTTCCAATTCTTCAATGAATTTCTTAGCAGCTTCTGAGCTTCCAAAGATGGCATTATCATCATCATCATCATCATCATCATCATATCCATCAGATATGGGAAATTCCCGAGCCTCTATATCGACCTTCTCTGAGTTGACAGGTTCAATTTCTGAGATCTTTTGCTTGGCCTCCATATCAACACCATCTTCGTTATTTGGCTCTTGATCCGTTTCGTTTACAGACTTCAGAACTTCGACACCATCACTAGCATTACCCTCAGCTAAAGGTTCAATTACAGCTTCTCTATTTTTGACTTCTCCATCACCCTCATCATGATTCCTACTCTCAAAAGTGCCACCATCAGATTCAACTGGGATATTTTCTCCAACGACTGCATCCTCCAACTTTTCTGTTTCATAAACATCTGCCTCGCCAACTTCAATCAGCTTAGGCTCGTCCTTCGAAGCTGCAATAGCATCAGAAAAATTTGCCTCAAACTTGTTCGGTTCGCCAGAAACTTCGTCCACCTCAGAAATATCTTTTTCTGCATCTCCGTTCTCTTCAGTCTCCCCAACAACGGCTACGCCTGGCCCTGCCACATCGACATTTATAGCGTCGACGATAGCATCGCCTTCGGGCGTTAGTTTGGCCTCTTCGATACCATCATCGACCGCTTCTTTCAACTTAGGTTCGTCCTCAGAATCTGCAATAGCATCACCTTCAAGCATTACTTTCGCCTCTTCGACATCATCGTCGACCACTTCTTTCAACTTAGGTTCGTCCTCAGAATCTGCAATAGCATCACCTTCAACCATTACTTTCGCCTCTTCGACATCATCGTCGACCACTTCTTTCAACTTAGGTTCGTCCTCAGAATCTGCAATAGCATCAGAAAAAACTGCCTCAAATTTGTTGGGATCGCCAGAAACTTCTTCCACCTCAGGAACATCTTTCTGTTCATTTTCTTTCTCTTCTGTCTCCCCAACAACAACCACGCCTGGACCAGCCACATCAACGTTTATAGCATCAACGATAGCATCACCTTCGGACGTCACTTTTGCCCCTTCGATATCATCATCGACCTCTTGTTTTTTCCCATCATCACCCAGTTCTTCAAAAACCTCTTTGTCCTCCTCCACCTTCAAACCAGCGACCTTTTCGTCATCGTTCTCCTCTGTTTCCCCAACAACAACCACGCCAGGCTTAGCAACATCGACCTTAAAAGCAACACTGTCCACCACAGAGTCACCCTCAGGCGTGAGCTTCATATCACGGCGGCTTTGATTGTCTCCTTGCTCAACAACAGTATCCTTTTCAACTTCTCCTTCGTGCCCATTTTCCATATCCTTTGCACCATTTTCATACTCATTTTCCTCTATATTCACTTCACCTTTCACGTCAGAGTCATCAATTCCACCAACCACACCCACCTTTTCAACGCCATCGTTCACCGTAGTCCCAGAAACTGGCAAAGATTCAACCTTTTCAGGGGCATCAACAAACTCTTCGTTACCACTGGCGTAGCCGTCTTCACCTGAAATTGAAACAATATTAATTTCTTCACCATAACAATTGTTTATTGGACTACCCTAAGTCAATAGTTTCGTTCGATAAAATTCGCTTAACAGAAGTAACGGCGACGATGGAAAAGAAGACGACGACGCACCTGATGAAGCCTGTGATTGAGGTTTCAATAGAGCTTCCTTAAAATCCATGGCAAGAGGAGAGTGTTTTGAGACGAGATAGAATTGTAAGAGAAGAGAATGGAAGGTTTGGGATGAGAATTGTGATAAGGTTTCTTTTGTTGTGTTTTGGGTTTCTGAGAGATTTTGCAGCTGGGGGTTTCTTTGTAGTTGAGGGTTTTTTATTTTTTGATTTTATTTTATTTTCATTTTCTACTTTCGTCCAATCAGTTGGAAATATCAATAATCGTGTCTTATTATATGGATCATTTAATTCAAACTATAAATGTAAAATATTGCCAATTTATATGGTAATTATATGCTCATTTTATTTACAAAGCAATGTTTAATTTTTCACATACGTAGGAACGTATTCTGTGACCAGTCCGTAATTAACTTAGCTCGTTTCTTGGACATGGCCTACCTATGGTTTATCTTGCTCGGGGCAAAACCAAAACTATTGTTTTCAATTCGGTAAATTATGTTACACTTCTACGTGGTTATACTGAAATAAACGATAATATCCTATGCTTTTTTTAATTGCGCTAAAATCCCCTTGTGTTGTGCTAAACTTAGAATCGTAACCCTGTCTTGTCTAAAATCTCACATTATACCACCAATTAGAGAATGTAAACGCCTAGAACTGCATAATAATAAATTAGAGAATGTAAACTATAGGGGTCTCGGTGCAATTTTTCTATACTAGTTTTTATGCTTTGTAGAAATTTGATTTTCTTGAATTGTTTTGCGCAAAATGAAGGTTTTAATATTCATACGTAGTGATTACTTGCTTTAGATTGTCCAACTTACTCGATTTTTGTTTTGCAATTTGTGATCAGCTTATCAATCAACTTATCAACTTCGACCTGTCATTACATATTGAGAAGATGTACAAATATATTTGGTTTGTTTGGTAAGCCAAGGTTTTTATAAAACTAATCTATGGGCATAAAATAAAATGTTGTTGATTAGGTTTATTATAACTTATTTGAGATACATGTTTATTAAACCCGTAAATGGGTTAAAGTTGTTATACATAAACCCATATTTTATATAAACCTACCAAACAAACACCAATATTCCATAAACCAACATTTAAAATTTTTAATCCCATGAACCAAACAAGGTTAGGAGGATAATAAATTACAGGTTCAATATGAGTTAATTCGTAGGATTTTTGTTTTAATAGTAAGTTTATTCATAACAAATCAAACGATAACAATGTAGCTAAAGCTTGCGTAGGTGGGCAAAGACCCTCGCCATTGCAACCAAGAACTTTAGCTGGATAATGAGCAGCTTCAATACCCTTGCGCTTGATAAACGAAAACGAAACTGAAGAAAATAGAACGAAAGTTGTAAGCATCAATTGGACAATAATATCCCACAACTTATAATATTACCATTATACTTGAAATTTTAAGAAAAAATACATTTGCCATTGAGGCTTGAGAGAGAAGTAACTTGAAGAACAAACAAGGTTGGCGCTAAAATTCTCTCTAAAATTTCCAATTCTAATTTTTCGATCTGAAAGACCATACAAAGCGCACTCCTAATTTTCTTAGGAGTTCACTTATCTATACCACCTATTGTGGTATATTTACGCAAGTAGTCCTATAATATGACTAATTAAAATTCAGTACAAGACTACTAATTTACATAGCAATACGCGATAACTATATTAATTGAATACAATAAAATAGTTCCAACAGAAACAAAAAGAAGAGAGAAGGAAGAGAATTCGAGATTTAAGCTTGGAGAAGGTATGAAGTTTTGCTATACGTTTCAAACTTATGATTTGAGTCCGTTCTAGATTAAAATGTTTAAGAAGTTAAAACACTAGAAATATGCACAAACTTGTGTTCTATGATGATCGAGGTCTTGGGGTTTTGAAGTTCTTAGGGTTTTCAACAAGTTCTTGAGAAAGAGTGATGCTTAACTCGAATTTTTAAGGTTTGCGAAGTCTTAAAGTGCTTTTGGCTAAGTTGGGGTCGTAAAATACGTACTTCACGAGTCCTAAGTTGCGAGCTGTGGCAAGAACGAGGTTCGAGAACACCATGAGGATGTTAAAAGCTTGAATTTGCGACCTAGAAGGGATGGTTGCACTTGGCGAAAGTGGAAGGCACTTTGCGAATTGTGAGGAGGAGATATGACTTCGCGAACTTCTGGATTCGTGAACATGGAGGTTGTCGAATTGAGAAAGGATCGCGAAGTGAAGAGTGGCGAATCTAAAGCCTGGCGAATCCATATTTCACGAATTGGCTAAGAGGCTTAAGGGAGTTCGCGAACTGAATTTAATAGGGTTTCGCGGGTCGAAGCTAGCTAACATAAAAACTTCACGAACTTGGAAGATCACGAATTGAAAGTACTTCGCGAACCATGAGTCAAGAGCACTCCGTGAACCGAGCTTTGCGAATTGAGGGGAGGGGGATTCGCGAACTCCATGCATAGTCGCGAATCCAAGTTGGAGAGTCCATAGCAAGCCGCCAACCATACTTCGCGAAGTGAGCATGCAAACATTCAACTTGGCGAGCTATGAGGAGGCCCTGTAGTGAACTTCACGAACTCTACAATTCGCAAAACGAGGAGCTTCACGAATTCACAACTTGGCGAATTCGGCTCAACTTGGCCAATCCGAGAGTTGCGAATTGAGTAAGCCGCGAACCCAAGTTCGCGAACCATAACTTGGCGAATCGACCATGTTGGCGAACCCTAGGTCATAAATCGTACTTTGCAAACCCTAGTGACTAATCCTTAGCTAAATGTACTTCGCGAATCGATCACACTTGGCGAATTCAACAACTTGACGAACCATGGGGAGGAGCTTTGCGAATTAAACACTTCGCGAATTGGAGTGTCACGGTCCTGGTCACTTCGTGAACCCGACGTACTTTGCAAATCAAGCGGCCATGAGAAGTTGCGAATGGTGAGTGACCTAAACACTTCGCGAAGTGTGAGCTTGGCGAACTCCAAGCAAGTGACGAGTCCATTTAGAACCTTAAATAGTTTGTGAAGTGGAAGAAAGTCACGAAGTAGAATAGCTAGCCAATAGTCACGAATTAAGAAATTCATGAATTATGATCGAGCGGATCGAGTTATAAACTTAAAACGAATATCGACGAACTATCCTACGCTCAACAAGCAAGTGTACGTATAAAAAATAGTATAGAAATGACAAATATTTGAGTATCGAATCCCAAGTGAACTATAATTTGAAAACTTCACGTTAAATATTCTAGTAGAAAATTTGATGTTTTTGGAAAATATAAAATAAAGTAAACACTTAAATATAAGTTGATAAAAATAATAAACGCGACGACTTTTTAAAGGAAAACGTATTTGAGACTTCTAATCCGCCTAGCTTGATCGAACGGCAAATAAAGTATATATTTTTTAGCTAATTATCAGACCATGAGGATTCCTATGGCATGCATACGGTTTCTACGTTTGGGCGAAACTGCGCTTACTCGCTTCGACTCGTAACAACTAATCTACGTCTTAAATAACTGGGCAAGTTTCCCTAACTTACTTAATTGCAGACCGCAATAAATAACGATGAATCCCGCTGTTAGATTTGACTCTAATCCAGCGCGGTAGTTCAATCTCTACAGATGAGTTTATTCCGCTCGTTTATGAGTGGTCTAATCGTCGGCCCTCTCTCGAGCGTAGCTTACAATTTTTCGATAATTATTTCGACCACATAGACGTAATCAAAATAATAGCATAAATTGTAACCGAGTCATAATAAAAAGCATATCAATAATTTGTTCAACATACGTACGATCTCGCTAGGGTTCATCTAATCTCAAATACTACGAATTTAGCCACTCATATGAAATACTAACACAACGAGGAGCGTAAATAACAAAGAAAAACACACGTTTCTTCCCTGAATTTAGGCTCAGCGGTCCGAGCTTCGTTGAGGACTTTTGTCGAGCAGGTGGTGGGCGTCTCAGCTTTTCCTTTTCTTTCAAGTCCTTTGCACTGCCCCTTCACTACTCCTCCTGCGTCCGCCGCCCGTCACAACCAGAGCTGCCCACGAGTTAGCTCGCTACGTCCGTCTGTCAATCTCAGCTGCAGTCCTGGCCCGTGCTTCCATCGCCGATCAGCCCTGCCGCGTTGTACGTGTATTTGGCTTCGTGCCCCTCCTTGTTGACCCTCCCTATTTATAGATGATGGAGGGAGGGACATCAAATCTTCATGGCTGCTCGAGAACGGCGTAACTTGATTTTCCTTTCTTGAGCCGTGAAGTTGTGTGCGGCGATTTCAATATCTTTTTCTTCCGCTTGTCTTTTTCCTATTTTTTCTTCTCTTGTGTGCTCTAGCCTCCATCCATCGATCATGTGGCCTTGTATTTGTTTATTTATATTTTTTTGTTTTTTCTTTTAAACAATTGGGCTTGGGCTTGGAACGTTTCTTGGGCTGAACTGATTTTGGGCCGATATTGGTCTTGAAGATCCTCGATTCTTTTCAAGTCCGTCGGTTGTAGTTCTTTTCTCCAATATCTGCCAAATATGCAATATAAACGTAAAATATAATATTCGAAGAAATTATATAAATAACAACCGATATTACGCTTTTACGGGGTATAAAATAGATATAAATTTCTTTCATCAAATATCCCCACACTTAACTGTTTGCTTGCCCTCAGTAGGAGAAAATGCAAGTAAAGTCGGAAATCATATTTGAAATCAACGACTAACTACACGATTTTCTTTAGCGATACCTGTCAAAATCACTAAGTGTATAGGTTAAGATGTCAGTGATATCGCTCGGTCATGCACTAATTTAATATCTATCATAAGCTTGCAAGTGATTCGTAAATCTACCACTTTCAATGATCAAGCGTGAATCTGAAGGTCTTTACAGGGTTATAAAATGGCTGAGATATGTAAGATATGCAGAGAATAAGCGTAAAAAGGATATGAGCTGTAGTCGTGTCGGACTCATTCCATCATCTCGAACGCACCCATGATTCGCCACCTTTCTCAACTCTTTTCGTTCTTTCGTATTTTTTTTTGTTTTTTTACTAAGCCCTTCTTTCAACCTCTCGATCAAGAAAATAGATAAAGTGAAAGCGGGGAAGGGTTCTTAGCCTTGACTAAATTTTTTTCTCTTTTCTTTTCTTTTTTTTCTTCTCTCTTATTTTTCTTCTATATTTTTTTTGTTTTTTTTTAACTCTGCTCTCTTTTTTTTTCGACGCTCAGCTAGGATGGGTTGCACTTCTTGAGTCCGGCATTCAACCTCCACTAGTACTATCGCTCCAATGGGTTATGTCTGAAGGCTTAATCAGTGTCGGCAATTTATAATGCTTTTTTTCAAATAAAAGGCTCAGGCTCAAAGTGGCTAACTACGGGGGCCAGTCGTGGTTTTGGATACTTTGGCTATGGACTAAATTCCTAATGCCTTCCTCATTTTCACGCAATGTTGACTAGGATGGAAGAGTGTTGTAGAGGGTCGGTGGGTGTGGGTTGTGGAGGTGTGAGATTGGGTTGTGACGAGGTCACTTTAAGTAGTTTCAAAACGTAATACACAAACAAATTCTGAAGAGAAATAAATTAAGCATGATTCACACAACCAAATAAATGAGCCAAAAGCTTGCAGGCTCAAAAATCTCAGAAAAATCGGATTATGTGTACGAATCTCTCAAGTATCGCCAAGTTCATCATGTAAGAAAGAAGTAGACTACACATACGTGTCCTAATTACTCACAAAATTCCTAGCATAAAGTCATCCCGTGATCGATAAGAAACATGATTTTCGAAAAAATATCATACCTCAATTTCAGTTTTCCCGGGAATAATTGCAGCCGCGAATTGTATAGCAGGACTTGGTCGCCTTCTTGAAATTCCCGTTTCATGATTTTTCGATCATGATTTGCTTTTTGCGCTCCTTGTAGAGGTGGGTATTCTCATAAGCCATTTGCCTCCACCCGTCGAGCTCGTTGACCTGCAAGTTTCAATTTTCACCTGCAAGATTCAAATCAAAATTTAGCTTTTTTAGAGCCCAATATGCGTCTGTTCTAGCTCGACGGGTAAATGACAAGATTTCCCGTAAACAAGTCTATAGGGCGTGGATCCAATAGGCGTCTTATATGCTGTCCGGTATGCTCATAAAGCATCGTTCAGCTTGTTCGGCCAATCCCGCCAGTGGTGTTCCACGGTCTTCTCTAGTATACGCTTCAGCTCCCTATTTACGACTTCCGCTTGGCCGCTCGCTTGAGGATGGTATGCAGTAGTAACACTATGTTTCAGGCCCTATTTCTCGAGCGTTCTTCCAAATTGTGTGTTAGAAAAATGCGTACCTTTATCGCTAATAATGCAACGAGGCGAACCAAATCGTGAAAATAAAGATTTCGAAAATTTAACGACTACCCTAGCATCATTAGTAAGTAGCGCAGGCGCTTCTACCCATTTTATTTTGTTTTTTTTGCTAAGACCTTTTTTCAACATCTCGATCAAGAAAAATAGATAGAGTGAAAGCGGGGGAAGGGTTCTTAGCCTTGACTAAATTTTTTTTCTCTTTTCTTTTCTTTTTTTCTTCTCTCTTATTTTTTCTTCTATATTTTTTTTTGTTTTTTTAACTCTGCTCTCTTTTTTTTCGAAGCTCAACTCGGACGGGTTGCGCTTCTTGAGTCCGACATTCAACCTCCACTTCTACGATCGCTCCAATGGGTTATGTCTGAAGGCTTAATCAGTGTCGGCAATTTATAGTGAGTTTTTTTTTCAAATAAAAGGATCAGACTCAAAGTGGCTAACTACGGGGGTCAGTCGTGGTTGGATACTTTGGCTATGGACTGAATTACTAATGCCTTCCTCATTTTCACGCAATCACACTATAAGTAGTTTCAAAACGTAATACACAAGCAAATTCTGGAGAGAAATAAATTGAGCATGATTCACACAACCAAAGAAATGAGCAAAAAGCTTGTAGGCTCAAAAATCTCAGAAAAATCGGATTATGTGTACGAATCTCTCAAGTATCGCCAAGTTCATCATGTAAGAAAGAAGTAGATTACACATACATATCCTAATTACTCACAAACTTCCTAGCATAAAGTCATCCCGTGATCTATAAGAAACATGATTTTCGAAAAAATATCATGCCAAAATTTCGAAAACTTTTCTACCACAAATCAAGTCATGCACATAAATAAGATGGGCGCAAATTTTGCAGAAATTCCCCTCCCCACAATTAAGATTTACGTTGTCTTCAACATAAGAATCATGTAAAAGAAGGAAGCAGAAATAAATGGGTAAGCAAACTTCCCTGAATAGTCCGACGTGCATGCTTTGTACGGCTCCTCCCCACACTTGAATTCCCTGGATCATCGAAAAACAACATCATAAAAACTAAAATGCGCATAGAAATAAAATAAAACATAGGATAGGCTTGGGGTGCCTAGCGCTTTCTTTAATGTCTTTTAGCTAGACATAGTTCAGTGATTTTTCGCGTCGGGTAGTGTTGAGGAGGTGAATCGTTTCCTTTCCAACGCCTCGATGTCACCACCAATGTAATGCTTGAGACGCTGCCCGTTCACCTTGAAGGTCCCTTTCTCTGGATGTGTTATCTCGATTGTCCCATAAGGGAATACTCGAGTCACCGTGGATGGGCCAGACCACCTCGATTTCAGTTTTCCCGGGAATAATCGCAGCCGCGAATTGTATAGCAGGACTTGGTCGCCTTCTTGAAATTCCCATTTCATGATTTTTCGATCATGATTTGCTTTGTGCGCTCCTTGTAGAGGTGGGTATTCTCATAAGCCATTTGCCTCCACCCGTCGAGCTCGTTGATCTGCAAGTTTCAATTTTCACCTGCAAGATTCAAATAAAAATTTAGCTTTTTTAGAGCCCAATATGCTTCGTGTTCTAGCTCGACGGGTAAATGACAAGATTTCCCGTAAACAAGTCTATAGGGCGTGGATCCAATAGGCGTCTTATATGCTGTCCGGTATGCTCATAAAGCATCGTTCAGCTTGTTCGGCCAATCCCGCCAGTGGTGTTCCACGGTCTTCTCTAGTATACGCTTCAGCTCCCTATTTACGACTTCCGCTTGGCCGCTCGCTTGAGGATGGTATGCAGTAGTAACACTATGTTTCAGGCCCTATTTCTCGAGCGTTCTTCCAAATTGTGTGTTAGAAAAATGCGTACCTTTATCGCTAATAATGCAACGAGGCGAACCAAATCGTGAAAATAAAGATTTCGAAAATTTAACGACTACCCTAGCATCATTAGTAAGTAGCACAGGCGCTTCTACCCATTTTATTTTGTTTTTTTTGCTAAGCCCTTTTTTCAACATCTCGATCAAGAAAAATAGATAGAGTGAAAGCGGGGGAAGGGTTCTTAGCCTTGACTAAATTTTTTTTCTCTTTTCTTTTCTTTTTTTCTTCTCTCTTATTTTTTCTTCTATATTTTTTTTGTTTTTTTAACTCTGCTCTCTTTTTTTTTCGAAGCTCAACTCGGACGGGTTGCGCTTCTTGAGTCCGACATTCAACCTCCACTTCTACGATCGCTCCAATGGGTTATGTCTGAAGGCTTAATCAGTGTCGGCAATTTATAGTGAGTTTTTTTTCAAATAAAAGGATCAGGCTCAAAGTGGCTAACTACGGGGGTCAGTCGTGGTTGGATACTTTGGCTATGGACTGAATTACTAATGCCTTCCTCATTTTCACGCAATCACACTTTAAGTAGTTTCAAAACGTAATACACAAGCAAATTCTGGAGAGAAATAAATTGAGCATGATTCACACAACCAAAGAAATGAGCAAAAAGCTTGTAGGCTCAAAAATCTCAAAAAAATCGGATTATGTGTACGAATCTCTCAAGTATCGCCAAGTTCATCATGTAAGAAAGAAGTAGATTACACATACATATCCTAATTACTCACAAACTTCCTAGCATAAAGTCATCCCGTGATCTATAAGAAACATGATTTTCGAAAAAATATCATGCCAAAATTTCGAAAACTTTTCTACCACAAATCAAGTCATGCACATAAATAAGATGGGCGCAAATTTTGCAGAAATTCCCCTCCCCACAATTAAGATTTACGTTGTCTTCAACATAAGAATCATGTAAAAGAAGGAAGCAGAAATAAATGGGTAAGCAAACTTCCCTGAATAGTCCGACGTGCATGCTTTGTACGGCTCCTCCCCACACTTGAGATTTTGAATTCCCTGCGATCATCGAAAAACAACATCATAAAAACTAAAATGCGCATAGAAATAAAATAAAACATAGGATAGGCTTGTGGTGCCTCCCAAGTAGCGCTTTCTTAAATGTCTTTTAGCTAGACATAGTTCAGTGATTTTTCGCGTCGGGTGGTGTTGAGGAGGTGAATCGTTTCCTTTCCGACGCCTCGATGTCACCACCAATGTAATGCTTGAGACGCTGCCCGTTCACCTTGAAGGTCCCTTTCTCTGGATGTGTTATCTCGATTGTCCCATAAGGGAATACTCGAGTCACCGTGGATGGGCCAGACCACCTCGATTTCAGTTTTCCCGGGAATAATCGCAGCCGCGAATTGTATAGCAGGACTTGGTCGCCTTCTTGAAATTCCCGTTTCATGATTTTTCGATCATGATTTGCTTTGTGCGCCCCTTGTAGAGGTGGGTATTCTCATAAGCCATTTGCCTCCACCCGTCGAGCTCGTTGATCTGCAAGTTTCAATTTTCACCTGCAAGATTCAAATAAAAATTTAGCTTTTTTAGAGCCCAATATGCTTCGTGTTCTAGCTCGACGGGTAAATGACAAGATTTCCCGTAAACAAGTCTATAGGGCATGGATCCAATAGGCGTCTTATATGCTGTCCGGTATGCTCATAAAGCATCGTTCTGCTTGTTCGGCCAATCCCGCCCGTGGTGTTCAACGGTCTTCTCTAGTATACGCTTCAGCTCCCTATTTACGACTTCCGTGGCCGCTCGCTTGAGGATGGTATGCAGTAGTAACACTATGTTTCAGGCCCTATTTCTCGAGCGTTCTTCCAAATTGTGTGTTACAAAAATGCGTACCTTTATCGCTAATAATGCAACGAGGCGAACCAAATCGTGAAAATAAAGATTTCGAAAATTTAACGACTACCCTAGCATCATTAGTAAGTAGCGCTGGCGCTTCTACCCATTTTTTTTTTGTTTTTTTACTAAGCCGTTTTTTAACATCTCGATCAAGAAAATAGATAAAGTGAAAGCGGGGGAAGGGTTCTTAGCCGTGACTAAATATTTTTTCTCTTTTCTTTTCTTTTTTTCTTCTCTCTTATTTTTTCTTCTATATTTTTTTTGTTTTTTAACTCTGCTCTCTTTTTTTTTCGAAGCTCAACTCGGACTTGAGTCCGACATTCAACCTCCACTTCTACTATCGCTCCAATGGATTATGTCTGAAGGCTTAATCAGTGTCGGCAATTTATAGTGAGTTTTTTTTCAAATAAAAGGATCAGGCTCAAAGTGGCTAACTACGGGGGTCAGTCGTGGTTGGATACTTTGGCTATGGACTGAATTACTAATGCCTTCCTCATTTTCACGCAATCACACTTTAAGTAGTTTCAAAACGTAATACACAAGCAAATTCTGGAGAGAAATAAATTGAGCATGATTCACACAACCAAAGAAATGAGCAAAAAGCTTGTAGGCTCAAAAATCTCAGAAAAATCGGATTATGTGTACGAATATCTCAAGTATCGCCAAGTTCATCATGTAAGAAAGAAGTAGATTACACATACGTATCCTAATTACTCACAAACTTCCTAGCATAAAGTCATCCCGTGATCTATAAGAAACATGATTTTCGAAAAAATATCATGCCAAAATTTCGAAAACTTTTCTACCACAAATCAAGTCATGCACATAAATAAGATGGGCGCAAATTTTGCAGAAATTCCCCTCCCCACAATTAAGATTTACGTTGTCTTCAACATAAGAATCATGTAAAAGAAGGAAGCAGAAATAAATGGGTAAGCAAACTTCCCTGAATAGTCCGACGTGCATGCTTTGTACGGCTCCTCCCCACACTTGAGATTTTGAATTCCCTGCGATCATCGAAAAACAACATCATAAAAACTAAAATGCGCATAGAAATAAAATAAAACATAGGATAGGCTTGGGGTGCCTCCCAAGTAGCGCTTTCTTTAATGTCTTTTAGCTAGACATAGTTCAGTGATTTTTCGCGTCGGGTGGTGTTGAGGAGGTGAATCGTTTCCTTTCCGACGCCTCGATGTCACCACCAATGTAATGCTTGAGACGCTGCCCTTTCACCTTGAAGGTCCCTTTCTCTGGATGTGTTATCTCGATTGTCCCATAAGGGAATACTCGAGTCATCATGGATGGGCCAGACCACCTCGATTTCAGTTTTCCCGGGAATAATCGCAGCCGCGAATTGTATAGCAGGACTTGGTCGCCTTCTTGAAATTCCCGTTTCATGATTTTTCGATCATGATTTGCTTTGTGCGCTCCTTGTAGAGGCGGGTATTCTCAAAGCCATTTGCCTCCACTCGTCGAGCTCGTTGATCTGCAAGTTTCACTTTTCACCTGCAAGATTCAAATCAAAATTTAGCTTTTTTAGAGCCCAATACGCTTCGTGTTCTAGCTCGACGGATAAATGAAAAGATTTCCCGTAAACAAGTCTATAGCGCGTGGATCCAATAGGCGTCTTATATGCTGTCCGGTATGCCCATAAAGCACCGTTCAGCTTGTTCGGCCAATCCCGCCTGTGGTGTTCCACAGTTTTCTCTAGTATACGCTTCAGCTCCCTATTTATGAGTTCCGCTTGGCCACCTCGCTTGAGGATGGTATGCAGTAGTAACACTATGTTTCAGGCCGTATTTCTCGAGCGTTCTTCCAAATTGTGTGTTACAAAAATGCGTACCTTTATCGCTAATAATGCAACGAGGTGAACCAAATCGTGAAAATAAAGATTTCGAAAATTTAACGACTACCCTAGCATCATTAGTAAGTAGCTTGCGCTTCTACCCGTTTTGAGACATAATCAACCGCGACTAGGATGTATCGATTCCTGAAAGACGTAGGAAGTGGACCCATAAAATCAATGCCCCATACATCAAATATTTTACATACAAGAATGAAATTCTGAGGCATTTCATTGCACTTAGAAATATTACATGTCCGTTGGCACCTATCGCACATTTCTACATACCTCTGCGCCTCCTTGAAAATTATGGGCCAGTAGAATCACATTCTAGTACCTTTTTGTGCGGTTCGGTTGCCTCAATAATGGCCTCCGCACGGTCCCGTGTGCCAATGTCCCAAGATATTGATTGTTTCGGGGAAGGTTACACATCGCCTGATTATGTTATCCGCACAAATCCTAAATACATAAGGATCATCCCAAAAGTAATACTTTAAGTCTGAGAAGAATTTCTTACTCTGGTGACCCGTGTATCCCTTTGGTAAGATCCTAGCTACAAGATAGTCAACAATATCGGCATACCATGGAAGTTCATCAGGTACTTCAAGTAAAGCGTAAAGGTGTTCATCGGGAAAGTAGTCTCGGATCGTCTCTTCTTTCGTAACCTTGCAGGGTGTCTCTTCTAATCTCGACAAATGGTCTGCGGCAAGATTCTCCGTTCCTTTTGGTCGTGAAACTCCACGTCAAACTCTTGGAGTAGTAGAATCCATCGGATCAGCCTCGGCTTTGCATCCGGCTTTACAAAGAGATGCTTAATGGCTGAATGATCCGTGTAGATGATGACCTTCGATAGGATAAGATACTGACGGAACTTGTCGATTGCAAACACGACTGCAAGCAATAACTTCTCAGTGGTAGTATAATTCGATTGCGCCTCATTTAAAGTCTTGCTTGCGTAGTGTATCGGTTGGAAATACTTTTCCCGTCGCTGCCTCAAAACTGCACCTACTGCAAAATCACTGGCATCGCACATTAGCTCGAAGGGTAGCTTCCAATCCGGGGCTACCATGACAGGAGCATTAATAAGCTTATCCTTGAGTAGAGTAAAAGCATTCAAACAATCGGTCGTAAACTCATAAGGTACATCTTTTTCTAGCAAGCGAGTCAAAGGTCTAGCAATTTTAGAAAAATCTTTAATAAATCTACGATAAAAACCAACATGTCCTAAGAAACTTCTAATTGCTTTTACCAACGAGGGTGGAGGTAATCGTTCAATAATATCTATTTTTGCTCTATCTACCTCGATTCCTCTAGCCGATATCTTATGACCTTAAACGATACATTCTCTAACCATAAAATGATACTTTTCCCAATTTAGCACAAGGTTCGTTTCCTCGCATCGTATAAGTACCGCCTTAGGATTGGAAAGACATACTTCAAATGAGTTACCAAAAATCGAAAAGTCATCCATGAATACCTCCATTCCTTTACTGATTAATTTTCTAATGGCCATCATGCACCGTTGGAAGGTAGCCGGGGCATTACACAGTCCAAAAGGCATCCGCCTATATGCAAAGGTTCCGAATGGAGACGTAAAAGTCGTTTTCTCTTGATCTTCTCGTGCGATCGGGATCAGCAAGTAACGTGAAAGACCATCAAGAAAACAATAAAATTCATGACCGGATAAACGCTGTAGCATTTGATCAATGAACGGTAAAGGGAAGTGATCTTTTCGCGTTGCGTCGTTTAATTTTCGGTAATCAATGCACACTAGCCACCCTGTAACGGTCCTCGTTGGAATGAGTTCGTTCTTCTCGTTGGATACCACCGTCATTCCTCCCTTCTTCGGCACCACTTGAACTGGGCTTACCCATGCACTGTCTGAGATTGAATATATGTCCCGCATAAAGTAACTTTATTACCTCAGCTTTTACCACCTCTTTCATGTTCGGGTTTAGACGCCTTTGATGTTGCATCACAGGCTTGAAGTCTTCTTCCATCAAGATCCTGTGCATGCAGAAGTTCGGGCTGATTCCTCGAATATCTGATATCTTCCATGCGAGCGCCTTCTTATGCTTCTGTAACAGGTCTAGGAGCATGATTTCCTGTTCCTTCTCCAAATTCGATGATATGATTACGGGGAGCTTCGAGTTTTCCTCGAGAAACGCATACTCCAAGTGATCGGACAGTTGCTTGAGTTATACGGTTGGTGGCTCCTCAATCGAGCATTTCTCTCGTTCTTTATCATTGCTCTTCTGCACCTCGATTGCTATTTCTTTCGTGCCATCGCCATTTGTGCATATATGGTCAACGTCGAGAGATGGTTCATGGTTCTACTCTCCCGCCTGCGGCTCTTCGTTTTCTGCTAATCCTGACATCGAAGCAAAAGATTCTGGTTGAGATGGTCCCAGAAATGATAAAAAGTCATTCCATGCATCAATGTAAAAGCATTTATCCTCTAATGTCTCAGAATTTTTCATGGATTCGGTCATATCGAATGTGACTTTTTCGCCATTTATGGTTAACGTCAATGTTCCGTTACGAACATCGACCATGGTTCCTCCAGTAGTGAGGAATGACCTACCCAAGATTAGAGGAATATTTTCATCCTCAACCATATTGAGAATAACAAAGTCTGCAGGAATTATAAATTTATCGACCTTAACCAGCACGTCTTCTATGATACCCCTAGGATACTTAACAGATCTATCTGCTAATTGTAAACTCATCCTGGTGGGTTTGGGTTCTTCTAAACCAAGTCGTTTAAACATAGAATAACGCATCAAATTAATTCTAGCTCCTAAATCGGCCAATGTCTTACTTACGACTAAATCGCCTATTAAATATGGTATAGTAAAACTCCCTGGGTCCTTAAGCTTTTTCGGTAGCTTGTTCTGTAGAATGGCAGAGCACTCTCCACACAACTCAACGGTGGAAACGTCTTCAAGCTTGCGCTTGTTCGTGATAAGATCCTTCAAAAACTTTGCCCGGCGGGGCATCTGCGCAAGGACATCAACAAGTGGTAAATTAATATGTAATTGTATAAAAATAGCGAAAACCAATAAAACAAAATATTGCTAAAAAGGTAAATATAAAATAAATATAAGCGAGTGCTAATAATAATGAGGAAATAATAAAAACTATAATAATATTTTCTTTTTTTGTAATAATGGTGATAAAAACAAAATAGATAGTTTGAAGAAATAATAATAATAATATTAATACTAATAAAGGTACCTAGACCAAAAGAACGAAAAATAAAACTAGATAAAATAACGAAAAATAACGAAGAAAAAATAAGTAAAAATAATAAGCGTAGAAATAATAATAATAATAATAGTAATAATAATAATAATCGAGCTAGAATAATAAACTAGAGTTTTCCAAATATCAAGGTTCCCCAGCAACGACGCCAAAAACTTGATCGAGCGGGTCGAGTTATAAATTTAAAATGAATATCGACGAACTATCCTACGTTCAACAGGCAAGTATACGTATTGAAAATAGTATATAAATGACAAGTATTCTAGTATCGAATCCCAAGGGAACTATAATTTGAAAACTTCACGTTAAATATTCTAGTAGAAAATTTGATGTTTTTGGAAAATATAAAATAAAGTAAACACTTAAAATAAAGTTGATAAAAATAATAAACGCGACCACGTTTTAAAGGAAAACGTATTTGAGACTTCTAATCCCCCTAGCTTGATCGAACGACAAATGAATTATATATATATTTTTAGCTAATTATCAGACGGTGATGATTCCTACGTTTGGGCGAAATTGCGCTTACTCGCTTCGACTCGTAACAACTAATTTACGTCTTAAATAGCTGGGCAAGCTTCCATAACTTACTTAATCGCAGACCGCACTAAATAAACGATGAATCCCGCTATTAGATTTGACTCTAATCCGACGAGATAGTTCAACCTATCTCTACAGTTGAGTTTATTCCGCTCGTTTTTTAGTGGTCTAATCGTCGCCACTCTCTCGAGCGTAGCTTACGATTTTCCGACAATTATTTCGACCACATAGACGTAATCAAAACAATAGCAGAAATCGTAACCGAGTCATAATAAAAAGCATATCAATAATACGTTCAACATACGTACGATCTCGCTAGGGTTCATCTAATCTCAAATACTACGAATTTAGCCACTCATATGAAATACTAACACAACGAGGAGCGTAAAATAACAAAGAAAAACACATGTTTCTTCCCTGAATTTAGGCTCAGCGGTCCGACCTCCGTTGAGGACTTTTGTCGAGCAGGTGGTGGGCATCTCAGCTTTTCCTTTTCTTACGAGTCCTTTGCACTGCCCCTTCACTAATCCTCCTACGCCCGCAGCCCGTCACAACCACAGCTGCCCACGACTTAGCTCGCTACGTCCGTCTGTCAATCTCAGCTGCAGTCCCGACCCGTGCTTCCGTCGCCGATCAGCCCTGCCGCGTTGTACGTGTATTTGGCTTCGCCCCCCTCCTTGCACGTTGATCCTCCCTATTTATAGATGATGGAGGGAGGGTTATCAAATCTTCGTGGCTGCTCGAGAACGGCGTAACTTGATTTTCCTTTCTTGAGCCGTGAACTTGTGTGCGGCGATTTCAAGTTCTTTTTCTTCCTCTTGTCTTTTTCCTATTTTTTCTTCTCTTGTGTGCCTAGCCTCCATCGATCGATCATGTGGCCTTGTATTTATTTATTTATATTTTTTTTCTTTTTCTTTTAAACAATTGGGCTTGGGCTTGGAACTTTTCTTGGGCTGAATTGATTTTTGGGCCGATATTGGTCTTGAACATCCTCGATTCTTTTCAAGTCCATCGATTGTAGCTCTTTTCTCCAATATCTGTCAAATATGCAATATAAACGTAAAAATATAATATTCGAAGAAATTATTTTTTTTTTTTTTTTTTTTTTTTTTTGGTAACCGGGGAAAGCCGATGGTAAAACCCGGGGCCGACCCACTACCTGCTAAGCAGGCCGACCAGGTCAATCGCACATGTCTGGGCCCATGTGGGCAGGCCTAGGGAAATGTCACAGGGATGAGATTCGAACCCAGGACCTCTCCCAACATGACCCTAAGCGCCTCAGCTTGACCAGTAGAGCCAAGCCTCATCGGCAATATTCGAAGAAAATTATATAAATAACAACCGATATTACGCTTTTACGGCGTATAAAATACGATATAAATTTCTTTTATATGTACCATTTGAACTTCACGAGTTAAGCTAGGTTGGCGAATTGAGTTCGCGAAGCATGCGAGAAGTTAAGATCGCGAAGTTTGTCTATATGGTGTCTCACGAATTTCAAGGGACTTTAAATTAATTCACGAGGCCTAAGTTAACTTAGCTAAAGAGTTATGTATAGTTCACGGGTCAATTGGATTTAGCAAAAATTATTCTAGGTAGTCACCGATTTAATACAAGTCGATAATTAATATTTCACTACTTAGGAAATTCAAGAACGTAGATGATCAAACATTTTAGATAGTAAACGAACGTAATAATTTTATGATTAAAGGTCGAGACTTAGGAAATTCGCCGGGTCAGTAGCTACATATCTACGGATGCTAGGTAAGTGGAGACTTCACTTCAACTACAACACATAACCTTTTATGTGACAACGTGCATATTTGACATAACGTGAACCTTATGTGACATGATTTATTTACAGTTTATTATGACATGACATGCATATTCATATGACTCACGACATGATCACGTGCATACACACCTAGTATAAAAGTTACAACACGAGGGCATGATTGAGTCCAGATCGCTTGTGAGCGATGTAAAGTTGCTGATATGCGCATCTGTTGTCGACTCCACTATCGAGTCAGGGCTCTCCCATGCTACAATGGCGTCGTTAATGCGCCGTCGAATGATGTTGGGCTGATGCCCTTATGGCGGAAGGTGCGACCTGGAGCGTGCGACTCGAGGGAAGTTGCGACATCGAAGGAATCTCGGGTGTTGGCAACCTCGAGGTACGCTACCAGCATGAAGCGTCTATGTGTCGGGCCACACTGGGCTACAAAGGCACTTTGGGACCGCGTTGGGCCGAAAAGGTGTTATTAGCCTCCCAATGTGGATTGCAATTTGCATAATGGGGTCGCCTCTCAAACATCGAGCAAATTGGGCCAAAAAGGCATTATTAGCCTCCCAATGTGGATCGCTTTGGGCTAAAAAGGTGCCACAGGGACGAATAGGGTTAGCCTCTCAATGTGGATCGCATTGGGCCAAAAAGGCGTCGTTAGCCTCTCAATGCGCACCGCATTGGGTTAAAAAGGCGCCATGCAGTCGAATACGAAATGCAAACTAGGGTGGCCTTTCAGTGTGCGTACTGTCACTTATGTATATGTCCCTAGTGGAAATCGACCTCTATGATGGTAGCGAGATAGAAAAGCCGAGGGCCCAATATGGAAGGAAAGAAAATGAAAAGAAAAAGTGAAGTCTACTATGAACTGACATGGATGTCTTTGCGAATTAGGACACGTGCACTGCATGCATAAAGTTTTCATTTACTGAGCTTATCGCTCACCCTTACGTTATGTGTTGTAGGTGCGAGCGAACACGGTACGTGATCGCTAGCTGGCAAGGCAATCTTTTGAAAGCTTCTGAGCGACTTTTGGGGTGGTGTGTACGTGGATGACGACTTGTGAGGCCGGGCGCATATGAATACTTTGCTGTGCAAATTGTACACAACCCGTGTAACTAAGACTAACATGTAATTAGGAAGTTAATGTATTCTTTTGACGTGTACCGAAATGAAGTCCTTTATGAAAAAGGAAAAATTTCATACGAAATTCCGTTAAGTTATCGCATCGTTAGGCACTGAAGATAACGCTAGAATTGGTAGCGATGGCTAGGGTCGCTACAGCCTTCGACGTAAGAGACATCCTTGATGATCAGATTTTCCAAAATAATATATGCAAGTCCTAGAATTGGAGCTGTCGTTGTTGGTGAATCTCACTTTTCCATTTAGGCGATCTTGGTAGTTGCTCAGCAGCTCTTGATTTCCCGTCATGTGTGTGGAGCAACCCGAGTCAAGGTACCACACATGATTGATCTGCAAAAATAATTTAGAGAGCCCTAGGTAAGCACTTATAAATGGGTCCTCTCAGATTAGCAGATTTAGACTTTAGTTCAGATACAGTTCCTAAATTATCACTAACAGAAGCTTTAGCTCCCCAAGGCTCCTTCGAAGAAGTTGATTTGAGTTTTGCCTTAGTAGGAGACTTGGCCTTTTTGGCTTTCGTATTTCTAGGCAGGGAAGTTGAATTTCAGCCCGGACAAATGCATGAGTAGGCTTGAGCGTGGAAAAGATCTTTTCATTTGATAGTCTCCTAAGGTGCTTGGGGGATTGGATTTCACATGATACCTTAGATGAGAACATGAATGAATGGCGCCATAAGCTTTCTTAATGGCTGGATCGTGTTTCCTACTGGTCATCCTAGATGCATTTGTCTTAAAATGATTAATTTTAATTTTCGATGAAGAGCCTATTTTGAAGTTAGTGCTTCTAAAATTAATGGGTTGTAGGGAGCATGTAGAAGCAATAAGTTAGAGTGAGGAAATAACTCTTTTATTTCTACGAGTGTCTTTTATTTTTACAGAAGGAGGAGAAAAATTTGAAACTTTAACATCTAGAGACTCCTCTTTATTTCTAAACTAGACACCTTCGCCTTCGGTTTCTCTATCTCCATTACTACGCTCCGTGTAGACGTAGTAGAAATATGATTAGAGATAATATTTTTCAAAACATTATTCTTAGGTTTCTGATCTTTGGAAGGGGATTTTCTTTCTTCACGCTTCTCTAATGATGTTATGTTTTGAGGGAGATGCGCAAGAAATGGCTTTTAAGACGGAGGAAGCTTTGAGACTACGACCTCGCTAGGGACTTAGCCCCTACTTAAGGATTAATCTTCTGGGGATTGATCACTTAGTGAGATTTTTCATCTCAATTAGGAACGATTTCTTTTCCGCTTCAAAATTCTCTAGTTCTTTTCCTAATGAAATTCTTAACTCCTCTATTTTCTTCACGATAGGTGGTATGTAGAGGGAATTTTCAGAATGATGAATAGTTGGTTCCACGGACTGACTCGAATGTTGTATAGAATAAATTGAATCACAGTTACACTACTGGGGCAAAGGGGATCTCAGCCTAGTTTTAGCTTTACACTTTTCTTCCTCTAATGCATTTGTCTCAGACACGCTATTAAAAAGCATTAGAGAAGTTAGACCCAAACCCATGTATCTTATATCATAAAGATGTATGCAGTCAACTTTCGTTAAGGTGCATGGGTTAGAAATCCTAAGCCTTCCTTAGCGTTATAAATGTCAGTTTCTAAGGGCTGGTTTAGATGAATCATTTGAGCGGTTTGTCCCAAAGAAGTTAGTCTATCGTCTAAGAGCTTGATCCTAGAATAAAGTCTCTTTCTTTCCTCAGAGAGTGTCGAATAGTCGTTTCTAGAGTTAGCTAACTCTTTGTTGCTTTCGCTTAGGGCTTTATCTGGGTCACTATTTTTAGTCTTTAAGGAGGTTATACTCGATTCTAGACTAACTAATTTTCTTTTGCATTTGACATGAGAATTTCTACATGAAACTTCTCGTGAAATAGCAATTGAAAGTTACGCTCACTTTTGCTAGTCTCTCCTCTAATTCCATTTTATTCCTGTCTGCTTACGTTTCACATTAGCATAGTCTAATGGTACGATTCTAACCTGGTCAAAAATGTGGAATTGAAAGAATCTACCCCCTGAGACAATGTTGATGCTTGATTGTTGTCCGTTCGGTTGGATATTTCGGCGTCTGAATCCTCGTCTAGGCGAGCCATGAGTAATTCACCTCTTCTGAACTCGATGTGTCCTCGAGCCAGTGTCTTGTTCCGCCATGAGTGCTACTCCCACTTCTTTCTGCTTAGTGAGTCGAAGCTTCTTGGAGTGGTACTTGGCATATCTCTCGGGAGAGTGCACTCTCGGGCGAAGTGGCAAGGTATGCTGCAGTTAAAGCACTTGGCTCTTTGACATTCTTGATTTCGAAAGTCTTGGGTGCACGTGTTAGAAATTATTTATTGTGCTCAATTAATTAAATTATCTTAGCATTGTAACTTTATTATAGTGAACTGGGCTTTTATTTATTAAAGCCCAGTGAGCTTATTTGTAGTGGGCTTTCATGAGCCCAAGTATAATATCAACATGTGGTATATGTACTAAAACCCTAATACACGTGAAGTGTGTCTTTTGTGTGAAATTATTATAGAACAAGAAAATTTCAAGAAGAATGCTCCCAACCCTACCAAGAACAAACACACACACAACACCCCACAGATTCAGTTCTTCCATCTCAAAATCATGGTAAAACTTCCTTAATCTTTGTATTGTTGGATATACTAGGAATTTCAATTGGTATCAGAGCCAAACACTCTCGGATTTGAGAAATTTTTGAAATTTCATTTTTGGGTGTTCTTCGTGTTCTTCTCTAATTTCAAAAATTTTGATTTGTTTTGGTGTTTTGGATGATGCTTGAGTGTTTAGGATTGAAGATATAACTGTTATAGATCATTTCTCAAACCTTTCTTGAACAATTTTCTGGGTTTAGGGATCGGTTTTCTGGTATTTCTGCGTGAGAAAGCTTTCGCATAGTTACTGTAGCAATTCGTAAAAAACAAAACAAAAATAATAAATCAGCCCGCAAATGCACTGTAGCACTTTCGCGAATTCACTGTAGCAATTTCACGAATGCACTGTAACAGTTCTCGATCACTGTAGCAGTGCGCAATTACTATATCAATTCGCGAAACCTTTGAAACAGTTACTGTAGCAGTAAATTGAGTTGGCAAATGCACTGTAGCCATTTCGCGAATTCACTATAGCAGTTCGAAAATTCAGTTCATGAACTTACTGTAGCTCGCGAATTGTGATTCGTGAAATTATAAAATAAAAAATTAAAATAATAAAGAAACACTAAAATAAATAAAATAAAAAATAATCAGTTCGCGAATAGTAGTTCGCAAATTGAAGTTCACAAAAGAAGTTTGCGGGTACTGTAGTTCGCGAATAGTAGACTGCAGTACTGTAGCAAATTAAAAAAAACAATTCACGGAGTAACTGAGCTACTCTAGCAATTCACGAAATAAAGATATATATATATATATATATATATATTATATTACAGAAATTTAATACTTAAGCCTTTCGGTACTATTTTTCCCAAAAAAAAATTTCAAATCCACAAAGCACGTCAACAATCACATATCCAACAATCAACTAACGACATTATTAGCAAACTAAAGAAAAAAAGGTTTTGGTAATTTTCACGAAATTTTCGAAATCTTCTCAAAATTTTTCGGTGCACACCAAAAATTTTGACACTCATAATTTTCGAAACTTCAAGCTAGCTTTAGACAAAGCCAAACTTTCGGAACTGAACATTCAAAGCTCCCTCCGGCCGTCGAGTCCCTGGAAGGCTATCTCTTATCTAGAACCCTCCCAGGAAGAGAATTAGCCTTAAGATGAAGAATTCTCTATAGCCCTAAAAGGGCTGACTAATGGTCCGAAAAGCATAGTAAAGGCATTTTATTTGAAGATAATATTTAATTTAAAGAAAAATTAATAGTAAATTATGGATGCTCAAGCTAAAGAAATTGAGGAATTAAAGCTTAAAATAGCTGAGCTAAATTATCTTGAACTCAAAGAAACTGTATGGAATGTATCCACTGAACAATATGAGGTTATCCTAGAATACCGCAATAACTGGTACACTAGAGCTATCCCTTTAGAGAAAATTATTGCGAAGCTATTTGACCAAAATTGCTTCTCAGTGCTTGAAGGGGCAAACAATTTATATTGTAATAAACCTATCTCGTGGTTGGAAATTCAGATGGTTGCTAGTAGAATTTTCGAATTGAACGCAACCTTGGAATCGGAAAGATTTGGTTTTGAAGCAGAAAAGCAAAAACTTTTAGAAGAGATATCAAATCTCGAAAATTCTCCGCCCCTTCCTGCCCTAGATAACCCTCCTATAGAAATATCACTGTCTAGACAGGATAAGAGAATTCAAACAGACGCTCTTGTTCCCAAACCTCAAAAGGCTAATACACATTCTAAGTCACTTGCGACGACTTTGAAGTCCACGGTGTCCCAAACGGAAATGATAAGTAAAAGCCATAAGCATAATACTTCCAAGGAACTGAAGAAAAACAAGGAGGAGAAAAGAAAAACAGCAGCTGTTCCTAAAACTAAGAAAACTTTTACTAATAATTCCGAGTCATTAGTGACTAAATCTTCAAATGCTAACATTAATTCTAAGTCACTTCTGACAGATGCTGAAATGATAAGTAAAAGCAGAGCATTAAAGATTGCTAAGGAACAAATGAAGACTAGGAAGGCGAATGAAATTGTATCTTCGAAAATTAAGGTAAAAAACGTTAAAGATTATTCCTCTTCCATTCCTGTGAAAATGAAAACGCACAAAGAAGAATTTCCAAGCTCAAGCAAGCGATCTTCTCAATCCTCAAAATTTCATAATTCTTTAAAGAATGATAGAACTGAATTTCCTTACCTCTCAAAAAATGATTATCATTCTCGTAAGCATGATTCTAAGAAAAGCCATCTTTTTTATGTGAATCGTGTGAGCACTTCATGTAGGAAGAACATTCCATGTACTAACAATGCGTATAATTCTATATGTTCTTTTGCCTTCCTGAAATATCCAGTCCATGTTAAGTCTGAGAAACACCTTAGGCAAATGGCTTCAGAGAAAATTTTTAAATCTTCTTCAAAACACACATTCGCCGGTGCTGAAATGTCATACCCGTTTCAAATTAGTCCAAAATGGGTATATAAAGCTACATTGAAGGATGATTTAGGACAAAATTTGACCCCTTCTGTGCATAAATTGTTTTCTACTAATAAGGAGGACCCATTTATAAATGGGTACCAAAGTCCCGATAATGTTTTGCAGATATTCCAGCATGGGTATGTACGTAGAGATGGTTACTCCACACCAATGACTGGTAGGCCACGAGAGTGACCACGATTTTCCCTTATGTACACGAAGCTGCTCCACATACATGATCAAGGGATGGGACGCGAGCAACTAAATTCGCGCTAACAAATTTGGTAAAATTCTAAATATGCATAAAATTTCATGATCGATTCAATATACATATGTGCTCAAATGAATAGCATACCTAATACGTTAGTTGTATCTTTATTCCTGTTAAGGTACATTCCTCATCCTAGCTGACATGTTATATAGGACTCCCAAAAATTCGTAAATACTTATATTCAGAGGGACCTTTCTTCATAAAATCAAGGGGGAGTTCTTAAAGCCCAACTTGAGCCCAAAATCTTAAAGTTTGTGAACTAATATTTGAATAAATCATATCTTGCAATTTGCGAATCAACTTTTTCACTCTTTCAACATTTACTTCGCGAACCTATACTTCTATTTTCAATCATCTGATTCGTAAACTCTTTTTCATGTCAACATGAAATCAATTTGCGAACCCTATAGGGCCTCTTTCAAAACTTTCGCGGCCAAATTTCAATCTCATTTTTTTCCTTCGACCCGCGAAGTTCAATTAATTTAATCTTCTCCAATTCGCGAATTGCCCACTTCACATATCGAACTCACCAAGTACTCTCCTTCTCATAACAGATCTTCAACCTTTTACAGATTTCACAAATTTTAGTCGACTACCGACAGATTTTTGCAACCTTACAGTTTCGCAAATTGCCATTTCAAAAACTGCTTGTTTTTGCTGATGTTCAATCGACTTTAAATGATGTTTTAGGTGTTTAATCGAGTTTAGGTAATGTTTATAAATGTTTAATCAATGTCTGGAGTTAAGTTCTAGAGAAAAAACAAGGGTGGCGGAACAGAATGCCTCCACACTGGCTAACTTTATCAGTGGTTGGGATTGGTTCTACGACTATGCTAATGGCCCGGCGTCCCGTATATGGGTTGGTTGGGACGCTAACCATGTGAATGTGACAGTCGAGGCTGCTACTCCACAGGCTGTCCATTGCAAGGTTCGTATCATAGCTGAACGGAAGGACTTATTTATCACCTTTGTGTATGGTCACAATCAACGTACTGAAAGACGGGCTCTGTGGAGTGATATTCTTGCGATTTCTGGCATGCGGGTAGACAGCCCTTGGGTTGTAATGGGAGACTTTAACGCAATCCTTGACAACTCAGAGGCTGCGGCTCACCAGGTGGAGGTTGTTCTGAGATGGCTGAATGTTTCACTGCCTCGGACCTTAGTGCCTTACCTCGCATTGGTTCATTGTTCACTTGGTACAACCAACAAAGTGGTATGGCTGGAGTTTGGCGTTGCCGCGACCGCATGGTTGGTAATCCCTCGTGGTTTGCTTGCTTCGGGGATCTTGCTTATCGATGTGGACTCCCATCTACATCTGATCACTCTCCTCTGATCTTGGAGGACACATCTCAGCCACGGGAAACAGGTAAAGCCTTTCGATTCGACAATTTCTTGATCAGGGACCCTCGGTTCCTCCCTTTGGTCAAGGCAGCCTGGAATCAGAATGTGGGTGGCTATCCCATGTTCGCTGTCATGAAGAAACTTAAGAATATTAAACATTAGCTGAAGCGCTTGCGACGCGATAAGGGCGATCTTAGTCGCAACGTTATTGAGGCTCGTGGATATCTGGAGACCGTCCAAGACCTTGCTATTCAGCACCCTTTGGAGCCGCAACTTCTGATCTTGGAAAAGCGGTGTCGCTATGCCTATGCTAAAGCGGTTGATATGGAACACTCGGCGCTCGCGCAACGTGCTAAAGTGGCTTGGTTGAAGGACGGGGACCAATGCACTGCATTTTTCTTCAAGAAGGTGGCTATGCGACGTGCTAGCAATCGGATTTATATGCTGGAAAATGAGGCGGGGGACATATTCGAGGGAGATGGTCCTATTAGAGCTGAACTCATTCGATACTACACGGAGCTTCTTGGACAGTCTACCCGGACGTCACCTTTGCATGGTGGTACGGTCACACCTTATTTGGCGCGTAAGTTGAGTGAGACGGATGCCGAGACTATGACCCTCCAATCACGGATGAGGAAATTAAGAAGGCAATGCTTTCCATCGGGGACAACAAATCGCCCGGACCTGACGGCTTTTCTGCTGCTTTCTTCAAGGATGCTTGGGATACCATTGGGCCTGAAATCACCCACGCAATCAAGGAACTCTTTAGAACGGGTTTTCTCTTGGGGGAGCTGAACTCCACGCTTATTACTCTATCCCTAGAGCGCTAACCCACGGATGGCTAAGGACTACAGGCCGATATCTTGCTGCAATGTACTCTATAAAATTATTTCGAAGATAATCGCCAATCGTCTACGGAAAAGCCTTGCGAAGCTTGTCCATCAAACCCAAACTGCGTTCATCCCCGGCCGTCGTATATCGGATAATATCCTCTTAGCACAGGAAATATGTCACGGGTACAACAGTATGGGGCTGCCCGAACGGGTGGCGCTCAAGGTCGACATTGCGAAAGCGTATGACATGGTGGAATGGGATTTCATATTGGCTACCCTCGACGCACTTAACTTCCACCCGACCTTCGTGGGCTGGATTCAGGCTTGCTTGACCACTCCCTTCTTCTCGATTAACATCAATGGTACACCGGCGGGCTACTTCAAAGGGCGTAGGGGTCTTCGGCAAGGTGATCCGATTTCACCTTATTTATTTACTTTGGTTATGGAGGTCTTGCATGGCATCATTGAGGATGGTATTAGACTCAGCGCTAATTTTCGCTATCACTGGAATTGTGAGGCAACTTCACTTTTCATGCTCACGTTTGCGGATGACCTTCTCCTGTTTTCTCATGCGGATGTCGAGTCTGTTGGAGTCTTCAAACGGAGTCTCGACCTCTTTGCTGCCCTCTCGGGATTAAAGACCAACATTAGCAAAAGTGAGATGTTTGTGTCCAAGCGCGCCGAACGGCACATCATGGGATTCACACAGGGATCCCTTCCTGTACGCTACCTGGGCGTTCCCCTTATTACTTCGAGACTCACGATCGCCGTTTGCAATCCGCTCCTCACTAGTGTGGACAGACGTCTGGGATCTTGGACAAATCTGTCACTATCTTACGCTGGGTGGGTTCAATTGATCAAGTCTGTCCTGCTAGGATTGCATACATATTGGGCTGGTGTTTTCCTCCTCCCTAAGGGCGTTATCCGGAGCATCGAAACGCGGCTGAGAGCCTTCCTTTGGAGGGGCACGAATGCTAAGGTTGCGTGGGCCGATATATGCGTACCTAAGGAAGAAGGAGGGCTTGGCTTACGGTCCATCAAGACGGACAACAAGGCGCTTCTCATGAGACTACTTTGGAATATCCTGACGGACGATTGTACTTCGATTTGGGCCTCATGGATTCGGCGAACGAGACTTCACAATAAGTCCTTGTGGTCCATCAGACCGGGGGCGCAGACTTCTTGGAGTTGGAGGAAGATTTTGAAGCTTCGTGCTGACTTCCGCCCCCTTATTCAGTTCCGTATAGGTGATGGGACCAACACGGCCCCATGATCATGGGTCTCCCAATCGACTCGAAGCTCAGCACGGTAATCAACGAGGGGGGATGGTGCTGGCCGGCTCAAACATCGGTCGAATATCTTGACTTTGCCCCCCTCCTTCAGCACATTCAACCGGGAGAGCGGGACACATATAGATGGATCGCGTCAGCAAATGACCGCTTCTCTACCGCCTCGGCTAGGGAAAGACTTCGCCTTCGGAAGCCCACTGTCCCCTGGTCCACCCTCTTTGGCGGCCCGTTAGCCATCCCTAGACACGACTTCATACTCTGGCTTGCCATAAGGGAGAAGCTGGCTACTAGAGACAAGCTTTGGGTGGCGAACGCGGCGGGAACTTCTGTCTGCCTCCTTTGCGACTCTGAGCCTGTGGAGACGGCCCCGCACTTATTTTTCGAATGTACTTATTCTAGACGCTGTGTTATGTTATTACGTAACCACATGCATTTTGGGTGACCTTACAGGGAGTGGTCTGATGGAATCTACTGGGCGGCTCAAAGATGGTGTGGGGAACACCTTGCCTCGATTGGACCCCGCCATGCTCTTGCTTCGTTGGTCTACCACCTTTGGTCCGAACGTAATAGAAGATGGCGCGAGGGTGTTCGCCGACCACCAGAGCGCATTGTAGCTGAAATTGAGACGCTCTTAAGCCTACGAATCTCCACTCTTCCTCGCAAATACAACTTACAATGTTGCGCTATGAGTCGTATCTGGCAGATAGCTTGGAGTAACTAGGGAGTTTTCTTGTCCCTTCTCTCGTCCCTCTTATCTCCCTTACCTCCTATATCTTCCCTGGTCTCTTTCCACCCTCCCCTCCTTGGTTTCCCGTCTCTTGGGTGTGTTGCAGGTTTGCTGGTTTGGTGTCTTTGGGCGGGCTCCAATGGATGGTTTACTCCGCTCGTGTTGAGAATGGGTGTCACTTGCTTCACCTACTTGGGGCGCTCTCTCTCCGGCGATCTCCTCCCTTCTCTTTCTTGGGCTTCGGCTCGCTTGCACTTTGTGCTTCGCCCTTTTGCTGGAAAGTTTCAGGAGTGGGCCTCTATGGGCCTATCTGTACCGACCTGGTTGCGGCTGCAGCTTCTGCTTTTCACCCCTTGCCGCTTGTTGCTTATCCTTAGCGATATGTCTCCTGTTGTGCGCTCTGCGCTTGCCTTTGCACATCGGTCGGATGCCCTGCTGGCACTGCATCTGGTGCCAGGAACCTGTTGCTTGTTGTGGTTTAGACTCCTACTTTCGCCTTTGTGATTGTTTTGTCTTTCCTTTGGCTGGGTCTTGTTGGGACCTGTAGGTTGTCTGGGTTGTTTGGTTCTACGATGTGCTGCCTGGTCGTTGATCGTTAGTTTGGTGCGTCATGATTTGTTTCATGTATGCTGTCTCTGTACTCCTGTATTCTTTCCTTATTTAGTGAACGTTACCCAAAAAAAAATTGTGTCATTTTTCGTCGAATTTTGATCTCACCTTATGAGGGCTTAAGTTTGTCTCGAAATCTAATTTCGAAATCAGCTCTCGACAACCATTTGAAAATAGGAGCCACTATCAAAGTGCGAAACTCACAAGGCTGAATCATAAGAAAATTCCAAACATTACAATATCAAAAGGCAAAAACACTCATTACGAAAATTACATTGCCAGAACGCAAAAACACTCTCACAATTCCAAATCATGAGGCGAAAGTACAATCTTTTGATGGCGATTTCAAATTACACAAAAAAAACACTCTCAAAAGCTATAACGCTTTGTGAATACCCAACATAAAATAGCTAGTAAAGCTGCGAATAAGCACACAAGAAGAGCAAGCTGGAGCCTCAGCCTTTCCAAATTGCGTTCAAAATTACGTACTAACTCCACATGTTCTTCAGTATCATCACGACCTTGTTGCTGCATCCAATTCACTTCTTGTTAGCTCAACGACAATGCTAAAAATAAGTAGATTGATTCGTAGTGTTGTTCGGGCATATCTATTTATAGGCATCAATGGATGCATTTTTGACTTAAGGGTTCAGCGCCGCGTGAGAAAGTGATGTTTTCTTCATCAGATTTTGCGTCACGAAAATCTTTTTTGAAAACTCGTCGAGTAGATGTTAATATTGATGGTTACTTTAGATTAAGCTTGAGGACACTTAGAAGAAAATTTCTCTACACTTCATCTGCAAGTTCTGTCTCTCAAATTGATGGGGAGAAATTTCTTGCCAGACATAATGGTTATCAGATTAGTTACTTTTCGCGAAACAACACTTGGAAAAAAAATTTAATTAATTTAGGGGGAGAATATCGCTATATGCTTGTGAAATCTGGCAAATTCTCACTCAATAGAAGAGAGCATCTATCGAATTTTTAAGGGGGAGTAAGAAATTTTATTCTGACTGATTCTGATTTTCTAAGCAAATTTATAAAGTTTCGCATCATTTTGAAAAACATGTCTGATTTGGGCCTTTCGAAGAACACTTCGCAAATGGGCTTTCGAAATCCTTGCAAGTTATGCCGAAACCTTATTTTACTTCGCAACCCATTTCGCCAAACTATATAAAATCAAAATCACTGTTCAAAAATACTCAAAAATACGAAACCCTAGCAAATCGCCGAACTCAAACTTCTTCCTAAAAATCCTCCGATTTTGAGTTTAATCGGTACAAAACCTTGTCCCTATTAAAATGCTTTTGATTTCGCGTCGACTAAATGTTTGTTTGCCTCAGATTTCACAGTTTGTTATCATAAATCAATTGTTGTTCGTGTTTTTCAGTTTCAAAATTTCGCTTTTCGAAAAACTCGTCGATTAAGTGTCAATCTTGATGGTTATTGAGTTTACTTGATGTATTTTAGCTTAAAACCAGAGTTCCTTGCTAATCACCTAGGAGAATTTTCTGTATAATCAAGTTCACACATTCAGTTTCGTGAATCTGTCGCATGATGTCGTCAAGTTTTGCGAGTCAGATTAAGAACTGGGAGTTTCGCGAATTCAGTTCACATTTCATTAAAACTCACGTTTTGCGAACCTTCTCCAGCTTCGCGAACCAATTCGAATTCGTGAATCATTCAGTTCGCGAACCATCAATTTTGCGAATCCAACTTCCAGTCCAGTTCGCAATCCAATTTTTCAAATCCATTTCACGAATCCAGATTTTTCGCCGACCTAAGCATCTATTTTATAAACCTGGCACATTCTACTCTGAAAATTTTTCAAAAACACCTAGTAAAACAACTACCTCTCCCGACATCTTGGTATCTCTCGAGTTGCTCCACAACCATGACTGACATGCACCGTGAGCAACTCCCAGCGTGTATGGTATCTCGAGCTGCTCCACAAGCACGACTGGTTAGCTAGGCGAGCAACCAAACGTAGGTAAATTTTATATGCATCCTTTTGTAACTTTTGCATGCATATGAAGTTTAAAATTCAATTTATCTACGTTGAAAACAATAGGGTACATTAGTTACGCATGCTTCAAAAAGACTTTAAATTCCAAATTTTCAAATGCATACATGAGCTGAAGTGCATAACTACCCAATTATAGGTATATTTTCTTTATGCATACATCTTAAAGAATTCTTTAGCTTAAACTTTTACGTATGCATCTGAGCTGAATTGATAAATGACTATATCTTTTAATGGTGCATATTGAAAAGATTGTGAAATTGATAAGGCATATTCCATGGTAAACTGGAGATACCATTTTATTTAAATTGAGCTAAATTTGAGGGGAAGCAACTCTTTTTTTTAAAAGGGAAGAACTCGTATATTTGTGTCCTATCCCCGGAACACAGCTGAATGTTAGCAACGATCTCAAACTAATATAGCTACCCATATTTGAAAAATCTTGACAAGACCAAAAAGCGGAAGATACAAAATTTTCTTACCTCACAAATTTGTCGGACAAAGCCCCACAGGTACAGGTGTTAATTTTATTAGCTCTCGGGTAGAAGCCGCCGCATTAGGTCCAACGGCGCAAGCACAACCGAGCCTTACCGACTCATCGATCTCCCAATAGACCGATGTTTCATTAAATCATGGGGAGCCATCACTGCTTCACTTGGAAGCGGGAGATATTGAATTAAGTGGTACTTCGGCCCACACCACTGAACGTTCTTGAACACATCGAGTTTAGGTGTCCTCACAATCTAAATGTTTTACTAGGACACATACACTTTTCCTTATCTGGACTTTGTGACCAGATCAGAACTTTCGTAGACATGTCCTACTACGACATGCTTCGATGATCGAAAGGAAGTCCTACCGTTGCAAGGTCAAAACAACAACGGTTTCAGGCCATCGTTCTTCGAGCTAGTCTCAATAGCGAAGTAGACGGAATGCCTATGTGGCTTTGATTTCTCAAGCCTTGTCCTTACAGGCCACGTCTCAGAGTTTGTCTCTGAAGCCGTGTTGACGGATTGCCTTAGTGGCTCCGTCTGGTTATTACCCTAGCCGACCTGTCGTTTGTGTCCTTAGGGGTGGGCATTCGGGGTCGGGTTTCGGGTACCCGACCCGACCCGATCGCGTTTTACCCGATCGGGTTGAGAATTCGGGTTTAAATCGGGTGTCGAGTATAAACCTGATACCCGATTGTCTAGATCGGGTCGGGTTTTGGGTAGCATATCGGGTACCCGCACTAATAATAAAAAAACAGATAGATGAGGTAGCAAGGTCTAAACTTTAAAGAAAGCTGTCGAAGAAAAAGAGCATCCAAGACAAAATAATCCTAACTCCCCCAAACAACTCCGTTCGACTCTCCGACTACAGCCTCCACAGGCTCATGACTCCCTCGGGAATCAACGAGCAAGCGCTCAACTTGGGTGCCCTCGGCTACCATGTGCCCGAGCTCGCCGCCAGCGAAGCCATCGCCGAAAGCGGACGTGTCTTCCTTTGGGGTGATACTCATGGAGCTGCTGACTAGGCGGAGCGCCGGAGACATAATTTCCGGCCGGTAAGGGGCGGTGGACTTGCAGATTGAGTGAGGATGTGCCGACAACGGTGGATGTGGCGTGTTTTTCTCATTGGGGATGATTTTTATTCTAATTGTTTGGTTTTGTTTTGTTTTTTTGTTCCCTTTGAAACTTTTTGGTGTAAAGGGAGGTTGGATCCGCTTGATTAATTTAATTGTTAGGGTTTTTTGTTTTTGGTTGTATTATAATGACGGTAAATGTTGCTTTTGAAAAGGAAGTTCTTATTAAAAAAAATAAAACCAACAAATTTTTTTTAAAAAAAATTGCAAAACCCGAACCCGACCCGAACCCGAAAAATCGGGTTTCGGGTACCCGATTGTCGGGTACCCGATTTTTGTCGGGTCGGGGTCGGGTTTCAGTTTTGCTACCCGCACATGTGGGGTACCCGACCCGAAAAACCGATACCCGAAAAACCCGATACCCGATCCCACCCCTATGTGTCATTCTTAGCCTCCTATACAAGCATGCCGATTTCGTTTACACGAATCGCCATGAGGGGGAGAAGGGGATACGTATAAACAAACAGGTCGAACCACCCACCAATTTCCGCCGAGCGTACCACTCTGAAGCCGGGCTCTACATCACTTAAAATATACATACATTCCAAAGGAGCCTTGGCACAACAAACAGGTCGCACCACCCACCAATTTCTACCAAGCTTACCACTCTGAAGCCGGGCTCTACAACACTTAAAATATACATTCCAAAGGAGCCTCAGCACAACTTAGAACACACCCCCACGTACACCTTCTTCGAAAACCAGACAAGCTTCGCCGAGGCCGAACCATACAACTTCCTTCGGCGATGAAGAAATCTGGCGCCACGAAGAAGAAGATTCACCATGTTTCAACTCCATTGAAGGAGAAGATTAACCTGAGTACCCACCATTTTCGCCTCACCAACCACTCTGCCGACAGGCTCTCATGCAATTGAATGAATAATCATAAGTAGCCCAAGGCCTTTCACGAACTCGGCGAGGCGAGCATCAAGTGTGGCATTGAGGGTAGCCACCGTCACGAACGGGGAAATAACGGGACGAAGTCACGAAGACGTTCCGTCATCACAACATCAGAAGGTGTACCTGATGTGCCGCTTGTTTGCACAGGACTTGAGAGACCGGGGCCACGTAGGCTCACCGTTGGCATCGATGCTGAGACGGGCTCCGCCAGGAATACTGTGAGCCTAACTGGTCACAAAATATTCTCAATCTACCACACTTAACAATATGTCGAACCATCACCGTCTCAATACGGTGAAAATATATCTCTCCCTGACGTGACATGCACGTGCCATGCATATATATGAAATTACATATAAACATGATTTACATAAAACATATGTAAAACAGGTAAAGCACATAAGGCACGTAAGACACGTAATTCATCGATCACGTGAAAACATATAAGTTCACATATGTGTTTACATATTGTAGATGGATGATTCACCTACCTGTCCTCCCGCTGAAATCAACCAAGAGATCTGGTGGAATCCCTAAATGTCTAACCTCTGAATAAATAAATATTATACATCACTATTTTTTGCTAAGTTAAGTAAGTCTCGAATTTCCAAATTTAAGTATCGAAAACCCTAGAAATTATTAAAATCCTAAATTGTGAAAACTCTAAAATAATGAAAACCCTAAAAATGCCAAAAAGTTACTTATACCGAAACTTTTGTAAATATAGGTAAAGCCGAATTTAGTAATTGCCGAAACTTTCTCAAATATGAAGATTTATATGCTTTATAGAAAATTATTATTTAACGGAACTTAGGCATCGGATGTCGAATTTTAAAACAACGTCGAGATCCTTAAATAACATCGAGAACATAGTATAATAGGAAATATCGAGATCTTTGGTTGAAAAGTAAATGTCGAGTTCTTTAATGACCCTATCGAGATCTTTGAAAGGTAAATGTCGAAGTTTATAATATATCGAGACCGTACCATTGTCGAGATCTTTACTAACATCAATACATCTCGAAATTTTCCTATTATATATGTCAAAATCTTTCCATACACATCCCGACTTTCTAGGATACATTAAACATCTCGAAATCTAACTATGGTAGGATACCATGTCGAGATCTTCTGAAAAATCGTAATTCTCCCAAAAACCCTAAAAATGAAATTCCTATACTATCAATATTAGCTTCAAAAATGATTTCAAATCCAGAATACGGTACATTCTAAATTCAAATCCTTATTAACATTTCGTGTACTAAGAATTGCTAATACTGTTTATTTAGATAAACTCATATGATCGTTATTGGGCTTTTAGAGTTAGGGTTTTCTACACATAATAAATTTCGAACTCTAATGAACTTTTAATTTTCGAAGATCATACTTCTCTGAAAATTGTACATGCTAAATACCCTAAATTGTTTCTACAATTATTCTAGAGCCGAGAGCTTCAATCATCACTCAACATGGTTATTCCATAAATCTGAAATTTATCTTAACATGTGAGTTACAAGTCTTCTAAAATCTTGCTCTAACCACATGGCAATCTTTACGTTAACCTTAAAATACAGGAGTATCTTAAATGGGGAAGCTTAACATGTAAATTCCCATACCTTACTCAAGGATTTGTATCGTCAAAGTTCCCAAGCTAATCGAAGCTTTCGCTACTTTGAATAAAGTTATTATTCTCCTTTTCGCTTTCTTCCCCCCAAATATTCGTTTGTTCTTCCCTTGTGCTAATGATTAAGTTTATGCTTTTGATAGGGAGATGACAAGGCTTTACGTGTTTTTCCTTGTGGCTAAAGTAATAGTTTCATACTTATCTTTACACCTATAGGTCGAACTTAGCATCTATTTGGGCCTTGTCACTTTTGCATTTACGCATTATTATATTGGGTCAATGTTAGAATTAACTTGGGCTATATATATTATTTCATCAACTCTATTTACTTAATCTCTATTAACTTGGGCCAACTTATTTAGGTGAGATTGGGTCGGATCTCTTATTTACTCATTCTTTATTCGAATACTAACTTCGTTAATTCGAACATTTACAACGCTAATTACATTCAAAATCCCGTATCAAAATTTACGGGTATTACATCCTCCTCGCCCTTAAAAGAATTTCGTCCCGAAATTACGCCAACTGGAATAACTCGGGATAACGAACTCTCATTTCACCCTCACGCTCCCGACTGGCTTCCTCAATTGATTGATTCCGCCACAACACCTTAACTACCGGAATAGTTTTATTCTGGAGCTGTTTCGACTCGTACATCAAAATTTCTACAGGCTTCTCTTTGTAACCCAAGTCAGGCTTGAGCTGTTGATAAAGAAGCTCGCTCTGGATCACATGGTTCGGGTCCGCGACGTACTTTCGTAATGTCGATACGTGAAATACGTCGTAAACTTGCGATAATGGAGCTGGTAACTCTAATTGGTATGCAAATTCGCCGACTCGTTTAAGGATTCTGAATGGGCCTATGTATCTGGGACTCAACTTGCCCTTTCGTCCGAAGTGCTTTACTCCTTTCATCGGAGAAATTTTTAGGAATACTTGGACGTCTTCGGCGAACTCTGAAGGTTGTCTCCGGTGATCAGTAACTCTTCTGTCTACTCTGAGCAGTTCGCATCCGTTCCCGAATTTTCATCACAGCTTCGGTCATTTCACGGATCATTTCAGGTCCTAACATGCTCTTTCGCCTATTTTGTCCCAGTGAATAGGAGACCGACACTTGCACCCGTACAATGCCTCGTACGCGCCATCCCGATCGTAGCGTGGAAGCTATTGTTATATGAAAATTCGATCAGCGGCAAGTACTTACTCCAGTTTCCCTTGAAGTCTAGCACGCACGCTCGTAACATATCTTCAAGGGTTTGGATCGTTCGTTCAGACTGCCCGTCTGCTGGGGATGATATGCAGTACAGAACGAGAGCTCAGTACCCATCGCTCTCTGTAAGCTTTGCCAAAAGTTCGATAGGAATCTCGAATCTCGATCCGAAATAATAGAGATCGGTATTCCATGGAGTCGAATAATTTCCTGGATATACAATTCAGCGTAGCGTTCCATGGAAAAAGTAGAACTGATAGGAAGGAAATGGGCTGAGTTGGTTAGGCGATCAACAATCACCCAAATGGCATCGTGGCCTTTCGTCGTCTTAGGCAAACCAACGACGAAGTCCATCGTGATATTGTCCCATTTCCATTCATGAATTGGTAAAGGTGCAGGGTTCCAGCTGGCCGCTGGTGTTCCGCTTTGATCAATTGGAATGTCATACATCTATTTACGAACGTAGCGATATCCTTCTTCATTCCCGGCCACCAATACGTGATTCGCAGGTCTTGGTACATCTTGGTCGAGCCCGGGTGCAATGAGTACGTTGTTGCGTGTGCTTCTGTCATTATTGTTAGCTGTAACTCTTCATCATTGGGTACGTATAGTCAATTCTTGTACAATAAGATTCCGTCTTCTCGGATTTCGAAGTCTTCAGGTAGTGCGTCTTTCACCTTCAGATAGAATTCGTCCTCTTCTTGTGCTTTCCTGATTCGTTCTAGCAACGTAGGCTGAAGGGTTACTGTTGCTAGCTTTGCTTCGACTTCACCTAAGCCATACCTCCAATCCAAGTCGGTGCAATTCTGTACTCATTGCCTTTCGACTGAGCGCGTCTGCGACTAAGTTCGCTTTGCCGGGATGATCATTGATAATGCAGTCGTAGTCTTTTACGAGTTACAGCCATTGTCGTTGCATGTGTAACTCCTTCTGAGTGAAGAAGTACTTCAGGCTTTTATGGTCAGTGAAAATTTCACACCTTTCCACGTAGAGGTAGTACCTTTAGGGCAAACACGACTGCTGCACGCTCTAGGTCATGGGTCGGATACTTCTTCTCGTATTCTTTCAACAGTCTTGAAGGATATGCGATAACCTTTCCATTTTGCATTAGCACTCATCCTAGGCCGTTCTCTGAGGCGTCACTATAGACTGAGAATCCTCCAGTTCCCGATGGTATTGTCAGAATAGGAGCAGAAATGAGTCGCTTCAGTTCTTGAAAGCTTTGTTCACACGCTTCAGACCACTTGAAAGGTACATTCTTCCTGGTCAAGTTCGTCAGCGTTGAAGCGATGCTAGAGAAGTCAGCTATGCACTTACTAGTATCTCGCAAGTCAAAGGAAACTTCGGACCTCGGTCGGAGTGGTTGGTCGTGGCCAATTGTTTACAGCCTCGATCTTATTCGGGTCCACAGAGATTCCATTCCCGAAATCACGTGTCCCAAGAAAGCTACTTGCTCGAGCCAAAATTCACATTTCTTGAATTTGGCGTAGAGATGTTTCTCACGCAAGATTCCTAAGACGATTCGTAAATGACTCTCGTGTTCTTCCTTCGTCTTAGAATAGATCAGGATATCGTCAATAAAGACGATTACAAAGCGAGCGAGATAGTCTTTGAAGACTCGGTTCATAAGATTCATGAATGCAGCAGGGGCGTTAGTCAGTCCGAAGTGCATGACCAAAAAATTGTAGTGGCCGTACCTCGTGCTGAACGTCGTTATAGGAACATCTATCTCCCTGATCTTTAACTGATGGTATCCCGAACGGAGATCTATTTTCGAGAATACCGTAGCACCATGTAGTTGGTCGAATAGATCATCGATCCTTGGTAATGGGTATTTATTCTTGATCGTGATTTTGTTCAGCTCTCGATAGTCGATGCATAGCCTCATCGACCCATCCTTCTTCCGTACGAACAGGACTGCTGCTCCCCACGGTGAAAAGCTAGGTTGAATAAACCCTTTCTGCAATAAGTCCTCTAGCTGTTCTTTCAATTCATTTAGTTTGTTTGGCACTAAGCGATAAGGAGCTTTAGAGATTGGGATGGACCCCGGTATCAAATCTATTGTGAACTGTATTTCTCGATCAGGGGGTAACCCCGGGAGATCATCGGGAAATACATCCGCATACTTGTTGACTATCGGTACGTCCTTCAGTTCTGGCTGAGGTAACTACTCTGCCTTCACCGCATATACGAAATAGGACTTACAACCGTATCTCAATAGTCGTTGAGCCTTCAGCGCTGAGATTCGCGGAATATGATTCGGAGCGATTTTACCCGAAAAAGTGATCACTTCTTCCTCGGGCAGTTGAAATTTTACGACCTTCTTGTTACAATCTATGATGGCTCCATATTTCGAAAGCCAGTTCATCCCAAAGATAGTATCGTAGTCATTCATTGGGATCACAATCAGGTTGACGCTCAAATTTTTACCCTCAATGATCACGGAGCATCCTTTCAGCACTTGATTAGTGCTCATTGGATCACCGTATGGTAAGGTAACCACATAATAGCACTCAGATAAGGTAGGAGAAACTCTCATCTTTTCCACATACTTGGCCGACACGAACGAATGTGTGGCCCCAGAGTAAATTAACACCGAAGTGGGCACATCACAGATAGTCAATGTACCTGTTACTACCGAAGGTTTTGCTTCAGCCTCTTCGTTAGTCAGACTAAAAACTCGTGCTGGCACTGGAGGGGGTCGGACCAATGGTTGATTCGGCACATTCACATCACACGTTCTGGCATAGTGTCCAACCTTTCTGCATCGAAAACACTGTGGAGTACGACATACGCCAAAGTGATAGCGTCCGCATTGTTGACGCTGAGGTGTGGTATTCGGAGGTCGGTTTGGAATATTAACCGGTCCCTGATTTGGCCTTGGTCGCCAACTCTGTTGGCCCTGTTGATTCCCTCGATAGTTTGGTGTCTTTCCAAAGAACTGACGTTTCTGAGTTCCTCCTCCTTGCTGTCCTTCTGTTCTCCTCTTTGCATCTTGTGCCTTAGCAACTCTAGTCTCCGTCTGTTCAGCTAAGATGGCCTGTTCAGCGATACGCGCGTACGTCTTCTCCTCCGTGTCGTACATGCTTACGCTTCGAAAGATCTCGGGTTTGAGACCCTCTAAGAAACGTTCGATATTTAGCTCATCTGTAGCCACTATATGTGGCGCAAACCTCGAAAGTTGCTCGAATTTACGGATATAATCCGCCACTGACATTCCTCGTTGCTTGAGATTGATGAATTCGTTCAGCTTCTGCGCCCTATCCGGAGCCGTGAAATACTTTCCTCGGAAGAGCGTCTTGAACCTCTCCCAGGTCATCGTAGTCGGATCCTCGAGCACCTGAATAGTGTCCCACCAGTAGCCCGCATTCCCACGCAACACGAAGGTGGCACAAGTCACCTTCTTAGTATCAGGTAAGTGGCCAATGCGGAACAAATTCTCGGTTGTTCTGAGCCAATCCTCCGCATAGGTAGGATCGGCGGCCTCCTCGAACATAGGGGGGTTTAATCTTCGGAACCTCTCCCTGGCCGCTTCTACATGCTCTAGGCCGGGGGATGAGTGACGTTCCGAGGAATTTTGACGGTGAATGAGGTCGTTTATCTGATCTGACTATCGCCGGATGAGATCGGTCAGCTGATGGATAGTAGAACGGTCCTCATTCGGTGGGGATTTGGAACCCGCCCTACGACTAGAACTACCCACATACTCCCGACGTCCCTTTGGCATTTTAACTAGTTCAACAATCATTCATAGAGAGCAGATATATCAAATAACACATAATCATATAATCAATCATTTAAACTTACAGGCAAGGCTGGATCTCCAGGCTTTTGAGCGGCAGTACATGGACAGTCTTCAGAACCTGAAGCCTAAGCTCTGATACCACTTGTGGCGACCCTACTTTTCTAATTAAGATTAGTGGCGGATTTTCGCAACGTAAGCCGCGGAAGACCCGTCTAACAAAAACTTTTTCCTAAAATATAATATAATACCTCAAAATATTATTTTACATAGTAATATCTGTACAAAGGGCGTCGCCCCAAAAGGTCAAAAGAACAAACCCTAACGCCGCTCCACAGGTCTTCATTCATGTACCGCTCTGTCCTCAAAACTTCGTGGAGCACCGCCACCAGCCGCCTCAGTCACGACGCATATCAGCGTCGGACTCAGTACCTACAACACGTAAACACTGAGCGAATTGCCCAGTAGGTGAATACAATGGTATGCAAGTGTGCACTCAATCCCGACCCCAATATCTTACAACATGATATAATGCACACTCTTTCTATTTCCACATTCCTATTTCACATCACACGACACAGGGCCTTATTTAGGCTCAAGCGGGCAATAAATATCATGGGTGGTCAAGTGATCACACCCGAATCCAATGTCATGGGTGGTAAACCCGTATCCGTAAGTCCGTATACATACATATATATATATATCCGTAAAGCACATAAGGCACGTAAGACACGTAATTCATCGATCACGTGAAAACATATAAGTTCACATATGTGTTTACATATTGTAGATGGATGATCCACCTACCTGTCCTCCCGCTGAAATCAGCCAAGAGATCTGGTGGAATCCCTAAATGTCGAACCACTGAATAAATAAATATTATACATCACTATTTTTGCTAAGTTACGTAAGTCTCGAATTTCCAAATTTTAAGTATCGAAAACCCTTGAAATTATCAAAATCCTAAAAATTGTGAAAACTCTAAATAATGAAAACCCTAAAAATGCCAGAAAGTTACTTATACCGAAACTTTTGTAAATATAGGTAAAGCCGAATTTAGTAATTGCCGAAACTTTCTCAAATATGAAGATTTATATGCTTTATAGAAAATTATTATTTAACGGAACTTAGGCATGGGATGTCAAATTTTAAAACAATGTCGAGATCCTTAAATAACGTCGAGAACATAGTATAATAGGAAATCTCGAGATCTTTGGTTGAAAAGCAAATGTCGAGTTCTTTAATGACCCTATCGAGATCTTTGAAAGGTAAATGTCGAAGTTTATAATATCTCGAGACCTTACCATTGTCGAGATCTTTACTAACATCAATACATCTCGAAATTTTCCTATTACATATATGTCGAAATCTTCCTATACACATCCCGACATTCTATGATACATTAAACATCTCGAAATCTAACTATGGTAGGATACCATGTTGAGATCTTCTGAAAAATCGTAATTCTCCCAAAAACCGTAAAAACGAAATTCTTATACTATCAATATTAGCTTCAAAAAGATTTCAAATCCAGAATACGGTACATTCTAAATTCAAATCCTTATTAACATTTCGTATACTAAGAATTGCTAATTCTGTTTATTTAGATAACTCATATGATCGTTACTAGGCTTTCAGAGTTAGGGTTTTCTACTCATAATAAATTTCGAACTCTAATGAACTTTTAATTTTCGAAGATCATGCTTCTCTGAAAATTGTACATGCTAAATACCCTAAATTGTTTCTACAATTATTCTAGAGCCGAGAGCTTCAATCGTCACTCTACATGTGTTGGTCCGATTGCACCAAACAAGGAATCAAAGAGGCTTAGATGGGATGAAAAGGGAAAGTCTCACCTTCAAGTGTGTGTGTTGTGTGAAAAGTAGGGATAGCCTTTTGATCTTTGATTAACTTTAAAAATAGTGAAGGTAAAACCTTATATACCACATTCACCCTAGGTATATTAAGGCCCAAACACTAAAGATTAACTAATTACATTCTAGTCCAAAGCCCAATCTAAAAGGATAATTACAATATTAATTCCACGACTTAAACTATTGACACAATCTTTAAATATCCTAACAATCTTCCCCTTTGTGTCATTTGTTGGGAGTCTTGGATCTTGGGCGTTGTGATGGTGGATTAGCGAGTGTGTGTTTCGCGAAGTCCTAGCTTGAACTCGAAGGCATGGAGATTCCTTCGAAGGACCAGTCGATCAGCTATAGCGTCAATGAACTTCGCGAACTTGGATCGACAGAGTGGATCTTCTTCCTAAAGGATGCGGTAAATCCTCATGAGTTTGTCTTGGATGATGGTGAGCGTCCCATCCGAGAACTTTGCCACTTCGGAGCAGCGCAGCAGCCTCATCTTTCCCTTGTAGTTCGAGTAGGCGACCGCCGGATCATCTCCGTCGATCACATCGCCCTCTCGGTAGTCGTCCGCGTTCTTGAAAGATGGGCGAGTCAGGTTCACCTTCTTTAGGTTGTGCTCCACCGCCATCTGCAGATTGTGGGTGGCGAAGAATCTGACCTGTCGGAGCATGTGGCGCTTGAGAGCCACATAACCCATAGTGACTTGTTCAGCCCGTACGAGATGTCCAGAACTTCTGATGACGAGTCTGAACTGTTTCATGGAATCTAGCATGCTGTACAGATCACCCAGGCGCAGAAACTTGAAGTCCGCCTCACTCACTTCACTGTAGCTCGCATCCTGCCTCATTACCGTGAACACTGAATAGTGGACACGTCCTTTCAACTCTTGGCGAAGGTCAGTGACTTTGCAGATGGGGGCCCGATTTATTTCCAGAGCGATGTTTTCCTCATCGGACAGCGTCCTCTTCGCGCACTTGTGGCAAAGAAGGCTCCATCGATAGAGCTTTTTCTTTTTCTCGCTCCAATTTTGGATGTTCATCAGCTCGTATTCATCGAAGGTCGTAATGATCTGCTCCTTGCGCCGCCAGATCCTCTTCCTGATCTCTTCTTGGAAGGCGCGGTGATCTTTTTGTTTTCCCACGGTGCTTCCGGTATATCAGCCGTGGGCACATCCTGTTGAGCAGCAGGAGCCTCAGCTTGCTGCGCTTGAAGTTGTAGAATGTTCTCGAGCTCGGCGGGTTCGGCGTCATACTCCTCTCCGTTCTCGTTGCTGCAGTGTTGATCAGCGTCAGCGAGGCTTCCTTTAGCAGACTTCGAGCATTTTCCACCAACTTCCTGGCTGCTACTGCATCGGCGGGTGTGTACAGCCATTCATCGTTAAAGATGTAGGCCTCGATCTCGTTCTATGCGCAGTAGACGTCCTCGGAAGCCACGTTGGAATCAGTATTGAGAAGGGTATGGCTGTGTGGTGGCGAGGGTGTTGCGTCGGAGGAGTTTGTGGATTGTGGGGATGGTTGTGGTGGAGATTCTGGTGGCTCGGTTGTGGTGATGGTTTTGGCGAGGATGATTTGGGTGTCGGGTGGTGTAGATGTGGTGGTGGCCTCTAACGCCGATGTGACGATTAGAGTTTGGGAGACGGTAGTAGGTGATGGTAAGGGTGATTTGGATAGTGATTCTGGGTTAATAGGGTGGGATTTTTGGCTAGTGGGGTGTGAGGTTTCTGTTGCGGGCGTCGTTTCAGTTGCAGAGGAGGAAGGCGGCGTTGATTGTACGGGTCATTGAGTTTGTGAGGCTTGCTGCCTATTCTCCCCCTCGCGGCGATCTTGATCATCGTCTTGATCGTCGCGCCTGATCCCGCTAGACTCGCCTTGAGTGCGGCAAGTCATTGGTTGAGTCATGATGTTCTTCATTTGTTGTTCCTCCTCGTCGAGTTCCGTCATTGATGCGAATCTTGCTCGTAGGATGTAGAAGAGCTCCTTTGCGGAAATGGAGGAGAGAACAGCTTCTGCGTCCACATTTTGCGTTGGTGGTGGCGTCTCCGAGGCCACACCTTTGCCTTTGTCGATGGTGGACGCATCGAGACGTGCATAGACTTTATCGAGGATGGACGCCTCAAGAGTCTTTGCAAACTCTTGAAGACGAGTCTCTAGCGCGGTCTCCGTGACGAACTAGGGTAAGTTTAACAAGTTGGAATCACGAAGAAATCCAACTGACACCGAATCGGAGAAGATAGCCGATCGGCCGCCCGTCTGCACAGGACGGGAAAAGACGGGGTCACTAAGACTTCCCTTTGGCATCATCGATGAGACAGACTCAAACGAATGATGGCCTAGGCTCACGGTTGTTGTGATGTTGGCCGTGCTAGGTCTTCCGCTCTCAGTCACAGAGACATCACTGAGCGTTCCGACAGAATCACGAAGACTCTGTAGTGCAGTAAAAGGTGTATGTGTCCTAGAAACGTATGGAATTATGGGGAGTGAGGGCACTAGACTCGATGTGATTGAAGAGGATGCAGTCTGAGGTGGAGGACTGCTTGTTTCAACCTTGACTATCTCCAAGTGGGATGTCGATGGCATACGTAGCTCCTCGTGGAATGAAATATCTTCCTGTAGAGAGGAAGATAAGTGGATTGGTGGGGTCGTTCGCGTGGTTGAGCCAAATGCCACGTCTTCTACTCGGGAGGTGAACACAACACCTCCTGTAGCTATGGGTTGGGCTCAGCTTGTCTGTGACTAAGGAGGTCGATCGTGTTTTTGTTTCGATCGACGCTCCGTGGTGCGGCTTACGTCGTCCTCACACGACCGTTTTTTTTTCGGTTCGCTGGTGGAAGAGGATGCGGCGCGACCCGATGTCCTTTTAGAAGTGGTGGTGGGGTTTTGGCTAGTCCCGAGGTTAGGAGCAGTGGGGTTGATCTGCTCCGTAGGGACAATGGATAGTGGACGGGGGCTTTCGCGGAATGAGGCGGTGGAGGCGCGATATTCTCATACGTGCGGATTGGTCGGGTCTGCATAGGAGAGAACGTTGTCCGAGATTATCATAGCGTGTCGATCTTTTGTCGGAGTGTTTTTCTTGGCGAACTTCTCGACAATGGGGATTACGAAGTGTTGCTGGGCGGACGCGGATGTTGGTGAAGAGCAGGCAGAAGTGTTTGATGAGCGCTGGGAGCCACCGCATGTAGGGTACAAAGCGGTTCGTGACTGCCTTGGCGACTTCCCGATCGCGACGTTGAATCATGGAGACGAGGTCCATCCATATTATCTCAGCGTAGTTGTACTTGCGGTTGTGGGCGATGCCGGTTAGGATGGTAAGGATTTGATGGTTGCCACGGTCCTGACCAGCATGTTTCCCTGACATGCATTTGTTTATCACTAGATACAGTGTTCGCCAGGGTTGAGGTAGATTGCGTGTGGTGACTTCACTGAGAACAAGTGGGCCCTTCTTCTTCTTGTTTTCTGGTTGATAGCCCAATCTGTCGATGTCTTCAATAAGTTGTTCGTGCGTCGGTAGTTGATCATAGGGTGAGTAGACAGGGAGGTCAAGAACTTCTTGGACGATCTTGCGGGTGAGGACTACTGTTTCTTGATCGATTGTGGCGGACATTGCTGAAGCTCGGTAGTGGGGTCCAGCAATCTGCAATGTGTGCCAGAATTGTTGAAGATAGACTTCCGCTTCTGGCTCGCCATGAGTGAGGGCGTGGCGGAGTGGGTGCCCTTTGAGGATCTCTATGATGATGGGAGCATCGCACCGGAAGTTGTCCAAGTCCACCATGTGGTTGTTTGGTATCAAGGCAGTCCATCTACTTGTTGGGAATACCTGCTCGATTGGTGGAACGTACGTCAATGTATTGAGTTCGATGCGAGCGACGTCCCTTTGAATTGCGGCAGCCTCAAGCGCTTCAAGTGCTTCTCGGTTTGTGTTAGTCATATCTGTGCTCGACAGAAATTGTAGTATTATCAGTATGGACTAAATTGTGAGAAGGTGGATTATAAGTAAGTAGTGGGTAAAACAATAAAAGGAGACATAAAAGTGCCCAAAATAGTAAAGATAAAAATAAAATTAAAATTAAAGCTAACTTAGAGTCCTTTTGAAATAAAGTTGTCAGATTGAATGATGGTCATGTGATGGTGAGTTGCGACAATTTTAGGAAGTTAAACGAATTTTTTTTAACACTCAGAAAATTTTTAGGATTGAAAGTGTTCATGTGATGTGAGAAAATTTTGGTACATGAGTAAACAAAAAAATTTTCGCATTTGGTGTAGAATTTCGCAATTGGAAAAATTTTTCGCTAGTGGAAAGTTTTCGCAGAATATGGAATTTCAGAAGTTGTCAAAAATTTTTGCATTCAAGATATCCAAGAATTTTGGCATGTAAGGAAATTTCGCTAATTATCACATATAGGCAAGTCGAGAGAAATTTTCGCAGATAGAGTAAAATTTTTCGCATGTAGTGTTAATTTTCGCACGTTAAGGGAATTTCGCATTCAGAGTAAAGTCTTGCATGTAGTGGAAAATTTTCGTATTCAAGTTATCAAATTTATAAGTTATCCAAAAATTTTCTCGGTTAACATATTTTCTCAAAAGTTATTAAATTTTCGCAAGTAGAGAAAATTGTTTTTTTTCAAGTTTTTTTGGAACAGGTCCCGATTTTTATATATATAATGGAAAGTGTACAGAATGGGTACGAGTAAAACTCGACACAGGCAACCAGTAACAGGCTACTGGTGAACAAAAAACGAATGGTAAAAGAAAACCAACTACCAAGCTACTCTCCAAAGACGCCGAATAGCAGCCTGCTGTAGGGCATGCTTCTCTCCAATAGTCCCAAGACGGGCACCAAGGATGCCGAGGACCGTGGCCACAACATGGGCAGGGGTAGAGCGTATGTTCTCCCTCCATCGCCTGTTCCGCTCCTGCCAAATGTGATAAACAATCGACACAAGGATATGTCGATAAGCAATATGAAATAAGTGCTGACTCCTCCACTTCAGAGCAGCCCAGTGAAAGCTCCTATCCCAGTCAGTGTATGGTATCCGCCACCTAATCCTGTCCCTGAGCATCTGTCGGCATCCCAAAGAAAAGGGACAAGAAAAGAAAAGATGGGAAATCGTCTCCCGATTCCCGGTATCACAAAGGAGGCAGGCATCCGTTCCCGCGCGCTGAGCCACCCAAGGTAAACTGCGAACGGAGAGACGTCCTCGAATAGCAAGCCAGAGAATGAACTCATGGCGAGGTATGCGCAAGCAGCCCCCGAAGAGAGAAGCCCAAATGACTCTGTCCCGCCGAGGACGAGTGGCCTCACGAACCGCCGACGCAGAGAAACGTCCATCAAGCGTCCCAATCCAGCGAACACGATCAGGCCGCGACGGCTCCGCCGGAGGCAGCAGAGGATCAATCTCCAGAAACTCGGAGGACGTCATGGCTGGCCAAGACCAACCATCTAACGTAATGACCTCACTGAGGCGTGAATCATGAGGCAGTCCCATCACCATCGGCCCCCTAGGGTGTCTCTCCAGCAGCGAGGTCATCAACAGCCAAGGGTCCTTCCATAGCCATATGGAACTCCCATCACCCACCTGATAAGAAATGAAGGAGCGGATGACATTTCGAAGCTTGAGCAACTTCTTCCAACTCCAAGAAGCATTATTCCCCAGCGACAGCTCCCAAAGAGACCTGTTATGCAATCTAGTGCTGTACAACCAGTCAACCCAAATCGAGTCCGAAGCGTGCGAAACCACACCCCATAAATGACGAAGGAGCAGCGCACGATTATCAGTCTCAATGGACCGAATCCCAAGTCCTCCTTCGGCGATCGGAAGACAAACATCAGCCCAAGCAACTCGCGCAGGCGAGCCACCCCATAAGAATGTCCTCATGGGCGTCTCAATAGCCCGAATAACACCCTTCGGGAGGAGGAAAATACCCGCCCAATAGATATGAAGAGAAGAAAGGACTGACTTGATAAGTTGCACTCTCCCGGCGTAAGAGAGCGACTTATTCAGCAAAGATCCCAACCTTCTATCGACCTTCTGAAGTAAAGGCGCACAATCAGAAATAGAGAGTCTACCTGGAATTAGAGGAACCCCCAGGTAGCGCACAGGCAGCTGCCCCTGTGGAATGCCAAGAATCGTCTGAAAGTGCGGCGAAAGGCTCTCAGCACGCTTGCTCACAAACATCTCGCTCTTGGCGAGGCTCGGCTGTAACCCCGAAGCCCCCGCAAAGTCATCCAGCGCATCCTTAAGAACCCCAATCGAAACCTCATCAGCATGGCAAAAAAGTAACAGGTCGTCCGCGAATGCAAGCATGGCCAGCTTCGACGCCTCACAACGCCAATGATAAAGAAAATGCGGTTCCTGGCCAATGCGATAAGTAACCATCCCCCGTAATGTCTCCATCACCAACGTAAAAAGGTACGGGGACAGCGGGTCCCCCTGTCGAAGGCCTCTCTTCCCATGGAAGTACCCCGCCTGCGTTCCATGTAAGTCAATGGAAAAGGTCGTAGTAGTGACACAACAGCGAATCCACTCAACGAATGTCGGATGGAAACCCATTGCTCCCATAGCAGCAAGCAAAAAGCTCCACTCGACCTTGTCGTAAGCCTTAGCCAAGTCCACCTTGAGCGCTACCCGAGGGGGGCGGCTCATACTGTTATACCCCAAACAGATCTCCTGTGCTAACAAAATGTTATCGCTGATCTTCCGTCCCGGAATAAAGGCCGTCTGAGTCGGATGAACGAGCTCCCCAAGAACAGGCTTCAACCTGTTAGCAATAACCTTAGAGATTACCTTAAACAGGACGTTGCAGCACGAGATAGGACGTCGGCCGCTCTCCTCGGTGAGTCTCCCTTCGGAATGAGCGTGATGGATGTGCTGTTGAGGCCCTTAAGCAGCCGGCCCGTCAAAAAGAAGTCCTGAACCGAGAGTATGAGATCCTCCCCAATGATGCTCCACGCCGCTTTAAAGAAAGCGGACGTAAATCCGTCCGGTCCCGGAGCCTTCTCGTCCCCCATAGAGAAGAGAGTCTCCTTGATCTCAGTCGGCTCAATAGGTCTGATCATATGAGAAGCCGCATCCCCCGAAAGAGATCGAGTGATATAAGGCGCGAGATCAGATTGGGTAACCGGATTAGGCCTCGCCGAAACTCCCAACAGCTCACGATAGAAACGTACCAATTCATCACGAACAGCCTCCTCACCATGGATCAGCTCCCCACTCTCAGAATCCAAGGCAAGAATCCGATTCCGTGCACGTCTCATGGCAACACGTCGGAAGAAGAAAGACGTGCACTGATCGCCCTCCTTGAGCCAAGAGAGCTTGGCCCGTTGCGACAACGCGGAGTGCTCCATATCCACAGCCCTCGTGTATAAGACTCGGCACACTCGCTCCAAGTCGTGGAAGAACGCCTCATCCGGGAATCTACTCGCAAAATCCTGACAGATGTCAAGGAAGCGCTTGGCTTCGACAACATTCACCGCAAGATCCCCCTTCGCCCTTCGCATCTGTCGGAATAAAGGCTTGAGGTCCTTAAGGCGCCGCGTGAAAACATACATAGGATAGCCCGATCGCGCAACATCCCAAACCCGCTGAACCTGCGCTAAAAAGGATGCATCATGGATCAAAAGGTTATCGAAACGAAACGTCGATAACCTCGGGGTACCCCGGACTTCACCGAGAAGCAACGGGCTATGGTCAGAAATCCCGGGAAGGTCAGCCCTATAAGAGCCGTCGGGGGTACTTGGCGAACCACACCGGATTTCCAAGCACGCGGTCAAGTCTTCGCCAGATTCCCGCCTCGGCCCGCTGCTGATTATACCACGTGTAAAATTGTCCGGTATGTGGTAAAGTCATCAAATCAGCTCGTAGAAGGCAGTCGCGTAAATGACGAGTATCACGATCAGTAATAACTTCTCCCCTTCCTTCCGCAGCATCAACAATAGCATTAAAGTCACCTAAGACAATCCACGGGTCGTTATGGCGTAGAGCAGACGTACTAACAATATCCTCCCAAAGCTCGCACCTCTCCTCCCGACGATTCCTCCCATAAATGAAGGATAAAAAGGTGGTCTCATTAGCACCTATAGAGAACACCTTGCAGTGGATAGACTGCGCAGTAAAGGCCTCAATAGAGACCTGAATCCAAGATTGATCCCATCCAACCCAAATACGTGATCCCGGACCACTATCATAATCAAAGAACCACGTCCATGTAATACGGCCCGAGATGGAAGCCGCATTAACTGTCGAAACTCTAGTCTCCAAAAGCGCAAGCAAATGCAACCCGTTTCGCGACACCAAATCCTCCACTCCTCTCCCGTGGTCTCATTTGTTGAGACCACGCACATTCCATACCCCAACACTGATCATATAACACCACTCGAACGGGCTGCATCATTAGGACCCGAGGAGGTAGAAGTAGAGGGTAGCTCACCAGATTCAGAGAGACCTGAAGGACCGAGAAGGAGTTGACATCAGCCCCGTTCTTCGTCGAATAAGCCGCAGACCCGTTCAGCCTTGGCGGGCTGTTTCTGTGTGATATAGCTCTCGGCACGTTTTGTCTCGGCTCGGCGCGAGAAGGCTGGCTGGACTGTTCCACTACCGCGTTATCGTGGCATGTAGCTTTCGTCATTCCCTTGAGACCCACTCGGTTCCAACCATGATCGGGCTGAGAGTCATCCGAGCCAAAAGAGCGACGGGGCTGCCTCTTACGTTGGTAATTCCGGGCTAGATACTTCGAAGCATCCTTCCCCTTGCGACGCGGACAAGCAGCGGATGAGTGCATCCATGAATCACATTCCCCACATTTCGATGGCTTCCATTCATACTCTACCCGAACAGCCACGCTACCGTCCCATCCGCCATCGGCATTAGGTAGCCGAATCTGAAATTTGTCGATAAACGGCTCGTCTAACTTCTTCAAGACACAAACACGCGCGAAGTCAATGCGCGCCATATTGGTCGTCCCACCATCCGTAAACAATGGTCGACCCACCGCGCTAGCCACCACACCGAGACCCTCCGGAGTCCAAAATTCCCCGGGCACGTGCCACAAACGAATCCAAAGCGGAATCTCCGTGTGGTCCCGCTTATCAAGAGACATACCCGGGTGCCATGTCTCGAGAAAAAGTGGCTGCCCATGCATCAGCCACGGACCTCCTTCCAACACCCGATTCATCATCTCATCGGATTCAAACCGAAACTTGAAGAATCCGTTTTGCGTCGCTTTCACTTCGACAACCCCCGTCCACAGATTACGGAAAAATCTCTCTACAAAGGGGAAGAAAGGTTTCTTCCCAAGGAAGTATCCAACAAGAGTATGATCCCAACGCGCGAATCCCTTCTTTGCAACTTCCCACGTGGGGCGTACCTCAAGCTGCCCGTCAATAATCGTAGGTGGCGTATAGTCCAGCTTGATGCGCGCCATCTTCTCCCGCCCCGTCGAGGAAGAACCTTTAAGCCTATCCGCGTACGAGTCACGTCCCGAATCACTCCCGATTGAACCAACCGGACCAAGTCGGCCAAAAACCGTCTTGATCGCACCAGGCGTGGCATCAATCTTGGGCAGCAGCCGATTACTTTCAGACCTAGAACTTGTGACCTAGGCCCGGTTAGAGAAACCCGAGGGTCGTTATCCCGAGAGAACCCAACTGATTGAGCCATCAATGAAACAGCCGAATCAGCCGACTTGTCAACACCATTGTCACGGAGAGGCTCTCGACGAATACATGACCGCACGTCGTCGTTGACAAGATCGGACGAACCGGAATTTTTCGGCGGGGGTGGTGTACCCTTCCGAGTTGCAGCCCGTTTTAAAATAGAAACGGCTGGCCGCCTATTCGGATCCCATCGATGCTGGTTCCGATCATCCCCATCAAGACTCCTCGGTCCATGGGAAGAATTCTTCTCAACATGCTCAGCCGCCACCGGACACATCGGGCCTGCATTGGAGATATCAGCTGTATGAGATGAAGACCGTAGAGAATTAGGGTTCGTCAACTCCGTTTCCACATCCGACAAGGCCGCAGAAATCGCGTCACACCACTGGCCGATCGATGAATACTTGATAATCGGATTGCTTCCCAATATCTGAGCCGTCGTCGACGGCGTTCCCAATCCCGATCCTGACGAACGCGCGGCCGGAAAACCTAAATTCACCGCATCCTTTCCCCCCAAAACTCGATGAGCAAGAGCCGCACAAGATTCGAATTCAAACGAGGCTGCGAAATCCGGGTATTTCATTCTGATCATCTCCAAATCCTGCGATAAATCCTGCATAAAACCAACCGTAGATCGCTCCAAACTCCGTGATTGCGATCCCGTAGAATTCGTTTCAAATATCGGGCCGGGTGCGATACGACGATCGGATCCATTCATAATCCCTTCCGACTGATCCAAAACGGTCAGATGACGGTCGCACTCTTCCAAGGATGAAACACCTCCACGTTTCTTGGTCACCAAGAGATCAAACGCGGCCCCATCATCGCGTATACCAGATCCCGAAAAATTCTCCAATTCCGGCGTAAGTATCCTAATCCCCCGATCAGACGAAGGCGCGGAGGACATCAAAGAGCCAATCATGGTCAAAGAGGACGCCATGATATCAGAACCAAGGCCGAACGTAACAGCCCTTGACGAGTTTGAATGAGATATTCAAACGCAAAGAAGGATTAAAATCCTTCCACCGCCGTGAGAATCCGGCGATGGAGGGAACAGAAAAGATCGTCGACGATCTGCAAGGTGGTGATGATCGTTGCCGGCGAGATGATGGAGATAGGCGGGCTTCAAAAATTTTTTAAAAAGGTGGCTAGGGTTTCTTGAGAGAGAAATCGCGCTTCTTCCCAAGTTGAAGTTCGATTGCTCCTGCTTTTCTCTATTTTCGTTCTTAGTGTGAGAAATAGTCTAGATATTTTTGCTATCAAAATTATGGTTACTTTGTTTTTTTTCAAGTTAGCAAACTTTCGCAAGTATTGAAATTATTTATTTTTTTTTTCAAGTGAAATGAAAGTTTCGCGGAGTGATAAAGCTTTGGAGAAACATCTGCTCAAGTGATAAAATTTCTCGGGTTGAAATTTCTTAGTTTTGACAAGTGAAAAGAAATTTCTCGGATTGATAATTTTTGCAGATAGAGAAAGTTTCGTGATCCGCAAAAAGATGATGCATGTAAGGGTTGAGAAATTATTGAACCACTGTAGCTGCGAAAGAATTGATGAGCATGGGTCCGAGAAAAATTTAAGATTGCGGACTGAGAAAATTTTGGTTACTGTAGTTGCGAAATAGTGAAGATGCGAAAAAAAATGTAATATGACGAGGTGTATGAAAGTTTCGCGGGGCATGATTCACTGTAGCAGCAAAAGTTTTAATCGTAAGAAAATTCTCGAATGAAAACTTTCGCGGGACTTCACACACTGTAGCAGCGAAAATTTTAACGCAAGAAATTTCTCGGATAAAATTTTCGCGGAACCTTACTCATTGTAGCAGCGAAAATCTATCGTTAAAGTATTTTTCCTGAAAAGTTTCTCGGTGAAGAACACTGTGCGAAAACGTTCAAAGCGACGCTGTGATTTTTGCCTTAGACCCACTCAAATCTTAACCAAAATGCAATAAATTGGACCCAATCGACTCGAAATTTGACGGGTAATACATATTTGGGGGTTTTAAACACCGAAGACCTAACATACGTCCGAATTAAAGCCGAGTAAAAATTAATTTCAAACCTAAAATTTAACAGTCGGGGCTAAAAACAGAGTAAATCGAACTTGAAGGAGTTTATTTACGATGTATTCATACCGAAAAGCTGATTTGCGACAATGGAGTAAACAGCAAACGGATTTTTCAGGGCAGATTGAAGAAGACGATGATGCGAGGGGTTGAGAAAATTTTCGAAAAGAGGGGGTACGAAATTTTTGAATTTTTTCTCGAGAATTTGGAAAGATTGTGAAAAGAGTTAAGTGTTTTTGGGGGTTTTGTGACTGTTCATGCGAGATTTTAGTTAATGGGCCGAAATTCGTGGGCTTAGTCAAATTGGGTCCTGAGTCGATTTTCGCGGGCTTAGTCAAATTGGGTCATGTTGGTCCAATTTTGACCCTGTTTGACCAAAATTAAACTTTCAACTCAAAAATCAATTGGCCCAATTTTGACCCCGTTTGACCAAAATTTAAAATTTCAACCCAATTTTTTTTTAAAATAGGTAAAATAAGAAGCTCCCCCTTAATCTATAACTCCCCTTTTTGACAAAGAGAAAAAAACAGAAACTCCCCCCTTAATCGAAAACTCCCCCTTAAGAGACATAATTCAGAAAACACATAGAGAATGGAGGAAAGTGAAAAGACATATGTACACTTTATCAAAGTTTATGTAGGGTCGATTGATCACAACTGAATATTCAACATGCCCAGCATAGTCACAACCTTGTTCAACATGTTCTTTGGTGAAGTGGTGACGAATATCTATGTATTTCGTTCTTGAGTGATGTAGATTACTCGTCATCGCAATCGCACTCTTCGAGTCACAATAAATGGGAATTTTATCAACATGAAAATTAGAATCTCGTAGTTGGGTTCTCATCCACAAAAGTTGTGAACAACAACTACCGGCGGCGACACACTCTGCCTCCGTCGACGAAGTTGAGACACAGTTTTGTTTTCGAGAAGACCAACTCACGAGTTTACCGCCCAAGAAGTGTGCAGCTCCGGAGGTGCTCTTCCGATCCATCTTGCATCCAGCGTAATCCGAGTCAGAGAATCCAACCAGTTTGAAGTCCGATCGAGTGGGGTACCACAAACCCAGATTCGGTGTTCCTTTGAGATAGCGGAGAATCCTTTTCACATCAGTGAGATGGGATTCCTTAGGTGTAGCCTGAAAACGAGCGCAGATTCCTGTTGAGAGAACGATATCCGGTCGACTAACAGTAAGGTACAGAAGAGAGCCTATTATCCCACGATAGACGGTTTGGTCAACGGGAGCACCATATGGGTCCGCGTCGGGTCGGCCAGAGGGTGACATACGTGTAGCAGCAGTCTTAGCATCCTTCATTCCATATATTCTCGAGGATGTCATGGATGTATTTGGACTGGTTGATGAAGATTCCGTCGGGGAGTTGCTTTACTTGAAGACCAAGAAAGAAATTCACCTCGCCCATCATACTCATTTCGAATTTCTCTTTCATCAATTCTGCGAATTCTTCACACAGTTGTGGTTTAATCGATCCAAAAATGATGTCATCAACATAAATCTGCACAATCATGATGTTCGGGCCAGTCCGCTTGGTGAAGAGAGTTGTATCCAGAGATCCTTTCTTGAATCCAGACTGAACAAGGAAGTCTGAAAGGACGTCATACCAAGCTCGGGGCGCCTGTTTTAGTCCGTAGAGGGCTTTGTAGAGTCGATATACATGATGAGGAAACTCTTCGCTCAAGAACTCTTCAGGTTGATCAACGTACACTTCTTCTTTGAGAAATCCATTCAGAAATGCAGTCTTCACGTCCATTTGGTAGACTTTAAAGTTCTTGTAAGCAGCAAAGGCAAGAAAAATTCGTATTGCTCCGATCCTGGCAACGGGGGCAAAAGTTTCATCGTAGTCGATGCCTTCTTGTTGGTTGTACCCCTTAGCCACAAGTCTTGCTTTATTGCGGATGACAACACCGTCTTCATCCTTTTTGTTCTTGAAGATCCACTTCGTGCCGATAATGGATCTGTTGTGAGGGCGTGGTACGAGTTCCGAAACTTGTAAACGTTCAAACTGATTTATTTCCTCCTGCATTGCAATCAGCCAATCAGGATCGTTGAGAGCTTCAGCTACTCGTGATGGTTCGGCTTGACTGAGATAGCAAGCGAACAGACTTTCATTCATAGTAGCCGAACGCGTCGAAATACCGGATGTGGGATCCCCAATAATCTGATCCGTAGGATGAGAGCGAGCCCAAAGTGGTAGATTGGTCTGTGAGGAGCTAGCCGCATTTGTATCGATTGGAGGCTCATTAGATTGGGGTCCGGTGTCCGAAGAAGAGATCTCAATTGTAGTAGATTGAGAAGGTTCAGCATCAGCAATGTTCCCAAGATTGGGTAAAATGTCGTCTTCGTTGAGATTGAGATCATCCAAGTTTGGTGGGGCGACATCATCGCCGATAGCTGGTGGTGTAGGTGGGGTGGGTGCAGCGGTAGTTTGAGTGGTGGCGACGGGAGTCTTGGGGACTAGATAGAAGTACTCGAAGAGCAGATCGAGATCCAGTTCACCAGAATTGCCCTCAGATGAGGAAGTTCCCGTCGTTGAAAGTTGACCTTTTGTCAACGACTGTAGAAGACCTGGTTGTGGACTGATATGAGTAGAAGCCATGTGGTCGCCTTTGCTTTCGTCAAAGGTGACATTTGTGCTCTCTATTACTGATCGTTTCTCCCTAAGATAGACTCTGTATGCCTTCGAGTTCAGTGAATATCCAACAAAGATGCCTTCAAGTGCTTTTGGATCAAGCTTCCCAAGATGTTGGCGATCATTGGCCACAAAACATCGGCAACCGAAGACCCTTAGATAAGATATATCTGGAATACGACGGTTATTCAGCATCTCGTATGGGGTGCGGTTGAAACTCTTGTGGATGGAAGCCCAGTTCTGCGTGTAACAAGCCGTTTGAATAGCTTCGCCCCGAAGAGAGTGAGGAAGTCCGGATTGGATGAGGAGAGTCCTAGGTGCTTCAACTAATGTCCTATTCTTACGCTCAACGACACCATTCTGTTCCGGTGTCTTCACAGCTGAGAACTGCTGGGTGATGCCCTGAGTGGCATAGAAATCACTGAGCTTCTTGTTCTTAAACTCAGTTCCATTGTCAGTTCTGATAATCCGAACCTTCTGTTGATGAAGAGTTTGGGACGTAACAACAAACTCGATGATTAAATCAGGAACTTCATCCTTTTTGCGAACGAGTTTCGTCCATGTATAGCGTGAGAAGTCGTCGACAATCACAAGAATATACCGTCTTCCTCTGAGTGTAGCCGTAGGCATTGGGATCCATGTGTAAGAGCTCAAGGATGAGCTTAGAGGACGGTGTTTCCTTGGAGATGTGAGACGATTGCTTCATCTTCCCCAATTCACAGGCAGAGCAGAGGTGTTTCCTATGATATGACAGTTGGGGTAGACCGTTGACGAGTTTATTCTGACGCAGTTTGTTGATAGTCTTGAAATTGAGGTGTGAAAGACGCCGGTGCCATAGATCGTTCAACTTGGGTGCAGCTCGAGAGAGAAGGCATATTGGTCGAGAGGTCGTATTGAGTACGTAAAGGTGAGACGTGCGCATTCCAGAAAGAAGAGGCTGTCCCGAGGCATCGATAATGCTGCAGATGTCAGATTCGAAGAGAACCTTGTATCCTTTGTCGCAGAAATGACCAATACTGAAGAGATTGTAGCTCAAACCCTCGACGTAAGAGATGCCCTTAATCGTCAGTTTGTCATGGACGAGATCACCAGTTCCGAGAATTGGCACCATTTGACTGTTTCCGAAGGAGACCCTTCCGAGATAGCGCTCGGAGAAGTTGCTCAACAGCTCCTTGTTCCCCGTCATGTGTGTGGAGCAACTGAGTCTAGATACCACACATGACAAACCTGCAATCATCAACAAACGTTTGGTCCCCGTTTATGGACGGGACCTTCTTGTGATACAAGTAAAAATTTGATGCGCTTAATGGGAAATGTGGGGTCTAAATCAGATTGTGTTGGATCTAATTTAGATTTCCCTTTGTGATTTGTTTGATGAGGCGGGATTAAGATTTTTCTAACCCATATTTGCCTAACTTGTGCTTGCATGTACGGTGCCTTATTTATGAATTGGAGTGGGGATTTTTTATTATTGTTGTCGTCCTTCGGTTTTAGTCGTCTTTTGCTTGTGAGCAGTAGGTGACTTTGTATTTAGCATCGGAAGGCGTTTTCGCTTAACCGTAGGCGTAGCTGAATTGGGAGAATGCAAAGGCGTCGTAGAGGAGGTTTGCTTGTTTGGTCGGAGTGTTGCATGTTCGTGTGCTTCATATTCATGAAAGCGTGGAAGAATAAAGTCATTGCAGCAACACATAGACATAAGTTTGGCAAAGGGAAGATAAGTTTTGGCAACACAATTGTCTACGTCCTTAAGATATTGGGATTCAGTACATAAAAAGGAAAGACGGATATAGGATGGTCTTTTCTTCTTGTCATCGAAGAGCGGGTTCTCCTTTATTTCATACGAACTCCCTTCCAGAGACGTCGAACTCATATTCCCTGTATCCATAGGAATACGAGAGTTAGTGTTTGAACAAGTTTCAGCTTCAGGAGTCATCTTCGCCGTCCTCTTACATTTACATGTTTGAGAATCGGGTACTTGACTCGATGTAGAGGGATTGTTCGTATTGTGAAATTGTTCTAGTGTAAAGATTTTGCTAAGTAGATCATCTCGCTCCTTTGCGAAGGCCTTCCGCTCTAATTCTAGTGTTCGTTCTAGTTCTGCTATGAGCAGAAGTTTCTCAGGGATATAGGTGCGAGAGAGCGCTTCTCGGAAAGCAATTTCCTGTTCTTTAGTTGGGAGTAGAGTTTCGACATCCTCCGAGAGTGAAGGTATCTTAGTCTTATCACGAGCATTCAATTCTGTGTAGTCATACGCGATTTCCGCCCAACGAATGTTCTGTACTCTCTTTTCTTCCGAGATGACAACAGACGATGATCTCACAAATGGCATAAGTTGCGTGGGAGCACCCTTTCTTGTTTGCAGGAACGTAGTGTTACACATGTTATACCTTTTAACCGTTAGCGGCGTTGGTTTGCAATTGCTGGCCAGGCCGATTCCCTCCCGGGCATTGTAGAATTCTGTTTCTGCCGGTTGGTTCAACTGGCATAAGATACGTGTGTTTTTGTTTCTAGGGTGAAGCTGCTCTTCAAGTTCTTTCACCTTTCGGTACAACCTAACTCTTTCCTTAGTAAGCAGTTCATATTGTGCGGCCGTCAAGAGACGAGATGTTTCACAGGAACTGATGGCCAATGTGGTTTCCTTAACCTTAGTCTCACTTTGTTTATTCTTGTTTTGCAGACGTTTGACTAATGCTTCAGAGGCAATTAGTCGTTCGTTTGTGCAAGCGAGCTCTTCTACTTTTAAACTAAGTAAGGCATAGTTGTTTTCAAATTTTAGTTTGAGTTCATCATAATCCCTATCATCTACAGTGGGTTTCTTAATGGTGTGTCGGTGATTAAACACATAATCGAGTTGTGAAATTCGTACCTCAGACTCGGCGTTGGTAGGAGTCGTAGCTGCATTCTCACCGGTGTTAACCATCTCCTCGTCCTCGTCATGTTCGACCAGCCTTGCCATGCAGCAATCTTCATCCTTAGGCTCCTCGTCTTCTGAAGTGTCGTTCACCCATTCAGCTTCTTCGGTGAGTAGAACTTTCCCACTTTCCATTTTGCGGGTCATTCTGGCCTTACGGTCGTAGTAGCCAGAGTCCTTCACGCGTGGGGCATGGCATTCCTTGGCAAAGTGGCCTGACTTTCCACACCGAAAGCACTTCACAAACTTTTGAGGTGCAGAGTCCTCGTCTTTCTTTATGGGCTTAGCTTCCTCCGTGGGAGTGGTCTTTTTGGTGCCGCTAAAGGTTCTTTGGCGATTGGAGGAGGATGAGGATTTTTTCCCGATCTTCTTTGAGACCATCTTTGTGAGCATTGCCAGTTGCTTGCGTAGATCACGAACATCTTCATCAGATTCTGTATCAGCTTCGGATCCTGAAGAGGTGTCAGATACAACAGCTGGTAGCTTCCCTTGTTCTGTTTGGTCTTAGAGGCGGAAGATCGTTCGGTAGTCTTGTTCGAGAGGAGAGCCAGTTGGTCGACTCGAGTGTTGGTGGACTGAGGTTGCACGTAAGGAGCATAGGCAGACAGACTGTCGTAGAGAGCATGGATGGAGGTGTTAGAGAGGTCCTTACTCTGAATCATCATCACGATTGCATTGCCCCAATGTGGTTTGAGGCTACCAAGGAAGCGGTTGTTGATATCGAATTTGTCCCTTGAGATCTTGGCTTTCTTGAGTTCATTGATGACCTTCAAATATCGGAGGTATGTGTCACGCAGCTCCTCTCCTTCATAGGTCTGGAAGTGTTCATACTGCGAGAGACATGCTGATTTCCTTCCCTGAGCACTCTCAGTTGTGCCTGCCATAATTTCCACGAGTTCATCCCATATTTCCTTAGCAGTTGTGCAGCACTCGATGTGAGCATAGACTCGTTGCCCATAGCCTGGAAGAGGTATCCTTTGGCAGTCTCATCGGCCTGTAGGCGAGCCTATTCATCCTCATTAATGGGGCCTCTTGAAGTGCGGCGTTTATCCATGGGAGGGTTTGTGTTTGGTTGAGCAGGGATGATTGTCCAGAACTGTGCTGGACCGTTGAAGATGGAGTCCAGTAGGTATTGAGAGAGTGGTGCGCCTTTGTTCCTGATGAACGTGAGGAACCTGTTTGTCCATATGCTGTAATTGCCTTGTCGCTGCATCGGGGGTCTGGTGTCGGAGCCCAAAGATGTCATTTGTGGCAGACATGGTTGGTGCTGTCGAATCGTCCGTGGTTTTGATCTTGTATAGATAAAAGGGTTAGTAACGAACGAGATGAGAAATATGAGTTTAACGAGTAGAGTGAGAAAAATCGTTTAAAGAATTTCTTAGAACTAAGTGAACGTGTGTGATGGTCGAAAACGTATGAAGGGAAAATATATCTTGAAGTTCGGAGAAGTTCTAGAAATTTAAAAACGAGATTTGAGGAGTAAATTTTGTCAAAAGTCGTCTAGGGGGATAGGATTAACGTGTAAGGGATCAAGACTTGAATGAGTTTGAGGAAAAATTTCAACACGAGAAAGAATTTAACACAAGAAAAAAATTGCGGTTTGAGAAGATGTTCGTGATTACAAGATAAATTACCCAAGAAATTTTGGTTGAGAAATTTTCGTGTTTGTGTGAGTTTAATGAAAGATTCTCGGACAGAAAAAGGAAAAACAAATTCTCTGTTGAAAATGATTTTCTCGGTTTTTAAAACTTGTCATGTGAGAAGGTTTCTCAGTTGAGGATTTTAAAACTTCGCAAGAAATTTCGCATCGAGAAAGTTTCTCGGATGAAAAATCGTGGTTTTGAAAAATTTTCTCGGAGGAAATAACTTTATCGGCTGAAAATTTCTTGGATTTGACAAACTTTCTCAGTTTCAAAGAATTTATGCGGATTTGCAAACTTTCTCGGTTTTTAAGAAATTTCTCGACTTAGATAAGTTCTAGGAATAGACTTTCTCGGGTATAGAATTTCTCAGATTTTGAAAGTGAGCAGTTGAGAAAAGATGAAGTGACACAGAGGTATTTTTGCGATTTAGATAAATTCTCGGAATGAAATTTCTCGCATATAAAGTTTCTCGGATTTTGAAGAGTAAGCCGTTGAGAAAAAAATGAAGTGACAGTGAAGTGAAACAGAGAAATTTTCGCGGTTTTAGAAAGATTCTTGGAATGAAATTTCTAGGATATAAAAGTTTCTCGGATTTTGACAAGCTAGGCAGTTGAGAAAAATGGACTGAAAGTGAAATTTTCGCGGTTTTAGAAAGATTCTCAGAATGAAATTTCTCGGATATGAAAATTTCGTGGACTTGAACGACACAGCAAGAAATTTCGCGGCCAAGAACACTAAGTTACTGTTCCATTGCTAGTCGCGAGTTTTACCAGAAAATCGTCCGTTTCACTCAAATCTCAACCAAAACACTCAAACTTGAACCAAAACTTCAGAAATTCTTCCCTAAACACATATTCGACTGATTTGTGAGCTAAAAACAACAAAAAGCGGATCAAATCGACCAAAAACAGAGAGAGGCCGAGATGACTTTTTCTGAGGAATTTTTGCTTCGATCTTGCTCAAAACTCGTTAAAACTGATCCAAAAATGTTCTAAAAACATTTTAGGCATAGAATCGATCTGGGGAAAGGTTTTAGACACAAAAACGAAGTATTATAACACCAAAACGAGCTCAAAATGCCCGAAAGTGATTTTTGCCCAAAACACCTTTGATCTTTCTCGGAATCGAACAAAACTAGATTCAAATCAATGCAGATCGATCCACGTTTGCTCTGATACCACTTGTTGGTCCCGATTGCACCAAACAAGGAATCAAAGAGGCTTAGATGGGATGAAAAGGGAAAGGTTCTCACCTTCAAGCGTGTGTGTTGTGTGAAAAGTAGGGATAGCCTTTTGATCTTTGATTAACTTGAAAAATAGTGAAGGTAAAACCTTATATACCACATTAACCCTAGGTATATTAAGGCCCAAACACTAAAGGTTAACTAATTACATTCTAGTCAAAGCCCAAGCTAAAAGGATAATTACAATATTAATCCCGAGACTTAAACTATTGACACAATCTATAAATATCCTAACAACATGGTTATTCCATAAATCTGAAATTTATCTTAACATGTGAGTTACAAGTCTTCTAAAGTCTTGCTCTAACCACATGGTAATCTTTACGTTAACCCTTAAAAATACAAGAGTATGTTAAATGGGGAAGCTTAACATGTAACTTCCCATACCTTACTCAAGATTTGTATTGTCCAAGTTCCCAAGCTAATCGAAGCTTTCGCTACTTTGAATGAAGTTATTATTCTCCGTTCGCTTTCTCCCCCCCCCCCCCAAATATTCGTTTGTTCTTCCCTTGTGCTAATGATTAAGTTTATGCTTTTGGTAGGGAGATGACAAGGCTTTACGTGTTTTTCCTTGTGGCTGAAGTAATAGTACTTATCTTTACACCTATGGGTCGAACTTAGCATCTATTTGGGCCTTGTCACTTTTGCATTTACTCATTATTATATTGGGTCAATGTTAGAATTTACTTGGGCTATATATATTATTTCATCAACTCTATGTACTTAATCTATATTAACTTGGGCCAACTTATTTAGGTGAGATTGGGCCGGATCTCTTATTTACTCACTCTTTGTTCGAATACTAACTCCGTTAATTTGAAAATTTACAACGCTAATTACATTCAAAATCCCGTATCAAAATTTACGGGTATTACATCAGTCTGGTGCATCACCCTTTGGTCTGAGTGTGTAATCATTGATGGGCTTAAGAGAGTAGTAGTCCGATTTCCAGTTAGTCTCGCCTTAAATCAATGCTGATGTGAAAACCCGACTGAGAGGTGAAAACTCATGAACCGATGTAGAGAAACCCTCCGAGTAATGTTGATTCATTCTAACTTTAGTCTGAAATTAGTCTTAAAAAGCACTTTTAGACCGGTCAATGAGATGAATTTTGGATACGATGTAGTAGCTAAAACTTGTCCGGTCAAGGCCCATATTTCTCGAAATCTTCATCTGATCCATTTCAGTTTTCCCTCATTGCCATTCTTCGAAGCTTCAAACTGGAATCAAGAATCTACTTTCTTGTACATTCTTCTCCCTAGAGTAAGAGTTCTGAATTTGGTTGAACTGCTCTCTGCTCCAAACGGTATGAGTTCTGAATAGCAGTCTGAATTTCAGAGTTCACCACACGACATGCTGAACTTTGATGAGTGGTTTCCTCTGTTTGAAGCAGAACCGGGCAGTGAGCCCTATATGGTTAAGATCGTCTGCAAGTCTAGTTTCTGGAGCATCTTTCAGACCGGATTTTGGGCCTTTGAGCGCAAAGTTATGCAACTTCTTCGAACTTGCCGCAAGCTGTCGGTTTCGTCTTTCGCCTCAGATTCTGATCTGGCAGCTTTCAGTCAAACGACCATAACTCCCTCCATACTCAATAGTTTTTAGCGCCGTAAATGTGGAAAATAGACTTCTAGAGTTCCAATGATGCAGACTCGTCTTCAGATTTCCATCCAAGGAAAGCAGTTTATTGTTTGAAGTTACCTGTTCGCCATGACCTCTCCGTTGCCTACATTTGAATCTTCATTTCAGCTCCGTGGGAAATCTCCACCATATTCACCATTAGCTGTTCTTGATTGAAAACTACCCGCTCTGATACTAGTTGTTAGGATCGTTGACTGGGTGTTAGAGGGGGGGGTGAATAACGCCGTCACCATTTTTCGCTCATTAGTGGGTTTCACATTCGGTTAGAGAGTGAAACCGGTTCCAATCTTCAATCAATGCCAAGTGCGGAATAGTTATGGGCTTTGATTGTGAACTATGTATGGCGGTGTGTGTATGTGGGTGACTTGGTCCGGTTTTGTGTATGGAGGTGGTTGAGGCATTTTGTGGAACACCTTGAGTGTGAGTATTTGGACAGTGTATGGTTACGATTTGTAGAAGAGGAGACACGATATTTGTTATGGAAGTTCGGAGTTAACTCTCCTACATCTCCCCTTCTTCCTCAAGAAGAAGGTTCACTAGACTTCAATTATACAATACATAGTACAACCTACCCAGCTGCCCTCACGTTAATCTAGTGAATCACCTATGCAGTCGTATATAACAATCCACCTACTTCAAGAGCTTTTTACAGTCCCTAGGTAACTTATGGCACCCCGCAAGGTCAATCGTAAACGTTATAGGCCGCAACCTCACAACCGGCTAGATTTTTAACGTCTCTAAGCTAAAGACGGCACCATTCTTTTGTCTCGTTGCGAAGACTACATACACTTGTTTATAGTCTATGTGTTAAGACTCTCACTCAACTAATCTACTTAAGCTCATCTCTCTAATATGTGTGTGAGGTATGTGGGCTTGAACGTTGTAGCTCTCTTTCTTTTGTATCCACACACTTGGAAGAACTCTCTTGATTTGTGCTCTTAGCTCTTGTTCTTCTTTCTTGGATCTCTCTTTGAATGTGTATATGTTTGCTCTATGATCCTTCTGCCCTTCTCTATTGTTTTTATAGGCTTTCCCACCTTGATACAGCCGTTAGACTCAATAAACTAGCCGTTGGGAGCCTTTGTTCACTTTGGTCAAAGCTGTCAGCTTTATCTGCTTGTAGAAGGCTTGTACACCAGTCAATAGTTGACCAGTCAATCCAGTCATTGACGGGATCAGTCATTGACCGGACCAGTCACTGACCGAACCAGTCCAGACCGAGACTGATATGTCCAGTCCGAAACCGACGCCAGTCTGAAACCGAATTAGTCCAGACCGATACCAGACCAGTCCAGTCCAGTCTGACCAAACTGAGACCGACCGACAGTTACCGCGTTGACCAGTATTGACCGGCAGTTGACCGCGTTGACCAGTATTGACCGGCAGTGAGCTCATATTTGATATCTGTTTTCCGAACCGAGCTCATCTGCACACTCAGTAAATATGTTAGTAATACAATTACTTTGTGTTCATCAAATCTTAGATATTTAAATCCAACAAGATTGGATATATTGTACGATGAATTTTGCATACAAATAAAAATTCTTACAAGGTATACAAATCCTTCAAAAGCTTCGACAATATATTTCATCCTCTCAGTAGGAGTAGTAGGTTTTGTCAGCAATACCTGTAAATTATGACTTACCGTGAAAATCTTTGGACATAATCAAATTAAGTTTACTACTAATGACTATGCAACCAATAACTGCTTATGTTAATATATGATATTTAAAATCTCTAGTGTGAGTTTTGTAATACCCCATATTTTACGAATATGCTAATCTGTGAATTTATGTGCAAAATATGTGTTTATGTGATTGCATGTTATGTGCCTAGATGATTTCATACTACGTGATACGATTTTATGTGTGCTGGTGTGCTATTAGGACAGTTGATCGAGTAGTTTGAGTAGGAAACTATAAATAATTGCGTATAAGATCTATAATTTTGAAGTTATGGAAATTATTAATAGGAGTTATGTTATATATATAGGGAATTCGAATTATAATAAAAAAACTAATAAGAATTAAATGGATAGGATTTCGAAGTAGAGGGATGTTTAGAAACTGAGGAGACTTTCGAAACTTAGGGTTTTTCAATTGTTTGCTTTGGAAACCTAGCCAAAGAATTAGTTAAGTGGGCTGGAATTAATGATTTGGGCAACATTTAATTTGATTATATCTCCACATAAGGTCCAAATCATAAAGGTATAAAATGGATAATTATTAAAAGCACGTTTCTTACTATTGGAGGAGAAAAGACGTCATCACCTCCTAGTCTTATCATCACCACTTTCAATACTTTAATACATATCTATAACATAGATTGAACGATTAAGAAGGAAACGAAACCTTGATAAAACAACAGAACTGAGAGAGAGCATTTAGGGAAAAGACGAGAGGGTATTGAACTTGAGGAAAACTAGGCCAAGCTTAGAGATATAATCGGAAGAAGGTAACTTCACTACACGTAAATGCCTTGATTTATATTATGCTACTATGTTCTTAATGTTGACATGAGTATTAGTAATTATGAGAGAATTTCGAATGGGTTAATATTTAGAAAACCCTAAGATCTTGAGTTACGGGTTAGGCTCATGAATTATTATATATGAGTCCTAATGAATTCGATGCATACGATGTTCTTCAGACTTAGCATGTTCTTTAAGACTTATGTTTAGGGTGTATCCTTTTCGGGATTTAACAGAGGTGTTGAAGCTGATCTTAACCGTATGTAAGATTTCGGGGTTCAGTGTACAGTTTTTAGGTTTTTGGGAGAATCACGAGTTTCAGAAGTTCTCGACATGGTGTTGTACTACAAAAGTTTCGAAATGAATAATAAGTTGTGTGATAGACAGATTCCGAAATGAGTAACAGATGGAATTCGGGATGTATAACAGGGAGATTTCGAAAGATATAATTAATGTCGAGATATATAATACAAAGATGTCGAGATATGAACTAAAGTAAGAATTCGAGATGTATCTTGTAAGGATTTCGGCACCATCAAAGATTTCGATATGATATGAACAATTTCGAGATGTAACCTAGGTAGAATTAGAAATATAACAGTTTTCGATGTAATAAGATCTCGATAAGAGATCTCGACATTGTAAGACCTCAAGATAGGATAGATCTCGACATTGTGTAATGATTTCGACATTTGCTTCCCAACAAGAGTTTTCGATTGGCTTATTAAAGATCTCGATATCTTCGTTTTGATGATCTCGATTTTGGTTTTCAACAATGAAATCTCGACATGGTTTAAAGATCTCGACATTGCTTAGGAAGTTGACATTATCATAGTCTTAGACAGTGTCTAAAGATTTCGACATCTAGTATAAATTCACTAAGCTCTCAGCATTAAGGTTTCAACACTTAAAATAATTTCGGCATTTTAAAAGTTTTCTACGCTTAATAAATTTTCGGCATTTTAGGGTTTGCTATTCCTAGGGTTTCGATATTTTAGGGTTTATTTATTTTTAGGGATTTCATTATTTTTGGGTTTTCATAAATTTTAGGGTTTTGATAATTTTAGCATTTTCGAAATTTATATGACTTAGTAAATATATTAATATGAAAATATTTATTATATTCAGAAGATCGATATATAGGGACTACACCAGACTTCTTATTTGACAATAGCAGGATGACAGGTAGGTGGATCATCCATCTACAATACGTAAACACATACGTGAATTATGTGTTTTCATGTGATTCGATGATTCTCATGACTTACGTGATTCGCGTGATTTACCTGTTGTACGTACGTTTTATATAAATTATGTTTTATGATATTTTTATATGCATGGCACGTGCATATTGCGTTAGGGCGAGAAATGGTTATACCATGATGTGACGATAGGATATGAGATATTGACGTACGGGGTATAATGAGATGTTTGTGATTGACGACTCTTAAGAGGAGTCGAGGTTGGGCTCACTTGGCACCTGGCGGAGACAGACGTGATCGATCTGTCTACTCAGACGTGTTCACCTACTGGGCAAATTGCTCAGTGTTTACGTGTTGTAGGTACTGAGTCTGACACTGATATGCGTCGAGACTGAGGCGGCTGATGGCGGTGCTCCACGGACTTTTGAGGGAGAGTGGTACATGGATGAAGACCTGTGGAGCGGCGTTAGGGTTTTGTTCTTTTGACCTTTTGGGGCGACGCCCCTTGTACAGATATTACTATGTAGAATAATATTTTGAGGTATTATGTTATATTTTAGGAAAAGTTTTTGTTAGACGGGTCTTCCGCGGCTTACGTGCGAAAATCCGCCACTAATCTTAATTAGAAAAGTAGGGTCGCCACAGTTTTGGAGTTATTTTAATAGAGGATATTTTGCGTGTTTGTGTGTGTGGGTGTATACATGGAAAAGAACAACATACCAATTCGATATTTTTGTCGCGTGCTTCCTTTCTCAATATCCCTGCCTCTTCTAAAGGCACATCTGGGACAACTAGTCCTTCAAATAGCTCACAAGACGTAAACAAAAATCCTCAACTCCATGCTAATATTTATTCAGTGAAATTGTCATTTACATGTATGCGAGTATCTTTTAGCGCAGTCATGAACTTCTTCACGCCACGCTTGAGTATTGGGTTGTAGTACGAGAATAGTGCAATCGGACAAGATATTTGAGGTATCACCTTAAAAAAAAGGAATGACCAAACCATAAGTTATTAAGAAAAAAAAGATTATGAAGGTATAGAAAGACAACTCACTTCCTTCAGCATATTAATGATTTTATCGAAATTGGTTCCTTTAGCTAACGAGCGTGTGGCAGCAGCCTGCAAAAAAATGAATTGGGATAAAGTCGAATACTACAAATTTAAACCAAAAATGCATTGCTGAAAAAAAATGTCATATATATGTCTGAACCTGAATAACAGGTCCATCAGCTAAAGGGTCTGAACAAGGCACCCCAAGCTCAATGATGTCTGAACCACACGAGTCGAGAATCTTAAGTGCTTCAGCGGTGGTAGAAAGGTCGGGATCACCAGCAGTGACGTAGGGAATCAGTGCAACCTATTTTGAACCAGAAAAATATATATTTACCACCAATAGACAATATCCTTTTATTCCTATGTCGACCATTTTGAGTGCACTTACATAAAGGGTGCTGACATATTGAGTGGTCATCCAATGTACAAGAAATTGGGAGCTAGTGTTTATCTTCAAATTGGGTGTTTCAGTTATTTGTTTAGATAAATCGAACATCATATTGAATCAAATCACATGGATAGAAATAAAGCTGAGACAGAAGAGTAGATAAATTAACGGTCCATCAGTGGAATTAAAACAAAACCATGTGTATGAACACTTGTATTCGCGGGGTATATAAACCCAGTTACCGTCTCAGTATGATCACATAGCCATTGAGACAAAACACCACACACCTTTGATGCATGAAACAATCATCTGCTCAATGCAGCCAACCCAAATGATAAGAATAAAATAACCACGAGGATGGATATCAAAAACTAAATCTTGACGGATAATGCGATATATCCGTTGAGTGTGATATTATTTAACTCTTAAATCAGTGAATCATGATCTATCTTTCCTTATGCGACTTAGGATTTATAGTTTGGAAAGTGATTAATTGATTGGGCTCATATGTGGTAAGATGCTGATTGAGTCTATTTATGGAATGTGCTGAAATCGGATGAGATCACCATACATGGAAAGTATGCTTTGCATTATACTCAGTAAATCAAATCTTTCTCTGTGCGAATTGGCTATCATATTTTGGGAAAGAAATCAGTTGATTGAGCTTACTATTAATAATATGCTGAGTGGAATTATATATAGAAGCTATTCGAGGTCTATATAGAAGAAAACACTTCACGTTGATGGATATACAACGAACACACAAGCAAACGAATACCTTAGAGTTTTGAGCTGAAATTTGCGATACATTCGTAGTTTGTGTTGAGCTTACACTTGCGAAATCTGTACCCTTTGAGTGATCTTTAGTAACACCCTACCCTAAACCCTTGGCTTCGGACGTGTTGTGTCTGTGGACGCGTTGAACGCACAAAGGAGCACGGTTGGAGTCTTTCACACGTGGAGGGACGAATTTGGTGGATTCGGTGGCCCTTCGGTAGCAAGCTGCATGCAGTCGGGGAATTGGTTTCCTGGGTTAACGACGTGGATCGAAACTTGGCGTGCGACAGCCTAGGTGGAGGTCTAGTTTCCAAAGTGCTTCGGTTGTGTAAGGGTAAATCATTTTGTAACGATAACCGGTAATACATAGTGATTGATTGGAACTCTTGGGGAGATCTCACCCCAAGGACATGATTAAACTGCAGTTGGGGATATAACCTGTATAAAAATCGCGTCTCACTTTACTTTCTGCTATTTACTTTTCTGTGAGACAAACCCGGGACGCGTGCAAATAGCTATGTGATATCGTTGAAACTACTTCTGAAAATAACGTGATATTTTTGAAACAGGGTTAGAGAGATAACTTTGATACTCGTACTGCTTTCTGGGAAATAACATACTCTGCAAATATATTCTTAAAGAAAAGTAAGAAAAACAAGACAAAATTTTTAAAGTCTAATTCACCCCCCTCGTAGGCATATTTTACACTTCAGATAAAAATAGTGAAAGATTACTTTGCCCTCTGGTTTTAATCTGGAGTAAGTCTCGGAAAGCCCGGCGGTAGGCTGAACGGTGGTGAGGCTCGCCATAAGAGGCTGCAATCTCTGCGATTTATTCGTCGGAAAACTATACAAAACAGTCAGGTATATTGTTAAGAGTTAATTATGTTTCAGACCCTATTAAGCAACTTTCATTTGGATTCAGGCTCCATTGCTTTAATTTCAGTTTAAAAGACCCATCTCAAATTTGCCTTAGATTTACGGACCCATTTGTCCGAAAAGACCCATTTGACCTCGGCTGTTGCAAAAAATTACATATCTGTACCATCATCCCTCACATCCTAGGTTTTGATCCATGTCCATTGACGCGACGACCCAATACCCAAAACGCCCGGAAATCTCAGAAATCTTCGAGGTTATTGAGCGAAAAAGGTAAAATCGAGCTCAATTTCTCGTGTGTCCTCGTAACCAACGAAAACTGTCGATGTTATGTTGGAATAATGCTTCAAACTCAGTTCGAAAATTTTGATACAAACACGAGAAAAATCTTAGCTTTTGTGCGAGATTAGTGTGGATTCACACCAATTCGGATATGGGTCTTAGTAATCGACACGAAATAATAACGAGCCGCGAGCTAAGTCCAAACATTTTTAATTTCAGTAACAAATCACTTGATCTGGGTACCATTTCCGCTCGTACGGAAACTCTACCATCAAAACCTATACCAGGTCCTTAACATTGAAGAATAAATGTTGCCTGAGCAAACAAATAATTAGAAAACAATAACGGGTGTAACGAGGAAGATCAAAAATTTCAGTAACACATCACTTCATCGTAGTACATCTTATGCTATTTAGGAAACCCAATCCTCAAGACCAACACCAGATGCCTGACACTAAGAAACAAGCGTTGCCTTACCTATAACAAACAAGGATTTAACAAAAACGGTTTATTTCCTATAATAACTACAATGCTACTATTACGGACTAGGGCGTCAAGAGAAAGATCAAAAATTCGTACGACACCCAAAATTTCCCGAAATAGCAAAAATTTCCAACGTCAGTAATCGAATTAGGTAAAACCGATCTCAATATCTCATGGGTCCTCATAAACAAGGATAATTTTCGATGATATGTTGGAAAAATGATTCAAAATCAATTCGATAATTTTGGTAACTAAACATGTGAAATATCGACTTTTATGGTCGCATAATGAGTATCCACGCCAATTCGGATGTGGGTCTTAGGAATCTACACGAAATAACAACGAATTTTATCGAAACATTTTCAATCTCAGTAACACATCACATTACAGTAATACCCGTTTATGCACGCCCCAAAACTCTATTCTTATTCACAGTAACAGATTACGAATATGAAGTAACAATGTCTCCTATTCTTTAACAATATTGAAGAAATCAATAACGGTTTGTTTCCTATAATTACATGCTATTATCACGAACTAGGACGTCAAGAGGAAGATCAAAAATTCGTTCGACACCCAAAATTCCGCGAAATAGCAGAAATTTTCAACGTTAGTAATCGAAATAGGTAAAATAGATCTCAATTTCTCATGGGTCCTCATAAACAAAGATAATTTTTCGATGTTATGTTGGAAAACTGCTTTAAAATCAATTCGAAAATTTTGGTAACAAAATGAGCGAAATATCGATTATCGTTGAATGAGTATCCACGCCAATTCGGATGTGGGTCTTAGGAATCGACAATAATTATCGATGCTAGTCACGGAATAACGATGAAATTGATGCGACCTAAGATCGAACCGTTTCAGTTTCATTAACATATCATTTTATACTAGTACCACTTTCTATGGGTTTCGGAACCACTAGAGCAAAGCCGATAACAAATAACGGACATTTGGGAATACTTATCGCTACCCGCATAAAAAATAATACAAAACAATAACGGTTTAATTTTTATATATACGTTAGTGCAGAACATTTTTCTCTCTAAGACTGTAAAACGTTGGGACTGTACACGCTTTATCGTAGAGTAACGGTTTTGCTGCGTTATAACAGAAACAATTTCATAGCTATTGAACCACTCTCTCGTCAAACGACACCTTTCGAACGCGAAGAACAATCCAGATGGCTCGAAAAAAAATTCAACCACCCTGCGCGACGAAGCCGTCGACCTCTGTTGGAGAGAAATGCTTAATCCCAAGAAGTAGATGCAAACCGGAATTTTTTTGGGAGAAGGCTACATAAAATGTAGAAGATGTTGGGCCTCATCGACAAGCTTTGGAGAGGACGCCATTTGCTCCATTCCTTGCTCTTAAACCCACGCAACATACCAAGCACGAAGTTGTTGGCGATAATGAAGTCGTTTACACCATATGCGTTGGGTTTCAGGTTTGGCCTAGATACTATCATACCAATTTCGGTTAGGGAATTCTCTGCTTTTATGGGGTTGAGGGCGAATGGCATTTTGTCGATTTAAATTTCAAACCTGTCGGCGAAATTCCATATCTTAGGAGATGTTTTCCAAGTTCTGAAGAAAAAAAGATTAGAATTTATCGAAATGAAGTTATTCAGGTAATGGTAGAGTTAAGCAATTGATAGGGTTAGTCTAGAAGATTTCGCTCGTCTGTACGTATCGTTGGTGTTCGTCTGCATTTTATTTCCGACGTCGAATTATTGCATCCCGGAGTTCCTCTTTGCGTATGTCGAGGAGATTGAAGCATTAGATGATTATGCCTGGGGTCAGGCATGTCGTGCCTTTTTAATCAGATCAATCCTTCAGAAACCAAGATACATTAATGGGTGCACACTCGGTTTGTTGGTACGTACGTTAGATTAATATTTCTGTTTTTGAGGTATACGTCGTTTAATGTATCTACGACGACTTTTCAGATATGGGTCTACGAGCACGCCCGTCACTCGGTAGGAGAGAGGTACTTCACGCCATTCCTCGTTTCATGGGGTGGATTGATCCATCGACACGACCTAGTGAGACAAAAAACCGAAAAGGAGATCGTGAGTTTGAAGTCGTACGAAATTCCACATCCCATTGTTCTCCGCGAGGTAGAGTACGAGAGATTCATCACTCTACCAGATGGTTTAACTACTGCGGAAGGCAAGAATATAAATGAGGCAACGAAGCGTGGAATGGGCGGATTCGTCGCGGATGAGGCTAATGTTGTTGATGAGGTGAACGTGGATAACAAAGATAGTGGGGCTGCGAAGAACATGGATGCTGATGTTGTTGCTGATGAGGTTGTGACTGAGGCTGGGAGGGGGTTGGAGTTGGGTCAGAGGCTGAGAGGGGATTGGAGTTGGGTCTGAGACTGAGAGGGAGGATGAGGTTGTGACTGAGGCTGAGAGGAGGGTTGGAGTTGGGTCTGAGGATCATTTAGAGGATGAGATGGATTTTGAGGATGGAGCTAAAAAGGAGGCCAAGGGTGCCGAGTCTGAGGCTGAGGCTGAGAAGGAGGCCAAGGGTTCCGAGTTTGATGTTGAGGCTGAGAAGGAGGTAGTGTTGGATGCCGAGGTGGAGGCCAAGGGTGCCGCTTATGAGGCTTAGGCTGAGGCTGAGGCTGAGAAGGAGGAAGTGAAGGGTGCCGAGTCTGATGTTGAGACTGAGGCAGGCCCTGATATTGATGCGTTACTTAAGTCTTTTTCTAGAGGTGTTTTGACGGTTGATGCGGTGTATAAGCAATATGTAGCTGGCGTGGTTTCTACTCCGCAGGCTTCTATTGCACAAAATGTAATGAAACGGGCCGATAGGATCCGAAAGAAGGACAAAGCATTCGTTATGCCTCCTAGAGCCACTACACCTATGAAAAAGGCAAGAACGAAAGGGCCCGCAAAGAAGGCGAACGTAGCTGAGGTTGTTGATGCAAGTGCGTCTGAGAAGAAGACGGTGGTCATTGCTAGAGAGTTTTCGGGAAAATAACGCTATCAAGCGACGAAAAAGCCCTCGTTGACCAGTTCATTGACAAAGGCGACTACAAGTAAGTTGTTATTAATGCTTGTTTCGATTACTTACGCATTTTGTTCGCAGTAGTAATGGTTGTTACAAACGTAGGTGCGTCGTATGGGAAGATGAATTTGTATCTCTGAAGGGGTGTCATTTGGCTGAAATGATGCTCTTGCTCTCATTTCAGACGTGATCGATGCTTGGTTCAAACACATTTTGTCATCATATTACGAAGGACGTTATGACGTGCATGTAGCTGTGAGTCTTGTATAAAAATATTTGTTTGTGATTATATGATATAAAAGTATTTTGATATGTTACGCAGTAAATATCGAGGGCGTCTTGACGAATGGCCATCGGAAGATTTCGACGAAAAGGGACTTGAGGACTTTCTTGGAAATTTGTCAGCCATTACGAAGTTGGAGCTGGAGAAGCTGTCGGGGTTGATGCTACTGTCCTATAAGTACATCGTCTTCCCGCTGCATCATGGATATCATTGGCATCTGCTGGTCCTAGACATACCCAATAGATCCTTCATCCACTACTCGATGCCTAGCCTGAAAGCTAATGGTGTCGCAAGCCGATGTGTAAGTCTTGCATGATATTTATTTGAAGAAGTTGCCCGCTCTCTTAATTAATACTTTGAATTCTCTATTTAGGCATCTGCCATGCGACAGTACATGCAGCACGTAAAAGTTGCATCGATGCCAGATTCGAAGATCGCAAATGCTCGTTGTCAACGACAGATTCATGGTAGCATGGATTGTGGGGTTTGGGTGTGCCTGTTTGGCGAGGCTATTTCTCGCGAAGATGTGTTGTTTTGGGCAAAGGTTAATGAGACGGGGGCTGTAGAAAGCTTTAGAGCTCTATTTTGGCGGGGTTACTAGACTTCGCTGTTTGTGGTGTGCAAGTTGGAACCTTGATGATGTTGGTGTTTTGATCTCCTATGAAACAATACGTGTTGAGATTTCATGCGTTCTTTATGTTAATGTGGGTGGTTTTATGCAAGACAATGATGTTAATGTGGGTGGTTTTATGGTAGACAATGATGTTAATGTAGGTATTTATGTCCGTCATCATTAGTAAGAACTATCTTAACCCAAAAATTATGTTAAAGCTCAAATACTACAAGTACGTACTGTTGTAACAGAATATACTAATGCCATAACAGATATTAAGATGTTTCCAGAAAGTTCGTGATGTTTCTAGATGTTCAATTGGTATTACCATGATTCCGTCGCTATGTGTTACCACATTAAGACGATAAATACTACATGATTGGTGCATCTAACAAGACAAACAAACATTTTGACAGATTTTACGTATGATTATACCATATAATACCTTCATTGTACCACTACGCTAATTCGAGATCTTACGAGAATTAATTGAAGTTAAACTAACGAAGTCATCCAACTATCGAATTCATTGAAAAAAATACATTATTTGATGAATTTAAACTAACGAATTCATTGGAAAATCCCGTTATAGAGACATTGAGGTTAGAGGGAGTGATGTTGAAGCCAATTGTCTTGTGATCAAGATCACCTTCGTTGGTGACATGTCTTTCTACAAGTTCAAACATAACATTGTAAAACCTGTCATGAAATTCAACATTACATCACAACGACCGATTAAATATACAAGATATTATATTATATCTAAATAAATTTTATGTACAAGATAATATAAATATTATATCTAAATAAATTTTATATACAAGATAATATAAATATTATATCGCAATAAACATAATACAAATCGATGTACGTACATACTAAGTAAGTAGATGTTTATACCACAATATTTGACGACCCCCTTGTTGCCAAATAATTGCAATTCCCGCCTAAATTATTGAATCCCGCCTAAACTGCATAACACAAGTTGCGCAGTCAATCACAATTAATGACTTACTGGTACCACTTTGCTTTTCAGAAAATTAGGCGGGTTAATCAATCCGCCCTACTAATGTTATCATCATCTGTAATTAGCCTCACAATCGAAATTAGATACTGAACTATGGCTCCCAAGAATGAAAACGCAAATGTATCCTTCTTTACACTATGTCGATATGGAAACGAGTGGTTTCGCCTAAAAGTCGATGAATCAACATCCTTATTACAGCTATTGATGCAGATTACTCAGAAATTTCCAGATGCAAGCAGTAACACTCTTAGGCTGAAATACAAATCACCTATAAATGACACATCCCTGTCATTGCTCGTCGATAATGATATCGTCTTCATTGTGAGACTACACCGTCAGTTTAAAATGAAAGTTATTGATATGGTCGCTGGAGATACACAGGACACTGATGATGATGGGGCAGCCCTCGTCGAATATTCAACTCAACATGGTTCTTCCTCAATCAACTCGATTGATACCTGGATTCGTGGCATCAGTGGTCAAGACCAAATTTTTGATAGTGCATCTGACTTCGGAAGCAAGCTAAAAAAGTATGCAATAGCCAAACAAAAATCATTCAAGTACATAAGAACGACCCTCGGAAAATAATCGTTGTCTGCAATGTCGATGGATGTTCTTGGAGGGTCTACGCAGCTCAGTCAAAGAATGAGGAGTTGCAACCTCAGCCACACGTGTGGAGAATCAAGTCTATTAACTCGCGGTCACCCAAAACCAGATGCTAAATTGGTGGCCGAATTGGTTCAACCCAAACTAGAGAAACAGCCTCTCTACAAACCACGAACCATCAAGAACGATATGCTACAAGAATATGGAGTTGAAATTCCGTATAATCGAGCACGGATGGGAACGAAATCGCATTACAAAAAATTCACGGGCTTCATAAATTTCGGAGATTATTTGTTAGCTTCCATGCTTGCATTATTGGCTTCGTTCGGGGTTGTAGACCATTAATCTTCTTGGATGGCACTCACATGAAGAACAATCACAAAGGTTGTCTGCTTAGTGCTGTCTCAAAGGACGCAGACGATGGCCTTTTTACAATCGCATATGCAGGTTTGTGTATTTGACAACATTATCAGAGGTCATAACAATTAATTGCACTTGGTAACACTATATATAGACATGATAACAGATTATTTACGTTGGATAACAAGCTGTCTGTTTCTAATACTCGTAGTGGTAGATGCGGAGTCAAATGTTCATTGGGTGTGATTCTCTTAAAGAAATGGATGCCTATTCTCTAGGAAATGATAATCGTCCTCCAATTCTCAAAAGGGGCGAATATACAGTATGGATAAGTCGGTTCTTATACTTCATAGAGCTTAAAGATCAGGCTGAAGATCTACTCAAATCACTTCATGAGGGACCGGAAATATTTTACATAAACCAAGAAGGTGATAGCTCAAAGAATCCTCCAATCGAACCACTAGGCGAGTAAAATTACCAAGTGAGTACGATGTAGCTGAGAAAAGAAGAGCAAGAGCAGATCTTATAGCCAAGAACACACTGATGCAGGGTATCCCTAATGATATCTATAGACAAATAGATAGCATCCCAACTGCTAAAGGGACGTGGGATGAACTGGAACGTATGATGCAAAGAACCGAACTCGGCGCCAAGCTAAGAAGGCTAACTTACTCACAGCGTATGACTCCTTCAAGGCAAAAAATGAGGAGAGCCTACACGATCTTTATAAGCGGTACCTCACCCTTCTCAACGAAATGAGAAAAACTGACATGACGAATATGGAGATGACTATCCGGTTTCTGTCAGCATTGCCCACCGAATGGAAGAAAATCTCTACCCAACTTCGACAAAATAAGGACTTGGATGATGAATATTCACGCTGTTTTTTATGCTCGCACAACATGAAGAAGACATCAGCGAGATACAAAAAGAGCTCAACAGACCAATGACTCCATAGCTCTAGTTTCTGAGAAGAAGAGCTCCCGCGCACGCACGGAAAACACGTCAAGCTCGCTAGCTCCTCAGAGGAAGAAGACACATCTGATTCAAATCTTCCCTCTGAGATCAAAGAATTTGGGAAACAGCTGGCCTTAGTAGCTAAGATGATGACAAAGCAGTAGTTCAAGAAGAAGCGTCATCTTCTGCCAACAAACTTCGAACTACAAGCTCGACGAACAAAGAGAAGCCATCTGAGTCCTCAGAAGCCACAATCTTTAAAGACACACTAAATGTTTTAATTGTGGAAAATCAGGTCACTTTGATAGGGAGTGCACCCTTCCAAAGAAAAAGGATGCTAACTACTACTCTAGGAAGCTTCAACTAACCAAACAAAAGGAAGCTGGAGTAGCTCTTATGGCAGAGCAGGACCACTGGCTAGAGGACAGCTCAGATTCTGATGCCAACAACCTTGCGCTAATGGCACGCCTTGATGATGAAAAGGAAGATGATACTTTTGCAGAGACGGACTACGAGAAAGCGTCCACATCATCTTAGGAGGTAGAAACCCCTGACTCTACAAATTCTGACTTGTTAGATGATTTAAACTCCAAATTTGCTTAAGTGATAAGTGAGCAGAAACGAGGAATAAAAGTAGAGAAAAAGCTTCTAAGGTGTAAGGAAACCATAGCGAGTCTAAAAGAACAAGTTAGGAGTTCTAGTCTCAAAATAGATGAATTGACTAAGAGACTCCAATCAAAGGAGACTAAGCATACCTCGTTAGAGAAGCATAGTCCGGTAGTAAAGCAACTAGAAGACAGCCTAGACAATAACCACAAATGTCTACTAAGGAACTTAGAAGAAAAGAGTCTTGTAAAAATAGCTTGGGTAACCAACTAAGAAGGTCACTAGTTTCGAAGAAGAATTGACTAAGTCAAAGTCTAATATTAGTGAACTACGAAAAAGTCTAGACGCCTGTCAAGCCGAAAAGAGCACCGCTCTAAATAACTATGCTACCTTAGATGCTGAACGTAAGAAGCTATACAATAAATTAGAAATCAGAAGATCTTTTGTGAAAAGGGCACATACTGATCAAACTATATTTTTGAATCAGCTCAAAGACTTGGAATTCTATGACTATAAGTATGGCTTAGGCTATGAGAACCCACGAAACTTAAACAAAGTTAACTGCAAACAACTCTATGATATCTCGTACATGGGTCTCTGACTAACTTCTCTCATGAATTTACTAACGCAAAAGTAACATATGAGCAAGAAGAAGCCAAGAGACAAGTCAATACTAGGGCTGAAATTCCCTTTTCCTACATCGAACTGAATCAACGCAACAAAACATGGGTACCTCTCAATGGCTGGAGTCTTGTTACAGTTGATTTTCTTGAAGATCATTCTAAAAACGAGGAAGTACAAGTTCATCATCCTTAAAATCCTCTCTACATACCTCCCATAGTTAAGAAAATAGAGGGATTAAGAGTCGCCTTTGAAAAAGAAAGAGAGGATTTTGAAGCTGAAAAGAAACAATTTCTAAAATAGATGGAAAATCTCAAAGCTTCCTCCATCTCAAGAACTATTTCTCACGCAGCACCCCCAATCGAAATATATTCTGAAAAGCGTGAAGAAAGAAAAAGCACCTTCAAAGGATCAGAAAATCAAAAATAATCAAAAAAATTATAACTCTAATCCTGCTTTGCTTACGTCTACAGGGAGCGTAAGGCCAGCACTAGAGTTGAAGGCGAGAGTGTCCAGAAGGAGTCTGTAGATTTGAATTCCTCAACAAATATATCTCCTTCTGTAAAAATAAAAGACACTCGTAGAAATGAAAAAGCTGTGTCCTTGTTTCTCAAAATAATTGCTTCTACTTACTCCTTAAAGTCTACCGCATTTAGAAGTACTAATTTCGAAGCAGGCTCTACTTCAGCAATAAAGATCAATCATTCTAAGACAAATGCTTCTAGGATGACCCGTAGGAAACATGATCTAGTCATAAAGAAAGCATAAGATGCTATTCATGCTTGTTCTCATCTAATCCAATTAAAATCGAATCCCCCAAGTACCTTAGGAGATTATCCATTGAAAAGATCTTTTCCTCGGTCAAGCTTACCATTACATTTGTCCGCGCTGAAATTAACCTTCCCTGCAAAAGGTTCAACATAAATGGGTTCCTAAAACTCCGCCTAAGAAAACGGAAGCCGGAAAGGCCAAGTCTTCTACAAAGGGCAAACCCAAATCGACTTCTTCGAAGATGACTTGGGTCGCTAAATCACCTACAAGCACTAATTTTAGGAACCATATCTGAACAGACTCCTAAATCTGCTAATCCGAGAGGACCCATTTATAAGTGGGTCTAAAGCTCACTAAATTGTGTTTGCAGATCCATCATGTGTGGTACCTCGACTCTGGTTGCTCCACACACATGACAGGAATACAAGAGGTGCTGAGCAACTCCAAAGATCGACCAAGTGGAAAAGTCAGATTCGGAAACAACGACTCTGCCTCCATTCTAGGATTCGGGGACATCATTCTGGGAAATCTGACGATAAAGGATGTCTCTTATGTCAAAGGTCTTCGCCATAACTTGTTCATCGTAGGCCAATTCTGCGACAAAGGATTCCAGGTGGTCTTTCTTGCTGACCGGTGCAGAATATTGGACAGTCAGGACAAGGAACTCCTCATAGGCCTTCGGAAATCAAATCTTTACACGATCAACCTGACGTCCTTGCGGCCTTCGATAGTTGTTTGCGTCATCTCTCAGACTATAATTCAGAGGAACAGCTTATGGCATCAACACATGTCTCATCTCAACATTAAAGCTCTTCAACGGCTTTCAACGAAAAAGTTGGTTCACGGTCTTCCAACTATAGTATTACAGAAAGAGCATCAATGTTCGGCGTGCGAATTAGGAAAAATGAAGCGAGCATCTCATCACATATAACAGATTGCTTCTACTTCACGTCCACTGGAATTGCTTCACATGGACCTCTGTGGACCAATGCAAACACAGAGTATTAATGGATACAAGTAGATTCTGGTCATTGTTGATGACTTCTCTCGCTACACTTGGACAAAGTTCCTCCGAACTAAACATGAGACAGGGGACTTGATAGTTAATTTCATGAACACCACTCAGAATTTGCTGCAAGAAACCATCCAAGTCATCCGAACAGACAATGGAACTGAGATCAAGAACGAGTATCTCAGTGAATTTTATCAGAAACTTGGCATTAGTCAGCAATTCTCAGCCGCTAAGACGCCTCAACAGAATGGGATCGTTGAAAGGAAGAACAGGACTCTAGTGGGAGCCGTCCGTACAATGCTGATCCATTCCGGCTCCCACACTACCTTTGGGCTGAAGTAGTAAATACTGTCTGTTTCATTAAGAACAGGACGGTGGTTCACAAGCGCTTCGATAAGACTCCGTATGAAATAATAAACAAGTGAGTACCCAATATCTCATCCTTCAAGGTCTTTGGGTGCAAGTGCTTTGTGGAGAACGACAGAGAACAACATGCTAAGTTCGACCCTAAAGCATTCGAAGCCACATTCGTCGGGTATTCATCAATGTCAAAGGCGTACCGAGTTTACATCAAGTCCAACCGTTCAATCAAAGAAAGCTACAACGTCACTTTCCACGAAGTGGCAGAGATGGCTCCTGCACACCTCAGTTCAGGACCCGTGCCAAACCCGATGGCTTCTGAATATGACAGTTCAGAACCCACACACACTGATGTGTTGGCATAAAACCAACAGAAGATGGCAACAACTCCGGATCCAACGTCTGAAGAAGCTCTGAAACTTGCGTTGGAATATTTGGACTCTCTCTTTGAGCCCGTATATCGGCCAGAAACCATTATTACTACACATTTAGTGGATCCCCCATTCGATGAGGCCGATGTAACAAGCTCCTCAAATGTCCCTACTACACCCGATTCAGAATTACCACAGATCACTGAAGAACCTACAACAGTCAATGAGGAAGTCTCATCAGGATCACTCAATTCAAGTGCAGATCTGACGTATCTCAATATGAACAATCTGAAACCATTGGAAGTCTTAGTCCACAAATGGCCGATGCGTCTAGTTCTGCACTACCACATGAGCGAAAGTGGACTCGAGCACATCCGGTTGACCAGATTATTGGTGATCCTTCGAGTGGAGTACGAACACGTCATCGACATAGTCTCTTCAGCTGCTTCTTAAGCCAAAATAAGCCAACTAAGGTAGCAGATGTACTAAAAGACCCGGATTGGGTAATAGCAATGCAAGATGAAATCAACCAATTCAAGCGTCTTCGAGTGTGGACCTTAGTACCCCGTCCGCATGGGAAAACTATTATCGGGACGAAATGGGTGTTTAAGAACAAGAAGAATGAAGATGGGGAAGTGATCCGGAACAAAGCAAGGCTGGTTGCGAAGGGATACAATCAACAGGAAGGCACTGACTATGACGAGACCTATGCTCCTGTTGCCCGAATCGAAGCCATCCGCCTTTTCTTGGCTTATGCGGCTCACAAAGACTTCAAAGTCTACCAAATGAATGTTAAGACCGCCTTTCTGAACGGCGTGTTAAAAGAGGGAGTCTACGTCGCCCAGCCTGAAGGCTTTGTTGATCAAAAACATCTTGATCACGTCTATGGACTGGACAAAGCTCTCTAAGGACTGAAACAAGCCCCACGTGCTTGGTATGACGTCTTGAGCGATTTCCTCGTAAAATCTGGATTTATTCGAGGAACGATCGATACGACCCTCTTCATAAAATGGCAAGACAAAGATTTGATGGTTGTCCAAGTTTATGTAGACGACATCGTATTCGGATCAACAAACCCACGGCTATGCAAGATTTGATGAAGAGAAAATTTGAAATGAGTCACATGGGAGTGATGCAATTCTTCTTATGACTTCAAGTCAGGCAGCTCGATGATGGGATATTCATCAGCCAGACAAAATACATAAAGGATATTTTGAAGAAATTCCATCAAGATCAGAGCAAGCCTATAAGCACTCCCATGTCTACAAGCTGCAAGGTGGATGCCGATCCCACTGGCAAAGCGATCGACATTACATTATATCGCAGCATCATCAGCTCTCTTCTTTATCTCACCTCAAGTCGACCTGACATCATGTTAACCACATGTCTATGCGCCCGTTTCCAAGCCCACCCCAAAGAATCTCACATCCTCGCGGTCAAGCGGATTTTCGCTACCTAAAGGGCACCTCGACCTTAGGTTTATGTTAACCTAAAGGCACAAATTTAAATTGCTTGGCTACACTGACGCTGATTATCCAGTGGCGCTCAATTTCTAGGCGAAAAGCTAGTCTGCTGGTCTTCAAAGAAACAGAATTGTGTTTCAACGTCGACGGCCAAGGCAGAATACGTCGCGACTGCCAGCTGTTGCTCGCAAATGCTATGGATGCGGACTCAGCTTCGCGACCATGGGTACAATTTAAATAATATACCCATTTAGAGCGATAGCCAAAGTGCCATTGCGATTACGTGTAATCCTATTCACCACTCACGCACAAAACACATAGACATACGATATCACTTTATCAAAGATCACGTAGAAAAAGGCACCATTGACATGTATTTTGTGAACACGGAATATCAACTAGCTGACATTTTCACCAACGCATTGGATGAAAACGGTTCCAATTCCTTGTTGGAAAATTAGGCATGTTCTACCTTCCGTAATTTGTGCTTATGTGATCCTATGTCCTTTCACATGTTCTATGCTATGTGTTTTATATTTTTAAATGCCATATCTTGCGTGAAATATCTTATATTAACAGAAACTACTAATATAATAAAATCCAAAAATATTATACTGAGTATAATACTAGGGGAATAACGATAATGCTCGATCTAAGTCACGTATGAATTTCCCTGACATGCGACTGAGTATTTGCTTAATTTTGTCAGTCTAAGTCAGTCGCATTCTTGTGTCTAAACGTTCTTTCGTAGACTCTACTAGACAGAAAGCCACTTTATATGAGTCTAGCCTTTTATTTTTTTTCACCTGATCTCTCATTGAGCGAGTCACACAATCATTGCTTGTCTTAACTAGTGATTCTTGATCTCATACTCGCCTTGCGTTAGAACGTTAGGAACATCATTAGGGCACTTAGGAAATTCTTCACTATATAGTTTTCAATCCTTTAACATAGCCTTTAGTCATCCATTTTGAGCCTTCTCCAAAATCCTTTTCTTCATTTGAAAACCCTTTGAGCCTTCAACCGACTATCTAAATTTTCTGTGGAATGTTTAATCAAAAAAAGGAGGGGGAGAAAATGAGACGAAAAGATAAAGATCACAAACAAAGGTGGAAAGCACACACGAGGAATGCTCAACGCACAAAAAGCAGACCAAAAGAACCTGCCTCTCGATACTATCAATCGCAAATGTTTATGAATGGGGCATGGATCTTGCTGTGAACTTCTCCATCGATAATCTCGTACACTCGTCAGAACAGCTGGAAAGAGGAGCACCGCGAAGAGAACTTCTCCAATGATAATCAGGTCTTATATCGAGACAACGAGAAGAGGAGCACGGCCTCGGGCTCGAGTTCCATAACTGTGAACTTCTTCAAATCGATAATCTCTGAAACCTGTCTAGAGATTAAGAGAATGGAGCACGGTATCGGCCCGAGAACCAACAAGAAGAACTTCGCCATAGATAATCTCTCAGCCTCGTAGAGAAGCGGAGCTTCACTTGAGCAAGTGCAGAAAATTTACAAGAGACAAAAAGGATGAAAAAGACAAAAAGACGAAAGAGAAAAATGCCGGAGAAAAGGAGAACGACGAAAGAATGGAAGAACACATAAAGCTCACTTTTCCCAATAAGTTCCCTTCCATTCTTAGTCATAACCAAATTAAAACCCTCAAAGACCCTTTAATTCCAAAAACGACGGTCTCTCGCTCGGAGAAATGATTAAAAGCACCTCGATCATAGGTAAATTGACTTAATATGATATAATATCCGTAAAATTAATACGGGATTTTGCTGTAACTATATGTATAATTATTTTTCAGGGTAGGAGATTCAAGTTGGGGTTAGAAACAGTTTCGTATGAGGTCCAAGATGTTTGGGTGAAAGAAATAATTAGTAAGGGCTAAATATAAAGCATCAGATAATAATATTAATAAGAAATAGAAATTGGACTATTATTATTAGGCCCAAGTACTAGGGAAAAAGATAACTAAGGAGGAAATTGCTTAGGCCATGAGGAAAAGAAAATGAGATCATTAACTTGTCCCATCAATGATATTCTCGATGGTGTAATACTTATCTAATATATACCATATAACAAAGATCATTGGTCATTAATAAGAGAAAACACTCATGAACGAAAGCAAAAAGGAGCTGAAGGTGTGACTAGAAAACAAGAAATTTCACAACGTAAAGGAGCTTAGCAATTTTGGAAAACCAATCGTCAAAGTGAGGTATATAATTAACCTTTTACACTTAGACTTATTTCGATAGTTACATGTTGTTAAATGAATTTAATACTAACCCTAGGAGGGGTTCGAAGGTTACTGCACATAAGAAGTTAGGATTTTAGCTAGAATTCATGTCATGAAAGCTATATGCGTAGGTAATGAGGAAAGGAGTGTAGAAAACCCTAACAGTCCTTAAGCTTCAGATTTTATATTTCATAGGTATTTAAGTGATTAAATATATACTTTGATGAATTTTAATAGATAAAGAGGTTATGAAAATTTTGATGATTTTGTAGCGTATCACTTTCTGGAAATAGAATAATTTTTCAAGGTGATTATAATAGTGAGGTAGCTAAGAAAACCCTAAATTCTAAAGTTTCGGCCTTATTAGCGACATGAACCTACTCAAGAAACTTCTCGACATTTAATAAAATTTTCCAGCCATCCTTATTATGAAAAGTTCTCGAGATATTCACTATAAGAAAGTTTCGAGTATTTGAAATTTAATTGGGTGAGTGATAGAACGTTTCGTGACTATTGGAGCTAGATTTTTTATTAAGGAGTTAGGAGATGTTTTCGTGATTTATAAAAGATTTTCGAAGTGTGTAATAAAAGATCTCGAGATGCTGCATAGAAGAAATTCTGAGATGATTTCGAGATATAATCATTCCCCATGGAAGAATCTCGAGATGTATAATAAATAGAATTCGAGCTATGTATAATAAATAGAATTCGAGCTATGATAGTTCTTCTTTTACAAAGATTCGATTCACCTTATAAATATTTCGAGATATATCATATAAGATTACGAAAGGTGATAACTCTTGCATAGTAGGATCTCGAGATGTATCAGAGGAAAAGTTTGAGATGTTCTGATAATAATAAAGATCTCGACATTGCTTAAGAATTTGACCTTGCTTTCAACCAAAGATCTCGAGGTCTTTAATAGAGAAATTTCGAGATGCTTTAAGGAAAGATTTTGAGATGTATCAATATTAGTAAGATCTCGACAAATGATCCCAACAATTGTAAGACCTCGAAATATGATAAGTTGTCGACATTATGTTTTAGTTAATAAGTATTTTAGGGTTTTGCTATTTCTAGTGTTTTTGATATTTTAGGGTTTATTCATTTTTTAGGAATTTCATTATTTTTAAGGTTTCCATGAATTTTAGGGTTGTGATAATTTTAGCATTTTCGAAACTTATATGACTCAGTAAATATATTAATATTAAAATATTTTCAATACTCAGAGGTTCGAAGCGTAGGGAAATTACTAGATCTCGTAACTAATTTTATCAGGAGGACAGGTACGTGGATCATCCATCTACAATACGTAAACACATATGTGAACTTATATGTTTTCATGTGATCGATGAATTACGTGTCGTACGTGCCTTATGTGCTTTACCTGTTTTACATATGTTTTATATAAATCATGTTTATATGAAATTTCATATATATGCATGGCACGTGCATATCACGTCAGGGAGATATATGATTTCCTCTGTATTGAGACGGTGATGATTCGACATATTGTTAAGTGGGGTAGATTGAGAATATTTTGTGACCAGTTAGGCTCACAGGATTCCTGGCGGAGACAGACGTGATCGATCTGTCTACTCGGGCGTGGTCGATTCGAGGTGGACAAAGCAAGAAGGGATACGGGTGTTATCACCCATGATATATATATATATATATATGTATATATATATATATGTATATATATGGATACGGGCGTTATCGCTCATGACTTACGGATACGGGTTTAACCACCCATGACATTGGATTCGGGTGTGATCACGTGACCACCCATGATATTTATTGCGCGCGTGAGCCTAACTAGGGCCCTGTGTCGTGTGATGTGAAATAGGAATGTGGATATAGAAATAGTGTGCATTAGATCATGTTGTGAGATATTGGGGTCGGGATTGAGTGCACTCTTGCATACATGCATTGTATTCACCTACTGGTCAATTCGCTCAGTGTTTACGTGTTGTAGGTACTGAGTCCGACGCTGATACGCGTCGTGACTGAGGCGGCTGGTGGCGGTGCTCCACGGACTTTTGAGGGCAGAGCGGTACATGGATGAAGACCTGTGGAGCGGCGTTAGGGTTTTGTTCTTTTGACCTTTTGGGGCGACGCCCTTTGTACAGATATTACTATGTAGAATAATATTTTGAGGTATTATATTATATTTTAGGAAAAATTTTTGTTAGACGGGTCTTCCGCGGCTTGGGTTGCGAAAATCTGCCACTAATCTTGATTAGAAAAGTAGGGTCGCCACATATGACTTGTGTTGACTTGAGTGATATAAATATAAAAATCCCTAGTAAAAAATAAATGAGTGCTAGAGCTAACCTAGTGAGAGTTGTCGAAATGGATACGACTTTGAACTTAGGACTTTAGTATGCTGACGTGACTAGACAGCATAAAAACTTTCAACTGTCCTGTGAAATTTTTAGGCGTGACAATGATCGAAGCAAAATAATCTGACCTCATACTATTAATAAAATTATTATATAAATACATATAATATAAAATTAATAATAATAAAAATTTTATATACTAAAATACTTTTAATCGCTCATTCTAATATGCGTGTTTTGCATTTATGTGGAATTGATTAAATGTGATACATTGATCATGCTCATACTCTCATGCGAAAGTATAGTTACATGTTTAGGGGACCATGTATCTAGGATAATCTTGATAAATTGAATGTTCTTAATAATTTGTTACTTAGATTGATTTATGTACTTGCTTAATAAATCAATTGAAGTGCACTATTTGAGGGGGCATTTACAACATTTATGTCGTGAACTCCAAATAATTTTGATGATCTTTCTCTAAGTAGTGCATCCAATTTGAATTTCCTTGAACAACGCACTTCTGAGGAGGACTTCACGAATCGTTACGGCTTGGGACTTTGGTACAATAAATCAGGGGGAGCTTATAAGGAAATTGCTTCGAAAAATTAACTCTAATCATCTCGACATCTTTTGCTCTAAGTATTGCAGATTTACAATTTTTGAAGAAGGAGCCAGATGTCACTAACCTGAATTACAGGGAGTTAATTGCGTTTATTTACATACATAGGGGGAGCAACTGTGTGGTTATCTCTGAATAGGGTCAATCTGAAAACACGAATAAACTTGCTATCGAGAAATTCGGGCGAATTTAGTAATTTTCATTCACAGATTCTCGAGGGAAAATTGATTTGGGACCAAGTGGTAATTTTCGCTTTCATACTGACGAGCGAAAATTAAACAGGAACCAAATGAAAATTCTCAATCGGAATTTGTCGAGCGAAAATTAAATAGTAACAAAAGGAAATTTCTAGATCGTACGTTTCTCAATCGTAAACAGTAATTTCGATTTCAATTTTATTCTTGGTCGAAAATGTTAGGGGCGATAAAATTAATTTTTCGATGATAAAATTTCTCAATCGCAAACATGCACAGTGATGATTTTTATTGATCGAAAATTTTCTCTAAGAGTCACCGAGTTTCTCGCTGTCAATTTTCTCGATCGTAAAATCTCACAGCGAAAAACTGTTTTAAAATCGAAATAATTTCGCTTGAAAACTTACACAGCGAAAATTTTATTCATTCGCGAAAAATTTCTCGAACGTAAATTTACGCGGAAATTAAATTTCTCGATCGTAAAACAAGCGAATAACTTTCAATACTTAGTAAAACTTTCTAAGTCCTTTTTCACTGCAGTGAAACTTAGCGAATGAAATTTTCAATTGTAAATTAAACAGAGAATAATTTGAAATTTGTACTTAGGAGATTAAATTGAGGATTTCGTTCCTCGCACGATAAAAATTCACGGAGTGAACAGTGAGAACAAACACTTGTAAAATTTTCGACTAACCTTCCAAGTACCTCACATACATAGGTCGAAATATCATTATTCATCTTTATATATCTATGTGCAAATTTCATGTTTTCAATTACGAATTTATCAAACATGCTATGACATGATCCTTTATTATGATTTGATGAATTCAAAATTCAACTCACAGTTAAATTCTTGAATTAATGATTTACATTTCTTATTTGTACTTCAGATGGATCACTATCCCGCATACAACCACATCTATGAGAAGGTCATTGAAGAGGCATACAGCTTCACAACGGTGATAGGGACGAGGCATATAAATATGAACAAGAATGACTTCGGTCTTATCCTCGACCTCCCCTACAGCCCATTTACGACTCCCTTCCTACTGACGCGGAGCTCGTGCGTGACTTCCTTCAGATGGGATACCGTTTCGCCACTGGCCAAGCTTGCTCAAGTTCAGAGCAACGGAATCCCCCACCCTTGGAAGACATTGTTTAGAACCATCAAGAAATTTCTATCACCTAAGCACGCCGGCTTTGACAAAGACAATAGCAACATTATCAGAATATTCCACGGAATCACCTTCTCACGGAATTACGATTTCGCTCAAATGATCTGGAATGATCTAGCAGAGTAGATCAGGCAGAGGAAAACAAACGCTCAAGTACCGTACGCTCGGTGGTTCTCCATCATCCGACAATACATGGAGATGTACGGGCAGAACATCCCTCGTCTACCTCCTGGAGGGAATTACCAACCACCACTGAAATTCTTTCACAACCCGAAGCTAATGGATTTGGACCAGTCGTTGATGGCCATACGATTCGATTTGTTGAGGCTCGCCGACCCCGCGGGAGCCGAATACCAAAGGTTCGGCAGAATCATTTGACGGAACAGATGATCAGAGGACCCCGACAGATTTTGCAGTCATCCCTCACCAATAAAAAAGCCCTGAGGACACGATGATTGATGCAGTGGCCCGGGAGCTTGGGTAGGAGCCCAGTCCAAGAAACTCAGCTACCAGATCCTGATGTCACGATGATCGATGAAATGGCCATAGAAATGGAAGCTGAAGAACAAAATCAGGAGCTCCAAGTGGAACTGCCCATCCATGTAGACGTGCGTGAAGAGCCCATTGAGCAGGTTCTTCAACAAATAGCGCAACCAAGGCAGAAGCGGGGGAAAACTCACTTCCACCGTTGGCGCAACAGGCTCGAGAGGACGTTGAACGTGAACTCACTCCTCACACAGCCACCTCATCTGACACAGAGTCCGATGAGGAGATCCAACTAATGAGACGAACTCCAAGAGACTAAGTATTCAACTGGAGTCTCTCTTCACCATCGTCCACCACATCAGACATCTCGCTGATCTTACCTTCAAGTGTTGCGGACATTTCTTCTCTCAATCTTGAGCCGTCGCACAGTCTACAGGTGTCTGGTTCGCAGGTTCATTCAGAACCTACCGTAACACCCATAGAGAAGAATCTTCAAGATTCGACTCCAGGATTGGGTGGAAGTCTCCAACAGTCACAACCTCAAGTGACTGCGAGCCAACCTGAGGAGCCGGTAAGGGTTGCTAACAGGCAACATCAGTCGACCTGGTCCATCTTCGACGGAGGCGTCCGTTCAGTTCGTGACTAAAGCCCAGTTCCAAACCGTGCTCTCTGCTGCCAACAAATCCCTAGAAGACAAAATGATGGAGAGAGTGCTTGCTGTCATCGAGACGTCCCAGCGCGACACTGGGAAAGCACCCGTCTCCGAGGGCCCTTCAGCACCAACACATCCACCCCCACAACCCACTCGCAGACTCCTCTATCCTCATCAACCCATACACAATTCCCATTATCCAACTCCACGACATCCTTCTCACCCGCCTTATCGGCCTGCCCACCCACACGCCTCAGGAAGAATCACTCTACAGGCATCTCGTGGACCACCCTGAGCCACCTACTCCATCCTGCCGAGGCCAAAGCTCCCGCACAAGACGTCGACATGACGATCCAGACAATCAAGATCGTCATGAGAGGGAGAAAAGGCCTATGACATCAACGAGTGGCCAAGGTGAAGGTCAAGAATAAGGCTCATGCGCAATGCAGACAGGCGCTGGAGCAGGACAAACCCAAACCACCACCCAAACTACCCACACCACGCACCGCACCACCACTCTAACCCACATCTACCCACCAACCTTTCACCTAAGGACGCCTCCGCTCACACCAACAAACCTCACAAGCCCCTTGCTTCCAGAAAAGAAGCAAGTGCTGCTATGCTCGTGGCCCTGGCTCAAACTCAAGGACCTCCCTCAGTCGCTCCAGACCAACCGGGATCATCAGGACACGGTTTCAATCCCCATGAGTTCGTTGACAAGTACATCTTTGAGGGATAATGGATGACCCATTCCATGCCTGAAGAGCATCAGAGTCAACGGCTCAAGGATGTTCGGCATTTTCTACAAGCAGCTTCGATGGATCTAGTTTTGTTAGAAGACGAAGAACTTCAGGAAGGTGAAGACCACGAACAGATTCCCCAAGAGCTTTCAGAGCTTATAGCACAAAGAGCGGATACTCCTCCAAGACAAATGCCAGGATCCGTTCGAGTCAAAACTCCATGGGAAAACATCCGAATAGAGATTCTCTTCCTAGAAGAAGTTCGGGAACACATTTGGAGATCACCGAACAAAGTCAAAAAGCCGAATGAGTTCGAGGTGAGAGGGATCAGCAGAAGAGAATGACGTACCTCTGGATGCTGACCCACTTTGGACCGGACGTGAGAATGGGGATGACTAAAGGACAAGCGAAGAGTCACTATAAGAGTCTCTCCCCAATATCCCAGCTTCTAAGCATCTCCTGTGCCAAAAGAGGACTTCCAACACCATACTATCACATTAAGCGAGTAGACAGATCTCGAGATGAACTAAGCGAGAGTGACCTGCCGTATCTACCAGCTGAAGAGGTATACAACCTATACTAGCTATATGTGGAGAAGTACAAAGGTCCTCAAAAGGCTTCATCAAGAAAGAAGGTCTCGAGGGAATCTACCAGTTCATGATGCGCCAAGTCAAGTACTTCGCCGCACACGACCTTAAGATGGCTCGGGAGAGCAACATGAAGAAGGTCAACATGATTGCGTCGCTCAACAAAGGACCTGAGATCGAAGGGCTTCCCAACAATCACGTGCACATCAACTCATTCCTAGGCATCACCTACCACAATCCAATCGCTAAGAAGAATAGGTTGATGCTGAAGACTGAAATAAACAAGTTCTGTGATGGGACACTCAAGGTCATCAGGAAGAATATAGAACAGAAGTTGGCAGAAATCAACCGAGAGACAATGCTGAGGATTCACCGGTTCGTGAGAGAACAGCCGCTCCTGATGGAACTTTTCCATCAAATCCAAGAGCGACTGGAGCTGAGGAATACTCTCAGAAACTACGAGTATGCGCTGGGGCTTGCGCAGGTCATACTACGCCCGACGAGGACAGATAATGCGGAAGAGAAATCAAGCACAAAGGGGGAGATTGTAGATCATCACTTGTAATTGTGCTTTGATTTATTAGTTGTCCTTGTAATTTGGGGTGTTTCATATATTTGTCCTTAGTTTAGGACAAGTTTGATATTTATACCAAGTATGTTTAGTATAAATAGCATTGTAAACATGAGCTAATTAGAGAAGATTTAGAAATTTGATCCGAAAGGCTTGCAATTCAGTTTCTAGAGAGAGAAACACACGAAATCTTCTCACTCTAAGCGAAATTCTCTCAAGAGCTCTCAACGAAGGTTTTCGATCGAAATCTCAACTTTTACAATTCTAATCAAGATTGCCTAAGAATTAGAGTATAGGATCATAGAGTTGATTAATTAGGACCTAATACGCGTCAAAAGAGTTCGACAAATTTACCCTTAAAATCGTACACTTCGGGACCTGGATAACATGATTAACCGTCTAGGACACACCCAACTTAGTTTGGTGCATGATATGTATTCGTGCAGATGGAAGTAATATATACGATAGATTGTTTCGATCGAGTTTCCACTGTTATAACGATACCAGATAATTGGTGTTAGGAATATTTAGTAGCATCCTTTAATGTTATGTAATCTTGGGTTAATATGTCTATTTAGTGGGTTGTAGTAGTCTATGGTTACTTATAATATTAAGTCATAGTTTTGTATTGAGCTTTAATATACCAAATACTTGTGGTATATAAAGCCCCACTTACCCTAATTAGGGTTTTATCAAAAGAATTTAAAAGGTAAGACACCTTGTACTTTACCTTAGAAAAACACACACTAACACGCACTCAAGGTGTTCTTCACGTTTTTGACATTCAAACATTTCTTTTGATCCTTGTGTGGTAATATAAGGGCCAACAAGTGGTATCAGAGCCAAACGCGAATCAATATCTTCCATTTGAATCCCGTTTTGCTCTATTCCGACGTGATTTGAAGAAGTTTTTTGCTTGAAAACTCATTTTCGATTTTCTTCTGTTTTTAGGTGTTTTTAAATCGTTTTCAGTGATTTCTTACCCCTAAGACGTGAGAAAACTGATATTGAGTACATTTATGCACTTTCACGTCGATTTCAGTCAAGTTTGAGTAGGATTTGAGCAAAAACGAGTCTGAAAATCTGGGTTTTACTGAACTGTTCATCGGTAACCGATAGAACAATACCTTTGAGTTTGAAGGTTTCGACCGAAACCCACTATGAGAAGCTTCGATTGATTTGAGTTTCGGGCTATTTTTTGCTAATTTTACAGTTTCGATCGATACAACTCTCGGCGAAAGCCCAATCCATCTCGCCCGAAAGGCTACAGTACCCAAATTTACAGTTTCGATCGATACAATTCTCGGCGAAAGCCTGATCTATTTCGCCCGAAAGTCTACAGTAACAAATTGTAAGTTTCGCCAGATTCATATCTCGGCGAAAGTCCAATTTACTCACTGTTTTGCCGGAAACTCAATCATCCAATTAGCCAATTTCAATCTTAGACAATCGAAACGATTTATTCCAATCGAAATCGAAATTCCTCTTTCGATCGAAACTTTCCTTATCTAAGCTGTTTCGCCCGATTCACATGTTGTCGCTCGAATTTAGCCTTTGGGATCTATACTGCATGATTCACACCTTCGCCCAATTCTAGAACACAAAATTCAATTTCAATTGCCCGATTCTCAACACTTAGGACCAACCGATATAAAATTAGAATCGATCAAGCATTCAAATTGGGAAGACCAAAATTTTAATCTCACATAACTCCAATCGTCTGATCCTCAAGCAGTACACAAAATTCATCAAATTTTTAAATTGCGACAAAACTCATTAAGAGAATTTACCTACTTAGACTCGTTCAAAACTAAAGTGTTCCATTTTGCAGATATATCACGCGTTAACGTTCATTACCAAACACAATCATGGACGGTCTTGCTATTGGATCTGACAACCGCGCACCACTACTAAGATGGGGAGAGTACGGCATATGGAAGCAACGATTCATCAATTTCCTAGAAATCAAGGATGCAGACCTCGCAAATGACATGCTTTCCTCCATTTTTGATCTGCTCAATTTTGGACCATCATTCCTGCTCAACCCGAGGCGGTTCCTGCAATTCCAGAGAGGAGAACTCCTAAGGACCCTAGTCGATACAACGATGCTGAGAGAGCACGAGCCAGAGCAAACAAGCTTGCCCGACACTATATACTTCAAGCTCTACCAAATGATATCTACAAGCAAGTCGACGCAATGGTCACTGTAAAGGAAATTTGGGATGAAGTCTGCAAAATGATGGTTGGGACAGAAGTTAGCAACTTATCTAAGAAGTCCAGCATTCTCATTGCCTACGACTCCTTCAAAGCTAAGGAGGGGGAGGAACTTCGAGATGTTTACCTTCGTTTCCTGACTATCATCAATGAGATGAGATAAATCAACATCCAACGCTCCAATCTCGAACACAACATCAAGTTCCTTTCCACACTTTAACCTGAGTGGGGACGGATTGCAGTTCTGGTTAAGCAACAGAACAAAGATCTGGACGCTATGGATATTCACTCCCTACACGATAATCTCTCACAATACTCGCAGTATGCCAAAACAATCAAGAACGAAGGGAAAACAAATGTCGACATGGAACCAATTGCACTCGTGACTTCTAAGTCAAGCAGCAGGAGCTCGAGAATTTCTAAAGGAAAGCAGGTCGTACAATCTGACACCTCTGACAATGGCGAATCTGACCAAGAATCTGACGACGAACTCGAATCAATCAGAAAGAAACTGGCTATGATTTAAGAGACGGTCAATACGATGAACGCCAAGAAATCATCTTCTTCCTTCAACAAACAACGAACCTCGAGTGGGAAACAGAAGTTCGTTGCCCCTGACGAGGCTGAAACTAAGAAATCTGAAGTAGTCAAGAAGTGCTTCAACTGTGGCAAGCGGGGTCACTTTGCTTCTGAATGCTTCAGACCTAGAAGAAAAACACTAAATACTACAAGAAAAAATTTCAGCTCTCACAGCGCAAGGAGCGCGGGAATTGTCTTGGTTGCTGAGGAAGAGGAATGGCTGGAGGACACATCGACGAGGAGGAAGAAGAAATGGCCTTTATGGTGAAAAGCATTAATAATGACTCCGACGAGAATGAGCCAGTCATCGGGTCAGACATGACTGATGTCCCTAATCCGACCTGGAGACACTCCATCCCTAAATGATTTCGCTAAACTTGAACGTAGGATAGCTGAGCTCTCCATGCATCGTAAATATTACTCAGAACTCGAAAGCATTTTTGACAAAAGTTATGCCTTATTAAACAAACATCAGGAAGAGATCTATTCTTAATGAATCCTTGACCTTGTCTGAAACTAAAGTAAAGACTTTAGAAGAGCATATAGAAAGCAAGGAAAAACGAATTAACGATATGAGTAGAAGCTTGAAAGACAGCGAAGAAGAACAAGCAAATGTATTGTCCCAATATGAACTAATCACCAACGAACGTGTTCGTCTATACAAGAAAGTCAAAGAGTTAGAGGATATTAACACCAAAAGAGGTCAATCTGAACGAACCATCTTTCTTAGCCAACCTAAAGATGTAGAATTCTATGATCCTCGCCAAGGATTGGGATTTGAACCCTCCACTAACCCTGAAAAAGATAAGATACATTCTCTGTACAACATTAAGTATTTTGGGTTGAGCCTTGAACAACTAAGGCCCTTCATTGAATCAAGTGAGGTGACTGGATCTGAGAACGGATACGGAGGAAAAAAGAATGGGGCCAAGTTGAGTATGACTACACAGAACTCAATAATAGCGATAAAACGAGAGAGATACCCCTCTCTGATGACCGTATATTACCATTTGGACCTGAAACTCAGGAAAGCACTGACGAGGCAGCTAAACTCACTCGTTCATCTATATATATATTCCAGAGATCATTCGCAAAATCAGTGAGTTGACAGCCTCCCTAGAATCAGAAAAGAAAGCCCACGAAGAAGAGAGAACTATTTGTTAAGCAAAATTTACACTCTTGAAAACTTTCCTACGCTTACAAACCTTCCACCCCCTGTCCTGTTCCAGAATCCTCTACATATAGTGCAAGCAAACTACAAAGAAAATTCCTTCCTCTCACGCTAACTTTGTATCACATGTACCCACAGACAAAGGCGTGAGATCTAAGGAGGCGAAGAAGGTTCGATCTGGCTCAGCAAATAATACAACAGTCCCTGATAAGAAGAAGAGACCAGTCTCCAACCTTTCTTCTCATGTTTCAAAATCTTTTGCATTTCCCAAAGTGACTTCTTGTAATGTCGCAGAACGTGTTTCGTTATTTCATGCCTAAAATCAAATTCTGTCATGTACACAATGATGTATCTTCCCATCCTCATGACAGTCATTTCAGCAAAAACGCTTCCACGTCACATAGCACTCGATCGAAGGAAATAACTCCCACGCCGTCCAATCATAATATCAAATCTAAAAGAAACACACTACCTCCAAGAACAAGCCAAACAAGAAACTAAGTCAAAAACAGATTTAGATTTCGAAATCCCAACTGCATCCTGTAGGAAATTGTCACGCTTGGATTCTTAAACTGGTTATCCAACAACCTAGCAAAGAATCAAATCTAGCAACGAACAAGTTAGCTTATACACCTGCTATCAAAGAAGGGCCTATTTATAAATGGGTGCCTAAACTTACTTTATTCTTTTGCAGGTCTGTCATGTGTGGTACTTAGATTCAGGTTGCTTCTCACACATGACTAGAAACAAAGAGCTGTTGAGCAACTTCTCTGAAGGATTTCTCGGAAAAGTCTACTTTGGAAACGGTCAATCTGTATCCATGCTAGGAACAGGTGATCTCATCCATGACAGGCTAACCATCAAAGGAGTGTCCTACGTCGAAGGACTAAGCAACAATTTATTCAGCATTGGACGTTTTTGTGACAAAGGCTACAAGGTGAACTTCGGGACCAACTAATGTAGTGTCACAGATAACAACGAAGGAGAGCTACTCACTGGCCACAGGAAGACGAATCTTTACTTCATTGACCTCAAGACTGTCCGACCGACGTGCTCATCTCTCGAGCCTCTCTTCATCAGAACGATCTCTGGCATCAGCGACTTTCCCATCTCAACTTCAAAGACTTAACAAACTGCGATCAGAAAACTTGGTCAAAGGACTTCCCTCGTTCAGATATCACAAAGAGCATCTTTGCTCGGCATGTGAAATGGGAAAGATTAGGAAGGCATCTCACCTAGGGGTGGGCGTTCGGGTTCGGGTATTCGGGTTTTACCCGAACCCGATCGAGTTCGGGTAGTTCGGGTCGGGTAATTCGGGTTATTTGTCGGGTATCGGGTTACTCGATACCCGAATTTATTAATCGGGTCGGGTATCGGGTAGTAATTTATTACCCGAATAACCCGATCGGGTACCCGAAAAATTATATTTTAAAAAGTATGTTAGTTTTTATACATAAACATTGAAAAAATATAATAACATGTCTAGATATCAATACTAACGTGGGTGGTGTTAAAGTTTTAAATAATCTTTTGATTAATTTCTTATTATTATTGCATAATTAACAAGTGATATTTATTATCAATGCATAAATCATTATAATAATTTAAAATATATTTTCAAAATTTATAGATAAACATATAAAAAATATGTATATATATATATATATATATATATATATATATATATTATAGTTATTGAATATAAAACATAAGTGATAAATTATATATAACATGAATATTTGATATGTATATTGCATTATAAAATTTTTAATCATATTTTTTCGATTCAAAGTCGAGTACCCGACGTCGGGTACCCGAACTCGATATATACCCGACAATCGGGTACCCTCAATAGATCGGGTCGGGTTCGGGTAGTGAAAATCTTAACCCAAATATAAAACCCTTATCAATACACCGTTACTGTGTGCGATTTTCACACACTAAACTCGCGAACAACGACCCTTCATATTCCAACCGACCTCCACCGTCTCCGATCAACCCTCTTACCGCCGGCGACCCTCTCAGCCGCCTACTGACCGGAACCGCCCTCGCCGCCGCCCTCCATCGCCGGGATCAGACGACGATGGGAGGGTTTTGAATCGCGCTCCATTCCCCTTCAATCCCAACCACACGACGGTTCATATTCCATGGCATCCTCTTCACCTTCCTTGACGGAACAACCACCGATGGAGGCTATGGATTCCCCTGCCTTCTTGCCGGACTACGAGATACTAAGAAACAACATTCCTACATTTGATGATCGATTCGATGTTGCCGCATTTGAAGACTTTGTGGTGCGCCTTAAGGGCGCGAAGCCTGGCCCGCAACCTCCGCCGGAACAACCACCTGCCACCACGAGTAGGACGGAGCCACCTCCTAACGCTTCTGCTCCCCTTCATCACCGGACGGCTAGGACCCAACCCCCCCATGACAACGATGGAATGCCCCAGACTAAGGGGCCAGCCGGTACCCACCACCACGCCGCGTCAAGGCCTAACCCTACCCAGCCCATGATTCCGCCTCGCCGTAAACGCAGAGAGACCACCACCATAGTGCCGCTGCGTGACTCGCGAATTAACCCCCGTGGTCCGATGCGCAAAGGCACACCACCACCACCACCTAATACACCGCGGCTGAATAAGGAAGGAAGCCCCGATGAGGAGGCGCCCCCTATCATCGAACGTGCCCTATTGGGGGAGAGCAACGGCCCTAGGAGCTCGAGTTTGCAATCTCAACAAGTCCCTAATATTGATAGGCCGAGGGTATCTCCGACGGGGCCCCAGCCTAATGCTAGCCATGCTTGTCAACAACCTATGTTGGAATTAGGGTTTTCCTTGGAAGATGCTTCGGATGATGAAATGACAAGGGATCACCTCCTTGATCGCCGTTTCTCTAACCACCGATCCACGCCCCCACGGGCCGTAAGGTTAGGGCCGATCAACATAAATAACTCTTGCAATGAAGAAACATACTATGGAAAGACACATGCTAAGGAAAAATCGCCTAGGGCAATGCCAAATGGTAATGGTGAGTCTCACAATGGGTATGGAGACCCCACTGACGAACCTCGCCCCCCTTCGGAGGCTGCTGCGAACACCGCTAAGATATCGTTTGCTGCTGTCGTCCAAGGAGCCATAACAAACCGAGACCAATCACGACGCCCCTCCATGAAGCGCGTCATTATCCTACACGGCTCCATCCATCGTTGATGGCAAAGCCGAGGCTTGCTTGCCCTGGGAAGTGGTCCAGAAAGGGACGGCTAGATGGGACAACACTCTTGTTGGATATTTCCTGGGCAAAAGACCGTACTTTCCTCATGTTGAACGCTTTGCTCGTTCTATGTGGCCTGAGCTTATTGAGGTCCGAGCATCGATTAACGGGTTTTTCAAGTTCAGGTTTGCCTCGGCCGAGGCTATGGGTGTGGTCCTGGAGGAAGGTCCGTGGATCATGCAGGGGCAGCCCCTATTCCTTGAGGAGTGGCGAATTGGCATGTCCTTTGCGAAAGTGAACACTCGAGTGTCCCACTCTGGGTAAAGCTACGTAATATTCCATTGGAATTATGGACCCAAGAGGGATTGGGTATTGTTGCGAGCGTGATAGGGAAGCCACTATTTGCGGATGCCATGACAGCTAAGGCGGAGCGGCTCGAATACGCTAGGGTATGCGTGGAGATACCACTCGGGGAACCATTCGTTGAACAATTCAATATTAGAATACCAACTAAGGAGGGAGGACGAGTTAGTATAGTGCCTATCCAGGTTGAGTACGAGTGGAGGCCCAAGAAATGTGCAACATGTAACTCTTGGAATCATGGTGAAAGGAGTTGCCCGAAAAATCAGCCCATACCAACCCGGCCACAGCTCTCCACATCGGTCATACAAAAGTCAACACGGAACAGTGAGCAGCCCCAAATGCAAGGACAAGCCGAGCCAAACCCTACACGGCCAAGTCATCAGCTCACCGAGAGTATGCATGCTAGACCTAGAGCTAATTGGCGCCGATTGACCAATAAGGATAAAGGCAAATCGGTGATCGGGGAGAAAGCCACAACCGACAACAAGGATATTGGAAGCTCTACATCGCAAGAGCATTAGCGGGCCACTCACCAGACCACACTCTTGGATAATTCGGCCATGGATAGCACCCATGTTAAGGAGGGGCATAACAGGCAGCCGGGGCAACAAAACGGAGGCAGCTCGACTAGCACAACAAATACCACCTTACCTATAGTTGAATACCGCAACCCGTTTGCCGTGTTAGCTGACTTAGAATGGGAAAACGTCGAATTACAGGGTCCTCAAGCAGCCCTGGAATCGAGTGTTCCATGATCCCTGTCGCCTCTTGGAATGTACGTGGTCTAAATAGGGTAGACCACAGATGGGCGGTCGGGGAGATGATTACGAAATATGGGTTGAAGCTGATTGGCCTGGTTGAGACTAGGGTTTCTGAACAAAATGCTTCTTCGCTTGCTAACACTATCATAGCTTGGGATTGGTTCTACGAGTACGAGAATGGACCGGCATCACGTATTTGGGTTGGATGGGATGCTCGCCTCGTGACTGTGACGATTGAGGCCGCCACACCACAGGCTGTCCACTGCAAGGTACGAATCTTAGAAGAGCGGTCTGAAATCGATATCACATTTGTTTATGGCCATAACCAGCGGGGTGAAAGACGTGCTCTCTGGAATGATATTCTGGCCACTTCTAACGCACGGGTTAACAGCCCTTGGATTGTTATGGGAGATTTTAATGCTATTCTGGATAATTCTGAGGCGAGGGGAGGAACACCTGGAGGAGGCTGTACTGACATGGCAGAATGCCTTACCGCCTCAGATCTTATTGGTCTACCCCGACTTGGCCCTATCTTCACGTGGTATAACCAACAGAGTGGCACGGCAGGAGTTTGGCGCTGCCTCGACGGAATTGTTGGCAACCCCTCGTGGTTCGCTCAATTTGGGGACTTAGCTTACCGCTGTGGACTCCCCTCCACCTCTGACCACTCACCTCTGATTTTGGAAAACTCGGCTCAGCCAAGGAACATAAATAAAGCATTCCGGTTTGACAACTTCCTGATTAAAGACCCCCGATTTCTACCGATAGTCAAAGCCGCTTGGAGGCGAGAGGTTGCTGGCTACCCCATGTACGTCGTCACGAAGAAACTCAAGGACATCAAAATACAGCTGAAGCGTCTCCGGCGTGACAAAGGTGATCTCAACCGCAATGTTCTCGAGGCTCGGGGGTTTCTGGATATCGCACAGGAGCTTGCTATTCAGCACCCTATGGAGCCGCAGTTGTTGGTCCTTGAGAGGCGATGTCGCTTAGCATATGCTAAAGCGGTTGATATGGAGCACTCGGCGCTAGTACAACGCGCCAAAGTGGCTTGGGTTAAGGATGGGGACCAATGTACCTCCTTCTTTTTCAAGAAGGTTGCCATGCGTCGCGCCAATAACCGGATATACACCCTTGAAGATGAAGCAGGGACTACTTTCAAGGGACATAATCAAGTTTGCTCTGAACTCATTCGGTACTATACTGAGCTGCTTGGACTAATCTTGTCGGACGGTGGCCTTGCACGCTGCCACTCTCTCACCTTACATGGCCCGAAAACTGGGACCCACGGAGTCCGAGGCCATGATTCTACAGATCACGGATCTGGAAATCAAGCAAGCTTTGTTCTCCATTGGCGACAACAAATCTCCCGGGCCGGATGGCTACTCTGCGGCTTTCTTTAAAGACGCGTGGGACACTATTGGACGGGACATAACCCACGCCATCAAGGAATTCTTTCGGACGGGACATCTCTTGGGGAAACTGAACTCTACACTCATAACACTTATTCCAAAGAACACTAATCCCCGGATGGCTAAGGACTTCAGGCCGATATCCTGCTGCAATGTAATCTACAAGATCATCTCCAAGATTATTGCCAATCGACTACGGGGTAGCCTTGGGCAACTCGTCCACCAAGCCCAAACTGCCTTCATTCCTGGCCGCCGAATCACGGATAACATCTTACTTGCACAGGAAATTTGTCATGGATATAATAGTATGGGGCTGCCTGACCGTGTGGCCTTCAAGGTGGACATCGCGAAAGCATATGACATGGTGGAATGGGATTTTCTCTTGGCCGTGCTCGAGGCAATTGGTTTCCATCGGGTATTCATTGGATTGATCCGGGCTTGCTTGACCACTACCTCTTTCTCGATTAACATCAACGGTACTTCGACGGGATACTTCAAAGGGCGGAGGGGCCTTCGGCAAGGCGACCCGATCTCACCCTACCTTTTCACGCTGGTAATGGAAGTACTTCACGGCATCATTGAAGACGAGATCAGGCAAAGCCCGAACTTCAGATACCACTGGAACTGTGAGGCAACCTCGCTTTTCATGCTTACGTTTGCAGATGACCTCCTCCTCTTCTCTCACGCGGATGTCGATTCTGTAGGGGTCTTCAAACGCAGCCTCGATCTCTTCGCTAACTTATCAGGCCTAAAGGCAAACATCCATAAGAGTGCAATGTTCGTATCTAAGCGTGCCGACCGATTGAAGAACGCCCTTCAAGATATTATGGGTTTCTCGCTGGGATCACTTCCAGTACGCTATCTCGGTGTTCCCCTTATTACATCAAGACTTACGATCGCTGACTGTACCCCTCTTCTGACCAGCGTGGACAAGCGGCTAGGCTCATGGACCAATCTATCTCTATCGTACGCCGGTCGCACCCAATTGATCAAATCGGTCCTCCTTGGACTACATACCTACTGGGCTGGTGTTTTCCTCCTCCCGAAGGGTGTTATCCGGACCATTGAAGCGAGGCTTAGAGCCTTTCTTTGGAAAGGTACGAGTGCTAAGGTTGCTTGGACTGATATTTGCTTGCCTAAAGCTGAAGGTGGATTCGGTCTTCGCTCGATTGAGACTGATAATAAGGCTCTACTCATGCGTCTGCTTTGGAACATTCTGATGGACGACGATACCTCGATTTGGGCCACCTGGATTAGACGAACGAGGCTGCACAACAGTTCCTTATGGTCCATCCGACCGGGGACAAGGACTTCATGGAGCTGGAGAAAGATATTGAAGCTGCGAACCGAATTTAGGACTCTCATTCAATTCCGCATTGGCAATGGGGCCAACACACTCCTCTGGACTGACCCTTGGCTGCTCGAAGAACCCCTAGTGGAACGCTACCGTCGAGGACCTATGATAATGGGCTTACCCAGGGACTCGAAACTCAGCGAGGTAATCAACGAGGGAGGATGGTGCTGGCCAGCTCAAACTTCAATAGAATACCTCGACTTCGGCCCTCTCTTACCACCCATCCACCCGACTGAACGGGACACGATTAGATGGGCTGCCAACGCAAATGGTCGCTTCACTACCGCCTCCGCAAGGGAGAGCATCTGCCAAAGGCAACCCATTGTACCCTGGCATACCCTCTTCGACGGCCCCTTAGCCATCCCTCGACATGACTTCATCCTCGGGCTTGCGATTAAGGACAAACTAGCGACTAGAGATAAGCCTTGGATCGCTTCTGCGGCGGGAACCTCAGTTTGCCTTCTCTGCGACGCAGATATTATGGAGACTACGCGACATTTATTTTTTGAGTGTAACTTCTCTACTCGCTGCCTTAACCTAATGCGTAATCATCTGCACTTTGGTTGGCCTTACAGGGATTGGCATGAGAGCTTGCTTTGGGCGGCCAGAAGGTGGCGGGGCAAGCACCTTGCCGTGTTGGGGCCTCGGCATGCCCTTGCTTCTCTTGTCTACCATCTTTGGTCGGAGAGAAATAGAAGATGGCACGATGGGATTCGTCGATCGCCGGAACGGATAGTTGCTGAAATGGAGGCCCTCTTAAGTATCCGAATCTCGACTCTTCCGCACAAGTACAATCTGCAATTGAACGCCATGCGCCAGACCTGGTGTCTGGACTGACTACCTAGGATGCTTGGGACTGGTCTTGCTTCGGTTCAGGGTTTGGTGGGCTGATGGATGAGTTGGATGGAGCCCAAGAGAGACACCACCTCCCCCCATCTCCCCCTTTCCCCGCATCTTGCCCTCTTCCCCCCCCCCCCCATCCCCTTTCGTTTCGCTTTCTCTTTTCGTTCTCGTACTGTGCTCCGCTTTGCTTGTCTGCAGGTTGGCCTGGCTGCTGCCTCTTATGGGGTGTTCTACCTGCTTGCCCGTGCCAACGGCAGGCCTCACTTGCTGGTTGCCCTCCCTGGCGGAAGAAACAGGAGTTGACATCTACGCCTCTCCCCGACCAGACCTGCGGACGCACTCGCTGCACTTCACCCCCTTTGTTGGAAATTTCCGCATGGAAGTTTCCTCCGCTGTGCTCTGGCACTTTGTTCGCATGTCAACCGACTGCCTTGCTGGCACTTCAACTGGTGCCAGACTCCTGTTGATTGTTTTTGGGGTGTGACACCTCCTTTGCCTTTGTTACCATGTGCTAGTAGTCTCTGTTTTTGGCTTGGTCTTGTAGGGACCTTGTTGGTGTCTGGGCTGTTTTGGTCTTGTTGTGCTGTCTGGTCGGTAGATTGTTACCGCTTGTTGCGTCCTGAGCGTTATCATGTACGCTGTCCATGTACTCCTGTTTCTTTTGTTTAGTGAACACTTCCCAAAAAAAAAATCTTAACCCGAACCCGAACTACCCGAACCCGAACTACCCGATACCCGACTACCCGACCCGATGCCCACCCCTAATCTCACCGGACCAAACACATAGCCTCAACTTCCAAACCTCTCGAACTCATTCATATGGATCTGTGTGGATCCATGCGTACTCAGACCATCAATGGGCGAAAATATGTGTTGGTTATTGTGGATGTTTTCTCACGCTACACATGGACCAAATTTTTGAGAACCAAGGACGAAACTCCAGGTCTAATCATTGAGTTTATCAAAACCGCTCAAAACCTCTACCAACTAAGTGTACAAATCATCAGAACTGATAATGGGACAGAATTCAAGAACAGAAAACTCAGTGACTTTTATGCATCACTTGGAATCACCCAACAGTTCGCGGCGGCAAAAACACCTCAACAAAACGGGGTAGTTGAACGCACAGAACCTCAGTTGAAGCAACTCGTACACTCCTCATTCACTCTAGACTACCTCATTTATTGTTGGCCAAAGCAATGAACACAGCCTGCTTCACACAAAATCGTGGCTTCCTTCACAAGAGATTCAATAGGACTCCCTATGAGTTGGTAAATCGCAGAGTGCCAGATGTCTCGTTCCTGAGAGTCTTTGGGTGCAAGTGCTACGTAGCAAATGATCGTGAAGATAGAGGCAAACTTGACCCAAAAGCATTTGAAGGGATACTGGTGGGATACTCGACAACATCAAAAGCCTATCGAGTATACCTCAAGGAGAAAAGATCTGTTATGGAAAGCATTAATATAACGTTTGATGAAGTAGACCGAGTAGTTTCTGTACAAATCAGTCCAGAACCAGGACTTCTACGAGAGTTGAGAAAGGATCAACCAAGCACCTCCTCAGTGGGTGAAACTTCAAAATCAAAAACTTTGAGCGACATGGAACTCGATCTCTTATTCGAGGATCTCTTTTCTAATCCGATGCCACCCACTGCTCCAACAACTTCTGCAGCACCATGAAATAATGATCCTGCAGAGACTAGCAATGACAGTTCCCCTCCAACGATGGAAAATCTTCACCTTGATGACGACAGTGAATCCCCAACTGATACAGCGATTATCTCCAGCTCAGCCACTGAAACTCCTCAGCCATCGGATTCAACAATAGAAATCTCTTCAGGAGAGTCAGTAATACCTCAACCTGGAGAAGAAACGGAACATCAGGCTGATCGGAGTGAAGAAGCAATACACGATATAAATGCAGCTGGATCATCACAACCTGGTACAAGAAAGTGGACTCGAGCACACCCAAACTCACAAATAATTGGGGACCCTTCCACTGGTGTAACCACTCGAGCATCAACAATTAATGAAAGCCTCTATTCCTGCTTTCTCAGTCAAAAGGAGCCCAGCAAAGTAGCTGAAGCACTCGCCGAGTTCAAAGTACGGAGCGGTGATGGACTGTAGTCGTAAGGTAGTCACGTTCAACTTAGACGGAAGTGAGCCTTTTACTTTCGCGGGGGTAGTAAAAGAAAGAAGGGTATCGAGAATATCAGCGCTAAAGGCCCAGCGATTAATACGAGCAGGATGTGAAGCATATTTTATTTTTGCGATGAAGTCGGAAAAGAGTTCATTCCCGAAATTGGAAGAAGTACCCGTGATTCGAGATTTCTCAGACGTTTTTCCCGAAGACTTACCAGGGTTGCCACCTAATAGCGAAATTGAGTTCTCCATAGACCTAGTGCCTGGAGCAGCACCTATATCCAAGGCGCCTTATCGGTTAGCGCCGACAGAATTGAAGGAGCTCAAGGAGCAATTAGATGAACTACTACTAAAAGGATTTATTCAGCCGAGTTTCTCTCCCTGGGGAGTGGGAGCGCCAGTCCTGTTCGTAAGAAAGAAAGACGGAACCATGCGATTGTGTACTAACTATAGGGAGTTGAACCAAATAACGATCAAGAACAAGTATCCCCTCCCAAGGATCGACGATCTATTTGATCAATTACAAGGCGCTACAGTGTTCTCAAAGGTCGACCTACGATCCGGATATCACCAGCTAAGGATTCGAGAGGAAGATATCCCTAAGACTGCCTTCAGTACGCGCTATGGACACTACGAGTCCTAGTCATGCCTTTCGGGCTAACTAACGCGCCGGCAGCTTTTATGGATTTGATGAACCGAGTATTCAAATAGTTTTTGGATAAGTTCGTCATAGTGTTCATAGACGACATTCTGATATATTCAAAGACAAAGGAGGAACATGAATAGCACCTGCAGATAGTCCTTGGAGTATTACGAGGAAAGCAGTTGTACGCCAAATTTAAGAAGTGCGAGTTTTGGCTAGACCAAGTAGCCTTCTTGGGACATATTATCTCCGGAGCGGGAATTTCAGTAGATCCCAGCAAAGTCGAAGCCATCAGCAACTGGCCTCCACCAACAAATGTGACCGAGGTACGGAGTTTCCTCGGCTTGGCAGGCTATTACAGGAAGTTCATCAAAGACTTCTCGAAAATCGCCTCAACGCTGACGAAGGTAACTAGGAAGAACACGCCGTTTCAATGGAGCGAGGAATGTGAGCAGAGCTTCCAAGAACTGAAAAGGCGACTGACTACGGCCTCGATTCTCACGATACCATCAGGAATCGGGGATTCTCAGTATACAGCGACGCTTCGAAAAACGGATTAGGATGTGTGCTAATGCAGAACGGGAACATAGTGGCCTACGCCTCACGTCACTTGAAGGAATACGAGAAAAACTATCCGACGCATGACCTGGAATTGGCAGCAGTGGTCTTTGCACTGAAGATTTGGAGGCACTACCTATATGGAGAAAGGTGCGAAATCTACACGAACCACAAGAGCCTGAAGTATTTCTTCACGCAAAAAGAGTTGAACATGAGGCAGAGGCGATGGCTGGAACTCGTGAAAGATTACGATTGCAAAATCAACTACCACCCAGGCAACGAATGTGGTAGCAGATGCACTAAGCCGACAGACAGTAAGCACAGAGTTACAATTGCTTGAAGTGGAGGTTGTAGCATTAGGCGAAGTCGAAGCCAGATTGGCAGCCTTAACCCTCCAACCTACCTTAGTGGAACAGATCAGAAGGCCGCAAGAAAAGGATGAACTTTACATGAAAATCAAAGGAGCGCGGACAGAACAGTCGATAACAAACTATGCGTTCCGAGAGGACGGGAGTTTGTACTGCAAGGACCGGTTGTATGTAGCGGACAATGCAGAGCTCCGACGAACCATAATGGCGGAAGCTCATACCACACCGTACTCAGTACATCCCGGAGCTACAAAATTGTGCAGAGACTTACGGACGAACTACTGGTAGCCAGGAATGAAGAAAGATGTAGCCGAATTCGTGAGTCAGTGCCTTATTTGCCAGCAAATTAAGGCAGAACACCAACGGCCAGTAGGAACGCTGCAGCCTTTGCCAATCCCGGAATGGAAATGGGACAATATAACGATGGATTTCCTGAGCGGATTGCCGAAGAACGTGAAAGGGCACAATGCAATCTGGATAATTGTAGACCGACTTACGAAATCTGCCCATTTTCTGCAATAAGTACGACATTCTCCATGGAGCGGTACGCGGAGTTGTACATCCAAGAAATAGTGAGACTCCATGGAATACCATTGTCGATAGTTTCGGACTCAAGGTTCCTATCCAAGTTTTGGACGAGCTTGCAAAAGGCGATGGGAACTGGAGACCATCTGCAAACGGACGGTCAATCCGAGCAGACCATCATGACTTTGGAGGATATGCTACGAGACTGTGTGCTCGATTTCAAAGGCAACTGGAGCAAGTACCTTCCACTCGTGGAATTCTCGTACAACAATAGTTATCAAGCTAGGAATGGCCCCTTACGAAGCCTTATACGGACGTAAGTGCAGATCCCCAGTGCATTGGGATGAAGTCGGTGAAAGGGCGATGCTAGGCCCCGACATGGTACGAGAAATGACGGAAATTATCGCAAAGATACGGGAAAGGATGCAGACCGCTCAAAGCAGACAAAAGAGTTATGCAGATCGGAGACGCAGACCCTTAGAATTCGAAGTTGATGATTGGGTTTTCGTGAAAGTGTCACCGATGAAAGGCATTAAGAGGTTCGGGAAGAAGGGAAAATTGAGCCCGAGGTATATTGGTCCATTCAGAATAGTGAAAAGAGTTGGTGAAGTAGCCTACCAACTGGAACTACCGACATCGTTGTCACAAGTACACGATGTGTTCCACGTGTCGACATTGCGAAAATATATCGATGAACCAAGCCATGTACTGATAAGCGACTCGCTGCACCAACAGTTGAAGCCAGATTTGAGTTATGAGGAAGCGCCAGTAGAAATACTGATGTTTGAGACAAAAAGGCTTAGGAATAAGGAAATTCCCCTAGTAAAAGTGTTATGGCGGAACCAGTCGATAGAGGAAGCTACTTGGGAACGTGAGGATGAAATGAGAGCTCGATATCCTGAATTGTTCCAAACGGGCTGACTTCGGGGGCGAAATCCTCTTTAAGGGGGGGGAGGATGTAGCACCCGGGTCCTTGGAAAATAGTAGGGCCAATAAATTCGCATAAAATATGGAATGCAATTTCGTGCATTTTGTGCATTAATTGTGTGCTCGTGTATATTATGTACTGAGATGCATACTTAATTTGCTCATGGAAGTCGCGAATTTAATTTGTGCCCAGGGACCCCTAATTTAGTTGGGAATTCTCGAGAAATAGGCAGAGGTAAAATTTGGGCCAAGGGCATTAATAAGCTAAGTTAGAAGATGAGACCCAAAGACAATTGAAATGATTCATTGGGCTACGATTTGACTTGGGCCCTAAATTCTTAAGAAAAATCTTAGGACACTTCCCTTAAATTGAGGGATATTTACGCCAATAAGTCCCATCACCCCCATTTAACAAATTAACACCCACCTAAAATCCATTTGAAGTCCACGAAACCCATAGCAGAAGAACAACGGAGGCTCAAAGCGAGGGAGGAGAAACTGATTCAGGAAATCGCCCAGCTCGAACTAGGTATGAGACATCACCCTAACTTCGTGCCTTCGTTTAAGTAATATGGTACCTTAGGGGTTTAAGCACGAAAATAAGAATTTCATATCAAGGGTTGTGCGATTTTAGGGCTCGAAAGCATATTGAAATTTAGTATAGGTATTTTAAGATCATCTTAAGCACTTTTAGTGATTTTTAGGCACGAAAAATAAGCCTAAGCGTGCACTATTGTTAAGACAAAGATCTAGGGTTTTGCGAATCCAAACGATCTTCATGTTGTTCTTAGAGAAAATGACTTTTGATCTTTAAGTGCCGAACCTTGCGAACTGAAAGATGTTGTGTGTGAGACCGGATTCACAAAACATGAGTTTCACGAACCTTAATATTTCCGCGAACTCAAGCTAAGCAAGAACCGATTCGCGAATCCCTACAATTGGCGAACTCCTTGAGGATCGCGAACCCCATGCGACAAACCTTTGACGAATTGAAACTTTGCGGGTCCGGCGAAGTTGGCGAACTCGACCACTTCGCGAATCGAGCACCTTGCGAACTCAAGGACGAAACGCGGGCCACTTCGCGGGCTGAGAAAAATGGCGAACCCTTACGATTTGCGAATCACCCGGCGTTTCGCGAATCCATGCATTTCGCGGGCTCCACTTCGCAAATCCGGAAAGTTTGGCGAACCCAATCCGCGAACTCGGCGTTTTGCGAACCCTCATGCACCTTGCGAACCCGTTTTGCGAACCGAGCCGAGATTCACGAGACTCATGCATTTTGCGGGTCCTAGTTGGCGAATCCACATGCAATTCGCGAACCAAGCAAGACAGCGAATGGAGTTCTGCGAATCCAACACACTTCGCGCACCTAAGGAATTTGACGAACTTAAAAATTCGCGAACTCCACCCAATTAAGAATTAGGTTATTAACGAAATAACTAGTAGTGCGAACTTAGGATAAGTGGCGAAGCAATTCGCTAGTCCCACGAGTCACGAAATAAAAATGAGTATGGTTCGCGAAACTCAATTAGGCTAGGTTAGCGAACTCAAAGGGGATTACGAATTGGGGCGAACTTAGTAGTATACGAACTCATGAAAATTATTTAGCGAAATTAAATAAGGACCAAAGTTAGTTCACGAATTAAATGTACTTCACAAGTCATATATCCAAATTAGGTTCACCACTTAGAATATTACGAGTACTTAGCTAGCTTAATTAATTAAGAGCTTACTGATATGAATGTTTTGGTGCCTAAGGTCGGGAATTAGGAAAATTCACGAAGCAGGTAGCTAGAATTCTACGGACACCAGGTAAGTGGAAATCCAACTACAACACATAACGTGTGTGTATGTGCCTAAATTATGTGATTACTTGATAAGGTGCTTACGTGCTTGTGTGAATGTGTATGATATTATTTCATGATTGTTAGTTAGCGTTATGGCATTAACGCATTCTGCATATGCTCGAGCATGCACGAAACACTTGGGGTTAATAAAGTGGTCAAGCAGCTCGTCAAGCTGCTTCCTCAACTCTTCGAGTTCGACTGGATTCATCCGATATGGGGCTCTTGCTGGTGGTGTGAGCGTGCATGATTATGCCGCAAATAGCAAAAAATAGATGCCGAGGTGGGCCATGATGTCATAAGCTAAGTTAGTTGGCGGCTTCCGGGGCACCGAGACGGCGTTGATGCGCCGTCGGCAACGTTGATGCGTCGCCAGTATACGAACGACGTTGATGCGTCGGGGGATACCATGGTTGGGTTGATGCCCTCATGGTCGGGTTGATGCCCTTATATCCCTGATTAGCGTGGTTGGGTTGATGCCCTCATGCTTTAGTATGGCTGGGTTGATGCCCTCATACTTTGGCCTAATGCCCGTGGTTGGATAGAGCTCTTTACGGTGTACGCCTGGGTAAAAGTCTGCCAAGGGCCCTAAGATAAAAGATATGAGATTGAGTTCGATCTATAAGACGTAAGATGCACTGGCGTGGATTGCCTTTGCGGGGTTTTATCACGTGCACGTCATGCATGATTTCTACTTACTGAGCATTTCGCTCACCCCTTACATTATGTGTTGTAGGTACACGCGACCACGGTACGTGATCGCTTGGGTGGCAAGGCAAATCTTTTGAAGCTTCCCGCAGCTTTTGGGGTGGAAGTGTGTGCATGGCTGACGACTTGTGAAGCCGGGCGCGTAGAAATTCTTTTGCTGCATATGTAGACACTTCCCGTGTAATTAAGCTTTACATGTAGATAGGAATTGGAAGCATTCTTTTGACATGCAAAGAACAATATTCCATTACATAAATGGAAAAAAAATAAAAAATAATAATAAAAATAAAAAATAAAAATTTCATACGCATTCCAGCATGTCTTTCAAACAAATCATCACTAGGCACCTAGGATAACGATAGAATAGGTAGTCGGGACAGCGGGTCCTGACAACCCCTCGATCCCAATGATCTCTACTTTTTTTAAACTTAATAAGAAGGAGGAGGGGAAGTTCTTCTTTTCCCCCTCTCGTGACCCCGTTCTCATCCGAGGCAATCCTTCTTCCCACAAAGGCTGGTTGAGCAAGTACATCTTTGTTAAACCCTCGGTAGATAGTGCCGAGAGGGAACTCATCCCTTTCTCTTGGAATGATAATCCCTTGGTCTCTCATCCTCTTCCTCCCGAACCGTCTATCCGAGTAGAAACCTTCTTGGCCCGAGTAGGGGAGCGCCGCTATTTTGCCAAAAAACTACGTAATGAAGAACTTCTTTGTGCTCACGGGTTCTCCTCAAAAGGCGTTCTCCTCACTGATATCCTAGGTATAAATAAGATGTCCTCGGGTACTTTAGGAACCATTCTATCTCCCGAGAGTCTAACTTGTTCCTCTGTCTTTTTACAGGACGACTCATGACGCTGGCTGAAGTGATCGCTCTTGCCGACGAAGAGGAGGAGGACCTCCAGCTGCCAAATCCGTCCAAGGCCGGTCCTAACAATTTGTAGGCCCCGGGGCAAAATACAATAGCAAGGCCCCTATCGTGTGACTTTTTTTTCATTCTAGTATGAAGCTGAAAATCGACAATATTCATATGAAGTCACAAAATAACGCAAATAATCACATAAAAATATTACAACGAACATTTCTAGAAGCAAAATCGTGGATAACTGTATCCATATCTATAGTATCCAACAGATTCCTCTCGATACATAATATAGCAAGTCCATTCAACTTTGTTGTGACATGGACGATCTCATGTATGTTTTCAGCAATTTCAACTTGGAAAAACTCCTTTCCGCTGATGCTACAGTCACTGATACAGTCAAAAGAACACGATAAGCAATGTAAACATTTGGATAACAATCAGCAATTTTGACAAACTCAAGAATTTCTAAAGCTGACATTAAACCGTTCGGCAATGTAGCTTGTAGCACTTTTCAACTCAGAAAAAAGATCATTTGCGTTAATATCTGACAAATTCTCATGAGAAAACGTGCGCTGAAAATTAGAGCATCGTTCTTTGAGTTCATTATCATTCAATAATCTCAACTTTCTCGAGTCATATAAAAACCCAAAAATACATTCAAACGTCGTCAATTGTTCAAACCTGTTCTTCAAAGAAGTAGCTGCCATATCAATAATAACAAAAAAATAATCAATTTTAAAGGATTCCTCAGGACTATGACTTTCTTCAACATGATCATTTTCGTCAAACTGTCTTTTCCTAATAATACGACGCTTTGATAGACAGGTTCAATATCCATCTCCAGTGCAATATCTTTTGCAACATTCATAGAAGAGTTAAACCCATCTTCTCAATACCTACTAAAATATGCCATCACATTTTCGACATGCTCCAACGTAGTGTCAATGCACATTGATTTAGATTGTAACTTAAAAATCACACAGAAATTAGAAAGGACTCGACACTGTCACAAATCGCAAGTGAATAGGAAAAATAACACCTGATTATTTAGAATCGTAGTGGCTCAGCCTAGATTTGTCGCTTTTGTAATTCTGAATCCAATCCCCAAAGATGCAAACTGTATGGGAAACGAAATCACAAAATAAAAAAACATCGGTTTAGGTTAATGAGAAAGAAAATTTTAATTTAAATAAGAAATTAGGAGATTTTACATACCTTATACCTTTCCCACAAGATTGACTCGAGATTTGGTGTTATCTTTTTTGTGAAAAAATTGCAGTCAATACAATAATGCTGTTGCTCAAAGCTCAAGAAGAAGAACGAAGAGGAGATATGTTGCAATGTTTCTGCTGGAAAGATAAAACCGTTGATCTCTTCTATGCGCATAATAATTGTTTTGGGCTTTATAATTTTAACTAGCTTTTATGTTTAAGGTTTGAGTATTTGTGGGCTATATCAATATGGTGGCCCAAACTAATTGAATACTTTTTGGTTTCTTGCTGGGAAGTTAACGGGCTTTGTTTTTTTAAAAACTATTGATAACTTAGCATAGTAGTACTAGTACACTATAAACATGGGCCCCCTTTATGACTGGGCCTGGGGCGGTCGCCCCTTTCGCCCCCTTCAGGGCCGGGCCTGAATCCGTCCCATGCCGCCCCTAATACCTGATCCAAGGGTAAAGGCAAAGCCCCTGCCTCCTCTTCGGGGGTGAAAAAGTCTGCCAGTGCTGCTTCATCTCAAGGAGGGGCCTCGGCGAAAAGAACTCGGGTTTCTTCTAGCGCTGCTTCCTCGCCTCCGGAGGATCAGGTCGCGCTGGGTCAGGCTAGGCAGCCCGACTTCTTTGATGATCCCTCGAGGGATGAAAGTTGGGAGTTCCTTCGGGAGTTCCCTAATGAGGCCAACCGGCAGCATATATGCGAGCTTTCCTACTCTGACCTCAGGAGTACTCTTGCCGTCTCCCTCGGGCAGTTAAATATTTATGGACAACTTTCACTCCCTTGAGCCTTGTTGAACTTATCGAAATTTCTTGCACAGTCGCTTTCCCTCGGGACTGAAGCCATGAAGCGCGTCTCCCGTCTCTCTGAGGGAAATAGGGCATTGTCCCAGGCAGAAGCCGACCTTCGCAAGAGGGTCGAGGAGATGGAGCAGGAGGCCAAGGAGGCCAAAAAGTGGGAGCAGGAGCTGAAGTAGGACGCCGCAAAGTTCTAGCGCCAGCTCTCTAAATTCGAGGTGGCCCGAGTCGAGGAGCGCAAATAGTGGGAGGAGGAGCTCGCCAGAGGCTATTCCCAGGCACGACCACCTGAAGGAAATGAAGACCTACTTCAAGTGGGACTTCTATGGCTGTATTTCCCGGTTTCGAGCACACGGGTATAGCCAGGCGGATCATCCCTTCGACTTCCTCGACGCTCTTCGGACCCTGAAGGAGACCCCTGATGAGGGTTATCTGCCTGAGCCTCGGGGCGGGAGCGGTCCCTCGAGGACACCCATCGCACCACCAAGGCCAGTGAGGGTGGCTGAGCCGGTATTTGAAGAGATATGAGGCGCTTCAGAGGATGAAGCCCAACCAGAGCCGAGAAGGTTGGGGCGCATGAGGAGCCTGCTGGAGAGGAAACTCATGAAGAGCATGCTGAGGTTGAGGATCAGGTCGAGGAGATAGAGGTGGAGAGGCCCGGGGACGTTGCTGGGGTTGATGGTCAGGCCGGTTAGGCCGCTTAAGTGTTTTCTTTTTTCCTTTTCTTTCTTTGAAGTGATTGTACTGAACCTTAATATATATATATATATATATATATATATATATATATATATATATTTCCTTTGTGCCTGTATGAACATAGCCTCTCGGGGTACATTGTGTATGGGTGCCTTGCCTTCGGGCGTTTCTTCTCTTCGTATCATCTTCTATTGCGCTTATTTGTTCCTGTTTCCACATTCGTGTTCTCCCGTCCATATTATGCAAACCCTCGAACCATTCTCCTTGTGGACTTAAGGTTGTCCCTCGGGTTTTTGCCCGAGGTACCAGATCTTCCGAAGTGTCATCAGCTTAGGAATTTTTGACATGATCCATCACACTTCCTTAAGAATAATGAACTTAGTCCAAACGATCCCGAATTTTCCGGAGGTGATGTATTCGAGAATTTAGCAACGGCTAATTGGAGGTCGAATTCCCTCGAGGACATAGTAGCGATCGTCCGAGATATCGCGGATCGAGTCAAGTAGCCGTTTACATACTGAATTTTGAATTACCTAACTTTCCGCGCAAGCCTAAGATCCGCCTTTAAATACGAGCTCTCACCTTCTCAGCACGTTGCTTCCTAGTCCTTTCTTCCGTAGCACTGTTTGTGTTTCTCCTAGTTCCTAAAACTCTCATAGCTTCGTCTTCTTCCTCCAAAGCGTGTTGCTGCCTGTTTCCCAAAAATAGAGCGTGCTCCCTTTGAATTTGGTAGTTCTTCAAGTTTCCGCTTTGATTCGGGCCTACAGTCCGACCCAGCCTCCGATGTGAAGTCGCCGATCCCTCAAGGCGATGGCGAGGATAAGAGTTATCATAAGAGCTTGGTCAGGTGATCTTCCGAGGCTGAAGTGGCTCGTTCGAAGGCGAATCTCCCTTGGTACCGGGCAAAGGTGTCAACCCTCAGTCCACAGTTGCTTCGAGAATATCTTGAGAAGGCCAAGGTCCCTTCGGATTATGAGGTGCAGCTGCCTGGTCCTCTGCAAGTGGCATCTTCGTCCCCTACTGGCTTCTTGACGTTTTTCGTCGATCAGATAGATATGGGGCTAAGGTTCCCCTTACCTTTTTTCCTTCTTGATCTCTGTGAAACCTTAGGCATCTGCCCTGGCCAAATATTTCCTAATTCTTGTAGTTTGCTTCCAGCCTTAGCCGCCGTTGCCCGTAGGCTTACTTTCCCTCTTACCACTAAACTAATCCTTAATTTCTTCCGAGTGTGTGAGTGGGATATTGGCAAGTTCGTTTTTGTGCCTTCCACTAACGTCTTCCATGATAATTTCACTGCTACTAAGGGATGGATGAATAAGTTCTTCTATATGCAACCTTCGCCCTAACATCGAGACCGCCGGTTCTCCTTACTTCAATGGCGAGATCACTACCAAGCCCCGAGTGATAAGCCCGACCTCTTGTTAGCATTCATGGATCGGGTCCGCGGCCAGAGTTTCTCGGTGTGGGAGTTGGTGTCTGATATTCCTCCTGAAGCGGCCGTCCCTACTCGCGTCCTGGGTATGTTTTTCCTTTATTTTTGTTCATCAGATCTTTCTTTTAATGTCTCCCTTTTCCAGCAAGCGACGGCTCGGGCGTTTTGCCCGTTCTGACCATTCATACTCGAGGTGCTTCGGCGCGCACTTGCCATCAACACGATGTGCCTTCGGTGGATATTACCGAGGACGTGTCAGTGACTCCTCGTTTGGACATGGGGCAATCCAAACGAGTATGACCATCACCGCCGACTCCTCTTGTTTCCTTGCGTGAGGGTCCCTCTTCATCTCGACCCACTCCCCATCCCCATTTCTACTGGAGAAAGATGGAGAATCTTCTTTGTCATATATGATGAATTTCCTTACTCCCGAGGAGAAGGATTTTGCCAAGGAGCTATCTGATGGTCGTTTCTGGAAGGAATGGGCCTTGGCTTTGAGCCAGGTAGATTCAGTTTTTTCCTTCTTTGATTGAGTATTCGATTTGACTGCTTCCTTTTGTCTTCAGGCTTATCCCTTGTCTTGTGAGGGGGCTCGGTGATATCGTCTTCAGCAGAAAATGACCGACTCGGCGCGGTCTTGCAATGTGGAGATGACCATGCGAGTTAGTGAGGAAGCTCAAGAGGTGGGTCACTTGAAAGATCAATTGGCGAGCGCCCAGTTTGAGGTTGGCAAACTTCGCCAAGATCTTCACTCGAAAAGGGAGATCCGTCGCAGTCGGGAGCATCAGCCTGATCCTAAGTTGGTTCCTGTGGAGAAAGTGTCCGAGGCGGCTAATATGTACTTCAACTTTGGGTTCCAAGGGTGCTTATCTCAAATCAGGGCGAATAGTTTTCCAGACAGTGCGCGAGGCGTAGTTCGGTATGACCAGAGGACACTCTGTAGCTCGTTGAACGATGACTTCTCGAGCCCTTCTAGTCGGGTCTTCAGCCCTTGTACGATTGTGCGATTGGTCACTTCCACTTGGCCATTGCTTTGGAGATACGCCACCGAATACTTGTTCTATCCTAAGTTCTTCACACCACTCCTTTAGCTTCTTTCCACTGAATTGCCTTCCGTTATCAAATACCAGTTTCCTCGGTATCCCGTAGCGGCAAATGAAGGTTTTCTAGATGAATGCTGTGATGGCTGCCTCGGTGATCTTGGCCATGGCATCGGCTTCAACCCACTTCGAGAAGTAATCCACAGCTACCAGCAAAAACTTCTTTTGAGTGACCTTCCGGGAGAATGGTCTGACGATATCGAGTCCCCACTGATCGAAGGGACACGGGGATGTCACCGACTTCATGGCTTCTGCGGGCATCCTTTGCAAGTTGGCGTGCTTCTGACAGTTGAGACAGCGTAGGACAGTTTTCATGGCGTCTCCTTTCATTGTTGACCTGAAGAATCCTGCGAGGAGTGCATTCCTCACTAGCGCCCGACTCCCGATGTGACTTCCGCAGATTCCTTCATGGATTTCCCGAAGGACGTATTCCCCATCTTCCTTAGATAGCCATCGCAGTAGAGGCCCAGCGAAGGATCTCTTGAACAAAGTTGTGTCGACCAGAGTAAATCGTTGAGCCCTTCGTACAAGTTTCCGAGTCAGAGCTTTATCTTCGGGGAGGAGTTTGTGATGCAGGTACTGGTAGATCTCGTGCCTCCAATCTTCTCAGGCTATGTCTGGTTTGGGTACATTCTTGTCCTCGATTTGCCAGATGGTTAGGACCCTTCCTTTTTCTTCAAGCAGACCGATGGAGCTCGCCCATTTAGCTATTTGATCTGCTCTCTCGTTATCAGCCCGGGAGATTAGGATAATCTCGAGTTCCTCGAAGCCTCTTTTGATTACCTCGAATGCCTTGGCGTATTTCTCTAAGTTCTGCCCTTTGATGGCGAAAAGTATCCCGACTCCATTCCCTGAATTGCATGAGGATCCGTGCACAAACATCTTCCACACCTCCCCGGGACTATCCCCGATCATCTCGACCATAAAATCAGCCAATGCCTACACTTTGATGGCGGTTCGGGGCTTGTACTGGATGTCGTATTCTCCCAACTCTGTCGACCACTTAACAACTCTCCCAGAGATGTCCGGCCGAGTGGCGATCTTCCCGATCGGGTGATTAGTTAGCACCACAATGGGATGTGACAGAAAATATGGGCGTAGCTTCCTCGCTGTAATAAGGAGAGCTAGTAGTAGCTTTTCGGAGTTTGTGTACCTGGTTTCGGAGCCCTTCAGGATGTGGCTCACGGAGTAGATCGGTTTCTGTATCCTTTCTTCTTCCCGGACCAATACGGAGCTTATTGCTCGAGAGGATGCTGCCAGGTAGACAATTAGTTCCTCCCCGGGCAGTGGCTTATTAAGCACGGGCAACTTCTTCAAATAATCCTTCAAGTCTCGGAAGGCGTTCTTGCACTCGGGTGTCCATTAGAAGTTTTGGACTTTGTGCAATACCTTGAAGAAGGGTAAGCTACGGTCGGCAGATCGGGAGATTAATCGCGAGAGGGATGTGATCCTCCCTGTCAACCTTTGAACCTCGTTTAGGCTTCGGGGAGACGTCATATCTATCAAGGCCTTGACCTTGTCGGGGTTGGCCTCGATTCCTCTCCTCGTTACCATGTATCTAAGAACTTTCCAGAACTGACTCCAAAGGTGCATTTGCTGGGGTTCATCTTCAGGTTGTATCTTTGAGCGATCGAGAGTGTTTCTTGGACATCGGCTAAGAAGCAGCTCTGTTCTCGAGACTTGATTAAGATGTCGTCGACATAGACCTCCACGTTTCTCCCAATATGGTCCTTGAAAACCTTGTCCATCAGCCTCTAGTAGGTGGCACCGGCGTTCTTCAGTCCGAAGGACATGACAGTATAACAGTAGGTTCATCCGGGGGTTATAAAGCGTGTCTTTTCTTGATCCTCCTTGGCAAGTAGGATCTGATTACACCCTTGGAAGGCATCGAGAAAACAGAGTAATTCGTGTCCCGAGGTAGAATCCACCAGCTAATCTATCCGAGGCAAGGGATAGTAATCCTTCGGGCATGCTTCGTTCAGGTTCCTAAAGTCCACGCACATGCACCATTTGCCCGAAGCCTTTGGGACCAAGACAACATTCGAGAGCCATGTAGGAAACTGCACCTCTCTTATGTGGCCTGTTTCTAAGAGTTCCTCGACCTGGCGTCATGCCTGGGCGGCCTTTTTCGCGTTGAGATGCCTCATCGTCTGAAAGACGGGTCGGGTGGTTCGGGAGACATTTAGTTTGTGCTCAATTATTCCACGGTCGATGCCTACCATGTCCTTAGACGTCCATGCGAATGCATCCTTGTTCCTTTCCAGCAATCTGATTAAGTCTTCCCTTAGGTTTCGAGGTAGGTCCTTAGCTATCTTGACCGTTCCTTCTGGCGGGTTGATCATTATATCTTCGGTCTCTTCCTCTTTATCCTCTTTAGCAGTCCCGATGGTGTATAGCGTTTCTCTTCCCCTCAGGTGGTCTGCCCTGCGGGTCCTAGAGGACTTGATTTCTACCCGAACTTCTTCTACATAGCATTTCCTAGCCATCTTGCGATCTCCTAGGACTTCTTCGACCTTATCTCCCACGGAGAACTTTATCTTCTGATGTAGTGCCGAGACGATAGCCATGAAGGAGGTCAGGGCAGGCCTCCCGAGGATGATGTTGTAAGGGCTCGTCCCATTGATAACCATGAATGGGGCGATCCGTGTCTTCCTCGTCTCCCCCTCCCCAAGGGTGAGGGGAAGGTGTAAAATTCCCACTGCCTCGATACAGTGTCCAGTGAAGCCAAAGAGAGCCGTCTCCACTCTGTCCATGGGGTATGCCCCCAAGTCCATCTGGTAGAGGGCCTTCTTATATATGATGTTGACAGAACTACCATTATCAATGAAGACTCTCCTAACATCATGATTGGCTACTTCGGCTCGGATGACCAGGGCGTCCTCATGAGAATCGTCGCCTCCATGGAAGTCTTCGAGGCCAAAACTGATGGTGGGCCCCGACCGTTTACTTCCTGCCTTGATTTCTAAACTCTCCAATTGGTGAACTCCTGCATTCCTTGTCCGATTGGAATCCCCTCCTGTGGGTCCTCCTGATATGATATTGATATGTCGTGCTGCGGTTCTCTTCAGTGACCTCCGTCGTCCTGCATCCCTATTGTCCCGATTCCTTTGAGTGTCATTTCCTCCTGGCCTCGTGCCTCATCGGTCCTCTCTTTCCGGTGCCCTCCCTCGTGCTTCCCTCTAGTTGTGAGGTTGGTTGTCCTGTCGGGTGTTAAACTGATTCCCCGCCCCAGGATATCTGGGTTTGGTCCCGAAGCCACCGTCCATTCCAGCAAGTTTGGCCCGGCCTCGGGATTGGTTGCAATTAGCTTCTCTAGCTCTCGATTTAATTGAAAGCATTCTTCAGTGGTATGTCTGTACTCGTGGTGATAATTGCAGTAGGTGTCGGACACTGGTTGCCTTGGGTTGCCGTTGTAGGGGTCGGCAGAGAAAATCGTTCTCCTCGCATATCTCTAACGCTCGAAGTTTGTTTATCCATAGCTTCGGATGATCCGCCCGAGGAAACGAGGCTACAGGGTAAGGGCGATCGTCCCTTCGAGAAAATACTCTGCGCTCTTGGTTTCTTGGGGGGCTTCTTCGACGTTCTCGAGGAGGACTCTTGCGTTTCCTGGGCTCCGGGGCTTGCGACTCTTCCACTCGGACGTACTTCTCCACCCGGGTTATCAACTCCTCCACGGTGGTTGGGTATTTTTCACTAGCGATCTGAACAGGTCCCCGTCTTTTAGGCCGTGGTGGAATGCTCCGATAAGCAATTCGGGTGCTATATTGGGGACCTCCATCTTCACTTGGTTAAAGCACCGAAGGTAATCCTTTAAGCTTTCTCTGTCAGCCTGTTTTATGTTTAACAGCTTTACCGCAGACGAAGGGCGTCTCCTATTGCTCGAGAAGTCCTTCAAAAAGTGGCTGTGAGGTCCTGAAAGTTCCCGATCCCTCCTGGTGGTAACACAGTGAACCACTGCTATGCTCCTTTTGACAGGGTAGTCACGAAGGGTCTGCACTTGACGGGGTCTCTTAGTTGGTATAACGCCGCATTTCCTTCGAAGGCGGCGAGGTGGTCCTCGGGAGGTCCGGAACCATCGTACTTTCCCATCTCAAAAGATCGGAAGTGTTTGTGTAGTGGAGCTGCGAGAACCTCGGGAGACAAGGGCGAGGCTCGAGGGAGGATTGGGGCTTCTGGCGGGTTTGCGAGATTCTTAAGCTGGCGAATCTCCTATCTCATTCTTTCTAGGTCGGCCGCTTGTTGATCGATGCGCTGATGGTCGGCACGCCTCCTTCTGTTGGCTCGGGCTCTTCTTTGCATCGACGACAGAGTGTGGTAACCGTCACTGCATTCCCCGGTCCCTGATTCGGCGTCGTTCTCTCCGTTCGCCTCGTGTAGGCTATCTTCTCGCTCAGCATCGCGTCCCCTGTTCCGCCCGGGCCTGTTACCTCTCTCATTCATCTCAGCTATCAAGACGCCTACATCAGCCCCGATCCTCCGCATTTCTCGCATAACAGCAGCGAACATCGCGGCCGGGTCAGTTGGGCTCGGCCCATTGCCGTCGGGTGGCGGCTCACGATCATTTTCGACAACTACCATACTGAATTTCTACTAATGAGAAACTAGAACTTCCCACAGACGGCGCTAAGTTGATGTCAATGGATCTACCGCGCTTGAACGGCCAACGAGCTCTTCCCGCCTTATCTTCGCCGCGAACCCGCCTGAATAATTGAAAACAGGATAAAGGTTGGGGGTTGTTTGCCCTCTTGCCTAGGTCAAGAGGGTATTTTCCATTTTCCAAGTGTAAAGTAGTATAGAAACAGTATGAAAAGTGTATAGTGTGTGCGTGAGTCAAATTGGCAGAGTAACGGTAGGATACGTGAGAAATCGATAACTGTTTTTGACGGACCTGGGGGTATTTATAGGATCTCTCACTTGCGCGGTTTTCAGGTGGTTTTACCCACTTTCCGTGCTTATCGGGTTCGAGCTTCTTCAAGCCCACGACGACACGTTCTCGAATCTCCCCTGTGTTTGGCGGTTATTCGCCGCACGTCCTACGATATTGTTAAGTGGGGATCGTGGCGGTTTCGTCCTTGTGAGGCCGAATCCCCTGAGGTCCTATCGTCCCCGGGCATCGGGAAATGACCCGAGGAATCCCTACTTCTCCTGCTTGAAGGCATCGGGAAGTTCCCTTCGCTATGCCTTTGCTGTAGCTCCAATCTTCTGAGGTGTGTGCCGCCCTCGGGCATTGGGGTACAATCCCGAGGAGCCTATAACGCGGGTCGTGATTGTTAATAACTCGGGTCCTTCTTTCTTGGGATTCAAGCCCGAGGCTTATTCGTGGGTCGGGTATTTTGCGGTGGGTCGGGTATTTTGGGGGGGGGGTATGTAATACCCGAGGGTTACAAATATTATTATCATAGTTTTCCTTCCCATGAAGTTTTCATATCTACTATTATAAATGTCCTTATGTTAACGAGAATCCCTATAATTCGCTAAGTTCATATAATTATTGACATTAGCACCTTTTCGATTAGTTCTTATCTTATCTTAGGTGACACTTATTAGTTTATTATTATAATAGCTTTCCTCCTTAACTAAGTTATCAAATCTTGACTGTCGAAATATTTATCCTAAAATTCTTATTTTTATCATCAATTCTATAACGTAATTAGAAACTCCTAATTCCTTTGCAACTAGTTCGTACCGAAAATTACATACCTTATACGGAGTTATTTCCAAGTCTCAACTCAAATTTCCTACCAAGTCAGTTATCCTATTAGCACATAATTAGATAAACACATAATATGCAGTCACGTAAACACATAATATGCATGCTAATTTATTGGCCAACTTACTCGCGGGACCCGGATATTACATATAATGCTACCACCCCTTAGTTATGGGACGAAAAAACTATTTAGTTCAATATTTTATTGTCTCATACCAAATTGGCTTATTTAATCTTTGTTAGTTCCCGATGTTGTTAATTTGGAACCAATTTAGTCCCCCGATTAGTTTAACCATTAATTTTGACTAAAAAATGCCACGTGTCAGCATGTGATTGGTCAGACTTAAAAAATTAGTATTACTATTAAGGAAAGATAAAGAAAAGTTGCAAATAAAAGAAAAACACTAACAAATTAAAATTAAAGAAGAATAGATTTAAAAATAAGATCATAAAATAAAATAAAAAGATAGAAGATGTTAAGAATAAAACTACAAAAATATATATTTCCGTTCCTATCCATGTCAAGTTAATGGGGATTGCGTCCTCATAGATATTATCGTAAAAATTCATTGAAATTATCTATAAATTAATACAAAAAGTATAAATAGAAAGGAAATTGTGAGATCTGTGACGATTGCGTCCTCATTGACTTGGCATGGATGCGTCCGAAGATTGTCGTAAACTCCCAAGAGTTTTTATATTTAGTTTGTAATAAATTTTAGTTTTTTATAACTTATTCTTTTAATTTGATTTTTATCTTTTTCTTACTTTTTCATTTTTAATTTTAAACCTCTACTTTTTCATTTTTAGTTTTTAACCTCTTCTCTCTTTTTTTACTAATTTTTCATTTAGTTAATTTTAAGATATTTTCTATTTCTTTAAAAAATGGCTTTAAAAAATGGCTTAATTACTAAGGGGTGGTAGCATTAGAGGGACACATATTTTAGTCCGTGACAAAATAGGGACACTAACTTTAAAAAATTGGCAATTAAGGGACATTATACGACCCGACCCTGTATTTTGACCCAAACCCGCTGACGTGGCGTCTGACTTGAGACATGTGTCCTTAAGGACTCGACTGGTCAGCGGGTCGGGCGTCACATTAGCGGGTTTGGGTCAAAATACAGGGTCGGGCAGTATAATGTCTTAAACTTAATGTCCCTATTTAGCCAACGACTAAAATACGTGTCCCTATAATGCTACCACCCCTTAGTTACGGGACGAAGAAAATTTTAGTTCAATATTTTATTGCTCATACCAAATTGGCTTATCTAATCTTTGTTAGTCCGCGATGTTGTTAATTTGGAACCAATGTTTCTTGCTTTTGGGTGTCGATGGTTATTGAGTGAGGTTAAGGGTTTGGATTGTTAGGTTAGATATTTTATACATCATAGGTATGGAGAAATGGGAATAGACTTAACGTGACTCTCCTTATCTTAAGGAAAAGTTGTCCCTATAGTTTCTTTTAATTTAATTAGGCATATCATTCAGTCATAGTCCAAATTTTATCGGGTGTTGGACCTAGGTTTCTAGTTTATTTTCAAATCGGTCGATTATACTTCTCTCTACGCATAAATCGTCCGATCTCTAGGGTTAGTCTAAGGAATCGCCCGATTCCTGTCCTCATTTCTATTTGCTCAACCTCAGCGATTTCATTCCATGATCAGCCCATTTTCCAATCACTTAAGTATAAGTTCGGCGATTTCCCCTCGTCATGCCACGTGTTTCTTGTTACTAATCGCCCGTTAATTTGCCCGATTCCCACTCGATTTGTTCGATGATTTTAGCTTCTAAGTATATGGTAATCGGCCGATTTCTAATTTGCTCAATTTGAGCTCGGCGATTTCTCGTGTGCGTGCCTGATGTACTAGTAATAAAAATCTTCTAAGTCCTTATAACACATAGTCCAAATTCGTAACACATTTAGGAATTAAATCACACAGCCTGAAGTCATATAGACCCGAAATTAATGGCACCTAATCTCACATGATTCGCATAAGCATATATCGAGTACGGGATTAGACACGTAATTACTTAGGTCATATGCGTAATTTATTGGCCCTAAAGACTTACGGGGAACCCGGGTGCTACATCCTCCCCCCCTTAAGGAGGATTTCGCCCCCGAAATCAGCCCGTTCGGAACAATTCAGGAAGCGGATTTTCATCTCATCTTTTTTTTCTTCGCATTCCTAGGTGGCTTCCTCCACTGACTGATTCCGCCACAGAACTTTTACTAGAGGGATTTCTTTGTTCCCTAAGCCTCTTTGTCTCGTGCATCAATATTTCCTCGGGAATCTCCTCATAACTCAGGTCTGGTTTCAAGTGCTGGTGCAGTGAGTCGTTTATCAAAGCGTGGCTTGGGTCAGCGATATACTTCCGTAACGTGGAAACATGCAACACATCGTGTACTTGCGACAACGATGCTGGTAGTTCTAGTTGGTACGCTACTTCACCAACTCTCTTTATTGTCTTGAAGGGACCGATGTATCTCGGACTTAGTTTTCCCTTCTTTCCGAACCTCTTGACGCCTTTCATCGGTGATACTTTCACAAAGACCCAATCATTCACCTCGAATTCTAGCGGTCTACGTCTCCGATCCGCATAACTCTTCTGCCTGCTTTGCGCCGCACGCATTCTCTCTCGGATCATAGTGATAATTCCCATCATTTCTCGTATTATGTCTGGGCCTAACATCGCCCGTTCACCGACTTCATCCCAATGCACTGGGGACCTGCACTTCCGTCCGTACAAGGCTTCGTATGGAGCCATCCCAATCGTGGCCTGGTAACTGTTGTTGTACGAGAATTCTACAAGTGGAAGGTATTTGCTCCAATTGCCTTTGAAATCAAGCACACAGGCTCGTAGCATATCTTCCAGCGTTTGGATCGTCCACTCGGATTGGCCATCCGTTTGCGGATGATATGCTGTGCTAAATGCCAACTTTGTCCCCATCGCCTTTTGTAAACTCGTCCAGAATTTAGATAGGAACCGTGAGTCGCGGTCTGAGACTATCGTTAAGGGTGTCCCATGGAGTCTTACTATCTATTGGATGTACAATTCTGCATACCGCTCCATGGTAAACGTTGTACTTATCGGCAGAAAATGGGCAGATTTCGTAAGTCGATCTACAATTACCCAAATTGCGTCGTGTCCTTTAGCGTTCCTCGGCAATCCTCTCACAAAATCCATCGTTATATTGTCCCACTTCCACTCTGGAATGGGTAAAGGTTGCAGTGTCCCAGCCGGCCGCTGATGTTCTGCCTTAATTTGCTGGCAGGTGAGGCATTGGCTCACGAACGTTGCTACGTCCTTTTTCATTCCCTGCCACCAGTAGTTAGTCCTTAGATCCCTATATAGTTTCGTAGCCCCTGGGTGTACCGAATATGGGGTGGTATGTGCTTCCGTCATTATAGCTCGGCGGAGGTCTATATTGTTCGGTACGTATATTCGACTCTTGTAGTACAGGCTTGTGTCGTTCCGAAACACGAAGTCCGTTGTTTACTGTTTAGTCTGCGCTCCCTTGGTTTTCAGGTAAAGCTCATCGTTTTCCTGTGCCTTTCTGATCTGCTCCAGTAACGTTGGTTGCAGAGTCAGGGCTGCTAACTTCACCTCGACTTCTCCCAATGGTACGATATCCACGTCGAGCCGTTGAAGTTCCGCAGTCACTGATTTCCGGCTTAGAGCATCCGCTACTACGTTCGCCTTTCCTGTGTGGTAGTTGATTACACAGTCGTAATCTTTCACCAGTTCCAGCCACCTTCTCTGCCTCATATTGAGTTCTTTCTGGGTGAAGAAATACTTTAAACTCTTGTGATCGGTGTAGATTTCACATCTTTCTCCATACAAGTAGTGCCTCCAAATCTTGAGAGCGAAGACTACAGCAGCAAGCTCCAAGTCGTGTGTAGGGTAGTTCTTCTCGTACTCCTTTAGTTGTCGTGAGGCGTAAGCCACCACGTTACCGTTCTGCATCAGTACGCATCCGAGCCCATTTTTCGAGGCGTCGCCATACACTGACAACCTCCTGTTCCCGTGGGTATCGTCAACACTGGGGCTGTAGTAAGCCGCTTTTTTAGTTCCTAAAAGCTTTGTTCACACTCCTCGTTCCATAGAAAAGGTGTGTTCTAGAGAAATCCTTGATGAATTTCCTATAGTAGCCTGCTAAGCCCAAGAAGCTCCGTACTTCCGTTACGTTAGTTGGCTGCGGCCAGTCACTAATTGCTTCGATTTTGCTCGGGTCCACCGAGATTCCCGCTCCCAAGACGATGTGTCCCAAGAACGCTACCTGATCTAGCCAGAATTCACACTTCTTATACTTGGCGTACAGCTGCTTTTCCCTCAGTACTCCGAGTACTACTCGTAGGTGTTGTTCGTGCTCCTCCTTCGTCTTGGAGTAGACGAGGATGTCATCTATGAATACAATTACAAACTTGTCTAAATAGGCTTTGAACACCCGGTTCATTAGGTCCATGAAGGCCGCCGGTGCGTTCGTCAGTCCGAAGGGCATGACTAGAAATTCAAAGTGCCCGTATCTGGTACTGAATGCCGTTTTGGGAATGTATTCCTTGCGGATTTTCAGTTGATGGTAACCCGACCTCAAGTCGATCTTAGAAAACACTATGGCTCCTTGTAGTTGGTCGAAGTGGTCGTCTATTCGGGGTAGTGGGTACTTGTTCTTGATCGTCAGCTTGGTCAGCTCCCTGTAGTCTATGCACAGTCTCATCGAGCCATCCTTCTTTCGTACGAATAGAACTGGCGCACCCCAAGGAGAAAAGCTGGTCTGAATGAATCCTTTTTGTAGGAGTTCATCTATTTGTTCCTTCAACTCCTTTAATTAGGTTGGCGCTAATCGGTATGGAGTCTTAGACACTGGTGCTGCTCCCGGCACCAGGTCGATCGTAAACTCAATGTTTCTGTCTGGGGGTAGTCCCGGCAGGTCTTCTGGAAATACGTCCGGGAACTCCTTAATCACGGGTACGTCTTCGAGTTTCGTGGGGGTATCTTCTTCTGCCTTCAGTGCGAACACCAGGTATGCCTCGCATCTGGAATTGACTAGTCGCTGAGCTTTTAATGCTGATATCCTCGGAGTGCCTCTCCCTTTCACTGTCCCCTTGAGAGTGAAAGATTCTCCCCCTTCTATGCTGAACGTAACTATCTTACGATTACAGTCTATCACCGCTCCATACTTTGAGAGCCAGTCCATCCCGAGGATCACTTCATAGTCGTCCATGGGGATGACTATCAAGTCTACAGACAATTCTTTGTTACCGACTTGGATTGGGCAATTTCTTAACATTTGGTTAGTCCTAGTTGGTGCCCCACTTGGTATTGCTACGCTATACTCATAATCCACTCGCTCAGGCGTTACCCCGAGTTTCATCACATACTTCACAGACGCAAACGAGTTGGTCGCCCTGGAATCTACTAGAATGCACGTGGGAGTTTGGCGGATCAGTAGGGTACCTGTTACCACCTCCGGGTTGTTTTCGGCTTCCTCTGACGTGATGGTATACACCCCGCTGGCATCATCGCGGGTCTTACGAGGTTTCCTACCTGATTTCCTGGAGTGATTTCAGGGCACTGTTTTGCGAAGTGACCATCCTTCCACATCTGAAGCAAGCATTAGCTGGCGTGTTGCAGTTCCCAAAGTGCTTCCTTCCACACCTCTGACAGTTAGGGAATTGAGCTGCCCCTTGATTCTGGTTTGGATTTGGGGGTCTGTTCATCGTCCCCTGAGGTTGTTGAGGAGGCCTGTTCTGAAATTTCTTCTTGCCCCCTTTAGGCACGAACTGCCGTTTCTGGTCTCCTCCGCTCCATTGCGCTCCTTGCATTTGCGCGAACTTGCATTTGGCCTCTTGTGCCTTCAAGATCCTGGCTTCCGCCTGTTCAGCAACCATAGCTCTCTCTGCTACTTGAGAGTAAGTAGCTCCCTGAATTCCCGCCATGCTCACATCCCTGTAGAGCTCGGGCTTCAATCCTTCCAGAAAGCTTCGACTTTTAGAGCTTCCGTGCTGATCATGTGAGCAGCGAACCTGGACAGCTGCTTAAACTTCCTTATGTACTCTGCCACGGTCATAGACCCCTGAGGTTGATGAATTCGTTCAGGCGCTGTGCTCGAATCGGGGCGGTGAGGTACTTGCCCCTGAACAACTCGTTGAATCTTTCCCAGCTCATTGTAGCGGGGTTCTCCAACACATGATGGTGTCCCACCAGTGTCCTGCGCTCCCTCGTAGTAGGAACGCAGCGCAAAGGGCCTTCTCCGCCTCCGGAACCCTACTATAGACAAACATACTCTCGAGAGTCCTCAACCAGTCCTCAGCTGCTGTCGAGTCAGCTGTGTCTTCGAATGTCGGTGGGTTCAGCCTTCGGAATCGTTCTCCCACCATCTCAGTCTTTTCTGCCTGAGTCGGCCCAGTGTTTGCCGCGTTCTGCTGAATAAGCTGTTGGATCTGTGCCGATTGTTGGCGAACCAATTCCGTTAGTTGGAAGATGGTCGCATCGCGGTTGTCCGTAGGGGCCGTGTTTCCCCTATTCTGGTCGTCGCCACCACTCGACTCACCTCTTGTTCTTACCATCTCTATACCCTATCCTGATTGTCCTATGGCCGATAAATTATACAACATAGAACTTCACATAGACTTAACACTTACTTGCAAGGCCGCTTCCGCTCTTTTGGGTGTGTGTGTGGACAGTCTACAGAACCTGTAACCGAAGCTCTGATACCACCCTGTGGCGACCCGACCTCCTAATCCTATATTCTAGCGTGTTCCTAAGTGCCTAGCAAGTTGTGAGTAGTGAATTGCATCAGCAATGCGTATAAATTTTTCATTTTCCCATCTACGTAATGAAAACATCATTCTATACAGGACAAAAGAATGCATGTCGGACATTATGCTCCAGACATGGTCTAACTACAAAGGTGAAGGCGTGTCGGCACAACAAAAGCTCCTATGCGCCCGGCCTCACAGGTCGTCATCCACACACACACGTCCACCCCAAAAGCAGCACGAAGCTTCAAAAGGTCGGCCTTATCTTTCAACACGATCACGTACCGTGGTCGTCGGTGCCTACAACACACAACGTAAGGAATGAGCCACCGAGGCTCAGTAAGCGGAAATCATGCATGCATGCACGTGTCACTCCCCTGCAAAGGCAATCCACGCCGATGCACACCCCACTCAGCAAAGACGATCCGCGCCAATGCTCCTAGTACTCATACTAGTACCAGGGCCCACGACGCACTTACTATGCACCACTAAGAGCTCAATGTCCTCAATAGGATCGTGACAGCGACCCACGCTGGGTAGCCTACGCTAGGTTTCCCTAGATCGCACCCTCCCAGGTCGTCCCCTCTGTCATACGGTAGCCCACGCTGGCAGCCTACGCTAGGATTCTCCCTAGGTCGCTCCTTCCAGGTCGCTCCTTCCGCAAACAGGGCAGTTGCCTACGCCAGTTAGCCTACGCTAGCATAGCTAGGTCGCTCCTTCCTTGGTCGCTCCTCCTGCCTCATCATAAATACCGGCGTCGTACGCCGTGTAGGGTGCCATAGAAGTCGTCTGTGACTCAACTGCGAGTCGACACACCGGCCTATATCGGCGGGTCTTCGTCGCATACAAGCGACATAATAGAATGCACACTCAGTCCCACGACCCTCCCTCACGAGTTCGTGTGTGCATGTGAGTATGCATATGCAGATGCAAGTAAACGTAACATAACTTACCACTTTAAAATGCTTCAATCAATTTTCACGAGTTCATGAAACCACGTAGGCACGTAAACACGCAACTTAGGCACATAAAACAAGTTGTGTCGTAGTTGGATTTCTACTTACCTGTCGTCCGAGCGTACTTAGTGTTCTCCTCGTTCGCTCCTAACGTACGACCTTTACACATAAAATTTCGTCGTATCAGTGTCGTGCCTTTATAAGGTACCTAAGTCGTATTATATTTAATAGGCTAGACTGTAAGTCGTTAGTTTCAATTTGAGGCTAAGTCCCTGCCCGACCAATTTCTAAATTATGTTAGTATTAAATTCTTAATCTAAAGAGTTCGGCGAAATGTCTAAGTATTGTTTGATTCATTCGATTTGTGAAGCTTGGAGACTCCCGATTTTAGAAATCGCCATGTTCTTCACAAGGTGGCAAATCGCCGGTTTTGACTTCTATTTTGCCAAGATTTCGCCCGATTTCCTTTGTATCTTCAAGGTGCCCGATTTGATTTGCATGACAACTTCCATCGGCCGATTTGTAAATCGCCGTGTCTTTTCGTCATCATGACGTCAGCCCGAAACCATGCATGGGGTAAGGATTGTTTTCGGCCGATTTGAGGGTTTGCAAGGATGGAAATCGCCCGATTTCCATGCATGAAGTGGTTAGAGCCTTCGGCCGATTTGGAAATCGGCGAGTCCTTCAGGTTGCGGCAAATCGTCCGATTTAGGTTTGCTAATCTAAGTTTCGACGATTTGTTCTCTTCGTGGAGTTTCTATTTCAAATCGCCCGATTTGATCTCTTAATGGTTCGATTGATCCTACGCATGCAGTAATCTGCCCGATTTGTTACCTAATTTCCCCATTTTCGATTGATCTCTGAATCATCTACCCGAGTCTCCAAGTTCTAAGTTTTCCTTCTATTAACCAAAACGTCGAATACTACCTAAAGATCTTCTCTTGCTGGAGAAATGAGTCTTAGCGCAAGTTAGGCTAGCCAAAATCAAACAATAATCTCGAGGAACACTCTTAGTTATGATTTCATTTCCAATCCTAGGACTTTTGCCGTCTATGGTACATTCAAGTTCCTAAGTCCCTTACATCTTGAACATGCTTTAACACTTAGTAACGGAAACCAAAGTAGTTTAGGGTGATAAGTTCGCTTACTCGAAATCCTGAGCAGATTGGAGTGGTCCTTTGGGATGAATCCTCTCGGCCTCTTCTCTTTTCTTTCTTGCTTTTGGGTGTCGATGGTTAGTGAGTGAGGTTAAGGGTTTGGATTGTTAAGTTAGATATTTTATACATCATAGGTATGGAGAAATGGGAATAGACTTAACGTGACTCTCCTTATCTTAAGGAAAAGTTGTCACTAAAGTTTCTTTTAATTTAATCAGGCATATCATTCAGTCATAGTCCAAATTTTATCGGGTGATGGACCTAGGTTTCTAGTTTATTTTCAAATCGGTCGATTATACTTCTCTCTACGCATAAATCGTCCGATCTCTAGGGTTAGTCTAAGGAATCGCGCGATTCCTGTCCTCATTTCTATTTGCTCAACCTCAGCGATTTCATTCCATGATCGCCCGATTTCCAATCACTTAAGTATAAGTTCGGCGATTTCCCCTCGTCATGCCACGTGTTTCTTGTTACTAATCGCCCGTTAATTCGCCCGATTCCCACTCGATTTGTTCGATGATTTTAGCTTCTAAGTATATGGGAATCGGCCGATTTCTAATTTGCTCAATTTGAGCTCGGCGATTTCCCATATTCTTTACACATTGAAATCGCCCGATTCTATTTGTCTAATTTGAGCTCGGCGATTTCTCGTGTGGGTGCAAGAGGACGGTGAACAGGCCCCCAAACCCAAATCAGAATCAGGCCAAGCGCAAATTTGCGCAAATGCAAGGAGCGCGATAGAGTGGAGGAGATCAGAAACGACAGTTCATGCCTAAAGGTGGCAAGAAGAAATTCCAGAACAGGCCTCTCAACAACCGCAGGGGACGGTGAACAGGCCCCCAAACCCAAATCAGAATCAGGGAGCAGCACCAATCCTTAATTGCCAAAGGTGCGGGAAGAGGCACTTTGGGAATTGCAGCACACCGGCCAACACGTGTTTCAGATGTGGGAAGTCGGGGCATTTCGCGAGGCAGTGCCCGGAAGGTGTTTCGGGGAGTCAGGCTGGGAGCCAAGCAGGACCTCAAATGGTGCCAGCCCGGGTGTCCACCATCACGTCAGAGGAAGTAGAGAACAACCCGGCGATGGTGACAGGTATCCTCCTAATCCACCAAACTCCCACCTACATCTTAGTAGATTCCGGGGCAACCCACTCATTTGCATCTGTGAAGTATGTGACGAAACTCGAGATAACGTCTGAACGAGCGGATTGTGAGTATAGCGTAGCAATTCCAAGCGGGGCACCAACTAGGAGTAGTCAAGTAGTAAGAAATTGCCTATCCTAGTCGGCGACAAAGAATTGCCGGTAGATTTAATAGTCATCCCGATGAACGACTACGAAGTGATCCTCGGGATGGACTGGCTCTCAAAGTACGGAGCGGTGATAGACTATAATTGTAAGGTGGTCACGTTCAGTATAGAAGGGGAAGAGCCTTCACCTTCGAGGGAACAGTAAGGGGAGAAGCATACCGAGAATATCGGCATTAAAGGCACAACGGTTGATCAAGACTGGATGCGAAGGATACCTTGTGTTTGCACTAAAAATGAAAGGAGACTCCTCCCCAAGGCTTGAATATGTACCCGTAGTTAAGGAGTTTCCGAACGTATTTCCGGAAGATTTGTCGGGACAACCACCAGACAGAGGGATCGAGTTTACAATCGACCTGGTGCTGGGAGCAGCACCAGTGTCCAAAACCCCGTACAGGTTAGCACCGACCGAACTGAAGGAGCTGAAGGAATAGATAGATGAGCTTCTACAAAAAGGGTTTATCCAGACTAGTTTCTCTCCCTGGGTGCACCGGTTTTATTTTTGCGAAAGAAAGACGGCTCAATGCGGCTGTGTATAGACTATAGAGAGCTGAACAAGTTAACGGTTAAGAACAAGTATCCCCTGCCAAGAATATGATCTTTTTGATCAACTATAAGGTGCCACAGTATTTTCTAAGATCGACTTGCAATCGGGATACCATCAGCTGAAGATTCTCAAAGATGATATCCCTAAGACGGCGTTTAGTACCAGATACGGGCACTTTGAATTTCTAGTCATGCCTTTCGGGCTGACTAATGCGCCGGCGGCCTTTATGGATCTAATGAACCGGGTGTTCAAGACATACCTAGACCTGTTCGTGATAGTGTTCATCGACGATATCCTTATCTATTCACGGATGAATGATGAACATGAGGAGCACCTGAGGATAGTGCTTGAAACACTGCGGGAAAAGCAGTTGTATGCCAAATTCAAAAAGTGTGAATTCTTGCTGGACCAAGTAGCATTCTTGGGACACATTGTCTCTGGAGCGGGAATCTCCGTGGATCCAAGCAAAATCGAGGCAATTAACAACTGGCCACAGCCGACTAATGTAACAGAAGTACGGAGCTTTTTAGGCTTAGCGGGCTACTATAGGAAGTTCATAAAAGACTTCTCGAAGATCTCCTCTACGCGGACGAAGCTAACCAGAAAGAATACTCATTTTCAATGGAGCGAGGAATGCAAACGGAGCTTCCAAACGCTGAAGAAGCGGCTTACTACAGCACCAGTGCTGACAATACCCTCAGGAACAGGGGGATTCTCCGTTTATAGTGATGCTTCGAAGAACGGGCTCGGATGCGTATTGATGCAAAACGGAAATGTAGTGGCCTATGCCTCACGACAATTGAAGGAGTACGAGAAGAACTACCCTACACACGACCTAGAACTCGCGGCGGTGGTCTTTGCCCTCAAAATTTGGAGGCATTACCTGTATGGAGAAAGGTGCGAAATCTATACCGACCACAAAAGTTTAAAGTATTTCTTCACCCAAAAGGAGCTAAATATGAGACAGAGGCGGTGGCTGGAACTGGTGAAGGATTACGATTGCGCGATCAACTACCACCAGGCAAGGCGAATGTGGTAGCTGACGCTTTAAGCCAAAAAGCAGTAAGCACGGAACTCCAACGACTTGAAGTGGAGATTGTACCACTAGGCGAGGTCGTGAAGTTAGCAGCCTTAACCTTACAACCAACGCTGATGGAAAGATCAAAAAGGCCCAGGAGAGCGACGAGCTCTACGTCAAGATCAAATCATATGCAGAACAGCCGGCAATAGACTATGCATTCCGAGATGACGAAAGCCTGTACTACAAGAGCAGATTATATGTACCGCGTGATGCGGAGCTTCGGGGAACTATACTGGCGGAAGCACGTAACACACTGTATTCGGTACATCCTGGAGCTACAATGTTATACAGAGACTTACGGACGAACTACTGGTGGCCAGGAAGGTGTTAGGGGGCGACCTGGAGGGTGCGACCTGAGGGTGTAAGCGACACAGGGAGGAACCCTGGTGTAGACGACATCAGCGTGGGCTACCAGCGTGAGCGACCGCCGGACAGTCGGGGACGACCGGGTTCATATGGCGACCTAGGGGAACGATGTGCATCCTAGGGTTTTGCCATCCGGCGTGGACCGCTGTCGTGTTGTCCCTGAGGGACGTGAGCTCTTGTGGTGCATAGTGAGATTAGCCGAGGGCCTTGAGTACGTTAGTACATGTGTTATATGCATCGGCGCGGATTGCCTTTGCGAGTGTTACATGCTTCGGCGTGGATTGCCGTTGCGGGGAAAGCGACACGTGCATACATGCATGATTTCTGCTTACTGAGCCTCAGTGGCTCATTCTTTTACGTTGTGTGCTGTAGGCACCAGCGACCACGGTACGTGATCGCGTTTTGAAGGCAAGGCCTATCTTTTGGAGCTTCGTGCTGCTTTTGGGGTGGACGTGTGTGTATGGATGACGACCTGTGAGGCCGAACGCATAGGAGCTTTTGTCGTGCCGCCATTCGTCTTCCCGTGTAGTAAGATGACGTGTGTATGTTAGGAACTGATCTCCATTCTTTTGACGTGTACCTAACAGTGTTCCGTTATATCAATGGAAAAGAAAAATTTCATACGCATTTTTGGTGCTTCTTTTTAGTTAACACATCGTTAGGCACAAAGTAGAACGTTAGAATAGGTAGCGAGGACAGCGGGTCCTGACATGTGCTCTTCCTGTCCACTCGGCAACCTGCATAATCAGCATCAGTATATTCAATTAATTTGAAATTTGTGCCTTTAGGATACCATAGTCCTAAAGTGGAGGTGCCCTTGAGGTAGTGCAGAATCCTCTTGACCGTGGGCATGTGGGATTCTTTGGGGTCGGCTTGGAAACGGGCACAACCGGCCAGCTTGAGGGGAGATAAAGAAGAAATCCTATGATGGTTCGATAGAGTGTGATGTCGATGTTGGTCCACTTGTTACCAAACAAGGACAAAAGATTATTGGAAAGATTAGTAGCGTATGAAGCACCTTGAGTGTGTGTTCGTGTGTGTTTAACGAGATCGGCGTTAAAACTATTTCTTTTGATAAACCCTAACAAGGGTAATTATGGGCTTTATATACCACATTTAGTTGGTATATTAAAGCCCAAATACCAAACTTTTACTTAATACAAATTGTCTCCCCAAACTACTACAATCCATAAAATACGTAAATATAAACCCAAGATTTATCTCATTAGAGGACACTACAAATAATTCCTAACAACCCCTTAGTGTCCTCACTGCCTTTGCGTCCTTCGCGTCTTCTTTGTCTTGGGACTCACCATCATGTAAGGAGACTTTCTGAGTCCTAAGAAATGCTGATATGATCGCAAACTTCTTCGAAAGGATATTTTCTCAGAGATGTTATCGATCAGCTTCATGTATTTTGCTTGGTCTTCGTGTTATTTGTATCTTAGCTACTCGAGAATGCTTCTGAGTTTGTTCCGAATGATTAGGAGGGTTCTGTCGCTGAACTTGTTAATCTCTGACTTTTTCATTGGCCTCTTATCTCCCTTGTAGTTAATGTAGACCACTGACGGATCGTCGTCTTAATTGATTATGTGGCCTTCACCAAAACTAGGGTCTGGGACTTCGATGGATGGCTTCGTGAGAATTACCCTCTTCATCTTGCTTTCCACTGCCATTTGGATATCATGGGTTGCGTTGAACTTTACTTGGCGCATCATAAATCGCTTAAGAGCGATGTTCCAACCTTGAGGTATGGGTTCTGAAGTGTTCCAAGGAGTCTGTAGCTTCCCAGCATCTAATCAATTTCGTCACCTCTCAAGTATGAGAGATCGCCTTCAGTTAGTTCTTCAATTGTCCCATCTTCTCGTCGTACCTTGTAGACAGGGAATTCGTAGAAGTCAAGGCGAGCTCGTCGTACTCCCATGACGGCACTGATTCTGCTCTTTCCTTCTATTCTCTTCGAAGAGTATCAACATTAGCTCCTTTCCCTTTGTGCATAAGTCCTTCGGAGAGAAAGCAAGTACCGAAGGCGGTTGGTCTTGAGAGATGAGTTAGGCCTCTGAGTTCAAGCTCGTGTAACTTCTTAATACTATCTTCCTTCCTCAAGATTCTCCTTCGTATCTCTTCTTCATATAAAGCAGTCACTTTGGCATATTCCCATGGAAGATTCAGTTCTTCTCTTATCTTCGACTTCGAGGGGGCACTCGTCATCTATAATGGCGTGTTTGAGAAGCTCGGGAAGTTCTGGAATATCAACTTCGTAGTCTTCACTTTCCTCGAGTTCATCATCGTCGATAAGGCCAGGCTTACGTTTTCCTTCATTAGGAAGTATCTGGCATCCTCCATTAAGCCCTTGGCCATGGTTGTGTCCATCGGCTTTGTCATCCAATCATCGTTGAAGATGTACATTTCAACGGTGGTGTGAGGGTTATAAAGCTCTTCGAGAGATACGGTTGGTTCATCTGTCTGAAGGGCTAGAGTTGGTGATATGAAGGATTGGATGGGCTTCTTTGACTTGTGCGACTAGGAAGTGAAAACTGGTGAGGAAGTTTGTTGGGTTGTTTTGGTATCGGGTAGATTCTTTGGTTCGTGTGGGTGTAGGTATTTTGGTTCGGGTGGGTGTTCTGGTGACTCTTGGCCGCAACTGTTGAGGCTGAGGCCCTTTGTCTTGCGTCCTCTCCCCCTCGGGACGACCCTCATCGTCGGGGTCGTCACGTGATTCCCTTGATGACCCGGCCTCGCCTCGACAGGTAAATGGAACCTCGAGCCGTCGAAGAACCTCCTGAGTCCGTTCTCTAAGATTTGGTGCAGTGCGGAGTCTGGCCAGCAGACGTCGATTAGTTCGTCTATTGGGACATTCCATGGGCCAGCATCAGGATCAGCAGACTCTGGGGTGCACGTTCTTCTTCGATGACGGGGGTCTTGCCTTTGTCGCGAGTGGACGAACCGAGTGCTTCGTTTACTAGGGTCATGATAGAGCCCTCAATGCCTCTCGTGAACTCTTCAAGTCGTGCATTGAGCCTTGCCTCCGTCACGAACGGGGAAAATAATGGGGCGGTGTCACGAAGACGGCCCGCTGGCACAGCAGCAGAAGAAGATGGTGCTGATGTGCCGTCTGTTTGCACAGGACTTGAGAAACCAGGGCCACTTAGGCTCACCGTTGACATCAATGCTGAGACGGACTCAGATTTGACGGCCCAAGTCAGTAGCTGCTGTTATGTTGACTACTTTGGGTCTTCCGCTTTGGTCCGTACTAGCTTCTAATACGGAGATGTTGTGGAGAGTTCTATCCAGATCACTAAAACCTAGCGGTGCAAAAAGAGATGTTTGTGTCCTAGAAGATTTAAAAAATATGGGTTGTGAGGGCCCTAGACTCGTTGTGGACAAGGAAGGTGCTGTCTGAGGCGTAGGACTGCTTAATTCATCATCGACCGCCTCCGAGCGAGGTGGTGATGGTTGACGTGGCTCCTGTGTATCTGAAACAACCACCTTTTGGGAGATGATTGAGTGGCTAGGTGGGGTAGTCTGCGCGATTGGACCTGATTTCGCGACTTCTACTCGGGGTAAGACTGTCTTCCCCTGCACCTATTGGCTCGGTCCGGGTTATGTGCGGACTGGATGAAAGAGGAGGACGGTCGTGTTTGTGTTTGGTATGCCGTTCCCTCTTACTACTTTCCGTCATCCCCATTTGATTTTCGCTTTTGTTTTTATTGTGAGAATGGGGGTTGTCCTAGACCTATACTTGGCTGGTGCGGTTGGCTGATACTCGGGTTAGGCGCAACTGGGTTTTGTTGAACCATGGAGATGTCTTCAAGGTTGTTTGCTCGGAGGTAGTCTAGAAGCACGGGATTGGTTTGATCGAGGAATTGTAGAAGGTAGTCAGGTAGAATCATTGACTCCTGATCAAACTTGGACTTGGTCTTAGTTGATTGTATTTTTCCGAGCTTTGGGATTTGGTAGCCTTCGGCTTGGGGACTTTCTTTGTCCGAAAACAACTGTAGGTAGGAAAGTACTTTCTTTGTCGATCCGAGGCCCCATCTTCTTAATTGGTCAAAGAGTGTGACGACCCTCACCCTCTAATCGCTAATTAGCGATAAATCGCATTGGGTTTAGCAGCGAAAGCCGCGGAGAACCCATTTTACAAAAATATTAGCAGCGAAAGCCGCGGAGAACCCAGTTTACAAAAAAAATGTTTATACAAAAAGTTAATACGAATGGGCCGCTGGCCCAAAACCCCTTACCACTCGCCCACGGGTCGTCATCCATGTACAGCCTCGCCCTCAAAAGCCCATGGAAGCTCCGATAGCCAGCCCCCACCGTCGATTACCTACAACACACAAACACTGAGCAATTGCCCAGTAGGTGAAATAATGCATGCACGTGTGACTCGCTCACGTTCACTCACCTCCAATTCTCACCCATGCAATGGCACTCACTATCACTAATCACAATCGGGATACACTCACCACCTCACAACGGGCCCTGGGCTCGATACTGTGCACCATCACGCGAAATCACTACCACGATCACGAACACAACCACAACACGATCACTACACTACGGCAGTGGCCTACACTGAGCAGCCTCCCTGAGCCGTATCAGGTCACACTCTCAGGTCGCCTCTTCTGCCAATGCAGTGCCCACGCTGGTAGCCTACGCTAGGTCCCATAAGGGTGCCCAGGTCACAACCTCCACGTCGCCTCCTCCCGCACGCGACAGCATGGCCTACACTAGCTAACCTACTTGGGGATATCCCAAGTCGCTCCTTTCTAGGTCACCCGCAGTCTGCCGCATAATGTCCAACGGGCCAATGGCTCACCGTCACAGGCGCTGATGCACAGCACATGCCTACACTCACATAACTCCTATACGGGTCGACAGCCAATATCGGCTACACGCTCAATAGGTACAATACAGTACCACCGTTCCACCACGGCTTCGTGAAATGACATGTAATGCACATGTAGGCATTTACGTGATAATACATGAAACGTGATGCCACATGAAATGCACATAAAATACGTAAAACACATAATTCACCGAAGCACATAAAATCACATAATTATGAAATAGGTGTTTACGCGTTGTACATGGATATTCCACCTACCTGTCCTCCTGCTAACGTCAAATACAAGGTCTGATGGAGTCCCTATATGTCGGTCCTCTGAATATAATAAATATTATTAGTATCTTTATCAATCCTCGAACTATATAGTCTCAAATAATTATATCACAAATTATTAAAATATTCTAAGTTTAAGATGACCTAAATCGCCCGACTTATGGTCAAGTCTAAGTCAACAATCGATGTTTAATTACTCTGAATCGCCCAATTTGTGGTCCTCAACGAATCGCCCAATTTTACACTTGGCTTTTAAATCGCCCGATTGACTAGGTTTAATACCTAGTTTCGACCGATTGGTTATCTTGCAATTCGCCCGATTGTACCCCTTGAATCGCCCGATTAGTTATAGTATAACTCACTTTCGCCCGATTCATTGCATGCATGAAAACGTGAGTCGCCCGATTCCATGTCTTATCGAGAAATCGCCCGATTTAGGGTTTAAGTTCGGCGAAATTACTTTCGCCCGAAACTTGTTTAAATTAAAATCGCCCGATTTAAATGAAAGTCGCCCGAATGTGATATTCAAATATTCTAAGACTCGAAACACGTAAAATCGCTCGATCTTAACATGAAAAGTGGAATCGCCCGATTCCTTCAAAAATGTTGATTCTTTCAAAAACCCTAAAAATGAAATTCTTATATTATCAAGATTAGCTTTAAAAATGTTTCTAACCCAGAATATCTTACACCCTAAAACATGGAGCATCCTATAATTTTCGAAAATTATTAATTCATAAATGTGAGTGCTAACTCAAGGACTTTAAGAATTCTTAAGTATGTTACTCTTCGCACAGAACCCATAAAACTTCTACTTTAATTTGAGAACTCTACTGAATTAATGCCATCCTCCTATCAAATTACATAATCTATTTAATATCACTTAATCATGTATATATATATATATATATATATATATATATATATATATCGTGTAGAAGTATATACTACCGAGAATAAATCAGTTACATGAATCCTAATTTAAACCTTGAAGAGTTAGGGTTTCCTGAACATGACAACCCACGAGATTATTTAGAATCCTCCCTTTGTCATGAGATAAGCATATAACTTTAGGGAGAATGAATTGAATATACTATGTTCAAGCACTATACCTTTGCTTAAGTTGTCGAGCTGTTGGTCTATGTAGTCGTGGTGCTAGATTATCCTTTCTCCTTTTCTTCGTATGATTTCTTTTGTAGGTATGAGAAGTTTGTTTTTAATTCACAAGTAAGGATATATACTACAATAAGGTCCTCGAAAATAATGTTGATTAATAGCTTTGTAGATGGCGAATTGTTACTTGAGGATTAAGCAATCTTATAGTTATCTTATTCTTGGGATTTGTGGGCTTTATTTTGAAATTTAAACTCTTATCAAATACAGCCCAAGTTTAATTTATCTAAGCATATTGAGTTTTATTTAGCTCTTAAAGTCAATTTCGAAATATATTTGAAACCATTGAAATTTATATTCTCGTTTCACAGTTGAACTTTCTTTATCAAGTTTCCTAATCCATAAAATTACACATTTATTTCCTAATCCATTAAATTTTACGGGTATTACAAAGGGATCTGACCAAATTAGTTGCGGACGTCGTAGTATTTGTTGAAGACAATGTTGTGAAAAATTAGCATAATTTGCCGGTTGCAGCAGTCTAACCCAGTGTGATTAGGAGATAAGCACTTCTTGACTATAAGAAAAAGTGTTCGTCAGGGTTGGGGTATATCTTTGGCGGAGAAGTTAGAGAGGTGAATGGAGTTTTAGGCATTTGGTTTGTATCCCATGAAAAGGAAGTCACGAATGAGGTCTTGGTCAGTAGGATGTTGGTCATAGAGTATTGAGTATGGGAGACTAAGTTGGGAGCGAATGATGGTTGGGGTTAGAACCACGATGGTATTGTCAAATTTGGCTGAGAGACGAGTGGATTTTGGGTTATCTGTTGGGTTTTGAAGAGTGGCCAAGAATTGTTGTATAGACTTCAGGGACGCACTCGATTATATTTAGGGCAGTTTTTAAGGGATGGTTTTGTAGGACTTTGATGATGATTGGGTCTAGGCAGGACGTGTTTTCAAAGTCCAACTGCACATTATTGGGCAGTCTTTGTGCCCCCAGTCGGTCGATGGGAATACTTCGTCAATTGTCGCACATTGGGAAATTTCTGTAAGGAATAGCAAATCATTAGCAATCAGTTACTTAGGTACCAAATTGTTGCAATACTTAGAAAGAAATTTCTAAGTTACAGTTAAGGAATAGTGAATTGGTGTATTTATTGAGTAATCTTACATGACTACACATAATATATGTTACGGGACATAGAAAAAATTTTTGAAGGTAAATTTTGTTCAGGATCGGGCGATGAAGGAATGATTTGCAATGAAGAGTCGCTGGATTACCAGAATCGGGCAATTCTAAAATTGAATTATAAAGTTAGAATCGAGCAAGTGAGAATCGGGTAAGTTCAATCGCAAAATATCAAAGGCAGAATTGGGCCCGACTTAAGTAATATTGATGTAATCGGTCGATTAAATCAGAGGGCGGAATCGGGCAATGACTTTTCGTAAAGTTGACGAAATCGGGCGACTCAATCAGAGGATAGAATCGGCGATTATGAATTATTGTTCAGTTAAAGTCGATGGAATCATGCGATTGAAATTGAACTCTCTAGTTAAATCTATAAAATCGGGCGATTGAAAGTAATTTTACAGTCAAATTCGCTGAGTGTAGGGAAATCTGGTGAAACAAGTTCAAAAATTCAAATTCGAACAAAATCAAATCGGGCAAATGAGATTAGGGTTTAGAAAACAAATCATTAAAAATCTGCAAAAGGGAATTTTCGACGATTGGAACAAAAACCATGAATCCTAAACTACGAAGGGAATTTTGACGGTTTAAAGCAAAGCAGGGAAAAAGGAAAATATGCGAACGGAATGAACTCATGAGCCCGAAACAACGAGTCCTGCAAAAACGCGTAGAAAACCAGTTAACACTTGCAGATTCAATGATTTCCTTACCGAAAATGAGTGGTGATGTGTAGAAAACTGGTTAGGGGACCGATTTAAGCAGAAAAATGACGAAACTCGTTCAAAATTTAGAGAGCTTTTAAGATGGGAATCACGAGTGGGAAAAGTGATGAGGAATCAGGCGATTTTCTATATATATGATGAAAAGAACTGTAGCAAATCAGTTGATTGAGGAATCGGGCGAATTGCAAAATCGCCGAGAAATGAACTTTAGCTGTTCGATTGATTTGATGAATCAGGCAATTGGAAACCGAGCGATTTGAGGAATCGGGCGATGTAGCTTTGAAATATTTTAATAGTTTAAAATTTCAAACTTAAGAATTTTGACCCAAAAATCGATCGAAGAAAGACTGAAGGGAATCACCCTAAACTGACATATGCGAAGTTTTCAACTAATATATGATACAGAATCAAAAATTAGGCCTCAAAATTAATATCAAATCAACGAGTTTTTCAAGATCGATTTCTGTGAGGCAAAATCCGATAATCGACGAAGAAAGCATCGCTTTCGTTCGCGGCGCTGAGCCCTAAAGTCAAAAATTCGTCTATATCATTGAATATCTTTGTCGGGACTATAATGAGTTAGTTGTTGACCAACTTACTAGTTTGTCACCTATGAATTGTAGGCCTCCAAATGTACTTTTCCTATCCATCTTACATCCTGCAAAATCTGCGTCAATATAACCAAGTAATTGAAAATTTGAGTTCTTAGGATACCACAATCCAAGGGTCAGAGTTCCTTTGAGATACTTCATTATTCTTTTCACAGCTAGCATATGTGACTCATTTGGATTGACATGGAAGCGAGCACAGAGGCATGTGGAGAACACAATGTCAGGTCTGCTAGCTGTCAAATACATGAGCGATCCGATGATTCCTCGATATGTGGTTGGACTGGCTGACTTTTCATCTGGGTCCGAGTCAAGCTTACAGGAAGGGGACATTGGGGTGTTCTTCGTAGTAGAATTATCCAAGTTGTACTTCTTGAGTATGTCATGAATGTATTTTAATTGACTAATGAAAATGCCTTCTGAAAGTTGTTTATCTTCAGTCCAAGAAAGAAGTTTAAATCTCCCATCATGCTCATTTCGAACTTCGTCTTCATTAGATCACCAAATTCTTTGCACGATTTAGGATTTGGGGAACCAAAAATTATGTCATCAACATATATCTGAACAAGGAGAATTCATGTTATGTCTGTTGATGAAGAGGGTTGTGTCGATCTTCCCTTTTGTGAATCATGAATTAATCAAAAAGTTTGGGAGTGCCTCGTACCAAGCACGTGGGGCTTGTTTAAGTCCATAGAGAGCCTTCTCTAGAAAGTACACATAGTCAGGGTGAGTTTCGCTCACAAAGCCTACAGGTTGCGCCATGTAGACTTCGTCTTTCATGACACCGTTTAGGAAGGCTGTCTTGACGTCCATCTGGTAAACAATGAAGTTTTTGTGAGCAGCATAAGCGAGAAAGACTCGAATGGCCTCGATTCGAACATTGGGGCAAAGGTTTCATCGTAGTCGATTCCTTCTTGTTGATTGTAACCCTTTGCCACCAATCGAGCCTTGTTCCTAATAACAATCCCATCTTCATCTCTTTTTTTCTTGAAAATCCACTTTGTCCTATAATGGTTGAGGTCTTGGGACTAATCTCCACACTTTGAGTCACTCGAATTGATTGATTTACTCTTGCATGGCTTGTTTCCAATCTGGATCTGCTAATGCATCCTCGATCTTGCTTGGTTTGATTTGACTCAGAAAACAGGCATGTATATTCTCATTAATTGTTGAGGATCAGGTGCTTATTCCTTGATTTGGATCTCCGATAATTCGAGACATTGGGTGAGCTCTCGTCCACTTCCTTGTGTGGGGAAGTGGTTGAATCGAATCCTCATTGTTAAGTTCCTCACTTGCTTCAGTCTCGTTGGTGCTGGAGATCTCAATAGGGGTTTCAGCTTCATTTCCTGAGTTATCCGAAGGAGAATTTTCTACATCTTCATTGTGAACTGGTTGAGAAGTCATGGTAACTTGAGGTTAGCTACTTAAAGGCATCTCGTCAGTTCCAGTTGAATTGTGTACATATGGATCCAATGTGTCTCTACTCTCGTTTTTTTAGGAAGGTCCAATTGTGGACGAGGACATAGATATATTTGATAAAACAGAGATATAGCTCGTCTTCATCAAATGTCTTAGAAGTAAATGGTCTTTCCTCGGGTGGAGAGTTTGTTGATCTTCTGTTAACACTCTTATGAATCCGGTTCTGGACTTATCTGTCCAAAAGCGATAAATGGCGCTTCATCAAACGTAACAATAGCACTTTCCATGACAGTTCGCTTTTGTCATAGGTAAACTCTGTATGCCTTCGCCTCAGCAGAGTATCAAATGAATACCCCTTCGACTGCTTTAGGATCAAATTTTCCTCGATCATCTCTATCGTTTAGAACAAAGCATTTATAGCCAAAAACTCGAAGAAATCTGATATTTGGTATTCTTTTATTAATTGGTTCATATGGGGTTTTCCCGAATCATTTGTGGATGCTTGTCATATTCTGGGTGTAACAAGTTGTGCTGCTTCGGCTCAGAGAAAGTGAGGAAGTTTCGACTGTATTAGCATTGTGCGGGCCGCTTCAACCAGGCTACGATTCCTTCTTTCCATGACTCCATTCTACTGAGGTGTACTAGATGCAGAAAATTGCTAAGAAATTCCAAGTGATGAGTAGAAGTCGTCGAGTATTTGATTCTTGAACTCGGTGCCGTTGTCAGTTCGAATCACTTGAACCTTGCTTCCTAGCGAGTTTTGAGTTTTCTTGACAAAGTCGATGATGAGATCTGGGGTCTCATCTTTCTTCCTAAGAAATCTTGTCCATTATACCTGGAGAAATCATCCGTGATCACCAGACGTATTTTCGTCCGTTGATGCTTTGCCCTTTTATGGGTCCACATAGATCCATATGAAGTAGTTCTAGTGGTCGAGAAGTTGAGGCTACGAGCTTTGTCTTGTGTGATGCTCTTTTCGTTTTTCCCATTTCACAAGCACTGCAGAGGTGTTCCTTGTGATACTTCAAGGCTGGTAGTCCGATAACTAGTTTGCCAGTATGTAGTTTATTCAGCGTTTTGAAGTTGGGATTGGACAGTCTTTGATGCCAAAGGTCACTTTGCTGAATTGAGCTCTTTGGCATGAGACAGAATTTGGACGAGGGTCGAGTAGTCTTCAAGTTGATGGTGTAGAGATTTTCTTTCTTGTTCCAGTGATAAGCTTCCTACTATCTTCAGCAATGATGCTGCACCCCTCAGCATGGAAGTGAACTTTTAGTTGTCTATCGCAAAATTGACCTATGCTGAAGAGATTGTGACTGAGACCCTCGACGTATGATACATTCTTGATCATTAGGTTGTCATGAATTAGGTCGGCGTATCCTAAGATAGGAGCCGCGTGATTGTTCCCAAAGTGCACAGTTCCACCGACGCGTTCATTGTAGTTACTCAATAGCTCTTTTCTTCCAGTCATGTGTGTAGAGCAACTAGAATTAAGTATCCACACATGACGGATCTGCAAAACGAATTAATGGGATTTAGATACCCATTTATGGACGGGTCCTTCCTTATTAGTTTTATAGTCTACGTATGCTTTCTTACGGGTCTACTTCTAATGTCAGCATTAGATTTATCTATGATTCCAGATGATTGCTTAGGAACCCATATCTTTCTAATTCCTAGAGGATGACAGAGATTTGTCCATGCTCTCAGTTGTTTTTTTGTAACCCATATGCTACGTATTCTTATATTTGCTTTTGCTTCACTTTTATGGGACTTTGTTTTGTCAACATGTCATTTTCTTTTGTCAGGTTTGTATCTGGACTTCAGAGAAGGTAGTGATGCTCCCTTAGTCGTGCCGGCATTTGCTGATTGGTATTGAGCATAGATAAAAAGCATAGCTGGAATATAAGTTATGATACCTAGTAGTCGTTACAGGCTTAAGAATAATAGATGGAGGTTCAACAGGATAATTCTTAGCACACATTTGACTACTATTACAAAAATTAGAACTAGACGCTTCAAAATTAACGGGCTGCTTCATTCTAAAGGAGTAAGCGACATCGTTCTTTGGTAGGCTGTTTCCTTAGCTTTCTTCTTCCCTTTCTTATTTAGAGAATTGCCCGTGAGTACATGCAGCGATGAGTTAGTGAGCTTGGATTTGCTAGATGCAATCTGCTTTTTTATCGTTATAGTATTGGTAGGGATGGCTATTTGGGTGTTTACTAAAGAAGTTTGCAGAGAGGCTGAAGGTAAACTGATTTCGATTTGATTTTCAAGTGTGGAAATTAACTTAATAGTACTTCATTCTCTACTTGAAAAGCTATCCTCTCTGACTCTAGAGTTGAGGCTGTAGTTTCGCTAGTGTTGATTTGTTTTTCTAGTGAGGAAATTATACTAAGCAGTATCTCATTCTCTAACTGGAAAGTTATTCTTCCTGACTCTAGATTTGATCGCAAGTCAGATATTTCTCTGATTATGGCTGGTATATTGCATTAGAATATTTTGTTTTTCGACACCTACTTCTTCAGAAGAGGGCGTATAAAGAGGTAAGTAGTCATCAGACAAAGGAATTTCCCTTGTTCTGTAACTATTATTCAGTGTCTCATAGTCAAGCGGGATTTTGGCCCAGTCCTCTCTATTTCTCTTATTCTTTTCCCGCACATCAAGTGCAGATGAGCTCGTGAAAGGCATAAGACTAGGCATATTTAATCCTAGGAAACTAATGTCATAAAGAGGTAGGGGTTTCTTCACTACTGGGATAGAGTCTAGATTGGAACCTAATCTTTCACGTGGGTCATAAAATTCTATGTCTCTAGGCTTATTCAAAAAGATCGTTCTATCTGTTTGTCCTCTCTTAGTAAGTAGGTCCTCTAGCTTCTTAATCTTATATAATTTCACACGCTCTTTGCTTAAAATTACTAATTCGCATGTTTTAGTAATTCGCTCGTCTTCGCTAGTTGTCCATTTGGCCTTTAGCTCACTAACCTGTGTTTTCAAACCTTCTAGTTCTAAGTCACGTCTATCGATTTTCGACTGTGCTATTTCTAGCAGACAATCTAAATTGCTATTATCTCGTAATTGCTTAAGTAGACATGCATAATTATTGTCAAAACGAGCTTATAAATCATTGACCTTTGATTCAGATTCAACTAAGTTGGCTCTCGAGTCAGCCAAGCTAGATTCTAGTCTACTAACTTCTTCACGTGTCGTCTTCGCTCGTCTTTTGTTTGAGCAACTTAAGTTTTCTGGTGTAGTACTCACCATCATTCTTCTTGGGCATGTAGCAGTCTCTAGCAAAGTGCCAGGCTTTCCACAATTGAAACATTTGCTTGGCTAGAGTCATTCCTAGTGTCGAAGTGTTGAAAAGGTACTGGTGACTGTTTGGAACTTGACGAGACCCTTTGTTGATTTGCGGATGATGATGACATTTTGAAGTATTATTTTGCCATTCTTTTCATTACATAAGCGACATGCTTCTCGAAGTCTTTGAATTCGGGGTCTGATTCTGATCCAGATTCTTCACTGTCTAATGGACTAGAAGACTCAGCAGACTTATTCTTTGCAGCTTTTGTGCTTTTCTTAAGAGTGGTATTTGTTACTAGAGTGATGCTGTCACTGTGCTGTTCCAGACTTTCGTAAATGTTGTGGATGTCAATCTGATCGAGGTCTTTGTTAAGTCTGAAGTGTGTAGTGACTCTCTTCCATTCTGGATGTAGTAAGGTGAGTAATTTGACATTGAGTTCCATGTTCGTCTTTATGATGCTTATCTTCGTTAGTTCGTTCACGAGGACCACGAACCTGTTGTAGTTCTCACCAATTTGTCCATCGGGCTTAGCCTTGAGAATCGTATGCTGCTAGGGTTTTGGCTTTCTTAGCTCTTAGTCCACTCTCTGTTCCTTGCATTAATTTTGCGACTTCATCCTAGATTGCTTTAGTAGTTGGAAAGCTATTGGCTTGGATCAGTATGTCATTCAGCAACGCTTGCATCAAATAGATTCTTGCCAGAATATCTGCTTTAGCTCGTTTCTTTTCTGCATTAGTGTATTCCAAAGAAGATTTGAGCATTCTGCCTCCTTGAACTACTGAGGTGACTGTATCATCACAATGGACTATGACCAGACTTTTAGTGGTCCTTTTTCAAGAGACTCGATGATGTCCTCGCCGTTGTCCTTTATCTCAAGAAAGTTGAGGAATCTACTTCTCCAAACTGTCACCGCGTCTCAGGACTGGTACACGAACGTCGCTTCCCATGGCTAAGGAATCCATTTGTTGTTTGGTAGTGATCGTTACGTGGAGGTGATCTGCGAAATAAATTGTTAGTTTCGAACAATTTTAGTCTAAGTTTGAAAGAAAAATTTTATTATTATTGCTATTATTATTATTATTATTATGATTATTATTATTATTATTATTAAGTTCGGGTGTCACAAGTCAAAAATGATCAAAGTCGGTCGACTTTAATTAAGTAATTTTAGGTTTGCGTGACTTTAGTTAAGGAAACTGACAATCGGACGATTTACGTTTTGAATTGACCGGACGAACCTATTACTGAAATCGGGCGACTGAATTTAAACTTAATAGGGTGAATCTAAGTATCAAAATCGGGCGATGGGAGCTTTCAAATAGGATTGGTCGAATTGAGGCTGAAATCGTGCGACAGAGGGTTTCGTGCGATTTGGTCCTTGAAATTTAAAATCGATAGATGGTGACAAAATAAGTAATCGGACGACAGAAGCTTTCGGGCGATTTGGGAAATTTGGACAACTCTAGCAAATCGGAGGATTTTGTGAAATCGAACGGTTTCCTCTTATATAATTGGAAGTCAGACGATTTAGTCAATTAGAACTAAGTATCGGGCGATAAAACCTTAAGGACCTAAAATCGTTGAGAATTTAATCGGACGACTCTCTTGCAAATTGAAAAACGTTTCGGGCGAATCTTTCAATACTGTGTGATGAATCCTCACGAAGGTGACGAACAGACACAGGAAAGAAAATTTCAAACTCCATTTTGGCTCAAAAACAACTCAAACTTGACTGAAATCAACTCGAAAGAACAGAAAAATACTCATTGACGATTTATCTAACCAAAGGACAACAAAAGTGATTTAAAAACATCCAAAAACACATAAAAATCGAAAATGGGTTTTTGAGCAAATGTTCTTTCAAATCTCGTCAGAATCGAGCTAAACAGAATTCAAATCGTTGAGATCGATCCACGTTTGGCTTTGATACCACATGTTACCAAACAGGATCAAAAGATTATTAGAAAGATCTGTAGCGTATGAAGCACCTTGAGTGCGTGTTCATGTATGTGTTTAACGAGATCGGCTTCAAAATTATTTCTTCTGATAAACCCTAACAAGGGTAACTATGGGCTTTATATACCACATTTAGTTGGTATATTAAAGCCCAAGTACCATACTTTTACTTAATACAAATTGTCTCGCAAACTACTACAACCCATAAAATAACAACATATAAACCCAAGATTTAACTAATTAGAGGACACTGCAAATAATTCCTAACATCGACCGCTTTTCCAGTGGGATCGGCATCCAACTTGCAGCTTGTTGACATAGGAGTGCTGAGAGGCTTGCTCTGATCTTGATGAAATTTCTTCAGAATATCCTTGATATATTTCGTCTGACTGATGAATATCCCATCATCAAGCTGCCTGACTTGAAGTCCTAAGAAGAACTGCATCTCTCCCATGTGACTCATTTCAAAATTGCTCGTCATTAACTCTACAAACCTCTTGCAAAGCCGTGGATTTGTGGATCCGAAGATGATGTCGTCTGCATAAACCCAGACGATCATCAAGTCTTTGTCTTGCCATTTGATGCAGAATGACGTATCGATCGTTCTTCGGATGAATCCGGACTTCACGATGAATTCGCTCAAGACATCATTACCAAGCACGTGGGAATTGTTTTAGTTCGTAGAGAGCTTGTCCATTCGATAGACGTGATCGGACCGTTCTTGATCAACAAAGCCTTCTGTCTGAGCAAACATAGACTTCCTCCTTTAAGATGCCATTGAGAAAGGCGGTCTGAACGTCCATTTGGTTGATTTTGAAGTCTTAATGGGCCGCATAAGCCAAGAAAAGGCGGATGGCTTCGATTCGGACAACAGGGGCATACGTCATATATTGGTACTACAAATATATGAATATTTGTACTACAAGCGTTTTTCTGGTATTATCAAAAATAATGGGAGCATAAAACAAGTCTCAAGACCTCAACCTCAGAAACATAAAAAATATCTAAGAACAGGTTCATTGAATCTCAACCTCAGAACAACATATCAGTCTCAAGTCTAAAATATTACGAACATTGATAATATCATTCAAAACAAGTGGAACATAAAACCAATAGGATCTCTTAATATTGTGGAAGCCATGGAGCAACGATATGCTTCGACTTCGACATCGTCAAGATACCTTCCACGATCTGTAGGTCCGGTGATGTATTTTATCCATGGACATTGAAACATGAATGCCGCAATCCACGCCCTCCGGATTCTTCTCCCTCGTGTACGTAAATAAAGTACCATTAATTATGTAATGCAATACCAAAACCCATGAACAAACAATACCATATCCAAATAACATACAGTACCATGACAGCAAGCAATTACCTTACAGTCAAAACTTACTCTCTCTCTCTCTCTCGTTCAACAGATGTGTTGGAAAACGAAAGCTTGTATGTTCGCTTGTTCTCTATCTCGAAACCCTAATTTGAAAGATATCAAAACAACGAATTGAATAACGAAAAATAAAACTCTAATTTTAGCCCTAAACCCCAAATTCAAGCACTAATCAAAGAAATTAAAATTGCCTGACATGAAAGCCTTGAAGAAATGCACATGTCGAAGTACTAAGCTCTACATTAGCCCCAAATGCCAAAAAAGTCGAAAAATTAAAAAAACATGAAGCTTACAGTAGCTCGCTCGTTCCTTCTTATGTGTTCAACAATGGTGGAATCTTCCTCGTGAAAGCTTGCTCGTGGAAGTTAGCTCGTTCGCTCCTTACACAGCTATTTGAAAGTGAAAGCTTGCTGTTCGTTCGTCATCTCTTTCTCGTCTCTGGTTTGAAGGTGAAAATAGTGGAAGTTGGGGTGTTGACTAATTCAATTGGTTTTTTGGTAATATTTATGTTTTACAAGGTTATAATTGTCGATTAGGTAGGTATTTGATATAATCGTCCCTACTATCGAAATGCTAATGCCTATCCAACGTATATACTAAGTGACCATGAGTTCATTAATCTAAAAACTCTCACTTGAGCAAAAACACAAAAATAAAATCCAAGGAAGAAAGAAAGAGTGCATTAGGAGTTTAACGCTTTAAAGCCCTGATTTCCCAAGTGAGGTATGCTAAAGTTTCGTGCTTAGTATGTTTTCAATATATATAAGCCCTTACATGATTTATGATAATCCTAGGAAGTTTCGAAACTTAGTATGTTATGCTCTCAATACGTATAGGTCTTTACATGATTTTATGTTAACCATAGGAGTATATGTTTCGAGTATTTTATATGATTATGAGTATTAGATGAAGTCGTAAGCATATTCCATATACTTAAAAGTCTAAGTTCTTGAAGTTCTAATTTATTTTAGTCATGAATATAATTTAATATGTGAATTTTAATGATTTTCGAAGTTTGAAGGTGTTCGTTAGGGTTTAATTTTTGGTGTACGATATTCTGGGTTTAGGATATTTTTCAAAGAAGATTCAGATAATATATGAGTTCTGACGATTTTCGAAAGACATGTTTAGTTAAGGTTTCTATGATTTTCGAAATGAGTTCGCAAACTTGTATCGAGATTAATTTTCGATGTATTGATTTCCGAAAGGAATTTTCAAAACGAATTTTCGAAACAAGCTTAGCTTCGAAACCTAGTCATTTTATTTCTTTACAGTTCAAGAAACTGTTACATGTACTGACCTAAAATATTTCGCATGTCTGGAGGTCCAGTACATTAGGAAATTTACGAGATTTCTAATCTGCTTTCTTATGGATGACAAGTAGGTGAACTTTTCATCTACAGCACGTAACCCTTTTATGTGAATATATGTGTACGTGTTTTGTAGGTGAACTTTTCATCTACAACGCGTAACCTCGTATTTGAATAATTATGATTATGTGCTTAAGTGAATTCGATGAATTCGTTGGTGACATGTTTTACATGCTTTTTATTGTTGCACGTCATACGTACATATTGCACTGTACATGCATATCACGTTCGAATTTAGAAGAACATCCCAAGACAAGCAACGATTCAAATTTGGTAAGCTGAAATATTACCTACTATGTGTATAAATTTCGTAACCTAGGATTACTAGGGTACCTCAGCTCTAAAAAGTTGATGAAGCGTAAGAATTTAGGTTTAAGAAAGACACCAAAAACCCTAGTTTGAAGTATAAACGTGTATTTGAGTATTTCTTAGCTAAGATTTGGGTAGTACGGACATGTTTTAGGATTTATAACTTTCATTTTGGTTCGAACTAACATTTTCAGGCTTGAAGAAACCCTAGAACTCATAAGCTTCTGGGTAGAATAACTATATGAATTTTTTTTTTTGGAATAAGCTCCATGTATATATATAAGGGGAGTGTCATTATACAGATGAGTGAGGGGTATATCCTCACATGCAAACCAGTAACAGACTACCGGTATCAACCAACTAAACCAAAAATGAAAAACAACGTATCATATAGGAATCACCAAGGTACACGCCAAAGTCGTCGTAAAGCCGCCTTTTGGAGAGCATACTTTGGTGATGTCCCAATAAGTCGCATGCACACCGTGTCGAGGACCGCAGCTACCAGCCTATCCGGGGTCGTGCTAGATCCTTCCTTCCAGCGCTTGTTACGTGCTTGCCATATATGATACACCAATGATGCGAGTACGTGCCGGTATGTGACCTGTACGAGATGCTGACCACGCCATCGCGAAGCAGCCCACTGTATACCCTGTCTCCAATCCTGGTACGGCCATGCCCATCTAATCTTCCTCCTCAACAGCCGAGTGCAGTGGCGCGAAAAGCCACACTCGAAAAAAAGATGTTGAACTGTCTCAACATGTAGTGCATCACATAGAACACAGGCGGGTGTCCCAGCGCGTTGTGCCACCCAAGGCTTATCTCTTGTCGATAGACGGTCCCGAATGGCCAACCACAAGATGACCTCATGACGAGGTATCTTCAGGGGTCCCCCGAACAAGCACGCCCAAGCGACCAAAGGCCGATGTATGCGCAGTGACTCCCTGACTAAGCGTGCTGTGGGTCGACCATCTGGGGCCCCTTGCCAAGAAATCACATCACGTCTAGTAGGATGAGCCGGCTGAAGGTGGGGACTAAACTCCAGGTACTCAACCGTCGATCTCCCGGGCCAATTCCAGCCTTGGCCATCAATTACCGCGCTCAGTCGTGTGCCCATCGGCAGCCCCATTGCTAACGGGCCTCTAGGATACCGGTCCAACAAGGGGGCACCCCGTAGCCATGGATCTTCCCACAATAATAATGATGCACCATCCCCTATCGTAAATTGAAGAAAAGGTAGAATTACCTGCCTTAACTGCATCAGCTTCCTCCAGCTCCATGCAGTGTTGGCCGAAACGGTAATTGTCCAAAGCGATCTCGCATGCAATCGTGTACTGTACAACCAATCCACCCAAATCGAGTCATCCGGTCGAGTAATCACCCTCCATAAGAGCTGAATCAGAAGGGCCCTATTATCCGTAGAGATCGACCGCAGCCCCAAGCCTCCTTCGTGGACAGGTAGACAGACATCATCCCAAGCTACCTTGGCTGATGCGCCACCCCACAAGAACCGGCGAAATCTCGTTTCCAAGGCACGTATGATACCCTTGGGAAGCAAGAAGACCCCGGACCAGTAGACATGTAGAGCCTGAAGGACCGACTTAATCAGTTGTATCCTACCTGCATACGACAGAGACTGGTTCAGCCATGAGCCGAGCCGTGCATCTACCCGCTGCATCAATGGCGCACAGTCGGCAATCGTAAGGCGGGAGGCAATCAGCGGGACCCCCAAATAGCGCACAGGTAGGCGACCTTTGCGGAATCCCATCAAAGACAGTAGCTGGACCTTGAGGCTATCTGCCCTCCGTGAAATATACATCTCACTCTTGTCAGGGTTAGGGTGTAACCCAGACACTTGTGCGAACGACAATAATGCCTCCTTTAGGACCCGTACCGAGATAAGATCAGCCTGACAGAACAGAAGCAAATCGTCCGCAAAGACTAACATAGGCAATTCGGTGGCCTCGCAACGCCAGTGGTATCGAAATCGTGGTTCCGACTGTATAGATGTTACAACAAGGCCATGGAGCACCTCCATGACGAGAGTGAAAAGGTACGGTGAAATAGGATCTCCTTGCCGAATACCTCGCTTGCCAGCGAAGTACCCCACCGGTCGCCCGTTGAGGTTGATAGAGAATGTGGTCGTCGTCACGCAACTCCGTATCCACTCAACATACCTTGGGTGAAAGCCCATCGCCTGAAGAGTCGCCAATAAGAAGCTCCATTCCACCTTATCATAGGCCTTGGCAAGATCCACCTTTAGCATAGCTCGCGGGGGCCTTCCCTTACTCGTATACCCAAGACAGAGCTCCTGTGCTAGCAATATATTATCACTGATGCGCCTGCCAGGGATAAATGCCGTCTGTGAAGCATGGACCAGATCTCGCAGCACCGTCTTCAACCGATTCGCCAACACCTTGGAGATGATCTTGTATAAGACATTACAGCACGAAATGGGCCGGAAGTCTGTCGCTCGGCGTGGCGTCTCGCATTTAGGAATGAGCGTAATCAACGTGCTGTTAAGACCCTTGAGTAAGCATCCCGTCTTGAAGAAGTCCTGCGTTGCACATATCACATCAGGCCCAACTATCCCCCACGCTGTTTTGAAGAAAGCAGCCGTAAAACCATCAGGTCCAGGGGCCTTCTCGTCCCCGATAGAGAATAAAGCATGCCTGATTTCCTCGTCGTCCACTGGCCTGATCATGTATTCCGAAGCATGCCTGATTTCGGATATTTGAAGAAGCTTTCGATCGATTCTAGGGCCACTTGAACTTTCGAGCGATTGGAAAATTTAGGTGAGATTCGGCAGTTTGAAATTAGGTAATTGACTTTCGATGGAAAGTAAAAGTTGCAAGAGGTTTCGACCGAATACACTTAAGGAAAGAAGAACTCGCCAATTTGAGGCCATGCAATCGGGCGAGTCACATCTCGAGAAGACCTCGGCAGTTTTCGCTTGTGAACGTTCCAAATCAGGCGATGTAGGACTCGGCGAAACCCATGTTGGTACATGCACAAATCGGGCGATCAAAAGCTAGGGTTTACTTTCCAACAAATCGAGCGACATTGAAGACTAACCAATCGGACGAACGAGCAAGCTTTCGCCACATTATGTATGATGCTAAACCAAAGAGGAATCAAGCGAAAGGTGATTTAATTTAGGAAATTTCACCGCGTTGTTTAAGCCCTACAGAAATCGGGAGAATCTTTAGATGCTTTTTAACCCTAGACTAGAATCGGGACTAAGAGTTTTATCAAATTGAAATAGTGGAAAAAATTTTCGGCCTAATTATCTAAATTAAATATGGTACTTATATTATAATATTTCTATCTAAGGGTCGAACCGTAGGAACTTCCCGAAGTAATAAGTCTATCGAGCTTGGACGACAGGTAAGTGGAGATTTCAACTACAACACATAATTTGTATGTGCATGAATTATGTGTTTATGTTCTTCTATGACAGTACGTGAACTTTACGTGACGAGATTTATTTACGATACATGATGACACGACATGCATATTTATATGATTCACGACATGATCATATGCACGCACGATTCGCATGAAATTCAAGACATGAGAGCGTACACGATACAAAATCGCCCGAGAGCGATGGATATTTGCCGATATGGGCATCTGATGTCGACTCACTATTGAGTCATGGTTCTTCTATGCTACCATTGCGATTTCCTATGTCGCCAATTACATGACATGTTATTGATGCCCTCATGGCGGAAAGCGCGACCTGGAGGGAGCGACCTGAGGGAAGAAGCGAAACCGAGGTTATCTCTGGTGTTGGCGACCTCGGAGTGGGCTACCAGCGTGAAGTGTCCGCATGACACATGAAACCACATTGGGATTGAAAAGGCGCTCTAGGGTTAGCCTCTCAGTGTGAGTATCGTCACTTATATATATCCTAGTGGATTTCAGCTCCATGATAGTACATAGCAACATAGCATAGGGCCCTACATGAAATGAGAATACAAGAATGACATGAGGTCTAGAAAGCATAGGCGTGGATGCTTTTGCGATTGATAACACGTGCATTGCATGCATGATTTTCACTTACTGAGCTTTATAGCTCATTTCACGTTTTATGTGTTGTAGGTTCATGCGATCACGGTACGTGATCCTTTGCATGGCGAGGCCTATTTTTTAAGCTTCCGGAGGACGTCTGAGGTGGTAGTGTGTACATGGATGCGACCTAATTGACGGGCCTATAGATTTCTTTTGATATGCATGCGCACTCACCTATGTATTTAGGATCCAAAGCACATTTTGTATTGTCCAGTATGATTCCTTTATATTAAAGGAAAAATTTTATAAGCATTTTTGCATGTTCGATCTCTTCTATATCAAGAATAGTCATGCAAACTAGGATAGAAATGGTTAGGAGATGGCGGGGCGCCACACCACTCGTCTACACAGGTGCATGAGTGACATCTGAGGTGTAAACCGTCATAGATGATAGGTGAGTGAGATGGGAGACGGGCGTGAGCGACTCGTTTACTCAGGTGCATGAGTGACATCAGAGGTGTAAACCATCTTAGAGGATAGACGAGTGAGACGGGAGACGGAAGTGAGCGACTCGTCTAACAGGATCTGAGGTGCAAACCGTTGAGATAGGAGACGGGGGTAAGCCACTCGTCTGCTTAGGTACTGAGGTGTAAACCGTCGGGGATTAGCGGGAGACGGGGGTGAGCGACTCATCTACTCGGGTGCAGGAGTGACTTCTGAGGTCTAAATCGCTGATTCAGTGAGTTGAGACGTGGGATCTAGATAGGTTGAAGTATGATAGATTGAGATGAAAAGGGAAGAGTCGAGTGTGCATGTGTGACGAGTTATGTTTGGGGTCCAAGGGCACGTGGCATCATGCATGTTATTTCACTTAATGGGCAAATAACTAAGGGTTTACGTGTTGTAGGTGTTAGGAATATTACCTCGAATGCTATACGAGGATTAGATTGTTAGGGCATTAGATTATTTATCGTTCGACTTTTTGTGTAATAAGATATTTTCGTGTGTTTAATGAAAGGCATTGTTCGTTTATTGGATATAAGAGTTCTTTACTTAGTATCCGGTAAATCAATAAATGAAAAAATCCAAATGTGTCGAGTTGAGTCACTGTTCTCAATGAGTACGAGAGAGAAAGGCACCAGTGGACTCTTAACCTCGAACATTAAAAGTTCGTAAGCCTGAGGCTCTAGTTGGGTGCTGGATAACTGATCACGGCTTATTTGTCGATGACCTATCGTGTGCCGTATCCCACTTGGAAGCGGAGGTCATGACTTGTGATACGAATCGAATCAAGGTATTGACTCGTTTCATGGACACTGACTCACGGGTCGTACGATCGAATATGGCTTATTACTCAAGGAGTGTCAATGACCGACGACAACACTATAGTAGTCTATGTGAACCTTAAACCGAAAGGGGCTTTGACGGAATTGATTTCGAAGTCTCGACTGTCACTGGTTCCCCTCGACCCGATTTGCTGTTGCATGGGTCAGCAGGCCAGATGCGGTCTTGATGACGATTTGTGATTGCCGGGCTTAGACCGCCGATTACGGAGTCACAGTCTCGCAAGTAATCAAGATAAGTGTCCTATGAGAACACCGACGGGAAATTACGAAATCCTTGGCCAAGGTATTGAACTAACTCAAGTGCGACATGGAGGGTAGTTTGGTAATTTGCCTCGTCTCCGTTTTATCATAGAATCAAGTTTAGTGAGTTTGACATAGACCATGACTCTTACTTGATTGGGACACAGATGAAGGGTTTATACGTAGCACTGTTATCTATAGTGAGGTTCTGGGATAAAGAATGGGTCGAAATTCGCACTCGAATCGGGTTGCGGTCCGGTACTGCGGGATTGGCTAGGTAACTACCGGACTCTTGGATTCCTCCCTTGCCGATTGAGTCGAACCTAGAGATCGGGCTTAAAAAGGATCATCAACGTGACTGATAAGGAGAGAAAGTGTTTTGGGCCTTAACGGGCCTTGGGCCGTTTGGCCATGCCTTAGTGGGCCTCAGGCCATTTATTGGATCGAAGTTGGACTTCTACCTTTAAGACTTGGGCTTGGCCAAGTGCTTAATGGGCTTGAGGATAAAATTGAATTTCACCTTAAGCTAATTTCGAAATATGCCTTTGAGGGTATTTTTGGAATTTGCATATTTGATATAAATAAATATGGAATAGAATATTTGGAATATTATTTATTTAAATTTCGAAATTAATCTAGGATTAAGTTTCGAATTTCATACCATATTCAAATATAATTAGTTTGACTTGGTATTTAAGTTAGTTTTCTAATAATAGCAAGTTTCCTTAAGTTTGGATTTGGAATTCAAAATAGAGTAAGATTTGGCAAAAATCTCACACTTTAAGGACTAAGATGTCGAAATCCAAGCCTTTACATAGGCTAAGAATTTCGTGCTCCAAAGGTAGAGAAAAAAGAAGTGATTTTCGAAATCAACCAAAGGCATAAAACACATACCGAACGCACACATGTTTCTCCCACGCGACGGCTCAGTTCTCTCTAGCTATCTTTAGAGAACTGATTCCGTGGTACACTATGAGGTCGGCGTGACGATCTAGTGCCATCCACTGGTAATTCTCTACGGGTTTGACCCGCCCTATTGCATGTCTATGTGTTACTATTCTGATCCGAGCTACGAGGGCAATCGGGGAACCCGAAAATTTTTTATGCCGCACCGTTCCCGAGGACATGGGGTCTCTGGGAGACACCAGGTAACCCAACAGTAGGTACCGAGCCCAACGCTTGTGTGCGTCGAGGCTAAGACGGGCTGACGACGGTGCTCCACGAACTTTTGAGGGCGAGGCTGTACATGGATGACGACCTGTGGAGCGACTTAGAGTTTTGAATATTTTGGATATTTTGATATTTTGGGCTACGGCCCATGTATAGTGATGACGATGTAGATGATGTTAGCTGTAAGATATTTTATTTAAGGAAAAGTTTTTGTTAGACGGATCTTCCGGAACTTACGTTGCAAAAATCCGCCACCAATTAGTATTAGAAAGTGAGGGTCGTCACACACACATAGTAGGCTTTTGATCATGTAAAGTATTTTCCAGTTAGAAATTAAGTTAGAAGGAGAGTTTTGGTCTGTTATATCGAAATAACATTCTCTAACCGTTTCATCGTAGAATAAAGCATACGTTGTTCCTCTAAGACAGACTCATATTTTGATGAGACACCATTTCGCTCAGCTTCGCAAGAACGTTAATTCATAGTCATCTCGCAGACCCTCTTTTCACTATCTTCTAATTTAGTTTCTAAGCTAATGATCTTTGACTTTGCGTTGGTCAAATCTTCATTAGCATAAGCCAGACTTTCTTGTTGCGTAAGCAACACGTAGTAATTGTTAGCACATCTTGCTTCTAATTCCTCAATCTTCATAGCTTGAGCATCCATTTTAATTTGATTTTGATTTATTTTTAATTAATAATGATATTTTTTTAAAAAAAAAAGTGTCTTTTTGAAATTTGTTCCGAAAACTTTGGTTTTGTCGAAAAGTGTCGTGAAGTATCGAAGATATTAGCTGTCGAAAATTTTATTTGGTGTGCACCTAAAATATGAAATAATTTCAAAACTTCGATAAAAGTACCAAAACGTTTTCTACAATATACCAGTGACATCCAAAGTTGATTGTTGGATATAAATGATCGTTGACACGTTTTGTGAATTTGTTTTCAAAAATTTGACAGAAACGTCGTATACGCCGAAAATTTTGGACCCGCAAAATTTATTTTGAAAAATTTTGGAAAAGGAATTATTTTTAAGAACGCTTTCGAAGGTGAGTAAGTGAGAATTGGATCGCTCGATTTAAAGTTTCGAACGATGAAGATTTTGACTGAAAATTCTAAGTTTCCAGATCTGGTGAATTGGGCAGCAAAAAATCGGGCGAATCCGCTATTCGGCGAAAATTAAAATTGGGTACTGTAGCAAAATTGGGGACCGTAGCGAAATCGGGCACTGTAGCGAAATCAGGCGACTATTGTAGCAAAATAGTATTGTAGCATTCGGCCGATTACTGTAGCATAGGGGGATTACTGTAGCAGTCTACTATTGTAGCGTCGGGGCGATTACTGCAGCAAAACGGGTACTGTTCATAAAACCTTTCGGAAATGAAGAATTGTACCAGAAAAAAAATTTCAGACTCGATTTTTTGCTCAAATCTTAGTCAAATTTGCTAAAACCAGTTGGGTAAACACAGAGAATCACTCAAAAACAGCCTAATAAGCTCTAGAGCGTGCTAAGCAGTAAAACCAACTCAAAGACTCTTCGAACCCTAAAAAAATATCCGAAAATTTCAGAAATCGTTCAAATACGAACGTGTTTTGCTCTGATACCACTTGTTGGTCCCTATTCTATCCAACAATACTGACCTAGGACGATTACCACGCAAATGATGTGGATTTGAAGCCTTAGGCGTGGGTGTGATAGTGTAGACGAAGGATGCTTTCAAAATGCTTTTCTTACTATTCTTAACATACGCACTTACAAATACAACACAAAAAACACACACCCTAATGAATTAGGGTTTGGGGGTATATTATACCCATAGTAACTAAGAACTAGAATATTACAAAACTAGCACAAAGTTAATTAAATATAAACCAACTAAGATAAATACAATGAAGTTGAACACTATAAAATATTCCTAACATTATGTATACATGTTTTATGTGACTATCTGCTTCTATGAAATTACTTGAATTATCTATTATACGAAATGACATGAGAAGCATTTTTGTATCGTTCACGTACGCATTATCATGTGCATGCAAGAGTTATACGAGAGTTGTGGCGACCCACTTTCTAATCATACTTAGTGGCGGATTTTCGCAACGTAAGTCGCGGAAGACCCGTCTAACAAAAACTTTTTCCTACGATATGATATATTACGACAACGTAACCTACATCGTCGTAATCATAGGCCGAAGCCCCAAAATATCTATCATATCAAAACATTCTAACTTAGCTCCACAGGTCGTCATCCATGTACAGCCTCGCCCTCAAAAGACACTGGAGTCCGCCGTCAGCCTGCCTCAGCCTCGACGCGCATCAGCGTCGGCTCGATACCTACAACATATAATACGTGGAATGAGCTTATAAAGCTCAGTAAGTGAAAACCATGCATGCAATGCACGTGACCTAAATAGCGAAGCCATCCGCGCCAATGCTATTAACTTCTCACATCCCTCTTGACCTTTCATAACATATTTGGACCCCTTCGGCTTTCAATCTTACTATGCACCATATAGAGCTCAAACCCCTAAGGGTATAAATAAGTGACAGTACCTACACTGGGAGGCTAAACCCGAGTACTCCATCTGTGCTTAACCCTATGGTGCCTTTCAATCCCAATGTAGTCCACACTGAGAGGCTAATAGTGCGTTTCAATCCCAGTGCAGTCCCATTAAGAGGCTAACCCGGGTACACAAATTTTGTTTAACCCTAAGGCGCCTTTCCATCCCAATGCGGTCTGACACGCAGGCGCTTCTCACTGGTAGTCTACTACGAGGTCGCCAACACTCGAGGTTCCCTCGGTGCCGCTCATACCCTCGAGTCGCATCCTCCAGGTTGCATCTCCCGCTACTGGGTAATTACCTGCCTCTCGTGAATCAGGCAGTCGGCCTCGTGAATCGACGTAATATTTATATTCCTGCCTCTCGTGAATCAGGCAATCCTCCAGGTTGCATCTCCCGCTACTGGGTAATTACCTGCCTCTCGTGAATCAGGCAGTCGACCTCGTGAATCGACGTAATATTTATATTCCTGCCTCTCGTGAATCAGGCAGTCGGCCTCGTGAATCGCCGTAATATATATTCCTGCCTCTCGTGAAGCAGGCAGTCGGCCTCGTGAAATGCCGTAATATATATATTCCTGCCTCTCGTGAATCAGGCAGTGGGCCTCGTGAATCGCCGTAACATTTAGGTAGCAGAAGAGCCGTGACTCATCATTGAGTCGACACAAATGCCTATATCGGCAAATATACATCGCTCACAAGTGATCTTATACTCATGCACGCTATCTTCCTGACTCTCATACTAGTCGTGCGTGCATATGCTCATGCACGAGTATGCGTGTCATGTCATAATATCATGTAATCAAATCATGCGTGTCATGTAATGCAAATAATTCACGTAGGAAGTCACATAAATTCACATAAACATATAACACATAATTTCATGCACATAAAAGTAATGTGTTGTAGTTGCTATTTCCACTTACCTGGTATCCTTAGATATATCGTACGGTAAAATCGCTAACCTTCAAACCCTAAGTATAGAAACATATCAAATTAGGGTTTGTTAGTCTAGTTATAATTTTCCGAAATTGGATTAGTTTAGAAAACCTTAGTTTTGACTTTCATAAATTCCGAAATAGATCTCTACATGGATTAAATGGATCTCGACATAAGTTTTGGGCATAAATCTCGACATCTTAAATCTCGACATGGGGTTTGAGATTAAGATCGAACTTAATCTCGAGATCTCACACAAAAGTTTCGATATTAATATTAAGGATAGGTCTCGACATTTTCAGGATAAGTCTCGACATTGTATATAAGATCTCGACATGGATTAAAATAGATCTCGAGATGTGTGTAGAAGATTTAAGAATCTCGACATAGGTTAAATTCCGACACTAACACTAACATAAACTTCGATATAAATCTCGACATGCATTATGAAATGGATCTCGAGATTCATTATGAATTTCGGTATGGCTTGAGATGAATCTTGAGCTTCTTCCAACATGGATTTTCGACACAATACAAACAAGGATCTCGACATAATTTCGAGGAGCATGCCAATACTATAACTAATGATTTCGAGGTGAGTTCTAACATGAATCTCTATATGTTCCTGAGATAACATACATATACAGACTTCGAGATTTTAAACTAATCATTACACATATTTTGATATTTTACTATTTGAATTTCGAATTCAACATTATATTAGATCTTGATATAAATCTCGAGTTGATTAAATAATAAACAATAAGTCATTATCAACATGAGTCTCGAGATGTATGTGTTGAGTTTTTTTTTTTTATACAATACTTCGAGAAGTATGTCGACACTAAAATAAGATCTCGGTACCAACATAATACTAAATTTTGACATGGTACTTAACATAGCCTTCGACATTTCGAAAGTTCATCTTCATCTAAACTTAACCCTGTAATTATCTTATTCAGAAACTTATTTATCATTTCTAAGGTCCCCCCTACCATGAAAACGTTAGCTAAGCTTATTAGAAATCCTAATTATTTTCAACTTTTCACTTTATAAGTCTTTTTAGACGAAGCTACCCAACTTAAAAACCACGTTAACCTTAAGGATCATTAATACAATCAGAACCATGATTCTCCCAAGAAAATATGCTAAAAATAGCATACCTTAATTTCACCTTACCTTAAATTACCTAAGGGTTAAACATAAAGAATTACAACTGATAAGTCTTAGCCGAGAGTATTTGAAAGTCTTCAAACTTCTTTGTATAATAACCTTGATTAAAATTCGAAACTTCCTAGTTTCCAATACGAAAACCTCCTAAAGTCATCATGTAATCATATGAAGATACCAAGATATTGAAAGTAATTAACACTAAGTATAAGTAGTTTTTGCATACCTAACTTTGAAGATTAGACTTTCGAATTGTGTTCATGGTTTGAATATCTCTCCTTTGTTCGTTCCCTTTCGTGAATGTTGGTTCCTTTTACTTACGATTCATTACATAGTGGATAATTAAAAATATCTCAAGTATTGTGAAGGTGAAAGAAAGTGATAGTAGAAGGTGACGAAACTTTTCCCTTAAGCTTAAGGAATCTTATTACTATTATATTATATATCTAGAAAAGGTTTGGCCACATACGAAGAGTTCCATTAGCCTCAGAAGTTTATCTTCTTACCATCACATGGTTCAAAAATGGGTTTGGTCCTCTTTCAAGTAATTTCAAGTTAGCCCATATTTATACCTTCCCATAACCCTAAATCATATAGCACATATAACTCACTTAAAGACATGAAAGTACGAAAGCATCATATCCCATATCGAGCTTAAAATAATTACGTACTATAATAGATTTTTCACTCAAAGTCCTAGCTTCTTTATATTCGAACAAGGTTATTAATTAAATAATCTCAAAGATATAAATCTCTTCCCCTTTTAACATGTTTACTTTCGCAATTTTCAGTTTTCGCATTATCGCCATTCGAAAATTAGGCTCTTAATCGAGTTCTGTGGCTGTAATTTGTCGAAAACTACATTGAAATTCAATGATTTTTTATTATTCACACCTGTTAGGGTTTAGTCTTTTTAGGAAACTTAGTTTCAAAATCGCTTCGCAAATTGGCTTCGAAAAATCGTTTTGAAAAATTGTTTCGAAAATAATTTTGGAACCCATTCGCATTTACCGTTGAAAAATCTCAATTTATGCATTCGAAATTTATTTTCGAACCCATCTTTCTAAAATATCATTACAGGCATTCAAAATTCTTTTTCATACCCATCTTTCGAAAATTTTGATACAGGCATTCGAAAATTGTTTTCAAACCCATCTTTCGAAAATTTCAATACAGGCATTCGGCAATTTGCTTCGAAAATCAGCGAAAATTATTTTCGAACCCAATTGCACATACCTTTCGAAAATCAGTAAAGGCATTTCAAAATTTATTTTGCAAATCAGTCTATCGAAAATCTGGTTCGAAAATCCAATATTGAACGACAACTATTCGAAAAACGATTTTCGAACTCCAACACTTTGAAGATTTTCGAAACATCATACCAACTGCATCTTTGAAGAACACGTATATTCGAAAATATTTCACACACGGCTTTCGCAAATTTCCTTCGAAAATAAATTATCGAAACCCTGCCTTATCAATTCTCACACCAATTTTTTGAAACTTTCACACTTTAGAAATTTTTGCAACTTCGTTTGACAATTAACATTTCGCATATAGGCTTTCAAAAATCATTCTCGACACTAAGAAAAACTTTCAAACACACGTCGTTCGAAAATAGCCTTCGCATAAAAGCCCCGAAAATTTTTCTTGATACTATACATTTTCGAACTTCTTCAACATTTCAGAAAATTTCGAAACATCATTCATTCAAAAATTATCTTCGCATGCAAATCCCGTGAATACCAATCTCGATACTTCACAAAATTATCAAACAAAATTCTTTCGAAACACATTTTCGATACTAAGGATATTTCGCAACTCAAGCTTCGGAGATCCGCTTGCACAGTTCAGATTTTCGAAAAAAATCATCTCTTTAAATTTTGCGAAATTCCATATCATTCGAAATTCAATTTCGCACGCAGGGCCTTCGAAACACTTTGAAAAATTTTGAAAAAATTTCATTTTCGACACTTAAATATTCGATCAATCAATCTTCGAATATTTCGCAGAAAGCACGAAAATGTTGTTTGATACTTATAAACTTTCGAATACTACTTATTCGAGAATCGTTTTTCTAACAAGACACAAATCATCTTTTTGACACTTACCAAAATTCTCAAAATTCGAAATCAATACGCCTAAATTAGCTAAAATTTCAACAGAAAACCACGAAATTGGATACTTCAATCCTAATATTCTTACATTTGTCCAAATGCATAGATATAGAAATGACATCATCATCTTCACACAACGCTCTATCCACAAAAGAAGTGGGTCCAAATCAAGCAAAACAACTTCGCCATTGACCTGAACACTTACAAGTGTCAGGATGAAGTTGTTGTTGCAATTAAAAAGGACACCATCTGTGGCTGGCATTCACCCTTCACATCACTGCCCCCGAAGTATATGTACAACAATTCCGGGGCACCCTCGAAAGAATGAACATGAAGACAAGCTTCAAACTAAAGTCTAAAATTCATCGAACAGACGCGATACTGACAATGCAATCATAGGACGTGCCCTTCAAATCCCAATTCTTCCAACCTATGAGTCTTTCCCCGAAAATGAATTACTTCAAGACCTCAGGAGAGTCAGACACATACCAGACCTCCAGAAATTATGAAGCTACAAGCTGGGAGGATTCCACGTCCACGGAGAACACTTTATGAATTGTCAACATGTGCCTGTCACACAAACACAGTGGTTTGACAGGTGCAACACCAATGTTTTGGAACGACCTGGTGGACCAAGTCGATTGCAAGCACAAAACAAAGAAGCCCCAGGTCGTCCCATTGATCAGGTGGTTGTCACTCGTCATTCAGTACTTCAAGAATGACCACCAATATACTCCCCGCCTTCCAACTGCAAAAAAGTATTCTGTACCGGTGCTGAAATCCATGAATTGTCACAAGGCGAATCACGACACCATCAATACTCAATGCCACCCCATGCCGATCCTGGAGGTACTTCTGCAAATGGCGGATCAAACAGGCGATCATGGTCAAATACCATATGGAAATCCACAGACCTGCTCCCACGACTCAGACAGACCAAGTCGAGCCCAACCAAGGAGCACCCCCAAGAGAAAGTGATGGTCTAGTGAGTGAACCGGCGGGGGGAATCCTCATAAGCCCCTGAATCTGAGAATGAAAAACCTATCAGCTATGACAAAATGGGCACACGACGTGAGAAGCGACAGAAACGAGCACATGAAGAACTTGATGTGTCGCCCGTCCCTCCTCGCCACCTGCCCAGTCACCACAGAGCGGGCTCAACCTTAGGAACAGACATCAATTTGTTCGATGTTCGAGTAGAAGACGCCACACCTAGCCCACCGGCGCAAGAGTCAACCCCACCAACCCATTCATCCGTCTCCCAACAGACGGATGTCTCAAAATCGCAAGGGAACCAAGTCAACTATCACCGCCTCCTTCTGAGGTGGTCGATGTAGCCATCTGTGATTCGCAACCCCTGACCACCGACCCTTCTTTGCTCACATTAGGTCATGTGCCAACCATGCCTTTATTTCCACCTAATTAGGACACAGTGAGCACTCTAGGTCTTCGTGATCTAGTTGGAACCCCTACGACTCATCAATTATGGATGTTGTTCAAAGTAAAGAGGGAAGTTCCCCTGCTGCTACCTCAACACCAACAGCGGTAACGGGTCACACCTACCTACTCCGAGGTTGTGATAGCGAAACGTCACGTGACGATTCTGGTAGGTTATCGCCCCCGTTTGTCACAAAGGAGTCCTTTTCCCAAAAAGTACAGAAGGCCATCGACGCACTTGTCCCCACTCTCCAAGACAAAACTCTTGGACAAGTGCGTACGATGATCGAAACAGCCATTCGGGACAAGGGTAAATCTCCTGTGACGGACGAAGCCACTGTAAATACATGCCTGCCTCACCTTTCACCACTACAAGCCTCGTAGCCACCGAACACACACCACGCCCATAGCCGAGCTTCACGACATCTTAATTCCCTGCCTCTTCAAACTTGAACAGCGGACCCCAGATGAAGAAAAACTTTACAAGAAGCTGATCGAGGGTCCCGACTCGCCCCCACGAACAACCTGCCGCAAAGAAGGCTCCCCACCCCAAACGACGTCACGATGACCCTGACGATCAGGATCGTCCTAAGGGAGAAAAGAGGTAGAAGACAAAATCAAGTGGTGGCGGGTGAGGACGTGGAAAGATGCCAAGTCGTGAAGCCGATACCTCATCAACAAACCCACCACCATCACAAGCTTCCGGAGCTAGACAAGCTTTGTCAGGGCCAAATAAGACAACTTCCCTTGACAAAGCGAGTCTGGAGAACATACAATACCATCGAAGAAAGGCTGTAGCAGACATCTTTTTTATTGAGACAGAGGAGAAAGAATAGGGAGTAGACACTAGAGCAGAGATCCCAGAGCTCTCTGAGCTAATAAATCTCGGGCAACCTGAACCGCAAGCGAAGAGTTTAATGCTGGTGGAGACTCCCTGGGACAACAAGAAGATCAAGGCTCCATTTCTTGAGGATTATTACCAAAGATCTGGAGAGAGGAAGGCAAGCTCAAGAGATTCGACAAGATCAAATTCAAGGTCTGGCACAAGGAGCAGACGCGAGCTATCGGCATATGTTGATGCTCGCCCACATGGTAAAAATCCCTAAGGGACTTACCAATGAGGAGTATATGCATGAGCAGAAGCTGAAGGCAGTAATCGTCGACATTGTAGAAGTTGACTACACTTGGGGAAGACATCCAACTCCAATACATTGTTGAAAGGACAGGCAGATCTCAAGAGAAACTAACAGAAGCTGAGCTACCTTACCTACTGCTGGGAGAAGTCTATCAGATGTACCTGCATGTACCGGAACTTCACGCTCAACACATTCAAGTACTGCGACAAATCGAGTTCTTCGCTGCTACAGACTTCCAGATGGTTCTGGAGAACGACGCTAGAAAGGTGAACCTGACTGAGCCTCTAAACTGCGGCGCAAACATAGAGCTTATCGGGGAAAATCACATCTACCTGAAGTCAGAACTTGGGGTCACCTGTACTCAACAAAGAAAAAGTGCGACACAAGTCTTAGTGCTATCAGAAGTCGCAAAGTTCAGTGACGGAACATTGAAGATTATCCGAAACAAGCTCAAAATGTCGCTTAGAATCAGTCGACACTGATACTCTCTTAGAAGGGACCAATATCAAGGAAACTCCTCTTCTCGAGAAGCTCATTGAACAAATTCAAGGCCGGCTGGATAACAAAAATGATATCTCTACGAGGTCAGCCTAGGTCTAAAAAAATCCGTCTATGCTCACAGGGAACCTCCTCCACCTCCACATTCAAAGAAGAAAAAGTCTAAGATAGTTAGGATTATCTTAAAGTGTCCAAAATAATTTAGTCTAAGTCTTGTAGTTTTCTTTTAATGTAATTTGTGGTTAATCCATTGTAATGGGCTTAGTAAAGGCCTAATATTTATACCTAATTCTAAGGCATAAATACTTAAAACCTACTAAGTGATAATTGAATCATTCAATTTTAATCCAAAGCCGTCACGAGAGAAAACCCACCAAGAACACACGCACTAAAGGTAAAACTCGGGTAACTCTTATATTGATTCCCCATTGATTATCGTTGAGGTGTCTGGTGACCTATAGAGACACACAACAATTTCCTGTCTTAACTTGCATTTCTTGGCCTCATACTTGCCTTGCGTTTTATCATCTCGAAAATGATTAGGGCACTTAGGTAATTCCTCACTTGGCCATATAAGAAAATATTGGGAGGTGCCCTCAATGCCATTCGAGGATGTTATGAACAGGGCATGTATTTAACAATCGATATACTATTCGCCTTGTATATGAATTTCGTATTCAGATACGTATTTATGGAACTTTTATTTATTCATTTAATAGGCATATTATTTATTTACCTATCCAGTCCGACTAGGCATCCGGTGAGACGGTAAATAAATAAATCTCATATATCGTGAGTTTAGTCACCGATTCTCATGGAATGAGAGGGGGCACCAATGAGCTCTCCTCCAATATTAAAGTAGTCCATAAGTCTTAGAACCCAGTAGGGTGACTGAGTGTCGATCACGACTTAATTGTTAAGGACACTTATATTGAATCAACCATTCGCTTGGAGTTGAATCAAGAGATTAATTTGTACTTGGACACAACTCGCAATCAACGATCACATGGTCCTTATTGTTACTATGGGTGGCATCAATAATTGATCGATTTACTATAGTACTGTGCGTAAACCTTACATCGAAGGGTCTTTGACGAAGTTGACTTCGGGGGTCTTGACTAGTTAGTTTGCTAGTCCCGCCTTGTTCGGGGACGAACATGGGTTGGCGGGGGACATGCGGTCTTGACAGCGAAGGGCAATTGCCGCGCTTAGACAGACGTAAGGGATTCACTGTTGTGACTCACGGACCGTGGAGACGGGGGTGAGCCACTCGTCGACTCAGATGTATGGGAGTACAGTCCGAGGTGCAAACCACGGGGTGGGGTACATGAACGAATCGATCTGACACCCTAATGAGAGGGAATCCTGAGAGTGACAATGTATGGGCGTGTCAGGCGAAGAATTTTCTTTTTGGAAGGAGCCCGTATATATATAAAAGAAGAACAAAAGAATGTACATGCGAGAATGAAAACACACACAGCTACCACGCAACACGCCACAAACGTCGAATGGTCGCCATCTGTAAGGCATACCTAGTAGACATGCCATTCAAACGCAGACAACACAAATCAATAACACAAGCAACAAGATGCTCAGGCGTAGTCGTAATGCCCTCCCGCCAGCGCTTATTGCGAGCAAGCCAAATGTGGTAAACCAGCGAAGCAAGCAGGTGTCGAGAAGCTAGAAGCAGTAGATACGTACCCCTCCACCGTCTAGCAGCCCAGGCAAGCCCCTGAGTCCAGTCCCGAAAAGGCCAATCCCATCTGATCATGCGTCGCAGAAGCCGCAGGCAAGTGCGGGAGAAAACACACTCAAAGAAAACATGGGTGGTCGTCTCCACAGTAAGCGAATCACAAAGCGGACAGGCGTGAGTACCCGCACGCAAAGCCACCCAAGGCTTATCCCTCGTCGATAAGCGGTCTCAAATACCCAACCAGAGGATGAATTCATGACGTGGAACCCTAAGAGGACCCCCAAAAAGAGAAGCCCAGGGCACCACAACCCCACGCGGCCGCAAGGCGTCCCTGATAATACGAGTGGATGAAGTACCATGCGGGGCACCAACCCAAAGGATAGAATCACGCGAAGCCGGCCGTACGATGGGAAGCTCGCGACTGAGCTTAATGTACTCAACAGTGGTGCGGCCTGGCCAGTTCCAACCAGTGGTTGAGACAACATCGCTCAGACGAGAGCCCACAGGAAGCCCCATCACAACCGGCCCACGAGGAAAACGAGCCAGAAGAGGGCCACCCGGGAGCCAAGGGTCCTCCCACAGACTGATAGTAGCACCATCACCAATACGAAACTCAAGAAACCGGCGTATCTCGGACCGAAAACGGAGGAGTTTGCACCAGCTCCAAGAAGCAGTAGTGGTAAGCCGAACCGTCCATATTGACTGCGTCCGAAGCCGTGTACCATACAACCAAGAAATCCAAATCGAGTCTGGCGACTTCCTAATGACACGCCAAAGAAGCCGGAAGAGGAGTACCTTATTATCCAAGGACACCGAACGGAGACCCAGGCCTCCTTCAGAAACCGGCATACAAATGTCATCCCACGCAACCTTAGCCGTAGATCCAGCCCAAAGAAACTGTCTAAACCGAGCCTCCAGCGCTCGGACGATGCCCTTGCAGAAGGAAAACCCCAGACCAGTAGATGTGCATGGCCTGAAGTACCGACCGTATCAGCTGGACGCGCCCCGTATAAGAAAGGGACCGATTGAGCCAGGAGCCCAAGCGACGATCAACCCGCTGCAGGAGAGGGGCACAATCAGCCAGTGATAAACGAGACGTGATCAAGAGGACGTGTCAGGCGAAGAATTGTATAAGAGAATTGATACTACTCATATCACCAAGATCGACCTACCTTTTTCGGGAGTCTATCTGTAGAAACTCTGAAGTTAAGCGTGGGGCAATCTAGGGATGGGTGACACCGTGAGAAGTTTCTAAATGTGAGTGTGAGAGAGTGCACGAAGCACGCTGAAACGTTAAAAGGTGATACAGTGGCGCCATACTATTAGTCGGAGTGTGGTGGCCCAACCCCACTAGTCCCGGTAGGAATCGATACTACAGTGACACTCGGTATGGGACGGATCGTTATAGGTGGTATCAGAGCACAACCTCTCGCAGTACGGTGTTGGGCCCAACCTCTCGTTACAGGTGGTATCAGAGCACTAGCTCATATGATACCCGGGCCGTGGAGACGGGGGCGAGCCACTCGTTTACTCGGATGTATGGGAGTACAGTCCGAGATGCAAGCCACTGGGAGGGGTACATGTACGAACCGATCCGACAGTCGAATGAGAGGAGATCCTGAGACTGACAATGTATGGCGCGTCAGGCTAAGAATCGTATAAGAATAATAGTACTAATCATATCACGAAGATCGACCTACCTTTTCGGGAGTCCATCTATAGAAACTCCGAAGTTAAGCGTGAGGCAATCTAGGGAGGGGTGACCCCCTGGGAAGATTCTCAGGGTGCGTGTGAGCTAGTGCACGAAGCACGCTGAAAGGTTAAATGGTGATACAGTGGGGCCAGACTACCAGTCGGAGTGTGGTGGGCCCAACCCCACTTATCCCGGTAAGAACCGATGCTACAGTGACACCCGGTATGAGACGGGTTGTTACAACTATCTCGTTAGTAACTCAGATATATGTCCTATGCGTATTTGGGGACGAGAAATTACAAAGCCTTCGGCCGAAGCTATAAACTGACCCACGTGGGACATGGAGGGAAGTTAGTAATTGCATCAGTCACGAATCAGTCATAGAGTCGAGTTTAAGTGAGTTTGTCCGTATCCAGGACTCTCACTTGACCGGGACATTTGTGAATGGTCTATACGTACGACGATAATCTATAGTCGGTTCGTAGGTAGAAGATCGTACTCAATACGAGATCTATTCTGTACCATAGGATTTGTTAGGCGCTTACATAATTCTTGGATTCCTCCCTTGCCAGGTTGACATGACACGCTCAAATACTAGCAAGTGTACTAGGTCGTGTAAGTAGTAAAACGGACAAAGTCCGAGTGATGATCCACGAAGATAGCTTGATTAATTCTAAGATATTAAACCTAATTTTATTTTAGACTAAGAAAATTTTTATGGTTTTAATGATTTAATTAAACGAGATAAAAGCGCAAATAATAAAATAGACGCAAATAAAATAGATGAGATAAATACCAATTAACGACGAGTGACCAAGGCACATGTTCAGCACAAATAATTCCTACGTCCTCATAAAATCTATCCTATCTAACCATCATGAATCTCAGTCAAGGTAAAATTTCCTGAGACAACCGCTACTCGTTTGTCCCGCAATAGCGATCATATGCGATAGAGAACCAACCCGTATATGTCTATAGGATTGTAGTTTCTATGCACGCATTAGGTCTCTATGAAATTCCCCGAGCTTAAACGCTTTCGGCGCTTAAGGATTCGGAAACCACACATACGAAACCGAATTCCATCTCTGGTCGGTTTTACGTAGTGATGTTCGATGTTTATCGTTCTAACCGGTCTAATCACTTTGTCTGTCTCGTAAACCAATCAAATAAAATGCATATGTTGATCAGGCATACACAAGCATTAAGCACAAACATGGAACACATGACTCGATTCACAAGATCAAATAGGAAAAGAAAATATTAATATGTTTCGGCCTATCATGGCCTTAATCACAAAAGAATCTAAGCTAACATATTAATAAAATAAAAACGCAAAATATTCAATTCAGACATAATAGAGAAATAATATAAACTTCGCCTTTTCGGAAGAAACGCCTCGCAAGCAGTCGATCGTCGCAGCTCTTTGTTTATTTCAGCCGTATGTCTCAATTCTCTTATTCGCTGTCAAAGCTCTTCTGCCGTCAGCCTTGTATTATTTTCTCTGTTCGGTCCTCCTTTATTATTCGCTGCCTCCAAGCTTTTATAGAAACAAGTTGGCCGACTTAAGATAGGATTGGTCGAATCTCTTTGAATAGTTGACTAGTTCTTGAATATTTTTCCTTAATATGCGTGATCCTTGGCATAGAATATCTTGTTTCCTTAAATTGCTCCCCACGTGATCTTAGCTGCAAAAATTTAGTGTGGTAAAATTGCAAAGCTGCCCCAATTATAGAAAATTACAAGAAGATCTCCAAAGATTTAAATCGTTCCAAAAGTGGTCTTATTTTCCTTTTTTCGACTCGTTTGCTCGGCGATATATCGAACAATAAATCTAAACATGAATAAAGGGTATTCGAGGCATTTTTTGGTAAATCATGATCGAAAATGCACTTTTATGGGTAAAGAAATTACGTAAAACCTAACTTATCAACAACCCCCAAACTAGCTTCGATCGTCCCTGATCGTAAAAGCGAAATAAAACCAAATCAAGTTAGGATTATAGAACATTAGTCAATGAAATTCTCCCGTTTCACCTCAGAACGTAAAAGCATATAAAGTCAAGATAATCATCAACTAATGAACGATCTAGTCAAGACACGAGGCATGAGGTAATAGGTCGCAATCTTAGTAGCACTAGGTTCTTTAAGGAATACCAAGTTCGCTTTTCCCATTTCCCCATCGTCGTAGAGTTTCAAGCGCTGCCCATTAGCTGTGTGCTCGTCCTTCCCATTGATAAGGATTTGTACGGCCCCAGATGGAAACAATTTCTGTACTATGTAGGGCCTACCCACTTACCCTTTAGCTTCCCTGGAAAGAGACGTAGCCTTGAGTTGAATAGCAAGACGCGATCGCCGACTTTGAACTCCCTTTTTATGATCTTCTTGTCATGCCACTTCTTTGTTCGCTCCTTATATAATTTGGCATTCTCGTACGATTGTTGACGAAACTCGTCCATCTCGTTCAGTTGGAGCAACCTATTTTTACCTGCTTCAGACAAATCAAAATTTAGCTTTTTAATAGCCCAATATGCACGGTGTTCTAATTCTACAGGTAAATGGCATGCTTTTCCAAAAACAAGAAGAAACGGTGAAGTCCCTATCGGAGTTGTATATGCGGTGCGGTACGCCCATAGCGCGTCGTCTAACTTCAAGGACCAATCTTTTCTTGAGGTGTTCACCGTCTTTCCAAGATCTGCTTCAGCTCCCTATTCGAAACTGCTCCCTGTCCACTAGTCTGAGGATGGTATGGGGTAGACACTTTATTCTTCACACCATACTTAGACAATAAATTAGCGAATAACTTATTACAGAAGTGAGTACCGCCATCACTAATTATTGCCCTAGGTGTACCAAAACGAGTAAAAATATGCTTCTTAAGAAATCGAATGACTACGCGTGCATCATTGGTCCTACATGCCTCTGCCTCTACCCATTTAGACACATAATCTACTGCTACCAAGATATACTTATTTGAGCATGATCTAGGAAATGGTCCCATAAAATCAATGCCCCACACATCAAAGAGCTCTATTTCTAACATGATATTCAAAGTCATTTCATGTTTTCGAGACATAGCACCCATATGCTGACAACGATCACATGAGGTAACATAAGCATGCGCATCCTTAAACAAAGTAGGCCAAAACAACCCCGATTGTAATACTTTAAATGCAGTCATAGTGGGTCCATGGTGGCCACCCGTCAAACCCGCATGACAATGGGGTTAAATCGAGCTCACCTCTTCGGCGGGTATACATCGCCGGATTACCTGATCTGAGCAAATCTTGTATAGGAATGGATCGTCCCACAGGTAGTGTTTCGCATCAGAGAGAAATTTCTTCTTCTGATGAAAACTCAAGCCTGTAGGAATCTCACCTGTAGCAGCATAATCTGCAAAATCCGCGAACCAAGGAAAAGATGTATCGATCAAAGCAAATAATTGTTCGTCAGGAAAATATTCGTCAATAGGTAACTCTTTATCATGCTCATGTGAATTATCTAGCCTAGATAAATGATCAGCTATCACATTCTCAACACCTTTTTTATCATGAATCTCTAATTCATACTCTTGAAGTAGTAAAATCCAGCGAATCAACATAGGCTTAGCATCTTTCTTAGCAAATAAGTATCTAAGTGCAGCATGATCAGTGTAGATGATTACCTTATTCAACACTAGGTAAGAATGAAATTTATCTACGGCAAATACCACAGCAAATAACTCTTTCTCAGAAGTAGCATAATTCCTCTGTGCATCGTCCAGAGTTTTACTAGCGTAGTAAATGACCTGAAATACCTTATCCTTGCGTTGTCCTAGAACCGCACCTACAGCACCATCGCTAGCATCACACATCAATATAAATGGGAGTGTCCAGTCTGGTGCGACCATCACTGGAGCTGTGGTGAGTTTCTCCCTTAAAGTTCGAAAAGCCTGCAGACAATCATCAGTGAAGTTAAAAATAGCATCTTTAACAAGTAAATTAGATAATGGCTTAGCTATTTTTGCAAAATCCTTTATGAAGCGTCGGTAGAATCCTGCGTGTCCCAAGAAACTTCGAACCCCCTTCACTGACGTGGGTGGTGGTAACTGCTCAATCGCATCAACCTTGGCTCGATCCACCTCAATTCCTTTGTGCGATACCTTGTGCCCGAGAACTATACCTTCCTGTACCATAAAATGACACTTCTCCCAATTTAAGACAAGGTTAGTCTCTTCACATCGTGATAGAACAGATGCTAAATTATCAAGGCATGTATCGAATGTAGACCCAAATACGGAAAAATCATCCATAAATATTTCCATAAATTTTCCAACTATGTCATGAAAAATAGCGAGCATGCATCTCTGAAAAGTAGCTGGTGCATTACATAATCCAAATGGCATACGTCTATATGCAAAAGTACCATAAGGACAAGTAAAAGTCGTCTTTTCCTGATCCTCGGGTGCTATAGAAATCTGATTAAAACCTGAGTAACCGTCTAGAAAGCAGTAAAACTCATGTCCAGCTAGTCTTTCCAACATTTGATCGATAAAGGGGAGGGGGAAATGATCTTTACGGGTGGCATCATTCAATTTCCTATAATCTATGCATACACGCCACCCCGTAACAGTCCTCGTGGGAATCAACTCATTAGAGGCATTCTTTATAACGGTCATACCTCCCTTTTTAGGAACAACTTGGGTTGGACTAACCCATGCGCTATCAGAGATAGGGTAGATAATGCCTGCGTCCAAAAGCTTAGTTACCTCCTTTTCACCACTTCTTGCATCGCTGGGTTTAGGCGTCTTTGCGGTTGTGCGACCGGCTTGTAAGAATCTTCCATCAAAATCTTGTGCATGCAAACGGTCGGGCTTACTCCCTTAATGTCAGCAACCTTCCATGCGAATGCTCGTTTGTGTTCTCTTAGCACCCTCACTAGCTTTTCCTCCATTAGATCTGTCAAAGTGGAAGAAATGATCACGGGTAAAGTATCAAGGGCACCAAGGTAAACATATTTAAGATGACTAGGTAAGGGTTTAAGTTCTAAAATAAGAGGGTCCTCTATTGATGGTCGAGGTTGTGTGGCTAATGATCGATCGAGCCGCTCTACTTTTGGCTTGGCCGACCTCCGATGAGGTGGGTTCGCTTCTAAGCTTGCTATGGTATCGGCCATCTCCTCGGACTCGTCTCCGACTAGGCATACTTCCAACTTTTTCTTATTCCTGAAAGTTTTAAAATACTCTAGAGCACATGAGTCAATACTATCAATAAAGGAACAAGAATCATCATCTGGAGGGTGTTTCATTGCTTTATAAACATCAAATATAACTTTCTCATCCCCAACCTGTAGGATGAGCTTACCATTACCAGCATCAATAAGGGCTCTTGCCGTATTCAGAAACGGTCTTCCTAAAATAAGAGGCATGTCGGTGTCCTCTTCCATGTCTAGTATCATGAAATCGGCTGGGAAGTAGTGCTCTCCAACCTTCACTAATACGTCCTCCAATACTCCTCGTGGGTATGTGATCGATCTATCTGCTAGTTGGAGGATCGTAGATGTAGGCTTTGGCTCACCAATCCCTAGCTTTTTCACAAGTGAAAAAGGTAACAAGTTAATACTTGCTCCTAAATCACAAAGAACATTAGTAAATGATAATGAGCCTATAGAGCATGGAATGGAAAAACTCCCCCTATCTTTGAGCTTTGGGGGTAACTTCCTTTGTAGCACCGCAGAGCATTCTTCGTTAAGGGCTATCGTGCCATATTGCTCTAGCTTGTTCCTGTTTGATAGCAACTCCTTGAAAAATTTGGCGCACTTCGGAATCTGCAAGAGAGCTTCGCAAAAAGGAATGTTAATTTCTAACTTCCTAAAAATATCAATAAAGCGCTCGAAGTGCTTATCCGGTTTTCCCCTTCGTAATGCTGCGGGATATGGAGGTCGAATCTTGACTGGTGGGAGTGGGTCGACCTTCTTTTCCACCGCGAGAGAATCCGGCTCGTCCTCGACTTCTTTGGCTCGCTGGTCCTTCCTTTGGCCGTGATGAGCTGTGTCAGTGACCGTGATGTTGCTCCCGTCGTTGTTTTCTGTCTCTTTTGCTTCCTCAACTTCCTCAGCCTCTTGGGTTGATTCTAGCGTCTTCCCACTCCTCTGCTTAATGGCCTTGACGTACTCTCGAGGGTTCTTTTCGGTGTCGCTTGGGAGTGTTCCTGGTTTGCGATCTGCCACAGTATTTGAGAGCTGTCCCATTTGCATTGTTAAGTCCATTATTGCAGCCCGTATATCATGGAAGCCTTCATGGACTCTCCCTTCTAGACCCTGGAGTCTCTCCTCCGTCTTGCGATTTTGATCGCCTTGAACCGCCGCCATTTTTCCAAGGCTATCTTCCAATCGGCCTTTTGTTTTGTTGGTTGCTCAATTTGTTGATTCTGAACTCCTGGAGGCTTCAAGTAGTGCGAGTTGCCATACGACAAATTAGGATGGCTTCTCCAGTTCGGATCGTATGTGTTGGAGTATGCATTCCTTTGCCTATTGTGGATGTGATTGACCGTCTCAGGGTCCTGGGAGTGTATCTGGTCTAGCCTTTTATGTATGGCTTCGAGTTGCGGCTCCAACGAGCTACTTATCTCATGTACTCCAGCCGTCCGTCGGTCCAGATCATGCTCAGTATATCTTGTTGGGTAGGCTGCGATTCGCTCGATGGCTTGGAGTGCTTCCTCGTTGCCTAACTCCATAAAATTTTGTGTGCACCCGCCATCGATGATTCTTTTATTTGGCGTGCTCAGCCCTAAAAAGAATGACTGCATCTGAACGCTCAGGGGTATGCTGTGGTTCGGGCATTGTCTCAGAAGGCTCTTGTATCTGCTCCATGCATCGCTCAGAGATTCGCCACCTTCTTGTTTGAAGTTTACTAGCTGGCTCCTAATTTCGCTGGTCCTTGACAGTGGGTAATATTTCCCCAAAAAGCACTCCACTAGTTGCTCCCAACTAGTGATAGATGCATGTGGCAATGATGAGAACCATTCAGAAGCCTTACCTGTCAAAGAAAAGGGAAAAAATGTTAGTCTTATCACTTCTGTGGAGACGCCAGGATACTTAATAGTTCTGCAAATTTGAGTAAATTTCCGAATATGTGAATTTGCGTCCTCATCCGTAAGCCCATGAAACTGTGCTGAACCCGTCACCATCTGTATAGTAACGGGTTTAATCTCAAAATGATTATTTGGTCCTGGCGGGATGGAAATCAGGTCGCTGTCATCGAAAATTCCTGGAAGCGCTCAACTTAGTAAAGTGGGCCGTGGCGGAAACATCTGTTCTTCCTCGTGTTCTTGATTATCCATTCTCAGTCTACGACTTCGATTGTTTCGCCGACACGTTGCTTCAATTTCTGCGTCAAATAGCAATGGTACGTTCCTCGAGCTCCGTGTCATGCACTAATACGAATTATCTGCAAAAGATGAAAAATCAGCGTAAGCGAATTGGCAAAAATAGTAAAAGTAATAATAAAATAATAATAACAAACCAGAAATAAAATGTCTAAATAAAATTCAGAATAAATCCTAAAATTAATATATAGCTATCCCCGGCAACGGCGCCAAAAACTTGACACGCTCAAATATTAGCAAGTGTACTAGGTCATGTAAGTAGTAAAACGGACAAAGTCCGAGTATCGATCCACGAAGATAGCTTGATTAATTCTAAGATATTAAACCTAATTTTATTTTAGACTAAGAAAATTTTTATGGTTTTAATGATTTAATTAAACGAGATAAAAGCGCAAATAATAAAATAGACGCAAATAAAATAGATGAGATAAATACCAATTAACGACGAGTGACCAAGGCACATGTTTAGCACAAATAAGTCCTACGTCCTCATAAAATCTATCCTATCTAACCATCATGAATCTCAGTCAAGGTAAAATTTCCTAAGACAACCGCTACTTGTTTGTCCCGCAATAGCGATCCTATGCGATAGATAACCAACCCGTATATGTCTATAGGATTGTAGTTTCTATGCACGCATTAAGTCTCTATGAAATTCCCCGAGCTTAAATGCTTTCGGCGCTTAAGGATTCGGAAACCACACATACGAAACCGAATTCCATCTCTGGTCGGTTTCACGTAGTGATGTTCGATGTTTATCGTTCTAACATATTAATAAAATAAAAAAGCAAAATATTCAATTCAGACATAATAGTGAAATAATATAAACTTCGCCTTTTCGGAAGAAACGCCTCGCAAGCAGTCGATCGTCGCAGCTCTTTGTTTATTTCAGCCGTATGTCTCAATTCTCTTATTCGCTGTCAAAGCTCTTCTGCCGTCAGCCTTGTATTATTTTCTCTGTTCGGTCCTCCTTTATTATTCGCTGCCTCAAAGCTTTTATAGAAACAAGTTGGCCGACTTAAGATAGGATTGGTCGAATCTCATTGAATAGTTGACTAGTTCTTGAATATTTTTCCTTAATATGCGTGATCCTTGGCATAGAATATCTTGTTTCCTTAAATTGCTCCCCATGTGATCTTAGCTGCAAAAATTTAGTAAGTGTGGTAAAATTGCAAATCTGCCCCAATTATAGAAAATTACAAGGTCTCCAAAGATTTAAATCGTTCCAAAAGTGGTCTTATTTTCCTTTTTTCGACTCGTTTGCTCGGCGATATATCGAACAATAAATCTAAACATGAATATAGGATATTCGGGGCATTTTTTGGTATATCATGATCGAAAATGCACTTTTATGGGTAAAGAAATTACGTAAAATCCTAACTTATCATGAGACGAACCAAGAGAGTCAGGCTTGAAAATGACAACTGTCATAGTGCCCAATTAATGGAGATGTATATTTATTTAACATGCTTAGAGAAGTTAATAAAATGTCAAAATATGAGTTTTAGAAACTATGTTTACATGGACTTTGATTCCCAAACGAAACAATGATGAATGGACCAAAAATAGGGTTCACAGCCATGAGCAAGGCTCATCAGGGCCGCGAAGCCCGCCTGAAAAGTAGCAGCAGATTAAATAATTCATATCTTCCAATCTAGACATCGGATTTAGAATCCGTTTGGTCAAATTAAGAATCTTTAGTTCTTTCTGTGGTTATAATCTCAGGTCCATTGGACATCGTCCTCGATCTGAGAGAAATACTAGAATGTCGCAAAGCTGTCGAATGTGTCACGGCAGTGACACCCTCTGTCGGTGGCCGTGACGACAGTTTTGAGGTGAATTTTGGCGGAAACTTATGAAGCTGAAAGCGACCATCCTTCCACTTGTCTCCTTTCGGATCGGCGATGGTTCGACTATTTGGTTGTGGGAGGACCCATGGCTACAGGAGGCGCCTCTACTGGGTCGCTACCCGCGAGGCCCGATCGCCATGGGGCTTCCGGTAGGAACCCGGTTGAGCGCCGTCATTGCTGCCCATGGATGGAGTTGGCCAGGCCAGACTACGACCGAATACATTGACTTCAGCCGCCATCTTCCATCTGTTGACCCGGCCGTGAGAGATAGGATATTATGGAAGGGGGCGATTGATGGCTGTGCAAAGACCCGCTTGATTAGGGAGGCACTTCGATTGCGACGGCAACCTGTACCTTGGGCATCCCTTTTTGGGGGACCTCTAAAGGTGCCTAGGCATGAGTTTATACTTTGGCTGAGTATACGTGACCGCTTGTCTACGAGGGATAAGCCGTGGGTGGCCCAGCGAGCGGGTACCCCCGCCTGTGTCCTATGTGATGTGCTCCGCTACGAGACGGTTCAACACCTGTTTTTCGATTGTCGGTTCTCTCGTCAGTGTCTTCGACTGCTGAGACGACGTATTCGCTGGTCATGGCCGTTTAGCGATTGGCCCCAGGCCATAACGTGGGCGTCGAGGAAGTGGAGAGGACAACATCTTATTGCGGCAGCTTACCGTCACGTTTTGGCATCATTGGTTTATCATATTTGGCAGGCACGCAACAAGCGCTGGAAGGAAGGGATCATCACGACTCCTGACAGGCTGGTGGCTGCGGTTCTTGATATGGTGTGTCTGCGACTCAGTGGGACATCTTCTAGATTTAAGCTCCAACGGGCAGCCATTCGACGCCTCTGGCGTGTTGCGTGGTAGTCTATGCTGTGATCATTTTCTTTTGGGCCAGTAGTTTGTTACTGGTTGCTTGTGAGGGGTTACCCCTTACCCACCTTGTACATCGACCATTTATTTTACATATATACACGGGAACTATTCCAAAAAAAAAAAGAATTTTGGCCCAAATCAAATTCATTTTCTTTCCATGTCCTTACTGAACATTGTCTAGTCATTTGATGACTTAATACAAGGGAATTAGGACATGATTTAGTTTGATTGTGATTAGTCATTTCAAAGGTTGAAGTTGGTTTATTATTTTTGCTTTGAGCTAATTTCGTCCATTATAAGTTCTTAAGCTTTCTTACACTAAACTTAGACTTCTAGAGAGTGTGAGAGCATTTGGGTTTGATCTTTGAGAAAAACCCAAGTGTGAGTGAATTTATAGTAAATCACCCACACATACACATCTCCTAAAACATCCACACTTCCTCTAGCCATCCTTGGAGAACTATTGGTCTATGGCACGTCACGGGGTCGGCGTGATTCTCTTCGTCACGGCTCGTGGAAGCTATAGGAACTAAGGGTCTTCGCGATGAGGGTAAGCTCCTATTCCTTTATACGTATCGTACATGCATGTTTTCTTTATTTATACCGAGCTCGATCATGTGGAATAATACGTTGACCCCTTCAATGCTTTATTTTCTACAGATTGTTTTCTTTCTAGTTTGTATGCAAAATGACGTCACCATACAATTTACTAATCACGCAAAATCGTTTGGAGTGTCCAAGCCTTGCGCAATTAGTCCCCACTCTAGAACGCCTAGAGTATGTCCTTGAGGGACCCGAACCACTCGAACCCCAGGAGGTGCGAGTCATGCTGATAGGGATTATCATGTGGAATATCATGGTTAGCCAGGACGAACAATGATCTGCAACGCCATCATGAGGATATACAAATGTGCGAGTTATTGATTCATGTGAAGGAGTTGTACGGTGCGCAGTTGAGATCGTCTCGATACTGCATGATGACAAGCTCTTTCATACCAAGATGCCTGATGGCGCAGATGTCGGGGCACATGTGCGTAAGCTCATTGTGTACATCGAGGAACTAGTTCTCTCAACTGTCCCATTCATCACGAGCTTCAGATTGACCTGATCCTTCAGTCACTCCCAGCTTCATTCGCTCAGTTTATTATAAACTATAGACTGAACGATAGGCGATTTTCACTTTCTGAACTCATGAACAGGCTGATTCAGACTATGGGTGAGCTAAAGAAGGGAAAGGGAAAGATGTTGCGCTAGTTGCGACTACAAGATCTAAGAGACCTAAGTCGAGCAAGCCCAAACCCAATAAGCCAAAAGGTGGGATTAAGAAAAAAGGCAAGGCCAAAATGAACGTGCCTAAAATTCCGAAGGTGACTGGTCGGTGTCTTCACTGCCAAGAGTTGGGCCATTGGAAAAGGGATTGCCCCAAGCTTCGAGCTTCTGGGGCTTCAGGTAAAGTTTCGAATATTGTTAATTTACTGTATTTTCCACTTCGTGGATTCTTGACTCGGGAGCTAGTGCTCACATCCGTGTTCTGAACCATGGTCTGGAACGAAGTAGGAAGCTAACGAGAAGTCTTGATCAATGTTGGTAGCAGACATAGTGTACCCTGCTAGTCATGTTGGATCGAAGACTCTTGTATTAAGTTCCGGGAATGTATTAAAACTATCCAATGTGTATTGCCCAAGGGGTTGAAAAATTATTTCCATTTCTGCTTCGAGTAAGAATGGTTATGAATTTCGGTTTTTTAATAATATTTGCGAGAATTATTTTGGAAATAAATGCATCGGAAATGCAACGTTAATTAGTGCTTTATATTACATAAACTCCCAAGAAAATGCGAATGCAGTTACCGACAACATAACTTAGAGTTAAACAAAAATATTGGTGGCATCTTAGACTCGGTCATGCCGGAGTTCGAAAGATTCAAGAGTTGGAGAAATACGACATTATTAAGCCGACGGAATCAGATTCCTATTCAACGTGCGAGTTTTGTATCCTCGGTAAAATGACTAAGTCTCCTTTACAATGACTTTTAAAGAGCCACTAATCTTTTGGATTTGATCCATACAAAAGTTTGCGGACCGTTTATTGTAGCCGCCCGAGGTAATTTCGACTATTTGTGACTTTCACAGATGATCACTCTCGCTACGGATTGGTGTATCTGTTGAAGCACAAGTCTGAAACGCTTGAAAAATTCAAGAATTCAAGACATTAATCGAAAATCAAACTGGGAGACAAATAAAATTCGTACGATCAGATCGAGGCGGCGTTATGAGTCTCAGTTTGACGATTTCTTGAAAGAAAATGGAATATTTTTGCAGTTTACACCGCCCGAGACACCACAGTTGAATGGTGTTGTCGAATGCAGAAATCGGACATTATTAGATAAAATTCTATCTACGCTAATACAGATGTCCCCATATCGTTATGGGGTTATGCTTTGCAAACTCCTGTTTATGTTTGAACAAAACCCCTTCGAAGTCTGTTGATAGGGTACCTTATGAAATCTGGAATGGTAAGAAGCCCAGCTTGAATCGCTTAAAGGTTTTATCGGATATCTCGATGATAGCACGGTATACTTCCACGATGATCAGAGGATCGTCGTAGCCATTCATGCTCACTTTCTCGAGGAACAGTTTGTTCGAGAAGGTGGAGCTAGAAGAGAAGTGACTCTTGGAGAGTTAGACGAAACGCCTCAGAGACATCAGTGCTTGGGGGCACAGATGAGCAGTCCGAGACGTGCCCAGAATTTCGCAGGTCGGGTAGAGTAGCTCGCATGCCTGAGATTACTGTATTGTACATGTCAAGCACGGGGTTGTTGTGATGAATGGGATCGTTGGTGACGACACTGCTACCTATGACCAGGCAATGATGGATGTCGACTCTAAGAAATGGGTCGAAGGTATGAAAGCAAAGATGGACTCGATGCACGCCAACCAAGTCTGGAATCTAGCAAACCGGCCCAAAGGTTTTAGACCTATAGGGTGTAATGGATCTATGAAAGAAAGATTGGATCTGACGGACAGGTTGATACCTACAAAGCTAGGCTAGTAGCGAAAGGGTATAATAAAAGAGAGCATTGACTATGAGGAAACCTTTTCACCTGTTGCAATGATTAAGTCTATCATTCAGTTTGTCATAGCAGCATACTATGATTACGAGATCTGGCAGATGGATGTGAAAACCGCTTTCCTAAATGGATTCCTCCAGGAGGCAATCTACATGGAACAACCCAATGTTACATCGCAAGCAGATGCTCACAAATTGTGCAAACTAAATAGGTCCATTTATGGACTTAAACAAGCTTCTAGAAGCTGGAATCTTTGATTTGATTAAGTAGTTAGGAACTACGGATTCTTAAAGAATGAAGGTGAGCATTGCATTTACAAGAATGTCAGTGCGAGTAAGATATCGTTCTTCGTATTGTACGTGGACGACATCGTTTTGATAGGAAACGATATCCGGATGCTTTCGGAGGTGAAAGCTTGGCTTTCGACCGAATTCTCCATGAAAGACCTGAGAGAAGCAAATTCTTGGTATTCGGCTTTTTAGAAATCGAGTCAATCGAATGATAGGTCTTTCTCAGGCCCTTTACTTAAAGGAGATACTGAAACGTTTTGACTGGACGAATCTAAGAAAGGGTTCTTGCCAATGCGACATGGGATTCATCTCTCGAAATCCATGTGTCCTCAAAGTGAGGAAGCAAGGAAGGAAATGAGTGAAATCCTTTATGCATCTGCAGTAGGTAGTTTAATGTATGTGATGCTATGTACGCCGCCCAACATTGCGTACGCTTTAGCGTAGTGAGTCATTTGAATGCAGTAAAGAGTGTCTTAAAATACCTTAGACGGACTAAAGATACGGTACTGATTTATGAAACGAAGAATTAGAAGCGGATGTTATACTGATTCAGATTTCCAGCCAGACGTCGACGATCGAAAACCATTTCTAGTTTGGTTTATACGCTGAGTTGTGGAGCATTGTCTTGGAAGAGTTATAAGCAAAGCACTACTGCCGATTCCACCATGGAGGCGGAGTATATTGTGACCTCTGAGGCAGCAAAGGAAGGTGTTTGGATGAGAAAGTTCTTAGAGGAACTCCAAGTTGTTCGAGGCTTAGTGGATTGCCCCCTGCCATTGTGGTGCGACAAAAGTGGGGCAATTGCACAAGCCAAGGAACCTAGGTCTCACTCAATGTCCAAACACACAGAAAGAAAACACCACGTGCTGCGTGGGTTCGTTGAGAAAGGCTACATAGGTGTGCAAAAAATAGCAACCGCGGATAACGTGGCGGACCGTTCACCAAGCATCTCTCACAGGCAGTGATTCGACACCTCCATAAAATGGGGTTACGATATCATAGCGCATGGGTATTCAAATATGCATTTATGGAATTTTTATTTATTGATTTAATAGGTATATTATTTATTCAGCTATCCAGCCTTTCTAGGCATCCGGTGAGACGGTAAATAAATAAATTCCATATATCGCGACTTTAGTCACCGATTCTCATTAGATGAGAGAGGGGGCACCAGTGAGCTATTATCCTCCGATATTAAATTAGTCCATAAGTCTTAGACTGTGGCACCCCGCTTCTACTATTTCTTTTATTCCTAAATCGCGTGACTATCTATGGTGTAATAATTATATCATTAGAAAATACATATAAAATTTTTCCTTTTATATAAAGGAAGTCATCCTGTACAAACAAAATGTTATCCCAACACTAATTACACAGGACAAGTTCATAGACGCAGCAACAGAAACTCTAGCGCTCGCCACAGAGATCGCATCCATGTACACATTTCCAGCCTCAAAAGTCCCCGGAAGCTTCAAAAGGTTGGCCGTGTACAACACATAAAAACATGGGATGAGCTATAAAGCTCAGTAAGTGGAAACGACGCATGTCGTGCACGTGTCAATTCGCAAAGGCATCCGCGCCAATGCTTTCCAATTCTCGCGTCTCATTCTCATTTTCATTTTCATTTCACTCAGGCCCTCAGCTAACTTGCTACGCACACCATTCTGCGCTAAAAACATGGGATGAGCTATAAAAAGCTCAGTAAGTGGAAACGATGCATGTCGTGCACGTGTCAAATTCGCAAAGGCATCCGCGCCAATGCTTTCCAATTCTCGCATCTCATTCTCATTTTAATTTCACTCAGCGCCCTTAGCTAACTTGCTACACGCACCATTTTGAGCTCAAATCCATTATGGATCAAATACGGTAGTTGGTATTCTCCAGCTGGGCCTACACTAGGGTTTTCCCCAGGTCGCCATTTGCTGGTCGCCATTCTGTCTAGCGGTTGCCTTCCGTGGTCGTCGGTAGTGCCCACACCGATTAACTAGGTTGCCATTTACCAGATGATCCAAGCCAGGTCACTTCTTCCCGCTACATTCAATATTCAAGTACATCTATTCGAGTAGACATCAAATGCCCATATCGGCAAATATTTATCGCACACAGACGATCATATACTGTGCATACTCACCTCTCATAACTCTTGTAATACCCGTAAAATTTAATTACGGGATTTACAATAAAATTAATGTTGGAGAGTATTTAATTACTAACCTTGTTGGATTAATTAAATAAAGAAGCTAGAACTTTGAGTGAAAAATCTATTATAGTACATAATTATTTTAAGCTCGATATGGGATATGATGCTTTCATACTTTCATAAATCTCTACATGGATTAAATGGATCTCGACATAAGTTTTGGGCATAAATCTCGACATGAACTTGGACTTAAATCTCGACATGGGGTTTGAGACTAACTTAATCTCGAGATCTCACACAAAAGTTTCGATATTAATATTAAGGATAGGTCTCTACATTTTCAGGATAAGTCTCGACATTGTATATTCGATCTCGACATGGATTAAAATAGATCTCGAGATGTGTGTAGAAGATTTAAGAATCTCGACATAGGTTAAATTCCGACACTAACACTAACATAAACTTCGATATAAATCTCGACATGCATTATGAAATGGATCTCGAGATTCATTATGAATTTCGGTATGGCTTGAGATGAATCTTGAGCTTCTTCCAACATGGATTTTCGACACAATACAAACAAGGATCTCGATATAATTTCGAGGAGCATGCCAATACTATAACTAATGATTTCGAGGTGAGTTCTAACATGAATCTCTATATGTTCCTGAGATAACATATATATACAGACTTCGAGATTTTAAACTAATCATTACACATATTTCGATATTTTACTATTTGAATTTCGAATTCAACATTATATTAGATCTTGATATAAATCTCGAGTTGATTAAATAATAAACAATAAGTCATTATCAACATGAGTCTCGAGATGTATGTGTTGAGTTTTTTTTTATACAATACTTCGAGAAGTATGTCGACACTAAAATAAGATCTCGGTACCAACATAATACTAAATTTCGACATGGTACTTAACATAGCCTTCGACATTTCGAAAGTTCATCTCATCTAAACTTAACCCTGTAATTATCTTATTCAGAAACCTATTTATCATCTAAACGATTTATTGAAAGTAATTAACACTAAGTATAAGAGGTTTTTGCATACCTAACTTTGAAGATTAGACTTTCGAATTGTGTTCATGGTTTGAATATCTCTCCTTTGTTCGTTCCCTTTCGTGAATGTTGGTTTCCTTTTACTTACGATTCATTACATAGTGGATAATTAAAAATATCTCAAGTATTGTGAAGGTGAAAGAAAGTGATAGTAGAAGGTGACGAAACTTTTCCCTTAAGCTTAAGGAATCTTATTACTATTATATTATATATATAGAAAAGGTTTGGCCACATACGAAGAGTTCCATTAGCCTCAGAAGTTTATCTTCTTACCATCACATGGTTCAAAAATGGGTTTGGGCCTCTATCAAGTAATTTCAAGTTAGCCCATATTTATACCTTCCCATAACCCTAAATCATATAGCACATATAACTCACTTAAAGACATGAAAGTATGAAAGCATCATATCCCATATCGAGCTTAAAATAATTATGTACTATAATAGATTTTTCACTCAAAATCCTAGCTTCTTTATTTAATTATTCGAACAAGGTTACTAATTAAATACTCTCAAAGATATACATCTCTTCCCCTTTTAACATGTTTACTTTCGCAAGTTTCAGTTTTCGCATTATCGCCTTTCGAAAATGGATGTATTAGACTCTTAATCGAATTCCGTGGCTGTAATTTGTCGAAAACTACATTGAAATTCAATGATTTTTTATTATTCACACCTGTTAGGGTTTAGTCTTTTTAGGAAACTTAGTTTCAAAATCGCTTCGCAAATTGGCTTCGAAAAATCGTTTTGAAAAATTGTTTCGAAAATAATTTTGGAACCCATTCGCATTTACCGTTGAAAATCTCAATTTATGCATTTGAAATTTATTTTCGAACCCATCTTTCTAAAATATCATTACAGGCATTCAAAATTCTTTTTCATACCCATCTTTCGAAAATTTCGATACAGGCATTCGAAAATTATTTTCAAACCCATCTTTCGAAAATTTCAATACAGGCATTCGGCAATTTGCTTCGAAAATCAGCGAAAATTATTTTCGAACCCAATTGCACATACCTTTCGAAAATCAGTAAAGGCATTTCAAAATTTATTTTGCAAATCAGTCTATCGAAAATCTGGTTCGAAAATCCAATTTTGAACGACAACTATTCGAAAAACGATTTTCGAACTCCAACACTTTGAAGATTTTCGAAACATCATACCAACTGCATCTTTGAAAAACACATATATTCGAAATATTTCACACAGGGCTTTCGCAAATTTCCTTCGAAAATAAATTATCGAAACCCTGCCTTGTCAATTCTCACACCAATTTTTTGAAACTTTCACACTTTAGAAATTTTTGCAACTTCGTTTGACAATCAACATTTCGCATATAGGCTTTCAAAAATCATTCTCGACACTAAGAAAAACTTTCAAACACACGTCGTTTGAAAATAGCCTTCGCATAAAAGCCCCGAAAATTTTTCTTGATACTATACATTTTCGAACATCTTCAACATTTCAGAAAATTTTCGAAACATCATTCATTCAAAAATTATCTTCGCATGCAAATCCCGTGAATACCAATCTCGATACTTCACAAAATTATCAAACAAAATTCGTTCGAAACACATTTTCGATACTAAGGATATTTCGCAACTCAAGCTTCGGAGATCCGCTTGCACAGTTAAGATTTTCGAAAAAAATCATCTCTTTAAATTTTGCGAAATTCCATATCATTCGAAATTCAATTTCGCACGCAGGGCCTTCGAAACACTTTGAAAAATTTTGAACAAATTTCATTTTCGACACTTAAATTTTCGATCAATCAATCTTCGAATATTTCGCAGAAAGCACGAAAATGTTGTTTGATACTTATAAACTTTCGAATACTACTTATTCGAGAATCGTTTTTCTAACAAGACACAAATCATCTTTTTGACACTTACCAAAATTCTCAAAATTCGAAATCAATACGCCTAAATTAGCTAAAATTTCAACAGAAAACCACGAAATTGGATACTTCAATCCTATTATTGACTAATATTCTTACATTTGTCCACATGCATAGATATAGAAATGACATCATCATCTTCACACAACACTATCTATCCACAAAAGAAGTGGGTCCAAATCAAGTAAAACAACTTCGTCATTGACCTGAACACTTACAAGTGTCAAGATGAAGTTGTTGTTGCAATTAAAAAGGACACCATCTGTGGCTGGCATTCACCCTTCACACCGCTGCCCCCGAAGTATATGTACAACAATTCCGGGGCACCCTTGAAAGAATGAACGTGAAGACAAGCTTCAAACTAAAGGCTAAAATTCATCGAACAGACGCGATACTTACAATGCAATCATAGGACGTGCCCTTCAAATCCCAATTCTTCCAACCTATGAGTCTTTCCCCGAAAATGAATTACTTCAAGACCTCAGGAGAGTCGGACACATACCAACCTCCAGAAATTATGAAGCTACAAGCTGGGAGGATTCCACGTCCACGGAGAACACTTTATGAATTGTCAACATGTGCCTGTCACACAAACACAGTGGTTTGACAGGTGCAACACCAATGTTTTGGAACGACCTGGAGGACCAAGTCGATAGCAAGCACAAAACAAAGAAGCCCCAGGTCGTCCCATTGATCAGGTGGTTGTCACTCGTCATTCAGTACTTCAAGAATGACCACCAATATACTCCCCGCCTTCCAACTGCAAAAAAGTATTCTGTACCGGCGCTGAAATCCATGAATTGTCACAAGGCGAATCACGACACCATCAATACTCAATGCCACCCCATGCCGATCCTGAAGGTACTTCTGCAAATGGCGGATCAAACAGGCGATCATGGTCAAATACCATATGGAAATCCACAGACCTGCTCCCACGACTCAGACAGACCCAGTCGAGCCCAACCAAGGAGCACCCCCAAGAGAAAGTGATGGTCTAGTGAGTGAACCGGCGGGGGGAATCCTCATAAGCCCCTGAATCTGAGAATGAAAAACCTATCAGCTATGACAAAACGGGCACACGACGGGAGAAGCGACAGAAACGAGCACATGAAGAACTTGATGTGTCGCCCGTCCCTCCTCGCCACCTGCCCAGTCACCACAGAGCGGGCTCAACCCTTAGGAACAGACATCAATTTGTTCGATGTTCGAGTAGAAGACGCCACACCTAGCCCACCGGCGCAAGAGTCAACCCCACCAACCCATTCATCCGTCTCCCAACAGACGGATGTCTCAAAATCGCAAGGGAACCAAGTCAACTATCACCGCCTCCTTCTGAGGTGGTCGATGTAGCCATATGTGATTCGCAACCCCTGACCACCGACCCTTCTTTGCTCACATTAGGTCATGTGCCAACCATGCCTTTATTTCCACCTAATTAGGACATAGTGAGCACTCTAGGTCTTCGTGATCTAGTTGGAACCCCTACGACGCATCAAATATGGATGTTGTTCAAAGTAAAGAGGGAAGTTCCCCTGCTGCTACCTCAACACCAACAGCGGTAACGGGCCACACCTCGGCTACCTACTCCGAGGTTGTGATAGCGAAACGTCACGTGACGATTCTGGTAGGTTATCGCCGCCGTTTGTCACAAAGGAGTCCTTTTCCCAAAAAGTACAGAAGGCCATCGACGCACTTGTCCCCACTCTCCAAGACAAAACTCTTGGACAAGTGCGTACGATGATCGAAACAGCCATTCGGGACAAGGGTAAATCTCCTGTGACGGACGAAACCACTGTAAATACATGCCTGCCTCACCTTTCACCACTACAAGCCTCGTAGCCACCGAACTTACACCACGCCCATAGCCGAGCTTCACGACATCTTAATTCCCTGCCTCTTCAAACTTGAACAGTGGACCCCAGATGAAGAAAAACTTTACAAGAAGCTGATCGAGGGTCCCGACTCGCCCCCACGAACTACCTGCCGCAAAGAAGGCTCCCCACCCCAAACGACGTCACGATGACCCTGACGATCAGGATCATCCTAAGGGAGAAAAGAGGTAGAAGACAAAATCAAGTGGTGGCGGGTGAGGACGTGGAAAGATGCCAAGTCGTGAAGCCGATAACTCATCAACAAGCCCACCACCATCACAAGCTTTCGGAGCTAGACAAGCTTCGTCAAGGCCAAATAAGACAACTTCCCTTGACAAAGCGAGTCTGGAGAACATACAATACCATCGAAGAAAGGCTGTAGCAGACATCTTTTTTATTGAGACAGAGGAGAAAGAATAGGGAGTAGACACTAGAGCAGAGATCCAGAGCTCTCTGAGCTAATAAATCTCGGGCAACATGAACCGCAAGCGAAGAGTTTAACGCTGGTGGAGACTCCCTGGGACAACAAGAAGATCAAGGCTCCATTTCTTGAGGATTATTACCAAAGATCTGGAGAGAGGAAGGCAAGCTCAAGAGATTCGACGAGATCAAATTCAAGGTCTGGCACAAGGAGCAGACGCGAGCTATCGGCATATGTTGGTGCTCGCCCACATGGTAAAAATCCCTAAGGGACTTACCAAGGAGGAGTATATGCATGAGCAGAAGCTGAAGGCACTAATCGTCGACATTGTAGAAGTTGACTACACTTGGGGAAGACATCCAACTCCAATACGTTGTTGAAAGGACAGGCAGATCTCAAGAGAAACTAACAGAAGCTGAGCTACCTTACCTACTGATGGGAGAAGTCTATCAGATGTACCTGCATGTACCGGAACTTCACGTTCAACACATTCAAGTACGGCGACAAATCAAGTTATTCGCTGCTATAGACTTCCAGATGGTTCTGGAGAACAACGCTAGAAAGGTGAACCTGACTGAGCCTCTAAACTGCGGCGCAAACATAGAGCTTATCGGAGCACATCTACCTGAAGTCAGAACTTGGGCTCACCTGTACTCAACAAAGAAAAAGTGCGACACAAGTCTTAGTGCTATCAGAAGTCGCAAAGTTCAGTGACGGAACATTTAAGATTATCCGAAACAAGCTCAAAATGTCGCTTAGAATCAATCGACACTGATACTCTCTTAGAAGGGACCAATATCAAGGAAACTCCTCTTCTCGAGAAGCTCATTGAACAAATTCAAGGCCGGCTGGATAACAGAAATGATATCTCTACGAGGTCAGCCTAGGTGTAAAAAAATCCTTCTATGCTCACAGGGAACCTCCTCCACCTCCACGTTCAAAGAAGAAAAAGTCTAAGATAGTTAGGATTATCTTAAAGTGTCCAAAATAATTTAGTCTAAGTCCTGTAGTTTTCTTTTAATGTATTTTGTGGTTAATAAATTGTAATGGGCTTAGTAAAGGCCTAATATTTATACCTAATTCTAAGGCATAAATACTTAAAACCTACTCAGTGATAATTGAATCATTCAATTTTAATCCAAAGCCGTCACCAGAGAAAACCCACCAAGAACACACTTATTGATTCCCCATTGATTAATCGCTGAGGTGTCTGGTGACCTATAGAGACACACAACAATTTCTTGTCTTAACTTGCATTTCTTGGCCTCATACTTGCCTTGCGTTTTATCGTCTCGAAAATGATTAGGGCACTTAGGTAATTCCTCACTTATCCATATAAGAAAATATTGGGATGTGCCCTCAATGCCATTCGAGGATGTAATGAACAGGGCATGTATTTAACAATCGATATACTATTCGCCTTGTATATGAATTTCGTATTCAGATACGTATTTATGGAATTTTTATTTATTCCTTTAATAGGCAAATTATTTATTTACCATTCCATTCCGACTAGGCATCCGGTGAGACGGTAAATAAATAAATCTCATATATCGTGAGTTTAGTCAACGATTCTCATGGAATGAGAGGGGGCACCGATGAGCTCTCCTCCAATATTAAAGTAGTCCATAAGTCTTAGAACCCAGTAGGGTGACTTAGTGTCGATCACGACTTAATTGTTAAGGACACTTATATTGAATCAACCATTCGTAGTTGAATCAAGAGATTAATTTGTACTTGGACACAACTCGCAATCAACGATCACATGGTCCTTATTGTTACTATGGGTGGCATCAATAATTGATCGATTTACTATAGTACTGTGCGTGAACCTTACATCGAAGGGTCTTTGACGAAGTTGACTTCGCGGGTCTTGACTAGTTAGTTTGCTAGTCCCGCCTTGTTTGGGGACGAACATGGGTTGGCGGGGGACATGCGGTCTTGACAGCGAAGGGCAGCTGCCGAGCTTAGACAGACGTAAGGGATTCACTGTTGTGACTCACGGACCGTGGAGACGGGGGTGAGCCACTGGTCTACTCAGATGTATGGGAGTACAGTCCGAGGTGCAAACCACGGGGTGGGGTACATGAACGAATCGATCTGACACCCTAATGAGAGGGAATCCTGAGAGTGACAATGTATGGGCGTGTCAGGCGAAGAATTGTATAAGAGAATTGATACTACTAATATTACCAAGATCGACCTACCTTTTTCGGGAGTCTATCTGCAGAAGCTCTGAAGTTAAGCGTGGGGCAATCTAGGGATGGGTGACCCCATGAGAAGTTTCTAAATCTGAGTGTGAGAGAGTGCACGAAGCACGCTGAACGTTATAAGGTGATACAGTGGGGCCATACTATTAGTCGGAGTGTGGTGGGCCCAACCCCACTTGTCCCGGTAGGAATCGATACTACAGTGACACTCGGTATGGGACGGATCGTTACAGGTGGTATCAGAGCACAACCTCTCGCAGTACGGTGTTGGTTCCGGGACGAACCAGGTGGATGCTGGTGGGCATATGATACCCAGGCCGTGGAGACGGGGGCGAGCCACTCGTTTACTCGGATGTATGGGAGTACAGTCCGAGATGCAAGCCACTGGGAGGGGTACATGTACGAACCGATCCGACAGTCGAATGAGAGGAGATCCTGCGACTGACAATGTATGGCGCGTCAGGCTAAGAATCCTATAAGAAAATTAATAGTACTAATCATATCACGAAGATCGACCTACCTTTTCGGGAGTCCATCTATAGAAACTCCGAAGTTAAGCGTGAGGCAATCTAGGGATGGGTGACCCCCTGGGAAGATTCTCAGGGTGCGTGCGAGCTAGTGCACGAAGCACGCTGAAAGGTTAAATGGTTATACAGTGGGGCCAGACTACCAGTCGGAGTGTGGTGGGCCCAACCCCACTTATCCCGGTAAGAACCGATGCTACAGTGACACCCGGTATGAGACGGGTCGTTACAACTATCTCGTTAGTAACTAAGATATATGTCCTATGCGTATTAATTACAAAGCCTTCGGCCGAAGCTATAAACTGACCCACGTGGGACATGGAGGGCAGTAATTTCATCAGTCACGAATCAGTCATAGAGTCGAGTTTAAGTGAGTTTGTCCGTATCCAGGACTCTCACATGACCGGGACATTTGTGAATGGTCTATACGTACGACGATAATCTATAGTCGGTTCGTAGGTAGAAGATCGTACTCAATACGAGATCTATTCTGTACCATAGGATTGGCTAGGCGCTTACCTAATTCTTGGATTCCTCCTTTGCCAGGTTGAGATGACACGCCCAAATACTAGCAAGTGTACTAGGTCGTGTAAGTAGTAAAACGGACAAAGTCCGAGTATCGATCCACGAAGATAGCTTGATTAATTCTAAGATATAAACCTAATTTTAATTTAGACTAAGAAAATTTTTATGGTTTTAATGATTTAATTAAACGAGATAAAAGCGCAAATAATAAAATAGACGCAAATAAAATAGATGAGATAAATACCAATTAACGACGAGTGACCAAGGCACATGTTCAGCACAAATAATTCCTACGTCCTCATAAAATCTATCCTATCTAACCATCATGAATCTCAGTCAAGGTAAAATATCCTGAGACAACCGCTACTCGTTTGTCCCGCAATAGCGATCATATGCGATAGAGAACCAACCCGTATATGTCTATAGGATTGTAGTTTCTACGCACGCATTAGGTCTCTATGAAATTCCCCGAGCTTAAACGCTTTCGGCGCTTAAGGATTCGGAAACCACACATACAAACCGAATTCCATCTCTGGTCGGTTTTACGTAGTGATGTTCGATGTTTATCGTTCTAACCGGTCTAATCACTTTGTCCGTCTCATAAACCAATCAAATAAACATGCATATATTGATCAGGCATACACAAGCATTAAGCGCAAACATGGAACACATGACTCGATTCACAAGATCAAATAGGAAAAGAAAATATTAATACGTAGTCATTATTCGGCCTATCATGGCCTTAATCACAAAAGAATCTAAGCTAACATATTAATAAAATAAAAACGCAAAATATTCCATTCAGACATAATAGAGAAATAATATAAACTTCGCCTTTTCGGAAGAAACGCCTCGCAAGCAGTCGATCGTCGCAGCTCTTTGTTTATTTCAGCCGTATGTCTCAATTCTCTTATTCGCTGTCAAAGCTCTTCTGCCGTCAGCCTTGTATTATTTTCTCTGTTCGGTCCTCCTTTATTATTCGCTGCCTCCAAGCTTTTATAGAAACAAGTTGGCCGACTTAAGATAGGATTGGTCGAATCTCTTTGAATAGTTGATTAGTTCTTGAATATTTTTCCTTAATATGCGTGATCCTTGGCATAGAATATCTTGTTTCCTTAAATTGCTCCCCACGTGATCTTAGCTGCAAAAATTTAGTAAGTGTGGTAAAATTGCAAAGCTGCCCCAATTATAGAAAATTACAAGAAGATCTCCAAAGATTTAAATCGTTCCAAAAGTGGTCTTATTTTCCTTTTTTCGACTCGTTTGCTCGTCTATATATCGAACAATAAATCTAAACATGAATATAGGGTATTCGAGGCATTTTTTGGTAAATCATGATCGAAAATGCACTTTTATGGGTAAAGAAATTACGTAAAATCCTAACTTATCAACAACCCCCAAACTAGCTTCGATCGTCCCTGATCGTAAAAGCGAAATAAAACCAAATCAAGTTAGGATTATAGAAGTCAATGAAATTCTCCCGTTTCACCTCAGAACGTAAAAGCATATAAAGTCAAGATAATCATCAACTAATGAACGATCTAGTCAAGATACGAGGCATGAGGAAATAGGTCGCAATCTTATCATAGCATGAATGACATTTCTAGAATTATACCACGCATCAATCCACAACTCGCACAAGGATCGCTCAAGTCACTCGAAGTGTTTTCAAAGGGATCTGTATAAAGACGCTCAATGCACGACATGAAAAGATATTACTCTATGCTTGCAAATATATCATATCATAGTCACATAATAGAAGTCATGCACTAATCAAAGGGCCATTCATTAAAGGTTGTAATGGGGCTCGGGTTTTCAAAGATGCGTCATATGGGAAAGTGAGCTAAAAATATCAAACGTGTCAATCATCGAATCGCTCTTCTAACGCCGTGCCTATTTTCACTCGACTCATCTTTTTCTCTTTTTAGCTCTTCTAGCTCGCCTTTTCTTCTTTTTTTCTTTTTTTTTTTTCCTTTTTTTCTTTCTTTCTTTCTTTTTTTTTCTTTCGAACTAGCCCCTCATATCTTCTTTTTTTTTTTGTATGTCTTATCGAGGAGAGAGGTTTCTAGTCCGCTGCAGCATTATGACGAGAGATCTATATCATAGGACGAGTTTATAACTAATATGCATCGACGATTAGCTCCTTCTCAACCAACAAATCACTATTGACGATATCGACAAATTAACACGTTGATCCAGGGTCGTATAGGCTAAATTTGAGGGACTTAGGCTAAATATCTGGGCTCCAAATCAACAAATAAGTCAAATTAGGCTCAAAGGGGCTCACTAAGTGGTAAATGCATAAGGTAGGGATATATTTAGGCCAATGACTCAATCCTAGTGCCCTTCTCATTTTCGCACACAAAAATCCACATAGTAACCATTGACATGCATAACAGAGCAAGTTCGAAAATATTCAGTCCATGCGTGTCACACAAGAATAAACACCGAGCATAATGAGTTGCTCTGAATTTTTCTGAAAGCTAAAGAACTCACATATGTAACTGGGTTTGTGCTTCATGATATGCAATACTCTCCTAAAGCAGTCAATATCGCTAAATAATCATGCTAATATCACGATCATGCAACATGTAAGACTATCTCACTCAATTCATCGAATCATATCACAACACGGTAAAATTTTAAAATTTTTCATCATTGACAGGAGATTCCACAGATGACGCTCAAATCGCAACCTTCATCAGTTCTACCCCACTAAAATGACCGAAATACGTCGATACCTAAACATGTAAGCATATTAAATATAGCACGTGTCACATCCCACCCCCAAACTAAATAGCACATTGTCCTCAATGTGTAAAATAAAAGCAAAGAGAAAGTAAAAGTGACACTGCCCTGAATTTTTAGTCGATCGATGTAGAAGTCTTGGTTGATCTGCAGTAAACAGGCAACCATCGCGAACGGGCAACCCCCAAACTAGTTATGAACCTGCGAAACAAACATGACTAGGCGCACCGTGAAAGCGAGTTTTATTAGAAAAAATAGTACTTAGAATAATAGGACTAAATATAATATATGCATCGATAATACTTCGGTTGCCTCCCAAGAAGCACTATTAAAGTCGTTAGCTCGACTGTCGAGACGATCAGGGTGGCTTGGTGTCTAGGCTTGCTTTGGTGTTCAGGAGGTCCTTCAGCTCGCTGGTATTCTCTCCAGACGAGGTGTCCCTGAAAGGCATAGAACAACGTAAAGCAGGAATATTAGTAGTACTAGGTTCTTCAAGGAATACCAAGTTCGCTTTGCCCATTTCCCCATCGTCGTAGAGTTTCAAGCGCTGCCCATTAACTGTGTGCTCGTCCTTCCCATTGATAAGGATTTGTACGGCCCCAGATGGAAACAATTTCTGTACTATGTAGGGGCCTACCCACTTACTCTTTAGCTTCCCTGGAAAGAGACGTAGCCTTGAGTTGAATAGCAAGACGCGATCGCCGACTTTGAACTCCCTTTTTATGATCTTCTTGTCATGCCACTTCTTTGTTCGCTCCTTATATAATTTGGCATTCTCGTACGATTGTTGACGAAACTCGTCCATCTCGTTCAGTTGGAGCAACCTATTTTTACCTGCTTCAGACAAATCAAAATTTAGCTTTTTAATAGCCCAATATGCACGGTGTTCTAATTCTACAGGTAAATGGCATGCTTTTCCAAAAACAAGACGAAACGGCGAAGTCCCTATCGGAGTTCAATATGACGTGCGGTACGCCCATAGCGTGTCGTCTAACTTCAAGGACCAATCTTTTCTTGAGGTGTTCACCGTCTTTTCCAAGATCTGCTTCAGCTCCCTATTCGAAACTGCTACCTGTCCACTAGTCTGAGGATGGTATGGGGTAGACACTTTATGCTTCACACCATACTTAGACAATAAATTAGCGAATAACTTATTACAGAAGTGAGTACTGCCATCACTAATTATTGCCCTAGGTGTACCAAAACGAGTAAAAATATGCTTCTTAAGAAATCGAATGACTATGCGTGCATCATTGGTCCTACATGCCTCTGCCTCTACCCATTTAGACACATAATCTACTGCTACCAAGATATACTTATTTGAGCATGAGCTAGGAAAAGGTCCCATAAAATCAATGCCCCACACATCAAAGAGCTCTATTTCTAACATGATATTCAAAGGTATTTCATGTTTTCGAGACATAGCACCCATATGCTAACAACGATCACATGAGGTAACATAAGCATGCGCATCCTTAAACAAAGTAGGCCAAAACAAACCCGATTGTAATACTTTAAATGCAGTCCTAGTGGGTCCATGGTGGCCACCCGTCAAACCCGCATGACAATGGGATAAAATCGAGCTCACCTCTTCGGCGGGTATACATCGCCGGATTACCTGATCTGAGCAAATCTTGTATAGGAATGGATCGTCCCACAGGTAGTGTTTCGCATCAGAGAGAAATTTCTTCTTCTGATGAAAACTCAAGCCTGTAGGAATCTCACCTGTAGCAGCATAATTTGCAAAATCCGCGAACCAAGGAAATGATGTATCGATCAAAGCAAATAATTGTTCGTCAGGAAAATATTCGTCAATAGGTAACTCTTTATCATGCTCATGTGAATTATCTAGCCTAGATAAATGATCAGCTATCACATTCTCAACACCTTTTTTATCACGAATCTCTAAGCCATACTCTTGAAGTAGTAAAATCCAGCGAATCAACCTAGGCTTAGCATCTTTCTTAGCAAATTAGTATCTAAGTACAGCATGATCAGTGTCGATGATTACCTTATTCAACACTAGGTAAGAATGAAATTTATCTACGGCAAATACCACAGCTAATAACTCTTTCTCAGTAGTAGCATAATTCCTCTGTGCATCGTCCAGAGTTTTACTAGCGTAGTAAATGACCTGAAATACCTTATCCTTGCGTTGTCCTAGAACCGCACCTATAGCACCATCGCTAGCATCACACATCAATATAAATGGGAGTGTCCAGTCTGGTGCGATCATCACTGGAGCTGTGGTGAGTTTCTCCTTTAAAGTTCGAAAAGCCTGCAGACAATCATCAGTGAAGTTAAAAATAGCATCTTTAACAAGTAAATTAGATAATGGCTTAGCTATTTTTGAAAAATCCTTTATGAAGCGTCGGTAGAATCCTGTGTGTCCCAAGAAACTTCGAACCCCCTTCACTGACGTGGGTGGTGGTAACTGCTCAATCGCATCAACCTTGGCTCGATCCACCTCAATTCCTTTGTGCGATACCTTGTGCCCGAGCTATACCTTCCTGTACCATAAAATGACACTTTTCCCAATTTAAGATAAGGTTAGTCTCTTCTCATCGTGATAGAACAGATGCTAACTTATCAAGCAATGTATCGAATGTAGACCCAAATATGGAAAAATCATCCATAAATATTTCCATAAATTTTCCAACTATGTCATGAAAAATAGCGAGCATGCATCTCTGAAAAGTAGCTGGTGCATTACATAATCCAAATGGCATAAATCTATATGCAAAAGTACCATAAGGACAAGTAAAAGTCGTCTTTTCCTGATCCTCGGGTGCTATAGAAATCTGATTATAACCTGAGTAACCGTCTAGAAAGCAGTAAAACTCATGTCCAGCTAGTCTTTCCAACATTTGATCGAAGAGGAGGGGGAAATGATCTTTACGGGTGGCATCATTCAATTTCCTATAATCTATGCATACACGCCACCCCGTAACAGTCCTCGTGGGAATCAACTCATTAGAGGCATTCTTTATAACGGTCATACCTCCCTTTTTAGGAACAACTTGGGTTGGACTAACCCATGCGCTATCAGAGATAGGGTAGATAATACCTGCGTCCAAAAGCTTAATTACTTCCTTTTTCACCACTTCTTGCATCGCTGGGTTTAGGCGTCTTTGCGGTTGTGCGACCGGCTTGTAAGAATCTTCCATCAAAATCTTGTGCATGCAAACGGTCGGGCTTACTCCCTTGATGTCAGCATTCTTCCATGCGAATGCTCGTTTGTGTAGCACCCTCACTAGCTTTTCCTCCATTAGATCTGTCAAAGTGGAAGAAATGATCACGGGTAAAGTATCAAGGGCACCAAGGTAAACATATTTAAGATGACTAGGTAAGGGTTTAAGTTCTAAAATATGAGGGTCCTCTATTGATGGTCGAGGTTGTGTCGCTAATGATCGATCGAGCCGCTCTACTTTTGGCTTGGCCGAGCTCCGATGAGGTGGGTTCGCTTCTAAGCTTGCTATGGTATCGGCCATCTCCTCGGACTCGTCTCCGACTAGGCATGCTTCCAACTTTTTCTTATTCCTGAAAGTTTTAAAATACGCTAGAGCACATGAGTCAATACTATCAATAAAGGAATAAGAATCATCATCTGGAGGGTGTTTCATTGCTTTATAAACATCAAATATAACTTTCTCATCCCCAACCTGTAGGATGAGCTTACCATTACCAACATCAATAAGGGCTCTTGCCGTATTCAGAAACGGTCTTCCTAAAATAAGAGGCATGTCGGTGTCCTCTTCCATGTCTAGTACCACGAAATCGGCTGGGAAGTAGTGCTCTCCAACCTTCACTAATACGTCCTCCGATACTCCTCGTGGGTATGTGATCGATCTATCCGCTAGTTGGAGGATCGTAGATGTAGGCTTTGGCTCACCAATCCCTAGCTTTTTCACAAGTGAAAAAGGTAACAAGTTAATACTTGCTCCTAAATCACAAAGAACATTAGTAAATGATAATGAGCCTATAGAGCAAGGAATAGAAAAACTCCCCCTATCTTTGAGCTTTGGTGGTAGCTTCCTTTGTAGCACCGCAGAGCATTCTTCGTTAAGGGCTATCGTGTGCCATATTGCTCTATTATGTACCATAGGATTGGCTAGGCGCTTACCTAATTCTTGGATTCCTCCCTTGCCAGGTTGAGACGAACTAAGAGAGTCGGGCTTGAAAATGACAACTGTCATAGTGCCCAATTAATAGAGATGTATATTTATTTAACATGCTTAGAGAAGTTAATAAAATGTCAAAATATGAGTTTTAGAAAATATGTTTACATGGACTTTGATTCCCAAACGAAACAATGATGAATGGACCAAAAATAGGGTTCACAGCCACGAGCAAGGCTCATCAGGGCCGGAAAGCCCGCCTGAAAAGTAGCAGCAGATTAAAAAATTCATATCTTCCAATCTAGACATCGGATTTAGAATCCGTTTGGTCAAATTAAGAATCGTTAGTTCTTTCTGTGGTTATAATCTCAGGTCCATTGGACATCGTCCTCGATCTGAGAGAAATACTAGAATGTCGCAAAGCTGTCGAATGTGTCACGGCAGTGACACCCTCTGTCGGTGGCCGTGACGACAGTTTTGAGGTGAATTTTGGCCCAGATCAAATTCATTTTCTTTCCATGTCCTTACTGAACATTGTCTAGTCATTTGATGACTTAATACAAGGGAATTAGGACATGATTAGTTTGATTGTGATTAGTCATTTTCAAAGGTTGAAGTTGGTTTATTATTTTTGCTTTGAGCTAATTTCGTCCATTATAAGTTCTTAAGCTTTCTTAGACTAAACTTAGACTTCTAGAGAGTGTGAGAGCATTTGGGTTTGATCTTTGAGAATTTATAGTAAATCACCCACACATACACATCTCCTAAAACATCCACACTTCCTCTAGCCATCCTTGGAGAACTATTGGTCTATGGCACGTCATGGGGTCGGCGTGATTCTCTTCGTCACGGCTCGTGGAAGCTATAGGAACTAAGGGTCTTCGCGACGAGGGTAAGCTCCTATTCCTTTATACGTATCGTACATGCATGTTTTCTTTATTTATACCGAGCTCGATCATGTGGAATAATACGTTGACCCCTTCAATGCTTTATTTTCTACAGATTGTTTTCTTTCTAGTTTGTATGCAAAATGACGTCACCATACAATTTACTAATCACGCAAAATCGTTTGGAGTGTCCAAACCTTGCGCAATTAGTCCCCACTCTAGAACGCCTAGAGTATGTCCTTGAGGGACCCGAACCACTCGAACCCCAGGAGGTGCGAGTCATGCTGATAGGGATTATCATGTGGAATATCATGGTTAGCCAGGACGAACAATGATCTGCAACGCCATCATGAGGATATACAAATGTGCGAGTTATTGATTCATGTGAAGGAGTTGTACGGTGCGCAGTTGAGATCGTCTCGATACCGCATGATGACAAGCTCTTTCATACCAAGATGCCTGATGGCGCAGATGTCGGGGCACATGTGCGTAAGCTCATTGTGTACATCGAGGAACTAGTTCTCTCAACTGTCCCATTCATCACGAGCTTCAGATTGACCTGATCCTTCAGTCACTCCCAGCTTCATTCGCTCAGTTTATTATAAACTATAGACTGAACGATAGGCGATTTTCACTTTCTGAACTCATGAACAGGCTGATTCAAACTATGGGTGAGCTAAAGAAGGGAAAGGGAAAGAGGTTGCGCTAGTTGCGACTACAAGATCTAAGAGACCTAAGTCGAGCAAGCCCAAACCCAATAAGCCAAAAGGTGGGATTAAGAAAAAAGGCAAGGCCAAAATGAACGTGCCTAAAATTCCGAAGGTGACTGGTCGGTGTCTTCACTGCCAAGAGTTGGGCCATTGGAAAAGGGATTGCCCCAAGCTTCGAGCTTCTGGGGCTTCAGGTAAAGTTTCGAATATTGTTAATTTACTGTATTTTCCACTTCGTGGATTCTTGACTCGGGAGCTAGTGCTCACATCCGTGTTCTGAACCATGGTCTGGAACGAAGTAGGAAGCTAACGAGAAGTCTTGATCAATGTTGGTAGCAGACATAGTGTACCCTGCTAGTCATGTTGGATCGAAGACTCTTGTATTAAGTTCCGGGCATGTATTAAAACTATCCAATGTGTATTGCCCAAGGGGTTGAAAAAATTATTTCCATTTCTGCTTCGAGTAAGAATGGTTATGAATTTCGGTTTTAATATTTGCGAGAATTATTTTGGAAATAAATGCATCGGAAATGCAACGTTAATTAATGCTTTATATTACATAAACTCCCAAGAAAATGCGAATGCAGTTACCGACAACATAACTTAGAGTTAAACAAAAATATTGGTGGCATCTTAGACTTGGTCATGCCGGAGTTCGAAAGATTCAAGAGTTGGAGAAATACGACATTATTAAGCCGACGGAATCAGATTCCTATTCAACGTGCGAGTTTTGTATCCTTGGTAAAATGACTAAGTCTCCTTTACAATGACTTTTAAAGAGCCACTAATCTTTTGGATTTGATCCATACAAAAGTTTGTGGACCGTTTATTGTAGCCGCCCGAGGTAATTTCGACTATTTGTGAGTTTCACAGATGATCACTCTCGCTACGGATTGGTGTATCTGTTGAAGCACAAGTCTGAAACGCTTGAAAAATTCAAGGAATTCAAGACATTAATGGAAAATCAAACTGGGAGACAAATAAAATTCGTACGATCAGATCGGGGCGGCGTTATGAGTCTGAGTTTGACGATTTCTTGAAAGAAAATGGAATATTTTTGCAGTTTACACCGCCCGAGACACCACAGTTGAATGGTGTTGTCGAATGCAGAAATCGGACATTATTAGATAAAATTCTATCTATGCTAATACAGATCTCCCCATATCGTTATGGGGTTATGCTTTGCAAACTCCTGTTTATGTTTGAACAAAACCCCTTCGAAGTCTGTTGATAGGGTACCTTATGAAATCTGGAATGGTAAGAAGCCCAGCTTGAATCGCTTAAAGGTTTCATCGGATATCTCGATGATAGCACGGTATACTTCCACGATGATCAGAGGATCGTCGTAGCCATTCATGCTCACTTTCTCGAGGAACAGTTTGTTCGAGAAGGTGGAGCTAGAAGAGAAGTGACTCTTGGAGAGTTAGACGAAACGCCTCAGAGACATCAGTGCTTGGGGGCGCAGATGAGCAGTCCGAGACGTCCCTAGAATTTCGCAGGTCGGGTAGAGTTGCTCGCATGCCTGAGAGATACTGTATTGTACATGTCAAGCACGGGGTTGCTGTGATGGAGGGGATCGTTGGTGACGACACCGCTACCTATGACCAGGCAATGATGGATGTCGACTCTAAGAAATGGGTCGAAGCTATGAAAGCATGGACTCGATGCACGCCAACCAAGTCTGGATTCTAGCAAACCGGCCCAAAGGTTTTAGACCTATAGGGTGTAATGGATCTATAAAGAAAGATTGGATCTGACGGACAGGTTGATACCTACAAAGCTAGGCTAGTAGCGAAAGGGTATAATAAAAGAGAGCATTGACTATGAGGAAACCTTTTCACCTGTTGCAATGATTAAGTCTATCATTCAGTTTGTCATAGCAGCATACTATGATTACGAGATCTGGCAGATGGATGTGAAAACCGCTTTCCTAAATGGATTCCTCCAGGAGGCAATCTACATGGAACAACCCAATGTTACATCGCAAGCAGATGCTCACAAATTGTGCAAACTAAATAGGTCCATTTATGGACTTAAACAAGCTTCTAGAAGCTGGAATCTTTGATTTGATTAAGTAGTTAGGAACTACGGATTCTTAAAGAATGAAGGTGAGCATTGCATTTACAAGAAGGTCAGTGGGAGTAAGATATCGTTCTTCGTATTGTACGTGGACGACATCGTTTTGATAGGAAACGATATCTGGATGCTTTCGGAGGTGAAAGCTTGGCTTTCGACCGAATTCTCCATGAAAGACCTGAGAGAAGCAACCTATATTCTTGGTATTCGGCTTTTTAGAAATCGAGTGAATCGAATGATAGGTCTTTCTCAGGCCCTTTACTTAAAGGAGATACTGAAACGTTTTGACTGGACGAATCTAAGAAAGGGTTCTTGCCAATGCGACATGGGATTCATCTCTCGAAATCCATGTGCCCTCAAAGTGAGGAAGCAAGGAAGGAAATGAGTGAAATCCTTTATGCATCTGCAGTAGGTAGTTTAATGTATGTGATGCTATGTACGCCGCCCAACATTGCGTACGCTTTTAGCGTAGTGAGTCATTTGAATGCAGTAAAGAGTGTCTTAAAATACCTTCTAAAGATATGGTACTGATTTATGAAACGAAGAATTAGAAGTGGATGTTATACTGAATTACAATATTAATTCCACGACTTAAACTATTGACACAATCTTTAAATATCCTAACAATCTCCCCCTTTGTGTCATTTGTTGGGAGTCTTGGATCTTGGGCGTTGTGATGGTGGATTAGCGAGTGTGTGTTTCGCGAAGTCCTAGCTTGAACTCGAAGGCATGGAGATTCCTTCGAAGGACCAGTCGATCAGCTATAGCGTCAATGAACTTCGCGAACTTGGATCGACAGAGTGGATCTTCTTCCTAAAGGATGCGGTAAATCCTCATGAGTTTGTCTTGGATGATGGTGAGCGTCCCATCCGAGAACTTTGCCACTTCGGAGCAGCGCAGCAGCCTCATCTTTCCCTTGTAGTTCGAGTAGGCGACCGCCGGATCATCTCCGTCGATCACATCGCCCTCTCGGTAGTCGTCCGTGTTCTTGAAAGATGGGCGAGTCAGGTTCACCTTCTTTAGGTTGTGCTCCACCGCCATCTGCAGATTGTGGGTGGCGAAGAATCTGACCTGTCGGAGCATGTGGCGCTTGAGAGCCACATAACCCATAGTGACTTGTTCAGCCGTACGAGATGTCCAGAACTTCTGATGACGAGTCTGAACTGTTTCATGGAATCCAGCATGCTGTACAGATCACCCAGGCGCAGAAACTTGAAGTCCGCCTCACTCACTTCACTGTAGCTCGCATCCTGCCTCATTACCGTGAACACTGGATAGTGGACACGTCCTTTCGACTCTTGGCAAAGGTCAGTGACTTTGCAGATGGGGGCCCAATTTATTTCCAGAGCGATGTTTTCCTCATCGGACAGCGTCCTCTTCGCGCACTTGTGGCAAAGAAGGCTCCATCGATAGAGCTTTTTCTTTTTCTCGCTTCAATTTTGGATGTTCATCAGCTCGTATTCATCGAAGGTCATAATGATCTGCTCCTTGCGCCGCCAGATCCTCTTCCTGATCTCTTCTTGGAAGGCGCGGTGATCTTTTTGTTTTCCCACGGTGCTTCCGGTATATCAGCCGTGGGCACATCCTGTTGAGCAGCAGGAGCCTCAGCTTGCTGCGCTTGAAGTTGTAGAATGTTCTCGAGCTCGGCGGGTTCGGTGTCATACTCCTCTCCGTTCTCGTTGCTGCAGTGTTGATCAGCGTCAGCGAGGCTTCCTTTAGCAGATTTCGAGCATTTTCCACCAACTTCCTGGCTGCTACTGCATCGGCGGGTGTGTACAGCCATTCATCGTTAAAGATGTAGGCCTCGATCTCGTTCTATGCGCAGTAGACGTCCTCGGAAGCCACGTTGGAATCAGTATTGAGAAGGGTATGGCTGTGTGGTGGCGAGGGTGTTACGTCGGAGGAGTTTGTGGATTGTGGGGATGGTTGTGGTGGAGATTCTGGTGGCTCGGTTGTGGTGATGGTTTTGGCGAGGATGATTTGGGTGTCGGGTGGTGTAGATGTGGTGGTGGCCTCTAACGCCGATGTGACGATTGTTTGGGAGACGGTAGTAGGTGATGGTAAGGGTGATTTGGATAGTGATTCTGGGTTAATAGGGTGGGATTTTTGGCTAGTGGGGTGTGAGGTTTCTGTTGCGGGCGTCGTTTCCGTTGCAGAGGAGGAAGGCGGCGTTGATTGTACGGGTCATTGAGTTTGTGAGGCTTGCTGCCTATTCTCCCCCTCGCGGCGATCTTGATCATCGTCTTGATCGTCGCGCCTGATCCCGCTAGACTCGCCTTGAGTGCGGCAAGTCATTGGTTGAGTCATGATGTTCTTCATTTGTTGTTCCTCCTCGTCGAGTTCCGTCATTGATTCGAATCTTGCTCGTAGGATGTAGAAGAGCTCCTTTGCAGAAATGGAGGAGAGAACAGCTTCTGCGTCCACATTTTGCGTTGGTGGTGGCGTCTCCGAGGCCACACCTTTGCCTTTGTCGATGGTGGACGCATCGAGACGCGCATAGACTTTATCGAGGATGGACGCCTCAAGAGTCTTTGCAAACTCTTGAAGACGAGTCTCTAGCGCGGTCTCCGTGACGAACTAGGGTAAGTTTAACAAGTTGGAATCACGAAGAAATCCAACTGACACCGAATAGGAGAAGATAGCCGATCGGCCGCCCGTCTGCACAGGACGGGAAAAGACGGGGTCACTAAGACTTCCCGTTGGCATCATCGATGAGACAGACTCAAACGAATGATGGCCTAGGCTCACGGTTGTTGTGATGTTGGCCGTGCTAGGTCTTCCGCTCTCAGTCACAGAGACATCACTGAGCGTTCCGACAGAATCACGAAGACTCTGTAGTGCAGTAAAAGGTGTATGTGTCCTAGAAACGTATGGAATTATGGGGAGTGAGGGCACTAGACTCGATGTGATTGAAGAGGATGTAGTCTGAGGCGGAGGACTGCTTGTTTCAACCTTGACTATCTCCAAGTGGGATGTCGATGGCATACGTAGCTCCTCGTGGAATGAAATATCTTCCTGTAGAGCGGAAGATAAGTGGATTGGTGGGGTCGTTCGCGTGGTTGAGCCAAATGCCACGTCTTCTACTCGGGAGGTGAACACAACACCTCCTGTAGCTATGGGTTGGGCTCAGCTTGTCTGTGACTAAGGAGGTCGATCGTGTTTTTGTTTCGATCGACGCTCCGTGGTGCGGCTTACGTCGTCCTCACACGACCGTTTTTTCGGTTCGCTGGTGGAAGAGGATGCGGCGCGACCCGATGTCCTTTTAGAAGTGGTGGTGGGGTTTTGGCTAGTCCCGCGGTTAGGAGCAGTGGGGTTGATCTGCTCCGTAGGGACAATGGATAGTGGACGGGGGCTTTCGCGGAATGAGGCGGTGGAGGCGCGATATTCTCGTACGTGCGGATTGGTCGGGTCTGCATAGGAGAGAACGTTGTCCGAGATTATCATAGCGTGTCGATCTTTTGTCGGAGTGTTTTTCTTGGCGAACTTCTCGACAATGGGGATTACGAAGTGTTGCTGGGCGGACGCGGATGTTGGTAAAGAGCAGGCAGAAGTGTTTGATGAGCGCTGGGAGCCACCGCATGTAGGGTACAAAGCGGTTCGTGACTGCCTTGGCGACTTCCCGATCGCGACGTTGAATCATGGAGACGAGGTCCATCCATATTATCTCAGCGTAGTTGTACTTGCGGTTGTGGGCGATGCCGGTTAGGATGGTAAGGATTTGATGGTTGCCACGGTCCTGACCAGCATGTTTCCCTGACATGCATTTGTTTATCAGTAGATACAGTGTTCGCCAGGGTTGCGGTAGATTGCGTGTGGTGACTTCACTGAGAACAAGTGGGCCCTTCTTCTTCTTGTTTTCTGGTTGATAGCCCAATCTGTCGATGTCTTCAATAAGTTGTTCGTGCGTCGGTAGTTGATCATAGGGTGAGTAGACAGGGAGGTCAAGAACTTCTTGGTCGATCTTGCGGGTGAGGACTACTGTTTCTTGATCGATTGTGGCGAACATTGCTGAAGCTCGGTAGTGGGGTCCAGCAATCTGCAATGTGTGCCAGAATTGTTGAAGATAGACTTGCGCTTCTGGCTCGCCATGAGTGAGGGCGTGGCGGAGTGGGTGCCCTTTGAGGATCTCTATGATGATGGGAGCATCGCACCGGAAGTTGTCCAAGTCCACCATGTGGTTGTTTGGTATCAAGGCAGTCCATCTACTTGTTGGGAATACCTGCTCGATTGGTGGAACGTACGTCAATGTATTGAGTTCGATGCGAGCGACGTCCCTTTGAATTGCGGCAGCCTCAAGCGCTTCAAGTGCTTCTTGGTTTGTGTTAGTCATATCTGTGCTCGACAGAAATTGTAGTATTATTAGTATGGACTAAATTGTGAGAAGGTGGATTATAAGTAAGTAGTGGGTAAAACAATAAAAGGAGACATAAAAGTGCCCAAAATAGTAAAGATAAAATAAAATTAAAATTAAAGCTAACTTAGAGTCCTTTTGAAATAAAGTTGTCAAGATTGAATGATGGTCATGTGATGGTGAGTTGCGACAATTTTAGGAAGTTAAACGAATTTTTTTTAACACTCAGAAAATTTTTAGGATTGAAAGTGTTCATGTGATGTGAGAAAATTTTGGTACATGAGTAAACAAAAAAATTTTCGCATTTGGTGTAGAATTTCGCAATTGGAAAAATTTTCGCAAGTAGTGGAAAGTTTTCGCATAATATGGAATTTCACAAGTTGTCAAAAATTTTTGCATTCAAGATATCCAAGAATTTTGGCATGTAAGGAAATTTCGCTAATTATCACACATAGGCAAGTCGAGAGAAATTTTCGCAGATAGAGTAAAATTTTTCGCATGTAGTGTTAATTTTCGCATGTTAAGGGAATTTCGCATTCAGAGTAAAGTCTTGCATGTAGTGGAAAATTTTCGTATTCAAGTTATCAAATTTATAAGTTATCCAAAATTTTCTCGGTTAACATATTTTCTCAAAGTTATTAAATTTTCGCAAGTAGAGAAAATTGTTTTTTTTCAAGTTTTTTGGAACAGGTCCCGATTTTTTATATATATAATGGAAAGTGTACAGAATGGGTACGAGTAAAACTCGACACAGGCAACCAGTAACAGGCTACTGGTGAACAAAAAACGAATGGTAAAAGAAAACCAACTACCAAGCTACTCTCCAAAGACGCCGAATAGCAGCCTGCTGTAGGGCATGCTTCTCTCCAATAGTCCCAAGACGGGCACCAAGGATGCCGAGGACAGTGGCCACAACATGGGCAGGGGTAGAGCGTATGTTCTCCCTCCATCGCCTGTTCCGCTCCTGCCAAATGTGATAAACAATCGACGCAAGGATATGTCGATAAGCAATATGAAATAAGTGCTGACTCCTCCACTTCAGAGCAGCCCAGTGAAAGCTCCTATCCCAGTCAGTGTATGGTATCCGCCACCTAATCCTGTCCCTGAGCATCTGTCGGCATCCCAAAGAAAAGGGACAAGAAAAGAAAAGATGGAAAATCGTCTCCCGATTCCCGGTATCACAGAGGAGGCAGGCATCCGTTCCCGCGCGCTGAGCCACCCAAGGTAAACTGCGAACGGAGAGACGTCCTCGAATAGCAAGCCAGAGAATGAACTCGACGAATACATGACCGCACGTCATCGTTGACAAGATCGGACGAACCGGAATTTTTCGGCGGGGGTGTGGTGTACCCTTCCGAGTTGCAGCCCGTTTTAAAATAGAAACGGCTGGCCGCCTATTCGGATCCCATCGATGCGTTCCGATCATCCCCATCAAGACTCCTCGGTCCATGGGAAGAATTCTTCTCAACATGCTCAGCCGCCACCGGACACATCGGGCCTGCATTGGAGATATCAGCTGTATGAGATGAAGACCGTAGAGAATTAGGGTTCGTCAACTCCGTTTCCACATCCGACAAGGCCGCAGAAATCGCGTCACACCACTGGCCGATCGATGAATACTTGATAATCGGATTGCTTCCCAATATCTGAGCCGTCGTCGACGGCGTTCCCAATCCCGATCTTGACGAACGCGCGGCCGGAAAACCTAAATTCACCGCATCCTTTCCCCCCAAAACTCGATGAGCAAGAGCCGCACAAGATTCGAATTCAAACCAGGCTGCGAAATCCGGGTATTTCATTCTGATCATCTCCAAATCCTGCGATAAATCCTGCGTAAAACCAACTGTAGATCGCTCCAAACTCCGTGATTGCGATCCCGTAGAATTCGTTTCAAATATCGGGCCGGGTGCGATACGACGATCGGATCCATTCATAATCCCTTCCGACTGATCCAAAACGGTCAGATGACGGTCGCACTCTTCCAAGGATGAAACACCTCCACGTTTCTTGGTCACCAAGAGATCAAACGCGGCCCCATCATCGCGTATACCAGATCCCGAAAAATTCTCCAATTCCGGCGTAAGTATCCTAATCCCCCGATCAGACGAAGGCGCGGAGGACATCAAAGAGCCAATCATGGTCAAAGAGGACGCCATGATATCAGAACCAAGGCCGAACGTAACAGCCCTTGACGAGTTTGAACGAGATATTCAAACGCAAAGAAGGATTAAAATCCTTCCACCGCCGTGAGAATCCGGCGATGGAGGGAATAGAAAAGATCGTCGACGATCTGCAAGGTGGTGATGATCGTTGCCGGCGAGATGATGGAGATAGGCGGGCTTCAAAAATTTTTTAAAAGGTGGCTAGGGTTTCTTGAGAGAGAAATCGCGCTTCTTCCCAAGTTGAAGTTCGATTGCTCCTGCTTTTTCTCTATTTTCGTTCTTAATGTGAGAAATAGTCTACATATTTTTGCTATCAAAATTATGGTTACTTTGTTTTTTTTCAAGTTAGCAAACTTTCGCAAGTATTGAAATTATTTATTTTTTTTCAAGTGAAATGAAAGTTTCGCGGATGATAAAGCTTTGAAGAAACATCTGCTCAAGTGATAAAATTTCTCGGGTTGAAATTTCTTAGTTTTGACAAGTGAAAAGAAATTTCTCGGATTGATAATTTTTGCAGATAGAGAAAGTTTCGTGATCCGCAAAAGATGATGCATGTAAGGGTTGAGAAATTATTGAACCACTGTAGCTGCGAAAGAATTGATGAGCATGGGTCCGAGAAAAATTTAAGTTTGCGGACTGAGAAAATTTTGGTTACTGTAGTTGCGAAATAGTGAAGATGCGAAAAAAAATGTAATATGACGAGGTGTATGAAAGTTTCGCGGGGCATGATTCACTGTAGCAGCAAAAGTTTTAATCGTAAGAAAATTCTCGAATGAAAACTTTGCGGGACTTCACACACTGTAGCAGCGAAAATTTTAACGCAAGAAATTTCTCGGATAAAATTTTGCGGTTGTAGCAGCGAAAATCTATCGTTAAAGTATTTTTCCTGAAAAGTTTCTCGGTGAAGAACACTGTGCGAAAACGTTCAAAGCGACGCTGTGATTTTTGCCTTAGACCCACTCAAATCTTAACCAAAATGCAATAAATTGGACCCAATCGACTCGAAATTTGACGGGTAATACATATTGGGGGTTTTAAACACCGAAGACCTAACATACGTCCGAATTAAAGCCGAGTAAAATTAATTTCAAACCTAAAATTTAACAGTCGGGGCTAAAAACAGAGTAAATCGAACGAGAAGGAGTTTATTTACGATGTATTCATACCGAAAAGCTGATTTGCGACAATGGAGTAAACAGCAAACGGATTTTTCAGGGCAGATTGAAGAAGACGATGATGCGAGGGGTTGAGAAAATTTTCGAAAAGAGGGGGGTACGAAATTTTTGAATTTTTTCTCGAGAATTTGGAAAGATTGTGAAAAGGGTTAAGTGTTTTTGGGGGTTTTGTGACTGTTCATGCGAGATTTTAGTTAATGGGCCTAAATTCGTGGGCTTAGTCAAATTGGGTCCTGAGTCGATTTTCGCGGGCTTAGTCAAATTGGGTCATGTTGGTCCAATTTTGACCCTGTTTGACCAAAATTAAACTTTCAACTCAAAATCAATTGGCCAATTTTGACCCCGTTTGACAAAAATTTAAAATTTCAACCCAATTTTTTTTTAAAATAGGTAAAATAAGAAGCTCCCCCTTAATCTATAACTCCCCTTTTTGATAAAGAGAAAAAAACAGAAACTCCCCCCTTAATCGAAAACTCCCCCTTAAGAGACATAATTCAGAAAACACATAGAGAATGGAGGAAAGTGAAAAGACATATGTACACTTTATCAAAGTTTATGTAGGGTCGATTGATCACAACTGAATATTCAACATGCCCAGCATAGTCACAAGGTGTTGGAATCGTTTGACATCCAACGGTTTTGTGAAATGTCGGCTAGTTGATCTTCGGTAGTGACGTAGTGCAATTCAATTGTCCCTTGCTCAACATGTTCTTTGATGAAGTGGTGACGAATATCTATGTATTTCGTTCTTGAGTGATGTAGATAACTCGTCATCGCAATCGCACTCTTCGAGTCACAATAAATGGGAATTTTATCAACATGAAAATTAGAATCTCGTAGTTGGGTTCTCATCCACAAAAGTTGTGAACAACAACTACCGGCGGCGACACACTGCCTCCGTCGACGAAGTTGAGACACAGTTTTGTTTTCGAGAAGACCAACTCACGAGTTTACCGCCCAAGAAGTGTGCAGCTCCGGAGGTGCTTTTCGATCCATCTTGCATCCAGCGTAATCCGAGTCAGAGAATCCAACCAGTTTGAAGTCCGATTGAGGGGTACCACAAACCCAGATTCGGTGTTCCTTTGAGATAGCGGAGAATCCTTACAGCAGTGAGATGGGATTCCTTAGGTGTAGCCTGAAAACGAGCGCAGATTCCTGTTGAGAGAACGATATCCGGTCGACTAACAGTAAGGTACAGAAGAGAGCCTATTATCCCACGATAGACGGTTTGGTCAACGGGAGCACCATATGGGTCCGCGTCGGGTCGGCCAGAGGGTGACATACGTGTAGCAGCAGTCTTAGCATCCTTCATTCCATATATTCTCGAGGATGTCATGGATGTATTTGGACTGGTTGATGAAGATTCCGTCGGGGAGTTGCTTTACTTGAAGACCAAGAAAGAAATTCACCTCGCCCATCATACTCATTTCGAATTTCTCTTTCATCAATTCTGCGAATTCTTCACACAGTTGTGGTTTAGTCGATCCAAAAATGATGTCATCAACATAAATCTGCACAATCATGATGTTCGGGTCACTCCGCTTGGTGAAGAGAGTTGTATCCAGAGATCCTTTCTTGAATCCAGACTGAACAAGGAAGTCTGAAAGGACGTCATACCAAGCTCGGGGAGCCTGTTTTAGTCCGTAGAGGGCTTTGTAGAGTCGATATACGTGATGAGGAAACTCTTCGCTCAAGAACTCTTCAGGTTGATCAATGTACACTTCTTCTATGAGAAATCCATTCAGAAATGCAGTCTTCACGTCCATTTGGTAGACTTTAAAGTTCTTATGAGCAGCAAAGGCAAGAAAAATTCGTATTGCTCCGATCCTGGCAACGGGGGCAAAAGTTTCATCGTAGTCGATGCCTTCTTGTTGGTTGTACCCCTTAGCCACAAGTCTTGCTTTATTGCGGATGACAACACCGTCTTCATCCTTTTTGTTCTTGAAGATCCACTTCGTGCCGATAATGGATCTGTTGTGAGGGCGTGGTACGAGTTCCGAAACTTGTAAACGTTCAAACTGATTTATTTCCTCCTGCATTGCAATCAGCCAATCAGGATCGTTGAGAGCTTCAGCTACTCGTGATGGTTCGGCTTGACTGAGATAGCAAGCGAACAGACTTTCATTCATAGTAGCCGAACGCGTCGAAATACCGGATGTGGGATCCCCAATAATCTGATCCGTAGGATGAGAGCGAGCCCAAAGTGGTACATTGGTCTGTGAGGAGCTAGCCGCATTTGTATCGATTGGAGGCTCATTAGATTGGGGTCCGGTGTCCGAAGAAGAGATCTCAATTGTAGTAGATTGAGAAGGGTCAGCATCAGCAATGTTCCCAGGATTGGGTAAAATGTCGTCTTCGTTAAGATTGAGATCATCCAAGTTTGGTGGGGCGACATCAGCGCCGATAGCTGGTGGTGTAGGTGGGGTGGGTGCAGCGGTAGTTTGAGTGGTGGCGACGGGAGTCTTGGGGACTAGATAGAAGTACTCGAAGAGCAGATCGAGATCCAGTTCACCAGAATTGCCCTCAGATGAGGAAGTTCCCGTCGTTGAAAGTTGACCTTTTGTCAACGACTGTAGAAGACCTGGTTGTGGACTGATATGAGCAGAAGCCATGTGGTCACCTTCGCTTTCGTCAAAGGTGACATTTGTGCTCTCTATTACTGATCGTTTCTCCCTAAGATAGACTCTGTATGCCTTCGAGTTCAGTGAATATCCAACAAAGATGCCTTCAAGTGCTTTCGGATCAAGCTTCCCAAGATGTTGGCGATCATTGGCACAAAACATCGGCAACCGAAGACCCTTAGATAAGATATATCTGGAATACGACGGTTATTCAGCATCTCGTATGGGGTGCGGTTGAAACTCTTGTGGATGGAAGCCCGGTTCTGCGTGTAACAAGCCGTTTCAATAGCTTCGCCCCGAAGAGAGTGAGGAAGTCCGGATTGGATGAGGAGAGTCCTAGGTGCTTCAACTAATGTCCTATTCTTACGCTCAACGACACCATTTTGTTCCGGTGTCTTCACAGCTGAGAACTGCTGGGTGATGCCCTGAGTGGCATAGAAATCACTGAGCTTCTTGTTCTTAAACTCAGTTCCATTGTCAGTTCTGATAATCCGAACCTTCTGTTGATGAAGAGTTTGGGACGTAACAACAAACTCGATGATTAAATCAGGAACTTCATCCTTTTTGCGAACGAGTTTCGTCCACGTATAGCGTGAGAAGTCGTCGACAATCACAAGAATATACCGTCTTCCTCCGAGTGTAGCCGTAGGCATTGGGATCCATGTGTAAGAGCTCAAGGATGAGCTTAGAGGACGGTGTTTCCTTGGAGATGTGAGACGATTGCTTCATCTTCCCCAATTCACAGGCAGAGCAGAGGTGTTTCTTATGATATGACAGTTGGGGTAGACCGTTGATGAGTTTATTCTGACGCAGTTTGTTGATAGTCTTGAAATTGAGGTGTGAAAGACGCCGGTGCCATAGATCGTTCAACTTGGGTGCAGCTCGAGAGAGAAGGCATATTGGTCGAGAGGTCGTATTGAGTACGTAAAGGTGAGACGTGCGCATTCCAGAAAGAAGAGGCTGTCCCGAGGCATCGATAATGCTGCAGATGTCAGATTCGAAGAGAACCTTGTATCCTTTGTCGCAGAAATGACCAATACTGAAGAGATTGTAGCTCAAACCCTCGACGTAAGAGATGCCCTTAATCGTCAGTTTGTCATGGACGAGATCACCAGTTCCGAGAATTGGCACCATTTGACTGTTTCCGAAGGAGACCCTTCCGAGATAGCGCTCGGAGAAGTTGCTCAACAGCTCCTTGTTCCCCGTCATGTGTGTGGAGCAACTGAGTCTAGATACCACACATGACAAACCTGCAATCATCAACAAACGTTTGGTCCCCGTTTATGGACGGGACCTTCTTGTGATACAAGTAAAAATTTGATGCGCTTAATGGGAAATGTGGGGTCTAAATCAGATTGTGTTGGATCTAATTTAGATTTTCCTTTGTGATTTGTTTGATGAGGCGGGGATTAAGATTTTTCTAACCATATTTGCCTAACTTGTGCTTGCATGTACGGTGCCTTATTTATGAATTGGCGTGGGGATTTTTTATTATTGTTGTCGTCCTTCGGTTTTAGTCGTCTTTTGCTTGTGAGCAGTAGGTGACTTTGTATTTAGCATCGGAAGGCGTTTTCGCTTAACCGTAGGCGTAGCTGAATTGGGAGAATGCAAAGGCGTCGTAGAGGAGGTTTGCTTGTTTGGTCGGAGTGTTGCATGTTCGTGTGCTTCATATTCATGAAAGCGTGGAAGAATAAAGTCATTGCAGCAACACATAGACAAGTTTGGCAAAGGAAGATAAGTTTTGGCAACACAATTGTCTACGTCCTTAAGATATGGGTTCAGTACATAAAAAGGAAAGACGGATATAGGATGGTCTTTTCTTCTTGTCATCGAAGAGCGGGTTCTCCTTTATTTCATACGAACTCCCTTCCAGAGACGTCGAACTCATATTCCCTGTATCCATAGGAATACGAGAGTTAGTGTTTGAACAAGTTTCAGCTTCAGGAGTCATCTTCGCCGTCCTCTTACATTTACATGTTTGAGAATCGGGTACTTGACTAGATGTAGAGGGATTGTTCGTATTGTGAATTGTTCTAGTGTAAAGATTTTGCTAAGTAGATCATCTCGCTCCTTTGCGAAGGCCTTCCGCTCTAATTCTAGTGTTCGTTCTAGTTCTGCTATGAGCAGAAGTTTCTCAGGGATATAGGTGCGAGAGAGCGCTTCTCGGAAAGTAATTTCCTGTTCTTTAGTTGGGAGTAGAGTTTCGACATCCTCCGAGAGTGAAGGTATCTTAGTCTTATCACGAGCATTCAATTCTGTGTAGTCATACGCGATTTCCGCCCAACGAATGTTCTGTACTCTCTTTTCTTCCGAGATGACAACAGACGATGATCTCACAAATGGCATAAGTTGCGTGGGAGCACCCTTTCTTGTTTGCAGGAACGTAGTGTTACACATGTTATACCTTTTAACCGTTAGCGGCGTTGGTTGCAATTGCTGGCCAGGCCGATTCCCTCCCGGGCATTGTAGAATTCTGTTTCTGCCGGTTGGTTCAACTGGCATAAGATACGTGTGTTTTTGTTTCTAGGGTGAAGCTGCTCTTCAAGTTCTTTCACCTTTCGGTACAACCTAACTCTTTCCTTAGTAAGCAGTTCATATTGTGCGCCGTCAAGAGACGAGATGTTTCACAGGAACTGATGGCCAATGTGGTTTCCTTAACCTTAGTCTCACTTTGTTTATTCTTGTTTTGCAGACGTTTGACTAATGCTTCAGAGGCAATTAGTCGTTCGTTTGTGCAAGCGAGCTCTTCTACTTTTAAACTAAGTAAGGCATAGTTGTTTTCAAATTTTAGTTTGAGTTCATCATAATCCCTATCATCTACAGTGGGTTTCTTAATGGTGTGTCGGTGATTAAACACATAATCGAGTTGTGAAATTCGTACCTCAGACTCGGCGTTGGTAGGAGTCGTAGCTGCATTCTCACCGGTGTTAACCATCTCCTCGTCCTCGTCATGTTCGACCAGCCTTGCCATGCAGCAATCTTCATCCTTAGGCTCCTCGTCTTCTGAAGTGTCGTTCACCCATTCAGCTTCTTCGGTGAGTAGAACTTTCCCACTTTCCATTTTGCGGGTCATTATGGCCTTACGGTCGTAGTAGCCAGAGTCCTTCACGCGTGGGGCATGGCATTCCTTGGCAAAGTGGCCTGACTTTCCACACCGAAAGCACTTCACAAACTTTTGAGGTGCGGAGTCCTCCTCTTTCTTTATGGGCTTAGCTTCCTCCGTGGGAGTGGTCTTTTTGGTGCCGCTAAAGGTTCTTTGGCGATTGGAGGAGGATGAGGATTTTTTCCTGATCTTCTTTGAGACCATCTTTGTGAGCATTGCCAGTTGCTTGCGTAGATCACGAACATCTTCATCAGATTCTGTATCAGCTTCGGATCCTGAAGAGGTGTCAGATACAACAGCTGGTAGCTTCCCTTTGTTCTGTTTGGTCTTAGAGGCGGAAGATCGTTCGGTAGTCTTGTTCGAGAGGAGAGCCAGTTGGTCGACTCGAGTGTTGGTGGACTGAGGTTGCACGTAAGGAGCATAGGCAGACAGACTGTCGTAGAGAGCATGGATGGAGGTGTTAGAGAGGTCCTTACTCTGAATCATCATCACGATTTCATTGCCCCAATGTGGTTTGAGGCTACCAAGGAAGCGGTTGTTGATATCGAATTTGTCCCTTGAGATTGGCTTTCTTGAGTTCATTGATGACCTTCAAATATCGGAGGTATGTGTCACGCAGCTCCTCTCCTTCATAGGCCTGGAAGTGTTCATACTGCGAGAGACATGCTGATTTCCTTCCCTGAGCACTCTCAGTTGTGCCTGCCATAATTTCCACGAGTTCATCCCATATTTCCTTAGCAGTTGTGCAGCACTCGATGTGAGCATAGACTTCGTTGCCCATAGCCTGGAAGAGGTATCCTTTGGCAGTCTCATCGGCCTGTAGGCGAGCCTATTCATCCTCATTAATGGGGCCTCTTGAAGTGCGGCGTTTATCCATGGGAGGGTTTGTGTTTGGTTGAGCAGGGATGATTGTCCAGAACTGTGCTGGACCGTTGAAGATGGAGTCCAGTAGGTATTGAGAGAGTGGTGCGCCTTTGTTCCTGATGAACGTGAGGAACCTGTTTGTCTATATGCTGTAATCGCCTTGTCGCTGCATCGGGGGTCTGGTGTCGGAGCCCAAAGATGTCATTTGTGGCAGACATGGTTGGTGCAGTCGAATCGTCCGTGGTTTTGATCTTGTATAGATAAAAGGGTTAGTAACGAACGAGATGAGAAATATGAGTTTAACGAGTAGAGTGAGAAAAATCGTTTAAAGAATTTCTTAGAACTAAGTGAACGTGTGCGATGGTCGAAAACATATGAAGGGAAAATATATCTTGAAGTTCGGAGAAGTTCTAGAAATTTAAAACGAGATTTGAGGAGTAAATTTTAATTTGACAAAAGTCAAAGTCTAGGGGGATAGGATTAAAGTGTAAGGGATCAAGACTTGAATGAGTTTGAGGAAAAATTTCAACACGAGAAAGAATTTAACACAAGAAAAAAATTGCGGTTTGAGAAGATGTTCGTGATTACAAGATAAATTACCCAAGAAATTTTGGTTGAGAAATTTTCGTGTTTGTGTGAGTTTAATGAAAGATTCTCGGACAGAAAAAGGAAAAACAAATTCTCTGTTGAAAATGATTTTCTCGGTTTTTAAAACTTGTCATGTGAGAAGGTTTCTCAGTTGAGGATTTTAAAACTTCGCAAGAAATTTCGCATCGAGAAAGTTTCTCGGATGAAAAATCGTGGTTTTGAAAAATTTTCTCGGAGGAAATAACTTTATCGGCTGAAAATTTCTTGGATTTGACAAACTTTCTCAGTTTCAAAGAATTTATGCGGATTTGCAAACTTTCTCGGTTTTTAAGAAATTTCTCGACTTAGATAAGTTCTAGGAATAGACTTTCTCGGGTATAGAATTCTCAGATTTTGAAAGTGAGCAGTTGAGAAAAGATGAAGTGACACAGAGGTATTTTCGCGATTTAGATAAATTCTCGGAATGAAATTTCTCGCATATAAAGTTTCTCGGATTTTGAAGAGTAAGCAGTTGAGAAAAAAATGAAGTGACAGTGAAGTGAAACAGAGAAATTTTCGCGGTTTTAGAAAGATTCTTGGAATGAAATTTCTAGGATATAAAAGTTTCTCGGATTTTGACAAGCTAGGCAGTTGAGAAAAATGGACTGAAAGTGAAATTTTCGCGGTTTTAGAAAGATTCTCAGAATGAAATTTCTCGGATATGAAAATTTCGTGGACTTGAACGACACAGCAAGAAATTTCGCGGCCAAGAACACTAAGTTACTGTTCCATTGCTAGTCGCGAGTTTTACCAGAAAATCGTCCGTTTTACTCAAATCTCAACCAAAACACTCAAACTTGAACCAAAACTTCAGAAATTCTTCCCTAAACACATATTCGACTGATTTGTGAGCTAAAAACAACAAAAAGCGGATCAAATCGACCAAAAACAGAGAGAGCCGAGAGACCGAGATGACTTTCTGAGGAATTTTTGCTTCGATCTTGCTCAAAACTCGTTTAAAACTGATCCAAAAATGTTCTAAAAACATTTTAGGCATAGAATCGATCTGGGGAAAGGTTTTAGACACAAAAACGAAGTATTATAACACCAAAACGAGCTCAAAATGCCCGAAAGTGATTTTGCCCAAAACACCTTTGATCTTTCTCGGAATCGAACAAAACTAGATTCAAATCAATGCAGATCGATCCACGTTTGCTCTGATACCACTTGTTGGTCCCGATTGCACCAAACAAGGAATCAAAGAGGCTTAGATGGGATGAAAAGGGAAAGGTTCTCACCTTCAAGCGTGTGTGTTGTGTGAAAAGTAGGGATAGCCTTTTGATCTTTGATTAACTTGAAAAATAGTGAAGGTAAAACCTTATATACCACATTAACCCTAGGTATATTAGGCCCAAACACTAAAGGTTAACTAATTACATTCTAGTCAAAGCCCAAGCTAAAAGGATAATTACAATATTAATCCCGAGACTTAAACTATTGACACAATCTATAAATATCCTAACAACATGGTTATTCCATAAATCTGAAATTTATCTTAACATGTGAGTTAAGTCTTCTAAAGTCTTGCTCTAACCACATGGTAATCTTTACGTTAACCCTTAAAAATACAAGAGTATGTAATTAAATGGGGAAGCTTAACATGTAACTTCCCATACCTTACTCAAGATTTGTATTGTCCAAGTTCCCAAGCTAATCGAAGCTTTCGCTACTTTGAATGAAGTTATTATTCTCCGTTCGCTTTCTCCCCCCCCCCCCCCAATATTCGTTTGTTCTTCCCTTGTGCTAATGATTAAGTTTATGCTTTTGGTAGGGAGATGACAAGGCTTTACGTGTTTTTCCTTGTGGCTGAAGTAATAGTACTTATCTTTACACCTATGGGTCGAACTTAGCATCTATTTGGGCCTTGTCACTTTTGCATTTACTCATTATTATATTGGGTCAATGTTAGAATTTACTTGGGCTATATATATTATTTCATCAACTCTATGTACTTAATCTATATTAACTTGGGCCAACTTATTTAGGTGAGATTGGGGCGGATCTCTTATTTACTCACTCTTTGTTCGAATACTAACTCCGTTAATTCGAAAATTTACAACGCTAATTACATTCAAAATCCCGTATCAAAATTTACGGGTATTACATCAGTCTGGTGCATCACCCTTTGGTCTGAGTGTGTAATCATTGATGGGCTTAAGAGAGTAGTAGTCCGATTTCCAGTTAGTCTCGCCTTAAATCAATGCTGATGTGAAAACCCGACTGAGAGGTGAAAACTCATGAACCGATGTAGAGAAACCCTCCGAGTAATGTTGATTCATTCTAACTTTAGTCTGAAATTAGTCTTAAAAAGCACTTTTAGACGGTCAATGAGATGAATTTTGGATACGATGTAGTAGCTAAAACTTGTCCGGTCAAGGCCCATATTTCTCGAAATCTTCATCTGATCCATTTCAGTTTTCCCTCATTGCCATTCTTCGAAGCTTCAAACTGGAATCAAGAATCTACTTTCTTGTACATTCTTCTCCCTAGAGTAAGAGTTCTGAATTTGGTTGAACTGCTCTCTGCTCCAAACGGTATGAGTTCTGAATAGCAGTCTGAATTTCAGAGTTCACCACACGACATGCTGAACTTTGATGAGTGGTTTCCTCTGTTTGAAGCAGAACCGGGCAGTGAGCCCTATATGGTTAAGATCGTCTGCAAGTCTAGTTTCTGGAGCATCTTTCAGACCGGATTTTGGGCCTTTGAGCGCAAAGTTATGCAACTTCTTCGAACTTGCCGCAAGCTGTCGGTTTCGTCTTTCGCCTCAGATTCTGATCTGGCAGCTTCAGTCAAACGACCATAACTCCCTCCATACTCAATAGTTTTTAGCGCCGTAAATGTGGAAAATAGACTTCTAGAGTTCCAATGATGCAGACTCGTCTTCAGATTTCCATCCAAGGAAAGCAGTTTATTGTTTGAAGTTACCTGTTCGCCATGACCTCTCCGTTGCCTACATTTGAATCTTCATTTCAGCTCCGTGGGAAATCTCCACCATATTCACCATTAGCTGTTCTTGATTGAAAACTACCCGCTCTGATACTAGTTGTTAGGATCGTTGACTGGGTGTTAGAGGGGGGGTGAATAACGCCGTCACCATTTTTCGCTCATTAGTGGGTTTCACATTCGGTTAGAGAGTGAAACCGGTTCCAATCTTCAATCAATGCCAAGTGCGGAATAGTTATGGGCTTTGATTGTGAACTATGTATGGCGGTGTGTGTATGTGGGTGACTTGGTCCGGTTTTGTGTATGGAGGTGGTTGAGGCATTTTGTGGAACACCTTGAGTGTGAGTATTTGGACAGTGTATGGTTACGATTTTAGAAGAGGAGACACGATATTTGTTATGGAAGTTCGGAGTTAACTCTCCTACATCTCCCCTTCTTCCTCAAGAAGAAGGTTCACTAGACTTCAATTATACAATACATAGTACAACCTACCCAGCTGCCCTCACGTTAATCTAGTGAATCACCTATGCAGTCGTATATAACAATCCACCTACTTCAAGAGCTTTTTACAGTCCCTAGGTAACTTATGGCACCCCGCAAGGTCAATCGTAAACGTTATAGGCCGCAACCTCACAACCGGCTAGATTTTTAACGTCTCTAAGCTAAAGACGGCACCATTCTTTTGTCTCGTTGCGAAGACTACATACACTTGTTTATAGTCTATGTGTTAAGACTCTCACTCAACTAATCTACTTAAGCTCATCTCTCTAATATGTGTGTGAGGTATGTGGGCTTGAACGTTGTAGCTCTCTTTCTTTTGTATCCACACACTTGGAAGAACTCTCTTGATTTGTGCTCTTAGCTCTTGTTCTTCTTTCTTGGATCTCTCTTTGAATGTGTATATGTTTGCTCTATGATCCTTCTGCCCTTCTCTATTGTTTTTATAGGCTTTCCCACCTTGATACAGCCGTTAGACTCAATAAACTAGCGTTGGGAGCCTTTGTTCACTTTGGTCAAAGCTGTCAGCTTTATCTGCTTGTAGAAGGCTTGTACACCAGTCAATAGTTGACCAGTCAATCCAGTCATTGACGGGATCAGTCATTGACCGGACCAGTCACTGACCGAACCAGTCCAGACCGAGACTGATATGTCCAGTCCGAAACCGACGCCAGTCTGAAACCGAATTAGTCCAGACCGATACCAGACCAGTCCAGTCCAGTCTGACCAAACTGAGACCGACCGACAGTTACCGCGTTGACCAGTATTGACCGGCAGTTGACCGCGTTGACCAGTATTGACCGGCAGTGAGCTCATATTTGATATCTGTTTTCCGAACCGAGCTCATCTGCACACTCAGTAAATATGTTAGTAATACAATTACTTTGTGTTCATCAAATCTTAGATATTTAAATCCAACAAGATTGGATATATTGTACGATGAATTTTGCATACAAATAAAAATTCTTACAAGGTATACAAATCCTTCAAAAGCTTCGACAATATATTTCATCCTCTCAGTAGGAGTAGTAGGTTTTGTCAGCAATACCTGTAAATTATGACTTACCGTGAAAATCTTTGGACATAATCAAATTAAGTTTACTACTAATGACTATGCAACCAATAACTGCTTATGTTAATATATGATATTTAAAATCTCTAGTGTGAGTTTTGTAATACCCCATATTTTACGAATATGCTAATCTGTGAATTTATGTGCAAAATATGTGTTTATGTGATTGCATGTTATGTGCCTAGATGATTTCATACTACGTGATACGATTTTATGTGTGCTGGTGTGCTATTAGGACAGTTGATCGAGTAGTTTGAGTAGGAAACTATAAATAATTGCGTATAAGATCTATAAATTTGAAGTTATGGAAATTATTAATAGGAGTTATGTTATATATATAGGGAATTCGAATTATAATAAAAAAACTAATAAGAATTAAATGGATAGGATTTCGAAGTAGAGGGATGTTTAGAAACTGAGGAGACTTTCGAAACTTAGGGTTTTTCAATTGTTTGCTTTGGAAACCTAGCCAAAGAATTAGTTAAGTGGGCTGGAATTAATGATTTGGGCAACATTTAATTGATTATATCTCCACATAAGGTCCAAATCATAAAGGTATAAAATGGATAATTATTAAAAGCACGTTTCTTACTATTGGAGGAGAAAAGACGTCATCACCTCCTAGTCTTATCATCACCACTTTCAATACTTTAATACATATCTATAACATAGATTGAACGATTAAGAAGGAAACGAAACCTTGATAAAACAACAGAACTGAGAGAGAGCATTTAGGGAAAAACGAGAGGGTATTGAACTTGAGGAAAACTAGGCCAAGCTTAGAGATATAATCGGAAGAAGGTAACTTCACTACACGTAAATGCCTTGATTTATATTATGCTACTATGTTCTTAATGTTGACATGAGTATTAGTAATTATGAGAGAATTTCGAATGGGTTAATATTTAGAAAACCCTAAGATCTTGAGTTACGGGTTAGGCTCATGAATTATTATATATGAGTCCTAATGAATTCGATGCATACGATGTTCTTCAGACTTAGCATGTTCTTTAAGACTTATGTTTAGGGTGTATCCTTTTCGGGATTTAACAGAGGTGTTGAAGCTGATCTTAACCGTATGTAAGATTTCGGGGTTCAGTGTAATTTTACAGTTTTTAGGTTTTGGGAGAATCACGAGTTTCAGAAGTTCTCGACATGGTGTTGTACTACAAAAGTTTCGAAATGAATAATAAGTTGTGTGATAGACAGATTCCGAAATGAGTAACAGATGGAATTCGGGATGTATAACAGGGAGATTTCGAAAGATATAATTAATGTCGAGATATATAATACAAAGATGTCGAGATATGAACTAAAGTAAGAATTCGAGATGTATCTTGTAAGGATTTCGGCACCATCAAAGATTTCGATATGATATGAACAATTTCGAGATGTAACCTAGGTAGAATTAGAAATATAACAGTTTTCGATGTAATAAGATCTCGATAAGAGATCTCGACATTGTAAGACCTCAAGATAGGATAGATCTCGACATTGTGTAATGATTTCGACATTTGCTTCCCAACAAGAGTTTTCGATTGGCTTATTAAAGATCTCGATATCTTCGTTTTGATGATCTCGATTTTGGTTTTCAACAATGAAATCTCGACATGGTTTAAAGATCTCGACATTGCTTAGGAAGTTGACATTATCATAGTCTTAGACAGTGTCTAAAGATTTCGACATCTAGTATAAATTCACTAAGCTCTCAGCATTAAGGTTTCAACACTTAAAATAATTTCGGCATTTTAAAAGTTTTCTACGCTTAATAAATTTTCGGCATTTTAGGGTTTGCTATTCCTAGGGTTTCGATATTTTAGGGTTTATTTATTTTTAGGGATTTCATTATTTTGGGTTTTCATAAATTTTAGGGTTTTGATAATTTTAGCATTTTCGAAATTTATATGACTTAGTAAATATATTAATATGAAAATATTTATTTATTCAGAAGATCGATATATAGGGACTACACCAGACTTCTTATTTGACAATAGCAGGATGACAGGTAGGTGGATCATCCATCTACAATACGTAAACACATACGTGAATTATGTGTTTTCATGTGATTCGATGATTCTCATGACTTACGTGATTCGCGTGATTTACCTGTTGTACGTACGTTTTATATAAATTATGTTTTATGATATTTTTATATGCATGGCACGTGCATATTGCGTTAGGGCGAGAAATGGTTATACCATGATGTGACGATAGGATATGAGATATTGACGTACGGGGTATAATGAGATGTTTGTGATTGACGACTCTTAAGAGGAGTCGAGGTTGGGCTCACTTGGCACCTGGCGGAGACAGACGTGATCGATCTGTCTACTCGGACGTGTTCACCTACTGGGCAAATTGCTCAGTGTTTACGTGTTGTAGGTACTGAGTCTGACACTGATATGCGTCGAGACTGAGGCGGCTGATGGCGGTGCTCCACGGACTTTTGAGGGAGAGTGGTACATGGATGAAGACCTGTGGAGCGGCGTTAGGGTTTTGTTCTTTTGACCTTTTGGGGCGACGCCCCTTGTACAGATATTACTATGTAGAATAATATTTTGAGGTATTATGTTATATTTTAGGAAAAGTTTTTGTTAGACGGGTCTTCCGCGGCTTACGTTGCGAAAATCCGCCACTAATCTTAATTAGAAAAGTAGGGTCGCCACAGTTTTGGAGTTATTTTAATAGAGGATATTTGCGTGTTTGTGTGTGTGGGTGTATACATGGAAAAGAACAACATACCAATTCGATATTTTTGTCGCGTGCTTCCTTTCTCAATATCCCTGCCTCTTCTAAAGGCACATCTGGGACAACTAGTCCTTCAAATAGCTCACAAGACGTAAACAAAAATCCTCAACTCCATGCTAATATTTATTCAGTGAAATTGTCATTTACATGTATGCGAGTATCTTTTAGCGCAGTCATGAACTTCTTCACGCCACGCTTGAGTATTGGGTTGTAGTACGAGAATAGTGCAATCGGACAAGATATTTGAGGTATCACCTTAAAAAAAAGGAATGACCCAAACCATAAGTTATTAAGAAAAAAAAGATTATGAAGGTATAGAAAGACAACTCACTTCCTTCAGCATATTAATGATTTTATCGAAATTGGTTCCTTTAGCTAACGAGCGTGTGTGGCAGCAGCCTGCAAAAAAATGAATTGGGATAAAGTCGAATACTACAAATTTAAACCAAAAATGCATTGCTGAAAAAAAATGTCATATATATGTCTGAACCTGAATAACAGGTCCATCAGCTAAAGGGTCTGAACAAGGCACCCCAAGCTCAATGATGTCTGAACCACACGAGTCGAGAATCTTAAGTGCTTCAGTGGGGTAGAAAGGTCGGGATCACCAGCAGTGACGTAGGGAATCAGTGCAACCTATTTTGAACCAGAAAAAATATATATTTACCACCAATAGACAATATCCTTTTATTCCTATGTCGACCATTTTGAGTGCACTTACATAAAGGGTGCTGACATATTGAGTGGTCATCCAATGTACAAGAAATTGGGAGCTAGTGTTTATCTTCAAATTGGGTGTTTCAGTTATTTGTTTAGATAAATCGAACATCATATTGAATCAAATCACATGGATAGAAATAAAGCTGAGACAGAAGAGTAGATAAATTAACGGTCCATCAGTGGAATTAAAACAAAACCATGTGTATGAACACTTGTATTCGCGGGGTATATAAACCCAGTTACCGTCTCAGTATGATCACATAGCCATTGAGACAAAACACCACACACCTTTGATGCATGAAACAATCATCTGCTCAATGCAGCCAACCCAAATGATAAGAATAAAATAACCACGAGGATGGATATCAAAAACTAAATCTTGACGGATAATGCGATATCCGTTGAGTGTGATATTATTTAACTCTTAAATCAGTGAATCATGATCTATCTTTCCTTATGCGACTTAGGATTTATAGTTTGGAAGTGATTAATTGATTGGGCTCATATGTGGTAAGATGCTGATTGAGTCTATTTATGGAATGTGCTGAAATCGGATGAGATCACCATACATGGAAAGTATGCTTTGCATTATACTCAGTAAATCAAATCTTTCTCTGTGCGAATTGGCTATCATATTTTGGGAAAGAAATCAGTTGATTGAGCTTACTATTAATAATATGCTGAGTGGAATTATATATAGAAGCTATTCGAGGTCTATATAGAAGAAAACACTTCACGTTGATGGATATACAACGAACACACAAGCAAACGAATACCTTAGAGTTTTGAGCTGAAATTTGCGATACATTCGTAGTTTGTGTTGAGCTTACACTTGCGAAATCTGTACCCTTTGAGTGATCTTTAGTAACACCCTACCCTAAACCCTTGGCTTCGGACGTGTTGTGTCTGTGGACGCGTTGAACGCACAAAGGAGCACGGTGGAGTCTTTCACACGTGGAGGGACGAATTTGGTGGATTCGGTGGCCCTTCGGTAGCAAGCTGCATGCAGTCGGGGAATTGGTTTCCTGGGTTAACGACGTGGATCGAAACTTGGCGTGCGACAGCCTAGGTGGAGGTCTAGTTTCCAAAGTGCTTCGGTTGTGTAAGGGTAAATCATTTTGTAACGATAACCGGTAATACATAGTGATTGATTGGAACTCTTGGGGAGATCTCACCCCAAGGACATGATTAAACTGCAGTTGGGGATATAACCTGTATAAAAATCGCGTCTCACTTTACTTTCTGCTATTTACTTTTCTGTGAGACAAACCCGGGACGCGTGCAAATAGCTATGTGATATCGTTGAAACTACTTCTGAAATAACGTGATATTTTTGAAACAGGGTTAGAGAGATAACTTTGATACTCGTACTGCTTTCTGGGAAATAACATACTCTGCAAATATATTCTTAAAGAAAAGTAAGAAAAACAAGACAAAATTTTTAAGTCTAATTCACCCCCCTCGTAGGCATATTTTACACTTCAGATAAAAATAGTGAAAGATTACTTTGCCCTCTGGTTTTAATCTGGAGTAAGTCTCGGAAAGCCCGGCGGTAGGCTGAACGGTGGTGAGGCTCGCCATAAGAGGCTGCAATCTCTGCGATTTATTCGTCGGAAAACTATACAAAACAGTCAGGTATATTGTTAAGAGTTAATTATGTTTCAGACCCTATTAAGCAACTTTCATTTGGATTCAGGCTCCATTGCTTTAATTTCAGTTTAAAAGACCCATCTCAAATTTGCCTTAGATTTACGGACCCATTTGTCCGAAAAGACCCATTTGACCTCGGCTGTTGCAAAAAATTACATATCTGTACCATCATCCCTCACATCCTAGGTTTTGATCCATGTCCATTGACGCGACGACCCAATACCCAAAACGCCCGGAAATCTCAGAAATCTTCGAGGTTATTGAGCGAAAAAGGTAAAATCGAGCTCAATTTCTCGTGTGTCCTCGTAACCAACGAAAACTGTCGATGTTATGTTGGAATAATGCTTCAAACTCAGTTCGAAAATTTTGATACAAACACGAGAAAAATCTTAGCTTTTGTGCGAGATTAGTGTGGATTCACACCAATTCGGATGGGTTAGTAATCGACACGAAATAATAACGAGCCGCGAGCTAAGTCCAAACATTTTTAATTTCAGTAACAAATCACTTGATCTGGGTACCATTTCCGCTCGTACGGAAACTCTACCATCAAAACCTATACCAGGTCCTTAACATTGAAGAATAAATGTTGCCTGAGCAAACAAATAATTAGAAAACAATAACGGGTGTAACGAGGAAGATCAAAATTTCAGTAACACATCACTTCATCGTAGTACATCTTATGCTATTTAGGAAACCCAATCCTCAAGACCAACACCAGATGCCTGACACTAAGAAACAAGCGTTGCCTTACCTATAACAAACAAGGATTTAACAAAAACGGTTTATTTCCTAATAAACTACAATGCTACTATTACGGACTAGGGCGTCAAGAGAAAGATCAAAAATTCGTACGACACCCAAAATTTCCCGAAATAGCAAAAATTTCCAACGTCAGTAATCGAATTAGGTAAAACCGATCTCAATATCTCATGGGTCCTCATAAACAAGGATAATTTTCGATGATATGTTGGAAAAATGATTCAAAATCAATTCGATAATTTTGGTAACTAAACATGTGAAATATCGACTTTTATGGTCGCATAATGAGTATCCACGCCAATTCGGATGTGGGTCTTAGGAATCTACACGAAATAACAACGAATTTTATCGAAACATTTTCAATCTCAGTAACACATCACATTACAGTAATACCCGTTTATGCACGCCCCAAAACTCTATTCTTATTCACAGTAACAGATTACGAATATGAAGTAACAATGTCTCCTATTCTTTAACAATATTGAAGAAATCAATAACGGTTTGTTCCTATAATTACATGCTATTATCACGAACTAGGACGTCAAGAGGAAGATCAAAAATTCGTTCGACACCCAAAATTCCGCGAAATAGCAGAAATTTTCAACGTTAGTAATCGAAATAGGTAAAATAGATCTCAATTTCTCATGGGTCCTCATAAACAAAGATAATTTTTCGATGTTATGTTGGAAAACTGCTTTAAAATCAATTCGAAAATTTTGGTAACAAAATGAGCGAAATATCGATTATCGTTGAATGAGTATCCACGCCAATTCGGATGTGGGGTCTTAGGAATCGACAATAATTATCGATGCTAGTCACGGAATAACGATGAAATTGATGCGACCTAAGATCGAACCGTTTCAGTTTCATTAACATATCATTTTATACTAGTACCACTTTCTATGGGTTTCGGAACCACTAGAGCAAAGCCGATAACAAATAACGGACATTTGGGAATACTTATCGCTACCCGCATAAAAAATAATACAAAACAATAACGGTTTTATTTATATATACGTTAGTGCAGAACATTTTTCTCTCTAAGACTGTAAAACGTTGGGACTGTACACGCTTTATCGTAGAGTAACGGTTTTGCTGCGTTATAACAGAAACAATTTCATAGCTATTGAACCACTCTCTCGTCAAACGACACCTTTCGAACGCGAAGAACAATCCAGATGGCTCGAAAAAAAATCAACCACTCTGCGCGACGAAGCCATCGAACCTCTGTTGACGAAGCCGTGACCTCTGTTGGAGAGAAATGCTTAATCCCAAGAAGTAGATGCAAACCGGAATTTTTTTGGGAGAAGGCTACATAAAATGTAGAAGATGTTGGGCCTCATCGACAAGCTTTGGAGAGGACGCCATTTGCTCCATTCCTTGCTCTTAAACCCACGCAACATACCAAGCACGAAGTTGTTGGCGATAATGAAGTCGTTTACACCATATGCGTTGGGTTTCAGGTTTGGCCTAGATACTATCATACCAATTTCGGTTAGGGAATTCTCTGCTTTTATGGGGTTGAGGGCGAATGGCATTTTGTCGATTTAAATTTCAAACCTGTCGGCGAAATTCCATATCTTAGGAGATGTTTTCCAAGTTCTGAAGAAAAAAAGATTAGAATTTATCGAAATGAAGTTATTCAGGTAATGGTAGAGTTAAGCAATGATAGGGTTAGTCTAGAAGATTTCGCTCGTCTGTACGTATCGTTGGTGTTCGTCTGCATTTTATTTCCGACGTCGAATTATTGCATCCCGGAGTTCCTCTTTGCGTATGTCGAGGAGATTGAAGCATTAGATGATTATGCCTGGGGTCAGGCATGTCGTGCCTTTTTAATCAGATCAATCCTTCAGAAACCAAGATACATTAATGGGTGCACACTCGGTTTGTTGGTACGTACGTTAGATAATATACGTCGTTTAATGTATCTACGACGACTTTTCAGATATGGGTCTACGAGCACGCCCGTCACTCGGTAGGAGAGAGGTACTTCACGCCATTCCTCGTTTCATGGGGTGGATTGATCCATCGACACGACCTAGTGAGACAAAAAACCGAAAAGGAGATCGTGAGTTTGAAGTCGTACGAAATTCCACATCCCATTGTTCTCCGCGAGGTAGAGTACGAGAGATTCATCACTCTACCAGATGGTTTAACTACTGCGGAAGCAAGAATATAAATGAGGCAACGAAGCGTGGAATGGGCGGATTCGTCGCGGATGAGGCTAATGTTGTTGATGAGGTGAACGGATAACAAAGATAGTGGGGCTGCGAAGAACATGGATGCTGATGTTGTTGCTGATGAGGTTGTGACTGAGGCTGGGAGGGGGTTGGAGTTGGGTCAGAGGCTGAGAGGGGATTGGAGTTGGGTCTGAGACTGAGAGGGAGGATGAGGTTGTGACTGAGGCTGAGAGGAGGGTTGGAGTTGGGTCTGAGGATCATTTAGAGGATGAGATGGATTTTGAGGATGGAGCTAAAAAGGAGGCCAAGGGTGCCGAGTCTGAGGCTGAGGCTGAGAAGGAGGCCAAGGGTTCCGAGTTGATGTTGAGGCTGAGAAGGAGGTAGTGTTGGATGCCGAGGTGGAGGCCAAGGGTGCCGCTTATGAGGCTTAGGCTGAGGCTGAGGCTGAGAAGGAGGAAGTGAAGGGTGCCGAGTCTGATGTTGAGACTGAGGCAGGCCCTGATATTGATGCGTTACTTAAGTCTTTTTCTAGAGGTGTTTTGACGGTTGATGCGGTGTATAAGCAATATGTAGCTGGCGTGGTTTCCACTCCGCAGGCTTCTATTGCACAAAATGTAATGAAACGGGCCGATAGGATCCGAAGAAGGACAAAGCATTCGTTATGCTCCTAGAGCCACTACACCTATGAAAAAGGCAAGAACGAAAGGCCCGCAAAGAAGGCGAACGTAGCTGAGGTTGTTGATGCAAGTGCGTCTGAGAAGAAGACGGTGGTCATTGCTAGAGAGTTTTCGGGAAAATAACGCTATCAAGCGACGAAAAAGAAAACGTAAAATCCTAACTTATCATGAGACGAACCAAGAGAGTCAGGCTTGAAAATGACAACTGTCATAGTGCCCAATTAATGGAGATGTATATTTATTTAACATGCTTAAGAAAGTTAATAAATGTCAAAATATGAGTTTTAGAAACTATGTTTACATGGACTTTGATTCCCAAACGAAACAATGATGAATGGACCAAAAATAGGGTTCACAGCCCATGAGCAAGGCTCATCAGGGCCGCGAAGCCCGCCTGAAAAGTAGCAGCAGATTAAATAATTCATATCTTCCAATCTAGACATCGGATTTAGAATCCGTTTGGTCAATTAAGAATCTTTAGTTCTTTCTGTGGTTATAATCTCAGGTCCATTGGACATCGTCCTCGATCTGAGAGAAATACTAGAATGTCGCAAAGCTGTCGAATGTGTCACGGCAGTGACACCCTCTGTCGGTGGCCGTGACGACAGTTTTGAGGTGAATTTTGGCGGAAACTTATGAAGCTGAAAGCGACCATCCTTCCACTTGTCTCCTTTCGGATCGGCGATGGTTCGACTATTTGGTTGTGGGAGGACCCATGGCTACAGGAGGCGCCTCTACTGGGTCGCTACCCGCGAGGCCCGATCGCCATGGGGCTTCCGGTAGGAACCCGGTTGAGCGCCGTCATTGCTGCCCATGGATGGAGTTGGCCAGGCCAGACTACGACCGAATACATTGACTTCAGCCGCCATCTTCCATCTGTTGACCCGGCCGTGAGAGATAGGATATTATGGAAGGGGGCGATTGATGGCTGTGCAAAGACCCGCTTGATTAGGGAGGCACTTCGATTGCGACGGCAACCTGTACCTTGGGCATCCCTTTTTGGGGGACCTCTAAAGGTGCCTAGGCATGAGTTTATACTTGGCTGAGTATACGTGACCGCTTGTCTACGAGGGATAAGCCGTGGTGGCCCAGCGAGCGGGTACCCCCGCCTGTGTCCTATGTGATGTGCTCCGCTACGAGACGGTTCAACACCTGTTTTTTATTGTCGGTTCTCTCGTCAGTGTCTTCGACTGCTGAGACGACGTATTCGCTGGTCATGGCCGTTTAGCGATTGGCCCCAGGCCATAACGTGGGCGTCGAGGAAGTGGAGAGGACAACATCTTATTGCGGCAGCTTACCGTCACGTTTTGGCATCATTGGTTTATCATATTTGGCAGGCACGCAACAAGCGCTGGAAGGAAGGGATCATCACGACTCCTGACAGGCTGGTGGCTGCGGTTCTTGATATGGTGTGTCTGCGACTCAGTGGGACATCTTCTAGATTTAAGCTCCAACGGGCAGCCATTCGACGCCTCTGGCGTGTTGCGTGGTAGTCTATGCTGTGATCATTTTCTTTTGGGCCAGTAGTTTGTTACTGGTTGCTTGTGAGGGGTTACCCCTTACCCACCTTGTACATCGACCATTTATTTTACATATATACACGGGAACTATTCCAAAAAAAAAAAAGAATTTTGGCCCAAATCAAATTCATTTTCTTTCCATGTCCTTACTGAACATTGTCTAGTCATTTGATGACTTAATACAAGGGAATTAGGACATGATTTAGTTTGATTGTGATTAGTCATTTCAAAGGTTGAAGTTGGTTTATTATTTTTGCTTTGAGCTAATTTCGTCCATTATAAGTTCTTAAGCTTTCTTACACTAAACTTAGACTTCTAGAGAGTGTGAGAGCATTTGGGTTTGATCTTTGAGAAAAACCCAAGTGTGAGTGAATTTATAGTAAATCACCCACACATACACATCTCCTAAAACATCCACACTTCCTCTAGCCATCCTTGGAGAACTATTGGTCTATGGCACGTCACGGGGTCGGCGTGATTCTCTTCGTCACGGCTCGTGGAAGCTATAGGAACTAAGGGTCTTCGCGATGAGGGTAAGCTCCTATTCCTTTATACGTATCGTACATGCATGTTTTCTTTATTTATACCGAGCTCGATCATGTGGAATAATACGTTGACCCCTTCAATGCTTTATTTTCTACAGATTGTTTTCTTTCTAGTTTGTATGCAAAATGACGTCACCATACAATTTACTAATCACGCAAAATCGTTTGGAGTGTCCAAGCCTTGCGCAATTAGTCCCCACTCTAGAACGCCTAGAGTATGTCCTTGAGGGACCCGAACCACTCGAACCCCAGGAGGTGCGAGTCATGCTGATAGGGATTATCATGTGGAATATCATGGTTAGCCAGGACGAACATGATCTGCAACGCCATCATGAGGATATACAAATGTGCGAGTTATTGATTCATGTGAAGGAGTTGTACGGTGCGCAGTTGAGATCGTCTCGATACTGCATGATGACAAGCTCTTTCATACCAAGATGCCTGATGGCGCAGATGTCGGGGCACATGTGCGTAAGCTCATTGTGTACATCGAGGAACTAGTTCTCTCAACTGTCCCATTCATCACGAGCTTCAGATTGACCTGATCCTTCAGTCACTCCCAGCTTCATTCGCTCAGTTTATTATAAACTATAGACTGAACGATAGGCGATTTTCACTTTCTGAACTCATGAACAGGCTGATTCAGACTATGGGTGAGCTAAAGAAGGGAAAGGGAAAGATGTTGCGCTAGTTGCGACTACAAGATCTAAGAGACCTAAGTCGAGCAAGCCCAAACCCAATAAGCCAAAAGGTGGGATTAAGAAAAAAGGCAAGGCCAAAATGAACGTGCCTAAAATTCCGAAGGTGACTGGTCGGTGTCTTCACTGCCAAGAGTTGGGCCATTGGAAAAGGGATTGCCCCAAGCTTCGAGCTTCTGGGGCTTCAGGTAAAGTTTCGAATATTGTTAATTTACTGTATTTTCCACTTCGTGGATTCTTGACTCGGGAGCTAGTGCTCACATCCGTGTTCTGAACCATGGTCTGGACGAAGTAGGAAGCTAACGAGAAGTCTTGATCAATGTTGGTAGCAGACATAGTGTACCCTGCTAGTCATGTTGGATCGAAGACTCTTGTATTAAGTTCCGGGAATGTATTAAAACTATCCAATGTGTATTGCCCAAGGGGTTGAAAAATTATTTCCATTTCTGCTTCGAGTAAGAATGTTATGAATTTCGGTTTTTTAATAATATTTGCGAGAATTATTTTGGAAATAAATGCATCGGAAATGCAACGTTAATTAGTGCTTATATTACATAAACTCCCAAGAAAATGCGAATGCAGTTACCGACAACATAACTTAGAGTTAAACAAAAATATTGGTGGCATCTTAGACTCGGTCATGCCGGAGTTCGAAAGATTCAAGAGTTGGAGAAATACGACATTATTAAGCCGACGGAATCAGATTCCTATTCAACGTGCGAGTTTTGTATCCTCGGTAAAATGACTAAGTCTCCTTTACAATGACTTTTAAAGAGCCACTAATCTTTTGGATTTGATCCATACAAAAGTTTGCGGACCGTTTATTGTAGCCGCCCGAGGTAATTTCGACTATTTGTGACTTTCACAGATGATCACTCTCGCTACGGATTGGTGTATCTGTTGAAGCACAAGTCTGAAACGCTTGAAAAATTCAAGAATTCAAGACATTAATCGAAAATCAAACTGGGAGACAAATAAAATTCGTACGATCAGATCGAGGCGGCGTTATGAGTCTCAGTTTGACGATTTCTTGAAAGAAAATGGAATATTTTTGCAGTTTACACCGCCCGAGACACCACAGTTGAATGGTGTTGTCGAATGCAGAAATCGGACATTATTAGATAAAATTCTATCTACGCTAATACAGATGTCCCCATATCGTTATGGGGTTATGCTTTGCAAACTCCTGTTTATGTTTGAACAAAACCCCTTCGAAGTCTGTTGATAGGGTACCTTATGAAATCTGGAATGGTAAGAAGCCCAGCTTGAATCGCTTAAAGGTTTTATCGGATATCTCGATGATAGCACGGTATACTTCCACGATGATCAGAGGATCGTCGTAGCCATTCATGCTCACTTTCTCGAGGAACAGTTTGTTCGAGAAGGTGGAGCTAGAAGAGAAGTGACTCTTGGAGAGTTAGACGAAACGCCTCAGAGACATCAGTGCTTGGGGGCACAGATGAGCAGTCCGAGACGTGCCCAGAATTTCGCAGGTCGGGTAGAGTAGCTCGCATGCCTGAGATTACTGTATTGTACATGTCAAGCACGGGGTTGTTGTGATGATGGGATCGTTGGTGACGACACTGCTACCTATGACCAGGCAATGATGGATGTCGACTCTAAGAAATGGGTCGAAGGTATGAAAGCAAAGATGGACTCGATGCACGCCAACCAAGTCTGGAATCTAGCAAACCGGCCCAAAGGTTTTAGACCTATAGGTGTAATGGATCTATGAAAGAAAGATTGGATCTGACGGACAGGTTGATACCTACAAAGCTAGGCTAGTAGCGAAAGGGTATAATAAAAGAGAGCATTGACTATGAGGAAACCTTTTCACCTGTTGCAATGATTAAGTCTATCATTCAGTTTGTCATAGCAGCATACTATGATTACGAGATCTGGCAGATGGATGTGAAAACCGCTTTCCTAAATGGATTCCTCCAGGAGGCAATCTACATGGAACAACCCAATGTTACATCGCAAGCAGATGCTCACAAATTGTGCAAACTAAATAGGTCCATTTATGGACTTAAACAAGCTTCTAGAAGCTGGAATCTTTGATTTGATTAAGTAGTTAGGAACTACGGATTCTTAAAGAATGAAGGTGAGCATTGCATTTACAAGAATGTCAGTGCGAGTAAGATATCGTTCTTCGTATTGTACGTGGACGACATCGTTTTGATAGGAAACGATATCCGGATGCTTTCGGAGGTGAAAGCTTGGCTTTCGACCGAATTCTCCATGAAAGACCTGAGAGAAGCAAATTCTTGGTATTCGGCTTTTTAGAAATCGAGTCAATCGAATGATAGGTCTTTCTCAGGCCCTTTACTTAAAGGAGATACTGAAACGTTTTGACTGGACGAATCTAAGAAGGGTTCTTGCCAATGCGACATGGGATTCATCTCTCGAAATCCATGTGTCCTCAAAGTGAGGAAGCAAGGAAGGAAATGAGTGAAATCCTTTATGCATCTGCAGTAGGTAGTTTAATGTATGTGATGCTATGTACGCCGCCCAACATTGCGTACGCTTTAGCGTAGTGAGTCATTTGAATGCAGTAAAGAGTGTCTTAAAATACCTTAGACGGACTAAAGATACGGTACTGATTTATGAAACGAAGAATTAGAAGCGGATGTTATACTGATTCAGATTTCCAGCCAGACGTCGACGATCGAAAACCATTTCTAGTTTGGTTTATACGCTGAGTTGTGGAGCATTGTCTTGGAAGAGTTATAAGCAAAGCACTACTGCCGATTCCACCATGGAGGCGGAGTATATTGTGACCTCTGAGGCAGCAAAGGAAGGTGTTTGGATGAGAAAGTTCTTAGAGGAACTCCAAGTTGTTCGAGGCTTAGTGGATTGCCCCCTGCCATTGTGGTGCGACAAAAGTGGGGCAATTGCACAAGCCAAGGAACCTAGGTCTCACTCAATGTCCAAACACACAGAAAGAAAACACCCACGTGCTGCGTGGGTTCGTTGAGAAAGGCTACATAGGTGTGCAAAAAATAGCAACCGCGGATAACGTGGCGGACCGTTCACCAAGCATCTCTCACAGGCAGTGATTCGACACCTCCATAAAATGGGGTTACGATATCATAGCGCATGGGTATTCAAATATGCATTTATGGAATTTTTATTTATTGATTTAATAGGTATATTATTTATTCAGCTATCCAGCCTTTCTAGGCATCCGGTGAGACGGTAAATAAATAAATTCCATATATCGCGACTTTAGTCACCGATTCTCATTAGATGAGAGAGGGGGCACCAGTGAGCTATTATCCTCCGATATTAAATTAGTCCATAAGTCTTAGACTGTGGCACCCCGCTTCTACTATTTCTTTTATTCCTAAATCGCGTGACTATCTATGGTGTAATAATTATATCATTAGAAAATACATATAAAATTTTTCCTTTTATATAAAGGAAGTCATCCTGTACAAACAAAATGTTATCCCAACACTAATTACACAGGACAAGTTCATAGACGCAGCAACAGAAACTCTAGCGCTCGCCACAGAGATCGCATCCATGTACACATTTCCAGCCTCAAAAGTCCCCGGAAGCTTCAAAAGGTTGGCCGTGTACAACACATAAAAACATGGGATGAGCTATAAAGCTCAGTAAGTGGAAACGACGCATGTCGTGCACGTGTCAATTCGCAAAGGCATCCGCGCCAATGCTTTCCAATTCTCGCGTCTCATTCTCATTTTCATTTTCATTTCACTCAGGCCCTCAGCTAACTTGCTACGCACACCATTCTGCGCTAAAAACATGGGATGAGCTATAAAAAGCTCAGTAAGTGGAAACGATGCATGTCGTGCACGTGTCAAATTCGCAAAGGCATCCGCGCCAATGCTTTCCAATTCTCGCATCTCATTCTCATTTTAATTTCACTCAGCGCCCTTAGCTAACTTGCTACACGCACCATTTTGAGCTCAAATCCATTATGGATCAAATACGGTAGTTGGTATTCTCCAGCTGGGCCTACACTAGGGTTTTCCCCAGGTCGCCATTTGCTGGTCGCCATTCTGTCTAGCGGTTGCCTTCCGTGGTCGTCGGTAGTGCCCACACCGATTAACTAGGTTGCCATTTACCAGATGATCCAAGCCAGGTCACTTCTTCCCGCTACATTCAATATTCAAGTACATCTATTCGAGTAGACATCAAATGCCCATATCGGCAAAATATTTATCGCACACAGACGATCATATACTGTGCATACTCACCTCTCATAACTCTTGTAATACCCGTAAAATTTAATTACGGGATTTACAATAAAATTAATGTTGGAGAGTATTTAATTACTAACCTTGTTGGATTAATTAAATAAAGAAGCTAGAACTTTGAGTGAAAAATCTATTATAGTACATAATTATTTTAAGCTCGATATGGGATATGATGCTTTCATACTTTCATAAATCTCTACATGGATTAAATGGATCTCGACATAAGTTTTGGGCATAAATCTCGACATGAACTTGGACTTAAATCTCGACATGGGGTTTGAGACTAACTTAATCTCGAGATCTCACACAAAAGTTTCGATATTAATATTAAGGATAGGTCTCTACATTTTCAGGATAAGTCTCGACATTGTATATTCGATCTCGACATGGATTAAAATAGATCTCGAGATGTGTGTAGAAGATTTAAGAATCTCGACATAGGTTAAATTCCGACACTAACACTAACATAAACTTCGATATAAATCTCGACATGCATTATGAAATGGATCTCGAGATTCATTATGAATTTCGGTATGGCTTGAGATGAATCTTGAGCTTCTTCCAACATGGATTTTCGACACAATACAAACAAGGATCTCGATATAATTTCGAGGAGCATGCCAATACTATAACTAATGATTTCGAGGTGAGTTCTAACATGAATCTCTATATGTTCCTGAGATAACATATATATACAGACTTCGAGATTTTAAACTAATCATTACACATATTTCGATATTTTACTATTTGAATTTCGAATTCAACATTATATTAGATCTTGATATAAATCTCGAGTTGATTAAATAATAAACAATAAGTCATTATCAACATGAGTCTCGAGATGTATGTGTTGAGTTTTTTTTTATACAATACTTCGAGAAGTATGTCGACACTAAATAAGATCTCGGTACCAACATAATACTAAATTTCGACATGGTACTTAACATAGCCTTCGACATTTCGAAAGTTCATCTCATCTAAACTTAACCCTGTAATTATCTTATTCAGAAACCTATTTATCATCTAAACGATTTATTGAAAGTAATTAACACTAAGTATAAGAGGTTTTTGCATACCTAACTTTGAAGATTAGACTTTCGAATTGTGTTCATGGTTTGAATATCTCTCCTTTGTTCGTTCCCTTTCGTGAATGTTGTTTCCTTTTACTTACGATTCATTACATAGTGGATAATTAAAATATCTCAAGTATTGTGAAGGTGAAAGAAAGTGATAGTAGAAGGTGACGAAACTTTTCCCTTAAGCTTAAGGAATCTTATTACTATTATATTATATATAGAAAAGGTTTGGCCACATACGAAGAGTTCCATTAGCCTCAGAAGTTTATCTTCTTACCATCACATGGTTCAAAAATGGGTTTGGGCCTCTATCAAGTAATTTCAAGTTAGCCCATATTTATACCTTCCCATAACCCTAAATCATATAGCACATATAACTCACTTAAAGACATGAAAGTATGAAAGCATCATATCCCATATCGAGCTTAAAATAATTATGTACTATAATAGATTTTTCACTCAAATCCTAGCTTCTTTATTTAATTATTCGAACAAGGTTACTAATTAAATACTCTCAAAGATATACATCTCTTCCCCTTTTAACATGTTTACTTTCGCAAGTTTCAGTTTTCGCATTATCGCCTTTCGAAAATGGATGTATTAGACTCTTAATCGAATTCCGTGGCTGTAATTTGTCGAAAACTACATTGAAATTCAATGATTTTTTATTATTCACACCTGTTAGGGTTTAGTCTTTTTAGGAAACTTAGTTTCAAAATCGCTTCGCAAATTGGCTTCGAAAAATCGTTTTGAAAAATTGTTTCGAAAATAATTTTTGGAACCCATTCGCATTTACCGTTGAAAATCTCAATTTATGCATTTGAAATTTATTTTCGAACCCATCTTTCTAAAATATCATTACAGGCATTCAAAATTCTTTTTCATACCCATCTTTCGAAAATTTCGATACAGGCATTCGAAAATTATTTTCAAACCCATCTTTCGAAAATTTCAATACAGGCATTCGGCAATTTGCTTCGAAAATCAGCGAAAATTATTTTCGAACCCAATTGCACATACCTTTCGAAAATCAGTAAAGGCATTTCAAAATTTATTTTGCAAATCAGTCTATCGAAAATCTGGTTCGAAAATCCAATTTTGAACGACAACTATTCGAAAAACGATTTTCGAACTCCAACACTTTGAAGATTTTCGAAACATCATACCAACTGCATCTTTGAAAAACACATATATTCGAAATATTTCACACAGGGCTTTCGCAAATTTCCTTCGAAAATAAATTATCGAAACCCTGCCTTGTCAATTCTCACACCAATTTTTTGAAACTTTCACACTTTAGAAATTTTTGCAACTTCGTTTGACAATCAACATTTCGCATATAGGCTTTCAAAAATCATTCTCGACACTAAGAAAAACTTTCAAACACACGTCGTTTGAAAATAGCCTTCGCATAAAAGCCCCGAAAATTTTTCTTGATACTATACATTTTCGAACATCTTCAACATTTCAGAAAATTTTCGAAACATCATTCATTCAAAATTATCTTCGCATGCAAATCCCGTGAATACCAATCTCGATACTTCACAAAATTATCAAACAAAATTCGTTCGAAACACATTTTCGATACTAAGGATATTTCGCAACTCAAGCTTCGGAGATCCGCTTGCACAGTTAAGATTTTCGAAAAAAATCATCTCTTTAAATTTTGCGAAATTCCATATCATTCGAAATTCAATTTCGCACGCAGGGCCTTCGAAACACTTTGAAAAATTTTGAACAAATTTCATTTTCGACACTTAAATTTTCGATCAATCAATCTTCGAATATTTCGCAGAAAGCACGAAAATGTTGTTTGATACTTATAAACTTTCGAATACTACTTATTCGAGAATCGTTTTTCTAACAAGACACAAATCATCTTTTTGACACTTACCAAAATTCTCAAAATTCGAAATCAATACGCCTAAATTAGCTAAATTTCAACAGAAAACCACGAAATTGGATACTTCAATCCTATTATTGACTAATATTCTTACATTTGTCCACATGCATAGATATAGAAATGACATCATCATCTTCACACAACACTATCTATCCACAAAAGAAGTGGGTCCAAATCAAGTAAAACAACTTCGTCATTGACCTGAACACTTACAAGTGTCAAGATGAAGTTGTTGTTGCAATTAAAAAGGACACCATCTGTGGCTGGCATTCACCCTTCACACCGCTGCCCCCGAAGTATATGTACAACAATTCCGGGGCACCCTTGAAAGAATGAACGTGAAGACAAGCTTCAAACTAAAGGCTAAAATTCATCGAACAGACGCGATACTTACAATGCAATCATAGGACGTGCCCTTCAAATCCCAATTCTTCCAACCTATGAGTCTTTCCCCGAAAATGAATTACTTCAAGACCTCAGGAGAGTCGGACACATACCAACCTCCAGAAATTATGAAGCTACAAGCTGGGAGGATTCCACGTCCACGGAGAACACTTTATGAATTGTCAACATGTGCCTGTCACACAAACACAGTGGTTTGACAGGTGCAACACCAATGTTTTGGAACGACCTGGAGGACCAAGTCGATAGCAAGCACAAAAAAAGAAGCCCCAGGTCGTCCCATTGATCAGGTGGTTGTCACTCGTCATTCAGTACTTCAAGAATGACCACCAATATACTCCCCGCCTTCCAACTGCAAAAAAGTATTCTGTACCGGCGCTGAAATCCATGAATTGTCACAAGGCGAATCACGACACCATCAATACTCAATGCCACCCCATGCCGATCCTGAAGGTACTTCTGCAAATGGCGGATCAAACAGGCGATCATGGTCAAATACCATATGGAAATCCACAGACCTGCTCCCACGACTCAGACAGACCCAGTCGAGCCCAACCAAGGAGCACCCCCAAGAGAAAGTGATGGTCTAGTGAGTGAACCGGCGGGGGGAATCCTCATAAGCCCCTGAATCTGAGAATGAAAAACCTATCAGCTATGACAAAACGGGCACACGACGGGAGAAGCGACAGAAACGAGCACATGAAGAACTTGATGTGTCGCCCGTCCCTCCTCGCCACCTGCCCAGTCACCACAGAGCGGGCTCAACCCTTAGGAACAGACATCAATTTGTTCGATGTTCGAGTAGAAGACGCCACACCTAGCCCACCGGCGCAAGAGTCAACCCACCAACCCATTCATCCGTCTCCCAACAGACGGATGTCTCAAAATCGCAAGGGAACCAAGTCAACTATCACCGCCTCCTTCTGAGGTGGTCGATGTAGCCATATGTGATTCGCAACCCCTGACCACCGACCCTTCTTTGCTCACATTAGGTCATGTGCCAACCATGCCTTTATTTCCACCTAATTAGGACATAGTGAGCACTCTAGGTCTTCGTGATCTAGTTGGAACCCCTACGACGCATCAAATATGGATGTTGTTCAAAGTAAAGAGGGAAGTTCCCCTGCTGCTACCTCAACACCAACAGCGGTAACGGGCCACACCTCGGCTACCTACTCCGAGGTTGTGATAGCGAAACGTCACGTGACGATTCTGGTAGGTTATCGCCGCCGTTTGTCACAAAGGAGTCCTTTTCCCAAAAAGTACAGAAGGCCATCGACGCACTTGTCCCCACTCTCCAAGACAAAACTCTTGGACAAGTGCGTACGATGATCGAAACAGCCATTCGGGACAAGGGTAAATCTCCTGTGACGGACGAAACCACTGTAAATACATGCCTGCCTCACCTTTCACCACTACAAGCCTCGTAGCCACCGAACTTACACCACGCCCATAGCCGAGCTTCACGACATCTTAATTCCCTGCCTCTTCAAACTTGAACAGTGGACCCCAGATGAAGAAAAACTTTACAAGAAGCTGATCGAGGGTCCCGACTCGCCCCCACGAACTACCTGCCGCAAAGAAGGCTCCCCACCCCAAACGACGTCACGATGACCCTGACGATCAGGATCATCCTAAGGGAGAAAAGAGGTAGAAGACAAAATCAAGTGGTGGCGGGTGAGGACGTGGAAAGATGCCAAGTCGTGAAGCCGATAACTCATCAACAAGCCCACCACCATCACAAGCTTTCGGAGCTAGACAAGCTTCGTCAAGGCCAAATAAGACAACTTCCTTGACAAAGCGAGTCTGGAGAACATACAATACCATCGAAGAAAGGCTGTAGCAGACATCTTTTTTATTGAGACAGAGGAGAAAGAATAGGGAGTAGACACTAGAGCAGAGATCCAGAGCTCTCTGAGCTAATAAATCTCGGGCAACATGAACCGCAAGCGAAGAGTTTAACGCTGGTGGAGACTCCCTGGGACAACAAGAAGATCAAGGCTCCATTTCTTGAGGATTATTACCAAAGATCTGGAGAGAGGAAGGCAAGCTCAAGAGATTCGACGAGATCAAATTCAAGGTCTGGCACAAGGAGCAGACGCGAGCTATCGGCATATGTTGTGCTCGCCCACATGGTAAAAATCCCTAAGGGACTTACCAAGGAGGAGTATATGCATGAGCAGAAGCTGAAGGCACTAATCGTCGACATTGTAGAAGTTGACTACACTTGGGGAAGACATCCAACTCCAATACGTTGTTGAAAGGACAGGCAGATCTCAAGAGAAACTAACAGAAGCTGAGCTACCTTACCTACTGATGGGAGAAGTCTATCAGATGTACCTGCATGTACCGGAACTTCACGTTCAACACATTCAAGTACGGCGACAAATCAGTTATTCGCTGCTATAGACTTCCAGATGGTTCTGGAGAACAACGCTAGAAAGGTGAACCTGACTGAGCCTCTAAACTGCGGCGCAAACATAGAGCTTATCGGAGCACATCTACCTGAAGTCAGAACTTGGGCTCACCTGTACTCAACAAAGAAAAAGTGCGACACAAGTCTTAGTGCTATCAGAAGTCGCAAAGTTCAGTGACGGAACATTTAAGATTATCCGAAACAAGCTCAAAATGTCGCTTAGAATCAATCGACACTGATACTCTCTTAGAAGGGACCAATATCAAGGAAACTCCTCTTCTCGAGAAGCTCATTGAACAAATTCAAGGCCGGCTGGATAACAGAAATGATATCTCTACGAGGTCAGCCTAGGTGTAAAAAAATCCTTCTATGCTCACAGGGAACCTCCTCCACCTCCACGTTCAAAGAAGAAAAAGTCTAAGATAGTTAGGATTATCTTAAAGTGTCCAAAATAATTTAGTCTAAGTCCTGTAGTTTTCTTTTAATGTATTTTGTGGTTAATAAATTGTAATGGGCTTAGTAAAGGCCTAATATTTATACCTAATTCTAAGGCATAAATACTTAAAACCTACTCAGTGATAATTGAATCATTCAATTTTAATCCAAAGCCGTCACCAGAGAAAACCCACCAAGAACACACTTATTGATTCCCCATTGATTAATCGCTGAGGTGTCTGGTGACCTATAGAGACACACAACAATTTCTTGTCTTAACTTGCATTTCTTGGCCTCATACTTGCCTTGCGTTTTATCGTCTCGAAAATGATTAGGGCACTTAGGTAATTCCTCACTTATCCATATAAGAAAATATTGGGATGTGCCCTCAATGCCATTCGAGGATGTAATGAACAGGGCATGTATTTACAATCGATATACTATTCGCCTTGTATATGAATTTCGTATTCAGATACGTATTTATGGAATTTTTATTTATTCCTTTAATAGGCAAATTATTTATTTACCATTCCATTCCGACTAGGCATCCGGTGAGACGGTAAATAAATAAATCTCATATATCGTGAGTTTAGTCAACGATTCTCATGGAATGAGAGGGGGCACCGATGAGCTCTCCTCCAATATTAAAGTAGTCCATAAGTCTTAGAACCCAGTAGGGTGACTTAGTGTCGATCACGACTTAATTGTTAAGGACACTTATATTGAATCAACCATTCGTAGTTGAATCAAGAGATTAATTTGTACTTGGACACAACTCGCAATCAACGATCACATGGTCCTTATTGTTACTATGGGTGGCATCAATAATTGATCGATTTACTATAGTACTGTGCGTGAACCTTACATCGAAGGGTCTTTGACGAAGTTGACTTCGCGGGTCTTGACTAGTTAGTTTGCTAGTCCCGCCTTGTTTGGGGACGAACATGGGTTGGCGGGGGACATGCGGTCTTGACAGCGAAGGGCAGCTGCCGAGCTTAGACAGACGTAAGGGATTCACTGTTGTGACTCACGGACCGTGGAGACGGGGGTGAGCCACTGGTCTACTCAGATGTATGGGAGTACAGTCCGAGGTGCAAACCACGGGGTGGGGTACATGAACGAATCGATCTGACACCCTAATGAGAGGGAATCCTGAGAGTGACAATGTATGGGTGTCAGGCGAAGAATTGTATAAGAGAATTGATACTACTAATATTACCAAGATCGACCTACCTTTTTCGGGAGTCTATCTGCAGAAGCTCTGAAGTTAAGCGTGGGGCAATCTAGGGATGGGTGACCCCATGAGAAGTTTCTAAATCTGAGTGTGAGAGAGTGCACGAAGCACGCTGACGTAACGTTATAAGGTGATACAGTGGGGCCATACTATTAGTCGGAGTGTGGTGGGCCCAACCCCACTTGTCCCGGTAGGAATCGATACTACAGTGACACTCGGTATGGGACGGATCGTTACAGGTGGTATCAGAGCACAACCTCTCGCAGTACGGTGTTGGTTCCGGGACGAACCAGGTGGATGCTGGTGGGCATATGATACCCAGGCCGTGGAGACGGGGGCGAGCCACTCGTTTACTGGGATGTATGGGAGTACAGTCCGAGATGCAAGCCACTGGGAGGGTACATGTACGAACCGATCCGACAGTCGAATGAGAGGAGATCCTGCGACTGACAATGTATGGCGCGTCAGGCTAAGAATCCTATAAGAAAATTAATAGTACTAATCATATCACGAAGATCGACCTACCTTTTCGGGAGTCCATCTATAGAAACTCCGAAGTTAAGCGTGAGGCAATCTAGGGATGGGTGACCCCCTGGGAAGATTCTCAGGGTGCGTGCGAGCTAGTGCACGAAGCACGCTGAAAGGTTAAATGGTTATACAGTGGGCCAGACTACCAGTCGGAGTGTGGTGGGCCCAACCCCACTTATCCCGGTAAGAACCGATGCTACAGTGACACCCGGTATGAGACGGGTCGTTACAACTATCTCGTTAGTAACTAAGATATATGTCCTATGCGTATTAATTACAAAGCCTTCGGCCGAAGCTATAAACTGACCCACGTGGGACATGGAGGGCAGTAATTTCATCAGTCACGAATCAGTCATAGAGTCGAGTTTAAGTGAGTTTGTCCGTATCCAGGACTCTCACATGACCGGGACATTTGTGAATGGTCTATACGTACGACGATAATCTATAGTCGGTTCGTAGGTAGAAGATCGTACTCAATACGAGATCTATTCTGTACCATAGGATTGGCTAGGCGCTTACCTAATTCTTGGATTCCTCCTTTGCCAGGTTGAGATGACACGCCCAAATACTAGCAAGTGTACTAGGTCGTGTAAGTAGTAAAACGGACAAAGTCCGAGTATCGATCCACGAAGATAGCTTGATTAATTCTAAGATATAAACCTAATTTTAATTTAGACTAAGAAAATTTTTATGGTTTTAATGATTTAATTAAACGAGATAAAAGCGCAAATAATAAAATAGACGCAAATAAAATAGATGAGATAAATACCAATTAACGACGAGTGACCAAGGCACATGTTCAGCACAAATAATTCCTACGTCCTCATAAAATCTATCCTATCTAACCATCATGAATCTCAGTCAAGGTAAAATATCCTGAGACAACCGCTACTCGTTTGTCCCGCAATAGCGATCATATGCGATAGAGAACCAACCCGTATATGTCTATAGGATTGTAGTTTCTACGCACGCATTAGGTCTCTATGAAATTCCCCGAGCTTAAACGCTTTCGGCGCTTAAGGATTCGGAAACCACACATACAAACCGAATTCCATCTCTGGTCGGTTTTACGTAGTGATGTTCGATGTTTATCGTTCTAACCGGTCTAATCACTTTGTCCGTCTCATAAACCAATCAAATAAACATGCATATATGTTGATCAGGCATACACAAGCATTAAGCGCAAACATGGAACACATGACTCGATTCACAAGATCAAATAGGAAAAGAAAATATTAATACGTAGTCATTATTCGGCCTATCATGGCCTTAATCACAAAAGAATCTAAGCTAACATATTAATAAAATAAAAACGCAAAATATTCCATTCAGACATAATAGAGAAATAATATAAACTTCGCCTTTTCGGAAGAAACGCCTCGCAAGCAGTCGATCGTCGCAGCTCTTTGTTTATTTCAGCCGTATGTCTCAATTCTCTTATTCGCTGTCAAAGCTCTTCTGCCGTCAGCCTTGTATTATTTTCTCTGTTCGGTCCTCCTTTATTATTCGCTGCCTCCAAGCTTTTATAGAAACAAGTTGGCCGACTTAAGATAGGATTGGTCGAATCTCTTTGAATAGTTGATTAGTTCTTGAATATTTTTCCTTAATATGCGTGATCCTTGGCATAGAATATCTTGTTTCCTTAAATTGCTCCCCACGTGATCTTAGCTGCAAAAATTTAGTAAGTGTGGTAAAATTGCAAAGCTGCCCCAATTATAGAAAATTACAAGAAGATCTCCAAAGATTTAAATCGTTCCAAAAGTGGTCTTATTTTCCTTTTTTCGACTCGTTTGCTCGTCTATATATCGAACAATAAATCTAAACATGAATATAGGGTATTCGAGGCATTTTTTGGTAAATCATGATCGAAAATGCACTTTTATGGGTAAAGAAATTACGTAAAATCCTAACTTATCAACAACCCCCAAACTAGCTTCGATCGTCCCTGATCGTAAAAGCGAAATAAAACCAAATCAAGTTAGGATTATAGAAGTCCAATGAAATTCTCCCGTTTCACCTCAGAACGTAAAAGCATATAAAGTCAAGATAATCATCAACTAATGAACGATCTAGTCAAGATACGAGGCATGAGGAAATAGGTCGCAATCTTATCATAGCATGAATGACATTTCTAGAATTATACCACGCATCAATCCACAACTCGCACAAGGATCGCTCAAGTCACTCGAAGTGTTTTCAAAGGGATCTGTATAAAGACGCTCAATGCACGACATGAAAAGATATTACTCTATGCTTGCAAATATATCATATCATAGTCACATAATAGAAGTCATGCACTAATCAAAGGGCCATTCATTAAAGGTTGTAATGGGGCTCGGGTTTTCAAAGATGCGTCATATGGGAAAGTGAGCTAAAAATATCAAACGTGTCAATCATCGAATCGCTCTTCTAACGCCGTGCCTATTTTCACTCGACTCATCTTTTTTCTCTTTTTAGCTCTTCTAGCTCGCCTTTTCTTCTTTTTTTCTTTTTTTTTTTTTTTTTTTTCTTTCTTTCTTTCTTTTTTTTTTTTTTCGAACTAGCCCCTCATATCTTCTTTTTTTTTTTGTATGTCTTATCGAGGAGAGAGGTTTCTAGTCCGCTGCAGCATTATGACGAGAGATCTATATCATAGGACGAGTTTATAACTAATATGCATCGACGATTAGCTCCTTCTCAACCAACAAATCACTATTGACGATATCGACAAATTAACACGTTGATCCAGGGTCGTATAGGCTAAATTTGAGGGACTTAGGCTAAATATCTGGGCTCCAAATCAACAAATAAGTCAAATTAGGCTCAAAGGGGCTCACTAAGTGGTAAATGCATAAGGTAGGGATATATTTAGGCCAATGACTCAATCCTAGTGCCCTTCTCATTTTCGCACACAAAAATCCACATAGTAACCATTGACATGCATAACAGAGCAAGTTCGAAAATATTCAGTCCATGCGTGTCACACAAGAATAAACACCGAGCATAATGAGTTGCTCTGAATTTTTCTGAAAGCTAAAGAACTCACATATGTAACTGGGTTTGTGCTTCATGATATGCAATACTCTCCTAAAGCAGTCAATATCGCTAATAATCATGCTAATATCACGATCATGCAACATGTAAGACTATCTCACTCAATTCATCGAATCATATCACAACACGGTAAAATTTTAAAATTTTTCATCATTGACAGGAGATTCCACAGATGACGCTCAAATCGCAACCTTCATCAGTTCTACCCCACTAAAATGACCGAAATACGTCGATACCTAAACATGTAAGCATATTAAATATAGCACGTGTCACATCCCACCCCCAAACTAAATAGCACATTGTCCTCAATGTGTAAAATAAAAGCAAAGAGAAAGTAAAAGTGACACTGCCCTGAATTTTTAGTCGATCGATGTAGAAGTCTTGGTTGATCTGCAGTAAACAGGCAACCATCGCGAACGGGCAACCCCCAAACTAGTTATGAACCTGCGAAACAAACATGACTAGGCGCACCGTGAAAGCGAGTTTTATTAGAAAAAATAGTACTTAGAATAATAGGACTAAATATAATATATGCATCGATAATACTTCGGTTGCCTCCCAAGAAGCACTATTAAAGTCGTTAGCTCGACTGTCGAGACGATCAGGGTGGCTTGGTGTCTAGGCTTGCTTTGGTGTTCAGGAGGTCCTTCAGCTCGCTGGTATTCTCTCCAGACGAGGTGTCCCTGAAAGGCATAGAACAACGTAAAGCAGGAATATTAGTAGTACTAGGTTCTTCAAGGAATACCAAGTTCGCTTTGCCCATTTCCCCATCGTCGTAGAGTTTCAAGCGCTGCCCATTAACTGTGTGCTCGTCCTTCCCATTGATAAGGATTTGTACGGCCCCAGATGGAAACAATTTCTGTACTATGTAGGGGCCTACCCACTTACTCTTTAGCTTCCCTGGAAAGAGACGTAGCCTTGAGTTGAATAGCAAGACGCGATCGCCGACTTTGAACTCCCTTTTTATGATCTTCTTGTCATGCCACTTCTTTGTTCGCTCCTTATATAATTTGGCATTCTCGTACGATTGTTGACGAAACTCGTCCATCTCGTTCAGTTGGAGCAACCTATTTTTACCTGCTTCAGACAAATCAAAATTTAGCTTTTTAATAGCCCAATATGCACGGTGTTCTAATTCTACACAGGTAAATGGCATGCTTTTCCAAAAACAAGACGAAACGGCGAAGTCCCTATCGGAGTTCAATATGACGTGCGGTACGCCCATAGCGTGTCGTCTAACTTCAAGGACCAATCTTTTCTTGAGGTGTTCACCGTCTTTTCCAAGATCTGCTTCAGCTCCCTATTCGAAACTGCTACCTGTCCACTAGTCTGAGGATGGTATGGGGTAGACACTTTATGCTTCACACCATACTTAGACAATAAATTAGCGAATAACTTATTACAGAAGTGAGTACTGCCATCACTAATTATTGCCCTAGGTGTACCAAAACGAGTAAAAATATGCTTCTTAAGAAATCGAATGACTATGCGTGCATCATTGGTCCTACATGCCTCTGCCTCTACCCATTTAGACACATAATCTACTGCTACCAAGATATACTTATTTGAGCATGAGCTAGGAAAGGTCCCATAAAATCAATGCCCCACACATCAAAGAGCTCTATTTCTAACATGATATTCAAAGGTATTTCATGTTTTCGAGACATAGCACCCATATGCTAACAACGATCACATGAGGTAACATAAGCATGCGCATCCTTAAACAAAGTAGGCCAAAACAAACCCGATTGTAATACTTTAAATGCAGTCCTAGTGGGTCCATGGTGGCCACCCGTCAAACCCGCATGACAATGGGATAAAATCGAGCTCACCTCTTCGGCGGGTATACATCGCCGGATTACCTGATCTGAGCAAATCTTGTATAGGAATGGATCGTCCCACAGGTAGTGTTTCGCATCAGAGAGAAATTTCTTCTTCTGATGAAAACTCAAGCCTGTAGGAATCTCACCTGTAGCAGCATAATTTGCAAAATCCGCGAACCAAGGAAATGATGTATCGATCAAAGCAAATAATTGTTCGTCAGGAAAATATTCGTCAATAGGTAACTCTTTATCATGCTCATGTGAATTATCTAGCCTAGATAAATGATCAGCTATCACATTCTCAACACCTTTTTTATCACGAATCTCTAAGCCATACTCTTGAAGTAGTAAAATCCAGCGAATCAACCTAGGCTTAGCATCTTTCTTAGCAAATTAGTATCTAAGTACAGCATGATCAGTGTCGATGATTACCTTATTCAACACTAGGTAAGAATGAAATTTATCTACGGCAAATACCACAGCTAATAACTCTTTCTCAGTAGTAGCATAATTCCTCTGTGCATCGTCCAGAGTTTTACTAGCGTAGTAAATGACCTGAAATACCTTATCCTTGCGTTGTCCTAGAACCGCACCTATAGCACCATCGCTAGCATCACACATCAATATAAATGGGAGTGTCCAGTCTGGTGCGATCATCACTGGAGCTGTGGTGAGTTTCTCCTTTAAAGTTCGAAAAGCCTGCAGACAATCATCAGTGAAGTTAAAAATAGCATCTTTAACAAGTAAATTAGATAATGGCTTAGCTATTTTTGAAAAATCCTTTATGAAGCGTCGGTAGAATCCTGTGTGTCCCAAGAAACTTCGAACCCCCTTCACTGACGTGGGTGGTGGTAACTGCTCAATCGCATCAACCTTGGCTCGATCCACCTCAATTCCTTTGTGCGATACCTTGTGCCCGAGCTATACCTTCCTGTACCATAAAATGACACTTTTCCCAATTTAAGATAAGGTTAGTCTCTTCTCATCGTGATAGAACAGATGCTAACTTATCAAGCAATGTATCGAATGTAGACCCAAATATGGAAAAATCATCCATAAATATTTCCATAAATTTTCCAACTATGTCATGAAAAATAGCGAGCATGCATCTCTGAAAAGTAGCTGGTGCATTACATAATCCAAATGGCATAAATCTATATGCAAAAGTACCATAAGGACAAGTAAAAGTCGTCTTTTCCTGATCCTCGGGTGCTATAGAAATCTGATTATAACCTGAGTAACCGTCTAGAAAGCAGTAAAACTCATGTCCAGCTAGTCTTTCCAACATTTGATCGAAGAGGAGGGGGAAATGATCTTTACGGGTGGCATCATTCAATTTCCTATAATCTATGCATACACGCCACCCCGTAACAGTCCTCGTGGGAATCAACTCATTAGAGGCATTCTTTATAACGGTCATACCTCCCTTTTTAGGAACAACTTGGGTTGGACTAACCCATGCGCTATCAGAGATAGGGTAGATAATACCTGCGTCCAAAAGCTTAATTACTTCCTTTTTCACCACTTCTTGCATCGCTGGGTTTAGGCGTCTTTGCGGTTGTGCGACCGGCTTGTAAGAATCTTCCATCAAAATCTTGTGCATGCAAACGGTCGGGCTTACTCCCTTGATGTCAGCATTCTTCCATGCGAATGCTCGTTTGTGTAGCACCCTCACTAGCTTTTCCTCCATTAGATCTGTCAAAGTGGAAGAAATGATCACGGTAAAGTATCAAGGGCACCATAAAGTTAAGATGACCAGGTAAATAAGATGATAGGTAAGGTTTAAGTTCTAAAATATGAGGGTCCTCTATTGATGGTCGAGGTTGTGTCGCTAATGATCGATCGAGCCGCTCTACTTTTGGCTTGGCCGAGCTCCGATGAGGTGGGTTCGCTTCTAAGCTTGCTATGGTATCGGCCATCTCCTCGGACTCGTCTCCGACTAGGCATGCTTCCACTTTTTCTTATTCCTGAAAGTTTTAAAATACGCTAGAGCACATGAGTCAATACTATCAATAAAGGAATAAGAATCATCATCTGGAGGGTGTTTCATTGCTTTATAAACATCAAATATAACTTTCTCATCCCCAACCTGTAGGATGAGCTTACCATTACCAACATCAATAAGGGCTCTTGCCGTATTCAGAAACGGTCTTCCTAAAATAAGAGGCATGTCGGTGTCCTCTTCCATGTCTAGTACCACGAAATCGGCTGGGAAGTAGTGCTCTCCAACCTTCACTAATACGTCCTCCGATACTCCTCGTGGGTATGTGATCGATCTATCCGCTAGTTGGAGGATCGTAGATGTAGGCTTTGGCTCACCAATCCCTAGCTTTTTCACAAGTGAAAAAGGTAACAAGTTAATACTTGCTCCTAAATCACAAAGAACATTAGTAAATGATAATGAGCCTATAGAGCAAGGAATAGAAAAACTCCCCCTATCTTTGAGCTTTGGTGGTAGCTTCCTTTGTAGCACCGCAGAGCATTCTTCGTTAAGGGCTATCGTGTGCCATATTGCTCTATTATGTACCATAGGATTGGCTAGGCGCTTACCTAATTCTTGGATTCCTCCCTTGCCAGGTTGAGACGAACTAAGAGAGTCGGGCTTGAAAATGACAACTGTCATAGTGCCCAATTAATAGAGATGTATATTTATTTAACATGCTTAGAGAAGTTAATAAAATGTCAAATATGAGTTTTAGAAAATATGTTTACATGGACTTTGATTCCCAAACGAAACAATGATGAATGGACCAAAAATAGGGTTCACAGCCACGAGCAAGGCTCATCAGGGCCGGAAAGCCCGCCTGAAAAGTAGCAGCAGATTAAAAAATTCATATCTTCCAATCTAGACATCGGATTTAGAATCCGTTTGGTCAAATTAAGAATCGTTAGTTCTTTCTGTGGTTATAATCTCAGGTCCATTGGACATCGTCCTCGATCTGAGAGAAATACTAGAATGTCGCAAAGCTGTCGAATGTGTCACGGCAGTGACACCCTCTGTCGGTGGCCGTGACGACAGTTTTGAGGTGAATTTTGGCCCAGATCAAATTCATTTTCTTTCCATGTCCTTACTGAACATTGTCTAGTCATTTGATGACTTAATACAAGGGAATTAGGACATGATTAGTTTGATTGTGATTAGTCATTTTCAAAGGTTGAAGTTGGTTTATTATTTTTGCTTTGAGCTAATTTCGTCCATTATAAGTTCTTAAGCTTTCTTAGACTAAACTTAGACTTCTAGAGAGTGTGAGAGCATTTGGGTTTGATCTTTGAGAATTTATAGTAAATCACCCACACATACACATCTCCTAAAACATCCACACTTCCTCTAGCCATCCTTGGAGAACTATTGGTCTATGGCACGTCATGGGGTCGGCGTGATTCTCTTCGTCACGGCTCGTGGAAGCTATAGGAACTAAGGGTCTTCGCGACGAGGGTAAGCTCCTATTCCTTTATACGTATCGTACATGCATGTTTTCTTTATTTATACCGAGCTCGATCATGTGGAATAATACGTTGACCCCTTCAATGCTTTATTTTCTACAGATTGTTTTCTTTCTAGTTTGTATGCAAAATGACGTCACCATACAATTTACTAATCACGCAAAATCGTTTGGAGTGTCCAAACCTTGCGCAATTAGTCCCCACTCTAGAACGCCTAGAGTATGTCCTTGAGGGACCCGAACCACTCGAACCCCAGGAGGTGCGAGTCATGCTGATAGGGATTATCATGTGGAATATCATGGTTAGCCAGGACGAACAATGATCTGCAACGCCATCATGAGGATATACAAATGTGCGAGTTATTGATTCATGTGAAGGAGTTGTACGGTGCGCAGTTGAGATCGTCTCGATACCGCATGATGACAAGCTCTTTCATACCAAGATGCCTGATGGCGCAGATGTCGGGGCACATGTGCGTAAGCTCATTGTGTACATCGAGGAACTAGTTCTCTCAACTGTCCCATTCATCACGAGCTTCAGATTGACCTGATCCTTCAGTCACTCCCAGCTTCATTCGCTCAGTTTATTATAAACTATAGACTGAACGATAGGCGATTTTCACTTTCTGAACTCATGAACAGGCTGATTCAAACTATGGGTGAGCTAAAGAAGGGAAAGGGAAAGAGGTTGCGCTAGTTGCGACTACAAGATCTAAGAGACCTAAGTCGAGCAAGCCCAAACCCAATAAGCCAAAAGGTGGGATTAAGAAAAAGGCAAGGCCAAAATGAACGTGCCTAAAATTCCGAAGGTGACTGGTCGGTGTCTTCACTGCCAAGAGTTGGGCCATTGGAAAAGGGATTGCCCCAAGCTTCGAGCTTCTGGGGCTTCAGGTAAAGTTTCGAATATTGTTAATTTACTGTATTTTCCACTTCGTGGATTCTTGACTCGGGAGCTAGTGCTCACATCCGTGTTCTGAACCATGGTCTGGAACGAAGTAGGAAGCTAACGAGAAGTCTTGATCAATGTTGGTAGCAGACATAGTGTACCCTGCTAGTCATGTTGGATCGAAGACTCTTGTATTAAGTTCCGGGCATGTATTAAAACTATCCAATGTGTATTGCCCAAGGGTTGAAAAAATTATTTCCATTCTGCTTCGAGTAAGAATGGTTATGAATTTCGGTTTTAATATTTGCGAGAATTTTTTGGAAATAAATGCATCGGAAATGCAACGTTAATTAATGCTTTATATTACATAAACTCCCAAGAAAATGCGAATGCAGTTACCGACAACATAACTTAGAGTTAAACAAAAATATTGGTGGCATCTTAGACTTGGTCATGCCGGAGTTCGAAAGATTCAAGAGTTGGAGAAATACGACATTATTAAGCCGACGGAATCAGATTCCTATTCAACGTGCGAGTTTTGTATCTCTTGGTAAAATGACTAAGTCTCCTTTACAATGACTTTTAAAGAGCCACTAATCTTTTGGATTTGATCCATACAAAAGTTTGTGGACCGTTTATTGTAGCCGCCCGAGGTAATTTCGACTATTTGTGAGTTTCACAGATGATCACTCTCGCTACGGATTGGTGTATCTGTTGAAGCACAAGTCTGAAACGCTTGAAAAATTCAAGGAATTCAAGACATTAATGGAAAATCAAACTGGGAGACAAATAAAATTCGTACGATCAGATCGGGGCGGCGTTATGAGTCTGAGTTTGACGATTTCTTGAAAGAAAATGGAATATTTTTGCAGTTTACACCGCCCGAGACACCACAGTTGAATGGTGTTGTCGAATGCAGAAATCGGACATTATTAGATAAAATTCTATCTATGCTAATACAGATCTCCCCATATCGTTATGGGGTTATGCTTTGCAAACTCCTGTTTATGTTTGAACAAAACCCCTTCGAAGTCTGTTGATAGGGTACCTTATGAAATCTGGAATGGTAAGAAGCCCAGCTTGAATCGCTTAAAGGTTTCATCGGATATCTCGATGATAGCACGGTATACTTCCACGATGATCAGAGGATCGTCGTAGCCATTCATGCTCACTTTCTCGAGGAACAGTTTGTTCGAGAAGGTGGAGCTAGAAGAGAAGTGACTCTTGGAGAGTTAGACGAAACGCCTCAGAGACATCAGTGCTTGGGGGCGCAGATGAGCAGTCCGAGACGTCCCTAGAATTTCGCAGGTCGGGTAGAGTTGCTCGCATGCCTGAGAGATACTGTATTGTACATGTCAAGCACGGGGTTGCTGTGATGGAGGGGATCGTTGGTGACGACACCGCTACCTATGACCAGGCAATGATGGATGTCGACTCTAAGAAATGGGTCGAAGCTATGAAAGCATGGACTCGATGCACGCCAACCAAGTCTGGATTCTAGCAAACCGGCCCAAAGGTTTTAGACCTATAGGGTGTAATGGATCTATAAAAAAGATTGGATCTGACGGACAGGTTGATACCTACAAAGCTAGGCTAGTAGCGAAAGGGTATAATAAAAGAGAGCATTGACTATGAGGAAACCTTTTCACCTGTTGCAATGATTAAGTCTATCATTCAGTTTGTCATAGCAGCATACTATGATTACGAGATCTGGCAGATGGATGTGAAAACCGCTTTCCTAAATGGATTCCTCCAGGAGGCAATCTACATGGAACAACCCAATGTTACATCGCAAGCAGATGCTCACAAATTGTGCAAACTAAATAGGTCCATTTATGGACTTAAACAAGCTTCTAGAAGCTGGAATCTTTGATTTGATTAAGTAGTTAGGAACTACGGATTCTTAAAGAATGAAGGTGAGCATTGCATTTACAAGAAGGTCAGTGGGAGTAAGATATCGTTCTTCGTATTGTACGTGGACGACATCGTTTTGATAGGAAACGATATCTGGATGCTTTCGGAGGTGAAAGCTTGGCTTTCGACCGAATTCTCCATGAAAGACCTGAGAGAAGCAACCTATATTCTTGGTATTCGGCTTTTTAGAAATCGAGTGAATCGAATGATAGGTCTTTCTCAGGCCCTTTACTTAAAGGAGATACTGAAACGTTTTGACTGGACGAATCTAAGAAAGGGTTCTTGCCAATGCGACATGGGATTCATCTCTCGAAATCCATGTGCCCTCAAAGTGAGGAAGCAAGGAAGGAAATGAGTGAAATCCTTTATGCATCTGCAGTAGGTAGTTTAATGTATGTGATGCTATGTACGCCGCCCAACATTGCGTACGCTTTTAGCGTAGTGAGTCATTTGAATGCAGTAAAGAGTGTCTTAAAATACCTTCTAAAGATATGGTACTGATTTATGAAACGAAGAATTAGAAGTGGATGTTATACTGAATTACAATATTAATTCCACGACTTAAACTATTGACACAATCTTTAAATATCCTAACAATCTCCCCCTTTGTGTCATTTGTTGGGAGTCTTGGATCTTGGGCGTTGTGATGGTGGATTAGCGAGTGTGTGTTTCGCGAAGTCCTAGCTTGAACTCGAAGGCATGGAGATTCCTTCGAAGGACCAGTCGATCAGCTATAGCGTCAATGAACTTCGCGAACTTGGATCGACAGAGTGGATCTTCTTCCTAAAGGATGCGGTAAATCCTCATGAGTTTGTCTTGGATGATGGTGAGCGTCCCATCCGAGAACTTTGCCACTTCGGAGCAGCGCAGCAGCCTCATCTTTCCCTTGTAGTTCGAGTAGGCGACCGCCGGATCATCTCCGTCGATCACATCGCCCTCTCGGTAGTCGTCCGTGTTCTTGAAAGATGGGCGAGTCAGGTTCACCTTCTTTAGGTTGTGCTCCACCGCCATCTGCAGATTGTGGGTGGCGAAGAATCTGACCTGTCGGAGCATGTGGCGCTTGAGAGCCACATAACCCATAGTGACTTGTTCAGCCCGTACGAGATGTCCAGAACTTCTGATGACGAGTCTGAACTGTTTCATGGAATCCAGCATGCTGTACAGATCACCCAGGCGCAGAAACTTGAAGTCCGCCTCACTCACTTCACTGTAGCTCGCATCCTGCCTCATTACCGTGAACACTGGATAGTGGACACGTCCTTTCGACTCTTGGCAAAGGTCAGTGACTTTGCAGATGGGGGCCCAATTTATTTCCAGAGCGATGTTTTCCTCATCGGACAGCGTCCTCTTCGCGCACTTGTGGCAAAGAAGGCTCCATCGATAGAGCTTTTTTCTTTTCTCGCTTCAATTTTGGATGTTCATCAGCTCGTATTCATCGAAGGTCATAATGATCTGCTCCTTGCGCCGCCAGATCCTCTTCCTGATCTCTTCTTGGAAGGCGCGGTGATCTTTTTGTTTTCCCACGGTGCTTCCGGTATATCAGCCGTGGGCACATCCTGTTGAGCAGCAGGAGCCTCAGCTTGCTGCGCTTGAAGTTGTAGAATGTTCTCGAGCTCGGCGGGTTCGGTGTCATACTCCTCTCCGTTCTCGTTGCTGCAGTGTTGATCAGCGTCAGCGAGGCTTCCTTTAGCAGATTTCGAGCATTTTCCACCAACTTCCTGGCTGCTACTGCATCGGCGGGTGTGTACAGCCATTCATCGTTAAAGATGTAGGCCTCGATCTCGTTCTATGCGCAGTAGACGTCCTCGGAAGCCACGTTGGAATCAGTATTGAGAAGGGTATGGCTGTGTGGTGGCGAGGGTGTTACGTCGGAGGAGTTTGTGGATTGTGGGGATGGTTGTGGTGGAGATTCTGGTGGCTCGGTTGTGGTGATGGTTTTGGCGAGGATGATTTGGGTGTCGGGTGGTGTGTGTGGTGGTGGCCTCTAACGCCGATGTGACGATTGTTTGGGAGACGGTAGTAGGTGATGGTAAGGGTGATTTGGATAGTGATTCTGGGTTAATAGGGTGGGATTTTTGGCTAGTGGGTGTGAGGTTTCTGTTGCGGGCGTCGTTTCCGTTGCAGAGGAGGAAGGCGGCGTTGATTGTACGGGTCATTGAGTTTGTGAGGCTTGCTGCCTATTCTCCCCCTCGCGGCGATCTTGATCATCGTCTTGATCGTCGCGCCTGATCCCGCTAGACTCGCCTTGAGTGCGGCAAGTCATTGGTTGAGTCATGATGTTCTTCATTTGTTGTTCCTCCTCGTCGAGTTCCGTCATTGATTCGAATCTTGCTCGTAGGATGTAGAAGAGCTCCTTTGCAGAAATGGAGGAGAGAACAGCTTCTGCGTCCACATTTTGCGTTGGTGGTGGCGTCTCCGAGGCCACACCTTTGCCTTTGTCGATGGTGGACGCATCGAGACGCGCATAGACTTTATCGAGGATGGACGCCTCAAGAGTCTTTGCAAACTCTTGAAGACGAGTCTCTAGCGCGGTCTCCGTGACGAACTAGGGTAAGTTTAACAAGTTGGAATCACGAAGAAATCCAACTGACACCGAATAGGAGAAGATAGCCGATCGGCCGCCCGTCTGCACAGGACGGGAAAAGACGGGGTCACTAAGACTTCCCGTTGGCATCATCGATGAGACAGACTCAAACGAATGATGGCCTAGGCTCACGGTTGTTGTGATGTTGGCCGTGCTAGGTCTTCCGCTCTCAGTCACAGAGACATCACTGAGCGTTCCGACAGAATCACGAAGACTCTGTAGTGCAGTAAAAGGTGTATGTGTCCTAGAAACGTATGGAATTATGGGGAGTGAGGGCACTAGACTCGATGTGATTGAAGAGGATGTAGTCTGAGGCGGAGGACTGCTTGTTTCAACCTTGACTATCTCCAAGTGGGATGTCGATGGCATACGTAGCTCCTCGTGGAATGAAATATCTTCCTGTAGAGCGGAAGATAAGTGGATTGGTGGGGTCGTTCGCGTGGTTGAGCCAAATGCCACGTCTTCTACTCGGGAGTGAACACAACACCTCCTGTAGCTATGGGTTGGGCTCAGCTTGTCTGTGACTAAGGAGGTCGATCGTGTTTTTGTTTCGATCGACGCTCCGTGGTGCGGCTTACGTCGTCCTCACACGACCGTTTTTTCGGTTCGCTGGTGGAAGAGGATGCGGCGCGACCCGATGTCCTTTTAGAAGTGGTGGTGGGGTTTTGGCTAGTCCCGCGGTTAGGAGCAGTGGGGTTGATCTGCTCCGTAGGGACAATGGATAGTGGACGGGGGCTTTCGCGGAATGAGGCGGTGGAGGCGCGATATTCTCGTACGTGCGGATTGGTCGGGTCTGCATAGGAGAGAACGTTGTCCGAGATTATCATAGCGTGTCGATCTTTTGTCGGAGTGTTTTTCTTGGCGAACTTCTCGACAATGGGGATTACGAAGTGTTGCTGGGCGGACGCGGATGTTGGTAAAGAGCAGGCAGAAGTGTTTGATGAGCGCTGGGAGCCACCGCATGTAGGGTACAAAGCGGTTCGTGACTGCCTTGGCGACTTCCCGATCGCGACGTTGAATCATGGAGACGAGGTCCATCCATATTATCTCAGCGTAGTTGTACTTGCGGTTGTGGGCGATGCCGGTTAGGATGGTAAGGATTTGATGGTTGCCACGGTCCTGACCAGCATGTTTCCCTGACATGCATTTGTTTATCAGTAGATACAGTGTTCGCCAGGGTTGCGGTAGATTGCGTGTGGTGACTTCACTGAGAACAAGTGGGCCCTTCTTCTTCTTGTTTTCTGGTTGATAGCCCAATCTGTCGATGTCTTCAATAAGTTGTTCGTGCGTCGGTAGTTGATCATAGGGTGAGTAGACAGGGAGGTCAAGAACTTCTTGGTCGATCTTGCGGGTGAGGACTACTGTTTCTTGATCGATTGTGGCGAACATTGCTGAAGCTCGGTAGTGGGGTCCAGCAATCTGCAATGTGTGCCAGAATTGTTGAAGATAGACTTGCGCTTCTGGCTCGCCATGAGTGAGGGCGTGGCGGAGTGGGTGCCCTTTGAGGATCTCTATGATGATGGGAGCATCGCACCGGAAGTTGTCCAAGTCCACCATGTGGTTGTTTGGTATCAAGGCAGTCCATCTACTTGTTGGGAATACCTGCTCGATTGGTGGAACGTACGTCAATGTATTGAGTTCGATGCGAGCGACGTCCCTTTGAATTGCGGCAGCCTCAAGCGCTTCAAGTGCTTCTTGGTTTGTGTTAGTCATATCTGTGCTCGACAGAAATTGTAGTATTATTAGTATGGACTAAATTGTGAGAAGGTGGATTATAAGTAAGTAGTGGGTAAAACAATAAAAGGAGACATAAAAGTGCCCAAAATAGTAAAGATAAAAATAAAATTAAAATTAAAGCTAACTTAGAGTCCTTTTGAAATAAAGTTGTCAAGATTGAATGATGGTCATGTGATGGTGAGTTGCGACAATTTTAGGAAGTTAAACGAATTTTTTTTAACACTCAGAAATTTTTAGGATTGAAAGTGTTCATGTGATGTGAGAAAATTTTGGTACATGAGTAAACAAAAAAATTTCGCATTTGGTGTAGAATTTCGCAATTGGAAAAATTTTTCGCAAGTAGTGGAAAGTTTTCGCATAATATGGAATTTCACAAGTTGTCAAAAATTTTTGCATTCAAGATATCCAAGAATTTTGGCATGTAAGGAAATTTCGCTAATTATCACACATAGGCAAGTCGAGAGAAATTTTCGCAGATAGAGTAAAATTTTTCGCATGTAGTGTTAATTTTCGCATGTTAAGGGAATTTCGCATTCAGAGTAAAGTCTTGCATGTAGTGGAAAATTTTCGTATTCAAGTTATCAAATTTATAAGTTATCCAAAAATTTTCTCGGTTAACATATTTTCTCAAAGTTATTAAATTTTCGCAAGTAGAGAAAATTGTTTTTTTTCAAGTTTTTTTGGAACAGGTCCCGATTTTTTATATATATAATGGAAAGTGTACAGAATGGGTACGAGTAAAACTCGACACAGGCAACCAGTAACAGGCTACTGGTGAACAAAAAACGAATGGTAAAAGAAAACCAACTACCAAGCTACTCTCCAAAGACGCCGAATAGCAGCCTGCTGTAGGGCATGCTTCTCTCCAATAGTCCCAAGACGGGCACCAAGGATGCCGAGGACAGTGGCCACAACATGGGCAGGGGTAGAGCGTATGTTCTCCCTCCATCGCCTGTTCCGCTCCTGCCAAATGTGATAAACAATCGACGCAAGGATATGTCGATAAGCAATATGAAATAAGTGCTGACTCCTCCACTTCAGAGCAGCCCAGTGAAAGCTCCTATCCCAGTCAGTGTATGGTATCCGCCACCTAATCCTGTCCCTGAGCATCTGTCGGCATCCCAAAGAAAAGGGACAAGAAAAGAAAGATGGAAAATCGTCTCCCGATTCCCGGTATCACAGAGGAGGCAGGCATCCGTTCCCGCGCGCTGAGCCACCCAAGGTAAACTGCGAACGGAGAGACGTCCTCGAATAGCAAGCCAGAGAATGAACTCGACGAATACATGACCGCACGTCATCGTTGACAAGATCGGACGAACCGGAATTTTTCGGCGGGGGTGGTGTACCCTTCCGAGTTGCAGCCCGTTTTAAAATAGAAACGGCTGGCCGCCTATTCGGATCCCATCGATGCTGGTTCCGATCATCCCCATCAAGACTCCTCGTCCATGGGAAAAATTCTTCTCAACATGCTCAGCCGCCACCGGACACATCGGGCCTGCATTGGAGATATCAGCTGTATGAGATGAAGACCGTAGAGAATTAGGGTTCGTCAACTCCGTTTCCACATCCGACAAGGCCGCAGAAATCGCGTCACACCACACTGGCCGATCGATGAATACTTGATAATCGGATTGCTTCCCAATATCTGAGCCGTCGTCGACGGCGTTCCCAATCCCGATCTTGACGAACGCGCGGCCGGAAAACCTAAATTCACCGCATCCTTTCCCCCCAAAACTCGATGAGCAAGAGCCGCACAAGATTCGAATTCAAACCAGGCTGCGAAATCCGGGTATTTCATTCTGATCATCTCCAAATCCTGCGATAAATCCTGCGTAAAACCAACTGTAGATCGCTCCAAACTCCGTGATTGCGATCCCGTAGAATTCGTTTCAAATATCGGGCCGGGTGCGATACGACGATCGGATCCATTCATAATCCCTTCCGACTGATCCAAAACGGTCAGATGACGGTCGCACTCTTCCAAGGATGAAACACCTCCACGTTTCTTGGTCACCAAGAGATCAAACGCGGCCCCATCATCGCGTATACCAGATCCCGAAAAATTCTCCAATTCCGGCGTAAGTATCCTAATCCCCCGATCAGACGAAGGCGCGGAGGACATCAAAGAGCCAATCATGGTCAAAGAGGACGCCATGATATCAGAACCAAGGCCGAACGTAACAGCCCTTGACGAGTTTGAACGAGATATTCAAACGCAAAGAAGGATTAAAATCCTTCCACCGCCGTGAGAATCCGGCGATGGAGGGAATAGAAAAGATCGTCGACGATCTGCAAGGTGGTGATGATCGTTGCCGGCGAGATGATGGAGATAGGCGGGCTTCAAAAATTTTTTAAAAGGTGGCTAGGGTTTCTTGAGAGAGAAATCGCGCTTCTTCCCAAGTTGAAGTTCGATTGCTCCTGCTTTTCTCTATTTTCGTTCTTAATGTGAGAAATAGTCTACATATTTTTGCTATCAAAATTATGGTTACTTTGTTTTTTTTCAAGTTAGCAAACTTTCGCAAGTATTGAAATTATTTATTTTTTTTTCAAGTGAAATGAAAGTTTCGCGGATGATAAAGCTTTGAAGAAACATCTGCTCAAGTGATAAAATTTCTCGGGTTGAAATTTCTTAGTTTTGACAAGTGAAAAGAAATTTCTCGGATTGATAATTTTTGCAGATAGAGAAAGTTTCGTGATCCGCAAAAAGATGATGCATGTAAGGGTTGAGAAATTATTGAACCACTGTAGCTGCGAAAGAATTGATGAGCATGGGTCCGAGAAAAATTTAAGTTTGCGGACTGAGAAAATTTTGTTTACTGTAGTTGCGAAATAGTGAAGATGCGAAAAAAATGTAATATGACGAGGTGTATGAAAGTTTCGCGGGGCATGATTCACTGTAGCAGCAAAAGTTTTAATCGTAAGAAAATTCTCGAATGAAAACTTTTGCGGGACTTCACACACTGTAGCAGCGAAAATTTTAACGCAAGAAATTTCTCGGATAAAATTTTTGCGGTTGTAGCAGCGAAAATCTATCGTTAAAGTATTTTTCCTGAAAAGTTTCTCGGTGAAGAACACTGTGCGAAAACGTTCAAAGCGACGCTGTGATTTTTGCCTTAGACCCACTCAAATCTTAACCAAAATGCAATAAATTGGACCCAATCGACTCGAAATTTGACGGGTAATACATATTTGGGGGTTTTAAACACCGAAGACCTAACATACGTCCGAATTAAAGCCGAGTAAAATTAATTTCAAACCTAAAATTAACAGTCGGGGCTAAAAACAGAGTAAATCGAACGAGAAGGAGTTTATTTACGATGTATTCATACCGAAAAGCTGATTTGCGACAATGGAGTAAACAGCAAACGGATTTTTCAGGGCAGATTGAAGAAGACGATGATGCGAGGGGTGAGAAAATTTTCGAAAAGAGGGGGTACGAAATTTTTGAATTTTTTCTCGAGAATTTGGAAAGATTGTGAAAAGGGTTAAGTGTTTTTGGGGGTTTTGTGACTGTTCATGCGAGATTTTAGTTAATGGGCCTAAATTCGTGGGCTTAGTCAAATTGGGTCCTGAGTCGATTTTCGCGGGCTTAGTCAAATTGGGTCATGTTGGTCCAATTTTGACCCTGTTTGACCAAAATTAAACTTTCAACTCAAAATCAATTGGCCAATTTTGACCCCGTTTGACAAAAATTTAAAATTTCAACCCAATTTTTTTTTTAAAATAGGTAAAATAAGAAGCTCCCCCTTAATCTATAACTCCCCTTTTTGATAAAGAGAAAAAAACAGAAACTCCCCCCTTAATCGAAAACTCCCCCTTAAGAGACATAATTCAGAAAACACATAGAGAATGGAGGAAAGTGAAAAGACATATGTACACTTTATCAAAGTTTATGTAGGGTCGATTGATCACAACTGAATATTCAACATGCCCAGCATAGTCACAAGGTGTTGGAATCGTTTGACATCCAACGGTTTTGTGAAAATGTCGGCTAGTTGATCTTCGGTAGTGACGTAGTGCAATTCAATTGTCCCTTGCTCAACATGTTCTTTGATGAAGTGGTGACGAATATCTATGTATTTCGTTCTTGAGTGATGTAGATAACTCGTCATCGCAATCGCACTCTTCGAGTCACAATAAATGGGAATTTTATCAACATGAAAATTAGAATCTCGTAGTTGGGTTCTCATCCACAAAAGTTGTGAACAACAACTACCGGCGGCGACACACTGCCTCCGTCGACGAAGTTGAGACACAGTTTTGTTTTCGAGAAGACCAACTCACGAGTTTACCGCCCAAGAAGTGTGCAGCTCCGGAGGTGCTTTTCCGATCCATCTTGCATCCAGCGTAATCCGAGTCAGAGAATCCAACCAGTTTGAAGTCCGATTGAGTGGGGTACCACAAACCCAGATTCGGTGTTCCTTTGAGATAGCGGAGAATCCTTACAGCAGTGAGATGGGATTCCTTAGGTGTAGCCTGAAAACGAGCGCAGATTCCTGTTGAGAGAACGATATCCGGTCGACTAACAGTAAGGTACAGAAGAGAGCCTATTATCCCACGATAGACGGTTTGGTCAACGGGAGCACCATATGGGTCCGCGTCGGGTCGGCCAGAGGGTGACATACGTGTAGCAGCAGTCTTAGCATCCTTCATTCCATATATTCTCGAGGATGTCATGGATGTATTTGGACTGGTTGATGAAGATTCCGTCGGGGAGTTGCTTTACTTGAAGACCAAGAAAGAAATTCACCTCGCCCATCATACTCATTTCGAATTTCTCTTTCATCAATTCTGCGAATTCTTCACACAGTTGTGGTTTAGTCGATCCAAAAATGATGTCATCAACATAAATCTGCACAATCATGATGTTCGGGTCACTCCGCTTGGTGAAGAGAGTTGTATCCAGAGATCCTTTCTTGAATCCAGACTGAACAAGGAAGTCTGAAAGGACGTCATACCAAGCTCGGGGAGCCTGTTTTAGTCCGTAGAGGGCTTTGTAGAGTCGATATACGTGATGAGGAAACTCTTCGCTCAAGAACTCTTCAGGTTGATCAATGTACACTTCTTCTATGAGAAATCCATTCAGAAATGCAGTCTTCACGTCCATTTGGTAGACTTTAAAGTTCTTATGAGCAGCAAAGGCAAGAAAATTCGTATTGCTCCGATCCTGGCAACGGGGGCAAAAGTTTCATCGTAGTCGATGCCTTCTTGTTGGTTGTACCCCTTAGCCACAAGTCTTGCTTTATTGCGGATGACAACACCGTCTTCATCCTTTTTGTTCTTGAAGATCCACTTCGTGCCGATAATGGATCTGTTGTGAGGGCGTGGTACGAGTTCCGAAACTTGTAAACGTTCAAACTGATTTATTTCCTCCTGCATTGCAATCAGCCAATCAGGATCGTTGAGAGCTTCAGCTACTCGTGATGGTTCGGCTTGACTGAGATAGCAAGCGAACAGACTTTCATTCATAGTAGCCGAACGCGTCGAAATACCGGATGTGGGATCCCCAATAATCTGATCCGTAGGATGAGAGCGAGCCCAAAGTGGTACATTGGTCTGTGAGGAGCTAGCCGCATTTGTATCGATTGGAGGCTCATTAGATTGGGGTCCGGTGTCCGAAGAAGAGATCTCAATTGTAGTAGATTGAGAAGGGTCAGCATCAGCAATGTTCCCAGGATTGGGTAAAATGTCGTCTTCGTTAAGATTGAGATCATCCAAGTTTGGTGGGGCGACATCAGCGCCGATAGCTGGTGGTGTAGGTGGGGTGGGTGCAGCGGTAGTTTGAGTGGTGGCGACGGGAGTCTTGGGGACTAGATAGAAGTACTCGAAGAGCAGATCGAGATCCAGTTCACCAGAATTGCCCTCAGATGAGGAAGTTCCCGTCGTTGAAAGTTGACCTTTTGTCAACGACTGTAGAAGACCTGGTTGTGGACTGATATGAGCAGAAGCCATGTGGTCACCTTCGCTTTCGTCAAAGGTGACATTTGTGCTCTCTATTACTGATCGTTTCTCCCTAAGATAGACTCTGTATGCCTTCGAGTTCAGTGAATATCCAACAAAGATGCCTTCAAGTGCTTTCGGATCAAGCTTCCCAAGATGTTGGCGATCATTGGCCACAAAACATCGGCAACCGAAGACCCTTAGATAAGATATATCTGGAATACGACGGTTATTCAGCATCTCGTATGGGGTGCGGTTGAAACTCTTGTGGATGGAAGCCCGGTTCTGCGTGTAACAAGCCGTTTCAATAGCTTCGCCCCGAAGAGAGTGAGGAAGTCCGGATTGGATGAGGAGAGTCCTAGGTGCTTCAACTAATGTCCTATTCTTACGCTCAACGACACCATTTTGTTCCGGTGTCTTCACAGCTGAGAACTGCTGGGTGATGCCCTGAGTGGCATAGAAATCACTGAGCTTCTTGTTCTTAAACTCAGTTCCATTGTCAGTTCTGATAATCCGAACCTTCTGTTGATGAAGAGTTTGGGACGTAACAACAAACTCGATGATTAAATCAGGAACTTCATCCTTTTTGCGAACGAGTTTCGTCCACGTATAGCGTGAGAAGTCGTCGACAATCACAAGAATATACCGTCTTCCTCCGAGTGTAGCCGTAGGCATTGGGATCCATGTGTAAGAGCTCAAGGATGAGCTTAGAGGACGGTGTTTCCTTGGAGATGTGAGACGATTGCTTCATCTTCCCCAATTCACAGGCAGAGCAGAGGTGTTTCTTATGATATGACAGTTGGGGTAGACCGTTGATGAGTTTATTCTGACGCAGTTTGTTGATAGTCTTGAAATTGAGGTGTGAAAGACGCCGGTGCCATAGATCGTTCAACTTGGGTGCAGCTCGAGAGAGAAGGCATATTGGTCGAGAGGTCGTATTGAGTACGTAAAGGTGAGACGTGCGCATTCCAGAAAGAAGAGGCTGTCCCGAGGCATCGATAATGCTGCAGATGTCAGATTCGAAGAGAACCTTGTATCCTTTGTCGCAGAAATGACCAATACTGAAGAGATTGTAGCTCAAACCCTCGACGTAAGAGATGCCCTTAATCGTCAGTTTGTCATGGACGAGATCACCAGTTCCGAGAATTGGCACCATTTGACTGTTTCCGAAGGAGACCCTTCCGAGATAGCGCTCGGAGAAGTTGCTCAACAGCTCCTTGTTCCCCGTCATGTGTGTGGAGCAACTGAGTCTAGATACCACACATGACAAACCTGCAATCATCAACAAACGTTTGGTCCCCGTTTATGGACGGGACCTTCTTGTGATACAAGTAAAAATTTGATGCGCTTAATGGGAAATGTGGGGTCTAAATCAGATTGTGTTGGATCTAATTTAGATTTTCCTTTGTGATTTGTTTGATGAGGCGGGATTAAGATTTTTCTAACCATATTTGCCTAACTTGTGCTTGCATGTACGGTGCCTTATTTATGAATTGGCGTGGGGATTTTTTATTATTGTTGTTGTCGTCCTTCGGTTTTAGTCGTCTTTTGCTTGTGAGCAGTAGGTGACTTTGTATTTAGCATCGGAAGGCGTTTTCGCTTAACCGTAGGCGTAGCTGAATTGGGAGAATGCAAAGGCGTCGTAGAGGAGGTTTGCTTGTTTGGTCGGAGTGTTGCATGTTCGTGTGCTTCATATTCATGAAGCGTGGAAGAATAAAGTCATTGCAGCAACACATAGACATAGTTTGGCAAAGGGAAGATAAGTTTTGGCAACACAATTGTCTACGTCCTTAAGATATTGGGTTCAGTACATAAAAAGGAAAGACGGATATAGGATGGTCTTTTCTTCTTGTCATCGAAGAGCGGGTTCTCCTTTATTTCATACGAACTCCCTTCCAGAGACGTCGAACTCATATTCCCTGTATCCATAGGAATACGAGAGTTAGTGTTTGAACAAGTTTCAGCTTCAGGAGTCATCTTCGCCGTCCTCTTACATTTACATGTTTGAGAATCGGGTACTTGACTAGATGTAGAGGGATTGTTCGTATTGTGATATTGTTCTAGTGTAAAGATTTTGCTAAGTAGATCATCTCGCTCCTTTGCGAAGGCCTTCCGCTCTAATTCTAGTGTTCGTTCTAGTTCTGCTATGAGCAGAAGTTTCTCAGGGATATAGGTGCGAGAGAGCGCTTCTCGGAAAGTAATTTCCTGTTCTTTAGTTGGGAGTAGAGTTTCGACATCCTCCGAGAGTGAAGGTATCTTAGTCTTATCACGAGCATTCAATTCTGTGTAGTCATACGCGATTTCCGCCCAACGAATGTTCTGTACTCTCTTTTCTTCCGAGATGACAACAGACGATGATCTCACAAATGGCATAAGTTGCGTGGGAGCACCCTTTCTTGTTTGCAGGAACGTAGTGTTACACATGTTATACCTTTTAACCGTTAGCGGCGTTGTTTGCAATTGCTGGCCAGGCCGATTCCCTCCCGGGCATTGTAGAATTCTGTTTCTGCCGGTTGGTTCAACTGGCATAAGATACGTGTGTTTTTGTTTCTAGGGTGAAGCTGCTCTTCAAGTTCTTTCACCTTTCGGTACAACCTAACTCTTTCCTTAGTAAGCAGTTCATATTGTGCGGCGTCAAGAGACGAGATGTTTCACAGGAACTGATGGCCAATGTGGTTTCCTTAACCTTAGTCTCACTTTGTTTATTCTTGTTTTGCAGACGTTTGACTAATGCTTCAGAGGCAATTAGTCGTTCGTTTGTGCAAGCGAGCTCTTCTACTTTTAAACTAAGTAAGGCATAGTTGTTTTCAAATTTTAGTTTGAGTTCATCATAATCCCTATCATCTACAGTGGGTTTCTTAATGGTGTGTCGGTGATTAAACACATAATCGAGTTGTGAAATTCGTACCTCAGACTCGGCGTTGGTAGGAGTCGTAGCTGCATTCTCACCGGTGTTAACCATCTCCTCGTCCTCGTCATGTTCGACCAGCCTTGCCATGCAGCAATCTTCATCCTTAGGCTCCTCGTCTTCTGAAGTGTCGTTCACCCATTCAGCTTCTTCGGTGAGTAGAACTTTCCCACTTTCCATTTTGCGGGTCATTATGGCCTTACGGTCGTAGTAGCCAGAGTCCTTCACGCGTGGGGCATGGCATTCCTTGGCAAAGTGGCCTGACTTTCCACACCGAAAGCACTTCACAAACTTTTGAGGTGCGGAGTCCTCCTCTTTCTTTATGGGCTTAGCTTCCTCCGTGGGAGTGGTCTTTTTGGTGCCGCTAAAGGTTCTTTGGCGATTGGAGGAGGATGAGGATTTTTTCCCGATCTTCTTTGAGACCATCTTTGTGAGCATTGCCAGTTGCTTGCGTAGATCACGAACATCTTCATCAGATTCTGTATCAGCTTCGGATCCTGAAGAGGTGTCAGATACAACAGCTGGTAGCTTCCCTTTGTTCTGTTTGGTCTTAGAGGCGGAAGATCGTTCGGTAGTCTTGTTCGAGAGGAGAGCCAGTTGGTCGACTCGAGTGTTGGTGGACTGAGGTTGCACGTAAGGAGCATAGGCAGACAGACTGTCGTAGAGAGCATGGATGGAGGTGTTAGAGAGGTCCTTACTCTGAATCATCATCACGATTTCATTGCCCCAATGTGGTTTGAGGCTACCAAGGAAGCGGTTGTTGATATCGAATTTGTCCCTTGAGATCTTGGCTTTCTTGAGTTCATTGATGACCTTCAAATATCGGAGGTATGTGTCACGCAGCTCCTCTCCTTCATAGGCCTGGAAGTGTTCATACTGCGAGAGACATGCTGATTTCCTTCCCTGAGCACTCTCAGTTGTGCCTGCCATAATTTCCACGAGTTCATCCCATATTTCCTTAGCAGTTGTGCAGCACTCGATGTGAGCATAGACTTCGTTGCCCATAGCCTGGAAGAGGTATCCTTTGGCAGTCTCATCGGCCTGTAGGCGAGCCTATTCATCCTCATTAATGGGGCCTCTTGAAGTGCGGCGTTTATCCATGGGAGGGTTTGTGTTTGGTTGAGCAGGGATGATTGTCCAGAACTGTGCTGGACCGTTGAAGATGGAGTCCAGTAGGTATTGAGAGAGTGGTGCGCCTTTGTTCCTGATGAACGTGAGGAACCTGTTTGTCTATATGCTGTAATCGCCTTGTCGCTGCATCGGGGGTCTGGTGTCGGAGCCCAAAGATGTCATTTGTGGCAGACATGGTTGGTGCAGTCGAATCGTCCGTGGTTTTGATCTTGTATAGATAAAAGGGTTAGTAACGAACGAGATGAGAAATATGAGTTTAACGAGTAGAGTGAGAAAAATCGTTTAAAGAATTTCTTAGAACTAAGTGAACGTGTGCGATGGTCGAAAACATATGAAGGGAAAATATATCTTGAAGTTCGGAGAAGTTCTAGAAATTTAAAAACGAGATTTGAGGAGTAAATTTTGTCAAAAGTCGTCTAGGGGGATAGGATTAAAGTGTAAGGGATCAAGACTTGAATGAGTTTGAGGAAAAATTTCAACACGAGAAAGAATTTAACACAAGAAAAAAATTGCGGTTTGAGAAGATGTTCGTGATTACAAGATAAATTACCCAAGAAATTTTGGTTGAGAAATTTTCGTGTTTGTGTGAGTTTAATGAAAGATTCTCGGACAGAAAAAGGAAAAACAAATTCTCTGTTGAAAATGATTTTCTCGGTTTTTAAAACTTGTCATGTGAGAAGGTTTCTCAGTTGAGGATTTTAAAACTTCGCAAGAAATTTCGCATCGAGAAAGTTTCTCGGATGAAAAATCGTGGTTTTGAAAAATTTTCTCGGAGGAAATAACTTTATCGGCTGAAAATTTCTTGGATTTGACAAACTTTCTCAGTTTCAAAGAATTTATGCGGATTTGCAAACTTTCTCGGTTTTTAAGAAATTTCTCGACTTAGATAAGTTCTAGGAATAGACTTTCTCGGGTATAGAATTTCTCAGATTTTGAAAGTGAGCAGTTGAGAAAAGATGAAGTGACACAGAGGTATTTTCGCGATTTAGATAAATTCTCGGAATGAAATTTCTCGCATATAAAGTTTCTCGGATTTTGAAGAGTAAGCAGTTGAGAAAAAAATGAAGTGACAGTGAAGTGAAACAGAGAAATTTTCGCGGTTTTAGAAAGATTCTTGGAATGAAATTTCTAGGATATAAAAGTTTCTCGGATTTTGACAAGCTAGGCAGTTGAGAAAAATGGACTGAAAGTGAAATTTTCGCGGTTTTAGAAAGATTCTCAGAATGAAATTTCTCGGATATGAAAATTTCGTGGACTTGAACGACACAGCAAGAAATTTCGCGGCCAAGAACACTAAGTTACTGTTCCATTGCTAGTCGCGAGTTTTACCAGAAAATCGTCCGTTTTACTCAAATCTCAACCAAAACACTCAAACTTGAACCAAAACTTCAGAAATTCTTCCCTAAACACATATTCGACTGATTTGTGAGCTAAAAACAACAAAAAGCGGATCAAATCGACCAAAAACAGAGAGAGACCGAGATGACTTTTTCTGAGGAATTTTTGCTTCGATCTTGCTCAAAACTCGTTAAAACTGATCCAAAAATGTTCTAAAAACATTTTAGGCATAGAATCGATCTGGGTGAAAGAAATAATTAGTAAGGGCTAAATATAAAGCATCAGATAATAATATTAATAAGAAACAGAAACAGGTCGCATACCGGCACGTACTCGCATCAATGGTGTATCATATATGGCAAGCACGTAACAAGCGCTGGAAGGAAGGATCTAGCACGACCCCGGATAGGCTGGTAGCTGCGGTCCTCGACACGGTGTGCATGCGACTTATTGGGACATCACCAAAGTATGATCTCCAAAAGGCGGCTTTACGACGACTTTGGCGTGTACCTTGGTGATTCCTAGATGATACGTTGTTTTTCATTTTTGGTTTAGTTGGTTGATACCGGTAGTCTGTTACTGGTTTGCATGTGAGGATATACCCCTCACTCATCTGTATAATGACACTCCCCTTATATATATACATGGAGCTTATTCCAAAAAAAGTATTAGGGATAAAGATAACTAAGGAGGAAATTGCTTAGGCCATGAGGAAAAGAAAATGAGATCATTAACTTGTCCCATCAATGATATTCTCGATGGTGTAATACTTATCTAATATATACCATATAACAAAGATCATTGGTCATTAATAAGAGAAAACACTCATGAACGAAAGCAAAAAGGAGCTGAAGGTGTGACTAGAAAACAAGAAATTTCACAACGTAAAGGAGCTTAGCAATTTTGGAAAACCAATCGTCAAAGTGAGGTATATAATTAACCTTTTACACTTAGACTTATTTCGATAGTTACATGTTGTTAAATGAATTTAATACTAACCCTAGGAGGGGTTCGAAGGTTACTGCACATAAGAAGTTAGGATTTTAGCTAGAATTCATGTCATGAAAGCTATATGCGTAGGTAATGAGGAAAGGAGGTTTCGAAAGTACTGTGTAGAAAACCCTAACAGTCCTTAAGCTTCAGATTTTATATTTCATAGGTATTTAAGTGATTAAATATATACTTTGATGAATTTTAATAGATAAAGAGGTTATGAAAATTTTGATGATTTTGTAGCGTATCACTTTCTGGAAATAGAATAATTTTTCAAGGTGATTATAATAGTGAGGTAGCTAAGAAAACCCTAAATTCTAAAGTTTCGGCCTTATTAGCGACATGAACCTACTCAAGAAACTTCTCGACATTTAATAAAATTTTCCAGCCATCCTTATTATGAAAAGTTCTCGAGATATTCACTATAAGAAAGTTTCGAGTATTTGAAATTTAATTGGGTGAGTGATAGAACGTTTCGTGACTATTGGAGCTAGATTTTTTATTAAGGAGTTAGGAGATGTTTTCGTGATTTATAAAAGATTTTCGAAGTGTGTAATAAAAGATCTCGAGATGCTGCATAGAAGAAATTCTGAGATGATTTCGAGATATAATCATTCCCCATGGAAGAATCTCGAGATGTATAATAAATAGAATTCGAGCTATGTATAATAAATAGAATTCGAGCTATGATAGTTCTTCTTTTACAAAGATTCGATTCACCTTATAAATATTTCGAGATATATCATATAAGATTACGAAAGGTGATAACTCTTGCATAGTAGGATCTCGAGATGTATCAGAGGAAAAGTTTGAGATGTTCTGATAATAATAAAGATCTCGACATTGCTTAAGAATTTGACCTTGCTTTCAACCAAAGATCTCGAGGTCTTTAATAGAGAAATTTCGAGATGCTTTAAGGAAAGATTTTGAGATGTATCAATATTAGTAAGATCTCGACAAATGATCCCAACAATTGTAAGACCTCGAAATATGATAAGTTGTCGACATTATGTTTTAGCTAATAAGTATTTTAGGGTTTTGCTATTTCTAGTGTTTTTGATATTTTAGGGTTTATTCATTTTTTAGGAATTTCATTATTTTTAAGGTTTCCATGAATTTTAGGGTTGTGATAATTTTAGCGTTTTCGAAACTTATATGACTCAGTAAATATATTAATATTAAAATATTTTCAATACTCAGAGGTTCGAAGCGTAGGGAAATTACTAGATCTCGTAACTAATTTATCAGGAGGACAGGTACGTGGATCATCCAATCTACAATACGTAAATACATATGTGAACTTATATGTTTTCATGTGATCGATGAATTACGTGTCGTACGTGCCTTATGTGCTTTACCTGTTTTACATATGTTTTATATAAATCATGTTTATATGAAATTTCATATATATGCATGGCACGTGCATATCACGTCAGGGAGATATATGATTTCCTCTGTATTGAGACGGTGATGATTCGACATATTGTTAAGTGGGGTAGATTGAGAATATTTTGTGACCAGTTAGGCTCACAGGATTCCTGGCGGAGACAGACGTGATCGATCTGTCTACTCGGGCGTGGTCGATTCGAGGTGGACAAAGCAAGAAGGGATACGGGTGTTATCACCCATGATATATATATATATATATATATATATATATATATGTATATATATATGTATATATATGGATACGGGCGTTATCGCTCATGACTTACGGATACGGGTTTAACCACCCATGACATTGGATTCGGGTGTGATCACGTGACCACCCATGATATTTATTGCGCGCGTGAGCCTAACTAGGGCCCTGTGTCGATGTGAAATAGGAATGTGGATATAGAAATAGTGTGCATTAGATCATGTTGTGAGATATTGGGGTCGGGATTGAGTGCACTCTTGCATACATGCATTGTATTCACCTACTGGGCAATTCGCTCAGTGTTTACGTGTTGTAGGTACTGAGTCCGACGCTGATACGCGTCGTGACTGAGGCGGCTGGTGGCGGTGCTCCACGGAGTTTTGAGGGCAGAGCGGTACATGGATGAAGACCTGTGGAGCGGCGTTAGGGTTTTGTTCTTTTGACCTTTTGGGGCGACGCCCTTTGTACAGATATTACTATGTAGAATAATATTTTGAGGTATTATATTATATTTTAGGAAAAATTTTTGTTAGACGGGTCTTCCGCGGCTTAGGTTGCGAAAATCTGCCACTAATCTTGATTAGAAAAGTAGGGTCGCCACATATGACTTGTGTTGACTTGAGTGATATAAATATAAAAATCCCTAGTAAAAAATAAATGTGTGCTAGAGCTAACCTAGTGAGAGTTGTCGAAATGGATACGACTTTGAACTTAGGACTTTAGTATGCTGACGTGACTAGACAGCATAAAAACTTTCAACTGTCCTGTGAAATTTTTAGGCGTGACAATGATCGAAGCAAAATAATCTGACCTCATACTATTAATAAAATTATTATATAAATACATATAATATAAAATTAATAATAATTAAAATTTTATATACTAAAATACTTTTAATCGCTCATTCTAATATGCGTGTTTTGCATTTATGTGGAATTGATTAAATGTGATACATTGATCATGCTCATACTCTCATGCGAAAGTATAGTTACATATTTAGGGGACCATGTATCTAGGATAATCTTGATAAATTGAATGTTCTTAATAATTTGATACTTAGATTGATTTATGTACTTGCTTAATAAATCAATTGAAGTGCACTATTTGAGGGGGCATTTACAACATTTATGTCGTGAACTCCAAATAATTTTGATTCTTTCTCTAAGTAGTGCAGAAAAATTCCAATTTGAATTTCCTTGAACAACGCACTTCTGAGGAGGACTTCACGAATCGTTACGGCTTGGGACTTTGGTACAATAAATCAGGGGAGCTTATAAGGAAATTGCTTCGAAAAATTAACTCTAATCATCTCGACATCTTTTGCTCTAAGTATTGCAGATTTACAATTTTTGAAGAAGGAGCCAGATGTCACTAACCTGAATTATAGGGAGTTAATTGCGTTTATTTACATACATAGGGGGAGCAACTGTGTGGTTATCTCTGAACTTAGGGTCAATCTGAAAACACGAATAAACTTGCTATCGAGAAATTCGGGCGAATTTAGTAATTTTCATTCACAGATTCTCGAGCGAAAATTGATTTGGGACCAAGTGGTAATTTTCGCTTTCATACTGACGGGCGAAAATTAAACAGGAACCAAATGAAAATTCTCAATCGGAATTTGTCGAGCGAAAATTAAATAGTAACAAAAGAAATTTCTAGATCGTAAGTTTCTCAATCGTAAACAGTAATGGGCGACGAAATTGGTAAGTATCTAAAAACGTCTAATCAGCCCATTTAACGAATTTAATGCTTGCAGTCAAAAATCCCCAAATACACGCAAAAACCCCAATCGTAAAATTCATCAGTCGAAAATTTTTCTCTCGCGCAAAACTTTTTCCGCAAAGACGAAATCATTCAAAATCGTACATTCTTTCCCATATTTTCGTCTTTGAGATGTAGATTGACATCCTTTAGGGATTTTTGTGTGTTTCAACCCGTTTGCATCTGCTTTCTGTAATCTTTCGCATGATCTTTTGAAAATTTCTCGTCTGATCACAATATGGAAACACGAATGATAATTTGCAGTGCTTAAGACCAGTTTCTAGGCATAATCTAGGTTAAGAACTGCATATTAAGATAGTTTTGAAGTTTCCTGATCGATTTAAGGGTAGATTGTTTTGATTTTCTGCGTTATTTGAGTTCGATTGAAAGAAAGACTAAACTGGGATTTTAACGTTTGAAGGCATCGAAGAACATTTCCCTCGCAAACAGTCCAATTGAATTTGAAGTGTTCTACTGCTTGCACTGTAAAAGTTTTTTCGATCGCTAAACTTTTGACTTAGTCGATTGAATTTGGATTTTATGCGAGCGAAAAAATTACTGACGAAATAGATCAAATAGGTGAAATTTAAGTTTCGAGCGCAAAACTTACAATCGCAAAGAGTAATTTCGATTTCAATTTTATTCTTGGTCGAAAATGTTAGCGGCGATAAAATTAATTTTTCGATGATAAAATTTCTCAATCGCAAACATGCACAGTGATGATTTTTATTGATCGAAAATTTTCTCTAAGAGTCACCGAGTTTCTCGCTGTCAATTTCTCGATCGTAAAATCTCACAGCGAAAAACTGTTTTAAAATCGAAATAATTTCGCTTGAAAACTTACACAGCGAAAATTTTATTCATTCGCGAAAAATTTCTCGAACGTAAATTTACGCGGAAATTAAATTTCTCGATCGTAAAACAAGCGAATAACTTTCAATACTTAGTAAAATTTTCTAAGTCCTTTTTCACTGCACTGAAACTTAGCGAATGAAATTTTCAATTGTAAATTAAACAGAGAATAATTAGAAATTTGTACTTAGGAGATTAAATTGAGGATTTCGTTCCTCGCACGATAAAAATTCACGGAGTGAACAGTGAGAACAAACACTTGTAAAATTTTCGACTAACCTTCCAAGTACCTCACATACATAGGTCGAAATATCATTATTCATCTTTATATATCTATGTGCAAATTTCATGTTTTCAATTACGAATTTATCAAACATGCTATGACATGATCCTTTATTATGATTTGATGAATTCAAAATTCAACTCACAGTTAAATTCTTGAATTAATGATTTACATTTCTTATTTGTACTTCAGATGGATCACTATCCCGCATACAACCACATCTATGAGAAGGTCATTGAAGAGGCATACAGCTTCACAACGGTGATAGGGACGAGGCATATAAATATGAACAAGAATGACTTCGGTCTTATCCTCGACCTCCCCTACAGCCCATTTACGACTCCCTTCCTACTGACGCGGAGCTCGTGCGTGACTTCCTTCAGATGGGATACCGTCCGCCACTGGCCAAGCTTGCTCAAGTTCAGAGCAACGGAATCCCCCACCCTTGGAAAACATTGTTTAGAACCATCAAGAAATTTCTATCACCTAAGCACGCCGGCTTCGACAAAGACAATAGCAACATTATCAGAATATTCCACGGAATCACCTTCTCACGGAATTACGATTTCGCTCAAATGATCTGGAATGATCTAGCAGAGTAGATCAGGCAGAGGAAAACAAACGCTCAAGTACCGTACGCTCGGTGGTTCTCCATCATCCGACAATACATGGGATCATCCGACAATACATGGAGATGTACGGGCAGAACATCCCTCGTCTACCTCCTGGAGGGAATTACCAACCACCACTGAAATTCTTTCACAACCCGAAGCTAATGGATTTGGACCAGTCGTTGATGGCCATACGATTCGATTTGTTGAGGCTCGCCGACCCCGCAGGAGCCGAATACCAAAGGTTCGGCAGAATCATTTGACGGAACAGATGATCAGAGGACCCCGACAGATTTTGCAGTCATCCCTCACCAATAAAAAAAGCCCTGAGGACACGATGATTGATGCAGTGGCCCAGGAGCTTGGGTAGGAGCCCAGTCCAAGAAACTCAGCTACCAGATCCTGATGTCACGATGATCGATGAAATGGCCATAGAAATGGAAGCTGAAGAACAAAATCAGGAGCTCCAAGTGGAACTGCCCATCCATGTAGACGTGCGTGAAGAGCCCATTGAGTAGGTTCTTCAACAAATAGCGCAACCAAGGCAGAAGCGGGGGAAAACTCACTTCCACCGTTGGCGCAACAGGCTCGAGAGGACGTTGAACGTGAACTCACTCCTCACACAGCCACCTCATCTGACACAGAGTCCGATGAGGAGATCCAACTAATGAGACGAACTCCAAGAAGACTAAGTATTCAACTGGAGTCTCTCTTCACCATCGTCCACCACATCAGACATCTCGCTGATCTTACCTTCAAGTGTTGCGGACATTTCTTCTCTCAATCTTGAGCCGCCGCACAGTCTACAGGTGTCTGGTTCGCAGGTTCATTCAGAACCTACCGTAACACCCATAGAGAAGAATCTTCAAGATTCGACTCCAGGATTGGGTGGAAGTCTCCAACAACCTCAAGTGACTGCGAGCCAACCTGAGGAGCCGGTAAGGGTTGCTAACAGGCGACATCAGTCGACCTGGTCCATCTTCGACGGAGGCGTCCGTTCAGTTCGTGACTAAAGCCCAGTTCCAAACCGTGCTCTCTGCTGCCAACAAATCCCTAGAAGACAAAATGATGGAGAGAGTGCTTGCTGTCATCGAGACGTCCCAGCGCGACACTGGGAAAGCACCCGTCTCCGAGGGCCCTTCAGCACCAACACATCCAACCCCACAACCCACTCGCAGACTCCTCTATCCTCATCAACCCATACACAATTCCCATTATCCAACTCCATGACATCCTTCTCGCCCGCCTTATCGGCCTGCCCACCCACACGCCTCAAGAAGAATCACTCTACAGGCATCTCGTGGACCACCCTGAGCCACCTACTCCATCCTGCCGAGGCCAAAGCTCCCGCACACGACGTCGACATGACGATCCAGACAATCAGGATCGTCATGAGGGGGAGAAAAGGCCTAGGACATCAACGAGTGGCCAAGGTGAAGGTCAAGAATAAGGCTCATGCGCAATGCAGACAGGCGCTGGAGCAGGACAAACCCAAACCACCACCCAAACTACCCACACCACGCACCGCACCACCACTCTAACCCACATCTACCCACCAACCTTTCACCTAAGGACGCCTCCGCTCACACCAACAAACCTCACAAGCCCCTTGCTTCCAGAAAAGAAGCAAGTGCTGCTATGCTCGTGGCCCTGGCTCAAACTCAAGGAACTCCCTCAGTCGCTCCAGACCAATCGGGATCATCAGGACACGGTTTCAATCCCCATGAGTTCGTTGACAAGTACATCTTTGAGGGATAATGGATGACCCATTGCATGCCTGAAGAGCATCAGAGTCAACGGCTCAAGGATGTTCGGCATTTTCTACAAGCAGCTTCGATGGATCTAGTTTTGTTAGAAGACGAAGAACTTCAGGAAGGTGAAGACCACGAACAGATTCCCCAAGAGCTTTCAGAGCTTATAGCACAAAGAGCGGATACTCCTCCAAGACAAATGCCAGGATCCGTTCGAGTCAAAACTCCATGGGAAAACATCCGAATAGAGATTCTCTTCCTAGAAGAAGTTCGGGAACACATTTGGAGATCACCGAACAAAGTCAAAAAGCCGAATGAGTTCGAGGTGAGAGGGATCAGCAGAAGAGAATGACGTACCTCTGGATGCTGACCCACTTTGGACCGGACGTGAGAATGGGGATGACTAAAGGACAAGCGAAGAGTCACTATAAGAGTCTCTCCCCAATATCCCAGCTTCTAAGCATCTCCTGTGCCAAAAGAGGACTTCCAACACCATACTATCACATTAAGCGAGTAGACAGATCTCGAGATGAACTAGCGAGAGTGACCTGCCGTATCTACCAGCTGAAGAGGTATACAACCTATACTAGCTATATGTGGAGAAGTACAAAGGTCCTCAAAAGGCTTCATCAAGAAAGAAGGTCTCGAGGGAATCTACCAGTTCATGATGCGCCAAGTCAAGTACTTCGCCGCACACGACCTTAAGATGGCTCGGGAGAGCAACATGAAGAAGGTCAACATGATTGCGTCGCTCAACAAAGGACCTGAGATCGAAGGGCTTCCCAACAATCACGTGCACATCAACTCATTCCTAGGCATCACCTACCACAATCCAATCGCTAAGAAGAATAGGTTGATGCTGAAGACTGAAATAAACAAGTTCTGTGATGGGACACTCAAGGTCATCAGGAAGAATATAGAACAGAAGTTGGAAGAAATCAACCGAGAGACAATGCTGAGGATTCACCGGTTCGTGAGAGAACAGCCGCTCCTGATGGAACTTTTCCATCAAATCCAAGAGCGACTGGAGCTGAGGAATACTCTCAGAAACTACGAGTATGCGCTGGGCTTGCGAAGGTCATACTACGCCCGACGAGGACAGATAATGCGGAAGAGAAATCAAGCACAAAAGGGGAGATTGTAGATATCACTTGTAATTGTGCTTTGATTTATTAGTTGTCCTTGTAATTTGGGGTGTTTCATATATTTGTCCTTAGTTTAGGACAAGTTTGATATTTATACCAAGTATGTTTAGTATAAATAGCATTGTAAACATGAGCTAATTAGAGAAGATTTAGAAATTTGATCCGAAAGGCTTGCAATTCAGTTTCTAGAGAGAGAAACACACGAAATCTTCTCACTCTAAGCGAAATTCTCTCAAGAGCTCTCAATGAAGGTTTTCGATCGAAATCTCAACTTTTACAATTCTAATCAAGATTGCCTAAGAATTAGAGTATAGGATCGTAGAGTTGATTAATTAGGACCTAATACGCGTCAAAAGAGTTCGACAAATTTACCCTTAAAATCGTACACTTCGAGACCTGGATAACATGATTAACCGTCTAGGACACACCCAACTTAGTTTGGTGCATGATATGTGTTCGTGCAGATGGAAGTAATATATACGATAGATTGTTTCGATCGAGTTTCCACTGTTATAACGATACCAGATAATTGGTGTTAGGAATATTTAGTAGCATCCTTTAATGTTATGTAATCTTGGGTTAATATGTCTATTTAGTGGGTTGTAGTAGTCTATGGTGACTTATGATATTAAGTCATAGTTTTGTATTGAGCTTTAATATACCAAATACTTGTGGTATATAAAGCCCCACTTACCCTAATTAGGGTTTTATCAAAAGAATTTAAAAGGTAAGACACCTTGTACTTTTCCTTAGAAAAACACACACTAACACGCACTCAAGGTGTTCTTCACGTTTTTGACATTCAAACATTTCTTTTGATCGTTGTATGGTAATATAAGGGCCAACAAGTGGTATCAGAGCCAAACGCGAATCAATATCTTCCATTTGAATCCCGTTTTGCTCTATTCCGACGTGATTTGAAGAAGTTTTTTGCTTGAAAACTCATTTTCGATTTTCTTCTGTTTTTAGGTGTTTTTAAATCGTTTTCAGTGATTTCTTACCCCTAAGACGTGAGAAAACTGATATTGAGTACATTTATGCACTTTCACGTCGATTTCAGTCAAGTTTGAGTAGGATTTGAGCAAAAACGAGTCTGAAAATCTGGGTTTTACTGAACTGTTCATCGGTAACCGATAGAACAATACCTTTGAGTTTGAAGGTTTCGACCGAAACCCACTATGAGAAGCTTCGATTGATTTGAGTTTCGGGCTATTTTTTGCTAATTTTACAGTTTCGATCGATACAACTCTCGGCGAAAGCCCAATCCATCTCGCCCAAAAGGCTACAGTACCCAAATTTACAGTTTCGATCGATACAATTCTCGGCGAAAGCCTGATCTATTTCGCCCGAAAGTCTACAGTAACAAATTGTAAGTTTCGCCAGATTCATATCTCGGCGAAAGTCCAATTTACTCACTGTTTTGCCCGAAACTCAATCATCCAATTAGCCAATTTCAATCTTAGACAATCGAAACGATTTATTCCAATCGAAATCGAAATTCCTCTTTCGATCGAAACTTTCCTTATCTAAGCTGTTTCGCCCGATTCACATGTTGTCGCTCGAATTTAGCCTTTGGGATCTATACTGCATGATTCACACCTTCGCCCAATTCTAGAACACAAAATTCAATTTCAATTGCCCGATTCTCAACACTTAGGACCAACCGATATAAAATTAGAATCGATCAAGCATTCAAATTGGGAAGACCAAAATTTTAATCTCACATAACTCCAATCGTCTGATCCTCAACCAGTACACAAAATTCATCAAATTTTTAAATTGCGACAAAACTCATTAAGAGACTTTACCTACTTAGACTCGTTCAAAACTAAAGTGTTCCATTTTGCAGATATATCACGCGTTAACGATCATTACCAAACACAATCATGGACGGTCTTGCTATTGGATCTGACAACCGCGCACCACTACTAAGATGGGGAGAGTACGGCATATGGAAGCAACGATTCATCAATTTCCTAGAAATCAAGGATGCAGACCTCGCAAATGACATGCTTTCCTCCATTTTTGACCTGCTCAATTTTGGACCATCATTCCTGCTCAACCCGAGGCGGTTCCTGCAATTCTAGAGAGGAGAACTCCTAAGGACCCTAGTCGATACAACGATGCTGAGAGAGCACGAGCCAGAGCAAACAAGCTTGCCCGACACTATATACTTCAAGCTCTACCAAATGATATCTACAAGCAAGTCGACGCAATGGTCACTGTAAAGGAAATTTGGGATGAAGTCTGCAAAATGATGGTTGGGACAGAAGTTAGCAACTTATCTAAGAAGTCCAGCATTCTCATTGCCTACGACTCCTTCAAAGCTAAGGAGGGGGAGGAACTTCGAGATGTTTACCTTCGTTTCCTGACTATCATCAATGAGATGAGATAAATCAACATCCAACGCTCCAATCTCGAACACAACATCAAGTTCCTTTCCACACTTTAACCTGAGTGGGGACGGATTGCAGTTCTGGTTAAGCAACAGAACAAAGATCTGGACGCTATGGATATTCACTCCCTACACGATAATCTCTCACAATACTCGCAGTATGCCAAAACAATCAAGAACGAAGGGAAAACAAATGTCGACATGGAACCAATTGCACTCGTGACTTCTAAGTCAAGCAGCAGGAGCTCGAGAATTTCTAAAGGAAAGCAGGTCGTACAATCTGACACCTCTGACAATGGCGAATCTGACCAAGAATCTGACGACGAACTCGAATCAATCAGAAAGAAACTGGCTATGATTTAAGAGACGGTCAATACGATGAACGCCAAGAAATCATCTTCTTCCTTCAACAAACAACGAACCTCGAGTGGGAAACAGAAGTTCGTTGCCCCTGACGAGGCTGAAACTAAGAAATCTGAAGTAGTCAAGAAGTGCTTCAACTGTGGCAAGCGGGGTCACTTTGCTTCTGAATGCTTCAGACCTAGAAGAAAAACACTAAATACTACAAGAAAAAATTTCAGCTCTCACAGCGCAAGGAGCACGGGAATTGTCTTGGTTGCTGAGGAAGAGGAATGGCTGGAGGACACATCGACGAGGAGGAAGAAGAAATGGCCTTTATGGTGAAAAGCATTAATAATGACTCCGACGAGAATGAGCCAGTCATCGGGTCAGACATGACTGATGTCCCTAATCCGACCTGGAGGTATACACTCCATCCCTAAATGATTTCGTTAAACTTGAACGTAGGATAGCTGAGCTCTCCATGCATCGTAAAGATTACTCAGAACTCGAAAGCATTTTTGACAAAAGTTATGCCTTATTAAACAAACAACAGGAAGAGATCTATTCTTAATGAATCCTTGACCTTGTCTGAAACTAAAGTAAAGACTTTAGAAGAGCATATAGAAAGCAAGGAAAAACAGATTAACGATATGAGTAGAAGCTTGAAAGACAGCGAAGAAGAACAAGCAAATGTATTGTCCCAATATGAACTAATCACCAACGAACGTGTTCGTCTATACAAGAAAGTCAAAGAGTTAGAGGATATTAACACCAAAAGAGGTCAATCTGAACGAACCATCTTTCTTAGCCAACCTAAAGATGTAGAATTCTATGATCCTCGCCAAGGATTGGGATTTGAACCCTCCACTAACCCTGAAAAAGATAAGATACATTCTCTGTACAACATTAAGTATTTTGGGTTGAGCCTTGAACAACTAAGGCCCTTCATTGAATCAAGTGAGGTGACTGGATCTGAGAACGGATACGGAGGAAAAAAGAATGGGGCCAAGTTGAGTATGACTACACAGAACTCAATAATAGCGATAAAACGAGAGAGATACCCCTCTCTGATGACCGTATATTACCATTTGGACCTGAAACTCAGGAAAGCACTGACGAGGCAGCTAAACTCACTCGTTCATCTATATATATTCCAGAGATCATTCGCAAAATCAGTGAGTTGACAGCCTCCCTAGAATCAGAAAAGAAAGCCCACGAAGAAGAGAGAACTATTTCGTTAAGCAAAATTTACACTCTTGAAAACTTTCCTACGCTTACAAACCTTCCACCCCCTGTCCTGTTCCAGAATCCTCTACATATAATGCAAGCAAACTACAAAGAAAATTCCTTCCTCTCACGCTAACTTTGTATCACATGTACCCACAGACAAAGGCGTGAGATCTAAGGAGGCGAAGAAGGTTCGATCTGGCTCAGCAAATAATACAACAGTCCCTGATAAGAAGAAGAGACCAGTCTCCAACCTTTCTTCTCATGTTTCAAAATCTTTTGCATTTCCCAAAGTGACTTCTTGTAATGTCGCAGAACGTGTTTCGTTATTTCATGCCTAAAATCAAATTCTGTCATGTACACAATGATGTATCTTCCCATCCTCATGACAGTCATTTCAGCAAAAACGCTTCCACGTCACATAGCACTCGATCTAAGGGAATAACTCCCACGCCGTCCAATCATACTATCAAATCTAAAAGAAACACACTACCTCCAAGAACAAGCCAAACAAGAAACTAAGTCAAAAACAGATTTAGATTTCGAAATCCCAACTGCATCCTGTAGGAAATTTTCACGCTTGGATTCTTAAACTGGTTATCCAACAACCTAGCAAAGAATCAAATCTAGCAACGAACAAGTTAGCTTATACACCTGCTATCAAAGAAGGGCCTATTTATAAATGGGTGCCTAAACTTACTTTATTCTTTTTGCAGGTCTGTCATGTGTGGTACTTAGATTCAGGTTGCTTCTCACACATGACTAGAAACAAAGAGCTGTTGAGCAACTTCTCTGAAGGATTTCTCGGAAAAGTCTACTTTGGAAACGGTCAATCTGTATCCATGCTAGGAACAGGTGATCTCATCCATGACAGGCTAACCATCAAAGGAGTGTCCTACGTCGAAGGACTAAGCAACAATTTATTCAGCATTGGACGTTTTTGTGACAAAGGCTACAAGGTGAACTTCGGGACCAACTAATGTAGTGTCACAGATAACAACGAAGGAGAGCTACTCACTGGCCACAGGAAGACGAATCTTTACTCCATTGACCTCAAGACTGTCCGACCGACGTGCTCATCTCTCGAGCCTCTCTTCATCAGAACGATCTCTGGCATCAGCGACTTTCCCATCTCAACTTCAAAGACCTTAACAAACTGCGATCAGAAAACTTGGTCAAAGGACTTCCCTCGTTCAGATATCACAAAGAGCATCTTTGCTCGGCATGTGAAATGGGAAAGATTAGGAAGGCATCTCACCTAGGGGTGGGCGTTCGGGTTCGGTATTCGGGTTTTACCCGAACCCGATCGGGTTCGGGTAGTTCGGGTCGGGTAATTCGGGTTATTTGTCGGGTATCGGGTTACTCGATACCCGAATTTATTAATCGGGTCGGGTATCGGGTAGTAATTTATTACCCGAATAACCCGATCGGGTACCCGAAAAATTATATTTTAAAAATATGTTAGTTTTTATACATAAACATTGAAAAAATATAATAACATGTCTAGATATCAATACTAACGTGGGTGGTGTTAAAGTTTTAAATAATCTTCTGATTAATTTCTTATTATTATTGCATAATTAACAAGTGATATTTATTATCAATGCATAAATCATTATAATAATTTAAAATATATTTTCAAAATTTATAGATAAACATATAAAAAATATGTATATATATATATATATATATATAATATATATATATATATATATAGTTGTTGAATATAAAACATAAGTGATAAATTATATATAACATGAATATTTGATATGTATATTGCATTATTAAATTTTTAATCATATTTTTTCGATTCAAAGTCGGGTACCCGACGTCGGGTACCCGAACTCGATATATACCCGACAATCGGGTACCCTCAATAGATCGGGTCGGGTTCGGGTAGTGAAAATCTTAACCCAAATATAAAACCCTTATCAATACACCGTTACTGTGTGCGATTTTCACACACTAAACTCGCGAACAACGACCCTTCATATTCCAACCGACCTCCACCGTCTCCGATCAACCCTCTTACCGCCGGCGACCCTCTCAGCCGCCTACTGACCGGAACCGCCCTCGCCGCCGCCCTCCATCGCCGGGATCAGACGGCGATGGGAGGGTTTTGAATCGCGCTCCATTCCCCTTCAATCCCAACCACACGACCGTTCATATTCCATGGCATCCTCTTCACCTTCCTTGACGGAACAACCACCGATGGAGGCTATGGATTCCCCTGCCTTCTTGTCGGACTACGAGATACTAAGAAACAACATTCCTACATTTGATGATCGATTCGATGTTGCCGCATTTGAAGACTTTGTGGTGCGCCTTAAGGGCGCGAAGCCTGGCCCGCAACCTCCGCCGGAACAACCACCTGCCACCACGAGTAGGACGGAGCCACCTCCTAACGCTTCTGCTCCCCTTCATCACCGGACGGCTAGGACCCAACCCCCCCATGACAACGATGGAATGCCCCAGACTAAGGGGCCAGCCGGTACCCACCACCACGCCGCGTCAAGGCCTAACCCTACCCAGCCCATGATTCCGCCTCGCCGTAAACGTAGAGAGACCACCACCATAGTGCCGCTGCGTGACCCAGGAATTAACCCCCGTGGTCCGATGCGCAAAGGCACACCACCACCACCACCTAATACACCGCGGCTGAATAAGGAAGGAAGCCCCGATGAGGAGGCGCCCCCTATCATCGAACGTGCCCTATTGGGGGAGAGCAACGGCCCTAGGAGCTCGAGTTTGCAATCTCAACAAGTCCCTAATGTTGATAGGCCGAGGGTATCTGCGACGGGGCCCCAACGGACAGAACAGTCGATAACAAACTATGCGTTCCGAGAGGACGGGAGTTTGTACTGCAAGGACCGGTTGTATGTAGCGGACAATGCAGAGCTCCGACGAACCATAATGGCGGAAGCTCATACCACACCGTACTCAGTACATCCCGGAGCTACAAAATTGTACAGAGACTTACGGACGAACTACTGGTAGCCAGGAATGAAGAAAGATGTAGCCGAATTCGTGAGTCAGTGCCTTATTTGCCAGCAAATTAAGGCAGAACATCAACGGCCAGTAGGAACGCTGCAGCCTTTGCCAATCCCGGAATGGAAATGGGACAATATAACGATGGATTTCCTGAGCGGATTGCCGAAGAACGTGAAAGGGCACAATGCAATCTGGATAATTGTAGACCTACTTACGAAATCTGCCCATTTTCTGCAATAAGTACGACATTCTCCATGGAGCGGTACGCGGAGTTGTACATCCAAGAAATAGTGAGACTCCATGGAATACCATTGTCGATAGTTTCGGACTCAAGGTTCCTATCCAAGTTTTGGACGAGCTTGCAAAAGGCGATGGGAACAAAATTATCCTTTAGCACTGCCTACCATCCGCAAACGGACGGTCAATCCGAGCAGACCATCATGACTTTGGAGGATATGCTACGAGACTGTGTGCTCGATTTCAAAGGCAACTGGAGCAAGTACCTTCCACTCGTGGAATTCTCGTACAACAATAGTTATCAAGCTAGGAATGGCCCCTTACGAAGCCTTATACGGACATAAGTGCAGATCCCCAGTGCATTGGGATGAAGTCGGTGAAAGGGCGATGCTAGGCCCCGACATGGTACGAGAAATGACGGAAATTATCGCAAAGATACGGGAAAGGATGCAGACCGCTCAAAGCAGACAAAAGAGTTATGCAGATCGGAGACGCAGACCCTTAGAATTCGAAGTTGATGATTGGGTTTTCGTGAAAGTGTCACCGATGAAAGGCATTAAGAGGTTCGGGAAGAAGGGAAAATTGAGCCCGAGGTATATTGGTCCATTCAGAATAGTGAAAAGAGTTGGTGAAGTAGCCTACCAACTGGAACTACCGACATCGTTGTCACAAGTACTCGATGTGTTCCACGTGTCGACATTGCGAAAATATATCGATGAACCAAGCCATGTACTGATAAGCGACTCGCTGCACCAACAGTTGAAGCCAGATTTGAGTTATGAGGAAGCGCCAGTAGAAATACTGATGTTTGAGACAAAAAGGCTTAGGAATAAGGAAATTCCCCTAGTAAAAGTGTTATGGCGGAACCAGTCGATAGAGGAAGCTACTTGGGAACGTGAGGATGAAATGAGAGCTCGATATCCTGAATTGTTCCAAACGGGCTGATTTCGGGGGCGAAATCCTCTTTAAGGGGGGGGGAGGATGTAGCACCCGGGTCCTTGGAAAATAGTAGGGCCAATAAATTCGCATAAAATATGGAATGCAATTTCGTGCATTTTGTGCATTAATTGTGTGCTCGTGTATATTATGTACTGAGATGCATACTTAATTTGCTCATGGAAGTCGCGAATTTAATTTGTGCCCAGGGACCCCTAATTTAGTTGGGAATTCTCGAGAAATAGGCAGAGGTAAAATTTGGGCCAAGGGCATTAATAAGCTAAGTTAGAAGATGAGACCCAAAGACAATTGAAATGATTCATTGGGCTACGATTTGACTTGGGCCCTAAATTCTTAAGAAAAATCTTAGGACACTTCCCTTAAATTGAGGGATATTTACGCCAATAAGTCCCATCACCCCCATTTAACAAATTAACACCCACCTAAAATCCATTTGAAGTCCACGAAACCCATAGCAGAAGAACAACGGAGGCTCAAAGCGAGGAAGGAGGAGAAACTGATTCAGGAAATCGCCCAGCTCGAACTAGGTATGAGACATCACCCTGACTTCGTGCCTTCGTTTAAGTAATATGGTACCTTAGGTGTTTAAGCACGATAAGAATTTCATATCAAGGGTTGTGCGATTTTAGGGCTCGAAAGCATATTGAAATTTAGTATAGGTATTTTAAGATCATCTTAAGCACTTTTAGTGATTTTTAGGCACGAAAAATAAGCCTAAGCGTGCACTATTGTTAAGACAAAGATCTAGGGTTTTGCGAATCCAAACGATCTTCATGTTGTTCTTAGAGAAAATGACTTTTGATCTTTAAGTGCCGAACCTTGCGAACTGAAAGATGTTGTGTGTGAGACCGGATTCACAAAACATGAGTTTCACGAACCCTAATATTTCCGCGAACTCAAGCTAAGCAAGAACCGTTCGCGAATCCCTACAATTGGCGAACTCCTTGAGGATCGCGAACCCCATGCGACAAACCTTTGACGAATTGAAGACTTTGCGGGTCCGGCGAAGTTGGCGAACTCGACCACTTCGCGAATCGAGCACCTTGCGAACTCAAGGACGAAACGCGGGCCACTTCGCGGGCTGAGAAAAATGGCGAACCCTTACGATTTGCGAATCACCCGGCGTTTCGCGAATCCATGCATTTCGCGGGCTCCACTTCGCAAATCCGGAAAGTTTGGCGAACCCAATCCGCGAACTCGGCGTTTTGCGAACCCTCATGCACCTTGCGAACCCGTTTTGCGAACCGAGCAGAGATTCACGAGACTCATGCATTTTGCGGGTCCTAGTTGGCGAATCTACATGCAATTCGCGAACCAAGCAAGACAGCGAATGGAGTTCTGCGAATCCAACACACTTCGCGCACCTAAGGAATTTGACGAACTTAAAAATTCGAGAACTCCACCCAATTAAGAATTAGGTTATTAACGAAATAACTAGTAGTGCAAACTTAGGATAAGTGGCGAAGCAATTCGCTAGTCCCACGAGTCACGAAATAAAAATGAGTATGGTTCGCGAAACTCAATTAGGCTAGGTTAGCGAACTCAAAGGGGATTACGAATTGGGGCGAACTTAGTAGTATACGAACTCATGAAAATTATTTAGCGAAATTAAATAAGGACCAAAGTTAGTTCACGAATTAAATGTACTTCACAAGTCATATATCCAAATTAGGTTCACCACTTAGAATATTACGAGTACTTAGCTAGCTTAATTAATTAAGAGCTTACTGATATGAATGTTTTGGTGCCTAAGGTCGGGAATTAGGAAAATTCACGAAGCAGGTAGCTAGAATTCTACGGACACCAGGTAAGTGGAAATCCAACTACAACACATAACATACGTATGTGCCTAAATTATGTGATTACTTGATAAGGTGCTTACGTGCTTGTGTGAATGTGTATGATATGATTTCATGATTGTTAGTTAGCGTTATGGCATTAACGCATTCTGCATATGCTCGAGCATGCACGAAACACTTGGGGTTAATAAAGTGGTGAGCGTGCATGATTATGCCGCAAATAGCAAAAAATAGATGCCGAGGTGGGCCATGATGTCATAAGCTAAGTTAGTTGGCGGCTTCCGGGGCACCGAGACGGCGTTGATGCGCCGTCGGCGACGTTGATGCGTCGCCAGTATACGAACGACGTTGATGCGTCGGGGGATACCATGGTTGGGTTGATGCCCTCATGGTCGGGTTGATGCCCTTATATCCCTGATTAGCGTGGTTGGGTTGATGCCCTCATGCTTTAGTATGGCTGGGTTGATGCCCTCATACTTTGGCCTAATGCCCGTGGTTGGATAGAGCTCTTTACGGTGTACGCCTGGGTAAAAGTCTGCCAAGGGCCCTAAGATAAAAGATATGAGATTGAGTTCGATCTATAAGACGTAAGATGCACTGGCGTGGATTGCCTTTGCGGGGTTTTATCACGTGCACGTCATGCATGATTTCTACTTACTGAGCATTTCGCTCACCCCTTACGTTATGTGTTGTAGGTACACGCGACCACGGTACGTGATCGCTTGGGTGGCAAGGCAAATCTTTTGAAGCTTCCCGCAGCTTTTGGGGTGGAAGTGTGTGCATGGCTGACGACTTGTGAAGCCGGGCGCGTAGAAATTCTTTTGCTGCATATGTAGACACTTCCCGTGTAATTAAGCTTTACATGTAGATAGGAATTGGAAGCATTCTTTTGACATGCAAAGAACAATATTCCATTACATAAATGGAAAAAAAATAAAAAATAATAATAAAATAAAAAATAAAAATTTCATACGCATTTCCGCATGTCTTTCAAACAAATCATCACTAGGCACCTAGGATAACGATAGAATAGGTAGTCGGGACAGCGGGTCCTGACAACCCCTCGATCCCAATGATCTCTACTTTTTTTAAACTTAATAAGAAGGAGGAGGGGAAGTTCTTCTTTTCCCCCTCTCGTGACCCCGTTCTCATCCGAGGCAATCCTTCTTCCCACAAAGGCTGGTTGAGCAAGTACTTCTTTGTTAAACCCTCGGTAGATAGTGCCGAGAGGGAACTCATCCCTTTCTCTTGGAATGATAATGCCTTGGTCTCTCATCCTCTTCCTCCCGAACCGTCTATCCGAGTAGAAACCTTCTTGGCCCGAGTAGGGGAGCGCCGCTATTTTGCCAAAAAACTACGTAATGAAGAACTTCTTTGTGCTCATGGGTTCTCCTCAAAAGGCGTTCTCCTCACTGATATCCTAGGTATAAATAAGATGTCCTCGGGTACTTTAGGAACCATTCTATCTCCCGAGAGTCTAACTTGTTCCTCTGTCTTTTTACAGGACGACTCATGACGCTGGCTGAAGTGATCGCTCTTGCCGACGAAGAGGAGGAGGACCTCCAGCTGCCAAATCCGTCCAAGGCCAGTCCTAACAATTTGTAGGCCCCAGGGCAAAATACAATAGCAAGGCCCCTATCGTGTGACTTTTTTTTTCATTCTAGTATGAAGCTGAAAATCGACATTATTCATATGAAGTCACAAAATAATGCAAATAATCACATAAAAATATTACAACGAACATTTCTAGAAGCAAAATCGTGGATAAATGTATCCATATCTATAGTATCCAACAGATTCCTCTCGATACATAATATAGCAAGTCCATTCAATCTTTGTTGTGACATGGACGATCTCATGTATGTTTTCAGCAATTTCAACTTGGAAAAACTCCTTTCCGCTGATGCTACAGTCACTGATACAGTCAAAAGAACACGATAAGCAATGTAAACATTTGGATAACAATCAGCAATTTTGACAAACTCAAGAATTTCTAAAGCTGACATTAAACCGTTCGGCAATGTAGCTTGTAGCACTTTTGCGTTAATATCTGACAAATTCTCATGAGAAAACGTGCGCTGAAAATTAGAGCATCGTTCTTTGAGTTCATTATCATTCAATAATCTCAACTTTCTCGAGTCATATAAAAACCCAAAAATACATTCAAACGTCGTCAATTGTTCAAACCTGTTCTTCAAAGAAGTAGCTGCCATATCAATAATAACAAAAAAATAATCAATTTTAAAGGATTCCTCAGGACTATGACTTTCTTCAACATGATCATTTTCGTCAAACTGTCTTTTCCTAATAATACGACGCTTTGATAGACAGGTTCAATATCCATCTCCAGTGCAATATCTTTTGCAACATTCATAGAAGAGTTAAACCCATCTTCTCAATACCTACTAAAATATGCCATCACATTTTCGACATGCTCCAACGTAGTGTCAATGCACATTGATTTAGATTGTAACTTAAAAATCACACAGAAATTAGAAAGGACTCGACACTGTCACAAATCGCAAGTGAATAGGAAAAATAACACCTGATTATTTAGAATCCTAGTGGCTCAGCCTAGATTTGTCGCTTTTGTAATTCTGAATCCAATCCCCAAAGATGCAAACTGTAAGGGAAACGAAATCACAAAAGAAAAAAACATAGGTTTAGGTTAATGAGAAAGAAAATTTTAATTTAAATAAGAAATTAGGAGATTTTACATACCTTATACCTTTCCCACAAGATTGACTCGAGATTTGGTGTTATCTTTTTTGTGAAAAAATTGCAGTCAATACAATAATGCTGTTGCTCAAAGCTCAAGAAGAAGAACGAAGAGGAGATATGTTGCAATGTTTCTGCTGGAAAGATAAAACCGTTGATCTCTTCTATGCGCATAATAATTATTTTGGGCTTTATAATTTTAACTAGCTTTTATGTTTAAGGTTTGAGTATTTGTGGGCTATATCAATATGGTGGCCCAAACTAATTGAATACTTTTTGGTTTCTTGCTGGGAAGTTAACGGGCTTTGTTTTTTTAAAAACTATTGATAACTTAGCATAGTAGTACTAGTACACTATAAACATGGGCCCCCTTTATGACTGGGCCTGGGGCGGTCGCCCTTTTCGCCCCCTTCAGGGCCGGGCCTGAATCCGTCCCATGCCGCCCCTAATACCTGATCCAAGGGTAAAGGCAAAGACCCTGCCTCCTCTTCGGGGGTGAAAAAGTCTGCCAGTGCTGCTTCATCTCAAGGAGGGGCCTCGGCGAAAAGAACTCGGGTTTCTTCTAGCCCTGCTTCCTCGCCTCCGGAGGGTCAGGTCGCGCTGGGTCAGGCTAGGCAGCCCGACTTCTTTGATGATCCCTCGAGGGATGAAAGTTGGGAGTTCCTTCGGGAGTTCCCTAATGAGGCCAACCGGCAGCATATACGCGAGCTTTCCTACTCTGACCTCAGGAGTACTCTTGCCGTCTCCCTCGGGCAGGTAAATATTTATGGACAACTTTCACTCCCTTGAGCCTTGTTGAACTTATCGAAATTTCTTGCACAGTCGCTTTCCCTCGGGACTGAAGCCATGAAGCGCGTCTCCCGTCTCTCTGAGGGAAATAGGGCATTGTCCCAGGCAGAAGCCGACCTTCGCAAGAGGGTCGAGGAGATGGAGCAGGAGGCCAAGGAGGCCAAAAAGTGGGAGCAGGAGCTGAAGTAGGACGCCGCAAAGTTCTAGCGCCAGCTCTCTAAATTCGAGGTGGCCCGAGTCGAGGAGCGCAAATAGTGGGAGGAGGAGCTCGCCAGAGGCTATTCCCAGGCACGACCACCTGAAGGAAATGAAGACCTACTTCAAGTGGGGCTTCTATGGCTGTATTTCCCGGTTTCGAGCACACGGGTATAGCCAGGCGGATCATCCCTTCGACTTCCTCGACGCTCTTCGGACCCTGAAGGAGACCCCTGATGAGGGTTATCTGCCTGAGCCTCGGGGCGGGAGCGGTCCCTCGAGGACACCCATAGCACCACCAAGGCCAGTGAGGGTGGCTGAGCCGGTATTTGAAGAGATATGAGGCGCTTCAGAGGATGAAGCCCAACCAGAGCCGAGAAGGTTGGGGCGCATGAGGAGCCTGCTGGAGAGGAAACTCATGAAGAGCATGCTGAGGTTGAGGATCAGGTCGAGGAGATAGAGGTGGAGAGGCCCGGGGACGTTGCCGGGGTTGATGGTCAGGCCGGTTAGGCCGCTTAAGTGTTTTCTTTTTTCCTTTTCTTTCTTTGAAGTGATTGTACTGAACCTTAATATATATATATATATATATATATATATATATTTCCTTTGTGCCTGTATGAACATAGCCTCTCGGGGTACATTGTGTATGGGTGCCTTGCCTTCGGGCGTTTCTTCTCTTCGTATCATCTTCTATTGCGCTTGTTTGTTCCTGTTTCCACATTCGTGTTCTCCCGTCCATATTATGCAAACCCTCGAACCATTCTCCTTGTGGACTTAAGGTTGTCCCTCGGGTTTCTGCCCGAGGTACCAGATCTTCCGAAGTGTCATCAGCTTAGGAATTTTTGACATGATCCATCGCACTTCCTTAAGAATAATGAACTTAGTCCAAACGATCCCGAATTTTCCGGAGGTGATGTATTCGAGAATTTAGCAACGGCTAATTGGAGGTCGAATTCCCTCGAGGACATAGTAGCGATCGTCCGAGAATATCGCGGATCGAGTCAAGTAGCCGTTTACATACTGAATTTTGAATTACCTAACTTTCCGCGCAAGCCTAAGATCCGCCTTTAAATACGAGCTCTCACCTTCTCAGCACGTTGCTTCCTAGTCCTTTCTTCCGTAGCACTGTTTGTGTTTCTCCTAGTTCCTAAAACTCTCATTGCTTCGTCTTCTTCCTCCAAAGGTAAGCGTGTTGCTGCCTGTTTCCCAAAAATAGAGCGTGCTCCCTTTGAATTTGGTAGTTCTTCAAGTTTCCGCTTTGATTCGGGCCTACAGTCCGACCCAGCCTCCGATGTGAAGTTGCTGATCCCTCAAGGCGATGGCGAGGATAAGAGTTATCGTAAGAGCTTGGTCAGGTGATCTTCCGAGGCTGAAGTGGCTCGTTCGTCAACCTCAGTCCACAGTTGCTTCGAGAATATCTTGAGAAGGCCAAGGTCCCTTCGGATTATGAGGTGCAGCTGCCTGGTCCTCTGCAAGTGGCATCTTCGTCCCCTACTGGCTTCTTGACATTTTTCGTCGATCAGATAGATATGGGGCTAAGGTTCCCCTTACCTTTTTTCCTTCTTGATCTCTGTGAAACCTTAGGCATCTGCCCTGGCCAAATATTTCCTAATTCTTGTAGTTTGCTTCCAGCCTTAGCCGCCGTTGCCCGTAGGCTTACTTTCCCTCTTACCACTAAACTAATCCTTAATTTCTTCCGAGTGTGTGAGTGGGATATTGGCAAGTTCGTTTTTGTGCCTTCCACTAACGTCTTCCATGATAATTCACTGCTACTAAGGGATGGATGAATAAGTTCTTCTATATGCGACCTTCGCCCTAACATCGAGACCGCCGGTTCTGCTTACTTCAATGGCGAGATCACTACCAAGCCCCGAGTGATAAGCCCGACCTCTTGTTAGCATTCATGGATCGGGTCCGCGGCCAGAGTTTCTCGGTGTGGGAGTTGGTGTCTGATATTCCTCCTGAAGCGGCCGTCCCTACTCGCGTCCTGGGTATGTTTTTCCTTTATTTTTGTTCATCAGATCTTCTTTTAATGTCTCCCTTTTCCAGCAAGCGACGGCTCGGGCGTTTTGCCCGTTATGACCATTCATACTCGAGGTGCCTCGGCGCGCACTTGCCATCAACACGATGTGCCTTCGGTGGATATTACCGAGGACGTGTCAGTGACTCCTCGTTTGGACATGGGGCAATCCAAACGAGTATGACCATCACCGCCGACTCCTCTTGTTTCCTTGCGTGAGGGTCCCTCTTCATCTCGACCCACTCCCCATCCCCATTTTCTACTGGAGAAAGATGGAGAATCTTCTTTGTCCTATATGATGAATTTCCTTACTCCCGAGGAGAAGGATTTTGCCAAGGAGCTATCTGATGGTCGTTTCTGGAAGGAATGGGCCTTGGCTTTGAGCCAGGTAGATTCAGTTTTTTCCTTCTTTGATTGAGTATTCGATTTGACTGCTTCCTTTTGTCTTCAGGCTTATTCCTTGTCTTGTGAGGGGGCACGGTGATATCGTCTTCAGCAGAAAATGACCGACTCGGCGCGGTCTTGCCGACTCGGCGCAGAAAATGACCGATGCATGACCACTCATACCAGGTTTCCGAACAATGGTTTAGCCAACAATCCGGCAATTTTAAATTTCTCAAACCATGAGCGACGAACAGTAGAGCCAATACTGTTCTTAATCCATTTTGTACGGATATGGGTCTCTCGAATTTGTACAATATAAATTTACCCATAAAATCGAACATTCGGGGGACCTGAATAACATGATCAACCGTCTAGGACACACCCAACTTGGTTTTGTGCACGATGTGTGTTCGTGCAGATGGAAATAATATATATGATCGATTGTTTCGATCGAGTTTGAATCGTTACAACGATACCAGATATTACGTAACCGATACCAAATCGAGCTTACTGGAACAGTTAAATCAGCATGTATACAACATGCAAGCTTATGAATACCTGATAATTGTTTTACAATGACAGGTGCATGACAACCCATACCACGTTCCAGGAACAGTTGTTTAGGCAACAATACGGCGATTTTATATTTCGGCAAACCATAAGCGAAGAACAATAGAGCCAGTACTGTGCTTCAGCGATTTGTTTGGGATATGGGTATCTCGAGTTTGTATAAAATATCTTCAATTTCGATCGAATCGAGATTCGATTTTCACCGTATTTAATTATTTGCGTCAAAATAATTCGAAAAATTTACCCGTAAAATCGAATATTCAAGACCTGAATAACATGATAAACCATGTAGGACACACCCAACTTGGTTTGCTGCAGGTCGTGCAAATGGAAATAATATATACGATCGATGGTTTCGATCGAATTTCCACTATTGTGGCGATACCAGATAAGTTTGTATTCGGTACCAAATCCAGTTGACAGATACGTTTAAATCGATATACATATCGTATGACAGCTTAACAATACTAGTTAAATTTCTTAGGGTGACAGATGCATGGCCATCCATACCACGTTTCGGGAACAGATGTTTAGGCAACAATCTGACGATTTTAAAATTCGGCAAACCGTGAGCGACGGACAATAGAGCCAATACTGTGTTTCAAAGATTTTTTTTCAGGTTATGGGTCTCTGGAATTTGTACAAAATATCATCAGTTTCGACGAAATCGAGATTTGATTTCATCGTGTTTTTATTATTTGCATCAAATGAGTTCGAAAAATATACCCATAAAATCGAACATTTTGAGACCTGAATATCGAATAAACCATCGTGGATATATCGAGTTTTGTTTTCGAGGATCGTTCGAAAGAAAAATAAAAATTTGCGCACCGTTTTTATCAAGTATGGTTAACAATGGTAACAAAAAACTGGTTCTGGATACCTCTTAAATATAACTTTGTAGGGGTATTTTGGTAAGATCAAGTATTTGGTCCTTTTATCTAAAGCTGAAATATATTGGGTCATTAATAACGAAATTTATACTGGCAAGGTCTGAACTCTATTTCCGAACTTCAAGAGGGCCTCAAACGAAAGAGCCCCTATTGCTAATGGATGAAGAATTTGTGTCGTGGACATCAAACACAGTCAGGTATATTTGTGACATTTTTCATTTAAATTCTGATCTGCTAACGTTTTGATCACTTAACTGTCTATGCAACAAAATTTATTACTTAATGACTAAGTGTTAGAATATTTAAACAACTAGGTGTCGCCACCGTGGATGCGCACGGGAATTTTTGTAGTCATGAAATTTAAATGCAATTTTTCAAATATGTTATTTAATTATTGAATATTGAGGAGACAATTTTTTGGATTTTGTTATTTTATCAGAGAAATTATGATTATATCAATTTTTCCAAGTTCACTTCCATCGATCTTCTTTTAGCCTGAGCTTCCGTCTGAGGTACAACATTGTCATCGTAGCTATGTCATCGATCAGAAATTTGTGTCAATAATCTCGTACACTGAGAGAGTGAATCATTTGACGGAATTTGTATCAAAATAAGGGAATTTTAGAAAAAAAATACCTAATGATAACTTTTATCTTTTGAATCAGTCCCTACAGGTTTCCTTTTGTGACTAGGTATTCACACTAGATAGAAAATTTGTTTCAACTCCCTAATCTTGAATTATTAAATTACCCTTTTATCTCAGTGGAATAGAGTGAAGCGAGCAAACCAGAGCTTCAAATCAGAACCAAAGCAAAAACCTATTTCCGGCCAATTTCGAAATTGCGTAGCTTCTACTGTCGTTATAAACGAGGTGGCTCATGTAAGGGTTGGCCAGTCGAGTTTCGTTACTTCTGCGACATAGACCGTGGGAGCAGAGGGTGAAGAAGAAAGCCCGAATTTGAAGTTCAAGATCATATTATTTCGAGTTATTTGGATGAATTGTTGCTTCATTTTTTGATTACTCGAATTTTCGTGGGTGTAGTTAATGGGCGCGGCAGTATTCTGTTTATGGAGAATGTTTGAAGCTATATAATTCCCGATAATTTGATTACGTTTGAGAACTGATTCCTTGAACAAACCTCTTTCTGGTTTTCTTCAGACATTCTTTATTGGTTGAATTAAGCCATTTTCATGGATGCACAAAGCAAGGCAGTCGCTCCCTCGCATAAGGATACAAGGAGTTGTCGAAGAAAGCAGTGGAGGAAAGAACCATCGAATTGTAACACTCGTAAATTTAAATACGGGATTAGAATGTAAATAATCTTGTACAGGTTCGAATTAATAAAGTTGGGTTCGAACGGATCAAAAGCCGAATGAGAAACGCGGCCCAAATAATATTCGACTCAAATGGTAATTGGCCCAACTCAACAATAATCAAGGCCAATCATATTAGAGTCCAACTAAATTAATCAAAGGCCCAAACACAATTTTACTAAATAACAAAGAAAAGGCCCAATAAAAATGATTAAATGGGTTGCTTAACCCAAGAGGAAAAGCCCAAAAAGAAAAAGAAAAATAGGTTACCTATATCTAGGGAAAGTCACGTCAACACCATGCCCTGCCCATTCCTTAGTACTTTTAATAATACTATTCAACATCTGAAAAAAAAACAAGGAAAAGAATCTCTTCCATATGTGAGGGAAAGAAGAAGGAGCAACGAAGGAAAATAAAGAGCTAACGGAATTCTCAAGACAAGAACAAGCAAAATTTCAACGAGCTCCACTCTATCAACCCGATCAATGGTATAGCTGAGGAAGAGAGGTAGGTGGATTCTACACCTACGACACATAAAAATAGCTTCGAAAATAATGAATTTCGATGTGAATGTGATATTTCTTGCTAAGCCTTGCTGTGTATGCTTTAGCCCCACTATATATGGGTTTTTATATGAACTATGCGTTTAGATGCTTAGGAGATGATTCGGTCAGTGTTAGAAGGCGAAGACGTTTCCAGAAAAATAAGGCTTTGGATTTACTTCTTAAACTGTATGAGTTTACGAAAAAAGGAATTCTAGGTGATGTTAGACTTCAGTTCGAGGGTTGAGGAATTTCACAAATTGGGGAAATGGTTTCGGGTCGCTAAACGTTCTCGCGGGCTGGAGTTAACGGCATGTGAGAGAGCAAACATCTTCGCGGGTCAAGATCGGGCTTTTTGCGAGCTAGAAATTTCGCGAGTGCGAGATAAACCCGGGCCGAAATTAATTTCCCACGGGCCGATTTAGTTTGCGAGTTGAGAGCAAGAGATCGGGCCGCGAACCTTTTGCACGGGCCAAAAGTATTTCGCGAACTATGTTCTGAGAGAGGGGGTTTTCGCGGGCCCAAGTAGTTCGCGAAGTCAGGGCCGAAATTAAATTCGCTAACTTTAGTGTTTCGTGAAGTACGAACTTTTGCGGGCCGAGCTTGATTTCGCGAATTATACCCTGTGAGAGAACAATCTTACGGGCCTTGGACTTCGTGAAGTGTATACTTCGCGGGCCGAGTAACTTAACGTGACTAGGTAACTTCACTAATTGATCAATTTTCGAACCCTTAGCGTGACGAATTTAAGTTTTGAGTGTTGACCATTTTGGCGCGTTGCTTAGATTAAGACTTAGTTGGGCCTTTGATCACTTTAGGCCCACCTCTACACTTAGTCCAATTTGAGCAATGAGTTAGAAGACTTTCGAACTTTAAAATGACATGCAGAAAATCCTAATTGTCATGAGATTTATATTATATGCATTGCATATCACGGCATGTCACGACATTTGGGTGATGATGACCACGTTGGTGGGGACACCCTACGGGGTTATATGAGCGGGGTAGAATGAGATGATTGTGAGAATGAGGTTAGACTCGCAGGGCACCTGGCAGGAGACAGACGTGATCGATCTGTCTACTTGGGTGTGAGCAGCCTGAGGTGCAAACCGCCGGATATATTTTGCCTAGAACGGCAGACAGACATGATCGATATGTCTACTCCGGGAGAGCGTGGTATCACCCGAGGTGCAAAACTGTCTGTAATGTGATTGGGACTGCGGAAGGGGCGACCTGCTAGGAGGCCATTGGCGTGATCGTCCAGTGCACAACTAGCTTGGGCTCCTGCTGATTATGGCTTGATTGCCTTTGCGCGCGGCGGTGCCGAGTCTAGCCTAGGGCCCTAATCTATAGAATTGTGGGAAAATGATGGTGCATTGCATTGATCCATGTTGTGAGGTATGGGGTTTGGGATTGAGCGCATATTGCATTGCATGAATTCACCTACTAGGCAATCGCTCAGGCTTTTATATGTTGTAGGTAATGACGAGTCCGACATCGATGGTCGTCAGGGCTAGGTAGTGGCAGGTGGAGGTGACTCCACGGGATGTCGGACTTTAATGGGTCACATTGGTTGGCTATCCTAGTTTGTGGACATTTTGTTGGGTATGCATTTCTGATATGCACAACCATGTCAGAGTCAACCATGTCATCTCAGATAACTAGCCATGGTAGTTATCTGAAATAGAGATAACTACACGACGGTTGTCATTTCTGAGTGAGTATGCATCCATGTTTGTATTGTAGTCGACTTGTTGAAGGATCTTCGTTAATTGTTTTGAAGGTTGAAGATGATGTAATGTGCTTCACAAGTGACAAAATTTGTTAGTAGCTTTTGATTCGAAAATTAGATCGACAATTATTTTCGATTCAATTTTTAAAGTTTGATCGAAATTAATTCCGCCGAGATAGAATGTACTGAGTACTGTTCTCGTGCGAGAAATTTTGTCAGCTTGATATTTTACAAGCGAGATAAATTGCTCAAAATCATTCGGTCGAGAAAAATTTCTTGATCGTGAATTTATTTCGATCGTAAAGAAACAGTACGTTAGTAAGTTTCTCGACAAGTCAAAATAAATCTGTTGACTACAGAAATTTTCTCGCGTGTAAATGATTTTCGCCTGGTCAAACGTTAAAAGGTTTGACTGAAAAAGTTTTTCGAGTGAAAGTTTTTACGCATGCAAAGTCAAAATAAGTCTCTCTCGAAAAAGTTTTTCGTTGTAAAATGCTCGAGAAATATTTCTAACTAAAATCGTTTCTGCTGATGACGATTCTAGCGCTGACTTCGTATTCTGACCGAAAAAAATTCTCGCGCTAAGTTTATCGATCGAGAAACTAATCCGATCGCAAAACTTAGCGAGAAAAATTTGAGCAATCGAGAAAAATTCACAGAATACGATTAACACAAATTCGAGCAAAAACAAAGAATCAGATAATGAAATTTGAGGTAATGGGCATGTCCTTTGAGAAGAAGGAGCCACTCGAGGTCAGTGAGCGTCCACTCGTTATGTCCCGAACGCTATACACCAACCTAGGGTTTCTTCTCATGGTCATTCTCACCCCGGGCCAGTGAGCGTGTTGGCCCGTCCTACCAACCTGCCGGTGCATACGACAGCCATGACAGAAACGGCTAGCGAACGTGCTGGCCCATCCTTTGTTGCTGTTTTACAAGGTGCCAATGCCAATAAAGCGCAGCCACGACATTCTTCTCCGCCACGGCTCGACCTATCCTACACGGCTCCCACATATTGATGGAGAAGCTGTCGCTTGCCCGCCTTGGGCGGTGGCCAGAAAAGGCACCACCAGATGGGACCACACCCTCGTTGGCTACTTCTTAGGGAAGAGACCTTACTTCCCTCACGTAGAACGATTCGCTAAATCCAGTTGGTCTGACCTGATTGAAGTCCGCGCTACAATCAATGGCTTCTTTAAGTTTCGATTTGCAACGGCGGAGGCATCAGCTGCGGTCCTGGAGGGTGGACCATGGCTCATGCATGGGTAGCCACTCTTTCTCGAGGTCTGGAAAATGGGCATGTCCTTTGAGAAGAAGAATCACCCGACTGTCCCGCTATGGGTTAAAATGCGCAATGTTCCAAGCGAGTTGTGGACGCAAGAGGGTCTGGGAATAGTGGCTAGTGTTATTGGGAGGCCCTTATTTGCTGACTCGATGACGGCTACTGGTGAACGACTGGAATACGCGCGGGTATGCATCGAGAAAACCCTGGAGGAACCGTTCGTTGAGCAGTTCAAAGTCAGAATCCCTACCGAGGATGGAGGACACTCGGGGGATGTCCCAGTACGGGTTGAATACGAGTGGAAACCAAAACAATGCGCAGCCTGCAGCGCTTGGACCCATGGATCTGGAAGCTGCCCAAAGCACCCGATCAAGCAAACACGGCCGCAAACTTCGACGAGGACAGCACAACAGACTCAACGGCCAACCACACAAGTGCAGCCACAATCCGTGGCCACGGCCCCTCAACATACCGTGGGGCATAATCCTCAGTATACTGTTGTACCCCGCACAAGACATGATCGACGACGAGCTAATAATAACGAGAAGGGCAAAGACAAACTTGTGGAGGCACCCACGGCTACCAATGACGTTGAGGGCGGAGATAATAGGGGCCTTATACCGGATACTTACTCAAGGCTGGCCATTCTGAACAATACGAGCTGCTCTACAAGCATGGCCCCCTCTAGCAGCCATATAGTTGACCACCAGAATCCATTTGCTGCTCTCGCTGATTTGGAGTGGGAAAACATAGATACTCAGGGTCCTACAGCAGCCCTCCAAGCGGTTGTCCAATGATCCCAGTCGCCTCTTGGAACGTGCGTGGTCTAAACAGGTTAGACCATAGATGGGCGGTGAAGGAACTGATTACGAGGTATGAACTTAAGATCATTGGACTCAATGAGACAAGAGCTTCGGAACAAAACGCAGCTAGTATTACCCAATCGATTAGGCCCTGGAGCTGGTTCTATGACTACGAAGGAGGGCCGTCATCTCGTATTTGGGTTGGTTGGGACCACGGATACGTCACTGTCATTGTTGAAGCCTACACTACTCAGGCTGTTCATTGCAAAGTGCAAGTTTTGGGGGAAAGGTTGGAGTTCTTTATCTCCTTCATTTACGGGCTTAATCTTCGGTCGGATCGGCGGGATCTATGGACTGACCTTGTTAGAACTTCACGACGGCGCAAAAATACTCCGTGGGTCGTGATGGGCGACTTCAATGCAATCCTGGACGAAACGGAAGCGCGTGGAGGGTCCTCTGGTGGTGGCTGCCCCGACTTGGCTGAGTGCCTTACTAGTTCGGACCTTATCGGACTTCCCCGTGTGGGACCCCTCTTCACTTGGTACAACCAACAAAGTGGCACCTCGGGCGTTTGGAGACGACTTGACAGAATGGTGGGTAATCCTTCATGGTTTGCCCGGTTCCGTGACTTGACCTATCGATGCGGCCTCCCATCGACCTCGGACCACTCCCCGCTGATCCTGGAGTCTACTAGTCCGACAGAGCCAAAGGCCCTGTCTTCAAATTTGATAATTTCTTAGTGAACGACCCTCGCTTTGTACCCTTGGTGGAAGATTCTTGGCTACGACGAGAGGATGGCTACCCCATGTTTGCTGTGGTTAAGCGCCTGAAAAGGATAAAATCTGCTATGCAAAAGCTACGACGAGAGAAGGGGATCTCAACCGCAACACTCTCGAGGCGAAGCGATTCCTGGATACCGTCCAAGAACTTGCCGTCCATTACCCTTTTGAGGCCAACCTCCTCATTCTTGAGAAACGGTGCCGCTTTGTCTACGGCAAAGCGGTTGAGATGGAGCACATGGCACTTACCCAACGAGCTAAAGTGGAGTGGCTTAAGGACGGCAACCAATGTACCTCCTTTTTTTTCAAGAAAGTTGCCACGCGTCGGGTAATCAACCGGATTTTCTTTCTTGAAAATGAGGATGGGGAAACCTTCGAGGGCGATGACCGTGTTAGAGCGGAGCTTATTCGCTTCTATACGGAGCTACTTGGACAATCCTCACGCACGGCTTCTATTGACCCGGCTATGATTGCGCCGTACTTGGAGAGGAAACTCGGAACGGACGAAGCCGATGCAATGATTCAGCCAATCACGGACGACGAGATCAAGAGCGCGCTCTTTTCCATGGGGGATAATAAATCACCTGGACCTGATGGATTTACGGCTGCATTCTATAAGCATGCTTGGAACACAGTAGGACCCGACATTACTCACGCAATCAAGGAATTCTTTCGTACGGGTTATCTCTTGAAGGAACTCAACGCTACGCTGATCACGCTCATACCTAAAAGCGATAACCCTAGGATGGCCAAGGACTTTAGACCAATCTCATGCTGTAATGTACTTTACAAAATCATTTCGAAGGTCATTGCGAATCGCTTAAAGGGCTGCCTCGGCCATCTCGTCCACCCTTCGCAGACGGCCTTTATTTATGCACATTAACTATGTGACCATGTGATACCTAATTTACTAGGGATTTTCAAAAAATAAAGATGAGGGAAACTGGGTTGTAAGCTAAGGTTGGGTTACGACTATTAATGGACTAGGAGAACCAAACATTAGGCCCAAATTATTAAAGCCAAAACCTTGAAAGACAATGTTCCTTAAATTAGGGGAAGCTCACGTCCACAAGTCCCATCACCATGCCCCTTTTCTAAAATATCTAACTAAAACCCATTAACCTCTCAAAGCTCATTTGGAAAGAAAAACCATCGAAACCCTTGGGAGAAAAAGGAAGAACTATCTTATGGATGGTTCTACAAAAAAGAGTTCTAACTGTAGATAGATTATGCAACTGGGGCATGTATATTTCCAATGCAAGCTGTAGACTTTGCGGAACCAGTGAGGAATCAGTGGATCATCTGTTTCTAGCATGCCAATTCAGTCAACAGGTTATTGCGAGAATTAATGCGTGGATTAACATCAGGGGCTTGGTGCAGTCATTTGAAGACTTGTGTAACTGGATGATATATATGGGCCGAAGGAGGAATGCAGCTCATTGCATTAGGGTGGCATGCTATGCGTCTGCCATCTACCATTTGTGGTGTGAACACAACAGGCGGGTACATGAAAAAAGTCCAAGCAATGTAGAGCAGATTGTGGCTGAGATCAGACGGGAAATGGTGCTCAGACTGCAGCATTTTAAACACCTAAAGCAGTTTAGGGACTTCTGGTTTCTACATGAATGTAACAGCAATCTTGGCTTAGTAGGTTGTGTGTAGTATGGTGTTGTATTGGACCATCGGTTTCGTGGTAAATGAACAACTCATTTTACCAAAAACAAAAAAAAGGAAGAACTAACGAAAACCACAAGAAAAGAAGGAGACGATTAAGAGACTCCCCCTAAGCTTGGGAATAGGTATAATCTCCTTAACTATGATTTCTTGTATTTCGTTCAAGTGGTGGAATGCTCTAAGAATTTTAAGCACACGAAATGTCATTAGCTTGGTTTATACAAATTTAATTATAAAAATATATTTTCTTACCCAAATTTCGTGTCATTAGCCCTTTATCAACATGACTAAGATGTTAGGATGCAAAAAACCATTGAAACTCGTGATATTACTATGTTTGAAATTTAGGGTTCTTGAAGTTTTTAGGGTGTTCATCGTGTTCTTTGGAAAAGGTGCTTTTAGATTGAAGTTCTTATCATCTTAGGTGTTAAAAACTTTTAGAGGCCGCGAAAGGTGAGGTTCGCGAATTTGGAAGGTTCGCGAATTGTTAGGGAAATGAAGATGTTGCGAGCTAAGCTAATTTGGCGAATTGATAAGTTGGCGAATTGTATGAACGTTGCATTTTGCGAATTGAGAGGAAGAGAGTTAGGGTTTCGCGAATTGCATAAGGGTTCGCAAAATCCATGGACCGCTTGTGTAAGGTGAATTCGCGAAGTGTGGTTTTGGCGAATCCATGAGACTTCGCGAACTAGGTGAAATATGACGGAACCCGCGAAATAAAAGCGCATAGGGAACTTCACGAATCCCATAGGTTTGAGATGAATTTCTCGTGTTGGAAGAACTTCACGAATCCTAATTGGCGAATTAGTAAGAACTTCACGACCAAGAAAAAGACACCTTACGAATCAAGAAAGGTTCGCGAACCACTACACGAACCCTATTATTTTGCGAATCGAACAAGTCGCGAATTGTGAAGCACGAAACGAACCTTGCGAACTTGGGTAATATTTTACGAAATTAAGAGAAGCTAGAAACTTTGTATAAGTTCGCGAACTAAGAAAACTCACTTCGCAACTACAAAGCCGAATTAATAGATTTTCGAATTGAGAGAGTGTAGGAATAGAGTGCGCGAAATAGTTATACATAGGGTGATTTCGCGAATTGGAGCTCTTCATGAATGACACTTTGCGAACTAGGGAGCTTAGCGAATCCATGATAAGTGACGATCCCTAGTTTGCGAATTATGTGAGTAGAACATTTCACGAACTATTAGAGCATGAAAATTTCATGAATAGAAACTATGTAGCATTTAGAACTTCACGAATTAGGACTTCACGATTAATTAAGTCATGAACTAGGAACCATGCATTTAGCATCACGAATTCTATTTCGCGAACATTAGTGAAATGCATGCATGTGATGTCTCACGAATTAAGCAAGTCACGAATGATGAAGTTATGCCATGAGATTTCACGAACTAAAAACTTCACGAACTTGAGGAATAGACTATACGAACTTCCCGAGCCAAGGGTAGTTCGCGAATTCCACCAATAAATCTAACGCTTCACGAGTTGACTTGACTTAGCAAATCCCAATATCTATTAGCTAAGCATTTTAACACTTAGGAAATTCAAGAATTTAGACAGAACACTGACGATACAATTTTATGCTTGTGAATAGGGACTAATAATTTCGCAGGATCACTAGCTAACAACCTACGGACGACAGGTAAGTGGAAATTCAACTACATCACATAAATTTATTTGCGTGTGCCTAATTTTATGTGACTACGTGCCTCTGTGACTACATAAGTGCGCGAAATATACGTTTCCGCGGTAAGCAGATTTGGCATTAGTTTGCATTGCATATTCACGAGCATGCACTATCTATGTGGGAGGGTTGTGCGACTGCGTATGCATATGATATATCGCTTGAAAGCGATTGATACTTGCTGATATGGGCATTTGTTGTCGACTCGCAGTTGAGTCATGGCTAACTACTATGTCACCAGGGCAGCGTTGAGCGTCGTCGTATATGTATATATATTTATCTTACAAATTAGGGCAGAGGCCCGTTGGCGTAAGGGCCGTATATATATTATAGAATATATATATATATATATATATATATATATATATTCTATAATATATTTATTTTATATTAGGGCAGTGCACGTTGGTGAAAGGGCCGTACATATATATTATACATATGTATCTACTTTATATTACGGCAGTGCTCGTTGGCGAAAGGGCCGTATATATATTCTATGTATATATGTTATTATTGGGCGATGCCCGTTGGCGACAAGGCCGTATTTATGTACTTATGATATGATTGGGCAATGCCCGTGGCGGTAAGATGCGACCTGGAGGGTGCGAGCTGAGGGTATAAGCGTCACAGGGTGGAATCCTGATGTAGGCAACCTCAGCGTGGGCAACCAGCGTGAGCGACCGCCGACAGTCGGGGACGACCGGGTACATATGGCGACCTAGGGGAACGATGTGCATCCTCGGGTATGGCCATCCGCAGAAAAGCAACGTATCCTCTGAAGACACGTGTCCCCTATCCTTTCACCTTTACTCTCTTACTTCGAAATTTTCGCTACTTCTCTTCTTTTCATTTTCCCCTATTTTTGAAAACACTTCACACACTTAATCAAAAATTCCCAATTGTTATTAGGGTTCCCATCACCTCGCCCAAATCGCACAGTGCTCAAAATCGCGCAGCACCCAAGGTTCGTCTTTCCATCTGCTACTTCCTCAGGTAACGCCTTGATGCGAAGCAAACAAGTGCACAAGTCGATGGCGAGGATGCGACCACGGCTAGTCGAGAAAATATAAAAGCGCTCGACGACCCACTTCACAACATCACCTGACCAACGATGCGATCAAGGAAGAAACAAATGGACGACGCTTTGAACGGATTAGTTCAACATACTTTTGAACAAGGGTGTACAACAAGTAAAGAAGACCAGGCCAAATTCTACAACATCTTAGAGGTGAGGACTGTTGGACCAAGTGAGCTCGAGGCCTAGTCTTAGCACCTAAAAAAAACCACATCCATTGAAAGCCCAAACAAGAATAGCCGCTGGAAGAACTCTCGAGAGGAAGTTGGAAGGACAAGAAGTTCGATCACCAACCACACACCTTGACCCCACAAGTTTCAAGCAAGTCAATGCATTGGTAAAAGACCAATTCGTCCTTGGCTTTAGTAGAGAGCTTAATTATATTTTTAATGATTGTTTGACTTCTACACTTAAATCTTCGTTATGCGTGCATGGAGAAATCAGACTTTGATTATTAAATAAACCTTGTGAGTTTATTTTCCTTTCGTTAGTTTCTCGCAAATTAGCCCGGATTTACTTCGCAATTCAACCAGACTTATCAACTAGTGTTTTATTGCAATTTAGCTAGTTGTGGCATCAAAACTCTCGCCCAAACGCAGCCCGTAATTCAAAGGTGTTAGGCGTCGTCCTAATATTGTTGTTTGAGGGTTGGTTCGGGTCGAGGGGATAGAATTTCGGAAATCGTTCTTTGTGGCTCGAAGGAGATAGGTATATCCTATTTTTGTCGTGTCCAACCCTCGCAATTCGTATTCTTCAAATTGCATCCTATCCATTTCCGGATTGCGTCAGGTGTTATCTTCATTTTATTATCGCATTTTATTTATCGAGTCCGTAGTAGTCCGTGTTTGCGTCGTATCTTTCAAGGACGATCTCAGCTCACGTGCGAACCTCCATCCAGGCTCGTATCAGTTGGTATCAGAGCCTGTCTCCTTGATCGATAGTGTTCGAGTCAAAAACAAAGTAGCCAAAAAAAACGAAATTCTGAAAAAAAAATCAGAAAAAAAGGGGAGAAGTCTGCGAAAAAAAGAGAAAAAAAAAACAGAAAAAAAAAGAAAGAAGAAAAAAAAACAGAAGAAAAAAAATAAATAAAAAAAGAAGAAAATATATATAGTTCGGCAATATTATTATTATTTTTAGTCGTTATTTTCAGTTTATTTTATTTTATTTTTCGAGTCTTCGAGTCCATTATTTTTAGTTTATTTTCAGTCCATCTTCGAGTCCTACGTCGCCCTTACATCGTTTTTTTTTCCTTTCTTTTCCTTCTTGTCATTGGAATTCGTAGTCGAGTCGTGCTAAGGCGCTTTGTTTCAAGTGAAAGGAAAATAATATTTAAAAAAAAGGAGTGTTGAGTGACCCAAACCCTTACATAAGCCGAGCGTATACACTTGGTGAGTGACATTTCGGGGTGGGAGGGGTAGGGGAGTGAGGAAAATATTAAAAAAACAAAAAAAACAAAGAGAAAATGTCGGGTGCGCTGCCGCCTGACCCGTTAGAAGCATTTAGAGAGGAAGTGGAGCGCATGAATAACAACAACGCCGCCATCTTAGCGCAACTGCATGAATTGAGGCTAAACAACCAACGGAGGGATGGCGATCATGCTGGCACGCATGGGACAGATTTCGAGCGAGACGATGACGACGAGACGGAGGTGTCTGAGAGGAATCGGAGGAGGCGACGACCAGCCCGTGATGATCTGAGGAACGTTCAGATCAAGCTACCAAAGTTTCGCGGACAAAATGTCCCCGAAGCCTATCAAGATTGGGAAACAAAGGTGGAGCGTGTCTTCGCTGATGACTATTCCGAACGCCGAAAGGTTGAAGACGAATATAAGCGAAGACGAAGAGGCTACAATGGCTCGATTTTTGGGAGGATTAAGGCGTGAGATTGCCGACCGAGTTGAACTGCACCATTACATGGACCTAAACGAGTTGATGCACCAAGCCGAGAAGGTGGAGAAGCAGCTCCAACGTCGAAGTGGCAAAGCATCAAATTTTCAGCCGCCGGGTCAAGGAAATGCATGGAACCGAAAGAACGATTCGAAGCCGAAGCTCGAGTTCAAGAAGAGTGGACAACGGCAGGCTGAAAAGGGAGAGGGCAGCAAAGGTGCTCCTTCGTCGTCGTCAAAGATCACGTGTTTCAAATGTTTGGGAAAGGGACACATCGCATCGCAATGCCCGAATGCCCGGACCATGACCATGTTGGACGATGGGACATACATAAGCGCCAACGACGATGAGAAAGATGAGACCTTAGAGGACGAAGGAGAGCAATATGTTTCGAGTGGTGACGAGGTGTTGGTGGCCATGAGGACGTTGAGCGCGCAAGTGACCGAGGAGGAGAGCCCAATATTTTTCATACGCGTTGCAAGGTCCAAGAGAAGGTATGTTTACTTCTAATTGACGGGGGTAGCTGTACTAACTGTGTTAGCTCGTATCTTGTCAAGAAGCTAGGACTGCCCATGGAGGTCCATCCAACTCCGTATCGACTGCATTGGTTGAAGGATCACGGAGAGATACGGGTGAACCGACAAGCTCGGGTGAAGTTCTCCATTGGGAAGTACGAAGACGAGGTGCTTTGCGACGTTGTGCCGATGAGTGCTGGCCATATTCTGCTCGGAAGACCATGGGAGTTCGACCACAACACCACCTACCATGGGCGATCCAATAAGTACCAGCTTGAGCATAACAAGAGGATGTACACCCTCGTACCACTATCGCCGGTTCAGGTTCATACCGAAACAATCAAAATGAGGGAAAAAGGCAAAAAGAGAGCAGTGAGCGGGAAAAGCCAAGCGAGTGTGAGAGAAAAGCCGAAAGTGAGAAAAAATAGGCAAAAAAAAATGAGGGTGAAAAAAATAGAATGCCGGAAGCAAGCGAGAGAAAAGGCGCTTTCTATGCGAGCTTGAGAGACGTAGATAGGGCCGCGAATGCTCAGAAATCATTTATCTTACTCTTGCGTAAAGAGACACTAGTGTCCTCCAGTGATCTCCCTCACGAACCTTTCGAGGTAATCTCTATTTTAAGTGAGTATGCAGATATTATGCCTGAGGAGGTCCTAGATGGTCTACCACCACTCCGAGGCATCGAGCACCAGATTGACTTCATACCCGGTTCGACCATTCCAAATCGGCCAGCATATCGAGCCAATCCGGAGGAGACGATTGAGCTTCAGAAGCAAGTTGAGGAGCTTCTGTCGAAGGGACACATTCGAGAGTCCTTGAGTCCGTGCGCCGTGCCGGTCATTCTCGTCCAAAAAAAGGTTGGAACTTGGCGCATGTGCGTCGACTGCAGGGCGGTAAATATCGTCACCCTATTCCCCATTTAGATGATATGCTTGATGAATTACATGGAGCATCTTTATTTTTGAAAATTGATTTAAGATCAGGGTATCATTAGATTCGAGTCAAAGAAGGCGATGAATGGAAAACGGCCTTTAAGACTAAATTTGGCCTTAACGAGTGGTTAGTGATGCCATTTGGCTTAACTAATGCTCCAAGTACTTTTATGCGCCTGATGAATCATGTCTTAAGACGTTTTATCGGCAAGTTTGTGGTTGTGTACTTTGATGACATTTTAGTCTATAGTAAGAATTTACATGATCATGCCGAGCACCTTAGGATTGTTCTTAGTACTTTGCGTGAAGAAAAACTATATGTCAATGCCAAAAAGTGCTCATTTTGTGCAAATGAGGTTGTCTTTCTTGGATTTGTCGTGGGTAGCAATGGCTTGCGGGTCGATCAGTCCAAGGTTCAAGCAATCCTTGAATGGCCGACCCCCAAAAGTGTGACCGAAATTCGGTCATTCCATGGTCTTGCTAGTTTTTATCGCCGCTTTGTTAAGAATTTCTCAACAAAGGCTGCCCCGTTGAATGAGTTAGTTAAGAAGAATGTGGCGTTCGAATGGGGGGAATCCCAACAGAATGCATTTGATCAATTGAAGTATGATTTGACGAATGCACCCGTACTTATGCTGCCTGACTTTAATAAAACATTCGAGCTTGAGTGTGATGCTTCAGGGATAGGTATAGGCGCTGTTTTACTCCAAGAAAGGTCGGCCCATAGCGTATTTCAGTGAGAAGCTTAACGGAGCAACCTTGAACTACCCGACCTACGACAAGGAGTTGTACGCTGTGGTGAGAGCTTTGGAGACATGGCAACACTACTTGCTGCCCAAGAAGTTTGTCGTGCACACAGATCATGAGTCGATCAAGTATCTCAAGGTACAAAAGAATTTGCACAAGAGGCATGCTAAGAGGATCGCTTTCATCGAGACCTTCCCGTACGTGGTGAAGTACAAGAAGGGTAAGGATAATATTTTCGCAGATTCTTTATCACGAAGGTACTCTCTTATTACTTCTCTTAGCACTTCTATTTTGGGGTTCGCATTTATCAAGGACTTGTACGAAAATGATCACGATTTTGCTTCAGTCTATGTTGAATGCGAAAAAGTGGCTGTAAACAAGTTCTATCGGCTTGATGGATTCTTGTTTAGGGAGAACCAATTGTGTATCCCCTCGTGCTCTCTTCGTGAGTATTTAGTGAGGGAGGCGCATTGTGGGGGGACTAATGGGGCACTTTGGGGTAACGAAAACCCTCGATATCTTGAAAGAACACTTCTATTGGCCTTGTATGAAACGGGATGTCGAGAGGGTTTGCGCTAGACGCCCAGAATGTGAGAGAGCTAAGTCTAAGTCTATGCCACACGGACTGTATACTCCACTTCCCATTCCTCAAACACCTTGGACCGACGTATCGATGGATTTCATACTTGGGTTACCAAGGTCTCAAAAGGGGAGAGATTCTATCTTAGTTGTGGTTGATCGGTTTTCTAAGATGGCTCATTTCATTGCATCTAATAAATCCGACGATGCTAAGCATGTCGCTGATTTATTCTTTAGGGAGATTATTCGTTTGCATGGGGTTCCAAGAACCATTATTTCTGATAGGGATGTTAAATTGTTAAGTTACTTTTGGAAGAGTCTTTGGGGAAATTAGGTACAAAATTATTATTTTCGACTACTAGTCACCCCCAGACCGATGGCCAAACCGAGGTAACGAATAGGACCCTAGGCGTTTTACTTCGTGCATTGATAAAAAAGAATTTAAAAAGTTGGGAGGATTGTTTGCCAATAGCTGAGTTTGCATATAATCGTACGATTCATTCTTCTACGCAATTTTCTCCATTTGAGCTTGTTTACGGTTTTAATCCTATAACTCCACTCGATTTAACTCCATTGCCTCTGAAGGATCAGATTAACATTGGTGTTGAGGGGGCTCAACAGGTAAGGAAGTTGCACGAGCAAGCGCGTGCAAATTTGGAGAAAAATAGCCAAAAGGTCGCGACAAAGGCAAATAAAGGGCTTAAGCGCGTTACCTTCGAACCCGGCGAGTGGGTGTGGATTCATAAGCAAAAGGAACGGTTTCCAGCCGCGAGACGGACCAAATTACACCCACGAGGCGACGGACCATTGAAAGTGTTGGCGAGAATCAATGACAATGCTTACAAGCTCGACCTACCGAGTGACTATGGTGTTAGTACGAGTTTTAATGTTTCTGATTTACTCCGTTTGAAATTACAGATTATGTGGATTCGAGGACAGAATCCTTTCCAAGGGAGAGGAGATGATGCGAAGCAAACAAGTGCACAAGTCGATGGCGAGGGTGCGACCACGGCTAGTCGAGAAAATATAAAAGCGCTCGACGACCCACTTCACAACATCACCGGACCAACGACGCGATCAAGGAAGAAACAAATGGACGACACTTTGAACGGATTAATTCAACAGACATTTGAACAAGGGTGTACAACAAGTAAAGAAGACTGGGCCAAATTCTACAACATCTTAGAGGTGAGGACTGTTGGACCAAGTGAGCTCAAGGCCTAGTCTTAGCACCTAAAATAAACTACATCCATTGAAAGCCCAAACAAGAATAGCCGCTGGAAGAACTCTCGAGGGGAAGTTGGAAGGACAATAAGTTCGATCACCAACCACACACCTTGACCCCACAAGTTTCAAGCAAGTCAATGCATTGGTACAAGACCATTTCGTCCTTGGCTTTAGTAGAGAGCTTAATTATATTTTTAATTATTGTTTGACTTCTACATTTAAATCTTCGTTATACATGCATGGAGAAATCAGACTTTGATTATTCGATAAACCTTGTGAGTTTATTTTCCTTTCGCTAAATTCTCGCAAAGCGAGAATTTTTCTCGGTCAGAATACGAAGTCAGCGCTAGAATCGTCATCAAACTTCTCGAGGAAATCATTGAGGACATCGTACCAAGCACGTGGGGCTTGGCGAAACATTTTATTAATATAATTTAATTATAAGAGCAATTACAAACAACACGTGTGAAGATTTTAAGAACAAGTACAAGACATCAAAAGTTCTTTTAACACATTCATATATTGATTAAATATAATAAAATAGTTTAGTTTTATAATTTCAGTGCTCCTACGCACGACATTAAACATATTGGTTTCGAACGGCTCCCGCGATCGCGCGGCGGTGGGGTCGCGGCGGTGGTGGCGTGGCGGCGGCACCAGGTGCGGGCGGCCTCGGCACCGCGCGCGGAGCGCACGCGCCCAGCGGGCACCGCGTGCGGGCAGCCTCGGCACCATGGGTGGCACACTTCGGCATCATGTGCGGGCGGCCTAGGCACCGCGCGCGCACCACGGGCGGGCACCGCGGGCGGGATGCCTCGGCACCGAGCGCTCGCCGTGGGCGGCACGCGCGCGCAAGCGCCCGATTTGGACTTAGGGTTGCTGTCCTAATCGAATCGGTCGAAACTGGCAGTCTGCACGATTTTGACCACAACTACGACCCTGATTCAAATTGCTCAAGCTAGGAAAATTGAGGAATTAGAAGCAAGACTTTTGCTAATAATTACTTCGTGTTGCTTAAGCAACAAGAAAACCTAGCCTATGCTAATGAAGATTTTGAACGTCGCAATCGTAGATGTCTCGCATTTTCAACGAAAAATATTGCACGGAAGCACTATTCACGTGATTCTACTATAAAAGTTGAGATTTGCGAGGAGTTCTGTGTCCTGACTGTCCAAAATTCTACACCGGTCAGCATGGAAGACCACCTGGAATCCTTTGTCACAGAACTGGCCTATGCTGAACAAGTTATATAAATAGGTTTCGGGGCGGGGATCCCCACGGGGAAAAATCAGTCCCCGTCCCCGTCCCCGCCCCGCGGGGATAAAACACCGGGGATTCCCCGCCACTTGAGAAATTACCTTCTACAACATTATTTGAAGATAATACAACATGCATAGCTCAATTAAAAGAAGGTTACATCAAAGGTGATAGAACAAAACACATATCACCAAGATTTTTCTTTACGCATCCATATATATCTCTTCATCGAGGTACCCGTTAATAAACGTTGTTTTCACGTCCATTTGATGTATATACAGACCGTGAATCTAGGCTAGAGCAAACAATGTTCTTATTGATGTCATTCTAGCCACCGGAGCAAAAACGTCGTTGCCAGTGGCGATTTTGACGAAGGTTCAACTGAAACTTTACAATCCGACACAACATGAAGAATAAATAGGCCTGGAGTTGCTGAAGACTATCCATGACCGTAGACGATTCGAGGCGTGTGGGAAGAGCTGCGGGCAGCATTCATCGGCCATTACTTCCCATTGTCAAAGGTGTTAAGGTGAAGACGAAGATCCCCCTTTTTCACCCGAAGGATTAGCCCGGATTTGCTTCGCAATTCCACCCAACTTATCAACTTGTGTTTTATTGCAATTTAGCTAGTTGTGGCGTCAAAACTCTCGCCCAAACTCAGCCCGTAATTCAAAGGTGTTAGGCGTCGTCCTAATATTGTTGTTTGAGGGCCGGTTCGGGTCGAGGGGATAGAATTTCGGAAACCATTCGTTGTGGCTCGAAGGAGATAGGTATATCCTATTTTTGTCGTGTCCAACCCTCGCAATTCGTATTCTCCAAATTGCATCCTATCCATTTCCGGTTTGCGTCAGGTGTTATCTTCATTTTATTATCCCATTTTATTTATCGAGTCCGTAGTAGTCCGTGTCTGCGTCGTATCTTTCAAAGACGATCTCAGCTCACGTGCGAACCTCCATCCAGGTTCGTATCACGCCTCATCTTCTATTTTCTTTTTTCTGCACCTTCGTCGATTTCTCCTTAGCTTCCCCCGTTTTCCCTATCTATTTTCCCCTTTGCGTGATGAAGATATGTATGGTAGTGTTGCTTCGGAGAACACGCGCCCGTCCTCGCTGGGCCTCTCCGCGGTTCAGGGGTGTCGCAGCTCGGAGGGGATCTAAGTGGAAGGCCTCGTCGCAAGACGCGGCGCCCCCGAGTTTCCTCGTCCTTCTTCTTCTCGCCCTTCTATCGACACACCCTCTGGTGTGCCGTTGCCATTGCAGCCAGTTCCTGGATCATCTCCGTCCCATCGGACTCGTTCGCAAGGGACCGCTGGGACCAGCACTGGGGAGGAGGATTGGAAAGTATTTGGTTCGTCCAGGTCAACCTATCTGCGATTGGAGAAATTAGTTCCAGAAGGTTTTCACAGCTCTGGTTTCCACATCGGTTCCAAACCCTAGCCAGCGCGCTAACTTTCCACCTTCCCCAACCCTCGCTTTCTGTGAGCTAGGTAAAGGTTGGCCTGCGCTTCCCAGTTCACCCATTTTTAGCCTCAGTGTCACAGACCTATCGGGTACCTCTGAACCAACTCAGTCCTCCTCCATTTGACAGTTAGTAGCTTTCTATATTCTAGTCACTGCTGCGGGCGGGAGGCCCTCTGTGGAGCTCGTTCTTTCTCAGTTTCAACTCAAGTCTGCTCCGCCCTTTTTCTATTTGTGCGCGAATCCGTGCAGCCTTATCCACGTTTTTGACAAGGGTTCTCACGGCAAGGACAAGGAATGGCATCCCTTTTTATTTCTTTGTGGTCCCTACGAAAGGCGATTGGGATTTTCCCCATCGTCATTGGGTTCACCAGGTGCCTAAACGACTCCCAGGGGTCGAGCCTGAGTATTTCGAGGAGAATGAAGCAGCCATTGGACTTTTGAATCTCTTAGCTTCTGAAAAGAAGTTTAATATGGTTGAGCTGGTGACATATCCCCGCCTGCTTCATCATTTCAGCCTCTCCTCACAGCCTCTACCTTCCAATCCTGAGGGTAAGCAGGTTTCCTTCCTGCTTCCTGACCTCCTTTTTAGGTTTCTCTTTTGACTTGGTGATTTTTTGTAGGTCTGTCGTTCTCCTGGAGAGATGCGTTCAAGATACTCCCTGTCAAACAAGAAGACTTGTCATCCTATCGAGCCTCAACCTTCAGAAGGCCATGGCAGACCTGATGTATCAGCTTCGGAGATTCGAGAGAAATCTCCTCCCAGGTCTCCGTCTCCTTGCCATGCTCCTCCGAAAGTGGATATCCGGGGTCCAGATGTGGTGATATCGGACTCCGAGGGTGATGCTGGTGAAAATGGTGCCTCATATGCGCCTGCAAAGAAGAAGAAGAAACCTGCCGTGGCGAAAGGGAAAAACCACGTTTTGAGACAGCTTCTCCTTCTCCCGATCCTTCTGAGTTCACTCCCTTTTTGCGCAAGGGTCATGAATGGGGCATCTACCGCCACGCTGACGGGAAGATGGTGTAAGACATGCTAGACAACTATGAACTGCTAAGACCCGAAGAGAGAGCGAAGTTTATCCAGGCCATCGTGCCAATTGAACTACAAAAGATGCTCCATCGTCGGTCTAATGCCTCGGTTGCTGAACTCGCCGCCCATCACTGGGCTAAGGAAATTCTTATTCTTGGCCTTCCATACCCATTATCCCTTGCCTTTTGTTGGTTCGTACTTCGTTGTACTAGCTGTCCTTTCTGCTACCCACTCTTCTGTCTGCGACTTCCCGTCGAGGTCTGGGGGCTCGTGGTTCTACACCCATGATAGCCATGCATTTGAGACGATAAAGAAGTGGGACTAGTGTCAGGACCCGCTGTCCCGACTACCTATTCTATTGTTATCCTAGGTGCCTAGTGATGATTTGTTTGAAAGACATGCGGAAATGCGTATGAAATTTTTATTTTTAATTTTATTTATATATTCTTTTTCATTTATGTAATGGAACATTGTTCTTTGCATGTCAAAAGAATGCTTCCAATTCCTATCTACATGTAAAGCTTAATTACACGGGAAGTGTCTACATATGCAGCAAAAGAATTTCTATGCGCCCGGCCTCACAGGTCGTCATCCATGCACACTTCCACCCCAAAAGCTGCGGGAAGCTTCAAAAGATTTGCCTTGCCACCCAAGCGATCACGTACCGTGGTCGCGTGTACCTACAACACATAACGTAAGGGGTGAACGTTATGCTCAGTAAGTAGAAATCATGCATGACGTGCACGTGATAAAACCCCGCAAAGGCAATCCACGCCAGTGCATCTTACGTCTTATAGATCGAACTCAATCTCATATCTTTTATCTTAGGGCCCTTGGCAGACTTTTACCCAGGCGTACACCGTAAAGAGCTCTATCCAACCACGGGCATTAGCCCAAAGTACGAGGGCATCAACCCAGCCATACTAAAGCATGAGGGCATCAACCCAACCCGCTAATCAGGGATATAAGGGCATCAACCCGACCATGAGGGCATCAACCCAACCATGGTATCCCCCGACGCATCAACGTCGTTCGTATACTGGCGACGCATCAACGTCGCCGACGGCGCATCAACGCCGTCTCGGTGCCCCGGAAGCCGCCCACTAACTTAGCTTATGACATCATTGCCCACCTCGGCATCTATTTTTCGCTATTTGCGGTATATTCATGCACGCTCACCACTTTATGAACCCCAAGTGTTTCGTGCATGCTCGTGCATATGCAGAATGTGTTAATGCCATAACGCTAACTAACAATCATGAAATATCATGCACATTCACACAAGCAAGTAAGCACCTTATCAAGTAATCACATAATTTAGGCACATACTCACATGTTATGTATTGTAGTTGGATTTCCACTTACCTAGTGTCCGTAGAATTCTAGCTACCTGCCTCGTGAATTTTCCTAATTCCCGACCTTAGGCACCAAAACATTCATATCAGTAAGCTCTTAATTAATTAAGCTAGCTAAGTACTCGAAATATTCTAAGTGGTGAACCTAATTTGGATATATGACTTGTGAAGTACATTTAATTCGTGAACTAACTTTGGTCCTTATTTAATTTCGCTAAATAATTTTCATGAGTTCGTATATTCTACTAAGTTCGCCCCAATTCGTAATCCCCTTGAGTTCGCTAACCTAGCCTAATTGAGTTTCGCGAATCATACATATTTTTATTTCGTGACTCGTGGGACTAGCGAATTGCTTCGCCACTTATCCTAAGTTCGCACTTCTAGTTATTTCGTTAATGACCTCGCAATTGGGTAGAGTTCGCGAATTTTAAGTTCGTCAAATTCCTTAGGTGCGCGAAGTGTGTTGGATTCGCAGACCTCCATTCGCTGTCTTGCTTGGTTCGCGAATTGCATGTGGATTCGCCAACTAGGACCCGCAAAAAGCATGAGTCTCGTGAATCTCGGCTCGGTTCGCAAAACGGGTTCGCAAGGTGCATGAGGGTTCGCAAAACGCCGAGTTCGCGGATTAGGGTTCGCCAAACTTTCCGGATGCGCGAAGTGGAGCCCGCGAAATGCATGGATTCGCGAAACGCCGGGTGATTCGCAAATCGTAAGGGTTCGCCATTTTTCTCAGCCTGCGAAGTCGCCCGCGTTTCGTCCTTGAGTTCGCAAGGTGCTTGATTTGCGAAGTGGTCGAGTTCGCCAACTTCGCCGGACCCGCAAAGTCTTCAATTCGTCAAAGGTTTGTCGCATGGGGTTCGCGATCCTCAAGGAGTTCGGCAATTGTAGGGATTCGCGAATCGGTTCTTGCTTAGCTTGAGTTCGCGGAAATTTTAGGGTTCGTGAAACTCATGTTTTGCGAATCCGGTCTCACCCACAACATCTTTCAGTTCGCAAGGTTCGGCACTTAAAGATCAAAAGTCATTTTCTCTAAGAACACCATGAAGATCGTTTGGATTCGCAAAACCCTAAAATCGCACAACCCTTGATATGAAATCCTTATTTTCGTGCTTAAACCCCTAAGGTACCTATCATATTACGTAAACGAAGGCACGAAGTTAGGGTGATGTCTCATACCTAGTTCGAGCTGGGCGATTTCCTGAATTAGCTTCTCCTCCTTCATAGCTTTGAGCCTCCGTTGTTCTTCTTGCTATGGGTTTCGTGGACTTCAAATGGATTTTAGGTGGGTGTTAATTTGTTAAATGGGGGTGATGGGACTTATTGGCGTAAATATCCCTCAATTTAAGGGAAGTGTCCTAAGATTTTCTTAAGAAATTTGGGCCCAAGTCAAATTCCTAGCCCAATGAATCATTTTAATTGTCTTTGGGTCTCATCTTCTAACTTAGCTTATTAATGGCCTTGGCCCAATTCTTAGCTTTGGCCCAAATTTTACCTCTGCCTATTTCTCGAGAATTAGGGGTCCCTGGGCACAAATTAAATTCGCGACTTCCATGAGCAAATTAAGTATGCATCTCAGTACATAATTTACACGAGCACACAATTAATGCACAAAATGCACGAAACTTGCATTCCATATTTTATGCGAATTTATTGGCCCTACTATTTCCAAGGACCCGGGTGCTACACTTAGAGATCGCGAGGTTAAAGAAGGAACTCAGGGAAGAGAGGAACGACCGAGAAGCTCGTTTAAGGGGCCGGCTTCGAAGAGATTGCGTCAGTTGGAGAAGAAGAGTGCAGCTGCTCTTGTTGCTAAGGAAACCGAGCTCGCAACCCGTCTGAATCAGCTCGTGGATGAGCAATAGACCCTGATCGAATTGAAGGCTAAGGAGCTATTGGCTTAGAGGGAGAAGATCTTGAAGGCTGAACTGGAACAAGCCCTTGCTGCAAAGGTTGAGGATAGTCGTTCTGCAGGTAAGCTGAAATGAGTCATGCTTTGCCAGAAACACCTCACAGCCTCCCCACTTGGTAGGAAGTTTCTGGCCCAGCTGAGCCAGAATTGGCATGAGGGCTATCTGCATGATACCCTTTCTCTGGTTGACTTTGCGCCCTTCATGCAACATTACTTCCTAGGAGGCTCTGCCGCTGGACGCGAGCCCACCTCCACTTTGGATTCAGCAATGGAGGCTATGAGCGCTCCTCCAACCTTCAAAGGGAATCCGGAGACAGCTCCTAATCCTGACTTCTGGCTTGCCGAGGTACCTCGCTGCTCCACTACTTTGCTAGAGATCTCCCCCGAGATCCTTCTGAATCGGCTCTCCGAGTTGGAGCAGCAGGGGTTATCCGCTACCTCGGATGTCCCCGACTCCGCAGCTGGTTCCAGCGCTCCACCTTCCTAGACTGTTAATCTGTTTTCCGTTTCGAACAATTTATGATGTTTTTCTCTTTTGGACCTCTTTTGTTACTTTCCTGTTTCGGACTTTTTGTGGTGTTTTTCTTATGGCTCATTTTCTTTGTTGCTCGTCGTGTGTGATGTTGCAGCATGTTTTTCTCTTTTCTGCTTGCTTTTCAACCCCATTGTGTAAAAACATAGGTATTTTGGGCCCGTTTTGCTGTCAACGTTCGGGCCTGTACCATCACCACTCCTACTGCCCCTACTTCGGATTGTGCCGATGTTCATCAGCACATTCGAAGTACATGAGGGGTGCTCTTCTTAGCCTACTATCCTCAACTCCCCCCACCGTTATACCTTATTATTCTGCGTCAGAATTTCTTCCAACATGTTTACTGCATTAATACCCAAAACTTTTAATCCACGAGATTAGTGATAAACAGAAAAGTATACCTGAGAAGCCCGTGGGTATGCTAAGTCCGACACCCCTTGTTTTCGTTTCTCATCAACTCTGTTGGATACTAGCGGACCTCCTCACCTTTTATAGGGCCCGCATTGGTTTGCTCTTGTCCTCCCTTAAGGGGCTGAGTAGGAGCCTAGGATCTTTCTCTCCTACCTGGGACGATCCAAGGTCGGCCGGGGTTACGTGAGAGAGCCGAGGCCCAGGGGTACTTTCTTATGAAGCCCAAAAGTAATCGACTCGGAATGATCCAGGGCTGTGGGGTGTTTCTCATTTCGAGTGCCAACAGGCATCCTAGTCCGGAGTAATCCGAAACCTGGGCATATTTTTCGTTTTAAGCGCCAACAGGCCTCCTAGTCCGGAGTAATCCGAAACCTGGGCAACGAAATAGTTTTGAGCGCCAACAGGCATCCTAGTCCGGAGGAATCCGAAACCTGGGCATATTTTTCGTTTTGAGCGCCAACAGGCATCTTATTCCGGAGTAATCTGAAACCTGGGCAACGAAATAGTTTTGAGCACCAACAGGCATCCTAGTCCGGAGTAATCCGAAACCTGGGCATATTTATCGTTTTGAGCGCCAACAGGCATCCTAGTCCAGAGTAATCCGAAACCTGGGCAACGAAATAATTTTGAGCGCCAACAGGCATCCTAGTCTGCAGTAATCAAAAACCTGAGCATATTTTTCGTTTTGAGCGCCAACAAGCATGCTAGTCCTGAGTAATCCGAAACCTGGGCAACAATCATCCTAGTTCGGAGTAATCCGAAACCTAGGCGTAAACACTGCTCAGCCAGCTAGTGTCGACCTAGAGCGACCCAAGGCTAGGGCGTGTTCTGATGATTCTAGGGGAGAGCTGGCACAAGTTTCCAGAAAGAATTTCTTTCATTCAGAGGATGGTGCCTCGTTATAACCTTGCCGAGTAAAACCCTTTTGAGGATAAAACCTCGGCGAAGGAAAAAGAGTACACCTCCTTGTTTGATTTATGTACAACGTTTCCCACCATACTAAGCATAGTACTTCTTTAGCTTCAAGATGTTCCAGGGACGTGGCACACCGCGTCCGTCTTTGTCTTCCAGCTCATAAGCACCTCCTCCCATAATACAGGCCACCTTGTAGCGGCCCTCCCATGTCGAGTCTACTTTCCTCAGCCGCTTGAGCACATCCGCTCTTCTCAAGACTAAATCTCCTACCTAGAATCGCATGGGTTTCACCCTGCAGTCATAGGCCGCTTTTACTCGACTTTTATACTTCTCCATTCATATTAGGGCCTGCTCCCTGATTTCCCCTATCATGTCCAGATCTTCACTTCTGAGCTGCGCGTTCTATTCTTTCTCGTAATGGATGACCCTATGCGTCTCCATTCCTAAGGCTGCCAATCCATAGACTAGCTGGAAAGGTGTTTCCTTCGTGGCTTCTCGCGGAGTAATGCGGTACGCCCATAGCACTGGGTCTAGAGACTCCAGCCATCTGCCACCCTCCTGTTCCAGTCTAGCCTTTAGCTCCCGAAGGATGGTACGGTTGGTAACTTTTCACCTGGCCGTTGGCCTGAGGATGCCCCACAGAGACGAATCTCTGTTGTATCTGTTGAGAGTCCCCGAGGGTCCCTGGACCCACGTTCCTAGAACGGCGGAATTTTAAAATTTTACGGGGTTTCCCGCCTATCCAAGATCGCTCGGCTAAAAACACGAGAACGTATTGACATAAAGAGATAAAGGATCAGCCATGATACCTTGTTGAAATCTCTTAACGACGGCTAGCTTTGAATCCTTCGAATCCCCCGAGGCGTAGTGCCCCTCTCCTATGCCAAAAGCACACGAACCGGAAGCCTTCTTTGCGCAAGATCATCATGCCGGCACCTTACTAACGTCGCAGCTGTTCTTGCATGTGCGGCTAGGCCAAGAACGAACTGCTTGCTGCCCCCGAGAGAGAGTTCGAGAGAGAAAGTGGTGAGAGGAGAAAACTCTTAGTTTTTTTCTCTTTGGCTTGTATTTCAAAAATTTAGCTTCCACTCACTTTAGGATCTCGAAAATCCTCCTTTATATCTCTTAGCATTAGCCAAAAACATGTTAAGGTGGGTGGAGAAAAATCATCAAACCTCCCCTTTTACCAAGTCTTCGTTTTACCAAGTAATGAATTCAAAATTTAAACTTTATATTTAATTAATTAAACATGTAATACCTGAATTAACTAAAATATCGTATTTAGTATATTTTAAATATATAATATCCAATATAAATATATTTAATAATTTTCGAAATTTTATCTAATGAAAATTCGAAACTTATATATATATCCGATATACATTATTTAATTCCAAATTAAACAATATTGTTTCTCTAAGAAAATAATAAAGATCTAAATCTAATTTAAATCATATACTAAATATTCAATATTATTTTATTTCAAAAATATATCGTGAGGTGAAAAGACCATTTTACCCCTCATTAGTCAAACTTAGTATTTTCGGCCTATCAAGGTTTTGGCCAAGCCCCCAAACCCTATGTCACAATATAGGACCTAGCCTTGTCTCTCTCTGATGACGACGTTGTATCGGTTGCCCTTTTTAAGCCCGATTCTCTTGGTTCGTCCCAACCGGCCCAGGAGGTATCTAGGAGTTCGGTATTCACCTAGCCAGTCCCGTGGTACCGAACAGATCCCAAGTTGAGTACGAATTTGGTCCAATCATAATCCATGAACCGACTGTAGATTTTCGTCATACGTATAAACCCTTTACGTTTGTCTCGGTCGAGTGAAAGTCACGCATAGTCAAACTTACAGAACTCGACTCTTTGTCGTTTATGTCGGTGAAAGTTCTCAAACTGCACTTCACGACTATCGTGAGTCAGTTATATGCTCTGGCGAGAGACTTTGATAACTTCCCGCACATTAAACTTGCCACAGGACGTTAACCTCTAATTTAATCGAGACCGTAAATCCCGCTCCGCGGTTCAACCGGCAATCACATCAAAAAGTCAAGACTACATTTCGCCCCTGACCCATGCACCGGCAAGACGGGCCTAGCAAACTAGTGACAAGTCTAGACCTCAAGATCAATCCCAAGTTAACCCTTTCGGTCTAAGGTTCACGCATACTACTACAACCAATCGATCGATCAAGGACAATCCAAGCGTGTGATCGTTCGATTACGAGTCAGTGTCCAAATACAGATAATCCCCTGATTCATCTTGTATCATTGTCATGGGCTCCCACTTCCCAAGTGAACGGTTGGCACAACCATATTGGACCCATCGACAAACAAGTCGTACGTGTCATTCCAGTCACCCTATTGGAGACTTAGACTTGTGGACTATTTTAATATTGCAGTATCTCAGCTTACTGGTGCCCCTCTCTATCCCCACAGAATCAGTAACTGAACTGCCAATATTTGGGTTTTATTAATTTGTCTTATCCACCCAGACTGCAAGGTGAAATCTTTAGACTAATTAATTATTTGCCTTTTAATTTATTCATCCAATAATTAATTAATGATGAATAAAGTCATTCCATTAATAGAAGTAATCAAATTACATCACTAAACACTACAAAACTAGCAAATTGCCCTCGTACTCCCAGTCCTCGTACGGCATCTAGGGCATATACCTCAATAATCTCCCACTTGCATTAATGCAACGTGTTATCATATCTTAACCCCATTCTATCGAGGTGTCGATCGAGCACTGCCAGTGGTAGTGGCTTCGTGAACGGGCCCGCTGCATTCTCTACAGAGGTGATTTTCTGCATGGCTATTGAGCCATTTTCAACACCCACGCAGCACGTGGTATTTTCTCTCTATGTGTTTGGATTTACTGTGAACACGTGGTTCCTTAGCTTGTGCAATAGTCCCGCTGTTGTCGCACCACAATGGCAGCGGGCGATCCACGATGCTAGGTACCACGTGTAGTTCCTCCAGAAACTTGCGTATCCAAGCACCCTCTTTGGCAGCTTCTGAAGCTGTGATATACTCTGCCTCAGTGGTGGAATCTGCAGTCGTGCTTTGCTTGGAACTTTTCCAAGACACTGCCCCACCATTGAGCGTAAAGACAAAACCCAAAGTAGACTTTCAGTCATCCACATTGATTGGAAGTCCGAATATGTATATCCATCTACTTTCAATTCTCCTGGGCCATAAATCAGTATCAAGTCCTTAGTCCGTCTAAGGTACTTCAGAACTGTCTTTACTGCCGCCCAATGTTCCTTATCAGGGTTAGCCTGAAACCTACACAATACGCCCACAGCGTACGCTATGTCTGGTCGTGTGTAAAGCATCGCGTACATCAGGCTACCCACAGCTGAAGCATAGGGGACTCCACTCATCTCTTGTCTTTGTACCTCATTCTGAGGAGACATAGCCTTTGAGAGATGAATCCCATGCCTCATAGGTAGGAACCCTTTCTTAGACTCGTCCATTTTAAACCTTTTAAGGACTTTCTCTAAGTAAAGGGCCTGGGACAAGCCTATTGACCTTTTCTCCCTATCTCCAAATAGGCGAATTCCTAAAATATAGGTCGGTTCTCCGAGGTCTTTCATAGAGAATTCGTTTGAAAGACAAGCTTTAATCTCTGAGAGCATCCCAATGTCGTTTCCTATCAAAAGGATATCATCTAAGTACAATACTAGAAACGACACCTTGCTCCCACTGGTCTTTCTGTAAACACAGGGCTCATCTTCATTCTTTATGAATCCTTAGTTCTTAACTGCTTCATCGAACCGGAGATTCCAACTCCTTGAAGCCTGTTTCAGCCCATAAATGGACCGATTCAATTTGCACACTTTTCAATCATCTGCTTCTGACATAAAACCCTTGGGCTGCTCCATATAGATTTCCTCCAAGAGGAATCCATTCAGGAAAGATACGTCCATCTACCAGATCTCATAGTCGTAGTGTGCTGCTATCGCAAGCATGATTCGAATGGACTTTATCATTGCGACATGTGAGAAGGTTTCCTCATAGTCAATTCCCTCTTTCTGACTATACCCTTTCGCTACAAGCATAGCTTTGTACGTCTCTACCTGTCCATCAGATCCAATCTTTTTCTTGTAGATCCATTTATTGCCAATTGGTCTAAAACCATTAGGCAGGTCTACAAGAGTCCAAACCTCGTTTCGAGTCCATTTCGGCCTGCATAGCCTCAAGCCACCTGAGGGAGTCTGTACCAGCAATTGCCTGGTCGTAGGTGACGGGTCCGACGCATCCCTCAATCGCAGCATCCCCATGCTCGACGTGTACCATACCATATCTCTCAGGCATATAAGATCTCCTACTGGACCTACGCAATTGCGGCTGAGCTGGGTTTTTTCGAACGTCGTCCAATTACTCTGGAATAGGAGTCGGTTCGTCCTCTAACTCTCTTAGAGTTATTTCTCGTCCTTTACCGCCTTCTCCTACGAATTCTTTCTCCAAGAAAGTAGCGCGTAAAACAACGAACACCCTGTGTTCGTCTGGGATGAAGAAGCAATACCCCATTGAGTCCTCGGGATATCCGACGAAACTTGCCATTAATGATCTTGATTCAAGCTTATCTACCATCAACTTTTTCACAAAGGCAGAACCCCAGACCCTGATGTGATTCAGACTCACCTTACGATTATACCAAGCCTCGTAAGGAATCTTGTCGGCAGAGCGGGTAGGTATCCTGTTAAGGATATAGGCGCTGTTTCTAAGGCATATCCCCACAAAGAAATGGGAGATCTGTGTAACTCATCATCGACCGAACCATATCTAAAAGCGTTCGGTAGCTCCGTTTGGCCACGCCATTCGATTGCGGCGTGCCTGGCGGGGAAAACTGTATGATGATGCCATTTTCTCTAAGAAATGCATCAAACTCAAGGCTCGTGTATTCACCGCCTCGATCTGACTGAACGGCTTTAATGAACTTGCCAGTTTGCTTCTCCACTAATGCTTTATACTCTTTGAACATTTCAAGAACTTCGGACTTTTGTCTCATCAAATAGACATTCCCATAGCGGGAGAAATTTTCCGTGAACGTTATGAAGTAGCGGCAATTACCTCGGGCCGTTACTTTAAAGGTCCGCATACGTCAGTGTGGATCAAACCCAACACTTCCGTGGCCCTAGTGAAAGTCCCTGTGAAGGGCGACTTGGTCATTTTCCCTAAGATGCAAGACCTATTCGCACTATGCTAATCAGGCCGTCCTTTTCCATCTGTTCAATCTTCGCTTCAGCTGCCTGACCTAGTCGTAAGTGCCACATGTATCGATCGTTCGACCCAGTCGATAATTTGGTGATTGCATTTACAGTTTTAACATTGTCTTTTAAGTTGACGTAATACGTTATGAATGTCGCACTTCCAACATTTTCATTTCTAAAATAAATATGGCAAACATTATCAATGAATCGAAATTCATAACCCAGTCTGCTCAAAACAGGAATCGAAAATGTTTTTAAGCCCCTTGGGCAAAACCAAAACGTCAGAAAGTTCTAAACAATGTAATGAGGATAAGACTAAGGTCTTCGATCCCATGTGTGTAGCTGGTACACTATCCACTACCTACGTTGATCAAGACCTCGCCAGCTCGTAGCTTCCTACTTCGTTCTAGACCTTGGTTCAAAACACAAATGTGGGAACTAGCCCCTGAGTCAAGTATCCACGAAGTAGAATGCACAGAACAATTAACTTCAAAAACTAATTGTTTCCCTGAGGCGTTAGACGCCTCCAGCTTCGGACATTCACGCTTCCAATGGCCCAGCTGCTGGCAAAGGAGGCACTTGTCGACTCTACCCTTGGTCACGCCTGTCTTATTCGACTTCTTCTTCGATCCCTTGGACGTAGAAGTCGCAACAAGCATGTAGACGTTCACCTTCGCTGAATCTTCAACCCACGTGGAGTACAATCTCCTCATTAGTGGATTCAGTTGTGGGCAATTTTGGCTCCATAATGACCAAGACATAATCCAGTTCTACTTATTTGAGGACGATCCTCAAATTTCTGAGCCAGTCTACATAGATCGGTCCCACCAAACAATGTTTCTCCAAGAGTGTAATTAATGGGTTTGTCATCGTAACTAATAGAGAAGAAAATAAAGCGCAGAAAATAAACAGATAGTTAGGATTTGTAGTGTTTAATCAGATTAAATTAGGACTTTAAATTTTTGTCTGACTCCCACTATTTTTCTCGAAACTCTTTCTCCCGCTAGGCATTTCGGAAACCTTGTTGAGTGGTTTCATAGTGGCGTTGAGTTCCCCACGCTACTACAAACTAGCCTCAACTTTAACAGCTTATTGGCTCGTTTGGTTAGCCGAGGTCGTGCCCCGCACGTTTCTGTCACACAGAAGATTCAACGTCTTCGTCTCAGCCAGGGTCCCTCAGCCGTAACTCGGATCATCTTGGGAATGACTGTCCAAGTGCAACCTATCAACGTCCTGCTCACCTTCCACTTTTTCGTGAACTTCATCCCCCGTAAGATAACTCTTTATTAGAGGGTGAAGAGTGGTTGGGGAGCGGCAATTCATAATTGCATCCAAACCCGTTCATGCAAAGGCGAGGGTTTTGGCATCGTAACTCGGTCAACCGCAACCGTACCCCTAAGTCGCAACATTTTTGGACTTGATAGAAGACAGGAGCCTAGCCCCTTTACTCAGTTGATATTAAAGGTCTAACCTCGGGAGAATCCTCACAGTTTTAACACGAGCACATTATGCACATTATCACGTTCAAAACCAACACGCACATAATGGACTTTAATAGTAAACCTAGTTTCAACCTATTAAAGTAAATGTGAAAGATCGGGGATATTTCTAGTTCCATCCTAATTGTACAAAACAATAAGACTCTACGCCTTCGGGCTTTGCTCGAACGGACGCCTCGGCTACCAGCTCGTCCGTTCGGGTTCCTCTCGATCGACACTTGTACGGCCATCATAACATCAATAGCCTATGACGGGGAATCTATCCCTAATAAAACCGTCCGTCTCATCTAATAAAAAAAACTATAAAGTACAACCCGAGGAATCTTGTCACCGTTAACATATCACCCGGCAAAAACCAGAACCTAATCCCCAATCAATCACCACGTTTATTCAAATAACATGCATCACGACAAATTTAACACATTTCCGAGCCGAAAATTGAATTTTGGCTTTTAAATGGTCCGGGCCTAGCCCAATGTATATCGAGTCATAGGATGGGCTAGACCAGGCCTATCGGGCCTGTGTCGAGGATGCACGCGCCATGCGAGCTGCCAGCCACGTGCCGCGCGCGCTCTTATCCTAACGCTGCTCGCACCCACGGGCACTGTCATACCTACCTTCAGCGCATCCAGCGCAGCTTTCCCGAGTGCCAGGTGCACCCTCGTGCGCACCCCGTGCCTCTCGTGCCGCATGCCCCGCGTGCGCTCAGCCGTATGCACCGCGCTCCGCGCGGCCAGCCCGTTTTGAGTCGCGCACCGCACGCGCCTTGTGCGCCTGCTGCCCGTGCGTCATGCGCACCATGCGCACGGCTAGGAGCAGGCCTCACGCTGCGTGCAGCCCCACCCTGAGTCGCGCTTCGCATGCGACTCGACGCAGCCCCGCTCGCCCTGGGCGCCGTGTGCGCCATGCGCACGGCTAAGTCTTTCGATTTTTTCGTGGCCTTTTGTCATAGTCACGTGACTTTAACCGAGCCTATGGCTCTGATACCACTGTTGAGAGTCCCCGAGGGTCCCTAGACCCACATTCCTAGAACGGCGGAATTTTAAAATTTTACGGGGTTTCCCGCCTATCCAAGATCGCTCAGCTAAAAACACGAGAACGTATTGACATAAAGAGATAAAGGATCAGCCATGATACCTTGTTTTGAAATCTCTTAAGTATGGCTAGCTTCGAATCCTTCGAATCCCCGAGGCGTAGTGCTCCTCTTTTATGCCAAAAGCACACGAACGGGGAGCCTTCTTTGCGCAAGATCATCACGACGGCACTTTACTAATGTCGCAGCAGTTCTTGCATGTGCAGCTAGGCCAAGAACGAACTGCTTGCTGCCCCTGAGAGAGAGTGCGAGGGAGAAAATTGTGAGAGGAGAAAACTCTTAGTTTTTTTTTCTCACTTTAGGATCTCGAAAACCCTCCTTTATACCCCTTAGGATTAGCCAAAAATAGGTTAAGGTGAGTGGAGAACCCAAGTTGAGTACGAATTTGATCTAATCATAATCCATGAACCGACTGTAGATTTTCGTCATACGTATAAACCTTTACGTTTGTCCCGGTCGACTGAAAGTCACGCATAGTCAAACTTACAGAACTCGACTCTATGTCGTTTATGTCGGTGAAAGTTCTGAAACTGCACTTCACGGCTATCGTGAGTCAGTTATATGCTCTGGCCAGAGACTTGGATAACTCCTCGCACATTAAACTTACCATAGGACGTTAACCTTTAATTTAATCGAGACCGTAAATCCCGCTCCGCAGTTCAACGGGCAATCACATTAAAAAGTCAAGACCCCATTTCGCCGCTAACCCATGCCACCGGCAAGACGGGCCTAGCAAACTAGTGACAAGTCAAGACCTCAAGATCAATCCCAAGTTAACCCTTTCTGTCTAAGGTTCATGCATACTACTACAATCAGTTGATCGATCAAGGACAATCCAAGCGTGTGATCATTCGATTACGAGTCAGTGTCCAAATACAGATAATCCCCTGATTCATCTTGTATCATTGTCATGGGCTCCCACTTCCCAAGTGAACGGTTGGCACAACCAAATTGGACCCATCGACAAACAAGTCGTACGTGTCATTCCAGTCACCCTACTGGAGACTTAGACTTGTGGACTATTTTAATGTTGCAGTATCTCAGCTTACTGGTGCCCCTCTCTGTCCCCACAAAATCAGTAATGGAACTGCCAATATTTGGGTTTTACTAATTTGTCTTATCCGCCCAGACTGCAAGGTGAAATCTTTAGACTAATTAATAATTTGCCTTTAATTTATTCATCCAATAATTAATTAATGATGAATAAAGTCATTCCATTAATAGAAGTAATCAAATTACATCACTAAACACTACAAAACTCACGGACCTCGTACGGCATCTAGGGCATATACCTCAACAGTATCTTCATCCCTTCGCAAAACTCACGGACCTTAGCTCAGCAGAACTGTGTACCGTTGTCGGGACTAGGATCCGAGGAGCTCCAAACCTGCAACAAAAGTGATGCCACAAAAAATCTATTACGTTAGTCTCATCAATTTTCGACACTGCCTTAGCCTCTACCCATTTGCTGAAATAGTCAACAACCACTATAATGAACTTCCTCTGGGCCTTGTCTACAGGCATTGGTCCGACTATATATATTCCCCATTTATCGAAGGGACAAGTGGAATGCATAACCCCCAGCTCCTCTACTGGCACGTGGATCTTCGGACCATGCTTTTGGCAGCTTTCACATCGCCTGACCAGCTCCTTGGCATCTCTTGACAGCGTTGGCCAAAAGTACCCTACTCTGACCACTCTTCGAGCGACGGCCTTGTACCCTGCATGGTCCCCAGTGCATCCTTCATGGATTTCTTCTAACACCAGTGTCCCTTCTTTCTTGGATAAACAGCGAGCATAGGGATGGACGAAAGCTCTCTTATACAGCTTATCCTCGATGATGCAGAACTTTTCCCGGTATCTCCTAACATCCTTGTGCTCGGGATTGTGCAAGGCTTCCAGTATTGGAGCTCTCCAATCTTCTTCCTCTTCTATACATCCCACCTGCTCCTTCCAATCCTCCCTACTGGCTTTCAACATCGTGACCTTCCGCGTTTTCCGGGATTGCAGCGCTAGCCAGCTTTGCTAACGAATCTGCCCGACTATTTCCTCTCGTGGAATTTGTCTTATCTCGAAACTATCGAAGTCTACCTTCAGTTTTCCCACTCGTTCAGCATACTTCATCATTTTCTCGTTCTTAGTTTCATAAGTCCCTAGGACTTGCTGAACCACCAGCTGACAATCCAAGTATATGATTACCCCAGTAGCTCCTAAGCTAGTAACGATTTCCATTGCCTTCACCAAGGCTTCATATTCAGCTTCGTTGTTAGACGTCGAGAAGTCATATGTAATGGCAAACTGTAGTTCGTCCCCTTCTGGTGGGATGCGAGGACACCCGCTCCGGCTCCAGCCGATGTTGATGAACCGTCAACATAAGCTTTCCAGGTTAGTATCGTTTCTCCTCGAGTGGATTCCAGCAGAAAATCCGACAGGGCTTGCCCCTTGATGGCAGGTCGTCTTTCGAACTCTACATCGTACTCGCCCAGCTCGACTGCCCACTTGACCATTCTTCCGGGAAGGTCTGGTCTACTCAAAGTCGGTTTCAAAGGTAAATTTGTGCGTACCCGTACTTTGTGAGATAAGAAGTAGGGGCGTAACCTTCGGACCGACACCATCACTGCCAGAGCTGCTTTCTCGATCCCAGAGTATCTGCTTTCAGCTCCGTGCATTCACGAAATACACTGGCTTCTGGGCGTCGCCTTCCTCTTTTAGAAGGACTGAACTCACAGCGTGCTCCTCTGTGGAAAATATAAGATCAGTTCGTCGCCGGCTCACGATTTAGTTAGTAAAGGCATATTATGCAAATAATCCCTTAGCCCTTCGAATGCCGATGGGCATTCTTTCGTCCACTCGAATTGACACCCCTTCCGGAGCACATTGAAGAAAGGTACGCTCTTGTCAGCACAATTGGCGATGAACCTGCTCAGGGCCGCTAGCCTGCCTGTTAGGCGTTGAACTTCCTTAATATTCCGAGGTGGCTGTATTTATAATATGGCTTTCACTTTGTTGGGATTCACCTCGATTCCTCTCTTCGTCACCATTTATCCCAAGAACTTCCCCGACTGCACCCCAAAGGTACACTTCTCGGGGTTCAGCTTCATACCACTCTTCCGGATAGTCTGGAAAGCTTCTTCTAGGTCGGAGACATGGTCCTTGGACCATGTTGATTTGACCAACATGTCATCTACGTAGACCTCCATATTGCGTCCTAGTTGATCCCTGAATACTGTGTCCACCATCCGCTGATAGGTACCCCCTATCTTAAGCCCGAAAGGCATTCTGCGTAATCGTACGTTCCGCCTGCTGTGATGAAACACACCTTGCCTACGTCGTCCGGGTTGAGCTTGATCTGGTGGTATCCTTGATAGGCGTCCATCATGCTTAACATCTCACAACCAGATGTAGAGTCGACCAGCTGGTATATCCTTGGTAGGGGGTAGTGGTCCTTGGGACAGGCCTTGTTGAGATCTCGAAAATCCACACACATTCTCCAAGAACCATTCCCCTTCTTGACCATGACCACATTAGCTAACCAGGAGGAAAACTGTACCTCCTTAATATGTCCAGCCTTAAGCAGCTTCTCAACCTCAACCTTGATACCCTGATCTCTTTCGGCTCCAAATTGCCTCAACCTCTGCTTCATCGGTTGGCTTCCTGGAATTATGTTTAGGTGTTGCATGGCTATCTTTTGGATCCACCCCAGTCATATCCGCTGGTGAGAAGGTGAAAAGGTCAGCGTTTTGCCTCAGACACTCGACTAACTGCAGCGATGTCGCCTCATCCATCTTGTCCCTACCTGGGTAGTGGAACCCTCCTTACCCGGGTACAGTTCCACTGTCATTAACTCTTCATTAGGCTGGGGTCGTAGTCGCGTAGGTTCCCCTTCTTCCTCTTCTAGCTTCGTACGCTTTGCCTGCTTAGCCTCACCTCCACTCTCCTCCTTACCTCCTGTTATGACCTTGAATTTGATCATGTCCTGGCGCAGCGGTTCGAGGTTCGCTGTCGACGCGTAGGGGGCGACGCCAGGTGAATCGCCATGGTGGTAACCGGTGGAGTAGGAGGGCCCGGCGGTCGTGTCTGTCTCCACTGGATAAGGGCCCTCGAGGTAGAGCTGGTCGGCGGGGACATCGACGTGGTCCGTCTGGCCACGATACATCTCGTGCCAGACGTACACCTTGCTCGTGGAAGTCCAGGTGGGCACCTCACGAGCATCTTCATCTTCACGAGCATCTCTTCGTTCAAGGGGTGGCGCCCGCCGACTATCTCCATCTCGGGTGCATTTGCTGGCCAAAGGCGTAGTCCCCGGACAACCTTAGTGATGAGTGTTCCCACAGCGATCTTTCCATGGCTTCTTGCTTCCGCCTGAGCACTGAAAGCGTGGGCCACCGCCATTCCCAAATGGACCTGTTCGCCTCGCTGCAGCTTAGTCAGATAAAAGAGGTCACGGAGGGTGATTGCTCCGTGCGACTTGCCCCTCGGTGTGAGCGAGGTCGTGAGGAGGCGGTGGATGTAGCGCAGTCCTGTGCTCCTGAGCGCAGACGCCTTCGAAGTCTTCGGGGTGAATGCTGGCTTGCCTGGTCGAGCGATGTCAGCCCAGCAACCCTGTCGACCTCCTGGTTGATCAAAGTAGGTCTCATAGAGCCGGTGCGGGAATGGCACTGGTACTCCAAGTGCACGCCATAGGTTGTCGACCCTCACTATGTCCTCTTCGTTGAATGCCCGGAATTTGATTGTGTCGTCTCCGTATTCATCATAGGAGAACGTGGACAAGAATTCCAGGGTGAGCTCCTTGTACGCCGGTTCGTCAATGCTCACGAAGGTGGTCCATCCACTGAGTGAGAGGTATTGGGCGACTTGCTGGTCGATGTGGTGCTTCACCAGCGTGTCATAGTCGATCTGGTCCATGAGGATGAACTCCATTCCTTTCAGCCTGTTGTACCGTGCCGTCTGAGGCTCGTCATTGAATTGACCCATGGCTCTAGCTGTGTCAGCGGCGGCCTGCGTCGCCTTTTACGAACGGGCGAACGCGAGGCGAGGTCACGCTGAGCGGGGTTGCGTCTTCGACCCGTAGTACCTAGAAAACGAATGTGAGCTCGCGAAAAATAATATTATCAGGACAGCTTGACTCGACCAGTAGTCACCACCACATAGGTACATGCATATTCAATAACACATGAAAATTTCAAAGTGGGATTTTGTCGAACACGTGGTGTGCAACCGAAATCACTCAATCTAAGTCTAAATTTAAACAAGCAGACGTACCCACATAAGTCATATCATGAATTAAAAACTAATTAACACCATAAAAGCAATGAATTTCGCCAATTGATTCCAAAAAGTCCCCAATTTTCGAAATTGGGGTTCCTCCGTCCAAAACTCGAAATTAATGAACGAAATCACAAATTAAGCATAAACAAGGTGTTATTAGCATGTATTTATCAATAAAGGAGCAAGAGAAACACCAAATTAGACCTAATATCGAAATTTCCCAATTTTGAAATTAGGGTTCGTCAAAAAATCGAAAATTCGTAGCTAATTTCAACGAAATAAGCATGCCCAAAGCGATAACGACGCGTAAAGAACATTTTTTTTTGGTGTTAGGTCCCATATATATATATAAAAGTGTACAAAATGAGTGGGAGATCAACTCCACACAGCCAACCAGTAACAGGCTACTGGGCAAACACAAACGACGCGTAAAGAACATGGAAAAGCATATCTATACCATGGGGGTAGCGAATTAACAAAATCCCCAATTTACAACGAGATAGGGCAAAAGAGAAATTTCATACCTTGGAGTTTTAGACGAGATTAGATAAGAATCGTGAGGATTGGGTGGTGGTTCGCCGGATTTGGGGGCGCGGAGTCGGCGTTAGGTGTTAGAGTGAGGTGGTTTTGGGCGGTGGTGGTGGGATTGAAAGCGGAAATCGCGAGAGATAGGGAAAGCGAAAGAAGAAGATGAAGAAAGAAGAAAAATAGGGAAATTTAAAGTCAAATCCGTCACAGGCACGGCCGTGACAGTAGATGTCATTGGCCGTGATCGTTGACAGTGCCTTCCTCTGCCCAACGTCACAGCCGTGACGTGTTTGTCGCGGGCCGTGACCATGTCTTTTTTTCTTCTTTTTTTTCCTTTCTTTTTTTATTTTTCTTTTACTTCTTTTTTTTTTTTAAACCCGTAAGTGTCACGTCGTGACGCTTAAGCTTCTGGCCGTGACATAGGGCAAAGGGTGCCACTGTCGTTGGTCACGGCTGTGACTACTTAAGCCGTTGGCCGTGACAATGGGCAGTACGATACTAAAGCTTAGTCACGGCCGTGACAGCTTAAGCTGTTGGCCGTGACACCCCTTTTTTTGGTTTATATATATATATATATATATAAATATATATATATATATATATATATTATAAACCAAAATACCTGGGTTGCTCCAAAGAAGCGCTTACTTTACCGTCTTTAGCCGGACGTCTTTTCGTTCGCTCAAGTCTGGAAGTCTAGGTATAGCACTTCCTTTTCGCTTACATCTTCCTCGCCTGCGTGATAGTGCTCCAACCTGTGGCCGTTCACCTTGAAGGTACCCTGCTCCATACCTAAAATCTCAACCGTACCATAAGGAAAGCCTAAGTCGAGAGTTAAAAAGAAGGACCTGGTCCCCTTCCTGAAACTCTCGTCTTTGCCTAGTCTTTTTATCGTGATAGGCTTTGGAGCGTTCCTTATACATGAAGTGGCAGTTTTCCCTTATAGGAGATCTTGCGACTGAGAACTATACCTTCTCGAACCATGAAGTGGCAGTTTTCCCAATTAAGTGCCAAGTTCATCTCCTCGCATCGTGCGAGTACGAGCTTTAAATTTGACAAGCATGCATCGAACGACGACCCGAAAACAGAAAAATCGTCCATAAATACCTCCATTACCTCACCTACCAGTTCGTCGAATATGGCCATCATGCATCGCTGGAAGGTGGCTGAGGCATTGCAGAGACCGAATGGCATACTTCGGTATGCGAACGTCCCGAAAGGGCACGTGAATGTGGTCTTCTCCTGGTCCTCTGGCACTATAGGGATCTAGAGATAACCTGACAAACCATCGAGAAAGTAATAAAATGAGTGACCGGCTAACTTTTCTAGCATCTGATCAATAAACGGTAAAGGAAAGTGATCTTTTCTCGTAGCGTCGTTCAACTTCCTGTAGTCGATGCAGACGCGCCATTCCGTCACGGACCTCGTTGGGATCAGTTCCTTCCTGTCATTAGTGATGACCGTCATGCCTCCCTTCTTTGGAATCACGTGGACCGAGCTGACCCACGCGTTGTCTGAAATGGGATAGATCATCCCCGCATCTAGCAATTTGATTACCTCCTTCTTTACCACGTCCTTCATATTGGGGTTGAGCCGTCTTTGGCGTTGAGCGACCGGCTTAAAATCGTCCTCCATGAGGATCTTGTGCGTGTAATAGCTCGGGTTGATACCCCGTATGTCGGATTCCACGCCAAAGCCTTCTTGTGCGCCTTCAACACGTCTAAGAGCTGGTCCTTCTGTCCGTTGTCGAGGCTCGACGAGATGATGACTGGCAGTCCTCCGTTGCTGCCTAGGAATGCATACTCGAGGTGGTTGGGCGCGGCTTCAATTCCAGGACTGGTGGCTCCTCGACCGAGCTCTTTTCCTTGTCCTCATCGCTGCTCTCGTCGATGGCTATGATAGGCCCGTCGACCTCCTCCCCACACTAATCGATCGCCATAATAGTGTGCATATCCTGCTCGCCGACCTGTGATAGACCTTGCACAAAAAAGAGGAAGTCGTACTCAAAAAAGTCTAAGAAATAACATTTGTCATCCTGCTCGTCACTCTTTTTATCGAGTCGGCCATATTAAAGGTGACTTTTTCTCCGTCTACTGTCGAGGTCAATGTCCCATTCCTAACATCTATCATGGTTTCTCCAATCGCTAAGAACGGCCTACCTATGATCAAGGGGACATTTTCATCTTCCTCCATGTCAAGAATAACAAAATCGGCCGGGATAACAAACTTATCGACGTTAACTAGGACATCCTCGATAACGCCTCGTGGATACTTTAATGATCTATCAGCTAATTGTAGGCTCATCCTAGTGGGTCGTGGTTCACCTAGTCCTAGACGCTTAAACATAGAATATGGCATGAGATTAATACTAGCGCCTAAGTCCGCTAACACACGCTCAATCACTAAATTTCCTATAAGACAGGGAATAGTAAAACTCCCTGGGTCCTTAAGCTTCTTTGAGATCTTGCCCTGGAGTATCGCCGAACACTCTCCTCGCAGGCATACGGTGGAGACGTGTTCGAGCTTCCTTTTGTTTGTCAGCAGGTCCTTCAAGAACTTGGCAAAGCTGGGCATCTGCGTAATAGCTTCAACAAACGGGAAGTTAATATGCAATTCCTTACACATACCCATAAATTTACGGAACTGTGCCTCGTCCTTGTCCTTCTTCAGTCGAGCCGGGCAAGGAATCTTCGGCAGGTATGGCTACACTGGTGGTCGCTCGATCTCCTTTGCCTTTTCCGTTTTGGGCTCGACCTCCTTCTCAGCGTCGGCCTTCTCGACATCGTCGACTCTGATCTCCTCCACTTCAGGCTCGTCGTGGCCTTTGAAGTTGGCGTTCTCCTTCGCCTTCTTCTTGGCGGGCACTTCTTGCAGTTCTCGTCCGTTCCTTAGCGTCACTGCCTTGCAATATTCCTTTGGATTCGGCTCGGTATAGCTTGGGAGTTATCCCTAATTTTGCCCCACCAATTGTTTCGCCATCTGGCCTACCTGTTGTTCCAACTTTTTGATCGAAGCGTCCGTGTTCTGAGAGCGTAGGTCATTCGTCTCCAAATACTCCTCCATCTTCGTCATTCGACTTTCGTGGGCCGCGGTGGTTTGGCTGAAATTGGTGAGGAGTGTCTTCATCATGTCCTTCATCTCCCTCATATAGTCAGATCATCCGGCGGGTGCATTCTGATATTGGCGTGGCGCCCCGTTTTGGAAACTGGATGGTCTGGGCTGAAATCGGTCCTTACCCCTGGTGGTTCTGATTCCCATATGCAAGTTTGGATGTGCTCGAGGTTGGAAGCTTCGCTGGCCACCTTGGTAATTCCCCATGTAATCGACATGCTCCAGCGACTGCCCGAGTTGGCATTCTGAGCTTTCGTGGGCTACGCCACAGATGCCACACAGTGGTACGTATGGTGTATGCTGCGTCGGTGTGGTGGTCGTCACGGTATTCACGGGATGAGTCTACCCGGATTTCGGGAGTAGTGCTGTGATGACGGTCTGCAACTGAGAGTTTGTCGCAACGATCTATTGCTGAAGCGCCTCGAATTTGGCATTCGTGGCCGTCTCCTCGCTCACTCCGAACACGCCGGGTGTCTTCATCCTCGTATTGCCCCTCATGAAGCTGTTCCTCGAGTAGTCCTCAATCAGAAGCATCGGTTCCGTTGAGCTTCACGAGTCCTCCTCCTGCGGCTCCGCCTAACATATGGATAGTCTGGTCATTGAGCCCCTCGTGGAATCGGTTGATCTGGGCTGCCTTCGACATCCCGTGTTGTGGGCACCTTTTCAGTAGCGCCTTGTATCGCTCCCACACCTCGTACAGGTTTTCTGAGTCCTTCTGGTGGAAAAGAGAGATCTCCGTCTTCAATCTTAGCACCTTTGATAGTGGCAAGTAGTGGTTGATGAAGGCGGCTCGCATCTCCTCCCAGGTAGTGATCGATCTAGGTGGCAGCATATCCAACGAGTCCTTCGCCCTGAACTTCAACAAGGACGGGAAGCACCAGCTTGATCGCATTGCTCGAGACTCCGTTGATCTTGATGGTGTCAGTCACCGTCAAGAAAGCCTTCAGATAGGAGTAGGGATCATCGTCGGGATTGCCCTCAAACTGGGCCGTCTGGAAGATCATCTGAAGTCAAGAGTGCTTCAGCTCGAAATTGTTGTTCTCGATCGGCGGGATGATAATCGCCGACTCGGTACCGCCTAGCGCGGCATTCTTGAGGAGATCTTGGAGTGATGGCTCCTTTTCGTGGACGGGCACTGTATGGTCCGCCATACTACTTCTGTGTATGGACTATCTACGACTGCCTCTACACGTGAGTTTTGGATTGATTCCTGCAAACTGTCCTCTGAATAGCTAACTAGATGGTCCTGAGAGCTAGTGGAAGCTCCTTCGGTGTCGAACTTGAGTTTCCTTCGTAACTTCCGCTCGAAATCTGGGTCTGCGTCAACGATGGGACCGGATGGATGGCTTCGGGTCATTCACCGTTGAATCGTACCTTCAATGAGTAAAAACAGAAATTAGCAAAGAAATAAATGAATACGCCGAAAAGAATACGAGACTAATAATGACGTACGAAAACAAATGCAAGTAACACAAATAACGCAAATAATAAAAGCAGAAAGAAAACGTCAAATAAAAGTGGCTAAAGTTCCGAACTACGATGTTCCTAATATCAATCTATTCCCCGACAACGGCGCCAAAAACTTGATCGACACGTGGTGTGCAAATATAGTTTGCAAGTGCGACAAGTGATAATATAAAACGAATACCTAATTACTATCACCAACGTGCGATAGGCAGTGGACCTATTGTTTGTAGTGCAGTAAGTGAGTAAACGAGTATGGAACTCAAGGAATAAATAAAGTACTAGTAGTGACCTATCGACTCGATATTTAGCCTAAATAAAATAAGCAGATGGTTTTACGAACTATCCTAACAGATTACTCCTAAATCCACTAGAGATTCAAAGAACACGCCTAAAACTGGTAAGAGAGCTTTCAGATAATAAAGATGTGCTCGGGATTCGAATCCCGCTAGGTATTATTGCCTAAGGCAGTAAATTATCGTTCCTACGTGATTCTGACTAGATCACAGTAATTTTCTGCCCGCTAACGAGTTTGTTGTCGCCCTAAATGCTCGCGGGGATCTAAAATTCAGTAATTACTAACGGCGAGGATCGAGTATTTGCTTTCGTCCTATACTCGAATCCTATCTTCTACGAACGGCCTAATCGTTGCTTAGCTGTCGCCCTAACGATTTTCCGCACGATCACTTTAACACATAGACATATTGAAGCGACGAAACAATTTCATAGATAGATAACTAGTCATAAACATGAGTCACGATAACATACGTCTTAAATACAAAATAACCTAGCGTTCATCTAATCCCAAACACATAGGGAATTTAGCTACTCATAATAGACGGGAAAACAACGAAAGAAATAGAGAACAGAGAAGGAAGACTCATGATCTTGAATACTGGCGAATTAGGGGTGGTAGCGTGGATGAATCTTCGTTCTTCGTTCAATTGGGCGTGATTGCGGCGTTGATCTGTCCCTCGCGCTCCGGGATGCAATTCTGTATTCTTTTAGGCTCTTTTTCGTCCCTTCAGGGATTAGGGTTGATATCAGGTAGGTATCCCCTCTTTCAAAGTCGAATTCGGGCTTTTATATGAATTTTCGTAACGGTCATGGCCTGGGGCATGGGCCGTCACGGCCGTGACCATCACCGACTCAACTCGCTACGTGCACTTGGACGTGACACTTGGCAGTGAACGTAGCGAGTTTGAGTCGGTGATGGTCACGGCCGTGACCATCTACGACCAACTCTCTGCCCGACGTCACGGCCAAGCGCAATAGGTGTCACGGTCGTGACGAGTTTGTATTATAACTCTTCGCTCACTGGTCGATGTCACGGCCACGTGCAATAGGTGTCACGGCCGTGACTGTCTCCTTGATTGGCTTCTGCCACTTGTCACGACCGCTTGCACTGAGTGTCACGGCCGTGACGTTCACCAGTCTTCCTCGTTTTTGCGTCGTTTTGCCTCGTTTTCGCTCCTTTTCGTCTGGAACTCGTCCTAAAGCCTTATAATACCAAAATAAGTAGAAATAGGATGAAGACGTGCATAAGATGACCACAAAAACTCTCTTATGAGCCAATTAAATACTACGATAAACGTACTAAAATACGTTTATCATATGCCCTCCTTGCTACAAGTGCCCAGTGTACTCACGTCTCAGTCCGTCTTTCCCATAGATGGCGCCATTTGATGCGGGTATGACCCCGATCAGCAATATTTGGTCCGGGAAAAACGGTTGACGAATGAAACGGACTGGGTCTGATGCTTTAATGTGTGTTAAGGTTTACGTTCTTGTGTTAGACAAAGAAAAAAAATGAAAGGAACACATATTTTACGTGGTTCGTGTTGGAAAACGCCGGGTGACCCGAGGCCTCTCCCCGACACAGCGGAAGTATTGAATGGGTCTCCCAGGTTCCCTGTTGGAACGAGTGAATTTAAAAAATTTCCTCGTTCCCGCCACAAGACCAAACTCGGTATAAAGAAAAACACGCATGAATACACGTATTAAGGTTTAGAACATTACCCTCGTCGCGAAGATCTTTAGCTCCCTAGCTCACGAACTGCACCGAAGAGAGTCACGCCGACCCCGTGAAGTACCACAAACCAACACCACCCGAAGGATGGCTAGAGATGGTGTGGAGCGTTGTGTAGAGATGTATATGTATGTGTGTGATTTCTAAAACTCACAAATAATTAGGGATTTCTCAAAGATCACCCTAAATGCTCTCACTTCTCTCTAAAACTCAAAGATAGAGTGAGAAAGAGCTTAATTCAAGTTATAGACGAAATTCTCTAAGACATATATTAAAAGTCCATTTCCAAACCAAGAAAATGACTTTTAATTTAATCCAAATGAGATCATGTCCTACATGACTCAAAAGGTGTTAGATTCCCTTTTATTATGTCACTAAATGACCTAATAATGTCCCATATGTCTAACATAAGAACAAGGATCGAAATTGGATTAGGTTTGGCCAAGAAAATGATGTTTTGATGCGCGTTCACGGCCTCAAACAAGCTTGTCACGGCCGTGACTCATCATTGGACATGTTCTGCCACTCGTCACGGCCATTGTCATGGCCATGACCATTGCTTTGAGGCCTTCACGGCCTTGGCAATGAGTGTCACGGCCGTGACACAGTCGGGCACCATTTTTGGTCGCCACTGCCAGTCGTCACGGCCACGCGCAATGTGTTCACGGCCGTGACTCTTTGACAGCTTTGCGGCAGTTTCGTATTTCGATCCGATTGAGGGGTAAATGATGTCTGATTGACCTGACATTTTAACCATAGTTAAAAGACTCATCAATCTTGATTCTGACCAAAGGGATTCTCAATCCGAGGTCTAGATTGTGAGATATGAATTTTTGAAGCTACTGCAACTTTGCAGATGGGCTTCACAACCGTGACAAGCCTTGCTTGTCATTGTGAACCCTATTTACGCTTCAACTATTACCATTTTCATTCCGTAAATATCCGTCCATGTAAATATAATTTCTAAAACATATATTTAATATTTTATTAACGTCTCTAAGTCCGTTAAATTAATTTACATCTCATATTAGTTAGGCACTATCACAGTGATCATTTTTAAGCCTGTTAGGAATATTTTATTGTGTTCAATTAATTATTTTATCTAAGCCTTGTAATTTTATTTAAGTAAAATGGGCTTTTATTTGTAAAGCCTAGTGAGCTTATTTGTAATGGGCTTACAAGGGCCCAAGTACAATATACCAACATGTGGTATAAGTACTAAAACCCTAACACATAGTTAAGTGTCTTGTGTGTGTGAGAAATACAAAGAAAATAATTTTTGTGAGAGAAGCTCCAAACCCCTCTCAAGAACACGCACGCACGCCCCCACGATAAGTTAAATTCTTCCCATTATTTTCGTGGTTAAAATGCTAGAAATGTGTTTTAGTTGGATAGATTAGGACCAACAAAGCCCGACTCTCTTGGTTCGTCTCAACCCGGCAAGGGAGGAATCCAAGAATTTGGTAAGCGCCTAGCCAATCCCGCGGTACCAAATAGATCCCGTGTTGAGTACGATCTTCGATCTACGAACCGACTACAGATTATTGTCGTGCGTATAGACCCTTCACAAATGTCCCGATCGAGTGAGAGTCATGGTTACGTCAAACTCATTAGACTCGACTCTATGACTAATTCGTGACTGGCGAAATTACTAAACTGCCCTTACGTCCCACGTAAGTCAGTTTATAGCTTCGGCCGAAGACTTCGTAATTTCCCGTCCCCGAATATGCATAGGACATATATCTCAGTTACTAACGAGATAGTGAATCCCTAACGTTAGTCTAAGCACGGCAGTTACCCTTTGTTGTCAAGACCGCATGTCGCCGCCGACCCATGTTCGTTCCCGAACAAGGTGGGCCTAGTAAACTAGTGACATTTCAAGACCCCAAAGTCAACTCCGTCAAAAACCCTTCGGTCTAAGGTCCACGCACACTACTATAGTCAATCGATCGATCATTGACGCTACCCAGAGTAACGATAAGGCCCATGTGATCGTCGATTGCGAGTCGTGTCCAAGTACATGTTAATCCCCTGATTCAACTTATACCAATGTTACAACCTCCTGCTTCCCAAGCGAATGACTGGCACAACCATATAAGAGTCGTCAACAAATATGTCGTAATTGACGCTCAGTCACCCTACTGAGGTCTAAGACTTATGGACTAATTTAATATCGGAGAATAATAGCTCACCGGTGCCCCTCTCTCATCCCATGAGAATCGGTGAATAAACTCACAATATATGGAATTTATTTATTTACCGTCTCACCGGATGCCTAGTAAGACTTTATAGGTAAATAAATAATATGCCTTTTTGAAGAATAAATTATAAAGTATAAATTCCATTAATACGTATAAGAATACATTATTCAAATACATAACGAATAATACATCGATTATTAAATACATGCCATATTCATTACATCCTCGAATGGCATTCTGAGGGCACATCCCCAACAATCTCCCACTTGCACTCAATGCCATGCGCTATGATATCGTAAACCCATTTTATGGAGGTGTCGATCAAGCACTGCCTGTGAGAGAGGCTTGGTGAACGGGTCCGCCACGTTATCCGCGGTGGCTATTTTCTGCACAGCTATGTAGCCATTCTCAACGAACCCACGCAGCACGTGGTATTTTCTTTCTATGTGTTTGGACTTTGAATGAGACCTAGGTTCCTTGGCTTGTGCGACTGCCCCACTATTGTCGCACCACAATGGTAGCGGGCGATCCATTATGCCTGGAACAACTTGGAGTTCTTCTTAGAACTTCCTCATCCAAACACCTTCCTTTGCTGCCTCAGAGGCTGCAATATAATCCGCCTCAGTGGTGGAATCGGCAGTAGTGCTTTGCTTGGAACTTTTCCAAGACACTGCTCCACCATTGAGCGTATAGACGAAACCAGAAGTAGATTTTCGGTCATCGGTATAACCATCCACCTCTAATTCTCCATTTCCATAAATCAATATCATATCTTTAGTCCTTCTAAGGTACTTAAAGATATTCTTTACTGCATTCCAATGTTCTTTACCAGGATTAGACTGGTACCGACTTACTATGCTCAAAGCATACGCAATGTCAGGCCGCGTACATAGCATCGCATACATTAGGCTACCTATTGCTGATGCATAAGGAATTTTACTCATTTCCTTCCTTGCTTCCTCATTTTGAGGACACATGGATTTCGAGCGATGAAACCCATGTCGAATTGGCAAGAACTCTTTCTTAGATTCATCCATTCGAAACCGTTTCAGAATCTTTTCTAAGTAAAGGGCCTGAGATAAACCTATCATTCGATTCGCTCGATCTCTAAAAAGGCGAATTCCAAGAATATAGGTTGCTTCTCCCAGGTCTTTCATGGAGAATTCGGTTGAAAGCCAAGCTTTCACCTCCGAGAGCATCCCGATATCGTTTCCCATCAAAAGGATGTCATCCACGTACAATACGAGGAACGAAATCTTACTCCCACTGACCTTCTTGTAAACGCAAGGCTCATCTTCATTCTTTAAGAATCCGTAGTTCCTAACTACTTCATCAAATCGAAGATTCCAGCTCCTAGACGCTTGCTTAAGTCCATAAATAGACCTGTTAAGCTTGCACACTTTATGAACATCTGCTTGCGATGTAAAACCTTTGGGCTGCTCCATATAGATTTCCTCCTGGAGGAATCCATTTAGGAAAGCGGTTTTCACATCCATCTGCCAGATCTCGTAATCATAGTATGCTGCTATAGCAAGCAGAATACGGATAGACTTAATCATTGCAACAGGTGAAAAGGTTTCCTCATAATCGGTGCCCTCTTTTTGATTATACCCTTTCGCTACTAGCCTAGCTTTGTAGGTTTCAACCTGCCCATCAGATCCAATCTTTCTCTTATAGATCCATTTACACCCTATAGGTCTAAAACCTTTGGGCAGATCTACTAGAGTCCATACTTGGTTGGTATGCATCGAGTCCATCTCTGCTTTCATAGCATCGACCCATTTCTTAGAGTCAACATCCATCATTGCCTGGTCATAGGTAGCGGTCGTCACCAACGATCCCCTCAATCGCAGCACCTCCGTGCTCGACATGTATCATACCATATCTCTCAGGCATGCGAGACATTCTACCCGACCTGCGCAATTCTCGGCGCGTCTCGGACTGCTCATCTGTGCCCTCAGGCACTGATGTCTCTGGAGGAGCTTCGATTAACTCTCCAAGAATCACTTCTCTGCCCGCTCCACCTTCTCGAACGAACTGTTCCTCAAGAAAGTGAGCATGAATAGCTACGAAGATCCTTTGATCATCATGGAAGTAAAAATAATATCCCATGCTGTCATCGGGATATCCAACGAAACGTCCTTTCATGGACCTAGATTCGAGTTTGTCTGCTACTTGCTTTTTCACATAGGCGGGGCATCCCCAAACCCTTAAGTGATTCAAGCTGGGCTTCTTACCATTCCAAATTTCGTAAGGTACCCTATCTACAGACTTCGAAGGGGTTCTGTTCAAAACATAAACAGCAGTTTGCAAAGCATATCCCCATAACGATATGTGTAGATCTGTATAGCTTAGCATAGATCGAACTTTATTTAATAATGTTCGGTTCCTTCGTTCGGCAACACCATTCAGTTGTGGTGTCTCGGGCGGTGTCAACTGCGAAATAATTCCATTTTCTTTCAAGAAATCATCGAACTCGAGACTCATATACTCGCCGCCTCGATCTGATCGTACGACTTTAATTTGTCTCCCAGTTTGATTTCCACTAAAGTCTTGAATTCCTTGAACTTTTCAAGCGTTTCAGACTTGTGCTTCAGCAGATACACCAAGCCGTAGCGAGAGTGATCATCTGTGAAAGTCACGAAATAATGGAAATTACCTCGGGCCGCTACACTAAACGGTCCACAAACGTCTGTATGGATCAAATCCAAAAGATTAGTGGCTCTTTGAAAAGTCCCTGTAAAAGGAGACTTAGTCATTTTGGGAGAATACAAGACTCGCACGTTGGATAGGAATCTGATTCCATAGGCTTAATAATGCCGTGTTTCTCCAACTCTTGAATCTTTCGAACTCCGGCATGACCAAGTCTAAGATGCCACAAATACTTTTTATTTAACTCTAAGTTACGTTTGTCGGTAATTACATTCGCATGTTCCTAGACATTAACGTAATATAAACCATTTATTAACGTTGCATTTCCGACGCATTTATTTCCAAAATAAATCTCACAAATATTATTATTGAATCGAAATTCATAACCATTCTTACCCAAAGCAGGAATAGAAATAATATTCTTCAGCCCCTTGGGCAATACAAGTACATCGAATAAATATAATACATGTCCAGAACTTAATACAAGAGTTTTCGATCCAACATGACTAGCAGGTACACTATGTCCGCTACCAACGTTGATCAAGACTTCTCGTTCCGCCAGCTTCCTACTTCGTTCCAGACCCTGGTTCAAAACACAAATGTGAGCACTAGCTCCCGAGTCAAGAATCCACGAAGTGGAAAATACAGTACATGAACAATAAGTTTCCAAAACTTTACCTGAAGCCCCAGAAGCTCGAAGCTTGGGGCAATCTCTTTTCCAATGACACAGCTCTTGGCAGTGAAGGCACCTATCAGTGGCCTTCGGAACTTTAGGCACGTTCATTTTAGCCTTTCCTTTTTTCTTAATCCCTCCTTTGGCTTATTAGGCTTGGGCTTGGGCTTGTTCGACTTAGATCTCTTAGACCTTGTAGTCACAACAAGCGCAACCTCTTTTCCCTTTCCTTTCTTTAGCTCACGCTGAGTCTGAACCAGCGTGTTCATGAGTTCAGGAAGCGAAAATCGCCTATCGCTCAGATTATAGTTTATAATAAACTGAGCAAATGAAGCTGGGAGTGACTGAAGGATCAGGTCAATCTGAAGCTCATTATGAATGGGACAACCGAGAGAACTTAGTTCCTCGATGTACCCAATGAGCTTACGCACATGTGCCACAACATCTGCACCCTCAGGCATCTTGGTATGACAGAGATTGTCGACAGCGCGGTATCGAGACGATCTCGACTGCTCGCCGTACAACTCCTTCAGATGAATCAATATCTCGCGCATTTGCATACCCTCATGCTGGCGCTGCAGATCATTATTCATCCCAGCTAACATATAAGCCTTGATACGGGCACTATCAGCCATCCATTTGGCATAATATTCCTTGTCAGCATCACTCGCACCCTCTTGGGGTTCGAGTGGTATGGGTCCCTCAAGGACATACTCTAGGCGTTCCAGAGTGAGGACTATCCTCAAGTTACGGAGCTAGTCCGCAAGGTTTGGACCCTCCAAACGATTTTGCGTGATCAGTAAATTGAATGGTGACGTCATTTTGTATACAAACAATAAAGAAAACAATCTGCAGAAAATAAAGCATTGAAGGGGTTAACGTATTATTCTACAAGCACAAATAAGGACTTTAACGGTTTGGCTTGGCTCCCACTATTTTTCTCAAAATCCCATTCTCCCGATAGAGATTTCGGAAACCTCGTTGATGGTTTCATAGTGGAGTTGATTTCCCCGCTCCGATAAATGAACCTCAACCTAACAGTTTATTGGCCCATTACTCGGACGGCGCCGTGTCCCACACGAACCCATAGATGATCCCGTGTCCCACACGAGTCCATCTCATGAGTGTTTCAACAACTTTGTCTCCGGTTAGGAACCCTCACCCTAACAGGAATAATTGGGAAATAACCGTCTAAGTGTGACCTATCAACGTCTGGCTCAATCCTAACATTTAGAAATTCCCGCCCATAGGATAACTATAAGGCGTGAATATGTTTCGGAGAGCGACATTTAGACAGTCACCCAAAATATCCACGTCAAGAGTAAAATGTTGGGCGTCGATAACTCGGAACAAACCGCACATACACTCAAGTCGTTTCAATAATGAGCTTGACTTTATTGTCTTAACGCACCCGGACCAACTACGACAAGAGTGAAATGATTGGCGCCGATAACTTGGAACAAACCGTACACGACACTCAAGCCGCAATCGTTTCGAGCTTGATAGAAGACAAGACCCAGTCCTTTACCCACTTTGTATTTTGTCCAACCGGGAGAATACGTCTCACACACAAAAACACTTAAATACACGCACGTAACGTCAAACAAACATGCACGTAATTGCAGTAAACCTAGTTTGCCTATAAGACCGTCTGCATGGACTATTTCTACTCTACTACATTTATATTGATAAAAATACACATCTCTACACCTTCGGCTTCAAACCGTGTTCTCGAACGACCTCCAAGGCTTCAAACGGCCATCTCATGATTCCTCCTCATACTCATACATCCATCGTGCTAAACTAATTTTCTAAAAATTAATAAGGTACAAGACGGGGGGATCAGCTGTCCCGAACAACCCGTATATTAACGAATAAATTACAAACAGGGGGGAACTTGTCACCCTTAACATATCACCCGGAAATAGAGCCTAAGTCCACGCCGACGTCTTAATACGTGTCATACATATATATACATACAACATAAACACGTTCACGACAACAAAACGCTCAAAGAAACCAAAACGAAATTTGGGCTAGTCCTAGACTTACGGACCCAGTGTCAATTACGAACCGTGAGGAGACTCCCACTAGGGTTTTCTCTCCACGTTGCTACGCTACGTCGGACCGCTCGCAACTAGGCGACCTCCGACCAAGCGAGCGCTCGGTTTACAAACTCGAACTAAGTACAACTCATGCTACGACGCTCGAGTGACTTAGTGACTTGCACAACCGAGTTCGTTTCGGACTCGTTTATGTCATTTCTTAGAACCGAGCCTATGGCTCTGATACCACTGTTGGGAAACCCCGGGTGACCCGAGGCCTCTCCCCGGACACAGCGGAAGTATTGAATGGGTCTCCCAGGTTCCCCGTTGGAACGAGTGAATTTAAAAAATTTCCTCGTTCCCGCCACAAGACCAAACTCGGTATAAAGAAAAACGCGCATGTATACACGTATTAAGGTTTAGAACATTACCCTCGTCGCGAAGTCCTTAGCTCCCTAGCTCACGAACTGAAGAGAATCACGCCGACCCCGTGAAGCACCACAAACCAACACCACCCCAAGGATGGCTAGAGATGGTGTGGAGCGTTGTGTAGAGATGTATATGTATGTGTGTGATTTCTAAAACTCACAAACAATTAGGGATTTCTCAAAGATCACCCTAAATGCTCTCACTTCTCTCTAAAACTCAAAGATAGAGTGAGAAAGAGCTTAATTCAAGTTAATAGACGAAATTCTCTAAGAAAATATATTGAAGTCCATTTCCAAACCAAGAAAATGACTTTTAATTTAATCCAAATGAGATCATGTCCTACATGACTCAAAAGGTGTTAGATTCCCTTTTATTATGTCACTAAATGACCTAATAATGTCCCATATGTCTAACATAAGAACAAGGATCGAAATTGGATTAGGTTTGGCCAAGAAATGATGTTTTGATGCGCGTTCACGGCCTCAAACAAGCTTGTCACGGCCGTGACTCATCATTGGACATGTTCTGCCACTCGTCACGGCCATTGTCATGGCCATGACCATTGCTTTGAGGCCTTCACGGCCTTGGCAATGAGTGTCACGGCCGTGACACAGTCGGGCACCATTTTTTGTCGCCACTGCCGGTCGTCACGGCCACGCGCAATGTGTTCACGGCCGTGACTCTTTGACAGCTTTGCGGCAGTTTGGTATTTCGATCCGATCGAGGGGTAAATGATGTCCGATTGACCTGACATTTTAACCATAGTTAAAAGACTCATCAATCTTGATTCTGACCAAAGGGATTCTCAATCCGAGGTCTAGATTGTGAGATATGAATTTTTGAAGCTACTGCAACTTTGCAGATGGGCTTCACAACCGTGACAAGCCTTGCTTGTCATTGTGAACCCTATTTACGCTTCAACTATTACCATTTTCATTCCGTAAATATCCGTCCATGTAAATATAATTTCTAAAACATATATTTAATATTTTATTAACGTCTCTAAGTCCGTTAAATTAATTTACATCTCATATTAGTTAGGCACTATCACAGTGATCATTTTTAAGCCCGACTCTCTTGGTTCGTCTCAACCCGGCAAGGGAGGAATCCAAGAATTTGGTAAGCGCCTAGCCAATCCCGCGGTACCAAATAGATCCCGTGTTGAGTACGATCTTCGATCTACGAACCGACTACAGATTATTGTCGTGCGTATAGACCCTTCACAAATGTCCCGATCGAGTGAGAGTCATGGTTACGTCAAACTCATTAGACTCGACTCTATGACTAATTAGTGACTGGCGAAATTACTAAACTGCCCTTACGTCCCACGTAAGTCAGTTTATAGCTTCGGCCGAAGACTTCGTAATTCCCCGTCCCCGAATATGCATAGGACATATATCTCAGTTACTAACGAGATAGTGAATCCCTAACGTTAGTCTAAGCACGGCAGTTACCCTTTGTTGTCAAGACCGCATGTCGCCGCCGACCCATGTTCGTTCCCGAACAAGGTGGGCCTAGCAAACTAGTGACATTTCAAGACCCCAAAGTCAACTCCGTCAAAAACCCTTCGGTCTAAGGTCCACGCACACTACTATAGTCAATCGATCGATCATTGACGCTACCCAGAGTAACGATAAGGCCCATGTGATCGTCGATTGCGAGTCGTGTCCAAGTACATGTTAATCCCCTGATTCAACTTATACCAATGTTACAACCTCCTGCTTCCCAAGCGAATGACTGGCACAACCATATAAGAGTCGTCAACAAATATGTCGTAATTGACGCTCAGTCACCCTACTGAGGTCTAAGACTTATGGACTAATTTAATATCGGAGAATAATAGCTCACCGGTGCCCCTCTCTCATCCCATGAGAATCGGTGAATAAACTCACAATATATGGAATTTATTTATTTACCGTCTCACCGGATGCCTAGTAAGACTTTATAGGTAAATAAATAATATGCCTTTTTGAAGAATAAATTATAAAGTATAAATTCCATTAATACGTATAAGAATACATTATTCAAATACATAACGAATAATACATCGATTATTAAATACATGCCCTATTCATTACATCCTCGAATGGCATTCCGAGGGCACATCCCCAACAATCTTCCACTTGCACTCAATGCCATGCGCTATGATATCGTAAACCCATTTTATGGAGGTGTCGATCAAGCACTGCCTATGAGAGAGGCTTGGTGAATGGGTCCGCCACGTTATCCGCGGTAGCTATTTTCTGCACAGCTATGTAGCCATTCTCAACGAACCCACGCAGCACGTGGTATTTTCTTTCTATGTGTTTGGACTTTGAATGAGACCTAGGTTCCTTGGCTTGTACGACTGCCCCACTATTGTCGCACCACAATGGTAGCGGGCGATCCATTATGCCTGGAACAACTTGGAGTTCTTCTTAGAACTTCCTTATCCAAACACCTTCCTTTGCTGCCTCAGAGGCTGCAATATACTCCGCCTCAGTGGTGGAATCGGCAGTAGTGCTTTGCTTGGAACTTTTCCAAGACACTGCTCCACCATTGAGCATATAGACGAAACCAGAAGTAGATTTTCGATCATCCACGTCTGACTGGAAATCCGAATCGGTATAACCATCCACCTCTAATTCTCCATTTCCAAGTACAAGTTAATCCCCTGATTCAACTTATACCAATGTTACAACCTCCCGCTTCCCAAGCGAATGACTGGCACAACCATATAAGAGTCGTCAACAAATAAGTCGTAATTGACGCTCAGTCACCCTACTGAGGTCTAAGACTTATGGACTAATTTAATATCGGAGAATAATAGCTCATCGGTGCCCCTCTCTCATCCCATGAGAATCGGTGAATAAACTCACGATATATGGAATTTATTTACCATCTCACCGGATGCCTAGTAAGACTTTATAGGTAAATAAATAATATGCCTTTTTGAAGAATAAATTATAAAGTATAAATTCCATTTATACGTATAAGAATACATTATTCAAATACATAACGAATAATACATCGATTATTAAATACATGCCCTATTCATTACATCCTCGAATGGCATTCCGAGGGCACATCCCCAACAGTTCGAACAGGTGTCCTACGTCCACGGGCCACCGGAAATAGTATTCACTATTGATAGGCAAGATTTACACCCTCGACCTTACTTCACTCGTTATAGTGCGTTCATGGAGACGAAGAAGATGAATACAGGGAAAATGTGTTGAGTATGTTTTGAATCTGATCTCTTTCTATTCCTATATACCCGTTTAGTCTCTGCTTTCCCAGCTGGCAGTCCTTTGGGACCACTTGATAGCGACTTCTGGTACAACCTAGGAGAGACAGCAGCTACAGGCGTACTGTTGTCAGACTGGCGCGCCTCCTCTGTGAAGGTAATGTTGGCCAATCACAGCCTTCCACGTGTCTCCTGGTCGGTCTTACCCAATATTTCCCGCTCAAACCACTTCGTTGTCAGAGCCCATCCTACTTTTTCCGTACAATCCCTCTGGTCTCCGACTCTCCTCCTTACCTGCCTCTATGTCCAAAAAGTCACTATCCACAGATAATCAGGTTAGGAGGAATGCTGTACTGCAGGTCACCCCTATCAAGTGTAAAGAGTGAACTTCGGAGTTGGACCAGCTTGGTGAATTAGTAGGTACTTCACGAATCATGTAATGGGTTCTCGAATTAAGGACTTTGCGAAATTAGGGTTCGCGAAGTGTAACTTCACTAATTAAGTAAGCTTTATAAACTATTATGGACTTAGTGAATTGTAAGGGGATACAGAACTTCACGAACTTGGTTTCATGAATCAATGAGGCACTTCGCGAATCAAGTGTAACTTCACGAATTTGTAGGGACTTGACTTAGAGAATTAAGAAGGAGAGAGAGGTAGGGTTCGCGAAGTGGGTAGGTGTTAGGCATTTCACGGATTAGGCAAAATACAGTTGTGGTAGTTCCAAGTGTTAATCCGAAAATATCTACAGGTGTTGTTCCGCTTGTTTGGACAAATTGTGGGTCGTCTGATTGTAAATTATTATCAAGCTTTGTCGGAAGAAATATATCAAAAGACCATGTATAATTGCATGATTGTCCAACTTAACTACATGATAGTAACTCCAAATGTTGTTGCGATAAGTCCACAATACACGACTACGAGACCACAAGAAACCCATAGTTGCACAATTGCAATATTCATGCGATCTGTAAGTTCATGATTTGGGTTGAATCTATATATCTAACTATTATTATTTATTATACATTATTATTATTATTATTATCATCATTTTTTCCACATTAAATATTGTTATTCACATTTGTGATTAATTCTTTTAGCTACAAGTGTTGCAACTTTAGCCGCGGCTTATATAGGTGAATCCATGGAAGGCCATCATTGAAATAGTCTGTTTTTAGCTTAGCGCAAAGCAATGTATGCCCATCTCAAGATAATTTACTTAAGGCAGGTAAATATACAATCTGTATACGAAAGTGCGAAATTTTTAGACTCCTACTTTCGCCTTTGTGATTGTTTTGTCTTTCCTTTGGCTGGGGTCTTGTTGGGACCTGTAGGTTGTCTGGGTTGTTTGGTTCTACGTTGTGCTACCTGGTCGTTGATCGTTAGTTTGGTGCGTCATGATTTGTTTCATGTATGCTGTCTCTGTACTCCTGTATTCTTTCCTTATTTAGTGAACGTTACCCAAAATAAAATAGTAAGAAAAATTAAAAATTACGAGCGTGTTGTAAAAAAAGGGGAAAGATATCTAGAAGATCTTTTTCCTAAAATTCTCCTTTCGTGCACATAGCTGAGCTTTTTCTGGTAAAAATTTCGCACTTTCGTCTCATCTTATGCATTACTATTAATTCAAAACAAACAATTTTGTACGAAATTCTGCAGCAAAGAATGAGCTTATTAATTAATCCAAAAAAACCATAGAATTTGGCTGTCATCAAATCACTGATCAATGATGTACTATCAAATCCTGATGAAATGTTATCATTACGAAATCATAGCATATTGATTACATCTTCCAACAAAAATGCAACAAACAGTGAGATGAATAGGTATAACCCATGCATCCAACGGGGAAAATCCTAGTTCTCGTTTAGTAGTTTATTTAGTGTACAAACTCTCCCTTTGAGTCCCAAGGTCGTGTTTCGAAGGATTTCCCAATCATACTTCGTTTCTGGTTGATACTTCCATCATCACATTTATATTCAGGGAAGTAGTCTATGAATGTTTTGCGGCTATCATCCACTCCATTAAACAGAAAACTCCTAATGATTTCCTGCACATACAATACAATAGAAAAATAATTATTCTTTTTAATACTGTAAGACAAGATCATTTAAAGCCGACCTTTGCGCTATCTTCTCCAACTAATTTCCTCAGAAGTTGATGCCCCGGATCCTGTATTTCGGAAATGAGGTTAAAAATAATTGTGTTGTTTTTCTAATTCTCAGTATACAAAAGCTATTATTCAAACGATCAAATATAACATATAATTACTAAAATAATCAAAATGTTGAAACCTATATATCCGCAGATATAAATTATGTTCCAGTCGCCATATGGGAAAAAACAATTTCCAGTCCCATGTCAGATAAAGCGATTTGAAATTAAATAAAGCACTAAATACCAGTGCTATGAAGTGATTCCCATACCTTTTCAGCTCTCCATGTGAGGTATCTGTGGTGTGATTCGAGATTTTTATCAACGTGAGCATAATCAGCCTCGGATGAGGCATTGGCCATAAGCTCCAGCCACGACTGTTTATTTTAGAGAAGAGAACGTATATAGTAATAAAAAGAAAAAAAAATTAAAATGGAGAAGGACATTGTGTACAAATGATCGTCACCTTCAGATAATCTGTGAAAGCAGAAAATAAAGCATGGTACTTATGCGGGTTAGGCGAAAACTTGGTCCAAATCACGATTGGCGAGAAAAAAATCAAAGATTCTGCAGTTATCTTGCCTCCCCATGGAAAAAGCTGCATGAATTCTGTGTTAAACAATCATCCATCCCATTTTAATTAGATGGAATGGAAAGTGAAAAAACAATGGTCACATAGAATCTATGAGGATAATGATTTGTTTTACCTCAGCATATTTAAGTCCTAGTGGAATTAAGTGCTTGTAATACTTATCCTTGTAGTCTCTATGATTAGAGACGTCGTGTAATGGATTGAGGTCCCTAGACGTGGAGTAAAAGGAAAAAGATAACTCACTTAACAATGATAGAATAGTTAGAGCAAGAACTAACATAACACGATAGTGTTTTATCAGTAAGTCAAATCGTTGTAAGAACTACGAAACGAAGTGAATTTAAAAGAAATTCTTCAGTAATTCAAGCAATAAGAAATGCTTATGGCATTCAGGGAATATGACAAAGAGCCGTAAGTCGTCTAATAGCAAGCTGCGTAAGAGTAGAAACATAGGATTCAGCTCTTCAAAGGATCATTCAATTTAGAAGCTAAGCAGAAAATGATAATAAACAATAAACCCATGTAAGATTGCTAAATAAATGCGTTGGGAAAAAATAAATAAGGGAATGATAGTAACATACAATACGACTATATTCGTAGTTGAAGTGGTGAAAAAGTTGGCACAAAATATCGGTAGATCAAACTCTGGTCGGGGAAATATGGCCAAGTCTAGAACCTGCACATATTTGTAAGATCACACAAGAATTATTTTGACGGTTTACTAACCAACTTTAGAACAATTGAACGCACATTCATTCCATTGCTCCCTTCAATTAACAAACTACGAACAAGCCTGATCTTCGGTGCTTCAAAAGATATCATCTGAAGCTTTGTCTTCTCATCAATTCCAACCAAGAAATTAAACCTTTGCTTCACAAATTAATCAAAATTGCAAATTAAAAAGAAGTTAGAATCGCTTCATGCACTGGGACTGAAGATAGTGAAATTATATAGATAGTAATATTAAGCAACAAAGTGTAACCATGGTCACCTAGTGACAGAAGTTAACATACAACCTCAAATAGTTAATCTTGCACTTTCCCAAACATAACTAAGAAACAAAAAGACAGTAATATCTAAGATATATTTTAATGTCTTCTTCACAAAAATCTAATATTAGCTAGGACCAAACTTCAAGAAAAAAAAACACACACACACACTAGAGAAATAATGGACAATGTCAAAATTAACATAAACCCATATACTACCCAACTCTAAAGTAAAAACGATTGTCACAAAAAACCACAATATAAGCAAAATACGTGTGCATATTGAAACACAAGGATAGAAGTACACCTGAAGCGGTGAGGGGGATAAGCTGGTGTGCTTCGCAGTTTCCTCAACTGCAAAGTCGGCAAATTTTTTGTAAGAAAAAACAGAGGTTGATTCTGCAAACAACGGCTTCATCCTAGTGATAACGCTAACGCATTTTTTGGACGAAACCTTTGGGACTGTGATTAGGGGTTGCAACCGCAGATTTAGTGGATGCAAAGGGGAAGCCATAGATGAATGAGTGACAGAGAGATTTTTTATGGGCTAGCGAAAGAAAAAAGATGGATTTCAGACAGAAGTCAGTGAAAATATACCCCAAGGGCCAAGGGCAAATGTGCGTAGACAAAGATGACTGAACCGCGACCCCTGCCGCTATAAAGTCATTTCCAATCCGTGAAAAACTCATTCTCAAATGCAAATTCATCCTCAAACTCAAATTCAGTAGTTTTTCTCCAATTATTAAACTCATTCACAAGCTTAAAAGATACTTTTGCAATATTATCTTTCGCATTAATTTTTATAATGTTTCAATACGATCCACATATATTACATTTTATCAATATTGCTCATAGAATAAATAAAGAAGTAAATAAATGATATTTTCTTAGACTAAATTTTATAATAAATATTTTATTTACAATTAGCATTATTCATGTGATATAATAAAAACAATTAAAGAAATAATGAAAAATCTAATTATAGTAATTTATGTAATAAAAGTTAATTATTAAATTTAGTATATGTTGCTTTGTGGAAATATAAACACATGCATTGTGTTAAATGAAAACGCATCTATGCGTTTATAGGAGAGAGAAATGTTGGAACTAAATCATATAAATTAAAAACTGATGCACTCCCTTCATTTTAGGAAAAGTGGTCACTTAACATGGTATCGGAGCTTAGGGATCTGCAGGTCCTGGGTACGAATCCTCACGACCATCCATTTATCAGAGTAACACGTCTAAGACTAGATAATAGAAAAATCAGCTTAGACGTGAGAGGGCGTGTTGGAAATAAATAATATAAAATTAAAAACTGATGCACTCCCTTGAGTGTTAACCTTTTAGGAAAAGTGATAACTTAACAAAAAAAGAATTAACCAATTTTGGTTATGCGTTTGAGTGTTGGTTGGAGTATCTGTATGTTTACGTCTGATTATGATATTGGTTGGAGATGGTGTAAATAACATCTCCCTAAAACACTAATCCAAAAATTAAAACGGCTAATTTCACTTAAATCTCGACTTGGTAAACTTTATATTATTACTTATTTCATCATGTAAAAAACAATATTACTTACAGACCAAAGTAAAACTGTACTATCACTTAATATCGTGTAGAATAGTCCCAATCTGAGCTGAATCGGATGATCTATTCGATAAATACTCCACAACTAGAAGGCAATCCCCATCGAACATTGTGGATAGCCAATTCTTTTGTATCGCAAATTTAATTGCATAGTAAGCCGCCGTTGCCTCGATAACCTCCAGGAACGAACCTCGAAAGAATTTAGTGCACCAACCACGGCAAACACCAGATTCAACTCTACCTATGAAGCCAATAACTGCTCCGCCACGTTGCAAGTGTATTGCTCCTTCAAAGTTAATTTTTATTATATGTGTTGCAGCTTGAAGGACACGAGAACACAATGTAACATCATCAGCTTTCATGATAGAGATATTGTAGTGACCCTATCCATCCCTACCTATTCTAGCGTATTCTTAAGTGCCTACGATACGTTAATTTAAAAAGCATGCGAAAATGCGCATGAAATTTTTTCGTTTTCATAAACGAAGTCGTCCGCTACAAGCTCGAAGGAATACATGAGTTCATATATTACATGCTAGTCCCAATTACATGGGACGTGTACACATACGCAGCAAAAGAGTCTTATGCGCCCGGCCTCACAGGTCGTCATGCACACACCACCCTCAAAAGACGCTCGGAAGCTTCAAAAGGATGCCTTGCCAGCTAGGCGATCACGTACCGTGTTCGCTCACACCTACAACATATAACGTAAGGGGCGAGCCGCTGTGGCTCAGTAAGCGGAAATTATGCATGAATGCACGTGACAACCCCCGCAAAGACAATCTACGCCGATGCACTTATAACTCGTACTAGCTTCACTCAGGGCCTTCGGCTAATCTTACTATGCACCACAAATGAGCTCACGTCCATCAAGGACAAATACGACAGGGGTCCACGCCGGATGGCCATACCCTAGGATGCATATCATTCCCCTAGGTCGCCATATGTACCCGGTCGTCACCGACTGCCGGCGGTCGCTCACGCTGGTGGCCCATGCTTAGGTTGCCTACACCAGGGTTCCATCCTGTGTCGCTTATTCCCTCTGGTCGCACCCTTCAGGTCGCCCCTTACTGCCACGGCATTGCCCAATCATATCATAAGTACATATATACGGCCTTGTTGCCAACGGGTATCGCCCAATCATAACATATATATATATATATATATATATATATATATAATATACAGCCCTTTCGCCAACGAGCACCGCCCTAATATAGAATAAATATATATATACACATATAATATTTGCTAGCGTGCACTGCCCTAATATAAAATAAATATACATATATAATATGTATATACGGCCCTTTCGCCAACGTGCACTGCCCTAATATAAAATAACTATATATATAATATATATATATATATATATATATATATATATATATATACGGCCCTTTTCCCAACGTGCAATGTCCTAACATAAAAATAAATATATATATATATATAAAATATATATATATATATATAGCCCCTTTGCCAACGGGTCTCTGCCCTAATATAAAATAAAAATATATCATATATATACGGCCCTTTTTGCCAACGGGTCTCTGCCCTAATATGAAATAAATATATATATATATATATATATATATATATATATATATATATATATATATATATACACGGCCCTTTCGCGAACGGGCATTGCCCTATCATAACATAAATATACATATATATAACGACGGCGCTCAACGCCGCCCTGGTGACGTAGTAGTTAACCATGACTCAACTGCGTGTCGACAACAAATGCCCATATCGGCAAGTATCAGTTTCTTTCAAGCAATACATCATATGCAGACTCATCTCAGACTTCCCTCCCACATATGATCGTGCATGCTCGTGAATATGCAATGTAAAAGGTCGCCGAATATACTTACCACGTAGAAATGTATCAACTAATTCACGAAATCATGTAGTCATGGAAGCATGTAGTCACATACATCAGGCACATAGTCATGTAACGTTATGCACACGCAAGTAAGTTATGTGTCGTAGGTGAATTTCCACTTACCTGTCGTCCCGTCGACTACTGCTACTGACCCGGTGAATTTCTTAAGTCCCGACCTTAAGCATAAAATATTAATGTCAGTAAACTATTTTAATTAATTAATTATTTAAGTGCTTGAAATTCCTAATTGTTGATGTATTATAGTTACTATTACTTTTAAGGGCATTTATTTGAAAGGAGTTTGTAAAGTATTATTCCTAAGTCACGAACACATTTTGAAAATCCCTAGTTGGATTCGCAAATCCCACATGACTCGTGAAGTTTATGGAATTCGTGAAGTGTTATCGCGAAAGCTCAAAATTCACTAAGTGTGGTCCGCGAGCTCTCAATTCACTAAAGTTGTTCTAATTCGCCGAATGGGACTCACCAAGTTGAGTCCGCGAAGTGCATGAGTTCGCCAAGTTTATTGGTTTCTCGAAGTACCCTATGCCCGTTTCGCGAATCCGCATAGTTCGCGTTCTTCATGGAGTTCGTGAGATTCCTTATATACTTCATGGTCCGCGATTTGTTGAACCCGTTAAAACCCCTACTACATACGATTTGCCAACACTCGTATGATTCGCAAAATGAAGTTCTTGATACCTTGTTCGCGAGTTGTTTTCCGAGTTCGCAAAATCTATGAGTTCGTTGACCTAGTTTAGGTTCGCGAAGTGTGTCTTGGTTTATAGTTCACGAAACATCGTTCATGAAGAACCCTAATTCGCGAAACAATTCTACCCTACTTTCGCGAACTCATTAAGACAATCTTCGAGTTCGCCAAATTCATTCCCGCCCATCTTAGGATTCACCAACTAGTTCAATTCGCAAACCTTTATTTTACTTATTCATTCGCGAACTTTAACGGTTCGTGAATCTTACATTTTGCGGCCCTTAAATGATTTTAACACCTAAAATTCTTGAGGACTTCGATCAAAAAGGTATTTCTTCCAAGAACAATACAAATAACATACGAGCTTCAAACATTTTCTTAACTCTCTAGAACTAGTTCATATGAATCCTAATTATACATTTACTTAAACATGTTAACACTAAGTCTTAAGGAATTAACTAAACTCCCAATCAACTCCTCTTTTCTTAAGAATACGTTGAAGGCCCGTATGAACTTTAAAACCCAAAAATCTTAACCATCGTAATTCACGATTTAAGGAAGTTTGTTGCTAAGGTCTATAGTTAGGAATTTGTGCCTAAATTTAGATCTAAGCCCATTCACAAATACAACTCAACTTCTATCCTTACTAATTTTATTAACCCAATTTCCTTTATTCTATATATTCGAAAATTCCTACTAAGTTCGATATTATCTAAGCACATAAGTAGATAAACGAGATACGTAAAATCACGTAAGCACATTATTTTCATAGATTTCACTTAGGCAGAATATCGATGCACCAACTTTATTCAATCACATAGACGTAAAATATCCATTCAACTTTATGCAGTCACATAAACATGAAATGTGCATGCAAATTCATTGGCTAAACTAGCTTACGAGGACTCGGGTTCTACATCCTCCCCCCTTAAAAGGATTTCGCCCCCGAAATCAGCCCGTTTGGAACAATCCGGGGTAACGTTTGGTAAGAAAGTCACATGGTTGCCCTTAAAGACAATCCACACCGAGGAAGAAATATCCTTATGGGAATAAGATTTTTAATTGGAAAGGGTCATTCTTTTTGTCTGTCCTTGGCTAGAAGTCATTCCCTCTTGATGATCGGGAGGACTAGTAGAGAGTTCGGAAAATTCCTGAAGGTGGCAGAAAATAAAATAGAGGATGCTGAATCAAGCGTAAATTCGAGATCACAATTCTTGTGAAATTTTTTCGGAATTGATATCCCAGAGACTTTCCGAAAGCCACTAGGATTCTTGTATTTATCTTTTCTTGTCTAGGACTTTGTTTTAGAAATAAATCGTGGCAGAATGACCCTAATTCCTGGTCTCGCGTTTCTCACATTCGCAACCTTGTTTGTTGTCAGACGAGAACCGGATAGCAACTATGGAAGGTCGTAAGTGACAGATCTATCGTAACTTATGTTATTAGGTTGAAAAGGGTATCGTTGTCTGGACTCATCTTATCTCCGTCGAGTTCTAGAAAGTCAAGGTTTTATGCAGGCTTCTAGCGTGCTAATTGTAAGGTATACTCTGAGTTTAACGGTGGCCTTATTTTTCCTGTGCGGATAATGAGGTCCTACGACTAGTCCAAAATCTATTCTTCCCCTTAAACGATCTGTTTACTCTTCATCTCTAGAAGGTTCATGTTACGACAGGAGATAGAAGAATATTCTAGTTGGAAGAGAAAGAAAGAAACAAGATCATAAAGATGAGGATCTTTCATGTTGTGTTGGGTCCTATTGGTAAGTACTTAACGGAGTAGGTGCGAAGATCGCTCATTCTAGTCGAACATGTGTCGCCTTGTCGGGATAATGAGAATAGCTACAGTTATGATCAGGCAGAATTGAATATCATGAGCGCTCGTGACGTTTTCGTTACGCCGCTCTAACACTGAACATGTATGCCCCACCGTTTGATTAGAAGGACTGGGGTATGAGATTATACGCCGGTATTATGGGGTTTAGACTTATCATTTTGGAAGAAGTGGAATGTGACTTTAACCTCGTATTCCAGTGGGAAAGAACATTTAACGAGGAAGTAACATGGTTTTGATCGTGCATTGGTCAAAAGTAACTCTGGAGGCCCATCGGGAAGTATATCGGAGTTTTTTTTGGATAGATGCTGGCGCAATTTCAGTCAAGGACTGTGTAATTCTCATGTTTAATCACTTGCACAAGAAGGGTGTGCTAGTTATGGCTCGGATCGATCTTCAAGCCGTCATTCTAAGAAATGTTGGGGTGCTTTATGTAGCAACCCTCGATTTCTAAGTACGATTAGTAGCGGTTTTCCGCAACGTAAGCCGCGGAAGGCCCGTCTAACAAAAACTTTTTAACTAAAATAATTTACATATCATCGTGTTGTTTTACAAAACGGTCTCTATACATGGGTTGAAGCCCCAAAAATATTCTAACCCACTACGCCGCTCCACAGGAAGCATCCATGTACCGCTCTCGCCCTCAAAAGCCCGTGGAGTCACCGCCACCAGCCGCTAACTTAGCCCTGACGTTCATCGACTTGGGCTCGTACATACCTACAACATGTAAAAGACTGAGCTATTGCCCGATAAGTGAATATGCAATGCAGCGTGCACTCATTTCCAATCCCAATTCTCACAACATGATATAATGCATGCTCGTTCCCACATTTCTATCGTATATCAATATCAGGGCCCTAGGCTGGACTCGGCACCTCGCGCGCAATAAATAAAATATATCATCTGGTCGCTCATGCCAGAATAGTGGTGCCCACGCCGATAGTGCGCTGATCAATCACGTCAACGTCCTCCTATCAGGTCGTCCCTTCCGCCACATAACTCATCCGACGGTTTGCACCTCGAGTCGCTCACGCCTGAGTAGACAGATCGCTCATGTCTGTCTCCGTTCAGGTGCCCCGCGAGTCCAACATCAACTCCGCTACGAGTCTGACTGCCACAATCGGCACACTCTAGCCCGCTCAATCGACACCTTAAGGTTTCACCACCAACGTGGTCGTTATCCCTCACAATGTCGTGCTATGCATATACGTAAAACGTGATGTCACGTGAAATATAGGTAAAACACGTAAATCATCGCATCACATAATCACATAGTAGCAGGTAAGCATTTTACGTGTCGTAGATCAATGATTCACCTACCTGTCCTCCTGATAAAATTAGTCACGTAATCTGGTAAATTCCCTACGCTTCGAACCTCTGAGTATTGAAAATATTATCATATCAATATATTTGTTAAGTCATGTAAGTCTAAAATTCTCGAACCCTAATTATCAAAACACTAAAGGTATCAAAAACCCTAAAAAGTAATGAAAACCCTAAAATTCCAAAAAATGCTTAAAATTACTTAATATCGAAAACTTTGTAAATATAGGGAAGGCCGAAAACTTAAAACTATGCCGAAAACTTTTATATACAATGCCAGAACTTTAATTGGGATCGAAAACGTTTCTTAAGGGCATGTCGAAACTTTGGAATAGACGATATCGAAAAATTTTTAATATAAGTACCGAATTTTTCCTTATGAATGTCGAGAACATTGATGATGCCGAAATTATTTTTATATCATGTCGAGAACTTCCAAAATTCATCATTGTTTGTATATTGAAAAACACCAAAACTGTATTACCATCCTAGTAACCTTAGAAAATTATAGTAGTTCCAGAAAATACCCTAAAGCATCAAATTAGAATATCCCATGCATCGAAAATCATTAGCTCATGAATTTAAAAACTCTAGAATTCTTAAGCATACTATCTTTCGAACAGTCCACATGAAATTCACCTAATTATTTCGAAAGTTTCACATGGTTAACCCTTAATCACGTAAGTAAAGGAAAACATATAAATGATATACTACGTAAGTGAGGAAAACATATAAATCATGTACTAAGTATAAGAGAGCAATATAATATAGATAAGTTCTTTTCCTTCTCACTTCGACTTCTTTGAATGATTCAAGGCTTTTGAGTTTAAAATCTTTCTTCTCCTACTTCTTGCTTTCGTTCATTCTTCTTTCTTTCTTTCTTAATAAATTTCATCTACTAATGTGTAGATATACTTTAAGGTTTCGAAAAGTGGGAATGATATGACAAGGTGATCATCGTGAAGTTACCTTGAGCTTAAGTAAACTCATTACATTTTTCTTAATTTGGGCATTTATCTAGCAACATTAGCCATTTAAATGTGGCCCAATTTAATTTGTTCTTAATTGTACATATTTCATCTAATTACTTGGTTAATTTCAAAATAAGTCTGAAACTATCAAAACTCGTATCTTCGTCCTACAGACTTAATTTTCTTTGTCAAACTTCCATTTTGCCATATTATATTCCTTTACATCAAAATCCCGTATTAAAATTTACGGGTATTACATCCTCCCCTTGAAAGAATTTCGTCCCCGAAATTAACCGACTGGAATAACTCGGGATAACGAACTCTCATATCATCTTCACGCTCCCAAGTGGCATCCTCAATTAATTGATTCCGCCACAAAACCTTAACTAACGGAATATCCTTATTCCGAAGTTGTTTTATTTCATACATCAAAATTCCTACAGGCTTCTCTTCGTAACTCAGGTCAGGCTTGATACGTGAAATACGTCGTGAACTTGCGATAATGAAGCTGGCAGCTCTAATTGATATGCAACTTCGCCGACTCGATTGATAATTCTGAACGGGCCTATGTATCTGGGACTCAGTTTGCTTTCCGTCGAAATCGATTTACTCCTTTCAACGGGGAAACTTTAAAAATAATTAATCGTTCTCTACGAACTCCGATGGCCGTCATCGATGATCTGCATAACTTTTCTGTCGACTTTGAGCTGTTCGCATTCTCTCCCGAATATTCGTTACTGCTTCCGTCATTTCACAAATCATATCTGGTCCAAATTGTGCTCGTTCGCCGATTTCGTCCCATTGAACTGGAGATCTGCATTTACGCCCGTATAAGGCCTCGTACGTCGGAACTCCAATCGTAGCGTGGAAGCTGTTGTTGTAGGAAAATTCGATTAGCGGCAAATATTTGCTCCAATTTCCATTGAAGTCTAGCACGCACGCTCGTAACATATCCTCAAGGGTTCGGATAGTTCGTTCAGACTGCCCCTCGGTCCGGGGCTAATATGCAGTACTGAACGAGAGCTTGGTTCCCATCACTTTCTGTAGGCTCTGCCAAAAATTGGATAGAGATCTCGAATCTTGATCCGATACAATAGAAACCGAAATTCCATGGAGTTGAACTATTTCCTTAATATACAGTTCAACATAGCATTCCATGGAAAAAGTAGAGCTGATAGGAAGGAAATGGGCTGATTTCGTCCCCGGACCCTTGTTCATCGTGGCCTTTCGTTGTTTTGGGTAAACTTACGACGAAGTCCATCGTGATATGATCCCATTTCCATTTGGGTATCAGTAAGGACTATAGAGTTCCAGCAGGTCGTTGGTGTTCAGCTTTGATCAGTTGGCAAGTCATACATCTGTTTACGAACGTGGTGATGTCCTTCTTCATGCCCGGCCACCAATACGTGGTCCGCATCTTGGTACATCTTGGTCGAGCCCGGATGCAGTGAGTACGTTGTTGCGTGTGCTTTTGTCATTATCATTCGTCGTAACTCCTCATCATTGGGTACGTACAGCCGATTCTAGTACAGCAAGGTTCCATCTTCTCGGATTTCGAAATCCTCAGGTAGCACGTCTTTCACCTTCATATAAAATCCGTCCTCTTCTTGTGCCTTTCTAATTTGTTCTACCAACGTAGGCTGAAGAGTTAGTGTTGCTAGTTTTGCTTCAACTTCACCTAAGTCAACCATCTCAACTCCAATCCTGTGCAATTCTGTGCTCATCGCCTTTCGACTCAGCGCGTCTGCGACTACATTCGCTTTGCTCTGATGATAGTTAATAACGCAGTCATAGTCTTTGACAAGCTCTAACCAACGTCGTTGTCTCATATTCAGCTCTTTCTGGGTTAAGAAATACTTCAGACTTCCGTGGTCCGTGAAAACTTCGCACCTTTCTCCGTAAAGGTAGTGTCTCCAGATCTTCAGAGCGAAAACCACTGCTGCTAATTCGAGGTCATGGGTCGGATAGTTCTTCTCGTATTCTTTCAATTGTCTTAAAGCATATGCGATCACTTTTCCATTTTGCATCAGCACACATCCTAGGCCGTTCTTTGAAGCGTCGCTATAGACTGAGAACCCTCCGGTTCCCGGTGGTATAGTTAGAATAGGGGCTGAAGTAAGTCGCTTCTTCAGCTCCTGAAAGCTTTGTTCTCACACCTCAGTCCATTTGAAAGGTATGTTCTTCCTTGTAAGGTTCGTCAATGTCGAAGAGATGCTAGAGAAGTCAGTTATGAACTCACGGTAATACCCCGCAAGTCCAAGAAAACTTTGAACCTCAGTAGTTGGACGTGGCCAAGTGTTCACAGCTTGGATTTTTCTTGGGTCCACAGAAATTCCATCACCTGAAATCACGTGCCCCAATAAGGCTACTTGCTCGAGCCAGAATTCACATTTCTTGAATTTGGCGTAGAGTTGTTTCTCTCGCAATATTCCTAAGACAGTTCGTAGGTGGCTTTCGTGTTCGTCTCTCGTCTTAGAATAGATTAGGATATCATCGATAAAGACGATACAAAGCGGTCGAGATAGTCTTTAAAGAGTCGGTTCATAAGATCCATAAATGCAGCAAGGGCATTTATCAGTCCGAATTGCATGACCAAGAACTCGTAATGGCCGTAGCTCATACTGAATGCTGTTTTAGGAACATCTTTCTCCCTGATCTTTAACTGATGGTATCCCGAACGGAGATATTCGAAAATTCCTACTAAGTTAGATATTATCTAAGCACATAAGTAGATACACGAGATACATATAATCACGTAAGCACATAATTACATAGATTTCACTTAGGCATAATATCGATGCACCAACTTTATTCAATCACATAAACGTAAAATATCCGTTCAACTTTATGCAGTCACATAAACATGAAATGTGCATGCAAATTCATTGGCCAAACTAGCTTACGAGGAGTCGGGTTCTAAAGATATGTGGTGGAATAATCTTGCCCTTCAACGTCGAATTGTTACGAGAATCCCATATCGACCATAACAGGTTGATGCAAGAAGCAAATTCGCACGGGGCCAAGATTTCTAAAATTTTGCGGACCCATAGTTCAGCTCAACTAGACCAGTAGGCCTTTAGGTCAAGCATAATATTTGACGCTTTCCATATTTGGTGGGGGTTTGGGCAATCAATGAACACATGCTTGGAGTCTTCGTAAGGAGATCCACATCGTTGGCAGTGAGGGCTGACGTTATACCCACGACCTGCTAAATTCATGGCTGTAGGAAGAGCATCACGACAAAGGCGCCAAGTAAATATTTTGATTTTTGGGATAACATTTCCGTGCCACAGAAATTTCCAACTCGTCGGCGAACTGGAGCTTGCCATTTCCAAAGAGTGCAATTGCTTTGCCAACTGATACGCCAATTTGACGAAGTATTTTCCATCTTTCGAATAGTGCCATATCAATTTATCTGCGCCTCGGTTAGAGCTAAGTGGGGTGCCTAAAATAACCTCCACATCGACAGGAAGAAAAACCAATCTAATCAACGATTCATTCCACATGCTTGTTCCATGAAGGCGAAGATCAGACACTGTCCATTCAGTCAGACCTGGTATCAGCGGGGTCACCAGCTTGAAATAAGAGGAGCGGTTTGGCCATGGATCCTGCCATATTTTGATGCTCGTCACCGATCCCACTTGCCAACGGACGCCAGACAAGAGCAAGTGTTTAACCAATACCCCACCACGTCATGAAAGATTCCTTCCAAGAGCAGCTTCCGTGAAAGGTGCATTTGGGAAGTACCTTGCCTTGAAAAGTTGTCCGAGAAGGTAGTCTGGCCGAGATAATAATCTCCATCCTTGTTTGGCAAGAAGCGCTAGATTAAGATAACGAAGGTCACAAAAACCCATGCCCCAATCTCTTTTGCGCTTGTTAACCTATTCCATGCAATCCAATGCATCTTGTGTTGATTCGTCGAGCTCCACCATTATCTTGCCATGCGCTTTTGAATATCTTTTAAGACCTGAACAGTAAGGAAAAACAACTCACCGCATAGGGTTTTAAACACACATTTTTTTAACGAAAACTTGCTATGTCATTCATCAAAGATAACTACATTTAGAGCTGAAAATTTGGGCGGTCCAGCTCGCCCGACCCAGATTGAGTGGGCTGCCCGAAATTTTCTAGGCTGGGTTGGGCTGGCCCGAAGTTGTATGGGCCAATGAAATCTAGGTCGTAGCCCAAAGAACAGTGGCCCGGGCCAACTCGGCCCTAGCCTATTGGATTGATGTTTTTGGAACTTTTAAAATTCGAGACATTGTGACCCAAACTGTTACAATGTTGGGACGTGTAGCTGTAGATATGGCGGCGAGATTTGTCTTCCCTATATGCCCCCAATTTCAGCGAACGATATTGTATGGAGATCTACAGACGAATCCAAACTACAGGTGGGTTCATTTCTGAATCACATCTTCTAAAATGATCGTTAAATCGTCGGTTGGTTGTGGAGTTGTCTCCGATGAAGAAAGGTTTTCCGTGGATCTTAAAACAACTCCATTGATTTCCTCCTCTATCATGGAGTCGATTTTATCCTCGCGTAGTTTCTGCAGCTGATGGCGCAGGCTCGCTCACGCTGAATCATCGGTCAACGGCGTTGACCACATGATACATCCGACGACGGCTCTGCTTCAGATACTGTGTCGTTTATTCGGGTTTCAAATCGATTGGTGGTCTCTAGAGGATGATTTTCCAGGAAATTTCGCAAGAAATCGCAGATCTTGAGGAGAGACGTGATTTCATGTAGCAGTTATTCTAGTGGCGTGGAATTGCTGGAGGAACTGTTGAGGTTTAGTTTAGGTATTAAGTTCAAATCTAACGGGCTAATTTAGCCCGAAACCCATTGGACTTTTAGGCCCGCCCCACTAACCTATCGGGCCTGGTGGGTCGGGCCAATAGGCCCAATCTGGTTTTGGGCTACCCAAATATAGGCCAAATCAAACTTATTTCGGGCAGAGTGGGCTGTGGGCTCAGGCCCAACTTTCACCTTTAACTACAATGAAGTGCCACTACACCGGTTACTTAGGTAATATTGTCAAAACTAGTAGAAACAAAGGCTCTAAAAAAAATTATCTCTCCGCCTATTTATTCGTCGAACTCTTTGTCATTTTCGACGTTATAAATTGTGGCTATATATGTAATATATATTATATCCACGCACGAAGTCATCGTAGAGCCCGACAGGTGGCCACACGAAGTCATCATGAGACGACCTCCGACTTTCAGCTCCTCCAAGGTCCATATGACTGGCCCCGAGTCAAAATAAAATTTTGGTAGTCATGCGATTTGAAGACATGAGCAATGTATGTTCACCACATTACTCAGCCAATCGCTCACCCCCATGCGGACATAATTTATAGCCATAACCAAATCAGCTTTCATTGCCTCCGATTTTCTCCGCAACATTTAATGTCTGTGGAAGCGCTCTGAGTTGCGTATTGTTGTTGTACTTAATTGATGGCAGTGTCGTCTTCGCCACGAGAATATCGAGATAATTCCCAAACGTTATTGAATTTGGAATTTTCTCTTTGATATACATACGTAAAATTGAATGGGTTTCGAATCTTGATCCATTTTATCCATCTTCTCTTTCAAATGAAATATATGTAAATATGTATATATAATTGATTCCAATGCAGCATAATCGTCAAAAGTTTAATAATGAAATTTCAAGAAGCTATCTATCTTTCAAGCTTGCTAAAAAACGCTTCAATGGGCGGCACCTCCGTCACAATTTCTTGCCAATCAGGCATACCCTGAGAGAGAGAGAGAGAGAGAGAGAGAGAGAGAGAGAGAGAGAGAGAGAGAGAGAGAGAGAGAGAGAAAACCATGAAAATATGCTTTTGTAACAAAGTTTTACAATGTACTCCTCTTCTGCTAACTATAATATAATGCTTCGAAGGCGATTTAACTATACGAAATAAAATACCAACAAAGTTAAGGGAGAGAAAAACGAACCCGCTCCGATTTTCGAATGAGCCCATCGAGCCTCAGTATTACATAAACGTCTTCTCCCGATGCTAACCCTTCGGCCTTTTGTTGATCCTTAATCCATCTGGACAACAAAGAACGAAAGAAGGCCACGTTTTATTACAAGAACATATCTGTAGTAGGGATGGCAATCATGCCCATTAATAACACATCGAATCTTCAAATGGTTCTGAGTCTAAATCCACAAAGAACATTTATGGCGTCGCCGGCACCATAGGTTGTGAAAGTGTGTTTTAGATTGGAATCCATTTTACGATCTGATGGGTCTTTAATGGATTTGATTGTCATTCCTAGTCTGCAGCAGCCAACTAAATCTAACATATATAAGGATCCAAGTGTCAAAACTTATTTCCGTGATTGATTCATATGTATTCCTAGGGATAACAAACCTTTCCCACTCGGAAGGCGACATGGCCTCCGCTCGGAATAGAATCTCTGCCTTGATTTTCGACTTCGCGACTACCGACAAAGCACGCTTGTCGAATTCTTCCTGCCAACATTACCTCAAAAAGATTTCAGCTCAATGAAAATGAACAAAAGTATTAGAAAATAAAAATGTGCGGTAATAACTAACCCCAATTGATGGAAGAGATGCATTAGTAGCTCTTGAAGAAATGCCAAAGCCTTTCTTGTCCGATTTCCCATCCCTACGTTGCCCCCACACAATGGGGATAAGGATAACTCCCCTTCTGACGAGTTTCGTGCGAAACCTCTCAGCCTTCCTTAAAGCCCCCGCAACTGTCTCTTTCTTCACAGCCAAGATCACCTAACAATGCATTTGTCCGTAAGCTAAAATGTTGTATTTTCAACGATGAAAAAGAAGCTACATATATATATATATATATATATATATATATATATATATATATATATATATATATATATATATACACTAACAGGCCTTGCTGTGTCCCTTAGCTGCACAAGTTCGACCACCCTATTGGTCGATAAACGCAGAGGTAGCCTCGAAAGAGTCTCATTTCTCGTAATCTGTTTGAAAGCTGCTCCTCCTCTTTCTTGTTGTCCCAAATAACCAAAGACACAAAAGCAACTATGCCTGCAACATAACATACTTTTGAAAGCTTAGATTGCGTTTGGATTCGCGTATTTGAACGAAATTGCTTGATTATGAATTTCAAAATCGTAATTTCAAATCCAAATTCACTGTTTGGCAAAAGTTGGGATTTCGATTGGATTTCAAAACAGAGCTCGGCTCGAGCTCGTAAAGCTTGTCGAACTTGATTTCTAACTTTTCCTAAAATAATTTAAAAAAGTACAGAATAAAATAAAATAAAAATCTAGAATAATATAAAAAAAGCTCATGAGCCGGCTTGCGACGGCCACGATTGAGCTCGAGCTCGAACCGGCTTATTCGCTAACCCGTGACGACCTCGACCTTGACAAGAGCTCGTCGAGCTCGAGTCGGTTCATTGAGCTTGCGAATCGGCTCGACTCATCGTCCACCTTCTAATTATTATTATTATTTTATTTTTCATTATTATCATTTATTAGTATACTATTATTGTTGTATTATTATTATTATTATTATTATTATTATTATTATTATTATTATTATTATTATTATTATTATACGAATAACCTGTTACATGCTCAACTTTCGAAAACGGACTATTTGACAGGGAATTTCAAATCCGACGAATTATATGAGTTTGGATTTTTCCTCGGATTTGGACGAAATCGAAATCCAAATCGGTGTGATTGCCAAATGGCAAATTTGGGCAAAATCCGAAATCCAAACGGGGCATTAGGTTATTTACACTGTGTATGGGTTTGAAGAAAGCAGTGTGGAAACGAAAATTGGAGAGAAAACTATTTATAGTAAGTTTTTTTTTGTTTCCTCACCCTTTGGTGAAGAAATCAGTTTTTCTTAGAGTGCATTTGGTATGCGGAATTCAATGCGAAAAAGAAAAGAAAAACTGTAATTGTACGAAACATGAAGCTTAACGTACAAATAGGTGCGTATCCTTACACTTTTCCATTCCTTTTTCCGCATCCAATTCCACATATCAAACGCACCCTTAGCTTTAAGTATAAACTAAAACTATATTTTCATTTCTTTTATTTTCTTTTCCTTGCATTTTACTTCCATCAACCAAGTATAAAAACTAGTTTTCCTTTTCCCTTTCATTTTCTTCTCCCTACTAATTTCCGCAAACCAAACGCCCGTAGAGAAACGAATTTGAACCACAACGTCAAGAACACGACGACTTATGCCATCATCATAATCATCACCTCCGACGTTTATCGCTTCATTCCCAGCAGTTTCCCAAAGGTCGGGTGCTCCATTGCCGCCTTTGAGGGCAAGGAAAAGCCTCGGAACAGTGAACAGCAAAGAAATCCCGGCGGCGGCCGTTAGTGCCAAACAGAAAAACCTTCGAACCCCACGAAAAGGTGCTTGGACTTCGCTGATGAGTTTGAGATCCCTCCTAAAGCCATAGCCAACGTCTTCCCCGCCCTGTACTGCCTATGAACGTCCAAATACACCAATCAAGAATAGAAAAGAAAAAAGTTTATGTAACTGTTTTTTTGAAAAGCAGATAGTGCAATAGGGTTTCACACCTCGTCTTGCAATTCTTTGAATTCGGCCATTGCTCGAAAGGAGGCCAAATCGGGATCATTGAGAATGGTACCAAACTTCAAATTATAGTCTCTCAAAGCAGTGCGCAAACAGTCAGCTGCTATTCGACCTTCCTCCCTTTCCCCAAAAGAGTAGCGTGTTCAATAAGATAGCTTGAAAGACACCCAATGGTTCATTTTTAAAATCTCCAACTAATACGTAAGGCCCGTGAATGTTTTGTTGGTGGAAATATTGCGAAGAGAACGACGACGTATGAAAAAAATTCTAGTACCTATAGGCATGGCAGCAGGCTTTGTTATACAGAGCTGCTTGAGATTCTGCAGCGTTGGGATTCAATGTAAGAGCAGTGTCAAACTGTGTGATGCCGCCGAAAAATGGATCTACCGCGTCGGACGACTAACAGACTTCTCCCCGCCTAGATTCCACCGCGCAAGTTACCTAATCACTCGAAAACAGGATAAGGGTTGGGGGTCGTTTACCCTCTTGCCTAGGTCAAGAGGGTAATCTCCATGTTCCAGGTGTAAAGTGGCATAAAAAGTGATGTGTAGTGTGTGTTTATGAGTAATTAATTGGACAGAGTAACGGTAGGATACGCGAGAAGAGACATACCTGTTCTTGAGTGCGTTGGTATTATTTATAGGCTTCTACCCTTAGGCGGTTTTCCAACGGTTGAGACCCACGTTCCGCGATCCTAGGGGTCGAGCTTCCTTATCGCCCATGATGGCACGTTTCCTAAACCTATCGAGTGTCAGACGGTTATTCTGCACGTCTTATTTGCATCATCGTGGGCGAATCGTAGCAGTTTTCGAGTTGGATGACCGCTGCTCTTGAGGGCAAGGTCTTCCGTCGGACTCGGGAAATATACCCGAGTCCTTCCTTTCCTCTCGGGTAGCTTCCTGGAGTGTTTTCGAGGGTACGAGTCCCTCGGATCGGGAGCCCGAGGATCTCCTTATGCTTACGTTCTGAGGGGACGAGTCCCTCGGATGGAGCGCCCGAAGATCTCCTTATGCTTACGTTCCGAGGGGCTTGGTTCTTCGTCGCAGGTGTTGTCCTATGGTCCTCGAATGAGGTTGTTAGGTTAGTTGAGATGGGTCGGGTGTTTTGCCGCGGGGTCGATTAGACCCGAGGGTAACAATAGTCCCCCCTTCGAGTAGTCCAAAAGAAGTATGGTGAATTTTGGACGTTTTTGTGGGGTAGTGGCGAAATATCCGATCCATTGCGACTTCGAGGGCTGTCATTGGGTTCTTATTTCGCGTACTCTTTCCCGGGCATAGGCCCATTACTTCTTCCTTAGGGGCCTTAAACACCGTTCCAGCCTTCAATCCACGTGTCGCGTTTCTACTGGCTGGCTCTGATGGGACGTCTGGTCAGGGATTTTCGCGCCTCTTTCCAAGTTGACGCGGATCGCCAAATTTTTTGCGCGGATCGACACGGCCCGTTGATCCGGCTTCAATCCAAGGGCTCGGATCGATGGCGTGAGGCCTACATATACCCCACTTCCTTCTTCATTTTCCTTTCTTCTACTTTCTCTCACTAATATCTCTCTTCAAGAAGTTCCCGAGCGCCCGATCCATCCAGCCTTTCTTTCCCAGCTTTTTAGGTTTTCTCGTAAGTCTTTCTCCCCTTAGCCTTTTACTTTTAGCACCATGACTTCTAGCTCTAGTGATAGCTCTCGTGTAGATTCGGGTAATTTTTCTGGGGGGTCGGGTGGATCTGGTAGCTCTAGTTCAAGTAGTTCGTCTGATAACAGTAGTTCCTTTGTTGAGGGTTCTGGGGGCCCTAGGGTTGATGTGGGGGATAGCCCACGAGTAAATGTCGGGGGTCCTCGGGAGGGCTCCTCGAGGGCCTCTTCGGTAGATTCTGAGGCTACGTATACAGTCCCGACCTCGCTTCCGCCTCTTGCTTTAGGAGAGCCCTCCCCTCCCCTTGAAAGTGATTTCCCCAGTCCTGGGGCCTTCCGTCGGGCCTTTAGTGCCTGGGTCGGGGAGGTTGAGACCTTCCGAGCTGCTCGCGAAGGTGTTCTTTGGCATCAGATCAAGGTCTCTACTTTCAGACCTTCAGATCTTCCTAGGTTAGTATCTCTCTCGGGTCTTCCCGATGATTTTGAAGTTAGAATTCCCTCTCCCATCGACCTAGCCAGTAATCCTCCCGAGGGTTTTGGTACTTATTTTTTGGATCAGGTCGAGATGGGGCTTAGATTTCCTCTACCCCGTTTTCTTGTAGATATTTGTCAGTATTTTGGAATCTCCCCTGCCCAATTAGCACCGAACTCCTTTAGCCTTCTTCTCTCACTTGCTGTCATTCTTGCCCACTTTCGCTTTGAGCCCTCGATCCCTATGATCACCTCTTTCCTGAAGCTTAATAAGAAAGAGGAAGGGAAATTCTTCTTCACCCCTTCACGCACTCCTGTTCTCATCCGAGGCAATCCCTCCTCTCATAAGGGTTGGATGAGTAAGTATTTCTTTGTTAAGCCCTCGGTAGACTGCGCCGAGTCCGCGCTAATCCCCTTCTCCTGGAGCGACCACCATACAATTTCCAATCCTCTTCCTCCCGAAACATCCTCTAGGATCGAAACCTTCTTGGCAAGGGTAGGCTCCAGGCGATATTGGGCCAAAAAACTCCGAGAGGAAGAACTCCTTTGCGCCCACGGTTTCTCTTCGAAAGGCGTCAAACTCACCATGACCCTAGGTATACCATTAGAGTCCCGATGCGCCCTACCTTTGGTTTAACCCCTGTTATGACGCATGTTTTGACTTCCTACTTCTCTTTTGCAGCTGATCGGATGTCTCTCGCCGAGGTCATTGCTACCGCTGACGAGGAGGATGAGGATCTTTGCCAGCCAACTCCCCAAGAAAATGCCCCAAATACCCGTTCAAAGGGTAAGGGCAAGGCCCCAGCTTCCTCCTCGGGGGTAAAAAAGTCTGCGCCGAAGCGAGCGGCTCCTTCCCAAGGAGGGGCTGCGGCGAAGAGAACCCGAGCTTCTTCAAGTCATCCTGTTTCCTCACCTCCGGGGGGTCCAATTGCGTTGGTTCGGGCTAAACAACCTGCTTTCTTTGATGACCCATCAAAGGAGGAGAGCTGGGAGTTCCTTCGGGAATTCCCTGATGAAGCTAACAGGCATTATACTCGCGAGCTCTCAAGCCTTCTTGGTACTACCGTCGGGCAGGTATGTATTCTTCTCTGCTTTTCACTTCATCGGGCGACTTTGATCTTACCGAACCTCCGTTAATGTAGTCGCTCTCTCTGGTGACCGAGGTCACGAAACGTGTCTCCCGGCTTGCTGAGCGAAATAAAACCCTGTCCCACGCCGAGGCCGAATTTCGCAAGCGGGTGGAGGAGCTTGAGCGAGAGGCAGTCGAGGCTAAGACTCGGGAGAAAAAGCTCCAGAAAGAAGCGGCAGAGCTCCAACGCCATCTTTCTCGATCGGAGGTGGCCCGGGTTGAAGATAGGAGGGAGTGGGAAAAGGATCTGGAGCAGAACTACGTCCCCAAGCGCACGGGTATAGTAGGGCGGATCACCCCTTCAAGTTTCTGAATGCCATCAGGACTTTGAAGGAGGCCCCTTCTGGGGGCTATTTGCCCGAACCCCGAGATGAGAGCGGTCCTTCGAGGACGCCAATTGTGCGGGCCCCCGCCGCAGTTGTGGCTGAGCCCCAGTTCGAGGAGATGCGAGGTGCCTCCGGGGAAGAAACCCGTGATGATGCTGAGGAGACCCAGGTACCGGGGGGTTCTGCTGAGGAAGAAGCCCTTAAGGAGCGAGCCGAGGAGGGAGAGGGAGAAGGCCAGGAGGTTGGAGCTTGCGGAGATGCTGAGAAGCCCGGGGAAGTTGCCGGGGGTGGAGATCAGGCCAGCTAGGCCGTTTAAACCTTTTCCTTTTATGTCTTTTTTTCTCTTTGTCGGGGAATGTAATGAACCCTAATATATATATATATATATATATATATATATATATATATATATATCTCTTTTCTGTCCTTTCTGAACATGGCTCCCCGGGGCATAATATATGATCGTATGTCGAGCCTTCGGGCATTTTCCCTTTTTATCGCGTTCGTTCTCTTTTGCTTCAGTCCCTCATATGCTTCTGCTTATTCTCGGGTAGTCTGCCCGACAACACGTTGCAAATCCCGAGGATATATAGTGTACTCGGGACTTTTTACGGCATCGGGTCATTCCGAGACGTTCTCGCCCGGTCTTCATTAATTCCGTAAAAGTAGCGCAGACTTAGTCCAAGCGAAAACCGAACTTACTTAAAACAGTACGCTCGAGAATTTAGCAACGACTACTCCTAGAATATCAGGTACCGAGTCAGATGACCGTTTGAATTTTGAATTTCGGGCTTACCGACTTCTGGCCCAAGCCAAGTCTCTCTATAAATACCGACAATCCTTTAGCTTTCCCTAGATTATCCCTTCTCCTGTGTCTTCCCATTTTTGCTTCTCATTCTCAGAGTTTATATGGCTTCCTCTTCCTCTAAGGGCAAGCGTGCTGCTGCCTCTTTTCCCAAGGCGGAGTGTGATTTTGGTAATTCTTCCAGCTTCGGGCCTGAATCGGGTTTTCGACCCGACCCGGCTTCTAGTGTGAAGTCGCCAATTCCTCAAGGTGATGTTGGAGACAAGAGTTACCGCAAGAATTTGGCTAGATGGTCTGCTGAAGCAGAAGAGGTTCGATCCAAGGTGAACCTCCCGTGGCATCGAACGAAAGTATCGACGCTTAGCCCTCAATCGCTTTGGGAGTACATCGAGAAGGCTAGGATCCCCTTTGATTATGAAGTTCAGCTGCCCGACCCCTTGCAAGTAGTGTCTTCCCCCCCTCCTGGTTTCTTGGCGTTTTTTGCTGACCAGATAGACATGGGGTTGAGGTTCCCCATCCCTTTTTTCCTTCTCGACCTATGTGAGGCCTTAGGCATCTCTCCTGGACAGATATTCCCCAATTCTTCTAGTTTACTACTAGCTTTAGCCGTCGTTACTCGCAAACTTAATTTTCCTCTCACCACCAAGTTGGTTCTTAGTTTCTTCCGCGTGTGGGAGCGGGATGTTGGAAAATTTGTTTTCGTGCCTTCCACCGATGTTTTCCACGATAACTTTACTGCCACCAAGGGATGGATGAACAAATTCTTCTTTGTGCGTCCCTCACCCCAGCATCGGGACCGCAGGTTTTCATTACTCCAGTGGCGAGATCACTGTCGGGCTTCGATAAACGACCCCGACCTTCTGCTGGCGTTCATGGACCGTGTCGGGGGTCAGAGTTTCTCGGTGAGAGAGTTGATGTCGGCTGCTCCCTCCGATTCGGTTGCTCCTCCCCGCATTTTAGGTATGCCTTTCCTTTATCTTTGCTTGTTAGAGGGTAGCTTTCCGATTCTTATCATTTTTCCTTTCTCCAGTGAGTGATGGCTCGGGTGTTCTGCCCGTCATGGCGGTTCGGACCGGAGGCACTTCGGCACGCCCCTGGGAGGAGTCTGACGAGCGTTCGGCTGGTATGCCCGCGGATGAGATGTCAACTCCTCATCATGAGGTAGTTCGACCTAAGCGAGTGAGGCCCTCTCCGCCGACTCCTCCGGCTTCTTCCCGGGGAGGACCCTCCTGCTCTCAGCCTGCCCCTCATCCTCATTTCCTGCTGGAGAAAGATGGAGAGTCGTCCTTATCTTATATGATGAATTTTCTTACACCTGAGGAGAAGGGCTTCGCCAAAGAACTATCCGATGACCGCTTTTGGAAAGAATGGGCCTTAGCCTTAAGCCAGGTAGACTCATTTCTCGTTTTCTTCCTCTGGATATTTACTTACATCGCATACCTTCGTCCTTAGGCTTATTCCTTATCCTGCGAGGGGAATCGGCGGTACCGCCTTCAGCAGAAAATGGTCGAATCAGCGCGATCTTGCAATGTGGAGATGACCATGCGAGTCAGTGAGGAGGCTCAGGAGGTGGGTTGCCTGAAAGATCAGTTGGCGAGAGCTCAATTTGAGGTAGGTAAGCTTCGCCAAGAGCTTCATTCAGAGAGGGAGATCCGTCGTAGTCGGGAGTATCAGTCCGACCCCAAACTGGTCCCTGTGGAGGAAGTATCCGAGGCGGCCAACATGTACTTTAACTTCGGATTCCAAGGGTGCTTGTCCCAGATAAGGGCGAATGGCTTTCCAGAAAGTGCTCATCCCTTCAATTTCCTTAATCCCGAGGCGGCCTTTATGGCTTTAGCTCCCAGACGTTCTCCCCCGAGGCCGGTGAAGGGAAAGAGCCTATGGGACGAGTTTGACTTAGGCGTGAGTAGTGATGCTTCCCGAGGTGGTGGTCCAGCCGAGAAGGATTAATTGGGCGACTTTATTTGGAATTCAGTTTTTAGTCCTTGCTTTTTCCTTGCTTTCCGTGGATGTTTTTATTTCCTGGTCTTCCTGTTTATCTGATGCGTTTTAGATTATTAAATAAATAAAGGATTTTTAATTACCTGAACGTTCCCTTTCGCTTGTTCTACTCGATGTTTATTACTTCCTCCCCTCTTGACTACCCTTGATGAGTGCGCGAGGGATGAGGTCCCTTCTTCGGGCAGAGGGCGTCCCCCCATACCCCAAGAGAGCCTCGGCGTGTTGTTCAAGGAGATTTGTCCCGACGGGTCTTCTTTGCCTCTAACTTAAATAGAGGTGGCGCTGCCTCGCGTAGAGGGATAACAGTGTGCGCAGGAGTGTTTTCCCTTTCGGGAATTTCTCAGCCTCTTCTTAGAGGGAATTCGATGTGCGCAGTTTACATTACCCGAGGGGAGTTGTCCCGAGGGGCCTTCTTTGCCTCTAGCTTGCATAGAGGTGGCGCTGCCTCGCGTAGAGGGATAACAGTGTGCGCAAAAAATATTTTCCCTTCAGGGAATTTCTCAGCCTCTCGTAGAGGGAAATCAGTGTGTGTAAAGGAGGTTGCCCAAGGGGGGTTATCCCGAGGAGTTCCCTGGGGCGATTATCTCCTTGGGAGATGAGGCGTCTTCTACCCGGGTCTTCATGCCTTTTTAAGTTCTTTGAATTTCGACTCGGAGATTCCTCGTACGGAAAGAAAATAAACTTCATTAATAACTTGATATGGTTTACATCTCAAAAGCGATAGAAGTAAACTTAAGGAAATAGTAGGCAGAAAAACATATGCAAATAAGGGTACTCCCTCTAGGGATAATATTTCCGCAGTTTGCGGGCGTTCCACGGGCGATCGAGCTGCTTTCCATGGGTATCCTCGAGATAGTAAGAGGCTTCCCTGACTCTTTTGACGACTCGGTAAGGTCCTTCGAACTTGGGTTCCAACTTCTTCCTTCCTTCCTGATTTAGGATCTCTTTCATCACGAGGTCTCCTTCTTCGTACCTCTTGCTTCGGACTCGGCGATTATAGGACTTGGTCATTCTCCTTTGATAAGCGGTCATCCTGATGGCGGCTCTTTCTCTTCCTTCCTCGATAAGGTCGAGATCTTCGGCGCGGAGCTGGTCGTTGTCTTCAGAGTAAGTAAGGATTCGGGCACTTTCCATTCCTATTTCCGCGGGTAGTACCGCTTCGCTCCCATAGACCAAGCTGAAGGGTGTCTCATTGGTCCCTTCTCGAGGCGTCGTTCGATATGACCAGAGGACACTTTGAAGCTCATTGAACCAGGACTTCTCGAGCCCCTCGAGTCGGGTCTTTAACCCTTGCACTATAGTGCGATTGGTCACTTCAACCTGGCCGTTGCTTTGTGGATACGCTACCGAGGTAAATATTTGCTCTATCCCGAGCTCATCGCACCATTCCTTTAGCTTCTTTCCACTGAATTGCCTCCCATTGTCCGATACTAGTCTCCTGGGAATTCCGTAGCGGCAAATGATGTTCTTCCAACTGAAGGAGGTGATGGCGGCTTCGGTGATCTTGGCCAGGGCTTCGGCTTCGACCCACTTCGAGAAGTAGTCCACAGCTACCAGTAAAAACTTCTTTTGAGCAACGTTCCCAGAGAATGGTCCGACAATATCAAGTCCCCATTGATCGAAGGGGCACGGAGACGTTACTGACTTCATGGCTTCAGCAGGCATTCTCTGCAAACTGGCGTGTTTCTGGCAATTGAGACAGCTTCGAACTGTCTTCATGGCATCTCCCTTCATTGTCGCCCAGAAAAAGCCTGCGAGGAGTGCCTTCCTTACCAAAGCTCGACTCCCGATGTGACTTCCACAAATCCCCTCATGTATTCCCGAAGGACATACTCACCTTCTTCCTTGGATATGCATCGTAGGAGGGGTCCCGCGAAAGACCTTTTGAACAGAGTTGTATCGATTAAGGTGAACCTTTGAATCTTTCGCATGAGTTTTTGGGCTTGAGCTTTGGCCTCGGGAAGGATCTGGTGGCGCATGTATTGGTAGATCTTGTATCTCCAATCTTCTCGGGCAATGTCTGGCTCGGGCACGTTTTGGTCCTCGATCTGCCAAATGGCTGGGGCCTTTCCTTTTTCCTCAAGTGGGCCAATGGCGCTTGCCCACTTGGCTATCTGGTCTGCCTTCTCATTCTGGGCCCGGGTGATTAAGACGATCTTAAGTTCTTCGAAGCTTCCTTTAATTTCCTCGAACGCCTTCACGTATTTTTCCAAATTCTGACCCTTGACGGCAAAGTTCCCCTCTAGTTGTTGAACCACGAGTTGAGAATCCGAGTGTACCAGCAATCGAGTGATCCCCATTCTCCGCGCAGCTCGGAGTCCAGCAAGTAGCGCTTCGTATTCTGTGTCATTGTTTGATGCCTTGTGGTCCAGCCTGATAGCCAGGTTGGTCTCTTCCCCCCAGGGTGATATGAGAAGTATCCCGACTCCATTCCCCGAGTTGCAAGAAGAACCATCCACGAACATATTCCATACCTCCTCGGGGCCGTCCCCGACTATCTCCAGTATAAAATCGGCCAACGCCTGTGCTTTGATCGCGGCCCGAGGCTTAAATTGAATGTCGTACTCTCCTAATTCTGTTGACCACTTGACTACCCTTCCCGAGACGTCCGGCCGTGTAGCGATCTTCCCGATGGGTTGATTGGTCAGCACCATAATCGGGTGTGATAGGAAATAGGGTCGCAACTTCCTAGCGGTGATAAGAAGGGCCAGCAGAAGTTTTTCGGAATTTGTGTACCTTGTTTCGGGGCCTTTCAAGATGTGACTGACGAAGTAGATTGGTTTCTGCACCCTTTCCTCTTCCCGAACCATTATGGAACTTATGGCCCGAAGCGAAGTTGCAAGATAGACTGTTAACTCCTCCCCAGGCAATGGCTTGTTAAGCACGGGCAACTTCTTCAAATATTCCTTCAGGTCCTGGAAGGCTTTCTCGCACTCGGGTGTCCATTCAAAGTTCCGGACTTTGCGCAACACTTTGAAGAAGGGTAGGCTGCGGTCAGCGGATCGGGAGATGAACCGCGAAAGGGCTGTGATCCTTCCTGTTAACCTCTGAACCTCATTTAGACTTCGGGGGGATGTCATATCCAACAAGGCCTTGACTTTGTCGGGATTAGCTTCGATTCCTCGCCTCGTTACCATATATCCTAAGAATTTGCCCGAACTGACTCCGAAGGTACACTTGTTGGGGTTCATCTTCAGGTTGTATCTTTGGGCGGTCGATAGCGTCTCTTGAACATCGGCTAAGAAGCGGCTTTGCTCTCGGGACTTGATTAGAATGTCGTCGACATAGACCTCCACGTTTCTCCCGATTTGATCCTTGAAAACCTTGTCCATCAGCCTCCGGTATGTGGCACCGGCGTTCTTCAGTCCAAAGGGCCGGCGGTTATAAAGCTTGTTTTTTCTTGATCTTCCTTTGCGAGTAAGATCTGATTATATCCCTGGAAAGCGTCGAGAAAACAAAGTAGCTCGTGTTCTGAGGTGGAATCGACCAACTGATCTATCCTGGGCAAGGGATAGCAGTCCTTCGGGCATGCTTCGTTCAAGTTCCGGAAGTCCACGCACATGCGCCATTTGCCCGAGGATTTTGGGACCAAGACCACGTTCGAGAGCCATGTGGGGAACTGAACCTCCCGAACATGGCCTGCTTCCAACAGCTCCTCCACCTGTCGTCGTGCCTCGGCGTTCATTTCAACGCTGAGATACCTCCTTTTCTGAAAGACAGGTCGAGTGGATCAGGAGACGTTCAATTTATGCTCGATGATCCCCCTGTCGATGCCTATCATGTCCTTAGAGGTCCATGCGAACGCGTCTTTGTTCCTTTTTAGCAATCTGATTAAGCCTTCCCTCAGGTCCTGGGGAAGATCCTTGGCAACTTTGACTATCCCTTCTGGCGGATTGATCACCACATCTTCGGTTTCTTCTTCCTGGTCTTCTTTTTGGGCAGTTCCAATGGCGTACAACGTTTCTCTTCCTCTCGGATGATCCTCCTTTCGGGTTCTGGCGGACTTGGTCTCGGCGCGAACCTCTTCCATGTAGCATTTTCTGGCCATCTTGCGATCTCCCACAACTTCCCCAACCTTGTCCCCTACGGGGAATTTTATCTTTTGGTGTAGGGCCGAAGCAATGGCCTTGAAAGAGGTCAGGGCAGGTCTCCCTAGGATGATGTTGTACGGGCTCGTTCCATTGATGACCATGAATGGCGACATCCGCGTTTTCCGAGTGTCCCCTTTCCCGAGGGTGAGTGGGAGATGCAGGATCCCCACGGCCTCGATGCAGTGTCCCGTGAAGCCAAACAAAGCCGTTTCCACCTTGTCCATAGAGTATGCTCCCAAGTCCATTTGATCGAGGGCCTTCTTGTATATTATGTTGACGGAGCTTCCATTATCGACGAAAACCTTGCCAACGTCGTGGTTGGCCACCTCAGCTCGAATGACTAAGGCGTCCTCATGAGAATCGTCGCCTCCATGAAAATCCTCAGGACCAAAGCTGATAGTAGGTCCCGAGCGCTTACTTCCTATCTTGATTTCAAAGTTTTCCAACCGGCGAACCCCGGCCTTCCTTGCTCGGTTTGAATCCCCTCCTGTAGGTCCTCCCGAGATTATGTTGATCTGTCGGGGTGCGGTCCTTTCGGGTGATCTCCGGTGTCCCGCGCCTCTATTGTCCTGGTTCCTCAAAGTGTCATTCCTTACTGGCCTGGGGCCTCGCCTCTCGTCCCCTTCCGGTGTTCTTCTAGGCGCCTCTTTCTGATTTTGAGGCAGGCGGTCTTGTCGGGTGTTAAACCGATTCCCCGCCCCAGGATATCTGGGCCTGGTCCCGAAGCCACCCTCATTCCCGCAAGCTTGGCTCGTGCTTCGGGGTTGGTTGCGATTAACTTTTCTAGCTCTCGATTCAGCTGAAAACACTCCTCTGTAGTATGCCCGTATTCGTGGTGATAATTGCAGTAAGTGTTAGATATTGGTCTCCTAGGGTTGCCTTCAATGTAAGGTGGTCGACGAAGAAAATCATTTTCCTCACATATCTCCAGTGCTCGCATTTTGTTCACGCGCAGCTTCGGGTAATCCACCCTAGGAAACGGAGGCATCGGATAGGGGCGATCATCCCTTCGGGGAAACACCCTGCGATCTTGGTTTCTCGGTGGGCTCTTTCGACGCTCTCGTAGAGGACTTCGTTTCCTATCCTCGGGCTCCCGAGCCTGCGATTCTTCTACTCGGACATATTTCTCGACCCGAGCCACCAATACCTCTACCGTGGTGGGATATTTCTTCACCAGCGATCTGAACAGATCCCCGTCCCTCAGGCCATGATGGAACGCTCCAATAAGCAACTCAGGCGCAATGTTGGGGACCTCCATCTTTACTTGATTGAAACGTCGAAGATAATCTCTTAGGCTTTCCCTATAGCCCTGTTTAATGTCTAACAATTTTACTGCGGAAGAGGGGCGTCTTCTGTTGCTTGAGAAGTACTTCAAAAAGTGGCTGGTTAGGTCGTGAAAGCTTCTGATTCCTCCTGGGGGCAAAAGAGTGAACCATTGCTGGGCTCCTCCTGCCAGAGTAGTCACAAAGAGTCGGCATTTAATGGGGTCGCTAAGCTGGTATAACGCCGCATTTCCTTCAAAAGCAGCTAAATGGTCTTCTGGCGGCCCGGAACCATCATACTTCTTCATTTCAAAAGATCGGAAGTGTTCGGGCAGCGGAGCCGTGAGCACCTCGGGAGAGAACGGCGAGGCCCGAGGGATGATTGGGGCTTCGGGCGGATTTGCGAGATTTTGAAGCTGGCGAATCTCCTCTCTCATTCTTTCCAAGTCGGCCGCCTGTTGATCGGCGTGCTGTTGATCCATGCGTTGCTGGTCGGCTCGTCTCCTTCTCTCGGCTCGGGCTCTCCTCTGCATTGACGCCAGGGTATGATCACCGTCGCTCCGTTCTCCAGTGCCCGATTGAGCGTCTCGCTCCTCATTGTCCTCGTGCTGGCTTTCTTCTCGTCTGGCGTCACGTCCTCCATTCTGTCCGAATCCATTGCCTCTCCGGTTCCTCTCAGCCATCAGGACTCCCACATCAGCACCGATTCTTTGCATCTCTTGCATGATTGCCGCGAACATCGCGGCTGGATTCGCCGGGTTCGGACTGTTGCCGTCGGGTTGCGGCACACGATCATTTTCGACAACTACCATACTGAATTTCTACTAGTGAGAAACCTAAACGTTCCCACAGACGGCGCCAAGTTGATGCCGCCGAAAAATGGATCTACCGCGTCGGACGACTAACAGACTTCTCCCCGCCTAGATTCCACCGCGCAAGTTACCTAATCACTCGAAAACAGGATAAGGGTTGGGGGTCGTTTGCCCTCTTGCCTAGGTCAAGAGGGTAATCTCCATGTTCCAGGTGTAAAGTGGCATAAAAAGTGATGTGTAGTGTGTGTTTATGAGTAATTAATTGGACAGAGTAACGGTAGGATACGCGAGAAGAGACATACCTGTTCTTGAGTGCGTTGGTAATATTTATAGGCTTCTACCCTTAGGCGGTTTTCCAACGGTTGAGACCCACGTTCCGCGATCCTAGGGGTCGAGCTTCCTTATCGCCCATGATGGCACGTTTCCTAAACCTATCGAGTGTCAGACGGTTATTCTGCACGTCTTATTTGCATCATCGTGGGCGAATCGTGGCAGTTTTCGAGTTGGATGACCGCTGCTCTCGAGGGCAAGGTCTTCCGTCGGACTCGGGAAATATACCCGAGTCCTTCCTTTCCTCTCGGGTAGCTTCCTGGAGTGTTTTCGAGGGTACGAGTCCCTCGGATCGGGAGCCCGAGGATCTCCTTATGCTTACGTTCTGAGGGGACGAGTCCCTCGGATGGAGCGCCCGAAGATCTCCTTATGCTTACGTTCCGAGGGGCTTGGTTCTTCGTCGCAGGTGTTGTCCTATGGTCCTCGAATGAGGTTGTTAGGTTAGTTGAGATGGGTCGGGTGTTTTGCCGCGGGGTCGATTAGACCCGATGGTAACACATGTGTAATGTATAGAGAAGGGAAATGAAAGAAAATACCCGTCCTTTGCTGAACAATGAAAGGCCCAAGTTAATACACGACTCGGCCGTTGGTTGGGACTCCTCACTAAGTCCCGGCGACGAAGATGAAGAAGGAGACGACGGAGAACACCGCAACGTTAATGCCACGTGTAGGCTTAACGGAGTCGACGTAGGCTGAAAAAGAGGATTAAGGTGCCGTATTTCTGATGAGGGGCCACTCCTGGAGTATAACAGCGACGATTTCGCCGGCGATGGAGCAATGGACGCGTGGCGGCAGCGTATAGGTGGTGCTAGAGTTGCCACTGCCATGGAGTTAATTCATGGTCTGAAATTGGAAACAAGATTGGTTTTTGTTTTGTTCGTTATCCAAACTGCAACGACGATTGACATTCGACTTGTTTTGGTTGGATAAGGTCAATTAAAGGGTCAAAGGAAAAATAAAAATAATAAAATAAAAAATAGAAAAAGGAGACGCATGAAGTAGCAGCCAGCCAAGGAAGACAAATGACGGGAACAAGAGAAATAAAGTCAATACAAGGATGCTATAGCCGAAAACTTTGAAAAATACGCAAGATTTCATAAGATTGCGTAGTATTAGATTTATCCTCTGTTATCATGTGTGATATATCTAAATATACATCCGTGCGTGAACCGTGAACAATAGAACATAGAGAATTCATGAATAAAAAGAGTTTGCAAGTTATAATTTTTTCTTCCAAATACGCCGCACAACATTCAAGCTATTTCTCGCCTCATTCTATCTTATATTTTGAAAAAAACAAAATAGTATCAGAGCTGATGGTGTCAGTGGAGCATTCAGAGCCGGCAGAGCCAATGGTGATATTGAAATTACTAGGTGTTGGAATGCCACTCATGCCAAAACTCACCGAAAGTAATTACGTCGGTGGAGCGTCGAAACGAAAGCTTTGCTTGAATCTCAAGGTTTATGGAAAATCATCGAAGACGGGATATACGCTACCTGATACGACGTGGTATACAAGGTCGCAATGGAAGACGTTACGAGCCGCCGCCATATAAAATAGTCTCACGCTCCTCGTCATCCGCGAAGCGGTAGAATTTACCGATTCCAGAGTGATAGGCGCAACGAGAAATGCCAAGGAAGCCTGGGAATTGTTGGAGAAAACGTATAAGGACGTTGATCGCACAAACCAAGTTCGGCCACAAAAACATGGCGAACTTAAGACGATTAAAGAGGACGGTGATAGCGAGTTTTCTGAGGACGAGAAGAAAATAGAGAGGCAAGAGGACCTCAAGATAAAAGGCGGATGCGAACGAGAAGACGTAGTTCGCGGCGTGGAGAGGAAGCGTGATAGAGACTACGCTGATGAGCCTAAGCCGGTGGAGGAAACCAAAAATGATGAACCACCAGTTATGGCTGAGACGGGAAAAATAGAAGGCAAAACATCAAAGGTGAAAGGGATAAGCTCGCCGATAAATTGGATTCGGACGAGAAGGACAAGGACAAGACAGCAACCAAGGAGACCCTCGAGGCGGTAGACGATAACCAAAATCTAAAAGAAAAAGAACGCGACGAGAAATGCAGAAAAGTCGTGGAGGAGGTCACTAATAAAAGCGATGCGCTCGTGAACAACGAGACAGAGCAGTACATGGTCGCCATCATGGAGGAGATTAACGAGAAGGAGCATGAAGAATTCGACACGCACGATAATGACGACGAAGTTAATATTCATTGTACGAGTTCAGATGATGAGGAGATGTCTGAATTGAAGAACGTGTTAGAAGAAGCGAGTCGAAGGGCGAAGGCTGTCCAAGACGGGAAACTGGTGGTCGAGCAAAAACGGAAAAATAGACGTGCTACGGAAGAACGTATTGACGGTGAAAAGGCATATAAACCAGCTCGAGAAGTAAGTATTGAAGTGAAGTGTCGCAGGCTTTTAGAGACGCCAAGTGGCGAGCCACAACGTATGATACACAAAAAAGAGTTAAGTTTAAGGAGGGCTGAAAGACCGAAAGAAGCTTGAGTTTAAGGGGAGAATTTGTTAGATAAGCTCAATCAAAGGGTCCAAAGGAGACGCATGAAGTAGCAGCCAACCAAGGAAGACAAACGATGAAAAAATAAGAGAAATAAAGTCAATACAAGGATGCTATAGCCGAAAACTTTGATACGTGAGATTTCATAAGATTGTGTAGTATTCGATATATCCTCCCTTATCATGTGCAATATATTTATATATACATCTGTACGTGAACCGTGAACAACAGAACATAGAGAATTCAAGAATAAAGAGTTTGCAAGTTACAATTTTTCCTCCAAATACGCCTCACAACATTCAAGCTATTTCTCTCCTCATTCTATCTTATATTTTAAAAATAACAGTTTTTGGTGAATTATATTCCTTTTTGGCTCAATGGTCAATAGTTTGTGAGTTTTCAGCCATAAATAAACTAGTCCTAGTAAAAAAGGGAGAATAAACCAAATTGATCGCGGACTAACATAATTAGGTGGATGGAAGTCATTTTACCTTTACCAAAATACAGTATAAGCGAAATATGAGTTGAAAATATTTAACATACAATACAAAGCACCCGCAGTTACTTTTACTGTTGTAAAACTAAATTTTCGACTTAGACAAACAACTCTAAAAAACGCAACACGACTTGGACCGATTTTTCAAAATACGTAAACAAGATGGCAAAAAGTGGCATGAAGTCGACTGTCTACTAGGGATAAGCCTTGGGTGCTAAGCAGACGGGGACGTCAGCCTTTGTTCTTTGTGATACGCTGCACTGTGAGACGACCCATCACCGCTTCTTTGACTGCGCGTTCTCTCGCCAGTGCAACAGGCTATTGCGGCATCAGCGCGGTGGGCGTGGCCATATTGTGAGTGGCATGCAGAACAACCGCTGCAGGGAGGGGATGCGTACTACTCGTGAGCGGCTTGTCATGTGGGTTGCGATTAGCCGTATGTGCCGAGTCGCGTGGTAGTTTGATTTGAGTTCTTTTGTTTTTGCCTTCCCACTAGTTTGTTACTGGTTGCTTTGTGAGGAGCATTGCTCCCACTCACTCTGTACATTATGGCATTTTTTATATCTATACAAATAGGAATTTCTTCAAAAGTGGCATGAAGAGAAAGACAGTATCCAAGCCAACTAAACGGAAGGAGAATCAGTCGTTGCGGTACGCTATGACAAGGCAGTGTTGGATCCGTGACCTTACGGACCGAAAAGACTTCAACCTTGATTAGATTAATTAAGGCAATAAACAAAATATAATGGAATATTAAGCGATTTTGTCGAGAACCGGGTATGTGGATATTCTAAGTACGCATACGTGAAACCTTTAGTTCGAGGAAGATGGGGATCCACAGAGAATCTTAATAAGAGTCACTACAATTTTACGGGAGTGATGGCTGTGTGTTCCGTTGGCCAAGTGTAAATGGGGCTGGACCAGACCCATCTCAATTGAGGGACCTTGATTGACACGCGATGTACTATTGTAAAGTGTAGGTATGACAAGTGATAAATAAAACGAATTAGTAATTACTATCACCGGCGTGCGATAGGCAGTGGACCTATCATGTGTAGTGTAGTAAGGTGAGTAAAAGAGTATCGAACACGATGAATAAACTTGATTACTAGTAATAACCTATCGACTCGATATCTAGTCTAAATAAAGTGCTCAAATTGTTTATACTACGAACTAACCTAACAGACCAATCCTAAAGCAACGAGAGATTAAGAGATCCGACTAAAACTGGTGAGAGTGATTTCAGATAATAAAAGGTGTGCTCAGGATTCGAATCCCACTAGGTACTATCCACTAATACAATAAATTATCGCTCCTACGTGATTCTTGACTAAATCGCAGTAATTTCCTATACACTCATGAATTTGCTATCGCCCTAGACGCTTGCGGGGATCTAAGATTCAATAATTACTAATGGCGAGGATCGAGTATTTGCTGCGCCCTATACTCGAGTCCTATCATCTATGAACGGCCTAAATAGTCAGAATACACGAGTCACAATAAATATATGTCTTAAGTACGAATCGACCTACCGTTCATCTACTCCCAAACACAGAGTCAAATTAGCTACTCATATTCAACGGAAAATCAACGAAGGAAGCAACAAGGGTAGAGGGCTCATAATCTTCACTACTGATGGATATAGGATGATCTCGTGGAAGAGTCTTCGTTCCTCGTTCAATTTGGCGTTATTTCAGCGTTGATCCGTCTCTTGCGCTTCTGGAGTGGATTTCTCTGTTCTTGGCGGTTCTTTTTCGTCTTTTTATGATTAGGTTTTGAGTTCTGAAAGGTGGTCTTTTGAGTCGAAATTGGGCTTTTATACAGACTTTCGCAACCTTCACGGCCTGGGCTATGGGCCTTCACGGCCGTGACACTCGTTACTTTGCTTCGCATCGCTCTTAGCCATTTGTCACGGTCTGGTGCACTCTGCTTCACGGCTGTGACACTCTTCTGATGGGCTATCATTGCTTTCGCACTTCTGTCACGGCCTAGTGCACTACGCTTCACGGCCGTGACTATCTCTGGTTTGGCTCTCACACTTTGTTACGGCCTAGTGTACTAGGCTTCACGGCCCAGTAAATGTCTGATACGCAAATTCATCCAAAACTTGCAACAACATCCATGGAGACGATTCCCTTGGAATTATCTCGAGGATTGGATGGAAGTCTTGAAACGTTGCAACCTCAAGCGACGACGAGCCAGCCCATTGAGACGGTGTTCACCCAAGGGTTGTTAACGGTGTTCACCCAAGGGTTGTTAACAGGCGACATCAGTCGTCCTGGTCCATCTTCGGAGGCTCCTATCCTGTTTGTGACGAAAACATGCTTACTGGCTGCTCTCTCCTCTGCGAATCACAATTCGAGGAACATTTTATGAAGAGAGTCAACGCTCCTATAGAGATTTCCCGACGAGATACTGGGAAGGCACCAATCTCTGAGGCACAGCCTTCCTGACAACCCTCATAACTGACCCTCACACCCTCACAACCTTTACTCACCGCCCCAACCATCCCATCACCCATCCATATCTAACCTCATCAACCCACCATCAGCGACCTACACTCCATTCTAGTCGCCCGTTTATTTCAGCTGACCAACCGGACGCCTGAAGAAAAAGATCTCTTCTGATGTCTCGTGGATCGTCCTGACCCACCTACATACTCATGCCGTGGTCAAAGTTGCCGCTCAAAACATCGAAATGTCGACCCTGACGATCAAGGTCGTCATGAGGGGGAGAAGAGGACCAGGACTTCTACGAACAGTCAAGGAAAAAGCTCGGGCACAGCACGGACAAGCACAAGAGTCACTGAAACCTCACAACCCACTACCACCACCACGCACCCGCATCCTACCTGTAATCTTGAACCAATCGAACCATCAACCTTCGACCTACGGAAGCCTCCGTCCACACCAACAACGACTTTCAAAAGCCCATTACTTCCGAAAGAAGAAGCAAGTGCCGCAAATCTCGTGGCTTTGGCAGCAACTCAAGCAACTCCAAGCTCGACCGCTCCAGACCAGTCGGGAACATCTAGACGTGGAGTCGATCCGCATGAATTCCTCGACAATTATATCTTCGACGGACAGTGGATGACCCACAGAATGCCCGGTGATATTAAAAGACAAAGACTCAAGGACGTTCGACACTTTTTACAACAAGCTTCGGTCGACCTAGTCCTAATAGAAGACGAAGAACTTCAGGAAGGCGAAGATCACGAGACTGATCCCCCAAGACTTCCAGAGTTGATTACACAACGAGCGGATGCCCCTCCAAATCTAACTCAGGGACCATTCGAGTCGACAAGCCTGAGAACATAAGGATAGAAATCACCTTCCTAGAAGAAGTTCGTTAGCAAATCTGGAGGTCACCGGATAAAATTAAGCAGTTGAACGAGTTCAAACTCAGAGGCATCTCTCACTGGGAACAGCAGAAAAGAATGAGTTATCTATACATGCTGACCCAACTCGGACCTTATAGGAGGCTAGGGATTCCTAAAAATCAGCTAAAGAGTCATTTCAAGAACTTATCTCCAATATGTGAGCTGCTAGGAGTCTACTATGCAAAAAGCGGCATTCCAACTCCAATCTACCAGATAGAGCAGATAGACAGAACTCGAGAAGAGCTTAATGAGAGTGATCTGCCATATCTTCCCGCTGAAGAGGTCTACAATCTATACCGAATGTACGCGAGGAAGTATAAGGATCCTCAAGGCTTCATCAAGAAGGAAGGACTCGAGGGACTCTACAGATTCATGGTGCGTCAGGTCAAGTACCATGCCGCACACGACCTTCAGATGGGTCTGGAGAGCAACATAGAGAAGGTCAACATGACATCTCCGCTTAACAAAGGACCTGAGGTCGAAGGGCTTCCCAACAATCATGTACACATAAGCTCACTCTTGGGAATCACCTACCACAATCCAATTGCTAAGAAGAATAGGTTGATGCTCAAGACTGAGAAATTCTATGATGGGACGCTCAAAGTAATCAGGAAGAATATAGAGAAGAGATTGGAAGAAATCAACAGAGAGACCATGCTGGAGCTTCACAGGTTTGTGAGAGACGCTTCTGATGGAACTACTTGAAGCATCAAGGAGCGGATTAGAGCTGAGGGACACCATTAGAAGCTACGAGCATGGGTTGGGCTTGCGCATGTCATACTATGCCCGACGAGGACAGATAGCACGGAAGGGCAATCAAGCACAAAGGGGGAGAATGTAGAATACCAATTAGAGTTGTGCTTTGATTTTATTAGCAATCCTTGTAATTAGGGGCGTTTATTGTATTTTTTTCTTAGTATAAGGACTAGATTGTTATTTATACCAAGTTTGTTTGGTATAAATACAATTGTAATCATTGTGCTTAGTATAAAAAATAGTTGAATTGATCCGAAAGGCTTCACAATCCAATTCTACTGAGAGAAACAACAGAATCATTCTCTCACTACACGAATTCTCCCTCGAGGTTTCAAATTGCATTTTTCGATCGAGCTTAGATTCCATATAATTCTAATCGAATTACTTAGGATTGAGGTCTAGGATCATAGGAGTTGATTGTAGAGGACCTAACAAATAGCCTACAAAAGAACAACGTCGTGTCTTCTTCTAAGAAGAAGAGCCAGTTAAATTCGAAGCATCTAGTTCTAATTTTTGTAATGGGCGTCAAATGTGTGCCGAGGATCGTTTTGATGAACTACCATCTATTATTCTTAAGCCTACAAGAACAACTAAGTTTCATAAATTCTATTACAGTTACGATGATGCTCTTATTTTAAATTCTCGCTATAGATCAGCCAATGCTAACACAACCAACAGAGCAGTTCGATCTTCCCTCATGTTAGGATCCAAAACTGATAGAAGGAAAGACCGTATTGTTAAAAGGCCAAAGTTCCATAAACTGAAGCAAAACCCAAAGTTTTGGGAACGTGACAAACATGGATTACAAAACAAGAACGTAGAGCAATCACAGACCTATGTTATCCCCTAGGACTTAGAAAGATTTGGGTTCCTACGTCAACCATCGGAGCTATAGATAAATCTGAAGTTGAATTAGGCAACAAATCTATAAATGATGCATGCATAGACTCTAGATATAATAAGGAAGGACACATTCTCAGTGGCGGAGCCAGAGTTATCATTTAGTGGGGTCCAGTCTAATTGGACCCCACACCCTATATTTTTAAACTTTTTCACTGGGGTCCCTACTGTGTAAAAATATTCAATTTTAGTCCCTACCTAAAAAATTTACATTAAATTACTAATTAAAAAAAAATTCCAGTGGGGTCCACTGACCCCACTGGTCCTCACGTGGCTCCGCCACTGCCCATTCTTAGTTGGGTACCAAAATCGGCCTAAGATGTCTTGCCGAAAGCAGCATGGGTAGGTACGAAGAGATGATTGCTCCACACCCATGACTGGTAAGAGACGAGAGCAACTACACCAAAATTCTCTTTCGTATGGTACATAAAGGGACCTCACATACGAGATCAAGGGATGGGATGCTGACAGCTAAAACCACGCTGACAAATATGGTAACTTCTAAATATGTGTAAAAATTTTGAAAGGTAATTTACACTACTCATATATATTGAAAAGAACTATATAACAAACTTGATAGTGAAATCTAGGTCGAAATGTGTTTTTATCTTTAAAATAAATTTTTCATCCTTATTTACAAAATATATAAAATTTAGGGGGATAATTTTCTCGAATTACAGTTGTGAAAATTATTTAATTCTGTAAAATAACTTCTCCAGAATTAACTAATTTAGGGGGAGAATTTCCAAATTTCGAAGTTTGAAGTTTTAAAAGGGGGAGCACCGTTTGAATTTGGGCTTCGAAAATTCTCGTTAAATGTCGTACACTTTAAAATACTTAGAAAGTTTTACTTAGAAATTTGGGCTTTCGGAAATGGGCTCCAAAATGGCTTTTCGAAACCATATATCAAACCTTTTCGAAAATTAGTTTCCTTCGAAAATTCCTCAATTCGAAAATCTTCTGCGAACACCAACCCTCATTCGAAATTTTCTAAACCTCAGATTTTCGCAAAAGAAGATATAAATCTCTTCCCCTGTTTAACATGTTTACTTTCGCAATTTTCAGTTTTCGCATTATCGCCTTTCGAAAATCATAGAGTAGGAGCTGTTTTTGGTGTTCAATCGAGTTTAACTGGATGTATTAGGCTCTTAATCGAGTTCTGTGGCTGTAATTTGTCGAAAACTACATTGAAAGAGGTCCTGGGTTCGAACCTCATCCCTGTGACATTTCCCTAGGCCTGCCCACATGGGCCCAGACATGTGCGATTGACCTGGTCGGCCTGCTTAGCAGGTAGTGGGTCGGCCCCGGGGTTTCACCATCGGCTTTCCCCGGTTACCAAAAAAAAAATTCGCTGATTTTTTATTATTCACACCTGTTAGGGTTTAGTCTTTTTAGGAAACTTCGTTTCAAAAATCGCTTCGCAAATTGGCTTCGAAAAATCGTTTTGAAAAATTGTTTCGAAAATAATTTTTGAACCCATTCGCATTTACCGTTGAAAATCTCAATTTATGCATTCGAAATTTATTTTCGAACCCATCTTTCTAAAATATCATTACAGGCATTGAAAATTCTTTTTCATACCCATCTTTCGAAAATTTCAATACAGGCTTCGAAAATCAGCCTTCGAAAATTATTTTCGAACCCAATTGCACATACCTTTCGAAAATCAGTAAAGGCATTTGAAAATTTATTTTGTGTTAGGAATATTTTAGAAGTGTCCAAAATATTTATTCTAAGTCTTGTAATTTTTTACAATGTATTTTATAGATGTTTTATTTTATGTAATTGAGTTGTATTTTTAATGGGCTTGTTAGGGGCCCAATGGGCTTAAATACCTCACAAGGTATTTAAGCTTAAACCCTAACACTCATTAATCTAAGTTTCCATTCGCTAAAATCTCACGTATTCAACACTAAACCTCTAAAGCACACTATTCACATTCTACGAAGGTTTAATCTGTTGAATTGTTCTTGGATAATCTGGAATTACAAGTGGTATCAGAGCAAGCGTGTAGGTGAGGAAACTTCATTCCAAGTTCTTAAGCATCGTCAATATAAGTTAGATTTTTTTCAGCTTTCAGTTCAAAGCTCTGTTTCGTGGGTTTAAGTCTTTTTCTGAGGTCATTCTGCAACTTGGACGGCTGGCTGGTTTCTCTATGTTATGAGAACTATTGAATCTGTTTCTGTCAATTTGCGTTAGACTTCTGGATTTCTGCTGGAGAAATTGAAGAATTGCTTCGTTGTTTGGTCTGCTTTTGAGATTGCGGCACTTAAGTTGGATTTGAATTCGCAAACTCTAAATTTGCAATTCAGTTTCACGAATTCAAGTTGAGGACCGACCGTGAATTGAAGGAATCAAGTCAACCCGCAAAATATTTCTTCAATTTTCTGCGAAACCAAAGTTTGCGAATCAGGAAATATTCACTACCACATTTCGCGAATTGCATCTCAGAGAGAAATTTCACGAACTCCTTGATAGCCCTTTTTGCGAATTCTTGAAAGTTCGCTAACCAGAAAAGATAAGAATTTTGCGAACTTCGTTGCCCGCAGATTTTCGCGAATCCAGTTGAAGAATTTTTGCGAACTTCAATCACCGCAAAATTTTCGAACTCGTTCGAAGAATTTTTGCGAACCTCAACTGCCGGTAGAAATTCGCGGACTCTTTCACACTTTTGCGAATTCATCTCATTCTGCGAATTGGGACAATTGTACATGTCACTGGACATTTCGCGAATCCTTCATTAGTTTGCGAATCAGTACAATCTTGCGATTTGCGAACCTTTGCCGTTTTGCGAACTTGTTAAATTCTAGTTAAAGTACGCTCGTCAACACACATCGCAATCCTCACATAGCGAATCCATGACTCTGAACAAAATTCCACGAACTAATTTTTCGAGTCAAAGTCAAAGTCTAAAGTTTTAGACTTTGAACCAATTTCATTTCAAATCATTGATGTTAGACCTCCCATCGTCCGACATGGAGAATACGCAGTCTGGAAGAGAAGGTTCATCAACTTCATAGAAAGCAAGGACAATTCAGAGAACCTTCTGGAATCTATTTACAATGGACCTACACAGTATTGGACCATAATTCCCGCCACTACTGACACCACTCCTGCAAGAGAGGAACAGAGGATCTTGAAAACTGCTGACCAATGCAGTGATGAAGAAAAACTGCGACTAAAGGCAGACAAAGTGGCGAAATCATACATGATGCAAGCCATTCCCAATGACATTTTGATGCAACTCGAATGTGGTGATAGCGCAAAAGAAATGTGGGATGCTCTTCGAATTATGATGCAGGGGACATAAGTCAATACAATGGCAAGAATGGCGAACACACTCATCTCTTATGACAGCTTTCATGCTAACAAAGGGGAAACTCTCCAAGAAACCTTCCATCAATTTCTTGTTCTTCTAAACTAGCTAAAGATGAATGGAGTCACAAAAAGTGTAATGGAGATCAATATCAAATTCTTAGGATCACTTCATCCAAAATGGGAGGCTACTGCAATTATGATAAGACAAATGAATGACCTAACCAAAGTTAGCATTCATACATTATTCGACTACCTCAATCAACATTCCAATCATGTGGAGAAACGAAGGGAGGAAATCAAATCAATAGGAAGCGACTCACTTGCTCTTATGACTGAACGATCATCAAGAAAACAATCCAAGGACAAAGAAATTATCCAGTCATCACAAGTTAAGGAGGGAGAAGACTCTGATTCTGATGACGAATCCAAGGATCTTACGAAACATGGAGACCAGGAGATCACCCTCAAAGATCTTGCTAAGCAACTCGCTCTGGTCTCGAATTTCGTGCAGAAGAAATATTATAAGAAGACTGGTTCCTCCTCCAATCGTCAAAGAACTTCCTCCAACTCTAAAGGAAAGACTCAGGATGAGGAAAACAATTCTGAAACTCCTCATCAAGGCGGAAAATGCTTCAACTGCGGTAAGAATGGACACTTTGCCAGAGAGTGCAGAATGCCAAAGAAAAAGGACGTTAACTATTACCGCCGAAAAGTTCAATTAGCTGAACAAAAAGAAAAAGGACTGGTCTTAATGGCAGAAGAGGATCATTGGCTTGAAGATACCTCAGACAGCGAGAATGAGAACGTGGCACTGATGGCCAAACTAGATGACGAAGAAGATCGAGCTGGAGCTGAAGGTAGCGAGTCAGACAGGGAAACCTCTAACAATTCAGCCATAGTGGAGGTAAGTGAAGCAGATTATGATTCTTTACTTAAGATAAAAAATGAATTTTTATCCTTATATAAATCTAACAAATTGGGGAAAAGGAAAATCAAGGAACTAGAAGCTAACTTAGGGAAGAATTTAGTAGTATTAGATAAGTTTAGATATGATTATGCATGTGAGAAGAATCGTGTAATTGTAGCAAATGAAAAAGTTGCCAAGCTAGAAATACAAGTGCAAAAATCCGAAGCTAAAGCTAAGGATTTAGAAAAGGAAATGAAATCTCATAGAGATCATTGGTAAGTTCATCTATTTTTGCACTAGAGCTCCTAAGTTCTTGTTCGAGACTATTTATCTTCTCCTGAGCTCTCTCAAGTTCGTTCTCTACTTCCTTTATACTTTTCTGCTCACGTTTCATGTTAGCATATTGCTTTTGATATGATTCTAACATGGTCAATAATGTGGAAGGAGTGACTACCTCATTTGAAGACGTGGATGCGTTGTCGTCGTCCGTACGAGTGGATGTTTCGGCGTCCAATTCGTTGTCGAGACGGGCCATGAGGGCTAAGTTCTCTTCTTCGGAGCTCGACGTGTCCTCGAGCCATTGGTCTGTTCGGCCATGAGAGCTACTCCAGCTTCTTTCTGTTTTGTCAATTGAAGCTTCCTGGAGTAATAGTTTGCATCTGTCTTCTTTGGGAGAGTGCACTTTCTGGCGAAGTGACCTGCTTTGTCACAGTTAAAGCATTTGTTAGTCTCTAAGGGATTCTTGACCTCGGAACTCTCCGGAGCACGTTCTTTGTTCTTGGAGCTTGTAGTCCGAAGTCTATTGGCTGAGGTTGAAGACTTCTTCTTGAAGTACTTCTTGCTCATCATTTGTCCAATAAGAGCAAACTGTTTTCCAAGGGCTTTCATGTTCGGCTCGATGTCGGAGTCCGATTCATCTTCCGACTCTGATGATGAAGGTGGCCTAACGATCTTATCCTTTCTTGATCTTTTGCTCCTCTTCTCCAAGACTAAGGCAACCGTGTCATCGGTTTGTTTGCCTTTCTGCTCTTTGGTGATCTCGCGGATATCCTCCTCATGCTGAGCGAGATTATCGAACACGGCATGGACATCCAACTCCTCTAGATCTTTGTTTTGTCGTATTTGAGTGGATATTTTCTTCCATTCCGTGGGCAGAGAAGATAGAAATCTTATGTTTGTCTCCATGTTTGTCTTCGTTATTTCTATCTTCCTCTTTTCATTGAGAAGAGTGAGGTATCGTTGGTAGATCTCGTTTAGACTCTCCTCCGGCTTTGCTTTGAATGAGTTGAAAGCAGTGAGAATGTTCGCCTTCTTGGCCTTTATGCCAACTTCCGTCCTTTGCATCATCCTATGCAGCTCATCCCACATCCCTTTGGCCGATGTAAGGCTGTCGATTTGTCTGTATATATCGTTGGGGATGCCCTGCATAAGAGTATTCATGGCTACTAGATCAGCCTTAGCTCGAGCACTTTCCTCCAGAGAGTATTCTCTAGGCTCCTTTAGTCGTCTAGAAGCTGAAATTGCTGGAGTAGCTGTTTCGTCCCCGGGTACATGAACCCAGAACTGTTCCGGTCCCTCTTCAAGGGACTTCAGTAGATTTTCGGCTTGATCCTTTAGAGCGATGAAATTCAGAAAGCGGTTTCTCCACACTGTGTATTCGCCTCTTTGCAAGATCGGCGGACGGTTGTCATTTCCGAGTGAGTATGCATCCATGTTTGTATTGTAGTCGAGTTGTTGAAGGATCTTCGTTAATTGTTTTGAAGGTTGAAGATGATGTAATGCTTCACAAGTGACAAAATTTGTTAGTAGCGTTTGATTCGAAAATTAGATCGACAATTATTTTCGATTCAATCTTTAAAGTTTGATCGAAATTAATTCCGACGAGATAGAATGTACTGAGTACTGTTCTCGTGCGAGAAATTTTGTCAGCGTGATAGTTTACGAGCGAGATAAATTGCTCAAAATCATTCGGTCGAGAAAAATTTCTTGATCGTGAATTTATTCCGATCGTAGAGAACCAGTACGATAGTAAGTTTCTCGACAAGTCAAAATAAATCTGTTGACTAGAGAAATTTTCTCGCGTGTAAATGATTTTCGCCTGGTCAAACGTTAAAAGGTTTGACTGAAAAAGTTTTTCGAGTGAAAGTTTTTACGCATGCAAAGTCAAAATAAGTCTCTCTCGAAAAAGCCTTTCGCTGTATAATGCTCGAGAAATATTTCTAACTAAAATCATTTCTGCTGATGACGATTCTAGCGCTGACTTCGTATTCTGACCGAGAAAAATTCTCGCGCTAAGTTTATCGATCGAGAAACTAATCCGATCGCAAAACTTAGCGAGAAAATTTGAGCAATCGAGAAAAATTCACAGAATACGATTAACACAAATTCGAGCAAAAACAAAGAATCAGATAGTGAAATTTGAGGTAATTGCTCGCAATCAAGTACTAATCACGCACGAACAAGCAATTAAACACGTTATGAAGCAAAATATATCGTATTTGATCAAAATCAGAACGCGTTTTTCATGTTCTTCGCAAACAGTAACATGCAGAAGCAATTCAATCCTAAAAATCGAAGTTCAAACTGCTACAGAACTGATCGCAATGATGATCTAACACTTAAACAAGCACAGAAACACCAAATTCATGTCAATTAAGCACAGAATTAAGCTATTGGATCAAAAAAGGTTTTCGCGCCAAATTTGTTCTTCGATGAACAGTATCTAGAAAATGATTTTCGATCCAATTCTAACAATTTTCGATTCAAAACAGAACGAATCTGCTCTGATACCAATTGTTAGGTCCTACGATTAACAACTCTACGATCCTAGGCTAGAATTCATAGTAATTCGATCGTTTAGATAAAAAATTGAATTCGATCGAAAAACTCAAATGAAGAACAAGAGAGAGAATTTGAGTAGAGTGAGAAAGTTACTGTTGTTTCTCTCTCTAGAAATCGAATTGCAAGCCTTTCGGATCAATTCTAAAAACTTTCTTTATTCAGCTCAATTGATTTACATGTATTTATACCAAACAAACTTGGTATAAATATCAAACTAGTCCTAATCTAAGGACTACTATACAAAACGCCCCTAATTACAAGGACAACTAATGAAATCAAGCACAATTACAAATGGTATTCTACATAGCCTTCGCATAAAAGCCCCGAAAATTTTTCTTGATACTCTACATTTTCGAACTTCTTCAACATTTCAGGAAATTTTCGAAACATCATTCATTCAAAAATTATCTTCGCAAGCAAATCCCTTGAATACCAATCTCGATACTTCACAAAATTATCAAACAAAATTCTTTCGAAACACATTTTCGATACTAAGGATATTTCGAAACTCAAGCTTCGGAAATCCGCTTGCACAGTTCAGATTTTCGAAAAAAATCATCTCTTTAAATTTTCCATATCATTCGAAATTCAATTTCGCACGCAGGGCCTTCGAAACACTTTGAAAAATTTTGAACAAATTTTATTTTCGACACTTACATTTTCGATCAATCAATCATCGAATATTTCGCAGAAAGCACGAAACTGTTGTTTGATACTTATAAACTTTCGAATACTACTTATTCGAGAATCATTTTTCTAACAAGACACGAACCATCTTTTTGACACTTACCAAAATTCTCAATATTCGAAATCAATACGCCTAAATTAGCTAAAATTTCAACAGAAAACTACGAAATTGGATACTTCAATCCTATTATTGACTAATATTCTTACATTTGTCAATGCATAGATATAGAAATGACATCATCATCTTCATACAACGCTATCTATCCACTAAAGAAATGGGTCCAAATCAAGCAAAACAACTTCGTTATTGACCTGAACACTTACAAGTGTCAGGATGAAGTTGTTGTTGCAATTAAAAAGGACACCATATGTGGCTGGCATTCACCCTTCACACCACTGCCCCCGAAGTATATGTACAACAATTTCGGGGCACCCTCGAAAGAAGGAACATGAAGACAAGCTTCAAACTAAAGGCTAAAGTTCATCGAACAGACGTGATACTTACAATGCAATCATAGGACGTGCCCTTTCAAATCCCAATTCTTCCAACCTATGAGTCTTTCCCCGAAAATGAATTACTTCAAGATCTCAGGAGAGTCGGACACATACCAAACCTCCAGAAATTATGAAGTTACAAGCTGGGGAGGATTCCACATCCATGGAGAACACTTTATGAATTGTCAACATGTGCCTGTCACCCAAACACAGTGGTTTGACAGGTGCAACACCAATGTTTTGGAACGACCTGGTGGACCAAGTCGATAGCAAGCACAAAAAAAGAAGCCCCAGGTCGTCCCATTGATCAGGTGGTTGCCACTCGTCATTCAGTACTTTAAGAATGACCACCAATATACTCCCCGCCTTCCAGCTGCAAAAAAGTATTCTGTACCGGCGCTGAAATCCCTGAATTTTTCACAAGGCGAATCACGACACCAACAATACTCAATGCCACCCCATGCCGATCCTGGAGGTACTTCTGCAAATTGCGAATCAAACAGGCGATCGTGGTCAAATACCATATGGAAATCCACAGACCTGCTCCCACGACTCAGACAGACCCAGTCGAGCCCAACCAAGGAGTACCCCCAAGAGAAAGTGTGGGTCTAGTGAGTGAACCGGCGGGGGAATCCTCATAAGCCCCTGAATCTGAGGATGAAAAACCTATCAGCTATGACAAAACAGGCACACGACGCGACAAGCGACAGAAACGAGCTCATGAAGAACCTGATGTGTCGCCCGTCCCACCCCGGACACCTGCCCAGTCACCACGGAGCGGGCTCAACCCTTAGGAACAGACATCAATTTGTTCGATATTCGAGTAGAAGACGCCACACCTAGCCCACCGGCGCAAGAGTCAACCCCACCAACCCATTCATCCGTCTCCCAACAGACGGATGTCTCAAAATCGCAAGGGGAACCAAGTCAACTATCACCGCCTCCTTCTGAGGTGGTCAATGTAGCCATACGTGATTCGCAACCCCTGACCACCGACCCTTCTTTGCTCACATTAGGTCATGTGCCAACCATGCCTTTATTTTTCCACCTAATTAGGACACAGTGAGCACTCTAGGTCTTCCTGATCTAGTTGGAACCCCTACGACGCATCAATTATGGATGTTGTTCAAAGTAAAGAGGGAAGTTCCCCTGCTGCTACCTCAACACCAACAGCGGTAACGGGCCACACCTCGGCTACCTACTCCGAGGTTGTGATAGCGAAACGTCACGTGGCGATTCTGGTAGGTTATCCCCCCCGTTTATCACAAAGGAGTCCTCTTCCCAAAAAGTACAGAAGGCCATCGATGCACTTGTCCCCCCTCTCCAAGACAAGATTCTTGGACAAGTGCGTACGATGATCGAAACAGCCATTCGGGACAAGGGTAAATCTCCTGTGACGGACGAAGCCACTGTAAATACATGCCTGCCTCACCTTTCACCACTACAAGCCTCGTAGCCACCGAACACACACACCACGCCCATAGCCGAGCTTCACGACATCTTAATTTCCTGCCTCTTCAAACTTGAACAGCGGACCCCAGATGAAGAAAAACTTTACAAGAAGCTGATCGAGGGTCCCGACTCGCCCCCACGAACTACCTGCCGCAAAGAAGGCTCCCCACCCCAAACGACGTCACGATGACCCTGACGATCAGGATCGTCCTAAGGGAGAAAAGAGGTAGAAGACAAAATCAAGTGGTGGCGGGTGAGGACGTGGAAAGATGCCAAGTCGTGAAGCCGATACCTCATCAACAAACCCACCACCATCACAAGCTTCGGAGCTAGACAAGCTTTGTCAGGGCCAAATAAGACAACTTCCCTTGACAAAGCGAGTCTGGAAACATACAATACCATCGAAGAAAGGCTGCAGACATCTTGTTTATTGAGACAGATGAGGAAGAATAGGGAGTAGACACTAGAGCAGAGATCCCAGAGCTCTCTGAGCTAATAAATCTCGGGCAACCTGAACCACAAGCGAAGAGTTTAACGCTCGTGAAGACTCCCTGGGCAACAAGAAGATCAAGGCTCCATTTCTTGAGGATTATTACCAAAGATCTGGAGAGAGGAAGACAAGCTCAAGAGATTCGACGAGATCAAATGCAAGGTCTGGCACAAGGAGTAGACGCGAGCTATCGGCATATGTTGATGCTCGCCCACATGGTAAAAATCCCTAAGGGACTAACCAAGGAGGAGTATATGCATGAGCAGAAGCTGAAGGCACTAATCGTCGACATTGTAGAAGTTGACTACACTTGGGGAAGACATCCAACTCCAATACATTGTTGAAAGGACAGGCAGATCTCAAGAGAAACTAACAGAAGCTGAGCTACCTTACCTACTGCTGGAAGAAGTCTATCAGATGTACCTGTATCCGGAACTTCACGCTCAACACATTCAAGTACTGCGACAAATCGAGTTATTCGATGCTACAGACTTCCATATGGTTCTGGAGAACGACGCTAGAAAGGTGAACCTGACTGAGCCTCTAAACTGCGGCGCAAACATATAGCTTATCGGAGAAAATCACATCTACCTGAAGTCAGAACTTGGGGTCACCTGTACTCAACAAAGAAAAAGTGTGACACAAGTCTTAGTGCTATCAGAAGTCGCAAAGTTCAGTGACGGAACATTGAAGATTATCCGAAACAAGCTCAAAATGTCGCTTAGAATCAGTCGACACTGATACTCTCTTAGAAGGGACCAATATCAAGGAAACTCCTCTTCTCGAGAAGCTCATTGAACAAATTCAAGGCCGGCTGGATAACAGGAATGATATCTCTACGAGGTCAGCCTAGGTCTAAAAAAATCCTTCTATGCTCACAGGGAACCTCCTCCACCTCCACGTTCAAAGAAGAAAAAGGACTAAGATAGTTAGGATTATCTTAAGGTGTCCAAAATAATTTAGTCTAAGTCTTGTAGTTTTCTTTTAATGTAATTTGTGGTTAATCTGTTGTAATGGGCTTAGTAGAGGCCTAATATTTATACCTAATTCTAAGGCATAAATACTTAAAACCCTACTCAGTGACAATTGAATCATTCAATTTTAATCCAAAGCCGTCACGTGAGAAAATCCACCAAGAACACACGCACTAAAGGTAAAACTCGGGTAACTCTTATATTGATTCCCCATTGATTAATCGTTGAGGTGTCTGGTGACCTATAGGAGACACACAACAATTTCTTGTCTTAACTTGCATTTCTTGGCCTCATACTTGCCTTGCGTTTTATCGTCTCGAAAATGATTAGGGCACTTAGGTAATTCCTAACTTGGCCATATAAAAAAATATTGGGATGTGCCCTCAATGCCATTCGAGGATGTAATGAACAGGGCATGTATTTAACAATCGATATACAATTTGCCTTGTATATGAATTTCGTATTCAGATACGTATTTATGGAATTTTTATTTATTCCTTTAATAGGCATATTATTTATTTACCTATCCAGTCTGACTAGGCATCCGGTGAGACGGTAAATAAATAAATCCCATATATCGTGAGTTTAGTCACCGATTCTCATGGAATGAGAGGGGGCACCGATGAGCTCTCCTCCAATATTAAAGTAGTCCATAAGTCTTAGAACCCAATAGGGTGACTGAGTGTCGATCACGACTTAATTGTTAAGGACTCTTATATTGAATCAACCATTCGCTTGGAGTTGAATCAAGAGATTAATTTGTACTTGGACACAACTCGCAATCAACGATCACATGGTCCTTATTGTTACTATGGGTGGCATCAATAATTGATCGATTGACTATAGTACTGTGCGTGGACCTTACACCGAGGGGTCTTTGACGAAGTTGACTTCGAGGGTCTTGACTAGTTAGTTTGCTAGTCCCGCCTTGTTTGGGGACGAACATGGGTTGGCGGGGGACATGCGGTCTTGACAGCGAAGGGCAGCTGCCGAGCTTAGACAGACGTAAGGGATTCACTGTTGTGACACACGGACCGTGGAGACGGGGGTGAGCCACTCGTCTACTAAGATGTATGGGAGTACAGTCCGAAGTGCAAACCACGAGGAGGGGTACATGAACGAATCAATCCGACACCCGAATGAGAGTGAATCCTGAGACTGACAATGTATGCGCGTGTCAGGCTAAGAATCGATAAGAGAATTGATAGTACTACTCATATCACCAAGATCGACCTACCTTTTTCGGGAGTCTATCTGTAGAAACTCTGAAGTTAAGCGTGGGGCAATCTAGGGATGGGGCCATACTATTAGTCGGAGTGTGGTGGGCCCAACCCCACTAGTTCCGGCAGGAATCGATACTACAGTGACACTCGGTATGGGACGGATCGTTACAGGTGGTATCAGAGCACAACCTCTCGCAGTACGGTGTTGGTTCCGGGACGAACCAAGCGGATGCTGGTGGGCATGTGATACCCGGGCCGTGGAGACGGGGGCGAGCCACTCGTTTACTCGGATGTATGGGAGTACAGTCCGAGATGCAAGCCACTGGGAGGGGTACATGTATGAATCGATCCGACCATTGCCAGTTGTTTGTGTAGATCACGAACATCTTCATCAGATTCTGTATCAGCTTCGGATCCTGAAGAGGTGTCAGATACAACAGCTGGTAGCTTCCCTTTGTTCTGTTTGGCCTTAGAGGTGGAAGATCGATCGGTAGTCTTGTTCGAGAGGAGAGTGTTGGTCCCGATTGCACCAAACAAGGAATCAAAGAGGCTTTGATGGAATGAAAAAGGGAGAGGTTCTCACCTTCAAGTGTGTGTATTGTGTGAAAAATAGGATAAGCCTTTTGATCTTTGATTTTTGAAAATAGTGAGGGTAAAACCTGATATACCACATTAACCCTGGGTATATTAAGGCCCATGCACTAAAGATTAAATAATTACATTCTAGTCCAAAGCCCAAGCTAAAAGGATAATTACAATATTAAACCCAAGACTTAAACTATTGACACAATCTATAAATATCCTAACAATCTCCCCCTTTGTGTCAATTGTTGGGAGTCTTGGAACTTGGGCGTTGTGATGGTGGATTAGCGAGTGAGTGTTTCGCGAAGTCCTAGCTTGAACTCGAAGGCGCGGAGATTCCTTCGAAGGACCATTCGATCAACTATAGCGTCGATGAACTTCGCGAACTTGGATCGACAGTTTGGATCTTCTTCCGAAAGGATGCGGCAAATCCACATGAGTTTGTCTTGGATGATAGTGAGCGTCCCATTTGAGAACTTTGCCACTTCGGAGCAGCGCAGCAGCCTCATCTTTCCCTTGTAGTTCGAGTAGGCGACCGCCGGATCATCTCCGTCGATCACATCACTTTCTCGGTAGTCGTCCGCGTTCTTGAAAGATGGGCGAGTTAGGTTCACCTTCTTCAGGTTGTGCTCCACCGCCATCTGCAGATCGTGGGTGGCGAAGAATCTGACCTGTCGGAGCATGTGGCGCTTGAAGCTACGTAGCCCATGGTGACCGGTTCAGCCCGTACGAGATGTCCAGAACTTCTGAGGACGAGTCTGAACTGCTTCATGGATTCCAGCATGCTGTACAGGTCTCCCAGGCGCAGAAACTTGAAGTCTGCCTCACTGACTTCACTGTAGCTCTCATCCTGCTTCACGTGAACACTGGATAGTGAACACGTCCTTTCGACTCTTGGCGGAGGTCAGTGACTTTGCAGATGGGGGCCCGATTCATTTCCAGAGCGATGTTTTCTTCTATCGGACATCGTCCTCTTTGTGCACTTGTGGCAAAGAAGGCTCCATCGATAGTGCTTCTTCTTTTCTTCGCTACAGTTTTGGATGTTCATCAGCTCATATTCATCGAAGGCCGTTATGATCTGCTCCTTGCGCCGCCAGATCCTCTTCCTGATCTCTTCTTGAAATGGCGCGGTGATCTTTTTGTTTTCCCACGGTGCTTCTGGTATATTAGCCGTGGGCACATCCGGTTGAGCAGCAGAAGCCTCAGCATGCTGCGCTTGAAATTGAAGGATGTTCTCGAGTTCGGCGGGTTCAGCGTCGTATTCCTCTCCGTTCTCGTTGTCTGCAATGTTGATCAGCGTGAGTGAAGCTTCTTTTAGCAGACGTCGAGCATTTTCTACCAACTTCCAGGCTGCTACTGCACCGGCGGGTGTGTACAACCATTCATCGTTAAAGATGTAGGCCTCGATCTCGTTTTGTGCGCAGTAGACGTCCTCGAAAGCCACGTTGGAATCGGTATTGAGAGGGGTATGGCTGTGTGATGGCGAGGGTGTTGCGTCGGAGGAGTTTGTGGATTGTGGGGATGGTTGTGGTGGAGATTCTGGTGGCTCGGTTGTGGTGATGGTTTTGGCGAGGATGATTTGGGTGTCGGGTGGTGGAGATGTGGTGGTGGCCTCTAACGTCGATGTGACTGTTAGAGTTTCGGAGACGGTAGTAGGTGGTGGTGAGCGTCATTTGGCTAGTGACTCGGGGTTAATAGGGTGGGTTTTTTGGCTAGTGGGGTGTGAGGTTTCTGTTGCGGGCGTCGTTTCAGGTGCAGAGGAGGAAGGCGGCGTCGATTGTACGGGTCCTTGAGTTTGTGAGGCTTGCTGCCTATTCTCCCCCTCGCGGCGATCTTGATCATCGTCTTGATCGTCGCGCCTGATCCCGCTAGACTCGCCTTGAGTGCGGCAAGTCATGGGTTGAGTCATTATTTTCTTCATTTGTTGTTCCTCCTCGTCGAGTTCCGCCATTGACTCGAATCTTGCTCGTAGGATGTAGAAGAGCTCCTTTGCGGAAATGGAGGAGAGAACAGCTTCTGCGTCCACATTTTGCGTTGGTGGTGGCGTCTCCGGGGCCACACTTTTGCCTTTGTCGATGGTGGACGCATCGAGACGCACATAGACTTTGTCGAGGATGGACGTCTCAAGAGTCTTTGCAAACTCTTGAAGACGAGTCTCTAGCGCGGTCTCGGTGACGAATTGGGGTAAGTTTAACAAGTTGGAATCACGAAGAAATCCAACTGTCACTGAATCGGAGAAGATAGCCGATCGCCGCCCGTTTGCACAGGACGGGAAAAGACGGGGTCACTAAGGCTTCCCGTTGGCATCATCGATGTGACAGACTCGAACGATTGATGGCCTAGGCTCACGGTTGTTATTATGTTGGCCGTGCTAGGTCTTCCGCTCTCAGTCACACAGACATCACCGAGCGTTCTGACAGAATCACGAAGACTCTATAGTGCTGTAAAAGGTGTATGTGTCCTAGTAACGGAAATTATTGGGAGTGAGGGCACTAGACTCGATGTGATTGAAGAGGATGCAGTCTGAGGCGAAGGACTGCTTGTTTCAACATCGACTATCTCCAAGTGGGATGTCGATGGTATACGTGGCTCCTCGTGGGATGAAATATCTTTCTGTAGAGAGGAAGATAAGTGGATTGGTGGGGTCGTTTGCGTGGTTGAGCCAATGCCGCGTCTTCTACTCGGGAGGTGAACACATCACCTCCTGTACCTACGGGTTGGGCTCGGCTTGTATGTGACTGAGGAGGTCGATCGTGTTTTTGTTTCGATCGACGCTCCGTGGGGCGGCTTACGTCATCCTCACGCAATCGTTTTTCCGGTACGTGGGTGGAAGAGGATGCGGCGCGACTCGACGACCTTTTTGTAGTGGGGGTGGGGTTTTGGTTGGTCCCGGGGTTAGGAGCAGAGGGGTTGATCTGCTCCGTAGGGACAATGGATAATGGACGTGGGCTTTCGCGGAAAGAGGCTGTGGAAGCACGATATTCTCGGACGTGCGGATTGGTCGGGTCTGCATAGGCGAGAACGTCGTCCGGGATTATCATGGCGTGTCGATCTTTCGCCGGAGTGTTTTTCTTGGCGAACTTTTAGACAGTGGGAATGATGAAGTGCTCGCTCGCCGGGCGGATGCGGATGCTAGTGGAGAAAATGCGGAAGTGTTTGATGAGCATTCGGAGCCAGCGCCTGTAGGGTACGAAGCGGTTTGTGACTCCCTTGGCAACTTCCCGATCGCGTCGTTGAATCATGGAGACGAGATCCATCCATATGATGTCGGCGTAGTTGTACTTGCGGTTGTGGGCGATGCCGGTTAGGATGGTGAGGATTTGGTGGTTCCCACGGTCCTGGCCGGCATGCTTCCCTGGCATGCACTTCTTTATTAGGAGATATAACGTTCGCCAGGGTTGTGGTAGGTTGCGAGTGGTAACTTCACTGAGAACGAGTGGGCCTTTCTTTTTCGTGTTCTCAGGTTGATAGCCTAATCTGTCGATGTCCTCGATGAGCTGTTCGTGAGTTGGTAGTGGGTCGTATGGTGAATAGACAGGTAGTTGAAGCACTTCTTGAACAATCTTGCGAGTGAGGACCACAGTTTCTTGATCGATTTGGGCGGACAATGTTTTAGCAAGGTGGAGTGGTCCAGCTATCTGCAAAGTGTGCCAGAACTGTTGGAGGTAGACTTGAGCTTCTGGCTCGCCATGAGAGAGGGCGTGTCGGAGGGGATGCCCTTTGAGGATCTCTATGATAATGGGAGCATCGCACCGAAAGTTGTCTAAGTCCACCATGTGGTTGTTTGGTATAAGGGCAGCCCATTGACTTGTTGGGAAGACCTGCTCGATCGGTGGGACATAGGTTAGCGTATTGAGTTCTATGCGAGCGATGTCCCTTTGGAGTGCTGCCGCCTCAAGTGCTTCAATGGTGTCTTGATTTTTGTTGGTCATATCTGTGCTTGACAGTGATTGAGGCATAGTTAGTATGGACTTAATTGCAAGAAGATGGATTATAGGTAATTCATGAATAAAACGAAGCATAAAAATGCCCAAAAACGTAAAGATAATAGTAGAGTTAAAACTCAAGCTACGAAATTTTTCTAACACTTAGAAGACGTTTTTGTGAGATGAGAAAATTTTGATATTTGAGCAAGTCGAAGAAAAAACATTTCACATTTAGTGTAGAATTTCGCTTGGGAAAATTTTTCTCAAGTTGTCCAAAATTTTCGCATATCATGAGAAAATTTGCTGATTATCACACATAGACAAGTAAAAAAAAATTCGCATTTAGAGTAAAATTTCGCATGTAGTGAGAAATTTTCGCATTCAAGTTAGCCAAGAGTTTCGCATGTAATGAAAATTTTCGAACGTTAAGGAAATTTCGCGCAGGGTAGAGTTTCGTATGTAATGGGAAATTTCCGCATGCAAGTTATCACATTTATAAGATATCCAAAAATTTCTCGGTTAACATACAAATTTATTAAAATTTTCGCAAGCAGAAAAATTTTTTTTTTCAAGTTAGCAGACTTTCGCAAGTTCTGAATTTTTCTCAAGTGAAATGAAAGTTTCGCGGAGTGATAAAGCTTTGAAGAAACATCTGCTTAAGTGATGACTTTTCTCGGGTTGAAATTTCTTAGTTTTCACAAGTGAAAAGAGATTTTCGCGGATAAAATTTTGCAGATTGAGGAAGTTTAGTGATCCGCGAAAGAATTGATTTGTATGGGTCCGAGAAAAAACTTAAGTTTGCAGATTGAGAAAATTTTGGTTACTGTAGTTGCGAAAGAGTGAAGATGCGAAAAATGTAATATTACGTGAGGTGTGTGAAAGTTTCGCGGGGCATGATTCACTGTAGCAGTGAAAGTTTTGACGTATGGAAAATTTTCTCGCATAAAACTTTCGCGGGATTTTACTCACTGAAGTAGCGAAACTTTAATGCAAGAAAATTCTCAGATGAATATTTTCGCGGGTCCTTAGTCAGTGTAGCAAGAAATTTCTAAAACAAAATTCGCGGGACATTACACACTGTAGCTTTAACATAAGAAATTTCTCGGATAAAATTTTCGCGGAACCTTACTCACTGTAGCAGCGAAAATCTATTGTCAAAGTATTTTTTCAGAAAATTTCTCGGTGAAGAACACTGTGCGAAATCGTACAAAACGACGCTGTGAATTTTTGCCTTAGACCTACTCAAATCTTTGGACGGGCAATGCATTTTGGGGGTTTTAAACACCTAAAACTTAACATCCGTCCTAATTGAAGCCGAGAAATAATATTAAACCTAAGAAAAATTAACAAAACGGGGCATAGTTATGATTAAATCGAACGGAAATTGGTTTATTTAGGATGTATTCATACCGAAAAGCTGATTTGCAACAATGGAGTTAGCAGGAAACGGATTATCAGTGCAGATTGAAGAAGACGATGATGCGAGGGTTTGAGAAATTTGTTGAAAAGGAGGGTGCGAAATTTTGAATTTTTCTCGGGTATTTGTAAGATTGTGAAAAAGTTAAGTGTTTTGGGGTTTTGTGACTGTTCATGCGAGATTTTGAGTAAAATGGGCCGAAATTCGCGGGCTTGTTCAAAATTGGATCCTGGGCCGAATTTCGCGGGCTTGGTCAAAATTGTGTCCAATTGGATTTAAATTGGTCCAATTTTGACCCAATTTGACAAAAAAATTAAAATTTCAACCCAAAATTCAATTGGTCCAATTTTGACTTCATTTGACCAAAATTTAAATTAAATTTCAGCCCTTTTTTTTTAAAATAGGCAAAATCAGAAACTCCCCCTTAATTTGAAAATTCCCTCTTTAAATAACGGAAAAAACAGAAACTCCCCCTTAATCGAAGACTCCCCCTTGAGAGATATAATTTAGAAGACACATAGAGAATGAAGTGAAGTGAAAAGACATATGTACACTTTATCAAAGTTCATGTAGGGTCGATTGATCATAACTGAATATTCAACATGTCCAGCATAGTCACAAGGTGTTGGAAGCGTTTGACATCCAATGGTTTTGTGAAAATGTCGGCTAGTTGATCTTCGGTAGTGACATAGTGTAATTCAATCGTCCCTTGTTCAACATGTTCTTTGATGAAGTGGTGACGAATATCTATGTGTTTCGTTCTTGAGTGATGTACCGGATTTTTCGTCATCGCAATCGCACTCTTCGAGTCACAATAAATGGGAATTATATCAACATGAAAATTAAAATCTCGTAGTTGTGTTCTCATCCACAAAAGCTGTGAGCAACAACTAGCGGCGGCGACATATTCTGCCTCTGTCGACGAAGTTGAGACACAGTTTTGTTTTCGAGAAGACCAACTCACGAGTTTACCGCCCAAGAAGTGTGCAGCTCCAGAGGTGCTTTTTCGATCCATCTTGCATCCTGTGTAATCCGAGTCAGAGAATCCAACCAGCTTGAAGTCTGATCGAGTGGGGTACCACAAACCCAGATTGGGTGTTCCTTTGAGATAGCGGAGAATCCTTTTGACAGCAGTGAAATGTGATTCCTTCGGTGTAGCCTGAAAACGAGCGCAGATTCCTGTCGAGAGAACGATATCAGGTCGACTAGCAGTGAGGTACAGAAGAGAGCCTATTATCCCGCGATAGACGGTTTGGTCAACGGGAGCACCAGATGGGTCCGCGTCGGGTCGGCCAGAGGGTGACATAGGTGTAGCAGCAGTCTTAGCATCCTTCATTCCATATTTCTCGAGGATGTCATGGATGTATTTGGACTGGTTGATGAAGATTCCGTCAGGGTCGTAAGATTGAGTACGTAGAGGTGAGACGTGCGTGTTCCAGTAAGAAGAGGTAGTCCCGAGGCATCGATGATGCTGCAGATGTCAGATTCGAAGAGAACCTTGTATCCTTTGTCGCAGAAACGCCCAATGCTGAAAAGATTGTAGCTCAAACCCTCGACGTAAGAGATGCCCTTAATCGTCAGTTTGTCATGGACGAGATCACCAGTTCCGAGAATTGGCGCCATTTGACTGTTTCCGAAAGATACCCTTCCGAGATAGCGCTCGGAGAAGTTGCTCAACAGCTCCTTGTTCCCCGTCATGTGTGTGGAGCAACCCGAGTCTAGATACCACACATGACAGACATGCAATCATTAGCAAACGTTGGGTCCCCGTTTCCGTACGGGACCTTCTTGTGATACAAGTAAAAATTTTATGCGCTTAACGGGAAATGTGGGGTCTAAATCAGGTTGTGTTGGATCTAATTTAGCTTTCCCTTTGTGATTTGTTTGATGAGGTGGGATTACGGTTTTTCTAACCCATATTTGCCTAACTTGCGCTTGCATATACGTTGTCTTATTCATGAACTGGCGTGAGGGTTTTGGTTGTTGTTGTCGTCCTTCGGTTTTAGTCGTCTTTTGCTTGCGAGCAGTAGGTGACTTTGTATTCAGCGTTGGATGGCGTTTTCGCTTAACCGTGGGCATAGATGAACTGGGAGAATGCAAGGGCGTCGTAGAAGAGGTTTGCCTTTTTGGTCGGAGTGTTGCGTGTTCGTGTGCCTCATATTCATGAAAGCGTGGAAGAATAAAGTCATTGCAGCAACACATAGACATTAGTTTGGCAAAGGAAAGATAAGTTTTGGCAGCATAATTGTCCACGTCCTTAAGATGTTGGGATTCAGTACATAGATTGGAAAGACAAATATAGGATGGTCTTTTCTTCTTGTCATCGAAGAGCGGGTCCTCCTTTATTTCAAATGAACTCCCTTCCAGAGACGTCGAACTCACATTCCCTGTATCCATAGGAATACGAGAGTTAGTGTTTGAACAAGTTTCAGCTTCAGGAGTCATCTTCGCCGTCCTCTTACATTTACATGTTTGAGAATCGGGTACTTGACTCGATGTAGAGGGATTGTTTGTACTGTGAAATTGTTCTAGTGTAGAGATTTTGCTAAGTAGTTCATCTCGCTCCTTCGCGAAGGTCTTCCGCTCTAATTCTAGTGTTCGTTTTAGTTCTGCTATGAGCACAAGTTTCTCTGGGATATAGGTGCGAGAGATCGCTTCTTGGAAAGCAATTTCCTGTTCTTTGGTTGGGAGTGGAGTTTCGACATCCTCCGAGAGTGAAGGTATCTTAGTCTTATCACTAGCACTCATTTCTGTGTAGTCATACGCGATTTCCGCCCAATGAATGTTCTGTATCCTCTTTTCTTCCGAGATGACAACGGAGGATGATCTCACAAATGGCCTAAGTTGCGAGGGAGCACCATTTCTTGTTTGCAGGAACGTAGTGTTACACATGTTATACCTTTTAACTGTTAGCGGCCAGGCCGATTCCCCCCGGGCGTTGTAGAATTCTGTATCAACTGGTTGGTTCAATAAGCATAAGATGCGTGCGTTTTCGTTTCTAAGGTGAAGTTGCTCTTCAAGTTCTTTCACCTTTTGGTACAGCCTAACTCTTTCCTTTGTAAGCAGTTCGTATTGGGATGCCGTCAGAAGGCGAGATGTTTCGCATGAACTGATGGCCAGTGTGGTTTCCTTAACCCTAGTCTCACTTTGTTTATTGTTGCTTTGCAGACGTTTGACTAACGCTTCAGAGGCCATTAGACGTTCGTTTGCACAGGCGAGCTCTTCTACTTTTAAACTAAGTAAGGCATAGTTGTTTTCAAATTTTAGCTTAAGTTCATCATAATCCCTAGCGTCTACGGTGGGTTTCTTAATGGTGTGCCGGTGATTAAACACATCACCGAGTTGTGAAATTCGTACCTCAGCCTCGGTTGGTAGGAGTCTTAGCTGCATTCTCACCGGTGTTGACCATCTCCTCGTCCTCGTCATGTTCTACCAGCCTTGCCATGCAGCAATCTTCATCCTTAGGCTCCTCGTCTTCTGAAGTGTCGTTACCCATTCAGCTTCTTCGGTGAGAAGAACTTTCTCACTTTCCATTTTGCGGGTCATTCTGGCCTTACGGTCGTAATAGCCAGAATCCTTCACGCGTGGGGCGTGGCATTCCTTGGCAAAGTGGCCCAGCTTTCCACACCGAAAGCACTTCACAGACTTTTGAGGTGCGGATTCCTCCTCTTTCTTTATCGGCTTAGCTTCCTCCATAGGGGTAGTTTTTTTGGTGCCGCTAAAGGTTCTTTGACGATTGGAGGAGGATGAGGACTTTTTCCCGATCTTCTTTGAGACCATCTTTGTGAGCATTGCCAGTTGCTTACGTAGATCACGAACATCTTCATCAGATTTTGTATCAGCTTCGGATCCTGAAGAGGTGTCAGATACAACAACTGGTAGCTTCCCTTTGTTCTGTTTGGGCTTAGAGGTGGAAGATCGTTCAGTAGTCTTGTTCGAGAGGAGAGCCAGCGGGTCGACTCGAGTGTTGGTGGACTGAGGTTGCACGTAAGGAGCATAGGCTGACAGGCTATCGTAGAGGGCATGGATGGAAGTGTTGGAGAGGTCCTTACTCTGAATCATCATCACGGTTGCATTGCCCCAATGTGGTTTGAGGCTACCAAGGAAGCGGTTGTTAATATCGAATTTGTCCCTCGAGATATTGGATTTCTTGAGTTCATTGATGACCTTCAAGTATCGGAGATATGGGTCACGCAGCTCCTCTCCTTCATAGGCCTGGAAATGTTCATACTGCGAGAGACATGCTGATTTCCTCCTCTGAGCACTCTCAGTTGTGCCTTCCATAATTTCTACGAGTTCATCCCATATTTCCTTGGCAGTTGTGCAGCACTCGATGTGAGCATAGACTTCGTTGCCCATAGCCTGGAAAAGGTATCCTTTGGCAGTCTCATCGGCCTGTAGGCGAGCCTCTTCCTCCTCATTAATGGGGCCTATTGGAGTGCGACGTTCATCCATGGGAGGGTTTGCGTTTGGTTGAGCAGGAATGATTGTCCAGAACTGTGCTGGACCATTGATGGAGTCCAGTAGGTATTGAGAGAGTGGGGCGCCTTTGTTCCTGATGAACGTGAGGAACCTGTTTGTCCATATGCTGTAATCGCCTTGTCGCAGCATCGGGGGTCTGGTGTCGGAGCCCACTGTTGAGATGTCATTTGTGACAGACATGGTTGGTGCAGTCGAATCGTCCGTGGTTTTGATCTTGTATAGATAAGAGGGTTAGTAACGAACGAGATGAGAAATGTGAGTTTAACGAGTAGTGTTTGAGAAAAAAAAACGTTTAAAGAATTTCCTAGAACTAAGTGAACGTGTGTGATGGTCGAAAACGTATGAAGGGAAAATATATCTTGAAGTTCGGAGAAGTTCTAGAAATTTAAAAACGAGATTTGAGGTGTAAAAATTACCGAAAGAAAGAAAAAAAATTTGCAATTTGAAGGGCCGTGATTATAAGAACCCGAGAAATTATTTGTTGAGCAATTTCGGTGTTTGCGTGAGTTTTTAAAGAGAAATTCTCGGACAGAGAAGAAAAATCCTAAGATGAAAATTATTTCTCGTTTTTTTTTTAAAAATTTCGCATGTGAGAAAGTTTCTCAGTTTTGAGAATTTTCAGGTTTGAGAAAAAATTTCAGTTTGGAAGAAGTATCGCGGGTCGAAGTGTGATTTGAGTAAGTTTCTCGGATTTTAAAAAATCGTGGTGTTGAAAAAATTTTCCCGGAAGAAAGAAACTTTCTCGGCTGAAAATTTCTTGGATTTGACAAACTTTCTCAGTTTCAAAAAATTTTCGCGGATTTTAGAACTTTCTCGGTTTTTAAGAAATTTCTCGACTTAGAATTATTTCCCAGTTATCGAAAATTTTCACAGATAAATTTTTCGGAATAAACTTTCTCGGATATAGGATTTCTCGGATTTGAAGAAATAAGCAGTTGAGGAAAATTGAAGTGAAAGTGAAATTTTCGCGGTTTAGATAACGATTCTCGGAATTAAATTTCGCAGATATAGGGTTTCTCGGATTTTGAAAAGCTAGGCAGTTGAGAAAAAATGAAGTGAAAGTGAAATTTTCGCGGTTTAGATAAAGATTCTCATAATGAAATTTCTCGGATATGAAAATTTCGCGGACTTGAACGACACAGCAAGAAATTTCGCGGCCAAGAACACTAAGTTACTGTTCCATTGCTTGTCGCGAGTTTTACCAGAAAATCGTCCGTTTTCACTCAAATCTCAACCAAAATCACTCAAACTTGATCCAAACTTCATAAATTCTTCCCTAAACACACAGTCGACCGATTTGTGAGCTAAAAACAACAAAAAACGGATCAAATCGACCAAAAACAGAGAGAGGCCGAAATGACTTTTTCTGAAGATTTGTGCGTCGATCTTGCTCAAAACTCGCTGAAACTGATCCAAAAGTGTTCTAAAAACATTTTAGGCATAGAATCGATCTGGGGGAAGGTTTTAAACACAACAACGAAGCATTAAAACCCCAAAACGAAATCAAAATGCCCGAAAGTGATTTTTGCTCAAAACACCTTTGATCTTTCTCGGAATCGAACGAAACTGGATTCAAATCAATGCAGATCGATCCACGTTTGCCCTGATACCACTTGTTGGTCCCGAATGCACCAACAAGGAATCAAAGAGGCTTTGATGGAATGAAAAAGGGAGAGGTTCTCACCTTCAAGTGTGTGTATTGTGTGAAAAATAGGATAAGCCTTTTGATCTTTGATTAACTTTAAAAATAGTGAGGGTAAAACCTTATATACCACATTAACCCTAGGTATATTAAGGCCCATGCACAAAGATTAAATAATTACATTCTAGTCCAAAGCCCAAGCTAAAAGGATAATTACAATATTAAACCCAAGACTTAAACTATTGACACAATCTATAAATATCCTAACAGAGAGCCAACGGGTCGACTCGAGTGTTGGTGGACTGAGGTTGCACGTAAGGAGCATAGGCAGACAGGGTGTCGTAGAGAGCATGGATGGAGGTGTTGGAGAGGTCCTTACTCTGAATCATCATCACGGTTGCATTGCCCAATGTGGTTTGAGGTACCAAGGAAGCGGTTGTTGATATCGAATTTGTCCCTCGAGATCTTGGCTTTCTTGAGTTCATTGATGACCTTCAAGTATCGGAGGTATGTGTCACGCAGCTCCTCTCCTTCATAGGCCTGGAAGTGTTCGTACTGCAAGAGACATGCTTATTTCCTCCCCTGAGCACTCTCAGTTGTGCCTGCCATGATTTCCACGAATTCATCCCATATTTCCTTGGCAGTTGTGCAGCACTCGATGTGAGCGTAGACTTCATTGCCCATAGCCTGGAAGAGGTATCCTTTGGCAGTCTCATCGGCCTGTAGGCGAGCCTCTTCATCCTCATTAATGGGGCCTCTTGGAGTGCGGCGTTCATCCATGGGAGGGTTTGCGTTTGGTTGAGCAGAGATGATCGTACAGAACTGTGCTGGACCGTTGAAGATGGAGTCCAGTAGGTATTGAGAGAGTGCTGCGCCTTTGTTCCTGAGGAACGTGAGGAACCTGTTTGTCCATATGCTGTAATCGCCTTGTCGCAGCATCGGAGGCCTGGTGTCGGGCCCAGTGTTGAGATGTCATTTGTGGCAGACATGGTTGGTGCAGTCGAATCGTCCGTGGTTTTGATCTTGAGGGTTAGTAATGCACGAGATGAGAAATATGAGTTTAGCGAGTAGAGTTTGAGAGAAAAAAACGTTTAGAGAATTTCTTAGAACTATGTGAACGTGTGTGATAGTCGAAAACGTATGAAGGGAAAATATATCTTGAAGTTCGGAGAAGTTCTAGAAATTTAAAAACGAGATCTGAAGTGTAAAAATTACCGAAAGAAAGAAAAAAAATTTGCAATTTGAAGGGACGTGATTATAAGATAAATTACCCGGGAAATTATTTGTTGAGAAATTTCGGTGTTTGCGTGAGTTTTTAAAGAGAAATTCTCGGACAGAGAAGAAAAATCCTCAGATGAAAATTATTTTCTCGGATTTTTAAAATTTTCGCATGTGAGAAAGTTTCTCAGTTTTGAGAATTTTCAGGTTTGAGAAAAAATTTCAGTTTGGGAGAAGTATCGCGGGTCGAAGTGTGATTTGAGTAAGTTTCTCGGGTTTTAAAAATCGTGGTGTTGAAAAATTTTCTCGGAAGAAAGAAACTTTCTCGGCTGAAAATTTCTTGGATTTGACAAACTTTCTCAGTTTCAAAGAATTTTCGCGGATTTTAAAACTTTCTCGGTTTTTAAGATATTTCTCGACTTAGAAATATTTCTCAGTTTTCGAAAATTTTCACAGATAAATTTTTCGGAATAAACTTTCTCGGATATAGCGTTTCTCGGATTTGAAGAAATAAGCAGTTGAGAAAAATTGAAGTGAAAGTGAAATTTTCGCGGTTTAGATAACGATTCTCGGAATCAAATTTCGCGGATATAGGGTTTCTCGGATTTTGAAAAGCTAGGCAGTTGAGAAAAAATGAAGTGAAAGTGAAATTTTCGCGGTTTAGATAAAGATTCTCAGAATGAAATTTCTCGGATATGAAAATTTCGCGGACTTGAACGACACAGCAAGAAATTTCGCGGCCAAGAACACTAAGTTACTGTTCCATTGCTTGTCGCGAGTTTTACCAGAAAATCGTCCGTTTTCACTCAAATCTCAACCAAAATCACTCAAACTTGATCCAAACTTCATAAATTCTTCCCTAAACACATAGTCGACCGATTTGTGAGCTAAAAACAACAAAAAACGGATCAAATCGACCAAAAACAGAGAGAGGCCGAAATGACTTTTTCTGAAGATTTGTGCGTCGATCTTGCTCAAAACTCGCTGAAACTGATCCAAAAGTGTTCTAAAAACATTTTAGGCATAGAATCGATCTGGGGGAAGGTTTTAAACACAACAACGAAGCATTAAAACCCCAAAACGAACTCAAAATGCCCGAAAGTGATTTTTGCCCAAAACACCTTTGATCTTTCTCGGAATCGAACGAAACTGGATTCAAATCAATGCAGATCGATCCACGTTTGCCCTGATACCAATACATCCAGAATAGGCCTAAGAAGACATGATCCCAAGCCGATACTTGACATGTACCTCCCCTTCAAGGTCCATCACAAGGAAAACAAAAACCAAGATTTGCTTTATCCGGTATCAAACGGGAGCTACGAGCAAACAGAACTCCTTTTAGGAGTATCAATACGGTGACATGAATCGTAAATGCATGGATATGATGAACCAAAAAATCTGCGGTTCCTAACGGAATAGGTAACAAAGCCACCTTGCCGCCCACTGCTACTAAATCACTACTCCCCCAAGTTAAACTGGTACTTGCCGTTGCACCAGGAGCCGTTGCACTGGGTGCTAAAGCGTGGGTGTTTTGGATCCATTGAGCAAAAACGGGTTGTAATTGTATAGCGGTATCTGAAAACATATCTTGAGGACGCCCTTGTTGGTCCCGAATGCACCAAACAAGGAATCAAAGAGGCTTTGATGGAATGAAAAAGGGAGAGGTTCTCACCTTCAAGTGTGTGTATTGTGTGAAAAATAGGATAAGCCTTTTGATCTTTGATTAACTTTAAAAATAGTGAGGGTAAAACCTTATATACCACATTAACCCTAGGTATATTAAGGCCCATGCACAAAGATTAAATAATTACATTCTAGTCCAAAGCCCAAGCTAAAAGGATAATTACAATATTAAACCCAAGACTTAAACTATTGACACAATCTATAAATATCCTAACAGAGAGCCAACGGGTCGACTCGAGTGTTGGTGGACTGAGGTTGCACGTAAGGAGCATAGGCAGACAGGGTGTCGTAGAGAGCATGGATGGAGGTGTTGGAGAGGTCCTTACTCTGAATCATCATCACGGTTGCATTGCCCCAATGTGGTTTGAGGTACCAAGGAAGCGGTTGTTGATATCGAATTTGTCCCTCGAGATCTTGGCTTTCTTGAGTTCATTGATGACCTTCAAGTATCGGAGGTATGTGTCACGCAGCTCCTCTCCTTCATAGGCCTGGAAGTGTTCGTACTGCAAGAGACATGCTTATTTCCTCCCCTGAGCACTCTCAGTTGTGCCTGCCATGATTTCCACGAATTCATCCCATATTTCCTTGGCAGTTGTGCAGCACTCGATGTGAGCGTAGACTTCATTGCCCATAGCCTGGAAGAGGTATCCTTTGGCAGTCTCATCGGCCTGTAGGCGAGCCTCTTCATCCTCATTAATGGGGCCTCTTGGAGTGCGGTGTTCATCCATGGGAGGGTTTGCGTTTGGTTGAGCAGGGATGATCGTCCAGAACTGTGCTGGGACCGTTGAAGATGGAGTCCAGTAGGTATTGAGAGAGTGGTGCGCCTTTGTTCCTGATGAACGTGAGGAACCTGTTTGTCCATATGCTGTAATCGTCTTGTCGCAGCATCGGAGGCCTGGTGTCGGAGCCCACTGTTGAGATGTCATTTGTGGCAGACATGGTTGGTGCAGTCGAATCGTCCGTGGTTTTGATCTTGTATAGATAAGAGGGTTAGTAATGAACGAGATGAGAAATATGAGTTTAACGAGTAGAGTTTGAGAAAAAAAAACGTTTAAAGAATTTCTTAGAACTATGTGAACGTGTGTGATAGTCGAAGACGTATGAAGGGAAAATATATCTTGAAGTTCGGAGAAGTTCTAGAAATTTAAAAACGAGATTTGAGGTGTAAAAATTACCGAAAGAAAGAAAAAAAATTTGCAATTTGAAGGGACGTGATTATAAGAACCCGAGAAATTATTTTTGAGAAATTTCGGTGTTTGCGTGAGTTTTTAAAGAGAAATTCTCGGACAGAGAAGAAAAATCCTAAGATGAAAATTATTTTCTCGTTTTTTTTTAAAATTTTGCATGTGAGAAAGTTTCTCAGTTTTGAGAATTTTCAGGTTTGAGAAAACATTTCAGTTTGGAAGAAGTATCGCGGGTCGAAGTGTGATTTGAGTAAGTTTCTCGGATTTTAAAAACTCGTGGTGTTGAAAAAATTGTCTCGGAAGAAAGAAACTTTCTCGGCTGAAATTTCTTGGATTTGACAAACTTTCTCAGTTTCAAAGAATTTTCGCGGATTTTAAAACTTTCTCGGTTTTTAAGAAATTTCTCGACTTAGAATTCTTTCTCAGTTATCGAAAATTTTCACAGATAAATTTTTCGGAATAAACTTTCTCGGATATAGGATTTCTCGGATTTGAAGAAATAAGCACTTGAGAAAAATTGAAGTAAAAGTGAAATTTTCGCAGTTTAGATAACAATTCTCGGAATCAAATTTCGCGGATATAGGGTTTCTCTGATTTTGAAAAGCTATGCAGTTGAGAAAAAATGAAGTGAAAGTGAAATTTTCGCGGTTTAGATAAAGATTCTCAGAATGAAATTTCTCGGATATGAAAATTTCGCGGAGTTGAACGACACAGCAAGAAATTTCGCGGCCAAGAACACTAAGTTACTGTTCCATTGCTTGTCGCGAGTTTTACCAGAAAATCGTCCGTTTTCACTCAAATCTCAACCAAAATCACTCAAATTTGATCCAAAACTTCATAAAATCTTCCCTAAACAAATAGTCGACCGATTTGTGAGCTAAAAACAACAAAAAATGGATCAAATCGACCAAAAACAGAGAGAGGCCGAGATGACTTTTTCTGAAGATTTTTGCTTCGATCTTGCTCAAAACTCGCTGAAACTGATCCAAAAGTGTTCTAAAAACATTTTAGGCATAGAATCGTTCTGGGGAAAGGTTTTTAACACAAAAACGAAGCATGAAAACCCCAAACAGAGCTCAAAATGCCGAAAGTGATTTTTTGCCCAAAACACCTTTGATCTTTCTCGGAATCGAACGAAACTGGATTCAAATCAATGCAGATCGATCCACGTTTGCCCTGATACCACTTGTTGGTCCCGATTGCACCAAACAAGGAATCAAAGAGGCTTTGATGGAATGAAAAAGGGAGAGGTTCTCACCTTCAAGTGTGTGTATTGTGTGAAAAATAGGATAAGCCTTTTGATCTTTGATTAACTTTAAAAATAGTGAGGGTAAAACCTTATATACCACATTAACCCTAGGTATATTAAGGCCCATGCACAAAGATTAAATAATTACATTCTAGTCCAAAGCCCAAGCTAAAAGGATAATTACAATATTAAACCCAAGACTTAAACTATTGACACAATCTATAAATATCCTAACAGAGAGCCAACGGGTCGACTCGAGTGTTGGTGGACTGAGGTTGCACGTAAGGAGCATAGGCAGACAGGGTGTCGTAGAGAGCATGGATGGAGGTGTTGGAGAGGTCCTTACTCTGAATCATCATCACGGTTGCATTGCCCCAATGTGGTTTGAGGTACCAAGGAAGCGGTTGTTGATATCGAATTTGTCCCTCGAGATCTTGGCTTTCTTGAGTTCATTGATGACCTTCAAGTATCGGAGGTATGTGTCACGCAGCTCCTCTCCTACATAGGCCTGGAAGTGTTCGTACTGCAAGAGACATGCTTATTTCCTCCCCTGAGCACTCTCAGTTGTGCCTGCCATGATTTCCACGAATTCATCCCATATTTCCTTGGCAGTTGTGCAGCACTCGATGTGAGCGTAGACTTCATTGCCCATAGCCTGGAAGAGGTATCCTTTGGCAGTCTCATCGGCCTGTAGGCGAGCCTCTTCATCCTCATTAATGGGGCCTCTTGGAGTGCGGTGTTCATCCATGGGAGGGTTTGCGTTTGGTTGAGCAGAGATGATCGTCCAGAACTGTGCTGGACCGTTGAAGATGGAGTCCAGTAGGTATTGAGAGAGTGGTGCGCCTTTGTTCCTGATGAACGTGAGGAACCTGTTTGTCCATATGCTGTAATCGCCTTGTCGCAGCATCGGAGGCCTGGTGTCGGGCCCACTGTTGAGATGTCATTTGTGGCAGACATGGTTGGTGCAGTCGAATCGTCCGTGGTTTTGATCTTGAGGGTTAGTAATGCACGAGATGAGAAATATGAGTTTAACGAGTAGAGTTTGAGAGAAAAAAACGTTTAGAGAATTTCTTAGAACTATGTGAACGTGTGTGATAGTCGAAAACGTATGAAGGGAAAATATATCTTGAAGTTCGGAGAAGTTCTAGAAATTTAAAAACGAGATTTGAAGTGTAAAAATTACCGAAAGAAAGAAAAAAAATTTGCAATTTGAAGGGACGTGATTATAAGATAAATTACCCGGGAAATTATTTGTTGAGAAATTTCGGTGTTTGCGTGAGTTTTTAAAGAGAAATTCTCGGACAGAGAAGAAAAATCCTCAGATGAAAATTATTTTCTCGGATTTTTAAAATTTTCGCATGTGAGAAAGTTTCTCAGTTTTGAGAATTTTCAGGTTTGAGAAAAATTTCAGTTTGGGAGAAGTATCGCGGGTCGAAGTGTGATTTGAGTAAGTTTCTCGGATTTTAAAAATCGTGGTGTTGAAAAAATTTTCTCGGAAGAAAGAAACTTTCTCGGCTGAAAATTTCTTGGATTTGACAAACTTTCTCAGTTTCAAAGAATTTTCGCGGATTTTAAAACTTTCTCGGTTTTTAAGATATTTCTCGACTTAGAAATATTTCTCAGTTTTCGAAAATTTTCACAGATAAATTTTTCGGAATAAACTTTCTCGGATATAGGGTTTCTTGGATTTGAAGAAATAAGCAGTTGAGAAAAATTGAAGTGAAAGTGAAATTTTCGCGGTTTAGATAACGATTCTCGGAATCAAATTTCGCGGATATAGGGTTTCTCGGATTTTGAAAAGCTAGGCAGTTGAGAAAAAATGAAGGAAAGTGAAATTTTCGCGGTTTAGATAAAGATTCTCAGAATGAAATTTCTCGGATATGAAAATTTCGCGGACTTGAACGACACAGCAAGAAATTTCGCGGCCAAGAACACTAAGTTACTGTTCCATTGCTTGTCACGAGTTTTACCAGAAAATCGTCCGTTTTCACTCAAATCTCAACCAAAATCACTCAAATTTGATCCAAACTTCATAAATTCTTCCCTAAACACATAGTCGACCGATTTGTGAGCTAAAAACAACAAAAAACGGATCAAATCGACCAAAAACAGAGAGAGGCCGAAATGACTTTTTCTGAAGATTTGTGCTTCGATCTTGCTCAAAACTCGCTGAACTGATCCAAAAGTGTTCTAAAAACATTTTAGGCATAGAATCGATCTGGGGGAAGGTTTTAAACACAACAACGAAGCATTAAAACCCCAAAACGAACTCAAAATGCCCGAAAGTGATTTTTGCCCAAAACACCTTTGATCTTTCTCGGAATCGAACGAAACTGGATTCAAATCAATGAAGATCGATCCACGTTTGCTCTGATACCACTTGTTGGTCCCGATTGCACCAAACAAGGAATCAAAGAGGCTTAGATGGGATGAAAAGGGAGAGGTTATCACCTTCAAGTGTGTGTATTGTGTGAAAAGTAGGAATAGCCTTTTGATCTTTGATTACTTTGAAAATAGTGTTGGTAAACCTTATATACCACATTTATTAAGGCACAAACACTAAAGATTAACTAATTACATTCTAGTCCAAAGCCTAAGTTTAAAGGATAATTACATATATAACCCAAGACTTAAACTATTGACACAATCTATTAAATATCCTAACAAGGATCCTATGCATGCAGAAGGTCTGGCGGATTCCTCGAATATCGAGTATCTTCGATGCGAGCGCCTTCTTATGCTCCTGAAACAGGTCTAGGAGCATGAGCTTTTGATCATTTCCTAAATTCGTCGCTATGATCACTGGAACTTTTGAATCGTCCTCCAGATGCATACTCCAAGTGATCGGGTAATTGTTTGAGTTCGAGCTTTGGTGGATCTTCAATTGAACATTTTTTTTCCTCTTCTTTGTTCGGGTGTACTTTAATGGTAGGTTCCGGCCCGTCTTCGTATGCGTCTATTTGGTCAACCTCAAAATATCGTTCATGCATTGGGTCTTCAGTCTCTACTAATCCTGACATGGAAACAAACGTTTTTGGTTGTGATAGTCCCTGCAATGATAAAAAGTCGTTCCATGCATCAATGTAAAAACATTTATCGTCTAATTTCTCGGAATTTTCATGGATTCGGTCATATCGAATGTGACTTTTTTGCCATCTATAGTTAACGTCAATGTTCTGTAACGAACATCGACCATGGTTCCTCCAGTAGCGAGAAATGGCCTACCCAATATTAAAGGAATATTTTCACCCTCCTCCATATCGAGTATAACAAAGTCTGCAGGAATTATAAATTTATCTACCTTAACCAGCACATCTTCGATGATACCCCTAGGATACTTACCAGATCTATCCGCTAATTGTAAACTCATCCTAGTGGGTTTGGGCTCTCCTAAACCAAGTCATTTAAACATTGAATAAGGCATCAAATTAATGCTATCTCCTAAATGGGTCAATGCCTTACTTACAACTAAAGCACCTATTAAACATGGTATAGTAAAACTCCTTGGGTCCTTAAGCTTTTTCGGTAGCTTGTTCTGTAGAATGGCATAGCACTCTCCTCGCAACTCAACGGTGGAAAGGTCTTCAAGCTTGCGCTTGTTCGTGATAAGATCCTTCAAAAACTTTGCCCAGTGGGGCATCTGTGCAAGGCATCAACAAGTGGTAAATTAATATGTAATCTTTTAAAAATAGCGAGAAATTTACCAAATTGATCATCAACGATTTCCCGTTTAACCCTTGCTGGGTATGGAATTTTTGGTTGATATGCCTTGGCAGGTGGCTTAGACACAGTCTCCTCTTGTTTGTCGGCCTCGCCGCTTGATTGCGTGGGTTCAATGTTCTTCTTCGTTTTCGGCACTTCCTCGAGCTCTCTCGCGTTACGAAGTGTCACCGCCTTTACATGGTGGTCCTTTGAATTGGTCTCAGTGTAACTTGGCAACGAACCGGAAGGACATTGTTGGATTGAGTCGGCAATCTGCCCAACTTGCTTCTCTAAGGCCCACAGGGAAGACTCGGTATTTTGCACCCGAGTTCTTGACTATCCAGACGAGAGTCGAGCTTTCCCATTAGCTTTTCGATCATTCCCTCGAGCTTATCGACGCGATTATACGAGGTGGCCTCAACATTTGTGCTATGGTATCCTTGCGTTCTTTGGTTTTGAATCCTGTCGGAGCTTGTTGTTGATTACCGTAGGCCATGTTCGGATGAACTCGGTTCGGGACGTAGCCTCGTTGGCCTTGGTAGTTACCCATGTAGTCGACTTGCTCCATCGGAATAGTGGCTGGACAACGCGTTGCGTCGTGACTTTTGCCTCATGCAGCGCATGGCGGAGTATAATTTGGGTATGCATGAGGAGGCGGAGTAGCTGCGGAAGTCCTCGGGATAGATTGTACCTGCACAGCATTAACAACCGGCTTTGTTGTTAGCGTGGGTAATAGTGTATTCATCAATGTTTGCATTTGGAGGTTGTTAGCTGCGATTTGTTGTTGGAGTGTGTCGAACTTGGCATTCATCGCAGTTGCATTATCGACATCGTACATCCCCGGTGGTTTGCCTCTATTGCTAGAACTCCCGCGCCTGAAGCTATTTGCGCTATATTCTTCGATTAGACTCCACCGTTCCGTTGCGCTTAAATTGCATAAGCCTCCATTGCATGCCCCGTCAAGTAGTTGCACGGTGATATCATTCAACGATTCATGGAACCGCTGAATCAATTCGCTCTTCGTCATGCCATGTTGTGGAAAACAGGTCAGAAGCGTCTTGAAACGTGTCCATACGTCATATAAATTCTCGCCCTCCTTTTGCTTGAATGTCGTGAGGTCCATTTTTAATCTCAGCACCTTTGACGGCGGAAAGAAGTGCGCAATGAAGGTGGCGTGCATCTCGTCCCAAATGGTGATGGATTGTTCGGGTAGTAGATTATACCACTCGTTGGCGTTACCTCTTAGGGAGAACGGAAATAAGTAGAGCCGGATCGTTTCAGGGCTTACTCCTTGTACTCGTATTGTGCCGGTAACTGATAGGAAGTCACGTATGTGTCGGTAAGCGTCTTCCTCGAAGAGTCCATCGTATTGAGCTGTTGTCTAAAGCATTTGAAGCCAATGATGTTTCAGCTCAAAGTTGTTCGGGACTTGAGGAAGGACTATCGCTAAGCCAACCGACCCTACATCGTTGTTTCTCCACAGCTCTCTCATTGGAGGTTCTCTAGCTTCTAGAGGCATCTCGTCTCGATTTTGAGTCGCCATTTCGACTCACCTTGCGTTTCTCGTAGGTTATGTTGGAACGTTCTTTCGATCTCCGGGTGTCCTTCAACGACTGGTAGCGAAGGATTCTTTCGGATCATGCACGAGCGTTCATGTACCTAGAAAACAACAATAACAATAAGAGACTTAGAAATAAAAACTAATAAAACAAAATATATTGCTAAAAAAAATTAAAAATAAAAATAAATGTAAGCGAGTGCTAATAATAAGGAAACCATAATAACTATAATAATATATTTGTTTTTGTCATAATGATGATAAAAATAAAATAGTTAGTTTGAAGAAATAATAACAATAATAATAACACTAATAAAGGTACATAGACCAAAAGAAATCTGATTAAGCAAAAAGAAAAATTTTTAATAAACAAATAACAGCAAATAAAACTAATTAAAATAACAAAAAATAACGAAGAAAAGAAATAAGTGAAATTAATAAGCGTAGAAATATTAATAATAATAATAACAATAATAATAATAATAGAGCTAGAATAATAAACTAAAGTTCTCCAAATATCAATAATTCCCCGGCAACGGCGTCAAAAACTTGATCGAGCGGATCGAGTAATAAAAATAAAACGAATATTGACGAACTATCCTACGCTCAACATGCACGTGTACCGATCGAAAATAGTATAGAAATGACAAGTATTCGAGTATTGAACCCAAAGGAACTATATACCTTAGAAAACCATCGTTTAAATATCCTAGTAAATATTTTTTTTTGTTTGATAAAAACATAAATAACGATAAATTAAATAAACGATAAACACAAATAAAAAAATTTGAGAAAATAGCGATAACAGGGTTGGGACGATTTATAAAAGCGAACGTATTTGAGACTTCGAATCCCCCTAGCTCGATCGAACGAGAAACAAGCTATATATTTTAACTAATTATTAGACCGTGAGGATTCCTATGGCATGTATACGAGTTTCTACGATTGGGAGAAACTGCGTTTACTCACTTCGACTCGTAACAACTAATCTACGTATTAAATAGCTGGGCAAGCTTCCCTAACCACTTAATCGCAGACCGTAATAAATAACGATGAATCGCTATTAGATTTGACTCTAATCCGGCGGAGTAGTTCAACCTATCTCTAGCGATAAGTTTATTCCGCTCGTCTACGAGTGGTCTAATCGTCGCCCCTCCCTCGAGCGTAGTGTTCGACCACATAGACATAATCAAAACAATAGTATAAATCGTAACCGAGTCATAACAAAAAGCATATCAATAATACGTCCAACATACGTACGATCTCGCTAGGGTTCATCTAACCTCAAATACTATAGCTACTCATACGACACATCAACACGACGAGAAGCATAAATAACAACGAGAAAATCATAATTTATTCCCTGAATTTCACGTCCCTTCGTTGAGAAATTTAGTCGAACAGGTTGTGGACAAGTTAGGGATGCCCATGGTAATCACCTTGCTGCCCCTTTTCTGACTCCTAACACGCACACAGCCCAGTCTCACCTACACACGCTGCCTTGCTCGCTGCTCTCCACGTAGATCACCAACTCCCTAACTTTGGTCTTCACGTCGATTCCCCTCTTATGCCGTGAGTTGCTTTCTTCGTTGAGGTGAGTGATGCGGATTTTTGGTGAGAGGTGAGTAACGTAAGTCAAGTGGGAGGTGGTTGCTTGAGGTGTGTGCTTGGGTTGTAGTTGAGCAAAAGGTTACGTGGGTGATAGAAGGTTCAGTGAAGATTTTTAAGCTCTTTTTCCTTTTTCATCTCCTCTTTTCTTCGACGAGAGTTTTCTGCCATTTATAGAGGTGAGGCTGCTTAGAGATGAGCAAGTTTTCATCGAGCCTTGTGTATGATGGTAATTGTCGATTGTTCAAATTCTTCATTTGGTTGTGGTGTGTGTACGTATATAGAAAAATGATGCCATCGATCCTTATCACCTTTCTTCTCCTTTGACTTTCTTCAGAGAACGTTTGCTATCATCCCAGCTTGATAAAGGCGTTTCCAGAGGGATTTAAGGTGATGGGCTTGGGCTGATTTCAGTATGGGCTTAATTGGTTTTCTTTTTGGGCCGAGTTCAAACCATTTCTGCACAACAAAGTAGCAATGAGTTCAAAAATTCATATCTTCCAATCTAGACCGCAAAATGAAAATCCCTTCGGTCACAATCACGAACAACGAATTTTATATATTGTGTTAAATTCAGGTCGATCGGACATCGTTTACCCCATAATCTGCGAAGAATACAAAGATACCGCAAAACTAACGGTACAAGTGTGAAATCTTAATTTAAGTACTAAAACTATCGAAACGATTTCATTTATCATGCAAACGACTTAAATTTAACAGATATAAACGTAAGAAATTACGTTTATCAAGCATATCTTGATGAATTATTAAATAATTTCTTCTACCCTTCTTTTTCTTTTTCTCGCCCTTCTCCAACCCGAGCTTGTTCGACATCCTTCTGCATGGCGTCGTTTCGGACAGCCTCGCCTGCTCCTTGGCTCACTTCGCTTAGAGAATCGTCGTCGTCGTTTCAGACAGCCTGGTTCTTTTCATTGGATCGCTTCGCTCATAGCATCGTCGTCGTCGTCGTCGACCTCGAAAGCATCGTCGTCGCCGTGTAGGATTGTGTCGATCTCGTCCACAATGAACGCTCTCCTTTGGGAGAGTTCGACGCCGAGGTCGGACGATTTCGTGGAGGCGGGCGACAATTTGGGCGTCCGTCGGCATACTACCTGTTTTGTTTCTGGAAATGTTATTTTCGGATGTAGACATAATTGAAGCCCTACAGCTTGCAAATCCGTGAGAGCTTTCGAAAACCCTAACATATAGCACGGGACCCAAGCTCTAGTGCGCGGGATCCAAGCTCTTGTGCACGGGACCCAAGCTCTGGTGCACGGGACCCAAGCTCTAGTGCATGAAGCATGACCACGAGTAACAGTCCTCCCAAGCTCAGTATATAACATTAGAAGAAAATAAAATTAGAGTTTACGACGAACGCGTATATGGGGGCATGGGACCTATCAATAAGAAGCGATTCTGTGCGGATCCCCAATTTTTATGCGCAGGTACCCTGTATTTATGTGCGAGTCCCGTGATCTAATGCGCCGGCACTAATGTGCGGGAACTATGCACTGATGGGCGGGTCCCATGAATTTATGTGCGGACCCGTGAATTTATTCGCCGCACTAATGTGCCGGACTCCTGCTTTTATGTGGGGTCCCATGATCTAACGCGCGGGTTGCCTGCTTTCAAGCTGGGTCCCCTGATCAACTGGACGTTTTATAAAGCGAACAATTTCGAAGGTTTGAGAACCCATTTAGTTGAAAACAAGGGTTTAGGACTGAGAGTTACAAATTTAGATGGTTATATTCAAAATACGACCCGAAAAATACTTACAGTGAAGCGTGAGGTTCGAAATCTTTCACTGAGGACTTTCGAGTGTTCCTTCGACTGACCTGCAGAAGCTGAAGAAATTATAGGTGATTTTTTTTAAGGATGGATGATGAAGAAGAAGAATAACTAGGTGAGGTGGAATGAATGCTATGCTCTATGCTGCAAAATTGACGTGCATCTTTTAATTCATTTCAGGTGTTGTATTTTATTTTTGTTTTTCTTTTTTATTAATAATAAGAGATTAGAAGAAGATGATTAAGTGTTAATTAAAATACTGCTATTGACCAAAAAAATAAGTCAAGAGTGCTATTTTTTTAAAATTGACCACGTCAAAGGGTATTTTTTAAAAAGACCCCAAAAAATCTAACTAAGCAAAATCATGCTTGTGACCAACGGCTAAGGATCGCGTGCCGGCGAACAATCGGTGCACTGCAGTGCGACGCTTCATACCTGTGGCATATGACAGATCACTATCGGAAATAACCCATAGACGCACCCATCAACAACGAGAAGAAGAACGAAGGGGGCTCTTCGTCGTCGACAAACAAAGCTGCTGACACCGAGGATGCCTAGGTCGGCTTTCACGGCATTTTTGCTCGAACACCAGTCTCGAGTTCGGATGCCGATGAGTCACATGAGGTTCGAATGAAATATGTGGGGGATAATAAGTCTGAAAACCGTGTTATTGTTTTTAGGTGAATCTATAGAAAAATACCCAATTGGATAAAATTCCTACACATAGGTACCCATGTTAGAAAATTTTACAGATAGGTACCCAATTTAATTTTTACCAGTTTCGTTAGTCATGCGTACCTTCCTGTGTGTGTATTGCGTACCATAACATGTTGATATAGGATACCTAAATATAGCATATGTCGTACCTACGGCATACATGTGTGTTACATAGGGCGTACCTAAATATATCATACGTCGTACCATTTTCTGTTATATAGGGTACCCAAATGTGTTGATATAGGGTACACAAATGTGTTGTATGGTGTACTTTCGGGGATCGGGTACCTATGTGCAAAAAATTTATTCTGTTAGGTAGCTACATATAAAAAAATCCTGGCAGGGTACTAAATTACTAGTTTTTATCCAAATAGACACTATGTGTAAAGACCCCTTGTTTTTAATTACAAGAAACTTTCAGGGGTCAGAATCAGCATGAGGATCGATTTGGATGGGTGACTGGGAGTTTGTCTTACATTCCTTGATCGTACGTTGAATATACCATTTAGTTCTTATTATTTGACTTTCAATTATTTCCTTTGAATTAGAATTAAGATTCACACTTAATGTGTGTTGTTCGGTGTGTGTTCGTGTCTTACTCATTCAATTCTGGTTATTTGGGTGCCACTGCCATGTTTGAAATTCGATGGTTAATGCTAGACATATATAAGCATGTATAAACCAAAGCATATCGCCTCAAGTCTTCTGTATACGTTATGAAAAACGCGTGGGGACGGTGAGTGCTTCATTTTTACTCTTTGTTAAACCACTCCATTTGATAGTTTTTAAACACCACCACATCGATTTTTCAGATTCTTGCATTTGGTTTTGGGGAATTCGCCTTTCCTCCCACACATATCATTGTACGAACTCTGTGATTTTTGGAGTGATATTTATGTGGTTGATCTAAAGAAGCAGCTACTATAGGGCAAAGAATTCCTGAATATGCATGTTGACTTCCAGAGGTTATTGATATGGTATATACAACTTCGATAACCGAAAATATAGAGCATCTGAAATCTAAATCGTTCATATTTGTTCTTATTCTTTCAAATTCAAGCCACAATTGATTGCTACTGAAAATACTGTTGACATTTGAGTTAATTGGGCGCACAGACCAAAGCAGAACATCAGGTTTATCGCTAGACGTGTCACATGTTCAGACCGACCTCTAAGGCTGGACGACCTACAAAAAAATGGAAACTTTTCACCGAAGGCAGTAAAGTCGCATTTTTTATACAAGAGTCATTACAGTTTTGGCCTCACTATCTTCTTTGGTGGTTTTTCTTAAATTATTTGGGATGTTGGAGCTGCTCCATGGATAGGACATAGAAAACATGCGCTGGTGGACTTTGCAACGTTATGTTGCTCCGTGCCGTCATGATTGAGAAATGTTTTGAAGTGTTTCAGTAAATGTCTCAACGTTGGAGCTGATTGTGAGGCGTAGGGTGTCTGGTTCCTTCGTTGATATTCTGAGAGGAGATCCTGAGACTGACAATGTATGGCGCGTCAAGCTAAGAATCGTATAAGAAAATTAATAGTACTAATCATATCACGAAGATCGACCTACCTTTTCGGGAGTCCATCTATAGAAACTCCGAAGTTAAGCGTGAGGCAATCTAGGGATGGGTGACCTCCTGGGAAGATTCTCAGGGTCCGTGTGAGCTACGAAGCACGCTGAAAGGTTAAATGGTGATACAGTGGGGCCAGACTACCAGTCGGAGTGTGGTGGGCCCAACCCCACTTATCCCGGTAAGAACCGAATGCTACAGTGACACCCGGTATGAGACGGGTCGTTACAACTATCTTAACTGAGATATATGTCCTATGCGTATTTGGGGACGAGAAATTACAAAGCCTTCGGCCGAAGCTATAAACTGAACCACGTGGGACATGGAGGGCAGTTTAGTAATTTCATCAGTCACGAATCAGTCATAGAGTCGAGTTTAAGTGAGTTTGTCGTATCCAGGACTCTCAATTGACCAGGACATTTGTGAATGGTCTATACGTACGACGATAATCTATAGTCGGTTCGTAAGTAGAAGATCGTACTCAATACGAGATCTATTATATACCATAGGATTGGCTAGGCGCTTACCTAATTCTTGGATTCCTCCCTTGCCAAGTTGAGACGAACTAAGAGAGTCGGGCTTGAAAATGACAACTGTCATAGTGCCCAATTAATAGAGATGTATATTTATTTAACATGCTTAGAGAAGTTAATAAAATGTCAAAATGTGAGTTTTAGAAACTATGTTTACATGGACTTTGATTCCCAAACGAAACAATGATGAATGGACCAAAAATAGGGTTCACAGCCACGAGCAAGGCTCATCAGGGCCGCGAAGCCCGCCTGAAAAGTAGCAGCAGATTAAAAAATTCATATCTTCCAATCTAGACATCGGATTGAGAATCCGTTTGGTCAAATTAAGAATGGTTAGATACTGTGTCGTTTATTTGGGTTTCAAATCGATTGGTGGTCTCCAGAGGATGATTTTCCAGGAAATTTCGCAAGAAATCGCAGATCTTAGGGAGAGACGTGATTTCATGTAGCAGTTATTCTAGTGGCGTGGAATTGCTGGAGGAACTGTTGAGGTTTAGTTTAGGTATTAAGTTCCAATCTAACGGGCTAATTTAGCCCGAAACCCATTGGACTTTTAGGCCCGCCCCCCACTAACCTATCGGGCCTGGTGGCTCGGGCCAATAGGCCCCATCTGGTTTTGGGCTACCCAAATATAGGCCAAATCAAACTTATTTCGGGCGGAGTGGGCTGTGGGCTCATGCCCAAACTTTCACCTTTAACTACAATGATTGTGCCACTACACCGGTTACTTAGGTAATATTGTCAAAACTAGTAGAAACAAAGGCTCTAGTAAAAAATTATCTCTCCGCCTATTTATTCGTCGAACTCTTTGTCATTTTCGACGTTATAAATTGTGGTGATATAAGTAATATATATTATATCCACGCACGAAGTCATCGTAGAGCCCGACAGGTGGCCACACGAAGTCATCATGAGACGACCACCGACTTTCAGCTCCTCCAAGGTCCATATGACTCGCCCCGAGTCAAAATAAAATTTCGGTAGTCATGCGATTTGAAGACATGAGCAATGTATGTTCACCACATTACTCAGCCAATCGCTCACGCCCATGCGGACATAATTTATAGCCATAACCAAATCAGCTTTCATTGCCTCCGATTTTCTCCGCAACATTTAATGTCTGTGGAAGCGCTCTGAGTTGCGTATTGTTGTTGTACTTCATTGATGGCAGTGTCGTCTTCGCCACGAGAATATCGAGATAATTCCCAAACGTTATTGAATTTGGAATTTTCTCTTTGATATACATACGTAAAATTGAATGGGTTTCGAATCTTGATCCATTTTATCCATCTTCTTCTCTTTCAAATGAAATATATATAAATATGTTTATATAATTGATTCCAATGCAGCATAATCGTCAAAATTTTAATAATAAAATTTCAAGAAGCTATCTTTCAAGCTTGCTAAAAAATGCTTCAATGGGCGGCACCTCCGTCACAATTTCTTGCCAATCAGGCATACCCTGAGAAAGAGAGAGAGAGGGAAAACCATGAAAATATGCTTTGTAACAAAGTTTTATAATGTACTCCTCTTCTGCTAACTATAATATAATGCTTCGAAGGCGATTTAACTATACGAAATAAAATACCAACAAAGTTAAGGGAGAGAAAAACGAACCCGGCCCGATTTTCGAATGCGCCCATCGAGCCTCAGTATTACATAAACGTCTTCTCCCGGTGCTAACCCTTCGGCCTTTTGTTGATCCTTAATCCATCTGGACAACAAAGAACGAAAAAAGGCCACGTTTTATTACAAGAACATATCTGTAGTAGGGATGGCAATCATGCCCACTAATAACACATCGAATCTTCAAATGGTTCTGAGTCTAAATCCACAAAGAACATTTATGGCATCGCCGGCACCATAGGTTGTGAAAGTGTGTTTTAGATTTTACGATCTGATGGGTCTTTAATGGATTTTATTGTCATTCCTAGTCTGTAGCAGCCAACTAAATCTAACATATATAAGGATCCAAGTGTCAAAACTTATTCCGTGATTGATTCATATGTATTCCTAGGGATAACAAACCTTTCCCACTCGGAAGGCGACATGGCCTCCGCTCGGAATAGAATCTCTGCCTTGATTTTCGACTTCGCGACTACCGACAAAGCACGCTTGTCGAATTCTTCCTGCCAACATTACCTCAAAAACATTTCAGCTCAATGAAAATGAACAAAAGTATTAGAAAATAAAAAAGTGCGGTAATAACTAACCCCAATTGATGGAAGAGATGCATTAGTAGCTCTTGAAGTCATGCCAAAGCCTTTCTTGTCCGATTTCCCATCCCTACGTTGCCCCCACACAATGGGGATAAGGAAAACTCCCCTTCCGACGAGTTCCGTGCGAAACCTCTCAGCCTTCCTTAAAGCCGCCGCAACTGTCTCTTTATTCCCAGCCAAGATCACCTAACAGTGCATTTGTTCGTAAGCTAAAATGTTGTATTTTCAACTGTGAAAAAGAAGCTATATATATATATACACACTAACAGGCCTTGCTGTGTCCCTTAGCTGCACAAGTTCGACCACCCTATTGGTCGATAAACGCAGAGGCAGCCTCGAAAGAGTCTCATTTCTCGTAATCTGTGAAAGCTGCTCCTCCTCTTTCTTATTGTCCCAAATAACCAAAGACACAAAAGCAACTATGCCTGCAACATAACATACTTTTGAAAGCTTAGATTGCGTTTGGATTCGCGTATTTGAACGAAATTGCTTGATTATGAATTTCAAAATCGTAATTTCAAATCCAAATTCACTGTTTGGCAAAAGTTGGGATTTCGATTGGATTTCAAAACAGAGCTCGACTCGAGCTCGTGAAGCTCGTCGAACTTGATTTCTAACTTTTCTTAGATAATTTAAATAAGTACAGAATAAAATAAAATAAAAATCAAGAATAATATAAAAAAGCTCATGAGCCGGCTTGCGACGGCCACGATTGAGCTCGAGCTCGAACCGGCTTATTCGCTAACCCGTGACGACCTCACCTTGACAAGAGCTCGTCGAGCTCGAGTCGGCTCATTGAGCTTGCGAATTGGCTCGACTCATCGTCCACCTTCTAATTATTATTATTATTTTATTTTTCATTATTATCATTTATTAGTATACTGTTATTGTTATATTATTATTATTATTATTATTATTATTATTATTATTATACGAATAACCCGTTACGTGCTCAACTTTGGTTTTCGAAAACGGACTATTTGACAGGGAATTTCAAATCCGACGAATTATAAAGTTTGGATTTCCCCTCGGATTTGGACGAAATCGAAATCCAAATCGGTGTGATTGCCAAACGGCAAATTTGGGCAAAATCCGAAATCGAAACGGGGCATTAGGTTACACTGTGTATGGGTTTGAAGAAAGCAGTGTGGAAACGAAAATTGGAGAGAAAACTATTTATAGTAAGGGATTTTTTTGTTTTCCTCACCCTTTGGTGAAGAAATCAGTTTTTCTTAGAGTGCATTTGGTATGCGGAATTCAATGCGAAAAAGAAAAGAAAAACCGTAATTGTACGAAACATGAAGCTTAACGTACAAATAGAAAGCGTATCCTTACACTTTTCCATTCCTTTTTTCGCATCCAATTCCACATATCAAACGCACCCTTAGCTTTAAGTATAAACTTAAACTATATTTTCATTTCTTTTATTTTCTTTTCCTTGCATTTTACTTCCATCAACCAAGTATAAAAACTAGTTTTCCTTTTCACTTTCATTTTCTTCTCCCTACTAATTTCCCGCAAACCAAACACGCCCGTAGAGAAACGAATTTGAACCACAACGTCAAGAACACGACGACTTATGCCATCATAATCATCACCTCCGACGTTTATCGCTACATTCCCAGCAGTTTCCCAAAGGTCGGGCGCTCCATTGCCGCCTTTGAGGGCAAGGAAAAGCCTCGGAACAGTGAACAGCAAAGAAATCCCGGCGGCGGCCGTTAGTGCCAAAGAGAAAAACCTTCGAACCCCACGAAAAGGTGCTTGGACTTCGCTGATGAGTTTGAGATCCCTCCTAAAGCCATAGCCAACGTCTTCCCCGCCCTGTACTGCCTATGAACGTCCAAATACACAAATCAAGAGTAGAAAAGAAAAAAGTTTATGTAACTGTTTTTTTGAAAAGCAGATAGTACAATAGGGTTTCACACCTCGTCTTGCAATTCTTTGAATTCGGCCATTGCTCGAAAGGAGGCCAAATCGGGATCATTGAGAATGGTACCAAACTTCAAATTATAGTCTCTCAAAGCAGTGCGCAAACAGTCAGCTGCTATTCGACCTTCCTCCCTTTCCCCAAAAGAGTAGCGTGTTCAATAAGATAGCTTGAAAGACACCCAATGGTTCATTTTTAAAATCTCCAACTAATACGTAAGGCCCGTGAATGTTTTGTTGGTGGAAATATTGCGAAGAGAACGACGACGTATGAAAAAATTCTAGTACCTATAGGCATGGCAGCAGGCTTTGTTATACAGAGCTGCTTGAGATTCTTCAGCGTTGGGATTCAATGTAAGAGCAGTGTCAAACTGTGCAAGGGCATCTTTCACCTAGAAATCAATATTCACTATAACGCCAGTTGCTAAAAGCATTGAAGTTTAGTTTGCTTAAAAGAACTTTGCTGCCCATACATTTCCCAACCCTTCATCTATCAATCCCTTTTACAACCTTGCTTACAACACAGTGAATTACAGGCATCTCCATCGCCAATCGATAGAAACAACAAACTTCGAGTTCCCACCACGAGAGAGTGTTTGCTCAACAGCTCCATATCATTGTGAATTACCCAAAATCCATGTGTAATGTATAGAGAAGGGAAATGAAAGAAAATACCCGTCCTTTGCTGAACAATGAAAGGCCCAAGTTAATACACGACTCGGCCGTTGGTTGGGACTCTTCACTAACTCCCGGCGACGAAGATGAAGAAGGAGAAGACGGAGAACACCGCAACGTTATGCCACGTGTAGGCTTAACGGAGTCGACGTAGGCTGAAAAAGAGGAGTAAGGTGCCGTATTTCTGATGAGGGGCCTCTCCTGGAGTATAAACAGCGACGATTTCGCCGGCGATGGAGCAATGGACGCGTGGCGGCAGCGTATTGGTGGTGCTAGAGTTGCCACTGCCATGGAGTTAATTCATGGTCTGAAATTGGAAACAAGATTGGTTTTTGTTTTGTTCGTTATCCAAACTGGACGATTGACACTCGACTTGTTTTGGTTGAAGGGTAAAATGCATATATCCCATCGTGGTTTCGCCGAAATACACATAAATCCCCGTAGTTTTTTTATTGCACGGTATCCCCTCGTGGTTTAACTAATGTTGCACCATACCCCTGACAGCAGTTTTTGCCCGAAATTGGATTACACTCGCTCTTACTGCAGGTGGATTAAGCTTGGATCATATTATTTACTGTTAAATGACGAGAAGGTGAATAGTTGGGTTTATTCTGGTCATTTAACAGTAAATAATATGGTCATTTGAGCGCGTACAATCCAATATCGGGCAAAAATTGATGCTCCGGGAGTTATCATCTGAAAAGAAGGTGAATAATTGGGGTTATTCTGATAATTTAACAGTAAATAATATGATCCAAGCTTAACCCACCTGCAGTAAGAGCGCCTGTAATCCAATTTTGGGCAAAAACTACTGGCCGGGGGTTACGGTGCAACATGTTAAACCACGAGGGGGTACCATGCAATAAAAAAACCACGGGGGTTTATGTGCATTTCGGCGAAATCACGAGGGGGTTATATGCATTTTACCCTTGGTTGAATAAGGTCAATTAAAGGGTCAAGGAAAAATAAAAATAATAAAATAAAAAATAGAAAAATGAGACGCATGAAGTAGCAGCCAGCCAAGGAAGACAAATGACGGGAAACAAGAGAAATAAAGTCAATACAAGGATGCTATAGCCGAAAACTTTGAAAAATACGCAAGATTTCATAAGATATCCTCTGTTATCATGTGTGATATATCTAAATATACATCCGTGCGTGAACCGTGAACAATAGAACATAGAGAATTCATGAATAAAGAGTTTGCAAGTTATAATTTTTTCTTCCAAATACGCCGCACAACATTCAAGCAATTTCTCGCCTCATTCTATCTTATATTTTAAAAATAACAAAATGGTATCAGAGCTGATGGTGTCAGTGGAGCATTCAGAGCCGGCAGAGCCAATGGTGATGTTGAAATTACCAGGTGTCGGAATGCCACTCCCGCCAAAACTCAGCGAAAGTAATTACGTACGGTGGAGCGTCGAAACGAAAGCTTTGCTTGAATCTCAAGGTTTATGGAAAATCATCGAAGACGGGATATACGCTACCTGATACGACGTGGTATACAAGGTTGCAATGGAAGACGTTACGAGCAGCCGCCATAGATAATAGTCTCACTCTCCTCGTCATTCGCGAAGCAGTAGAATTTACCGGTTCCAGAGTGATAGGCGCACCGAGAAATGCCAAGGAAGCCTGGGAATTGTTGGAGAAACGTATAAGGACGTTGATCGCACAAACCAAGTTCGGCCACAAAAACATGGCGAACTTGAGACGATTAAAGAGGACGGTGATATCAAGTTTTCTGAGACGAGAAGAAAATAGAGAGGCAAGAGGACCTCAAGATAAAAGGCGGATGCGTACGAGAAGACGTAGTTCGCGGCGTGGAGAGGAAGCGTGATAGAGACTACGCTGATGAGCCTAAGCTGGTGGAGGAAACGAAAAATGATGAACCACCAGTTATGGCTGAGACGGGAAAAGTAGAAGGGAAACATCAAAGGTGAAAGCCGATGACGAAGAAGAGGAGGAAAAAATATCCAATGGCCGACGAGCCCGTGGATGAAGAAAAGAAAAGAGGAGCTCCAAACAAAGAAGAGCTCGGTAAAGAGGAGGCGTATGAAGAAACGCCGCCACGACAACCTCCTGAGAAAGTCGAGGAGATTGATGCGAAGACATCGAGCAATGCCGATGAAATGAAAAATAAGGCAGGCGACCGCATGCACACGTTGTCGGAGAAGGATAAAGATAATGCCTACAAGGCGAACATAAAAGCTATAGAGACATATGAGACAGTGTCAAAGAAAGGCGATTATGCCGACAAAGAGACGAGAGAGAAGCTGACTCCCCAGCCGGCTGAAGAAGCCGTGCGAGGGGAGAACCAGGAGTGCGGCTTTAAAGAGACGACCGGCAGAGCCACGACGGAGGCTCTGCTATATATTTTCGACAAAATCATGAAACAGAGGGCTGGTGAACCTACAGAGAACAGTCCTAACGAGAAAGAACGCATGATGAAGAAAAACTACGCGAGAAAAACAAGATGGTGAAGGAATGGATCGTCGCGAGGAACACCATCGAGACTTATATGAACAACTTGAGGAAACGAATTAATGAAAGAGATAAGCTCGCCGATAAATTGGATTCGGACGAGAAGGACAAGGACAAGACAGCAACCAAGGAGACCCTCGAGGCGGTAGACGATAACCAAAATCTGAATGAAAAAGAATGCGACGAGAACTGCAGAAAAGTCGTGGAGGAGGTCACTAATAAAAGCGATGCGCTCGTGAACACGAGACAGAGCAGTACATGGTCGCCATCATGGAGGAGATTAACGAGAAGGAGCATGAAGGATTCGACACACACGATAATGACGACGATTTTAATATTCATTTTACGAGTTCAGATGATGAGGAGATGTCTGAATTGAAGAACGTGTTAGAAGAAGCGAGTCGAAGGGCGAAGGCTGTCCAAGACGAGAAACTGGTGGTCGAGCAAAAACGGAAAAACAGACGTGCTACGGAAGAACATATTGACAGTGAAAAGGCATATAAAGCAGCTCGAGAAGTAAGTATGGAAGTGAAGTGGTCGCAGGCTTTTAGAGACGCCAAGTGGCGAGCCGCAACGTATGATACACAAAAAAGAGTTAAGTTTAAGGAGGGCTGGAAGACCGAAAGAAGCTTGAGTTTAAGGGGAGAATTTGTTAGATAAGCTCAATCAAAGGGTCCAAGGAAAAATAAAGAGTAATAAAATAAAAAATAGAAAAAGGAGTCGCATGAAGTAGCAGCCAACCAAGGAAGACAAACGATGAAAAAATAAGAGAAATAAAGTCAATACAAGGATGCTATAGCCGAAAACTTTGATACGTGAGATTTCATAAGATTGTGTAGTATTAGATATATCCTCCCTTATCATGTCTAATATATCTATATATATATATATATATATATATATCTGTACGTGAACCGTGAACAACAGAACATAGAGAATTCAAGAATAAAGAGTTTGCAAGTTATAATTTTTCCTCCAAATACGCCTCACAACATTCAAGCTATTTGTCTCCTCATTCTATCATATTTTCAAAATAACAGTTTTTGGTGAATTTTATTCTTTATTTGTATTTCATATTCCTTTTTGGCTCAATGGTCGATAGTTTGCGATTTTTCGGCCATAAATAAACTAGGCCTCGTAAATAAGGGAGAAGAAACCAAATTGATCGCGGACTAACATAATTAGGTTGATGGAAGTCATTTACCTTTACCAAAATACAGTATAAGCGAAATATGAGTTGAAAATATTTAACATACAATACAAAGCACCCGCAGTTACTTTTACTGTTGTAAAACTAAATTTTCGACTTAGACAAACAACTCTAAAAAACGCAAAACGACTTGGACCGATTTTTCAAAAATACGTAAACAAGATGGCAAAAAGTGGCATGAACTCGACTGTCTACTAGGGATAAGCCTTGGGTGCTCAGCAGGCGGGGACGTCAGCCTTTGTTCTTTGTGATACGCTGCACTGTGAGACGACCCATCACCGCTTCTTTGACTGCGCGTTCTCTCGCCAGTGCAACAGGCTATTGCGGCATCAGCGCGGCGGGCGTGGCCATATTGTGAGTGGCATGCAGGTATTCGATGAGCGATGACTCGTTGGCGGGGAAGGCACCTTCTTCAGGTTGCGTATCGTACGTGCTGGCTTATCATCTCTGGCAAGCGCGGAACAACCGCTGCAGGGAGGGGATGCGTCCTACTTGTGAGCGGCTTGTCATGTGGGTTGCGATTAGCCGTATGTGTCGAGTCGCGTGGTAGTTTGATTTGAGTTCTTTTGTTTTTGCCTTCCCAGTAGTTTGTTACTGGTTGTTTTGTGAGGAGCATTGCTCCCACTCGCTCTGTACATTACGGCATTTTTTATATCTATACAGACGGGAATTTCTTCAAAATTGGCATGAAGAGAAAGACAGTATCCAAGCCAACTAAACGGAAGGAGAATCAGTCTTTGCGGTACGCTATGACAAGGCAGTGTTGGATCCATGACCTTATGGACCGAAAAGACTTCAACCTTGATTAGATTAATTAAGGCAATAAACTAAATATAATGGGATATTAAGCGATTTTGTCGAGAACCGGGTATGCGGATATTCTAAGTACGCATACGTGAAACCTTTAGTTCGAGGAAGATGGGGATCCACAGAGAATCTTAATAAGAGTCACTACGATTTTACGGGAGTGATGGCTGTGTGTTCCGTTGGCCAAGTGTAAATGGGGCTGGACCAGACCCATCTCAATTGAGGCACCTTGATCGACACGCGATGTACTATTGTAAACTGTAGGTATGACAAGTGATAAATAAAACGAATTCATAATTACTATCACCGGCGTGCAATAGGCAGTGGACCTATCATGTGTAGTGTAGTAAGGTGAGTAAAGAGTATCGAACACGATGAATAAACTTGATTACTAGTAATAACCTATCGACTCGATATCTAGCCTAAATAAAGTGCTCAAATTGTTTATACTACGAACTAACCTAATAGACCAATCCTAAAGCAACGAGAGATTAAGAGATCCCGACTAAAACTAGGTATTCGAAGAAATAAAGGTTTGCTCGGGATTCGAATCCCACTAGGTACTACCCACTAATACAATAAATTATCGCTCCTACGTGATTCTTGACTAAATCATACACTCAGGAATTTGCTATCGCCATAGACGCTTGCGGGGATCTAAGATTCAATAATTACTAATGGCGAGGATCGAGTATTTGCTGCGCCCTATACTCGAGTCCTACATCTATGAACGGCCTAATCGTTGTTTAGCTGTTGCCCTAAACGATTTCCCATACATTCACTTCACCTCATAGACATGTAAAGCGAAGAAACACTTTCGTAGATAGATAATAGTCAGAATACACGAGTCACAATAATGTCTTAAGTACGAATCGACCTACCGTTCATCTACTCCCAAACACAGAGGGAAATTAGCTACTCATATTCAACGGAAAATCAACGAAGTAATCAACAAGGGTAGAGGGGTCATAATCTTCACTACTGATGGATATAGGATGATCTCGTGGAAGAGTCTTCGTTCCTCGTTCAATTTGGCGTTATTTCGGTTGATCCGTCTCTTGCGCTTCTGGAGTGGATTTCTCTGTTCTTGGCGGTTCTTTTTCGTCTTTTTATGATTAGGTTTTCAGTTCTGAAAGTGTGGTCTTTTGAGTCGAAATTGGGCTTTTATACAGACTTTCGCAACCTTCACGGCCTGGGCTATGGGCCTTCACGGCCGTGACACTCGTTACTTTTCTTCGCATCGCTCTTAGCCATTTATCACGGTCTGGTGCACTCTGCTTCACGGCCGTGACACTCTTCTAACGGGCTATTACTGCTTTCGCACTTCTGTCACGGCCTAGTGCACTACGCTTCACGGCCGTGACTATCTCTGTTTTGGCTCTCACACTTTTGTCACGGCCTAGTGTACTAGGCTTCACGGCCCAGTAAATGTCTGATACGCAAATTCATCCAAAACTTGCAACAACATCCATAGAGACGATTCCCTCGGAATTATCTCGAGGATTGGATGGAAGTCTTGAAACATTGCAACCTCAAGCGACGACGAGCCAGCCCATTGAGACGGTGTTCACCCAATGGTTGTTAACAGGCGACTTCAGTCGTCCTGGTCCATCTTCAGAGGCTCTTATCCTGTTAGTGACGAAAGCATGCTTACTGGCTGCTCTCTCCTCTGCGCTATCACAATTCGAGGAACGTTTTATGAAGAGAGTCCACGCTCCTATAGAGATTTCCCGACGAGATACTGGGAAGGCACCAATCTCTGAGGCACAGCCTTCCGGACAACCCTCATAACTGACCCTCACACCCTCACAACCTTTACTCACCGCCCCAACCATCCCATCACCCATCCTATCATCTAACCTCATCAACCCACCCGTCGTACTTATCAGCGACCTACACTCCATTCTAGTCGTCCGTTTATTTGAGCGACCATTCGGATGCCTGAAGAAAAAGATCTCTTCCGATGTCTCGTGGATCGTCCTGACCCACCTACGTACTCATGCCGCGGTCAAAGTTGCCGCTCAAAACATCGACATGTCGACCCTGGCGATCAAGGTCGTCATGAGGGGGAGAAGATGCCCAGGACTTCTACGAACGGTCAAGGACAAAGCTCGGGCACGACACGGACAAGCACAAGAGTCACTGAAACCTCACAACCCACTACCACCACCACGCACCCGCATCCTGCCTGTAATCTTGAACCAATCGAACCATCAACCTTCGACCTACGGAAGCCTCCGTCCACACCAACAACGACTTTCAAAAGCCCATTACTTCCGAAAGAAGAAGCAAGTGCCGCAATGCTCTGGCTTTGGCAGCAACTCAAGCAACTCCAAGCTCGACCGCTCTAGACTAGTCGGGAACATCTAGACGTGGAGTCGATCCGCATGAATTCCTCGACAATTATATCTTCGACGGACAGTGGATGACCCACAGAATGCCCGATGATATTAAAAGACAAAGACTCAAGGACGTTCGACACTTTTTACAACAAGCTTCGGCCGACCTAGTCCTAATAGAAGACGAAGGACTTTAGGAAGGCGAAGATCACGAGGTTGATCCCCCAAGACTTCCAGAGTTGATTACACAACGAGCGGACGCCCCTCCAAATCTAACTCCAGGGACCATTCTAGTCGATAAGCCTGAGAACATAAGGATAGAAATCACCTTCCTAGAAGAAGTTCGTTAGCAAATCTGGAGGTCACCGGATAAAATTAAGCAGTTGAATGAGTTCAAACTCAGAGGCATCTCTCACTGGGAACAGCAGAAAAGAATGAGTTATCTATACATGCTGACCCAAATCGGACCTTATAGGAGGCTAGGGATTCCTATAAATCAGCTTAAGAGTCAATTCAAGAACTTATCTCCAATATGTGAGCTGCTAGGAGTCTACTATGCAAAAAGCGGCATTCCAACTCCAATCTACCAGAGCAGATAGACAGAACTCGAGAAGAGCTTAATGAGAGTGATCTGCCATATCTTCCCGCTGAAGAGGTCTACAATCTATACCGAATGTACGCGAGGAAGTATGAGGATCCTCAAGGCTTCATCAAGAAGGAAGGACTCGAGGGACTCTACAGATTCATGGTGCGTCAGGTCAAGTACCATGCCGCACACGACCTTCAGATGGGTCTGGAGAGCAACATAGAGAAGGTCAACATGACATCTCCGCTTAACAAAGGACCTGAGGTCGAAGGGCTTCCCAACAATCATGTACACGTAAGCTCACTCCTGGGAATCACCTACCACAATCCAATTGCTCAGAAGAATAGGTTGATGCTCAAGACTGAGAAATTCTATGATGGGACGCTCAAAGTAATCAGGAAGAATATAGAGAAGAGATTGGAAGAAATCAACAGAGAGACCATGCTGAAGCTTCACAGGTTTGTGAGAGAACAACCGCTTCTAATGGAAGTAAGTGAAGCATCAAGGAGCGATTAGCCATTTGTCACGGTCTGGTGCACTCTGCTTCACGGTTGTGACACTCTTCTGATGGGCTATCATTGCTTTCGCACTTCTGTCACGGCCTAGTGCACTACGCTTCACGGCCGTGACTATCTCTGGTTTGGCTCTCACACTTTGTCACGGCCTAGTGTACTAGGCTTCACGGCCCAGTAAATGTCTGATACGCAAATTCATCCAAAACTTGCAACAACATCCATGGAGACGATTCCCTTGGAATTATCTCGAGGATTGGATGGAAGTCTTGAAACGTTGCAACCTCAAGCGACGACGAGCCAGCCCATTGAGACGGTGTTCACCCAAGGGTTGTTAACAGGCGACATCAGTCGTCCTGGTCCATCTTCGGAGGCTCCTATCCTGTTTGTGACGAAAACATGCTTACTGGCTGCTCTCTCCTCTGCGCTATCACAATTCGAGGAACATTTTATGAAGAGAGTCAACGCTCCTATAGAGATTTCCCGACGAGATACTGGGAAGGCACCAATCTCTGAGGCACAGCCTTCCTGACAACCCTCATAACTGACCCTCACACCCTCACAACCTTTACTCACCGCCCCAACCATCCCATCACCCATCCTATATCTAACCTCATCAACCCACCCGTCGTACTTATCAGCGACCTACACTCCATCCTACTCGCCCGTTTATTTCAGCTGACCAACCGGACGCCTGAAGAAAAAGATCTCATCTGATGTCTCGTGGATCGTCCTGACCCACCTACATACTCATGGCGCGGTCAAAGTTGCCGCTCAAAACATCGAAATGTCGACCCTGACGATCAAGGTCGTCATGAGGGGGAGAAGAGGCCCAGGACTTCTACGAACGGTCAAGGACAAAGCTCGGGCACAGCACGGACAAGCACAAGAGTCACTGAAACCTCACAACCCACTACCACCACCACGCACCCGCATCCTGCCTGTACTCTTGAACCAATCGAACCATCAACCTTCGACCTACGGAAGCCTCCGTCCACACCAACAATGACTTTCAAAAGCCCATTACTTCCGAAAGAAGAAGCAAGTGCCGCAAATCTCGTGGCTTTGGCAGCAACTCAAGCAACTCCAAGCTCGACCGCTCCAGACCAGTCGGGAACATCTAGACGTGGAGTCGATCCGCATGAATTCCTCGACAATTATATCTTCGACGGACAATGGATGACCCACAGAATGCCCGGTGATATTAAAAGACAAAGACTCAAGGACGTTTGACACTTTTTACAACAAGCTTCGGTCGACCTAGTCCTAATAGAAGACGAAGAACTTCAGGAAGGCGAAGATCACGAGATTGATCCCCCAAGACTTCCAGAGTTGATTACACAACGAGCGGACGCCCCTCCAAATCTAACTCCAGGGACCATTCTAGTCGATAAGCCTGAGAACATAAGGATAGAAATCACCTTCCTAGAAGAAGTTCGTTAGCAAATCTGGAGGTCACCGGATAAAATTAAGCAGTTGAATGAGTTCAAACTCAGAGGCATCTCTCACTGGGAACAGCAGAAAAGAATGAGTTATCTATACATGCTGACCCAAATCGGACCTTATAGGAGGCTAGGGATTCCTATAAATCAGCTTAAGAGTCAATTCAAGAACTTATCTCCAATATGTGAGCTGCTAGGAGTCTACTATGCAAAAAGCGGCATTCCAACTCCAATCTACCAGAGCAGATAGACAGAACTCGAGAAGAGCTTAATGAGAGTGATCTGCCATATCTTCCCGCTGAAGAGGTCTACAATCTATACCGAATGTACGCGAGGAAGTATGAGGATCCTCAAGGCTTCATCAAGAAGGAAGGACTCGAGGGACTCTACAGATTCATGGTGCGTCAGGTCAAGTACCATGCCGCACACGACCTTCAGATGGGTCTGGAGAGCAACATAGAGAAGGTCAACATGACATCTCCGCTTAACAAAGGACCTGAGGTCGAAGGGCTTCCCAACAATCATGTACACGTAAGCTCACTCCTGGGAATCATCTACCACAATCCAATTGCTCAGAAGAATAGGTTGATGCTCAAGACTGAGAAATTCTATGATGGGACGCTCAAAGTAATCAGGAAGAATATAGAGAAGAGATTGGAAGAAATCAACAGAGAGACCATGCTGAAGCTTCACAGGTTTGTGAGAGAACAACCGCTTCTAATGGAAGTAAGTGAAGCATCAAGGAGCGATTAGCCATTTGTCACGGTCTGGTGCACTCTGCTTCACGGTTGTGACACTCTTCTGATGGGCTATCATTGCTTTCGCACTTCTGTCACGGCCTAGTGCACTACGCTTCACGGCCGTGACTATCTCTGGTTTGGCTCTCACACTTTGTCACGGCCTAGTGTACTAGGCTTCACGGCCCAGTAAATGTCTGATACGCAAATTCATCCAAAACTTGCAACAACATCCATGGAGACGATTCCCTTGGAATTATCTCGAGGATTGGATGGAAGTCTTGAAACGTTGCAACCTCAAGCGACGACGAGCCAGCCCATTGAGACGGTGTTCACCCAAGGGTTGTTAACAGGCGACATCAGTCGTCCTGGTCCATCTTCGGAGGCTCCTATCCTGTTTGTGACGAAAACATGCTTACTGGCTGCTCTCTCCTCTGCGCTATCACAATTCGAGGAACATTTTATGAAGAGAGTCAACGCTCCTATAGAGATTTCCCGACGAGATACTGGGAAGGCACCAATCTCTGAGGCACAGCCTTCCTGACAACCCTCATAACTGACCCTCACACCCTCACAACCTTTACTCACCGCCCCAACCATCCCATCACCCATCCTATATCTAACCTCATCAACCCACCCGTCGTACTTATCAGCGACCTACACTCCATCCTACTCGCCCGTTTATTTCAGCTGACCAACCGGACGCCTGAAGAAAAAGATCTCATCTGATGTCTCGTGGATCGTCCTGACCCACCTACATACTCATGGCGCGGTCAAAGTTGCCGCTCAAAACATCGAAATGTCGACCCTGACGATCAAGGTCGTCATGAGGGGGAGAAGAGGCCCAGGACTTCTACGAACGGTCAAGGACAAAGCTCGGGCACAGCACGGACAAGCACAAGAGTCACTGAAACCTCACAACCCACTACCACCACCACGCACCCGCATCCTGCCTGTACTCTTGAACCAATCGAACCATCAACCTTCGACCTACGGAAGCCTCCGTCCACACCAACAATGACTTTCAAAAGCCCATTACTTCCGAAAGAAGAAGCAAGTGCCGCAAATCTCGTGGCTTTGGCAGCAACTCAAGCAACTCCAAGCTCGACCGCTCCAGACCAGTCGGGAACATCTAGACGTGGAGTCGATCCGCATGAATTCCTCGACAATTATATCTTCGACGGACAATGGATGACCCACAGAATGCCCGGTGATATTAAAAGACAAAGACTCAAGGACGTTTGACACTTTTTACAACAAGCTTCGGTCGACCTAGTCCTAATAGAAGACGAAGAACTTCAGGAAGGCGAAGATCACGAGATTGATCCCCCAAGACTTCCAGAGTTGATTACACAACGAGCGGACGCCCCTCCAAATCTAACTCCAGGGACCATTCGAGTCGACAAGCCTGAGAACATAAGGATAGAAATCACCTTCCTAGAAGAAGTTCGTTAGCAAATCTGGAGGTCACCGGATAAAATTAAGCAGTTGAACGAGTTCAAACTCAGAGGCATCTCTCACTGGGAACAGCAGAAAAAAATGAGTTCTCTATACATGCTGACCCAACTCGGACCTTATAGGAGGCTAGGGATTCCTAAAAATCAGCTTAAGAGTCATTTCAAGAACTTATCTCCAATACGTGAGCTGCTAGGAGTCTACTATGCAAAAAGCGGCATTCCAACTCCAATCTACCAGATAGAGCAGATAGACAGAACTCGAGAAGAGCTTAATGAGAGTGATCTGCCATATCTTCCCGCTGAAGAGGTCTACAATCTATACCGAATGTACGCGAGGAAGTATAAGGATCCTCAAGGCTTCATCAAGAAGGAAGGACTCGAGGGACTCTACAGATTCATGGTGCGTCAGGTCAAGTACCATGCCGCACACGACCTTCAGATGGGTCTGGAGAGCAACATAGAGAAGGTCAACATGACATCTCCGCTTAACAAAGGACCTGAGGTCGAAGGGCTTCCCAACAATCATGTACACATAAGCTCACTCTTGGGAATCACCTACCACAATCCAATTGCTAAGAAGAATAGGTTGATGCTCAAGACTGAGAAATTCTATGATGGGACGCTCAAAGTAATCAGGAAGAATATAGAGAAGAGATTGAAGAAATCAACAGAGAGACCATGCTGAAGCTTCACAGGTTTGTGAGAGAACAACCGCTTCTGATGGAACTACTTGAAGCATCAAGGAGCGGATTAGAGCTGAGGGACACCATTAGAAGCTAGAGCATGCGTTGGGCTTGCGCATGTCATACTATGCCCGACGAGGACAGATAGCACGGAAGGGCAATCAAGCACAAAGGGAGAGAATGTAGAATACCAATTAGAGTTGTGCTTTGATTTTATTAGCAATCCTTGTAATTAGGGGCGTTTATTGTATTTTTTCTTAGTATAAGGACTAGATTTTTATTTATACCAAGTTTGTTTGGTATAAATACAATTGTAATCATTGTGCTTAGTATAAAAAATAGTTGAATTGATCCGAAAGGCTTCGCAATCCAATTCTACTGAGAGAAACAGCAGAATCATTTTCTCACTACACGAATTCTACCTCGAGATTTCAAATTGCGTTTTTCGATCGAGCTTAGATTCCATATATTTCTAATCCAATTACTTAGGATTGAAGTCTACGATCATAGGAGTTGATTGTAGAGGACCTAACAAATAGCCTACCAATGAACAACGTCGTGTCTTCTTTTAGGAAGAAGAGCCAGTTAAATTCAAAGCATCTAGTTCTAATTTTTGTAATGGGCGTCAAATGTGTGCCGAGGATCGTTTTGATGAACTACCATCTATTATTCTTAAGCCTACAAGAACAACTAAGTTTCATAAATTCTATTACAGTTACGATGATGCTCTTATTTTAAATTCTCGCTATAAATCAGCCAATGCTAACACAACCAACAGAGCAGTTCGATCTTCTATGTTAGGATCCAAAACTGATAGAAGGAAAGACCGTATTGTCAAAAGGCCAAAGTTCCATAAACTGAAGCAAAACCTAAAGTTTTGGGAACGCGACAAACATGGGTTACAAAACAAGAACTTAGGGCAATCACAGAACTACGTTATCCCCTAGGACTTAGAAAGATTTGGGTTCCTACGTCAACCATCGGAGCTATAGATAAATCTGAAGTTGAAGCAGGCGACAAATCTATAAATGATGCATGCATAGACTCTAGATATAATAAAGAAGGACCCATTCATAGTTGGGTACCAAAATCTGCTTAAGATGTCTTGCCGAAAGCAGCATGGGTAGGTTCGAAGAGATGATTGCTCCACACCCATGACTGGTAAGAGACGAGAGCAACTACACCAAAATTCTCTTTCGTATGGTACATGAAGGGACCGCACATACGAGATCAAGGGATGGGATGTTGACAGCTAAACCACGCTGACAAATATGGTAACTTCTAAATATGTGTAAAAATTTTGAAAGGTAATTTACACTACGCATATATATTGAAAAGAACTATATAACAAACTTGATAGTGAAATCTAGGACGAAATGTGTTTTTATCTTTAAAATAAAATTTTCATCCTTACTTACAAAATATATAAAATTCAGGGGGATAATTTTCCCGAATTACAGTTGTCAAAATTATTTAATTCTGTAAAATAACTTGCCAGAATTAACTAATTTAGGGGGACAATGTCCAAATTTCGAAGTTTGAAGTTTTAAAAGGGGGAGCACCGTTTGAACTTGGGCTTCGAAAATTCTCGTTAAATGTTGTACACTTTAAAATACTTAGAAAGTTTTAGTTAGAAATTTGGGCTTTCGGAAATGGGCTCCAAAATGGCTTTTCGAAACCATATATCAAACCTTTTTGAAAATTCGTTTCATTCGAAAATTCCTCACTTCGAAAATCTTCTGCGAACACCAACCCTCATTCGAAATTTTCTAAACCTCAGATTTTCGCAAAACCACCATTAATTTTATTGTAAATCCCGTAATTAAATTTTAGGGGTATTACATCCTCCCCCCTTAAAAGAATTTCGCCCCCGAAATTCCGTCAGCTGGAATAATTCAGGGTAACGATCGATGGGGGATTCAAAATAATCTTCGAATGACAGTAGAAAATAGGACGGAGAATTCTGAATCAGAACTTATTCAGATGAGGAAAGCTTATATATTATTCCCAAGCAAGTAAGATTCTTGTATTAATCTTTTCTTGCCTAGGAACTTATCGCAGCAGAATAATCTTTTTTTTTTTTTTTTTTTATAATCTTAATTCTCAACTTCGTATTACTTGCATTCAAAAACTTAGATTGTCCTAGGATCACAATCGAATAATAAATACGAAATGTTATAAGAGACAAGATCATCATAAATCAAGGGATTCAGCGAAATGGTATCCCCCTGTTGATTTATCCTACCCTTGTCTTTTTCCGTCATGCAAGATTTCATCGAGAATTTCTATAACAGCTCATGAAGGGAAATCTTATGACTAGTCCATAGTTTACTCTTCCCCTAGGAAAAGATTTGCCTAACCTCCATTCCTAAAAGTTTGGGGATGATTGTGGTAATAAGGGTTCGAGAAAGAGAAACATCCCCTTGAGGAAAATGAAGGGACACAAGTTTATAAAAGTTAGGATAGAGTTTCTCTCGTCGTCTTGGATTCTGACGAGTTCTTAGTAGAACATGTATAACATTCACCTAGGTTGGTCTGACCTCTATCACCTTAAGGTGGGGCTAACGAGAACGATTATAATTCTGATTCAGACCAGAATTTAGAAATCATGAGCATCCACCATGCTTCCGCTGCGCGACTCTGATATGGAGCATGTATAATTTGCAAAAAGGTTGAAAAATTTGGGAGACCAGGTTAGGATTTCGGCTTATATAGCTTTACCATCGTATTCCATAAGGAAGAATTTTCAAAGAAAAGAAATACAACTTTGATCGTGAATCGATCATAAAATATTGATCAGAAAATATTTTCGTAATATTATCGAAACATTGGCGTCTTTGGGAGCTATTGCAGCTAAGACTAAGGAATTTTCTCTGCTTAACCATTTATGCGAAAAGATTCACAACTTGTCCTATTAGAGATACTACTTTAGCTGATCCTGCCCGCAAGACGGGTATTTCTCTTCTCAGGAAATTGAAGTTCACGATCTTTCCTAGAGAAATCAGATACGGCTTCATATTTTGAAAGCCTATCTGTCAAGATCATAGTTTTCATCGATACCTAAGCTGCCATTCTATGGAAATAATGGAGTATATTTCCAACACTTAACTATTTCGTGTTGGCCCTCCATGTGGCCGGTTAGTACATCATACTTGAATGGTCAGAAGGTATTTCCACCTTCGGTATGCGATATTGGCGACACATTTAAATGTGGCTCAGTTTCTTAAAATTAACCATCATAGTATAGGTACATTATAAATCGTGAACGTACCGATCATTTCCGTAGGAGGAAATTCTGTCTCCAGGTTTAGGTTGGACATTCGTGGAGGAACTGGCGAGGGCTGCGTCAAGGTTTGATCTGGTTCTACCGATATGTGCATTTGACAGATTTTAGCAAAATGTCCTTGCCTCCTACATTTAAAACAGTTGGCATTCTGCGAAAAGCAAATACCACTGTGCTTCCGTCCACACTGTTGACATCGAGGTATAGGATTTGGTTTTGATTGCCAAAGTTGGGGCCCTTGATGAGTTATCTGGACATTGTGGGGATTCTTGAAATATTGAGGCTTTTTGGTAGTTTTCGGCTCTGACCTATCTCCCATCTTTCGCTTTCCTTTCTAATTTTGGAAAATCTATGGTTCTTCCATAATAGGGTTAGCAATATTTGCAGGTAAGAATCTACGGGGTTCGGATGATCTTTTTTCATTGATAAACTTATAGACCAAGTCCTTGAGTTCACCAACTTGATCTTTTAAGTTCACTGATCTGACCCGATTGCCATTGGATCAGTTCAGTAAGATGTGAGAGTGCTGAGTCTCGTTTGTTCATAGGGGACTTAGGTGTAACCCCACGACTTGACTCACCAACGCATTCCCTATGTTCGCAAGTCATTCTACAATTCATTCAATCAAATAGGCACATTATTGTAAGCATGTAATCATATAAAGCGCAAAAACTTACAGGCAAGGCTGATCCTCCAAACTTTTGAGTGGCCGTACATGGACAGTCTACAGAACCTATAACCTAAGCTCTGATACCACCTGTGGCGACCCTCACTTTCTAATCATACTTAGTGGCGGATTTTCGCAACGTAAGTCGCGGAAGACCCGTCTAACAAAAACTTTTTCCTACGATATGATATATTACCTACATCGTCGTAATCATACAAAGGCCGAAGCCCCAAAATATCTATCATATCAAAACATTCTAACTTCGCTCCACAGGTCGTCATCCATGTACAGCCTCGCCCTCAAAAGACACTGGAGTACCGCCGTCAGCCTGCCTCAACCTCGAACCGCATCAGCGTCGGGCTCGATACCTACAACACATAATACGTGGAATGAGCTTATAAAGCTCAGTAAGTGAAAACCATGCATGCAATGCACGTGAAGCGAAGCCATCCGCGCCAATGCTATTAACTTCTCACATCCCTCTTGACCTTTCATAACATATTTGGACCCCTTCGGCTTTCAATCTTACTATGCACCATATAGAGCTCAAACCCCTAAGGGTATAAATAAGTGACAGTACCCACACTAGGAGGCTAAACCCGAGTACTCCATCTGTGCTTAACCCTATGAGGCTAAACCCGAGTACTCCATCAGTGCCTTTCAATCCCAATGTAGTCCACACAACATACGAAAACCTCCTAAAGTCATCATGTAATCATATGAAGATACCAAGATATTGAAAGTAATTAACACTAAGTATAAGAGGTTTTTGCATACCTAACTTTGAAGATTAGACTTTCGAATTGTGCATGGTTTGAATATCTCTCCTTTGTTCGTTCCCTTTCGTGAATGTTGGTTTCCTTTTACTTACGATTCATTACATAGTGGATAATTAAGAATATCTCGAGTATTGTGAAGGTGAAAGAAAGTGATAGTAGAAGGTGACGAAACTTTTCCCTTAAGCTTAAGGAATCTTATTACTATTATATTATATATATAGAAAAGGTTTGGCCACATACGAAGAGTTCCATTAGCCTCAGAAGTTTATCTTCTTACCATCACATGGTTCAAAAATGGGTTTGGGCCTCTTTCAAGTAATTTCAAGTTAGCCCATATTTATACCTTCGCATAATCCTAAATCATATAGCACATATAACTCACTTAAAGACATGAAAGTATGAAAGCATCATATCCCATATCGAGCTTAAAATAATTATGTACTATAATAGATTTTTCACTCAAAGTTCTAGCTTCTTTATTTAATTAATCCAACAAGGTTACTAATTAAATACTCTCCAGCACTAATTTTATTGTAAATCCCGTAATTAAATTTTACGGGTATTACAAGAGTTATGAGAGGTGAGTATGCACAGTATATGATCGTCTGTGTGCGATAAATATTTGCCGATATGGGCATTTGATGTCTACTCGAAGTTGAGTCATAGCTACTCTACAAAGGCACCATGACGGGATGTAAGCCGTCGAATAGATGTACTTGAATATTGAATGTAGCGGGAAGAAGTGACCTGGCTTGGATCATCTGGTAAATGGCAACCTAGTTAATCGGTGTGGGCACTACCGACGACCACGGAAGGCAACCGCTAGACAGAATGGCGACCAGCAAATGGCGACCTGGGGAAAACCCTAGTGTAGGCCCAGCTGGAGAATACCAACTACCGTATTTTATCCATATTGGATTTGAGCTCACAATGGTGCGTGTAGCAAGTTAGCTAAGGGCGCTGAGTGAAATTAAAATGAGAATGAGATGCGAGAATTGGAAAGCATTGGCGCGGATGCCTTTGCGAATTTGACACGTGCACGACATGCATCATTTCCACTTACTGAGCTTTATAGCTCATCCCATGTTTTTATGTGTTGTACACGGCCAACCTTTTGAAGCTTCCGGGACTTTGAGGCTGGAAATGTGTACATGGATGCGATCTCTGTGGCGGGCGCTAGAGTTTCTGTTGCTGCGTCTATGAACTTGTCCTGTGTAATTAGTGTTGGGATAACATTTTGTTGGTACAGGATGACTTCCTTTATATAAAAGGAAAAATTTTATATGTATTTTCTAATGATATAATTATTACACCATAGATAGTCACGCGATTTAGGAATAAAAGAAATAGTAGAAGCGGGGTGCCACAGTGTAAGACTTATGGACTAATTTAATATCGGAGGATAATAGCTCACTGGTGCCCCCTCTCTCATCTAATGAGAATCGGTGACTAAAGTCGCGATATATGGAATTTATTTATTTACCGTCTCACCGGATGCCTAGAAAGGCTGGATAGCTGAATAAATAATATACCTATTAAATCAATAAATAAAAATTCCATAAATGCATATTTGAATACCCATGCGCTATGATATCGTAACCCCATTTTATGGAGGTGTCGAATCACTGCCTGTGAGATATGCTTGGTGAACGGTCCGCCACGTTATCCGCGGTTGCTATTTTTTGCACACCTATGTAGCCTTTCTCAACGAACCCACGCAGCACGTGGTGTTTTCTTTCTGTGTGTTTGGACATTGAGTGAGACCTAGGTTCCTTGGCTTGTGCAATTGCCCCACTTTTGTCGCACCACAATGGCAGGGGGCAATCCACTAAGCCTCGAACAACTTGGAGTTCCTCTAAGAACTTTCTCATCCAAACACCTTCCTTTGATGCCTCAGAGGTCACAATATACTCCGCCTCCATGGTGGAATCGGCAGTAGTGCTTTGCTTATAACTCTTCCAAGACAATGCTCCACAACTCAGCGTATAAACCAAACTAGAAATGGTTTTCGATCGTCGACGTCTGGCTGGAAATCTGAATCAGTATAACATCCACTTCTAATTCTTCGTTTCATAAATCAGTACCATATCTTTAGTCCGTCTAAGGTATTTTAAGATTACTGCATTCAAATGACTCACTACGCTAAAAGCGTACGCAATGTTGGGCGGCGTACATAGCATCACATACATTAAACTACCTACTGCAGATGCATAAAGGATTTCACTCATTTCCTTCCTTGCTTCCTCACTTTGAGGGCACATGGATTTCGAGAGATGAATCCCATGTCGCATTGGCAAGAACCCTTTCTTAGATTCGTCCAGTCAAAACGTTTCAGTATCTCCTTTAAGTAAAGGGCCTGAGAAAGACTTATCATTCGATTGACTCGATTTCTAAAAAGCCGAATACCAAGAATATAGGTTGCTTCTCTCAGGTCTTTCATGGAGAATTCGGTCGAAAGCCAAGCTTTCACCTCCGAAAGCATCCAGATATCGTTTCCTATCAAAACGATGTCGTCCACGTACAATACGAAGAACGATATCTTACTCCCACTGACCTTCTTGTAAATGCAATGCTCACCTTCATTCTTTAAGAATCCGTAGTTCCTAACTACTTAATCAAATCAAAGATTCCAGCTTCTAGAAGCTTGTTTAAGTCCATAAATGGACCTATTTAGTTTGCACAATTTGTGAGCATCTGCTTGCGATGTAACATTGGGTTGTTCCATGTAGATTGCCTCCTGGAGGAATCCATTTAGGAAAGCGGTTTTCACATCCATCTGCCAGATCTCGTAATCATAGTATGCTGCTATGACAAACTGAATGATAGACTTAATCATTGCAACAGGTGAAAAGGTTTCCTCATAGTCAATGCTCTCTTTTATTATACCCTTTCGCTACTAGCCTAGCTTTGTAGGTATCAACCTGTCCGTCAGATCCAATCTTTCTTTTATAGATCCATTACACCCTATAGGTCTAAAACCTTTGGGCCGGTTTGCTAGAATCCAGACTTGGTTGGCGTGCATCGAGTCCATGCTTTCATAGCTTCGACCCATTTCTTAGAGTCGACATCCATCATTGCCTGGTCATAGGTAGCGGTGTCGTCACCAACGATCCCCTCCATCACAGCAACCCCGTGCTTGACATGTACAATACAGTATCTCTCAGGCATGCGAGCTACTCTACCCGACCTGCGAAATTCTGGGCACGTCTCGGACTGCTCATCTGTGCCCCCAAGCACTGATGTCTCTGAGGCGTTTCGTCTAACTCTCCAAGAGTCACTTCTCTTCTAGCTCCATCTTCTCGAACAAACTGTTCCTCGAGAAAGTGAGCATGAATGGCTACGACGATCCTCTGATCATCGTGGAAGTATACCGTGCTATCATCGAGATATCCGATGAAACCTTTAAGCGATTCAAGCTGGGCTTCTTACCATGCCAGATTTCATAAGGTACCCTATCAACAGACTTCGAAGGGGTTTTGTTCAAACATAAACAGGAGTTTGCAAAGCATAACCCCATAACGATATGGGGAGATCTGTATTAGCATAGATAGAATTTTATCTAATAATGTCCGATTTCTGCATTCGACAACACCATTCAACTGTGGTGTCTCGGGCGGTGTAAATTGCAAAAATATTCCATTTTCTTTCAAGAAATCGTCAAACTCAGACTCATAAACTCGCCGCCCCGATCTGATCGTACGAATTTTATTTGTCTCCCAGTTTGATTTTCCATTAATGTCTTGAATTCCTTGAATTTTTCAAGCGTTTCAGACTTGTGCTTCAACAGATACACCAATCCGTAGCGAGAGTGATCATCTGTGAAAGTCACAAATAGTCGAAATTACCTCGGGCGGCTACAATAAACGGTCCACAAACTTTTGTATGGATCAAATCCAAAAGATTAGTGGCTCTTTAAAAGTCATTGTAAAGGAGACTTAGTCATTTTACCGAGGATACAAAACTCGCACGTTGAATAGGAATCTGATTCCGTCGGCTTAATAATGTCGTATTTCTCCAACTCTTGAATCTTTTGAACTCCGGCATGACCGAGTCTAAGATGCCACCAATATTTTTGTTTAACTCTAAGTTATGTTGTCGGTAACTGCATTCGCATTTTCTTGGGAGTTTATGTAATATAAAGCATTAATTAACGTTGCATTTTCGATGCATTTATTTCCAAAATATTCTCGCAAATATTATTAAAAAACCGAAATTCATAACCATTCTTACTCGAAGCAGAAATGGAAATAATTTTTTCAACACCTTGGGCAATACACATTGGATAGTTTTAATACATGCCCGGAACTTAATACAAGAGTCTTCGATCCAACATGACTAGCAGGGTACACTATGTCTGCTACCAACATTGATCAAGACTTCTCGTTAGCTTCCTACTTCGTTCCAGACCATGGTTCAGAACACGGATGTGAGCACTAGCTCCCGAGTCAAGAATCCACGAAGTGGAAAATACAGTCAATTAACAATATTCGAAACTTTACCTGAAGCCCCAGAAGCTCGAAGCTTGGGGCAATCCCTTTTCCAATGGCCCAACTCTTGGCAGTGAAGACACCGACCAGTCACCTTCGGAATTTTAGGCACGTTCATTTTGGCCTTGCCTTTTTTCTTAATCCCACCTTTTGGCTTATTGGGTTTGGGCTTGCTCGACTTAGGTCTCTTAGATCTTGTAGTCGCAACTAGCGCAACCTCTTTCCCTTTCCCTTCTTTAGCTCACCCATAGTCTGAATCAGCCTGTTCATGAGTTCAGAAAGTGAAAATCGCCTATCGTTCAGTCTATAGTTTATAATAAACTGAGCGAATGAAGCTGGGAGTGACTGAAGGATCAGGTCAATCTGAAGCTCGTGATGAATGGGACAGTTGAGAGAACTAGTTCCTCGATGTACACAATGAGCTTACGCACATGTGCCCCGACATCTGCGCCATCAGGCATCTTGGTATGAAAGAGCTTGTCATCATGCGGTATCGAGACGATCTCAACTGCGCACCGTACAACTCCTTCACATGAATCAATAACTCGCACATTTGTATATCCTCATGATGGCGTTGCAGATCATTGTTCGTCCTGACTAACCATGATATTCCACATGATAATCCCTATCAGCATGACTCGCACCTCCTGGGGTTCGAGTGGTTCGGGTCCCTCAAGGACATACTCTAGGCGTTCTAGAGTGGGGACTAATTGCGCAAGGTTTGGACACTCCAAACGATTTTGCGTGATTAGTAAATTGTATGGTGACGTCATTTTGCATACAAACTAGAAAGAAAACAATCTGTAGAAAATAAAGCATTGAAGGGGTCAACGTATTATTCCACATGATCGAGCTCGGTATAAATAAAGAAAACATGCATGTACGATACGTATAAAGGAATAGGAGCTTACCCTCGTCGCGAAGACCCTTAGTTCCTATAGCTTCCACGAGCCGTGACGAAGAGAATCACGCCGACCCGTGACGTGCCATAGACCAATAGTTCTCCAAGGATGGCTAGAGGAAGTGTGGATGTTTTAGGAGATGTGTATGTGTGGGTGATTTACTATAAATTCTCAAAGATCAAACCCAAATGCTCTCACACTCTCTAGAAGTCTAAGTTTAGTCTAAGAAAGCTTAAGAACTTATAATGGACGAAATTAGCTCAAAGCAAAAATAATAAACCAACTTCAACCTTTGAAAATGACTAATCACAATCAAACTAATCATGTCCTAATTCCCTTGTATTAAGTCATCAAATGACTAGACAATGTTCAGTAAGGACATGGAAAGAAAATGAATTTGATCTGGGCCAAAATTCACCTCAAAACTGTCGTCACGGCCACCGACAGAGGGTGTCACTGCCGTGACACATTCGACAGCTTTGCGACATTCTAGTATTTCTCTCAGATCGAGGATGATGTCCAATGGACCTGAGATTATAACCACAGAAAGAACTAACGATTCTTAATTTGACCAAACGGATTCTAAATCCGATGTCTAGATTGGAAGATATGAATTTTTTAATCTGCTGCTACTTTTCAGGCGGGCTTTCCGGCCCTGATGAGCCTTGCTCGTGGCTGTGAACCCTATTTTTGGTCCATTCATCATTGTTTCGTTTGGGAATCAAAGTCCATGTAAACATATTTTCTAAAACTCATATTTCGACATTTTATTAACTTCTCTAAGCATGTTAAATAAATATACATCTCTATTAATTGGGCACTATGACAGTTGTCATTTTGAAGCCCGACTCTCTTAGTTCGTCTCAACCTGGCAAGGGAGGAATCCAAGAATTAGGTAAGCGCCTAGCCAATCCTATGGTACATAATAGAGCAATATGGCACACGATAGCCCTTAACGAAGAATGCCCTGCGGTGCTACAAAGGAAGCTACCACCAAAGCTCAAAGATAGGGGGAGTTTTTCTATTCCTTGCTCTATAGGCTCATTATCATTTACTAATGTTCTTTGTGATTTAGGAGCAAGTATTAACTTGTTACCTTTTTCACTTGTGAAAAAGCTAGGGATTGGTGAGCCAAAGCCTACATCTACGATCCTCCAACTAGCGGATAGATCGATCACATACCCACGAGGAGTATCGGAGGACGTATTAGTGAAGGTTGGAGAGCACTACTTCCCAGCCGATTTCGTGGTACTAGACATGGAAGAGGACACCGACATGCCTCTTATTTTAGGAAGACCGTTTCTAAATACGGCAAGAGCCCTTATTGATGTTGGTAATGGTAAGCTCATCCTACAGGTTGGGGATGAGAAAGTTATATTTGATGTTTATAAAGCAATGAAACACCCTCCAGATGATGATTCTTATTCCTTAATTGATAGTATTGACTCATGTGCTCTAGAGTATTTTAAAACTTTCAGGAATAAGAAAAAGTGGAAGCATGCCTAGTCGAAGACGAGTCCGAGGAGATGGTCGATACCATAGCAAGCTTAGAAGCGAACCCACCTCATCGGAGCTCGGCCAAGCCAAAAGTAGAGCGGCTCGATCGATCATTAGCGACACAACCTCGACCATCAATAGAGGACCCTCATATTTTAGAACTTAAACCCTTACCTAGTCATCTTAAATATGTTTACCTTGGTGCCCTTGATACTTTACCCGTGATCATTTCTTCCACTTTGACAGATCTAATGGAGGAAAAGCTAGTGAGGGTGCTACACAAACGAGCATTCGCATGGAAGATTGCTGACATCAAGGGAGTAAGCCCGACCGTTTGCATGCACAAGATTTTGATGGAAGATTCTTACAAGCCGGTCGCACAACCGCAAAGACGCCTAAACCCAGCGATGCAAGAAGTGGTGAAAAAGGAAGTAATTAAGCTTTTGGACGCAGGTATTATCTATCCTATCTCTGATAGCGCATGGGTTAGTCCAACCCAAGTTGTTCCTAAAAAGGGAGGTATGACCGTTATAAAGAATGCCTCTAATGAGTTGATTCCCACGAGGACTGTTACGGGGTGGCGTGTATGCATAGATTATAGGAAATTGAATGATGCCACCCGTAAAGATCATTTCCCCCTCCTCTTCGATCAAATGTTGGAAAGACTAGCTGGACATGAGTTTTACTGCTTTCTAGACGGTTACTCAGGTTATAATCAGATTTCTATAGCACCCGAGGATCAGGAAAAGACGACTTTTACTTGTCCTTATGGTACTTTTGCATATAGATTTATGCCATTTGGATTATGTAATGCACCAGCTACTTTTCAGAGATGCATGCTCGCTATTTTTCATGACATAGTTGGAAAATTTATGGAAATATTTATGGATGATTTTTCCATATTTGGGTCTACATTCGATACATTGCTTGATAATTTAGCATCTGTTCTATAACGATGAGAAGAGACTAACCTTATCTTAAATTGGGAAAAGTGTCATTTTATGGTACAGGAAGGTATAGCTCGGGCACAAGGTATCGCACAAAGGAATTGAGGTGGATCGAGCCAAGGTTGATGCGATTGAGCAGTTACCACCACCCACGTCAGTGAAGGGGGTTGGAAGTTTCTTGGGACACACAGGATTCTACCGACGCTTCATAAAGGATTTTTCAAAAATAGCTAAGCCATTATCTAATTTACTTGTTAAAGATGCTATTTTTAACTTCACTGATGATTGTCTGCAGGCTTTTCGAACTTTAAAGGAGAAACTCACCACAGCTCCAGTGATGATCGCACCAGACTGGACACTCCCATTTATATTGATGTGTGATGCTAGCGATGGTGCTATAGGTGCGGTTCTAGGACAACGCAAGGATAAGGTATTTCAGGTCATTTACTACGCTAGTAAAACTCCGGACGATGCACAGAGGAATTATGCTACTACTGAGAAAGAGTTATTAGCTGTGGTATTTGCCGTAGATAAATCCCATTCTTACCTAGTGTTGAATAAGGTAATCATCGACACTGATCATGATGTACTTAGATACTAATTTGCTAAGAAAGAAGCTAAGCCTAGGTTGATTCGCTGGATTTTACTACTTCAAGAGTATGGCTTAGAGATTCGTGATAAAAAAGGTGTTGAGAATGTGATAGCTGATCATTTATCTAGGCTAGATAATTCACATGAGCATGATAAAGAGTTACCTATTGACGAATATTTTCCTGACGAACAATTATTTGCTTTGATCGATACATCATTTCCTTGGTTCGCGGATTTTGCAAATTATGCTGCTACAGGTGAGATTCCTACAGGCTTGAGTTTTCATCAGAAGAAGAAATTTCTCTCTGATGCGAAACACTACCTGTGGGACGATCCATTCCTATACAAGATTTGCTCAGATCAGGTATTCCGGCGATGTATACCCGCCGAAGAGGTGAGCTCGATTTTATCCCATTGTCATGCGGGTTTGACGGGTGGCCACCATGGACCCACTAGGACTGCATTTAAAGTATTACAATCGGGTTTGTTTTGGCCTACTTTGTTTAAGGATGCGCATGCTTATGTTACCTCATGTGATCGTTGTTAGCATATGGGTGCTATGTCTCGAAAACATGAAATACCTTTGAATATCATGTTAGAAATAGAGCTCTTTGATGTGTGGGGCATTGATTTTATGGGACCTTTTCCTAGCTCATGCTCAAATAAGTATATCTTGGTAGCAGTAGATTATGTGTCTAAATGGGTAGAGGCAGAGGCATGTAGGACCAATGATGCACGCGTAGTCATTTGATTTCTTAAGAAGCATATTTTTACTCGTTTTGGTACACCTAGGGCAATAATTAGTGATGGCAGTACTCACTTCTGTAATAAGTTATTCGCTAATTTATTGTCTAAGTATGGTGTGAAGCATAAAGTGTCTACCCCATACCATCCTCAGACTAGTGGACAGGTAGCAGTTTCGAATAGGGAGCTGAAGCAGATCTTGGAAAAGACGGTGAACACCTCAAGAAAAGATTGGTCCTTGAAGTTAGACGACACGCTATGGGCGTACCGCACCGCATATAGAACTCCGATAGGGACTTCGCCGTTTCGTCTTGTTTTTGGAAAAGCATGCCATTTACCTGTAGAATTAGAACACCGTGCATATTGGGCTATTAAAAAGCTAAATTTTGAGTTGTCTGAAGCAGGTAAAAATAGGTTGCTCCAACTGAACGAGATGGACGAGTTTCGTCAACAATCGTACGAGAATGCCAAATTATATAAGGAGCGAACAAAGAAGTGGCATGACAAGAAGATCATAAAAAGGGAGTTCAAAGTCGGCGATCGCGTCTTGCTATTCAACTCAAGGCTACGTCTCTTTCCAGGGAAGCTAAAGAGTAAGTGGGTAGGCCCCTACATAGTACAGAAATTGTTTCCATCTGGGGCCGTACAAATCCTTATCAATGGGAAGGACGAGCACACAGTTAATGGGCAGCGCTTGAAACTCTACGACGATGGGGAAATGGGCAAAGCGAACTTGGTATTCCTTGAAGAACCTAGTACTACTAATATTCCTGCTTTACGTTGTTCTATGCCTTTCAGGGACACCTCGTCTGGAGAGAATACCAGCGAGCTGAAGGACCTCCTGAACACCAAAGCAAGCCTAGACACCAAGCCACCCTGATCGTCTCGACAGTCGAGCTAACGACTTTAAAAACAGTGCTTCTTGGGAGGCAACCGAAGTATTATCGATGCATATATTATATTTAGTCCTATTATTCTAAGTACTATTTTTTCTAATAAAACTCGCTTTCACGGTGCGCCTAGTCATGTTTGTTTCGCAGGCTCATAACTAGTTTGGGGGTTGCCCGTTCGCGATGGTTGCCTGTTTACTGCAGATCAACCAAGACTTCTACATCGATCGACTAAAAATTCAGGGCAGTGTCACTTTTACTTTCTCTTTGCTTTTATTTTACACATTGAGGACAATGTGCTATTTAGTTTGGGGGTGGGATGTGACACGTGCTATATTTAATATGCTTACATGTTTAGGTATCGATGTATTTCGGTCATTTTAGTGGGGTAGAACTGATGAAGGTTGCGATTTGAGCGTCATCTGTGGAATCTCCTGTCAATGATGAAAAATTTTAAAATTTTACCGTGTTGTGATATGATTCGATGAATTGAGTGAGATAGTCTTACATGTTGCATGATCGTGATATTAGCATGATTATTTAGCGATATTGACTGCTTTAGGAGAGTATTGCATATCATGAAGCACAAACCCAGTTACATATGTGAGTTCTTGAGCTTTCAGAAAAATTCAGAGCAACTCATTATGCTCGGTGTTTATTCTTGTGTGACACGCATGGACTGAATATTTTCGAACTTACTCTGTTATGCATGTCAATGGTTACTATGTGGATTTTTGTGTGCGAAAATGAGAAGGGCACTAGGATTGAGTCATTGGCCTAAATATATCCCTACCTTATGCATTTACCACTTAGTGAGCCCCTTTGAGCCTAATTTGACTTATTTGTTGATTTGGAGCCCAGATATTTAGCCTAAGTCCCTCAAATTTAGCCTATACGACCCTGGATCAACGTGTTAATTTATCGATATCGTCAATAGTGATTTGTTGGTTGAGAAGGAGCTAATCGTCGATGCATATTAGTTATGAACTCGTCCTATGATATAGATCTCTCGTCATAATGCTGCAGCGGACTAGAAACCTCTCTCCTCGATAAGACATACAAAAAAAAAGAAGATATGAGGGGCTAGTTCGAAAGAAAAAAAAAAGAAAGAAAGAAAGAAAAAAAGGAAAAAAAAAGAAAAAAAGAAGAAAAGGCGAGCTAGAAGAGCTAAAAAGAGAAAAAGGATGAGTCGAGTGAAAATAGGCACGGCGTTAGAAGAGCGATTCGATGATTGACACGTTTGATATTTTTAGCTCACTTTCCCATATGACGCATCTTTGAAAACCCGAGCCCCATTACAACCTTTAATGAAAGACCCTTTGATTCGTGCATGACTTCTATTATGTGACTATGATATGATATATTTGCAAGCATAGAGTAATATCTTTTCATGTCGTGCATTGAGCGTCTTTATACAGATCCCTTTGAAAACACTTCGAGTGACTTGAGCGATCCTTGTGCGAGTTGTGGATTGATGCGTGGTATAATTCTAGAAATGTCATTCATGCTATGATAAGATTGCGACCTATTACCTCATGCCTCGTGTCTTGACTAGATCGTTCATTAGTTGATGATTATCTTGACTTTATATGCTTTTACGTTCTGAGGTGAAACGGGAGAATTTCATTGACTTCTATAATCCTAACTTGATTTGGTTTTATTTCGCTTTTACGATCAGGGACGATCGAAGCTAGTTTGGGGGTTGTTGATAAGTTAGGATTTTACGTAATTTCTTTACCCATAAAAGTGCATTTTCGATCATGATTTACCAAAAAATGCCTCGAATACCCTATATTCATGTTTAGATTTATTGTTCGATATATAGACGAGCAAACGAGTCGAAAAAAGGAAAATAAGACCACTTTTGGAACGATTTAAATCTTTGGAGATCTTCTTGTAATTTTCTATAATTGGGGCAGCTTTGCAATTTTACCACACTTACTAAATTTTTGCAGCTAAGATCACGTGGGGAGCAATTTAAGGAAACAAGATATTCTATGCCAAGGATCACGCATATTAAGGAAAAATATTCAAGAACTAGTCAACTATTCAAAGAGATTCGACCAATCCTATCTTAAGTCGGCCAACTTGTTTCTATAAAAGCTTGGAGGCAGCGAATAATAAAGGAGGACCGAACAGAGAAAATAATACAAGGCTGACGGCAGAAGAGCTTTGACAGCGAATAAGAGAATTGAGACATACGGCTGAAATAAACAAAGAGCTGCGACGATCGACTGCTTGCGAGGCGTTTCTTCCGAAAAGGCGAAGTTTATATTATTTCTCTATTATGTCTGAATTGAATATTTTGCGTTTTTATTTTATTAATATGTTAGCTTAGATTCTTTTGTGATTAAGGCCATGATAGGCCGAATAATGACTACGTATTAATATTTTCTTTTCCTATTTGATCTTGTGAATCGGGTCATGTGTTCCATGTTTGCGCTTAATGCTTGTGTATGCCTGATCAACATATGCATGTTTATTTGATTGGTTTATGAGACGGACAAAGTGATTAGACCGGTTAGAACGATAAACATCGAACATCACTACGTAAAACCGACCAGAGATGGAATTCGGTTTCGTATGTGTGGTTTCCGAATCCTTAAGCGCTGAAAGCGTTTAAGCTCGGGGAATTTCATAGAGACCTAATGCGTGCGTAGAAACTACAATCCTATAGACATATACGGGTTGGTTCTCTATCGCATATGATCGCTATTGCGGGACAAACGAGTAGCGGTTGTCTCAGGATATTTTACCTTGACTGGGATTCATGATGGTTAGATAGGATAGATTTTATGAGGACGTAGGAATTATTTGTGCTGAACATGTGCCTTGGTCACTCGTCGTTAATTGGTATTTATCTCATCTATTTTATTTGCGTCTATTTTATTATTTGCGCTTTTATCTCGTTTAATTAAATCATTAAAACCATAAAAATTTTCTTAGTCTAAATTAAAATTAGGTTTATATCTTAGAATTAATCAAGCTATCTTCGTGGATCGATACTCGGACTTTGTCCGTTTTACTACTTACACGACCTAGTACACTTGCTAGTATTTGGGCGTGTCATCTCAACCTGGCAAGGGAGGAATCCAAGAATTAGGTAAGCGCCTAGCCAATCCTATGGTACATAATAGATCTCGTATTGAGTACGATCTTCTACCTACGAACCGACTATAGATTATCGTCGTACGTATAGACCATTCACAAATGTCCCGGTCAAGTGAGAGTCCTGGATACGGACAAACTCACTTAAACTCGACTCTATGACTGATTCGTGACTGATGAAATTACTGCCCTCCATGTCCCACGTGGGTCAGTTTATAGCTTCGGCCGAAGGCTTTGTAATTAATACGCATAGGACATATATCTTAGTTACTAACGAGATAGTTGTAACGCCCCGTCTCATACCGGGTGTCACTGTAGCATCGGTTCTTACCGGGATAAGTGGGGTTGGGCCCACCACACTCCGACTGGTAGTCTGGCCCCACTGTATCACCATTTAACCTTTCAGCGTGCTTCGTGCACTAGCTCGCACGCACCCTGAGAATCTTCCCAGGGGGTCACCCATCCCTAGATTGCCTCACGCTTAACTTCGGAGTTTCTATAGATGGACTCCCGAAAAGGTAGGTCGATCTTCGTGATATGATTAGTACTATTAATTTTCTTATACGATTCTTAGCCTGACGCGCCATACATTGTCAGTCGCAGGATCTCCTCTCATTCGACTGTCGGATCGGTTCGTACATGTACCCCTCCCAGTGGCTTGCATCCCGGACTGTACTCCCATACATCCCAGTAAACGAGTGGCTCGACCCCGTCTCCACGGCCTAGGTATCATATGCCCACCAGCATCCGCCTGGTTCGTCCCGGAACCAACACCGTACTGCGAGAGGTTGTGCTCTGATACCACCTGTAACGATCCGTCCCATACCGAGTGTCATTGTAGTATCGATTCCTACCGGGTGGGGTTGGGCCCACACACTCCGACTAATAGTATGGCCCCACTGTATCACTTTATAACGTTTCGGCGTGCTTCGTGCACTCTCTCACACTCAGATTTAGAAACTTCTCATGGGGTCACCCATCCCTAGATTGCCCCACGCTTAACTTCAGAGTTTCTGCAGATAGACTCCCGAAAAAGGTAGGTCGATCTTGGTGATATTAGTAATATCAATTCTCTTATACAATTCTTCGCCTGACATGCCCATACATTGTCACTCTCAGGATTCCCTCTCATTAGGGTGTCAGATCGATTCGTTCATGTACCCCACCCCGTGGTTTGCACCTCGGACTGTACTCCCATACATCTGAGTAGACCAGTGGCTCACCCCCGTCTCCACGGTCCGTGAGTCACAACAGTGAATCCCTTACGTCTGTCTAAGCTCGGCAGCTGCCCTTCGCTGTCAAGACCGCATGTCCCCCGCCAACCCATGTTCGTCCCCAAACAAGGCGGGACTAGCAAACTAACTAGTCAAGACCCGCGAAGTCAACTTCGTCAAAGACCCTTCGATGTAAGGTTCACGCACAGTACTATAGTAAATCGATCAATTATTGATGCCACCCATAGTAACAATAAGGACCATGTGATCGTTGATTGCGAGTTGTGTCCAAGTACAAATTAATCTCTTGATTCAACTACGAATGGTTGATTCAATATAAGTGTCCTTAACAATTAAGTCGTGATCGACACTAAGTCACCCTACTGGGTTCTAAGACTTATGGACTACTTTAATATTGGAGGAGAGCTCATCGGTGCCCCCTCTTATTCCATGAGAATCGTTGACTAAACTCACGATATATGAGATTTATTTATTTACCGTCTCACCGGATGCCTAGTCGGAATGGAATGGTAAATAAATAATTTGCCTATTAAAGGAATAAATAAAAATTCCATAAATACGTATCTGAATACGAAATTCATATACAAGGCGAATAGTATATCGATTGCTGTTCATTACATCCTCGAATGGCATTGAGGGCACATCCTAATATTTTCTTATATGGCTAAGTGAGGAATTACCTAAGTGCCCTAATCATTTTCGAGACGATAAAACGCAAGGCAAGTATGAGGCCAAGAAATGCAAGTTAAGACAAGAAATTGTTGTGTGTCTGTATAGGTCACCAGACACCTCAACGATTAATCAATGGGGAATCAATAAGTGTGTTCTTGGTGGGTTTTCTCTCGTGACGGCTTTGGATTAAAATTGAATGATTCAATTATCACTGAGTAGGTTTTAAGTATTTATGCCTTAGAATTAGGTATAAATATTAGGCCTTTACTAAGCCCATTACAATTTATTAACCACAAATTACATTAAAAGAAAACTACAAGACTTAGACTAAATTATTTTGGACACTTTAAGATAATCCTAACTATCTTAGACTTTTTCTTCTTTGAACGTGGAGGTGGAGGAGGTTCCCTGTGAGCATAGAAGGATTTTTTTACACCTAGGCTGACCTCGTAGAGATATCATTTCTGTTATCCAGCCGGCCTTGAATTTGTTCAATGAGCTTCTCGAGAAGAGGAGTTTCCTTGATATTGGTCCCTTCTAAGAGAGTATCAGTGTCGACTGATTCTAAGCGACATTTTGAGCTTGTTTCGGATTATCTTCAATGTTCCGTCACTGAACTTTGCGACTTCTGATAGCACTAAGACTTGTGTCGCACTTTTTCTTTGTTGAGTACAGGTGAGCCCAAGTTCTGACTTCAGGTAGATGTGCTCCGATAAGCTCTATGTTTGCGCCGCAGTTTAGAGGCTCAGTCAGGTTCACCTTTCTAGCGTCGTTCTCCAGAACCATCTGGAAGTCTATAGCAGCGAATAACTCGATTTGTCGCCGTACTTGAATGTGTTGAGCGTGAAGTTCCGGTACATGCAGGTACATCTGATAGACTTCTCCCATCAGTAGGTAAGGTAGCTCAGCTTCTGTTAGTTTCTCTTGAGATCTGCCTGTCCTTTCAACAATGTATTGGAGTTGGATGTCTTCCCCAAGTGTAGTCAACTTCTACAATGTCGACGATTAGTGCCTTCAGCTTCTGCTCATGCATATACTCCTCCTTGGTAAGTCCCTTAGGGATTTTTACCATGTGGGCGAGCATCAACATATGCCGATAGCTCGCGTCTGCTCCTTGTGCCAGACCTTGAATTTGATCTCGTCGAATCTCTTGAGCTTGCCTTCCTCTCTCCAGATCTTTGGTAATAATCCTCAAGAAATGGAGCCTTGATCTTCTTGTTGTCCCAGGGAGTCTCCACCAGCGTTAAACTCTTCGCTTGCGGTTCATGTTGCCCGAGATTTATTAGCTCAAAGAGCTCTGGGATCTCTGCTCTAGTGTCTACTCCCTATTCTTTCTCCTCTGTCTCAATAAAAAAGATGTCTGCTACAGCCTTTCTTCGATGGTATTGTATGTTCTCCAGACTCGCTTTGTCAAGGGAAGTTGTCTTATTTGGCCCTGACGAAGCTTGTCTAGCTCCGAAAGCTTGTGATGGTGGTGGGCTTGTTGATGAGGTATCGGCTTCGACTTGGCATCTTTCCACGTCCTCACCCGCCACCACTTGATTTTGTCTTCTACCTCTTTTCTCCCTTAGGACGATCCTAATCGTCAGGGTCATCGTGACGTCGTTTGGGGTGGGGAGCCTTCTTTGCGGCAGGTAGTTCGTGGGGGCGAGTCGGGACCCTCGATCATCTTCTTGTAAAGTTTTTCTTCATCTGGGGTCCACTGTTCAAGTTTGAAGAGGCAGGGAATTAAGATGTCGTGAAGCTCGGCTATGGGCGTGGTGTGTGTTCGGTGGCTACGAGGCTTGTAGTGGTGAAAGGTGAGGCAGGCATGTATTTACAGTGGTTTCGTCCGTCACAGGAGATTTACCCTTGTCCCGAATGGCTGTTTCGATCATCGTACGCACTTGTCCAAGAGTTTTGTCTTGGAGAGTGGGGACAAGTGCGTCGATGGCCTTCTGTACTTTTTGGGAAAAGGACTCCTTTGTGACAAACGGCGGGGATAACCTACCAGAATCGTCACGTGACGTTTCGCTATCACAACCTCGGAGTAGGTAGCCGAGGTGTGGCCCGTTACCGCTGTTGGTGTTGAGGTAGCAGCAGGGGAACTTCCCTCTTTACTTTGAACAACATCCATATTTGATGCGTCGTAGGGGTTCCAACTAGATCACGAAGACCTAGAGTGCTCACTATGTCCTAATTAGGTGGAAATAAAGGCATGGTTGGCACATGACCTAATGTGAGCAAAGAAGGGTCGGTGGTCAGGGGTTGCGAATCACATATGGCTACATCGACCACCTCAGAAGGAGGCGGTGATAGTTGACTTGGTTCCCTTGCGATTTTGAGACATCCGTCTGTTGGGAGACGGATGAATGGGTTGGTGGGGTTGACTCTTGCACCGGTGGGCTAGGTGTGGCGTCTTCTACTCGAACATCGAACAAATTGATGTCTGTTCCTAAGGGTTGAGCCCGCTCTGTGGTGACTGGGCAGGTGGCGAGGAGGGACGGGCGACACATCAAGTTCTTCATGTGCTCGTTTCTGTCGCTTCTCCCGTCGTGTGCCCGTTTTGTCATAGCTGATAGGTTTTTCATTCTCAGATTCAGGGGCTTATGAGGATTCCCCCCGCCGGTTCACTCACTAGACCATCACTTTCTCTTGGGGGTGCTCCTTGGTTGGGCTCGACTGGGTCTGTCTGAGTCGTGGGAGCAGGTCTGTGGATTTCCATATGGTATTTGACCATGATCGCCTGTTTGATCCGCCATTTGCAGAAGTACCTTCAGGATCGGCATGGGGTGGCATTGAGTATTGATGGTGTCGTGATTCGCCTTGTGACAATTCATGGATTTCAGCGCCGATACAGAATACTTTTTTGCAGTTGGAAGGCGGGGAGTATATTGGTGGTCATTCTTGAAGTACTGAATGACGAGTGACAACCACCTGATCAATGGGACGACCTGGGGCTTCTTTGTTTTGTGCTTGCTATCGACTTGGTCCACCAGGTCGTTCCAAAACATTGGTGTTGCACCTGTCAAACCACTGTGTTTGTGTGACAGGCACATGTTGACAATTCATAAAGTGTTCTCCGTGGACGTGGAATCCTCCCAGCTTGTAGCTTCATAATTTCTGGAGGTCTGGTATGTGTCCGACTCTCCTGAGGTCTTGAAGTAATTCATTTTCGGGGAAAGACTCATAGGTTGGAAGAATTGGGATTTGAAGGGCACGTCCTATGATTGCATTGTAAGTATCGCGTCTGTTCGATGAATTTTAGCCTTTAGTTTGAAGCTTGTCTTCATGTTCATTCTTTCGAGGGTGCCCCGGAATTGTTGTACATATACTTCGGGGGCAGTGATGTGAAGGGTGAATGCCAGCCACAGATGGTGTCCTTTTTAATTGCAACAACAACTTCATCCTGACACTTGTAAGTGTTCAGGTCAATGGCGAAGTTGTTTTGCTTGATTTGGACCCACTTCTTTTGTGGATAGATAGCGTTGTGTGAAGATGATGATGTCATTTCTATATCTATGCATTTGGACAAATGTAAGAATATTAGTCAATAATAGGATTGAAGTATCCAATTTCGTGGTTTTCTGTTGAAATTTTAGCTAATTTAGGCGTATTGATTTCGAATTTTGAGAATTTTGGTAAGTGTCAAAAAGATGATTTGTGTCTTGTTAGAAAAACGATTCTCGAATAAGTAGTATTCGAAAGTTTATAAGTATCAAACAACATTTTCGTGCTTTCTGCGAAATATTCGAAGATTGATTGATCGAAAATTTAAGTGTCGAAAATGAAATTTGTTCAAAATTTTTCAAAGTGTTTCGAAGGCCCTGCGTGCGAAATTGAATTTCGAATGATATGGAATTTCGCAAAATTTAAAGAGATGATTTTTTTCGAAAATCTTAACTGTGCAAGCGGATCTCCGAAGCTTGAGTTGCGAAATATCCTTAGTATCGAAAATGTGTTTCGAAAGAATTTTGTTTGATAATTTTGTGAAGTATCGAGATTGGTATTCACGGGATTTGCATGCGAAGATAATTTTTGAATGAATGATGTTTCGAAAATTTTCTGAAATGTTGAAGAAGTTCGAAAATGTATAGTATCAAGAAAAATTTTCGGGGCTTTTATGCGAAGGCTATTTTCAAATGACGTGTGTTTGAAAGTTTTTCTTAGTGTCGAGAATATTTTTGAAAGCCTATATGCGAAATGTTGATTGTCAAACGAAGTTGCAAAAATTTCTAAAGTGTGAAAGTTTCAAAAAATTGGTGTGAGAATTGATAAGGCAGGGTTTCGATAATTTATTTTCGAAGGAAATTTGCGAAAGCCCTGTGTGAAATATTTCGAATATATGTGTTTTTCAAAGATGCAGTTGGTATGATGTTTCGAAAATCTTCAAAGTATTGGAGTTCGAAAATCGTTTTTCGAATAGTTGTCGTTCAAAATTGGATTTTCGAACCAGATTTTCGATAGACTGATTTGCAAAATAAATTTTGAAATGCCTTTACTGATTTTCGAAAGGTATGTGCAATTGGGTTCGAAAATAATTTTCGTTGATTTTCGAAGCAAATTGCCGAATGCCTGTATTGAAATTTTCGAAAGATGGGTTTGAAAATAATTTTCGAATGCCTGTATCGAAATTTACGAAAGATGGGTATGAAAAAGAATTTTGAATGCCTGTAATGATATTTTAGAAAGATGGGTTCGAAAATAAATTTCAAATGCATAAATTGAGATTTTTCAACGGTAAATGCGAATGGGTTCCAAAATTATTTTCGAAACAATTTTTCAAAACGATTTTTCGAAGCCAATTTGCGAAGCGATTTTGAAACTAAGTTTCCTAAAAAGACTAAACCCTAACAGGTGTGAATAATAAAAAATCATTGAATTTCAATGTAGTTTTCGACAAATTACAGCCACAGAATTCGATTAAGAGCCTAATACATCCATTTTCGAAAGGCGATAATGCGAAAACTGAAACTTGCGAAAGTAAACATGTTAAAAGGGGAAGAGATGTATATCTTTGAGAGTATTTAATTAGTAACCTTGTTCGAATAATTAAATAAAGAAGCTAGGACTTTGAGTGAAAAATCTATTATAGTACATAATTATTTTAAGCTCGATATGGGATATGATGCTTTCATACTTTCATGTCTTTAAAAGTTATATGTGCTATATGATTTAGGGTTATGGGAAGGTATAAATATGGGCTAACTTGAAATTACTTGATAGAGGCCCAAACCCATTTTTGAACCATGTGATGGTAAGAAGATAAACTTCTGAGGCTAATGGAACTCTTCGTATGTGGCCAAACCTTTTCTATATATATAATATAATAGTAATAAGATTCCTTAAGCTTAAGGGAAAAGTTTCGTCACCTTCTACTATCACTTTCTTTCACCTTCACAATACTTGAGATATTTTTAATTATCCACTATGTAATGAATCGTAAGTAAAAGGAACCAACATTCACGAAAGGGAACGAACAAAGGAGAGATATTCAAACCATGAACACAATTCGAAAGTCTAATCTTCAAAGTTAGGTATGCAAAAACCTCTTATACTTAGTGTTAATTACTTTCAATAAATCGTTTAGATGATAAATAGGTTTCTGAATAAGATAATTACAGGGTTAAGTTTAGATGAGATGAACTTTCGAAATGTCGAAGGCTATGTTAAGTACCATGTCGAAATTTAGTATTATGTTGGTACCGAGATCTTATTTAGTGTCGACATACTTCTCGAAGTATTGTATAAAAAAAAACTCAACACATACATCTCGAGACTCATGTTGATAATGACTTATTGTTTATTATTTAGTCAACTCGAGATTTATATCAAGATCTAATATAATGTTGAATTCGAAATTCAAATAGTAAAATATCGAAATATGTGTAATGATTAGTTTAAAATCTCGAAGTCTATATATATGTTATCTCAGGAACATATAGAGATTCATGTTAGAACTCACCTCGAAATCATTAGTTATAGTATTGGCATGCTCCTCGAAATTATATCGAGATCCTTGTTTGTATTGCGTCGAAAATCCATGTTGGAAGAAGCTCAAGATTCATCTCAAGCCATACCGAAATTCATAATGAATCTCGAGATCCATTTCATAATGCATGTTGAGATTTATATCGAAGTTTATGTTAGTGTTAGGTCGGAATTTAACCTATGTCGAGATTCTTAAATCTTCTACACACATCTCGAGATCTATTTTAATCCATGTCGAGATCTAATATACAATGTCGAGACTTATCCTGAAAATGTAGAGACCTATCCTTAATATTAATATCGAAACTTTTGTGTGAGATCTCGAGATTAAGTTAATCTCAAACCCCCTGTCGAGATTTAAGTCCAAGTTCATGTCGAGATTTATGCCCAAAACTTATGTCGAGATCCATTTAATCCATGTAGAGATTTATGAAAGTATGAAAGCATCATATCCCATATCGAGCTTAAAATAATTATGTACTATAATAGATTTTTCACTCAAAGTTCTAGCTTCTTTATTTAATTAATCCAACAAGGTTAGTAATTAAATACTCTCCAACATTAATTTTATTGTAAATCCCGTAATTAAATTTTACGGGTATTACAAGAGTTATGAGAGGTGAGTATGCACAGTATATGATCGTCTGTGTGCGATAAATATTTGCCAATATGGGCATTTGATGTCTACTCGAAGTTGAGTCAGAGCTACTCTACAAAGGCACCATGACGGGATGTAAGCCGTCGAATAGATGTACTTGAATATTGAATGTAGCGGGAAGAAGTGACCTGGCTTGGATCATCTGGTAAATGGCAACCTAGTTAATCGGTGTGGGCACTACCGACGACCACGGAAGGCAACCGCTAGACAGAATGGCGACCAGCAAATGGCGACCTGGGGAAAACCCTAGTGTAGGCCCAGCTGGAGAATACCAACTACCGTATTTTATCCATATTGGATTTGAGCTCAAAATGGTGCGTGTAGCAAGTTAGCTAAGGGCGCTGAGTGAAATTAAAATGAGAATGAGATGCGAGAATTGGAAAGCATTGGCGCGGATGCCTTTGCGAATTTGACACGTACACGACATGCATCGTTTCCACTTACTGAGCTTTTTATAGCTCATCCCATGTTTTTAGCGCAGAATGGTGTGCGTAGCAAGTTAGCTGAGGGCCTGAGTGAAATGAAAATGAAAATGAGAATGAGACGCGAGAATTGGAAAGCATTGGCGCGGATGCCTTTGCGAATTTGACACGTGCACGACATGCGTCGTTTCCACTTACTGAGCTTTATAGCTCATCCCATGTTTTTATGTGTTGTACACGGCCAACCTTTTGAAGCTTCCGGGGACTTTTGAGGCTGGAAATGTGTACATGGATGCGATCTCTGTGGCGGGCGCTAGAGTTTCTGTTGCTGCGTCTATGAACTTGTCCTGTGTAATTAGTGTTGGGATAACATTTTGTTTGTACAGGATGACTTCCTTTATATAAAAGGAAAAATTTTATATGTATTTTCTAATGATATAATTATTACACCATAGATAGTCACGCGATTTAGGAATAAAAGAAATAGTAGAAGCGGGGTGCCACAGTCTAAGACTTATGGACCAATTTAATATCGGAGGATAATAGCTCACTGGTGCCCCCTCTCTCATCTAATGAGAATCGGTGACTAAAGTCGCGATATATGGAATTTATTTATTTACCGTCTCACCGGATGCCTAGAAAGGCTGGATAGCTGAACAAATAATATACCTATTAAATCAATAAATAAAAATTCCATAAATGCATATTTGAATACCCATGCGCTATGATATCGTAACCCCATTTTATGGAGGTGTCGAATCACTGCCTGTGAGATATGCTTGGTGAACGGTCCGCCACGTTATCCGCGGTTGCTATTTTTTGCACACCTATGTAGCCTTTCTCAACGAACCCACGCAGCACGTGGTGTTTTCTTTCTGTGTGTTTGGACATTGAGTGAGACCTAGGTTCCTTGGCTTGTGCAATTGCCCCACTTTTGTCGCACCACAATGGCAGGGGGCAATCCACTAAGCCTCGAACAACTTGGAGTTCCTCTAAGAACTTTCTCATCCAAACACCTTCCTTTGCTGCCTCAGAGGTCACAATATACTCCGCCTCCATGGTGGAATCGGCAGTAGTGCTTTGCTTATAACTCTTCCAAGACAATGCTCCACAACTCAGCGTATAAACCAAACTAGAAATGGTTTTCGATCGTCGACGTCTGGCTGGAAATCTGAATCAGTATAACATCCGCTTCTAATTCTTCGTTTCATAAATCAGTACCATATCTTTAGTCCGTCTAAGGTATTTTAAGACACTCTTTACTGCATTCAAATGACTCACTACGCTAAAAGCGTACGCAATGTTGGGCGGCGTACATAGCATCACATACATTAAACTACCTACTGCAGATGCATAAAGGATTTCACTCATTTCCTTCCTTGCTTCCTCACTTTGAGGACACATGGATTTCGAGAGATGAATCCCATGTCGCATTGGCAAGAACCCTTTCTTAGATTCGTCCAGTCAAAACGTTTCAGTATCTCCTTTAAGTAAAGGGCCTGAGAAAGACCTATCATTCGATTGACTCGATTTCTAAAAAGCCGAATACCAAGAATTTGCTTCTCTCAGGTCTTTCATGGAGAATTCGGTCGAAAGCCAAGCTTTCACCTCCGAAAGCATCCGGATATCGTTTCCTATCAAAACGATGTCGTCCACGTACAATACGAAGAACGATATCTTACTCCTTCTTGTAAATGCAATGCTCACCTTCATTCTTTAAGAATCCGTAGTTCCTAACTACTTAATCAAATCAAAGATTCCAGCTTCTAGAAGCTTGTTTAAGTCCATAAATGGACCTATTTAGTTTGCACAATATGTGAGCATCTGCTTGCGATGTAACATTGGGTTGTTCCATGTAGATTGCCTCCTGGAGGAATCCATTTAGGAAAGCGGTTTTCACATCCATCTGCCAGATCTCGTAATCATAGTATGCTGCTATGACAAACTGAATGATAGACTTAATCATTGCAGCAGGTGAAAAGGTTTCCTCATAGTCAATGCTCTCTTTTATTATACCCTTTCGCTACTAGCCTAGCTTTGTAGGTATCAACCTGTCCGTCAGATCCAATCTTTCTTTTATAGATCCATTACACCCTATAGGTCTAAAACCTTTGGGCCGGTTTGCTAGAATCCAGACTTGGTTGGCGTGCATCGAGTCCATCTTTGCTTTCATAGCTTCGACCCATTTCTTAGAGTCGACATCCATCATTGCCTGGTCATAGGTAGCGGTGTCGTCACCAACGATCCCATTCATCACAGCAACCCCGTGCTTGACATGTACAATACAGTAATCTCAGGCATGCGAGCTACTCTACCCGACCTGCGAAATTCTGGGCACGTCTCGGACTGCTCATCTGTGCCCCCAAGCACTGATGTCTCTGAGGCGTTTCGTCTAACTCCCCAAGATTCACTTCTCTTCTAGCTCCACCTTCTCGAACAAACTGTTCCTCGAGAAAGTGAGCATGAATGGCTACGACGATCCTCTGATCATCGTGGAAGTATACCGTGCTATCATCGAGATATCCGATGAAACCTTTAAGCGATTCAAGCTGGGCTTCTTACCATTCCAGATTTCATAAGGTACCCTATCAACAGACTTCGAAGGGGTTTTGTTCAAACATAAACAGGAGTTTGCAAAGCATAACCCCATAACGATATGGGACATCTGTATTAGCATAGATAGAATTTTATCTAATAATGTCCGATTTCTGCATTCGACAACACCATTCAACTGCGGTGTCTCGGGCGGTGTAAACTGCAAAAATATTCCATTTTCTTTCAAGAAATCGTCAAACTCAGACTCATAAACTCGCCGCCCCGATCTGATCGTACGAATTTTATTTGTCTCCCAGTTTGATTTTCCATTAATGTCTTGAATTCCTTGAATTTTTCAAGCGTTTCAGACTTGTGCTTCAACAGATACACCAATCCGTAGCGAGAGTGATCATCTGTGAAAGTCACAAATAGTCGAAATTACCTCGGGCGGCTACAATAAACGGTCCACAAACTTTTGTATGGATCAAATCCAAAAGATTAGTGGCTCTTTAAAAGTCATTGTAAAGGAGACTTAGTCATTTTACCGAGGATACAAAACTCGCACGTTGAATAGGAATCTGATTCCGTCGGCTTAATAATGTCGTATTTCTCCAACTCTTGAATCTTTCGAACTCCGGCATGACCGAGTCTAAGATGCCACCAATATTTTTGTTTAACTCTAAGTTATGTTGACGGTAACTGCATTCGCATTTTCTTGGGAGTTTATGTAATATAAGGCATTAATTAACGTTGCATTTCCGATGCATTTATTTCCAAAATAATTCTCGCAAATATTATTAAAAAACCGAAATTCATAACCATTCTTACTCGAAGCAGAAATGGAAATAATTTTTCAACCCCTTGGGCAATACACATTGGATAGTTTTAATACATGCCCGGAACTTAATACAAGAGTCTTCGATCCAACATGACTAGCAGGGTACACTATATTGATCAAGACTTCTCGTTAGCTTCCTACTTCGTTCCAGACCATGGTTCAGAACACGGATGTGAGCACTATGTCTGTGCGCCCCGTGACAACTAGCTCCCGAGTCAAGAATCCACGAAGTGGAAAATACAGTAAATTAACAATATTCGAAACTTTACCTGAAGCCCCAGAAGCTCGAAGCTTGGGGCAATCCCTTTTCCAATGGCCCAACTCTTGGCAGTGAAGACACCGACCAGTCACCTTCGGAATTTTAGGCACGTTCATTTTGGCCTTGCCTTTTTTCTTAATCCCACCTTTTGGCTTATTGGGTTTGGGCTTGCTCGACTTAGGTCTCTTAGATCTTGTAGTCGCAACTAGCGCAACATCTTTCCCTTTCCCTTCTTTAGCTCACCCATAGTCTGAATCAGCCTGTTCATGAGTTCAGAAAGTGAAAATCGCCTATCGTTCAGTCTATAGTTTATAATAAACTGAGCGAATGAAGCTGGGAGTGACTGAAGGATCAGGTCAATCTGAAGCTCGTGATGAATGGGACAGTTGAGAGAACTAGTTCCTCGATGTACACAATCAGCTTACGCACATGTGCCCCGACATCTGCGCCATCAGGCATCTTGGTATGAAAGAGCTTGTCATCATGCGGTATCGAGACGATCTCAACTGCGCACCGTACGACTCCTTCACATGAATCAATAACTCGCACATTTGTATATCCTCATGATGGCGTTGCAGATCATTGTTCGTCCTGGCTAACCATGATATTCCACATGATAATCCCTATCAGCATGACTCGCACCTCCTGGGGTTCGAGTGGTTCGGGTCCCTCAAGGACATACTCTAGGCGTTCTAGAGTGGGGACTAATTGCGCAAGGCTTGGACACTCCAAACGATTTTGCGTGATTAGTAAATTGTATGGTGACGTCATTTTGCATACAAACTAAAAAGAAAACAATCTGTAGAAAATAAAGCATTGAAGGGGTCAACGTATTATTCCACATGATCGAGCTCGGTATAAATAAAGAAAACATGCATGTACGATACGTATAAAGGAATAGGAGCTTACCCTCGTCGCGAAGACCCTTAGTTCCTATAGCTTCCACGAGCCGTGACGAAGAGAATCACGCCGACCCCGTGACGTGCCATAGACCAATAGTTCTCCAAGGATGGCTAGAGGAAGTGTGGATGTTTTAGGAGATGTGTATGTGTGGGTGATTTACTATAAATTCACTCACACTTGGGTTTTTCTCAAAGACCAAACCCAAATGCTCTCACACTCTCTAGAAGTCTAAGTTTAGTGTAAGAAAGCTTAAGAACTTATAATGGACGAAATTAGCTCAAAGCAAAAATAATAAACCAACTTCAACCTTTGAAATGACTAATCACAATCAAACTAAATCATGTCCTAATTCCCTTGTATTAAGTCATCAAATGACTAGACAATGTTCAGTAAGGACATGGAAAGAAAATGAATTTGATTTGGGCCAAAATTCTTTTTTTTTTTTTGGAATAGTTCCCGTGTATATATGTAAAATAAATGGTCGATGTACAAGGTGGGTAAGGGGTAACCCCTCACAAGCAACCAGTAACAAACTACTGGCCCAAAAGAAAATGATCACAGCATAGACTACCACGCAACACGCCAGAGGCGTCGAATGGCTGCCTTTTGGAGCTTAAATCTAGAAGATGTCCCACTGAGTCGCAGACACACCATATCAAGAACCGCAGCCACCAGCCTGTCAGGAGTCGTGATGATCCCTTCCTTCCAGCGCTTGTTGCGTGCCTGCCAAATATGATAAACCAATGATGCCAAAACGTGACGGTGCCGCAATAAGATGTTGTCCTCTCCACTTTCTCGACGCCCACGTTATGGCCTGGGGCCAATCGCTAAACGGCCATGACCAGCGAATACGTCGTCTCAGCAGTCGAAGACACTGACGAGAGAACCGACAATCGAAAAACAGGTGTTGAACAGTCTCATAGCGGCGCACATCACATAGGACACAGGCGGGGGTACCCGCTCGCTGGGCCACCCACGGCTTATCCCTCGTAGACAAGCGGTCACGTATACTCAGCCAAAGTATAAACTCATGCCTAGGCACCTTTAGAGGTCCTCCAAAAAGGGATGCCCAAGGTACAGGTTGCCGTCGCAATCGAAGTGCCTCCCTAATCAAGCGGGTCGTTGCACAGCCATCAATCGCCCCCTTCCATAATATCCTATCTCTCACGGCCGGGTCAACAGATGGAAGATGGCGGCTGAAGTCAATGTATTCGGTCGTAGTCTGGCCTGGCCAATTCCATCCATGGGCAGCAATGACGGCGCTCAACCGGGTTCCTACCGGAAGCCCCATGGCGATCGGGCCTCGCGGGTAGCGACCCAGTAGAGGTGCCTCCTGTAGCCATGGGTCCTCCCACAACCAAATAGTCGAACCATCGCCGATCCGAAAGGAGACAACTGGAAGGATGGTCGCTTTCAGCTTCATAAGTTTCCGCCAAAATTCACCTCAAAACTGTCGTCACGGCCACCGACAGAGGGTGTCACTGCCGTGACACATTCGACAGCTTTGCGACATTCTAGTATTTCTCTCAGATCGAGGACGATGTCCAATGGACCTGAGATTATAACCACAAGAAGAACTAAAGATTTTTAATTTGACCAAACGGATTCTAAATCCGATGTCTAGATTGGAAGATATGAATTATTTAATCTGCTGCTACTTTTCAGGCGGGCTTCGCGGCCCTGATGAGCCTTGCTCGTGGCTGTGAACCCTATTTTTGGTCCATTCATCATTGTTTCGTTTGGGAATCAAAGTCCATGTAAACATAGTTTCTAAAACTCATATTTTGACACTTTATTAACTTCTCTAAGCATGTTAAATAAATATACATCTCCATTAATTGGGCACTATGACAGTTGTCATTTTCAAGCCTGACTCTCTTGGTTCGTCTCATGATAAGTTAGGATTTTACGTAATTTCTTTACCCATAAAAGTGCATTTTCGATCATGATATACCAAAAATGCCTCGAATATCCTATATTCATGTTTAGATTTATTGTTCGATATATCGCCGAGCAAACGAGTCGAAAAAAGGAAAATAAGACCACTTTTGGAACGATTTAAATCTTTGGAGATCTTGTAATTTTCTATAATTGGGGCAGATTTGCAATTTTACCACACTTACTAAACTTTTGCAGCTAAGATCACGTGGGGAGCAATTTAAGGAAACAAGATATTCTATGCCAAGGATCGCGCATATTAAGGAAAAATATTCAAGAACTAGTCAACTATTCAATGAGATTCGACCAATCCTATCTTAAGTCGGCCAACTTGTTTCTATAAAAGCTTTGAGGCAGCGAATAATAAAGGAGGACCGAACAGAGAAAATAATACAAGGCTGACGGCAGAAGAGCTTTGACAGCGAATAAGAGAATTGAGACATACGGCTGAAATAAACAAAGAGCTGCGACGATCGACTGCTTGCGAGGCGTTTCTTCCGAAAAGGCGAAGTTTATATTATTTCTCTATTATGTCTGAATTGAATATTTTGCTTTTTTATTTTATTAATATGTTAGAACGATAAACATCGAACATCACTACGTGAAACCGACCAGAGATGGAATTCGGTTTCGTATGTGTGGTTTCCGAATCCTTAAGCGCCGAAAGCATTTAAGCTCGGGGAATTTCATAGAGACTTAATGCGTGCGTAGAAACTACAATCCTATAGACATATACGGGTTGGTTCTCTATCGCATAGGATCGCTATTGCGGGACAAACAAGTAGCGGTTGTCTTAGGAAATTTTACCTTGACTGAGATTCATGATGGTTAGATAGGATAGATTTTATGAGGACGTAGGACTTATTTGTGCTAAACATGTGCCTTGGTCACTCGTCGTTAATTGGTATTTATCTCATCTATTTTATTTGCGTCTATTTTATTATTTGCGCTTTTATCTCATTTAATGAAATCATTAAAACCATAAAAATTTTCTTAGTCTAAAATAAAATTAGGTTTAATATCTTAGAATTAATCAAGCTATCTTCGTGGATCGATACTCGGACTTTGTCCATTTTACTACTTACATGACCTAGTACACTTGCTAGTATTTGAGCGTGTCAAGTTTTTGGCGCCGTTGCCTGGGATAGCTATATATTAATTTTAGGAGTTATTCTGAATTTTATTTAGACATTTTATTTCTGGTTTGTTATTATTATTTTATTATTACTTTTACTATTTTTGCCAATTCGCTAACGCTGATTTTTCATCTTTTGCAGATAATTCGTATTAGTGCATGACACGGAGCTCGAGGAACGTACCATTGCTATTTGACGCAGAAATTGAAGCAACGTGTCGGCGAAACAATCGAAATCGTAGACTGAGAATGGATAATCAAGAACACGAGGAAGAACAGATGTTTCCGCCACGGCCCACTTTACTAAGTCGAGCGCTTCCAGGAATTTTCGATGAAAGCGACCCGATTTCCATCCCGCCAGGACCAAATAATCATTTTGAGATTAAACCCGTTACTATACAGATGGTGACGGGTTCAGCACAGTTTCATGGGCTTACGAATGAGGACGCAAATTCACATATTCTGAAATTTACTCAAATTTGCAGAACTATTAAGTATCCTGGCGTCTCCACAGAAGTGATAAGACTAACATTTTTTTCCCTTTTCTTTGACAGGTAAGGCTTCTGAATGGTTCTCATCATTGCCACATGCATCTATCACTAGTTGGGAGCAACTAGTGGAGTGCTTTTTGGGGAAATATTACCCACTGTCAAGGACCAGCGAAATTAGGCGACGAGGTGGCGAATCTCTGAGCGATGCATGGAGCAGATACAAGAGCCTTCTGAGACAATGCCCGAACCACAGCATACCCCTGAGCTTTCAGATGCAGTCATTCTTTTTAGGGCTGAGCACGCCAAATAAAAGAATCGTCGATGGCGGGTGCACACAAAATTTTATGGAGTTAGGCGACGAGGAAGCACTCCAAGCCATCGAGCGAATCGCAGCCTACCCAACAAGATATACTGAGCATGATCTGGACCGACGGACGACTGGAGTACATGAGATAAGTAGCTCGTTGGAGCCGCAACTCGAAGCCATACATAAAAGGCTAGACCAGATACACTCCCAGGACCCTGAGACGGTCAATCACTGTAGCACCCGGGTTCCCCGTAAGTCTTTAGGGCCAATAAATTAGCGAAAATATGATTTTGTGCTCTACGTGCATTTATGCAATTTACGTGCATTGTATGATTTACGTGCATCAATGCGACTTATGTGCCTTAAGTGCTTGTGAGACTTAGACGTCTCGTGGAAATTTATTCGGGTCACCTGATACCCGAATTTATTAGAAATTTCGAAAATAAGCCAAGAAAAGACTAGGCTATGTGTAAAGTGGTAAAGTTGAGTCTCAAATGGTCTAGAATTGAAAAATTAGGCCCAATAAGGACTAAAAGGGAAAGGTTGGGACAAATACCCCTAAAGCAAGGGATATTTCGTTACTTAGGCTTGAACCAATTAAATCCCACTTAGAAAACAATCTCAAGTCCACAAACCCTTAGCCAAACACCAACGAAAAAAGCCAAGAAAGAAAAGAGAAGGAGCCGAGAGAATTCAACCCAAAGAACACTTCAACTTGCTTAGGATTGGATTTCGAGTAAGTGAACTTATTTCTTTAAGCTACTTCGATTTCCATTACTAGGTATTAAAGCACGTTTAAGATTTAGGGAGATTAGGAATTTAATGTACCATAAACGGCAAAACCCTAGGATTTGAAAGGAAATCATGACTAAGAGTTCCCTCGAGATTATTGTTTGATTTTGGCTAGCCTAACTTACGTTAAGGCTCATTAATTCAGCAAGGAAAGAAGCTTTGAGTAGGATAAAGCCCTAGAACTTAGAAGATTCTGGGAGGATTTAACGATGGACGGTGATTTCGGGTAGATGACTTAAGGCTTGATGAAATCGGGGAAATAAGATAATAAATCGGGCGATTTAAGCCCTAGAGTATCTCGGCGATTTGGAGTGTCTCAAAACATGAAATCGGGCGACTTCATGCGAAACCTAAATCGGAGGAATTAAAAGAATAATCCACGTGGCGGAAGGAGAACAAATCGCCGAGATAGAGCTCAACAAACCCTGAAATCGGGCGACTCCATGCAAGGTTGAAATCGGGCGATTTCAACCCATGGAATACCCTAAATCGACCGAAAACAATTCATACTCCATGCATGGATTCGGGATGACGTCATGCTGATGAAAAAGCACGGCGATTTCCATCTCTTGAAGACCTCAAATCGGGCGAATTACCTTGAGCTACCCATGCATGAGAAATCGGGCGAAATGCTATGCAACCTAGGACGAATCGGGCGATTTGGAACCTTAAGAGACCTCGGTGATTTGAGGGTTACAATGTCATGAAATCGGGCAAATTGCGTGAAGGTGAAATCGGACACATCCATGCTAAGTACAAATCGGGCGACTCGAATAAATCGAACAGCACTTAGATAATTCGCCGAGCCCCTTAGATTAAAAGTTAGTACTAACATAACCTAGAAATTGTTGGGGCGGGAAATTAGCCTAGACTCGAAATTAGCAATTTATAATCTAGCGAAATTAATGAAGTTAGATAATCTCGTTCGACCTAACTAATTAATTAACGAGGGCATAATACTAATACGATAATATTTATGTTTAAAGGTCGTACGGTAGAAGCTAACGGGGAGAACACTAATTACGCTCGGACGACAGGTAAGTAGAAGTCCAACTACGACACACAACTTGTTTTACGTGCCTAATTTGCGTGACTATGTGCTTACGTGGTTTCATGAAGTAGTAAATTGATTGAAGTATTTAAATGTGGTAAGTCTACGTTGCATTTACCTGCATCTGCATATGCATACTCGTGCACACACGAACTCGTGAGGGAGGGTCGTGGGATTGAGTGTGCGTAATGATGTGTCGCTTGTACGCGACGAGGACTTGCCGATGTGGGCAAGGGTGTCGACTCGTAGTTGAGTCAGGGGCTGTCTACTATGCTACCAGGGCGGCGTTTTAGCGTCGTCGTACTATTATTTTAGATATGTATATTGATATCCTATGGATAGGATTTGGGCATGGCCCGTGGCGGTAAGGTGCGACCTGGAGGGTGCGACCTGAGGGTGTAAGCGACACAGGGTGGAACCCTGGTGTAGGCGACCTCAGCGTGGGCTACCAGCGTGAGCGACCGCCGGACAGTCGGGGACGACCGGGATTATATGGCGACCTAGGGGAACGATGTGCATCCTAGGGATCGGCCATCCGGCGTGGACCGCTGTCGTGTTGTCCCTGAGGGACGTGAGCTCTTGTGGTGCATAGTGAGATTAGCCGAGGGCCCTGAGTGACATTAGTCTGAGTACGTCGGTACGGATGTTATATGCATCGGCGCGGTTTGCCTTTGCGAGTGTTGTATGCATCGGCGTGGATTGCCGTTGCGAGTGTTATATGCATCGGCGTGGATTGCCTTTGCGAGGGTTATAGGCATCGGCGCGGATCGCCGATGCGGGGAGTGACACGTGCATACATGCATGATTTCTGCTTACTGAGCCTCGGTGGCTCATTCCTTACGTTGTGTGTTGTAGGCACCGGCGATCACGGTATGTGACCGCGTCTTGAAGGCAAGGCCAACCTTTTGGAGCTTCGTGCTGCTTTTGGGGGTGGACGTGTGTGTGTGGATGACGACCTGTGAGGCGGGCGCATAGGAGCTTTTGCTGTGCCGACACACCTTCGCCGTTGTAGTTAGACCATGTCTGCAACCTAATGGTCGACATGCATTCTTTTGTCTTGTATAGAACGATATTCCATTCCATAAATGAAAAAAATGAAAAAATTTGTACGCATTTTCGGTGCACTTCTTTATTTGCAAATTCGCTAGGCACGTAGAAATGCGCTAGGTTAGGCGGTTAGGAAGTCGGGTCGTCACAGGGTGGTATCAGAGCTTCGGTCACAGGTTCTGTAGACTGTCCACACACACACACCCAAAAGAGCGGAAGCGGCCTTGCAAGTAAGTGTTAAGTCTATGTGAACTTCTATGTTGTATAATTTATTGGCCATAGGACAATCAGGATAGGGTGTGAAAATGGTAAGAACGAGAGGTGATCGAGTGGTGGCGACGACCAGAACAGGGGAAACACGGCCCCTTCCGACAATCGGGATGCAACGATTTTCCAACTGACGGAACTAGTCCGCCAGCAGTCGGCGCAGATTCAACAGCTTATTCAGGAGAATACTGCTAATGCTGGGTCAACTCAGGCGGAAAGGACTGAGGTGGTGGGAGAACAATTCCGAAGGTTGAACCCACCGACCTTCGAGGACACAGCTGACTCGACAGCGGCTGAAGACTGGTTAAGGACTCTCGAGAGCATGTTCGTCTATAGCAGGGTTCCGGAGGCGGAGAAAGCCCTCTGTGCTGCGTTCCTACTACGAGGGAGCGCAGGACACTGGTGGGACACCATCATGGTGTTGGAGAACCCCGCTACGATGAGCTGGGAAAGATTTAAGGAGTTGTTCAGGGGCAAGTATCTCACCGCCCCTATTCGAGCACAGCGCTGAATGAATTCATCAATCTCAGGCAGGGGCCCATGACGGTGGCCGAATACATAAGGAAGTTTGAGCAGCTGTCCAGGTTCGCTGCTCACATGATCAGCACGGAAGCTCTAAAGGTCGAACGCTTCCTGGAAGGATTGAAGCCTGAGCTCTACAGGGATGTGAGCATGGCGGGAATTCAGGGAGCGACTTACTCTCAAGTAGCAGAGAGAGCTATGGTCGCTGAACAGGCGGAAGCCAGGATCTTAAAGGCACAAGAGGCCAAGCGCAAGTTCGCGCAAATGCAAGGAGCGCAATGGAGCGGAGGAGACCAGAAACGACAGTTCGTGCCTAAAGGGGCCAAGAAGAAATTCCAGAACATGCCTCCGCAACAGCCTCAGGGGACGATGAACCGACCTCCAAATCCAAACCAGAACCAGGGAGCAGTGCAGGGCCCATATTGCCAGAGGTGTGGGAAAAGACACTTTGGGAACTGCAACATGCAAGTCAACACCTGCTTTAGATGTGGGAAGCCGGGCCACTTTGTGAGACAGTGCCCGGAGGGTGCTTCGGGAAATCAGACCGGGAGTCAGGCAGGACCTCAAATGGTGCCAGCTCGGGTGTACACCATCACATCCGAGGAAGCAGAGAACAATCCGGAGGTGGTAGCAGGTACCCTACTAGTCCACCAAACTCCCACGCGCATTCTAGTAGATTCCGGGGCGGCCCACTCGTTTGCGTCCGTGAAGTATGTGATGAAACTCGGGGTAACGCCTGAGCGAGTAGACTACGAGTATAGCGTAGCAATTCCAAGCGGGGCACCAACTAGGACTAGCCAAATGCTAAGAAATTGCCCGGTCCTAGTCGGTAATAGGGAATTACCTGTAGATCTGATAGTCATCCCGATGGACGACTATGAGGTGATCCTCGGGATGGACTGGCTCTCAAAGTACGGAGCAGTGATAGACTGTAACCGTAAAGTAGTTACGTTTAGTTTAGAAGGGGAAGAACCTTTCACCTTCAGGGGAATAATGAAAGGGAGAGGCACTCCGAAGATATCAGCCTTAAAAGCTCAACGATTAGTCAATTCCGGATGCGAGGCATACCTGGTATTCGCACTGAAGGCGGATGAGAATACCCCCACGAAACTCGAAGACGTACCCGTGATTAAGGAGTTCCCGGACGTATTTCCAGAAGATCTGCCGGGACTACCCCCAGACAGAGATATTGAGTTTACGATTGACGTGGTGCCGGGAGCAGCACCAGTGTCTAAAGCACCATATCGATTAGCGCCAACCGAACTGAAGGAGTTGAAGGAACAAATAGATGAACTCCTACAGAAAGGATTCATTCAGACCAGCTTTTCTCCCTGGGGAGCGCCAGTCCTGTTCGTACGAAAGAAGGATGGCTCGATGAGACTGTGCATAGATTACAGGGAGCTTAACAAGCTGACGATCAAAAATAAATATCCACTACCCCGAATAGACGACCTCTTCGACCAATTACAAGGCGCCACAGTATTTTCTAAGATCGACTTGAGGTCGGGTTACCATCAACTGAAAATCCGCAAGGAAGACATTCCCAAAACGGCGTTCAGTACCAGATACGGGCACTTTGAATTTTTAGTTATGCCCTTTGGACTGACGAACGCACCGGCGGCCTTCATGGACCTAATGAACCGGGTGTTCGAAACATATCTAGACAAGTTTGTAATTGTATTCATAGATGACATCCTCATCTACTCCAAGACAAAGGAAGAGCACGAACTACATCTACGAGTAGTGCTATGAGTATTGGGGGAGAAGCAGCTCTATGCAAAGTTCAAAAAGTGTGAATTCTGGCTGGACCAAGTAGCATTCTTGGGGCACATCGTCTCGGGAGCAGGAATCTCGGTGGACCCGAGCAAAATCGAAGCAATTAATGATTGGCCACAGCCGACCAACGTAACGGAAGTACGGAGCTTCCTAGGCTTAGCAGGCTACTATAGGAAATTCATCAAGGATTTCTCTAGAATCGCCTCTACGCTGACAAGGTTGACTAAAAAGAACACGCCTTTTCTATGGAACGAGGAGTGTGAACGAAGCTTCCAAGAACTGAAAAAGCGGCTTACTACAGCCCCAGTGCTGACGATACCCACGGGAACAGGAGGGTTCTCTGTGTATAGCGACGCCTCGAAGAACGGGTTAGGATGCGTACTGATGCAGAACGGTAACATGGTGGCTTACGCCTCACGACAACTAAAGGAATACGAAAAGAACTATCCTACACACGACTTGGAGCTTGCGGCGGTAGTCTTCGCTCTCAAGATTTGGAGACACTATTTGTATGGAGAGAGATGCGAAATTTACACCGATCACAAGAGTTTAAAGTATTTCTTCACCCAGAAGGAACTCAATATGAGGCAGAGAAGATGGCTGGAGCTAGTGAAAGACTACGATTGTGTGATCAACTACCACCCAGGAAAGGCGAACGTGGTAGCTGATGCTCTAAGCCGGAAATCAGTAAGCGCGGAACTTCAACGACTCGACGTGGAGATTGTACCATTGGGAGAAGTCGAGGTGAAATTAGCATCCCTAACTCTGCAACCAACGCTACTGGAGCAGATCAAAAAGGCACAGGAAAACGACGAGTTTTACCTGAAGACTAAGGAAGCGCAAACCGAGCAACCAACGACGGACTTCGTATTTCGGGACGACGGAAGCTTATACTACAAGAGTAGATTGTACGTTCCGAACGACGCGGATCTTAGACGAGTCATAATGACGGAAGCACATACCACGCCATATTCGGTACACCCAGGAGCTACGAAGCTATATAGGGATCTAAAGACTAACTACTGGTGGCCGGGGATGAAAAAGGACGTAGCGACGTTCGTGAGCCAATGCCTCACCTGCCAGCAAATTAAGGCAGAACATCAGCGACCGGCAGGGACGCTGCAACCTCTGCCCATTCCGGAGTGGAAGTGGGACAATGTAACGATGGATTTCGTGAGCGGATTGCCGAGGAACGTGAAAGGACACGATACAATTTGGGTAATTGTAGATCGACTTACGAAATCTGCCCATTTTCTGCCGATAAGTACAACGTTTACCATGGAGCGCTATGCAGAATTGTACATCCAAGAGATAGTAAGACTCCATGGGGCACCCATAACGATAGTTTCAGACCGCGATTCACGGTTTCTATCTAAATTCTGGACAAGTTTACAAAAGGCCATGGGGACGAAATTGGCATTTAGTACAGCATATCATCCGCAAACGGACGGCCAATCCGAGCGGACGATCCAAACGCTGGAAGATATGTTACGAGCTTGTGTACTTGACTTCAAAGGCAACTGGAGCAAGTACCTTCCACTTGTAGATTTTCGTACAACAACAGTTACCAAGCTACAATTGGAATGGCTCCTTATGAAGCTTTGTACGGACGGAAGTGCAGATCCCCAGTGCATTGGGACGAAGTGGGTGAACGGGCGATGTTAGGCCCCGATATGATACGGGAAATGACGGAAATTATCACGATGATCCGAGAAAGAATGCGCACGGCGCAGAGTAGACAGAAGAGTTATGCGGATCGGAGACGTAGACCGCTAGAATTCGAGGTGAATGATTGGGTCTTTGTGAAAGTGTCACCGATGAAAGGAGTCAAAAGGTTCGGAAAGAAGGGAAAACTAAGCCCGAGATACATCGGTCCCTTCAAAATAATAAAGAGAGTTGGTGAAGTAGCATACCAACTAGAACTACCGGCATCGTTGTCGCAAGTACACGATGTATTCCATGTTTTCACGTTGCGAAAATATATCGCTGACCCAAGCCACGTGTTGATAAACGACTCTCTGCACCAACACTTGAAACCAGACCTGAGTTATGAAGAAATTCCCATGGAAATATTGATGCATGAGACAAAGAGGCTTCGGAACAAAGAGATTCCTCTAGTAAAAGTTCTGTGGCGGAATCAGTCAGTAGAGGAAGCCACATGGGAACGCGAGGATGAGATGAAAACCCGCTATCCTGAATTGTTCCGAACGGGCTGATTTCGGGGGCGAAATCCTCCTTAAGGGGGGGAGGATGTAGCACCCGGGTTCCCCGTAAGTCTTTAGGGCCAATAAATTAGCGAAAATATGATTTTGTGCTCTACGTGCATTTATGCAATTTACGTGCATTGTATGATTTACGTGCATCAATGCGACTTATGTGCCTTAAGTGCTTGTGAGACTTAGACGTCTCGTGGAAATTTATTCGGGTCACCTGATACCCGAATTTATTAGAAATTTCGAAAATAAGCCAAGAAAAGACTAGGCTATGTGTAAAGTGGTAAAGTTGAGTCTCAAATGGTCTAGAATTGAAAAATTAGGCCCAATAAGGACTAAAAGGGAAAGGTTGGGACAAATACCCCTAAATCAAGGGATATTTCGTTACTTAGGCTTGAACCAATTAAATCCCACTTAGAAAACAATTTCAAGTCCACAAACCCTTAGCCAAACACCAACGAAAAAAGCCAAGAAAGAAAAGAGAAGGAGCCGAGAGAATTCAACCCAAAGAACACTTCAACTTGCTTAGGATTGGATTTCGAGTAAGTGAACTTATTTCTTTAAGCTACTTCGATTTCCATTACTAGGTATTAAAGCACGTTTAAGATTTAGGGAGATTAGGAATTTAATGTACCATAAACGGCAAAACCCTAGGATTTGAAAGGAAATCATGACTAAGAGTTCCCTCGAGATTATTGTTTGATTTTGCTAGCCTAACTTACGTTAAGGCTCATTAATTCGCAAGGAAAGAAGCTTTGAGTAGGATAAAGCCCTAGAACTTAGAAGATTCTGGGAGGATTTAACGATGGACGGTAATTTCGGGTAGATGACTTAAGGCTTGATGAAATCGGGGAAATAAGATAATAAATCGGGCGATTTAAGCCCTAGAGTATCTCGGCGATTTGGAGTGTCTCAAAACATGAAATCGGGCGACTTCATGCGAAACCTAAATCAGAGGAATTAAAAGAATAATCCACGTGGCGAAAGGAGAACAAATCGCCGAGATAGAGCTCAACAAACCCTGAAATCGGGCGACTCCATGCAAGGTTGAAATCGGGCGATTTCCACCCATGGAATACCCTAAATCGACCGAAAACAATTCATACTCCATGCATGGATTCGGGATGACGTCATGCTGATGAAAAAGCACGGCGATTTCCATCTCTTGAAGACCTCAAATCGGGCGAATTACCTTGAGCTACCCATGCATGAGAAATCGGGCGAAATGCTATGCAACCTAGGACGAATCGGGCGATTTGGAACCTTAAGAGACCTCGGTGATTTGAGGGTTACAATGTCATGAAATCGGGCAAATTGCGTGAAGGTGAAATCGGACACATCCATGCTAAGTACAAATCGGGCGACTCGAATAAATCGAACAGCACTTAGATAATTCGCCGAGCCCCTTAGATTAAAAGTTAGTACTAACATAACCTAGAAATTGTTGGGGCGGGAAATTAGCCTAGACTCGAAATTAGCAATTTATAATCTAGCGAAATTAATGAAGTTAGATAATCTCGTTCGACCTAACTAATTAATTAACGAGGGCATAATACTAATACGATAATATTTATGTTTAAAGGTCGTACGGTAGGAGCTAACGGGGAGAACACTAATTACGCTCGGACGACAGGTAAGTAGAAGTCCAACTACGACACACAACTTGTTTTACGTGCCTAATTTGCGTGACTATGTGCTTACGTGGTTTCATGAAGTAGTAAATTGATTGAAGTATTTAAATGTGGTAAGTCTACGTTGCATTTACCTGCATCTGCATATGCATACTCACGTGCACACACGAACTCGTGAGGGAGGGTCGTGGGATTGAGTGTGCGTAATGATGTGTCGCTTGTACGCGACGAGGACTTGCCGATGTGGGCAAGGGTGTCGACTCGTAGTTGAGTCAGGGGCTGTCTACTATGCTACCAGGGCGGCGTTTTAGCGTCGTCGTACTATTATTTTAGATATGTATATTGATATCCTATGGATAGGATTTGGGCATGGCCCGTGGCGGTAAGGTGCGACCTGGAGGGTGCGACCTGAGGGTGTAAGCGACACAGGGTGGAACCCTGGTGTAGGCGACCTCAGCGTGGGCTACCAGCGTGAGCGACCGCCGGACAGTCGGGGACGACCGGGATTATATGGCGACCTAGGGGAACGATGTGCATCCTAGGGATCGGCCATCCGGCGTGGACCGCTGTCGTGTTGTCCCTGAGGGACGTGAGCTCTTGTGGTGCATAGTGAGATTAGCCGAGGGCCCTGAGTGACATTAGTCTGAGTACGTCGGTACGGATGTTATATGCATCGGCGCGGTTTGCCTTTGCGAGTGTTGTATGCATCGGCGTGGATTGCCGTTGCGAGTGTTATATGCATCGGCGTGGATTGCCTTTGCGAGGGTTATAGGCATCGGCGCGGATCGCCGATGCGGGGGAGTGACACGTGCATACATGCATGATTTCTGCTTACTGAGCCTCGGTGGCTCATTCCTTACGTTGTGTGTTGTAGGCACCGGCGATCACGGTATGTGACCGCGTCTTGAAGGCAAGGCCAACCTTTTGGAGCTTCGTGCTGCTTTTGGGGGTGGACGTGTGTGTGTGGATGACGACCTGTGAGGCCGGGCGCATAGGAGCTTTTGCTGTGCCGACACACCTTCGCCGTTGTAGTTAGACCATGTCTGCAACCTAATGGTCGACATGCATTCTTTTGTCTTGTATAGAACGATATTCCATTCCATAAATGAAAAAAATGAAAAAATTTGTACGCATTTTCGGTGCACTTCTTTATTTGCAAATTCGCTAGACACGTAGAAATGCGCTAGGTTAGGCGGTTAGGAAGTCGGGTGGTCACAATCACATCCACAATAGGCAAAGGAATGCATACTCCAACACATACGATCCGAACTGGAGAAGCCATCCTAATTTGTCGTATGGCAACTCGCACTACTTGAAGCCTCCAGGAGTTCAGAATCAACAAATTGAGCAACCAACAAAACAAAATGCCGATTGGAAGATAGCCTTGGAAAAATGGCGGCGGTTCAAGGCGATCAAAATCGCAAGACGGAGGAGAGACTCCAGGGTCTAGAAGGGAGAGTCCATGAAAGCTTCCATGATATACGGGCTGCAATAATGGACTTAACAATGCAAATGGGACAGCTCTCAAATACTGTGGCAGATCGCAAACCAAGAACACTCCCAAGCGACACCGAAAAGAACCCTCGAGAGTACGTCAGGGCCATTAAGCTGAGGAGTGGGAAGACGCTAGAATCAACCCAAGAGGCTGAGGAAGTTGAGGAAGCAAAAGAGACAGAAAACAACGACGGGAGCAACATCACGGTCACTGACACAGCTCATCACGGCCAAAGGAAGGACCAGCGAGCCAAAGAAGTCGAGGACGAGCCGAATTCTCTCGCGGTGGAAAAGAAGGTCGACCCACTCCCACCAGTCAAGATTCGACCTCCATATCCCGCAGCATTACGAAGGGGAAAACCGGATAAGCACTTCGAGCGCTTTATTGATATTTTTAGGAAGTTAGAAATTAACATTCCTTTTTGCGAAGCTCTCTTGCAGATTCCGAAGTGCGCCAAATTTTTCAAGGAGTTGCTATCAAACAGGAACAAGCTAGAGCAATATGGCACGATAGCCCTTAACGAAGAATGCTCTGCGGTGCTACAAAGGAAGCTACCACCAAAGCTCAAAGATAGGGGGAGTTTTTCCATTCCTTGCTCTATAGGCTCATTATCATTTACTAATGTTCTTTGTGATTTAGGAGCAAGTATTAACTTGTTACCTTTTTCACTTGTGAAAAAGCTAGGGATTGGTGAGCCAAAGCCTACATCTACGATCCTCCAACTAGCGGATAGATCGATCACATACCCACAAGGAGTATTGGAGGACGTATTAGTGAAAGTTGGAGAGCACTACTTCCCAGCCGATTTCATGATACTAGACATGGAAGAGGACACCGACATGCCTCTTATTTTAGGAAGACCGTTTCTGAATACGGCAAGAGCCCTTATTGATGTTGGTAATGGTAAGCTCATCCTACAGGTTGGGGATGAGAAAGTTATATTTGATGTTTATAAAGCAATGAAACACCCTCCAGATGATGATTCTTGTTCCTTTATTGATAGTATTGACTCATGTGCTCTAGAGTATTTTAAAACTTTCAGGAATAAGAAAAAGTTGGAAGTATGCCTAGTCGGAGACGAGTCCGAGGAGATGGCCGATACCATAGCAAGCTTAGAAACAAACCCACCTCATCGGAGGTCGGCCAAGCCAAAAGTAGAGCGGCTCGATCGATCATTAGCCACACAACCTCGACCATCAATAGAGGACCCTCTTATTTTAGAACTTAAACCCTTACCTAGTCATCTTAAATATGTTTACCTTGGTGCCCTTGATACTTTACCCGTGATCATTTCTTCCACTTTGACAGATCTAATGGAGGAAAAGCTAGTGAGGGTGCTAAGAGAACACAAACGAGCATTCGCATGGAAGGTTGCTGACATTAAGGGAGTAAGCCCGACCGTTTGCATGCACAAGATTTTGATGGAAGATTCTTACAAGCCGGTCGCACAACCGCAAAGACGCCTAAACCCAGCGATGCAAGAAGTGGTGAAAAGGAGGTAATTAAGCTTTTGGACGCAGGTATTATCTACCCTATCTCTGATAGCGCATGGGTTAGTCCAACCCAAGTTGTTCCTAAAAAGGGAGGTATGACCGTTATAAAGAATGCCTCTAATGAGTTGATTCCCACGAGGACTGTTACGGGGTGGCGTGTATGCATAGATTATAGGAAATTGAATGATGCCACCCGTAAAGATCATTTCCCCCTCCCCTTTATCGATCAAATGTTGGAAAGACTAGCTGGACATGAGTTTTACTGCTTTCTAGACGGTTACTCAGGTTTTAATCAGATTTCTATAGCACCCGAGGATCAGGAAAAGACGACTTTTACTTGTCCTTATGGTACTTTTGCATATAGACGTATGCCATTTGGATTATGTAATGCACCAGCTACTTTTCAGAGATGCATGCTCGCTATTTTTCATGACATAGTTGGAAAATTTATGGAAATATTTATGGATGATTTTTCCGTATTTGGGTCTACATTCGGTACATGCCTTGATAATTTAGCATCTGTTCTATCACGATGTGAAGAGACTAACCTTGTCTTAAATTGGGAGAAGTGTCATTTTATGGTACAGGAAGGTATAGTTCTCGGGCACAAGGTATCGCACAAAGGAATTGAGGTGGATCGAGCCAATGTTGATGCGATTGAGCAGTTACCACCACCCACGTCAGTGAAGGGGGTTCGAAGTTTCTTGGGACAAGCAGGATTCTACCGACGCTTCATAAAGGATTTTTCAAAAATAGCTAAGCCATTATCTAATTTACTTGTTAAAGATGCTATTTTTAACTTCACTGATGATTGTCTGCAGGCTTTTCGAACTTTAAAGGAGAAACTCACCACAGCTCCAGTGATGGTCGCACCAGACTGGACACTCCCATTTATATTGATGTGTGATGCTAGCGATGGTGCTGTAGGTGCGGTTCTAGGACAACGCAAGGATAAGGTATTTCAGGTCATTTACTACGCTAGTAAAACTCTGGACGATGCACAGAGGAATTATGCTACTACTGAGAAAGAGTTATTAGCTGTGGTATTTGCCGTAGATAAATTTCATTCTTACCTAGTGTTGAATAAGGTAATCATCTACACTGATCATGCTGCACTTAGATACTTATTTGCTAAGAAAGATGCTAAGCCTATGTTGATTCGCTGGATTTTACTACTCAAGAGTATGACTTAGAGATTCATGATAAAAAAGGTGTTGAGAATGTGATAGCTGATCATTTATCTAGGCTAGATAATTCACATGAGCATGATAAAGAGTTACCTATTGACGAATATTTTCCTGACGAACAATTATTTGCTTTGATCGATACATCATTTCCTTGGTTCGCGGATTTTGCAAATTATGCTGCTACAGGTGAGATTCCTACAGGCGTGAGTTTTCATCAGAAGAAGAAATTTCTCTCTGATGCGAAACACTACCTGTGGGACGATCCATTCCTATACAAGATTTGCTCAGATCAGGTAATCCGGCGATGTATACCCGCCGAAGAGGTGAGCTCGATTTTACCCCATTGTCATGCGGGTTTGACGGGTGGCCACCATGGACCCACTAGGACTGCATTTAAAGTATTACAATCGGGGTTGTTTTGGCCTACTTTGTTTAAGGATGCGCATGCTTATGTTACCTCATGTGATCGTTGTCAGCATATGGGTGCTATGTCTCGAAAACATGAAATGACTTTGAATATCATGTTAGAAATAGAGCTCTTTGATGTGTGGGGCATTGATTTTATGGGACCTTTTCCTAGATCATGCTCAAATAAGTATATCTTGGTAGCAGTAGATTATGTGTCTAAATGGGTAGAGGCAGAGGCATGTAGGACCAATGATGCACGCGTAGTCATTCGATTTCTTAAGAAGCATATTTTTACTCGTTTTGGTACACCTAGGGCAATAATTAGTGATGGCGGTACTCACTTCTGTAATAAGTTATTCGCTAATTTATTGTCTAAGTATGGTGTGAAGAATAAAGTGTCTACCACATACCATCCTCAGACTAGTGGACAGGTAGCAGTTTCGAATAGGGAGCTGAAGCAGATCTTGGAAAGACGGTGAACACCTCAAGAAAAGATTGGTCCTTGAAGTTAGACGACGCGCTATGGGCGTACCGCACCGCATATACAACTCCGATAGGGACTTCGCCGTTTCGTCTTGTTTTGGAAAAGCATGCCATTTACCTGTAGAATTAGAACACCGTGCATATTGGGCTATTAAAAAGCTAAATTTTGATTTGTCTGAAGCAGGTAAAAATAGGTTGCTCCAACTGAACGAGATGGACGAGTTTCGTCAACAATCGTACGAGAATGCCAAATTATATAAGGAGCGAACAAAGAAGTGGCATGACAAGAAGATCATAAAAAGGGAGTTCAAAGTCGGCGATCGCGTCTTGCTATTCAACTCAAGGCTACGTCTCTTTCCAGGGAAGCTAAAGGGTAAGTGGGTAGGCCCTACATAGTACAGAAATTGTTTCCATCTGGGGCCGTACAAATCCTTATCAATGGGAAGGACGAGCACACAGCTAATGGGCAGCGCTTGAAACTCTACGACGATGGGGAAATGGGCAAAGCGAACTTGGTATTCCTTAAAGAACCTAGTGCTACTAAGATTGCGACCTATTACCTCATGCCTCGTGTCTTGACTAGATCGTTCATTAGTTGATGATTATCTTGACTTTATATGCTTTTACGTTCTGAGGTGAAACGGGAGAATTTCATTGACTAATGTTCTATAATCCTAACTTGATTTGGTTTTATTTCGCTTTTACGATCAGGGACGATCGAAGCTAGTTTGGGGGTTGTTGATAAGTTAGGTTTTACGTAATTTCTTTACCCATAAAAGTGCATTTTCGATCATGATTTACCAAAAAATGCCTCGAATACCCTTTATTGATGTTTAGATTTATTGTTCGATATATCGCCGAGCAAACGAGTCGAAAAAAGGAAAATAAGACCACTTTTGGAACGATTTAAATCTTTGGAGATCTTCTTGTAATTTTCTATAATTGGGGCAGCTTTGCAATTTTACCACACTTACTAAATTTTTGCAGCTAAGATCACGAGGGGAGCAATTTAAGGAAACAAGATATTCTATGCCAAGGATCACGCATATTAAGGAAAAATATTCAAGAACTAGTCAACTATTCAAAGAGATTCGACCAATCCTATCTTAAGTCGGCCAACTTGTTTCTATAAAAGCTTGGAGGCAGCGAATAATAAAGGAGGACCGAACAGAGAAAATAATACAAGGCTGACGGCAGAAGAGCTTTGACAGCGAATAAGAGAATTGAGACATACGGCTGAAATAAACAAAGAGCTGCGACGATCGACTGCTTGCGAGGCGTTTCTTCCGAAAAGGCGAAGTTTATATTATTTCTCTATTATGTCTGAATTGAATATTTTGCGTTTTTATTTTATTAATATGTTAGCTTAGATTCTTTTGTGATTAAGGCCATGATAGGCCGAATAATGACTACATATTAATATTTTCTTTTCCTATTTGATCTTGTGAATCGAGTCATGTGTTGCGCTTAATGCTTGTGTATGCCTACATATGCATTTTATTTGATTGGTTTATGAGACAGACAAAGTGATTAGACCGGTTAGAAAGATAAACATCGAACATCACTACGTAAAACCGACCAGAGATGGAATTCGGTTTCGTATGTGTGGTTTCCGAATCCTTAAGCGCCGAAAGAGTTTAAGCTCGGGGAATTTCATAGAGACCTAATGCGTGCGTAGAAACTACAATCCTATAGACATATACGGGTTGGTTCTCTATCGCATATGATCGCTATTGCGGGACAAACGAGTAGCGGTTGTCTCAGGAAATTTTACCTTGACTGAGATTCATGATGGTTAGATAGGATAGATTTTATGAGGACGTAGGAATTATTTGTGCTGAACATGTGCCTTGGTCACTCGTCGTTAATTGGTATTTATCTCATCTATTTTATTTGCGTCTATTTTATTATTTGCGCTTTTATCTCGTTTAATTAAATCATTAAAACCATAAAAATTTTCTTAGTCTAAAATAAAATTAGGTTTAATATCTTAGAATTAATCAAGCTATCTTCGTGGATCATCACTCGGACTTTGTCCGTTTTACTACTTACACGACCTAGTACACTTGCTAGTATTTGAGCGTGTCATCTCAACCTGGCAAGGGAGGAATCCAAGAATTAGGTAAGCGCCTAACCAATCCTATGGTACAGAATAGATCTTGTATTGAGTACGATCTTCTACCTACGAACCGACTATAGATTATCGTCGTACGTATAGACCATTCACAAATGTCCCGGTCAAGTGAGAGTCCTGGATACGGACAAACTCACTTAAACTCGACTCTATGACTGATTCGTGACTGATGCAATTACTAACTTCCCTCCATGTCCCACGTGGGTCAGTTTATAGGACATATATCTGAGTTACTAACGAGATAGTTGTAACAATCCGTCTCATACCGGGTGTCACTGTAGCATCGGTTCTTACCGGGATAAGTGGGGTTGGGCCCACCACACTCCGACTGGTAGTCTGGCCCCACTGTATCACCATTTAACCTTTCAGCGTGCTTCGTGCACTAGCTCACACGCACCCTGAGAATCTTCCCAGGGGGTCACCCATCCCTAGATTGCCGTCTATAGATGGACTCCCGAAAAGGTAGGTCGATCTTCGTGATATGATTAGTACTATTATTCTTATACGATTCTTAGCCTGACGCGCCATACATTGTTAGTCTCAGGATCTCCTCTCATTCGACTATCGGATCGGTTCGTACATGTACCCCTCCCAGTGGCTTGCATCTCGGACTGTACTCCCATACATCCGAGTAAACGAGTGGCTCGCCCCCGTCTCCACGGCCCGGGTATCATATGAGCTAGTGCTCTGATACCACCTGTAACGAGAGGTTGGGCCCAACACCGTACTGCGAGAGGTTGTGCTCTGATACCACCTGTAACGATCCGTCCCATACCGAGTGTCACTGTAGTATCGATTCCTACCGGGACTAGTGGGGTTGGGCCCACCACACTCCGACTAATAGTATGGCGCCACTGTATCACCTTTTAACGTTTCAGCGTGCTTTGTGCACTCTCTCACACTCACATTTAGAAACTTCTCATGGGGTCACCCATCCCTAGATTGCCCCACGCTTAACTTCAGAGTTTCTACAGATAGACTCCCGAAAAAGGTAGGTCGATCTTGGTGATATGAGTAGTATCAATTCTCTTATACAATTCTTCGCCTGACACGTCCTCTTGATCACGTCTCGTTTATCACTGGCTGATTGTGCCCCTCTCCTGCAGCGGGTTGATCGTCGCTTGGGCTCCTGGCTCAATCGGTCCCTTTCTTATGCGGGGCGCGTCCAGCTGATACGGTCGGTACTTCAGGCCACGCACATCTACTGGTCTGGGGTTTTCCTTCTGCCCAAGGGCATCGTCCGAGCGCTGGAGGCTCGGTTTAGACAGTTTCTTTGGGCTGGATCTACGGCTAAGGTTGCGTGGGATGACATTTGTATGCCGGTTTCTGAAGGTGGCCTGGGTCTCCGTTCGGTGTCCTTGGATAATAAGGTACTCCTCTTCCGGCTTCTTTGGCGTGTCATTAGGAAGTCGCCAGACTCGATTTGGATTTCTTGGTTGTATGGTACACGGCTTCGGACGCAGTCAATATGGACGGTTCGGCTTACCACTACTGCTTCTTGGAGCTGGCGCAAACTCCTCCGTTTTCGGTCCGAGATACGCCGGTTTCTTGAGTTTCGTATTGGTGATGGTGCTACTATCAGTCTGTGGGAGGACCCTTGGCTCCCGGGTGGCCCTCTTCTGGCTCGTTTTCCTCGTGGGCCGGTTGTGATGGGGCTTCCTGTGGGCTCTCATCTGAGCGATGTTGTCTCAGCCACTGGTTGGAACTGGCCAGGCCGCACCACTGTTGAGTACATTGAGCTCAGTCGCGAGCTTCCCATCGTACGGCCGGCTTCGCGTGATTCTATCCTTTGGGTTGGTGCCCCGCATGGTACTTCATCCACTCGTATTATCAGGGACGCCTTGCGGCCGCGTGGGGTTGTGGTGCCCTGGGCTTCTCTTTTTGGGGGTCCTCTTAGGGTTCCACGTCATGAATTCATCCTCTGGTTGGGTATTTGAGACCGCTTATCGACGAGGGATAAGCCTTGGGTGGCTTTGCGTGCGGGTACTCACGCCTGTCCGCTTTGTGATTCGCTTACTGTGGAGACGACCACCCATGTTTTCTTTGAGTGTGTTTTCTCCCGCACTTGCCTGCGGCTTCTGCGACGCAGGATCAGATGGGATTGGCCTTTTCGGGACTGGACTCAGGGGCTTGCCTGGGCTGCTAGACGGTGGAGGGGTACGTATCTACTGCTTCTAGCTTCTCGACACCTGCTTGCTTCGCTGGTTTACCACATTTGGCTTGCTCGCAATAAGCGCTGGCGGGAGGGCATTACGACTACGCCTGAGCATCTTGTTGCTTGTGTTATTGATTTGTGTTGTCTGCGTTTGAATGGCATGTCTACTAGGTATGCCTTACAGATGGCGACCATTCGACGTTTGTGGCGTGTTGCGTGGTAGCTGTGTGTGTTTTCATTCTCGCATGTACATTCTTTTGTTCTTCTTTTATATATATACGGGCTCCTTCCAAAAAAAAATATTCTTCGCCTGACACGCCCATACATTGTTACTCTCAGGATTCCCTCTCATTAGGGTGTCAGATCGATTCGTTCATGTACCCCACCCGTGGTTTGCACCTCGGACTGTACTCCCATACATCTGAGTCGACGAGTGGCTCACCCCCGTCTCCACGGTCCGTGAGTCAGAACAGTGAATCCCTTACGTCTGTCTAAGCGCGGCAGTTGCCCTTCGCTGTCAAGACCGCATGTCCCCCGCCAACCCATGTTCGTCCCCGAACAAGGCGGGACTAGCAAATTAACTAGTCAAGACCCCCGAAGTCAACTTCGTCAAAGACCCTTCGATGTAAGGTTCACGCACAGTACTATAGTAAATCGATCAATTATTGATGCCACCCATAGTAACAATAAGGACCATGTGATCGTTGATTGCGAGTTGTGTCCAAGTACAAATTAATCTTTTTTCAACTCCAAGCGAATGGTTGATTCAATATAAGTGTCCTTAACAACTAAGTCGTGATCGACACTCAGTCACCCTACTGGGTTCTAAGACTTATGGACTACTTTAATATTGGAGGACAGCTCATTGGTGCCCCCTCTCATTCCATGAGAACCGGTGACTAAACTCACGATATATGAGATTTATTTATTTACCGTCTCACCGGATGCCTAGTCGGACTGGATAGGTAAATAAATAATATGCCTATTAAATGAATAAATAAAAATTCCATAAATACGTATCTGAATACGAAATTCACATACAAGGCGAATAGTATATCGATTGTTAAATACATGCCCTGTTCATTACATCCTCGAATGGCATTGAGGGCACCTCCCAATATTTTCTTATATGGCCAAGTGAGGAATTACCTAAGTGCCCTAATCATTTTCGAGATGATAAAACGCAAGGCAAGTATGAGGCCAAGAAATGCAAGTTAAGACAGGAAATTGTTGTGTGTCTCTATAGGTCACCAGACACCTCAACGATAATCAATGGGGAATCAATATAAGAGTTACCCGAGTTTTACCTTTAGTGCGTGTGTTCTTGGTGGGTTTTCTCTCGTGACGGCTTTGGATTAAAATTGAATGATTCAATTATCACTGAGTAGGTTTTAAGTATTTATGCCTTAGAATTAGGTATAAATATTAGGCCTTTACTAAGCCCATTACAATGGATTAACCACAAATTACATTAAAAGAAAACTACAAGACTTAGACTAAATTATTTTGGACACTTTAAGATAATCCTAACTATCTTAGACTTTTCCTTCTTTGAATGTGGAGGTGGAGGAGGTTCCCTGTGAGCATAGACGGATTTTTTTAGACCTAGGCTGACCTCGTAGAGATATCATTTTTGTTATCCAGCCGGCCTTGAATTTGTTCAATGAGCTTCTCGAGAAGAGGAGTTTCCTTGATATTGGTCCCTTCTAAGAGAGTATCAGTGTCGACTGATTCTAAGCGACATTTTGAGCTTGTTTCGGATAATCTTCAATGTTCCGTCACTGAACTTTGCGACTTCTGATAGCACTAAGACTTGTGTCGCACTTTTTCTTTGTTGAGTACAGGTGACCCCAAGTTCTGACTTCAGGTAGATGTGATTTTCCCCGATAAGCTCTATGTTTGCGCCGTAGTTTAGAGGCTCAGTCAGGTTCACCTTTCTAGCGTCGTTCTCCAGAACCATCTGGAAGTCTGTAGCAGCGAAGAACTCGATTTGTCGCAGTACTTGAATGTGTTGAGCGTGAAGTTCCGGTACATGCAGGTACATCTGATAGACTTCTCCCAGCAGTAGGTAAGGTAGCTCAGCTTCTGTTAGTTTCTCTTGAGATCTGCCTGTCCTTTCAACAATGTATTGGAGTTGGATGTCTTCCCCAAGTGTAGTCAACTTCTACAATGTCGACGATTACTGCCTTCAGCTTCTGCTCATGCATATACTCCTCATTGGTAAGTCCCTTAGGGATTTTTACCATGTGGGCGAGCATCAACATATGCCGATAGCTCGCGTCTGCTCCTTGTGCCAGACCTTGAATTTGATCTTGTCGAATCTCTTGAGCTTGCCTTCCTCTCTCCAGATCTTTGGTAATAATCCTCAAGAAATGGAGCCTTGATCTTCTTGTTGTCCCAGGGAGTCTCCACCAGCATTAAACTCTTCGCTTGCGGTTCAGGTTGCCCGAGATTTATTAGCTCAGAGAGCTCTGGGATCTCTGCTCTAGTGTCTACTCCCTATTCTTTCTCCTCTGTCTCAATAAAAAAGATGTCTGCTACAGCCTTTCTTCGATGGTATTGTATGTTCTCCAGACTCGCTTTGTCAAGGGAAGTTGTCTTATTTGGCCCTGACAAAGCTTGTCTAGCTCCGGAAGCTTGTGATGGTGGTGGGTTTGTTGATGAGGTATCGGCTTCACGACTTGGCATCTTTCCACGTCCTCACCCGCCACCACTTGATTTTGTCTTCTACCTCTTTTCTCCCTTAGGACGATCCTGATCGTCAGGGTCATCGTGACGTCGTTTGGGGTGGGGAGCCTTCTTTGCGGCAGGTAGTTCGTGGGGGCGAGTCGGGACCCTCGATCAGCTTCTTGTAAAGTTTTTCTTCATCTGGGGTCCACTGTTCAAGTTTGAAGAGGCAGGGAATTAAGATGTCGTGAAGCTCGGCTATGGGCGTGGTGTGTGTTCGGTGGCTACGAGGCTTGTAGTGGTGAAAGGTGAGGCAGGCATGTATTTACAGTGGCTTCGTCCGTCACAGGAGATTTACCCTTGTCCCGAATGGCTGTTTCGATCATCGTACGCACTTGTCCAAGAGTTTTGTCTTGGAGAGTGGGGACAAGTGCGTCGATGGCCTTCTGTACTTTTTGGGAAAAGGACTCCTTTGTGACAAACGGCGATAACCTACCAGAATCGTCACGTGACGTTTCGCTATCACAACCTCGGAGTAGGTAGGTGTGACCCGTTACCGCTGTTGGTGTTGAGGTAGCAGCAGGGGAACTTCCCTCTTTACTTTGAACAACATCCATAATTGATGAGTCGTAGGGGTTCCAACTATATCACGAAGACCTAGAGTGCTCACTGTGTCCTAATTAGGTGGAAATAAAGGCATGGTTGGCACATGACCTAATGTGAGCAAAGAAGGGTCGGTGGTCAGGGGTTGCGAATCACATATGGCTACATCGACCACCTCAGAAGGAGGCGGTGATAGTTGACTTGGTTCCCTTGCGATTTTGAGACATCCGTCTGTTGGGAGACGGATGAATGGGTTGGTGGGGTTGACTCTTGCGCCGGTGGGCTAGGTGTGGCGTCTTCTACTCGAACATCGAACAAATTGATGTCTGTTCCTAAGGGTTGAGCCCGCTCTGTGGTGACTGGGCAGGTGGCGAGGAGGGACGGGCGACACATCAAGTTCTTCATGTGCTCGTTTCTGTCGCTTCTCGCGTCGTGTGCCCGTTTTGTCATAGCTGATAGGTTTTTCATTCTCAGATTCAGGGGCTTATGCGGATTCCCCCCGCCGGTTCACTCACTAGACAATCACTTTCTCTTGGGGGTGCTCCTTGGTTGGGCTCGACTGGGTCTGTCTGAGTCGTGGGAGCAGGTCTGTGGATTTCCATATGGTATTTGACCATGATCGCCTGTTTGATCCGCCATTTGCAGAAGTACCTCCAGGATCGGCATGGGGTGGCATTGAGTATTGATGGTGTCGTGATTCGCCTTGTGACAATTCATGGATTTCAGCGCCGGTACAGAATACTTTTTTGCAGTTGGAAGGCGGGGAGTATATTGGTGGTCATTCTTGAAGTACTGAATGACGAGTGACAACCACCTGATCAATGGGACGACCTGGGGCTTCTTTGTTTTGTGCTTGCTATCGACTTGGTCCACCAGGTCGTTCCAAAACATTGGTGTTGCACCTGTCAAACCACTGTGTTTGTGTGACAGGCACATGTTGACAATTCATAAAGTGTTCTCCGTGGACGTGGAATCCTCCCAGCTTGTAGCTTCATAATTTCTGGAGGTCTGGTATGTGTCCGACTCTCCTGAGGTCTTGAAGTAATTCATTTTCGGGGAAAGACTCATAGGTTGGAAGAATTGGGATTTGAAGGGCACGTCCTATGATTGCATTGTAAGTATCGCGTCTGTTCGATGAATTTTAGCCTTTAGTTTGAAGCTTGTCTTCATGTTCATTCTTTCGAGGGTGCCCCGGAATTGTTGTACATATACTTCGGGGGCAGTGATGTGAAGGGTGAATGCCAGCCACAGATGGTGTCCTTTTTAATTGCAACAACAACTTCATCCTGACACTTGTAAGTGTTCAGGTCAATGGCGAAGTTGTTTTGCTTGATTTGGACCCACTTCTTTTGTGGATAGATAGCGTTGTGTGAAGATGATGATGTCATTTCTATATCTATGCATTTGGACAAATGTAAGAATATTAGTCAATAATAGGATTGAAGTATCCAATTTCGTGGTTTTCTGTTGAAATTTTAGCTAATTTAGGCGTATTGATTTCGAATTTTGAGAATTTTGGTAAGTGTCAAAAAGATGATTTGTCTTGTTAGAAAAACGATTCTCGAATAAGTAGTATTCGAAAGTTTATAAGTATCAAACAACATTTTCGTGCTTTCTGCGAAATATTCGAAGATTGATTGATCGAATATTTAAGTGTCGAAAATGAAATTTTTTCAAAATTTTTCAAAGTGTTTCGAAGGCCCTGCGTGTGAAATTGAATTTAGAATGATATGGAATTTTGCAAAATTTAAAGAGATGATTTTTTTCGAAAATCTGAACTGTGCAAGCGGATCTCCGAAGTTTGAGTTGCGAAATATCCTTAGTATCGAAAATGTGTTTCGAAAGAATTTTGTTTGATAATTTTGTGAAGTATCGAGATTGGTATTCACGGGATTTGCATGCGAAGATAATTTTTGAATGAATGATGTTTCGAAAATTTTCTGAAATGTTGAAGAAGTTCGAAAATGTATAGTATCAAGAAAAATTTTCGGGGTTTTTATGCGAAGGCTATTTTCGAACGACGTGTGTTTGAAAGTTTTTCTTAGTGTCGAGAATGATTTTTGAAAGCCTATATGTGAAATGTTGATTGTCAAACGAAGTTGCAAAAATTTCTAAAGTGTGAAAGTTTCAAAAAATTGGTGTGAGAATTGATAAGGCAGGGTTTCGATAATTTATTTTCGAAGGAAATTTGCGAAAGCCGTGTGTGAAATATTTTCGAATATACGTGTTTTTCAAAGATGCAGTTGGTATGATGTTTCGAAAATCTTCAAAGTGTTGGAGTTCGAAAATCGTTTTTCGAATAGTTGTCGTTCAATATTGGATTTTCGAACCAGATTTTCGATAGACTGATTTGCAAAATAAATTTTGAAATGCCTTTACTGATTTTCGAAAGGTATGTGCAATTGGGTTCGAAAATAATTTTCGCTGATTTTCGAAGCAAATTGCCGAATGCCTGTATTGAAATTTTCGAAAGATGGGTTTGAAAATAATTTTCGAATGCCTGTATCGAAATTTTCGAAAGATGGGTATGAAAAATAATTTTGAATGCCTGTAATGATATTTTAGAAAGATGGGTTCGAAAATAAATTTCGAATGCATAAATTGAGATTTTTCAACGGTAAATGCGAATGGGTTCCCAAATTATTTTCGAAACAATTTTTCAAAACGATTTTTCGAAGCCAATTTGCGAAGCGATTTTGAAACTAAGTTTCCTAAAAAGACTAAACCCTAACAGGTGTGAATAATAAAAAATCATTGAATTTCAATGTAGTTTTCAACAAATTGCAGCCACAGAACTCGATTAAGAGCCTAATACATCCATTTTCGAAAGGCGATAATGCGAAAACTAAAAATTGCGAAAGTAAACATGTTAAAAGGGGAAGAGATTTATATCTTTGAGATTATTTAATTAATAACCTTGTTCGAATAATTAAATAAAGAAGCTAGGACTTTGAGTGAAAAATCTATTATAGTACGTAATTATTTTAAGCTCGATATGGGATATGATGCTTTCGTACTTTCATGTCTTTAAGTGAGTTATATGTGCTATATGATTTAGGGTTATGGGAAGGTATAAATATGGGCTAACTTGAAATTACTTGAAAGAGGCCCAAACCCATTTTTGAACCATGTGATGGTAAGAAGATAAACTTCTGAGGCTAATGGAACTCTTCGTATGTGGCCAAACCTTTTCTAGATATATAATATAATAGTAATAAGATTCCTTAAGCTTAAGGGAAAAGTTTCGTCACCTTCTACTATCACTTTCTTTCACCTTCACAATACTTGAGATATTTTTAATTATCCACTATGTAATGAATCGTAAGTAAAAGGAACCAACATTCACGAAAGGGAACGAACAAAGGAGAGATATTCAAACCATGAACACAATTCGAAAGTCTAATCTTCAAAGTTAGGTATGCAAAAAACTACTTATACTTAGTGTTAATTACTTTCAATATCTTGGTATCTTCATATGATTACATGATGACTTTAGGAGGTTTTCGTATTGGAAACTAGGAAGTTTCGAATTTTAATCAAGGTTATTATACAAAGAAGTTTGAAGACTTTCAAATACTCTCGGCTAAGACTTATAAATCAGTTGTAATTCTTTATGTTTAACCCTTAGGTAATTTAAGGTAAGGTGAAATTAAGGTATGCTATTTTTAGCATATTTTCTAGGGAGAATCATGGTTCTGATTGTATTAATGATCCTTAAGGTTAACGTGGTTTTTAAGTTGGGTAGCTTCGTCCAAAAAGACTTATAAAGTGAAAAGTTGAAAATAATTAGGATTTCTAATAAGCTTAGCTAACGTTTTCATGGTAGGGGGGACCTTAGAAATGATAAATAAGTTTCTGAATAAGATAATTACAGGGTTAAGTTTAGATGAAGATGAACTTTCGAAATGTCGAAGGCTATGTTAAGTACCATGTCAAAATTTAGTATTATGTTGGTACCGAGATCTTATTTTAGTGTCGACATACTTCTCGAAGTATTGTATAAAAAAAAAACTCAACACATACATCTCGAGACTCATGTTGATAATGACTTATTGTTTATTATTTAATCAACTCGAGATTTATATCAAGATCTAATATAATGTTGAATTCGAAATTCAAATAGTAAAATATCAAAATATGTGTAATGATTAGTTTAAAATCTCGAAGTCTGTATATGTATGTTATCTCGGGAACATATAGAGATTCATGTTAGAACTCACCTCGAAATCATTAGTTATAGTATTGGCATGCTCCTCGAAATTATGTCGAGATCCTTGTTTGTATTGTGTCGAAAATCCATGTTGGAAGAAGCTCAAGATTCATCTCAAGCCATACCGAAATTCATAATGAATCTCGAGATCCATTTCATAATGCATGTCGAGATTTATATCGAAGTTTATGTTAGTGTTAGTGTCGGAATTTAACCTATGTCGAGATTCTTAAATCTTCTACACACATCTCGAGATCTATTTTAATCCATGTCGAGATCTTATATACAAAGTCGAGACTTATCCTGAAAATGTCGAGACCTATCCTTAATATTAATATCGAAACATTTGTGTGAGATCTCGAGATTAAGTTCGATCTTAATCTCAAACCCCATGTCGAGATTTAAGATGTCGAGATTTATGCCCAAAACTTATGTCGAGATCCATTTAATCCATGTAGAGATCTATTTCGGAATTTATGAAAGTCAAAACTAAGGTTTTCTAAAATCCAATTTCGGAAAATTATAACTAGACTAACAAACCCTAATTTGATATGTTTCTATACTTAGGGTTTGAAGGTTAGCGATTTTACCGTACGATATATCTAAGGATACCAGGTAAGTGGAAATAGCAACTACAACACATTACTTTTATGTGCATGAAATTATGTGTTATATGTTTATGTGAATTTATGTGACTTCCTACGTGAATTATTTGCATTACATGACACGCATGATTTAATTACATGATATTATGACATGACACGCATACTCGTGGCATGAGCATATGCACGCATGACTAGTATGAGAGTCAGGAAGATAGCGTGCATGAGTATAAGATCGCTTGTGAGCGATGTATATTTGCCGATATAGGCATTTGTGTCGACTCAATGATGAGTCACGGCTCTTCTGCTACCTAAATGTTACGGCGATTCACGAGGCCGACTACCTGATTCACGAGAGGCAGGAATATATATATTACGGCAATTCACGAGGCCGACTGCCTGATTCACGAGAGGCAGGAATATATATTACGGCGATTCACGAGGCCGACTGCCTGATTCACGAGAGGCAGGAATATAAATATTACGTCGATTCACGAGGTCGACTGCCTGATTCACGAGAGGCAGGTAATTACCCAGTAGCGGGAGATGCAACCTGGAGGATTGCCTGATTCACGAGAGGCAGGAATATAAATATTACGTCGATTCACGAGGCCGACTGCCTGATTCACGAGAGGCAGGTAATTACCCAGTAGCGGGAAATGCAACCTGGAGGATGCGACTCGAGGGTATGAGCGGCACCGAGGGAACCTCGAGTGTTGGCGACCTCGTAGTAGACTACCAGTGAGAAGCGCCGGCGTGTCAGACCGCATTGGGATGGAAAGGCGCCTTAGGGTTAAACAAAATTTGTGTACCCGGGTTTAGCCTCTTAATGGGACTGCACTGGGATTGAAACGCACTATTAGCCTCTCAGTGTGGACTACATTGGGATTGAAAGGCACCATAGGGTTAAGCACAGATGGAGTACTCGGGTTTAGCCTCCCAGTGTGGGTACTGTCACTTATTTATACCCTTAGGGGTTTGAGCTCTATATGGTGCATAGTAAGATTGAAAGCCGAAGGGGTCCAAATATGTTACGAAAGGTCAAGAGGGATGTGAGAAGTTAATAGCATTGGCGCGGATGGCTTCGCTATTTAGGTCACGTGCATTGCATGCATGGTTTTCACTTACTGAGCTTTATAAGCTCATTCCACGTATTATATGTTGTAGGTATCGAGCCGACGCTGATGCGCGTCGAGGCTGAGGCAGGCTGACGGCGGACTCCAGTGTCTTTTGAGGGCGAGGCTGTACATGGATGACGACCTGTGGAGCGAAGTTAGAATGTTTTGATATGATAGATATTTTGGGGCTTCGGCCTATGATTACGACGATGTAGGTTACGTTGTCGTAATATATCATATCGTAGGAAAAAGTTTTGTTAGACGGGTCTTCCGCGACTTACGTTGCGAAAATCCGCCACTAAGTATGATTAGAAAGTGGGTCGCCACAACTCTCGTATAACTCTTGCATGCACATGATAATGCGTACGTGAACGATACAAAAATGCTTCTCATGTCATTTCGTATAATAGATAATTCAAGTAATTTCATAGAAGCAGATAGTCACATAAAACATGTATACATAATGTTAGGAATATTTTAGAGTGTTCAACTTCATTGTATTTATCTTAGTTGGTTTATATTTAATTAACTTTGTGCTAGTTTTGTAATATTCTAGTTCTTAGTTACTATGGGTATAATATACCCCCAAACCCTAATTCATTAGGGTGTGTGTTTTTTGTGTTGTATTTGTAAGTGCGTATGTTAAGAATAGTAAGAAAAGCATTTTGAAAGCATCCTTCGTCTACACTATCACACCCACGCCTAAGGCTTCAAATCCACATCATTTGCGTGGTAATCGTCCTAGGTCAGTATTGTTGGATAGAATAGGGACCAACAAGTGGTATCAGAGCGAAACACGTTCGTATTTGAACGACTTCTGAAATTTTCGGGTATTTTTTTAGGGTTCGAATTTCTTCCATTTCTTGAGTCTTTGAGTTGGTTTTACTGCTTAGCACGCTCTAGAGCTTATTAGGCTGTTTTTGAGTGATTCTCTGTGTTTACCCAACTGGTTTTAGCAAATTTGACTAAGATTTGAGCAAAAAATCGAGTCTGAAATTTTTTTTCTGGTACAATTCTTCATTTCCGGGAGGTTTTATGAACAGTACCCGTTTTGCTGCAGTAATCGCCCCGACGCTACAATAGTAGACTGCTACAGTAATCCACCTATGCTACAGTAATCGGCCGAATGCTACAATACTAGTTTTGCTACAATAGTCGCCTGATTTCGCTACAGTGCCCGATTTCGCTACGGTCCCCGATTTTGCTACATACCCAATTTTAATTTTCGCCGAATAGCGGATTCGCCCGATTTTTTACTGCCCAATTCACCAGATCTGGAAACTTAGAATTTTCAGTCAAAATCTTCATCGTTCGAAACTTTAAATCGGGCGATCCAATTCTCACTTACTCACCTTCGAAAATCACACTTAAGCGTTCTTAAAAATAATTCCTTTTCCAAAATTTTTCAAAATAAATTTTGCGGGTCCAAAATTTTCGGCGTATACGACGTTTCTGTCAAATTTTTGAAAACAAATTCACAAAACGTGTCAACGATCATTTATATCCAACAATCAACTTTGGATGTCACTGGTATATTGTAGAAAAAGTTTTGGTACTTTTATCGAAGTTTTGAAATTATTTCATATTTTAGGTGCACACCAAATAAAATTTTCGACAGCTAATATCTTCGATACTTCACGACACTTTTCGACAAAACCAAAGTTTTCGGAACATAATTTCAAAAAGACAACTTTTTTTTAAAAAAATATCATTATTAATTAAAAATAAATCAAAATCAAATTAAAATGGATGCTCAAGCTATGAAGATTGAGGAATTAGAAGCAAGATGTGCTAACAATTACTACGTGTTGCTTAGGCAACAAGAAAGTCTGGCTTATGCTAATGAAGATTTGACCAACGCAAAGTCAAAGATCATTAGCTTAGAAACTATTAGAAGATAGTGAAAAGAGGGTCTGCGAGATGACTATGAATTAACGTTCTTGCGAAGCTGAGCGAAATGGTGTCTCATCAAAATATGAGTCTGTCTTAGAGGAACAACGTATGCTTTATTCTACGATGAAACGGTTAGAGAATGTTATTTCGATATAACAGACCAAAACTCTCCTTCTAACTTAATTTCTAACTGGAAAATACTTTACATGATCAAAAGCCTACTATGTGTGTGTGACGACCCTCACTTTCTAATACTAATTGGTGGCGGATTTTCGCAACGTAAGTTCCGGAAGATCCGTCTAACAAAAACTTTTCCTTAAATAAAATATCTTACAGCTAACGTCATCTACATCGTCATCACTATACATGGGCCGTAGCCCAAAATATCAAAATATCCAAAATATTCAAAACTCTAAGTCGCTCCACAGGTCGTCATCCATGTACAGCCTCGCCCTTAAAAGTTCGTGGAGCACCGTCGTCAGCCCGTCTTAGCCTCGACGCACACAAGCGTTGGGCTCGATACCTACTGTTGGGTTACCCGGTGTCTCCCAGAGACCCCATGTCCTCGGGAACGGTGCGGAATAAAAAATTTTCGGGTTCCCCGATTGCCCTCGTAGCTCGGATCAGAATAGTAACACATAGACATGCAATAGGGCGGGTCAAACCCGTAGAGAATTACCAGTGGATGGCACTAGATCGTCACGCCGACCTCATAGTGTACCACGGAATCAGTTCTCTAAAGATAGCTAGAGAGAACTGAGCCGTCGCGTGGGAGAAACATGTGTGCGTTCGGTATGTGTTTTATGCCTTTGGTTGATTTCGAAAATCACTTCTTTTTTCTCTACCTTTGGAGCACGAAATTCTTAGCCTATGTAAAGGCTTGGATTTCGACATCTTAGTCCTTAAAGTGTGAGATTTTTGCCAAATCTTACTCTATTTTGAATTCCAAATCCAAACTTAAGGAAACTTGCTATTATTAGAAAACTAACTTAAATACCAAGTCAAACTAATTATATTTGAATATGGTATGAAATTCGAAACTTAATCCTAGATTAATTTCGAAATTTAAATAAATAATATTCCAAATATTCTATTCCATATTTATTTATATCAAATATGCAAATTCCAAAAATACCCTCAAAGGCATATTTCGAAATTAGCTTAAGGTGAAATTCAATTTTATCCTCAAGCCCATTAAGCACTTGGCCAAGCCCAAGTCTTAAAGTTAGAAGTCCAACTTCGATCCAATAAATGGCCCGAGGCCCAGTAAGGCATGGCCAAACGGCCCAAGGCCCGTTAAGGCCCAAAACACTTTCTCTCCTTATCAGTCACGTTGATGATCCTTTTTAAGCCCGATCTCTAGGTTCGACTCAATCGGCAAGGGAGGAATCCAAGAGTCCGGTAGTTACCTAGCCAATCCCGCAGTACCGGACCGCAACCCGATTCGAGTGCGAATTTCGACCCATTCTTTATCCCAGAACCTCACTATAGATAACAGTGCTACGTATAAACCCTTCATCTGTGTCCCAATCAAGTAAGAGTCATGGTCTATGTCAAACTCACTAAACTTGATTCTATGATAAAACGGAGACGAGGCAAATTACCAAACTACCCTCCATGTCGCACTTGAGTTAGTTCAATACCTTGGCCAAGGATTTCGTAATTTCCCGTCGGTGTTCTCATAGGACACTTATCTTGATTACTTGCGAGACTGTGACTCCGTAATCAGCGGTCTAAGCCCGGCAATCACAAATCGTCATCAAGACCGCATCTGGCCTGCTGACCCATGCAACAGCAAATCGGGTCGAGGGGAACCAGTGACAGTCGAGACTTCGAAATCAATTCCGTCAAAGCCCCTTTCGGTTTAAGGTTCACATAGACTACTATAGTGTTGTCGTCGGTCATTGACACTCCTTGAGTAATAAGCCATATTCGATCGTACGACCCGTGAGTCAGTGTCCATGAAACGAGTCAATACCTTGATTCGATTCGTATCACAAGTCCTGACCTCCGCTTCAAAGTGGGATACGGCACACGATAGGTCATCGACAAATAAGCCGTGATCAGTTATCCAGCACACAACTAGAGCCTCAGGCTGACGAACTTTTAATGTTCGAGGTTAAGAGTCCACTGGTGCCTTTCTCTCTCGTACTCATTGAGAACAGTGAATCAACTCGACACATTTGGATTTTTTCATTTATTGATTTACCGGATACTAAGTAAAGAACTCTTATATCCAATAAACGAACAATGCCTTTCATTAAACACACGAAAATATCTTATTACACAAAAAGTCGAACGATAAATAATCTAATGCCCTAACAATCTAATCCTCGTATAGCATTCGAGGTAATATTCCTAACACCTACAACACGTAAACCCTTAGTTATTTGCCCATTAAGTGAAATAACATGCATGATGCCACGTGCCCTTGGACCCCAAACATAACTCGTCACACATGCACACTCGACTCTTCCCTTTTCATCTCAATCTATCATACTTCAACCTATCTAGATCCCACGTCTCAACTCACTGAATCAGCGATTTAGACCTCAGAAGTCACTCCACCCGAGTAGATGAGTGGCTCACCTCCCGTCTCCCGCTAATCCCCGACGGTTTACACCTCAGTACCTAAGCAGACGAGTGGCTTACCCCCGTCTCCTATCTCAACGGTTTGCACCTCAGATCCTGAGTAGACGAGTCGCTCACTTCCGTCTCCCGTCTCACTCGTCTATCCTCTAAGATGGTTTACACCTCTGATGTCACTCATGCACCTGAGTAAACGAGTCGCTCACGCCCGTCTCCCATCTCACTCACCTATCATCTATGACGGTTTACACCTCAGATGTCACTCATGCACCTGTGTAGACGAGTGGTGTGGCGCCCCGCCATCTCCTAACCATTTCTATCCTAGTTTGCATGACTATTCTTGATATAGAAGAGATCGAACATGCAAAAATGCTTATAAAATTTTTCCTTTAATATAAAGGAATCATACTGGACAATACAAAATGTGCTTTGGATCCTAAATACATAGGTGAGTGCGCATGCATATCAAAAGAAATCTATAGGCCCGTCAATTAGGTCGCATCCATGTACACACTACCACCTCAGACGTCCTCCGGAAGCTTAAAAAATAGGCCTCGCCATGCAAAGGATCATGTACCGTGATCGCATGAACCTACAACACATAAAAACGTGAAATGAGCTATAAAGCTCAGTAAGTGAAAATCATGCATGCAATGCACGTGTTATCAATCGCAAAAGCATCCACGCCTATGCTTTCTAGACCTCATGTCATTCTTGTATTCTCATTTCATGTAGGGCCCTATGCTATGTTGCTATGTACTATCATGGAGCTCAAATCCACTAGGATATATATAAGTGACGATACTCACACTGAGAGGCTAACCCTAGAGCGCCTTTTCAATCCCAATGTGGTTTCATGTGTCATGCGGACGCTTCACGCTGGTAGCCCACTCCGAGGTCGCCAACACCAGAGACAACCTCGGTTTCGCTTCTTCCCTCAGGTCGCTCCCTCCAGGTCGCGCTTTCCGCCATGAGGGCATCAATAACATGTCATGTAATTGGCGACATAGGAAATCGCAATGGTAGCATAGAAGAACCATGACTCAATAGTGAGTCGACATCAGATGCCCATATCGGCAAATATCCATCGCTCTCGGGCGATTTTGTATCGTGTACGCTCTCATGTCTTGAATTTCATGCGAATCGTGCGTGCATATGATCATGTCGTGAATCATATAAATATGCATGTCGTGTCATCATGTATCGTAAATAAATCTCGTCACGTAAAGTTCACGTACTGTCATAGAAGAACATAAACACATAATTCATGCACATACAAATTACGTGTTGTAGTTGAAATCTCCACTTACCTGTCGTCCAAGCTCGATAGACTTATTACTTCGGGAAGTTCCTACGGTTCGACCCTTAGATAGAAATATTATAATATAAGTACCATATTTAATTTAGATAATTAGGCCGAAAATTTTTTCCACTATTTCAATTTGATAAAACTCTTAGTCCCGATTCTAGTCTAGGGTTAAAAAGCATCTAAAGATTCTCCCGATTTCTGTAGGGCTTAAACAACGCGGTGAAATTTCCTAAATTAAAGCACCTTTCGCTTGATTCCTCTTTGGTTTAGCATCATGCATAATGTGGCGAAAGCTTGCTCGTTCTTCCGATTGGTTAGTCTTCAATGTCGCTCGATTTGTTGGAAAGTAAACCCTAGCTTTTGATCGCCCGATTTGTGCATGTACCAACATGGGTTTCGCCGAGTCCTACATCGCCTGATTTGGAACGTTCACAAGCGAAATCTGCCGAGGTCTTCTCGAGATGTGAATCGCCCGATTGCATGGCCACAAATTGCCGAGTTCTTCTTTCCTTAAGTGTATTCGGTCGAAACCTCTTGCAACTTTTACTTTCCATCGAAAGTCAATTACCTAATTTCAAACTGCCGAATCTCACCTAAATTTTCCAATCGCTCGAAAGTTCAAGTGGCCCTAGAATCGATCGAAAGCTTCTTCAAATATCCGAAACTAAATTCATATAGTTATTCTACCCAGAAGCTTATGAGTTCTAGGGTTTCTTCAAGCCTGAAAATGTTAGTTCGAACCGAAAATGAAAGTTATAAATCCTAAAACATGTCCTTACTACCCAAATCTTAGCTAAGAAATACTCAATACACGTTTATACTTCAAACTAGGGTTTTTGGTGTCTTTCTTAAACCTAAATTCTTACGCTTCATCAACTTTTTAGAGCTGAGGTACCCTAGTAATCCTAGGTTACGAAATTTATACACATAGTAGGTAATATTTCAGCTTACCAAATTTGAATCGTTGCTTGTCTTGGGATGTTCTTCTAAATTCGAACGTGATATGCATGTACAGTGCAATATGTACGTATGACGTGCAACAATAAAAAGCATGTAAAACATGTCACCAACGAATTCATCGAATTCACTTAAGCACATAATCATAATTATTCAAATACGAGGTTACGCGTTGTAGATGAAAAGTTCACCTACAAAACACGTACACATATATTCACATAAAAGGGTTACGTGCTGTAGATGAAAAGTTCACCTACTTGTCATCTATAAGAAAGCAGATTAGAAATCTCGTAAATTTCCTAATGTACTGGACCTCCAGACATGCGAAATATTTTAGGTCAGTACATGTAACGGTTTCTTGAACTGTAAAGAAATAAAATGACTAGGTTTCGAAGCTAAGCTTGTTTCGAAAATTCGTTTTGAAAATTCATTTCGAAAATCAATACATCGAAAATTAATCTCGATACAAGTTTGCGAACTCATTTCGAAAATCATAGAAACCTTAACTAAACATGTCTTTCGAAAATCGTCAGAACTCATATATTATCTGAATCTTCTTTGAAAAATATCCTAAACCCAGAATATCGTACACCAAAAATTAAACCCTAACGAACACCTTCAAACTTCGAAAATCATTAAAATTCACATATTAAATTATATTCATGACTAAAATAAATTAGAACTTCAAGAACTTAGACTTTTAACTATATGGAATATGCTTACGACTTCATCTAATCTCATAATCATATAAAATACTCGAAACATATACTCCTATGGTTAACATAAAATCATGTAAAGACCTATACGTATTGAGAGCATACTAAACATACTAAGTTTCGAAACTTCCTAGGATTATCATAAATCATGTAAGGGCTTATATATATTGAAAACATACTAAGCACGAAACTTTAGCATACCTCACTTGGGAAATCAGGGCTTTAAAGCGTTAAACTCCTAATGCACTCTTTCTTTCTTCCTTGGATTTTATTTTTGTGTTTTTGCTCAAGTGAGAGTTTTTAGATTAATGAACTCATGGTCACTTAGTATATACGTTGGATAGGCATTGGCATTTCGATAGTAGGGACGATTATATCAAATACCTACCTAATCGACAATTATAACCTTGTAAAACATAAATATTACCAAAAAACCAATTGAATTAGTCAACACCCCAACTTCCACTATTTTCACCTTCAAACCAGAGACGAGAAAGAGATGACGAACGAACAGCAAGCTTTCACTTTCAAACAGCTGTGTAAGGAGCGAACGAGCTAACTTCCACGAGCAAGCTTTCACGAGGAAGATTCCACCATTGTTGAACACATAAGAAGGAACGAGCGAGCTACTGTAAGCTTCATGTTTTTTTAATTTTTCGACTTTTTTGGCATTTGGGGCTAATGTAGAGCTTAGTACTTCGACATGTGCATTTCTTCAAGGCTTTCATGTCAGGCAATTTTAATTTCTTTGATTAGTGCTTGAATTTGGGGTTTAGGGCTAAAATTAGAGTTTTATTTTTCGTTATTCAATTCGTTGTTTTGATATCTTTCAAATTAGGGTTTCGAGATAGAGAACAAGCGAACATACAAGCTTTCGTTTTCCAACACATCTGTTGAACGAGAGAGAGAGAGTAAGTTTTGACTGTAAGGTAATTGCTTGCTGTCATGGTAATGTTATTTGGATATGGTATTATTTGTTCATGGGTTTTGGTATTGCATTACATAATTAATGGTACTTTATTTACGTACACGAGGGAGAAGAATCCGGAGGGCGTGGATTGCGGCGTTCATGTTTCAATGTCCATGGATAAAATACATCGCCGGACCTACAGATCGTGGAAGGTATCTTGACGATGTCGAAGTCGAAGCATATCGTTGCTCCATGGCTTCCACAATATTAAGAGATCCTATTGGTTTTATGTTCCACTTGTTTTGAATGATATTATCAATGTTCGTAATATTTTAGACTTGAGACTGATATGTTGTTCTGAGGTTGAGATTCAATGAACCTGTTCTTAGATATTTTTTATGTGTCTGAGGTTGAGGTCTTGAGACTTGTTATATGCTCCCATTATTTTTGATAATACCAGAAAAACGCTTGTAGTACAAATATTCATATATTTGTAGTACCAATATATGACGTATGCCCCTGTTGTCCGAATCGAAGCCATCCGCCTTTTCTTGGCTTATGCGGCCCATTAAGACTTCAAAGTCAACCAAATGGACGTTCAGACCTCCTTTCTCAATGGCATCTTAAAGGAGGAAGTCTATGTTTGCTCAGACAGAAGGCTTTGTTGATCAAGAACGGTCCGATCACGTCTATCGAATGGACAAAGCTCTCTACGAACTAAAACAATTCCCACGTGCTTGGTAATGATGTCTTGAGCGAATTCATCGTGAAGTCCGGATTCATCCGAAGAACGATCGATACGTCATTCTGCATCAAATGGCAAGACAAAGACTTGATGATCGTCTGGGTTTATGCAGACGACATCATCTTCGGATCCACAAATCCACGGCTTTGCAAGAGGTTTGTAGAGTTAATGACGAGCAATTTTGAAATGAGTCACATGGGAGAGATGCAGTTCTTCTTAGGACTTCAAGTCAGGCAGCTTGATGATGGGATATTCATCAGTCAGACGAAATATATCAAGGATATTCTGAAGAAATTTCATCAAGATCAGAGCAAGCCTCTCAGCACTCCTATGTCAACAAGCTGCAAGTTGGATGACGATCCCACTGGAAAAGCGGTCGATGTTAGGAATTATTTGTAGTGTCCTCTAATTAGTTAAATCTTGGGTTTATATGTTGTTATTTTATGGGTTGTAGTAGTTTGCGAGACAATTTGTATTAAGTAAAAGTTTGGTACTTGGGCTTTAATATACCAACTAAATGTGGTATATAAAGCCCATAGTTACCCTTGTTAGGGTTTATCAGAAGAAATAATTTTGAAGCCGATCTCGTTAAACACATACATGAACACGCACTCAAGGTGTTTCATACGCTACAAATCTTTCTAATAATCTTTTGATCCTGTTTGGTAACATGTGGTATCAAAGCCAAACGTGGATCGATCTCAACGATTTGAATTCTGTTTAGCTCGATTCTGACGAGATTTGAAAGAACATTTGCTCAAAAACCCATTTTCGATTTTTATGTGTTTTTGGATGTTTTTAAATCACTTTTGTTGTCCTTTGGTTAGATAAATCGTCAATGAGTATTTTTCTGTTTTTTCGAGTTGATTTCAGTCAAGTTTGAGTTGTTTTTGAGCCAAAATGGAGTTTGAAATTTTCTTTCCTGTGTCTGTTCGTCACCTTCGTGAGGATTCATCACACAGTATTGAAAGATTTGCCCGAAACGTTTTTCAATTTGCAAGAGAGTCGTCCGATTAAATTCTCAGCGATTTTAGGTCCTTAAGGTTTTATCGCCCGATACTTAGTTCTAATTGACTAAATCGTCTGACTTCCAATTATATAAGAGGAAACCGTTCGATTTCACAAAATCATCCGATTTGCTAGAGTTGTCCAAATTTTCCAAATCGCCCGAAAGCTTCTGTCGTCCGATTACTATTTTTGTCACCATCTATCGATTTTGTCAGCCTCGATTCGACCAATCCTATTTGAAAGCTCCCATCGCCCGATTTTGATACTTAGATTCACCCAATTAAGTTTAAATTCAGTCGCCCGATTTCAGTAATAGGTTCGTCCAGTCAATTCAAAACGTAAATCGTCCGATTGTCAGTTTCCTTAACTAAAGTCACGCAAACCTAAAATTACTTAATTAAAGTCGACCGACTTTGATCATTTTTGACTTGTGACACCCGAACTTAATAATAATAATAATAATCATAATAATAATAATAATAATAGCAATAATAATAAAATTTTTCTTTCAAACTTAGACTAAAATTGTTCGAAACTAACAATTTATTTCGCAGATCACCTCCACGTAACGATCACTACCAAACAACAAATGGATTCCTTAGCCATGGGAACCGACATTCGTGTACCAGTCCTGAGACGCGGTGACAGTTTGGAGAAGTAGATTCCTCAACTTTCTTGAGATAAAGGACAACGGCGAGGACATCATCGAGTCTCTTGAAAAAGGACCACTAAAAGTCTGGTCATAGTCCATTGTGATGATACAGTCACCTCAGTAGTTCAAGGAGGCAGAATGCTCAAATCTTCTTTGGAATACACTAATGCAGAAAAGAAACGAGCTAAAGCAGATATTCTGGCAAGAATCTATTTGATGCAAGCGTTGCTGAATGACATACTGATCCAAGCCAATAGCTTTCCAACTGCTAAAGCAATCTAGGATGAAGTCGCAAAATTAATGCAAGGAACAGAGAGTGGACTAAGAGCTAAGAAAGCCAAAACCCTAGCAGCATACGATTCTCAAGGCTAAGCCCGGTGGACAAATTGGTGAGACCTACAACAGGTTCGTGGTCCTCGTGAACGAACTAACGAAGATAAGCATCATAAAGACGAACATGGAACTCAATGTCAAATTACTCACCTTACTACATCCAGAATGGAAGAGAGTCACTACACACTTCAGACTTAACAAAGACCTCGATCAGATTGACATCCACAACATTTACGAAAGTCTGGAACAGCACAGTGACAGCATCACTCTAGTAACAAATACCACTCTTAAGAAAAGCACAAAAGCTGCAAAGAATAAGTCTGCTGAGTCTTCTAGTCCATTAGACAGTGAAGAATCTGGATCAGAATCAGACCCCGAATTCAAAGACTTCGAGAAGCATGTCGCTTATGTAATGAAAAGAATGGCAAAATAATACTTCAAAATGTCATCATCATCCGCAAATCAACAAAGGGTCTCGTCAAGTTCCAAACAGTCACCAGAACCTTTTCAACACTTCGACACTAGGAATGACTCTAGCCAAGCAAATGTTTCAATTGAGGAAAGCCTGGCACTTTGCTAGAGACTGCTACATGCCCAAGAAGAATGATGGTGAGTACTACACCAGAAAACTTAAGTTGCTCAAACAAAAGACGAGCGAAGACGACACGTGAAGAAGTTAGTAGACTAGAATCTAGCTTGGCTGACTCGAGAGCCAACTTAGTTGAATCTGAATCAAAGGTCAATGATTTATAAGCTCGTTTTGACAATAATTATGCATGTCTACTTAAGCAATTACGAGATAATAGCAATTTAGATTGTCTGCTAGAAATAGCACAGTCGAAAATCGATAGACGTGACTTAGGACTAGAAGGTTTGAAAACACAGGTTAGTGAGCTAAAGGCCAAATGGACAACTAGCGAAGACGAGCGAATTACTAAAACATGCGAATTAGTAATTTTAAGCAAAGAGCGTGTGAAATTATATAAGATTAAGAAGCTAGAGGACCTACTTACTAAGAGAGGACAAACAGATAGAACGATCTTTTTGAATAAGCCTAGAGACATAGAATTTATGACCCACGTGAAAGATTAGGTTCCAATCCAGACTCTATCCCAGTAGTGAAGAAACCCCTACCTCTTTATGACATTAGTTTCCTAGGATTAAATATGCCTAGTCTTTTGCCTTTCACGAGCTCATCTGCACTTGATGTGCGGGAAAAGAATAAGAGAAATAGAGAGGACTGGGCCAAAATCCCGCTTGACTATGAGACACTGAATAATAGTTACAGAACAAGGGAAATTCCTTTGTCTGATGACTACTTACCTCTTTATACGCCCTCTTCTGAAGAAGTAGGTGTCGAAAAACAAAATATTCTAATGCAATATACCAGCCATAATAAGAGAAATATCTGACTTGCGATCAAATCTAGAGTCAGAAAGAATAACTTTCCAGTTAGAGAATGAGATACTGCTTAGTATAATTTCCTCACTAGAAAAACAAATCAACACTAGCAAAACTACAGCCTCAACTCTAGAGTCAGAGAGGATAGCTTTTCAAGTAGAGAATGAAGTACTATTAAGTTAATTTCCACACTTGAAAATCAAATCGAAATCAGTTTACCTTCAGCCTCTCTGCAAACTTCTTTAGTAAACACCCAAATAGCCATCCCTACCAATACTATAACGATAAAAAAGCAGATTGCATCTAGCAAATCCAAGCTCACTAACTCATCGCTGCATGTACTCACGGGCAATTCTCTAAATAAGAAAGGGAAGAAGAAAGCTAAGGAAACAGCCTACCAAAGAACGATGTCGCTTACTCCTTTAGAATGAAGCAGCCCGTTAATTTTGAAGCGTCTAGTTCTAATTTTTGTAATAGTAGTCAAATGTGTGCTAAGAATTATCCTGTTGAACCTCCATCTATTATTCTTAAGCCTGTAACGACTACTAGGTATCATAACTTATATTCCAGCTATGCTTTTTATCTATGCTCAATACCAATCAGCAAATGCCGGCACGACTAAGGGAGCATCACTACCTTCTCTGAAGTCCAAATACAAACCTGACAAAAGAAAATGACATGTTGACAAAACAAAGTCCCATAAAAGTGAAGCAAAAGCAAAGCTATAAGAATACGTAGCATATGGGTTACAAAACAACAACTGAGAGCATGGACAAATCTCTGTCATCCTCTAGGAATTAGAAAGATATGGGTTCCTAAGCAATCATCTGGAATCATAGATAAATCTAATGCTGACATTAGAAGTAGACCCGTAAGAAAGCATACGTAGACTATAAAACTAATAAGGAAGGACCCGTCCATAAATGGGTATCTAAATCCCATTAATTCGTTTTGCAGATCCGTCATGTGTGGATACTTAATTCTAGTTGCTCTACACACATGACTGGAAGAAAAGAGCTATTGAGTAACTACAATGAACGCGTCGGTGGAACTGTGCACTTTGGGAACAATCACGCGGCTCCTATCTTAGGATACGCCGACCTAATTCATGACAACCTAATGATCAAGAATGTATCATACGTCGAGGGTCTCAGTCACAATCTCTTCAGCATAGGTCAATTTTGCGATAGACAACTAAAAGTTCACTTCCATGCTGAGGGGTGCAGCATCATTGCTGAAGATAGTAGGAAGCTTATCACTGGAACAAGAAAGAAAATCTCTACACCATCAACTTGAAGACTACTCGACCCTCGTCCAAATTCTGTCTCATGCCAAAGAGCTCAATTCAGCAAAGTGACCTTTGGCATCAAAGACTGTCCAATCCCAACTTCAAAACGCTAAATAAACTACATACTGGCAAACTAGTTATCGGACTACCAGCCTTGAAGTATCACAAGGAACACCTCTGCAGTGCTTGTGAAATGGGAAAAATGAAAAGAGCATCACACAAGACAAAGCTCGTAGCCTCAACTTCTCGACCACTAGAACTACTTCATATGGATCTATGTGGACCCATAAAAGGGCAAAGCATCAACGGACGAAAATACGTCTGGTGATCATGGATGATTTCTCCAGGTATAATGGACAAGATTTCTTAGGAAGAAAGATGAGACCCCAGATCTCATCATCGACTTTGTCAAGAAAACTCAAAACTCGCTAGGAAGCAAGGTTCAAGTGATTCGAACTGACAACGGCACCGATAGTACACCTCAGTAGAATGGAGTCATGGAAAGAAGGAATCGCAGCCTGGTTGAAGCGGCCCGCACAATGCTAATACAGTCAAAACTTCCTTACTTTCTCTGGGCCGAAGCAGCACAACTTGTTACACCCAGAATATGACAAGCATCCACAAATGATTCGGGAAAACCCCATATGAACCCATTAACAAAAGAATACCAAATATCAGATTTCTTCGAGTTTTTGGCTATAAATGCTTTGTTCTAAACGATAGAGATGATCGAGGAAAATTTGATCCTAAAGCAGTCGAAGGGGTATTCATTTGATACTCTGCTGAGGCGAAGGCATACAGAGTTTACCTATGACAAAAGCGAACTGTCATGGAAAGTGCTATTGTTACGTTTGATGAAGCGCCATTTATCGCTTTTGGACAGATAAGTCCAGAACCGGATTCATAAGAGTGTTAACAGAAGATCAACAAACTCTCCACCCGAGGAAAGACCATTTACTTCTAAGACATTTGATGAAGACGAGCTATATCTCTGTTTTATCAAATATATCTATGTCCTCGTCCACAATTGGACCTTCCTAAAAAAACGAGAGTAGAGACACATTGGATCCATATGTACACAATTCAATTGGAACTGACGAGATGCCTTTAAGTAGCTAACCTCAAGTTACCATGACTTCTCAACCAGTTCACAATGAAGATGTAGAAAATTCTCCTTCGGATAACTCAGGAAATGAAGCTGAAACCCCTATTGAGATCTCCAGCACCAACGAGACTGAAGCAAGTGAGGAACTTAACAATGAGGATTCGATTCAACCACTTCCCCACACAAGGAAGTGGACGAGAGCTCACCCAATGTCTCGAATTATCGGAGATCCAAATCAAGGAATAAGCACCCGATCCTCAACAATTAATGAGAATATATATGCCTGTTTTCTGAGTCAAATCAAACCAAGCAAGATCGAGGATGCATTAGCAGATCCAGATTGGAAACAAGCCATGCAAGAGTAAATCAATCAATTCGAGTGACTCAAAGTGTGGAGATTAGTCCCAAGACCTCAACCATTATAGGACAAAGTGGATTTTCAAGAACAAAAGAGATGAAGATGGGATTGTTATTAGGAACAAGGCTCGATTGGTGGCAAAGGGTTACAATCAACAAGAAGGAATCGACTACGATGAAACCTTTGCCCCAATGTTCGAATCGAGGCCATTCGAGTCTTTCTCGCTTATGCTGCTCACAAAAACTTCATTGTTTACCAGATGGACGTCAAGACAGCCTTCCTAAACGGTGTCATGAAAGACGAAGTCTACATGGCGCAACCTGTAGGCTTTGTGAGCGAAACTCACCCTGACTATGTGTACTTTCTAGAGAAGGCTCTCTATGGACTTAAACAAGCCCCACGTGCTTGGTACGAGGCACTCCCAAACTTTTTGATTAATTCATGATTCACAAAAGGGAAGATCGACACAACCCTCTTCATCAACAGACATAACATGAATTCTCCTTGTTCAGATATATGTTGATGACATAATTTTTGGTTCCCCAAATCCTAAATCGTGCAAAGAATTTGGTGATCTAATGAAGACGAAGTTCGAAATGAGCATGATGGGAGATTTAAACTTCTTTCTTGGACTGAAGTTAAACAACTTCCAGAAGGCATTTTCATTAGTCAATTAAAATACATTCATGACATACTCAAGAAGTACAACTTGGATAATTCTACTACGAAGAACACCCCAATGTCCCCTTCCTGTAAGCTTGACTCGGACCAGATGAAAAGTCAGTCAGTCCAACCATATATCGAGGAATCATCGGATCGCTCATGTATTTGACAGCTAGCAGACCTGACATTGTGTTCTCCACATGCCTCTGTGCTCGCTTCCATGTCAATCCAAATGAGTCACATATGCTAGCTGTGCAAAGAATAATGAAGTATCTCAAAGGAACTCTGACCCTTGGATTGTGGTATCCTAAGAACTCAAATTTTCAATTACTTGGTTATATTGACGCAGATTTTGCAGGATGTAAGATGGATAGGAAAAGTACATTTGGAGGCCTACAATTCATAGGTGACAAACTAGTAAGTTGGTCAACAACTAACTCATTATAGTCCCGACAAAGATATTCAATGATATAGACGAATTTTTGACTTTAGGGCTCAGCGCCGCGAACGAAAGCGATGTTTTCTTCGTCGATTATCGGATTTTGCCTCACAGAAATCGATCTTGAAAAACTCGTTGATTTGATATTAATTTTGAGGCCTAATTTTTGATTCTGTATCATATATTAGTTGAAAACTTCGCATATGTCAGTTTAGGGTGATTCCCTTCAGTTTTTCTTCGATCGATTTTTGGGTCAAAATTCTTAAGTTTGAAATTTTAAACTATTAAAATATTTCAAAGCTACATCGCCCGATTCCTCAAATCGCTCGACTTTCCAATTGCCTGATTCATCAAATCAATCGAACAGCTAAAGTTCATTTCTCGGCGATTTTGCAATTCGCACGATTCCTCAATCAACTGATTTGCTACAGTTCTTTTCATCATATATATAGAAAATCGCCTGATTCCTCATCACTTTTCCCACTCGTGATTCCCATCTTAAAAGCTCTCTAAATTTTGAACGAGTTTCGTCATTTTCCTGCTTAAATCGGTCCCCTAACCAGTTTTCTACACATCACCACTCATTTTCGGTAAGGAAATCATTGAATCTGCAAGTGTTAACTGGTTTTCTACGCGTTTTTGCAGGACTCGTTGTTTCGGGCTCATGAGTTCATTCCGTTCGCATATTTTCCTTTTTCCCTGCTTTGCTTTAAACCGTCAAAATTCCCTTCGTAGTTTAGGATTCATGGTTTTTGTTCCAATCGTCGAAAATTCCCTTTTGCAGATTTTTAATGATTTGTTTTCTAAACCCTAATCTCATTTGCCCAATTTGATTTTGTTCGAATTTGAATTTTTGAACTTGTTTCACCAGATTTCCCTACACTCAGCGAATTTGACTGTAAAATTACTTTCAATCGCCCGATTTTATAGATTTAACTAGAGAGTTCAATTTCAATCGCATGATTCCATCGACTTTAACTGAACAATAATTCATAATCGCCGATTCTATCCTCTGATTGAGTCGCCCGATTTCGTCAATTTTACGAAAAGTCATTGCCCGATTCCGCCCTCTGATTTAATCGACCGATTACATCAATATTACTTAAAGTCGGGCCCAATTCTGCCTTTGATATTGCGATTGAACTTACCCGATTCTCACTTGCTCGATTCTAACTTTATAATTCAATTTTAGAATCGCCCGATTCTGGTAATCCAGCGACTCTTCATTGCAAATCATTCCTTCATCGCCCGATCCTGAACAAAATTTACCTTCAAAAATTTTTTCTATGTCCCGTAACATATATTATGTGTAGTCATGTAAGATTACTCAATAAATACACCAATTCACTATTCCTTAACCGTAACTTAGAAATTTCTTTCTAAGTATTGCAACAATTTGGTACCTAAGTAACTGATTGCTAATGATTTGCTATTCCTTACAGAAATTTCCCAATGTGCGACAATTGACGAAGTATTCCCATCGACCGACTGGGGGCACAAAGACTGCCCAATAATGTGCAGTTGGACTTTGAAAACACGTCCTGCCTAGACCCAATCATCATCAAAGTCCTACAAAACCATCCCTTAAAAACTGCCCTAAATATAATCGAGTGCGTCCCTGAAGTCTACGTACAACAATTCTTGGCCACTCTTCAAAACCCAACAGATAACCCAAAATCCACTCGTCTCTCAGCCAAATTTGACAATACCATCGTGGTTCTGACCCCAACCATCATTCGCTCCCAACTTAGTCTCCCATACTCAATACTCTATGACCAACATCCTACTGACCAAGACCTCATTCGTGACTTCCTTTTCATGGGATACAAACCAAATGCCTAAAACTCCATTCACCTCTCCGACTTCTCCGCCAAAGATATACCCCAACCCTGCCGAACACTTTTTCTTATAGTCAAGAAGTGCTTATCTCCTAATCACACTGGGTTAGACTGCTGCAACCGGCAAATTATGCTAATTTTTCACAACATTGTCTTCAACAAATACTACGACGTCCGCAACTAATTTGGTCAGATCCCTTTGTAATACCCGTAAAATTTAATGGATTAGGAAATAAATGTGTAATTTTATGGATTAGGAAACTTGATAAAGAAAGTTCAACTGTGAAACAAGAATATAAATTTCAATGGTTTCAAATAGATTTCGAAATTGACTTTAAGAGCTAAATAAAACTCAATATGCTTAGCTAAATTAAACTTGGGCTGTATTTGATAAGAGTTTAAATTTCAAAATAAAGCCCACAAATCCCAAGAATAAGATAACTATAAGATTGCTTAATCCTCAAGTAACAATTCGCCATCTACAAAGCTATTAATCAACATTGTTTTCGAGGACCTTATTGTAGTATATATCCTTACTTGTGAATTAAAAACAAACTTCTCATACCTACAAAAGAAATCATACGAAGAAAAGGAGAAAGGATAATCTAGCACCACGACTACATAGACCAACAGCTCGACAACTTAAGCAAAGGTATAGTGCTTGAACATAGTATATTCAATTCATTCTCCCTAAAGTTATATGCTTATCTCATGACAAAGGGAGGATTCTAAATAATCTCGTGGGTTGTCATGTTCAGGAAACCCTAACTCTTCAAGGTTTAAATTAGGATTCATGTAACTGATTTATTCTCGGTAGTATATACTTCTACACGATATATATATATATATATATATATATATATATATTACATGATTAAGTGATATTAAATAGATTATGTAATTTGATAGGAGGATGGCATTAATTCAGTAGAGTTCTCAAATTAAAGTAGAAGTTTTATGGGTTCTGTGCGAAGAGTAACATACTTACGAATTCTTAAAGTCCTTGAGTTAGCACTCACATTTATGAATTAATAATTTTCGAAAATTATAGGATGCTCCATGTTTTAGGGTGTAAGATATTCTGGGTTAGAAACATTTTTAAAGCTAATCTTGATAATATAAGAATTTCATTTTTAGGGTTTTTGAAAGAATCAACATTTTTGAAGGAATCGGGCGATTCCACTTTTCATGTTAAGATCGAGCGATTTTACGTGTTTCGAGTCTTAGAATATTTGAATATCACATTCGGGCGACTTTCATTTAAATCGGGCGATTTTAATTTAAACAAGTTTCGGGCGAAAGTAATTTCGCCGAACTTAAACACTAAATCGGGCGATTTCTCGATAAGACATGGAATCGGGCGACTCACGTTTTCATGCATGCAATGAATCGGGCGAAAGTGAGTTATACTATAACTAATCGGGCGATTCAAGGGGTACAATCGGGCGAATTGCAAGATAACCAATCGGCCGAAACTAGGTATTAAACCTAGTCAATCGGGCGATTTAAAAGCCAAGTGTAAAATTGGGCGATTCGTTGAGGACCACAAATTGGGCGATTCAGAGTAATTAAACATCGAGTGTTGACTTAGAGTTGACCATAAGTCGGGCGATTTAGGTCATCTTAAACTTAGAATATTTTAATAATTTGTGATATAATTATTTGAGACTATATAGTTCGAGGATTGATAAAGATACTAATAATATTTATTATATTCAGAGGACCGACATATAGGGACTCCATCAGACCTTGTATTTGACGTTAGCAGGAGGACAGGTAGGTGGAATATCCATGTACAACGCGTAAACACCTATTTCATAATTATGTGATTTTATGTGCTTCGGTGAATTATGTGTTTTACGTATTTTATGTGCATTTCATGTGGCATCACGTTTCATGTATTATCACGTAAATGCCTGCATGTGCATTACATGTCATTTCACGAAGCCGTGGTGGAACGGTGGTACTGTATTGTACCTATTGAGCGTGTAGCCGATATTGGCTGTCGACCCGTATAGGAGTTATGTGAGTGTAGGCATCTGCTGTGCATCAGCGCCTGTGACGGTGAGCCATTGGCCCGTTGGACATTATGCGGCAGACTGCGGGTGACCTAGAAAGGAGCGACTTGGGATATCCCCAAGTAGGTTAGCTAGTGTAGGCCATGCTGTCGCGTGCGGGAGGAGGCGACGTGGAGGTTGTGACCTGGGCACCCTTATGGGACCTAGCGTAGGCTACCAGCGTGGGCACCGCATTGGCAGAAGAGGCGACCTGAGAGTGTGACCTGATACGGCGCAGGGAGGCTGCTCAGTGTAGGCCACTGCCGTAGTGTAGTGATCGTGTTGTGGTTGTGTTCGTGATCGTGGTAGTGATTTCGCGTGATGGTGCACAGTATCGAGCCCAGGGCCCGTTGTGAGGTGGTGAGTGTATCCCGGTTGTGATTAGTGATAGTGAGTGCCATTGCATGGGTGAGAATTGGAGGTGAGTGAACGTGAGCGAGTCACACGTGCATGCATTATTTCACCTACTGGGCAATTGCTCAGTGTTTGTGTGTTGTAGGTAATCGACGGTGGGGGCTGGCTATCGGAGCTTCCATGGGCTTTTGAGGGCGGGGCTGTACATGGATGACGACCCGTGGGCGAGTGGTAAGGGGTTTTGGGCCAGCGGCCCATTCGTATTAACTTTTTGTATAAACATTTTTTTTGTAAACTGGGTTCTCCGCGGCTTTCGCTGCTAATATTTTTGTAAAATGGGTTCTCCGCGGCTTTCGCTGCTAAACCCAATGCGATTTATCGCTAATTAGCGATTAGAGGGTGAGGGTCGTCACACTCTTTGACCAATTAAGAAGATGGGGCCTCGGATCGACAAAGAAAGTACTTTCCTACCTACAGTTGTTTTCGGACAAAGAAAGTCCCCAAGCCGAAGGCTACCAAATCCCAAAGCTCGGAAAAATACAATCAACTAAGACCAAGTCCAAGTTTGATCAGGAGTCAATGATTCTACCTGACTACCTTCTACAATTCCTCGATCAAACCAATCCCGTGCTTCTAGACTACCTCCGAGCAAACAACCTTGAAGACATCTCCATGGTTCAACAAAACCCAGTTGCGCCTAACCCGAGTATCAGCCAACCGCACCAGCCAAGTATAGGTCTAGGACAACCCCCATTCTCACAATAAAAACAAAAGCGAAAATCAAATGGGGATGACGGAAAGTAGTAAGAGGGAACGGCATACCAAACACAAACACGACCGTCCTCCTCTTTCATCCAGTCCGCACATAACCCGGACCGAGCCAATAGGTGCAGGGGAAGACAGTCTTACCCCGAGTAGAAGTCGCGAAATCAGGTCCAATCGCGCAGACTACCCCACCTAGCCACTCAATCATCTCCCAAAAGGTGGTTGTTTCAGATACACAGGAGCCACGTCAACCATCACCACCTCGCTCGGAGGCGGTCGATGATGAATTAAGCAGTCCTACGCCTCAGACAGCACCTTCCTTGTCCACAACGAGTCTAGGGCCCTCACAACCCATATTTTTTAAATCTTCTAGGACACAAACATCTCTTTTTGCACCGCTAGGTTTTAGTGATCTGGATAGAACTCTCCACAACATCTCCGTATTAGAAGCTAGTACGGACCAAAGCGGAAGACCCAAAGTAGTCAACATAACAGCAGCTACTGACTTGGGCCGTCAAATCTGAGTCCGTCTCAGCATTGATGTCAACGGTGAGCCTAAGTGGCCCTGGTTTCTCAAGTCCTGTGCAAACAGACGGCACATCAGCACCATCTTCTTCTGCTGCTGTGCCAGCGGGCCGTCTTCGTGACACTGCCCCATTATTTTCCCCGTTCGTGACGGAGGCAAGGCTCAATGCACGACTTGAAGAGTTCACGAGAGGCATTGAGGGCTCTATCATGACCCTAGTAAACGAAGCACTCGGTTCGTCCACTCGCGACAAAGGCAAGACCCCCGTCATCGAAGAAGAACGTGCACCCCAGAGTCTGCTGATCCTGATGCTGGCCCATGGAATGTCCCAATAGACGAACTAATCGACGTCTGCTGGCCAGACTCCGCACTGCACCAAATCTTAGAGAACGGACTCAGGAGGTTCTTCGACGGCTCGAGGCGAGGCCGGGTCATCAAGGGAATCACGTGACGACCCCGACGATGAGGGTCGTCCCGAGGGGGAGAGGACGCAAGACAAAGGGCCTCAGCCTCAACAGTTGCGGCCAAGAGTCACCAGAACACCCACCCGAACCAAAATACCTACACCCACACGAACCAAAGAATCTACCCGATACCAAAACAACCCAACAAACTTCCTCACCAGTTTTCACTTCCTAGTCGCACAAGTCAAAGAAGCCCATCCAATCCTTCATATCACCAACTCTAGCCCTTCAGACAGATGAACCAACCGTATCTCTCGAAGAGCTTTATAACCCTCACACCACCGTTGAAATGTACATCTTCAACGATGATTGGATGACAAAGCCGATGGACCCAACCATGGCCAAGGGCTTAATGGAGGATGCCAGATACTTCCTAATGAAGGAAAACGTAAGCCTGCCCTTATCGACGATGATGAACTCGAGGAAAGTGAAGACTACGAAGCTGATATTCCAGAACTTCCCGAGCTTCTCAAACACGCCATTATAGATGACGAGTGCCCCCTCGAAGTCGAAGATAAGAGAAGAACTGAATCTTCCATGGGAATATGCCAAAGTGACTGCTTTATATGAAGAAGAGATACGAAGGAGAATCTTGAGGAAGGAAGATAGTATTAAGAAGTTACACGAGCTTGAACTCAGAGGCCTAACTCATCTCTCAAGACCAACCGCCTTCGGTACTTGCTTTCTCTCCGAAGGACTTATGCACAAAGGGAAAGGAGCTAATGTTGATACTCTTCGAAGAGAATAGAAGGAAAGAGTAGAATCAGTGCCGTCATGGGAGTACGACGAGCTCGCCTTGACTTCTACGAATTCCCTGTCTACAAGGTACGACGAGAAGATGGGACAATTGAAGAACTAACTGAAGGCGATCTCTCATACTTGAGAGGTGACGAAATTGATTAGATGCTGGGAAGCTACAGACTCCTTGGAACACTTCAGAACCCATACCTCAAGGTTGGAACATCGCTCTTAAGCGATTTATGATGTGCCAAGTAAAGTTCAACGCAACCCATGATATCCAAATGGCAGTGGAAAGCAAGATGAAGAGGGTAATTCTCACGAAGCCATCCATCGAAGTCCCAGACCCTAGTTTTGGTGAAGGCCACATAATCAATTAAGACGACGATCCGTCAGTGGTCTACATTAACCACAAGGCAGATAAGAGGCTAATGAAAAAGTCAGAGATTAACAAGTTCAGCGACAGAACCCTCCTAATCATTCGGAACAAACTCAGAAGCATTCTCGAGTAGCTAAGGTACAAATAACACGAAGACCAAGCAAAATACATGAAGCTGATCGATAACATCTCTGAGAAAATATCCTTTCGAAGAAGTTTGCGATCATATGAGCATTTCTTAGGACTCAGAAAGTCTCCTTACATGATGGTGAGTCCCAAGACAAAGAAGACGCGAAGGACGCAAAGGCAGTGAGGACACTAAGGGGTTGTTAGGAATTATTTGTAGTGTCCTCTAATGAGATAAATCTTGGGTTTATATTTACGTATTTTATGGATTGTAGTAGTTTGGGGAGACAATTTATATTAAGTAAAAGTTTGGTATTTGGGCTTTAATATACCAACTAAATGTGGTATATAAAGCCCATAATTACCCTTGTTAGGGTTTATCAAAAGAAATAGTTTTAACGCCGATCTCGTTAAACACACACGAACACACACTCGAGGTGCTTCATACGCTACTAATCTTTCCAATAATCTTTTGTCCTTGTTTGGTAACAAGTGGACCAACATCGACATCACACTCTATCGAACCATCATAGGATTTCTTCTTTATCTCACCTCAAGCTGGCCGGTTGTGCCCGTTTCCAAGCCGACCCAAAGAATCCCACATGCCCACGGTCAAGAGGATTCTGCACTACCTCAAGGGCACCTCCACTTTAGGACTATGGTATCCTAAAGGCACAAATTTCAAATTAATTGAATATACTGATGCTGATTATGCAGGTTGCCGAGTGGACAGGAAGAGCACATGTCAGGACCCGCTGTCCTCGCTACCTATTCTAACGTTCTACTTTGTGCCTAACGATGTGTTAACTAAAAAGAAGCACCAAAAATGCGTATGAAATTTTTCTTTTCCATTGATATAACGGAACACTGTTAGGTACACGTCAAAAGAATGGAGATCAGTTCCTAACATACACACGTTATCTTACTACACGGGAAGACGAATGGCGGCACGACAAAAGCTCCTATGCGTCCGGCCTCACAGGTCGTCATCCATACACACACGTCCACCCCAAAAGCAGCACGAAGCTCCAAAAGATAGGCCTTGCCTTCAAAACGCGATCACGTACCGTGGTCGCTGGTGCCTACAGCACACAACGTAAAAGAATGAGCCACTGAGGCTCAGTAAGCAAAAATCATGCATGCATGCACGTGTCGCTTTCCCCGCAACGGCAATCCACGCCGAAGCATGTAACACTCGCAAAGGCGATCCGCGCCGATGCATATAACACATGTACTAACGTACTCAAGGCCCTCGGCTAATCTCACTATGCACCACAAGAGCTCACGTCCCTCAGGGACAACACGACAGCGGTCCACGCCGGATGGCCAAACCCTAGGATGCACATCGTTCCCCTAGGTCGCCATATGAACCCAGTCGTCCCCGACTGTCCGGCGGTCGCTCACGCTGGTAGCCCACGCTGATGTCGCCTACACCAGGGTTCCTCCCTGTGTCGCTTACACCCTCAGGTCACACCCTCCAGGTCGCACCTTACCGCCGCGGGCCATGCCCAAATCCTGCCCTCATGATATCAACATATATATATTTACAATAATAGTACGACGCTAAACGCCGCCCTGGTAGCATAGTAGAGAGCCCCTGACTCAACTGCGAGTCGACACACTTGCCCACATCGGCAAGTCTTCGTCACGTACAAGCGACATATCGTCATGCGCACTCATTCCCACGACCCTCCCTCATGAGTTCGTGCGTGCACATGAATATGCATATGCAACTAAATGCAACGTAGGCTTACCTCATGAGAACATTACGATTTAAATCACGTAGTCATGAATTCACGTAGGCACGTAGTCATAAAACATATAACACACAAGTTATGCATTGTAGTTGGATTTCTACTTACCTGGCGTCCGTAAGCTAGCAGTCACCTGACCCGTAAGTCTTCCAAAGTCTCGACCTTAGGCATGAAATATTGGTGTCAGCACACTATTTTATTTAATGGCTTAAGTATGCTAAATCTCTAGTTAGGAACATATTTTTGGTAATTCTAGTCGGATTCGCAAACTCTCACATGCCCCGTGAAGTTCCAAAATTGCGAATTGTGTTTCGCGAAGTCTAAGTCATTGCCCTATTTAATTCGCAAAGGTATCTTAGATCTTACTTCGTGAAGTCTATTATTATTTATTTAAGATTCGCAAAACACATGGGTTCGCCAAGTTGCATGGGTTTCGCGAGTATTTTATTCATGGCCCGTGAAATGTCTCGAGTTCGTAGAACTGACGCGGCCCGTGAAATTTGTGTGTGCATTCGTGTTAGTCATGGCCCGCAAACCCTAGAAGCTGCAAATATTTGATTTCCGCAAATAAGTGTGTCTCCAATCAGGTTCACAAAAGGCTGGGATCGCGAATCATTTTTGCAAATTTGTAGGATTCGCCAAATAGGACCCGCAAACTTCTAAGGATTCGCAAAGTCCTCCATTCGCAATCCTCGTGGAGCTCGTAAAGCATGGAGTTCGCAAAAGTGCATGGTCCGCGAAGTGTGTTGAACCCGTGAAATTTTGTGAGTTCGCCAAAGTAGAGCCGCAATCTTCTAAGGATTCGCAAAGCTAGGGGTTCGCGAACTACGATGGCCCGCAAAGTGCGATTCGCAAATGTAGGTTCGCAGATCTTCATGCCATTAAGGGTTCACAGAATGCCCCAAGCTCATTTCTCGTCGAGTTCGCGAACCACCATGGATTCGCACTCTTCAACGGAGTCACAAACCTCGGCTCGCCGACTGGATTCGTGAAAACCCTAGACCCGCAAAACTTCCGTTCATGAATCTAAGGTGCATGGGAATGCTGGGTTCGCGAACCTCCTTCCTTCGTTGGTTTGCGATACGGAATTCGTGGAACTTGTGTTTCGCGGCTCCATTTTACTATAAACACTTTTCCAATTCGCAAGGCTCCACGTTTAAAGATCAAAAAGATTACTTTTTCAAAAACACCTTAAATATCGAACGACTCAAAATCCCCTTGAACCTAGCCAAGTCTTACATTGATTGTCTTGCCTAATAACGCTTTAAATCATGTTAGCATGGACCAAAACACAAGATTAGGGTGAGGAAATTTACAGCCATGACTTAATATCGATTCACTATAGCATAACGTTTCGTCTGCTTAAAAGTCCTTAAGGTGCCCTATCTCTCAAACTAAATACAAGAAATTATAGTAAGGGAATACCGTTCTCCAAACCTTCTTGAATGTGGTTTCGATCTCCCTTATCTTCTTTCTCTCAAAGTTCGATGGCTTTCTTGCAATTGGGGTTTGTCACTTTAAAGTTTTTTAGATAAAATATCTTAATATTGGTAGTTATGGTGGGGGTTTTTGGTTGACGTGGCTTCTCCCTAATTTATAGCCAAGACGTTTAAAGGCATTAGTATGCTATCTTCTCATATTAAAGTCCACTGAAAGGTACCTATAATCTGTATCTGGTATCTAGTGCCAATTGTTGGCCCTTATATTACCAAACAAGGATCAAAAGAAAGGTTTGAATGTCAAAAACGTGAAGAACACCTTGAGTGCATGTTAGTGTGTGTTTTTCTAAGGAAAAGTACAAGGTGGCTTGCCTTTTAAATTCTTTTGATAAAACCATAATTAGGGTATGTGGGGCTTTATATACCATAAGTATTTGGTATATTAAAGCCCGATACAAAACTATGACCTAATATCATAAGTCACCCCAAACTACTACAACCACTAAATAGACATATTAACCCAAGATTACATAAAATTAAAGGATGCTAGTAAATATTCCTAACAATCTCCCCCTTAGCATCCTTTTCGCTTTGGCGTCCTTGGAGTTGTCTTCTTCTTGGGTTTCTGTACATGGTAGGGAGACTTCCTTAGCCCTAAGAAGTGCTCGAACGAACGCAACCTTCTTCGAAAGGATATCTTTGCAGCGATGGTCTCGATCAGCCTTCCGTACTTCTCTTGAACTTCGTATTCTTCTTCCTTTAGCTGCTCGAGTATCCTTCTGAGCTTGTTCCTGATGATCAGTAAGGTTCCATTGCTGAACTTGTGAATATCTGACGTCTTCATAAGCCTCTTCTATCCTTTGAAGTTGATGTAGACGATTGATGGATCGTCGTCTTCATTTATGATGTGCCCTTCACCATAACTTGGATCTGGGACCTCAAAGGAGGGCTTCGTCAGATTCACCCTCTTCATGTTGCTCTCTACTGCCATTTGGAGATCATGTGTTGCATTGAACTTGACTTGGCGTAGAATGAATCTCTTCAGTGCATAGTAGCCAAGTCTGAGTTCTGGCATTTTGAGAGCTCCAAGCGTTCTAAAGCCCCTTGCTATTTGCTCAACATCTTCTCCTCTGATGTAGGCGAGGTCGGCTTCATTCAATTCTACGTAATCTTCATTTTCTCGACGTACCATGTAGCAGGCATGTCCATATCAGCAAACCTCACTTTGCGAACTCCCAGAATTTCGCTAATTCTGCGCTTCTTTGCCTCTTCTCTTCTCAGAGTGTCTACATCACCCCCTTGTCCTCTGAACATCAAAATTCGACGAAGTGACAACAAGTACCGGACTGCTTTAGGTCTCGAGAGGTGGCTCAGTCCTCTAAGCTCAAGCTCGTCGATCTTCTTGATTCTATCCTCCTTCCTCCAGATTCTCCTTCGAATCTCTTCTTGATATGTGGCAGTTACTTAGACGTTCTCCCATGGCAACTCCACCACTTCTTTTGTCTTCGTCTACATTGGTGGACATTCCTCATCGATGACGGTGTGTTGGAGTAGCTCGGAAAGTTCTGGAATGTCTGCTTCGTAGTCTTCACCTTCCTCGAGTTCGGCATCGTCGATTAGGGCCAGGCTGACGTTTGCCTTCATCGAGAAGTATCTGGCATTTTCCATCAGGCCTCTAGCCATGGCTGGGTCCATCGGTTTGGTTATCCAATCCTCGTTGAAGATGTATTTTTCCACGGCACCGTGTGGATTGTACAGTTCTTCGGTTTGTTGGATTGGTTCACTGGTCTGCAGGGATAGGATGGGAGAGGAGGTGAGAGGCTCATAGTTGGTGAGGAGGGCTGTTGGGTTGTTTTAGTGGTAGTTTGGGTAGATTTTTTTTGTTTGTGTGGGTGTAGGTGGTTTTGTTCTGGTGGGTGTTTAGGTGGATCTAGGCTGTGGCGGCGGAGGTTGAGGCCCTGTGTCTCGTCTCGTCTCCCCCTCGGGACGACCCCCACCGCCAGGGTCGTCACGTGGTTTGCCAATCATATGTAAACATATCAGATTAATATATAAGGTATATGACGAAAACAATATAATTCTCATTCAAATACATGGCCACGATTATCCATGGCATATATAATTACGTACTGACCAGAAAATAAATAAATCTCAACTAATTGGTTTCATTGTGGTAATGATTGTAGCATAATGCAAACGTAAGTTATTACTAACAACAACCTTTTGTAGTTAAATTAAGTCATTCTCTGTAATAATTAATTAAACTTATAATACCCATTGATTTTTCACGACTGTAATAAGATACCCTGTCGTTTTGAATTACTGTTCATTGTGTGTGTGTGCGTTGTTTGCACGACTTTTAATGAATTAGTAGTTCATTTGATGCATATTCGGTATTTCCAGGAGCGTTCTGTCGACTGATAATGTATCAGTCGTGTAATTCATAATTTTCTCAATGTTAGCTTAATATTTCTGTATCGTGACGTCGCTAATGATGTCACCTCGATTGATGCGACCTTCATAGATCTGAAAGAATATTTGTTTCCTTAACTTTTATTTTCTCTTCTTTAACTTTGCTGTTAACGTTTCAGTCGTGTTATTTATACCTCTCATAAAAAGAAATTGCGTGAGCTCTCCAAGAGAATTTTCCAACAATGTAGGTTAGTAGTCATTCACGTATAAGAAAATTGAGGATGTTTCTTCCATTGTTTCCGAAGTCCTGTATACGATGTTTGTAAAATCCCCTTTCTGGCATTAAACTATATAGGACTAATACAACTGTAAGGGAAACTTCTATTAGTATTTAAAAAACATGACGTCTATATGCATGTATTCAATCCTTATATTCGAGAAATCCTTTATAACACATTCCCTTATATCACATGTTACTCTAATAACATAGTGGACGAACGCATAAGCTCTTTCATTTAAAAAATGTAATGTAGAAATCTCTCACCTAATTTTTGTAGACTTCATGGTAAACAATATTAACTATCTCATTGTCTTCAAGTTCATCCTCCTTGAAACTGAGAATCTTTATTCCAGTCTGTGATGTCGCCCGAGACAATGCAACGTACAGTTGGCCATGCGTAAATATCGGTTTTGGAAGATATACACCAACATTTTTTAAACTCTGTCCCTGGCTTTTGTTGATAGTCATTGCATAGCATACTCGTATCGGAAACTGTCTGCGGCGTAACTTAACTGGCAATGATGACTCTGCTGGTGAAAGAACTATTCTTGGGATAAGTACTTTATTTCCAACATGCGATCCTGTAATAATCTCACATTCAATCACTCTACTGCCCATTCGTGAAACTGTCATCCTTGTCCCATTACATATCCGTCCTTCTGATTTAGATTCCTCAACAGCATCACGGGAACTGCTTGTTTGAGTAAGAGTTTATGATTAGGCCAGAAAATTCAAGGGTGTTAAGAAATTGAACTGGATCATGTTTTCTATTTCACTTTCATCCCCAGAATTGATTTCCATGCTATCTGAACTCAGATATTCAGTTGGTTGTCCAGGGGACATTGACAACATGTACCTGTTAATCTCATCAATAGTCTCATTTCTTGGGGTGAGTATTGCCCTCTCTCTGAGATATGTATGAACAGCATTCCTCTCTTCAAAATCTGCGTAAACATAATCTGCAATCTGTTTCACCGGATCCGTAGAAGGACGAATAATCATATCACTTGGAAGTCTAATTGTTTCTGTACCATTGGCTGAAGTTGTTGTTGGATTACATCTCCAACTTGTAAGATCCATTTTGCAAAATCTATTTCAGACTGATGTACTCTCATATTCTTCTTCAAGCTGTAGAAACGACAATACTTCCATAGGTAAGAGAGGTTTATAACTGATTCAACAACGTCTTGCCGTGTACCCTTTGGAATACCGGCAGTATTTGCCTAAAGTCTCCACCTAAAGGACAGTTTTCGCTCCAACTATCAGTCTATCAGCAACTGTGTTCTCAACCGACATAAGATCCCTCATTGTTCTGTCCAATGATTCGAAAGCAAATTTATGTATCATCGGTGCTTCATCCCAAATGATTAAATCTGAGCGACGTAAGAGTTCCGCTAACATTGAACCATGGCGTATATCACACATAGAATTTTCACGTAAGGATATTGGTAGCTTAAATCTCAAATGAGCTGTCCTTCCTCCTGGTAGCAATAACGAAGCAATCCCTGACGATGCTACAGGAATTGCTATCTTGTTTTCTGACCGCAGCTTTTGTATTAGCAAATTGTATAAGTAAGTCTCTCCTGTTCCTCATGGACCATTGAGGAAAAAAAGCTGACCATCATTTGCACATACGGATTCAATAACAGCATCAAATACCGCCTTTTGATCTTCACTCAGCGTAGCAATTAGTTCCTCATTTGCCACCGTGGTTCTTTCAATATTGAAGTTCAATTCTTCCATTAGGAATCTATTTCCAAGATCTTTGAGAACACTGTCCGAGGGAGTCGGCAATCCAGGGAACTCACTAAGCGTTTTCGAATTCTGATTCAATAACTTCTCCAATTCTATTAGGGTATAACATTGTAGTTCATCGTCTGAAAGCTCCAAAGATGAAAATGTAAACAAACGTCTCTGTTTCCTCGTAATATCTTCTGACATAGATTGCCAGAAACTATTCCATAGTCGCAAAGGATCTGTTATTTCACAATATGTCAACAGTGTAGTAAATAGATGCCACAACTGACATGGAGACGCCCAGTGAACAACTTCTTCCATTGCTTGATGCCATTCAGAATCTCCTCCCAACAATCCTCTTCTGTAACACGTTTCTTTGAAACTCTGTAATACATTTCCGTCTACAGTTCGTATATCTTCATAGGATGTTGGTCCTTTCACAAACATAAGCAACATTTTCATGTAGTATATTTCACCAGCAGTTGGATGAATATTCACAATTCTTCCAAGCACAATTCCTCTATTGCGCGGTGTCCAAGCTTTTTTTATCACTGCTCCATACAAATTTTGACGGAAATTGTACGTAAGTTAGAGTCATTGCTTCCCTATTACGCGAGTTTGTTACCATCCATTCGGTAAACATCATTTTCCGAATACCATCTCGCGTCAATAGATTCTCCAGATCAGCAGCATCATCATAAACAACACTCTGTTGTCCTTCAAGATGCAGTCTTAGAACAGCGAGCGATCTATAATGTATGTCAAAGGAAAATATTCTCCACATAGCTTCGCAGGCAGATAAGTACCGACAGTCAAGATATCTCTTTATTTCGTCACTGTTTTGTGCCGTTTTTGCAGAGTCATCAACTGCAGCATCTACCGAATTTCTGCTTTGTATGATCATTGTTGCTTTATCGACTCCCTTCATAATATACTTGAAGAGGTATTTGATTGCTTTAGTCCTATTGCACTATTCAACATTTATATGAGCATTATATTTTTTCAGCAGTGGTAGATTATGTGGCACAACATAACTATTATCCATGCGGATTTTCTTCTTTGTAATATAAATCCTATCGATTCTTCTTCGCCGATATCTCACGTAACCAGTCTCATCGATTGTCGTTGTCTCAATATACTGTTTACGGAAGTTTTTTGTGCACCTGTGATTTTCCATGCAAGCATTGTTTGGTCCAAACCACATGGTCCATGCATCATAAATTGTTTGACCAAATGATATCCCTCCTCGTCTACTTCCATTTCTGGAACTACTGATATTACTGAGTCTACTTCCGAAGGACTTGGATGTCCATCACGGCCACTTAGCCAAGTCAATATATGTGCATGTGGCAGGCCTCTTTTCTGAAATTCTATTGTACACAACACTACAGAAAAAAAATAAAACAGAAATGCTCGTATAATTGAAACTTTCCGTAAAGTGTCCTCGTCATCAACGACATAAAATATCTGGGAGTATTGTGTAGAAAATATACCTGCAACCACGGGGCCAAAGAATATTCCTTTCCGAATATCAGAAATCAAACTATTCAGTTTTATTTTAAAAACCCGACACTGCAAGTCTGGCCTATCATTAGAGCTATCATTTCCATATCTTTGCAAATGATCTGTTATTTCGTCCCAGTTAGGATTTGCTGTGATAGTAATGAATAGATGTGGATTATTGTACCACTTGCATAAATCCAGAGCGTCATGGTAGTTTTCCAACATATATCTGGGAGATCCTGTGAACGATGAGGGTAATATGATCTTCTTGCCAATAGATCTTGCATTTTGTCTCTCCTCTCGTTACAGCATCAGCAATGTTACTGTAAACATCCGCTCTCAGCGTCGTTTGATTATTTCTTATCCAACGCATCCTTTCTTCGATCGCTGTGTAAGCATCGACAACATACTGATGGAGTAGACGTCCAGACTGTACAATACCTTGACCTTCCGATAATCTAGTCTGTATTTGATATGCATAATATTCACGCATAGTTATGTTCTCCCTTTTGGTAGAGCTGTGGACCTTATCCGAGCAGGGTATCTGGTCATGGAATCTACACTGTCCACACGGAAATAACAAAGGATATTGCATTGCCATAAATGAAGGATGCAATTCGCTGATTCTCTTTAGCAGACCATTTTTTGTCTGGACTATGATGTCTCTTTCCCCAATCGTTTCAGGAAGATCTCCAACTATCAATCCAGCAATTTCATCCGTGGAGGGAAGTTCGTACTGCTTTCCTCTACGCTCATATCGATAGTTCAGCAGTTTCACCAGATTCATATCTGTCCCGTGCCATTCGAAAAACTTTCCAGCTCATTATATGTATCCATTATTTGAATGAGTGCTGAAACCACTTCTGTATCCAAATTTTCTGAACTTTTTCTGGACAACGTTCCTAAACGATTTGAAACTTCATTTGATGTGTCGTAGATATAGAGCTGAGCAAATTTTGGAGTCTCACATTCAGTAGGAAGCAATGAACCAATATTTGTTGGGGTGGGCCCGATTAATCGACGCCGGCCCCCGAATAGCGCAACGTAGCTATAGCGGAAGCGCGATTTGTACCGAGCGGCGTAGGGTGGCGAATTTTCGATTTTTAATATCTAAATTCAACCTTACACCATTCAGCTTCTCCCGAGAGTCTGAGATGCTTCTCTAAGCCTCGGGAGATCGCGGTTAATTCGAATTATCAAAATTCGAATTTATTTCCAATTTATTTAAATTAATAATTTCGATCCAAATTAATCGAATAAAGCGGCAACCAGACGTTTTTCGATTATTTGGAGACCGAAATGATTTTTGATCAATACCAAACTTTCCAGAATAATTCTACACTTCCTAACGTTCGCAACGATAGGTCTTTCGAATTATTCCGACATCGTTTGATATTTTTCTCAAAATCAAATATGTGGTTCGAAATTATTAATTCGAGTAAAACGGCAGTCTGCCGTCTTTTGACTATTTGACGACCGAAATGATTTCCGATCGATACCAAATTTTCCAGAATAATTCTACACTTCCCGTCGTTTCCAACGAGGGGTCTTTCGAATTATTCCGATACCGTTGATATGTTTCGTAAATCAAATCGTTAGGGTTCGAGGTATACCTTTGGTGAAAGGGATTTCTTCTGTCGTCGCCTCGGATAAACGTGGCTACACCTCGTCTGGATCCCGGGGCTTCCGGGCTAGATCGTCACGCCGGTATGACCTTGAACGAACCTCTGAGAATACTCCTGATGGCTAGACGTAACTCAGTTCGGGCGTCGGGACTCGTCAAATGAACCCGTAGCTTCAAAGTGGCTTGAGAATTTCTACAAATTCTATTTCTTTTCTTAAATTATTTCTTATTTGTTCAATGAATCATTAAATTCTATTTTTCACCTTACATCTCACGTTTTATGCATATATGCATGGTTATAATATATTTTTTTTTTTAATTGAGACACTTGTATAACAAGTGTCATATAAAAAAAAAAACAATGAGCCATAGTTTCTACACATCCCAACGTGGATGTGTAGAATTTTCATTTTTTTTTATTTTGATAATTTCCTTTTGGCCCTTGAGGTTTCTAAATTCTCAATTTAGTCCCTCCATTTTCAATAATAAAATAATTAAATCCAATCTAATTATTTTAATTATAATTGAGCCTCACTTAGTTAATTAATTAATCACTTAAGACAATCTTAAGTCCTAATTATTTCCGTGACTGTCACTAGAATTTAACTAAGTCGTCGACACCTTGTATCAACTTTGCCACTACCTCAACGAATCTCATTCGTTAGGTTCCACAGAAAAGCCCGCCGTTTTCGTTCAAGTTCATTACCATTTTTAAGCGCGACTCTCTAGGTCCGTCTCAACTGGCATGGGAGGAATCCACGAGTCCCGGCATTCGCCTAGCCTATCCCGCGGTACCGGACAGATCCCAGTTGAGAACGAATTTTGATCTAATCGAAATTCGGGCGAACCGACTATAGTGTATACATTTAAATACTTCTTACGCCTTTCACTTGCGTCCCGTTAGGTGAGAGCCATGCAAATGTCAAACTCACTAACCTAACACTATGTTATAATCGAGACCGAACCGATTATTTAAACTCCGCTCCGTATCTAATACAAGCAAGTTTTCCAAGCTTCGGCCGAAGGCTTTATAATCGTCGCTCTCCAATTACCTCATAGGACATTAACCTATACGAATATAAGCAGTGAATCCCGATAGCAGTCAAAGCCCGGCAATCACCTCCGTAAAGTCGGTTGCGTTTCGTCGCTGACCCGTGTCTCATTTATGAACACTTGCGAGCCTAGCCAACTAGCGACAAACCGAAATCACGAAAGCAAATCCGTCAATGACCCTATTGGTCTGAGGCTGCTATAGTCATTCGTTCAATCATTGACAACATCCTAGCCATGTGATTGAGACGAATACGAGCCGAATGTCCGGATATGCGATCTCTTCGATCACCGATATCTCCATCACGACCCACAACCTCTCAGGTAATCGGTGACACTACCGATACTATGTGGTCGTCAATGGATAAATCATATTCGGATATCTAGTCACCCACCTAGAATCCTTAGACTTACGGACTTTTTATTTAATGTTGAGATTAAGGACTGTCCGGTGTCTCCTCTCTCGTCCCACGAGAATCAGACGTCCAACTCAAACATTTGGGTGTTATTTATTTATCGCACTACCGGATGCCAAGTAGACTTTAAATTCGATAAATAAATAATAATGCCTTTATTATAATGAAAATAAATATTCATTAATTTATTTGACGGTATATACAATAAACCTGTCTATCAACCTATACATCATCGTGCGCCCTATACTATTCCTAGTCCTCGTATGGCATTCCGAGGGCACACTCCCTAACAATATTATGACAGTTTTGTCCATGTATTCTGTAGACGTATGAACCTGTTCTTGGTTTCACCGTTGGGTCTATTTTTGCACCCATTGATGTGAAGGAAAGGATTGAGTTATAGACTCGTATAGATTGCCGAGAAGATATATCTGACAACTTTTCCTCAAGATATAACGGAGGCTGTTCAAGTGGACAGAGCGAAACTCTTCCCTTGCCACAACATAGCGTAAACACTAAATTTTTGCTACTCGCTCTTGCTTTTGCTGACTCTGATTTCCACATCAGTGCATGACAGTGAGGACAATAGCTAATCTTCTCCGTGGTAATCACTGTAGGAGTTGAGATGTTCCTTTTATTTGACAATAAAGATCTCGGAGACCCCTGAATTCATATCAGAAAATCATTTTTGAAACTATTCTATGACAAATTCCAAACCTTGGTATTTTGTTCAATTACCTTGTAACAAAGTCTGGGGTCTTTCTTCATTGTATCCAACGCTTCCGCATCTTTGCTGTGCTTGTTGCGGCTTCTCTTTGATGCTGATATTGGAAATTTTGCACATTACATACGTCGATATAATGATCAAATATATTAGCTTTGAGCATAGCAGCACATGCATGTAAAATACTTGTAGGGGAACTTTGTCGTACCAGTTGCGCGGTGATCCTTATAATCATTGACATTATTTTCCTCGGAGATTAGTCTTTTCCTTCCATGCTGCACCTCTGTATTATAATCTACCACGTTGAATAACATGTGAAGAATCAGATAATTTTCATAAGAACATATCTGTAATTAATGAAAGATTGCAATACCAAGTCGCAAAGCTGCTCCAGAATTTGCCTGCAATATTGATTGATACCGATAGTCGGAAATTCGTGATCTGTATTGCATATATTGTGTAAGTGAATCGTAACTCATTAGCAATTTCCCACACTGTCAAGTTCTTGAATAACAATCGACTTGTTTTGCTATCCTCCCTGCGAAATTTTTTTTTTGGGAGTAATTTACTTCTATATATATAAAGTGGGAGAATATACAAATGAGTGGAGATGTAGTCCTCCACATGCAAGCCAGTAACAGACTACTGACAGTTACTTCGGTTTTACCAGGATTTACTTGGACATTCAGCGCGGTCTGCCCCTGTTATGCTGGCTGACGTCCAGGGGGCTGTATCACGCAAGCTTTCCCCAGCTGCGTCACTTGATATGGTCCGGCCAGTGGCCGAGGGGGAGGTGAGGCATGCGCTTTTCTCTATGGGGGATGAGAAGGCGCCGGGTCCTGATGGGTTTACGGCGGCTTTCTTCAAAGCATCATGGGAGATCGTTGGACCTAATGTGATACGGGCGACGCAGGACTTCTTTGCTATGGGCCGCCTTCTCAAAGGCGTGAACAGCACGCTTATTACACTTATACCTAAGTGTGCTTTGCCCCGACGACCGTTAGACTTTAGACCTATCTCATGCTGTAATGTGTTATACAAGATCATATCTAAGGTGTTGGCGAATCGGTTGAAGCCAGTGCTGGGAGAGCTGGTTCATGCATCACAGACGGCTTTCATTCATGGAAGGCGCATTAGCGATAATATACTCCTAGCGCAGGAACTTTGCCTTGGGTACAAAGCCAAGGGACGGCCTCCTCGAGCAATGCTTAAGGTGGACCTGGCCAAGGCATACGACAAGGTGGAATGGAGTTTTTTGCTTGCGACACTTCAGGCGATGGGCTTCCACTCACGATATATTGAGTAGATACGGACCTGCCTGACGACGCCAAGTTTCTCGCTCAACCTCAACGGGAGAGCGGCGGGTTATTTTCCGGGTAAGAGGGGACTTCGCCAAGGGGACCCGATCTCACCGTATCTTTTCACACTTGTCATGGAAGTTCTCCACTGCCTTGTCGAGAGTCATATTCAGGCGGAACCTCGTTTCCGCTATCACTGGCGATGCGAGTCGATTTCGCTCCCTATGTTGGTTTTTGCTGATGACCTCCTCCTATTCTGCCACGCTGATCCTATCTCTGTTGGGGTACTGAAGGGTGCGTTGCTGAGGTTTTCCCACCTTTCTGGGTTACATCCTAACCCGGACAAGAGTGAGATGTACCTGTCACGGAGGGCGGAGGGCACCAAGGGACATCTGCTGTCTATGATGGGATTTCGGGAAGGTCGATTACCTGTGCAATATCTGGGGGTCCCATTGATTGCATCCCGCCTTACTATCAGAGACTGTGCTCCTCTCTTGCAGCGCGTCGATGTGCGTCTGGGATCATGGCTGAATCAATCTTTGTCGTACGCTGGCAGGGTGCAGCTGATTAAGTCGGTCCTTTAGGCATTACATGTCTACTGGTCTGGGGTTTTCCTACTGCCCAAGGGTATCATCCGAGCCTTAGAGACCAGATTTCGCCGGCTCCTGTGGGGTGGTGTATCGGCCAAGGTTGCTTGGGACGATGTCTGTTTGCCGGTTGTGGAGGGAGGCTTGGGCCTTCGGTCTATAGCTAATGATAATCGGGCTCTCCTACTACTATGGAGGGTCATCACACGGCCCGCTGATTCGATTTGGGTGGAGTGGTTGTACGGTACACACTTGCATATGCGATCTATTTGGACCGTCACCATTTCGGCTAACATGGCTTGGAGCTGGCGGAAGTTGCTACAGTTGCGGCAGGTGATACTCTCCTTTCTGATTTTTACGATTGGAGATGGTTCGTCTCTATCATTATGGGAAGACCCATGGCTGCGGGCTACCCCTTTGTTGCGGCACTACCCTAGAGGTCCTATTGCGATGGGCCTGCCTGTAGGGACCCGCCTAAGCGCAGTCATAGACGCTCAAGGCTGGAATTGGCCGGGAAGATCGACTGTTGAGTTCATCGACTTCAGTCCCCACCTGCCACCGATTCACCCTAGTGGTCGAGATTCGATATCTTGGAAGGAGGCACCGGATGGCCGGCCCACGGCACAATTAATTAGGGAGGCATTGCGCATACGAAGGCCAACTGTCCCTTGGGCGACCCTGTTTGGGGGACCGCTGCGGATACCACGTCATGAGGTCATTTTGTGGTTGGCCATCCGTGATCGATTGTCGACTAGAGATAAGCCTTGGGTGGCCCATCGAGCTGGGACCCATGCTTGTCTTCTTTGTGACGCGCTGCATCTTGGGACTGCTCAGTATCTGTTCTTTGACTGCGTATTCTCACGTGACTGTGTTCGGATCCTACGGCGGAAGATTAGGTGGGCATGGCCGTACCGAGACTGGAGGCTAGGCATACACAGTGGGCTGCACTGCGATGGCGTGGAGACCACCTCGTACAGGTGGCCTATCGTCATGTCCTTGCATCTTTAGTATACTATATTTGGCAGGCCCGGAATAGGCACTGGAAGGAGGGGGCTATTATGACTCCGGACAGGCTTGTTACCTCCGTTCTTGACATGGTTTGCATGCGCCTGCTTGGGACATCACCCAAGTTTGATCTGCAGAGGGCAGCTATTCGACGGCGATGGCGAGTAGCTTGGTAGTTTATTAAATATCCTCCCTGCTAAATGATTAATCACATCGTGTAGTTCCCGAAATATCTTGTCGATGGAATCTTCAAAATCCTCTTTCAGTATCGAATGTTTGCTTTTTGGTAAATGTACTCCGATTCGTTTTCTATTATGTCAAATTCCCTTTTGCACTATACTTCGACTCCTTACTCTATACTCAGTAAGGGTAAGTTGTTAACGCTGTTGGAGAGATATGAAGAGTCAATTAAGATTCGTTGCTTTGGAATCAGATACATACAATGTAAGACAATACAATGTAAGACAATTGTATGAAATTTTTCAATTCGCCAAAACATATAGCTATCACTGATTGTTGCAGATATACAATAAATTTAAGCATATTTAATAGGGGTGCTATAAGGTTAATACATGCACGTATAATATAAAAAATGTTCTACTGAATCAATTTATCATGCAGTTTGTCTCTTAGACTTCCTCAGAGAGGTACATAACAGTGTAGCATAATTTTTTAGTTGGAAATTTATTATTATTAGTATAAATGTGCAAAGAATTGAATAAGAGCTGCGCAAAATAGGAGAAATTGTTTAGTTACACGATATCCTCAGGCATCAGTGCAATATACAACATACCTAGTAAACTATCAGGAAATTGGGAATGAGCTATTGTCATATAAAATCCACGTTTTCTGGTTTTAAGGGTGATCCACGAAGAAATGTTACAATTTTGATGTTAAAATCAAATTAAATGTGTCAACAAATCGACATTGCTGAATAATATTAGGAGGTTTGGTTAAGCCTTCATAAATATTGAATACTGATAGATTTATTGATTTATTCAACCCGTATTCTTGACATCCACGAGGAACTGGACGACTATACGAAAATTACTGCACGACTGTTAATAAAACATAACGCAATATTTTTACATTACTACACATATAAAATCTATATTTGACAATATTTACAATACACGACTGGAGTATAATTATGGGCTATATCAACTAAAAATGATTTCTAAGGTATCCTGCAATATTATAATTATGAATAAGATACACGGAACCGTATTTTGTCGCCGGAATGCCCAACACATGCCTTATTTAGAATACCGCAATATCAATTATGGTTGTCTTAAAAGTGTTAAATGAAAAACTACATAATCTAACAATCAATGAAGTCGGTCTAGAATGTGGATTAATCGATAACAGTAACATCAGAAAATAAGTAGGAAAGCGGAGAGCGGCATGATAATCTGACTGAACAGCGTGCTCATGAAAGCGACATTCGTCGAGGGGATTTTGCACTTTAATTGCATCTCAATGAAAGCGCGGATGCATTCATCAACATGCTTTAAAAACAAAGAACCAATCTATTCATCACATAACCATGAATATGCACATATATATACGTAAATCTTTATATTGTTGTAAACAGTTGTGTTACATATTACTATGACTATATATATTCAATTACACACTCACATCTTTTTGCAGTGGTTGGCTTGCTGTCATTAGGGTTCGGAAGAAGGTCGGCGACAAAGGATTTCCAGAAAGGCCACTCTGGCGGGACTGCTGCATAGTTTTAATCTCTTGTTCTGCCATTGGCCAGAATGTTAGCTTATACAGAATATGCTCGTCAAGCTTATGATGGGTATAAGCTTGTCTTGAAACAGCAGAATTGTTACGTAGGAACGCATCCTCTGCAAGCTTATGCCTTCCAGAAGCTGGAAGTTGCTGATTCCCCTCAACTGCACATGACGTTATATTGTTTACAATATTATTTACGTTTTTGGTAATGAAGCCATGTCAGCGGCTGGTATTGCGAAAATAATTTGTGAGCAGATGGTAGATTATTTGTAACCAATGTTATTTCAAAATATCAATATCGAGAATTAAAAAATAAATACCACCTGTGCAATGAGGGTCTGATAATACATCAACCTGCGCCTTGAGCTGTACTACCTTCTTGTCTAACACCTTCAAACCCTCTTCGACGGACGTCATCCTGTCACTTACGAAATTAATCCAAAAGTGTTCCTCCATTCTTTTCAACAGCAACCAATCTTTGTCGAATTCCATCCAATGCTTGCAGAGATGACATTTTCACAGTAGATACTTCCTCCGACTGATTTGCATTTTCTGTTCCAGCGCCTGCATTTTCCGCACAACTGCACGTAAAATGTTAAGCGGTTAGACCAGGATAATTATCAAACCGAGTACATAATGTTAGTACTGATACGTAGAGGCATATAAAAATATAATTAAATCAAAAAAATCTAGGAAACCCGAAATTTCTTCCGCCTGTGTAGCGTCTTCATCAGGCATGTGCTGACTACCTTTGGCACCTCATGTTCTCGGCTGACCATCCTCATTCTCCATCTCATCATCTCTTTCGCTCTCTGCATTAACCGTGACACCGCGCTTCTGATTCGATAACTTTGATTTTTTCACCGAATCGACGAACCCACTTGACGGATCAGTTTCACTCAGACGTTTTCCCTGTCGTTTTAGTTTTTTGGGTGTGGACTTCTGACTAATCACCTTGTTCATTACCTTTCCTGATTTCTTACCAGACATTTTCCTACCCTCAACAACAACAACGTATTCTGATATAGAGTCACCACTGGCCGAATCTTTACTACCCGATGATTTCGGACTGTTACGTTCATTGTCCTCTTCTGTGGCACACTCTTCCTCAATCTCTGTTGCATCTATATTTCTTGCATGCTTAGCTGACACGTTTCCTGCTACTCGAGGACAAATAACCGTAACTCCCTTCTCAGAACACATATTGACCTTCCGCAGCAGTGGAGTGCGGTTCTGGACTTCGGATTGACTTGATCTAATAAAGAAGGAAGCGGATTCTTCAACAGTTGGCTGCAAAATACATCTGCCAACACCTTCAGAAGAAACAGCTTCTATGACCTGCTCCAACCTCGGCGAGTACTTAGTACTCCAATCTTTTGTCTTCCACCGACACATTCGTGGAAGGCTAGGTTCCACTCCTTCAAGTCTCTTCGCAAACGACTATGCAACTCCAGGGATACATTCATAAGCAAATATCTAAATAAGGATGTACATTTTATTTCAAAGTCAATGTGAAATAATAGATATCAGGAACTGAATTAAAAACACAGTATTATTACCTGAAATGGATGTACAAAACCTCCTAAACTTAAGTTTGGATTTTTGTTCGCTTGCTCAACGGTCGACTCATCAGTGTACTGGGAGAGATCCCTCTTAAGTGACATTAGGGCTTCATTGAATGCTATGGTTCCCCATTGGTAAGCATTGAACTTCTCAAAATCTTCCACCAGATACATTATTGCATGATCGACGTAAGCACTCTCTCTATTATTTCGTAACTGAATGACACCGGCGACAAAAATCAAACTCGCCAACTTTAGCTTCTCAACATCAATGGTACTATCCGAATGGCTTCTCACCGTATTCAGTCGGTCTTTATGTCTCGCAACATAATTTTCTTTTGTTTCCAAAATGTCTTGTAATAAAGGCTGTATTAACATCTATTGGATCCTCAGGGCCAAATTTGAGGCCTGTTAGCAGTGAGTATTCCACCGATGAAAACCGTACGGCTCTATCTTCAATAACCATCCACAGTTCATCCGTGTCATATTTGATTTGACACTGCATCATATACCACAACAACTGTCCTGATAACTGAAAATTCTCTGCGGACACTATTAAATGTCCAAATTGGCTTTTTGAAACCATCTCAGCTATCTCTGCTGTATTCAAGACTTCCATTAGATCGTGCATATTTCCTTAAAAGTGGCAAATATCACCACCCTTCCTGGCTTCACAGATTCTCTAGGAAACTGTGTTTCTAGTTCTGCCTGTATTAAAACAATGTACGGCCAGAAATTGAAACTCAGAACAATAACAGCATATCAGTTGACAATATCATATGATACATTCGGAAACGCAAATTGATACTTAGCACAACAACAACAAATCATTTAACAACATCACATGATACATTCAAAAACCCATTCCAAGAAATTTTGGAGGTTTGGAAATATCGTATTTCACATTCATAAATACAACATAGTACTAACCTCAAAGATCTTGCTACCCATGGCAATTCGACAACAAATATTAATAGATTCAATCCTACCGATAGAAATAATCTTGCTAATCTCTCAATTGCGCAACACCAGACCGTGCTTCCAAAACTCCGACAACAATATACTCTGACCGTTTTCGATACTTCCTTTCTTTGCGAGGAGGGGTTTAGAGTAGCGGGATTGGAAATTTAATTCAGTAATAATAAGATAAACGTTGGGCCACTCGTTCTCAAATAACCCAGCATGCTGAAATAAGTAAATTAATTGTGGGCCGATCATTTTAACCTTTACTTCTGAGGCCTTTATAGGTTTAATAAGTTAGCAGATTTCAATATCAGTATGTGAGCTTATAATGAGCTTCGATAGAAAGTTATTATGCGCTATATACATCGTTTAGAATTTAATAATTGACTTGACGTTGCTTTTTAGCATTAATGTTTATCAATCGCTAACATACCTGTATCCGTACTCAATATGTAATTATACGATATATAATGATTGTATGACTATATGATTTAACAATGTCATGAAAAAACTTGTGAGATATAATTGACTATTATTAATCGGTTGTGTAAACTTCAGTTGTACATATTGGAAGCCAGTATTCCTCCAATCTAACGTGACGTGTAAATACTGGTCAGTACTGCAAATTAAATTGTTATAGTTAATGTTAATAGTGCAACATTTAATTCTTCTGGGCGAGAGAAAGACCATCAAATAACATAAAGTAAATGTTTACTAATATAGCAAGGGAGAAGACGACAAATAACTTAAACTGCAGACTTAAGCATTAATATCCATCTATTGCAGGTAAGAGCAACCGCGAGATACTTTCTGAAATCTTCTATTTGTTTTTTGGTGATTCCGTAGACAGAATCGTCTGTAAACATCAAGGCAAACGCAGACCGCAAGACGTGTACACCGCATTCACCCCTGTCAGCAAATTAGAGGAAACGAACAATTTTATAAAATGGTACTCACGTTTCATGCATACACATATATGAAAATAAACAACGACGCCTTACGCTGTAGCTTGGCGGGGATAAATTTTCATCTCTTGTAATGGTGAACTCAGTACGCCCATTCGTCAAATGAAGATGGTCAAGTAGAAATTGCATGGTATGCAATGTCCTATCAAAAGCCTTGTTGAAAAATCTCATATCCATATCGCACATTTTGTCTGAATCATGTACAGTAACAGTCCCTGCTCAGTAGTTTACTATTGCAAGAACCCAATGACATTGATTAACGTTTACTGGGACAACGATGATATCAGATGCGTTCCACGACGTTGCAGGCCAGTCGAGTACTGTGCCGTCGGCATAAGGCTTGATTACAGAAAGGTCATATTCGCCTTCCAATCTGTACTCTGTTGCAAATACCTGATTGAAAGCAGTACTCGTGAATGCAATGGAAGGGCATGCGATATCCGTTTTCCTCTAGAGTTCAATAAACCCGCGCAGGCATTCATCAATATGCTACAAAAAAACAATTTTTATTCAATTATAGGATCCCAAATATCACCCCTCAATATAACGTAACATACCTCGTCAAGCAGCCACACAGCATTTTTCATCATCGTTGCAAGAAACAGCTGTCCACGCTGGATACGCAAAGATCCGGTTACGTACACATCCGGGCCCATGTTCTCAACGATCACAGATACATGTGGATACATAGCAAGAATCCTACTAATACGATTATCAAATGCAGTGTTAGAGGAACTATCTGTGACAGTATATGAGAGGGAGTTTGGTATGGTAGTCGGCGAAATGACCGGATGATTTCCTTTTTTTCCCATAGTTAAAAGAGTGCACTGTATTTTGCGACGTATTCGTTGCTCGTCCTCCGCATGAATAGAAGTATTCGTTGACCCGCGCAAATCATCTGCATGTGTAGGAATATTAGCGCGAAGAATTCAGCGGAAGCGAGATATTTAATATGAAAATAAAGCATATAAATGATTACATATATTGGCGTGTAACAGTAACACCTAATCCGTTCTCTAACGTCGTCAACTTCAAGTTGATCTGTTCAAAGTGTTGGTCAATCTTTCTTCCCATATCCTTCAGCATAGTGGCATGGACATCGTATCTACTTTGCAATGCATCAAACCTCTGAACAGCGCTTTGCGAGTAGTCATCAATCTTTCTGTCGATACGGACGATCATTTGAGATAGTGAATTTTGTAAATCTGCAAAACTTCTCTGTAAATAACTGCGTATTTCATTCATCATATTATGTTTTCGAAAACAATAGGTATATTTAGTTCTTTCAAAATATCGCGAGATTAAATACCCAGAGATAAGCTGAACGGTCGCATACAATTTAATCAGGTGCGTGAAGGTGAAGGGGCGCAACCTGTATCGCAGGTTACAGATAAGACGAAGCAGTCTGAAATGAATATAAGAGTTTATTAAAGGGCACAGTTATTTTAGCTATTCACAGAATAGCACCTGTCCAAAACCTATGCCACTTCACATATTCACCCAAAACCCTTCAGGACCCCCACGAACCAATTACTCATTTGAATGAATTAATGAAAGACTGGAAGCTAAACAGCTGTACTATCTCATTGTTATTATAAACGAATTGATATGTATTTAACTAATTAAATAGTTATTATGGAAAAAATTATAAGACTGACACATTTTATTTTCAAGTAATGTGCATTTTATTGGATTATTATAGAAGATTTTACATGTAATTAAGTAGTTAAATATTTAAACAAGGAATTTTAAATGTCAGTCGGAGTTCTCTTTCTAAATAATGGTAATATATAAGCAATAACCTTTATCAATAACTAAATAAATACAAAAGGCATGGCCTAATTTCAAAACGATCCTTCAACAGCGCAATTAAGCAATGCAACTTATGCAATTAAGCGATTATAACATACAATATTCAGTACTACGCTTTCAGGCCTCAATGATGAAGGATGTCAACAATTAAATCCTTTTCTAACAGTTTTCCATAATACACTCTCAGTAATATAATGTTGCCATCAACCACTACCCATTATTAATACTTAAATAAATACAAAAGTCGCGACTTAATATTAAAGGGAACCTTTAATTGTGATTAGTTAGATAGTTGAAATTGAATAACACCAGCACTTACATTATTATAACAGCTTTCTATAATAAAGCGCTAGTACTATAATGTTGGTATCAATTTCTTATTGGCAAGAATTTTGTTGTATAAATTGATCATATTAAACGATAAATGAACTTAGAATTTCAAGGTAGACGGTGAAATAGATAGCTCAACATACTAAAGCAGCGCAAACAACGATAAGATAAGAATACAGTCAGGAAACTAATGGGACTGGTCCGTTGGTTCCTTCTTGATTTTCTTGCGTTTACTCTTCTGGAACGTTGCTAAAACAGCATCGTCATCATCTGTGTTGCTTTCTATTGCACAGAGGTCCTTTGCAGCAGCTCGAGTCCTGATTGTGCTTTTTCCCACAGGCGCCTTTGGTTTTTCTGTACAATCCTGCAATTCATCTGGAGGAACGTGTTCAACCATGGATGCGCTATCTGACAGGGGATGCGAAGACTGAAGAGCACCAATCGATGCCTGCATTTAGAAAATGAAACACAATAAACCACCATCAAAACATTCGCAGTCTATCTCTGGGTTTTACCTCTGCTGGCTTTTGCTGATCGGGCACGCCCTTAACTTCAAGAATTTCCGACATACGGGTAACCGTCAGGCTTTTATATAAACTCTTAAAATCAAACGGCTTGATCCTCACAATAAAGTTAAAAGACTTCCCAACTAAAGAACGAATACAATCAGGAAGCTCTTCAACTCCAATACCGTCGTCTTCAATTACAGTCTTCTGGAACAATTGAAAAATACGTGACGACAATTTTATTATCAAAATATAGGTACAAATAGGTATTCGCCATAGTGTTCCTCAGGTCTTCCGTCGTTGTATTCGTATATTTCCTAGCTGGCCCATCAAATATAACAAAAGTACCGGATTCAGAGCCATCATTAACAGTCACCTCAATACGGAATCTATGCAAAGGAAAGTGTAGCAAATAAACACGAATGAATTACTTAACCGGGTGATACCGGGTGTTAGTTGTTAATATAACAGTGAACAATACCGCAAAACCCCCCAAAGCATTCAAATTGTCACATTTGTTGCAAATTAGTGAGCCCTCAGACTTTCTCAACTTGGATGAACATGTGGAGCAAGAAACATAACTCCAACCACTTCGGCTAATTATGTCAGTTATCCTTGCTTCGCACGAAAAATCACGCTCCTAACGAACAAATAACATTAGTTCAATGGAACAACATACTATGCCATCGTATAAATATATGAACACACCTGTTCAGGGTCCGAACATAGCATAGCGCATATATCCGACAGATTGCTCTTTGTTACTGGTCAGTCATTGGTAACTAATGGCATAGAGTAGAACCGTTCTCTAGATTCATCCTATAAAAAATAAGCGTAAACTGTTGAATCAATATAAAAAAATACGAAATTACAGAATAGATGGAACTGCGAACATGAACAAAGATAATCTTACCGTTTGCGGAAATCCAAAACCGACGGGCCATCTCCATTAATGTAAAGAGCACTTGAAGAGGTTGTATTCAGATATAAACCACCTGATTAAACAATACCATTACAAATGTTTATTGAGCAGAAAACAGTACTTTGACATACAAAACACCTTGAAACATCCGTGGATTGATATTTGTCACAATAATCACAGTATCGCCCCCAACAATTTCCTTCAGCCTCTTATAAAACTCGCGCGACTTCTCATCCCAAGCAGTAACGGTTGCACGGTAACCGCTACAAATAGAAACAGTTCCTTATCGACAATTGACTAAATGCAAACCATGAATGAGAATAATAAAATTGTTGACAAGAAAACATACCCTTCCAGAATTATATTCACCATAGTCCGCGATGAATTCCCATTACCATTGTCATCCGGCTCAACAATGGATGAAACCAGTGCAATGACATCTAATTGGGGGGGGGGGGGGGGGGGGTTAAATTTCTTAGATGAACCAATATAACTCCACGTCTAGATGAAGAATACATAGCCATTCTATAGAGATAGGGGAGCGACCTGGTAAATAAATCTGCAAGCCGGCATTTATCTCCAAATACTGAGAGGACTGAAATGAAATTTTTCTATTTTTATCATAAGATCATGACCAGCACCCTGAGACATAGTTGTACGTCTATTGTAACGTATCATATAACTATGCTCTGTTGTACGATATCTTTCTGGAGAATTGACAATATCGAAGTTTGATATTGAAAACAGACAGCCCTCTTCAAGCAGGCGCTCAAAATTTCCCACCAGCGCACTATTAATTGTAGCTTGCATGAGAGTATCCTATAACAAAACAAAACAACTTAGACTGGCTCGGGTGGGGGGTGGGGGAGGAGGTGGAATTGCATATAAAGTAAAAATTGAATACCTTTTCATCCAGTAACATTAAGCCAACTAACATCAGCTCTCCATTTCTTCTAAAATTAGTAGCTCTCCTGGACTGCAACAGCCGAACAATTATTGTAGTGTTTCTCATCTTCGGGGTTAAAGAGTTAAGTAAGGAATAATTACTCGGTAGAACCATGATGATTTTAAAACCACACAACTAATACAGTTTCTTAATATTAAGAATTGGACAAAGGATTCTATATATATATATATATATATATATATATATATATATATAAGAATAATATGAAGCGATTGATTGTCATAGGATTAAAGGAAAAACCTTTCAACTACAATAAGAGAAGATTAAGCGAATCTATTTGAAACTGGTATAGAACATGTATTTGTCATGAATAAAGGGAAACTTATTTCTACACCACTTTATACATAACATATTTCAGAAAACAGTACATTATTCAGTAGACTGCTTTCCAATCGCCTAAATAATTTTCAATATCACAAATTTAAATGCGGTAGTGTATTAAAAATGATTGAGAGGTCATTAGTTAAGGAACACAACCATATCAAATTCAGCAGTAGGGTATTATAGACGGGGGCCCAACATTAGGTATAGCAATGTCATCTTAATACGGATAATGAAATTATAGTAATCTAATGATAATGCGAAATCACCGATGTTAAGAATCAGAAGGTAAGCTGTTATGTAATTTAATTAGAATACGAAACGATTTGTTCTCATAATGAAAATCCAAACCTTTGAGCCACAATAACATAATATACAGACAAACATGTGAAATTCAGCAGTAGTATATCTTCAAGGTATGTTAACGTGGTAATGCAATTATATTAACTTTACTAAATCAATGTAGTAGGAATACGAATGGCCTTGTTGCCATAATTAAAAAAAACGTTTCGTTCCATTAACCTGCGTATCATTCATTATGATATTAATAAACAACGATTATTCATAAGACACTAATTAATAAAGTCAACAACGTACAGATTCCGTCTACAATCTTATCTAGTCGCCTGTTTTGAGTAGCTCACACATTTTCAAAAACGTCTTAACACAACGACATAAACGACCTCATTCACTAAATTGTTTTTCAGCCGAGCAAGTATATGTCAATAATATACCTTTAAATGGCGAAGTGTATTACAGGCGCTAATCCGTATTTAAGAGACAATGGCCTCTCTCAGCCGCGTGGCTATAGTCGCCCGGAAAACTTCAATAGTGAAATTTTGATGACGCAATGGATTGCAATCGCCCATTCATTAATACATTTAATGCAATTACAGTAACTTAACCACCGAACAACAAAATCCTTAGAAAGTTCATTTAATGGAATTATATGAACTTTAACAAAACAAAACGATACAATTATATCATTGTTGTTAAATTAACACATGTATCATTAAACTACAATAATGTCATCTTAATACGGATAATGAAATTATAGTAATCTAATGATAATGCGGAAACACTGTTGTTCAGAATTAAAAGCATTTAACTACAATAAGATATTCAACGATAGAGTATTCCCATCTATTTCCCAGCCGCCTCAATAGCCATATTATGTTAAATACGGTTCATGTAATTTAATTAGAAGACGAAACGATTTTTTGTTCTAATAATTAAAATCCAAACCATTGAGCCACAATAAGATAATATACAAACAAATGCGTGAAATTCAGCAGTAGTATATTCTTATCCGATAACCCTGACTATAACTATCATACTACAATACGATTCAACAGCATTGTACCCTCATCGATTTTCGAACCTTGCCTATCTCCAATGTATGTTAACATACTGCAATTATATTAAATTCACTAAATTAATATAATAGGAATACGAATGGCCTCGTTGCCATAATTCCAAAAGAAAAACGTTTCGTTCCATTAACCTGCGTATCATTAATTATGATATTCATAAAAATCGATTATGCATAAGACACTAATTAATAAGGTCAACAACAGACGGGTTCCGTCAACGATCTCATTTAGTCGCCTGTTTTCAGTATCTCCAACATTTTTCATAACGTCTTAACACGACTACATAAAAAACCTCATTCAGTCAACTGTTTTCAGCTGAGCAAGTATATGTCAATAATGTACCTTTAAATGACGAAGTGTATTACAGGCGTTAATTCATTAATTCATTACAGAACACCAACGACGATACCCAAAGAAATGTCTTGACAACCGTGCACGACTGTATTATTACAAAACACCAATGGTTATACCCAAAAACGGCCCCTAACAACCATAGAGATATGCTTCCAACAGCAAAAAACGTGCACGACCTCACGCACTGCAGAGATAACTACACGACTGTATCTCTCGAAACCGTCTGACATGGCTAGTTATCTGAGATGACATAGTCAACCAGAAAGTGGAGTTGTCCGAGATGCTGAGGCCACCGTCGAGTCTGGCGGTGAAGAGACCCTAGCCAGACGAGCACGAGCTGGCGAGCAATGCGCCTCCTCCATCGATAAACCTGTCGGAGCAGCAGCCGCCGTGGCAAAGGGTGCAAACCCTAGTGAGAAACCCATGCTTGGTACCGAATTGACACCAAGGCCAATCGACCCAGAGTGATCATGTGAGAGCTCGGTGGTACCCGGCGACCGGACCGCCAAAGACGACGGACTCGATTCAGCGGACGTGGCAGATCGGCGTGGTGGTGGGGGCGTATCAGGCCTATGCCGAATCCATGCCTCAGCAGCTTCAGCCCGCAGCCTACCATGTTGAACCCCTAAATTGCGTGAGACAGCGTCGTTGTGGCCGTTCTTGTGTGGGTCAAGCCCACCCAAGCGATCGTACAAGGCAGAAAATCGACCAATGTCGAAAGTATCGTGAAACGTCGGGTAGTCACGACCAAGGTGCTGTAGATTGGGCAGATGGATTTTGACGTTTGGTTCATCCGTGGAGGTGGACGATCCGCACATCATGGAACCACAAAGGAGTGAAGATGATAACATACCACCGCCGTCCGCCGCCTCGATGATCGTCGGAGGCAGAAACAGGGACGGGCGGGTATGACGAGTTTTGTCGAACACTTTGTGAGCGTGAAGAACTCAAAGGATTATCTGCAAATTTCTATACCAAGCATTTCCGTAATCGTGCATATGTGCTGTGAAGTACTCTGCAAACCCTCGAGAAGATGAGAACGAGAGATGTGAGGTTGGTTGAGTCGAAAAAGAAAACAGCGAGGAAGAAGCTGTTTTGAGGATTTTGGAATCGAGTTTGGTGATACGGCGGTATGGAGATGGATGCTGCAGCGGGGGTGGTGAAGATTGGGTTGTGATGTGCGGAGGAACTGTGGAAGGAACGGCGGCGATGAGTGAGATCGTGGTGGAGTTGGGAAGGGTTTCCTCTCTCTCTCCTCTCTCTCTCTCTTCAATAGTCTCAGACCGTGACTCAAGATTTCTATCCAAGTTCTGGACAAGCTTACACAAGGCGATGGGTACAAAATTGTCGTTTAGCACGGCTTATCATCCGCAGACGGACGGCCAATCCGAGCGGACTATCCAAATGCTAGAAGATATGTTACGAGCCTGTGTGCTTGATTCAAGGGCAATTAGCAAGTACCTTCCACTCGTGGAATTCTCGTACAACAATAGTTACCAAGCCACGATTGGAATGGCCCCTTACGAAGCCTTATATGGGCGTAAGTGCAGATCCCCAGTACATTGGGATGAGGGCGGTGAACGGGCGATGTTAGGTCCAGAAATGGTACAAGAAATGACGGAAATCATCACGACGATACGAGAAAGAATGCGCACGGCGCAATATAGACAAAAGAGCTACGCCGACCGACAACGTCGACCACTGGAGTTCGAAATCGTCGATTGGGTTTTCGTAAAGGTATCGCCGATGAAAGGCGTTAAAAGGTTCGGGAAGAAAGGGAAGTTAAGCTCGAGATATATAGGTCCGTTCAAGATAGCGAAGAGAGTGGGCGAAGTAGCATACCAATTGGAACTACCAGAATCGTTGTCGCAAGTACACGACGTGTTCCATGTATCGACCTTGTGAAAGTACATCGCTGACCCAAGACACGTGCTGACAAACGACACTCTGCACCAACAGTTGATGCCAGATTTGAGCTACGAGGAAGTGCCAGTAGAAATACTGATGCACGAAACGAAGACGCTTAGGAATAAAGAAATCCCTCTAGTAAAAGTTCTATGGCGGAATCAGTCAGTAGAGGAAGCCAATTGGGAACGTGAGGATGAAATGAGGGTCCGCTATCCTGAGTTGTTCAAAATGGGCTGATTTCGGGGGCGAAATCCTCCTTAAGGGGGGAGGATGTAGCACCCGGGTCCTCGTAAAAAGTAGGGCCAATATATTTGCACGAATGTTGAATACTGTTATATGCATTTCGTGCGTGAATTTAAGATTAGAGTTGTGCGACTTTAAATGACGGAGTTCGATAGGATTTTGAGCCTAAGGCACGAATTTAAGAACTGAGTGATGCCCCAACCTTAATCCTTGCATTTTTGGTCCTATAATAACATGTTTTAGAGAATATAAGCCACGAAACTTAGGCCTACCTCGGTAATTTTATTAAGCATGAACTTAGGGGTTTTCGAATTTAAAACATCTTCAAATATGTTCTTAGGAAAAGCAGCTTTTTGATCCTCAGAAATTGAGAGTTACGAATCAGGAAATGTTATGAGTAGGGAAGGATTCGCAGAATACGAGTTTCGCGAACTCAAGAACCCTTGCGCGCATGAATTCGCACTTCGCGAATTCAATTCGCGAATCCATGCATTTCGCAGCCCTATCCCGCGAGTCCCAAAGGTTGACGAACTCATCAATTTCACGGGTCGCGATCATTTGGCGGGTTAAGGACGTTTTGCGGGTTGTGGCCATCTTGCGAATCGTGGAGGTTCGCGAATTCAGGCACCATCAACTTTGCGAGTCCCTGGAATACACTTCGCGGGTCGGATGGTTCGCGAACCTAAACTCTTAGGAGCTTTGCGAACTCCTTTATTTTCACGGGCTCAATCCTTCGCGAATCCCATGCAACGGGCCAACTTGGCGAATCGCATTTTTGCCGGCCCATTGTAGTTCGCGAACTCACCATTTCACGGGCCGACCAAGGGTTTGCGAACTCAGCAACTTCGCGGGCCGTGCTTTTTGCGTACTCATTTGGCTTCAACTTCGCGAAGCCTTGAAAGTTTGCGCCCAATTTTGCGAATCGAGCGGGGGGAAAGCCTTTCGCGAGCTGACATGAATTTGGCGAATTTAGGGCTTCACGAATTGAGTCCACTTGGCGAATCAAAGCTATGCGTGTCCAAAAGTATCGCGCACTCACATATTCGCGAATTAGGAGATTCACATGCTATGAATGCTTTGCGAATTAACGAGGGTTTCACCTTGCGTACCCTAACAGTTGGCGAAATTGAGAAGTTCGCTAACCCACTTGTGAACTCGGCATGCTTCACGAACTCATACACTTCGCGAATCGAGCTTTGCGGATCCAATCAAGTAGCGAACCCCATAATTATTTAAAGGCCAATTCGCGAATCATACTTAGCGAAATCTAACTAGACTTCACGAATTCAACTAGAGTTCTTGGAACGTGTTTATAACTTAGGAAAATTACTTTGCAAACTCTTTCCAATTAAATGATCCTTAGAAATGATAGTAACCATAACATAGCGACAGTTAAGTATTAATTAAGGTACTAACCTTCATATTTTATGCCTAAGGTCGGGACTTAGGAGAATATCCGAGTCAGGTAGCGACTAAATTGCGGAAGCCAGGTAAGTGGAAATTCAACTACAACACATAACACGTTTGTATGTCCTTGAATTATGTGATTAAGTGATGTAGTGCCTACGTGCTTATGTGAATGATGTGAACTTATATGACGTGATTTCATGATTTAGGTAAGCATTATAGCATTAATGCATTTTGAATATGCACGAGCATGCACGAAACACTTGGGGGTAATGGAATGATGAGCGTGCATGATTGATATCGCAAAACGCGGATGGTAAATGCCGAGTTGGCAATTGACATTGAGAAATAGAAACGTTAAGGGGCGGGTTCCGGGGCACCGACGCGGCGTTGATGCGCCGTCGGCGACGTTGATGCGTCGCCAGTATATGAACGACGTTGATGCGTCGTGGGATTATCATGGTTGGGTTGATGCCCTCATGGTTGGGTTGATGCCCTTATATCCCTGTTAGCGTGGTTGGGTTGATGCCCTCACGTTTCAGTATGGTTGGGTTGATGCCCTCATACTTTGGGTTGATGCCCGTGGTTGGATAGAGCTCTTTACGGGGTACGCCTGGGTAAAAGTCTGCCAAGGGCCCTAAGATAAAAGATATGAGATTGAGTTAAATCTATGAGAGGTAAGATGCATTGGCGTGGATTGCCTTTGCGGGGGGGATTATCACGTGCACGTCATGCATGATTTCTACTTACTGAGCATATCGCTCACCCCTTACGTTATGTGTTGTAGGTACACGCGACCACGATACGTGATCGCTTGGTTGGCAAGGATAATCTTTTGAAGCTTCCCGCAGCATTTGGGGTGGAAGTGTGTGCATGGATGACGACCTGTGAGGCCGGGCGCATAGAAATTCTTTTGCTGCATATGTGGACACTTCCCGTGTAGTTAAGCTTTACATGTAATTAGGAATTGGAAGCATTCTTTTGAAATGCAAAGAACAATGTTGGATTACATAAATGGAAAAGTTTCATACGCATTTCCGCATGTCTTTCAAACAAATCATCACTAGGCACCTAGGATAACGATAGAATAGGTAGTCGGGACAACGGGTCCTGACAGGTTAGCGCCAAATGAATTATGGTAATTAAAGGAACAGTTACAAGAACTGCTCCAGGAGGGATTTATTCAACCAAGTTTCTCGCCTTGGGGAGCGTCGGTATTGTTTGTAACGAAGAAAGACGAGTCGATGAGATTGTGTATAGATTACGTGAACTAAACAAGATCATGATTAAGAGCAAATACCAGTCGCCAAGAATCGATGATCTGTTTGATCAACTACAAGGGGCAACAGTATTCTCGAATATCTACCTGCGTTCCAGTTATCACCAACTGAAAATCCGTGAGACCGACGTTCCGAAAACAACGTTCAGCACGAGATACAGTCATTACCTATTTCTGTTCATGCCGTTCGGGTTGACGAATGCCCCAGCTGTCTTCACGATATACTTATTTATTCTAAAACGAAAGAAGAACACGAAGAACATCTGAGGACGGTACTTGGGATTCTGAGAGATAAACAGTTCTTCGCAAAGTTCAAGAAGTGCGAATTTTGATTGGAACAAGCGGCATTTCTTAGACACATCGTATCTGGACTTGCGGTGGACCCCAAACAAGATTGAAGCGATAGATAATTGGGCACGACCGACAACTCCCACTGAAGTACGAAGTTTTCTCGGGCTCGCTGGATATTATCGACAGTTCATCAAGATTTTTCTAAAATTGCCTCAACACTCAGTAACCTGACGAAGAAGAATGTCCCATTCAAGTGGACGGAGTCTTGTGAGCAAAGTTTTCAGGAACTGAAGAAAAGACTAACGACTACTCCGGTTTTAACAATACCTTTGCGATCCGGAGGATTTTCAGTGTATAGTGACGCCTCGAAGAATAGCTTGGGATGCGTACTCATGCAGAACGGGAAAGTTATCGCATATGCCTCCCAACAATTAAAGGAATACGAGAAGAACTATCCCACGCATGATCTAGAACTTGTTGTTGTGGTGTTCGGTTGAAAAATAAGGCGACACTACCTTTACGGAGAAAGGTGCAAGATCTATACGGATCACAAGAGCCTAAAATATTTCTTCACCAAGAAGGAATTAAATATGAGGCAACGACGATGACTCGAACTCGTGAAGGACTACGACTGTGTAATCAACTATCACCTGGGTAAGGCCAACGTAGTCGCAGACGCTTTGAGTCGTAAGACTGTGAATGTAGATTTGTGTCAGATTGGGGTGGAAGTACTCAACTTGGGGGAAGTCGAAGCGACAATGGCAACGTTAACCCTTAAACCAACGCTGCTAGATCAGATAGCGAAGTTCAAAAGAAATATGAGCTATATTGAAAAATTCAAGGAGAACAAAATGAAGATGTCCCGTCAGATTTTAGAATCTGAGACGACGGGATTTTAACGTACAAAGACCGCCTTTACGTGCCCGACAATGAGGAAATACGTCGATCCATAGTGACAGGGGCACACGCTACAACTTATTCGGTGCATCCCGGAGCAACAATGATGTATCGGGATTTGCGTAATAATTATTGGTGGCCAGGAATGAAGAAGCATTGCTGACTCCGTGAGTCGATGTTTAACCTGTCAGCAAATAAAGGCAGAACATCAGTGACCGCAGGAATGTTACAACCGTTGACAACTCCCGAGTGGAAATGAGACCACATTACAATGGACTTCGTAGTCGGTCTTCCAAAAATTGTAAAGGGTCACGATGCCATCTGGGTAATAGTGGATCGACTAACTAAGTCTGCTCATTTCCTACCGATCAGCACAATATTTACCATGGAGAAGTATGTTGAACTATATATACAAGAAGTAGTCGACTCCATGGAATCCCGATTTCGATCGTTTCGAATCGGGACTCGAGATTTCTGTCCAACTTCTGGATGAGCTTACAGAAGGCTATGGGGACAAAATTGTCTTTTAGTACGGCCTATCATCCGCAAACAGACGGACAATCAGAAAGGACGATCCAGACACTCGAAGACATGTTGCGAGCATGTGTACTGGATTTCAAAGGAAGTTGGAGCAAGTACCTACCGCTAATTGAGTTCTCATACAACAACAGCTACCAAGCTAGTATCGGGATGGCACCATACGAAGCGTTATATGGGCGTAAATGTCGATCCCCAATCTATTGGGACGAATCGGCGAAAGAGCGTTGTTGGGACCCGAGATGATCCGAGAGATGACGGAAGTCATTGCGAAAATTCGCGAAAGAATGCAAGCAGCCCAAAGCCGGCAGAAAAGTTAGGCTGATAAACTGCGAAGGCCATTAGAATTTGCGGAGGACGATAGGGTGTTTCTGAAGATATCACCCATGAAGGGCGTGAAGAGATTTGGACGAAAAGGAAAGCTGAGTCCGAGGTATATAGGACCTTTTAAAATTTTGAAACGAGCCGGTGAAGTAGGAACAAGTCCATGACGTCTTCCACGTGTCAACACTTCGGAAATACGTTACGGACCCGAACCACATACTTATATGTGAAGGGCTTCACCAACGGTTGACACCGGACTTGAGCTATGATGAACAACCAATAAAGATCTTAATGCGAGAAGTGAAGCGACTTCGGAATAAAGATATTCCGCTAGTCAAAGTGCTGTGGCGAAACCAATCAGCCGAAGAAGCCACGTGGGAACGAGAAGATGATATGAGGAGTCGTTACCCTGAGTTGTTCCAGACGACCTAAATTTCTGGGACAAAATTTCTATAAGGGGGGAGGATGTAACACTCGTAAATTTAAATACGGGATTGGAATGTAATTAATCTTGTACAGGTTCGAATTAATGAAGTTGGGGTTCGAACGCATCAAAAGCCGAACGAGAAACGCGGACCAAATAATATTCGACTCAATTGGCCCAATTCAACAATAATCTAGGCCAATCATATTAGAGTCCAACTAAATTAATTAAAGGCCCAAATAGAATTTACAAAATAACAAAGAAAAGGCCCAAAATAAAAATGATTAAATGGGTTGCTTACCCCAAGAAGAAAAGCCCAATAATAATAAGCAAAATAGGTTAGCGAAAGTCACGTCAACACCATGTGTGGTGACCCTACTTTTCTAACTAGGATTAGTGGCGGATTTCCGCAACGTAAGCCGCGGAAGGTCCGTCTAATTAAAACTTTTTCCTAAATAATATACATTAATATACAAATTTATCTACAACGACATCACTATAACTGGGCCGAAGCCCCAAAATATCAAAAGAACAAAAGTCCTAAAGCCGCTCCACAGGTCTTCATCCATGTACCGCTCTACCCTCAAAAGTCCGTGGAGCACCGCCACCAGCCGCCTCAGTCTTGACGCGTACCGGCGCCAGACTCAGTACCTACAACACGTAAACACTAAGCAATGCGCCCAGTAGGTGAATAAAATGCATGTATGCAAGTGTGCACTCTACCCCGATCCCGGTATCTCACAACATGATATAATGCACACTCTCTCTTTCCCACATTCCTATTTCACACAACACAGGGCCCTAGGTTAGGCTCGACACCCTCGCGTGCAAAGACTACTGGGAGGCCACCCCCAAGTCTCGCGGAAACCTACCCTGGTAGTGCACTGGACGATCACGCCAATGGCCTCCTGCCGGGTCGCTCCGCACCAAAAAGTATACACTGATAGTGCACTGGACGATCACGCCAATGGCCTCCTATCATCACATCAATATCTCATCCGGCGGTATGCACCTCGGAACGGTCACGCCCGAGTAGACAGATCGATCACGCACGTACCCGCCAGGTGCCCAGTGAGCCCAACCTCGACTCTTCTAAGAGTCACCAATCAAAAGCATCTCATTCTATCCCGTACGTCAATATCTCATATCACTACCGTCTCCCTACGGTACAACCATCTCTCTCCATGACGTGATATGTCCGTGCCATACATATACAAGAAATCTCATATAACATGATTTATATTAAACGTATGTAGAACAGATACATCACATAAATCATGTAAGTCACGTAAATCATAGAATTACATGAAAACACATAGATCACACATGTGTTTACATTGTAGATGGATGATCCACCTACCTGTCCTCCTGCTATCATCAAATAAGAAGTCCGGTGTAGTCCCTATATATCGATCCTCTGAATATAATAAATATTTTCATATTAATATATTTACTAAGTCATATAAATTTTGAAAATGCTAAAATTATCAAAACCCTAAAATTCATGGAAACCTTAAAAATAATGAAATTCCTAAAAATAAATAAACCCTAAAATATCAAAAATCCTAGAAGTAGCAAACCCTAAAATATCGCAAATTTATTAAGTGTAGAACACTTTTAAACTACTGAAATTATGTTAAGTGTCGAAATCTTTAAACAGTGTCGAGAATTATGATGAGCTCGAAATATTTCTATGTCGAGATCTTACCAAGCTTATCGAAATTTTGTTAGGATGTAAATGCCGAGATCATCAAATAAATATCGAGATCTTTAATAAGCTGTCGAGATCTTTTGTTGGGAAATAAATGTCGAGGTCATCAAATAATGTCGAGACCTTATAAATTTTCGAGACCTTACCAATATAAATGTCGAGATATTACTTATCAAATGACGAGATCATGATTTGCAAACTCCAATCTCGAATTTTAACAATATCGAGATTCTATATCGAAGTCTCACTAAGGTCGAGATCTCATGTCAAAATCATACTAATGTCGAAAGCTATTATACATTTCGATTTCTATGAGAATTATCCTATATCGATATCTTTAAGCAGTGTCGACATCTTACAAATGTCGAAACTAGTATGCTTCGAAATCTTTCTACTACACAATCTAATATTCATTTCGGATTCCTACTACATATCTCGAGATCTTTATAAATGTTACATGTCGAGATCATTTAATACAATGTCGAGATCTTCTGAAAATCGTAATTCTCCCCCAAAACCCCTAAAATGATACTTATTACAACCGTCTTCAAAAACTGGGTTCTTTCCAAAAAATGGTACACCCTAAAATTATAAATTCTAATGAATATGCTTTAACATTTATATTACAGAAATTCTTATGAATTTAAACCATACTTAGTGTTTTCTATACTATTCCAATACCAAAAACTACTATAAGAGTCGAAGGCCCCATCCCTCGAAAACAACCTGTCTTGAAATCGAGATCTTATGAGTATATTCTCTAGGGAAATTATGAAAGCTCCTAACACATATGATCATGATCTAACATCGAAAGTTTTGAGTTTCCTAAAAATGGTAAGTTTCGAAACGCGTAACATAAATGATCATCAAAATAACTTAAATATCTTAAGCATGAGACGTGAACTGTAGTATACCTTGCTTTGAATTCAGAATTATAGCTTGCCAATTTTCCTATGCTATTGAACTTCCGTTGATAGGCTTGCACTCCTTTCTGCTTGTAGGTTTTTATTTGTTTAGCAGGGTTCTATTCATGTAACGTACATGATATAGATAATCATTTCGTAGTAGTGCTTGAGTTGACAGGGTGGTGATAACGTGACCTTTCCTAGTGCCTAAGCAACTTTATTGCCAATGTTTATCTTTAAGCATGGGCTTGGGCCTAAGTTCAGATTAAATATAGCCCAATTTCTTTATATTATAAATCCTAGCTTTTTGATAAATTTTGAAATCAAGTTCAAACTAAACATTTATTTTTTTTGTTTCACAACTTAAATTTCTTTACAAAACTTTAATTCGCATAACCACATAATTGTTTATATCAAAAATCCCGTATTAAATTTTACGGGTATTACACCATGCCCTTCCCATCCCTTACAACTTTTAATAATACTATCCAACATCTCAAAGAAATCAAGGAAAAGAATCTCTTCGATATGTGCGTAGAGCCGGCAATAGTACCCCCGGCCAGCGGGCCGGCCCGCCCCGCCCCGCCAAAAGGGCGGGACAGGCTCCGATTTTTCAGGCCCGCCCCTCGCGGGCCGCGGGCTTCGGCGGGAGGGGCGGCCCACCGGCGGGCCTGCCAATAATAAATATTATATATTAATTGATATATATATATATATATATATATTTATTTTTATATAAATTATATAATTTTTTTATATTTTTTTGGTAAGATTTTATAATATATATAATTGAAAGATAAATTAATTAATTTTCTGAAGTTGAAATATATTAAATATATTTCAGTATTTATTTTTTGATTTTTCAGGTTTTTTTAATTTATACGGGCTAGGCCCGCCGGGCCCGCGGCCCGCCAGTGTGCAGGTGCAGACCTAGCTTTCTAAAGCCCGCTAGTGGGCGGGCTGTGGCGGCTAGGGGCTGACTCGGCCAGCCGGCCCGTTTTGACGGGTCTAGATGTGAGGGAAAGAAGAAGGAGCAACGAAGGAAAATAAAAAGAGCTAAAGAATTCTCAAGATAAGAACAAGCAAAATTTTAACGAGCTCCACTCTATCAACCGGATCATTCGTAGCTTAGGAAAGGAGGTAGGTGGATTATACATCTTCGACAAATAAAAATAGCTTCGAAAATACTGAATTTCGATTATGTGAATGTGATATTTCTTGCTAAGCGTTGCGTGTTATGCTTTAGACCCACTACATGGGTTTTTGTATGAACTATGTTTTTAGATGCTTAGGAGATGATCACGTACACGGAAGGTATATTTCCAACCCTAGTGATTTGAGTTTACGAAAAATACCAAACGATATCGGAATGATTCGAAAGACCCCTCGTTACGATCAAAGGGAAGTGCAAAATCATTCTGGAAAATTTGGTATCGATCGGAAATCGTTTCGGTTATCAAATTGACGAAATATGCAGACTGCCGCTTTACTCGAATTGATAATTTCGAAAAATACCAAACAACATTGTAGTGATCTGAAAGACCCCTTGTCAGGAAGTGTAGACTCATTCTGGAAAATTTGGTATCGAACGGAAATCGTTTCGGTCGCCAAATAGTCGAAAAGCTGTCGGCTGCCTCTTTGTTCGAACAAGTTTGGAACTAAATTATCAATTCGAATAAATTTGTATTAAATTCGAATTAGATGTGGTCTCCTGAGGCTCATGGCAGTATCTTAGGCCCTCGGGAGAAGCCGAAGGGCGCTAGGTCAAAACACGCTTCCGCTATCACCACGTTGCGCTGTTCGGGGGCTGGCATTGATTAATTGCGCCCACCCCAACAGTGGTATCAGAGCTATGACTCAGGAATGGTTCGATCGAAGGCCTCGAAAGCCGATGTGGCGAATGAACGGTCGATGTAGTTTGGAGACTGTCATCGTTCGTGATGTCGGTCGAGCACCCAGCGTCAAAATTCTATATTGCATGTTTATGTGGGACACTTATGCGAGCTTATGTTCTAACCGGGTTATTTGTTTAAGGGCCGTTTGCTGCCCCCGGTATGTAACATGGATTACGGGATGTTTGTGAAATAATTCCACCCGTGTTGTATTTTATCGCTTTATTAGCTAAGTTAGATAAAATGATGGTCATTCGATGCAGCGCGAGATTGGAGGGTTCGACGACCATCGTGACGATGAGTGATGTTTGAAGATCGAAGACCCCGGTCATTTAATGACCCATGTAATAGGACCAGTTTAGAAATAGCCCGTATATTTGTCCACTTAAATTGCTTCCTAGGGTTAGGAATTTAATTAACGCATTTATGTGCTCGTGCCTAATTTCTGCTTTGCTATGAGAACACAAAAGTATCTCCCGAGGAAATACTAAGTGAGTAAAGGGATTGGATGCCCTGTCTTCTATCAAGTTCGGATTTAGTTGATACGAAACCTAAATGCAAGGTTTGGTTTCGGGTATGCCGGCGCCTTGCATTTGCTTTCATTTCGGCTTGCTCGTGTGCGTTAGCTCCGCTCGCCAAGACCACATTGTATGGTAAAACGTATGATTCAACTGTGCGTTTTTTGAGCAAAGTTGATAGGTCGCACTTAGACAGTCACACCGCCTTGTTCCGGGTTTGCCTGCGTGGGTCCCTAACTGAGACAAAGATAGTTGAGACATTCGACAAAGTCGGATTCGTGCGGAACACGACTTCGGGGGCCGCTGCAAACCAATAAAATGACAGAGGTTGAGGTTTGCATCCGCCCACGGGACATCAACTCCACTGTCGAAGTTATCAACGGAACTTCCAAACTTCCAGAGAAAATGGAGTTTATGAAAAGACAGTGGGAGTCAAACGGAATAGAAGTCCTTGTTCGCGTTTGATGATCTATACAATCGATTTAATAGACCTTTTATTTTCTATAGCATTTTCTCTCAGTGTAAGTTATGTCTACCGCTCTAAAGAATAGGTTGACTGGGTCAAACTATTCAGACTGGATTTTCCTCCAGATTGAGAACCTGGTTTATATCCTTGACTCCGAGTTGCATGCATATTTAGTCAATTTTTGCGCATTATTTGAGGGGGAGCAAATATAAAAATAGTGCATTAGCTCCAAATATTCTTGACGTTTTTCTCTAAGCGTTTCAGATTCCTTCAAACAAAATTAAGGAGTGAGACGTCGACACTACAAGGAAAGGAGCTAGTCACAGACCAAATTAACTCCAATATTTCTAACGTTTTTTTCTTTCTAGTGGTACAGATTTTTTAATCACTGCCAGGGAAGCTAGACGTTACTACACAGAAAATACAGGGAGTTAATTGCATTTATTTTAAATTCTCAGGGGGAGCTTTACAATGTGATTTTATTTGAAATAGGGATCAATCTGAAAATTTTTAGAAGCACTTGCAATCGAGAAATTGGATATAAGAATTAATTCGCTATCATAAGTTTCTCGATCGTAAGACAGTGTTGGGAACAATTGTTGATTAATCGCGATAATTTGCGATCGAGAAAATTGAATTGAAGATCAATTTTCGAATCGAAATTTCTCGAGCGCAAATAGTAATGGGCCTGTCCATTTACTCGCAAAACGTCAAATCGAAAACCCAACATTGAATTACAACGAGTAAATAAAAGTTCATCTTTGTGTCAGTCGAAAAACTTTTTCTCACGCAACCCTAAATCGCAAAAAATTCTCTAGTGAAAAACTTTCACAGACAGTTCAAATACTCACAAATCTTTCCATTTTCAACTCAAAATTGTCTGTTTAAGGTAGAAATGAGAATCTGTTGATAGTTGCGTGTGATTTAACGTAGTTAGCATCTGCTTTTTGAAGTTCTTCGCATGTTTAAGTTTAGATTTTCGTCTGTTCTTCAAAACTGAGAAATCGTATACTATTTTATAGTGATTTAGGCTTGATTATGAGTGTTATATGAGATTAATGCCTGCACTTAACATAGTTTCGATGTTCTTGATGAATCTGGTAGTAAAAATCTTCGGAAAATCTGCATCTTCGACTGAGATTTGAGTTTCAATAAAACTGTGTTTTTGAATGTTTAAAGGTATCGAAGAACTTTGTCGATCGCAAACAATCTTAATTGAATTCCGACAATTGAGATATTGTTTGTGTCAAAGTTCTCGATCGATAAAAATCTGACTTAGTCATTAAGATAGATGATTTTGACCGAAAAATTACTTACCATCGAGAAATCTAATTAGGATTTTCTGTGTGCGAAAAACTTAAGCACTGAATAGATAATTTAGATGCAAATTTTATCGAGCGCAAAACTTACTATCGCAAAATAGAATTTTCATGTTAATTGGATTTTGGTGGTAAAAATTTGGCAGCGAAAAAAATTAATTTTTCAACGCTTAATTTTTCGATCGTAAAATTCGCCGCTTCGGACTTAATTGATTGAAAAATTTCTCGACGGTTGACTTAGTCTCTCGTTGACTAATTTCTCGACAGAATTATATCGCAGCGAAAACTTTTTTGCTACTTACAATCGAAAATCACATACCACTCGACAAATTTCAAATCGAAAATTCTATTCGAGGAAAATTTCTCGATAGTAAATTTACATGAGAAATAATTTCTCGAACGTAAATTTACACGTAATTTTTCTCGATCGTAAAATAGATCGACTACAGTCTCGATTTCAACTTCAACACTTAGAAAATTTTTCTAAGTCTTTTACTCTGTAGCGAACATTAGCGAATAAAATTTTCTTGATCGAAAAATTTGACTGAGTCATTACAACTGAAATCAATTGATAGGAATTCATTTTCAAAATCAATTTTCGAGCAATTTCTCGGCATGAACAGTGCCATTACTAGCGATTAAACACTTAGAAAATTTTCAAACTCTTTTTCACGCGAATAGGTGTTTAACTCAAAATTACGATCATGCCATTACATTTTTTTAAATTTGAAATTCCTATATGCATATCATTACGATTTCAACTCAAAATTCATCAAACATGTCATGACGTGATACAATATTATAGTTTGATAAAATTAAATTCATTCTCGACTAATATCACAAATTATGAACTTATGATTTGTTCTATTTTTCAGATGGATCACTATCCAAGATATAATCATACGACCACAACATGTATCTGAAGGTCCAGGAGATAAATTTCCAGCTCGATCTAAGCACCTTTCGATGCCCGGACGAGATCATTGTCTCTATCCTGAGAGGTCACCCCATCTGGCACGCATTGACGGTCACCGCCTCTGTGCTAATTGTCTATCTCCAACAATTCTGGGGATGTATACAAGGAGTCGTGGCAAATGGAGCATTCTCCTTCACAACTAGAATCGGGCCGCGGCATATTCATATGGACAAGAACCTATGGTTGTGCATACCCAATGCCGGATATGGCTAGTTTCGTGTTCTCACGGAACTATGATGTAGCGCATCTGATCTGGAATGAATTAGGCACAGAATGAGTCATTTGATGGCATCTGATGATTAAAGTCACAGAATGTTTAACATGTTTTTCATCAGTGGAATAACCTATCCGTGACCTACCAATGTTGCTAGGAGTATTCAACAGCATGTCTAGGTTCTGCCTACCCTCAAGGAGTCTATCAACTTTCTGTTTTTCCCTCCCTAAGAAGTTCTTAAGTTCTACAATCTCTCTGGATTTCACTTTTCTCACAGTCACAGGAAATTCCCTCGTTCTTAGCAGTAACTAACTCGCCTTTCAAACGTGAGATCTCTAGATCAGCCTCATGTTTTTCCTTAGCTAGTTCATCTCGCTGCCTTATCAGTTCCTTATTCAAGGAATTTAGTGACTTAATCTTTCTCTCTACTTTTTGAAGTAACCTACACAAATCTTCCTTACTTTCTTCTATATCAGAAACAGATGAGTCACTTTCATAACCATATAAACTGTTTAGGATATGAATTTTCTCAATGGAGGAAGAGCGAGATACCTGATCCTCGTCAGCCATGTAAGCGTGATCCTCGTCCTCACTGTGTTCCAGTTCAGAGTCATTTGATTCCGTCACCATAGCCTTCTGCTTCCTTGGTTTCTCATTTCTAGTTGCAGGGCATTCACGTGCATAGTGGCCTGGTTTGTTGCATCGGAAACACTTCTGAACTTTCTTCCCAGACGTGGATATTACATTGCTCTTGTTCTGGAATTTGTTGAAGTTCCCTTTGAATTTCTTTTTCTACTGGAACCTTTCAATTCGTTTTGTGAGCATTGCAGATCGTTCATCAAGTCCTCTTCTTCGTCGTCAGAATTAGATTCTTCTTGGTTGGATTTGAATGCAATGGACTTCTGATTTTTGTTCTGCGACTTCTCATTCATTGATGTTTGAATCATCTCATAGGATATAAGAGATCCAATCAGCTCGGAGATGCTAAGTGCTTCTAGATCCTTTGCTTCGTAGATGGCAGTAACCTTGGCATTTCATTCTCGTGGCAGTGATCTCAGAATTTTTCTAACTTGTTCACTGTCGGGAACCTTCTTGCCGAGAGAGAACATTTGGTTGATGATTCCCATGAATCTGGCGTACATCTGGCTTATATTCTCGTCAGATTCCATCGAGAATAGTTCGTACTGATGAGTGAGCAGAGCCAGTCTTTCTTGCACTACTCGTTGAGTTCCTTCATGAGTAACTTGGAGCATATCACACATGGCCTTTGCCGATGAGCAGGAACTGACCCGAATGTATTCTTCCCGTGTGAGTGCGCATGCGAGCATGTTTTTCGCCTTTGCGTTTTGCGTGATTCCCTTTTTGTCATCAGCAGTGTAATCTTTAGCATCCTTTGGAGTTCCATCGGATTTCGCAGCCGTATATGGTCCGTTGATGATTGTTTCCCAAAGCTCGTAGTCGACAGCGATTAGAAATTCGATCATGCGATTTTTCCATACTGCGTAGTTCGTTCCGTCGAAGAGAGGTGGCCTAGAGTGGGATTGTCCTTCTGCAAAAATATCACTCGAAAAAGCCATTAGATCTTAACTCAGGCGTGGTAGGCCTTTCGTTGAGTAACCCGCTCTGATACCAAATGAAGTGTAAAATATGCCTAAGAGGGGGGTGATTTAGGCTATAACAATGGCTTGTTCTTCTTTAAAAAATACTTTTCTGTAAGAAGATATTGCAGTGTGTTATTTCCCTGAAATCAGTATGAGTATCGATGTTATCTGCCTAACCCTGTTTCAAAATATCACGTTAGTTTCAGAAATGGTTGCTACGATATCACCTAGATATTAGTGTGTAGAACATGGGATCCCCGTAAGCTAGTTGGCCAGTAAGATTTGCACGCACACTATATACGCATGTGAATTCCTATACTTGCATAGCGCGATTTATGTCTATGAGATTATAGGAATTTTTGTGCATTGATTGTGTGGCTAAGTGAGTTTTATGAAAACATGTGCTTACGTGACTTTAATTATTTCGCAAATCTAAATATGTGCATCGATGATGTCTAATTTAGGAGGAACTTCGAAAAAGCTATAATAACCGAAATTAGTTCTAAATTGGACTAAGGTTGTTTGGGCTAGGAATTTAAATTTATGGTCCAAGATATTGAGGAACTCAACAAATTATGAATGGTAGGAAATAAAAGGCCCAAGTAGCACCAAAACTTGGGCCCAAAACAATTGAAATAATTTTAGGAACAACTTTCCTTAATTTATGGGATATTTTCGTCACTTGCATCCCATCACCATATTTTAAAAAGTTAACATTTATCTAAAAAGCATTACAAGCCTGTAAACTCCATTGATAAGGAACGAACTCAAGCTTAGGCAAGAGAGAGGGAAGGGCCAAGTAGAAATTGTCCAAGCTTGAACTAGGTACAAGTTCTCACCCTAATTTTCGTATCCTCGTTTAAGTGATAGCGTACCTTGAAGAATTGAAGCTCGGGAATACATGTGCAGAAGGGGTTATGTGATTTGAAATTCCCAAAAACTGTTCTGACCTCGAGTTTGTAATTTTAGCCCTATAATAACATGTTTTAGGAACTATTAAGGCACGAAAATTATGTTTAGGATGGCAGTATGTTAAGCTCGGATTTAGTGTCCGTAAGTTCATATTGGCCTTCAAAGTGTCCTTTAATAAAAAGGGGGGGGGGGGGTGTTTTGATCGAAGCCCTATAGAATTTTAAGTGTTATGTTAAGTATCGCAAACCGTAAAGATTACGACTTAGGAAAGGTTCGCGAATTGGTTTGACGAATCCATTGAGGGTTTCGCGAATCGGCCACCTTTGGCGAATCCACACAGGCCGCGAAGCGAGAATTTAGCGAGCCGAGGTTTGCGAAACACGTGAAGCTGGCGAGCTCGACAATTTACAAATCGTTGAGAGCCGCAAAAGATGCAACTTACGCGAATCCACTCTGCGAACCCACGGGAGAATGGCGAACTCATTTTCGCAAACCCCAGCATTCGACGAACCCTAAAGTCACGGATCTTTGGCGAATCGAGTATTGCGAACTCAAACGAGTTTCCCGGACCCATCGAGGTTTGCGGGCCGTGTTTTACGAATTCGGCGAGGAAGACTTTTGCGAACTCGGCGAAGGAGACTTTTGCGAACTCGACGAACTCGCGAAACAAACCAATCTGGCGAACTCCAAATCATAGAAATGAACTTCTGCGAATTAAGAAGGAATAGAAAAAGAGTTCGCGAAACTTATACCTAGATAGAGTCTTTCACGAATTAGAAGGTTTGCGAATCCAAGAAATTTCGCGAACTACGATACGATTCGCGAACCAGGTACAACCTACACTCTGCGGATTGAGTGAGAGCCCGCGAAATTAGAGCCGAGTAGCATTCCGCGAATCGAACTATAAGATGAGACATAATTCGTGAAACTTGATTTTATTAGGTATTTCACGAATTATAGTTTAGCGAACTATATAAGTTCGTGAATTCTATTAGGCGTTTACAGAATCCAAAAAGAGTCAAGTTAATTCACAAATTAATAATTCCACGAGTCTTGGGATTTCACAGGTTCATAATTTATGAACTCTTTTCTAATTAATTATTCTTTAAAGGCAATAATAAAAATGGTAAATATCGACACTTAGGAAATTCGAGACTTTAGCTAGTTAAATAATTTAAATAGGGTACTAACTTATTCTTATGCTAAGGTCGATACCTAGGAGTTACATCGGATCAGGTAGCAACTAGTCAACGGACGATAGGTAAGTGGAAACCCAACTACATCACATAACATATGTGTATATGCTTGATTTATGTGGTTACGTGATAAGGTGCTTAAGTGCTTACGTGAACTTGTATGATATGGTTTCATGATTTTGTAAGCATTAAGGCGTTAATGCATTATGCATATGCACGAGCATGCACGAAACACTTGGGGGTAATAAGATGATAAGCGTGCATAATTATGTCGCAAATAGCGAAAAATAAATGCCGAAGTAAGCAATGATGTTATAAGTTAAGTTAAGTGGCGGCTCCCGGTGCACCGGGACGGCGTTGATGCGCCGTCGGCGACGTTGATGCGTCGCCATTATACGAACGACGTTGATGCGTCGGGGGATTACCATGGTTGGGTTGATGCCCTCACGTTTTACTATGGTTGGGTTGATGCCCTCCTACTTTGGGCTGATGCCCGTGGTTGAATAGAGCTCTTTACGGTGTACGCCTGGGAAAAAGCCTGCCAAGGGCCCTAAGATAAAAGATATGAGATTGAGTTTAGTCTATGAGACGTTATATGCATTGGCGTGGATTGCCTTTGTGGGGGATTCTCACATGCACGTCATGAATGATTTGTACTTACTGAGCATATCGCTCACCCCTTACGTTATGCGTTGTAGGTGCGAGCGACCACGGTACGTGATCGCTTAGATGGCAAGGCAATCTTTTGGCGCTTCCAGTAGCTTTTGGGGTCGGAGTGTGTGCATGGAAGACGACCTGTGAGGCTGTGCGCATAGGGATACTTTTGCTGTGCATGTGGACACATCTTGTGTAATTAGGATTCGCGTGAAGTTAGGAATTCATGTAATTGTTTTGTCATGTATAGAATCGACTCCCATTACATAAATGGAAAAATTTCATAAGCATTTGCGTATTCCTTTTAAGATGAAGCATCGTTAGGCACATAGGATACGCTAGAATTAGGTAACGAGGACAGCGGGTCCTGATATAGTGGTATCAGAGCTTCGGTCACAGGTTCTGTAGACTGTCCATGTACACACACCCAAAAGCGTGGAAGCAACTTTGCCTGTAAGTGTTGTGTTTATGTGAACTTTTGTGTTGCATAATTTATTGGCCATAGGACTGTCGGTGTAGATCAGGAACGATGGTAAGATCTAGGGGTGAAACTAGTGGAGGTGATAACTAGAACCGGGGAAACACAGCCCCTACAGACAATTGGGATGCAACCAGACTCCAGCTCACTGAGTTGGTACGCCAGCAGTCAACTCAAATCCAACAGTTAATCCAGCAGATCAACCAGAACACTGGGCCTACACAGGCCGAAAGAGCAGAGGTAGTGGGGGAGCAGTTCCATAGGCTGAACCCACCGACATTTGAGGATACAGCCGATCCAACAGCCGCGGAAGATTGGATAAGAACGCTCGAAAGCATGTTTGTGTATAGCAGGGTCCCAGAAACAGAGAAGGCCCTCTGCGCTGCATTTTTGCTAGGGAAGCGCATGGCACTGGTGGGATACGATCATGGTGATCGAGAACCCCGCAACCATGAGCTGGGACAGATTCAAGGAGCTGTTCAGGGGCAAATACCTCACAGCCCCAATCCGAGCGCAACGGATGAACGAGTTCAGTAATCTCAGGCAGGGAACGATGACGGTTGCCGAGTACATCCGAAAGTTCAAACAGCTGTCGAGATTCGCAGCTCATATGGTGAGCACGGATGCTCTGAAGATTGAACGCTTTCTAGAGGGATTAAAGCCAGAATTGTATCGTGATGTAAGTATGGCTGGACTGCAAGGAGCCACGTATGCTCAGGTGGCAGAAAGGGCGATGGTTGCGGAACAGGCAGAGGCCAGGATCGTTCGTGCCCAGGAGGCTAAGAGAAATTTGTACAAGTCCAAGGATCGCAGTGGAGCGGAAGTCAGAAACGCCAGCTCGCTCCCAAAGGCGAGACGCCGAACTTTCAGAATAAGCCACCACAACGCCCGCAAGGAACTCCAAATACACCGCCGAACCCAAATCAAGGGGGATTTCCAGCACCCGCTATCCCGAGCTGCCCAAAGTGCGGGAAAAGAGATTCTGGTAACTGCTATGCCCAGACGAACAACCGCTTCAAATGCGGGAAGCTGGGGCACTTCTCGAGGCAATGCCCGGAATGGGCGACGAGAAATCAAGTCGGAAGCCATACAAGACCCCAGATTGTGCCAGCTAGGGTGTACACAATCACCTCGGAGGAAGCAGAGGAAAACCCGTCCGTGGTGACAGGTATCTTACCTATCCACCAAACTCAGGGGCCACGCACTCATTTGCATCTATCAAGTATGTGACAAGACTCAGGGTCACACCTCGTCAATCTGAGTGCGAATATAGTGTAGCCATGCCACACGGGAGTCCGACTAAAACGAATCAAATAATAAGGGATTGCCCAGTATTAGTTGGCGACACGGAATTACCCATAGATTTGATAGTCATCCCAATGAACGACTATGAGGTCATTATTGGGATGGACTGGTTGTCGAAATATGGAGATGTGATCGATTTTAATCGTAAGGAAGTCACATTCCACATAGAAGGAAGCGAGCCTTTCGGTTTCGCGGGAATGATCAAAGGGAGAAGCATTTCGAGAATATCGGCACTAAAAGGTCAACGCTTGATCAAAGCCGGATGTGAAGCATAATTTGTTTATGCAATGAAGTCGGAAGAAAGTCTATCCCCAAAATTGGAAGAAATACACGTAGTTCGAGATTTTACAGACGTATTTCCCGAAGACCTACCAGGATTGCCCCCCGATAGGGAAATTGAGTTAACAATAGATTTGGTGCCTGGAGCAGCGCCAATATCGAAGACTCCTTACCGGTTAGCGCGGACTGAGCTGAAAGAACTGAAGGAACAGCTAGACGAACTTATACAGAAAGGATTCATCCAGCCAAGTTTTTCTCCCTGGGGAGCGCCGGTACTGTTCGTGCAAAAGAAAGACAGAACCATGCGACTGTGTATTGACTACAGGGAGTTGAACAAAATAACGATCAAGAACAAGTATCCCCTCCCAAGGATCGACGATCTATCTGATCAACTACAAGGCGCTACGGTGTTTTCAAAAATCAACCTACGATCAGGATATCACCAGCTAAAGATTCGGGAGGAAGATATCCCTAAGACTGCCTTCAGTACACGCTATGGACACTACGAGTTCCTAGTCATGCCTTTCGGGCTGACTAACGCGCCGGCAGCCTTTATGGATCTGATGAACCGAGTGTTCAAAATTTTTTGGATAAGTTCGTAATAGTATTCATAGACGACATCCTGATCTACTCAAAGACAAAAGAGGAGCGCGAGTGGCATCTACAAATAGTCCTCGGAGTATTACGGGAGAAACAGTTGTACGCCAAGTTGAAAAAGTGCGAGTTCTGGCTAGACCAAGTCGCCTTCTTGGGACATATTATCTCCGGAGCGGGAATTTCAGTAGATCCCTCGGCTTGGCAGGCTATTACAGGAAGTTCATCAAAGACTTCTCGAAAATCGCCTCTACGCTGACGAAGTTAACAAGGAAGAACACACCATTTCAATGGAGCGAGGAATGTGAGCAGAGCTTCCAAGAACTGAAAAGGCGACTGACTACGGCCCCAGTTCTCACGACACCATCAGGAACCGGGGGATTCTCAGTATACAGCGATGCTTCGAAGAACGGATTAGGATGCGTGCTAATGCAGACGGGCATGTAGTGGCCTACGCCTCACGACAATTGAAGGAGTACGAGAAGAACTACCCTACGCACGACGTAGAGCTCGCTGCGGTGGTCTTTGCCCTCAAGACCTGGAGGCACTATTTATACGGAGAAAGGTGCGAAATTTACACCGACCACAAGAGTTTGAAGTACTTCTTCACCCAGAAGGAGCTAAATATGAGACAGAGGCGATGATTGGAGTTAGTGAAAGACTACGATTGTGCGATCAACTACCACCCAGGCAAGGCAAACGTGGTAGCCGATGCCCTGGAGCTACAACTACTTGAGGTAGAAATCGTGCCATTAGGCGAGGTCGAGGTAAAATTAACAGCCTTGACCTTGCAACCGACGCTATTGGAGCAGACCAAAAAGGAGCGCAGACAGAAAATATTGAGAGAAAATATCACGTATTACGTGAGTTCGTTGAAAACGGGATGGTCGCCGTGCAGAAAATCACCACCGCAGAAAACGTGGCGGACCTGCTCACGAAGCCCTTGTCCCAAGCAGTTATGGTACAGCATCTGGACAAGATGGGGCTACGATACCATTGCGACTGGCATTAGGTGCATCGCATGGCATTCAAGTGCAAGTGGGAGGCTGTTAGGGAGTGTGCCCTCGGAATGCCATACGAGGACTAGGAATAGTATAGGGCGCACGATGATGTATAGGTTGATAGACAGGTTTATTGTATATACCGTCAAATAAATTAATGAATATTGATTTTCATTATAATAAAGGCATTATTATTTATTTATCGAATTTAAAGTCTACTTGGCATCCGGTAGTGCGATAAATAAATAACACCCAAATGTATGAGTTGGACGTCTGATTCTCGTGGGACGAGAGAGGAGACACCGGACAGTCCTTAATCTCAACATTAAATAAAAAGTCCGTAAGTCTAAGGATTCTAGGTGGGTGACTAGATATACGAATATGACTTATCCATTGACGACCACATAGTATCGGTAGTGTCACCAATTACCTGAGAGGTTGTGGGTCGTGATGGAGATATCGGTGATCGAAGAGATCGCATATCCGGACATTCGGCTCGTATTCGTCTCAATCACATGGCTAGGATGTTGTCAATGATTGAACGAATGACTATAGCAGCCTCAGACCGATAGGGTCATTGACGGATTTGCTTTCGCGATTTCGGTTTGTCGCTAGTTGGCTAGGCTCGCAAGTGTTCATAAATGAGACACGGGTCAGCGACGAACGCAACCGACTTTACGGAGGTGATTGCCGGGCTTTGACTGCTATCGGGATTCACTGCCTATATTCGTATAGGTTAATGTCCTATGAGGTAATCGGAGAGCGACGATTATAAAGCCTTCGGCCGAAGCTTGGAAAACTTGCTTGTATTAGATACGGAGCGGAGTTTAAATAATCGGTTCGGTCTCGATTATAACATAGTGTTAGGTTAGTGAGTTTGACATTTGCATGGCTCTCACCTAATCGGGACGCAAGTGAAAGGCGTAAGAAGTATTTAAATGTATACACTATAGTCGGTTCGCCCGAATTTCGATTAGATCAAAATTCGTTCTCAACTGGGATCTGTCCGGTACCGCGGGATAGGCTAGGCGAATGCCGGGACTCGTGGATTCCTCCCATGCCAGTTGAGACGGACCTAGAGAGTCGCGCTTAAAAATGGTAATGAACTTGAACGAAAATGGCGGGCTTTTCTGTGGAACCTAATGAATGAGATTCGTTGAGGTAGTGGCAAAGTTGATACGAGGGGTCGACTACTTAGTTAAATTCCAGTGACGGTCACGAAAATAATTAGGACTTAAGATTGTCTTAAGTGGTTAATTAATTAACTAAGTGGGCTCAATTATAATTAAAATAATTAGATTGGATTTAATTATTTTATTATTTAAAATTGAGGGACTAAATTGAGAATTTAGAAACCTCAAGGGCCAAAAAGAAATTATCAAAATAAAATAAAAAAAAAAATGAAAATTCTACACATCCACGTTGGGATGTGTAGAAAGCATGAGTCATGTTTTTTTTATTTATTTATTATGACACTTGTTATAACAAGTGTCTCAATTAAAAAAAAATTAAAAAAAAAAAAAATTAAATTGATCATGCATAAAGCAACGTTGAGTTGCTTAGGTTTGTGAGGGACTTGTTTTTTTTTTTAGAGAGAAAGCTTAACAAAAAGAGAAAGAGGTAGAAACATTTTCTCAAGCCACGCTAAACCGACGGGTTCGTTTGACGAGTCTCGACGCCCGAACTGAGTTGCGTCTAGCCATCGGGAGTATTCTCAGAGGTTCGTTCAAGGTCATACCGGCGTGACGATCTAGCCCGGAAGCCCCGGGATCCAGACGAGGTGTAGCCACGTCCATCCGAAGCAACGACAGAAGAAATCTCGTTCATCGAAGGTATACCTCGAACCTTAAAGATTTGATTTACGAAAAATACCAAACGGTATCGGAATAATTCTCAAGACCCCTCGTTGGAAACGTCGGGAAATGTAGAATTATTCTGGAAAATTTGGTGTCGATCGGAAATCGTTTCGGTCGTCAAATAGTTAAAAGACGGCAGACTGCCGTTTTACTCGAATTAATAATTTCGAACCACAGATTTGATTTTGAGAAAAATACCAAACGATGTCGGAATAATTCGAAAGACCTATCGTTGCGAACGTTAGGAAGTGTAGAATTATTCTGGAAAGTTTGGTATTGATCAAAAATCATTTCGGTCTCCAAATAATCGAAAAACGTCTGGTTGCCGCTTTATTCGATTAATTTGGATCGAAATTATTAACTTAAATAAATTGGAAATAAATTCGAATTTTGATAATTCGAATTAACCGCGATCTCCCGAGGCTTAGAGAAGCATCTCAGACTCTCGGGAGAAGCTGAATGGTGTAAGGTTGAATTTAGATATTAAAAATCAAAAATTCGCCACCCTACGCCGCTCGGTACAAATTGCGCTTCCGCTATAGCCACGTTGCGCTGTTCGGGGGCCGGCGTCGATTAATCGGGTCTACCCCAACAGTGGTATCAGAGCCAAGGCTCATGAATGTTTCGACCGAAGGCCTCGAAAGCCGATGTGGCGAACGAACGGTCGACGTAGTTTGGAGACTATCGTCGCTCGTGACGTCGGTTGGGCACCCAACGTCAAAATTCTGTGTTGCATGTTTATGTGGGACATTTACGCGGGCTTAGGTTCTAACCGGGTTATTTGTTTAAGGGCCGTTTGTCGCCCCCGGTATGTACATGGATTACGGGTGTTTGGGAAATAATTCCCCCGTGTTGTATTTTATCGCTTTATTAGATAAGTTAGATGAATGACGGCCGTTCGATGCAAGGCGAGGTTGGAGGGTTCGACGACCACCGTGTCAATGACTCAACATTTAGAAGATCGAAGACCCCGGTCGTTTTACGACCCATGTAATAGGACAAGTCTAGAAGTAGCCCGCATATTTGTCCATTTAAATTGCTTTCCTAGGGTTAGGAATTTATTTATCGCATTTACGTGCTCGTGCTTAATTTTAATATGCTATGAGTTATAAAGATCTCCCGTACGAATACTAAGTGAGTAAAGGGATTGGATGCCCTGTCTTCTATCAAGCTCGGGCCTAGTTGTTACAAAACCTAAATGCAAGGTTTGGTTTCGGGTATGCCGGCGCCTTGCATTTGCTTTTGTTTCTGCTTGCTCGGGTGCATTTGTGCCGCTCGCCAAGACCACACTGTGCGGTAAAACGTACGGTTCAAGTGTGCGGTTTTGAGCAACGTTGATAGGTCGCACTTAGACAGTCATACCGCCTTGTCCCAGGTTTGCCGGCGGGGGTCCCTGACTGAGACAAAGATAGTTGAGACATTCGACAAGGTCGGATTTGTGCGGAGCACGACTTCGTGGGCCGCTGCAAACCAATAAAACGACAGAGGTTGAGGTTTGCACCCGTCCACGGGGACATCAACTCCACTATCGAAGTTATCAACGAAACTTCCAAAACATCCGTAGGGAGAATGGAGTTTATGAAAAGATAGTGGGAGTCAAACGGAATAAAAAGTCCTTGTTCGCGTTTGATAACTTATACAATCGACTTAATATGCCTTTTATTTTTCTGCAGCATTTTCTCTCTTTGTCAAATTATGTCGACCGCTTTAAATGTACTGCTCAAGGAGAATAGGTTGACTGGGCCAAACTATTCAGACTGGCTTCGCAACTTGAGGATTTTCCTCGAGATTGAGAACCTAGTTTATATCCTTGACTCCGAAATGCCGCCGGCCCCAGGGGCGCGGGCATCCGAGCAGGCTCGTGCCGCTTATGACAAGCGACTGCGTGACGAGAAGCTCGTAAAGGCTCATGTCCTCGGATCGATGAGTAACGCACTGCAGCGTAGCCACGAAAGTATGGCTGATGCTCGGGTGATGGTTCAACATTTGAAAGAGCTTTACGGTGAGACGTCTAGGACAGCTCGCTATGCGACTTCGTCGCAGCTCTTCCGATCGAGGATGTCTGAGGGTGAGAATGTTGGCGAACATGTTATGAACATGATCACCATGATCGAGAGGTTGGAAACTCTCAATTTTCGATTTGATCGGGAATTACAAAATGATCTCATCTTGCAGTCCCTGCCTTCGTCCTTCAATGCGTTCATTGTGAACTACCATCTGAACGGCATGACGCTATTGCTTCCTGATCTGATGAATCAGTTAGCAACGGCGCAAGGTCAGATGAAGAGGGCAAAGCAGACTGCACTTGTCGCCACTTCTTCAAAGCCCCAGAAAGGCAAAAAGAAGAAGGGCAACAAGCTCAAGCCAACAGGGAAGGTTTCCAACAAGAAACTATCTTCTGGGAAATCGAAACAAACCGGTGTAAGCCGACGGATAGGTGTCTGCATTGCGGTGTGCTGGGCCACTGGAAGCGTGACTGTCCGAAGCTCAAGGGTGAGCAGGCTGCGTCAGGTATGGAACTTAATGTTTTAGAAACAGTTTGTTCTTCATCTGTATACTCTACTTCCTGGATATTGGATTCGGGGGCTAGTACTCACATTTGTGTTTCCACGCAGGGTCTGGGACCAAGTAGAGAGCTTGGGGAGCGTGAGATCGAGGTCAGAGTGGGAAGCGGGGATAGTATCTCGGCAAGCCACGTCGGATCAAGATCTCTTGTATTATCTTCTGGGCATGTGTTGCGTTTGTACGATTGTCTTGTACTCCCGAGGGGATTTAAGAACATCGTCTCCGTTCCTGTTTTGAGCAGGAATGGTTATGTATTTAGTTTTAATAATAATACATGCCACATTATGTATAGAAATAAAAATGTTGGCAGCGCAACACTAATAAATGGTTTATACTATTTAAATACCCAGGACGATATATCTGTGAATAGTTGAATTTCCATGACGAATTAACGCCAACTCGGAAACACACCGCTACTAGGTGCGATTTACACATAGCTGGCGGGATTTTAAATTTTCGTTGGTTCTTGACGGCTTTGACGTCCGATCGCCGTCGTCTCCGGCCAGTCTTGGCCGGCCGGTGATCCTGTCTCCCTTCTTCATCGATCTGGTGTGGGCGGGATCGTATTTTACGGATTCTGATGGCGGAGGTTGTAGTGCAAGCGGCTCGGGCGGTGGGGAGGGCGGGCGATCATGCTGAGATCGGCAACGCAACGACGGGGGCGACGACTGGCCCGGTGTTGCCTGATTTGGATGCCTTACGTGCGGCTTACCCGGATTTCGATTCATGCTTTGATACTGATCGTTTCCGGGCCTTGCGCGCCAAGGTTCAAGGGGCTGCGACGGGGTTTTCCGGCGAGGGAGGACAGTCTAATCGGGCTGTTTCTACGCCCATGGGTGACGGTGGATCTGCTAGGGTTGATCAGGTGTCTTCGCGAGATTCTGACGCGACGGATGACGACGCTGATCGAGGGATGGTGGCGGCTAGGGCTAACTCTGGCCTATCTCAGGCGGCGGGCCAGACTGGGAATGGGCCTAGGGCTTCGCAAGGATCGCCACCTGCGCGAATGGGCCGTGCTACTGCTGCCGTTCCGCTACAGGTCCCGATTCAGGGAATTCTGAGAAACCCTAAGCGTCGACCACAGTGGTGGCGGCCAGGAACTCCACCCCCAACGCGTATGACGGCTCGGCGGTTCGTGGATCTGGGAGCCATGGTGGTTGATGACCCCGTGGACGAGGAAATCGGGGCTGATGATAGGACGGAGGCTGCTAGGACGGGGTTGGCTACGACTCACCCAGCTAGGGTTTTCGGGTCCGAACGGGTGCTTGTATCGGCCGAGCTGCCCACTCCGTCGTCATCTGTTGTTGCGACGGGCAGGCCGGCACTAATCGGCGACGTGGGCTCACCGTTGCGGCACCTCCGGGGGGATGGACGCTCACCGGGAACATCGACGCCCACGCAGCAGATGATGGCGACCGGGGTGGAGGCTGCGGTATCTGGGGCTGGCCATGTGGCACCGGCAGTGGCTACCATGGCGGGGAAGTCGCTTGGGAAGGGAGGTATTACCCCATCTCAGGGATCCGTGTTTACGCGATTGGGGCCGGGCACGATGCCGGCGGCAGGGCATGCAGAGCCGGCCTCTTTTGCGGCGGCTGTCCAACGAAACGTTCCTTCACGCTCATACGTGCCATACAAGACTATGGCATTATCATACACACCGCCGACTGTAGTGAACGGGGTGGCTAGAGTGCGAGCAACGGCGGAGCTGGCACGCCGAGGGTGCGATCGATGGCAACATACGCTTGTGGGCTACTTTCTAGGGCGTAAACCGTACTTTCCTTTTGTGGAGCGTCATTTTCTATCAGTTTGGAACGGCCTTGTTGAAGTACGGACAACTATTAATGGGTTCTTCATGTTTCGGTTTGAATCCAATGCGGCTAAAATTGGAGTGTTAGAGGGGGGCCCTTGGCTCATGCAAGGGCAACCCTTATTCTTGGAACCGTGGCGACCGCGCATGTCATTTGCACGACGGGAGTTGGTGGAGGTGCCCTTGTGGGTTAAACTACGGAATGTACCGTGCGAGTTGTGGACGCAGGAAGGCCTTGGGTTGGTAGCGAGTGCTGTTGGTCGTCCATTGTTTGCGGATAGCATCACGGCGAACGGGGAACGATTGGACTATGCACGTATCTGTGTCATGAAGCCGCTCTCTGAGCCGTTTAGCGAGACTTGTGAGGTGTTGATCCAGGGGGATGGTGAGGAGGAAGATGCTATTGTTCCGATCCAGGTGGAGTATGACTGGAAACCATCTCCGTGCTCGCACTGTACCTCTTGGGCACATGGGGCAGCCCACTGTCCACAACATCCTGCCAAGCCGGCCGGGGTAGCCCTAGCGACGACTGAAGAGCCGGGGCGTGATGCGGCAGCGTCTCAAGGGAAACCTCGAGGACCCACAGGTGGAGAACATCGGCTGGGCCGGAATCGTAGGAGACCAGGCCGACAGAGGTCGGGTCCGCGGCGTCCTAGTCGGATGAATGTACCTCGCCGGGAATCCCCAAATTCGCAAGATGCATGGCAACTCGTGGGGGTCAAGGGCAAGGCGATCTTGGTTACGTCGAAGGAGGGAGGAAGCGATAGACCATATGCCGTGGTTGGGCAGGAGGAGGGGGCCATGACACGGCCATCGGATGCCGATGTGCCCTCGACTTCGGGCGACCGGAATCGATTCGATTTACTTCGCTCAGCACCTGAAGTGACTGACCTGACTATCTATACGGGCCCTAAAGCAGATGCAGCCCGCACTGGGGTGCCTTTATGTTAGCCGTCGGTTCGTGGAATGTGCGTGGTCTTAATAAGCAAGACCACAGGAGGGCGGTGGGGGAATTGATTTCGCGAGAAGGGCTGTGTATGATTGGACTACTCGAGACGCGAGTGTCGGCGTCTAATGCTGATTTTATATCGACAGGCATTAGGACTCGTTGGAGTTGGTTCTATGAGTATGATGGCGGCCCAGCGTCGCGCATCTGGGTAGGTTGGGACCCATTGGTCCTGACGGTGGGGGTTCTTGGTTTTTCGACTCAAGCTATTCACTGCCGGGTCGATTCGTTGGTGACCAAGGAGACAGTTTTTATTTCCTTCGCATATGGGCATTCAAGGAGGGAGGAGAGAGTGTCCTTATGGGCGGAATTGACTGCTATGTCTGCTGTTCGGGTGGCGGATGCCTGGCTAGTCATGGGGGACTTCAATGCTATCTTACATCCGGATGAGGGAAGAGGGGGATCGCCCTCTATTCATGATATGGCGGACTTTCGAGCATGCTTAGTGAGTGCAGATCTATTGACGTTACCGACGATGGGCCAAGTCTTCACGTGGTATAATCAACAACGTGCTGATGCCGGGATCTGGCGGCGCTTGGATCGGATATTGGGTAACCCGCAGTGGTTTGCCAGATTTACGGACGCCTTCTGTCGTTGTGGCTTACCTGCGACTTCAGATCACTCGCCCGTCCTTTTAGGTGCCACTGTAGTGCGGCAGCATAAGATGACGTTTCGATTCGACAACTTCTTGGCGAAGGATCCGAAATTCTTCGATTTGGTTCAGAATGCCTGGAGTGTGCCTATTACTGGCTATCCCATGTTTGTGTTGGTGAGACGGCTGAAGATGTTGAAGTCTTCCCTCCTAGAGCTGCGCCGGTCGAAAGGGGATTTGACGGCAAATGTCCTGGAGGCCAAATACTTTCTCGATATTGCACAGGACTATGCTGCACGGTATCCAAATGAGGAGGGTTTCTTTGACCTTGAACGGATATGCCGAATGTTATATGCGAAAGCGGTGATGGTTGAGCAGTCGGCATTATCACAGCGGGCTAAGCTTGCGTGGCTCAAGGATGGCGATCAATGCACGTCCTACTTCTTTCGTAGGGTCGCCATGCGCCGGGCTGCTAATCGGATCTGGTCTTTGGAGACGGCCACGGGAACCCTCCTGGAGGAGCCGGATGAGGTGGAAGGCGAGTTGATTGGGTTCTATCGGGACTTATTGGGTCAGTCTATGCACTCGACGCCGATTACTGATTCTGATGTGCAGAGTGCTGTGGTACGGACGCTTTCCCCTGCGAATGCTGCTTCCATGATTGGCGTAGTCACTAATATGGAGGTTCGGACGGCACTCTTCTCTATGGGGGATGAGAAAGCGCCTGGCCCTGACGGGTATACAGTTGCTTTCTTTCGAGCGGCATGGGGGATTGTGGGAGATGCGGTGGTCGAGGCGGTACAGGACTTCTTCGTTACGGGGAGGCTTCTTAAGGGGCTCAATAGCACACTCATCACATTAATCCCTAAGAGGGATGCACCCAGGCGGGCGACTGACTTCAGGCCGATCTCATGCTGTAATGTACTTTACAAGGTGATCTCCAAGATCCTGGCCAACCGACTGAAGATACACTTACCTTCGTTGGTGCACGGCTCTCAGACAGCGTTCATACCAGGTCGACGCATTAGTGACAATGTGTTGCTAGCGCAGGAGCTGTGCCTCGGGTATAAGTCCAAGGGGCGCCCGCCACGAGCGATGTTCAAGATTGACTTGCCAAAGGCCTACGACAAGGTCGAGTGGGGCTTTCTGCTGTCGGTGTTACGCGCCATGGGATTTCATCCTACGTACATTGGCTGGATTCGCACGTGCCTCACGACTACAGCCTTCTCGCTAAACTTGAATGGCACGGTGGTGGGGTTTTTTCAGGGAAAGAGGGGTCTGCGACAGGGGGATCCCATTTCGCCCTATCTTTTTACCCTGGTTATGGAGGTTCTTCATGGGCTTCTCACGAGATACATATCGGAGGAACCGCGATTTCGCTACCATTGGCGATGTGAGGAACTTAGACTGGTTTCGTTAGCGTTTGCAGATGACCTCCTTCTCTTCAGTCATGCGGACGAGGTGTCGGTTGGGGTGCTGAAACGAGGGTTGGATGAGTTTGGACGGTTATCAGGGTTACATCCTAACCCTGACAAGAGTGAGATGTACCTCTCTCGGCGCGCTGAGGGCCAGACGGAGGCATTTCAGGCCCTGATGGGATATCGTGTGGGCCATCTGCCGGTTCGTTACTTAGGGGTGCCACTTATCACTTCACGCTTGACGATTGACGACTGTGCACCGCTCCTCAATAAGGTGGATCAGCGACTGGGGTCATGGCTGAACCGCTCCTTATCCTATGCGGGCCGCCTGCAGTTGGCGAAGTCAGTGTTACAGGCTCTTCATGCGTATTGGTCGGGAGTTTTCCTGCTTCCTAAAGGCGTGGTCAATTCCTTGGAATCACGATTTAGGAAGTTCCTGTGGGGAGGGGGTTCAGCTAAGGTGGCATGGGATGTTTTGTGCCTTCCCGTGAGAGAAGGGGGACTGGGACTAAGGTCTATCGCTGTCGACAACAAGGCCTTAATGCTGAAGCACTTGTGGAGCGTTCTTATTAGAACATCGGGGTCGATTTGGGTTGATTGGCTATATGGGACACGGCTGATGTCTCGTTCGTTTTGGGACCTCCAGGTGTCGGCAAATGACGCTTGGAGCTGGAGGAAGATGCTACAATTAAGACCATTGATCAGATCTATGATTACTTATCGCGTTGGGGATGGGTCCACGATTTGGCTGTGGAAGGATCCCTGGCTGCTTCCAACTCCATTGATAGAGCGATTCCCACGGGGCCCTGTTGCGATGGGTCTTCCACAGGATGCTCGACTCAGTATGGTTATTGATGCACATGGATGAAACTGGCCTGGGCAGGGGGCGGTTGAGTGCATCGAGATCAGTCGGCTACTCCCGAACGTTGTGCGCGGGTCTCGTGATGGGGTACTGTGGAAGGGATCTCCGGACGGGACTATGACGACTTCGCTGGCTCGGGATGCGATGAGGCATCGAAGGCCACCTGTTTGCTGGGCTACACTGTTTGGGGGCCCTTTGAAGGTTCCTAGGCACGAGTTCATTCTATATTTGGGATTGCAGGATCGCCTTTCGACTAGGGACAAGCCGTGGATCGCTCAGCGGGCGGGAACTCCAGCCTGTTGCCTTTGTGATGAGCTGCACTTTGAGACGGCCCAACATCTCTTTTTTGACTGCCCATTCTCACGGCAGTGCCTGCGTCTTTTACGGCGGCGGATTAGATGGATCTGGCCCTATCAGGACTGGAGCACTGGTATTCAGTGGGCGGCCTCCCGATGGCGAGGGAAGCATCTGTTACAGGCTGCTTATCGACATGTCCTTGCCTCGCTTGTTTACCATATTTGGCAGGCAAGAAATAGACGCTGGAAGGAGGGGATCATCACGACACCTCACGGGCTGATAGGGAGTGTTCTTGCATTGGTTATCATGCGTATTGGTGGTACGCCAGCCAAGTACGAGCTGCATCGGGTGGCCATCCGCAGACTTTGGCGTGTGGCTTGGTAGCGCGCTTTGACTTACGTTGGTAGTGTTTGTGCTTGTACCCAGTAGCCTGTTACTGGTTGGATTGCGGAGCTCGTCTCTTGCTCACTATGTACATACCTTTTCGCTTATATATATATGGGACATTAAAACCAAAAAAAAAAAAAAGATATATCTGTGAATACTGTCACAAATAAACGAAAGTCGGGAATAAATGCGAGATACTTGTGGCATCTTCGATTAGGTCATACTGGAGAACGTAAGATCCACGAGTTGGAGAAAAACGGGATATTGACACCGTTGGGATCAGATCCCTATCCGACTTGTGAGTCATGCCTCAAAGGTAAAATGACCCGATCACCCTTCACCGGGACTTTTAATAGAGCCACTGAAATTCTCGATTTAATTCACACGGACGTTTGCGGGCCATTCAATGTGAAAGCTCGAGGTGACTTCCACTATTTTATTACCTTTACGGATGATCACAGTCGTTACGGACTAGTGTATCTGATGAGGTATAAAGCTGATGCTCTTGACAGGTTCAAGGAGTATAAGGCCTTGGTGGAAAACCAAACTTCGAAGCTCATTAAAGCCATTCGATCGGATCGAGGTGGCGAGTACATGAGTGACGAGTTTGACCAGTTCTTAAAAGAGAACGGTATAATATCGCAGATGACTCCGCCCGGCACGCCACAGTTGAATGGCGTGGCCGAACGTAGAAACCGAACTTTATTAGATATGGTTCGTTCTATGTTAAGCTATACAGATTTACCAATGTCATTGTGGGGATACGCACTTTTGACAGCAGCGTATACAATTAACCGGTGTCCCTCGAAGTCTGTTAACGGTATTCCGTATGAGATATGGACTGGTCGTTTACCCAGCTTATCACATATTAGGATTTGGGGTTGCCCCGCCTATGTGAAAAAGCTGAAAACAGATAAATTGGAGTCTAGGTCAGTAAAGGACGTTTCATAGGTTACCCTGAAGACTCTATGGGGTACCTATTTTATTTTCACGATGATCAAAGGATCGTTGTTGGCCTACATGCACATTTTCTCGAGGAAGAGTTCATTCGAGATTTTGGCATTGGCCGTGAGGTCACTCTCGAGGAGCAGTCGACCGAAACGCCCACTCAGGATTCGGATGGTCCGAGCGAACCAGTCATGCGACGATCTGAAAGGGTGCCTCGCCAACCACAGCGGTATGGCATGTCACATGTCGAACAAGGTTATGTTGCGACTAGGGGACTTCTAAGAGAAGATCCCGCTACTTTCGATCAAGCTATATCCGATGTTGACTCAGCGAGATGGATTGAGGCTATGCGAGCTGAGATGGACTCAATGTACTCCAACAAAGTCTGGACTCTTGTAGACCTACCGAGTGGTTTTAGACCAATCGGTTGTAAATGGATTTACAAGAAAAAGATTGGATCTGACGGACAAGTTGAGACGTACAAGGCCAGATTGGTTGCCAAGGGCTATAACCAAAAAGAGGGAGTTGACTATGAGGAGACTTTCTCGCCTGTAGCCATGATCAAGTCCATCCGGATAATGCTTGCGATAGCTGCGCACTATGATTATGAGATTTGGCAGATGGACGTCAAAACGGCGTTCCTTAATGGATTCCTCAAGGACGAGATCTATATGGAGCAGCCAAAAGGTTTTGAGTCGCATGCAGATGCTCACAAAGTGTGCAAACTGAATCGGTCGATTTACGGACTGAAACAGGCCTCTCGCAGCTGGAATCTACGTTTTGATGAAGCAGTTCGGAACTTTGGATTCGTGAAAAACGTAGATGAGCCATGTGTCTACAGAAAGAGCAGTGGGAGTATGGTGTCGTTCCTTGTATTGTACGTGGATGATATCCTTTTGATAGGAAACGACATTGGGATGCTCTCATCGGTGAAAGCATGGCTTTCAACCGAATTCTCCATGAAAGACCTGGGAGAAGCGACGTATATACTAGGTATTCGCTTGTTCAGGGATCGAGCGAACCATACGATCGGCTTATCTCAGGCCCTTTACTTAGAGAAAATCCTGAAGAAATTCAGAATGGATGACTCTAAGAGAGGGTTCTTACCAATGCGACATGGGATCCATTTGTCAAAGTCAATGTCACCTCAAAGTGAGGAAGACAGACGACGGATGAGTGGGATACCGTATGCGTCTGCAGTGGGTAGTATGATGTACGCGATGTTGTGTACACGACCGGACATTGCCTACGCTGTGAGCGTGGTTAGTCGGTTTCAGGCAAACCCAGGGGAAGAACATTGGACAGCTGTTAAGAATATCTTTAAATACCTTAGACGGACTAAAGACTTAACGCTGGTTTATGGAGGAGCGGGACTAGAAGTAGTTGGTTATACCGACTCGGACTTCCAGTCGGACGTGGATGACCGAAAATCTACTTCAGGTTTTGTATTCGTGCTCAACGGTGGGGCAGTGTCTTGGAGAAGCTCCAAGCAAAGCACAACTGCCGATTCCACGTGCGAGGCAGAATACATAGCAGCCTCAGAGGCAGCTAAAGAAGCTGTTTGGATGAAAAAGTTCTTGGAGGAACTTACTGTGGTACCAGTTGCTGACAGACCGCTTACACTTTGGTGCGATAATAGCGGTGCAGTCGCGCAAGCAAAGGAACCACGATCTCATAGCAAGTCCAAACATATTGAGAGAAAATATCACGTATTACGTGAGTTCGTTGAAAACGGGATGGTCGCCGTGCAGAAAATCGCCACCGCAGAAAAACGTGGCGGACCTGCTCACGAAGCCCTTGTCCCAAGCAGTTATGGTACAACATCTGGACAAGATGGGGCTACGATACCATTGCGACTGGCATTAGGTGCATCGCATGGCATTCAAGTGCAAGTGGGAGGCTGTTAGGGAGTGTGCCCTCGGAATGCCATACGAGGACTAGGAATAGTATAGGGCGCACGATGATGTATAGGTTGATAGACAGGTTTATTGTATATACCGTCAAATAAATTAATGAATATTTATTTTCATTATAATAAAGGCATTATTATTTATTTATCGAATTTAAATTCTACTTGGCATCCGGTAGTGCGATAAATAAATAACACCCAAATGTATGAGTTGGACGTCTGATTCTCGTGGGACGAGAGAGGAGACACCGGACAGTCCTTAATCTCAACATTAAATAAAAAGTCCGTAAGTCTAAGGATTCTAGGTGGGTGACTAGATATCCGAATATGACTTATCCATTGACGACCACATAGTATCGGTAGTGTCACCAATTACCTGAGAGGTTGTGGGTCGTGATGGAGATATCGGTGATCGAAAAGATCGCATATCCGGACATTCGGCTCGTATTCGTCTCAATCACATGGCTAGGATGTTGTCAATGATTGAACGAATGACTATAGCAGCCTCAGACCGATAGGGTCATTGACGGATTTGCTTTCGCGATTTCGGTTTGTCACTAGTTGGCTAGGCTCGCAAGTGTTCATAAATGAGACACGGGTCAGCGACGAAATGCAACCGACTTTACGGAGGTGATTTCCGGGCTTTGACTGCTATCGGGATTCACTGCCTATATTCGTATAGGTTAATGTCCTATGAGGTAATCGGAGAGCGACGATTATAAAGCCTTCGGCCGAAGCTTGGAAAACTTGCTTGTATTAGATACGGAGCGGAGTTTAAATAATCGGTTCGGTCTCGATTATAACATAGTGTTAGGTTAGTGAGTTTGACATTTGCATGGCTCTCACCTAATCGGGACGCAAGTGAAAGGCGTAAGAAGTATTTAAATGTATACACTATAGTCGGTTCGCCCGAATTTCGATTAGATCAAAATTCGTTCTCAACTGGGATCTGTCCGGTACCGCGGGATAGGCTAGGCGAATGCCGGGACTCGTGGATTCCTCCCATGCCAGTTGAGACGGACCTAGAGAGTCGCGCTTAAAAATGGTAATGAACTTGAACGAAAATGGCGGGCTTTTCTGTGGAACCTAATGAATGAGATTCGTTGAGGTAGTGGCAAAGTTGATACGAGGGGTCGACTACTTAGTTAAATTCCAGTGACGGTCACGAAAATAATTAGGACTTAAGATTGTCTTAAGTGGTTAATTAATTAACTAAGTGGGCTCAATTATAATTAAAATAATTAGATTGGATTTAATTATTTTATTATTTAAAATTGAGGGACTAAATTGAGAATTTAGAAACCTCAAGGGCCAAAAGGAAATTATCAAAATAAAATAAAAAAAAATGAAAATTCTACACATCCACGTTGGGATGTGTAGAAAGCATGAGTCATGTTTTTTTTATTTATTTATTATGACACTTGTTATAACAAGTGTCTCAATTAAAAAAAATTAAAAAAAAAAAATTAAATTGATCATGCATAAAGCAACGTTGAGTTGCTTAGGTTTGTGAGGGACTTGTTTTTTTTTCTTAGAGAGAAAGCTTAACAAAAAGAGAAAGAGGTAAAAACATTTTCTCAAGCCACGCTAAACCGACGGGTTCGTTTGACGAGTCTCGACGCCCGAACTGAGTTGCGTCTAGCCATCGGGAGTATTCTCAGAGGTTCGTTCAAGGTCATACCGGCGTGACGATCTAGCCCGGAAGCCCCGGGATCCATACGAGGTGTAGCCACGTCCATCCGAAGCAACGACAGAAGAAATCTCGTTCATCGAAGGTATACCTCAAACCTTAACGATTTGATTTACGAAAAATACCAAACGGTATCGGAATAATTCTCAAGACCCCTCGTTGGAAACGTCGGGAAATGTAGAATTATTCTGGAAAATTTGGTGTCGATCGGAAATCGTTTCGGTCGTCAAATAGTTAAAAGACGGCAGACTGCCGTTTTACTCGAATTAATAATTTCGAACCACAGATTTGATTTTGAGAAAAATACCAAACGATGTCGGAATAATTCGAAAGACCTATCGTTGCGAACGTTAGGAAGTGTAGAATTATTCTGGAAAGTTTGGTATTGATCAAAAATCATTTCGGTCTCCAAATAATCGAAAAACGTCTGGTTGCCGCTTTATTCGATTAATTTGGATCGAAATTATTAATTTAAATAAATTGGAAATAAATTCGAATTTTGATAATTCGAATTAACCGCGATCTCCCGAGGCTTAGAGAAGCATCTCAGACTCTCGGGAGAAGCTGAATGGTGTAAGGTTGAATTTAGATATTAAAAATCGAAAATTCGCCACCCTACGCCGCTCGGTACAAATTGCGCTTCCGCTATAGCCACGTTGCGCTGTTCGGGGGCCGGCGTCGATTAATCGGGTCTACCCCAACAGGTACAAGTTCTCACCCTAATTTTCGTATCCTCGTTTAAGTGATAGCGTACCTTGAAGAATTTAAGCTCGGGAATACATGTGTAGAAGGGGTTATGCGATTTGAAATTCCCAAAAACTGTTCTAACCTCGAGTTTGTAATTTTAGCCCTATAATAACATGTTTTAGGAACTATTAGGGCACGAAAATTATGTTTAGGATGGCAGTATCTTAAGCTCGGATTGCGGGTTCGTAAGTTCATATTGGCCTTCAAAGTGTCCTTTAATAAAAAAGGGGGGTATTTTGATCGAAGCCCTATAGAATTTTAAGTGTTAGAACAGTTTAAGTATCGCGAACCGTGAAGATTACGACTTAGGAAAGGTTCGTGAATTGGTTTGACGAATCCATTGAGGGTTTCGCAAATCGGACACCTTTGGCGAATCCACACAGGCCGCGAAGCGAGAATTTGGCAAGCCGAGGTTTGCGAAACACGTGAAGCTAGCGAGCTCGACAATTCGCAAATCGTTGAGAGCCACAAAAGATGCAACTTTCGCGAATCCACTCGGCGAACCCACAGGACAATGGCGAACTCATTTTCGCAAACCCTAGCATTCGGCGAACCCTAAAGTCACGGATCTTTGGCGAATCGAGTATTGCGAAATCAAACGAGTTTCTCGGACCCATCGAGGTTTGCGGGCCGTGTTTTGCGAATTCGGCGAGGAAGAATTTTGCGAACTCGGCGAAGGAGACTTTTGCGAACTCGACGAATTCGCGAATCAAACCAATCTGGCGAACTCCAAATCATTGAAATGAACTTCTGCGAATTAATAGGAATAGAGAAAGAGTTCGCGAAACTTATACCTAGATAGAGTCTTTCACGAATTAGAATAGGTTTGCGAATCCAAGAGATTTCGCGAACTACGATACGATTCGCGAACCAGGTACAACCTACACTCTGCGAATTGAGTGAGAGCCCGCGAAATTAGAGCCGAGTAGCATTCCGCGAATCGAACTATAAGATGAGACATAATTCGCGAAACTTGATTTTATTAGGTATTTCACGAATTATAGATTAGCGAACTATATAAGTTCGTGAATTCTATTAGGTGTTTACTGAATCCAAAAAGAGTCAAGTTAATTCACAAATTAATAATTCCACGAGTCTTGGGATTTCACGGTTTCGTAATTTATGAACTCTTTTCTAATTAATTATTCTTTAAAGGCAATAATAAAAATGGTAAATATCGACACTTAGGAAATTTGAGACTTTAGCTAGTTAAATAATTTAAATAAGGCACTAACTTAATTATTCTTATGCTAAGGTCAATACCTAGGTGTTACATCGGATCAGGTAGCAACTAGTCGACGGACGACAGGTAAGTGGAAACCCAACTATAACACATAACATATGTGTATGTGCTTGATTTATGTGGCTACGTGATAAGGTGCTTATGTGCTTATGTGAACTTGTATGATATGGTTTCATGATTTTTGTAAGTACGGCGTTAATGCATTATGCATATGCACGAGCATGCACGAAACACTTGGGGGTAATAAGATGATGAGAGTGCATGATTATGTCGCAAATAGCGAAAAATAAATGCCGAGGTGAGCAATGATGTTATAAGTTAAGTGAAGTGGCGGCTCCCAAGGCACCGGGACGGCGTTGATGCGCCGTCGGCGACGTTGATGCATCGCCAGTATACGAACGACGTTGATGCATCGGGGAATTACCATGGTTGGGTTGATGCCCTCGTGGTTGGGTTGATGCCCTTGTATCCTTGTTAGCGTGGTTGGATTGATGCCCTCACGTTTTAGTATGGTTGGGTTGATGCCCTCCTACTTTGGGCTGATGCCCGTGGTTGGATAATGCTTTTTATGGTGTACGCCTGGGAAAAGCCTGCCAAGGGCCCTAAGATAAAAGATATGAGATTGAGTTTAGTCTATGAGACGTAATATGCATTGGCGTGGATTGCCTTTGTGGGGGATTCTCACGTGCACGTCATGCATGATTTCTACTTACTGAGCATATCGCTCACCCCTTACGTTATGAGTTGTAGGTGCGAGTGACCACGGTACGTGATCGCTTAGATGGCAAGGCAATCTTTTGGCGCTTCCAGTAGCTTTTGGGGTGGGAATGTGTGCATGAATGACGACCTGTGAGGCCGGGAGCATAGGGATTCTTTTGCTGTGCATGTGCACACATCTTGTGTAACTAGGATTCGCGTGAAGTTAGGAATTCATGTAATTATTTCTCATGTATAGAAACGACTTCCATTACATAAATGGAAAAATTTCATACGCATTTCCTCATTCCTTTTAAGATGAAGTTGGCACATAGGATACGTTAGAATTAGGTAACGAGGACGGCAGGTCCTGACATAGAGCGTGTTCTGGGTTTGTCTCACAGTAAAGTAAATAGCAGAAAGTAGAGTGAGATGAGATTTTTATACAGGTTATATCCCCAACTGGGGTTTAATCCTGTCCTTGGGGTGTATCTCCCCAAGAGTTCCAATCAATCACTAGGTATTACCGGTTATGGTTACAAAATGATTGACCCTTACACAACCGAAGCGCTTTGGAAACTAGACCTCCACCTAGGCTGTCGCACGCCAAGTTTCGATCCACGTCGTTAACCCATGAAACCTATTCCCCGACTGGATACAGCTTGCTACCGAAGGGCCACCGAATCCGCCAAATTCGTCCCTCCACGTGCGAAAGACTCCAACCGCGCTCCTTTGTGCGTTCAACGTGCCCGCAGACACAACACGTCCGAAGACAAGGGTTTTAGGGTAGGGTGATACTAAAGATCGCTCAAAGGGTACAGATTCGCAAATTAAGCTCAACCACAAACTACGAATGAATCGCAAATTTCGCTCAAGAACTCTAAGGGATTCGTTTGCTTGTGTGTTTTCGTTGTGTACCCTTCAATCGTGAAGTTTCTTCTATATAGAACCAATTTTCGCTTCTACACTTCACAAGGAAAGTTAAGCACAGAATGTGCAAGATAAAACTCAATAATCACGTGCATTAACTCAAACAATCATGCCAAGAATAAAGCAATTAAGCTCAACGGTCATGCATGATCACTTACCATAAATACCACAGATTAACATTCATTCCACAGTAATCTCATCCATTTGTCATCATATTCCATATATATTCCACCCAGCATATTTTCAACGGTAAGCTCAAACAATTGATTTCTTTCCCAAAATATAATATCCAATTCGCACAGAGAAAGATTTGATCTACTGAGTATAATGCAAAGCATACTTTCCATGTATGGTGATCTCATCCGATTTCAGCACATTCCATAAATAGACTCAATCAGCATCTTACCACATATAAGCCTAATCAATTAATCACTTTCCATAATATGAATCCTAAGTCGCACAAAGAAAGCAGGATCATGATTCACTGATTTAAGAGTCACTTAATATCGCACTCAAAGGATATCTCATTGATATTCTTTCCTAAAATAGATCAATCATATGTAAGCACTTAATCAGAATATCATTTCCATATATACAGCATAGTCATTCATATCCGGGTGATCACGTCGATATTCTTTCCTAAAATAACTCAATCTCGCAGACAGTTTGCATATCGATCAACATGATATAATTTCCATATATAGCACGCAACGAGATTCCATTCATACGAAGACGTTCATAACCAGGTGATCACACTAATGTTCCAGTTAAGCATAAGATCACTCAAATTCAATTTTCTTAACAGTTGAACCACATTCAAGCGCTTAATCGTACATTTTCACATATTTAAACATCACATAACATGCATATCGAGTTTTTATAATTGATCTTTGCTTTGCATATACACCCAGAAGATTCATTTGTGGCCCCTTTGACCAATTAGACAGGGATAGAATTGGATGAAAACCGGGGAAAATCTCTATATCACTGCTTCATAACTGCTCAACAGATAAACGTGATGCACGTATCCTATAGATCCAATGTCCGGGTTGTGGTAGTCGTGGTAATGCCGCGCAACGCGCGGCTTCGTTTCCTAGTATTATAAATATTAAATAATCTGTATTCGGGCGAGAAAAATATTACTAGTTGATGTGGGGCTATCCCAATCAAAGAGATTTATATGTGTGGGGAAGAGAAATTTATATAGCCCGAGAATCAATTATCTTAAAGTTGTAAGGGCGTGCGTAAGGTGCTTATTTTTAATGAAACTGAAAGGAACGCAAGAAAGAAGTGTTTGGGACGTTGGGGAACTATTTGGGACGTATCGGGAAGTGTTAGGACGTAATGAGACATATCGGAAAGTGTTAGGACGTAATGGGACGTGCTGGGATATGTCGGGACGTCTAGGGGCGTGTTGGAACCTCGAGGATGTGTTGGGACGTGACATAAAGTAGCAGGCAGGGATGTTCTTAAGGTCCGTATAGGTCCGCGGATGGTGCGGACCTAGTTGTGATCTGGTGCAAAATGAGACGTAATAAGGACGTAAAAAGAGAGAACAAGAGATTACGTGGTTCAGATTCATTTGAATCCTACGTCCACAGACCGCACTCAACACTTTTCATTATCACTTTTGAATATACACACTCAATCCTCTCTTTTCTCTCTCTTGAATACATGAAGGTGGAAGAACTGTAAATATTCTAAGTGTTTTTCGTGGTGAGAGTGTTAGAATGAGAATTGCCTTGTGAAAATGATGAAGTCCTCCTTTTATAGGAGCTCCCAACGGCTAGCTTGGCCTAGATCCTGGATTCCCAGAGATGGGAACTTCTGGGACAATGTGATGTGCAGTCTGGGACGTCTGTCAGGAGCATCAGGCTGGAGATAGGATTGGTCCTGTCTGTCAGAAAAAGTAGGCGGCTGGCGCAATACTGTCAGAACAGCTTTGCCAGACGTAGTCAGACGTCCTTTCAGGCTTCAGTAGCTTTCTTATGACGCTTCGATAGGACCTACTTAGCATATTAGGTCCCAAAACACTTCGCTAATATGGTGTTAGGTCCCTAAAGCCTGCCGAAGGTCCCTAAAATCCCCATTTCCTGTTGCTATCTCCTTAAACTCCGTTGGAGGTCCCTAAACGTCTTACGGAGGTCCCTCAAAGTCTTATTTCATGTTTTTATCTCTCTATTTTCCCAAAACTCTAGTTTATATCAAGTCTTTCTAATTATCACCTCAATCTAAATTATTTTCTTAATTTTGCCTGCCTAATTTATGTCCGTATCAACCACTCTCCTACTCTAATTTGTCTTTTGGGACAAAAGTGAGTTAGAGTAAAAATCCTAAGGCAGGCCATAAAATAAGGGACCGTTGGTCATACCTTCCTTACCGAAAACCTTTATTCTTGTCTTTGGAAAGGCGCGTTTCCCATTCTCTCTTTTTTTTCTTTATTTCCGCGGAGCTAATGCTTTTCGATCATGTGTCTCGGGCTCTGTAGCTCCCTTTCTCCCTAGGACTCCCAGTGGGAAGGGACGTTGGCGGGGAGATTCCTCCTTCTGTAGGGATGGTGGATGTCCTAGCGGTTCCTTTCCCTTATAGGGAAGCTCAAAAAGTTCCCATCATCACAACCCCTGTTTCTGGTGTTAACAGGAAAACAACTTCATCCAAAGTGTTAGAGTGAAAAACAGAAAAAGAAGTTACGTCCTTCTTCTCCTTGAGGCGAAGATGCTGAGCGTCTTATGGGACCTATAGGGACCTTAGTGGGCGAGCTCCCTGTTTCTGTGGACCATCTGAACAGAGATGAAAAGAGGAGCATGCTACTTTATTGGGTGTTCCCAGATGATCAGAGGGCCATCTCCCCGGGGTCTGCGGATGCGAACGAAGAGCAATTGGCATATCGTCTTCTGAAGGTATATCTTGTTTGTCTTTCAGTTCCTTTGGTGCTCTTTTTGCAAGCTTTAATTCTTCTAAGTGGTGGGCCACGTAGCTTTCGGACTGTCCCCAAGTCGTCAATCCAGGACCTGAAGATAGCTAAATAGACAGAGTTAGTGGAGCGGCACGAGACGGAACTAAGGAGCTCCCTGGAGAAACAAAGACGAAAATGCAGCTCTTATGAAATAACGCGAGGAGGATCTCTCGAGCTCCTTCGCTAAGGAGAAGGAAGAGTGGGATGCCGATGTAGCACCCGGGTCCTCGTGAATAGTAGGGCCAATAAATTTGCATAAAGGGTGAATGCAATTATGTGCATTCTGCAATTATTCTGTGCTCGTGTGAACTATGTGAAATTTGCATGTTAAAAAGGCGTGCTTAACTTATGTGTGTGGAAAATTATGTGCTCCATTAATTATGAACTTGGGTGTGTCTAATTTGTGCTATGCGACCTCCAAGTTACTTAGGGATTTTCGAATTTTGGCAAGAGGGGATTTGGGCCATAAATGAAAATTTGCTTGTAAGCTAGAATTTGGTTTAAAATGTTAAATGAGGCTAGGAAATTCAATTGGGCTGTGGGCTAAAGAGTGAACTATACATCAGTTGGGTTATAGATACAATTTGGGCCAAAAATATTAGAGATGACTTTAAGGACAAACCCTCCCTAATTTGAGGGATATTTTTCGTCCCATATGCCCCATCACCATCCCTCACAACTTGATAATTATCTAAAGCCCCTTTCAAAGTTCACAAACCCCCATAGAAAAGAAAACACGAGCTTGACCAAGAAAGGAGGAGAAGACAAGCTTCGAATCACACGAGCTTGGGATTAGGTGAGTTTTCTACCATAGTCCTTGCCTTCTAATTACGTAACAAGGCATGTTAAGGAACTATAGACACGAAAAATACCCATTTGTTACAAATTTAGTAGTTTTAATCTTCGAAAGGTGTATTCCTCGCTTGGAATTAGTATTCTTAGTTCGAACTTATCATGTTTAGGAATTATTAGGCATGAAATATATGTTTAGGACCGAGTCCGAGACTAAGTCGAATTTAGGGTTCGTAAATTCATATGGTCTCCAACGAGTTCTTGAACGATTTCCCTTTTTGATCCTTAAGCCTAGAGAAAAGATGTTTTTTGCGAGTTAAGGGTTTCGCGAACCCATAGTAATTCCGCGAACCTCATGCAACCACCAATTGGCGAATTGAAGACGTTTTGCGGGTCGTGGTCCTTTGGCGAACCCAGCATTTCCACGCACATGAGATTCGCGATCTTGGGATTTTCGCGGATCGAGCAATTAGCGAATTGTGAGAAGGAAATGTGACTTCGCGAACTTGATCGTGAACCTAGAAGTTTGCGAATTGAAGTACTCGCGAGCCCTAAGACCATATGATAAATTTTGCGAATTGGAAGAAGTCACGAACCCAAATATGTCGCGAATTATCAGTGTGCGATGATAGAATAAAATAAGAGTATGATAGCGAATTGTATGTGGCATGGGAAGTGACATCACGAAACCTAAAAGAAATAAAATAATATTATAGGCAAATGAACTTCACGAATTCATAGGTTCATGAATTTGATAAGCTTAATGGGGAGTCATAGTCCACCAACCAATGAGCACTTCACAGCTTTAGTAAAGATGGAGAGTTATGATGCCTTAATGAATAAAATAATATACATAGGACTTAATAGGACTTCATGAATTAAGAATATTAAAATGCTTGCTTCACGAACTTGAGTACGGGCCTCAAATGGTTCACGAATTGGGTAGTTTAGCGAATCATATAAAATTTTAAAATGGGTTTCGCGAACCGAGTGACTTGTTTCCCAAATCCAAATAGCGAATCCAAGTGTGCGAATCCACCGAGATTTGGCGAACTCGGGCGGTGCAACTTCGCGAATCCAACTAGAATCCTTAGAACGTGCTTAAAGCTTAGGAAAAATATTTTTACACCATTTAATGAGAAAATTGTCTGATTCCAATGAGCATAGGCTCTTTCAATGCCCGATCATAATTTGCCTATCAGTGTCTTCAGGGTCAATTTTCGGTACAGGCAAACGTAGTTCTTGACAGAATTTTCGAACGAAAATTTACGCAGTCGACTAGTATAATTTATACACTAATCTTATGCCCTTTTTAGGTTTAAAGGACGAAATATTACGAAATACACCAGACCGGTTAGCGGTTAATCTACGGACGCCAGGTAAGTGGAAATCCAACTACAATACATAGCATACATGTATGTGCTTAATTCATGTGATTACGTGATAAGGTGCTTACGTGTTTACGTGAACTTGTATGATATGGTTGCATGCTTTTTTTTTTGGAAACGGTAACTAAAATAAATGGAAAACAGGAGTACAGAGCACGTGCATGATATCGCTCATGCCGCACCAAACGGTAGTGTAAAACCGACCAGACAACACCAAACACTAGGAAACCCAAACAACCTACAAGGTCCCAAACAAGACCTAAGCCAGAAGACATGTACAGCAATCGAGGAAAGGGCTACGTAGGAGTCAAAAACCACAACAATCAACCGGTTCCTGGTACCAGATGTAGTACCAGCAGGGCGACCCAGCTAAGTGCCAACAAGTGCAAGATGCACAGACGAAAGACAATATCACCGTGGATAAGCTTCAGGCGGGGAAAGTAAGACATGCAAGAACCACCCGCAAGACTGGTCGGAAAGCGGCAACCTAATGCCAACTCCTGAAATCCATGCAGCCGGTCAAAAGGGGATGGCGACAGGACGGCAGTACAGGGAGGGCACCCCTCATCCAAGCATGGGATCGCACGGCACGGAAATCAGGGAGCGTCGAGGTCCAAAAGACAGCCTACAACAAAGAACAAAAACAAAAAAAGAAAGGGAGATGGGGAGACTCAGTCTCCGTCAGACATCAGGACGAGGGGGCGTCATCATCCATCAAACGCGGAAGGGCAGCTCCCTCCAAGCCAAACCAAAAGGAGTCAGGACAGACACAGTCATGGAGAGCGGGAGACACCCACGCATGCAAGGTTCGGACCAGTCCCAAAACCTGTGGAGGAAATCAGCCAAGAAAACATTAGACCCAAGGGGAGGATGAAGATGCTACCAGGCGATGTGCCACATCCGCCGAAGGGCGCTAACTTGTAGCGAATAGTTAGTGGGGAGAGTGGATAGACGAAGGCAAAGAAGGGACTCGACATCCATGATGAGCTGAGTGGGCTGGCGTTGTCTCCCTTCATGCCATCTCTTATTACGTTCCATCCACAAGTGATACACCAGGGAAGCTAAGGCGTGTCGAGGGCCCAGCTTTGCAAGATGCTTGCCCCGCCACCACCTAGCCGCCCAACGGATTCCATCGGGCCAATCTCTAATCGGCCAGCCAAAGTGCAGTTTTCCACGGAGTAATCGAAGGCATTGTCTGGAGTAGGGGCATTCGAAGAAAAGATGTCTTGTAGTCTCCACCGCATGTGTGTCGCAAAGTAAGCAAGTGGAGCTTCCAGCCTTCGCCGTAACCCAAGACTTGTCCTTCGTCGCCAGTCTGTCCCGAATAGTGAGCCAAAGCATAATTTCATGTCTGGGGACCTTGGGGCGCCGCGCCCGGATGCTCTCCCTGGCGGAGGAGGTAGAGAACTTCCCATTGGGAGACGCAATCCAACTAATCGTATCCTCCTCATTCGGCCAAATCTGGGGAAGCAAAGGCGCTATTTCCAGATATTCCACCGACGATTGAGCGGGCCAGCACCACCCCTCCTCGTTAATCACTTCACTAAGCCTCGAGTCGATAGGGAGACCCATAACCATCGGGCCCCGGGGAAAGCGGGCAATCATGGGTCCCATGGGCAGCCACGGATCAGTCCACATACGTATGGTATTCCCATTCCCAATGGTGAAAGTAATGAGTGGTCTGATAAGGTCACGGAGCTTTAGGAGCTTGTTCCAACTCCACGATGTCCTTGTGGTAGGCCTGGTGGTCCAGAGCGTGGTGTTGTGTAAGCGAGTCTGCCGAGTCCAAGTGGCCCAGATCGAGGAGTCATCCCCGCTCAGTAGAGCCCAAAGGAGCCGAAGAAGTAATGCCTTATTATCAGTTTCGATCGAGCGTAGTCCCAGGCCGCCTTCCTCCTTTGGAAGGCAAATATCGTCCCAAGCGACTTTAGCAGAGGTGCCTCTCCATAAGAACTTCCGAAGCCGAGTCTCAATGCTCCTAATAATACCTTTGGGAAGAAGGAACACTCCCGCCCAATACGTGTGAAAGCTCAGGAGCACAGATTTGATGAGTTGGACCCGACCCGCATAGGAAAGGGACAGATTGGTCCATGAGCCCAGCCGACGATCAATATTTTTAGAATCGGAGCACAATCAGCAAGTGAGCCGCGACGCAATGAGGGGGACCCCAAGATATCGTACAGGTAGGGACCCATGCGGGATGCCCATAACGGTCTGAATTGCACCCTTCAGTCACTCATCTTTTTTAGAGATGAACATCTCGCTCTTCTGGTTATTGGCCCTCAACCCAGAGAGCGTAGCGAACAGTTCCAGGCCTTTCTTGAAAACCAAGGTCGACTCCACATCCGCATGACAGAAGAGGAGGAGGTCGTCCGCAAATGTGAGCATAAAGAGGGAAGAAGTGCCGCATTTCCAGTGATACTGAAAGCTGGGATTACGTCGGATCCCATCAGCGATGATGCAATATAAGACCTCCATTACGAGCGTAAAAATATAAGGCGAGATAGGATCGCCTTGCCGTAGACCACGTCGCCCATGGAAGAAACCCTCCGGTCTCCCATTGATATTGATGGAGAAACAAGGCGTCGTTGAGCAAGCCCGAACCAGCCCACGAAGGTCCGGTGGAATTTAAGCGCTTCGAGTGTGGCGAGAACGAAGTCCCATTCCACTCTATCGTAGGCCTTAGCAATATCAACTTTAAAAGCCACCCGTGCGGGAAGACCAATGTTATTGTACCCTTGGCAGACTTCCTGGGCTATGAGAATGTTGTCCGAGATCCGCCGGCCAGGAATAAAGGCCGTCTGCGACGGGTGGACGAGATGGCCGAGGCAGCCCTTTAAGCGATTCGCAATGACCTTCGAAATGATTTTGTAAAGTACATTACAGCATGAGATTGGTCTAAAGTCATTGGCCATCCTAGGGTTATCGCTTTTAGGTATGAGCGTGATCAGCGTAGCGTTGAGTTCCTTCAAGAGATAACCCGTACGAAAGAATTCCTTGATTGCGTGAGTAATGTCGGGTCCTACTGTGTTCCAAGCATGCTTATAGAATGCAGCCGTAAATCCATCAGGTCCAGGTGATTTATTATCCCCCATGGAAAAGAGCGCGCTCTTGATCTCGTCGTCCGTGATTGGCTGAATCATTGCATCGGCTTCGTCCGTTCCGAGTTTCCTCTCCAAGTACGGCGCAATCATAGCCGGGTCAATAGAAGCCGTGCGTGAGGATTGTCCAAGTAGCTCCGTATAGAAGCGAATAAGCTCCGCTCTAACACGGTCATCGCCCTCGAAGGTTTCCCCATCCTCATTTTCAAGAAAGAAAATCCGGTTGATTACCCGACGCGTGGCCACTTTCTTGAAAAAAAAGGAGGTACATTGGTCACGCCGTCCTTAAGCCACTCCACTTTAGCTCGTTGGGTAAGTGCCATGTGCTCCATCTCAACCGCTTTGCCGTAGACAAAGCGGCACCGTTTCTCAAGAATGAGGAGGTTGGCCTAAAAAGGGTAATGGACGGCAAGTTCTTGGACGGTATCCAGGAATCGTTTCGCCTCGAGAGTGTTGCGGTTGAGATCCCCCTTCTCTCGTCGTAGCTTTTGCATAGCAGATTTTATCCTTTTCAGGCGCTTAACCACAGCAAACATGGGGTAGCCGTCCTCTCGTCGTAGCCAAGAATCTTCCACCAAGGGTACAAAGCGAGGGTCGTTCACTAAGAAATTATCAAATTTGAAGACAGGGCCTTTGGCTCGTGTCGGACTAGTAGACTCCAGGATCAGCGGGGAGTGGTCCGAGGTCGATGGGAGGCCGCATCGATAGGTCAAGTCACCGAACCGGGCAAACCATGAAGGATTACCCACCATTCTGTCAAGTCGTCTCCAAACGCCCGAGGTGCCACTTTGTTGGTTGTACCAAGTGAAGAGGGGTCCCACACGGGGAAGTTCGATAAGGTCCGAACTAGTAAGGCACTCAGCCAAGTCGGGGCAGCCACCACCAGAGGACCCTCCACGCGCTTCCGTTTCGTCCAGGATTGCATTGAAGTCGCCCATCACGACCCACGGAGTATTTTTGCGCCGTCGTGAAGTTCTAACAAGGTCAGCCCATAGATCCCGCCGATCCGACCGAAGATTAAGCCCGTAAATGAAGGAGATAAAGAACTCCAACCTTTCCCTCAAAACTTGCACTTTGCAATTAACAGCCTGAGTAGTGTAGGCTTCAACAATGACAGTGACGTAGCCGGGGTCCCAACCAACCCAAATACGAGATGACGGCCCTCCTTCGTAGTCATAGAACCAGCTCCGTTTAGGTAATACTAGCTGCGTTTTATTCCGAAGCTCTTGTCTCATTGAGTCCAATGATCTTAAGTTCATACCTCGTAATCAGTTCCTTCACCACCCATCTATGGTCTAACCTGTTTAGACCACGCACGTTCCAAGAGGCGACTGGGATCATTGGACAACCGCTTGGAGGGCTGCTGTAGGACCCTGAGTATCTATGTTTTCCCACTCCAAATCAGTGAGAGCAGCAAATGGATTCTGGTGGTCAACTATATGGCTGCTAGAGGGGGCCATGCTTGTAGAGCAGCTCGTATTGTTCAGAATGGCCAGCCTTGAGTAAGTATCCGGTATAAGGCCCCTATTATCTCCGCCCTCAACGTCATTGGTAGCCGTGGGTGCCTCCACAAGTTTGTCTTTGCCCTTCTCGTTATTATTAGCTCGTCGTCGATCATGTCTTTTGCGGGGTACAACAGTATACTGAGGATTATGCCCCACGGTATGTTGAGGGGCCGTGGCCACGGATTGTGGCTGCACTTGCGTGGTTGGCCGTTGAGTCTGTTGTGCTGTCCTCGTCGAAGTTTGCGGCCGTGTTTGCTTGATCGGGTGCTTTGGGCAGCTTCCAGATCCATGGGTCCAAGCGCTGCAGGCTGCGGATTGTTTTGGTTTCCACTCGTATTCAACCCGTATTGGGACATCCCCCGAGTGTCCTCCATCCTCGGTAGGGATTCTGACTTTGAACTGCTCAACGAACGGTTCCTCCAGGGTTTTCTCGATGCATACCCGCGCGTATTCCAGTCGTTCACCAGTAGCCGTCATCGAGTCAGCAAATAAGGGCCTCCCAATAACACTAGCCACTATTCCCAGACCCTCTTGCGTCCACAACTCGCTTGGAACATTGCGCATTTTAACCCATAGCGGGACAGTCGGGTGATTCTTCTTCTCAAAGGACATGCCCATTTTCCAGACCTCGAGAAAGAGTGGCTGCCCATGCATGAGCCATGGTCCACCCTCCAGGACCGCAGCTGATGCCTCCGCCGTTGCAAATCGAAACTTAAAGAAGCCATTGATTGTAGCGCGGACTTCAATCAGGTCAGACCAACTGGATTTAGCGAATCGTTCTACGTGAGGGAAGTAAGGTCTATTCCCTAAGAAGTAGCCAACGAGGGTGTGGTCCCATCTGGTGGTGCCTTTTCTGGCCACCGCCCAAGGCGGGCAAGCGACAGCTTCTCCATCAATAAGTGTGGGAGCCGTGTAGGATAGGTCGAGCCGTGGCGGAGAAGAACGTCGTGGCTGCGCTTTATTGGCATTGGCACCTTGTAAAACAGCAACAAAGGATGGGCCAGCACGTTCACTAGCCGTTTCTGTCATGGCTGTCGTATGCACCGCCAGGTTGGTAGGATGGGCCAACACGCTCACTGGCCCGGGGTGAGAATGACCATGAGAAGAAACCCTAGGTTGGTGTATAGCATTCGGGACATAACGAGTGGGCGCCTTGGTGTGTTGAGTCGGCCGTTTTGCAGCAGTGGCTCTAGTCGTAGCACCCGGCGTCAATGTTCCCACCATACACGGCTGTCCATCAACATGGGCATGCTCCTTAAACGGTCCTGATCCCAAGGCCTGTGGTGTTGTGACTCGGCGATCAGGGAAACGACGTTCAAGTAGCTGAGGCGATTGCGGTTCCTCATCCGAAGCATCTTCGACAGTCGGGGCCAAATCAGAGGGGGGTGGTTTCATTACCTCGCTTGCCGTAGGTTGGGGGCCATTAGGGTGGATCGCAAGCCTGTTCTCATTGCTGTCCGCACCCAAAGAAACCCTAGGTCCTTTCGTATTCCCCATGGAAGTTGAAGAGACATGAGGAGACGGCGTACTTTCATTAGGTCCATCCTCCTTGTTGATAGTGCGGCGACTAGGTGGAGGTGGAGTACCCTTGCGAATCAGCCCGCGGGCCTCGTGGTGCGGGTCACGGATAGGGACGACGGCGGACGTGAAGCGGAGTCCATGGAGGCTGCGACGCTTGTCTTACGGCAGGCTGCGAGGCATTAGGAGTTGGCCCGTTGATCTACTGGGCGGTGAAAACCTGCTTCGGCGGAGGTTGGTGGCTGGTAGCTCCGGCGATGGTGCGGCCCACATGGGCTTCAAAGGACGCAACGTCGAAGAGTTTGTCAAAGTCGACGATATTCCTCCTTAAGGCAGCATAATCCGGTGAGGGGCCAATGCAATCCAAATCCGATGGTGGTGGATCCATTGGGGGAGATGAAAGGTTGCGGATTGAAGAAGACCGAGAAATAACGTGAGGTATTCAAAGCCCTCCCATCGCCGTCTGCGCCCGGCGATGGAGGGTGGCGTGGGTTGGGTCGGCGGACGGCAAGGCGATGGAGTGGGTGTCGGCGGTTGTTGGCGGTGGGAGGTGGGGGGGGAGATGAAGAGACGTGTTTAGGGTTTTGGGAGAGAACTCCTAGAGAGAGAAAATTAAGGGAAAAACGGTTGAAAATTTATGGTTGCATGCTTTCGGTAAGCGTTATATCGTTAATGCATTATGCATATGCACGAGCATACACGACACATTTGGGGGTAATGAAATGATAAGCGTGCATGATTATGTCGCAAATAGCGAAAATTAAATGCCGAGGTGGGCGAGGATATTATTAGTTAAGTTAAGTGGCGGCTTCTGGGGCACCAGGACGGCGTTGATGCGCCGTCGGTGACGTTGATGCGTCGCCAGTATATGAACGACGTTGTCGGGGGATTACCATGGTTGGGTTGATGCCCTCATGGTTGGGTTGATGCCCTTATATCCCTGATTATCGTGGTTAGGTTGATGCCCTCATGCGTTAGTATGGTTGGGTTGATGCCCTCATACTTTGGGCTGATGCCCGTGGTTGGATAGAGCTCTTCACGGTGTACGCCTGGGTAAAAGTCTGCCAAGGGCCCTAATTATAAAAGATATGAGATTGAGTTCGATCTACAAGACGTAAGATGCACTGGCGTGGATTGCCTTTGCGGGGTTTTATCACGTGCACGTCATGCATGATTTCTATTTACTGAGCATATCGCTCACCCCTTACGTTATGTGTTGTAGGTGCGAGTGACCACGGTACGTGATCGCTTAGATGGCAAGGAAATCTTTTGGCGCTTCCAGCAACTTTTGGGGTGGGAATGTGCGCATGGATGACGACCTGTGAGGCCGGGCGCATAGGATTCTTTTGTATACGCTTCCATGTAACTAGTATTAGGAATATTCTTTTGACATGTAAAGCACGATGTTCCATTTCAGAAATGGAAAAAGAAAAATTTCATACGCATTTCCGCATCCTTTTTAAGTTAAAGCATCGATAGGCACATAGGATACGTTAGAATTAGGTAGCGAGGACCGCGGGTCCTGACAGAGTGGTATCAGAGCTGCGGTCACAGGTTCTGTAGACTGTCCATGCGCACACACCCAAAAGCGTGGAAGCAGCCTTGCCTGTAAGTGTTATGCTTATGTGAACTTTTGTGTTGCATAATTTATTGGCCTTAGGACCTCCAGGATAGATTAGGTACGATGGTGAGAACGAGGGGTGAGAGCAGTGGAGGTGATGATCAGAACAGGGGAAACACAACCCCCATCGACAACCGAGATGCGACCATATTCCAGCTCACGGAACTGGTTCGCCAACAATCCACCCAGATTCAGCAACTAATTCAGCAGAATAACACGAATATTGGACCTACTCAGGCGGAAAGAACTGAGTTGGTAGGAGAACGGTTCCGGAGGCTGAACCCGCCGACTTTTGAGGACACGGCCGACCCGACTGCTGCCGAGGACTGGCTAAGAACACTCGAGAGCATGTTTGTGTACAGTCGGGTACCAGAAACAGAGAAAGCCCTCTGCGCTGCGTTTTTATTGAGGGGAAGCGCCGGGCATTGGTGGGACACTATCATGGTGATCGAAAATCCCGCGACCATGAGCTGGGATAGAGTTAAAGAGCTATTCAGGGGCAAATACCTCACTGCTCCAGTACACGCCCAGCACATGAATTCATAAACCTCAGGCAGGGATCAATGATGGTGGCCGAATATATCAGAAGGTTCGAACAGCTGTCGAGGTTCGCTACCCATATGGTGAGCACAGAGGCTCTAAAGATCGAACGCTTCCTCGAGGGTCTTAAGCCGGAGCTATATCGCGATGTCAGTATGGCGGGATTGCAGGGAGCCACGTATGCTCAGGTGGCCGAAAGGGCCATGGTGGCGGAACAGGCCGAAGCTAGGATTGTCCGTGCACAAGAAGCGAAGAGAAAGTTTGCGCAAGTGCAAGGAACGCAGTGGAGCGGTGGAAGCCAGAAGCGCCATTTTGTGCCCAAAGGTGGAAAGCCGAACTTTCAAAATAAGCCACCACAACGTCCGCAAGGAGTTCCAAATCGACCACCAAACCCTAATCAAGGGGGATTCCCAGCACTCACCCCAAACTGCCCGAAGTGCGGAAAGAGACACTCCGGCAACTGCTATGCCCAGACCAACAACTGTTTCAAATGCGGGAAGCCAGGGCACTTTTCGAGGTAATGCCCAGATTGGGCGACAGGAAGTCAAGACGGAGGACAGACAAGACCACAGATGATACCAGCTCGGGTATACACAGTTACCTCGGCGGAAGCAGAGGTAAATCCATCCGTGGTGACAGGTACACTATCTATCCACCAAACTCCCACGTGCATACTAGTAGACTCAGGGGCCACGCACTCATTCGCATCCATCAAGTATGTAACGAGACTCGGGGTCACACCTCGTCAATCTGAGTGTGAATATAGTGTAGCTATACCACATGGGGATCCGACTAGAACGAAGCAAGTACTGAGGGAATTTTCAGTGTTAGTAGGTAATAAGGAGCTACCCATAGATTTAATAGTCATCCCAATGAATGACTATGAGGTCATTCTTGGAATGGATTGGTTGTCGAAGTACGGAGCCGTGATTGATTGCAACTGCAAGATAGTTACATTTCATATAGAAGGGAACGAAACTTTTACTTTGAAGGGACGGTGAAAGGAAGGAGCATCTCTAGGATATCAGCACTAAAGGCTCAGCGCCTAATCAAAGCCGGATGCGAAGCGTACTTCATATTTGCGATGAAAACGGAAGAGAGTTCACCCCTAAGGTTGGAAGAAGTGCCAATACTTCGAGAATTCTCAGACGTGCCTGGAGCAGCACCTATATCCAAGACGCCTTATCGGCTAGCGCCGACGGAACTAAAGGAACTCAAGGAGCAGTTAGATGAACTACTACAAAAAGGGTTTATTCAGCCGAGTTTCTCTCCCTGGGGAGCGCCGGTATTGTTTGTGCGAAAGAAAGACGGAACCATGCGACTGTGCATTGACTACAGGGAGTTGAACAAAATAACGATTAAAAACAAGTATCCCCTCCCAAGGATCGACGATCTATTTGATCAACTACAAGGCGCTACAATGTTTTCAAAGATCGACCTATGATCCGGATATCACCAGCTAAAGATCGAGAGGGAGATATCCCTAAGACTGCCTTCAGTACGCGCTATGGACACTACGAGTTCCTAGTCATGCCTTTCGGGCTGACTAACGCGCCGGCAGCTTTTATGGACCTGATGAACAGAGTGTTCAAACAGTTTTTGGATAAGTTCGTCATAGTGTTCATTGACGACATTCTGATCTATTCAAGGACGAAAGAGGAACACGAGCAACACCTGAGAACAGTTCTTGGAGTATTACGGGAGAAGCAACTGTACGCTAAGTTCAAGAAGTGCGAGTTTTGGCTGGACCAAGTCGCCTTCTTAGGACATATTATCTCCGGGGCGGGAATTTCTGTGGATCCTAACAAGATCGAAGCCATTAGTAACTGGCCTCAGCCAACAAATGTGACCGAATTACGAAGCTTCCTCGGCTTGGCAGGCTATTACAGGAAGTTCTTCAAAGACTTCTCGAAGATCGCCTCAACGCTGACGAAGTTAACAAGGTCAGTTTCAGTGGAGCGAGGAATGCGAGCAGAGCTTCCAAGAACTGAAAAGCCGACTGACTACGGCCCCAGTTCTCATGATACCATCAGGAACCGGGGGATTCGTACTTTACAGCGATGGTTCGAAGAATGGCTTACGATGCGTGCTGATGCAAAACGGGAAGGTAGTGGCCTATGCCTCACGACAACTAAAGGAGTACGAGAAAAACTATCCGACACACGACCTGGAATTGGCAGCAGTGGTCTTCAGCCTAAAAATTTGGAGGCACTACCTTTACGGAGAGCGATGCGAAATCTACACGGACCACAAAAGCTTAAAATATTTCTTCACCCAAAAGGAGCTAAACATGAGACAGAGAAGGTGGCTAGAACTGGTGAAGGACTACGATTGCGTGATCAACTACCACCCAGGAAAGACGAACGTGGTAGCAGATGCTTTAAGTCGAAAGACAGTAAGCACGGAACTCCAGCGACTCGAAGTGGAGATTGTACCATTAGGCGAAGTCGAGGTGAAGATAGCAGCTTTGACCCTTCAACCGACACTGTTAGAATGAATCAAGAAGGCTCAGGAAAATGACGAGTTCTATGTTAAGATCAAGGGAACCCAGACAGAGCAGCCAGCAGTAGACTATGTATTCTGGGATGACGGGAGCTTGTACTACAAGAGCAGATTATATGTACCGAATGATGCAGGACTTCGAAGAACTATAATGGCGGAAGCACATACTACACCGTACTCAGTACATCCTGGAGCCACGAAGCTGTATAGAGACTTACAAGCGCACTACTGGTGGCCAGGAATGAAGAAAGACGTAGCCGAATTCGTCAATCAATGCCTCACTTGTCAACAAATTAAGGCAGAACACCAACGGCCAGCAGGAACGCTGCAGCCTTTACCAATCCCAGAGTGGAAATGGGACAACATAACGATGGATTTTGTAAGCGGATTGCCGAAGAACGTGAAAGGGCACGACGCAATTTGGGTGATTATAGATCGACTTACGAAATCTGCCCATTTTCTGCCAATAAGTACGACATTCACCGTGGAGCGATACGCAGAACTGTACATCCAAGAGATAGTACGACTCCGTGGAGTACCGTTGTCGATAGTATCAGACCATGATTCAAGATTCCTATCCAAGTTTTGGACGAGTTTGCAAAAGGCGATGGGAACAAAATTATCCTTTAGCACTGCCTACCATCCGCAAACGGACGGTCAATCCGAGCGGACCATCCAGACTTTGGAGGATATGCTACGAGCCTGTGTGCTCGATTTCAAAGGCAACTGGAGCAAGTACCTTCCACTCAATTCTCGTACAACAATAGTTACTAAGCCACGATTGGAATGGCCCCTTACGAAGCCTTATATGGGCGTAAGTGTAGATCCCCAGTACATTGGGACGAGGTCGGTGAACGGGCGATGATAGGCCCAGAAATAGTACGAGAAATGACGGAAATCATCACGAAGATACGAGAAATAATGCGCACGGCGCAAAGTAGACAAAAGAGCTACGCCGACCGACGACGTCGACCACTAGAGTTCGAAATCGACGATTGGGTTTTCGTAAAGGTATCGCCGAGGAAAGGCGTTAAAAGTTTTGGGAAGAAAGGGAAGTTAAGCCCGAAATACATAGGTCCGTTCAAGATAGCGAAAAGAGTGGGCGAAGTAGCGTAGAATTGTTGTCGCAAGTACACGATGTATTTCATATCTCGACCCTACGAAAATACATAGCTGATCCGAATCATGTACTGAGGAAGGAATCTCTGCACCAACAGTTGAAGCCGGATTTCAGTTACGAGGAAGTACCAGTGGAGGTCTTGATGTACGAAACGAAAAGACTCAGGAATAAGGAAATTCCTTTAGTGAAAATTCTGTGGCGGAATCAGTCAGTAGAGGAAGCCACTTGGGAACGTGAGGATGAAATGAGGGTTCGCTATCCTGAATTGTTCCAAACGAGTTGATTTCGGGGGCGAAATCCTCTTTAATGGGGGGAGGATGTAGCACCCGGGTCCTCGTGAATAGTAGGGCCAATAAATTTGCATAAAGGGTGAATGCAATTATGTGCATTCGTGCAATTATTCTGTGCTCGTGTGAACTATGTGAAATTTGCATGTTAAAAGGCGTGCTTAACTTATGCGTGTGGAAAATTATGTGCTCCATTAATTATGAACTTGGGTGTGTCTAATTTGTGCTATGCGACCTCCAAGTTACTTAGGGATTTTCGAATTTTGGCAAGAGGGGATTTGGGCCATAAATGAAAATTTGCTTGTAAGCTAGAATTTGTTTAAAATGTTAAATGAGGCTAGGAAATTCAATTGGGCTGTGGGCTAAAGAGTTAACTATACATCAGGTGGGTTATAGATACAATTTGGGCCCAAAAATATTAGAGATGACTTTAAGGACAAACCCTCCCTAATTTGAGGGATATTTTTCGTCCCATATGCCCCATCACCATCCCTTACAACTTGATAATTATCTAAAGCCCCTTTCAAAGTTCACAAACCCCCATAGAAAAGACAACACGAGCTTGACCAAGAAAGGAGGAGAAGACAAGCTTCGAATCACACGAGCTTGGGATTAGGTGAGTTTTCTACCATAGTCCTTGCCTTCTAATTACGTAACAAGGCATGTTAAGGAACTATAGACACGAAAAATACCCATTTGTTCCAAATTTAGTAGTTTTATTTTATTTTATTTTTTTTCGAAAGGTGTATTCCTCGCTTGGAATTAGTATTCTTAGTTCGAACCTATCATGTTTAGGAATTATTAGGCATGAAATATATGTTTAGGACCGAGTCCGAGACTAAGTCGAATTTAGGGTTCATAAATTCATATGGTCTCCAACGAGTTCTTGAAAGATTTCCCTTTTTGATCCTTAAGCCTAGAGTTTAGAGAATTAAAAGATGTTTCTTTGCGAGTTAAGGGTTTCGCGAACCCATAGTAATTCCGCGACCTCATGCAACCACCAATTGGCGGATTGAAGACGTTTTGCGGGCCGTGGTCATTTGGCGAACCCAGCATTTCCACGCACATGAGATTCGCGATCTTGGGATTTTCGCGGATTGAGCAATTAGCGAATTGTTAGAAGGAAATGTGACTTCGCGAACTTGATGGATTCGTGAACCTAGAAGTTTGCGAATTGAAGTACTCGCGAGCCCTAAGACCATGATAAATTTTGCGAATTGGAAGAAGTCACGAACCCAAATATGTCGCGAATTATCAGTGTGCGATGATAGAATAAAATAATAGTATGATAGCGAATTGTATGTGGCATGGGAAGTGACATCACGAAACCTAAAAGAAATAAAATAATATTATAGGCAAATGAACTTCACGAATTCATAGGTTCATGAATTTGATAAGCTTAATGGGGAGTCATAGTCCACCAACCAATGAGCACTTCACAGCTTTAGTAAAGATGGAGAGTTATGATGCCTTAATGAATAAAATAATATACATAGGACTTAATAGGACTTCATGAATTAAGAATATTAAAATGCTTGCTTCACGAACTTGAGTACGGGCCTCAAATGGTTCACGAATTGGGTAATTTAGCGAATCCTATAAAAGTTTAAAATGGGTTTCGCGAACCGAGTGACTTGTTTCCCAAATCCAAATAGCGAATCCAAGTGTGCGAATCCACCGAGATTTGGCGAACTCGGGCGGTGCAACTTCGCGAATCCAACTAGAATCCTTAGAACGTGCTTAAAGCTTAGGAAAAGCATTTTTACACCATTTAATGAGAAAATTGTCTGATTCCAATGAGCATAGGCTTTTTCAACACCCGATCATAATTTGCCTATCGGTGTGTTCAGGGTCAATTTTCGGTACAGGCAAACGTAGTTCTTGACAGAATTTTCGAACGAAAATTTACGCAGTCGACTAATATAATTTATACACTAATCTTATGCCCTTTTTAGGTTTAAAGGACGAAATATTACGAAATACACCAGACCGGTTAGCGGTTAATCTACGGACGCCAGGTAAGTGGAAATCCAACTACAACACATAGCATACGTGTATGTGCTTAATTCATGTGATTACGTGATAAGGTGCTTACGTGTTTACGTGAACTTGTATGATATGGTTGCATGCTTTCGGTAAGCGTTATGGCGTTAATGCATTATGCATATGCACGAGAATGCACGACACATTTTGGGGGTAATGAAATGATGAGCGTGCATGATTATGTCGCAAATAGCGAAAATTAAATGCCGAGGTGGGCGAGGATATTATTAGTTAAGTTAAGTGGCGGCTTCTGGGGCACCGGGACGGCGTTGATGCGCCGCCGGTGACGTTGATGCATCGCCAGTATATGAACGACGTTGATGCGTCGGGGGATTACCATGGTTGGGTTGATGCCCTCATGGTTGGGTTGATGCCCTTATATCCCTGATTAGCGTGGTTGGGCTGATGCCCTCATGCGTTAGTATGGTTGGGTTGATGCCCTCATACTTTGGGCTGATGCCGTGGTTGGATAGAGCTCTTCACGGTGTACGCCTGGGTAAAAGTCTGCCAAGGGCCCTAATTGTAAAAGATATGAGATTGAGTTCGATCTACAAGACGTAAGATGCACTGGCGTGGATTGCCTTTGCGGGGTTTTATCACGTGCACGTCATGCATGATTTCTACTTACTGAGCATATCGCTCACCCCTTACGTTATGTGTTGTAGGTGCGAGCGACCACGGTACGTGATCGCTTAGATGGCAAGGAAATCTTTTGGCGCTTCCAGCAGCTTTTGGGGTGGGAATGTACGCATGGATGACGACCTGTGAGGCCGGGCGCATGGGATTTTTTTGTATACGCTTCCATGTAACTAGTAATAGGAATATTCTTTTGACATGTAAAGAACGATGTTCCATTTCACAAATGGAAAAAGAAAAATTTCATACGCATTTCCGCATCCCTTTTAAGTTAAAGCATCGCTAGGCACATAGGATACGTTAGAATTAGGTAGCGAGGACCGCGGGTCCTGACAGCCGATTTCGGGGGCATGACGGAGGTGCATGTGGCTGCCCAGTTGGTGGATGCAAAGGCTGAAGGTATTCGCCTTTTCCAGCACTATTTCTTGGGTGGTTTCGGCGCTGGGTCCTCGGGAACAGAGGCCCTGTATGCTTTTCGGGACCTACCTTATCCTGGATGCTTCCAGGGCGATCTGCAGGCCTCTGAGGACCCTTATTTTTGGCTCTCTGCTGTAGAGAAGCATGCAGAGGTCCTGACACGCTACTGATATTGTTGATCTTCCGATCGTCGTCTCCAACTCCGGCAATGTTTTAGGGAGCTTAACTCCCATATGTTTATGTGTTCCTGTTGGAGCCTTTTTTTCCTTAGGCTCTGTCGTCGCCGTTGCATACGTCGTCCTTCGGATCTGGAAGGGACCTGGCGGGGACCTAATGACGGAGCTCCTCTTCGAGCCTTGCACTTTGAAGGAAATCTCCAGACCCTTCTCCACGTTCCTCCTAGCTCCTGCGACATCCTATTTGTATAGACTTCTCCTTTTCCATCATGGTGATAGCTGTAAAAAATACTGTCATTTTTTCCTTTCGGGACATAATGGTGTGGGGAGCTTAACTCCCTATGTTCGCATGTTTCCTCGGAGTTGCCATTCTCTTGTATTTCATGTTTCTTTGCATTCTTTTGGGACCTGATGGATGTTCCTGGGAACATCATTATCATGGCATGGTTATAGTGCCAACTTGGTTAGATGCATGGTTATAGCGCCAGCTCGCTTAGTAATTCGTAAGTCAAGTACGAATTCATGCCTGGGTTGCAATGACCGTCGTCATTGTCCTCAGGTGTCATTTGCGCTAGGCTCTCTATGTCCTTAGCAATTTCAGAATGGTGTAGACACTTAGGTCTATAAAATATGGGGATCCCCTAATTGATTTACCCTGGTTATAGCGCCAGCTTCGCTTTGGTACCATTCACGTCGCAGGCTTACTGAGAGCATTTGATGTCATGTACACCGCAGCCCGTCAGCGACGGCATCTTGTACACCCTTATGGGCATCCTTCACATCGCAGATGGATTATCTTTGACGTCCTGTACACCGCAGGTTCGTTGACCTTTGGCATCATCACACTGCAGATATATCATCTTTGGCGTCTTGTACACCGCAAGTCCGTCGACCTTTGGCATCGATTATATTATACGGTGCACCATTTATATAATAAGATATTTATATTCCGAGAAGGCAGTATTTCCTTAGGGACATCATTAGTTTACCCTGGTTATAGCGCCAACTTCGCTTAAACGCATGGGTATAGAGCCCACTCGCTTACATGCGTGGTTATAGCGCACGCTCGCTTACATGCGTGGTTATAGCGCCCGCTCGCTTACATGCATGGTTATACCGCCAGCTCGCTTAAGTGCGTGGTTATAGCGCCAGCTCGCTTAAGTGCGCGGTTATAGCGCCACCTCGCTTAAGTGCGTCGTTATAGCGCCCGCTCGCTTACATGCGTGGTTATAGCGCCCGCTCGCTTAAATGCATGGTTATAGCGTCCGCTCACTTAAGTGCGTGGTTATAGCGTCCGCTCGCTTAAGTGCGTGGTTGTAGCGCCCGCGCTTACATGCGTGGTTGTGGCGCCCACTCGCTTAAATGAGTGGTTATAGCGTCCGCTCGCTTTAGTGCGTGGTTATAGCGCCAGCTCGCTTAGTATCCGGGCTCCTTGTCGGAGGCCTGGAATTTGAAGTAATGGCGAAGTGAAACACCTTTCTTCTCGGTTAATGATGAGGTCCTTGGCTCCAGGTCTCCGGAGGTTCGGACCTTCGACTGCTCAAGTGTACAACTTCGGGCTCTGTTGGAAATTGGAATTCCCCCGCCCTGGAGCTCTTGTTATGATAGGGATGTGAGCCTTAAATGGAGCTGGCCCTTATCTAAAGGAGGTGGGGGTTGTCTGCCTTTGATCGGCACAGATCCCCCAGACTTCTTCTTGGCTATCTCCCGACCTTGGTTGATGTCACGGTCAATGAACTTCCTTAGTTGTCCCACTAGGGAGGGCACTTCGATTTCATCCTTCAAATAATAGCAGTCGTTAGTATGACACATGTCTTTATTATGGTATCGATGATATAAATGAGAATAAGGTTTAGAGGGCCCTGGAGTTCCGACTAAGAGCCTTATCCACACGGGATGTCTCCCGTGGATCTTTAGGCATCGTCGCTGTAGGACCCCAGACCCGCGAATTAGTCGGCCAATAAATTACGTGTGTGCTTTACGTGATTTCATGATAATTGCGTATATGTTGAATGCTTATGTGATGTATGAGTTTTACGCCCGTGATTTGTATGGGAATTACGTGCAATTAAGCGCCAAGGATTCTTGGTGTTCATGATGACCCCAAATGTATGAAAGGAAATTTTCGAAGAAATAGCGAAGGAAAGGATTAACTATAGTTGGGCTAGGAATTCTATTTTGGGCAAAGGAATTAAAATGGGTTCAAATTTGGGAGAAAGGCCCAAATGGGGGACAATTTTCCCTAGAATTAGGAAAAGCCCATACCCTACCCAACAAAAAGCCAAGGAAAATATCTAAAATAGCAAATCATCTAAACACTTTAACCCCTCAAGAAAACTAACGAAAGCAAGGAAAGGGCAAGAGGAAAGAACCGAGGCAAAATTCGGACAAGGGTGCTCAAATCAGCTTAGGACTTCGAAGTTGGTAAGTGAAATACCCTCCCTAAGCCTTTTAATTTCGTACCCTAGGTGTAGTTGGGTGTATTTATGACATTAAAAGCAAGGTAGTTGAAGAAAGGCACGAAAACCCTAGGAATGGAACATAGGTCCGAGATTAAGTTGTTATTTGGGGCAAGTTAGGGACCGAAGAGCTTAAGGCGTGGTGTAGTACCTAGGAATTTTGCTTCAAGTGAGGAACCATACGATTTGGTAGAAAAGGAGGCAGAATCCATGAGTTTCGACTAGGATTAATGCTATGAATGTGATTTCGCGTAGATGAAATTTGGATGATCGAATCGGGTAGATTGAGAAACCCTAGAAATCGGGCGAAATGTTGCATGTGAGGGATCGATTGAAAGGAATGAGAAGACACATTTAATCGGGCGATTTAAGTCTTAGATGAACTCGGCGATTTGTGGTGTTCAAAACATGAAAGTCGGGCGATCTCATGCAAACCCAAATCGGCCGAATGTCTAGAACACCTCATGCATGAAATCGGGCACAAATCGGACGATTTAAAAGAAAACTACACGTGGCAAGAGGAGAACAAATCGCCGAAGACGAACTGAACCAACCTTAAAACGGGCGAAATGAGGAGCAACATCCAAGAAATCGGGCGATTCCATGCAAGCTTGAAAATCGGACGAATTGCCTTGAACATTCCATGCATGGAATCCGGCAAATGAAGATGACAACTTGATGATGAGAGCATTCGGCGATTTCAGATTCCACTTCACAAATCGGGCGACTTGGAGAGTTTGAAAACGGCCGAAAACGATCCCACCACACGCTTGGAATCGGGCGAATTGTGGTGGTGACTAAAACGGCGATTATAACTCGCAAATTCCTAAATCAGGTGAAATAAATTTCCATGCAAGATAAATCGGGCGACTTCAAGATGAATTAAATTCGGGCAAATTGAAAACTAACAATTTGCTAACTCTCGCTGAACTCATTAGGACACGGAATCGACACTAACTTTACTTAGGAATTTATTGGGCAAGGGTATCCTAGACTCGAAGCTAGCAACTTATAGTATAGCAAAATTAACAAAGTTAGATAATTTAATTCGACTTAGGTACTTAATAAAAACATATTACTGATACGATGATATTATGTTTAAAGGTCGTACGTTAGGAGCAAACGGGGAGAACACTAATTGCGCTTGGACGACAGGTAAGTAGAAATTCAACTACGACACGTAACTTGCCTGCGTACAATTATGTGAATTACGTGCTCGTGAATTTTGTATGAAATGTGTACGTATGATACGATTAAATTATGTGCATTATGGCATGATTAGAATACGTACATGAGCATAGCATGAGCATTTGCACGCATGCGTAGTGTATAAGACGCGAGGTATGAGCGTGCGTAAGATCGCCTGTGTGCGATGTATACTCGCCGATATTGGCGTCTGTGTCGACTCGAATGAAGAGTCACGGCTTCCCCTATGCGGCCAGTAAGGCGAATGAAGCTATAAGGCCTGTATAAGAGGCTGGGGAAATACCCCGTATGCGGGAGATGCAACCTGGAGGATGCGGCCCGGGGCACACGTTGAGTAAGGGAAGATTCCTTCGGGTGACCTTCTAGCGTGTAAAGCACTACCCGGAGGGAAGATTCCTTCGGGTGACCTCCGTGGTTAGTGGCCTCGGTGTTGGCTACTAGTGAGAAGCGCTCGCGTGGAGGCCACACTGAGTAAGGGAAGATTCCTTCGGGTGACCTTCTAGTGTGTGAACCTCCACACTTGAGATCTCTATAAGATGGCGCATAGTGGGACTGAAAGCCGAGGGCCCGTATGAAGTAAGAGTATGAGAAAAAGAGTATGAGTCGAGTAGAGAGTACGAGTATAAGGAAAAGAGTATGAGCATTAGAAAACGACGGCGGGGATTGTCGATCGTTAGGACACGTGCATACATGCATAATTTCTGCTTACTGATCCTCGGTGGCTCATTATTTACGTTACGTGTTGTAGGTACTGACGATCACGGTATGTGATCCGACTTTTAGGCGGGGCCGATCTTTTGAAGCTATCCGGCTGCTTTTGAGGTGGGAGTGTGTGTATGGATGACGACCTGTGAAGGCCGGGCGCATAGGAAGCCTTTGGCTACACACACACACACACACTTGTCTTCTGTATAGACATGACTACGAGGAATTGTAGAACGATTTGCGAACATTCTTTTGACATGTGTATAAGACTTCCGCACGTAGTTTTAAAAGAAGAAGAAAATTTTATTCGCATTTTTTACGCTTTTGCGCGATAATAAAGCATTAGATACTTAGGATTAGAACGGAATTACGAGGTCGGACGACGGGTCCTGACAGTCGCGGAATTGGCTTCTAGGTTCTAAATGTGATAACTAGGCTCCTCAGACCAGCGCGGAGGTGGATTTGTAGGTCCTGAATATGGAGACTCGAGTCTGCGGGCCAGCGCGGGGCTGGGATTTATTTCCCGCGGATCTGTCTCTTATGTCCATGGACCTTCGCGTGCTAGTGCGGGGCTTGGCTTGCATCTCCCACGGATCTTCGGATGTCAGTGTGGAGCTGTCTTCTGGGTCACCGGGACCTTCGCGTGTTAGTGCGGGGTTGGGCTTGATCTCAGGTGGATCTTCGTATACCAGCGCGGGGCTGGGCTTTGAGGTCCCGCGGATTTCCGTACGCCTGCACGGAGCTGGCCTTTAAGTCCTTTAAGCGACATAGATCCCCGGAACTCCTTATCGATCACCTTAGAATCAAGTTCACTGTCGCGGCTAACACCTTTTTAGGTGTCCCGTCTAGAATAAACCCCTCGATCACATCCTTCAAGTAATAATAATTGTTAGTGCGGTGCACGTATTAATTATAATATTGATAATATATATGAGAATGATATTTTAGAGGGCTCTGGAGTTCTGGCTGTTGGGGTGGGCCCGATTAATCGACGCCAGCCCCCGAACAGCTCAACGTGGCTATAGCAGAAGCGCGGTTTGTACCGAGCGGCGTAGGGTGGCAAATTTTCGATTTTTAATATCTAAATTCAACCTTACGCCATTCGGCTTCTCCCAAGGGTTTAAGATGCTGCCCTAAGCCTCGGAAGATCGCGGTTAATTCGAATTATCAAAATTCGAATTTATTTCCAATTTATTCTAATTAATAATTTAGATCCAAATTAATCGAACAAAGCGGCAACCAAAAGTTTTTCGATTATTTGAAGACCGAAATGATTTTTCATCAATACCAAACTTTCCAGAATAATTCTACACTTCCTAACGTTCGCAACGATAGGTCTTTTGAATTATTCCGACGACGTTTGATATTTTTCTCAAAATCAAATCTGTGGTTCGAAATTATTAATTCGAGTAAAACGGCAGTCTGGTGTCTTTTAATTATTTGACGACCGAAACGATTTCCGATCGATACCAAATTCTCCTGAATAATTCTACACTTCCCGACGTTTCCAACGAGGTGTCTTGCGAATTATTCCGATATCATTTGGTATTTTTCGTAAATCAAATCGTTAGGGTTCGAGGTATACCTTCGGTGAACGAGATTTCTTCTGTCGTCGCCTCGGATGGACGTGGCTGCACCTCGTCTGGATCCCGGGGCTTCCCGGCTAGATTATCACGCTGGTATGACCTTGAACGAACCTCTGAGAATGCTCCCGATGGCTAGCGCAACTCAGTTCGGGTGTCGGGATTCGTCGAACGATCCGTCGGTTTTATGTGGCTCGAGAAGTTCAAAACTTCATCTTACTCTTTTATTTAGTTCTATGGTTTTTCAAAGAGTATCAAGTTCATAAAAAAAAACCCCTCCTATGCATCTCACGTTAATCCTCTTTTATGTTTGTTTTTTTTTTATTTATTGAAACATAACATGTGTCAATCATTTTAAAAAAAAAACAAATGAGTCATCCCTACACAACATCACCAACGTGTGATGGAATTGTGTAGATTTTTTTTATTTTTATTTTATGATAATTTCATTTTGGCCCTTGGGTTTCTAAATTCTCAATTTAGTCCCTCACTTTTAAATAATAAAATAATTAAATTCAATCTAATTATTTTAATTATAATTGAGCCTCACTTAGTTAATAAATTAAGCACTTAAACTAGGTTCTCAATCTCGAGGAAAATCCTCAAGTTGCGAAGCCAGTCTGAATAGTTTGGCCCAGTCAACCTATTCTCCTTGAGCAGTACATTTAAAGCAGTCGACATAATTTGACAAAGAGAGAAAATGCTGCAGAAAAATAAAAGGCATATTAAGTCGATTGTATAAGTTATCAAACGCGAACAAGGACTTTTTATTCCGTTTGACTCCCACTATCTTTTCATAAACTCCATTCTCCCTACGGATGTTTTGGAAGTTTCGTTGATAACTTCGATAGTGGAGTTGATGTCCCCGTGGACGGGTGCAAACCTCAACCTCTGTCATTTTATTGGTTTGCAGCGGCCCACGAAGTCGTGTCCGCACGAATCCGACCTTGTCGAATGTCTCAACTATCTTTGCCTCAGTCAGGGACCCCCGCCGGCAAACCCGGAATAAGGCGGTATGACTGTCTAAGTGCGACCTATCAACTTTGCTCAAAACCGCACACTTGAACCGTACGTTTTACCGCACAGTGTGATCTTGGCGAGCGGCACAAATGCACCCGAGCAAGCCGAAACAAAAGCAAATGCAAGGCGCCGGCATACCCGAAACCAAACCTTGCATTTAGGTTTTGTAACAACTAAACCCGAGCTTGATAGAAGACAGGGCATCCAATCCCTTTACTCACTTAGTATTCGTACGTGAGATTTTTGTAACTCATAGCATATTAAAATTAAGCACGAGCACGTAAATGCATTAAAGAAATTCCTAACTCTAGTAAGGCAATTTAAATGGACAAATATGCGGGCTATTTCTAGACTGGTCCTATTACATAGGTCGTAAAACGACCGGGGTCTTCGATCTTCAAACGTCTAGTCATTGACACGATGGTCGACGAACCCTCCAACCTCGCCTTGCATCGAACGGCCGTCATTTATTTAACTTATCTAATAAAGCGATAAAATACAACACGGGGGGAATTATTTCCCAAACAACCCGTAATCCATGTACATACCGGGGGGCGGCAAACGGCCCTTAAACAAATAACCCGGTTAGAACCTAAGCCCGCGTAAATCTCCCACATAAACACGCAACACAGAATTTTGACGTTGGGTGCCCAACCGACGTTACGAGCGACGATAGTCTCCAAACTACGTCGACCGTTCGTTCGCAACATCGGCTTTCGAGGCCTTCGGTCGAACCATTCATGAGACCTGGCTCTGATACCACTGTTGGGGTGGGCCCGATTAATCGACGCCAGCCCCCGAACAGCTCAACGTGGCTATAGCAGAAGCGCGGTTTGTACCGAGCGGCGTAGGGTGGCAAATTTTCGATTTTTAATATCTAAATTCAACCTTACGCCATTCGGCTTCTCCCAAGGGTTTAAGATGCTGCCCTAAGCCTCGGAAGATCGCGGTTAATTCGAATTATCAAAATTCGAATTTATTTCCAATTTTATTCTAATTAATAATTTAGATCCAAATTAATCGAACAAAACAGCAACAAAAAGTTTTTCCATTATTTGAAGACCGAAATGATTTTTCATCAATACCAAACTTTCCAGAATAATTCTACACTTCCTAATGTTCGCAATTATAGGTCTTTTGAATTATTCCGACAACGTTTGATATTTTTCTCAAAATCAAATCTGTGGTTCGAAATTATTAATTTGAGTAAAACGGCAGTCTGCCGTCTTTTAATTATTTGACGACCGAAACGATTTCCGATCGATACCAAATTCTCCAGAATAATTCTACACTTCCCAACGTTTCCAACGAGGGGTCTTGCGAACTATTCCGATATCATTTGGTATTTTTCGTAAACAAATCGTTAGGGTTCGAGGTATACCTTCGGTGAACGAGATTTCTTCTGTCGTCGCCTCGGATGGACGTGGCTGCACCTCGTCTGGATCCCGGGGCTTCCGGGCTAGATTATCACGCTGGTATGACCTTGAACGAACCTCTGAGAATGCTGGACGCAACTCAGTTCGGGTGTCGGGATTCGTCGAACGATCCGTCGGTTTATGTGGCTCGAGAAGTTCAAAACTTCATCTTACTCTTTTATTTAGTTCTATGGTTTTTCAAAGAGTATCAAGTTCATAAAAAAAACCCTCCTATGCATCTCACGTTAATCCTCTTTTATGTTTGTTTTGTTTTTTTTTTTATTGAAACATAACATGTGTCAATCATTTTTAAAAAAAAACAAATGAGTCATCCCTACACAACATCACCCAACGTGTGATGGAATTGTGTAGATTTTTTTTTATTTTTATTTTATGATAATTTCATTTTGGCCCTTGAGGTTTCTAAATTCTCAATTTAGTCCCTCACTTTTAAATAATAAAATAATTAAATCCAATCTAATTATTTTAATTATAATTGAGCCTCACTTAGTTAATAAATTAAGCACTTAAGATAATCTTAAGTCCTAATTATTTCCGTGACAGTCACTGGAATTTAACTAAGTCGTCGACACCTCGTACCAACTTTGCACTACCTCAACGAATCTTATTCGTTAGGTTCCACAGAAAAGCCCGCCGTTTTCGTTCAAGTTCATTACCATTTTTAAGCGCGACTCTCTAGGTCCGTGTCAACAGGCATGGGAGGAATCCACGAGTCCCGGTATTCGCCTAGCCAATCCCACGGTACCGGACAGATCCCAGTTGAGAACGAATTTTGATCTAATCGAAATTCGGGCGAACCGACTATAGTGTATACATTTAAATACTTCTTACGCCTTTCACTTGCATCCCGGTTAGGTGAGAGCCATGCAAATGTCAAACTCACTAACCTAACACTATGTTATAATCGAGACCGATCCGATTATTTAAACTCTGCTATGTATCTAATACAAGCAAGTTTTCCTAGCTTCGGCCGAAGGCTTTATAATCGTCACTCTCCGATTACCTCATAGGACATTAACCTATACGAATATAGGCAGTGAATCCCGATAGCAGTCAAAGCCCGGCAATCACCTCCGTAAAGTCGGTTGCGTTTCGTCGCTGACCCGTGTCTCATTTATGAACACTTGCGAGCCTAGCCAACTAGCGACAAACCGAAATCGCGAAAGCAAATCCGTCAATGACCCTATCGGTCTGAGACTGCTATAGTCATTCGTTCAATCATTGACAACATCCTAGCCATGTGATTGAGACGAATACGAGCCGAATGTCCGAATACGCAATCTCTCCGATCACCAATATCTCAATTACGACCCACAACCTCTCAGGTAATCGGTGACACTACCGATACTATATGGTCGTCAATGGATAAGTCATATTCGGATATCTAGTCACCCACCTAGAATCCTTAGACTTACGGACTTTTTATTTAATGTTGAGATTAAGGACCATCCGGTGTCTCCTCTCTTGTCCCACGAGAATCAGGCGTCCAACTCAAACATTTGGGTGTTATTTATTTATCGCACTGCCGGATGCCAAGTAGACTTTAAATTCGATAAATAAATAATAATGCCTTTATTATAATGAAAATAAATATTCATTAATTTATTTGACGGTATATACAATAAACATGTCTATCAACCTATACATCATCGTGCGCCCTATACTATTCCTAGTCCTCGTATGGCATTCCGAGGGCACACTCCCTAACACTGGCTAACATCCTTTTCAACACGGGATGTCTCCCGGCTGATGTTAGCATCTCTCATGGATTATTGCAGAGTGGCGTGAATCTTTGCGGGACCCTCGAAAGAGGTCCCAAGGCTCCCTCCTTCTTTGCGTGACAATTCACCTTTCCTCCGTTTGAGGTCCGTGAGTTGGTCTCGAAGTTCCATATCCTTTTCGGCCCCAGTGTCTTCCTTTCCCGAGTGGCTCAGTTCTTTCTGAGATTTCTTCATGACTTATCTGTACCGTCTTACTTATCTTCATCATCTCGACTCGTCTTTCAGGTCCTGCCTTAGCATGTTTGGTAGTTTTCGAAGGTCCTTCTCCCCCGCGGGCACTTTCTGACTTCGACTACTCTGGATGGATTTTGCCCATATCTGGAGAAAGTACCTTCAGCCTTGTTCGAGGCCCTGATCAGCGAACCCCCCACATGTCCTACCGTGTGGGGTCCTTTTCCATCCTTCAGAAGATAATCATGGTTAGCGTGGTAAACATGTTTATTTTGATAACCATAATAGATAATGAAGATGAGATTTTAGAAGGTCCTAAGGTCCCGGCTAGGAGCCTTATCAACGCGGGATGCCTTCCGCGGATCTTCATGTGTCCGCATGGAACTGGGCTTTATCTCCCACTAATTGACGTCGCGGAACTGACTTCTAGGTCACAGGATCTTCGTGTGCCCGCAAGGAGCTGGCTCCTGGGTCCCCAAGATCTTAATACTCCAGCGCAGAGCTGGCCTCTGGGTCCCCAAGATCTTCATGTGTCAGCGTGAAGATTTCTTCTAGGTTCCACGGACCTTCGCGTGCTAGTGAGGAGGTGGAAGATCCCAAACATGGGGCTTTGGGTCTTCGTACCGGCGCGGAATTGGGAGGTCCTGAAGGCGGAGCTTCAAGTCTTCGTACGAGCATGGGGCTGGGCTTTAAGTTCCCGAAGGCGGAGCTTTGGGTCTTCTTGCCAGCGCGGAGCCGGGCTTTTAGGTCCCGAAAGAGGAGCTTCGGGTCTTCTTGCCAGCATGGAGCTGGGCTTTTAGGTCCCGGAAGAGGGCTTCGGGTCTTCGTCCTTTCCTCCACTCGGTCAAGGTGGTGCAGACGGCCTTACGTCTCACGAGCTTCGGTTGTGCTTTGGCAGCTCCTGTGGGTTATGAGTCCAAATTCTTCGGCAGAGGTCTTCCTCCCTCAGTTTTTTTGCATTTTTTGCCTCGTCCCAGTAGAAATAAGGAGAAGAAAAGAGAAAGAGAAAACGTTAAGCACAGCTTCGCACAACATATGCAAAACTACTCACGCCTTCAACTCCGAATTTTCCCACAGACGGCGCCATTTGATGTGGGGCTATCCCAATCAAAGAGATTTATATGTGTGGGGAAGGGAAATTTATATAGCCGGAGAATCAATTATCTTAAAGTTGTAAGGGCGTGCGTAAGGTGCTTATTTATAATGAAACTGAAAGGGACGTAAGAAAGAAGTGTTTGGGACGTTGGGGAACTATTTGGGACGTATCGGGAAGTGTTAGGACGTAATGGGACATATCGGAAAGTGCTAGGACGTAATGGGACGTGTTGGGATATGTCGGGACGTCTAGGGGCATGTTGGGACCTCGAGGATGTATTAGGACGTGACAGAAAATAGCAGGCAAGGATGTTCTTAAGGTTCGCATAGGTCCGCGGACGGTGCGGACCTAGTTGTGATCTGATCGACACGTGGTGCGTGAATGAAAGTTCCACAAGTAATAATTAAAACGAATACCTAATTACTAACACCGACGTGCGATAGGCAGTGGACCTATCGTTGTAGTGCAGTAAAGTGAGTAAACGAGTATCGAACACAAGGAATAAATCAAGTACTAGTAGTGACCTATCGACTCGATATTTAGCCTAAATAAAATACGCAGATTGTTTTATGACTTAACCTAACAGACCGCTCCTGAATCAACTAGAAATTCAAAGAACACGCTTAAAACTGGTACGAAGCTTTCAGATAATAAAGATGTGCTCGGGATTCGAATCCCGCTAGGTGTGATCGCCTAAGACAATGAAATATCGTGCCTACGTGATTCTTGACTAGATCACAGTAATTTTCCTACCCACTCGCGAATTTGATGTCGCCCTAAACGCTCGTGGGGATCTAAAATTCAGTAATTACTAATAACGAGGATCGAGTATTTGCTTTCGCCCTATACTCGATTCCTATTTTCTACGAACGGCCTAATCGTTATTAAGCTGTCGCCCTAAACGATTTTCCATACATTCACTTTAACACCTTGACATATTAAATCGATGAAACAAATTCATAAAACAATAAATAGTCAGAATACGCAAATCACGATAAACATATGTCTTAAGTACGAATAATCCTAGCGTTCATCTAATCCCAAACATAAAAGGGAGTTTAGCTACTCATAATAGAAGAGAAAACAACGAAAGAAGTAGAGAACAGAGAAGAAGAACTCATGATCTTGAATACTGGCGAATTATCGATGCTAGCGTGATGAATCTTCGTTCTCTGATCAATTGGGCGTGATTGCGTCGTTGATCCGTCTCTTGCGCTCCGGGACGTAATTCTGCGTTCTTTTGTGCACTTTTTCGTCTCTTGAAAGATTAGGTTTGATTTCTGGTAAGTTGTCCTTTTTCTGGGTCGAATTTGGGCTTTTTATACTAATCCCCGTAACAGTCACGGCTTGGGGCATGGGCCGTCACGGCCGTGACCATCATCGCCTCGCATTTCGTCACTTTCTGCCATGTGTCACGACCAAGTGCATAGGGTGTCACGGCCGTGACCATCTTCGCTTCAACTCTCTGCCCAGTGTCACGGCCTATTGCATCGCACGTCACGGCCGTGACGACCGGCAGTGATATTTCGCTTGGGTTCTGCCCGCTGTCACGGCCTGGTGCAAGATGTATCACGGCCGTGACCATCGACAGTGTCTTCTAAATCGGCCTCTCGTGGGTGTCACGGCCAAGTGCATAAGGTTTCACGGCCGTCACACTTAACAGTGTTCTTCATTTTTGCACCGTTTTGCCTCGTTTTCACTCCTTTTTGCCCGAAACTCGTTCTAAGCTCCTTCAATGTAAGAATAAGTGTAAATATGGCGAATAAATGCATAAAATGATTGTTAGAGTTCTATTATATCACAATTAACTACTACGATAAACGCATTGAAATACGTTTTTCAAACCTCCCCACACTTAAGCATTTGCTTGTCTTCGAGTAAATTAGAATTCAGAGAAGGCATCTAATCAGGATAACGGCACGATTGTTCGCAATTTATCATCAAATCATAGAAAGCACGAAACGAAAATCAAGTAAGCAATCATGGACATCGCACTAATGACCTGCACCTATCAACCTGAGCTTCCCTAGCACTGCAAATCGAGACCTATACCTCACAAGGATTCACTCAATTCACTCAACTGTATAGGCTAGCATATGATGAGTCGCTCAATTCGTGCACTAATCCAACCCCTACCATAAACTTGCAAGCTAATCACATCTATACTATTCAAAGTGGCAAGAATAAATCTGAGGGTCTTTTCGGGGGGAAACATGTCGAATAGTCTTGAGGCGACAAGCATATATTATGAATACTTAATCTTAGAGTTAGGACACGTAAGCAAAAATTATCAAAGAACACAACATGATCAAATAGATAGTCACACGTCCCAACATAAGACTCAACGTTCTCGCTCTGAAATCCTAGACTTTTCTGCCCGACCCTCTCGACTCAGTTCCCTTTCATTTTCTACCCTTTCACCTTAGTTATGCTCTACTTTTGTGCACTGCCCTTATTCCCTAAAAACATCAAGGTTCGGCTTTTGTCGCAAAGAATACATCGTCACAGCGAATGCCGTGTACCTAGGTATACTTATTACCAAACTTATATCTTGCCAAAGGGTTATGGACATGCTTATGAAAGGGATCGGGTCATTTCAGAAAACTGTCAAGTAAGGGACGAGTCATTTCACGAATAGCAGAGGAGAACATTAAATCATACACTGAAACAGTAACTTTCAAGTTCAACTTCTGCTCTATTCTAATCAACTCAGGTTCGTATAATCTCTGGAGGCTTATTCGGGTCAGTGGCTTCTATAATTTACGAGGTAAACAACGAATAAGTTCAGGCTCAAAGTGGCTAACTAATGGGGTTAGTCATGGTCCTAATGCCCTCATCATTTTCACACTAACACACCAAAACAGTTTCAACACGCATCAGACAGGCAAGTTCTAGAGAGATACAGACTAGGCACGTCACACAACCAAGAAAATGTGCATCAGCTCGTCAGGCTCAAACTCTCACAACGAAACAGGGTTATGTGTACGAGTCTCTCAAAACAGTGGTATATCAGTTCAGGCAGACACGATTCAATCAGTCATGCATATCCTAATTGCTCACAAAATTTCATAAAATGCAGACCAACTCGAGATAAGCGCAAACAATCATGCCTGATTCAGTAATTCATGCCTTTCCAACGAACATAACGACTCATGGACATGTCGCAAAAAATTATAAAATTTGCACGTAAGTTCTCGAACTAAATTCTCCTCCCCACACTTAGAGCTGACGTTGTCCTCAACGTAAAAAAATCAGAGGAAGGGAAAAAATAAAAGAACGAGACTCCCGTGACGAATAATTGACGTGGTCGTGGAGTTGTCGTGACTAAACTCGTGAAGGTCATGTCTTAACTCGTTATGCGTATCCTGGCCTAGCTAGATAGAACATTAGACGTAAAAAGTAAAATCGTCATAGATTAACTATGAACATAGTTTTAAGCATCAAAGTTAGAAACACAATAAGAAAACACACGCGACCAGTCAAGCTAACGAAAGATAGGGAAAAGTCACTAAGGCGGTGGCGGCGGTGACGACGGTTGCCTCGGGCGTAGGAAGGACATCGACTGCTGGGAGTACTTGACCGTGGTGTCCATGGCTTGCAGGGCCTGGTTGTATCGGTCTAGCTCTTCCTGATACATGCGGTGGGCTTCCTCGTTCCGTCGCTCATACACCTCCTGTCGGCGCCGAGTCTCTTCATTATATCACCGAGCTTCTTCATCCCTCTGCAGCGCGTCGGCGTTCATGCGCATCATGTCCTGGCGCAGCGCTTCGAGGTCCGCTGTCGACGCGTAGAGGGGCGATGCCGGAGGACTCGCCGTGGTGGTAGCCGGAGGAGTAGGAGGGCCCGGCGGTCCTGTCTGTCTCGACTGGGTAAGGGCCCTCGAGGTAGAGCTGGTCGGCAGGGACGTCGACGTGGTCCGTCTGGCCACGATACATCTCGTGCCAGACGTACACCTTGTTCGTGCGAGTCCATGTGGGCGCCTTCACGAGCATCTTCATTTTCACGAGCATCTCCTCGTTCAAGGGGTGGCGCCCGCCGACTATCTCCATCTCGGGTGCATTCGCTGGCCAAAGGCGTAGTCCCCGGACGACCTTGGTGATGAGTGCTCCTACGGCAATCTTACCATGGCTTCTTGCTTCCGCCTGAGCACTGAAGGCGTGTGCCACCGCCATCCCCAAATGAACATGTTCGCCTCGCTGCAGCTTAGTCAGATAAAAGAGATCACAGAGGGTGATTGCTCCGTGCGACTCGCCCTTGGTGTGAGCGAGGTCGTGAGGAGGCGGTGGATGTAGCGCAGTCCTGGCTTCTGAGTGCGGACGCCTTCGAAGTCTTAGCGCTGAATTCTGGCTCTCCTGGTCGAGCGAGGTCAGCCCAGCAACCCTGTCGACCTCCCGGTTGATCAAAGTAGGTCGCATAGTGCTGGTGCGGGAATGGCACTAGTACTCCAAGTGCACGGCATAGGTTGTCGACCCTCATTATGTGCTCTTCGTTGAATGCCCAGAATTTGATTGTGTTGTCGCCGTATTCATCATGAGAACGTGGACAAGAACTCCAGGGTGAGCTCCTTGTACGCCGGTTCGTCGATGCTCACGAAAGTGGTCCATCCGCTGAGGGAGAGGTACTGGACCTGCTGGTCGATGTCGTGCTTCACCAGCGTATCATAGTCGATTTGGTCCATGAGGATGAACTCCATGCCCTTCAGCCTATTGTAGCGTGCCGTCTGGGTGTCGTCTGTAAACTGACCCATGGCTTCGAGCATTGTCGGTGGGGGCCCGCATCGCCTTTGACGAACAGGCGAGCGCGAGGCGGGGTCACGCTGAGCTGAGGAGCAACTTCGACCCATAGTACCTGGAAACGAGATGTTAGCTCACGGGAAATATAGCAGATAATAGCAGCTCGACTCGACCAAAAATACGACAACGCCATGTTACGCACCAACAACACATGTCTAGCTCAATGCAGCGTTTTGTCGAACAGGTAATGTGCAAGTCGAAGACTTAATCTAAGTCCAAAATCAACCAAGTAAGTACATGAAAATTGGGGTTCATCATATGAATGGCAAAATTCACGGTCGAAATAGCAAATCAAACAAGCCAAGCGTGGTTATAGCATTTATGAAGCATAGAAAGGCGTGAAGAACATGAAATTAGACCCAATTTTGAAAATCCCCAGAATTCTAATTTAGGGTGCGTCGTAAAACTTCGAAATTCAACCTCAAATTCACGTAAGTAAGCATGCCCAAAGTGTTCCTAGCATGTATCTATCAATAAAGGAGCAAGAGAAACAACAAATAAGACCCAATTTCGAAAATCCCCAATTTCAAAACTTAGGGTTCTTCGTCATATAATTCGAAATTTCGTAGTTGAAAGCAATGAATTAAGCATACCCGTAGTAACTATATCATGTAATAAACGATTAAGAGAATGTCCATAGCCAAAAGATTAGCAATTTCAACGAGATTCCCCAAAATTCGAAATTAATTAGGGTTGAGAGTGAATTCATACCTTGTGGGTTTAATTGGTACCAAAAAGTGTTGGTTGGTTGTGGGTTCGCCGGAAGTGGGTCACGGTGGTCGGCGGTAATGACAGGTGGTAATTGAAGGTGTTTGTGGGTGGTGATGATTGGGGAAGAAGGAGGAAATCGCGAGAGAGAGGGGAAGAGAAAAGAGGGAGATATAAGGTAAAAAAATCGGATTTCACTCTTAAAATCGTGTAGGTCACGGCCGTGACCTATAAAGGTCTTGGCCGTGACATGAGGCAGCGTCAGCCTCTGGAACACGTCACGGCCGTGCCGTTTGAGTTACTGGCTGTGACACAATCGCGGTTTTTTTTTCTTTTTTTTTCATGGAGGTCACGGCCGTGATGGCTTAAGCCATTGGCCTTGACAAGAGGCAGAGAGGTCCTCTGGGGAGCATCACGGCCATGACACTCATGTGTATGGCCGTGACTTTGGGCAGTGAGTGCCTCAAGGTCAGTCACGGCCGTGATGGCTTAAGCCCACGGCCGTGACATGCGGCAGTGCGCATGAATATGACAGTCACGGCCGTGACGGATTAAGCCGTCGATTGTGACCTTTTTTTTAACTAATGGCTAGAACATAAAGGAAAATACCTGGGTTGTCTCCCAAGAAGCGCTTACTTTACCGTCTTTAGCCGGACGTCTTTTCGTTCGCTAGATGGATCGCGTCAGCAAATGGCCGCTTCTCTACCGCTTCGGCTAGGGAAAGACTTCGCCTTCGGAAGCCCACAGTCCCCTGGTCCACCCTCTTTGGCGGCCCGTTAGCCATCCCTAGACACGACTTCATACTCTGGCTTGCCATACGGGAGAAGCTGGCTACTAGATACAAGCTTTGGGTGGCGAACGCGGCGGGAACTTCTGTCTGCCTCCTTTGCGACTCTGAGCCTGTGGAGACGGCCCCACACTTATTTTTCGAATGTACTTATTCTAGACGCTGTCTTATGTTATTACTTAACCACATGCATTTTGGGTGGCCTTACAGGGAGTGGTCTGATGGAATCTACTGGGCGGCTCAAAGATGGCGTGGGGAACACCTTGCCTCGATTGGACCTCGCCATGCTCTTGCTTCGTTGGTCTACCACCTTTGGTCCGAACGTAATAGATGGCGCGAGGGTGTTCGCCGACCACCAGAGCGCATTGTAGCTGAAATTGAGACGCTCTTAAGCCTACGAATCTCCACTCTTCCTCGCGAATACAACTTACAATGTTGCGCTACGAGTCGTATCTGGCAGATAGCTTGGAGTAACTAGGGAGTTTTCTTGTCCCTTCTCTCGTCCCTCTTATCTCCCTTACCTCCTATATCTTCCCTGGTCTCTTTCCACCCTCCCCTCCTTGGTTTCCCGTCTCTTGGGTGTTTTGCAGGTTTGCTGGTTTGGTGACTTTGGGCGGGCTCCAATGGATGGTTTACTCCGCTCGTGTTGAGAATGGGTGTCACTTGGTCCACCTACTTGGGGCGCTCTCTCTCCGGCGATCTCCTCCCTTCTCTTTCTTGGGCTTCGGCTCGCTTGCACTTTGTGCTAGCCCTTTTGCTGGAAAGTTTCAGGAGTGGGCCTCTATGGGCCTATCTGTACCGACCTGGTTGCGGCTGCAGCTTCTGCTTTTCACCCCTTGCCGCTTGTTGCTTATCCTTAGCGATATGTCTCCTGTTGTGCGCTCTGCGCTTGCCTTTGCACATCGGCCGGATGCCCTGCTGGCACTGCATCTGGTGCCAGGAACCTGTTGCTTGTTGTGGTTTAGACTCCTACTTTCGCCTTTGTGATTGTTTTGTCTTTCCTTTGGCTGGGGTCTTGTTGGGACCTGTAGGTTGTTTGGGTTGTTTGGTTATACGATGTGCTGCCTGGTCGTTGATCATTAGTTTGGTGCGTCATGATTTGTTTCATGTATGCTGTCTCTGTACTCCTGTATTCTTTCCTTATTTAGTGAACGTTACCCAAAAAAAAAAATTTTGGAAGTCTAGGTATAGCACTTCCTTTTCGGTCACGTCTTCCTCGCCTGCGCGATAATGCTTCAACCTGTGGCCGTTCACTTTGAAAGCGCCTTGCTCCATACCTGAAATCTCAACAGTACCATAAGGAAAAACACGGGTAACAGTGAACGGTCCCGACCAATGCGATCTAAGTTTGCCGGGAAAGAGCCTAAGTCGAGAGTTAAAAAGAAGGACTTGGTCTCCTTCATGAAACTCTCGTCTCTGCCTAATTTTCCTATCATGGTACGCTTTTGAACGTTCTTTATACATGCGAGCGTTATCATACGCCGATAAACGCCACTCGTCTAACTCGTTAATTTGGAGTTACCGCTTTCCGCCGGCGTCTCCCAAATCAAAATTCAAATACTTAATCGCCCAATAGGCCTTATGCTCTATTTCTACGGGGAGGTGACATGCCTTTCCATAGACTAGTCTATATGGTGTAGTGCCTATGGGTGTCTTAAATGCAGTCCTATATGCCCAAAGTCTATCGTTCAACTTATTCGCCCACTCCCTACGGTTCCCTTCTATGGTCTTTTCTAAAATGCATTTCAGCTCACGATTCACTACTTCGAACTGACCGCTGGCTTGGGGATGGTATGGGGTGGATAGGCTGTGTCTAACACCGTAACATTCTAACGTGCGTGCAAACTGGGTGTTACAGAAATGTGTACCCCTATCGCTAGTAATGCACCTAGGCGCTCCAAAGCGTGAAAACAATGCTCGCAAAAATCTCACGACTACCCGAGCATCATTTGTGGGTAAGGCTTGCGCCTCGGCCCACTTGGAAACATAATCGACAGCAACTAGGATGTACTTACTTTATATGAGTTAGGGAACGGACCCATAAAATCTATACCCCACACATCAAATATCTCACATACCAAAATGAAATTCTGGGGCATTTCGTCGCGTTGAGAGAGATTACCTGCGCGCTGACACTGATCACAAGTGTCAACGTACCTTTGGGCGTCTTTGAAGATGGTGGGCCAGTAGAATACGCTTTCCAACACCTTCTGAGTGGTTCTGTTGGTTGCGTAGTGCCCTTCGGTCGGTCCGTTGTGGCAGTGCCTAAGGATCTGCGTCGTTTCTGGAGCAGCAACGCATCGTCGTATCACCTGGTCTGCACATTGCCTGAAAAGATACGGGTCTTCACAAAAGGAGTACCTCAAATCAGAAAAAAATTTCTTCTTTTGCTGACTGGTGTACTCCTTCGGTAGGACCCTCGCAACAAGATAGTTAGCGTAATCTGCGAACCAGGGAGTGTCGTCACTTACCACTTGAATCGAGTAAAGATGTTCGTCTGGGACGGGTCATGTATCGCCCTTTCGTCCTTATGGTATATCTCGGACTCCTCTAGTCGAGAGAGGTGATCCGCTGCTAAGTTCTCTGCACCCTTCTTGTCCCGGATCTCTATATCGAATTCTTGAAGCAGCAGGATCCATCTGATCAGTCGAGGCTTCGCATCTGGCTTTGCTAACAGATACTTAAGAGCAGAGTGGTCAGATAAAATAATAACCTTGGATAGAATGAGATATGACCCGAACTTGTCGAAAGCGAACACGACGGCCAACAACTCCTTTTCAGTGGTCGTGTAATTGGCCTGGGCTGCGTCTAGCATCTTACTCGAGTAGTAGATTGGCCTGAAATGGTTGTCCTTACGCTGCCCTAGCACGGCCCCAACTGCATAGTCACTAGCATCGCACATTAGTTCAAAGGGTAGCCCCTAGTCAGGGGCTACCAAAATAGGTGCTGCGATTAATCAATCCTTAAGTAGATTGAACACATGCAGGCACTCGTCATTAAAATCAAACGGGGCAATAGCAACCTAGACATGGGTCTTGCAATCTTAGAGAAATCTTTAATAAACCGATAAAACCCCGCATGTCCTAGAAAACTTCTAATCGACTTCACGTTCGAGGGAACACGCAATTTTTTTATAGTCTCTAACTTAGTCCGGTCCACTTCGATTCCTTTAGAGGAGATCTTGTGACCGAGAACTATACCCTCTCGAACCATGAAGTGGCACTTTTCCCAATTAAGTGCCAAGTTCGTCTCCTCGCATCGTGCGAGTACGAGCTGTAAATTTGACAAGCATGCATCAAACGACGACCCAAAAACAAAAAAATCATCCATAAATACCTCCATTACCTCACCTACCAGTTCGTCGAATATGGCCATCATGCATCGCTGGAAGGTGGCTGGGGCATTGCAGAGACCGAATGGCATCCTTCGGTACGCGAACGTCCCGAACGGGCATGTGAATGTGGTCTTCTCCTGGTCCTCGAGTGAAATGGGGATCTGCAGATAACCTAACAAACCATCAAGAAACAGTAAAACGAGTAACCGGCTAACTTTTCTAGCATCTGATCAATAAATGGTAAAGGAAAGTGATCCTTTCTCGTGGTGTCGTTCAACCCAGTCACTGTCCTCATCGGAATCAGTTCGTTCCTGTCATTGGTGACGACCGTCATGCCTCCCTTCTTTGGGACCACTTGGACCGGGCTGACCCACGCGCTGTCTGAAATGGGATAGATCATCCCCGCATCTAGCAATTTGATCACCTCCTTCTTTACCACGTCATTCATATTTGGGTTGAGCCGCCTTTGGTGTTGAGCGACCGGCTTGAAATCGTCCTCCATGAGGATCCTGTGCGTGCAATAGCTGGGGTTAATACCCCTTATGTCGGATATCTTCAACGCCAAAGCCTTCTTGTACGCTTTCAACACGTCTACGAGCTGGCCCTTCTGTCCGTCGTCGAGGCTCGACGAGATGATGACCGGCAGCCCTCCATTGCTGCTAAGGAATGCGTACTCGAGGTGGTCGGGCAGCGGCTTCAATTCCAGGACCGGTGGCTCTTCGACCGAACTCGTCGATCGTCGATATAGTGTGCATGTCCTGCTCGCCGACCTGTGACAGACCTTGCACGGAAAAACGGAAGTCGTGCTCAAATACGTCTAAAAAATAGCACTTATCATCCTCCTCGTTACTCTTTTTCATTGAGTCGGCCATATTCAAAGTAACCTTTTCCCCATCTACGGTCAAAGTTAACGTCCCATTCCTAACTTCTATCATGGTCTCCCCCGTCGCTAAAAACGCTCTACCTAAGATCAAGGGAACATTTTCATCTTCCTCCATGTCTAGAATAACAAAATCGGCCGGGATAACAAATTTATCGACCTTAACTAAGACGTCCTCGATAACACCTCGAGGATACTTTAATGATCTATCAGTTAATTGTAGACTCATCCTAGTGGGTCGTGGTTCACCTAGTCCTAGACACTTAAACATAGAATATGGCATGAGATTAATACTAGCACCTAAGTCAGCTAACGTACGCTCAATCACTAAATCTCCTATAAGATAGGGAATAGTAAAACTCCCTGGGTCCTTAAGCTTCTTCGGGATCTTGCTTTGGAGTATCGCCGAACTCGCAGGCATACCGTGGAGACGTGCTCGAGCTTCCTTCTGTTCGTCAGCAGGTCCTTCAAGAACTTCGCGAAGCTGGGCATCTGCGTAATAGCTTCAACAAAAGGTAGGTTAATATGCAATTCCTTACACATATCCATAAATTTACCAAACTGTGCCTCGTTTTTGTCCTTCTTCAGTCGAGCCGGGTACGGGATCTTCGGCTGGTATGGCTTTACCGGTGGTCGCTCGATCTCCTTCGCCTTTTCCCTTTCGGGCTCGACCTTCTCCTTCTCAGCGTCGGCGTTCTCGACATCGTCGACTCTGATCTCCTCCACTTCGGGCTCGTCGTGGCTCTCGAAGTTGGCGCTCTCCTTCGCCTTCTTTCTGGCGGGCACTTCTTGCAGCTGTCGCCCATTCCTTAGAGTCACTGCCTTGCAGTACTCCTTTGGATTCGCTCGGTGCAGCTTGGGAGTGATTCCTGAGTGCACCCTGCCAACTGTTTCGCCATCTGCCCACCTGCTGCTCCAGCTTCTTGAGTGAGGCATCCGTGTTCTGGGCTCCATGTCGTTCGCCTCCATGTACTCCTCCATCTTCGTCATTCGGCTCTCCCGGGCAACGGCGCCAAAAACTTGATCGACACGTGGTGCATGAATGAAAGTGCCACAAGTAATAATTAAAACGAATACCTAATTACTAACACCGACGTGCGATAAGCAGTTGACCTATCGTTTGTAGTGCAGTAAAGTGAGTAAACGAGTATCGAACACAAGGAATAAATCAAGTACTAGTAGTGACCTATCGACCCGATATTTAGCCTAAAGAAAATACGCAGATTGTTTTATGACTTAACCTAACAGACCGCTCCTAAATCAACTAGAGATTTAAAGAACACGCTTAAAGCTGGTACGAAGTTTTCAGATAATAAAGATGTGCTCGGGATTCAAATCCCGCTAGGTGTGATCGCCTAACACAATGAAATATCGTGCCTACGTGATTCTTGCTTCGCAGTAATTTTCCTACCCACTCACGAATTTGCTGTCGCCCTAAACGCTCGTGGGGATCTAAAATTCCGTAATTACTAATAACGAGGATCAAGTATTTGCTTTCGCCCTATACTCGATTCCTATCTTCTACGAACGGCCTAATCGTTATTTAGCTGTCGCCCTAAAAGATTTTCCATACATTCACTTTAACACATAGACATATTAAAGCGAAGAAACAAATTCATAGAACAATAAATAGTCAGAATACGCAAATCACGATAAACATATGTCTTAAGTACGAATAATCCTAGCGTTCACTAATCCCAAACACAAAAGGGAGTTTAGCTACTCATAATAGAAGGGAAAAAAACAAAAGAAGTAGAGAACAAAGAAGAAAAACTCATGATCTTGAATACTGGCGAATTAGCGATGCTAGCGTGATGAATCTTCGTTCTCTGATCAATTGGGCGTGATTGTGTCGTTGATCCGTCTCTTGCGCTCCGGGACGTAATTCTGCGTTCTTTGTGCTCTTTTTCGTCTCTTGAAAGATTAGGTTTGATCTCTGGTAATTTGTCCTTTTTCTGGGTCGAATTTGGGCTTTTTATACTAATCCCCATAACGATAACGGTCACGGCCTGGGACATGGGCCGTCACGGCCGTGACCATCATTGCGTCGCATTTCGTCACTTTCTGCCATGTGTCACGGCCAAGTGCATAGGGTATCACGACCGTGACCATCTTCACTTCAACTCTCCACCCAGTGTCATGGCCTATTGCATCGCACATCACCGCCGTGACGACCGGCAGTGATACTTCGCTTGGGTTCTGCCCGCTGTCACGGCCTGGTGCAATATGTATCACGGCCGTGACCATCGATAGTGTCATCTAAATCGGCCTCTGGTGGGTGTCACCGCCAAGTACACTTATGGTCTTTCACGTCAATTTTCGTCAAGTTTAAGTAGGATTTGAGTAAAAACGAGTCTGAAAATCTGAGTTTTGCTGAACTGTTCATCACTTTCGGGCAGCCTATAGAACAGTACCATCGAATTTGAAGGTTTCGACCGAAACTCACTGAGAGGAGTTTCGATCGATTTGAATATCGGCGAATCACAGTCGAATTTGAAGGTTTCGATCGAAACCAAATCACTGTGAGGAGTTTCGCCCGATTGAAATCTCGACGATTCATAATCAATTTCACTCTATCGACCGACACGTGTCTCGCCCGAAAGGCTATAGTACCAAATTCCTTGTTTCGATCGATTAATTACTCGGCGATTATAGTTCATTTTAGAGTTTTGCCCGATACTCAATCCCAATTCGCCACGCCCAATTTCTATCGATCGAAACTCAATCTCTTGGATCAAAATCGACCAAACTCAAACATTTCTATATATTGAGTGAATTTAACTGTATCGCACGATACTCATCATCCAATCAGGCTCGTTCAATTTCAATCGATCGAAAGTCATTCTAATTGGACCAAAATCGCCCGAAATCAGCCTAATTCAAACTCATTCATCCAATCATCCTTGTTCAATTTCAATCGATCGAAAGCCATTCTAATTGGACCAATCGGTCGAAAGTCATTCTAGACTTCAAATTGATCTCAATCGCCCGATTATCAACACTTAGAACAAAATCGTCGAGCTTACTTCTATATGAGCAGAATCGATCGATCACAAATAATTAAGTCGACTAAATCTCAATTTTATAGAGCTCAAATCGTCCGATTCTCAAGTCTTACACAAAATCATCCAAATTCAAAATACGGACAGAATGCATTAAGTGAACTTGCTCATTTATACTCCACTCAAAGTTCTTCAAACTTGACCTTTTTCTTATTCGAAACTAAAATATTTAATCTCGCAGATATATTTCGCGTTAACGATCATTACCAAACAAAACATGGACGGTCTTGCCATTGGATCTGACAACTGTGCACCACTACTAAGATGGGGAGAATACGGCATATGGAAGCAACGATTCATTAACCTCATCAAAATCAAGGATGTAGACCTCGCAAACGACATGCTCTCCTCCATTTTTGAGTGACCTGCTCAATTTTGGACCATCATCACTACTCAACCCGATGTTGTTCCTGGAATTCCAGAGAGGAGAACTCCTAAGGACCCTTAGTCGATACAATGATGATGAGAGAGCACGAGCCAGAGCGGACAAGCTTGCCCGACACTACGTACTTCAGGCCCTACCAAATGATGTCTACAAGCAAGTCGACGCAATGGTCACTGCAAAGGAAATTTGGGATGAAGTATGTAAATTGATGGTTGGAATAGAAGTTAGCAATCTGTCTAAGAAGTCCAGCATCCTCACTGCCTATGACACCTTCAAAGGTAAGGACGGGGAAGAACTTCGAGATGTCTACCTTCGCTTCCTGACCATCATCAACGAGATGAGAAAGATCAACATCCAACGCTCCAATCTCGAACACAACATCAAGTTCCTTCCCACACTTCAACCTGAGTGGGGACGGATTGCAGTTCTGGTTAAGCAACAAAACAAAGATTTGGATGCTATGGATATTCACTCCCTACACGATAACCTCTCACAATACTCCCAGTATGCCAAAGAAATCAAGAACGAAGGAAAAACAAATGTCGACGTGGAACCAATTGCACTCGTGAGTAAGACAAGCAATAGGAGCTCGAGAACTTCTAAAGGAAAGCAAGTCGTACAATCTGACACTTCTGACAATGCCGAATCCGACCAAGAATCTGAGGACAAACTCGAATCAATCAGAAAGAAACTGGCTATGATCTCAGAGACGGTCAATAAGATGAGTGCCAATAAATCATCATCTCCCTTCAAGAAACAACGAACCTAGGGCGGGAAACAGAAGTTTGTTGCCCCTGAAGAGGCTGAAACTAAGAAATCTGAAATATTAAAGTGCTTCAACTGTGGCAAGCGGGGTCACTTTGCTTTTGAATGCTTCAGACCTAAGAAGAAAAACACTGAATACTACAAGAAAAAATTTCAGCTCTCACAGTGCAAGGAGGCGGGAATTGTCTTGGTTGCTGAGGAAGTGGAATGTCTGGAGGGCACGTCTGACGAGGAGGAAGAAATGGCCTTCATGGTGAAAAGCATTGATGATGACTCCGACGAGGATGAGCCAGCCTTCGGGTCAGACAGGACTGATGTCTCTTCATCCGACCTGGAGGTATACACTCGATTTCGTGTTATGACCTGGGTCAGCAAGGAAAACAAATTAGTGATATGAGTAGAAGCTTGAAAGACAGCGAAAAAGAACGAGCAAATGTATTGTCTCAATACGAACTAATCACAAACGAACGTGTTCGTCTATACAAGAAAGTCAAAGAGTTAGAGGACATTAACACCAAAAGAGGTCAATCTGAACGAACCATCTTTCTTAACCAACCTAAAGATGTCGAATTCTATGATCCTCGCCAAGGATTGGGGTTTGAACCCACCACTAACCCTGAAAAAGATAAATTACATTCTCTGTACAACATTAAGCGTTTTGGGTTAAGCATTGAAAAACTAATGCCCTTCATAGGATCAAGTGAGGTGACTGAATCTGACGAACAGAAACGAAGGACTAAATAATTGGTCCAAATCGTGTGTAACTATACAAAGCTCAATGATATCTATAACACTAGAAAGATAACGTTGTCTGATGATTACATATCACCATTTGGACCTGAAATTCAGGAAGGCGCCGACGAACAGGCTAAACCCATTTATTCATTTATCTATATTCCAGAAATTATTCGCAAAATAGGTGACCTAACGGCCTCTCTGGAATCAGAAATGAAAGCCATGAAGAAGAGAAAAGCAAAATATATACTCTTGAAAACTTTCCTAATGCTTACAGACCCTCCACCTCTCGTCCTATTCCAGAGTCCTCTACACTTAAATACAAGCAAACTACGAGGAAAATTCCGTTATCTAACACTAACTTTGTATCACATGTACCCACAGACAAAGGCGTGAGATCTGAGAAAGCAAAAAAGTTCGATCTGGCTCAGCAAAAAAGACATCAGTCCCTGATAAAAAGAAGAGACCAGTCTCAAACCTTCCTTCTCAAGTTTCCAAATCTTGTGCATTTTCAAATGTGACTTCTTGTAACGTCGCAGATCATGTCTCGCTGTCGTATGCCCAAAAATCAAAATATTTCATGTAAACAATGATGTATCTTCCCATCCTCATGACAATAATTTCAACAAAAATGCTTCCACGTCGCATAGCGCTCATTCTAAGGACATATCTTCCACGCTCACCAATCATACTATCAAACAAAGAAACACACTACCTCCAAGACCAAACATAACAAGAAATTAAGGCAAAAACAGATTTGGATCCCAAAATCCGAACTGTATCTCATATGAAATTGTCATGCGTGGGTTCTTAAACCAGCTATCCAACAATCCAGCAAAGAATTCAGTCTAGCAACAAATATGATAGCTTCTACACCTGTTATCAAAGAAGGGCCCATCTATAAATGGGTACCTAAGCTTACTTGATTCTTTTTGCAGGTCCGTCATGTGTGGTACTTAGATTCAGGCTGCTCCTCAGACATGATTGGAAACAAAGAGCTGTTGAGCAACTTCTCTGAGGGATTTCTCGGAAAGGTCTACTTTGGAAACGGTCAATCCGCACCCATGTTAGGAACGGGTGATGTTAGGTCCTCTGTTATCAACTCGATCAATCCTATGCATGAATTCTAAGGAAATCGATTAGAATGATTTAAATTGAAATTCGATCGAAAACCTTCAATGAAGAACATGAGAGAGAATTCCTTTAGTGAGATGGTGTTTTCTGAGTTTCTCTTTCTAGAAATGAATTCGACAGCCTTTTCAGATCAATTCTCTAATTTTTTGTATTAAGCATAATGTTTGTACAAGTATTTATACCAAACAAACTTGGTATAAATATCTAACTAGTCCTAATCTATGGACTAATACAAATAAAGCGCCTAATTACAAAAACAACTAATGAAATCAAGCACAATCTAAAATGTGTACTCTACAATCTCCCCTCTGTGCTTGATTGCGTCTCCGAGCTGTTTGTCATCGTCGGGTATAGTATGATCTGCGCAAGCCCAGCTCATGCTCAAAGTTCATGAGCGTGTTCCTCAGCTCCAGACGCTCCTCGATATCTTCTAATAGTTCCATTAGGAGCGGCTGTTCTCTCACGAACCTGTGGATCCTCAGCATCGTATCTCTATTGATTTCTTCCAACCTCTGCTCGATGTTTTTCCTGACGACCTTGAGCGTCCCATCGCAAAACTTATGAATCACAGTCTTCAGCATCAACCTATTCTTCTTAGCTATTGGATTGTGTAGGTGATGCCTAGGACTGAGCTGATGTGCACGTGATTGTTGGGAAGCCCTTCGATCTCAGGTCCTTTGTTGAGCGGAGCGGTCATGCTAACGTTCTTCATGCTGCTCTCCAAAGCCATCTGAAGGTCGTGTGCAGCGAAGTACTTGACTTGGCACATCATGAACCGGTAGAGTCCCTCGAGTCCTTCTTTCTTGATGAAGCCTTGAGGACCTTTGTATTTCTCCACGTATAGCTGATAGAGATTGTATACCTCATCAGCAGGGATGTACGGTATGTCGCTCTCACTTAGATCTTCTCGAGTTCTATCTACTCGCTCGATGGTGTAGTGAGGTGTTGGAAGTCCTTCTTTTGCACAGTAGACGCTGAGTAGTTGGCATATTGGGGAGAGAATCTTATAGTGGCTCTTGACTTATTCTTTAGTCATCCCCATCCTTACATCAGGTCCAAGTTTGGTCAACATCGAGAGGTAGGTCATCCTCTTCCGCTGATCCCAGTGGAGATCCCTCTCAGCTCGAACTCGTTCGGCTTCTTAACTCTGTCCGGTGACCTCCAAATGTTTTAACGAACTTCTTCAAGGAAAGGGATTTCTATGCGGATGTTCTCCCACGGCGTGTCGATCCGAATGGTCCACGGCGTTATTCTTGTGGGGAAGCCGCTCGTTGCGCGATCAACTCTGGTAGCCCTAGGATATCTTGTTGGTAGTCTTCACCTTCGTGAAGCTCGTCGTCTTCTATGATCATGAGGTCTACGGAGGCTTGTTGTAGGAACCGAACGTCCTGAAGCCGTTGTCTTTGATGCTCCTTGGGCATGGAATGGGTCATCCACTGTCCTTCGAAGATGTATTTGTCTAGAACCTCGTGTGGATTGACGCCGTGTCTGGAGCGAAATTCGATCGAAAACCTTCAATGAAGAACACGAGAGAGAATTCCTTTAGTGAGATGATGTTTTCTGAGTTTCTCTCTAGAAATGAATTCGACGGTCTTTTCGGATCAATTCTCTAATTTTCTGTATTAAGCATAATGTTTGTACAAGTATTTATACCAAACAAACTTGATATAGATATCTAACTAGTCCTAATCTATGGACTAATACAAATAAAGCCCCTAATTATAAGGACAACTAATGAAATAGCACAATCTAAAATGTATACTCTACAGGTGATCTTATCCATGACAGGCTAACCATCAAAGGGTCTCCTACGTCGAAGGACTGAGCTACAATTTATTCAGCATTGGACGTTTCTGCGACAAAGGCTACAAGGTGAACTTCAAGACCAACAAATGTAACGTCACAGATCACAATGGAAGAGAGCTACTCACTGGCCACAGAAAGACGAATCTCTACTCCATTGATCTCAAAACTGTCCGACCGGCGTGCCTCATCTCACATGCTTCTCTACATCAAAACGATCTCTGGCATCATCGACTTTCACATCTCAATTTCGAAGACCTTAACAAATTGCGATCAGAAAACTTGGTCAAAGGACTTCTCTCGTTCAAATATCACAAAGAGCATCTCTGCTCGGCATGTGAAATGGGAAAGATAAGGAAAGCATCTCACTGCACCAAACACATAGCCTCAACTTCCAAACCTCTCGAACTCATTCATATGGATTTGTGTGGACCTATGCGCACTCAGACCATCAATGGGCGAAGATATGTGTTGGTTATTGTGGATGACTTCTCGCGCTACACATGGACAAAATTTCTCACAACCAAGGACGAAACTCAAGGTCTAATCATTGAGTTTATCAAAACTGCACAAAACCTCTACCAACTAAGTGTCCAAATCATCAGAACCGACAACGGGACAGAATTTAAGAACAAAAAGCTCAGTGACTTCTATGCATCACTTGGAATCACCCAACAGTTCGCAGCGGTAAAAACACCTCAACAAAACGGTGTAGTCGAGCGGAAGAACAGAACCTTAGTTGGAGCAACTCGTACACTCGTTATTCACTCGAGACTACCTCATTGTGGGCCGAAGCGACGAACACAGCCTGTTTCACTCAAAATCGTGGCTCCCTTCACAAGAGGTTCAATAGGACTCCCTACGAGTTGATAAATTGCAGAGTGCCGGATGTCTCTTTCCTGAGAGTCTTTGGATGCAAGTGCTATGTAGCAAATGATCGTGAAGATAAAGGCAAACTCGACCCAAAAGCATTTGAAGGGATACTGGTGGGATACTCAACAACATCCAAAGCCTATCGAGTATACCTCAAGGAGAAAAGATCAGTCATGGAGAGCATTAACGTAGCGTTTGATGAAGTAGACCGAGTGGCTTCTGGACAAATCAGTCCACAACCCGGACTTCTACGAGAGTTGCAAAAGATCAACCAAGCACCTCCTCAGTGGACGAACCTTCAAATTCCAATACGATGAGCGACATGGAACTCGATCTCTTATTCGAGGATCCCTTCTCTAGACCCTCGCCACCCACTACTCCAACAACTCCTGTAGCACCAAGCAATAATGACTCTATGGAGACTAATAATGACAATTCCCTTCCTACAATGAAAAATCTTCACATTGATGACGACAGTGAACTCCCAACTAATACTGAGATCATCTCCAACTCAACCTCTGAAACAGTTCAGCCCTCTGACACGACAATAGAAATTTCTTCGGGAGAGTCAGTACTACCTCGAGACCGAACATCAGGCTGCTCAAAATGAAGAAGGAATACATGATACGGATGTAGCTGGACCATCACAACTTAATACAAGAAAGTGGACCCGAGCACACCCAAACTCACAAATAATTTGCGACCCCTCCACTGGTGTAACAACTCGAGCATCAACGATAAATGAAAGCTTCTATTCTTACTTTCTCAGTCAAAAGGAGCCCAGCAAAGTAGCTGAAGCACTCGCCGACCCAGATTGGATAATCGCAATGCAGGAGGCAATCAATCAGTTTGAGAGGTTGAAAGTCTGAAACCTAGTACCTAGACCGGCTGGGAAAACTATCATAGGGACTAAATGGGTGTTTAAGAACAAAAAGGACGAACAAGGAGTTATTATCCGTAACAAAGCCAGACTGGTTGCAAAAGGATACAATCAACAGGAAGGAATCGACTATGATGATACATATGCTGGTCGCCAGAATTGAAGCCATCAGGATTTTCTTAGCTTTTGCTGCACACAAGAACTTCACAGTCTATCAGATGGATGTCAAAACAGCATTCCTCAACGGAATTCTGAAGGAAGAATTTTTTGTCTCTCAGCCTGAAGGTTTTGTGAGCGAACAACTCCCAGACCACGTCTACAGACTCGATAAAGCTCTCTATGGACTTAAAACAAGCTCCCAGAGCCTGTTACGAGGTCCTCTCGGATTTTCTCATCTTCTCCAGTTTCACAAAAGGGAAGATCGACACGACTCTCTTTATCAAGAAGGATGGCTCTGACATAATGCTGGTACAGATTTACGTCGACGGCATCATCTTCGGCTCGATGGACTCAAGAATGTGCAAGCATTTTGGAGACCTAATGAAGCAGAAATTTGAAATGAGTATGATGGGCGAACTAAGTTTCTTCTTAGGCCTCCAGGTAAAGCAGCTTCACGATGGAATTTTCATCAATCAATCCAAGTACATTCACGACATACTAAAGAAGTACAACTTCGCCAATTCCACTGCTGCTATCACTCCGATGTCCACCTCTTGTAAACTTGATGCCGATTCATCAGGAAAATCTGTTAACCAAACGCTTATAGAGGCATGATACGATCTCTACTCTATCTCACATCAAGTCGACCTGACATCATGTTCGCCCTGCGCTCGCTTACAAGCTGATCCAAAGGAGTCTCACATGCTCGCCGTCAAAAGAATCTTCAAATACCTTAAGGGAACTCCCAATCTAGGCCTATGGTACCCAATGGACTCGAACTTCGAACTCGTAGGATACATAGATGCCGATTACGCGGGATGCAAGCTGGACAGAAAGAGCACCTCAGGAGCCGCTCAATTTCTCGGGGGTAAACTCGTAAGCTGGTCGTCTCGAAAACAAAACTGTGCCTCAACTTCAACAGCAGAGGCAGAATATGTCGCTGCTGCGAGTTGTTGTTCACAAATTTTGTGGATGAGAACCCAGCTACTAGATTTTGGCATAACCTTAAATCATATTCCCATATTTAGTGACTCAAAACGTGCTATAGCCATAACAAGCAATCTCGTACATCACTCACGCACAAAGCATATAGACATTAGATATCACTTTATCAAGGAACATGTAGAACAAGGTACAATCGAAATGCATTTCGTACACACAGACCTTCAACTTGCTGACTTATTCACTAAGGCATTGGATTCCAATTCTTGGTTTCTAGGTTAGGCATGTTGAACCATAAGACATAATCGATTGTCCCCATATGAACCTGATATAGTGTAAATAGGTCACTTAATTTTTCCTCTATATGTTTTCATGAGTATGTTAAAGTGCTACTATCACGTCTAGGGGGAGTCTTGAAAAATCCTGCACAAATCTAGGGGAGAGGCTTTGAACATCTGCACAAATTTAGGGGGAGCTTCTATGATTTTTCACCAAAACTTCCATCAAATCGAATTGTAAGATAAAAATTTTGGGATAGCCATTTCTATTTATCTTAAGTCAAAATCTTTCTCGGCGAAACTCTTTCAAAATTCGTGCAAAATTGAATTTTTCAAGTATTTAAAACCTCTTCTCGACGAAATTGACTATCGCTCGAAACTCTTCCCATACATATGGTCTTTCGCTCGAAACCCACTCAAAATTCGATCGAAACTGAGATATTCACATATTTAAATATTTTCTCGGCGAAACTGAGTGTCGCCCGAAACTCACTTAAAATTCGATCGAAACTAAAATATTCAAATATTTAAAATCGTTTCTCGGCGAAACTGACTATCGCCCGAAACTAATCCAATTCGATCGAAACTAATATTTTAATTGCTTTGTCATTTTTACTCGGCGAAACATCTTCACAGACATGTCTATTTCACCGAGTCTCTCTCCGAGACAGTGCCTAGATCGTTACGCCTTTCGTGCGGGGCGGAACCTACCCGACAAGGAACTGAGACTCGCCCGAAACCACTCTTGATCGAAACTCATTATATATATATATATATATATATATATATATATATATATATAGTGTTTCGCCCGAAACTCAGTCTTTCTTCATCGATTCTCCCAAATTCACTTTCAAAACCTCTCTGCCAATCGCACACAACTCTCGTCAAATCACAAACAAACACTGGTTTTCACGATTTTTGCAGCTCCAAAATCACTAGTGGTAAGGAAAAACATACAATCTGTAGTTTTTAACTGATATCATTCTCGATTTTGCAGGATTATCAGATTAGGGTTTGAGTGATTTTGAATCGCGCGATTCCAGCACTTTCGCCCGAAACTGCCTTTTAATTATTAAATGATTTAAATCATAATATTCTGCAGTTTCGATCGAAACCAAAGTATAAAATAACTTTAATTTGAATCGCACGATCGATTACATCCGCCCGAAACTCACCAGTTATTCAATTTCGCATTGCAATTGATCGCAACTGTCCTTTATTTTGAACATGATTTTAAATTCGAGCGATTCATGACTTTCGATCGAAACTATGATTTGAATTACAAATTGAATCTTGGCCGAAACTGATTTACACTATCGCCGATTAATTGATTCGATATCAATTTCTTACTCTTTTACTCTCGGCCGATCTTTACTCAGTTTCATCAAATTTTTCTAAGTCCTAAAGTTACACATAACTTAACTTTGCGACACATCCTACAGTTATGAGTTTTTAATGGTTGGTTCCTACTAATCTTTTGATCTTATGTTACAGATCTATTAAAATGGTGCGGCAAATTGACGAAATTTTAGCTTCAACAGACCGGGCACAGAGAACACACAAGAATCTACTCCTAGACTTTACTAACATCTACTGCCCAGATCCTATCATCGTCAAAATCCTAGCAAACCACCTCCTAAAAAACAGCCCTAAATATCACCGAATGTGTCCCAGAGTACAACAATTCTGGGCCACTCTTCAAAACCCAACAAACAACCCAAAAACCACTAGCCTTTCCGCCAAAATCGATAACACCATAGTTGTCGTTACCCCAACCATTCTTCGCTCCCTACTAAACCTACCATACTCTCTACAATATGATGCCCATCCCTCTAACGATGACTTGATCAGGGAGTTCCTATTGATGGGCCACAAACCTAACGGCCAAAACACCATTCACCTTCCTGATTTCAACGCAAAAGACATCCCTGGACCATGGCGGACCCTGATAATCAATAAGTGCCTATCTCCAAAGCACTCAGGGCCGACAAGTGCAATCGCACCATCATCATTTTCACGGGATCGCCTTCAACAACAATTATGATGTCGCGCAACTAGTCTGGACGGACATCCTAGATCAGCTACGACGGCGAGGTCTCGAATCCACGAAGCCAGTACTTCCTTACCTACGGTGGCTCCCTGTCATCGTCCAACACTTCGTGGATCTTCATCCCGAAATAGAGCGCCGACCCAGGATCGAGGGGTATCAATCTCCCAAGCTCATCAAAATACAATCAACAAAGAGCAAAATCGATCAGGAGGCCATGATTATACCTGATTCTCTACTTCCACTCGTTGATCCCACTGCCCCGGAGCTCCTCAAATACCTTCGAGCCAACAACCTCGACGATATTCCCATGGTTCAACACATCCCAGTTGAACCCAACCCATTGACAAGCCAACCCTCACAGCCAAATATAGGTCTAGGAAGCTCTTTGTCCCAAAAGTAAAAACAAAAGAGAAAGTCCAAAGGGGATGACAGAAGCAGTCAACAGGAACGACATACGAAGCAAAAACACGACCGTCTTCCTAAGTCCACTAGTCCACAAATAAGCCAGACCGAGCCAATAGGTACAGGGGATGACTTTGTCTTCCCCCGAATAGAAGTTGCGACATCGGGTCCACTCGCGCAAATTATCCTTCCTAGCCACTCAATCATCTCCCAACAGATGATTGTTTCAGATACACATGAGGTGCCACGTCAATCATCGCCACCTCACTCGGAGGGGGTAGATGTATTAAGCAGTCCTCAGCCTCAGACTGCACCTTCTTCGATCACGACGAGTCTAGTGCCCTCACCATCCATAATTTTCCCACTTTCTAGGACACTTACTCTAGTTTCTGCACCTCTAGATCTTAGTGATCTAGACAGAATGCTCTACAATGTCTCTGTACTAGAGTCTAGTACAGAACAGAGCGGAAGACCCAACGTAGTCAACATCACAGCAGCTACGGAGTTGGGGTCATCGATCTGAGCCGGTCTCAGCATTGATGTCAACGGTGAGCCTGAGTGGCCTCGGTTCTTCAAGTCCTGTGCCAACAGGCGGCACATCAGTCCCTTCTACTGATGTTGTGATGACGGAACGTCTTCGTGACTCAGTCAGGTTATTTTCCCCGTTCGTGACGGAGGCCAGGCTGAACGATCGCCTCGCTGAGTTTGCAAAAGATCTCGAGGACTCCATCATGACCCAGGTGTAAAGCGCAATTGGTACATCCTCTCGAGACAAAGGCAAGGCCCCCGTTGCTGAAGAAGAACCTACACATACCGATCCATCACCCGACTCTAAAGGTGGCCCGTGGAGTGTTCCAATAACTGAACTCATCGAAGTCCCGCTGGCCAGACTTCGCACTGCACCGAAGCTCACATATTATGAAGCGGAGGTCCTCAGACGTCTGGAGCTTCCTTTCAACCCACCTAACACCAGCGAGGTCCAGTCGTCCCGACAACCACGTGGCGATCCTGACGGTGAGGATCGTCCCCAGGGGGAGAAGACACGAGAGACAGGGTCTCAGCCTCCTCAACCTCAACAGCCGCAACCTAGAGTCACCCAAAACCTACTAGAACAAAACCACCTACACCCTCACAAACAAAAAAATCTACTCGAACTACTACCAAAACAACCCAACCGACCTCCTCACCAGCCATGAGTCTCTCACCGCCTAGCCTCACAAACCCAAGAACCTCCTCCGATCCTCCATCCTCACCTACTCTATCCCTTCAGTCAAATGAACCGATCATATCTCTCGAAACACTTTACAACCAACACAGCGGTAGAAAAATGCATCTTCAACGACGAATGGTTAACAAAGCCGATGCATCCAGCCTTGGCCAATGGCTTACTGGACAATACCAGATACTTCTTGATGAAGGCAAATATTAGCCTAGCCCTTATCGACGATGATGAACTCGAGGAAGGTGAAGACTACGAAGCAGACATTCCAGAACTTCCCGAGCTTCTCAAACATGCCGTCGTCAATGAGGAGTGCCTCCCTCGAAGTCGAAGATAGGAGAAGAACAGAAGCCACCGTGGGAAAATGTCAAAGTGATCGCTCCATATCAGAAGAGATACGGAGAAGAATCTGGAGGAAGGAAGATAGGATCAAGAAGTTAAACGAGCTTGATCTAAGAGGCCTAACTCATCTCCCGAGACCAACCGCTATACGATACCTGCTATCTCTTCGTAGAGGGCTTGTGTGGAGAGGAAAAGATACTAACATTGACACTCTTAGAAGAGAAGAGAAGGAAAAAGCCAGAATCAGCAAAATCTTGGGCGTACGGCGAGGTCGTCTCGACTTCTATGAATATCCTATCTACAAAGTGCAGCGAGAAGATGGAACGGTCGAGGAACTGACTGAAGGCGATCTCTCCTACATCAGAGGTAAAGACGTTGATCAGATACTGGGAACTCCAGATTTCTTGGAACACTCCAGAATCCAGACTTAAAAGTGGGATATGTCGCTCTTAAGCGATTCATGATGCGCCAAATCATTCGACTCACGATCTTCAAATGGCGGTAGAAAGCAACATGAAAAGGGTGAATCTCACAAAGCCATCCCCCGACCCAAGTCTTGGTGAAGGCCACATAATCAATGAAGACAACGATCCATCAGTGGTTTACATCAACTACAAGGGAGAAAATAGGCTGATGAAAACATCCGAGATTGCCAAATTCAGCGACGGAACGCTGCTGATTATTCGGAGCAAACTCGGAAGGATTCTGGAGCAGCTAAGGTTCGAAGAAGCAGAAGTCCAGGAGAAATACGAGAAGCTGATCAACATCCTCTCAGATCGAATATCATTACGAAGAACGATACAATCATACAAGTTCAGACTTGGACTCAGGAAATCGGTCTATGCTGTGGAGAAACCCAAGAAGAAGAAGACACCAAGGACACCAAAACGCAAAGGATGCTAAGGGAGAGATTGTTAGAAATATTTTGTAGCGTCCTTTAATTTATGTAATCTTGGGTTAATATGTGTTTATTTAATGGTTGTAGTAGTTTGGGGTGACATAAGATATTTAGTAAGAGTTTTGTATTGGGCTTTAATATACCAAATACTTGTGGTATATAAAGTCTCACTTACCCTAATTAGGGGTTTATCAAAAGAAGTCAAAAGGTAAGCCACCTTGTACTTTTCCATAGAAATACGGACACTAACACGCAGGTGTTCTTCACGGTTTACACATTAAATCTTTTCTTTTGATCCTTGTTTGGTAATAAGAGGGCCAACAGTGCTACGTATATACCCTTCAACTGTGTCCCAATCAAGTGAGAGCCATGGTCTATGTCAAACTCACTAAACTCTATTCTATGATATAACGGAGACGAGGCAAATTACCAAACTACCTTCCATGTCTCCCATGAGTTAGTTCAATACCTTGGCCAAGGATTTCGTAATTTCCCGTCACCGTCCTCGTAGAACACTTATCTCGATTACTTGCGAGATTGTGAATCCGTACTCGGCGGTCTAAGCCCGGCAATCACAAATCGTCATCAAGACCGCATCTGGCCCGCTAACCCATGCAACAGCAAATCGGATCGAGGGAAACCAGTGACAGTCGAGACTTCGAAGTCAACTCCGTCAGCCCCTTTCGGTTGAAGGTTCACGTAGACTACTATAGTGTTGTCGTCGGTCATTGACACTCCTTGAGTAATAAGCCATGTTCGACCGTACGACCCGTGAGTCAGTGTCCATGAAACGAGTCAATCCCTTGATTCGATATCACAAGTCATGACCTCCGCTTCCAAGCGGAATATCGGCACACGATAGGTCATCGACAAATAAGCCGTGGTCGGTTATCCAGCACCCAACTGGAGCCTCAGGCTTACAGACTTTTAATGTTCGAGATTAAGAGTCCACTGGTGCATTCCTCTCTCGTAGCCATCGAGAATAGTGACTCAACTCGACACATTTGGATTTGTTCATTTATTGCTTTACCGGATGCTAAGTAAAGAACTCTTATATCCAATAAACGAACAATGCCTTTCATTAAACACACGAAAATATCTTATTACACAAAAGGTCGAATGATAAATAATCTAATGCCCTATACAATCTAATCCTCGTATAGCATTCAAGGGCATATTCCTACAAAAAGAGCATTGGATAATGTATACGGCACGTGGGAGGAGTAACCAAGCTGTCTATTTTATGAAGGCATTGCAACATTGCAATCCGGGGACGATCGTGAAGTGGTTACACATCCGCACCGAAGTCCCTGGCCAACACAAACTTGGGTACGTTTTTTGGGCTTTTAAACCGTGTATAGACGGATTCAAGCACTGTCGTAAGGTCGTCTGCGTGGATGGTACACATATGTACTCGAAATATAAACACAAGATGTTGATTGCCGCATCGCTCGACGCAAACTAAAACGTCTTTCCACTGGCCTTCTCTATAGTGGACAAAGAAAGTACGAATTCATGGAGATGGTTTCTTAACCGACTGAATGAGCATGTTCTAGAGAATCCACCCTTTTGCCTTATTTCGGATCGTCACCTAGGTCAGTTACGACGTTATTTAATTTTTAGCTTTGTGGTTGTCCATGTGTTATTTAAAGAATTTATTACTGGTGTTTTAGGAATATTCGCTGCAGTACGTGATATCGACGCTTTCCGTCCACCACACGGAGTTCATCGCTACTGCCCGCGACATATAAAATCGAATTTCTACAAGGAGTTCAAGAGCCAAGAATTGAAAGATTTATGTCACCGAGCTGGTACCGCGCACACGGTAAACAAATTCGATCGTACTATGGCTGAAAAGCACTGAATAAGCGTGCTGAAAAGTGGTTGAAGGACATCAACGTCGAGCAGTGGACGTTCGCACATGACGTTGGTCATCGTTGTGGTGTAATGATGACGAACGTTTCGGAAGGGCTGAACGGTGTACTAAAAGGGGCTCGATTACTACCTCCAAAAGCAATTGTAGACTTCACTTTCCATAGATAATTTCATTAATAATTTTGTTGACTTCACTTGGTGACGCATCCAGTTTTTAAGTATACATTTTCGTATGTATAGGTGCGTAAAATACTTTCGAGATCGACTCCAAGAGGCAGCGTCATCGATGGAGAATTCCGAAACTATATGGTTGCGTTACGCGACGAATAAGTTTCAAAATTGGACGAGGGAATCATGGGATCACGCTGTATATCGATTTGATGTTCGAGAGGTTACGGCAGAAGTTGTAACGTCTGGAGTTCATGCACAATGCACGTTGTGAGGATCAATGATAGAACATGTATGTGCGGAAATTGGAGCATGTTCAATATTCCATGTTCTCATGCACAAACAGCATGTCGTCACTGGAAATTTCAGTCCGGCCAGTTTGTCGCACCATACTACACGAAACTCGCATACAGGATGACATATAAAGGTTGTTTTCAACCAATGTACGATGAACGTTATTGGGCTGCCGCTGATTTTACTCTTGTTCATAACGACTCAACTCGAGAAAGAACCGGACCTGGAAGTACGAATTCGTTTTCATAATGAGATGGATAGAGGTGAAACCCGAGCGTGACAACGCGGAATACGACGTTGATATAGTATGTTAATAATAATAACAATAATAATGGTATGTCTCGAGCATGTTCATTAATAATAATAATAATAATAATAATAATAATAATTGCGTTAATAATAATAGCAAATGTCTCGTACTAATAATATTTTCGTACACACAAACGTTTAATAATAATAATTTCATTAATAATAATAGTAATAATTTCATTAATAATAATGTGGTATGTCTCGAGCACGTTCAATAATAATAATAATAATAATAATAATAATTGCATTAATAATAATAATAAAAAATGTCTCGTACTAATCATAATTTTGTACACACAAACGTTTAATAATAATAATTTCATTAATAATAATAACAGTAATTATTTCATTAATAATAATGTGGTATGTCTCGAGTATGTTCGTTGATAATAATAATAATAATAATAATAATAATAATAATAATAATAATAATAATAATAATAATAATAATTGCATTAATAATAATAACAAATGTCTCGTACTAATAATAATATCGTACACACAAACGTTTAATAATACTAATTTCATTAATAGTAATAATTGCATTAATAATAATAATTGCATTAATAATAATAATAATTGCAAAAAACACAATAATACTAACTATCCCCCACGACGGAACAAATGGCTCCTCGTACCACAACGGCGCGGCCGACGGTGTCGACTTCCACGTCGATGAATAGGTTGACCGCCGCTGTCGTAGTCTTCGCTGTCTTCCCTACATAGAGACGCCCGTTGCAGTTGTGGAGGTGACACGAACGTCTGACATTTTTTGAATAATAAATGATAATACTTTCTTAATAGTTAGTAAGATGGTCCGATACCTGAAGACCAAAATCTTGTGTCAAGGTAGTAAAAAGGAAGTCCTCGAAAAATGATGCGTTCGGTACTGATTCTTGCTGGTGATGAGATGGTCCGGCTTAGTGGTGATGAGATGGTCCGGCTTCGTCGTGATGAGATGGTCCGGCTTCGTCGTGATGAGATGGCATCGATGTCGAACCTTGTTGGTGCCAAGCCTTGTGCTCGCGTCGTTCGATTTACATTCCTTCCATCTGCTGCAACATGCAATCACATGCATCGTAATCAGACGCACGCAAAAAGTCGACGACTCTCCAAAGTATATGCGCTCCTACAATAGTGGTGTTATTAAAACGTAGATCAATTTTGAAATAATTATGTAAAATCGACATACCATCGTATCTATAAACACGGCGTCCCCCATCTGGAACCTACATCCGCCTTACGTGTGGGGATATGTACCGACGAGTGCTACGAAAGTACCACTCGTAGTACCCCTCGTCCACCGAGTTCTGCAGCGTCGCGAGTGGAGCAATGACAACTGTGGCATCCCGGTCGTCCCAGAGTTGTACCCACTTGGCATGCGTCGATATCCAGTTCATTCCCGTTCGTTGCCGTCGTTCCAACCCATGAATATTTGTATCTCGATATGCCGGTAGCGCGGGGATGCCTTGGAAAAGACCGAACTGACGAAGAACGCGCTCCGGATACTGAAATTCGACGATATTGAAAAATATAAGCGGGCACCTCGAACGACAGGCTATCGGGATGCATTATTCGGGCAAATCTGCCGTAACCTCATACGACGTCCAATTGAACTGCAAAATCTGCAGCTTGTCGAGGACTTCGCGCATCGTGCATATGTTCGAACGCGTCGAAGATGTGTGAGTCATCGACGCACTCCACCTACGATTCACAATAATATAAGATAATCTGGAAGAAATAACACAATAATTTTTGAATTATGAATACCTCGCAGCAGTAGGCGGGCTCGGCAACACGATATCCCCTAGTACAGTGGGGGACATACGAACACGCCCCCCGTTATTACGAGCTGTAACGGAAGGATTCTCATCCATGCCCACACCTACAAAATAAATTACGTTAAACAAATAAGAATTACATGTAAAAAAATTGTACGATGTAAACAATTAATAGTACTACCTGAAGCAACTGCAGAGCGCCGCCTATGTTGAGCTTCTTCATCTCACAGGCCGAACAAAGCTCCCTATAAAGATAGCCGAGCACGGCACTAGCCCAGCTGTACGTGCTGACCTCGTCAATCTCTTCCAGCAACTGCAATAAGGACAGCGACACGTGGCTACCGCTACAGTCTGGAAACATCACCGCTCCGAACAGCAACATTGCATACCCATGTGTCGCTTGTTCGAGTTCTTCCTCATCGCTATCATCGGTGATCTGATGGGCTATGTACCAATCCGCTAACGGCCTCATCGATACCCTGACGTACCCTTTATCCCGTCGACAGGCGGTCGAACCAAGCAGTCGGTCACAGTCGTCCTGCCAAGCTGCGATTGACTTCGAGTGGATCACGCCTGACACGCACCTTCGGTTACTGGAAGTCTCCATAGTATACCCACATCGGCCAGTCCGTCGCCTCTCCGACTGGGAAGTGAAACGTGTGCGTCTCCTTCCTCCAACGCTCTAAGCGCCGTAATAAGATGCGGGTCTACCTTCTGCACAGGCAACTATACACCCCGTATAGTCCCATGTCGTGCAACTTTCCTAATAACCGCCCATGAAGAATGATGGGGTCTTGTGTCATACCCCAAATAACGCCCTCTAACGAGCGGATCTTGAGTGTCTTATCTATCCACTCCAGGTCTAAAACGACGTCGCGCGAACGATGACTCGTCTACATCGTCAAAACTGAACCGTCTACCGGGTCATAGTAACTTACGTCCTCCATTCTTCAAAAACTAATAAAACAAAATAAAATCAACGAAAAAATTTACGCTAAATCAACGTTACGCCCAAATCAACGGAAACATTTTACGCCCAAATCAACAAATACGATTTAAGCCTAAATCAATGAAAACAATTTCCGCCCAAATAAACAAAACATTTTACGCTCAAATCAACATATAAATTTAAGCCTAAATCAACGAAAACAATTTAAACCTAAATCGAAGAAAACAATTTACGCTAAATTAACGAAATCAACTTACAATTTACGCCTAAATCACTCTCGTTGTGCCGTTGTCGTAATCGTCGTCGCCGTCCGTTGTTCTCCGCCGCCGTTATCATCGTCGCCGTCCGTTGTTCGCCGCCGTTAGCTCTTCAGCGCCGTCCGTTCTCGTCGCCGCCGCCGATAGCTCGTCGCCGTCGTTCGCCGCCGTTGTTCGCCGATCGTCGCCGCAGCTCGTCGTTGTCAACTTGTCGTCTGAGAAGAGAGGGGGCGCGGGTGGATCCCGATCTAATTCGTAACTCGGAGATGAATTATAAATCGTATCCTTGAGTTACGAATTAGATCCGCTATGGTCGTATTCAGCGCCAGATTAATTCATAACTCGGGTAATTCGTATCTCTGAGTTACAAAAACACCTATTTTATTAAGTTGTATAAACTTTTACCTATTTAATTGATATTAAGTTAAAAACGATTTATTTTATTAAAAGAGCCCAACTAGAATGTATTTATACCTCTGTAAATGCTAGGTAGTCAAATTACTTTACTTGATCCATTTAATACGAATCATTGTGAATTCATTCAATTCATTTATATAAGTTAAAGTTTCAATTATTCATATTCCCGAGTAATAAATTCATGTCTTCATCACCAAACATTTAGAAAATATGAATATGATGGATAACAACTCCGAATTAGTAGATTATGTTGGCGTAACTAGTTTTAAAACCGATACAACATGTACATATAATTTGAAATAGTGGAATATTTATCTATTTTATTAAAGGAGAGCATCACATAGTAACTGTTATTTGGTGTGTTAATTTCATATTATACTAGTTTGCAATACATTAAAAATTATCTATTAATTTAAGTACTATTATATTAGACATGGCACAATCTTAATAATAATTTTTCATTTTACTAAACATTTCAAAATAATAGTATCTAATTATATATCTAAAGATTTGTCTAATATTTAGATAGTAGACCATGCATTGAATGTGCTAAATCACTAGTAGTGATAACTATGTGTCCAATGGCGTGATTTAGAATAAGGTATGTTATGTATTGTAACTTATTCAGCGAATAAACAAGTGAAACTCCTTTTATGTTCGATTAAGAAATAATGAAATTTGGAGCTACCGGTATATCTATTTTGGGTGTCAAATTCCATTTTACATGGATTACATTAAAAAATCGTGACCTATATTAGGGACACCAAAATTTCTAGTCCCCACTGATTGCGGCATTGGCGATTCTAGTCTCCACGTTACGAGGTGCCACTTTTAATCCACAATGTATCGTCCTTGAGGCCGTTTTGATTACCTAATCAACTTTATCACTAATTTAGACATAACTTAACACGTGGGAGAACATGATTTCCTTTAACTCGACTTAATACCTTATAACTCATCATCTTCTTCGACTTAAACACAAGCAATCATCATTGCGCATCACATTTAACTCACTTCAAGGTCGACCTTCCCTAAATTTGACGCGTAATGATGCTCACCTACGTTTAAGTCGAAGAAGAAGATGAGTTATGAGGTTTCAGTCGAGTAAAAGGACATCATGTGCTCTCACGTGTTAAGCCCTGTCCAAAGTAGCGACTAAGTTAATTGGTAGACCAAAGGGCCAAAATCGGTAACATCTGAGGCTAAAGTGGCATCTTGAAATATAGGGGACCGGAAACGTGTTCCCAACATAATGGATTAAAAATGTCGTTCTCCCGAGAATCTAACAATGTCACATGATGTAGAACCCGAGTCCCCGTAAGTTAGTTTGGCCAATAAATTCACATGCACGATTTATGCCTATGTGATTTATGAATTACGTGCTCAAGTGATTATATGAAAATAAGGATGAGGGAAATAAAATAGAACTAATAATATTATTGGTAGGAATAGGGTTTGGGCTAATGATTTGTAGTTGGACTAAAACTTATTAATGGGCTAGATTTAAAGCATTTGGCCCAAACCCTTAGGAGACAAGCATTCCTAAAATAAAGGAGACCCACGTTAATCTAATGTTCCATCACCATACCTTGAACGAAATATCTGAAACCTTGCAAAGTCACAAACTCCATTTGTAAAAAGCCATCGAAACTTAAGGAAAGAAGAGAACTCGAACAAGACCCACACAAGCTTGAGGATAGGTATAATTTTCTTACCTTGAGTTTTGTATTTCGGTCCAAGTAATAATGTATCTTACGGATTTTGAGCACAAGAATACCATACGTTAGAGCTTGTGCGAAATTAATCACCAAAAGCATATTTTTCTCACCTTAATATTGCATCATTAGTCCCATATTAGTATGCTTGGGATGATAGGGCACGGAAATATATTTAGTTCGTGTTATTACTAAGTTCGAAGTTTTAGGGTTTTGGATTCATATCGATCTTCAAAGTGTTCTTGAGAGAAGTTATATTTAGCGTGCGAATTACACACAGTAGGCGAAAATTCAAATTTTGGTGTCTTTTCATCGTGTTCGACGTCCGATCTCCGTTGTTTCTGGTCGATCTTGGCCGGCCGGTGATTGGGGTCACATCCTTAATCCTTTACGTGGGTTTTGGTCGAGGTTTTTGGTGATCTTTGGGTACGACGAACTGCTAGGGTTTCGTTATGGAGGATGATCAATCTGCATCAATCCCGCCAGCGCCCCCCGATCGGAATCTGCTACTGATCGGTGATTCTGTGGCTAGGCAACCTCCAACCTTGCCGGATCTGACAACCCTAATGGCCACATACCCGGAGTTCGCAACCTGTTTTGATGCGCCGCGATTCCTCGAGCTGACGGGACGTATTCAGCGATCTGATGCGACGGGGCAGAGCCACACCGGCGGGATGAATGGGGCATCGGAATCTGGTGGGTCGCTGGTTTCGTCTGATGGTTCGGCGTCATTGCCTAGGGTTTCTGTTAACCCGTCTGCTATGGTGGAAGATGCGACATATGTTGAGGAAGGTCGATCTGATGGAGCAGTGGGCGCGGACATGGGGGACGACGGATCTGCTAGGCCTCTGCAGATTCCCGGGGCTGACATGGTGGGTGCCAAGGTGGGCGCCGTCGATGACTGCCCAATGCAGTCGGGGCAGATTCGGGCTGAGAAGCAATCTGGGCCTAGGGTTTTACAGGGCTCGCCACCTGCGCGTTCGACTATCACGGCTCCACTCAAAGGCATCCTGCGGAATCCTAGCCGCAAGCAACGGTGGGGCAGACCTGACACTCCGCCACCTATGCGGATTATGGCCCGACGGTTAGTCCAGCTGGAGACGCCGGCGGTTGAGGAGCGGGTTGATGCCGAAATTGATGTTGATGAGAGGCATGTGCTTGCTTCATCGGGGACAAACCACAGTAGGGTTCTTGGATCCCAACCCACTGTCGATTCATGCCTGAAGACTACGGATTCTACTGCTGATACGAGGATTACAGGTTCGGGTCCAATTGATAAGACGACTCGAGTGGTGGCTCCGTTGGCTTTGTATGCGGATGTAGTAGTTGGCAAGGCTGCGACTGAGACCACAAATCGAATCGCCACTGCGAAGGCTGTGGGTGCCGGGGACCCCAGAGGGCACGTGGACCGGCGTCGCTTAGCTCTGGATTATGTTGCGCCGAAGTCGACGAGTGACACGGTATCAGTGGTGGCCCCGTCTTGGGGTGTGGCCTCACAAGGTTTTGCGAGATGGGCGAATACGTTGGTTGGCTACTTCCTGGGTCCTAAACCTTACTTTCCCTTTGTGGAACGATTTGTACGGGCACGATGGACCGGTGTGGTGGAGGTCCGTGCCACGACGAATGGGTTTTTTCGGTTCCGCTTTGATTCCCCCACGGCCATGAATGAGGTCTTGGAGGGGGGCCCGTGGCTTCTCCAGGGCCAGCCATTGTTTCTAGAGGTGTGGCGGCCGGGCATGTCAATGGAAAGAAAGGACCTTGTCGAGGTTCCGCTGTGGGTAAAGCTATGGAATGTGCCTAGTGAATTTTGGACCAAAGCGGGATTGGGTGTGGTTGCTAGTGGCGTTGGAAGGCCCCTGTTTGCTGATGGGATCACAGCTAAAGGGGAACGTATCGATTACGCACGTGTGTGCGTTATGAAAACACTTGCCACCCCCTTTATAGAGAAGGTGGATATTGAACTTCCGAATGCGGATGGGGGTACTTATGGAAGGGTTTCCGTTAAGGTGGAGTATGAATGGAAGCCGAGGAAGTGCGGTTTGTGTGATACATGGGCTCATGGGGACACACAATGTCCCAATCAAAAGAAGAAGCCGGGTCCAGTGGGGCCGATACCTATGTCGAGGCCTAGTTCGACCAGCCAGCCACATGCACAAAGACGGCCAGCGCGTCCGAGGCTTAATGGGGCAGTCCATGAGCGGCCACAACTGGAGCGCCAAACGCGTGAACATTTGCGTCAAGGGCGCCTTCACCATTCGGAATGGAGGCAGATCGGTGCTCATGGGAAGGCAGTACGGATTGATCCTATGGTGGAAGTGCCGAGAACAGCCCCGTACACTCGTAAGGAGCATCTAGCTAGTTCATCCACCCCATGTCCAAGTCGAGCCAAGGAGGATGACCGATTGGACCAATCTGATTGCAGTTTCTTTACGGTGCTGCGCGATTTGAATGAAGACGAGGAGGTTAGACAAGATGTCACTGATACACTGACTACGGGCCCTAAAGCATATGCAGCCCGACATGGGCCTCATTCATAATACCGGTGGGTTCGTGGAATGTGCGTGGTCTTAATAGGCAAGACCACAGGAGGGCGGTGGGGGACTGGATAGCACGGGGGGTTTGCGCATGGTTGGGCTTCTTGAGACGAGGGTGGCGGCATCTAATGCGGCTCGCATCTCCGATGGCCTTCGGCCGCGGTGGTCCTGGTTTTTCGACTATGAAGATAGCCCGGGGAACCGCATTTGGGTGGGATGGGATCCCACATGGCTTCGCGTGACTATTATGGCGAAGTCCAGCCAAGCTATTCATTGCCGTGTGGAACGACTTGGCATGTCGGAACACTTGTTCATTTCGTTTGTATATGGGAATTCTCGTAGAGAGGATCGTATTGCTTTGTGGGAGGAGTTGACCCAGCTCTCTGCTCTACGTGTTGAGGATGCATGGTTGGTGACGGGGGACTTCAATGCTATCTTGCATGCGGGCGAAGGACGAGGGGGTGCTCCTCCGGCGCGGGATATGTCGGAATTTCAGGCGTGCCTTCTAAGCGCTGACCTTACTTCGCTTCCGTCCACGGGGCAAGAGTTCACTTGGTACAATCAGCAGCGGGGCCTCGGGGGCATTTGGAGGAAGTTAGATCGCATGCTTGGCAATCCCCAGTGGTTTGCCCGATATCAGGATGCCTGCTTTCGCAGTGACATGCCTGCTACTTCAGACCATTCACCGTTATCATTGGGGGAGGTGCCGACTGGGATACGGGGTACGGCGTTTCGGTTTGAGAACTTCCTGACCAAGGAAGAGGATTTCTTGGGCCACGTTCAGCGGGTATGGAACATTCCTCTTACGGGCTTTCCTATGTACATGGTGGTCCAGCGTTTGAAATTACTCAAACCGATTTTGAAGCACATGCGTCGTGCCAAAGGGGACCTAGCCGCGAATGTTGCGGATGCCTTACGATTCTTGGGAATTGCACAGGAGTTCGCCGCTCTATTTCCACTTGAGGTGCTTTTCCACGATCTCGAACGGCATTGCCGGTATCTCTACGCTAGGGCGGTCGAGATTGAGCACACAGCGCTTTCCCAACGAGCGAAGCTTGCGTGGCTTAGGGATGGCGATCAATGCTCATCGTACTTCTTCCGGAAGGTTGCGATACGGCGTGCAACGAACCGGATTATATCGCTGGAAAGCCCGAGTGGAGTAGTTTTAGAGTCTCCTGCTGATGTGGAAGGAGAGTTGTTGGGGTTTTATCAGGAGTTGCTTGGACAATCAGCGCGTACAGTCCCTGTTGCAAGGGCTGAGATACAAAGGGCCATTTCACGCAAGCTTACCCCAGCCGCTTCGGAATACATGATCAGGCCAGTGGACGACGAGGAAATCAGGCATGCTTTATTCTCTATCGGGGACGAGAAGGCCCCTGGACCTGATGGTTTTACGGCTGCTTTCTTCAAAACAGCGTGGGGGATAGTTGGGCCTGATGTGATATGTGCAACGCAGGACTTCTTCAAGACGGGATGCTTACTCAAGGGTCTTAACAGCACGTTGATTACGCTCATTCCTAAATGCGAGACGCCACGCCGAGCGACAGACTTCCGGCCCATTTCGTGCTGTAATGTCTTATACAAGATCATCTCCAAGGTGTTGGCGAATCGGTTGAAGACGGTCCACGCCATCGCGAAGCAGCCCACTGTATACCCTGTCTCCAATCCTGGTACGGCCATGCCCATCTAATCTTCTTCCTCAACAGCCGAGTGCAGTGGCGCGAAAAGCCACACTCGAAAAAAAGATGTTGAACTGTCTCAACATGTAGTGCATCACATAGAACACAGGCGGGTGTCCCAGCGCGTTGTGCCACCCAAGGCTTATCTCTTGTCGATAGACGGTCCCGAATGGCCAACCACAAGATGACCTCATGACGAGGTATCTTCAGGGGTCCCCCGAACAAGCACGCCCAAGCGACCAAAGGCCGATGTATGCGCAGTGACTCCCTGACTAAGCGTGCTGTGGGTCGACCATCTGGGGCCCCTTGCCAAGAAATCACATCACGTCTAGTAGGATGAGCCGGCTGAAGGTGGGGACTAAACTCCAGGTACTCAACCGTCGATCTCCCGGGCCAATTCCAGCCTTGGCCATCAATTACCGCGCTCAGTCGTGTGCCCATCGGCAGCCCCATTGCTAACGGGCCTCTAGGATACCGGTCCAACAAGGGGGCACCCCGTAGCCATGGATCTTCCCACAATAATAATGATGCGCCATCCCCTATCGTAAATTGAAGAAAAGGTAGAATTACCTGCCTTAACTGCATCAGCTTCCTCCAGCTCCATGCAGTGTTGGCCGAAACGGTAATTGTCCAAAGCGATCTCGCATGCAATCGTGTACTGTACAACCAATCCACCCAAATCGAGTCATCCGGTCGAGTAATCACCCTCCATAAGAGCTGAATCAGAAGGGCCCTATTATCCGTAGAGATCGACCGCAGCCCCAAGCCTCCTTCGTGGACAAGTAGACAGACATCATCCCAAGCTACCTTGGCTGATGCGCCACCCCACAAGAACCGGCGAAATCTCGTTTCCAAGGCACGTATGATACCCTTGGGAAGGTAGGCGACCTTCGCGGAACCCCATCAAAGACAGTAGCTGGACCTTGAGGCTATCTGCCCTCCGTGAAATATACATCTCACTCTTGTCAGGGTTAGGGTGTAACCCAGACACTTGTGCGAACGACAATAATGCCTCCTTTAGGACCCGTACCGAGATAAGATCAGCCTGACAGAACAGAAGCAAATCGTCCGCAAAGACTAACATAGGCAATTCGGTGGCCTCGCAACGCCAGTGGTATCGAAATCGTGGTTCCGACTGTATAGATGTTACAACAAGGCCATGGAGCACCTCCATGACGAGAGTGAAAAGGTACGGTGAAATAGGATCATTGGTGTATGCTATATGGAGTGAAAAGTCGCACGTACTCGCATCATTGGTGTATCATATATGGCAAGCACGTAACAAGCGCTGGAAGGAAGGATCTAGCACGACCCCGGATAGGCTGGTAGCTGCGGTCCTCGACACGGTGTGCATGCGACTTATTGGGACATCACCAAAGTATGATCTCCAAAAGGCGGCTTTACGACGACTTTGGCGTGTACCTTGGTGATTCCTAGATGATACGTTGTTTTTCATTTTTGGTTTAGTTGGTTGATACCGGTAGTCTGTTACTGGTTTGCATGTGAGGATATACCCCTCACTCATCTGTATAATGACACTCCGCTTATATATATACATGGAGCTTATTCCAAAAAAAAAAGAAGTTATATTTAGATCGAAAGCTTAGGAGTTCATGGGTCAAAAAGGTGTTTTTGGTATAATAGGGTCACGATCGAAGAACTTCGTGAATTATGGTTCGGCGAACCTTTGGCGTGTGAAAGTTCACGCACACTAAAGGATTCAAACACACGAGTTCGCGAAGTGAAAAGTTCACGAACTCTAGTTCGCAAACTAGGCTAGATGTTATTGTAGGTTATACCAAGAAATTCACATATCATTAGATTTAAACTTCACGATTTTCTAGTGCTTCGCGAACTATAAGTAGCTATTTCACGAATTGACAATGGGATCAAGTTCGCGAATTGGTAGTGAAATGAGAGTTTTGTGAATTGGGACATTTCGCGGGCCATGAAAAGTTCACGAACCCTAGAGGTTCGCGAACTCAACTAGAAATGAGACACTTCGCAAAACTTGGTGTAGACATTGGCGAACCCCGAAATTGGCGAATTGAGGGACCAAAATGATAGCGTTCGCTAAATGAGCCTGAAGGCTTTCGCGAACCGGGTAAGTTGGCGAATCTAGTGGGACTTCGCGAACTACTAACCGAGAGACACATTTCGCGAATCAGAGCAAGCTTCGCGAATCGGGAAGGAAGCAACACTTCGCGCGTTGTACGATAGAAAACACATTTCACGAATCAAGGTTAGTTAGCGACTTAGGGTTCGCGAAGTATGAACGTAGCGAACAAAGGTTTCACGAATAAGGGAAGTTCGCGAATTGAAGTTGAGTCACTTGGCGAATTGAACCCCTTAGATAAAAACCGCCTTTAAATAGCCTATCAGTATTTTTAAGGTCAATTTTCGGTATAGACAAAGTTGTTTTTGATAGAATTTCCAAACGAAAATTTAAACAGTCAGTTAATATAATTTATACACTGACTGTAAAACCTTTTCGTGTTTAAGGGACAAAATATTAGGAAATTCACCGACCGGTTAGCAGTTAATTTACGGACGCTAGGTAATGTAACGACCCGTCCCATACCGGGTGTCACTATAGCATCGGTCCCTATCGGGACAAGTGAGGTTGGCCCACCACACTCCGACTGATAGTCTGGCCCCACTGTACCACCATTTAACCTTTTAGCGTGCTTCGTGCACTCGCTCACACGCACCTTGAGAAACTTCCCAAGGGGTCACCCATCCCTAGATTGCCCCAAGTCAAGCACGTTTAACTTCGGAGTTTCTATAGATGGACTCCCGGAAAGGTAGGTCGACCTTGGTGATATGAGTAGTACTATCAATTCCCTTATACGATTCTTAGCCTGACACGCCCATACATTGTCAGTCTCATGATCCCCTCTCATTCGGGTGTCGGATCGGTTCGTTCACGTACCCCTTCGCCTAGAAGCCTTCCAGGAGCCGCTCTTGTCCGTGCACCTCTCTGGCACCGGCGATTACTCTCCGCCCTCATCGGCCCCGGGCGTCACAGGTAAGTGGAAATTCACCTACAACACATAACCTGTTTGTTTGTGCCTAACGTATGTGCCTATGTGCTTCGATGTTATTACATGCTTACGTGAATTATGCGACGTGTACGATATGAAAAGTTTTAATGCATTGAGGCACGATACATTTCACGAACATGTACGAATCACTCTGGGGAATTATGCGAGTTGAGAGTGCATAAAGTATATCGCAAAACGCGAATGGTAAGTGTCGTGTGGCAAACGACATTGAGCAATAGAAAAGTTAAGGAGCGGCTTTCGGGGCACCAGGACGGTGTTGATGCGCCGTTGGCGACGTTGATGCTTCGCCAGTATACGAACGACGTTGATGTGTCGGGGGATTACCATGGTTGGGTCGATGCCCTCTTGGTTGGGTTGATGCCCTTATATCCCTGATTAGCATGGTTGGGTTGATGCCCTCATGCTTTCGTGTGGTTGGGTTGATGTCCTCATACTTTGAGCTGATGCCCGTGGTTGGACTAGACTCTTTATGGTGTACGCCTGGGTAAACGTCTGCCAAGGGCCCTAAAAGATAAAACATATGAGATTGAGTTTAATCTATGATACTTAAGATGCATTGGCGTGGATTTCCTTTGTGGGGTTTTATCACTGCACGTCATGCATAAATTTTCACTATTGGGTATATCGCTCATCCCTTACGTTATGTGTTGTAGGTAAACACGAACATGGTACGTGATCGCCTAGTCGGCAAGGCAGTCTTTTGAAGCTTCTAGCAACTTTTGGGGTGAAAGTGTGTGCATGGATGACGACCTGTGAGGCCGGGCGCATAGGAAATTCTTTTGCTATGCCATTATACATTTCCTGTGTAACTAGGTTTTGTACGTAATTAAAGATTGGAAGCATTCTTTTGTCAAGCAACGAACGATAAATGGAAAACGAAAAATTCCATGCGAGTAGTTCTTTAACGCAAACCTCGTTAGGCACATAGGATAACGTGGGAGAATAGGTAGCGAGGACAGCGGGTCCTGACACGTGAATTGCCTTGTCTATACATATTTGACAGGATAGTCCATGAACAGTTTTCTAGTCATAGGATAGTCCCTCAATAATTTTTAGTTAAAGAATGGTCCCTAAATTTTACGATAATGACATAAAGTCCCCTGAGTTATGAAAGTTATATTATTCGTTGTTTTAAAAACAAAATACTTTTGATTAATAAATGCTATCTAATGACATTGTGATATCTCACGAGTATATTGTGTTCATTAGCAAATAAAATAGATTTTATAGCTAATAACATAAAGTGGTATATTTTATTTGATATGCTTTATACATCCAAAGATGGATAACATGTCAACATTACATAATTACCAATTAAAGATATCATCATTTGAGCATCCCATTGTTGTGCATTGTTGGATCAAATAAAGGAGAAGTTCGATGTTCATTATACTTTACGACATCTAAATCTATTTTTTTTATTTTTCTCAGAGCACCGGTAAATGAACGTTAGTGTATCTATTTTCAGCTTTCGCTACTGTCTCTCTCACTCTTAATCATCATCTACTGTCAAACTCAACGCGTTGAACTATAATGACTATTATAAAAAGGTTCAATTTCACCTATGTGCTATAAAATTGGCATTACAATTGAAAGCCTGATGATATTACTGATGAAATCACTGACGATTAAAAGACCTTCCATTATGACGGGAAAGATTCGAACTAATTAAGCCTAATGTTTCTGCGAATGACAGTAGCATAAAATCAACTGAAGACTGAAAATGCTAAGGAATTTATGGGAATTGTCCAAACTATGGCCTACTAGGACATTGACGATAAATCATAGTCACGCAGAAATTTGATGGTTCTCGTACAATGCATGAGTACCTTACTGAATGATCAGTGTAGCGGCGAACCTCGGGTGCATGGAATGAAAGTAGTGTGATGTTCATTACAAACCCCTTACCTCCCCAGTACGGTCCGTTCCCAGTTACCTAAACACTATGAAAGATAAATGGAATGTGACATAATTGCAAACCTTTTTAAATTCAAGAGGAAGCAAGGTTGAACAAACAAAGAACTAATTCCGTTAATCTCATAGGCCATCAAGGAGCTTGCAAGAAAATCTGAAAACATAAAGAAGGGAAATTGACCATTGAAAGTTAATGCGTTTTCTTCTCAAGTCCGCACGAAGGAAATGAAGAAAAATGCATGTGGTTTCTACGAAAAGTTATTGAAACCATAAGAAGGATTACCTGAAACATAAGGCATGGTTCGCAAGAAAAGGTATTCTTATTTTTCCGTATGTTCCAATTTAACATAAGTTCCTCGTAATAGTTAGCGGACTGATCTAGTACTACTATTAACGTTTCTAATATGCTGCAGGGATTCCTTACGACCCAAATCATAAACCTAAATGAAATGTATTTGCACATGGAAAAGTTCGAGTCAAGGCATCAGTTGAAGCAATAATAACTTTTCATTTACTTTTATATATCGGACATCGTTAGATCATTTTTCAATTTTTTTTCTATTTCTCGTATTAGTTTCTTTATCAAAACCCTACTTTGATGGATTTACTTTTAACTTTGGTATTGGATGTTTCAGTTAATTTCAAAATAATCATTTTATTTGTTCTGGTGTGCTTCAGGATGTTCTATGCAAAAACCTTGTGAATGCCATTTTTGAAACGCTTATGATCTCCATCATGATGTTGATACAAAACGTGGATTGTTGAATGAAAATTTAGCCTACCTAGGCATAAATGCTTGGGTCACATATCAAAGAAAAAAATATAGATACTGAAGTCCTTTGAAACATGATAGCTTAGTTTTGTGTAAACTGTGTTATAGGGGAACACACAAAACATACAAATGAAGCAAGAAGTACGCAACTCCTTGAATTGTGCAAAATGACATATGCGGAACTTTTAATGTAGGTCTTTTGGTGGAAAAAATGTATTCATCACCTACGTTATGGCTATGTCTGTCTATTATAAGAAAATCTCAATCTTTTAAATGCTTTAGACTGAGGTGACAACAATTAGACATAAAGTTTAAAAACAGGCATGTCTCATCGAGGTGGCGAATATTATGGAAAATGTAATGCGGAATGGACAATGTCTTGGTGCGTTCGTTAATTCCTTTAACAGAGTGACAGGTGTTCAATACATAATGTTAGAGGCCCACCGGAACAAAGTGGTGTTGCATGCGCGAAAAGCGTACTGTAATGATATGGTTATAAGTATGTTAATTTTCTCATCTTTGTCATCGTCGTAGTGAATGTAATTTTGAAAACTGTCATTAAACAAGGTTCCTAGTAATGCAGTTTGAAAGGCTCCTTCTGCACAGTGGACAAGAAGGAAACCTACTTTGAGGCACTTGCACGTTTGAGGTTGCTAGGCAAGCTTTATGATCCGCATGAAAGAAAACGAGGTGCAAGAACGGCAAGTTGATTCTTCATTGGTTATTCGGAAAAGTCAAGAAGTTACATATTGTATTGTCCTAATAAAGTACGAGAAATTAAAACAGAAAATGGACGATCGTTCATAATGGTGACACTAGTGGGAGTGTTGAGTCACGTTTGCAGAATTTCTAGGAATTTAGGTGGAGATTTCTTTAGTTCTAACTCTACTCAAGTTGTCGTTGCAATAATTGCGTAAAATTCCTCACGAGAATAACACATAAACGTTGAAGCACACCATAATGAAATCTTACTTGATTAACCCGTCATACATGAACCACAACACTTAAGAATATCTGAAAGGCACAGAAGAGCGATTATCTCTAATGATTATGTGGTGTACCTGCAAGAGTTAGAAGTTAACTCAAGGGTAAATGGTAATCCAGTCTCGTCTTCACAGGCCATGGAGCGTAAGTATTCTTTGAATGGTTCGACACCATGAAAGACGAATTACTGTTAATGCAACACAACGATGTCTGAGATCTGGTTGAATTATCAAAAGGTTGTTAAAGAATTTGGTGAAAAAGGGTCTTTAAGTCCAAATTCGACTTTATTGGCAATATCTAGATCCATAAAGCTATAGACTTATTGCCAAACTTACTAAGAAAGATGATGTTGATTATAAAGATTCCTTTCCACATGTAAGAAGGACTCCTTTAGTATTATCATGCCATTGGTAGCTCATTATGTTTTGGAGTTTGATCAAATGGATGGGAAAACTACCATTCTTAATGGAAATTGAGAGGATGAAGTTTATATGGACCGACCTTAGAAGTGCCAAATCCCCGAGGGTGAACCATCCGGTTTGCAACCGATATACCAGGTATTGGAAATATACCATGAAATCGGGGATGGAAAGTCGACGGTAATTCCTCGTAGGTGAAAATGTGAGGACGAGACGGGGATGGGAATCATGTTCCCCACCCATCTCTGTCCCTGAACCTGACCCCGTTCGAGTTAACGGCAATTTCCCATTCCCCAATTAAGTATCAAAAAATAATAAAAACCCATTTTTAGTGATCAAGATTTTCCTTTTAACATTCATATTGTATTTCACACAAGAAAAAACTTTTTTTGGAATAAGCTCCATGTATATATATAAGGGGAGTGTCATTATACAGATGAGTGAGGGGTATATCCTCACATGCAAACCAGTAACAGACTACCGGTATCAACCAACTAAACCAAAAATGAAAAACAACGTATCATATAGGAATCACCAAGGTACACGCCAAAGTCGTCGTAAAGCCGCCTTTTGGAGATCATACTTTGGTGATGTCCCAATAAGTCGCATGCACACCGTGTCGAGGACCGCAGCTACCAGCCTATCCGGGGTCGTGCTAGATCCTTCCTTCCAGCGCTTGTTACGTGCTTGCCATATATGATACACCAATGATGCGAGTACGTGCCGGTATGCGACCTGTACGAGATGCTGACCACGCCATCGCGAAGCAGCCCACTGTATACCCTGTCTCCAATCCTGGTACGGCCATGCCCATCTAATCTTCCTCCTCAACAGCCGAGTGCAGTGGCGCGAAAAGCCACACTCGAAAAAAAGATGTTGAACTGTCTCAACATGTAGTGCATCACATAGAACACAGGCGGGTGTCCCAGCGCGTTGTGCCACCCAAGGCTTATCTCTTGTCGATAGACGGTCCCGAATGGCCAACCACAAGATGACCTCATGACGAGGTATCTTCAGGGGTCCCCCGAACAAGCACGCCCAAGCGACCAAAGGCCGATGTATGCGCAGTGACTCCCTGACTAAGCGTGCTGTGGGTCGACCATCTGGGGCCCCTTGCCAAGAAATCACATCACATCTAGTAGGATGAGCCGGCTGAAGGTGGGGACTAAACTCCAGGTACTCAACCGTCGATCTCCCGGGCCAATTCCAGCCTTGGCCATCAATTACCGCGCTCAGTCGTGTGCCCATCGGCAGCCCCATTGCTAACGGGCCTCTAGGATACCGGTCCAACAAGGGGGCACCCCGTAGCCATGGATCTTCCCACAATAATAATGATGCGCCATCCCCTATCGTAAATTGAAGAAAAGGTAGAATTACCTGCCTTAACTGCATCAGCTTCCTCCAGCTCCATGCAGTGTTGGCCGAAACGGTAATTGTCCAAAGCGATCTCGCATGCAATCGTGTACTGTACAACCAATCCACCCAAATCGAGTCATCCGGTCGAGTAATCACCCTCCATAAGAGCTGAATCAGAAGGGCCCTATTATCCGTAGAGATCGACCGCAGCCCCAAGCCTCCGTCGTGGACAGGTAGACAGACATCATCCCAAGCTACCTTGGCTGATGCGCCACCCCACAAGAACCGGCGAAATCTCGTTTCCAAGGCACGTATGATACCCTTGGGAAGCAAGAAGACCCCGGACCAGTAGACATGTAGAGCCTGAAGGACCGACTTAATCAGTTGTATCCTACCTGCATACGACAGAGACTGGTTCAGCCATGAGCCGAGCCGTGCATCTACCCGCTGCCTCAATGGCGCACAGTCGGCAATCGTAAGGCGGGAGGCAATCAGCGGGACCCCCAAATAGCGCACAGGTAGGCGACCTTCGCGGAATCCCATCAAAGACAGTAGCTGGACCTTGAGGCTATCTGCCCTCCGTGAAATATACATCTCACTCTTGTCAGGGTTAGGGTGTAACCCAGACACTTGTGCGAACGACAATAATGCCTCCTTTAGGACCCGTACCGAGATAAGATCAGCCTGACAGAACAGAAGCAAATCGTCCGCAAAGACTAACATAGGCAATTCGGTGGCCTCGCAACGCCAGTGGTATCGAAATCGTGGTTCCGACTGTATAGATGTTACAACAAGGCCATGGAGCACCTCCATGACGAGAGTGAAAAGGTACGGTGAAATAGGATCTCCTTGCCGAATACCTCGCTTGCCAGCGAAGTACCCCACCGGTCGCCCGTTGAGGTTGATAGAGAATGTGGTCGTCGTCACGCAACTCCGTATCCACTCAACATACCTTGGGTGAAAGCCCATCGCCTGAAGAGTCGCCAATAAGAAGCTCCATTCCACCTTATCATAGGCCTTGGCAAGATCCACCTTTAGCATAGCTCGCGGGGCCTTCCCTTACTCGTATACCCAAGACAGAGCTCCTGTGCTAGCAATATATTATCACTGATGCGCCTGCCAGGGATAAATGCCGTCTGTGAAGCATGGACCAGATCTCGCAGCACCGTCTTCAACCGATTCGCCAACACCTTGGAGATGATCTTGTATAAGACATTACAGCACGAAATGGGCCGGAAGTCTGTCGCTCGGCGTGGCGTCTCGCATTTAGGAATGAGCGTAATCAACGTGCTGTTAAGACCCTTGAGTAAGCATCCCGTCTTGAAGAAGTCCTGCGTTGCACATATCACATCAGGCCCAACTATCCCCCACGCTGTTTTGAAGAAAGCAGCCGTAAAACCATCAGGTCCAGGGGCCTTCTCGTCCCCGATAGAGAATAAAGCATGCCTGATTTCCTCGTCGTCCACTGGCCTGATCATGTATTCCGAAGCGGCTGGGGTAAGCTTGCTTGAAATGGCCCTTTGTATCTCAGCCCTTGCAACAGGGACTGTACGCGCTGATTGTCCAAGCAACTCCTGATAAAACCCCAACAACTCTCCTTCCACATCAGCAGGAGACTCTAAAACTACTCCACTCGGGCTTTCCAGCGAAATAATCCGGTTCGTTGCACGCCGTATCGCAACCTTCCGGAAGAAGTACGATGAGCATTGATCGCCATCCCTAAATAACCAAAATCAATCCAAAATTAAATTTGACACAAGAAGAACCATTTCTTTCAATGATCGATTGTTATAATGACGTTTTATTTTTATTTTTGATGTTTTAAAAATCAAATCAACAACAGAGAAAAACGCAACATTGTAGTTTGTCACAAATTATTTCATATTGGATGTTTGTTATTTTACTATAGGATTTTATGATGTTAATTATTTTATCTCTTGCTGCACAAACGTTAAATTTAGGGAACCTGAAATTCACAAGTGGAACTCGATCCCTGAATGGTGAATCCTCATCCCGAAACCAATTCATCACAAGTGGTGAAATTAACCATGATAGTATTTATAAAGCGGATTCGGTATGGGCCGTTTTTTCAGTGTTTCGGGCAGAAGGCCAGCAACCGGCGTGGCACTACCAGTTCCCTCACCTCGAAGGGAAGTCGCCGACATGAGAGAATGCAACAAAAAGGACAACTAGTACCACCAAATTACGACTCAATAAAGAGCGGACGGTGAAAGATATGAAAGAATCAGAAATAGAAGTCACCTCTGCCCAGTAGCAGGCGGCAAGCTCGGCAATCTCACGGTTAGACTTGCGAAGGAGCATACGCTGCTGCTCAATAGGCACGATGGCGCGGATGAAGTTCGCCCTCTCTTATGGACTAATTAGGTGGTAGTTGTTGGGCATGTCCAAGGTCACCTTCCCGTCGGCACGGCGATCAACTCCCTACCCATATTCTTGGTGCACAAAGGGAGTAAATTCAGAAGGTTCGGGCTGGATAGGATCTCTTTCCACACGCGGATTCTTACCCTTCACAGCAGGAGCCTTCCGCTTCTTCTTAGCTGGTACAGATGCAGCATGGGAGATAACCTTTTCATCAGCCTTGTCATCAAAACCTAGTATCACCACATCTGGATCCTGATCAACCTCATTCAGAGAATGGGGATGGGGAGACGAAGACCTAACCGGAGATTCCCCATAAATCTCCGAACCTGTAGGTCCAGTTCCACCGTGATCCTTTGAGGACTGAGGTTCGGCAAGAACAGATGAATTTTCTTGCTTAACAAGTAGGGCCTTGAATGCATCCATCCAGGAGAACGACATACCTGCGAAAAATTACAAAGTTAGAAAGAAAGCTCGAAAAGTAGATCAGGAAGCAGGAGGGAAACCGGCTTACCCTCAGAGTCAAAGGGTGCAAACTGAGAAAAAGGCCGAAATGGTGAAGTAAGCTAGGGTAAGTCACCAGCTCCACCATGCTGAATTTCTTCTCTGAGGCCAGGATGTTCAAGAGGCCAATCGCTGTCTCGTTTTCCTCGGAACACTCGGGCTCGATTTCCAGAAGCCGTGGGGGGCATTCCATGAACCCACAGACGATGAGGAAATCCCAGTTGCCCTTCACCGGCGCCACAAAGAAATAAAAGGGGTGCGAGTCTTTATTTATACCGTGGGAGCTCTTGTCAAAGAAGCAAATGAAACCGCGTTGATTCGCGCACAGATAGAAGAAAGATGGAGTAGGCTTGAGTTGGAACTGGGATAAGACAAGTTTGAGTGAGGGCTTCCCGCCTACAGCGGTGACCAAGATATAGAATGCTACTAGTTGCCGAATGGAAGAGCGGCTGAACTGATTTAAGGGTACCCGATAGGCCCGGGATACTAAAGCAAGAAATGATGGACTGGGAAGCGTAGCCCAACCTTTACATGCTTCTCCCAGAAAGCGAGAGCCGAAGAAGTTGGGAAGTTGGCACGTAGATTAGGGTTGGGGAGTAAAACATGGAAATTAAGGCTGTGAAAACCCTCTGGGACCGATCTCTCCAACCACTGATAAGTGGACCTTGATGGGCCAAATACCTTCCAATCATCCCCTGGGAGCGAGTCCGACGAGACGGGGACGAATCGAGAACCGACTGTGATGCTGATGGGTTAACGGCAGATGAAGCGGAGGGGACAGGAAGAAGGAAAATCGACTCAGAGGGTGCTGCGCCTTGCAACGGGGCCCTTCACTTAGACCCTCTACGAGCTGTGATACCCGGGGCAGCTGGCGAAAGCAGAGAGGCCCGGCGATGACGGGCGCATGCTCTCGGTGTTAGTGCTATCCGACATATCTTCGTTGCACGGTGGGAAAAACAGAGGAGGCTAATGGAAACGCAACGATCGCACACAATAAGAAGGGAAGAGACAAGATAATACCTGTGAAATGATAGATTGAATGACGATTTGATGCACGATGTGGAATTTAGGCTGAGATTGCGATAAGAACCCTAGAGGACGATGATTGGGGATTTTTGACTAAGTACGAGAGATTTTCTGGAAAAAGGGGGTAATGAAAAGAAAGGATGCCTCGGAAATTTCAAAAAGTAAGTAAGATAGGAGAGAGAGAAGGTGGCTTTGGGACACTCGTCTCTCAAGGGATGTATCATTTTTCTGCAGAAGGTGCAGAGTCAACCCAATCGAAGCAAGAGTGAGGCAGACCGGATGGGAAGGTTTTAGGACACTTAAGGAGGAATGCTTTCTTAATGATACTCCAAACTGCAATACTTGGCATATTGCAATTCAGAGTTGGGGGACTGGTTGATAGGGGTGGCCATCGATCCAACATTCCTCTTAACCTGATTACCTGCAGAGAGTAACTTTTAGGACCTGGGGGCAGGTAGGAGGGAGAGCTAGAGACCAGAGGTCCCGTACGGAAAAAATACGAAAGGCGATGACAACGAGATGGTTTAAGCGGGAAATATTGGGCATAGTCGACCAAGGGACACATGGAAGGCAGGGAGTGGGTGACATTGTAGACGGAGAGGAGGCGTCAGTCTGACAATAGTACACCTGCAATTGTTGTCTCTCCTGGGTTGTACCGGAAACTGCAGTCAAGTGGTCTCAAAGGACAGTCAGTTGGAAAAGAGAGGCCAACAGATATATTGGGGAAAAGAGAAAGGAAGAAAGGGACGAGATTCACAACACACACCAAAAACACTTAGATATTTTCCTATAGTCATCTTCTCCACCATTAACGCACTGTAATGAGAGAAGTGAGCTCGAGTGTGTATTTCTCAATTGTGAATAGTGAATACTCTTTCCGACGGCACGTGGACGTAGGAAATCTATCTGAACCACGTAAAATCTGTGTCTCTTTCGTTTCCAGCACTAAATAACAGATCTAAACACACGCTAAATCCCAACCCGGTCTGTTTCACTCGTCAAGTCCTATTTCCCGGACAAAATCTTGTAGATCAGGGTCATACCCGTATAAAAAACATAATAAGGTATATAAACCAATATATCATTTCTATCTACAGCCTCTTGTAGATTTATACGAATCCACGTATACCACAAATAATGGACTATAATATTTATTGCTATGAATATTGTTTATAGTGATTCAAACCAATATATACATACGATTGTTAAGTAATTTATTGGGAGCTATACATGTGACTATTGCACATCACTAATTAAAAAGGTTCGTTATTGATTCAATTTGAAATTAAGCATGGCTAACATTAACTTCAGATACAAAAGACTATATAATTGGTACTCTTCAAAGCATACATGATAAGAAGCCCTCAGTCCATTTAACCCGAGACCCCCAAACCCCAAAATTGCACAGCGACGATCGCCACGTGTTGGAATGGTGACTTTCTTGAACGGATGAGAATCCGTTGAAGACTTAGTTCTTGATCTCACAACGCACCGCAATGTTAGATTGAAGAAGAGCGATTCGTACTATGAATCAAAACAGTCGCAATCCGAGAGGAGAGTTTTAGGAGAACTCACACCACGAAGTCCTCGAACAAAGGAAAAACGCGAAAGGGATTCTTTATTCAAAGTGATATATGTATCCTCTTAAATGAGAACTAAGGTCTATTTATAATATGCCAATAACAAACTACTAGATATTTAAACAAAAATCTAGGAAAATCCTTACTAACTAAAATATCTCATTTTAAGCATAAATCTTGGAAAAATCATAGCCAACTATATAATTATTTTTTTCAAACGGTAGTATTATAAATGAGCAAAAAGATTTTGTAGAAGATCAATTCTAATTGTGCTTTGATTTCATTAGCTGTCCTTGTAATTAGGGGCTTTATTTGTATTAGTCCGTAAATTAGGACTAGATAGATATTTATACCAAATGTGTTTGGTATAAATACTTTGTAATCAATCGCAATCAATAGAGAACATGAAGCGATTTGAACAATTATGTAGAGATTTGAGTTCAAATACTTAGTTAAACTACATAATTAAGCACAGAATTATGTGGTGATTAATTATGGCGCAATTGTTCTTCAATACTTTGTTAGATCATGATTGCGATCAATTATGTAGCGATTTGAACTTCGTTTTTTTGATTAAATCGATTCTGTGACTTACTGTTCGCGAAGAACATGAAGAACACGTTCTGATTTTGATTAAATTCGACATACTTTGCTTCATAACGTGTTTAATCGCTTGTTCGTGCGTAGTTAGTAAATGATTGCGAGCAATTACCTGAAATTTCACTGTCTAATTCGTTGTTTTGCTTGAATCTGTGTTAATCGTATTCTGTGATTTTTCTCGATCGTTCTATGTTTCACGCTAAGTTTACGATCAGATTAATTTCTCGATCGAAAAACTTGGCGGGAGAATTTTTTCTCGATCAGAATACGAAGTCAGCGCTAAAACCGTCAGCACTAGAAACAATTTTAGTTAGAAACATTTCTCGAGCGTTATTCAGCGAAAATCATTTTCGAGAGAGACCAATTTTGACTTTGCATGCGTAAAAACTTTCTCTCGAGAAACATTTTTGGTCAGACCTTTAAAGTTTGACCAAGCTAAAATCATTTACACGCGAGAAACTTTTCTAGTCAACATATTTATTTCGACTTGTCGAGAAACTTACTAACGTACTGTTTCTTTACGATCGAAATAAATTCACGATCCGAAATTTTTATCGACCGAACGATTTTGGGCAATTTATTTCGCTCAAAAAATATTTCGCTGACAGACTTTCTCGCACGAGAACAGTACACATTATATTCAATTTCGACGAAATTATCTTCGATCAAACTTTAAAGATTGAATCAAAAATTATTCTCGAACTATTTTACGAATCAAACGCTACTAGCAAACTTCGTCACGTGTGAAGCACATTACATCATCTTCAAACCTTCAAGACACTTAACGAAGATCCTTCAACAGCTCTACTACAAAACATCAATGGATGCATACTCGCTTGGAAATGACAATCGTCCGCCGATCTTGCTACATGGTGAATACACCGTTTGGAGAAGTCGCTTCCTCAATTTCATCGCTTTAAAAGATCAAGCCGAGAATTTGCTGAAATCACTAGAAGAGGGACCAGAACAATTTTGAGTGAATGTCCCCGGTGATGAATCGGTAACTCCTCAAATTCCCGCATCTAGGCGACTGAAGGAGCCTAGGGAGTACTCAATCGAGGAAAGGACTCGAGCTAAGGCTGATCTAGTAGCTATGAATACCCGCATGCAGGGCATCCCCAACGACATATATAGACAGATTGATAGCTTTTCATCGGCTAAAGGAATGTGGGATGAACTGCATAGGATGATGCAGAGGACGAAAGTTGGCATAAAGGCCAAAAAGGCGAACATTCTCACAGGTTACGACTCCTTCAAAGCAAAGCCGGAGGAAAGTCTATATGATATCTACCAAAGATACCTCACTCTTCTCAACGAGATGAAGAAGATAGAAATCACGAAGACCAACATGGAGACAAACATCAGATTTCTCTCTTCCCTGTCCGCGGAATGGAAAAAGATATCTACTCAAATTCGACATAATAAAGATCTAGAGGAGCTGGATATCCATGCCGTGTTTGACAATCTCGCACAGCATGAGGATGATATAACCGAGATTCAAAAGGAGCAGAAGGGCAAACTGATCGAAGACACGGTTGCTTTCAGAGAAGAGGAGCTCAAAGCTAAGAAAAGAAAAGATCGTTAGGCTTCCTTCACCTTCAGAGTCGGAAGAAGAATCGGACTCCGACGTTGAGCCAAATATAAAAGCCCTAGGGAAGCAGATGGCCTTGATAGGAAAGATGATGAGCAAGAAGTACTTCAAGAAGAAGTCTTCAACCTCAGCCAACAGACTTCAGACTACAAGCTCTAAAAACAAAGAACGTGCACCAGAGAGCTCCAAAGTCAAGAACCCAAAAGAGGCTAACAAATGCTTCAACTGTGGCAAGCCAGGTCACTTTGCCAGAGAGTGCACCCTTCCGAAGAAGAGAGATGCCAACTACTACTCCATGAAGCTCCAATTGACTAAACAGAAGGAAGCTGGAGTAGCTCTGATGGCCGAACAAGACCAATGGCTCGAGGACACGTCGAGTTCTGAAGAAGAGAATTTAGCCCTCATGGCCCGTCTCGACAATAATCGAACGCTGAAACTGGCAATCATACGGACGACGACAACGCATCCACCTCGTCACAAGAGGTAGTCTCTCCTTCCACATTATTGACCATGTTAGATTCATATAAAAAACAATATGCTAACATGAAACGTGAGCAGAAAAGTATTAAGGAAGTAGAGGATAAACTTTCTAGGTCTCAGGAAATGATAAATAGTCTCGAATCAGAACTTAGGAGCTCTAGTGCTAAGATAGAAGAATTTACTAAGAGCATACATTCTAGAGAGACTAGTCAACCTCAAATAGGACTGCATAGCGAAGAGATTAAGGAGTTAGAAGATAAGCTAGCAAATAACTACAATAGCTTGGTTGGAAATCTTAATGAGAAAGCCACCTTAAATTGTACGATAAACGACGCTACCACTAAGATCACTAACTTAGAAGCTCAATCAGAAATATCAAATGCTAAGGTTAGTGAGCTTAGTGAAGAACTAGACGCCTGTCAAGCCGCCAAACTGACGGTAGAAAATAACTATGCTCTCCTAGGTGAGGAACGCAAGAAACTATATGCTAAAATTAAGAAATTAGATGATATAGTTACGCATAGGGGAAAATCCGAAGGATATAGAGTTCTATAATACTATAGAAGGCATAGGTTTTACGAACCCACAAGTTCTACGAAAAAAGGAAATTTATGATATTAAGAACATGGGTTTAGGAGTAACCTCTCTTGGAGAATTTACTGAATCAACGTATCAAAATATTTATGATTCATCTATGAGAAAAGCCTCACATGGGCCCGAGATCCCCTTTGACTACACTGAACTAAATGAAAGAGACAGAAATATGAAACCTTCTTTAACCCCTGTCTTTGATTTAGTTCAAGTCCTACCTCCTGAATCCCAAGCACACAATGAGGAAGTCAAAAACGTTCATTATAAAAATTCTCTATACATACCTCCTCTAATAAAACAGATAGAGGAATCTCAAGCTAATTAGACAAAGAAAGAGAGAATTTCGAAGCTGAAAAAAAAAAAGTTCTTCAAAGAGATGAAAAACCTCAAAGCTTCCTCATCCTACCTCTCACGCTATACCTCAAAGCGTGAAAATCGAAAAATCACCTTCGAAAGATCAAAAGTTTATTAATAATTCTATTAAGAGTGCTAAGACTAAAATTTCTTTACCCATCCTACAGGGAGCGTAGGGCAAGCACTAGAATCGAAGGCGAGAGTGTCTAGTCTTAAGAAGGAGCTAGTAGATTTCAGTATGCTTACGAATGTTACTCCTTCTGTACAAATAAATGACACTCGTAGAAATAAAAGAGTCATTTCTTCGCTTAGAGTAATTGCTTCTACGTGTACTCTTCAGCCCATCACCTTAAGAAGCACCAATTACGAAATAGGCTCTACATCTAAAGCTAAAATTAGTCATTCTGAAACAAAGGCCACTAGGAAGACTCGTAGGAAACAAGATCCAGCTATAAAGAAAGTTTATGGCGCCGTACATGCTTGTACTCACCTAAGGTATCCTGTAAAGATTGAATCCCCCAAACACCTTAGGAGATTATCAAAAGAAAAGATTTTTTCCTCAGTCAAGCCTACCAAAGCATTTGTACGTGCTGCAATTCAACTTCCCTGCCAGGTTCAACCCACTTGGGTTCCTAAACCACCTCCTAAGAAGACGAAAGTCATAAAGGCTAAGTCTCCTAAAGCCAAACCCAAAGTTACTTCCTTGAAGGCAACTTGGGTCGCTAAAGTCCCTATCGAAAATAATTTAGGAATCATATCTGAACCTAAGACTAAATCTGCTAATCTGAGAGGACCCATGCTTAAGTGGGTACCTAAAGCTCTCTAACTTGTTTTTGCAGATCCATCATGTGTGGTACCTCGACTCTGGTTGCTCCACACACATGACAGGAAATCAGGAGCTGCTGAGCAACTATCAAGACGGACTGAATGGAAAAGTCAGGTTTGGAAACAACGACTCAACCCCAATTCTAGGACTTGGGGATATCATTCTGGAGAATCTGATTATAAAGATGTCTCATACGTCGAAGGCCTCCGCCATAACTTGTTCAGCATAGGCCAGTTCTGTGACAAAGGGTTCCAGGTTGTCTGTCATGCTGACCAGTGCGAAATTTTGGATAGTCAGGACACAGAACTCCTACAAGGACTTCGGAAATCAAATCTATACGCGATAAACCTGACATCCGTGCGGCCCTCGACAGCTGTTTGCCTCATATCTCAGACTGTAATTCAGAGGAACATCTTATGGCATCAATGCATGTCTCATCTCAACATCAAAGCTCTTCAACGTCTCTCAACGAAAAAGTTGGTTCATGGTCTTCCAACTATATCTTTACAAAGGAGCATCATTGTTCGGAATGCAAATTAGGAAAAATGAACAGAGCATCTCATCATCTCAAACAAGTGGCCTCTACTTCACGTCCTCTGGAACTGCTACATATGGACCTCTGTGGACTGATGAAGAAACAGAGCATAAATGGACGCAATTATTTGCTGGTCATAGTCGATGACTACTCTCGCTACACATGGACAAGGTTTCTCCGAACAAAAGATGAGACAGGGGACTTGATAGTCAATTTCGTGAACTCTACTCAAAATTTGCTGCAGCAGACTATCCAAGTCATTTGAACAGACAATGGCACTGAGTTCACGAACAGATGACTCAGTGAATTTTATCAGAAACTTGGGATATGTCAACAATTTTCAGCCGCCAAGACTTCTCAACAGAATGTGGTAGTCGAACGAAAGAACAGAACACTAGTGGAAGCCGCGCGTACGATGCTCATCCACTCTGGACTTCCACATTTTCTCCGGGCGAAAGCAGTAAATACTGCATGTTTCACTCAAAACAGGACGGTGGTTCACAAGCGCTTTGACAAGACTCCGTACGAAATTATCAACAAACGAGTACCCAACATTTCATTCTTCAAAGTCTTCGGGTGCAAGTGCTTTCTGGCGAACGACCGAGAGCAACGTGCTAAGTTCGACCCTAAAGCATTCGAAGCCACTTTCATCGGGTATTTTTCAACCCCGAAAGCGTACCGAGTATACATCAAGTCCAACCACACAATCAAAGAAAGCTACATCGTCAATTTCCACGAAGTGGCAGATATGGCTTCTAGTCACTTCACTCCAGGACCCGTGCTCAACCGATGGCTCCTGCACACCTCAGTTCAGGACCCGTATCCAACCAGATAGCTTCTGAATATAACAGTTCAGAACCTGTTTACACTGGTGTGTTGGCACAAAACCAACAGAAGATGGCAACAACTCCGAATTCAACGTCAGAAGAAGCAATAAGACTTGCATTAGACGATTTGGGCTCTCTCTTCGAGCCAGTATATCGGTCACACACTGCTACACCTACAGTTTACTCTCCACCCGACGAGACCGACATACCAAGTGCTTCTCACGTCCCTACTTCACCCGATTCAGAATTGCCACAGAATAACGAAGACCCTACAGTGGTTATTGAAGAAGAATCATCAGAGACGATCACTCCAAATGCAGAATTGGTACTTCCTCAAGCAATTGATCAATCAGAGACTATAGAAAATCTAGACCCACAGATGGTTGATGCATCGACTTCAGCCTTGCTATGAGCGCAAGTGGACTAGAGGTCACCCGGTTGATTAGATAATTGGCGATCCTTCGGATGGAGTGAGGACACGTCGTCAGCACAGTCTCTTCAGCTGCTTCTTAAGTAAAAATGAGCCTACCAAGGTAGCAGACGCACTTCAAGACCCGGATTGGGTAATATCGATGCATGATGAACTTCATCAATTCGAACGTCTTCAAGTGTGGAACTTAGTACCCCGTCCGCATGAGAAAAAATTGTTGGAACCAAATGGGTATTCAAAAACAAGAAGAAAGATGGTGAAGTGATCCGGAACAAAGCAAGGCTAGTTGGGAAAGGATACAATCAACAGGAAGGCATAGACTACGACGAGACATATGCTCCTGTTGCCCAAATCGAAGCTATCCGTCTTCTCCTGTATTTTGCGGCTCACAAAGACTTCAAAGTCTATCAAAGGGATGTTAAGATCGCCTTTCTCAATGGCGTGTTGAAAGAAGAAGTCTACGTCGCTCAGCGGAAGGCTTCGTTGATCAATAACATCCCGATCACGTCTATCGATTGGACAAAGCTCTCTATGGACTAAAATAAGCCCCACGTGCTTGGTACGATGTTCTGAGTGAATTCCTTCTGAAGTCTGAATTCATATGAGGAACGATAGACACAACTCTCTTCATCAAAAGGCAAGACAAAGATCTGATGGTCGTTCAAGTATACGTCAACGACATCTTCGATCAACTAATCCACGGCTTTGCACGAAGTTTGGAGATCTAATGAAAAGCAAGTTCGAGATGGGTCACATGGGAGAGATGCAGTTCTTCTTAGGACTACAAGTCAGGCAACTCTAAGATGGGATTTTCATCAGTTAGACAAAATACATCAAGGATATTCTGAAGAAATTCCATCAAGATCAGAGCAAGCCTCTCAACACTCCTATGTCACCAAGCTGCAAGTTGGATGCCGATCCCTCTGGCAAGTCGGTCGACGTCACACTGTATCGCAGCATTATTGGATCTCTTCTCTACCTCACTTCGAGCCGGCCGGATATCGTGTTTGCCACTTGCTTATGTGCCCGTTTTCAAGCCAATCCCAAATAATCTCATATGCTCGCGGTCAAATGGATTCTACGTTACCTTAAGGGCACTTCTACCCTTGGACTATGGTATCCAAAGGGTACGAATTTCAAACTTATAGGCTATACTGACGCTGATTATGCAGGTTGCCGAATGGACAGGAAAAGCACGTCCGGTGGCACTCAATTTCTAGGCAAAAGCTGGTCTGCTGGTCTTCCAAAAAGCAGAACTGTGTGTCAACTTCGACGGCCGAAGCGGAATACATGGCTGCCGCTAGTTGTTGCTCCCAGATGCTGTGGATGCGGACTCAGCTTCGCGACTACGGGTACAATTTAAATAATATTCCCATATATAGTGATAGTCGAAGTGTCATTGCTATTACTTGCAATCCTATTCATCACTCACGCACAAAACACATAGACATTAGATATCACTTTATCAAAGATCATGTAGAAAAAGGCACCATAGGTATGTGTTTCGTGAACACGGAGTACCAATTAGCTGACATTTTCACCAAGGCATTGGATGAAAAACGATTTCAATTCCTTGTCGGAAAATTAGGCATGTTGAATCTTCCGTAATCTGTGCTTTACCTAATCTTCTGTGCGTCTAAATGTTTTTTGCTATGTGTTTTCTTTGCTTATATGCTTTATCTTGCGTGAACTTAATAAAAATAAATAAAATAATAAAATACTATACATATACCTATAATATAGGGGAATGACGAAATCCTTTAGGATGCTTTGATCTCAAGTCACTTAGAATTTACCCCGACTTGCGATCGATTTAATTGCTTAATTTTGTCAGTCTAAGTCGCATTCTTGTGTCTAAAGGTCATTAGGTTGATCCACTAGATACAAAGCCACTATACATATGTGCGGATTCAAGCCTTGTTTTTCCTTTCTTTGGATCTATTTCTCGAGTGAGTCACACATCAATTGCTTGTCTTAACTAGTGGACTTGGCTTCATACTCACCTTGCCTTAGATCGTTTGGAAAATGATAAGGGCGCTTAGGTTATTCCTCACTCGGCCTTATAAATTTTTTTCCTCTCATTAGTCCTTAAGTCATCCACTTTGAGCCTTCTCGATGCTCTTTTCTTCCTTTGAATCTCATTCCTAGCCTTCAACCGTATTATATACTCTTCGGACGGTTGTTCAAACGAGAAAATGAGGGGGAGAAAATAAGGAGGATGATGACAAAAGAAGTCACTGCTCAATGCGCAATGAGATCAAAGGAACCTGCCTTCCGACTATTTTTTTGACGGTGGCATGGATCCTGCTGTGAACTTCTCCAACGATAATCTCGTACGCTCGTCAGAACGACTGGAAAGAGGAGCACCACGAAGTGAACTTCTCCAACGATAATCCGGTCTTATATCGGGAAACGAGAAGAGCAGCGCAGCCTTGGGTTCGTATTCCATAACCGTGAACTTCTCCAAAAAGATAATCTCTGAAACCTCTCTAGGGATTAAGAGAAGAGGAGCACGGTATCGGCCCGAGAACCAACAAGAACTTCGCCTACGATAATCTCCTATAACCTCGTGGAGAAGCGGAGCTTCAGCTTGAGCATAACATAAAAAGGGATAATTCTTAAAAGAAAAGGAGGGGAGAAAAGATTGAAAAGAAGAAAGACGCCGAAAAAAAAAGGGGAGACGGACGTAGAAATGGAAGATGACGAAGAGATAAGCTCACTTTCCTCTAAGTTCCTTCCCTTCTAAGTCCTAACCAAATAATAACCCTTACAACCCTTTGATTCCAATCGACGATCTCTCGCTTCGGTGAGATGATTAAAAAATGCCTCGATCACAGGTAAGTTGAGTTAAAATTGCTTGTGTTGACTTGAGCGATATAAATAAAAACCCCAAGTGAGAAATTATTGAGTGCAAGAGCGAACCTACTGAGAGTTGTCGAAATGGACCAGTCTATGAATTTAGGACTTTAGTTTGACGACATGACTTGATGGCATTTTTTTTCCAAATGTCTCGTAAAATTTTAGGTGTGACGGTTGATCGAAGCAAAATAATCTGACCCCATAATACTATAATAGTAATATGCAAAAAAAAATTATCGCACATCCTAATATGAAATTTTATGTTTCATATGCGTTGAATTGAATAAATGCGAATTTATTTTGTTATCGCACATTCTAAATGTAATTTTAGATTGCATTGATACTTAATTGTTTAAATGCGATAAATTTTTCACTGCTCTTACCCTCACGCAATATCTTAAGTACATGTTTTGGGACCATGTATATGTGCTTACTGGATAAAATTGTGTGTTATATGCTCATGACTCGAATTGATTTCATATGCTTGCATGTTAAGTCGATTTTTGCGCATTATTTGAGGGGGGCAAATATAAAAATCGTGCATTAGCTCCAAATATTCTTGACGTTTTTCTCTAAGCATTTCAGATTCCTTCAAACAAAATTAAGGAGTGAAACGTCGACACTACAAGGAAATGAGCTAGTCACAGACCAAATTAACTCCATGATTTCTAACGTTTTTCTTTCTAAGTGGTACAGATTTTTTTCTCTGCCGGGGAAGCTAGACTTTACTACACAGAAAATAAAGAGAGTTAATTGCATTTATTTCAATTCTTAGGGGGAGCTTTACAAATGTGATCCTATTTGAAATAGGGGTCAATCTCAAAAGTTTAGAAGTACTTACTATCGACAAACTGAATATACGAATTAATTTGCGATAAGTTTCTCGATCGTAAACAATGTTGGGAACGATTTTGATTGGCCCGATAATTTGCGATCGAAATTGAAGAGCAATTTTCGAGTCAAAAATTTCTCGAGCGCAAATAGTAATGGGCCTGATCCATTTAATCGCAAAATGTCAAATCGCAAACCCAACATTGACTTACAGCGAATTAATAAAAGTTCACCTCTTTGACAGTCGAAAACTTTTTCTCACGCAACCCTAAATCGCAAAAAAATTCTCTCGCTAAAAACTTTCACAGACAGTTCAAATTTCTCAAAAATCTTTCGATTTTCAAACACCAACTTGTCTGTTTAAGGTAGAAATGAGATTCTTTTGACATTTGCGTGTGATTCAACTTTGTTAGCATCTGCATTTTGTAGTTTTTCGCATGATTTTAGATTCACTGTTTTACAAAACTGAGAAAACTGTATACTATTTTACAGTGCTTTAGGCATGATTATGAGTTTTATCTGATATTAATGCCTGCACTTAAGAAAGTTTCAATGTTCTTTATGAATCTGGTAGTGTGAATCTTCGAAAATCTGCATCTTCGACTCTATTTTGAGTTTAGATAAAAATGGGCATTTGAATGTTTGAAGCCATCGAAGAACTTTGTCGATCGCAAACAGTCTTAATTGAATTCCGATTCAATTGAGACACTGTTTGTGTCGAATTAAGTTCTCGATCGATAAACTCTGACTTAGTCGCTAAGAAAGAAGATTTTGACCAACAAATCACTTACCGCCGAGAAATCTAATTAGGATGTTTTTAGCGAAAAACTTAAGCACTGAATAGACAATTTAGATGCAAATTAGATGGAGCGCAAAACTTACTATCGCAAAATAGAACTTTCGATTTGATTTCGGTCGCAAAAATTTAGCAGGAAAAAATTAATTCTTCAACGCTTAATTTTTCGATCGTAAAATTCGCCGCTTAGAATGTAATTGATTGAAAAATTTCTCGACGATTGACTTAGTTTTTTTTGTTGACTAATTTCTCGATAAAAAAATATCGCAGCGAAAAATTTTACTTAGAAAAATCACGTACCGCTCGACAAATTTCAAATCGAAAAATTTTGTTCAATCGAGGAAAATTTTCGGTAGTAAATTTACCTGATAAATAATTTCTCGATCGTAAATTTACGCGGAATTTTTCTCGATCGTAAAATTGATCGGCTACAGTCTCAAGATTACAACTTCAACACTTAGAAGTTTTTTTTCTAAATCCTTTACATTGTAGCAAGCATTAGCGAGTAAATTTTCTCGATTGCAAAATTGAACGGAGTTACTACAATTGAAATCAATGCGTAGGAAATCAATTTGAAAATCAAATTTATCGAGCGAAAAATTTCTCGGCATGAACAATGACGTTACCCGCGATTAAACACTTAGAAAATTTCGAACTCTTTTTTCACGCGTTACAAGTTTAATTCGAAATTACAATCATGCCATTACATTTTTTCAGAATCAAGTATCCTATATGCATATTATACGATCTCAATTCAAAATTCATCAAACATGTCATGACTTGATACAAATATTATAGTTTGATGAAATTTAATCCATTTTCGACTAAAATCAAAATTATGAACTAATGAACTTTTATATCTCTTTATTTTTTCAGATTGATCGCTATCCTCGATATAATCACATATACGACCATGTATCTGAAGGTCCAGGATACAAATTTCCAGCTCGATCTGAGTACCTTTCGGTGTCCGGACGAGATTATTGTCTCTATCCTACGAGGCCACCCCATCTGGCACGCATTGACGGTCACCGCCTCTGTGCCAATGGTCTATCTCCAGCATTTATGGGGATGCATACAAGGAACTGTGGCAAATGGAGCATTCTCCTTCACAACTATAATCGAGACGCGGCATATTCATATGGACAAGAACAAGTTCGGGATGATTCTGGACTTGCCATACAACGAAAACTACGACCCGCTCCCGTCGGACGCAGAAATGGTGCATGACTTCATGCAGATGGAGTATTAACTGCAGCTCACCAAGCTAGCTCAGGTCCAGAGCAGCGGTATTCCTCATCCCTGGCAGACACTGTTCGGGATCGTGAACAAGTGTCTATCACCCAAGCATGCTGGCTTCGACAAGGGCAACGGCAACATACTGCGGATCTTTCACGGACTTGCATTCTCCGGATATGATTTCACGCAGCTGATCTGGAATGATCTTGCTTAACAAATTCGGCTGAAGGAGAATCGAAGATCGAAGAACGTGCCCTACGCTCGATGGTTCAATGTGATCATCAGGGAGTTCATGGAGTTACACGCACAGAATATCCCTCAGCTGCCTCCCGGAGGAAACTATCAGCCGCCAAGGCTCAAATTCTTCCATAATCCACGGCTCACGGACTTGGACCAACCGTCGATGCCGATTCCGCTCAACCTTCTTCGGCTCGCCGACCCCGCGGGAGCTGAATATCAGAAATTCTGTCGGGAACATAACCTAACGAAACAAATGATTAGAGGCCCCCGACAGATTTCCCATGTGAGACCTCCCCAACCGCAACGACACCACAGCCTTGAAGCCATGATGATTGATGAAGTGGCCCAGGAGCTAGAGCAGGAGCTACCAACTTGGGAGGAAGAGATTCCTGATGCAGATGCCACCTTGATAGATGTTGTGGCTGCTGAGTTGGAACAAGAGGCTCCAACAGAAGAATTTCAAGTGGAAGTGCATGTGCATGTAGGCATGCTCGAAGAAACCATTGAGGAGGTTCTTCAACCAGTAGCACAGCCCGAGGTTGAAATGCGGCAAAGCTCGCTTCCATGGGTGATAGATCAGGCACATGAGGATGGTGAACGTGACCCTACTCTCATGCGGCCACCCCGTCCGACACAAGTCGGATGAGGAAATAAGTCTGATAAGAAGGACTCCCAGGAGACTTAGCATTTAGTTGGAGTCCCTCTTCCCCGCCGTCACCACCGCACCAGACACTATGATGACTGCTTCTACAAGTGGTGCTGGCACTTCATCGCTCAATCTTGAGCCGCAACCGATTCCACCGGTGACTGGTTCGCAGGCGCAACCCGAGCTTGCGACAACACCCATAGAGCCGAATCTTCAAGATTCGACTACAGGATTGGGTGGAAGTTTCGTACAGTCACAACCTCAAGTGACTGTGAGCCAACCTGAAGAGTCGGTGTCTACTCAAGGGTTGATAACAGGCGATATCAGTCGTCCTGGTCCATCCAAGGAGGCGTCCCAACCGTTTGTGATGAATGAGCAATTCCAAGTCGCTCTCTCCGTTGCGGTTCAATCTCTTGAAGACAAGATACTGGAGAGAGTTCTTACTACCATAGAGACACCCCGCAGAGCCATCGGGAAAGCAGCTGTCTCTGGAGGCACCTCGTCACAGCCCAACCTCACACCTCCACAACCCACACCAACCGACCCTTTAGCCAATTCATCCATCCTCATTAACCCGTACACCTTACCCATAACCGAGCTCCACGACATCCTACTCGCCCGATTGATCGGCCTCTCCATCCGGTCGCCTCAAGAAGAGTCTCTTTACAGGCGATTGATGGATCATCCTGAGCCACCTACTGATACTTGCCGAGGCCAAAGATCCCACTCAAGACGCCGACATGATGACCCTGACGATTAGGATCCTCATGAGGGGGAGAAGAGGCTAAGGACATCTACTAGTGGCCAAGGACAAGGCTCGAGCGCAACGCAAACAAGCGCTGGAGCAGGTGAAACCCAAACCACCCACCAAACACAAACCACCCAAACTACCCACACTACGCACCGCACCACCACTCTAACACACATCGACCCACCAACCTTTCACCTCAGGACGCCTCTGCCCACATCACCGATCTACTCAAGCCCCTTCCTTCCGGAAGAAGAAGCAAGTGCCGCAATGCTCATAGCCCTAGCGGCTACTCAAGCTACTCCCTCGGTTGCTCCAGACCAACCGGGCCCCTCAGGACATGGCGTCAATCCACATGAGGCTCTATATAAGTATATCTTTGACGGACAGTGGATGACCCATTCCATGCTCGAGGAGCATCAAAGACGACGGCTTCAAGACGTTCGACGTTTTCTACAACTAGCCTCCATAGACCTCGTGATCATAGAAGATGACGAGCTTCTGGAAGGTGAAGACTACGAGCAAGACATCCCAAGGCTACCAGAGTTGATCGCGCAACAAGCGGCTCCCTCTACAAGGCTAACGCCAGGGACCGTTCGGATCGACATGTCGTGGGAGAACATCCAAATCCCCTTCCTCGAAGAAGTTCGCGAAAACATAGAGAGTTAAGAAGCCGAACGAGTTCAAGCTGAGAGTGATCACTCACTGGGATCAGCAGAAGAGGATGACCTACCTTTGGATGCTGACCAAACTTGGACCTGATGTAAGGCTGGGGATGACTAAAGAACAAGTCAAGAGCCACTATAAGGGTCTCTCCCCAATATGCCAGCGTATACTGTGCAAAAGGAGGACTTCCAACACCTCACTACACCATCGAGCGAGTAGATAGAACTCGAGAAGATCTAAGCAAGAGCAACCTACCGTACATCCCTGCTGATGAGGTATACCGTCTCTATCAGCTGTACGTGGAGAAGTACAAAGGTCCTCAAGGCTTCATTAAGAAAGAAGGACTCGAGGGACTCTACCGGTTCATAATGCGCCAAGTAAGTACTTTGCCACACACGACCTTCAGATGGCTCTGGAGAGCAACATGAAGAAGGTTAACATGACCACTCCGCTGAACAAATGACCTGAGATTGAAGGGCTTCCCAAAAATCACGTGCATATCAGCTCAGTCCTAGGCATCACCTACCACAATCCAATAGCCAAGAAGAATAGGTTGATGCTGAAGACTGAGATTCATAAGTTTTGCGATGGGACGCTCAAGGTCGTCAGGAAAAACATCGACCAGAGGTTGGAAGAAATCAATCGAGATACGATGTTGAGGATCCACAGGTTCGTGAGAGAACAGCCGCTCCTAATGGAACTATTGAAAGATATTGAGGAGTGTCTGGAGATGAGGAACATGCTCAGGAACTTTGAGCATGCGCTGGGCTTGCGTAGATCTTATTACGCCGACGAGGACAAACAGCGCAGAGATGCAATCAAGCACAACGGGGGAGAATGTAGAAGATCAATTCTAATTGTGCTTTGATTTTATTAGTTGTCCTTGTAATTAGGGGCTTTATTTGTATTAGTCCGTTGATTAAGACTAGATAGATATTTTATACCAAATGTGTTTGGTATAAATACTTTGTAATCAATCGCAATCAATAGAGAAAGTTTTGGAAATTGATCCGAAAGGCTTGCAATTCTATTTCTAGAGAGAGAACAACAGTTACTTTCTCACTCTACTCGAATTCTCTCTCTTGTTCTTCATTTGAGTTTTTCGATCGAATCTTAATGTCGATCATTATCATCGAATTACTTCGAATTCATGCCTAGGATCAGAGTTGTTAATCATAGGACCTAACAGATTTACACGTGGCTAAAGAGCCAAGAGCGTCCCTCTGGAGACATTCGATAATCCAGTAGGGAAGAAATGTCTCATACACCGAGAGAGCAAACAAACAACAAAAACAGAAAATTACACATCCGAAAGAGGACAAGTTTAAGAGATTGAATATGAACATCAATAGAACCTACTACAAATTGAGTTAAACACCCAAAATATAATACTCTTCATTATCTTCGTCTTCACCTTCAACAAACCTTCATCTTCGGGGCTCTCCATTAGGGAGAAACGGGCTCCTACAAGAGGAGAAACAAACTTCCAAATTGGGAGACTAGTCGAGACAGAAGAACACATAACCACACACACGATACCAAACATCAACATAAGGGTCAAACACACAAAAGCAAAAAAGCATACAAACAAAATGAAGACGGAGCATACAAACACAGTAAAAACATGAAGCAAGGACAACTACTAACCATCGACAACACAACAAAGAAGCAGGGGAAACACAAAAAGAGATAAAGCAACTAACACAAAACGAAAGGGAAAAAGACGAATAAAAAAAAGTAGAAAAGAGGATTTTAGTTGATTCCTCCCCTCTCACCAAAACTGATTCCTCCACACCAAAAGTGGTGAAGGGTGAGGTGGAGGAAGTGGTGTTCTTCTATTTACGGTTTTTGATAAGGGAGACGATTGCTTGAGAGCACGGAAATTAACAACTATATAATTCAATAATCCAAAATTTGCGCCAAGGACGTTCAAGTTCAGCCTTATGGATGAAAATTGCATGTTGGTCCTTCATCTCTAAATATTTGCAATTTATTCCCTAAACTTTCGAAGTTCATCAATCCAGTGAGATTCTTTGGAAGTTATATTGGTCTTTTTTATTCTCAATTGATGAAGTCTTAATCTTCTCATCTTTGATAATCTTCCATATCAAAGTGTTTAGCTTCTCTTTGAACTTCTTTGCTCAGTGCCTTGTCAGTGGTCGAACTGCTACTTGAAACATCGGCTTTATTTGCTTATGGTCAGCCTCGTTCACATCATCCCCCTCGTCTTGAAAAGTATTTGTCCTCAAATCACTGAAATTAAAAGGGGAGAGGTCAGAAAGATTGAAAGTGGTACTTACATTATACTCACTTTGAAGATCTATCTTATATCGGTTCTATTCTCTATAGCAGCGCTATATGACCTTGAGGTACACCGAACGGATGTAAAAATGGCATTCCTAAATGCGGGCCTCGAACAAGAAATCTACATGCATCAGCCTGAAGGGTTTCTTAAAATTGGGCAAGAGAACAAAGTGTGCCGACTCGTGAAGTCGCTTTACGGGCTTAAACAACCACCGAAACTATGGCACCACAAAATCGATATGATTATGCTATCGAATGAGTTCAAGATGAACGAGTGTGATAAATGTGTTTACATTAAAGGCACATCTGAGAATTTGTAATTGTTTGTCTTTATGTAGACGACATGTTAATCACGGGAAGCAATAAGAAAATGATTATAAACACGAAGAACGAAAAGACATTTTAGTATGAAGGATATGTGTTTGGCTAGTGTCATACAAGGGGCAAACGTCTATATGACTCCCGAAGGAGTTATGCTGACACAATCTCATTATGTTGTTAAAGAAATTCGTGCTTTCGATGATCCTCTAGCTAAGACTCCTGTACACCTAAATCTACACCTGGTCAAAAAACAGAGAAGAACCCATATCACAACAAGAATATGCTCGAGCGATTGGCAGTCTAATGTACCTATCGAACTGCACTCGACCTGATATAGCATATTCAATCTAAATCATGAGGTTTACGAGTAATCCTGGGAGTAATCATTGGATAGCCTTGAGAATGGTGTTGAGATATCTGAAGCACACTATAAATCATGCATGCTCTATTCGAGATATCCAGCCGTTGTTAAAGGATATTGCGACGCCAACTGGATATCTAACAGTAAAGACTCCAAATCCATAAGTGCTTATGTATTTACCATCGGTGGTGGAGCAATATTTTGGAAGTCCTCCAAGCAAACGTGCATAGCTTGATCCACGATGGTGTTGGGTTACTCGGTGTGTACCGGAGACGCCACATCCCCAGATACGATGAGAAACAAAAATTTTTCGGGTTCTCCGATTGCCCTTCTAGCTCAGATCAGAACAGTAACACATTGACACGTAATAGGGTTGGTCAAACCCGTAGAGAATTACCAGTTAAAACGAGTGCAGCTCCTCGTCCTTTTCTTCAACTACGGCGCTGGTGGTGGATGGCACTAGATTGTCACGCCAACCTCACGGTGCACCACATATTCAATTCTCTAATGATGGCTAGAGAAAATTGATCCGTCGCGTAGGAGAAAGCTGTAAGCATTTCGGTGTGTTTTCGTCCGCATAACTTGTTTTACTTTTGGACGAGGGTTTCACCCTTTTTATATTAGGGTAGGGCACGGAATTTTGGTCCATTAGCAAGCCTTAATTTCGAATTTCAAGCCATGATTAAGCGAGATCTTTTTGCCTTAAATATCTCTTTCCTTTTGATTCCAAATCAATTAAGGAAACAATCCATAATCACCCTTAATTACTAACTTGAGATATTTACTCCAAATAGAATATCTTAATTATGGATTATATGTCGAAAATTATACCATATTTCGAATTTTTAGTTTAAAATAAATACTATTCCGAATATTTTTATTTCTATATTTATGCATATCAAATATGTAAATTTCGAAAGTACCCTCCTAGGCATATTTATAAATTAAGCTTAGGGTAAAATTGAAATTTTACCCCCAAGCCTTTCAAGCACTTAGCCAAGCCCAAGGCATAAAGTTAGTTTCTTACGAAGTCCGACTTCGGTCCAATAAAAGGCCCGAGGCCCATAAAAGCGCAGCCCAAGGCCCGTTAAGGCCCAAAACACTTTTTGTCCTCATCGGCACACGTAAGTCCGAATCTTTAGGTTCGACTCAATCGGCAAGGGAGGAATCCAATAGTCCGGTATTTACCTAGCCAATCCCGCAGTACCGGGCCGTAACCCGATTCGAGTGTGAATTTCGAGCCAGTCTTTATTCCAGAACCTCACTATAGATTATAGTACTACGTATATCCGTGTCCCAATCGAGTGAGAGCCATGGTCTATGTCAAACTCACTGAACTCGATTCTATGATAAAACGGAGACGAGGCAAATTACCAAAGTACCCTCCATGTCTAACATGAGTTAATTCAATACCTTGGCCAAGGATTTCGTAATTTCCTATCGCCATCCACATAGGACACTTGTCTCGATCACGTACGAGACTGTGAATCCGTACTTGGCGGTCTGAGCCCGATAATCACAAATCGTTATCAAGATCGCATCTGGCCCGCTGACCCATGCAATACTGTTTTGCTCCTATTGCTTTTCTTGTAGACGTAAGGTTTTGTTCTTCAAGAATCCGTGGCCCTTGACCACTTCATCGAACCGAAGATTCCAGCTTCTGAAGGCTTGTTTAAGTCCATAAATGGACTTGCTCAGTTTGCACACCTTATGAGCATCTCTTTGCGATGTAAAACCCTTGGGCTGCTCCATATATATTTTCTCTTTGAGGTATCCATTTAGGAACGCAGTTTTCACATCCATTTGCCGGATCTCATAGTCATATGTGCAGCTATCGCAAGCAATGTTCGAATGGACTTCCTCATAGCGACAGGCGAAAAGGTTCCCTCATAGTCAATGCCCTCTTTTTGATTGTACCCTTTCGCCACAAGCCTAGCTTAGCATGTGTCAACCAATCCGTCAGATCCAATCTTTCTCTTGTAGATCCATTTACACTCAATTGGTCTAAAACCGTCAAGGATGTCTATTAGAGTCCAGAATTGGTTTTCGTGCATAAAATCTATTTCGGCTTGCATAGCTATAAGCCATTTTTCCGAATCTTTACCCATGATTGACTGGTCATATGTAGTGGGATCGTCTCCGACGTTCCCTTCCATCGCAGCAACCTCGTGCTCGATGTGGACCATTCTGTATTGTGGCGATCCTACTTTTCTAATTAGAATTAGTGGCGGATTTCCGCAACGTAAGCCGCGGAAGGCCCGTCTAATTAAAACTTTTTCCTAAAATAATATACACTAATATAAAAATACGTCTACATCGTTATCTCTGTATATGGGCCGAAGCCCCAAAAATATCAAAAGAACAAAATCCTACAGACGCTCCACATGTCTTCATCCATGTACCGCACCGCCCTCAAAAGTCCGTGGAGCACCGCCACCAGCCGCCTCAGTCTCGGCGCGTATCAGCGTCAGACTCAGTACCTACAACACGTAAACACTGAGCAATTTGCCCAGTAGGTGAATAAAATGCATGTATGCAAGTGTGCACACAACCCCAATCCCAATATCTCACAGCATGATATAATGCACACTTTTCTTTTCCCACATTCCTGTTTCACACAACACAGGGCCCTAGGTTAGGCTCGACACCCTCGCACGCAAAAGACTACTGGGAGGCCACCCCCAAGTCTCGCGGCAGCCTACCCTGGTAGTGCACTGGACGATCACGCCAATGGCCTCCTACCGGGTCACTCCGCACCAAAAGCATACACTGATAGTGCACTGGACGATCACGCCAATGGCCTCCTATCAGGTCGCACCAAAATCTCATCCGGCGGTATGCACCTCCGATCACGCCTGTCTCCGCCAGGTGCCCAGTGAGCCCAACCTCGACTCCTCTAAGAGTCACCAATCACAAGCATCTCATTCTACCCCGTACGTCAATATCTCATATCGTTACCGTCTCACTACGGTACAACCATATCTCGCCCTAACGTGATATGCACATGCCATACATGTTCACAAAATCTCATAAAAGCATGATTTATATAAAACGTACGTGGAACAGATAAAGCACATAAATCATGTAAGTCACGTAAATCATCGAATCACATGGAAACACATAAATTCACATTTGTGTTTACGTATTGTAGATGGATGATCCACCTAGCTGTCCTCCTGTTAGCGTCAAATAAAATGTCTGGTGTGGTCCCTATATATCGATCCTCTGAATATGATAAATATTTTCATATTAATATATATTTATTAAGTCACATAAATTTTGTGAATACTAAAATTATCAAAACCCTAAAATTTATGAAAACCTAAAAATAATGAAGTTTCTAAAAATAAATAAACCCTAGAAATGGCAAAACCCTAAAATACTGAAAATTTATTAACTGAAATACAATGTCGAAATCTTTTCTAACTTGATGATGTCGAGATCTATACAAGCATGACTAATGTCGAGATTTATAATATGTCGAAATCTTGGAAATGTCGAGACCTTGCTTATCACTTGTCGAGATTTCTCACCTCTCAAGGTCTAATAAATATCGAATTATATCATGGAGGATGCCGAGATTATTAAACCATATCGAGATCTTAGTTACTAACTCTATAAGGTGTCAAACTTGTACAAATGTCGAGGTCTACTTTGTCGAGATCATTAAAAGAAAATGTCGAGCTTTATAAATATCAAAGTCTTTACTTATCGAGATCTTACCAATATAAATGTCGATATGTGATAGTGATAGGAAGATGTCGAATTGCATAGCTGATAGAAGTCGAGACTATATGTCGAAGCCTTACATATGTCGAGACCACTATTTCTTGAAAATGTCGAAACCCTTATAGAATGTCGAGATCTTATACATACCGAGATTTCATTCGACATTTTTTTCCTAAATACATCTCGAGATCCTATAATATCGAAATCTTTTCTACTGCACAGCTTAAATCGTCCGATTTCTACCAAAACCCTAAAACTGTACCATTAAAATCCTCCTCCACAACTAATCCTTCAATACTACACTAATCCAGAACTAATACAGCTTATATATTACCTAAATACTTCTTAACTTAACCTGAATATCTTTTAGTTCCTAAACAAAGTAGATTTCGAAGCTTGCTATGTCTAGTATCGGATTATATAAAAACATCTATATAATGAAAACCTGTTAATCCTATCGAAACTATATATGTAATAGGATTTTGACCCCAGCCTTTATTAACTTACAATATCAGAATATCTCTAGGTGTTGCAACCATTGTTCTAATGACGAGAACTTCATAGAAGCTATGCTAATCTTATATTAGAGTTACCTAACCTATTTGATATCACTTAGTTCTCATGTATACATCATGTAAGAAATATATATCAACTACCGAAGATGAAACAAACATATTATTCATAGACTTCTTACACCCTTACCACGAAATTTGAAGGGTTGGAGTTTTGTGAGTTCTTGGTTTTTGGTTCTCCCTTTTCGACGTTTTCTTCTATTTTTTCTTCATATTCATATTTTTCTTCTATTTTTGTGACTTCATATTCATCGGGAAATACATCAATATACTCATTGACTATCGGTACGTCCTTCAGTTCTGGCTGAGGTAACTCCTCTACCTTCATCGCATATACTAGATAAGACTCACAACCAGATCTCAATAGTCGTTGAGCCTTCAGCGCAGAGATCCGCGAAATACGATTCGAAGTAGTTTTTCCCGAAAAAGTGAACACCTCTTCTTCGGGCAGTTGAAATTTTACGACCTTCTTGTGACAATCTATAATGGCTCCATATCTCGAAAGCCAATCCATCCCAAAGATAACATCATAGTCGTTCATTGGGATCACAATCAGGTCGACGCTCAGATCTCTACCCTCAATGTTAACGGAGCATCCTTCCAGCACTTGGTTAGTGCGCGTCGGATCACCGTGTGGTAGGGTAACTATGTAATTGCATTCAGATAAGGTAGGAGAAACTTCCACCTTTTCCACATATTTGGCCGACACGAATGAATGTGTAGCCCTAGAGTCAATTAACACAGAAGTGGGCACGTCATAGATAGTCAACGTACCCGTTACTACGGAAGGATTTGCTTCGGCCTCCTCATTCGTTAGAGTAAAGACTCGTGCTGGCACCGGAGGGGGTCGAATCAACGGTCGGTCGGAACTTGAGGCATATTTTCGTTGCAGTTCCTAACGTAGTGTCCTATTTTCCCACATCGGAAGCATTGTGGGGTCGGGTTTGGTCTTGGTCCATAACACGTACCAGAATGGAAACGCCCACACTGTCGACATTGCGTTGCAGCACCTGAGGGCCGGTTCAGAGCGTTAAATGGCCCTTCGGTCTTGGTCTCCAGTTCTGCTGGCCCAGTTGATTCCCGCGATAATTTGGTCCCTTGCCGAAAAATTGGCGTTTCCGGTTCCCTCCTCCTTGTTGTCCTTCTGTTCTCCGCTTAGCATCCTGCGCCTTTGTAACTCTGCTCTCCGCTTGCTCCGCTAGGATTGCTCGTTCAGCGATACGGGCATAAGTTTTCCCTTCCGTATCATACATACTTACGCTCCGGAAGATCTCGGGTTTGAGACCCTCCAAGAAACGTTCTATCTTTAGCTCGTCAGTGGCCACGATATGTGGCGCAAACCTAGACAACTGCTCGAATTTACGGATATAATCCGCCACTGACATTCCTCCTTGCTTGAGGTTGATGAATTCGTTCAGCTTCTGCGCTCTATCAAGTGCGGTAAAGTATTTGCCTCGAATGAGCATTTTGAATCTCTCTCAAGTCATAGTAGTGGGATCCTCGAGCACCTGAATGGTGTCCCACCAGTAGCCCGCGTTCCCACGTAACATGAAGGTGGCACAAGTCACCTTCTCAGTCAGGGAGATGGCTAACACGGAACATATTTTCTATTGTTCTGAGCCAATCCTCCACATAGGTAGGATCGACTGCCTCCTCGAACGAAGGGGGGTTTAACAGTCGGAACCTTTCCCCCGCAGCTTCTACACGTTCTAGGCCAGGGGACGTGTGACGTTCCGAGGAATTTTGACGGTGGATAAGGTCGTTAATCTAATTGGACTGCTGCCGAATCAGATCAGTTAACTGATGAATGGTAGAGCGGTCCTCATTCGGTGGGGATTCGGAACCCGCGCTACGACTAGTTTCACCCACTTCTCTACATGTCCTCGGCATTTTCAACTAGTTCTACAATCAGTCATAGAGAGCACATGTATCAAATAACACGTAATCACATACCCAAGAAGTAAACTTACAGGCCAGGCTGGTTCTCCAGGCTTTTGAGCGGCAGTACATGGACAGTCTTCAGAATCTAAAGCCTACGCTCTGATACCACATGTGGCGACCCTACTTTTCTAATTAGAATTAGTGGCGGATTTCCGCAACGTAAGCCGCGGAAGGCCCGTCTAATTAAAACTTTTTCCTAAAATAATATACACTAATATAAAAATACGTCTACATCGTTATCTCTGTACACGGGCCGAAGCCCCAAAAATATCAAAAGAACAAAATCCTACAGACGCTCCACAGGTCTTCATCCATGTACCGCACCGCCCTCAAAAGTCCGTGGAGCACTGCCACCAGCCGCCTCAGTCTCGGCGCGTATCAGCGTCAGACTTAGTACCTACAACACGTAAACACTGAGCAATTTGTCCAGTAGGTGAATAAAACGCATGTATGCAAGTGTGCACTCAACCCCAATCCCAATATCTCACAGCATGATATAATGCACACTCTTCTTTTCCCACATTCCTATTTCACACAACACATGGCCCTAGGTTAGGCTCGACACCCTCGCACGCAAAAGACTACTGGGAGGCCACCCCCAAGTCTCGCGGCAGCCTACCCTGGTAGTGCACTGGACGATCACGCCAATGGCCTCCTACCGGGTCACTCCGCACCAAAAGCATACACTGATAGTGCACTGGACGATCACGCCAATGGCCTCCTATCAGGTCGCACAAAAATCTCATTCGGCGGTATGCACCTCGGGACTGTCACGCTCGAGTAGACTGATCGATCACGCCTGTCTCTGCCAGGTGCCCAGTGAGCCCAACCTCGACTCCTCTAAGAGTCACCAATCACAAGCATCTCATTCGACCCCGTACGTCAATATCTCATATCGTTACCGTCTCACTACGGTACAACCATATCTCGCCCTAACGTGATATGCACATGCCATACATGTTCACAAAATCTCATAAAAGCATGATTTATATAAAACGTACGTAGAACAGATAAAGCACATAAATCATGTAAGTCACGTAAATCATCGAATCACATGGAAACACATAAATTCACATTTGTGTTTACGTATTGTAGATGGATGATCCACCTATCTGTCCTCCTGTTAGCGTCAAATAAAACGTCTGGTGTGGTCCCTATATATCGATCCTCTGAATATGATAAATATTTTCATATTAATATATATTTAGTAAGTCACATAATTTTGTGAATACTAAAATTATCAAAACCCTAAAATTTATGAAAACCTAAAAATAATGAAGTTTCTAAAAATAAATAAACCCTAGAAATGGCAAAACCCTAAAATACTGAAAATTTATTAACTGAAATACAATGTCGAAATCTTTTCTAACTTGATGATGTCGAGATCTATACAAGCATGACTAATGTCGAGATTTATAATATGTCGAAATCTTGGAAATGTCGAGACCTTGCTTATCACTTGTCGAGATTTCTCACCTCTCAAGGTCTAATAAATATCGAATTATATCATGGAGGATGTCGAGATTATTAAATCATATCAAGATCTTAGTTACTAACTCTATAAGGTGTCAAACTTGTACAAATGTCGAGGTCTACTTTGTCGAGATCATTAAAAGAAAATGTCGAGCTTTATAAATATCAAAGTCTTTACTTATCGAGATCTTACCAATATAAATGTCGATATGTGATAGTGATAGGAAGATGTCGAATTGCATAGCTGATAGAAGTCGAGACTATATGTCGAAGCCTTACAAATGTCGAGACCACTATTTCTTGAAAATGTCGAAACCCTTATAGAATGTCGAGATCTTATACATACCGAGATTTCATTCGACATTTTTTTCCTAAATACATCTCGAGATCCTATAATATCGAAATCCTTTCTACTGCACAGCTTAAATCGTCCGATTTCTACCAAAACCCTAAAACTGTACCATTAAAATCCTCCTCCACAACTAATCCTTCAGTACTACACTAATCCAGAACTAATACAGCTTATATTACCTAAATACTTATTAACTTAACCTGAATATCTTTTAGTTTCCTAAACAAAGTAGATTTCGAAGCTTGCTATGTCTAGTATCGGATTATATAAAAACATCTATATAATGAAAACCAGTTAATCCTATCGAAACTATATATGTAATAGGAAGTTTTGACCCCAGCCTTTATTAACTTACAAGATCAGAATATCTCTAGGTGTCGCAACCATTGTTCTAATGACGAGAACTTCATAGAAGCTATGCTAATCTTATATTAGAGTTACCTAACCTATTTGATATCACTTAGTTCTCATGTATACATCATGTAAGAATATATATTAACTACCGAAGATGAAATAAACATATTATTCATAGACTTCTTACACCCTTACCACGAAATTTGAAGGGTTGGAGTTTTGAGTTCTTGGTTTTTGGTTCTCCCTTTTCGACGTTTTCTTCTATTGTGGGAAATGAGGGTTTCTTCACATTCATAACATAGATATATATCACTTTGTCTTTTGTGACTTGATTAGACGTGAGTTTTCCTTTAGGCCTAAGCAAAGTATTATCATCTTATCTCACCTTATATTTTTGGGCCTTTGGAAATTTACTCAAAGTCTTCAAATGACCCATTTTTAATTATTTAAATATTTTGATCTCTTTATAAATTCATAACTTACTCAAAATCGCATAATTAATTACATAAAACCCGTATTAGAATTTACGGGTATTACATGTATCTCTCAGGATAGCGAGATACTCTGCCCGACTTGCGCAACTCAGGTTGCGTCGGACTGCTCTACAGTGTCTTCCGACGCTGGAGTCTATGAAAGCGCTTCTGACGACTCTCCAAGAGTTACTTCGCTACCCGCTCCACCTTCTCGAACGAACTCTTTTTCGAGAAAGTGAGCCTGAAGGGCTACAACGATTAGCTGAACATCGTGGAAGTAAAAACTGGTATCCCATGGAATTCTCAGGACACCCGACAAAAGGTTATTTACAGTTTTCGATTCCAGTTTCTCTGTCTTGAGCTTTCTCACGAATGCGGGTAACCCAAATTCTAATGTGATTCAAGCTCAATTTTCGTCCTGTCCATATCTGAATGGAATACGATCGACAGACTTCGTAGGATATCTATTCGGAATGTGTGCCGCTATCAACAGGGCTCGATTTTCAAACACACCTTTCAACTGCGCTGTTCCGGGCGGTGTCATATGTGAAATGATCCCGTTCTATTTTAGGAACTCGTAATGTACTCACCGTCTCGATCTGATCGAACAGCTTTAATGCTCTTTCGAGTATGACTTTTCACCAAAGCGTTGTACTCTTTGAACCATTCAAAAGTATCACACTTGTGCTTCGTGATATACACCATGCCGAAGCGAGAGTGATCATCAGTGAAGGTAACGAACTAATTGAAGTTACCACAAGCCGCTACCCCGAACGATCCGCAAACATCCGTGAGGATCAAACCAAGAAGTTCTGCAGCCCTCGTGAAACTCCCTGTGAAGGGCGACTGGGTCATCTTTCCAAGGATACAAGATTTACAAGTCGGATAAGTATCAGACACAAGCGGCTTTATAATACCGGTTTTCTCCAACTCAAGAATCTTCTGTTCTCCAGCATGACCGAGTTGAAGATACCACAGCAGTCTCGAGTTCAACTCCAATTTTCGTTTGTTACTGATTGCATTCACTGATGTTTTATCTTCTGCATTTAGATAATACAATCCATTTAGTAAACTTGCACTTCCGACACAATTATTTCCAAAATAAATATTGCATATATTATTACTAAAACTGAACACGTAACCGTTTGCGCTCAAAACGGGAATATAAACAATATCCTTAAGCCCCTTGGGCAAAACTAAACAATCAAAAAGATTTAAACTATGTCTAGTAGATAAAACGAAAGTTCTTGATCCACTTGGCCTTGACCTTGACCTTTGGCTCGTCTATCTGCCACTTGGCATACGCAGCCCAGTCCTCGTCACTCGCATCAGCCCCTAGGACTTGCGGTACGGAGGAATCAAGGACATAAGTTAGCGACTCCATACTTAGGACTACTCAGGCTACGGAGCCAGTCCACGTAATTTGGTCCCACCAAACAGTTTCTCTCAAGCAGCATAGTAATAATGTTCATCATTGCAGTAGATAGAAAGAAACGTAAAGCTGCAGAAATAATGATCTAATTAGGTTTATCTTATCATTCATCAAGCGCAAACAAGGACTTTGCGTTTCGCTTGACTCCCACTATTTTCTCGAAAACAATCCTCCCGAGAAGAGTTTCGAAAACCTCGTCGAAAGTTTCATAGTGGATTGATGTCCCGACTCGACTAGACTCGCCTCAGCCTTTAATGCAATATTTGGCTCATCTAATCTTATCGAAGTCACGTCAAATGAGAACCAATAAGAGTTTCAACTATCTTTGTCTCAGTCATTGAGCCTCACGGCTAACCCTGCTTATTGGGTATAACTGCCTAAGTGTAACCTATCAATTTATGCTCATATCGCACAGAATGTACCGCCCCTTGCTGCCATACGCTTCGTGGGGGGTGGACTGGTATGACAAGCGGTGTCCAAGACGCACCCGAGACGCTAACACTGGGCGGGATATACGACGCCAACTTACTCGAAACAAATTGCAAAACTCCCCAATGCTAGACATCTCTAGCATGATAGAAGAGTGGAGTCCAATTCCTTTACACATTTAGTATTTACCAAACGGGAGAATAAATCATCTCACATGAGAGCACATAAAACATGCATATCATTTCAGAAAACCAACACGTACGTAGGTAATAAATTAACCCTAGGAAAATAAACTTCACGACAACACAAGCGGTTTATTCCCTATTAAATGCATCTCCAAAAGCCTTCGTGTCGTCGCATGGGTCTTGATGTCGTCAAACATCCTTTGTCACTCGAACGGCCTCAAACTCACCGAACGTCCACCACCTTGTCAACGTCGGGGGGTCACCATCCATCAAATGGGTCCTCGTGTTCGTATATAAGTGTAATCAAAATAAAATGGTACATTACAATATGGGGGATTATAAGTCCCGACCAACCCGTATAAAATAAATACAACCCGGGGGGACGTAACCCTTAACAAATGACCCGAAAACCAAATTCCTAAACCCGCAAGTGCGCCTTAAATCACATTCATAACTAGCACGTTGACAATTACATGATTTTAAAAAGAAACAAAAATTGGGCCTCAAACGGGCCAAGCCCATTAAAAGGCCTGTTAAGGCTTTGAGCGCAAGCCCTAACGTAGCCGTCGCGACTCAAAACGCTCAGCCATCAAAACACGCCGGAGGGCCACGACGGAGTAGGCCGCCAGCGAGAAGTCCAGGCCGTAGTAGGAACCACCGCCACTAGCGACGCCACGCCGCACGCATCGCGCGCAATTTTAGCCTGCGGCAGAATTTACTGCGGCTGACTGGTTGTCGTCGCAGCCGCTCGACACGACGGTACCACCCTGGGACTACGTTGGAGCCACCATGGCCGGTGCTAGACCAATGGATCACGGCTGATCGGGCCTGCTCCGAGCAGTCTGATCGTACGAGGGCGCAGCCGCGTGCAACACGCAGCCGCGGCCAGATTTTGCTGCAGTCCATGGCTGCTCGTGTTTCGGTCTTGACGGTGGCTGCCTCGTCAGCGACGCCGAACAAGGTGGTGGCCGTGGGATGGCAAACAACGCATCGATCAGCCCCACGCCGGTCAAACCGCATTGGCTTTCGATCACATCCCACGCGCCTCGTTTCATTTTAAACACGTTATGATTCCGATCACGAGCGCCCTCTCTGATACCACCGTTGTGTTACCCGGTGTGTAACCATCATCTCTTAGCAAGATGGAGCCGAAGAACTTCTTCGCCATTGGTTAAACAAGAAAATCACTGTACATGGCATTTCGAGGTGGCTCAATTCAGAGATGTCGAAGAACCCTAATCTAAAGCAGCAAAGAGTTATAGATCTCCTCTGTAGTTGGCCGATCTTCTAATTTTTCTGGGAGCACTGATGTTTTACTTTCAGATTCTAGCAAAGGAGAATATCTTTACAACTTTTCCATTTTCGTCACACAAGGTACAATCTTTTATTGCAGAGAACAAATGGTTGGGCGCATTCTATATGTGTATACCTACAGGCATTGCAGTGGAATATGTTTATAGTGGAGAGTTATGTTAATTTTGTCTGAACAATTCCATGAGCTCGAGAAATTTAAAGATGGTATGCTAAACGAGCTGTCATGCGTGCTGTTTGGAGGGGTATGCATGCTTTTTTGAAGCATCGTCTCATGTTTCCTAATTGTCTTCTATGATTCCGTAAAATATGTTTTCCTTTTGTAGTTTTGGGGATGTCTCCTTCAGGGTTTGTGACGATAAGGCAACGGAGTTTTGCAAAGCGATCCGTTATTCCGTCGGGCATAATACAGTTGTGGTAGTCACAACTACTAATACGAAAATATTTGGAGGTATTGCTTTTTTGTTTGGATATGTTGTTGTTCGTCTGATGTTATTATTGCCAAGCTTTGTCCGACCGAAGATTGTCAAAAGGTTGTAAGTAATTGCATGATTGTGAGGTTGTATAACTAAAAGGTCGTGCTCCAACTGTTACATGACCAAAAAAACATATGCCTTCTAGAAATTGCAATACTCATGCATTCTGCAACAAGAAACCCATATAGGCGCGTCTGCAATAATCATTCATTCTGCTAGCTCATGATTTGGGATTCAGGTTTATATTATTATAATTTACAATTGGGCCCGAAAATTTAAATGGACCAAAAATTTATTTATGGACCAAATGAAGAAAATAATGGCCCAAATAAAAGGATGGGAGTTGGGTCATTTCATAAAATTTAATTGGGCCGAAAACAAGAAGTGAAAGCCCAAATAAATAAATAATTTTAAAATAATAATAGTAATAAAAAAAATAATAATAAAAAATTAATTATGGCTGAAATAAATTAAGAGAAAAATAAATAAATATGTACCTCCATGTGAGGTTGGTACAATAAAATAAAATAATAACTATAAAATAAATACCTTTACATAATGAGGTCATAAAACCAAAAATACCCCACCTCATCACTTTCATCCACCTCCATGTGAACATGGAGACAAAATAACAACCAAATTAAAGAAAATGGAGAGGAGAGAACGTGTGGGAGAGAGGAGAGGGGAGAAAAGAAAAAAAAAGAAAGAAAAAGGAGAGAGCAAAATGCCAACTAATCTCTCCATGAGCACTAGGACAAAGTCATCACAAAATGACCAAAATAAACCACCTAATGCCACCTAGACAAGATAATAAATAAAGGAGAAGGAAAGAAAAGGGAGAGGGGAAGAGAATGTGAGAAAGAGAGAGGGAAGAGAAAAGAAGAAAAAGAGAGAGAGAGAGAGAGAGAGAGAGAGAGAGAGAGAGAGAGAGAGGAAGAGAAAGAAAAAGAAAGAAAAGGGAGGAAGAAGAGAAGGAGAAGAGGGAAGAGAGAAAAAGAGAAGGAGAGATTGGGAGAGAGGGAGAAATCGCGGGAGGGATCGCGGGAGAGAACTGGGAAGAAAAATCCGCGGACACATGGAGGAGCTCGGGATCGAAATACTAGGGTCGGGATCACGTAAAAATAACCCGTGACGTAGCTCTCTACGGACGTAAGGTAGGTGAAGATAAGTTACACGCGTAAACATTTTTTTGAACTCGTGATTTCTACGTGTTGCATGGTAATTTACGCGATCGTATGAAATTTGTGATTTACATGGTAATATATGCTCGAATGTGATCTCATGCTCGCTACATGAACGCTTGTGTGTCGTCACCATTCTATGCCGTTCAATTTCCATGCTACTTGCGTTTAGATCGTAAACTGTTCGGGGTTTAGGTAGGAAGATTGGAAATTAAAAAATTTAGGAGCAAATTCGGGTGTTAGTATAAATTAGGGTTTTCTAGGGTTTCTTTTAAATTCAAAGGTCCAAAATAACTAAAATTCGGTTGGGGTGATTGTGTAATTTTCATAAGTTTAGGGTGTTAAATAAATATTCTAAATCTCGGATAGGGTCATATTATAATTTTCAAAAGTTTTCGAGGTGTTAAATAAACAATTAAAACTCGGCTAGGGGCCTTTGTGCAATTTTCAGACCGAGGGGCTAAATAAATATTAAATATTTCAGTTGGGCGTTTTCAGAAGTTTTCGGGTACCAAATAAATAATAAATTTCTAGGCTAGGGTCAAATTGAGAATTTTCAGAAGTTTTTGGGACTAAATAATTACTAAAAATACTCGACTGGGGTTAATTGTAAATTTTCAAAAGTCTCGGGGCAAAACTGAAATTTTAAATATCCGGCAGGTTTGTAATTTCTGAAAATTTTAGGGACTTAAACTGAAATTTTAAATCCGGGGCAGATTTGTAAATTTGAGAAAATTTTGGGTCTTAAATAAAAATTTTGGGTCATTTTATAATTATCAAAGATTTTCGGATTTTAAGTTAAAATTTTCAAATTTGCGTCCTTAAAAGTAAAATTATGTGATTGTGGGGTTTTAAGGGAAAAAATTTGGAAAAATATTTTTAAATTAGGAATTTAAGTATTATTTTAAAAATTGGGACTTAAATGAAAATAATTAAATTTTGGAACCCTTAGTCAAATTCAGAGGTAGAGTTCGATGAGCAAGGTTTCGGGCTGAGTAATTCGGAACGTGGGCTTTGGGCCCGAATGCTCTGGCCAGAGACTTGGAAAATTCCCGCACATTAAACTTATCATAGGACGTTAACCTCAAATTTATTCGAGACCGTAAATCCCGCTCCGCGGTTTAACCAAAAATCGCATCGAAAAGTCATGACCGCATTTTGCCGCTGACCCATGCCACCAGCAAGACGGGCCTTGCAAAGTAACAAGTCAAGACCTCAAGACCAACCCCAAGTTAACCCTTTCGGTCTAAGGTTCACGCATAATACTACAGTCCATCGACCGATCGAGGACAATCCAAGCGTGTGATCGTTCGATTACGAGTCAGTGTCCAAATATAGATGATCCCCTGATTCATCTTGTATCATTGTCATGGGCTCCCACTTCCCAAGTGAACGGTTGGCACAACCGTATTGGACCTATCGACAAACAAGTCGTACTTGTCAATCCAGTCACCCTACTAGAGACTTAGATTTGTGGACTGTTTTAATATTGTAGTATCTCTGCTTACTGTTGCCCCTCTCTGTCCCCACAGAATCAGTAACTGAACTGCCAATATTTGGGTTTTATTAATTTGTCTTATCCACCCAAACTGCAAGGTGAAATCTTTAGACTAATTTATAATTTGCCTTTTAATTTATTTATCCAATAATTAGTTAATAATGAATAAAATCATTCCATTAATAGAAGTAATCAAATTACATACTAAACACTACACAATTACTAAATTGCCATCGTACTCCCAGTCCTCGTACATCATCTAGGGCATATACCTCAACAACGCGAATGATTTCAGGAGCTCTGAGGAATCATCTATCAAGTATGACCCGCAAAGCATTCTGAAACAACACGTTGTTAACTTGATTGCACTTGCCACTTACCGAATCCCCTATTCTTCAAAATCTTCTTCCTTTTGAAAAAGACTTACAGCAAGTGCAGGCGAGAAAGCAGTATATGATCTCAGGAGCCTTAACGAATCATCTATCAAGTATGATTCGTCAAAGCATCTTGAAAAAATCGCACGTTGCTAACTTGATTGCACTTGCCACTTACCGAAGCCCCTCTTCTTCGAAATCGAAATTCCCTTTGAAAAAGACTTACATCAAGTGCAGTGCAGGCGAGAAAGCAGCGTATGATCTCTGGAGCTTTGACGAATCATACTTTAACGAATCAACTATCAAGTATGATTCGTCAAAGCATCCCGAGATCACACGTTGCTAACTTGATTGCTACTTGCCACTTACCGAATCCCCCCTTTTTCCAAATGGAAATCTTCTTCCCTATGAAAAATAATGCGTAATCATAAGTTACATTGGATGTTAATTAAAAAAAGAATAAAAATTAATTCAAGAGCTAATATTTACTTATCATTTTCGGGCTTCGTCGTCGTAATCGGCTTGTGCAAATCTTGAAGTATCTAAAATAAGAATTTATTTGTTAGTTATAAATGTTACAGTAATTCAAAATTTAAAAGTTAATACGACGACTAACTGATATTGAGATGGATACTTATCTTTTTCGGGTTTCGTCGTCGTAATCGGCTTGTGTAAATCTTGAAGTACCTGAAATAACAATTCATTTGTTAGACTAAACATAACAAGTATTTGTACGAAGAAAAAAATTTAAGAGTTACATACTTATCTTTTTTCGGGCGTGTTTGTCGATGTTGAGTCCACGCGTCGCCGAATGCCTCTAATAATCCTCGCCGTCGCTGTCGCCGTTGCCGCCGCTTGTGCCGGTGATGTCATCGAAAAGGTCGTCGGGCGAGTCACTGCCATGTCATCTTGGGTGCGATACTCGGCTCGAGTCCAATCATCGAGAAGACATTGGTACTCGAGGTTGTCGACACCCAAGTTCGAACGCTTCTCGCTCAAAGTCAAACCGCCCATGCTAAAAGCATGCTCCACCGCGACGGTCAAAACCGGGACAGCAATGATCTCCCGAGCGCCAAGATTGCCCCAAGTCAAGCACGCTTAACTTTGTTTATGGATGGACTCCCGAAAAGGTAGGTCGACCTTGGTTATATGAGTAGTACTACAATTCTCTTATACGATTCTTAGCCTGAAACACGCATTCATTGTCAGTCTCAGGATCCCCTCTCACTGGGGTGTCGGATTGGTTCGTTCATGTACCCTCCCCGTGGTTTGCACCTCGAACTGGACTGCCATACATCCGAGTGGACGAGTGGCTCACCCCCGTCTCCACGGCCCGAGTGTCACATGCCCACTAGCTAGCCTGGTTCGTCCCCGAACCAGCACCGTACTGCGAGAGGTTGTGCTCTGATACCACCTGTAACATCCCGCTCTCGGGACCTGTGGGGTTGGGTCCACCACACGACTGATAGTCTGGCCCCACTATATTACCACTTAACCTTCAAGAGTGCTTCACACTGTACGCACCTTGAGCTGCTTCCCAGGGGGTCAATCCCAAGATTGCCCCAAGTCAAGCATGCTTAACTTTAAAGTTCTTATGAACGGACTTCCGAAAAGGTAGGTCGACCTTGGTGATATGAGTAGTACTATCAATTCTCTTATGCGATTCTTAGCCTGACACGCGCATTCATTGTCAGCCTCAGATTGCCCTCTCATTCAGGTGTCGGATCGGTTCGTTCATGTACCCCTCCCCGTGGTTTGCACCTCACATTGTACTCCCACACATCCAAGTAGACGAGTGGCTCACCCCCATCTCCACAGCCTGTCACACCTACTCCCTCAAAGACGATTCTAAAAGAACTCAACAACAGGATGCTCATGGAAGAAACTATTACAGCATTGAAGAGAACACAATTGAACTCCAACGTCTTATTGATACTCTGAATGAAGAGTAGCAGACACTGTTCGATGACGTTATTCACTCAGTGCATAACAACAAAGGAGGCTTATTCCTCTAATACGGACCTGGAGGGACGGGGAAAACACACGTTTAAAGATGTTAATCACAAAATTAAGATCAGAGAGTCGAATTGTCATCCCGGTTGCATCTTCAGGTATAGTGGCATTACTACTACCAGGTGGAAGGACAGCATTCGAGATTTAATATTCCAAAAACTCCAAGAGAACTCTATGTGCGATATAAAGCAAGGAACGATGCCGGCTGAATTACTGACAAGTTCAGAGCTAATTATCTGGGATGATGCTCCAATGACTCGCATTTGAGGTGTTAGACAGAACATTGAGGGACCTTATGTTTAGGTCAAATGTCATCGCAGATGTTGGACCTTTTGGTGGCAAAACTGTCTTGCTGGGTTGTGATTTCAGGCAAATTCTGCCAGTAATAGCTCGAGGATCGAGACAAGATACAGTAGATGCTTCCATTAATCGCTCATATTTATGGGACGACTGCCGTGTCTACACGCACTACAAAAATATTTATTGTGACTACTTTTCTAGTGGCAAGAAATATGCATCACTGTAGATATAAATATTGTGACAAAAAATATTGATGTCACTAATTGAAGAAGAAAGTGACAAAAAGAATTCCGCCACAACTTGTTGTCACTAATTGTGATAAATTGTGACAATATTTTCTCACGTCACTACTCCCTGACACTAAAAATTTGGGGACCTATTGTGGCAAAAGAATGGTGTCATTAATGCAAAGCAAATTAATGACAACATTAAATATCATCACTTTATCATCAATAGAAATATTTGTGTCAATATGACATCATCACTGAAAAATATAAGTTACACACACACCAACACATTGACACACACACCAACACACACAGACCATCCTCGCAAGTTCTACCTCCAACCATTTGACCTCCGCATAAATTTGGTGGGAATTTAATTTTCAGTAAAAATGATAGGCATCCTGGAGGGAATAAACTGGTGGATACTGTTAGTGGGGCGCCCATTTGCTTCCCACGGCTCTCTGCCTCTCTTAATTCGGCAAGAATGTGTATTTTTCATCCACCATCTTTTAATCTGCCTCTCTACTTCAGTTCTGTACTCTCTTTCTCGATGTTGCCTCGTACTCAGACTCGCTCTTCAGGTTTACTTCGTCTGAAATTAATTTGTTCGGAGTTTCTTTTCCTAATCAATCAATCTCTGTCTTGTGTTTGTTCATGACGCCCAAATATTGTTGGTTGTGATGGTTCCTGCATTTTCTTTGGTTATAGAGATCGAAAAACTCATCTGAATGTAGTTTGGAGAATGTAATTTTATTAAAAATCAATTCTGTTGATGCAAGACTCAACTTTGTTGGTTAGCTAATTTTATATGAGTAAGATAGCTGCTTCAGCTTAAAAGGATTGTTCCATATATGCATAGTCTTTTATATGATTGTCTGTTCGCCATAACTTATAGTTGATACTGATACATTTTGATTTAGCTTCACATGTGGCCAACGAAGAGCAAGTCAGAAGCGAATAATCTCAATTACAGTTGGACTCCAACGAAGATTTGGTGGAATGCAGGAATTCACAACAGACCAATCCAGACGGTTATTAAAAACATTATTTATTGATCTATATATAATTTCGACTGCTTATAAAAAATTCCTTTTATTTACATTCCCGTTGATGAATACGCACTTTATTTATCGCTTGACGAATTGACTTATCTCTTCCAGGAATCAATGGAGTGAAAAAAAAGGGATGACGAAAGGTCTTTCGGTGGAACGAAGAAGGCGCAAGACGGAAAAACTTGCAGTTACTATTCATCCAAAGCGAAAGAGAGTCGTTGGAGACCATGCTAAGGATTTTATTATAGAGATTTGTGTTATCCTTAAGCAGCATGTGCCCCTTCCGTATACCCGTTGGAAAGATGTTCCAGCAGAAATCAAGAAGAAAATTTGGTTTGCATTAAAGGTAATGGTTCTTACGTTGAACATCAGTATGCTTTTTTTTAAATTTGAACCAATATTTAATTTTATATGAGAATTACAGCAAAAGTTTAATCTACAAGAGGACTTTCAAGCCAGGAAGGCAGTCGATCAGCTACTAAATCGCCAATATCATGCGTATTACTTGAAAAATAAAGACGATGAAGACAATATGAATCAGCCACCTGAGGGAGTAAGTCATGGAGTCATGGAGATTGGGAACAATTGGTTAACTACTTTGAAAGTGCAGAGTTTAAGGTTTGTTGTTAATTTCTTTTCTTTACTGCCTCATGATTAATAGAAACTGAACCAAAGGAACGAAATCCGTAACACAACGCTGTTATGAAGAGGTAAGTTTTTAAAATTTCTCTTCTGTTTCATCTAACTACTTACACTCCACCATCATTTTTGTTTTCAGCGAGATAACAAAACCGAGGAAGAACACACACGAACTTCATCATGGAGATTGACTCGTTACAATACGAAAAAGGATAAATGGGTTGATCAAGCTTCAAAGGAAGTGTATGTACGTCATTTGAATTTTTTTTATCAATTTCAAACCCACTTTAGTAATGCTAAAGCAAAATTTTCAGGAGGATTTAACCAAGCTGCAAAGTGAGCGACTGAGGATGGACAAAATCCCCTGACTGAAGACGAAGCATTTATAAAGAGACTTGGACCCGAGAGGTCAAGCCGATTCCGTGGTTGTGGTGATGGATTTAAGCCGCCTTCTAAAAGAGGACATGGAATTAGTGCTGAATTAGCACCAGAGAATGAAGAATTGAGAAAGAAAGCTGAAGAAGCTAGAGAAACTCAAGAGCACTCAAGAAGAAAAATGACGAGCGGGCTTTACGGTTAGAGGTCTTAGAGTAACTCAAATCAAGAATCCCAAGTACATTCTCAAGTAAAGATATTCTCAAAAGCCAGCTTCCTTCCATCATTCAAAGTATAAGCGTGCCCGGTCGTATTCAACCATCAACAAAATGATGTAAGTTAGCTGCATGTTGTGTTTGTAGTCTAACATTTCTATTACATTACTTTAAAAAAATTAAATTTGTTAGTTAAACTCTTTAATCATCCATGTCATTGTTAGTGCTAATTGAGCAATTTTCTTCCTAGGTGTTGCAGCTTGTGGCTTGGAAATGAATTTAGGTAAGAGTAGGCATTTATGTTTTGTGTTCTATTGTCTTCTTAATTCTCCGACAAATGTTCCAGAGCCACAGCTGTAATAGCCAGGTTTTCAAGCAAGCTGGAATAGATGTAGCCCTGGTCTTCTTTTTGTTGCTTGTGGTTTTGTGTCTGACGTAGTTTTATTTGTGAACACTTTGCATTTGTTCTACTGGTTACTGATTCCATATTGATGAGTTTTCTTTCTTTCTTTTCTTTTTCTATTTAGTCCATTGTTACATATATATATATATATATATATTTGAATTTGGTGATAAACAACCAGTTAATGTTATCAGCACTATATTGAACTTACGAGTTATCACTATAAACGACAATTATAGCTAGAAATCAATTTTCACAAAACACCCGTAACTTATTTATTAATTTAATTATAATAATGATTAAATTTTAAAAATTTATATGGCGAATTTTAATTTTTAGTGACAATAGTAGTATCCGTCAGCCCAGATTAACTATAGCGATAAGAATAGTGCGTGACTAAAAGATTAATTTATAGTGACAAATTTTATTTGAGGCTAAAAGGTCGGTTTATAGTAGCGAGAACGGTATGTCACTAAAGCATCACTTAATAGTGCCGGGAACTTCACGTGGCTAAAGCACGCGTCCTTTTTGATGATATATTGTATCACTAAAGCATCGATTTATAGCGATGAATATGCTAGTCGTCACTAAATTATTTAGTGACAATGTCTATAGTCACGACACAGTGACAACATGTAAAGTCATCACCAGGTTATTATAGTGACAATTTTACTACATATAGTGACGAAATAAGTTGCGACTAAAAGTTATTATTTTTGTAATGACGTTGTCGCAGAACATGCGATTACATCACTCTGAAATTGAGTTTGCCAAGTGGATTTTACAAGTTGGAGATGGCAATATATGGGAGGACACGGATAGATCCATGGAAACAGTTAAAATGCCAGAGGATATGTATATTTATACTCATGGTGACACCGTTAGTGGCATAGCTATGTATGTGTACTCAGATTTTGAAGATCGTAAGACAGAACATGAGTATATCAGGGAAAGCGCAAAACTGATGCCGTGAAACCAAACGGTAGATGAAGTAAACAGTTACATGCTATCAATAACGCCAGGCCTTCCTACTGACTATTTAAGTGCAAACAATGTTGAGCTAGATGCTGAATTGGAGAACACAATGGACACAATGTATCCAGTTGAGTTTCTAAACACTCTTGAATTCTCTGGTATTCCAAACCATAAGCTAACATTGAAGCCAGCAATTCCTGGTTGATGTTATTGAGAACATCAACCAGAGGGATGGTTTGTGCTAGGGGTGTTCAAATGTCGGTTAACCGACTGAACCGAACCGAAACCGAAGTTTCGGTTCGTACCGAATACCGAACCGAAGAGTTTCGGTTCGGTTTTCGGTTTGTAATTTGATAACCGAAAAAAATTCGGTTCGGTTTCGGTTTTTTACCTCGGTAAACCGAACCGAACTGAATAACCGAATTCTTTTTTTTTAAAATTTTAATACATATATATTACTATATAAAATATATAATCATATATTTTTATATGTCTTATTTAATAAATTAATAATATACCCACCATATTTAATAAATATGGAAAATATTAGGTAAATCATAAATTTATTCAAATATATATGATTATATATATTTATAATATAAATAAAGTTAATATATTTACTGAATTTTGGAAAATATGGGGTAAATGAAAATTTTATACAAATAAAAATATGATAATTAAAATATATAATTAAAATCATATTAATATTATTGTTTTTTATTTCTTTTAATTGAAAATTCAGTTTTTTTGGTCGGTTAACCGAACCGAACCGAAAAAAATTCGGTAAAAACCGAAACCGAACCGAATTGTTTCGGTTTATGAAATTCTCAACCGAAAGTTCGGTTCGGTTCGGTTATTACCGAATGAACACCCCTAGTTTGTGCAACAGAACAAGATTGTATCACATTTGCGGAAAAGAGTAGTTGAGGCAAAAATCATAACAGGTACTCATATAGGAAAAAAGGTTCTAATACCAAGAATCATCCTTTCTCTATCGGACACAACAAGGCCGTTCAAACTCCGTCGTCATCAGTTTCCACTGAAAGTTTGCTACGGTATGACAATCAACAAAAGTCAAGGACAAAGCCTAAAGAGAGTAGGCGTGTTTCTCCCAAAACCTACTTTCTCGCATGACATCATCGACGGGAATTAAAGTATTACGGCTACCATTATAGTTTACCGGGAAGTATTCAACAACCTTCACCAAAATAATTGGTGTGGGAAAATTACTTTCCCGCTGAAAGATGTATAATACTGTATTCAAATGCTTTATTTCTAAATACTATTGCGAATTTTACTTTACCAATTTCATCAATTCATTAATGAGCATAAAATGCATTTGTCCATACACTTATAGCACAGAGCCTTACGTTTATGTGAATTACGTTAACGAGCATGACTCCGTTGTTACATGACTTTTATGAAGAAATACGGTATTAATTATCTCTGCCAGCCAAAATGCAACGAACAATCAGACGAATAAGTTTACTCTGTGCATCGCACAGTTGCTGACGTGGCTGCTTGCCTTTCCAAATCATATGTTCACGCATGAGCAGTTGTATGTTGCACTTTCTCCCGTGACATCATCGCCATGAATTAAGGTATTGAGCATGAATGAAGACGGCGCAAACGATAACGAGGTTACCAACATAGTTTACCAGGAAGTATTCAACAACATTCACCAAAATTTATCGCCATAACTAAGGTGAAAATTCTTTTCTAGGTTTGGGGATGTCTCCCTTACACTTAGTGACGATAAGGCAACTGAACAGTCTCTGATGACAACAAAGCAGTCTTGCATAGCAATCAATGATTTTAGGGCATCTGAACAGTCTCCGATGGCAACAAAGGGTGTGTAATAAAACAGCAAACCATTTCCCATCTCAAGACACACAAATACTATACATAGAATTTTCATGTATGTGGAAAATGCAAGCGATCCCTCATCTCTCTCAGCAAGAACGAAGCCCAAAAACTTCTTCGCCATCGATTAAACAAGAAATTCGTTGTACATGGCATTTCTAGGCTTTAGCACAAAAATGATATTAATATGTCTGCAACCCAAAATACATGAAACGGTCAAATGAATAAGTGTAACCCTTGCATCGCACGGGGCAACAGCTAGTATATATAATCTGTCGTTCTGGGCGTAGGCCGCGAAGAACGTTGGAGCTCACACACAACACATCACACACATACCGCATAATGTCGAATGGAATATTTATCCCAACTCTCCGAGAACGTAGGATTCTCCGAAACTGTATCACCGATGTCTTCCATAGACTCATTCCCATCACCCCCCCTCTGCCCGTTGATGCACAAAGCAAACACAACCCAAAATTTTTATTCAAGATTTTCCAATACTTAGACAATTTTTCGCTGAAAACGACAAAAGAGAGTGCAGCCATAAGACTTGTCGCTTAGATGTTGATTAGTGGTTTATGGGGATTTTATATCTTCCATGTTTTTTGTTTTTCGAAATCAGAAGAGGGTTTCCTTTGTGATCAGATCTTGATGTAGTCCGATTGCAACATCTTTGATACCATTCTTTTGTTTTTGAGTAATCGACATGGTACGTTGAAGGATCACGGATCTCGATGTAGCCCCTTTTATGTTCCTGTTTTATTGTTCTATGATTGGGGTGTTTGGTGTAATTAATGTCAGATTAATTGAAAAATGTTTTAAGGGAAGTTCTGTTTTGGAAACTGGCTGATCTTAGTTCCGTCTGTGAATAAGTTCACTAGTTGTGTGTGAATTTTATGTCATGAATTTTAGATCGTGTGTTTCTGAAAATAACGGAGAAACAGGTAAACCAAGAGGATGAAACATAGGGATCCAAGAATTCCAAAGCATATTGAATTGTTAAGGCAACTACAAAATGTTACTGAGTCTCATTGTTTTCTTGCGTAAAGAATATCTTTGAGTTCTCTAGTATGTGTTTTGAGAGAATCTCAGCAATCACTGGTTTATCAGTTTCGCTGCTATTCTTTTGTTTATATTTAGCATACAAATGAGGGAGAAGGATCTGAAAACCTGAAACAATATGTAGGCCACCCAAGTAAACATCGTCGCAGGAACTCATGTTTGGGTCGAAGACGCTGATGTTGCGTGGATAGATGGTCAAGTGACGAAGGTAAACGGTGCCGAAGTTGAAGTACAAGCTTCCAATGGAAAGAAGGTAAAGATATCAAGCTACTGTGTTTATTGTATAAGTTAATGTGGTTTTAAATGATTTTTCGTCGGTTTTACATTGCTAATCTCTTGTAACAAGTCTTCAAACTTTCATCATGTTAAGATTGTCGAAAAGTTATCAAAGATCTTCCCTAAAGACGAGGATGCACCGCCTGGCGGTGTTGATGACATGACCAAGCTTTCGTATCTCCACGAGCCTGGAGTCCTACAGAACCTTTCTGCTAGATATCAGCTCAATGAAATATATGTACGAGATTTAATTTGTTTGAGTTATAAAAAAGTAATTTCAGCTGTAATGATTTCTACTAAAAGAAGAAAAAAACCCGTTCATATGAATGTTGAGAAACTTCTTGATGGAACATGATATTAAAGCTGTATTCAGAGTAGTTTGTTTATGTTATGGTATGAGATCTATTCAGTTTTCTGTTGCTATGTTTTCCTTCTATTGTTGACTCTATGCTTCTAAACTAAGAGGCAAATCCATAATTTTCTAGAGTTGTCTCACACACTTGAGATTATCTTGACAGACCTATACGGGAAGTATACTCATTGCAATAAATCCATTCCAAAGGCTACCGCACTTGTATGATCTTCACATGATGGAACAGTACAAGGGAGCACCATTTGGAGAGCTCAGCCCGCATGTGTTTGCTATAGCTGATATAGCATATAGGTAATCGTAATTCACTTTTTCCTGTTATTTGTTTTGAATGTTTGCTGATACATGAGTATTTCATATTGGACAAATAGGGCAATGAGGAATGAAGGGAGAAGTAATTCTATACTAGTTAGTGGTGAGAGTGGTGCTGGTAAGACAGAGACTACTAAGATGCTTATGCGATACCTTGCGTACTTGGGTGGTCGTAAAGGAACTGAAGGGCGCACTGTTGAGCAACAAGTCCTTGAGGTGACACACACGCACAATTAGCTTAATTGTGACGGTGATTCTATGACTGTGTTTTTAGATATCCCTTAGTCCATTAAGTAAGTCTCCCATTCATCTGTCGTGTAATAGTTATAAATTGTTTACTTAACCATGGAGTTGTGAAAATAAAACAATTCAATGAAAACCATCTAATTGTAGCTGTAGGGCGAGCGATTCACATGGTATTAGGATTCATTTTTTTTTTTTTCAGATTTCCTAGCTCTTGGCCAATTTTACTTATTGGTGATGACAATATTTTTTTGTTCTATAAAAGATGGATTTCCTGAGAATTGTTTACAAATACCTGTTATAATGGGTGAAGTCGATACCTAAAAGATATCTTCTTTAAACTTGTGCCTACGGTATCGTGTGAATAATATAACGTGGAAATAACATGCTTTGATTTAAATTTGGTTTTGTGCAGTCAAATCCTGTACTCGAGGCATTTGGCAATGCTAAAACAGTCAGAAATAACAATTCAAGGTAAGTCCAGCTGACATGCAATTTGTTTTTTTTATTAAGGTCACCCTCTGCTATAATTAACCTTCTTGCTCATTCATAATTTCATGTAGTCGGTTTGGTAAGTTTGTGGAAATTCAATTCGATAAGCACGGGCGAATCTCTGGGGCAGCCATTAGAACGTACCTTCTCGAGAGATCTCGTGTGTGCCAAATCTCAGATCCCGAGCGTAATTATCACTGTTTCTACCTTCTCTGTGCTGCACCACAAGAAGTATGTTCTTTCGTCTGAAGTTTATTTTTCCGCATCGACACACAGACAGGCATGTACTCATCCATGTTTATGTTTAATTCAGGAAATTGAGAAGTATAAGTTGGATCATCCTAAAACGTTTCACTACCTTAATCAATCTAAATGTCATGAACTTGTGGGCGTAAATGATGCTCATGAGTACTTGGCTACGAGGAGGGCCATGGATATCGTCGGGATAAGTCAAAAAGAGCAGGTTATGTCTTCAGGTTCATTATCTTTTCTGACCTATATGTGCTAACACTAATTTTCTGTGTATTTCCTTTTTTTCTTTATTTATCTCAGGATGCAATTTTCAGAGTTGTAGCAGCAATACTCCATCTGGGCAATGTTGAATTTGCAAAGGGCAAAGAAATCGATTCATCGGTTCTCAAGGATGACAAATCCAAATTCCATCTTCTGACCGTGACGGAGCTTCTCATGTATGAAGGGAATCATAATATATGCATCAAAATTGTTAGACTGAAACTTAAAATATTTAAATTTACGAATGAAAGTCATAATATCAAAGTTATGCTATCAACTTGAACTTTAAATCTGACAATTCCATGTCATCAGGTGTGATCATGCAGCACTTGAAGATGCACTACTCAAACGTGTGATGGTAACCCCTGAGGAGGTTATAAAAAGAAGTCTTGACCCCGAGGGTGCATTAGTTAGTAGAGATGGTTTGGCCAAGACTATGTACTCTCGCTTATTTGATTGGTAACAAAGCCTTCCCTCCTAGTTTGAAATGGTTCATTTTTGGTTTATAAAAATATGTTTTTAGTTTCGTTAATGTATTGATTTACTTACAGGCTTGTAGACAAAATAAACGTCTCAATCGGACAAGATGCGAACTCCAATTGTTTGATTGGTGTTCTCGATATATACGGCTTCGAAAGCTTCAAAACTAACAGGTGAAAAACCTTGCTGAAATACAGCCTCAGTTTCAGGGTTTTTTATCGATGCAAATATATATATTATAAATTATTCCTTTTTATCCATGTAGTTTCGAACAATTCTGCATTAATTTCACCAACGAAAAGTTGCAGCAGCATTTTAATCAGGTAACTTATGTATATGACTGGTTTTGATACAAAGTCACGTTGCTGTCATTTAATCGGCTGAAAAGTTTTTGAAAATTACATTATTGCAGCATGTGTTTAAAATGGAACAAGAGGAATACACAAAAGAGGAAATTGACTGGAGCTACATAGAATTTGTGGATAACCAAGATGTCCTTGATCTGATTGAAAAGGTACAAGCTTAGGCAGGATACTTCTGTTGTATTCTGATGAGGCTAGATATGGTCAAAATATTTTTCTATCTGTTGAAATATCACTTAAAGTTCTGCTATGGCCTTTTATATGTGATCAGTTTATATGTATTAAAATAACGCACATTGGTTGGAGAATTAATTATTACAACTGGCATACTTTACTTGCCTTTTTCCAGAAACCTGGAGGGATTATTGCTCTTCTTGATGAGGCCTGGTACGTTTTTTGCATGTTTTCATGTATATAGCTACACACTGATCCCTTTTGAACTTCATTTTCTGTTTTTCAGTATGTTTCCAAAATCGACGCATGAAACATTCTCCCAAAAACTTTACCAAACCTTCAAAGTACATAAACGTTTCATCAAACCGAAACTGTCTCGCACAGATTTCACGGTTGCCCATTATGCTGGCGAGGTAAAGCGTGAGCTGCAGCTTTAATAATTCAACAGTATTATGTCTTTACCATTCTCTTTTAAATTTTCCTCCCAGGTACTATATCAGTCTGAACAGTTTCTGGATAAAAACAAAGACTATGTTGTCCCTGAGCATCAAGATCTACTAAGTGCTTCAAGATGCTCATTTGTGGCTGGACTTTTTCCTCCTATCCTTGAAGACACAACCAAATCCTCAAACAAGTCTTCTAAGTTTTCATCAATAGGTTCTCGTTTTAAGGTAATTATTCTACTTCTTCCTCGTCATTGATGCACGTAATCATCCCTTCTATAGGATGGAAACATGCACACTCTTATGGTTTCTGTGTAGTCCCTGAGGGAAAAGCAGTTAATGCACTTCATTAACTGGTCTAGGTACAACTCCAACAATTGATGGAAACGCTGAACTCCACAGAACCACACTATATTAGATGTGTGAAGCCGAATAATCTTCTTAAGCCTGCTGTATTTGAGAACGTCAATGTCATGCAACAGCTACGCTGTGGGGTTAGTGCACATCCATTTTAGTTATCAGATTATTTAAATATTTAAATTTGGTGTAATAAATAGCTTATGAAGTTGTTCTTTCTTTGATTACGACTCAGGGCGTGTTAGAGGCAATTAGGATTAGTTGTGCAGGTTATCCCACGCGTAAGACATTTTTTGAGTTTCTTATCAGGTTTGGTCTACTTGCACCGGAGATTATTGAAGGAAAGTAAGTATTGTCGCCCAAGATCCGGTTTCTTTTACAATAATTTTTAATTTCTTTGACAGGAAAGATAGTTTGCCTATAATTTGAGCTAACTTACAGTGCATTCATATTGCTATATGATTAGTCTTGACGAAAAAGCTGCCTGCAAGAAGATTTTGGAAAAGATGGGCCTTGCTGGGGCACAGGTACTAGGAATGTTATGTCTTCCTTTAAGCCTATGGAAGTTATGTTCTTTTTCGTCTTTTACTTCTTTTGTTTGTTTTTAGAGAATTGACGTTATTTTGCCTTGATATTATGTTTGATCAACTTAAATTCTAGTTATCTATTACAGATAGGTAAAACAAAGGTCTTTCTGAGAGCTGGTCAAATGGCTGAACTGGATGGTCGGAGGGCACTAAAACTCAGCAATGCAGCGAAGACCATACAGAGGAAGACACGAACTCATATCGCACGAAAACACTTTGTTGCTCTGCAGAAGGCAGCAGTTTGTATACAATCTGGTTGCAGGGGTTCGTATAATTTCCTTTCTTCATGGCTAAATTTATGTTGTAAATATTTAAGCTCGATGTTATTTCCAAGTTCGCGTTATAAATGTGAACAATATTCCTACGATCTAGCAGTAATTACACATTTTGAGAGCCTTTGATATGGATGTGTATCAGTTTAAGGAACTTAAAAGAGATTGTGAATTTAATAATTCAAAAGCCATTGCATAGTTCAATATCACATTACTAATTGGGACCTTGTCTGTGTATATAGGGAGACTGGCATGTCGATTGTTCGATGATCTGAAGCGTGAGGCAGCTTCTCTTAGAATCCAGAAAAATCTCAGAAGACACCTTTCGAGAAGCAATTACTCGAGACTTAAAACCTCTGTCATTGTAGTACAAATAGGGATGAGAGCATTAGCCTCTCGTAACCAGTTCAGATTTAAGAAGCAAACTAAAGCTGCAACGCATATACAGGTGAAAATAAAAGTTGTTCACATGCATCTCTTTTTCCTTTGTTTTTATAATCTGTCCTTAAAAGGGAAATGTTTTGTTTCAGGCTCACTGGCGTGGTTACAGAGCTTCATCGTACTATAAGAAACTCATTAGTGCGGCCATTATTACACAGTGTCGGTGGAGGGGAAGGCTTGGTAGAAGAGAGCTTCGGAAATTGAAAATGGTTGGGCTACTTAAACTATTTCAGCCTGATTATTTTGTCAGTATTGATTGAATACTTAATACATTCACATTCTTGACAAAAGTTATACCTAAAATCTAATCTCTAACCGAATATGTGTACTTTATCAAAGAAGAAGTGTTTCTGATTGCAATGTGTTTTCTTCACCATCATGTGTCTGCAGGCTGCTAGGGAAACGGGTGCACTTAAGGAAGCTAAGGATAAGCTTGAGAAGCAAGTGGAAGACCTTACATTGAGGTTACAGTTGGAAAAGCGCCGAAGGGTAAATCAATATATCCACACACGTTCACACGCACTTAACGTACAAATGATTCATGTAAAAATAACATGCTTTGGATTATATCGAAGTGTGTGGATATCATCGTAATTTTCATAAAATGAAATGTGTATGCACTATGGCTACCTCCTCGTCTTTATGGATGCATAAGTTTCTAAATATTCTTCCAACCATAGTCAATTTCAAGAAATCACGAGATAGTAGCGAATTCTCACGCCTGTTATTGTTGATAACGTTTGGTGTGCAGGCTGACTTGGAAGATGCTAAATCCCAAGAAATAACAAAGCTGAACCACTCTTTAGAAGCTCTGCAAAAGAAAGTTGAAGAAGCTAATTTACAAATTTTGAAGGAATGTGAAGCTGCTCAAAAAGCGATTGAGGATGCCAATTCAATTGTGAAAGAAATTCCGGTTCCTGTGGAAGATACGAAAAAGATCGATGCATTAACTGAAGAAGTGGAGAAGTTGAAGGTAATATTTACTATATCTGACATTAGCAATCATTAAGACCTTATTAGTTTCACTAGTTTGGATATCGTCTCACGATGTTTCTGTTACAGAACTTGTTGGAATCTGAAAAACAAAGAGCTGATGAGTCTGAAAGGAGATGTGCTGAAGCGCTGGAATCATGTGAAGGAAAGCATCAAAAGTTAGAGGAGACTGAAAAAAGAGTTCATCAACTTCAGGAGTCGTTGAACAGGTATGGGTATTCTTTTTAATTTATCCATTTTAACTGAAATTTCATTTATCCCCAACCATGTATGTCTTTTTACATCTTGATTTGATGAATTTTCTTAATTCGACACTCATAGATTGTTAGTTAAAAACCCGCAACCCATTAAAATTTTACCACTTCGTTGAATAGGGTAGCATGCATGATTGAGTTACTGGTGTGGAATTGATTTAATTTGAAAATGACTTCTGGTGATATACATACATATTTCCAGAGATGTTAGGTTTTTCTATATTCCCTTTTTTCCTAATCCCTGTTCCGGTCCCTCAACAAGCACATGTTGCATGCGGAGTTGCACTCCATGATTCAATATCTTTCTTCAGATATAAAATATAGAATCTTCTTTTCAAAGTGCATCTCAGCCTGGGCCAAAAGAATGTATTGGATGGTAAGGTTTTCTTTTGCCACCAATTCAGAGGCGATGGTCAAATGATGAAAAAACAAAATAGCCTTTACGCTTATTAGGCTTATTTGGTTGAAGAAACTAAGATACCAATAAATGAAAAATTAATTCCGTGACTTCGATTGACTAATATTAGATATCATCTAGTGTGCCTCAGGATGATATACAGCATGTCTGGTCAGTTTTCGGAGCTCAAAATGATTTTAGGTGCTTCATTGAACTCAACATCGGCTCCAGGATCAGTTGCTAGGGATGATGATATTGATGATGTTGGCACGTCTTCTTCGTCTGATACCACATCAACTGATTCAGATTTCACATTCCCAGATCCCACTTCAATCCCATCAAAATTTTCTTTGGTCAACCCTGGTTTTCACCTAATAGTTCAGGATATTTCAGCCGCTGAGAATTCAGGTTAGTCTTACTTTGTTCCTTAGAGCCGTCTTATTCATACAAGTTCATTGGTCCGTTTCCTTGTCTTTTCCATTAGCCTTTTCGTTACATCAGTGTTCCTTTTCAACTGATCTTGGATATGACGTTTTGGAACACATCTCTTACAATTCTTGTTTTTCCAAGGAAGTCCATCATTTTTTCTTCCTCTTTGATGGTTGCGTTGTGCAGGAGACCAAAACTGGGAAAGTGATCGGGAGGGGGCATTCGATGATTTCTTCTGATGGAAACTTGCTCCATCGATTTGTTTTATTTCTATATCTTCTAACTATTCCAAGACTTCTTGTCTTGGTGTCACTGCTTAACTGTCACGGTCTACCCCAAAAATGAGCGTATGAATTTGTTGTACAAATGTACATAGAAAGCTCCCTTTACCCCTGATAAACATTTTGACATTTTGGGTATATATCTTTAAATAAATTTGCGGTCTAGTTTCCTTGTCTGCTTCTTGTTCATCAAATGCTGGTATATTTCTCATGTGATATTGGTGGTGATATTTAATTAAAATCATCTGTCATCGTGCATTTCTCTTTGTGTTCCAAAGTGACTAGGACTTTACTTGACGTTCTCTAAGATACATTTAGGCTTTCTCCCAACTTCTTGATTCAGCTGTAGTCTTCAACTTGCAGTCCTCTTTTTCTTGTTTCTTCCATCTGCTCCTCTGTAAAGTTCGTTTTAACAAGTATGCCCCCTCCCACATCAGTACCAGGGTTGGCTTCCGTAAAGCAGTCCATCTCCTCTCTTTAAGCCAACTCCATCTTTCCGACCGACCTCTGGTAAGCTCTGAATTTTTCCGATTTGTCTTTTGTTTTTCTATCTTTCAATATTCGGCACGTATCTTCAATCTCTTCTTACATGCCTTTCTCGAGATTAGCAAATCTCACTTCAGCTCAATTTCTAGGCTATCAGATCACTTGAGTAGAGGGCTTGACGTGATGTGTGTTTGGCGTACTTGTGATAAGTTTATATTTCAAACATGAAACAATTGAAAAGTGTTTCTTGCCGATTCTTTTTTCTTCTCTCTTAAGATCAAGCCACATTGCGTATGAGTCAGAAGAAATGACCTTTTATCTCAGGCTGAGGCAGATTGGTAATGGGTGGCATGTAGCATCTTGCCGTAGTTTTTTGGTAGCAAAATTTCTTTCTTTCGCCTTAAGGAAAGCCGCATGTTCTTCGTTCCCCTCTCCTTATATCTGTCTCTTTATCCGTATAATGTGCCCGCATCAATCCACTTTACTGGAAAGCGCTTGAGAATTTTGATGGATCTTTTCTTTTTTCTTTTTGCGGAATAACTGCTCACATTCTTCTATCCCCTCACCCTGTGGAATCGTAAATATTTCATCTTAGAGATGTTCTTAATTAGGATCAATCTGTATCATTTTCCATTCTCCTTTCCACTTCTCATGAAACTAGAGCGTTCACTTGTTTCGCGTTTTGATCCGAGTTACTCTAGGTTCTCAGGAACTAGATAATGCCTGAATAATTAATTCTATGTATATGCTCATTCTTTTCTCGTCCTGAAATGTTTGAAAAACTGTGTGAAATTTGTAATATATTCTCGCATGCTTGGATGGATATTATCGAGGTATGGACTAGTGAAGTTTATATGGATTAGTGAAGTTAATATATTTATCACTCTTACTCCATCATTGGAGTTATCATGGAAGTTTTCATTGATAGAGGGATAGACAGCATTTGGGGCAACTTCGCGGACCTTACTTTAGCATGATTATTCTACAAGATGCAGTGGTAAAATGATCAAACTGTGGTTTAACTAAGCTTCCTGGTTACTTTAGGAACCTTGAATCTTTTGCATCTGTTGTAGATTACCATTTCACATCATGATATTTTCTTCTCGAGTTCATATGATTTACGGATTTATTATGCCAGTTATCTTTGTAGGATGTTTTTGCCGGTTCTCATCTGTTCGACTCTATTTAAGATCTGATGATTTAGTTACTATTTTTATTTGTTATGGTTTTCATCAGCATAAAAGGAGTTTTTACGGCATAAAAATCATCAAACTTGTCAATTTCTAGTCTAGTATATTTCATTAACATGCTATGTGTTGGAGCTATTAGAATATGTCCTTCATGTCATAAACTGACCCCCTGTGGCATAGGCTCGAAGAGAAAACGAACAACTTAGAATCAGAAAACAAAGTACTTCGCCAACAGGCTCTAGCAATGGCTCAGAACAATAAGTTGCTTTCCAGAAGCTCGAGGTCAATTATGCAGGTAAAATTAAGCAATGCTCTTTGCAGTTAAATTTGCAGCTCCACAACTCATATCTCACACTTGTGTTTTCTTTTGTATTCTTGACTTGGTCAGAGGGTTGAAAGCACAAAGTCCGCAGCAGTAAGTCAAAGCTCAAAGTATACTCCATAGTAATGTACTCTACCAAACTTCTCACTATTCAGACATCTTATCGTGTCATTATTACAGGAATTGCACAGCCGCCCTTCGATGAACTTGAGAGACCAAGCTGAGGAAGATAGGCCTCAGAAATCACTCAACGAGAAGCAACAAGAGTATCAAGATTTGCTCATACGCTGTGTGGCTCAGCACCTGGGCTTCTCTAGGGGTAGGCCTGTAGCTGCTTGCATAGTCTACAAATGCCTAAGGCAATGGCATTCATTCGAGGTTGAGAGAACGAGCATATTCGATAGGATAATACAAACCATTGGCCATGCTATTGAGGTATGGTATCATTTTGCGGACAGACTTTAGTGGTATTATTTTATGGAACCCGTGTTAATAACTTTTCGATATTTCTTCTTGCAATAAAGACTCAGGACAACAACGACGTACTTGCTTATTGGTTGTCTAATGCATCGACTCTATTACTGTTGCTGCAAAAGACCTTAAAAGCTGGTGGTGCTTCTGGGGCGGCCCCTCAACACAGAAGATCTCCATCGGCTACTCTGTTTGGGAGAATGACTCTGGTAAATAATATATTTTATGCATTCATATTGTACGCTATATACTATTTGGCCTCATCTAACTACTGTTAGCACATGTAAGGCCCATTGGTTCTCTCCTTAGATTGCTTCAAGTGTTATTATTCCTTTTATTATCACATTGAATATCTTTATACACAATTTTGCAGAGTTTCCGCGGTTCACCTTCTGGTGTTAATCTATCATTGTTAAGCGATGATGCTTGTGGCACTTTACGCCAAGTAGATGCCAAATACCCTGCTTTACTCTTCAAACAGCAATTGACTGCTTATGTTGAGAAAATTTACGGAATGATCCGTGATAATTTGAAGAAGGAGATATCTCCACTGCTTGGTTTATGTATCCAGGTTCCACGCTCTTCTGTACACTTTTGATAATATGATTTGCTTACTACTCTTCACGAAATGGTGAATATTTCAAGTTTCTATTACAGGCTCCAAGAATATCCAGGGCTAATTTTGTGAAAGGGACGGCACGCACTTTAGCAAATGCTGCTGCTCAGGAGATTCTAATCGCACATTGGCAAGGAATCGTCAAGAGCCTTGGAAATTTCCTTAACATGTTAAAGACGAATCACGTAAGAGAAGTCATTGAAACATTTCTATCATTGTATATGATCTTTCAATTACATAAATGATGAATATGATCTCAAATACCCTTTCCAGGTACCTCCATTTTTAGTTCGGAAAGTATTCACTCAAATATTTTCGTTCATCAACGTGCAGCTGTTCAACAGGTGTGTTTGCACGGTCCTTTTGATATATACTCCGAAACGATTATAATCTACTGATGGGCCATGTTCTAATTTGTTGTTTACTTCTCAACAGTCTCTTGCTTAGACGAGAATGCTGCTCATTCAGTAACGGTGAATATGTCAAGGCTGGTTTGGCCGAACTTGAGCACTGGTGTTACAAAGCTACAGATGAGGTATAACCAACTTAAATACTTTGGTTGTCTGACCAGTTACTTTTCAGTTTAGTGTATTATTTCGATAACTAAATATTGCAAACTCTCACAGTACTCAGGCTCGGCTTGGGACGAGCTGAAACACATAAGGCAGGCTATTGGTTTCCTGGTAACTTAATTCACTTTCCTTTGTTTTCCTGAATGTTTTACTGTATGAAAACTTACCATATGAATCAAACTGCGTATTAATGATATTGTTTTTATGATCTGTGACAGGTCATACATCAGAAGCCGAAGAAGACTTTGGATGAGATCAGTCACGATCTTTGCCCAGTGAGTAGTAGCGTTGAATGAATCAAAATGCCAGTTACTTGTCTGATTTCTTCCATATTCTAATGCTGAGCATATTTCTAATAATACTATTAAAGGTATTGAGCATTCAACAGCTATATCGAATCAGCACGATGTACTGGGATGATAAATATGGCACACACAGCTTATCTCCAGATGTAATAATTATTGGTTCAATATGCTATCATTTATTTATAATCATGTGTGTGTATATATATATATATTACGTTCTGATTATTACTATGAACATATATATTTATGTATATAATATATTGCAGGTGATAGCCAATATGAGAGTGTTGATGACTGAGGACTCGAACAACGCGGTCAGCAGTTCATTTCTTCTAGACGATGATTCAAGGTTTTAACCGACACTTGTATAACATAAGCTTCTCACATGTGATTTGAAATTTAACATTTAGCAACTTAGCTTTCTTTTCTTCTTGCATCTGCTGCAGCATACCATTTTCCGTGGATGATCTTTCGAAATCGATGGACAAAGTAGACATATCTGATATCGAACCACCGCCGCTTATCCGAGAGAACTCCGGCTTCAGCTTCTTGCTGCCACAGGGAAATTAATCCAATCGATCATATACTTGTTTCGAAATAAATTTTCAATAAAAAAAATCAATATGTTACGAGATTTTGGTTTTCTTCATGTTGGTAATAGATTGTTTTTTGCAGTGAAAATTGAACTGTTATAGTTGAGAGATTTTTGTTACTATTATGTTCCATTCCATTGAATATATAATATATATATATATATATATATATATATATATATATATATTCTGGTTCTTAATACCGTTAAGATTTTATACAAATAACGTTATGATTTTGTTTGAATATATATTATGATTGGTTCCAGTGAAGATTTTGTTTGAATATATATTATGATTTTCTTAATATATATATACCAATTAACGTTATGATACCAACAAATAACGGTATCATATGATACCAACAAGATTTTAATACCGTTATTCTGGTTCTTAAGTCCTCTTCAATAAATAATATTCATATATTATTTAGCTTCTGGTGGTTTTGTTCTATGCATATCTTGTTTAGATTAAATGATTCAAATTGCAGACTTGCCAATCGTATAATATGCTCAAATAACTTACAGAACTAGGGGTGACAATGGGCGGGTTCGGGTCTGGTAATGGACATATCGTCCCCATACCAAATTCCCGTTCTTAATACCATTCCCACTAATTCACCGTTTAGAATGGATTGGTTCGGGGATGGGTAATCACCGTTCGGGGATCGGGTTCGCCGTGGGGATTCGGGTTCCCCATAGTCATGTATATCCAATAAATTAATTTTTTTCTCTTGCAACAAAAAATAAAATAAGTAATATAGACAGATTAATATGTAATAAAAAAATATATAATATGTGATTGAAATATGCGTGTTGTGAAGAATATATATTGAGAGGATTTTTTTTCTTCTAATTACGATCTTGAATATAAAAGGATGATTAATGAAAATTCTTTATCCAAATGAGTTTTTAATATTAATTATTAATAAATCTATAATGGTGAATCACCATTTGACTCAAAAGGGGCCGGGTTCGGGGACGGGGATGGGTGGGAAACATGACTACCATCCCCGCCCCATACCTATTCTTTCACCGACGGGGAATCACCGTCAACTCACCATCCCCATTTTGACCAGGGATTCCCCGTCCCAATAGCCTCGGGTCCCGACGGGGATGGTTCACCGTGGGAATTTTGCCACCCCTATACAGAACAAATATAAATATGTACTTTGTTATTTGATATCATTTTATTCGATAATGTCGTTACACCAACTGCTATCACAATTACACAACAAATAACGTTATGATTTTATACAAACAAAATTGCATAATATACCAATTGTTATCCTTTATAGGTTTAGACCCGTGTGATGCACGGGTTATTTTTAAGGCATTAAATCTTTTGTTTTATTAGATCAATTGTTATCTGCAAGACCCGAGACCCGATCAGGCCATTTATTTTATAGGGACCCGAGACCCGCCTCTCCCTACCTCAGAAAAAACGCCCCGTATTTATAAATTTTTTCTCTATTATTATTTATTAAATAATTTTTTCTATATATTTATATAATTATATAATATTTATATGTAAAAATAATAAGGGGCGGGTCACAAGGCGGGGTTGATGAAATTCGTACCCGCCCCGAGCCCGGCCGGGTGGGTCTAAGCCCGCCCCATTGCCATCCCTAACTGTTATGTCATTTTATCAGTATTTAATGTAATAGTTGTTAAACTGTGATCTTTTGTTATATTTCAACAAATAGAAAACTTACGAATTATTTTATATTCATTTTACTTTTTACATATCGTTATGATGCTCCAAATTTAGCAAAGTACTTGAAAATGTCATACGGTTATCAGAATTGAAAAAATGAACAAATAACAGTCGTACAAAAGCTAATGTAATACATATGTTAATATTGATTATGTCTTCAATAACGGTCTTGCAATATTCAAACGCATATTGGGTCATTCTTACAATAAGAGTATTGATGGAAAGAATAATCTGACAACATATTATGATGATCAGTAGTGCAACATTAGAAACTTCAGAAAGCGACCTAAATTGCAGTCGTAGAAAATACTCGATCATTTGGCAACCCAGACGTCACCGATGACTCATCGTTGTCCGGCGAAGAAGAATCTCCTTCAAAATCAAACCCTAGAGAAGTTCTCAAAACTCCCAAGAAAAACGTTCAAGAAATCATGATACGAAGAACCCATCAGCATGATCGTCGCCAGAGAACCCTACTAAAGTTCAAGGGCTCGGCGGAGAAAACTAGAATCGTCGGCGTGCAGAGGAAGAGGTGGGGAAAGTACTCAGCTGAAGCCTATTTAAGCGAATTTATGTATTACTTCTCATGTATGAAGCCTTACAATTTATAATCATAGTTGAAAATATATGGCAAATACTATTGTCTTATACGAAATAAAGTTTACGAGACTAATTAAGTGATACTAACGTATGCATTTTGCAGTCGTTTATTTTTTCAAATTGTCAATATATGTATCATCTCAGTTTTTTAATTATATATTTTTTATTCACAAATGTCAGAATAACAATACAACGCAGTGGAACAATGGAACATATATTTTTTGTAATTACATTTAGATGTCTGTATGAAATGTTTAAATATTTGTCAGTACTGTCAAAATAGATGTTTCTAATGAATCTAAGTCGCTCAATGATTTTGTGCCAGTCGTGTAAGTCTTCATCAGTAGTGTATATTGATATATTTCCAATGTTATTCTATCGTTTATTATTAATGCTTGTCTTACTTAATAAGAATAATTTTCATTTATACGTGGAACAAAGTAAACAACATTTAATGTCTATTATATGTATCTGCGTAAAGTACATTTATGAATCATTCATAACTTTTTTTAGTCACCAAGTTAGCAGTTACAATATAAAATATTTAAATCTCTGTCATTAGTGTAAAGTTTGATATTTTTAAGAAACCATGTACAACAATTGGAAAATGTTGTATAAAATATTTCAATTGTCATAGTATCTGATATTTTGTATTAACAATTATGTTAAATATTTATTATTGTTTTTATAATTGTCTTGCAATACTCAGACGCACTTTGGTTCAATCTTACATTTATGGAAAGAATAAGCTGCCAATATGTTTTGACGGTCAGTAGTGCAATTATAGTAACTTCAGCAAATTAATATGAATTCAAGTAGTAGAAAATACTTAATCAATTATACAACTAAACGACAAATAATAATATACAGTGGGAGGGTTCTTTTTTTTACTGTTACTTCCCATCTTTCATCCTTACAATTTCTAATCATAGTTGAAAATATATGGTCAATATTAATGTGTTATATGAAATAAAGTTCGTGAGATTAAGTAATTCATACAACTTCTGTAATAATATCTTTTTTATTAATCATCTCATCGTTTACATTTTTGTGTGATATGTTTGAATATATGTCAATGGTGTGAATATAGATGTTCTAATGTATTGCAGTTGGCGAATAATTTTGCAAGAGTCGTTTAAATCTTCATCGGTAGTGAATTCTCATAGATTTTCAATGTCATTCTTGCATTCATAAGACAAAACTTGTTTTGCACAAAGTAAATAAATCTATCAATATGTTATTAAATTTGGTTCAATATAAAGTTTCGACTATATGCAGTGTAAAGAAAAGTTATAATTACATGTCAAACCTGTTAGATACCTGAAATGGATGTATGAAACCTGCCAAAGTCAGTGACAAACATTTTTTTACTTCATTTTCTTCAATTTCCTATCATATCCAATAGGCTATTAGATATGCATGCATTATGTTCACTTAAGGCCGTAACATTTTGCATATGAATGCACGACTGTTGTATACTGTTATAATGCACTACTGCGTCGTTCTTACTTGGTTCGGATCTATTTGAAATTATGTACGACCTCCTGTTTCTTAAATTACACGACTGCTTCAATAACAGTCGTGCAAAAACATGAAAAACCCTAAATAAATGTTAATCATGGATTTCGAAATTAGAAACAATTTCCTAAACCGGCCTCCGTTTTCTACAAATTTTCGTCCCACTTTCTATCTGGACCAAATGTGCCCTCATTATGTGCATTAGTTCAAGGCGAATGCGTAATAGTTATAAATGGCAGGCAAATTCATATAAACCAAACAAATAAATCAGAATAATGTTCCAATACATACTTTTTGCACCCTGAAAAAACCCGAGCGACTGTACACCGTCTCTAAAAATATAAAGATTTAGACAAAGCTAAAATGATTATGCGCGTAAGATAGATAGATGTTCCAATACATGTTGCACCGGCAAAAAGCTGTGCGACTGGAAAAAAAACAAAAACTCGAAGATTTAGACAAAGCGAGATGATTACGCACGAAATCTGGACCAAATGTTTGATCTTCTTCGCTCTCATGATGGCACTACTTAAAGGCAAATGCGTAATAGTTATATAGAACAGGTAAATGAATGTAACCAAACAAATAATTAGGTTCTAAATATTTTTTACCCCCACAAAAAGCTAAGCGACTGTACGCAAAAAGCTGACCGACTTTTAACAAAACAGGTTTTGCACCCGCAAAATGTTGAGCGACTATAAAAAAACATGTGTTTAATGTGCACTACCTCTGAGATGTCCAGCTCAACGTCAACCGGATGCGATATAGAAAAAACTAAAGTTAGCTAGCATCTTATTTGTTACGACAATGCTGACAAAGGAGGAACACCTTGAAAGACCAAACCTGGACAATGATTGACATCAAAGAGTGATTTCACAACCTCGATACAAAACCAAACATTTGATCTTTGTCGGCCTCATCATGTGCACTACTTCAAGGCGGATGCATAATAGATATATAGAAAAGATCAACCCATTCGGTTAAAGTAATATCAACCGAAACATGCGCTCAACTTGATAGCCGAACATGAAGCACATTCATAAATGTAGAACAGGTAAACACATATAAAGCTAACAAATACATACTACTTGCACTAGCCAAAAGTTAAGCGACTATAAACAAATAAAATGTTCAAATACATACTACTTGCACCCGCCAAAATGTGCACAACTTCAAAGGGAAAATAATTATGCACTACGTTATAGACCAAATCTTTGATCTTCTTCGCCCTCATGAAGTGCACTAATTCAACGTGAATGCGACTGTATGCAAAAAGCCGAGCGACTCTAAACAAACCCGAACCCTGAAGATTAGGCTGAGCGAAAATGATATGCATGAAAGCTAGAATAAATGTTCCAATACATACTTGTTGCACCCGTAAAAAGCTGGACGGCTGGAAAGAAACCTGAAACCTGAAGATTTAGACAAAGCGAAAATGATTACACACTATGGACCAAACGTTTGATCTTCTTTGCCCTCATGACGTGCACTATTTCAAGACGAATATATAATAATCATATAGAACAGGTAAACACATGCACAAAATAATGCACGACTGCTTTATTCTGTTAACTTACGGCCTTAACACGTTGCATATCAATGCACGACTGCTGTGTTCTGTCATAATGCCCTACTGCATCATTCTGAAATGATTCACTCATTTGAAATTTTGTACGGCCGCTTGTTTGTTATATTACACTACTGCCGTGCAAAAATATAAAATATTAAATAAAGTTCCAATAATTTATAAACGTCTATTATAACAGTCATCCAAAAAAAGGAAAAGGATGTTCCAATACATATTCTTTGCACCCGTAAAAAGCTTAGCGACTGTAAGCAAAAAGCTCACCGACTCTAAACAAAACTGAAACCTGGAAATTTAACAAAGCGAAATGATTATGAATGAAAGTTGGACCAAACGTTTGATCTTCATTGCCCTCATCATGTGCACTACTTCAAGGCAAATGCGTAATAGTTATATAGAAAGCAACTTGATAGCCCAACGCAAAGCACATTAATAATCGTATAACATGTAAACACATATAAAGCTAACAAATACATACTATTTGCACCCGCAAAAGGTGAGCGACTCTAAATAAAACACATATTAAAATACATACTACTTACACCCGCCAAAATGTGCACTACTTCAAAGCGAAAATGATTACGCAATACGTTCTGGACCAAACGTTTGATCTTCTTCGTCCTCGCACTACTTCAAGGCAAATGTGTAATAGTTATATAGAACAGGTATACACATACACAAAATAATGCACAACTGCTTTATTCTTGTTCAGTTACGACCTTAACATGTTGCATATCAATGCACGACTGCTGTGTTTTTGTCATAATGCACTACTGCGTCATTCTTAAATGATTTAGAGTCATGGACGACCGTATGTTTGTTATATTACACCACTGTTTTAATAACGGGAAAAAAATATTGCAAACCCTAAATAAACTTCCAATATAAAATTTTAATTTATAATTGTCTATTGTAACAGTCATCCAAAAAGAAGAAAAGGATGTTCCAATACAAACCAAACAAATAAATAAGAATTTATGTTCCAATACATACTTTTTGCCCCCGCAAAAGAATGAGAGATGTTTTAAGTTCTAACCTTTATGACCCAAGCGTTAACAATTATGTTAGAGGCCAACGTCTCAAACTAACGGTCCGAGGAAAAGTTCATGGCTGCCAATCCTTTTCATTGACACTGATCTCTTATTTGATTAATGATAATATATAATATTGAGTCTAAAAGTAATAACGACGAGTTATTTTTTAGAGATTTTTTAGTTTATTAGATCAATTGTTATCGGCAAGACCCGAGACCCGTGATCGGGCCATTTATTTTATATTGGATCTGAGACCTGCCTATTTATTTTATATATAATTATGGGATTATCTTTAAGGCATTTAATTTTTTTGTTTGATTAGATCAATTGTTATCGGCAAGACCCGAGACCCGCCTCCCGCCTCAGAAAAACGCCCCACATTTATAATTTTTTTCTATATAATTATTAAATATATGTTTCTATATATTAATAGTTATATATAAAAATTATAATGGGCGGGTTTCGGGCCACGGTTGACGATACTCGTACCGCTCCGAACCTGGCTACGTTAAATTACTTTAGACTCTGGGCCCACCCTGTTACCCGCCCCGCCCCATTAGGGGCGTGTTTTGGTGGGTCTGGGTCTAGACCCGCCCCATTGTCATCCCTAATTATTATGTCATGTATCAGTTTTTAATCTAATAGTTCATAAACTTTGTTCTTTTGTTATAATTCAACAAATTGAAAACTTCTGACTATTTTTGTATTCATTATATTTTTACATATCGTTATGATGTTCCAAATTTAGCAAATTACTTGAAAATGTAATACGATTATCATAATTGAAAAATGAACAAAACACAGTCGTACAAAAGCTAATGTATTTGGTAGATTGATTAAATTCATATGTTAATATTGATTATATTTTCAATAACGGTCTTGCAATATTCAAACGCATATTGGTTCATTCTTACAATAAGAGTATTGATAGAAAGAATAAGCTTGCAACATATTATGATGATCAGTAGTGCAACATTAGAAACTTCAGAAAGTCAACCTACATTGCAGTCATAGAAAAATCATTTGTAACAATTATATGGCAAATAAATAATGTGTTATGAGAGATAATTTTATAATAACTGTTACTTCTCACGTATGATGCCTTACAATTTATAATCCTTGTTGAAAAATATAGAGAAAATACTAATGTGTTATACGAATTGAAGTTTGCAAGACTAATTAAGTAATACAACGTTTGCATTTTGCAGTCGTTTATTTTTTGAAATTGTGTATCATCTCAATTGTGTAATTATATATTTTTTATTCACTAATGTCAGAACAATAATACAATATTCAGTCGTTGTTTTGAATCGTGTAATTTTAAGAATGTCAACATTTAAATGTTCGTATGAAATGTTTAAATCTTTACACGAATTTTGTAAGAGTCGTGTAAGTCTTCATTTATGGAAAGAATAAGCTGCCAATATGTTTTGATGGTCGATAGTGCAACTATAGTAACTTCAGCAAATCAATACAAATTCAAGTAGTAGAAAATACTTAATCAATTATACAACTAAACGACAAATAATAATATACTGTGGGAGGGTTCTAATGTATTGCGATTGCAATTATATTTGTAAGAGTCGTTTAAGTCTTCATCGTTAGTGAACTCTAATAGATTTTCAATGTTATTCTTGCATTCGTAAGTCAAAACCTGTTTCGTGCAAAGTAAATAATATATCGATTTTGGTTAAATATAAGGTTTCGCATGTATGCTGTGTAAAGAAACGTTGCATGTCAAACCTGTAAAATATAACTGAAGCGGATGTATGAAACCTGCCAAACTCGGTGTCGATCATTTTTTTACTTCCTTTCCGTCTTCAGTTTCCTATCTTCTCCAAAGATAAACATGCATTCTGTTCACTTACAGCCGTAACATTTTCCATATGAATGCACGACTGCGTCATTCTTACTTGGTTCAGATCCACTTGAAATTATGCACGACCTCCTGTTTCTTAAATTACACGACTGTTTCAATAACAATCGTGCAAAAATAGGACAAACCCTTAAATTACACGACTGCTTCAATAACAGTCGTGCAAAAACAAGACAAACCCTAAATAAACGTTAATCATGGATTTTGAAATTAGAAACAGTTTCCTAAGGCAGCCTTTGTTTTCTGCAAATCGTCCCACGTTCTATCTGAGTCCAACACCGAAATGCTTTTCATTAGCCGGGTTTTTCACACACATCAATCTTTTTTATTGTGTAATATAAATTTTTGCAGGATTATCCATAGCGTTTTTATAAAAACAATAATAGAAAACATTTTCTACAGTCTCACAGTCGTGTAGTATTACAGTTTTACAATAATTAAATAGTGCAGTCTGATAACTGTGCATCATATGTCTTACAATGTTTGAGTAGTAGTTGTACAGTCTTACAGTATTACAACGTTGAAGTAGTGTAGTCTCATAACCGAGTGCAATTTCATAGCCGTGCTTCGTACGGTCTTACAATGTAAGTAGTGCAACCCCACAGTATGTCAGTCTTGCAATAATACAAACCTAAACTCGTTCTTCCGGTCGCACACACGTGGCACAGTGCTAAACCTTCGCATTATATATAGCGAGAGCCTATGAGAGATTAATTATAACAAACCTAAATAAACTTCCAATATAAATTTTAATTTATAATCGCTTATTATAACAATCATCCAAAAAAGAAAAGGATGTTTCAATACATGTTTTTTGCACTCGCAAAAAGCTGAGCGACTATAGGCAAAAACTCACCGGCTTTAAACAAAACTGAAACCTGAAAATTTCGACAAAGCAAAAATGATTATGAACGAATAATTGTGGGTCAAAATGCACTACTGTATCATTCTTAAATTATTCAGACTCATTAGAAGTTTGTCCGACTGTCTGTTTGTTATATTATACTACGGCTTCGGTCATGAAAAAATATAACAAACCCTAAATAAACTTGCAATATAAATTTTTTATTCATAAACGTCTATTATAACAGTCATCCAAAAAAGAAAATGAAGTTCCAATACATATTTTTTGCACCCGCAATTGTACGCAAAAGGCTCGCCGACTCTAAACAAAACTAAAACCTGAAATTTGAGACAAAGTGAAACTGATGACGTGCACTACTTCAAGGCGAATGCGTAATAGTTATAAAGAATAATACGGAGAATAATACTTCTCTCATTTCCTCTACGATCCTCTTGAGCTTAGCAAGAATAATACGGAGAGTTCCATCACAGAACTTGTGGATTTCTGAAGTTCTCATCAGTCTCTTTTCTCCCTTGTAATTGATGTAGATTACTGAAGGGTCTTCTCCGTAAAAAATATGGCCTTCTCCATAGCTCTCTGACTCAGGTGCTGCAAAGGAGGGCTTCGTGAGATTTATTCTTTTTATGTTGCTTTCAAGTGCCATTTGGAGGTCATGTGTAGAGTTGAACTTGACTTGACGCAACATAAATCTTTTTAATGAGACATAGCCCATCTTTAATTCTGGTGTCCTGAGTACTCCAAGCCTCCTATAATCCCCTACTAACTGATCAATATCTTCACCTCTGAGATAGGAGAGATCCCCTTCATTCAGTTCTTCAGCTGAATCATCTTCACGTCGTACAATGTAGATATGGAAATCAATCTCCAAATCGCTCCTTTGGAGCAGTCGGAATTTGTTTGATTCTGGGTCGTTTTGCCTCAAGTCTTCGGAGATCATCAACGTTCGTTCCTTTTCCTCTGAACATCAATGTTCGCGGATAGAAAGCAGGTACTGAATGCCTTTTGGTCGTGAGAAGTGCGTTAAACCTCTGAGGTCAAGCTCATCCACCTTCAAGATCTTATCTTCTCTCCTCCAGATTTTCCTTCGTATTTCCTCTTGATAAGGAGCATTAACCTTCACGTTTTTCCATGGAAGTTGTAGCTCGTCTATTCCTTTGTGTGAATCTGGAGGGCAATCCTCGTCTATGACCGTGTGTTGGAGAAGTTGGGACGTTCGGGTATCTCTGCTTCATAATCTTCACCTTCATCGAGCTCCTCATCTTCAAGGTGAATTAGACTAATGTTAGCTTTCGAGAGGAAGTATCTAGCATTGTCCATAAGGTTTCTGGCCATAATTGGGTTAACAAGGTGAGTTCTCCATTCCTCGCCAAAGATGTACCTCTCCACAACATCATGTGGATTGTAAAGTTCTTCGACGGAAGTGTGTGGGTCTGGATCGTCGATCTGAAGGGATGGGATGGAAGATTGGGGACTTATATGGCTTGTGAGATGTGGGTTGTGGTTGTTTAGACTGATTGGGTGGAAATCCTCAAAGAGCCAGACTCTGCTTCGCCAAGGGAAATTGTCTGGTTCGGCCCTGGCGTAGCTTGTCTGCCCCTAGAGGACCTTGGTGGTGGGTTGGATTGTCGGGAAGAACCTCCTCCACGAGTTAGAACCCCGCGTCCTCGTCCGACGCGAGTGACCGGAGACTTGATTCTTAGCCTCTTCTCTCCCTCAGTGCGATCCTGGTCGTCAGGATCGTCATGACGACATTTCTGACTTGAGCTTTCCGGACAACATGTGGTCAGGGAAGATATGATTCCTCCTTTAATCAGCTTTTTGTAGAAATCTTCTTCTTCCAGAGTCCGCTGATTGTCGAGTTCGAGAAAGCGAGAGATACCTACGTCGAAGAGCTCAAGTAGAGGCATGTTGTATGGACTGGGTTCAGGAGTTACTCGTGATTGTGGTAGTGAGATGAGACGAGGCTGTGACGGTTGTTCTCCCACGGGTGCCTTTCCTTGTCCGAGGCTGATGGCATGGCATCCTTAATGAGTACTCGAACCCGTGGTAAAGTGACGGATTCAAAGAACTCAAAAAGGCGATTCTCCAGATAGGCCATCGTCACAGTTGGAGAGGTTGAGGATTGGGCACCGACGCTGCTGGGGTTTGCCGTTATCACACGTTCAGAATTAGGTTCTGTACGGTGGCCCTCGTCAACCGAAGTCGGGTGGACTTCAGTTTCCACGGGTCTTCTGACCTCTCCTTGCGACACATCTTTAGAAGATGGTCTCGGGTCGTCATGGGCACATCAATTAGATGGGCTTGTGTGGAGCTTTCACCGGGGCCACTTCCCGTTAGCACTCGTCCAGAACTAGGTTCTGGTTGGTGGCTCTCGGATGCTGTGCTGCTGAGATCATCATCATCCGTGAGGCTTCCGTCCAATTCTCGAAGGGCCTCAATCTGAGGCTCTTCTATGGGCGTTGATGCTTGAGGGACAGGCTGAGACTCGGGCTGTGTCGTAGGGATAGTGATTATTTGTGTGGAGTGGACAGGAGCCGAGGTGACAGGTATTTGGAGAGGTTCTGGGGATTTTGAGACACGTGCCTGTTGGGAGGCAGGTGAATGGTCTGGTGCAGGTTGCGTTTGCGCCGTTGGGTCGACTGCGGCGTCTGCTATCCTAGGGGGTGAACTGACTGTATCTGACTGGGGAATTTGGATCGTTTCTAACACGGGAACGAAAATTTGTGGTGGTTCTGGTTGCTCTGTTGATGGTCGTTCCTCGTGAGGTTGATCAGTAATGAGTAGCTGTTGGGTCGGATGGGATGGTTGAGGTACTATCTGTTGTTCTATGGGTTCTCTCAGGGCCTCACTCGTTCCCTCTCTCTCTCTCACTATCCCCTAGGACAGACTCGGGGGGGGGGGGGTTTCCGGAGTCGTGGGGATATACACATTGTATTTGTGTCTGTAGGGTTCGATTTTGTCTGGGCTGGCTAGGGATAGTAATTCTAGTGGAATTGGCATGGCTGTTCTTGAGTATTTCTCGTCGGTCTTCCCTTTCTGCAGAAATTTTAGTTTGGGTGGACTGTAGTTCTCTTCAGCTGGTCTTGGAGGTATCCCCGGTGTTGTGATCAGAAAATGGTGGATCATTAGTGAGAACCACCGGGGATAGGGCAAGTTCTGTGTCTTCTTTGCTTTGGACTTCGATCTTTGGTGAAGTTGATCATCTAGGTCCGAGATGATCAGTTTGGCATAGTCGTAATTCTTCATGAAGGCGATCCCATGAAAGATTAGAATCATCGTGAGATTGCATCTGTCCCAGCCAGAGTGCTTTGGTGAGAAGCACTTGTTGACGATTGCAAAAAAGGTTCGCCATGGGTGTGGAATCATTGATTGATGAAAACGGGAAACAAACTCGAGTGAGGAGTAGTAACCCATTTGGAGCATATCAGTGATGAGCTCGTCCTCAGATGCCTCATGCTCGTACTCTGGTTGACTGGGTAAGCGAATGATTTGTCCTATGAAGTCTTTTGTGATCCTGACGGTTTCACTTGCAATCTGAGCTTCATAGTAGATGCTGATGTCCTGAGCGATCTTAGTCGTCATTGTTCCCAGAATTGTTGAAGGTAGACTGTGGGGACTTGGACAGGAGCTGAGAAAGCATATCCAAGGTGATGATTCCTCAAAATGGATGGAATGATCTCGTCCTGACATTTGAAGGTACTCAAGTCAAGTTGATAATTGTTGTCCTTGATCACGATCCATTTTGAGGTTGGAAATACAAGATCGACCGGCGTTGTCCTTTTTTTTTGTTCTCCTTTTTTTTGTTCCTTTTTTGTGTTGTTGGACGCCGGAAAATCCTGCTTCACCTGCATCAGGAGAGAAAACGGATTAGTGACAAGATAAAACATGTGTAGGTATCACGAATCGTGTGGACTCGATTTTGTGGTATGAAAAAGAAATTGAATTCGGCTCA